>CM017800.1:6047638-11430389 GCA_008086715.1 Sitobion miscanthi | reverse complement strand
CGGCGCCGCGGGAAGTGCTTTCGCCTTCTGCCGCGACGCCGCCATCGTTTATTGATTTTAAAGGAAACAATATTAACATACGTGGGGGGTAGACGGGACCACCCCGACTTACCCCCATTTACATACATTTTAATTAGTTTAACAGTTGTGTGTTCGGCGCCTTCATCCGTCTAGAGCCGACCGTAGTCCGCAGCTCTGGATCGCCCGTTCTGTGCTCCACCTCCGGTATGGTCTGTCCCCTCCCGTGGGGCCACGATGGGTTGGTGATGGAGTGACGTGGTCGGTGGCAACCTCCGACGTTTTTCCTCGTTCCGAGCGTTCGAACGCGTCCTCCATCTTGTGTTCTGCTTTCTGCGCCGGGGGTCGCTGGCGGCGGTCCGGATCGGCAATCCTGCCGATCTTTTACGCTTCTGCGTGGACCGCTCAGGCGCTTGGACTGCTCCTCACGTTCGTCAGCTTCTTTCGCCGACATGATGGCTTCGACCATGTTATCAACTCTTGTCGATGACGCGGCCTGTTCGACGAGTCTTGACCGGGCTGATGGGTCGTCCGGTAGGTCGTCGGATAGAGGGCCCTCACAGGATTTCCTGCACGTCCCGGCTCAGGTGGGCGTCCGGAGAATCCTGGTCAGTAACGGCGCGGTCGTCTACCTCCACCTCGGACACGCGAACAGGGTGTGTTCCGCCGTGTCGTTCGGGTCATGCAATAGCAGCAGTAGCGTCGTCGGCCCGCTCACCTGTCGTACAGATACCTACGGAAGCACCCATGTCCGACAGTGAACCTAACCTAACCTAACCTAACCTAACCTAACCTAACCTAACCTTTTTTTTTTTTTTCCGTTTTGAACCGACGGCGCCGCGGGAATTGCTTTCGCATTACTTCCGCGACGCCGCCATCGTTTATTAATTTAAAATAACAATACATTTGAATTTAATAATTTTGACTACATTTGTTTGTTTTGGCCCTTAAGGGTGAAATTTAAACTATTTAAATAACATTTATAGAAGAATACATTGGTGCCTTAAGGCCCGCTGGTCGCATTGGTAGACTTCTCGACCCGGCTATTGCTGCCCGCCAGTCTTGAAGTCTCGTTCTTTGTTGTTCTCGCGGCCCGGCTTGTTAGCCAGCCGGCCTCGAGTCGCGGCGTGGCGAGTTCTCCCTTGATGTTGTGGAGTTCGCCTCCCTCCGGTGGTGGTTTGCCAGTTTTCCTTCTGTTCCTCCGTTGATGTCGTGCTGCTCCGTAGTTGTTGACCGTCTGCGGTTTCCTGAGGGGTTCTGACTAACGGCCGTTTCAAACAATCGCGATCGCCCGGACGTGCACCGAACGTCCGTGGGCGTCCTACTAGTGCCCCGGGGCTCGCCTGCGGCAGGGGCCGCGCGGGGCCTTTTCGGATGTTGTTACTCAGCCGCTTCGTTTACTAACCTCTGGGTCCCCGTCTTACCTTCCCGGTCTTCCTTGCGTCGGGCCTTCGGTCTTTGTTCGGTGGTGGAGGGCGATGTTGGCCCTCTCTGGTCGCTGTTGTTGACCCGCCGGTGTTTGGTTTTGTACAGTTTGCCTTCTGTGCCTCCCCCGTTGGCCGGAACCGGAGTTCCGTTTCCGGTCGGCACCGCGTGGAGGTGGGGTAGGTCTCTGCCGACCAACCTAACCTAACCTAACCTAACCTAACCTAACCTAACCTAACCTAACCTAACCTAACCTAACCTTTTTTTTTTTTTTTTTTTTTTGTTCAGTTTTGAACCGACGGCGCCGCGGGAATTGCTTTCGCATTACTTCCGCGACGCCGCCATCGTTTATTAATTTAAAATAACAATACATTTGAATTTAATAATTTTGACTACATTTGTTTGTTGGCCCTTAATGGTTGAACATTTAAACTATTTAATAACATTTATAGAAAGAATACATTGGTGGCTTAGGCCCGCTGGTCGCATTGGTAGACTTCTCGACCCGGCTATCTGCCCGCCAGTCTTGAAGTCTCGTTCTTTGTTGTTCTCGGCCCGGCTTGTTAGCCAGCCGGCCTCGAGTCACGTGCGTGGCGAGTTCTCCCTTGATGTTGTGGAGTTCGCCTCCCTCCGGTGGTGGTTTGCCAGTTTTCCTTCTGTTCCTCCGTTGCTGTCGTGCTGCTCCGTAGTTGGTTGACCGGTCTGCGGTTTCCTGAGGGGTTCTGACTAACGGCCTTTCACAACAATCGCGATCGCCCGACGTGCACCGAACGTCCGTGGGCGTCCTACTAGTGCCCCGGGGCTCGCCTGCGGCAAGGGCCGCGCGGGGCCTTTTCGATGTTGTTACTCAGCCGCTTCGTTAACTAACCTCTGGGTCCCCGTCTAACCTCCCGGTCTTCCTTGCGTCGGCCTTCGGTCTTTGTTCGGTGGTTGGATGGCGATGTTGGCCCTCTCTGGTCGCTGTTGTTGACCCGCCGGTGTTTGGTTTTGTACAGTTTGCCTCTGTGCCTCCCCGTTGGCCGGAACCGGAGTTCCGTTTCCGGTCGGCACCGCGTGGAGGTGGGGGTAGGTCTCTGCCGACCAGACCTAACCTAACCTAACCTAACCTAACCTAACCTAACCTAACCTAACCTAACCTAACCTAACCTAACCTAACCTTTTTTTTTTTTTTTTTTTTTTTTTTTTTCAGTTTTGAACCGACGGCCCGCGGGGAATTGCTTTCGCATTACTTCCGCGACAAAACCTAACCTAACCTAACCTAACTAACCTAACCTAACCTAACCTAACCTAACCTAACCTACCTAACCTAACCTAACCTTTTTTTTTTTTTTTTTTTTTTTCTTTTCAGTTTTGAACCGACGGCGCCGCGGGAATTGCTTTCGCATTACTTCCGCGACGCCGCCATCGTTTATTAAATTTTAAAATAACAATACATTTGAATTTAATAATTTTGACTACATTTGTTTGTTTGGCCCTTAATGGTTGAACATTTAAACTATTTAAATAACATTTATAGAAAGAATACATTGGTGGCTTAAGGCCCGCTGGTCGCATTGGTAGACTTCTCTCGACCCGGCTATTGCTGCCCGCCAGTCTTGAAGTCCTCGTTCTTTGTTGTTCTCGGCCCGGCTTGTTAGCCAGCCGGCCTCGAGTAACGTGCGTGGCGAGTTCTCCCTTGATTGTTGTGGAGTTCGCCTCCCTCCGGTGGTGGGTTGCCAGTTTTCCTTCTGTTCCTCCGTTGATGTCGTGCTGCTCCGTGTTGGTTGACCGGTCTGCGGTTTCCTGAGGGGTTCTGACTAACGGCTTTCACAACAATCGCGATCGCCCGTGACGTGCCACCGAACGTCCGTGGGCGTCCTACTAGTGCCCCGGGCTCGCCTGCGGCAAGGGGCCGCGCGGGGCTTTTCGGATGTTGTTACTCAGCCGCTTCGTTACTAACCTCTGGGTCCCCGTCTAACCTTCCGGTCTTCCTTGCGTCGGGCCTTCGGTCTTTGTTCGGGTTGGAGGGCGATGTTGGCCCTCTCTGGTCGCTGTTGTTGACCCGCCGGTGTTTGGTTTTGTACAGTTTGCCTTCTGTGCCTCCCCCGTTGGCCGGAACCGGAGTTCCGTTTCCGGTCGGCACCGCGTGGAGGTGGGGGTAGGTCTCTGCCGACCAACCTAACCTAACCTAACCTAACCTAACCTAACCTAACCTTTTTTTTTTTTTTTTTTTTCCGTTTTGAACCGACGGCGCCGCGGGAATTGCTTTCGCATTACTTCCGCGACGCCGCCATCGTTTATTAATTTAAAATAACAATACATTTGAATTTAATAATTTTGACTACATTTGTTTGTTTTGGCCCTTAATGGGTGAACATTTAAACTATTTAAAAAACATTTATAGAAAGAATACATGGTGGCTTAAGGCCCGCTGGTCGCATTGGTAGACTTCTCGACCCGGCTATTGCTGCCCGCCAGTCTTGAAGTCTCGTTCTTTGTTGTTCTCGGCCCGGCTTGTTAGCCACCGGCCTCGAGTCACGTGCTGGTCGAGTTCTCCCTTGATGTTGTGGAGTTCGCCTCCCTCCGGTGGTGGTTTGCCAGTTTTCCTTCTGTTCCTCCGTTGATGTCGTGCTGCTCCGTAGTTGGTTGACCGGTCTGCGGTTTCCTGAGGGGTTCTGACTAACGGCCTTTCACAACAATCGCGATCGCCCGGACGTGCACCGAACGTCCGTGGGGTCCTACTAGTGCCCCGGGGCTCGCCTGCGGCAAGGGGCCGCGCGGGGCCTTTTCGGATGTTGTTATCAGCCGCTTCGTTTACTAACCTCTGGGTCCCCGTCTAACCTTCCCGGTCTTCCTTGCGTCGGGCCTTCCGGTCTTGTTTTCGGTGGTTGAGGGCGATGTTGGCCCTCTCTGGTCGCTGTTGTTGACCCGCCGGTGTTTGGTTTTGTACAGTTTGCCTCTGTGCCTCCCCCGTTGGCGAACCGGAGTTCCGTTTCCGGTCGGCACCGCGTGGAGGTGGGGGTAGGTCTCTGCCGACCACCTAACCTAACCTAACCTAACCTAACCTACCTAACCTAACCTAACTTTTTTTTTTTTTTTTTTTTTTTCAGTTTTGAACCGACGGCGCCGCGGGAAGTGCTTTCGCATTACTGCCGCGACGCCGCCATCGTTTATTGATTTGAAGGAACAATATTATACATACGTGGGGTAGACGGGACAATACCCCCGACTTACCCCCCGATTTACATGACATTTTATTAGTTTACAGTTTGTGTGTTCGGCGCCTTCCTCCTCTTCTAGAGCCGACCGTAGTCCGCCGCTCTGGATCGCCCGTTCTGGTGCTCCACACTCCGGTATGGTCTGTCCCCTCCCGTGGTGCCACGATGGGTTGGTGATGGAGTGACGGGTCGGTGGCACCTCCGACTTTTTTCCTCGGTTCCGAGGCGTTCGAACGCGTCCTCCTCTTGTGTTCTGCTTTCTGCGCCGGGAGTCGCTGGCGGCGGTCCGGATCGGCAATCCTGCCGATCTTTTACGCTTGCTGCGTGGACCGCTCAGGCGCTGGACTGCTCCTCACGTTCGTCAGCTTCTTTCGCCGACATGATGGCTTCGACCATGTTGATCAACTCTTGTCGATTGACGCGAGCCTGTTCGACGAGTCTTGACCGGGCTGATGGTCGTCCGGTAGGTCGTCGGATAGAGGGCCGCACAGGATTTCTGCACGTCCCCGGCCTCAGGTGGGCGTCGGAGAATCCTGGTCAGTACGGCGCGGTCGTCTACCCACCTCGGACACGCGAACAGGGTGTGTTCCGCCGTGTTCGTTCGGGTTCATGCAATAGCAGCAGTAGCTGTCGTCGGCCCGCTCCCTGTCGTACAGATACCTACGGAAGCACCCATGTCCGGACAGTGCCTGGGTCAGGTGGTACGTCAACCCGAGTGGTGGTCTTGCCAGCCAGCGACCTACGTCGGGGAGCAGCCTGTGAGTCCACCTGCCGTTTGGAGAGCGGTCCCATCTGGTTTGCCACGCTCTGACGCTGATGGCCCTTTCTTGCGCTAACCTAACCTAACCTTTTTTTTTTTTTTTTTTTTTCAGTTTTGAACCGACGGCGCCGCGGGAATTGCTTTCGCATTACTTCCGCGACGCCGCCATCGTTTATTAAATTTAAATAACAATACATTGAATTTAATAATTTTGACTACATTTGTTTGTTTGGCCCTTAATGTGTGAACATTTAAACTATTTAAATAACATTTATAGAAAGAATACATTGGTGGCTTAAGGCCCGCTGGTCGCATTGGTAGACTTCTCGACCCGGCTATTGCTGCCCGCCAGTCTTGAAGTCTCGTTCTTTGTTGTTCTCGCCCGGCTTGTTAGCCAGCCGGCCTCGAGTCACGTGCGTGGCGAGTTCTCCCTTGATGTTGTGGAGTTCGCCTCCCTCCGGTGGTGTTTTGCCAGTTTTCCTTCTGTTCCTCCGTTGATGTCGTGCTTGCTCCGTAGTTGGTTGACCGGTCTGCGGTTTCCTGAGGGGTTCTGACTAACGGCCTTTCACAACAATCGCGATCGCCCGGACGTGCACCGAACGTCTGGGCGTCCTACTAGTGCCCCGGGGCTCGCCTGCGGCAAGGGCCGCGCGGGGCCTTTTCGGATGTTGTTACTCAGCCGCTTCGTTTACTAACCTCTGGGTCCCCGTCTAACCTTCCGGTCTTCCTTGCGTCGGGCCTTCGGTCTTTGTTCGGTGGTTGTGAGGGCGATGTTGGCCCTCTCTGGTCGCTGTTGTTGACCCGCCGGTGTTTGGTTTTGTACAGTTTGCCTTCTGTGCCTCCCCCGTTGGCCGGAACCGGAGTTCCGTTTCCGGTCGGCACCGCGTGGAGGTGGGGGTAGGTCTCTGCCGACCAACCTAACCTAACCTAACCTAACCTAACCTACCCTAACCTAACCTAACCTAACCTAACCTAACCTAAACCTACAACCTAACCTAACCTAACCTAACCTAACCTAACCTAACCTACCTAACCTAACCTTTTTTTTTTTTTTTTTTCCCGTTTGAACCGACGGCGCCGCGGGAATTGCTTTCGCATTACTTCCGCGACGCCGCCATCGTTTATTAAATTTAAAATAACAATACATTTGAATTTATAATTTTGACTACATTTGTTTGTTTGGCCCTTAATGGGTGAACATTTAAACTATTTAAATAACATTTATAGAAAGAATACATTGGTGGCTTAAGGCCCGCTGGTCGCATTGGTAGACTTCTCGACCCGGCTATTGCTGCCCGCCAGTCTTGAAGTCTCGTTCTTTGTTGTTCTCGGCCCGGCTTGTTAGCCAGCCGGCCTCGAGTCACGTGCGTGGCGAGTTCTCCCTTGATGTTGTGGAGTTCGCCTCCCTCCGGTGGGGGTTTGCCATTTTCCTTCTGTTCCTCCGTTGTGTCGTGCTGCTCCGTAGTTGGTTGACCGTCTGCGGTTTCCTGAGGGGTTCTGACTAACGGCCTTTCACAACAATCGCGATCGCCCGGACGTGCACCGAACGTCCGTGGGGCGTCTACTATTGCCCCGGGGCTCGCCTGCGGCAAGGGGCCGCGCGGGGCTTTTCGGATGTTGTTACTCAGCCGCTTCGTTTACTAACCTCTGGTCCCCGTCTAACCTTCCCGGTCTTCCTTGCGTCGGGCCTTCGGTCTTTGTTCGGTGGTTGGAGGGCGATGTTGGCCCTCTCTGGTCGCTGTTGTTGACCCGCCGGGTTTTGGTTTTGTACAGTTTGCCTTCTGTGCCTCCCCCGTTGGCCGGAACCGGAGTTCCGTTTCCGGTCGGCACCGCGTGGAGGTGGGGGTAGGTCTCTGCCGACCAACCTAACCTAACCTAACCTAACCTAACCTAACCTAACCTAACCTAACCTAACCATGCGTGCGAGGTTCGGTTCGCCGGAGCAAGGAGACTAGTGTGGCCGTGCGGTTGGGCGGCCGGCCGCGGAGGGCTTAGGTCGTCGTTACTCGCTCGGGTTTCGGCTTACGTTCGCGCGCGATGACTTTTTCGCCTAGTTGCGAGCAGCTGAGGCGATCAAGACATCGTTCGCAAAGATCGGACGAACTTTTCGGTCGAACTTTTTTTCGGCGGCGGGCGGCGGATTTCGGAAAACGGATTTCGCGATTTCGCAGCCGCTGCTGGACCGATTTCGACGCGCGATGTCTTTACGTGACGGCGAGGTCGAGATGAAGCGATGAACACTGAGTTTGCTCGGATCGGTGCGATATTTTTGTAGAAACAAAAAAACTCGACGGGAGCGGTACGGAGGTGCGTGCGTTCGGTTTCGTGGTCAGAGCCAGACTAACCCTAACCTAACCTAACCTAACCTAACCTAACCTAACCTAACCTAACCGGCAGGCCTGACTCTCCCGCGGTGCAATTCTCTCCGAGCAACAGTTCCCGATCAGACATATACGATCTGATGATGTTGATCAGATAGCCCGGAACAGACGACCTTTGAAGGGCTTCGTCGATCAATCTCCAGGTGCCGTGTTTGAACGCATTTTTGACGTCTATCGTCACAACTGCGCAGAGTCGTCTGTTCTGGACCGCGCCGCTGCCTGCCGCTCGAGCTGTTTTCAGGACCTCTTCTATGGCATCTGTGGTTGAGCGGAAGCGTCTGAAACCGAACTGGAGACTGCAGAGCCTCATTTCTGTGTGTGGCTGCAACCGGTTAAGCAGTAGTCGCTCCAACAGCTTCCCAGCACCGTCCAGCAGACTGATGGGGCGGTAACTTGACGGCTGATCTGGCGGCTTGCCCGCGCCCTTGTGAAGCAACACCAGCTTTGCTTTCTTCCATCTCTGTGGAAACACCCCTCCAGACAGGCAAGCGTTATATGTCTCGAGAAACGTCTTTGGGTGACGCTTCGCGGCTATCTTGATCACCTCGTTCGGAATGTGATCTGGGCCCGGTGCTTCCCAGATGGCAGTTTCGCTACTGCTTGGGTCAACTCTTCCACCGTGAAAAGCGGCGTTGTGTCTGCGGCTGATAATTCTAGTTCGCAGGAAGTCCAGGATCTAGAGGGACCTGATCCCACGCAACCAGCGGCAGAGACGGAAACAGTCCGCGCGCGACTTGGAGCGTTACCTGATCGTCCATGGCAGGTGTCCGCCGAACTAGCTTCTTGGTGACGAGCCTATACGGCACTCCCCAAGGATCATTGTCGACGGAGTCGCACAGCTCTCTCCAGGACCTCTCCTGCGCTTTCCGTATGGCCACTCTAAGTGTCTTTCTTGCTGTGTTATATGCCGCAAAGGTCGCCTCTCGGTCGTTGGTGTCGGCTCTCCGGCCTGCGCGTTGGTAGCTCCTGCGGGCAGCAATAGCAGACTTTCGAAGATTAGCAATGTCTTCGCTCCACCAGTGAGCTGCCTTCCTGCCTCTGGGCAAAGATCTCTTTGGCATTGATGCTTCGCAGGCCCGATTCAAGAGATCCTGAAGCTGTTCGCGTGGTCCTCCACTGAAGCGTCACTCGAGAGAGAGGGAGGTAGTCCCGCGCGATCCCAGTGTTCTTTGATGGCCTCTTGAGAGAGCCCTCTTTACCGACCATCCTCCAGGCTGCACAACCCTCGAAGGCGATCGACGTGGCCCGGCTTTTGAAACTGAGAAAGCGATGGTACTCGTGATCGCTGGCCGTGTATCGATTCGCGAGACAGACCAATCGGACACCAGTGGTCGGTTGTTCGCCGCTCGTGCAAAGGTTACGTCGATCACCGATGCTGCATTCACCCTCCTGAAAGTTGGGACGGTACCCGTTGCAGACCGTGAGATCGAGCCCTGACGCAAATCCTGATAGGAGAGATCCTCTCGTGTCTTCTGTGGATGAGCCCCATTCCGCAGAGTGAGAGTTGAAGTCTCCGGCCACTACTATATCCGTCGCTGCGCCGACTTGATATCGGATCGACGTCTCCAGACCGACTAGGAATCGATCAAACTCTTGATGGTGCAGTTTGGTGTGCAGTAGCAGCTGTAAAGCAGCGTACTGTCGACCATCGCCCAAGCGAAACCGTCGCCAGAACCTTGGTTGGAAATAACTGCTGTGGACCTGTTCGGACAACACGGCGCACTTGCCATCCGTGCTAGCGACCCAGTTGTCCGACTGCCCCATAGGACGGTTGTAGTCGCTAACAATGACGACGTCGCTCTCGAGCTCTGCGACGGTTTGGAGGACGAGCTGCTGTGCCGTCCAGCAGTGGTTAAGATTGACCTGCAGTACCTTAACCACCAGCGGCTGACCTGACGTTAGGGGCATGACGAGGAAGGCGGTTGCTCAGCTGGCGCTCCGGCGCGCTGGCTATTGTCCGACTCTCCGGAGTGGACACCCTCGTTGGGAGATTTGCAGGACGAGATCAGATGCCCGACTTCCTTGCATCTGAAACATTTCCTTTTTCCTTTCCCTTACAGTCGCTGACCACGTGGTCTGGGGCGGAGCACCTAGCACACCCTTTATGTTTAGACGGCATCTCCTTGATGCGGCAGGTGGCCCAGCCAATCCTAACTTTCTTGCGGCTGACTAATTTCAGCCCTGCAGAGATCGGCATTCTAACTATTGCCGTCCTAACTCCGTTCCGACCCTCGCGGATCCTGATCTCATTTGACGCCTTTAGCTCAGGGTCGTGAGCCTCGAGAGCACTCTTAAGCTCGGCTTCGTCGACTGAGTCCTCAATGCCGATAAGTAGCAAGGCAATACTCTGTGATGGGCGCCAGATCCCCCTGGATCTCCAAGGCGGCGCTTTAGGGCACTAGCCAGGCTATCAGCCTGGTCCTTGTCACTAGTCACCAAGACCAATTGCCCGACTTCGCTCTCCTAGTTGTGATGTCGAAGGTTAGGGACTCGTGCTGGGCAGACTCCTTTACCTCTCTGACAGTATCCGCATAGGACCTTGTTTGGCAGCTTCTCAATCACCACTGCCTGCGTTTTGGGAGGACGCCTGAGAGTCCTGGCAGCAGGCTTGGATGGTCGTGGTGCATCGTGCCCATTTTTTGGGGCTTGGCAGTTGGAATCTCGCCTATTCCTCTCTTGCCTCTTCGCTTCCTTTTCCTGACAACCGTGAATTCCGGATCGTTTTCCGGCCTGGACCGAAGTTTCCTGCCTCCGCTGAACTCCCGGCAGGACAGCCTCGTTAGTGCCATGCACTGGCTGTTGGCTCTGAATCTGCCTTTCCACTGGCTGACGACGCATGGACGAGGTTTCCCACCAGCACGGTGTATCCGTCGCTTCGTCACAGGTATTCTGAGGTGACTTGGCCATGGTCTGTGTAGACTTGTTGATGCCAGCTGGTTTAGGCGCCAAAGCACCCTGCACCTGATCGCTCTTTGGCATCCGCTGGACCATGATGTTGAAGGCGATGTGAACCTCATCTCGGCTCGCCTTGAGGCCAGCAATCACCTCGAGAATGTCGTCGATAGCCGACTTCACGTCAGCGCTCCTGACCTTGCTGGACACTTGCTCCAAGCAATGGGCTTTCCTCATCAGAAGCTTGTAACCCCCATCCTGGGTCGTGAGGCATTTCTTAAGCTCCCTCACCGAGCTGGTGGATTGGAGCGACACCTGAGGAGCTCTCCGAGTCAGCACTAGTAGTTACCCCGGTCCACCCACTAACTGTCGTCTCCTGGTTTCCTGGTCCCCTTGTGCTCCGCTAACCATGTTAATCTTCTTTGTTAGCCTGGATGCTTCGACTTGGACGGCTTGGCTCCCGTCACCACTTGGGCGGTTGGTAGACCGCTCGATGCTTGGCCAGTCATCGACTCTGGGTTCTTTTGTTTTTGTTGTCCTCCATATGAATTCCCACGAAAACACAGGAAAGGTGCGTCCGCCCGCTACAGAGCCCGGTGTAGCGGTAAGGCTGAATACTGCGTGGTTCGCCAGGTGCCACACAGGATCCCCGTAGACACCAACTGCCCATGCAACGAAATGCACGGGCCACTCGGTGCAAGTAAGTCCATTTTACGGGTTATTGATTGAGGGATGCGTTTTGTACAGTGCGTACAGGTCGCCCACACCTTACCGGCCCCAACTAATCAAAGTAAGAGCCGGTTTAAGGATCGCTTGGCACCGACCCCCTAGAGGGCCAGTGAGCCCCCCACCACGGCAAGGTGGATCCCGTCGGGGGGGAACCTAACCTAACCTCACCTCACCTAACCTAACCTAACCTAACCTAACCTAACCTACCTAACCAACCAAGGTCACAGCCGGGATAGTATGGAAGCCTCTTAGCAAACACACCCGAAGGTGCGAATGGGCTGGGTCGCCGCGACAAGGCGGGCTTTCCTTCGACCCAGGGGAGAACCTAACCTAACCTAGCCTTGAGGCGGGAGAAGGTGATGTCGATGGTGGACTCGGCGTTGATCCGCCGGTAGGTTGCCGTGTCACCCGTGTTCTCGACGCTCAGACCCAGGCTGGCGGCGAGGTCGGCCAGCTGATCGCCCCTCAGGTCGTTGCGCTCCGAGCCCCACTCTTGCGACCAAGCGTTGAAGTCGCCGCAGATGACTAGATGGGTCCGGCGGTCGCACTCGCGGGCGGACCGGTGGAGGTCGTCGAGGAAGACGGCGAAGTTTTCGGCGGTGTCGTTGCGAGAGTTATAGCAGCTGTAGACTCTCAGGCCCCGTCGCTGTAACCTAACCTAACCACCAGTGAACGGATTGTTTCCTCGGGGGTCCCGGTCGCCTACTCGGTTCCGACGCGTCACAGGTTCCGACTAAGTATTCGTCCAAGGATCTTGCCGAGGCCCAGGGCTTTGCCGATTCCCATTGGGCCGATGGCTGGCTCCAGGGGGCTGTTGCCAAAGTACTGACCTAGCGCTTCGGCGTCGCGCTGACAGACGGACCAGCCTCGGTGTGGTTCGTGGAGCGGAGCCTGCCGTAGCGGTGCGGGTTACTCCAAAGTCGCGCTGAAGCCGACGTAAGCGTGTTCGCTCAGGGTGTCGGCCTCCAGGACCTGCCACCCGGTGACGTCGAGGCCGCGATAAAAGGTGACGTCGATCACGGATGTGGCCGTGCCCCTCAAGAACGTTGGAGCGGATCCCGTGTTTGCCTGGATCAGCCCGAGGCTACTGAACCTAACCTAATCCCTATGATATAGAATAAAGATATTAGGTGAACAATAGAAGTTAAGTATGTGACACTAAATTAATAGTTACCTATAACTTATAACGTTGTATTTGAAAAAAAAAAAAAAAAAAAAAAAAAATTACCAGTTATTAATTAAAATTGTATCTTATGACTTTTATCAGTTACAAGTTATAACATATAAGTAGTATATATATGCCGTTCCTGGCCCACCTCATATTATATCAATAAAAGATCACAAAGAAAACAATGTGTAATAAGATCAGAAAATTGAAATGCAATAATAATTAAAATATTTTTCACAAAACTTATGAAATTAATTAATTAAATTCCAAATGAAATATTTCTTAAAATAATAATAATAAAATTTTTTAAGAAAATCTAAATGCAATAATAATTAAAATATTTTTTAATAGAATAAAAATAAAAATCTAAATGCAAAAATGTATTAAAAAGAAATTTAAAAATTGAATTTAAAAATTAAAAATATAATAAATAATAAAATAATGGAAACAACTATCAAAGATTTTAATAAATTACAAGATATTGAAATGCAAAACGAAATAGAAAACTCTATATTAAATAATGAAATCTTTGTCATGTTCTGTAAATATGAATACTTTAATACTAAAAATAAAAAAAATATTAAAATCATGAAATATAATCTAAATAAAATTCCAATTAAAAGAAATATTTTAATTGTCGATCATGGAAACAATATTTCTGAAAATGGAAAGCCTTATGCTTCTAAAATACTAGAATCACCAACATGGCTTGAAATTTGTAAAATAGCTAATGATTTAATAATTACAACAGGTAAATTTTCACAAAAATATCTCTATGATATTATTATTCATCAAGATTTAGGAAATATTAAAATATGTACCCTTATTATGGAGTCAACTTTATTAGACCATTTATTAATTTAATTTTTTAATAGAATTGTTCTATTAAAAAAATTTTCAATATTTAACGCATGTCCCATTCGGACACGCGTTATTAAAATCCAAAAATCTTTGAAAACGATTTTACACTATGATACTATGAGGGGGACTTATAAAGAATTAAAATCAAAAACGTTTAATGTAAAAATGAACATTCTAACATAAATAGCAACAGAGTTATACTTAAATGAAAAATATGAAGGTTAGGTTAAACTTTTAATATGTAGTGTAGATAAGCATATAAATCAAATCTGTGTTGTTCCGACTTGATAGTATCAAATATCAAATGAATATAGGACTTGTAATATTTAACGAGGTCAAATTATACGACCGCGTTAATAATAATTTAAATCGAAAAAAAAATGGAAAAAATTTGCAAAAGTAGTCCCATTGTACAGACATCAATTTTTTTATTTTTATATTTTTTTATATTTTTTTTTTTTGTTGACATCTGTACAACAGGACTACTATGTTATATAGCCGTCAACGTATCACAGCACAATGAGGAGACGTTATTTGTAGACTCCAGGGACCAGTGAGGAGAACTTAGCTATGATAACACAAGTCACACTAGTGGCTTAAATCCGACTATACTCAACATATAATCGAACAAGTCACGTGTCGTGGAGAGTTGTTAAAATACCACAAATAAAATCCCTCCCAGCCGGTATCGAACCCGCTATGTATGCATACAAAGCCTAACGTGTTCCCCACTACGCCACGACACTCGGGCATGTAAAATAGTGTAACAAACATTATTTAAATAGTCTATATAAATAATTTATTATCTAAACATTTCAAAAAATGGGTATATTTTAGGCGTATAAGAAATACATAAGAAACAAGTTTTATGTCACAATTTAGGATTATATTAACATATTTAAATTGGTTAAATTTTGTGGGTGCTTTTTAACAAACTAAAATACTGAAAAGTATTAAATAGACAAATTAAAAAAAAATATTTAAATAAAATTTCTAATTTAAATTTGCATGGAACACTTTTCTTAAATTTATTTTATTTAAAGATCAGATATGATATTCTACTAAAAATTGTTCAAATTTGTTTTTTAAAATTTGTTTTGTTATAATGTTAAAATTAAAAAATTAGCTGTATAATATTTCTCTTATAAGAAAAAAGAGTTTTATAATAGAAAATTTGGGATTAATTTGCGAAATATTTCTTACAAAAGATGATATGGCTGTGTAGACTTATTTATTTCTAGTTAGCTACTCAAGTTATTGTTTAAGATTAGATAATTACGCTATTAAAATTGTATATATACTTATTGTCTAAGAATTTAAAATAACATCTATATTTTAGGCGTATAAGAAATAAAGGAAACAAGCTTTATTTAACTTTGTAGAATTAGTTTACCCTTTTTTCGTATATTGTAGACAGTCATCAAAATAATATTATTTAATATTTATGCAATATAGGTGGGAATATTTTAAATTGTAAATTATTGACATAGGGCAGGCCATCGAAGTAAGATGTGCTGAGGCGACAATATTATTTTCTGTATAACACCACCGTACGCGCAGTCACGGGAGCCCGGTTGTCGCTGAGTGATTCGGCGAGAACGTGTGTACGACGTGCGTGTGAAATGCCAATCTGAATTTGCTAAGTGTTTTATTTATGTTTGTTTTAATACAATTAAAGTTTTTCCGACATGAAAACCTGAGTTAAACATTATTTTAGTCATTCTTACGTTCTTACCTTTTATAGGAGCAGCGCCGGGATATACATATAATGTGTCAATGAAGTTTTACTAAACTGAATAGTGCCAAGGTATATTATGTAATCTTTGTGTCATTTCAACTAGATAGGAACGAACTAAGAATTGACATGCGCATACCATCGAACCTCAACGAGTTAACAGTGTCGTTCTAATTAATTTTAGAGAGTGTCTTTAACTAGAGAATACTAGGGAAAGGCGTATAGTTGGTTTACCACGTATTGTCCAATACGAGTGATACCACTATACCACACTATTTAAATTGAGTAAATATTGTGGGATTTTTAACAAACTAAAATACTGGAAAGTATTAGATAGATAAATTAAAAATAAATATTTAAATAAAATGAATTATTAAAATTTGTTATGGGGCATTTTTCTTAAATTTATTTTATTTAAAAATCAGATATCTAGATCGTATCGTAGATTATTTTGTATTTTTGAGATCAATAAGTTTAACATTAATTCCACCATTCAAATAATCATAGTATTGAATAAGAATTGGAAACATTTTTGTGTTACCATGATTACTTGCATCTGTAGCAATACTATTAAAAGGTATGTATTTTAAACATTCAATCATTACTTTCAGAGAATGTGGTGCCAGTACATTATTTTAATTGCTTCAGTTTTAGTTCACGCACAACTTATTTTTTTCAGCAGTATTAGAGTCATCAAACATACAACGTAAGATTGCAGGCGCACAATCCATTGATCGATAACTATGGTGATATACAGCTGTATGAAATGTGAGTGTGCCTTTACATACCTTTATTCTGCCGTGCTAACTTAAAAGAGGGTATCTCCAATTTTGGTCAAAACAATTTTATTGGTTAAATGGGTTTATATAGTGATATTTTATCAATTTCAAAAGCCAAAATGTTGTATATCCAACGACCGTGGTTTTGCCATGATTAAAACAATGCTCTCGTATACAGGGTGTTTTAAATGCTTTGCGCCGAAACCGTGGACTAGGGTTTTGTCGCACGGAATCTTAAAGACCTCGTGTGACAATTATTAATGAACCTTCGAAATACTGTATCCGTCATGACGTGTCAACGCGTGTCCTTGATGTCAGCAAAAAAACGCTAGACCCGGGGTTAAACGGTCATAACTTACATAATATTATATAAACTAAAATATCATAAAATAGCCAACGCCAAGTTTAACTGTTGTTCTTAGCTTAAAATTTGGCAACAGGTGAATTCACTATAATATTAAATGTAATAAAACAGAGATCGTTCTGCTTAACGTAAAATATTTGCTATGTTGGTTAGGTTAGGTTAGGTTAACCGCTAACCATCAAAATTGGCTATAATAATATATTTATTTCACGCGAAACGATTCTGAGTGAAAAAAGACTGTCAGCCTATAATATTACTAAATAATTATTTTGATGATACTATTGTGATTAAAGTAATTTCATTTATTTAACTATTATAGTAAAATAGTTGGTTAAATTTATTTTTGCCAAAAAATTACATTTGGAAATTTCACTGAGTGTGTATAAAATATATTAATAATATACTCTAAAAGTTTAATATTCCCACAAATAATATTTTAAAATCGCAATGAAATAACTATTTGCTTAGTGAAGCTTGGTTATTTTATCCAACTTTGAAAACGTACGTAAACACAATAACTGTGTTTTTATATTTTTTAGGTTGTTTGGTTACAGTATAGAAAATGCTAGTATAAACATTCAGCGAAAATATCGTCTTTATTCGGTATTTTTTTTTTAAGTTGCACAAAAAACAAAATCGATTTTTTTCGAAAACTGGTTTTGCGTAAAAATCTAAGTTTTTTCTTAATATCTATTTTGTTTGTTTGAATTTAGGTTATAAATTTAGATAGCGGTTGAAGCGTTGAAAAGCGTTCTTTTTCCGTCCAGCGGGTGGTAAAGTGGAAATCCTAATATGTGCTAGCTGCACATATCACGCGCGTATCCCCTGTATAACCAGTCGCTGAAATCTATACCACGGTCCTTACAAAACGTAAACATAAACGTAACAATAACCTACTGTATAGCAGAGCGACATCCACTTACCCACCTTTTTTTGCTATGTTTTTCATAGAAATTTTCAATTTTTAAAGTTGATTTAAAAAGTAGAGATTATAATAAATTTCCTTACAGAAAACATCGCTAAAATTAAAAATCTAAGCGTTTTTCTAATTGATTTTTGTTTACAGATAAACACAAAAAAAAAATCATACGTCATTGTAAAGTCAATACATTGATTACTCCACTCAAAATCTATAAAATATTATAATATAAATAATAAATAATATAATTCTTTGCTGGTACACTGCAACCGTGCAACCTAATTAACTGTATAGCTTATTTAATTAATTTGCAAATTTAAATTATAAAACATTCACAAAAACAAAAATGTATAGAACAATACACGTATAATCATAAATTATATATAAATATGTTCAAATTATTATTAACAATGAGAACATTCTGTTTTATGCCGATTATTTATGATGTGATGGTCTATCGACGACTACTCCACCATATATTTCATGTTTTGACAATATATCCTTAGTCCAAGTTTTGGTGATTGGGTTGTAAATTTCTACAGTATTATTAAATTCTCCGCCCATAACATACAATAAACCATCTAATACAGCTACTCCTATAACAAATGTTATTTAAATTCAATATATTTTTAAAGTTGACACTCAAAAAAAATTATTATTTTAGTCACCAGGCCTGTATCGAGGGAATTGCATATCAGCTATAAAAGACCAAACTCCATCATTTGGTCTATAAACTTCAACACTTTTAAGAATCCCTCTTGCATCATAGCCACCAATAGCATACATAAGACCTTCCAAGACTCCTACACTAACACCTTGTCGGCATACAGACATTTCTGCAACTGGCATCCATTTATCAAGACTGGGATCATAATATTCCACAGATTTCAAAACTTCACTATTAACACCTCCAACCTACACAATTTAACTAAATGAAATGTATTACAAAATAAAAATAAAGAAATAATATAATATTAATCACCGCATATAAACGATTATTAAGAACACCAACACCCAAATCATATCTCTCAATTGTCATATTGGACATCATTCGCCATTTTAGAATACTATCATCAAATACCTCTACACTCTTCAATATACGGTTGAATGAACGTCCACCAACCTAGAATTACAAAATTATATATATTTATAGTATAAAATAATTAAAATATTGGTTTAACTTACTGCATATACACAATTATCTAATACGCCAACCCCTAATCTATGTCGACTAACTAACATATCAACCATTGGAACCCAAAGTGGAGATTGTTGAGAAACATCTAGCATGATAACAGATTTAGAACTTTTTTGATTAATACCTCCTACAGCAAAAACCAACTGTTCGTTTATCACGCCGAGACCAGCTAACTGACGACAATTATTTATCCCTGGTGCCTTCTCTCGTAGATTGGTTGCTGGGTCATACCATTCTGTACAACACATAGGCAATGTTTTAGACCGATTGAACATTAGAATAACCT
This sequence comes from Sitobion miscanthi, assembly GCA_008086715.1. Classification (NCBI taxonomy): domain Eukaryota; kingdom Metazoa; phylum Arthropoda; class Insecta; order Hemiptera; family Aphididae; genus Sitobion; species Sitobion miscanthi. The sequence goes on along the minus strand of CM017800.1, from coordinate 11,411,677 downwards.
AATAGAATATAAATTGACAAAATAATTGTGAAAATAAATTAATCTACTCAGAATCATACTTTTTGAGAACCATTTAAATGTCTAGGTTTACACCTTATTGATTGTGGAATGGCAACATTCTGAAATGATTTTTGTAGATTAAAACTTAATGCTTCAATTATATAATCTTTACCTAAAAAAATAATAATAATTAATAAAATAAATGAATTAATAATGAATGCATATTTATGAAAATAACAAACATTTAGGATAATTCTTTAGAAGAGGTTCGTTTATTATATTAAATAATATATCAGGCCTGGATGCTAATATTGGCAAACGTACATGTTCCATTAATTCTGGTAAATAATTTTTTCTCAAATCCAAACTATTTTTTACCCATTTAATAACACCTTGAAATACCTACAATAACAAATAATTAATGTTAAGAGCATCAAATGCGGTGGTTTGCTGTCTTTGTCCAACACACAAGGAACATAGGAATAACGACCTAAGCGACTGGCAGAAATTAATGTACTTCTAGTTGTTCGATTTAAAAAATGTAAAGATGTTAAAATTGGTATACAAGTTTACTTTGCATAGGTCGAAGCATATTTTTAATATTTTTAATAATCATTAAACATGTATTATTATTATTAAAATATTTGTAATAATTGTTTTAAGTGGATTATGAGGACATTTTGGGCAATTATTAAAAATGTGCTGCTTTATTCTGTTTGTTCTGTTTATCTATTGTTAGACTGTACATTGCTATGACTACAGATTATTGTTTATTGTTCTTAGTTGTATGAAATAGAAATATTTTTCCACAGTAACTATAGTATAGTTTATGGTTAGTTAGGGTAAAAAATTATAGGTAAAAATGTTCATGGAAAAAACAATACAATTTTAATTTTAAATGTACACAACAACTACAGTTGCAATTTATTTCAGCATTATGTTATATTATTATAGTGCAAAATATTTTTTTTTATACATAGGTTTTATTGCCAATAACAATAGATGTAAAGATTATTATTTTCACATTATTTGGAAAAAAAACTGATTTTGTGATTTTAAGTGTAATAATATTTAAGGATAGACATACCAAATTCTTTAACTGCTAGGTATAGCATAAACTATACAATATTTGTGGTTTTTCATTATTTTTATTATTTAAAATTTTTATTTTTGATATTTTAATTTGATAATATTGTCCTAAAACTGATATTTGTGATTTTTACTCTTGTTGTTTTTTAGCTGATTTTTTCTGTTTTATTATTTTTAGATTCATAGTTAATAGAGATTGGATACTCATGGATTTACATAAACATTTAGGGCTGTAGGTCGTAGCAGTGAAACTTATTTTTCTATAATTATGCGATATCTATATTTATCTATCAATAATTATTGATAAAATTAATTCACAGGATAACAATTTTTTTTCATGGATGAAATTATGATTATTCAAGAATAGTTACACTACCTTCAAATCATCACTAGATAGTACAATATTATATTAAATGTGTATGTTAGCTCTTGTATTAAGTTGATTTTCCATACAATAATATTATGATTTGAGTTTGCTTACTTTTTCTTCATTTGGAACAGCAAGGTCATTACAGGAAATAATCTTAACCACATCTTCAAAAGATAAAGATAGGAACTCACCCGTTTTAACCACGTCCCTGAAATTAATTGTCATTATATGAATAACTTATCACTGAAAAATATAGAGAATAAAGTTATATATATCATACAGAAACTGTTTTTTTATTAATGCATCAGAACTTGATAACAATTTCGTACAGTTATGCAAGTCAGCAAACGCTCTGATACCAAGACAATTTGATGCATCCAGTTGTTTTTGTAAAAACTCAGCACATGCAGCACTTACAAAATCTAACTGTAAGATGTTAGCAGCTGGTAATAAAACCTTGAAAATCAACAATACATTTAAAACAATTTTATATAGTTAGTGACAAATCGAATTGTTAATTTTACCTGTACATTTTCATTTGTCACTATAAATTCCCCAGTATAAATATAATCTACTAATATTTGTAAAACGGTGGAGTCTAATTCTCTTATATTAACAAGATCTTTATTGTTCTCATCAAAACTATTTAACATCGCTCGGAAGTATGGACTAGCTGCCGTTAGAACATTTTTATGACCAAACGTTATATATCCATCATCTGTTTCAAATCTGATATCACATAAAATTTCATTTCTAAAAACAAAAATGCGTTAAGTATTAATATTTATTTTGAATGAAGCTAAAATCATTGACAACATACTTGCGTTGAGATTGTAATTCTTCTAGTATTCTAACAGAGTGAAGGTTATTTCTGAAATGTGTTTGTGCACATTTATTGGTTTTCAAAACTGGTTTTAGATCATTTTCACACGATGAAGTCTGTAAGGCATCCATTTCTTTTACTGACATTACACCTTTGAAATAATTTAAAAAATTGTGATACATTTTTGTATTATGATTAAAACTTAATATTACATTTAAGCATAGAAGCAGTGAAAATCAACAAAATACTGCTGTTAAGAAATTACTAAGTTTTAAGAAAGATAAATAATTATTGAAATAAATAATAATAAGGAATTAATAATGTTGATTGTTTCTAGATTGTAGATTGTATGTATAATGGCGTGTATTTTCATTTCTTTAATTATTGTTGGCTCTAAAACTTTTACAGGCTATTTTAAAATAATTATCAGGCCACAATTATATACTTCCTTTATTTAGTTTATGTACTTATATATTTATTGCAGCAAGCATGTGATAAAATATAAATAAAAACAAGGTATGTTATTTTTTTTATTATTAATTGTTCCTTCTTTACAATATTACTTTTAATAATTTTGTATGGATAGTTATGTACTCATTTGCTGTTTTACATCACAAATTTATTTAAATAATAAAATTTACTGATTTTATACCTATTTCCATTGATTATATAATACACATACCTATTGTATTACATAATCAATGCTATTACCTATATTTAAACTTCATATTGAGACTTAACTTTTATTTTAATCAGAACAAAAGTGTTCTTAATAAGTTTTATTGCCCAAAAAATGTACAACAACTTAATTATTTGCCCCTTTACATTTTGGTCACAATATTATTTAAAGTCTTAAAGTCTTAAACATTTTGTATATTTTTATTGTTAGAAAAATATTACACTGTGTGCAGTCTGTGTCGAGACGCCGAATCATTGTAGGTAAGATAATGAATGCTCAACCATGGTCAGGCGTTTAGACTCTGCACAAATATTATTGAATTAAAATTAATTTATACACTATATTGTATTTTCTACTCAAAATAGGTAGTGCCATCATTGAGTGGCTTCTTCTGTCATACTACTCATGTTATATATTCTTTTATCAAACTTGTTTATTGTTTTTTGAACAGATTGTAAATATCTTGTAAAAATAAAAAAAATATTGGACTTACCTATTTATTGTAGTTGAATACTATCCGTTGCAATAATGAACAATACAGCAGGACAATAATATGGTAATCAATGTAGGTACGTATATAGTATATATAACGCTATAAATTAAAATTGATTTATCCAATGTATTATACAACGTAATTTAATAAATAAAATACCAATCCAACTGATGTAGTGATGTAGAATCTCGATTCACACATCACAGTGCACACGGACTATGGTACTGACTGTGGAAGTGTGGTGGTATGGCGTCTCACGTCAGTGCCTCAGAGATAGATTTGATGGTGTCTTCTTGGCTCTTGCTGTCTTGCTAGGCCGAAGAAAAATATACAAAAATATTAAGTAGGTACGTTTTAACTTGTTCATACATCCCACTTAATAGGTATTTAAAAATAATATTATGTTATGTTGTTTACGTAGTAAGAGATTATCGAACTTATTTATAAGTTACAGTAGTGTATGTTAGTAGCGTTGATTAGTATTTATAATCAATATCAGTATTTAGGTTAGTACTTAGGTACTTAGTACAATAGTACCACTTATGATATGACATTATTTATAATTATTATTAATTGTCGGTTTTATCAGTCATGACTAAGAGTAAATCTAAGTCCGTAACACTAATAATAATACGTATATCTTAATTCGTGGTCCGTGGTCATAACGAACCAACGTCCAAATGTCCAATGTACCTAGTAGGCGGCTACTACCACCTAGGTACCTAAATGGCAAAATGGACAACCCCCCCCCCCCCGGACATTTTACCACTGATGTTTTAGGGCTAGTAAGACATTTTCCTCCGGGTATATTTTTGATGCCGACATTTTCCCTCCATTTTTTTAAAGTTTATTATTGACTAATAATATTAAATTTAATAATAGGTATACCTAATTGTATTTATTATTTAATATAAAATAATTTTTTTTAAATAAAATATAAAATAGTTTTTATTTTCATAAATATAATAGATTATAAACGTATATGTAATAATATGTTTGATCAACTGAACTACTTGAAACAATAACAATTTAAAAAAAATAAGTATTAAATAAAATATAATTATTAATTTATAAAATGGCTAAAAACTCCGACATAAAATGATGCATTTTGTAAAAAACATTTGATTTCTGATTCTTTTATTATTTCTTAATTTATACTTTTAAGCCTTTGTTCATATTCATTCAATTTTAGATTTTCTGCACTCTGCGATCTGCGGAGCGATGAATGTATTGATTTTACAATGTGTTTTTTTTTTATTTTTTTTTTTTGTGTCATTACCTTTTAGGACAGTAAAAATGCTTAGATTTTCTTCAACAGTATCTTTTCTGATAGGATAGTGATGAATCTAGTTGGTACTTTGGGGGGTCAAAAGTAAAAATTTCCCAGTAGTTTTCAAAATCGACGTGCAAACAAAAGAAAAATTAAGGAAAAACGGGAATTTTTACGCAAAATCTGTTTTTGAGAAAATCGCTTTTTGTTTTTGGTGCAACTCTAAAACAAATGACAAATACACCATAACATTTTCCAAATATTTTGACTTATTTTGAGCTGTTTACGGACATTTTCGGTTTCCATTTTTTTTCTATAAATATCAATAAAATTTTATTTGTTGATTAAAAAAGCTTAAAAATTTAATAGAAGGCTCCTAGTATATTGTTTCAAAGGCAGATGAAAAAAATTAAAAATTCATTGTCACAATTTTTTTTATAAGCATCTAAAGTTCAAATATTGACAAAATACGTAAAAATAACGAAAATTTGCAATAATTAAATTATTATTATTATTATTTTTTATTATTATTTAAATTATTTTAAGTAAGAAATTCATGAAAATTTTTTTTTTAAATTTAAGATTTGAAAATGTAATACAAGATTCCTCATAAGTTTGTCTAGCTTTATCAAAAAAAAAAAAAATGCCTACAAGAAAGTCAAATTAAATTTTTATGAGCGTTGGAAATTCATATTTTTACAACATTTGATATTCACTAGATTTCTCATATAACAATATTTTTATTTTGTTGTAATTAAAAAACAAATTACTGTAGAATCTACAGTGTAGATACTTGAAAATTTCACTAAATGTTTATATTAGCATTTTCTGTATATGATAACATTTTGACATGATATACGATTTTATTTTATAAATGGGTGTTTTTTAAATTTAAGCAACTAATTGCTAAATCATAAAAAAAACTAATATATTTTTGAAAAAACCAATATTAACCTTTTATTTACATTTTATATTCTGAGCGGAGAGATGAATGTATATTGGTTTTACAATAATGTGTTTCTTTTTGTGTCTGTGTACACGATAAGTAGTTGAAAATAATAATAATTCTTCGATTTTCAACTTCAGTATCTTCTCTGATGGAAAAGTGAATCTAGTTGATGCATTCAGTAGGTTAATTTTTTAGAATTTCTAATAGTTTTCAAAAGCGCCTGGAAAAACAAAAAAAAAAATAAGGAAAACAGGAATTTTTACGACAAAATCGATTTTGGTTTTTGTTGTTACTCTTAAATAAATTACCGCATAGATATATGCATTTTTACTGAATATTTATATAAGAATTGTCTGTATTATGCGTTGAGCTTTTTTTAGGCGTATGAAATGATTGATTATTATTAGTTTTATTTTAATTAATGCAATTCTTAAAAATTAAGAACATTTTCAAATTATTTTAATTTGAAATTGATTTTCTTTGTATACCTATATCTAAGGTTTGAAAATTTAATACAAGATTCATCATAAGTTCGTCTACCTTTAAAAAACTGTCTACCGGAAAGTTAAATTATATTTTTATGAGCGTTTAAAGTTCATAATTTTACAACGTTGAATATTCGATTTCGCATGGAACGAATTTCTTATTTTATTGTAATTTAAAATTAAATAACGGTAGATACTTAAAATTTACACCAAATGTTTATTTTATCATTTTCTATACATATAATATAATTTACAAAATGTATAAATGTCAAAAAAATGTTATTCGTTGGGTCGAACATCTTGAAAATTAAAACAAGATTCCTCACACATTGTTATACAATTTCAGTTTAAACATATTACAAATACATAAGCAACATTTTTTTTATAAGCATTTAAAATTCAAATTGAAAATTTATAAATTATTTTGTAGTTAATAATATAATCTAATGTTTAACTTTATAGCTAAGGATCGAAAATGTAAAACAATGTTCCACGTAAATAGTTCATTGTGTAACCAAAAAATTTAAAAAATATATTTAAAAATGTTAAACACATGGTTTTTTTCATAGATTTTTGATGTCCAATAATTTAAACGAAATTAGATATTTAAACTAACAAGAAGGATTTTAGTTATTTTGTTATATCTACTTTAAAAGTATTATTCGTGAAATCGAATAATGAAATGCCACGACGGGCAACCGCTGCCGGATGCAACTCTTGCGATACATCGGGTTATACACCCATTATACAGTGACCCGTTTGTAACCTACTGTACAGCAGAGCTACATCCACTAACCCACTTTTTTAAAATCAATGTTCAGAATATTTATCATACGTTTTATAGAATTTATACATTCATATATTAATACATTTAACATTATAGTATAATGGTGTACAATATTTTGTTTGTATTTTTAACATCAATTATATTATACTTATTAGTATAATACTTATTGTGTGTTATATCATTTTAGAAACATTAAAAATTCGATACAAGTCTGTTGTATAATCAATGCTTGTACTATTTCTCAAGTACGACTTCAATTGTTTTAATGCCGAAATCGTTCTTTCTGATGACTATGTTGATACCGATAAAGACTAAAGTTACTAACATTGTCATCAATTAGGTACCTATCATAAAATAGAAAAAAAATCAACGGATATTTTATTCAAATTATCAATAGCCGGCGTTGGACATTCATTCTGAGGAACTTTTTTCCATTTTTCTATCAATACTTTAAATTTTGATTCAAATGTATTTTAACTGGGTAAAACATTTTTAAAAATCATTATAATTAGTTTTAAGTTTGTTGGGTAGATTTGGAATCAACTTTTTTAATACAGAAATTATTTCAATGTGTTTAGAAAATCGTTTTATTAATTGATTTTTAAAATAATCAGTAAATTGTTTAAATATCGTTCATCGTTTATAATACTGTTCGGGTGATTCAGTGGCGCCAAAATATATATTTACCTATGACAATGATATTTTAGATTCTGAGTGGAACGATGAATGTATTGATTTCACAATGATGTGTGTTTTTTTTTATTTATTTTTTTTATTTTTGTGTCTGCAGGTCATCACCTTTTAGGACAGTAAAAGTGCTTGGATTTTCTTCAACAGTATCTTTTCTAATAGGAAAGTGATAAATATAGTTGATACTTTGGGGGGCCAAAAGTAAAAAGTAGTTGCCGTAAGTAAGCGCCGTGAAAAACAAAAGAAAAATTAAGGAAAAACGAGATTTTTTACGCAAAATCTGTTTTCGAGAAAATCGATTTTGGTTTTTGCCTTTTGGTGTAACTCTAAAACAAATGAACGTATATACATGACATTTTCACTGGTTGTTTATACTTGCGTTTTCTATACACGATAAAATTTTGAAAATATGGTTCAGGAACATTTTCAGTTTCCAATTTTATTAGTATCTTTTTCTATGGATGTCAATAAAACTTTATTTGTTTGGTAAAAAAGCTTGAAAATGTAATACAAGGCTCCCACTATATTGTTACAATGATATTTGAAAAATATTAAAAATCCTTAGTCGCAGTTTTTATTTATAAGCATTTAAAGTTCAAATCTTGACAAAATACGGACAAATCACGAAAATTAGTAAATTATTTTGAGTTGAGAATTCATAAAAATTTTTCTTTTTAAATCTAAGGTTTGAAAATGTAATACAAGATTATCCATAAGTTTATCTACCTTTATCAAAAAAAAAATGTCAACAAGAAAGTGAAATTATATTTTTATGAGCGTTTGAAAATCATATTTTTACAACATTTGATATTCACTCGATTTCCCATGTAGCGATTTCCTTAGTTTGTTGTAATTCAAAAACGAATAACTGTAGATACATAGAAATTTCACTGAATGTTTATACTAGCATTTCCTATACACCATACAATTTTGAAAATATTTTGACTCTTTTTGAGCTGTTTACGGGCATTTTCAGTTTCAATTTTTTTCTATAAATATCAATAAAGTTTTTTCTGTTGGGCCAAAAAGTGTAAAAATTTAATACAAAGCTCCTGATATATCGTTCCAATATAGCAGTTGAAAAATATTAAAATTACAAATAGGAACAATTTTTTTTTTAAGCATTTAAAGTTCAAATTTAAAATTAAAAAAGGTGGGCAAATGGATGTCCCTCTGCTATACAGTAGGTTACAAGTGGGTCACTGTAATGGATGGTGTTAAATTTGAATTCAATGATATAATATCATTGTATAAGAAAAACTATTCTGAGCAAAAACGGTCAGTCAGACTATGATGTTACTAAGTATATTTGATGATATTATTGTGAATAAAGTAATTTATATATAACCTATTTACGTGGAGCCTTGTTTTTAATTTTCAATCCTTAGCTATAAAAGTTGAACATTTTATAAATTTTTAAGTACAAAATAATTATTAAATTATAAATTTTATAAATCTTGCTTATAAAAAAAAATTGTGCCTATGTATTTTTAATATTTTTCAACTGCTATTGTAAAAATATATCAGGAGCCTTGTATTAAAATATTCACGCTTTATTTCCCAACAAATAAAATTTTATTGATATTTATAGAAAAAAAAACTAAAAAAATTGAAAACTGGCAATGTCCGTAAATAGCTCAAAATAAACATTTTTACTCTTTAAACATTCCTGATATCTCCAAGAACAATTCGAAATTTTCACAAAATCATTTAAGTTATTTTTGAGAACCTATATATTATAATAGCTACAAATATACATTCAACTCTTACATTTGTTTCAAGATATAATTTCTTTATTCGAAACCATATACGTGTGGCAATTTGATGGATGCTTTTACCTCATCTGCCAGAGTAACAAATGGCAAACATTTAAAATACTAATTTTTACTAATTATTTCTCCTATAACCAATATCAACCATTTATAAACAAACATTTCTATCGTAAATCTCAAAATACCTGTTTGAGCACCTCTCCGGATTGAACCAACTGGGTCTAATTGTGAATCCACACCATTCAGGGACTCACTCAAAAAAACACAAAAAATGTCCAGTGGTTTAGGAGGAGTTCAATGACATACAGACAAACAGACATAGATTGTTATTATTTTCGGCCACCCAATTAATTTCACCAAGGAAAATTATTATACATTAAAATTTTCCCCGTGACTCGACCGATTTATTAATGAAAACTGCGTATTAAAATAAGTACCTAGTTCTTTTCGAGATATGCTCGTACATACAAAAAAAAAGGCAGTGTTTCTCTTCTATATTATGCATGTTATATACATATAAACCTTCCTCTTGATTCACTCTATCAATTAAAAAAACTACATCAAAATCCGTTGCGTAGTATCAAAGATCTAAAGCATATACAGAGAGAAAAATGGACTTCGTTTTATAATATGTTAAGATAAGATTATTGTTCAGTTTTAAACTTGAAAAACGTTTATTATTATAAAGTTAAATAAAATATATGTATATTGGAAATATTGAGTTTATTAATTTTCACAATTTATTTATTTATGAATATTACGAGAACTTTCAATTCATATTAGCTAATATATTGTATATTTGTATGTGCTAGGTACCAGCTATATATAGATAGTGATAGAACCACACTTATCAGTGGCGTACGCAGGATTTTTCAACAGTAGGGAGGGGGCTTGAAAATTAGTTTTAATTTTATTTTTATTTTGTCCAGTCTAATAATTTCAGACGTTTATTTGAGGTATTTTAAAATGTTAGTAACTTTTCTGGTAGAAAAAATGCTCTGATTTAAGTCGAAATTGAAAATGCTGTTTTTTTAAATAATTGGAGAAAAAAAATTAAAATTTATTAAAATTGTTTGGTAACCAGCTTGGTTATACCGTCCTCACTTGGATAGTATTTGATTAGTTAAATTTTTTTTTTCTATAAATGTCAATAAAAAATTATTTATCCGGTCAAAAAGCTTAAAAATGTAATACGTAAGCTTTTATTATAGCTAAAATATTAACATAGGCATCATGGTTATTTTTTATAAGCATTTAAAATTCAAATTTCGTCGAAACCACAGTTAATTTGTAGTTCAAAACATATAAAATATTAAATGTGTATAAATAAGGCTAGACAATTTAATACAATCTTTCATACAAGTAGTTCATACTTTTACCAAAAAATTACAGATAATTAAATGTATGCAAATACAATGTTTTTTCAAAAATGTATTCATTTTGGTAAGACGTATATGAAATTTACGTCTTGCTTACAATAGTTGACAGTTGAAACTTGATAAATTTTATTTTTTTTAAGTAATAATTATACGGGCAATGGAGGGGGGGCCTTCAGCCCGTTAGCTCCCCCCCTGCGGACGCCACTGACACTTATTAAGTATCAAAATTCTCTAAATTAATTTTATAATAGTTTTTCTGAAATTATTATTCCTAAAATTATTATGGTATTTATTTAAAATAATTTAAGATTTTGGGATTTCTGATTTATGCTTTACGTTTACACTTAACAGAAAAGTGGCATACGAGAACTTGTATTATTTAACTTTTTTTTAAAAAATATACCTAAATAAACCGTTTTTTTTAAATAGTTATTTGAAGTTAAAATTTGGACGAAATGACATATTAAATAACCAAAAATAACGATGTTATTTTTTAATATTAATTGAACTTGGGTACATGGCTACCGTATTAATTATAATTAATAAGCAATGACAAACATCCTAGACTAAGAAAGTATAATTGCCCAAAAAATGTACAATAAATTTACAATTTGTCATTTCAAATCATGATCACAATATTCTTCAAAGATTTGGTTGGGTTATTGTTTTTTAGTTACCTAGTAAAATATTACGCTGCAGTGTGCATATGTCTAGACCATGCTAGGGAAGATAGGTAATAATATAATATCCTCGACCATGGCCGGGCGTCAAGAACTCCAGATACATCGAAAATAAAATTTAATTAAAATCAATTTATAGAATAATATCTATCTATTTTCTTGCTTATTTATCGTATTTGAATTCAAATCAGTGCAATAATAGACAATACTGCAGGACAATAGGTAGGTATAATGGACGTATAGTAGTGGTAATATGGTACTGAAGTCTGAAATGTGAGCCTTTATTATAATCGATGTGAGTATCAATATAACGTTAAGAATTAAAATTTGTTTATCCAATATATTTTACCTAGCAATTTAAATAATAAAATAACTAACATCAAACGGGCCAACTTGAGGCAGTTCTGAAATTATATTGTAAATAACTTTAAGATTAATTAATTTAGATGAATTTTCAAGGTTACATTTTTTTTACTCCAGGTTTGGTTTACTTATTTCTGCTGCATCTGATCCGTACAAATTATTCTTCCGTTTTTTATTTTTTTTTCTGCTTGCCCCATGTTTTTCTTATGAAACACCTATAAATAGGTATATTATCATTCACTTAAATCAACATGGGGCACTATTTTACATTTTTAAAAAATAATAGACAATTTTCAGAGTTTAACATATATATTTTGGAACTGGTTAGTATATAATATTAACATGTAATTTTTCTCCGACATTTACCTTTCTGTACAAAATTAAAAATATAGGTAACTATAGATTATAAATACTAGGTAGTATTTATAATCAGTAGATACCTATACACCATAATATAGTACTATTTAAGACTAGAATGTATTAACTATTAAGGTTAGTCTTGTTTAAATTTAACCTAGTTATAACTTGGATCATGGTTGAATAATAGTGGCCCAAGTTGGACTAAAACTGTAAAATTGTATTTACTGATATGTATGCAGGATTATAATAATTTATAATATAGAGTACCTAGTAAATTTTACACACATCCAAACACTTTTTAATAGAAATTTTTATTTAAACATCTCATTCAATGAATATTAGAGTAAATTTTCGAATGTTGACAAACCAATAGATATTGAACATAAAATGAATTAATAAAAAAGCGGGTAAGTGAATGTTGCTCTGCTGTACAGTAGGTTACAAGTGAGTTAATGTATAATGGATTGTATTAATCTTAAATTCAATGATATAATATCATTGTACAAGAAAAAACGATTCTGAGCGGACACGGTTTATCAGTCTGGATTTTTCAATTTTTATTCGCTTGATATCACTAGTCTGATCTCAGCATAATAGACCATCTTACACAATGATTTACATATCTAAACATTATACTTCTGCTGTTTGAAGTATAAAGACATTTTTTGAGCTTAAGACAGAAATACAATATAATATTTGATTTTTTTTTAATATTAAAAATACTAACAGAGATTTTTGTTACTTTTGTTCTAATTGAAACCTTGGGATTTAAAATACAATGAATTTACCAATATTTTTCAAAACTATTATCATTTGAAAGAGAAACAACATATTATTATATTTAGGAACAAATTGATCAGTCACTCCTTATTTAAGCTAAATCATTTATGTTGTCTTATTTTTTAATAATCCATACCATTTTAACATTTTTTTTCTTTAACAACAAAATAATCAATTTTATGAGATTCAAATCAAAGCATAATATATGACGTGGCATTACACTACTTTTATTTGAATACAAAAACAATTCTTAAAACATATAATTTTGGTGTTAGTATTTAAAAAATCATAATATATATCCACATATCAAAATTCATAGACATTAATACATACAACTAACAGAATTTTTAAAAGGATACAGTAAAATAAGAATAGTACCATTACACAAAATACCTATTCCTTACTTATAGTATATCATATGAAAACAAACCAGCATTTACCATCAAAGAAGACATCTGATCTATAAGAGTTCGATAAGTTTATTTTATTTGACTCTTAGTACAGTGAACTAACAAACTTAGTTACAAAGCACAAAATGTGTGTGACAACAAATCTTTTGGTATAGTATAATTTTGTACATTAACTTGAAATAGAAATTCAGTCAACAGAATTTTAACATATTGTGTTATAATGACTAAGAAAAATAATACTAAATAGCTTACAAACATATATTAATTTAGTTGGTTAATAATAACATTATAATATAATATATGTAACTTGTAATAAATCTACTTTTACATTATTAAAGTTAACTTTGGAACCGAGTTTAATTACTCAAACAAATAAAAAAAATATCTTCCTCGATATAATATAAATCATTAATAATAAAAATAAATAATGCAAATATAAATGAAAATAATATGTAATGGGTGTACAATAAACCATAATCATGACTCTTGAATATGTTATTGTACTTAGGAATAATATCATGAGATTATTAGAATAAAACATTCTTACGATTTACATGTAAACGGAATAATCGTAACCTCCATTGATCCAATATATTAACCAGTTTAAGAGAATCTGATAATCCAGTTGGTTTTACCATGACATTTAAAAAGTCATACATTTCACTAAGTTTTTTTTCATCTCTATACAAATCAAAAACAATTACGACATGTTCCAACAGCCAAATAAGACGATATAATATTCTTTTTGGTCGTCTATTGAAAAAATCTTTATCCACTAAGTCTTGAACAAACCTGGAAAAAATGTAAGCATTTTAGATTTGTTATTCAACAATGTATTATGATTTAATAAATTAAAATAGGTATAATACAAACAAATTTAATTAAAAACTGTTCTTGCCAAAGAAATGTATACTTAATTTATTTATTTTATACCTTCAAACATGTTTTAAATTAAAATAATCATAAATAAAATAACTTGCCATTCTTTAATATTAGTTGGAAATGCACTCGTGTTGTTGGTTCTTTCTAAAAGTGACTTATATAGCTTGAATGTTATATAAGTATATACTTTTTTCATTATTTTTCCTTCTAAAGGAAGGAATAAATCAACAACCATTTTAAGTAGTTTAGTATTATATTGAGAGTACAATCCTTGAGCAAATGTAATAATAGAAGCATCATCGTCATCTTGTAATGCAGTTTCAATACAAGCACTAAATAATTGTTGTATAACATTTATCATTTGTCCACAATACTGATCAAAGGATATTTTGGCAATATACTGTGCCAATGTTAGTAGTTCACCTTCACTAAATGTCTTATTTTTCTTAATATTATAAGATATGAAATTCATTACCAATTCAAAATTGTGCCGTTTAAAGTTCTTGCAATCATTTATTTGACTCTTTAATAGTGTACTATTAGTTAATGAATTCAAATCAGCTCCCCAGTTTGATAAAATACGTTGAACATCCTATAAATAATTGGAATTAAAAACAAAGATATTGATATTTATTTAAAACATATGTATTGTATACACAATTAATATTGTTAAACATACTTCAAATACTGGCGACCAATTTGACTTCATCAGATTATTAAAAATAATATTGGCTTCGAGATCATTTCCCTCAATCGACATTAGAAGTAGCTGTTGTGAATAATATGATCCTGTTATATCAGAATTCTCTTCAAAGCTTACATTAAACTTAGAGGGGTCAAATATAACATATCCAAACTTTGGTACTACAAGTTTATCATCACTTTGGTTAATAGTATAGTTCACTTCTTTTTGAAACAAATCATCTACAATTTTCATCTCTTTATCAATTTCAGCATTTTTTTTCCAAAATTCACGCTCAGCTTGTCTTTCTTTTAGAATTTTTTTCATATCAAATTTGAAAACTGGTTTACTTCTTTTTTGGACCATCAATTTATTTGGGTATTTATTTTCATCATTAACATTTTTCTTAATTTTTGGCATCCTGAAACATGAAAAAAAACCGTTATATTCAGAGTAGTGGTACGATCATGGTGGGAAACATGACGTAGAAGTTATAAAATATTTTATAAAACTGTCTTTTCCAACACTTTTAAGCGTTATGTAATCATTGGAAATTTAATAAAGAAAGTAGGTGCTATCGTACTGAAGATATTTTGTCTTAGGTAGGTACTACCCTGATAATTTACAAAATATTAAAGTAAATAAATAATCACTCTATACATACAATCAAAATCAGAATTATTTTATTTAAATTAATTAATAGTTTTAATTTTATACCTAAAGACTTTAAGGTTCAATAAAATATTTTTACGACATAAATAAATAATTTTTGTTATTTTGTTGTTTTTTTTCCAAAAACATTATTTTCTGTATGTTCACAATAATATAATTCAAAATATTTTGACCAATTTGATGGCCTGTAGATTCAATGTTGAAACTATCTTAAGGTTCTCAACCATGTTTATATGTGTCTCAATAGTTATTCAATAATCATAAAAAAATTATTAGGAACATATTTTATATTATAGGAAAAACTTTTGGAGGGCTAACTTAATATACATAAGTCTAAATCAGTGGCATAACCAGGTTTATTACTTTTTTTTGAATGGGGGAGTTTTAAACTTCAACATTTTATCTCGATAGCGTTGTTTAGGGTTATGAGTTAAGTCTAGATGAAGGCTGTATACTGTACACATACACAACGTTACATATCTGAAATTTCAATTAAAATTATGAAACTAGGTATCAGGTATGTATTAAATGTTTAAATTACCCACATGGAATTTGTAAATAAAAATTGTATTGGTGAGTGAGTTAGGGAAGTACATCCACTCCTCTAGTTGTTCATTTTTTTTTTTTTATTCAATTACAAGCAATACACAGAAATTATTGGTAAATATTCCGGTCGGGTAGGTATCTACTTTATGGTAACTGCAGTCTGCAACCCTCAACTATCGAATCTAGTATCCAGTTACACCAAACTAGTGCATAAACAACCACGAATCTGTGACATTTGATACTGTCGCGATCAATCTCTATGTGACCAGAAAAACGTTGACGAGTAGGAATACATTAACGATGTGTGAAACCCATGAAATCGATTCATCATCAGCGAATTTTTTTACAATCACAAAGCCGGGCACATGTAGGAACCTAACAATGGAAAACCCTCCCAATACCATTAGCAAAAAAAGAACTTATTCAATAAGTACTTCACGTTCAATTAATGTTCAAGATATCATTATATTTGTATATGATAAATATCATCGATTTGAATTTGTGTGATTTTGACGAACCAGTCAGGTGTCATGGCGAATCCACATTATTAAAATATTCTTTATTAGGGTTAAGGCTTCAACTACTAGGCCATTAGCCTGTGGTACTGTACCATAAGTATCTGCCATTCCCGGGTGGGGGGAGGCGGCACTTGTTCTCCGGACACCGTGACTTGGACGAAGAAAAATGCCGCCCGCGAGCGAGGTATCGAACTAGCGCCGGTGTAGTCCGCTCGGCCACTCCGTCCCCCAATATTAAAATATTATAATACGCGTTTTGCTTACTTGATCGGATGATTTTTACTTCTTTTCAGTGCAAAATAAACAATCAAATTGTTCACCGAAAGACTGACTGGCGATGCGATACAACTGAGAAAGCAAAAAGGAGAGAGTATCGACAACGCCCGAAACAAAGCGTCGCCCAAAATTTGTTCAATATCGATACAACGGTAGATGATTATTGTTGTTTAACTATAAATCGGGATATTGTGTTTTCACGAAAAATTACATTGTTTGATTTGCCGTTTTCCGTTAAATATGGTCCGCCGGTAACAGCGGTAACCACGGACTACGATATAAATATATAATGGACTGGAAACGAGCAGCTTATCACTGTTCTTTGGTAAGATACATCTTTAATCGAGGCCCGTGGGCCACAGGCCACAGCTGATAACTGCTATCACCACGTCCTTCAGCTGCTCGAACTCGAACACCGAACGTCTGAAATCGTCATCTGCATCATAATTTTTACAATTTGCGTACGGACTTTCTGTTGTTCACGACCGATCGACAGCAATAAATCTCTTCGTCGAGACCACCTAAAGCAGGTAAGCGCAATAGTGCACCGTAAGTACAGACGCTTTTATTTTTCAAATGGACGTCGTCCGAAAAACGACTTATCGTATCGGCGTCTTCGCGCTGAGGCCAACGATACATCCATTAAGGTGTTGTCCACTTAACGTTCCCGGGGCACGAGGGAGAGAAAGAGTGTGGGTATGTCGAAACGATGTCTTATGACCAGTTTCTCCAGTGACCGTTGTGTGTCCGGGTCGTCGGACGTTGTTACAGACAAGACATGGTCGGGGGACAATGAGGTTACGACACTATCGTTTCTTCACTTCGCTTTACATACATTATAATATCTACTTTAAAGTTGATCTGGTTGGAAGTGTAATCCTGAACTCTCATCTTATTAATATAATATGTCGCCAGTTTCATGAGTTAGGGACATTTTCAGTTAATACGAAATACTATTGCCTAAGTACGTTCTTTCTAGAATTTTGGCAGTCTGTCTAAATATTTAAATCAATTTGTCACTTGGTACCTTGGTAAAATGTTGCATTCGTTTAAAATCACACTTAATGATAAGACTTAGTCACTTAAGTGAAATATTTTTACTTACATTGTATTAAGACTTAAAATTGATACATCATCAGAAGTATTTATATTATATTTTATACAATTTATATCTATAATGTACCTACCTATATCAATTAAATTGTTTTCAGACTTTTTATGTTCAATATGTATTAGGTTATAAATTCAGTAGGCAGTTCTGTATAAATAAAAATAAAACGTATCACTATTGTAATATTAGATTATTTTTCAGAAAATTACCATGTCAGTCGTAAAAGTATTTTACCAAACAATTTTGAGGAGGCCATCTCGCTTCTTTGTTGTGGTAGCAGTTGGGTCACTGTTCTTTGAAAGAACACTCGATATCGGCATTGAAAATTTATATGATAGCATGAACCGTGGTGTAAGTAAACATTATAAATTATTTTTTATATATTTTATATATTATTAGTGTTATTCATTGAAATGAATAACATAAATAATTTATAACAAATTCAAACTTTGACATAGCATTGATATCTTAATTAGTTATTTCAAAATAGTAATTTGTTATATTTATTATAGGTATACAATTAATATTGAATACCTAATTGATATCTATATAATTAGAGAAAAATATATTTATTTATTTAATAACAATATAACTATAATAATCAATAATTAGATTCAAAACAATTGAATATTTTAAGAAATGAAAAGGAGAGTTCAAAATTAGCAGCAATCAATTTTAAATACATAGCTGGTAAACCTAAATAATTTACATCAAACTCTTTCACGTTTACAAGAAGTCATAGCTGCAGAAGAGGATGCTACCATGCATTTGTTGTCTTCGTCTTACACACATATGATATAGCAAATTTGTATTCACTGTTTTCAATAGTGTGATGTTAGTTTTGATATTAAAATGAATTTACCTATTATCAAACTTTTAGGTAAGATTAGTGTTTTAAGCATTGGTGATTTTTCAATATTTTAATTTTCAAGAGAGATGAGTATTTTCAATTTGTAATATTTCAAATGTGCATATCTTGCTTGAAAATTAAAATATTGAAAAATCTCTGACACTTAAGTACAGATTATAGGTTACATCAAAGATATTGAATGAAAATTAGCTACGTTGTACATGTGATAACAATAAAGACAGAGACAACAAATGCATGGGTAGCATCCTCTTAGGATCCCAAAGGACAGAGTGGTATTCCAATATTGTTCTGACAAATGCATAATATACAGTCTTCAGAGGCTGTTATGTAGTTAAAATTGTCAATTTTAATTAATTTACTACTCATTTAATGATACCTAAGGAGTTGAGGGCCACACAGTATGCACTTACGTTTTAGGACTTAAGTTTGTGTTGAATCCTTGATCCCAGACTGAACAATTAAGAGATGGAATGACATTTAGAAACATAAAACGATAAACCTACTCTTAGCCCAGGATAAAATTAATCTCTAATAAGTTGTTCTGTAGGAGAAATTTGAGTTCAAGTATGACTGGATATACATTTTTATTTTTGTTAAGTGTAAGCTTACACTAACAGTTTTAGATACTACTATTATATTTTATTTTAACTAACTAGGTTTATCTCAAGAATTCTTTGCTATTAGTGTTAAATATATAAAAACAAACAATAGGTGTTGAATTAAATAAAAGATGTATTATTTTAATTTGTTTATTTCAATTATTATTTTTTACAGAAACAATGGAAAGACATTGCTGATAAATATGTTTGAACAGATGACATGAACACTTATGGTCATAGTTATGTAGAACCAAAATCTATCAATATAATATAATGCTTTAAAAGTGTAAAATTGAATATAAATTCTTTGGAAATAGAATTAAGTGATGAGTTAATAAAGTTTTGATTTTTTCTTAACTCAAGAATTTTGTATTGTTTTCCCAGCCATATACTTTAAAACTTTAATCGAAAAACTAATTTTTGCAACTTGAATGTAAGGAGCGTGATATCAAATTTCCTCAAGACTGGCACTAGATAGTTAACTTTCAGTTCCTAATATTGTTGTAATGGTTTTAGTTATTTACTGACAATAAACTACACGAGGGAGCGTAAATTAGAACTGACCAGATATGTCATTAAGTTTTAGATTTGTTTATTATTATTTGGAATAAAACATGATGTTATCAAAAACCGGACAAAGTTTATGATTGTACAAACTACACAATAAGATGGGCTGGGTTTTCCAATTTTCATGGGTTGCACAAAATCCTTAAATTATTTAACTTATAAACAATAAAAAAAGATCTTTAATGGATGACGTTAAATTTGAATTCAATGATATAAATATGGTATATCATTATATTAAAAAAACAATTCTGAGCGTTGACGGTTTATCAGTCTAGTATATTTTATATAATTATTACCGTTGATTATAAATACTAGTATTATCATATTGTTATTACTAATTATAAAATTACAAAAAAATAACTAAAATCATTGTTCTTGATTATTTCCTATGTAATATCGACCAAACTTGAACTTAAAATAACTATAAAAAACTATATTTATCGTTTATATATATTTTTAGATTTTTTAAAAAGATTTTACAAAATTAACTACTTACGTGGAACCTTGTTTTACATTTTCAATAGTAGCTATAAAAGCTGAACATTTTTAACATTTTTAACTACAAAATGGTGACAGTTCGGTTATGAAACGATTGCGTGAAGCAAATCCTTATGATTCAAATATAGTAATTCAAAAAATCGAATGCACAAATCATCTTTTCAGAAATTATATCAGAGTTCAAAAGGCGAATGTGTACCAGGATGCATCGAAATATATTACATGACCGATTATTGAGACTTCGCTATGCGGTAACCAAAGCTATACAATAGACAACAAGAGCTAGAAAGTAGGAACTGTATCGTACGAAGACAATTTGATAGAATTAAAAAAAGATATTATAAATGCCCAAGTCATGTCTTTGGAGATCATAGCAATTGCAGTCAATATTTTTGTGAAGCTCCAAAATAAGTAGATATACAATAAAGTTGTGTAATTAAAAATGGATATCTTTTTCTAAACAGAAATGATAATTATTATTATCAAATACAGTGCCAACTTCATGTAACTAACAGGATGTACTGTTATTTTTGCATATAGACACCAAAAGGTAGTTACATATATTTTGTGAGTTACATAATTTATTAAAATAGTCATAATAAGAACAATTTAAATATTAATTAGGTCTTTTATTCGAAAATATTCAAAGGGACGATCATTTTTGGAAAACAAACATGAAAGTACAACTAAAAACATTTTATATGGATTATCTTTTAAAAGAGTTGATAAAACAAGAATTAAAATAATATAAAAAACATTTATTTATTTTTAATATTCATCATAAATTTGTAAATAATAATTGTTGATTATTCATTTACTATAGTAGTACAATTTATATTTATGTAAAATAGAATATTATTTAATTTTAAAAATGACACATGGTTTGTGATCAAAAATAAATACTACAAATTAATATAATTATCAATAGTTTTATATTATTTTTATTTTATGTAAATTATTTTTCATTTACAATTAATATTTTTTTATAATGCGGGTACGACGCAACTTTAAAATTATGAATGAATAATAAGAGGACGCTACACCCGCATGTGTTGTCTGCGTCTTACAAATGTACAACATAGAAAAAACTGGTTTATGCGGGAATGAACCAAAAAGGCTATAGTCATGACTAAGAAACGAGATTTTCACCACATAAAAAGGAGAATTTTGGCTGTGCAACGTTGTTTTTATTTTTTCATATCATTTATATAAACACAAACAATAATGGTTTTTGAAATGGTAAGAACTTTTTTCATATAAATGATATCAAAAAAATAAAAACAACGTTGCACAGCTAAAGTTCTCCTTTTTATGTGGTAAAAATCTCGTTTCTTAGTTATGACTTATGACTGTAGCCTTCTCGGTTCTTTCCCGTGCAAAACAGTTTTTTCTATGTTGTACATTTGTAAGACGGAGACAAAACATGCGGGTATAGCGTCCTCTTAATTATAGTAGTTAAATAGACAAAAAAATCTCATACTGTATGGTTTATTTTGATTATTACCGTAAATCCGTGAATTCAAATTTTGTCGCGAAAAGTGCAATAATGGATTACACACATTAATGTTCATTTACTTCTCACACATTGACACAGCTAAAATGTACATTGTACATGTAATATGAAATGCCTAAACACTACCACTTAAAACATGGTATGTTTCATACCTATAGGTACTCCCATGATATAATAAACTAGGTATGATGCACACTTTGTGTTACGCATCCTCCTCACCCGCTGACCATCACTCTGACAAAAAATGACACTGGTCTTTCGCCATTTTTAAGTTTCTCTATATGAAAATATTATCTAAACCAATGAAAAGTGGCGAAAGACCGTTGCCATCTTAGCGCAACATAATACAAAAATTGGTTTGTCGCCATCATACCTAGTTTATTATATCATGGGTACTCCTAGAACATGGATGAAAAATGTTTTTAACCAAATAGGAAAGAACTTAATTAATCTTTTCTACGACGTTTATCACGATCTTGTTGTTGTGGTTGAGACCTCTTAGATGCATGCTTAGCTTGAGTCAAGAACTGATCCAAACCAAATGGATCCTCTTCTTGTTGATGTTTTTCAAATTGAACTGGACCAGACCGACCACTAGCTTTAGGATCACGATCTGTTCCGCTAAATTCTTTGTTCGGCACAAATCTAATTAAAAACAAAAATCATAATTAATTAAATATTTTTATAAAAGATTTACATTACAAATTAAATTATATTTATTGGTATTAGTTAGTTATAAAGTATCAGATTTCTTAATAAAATTTTTATGAGTAACAAAAGGTTTCCTACACTATTTAAAATCAAAAATTGTAATAGTATATTGTGTGGCAAGGGCTGGAAGTAAGCTATTTCATTCGCGGGCAACATTTTCGCCCCAGACTGAAATTGCCTTCCCGCACGAGCCACACATACTATTTTTTGTCACGCCTCTGCTTTCATTGATCGCGCAATCATGGCAAAGGTAATTCAGGCTAGGATTTATGCAACAACCAGACTATTCTACGCAAACAATATTTCATAAAAGAAACGATTTGGTTTTATTTATTTTAAGCGTCATACATGGAGGTTATAATATGAATATAAGATGTAACCAAAAGCTTGTTTTGTAAGGACCGTAGTATAGATTTCAGTATGAATAATAATTATTATATTAAAATAAAATAAGAATAAAAAAATGTAATCAAGGCAAAGGTAATGCATTATACCGGGATCCGTGCATCAACCAAATTATTATACGAAAACAATTTCATGAAAGAAAAATGTTAACGTGTCATGCAAGGAGGTTATAATAAAATTATGAATATAAGATGTAATCAAAAGTTTATATTTTATGAGGACCGTAGTATAGATTTTAGTGTCTGTTTGTTCAGAGAATACCCGCGATATCTGAACTCAGTACTCTTGGGGATTTCCACTTTACCGCCCAGTACTTTTGGGGATTCCCACTTTAACGCCCGCTGGACGGAAAATCATTGCTTTCCAACGCTTCAACAGTCATCAAAAACTAAACTTTCGGTGCAGGCGTGACAAAAAATATTTTAAATTCATGTACCATAAAACACACATAACTGTCAAACGTCTATACATTTTTCAGTTTATGAGACAGATTAGACCACTATTCAATAAATAATATTAATAAAAATTAAGTCTTCCAACCACAGACCTATAAACTAATGGACAGCGCTTCCCACCCTACCCTTGTTTAATCCAGACAACATAACATATGAGCATATGAGAGAGTAAAAAGATGTTTTGGCACACTGTAACGACCCAAAACCTTTATTTCTATCTCAACAATCCAGTCTGGCGATTTCTTTCTCTATACGCTGTCCATTAGTTTATAGGTCTATGATTCCAACCTTATAATACCAAACTCACCTATTTGTCTTAGCAATTGTTTCTAAATCATCACCATACACTTCCTTATCAATATTAGCAGATGGACGATAAATATGTTGAGCCAAATTGCTGTTTCCGCGCCAAGGTTTATCATATACATTATATTCTTCATCATCACCAAATCCGGTATCCATACCAGCTGTTGTATTAAGCAAACGTTGATCGTACTGAGTATCTCCAGTTTTTCTAGTGATCGCTGGGAGACCAAGAGCAATTTGTTCACTGATGTCTCGATCTCGCAATACTTTGTTTTTACGGCTGTCAGCATTTCTAGCAAGATTACGATCACGAGCCCTGTCTTTTTGACGTTCCAGACGTAATTGATCACGTTCGCGAGATTCGTCATTCTTTGCGGATCCAGGAAGCCGAATACCTGCTCTTTCTTCTCTGGCTTTTTGAGCCATTGCTCTAAGATGTTCCTCTTTCTTTTCCTTTTCTTTTTGTGCCATTTTCTTTTCCAACTGAGCTCTCATTTCAACAGCTTCTCTGGCTTTACGATCTGCTATGTATAAAGCCTCGGCCAGTTTGGCAAATTTTTCATTTATATGGTTTTGTTGTAAACCTCGACCATCAGCAGCTAATCTCTTATCTAATGGAATTGTGTAACCTTTAGCATTCTTCCAATTGGATATACACGGTGGAATTTTCCATTCTTTCTGTTCCTTGACAGATGTCTTCCGGGTTGGTGAATGCATTAATGGTGCAGGGGGCGATGGAGGACCTCTGGGAATTTTTTTGTTTATTTTAAATTTAGGTGGTTCCATTGGATCTTTTTGAGCCTCCACCAATCTTACAACACGTTGTTTCGAACCGGAATTATATTCTTGTCCTTGTTCGGTAGGGGTGTACCGGAACCATTGTACGGGAGCCTAAACATAAACATTGTATGAATAAAAATAAAAATATTCATAAACATTAAGAACATTGTAACTTACAGGTTTATCAGCCGCTCGTACTGGCAATGCAGCTGAAACTTTGGAATTAGTCAACTTTTCCAGTGCTGCTCTTGTTTTTTCAGTAATGTCTGCAACTTCTTCTGAATCAGGCTTTTGCAAGGAAGGATCATCTTCATTGACCACCTCAGATGGAAGCATGTCAGATAGTTTTGAATAAATCACTTTATCTTTTCTCTGACCTTGGCGAGCAATCACATCATATTTAACTTTACCATCAGAAGTTAACTGCAGTGCAAGAGCATTTGAAACAGATTCTTTATTTTCTCTTCCCATATTCAATGGATATTGCGCAACTTGGATTTCCGGAAAAGCACCACCATCTCCAAAATCCTAAATAAGAAGAATGGTTATTTTAACAAAAGTGTACTATGAAATTACACTTCTTTGTCAAAGTATAAATAAAACATAAATATATATTTTGTTAAGCACAAAAAAAATCTTATTGGATTCTAAAGTATATAGAAATATTGTAGTTTGCTGAAAACAAGCATATTGTACCTAGAATGATACCACGGCTACCATAAATTCACTGAAATATCACAAGGCTATAAGACCACAAATTTGTTAAAAATGAATATATTGCGGAAGGAAGATTTTAAAGACTATCAGCAATTAGTTACTTGAGCATTAATTATTTGAATTTATTTCTCATTTATAATCAATGAATTGATAACACATTATTATGTACCTATAATGCAAAATTACATAACAATATTTTAAGATTTACTTCAACAGTCCTTGGTACCCATCCAGTTCTGTTCCCGTATGGAGGGATTTTAACAGCGTACACTTCAAAGGTATTGGTTTTCTCAGCAAGTGTTTCGTTGGTTTCGTCATCTTCTTCCAAGTCCTGAAGAAATTGTGTAGGTGCTGGCAACACGCTGAAGATTTATAAATTAATTAATATACATATTACTAGAATACAGGTTTGGATACTTACAATATAAACACCAACCAAATATGCACACAAAAATTAGCCAAAAAGACATTTATTTTCTGAAGATTTAATTAAAATAATACATTTAAAATTATGGAACGCTACTAAAAATACTTTGCTTTCAAATATCTGTGTTTTGTAGGTAATGTTAATCGATAAGGAAAAAATAGGAATCAATTAATACCTTTCTAAAATATAACCTAAAAGGAATTTACTTTAGTATGGAAATCATATTTTATGTTTTGTTGGTAGTTATAACCCGTTATAATCTATAAGAAAAAAATAAAATCCCAAATATATTTGAGAAAACCATTTATACTTAAAAGTACCTATATCTATTCACTTATTTAAAAACTATAAAAATATAAATTTTTTTTGCTATATTACAATACACCTAGATTATTTAAAAAATGTCTAAAAAAACAAAAAACACCCAACTATACACTAAAAGATCAAATGCAAAATATACACCATAAAAGTTGCATAATTTAAATTTTTATGTCATGAAACTAATTCTGTACTCACTTAGCGATCAACCAGAATAAATATGAATATGCATACAAATCTGCGCACTACATATTAGGAACAGTAGATGTCGCATATAAGACTCACATCAGCACAACAATAATTGCAATAAATTTGAAATGTAATAATATTTGTTGTATTTAATATATAGTAAATTCGGCATGATTAGAAACCAGTATTAAGTAATAACCAACAAAAAAGTTTATTTTCTACGATTTTTATAACCACATTTGAGTCTTTTAATCAAATTTTTTTTAATGTACTTGGACCGTTGCAGACGATTTTGAATCTAATAAGTGACTGAACATTATAATATCCGTGAGTCTTATAAGTGGCGTTCACTGCATATACAATTAATAAACAACAGGTTTTTGAGCGACAGACATAAGTTTTACTTACCTAAATAGTGACATTGCGGAGTGTTATAGTTTGATGTCTTGTAAAACAAAAACCCGAAGTTACCAAGTCCGGTCCGACGTGAGTACTCGAACCACACACTTCACAGGACTATAATAGTGAATTAGACCTTAGGCAGTTACAACTTATAGATTTGTCTGCAACGAGCGAACGACACTGAGACAATTATAAGCGAGTAGCGACTTGCCCACAACCACAAGTTTTAATGATTAGTGATTGTTGTCAATGAACAAAGCTGATGTTGTTTTCCAATTTTCCATAGATAAAAACAAAATGGAAGTTCCGCGCCATTGATAAGGAAATCCTCGTAATGGCCATTCGTACGATGAGTTGCCTATGGTATGCCCCTCATCAGAATTATTTGCATTAACAAATTTTGTGGAAAGATTTTTTAAGATTCATTTCGATTTCTTATTTGAAACGAGGTCGTGCATCAAGTGACAGCGATGTGAAAATTTTTACTTATTTAGTCCCATTATGCAAATGTAAATGTATCTGGTTGAAAATTGGTATAGACCCGCCATAATTGACGGCGATTGACAATACCAATATTTTATTTTCATTTTCAAACGGAACCAGATTTTTCTTACAACGAAGTATTCATTTTTTAATTACCAAAAAGAAACCGAAACCGGAATTTTAGATTTTCTAGGAACCGTACCGGAAAAAATCATCAAAGTCTGTCTCGCACACGTTTGTACGACATGGCAAATTTTCGTTCACCAGTTTCAATAGTGTGCTGCTAGTGTATGTTTAATCCATGATTATACTAATAACGGTTGATCACGTGATTATTACACATTTTTATGCTTTATATGTTTATACGAATTGCGGAATAAAAATTTCCAGACTATACAATATTACTCACAATCACATGCAAATGGTTGAACAAATATTTTTTAAACGTTAATTTATTAGTATCTATAATTACCACATTATTAATATTTAAATACAAATACGTATATTATATTATAATATTATACTACATCATATCATTCAAAAAATTAATATATATTATACTATAAATAATTTTCCAAAAATTAACAATAATATTTTATATTACTAATTACTATATTATATCATTCAAAAAATTAATATTTATAATATTATAAATAATTTTTTAAAATTTTAAACTACAATAATTATAGTTTGCTAATTTTTGTAGTTAAATTGAATTACACATAATATATTATTTATATTAGGTATCATTAATATTCTATTACCATCTATATATAATTTTTTTGAATGATATAATATAGTATAATATAATACAATATACGTATTTGTAATTAAATATTAATAATGTGGTAATTGTAGATACAAATTAACGTTTAAAAAATATTTTTAAACCATTTGCATGTGGTTGTGAGTAATATTGTAGTCTATAGGGATTTTTTTTCCAGGGGATTTTTATTCCGAATACCAATCATACATATACACAGTAAAGTGTTTATTAGAGAAGAAAAAATGTTCGATGGAGAAATAATAAATGGAAAATATTATTATACAATTTATTATCATGCTGCGTGTAATAATAATAAATAATATACTTAAATAAATAGTGGTCGATCACCAGATACTTAACATTTTTAAAGTAGCTTACTTCTCTGAATCACTCGTTGGAAAAGTTTGGCGACCACTGCGGCGTATAAGTCTTACACATTGCCTTTAAAAATAATATAGACGATATTCAATCACTTGAAATACAGTGTGGTTAAAAAAATTTACGAGTAGGTAATATTTAGGCATAGAACAATGGTATAGGTAAATACGCTGTAAAATAATACTTTACTGCAGGGGCGTAACAAGGGGGGAGGGGGGAGGGGGTGATATATCCCAAAGGCCCAAAACATTTTTTTTCTACGTTACACACTTTTAGTTCAATACACGTTACAATTTTAAAAAGTATACTTGTATATTTAACGTATGGTATGCAAGTGACAACAACAGAGTTAAAAATGTGGAGAAAAAAAATGACATTAAATAATTTAAACTTTAAGACGTCAAACTGAGGGGTGGAAATCCAAAACGTACTATTGCCAAGATACTGATTTTTCAGGAGAAGTGATTTTCTGTATCTTAACATTTCCAATAAAAACAAACCATTTATAATCAGATAAATCATTTTGAAAAAAAAGGTTTTTTTTAAAGTTATTTATTAATATATTATTTATATTTGAAATGATTCAAATGTGTTAAATATTCTAGTTATATTTTTAATTTAACTTAAAACTTCATTAAAATTTTTAAAATTATATTATAGTTAAGTATGTGAAAAATGTATATTACAAATTGTAATTATTTAATTTATTTATAATTCATATTGTGGACTCATGGGCCCCCACACGAACATGTTCAGTGGAGCCCATTATCATCTGAAGAATAAATAAAAATGAAAAAATGAAAATAATACATACAACACGGGTAAAAGTACGTTTTGATATATACTATGGCCCAGGAGAGAGCACTCCTGGGCGGCGGCTCAAACGTGTCCGTTTTAGCGCATTCCCACCACAAAACCATCCCGTACGCTGGCCACCGCCAACTCTAGCTATCCCATAGTGATAGTATTACTCTATGAGCCATCCCCGCAGTGGTTGGATGTGTGATCGAGGGGCAAATGTAAGTTCCCACACGAGATATAGCAGGTAAAAATTACCCCTGGATATCCATACGTAAGTTCCCACACGAAAAAAATTACACTTGTACGTTAGTTCCCACACGAAAAAAAATTATACCAAACACCAAGGTTGAGCAAAGAAAAGTAACTTAACTTAATTTAAAGTTAAAATTTTCTTATTTTCAAAATAAAAAATTTCAGACACATAATAATGTTAACATAAATTGCTTATAATTTTAACTTTTAATTCGTTAATGCTCAGCCTTGCCAAACACAAATTTCCTTCCCACTTTATTCAGACTTAGGACTGACAACTTAAACGTAGTTGGTGTGGTTAAAATTTGTTTTGTTTTTGTATTGCATAAAAAAAAGTCCAATTCAATTTTGAATTGAATCTAGTCCGTATAATATATAATAAAAATGAATAATATAATGTGTATAATAATTGTATATGTATAAAATAAAAATAATAATAGAAAAAATCAAATTTTATTAGGTTTATTGCGATAGCTCAAACACTTCACATAGTCATACTGTGTAATTTTTTGTAAGTTATAATCTGAAATTTTATTATTTATATAGTTTCGTTTTTCTTCTGTTTTTTTACTTATTTTTTGAGGTCTATATTTTAATTCTGATGTTCTTATCTTTATAAAATAATTATACACAGTATGACACTATGACTCTGTGAAGTATTTGAGCTTTCGCAATAAGCCAAATAAAATTTAATTTTTTTCTATTATTATTATTATTTTTTATACCTAAAAAATTGAATTGGATTTTTTTTATCCAATACAAAAACAAAACAAATTTTAACCACACCAATTTCGTTTAAGTTGTCATTCCTAAGTCTTAATAACTTAACTTACGTACAGGTGTAATTTTTTCCGTGTGGGAACTTACGTACGGGCGTATTTTTTTTCGTGTGGGAACTTACGTACGGGTGTATTTTTTTTCGTGAGGGAACTTACATATGTACTCGCTTACCTGCTATGTTTCGTGTGGGAACTTACCAAACCCCCGATCGAGAAGTATTCTCTCCTGGGCCGTAGATTAGTTAGGTTTAGTTCCTATCCTTTTAACATGGGCAATAGTACGTTTTGGCGTAAAACTGGAAACAGTTCGTTTTGATTTTCTAAATATCATTTTCATGTACGGAAAATAGTACGTTTTGATCTATCCTGACGACTGATGTTTCAATATTTTTTCCACAACAATCGATACCTAACTCGATTTTGTCAATTTTGGCAATAGTACGTTTTGGATTTCCACTCCCCCCCTTCCAATCTATGGATGCGTTTTATGTCTGCAATAAGGAATTATACACAAATATTATTTTTCTTTTAAAAATATTGTGTACACTTCCTGTATCGACCAGTGGCGCACGCAGGGGGGGGGGGGGGTTAGGAGGTCATAACCCCCCCCGAAATGTCTTCCTTCATTACGAGCGTCTAGAAACAACCCACGAACAAATTTCTCATCATGTCTTTATTTCTTATCAAATATATTATAACCAGAAATTCGTTACTTGTAATCGGTGACTATTTCCCCTTAAAATTGGAATTGCATTGCTACGTAATCTGTGATAACGTGTTTTTAAATTATTGTTAATTGTTATTGGTTTTGGTTAGTCAATGGAAATCTATTAGACAATAACTCAGTCAATAAGTATTAAATTTATTTCATTTTTAAGTTTTTCACATTATGAGTGAAAAAAAGAAAAGGATTGCCCATGGTAATATTACGTCATTTTTTCACAAAAAGTGTAAAAAAATTATGAACAACCCTCAACTTCAAATCTAATAACAGTAAGAATTTAGAAATACATTTTTTATTTCATTTATTTAATTATTTAAGTACTAACTTCAAAAGTTTTCTAAAAATGTTTTAAATTAGTATTGGTGAATGGTGGTACTTATTTTATTATAAATTAAATGGCATTTTATAGGAGCTAAATGTTGATCACTCATTGCAACTATTGCAAGTTAGTCAGGACACTCAAGAGGTTGAGGTAAAAATATCTAATGATAGTCGGGATCAGCCCGATCATGTAATCAATATCAATGTAATTATGTAATTATTATTGGACTATGTTAAATAATATAAGAACCATTAGATACAGTTAACATTAAAAGGTACATTTGAATTCTGTATTTAATGTATTTCCATATTTAAATTTGATAAAACTAGCCAATGACTTAATTATTTAAAATAATTAAATTTTATAATATTAAGATTAATTTAAATTCTAAAAATACACAATTACAAAAAATAATGATATGTTAAGAAATTTATTACATAGTCTATCATAATTTTTAAAAATAGAGACAATTGAATTTCATTGATTCATTTCAAACAAGAGATTGGCATTAAATTTATAAAATTATATTTTTTTTGCATACATTGTTCTATATAAAAATTTGACTATTTTAATTTTGTATTCATTGACCTTTAAACTGTTAATAATAAATTAAAATGTTATAATTAGTATATAGACTATAAAATATATTGGATGTACAAATATAGTTCATACTATTTTGATACGTTTTATAATTTTTTAGCATAGGGCTATACAATGCCTCTATAGTGAATTATTAATAGAACAACCCCCCGAAAAAAATCCTGTGTGCGCCACTGGTATCGACACCTGCTCTGAAACGTTCATTTTCTAGTCTAAAACGTATAAAAACTTAATTACGTAATAGTATGTCAGAATTATGTACTCTGGTTTTAATTTTTAACTCAATTTTAGTTGTCTACCAGTTTACAAGAAAGTAACGATTTTTTTCAGGCAAGACTAAATGGATTAGCTGTTATATGTCCATAAATAGGCACATAAACTTACAGGTTGATGAAATAATTGACGAGCTAGCAAAAAAAAACCTAGAAAACTTGATATTTTATTATAATCATACAATTTGTTTTTTAAGTGCTAATAAAACTTGTTTAATACGCATGTTATACTTGTTATTAATGATAAATACTCATATCACCCCTAAATTAAGGTCCTAGTTACGCTACTCCTTTACTGCTATTATAGGCATTTACACGGTATTTTAGTCTACTGTTTCCGAAATTTTGTCCGCTATTTGGAGGTGTCCGTTAAGGGAGGTTTCATTGTAATAATATCTAACTTAAGAGGACATCTTAACCGCACAATATGTTGTTTCTGTCTTACACATGCCTATACGACATGTCAAATTGTCGTTCACCAGTTTCAATGGTGTGCTGTAAGTTTTTATTTGAGAGCACAAATATTTACATTTTATATCATAAAAATATTTGTGAGTGTAATATAAATATTTGTTTTTGAAAGAGAATCAGAGTATTCAGTTATGGAGTGCATTTACTTATTGTCAAACTTTTATAGGTCAAAACATTATCTGTGTTCTCTCGATCGATTTTTTAGGATTTTTTATTTTTCCAGTGAATTATGAGCATATTTTAAATATTATTTTACATACGCATAAATCACTTAAAATTTAAATATCGTAAAAAACTGATAGAGAGAACATAGATAATGTTCTTATTATCTTACCTAAATATTTTATAATTTGTCAATTCACTTAAATATCAAAAATAACAATACACTATTAAAACTGGTTAACAAAAATTAGACATGACATACGTGTGTAAGACATACAACACACGACGCTCTCTTAATTTACATGTAGTATTCAAATATTATAAACTTCTGTAATAAAACCCAAATTACTTAATTTATTTATATTTAATAAAATTACTCATACCAATACAAAGAAATAACTTAAAAATAAGATATTTAATTAAAATATATTAATTTATTCATATTTATTTTAATTTAATTACCTACATATTTCATGCAAATTTAAATAGGTATCATAGATTAAAAAGTAAAATGTAAGATTTGTTTTGTAAAGTAATTGCAATGTATACAAATTTGTTTTTCTACAAAATGTTTGAAAATGACTTACGGCATTTTAGCTCATAAGGGGGGCAGTTGTAACATTTGTATGCTATTATTTACTTGTGACCATCCTACCACAATAGTATATTCTCATCAAGTACAATATAATGCATAATATAACCATATAGACAGCACCTATTACATGTTCATGGACAGAACAACTTAATCTGCCTCCCTGCTGCACAGCCACTGAGATAGTTTAAGAGTTAACAATAGGTATACAGTTTAAGATAAAGTTTAACGCCCTGAACTAAATACCAGTTCAGTACTGACTTTGACTATTGTACTTTTTATACGACTAAATGAAAGTGGCCACATGACCAATCTCTTAAACAATTAAAAATACTTAGAACAAAAAAAATTATATACACCTCCAATCCAACCACTTTCAAGTTGATTGTTGAAGTATGTAGTTTAAGAACGAAGCGATGGCCCTTTCCTTCAGGCCATCTATTTTTTGTCCATTCAAATAAACAAATGTTCTTATGTTTTAACTTTACAGACTGTAAATTGTATATTTATTTATTTTTAATAAGAAAAATGTTGATTAAACAAGTTTCTGTAAGTGTATTTATTGCAACCCATAAATGTAAATCATGGTGTGCTTCAGTGTCCTTGGACCTTATTTATATGAATGGCTTACTGAATTTAAATGTTGAAGCTAAATTACTTTGTTCTGCCGATGATAGTTATACTATTGAAAGAAAAAAATATTTAATGTCTGTAAAATAAAGGTAACTTAGTTTTTAAAATGTTAAAATTGTGGTTAGAAATAATTGTCTAGAACTTAATACACACATTGTCTTCGAAATATAAGATATAGCTATTAAAAACAATTTCAAAAAAATTAATCACTCAGGAATATGTATAGCAAATAATTTTATAAATTGCAAAGATATTGGAAAAGTGGATAGTATTAAATACTTAGGTTTGCACTTGGTAATTCAATTAAAATGGAAAATACATAATAATTATGTTATTTCAATTATAAGAAAACACTTTAATATATTCTGAAACATTAGAAATGTATTGGACTTACATAACACGTGATTAATATATCTTGGCTTTGTTCAATCAGTAATTACTTTCGGTACTGAAATATAGGTTAGATTAGGTTAGGTTAGGGACCTTTAATTCACATAGCATTAAGTTAAAAACCACTATAAACACAATTGTATTAAATTTGAATCCTACTAAATAAACCTCAAAGCACAGAAAGAATTTACAAAGACTGGTACATCTAATTTAATAGACTATTTAAAAAAAATGTTCTAATTCTAGCATATAAAAATAAAAATTGTATTCATACTTGTGTTCATGATCATAATACAAGATACAAAAACAAATTTTATGTAATCAAAACAAAGTGTACTTATTCTTTGGGCTTAGAAGTAGTTTAAATATATCAGTCAAGTTGTGCAGGTTAACATTAAACAGTATAACAACTTTTGTAACTTTAAAAAATTTAAACTTTTAAAATTGTTATAAAGTACTCATTAAGCAAATTAATCTTTAAGAGAATTATTGTTAATATGTAAATTATGTTTATTTGTCATTGTCCCATTGTTATTCTCTTTTCTTTTTCTCTTCTCTCAAATAACTTTAATGCCAATTTAATTTGTATGTTTAATCGTAGGTACTCCTCATCTCTAACACAAGCTTTGCTTAAAAGAGATGAGAAAACACACATATATATATATAAATTTCATTTTTAACTGAATATAACCAATGTTTGTTTTGTTTGCATTAATAATAAATCATTTTGAAAAGTTTTGAAATTTGTTATTTTTTTATGCTTTATTGAAATTACTATTAAAGATCTTCAATTGTGATTAAATTATGTTGTCAGTCCAAAAAAAATAAATTTAATCTTATCAACTATATTAATTATTATAAAATTTGTTAACTGTATGAGAAAAAAAATGTTCAATTTACGAGTGCATTATGATTAATGACTCATATGAATAACTGTAATTGAGTGACTAAATGTCTATAGAAATATATTATCAATGCTTCTCTAATTATGTAAATATTATTGAAACACGTAATTAACAGACAATGGTTCAAGACAGCATAATAATATTTTCTTTACAATCCTCACATATTATATTGACCAAATAACATTCATCTGATCGAGCAAATGTTTTCATGTCATCTTAAATCAAGATTTATTCATAACATTTGTAAGCCTTTGGTTGTCTGTGTCCCATTAGATATTAGTTGTACAAAATTTTCTAAAAAATAAAACACTTAATATTTGTGAAATTTCCTCCATGCATAAAAACAGTATTTGTAATGGAATTCTATTATTCATTTTTTTTCTACTCGCAGAAACGAATTCTTAAACATGAATAAAAATATTGTAAATGGTTTAAAGCAGAGAGGACATTTACAATTTGTTTAGTGTGTTGACGTAAAACATGATAAAAAATTCTGACTATCCAGTCCTTATCAATTTTTTTTTTACAGATTTAAAAGATAAGCAAGTTATTTAGAAAAACTAATTGTGGAATAAATACAATTGCACGCACGTTTCAGTGTGCTGTTAATTGTTATAGTTGAACAAAATATAATCTGCTGAAACAACGTCATTGCCAAGCGTTAATGATAAGTGACATAGTTATTCAAGAGAAATGTTCATTTTCAAATACGTACTACAAGGTTATTTCAATAAAATATACGGACTAGAAAGTAATAATTATTTTATTTACACTTAGAGCACCGAATGAATTAAAATAAAAAATTAGTCAACAAATTTACTTGAATCTCCTACATAAAGTTTAAAACATATAACAATAAGATAATATTAAATATAATATTATGAATATGGAAGACTGACAATAATAATACAAATTCTTTTTTTGTCAATATATAAAATTAAAGAACCAGTTCAATATATATTTTATATATTAGATCAGAATTATACTCTTATTATTAACCTGTTTTCCTTAAGGTAACTTTTGTAAAATGGTCATTGCAAATGTTCAAAACACATCAGTTTCTCGAATTTTTTTTGTTTCTTTTGTTTTTCGTCTCAATGAGGATTGTTGCATGTGGTAATATTTGAACGTGTCTTCGGGTATTTCTAACAGTATGAGCTATTAGACCAGAAAAAAGGAAAATTATACTTTTATCAATAAAAATAATAAAGTATAAGAGTAAAAATACCTTCTTGATAATTCTCTCTTCCTCGAGCATATGCAATGGTGGATTTCGCAAAGCTTCTAATGTTTCACACATTGTAGGAAAACGTTTTTTGAGATCAGAATATGATTTTTCTGGCAACGATATTTTGATCATTATTAAACCCATTTTGAAAAATGTTTTAACACCTACAATTAATAGAGGATATAAAATTGAATTTGGAAAAGATTTTAAAATTATTTACCATCAAATAAAAATATATCCCAAAACCTCAACAAGGTGGGCCATGGCAATGTTCTTGTGAAAGCACATAAAAACCATTCAGTCATATACATAATTGGATCAATACTTTGCTTTTTCTAAAAAATAAAATAAATTATAAACACAACTATAAACTATACATTATTGCAATATGAGATCATACACTCACCAACAGTTTATAAATTTTTGGCTCACGTTCTTTTAATAATGCAAAAAGTATGTTACCATCTCTAATCAATGTTTCCTAAACATAAAATAGATCATTTGAATTAAGTGCCATTCATTTAAAATGTGCCTATTATTTAATATGTTAAATTACCATTCCTGGACTGTAGTAATCACTAAGGTAATCATCACAAATTGCAACAAAACACCAAAATGCTTGCTCGGCTGGCATGTGCATGAGAAGAAATGCAGCAATTGGAGCTTGTGCTTGACAATATCCAATTACAGGATTTAATATTGTATACGCTTTGAGAACATTGAATAACTCTTTTTGGCTGTTGAAAAAATACGCAACTAATGTTAAACAATATTAAATCATTTAAAATGTTCATTACAATTTACCCGGTTCCATCTTGGTCGACAAACATCTCATGGTATGGGAACTGTCGATGCAGATCTTTTTTTATGTCTTCGATCCATTTACGATCTCCTGGCTGGTCACACAGCTTGAAATATAGATTTTTCTTTTGGTCCAATAATTTATTTGCTTTAGTCAAGTACAACCAAGCCCTAGGTCTGATTGATTGGGGAATCCCTTTTCTACATCTGTTTTGTACCTAAAAAAATGTAGCAATTTTAAGATAAAATGTTTAAAATATGTTATATAGGTAGGTAGGTAGGTATCAATATTATTTTTAATGTTATTACTTTTTTAAAACTCCTAATCATTTGTTTATCCCAATTGGCAGTCATATTAAGCCATTTTCGTTCACGTTCTATGGTTTTGTTAGCTGATATCATGTGTTTCCTACAATCAAACATTTTGTTAGGTATAAAAATTTCACACAGCAATGAGATAATATTATGTAGGCATGTATTCAGGATATCTGTAGAAAGTATAGAAAATGTTCTCACACATGGGACAGGGGAACAGAGAGGAGTTAAAAGCAAACCAAATATACTTCCTTTATACACGTATAAACATAACTAGTGTACTGTAATGTTGTTTCCATGCAATACCCTTAAATGCATAATAATTTTGAATCAAACAGGAAGTATGCAATGCGCACACTGTAGCATACCAAATAGCTAGGATGACCAAAAGAGGATTTAACTTCCTGTGTTCAATATTATTTGAACCATTGTCAATAATATACAATATTGCAAGTGTACAGTTATAATAATAATACTATTTGCCTGATTTGACTGTTAATTAAAATCTTTCGGATTGGGGTTGTAGACATGTTTTTTTAAGGATTATTCAAAATCTTTTACATCTTCATATTTTTTTCAACAAACCCCATGCGCTAGACATACCTAACTAAATTTTATAAGATTGCATTTATTAATCATATTATATATACCAATGCAATCAGTCAGTTATTTTTGTGAAACTTTCACAATGATAAAGAAAGTATAAGAATTATTATATTTAGAGGTCTGCGATTGCCAACATTGATTTCACAATAATAATTAAGGTGTGGTCAATACAATACAAAACAATCTATAACATATCACACATCTTATTTTAATTAGTTTCACTTAAATAATAATGACCATGACAATTATTATAATATTACTATTTATCAGTTTTTTTCTTAAGGTGATCAAAATGTGACTAAATACCTAGATACAATGGTATTTATATTCAATTTAAAAGAAATTATGGACGGTAACATAGATATTACCTAATATTCCTAGATTTTAGATGTATAAACAATAATTTTTTTTTATTAGGTATGCACTTTAATTACTGTTCTCCATTTATGGCAAAAAAACTATAAATATTTAATATTAATTATTAAATCGACTTGTTAATCAAAAAATATCAAAATGATCACTATTACTAGAAAATGATGTGTAAAATATAAAATCAACCAAAACCTCTTCAACACAGTCCACGACACATTACTCTATGGTCTACAATCACAATAGATCAAAGACTACAAAAGCCATAAGCCAACGTGAAGCTGGCTCACGAAGGTGTAAATTTGCACAAGATTAATAGCAAAAGGCAAAACAGTCCCGTAATACCTATAGCACTTACGATTCGTTCAGGTACTGGGTACCACCTAGGAAGCCGTGTCTGTCGGGCACCGTCGACACTACAGAGCCGTTGGGAGCCAGCGACGAGCTGGCATCCGAGTAGTTGTCTTCGTCGTTGTCGGCGTATCGGGTTTCCATTTTATTTGCAACAAACGGACTCGCCGCTTTCATGTTGTTAAATTATCGTTTCGCGTGATGACCGAATCCGAAAGATCTGTGGAGGGCGTACAACTCACTTAATTATTACTATCGGACGACAGGTCCTGCAGATACCTACAGGTCCAACCTAGGCGTTGTGATCTTCGAACCAAATAACTTAGGTACTACCTACACCGTAAAACAGCGACAACAACACTACTATTGTAAGTTACCTAATGACAATATATTTTAAATATTTCGAACATCTGTTGACGGAATAAAATGTGTAAATAGTTATTAAAAAACAGTGATATTAACGAACTGCACTCGCGCGGCGTGTCGTCGGACGTTTCGCGGCTTGTGCGCGTACAGCTTTCCGTTTTCAGTCCATCGCGCGCGCCACGCAGCGGAAGATAAACAAAATTACGCGGCGACAAGTGGCTGCAGTGGCGACGGCGATATCTGTAATGATCGAGCGATTCCAAGTTTTCTTATTTTTCTCGGTATTTTCTCTTCGTCGGTAGAGGCCGTCAATGCGGTGGTGGGCATTTGATGTCGTTGTCGAAAGATGATGATAATAACATTAATATCGGCGGCGAGCCAAGGCCGATAGAAAAAGTACGCGAGATCCGCAAACGGGCACACGACAGACGGACGACCGGTCGGAACGGCTGACGCTAAGCGACTGGAGTAGTGGAGTGGTGGAAGTGGAGCGGTGAACTGGCGTGTCGTACCGTCATGTGTGGACGACCAGGGGCTCGGAGTGGAGTGAAGCGGTGCGGCGGCGGACCGCCGACCAGCGCGGAATGTGGATAAACAGTACGTGAAATTTATAAGAGAAAAACGTGTCGTTTGCGGATTTACGATATCGTTTGCGTTGTTTTCGTCGCGGGGTGGACCAGCTACTCAGTCACACGACGTCATAGTTGATAATTATAATAATTATCTACAAATATTGAAATATATTATGATGTAATATTATATTTACATATTAATTTTATTAAGTGGATGTCAGCACAAAACTGTTTTCTATCGACTATCAGACCTCCGCACGCATTATAGATAAAATGCATTCGTGTAAATAATCGTTTTTTTTTATGATTTTTGAGTTATCTCCTGAGTAAAACCAGTTAAAAAAATTATTGAAGATAACATATTTGCAAGGGCCATAGACCTATAAAAGAATTATAGGTTTATGGTCTTTTATAGGTCTATGGCAGGGGTGGACTGGCCTAGCGGGACACCGGGACAAATCCCGGTGGCCCGTTTCAATAACAGATTAAATGACCTGATATTATTTTATGAATTAAAAATATAGTATAAAAATATAATGCATAAATAAGTATATTCCTACCTTATCAGCTTGTGTGATTTTAAGTATTATACCGATTAATCTATAACCGATAATAGTATTAAATTTAAAATTGAAGTGATATAATATTTTGTTTAAACAATTTATTCGATGTACCGATGTAGGTACGAAATATATATACAGATATTATTAACCCCTAACAGCTTGTATGGTGATTTAATTATAAACTAAAATAACATTTTTAATTATTATTATTTATACAATTTATTATACTCGTAATAACTAATAACAACGCCACCGTCGCAACCAAACACAGAACACTAATGCTCGCACTTGTTGCAGATACCAAAAACATTGTTGTAATGTAAGTTGAGCATAGTTCCGTGTTTTATTTTATTTTTTTGCGTGAAATGAGACTTTCAGACTATACAATATTATAGTGTACTGTGTTGTCTGTACCTATACTATAATATTATAGACATTGTGCATTGACGTCTTCCACAAAGGTGTCTTGAATTTATTTAATATTCAAAATAAATTTGGATTTTAGAGGATAAATAACCTGGTGGTAGTGATGCTTGAGAACACGAAAAAAATAAAAAAAACTTATTTTAGACTCGAGCAACAATTGTAAAAAGATTGATTCATTATTTTAATACAACATAATATAAAAAACAAAATCCCGTTAAAAGTTAAAACTGAAGAACTAAGCTCAGGTATGTTTAATGCTATATGTATTATGATTTATGAAGTAAATTTAATAATGTTTATCGGTTTCTTTTTCCTATTTATGAATTATGATTTGTATGTATATGATTGTATTGTACTTAGAAAATAATCAAGTCTTTGAAAATATTGAAAACATATCATGTATGAAAATGATAACGTAATTGTTTCTTAGTAAGTAAATACCATCATACGATTGATACATTTTATAATAACAAAAAATAAATACTATAAAAAAGTAACAGATAACCGTAGACCGTAGTACATAGTCTTGATAACTCAAATCTCAAGGTGGATAAAAGTAATTTCGACTTATGTATTTTTCAGGTTATATATTTCAAATATAACTTAGATACAGTACTATACAGGATACTAGAAAAAAATCAAGTATCCAGGTTGAAGTTATCGAGACGACCATATTTAATGTGTAAGCTAAATTAGTTTGTAATATTAACCCGGCGCTCGGTGTAGCGGCGTGGTATGGTTGGAAGAGAATTAAAGTAGGTACCAACTAATAAGTAATAACTAATAACTAATAGGTATTATGAATTATCATTTATTATTTTTGTATTTACAAAAATATTATTTTGACATATTTAGATAGGTATTTTAGCAATTTTAGATTCTGAACGGAGTGATGAATTAGTTGAATTATCATGTGTGTTTTAAAAAAAAAAATTTTTTTGTACCTGTCATCACATTGTGGGGCAGTAAAAATGCTTCAATTTTAACTTTAAGAATTTCTGGTAGCAAATCTAATCTAGTTGGTACTAGGGGGAGTGAAAGTAAAAATGTCCCAATACTTTTCAAAACAATCAGGAAAATTATATTATAATAATATTAAATATTATGTACAATGTGTATTTAA
Organism: Sitobion miscanthi; assembly: GCA_008086715.1. Classification (NCBI taxonomy): domain Eukaryota; kingdom Metazoa; phylum Arthropoda; class Insecta; order Hemiptera; family Aphididae; genus Sitobion; species Sitobion miscanthi. Next base: position 11,369,603 of record CM017800.1, on the reverse strand, counting down.
TACATACTTATCTGTATAAAATGTATGGCCTGAAATATATTGACCCAGTCTGGTTTTGACATATAGGTTTATAGATTAATATTTTAATATTATTCGACTTTAAGCCTAGGTTAATAATATATTGTTGTTCAATTTAAAAATACTGTAATTTCAGGGGGGGCTGCAGCCCCTTAGGCCCACCTCATATATACGCCATTGACACAAACAGTACGTCGATTGCCACTTAAGTCTTAATAATGACATTGATTAAATCAAAGATTATAATATTATAATTTATAATTTTACCGTAGTACCGTACTATAACATTCATGACAATACGCTACGGTCTTAAATAATAAATACCCGATACTTATGACATAATATTATTATTATTGCCATCGCCCAGCACGTGGTAAATTCCATTGCGGCCCACTGCAATGGGCCAAAAATATCCACAAAGCTGTTTTTTAAAAATAACACCTCTATTTTCATCTTTTCAGTTTTTTTTATTGTTAGCAGCTGTTACGTTTACGACGTCGTCTCGTGACGAATCTATCCGACCGCAATTGCGTAACGACTAATGTGCCTATGACGAACGACGGTGCCCACGTTATTTTATATTTATTCGTTACAACGAAATTAAAATGTAAACAAAATATAGACAATAATATATTATTTATGACCTCATTCACAAATAGCCAACGTTTTTTGGGGAACTCAAGCCCCCCCCCCAACATAACATTCGTAAAAAAAATCAATAATATTGTAATTGGGTTTGATTTCTGAAAATGTATTATATAATATGCTTAGTAATAACTAACTTTTGAATTGGAAGGATTAGGGGAATTTTTTTTTTTTTTTTTTGGTGAGGGGGGTTGGAGATATAACGCTCGTTAGTCGTTACAATAATTTATCTTAATAATTTATTTAATAAAGATAAAAAAATATTTTTTTTTAATGAAAATATATATTAATAAAAATTTATTTATTTTAACAATTATGAATTAAACTGACTATAGATTATAATCTATAAATAGTAATGGGTAATGATAAATATAACATGACATATTATGCATTATAATTTATAATTAGTGTACTTAAAAACCTAATATAATATATAGTTATTACATTTTAAAACCTATCCGAAGAATAAACAATTTAGAACAGATTTAATTAAAATTATATTAGAGGTCGGCAATTAAATTCTATGGCGGTCCAGATAATATGAAAAAAAATTGTCGAGGACTAGAAAAAACTTAAATATTAGGTAATATAATCTGTTTATTTAAACGTTAAAATACAGTTTAAGCTATTTAAAACAAATTATTTAATATAATAATATAATAATATTAGCCAGTTTTTTAAAATGTACCTATACTCTTGGAGAGCAACTAATGCACAGAGTGTTTTGAAGGTGCAGGTGATCAGTTAATATTGAACGATATTTATTCTTTAAAAACGTAATTTTGGATAACGAAGTTTCATATATTATGTATGTGGAGCCAAAATACATCCAAATACAACATAAAAATAAATAAAAATATAAGTATCTATTATGTGTGGAAAACCAGCATTAAAAAAAATATATTCTTGGCGGTCCAGTTATTTTCCCTCTGCGGACCGGATTGGGCCTGTTGCCGACCCCTGTATTAGAGGATATATTATTATACATCAAAGGACATCAATATAGAAGAAGTAGGTATGTGCGTTGTGCAAGGAAATAGATGAATATTTATTTTTCCGATTGGATTTCGGAGTTTCGGAAATTCACCGCGTGAGCTTTTTAAAACGCGTACCAATAATAACAATAACTATAAAACAAATATTCTTTATACACAAAGTATCTAACCTACACACATAATATTCGTGTCGCCGCTCTAATAATATAACACGGCACTGTAAACGATGACATTCATGTATTCAATGAAAGGGGGAATGCAATATTATAATATTAGTTTTAAGACATCGCTACTAGTATTAATTTATTGCGTCAACTTTTTCATACAGATCGTTTGTTTTGTTTTTGTCTGTCGACGATATCATTCCGAATAACGTAAAACAAAAATAAGGAATTTAAAAAATGTTTTTAATTAGATATTGCGTATATTTTGCATTTATTCATGCATTCGTATATTGATTCCGCCGGCTATATAATATACCTACTGTTTAAACTTTAAGCCAAGAGTAAGTAGTATAATCACTAGTACTTATTATTATAGTCTTACATTTAATAAAATATTGATTGGTATTTAGCATTAAATATTTCAAAATAATTCACCTATTTAAAACGCAAATTATTCGACGAATCTATACGCATAACTCTATTAAAAGTATGTAATTATTTATTATGTATTTATAGATTATACATGTACTAACATTATACAGATCACAATGGTTGTACTACTTGTACTGAGACGTGCTTACGATAAAAAAATAAAATTTATTTTTATTTTTAGTGGTGGGGGGGGGGGTTAAATGTTTTAATGTTTTATTGTTTCCCCCTCCATTTGCATGACTAAATTGTCTAAATTACGCCACTTTGGGTTATATCGTGCGTTGATTTTTTATAAGAAATGTATGCAATCACATTATAGGTATAATATGGAATACTAAGAATAGTATGTGATGCATTAAACATAAAACGAAAAATAATACATACGCGATCATTCGCTTGAGGAGCGATTGATTTTTTTTTAAATCTTATATAAATATCACTATAATTTTGCAATTAGTAATTAATATTATGCATCAGCTATATAGCAGATCACGACACAATTTATGTTTGAGACGTCTGTAGGATTACCAGGAATTATGGAGACACCTAGGTTCTTGACAAGTGAATTATAGGGTTGGAGAGATTATTCAACTATATTATTATAAGCGTTTGTAAAATAGTTTAGCTTCTCCGTGGAAGGTTTTCAATTTGAGATCGGAATGAATTGTACGGCTGTGGTCTTGTGGAGGCGTATGGTAGGGGTGGGAAGGGGGTGGTATTGATTAATTTCTATAGCTCAATCTTTTGGAAAGTTTAAATGTTGTTGATGTTGCATGTTTCCTCTAATATAAATATTATATTATACAATAAGCAAGGCGACACAATACGAGCTCGTTGTTTGAAAAATGAAAGAACCTATACAATATACAATATACATGCATATTAAGTGGTGTAACTACAGGAAGGACCATTTTATATTGAGTGGGTACTAGGTAGTGCGGGTTATATGAGTATTTTTCATCTTAAGTCATAAATTATAATACGCATAGTTATAATACCAAATATGTTATACCATTTCTTTGGTAAACTCTTTTCCACTATACTTACTTATAAAGTGATCTGTTATCATTATATAATTGGAGTGATACTGATGTGTAATATATATGTATAGTCACAACATGTCTAAAGACATATATAGGTATTATTGTGTTAAGTATACAGTTTAAAACCATTATAATATATTTATTTATTTATATTACGTTGTATAATATCATTATAATAATTAATTAAATAATAAGGCGAAATTAGCAAATTAAATAATACATATTTGCATAATTTTCCGCGGCTGCCTTTGCATAATAATTAGACACTAAAAACGGGCTTAACAAGTTGTTGGTTATTTACACTGCCAATTTTTGAAAACACGACGTGCATATTTTACAAAAAGAGCGTACCTCTCTTTTGCGAATATAATAATAAGTGCAACCTAATTTATATCGATCTTATTATTTAAAATGGAACTTAGGGTAAATTGAAATTCAGAGTTTGGGAGGTTTTATCTAATATAATATCAGTGCAATTTGGAATTTGGATACGTTATATATTGCCTTTAATTTGGTCATCCTTATACGTTTGTTGGTGAATCCACAATCCATTACTGGCTTAAACATCCACGGAAATCCATATATTTTTAATTTCCAGGTTATTAATTATATTAATATCGAATGATAAGTTTTTATTCATAATTAGTATAGCTTTTGATATATTAGATCACTATCATATTATTATGTCATCAATCATCTAAATGTATTTATTCATTATACCTATATTATAAGTCATAATTATAATTATTTATATACTCACTATAGTCACTTGGTCAGCTACTATACACTGCAGCCATACCATGGATTTAATTTGAAATGTCAAATACGATAATTTTTGAGTGTTTATACTGTATTGATTCTCGGGTTAAAACGAATTCAGTAACACTATTGTATACGATTTCATATTATGTAGATACTTGACTACTTGAACGTCCAAAGTACAAGCTAAAATCTATTTGGCACCTATCTCAGCAGTGTCAAATATTTGCATTTAACCTGTCACTGTTGGGTGGGCTGCAGTCGTGTGATGGCTCAGTCGGAATACACCGCGACGGGCTTGACGGGGAGAAGGGGTAGAATGATTAGTACAATAGCACCTGACCTTCGTGCTACAGTAAAAACCGACTCTGGGCACAGTACAAAGTGAGTACAAACGTTTATTTACTATTAAACATTTAAAGAAAGATGAGACGAATGGGTAATTTTGATGAAAAAAAAACTAACGGAGATAACAGTTTTCGGGCCATATCGGTCGGAATAATTATCATAATAGACAAACCACAAACGTTTACCCAATACACGGGTCAACACCGAACGCAATCGGCTTTATATCGTCTTTGTTAATTTTTTTTTTTAAAAACTCTTATGGTAAAAAAGTCAGTTTTTTTCACAAGTGATGATGTAACATTTGACTTGTATTTTATGTTATTAGGCGTAATTTAATGACAGACGATCTATGCAATATACATTATAATACAGACGATGTTTTGTCCTGTGTGAATGAGTGAACATTTGGATTTTATATTGTACTATACAATAATATATTATACACATCGCTGTCATAATAGTCATTATTAAACCACCAGAAAAAGTTTTTTTTCCAAATGCGTATTTCGTTGTACTTACCGCAACAAGTTACAACTGACGGTGATAAATTGGCACGATACCACTCATCGTAAAGTAAACTGTTTGAACACGCACTTTTAACTTAATATTTCATTGATAATTTTATAGTTGTTAAATACCTATATATATGGATTATAGGTAAATTATTCATAATTCTGTTAAAATTGCCTTATATCGATACCTTATTTAGTAGGTATGCATATTAATTAGGTATTCCAGTATTATAGTAAATTATGTGTGTACGAAGGACTTCCCTAGAAACTCGAAAATATGGGTTTATTAAAAGAAATGTACTCGCAGAGCATATAATTCCCTATAATCTATATTTGAATAGGCTTTTAATTATAACGTAAACAGTTTGCTGAAGTCGCCTTATCGTTCCCAACAATTATTAAACAATTATAGTTGACCTCTAAAACAGTTCTATTTGTTCAATCATCATCTGCGCAAGCCTATTATGTATATTATGTATATAACGAGTAACGACGCGGGCCGGAGAAAGTGGGAAGATATCATAATAATAATAATAAGGACGTTTGCGTTTCGACACAACATTATAACGAATAGAACAATGCTGAAGCTATTAGGTATATTTTATAAGTATTTTAACCTCGGTTATAACGTTTCAAATGATACCTCGTGTATAGTTCAGACGTGATGAAATAGAGAGCGTTGCTTTTATGTTCCTTATATAGAGAGTTAAAATGGAAATCGTTTTTAATTAGAGCGTTATAAAAAATATTTAATTTGGAAATTTGGCTCAGTATGGCAACCTGCAGTGGCATACCTAAGATTTTGGAATAGGGAGGGGGAAGCCAAAAACCAGCAACCTTTTATATTATATCTGATAAACGCAAAAAAAAAATAAGAATACAAATTACAACATAAATATTGTCAACGTCAAACAAACTAAAAAGAGCAACATTAGGACAATTTTTCATTAGTTTTATATTGATTATATAATTATATGTTTATAAAATTTAATTCAACATACACCTGTAATATTTATAAATACTATACAAATAACTAGCACTGAAAATCGTAACCAAAAACTTTTTATTTGTTTATAAAATATTATATCATGACCAACCCAGTATACCCATTGTCAGCCGAATTTGAAAGTGGCCGTTGGGAATAGCCGCTACTGTTCGATTAAAAGTTAAAACCCCAGACTGTTGTTAGACTTTGTTATAATATTATGTGTATTTTTTATTTATTTTTAAGCGAACTACGCTCTATATATAATTACCACGGTTTAATTTGAATTCAATGATATATTATTATTGTACACGAAAAACGATTCTGAGCGAAAACGGTCAGTCAGTCTATGATATTACTAAGTATATTTGATGCTATTATTGTGCATAATGTAATTTATGTATAACCTATTTATGTGGAGCCTTGTTTTAAATTTTCTATCCTTAGATATAAAAGTTGAACATTTTATACATTTTTAACTACAAAATTATTATTAAATTTTAAATGTGATAAATTTTGACAAAAATTGAACTTTGAATGCTTATAAAAAAAATTTGTACCTATGTATTTTTAATATTTTTAAACTGGTATTGTAATAATAGATCAGGAGCTTTGTATTAAATTTTTACACTTTTTGGCCCAACAGAAAAAACTTTATTGATATTTATAGAAAAAAATTGAAACTGAAAATGCCCGTAAACAGCTCAAAAAGAGTCAAAATATTTTCAAAATTGTATGGTGTATAGGAAATGCTAGTATAAACATTCAGTGAAATTTCTATGTATCTACAGTTATTCGTTTTTGAATTACAACAAACTAAGGAAATCGCTACATGGGAAATCAAGTGAATATCAAATGTTGTAAAAATATGAAATTCAAACGCTCATAAAAATATAATTTCAATTTCTTGTAGACATTTTTTTTTGATAAAGGTAGATAAACTTATGGATAATCTTGTATTACATTTTCAAATCTTAGATTTAAAAAAAAAAAATTTTATGATTTCTCAACTCAAAATAATTTGCTAATTTTCGTGATTTTTCCGTATTATGTCAAGAATTGAACTTTAAATGCTTATGAACAAAAACTGTGACTAAGGATTTTTAATTTTTTTCATCTGCCTTTGAAATAATAACCCAGGAGCTTTCTAGTAAATTTTCAAGCTTATTTAACCAACAAATAAAATTTTATTGACATTTATAGAAAAAAATACTAATAAAATTGAAAACTGACAATGTCCGTAAACAGCACAAAAAAAGTCAAATTAATTTCAAGATTTTATCGTGTATGTAAAATGCTAATATAAACATTCAGTGAAATTTTCAAGTGTCTACAGTCATTTGTTTTTGAGTTGCACCAAAAAGCAAAATCGATTTTCTCGAAAACAGATTTTGCGTAAAAATTCCCGTTTTTCCTTAATTTTTCTTTTGGGTTTTTACGGCGCTTTTGAAAACTACTGGGAAATTTTTACTTTTGACTCCCCCAAAATACCAACTAGATTCACTTTCCTATCAGAAATGTTACTGTTGAAGAAAGTCCAAGCACTTTTACTTTCCTAAAAGGTGATGACAGACACAAAAAAAAAAAACACACATCATTGTAAAATCAATACATTCATCGCTTCGCTCAGAATCTAAAACTAAAAAAATTGGTAACTAGAAATATCCGCAAATTGCTCAAAACAAGTCAAAATATTTTGAAAATGTTATGGTGTATCTAAAATTTAAACATTCAGTGACAATGTTATGTTTTTACGGTAATTTGTTTTAGAGTTATACCAAAAACGAACATTTTTTCCTGAATTTTTCTTTTGTCTTTCCCGGCGCTTTTGAAACCTACTGGGAAATTTTCATGACCCCCCTAAAGTACCTAATAGATCCACTTTCCTGCCCTAAAAGGTGACGACAGACACAAATTAAAAAAAAAATTTAAAAAAACATATCATTGTAAAATCAATACATTCATCGCTCCGCTTAGAATCTTAAATAATGTGATGGATATTGTCGTCATAAGAAAGGAAAAAAACAATTAAAATTTAGTTTTAAAATAAATGTTAGTATTCTTTATATATGTATATTATAAGTATAATATTAAGTCAAGTTATTATTTAGAAAATTAAAACATGATATTAGAAGTTGGTATAAATATTTCAATCGTATAATATCAAAGTGAATAGATGAGTCACTTTCTTGGAACCCTTCTCATTTACGTAAATAAAACCAACAATGTTATAAGTTATAATAAATTATAAAGAAACACACACAAGCTCACAATCCACTGATATTAATAATAATAATAATATGTTATTGATACGAAATACGAATATTTTTTACAAGACGGCGCGTTATGTATGCAATTTAAACACATCGTACCCCACACCAACTTATTCTATATTATTATACAGTAATAATATGATACCCTTAAAATGATAGATGAATATAATGCCAAATTTAGGGGGGGGGGAAGGCGTAAATCCCCCAAATGGAAAATTTTAGGGGTGGATCGTGGTTTAGACTGTATAAATTAAGCGGAAAAGGGAAAATAATGATATTTATTTCATTTAACCTGAATTTCATGAAGTACCTTTACCTATCTAAAACAAAAACACACTGTAAAAATGTGATTTTTGTGTCATGTTAATGTTATTCGGTGGTGGAAGATGAGTGATAGTATCAAATTTATATTTCGCCCCGGCGCATACATTATTTTTAATGCACCACTGGACGAATATAACAGCGTTAATATATTATAATTTGTAACGTACGGTAAACAACCGAATCAAACGGACCTAACTAAATATAAACATGTGTTCATATTTTAAATCTCGACATTCACTAATAGTGCTATTATTTTGTATAACGAAAAACACTGTTGGGCGTTAAATACTCGTATAGCTGTATAAGTGTGTGTTACAATATTATTATAATGTCAGCGGTGTTAAGATCTAACACGCTCCAAGCATAATTTGATGTATGTCTACACAGCACTGTCTTTCGCCTTTAATAATGGGTAATCAAACGCATGCCCAGAATTTGAATATTGACCTGAGCCCCAAGACTTGTTACAATTACACCCATTGACTTATTGGTATAGCTGGTTACGTTTTAACTACATGTATTGATCGAGCTTATACAATATAATATAATATATTTACCACTCAGATGAAAACTATATATTTCTAATAAACTAATAAATAATAATAAACAATTATTATATTACATAATATACACTTGGCGGTATTATGGATACCTATTGAAAGGGTATATTAACTACCGAAATGACTACAGTTCACGGGTGTTATCAGTACTGGCTGCAGAAGGCAGAAGGACGTGTAAAATGTATCGGGGCCTCAAGTCGCAGAGGTTGTTTTAGGGGTCTTAGGTTGATGTCCTAGATTTTACAAGTCATATATTTTATTCATTTTATTAATAGCATAGGCGAGTAGTCCAAATTTTGAATTACAGTAATAACATTTACATATTGGTAAATGCTAGATATATGTAATATGTGTAAAGTTGTGAAGAAGAGAAAGATGGTTCTATATTGACAATCCGGATCGTAAGGGGCTCATTAGCAGCATATATTGTGGTACCTACCTACAAATTGGAGCATAATGGATAGTTATGTACCATGATAAAAAAGAAAGGACGTTGAATTTAATGCAACCAACTTAGTAATAATGGCTGACAAATCATTTTCACCCATAATCGTTTTTCGTTTGGAATGAATTATAATTTTTCAAATTTAACACATTACATAATATAGTGACTTTGGTATAGGTACTCAATGATGAGGTAGGTACACTCGACACCTACTGTAGGTACATACTTAAATTTTTTTCTGAAAGATCTGGAATTGAAGAAGTTTATGGAAAGAAATGTCAATTGCTATTAAGGACACAAACGATTTTAAAAAAACCTTTGTAAAAAATCTAAAAATACCAAAAAAATAGACTAGGAGAAAGCAAGGCTGGGCAAGTTAATATTTTTTTTAACTCAGTTAAGTTAAGTTAATATGCACCAATAACAAAAAGTTAAAAGTCAAAAGTTAATTTAACTATAGGTTAACTGAGTTAAGTTAAAAGTTATAATACACACTTTTTGTTAACTTTTTATTAAGTTAAAAAAAGTTAATTTTTTTATACAACGCTAGTATACTTAATTTTTTTTCAACCTAAAACTAAATTATAGATTACAGTGTTTATACTTTATACAGTATTTCCATATAAATTAGATTCGAATGATATACATTTTTAACTTAAAATTATTCACGGTAAATATATTTTGACATGAAAACGAAATAGACCCAAAAAGTGAAATATAATTAAATTAAAAATAAATAAACTTAACTTACTTCTTAAAATGAAAAATGAATTCGTTCATTTCACGTTAATTAAAAAAGAAGTTTAGTAAGTTAACAGTTAAGTTAATGAAAAGCCAAAAGTAACTAGTATTAAGTTAAGTTAAAAAGTTAAAATTAAATCAAGTGCAACAGGAAGACCTGACAAAAAAATTGAAAATCCTAAAATCCTAAAAAAAATTAACTACACGACTTAGATACATGTTTTTACCATAAAAATTGTTCTTACATTCAGTTTTACAAATTGGCTATTTTTTATTTTCATTATTAAAAACTTAAAAAAATTTTTTATATATACATGTAGCGCAAGTGACTTTAAAATTAAAATTATATAATTATATAATTGTTTTTATATTATATAAAAAAAAATTTAAAAATATTGATTAGAAAAGTTATTTATTCTGTAAGGTCTTCCTGTTACACTCTGTATACCTACTTTACATGGTTATTTATTACAATTTATGAATTAAAGCAATTATAATATACAATGTACAGTGAGCATATTTCAAACCTAAGTAGCAAATTATTTAAATAATGACCCACCCACTCCCTCCTACTAAATAATATATAATTTAAAGTTGTATGTTAATATTGAATTTTTGTTATAGAACGTCATCAATAGTTTAGTATAAAACAATACTTTATTTCTTAATTCAATATAAAGTATTAAGTATAATTTTAAACTTGTTAACATAATGTTATTTCATGTTTTGTCACAGGCCTGTTAAACAGTACAATGAATCCGGATTGCAGTGAATATATTATTTATGATTATGATATTAAAGAAAGTGAAATTAATGTATTTACTGAATTAAATAACATTGTTACAAGTATGTGTTCATATCTCATGAATAAATATACAACTATTGGTACTATTAAATAATATAAAATGTATAGCTGACAACTTGCAAGAACTATAAGATAATAATAACAATTAATAATAATAATATCAATTATTATGTTTATCGTTATTCGTTTGACGTTTATTGACTTATAGTTTTCGCAATATAGACATATAGGTTATTAGTAATAACTAGGGCTAGGATTTATATGCAATAACAAATTGTAAAATATGCATTTGATTTACCAAAATATGCAAAAATATGCAAAAACAAATTTTTATTATTTCTAGATATATATTTTTATCATAATTCACAATTTATTATTATTACATTAAATATAAGTTTATATAATTACATTAAATATTAGTTTATATTATTACACGCTACTATGATATGTTGTTTCAAATTTTCAAATATGAACGACCGGCGATTTGAACGTAGAATAGATTTATACTGACTAAAACTCCTTTCCACATCACACGAGATTATTGGCGCATATTTGAATGACGCGATTTTCCCTGGAGTTAGATTAATATTAATATCTTCTTCTTCATTTTCATATTCACCGTTTATAATTCTATGAATTTTTAATAGTGTTTTAAATCCCTTATTTTTTTTTAGTATAAAATCCATTTTAGTTTTTACCAATTCTGCTGCTCTCCCGTTACATTTATTCAGTTTATCTTTCACATTTAAAATAGTGTTTAAACCTTCGTCAAGGGATAGTGTACTTTTTTCTAGGTTAGTAATAGCTTGGATGAGAAAACAAAAATTACTTTTTAAATATGCTAAATCATTTTGTAAATGTTTGTCTTCAAACAATTCTTTTGATTTTTTAATTGATTCTGCTTCTTCGTCTAAATGTGATATTACAGATTTTATTGAATCAAAATTATTTGAATGGTATTCTACTGCATTTAACCATGTACCTCATCTAATGATAATTGGTTGAGGTGGTAAAGGTAAATTTGGGAATAGTTCACGTAGTTTGATAATTCGGCTAGGAGCTTTCAAAAATACTTTTTTAATTGTCGCTATTAATTTATCAACAGTAGAATATTCATTTCGTAAACATTCGCTAATTCTATGAATCCCATGTGCCAAACATGTTAAATGAATTAAATTAGGGTATAACATAGTCAAGGAATTCGCTGATTTAACCATACATCGGTATTATGAAATAAACGCCATTTAAAATTAACAATAATTTATAAGCATTTAAAAATTTAAGTTAAAAAAAAATAAAAAACTTTAAAATCTATAAATATGCAATTATATGCATTGTGTTCAAAATATGCAAAAATATGCAAAAAAAAATTTATTTTATTTAAACGAGAGTAAGCAAAATCGTGGACAAATTTGACAAACAATCGATTTGGACTTAAGGAAAAAAACATGCAAATGCATATAAATCCTAGCCCTAGTAATAACCTATATGTCTATATAATAATATAATATTATATAAGGCTATAGTGAGTCGAGGAGGAGGTATACGCCCCACAAAATCTCACATTACCAATTCCATATTAATAGAAAAGATTGGGGCGATTGGGTTGATTCGATTAAAATTTGATATTGATTACTATTACAAATTAATTTATATATACAAATTAATTTTGCATCTTTGACCACCAGCTGATCTCCTCCTCGCCGCTCATCATTATATTATTCCCTCCAAGTGTCTTTCACCTCTGTCCTATATGTATTAAATATTAATCCTATATATAGATAATAAATCATTGCTTATTGTCAATCTCCTCAAAAACGTTTGAATTAATCTAATGAAATTTGTCATCGCAACTTATATTAGAAAAATCTTCCATTTCCATTTATAGTTTTATTCTATATTCGTATATATTATTGATATCAATAAAGTCTTAAAATTTAAAATTTGATATAAATCGCAAAACAAACGATAATCTCTCCAACGTAAGTCTTCGAATCCCTTCCTTCTTCTCCAGAAATCACTACCTCTTTCAAGTACCCACCCACAACACATCCTATGGACACAATCATCCCTTACATAGAATGCTACGTAAGCTAAATAATGCTAATTTTGATTTTTATATTTAATAAATGTATTAGTTATACATTTTCTGCACTATACTGTACAGTATAGACTATGTTACTATATTATGTTTATATTGAGTTTTATTTTCTATATTATGTTTGATTTTACTGTCCGTTATAAACATTTACTACATATTAATATATTAATAATTAATTTTAAATGTAATCGTAAAATTGCTGATTGGCGTTTATATTAAATAAATAAATAAATAATAAATAATACCCAATATTATATAATAGTATGTTGTACGGATATATTTGTGAGGTAGGTACACATATATTATATACATAAAGCTTAGGTACTAAATACGTCATATTGAATATTTCTGAATGTCGTCTATAAAAAAGTTATTTTGCGAATAATATATAATACCAACGCACAGATTTCCATTCAGGAGATTCAATACCTACTTATTGCGTGGGTAGTTGGCTTTAATATTAGATTGATAACTGTTATGAAACTTAAAGTGAAAAATATTATCTGTGCTCGGACATTGGATTTTTACGAGAATTTTAGATTCTGAGCGGAGTGAGTGTTTATTTTTTATTTTTATTTTATCCTGTATACAAAATTTCTATCAGAAGAAGTGCTTCGATTTCAACATATTATAGTATCTTATCTTTTAGCAAATTGGATCAAGATGGTACTTTAGAAAGGTCATTTTCGATTAACTCAACTGTCATTTAATGCCACGGGAAAAACCACCGACAAATTACGAAAAACCGCCAAAAATGAGATTTTAATTTCTAACGTTTTGTTTATCCCATAAAAATAAATAAAAAATAATAATATTATATTATATTATTATATTATTAATTCAAATTACAGGCTATAATAAATAATAACAATATAAAATATCCAGACTGACGAACCGTCTCCGCTCAGAATCGTTTTTTTTTTATACAATGATATTATTATATTATTGAATTCAAGTTTAATACAATCCATTATACATTGACCCATTTGTAACCTACTGTACATCAGAGCGACATCCACTTACCCGCTTTTTAAATCGTAATGTTTCAGATATTCGTGACGTGCATACATATTATGATGCACACAAATCGAAATGTCGTAAAAAAGCCATCATATGAACTCAGACAACGAACATTAAGTTTTTAATAAAATAAGTCAATTCACTCCGACATCAGAGTCAACAACACAAGTTTGGTTCTGCTGAGCCCAAATTTGCCATGTGTTGCGCGCGGGTCACACAGAGAAAATAATAAATTAATAGTGTGCCGACAGCCCATCTTACAATAGTAATTTCTTCCGAAATTCCCTTTCGGCTATGTTTTCAGGCCTTAAATGTTAGCCGGCCTGTGTCGCCAGTGTCTATATATGTTTACCCGTCGCCTCGAAATACAAAATGGTTGCGAAACAACACAAAAAAAAAATGCTTACCCACTATAATAATATACGTTTCCGGAAAATCGTGATTAAATTACGAAAATGTCATCATTTTGAAGTGTTTTTTTTTTGGTGTTTACTAACGCCTTACTTAAAGGCGAACAGTTTTTAAATTATTTTCAATAAAAAAAATGAAACAACAAATGCTAAATAAAATTAAAACAAATATTTTTTCAAAATGACTATATGTATTATATATTATTATTATACCGAATATAATATTAACAATACCGCCACCGCCGGATCTCGCCAAATGCGCTCTATGCTCGTGGCTGCCTCGTAAGGATGTCCCTTTTACAAGAACATCGCCACAACTAGAATAAAACATAAAACAGTCAAATACAATAATAATCGTTTCACCTTCGAAGTAGCGCCACAACGATAGTGACGCTCCACTGTAAACTAGGTATTTATCAAACTTTTTGATTTGACCGCAAAAGGAAAGAGTAGGATTTTGGTCGGAAAGAGTGAGAGTCTCGGCCAATTAAATTAGTATAAAACATAAAGTGGTCAAGTACACTAATCGTTCCACTCTTACCTAACGCGACAGAGTGACGCTCCACTATACTCTATAGTCCAGCTCTAATCAAAAATATAAACGACCTTATGACATATCACAGCTATGGCGAGTGAGTTCAACAGGAAATTGCAATCTTCAAATTCTCCAAAGAATTCAAGTCCATCTTTATTAGTCCACTAATAAACATTCTTATTGACAATAGATTATTAAGCAATCTTCCGGTGTCTACTGTTTCTGTTCCCTTATACAAAAACTTCATCTCAACGAGCATGGTCGTTTCCACCGAAATCGTACCCTTCCCTGCCGATTTGCTTTTCGACCAAACCAAAAAGCTTCTACAATATTAGCAAGCATACTTATATTTTGTCCACATTTGGGTACTTATTACGCCATGCACAATAATATATAAAATTATTTAAAATATAAGTTGTATAAAATGTACCCATTTATGTAGTATCTAATTTTTAATCAAAAAATTAATGACAACATATTTTATATAGGTTTTAATACATTTCTAAATGTATAGCATATAAACTACTTATTAAATTTTTTAGTTAGGCCGAAAAGGAAAGAGTAGGATTTTGGTCAAAAAGGGTGAGGGTCTCGGCCGTTTTAATTAGTATAAAACATTAAAACATAAAGTGGTCAAGTACACTAATCGTTCCACTTTTACCTAATGCGACAGAGTGTCATTCCACTATACTCAATAGCTGTCCAGCTCTAATCAAAAATATAAACTACCTTATGACATATCACAGCTATGGTGCTTGTGAGTTCAATCAGAAAATGCAATTACCAAATTCCCCGAAAAGCTCGAGTCCATCTTCATTAGTCCATTGCTACCTATTCTTATTGACAACGCATTGTTAAACAATTTTCCGCCGTCTGTATAATATTTCCGTTCCATAATAATGATGACACCTTTTATCGTTTTACAATAGCTGTTATAGGTATCTATTCTTATCATTATTGTGTACATCTTTTCATGTTATATTACACATAAGCTGTATAGCTCATAAATGCAAAATATGATTCAGAAACAAATCAAAAGTGCAAACATTTCACGAGTGCGTAAAAATTACCGGTTTGAGTGCAAATCATTTTTTCATTTTTCGTCCATTTGATTGAAGTTTTAATATTATATTATAAAAAATAACTTGTCCTGAATGACTGGCTTGTCATCGGCTGGCCGGAACCGCTGAAGCTGTGAGTATGACATATTTTGGTCGGTAGTTTCAGAGGTCCTCAAACAGAGGACAAGTGAGCGGGAGATTAGCCCACCACTATCCATTGTTATTTGTAGTTTGTTTCATTAAACGGAACTCGGTCACTTGGGAGGTATGATTACTAAAAGGGAAAGTTCCCCCCTAAGTGTCTACGGAGAGCACATGCCCCCCCCAAAAAAAGAGGTCCTCAAACAACAACTTGTTGAATTTTGATTTTTTCAATGATACTCTATCAGATCTTAAGCGTCATCACTCTAGTTTTTAATTACCTCTGTGTTTATATATTTTTAAACTGTTATTTATCATATTGAATATTTATTTAAGTTCCACTGTTTTATTATTATTTCTCACATATTTTTTCACTGTATCTTTGTAAGTGTGTGTAGTTTATTCATTATATATCTATACTTGAGCCTTCCAGGCGTAAACTCAATAAATAAAAAGGTGAGTAAGTGGATGTCGCTCTACTGAACAGTAGGTGACAAATTGGTCACTGTAATGGATGGTGTTAAATTTGAATTCAATGGTATAATATCATTGTATAACAAAAACGATTCTGAGCGAAAACGGTCAATCGGCCTACGATATTACCTAAGTATATTTGATGATATTATTGTGAATAAAATAATTTATATGTAACCTATTTACGTGGAACCTTGTTTTAAATTTTCAATCCTTAGCTATAAAAGTTGAACATTTTATAAATTTTCAACTACAAAATAATTATTGAATTTTAAATTTGATAAATTTTGTTAATGTGTACCGATGTTTTTTAAATATTTTTCAACTGCTATTGTAACATTATGTCAGGAGCCTTGCATTTTTAATTTTCATGATTTTTTACCCAACAAATAAAATTTTATTGATATTTGTAGAAAAAAAAACTAAAAAAAATGAAAACTGAAAATGTCCGTAAACAGCTCAAAATAAGTCAAAATATTTGTAAAATGTAATGGTGTATAGAAAATGCTAATACATACATTCAGTCAAAATTTCATGTACCTGCGCTCATTTGTTTTAGAGTTGCACCAAAAACCAAAATCCATTTTCTCGAAAACAGATTTTGCGTAAAAATTCCTGTTTTTCCTTAATTTTTCTTTTATTTTTCACGGCGCTTTTGAAAACTACTGGGAAAATAATTTTACTTTTGATCCCCCAAAGTACCAACTAGATTCACTTTCCTGTCAGAAAAGTTACTGTTGATGAAAATCCAAGTATTTTTACTGTCCTACAAGGTGATGACAGACACAAAAAAAAAAAAAATAAAAAAAAAAACACAAATCATTGTAAAATCAATACATTCATCGTTTCGCTCAGAATCTAAAAGTTGGTTTCTCAATAAATATAGTTAGAAAAAAAATTTCAACGACAATGCCAATAATTGTAGATAGCGAAAAGGGTTTTTTTTTAGGAACGCAGTGAAAAATATAAAGAAACGGCTGCCCACGAGAAAAGCCCGTTAAAATGCTTTGTTGACGAAATCCGAATGAAATGTAAACATGATAATATTGTTCTCGTGTAAAATTATATTGTAATCATTTTCATCGTTGTATGTATAGTGTATTAATATCGGAGAGAAAACAATCTTTCCACTGTCTTAATATAGGTAGGTATTATATTTTATTGTTCGGGCGGGCGCCGCTAATATGTAGCTATTCATTATATAAATGCCAAAAAATAAACAGAAATAATATATATTATTTTTAAATTTTCTCTATGAAAAATATACTTGGGTAGAGGTAGCTGGCGAGTATAAAGATACTATAAAGATACCATTATATTTTATACGTTATACATTGGAAAACACACGTAATCATTTATGATGTATTTACTTTGCCTTGTCTAACGCTTAAAGCGGTAATATCGTTAGGCTTATTGATTTTTTTCCAAGTAAATAAATATATATAATATATA
Source organism: Sitobion miscanthi (assembly GCA_008086715.1). Classification (NCBI taxonomy): domain Eukaryota; kingdom Metazoa; phylum Arthropoda; class Insecta; order Hemiptera; family Aphididae; genus Sitobion; species Sitobion miscanthi. The sequence goes on along the minus strand of CM017800.1, from coordinate 11,351,360 downwards.
TTTAGCCCATTAGCAGCCATACGTATAGATAAACGACGGTAGGAGAAATATTTGAACGATTCAATAGATTAATTTGTAAAATACAGAGTGATCCATATTAACGCAAGACACTCATTAATTCAGAAAACGCATTAATGTTTTTGAAAATATTTCTTTAACAAGATTTTATGTCGTTAAAAAAACAACGCTTTTATGGAGAAAATTATATTTTTTACTATTTTCTATCGTTATCATTTTTAAAAAAAAAAAGTTGTTTACCCATTCTAATGATAACATTCGTTATTTATTTCAATATTTCATAAGCAGAATTTCGGTCTATCGAAATCAATTTTCTTTGTTATTAAAGATACTTTAGATTGCTTTCAAGTTTATACGATCGGAGTAGGTACATTGGACTGACATTTTTTGAGGTGCCCGCTTGCTATACTTACTACTCCTAATATTATTTATTAAGAATAATGAAAGGAAGAATGCCCAAGAATAATGGGCCTCACTGAGAAGGTTTATTAAATATTGCAGTAGAGCAACTGTTAGTGACATAGCTTAAGTAAAATATTATATAATAAGTAATTTGTATTAGTACATAAATATAAAAAAATACAAGGTATAGGCATTACAATTAAGAATATTTTAAATTGATACTAACTCTAAGTGGTATACAATAAGTATAAATTCTTTTTGTAAGGGCAAATTCATACTGAAGCCATCTTGATAAATGTTTTTTAAATAATATATAAAGTGGCAAATTTATTATGTGTTTTGGTGTCAAGTTACGCAGTTTGGTTCCCGAAAACTGATATAATTATGGTTTGGAATGAGGAATTTTAAATGCGCATCGTGATTGAAAATTTTTTTTAAATTTAAATAGTATATTTTTTCTGACAAACTTGGTTTTTTAACGACACTCAAAATCAAGTAAATAACAAAACATTTTCGAAAACGTTTATAGTTTTTGGAATAATGAGTAGGTATCTTATGCCGGCAATTGAATCACTCGGTGTAGGAATAGAATTATATAAGAACCCATTTAAGAAATAAATTCGATGCTTTCAACACGCACTGCTGCAGTATAAATGTTTAAGAACAATTTTATATTATAAAAATGTATTTTAATGTTATTTTACTATCTAGTATTACTACTTACTAGTAATAATGGATTCATATGATTCATATTATAATAATGCGTATCTACTCTTATTTTGACATTTTGTAGGTATTATTAGGTGCATTAAGGGAGAGTATGTTTAGATAACCTAATTGGTGGTTTATATTATTCCCATGAGATAATTTCTAATTAATTATTTAATTAAGAAATAACTTGATAACATTAAAATATATATCTTCAAATAAATAAATCAATTAATCATTAAAATTTATAATATGATTATTATTTAATAATACATAAGTATATTTCATAATAGAGGATTTGTTGACCACAATAAAATATTTTGTTGACTGTAATAACCAGTTACTTACATCCAAAAACCATATTGGACGTAACTGCAGGTTATTGCAACCATTAAAAATATAATTATCATTTTTTTTAGTTTTTTATAAATATTATCATGAATATAAAATGTAAACCATAGGAAATGGGTTTGAGTGTTGTATCTTATTCTTAGAAAAATAATAACACCACGTTTTTAATTTTTGGCTAATTTACCAATTTTATAGTTAGTTTTTTATGTTTCCTGAATAGTTTTTAAAAATAGACGTAGTTGGTTATTGTACGGGCCATTCATTTAGACATACTTAAAAGTAATATCACATTGAAAAATACAGAAAATGAGAAAATCTAACTGTCCTAACTTTAGAGAAAAAAAATGTCAAAGGGGAACTATCCCCTCCTCCCCCGTAAATGCGCCAATGTATTTTGGTATTAAGTTACGCAGGTTCCCAAAAACTGATATTATTATGGTTTGGAATGAGGAATTAAAAATGCGCGTTGTGATTAAAAAAAATAAAAAAATAACAATAGTATATTTTTTCTGAAAAGCTCGGTTTTTTAACGACACTCGAAATCAAGTAACAAAACATTTTCGAAAATGTTTATAATTTTTGAAATAATGAGTATCTTACTACCGGCAAATGGATCACTCGGTGTAGGAATTATAGTATTATATATAGGAACCCATTCTTGAAATAAATTCGATGCTTTCAACACGCACTGCTGCTGTATAAATGTTAAGAACGTGTTTTTTTTAGCAGTATGTACCTATCTTTGGTCTCGGGAGAATTTGGTTTCATAGAATTATACAATAATAAAATATTCGTTTTGTATAAACTAACTTGTAAAACGCAATTTCAAGGTCTGAGAAACGTTTTTTACCGCAATAAAGAAAAATAATACGCAAGCTTAAATTACTTTGGGACCGATTGTAAAACGAATTGGACCAATAAAATAATCCTACCTATACATTATATTATAACATTGATCAATCATTTTGGTATTTGGGGGAATAAAAATGAGAAATTTGTAGGTACGATATGAGGAGGGTTACATATAATAAATCGAATATACATTTTTATATAAATGCTTTCATATATATTTTTTCAATGTCTATAATATACAATAATATTATGTACTCACTTATTTAATTCGAACACAGTTGGACAAATATTGAAGTAGGTATATACAATGCGTGCAAAAGAAAGGCCCGACAAATTAAATAACTTTAGTTCTGATCAATATTTAAACATTTTTTTTCTTTAGGTATAATTTGTAAACGCTTACGCGTTACGAGTATAGGAAGGTACAGTATAACATTTTATATTTTTATTTTTTAATACTGGAAATTATTTCAATTTGATTTTTTTTGGAAAAATTCAAAACCGATTTGTAAATCTAACTTTTAGACACATTCTGATGGTAAAACATTTGTTTAAGCTAGTCAACTATAGTTTATTTTGAACAGTTTTTCAAAATATCAAACATTTTTAGGAACCTAGCACTTTTGTATACACTCACATGCCAATATTGTCAAGTTTAATACAAAAAATCCAGTTCAGTTCCGGTACTTTATCGGTTCCAGTTCTTAATATTTTAAAGGTTCCGGTTACAGTCCCTGTTATAAACTCTATATACGAACCAGGTATGTGATAGGCATCTACTATCTATATTATAGAAAGCTGATTGAACTGCAGTAAATAATACGTAAATGGCGTGTTTTATGATAATTAGGATCAATGTTTAATTTTAATTTTTAATCGTTGTTCGCCGACGTAACTTTAATCTGTTCCGATTTCACAGACCGTTTCTGTAATCGGCCATATTGATTCGACAGGTCGAGTATAGGTTAGGTTAACCTGTACCTATTATATTAGATTTTGTAACCGCGGGTCAATCTTCGTTCGGCAAGATCTGTTGATGATTTACCGCGTGGTGGATTTATCCGTATAGTCCTTTAAGCAACTGCTGTATAATTTATAGGCTATAACCATTCGTCAATATCTATAGCACCCACACTCACCCCAACACTATTCGCAATCATATAACTCAACTTCAGCTCGAACAATCGGTAGTAATAGAGTGTCACGCGTTTATACTCGGAATGAAAAATCGTTTGTCTAAACCGACTAAACGATCGTCTCGAGACCATTTACGATATTAGCTAAATAAAACAGTCAATACCACCGCCGTATCCACATGCAGCTATCTGTTACTTGCTTCCCAAAAATTATTTTACATGGCAGTAAATTCAACCGGTAACTTGTGTCCCGTTTTGTGGATGCTAGTCGAGTGTATAATTATTATCGATATTATCTACTAAAATCACTAAAACCGATAATTCATAAACTGTACTGCGTATAATAAACCTCACTGTTTGTGGGATAGGGACAGTTCGACCCTATGATAAGAATATCAGTATTCAGTATAATGTGTATGAGTGCGTCAAATGTAAAACATATGAATTTTTATTTTGAATTATATTATACTATATTTTAATCGAACTATAATTATTATTATCATCACAAAATGTGAAACATAGGTATGAATTTTTTTATTATTTTGAATTTTATGCCTAAGTTACTTATTCATTATACTTTTATAATTATAAATTAAAATAAACATCAATGTATTTTAAATTCTGAGCGGAGCGATGAATGTATTGATTTTAAATGATGTGTGTTTTTTTTTTATTTATTTATTTTAAAACATATTATTATCTATAATTTCTCAATTTTCTCTGTAGAGGAATCATATTACCTGGTACTACTTAGAATATAATATACGAACGAATTTTTTTTTTTTTAATCTGATCTCTCGCGCAAGGTAATATTTTATAAGCTTTGATGATTCTCCGATGTCTTTGACAAGAATACACTTTAGAGTGATTTATCGGCCTTATGGTTCAAGGCCACGTGGTATCCGCTAGTAATTTTCAAAAAATATGTCATATATTTATAGTTTGTGTATCTATATTAGGCACCTTATAATATATTATGGTTTTAAGCATTTGCTAATTTTTTTGGATCGATAGTATAGAATCTGGTAAAGTTCTATGGAACATAATATTGTGTCATTTTACTGCGATTTAAAAAGTGAAATTTGTAAGTACTCATTATTTTTTTTACTTTGGTGGTTTTTTCTATGCTTTTTACTAGTTATTTCTGCTCGTATTTTTGCTGTACGTATTCTACTTTAAAATGACGCAGGCTGTATCCGCATTGATCCATTGACAAAAACTAATTGGTTTTTTCAGTCTCGAGAAAATAAAATCAGCGCACTAGCACAAATACCTATAGTATTTTAAAATATAATTATAGCAAAACCATGGAAGTTTTTGAGGGATTATTTGTTTGTTTTTTATGGAGTGTGAGTTTGTGCAGGTAACCACCATTTTTGATATCGCTTTTTTCGTTTATTTCAATGTTTTTTAAGTGCTCAATTAATATGCTTACACGATGAAGTTTTGAACAATGATTTTTTAAACACTTATTCTGATGGTTTTAGGTGCTTCAAACACAGATAATAATAAAATATAAATCTATACATAGAGCGAAGACTTTTATGCACTAAAAATCATCAAATAGGCACACGGTATGCATCAGAAAAAATAAAAATACTCAGTTATATTTGCCATAAAAATAAATTACACACCCATAGCTGATATATTACACAAAAATATTAAATGTTTTCTTTAAATATTTTATCAATAAACAGTTTAAAATAGCTAAATTTATGCGCTAAAAATAATGTATAACAGGCTATTATAATAATCAAAAACATTTTTCTTAAAATATTTTCTTTATTTAAATTTATTTGAATGATTTTTTGACTTAATTCAATTTTCTATGAACTTATAATATGTATATATAAAAAAAATAATAATACAGCCAATACAGATCTCATTCTTCATTAATATTTAATATGTATAATATTGTTGACCTTGATTCATGCAAATATTTACCGAAGTGCTCAATTTCGATAAACTATCATAATATTCACTAAGAACTTTGAGTATTTGATCACAAACGTTGTGAAATGTAGTGTGTACTTACTATAAGCATACGATAAAGTTTATCAGGAAAAATATGGAAAAGCATAAATACCCTTGCTCTAAAACATTAACAAGGCCTAAGCTACTTATTAATGTTGTACTTACCTATACCTACAGGGGAATGGCAAATTCCTACAAATGTAGGTAATCTCCTACAAATGATAGTGTTGACTCCTACAAAAGATAGTGTTAACTCCTACAAACGATAATAAAATAATAATTTTTACAAAAGAGTCAAATACGTTTTTAAAAAGGCGAACAGTGGGTATCACTTGTACTGCTTTTGTGTCCTCCTAAGTCCTAACATACATATATAAATTATCAAATTTAATAATTTTCTCCAGTTTAAATCGTTTAATTATCATACATTATTAAATAATTACCTACATAGGTAAAGTTAGGCTAACCTAACCTACATATTTGACCTTTCTTGAATTTTCCAATCTTCCAAAAATTATTCCGAATACTGTACTCAGAATACTTGTAAAAAGTATGCAAAATCCGTATTGAATACTTTCAAAAAAATGTATTTAACAAGTATTCGGAATACTACCCAAGTCTGATTATCACGAATTATTAAATAATGCAATATTACAATATTAAAAAACATAATATTAGATATATAGCAATATAGGTAAAAAAATCAATAGAAAAAAATATGTCTTCGTATTTTCGACATTAAAAATAAAATATCTGTCTTGCAATACATTAATACATATTACACAAAAATCAATTCAGCTACCTATAATCTATAATATAAATAAAAACTTAAATAATAATCGTATTAAAATAAACCATTAACCAAGTGTTTATATTTTACCTATAAAAATATATTTGTTTATTTATTATTTTCAAGTTATCATTTTTAGCTTTTTGAGCTTTTCAATTTCAAAATCGTGAATTTAAATAAAATTTTGGAGTGTAGGATATTACTCTATTTTTTTTCAAGTAAAAATTTTCATGTATAAGTGATTACAGTATCTTTGATTTTTAGGCAAAAATTTTATTCGTGTAGGAGCTAACATTTGGCCCTAAAATGTGTGTGATTTGCAAAAAATAGGTCTTGCGGCGATCCAATTGGAAAATTCAAGAAAGGTCAAAGCTGGTATATATAGGTGATTATCTAATAATGTATGATAATTAAACGATTTAAACTGGAGGAAATAATTAAATTTGATAATTTATATATGTATGCTAGAACTTAGGAGGACACGAAAGCGATACAACCGATACCCACTTGTTCACCTTTTTAAAAATGAATTTGAATTTTTTGTAAAAATTATTATTTTATTATCGTTTTTAGGAGTTAACACTATGTCCATTTTAGTCCAGCACACAACATCACGATGATGCATATAGGGCAAATGTCAACTTCTACACGAATAACATTTTTACCTGAAAATCAATGAATGATCTCCTATACATCGTCGTGATGTTGTGTGCTAGACTAAAATGTGTGTGACATAATATACGACAAATAGGTATCGCGACGATCCAATTGGAAAATTCAAGAAAGGTCAAAGCTGGTATATGTAGGTATTAGGTACCTATATAACATAGGTAATATGTATGTACCTATCCTACCTACGTACTATATATTGTGTATGCTGCAGGCGAACTCGGTTTCACGTTATCTAGTCGACACAGTGCACCTATTATGTTTAGCCGGTGTATAGGTATTCGATATAATATTATTATGTCGTAATAACGTTTCGAATGTCGACTTGTACAAACACACATATACTGATATATACGTATATAGGTACCTACCTAATACGAGCAGCGGGCATAATCCCGTGGACCTTAATTAGGATTATAATCGGTATATGTATAATATTGTATATAATATATATATATTATATAAATGTCATATACAATTTTCCGCAAGCGCACGCGGACACATACGCCAGTGAATTTATGGATACAGGGTGATTAACCATAATTCTCAAATATTTTATTTTTATAATGAGTTTTAACAAAAATTATTATTTTTTTGAATTTTTAAACAGGTATATAGGTAGTACTCAAAGACCATATTTTTAAATTCTTGAGATTTTTTGTACTACTGAGAAACAAGAACCCACCTTTTTGTTAATTATTAGGCGGATATATAGTTTTAAATTTGAACGGGTAGTACCTATATCAGTTATTAAAATTGTAATACTAAGGATAATAGTGCATATAATGTATTTATAAAAATATAAAATAGATGTTATGTTAGATCTAGTGTTTGTTATACAACTTAAAAATGTTTATGGATTAATATTCATTAAGGCGGGTTCACAACTGCCCGTGTCGTGTAGTGTCGTATATTTATGCAATCATCGAGGACGTTTCTAATCAGGACGTTAACAACTAGTTAATCATAAATTCTAATATGGTACCACGGTACCATGGTTATAACATTTTCACGCCGGTTTTTTTATCTTTGTTTATTTAAATACAAATATACAATATACAAAATTGTTTAATTGAATATATTATATTATTTAATACAATTTAATAAATTTATATTTTTTACATTTTTTTGTTATCAAAATATAATAGATAACAGTAAACCGCACTACCACAGCGTGAACATTGTCACCAGCACGATCAAAAATTGAATATACTCAACTTCACGGTATTCGCGGTATCGTGTTGGTCGACACGATCATATTTTTACAATTACATTTTGGTAAGCCAATCAGAAAAAAGTATTTTACACGACACAACACGACACGGGCAGTTGTGAATCCGTCTATACTCAAATGATAAACTCACCATAAAAATATCACAAATTAAAAATGTTCACTTGAAAATTAAAATATCGAATAAAAGGCGACTCTGAAGCACAGATAAAGACATTATTACCTAAAAGTTTGATGTCAGCTCGATTCACTTTAGTATCAAAACTAAAACAACACACCATTGAAACTATAGCGAAGGAAAATTTTCCATGGCGTAGTGCAGTGTAAGACGGAGACAAAACAACAACGCACGGGTAGCGTCTTTGCTCGCTCGTACTAAGAATAATATACCCTATGCCCTATAGCAATAGCAAATAGGTTAAGTCATTGGCGTATTTAGGAATTTTGCTAGGGTGGGATGAAATAAATAATAAGTATTAATACACCCATAAATATGTACATAATATACATTTTTGAAATCCCCTACCTTGTTACCTACTGAAGTAAGTATGGATCAAGGTGGAATAAGAATTAACACCAGTCCCTAAAATTGTGTGTACTACGATACACTTTGTGTAGTACGAAATTTAAAAGTGTGTTAGTGTATTTTATATCTTCACATTTCTTTTATATTTTAATGGTTTTTTGCCTAACCACATTTTAATTATTATCTACATTCAAGAACAGACAAACAGTAAACAATATTTTGTGTTGTTACGTCTTATACTCTTATTACCTATAGCTATTATTATAAACTATTCATTGTTATTGAGAGTAGCTATTTTTATTATTATCAGCTTAGTAGTGAACGGTTAGGTTTTATATAGTGTTTTAAGTGTTTATCTAGAAATAATTTAGATTTGACCGATTTGGGACTATGTGTGTAATACGAACATTTGGATATTTTAGGGACTGATTAACACAAATTGTATAGTAGCTAATGCTTAATAGCATTTATTATAAATTCATACTAGCGCCAATTCCGTGTTTAATACGATAAACAAAAAAAAATAGTTACCATAATACAAAATCCAGTTTTCTAATTTTTTTGGATTCTTAGTTCATCGATAACCTTATCTGGCATTATTATTGTATTGACCGGTAACATGCGAATAAAGCCAACACATTAAGGAATGAGGGCCCGTATTACAAAAGGTTATACCACGGAATTCGGCCAGTAAAATCAGTGTAACCAAGTTAAGTGTAACCAAGGTTTAAATTATGATTGTAAAACGGGCCCTAAACAAAGTGTATAATAAATACTACTTAATTTATAGTTATTATTCAATATTAGATAGGAAAGTTGATAAAATATTTACTTCTGTCATATTCTGTTATTAGGTAAGCGTAAGACTTAATACTTAATAAAAACTTGAAAAACATCGTTCAGGTGTAGCAGTTGATACAGGCAAATTACAAAATATTTTCAAGAGTTCATGAATATTTGGATAAAACTCTTTATCACAAATATCTAAAGCATGTAACCCAGAGGTGAATACAATTTGTTCAGTCACTAACTACACTTCAGTCACTAAAAATAAACCCACGCCCCATGGTAAATCTACGGTATTCATGGTAATTTTGTTTTATTTACCGACTGTTTATCATGCTTATTATTAACACTCATGCATGAAAAATAATTCGCAGAAAAGTAAAAATACAGTACACCATACTACCTACCATAAAGGTTTATGTTTTTTTTGTCTGATATATATATGCATGCCACATATGTGCCCCGAATGACTAGTGGCGTATAGTATATCAGATCGGTAAAATTACCACGGCTAGAACATTTAGAAAACAGACATACTTAAAAGTAATATCATATTGAGAAAAACAGAAAATGAGAAAACTTAACTTTACAAAAAAAAGGTCAAGGGGGGATCTATCCCCCCCCCCATACCACCCCGTAAATATGCCACTGGGTTAAGTAGATTTGGGGACTTAGATGATCTGAAAATGTTAATAATTACTAATCATCTATCAATAAAAAAAATTTGTAAAAATGATTGAAGTATAATGAATACTACTTACATTTAATATTACATATTATAGTTTATATTTTTGTAAAGCCATATTTAAGGATTAATATCCTTAGTATGAATATTTTAACAATTCAGAAACTTTTTACCTATTAGAATTTTGATTTAGATACTTCAACATTTTCAAGAGAATTACCCGCTTAATAATTTACAGTAAAAAAGTGGGATTTTCATTTGAAAATTTAAGTTTGTATCGCCTAGGTTAGGTTAGGTTAGGTTATAGGAAATTTCTTGAGTAGTACAAAATTATCAGGAATTTGAAAATATGGTCTTCAGGTATACTTAAAATCAGAATTTGAATAAAAGTATTTTTAAAGGGATGAATGGAGGTGAGCATGTTTAAAAAATTGTTCTGTATATTTCATATTTTTATAAGTTATATGTCATTATTTTTTACATATTTTATTCTTATATTTGTACCTATAAACCTATTACATATCATTAGGTGCAAATAACAACACAAATACTATAAAATAAAAAATATATACGTATATTTTTTTTATTCTGAAAATTACGTTTAAATTGTATTGTTGCATTGGACAATCAGTAGCTCCTTCAAATTTTCAAATACAAATGACCGCCGATTATCTGCTAGCAATGTTTTGTAGCATGAAAAACTTCTTTCCACATCCACAGAAGTAATTGGAGTAAATTTCATGTACGTGATATCGTCGATATTGAACTCATCAGGGAAATGAGCCGTGTCTGATTCATTTCCATCAATTATTTTTGATATTTTACTTACGTTTCAAATCCAGTATTTTTCTCCAACAACATTTTTAATTTGTTTTGTATAGCTATGCCAATTTCGTTTTTAGATTGTTGAATTTTCTGTCGGAAATCGACCACTATTTTTATAGAGTCTTTTAGTGGCAAATCCGAAGTTTCTAAACGGTTGATAGACTCGGGCAATGAGCTAAAATTAGTTTTTATGTAAATTAAATTACATTTTAGAGTTTGATGTCGATCAAATCTTGGACTTTAGCTATGGCAGTGGCTTAGTATAAAAAATGCCCGTAAAATTGAAAAAATGACCTAAAAATGCTAAAAAATGACCCTAAATCCTTAAAAGTACAAAAAATGCAAAAAAAAGCAAAATAAAAACTATAAATTTGGACTCGTATATGACCAAATCACATCTTGTGCTTGAAAAGCTATGTCCTGTAAATCCTAAAAAAAAATGCAAAATCCTATACTATCCTAGCCCTAGTTATAATTATTAATTGATGACTTTTTTCAAAAATATTTATTTTATGCATAGATACACGGGCATGAATCTTTCAATAGTCAAATATATGATATGGCAATTCGTTCTCAATCGTATTCTTTTTTGGGTTTTATTTGGGTTAGCGATAAGTTATTTGTTAATTCTAAGTATTCGGCCAAAAAGGTATTATTTTCTCAATCGTTAGATAGCCCCAAACCACCCTGTGTTAACGTATGCCCGCGCTTAAATGCTGCATAGGTAGCCTATACAATATATATATATAGCTTCTGCCGTCGCGGCGTTCATTAAAAATCCGTTGCAAAAACACATTTCGTTTAATCGCCAATAACCATATATAGGCAATATCACCCAAAAATATTCCTACTCGACACCCCCTTAAACAAGCTTCAGAGCCGCCCCTGATCGAATTACAATTATACGAATTAAAAACGTTCGGTATTTAAATGACTAGATTAAACTTTGTAACTCGTAAAAATACACAAAAAACAAAATACTTCCGAAAACATACATTAACAAGTGGTTCTTCAAAAAAGTAAAAACCTAGGGGTTGACCTGAACCACCCTGTGTGCGCGCGCGCTTAAATGCCGCACAGGTAGCAATATCCTATATACAATATAATATATATAAAGCTTCTGCCGTCGCGGTGTTTATTAAAAATCCGTTGCAAAAGCACATTTTGTTTAATCACCGATAACCATAATAGTGTATAGGTGTACTACACCTATATATACCTACACACATACGATTTTGTCCCGGCGCATTAAATCCCGGCCTCGATTTATCGTACCGCGAACTTTTGACGGTTACTAATGGTTCCACTTGATTTTGCTGATGAACAGGTATTTCGGTCCGAACAAAAGCATCTGGAATTAAACACCGCGTGTAAAACTCCCCTTCCGCATTGTTTACCGCACACGCGCATAATGTGCCGTCTAAATTGCACACTTAATGAACGCAGAACTTTATTATTATAATAATAATAATATATAAGCGTGTACCTCGGCAGCGGTACAATATATGGGTACGTATCATAATAATTTATGTGATGTTAATTGATGATTAAAACCCGAAAACAATAATAATATATTACCTTTCGAAAAACCACCACTACCGCATCGCGTACTGTATGTACCTACAAGGGTTTGGTACGTCACGTGTGTTAATAATACATGCGACGACGGTCCGGTATACTTAGTGTAATTGTAAACCATTAACCGTGGTGTAGCGTCATCTCGATCGCGGACTTGAATGCAAACCGCGGTGATGGATCTAAATAATATATTATTATTATCTACCTACCTTTATCACGTCAATTCATTTTATATATCTATAAGCGGTTTTTATGTTAATTTATTTACACTTATCTTAGTTATCTATATGTACTGTGAAATAACAATAATAATATGCTCACACATCGTTGTAATCATAGATGTAACTTGGGGGGAGGGGGTAGGGGGCCAAGTCCACCCCTGCAGGTGTTTTCAGGGATGGGTTAGCCATTAGGCTATATATAGGGTATGGCCATATTCCTCCAAAAATGATATACCGATTTACACCACTTTCTTCCACAAAAAAAGTATACTAATGCATGAGTTACCTTTGATTGGGGTTGAAAAATACTCTATAAAAACCCTCCAAACGTCAAGGTATCTATTGATATGACTTTTACCTCAATCAGTTAAGTTGTTCAAAAGCCACACGCACAGGAACAGATGATAAATATTATAAAATATAATTTTTTTTTAAAAAACGCTGTTTTGTAACGAATTGAAAACCATGTAAAAAGTATATTTTCAAAAACTTAAAAAAACTTTTTGAAATAATATGACTATCTTAGTCGTTAAATGAATAACTCGATATATATTTTATGATCGTATTTTTTGGATAGGCATTTGATCAAATGCTCGAATACACCATACACGACCTTGTGAGCCTTTCGAAAATCTGGAGAAAGGAATAATAGCGTAGTTATTATTTATATTTTGTATCTGATGACAACATTCTCCAGCTTTCACTTATAAGTGTAGGGAATCATCCGGGTTTTAACATAACTCGCTTAAGCTCTTTATTCTATCGTTTTTACGCGTATTATAACAGTACCTTCCCACCTGTTACCTATACATCTACCTGATTATACGACTGTACCCCGCCGACATTGTCATGAAAATATGATTCATAGGACCAAGTTGTTTTAACCGGAAATTAAATCGTAGTACCAGATCCGGGAAAATATTTTTCAACGGTGCGCGTGCACTGCAGACAAAAAGTCTCAACAAACGAGAAAAATTCGAGAATATGAAATATATTATATTAAATAGGTAACATAGGCGCAAACATTGGTGGGGGGGGGGGATTTAGACGCCATATAGTCGGAGTTTCGGGGCGTGCAGGGTATATTATGCACCAGCACCAAGCCAAACTACATATGAATCAAAAAATATATGATTTTTTTCTTTTCAAAAAAACAAAAAAAAAACGATACTATTTTCTATATATTAAATTGAAACTTTCTAAACTGCAGTTTTCAAAAAATGTTAAGTAAATGCAAATTTAGTTCATATTTATTTGTTTTCTAAGTGAATTTTAAACTTTTTTAGGTATTTTTAAATTTTAAATCCATTTTTTTTTATAGTTTTATTGTTTTTTAAATTCACAGCCCTAGCTAGTGCAACTTTGAAAATCAAATTAAAATATTTAAAATTTAAAGTGTCTTGGCTTTTTACTTCTTAATTAAAAAAATATATTCACCAAAAAATACAGATGAAGTACTCTAACCTTTAAGTTTTATAATAATTGGTCAATTGACTTTCAAACATTAAACAAAACGCAAAATGCAAAATCGAGTTGACTGAACCAAAATTCGCCATTTCGTACGTTTGTATGACGGAGACAACCCATGTGGGTGTGGCGTTTCTACCTATTCAACACGTTCGAAAACAATAGTAAAATAAAAATCTCTTTTCTTCTTTGAACAATGAAATTAATATAACAGCTATTTTCGATAAGACTGTTAATTGTTAAATCACGTAAAATATAATAGAGTGCTTACAACATAATATTATATAAAATCTTGAAATCTTGAAATTATGTTTTTAATTTTCTTATAGTATTTTTATTTAGTTTTCTACTTAATTTGTCAAAGCGCCAAGACGTGTAAATTAATTTTCGTCGCATGCAACTTTTAATTATTATTATTTTTACTCCATTTTTAGTTTAAAAGTTGAAAGCTGGTTGTTGAAAGTGAACCGATGTAAATTTCTGGGGACATTAACATGTGTCACAGTTTGAGTAGGTACGTCAAAATGAAAAACTTCTTTTTTCATAATGAATTGCTCATTAAATAAAAAATGTAAAATGCGTGACTGTGTTAAATTGTATTTGTAATCAAATAAATTACTTTAATTAATGAAATTGTATGACGTATAATATGTATATATGTAACTTAAACGAAAAAAATTTAACTTTTTACGTATTTAGTTTGATTAGTATTATTGAATTTGTGATAAAACAGGAAATTGATATAATTCTATATAAATAATATTATAATATTATATCAATATTAAAATGTGTATTTGTGTATATTAGAGACAGAATATATATAAAAAAAACTATAAAAAGTATTCAATTGTTTTGTAAACATTAAAATCGTATCCGTTTGACAAATTACAGCTGATAAATAATATCATATAATTCATAGTGTTTTGTACAGCCATATTAATATTAATTTGTTCATTTGCATTTATATCCATATTTTAATCCGCTCCCTCGTTAAATTTTGTGACATTTACATCATTTTCGTCGACCATTCAGAGTTTAGTTGTTTTGTAACAGTTTACGACTAATGCAATTATCACGGTTATTTCATTATTTGATAAAATAATTCGATCCATCAAATGGGCAGGTCAAATTAAACAAATTAAATGTTTTATACGATCTTTCGTAAATAATTTATTGATAAAAAAAATCACCGTTTGTTACGTATATAAACTGATTATTAAATAATTTACTATAATATTATAATAGTATATATTACTTTGTCCGCAGCAACAAATTCTTCTCAGCTTTTTTTTAAAACTGTATAATAATTAATAATATACTGTGATCGGGACTCAGTTTAGATTATGGAAAGACTGAAATCGAATAACTGTATTTGGACTAAATATTCTGACTCTTTAAATTTAATGTCCGTTGCGTACCGTCCTTTAGTGCTTAGTCCTCTTTTATCTAAAAACAATAGTACCAGTCTAATTATTACTATACCAATATATATTATAAAATTCTTCTTTGGCTCCTCGGTGCGTACCGGTTGCCTTCCATCCTTATCGTAAATAAAAAGGATAATATACGTACTATTTACTTCCGATGATCAGGTAGTTCGTAATTATAAAATATACGAGTTGCCTCCCATATAAACAAGTAGTGGTTCATAAACTTATATTATATATTACGTAGCATGTAAATAGAGGAATTTATGTACACATTATCATTAAATATTGTGTTATAATTATAAAAAATTTAATTTACAGCAACATAGATTTTACATAATATTACATAATTAATAATTATAATAAACATCATAGTAGAAGAACTTCATGCTAAAATTAAATTGTTTATTACATTTTTTTTTAGATATTTAGAATTATGTGTACAGTTAAAAATATCAGTATTAGCCCTTAGGTTTATATTATAAACATTTAAACAAAAACCAAAAAAACAACAATTAAAAATAATAATAAACAAGTCAATAAAAAAACATTTGGTAATATAATAAAAATTATATGTAATATTTATAAACATTTTAAATCGTTTAGCAATTATTTAAAAAATGTATTATCTGCCTATTGGGAAGCAACTAGTACTAGACCATTTTCGTTTACGATAACCATTGTTTTCGTATAGGTTTATTGGCAACTCGTGTATAGTCGGGAGGCAAT
Source organism: Sitobion miscanthi (assembly GCA_008086715.1). Classification (NCBI taxonomy): domain Eukaryota; kingdom Metazoa; phylum Arthropoda; class Insecta; order Hemiptera; family Aphididae; genus Sitobion; species Sitobion miscanthi. Next base: position 11,334,985 of record CM017800.1, on the reverse strand, counting down.
TCATATAAGAATTATTATATCGACCTTTTTAACTTTGGGAGGCAACTAGTAGTATGCGCCATTTAACCTATGGATTATTCAGATCTGGAGCATCGAATAAAAATAAAATCCAAGTGTTGAACTTCAATCTTCAATGCTCCTTTGTATATTTTAAACATAATTCATCTCTGCATGGATAATGTCATAATGATTTTAATATGAAAACTTTTAATGAAGACGCTTCTTTTTTACGAGTTTTCATTAGCTAACCTAACCTAAATCTGCACAAAGGATTTTAATATGAACACTTTTGATGAAGAAGCACGTGTTTCTTTTGTATACGCGCTTTCACGAGTGACTTCAAAGTCATCCCAATTATCTTGTAATTAGGATCTTTCCACCCGAACACAGCCAGCAAACCCATAGGTTAAAAGTTAGACGTAGTGTCGTGGCCTGTTACAAATATAATGATAGGTATTCAATCCTTTAACTATAAATAAATTTGAAATTAAAAATAGAAAAAAAAATGTAAGACAAAGGTTAAAAAAAAAATATATAATTATGTAACCAAGTTGAGTGTCACTATGATGGGCGACTCTTTAATCAACCCCTTTCATGTCTATACTAACTCATCTTAGTAGGTATAAATGATAATTGTGCATTTCTGTGCACAGATTGTTTATTTTAATGTAAAAAACATAATGTTATAATACGTAATCTGTTCAATAGCAAAGCTCTACGGGCCATTGGCTTTATACTTAAATCGAAACTGTTCTGAAAAACATTAATATTTTCTTAATGCATTATAATGCTCTCTTGTCAGGTCCATATTAGAATATTTGCGTCAGTAGTTCGGAATCCTAAACAAAATAACTTTATTGACAAACTCGAAAAAATCCAAAAACGCTTTTTAAGGATATGATTGCATACAATTTAGGTTGAGTGGACGACGGACGTCACCCTAGATATCTTAGATGTAGAATTTGGTCTGGAATCAGTTATCTCTAGAAGGTTATATAGCTTTTGTTCATTTAAACTAATAAATGGTAAAATATCCTACCTAGAATTCCTAAGGAAGATACACTTTAAAATTGTAACTTTCAATTCAAGAAGTAATCGTTCGTTCTTAGTACCACAATGCTCGACATTTATGATTAAATATGGTCCAGATTCCGGAGTATCGCCTTAAAGGTGCTTGTAACTATGTAGATGATTCATAACTTAAATAAAAAATATTATATTAATCAACATTTGTTAAACTTACATGTATTTGTTATTCTTATATCCGTTTCATTTTTTTTCTCAAAAAACTGTTTAAATACTTAATATTTAAGTCTATGCTATATAGTATTTTGTAAAACTATAGTAACTATATGTAACTACTGCATTACTCCTTTGGGGCGTTCAAGCTTAAAATAAATAAATAAATAAATATTATGACCTTAAGTATAAAAATGACAATGGACAAATGGGCCTAGGCTGAACCTAACCTAACCCCGTGTTCGGTTTTAAAACCAGCATCGTTCACTTTAGCAAAACCGAACTTGTTATGTCATTTTTTTATTAATATATTAGAGTGAGTAATTTATTAACTTATTATTAGACTTAAATGTAGGCATATCATGATCTAAGGAACATCATATTATGGGTTTTTATCAGGGATCGAAACCGTTTCAAATTTTAACGGTTACGGTTTTGGTTTTTGAGAACGGTTTTCTACAATTTATGGTTATGGTTTCGGTTTCAAAAAAGATTTTTCAAATTTATCGGTATCAAGAACGGTTTTTGAAAAATTCCGGTTTTGGTTTTTGAAACGATTTTTGAAAATTGTTTTTTCCTTTATCTAATAATATAAAATATTTTTACTATCTATTTAATAATAAGGGCTGAGCCCCTAAAGCCCTAACATATGTCTGATTTGTATAACTAGAGTAGGTACATATAGATACAATATAGCAGAACTAATTTTGTGTTGTTAACTTTAATATGTTATATACCTACTTGTGCATGCAACATATGGTTGAGATCATTATTCGATTATATTAATATTTAATTGTAATTTACATAAAAAGCACACTATATTACAGTATATAATAAATCTCTTATTATGTGATTAATGTTTATGATATTTGAACAACATATTAATTTAAATGGATCCTAAAAAAGAGTATAGGACTATTGAAAATATTGTTATTTAAAAAGGTTTAGTGTTAAGATTCAAAAAATACACTTTATGAGATTTGGTACACATATCCAAGAGATCCAAGAGATCTTATAATCCAAGAGATTCTATGGAGAATGATAATAATTACATAAGCAATTGATGATTGCGGGACGGATGCAGATTAGTCGAATACGAAACAATTGTAATAACATTATTAAATAATAATATACACAAATACATCAAATAACAACAATACAGACGTGCATAGCCGCATATATAGGGGTGAACAAAATAATAATTGTGATGTTTGCATTTTAATTTTGAATCAGTGAATATAGTAATGATATTATAAAATATAAATAGAATAATATTCGTATTACCTATTAATATTTCATAATAATCAGTTATAGCATCGGTATTCAAACAAAATATTTTCTTGACTAAAAATACTCGTTTTAACTAATATTATAAAATATAATATAGGTAATTAACTCTATAAAATTCGAAGAAACCGATATTAGTTTTAAATTTCAATCGGTTTCAAGAACGGTTTTTTAAGATTTTAGGTTTCAGTTACGGTTTATTAACCGGTGTTTTAAAGCTTTTGGTTTTGGTTCCGGTTCCTGTGTTGAAATATGAAAAACCACGATTTTAACCGGTTTCCAGAAAACCGGTTAAACTGGTTTCGATCCCTGGTTTTTATTGATATTTTATTTTTAAAGTGTGTTTATAACTATGAAAATATTACGATTTTAAAATAAAAATTTCGATAAAAGTCTACGAGATGCCCTAGATAATATTATTCTAATCTTTAAGTTTTTATAATAGGTCACTCTAGTTGGTATTTTTATTTTAAAGTTTTCCTAACAATGGTCATCTAAAGTAAGTGATACAATAGTATGGTTTTTTTTTGGCATTTTAACAATAGACAACATAATAATTATTTAAAAAACTTTACAAAAACTTAAAAAGATTAATGTTACACTAGAAATTAGAATAGGTTATTATATTATATAAAAAATAGTAGTTAGTAATAATTAATAAAAAATGCGGTCCAGATGATACAATCAATACGAGAGTTAAATGTTTTTAAAATAGGTACCTTCCTATTATTGTTGAGAGAGAACGCATTATTTGAGCCGACGGAGAGTAAGCTTGTCAATTAGTTGGAAATATTGAGTACTGTTGCATGTTTTAATTGGTCAAAAAAGTTGATTGGTAGATTTTTGACGTAAGTTTTAACTGTAGAAAGTTTGAAGTCTGTGTGAAAGGCTCTAGTAAGTATTAAAGCTGACATCAAAAAATTGGTTCGGCAATCAAAGACGGACGAGAGAGCAAACAGACATTGCGCGCTGACATTCTCTTAAAGATGACATCGACTTGTGTACAACAGTCGTGTAGTGCCTACTCGTGTATAATATCATTCGACAGTCTCGGAAAGTGTATGTGCGGCTGTGCAACATCATCGACGCCTCTGCTGATATCACAAATAATAGTTGAAACGTTTTCACTTGAAATATTACTACAGTATTATCGTTTCATTGGATAACTTTCGAACCTTGGGTAAATGGTAGATAATCTGAAAAAATAACCAGCCTTTTTAAAAATTTTAATTCACTGATATTTGTCGTCTTATAACAAAATAAATACATAATCATAAATCCATAAATACCAAAATACGTAGAAAAAAACTAATAACTATTTACTATCTCAATTCACTCATAATTTATTTATTATTAGTAATCAGTGATTAGGTTAGGTTAGGTTACTAATCACTAATCAGTCTAAAGGTCAGATTTATATTCTCTCAATATCCTTAAATATGATTTTTTTTATTTCTTTTAAAGTAAGCAATTTATTCTCTTAAAATTGTTTTAAAATTCCAGATATATGATATTTTATGTCCTTAAAAATGCAAAATATTCTTTTAATATTCTGTAAAAAACAATAAATCACAATTTAAATTATTCATATTAAATTAATTAAATTAAATTTTGTTTACAATAATAATTAAACTTCCTTGATTTGTAAGTTCAAGTGGTATAACAATTTGAATCCAGAAAAATGTCGGTGTGAACAGCCCCACAAAAAATCATTTTCATTTTCATTTAGTGAGATAGATCTCCGAAACCGGAAAGCGGATTTCATTGTTTGGGGTCTTGTTAGATTCACATTGATTGGGAGAAGTGCATTGAAGATTTTTAGAATTTTATCTTTAATAGCTAATTCATTACAGAACATTAAAAAAATTAAAACAAATTTTATTGGTCGTTTTTTGATGTTTTTCAGCTTTACAGTTTTGTATTGAATTAAGTTCTGAAAATCTTTGCCACACTTCTCCTAATCAATTTGAATCTAACAAGACCCCAAACAAAAAAATCCGTTCTCCAGTTTTGGAAATCTATCTCGCTAAACGAAAATCTAGCAAAAAATAACTCTTTTTTTTATCTGTGAAAAATTAAATATTTTTTAAAACAAATTTAAATTCCACATTTAGTATCTAGTTAATAATCCTTTTTTAATGAGTTATCAACCGACTTTCTAACTACCATAGTTTAGGAGAAAAGTTAAAAAATAGAAATTTTGGGACTGTTCACGCCAACGTTTTTATGGATTTAAGTGATTATACCGCTTAGGTGTGATATCGAATCTCTCTCATTAATATTTTATATTAAAGCTAGCTAAATTACACACCTACTCATCATTACTGAGTTACATATATATATTATTTTCCTATTTAACACGAATTCTTAAAGTTTTCAAAATGTAGACTTTTTTCATTTCAATTACCATACTTACTTGATTAAAAATCAAGAAATTAATATCTGTATAGTGAATAGTGTCGATTTTTGTGTTTACGAAGAAACTAGAAAGGTATTAAGCATAAATCACTTTAGTGTAGGTACATTGTATTTGTTGATAAATGATCGAAATGCCGGTGTTCATCGAAATGTTTAAAATATAATTAAGTAATATAATATTATTCTCTCCAAAAAAATAATTACTATAAACATTTTAATATTATTTTAGGTATGTTCTCAATTATTCTCTAACGACTAAAAAAATATGCATTTTTATGCAAAAAATAATTATTTCTACAAGTTCTAAGATATTTTACTTTCATTTCAATTCATAGACTGTAATTAATACAAATACGTAAAATCATAAAAATCCCACCTCTATGATCGAGAGAAAAAAAACCAACAGTGCGCGCTGACATCCTCTCAAAGATGAAACATCGATTTGTGTTCAAAAGTCGTGTACTTGTGTATCATTCTATACAGTCATGAACATTGTACGTAATACTACAGAATAGAATAAATCAGAATGGAACCTGATTACAAATCAAATGGTAAGATGATAGGGAAAAAAAATTAGCCACCATTTAAATTGAGGTACCTAGTTTTTATCAAATTTACGTATGTAGTGATTAGAAAATTTCCCGAACGACATTACAAATTTCTCTAACAGAAATTCTGTTTGATCCGTGATTGTTTTTATTTTATAATTAAATTATTCAATTCTGTGTTTTTTGATTTGCGTTTACTTTTTACTTTCTTTACAATATCATCATCACCTCTGCTGATATCAAAAATAATTGAAACATTTTAACTTGAAATAATGAAATATAACAAGAGTATTATATTATTACAATATTATTGTTTGTTTATATTGAATAACTTTTTAATCGTAGGTGAATGGTCATCAATAATGATTATTTGAGAAAGTAATGGACATTTTAAAATGTTCAATTCGCTGACTTATTTCGTCATAACAAAATCAATTTTTTTAAATAAACACATTTTAAATCTTTAAATGCCAAAATACGTAGAAAAAATATATCATCATTGACTATCTCATTTCACTCATAATTAATTTATTATTAGTAATCACTGCAAAGTATTATAGGTAAATCATTTTTGTAATAAATTACTTTTTATTATGTCTGAAATATAAGTGGTGAATACCACCATAAAGTAATGTTAAAAGGTGTTCGTTGAAAACTGTGAAAACCAGTCATCATATACTACAAACAAGAACCGCAATCTTTGTAGGGCCATTATATTATAATCTTTTGTTGTAAGAAAAAACTTAAATTATTACAATATAGTTGACAAACTTTTAATTTATTTACACTATATGCAGTGTCTACTATATTACAAAGGTGTGGGAAAGCTAATGGAAATAATTAACTCAAGATTAGTTAAGGTAAGTGAACACTACGCAATATTGTTTGGCAAGGACTTTACAAATAATATATTTAACTCACCTAGTCTAAAATTAATATGTAAATCCATACCAAAAACATGTTAATGTAAAAATTTAACACTGATTTGACCATACCTACGTGCACGCGTAAGTAGGTACCAACATTTTTTATTTTAGGTTTGGACTGGCGGTTGGATTTTTTAGTTAAAATTTAAAATTTCTAATATAAAAATATAATTTTGTTTATGTAATATTTTACTACACGAAAAATTTATTGCGTTTTAAAATACAATGTATTAAAACGTTTACAGCCATAGTTTATTTTACCTATATTATAATATTATAATCGTAATCGTAATCGTTTTTGAACGTTTGATTTGCAGTGTTTAATTAATAAAGCGTTATTTGTCAACATTAAAATTTCATTATTATCACTATACTTACACTGATTTACCACCACACTACAGCTTTAAGGTATGTGTGTGTGTCTGTGGGGGGGGGGGGGTGATATTATATAATATAATACACGTTTTAAAATCCTCACCGAATCGTTTAGATTGCACAAGACCAAAAGTTTTCACGCTGTGCCAGATGTCCTCCGGATTGACGGCTAGTCCAAAAACTTCCGTTTCGGAATTACTGTTGTTATAAAAGTTGCGTCCTCTTTACGATCACGTTCCAAAGTCTCGGCGTATATTTGTCATAAACAGTAAAACAATACATTTGCTCTTTATAAACGACCGTTTGAAACTATTTTCTCGGACTGTAAAATGTTTAACTACAATATCTACGCTTTCTGTGCGTACCTATATAATATAAACATACCTGCCCCATACTCACGGACTACTCTCCCTAAAGTAATACTAATTTTGGTAAAATAATTTTTTTTAGATTTTTTCCTTCATTTGCGCACCATATTAAGGCCTACTTTTGTTCCAAATTTTACGTTTCTACCTACATGGGAAGTACCTTATAATTTTGAGAATTAGTGAGTGAGTGAGTGAGTAACAAAACTTTCAACTTTCAAGTTCTCCCTTTTTTAAAAGGCTTAATATAAGGGCTCAATTTTTACAATGGCCTGTGCTACTTAATCTTAATCTATGATTCAAATTTAAAAAGTACATCTTAATAGGAAGCAGAGATAATATGAGGGTGAATTAGAAATAACAACTGAAGCTGTTTGTGTAAAGATATATCGATATAGTTGGAACTTGGACGGCGTTCAGATTAAATTATATTAAGTATTTTATAATTTTTCTTAGGAAATAATGGATTTACGAGTCATTTTATACATTTGTTTTTAATAAACAATATAAATATTTATAATTTCCTTATTGTAAATGTTTTGATAAGTGTGATTGTTCGATCCCTTCGTAGCACGCGAAGGAGTTGAGTAATTATACCAAATTACTTTCTTATAGCAATGGCCAATGACTAATAAATAAAACAAGTGTAAAAAATTAAAAATCTGAATGTACAAAAATAAGGACCACTGTAGTATATTATAAATGGATATTAGATGTATATAATTAATTGCATAATTAATATACAATATTATATTCATGGAAATGGCGTGTTGCGTGTATAAGAGTTTTTACACGAGGCGCTATTATTATTCGGGAAGGTTAGGTTAGGTTAGGTTAATCGAAAATGAGGTTTGGCTTTTTGTCTTATACGAGACAATAGTTTTGTTATTCGGAACGTTATATTTTTAGTACTTACCGTTTTATCGCTCAGTGTCGGACGCTGACGGAATATCGGGACTTTTCCCGGTGGGCCGCGGGCTATTAATATAAATAATAATTAAAGATATTCTTGCTTATGGCTTTCAAGAAAAATGGTATATATTTAATAATATTAATGTCGAAGACATTGTTAGAATAACAATAATTTATATTAGATAAAAACTATGCAACTTTTTTTTAAATTTAAATTTAATTTGGTTTTTATTAGGTGCAAAATACGAATTATTTTGTTTAGTACCGAATTCTTATAATTTAACGGCAACGCGTTCTATTAAATTTAAAAATAACATTTATACCCTAAAAAATCACAAAATATATTCAGGACGAAACAAATTTGAGGGCGGGTCAAATAGTTTCCCCGGGCGGAATTGTTTTCGTATTGTAAGTTCACCATTAATGAGACGTATATAGGACTTACAAATTGCACCGGTTTTTAAGTGATATCACATACTGAAAAATTCTCGTAAAAATCGTAGTATACTATTGTTACTATAGTGTTTATGATTTTAGACGCACGTGCTAAAAAATGCCACCGTTTATTGCATAGGCGTGGATAGACACAAAAATTTGGTGAACTAAGAGGCTAACGTCTACAAACAAATGTGTACTTACCAATTTTAATTAGGTATATTAGTATAGAGACAAGTCTTATGAAAGTTCAAAGTTATGCACTCTTATGTGGCGCTTATGCAAAAAAATAATAATAAAAGATACCTATATTAGTACCTTACCAGGAAGGGTGGAATCATGAGACAAGTATATAGATAAGGGTGGGGGGTTCAATCTGTTGTAATGGAATGTTGGTAACTAATAATGTATTTATTTACATTTAAAACTACTAAAATATTTTAAGGTATTTTTGTTATTACTATGATGACCCCCACTTAAAAAATTAATATTAATTCCTGTTTACGGCATTTGTACCTGAAAAATATTGTATAGGATATTTATACGAATTAAATTTAAAATTGTTTTTGGTCAATAAATAACATATAGGCTTGGAATGAAGAAAAAATATTGGTAGAAGGGCTAGTGGCTGCCCCAAGTCTTCTCCACTAGTTGATCAATGAGGTTAGCAACTACTTTCGGGTTACGATGATGACTACGATGCTACTTGTAAACATTATCTGTGGACCTGCGGTCAACCTCTGACATAATAATTGATAGTTAAATAATAATAAATGTAGAAAATATTTTTTCTACCATGCTACAAATAGGTAGACAGAAGACTTAAGTTTTTTTTTAGATAGGTACAATAGAAAGAACAATACGCGAATTTACGCGGTAATAGTTAAAATATTGTGGTTCAAAATCAAATTAATGTTGTTTCTTTTTTTGATTTATTGAACGGGAATAATTGATTGTTATTAACATCACCACGGAAAAATTAGCGGTGATCTTGGGAATGGTAAAGGGCTGACGACTATAAAATAATTTCCAAACTCCTTTAAAAAGGTGTACATTTCTAATATTTACTATTTTTAAGAAACATCATATTATTATAGCAGCTATTTAGAACGATCAGTTAATATTTGAATATTTATTATCAATTGAATTCAATATAAATTAGAGTCCATAGTTCTTATCATAATATTATACGATATACCTATTAACTAACTTCCTAGTTAATATGTCTATGGTTTTTATCTTTGCCCCCGACCCGTTTTCTTCCGTGAGGAAAATACATTTTATTATTTATTAAAGTATTTTATTTTTTTTATCAATATATCTGTATGTTATAACTTATAATACTTATTCACCCAACAACTATGTAATATTTTCTTTCATAACGTATAAAAACTATTATAAAGTCAGCTATGAAGATAATACGCTCAAAGAGTTTCTAAAGAGTATCTAACAACAATTGTTGAATAATGATTTGTATGCGGTTTTGTATCGACCAGTGTTATTCATATTCACATTCCGTTTTCACCTTTATTTCTTTATACATTTATTGTTAATATTTTAAGTGAAATAAGTATTAAAAAAATTTCAGTATTTTCCAATTCGGAACTTATAGATATTTTATTATGATAGTTATCTTATATTTACTACAATCTAAACAAACATTTTCTCGTAATTGAACGTTTTTGAAGAAAATTAGAAGTCAAAATAACATTTAGAAAAAAAATTATAGTTTTTTCTATTTTTACATTTTATCGTAGTCCGCAAAATATTGGTCCACTTACTTATTACTCTACTCATCTAAACTTAAGGTTCGAATTGGAGGTAAATGCTTCTGTAAAAATTAATGTTGATGGAAAGGTAAATTTTTAAATTTTATACACAATTTCGTTTAATATTTAGAATCATATTATGGGATAAACTTAATTTTGCCACTTTATACATACCTATAGGCTTTTTTTGGTATTTTTCTCTGTTTTGATATTTTATGTTAAACTATATCAATTTATCACAATAATTCTTTACGAATTTATGGTATAAATCGATAAGAACTAGCAAAGACGACGTATTGTCGATGATATTGTGTTAAAATATTATAGAAGAAAACAGAAATAGGACCCACGTGTGTCATTATCGCATCGTTACTTCGGTGGGCGTTGTAAATTAATTTTCGATGTATCTGCACATTGTATGTTCAAACCGCCTACGTTTTCCAGAAGACCATTTGTCAAAAAATGTCGGCTGTAATATGGTGGAAACATATTGTAATAATAATAATTTTTTTATCGCTTTGTTTTACACTCAAAATTATTGTTTTGCTTTTTTTTTTTTTAAATTTAATAGCTGTTTTATTGATCATACGCGCTCTATCGCCTCAAAATCCAAATCCTACTTATAAATGTTATAATATTAACTGCTCGTCCGAAATTCAATTTTCATAGATTGAAATTCACAGAAATATATTATTCTGCATCGAAATATATATGAAATAAAAACGTAAGCTGTCATTAAAAAATTAAAAAGTAGGTAACAAACAAAAAATACTGTTCAGTTTATAATTTTTTTTCATAAGTGGTGCGTGCTGCGATTTCTTCAATAATTATGTTATTATAAAAAAAAATAAATATTTTCGTAAACGTTAAAACTTTGTGGAGACAATGCGAGAGTGTTCGTCGCCGTCTTTAATAGAATCACCGCTTGTATATATTATTATTATTTAAATAAAATAAAATATTCGGTGCGCGCGGCCGCCATAAATTACACTACTTACTTATATATATTATTGTTCTTGTACCTGCCAAGAGACAAAAGACGAATCCACGGGTAAATAACGCAGAGCCGAAAACAAAGGCATAGCATACTATTATAATAATAATAATATCGTACCGCAAGTCGTGACTCGTTTAGATAGCGCCTCGGGGCGAATTCGCCGCTGTGATTCGCGGGCCGCGTTATTTTATGTATACCTATATAATAATATACGTATATACATTTTATAATATATAAATAAGTATTAAGTGTGAACTGTGCGGCTTGGTTATATATTACGGAGAGCATTAAAATGTAACGCGCCCGGCTTAAAAAAATAATAACGCGTAACGGTCTGAAACGCCCATGAATATGCATTCAGCGGTTATTTTTTTTCCGACCCGATGCGCGTCGAAGAAATACAAATAAGATTACAATAATAATATGATAATAGTATACCTGTGTAATGCCGACTTTATACGTATAAGTACCTGCTACTAGTGCTACTTGCTTCGGACTTTGACCACTTTTAAATTATAAATTTTCCATCGCGAGAATTGAATAATTACTGCTGCCCATATACCATGTACTGCACGTCCGCGTATTATAGTATTATACTATATGTACAGGTACTGTACCACGCAGATCTCTACTAAGAAAATTCGTTAATTATATAACGTTGTAAGCGTTTCAAAAATAACGCACTGATTTATTATCAGCGTAGGTACAAATAGACTTCATCTTTCACATGAACCCACAGATATGAATTCCATGGTATGCGAGGTTTAGTGATCTTTGGAACCAGGAACTGAGATGCTGATTACATGCATCACCTATCCAGCGTTGTGAACAGTGGAGATTTAGGAAGCTGCGAACTTAACGTTGCCAATGTAGAGGAGTTTGAATACCACCTCAATAGTGCCAAATTGAATATTTGTAGGAATGTAAGGATTCGTGAAATATATTTAGGTACTTTTTCTGTACCATTTTTCAACAAACAGTTATAGTCATCAATATATTTGGAACGCCCTGTATAATCAATGATTTAAATAAGAAAAAGGTGGGTAAGTGGATGTCGCTCTGCTGTACAGTGGGTTACAAATGGTTCACTGTAATGGATGGTGTTAAATTTGAATTCAATGATATAATATCATTGTATAAGAAAAACGATTCTGAGCGAAAACGGTCAGTCAGCCCATGATATTACCAAGTATATTTGATGATATTATTGTGAATAAAGTAATTTATATATAACCTATTAAGTGGAGCATTGTTTTCAATTTTCAATCCTTAGCTATAAAAGTTGAACATTTTATACATTTTCAACTACAAAATAATTATTGAATAATTTTAAATTTGATAAATTTTGTTAAAATTTGAACTTAAAATGCTTATAAGAAAAATTTGTACCTATGTTTTTTAAATATTTTTCAACTGCTATTGTAATATTATATCAGGAGCCTTGCATTACATTTTTACGCTTTTTTACCCAACGAATAAAATTTTATTGATATTTATAGAAAAAAAACTTAAAAAATTGAAAACTGACAATGTCCGTAAACAGCTCAAAAAGAGTCAAATTATTTTCAAAATTGTATGGTGTATAGAAAATGCTAGTATAAACATTCGGTGAAATTTTCATGTATCTACAGTTATTCGTTTTTGAATTTCAACAAACTAAGGAAATCGCTACATGGGAAATCGAGTGAATATCAAATGTTGTAAAAATATGAATTTCAAACGCTCATAAAAATTTAATTTGACTTTCTTGTAGACATTTTTTTTTTTGATAAAGGTAGATAAACTTAAGGATAATCTTGTATTACATTTTCAAATCTTTGATTTAAAAAGAAAAATTTTTAAGAAATTCTCAACTCAAAATAATTTGCTAATTTTCGTGATTTTTTCGTATTTTGTCAATATTTGAACTTTAAATGCTAATAAATAAAAACTGTGACAAAGAATATTTAATATTTTTCTAATATCATTGTAACAATATAGTTGGAGCCTTGTATTAAATTTTCAAGATTTTTTACCCAACAAATACAATTTTATTGATATTTGTAGAAAAAAAAACTAAAAAAAATGAAAACTGAAAATGTCCGTAAACAGCTCAAAATAAGTCAAAATATTTGTAAAATGTAATGGTGTATAGAAAATGCTAATACATACATTCAGTCAAAATTTCATGTACCTACGCTCATTTGTTTTAGAGTTACACCAAAAACCAAAATCGATTTTCTCGAAAACTGATTTTGCGTAAAAATTCCCGTTTTTCCTTAATTTTTCTTTTGTTTTTCACGTCGCTTTTGAAAACTACTAGGAAATTTCAACTTTTGACCCCTCAGGGTACCAACTAGGTTCACTTTTCTATCAGAAAAGTTATTATTGAAGAAAATCCAAGCACTTTTACTGTGATAAAAGGTGATGACAGACACAAAAAAAAAAGAAACACACATCATTGTAAAATCAATACATTCATCGCTTCGCTCAGAATCTGAAATTTGAGGTGATCCGCGTATAATATTATTACAATACTTTTATACACTGTGAGGGGCTACGCCTCCCTCCCCCTGGTTAAATATTCAAATTGCAAATGCTTTTTTTTTATCCAAAAATACCGTTTTATATACTTTTTGAAAAAAGTATTCGAATAAGTATTCTGAATAATTTTTTATTCATTAAAAAATACTTTTTTTTAAACTTAAAAAATAGTTTATATTTGTGACAAAATTAAATTTTCTATTCAAATTTGGACACATTATAAATCATGAACAATAGTTTTTCTCTTTACATGAAATATGATTGATCCACGTTAATTTCCAACCATTCAAAAACTCACAAAAATCAGCGGAGAAAAAATACATTCATATTCTAAAACTATTTAGAATATTTTATTACTCATTTATTCCAATACGCATTCAATACAAAATGTAATACAAAATAAAAGTAGGTATTCTTTACAAGGCTGCAGTATGCTTTTGCTTGTTAATAGTTTTAACGCTTAAAATAAACTTTTGGTCTGTATTTTAACATTTTTTAAAAATTTTAATAGAACTTCAATAATGCAGATATTGATATTGTGCAACTGATATCCCGTAAACTAATAAACAGAAAAGATAATTTTAAGTTCAGAAAAAAAGAGATAGGGCACAACGAAATGTCTGACAAACTGGTTGAGGTTTCTCGCAGTTTCCCCAGACAGACGCGGTGTGTCTGCGTATAATTAATAATGTATTAACATAGATTGCAGCCGCAGGTGTTGCTGGCTGCTAAATATATTATATTATGCAGAGATGCACAGCATTTTCGATTGACCGTGGGAGCTTATTGATTAGACATGTCGAATTTTCTTGGATTTTTCTCGGAATTTTTTTCGGTTTCTCGCCAATCACGTCTTACTTAAATTAAAATATAATAATTTAGACGCGAGAAAATAATCTAAAAAATACGGGAAGGTAAATTATAATAATATTATATAGGACGTACCCATTTATTATTTTGTGATACTTACGTCATATTATATACGAGTGAAAATTAATTAAAATAATACACAACAAATTGTATCACTTTGTCAAGTTTGTTTGAAACGTTATTAAAATAGTAAGTATACGATAATATTATAATTAATCCAAATTAGTTAAAGTTCAACTAAAGTGAAAATAGCATACATAAGTTATAAATATATACTTACGTAATTATATTAGTGATCGATAATGTTATTACTTTTTTGACAAGTTGATTTAAGTTGTTATATATATAGTATATAGTATATACTGAATTAAGTTAAAAAACAACTTAAACAAAGGTTAAATACTTCAGAATATTTAGTGTGGACCAATCTATTCGCACCGCTCACTGTTTGGACAAGGCCATAATCAACTAGCAGTTACAAGTCTTCACGTGCCATGGCCGCAAATTATTCAAAAATACTTGGGGGGATTAATAAAGCATTCAACACATTTTAGAGGAAACAATCCGTGAGAAGCTTTGCTCCTCATTATCCATTACATTTAATATCTCTATTAATAAAATAAAATAAATTATAGATTTAAATTAATATTAGTATATAGGGCTATGAATTTTAAATGCACTATTTTAAGATTTTCTACTGCATTAAATTCACATCCATAACTAGAATTTTTTTTGCAAATCAAATTTTTATTTTTCATTAATTAGTTATATACGTTGAAACTTTCATATTACGAAGTCTCATGGGCAACAAAAGAAATTCGTATTATAAAAAACTTCGTTAGGTAGAATTAAATTAATTTGGTTCTAATTTGGTTTGGTTCTCAACAATATTTTATTCAACCGAATATTTTGTTGAATGGAAGTTCGTTATCATGGAAGTTTTACTGTAATAAATAATAATCATATTAAAAATGTATATACAATGAACACTTGTTTTTCAGCATATTTATTTAAAATAGTTTAATTATTAAGGAATACTTACTCATATATCTCTTTTTATGTGGATAATCGATAAGTCCGATAGTCTATCTTTTCTCATGGTTATGGTACATGTCCAAGATTTTTAATTATTGTTAAGGATAATTACAAGATTCGGGGTGCTAGTATTTAAGTTCAGGATGCTACGCAGTACGCACCCTTAGCCCCCTTGTGATTTGCGTCAATGCCGCGTGCCTAAAATTATTTGTATTTGACCGATTATTTTTCCAAAATTAAATCAATCACATGCGCAAATTGTGAAAAGCAAGTATATGGTACATTGCACTCATGATGAGTCATTTATAGGTCATTTATAGTCATAATATGTCTTAAAAATACAGAAAACATGTTACGGTTTAGGGTAAAGTGAATTATATATTTTATTTTTCTCGAGTAATTTAAATTTCATTCATTATTATTACCATGCGATTAATCAAAACACATTACATACCACATCTATTATATATGTTGATATCAATAATATTATTTATGTGGGTTTTCTTATGGACATAAAAATGTAATAGGAACTTTTTTCTTATCGTGAATCATGTATTTATTTTTAAAATGATTTATTGACAGAATAAATCATCGATATCATTATTTTTCAACATTTTAAAAAATTCATATAGTACCTAGTACCCATTGTTTAAAATAATATATTCTATCGGAAATAAAAATGAAAAAGATAAATTGATTTAAGCCATGAGACGAACATGGTAGACAAACATTTGCAGAGTCCAGGAATGACATTTGTTTGATTTGTTTTTTTTTTAGATATAATAATAAAATAAAATAAATACATTGTATTAGAATATATTTAAGTACACCGTAGTTTGAACTCTTGTTGAAAGAATTTGATTCCTAAAAAATCCTAAAACAAAAAATGTCCCAAAAGTACAATCTAGCTCCTTAGGGCGACAGTGAAGAATTGTACTGTGGTTGACCTAGATAAGTTTTAATGGTTACAGCTAACACCGCCAGGGCTTAAATACAATATATTCTCATTGTTTAGAATCGACTACTATATTTAACCAGTCGAATATGCGTTTTAACAAGTCACCGAATAAGCTTAGCTCTGAACTAAATTATACCTAATTAATTAAATTAATTATTACTTACCTACAATGTATTTCATATTTGAAAATGTTCGAAAGTATACAAATTACACACCAATTATAAATATCAATAAATCCGTATTTATTTTTCAGCATAATATTATAATCAAGTACGAATTGTATAGGTACATTTTGTAAAAGTCTTTAAGTACTTGATAATTTAAAATTATTAGTTTCCACAATATAGTTTGTTTTTTCTGCTGTAATATATAAATAACACTATATATTATATTATATTAATGCACTGACGAATTATAATATTATCTAATAAACTTTAATTTATTATACTAATTTATAATTCATTTATCATATGTTGATACATCAAATACATATTATATTTATTGTAATTCATTTTTTTAAATTGTTCTCATCTGTACAATTATTATTACTTTACTATATTTTACCTAATTTAATTCATTGAAACTTACCTTTAGCCAGGGCCGGATTGGTTAGGCGAGCTCCGAGAAAATCTCGGTTAAAGTTTGGGTAGGTCGTGTGAGAGTGAGTGAAAAAAAAACTTTTGTTTAAAATACGATTGGTCACTTAAAAGTTCGTAATAATTTTAGACGTAATTTTGGGACATTGAATATTTAAATGGGCCGCGTAGAAGTGAAAATCTCGATACATACCAATCCGGCCCTACGGCTTTAGCTGAAAACATAAATAAATATAATTAAAAAATAGTTGTATAAATTATTTTTGTATAAAATAGATAGTAATATATTTTAAGCAAAAAATTATATCATTGACATTATTTTAGGATAAGAGTCTGCAAACTTAATATATTATAATAAATAGAATTACATGATTTTTACTTTTTATTTTGCTGTCATTTTACATACAATTATAATGATAAACCGATAAAAAAAGTAAACTTATAAAGTAAAAAAAAAGAAAAATAGAAAAAAATATATTATGAGCTAATAATTTTTGCGTGTAGTTATAATTATAGTTAAATAATAATACCTAATGATAAAAGCAGAAAATAAAAATATAATATATTTTAACTTCTAATATTGTATTTGTAACTAATGATGTATAGTTATTACATTAAGTTGTGTTAAAAATTAAACTCATATAATTACTATTATTATGTTATATTTACAAATTTGTTCGAGTGGAACGTGTGGATTCAATTACAACTATATATTTTATAATATACTATATTAACACAAAAAGAAACATATACAGCGTATAATTTCGTCTGCAAATTATTAATAATAATAATATAGAATATAGAAAATATGAATAATTTGTGGGCGGAAAGAGGTTGACGTGGATTGTAGGATAATATGAAAAATTATAATAGGTTATAGAGAATAATGAAAATATGAAAACACCTGACGACAAGGATATGTACGAGTAAAATTACTAACATGGAATACACACAAATATAATAATATGTATATCGTAGGTATAATATACAGTCGGTTGTTTATAGTAGGACTTGGTTAACTCGAAGTTGAAAATACCAGCCAAAAAGTTCGTATATTATCCAAGGATAATCCAAATAATAGGAAATTTTAGTGTCCAGGAAAAAGTTTGAGGTACCTATCGACTATTTCGAGTCAATCTAGTTTGACTATATTATAATACAATATAATACGAGGCAGGGGAGGTGATATCTATTTAATTCGTTACCTACACTGATTTTCAGTTATTTTTTGTGTTTTTGAAAAAATAAAATGTTTTTAAATACCTAGTTGATGTAATTTTACAATACAACGCTTTTCCAAAAAATCTAATTTTAAAATTTTTTTTTATGGTAGTAACTTTTTTTAAGTCTTTATTTATTTTAATAACGACCTATATTTTAAACATTATCATTGAAAGCAAAATATTTTTATAAAATCGTTGACGTATGTACCTACTTATAAGTATCGAATTTTTATAAGTATTTAAAGTATGGGATGAGTAAAATGGTAAAGGGTACCATAGTAGGTATTCGGCCAAAGTTATTTTCCGCTCACCAAAACTTTAAACACTTAAAAAATAACTATATTCATTCAATATTTTACACATTAATCATCAATATTTTTTAGAAAAGTATTCAGTTTCCGATTGTAAAACTATCAAACATTTTAGACTTGTTGTAAAAAATCAGTGAAGCTCCCTTTTTTAATGGATCACTCTGTGTATTTATATAATATACATAATACGGTCGTAAAAATATATAAGTATTATTGTTGTTGTTGTTACACTATTATTATTATGTCGTATTACTCTTTTCTAGAAAACGTATATGCTACTTCGAGCTTTGTACACACCCACATACAAACGTATATGCATATAATATACAGTGTTCGGATTAGATAAGTAGTTTTTTATCTAGATAAAAAAAAGATACAATTTTTTTTAAATGGGTTTTAAATTTAGGCATATTTTAGTTGGGCACTAGGAACATAATAATAATAATGATATAAATAAAAATAATTACATTATTTATAAACCATAAACTTGGTTTGAGAATCTGTATAAATATTTAAAATGCGTTTGTACAATTTCACAATTTTTATCCATAAAAAATGTATCTAGATGAATTCATTTAGATTAGTAAAAAAATTATCTAAGATGAATGTTTAGATACCTTGGAACTATTTATCTAGAAGATAAAAGATGAACAAATAATTATCTAGATAAGTCCGAACATTGATAATATATGGTGGCACGAAGACGTGGATCTGAAAATGCTCTGGAAGAAGTGGTGTGGGGTGGTCGTGGTGAGCGGTGTGAAGTGGACTGAGAACGAGGTGAGTATGTAGGTAGGTTTATATAAAAAAAAAAATCGAAGGGGGTTTCGTATAATATGTTTTATATTTAGGTGAGCAGCGGCCGCCATCTTATACGAATACGAACTGCGCTCCTTTTTTACACATCGGACACGAGTGCCCGTCCTGTTGTCCGGCCGACTCGAGACGAACCCATTTTCCGTGACAATGGGGCGCCGACAGTACGGTCCATCTCGTCGCCCGATCCATTGTCCCGTGGCCCGGGCACCGGAAGCCCAGCGACTGGCGCATCACCTGTGTGTCGCAGCGCACGCACACGCGTTCACCTGTGCGGGAAAATCGGAAACGAATATAAATACAGATTTTATGAATAAAAAATATAATAGAAAAAAAGGATGATGATGATATAATAATAATAATAATAACAACTTAACGACTACCTGCAGCGATATCGGCGCAACAGACTATAATATGATATACGTCGCGTTTGCCAATATACTACAGCGACTACCTGATTTATGTTTATAATATTTTAATATATATTATATTAAGTACATATTATTATCATGTTATGGCATTATACCTCGGTCTATTGGGTGTACTATAAATTAAAAACGTACACATTGATTGATCCGTAAAAGAGTAAAATACAAAAAAATTAATTTAAAATGAATAATTTGTGAAAATTACGTATTGGTTTATTAAATATTATCTATATGGTAAAATCAATATATAAACAAAATATTCGAAAACCATAAAAAATGCCGGTTACCTACGTAAATTAAAAAAAGATAATTAAAACAAAATATTCTTAATAAGTTTCATCCTGAAAAGTCACCGCAGCCATAACAGATTATTATAATAACTATCACGGATATTTTGTTTTTTTGCGAATTATAATCATATCATAATATTGTATTAGTTCTTTCGATCCGAGTAAATCGGAGTAATTATATAGGTGTTAATATTGTTTATTTTTGTGTATTCGAAAAAAATTATTACCATTTTACATTTTTACCCTATTATGACGTAATTTATGTACGTCTGTCGCAATAATATAGGTTTACGAGTCATGTAGGTACATAGTACATTAGTTCCTATCTAAGTTGAATATGTAGGTATATAATAATATCTAGATTTACATCACTCGCTACCGGTCAAATATCAATAGTATTTGAATCACGTAGATATCTACATATTATAAGGGAGAGGCAAATTTTTATTCTCAGCATAATTTATCTATTTATCTTTTAACATTATTACCTATTAACCCAACAATTACAAATATAATATAAGCACTAAGAGCAAAAAAATTTTGAAGTATAGGACTCTGGAGTCGGAGAGAGAAAAGGACAGTCGAAAAGAAAATTCTCAGGTTCCCACATTTACTTACGACTTTTTAATTCTTTCAACATTATTAATTTATTACGGTTAATATTATGTTTTCTCGTTTTCTTGTATTTATATAATATGATTGTGAATGAACTTTAGTTTTAAATATATTTATCTATACTCTGTTCCAAAAGAGAACGGTCACTTTTCACGCATACAACTGACGGCTGTGGAATGGCCAAACTTCCCCCCTCGCTAGCCGTCGTTTCTCGAAGACGTCGACGATCGTTGGCTAGGAAGGTGGGGGGAGGGGAAGTTTGGCTTTTGCACTGCCGCAGCCGTCAGTTGTATGCGCGAAAAGTGACTGTTCTCTTTTGGAACAGATTATAGGTACCAAATATTATATCATATAAACCATGTAGTGTAGGTAGTGTGTACTATCAAAATTAATTTTTTAAATAATTAATGCACCTCCACGGGAATAAATCTACTTACGCACACAGTTCTAGTAAAAATCAACATGGAGTATAGACATTGGCACATTGGCACATTCGACATATGGATTTAATTTGTGGGATATTGTGAAAAGTAGAATACTAATAAGATTTAAACCATCCAAAGTATTGCACTCAGAAAATTAACAAATGCGCCCTTTCCTACGTGTCAAACTACTCGTATGTCCTACGTAAATATGGATTTAAAAAAAAACACAATACGCGATGAAGCTAAATGATTTTATAAAAGATTTCACAACCGTCTAAGAACTTATACAAATTATCCTCTAATCCGAAATCTACCCTCTCCTACGATACCATAATATATACATTGGTGAAATGATATGTTGTAAGATTTAAGTAGGGAAATTAAACTACAACAAATATAAATAGTTTCATAATGGTTGGCTCCTTTTATAAATAATGTTTATCTTATTATGTAATTTTAATTGTTACTTCTAGTCCATGTTATTATTGTATCAAATGATACAGATTGTATATTTGATTAAAAAAAAATTATTAAATTATATAATCTACTCTTGTCAAGTGCTCATGCGTTTTGTGACCATTACTTGTTATATAGTTTTAGCCCTTAAGGGTATAATAGTTTATACGCAAATACGCTTAAAATTCCTCAAAGCAATAGTGTAAACTAATAATTTAAAGTGTCAAACTGATGTACATAACATTAAAATGTAATTATTAATTAGTGCATGTAACGTATTATCATTATTAATATTGCATATTTTATATTTGAATTTATATTTTTGTTAAACTGAATTATTTTATTATGTTTACATGTCTTATACTTAGGTAAGGTTAGCTTCACACAATTAGTTTTGAAGTATGTATATCAAGGTGTTTTTGTTAAGTAACAATGAGATATAGATGCTGTATACAGAATGTAATGTGAACAATGAAACGGAAAATGATGTCATTAACTTTAATATCTTCAGCATAGCATCTCATTTCTTCGGAAATGTTTGTCAAAGACAGTTGAATGGAAATGGTTAAATGGAAATCGATTTAATTAAGCTTGTATAATTTAAACATATAGGTACATAATACCTATAGCTCTGAAAGATATACTACGTATAAAAAATTGCTTATTCGACATCCATGAAATAATAATATAACAGGTTGTCAGAATACAAACTCATTAGTATTTAGTTTTTTTTTTTGTTATTAATAATAATAATTAATAATGTAGATGATCGCTAGGTACTAATTAATAATATTAATGAATGTAAGGTGAACTAAAAAGACTAATTGCATTTTTAATCGAACCGCAAAATGCGAATAGTTATTATATAATTTTTATATTTTTACCGCAGAAGATCTATATTGGAAAATAAATTAGTACACTTTGTACGTTTTACTATATTTATTATTATACCTATTATAGGAAGTTGTAATATTTTGAATTAATACCCACAGTGGATTTTTGTTTTCTTATAATATAATAAAAACTATAATTTTGATATTTTTGTAGCTTTTTAATGGGAGTGGCAAATAAGTGCAAGATTGCTTGAAAATAATACTGACCGAAGTGTCCATGTATATAATATTGCCTTTTCTCAGAATTTTTCTTTCCACGGGAAATTTCGACAGTACACAGTAATAAAAAGAACCTTTTTCATAATGGAAGAAAGACATAAACTGTATACTTTATTGCTAAAATGTTAAAGAACAGAAACTTTTCAAATGCAAAAATTATAACGATTTTAGTCGATTTTCATTGGATCATCATTTTTCAACGACTCTAGCGATGGAACGTTTTTTAATGGATTTTTTCACCCACCCATAGACCATGGTACGTAATCAAAAAACAAGTTTGTTTTTTCCTTCTTTCAAACATTGTGTTTATAATATAATTATTATTCTTATGTCTTATTGGTATATGAGCTTGTTTTAGTAATTGGTATTTTATGGACTTCTAATCTTAATATTATTATTATAAATATCTATTTATATTTTATTCATGTGAATTGAATTGCACATTTTTATTTCGTTTCGTTACTTTATAAAGGCGTGTTAAAAAAAATTTTTTTTGTAGGTAAGTAGTTAAATCATGTCTGGATTTGTGTGTGTTATTTTGTAAAAAATTATGTTTAATGGGTGTGATCTGTTACATTATTTTCTTATCTACCTTCCGAATGAAAATGTACGACCCAAAACTCACATAATACGCGTTATTAAGAAAATACGAGTATTAATATAATATATCCGTTCAACAATTTAAAAAGAATATTGGAATTAAATGTTGCCATTCAAATATGTAGATTAGGTACTCAAAATTAATACACATGACTTTAAATTTTCTGAAGTCATTTCTAAAAATACAAGATTTTTCAGAGGTACTATAAATTTAATAATACACTTTATTTTTAAGGAAATTGTATCGTATTTATTTTATGGATTATTATGGTTAGGTTACTTTAAATATTGACGTATGTATATTTTGTATGAACTCTGATTGTAATGAACTCAAACTTTTCATCTCCACTTGCACAATAGCAATTTTGCTTATAATAGAGTTTACATCTTTTTATTATAATTATTATTAAATCATATTATATGTATATTGATTATTTTGCATGAAATAAAAATTATTATTATTATTATATAGTACATTCTCCAATTTTCCGGAGGAAAACAACTGTAGAAAAGTAGATAAAATTTGATATTCAAAGCGTTGTTCTAGTAATACACATGTATAAATACATTGGTAGTAACATTATTAAAACACGGTACCTAAGTATAAAATATTATATCTGTCTTTAGAGTAATAATAAAAATTCCATTAAAAACATATAATAAAAAGTCATATTTTATATTTATGTACCTATAGGCACCTATTTGTTTTATAATATTTAAATTGAAAACTCGATACAAACATGTTATTTTTTGTACAACACAAACTAACACATTATCGAGTTAAATAAAAAAAAACAACAATATTAATTGTTAATTAGTTTATTCGTAGTTTACATTGCCCGTAATTACACATAGATGCATAATACATATATTCATTTTTTATGTATATTAGGTAGATCATTTCTACCATACAGTTTTATGTAAAAAATAAAGCGTTGAACAAACATGAGTTATTTATACTAAAAAATATTATATTATAAACGCTCTCGTGTCGTAGGTTAGGTTAGGTTACACATAATATAATATATTACGGATTATTCATTATTGTTGATAAATAAATGCCATCGATTATCTGTTTGCTATTAAACTAAAGCCGCAAAATCGACTACCCAACTCGATTATAAGATAATATTAATAATAATAATAATAATAATAGTAAATTAATAGCAATGACGATTGACGAACGATATGGTCATTATCAAAGTCTAGTCATACATCGAATCAACCCTGCTGCAGCCTAAATTAAACGACAAAATATGTGGTCCGTATTATAGGGACCTTTATTTTTATACGTAAAAAAAGTTTAGGTAGGTAATAATATTGTTAGGTGGTATACGTATGGTAATAATATATGATGTGGTACCCGCGATAGTAAACAGATTTGAATCCCATAAAATAAACACGGAAATCGTTATATTGTGTTTGGGGGGTGTATAAAGAAAACGATCAAATATTTATTTGCTGCGTATGAAAAACTAATTTTACGTAGTGCTGAGGTTCATATATTATATCACCGTGACAGGTACTGCAATGTATACCATAGTGTTATACGTAGGTACCGGAGATCGGTTGTACACCTGCAGTGTTATACCTGTATATTATTACGTGTATAATGTATATATATATATATACTGCAGAAACATCCTACCTAAAGTTCATTTATTTTGTTCAGCGAGTTCAGTAGTAAAGTAACGGTGAGAATTCGAGTGTAATTAGTGGGTTTTTAACGTATGTATATACTGCAGTCGAGCCTTACCTTCTCTGAGCAAAGAGTATTCGGACACTTTTCTGCAGGCCTTGGTCGCTTTCATTACCTCGAAAAGAACACAGTACCTGAAACACGCGCATCGAAATGGTCATTAATAGGGTTAAATAGGGTTTTAAATTTTCACCAAATTAATTTTTTTGAAATATTAATTAATTTGGGTGAAAAATTAAAATAAAAAAATTGTGTATTGTACTATTGTATATAAAAGTTGATGAACTAACAGCAAGAGTACATTTTTAAAAGTTGATTTCTTGTATGTATCGAATACTAATAAATTATTAATAAATAATAGTCAATAGGGGACCCAATTAATATGTCATAAATTAAACGACAATATGATAACAATATAATACCATTTAAATAGCTTATTCATATAACTATGAACATAATAATTCTTAAACCTTGGTTGATAAGTCATTCATATCGATATATTTCCTGTGTGTAATCAATAATCATACTTAATCATCTATAACCAAATACGTTCAAAAGAAAAATAATATTTTTCATAATTTCTTTGAAATATTTCTAGAATATCAAAATATTCAACTTTGAAATATTTCAAATTTAGAACTCTATAGTTATTATTATGTTATTCGTATACTAACGGCGTCATCGAATCAATATATTTTATTTTATTATAATGTCAATACTTTTATGCAAGCCCGGATTAAGGATCAATTGCGCCCCGGGACACCATACACTTAGTGGGGCCCCCTTTCAACTTTAACTTCAAAATAATTGTATTATTACGTCATATTAACGACTTTATATTATTGTATAATTTTTTACTATACAAAAAATATACAGGATATATCTAATGTCATTGTACGCGGCTTCAAGATGGTACTTTAAAGAGGTCATTTTATGCCACGGGAAAAACCACTGACAAATTACAAAAAACCGTTAAAAATGGGATTTTAATTTCCAACGTTTTGTTTATCACCATAGAAACGAATAAAAAAAAAGCGGGTAAGTGGATTTCGCTCTGCTGTACAGTAGGTGATAAGTCGGACAATGTTTAATCAATTGTATTAAACTTGAATTCAATGATATAATATCATTGTATAAGAAAAACGATTCTGAGCGAAGATGGTTTATCAGTCTGGATTTTTTAAATTTTTATTATTTATTATTATAGCCTTTAAGTTAAATTTATATTATAATATTTTAATTTTTTATTCGTTGCTACGGTGATAAACAAATCGTTGGAAATTAAAATCTCATTTTAAGTGGTTTTTCGTAATTTGTCAGTAATTTTTTTCGTGGCATTAAATAACTATTGAGAAAATCGAAAAATGACCTCTCTAAAGTCTAAAGTACCATCTTGATCCAATTTGCTAAAAGATACTATATGTTGAAATCGAAGCACTCCATCTGGTAGAAATTTTGTATACAGAACATAAAAAAAAAAAACACCATTGTAAAACCATAAAAATAATAAAAATAACGATTTTAATTATTTTGTTGTAGTTTATAATATTAAATCAACATATAGGCTATAATAAAATATCCAGACCGATAAACCGTCCCCGCTCAGAATCGTTTTTCGTATACAATGATATGATATCATTGAATTCAAATTTAATACATTCAATTATACAGAGACCAACTTGTAATCTACTGTACAGTAACCCACTTACCCGCTTTTTATTTTAAACTGTATTGGACGTGTAAAAAATATATTTTGGGGATAAATATGGTCCCCGGGAGCGTACCCCTCTTGGCCCCCCCTTAATCCGGGCTTGCTTCTATGTGGGTATGATATTATTATTCGTTTTATACAATTCGCCCGTGACGGTTATTTGTGCAAACATTTTAAGAGAATTTGATTTCAGATCTTTTCAGTCGTATAATGATGTCGTGAATCGTTAAAACTTTTAAACGCTTTTAATATTCATACACGTTAAAGGCACATAAATTATAATTATACATCAGTATTTTCAAAAAAAAAATTTCTTTTGAATAGGTATAACACAATATATAGAATTAAACAAACTACATTACCTACCTATTTCAGCATGTTGCCATTTGAAAAATGCAAAAAAATAATAATACTAAAAATGTAAAAGTTTCAAATGGGTATAAATGTAGAAAGTATCAAAAACGCGATTCCCATAACTACTGCAAGAGACAAAACAAAAAACTGAAACCGAAAGTTTGCTTAAGATTTTTGCAAACAATCAGTTATGAATGCGATAAAAACATCAACCCGTCGCATACCTATCATCACATTTAGTGTATAAAAAATATAATTTTCTTTCCCCGGAATATTATGTCATACAGAGTGACACCGGTATGTATATCCATTGGCTATTATTGTAACTATACTACCCTACCTATATGGAATATATATCAATAAATTTCACATTCATAGGTTTCCAGCTCGATCCTCAACCTTCAAAATTACTATGATAATGATATTCATTGGCGGTGGAAGATATATACTATGTACACACGCGTCACATACCGACATAATATTACACGTAATATAATCCAGTGATGTTGTTGACATTATATGTAAATATTATTACGATATCGAAGCATTTTCGGATCGGTTAATACGATTTAAGAGTACCTATAATGGTATGTTATTATGGCGCATACCTAGCGTATTAGGTATTATTTTACATCTATGAACAAGTACAATAATAATAATAATAATAATACCTATAGGCAATAATAATTTAAAATAAATTATAATATAGAAAATTATGTAAATGATCTTGAAATAACTGTCTGCTTTTATAAATTATCTTTTCTTTACTAAGCCCTAATATTACTATACCATATCAGCAATAAGGCATTTCGAATGTTAGGATTAATATTATACAGAAATGTTCGTGAGTTCAATGATTCGGCATGTTGGAAATTACTATACTGCGCTTTTGTACGTCCAATTTTAAAATATGGTTTGATTATAATATGAAGTCCCAACAAATCCAAGTTAATTTTCACTGCTTAACAATTATTGTCCAGTATAATGTACTGTGCTGGGATAAAATTGTATTTTTAATTCGTTTTTTTTGTTTGGTATTGCATATTGTTATAGCTCAAGTATTAATAATTAATATTTGTAACTTTTTTAAAAGATATAACTTTTATTTTTTTAGTGTCTAATCATTTACCAGGTATTTTTGTTATCAGATTAATTAAAACAGCTATTATTGATTATTAAATGATTCGGAAGCATATAGATGAGTCCATATTTGGGTCACTAACGTTGGACGCATATAATATGCATCCGATATAGCAGTGACGGGTTAATTAATTAGAATAATTAGATAAGGTCCAAAATCATTTTTTCCTTATGTTTTATTTTTAATTGAATAATTCACTTTACAGTAATTCTTCGTTTAATTTATTAAAACTAGGTATTATATATTGACCCTTTATTATCGAGAAGAACATTTTCTAAAATCAATTATATTTAAGTTGCTATTTTTTGTACTATGTAGTATTGTTTGTTATTTTATGAACTACTATATTCACTGCGTACTATTTTTCTTGGTGGCGTTAAATTAATTATTATATTATTATATTTTATGTATTACCTAAATATTATTGTAATAATATTATATTATGTACACTGCAGATAATCATTAAAATCACGTTCTGAGCATTGATTCAATGTTGCTAAAACAACAACCTTCGTTATGTTTATTAAAATTTAAGACTATTAAAAGAATGCATTTTACATAGTATTACACTATTCATGATATTGTATATATTGTACATAAAATCGTGATTTATCGTGATCATCTCTATCTCTCGTGAAACAATTAATATCGATAAACATAGTAGTATACTAATATACAAACAATATAAAGTATTATAGTTAACGTTTTCAGTGTGTACTATATATATTGTATACAACGCACTCTCATATAAAATTAAATTGATGAAAATTTAAATATATAATTTCAAAAATGTTAAAAATGTATATTCATAAAGTTAATAAAATAATCTTATAATCGTGATGGTATGTTATATTACAACAAGATAAATTAATAAACCAAATTTGATTGCAGACATTTTTCTTTTTTCATTTTTAAGTATTTCCCGTCCGCTGTTATTATTAATCTTAACAAGAACTAATGTTTATTAAAATGGATATTTTTAATCTTCAGTGCCTTAAACAAACTGGTTAAAGCTGTTTAAAAAACAGTTATTTATTTATTAATAATTCCAGCGGGACTCTGTTTGCCAACAAAACGGTAAATAAAGAATTTCATAGTTTTTAATTTCGAATTTAAAAGTTTTAAAGGGTACCTGCTATAGTGTCATTTCTTTAAGAACTGTCATCATGTAATAAATATACTATTTACTATTTAGTATGTGAGTTCTATAGTTTACTTATTTTTTCAGAGCAAAAAGCTGTTATCCTCCCATCCCTTAAAACATTGCATTCCATCTTGTATATAGTCTTGCACGTGGCGCATACTCAAAAATTTATTACTACCTACAAAAACTTTTTTTACTTTTTTCTTATATAATTATCATATTGTGTGCACCGTCTTATTTTTTACTTCAATTTTTAATGTGGTTTTAAATTTTAAATAATTTTTTTTTTCATATATTTTATGTGTTTTGTTTTTAAATTTAACATAACCATTTTCCCAATTTAATCTTTTTATTTACCTTCTATATACCTACTGAAATTTACATATAAATACATATAATATATCTACAGTAACTTAATATTAATTATTTTATAATAAACTATATGTTTGAGTTATTATTTTAACTTAAAAACACATTTTAAAATACGATAAAAAAGGGTAGGTATAATGGTACGTAAAGAAATGTTAACTCTTTGCAATATCTGTCTCGGTGAAAGTATAATTTATATTTGTTTGTCGTATTTTTGTCATTTTAATCTTTTATTGTTAATTATTTATTAATTAATTGATTAATCCTTTAAAATTTCAGCAGTACAAATTAAATTTTATCAATTATTAACCATCGTTTGATATCAGATATTGTGGAACTTTATGTTCGTAAAGTATCAAATTTAAAGTTTTATTTTGATATAAAATACGCTGTTAATGTTCTTAGTACCTATTTTAATTATGTAATTATAAATAAATAAATATTTTATACAAGGATCTGATAACCTTTCATAGTTTTATTTTTCAGTAAAAGTTTATATCACCAAACTATAATTTTATGGTTTTATTTAAAAATGTATTAGTATCAATAAACTATCACGATATTTTTAAAATCAAATTTAAATACTATAATGATATTATAGCATAGTTGTTAGTAGAATTGGACGAGTACTCGAATCTATTCGACTTATTACTCAACCTTTATGAGTAGCTACTCGACCTTTTTCGAGCACTCGACTTTTGAACTTGACTCGATTCGACTCTGCATCAAAAAAATAATACTCGCCCAATTAATGTTTAGTGTTACGACGTGCAAACAATGCATTAAATAGTTGTCATTTGCCAAAAATGTTGCCCAACAATGAACTCCTAAAACTTGAAGTTCGTGATTATATTTTTTTACTGTAGTATAAGATATTACGGTGAACACTATACTAGATACCTGCTAAAATATGTATTTAATATATTTTGTAAACTACATTTAATGAACAATCGAACACTATCTAAACAATAAACATCTCTAAACAGAATGTCAATGATGCAATCCTTATATGAATGAGATGCGACAAACATAGGTTAGGTTAGGTATTAATACAACCACTATCTTGCAGGCTGCACTGAAATAAGGGAATACCTGACGTAACGCGTGTATACATTTTTTCTTCATAATTCCTATTTACGGTTGAATTTAATTTATATTATAATAGTTATATAGTTATTTTATATTATAATTTATTCAATTATTTATATACGCATAATATGTTTGATTTTAATATTTTTATTGTGTTATACCTATACTACATTAATTTTATGTATTACAGAGTTTTGTTAAGAAAATATAGTGAAGTGTACAGTTATTACAGCCCAAGTGATAATTACAATAATGATCTTAAATGGGGAAAAAGCCTATTCATAAATCATGACTATTGTACATTTATTATAAACTTTACGATCGTATAAATACGGTATTATTATAAATTATGATGTGTAGTATATTTAATATATTATTTTAAATAGGGATATCTATCTTAGAGTATATACGAAAATATAACACGATTTATGTGAGTTTAGTACGGAGAAAATTACAGTAAGTAGCTACTTTATGAGATTTCGTTCTCACAGCCGACAATTTTATAGTTCTCTATAGCTTAAAAATATATAATATTATCCAGTAAGTACGCCAAGCTCCTGAAATAAAAAAAAAATGTATGCTGATTTTTACACTTTGAATTTAAACACTTGTTTTGAGGCATCAACTCATATTAATCTCTTTAAATATATTATTTTTCACTGAGATTATACGTCAGCAAATTAAATTATACCCTTTAAGACTTTAAAATAAAAAAAAGAAGGGTAAGTAGATGTCGCTCTGCTGTACAGTAGGTTACAAGTGGGTCACTGTAATGTATGGTGTCAAATTTGAATTCAATGATATGATATCATTGTAAAAGAAAAACGATTCTGAGCGAAAACGGTCAGTCAGCCTAGCTATGATATTATCAAGTATATTTGATGATATTATTGTGAATAAAGTAATTTATATATAACCTATTTACGTTGAGCCTTGTTTTCAATTTTCAATCATTAGCTATAAGAGTTGAACATTTTATAAATTTTTAGCTACAAAATAATTATTAAATTTTAAATTTGATACATTTTTTAAAAATCCGAACTTTAAATGTTTATAAAAAAAATTGTGCATATGTATTTTTAATATTTTTCAACTGCTATTAGAACGATATATCAGGAGCCTTGCATTACATTTTCACGCTTTTTTACCCAACAAATAAATTTTATTGATATTAATAGATAAAAAACGTAAAAAATTGAAAACTGACAATGTCCGTAACAGCTCAAGAAGAGTCAACCTATTTTCAAGATTTTATCATGTATATAAAATGCTAATATAAACATTCAGAGAAATTTGCAAGTATCTACAGTAATACGTTTTTTAATTACAACAAAATAAAAATATCGTTACATCAGAAATCGAGTGAATATCAAATGTTGTAAAAATATGAATTTCAAACGCTCATAAAAATTTAATTTGACTTTCTTGTAGACACATTTTTTTTTTTTTGATAAAGATAGACAAACTTATGGATGATCTTGTATTACATATTCAAATCTTAGATTTAAAAAGAAAAATTTTTATGAATTTTCAACACAAAATAATTTGCTGATTTTCGTGATTTTTCCGTATTTTGTCAAAATTTGAACTTTAAATGCTTATAAATAAAAACTGTGACTAAGAATTTTTAATATTTTTCAAATATCATTGTAACAATATAGTAGGAGCCTAGTATTAATTTGTCAAGCTTTTTTACCAAACAAATAAAGTTTTATTGACATCCATAGAAAATGATACTAATAAAATTGGAAACTGAAAATGTTCCTAAACAGTTCAAAACAAATCAAAATATTTTTAAAATTTTATCGTGTATAGAAAATGCAAATATAAACAATCAGTGAAAATGTCATGTATATGCGTTAATTTGTTTTAGAATTACATCAAAAGGCAAAAACCAAAATCGATTTTCTCGAAAACAGATTTTGCGTTAAAATTCCCATTTTTCCTTAATTTTTCTTTTGTTTTTCACGTCGCTTTTGAAAACTATGTAGAATTTTTATTTTTGACCCCTCAAGGTACCAACTAGATTCACTTTCCTAAAAGGTGATGACAGACACAAAAAAAAAAAAACACACATCATTGTAAAATCAATACATTCATCGCTTCGCTCAGAATCTAAAATAAAAATAATTTTATCAATAATATAACATTAATAATAGTTAAAACTTTTTCTTTTTTACTTACGTATTGGTAGTAGGTTTTGACGATACAATTGAGTAAGTGATCTCATACAGTATACTATACCACACATTTATGCCATTAGGTACCTAAAAACCTTATACTTATTGTTTATTGAGAAATTAATTTAATATATACCTAATGATTTAAAAATAAAAAAATATAAGAAATAAAATACTTTTAAAAATGGACTGTTAAAATAATATTATGAAATAAGAATAAGAATCACTAACGAAATTTAGTACCTATGCTAGGTATTCATATTTTATATGATATATTTTGTTTTTCATTATTGGAACATTTTATTGACTCGCGTGGTAAAAATATCTTATAACATTTTTTATAAATTCCACTTTGAACTAGGTATGTAGCAAAGTACTATAAATGTAAGACGTATATCCAAATATTTTATACTACAACGCTGAAGACATATCAGTTTTCATATAGGTAAGAGAGCCGTATACCACAATTTTCAATTTGTCATTCCTTTTATGAACATTTTTTTTGTATTTCATAAGAACCCTTTGGCCTTTGCAGAGCTTTCGATATATTATTATGTGAAGCTTATATAGAACACGTTTTACTCTGTGTTCCGTATATACAAAACCACGTGTTTTGAACCAGAAATCTTGACGCATAATGTTGACATTGCATCGGAGTATAGGTACTTTTTGTTAAGCTTGGTTTAAAAGGCCAGCTCAAAAAACACCCGTATACACACCTATCTATATTATATAATATATATGTACATTATAATATACATATTTTATTTTTTATCGCCTACTCAGCTTTAATATGCATCACTCTCTGTATACTATATTCTGTATAGGTAGGTACCCACATTAATTCCATGCATTGACTCGGACACAAAAGCCCAGACATGTAAACAGCTTTTACCAACCGACGGCCTTCATAATAAGTATCTATTGAAAAGGTCATCGACGCTTGTAATTTTCATGCGCACACATCAGAAATTCTGCACAACACACGTATATACGCGCATACAATATAATAATATGTACCGACACACAAAGGTTGCCGCCGCGACTGCCGATGAGTATCTACATTAATTAAAGACGTCGCAAACACATCATCTTCTCCGAGGTTTTAATGAATTCTTTACATTGAAGAACCATATATATACATCGTCTGTATAGTATAGAGTACCAGTAGTATATATAGATATATGATATGAAATATAAAGGTAGGTACGGAAGATATTGCTTTAGCGTAGTGCTGAGTGTGAAACGATACTCAAAGATTTGTAGTATATAATATTATATATTATATATTATCATGATATTGTGTTGTTCCACGAGTTTTAATTGAAAACACGACTTTTCAAATACGAAGAAATAATATTTCAAAAGGCCATCACAAAATGTAAATATTAATAATAATGATGATAATAATACTACAAGAATACAAGTAAGTAAAAATGTAGAAAAAATAATGTATACTGTAATGTAACTACATTTACTATATTTTTTTTCGAATAATTTTAGAGACTGAGAAGTGCCACCAAAAATAATGAACATAATCATATTGTTTGAGAGAGGTGACCGCTAAACAGGTGTCTGTTAATACAAGTTTCACTGCAATAATAGTATCTGATGATGAAAATATTACAAAAAAAGTAAGTGAAATTGTAGGGAAAAAAATGTATAATGTAAATGTTGTAATGTAGCTATATTTACATTTTTATCAGAATAATTTCAGTGGACTAGAGGTGCCATCAAGACATAAACTGTAGATGAGGGCCCACGAGAAAAATACAGGCCACTGCAGCAGAACGTAGCTGAACGTGCAGATATGAACACAGACGTGATAAAAGCAGACAGATAACGGTGTATCGTTTATAAACTATTGTTAGCATAATATAGGTAATGCGCGTTCCAGTGTTATTACCTATACCTATTATTGTACGTAGTCGGTATAATATTAATTTATAATATAATATATAATATTATGTATATTATAATGCACTGTGTTTACGACGTCCAATATTGCATTGTCGAAATGGTCAACGGGGGTAACAATCAAATTAACGCATAGTTACGACACTCAGGGGTGGCTGGGGGGAGGGATAGTTCATTTGCATACAGACAATTAATTAGACATATAATATTATGATGTAATCAATCACATGGTGGCTGGCCCTAATATACATAATATATATATCCTATTCCTATAATATATTGATTATAGATTTAGACGGATATGGGTGGTCGTTTACAATGCCAAATCAGCTGGCTGTCTAATTTATTTCACGAGTATTATTAAATTGTATGCCGTCTGAGAAACGTTTTTTTTAAAAACTAAAATAATTTAAATCACTTATTATTATTGATCGATACTTTTAATACCTATCAGAGAACATTATGTAGGTATTTTAATAATGCCGATAATACTTGAGAATAGTTTAGGTCTTGAATTATTTATATAAACACTGATTCACCGCCGAATAGTATTAAACACTGATCGATGTAATAATTTAAACTCGAACAACGAGTATTACTGTCCTATACTTCAGCTATTTACCTATGTATATTGTAACAACATTGATAATCATTAATCACTGTATAATTATAATTATATGTATAAATAATAGCTCGAAATATTTATAAGACTAAAAATATTACACTTGGTAATCACGATTCAAATAAAAAGAAAAAGAAATAAGATCAATGACAATATATCAGAAATGATTATTTTTACGGTTGTGTTAACGAATATATAGTTAATTATAGGTATCATTTTAAATACAAAAGTAATTAAAAAATCGATTGTG
Organism: Sitobion miscanthi; assembly: GCA_008086715.1. Lineage (NCBI taxonomy): Eukaryota > Metazoa > Arthropoda > Insecta > Hemiptera > Aphididae > Sitobion > Sitobion miscanthi. Next base: position 11,298,980 of record CM017800.1, on the reverse strand, counting down.
AGCAGAATATATTTTTGAAAAATAAACCACAATGTCATGACGTATTAATCTCTGTTTTAAATGTATTATTATAGTAAACATATTAATGCGTGTTGTATAAAAATGCATGAAAATACAAATAATATGAAAGTAAACCTACCGCTATGAAATTTAAATTATTTTTGTAAGCTGATATGTTTTATCGACCATTCTTTAAATATTAATGAATTTGACCTACTTTTGGGAAACAAACTGATATCTGCGTAAAAAAATAATATGTAATTTGAGCATACCTGGGTGACTGGGTTCATAATTTAGTATCAAGTATATGATTTCCAATTATTATTTGTTAAAATTACTGGAAATAATTAATTATTTTATTTGAGATTTAATTTACAAATATTATATGTTAAATATTTCTGTCAAATTAATTTAATATAAAAACAATATTATATGTTAAATATTTCTTTCAAATTAATTTAATATAAAAACAATATTATATGAGCAATCGTTTTGAGCCTTTCAATTGCATCGATTGATTACAATACAAATAAATATTACTAATTAGATTATAAGCCCGTGACTCATTACGTGAGGTATTTACGGTAAATTAGTTTTATTGACTTTTCCAACGTATATTATTTTATTCAAATAATTAAATTTTTTCCAAGTTAAATTTGTGTTGTATACATATATATTTAGTATAATTTACACAATACAACAAATACAATAAATAAATTTACAAAGTTAACGAGATACCTAGTTCTTTCATTTGTATTTTTCTATGTATGCTTAACGTGATCCTATATAAAACTTAACACCTATATCAAAATATTAAAATATAATAACTATGATTTGTAGTAAAAGCTTAGGTAACGAGTAATAATATATTTCTATACATGCATATTGGTACTTCATACTTGATTATAATATAGAATTTATGTTCAAATTAATTTTTTTATGAAGTTTTATACTTAATGAATTGAAATTTGAAAGTATTACAAAGTACTAGGTTAGGTTAGGTACTAGGTACCTACCTACATCAAACGTACTAATAATTATAAATTAATATTATTCTTTAGTAAACTACCACATATATTGAGCTAACTACAATTAGCCTTAATATTTAATGCATTATGTCAAGACAAACCTTTTTTGTGTTTAATGACAAGTAGCTGCTGTAAGCTCATGTAGGTCTATAATTTAATTATTTTCATGTCAGAGACTCTAAAATTCTAAGACGTCTACTGCTTGTCATCTTCTTGCAGCAGTGTAAAGATCTGATATTTTTAGTAGAGTTACACATAACAGATCACGAATATATGTATAAATAGTGTTAGGGTGTAAGAAAGTCTTACGCCTTTGATGGCAATTTCACGACAAAGGTATGCCCGAAATTTGAATATTAACTACCCCAGGTTTTGTTACAATTATCCTCCTTGACTGGCCACCCTATCTATGTTGCCGAGTATCTTTACACACCCTCGTATCTATTTAATTATGCATTCATTGAGCTTATATATAATATAAACATGTATATAACACACACAAAGATATAGCAACCTATAAATGTGTATGAGCAAAACATAGAAATTTTGCGGACTTAACAGAGTCGTCCCCAGTAAGGCCCTTGCTTATGGCCTTAACCACCAAAATTAAGTAAAATATTTTGTGTTTCGGTTATCTTTTTAATTTATGTCAACTGATAACGTTAAAAATAATTGAACACTTACTCCTTTGAATCTAAATCGACTGGTTCTTTTGACAAGCGGTACTTTAAATTGTGACGTATATCTTGGGACTCATTACTCAAACGGTTGGATGCCAAAGACGCAGGCAGCAACATGGCGGTTTCTGAAAAGAAAAAGGAAATTGCTTAAACGTCCATGGTTTTATTATGCTGCATACATTTCTATTACCTACTCAATTACGCCGGTAACGTGAGTTTAGATAATATGAATTAAATAGGTAATATCTTAAAAACCAACGAGTACCTAATACAGCTTTAAATTTCTTTTATTAAGATTTATATTATTAATAGTATTATAATATTAATATGATATTCATTTCAAATAACTTTCACAATATTAAACTAAATATACTATACATAGAATATATACAGTATGCCCAACCTATGATTCTAATAAATTAATTTATTTTATTAAAGATGATGATTTACAAAAGTTAAATTTAATTAAATTTATTCCAGCTAACTTGTAATAATTAATATGTACATTAGACATAAATTACTTAGATTTAATTTATTAAATGTAATTATTTATAGAACCTCAGAGATTCGATTATGTTAATTTACATAATAAATAACAATACATTAATATGTATTAATAGTTATTGCTTAAACAACCTCGTTTGTTGGTTATAATTTTAATAATAGTTATATTCAAAAAATAAAATAATTGAACATAATTATATAATGTACCTATAAATTATTATATATTAACATATTATAGTAATTAAGAAAAACTTTGAAAATGTGTCAGTTTTATTTATTTATTTGGGACTACAAATGTAATACTAAAGTTTCTACAAAACTTTATTCATGTAATTTTGTAATATGCGAAAAAAAAATAAATAAAAAAAAAGCGTGTAAGTGGATGTCACTCTGCTGTACAGTAGGTTACAAAGTGTGACTGTAATGATCAATGAATGGTATTATAATATTATCAATGATAATGGTATTATAATAATTTTGAGCGGAGACGATTTGTCAGTCTAGAATATTTTAATTTGTATTTAGTTTTTAGGCTGTTGACCCAATTAATACATTTTTATTGACATTAAGAAAAAAATAACGAGTCAAAATATTTTGAAAATGTTATGAAGTATTGAATTGGTAAATAAACATATAGTATAAATTACAAGAAATCGAGTGATTTGAACTTCAAATGCTTATAAAAATTTAATTTGACTTTCCGGTATAGATTTTTTTTTGACAAAAGTAGACAAAGGAATCTTGTATTAAATATTCAAATTATAGATTTAAAAAGTGAAATTTTTATAATAATTTTTAATATGTATTTAATTTTATAATTTTATATAAACTTTCAAAATAATTTGCACATTTTCGTGATTTTTATGTATTTTGTAAAAGTTTGAACTTTAAATGCTTATAAAAAAAATTGTGACTATGTATTTTTAATATTTTCAACTGCCATTTTAACAATGGCTTAAGGAGGCTAAAAGCCTTGTATTAAATTTCAAGACTTTTGACCCTACGAATAAAATTTTATTGACATCTGAAAAAAAAAACTAAAAAATTGAAAACTGAAAATGTTTGTTAACAGCTCAAAACAAGACCAAATATTTTTAAAATGTTATGTTCTATAGAAAATGCTAATATGTTTATAATAATGTTTATTCAGTCAAATTTTCATGTATTCACGATCATTTGTTTTAAAGTTACTTACACCAAAAACCAAAATCTATTTTTTTTGTTTTTTTCCGGCTCTTTAGAAACTTCTGGAGATTTTAAATTTTAACCTCGCCAATGCACCAAATATATTCACATTACCATTAAACAAGCTATTGAGTGGAAAATCAATAAAAAATAAAAATAAAACTCACATTATTATAAAATCAACACATTCATCGCTCCGTTCAGAATCTAAAATCTAATTAGTGTAATGTATTATAAAATTAATAGAAATAATGATTACAACTTTATAAATTTGAATTGTTAAAATAAAAAATGGAACGGTAATTTTATGACATGAAATATAATATAATAACAATACTATTATGAATTATGAGTAGTTTATTAAGTTATCATAACATAATATTATATAGGTTGTAATAGTACTTTATAAAATTATCGTCTCATAATTATTAGAGATTATAAGAAAAATCAAATATTATTTTCACTAGTTTTGTAAATTTCAATAATTCTGCCAACAAACGTTCGAAATACATATTGAAAGCATCTATCTTGTATTCATATTACTATTACTTTTTATCATGACAGACATTCATAATATCTATGGTTGGACGTCTGAGTTTTGAAATACGTGCTATATGCACGATAAGATTTAGACTTTAAGATTTACTTAAATTGTTTATTTTATAATGTTTATTAATATCAATCCATTTCAACTCATTTAATTCGTGCTTTTTTTATACTTACATTGAATCATACACTTCAATTGCATATTTCAGAGTACACTCACAATTACCATTCATGCAGATGCTAAAATTAGTTAAATAATTTAACAATGAGTACATTATAACGCATGTAAACGGTTGTATTTTTAATTAGAAACACATTTATAATAACAAGCATTATTAGAATATTGTTATTCATAAAAATAATTGACATATTTTCAAATTTCGTAATCACTAAAAGCTAGACCGTATTATACTTTGAGAAATCATAGTCTATATTATTACACTCTATAGTCGCAATACCTATTATAATATTGTACTCAAAATATATATTAATTAATTATTAGTCACATATATAATAGCGTATAATAAAGTACAGAGTTGTATGATAATATTTTTACATTATATCATTTGTAGTAGTTATCTATTTCACAAATTATCACCGAATTGCAGTTTTCCGTTAAACAAAGTGAATGTTTAATTAATGAAAATTGGCGGTTCAACTCTCGCTGACCTCTAGGAACTCAATGATTCATAGTTTATAAATTATCTAAATCTCTTTCATCTTATTTACAGTGAAAAGTTGACTAGGGTCAAATCGATGTGATTTCAGTGAAGCAGAGATTCAGTGCACTGTCTCTGAGAACAATAAGTAAAGAAACTCTGGACTATTTAACGATACACTGATCGGTCACACTTTTAAGCCCAATCCAAATTCTCTTGTTGATCGAGTAAAAGCACATAATATACTCGTACATATAGACGATAGCTGATATATCAACATGTTTAATATAGTACCTATACTATTAGTATCGCTTAGTAATTTTTAAAAGTGGAAATTTGAATTTCCAAGAAAACCGAGCAAAGTTATAAAATTAAATAATATAGGTTAGATTAGAGCTAAAAATGAACTAACTTTTGTTCTAGTCAATATTACAATTTTTTTTTAGATTCTGAGCGGAGCGAGGAAGCTAGTGGGGTTTTACAATGGTGTTTATTTTTTTTTATATCCTGTATACAAAATATCTTACAAGGAGTACTTCGATTTCAATATGTAGTACCTTATATTTTAGCAAATTGGATCAAGATGGTACTTTAGAAAGGTCATTTTTCGATTTTCCCAATAGTTATTTAGTGCCATAGGAAAAACCACCGACAAATTACGAAAAACCACTGAAAATGGGATTTTAATTTCCAGCGCTTTATTTATCACCATAGAAACAAATAAAAAATAATAATAATACCTATTATAATATAAATTAAACTTACAGGCTATAATAATTAATAATTAATAATAACAATATACAAAATCTAGACTGACAAACCGTCCCCGCTCAGAATCGTTTTTTTTATACAATGATTTTATATCATTGAAGTTTAATACAATCCAATATACATCGAATCACTTGTAACCTACTGTATAGCAGAGCGACATCCACTTACCTGCTTTTAATATGGAAAATAAATTTTTTTGGAAAAATTCAAAATAGCCAATTTTTAAATCTAATTTTTAGAAAGATGATAAAGATAGTTATTTATTACAATTTTATTAAATACCAATATTTATTTGGAGTAAATTAATTTGAAACGTAATAACTTTTTCAAAATTTTCTTTTTGAATATTTACAAATAAATATTTCTTGACATAAGTATAATATTTCTTAAATTATTTATTCCCATATAGTTTTCATAATTTTTGTCTTACGTTTAACAGTATACATTTTTTTGAAAGTCAGTTATTTCAGTTACACCCTTTATAACACTAAAAATTAATCTAATAAAATAATGATACAGTTAGGTATAAGTACTTTAAAATAGTATAATTCAGAAAAATAAATAATGTATTGCATTTATTTAGTTTAACTATCTTCTAAAAATCGATCAATCACATTTAAGATTTAGTTTAATTAATTCCACGATAATTTTAATGATATAATATGTTTTATATTTAGGTACTTATACTTTCTATGCATAATAATTTAAAAAACACATTTTTTTGGAGATGAATTTTTCGAGCCGCAAGACCTAATGTTTAAGCTCAACTGTTTGAAAATTTTTATTGTTGTCATAATGTTATAGCTGAATATTATGATTTGCACGAACAAAAAATATTTAGTTAAGTTCAAAAAAACGGAAATAATATATTAAAATCAATCTTGTAAATACTATAATATGCATATTAATATATTACACTAATGACCTCAGTGTCCAATGAAGATACCTACTTATGATAAAAAAATGTTTGTTATAAAATATGCTATGCCTTTTTTTTTTAACAAGACTTCCATTTTAAATGTAATACAATTCTATTTTACACAGTTGTCAGTCAGTCAGTGTAAAGTTAAAGCGAATTGTGTACAATGTATACCAACATATAAAAATGATACTCAAAGTAATGACAACAATAAATGATAACAATAGTAGAAGTACATCAAATAAGTATATGTAAGATATTAAATATACATGTACAACAGCTATGTACATAATAGACAACAAAACAATCTGGAAAACAATCGATGCACTGATGTCTACAATTTTTAACAATGAGTAATTACAATATTTTTTGCAATTCTTTCTTTCTTATCTTTTGTTTGTATTTAAGGTGCTTGTGAATAATGAGCCTCGACTTTTTGCTTGATTAAAATATTTTCATGCCAACAGTCAGACAACAATAAATTAAACCATTGCTACCCATGGACCGTTATCTCCAAAAATGAACAACACTCTAAGAAAATATTACTAGGGGATGCATTTTACTTTTCATTTGATATGGTACATAAATATTTGTTGTGGTTAAAATACAGTACACCAAGACAGTGCTAGAAAATTGTATTTATTATTATGGAAGCCGGTTAGGGTACAGTGGTAGCTTGCAGGGATGTGACACTTTGGAATTATGCAAAACACAATGGATGCGAACTTTCGTTAGTACGAAAATGTATTAAAAATTATGGTCACAACAGTGTAAGGATTTATGTTTTTATAAAATTATTATTTAAAAGGCACATCATAAACATGAAATAGGTTAGCAAAATAGGTTATAGCAAATAGAGGTTGTAACGCGTATTTATATGATTTATAATCTGTGTGTAATTTCTTTTTCTTTTATTTAAAGTTTGCTTTTGAAAAAGTATCATATATGATGATAAACCTACATACAAACACAATTATTCTTACCGTATATGTTCATAATAGGTCGATTCACTCTAATTTTTAAACTAACGGAGCTAAACGTGATCGGCTGAGTGTAAATTTGGAATATTACGAAGTTGTAAGACAGGGATGACAAATGTATGTGTAGCGTCCTCTTAAAGTAAATACAATTTTTCCATATGATATAACGTATGTAAATATGCAATAAATTGTTATATTTTTTTTATAGTCATGTATAATTATTATGGAAATAAAATTGTAAATTGGTTTTTGAATTAAATTTCATCATCCAATAACAATGTGTTTGTTACTTATTATTGCAGTTTTATGTACGGCAGATATTTTAAAACGCCTTTTAATCCATATTGTTTTAATATTTACATTTTATTAATGAACCTGTGGTACAATGAAGTATAAAATAGTTGCTAAAATGCATTATTCAAAATTGTTAATTAAAATGTATTTAAAATGCCAATCTTTCAGTTTTAAAAAAATAAACCCTTATGGTTATGAACTAGTATTTTTAGTTATCAATTTATAAAACACATTACATGTAAAAAATAATCACTATATATTATGTTGATGGTCATATATTAATTTATTTTATTAAAATTATAATGAAACTCTCTTTGTTATGTATAATGTTATATTTTATTTTTGTTTATAACAAATAATGCAATTTAAATGCTTCATGTATTTTTTCATTAATCATTCAAAAAAGGTTAGACAATTTAGCAGAATTATTTGAAATATATTGATGTATGGATTTAAAAGTTGAGGCCATTGTATTTATACTGAATAATAAATAATTTTAAAAATTTAAAAAAAAATGAATAGATACTTGAGTCTTGTGATCAAAAATATATTTTGAAACGACATCTCAAGAAGATTAAAGTGTCATATTGAACATAAACAATGTTGACCATTATAATTGGATCAATTTTCGTCAAAGATAATTTTCCTAAAAAATAGAAAAGGAAATGTTGTACAAATTGTTCGTATAAACAGTATCCAGTTGAAATTGATTTATAAATGTAATTTAATATATTTTGATGAAACCTTAAGTTTAATGTTTACAAGTAGGTCATACACATGATACTCGTATTATGATTTTAAACTATAGCACGGCAACGAAAGTATGCAATTTTGTAGCACCGAAGACTGCTTGACGCCAATGAGTATAATCGAGAAACAGCCGGGGGCTCGTAAAATAATATAATATTATAATAGATTATATTATTAAAAGTACGAAATATTAAACGGTTAACTTTTTAGCCGTGTTATTACTACCAAATAGTTTTAGCGAATTAAGAAAATGGTTTTATTATAACCAGGATTAGATTTTTAGATTCTTAAATATATAAAATTTTGAACATTTTTTTTTTTATATATGTTTTGGAATGTTTTAGATGTTTAGAAAAAAAATTGTCTATAAACCTTTTAGTGCACTCCCAGGATAATTGGGGCATCTAGTTCCCATGCACGCCCTTTTCTGCACCATCGAAGGACAATGTTTGCCACCATTTACTGGTGTTTTCATCACTTGTCTTTTTCTTGTCATCATGCCACTTCCACATTCCGTGTCGCATTCACTCCATGATTCCCACTCTGACATCACACAATCAATCACTGAAAAATAAAAATCAATTTTGTTACATCTTAAAACTTTAACCTAATCTAATCATTTTTCGTTTTATTATTGAGTATTATGTAATATACAATATGTAATCCTTAAATAGGAATCCTAAAATATAAAAAATCTCGTGTCACGGTGTTAGTGGTCGAACTGCTCCAATGAAACGGCTAGACCAATTTTATTGAAATTTTATCTGTATAATTGGTAAGTATGAGAATAGGCCGCAAAGTATTTTTCATCCTGCTAGATTCAACGAAGGGAGGTGCTCAAACGGTGATTTTAAGATTTACGGTGGAACTTTTGGTTACATCTTATATTAATATTATAACCTCCATGGCCCATGCATGACGCTTAAAATAAACGCCCCCTGCATTACATTTACCGTGATCCATGAAAACAGAGGTGTGACAAAAAATAGTATGTGTGGCTCGTGCGGGAAAGCAATTTCAGTCTTGGGCGAATTGCGGCCCTCGCCGCATACGTCGCTCGCCGCGGAAATAGCTCACTTCCCGCACTTACCACACAATATACTATACCACGTTTTATATTTTACGTTTATTTATTCAGTTAACTTTCAAGTGTGTTGTACGTTAATTAGTCAAGTAATGAAATACATGAATCGGAGATAGAGTTGATCATTAAAAGTGTGTTTAATATGTGCGTTTGAAATCCTTAAAAATAATGAACATTGCTGGGTTGTTTAGCGTGTTACTAACAAGATTTAGGATATATCTTAGAGGAGTAAAAAAGCTTGTTAAAAAAAAATAATATTATTTTTTAGTATTTACGCTTCGTTAAGCGGCAAACCTTTCACTTTAAATAAATAAAGTATAAATCGAATAAATAAACTTTAAAGTGGATGTGTTTAGTGACAAGTAAATAATTTAACATTAAGTTTGTCTAAAAGTACATTGCCAAATTAACAGAATGTGACATAACATATATAAAGTACTACAAATTAATTATAAAGTGTACAAAACTGTACACTAATAATGTGCGCAAGAATGTCATAGTATTTAAAAGCCATTAATGTACTTTTATAATCATTAAATAAAAAATAAAATACTGCATTCTTAACTATTGTTACTAAAAAGTAAATAGTATAATGGTACATAGTTGATTTAAAATAATATGCACATCGGAATTTTCAAAGTTTATAATATAATATAAATTCTTATAAATGCTTGAATTAACTGAAAAATAATTGATTAAAATGTTAATTTACTGTTCAATATTTTTGTTATAAAGTTTTCAATTAAATTTCAGGAGGTAATTATTTATAACTTGCTAATGTCGATGATAATAATAATCATAGTCAAATTAATGTATTTTTTGGAAATATAACAAATAATGATAGGGTTCTTACAATACGAATTTATAACAACTAATGATCTCTGAAAATTGTATCCCCACAAAACTATATAAAACAATTTAAATTTTAACCATTTTTTTTTATTATCATTATTATAATGTTTTAAAAACCTTCTCGTTTTATATAATAGTAACAATAGTAGAATAATTCTCTTTTCTCTATGTGCCATACTGCCATAATATATTCATATTTGACATTCATACATTACTAAATGGAAAGTGTAAAAAGGCCATTGTAAATAGCAATCTGCTCTAAATGGACTTTTTTTTTTAATGAATATGAGTATATGACGTTACTGTCGAATCATGACATTATATTTTGCAAATTGTTTAGTAACAATAACAACAAACAATAAACACAAATATTTTTCACTGTTATTTTTTATTTAAATACGTTTTACATAAAATATCGTTTTATGGAGGTATACCTACGTACATAATATATAATAGTTATCTATTGCCTATTGGAACAAACGATTTGTCTTAAGTCTTGAGGAGTAAATAATGTATTCTATCGAGTATAACCGTATTAATATTTAAGTACCCGTCTATAGGTACACGGGAGTTTGTCTACGCGCTCTGCAGTGACTAATACTTACATTATCGTAACACGAGTTGGAAGTGGAATGAAAATCTGTATATAGACTTAAACTTATTGTATAATCAATTCAACACGGTATCGCATATTTATATATACAAAGCATAGAAATTATCATATCAAATTAATTCATAACGACTGGCGGTATAGGTAGGTGCATGGGTAGATACCTATATAAGACCGTCAGCGCAGAAGATGAAAACTTTTTCCTCTTTTACTTTTCTGTCTTCGTTTCTTCTCGTTATTTCGCTGCATTATGCTTATTTACTTATTGCATTACCATCTAACACTCAAACACTCCAGAACTTTATTTTTATTTTTTTTCCATGAGGAAATAATAAATAATGAAAATAAATCATCTCCTAATGTACCTACCTACTCGCGGATGGCTTTAGAAACCGTTAATCATTTTAAAATTTTGAAAATATTACAAATTACATTATATAATTATGTACTATACATAAATTCTTCAGTCAAATTTTTTGTTTCAACATTCTATAAGTGTACCAGTAAAAACTGATACAAATATCCGTATTTTACTTAGATTTGTTTCAAAAGTAAAAAGCAAAGTTTTCGTGTGTTATACGCTTTGTAATATTGTACAGCAGCAGATGTACTGCTGCGTATTCGCTCAATGCTGAATTCTTATTTCTTATTTGATATGATATGATTGAAACTTGGCTAATGCCTTAAAAGAAACTTGTACACAAGTTATATGATTATAAGTGGAGTTCCAAAATATTAAACTCTCTTAAAATAAATAAAACCAATACGATTTATGGAAAACTTTTTGGAAAGAAGGATCAAAATTATGCAACCAGGTTCCTTAAATCCTATATAAAGTATACTCTTGTTGGCTGAGCGATTGTTTTACAAATCAGATATCGATTACTTCGAGTACAATTTTTTATAAAATGGTTAAATATTATATTCGTAAATAAAAACATGGATAAAAACAAATACACAACTTATCAGATTAGTCGCAGGGTGTCTTATACTTTAAATGTATGTTTTATATTGATATTAATTTTTTAATTTTGAACTCAAAGAAAAATCAATATATTATATATTATTATTGAATGTATTAGTACATTTAAAGTTCATAATTTGATATTATGATATTATGACTGTCGATATGGACATATGGTATGTACCCGCAGCATGAAGAATTTAATAATAAATACAAATTCTTTCTTTTTTTCCTGATTTAAAATGTTTAATTGTTGAACATAATATAATATAAAGGACAAGACGTCAAACGTGGTAGGTATTACCAAAATCTCAATTCTTTAGAAAATGTTTTTGTATCTTAACGTATAGCTCTTAATGTACTTACTTATTATTTTTTATTAGGTATCTTATATTTATTTCTCAGAATAAAACGTCATACCAAAGTTTACCAATTTCTAAAAGAAAAAGTATTTTAATTTTAAACATGTTATTTCTAGAAATAACACGTTTGGATAGACATCGATTTAATAACCAATTGTCATTAATATGAAAAAAATTTAATTAATCTTTGGTTTTTGTAGTTTATTGGTAGGTACAGAAATAAGATAAAGGAATAATATAATGTTTCAAGTTTGTTGATCAATAAATTAAAAAACATTTTTAGTAAAAATTGATTGCCTACAATAAAATCGCTTTGGTATAATAGCTAGGTAATATAAATTATAAATATATAATAAGACTTTAAAAGTTTAAACTTATTTCTTTTTTTAATATCACTGATTTACATACAACAATATAAAATAAAATAATATGTTATTATAAAATAAATAGCTTTATTGTTATAAAATATGTATGTCGTTTAATAAGTAGCCCTTTTTATAAATGCGAGCTTCTTCGTAAAGAGAAAAGTCGTTTTTTAACTCAGATTCGTTAAATCTCCATTCATATGTTGATAAAAATTATACGTTGGTACATATAATTGTTATGGGAAATAATATATACCTAATTTATGATTCAAAATTGGAACTAGTACTTTATGAAAAAAAAGAGTACGGAAGTCGGGTGTATATCATTTTGAGTTTATGACCCAAACTATAATTTTTAAATGCACGATATAAAGAGAAATTAGAACCAAGATAGTAACAAAAACTAAGTTTCCACAATATTTTCAGTTAGAAAATATAATAACTATAGCCGTTATACATTGATTAAGTATAAGTCAATTTTTATAAAAATGGCAATACCATGACTTGTTGGCAGTTGCCCTTCGTATAGTTTTATTATCAGTCTTAGATTTCAGTTTCCATTTCAACTGAAATATCAAATTTTAAAATAACATTTGTATTTTTGCACATTTATGTATAGTATAGAACACGAATACAAATGATATCCAGAGACACATCGAAATGAGTTCGAATAAAAACATCTCAAACAAATATATTGTCAGCTTTAAAATTTCAACCATAAAATCGTTCTCAGCGTTTTGAAAAATGAGGCACTTAAGAAAGAAAAAATGCAATATTTTAACTAGAATATTTCAATATCATTTTACATGTCACGTGAAAAATATTTGTAACTTCAGTAGCACTGGAAAATAACAAACAACTAAAATAAGGGCTCGAGACTAGAAATTGTAAAAATTTATAAATTGCACAAACATACACTCATTATAGTTATAATATATAAATATAACTTTTAATTTACGCAAGTTTAAAGTTACAACTTTGATTTATATTGTTATTTGTTTTTACTATAGGAATTGAAATAATCTGCACATGCCTACTAATAGTACCTAGGAAATATCTAATTGAACGATTTCATTTTTTTAAAATATAAGTTTTCATTCATAAAATACCAATAAATACTAAGTACTAACTCTTAAATTTTTTGACAATAACTTGAATAACCATACCTATGTAATTTACAAATATTATTGTATACTTTTAACAATATTCATGCGTAATTTGTTGAATAAGTTCCGTATCGATTATTTACTATCGTTATAAAAAGTTGACAAGTTGATAATTTACCAATTACTATAGTTAGGTACTACATTATATTATATAGTTAATACATTATATATAATTCTTACATTATTTATATTTTATATTATACATAATATAAAATGTACAACATATGTTGCTACCATCGTCATATAAAGAAAACAATGGAAGAAAAAATGATTTTCAAAGTACAGACTTTACTTAATATTAAAAAGGGTCGCTTAAATTATTAGTATAAGTATAATAATATTATGGTGTCTGGCTAGAATAGGTGAATTCTATATTGGACTAACTATTCCCTAGGATCAACAATGAAAATTACAATAATATTGGTCAAAACTTGGAAAATACTGAAACATATATGAAAAATACGTTTAGTACAATCCTCTTCTCATAATATACAAAATATATTTTTACAAACTGTTAGCATATCTATACACGCGGTCAATCTAATGCTCAGACACGTAGTATTACCTTTGCAAACGTTATAATTAGATGAGGATGATTGTACTAAGAAGATTGAACATTTCCCCCAGAATTCGATTTTATAAATTGTTTAGACCACTGTAAAGTGTACCATCTTTATTCAGAGACGTTCATCATTGTACATAATATATTTTTTACATTTATAACGATTTATAAGTAGCGGTCCTTGGTATCTACAAACATTTTTGGTGTTTATTATGTAGTATACAAAATATTATGTGACTTTTCTATTTAGGTATAATTTAATGATAATATTGAATGTACAATTACCATAATGTATATCATACCTACTTACACAAAGTTTTCTATTATTGAAATAATTATATAATTTGAAATTATTGAGCGTTTTGATTAAAAATGATTTAATATAAATGTTTAAAAAGTCAAACGTATAGAAATGACAGTTGTACAGTGAATATTTTTTGAATTTCAAGCCACAAGCGTACCATTATAACAATCATTTTAAATAGCATCGTACGATTACAGAATTACACTGAAAACTGAAACAAATTGATTTTTTTTTATTCAGGACAAAATTAACTGGAAAGCAACAATTCACCTTACGGAACAAGTGTAGGTTAAAGTTTTAATATATTTCGTACGAGTTATAGCCCCGAGGCCCAGAATCAAAAGTTTGCCTTAAAAAATATACCTTAAACCTTTTTGTTATAGCCGACATCGCCTGTTGCATTTATATTACGCGTTTAGAGTCGAATGTTGTAAATCTGAAACAAAAGGACTCCTATAAAACTACTCTTTTGTCTTTTAAATAAATGTTCATTTTTAATTTGTATGGAGTCTATACAATTTTTAAGAACTACGCCTACGCGTTAATGTATTGGTTGTGATTCTGTTATGTGTAGTATAGAACATATTTTTCCTTTGACGATCGACTTACATAAAAAAACAACAAATGACTTTTGTGACTTATCTATTATAAATTATGAATTCTAACAAAGAATAATTTTCATTGAAATCGCCCACGAATTACAGGTCGACTGCAATCGATCAGTTAGCCACCCCTGAAGTATATTAATATTAATAATAAATATAATCGAAAGCAACTGTAAGTACCTACTTATTTTTATTAATTACCTATATTGATTACAAAATCTTTAGTGTTTATAATTAATTACATATATTATATAGCTGCTTCAATGTATAATTATCCATGAATAAATATAATCCGTTTTATACAACAATAATCTCGGATTAAGTTTATTTGTGTAAATTATTTTATAAGACGAGTTAATTAATCAAACAACAGGAAAAAAGTTTAACGTGATTCTGTGGCCATTAATTAGACCTTTAAGAGTGCTGGGAAAAGCTCGTTTATCCGTAAAAAAAAGGCCACCGCGGGATCATTTATTTATTTTTTAATCCTGAGAACTTTAATTAGCCTGTTAGAATGCTTAGAGAAAATAAATCAACTAGAATAGTGAATTGTATTAATACCAATGGATCTATAAAAAAATAAATAATAATTGCGTATATTCATTATAGTACGCGTAATCATCGATATATCGATATATTTCTACGAAGTACGAGACAATAGGTTATTCAATATAATAGTAATTAATATTTTATTAATACTAATTATTTACTACCATATAGTATGTTTAATCTAATTTTTACAAAAATACAAAATTCAGATTTATTATATTTTATTACTTCTTATAATATCCCGTACCTGCAATAAATTGTATTAATGAGTTAAATATATATAAAAAAAAATTCATATTAATTTTAATTATAATATGATCATAATAATATGTAAGTATTCAGTCTTCAATTGTTCTATAAAACATTTTACCGTGAGATTATTTTATGTCACAACATAATCAAGCGAACGGTACACCACGTATGGATTGGAAAGAGGCAGTATACAAGATACCTATCAAATATTAATATACATAAGTGTATTATTATGCCGCAGTCTTTTATGTTTAATAAAAAAAAAAAATAAGTTGATCATAAGATATCAATAATATCAGTTGCAGTTGAGATTTATAATCGCACAAATAGATTTTAGATTCTGAGCGAAACGATGAATGTATTGATTTTACAATGATGTGTGTGTTTTTTTTTTGTGTCTGTCATCACCTTTTAGGACAGTAAAAGTGCTTAGATTTTCTTCAATAATAACTTTTCTGATAGGAAAGTGAACCTAGTTGGTACCTTGGGGGGTCAAAAGTAAAAATTTCCCAGTAGTTTTCAAAAGCGACGTGAAAAACAAAAGAAAAATTAAGGAAAAACGGGAATTTTTACGCAAAATCTGTTTTCGAGAAAATCGATTTTGGTTTTTGCTGCAACTCAAAAACAAATGACCGTAGATACTTGACAATTTTACTGGATGTTTATATTAGGATTTTCTATACACGATAAAATTTTGAAAATAATTTGACTCTTTTTGAGCTGTTTACGGACATTGTCAGTTTTCAATTTTATTAGTATTTTTTTCTATAGATGTCAATAAAATTTTATTTGTTGGGTAAAAAAGCTTGACAAATTAATACTAGGCTCCTACTATATTGTTACAATGGCATTTGAAAAATATTAAAAATCCTTAGTCACAGTTTTTATTAATTATAAACATTTAAATTTCAGATATTGACAAAATACGGAAAATTAGCAAATTATTTTGAGGTGAGAATTTATAAAAATTTTTTTTTTAAATCTGAGATTTGAAAATGTAATACAAGATTATCCATAAGTTTATCTACCTTTATCAAAAAAAAAAATGTCTACAAGAAAGCCAAATTAAATTTTTATGAGCGTTTGAAATTCATATTTTACAACATTTGATATTCATTCGATATCTCATGTAAAGATTTTCTTATTTTTTTGTTATTAAACAACGTATGACTGTAGATCTTTGAAAATTTCTCTGAATGTTTATATTAGCATTCTATATACACGATAAAATTTTGAAAATAATTTGAACTTTTTGAGCTGTTTACGGACATTGCCAGTTTTCAATTTTTTAGGTTTTTTTTCTTTATTATATCAATAAAATTTTATTTGTGGGTAAAAAGCGTGAAAATGTAATGCAAGGTTCCTGATATATCGTTCTAATAGCAGTTAAAAAATACATAAGCACAATTTTTTTTTATAAGCATTTAAAGTTCAAATTTTGTCAAAATTTATCAAATTTATAATTTAATAATTATTTTGTATTTAAAAATTTATAAAATGTTCAACTTTTATAGCTAAGCATTGAAAATTGAAAACAAGGCTCCACGTAAATAGGTTATATATAAATTACTTTATTCACAATAATATCATCAAATATACTTGGTAATATCATAGGCTGACTGACCGTTTTCGCTCAGAATCGTTTTTCTTATACAAATACAATGATATTATATCATTGAATTCAAATTTAACACCATCCAGTACAGTGACCCACTTGTAACCTACTGTACAACAGAGCAAAATCCACTTACCCACCTTTTTAAAATCTTAATTGACATAAATATTTGAATGTAATGTATTTTTTGTAAATGCTAATGTGAATAATAGAACAACCTGTATGATACAGAGATTATAATATAGATTATATACAGAGATTAATATTTAATAATTATCATTCGGAAATTTATGTAATTATTAAATACTATTTAAATCATAACAAAATATGACCGTAAAATATGTATATTGTATTAAATATAGTATTTATAATTATTACACACATATATGTATTTAAACAAAACACATAAACGGGTTCGAATCCTGCAGGTATTAAAAAAAGTTTTGAACAAAAAATAAATGGTTTGAACGTGGCATACATTTTTAAATAAAATAATGTTTATTTATTGTAATAGTGCAAAGGTATTCCTCAGTATTGTATTGTACTTAAACAAACGTTCTACTAAAGTTGGAAGTTGGAACTTTACCAAAATAAAAATAAAATTAAAACCGTTGTAAGAAATCGTATCGCCAATAAAAAATACAACCCTAATGTTGGTTTCTATATTTTATACTTTTTAAACACGTTTTATTTGATGTATTTTCTTTTTGGAAAATGTTCAAAATTGGATTTCTAAAACAAAAATACGTCACAACGATAATAGTATAAATAAAAAACAAAAAAAAACTTTAAATGGTTCTCAATTGAAAATTGTTTTTTTGCTAAAAACAAAACTACTTATATGTACTACCTACGTCCCACACGATGGGACTTTTTATTAGAAAATATTTGTGTTCGTTTTGACATTCTACATAGTAAATCGGGTAGACATTTTAAAAACATTTATTATTAATTGAATTGTATAACAATTTACAATACAATATAATTTTGACTACAGCTATTCACAAACATCAAGTAACATAGCTAATTAATAAATCAATTTAATACTATACAATAAACTTTAAAAAAACTGCGTCATTTACACGTTTAAACTCGGTTAATTTTTATATTGTAATGATAATATAAAGACATAACGTTAGCTAATCTATGGTAATTTGAATTTAGTCAAATCTATAATATAATATTATAATATCCCATAGCCACTTGTTAATAATTAATTTGATATTACTACGAAAACTCAAAAATAAGTTTGTTAGAACGATAGAACCATTATTTTTGAATTTACTCCTACGTCATCAAACACGTGTGGTTAAGACTTATATACCGTTTTATAGGTTAGCCTTATACAATTGTTTACGTGTTTTTTTGTACAATAACGTCTAGCATAATATATGAATAAACACATATTATGTGAGTTTGTATAATATATGACGTCCACCCGGCTAGACATGAAAGAAAATATAATTCTGACTTGTAAACACAATATATTTGAAATATGATTCGGTCAAAGTTTTATTGGGAGATATGAACTCAGAATGTGTACGTTTGGCTTAATTGTAACTTGTGTCAGTTATATTTTGTAATTTTCAAAAAATCTATATTTTTATGTTATAATATATTATATATACCGGCTAGCTAATATCTACTACCTACATATTTTATCAAAGGCAATAGTCAAAGCGAGATTCAGTTCGCAAAAGATTCATATAGAGGTCCATATTAATAACAAACTCACCGTATATGTAAGGAAGTAAAATTATAGATACACGAATTTATATTTTATATGCAAAATAATAGTAATGGTTCAAGGATCGCACTCAAATATAAAACGAATATTTTGGATTTTAGTTTCTTTTAAGTTACATCTTTTATAATATTATTGTTTTATTAGGTATTAGGTAGATGTTTTTTTCCTATTACGGAGTAAATGAAGAAAATACCATTACTTGATTAATAAAGAAAACCTAGCATTGTGCAAATGTAAACTAGATAATATAAATCATACTCACATTCGTATTTCTTATTTGAATTTAGTCAAATTCTGATTTTTAAGTAGGCCTTAGGTATACACC
This sequence comes from Sitobion miscanthi, assembly GCA_008086715.1. Taxonomy (NCBI): domain Eukaryota; kingdom Metazoa; phylum Arthropoda; class Insecta; order Hemiptera; family Aphididae; genus Sitobion; species Sitobion miscanthi. Next base: position 11,279,302 of record CM017800.1, on the reverse strand, counting down.
TATTATAAAGCCCTTAAATTTCAAATACTTCGATTTTGTATGTTATTTAAGGAGTATCCCTTGGACAAACTTCTTTAAAATAAATAATACTCGGCTGTTTTATTGTAAATTTTTATGCACGTAGTTTTTTAAACGATATGTATAATTATGTAAATAAATCGAAACCTGAACGTGTAATTTCTAAGTTATTAAACTTTATGTAACAATCCACTAAGGAGATAATAGTCCACAACAAAAGGTTTATGATGAATTGGAAATTAGAGTAAATAATATTAATCAATTAATATATTTTCATACTTTGTATTTTTTTTTAATTTCTATACCCTGTTCCATACTTATATATCTCCAGCCAACTATCTTAACAATTCTCCAATAACTCGGCTAATGTGCACAACCTCAATCCCTCACTTTCACTCTAATTTATTATATAAATATATATATAACTTAACCTAACCTACCCTTGCATATTAATTAACTGTTCTCAATCACTCATTGTCTTTTAAGCTTGTCTCGTATTTATGTATACTAATATAAATAAATAACTTGTAAAAATGAACTGAGTAGAAAAAGCGCTATATTAAATTGGTATTACATATATTTTATTTGTCATGTAAAATTATTATTATTAAGGACTATATAGTATAATACTATAATGGCACAACTACTATCCTTAGTACTAAAGTTTAGTAACTCATAAGTCACAATCTACATACTCATTTAAATTTAGATTTAGATGCATGAACATTTTCAAAATAAACATGTGCAACATAATATGCGTAGAACATAAATCATTTAAATAATATTTCAAGCATTCATATATTTTACCTATAAAATAAAACAATTTATGAATAAAAAATATGTAATTTTAATTCAAATAATTCCCCTGAAAAATCATATTTTCGCATTGTATAGTTGCTCGTACATTGACAATATGTATTTATGAATTTAATGTTACTGCATGAAGTAGTTTTATGAAAATTGAATTATAATATACATATTATAGTATTATGTAAAATCTAACAAATGGATGACTAATAATTAAATAACAACGGAATTAAACTATAAATGAACGAAATAAAATTGTGGGAAATCTATGTGGAGAAAAAGAATCTCGTTTTCACTTTTTCAACTCATTCATTTAAACTTTTAATTTATACAATTTAACCATCATACTATAATATACAGTTTGTTAGGTATTAATAATTTATGAATTTTTAGCTATTGAGTAAAATATTATTTATTTTAGTTTTAAATAATAAATTACATTTTCCATTTGATAACTTAAAGTTGATTAAACTTACAATTAATCATTAATTTCGTACAAAAGAGAAGAAAAACTAAAAAATTAGCGTATAAAAATGTGGAAAAAATTTGGATTAAATATTTAAATATGTGTACGTAACTGTAGACACTATAATAATGTAGGTATTAATATATTATTTATTAGTATATAAAAAAAGTTATAATTTTACATCTAAGTGGTAGCACAGAATAAGGACAGTGTATTCAACTCAGCTAAAGTAGTAGGCAGGTAATAAAATAATAACAAAGAAATAATTTCTACAGTAAAATTAAAAAAAATTGCATAGGTTTGTATCAAAAAACAAATAAATAAATGTTGACATTTGTGGCTCATCTATATTTTGAAATGTAACAACGATAGATAAAATAAAATTGAAAAAATTCATTTAATTTCAGTAAAAAAAAATTTTTTTAATATAGGTATATACACGTTATTATATTGGAACTTAATTTATTTTATTTTATAAATAGAGATTAATAATAAAATAAAATTATATTGTTTAACTTTAGTTTATGGTATTTTTTAAAAAAAAAATCTGTTTTTATTATATTGTAATAATATTTATATTTTTAATTAATAATACTCGAAGTTTAAAGAATTATTAAATCACTAATTGAGGTGATCTTCAAAATACTAAAATTTCAGAACTTCAAACATATCATAATGAATTATCAAACTTAACTGCGGCTTCAAAAACTATTACTAGTTTGGTAATAATTATAATAATTTATTTATCTGTAGGTAATGAATAATTTTGCCTTTTCTCGTCTATGCCACGGATTGTATATTTTATACCTGACAAACGTGATTGTGTAAATGACCCTGCTCTTTATTTTTATCATTGTGATCACTGAAATATGTAATAGGTTTTTGCATGCGAAAATAGTTTATAATTCATAAAGTAGAAATATGACTGCGTTCACTTGTTTCTATTTTGACATTTAAAAAAATGATTAATATATTTTTTTCGTCACACAAATGATGATGCAAACACTTAGCTATTCGAATACCTACTTGTACATGTACACTATTATTGGATTTACAATAATGAAATTATCCATCTTAAACACTTTTATGCTCGGATAGGCTACCTACTATTTTATTTATTTTATTTAAAACAATTTTCTGACAGCAAAAGCCATATTATTACTTATTTAATGAGCCATATTTTCAGAATATTTCCAACCAAGCAATTTATTGCTCTATTTTACGTAACTATATCCTACAAAATTATTTTTTCAGTTGTGTTCATTCTTATTCTAGTATAATATAGTAGTGTGTAATTAAACGTAAGAGTATAGTACTATGGTATAAATCATTTGGATAAACTTACAATTATTTTTCCATTTTAACGTTAATATTTCATAATACATAAGTACATACCTACATAGAATTACTTCAGCGTAGTTGTTAACCAAACGGAGAACGAAAACACGAATTAAATATTTCTATAATTTGTCAAGCGAATGATTAAGTTTCAAATCGAATGTATATAAAAAAACATATTATTGCAATATGTATTTTATTTTTTTATTTTATATCCCCGAGTTAAGGTATTTTTTTAACGATTGGTATTGCCAGTTCATAGTTGCTACACATTATTTGTTTTTAGATAACCGGTGAATCTCATAGTGTGTGGTGCTCTTGAGTCTTGGCAACTGGCATTTATACCTATCCTTTGGTCAGATTGCTTTAAAAATGTGATATTTAAATGACTATATAAGCTAAAATAACATCTGAGCATTTGTATAGGTATACAAAATTATAGCTTTCAAACGTTTTACTAAACATTTTAAACAACAAAATAGAACTGTTTTATTGGTTTCGTGACTGTTAACTATTTAATGACTTTTTTAAATAAAACATAACTTTATGCTAATCAAATATTTTTAAAACCATGCAATTAATTTAATGCTAATATATAAAATAAACTTTTTAAGCTAGTTGTGTTTGATTAAATTAGGATTCGTTTGTAAGTTGTAACCAAAACCCCACCAACTCATTGTTTAAGACCTAAAAAATCAATATTCAATAAATTCAATATTAAATAATAAATAATAATAAGTACAATAATATATCTATTAGGTAGATATATCAGGTAACTCTCAAATTAGGATTCATAAACCAAAAATGTTTAAGCTTCATATTTTGGACATATCTAAATATATACAGGATGATTATTTTAACTGTAAAATGTATATACTTTTCACTATTTGTTATTATATATTATACATTGTATATATTGATTGTAAACAGTAATGAACTTATTAATTTTAAAATTATGTGAAATTTCCCCTAAAAAAAATTCGAACATCAATTTTGATTGAGGTTTCTTGTAGAAAATTGGATCTATTTGAAACTTTAATAGGAGTTATGCAAATTAAAAATTCTTAGTACCTACCTACTTTTTAAAATAATCAGAAAAAAACTAAAAAATAGAACTATTTGTTAAAATTTTAATATTATTTTTAAAAATATAATATTGTTTGGTAACCTTGATTACCAAAAAGTTAGACCGTTTTTGTTCAGAATCGCTTTTCATCATATATAATGATTTATCATATAATTCAAATTTATCACCTAATCCATTACATGGTCTAATCAATAACGGGGTATACTTGACTCACACTGTACAGCAGACAACGGTTACCTATAATTCATTCCTTTTTTTTTCTTTTAATTTTTAGATTAACAACCTACATTTTAATTTTAATATCCCAATACAAAATTATTTTCTGACAGTTAAGATGTATGAAAATCAAATTTTGAACGAGGATTAGTTAGTAATAAGTATAATATGTATATATAAGTGAAGTGGTGTGGCATAAGGGTGCCCTAAAATGTGGGTCCACTAGTACGCTTATGCGTCATATGACATAAATTGTTGAAAATTGAAGTATTTTTATTTCTTAAAAAAGTGATCTCAGACACAAAAATAAATATAAAAAAAACACACATTGTAAAAACAAATATTAATTTCTTAATTTAGAATCTTTAAAGTAGAAGTACATTGTACAAGTTGAAGAATATATCTAAACAACACAATAGAAATAACATGAAAAATACATTGGTCGATAATTTATTGTAAAGTGATTATACTATATTTTATAGTATAATCACTTTACAAATTTATAATTTATAGTGTACGAGGCACCTACCTAATTTGTATTTATTTTGCTTTTTTATAATGTTTATTATTATGATACCTATACATGTAAATAAGAGATGATCAATTAAATCTGTTAAATAGGAATATAATTATGAAAATTACATGACCAAAATGGGTTAAATAATATTTTATATTTTATTAGACATAAAACTCCATTTGGTTTAATTCATTCGTGAAAAATGTAGGTATAGTATCGATGTTTCAGAAACTAAAATTTTAGTGAATTTTCCGTGAACTGCAGCTAGGAATTAGGATACCTCATAATGGCTAATTATTTTTTTAACAAATCGTTAATTATTATTTACTGCTAGTTATGTCACTTTTATAGTAATAAAATCATAAATTATAGTTTATAAATGTATAACATATGATAGGTATCAATGTAATAATGTACGATATCAAGCATATTACCTATTTACATTTTACTATTTATAATATAAAAAATGACATTATATTATATTTTCGTGGCTAACCTTAAGTTTGACTCTCGTGGTAAACTAAAATAAGCTGATAAAATAGTAAAATATGTATACAACTATTTACAAATAAATTTAAAATGTGATCATTAGCGTGAACATTTGTAATAGGTAGTATAATAAAAATAAATTAGTTAAAGGAAGTAGTTTTCTTTTTAAAAAAACCTATAAAAAATATGTGAAGAGTTATTGACATGTGTTTTTAAAATCCATTAAATAGAGGACAAATATTTTTATAAATAACCCCGTAAAAATGACGTTAAATAGATTTTATAACTTTAAACAGAATTTAAATAAAATGTTTTTGAGCGAAAGTGTAGGTCAGTATTTTCACCAGTTTTTCAGCCGGATTTCTCATTTTCTCATTCAAAAATATTTTTATAAATGCTGTAAAACTTTATGGCAAAGTGATTTTAAGAAACATAAAGAAAATGTTTAATCACATTGAATGCTGAGTTAACATGTTCGAATAATGTCTACTTAAAAGTAAATCGTTAAAATAGAATTCTCGTTTCGATGGTTTTGGTAAATATTCCATATTATTAAATGCATAATTATACATGTAACATGTTTTAATTATGCACAAAACGTCTCAGAAATAAGAGAGGTAAAAGTTATTTCTTATTATATATTTTATCTTGTGAATTACACGATAACAGGGAAAACTTAAACATGAAACGTTGAAGGATATAACAATTTGTACACGTATGTGGTTTAGCTTTATGTGGTCTTATTTAACGAACATTTTGTAAATTAAAATCATTTGCAAAATATTTGAGATTTAAAGGGTTTATAAATGTTTAAAAATAATTATTAACTGTTTTTGGGTAAATATTCCCGTTTATTTATTATAAAAATTGATTTGTTATCTGATTATTTTGAAAATCAGTAAGAAATATTTTACTTTTGACCCCAAAATGCACAAATCATATCAAAATATTTGCTACTAAATACATTCCTCAAAAATTAACATGGGAGCATTTTTTCTACTACCTATAAATAGTGTTTTCGGATAAAATAAAACACGACATTAAAAATACATTGGTCCGCTAAGAATTTAAAGTAAAAAGTTTAATCATAAATAATTTGACAGAAATTTAAATATTTGCTTGAGAAAAAATATAAACCTTAAACAATACTTAAATCAATATAATAATAATAATATTTATTTGGCCATAAAAACAATAAACATGTAATGTAATAGTAACAATGTTACACAAAAACACGTAATAACTAAAATAGTAACTGATTATATAATAACAGAAGTATTTGGCCCAACTCACCACTGAGGTGTAACCCCATATACACCTATACACATCACTTAAATTAATTGTATTTCACGAGTCAACTTTCAACTATAACTTATAAGTACCTACATAAAGTGATAGATGTGTAGAATACAAACAATATATAACAGTAGTTAACTATTAATATTAAAAGGTAACTGTACCTTTTTTTTGGTAATTATAAATAATTTATTTCAAATTTATCATGCCTAATTTCCAATACAATTCGGCATGATTATAAAGTACACTGTACACGATAATATTATAATATATTATTATTTATTATGTTTTAGATACAGACAGGTAGACGGTAGGTATATTCAATCTGTGATTAATAAAATTCCATAGGGAACGAGTAAAGGATTTTGCTAGTTTCAGATGTTGGAACTGTTTTATTCTCCTTATTTTTAAAACGAAACTGTCATCTCACTAAAAAGGACCCACGAGTGTTTAACGAAAGAAGCCAACGAACTATTATATCCATTGTACATTTTGTGGTCCGGAACAAGATACTATTGTTCCTGGACTTCGTGTCACCCAAGATCATTAGGCTTGGGGATAAATCGTAGACGCTGCTGACATCCAGTTTTGTTATAAGAGATTTTTTACATTTCCTTCTTTTTAACCTATCTAACGGGCGCGGGTAGACGCGCATCCGGTTGTTTAATACCGAAGGGTTGAAAATAACTAGCCGTGCATTGTTTTTTTTCTCCTTCGAATAACATTACCTTATTATTTTTTTATTTACATTGCAAGCTAACATGGACGTACAGCAGTTATATATTTTATATTATCATTGTCCAATTTACATTCACATTTTATGTACACATTTATGTACCTATATAGATGGATAAATAGATAACATGCGTAGGTATATACGGTATGCGACAATATAATACAGTATATACATAATATATAATGGAATACAAAACGCATAAAATAATATATATGTAGGGATATTCATACGCGTGAGGTAGGATAGTAGTTGTCGTGACACGTCGAGGGAAGAAGGCAGTGTTATTCGGGTCGTGAGTCGTGACTGATTACGACCTTGTCGTGGGCTAGACAGAGATGACCGGCGGTGTTGAAAAGAGAAATAAAACGAAAACTCGATAGAATTCCTTTACCTTTTCAGAAGCTCTGTCTCTGAAGCCGGTTCAAAGAACTCCATTGGAGGTATCCTATTTCGTCACACTCGTTCATACATACGATAACACACACGCACACACACAGAACATACCAACGTAGAGCAAAACTGCCTATATTGTAACGAATAATAAAATTACAGTAAAATACAATATTTTTATTCCAATTTAATGCATGAAATCATATTTGATGTACCTACCTATATAATAATAAAATGTATTAATATTAAATTTAATAACGAGACTATACCAAATCCGATTTATACGATTTCTTATTCTATAATTTATAAAACGATTTATAGTTGTTCATTATTAATACGTTGGAAGCACGTTATTATATAGCTAGGTCCTAACTACTTGCTGGTTTAAGAGGTGTATATCTTAGCTGGTAGGCACTTAGTTCGTATGTTTCTATAACATTCTCAAATAAATGGTGATTTCTGCCATTAAAAATAATAATAAATTAATAACGTATTATAATAAAACCCATAACATCTATTCGAACATATATTGGTTATAATATTAATATATATTATATATCTATTAAGTATTAAAAAATAACGATATTGTAATAGTTAGGTAGGTATAATACATAACTTTTGGTAAAACCCTACTAAGTTTTAAATTGTTTCGTTTACGTAAACGCCAGTTAGTTTTTTAAAAAAATACAAAAAAAACTTATAAGTTTTTGATTAAAAAATAAATCTTTCTTCGTTAAAAATGAATATTTTCTCCCGTGTTTGGAGTATAAAGAAAGTTTTGAATAATATGTCAAAGTTTTAACGTTAATGAAAGTTTTCAGTTAATTTATATCACTTTAAAATTTGACAAATTTGTTGTTTTCCATATCTTAACAAATACTGTGATAAATATTACTGTAGTAAATAATAAATGAAATTATATTATTAACTTAACGTATAATTAACTATAATTATGTCATACATTATATTATACTTACACAGTTATACCATATTAATAAATGTAGGTACAATATCTAATAGATATTATTATACTTAAAATACTATAGGTATATATAGATTACGTTATAATTAAAACTTATAACTTTGGTTAGAGCAAAATTAATAATAACAAATCCTAATATATAAAGTCATCTATAAAATATTCACTTATTAAGGTACCTATTAAATTATAAAGTTTTTAATCTTATTTTTATCTAAGTATATTTTATAAGTTTGTATTTTTCTTTAACAGTTTCCAATGTTTTCATTGAAGTCTTATAAAATTAACAACTTATTGATTACCCAGCTGATATCATCTGAAATTTTAATTTATAAAACAAAAACTTTTTTTGTTAAATCTTGAATATTATATTATTACATTTTTGTTTGTTTGCTCACCTTACCCAACTTTCAAACTTTATAAAATATGTACATTAAAACAATACTATACTTTATCATCTAGTTTAAATACATTTAACATTTAAATCAACTCCATAATAATACCATATTATTGTTTTTGGTCTTATTTCGACCAAAGAAAGATATTTTTCAAAAACTTTTCTGAGTTAAACATTGTTATAAAATAATAATAAATTATAGTTATATTTGGGTACCTAATCTAAGCAAACCTATTTATATATAGGTATATTATTTTTGGAAATCGTTTTTTTTTAACTTATTCGATGACCACGTATATTAATTAGATTGAATTTAATTGGATTATATTTTAATTATATTTTTTAATCAACAATATTATATTATATGTATACTTAATTAACCATTAAGCAATTAATATTTATAACTAATATAAATATCGCTGCATTTAAACATTTAATTAAGTTGATAGTTAATAGTTAATTATTCATTGCAAAATAAAAATAGATTAAACTTGAAAAACAAAACTTATTTGTTACTTATATTTAAAAAAAAACATGTTACGTCACATATTTTGTTAGCAAAAAGCAATGTTTACATTGTACACATAAAGTTTCTTTTTTAGAAATGTATACATTGTATTATGTACACTTTACGTCGAAATTGGTTTTATTCAGTCTTGTTAAGAATACTTTATAGATGTATTCTGAATACGTTTAAATACTTGGTGTAATTCGTATTTAAAATACGTATTCAAATACTTTCTTTTAAAAGTATTTAAATATAAATACAAATACCTTTTAAAAGTATTCAAAATACTTACAAAAATACTTTATTTTAAAATCAATAAATGAATAATAAATAATCAATAATTCAATCAGTTCAATGACTAGTCGACTAAAACCACTACTACCCACGCCATGAAGTACTATTATTGAATAGTTTCTTTAATCAACCAAATACCCTCTCATGTATCCCTCCATCTATTGTGCTTATTGTGAAAAATTTAATACAGATTGTAAAAATTAAAATAAATATAAAAAAAAAAATTTCAATAACATTAATACCAAAATCTTATTTACAAATTACAAGCTACTACCACAGTATCGCCCATTAAATAAGAAGAAAGACTATTTGAAGATTCAAGATAAATGTCAATCCATCCAATGGTGGTCAGTGTCTTGTATGCCATTATATAATACGAGAGTGAGGAGCCAACAGGGGTTTCAGTGTTCAGTCATTCTGTTTTCTGCTTGTATTTTGGCGGAACCTTATTTATAAATGTTGAAAGGTTAGAACCATTTGAAAATAATATTTTAGAATCAACATTTAAAATAGAACATTCCGAGTTATTAGTGATAGGAATTTGAAGTAGACCACGAGAATGAAAAAAAGTATTTAGTATTCTAAAATAAAAATACAAATAAAAAGTATTTAAATATAAGTATTCGAATACTTAACAAGACTGGTTTTATTAGAATTGCTGCGGCTAATCAAGGTGAATAACGGGTAATTATCATAGATTTATATTCTTAAATTATTATCTATGATAGTCATTATAATTTATAGGTAGATACATCTGGGCATCACTCACTTAACATTCCATTATTCTAATACCTATGGGCCTTGACGTTTGTAGTTTATGCTCTCGAAAAATTGAATATTATATTTCTTTTGGATTATTATTGGCTAATATACAAATAAATGTATGAAAATATATTCTTTTTCTGGGACTGTGGAATGTAAGAATTTAAATATGATAATATATTATCCCACATAAATTATATTATACTCTCTAGTTTTGTGTTACATTAAAATAAAGTATAATTTTAAAGAGTATAATAAATTAGTTATTATGTACTCGTATTGTAATACTGAGCACCTATCATATTATAAGTAGGTACCTAACTTCATTATAGTGACCATTATAGTACCTACGTAACTTACGAACAGTAAAATTAGTATAAATAATAGAACGAGTTCACCTATACCTACAGTATGTAAATTAATTGGAAAGCCAGTAACCAGTATCTCTAATTCGAAATATAATGCAGATATTGTAGTGCAGTTTTTTTTATTAATATACTATATGACTAATGTCTATAATAGTCTCCTTTTTACCATTAACGTGCAATCAATGGAAATATCTCGCACACTTTTTAATTACAGCTCTAATTTTGTTATACCTATAGATCATGGGACTATTAAATTTACTTGCAGTTCATGCATATTGGATACATTGAACAATATTAAAAAAAAAAAAATATTAAAAAATATTGCACATAATTTCAACGAGTGAACAATGTGTTTCTTTATTACCTATTGGAATAGCATTAGTTATCTAAGTGTGAAAACCATACAATTTTGCAATATAATATGCTGTATTTTTGAAACTATATAAGTATTGTTTTCATTCATTCAAAATTCAACCGATTTAAAATTTTTTTTTCCATATTATTATAAATGAATAAGTAAATCTACAAAATGGATATTATTGAATTTTGAAAAATGTTTTTTTTTATAAAAGTATTTTTTGAAATTATTATTTTAAACAATGGTATAATTAAACATAGGTACATTAAACAAATCTGTACTAAAATATTAGTTTAATATTTCGAATTAGAGCTACCGACCTTTGTATTAATGTTAATAATTCTCAATATTTTCAACCTACTGTGTATTATACTGAATATTATATAACATGATAATAATGTATGTTAACGAAAATGGTTTAATTGAAAATAATTTGCCACTTGCACCTAATTCTCCAAATATTACTTATATTATATGCGTTTATAAAAGCTAATAAGGATAGTATAATATAGGTAGGTATATCATATGAATTTGGTACGTCAGTGTTGCGCTAATGTATTATTCAAATATAGGTATAGGTATAATGTATTATTTATACCAGGATAACGAGTGGAGAGTTTAATTTACACCCCTTAAGACCCAAGTTATATAAATATACACGACCTAGTGAATATAATATCTCAACAAAAACTCTTTATCGTAGCTAAGGGTATAAAAAACCCTAAGTAAAAATAAAAATGTAATGAAATGCCATTTCCAAATACCTTAAACAAATCATAAACATTACCAGTCAAAATTTAGTTAACCTGGGTTAACCGAAGCTTAGATTCTATTAAAATAATAATCTATTACAGAAGTATAAATTCTATACACATATGATAAACTTACGTTTATGTGATTTACTTCCTAAACTAAATGTTGATTACATTTTTACTGATAACTAATATTTTATCGGGAATGGCATTTAACTTAGTTTTTATTTGATATCAAATATTTTATGGTCATGCATTTATTTTCGTCGGATATTTTTTTTCTAAACTGAGCTGTGGTGAAGTGTTCGAGTCGAGATACACGAGTAGCTGACCAACAAACATCTAAAGTGAACACTATCAGAGTATCAAATATGTATATAATATATATACACCAAATACAAGTTATAATATATACGCATATCCGTTAATAAAGTAATATAACTATATATCTTCCAACAATCCCGTAGTAGTAATGCATGATGAATTTAGAGTTTTTCCACCATCGAACAAGAATATTTTTTTGTGTGTAAAAAATATAAATCGACAATACTATTTGATATATTTCTTAATTCACATTAGCCATTATAGGTTTATCGTGTATAAATAGTTTGATTAACGAGAAAAAAACACAACTCAGTTTCAATTTATATTTTCTGTAACGTAAAAATGAGAAATTTGCCGGGACGGTTGAGATTGACCGTCGCTTTAGGTAACCTAAACTGAACTAGCTAAAATAATCGTATACCCCCAGTTTTCAGACGAGAAACTACCGCCTATCATAGATGTCGATTCGTCTCGGGTGGCGTTCGTATTTAATTGAGTGGAGAGGATGGAAAATAAAACGGTCGCCCTCAACCTATATATATTATGTGTATGTGCGTGCAGCGCGAAGGTATACCTCATATATATATACACTGGTGGGTGGGTGGGTCATAGCCCGTAGGTGTCCGAGGAGGAACCACCCTGAAGGACAGGGTGCATGTCGGCGGTTGCAGGAGCGACGGGATTTACGATAGGGGTACTACCGGGATGGTTGGAAGGACGACGAGGGGGAGGGGTATACGAGGGACCGGGGAGAACCTTTAAATTGCCACCGATCTGTCTAAAGTGCCAAACCCTTATTAAGTTTCCGCTACTCGTATATACACGACCGTCCACTGCCACTGCCACCACATACAGCAGCAGTATATATATTGTGTATAATACATTAGGACCATCCGCGCACGCTTTTTTCGCCATCACGCCGCCGGCGCCGTGGTCGTCCTCTCTTTCGGTCGTTTTGCTTCATTAACGCGTGACCAATCGATCTGTCACCAAACATTCCAATTTTTTTCTATCCTCTCACACATTCTCGCCACCCCTGCCATACATCCTCGCCGTCGTCGTCGGCATCATCATCGCCATCGTCATCACCGAGTAGCCGGAAAAACTACCACCACACTGTCATCGTCGTAATCTCCTTCGTATTTCCGCGTGCATTTCATTCCCCTTGATCGCCTCCACAGATCGCAACGCATTAGTCGTGAAATCCGGCAAAATTGAATATTGATGTATAAAAAAAGAAAGATGTGGGTTTAATATATAGGTACAACCTGTGTGTGATAATCATCAATCGTTTGGTGTTTTCCGCACGGAGTGAAAAACATCAGGAGACAGAAAAAAAATGATGCTGCAGCCAAATAGGACTTTATATTGCTTTCGACATGTAGTGTGCGCAAATTAAATTCCAATACCTACGGGATTTTCATACACCAACCTACCTATATATCCGTCATTTTACGTTAAGGTTTTTTTTGACAATTTAACGATTTTTATATGTCTTTTCGAAAGTAAATATTTCAAAAATCAAGAACACAAGTAGATATTACTATATTTATAGGTATACTTTGTATAAGTCAGCACAAGCCTCACGCATAACGCAGTGGGTATATATAAATGAATCTATAGGAGTGTTATAATTTTTATTAGAAGTGGAAGATATTTTTAAATTTAGTGAAATACGGTAATAATACTGTTTTAATCGAGTTGATGGGTAGTTTTAACGAATTGGGGTTTTTTTTCTATTAAAATTTACATAAAACATAGATATGTTATTGTGCTGGGTACCTACAATTTTTTTTTCTTACTGATTTTCATAACACTTTGTTAATTGCCATAGAAACGCAAATCAACAATAAAAACAAAAACAAATTAATTAATTTAAATTCCTAACAAAATGTAGCATGCTACTCTAGATATTTGTGCACTGCACTATACCAAAAAACAAATTTATGATTCCTAAATAAATTGTCCTTACAGGGGAAAAATATCTAGAATGATAGCTTTATTTAAACCCTGATACGTACACATTTTTTTAGTTTATAAATTGCTCAAAATTTAAAACCATTTTAAAATATCAACAAAAATTTAATATAATATGCTAGCTAATTTTTAAATGAGCTTATTTTTAAATAATTAATATCAATACCAATTGTATTGTACAAACATTTTTTGCATTTCATTAAAGTTATGAACTTCCAACAAAATTATATTATTCAAATTTTAATAAAAAAATATAAAAGTAATTAGTATACTTTTCTTTTGAACATTTTTAATTTAGTATCAAAATTGCAGCTCGTTTAAATTGCAAATTCATTGTTATTATTTCTAGGAAAAGTTATTCAAACAGCTTTTTAAATTTCTGCTGATTTTGTGAAATTATAATAGTTAGGCAGGTACATTTAAAATTCCAATAATATCAATCCAGACAATCCACCACAGAAACCATTCAAAGTAAATTAATTTCCCGATCTGTACCTACTTCATCTGCAGGATAATATTATAATCCGAGAAATATATGCAGGAATATACAAATTTAAAAGGGCATTTTCATCAACCAATTAGTTTTGTTTTGTTTAAAATCTCGCATTCTCCGGATGGTGATGGCTTTCATGGTCAAAGAGATTTAGGTCTAATTAACACATAGGCATCAGCTGGCATATACGCATTTTCTCTTTACTTGTTTTAACCCTATTTGGAATCAATTAAACCGTTCCGGTTATCCGAGATACCACTGCAGATTTCATATCGAAGAACTATATCTAACTATGTACAGATTTTTTTTTTACTTACAGGAATATTATAATATTGATAATGTGTGATTTATAAAATATAGCTTTGAAATAATTCGTATATGTAACTATATAGGTATCTAAATGATTCGATGGGCGATTATAAGCACACTCAATGCATGCTGTGTCTCATTAAGAAGTAAAATATACATAATACTGAATAAACAGTACTTAGATATCTTACTTAGAGGTAGATACTACTATTTTATACACTTATACACCATATGTTGAATGTAACCTGCCGTATAGATACTTCCGAGGATACTTCAGTAGTCTAGGGTTAGCTATAAGTAACAGCGTGCATAGTGATTATTTTATCCAATTTTTTTTATTTATTTATATGATTAGGATTATTTTTTTTTAAAACAACTGGTTTTGTTTAAAGTTCCTGTAATTTTTTTCAGTATTAATAGTTTATTATACTTTTCTACAATAACAACATTTTATTTTTATATTTATTAAACCGTTTAAATCAATGAGCTATGTTCATAAATGATAAACTAGGGGTTTATTAAATAGTTATAGAGGCGATGGCATTCCTAGGGGTCATACAGCTGTTTATTTATTTTCGTATCTACTCGCACCACTCACTACAGGTAATGCAGTCTACAATATAACATTCTATTATTTATGATTGATCTACCATTATTAATACTCGATAAACATATTATAAGAAGTTTTGATTTGATCTAAGATCCATAAATTGAAATAAAATATTAAAATAAATAATTATTGTTTTGATTCATCATGTAGAAGTCTTACAGCTTTAATATTTCAATAAGGTTTAAAAATTTGTTTTGTTAATTTTACAAACAGTCAAAGTAAAATTATTTTATAATATGAAGCTTATAACAAGTAAATTGTTAAAATTGTTATTTAAAGGCATTTGAATCTTTTTATTTAAATGTTTTATGACATTTTAATGCTCATTTTACAGCTTAATTGCTATTCGTCAGCGAAGGTTAAACTAAAAAAAATATTTTCAAAATTATTTTAAAATGCAAAAAAATGATTCTAAATAAATTAGGCCTAATTTACTTTTAATGGTTATCTGTTATTGTATGCAACAATAAAACAAAAAAGATCAATGCTTACTGCAGGGGTCTCATACAATGATTAGTTTATGTATTTACCAAGGTGGAAATAAAGTGGTCAATTATTTATACATTTATGTGACATTGACATCTTATACATTGTTTTTCATCCATTCCTTGTGGTAAACATAATATTATAACCATTAACAATTTTTTCCAGCAGAGTTAACTAAAAAAATATACACGTAGACAACTTTCACTATGTAAATTTTATGAATTTTCAAGTTAAACATATAAACTTTTTAAAAATATTTTTTTTTTTCGATAACCACCGAAGATGTGTAATTTACTAAACTTTGATTAAGATATTAAGTACAGTTGAGCAATTTATGTACTTCACATTTAAATAACTTGAATTGTTTATATATATATTATGTACATATTCCTTATCAAATTTATAAATTATAAATTAAGAATATAAAAATTACATTTTAATTTAAGTTTAAGTTTTGCGGCTACTATACATACAACAAAACTATGAATTTGTAGCATGTTATATACCTGCATCATTGATATCCCTAGAAAAATTTCTACGAGAGAGTTTAACTCATTTGTAACTCAATAAAGATCCGCGAATAATTTATATAGTATAATATTTACATATTATACAATAGGTATACATAAATGTAAGTATATGATAAATATTTCTGAACAAAATAAAAATATTAAAGTGTGGAGGTGGGTGACGATTTTGTCAAGGTATCCAATTGATTCCTAATTCGAACACCCTCCAATTTTCGCATTTCGCGTAGCAACAGCTTTCTGGCAGCAAATCTCGTCCATATATGCGAAGTTCATTGAATTAGAAATTTGTTATACTGCGCGTTACGTGACTATCTTACCAAGGTTTTACTTGGATTTTACGAACATCTTATATTATTATGTGCGAATTCGATAGATTCTAAATAACGGTCCTAGCGAGAAGCGAATATAATATAATATATTATTTGAATAACCGTCTACATATAATCCTATATAATATGTAAATATTTACTGTAATTGACTGATGTTCGTCTTACCTTGAATCACCACCTCCACCCTTGGTAAAACGGGCGACTCGTTTCGACGGACCGGATTGCCGGAAGTAAGAGAGTTCGAAAATACGCAAAAATATCGACGCACTATACACAACTAGTCTTGTAAATTATACTTTTTAAAAGTTTTCATTTATGTATACAGATACTTATTTAGAAAAGTGTTTGAAATACGTACTGAAATAGGTAAAAAAATAATAATAATAATAACTCAGTAAACAAAGTATTTGAGTAAAAATACAAACACTTCAAAAAAGTACTTTCAAACAGTTTCAATTTTTTTATAAAATATTTTTATTAAGTACCTTGTAAATCAACAGAACCGATTTTCATGTTGTACGTTAATTGTATAGAACATTTTACACCTTATCATTTTGTGGAACATTAAAATACCTATTCAACTGTTTTCTCTGTCGAAGTATTTGATTTTCGGTCGAAAATAATTCACAGTGAAAAAAAAATATTATTATATTATTATGTAGGTACCTATAATATCTTATTCTCAATTTTATTTTTATTTTACGTAATCAAAAATCAAATTCAAAATCGTATTTGAATACTTTTACTCAAATACTTTACAACACATAACATAATACGCACTCACTCGCGAATTAAACAGCACGACAGATGTGAATAATTCTTAGAAAACTCGCCCGTGACGTTTCCAAGAATGGCCGCACAAATTTTTCACCAATCAAGCGCCACGATAATCATTGCAGCATAAACTCGGATACTGTGACTGTGGTATAAACTTTGACACCACGACCGCGGTATAAGCTCGGAAATCACAGCGTCGGTATGAATTTGGCCGGAGCGACGTCTGCCGCGTCAGTGTTATATTTATATAATATAATAATATGTATAAAACATAATCGCGAGCGGGTAATTATTGTGATATTTTCTTTCCGATGAGTCTCAAAAAAATGGTCGCTGCCACAATTCTGGATCGCGTTGTCGTCGGAAAGTGCGATTCTTTGTTGTGAAGTCATAGATAATAAAAACATGGATATAGAACATAATGCGTCCTGTCAGCGGCGATCAATGGAGGCTGAATAATTAGTATCGAGTCCGTGGTATCGAGTAATATTGATTATCGACCATGGATATATAATACAACAATCTATGGTATCGACTATCAATATATTATAAAAAATGTAAAAAAAGGTCTCAATTTTTTATTAGTTTACGACACTGAAAATATAGTTGCCTCAATTGTGATGTCCTATTCATGTTCTTATTATCTATTCGTGAAGTGCAATTAAATTCCCACAAAGTGCGCACTAGTTGTCTAACTGTCTAAGTAGGTGTGTCCGCAAGCTTTATAACTTCCTGACGAAACGCTTCGAGGTAAGTCATCCCTTTCTATAAATTAATTTATCATTATGGTTTATAGTATAAGTAGTGAGATGAACTAGTTAGGTGATGGTATTTTAAAACAGCTTCAATTTAATCAAACCAATAATAGTACGAACCATTTAAATAACAGTACTTTGAAAGGGCCAACCCGACAAAACTATTAAGATTTGGGCGTATTACCAATTTGTAAAAAAATATTGTTATTAAATGTTTAATCAAAAAAAAATTAGCAGTCCATTTTATGAAAATAAAATAATAAATAGAATTTATGTTCCCGTTAAATGTGCTAAAAATTATTTTGATCAATCATTTGTTGACTATTCTAAGACCTACGTAGATTTTAATTTAATGCCATATCAGTAAAAATAAAAAACCATTTATATCAAAATAGTGTTAAAAAATTTTATATAACTGGTAATTCTTAGGATTAGTTTAAATTTTAATTATTATTTCGTATACTGCTTATTAAGCATTCAACTATTTTGTAATAAATAAATAATATTAATGTTTTTTTTTTTTTTTTTTTGAGATGTTATTATTATAATTCTCATATAAAAACTCTCAATCTCTAACTCAAGCTCAGCTTAACATAGATTGATAATCATACAATCGTATTTGTTTTTTGTTAATGTTAATTTTCTTGGTTTTAATAAAAAAAATAAAAACAGAGGTAGGCAATACCGCAGATTCTTCTTATTGTTTCAATAATAAGATCATTATTTTGAGTTTATTGTAATTATTATTCACGTATTTATTACCAATATTATAATATTATTACTTAAGAAAAATGTACATTTTTGGATATTTTATAAGACCCTGCAAGTAAAACCTCGGATATAGTCGCAGGTAAAAAATATGACTGCTTATAGTATAACATATTAGTATAAGTATGAAGTAGGTAAGTACATACTTTATCACAGATTACCTATATGAAATATAGTCTGTACTATTATAGTATTTATTATGCATATTGTCGTATTATTCATACTATAATATATATTGATAATAATTATATTTTATATATTATATATATCAGTTATACCATACGCATAATATAGATCTGTTGCAACTTGCAGCAGTATAAAGCGAAGTGAAAATCGTACAAATATTTGAAGCCTACGATGCCACAACAGTATAATATAAATTAATCTGATTTGGACAAAAGACAAAAGTGTCCGCTTCAGTCGTAAAGTCGTCTTTAGTATAAATACGGTCGCTTATAACGTGCAAACTAAGAACGAAAGACACTCATTTCAAAAAAAATATAAGAAAACGCTTTTGAAAATATTTTTTTTTACACAATTTTAAGTCATTAAAAACAATACATTTAAAAGAAATATTTTTTATAATTTTGTATGGCTATTAATTAATATTTTTTTAAATTTTTAAATTTTTTTTAATGACAACATACACTCTTTATCAAAAGCAGAATATTTCTTTGAGTATTTTTTATATATATAAAACGAATTTTGGATGAGTAATTTTTAAGTATTTAAAGTTTAGATGGTCGGAGTGGAGTGGTGCAGGATGGTAAAGTAGGACTACTCCGCTAGTCTAAATTTTAAATACTTATATCTAATAGGCTTCGATTTCAATGCATTTGCATCTTTTTTTTGGAATGTCTTACATGATTCTTTCCAAGCTACAAATGTGTTTCAAGTACTCCATGTTGTAACCACACATTTTTTGGGGGCATTTTTTGCATTTTTAGTGGGATTTTTTTTAACTTTTTGGGGCATTTTTAAGTTTTAAACTTATAACTAATAAATTGATTATTCGAAGTTTGATTTTTATAAATTGAAATACTCAGAATAAAATTCTGTTTCGTAATAAAATAATGTACCTATGTTGTCATTCAAAAGAGTAAAAACTTAAGAAATGATAATGATAAAAAATATATTTTTTTCTAAAAATGTTGCATTGACTTCGAATTATGCGAAAGAAATATTTTTAAAACTTTAGTATCTTGTGAAACAATGAGTGCCTTACGTTAAACGGATCACAGGTCCGTATAGTACAAAACCAAGTTCGGTATCTAATGTATTTAGTGGGAACCTGGCTTCATTATAAAAATAATATACCGAACCACCTATATTATACCACCTGTATATTCCGCGAATACTATTCGTGGGTATGTACTATGTACCTGCACTGTTGGCGTTTTTATATAATTTTTTTTATTGCATCGGGAGTCCATGAGCTGTTTTCAATCATTAGTCATTACGTCGAATTCATAGGAATGCGAAGGAACGAGTTGTTCATAATATTCTCTTCATAATTAATTATTAAATAATGTAATATTAGAATATAGCTGGTATTGGCGCGCGTACGCCGTACCTATAAACAATATACATACCTACACCAGAGTTAATTTTTTATGAGATCGAATAGATTGTGAAAGGAGAATTTATCACAATAATATTCAATGATACAGAAAATATACATGCTCGAATGCATTTAATAATTATCTTTATAAGTGGTGGTAGAGAGCCTTTATATATATAGAGCCTTTATTATCTAGGCTCTCTAGGTGTTGGTATAAACACTATAAACTATAAGGAAACAATAAACGTCCAAAGATATTCCAAACATTAGTACTTAGGTATAAGTTGATGGATGTTTTTTTTTTAAATAAATTAGCTTAACTGCTAAATATCTTTTAAAAAAATGTTTGTGAAACATTAAACAATAATTATAAATACATACCATACAATTATATTAATTATTATAATTAATGCGCCTACAATGTGCATTCTGCATACTGCTATACTACGTCATATAAAAACAATAAACGTTATAAGGCATAAAAAAATAATTTTGGCATGTTATCATTTTGTTCAGATAAATTATATGTATTTATAAACTTGAGTTTAAATAAAAATGATGAACCAGAGTTTAATTGAGCACTCTATTTATCTACTCCAATTTGTTATCAAAAGACATTGTAATAGCTTATATCTTCAGTTCGTTATACATAAAAAAAATAATAAATATCTACGATAGTATAAGGACATTGGAGTGGAAAAAAATCCTGCAATGTCAGAGAATCATGTCTTTTGGTAATTGTACAAATATCATTGTTGTCAATATATACTAATATATATAATAAAATAATAAGATTTATAATTGGCTAGGGATTGGAGGGGAGGGATTAAATTGAATGTATACATTTAATGAGATCTCACAGATAGCTCTTCCATAAAATATATTATACTCATATTATAAAGCTGAAAAGTTTGTATGCACTGTCTCTAAACCTACTGGAATGATTTTAATACAAGTTATATCAATAGATTCCTTGAATCGGAGAAGAGTTTTAGCTTCTTATTTTCAAAACCTACAGGTCACTATATAATATGGGAGGCTGGCACGTAAAATTAATTTTGGCTTACGAAAATCTAATCATTTTTTTATTTATATTATGTAGTTGCCATTAGAGGTTAGAGAAAAAAAATTTACTAGCCGACTCGCTATGTGTTGCCATGGAATCTTTTTAAATAAAATAAAATTTAATTTATTGTCTGTTATTCGAATGTACAACAAAAGGCGATGTCCTTATGTTTGTAGCTTATAGACTCAAAAACTGACTTTGAAGCGAAAGTTTCAGAGATATCAGGAAAGTTTAGATAGTAGTTTGAACCACCTAACCAACTTCAAAAATATAACATTATACCAAGTGCTATTAACAGCCGAATTGTCCATATCGGTTGAATTAGTTCACAAACGAGGTACTACATCGATGCAGATTTCCCCGTGAACTGATGGGCACTTACAATAAAACCGAGATATACCGACAATCGACATAGCGCCGTATTTTATGTTCGTTCATTTTTTCACGAATTATATTATACACTATTTACAGTCAGTGGGATATAAAATATTAAAAACGAATACTGTTGTATGCCCACCACTATATTATAGACTATAGAGACGCTCATTTAACAGAGTATAATAACGCCTGTGTGTAGGCGTCTTATCTTAGATATTTTGCTTTTGCACGACAAGACTACTGTATCGGTCCTGTCGGCAATTCAGTCTAGAACCCGACTCATTCGAGTTAAGTAGTGTGCTTTTTAATATAAATTACATGTTTAAAACTAATAAAGTATAATATTCTTATTTAAATCCAAACGTGTATTCTTTTTAATAATAAACTATCAACACATTTGATTATCACCCGCTACACAGAGAACGGTTTCAACAATTGTCGTCTTCGGATACAACCAAGGACACAATATAAAATATAACAGAACATCACGGGCATATACGGTGGCGTTCATAACATTGGTGGCAGCGGTAGCCGTTTTTTCCTTTTCATTTCTTTTGAAAAAAAAAATTCTGTCAAGTGAGTGATATATTCAAATAATTATTGCAAAAAAAAAGTGAACACGAAAGAATTATTATTCACACGGAGGCGCTTTTACATAAATATTGGTGAGAAACTATTCTATAGTTCCCGATATTTACGTCACACGCATCTACAAATACACCGTAAGAGGTGCTACTTGTTTTATACCACCTACGTAAAAAAAAAACGTGTGCACCATATTTTATCGGTCGTTATAAATAAACAATCAACGCATATTGTCAATACCAATACGCATATTTATACGATAAGCTACACTACATCTCGTCTACATCGATTAATTAGTAAACAGAAATTAATTAATCGTTCAAATTAAACAAAACCCACCACTGTGGTCTCCGCGCATACCGGTTTCGGAGCGTAGAACTTCAAACGAAATAACTTGAAAACTACGTGGGAACGACACCGTGAGACGCGACGAGTTCAACAAGGGATCCAGATAGTCGGTCAAAGAAGTCAATCACTATTCACTATGCAGTTCGGAGTAATAACAAAGACCGTCATACTGTGAGTAAAAAAAAATATATATATAAAAACATAATATTTTTATATTATAATA
The DNA here is from genome assembly GCA_008086715.1 of Sitobion miscanthi. Classification (NCBI taxonomy): domain Eukaryota; kingdom Metazoa; phylum Arthropoda; class Insecta; order Hemiptera; family Aphididae; genus Sitobion; species Sitobion miscanthi. The sequence goes on along the minus strand of CM017800.1, from coordinate 11,256,005 downwards.
ATATTATTATCACTAACTTGAATAATAGAATAAAATTACTGTATTTTATTTTGACCTACTGACATAATTGTAATTTTTTTTTATTATTATTATTGTCGTTTTGTTTTGTTGTTATTATACATTATAATAACAAACTAACACTTTTAATGTATGTCTACTCAATCAAGTAGTAATAATAGTAGCAGTGATAGGAGTCCAGATACATCTACAGTAAATAAAGATTATAGTACTCCTATACCAAATAACTTTGACGATAATTTAAAATATACTGGCCCAAATACTAGGTCACGAACAAACCAAAATAAAAGATACCATAGGAAATCTAGAAGTGTAGAATCATTATTCTCTGATACTAAGGGTAATATTTCAACTTCAGTACCTTCGGATCAATAGGTGAATATAACACACCAAAACAATTAAATAAAAATACCGAACTACTCGATTTAAAATTTTCGGGGGTGGATAATTCGTGTACCATTTCCAAAATGAACAATACAGTTCTTTCTTTAGAAACAGCCATTAAATTGGTTCCTTTTTTCAATGGTGAAGATTCAGCTGATATCTATCCTTATCTTAGCGCATGTGATTTTGTAATGTCCAATGTCGAAAACAACATAAAGCCAGTTTTGTTACAAGCTATTCGTACAAAATTAAGTAAAAAAGCTTTTGCGATAACTCAACATCGCGATGTAGAAGATTGGGCAGGACTTAAATATTTACTCGAATCAAATTTTTGTGCTAAACGTACACCAGGGTATCTACAACTTGAACTTACATCAACAAGACAGTCTCAGGGAGAGTCAGTTCATGACTACTCTACAAAGGTTGAAAATCTACTTAATGAATTATGTAATGTGAGCACAAAGGGGAAATCAACCACAGATGCCACAGCAATACGTACATATATAAAAGAAATTACTTTAACGACATACGTAGAAGGATTATTACCACATTTAAGAACAGTGATTAAATCAAGAAACTTTGAAACACTGGAAGATGCGATGAAGGCAAGTCTTGAAGAGCAAAAAATTTATCAATCATCAAAAGAGACTCAACGAATACTTAAAGGAGGAAACCAAGGCAGAAATAATAATCAAAAATATTGCGAAGTTTGCAATCGTAATAACCATTTTACAAATCAATGTAGATATGGAAATCGCGGTCAAGATACTGGCCAACAATATGTTAAATAACAAATTACATTCAAATCCAAATAATAAAGATGTAAAGAAGATACATGTACTTATTGTAATAAACCGGGACACTCCGAAGATGTATGTTACAAAAAGAAAAAAACAAATAAATCCAATGAACAGTTTTCGGGAAATGGGCCAAGACCGAGTGGCTCGGGCAACCAATCGGTCAAAACATTAAAAACAATAGCCTTAAACCTGCAAGAACCTTGTCATTCAGAACTAAATTAATCGATAATCATGCTTTATATAAAATTCCACAATGTACAAAAAAGATCGTAAAGCTACTTGTAGACACAGGAGCTGATCTTAATTTAATAAAACTAGATGCGCTTCACGATGATGTTCAAGTATCAGACACAAAAATATTCATGTTACAGGGGATAAATGATCAAACAGTTAAGACCATGGGATTTACTATGTTGACAGTCATAAATGGAAATCAATCTTCCGAAAGTGAATTTCATGTAGTTCCGACAAATTTTCCAATTATAGGCGATGGTATTTTGGGGAAACCGTTTTTAACGGAGAATCAAATTGTCATTGACGTAGGAAAAGGGGAAATTACTTCAACATTAGATGACGTCACAACTATTCCAGCTAGATGTGAAACAATTATTCCAGTAGATGTGTCAGATCTACAGATTCAAGAACATCAGAGCATACTAGTTTACGCTCAAAATAAATAGTAGTGAAATAATATGTGGAAATATATTAAATCAAGTAAAAAATCATCAGATTCTCATAAGTATAATTAACCCAACAGAAACTCAAATTGTGGTACCTATTCCAAAACTAACAGAGTTATCACACGAAATAATAAATGAAGAATCGATAAAACATTTTGTACATACTAATAAAGTAACAAAAAATGAACAAAATAGGATTCAACTTCTAAAAAACTTGATCAAAAAGATCATATGAATCTTGAAGAAAAAGTATCTATTGAAGAGTTATGCAGTGAATTTTCTGACATATTTTTTCTCGAAGGAGATAAAATTACATGTACAGACGCTGTATATCATGAAATAAGAACACCAGGAACAACACAACCCATCTATCAACGACCTTATAGACTTCCATATGCACAGAAAGAGGAATAGATAACCAAATTGAAAAATTGCAGAATGATGGAATAATTGGGCCCAGTGATAGCCCATGGAATGCTCCATTATTAGTAGTGCCAAAGAAGATCGATGACTCAGGTGAACAAAAATACAGAGTTGTAGTTGATTTCCGTAAATTAAACAACCTTACTGTGGGAGATGCTTTTCCAATGCCAGACGTCAATACAATCTTGGATCAATTGGGAAATGCAAAGTATTTCTCGTGTTTGGACATGGCGAGTGGTTACCATCAAATTCCAATGCGATCGGAAGACAGACAAAAAACAGGTTTTAGCACCGAAAAGGGCCATTTTGAGTTCAACAGAATGTGTTTGGACTAAAAGGAGCTCCGGCAACTTTTCAAAGACTTATGAATCAAGTACTTATTGGTCTCAACGGTGTAAAATCTTTTGTTTACCTGGACGATGTAATCGTTATTGGAACATCTATTAAAGATCATGAAAATAACTTACGAGATGTATTTAAAAGATTTCGTAAATATCATTTGCAACTTCAACCACTGAAATGCCAATTTTTAAGTAAAGAAGTAAGTTATCTTGGTCACTTGATAACTGATGAAGGCATAAAACCAGATCCAAAAAAAATATCGTGTGTAGCTAACTATTGCACTCCAACTAATGCTAAAGAGCTAAAATCATTTCTTGGATTAATAGGTTATTATCGAAAATTCATCAAAGATTTCAGTAAAATATCAAAACCATTAACATCTTTACTAAAGAAGGATCAACAATTTATATGGACGGATGCTTGTGAAGATGCATTTCAAACATTCAGAACCATATTGACCAAGGAACCAATACTTCAATTTCCTGACTTTTCTCGACCTTTCAATATTACAACAGATGCCAGTAATTGTGCAATAGGAGGAATATTATCGCAAGGAAATATTGGGTCAGACTTGCCAATTTCCTATGCATCACGCACATTAAATAAAGCAGAAATAAATTATAACACGACAGAAAAGGAACTGTTGGCAATAATTTGGTCGGTTAAACAATTTCGTCCTTACATCTACGGTCGAAAATTTAACATTATAACGGACCACAAACCTCTATCATGGATGTTTGGAGTTAAAGATCCTGGAGCTCGTCTTACTAGGTGGCGACTTCTGCTAGAAGAATACGATTATTCAATCATTTATAAACCAGGAGTCCAAATACAAATGCTGACGCTCTTAGCAGAATAGCAGTTTCTACTACTACGGAAATTACACCTCAATCGACTTGTGATTATCAGAAATTTCTTGAAGAAATATCCCAACGTATCATTGTAAACAATAATGTTACTGAAACAGCGGGTAATTTATTCGATGCTGCAGACGAATATGCATTAGGACATTGTGTTTCTCAAGATTTTGTATGAAAAAAGGATTAGGTCTCGAATTCAGAAGAAAATATGGTCAAATTAAACAGCTAAAAAATCAAAACAAACAGGTAACAGAAATAGCTTCTTTACAAGTAAATGGAAGAACTAGTCTTTACCTAATTACAAAAGAAAACATTGGCAGAAGCCTTCTAATGAAAAAATGTTTTTAACTTTAAAAAATTTGCGAACCTTCTGCGATACAAATAAAATAAAAAAACTTGCATTACCAAAAATAGCTTGTGGAATAGATTAATTAGATTGGTCTGAAATACGCACAATGATTCGATTCCATTTTAAAGGCTCTGAAACCAAAGTACTAGTGTTCGTTGACAACACATATACAGAAGAAGATAAATATAAGATTATCGAAGAATTTCACAATTCACCACTTGGAGGCCATCAAGGAATTTCCAGAACAATCAAAGAATAAACAAACAACATACATGGAAAGGATTGAAAAAAGATGTACAAAATTTTATATCGTCCTGTCAATCATGTCAGCGAAATAAAACCCTTAATAAAACCGTCAAACAACCTATGGTTATAACAACTACATCTTCCAAACCCTTTGAACGTATATTCCTAGATATTGTTGGACCAATTACCACGTCTAAAAAAGGAAATAAATATATATTGACATTACAAGACGATTTGACGAAGTTTTCTGCTGCATATCCGTTAGTATCTCACGATGCAAATTCGGTATCGAAGGCGTTCGTTGAAGGTTTTGTATGCCAACATGGAATACCGGAGTCAATCTTAACAGATTGTGGTACAGAATTCATGGGTAAAATATTTGCTGCCTGTTGTAAGCTATTGCAAATAGATAAACTACACACGACACCATATCACCCTCAATCTAATGGTGGCCTTGAACGGTCTCATCAAACGTTAGCCGCTTATCTTCGACATTATGTCGATAAACACCTTGAGGACTGGGATGACTATGTTCCGTATGCAATGTTTGTATACAACACGACAGTACATACAACAACTAAACACCAACCGTACGAATTAATATATGGATTCCCTGCCTCAATACCACATACATTAAGTAGAACTCCGCAACCTAGATACAATTACGAAGATTATGTCTTCGAGTTGAAACAAAAACTTCAAGAGTCACACAAACAAGCTCGAGAAAATATATTATTAAGTAAAGAAATCCAAAGAAATATGATCAAAATAGACATGAAATTAACTTCAATGTAGGAGATCGAGTTTGGATAAAAAATCACCAACCAAAAGGTAAATTAAGTCCTAAATGGCTTGGACCGTATTCGGTTACTCAATTAAAAGACAATGAAAATGTCATAATACAAAAAGAACGAAAAGAAGTGAAAATACACATAAACGAACTTAAACTGTGTTTTCCGTAAAAAAAAATAATATCATATCATTTTGTATTATTAAAATTAAGTGTAAAAAAAAGTAAAATAAAAAAAAAATTGAAATTATTAAAAAAAAATAAAAATAATAATATATATTTAATATTTCATATGAACTTGTAGTCAAATAATACACAATGGTGTTTCAGAATAATATGTATGATGGAATCTCTTATTAAAACAGAACCCTTGTACAACATCTCGTATGCAAAAGAATCACCAGGAATCTACTTCGACTACATCTCCGACATGCATACAACAGCTGCAAATTGGGAGATAGCAATATATTTAAATGTGTCCATTTATCAGGCACATTATTTAGAAATCAAAAATTTTCAGGAAGAAACTCTAGCACTTTGCAATGAAGCGACCGAAAGTTTTTCAGATGAATGCAGTTTCTTATGCTTAAAAAAGAAATTTTATACAACTGAAATTTGCTCATTGTTTAAGACTACATCAGAAAAAGTTTTGAACGAATTGAATTTGAAAAAACTAACAAATTAGTCCAAATAATCGAAGAACAGGATCATTCAAAACATAAACGTAATGTAGCAAACGATATAAAAGAAATTATATATACTCTGTTCGGGTCTATAAAAATAGATGATGTTTACAAATTATATTCAAGTATCAGAACAATGGTAAAAAATGGTCAGAAATCTCAAAATTTAGCAGAAAGTAAATTAATAATTACTCCTGCAATACTAATAACGCAATAATGATCAATAAACCAACTATAGACGCAACGACGGAAATACAAAATAACATAAGACAAATTCGCCGTTTTATTTTAACAGAACGAGAAGAGTTTAGTGATGAAAATATTAAAATTATATTGGAAAAACAGATTATAAATTTCAATTTAATATATAATCAATATGCTTTAGAAGTAGGAAAAATTATTCAAATCTACATTCTGCTATGTATGGAAAATTACACCTACTTTAGTAATATCATCAAATCAATTATTAGATGAAATTAAATTAATCAAATTAAATCTTTCGCCTGACTTAAACATTCCTGTAAAATTAGATGTATCTGGTATATCTGAACTGTATAGAATAATGCAAACTACAATCGTTAAAAGTAATGATTTAATTATATTATCAATACGATTCCTTTAGTATTAAGTAACATGTATAAACTATATAAGTTCTACCAAACCCAGTATATTTAGAAAATAAGAAATTTATGTTTATACAACCTAGGTTTAAGTTATAGCCATAACTATTGATCAGGATATTTTATTAACTTAAGCGAAAACGATGTTAGTTTGTGTACTGATACAAACCGTTTTAAATTTGTAAAAACCTTTTAGCCAAAAGGGTAGTGACCTCAAACGAATGTGAAATAAATTTAATTTCTTATTCAGATATAACAGAATTAGCAGATTTTTGTAAAATAAAATACACTTCATTCAAACATGGGATTTTTCATAAGCTTATGTCATCAAACTCGTGGATTTTCACGGTGACAAAGCAAAATTTAGTTGTAACGTGTTCTAATAAAGATTCAATTACAGAAGTATTAATTGGATCAGGAATATTATCATTAAGCGAACAATGTTCCGCAATTTCAGGAGGTTATCGCATGATTCCGTTTAGAACAATTTATTCAGAATTAAAATCAGACTTTATACCAACTATAAATTTAACTAAATATATACATAATGCTAACACAATAAAAGAATTTGTATCACCAGAAATGGTATTTTCAAAGTATAAAGATGATAATGAAGTCACTATCCCAAAAGATAATTTAGATTATAAGCAATCTTCAATTTATATAAATTATTATTATTGGTTTAATAATACTATGTTGCTTATTAATAATTATTCTGTCATTATCACAATAAGAAATATTTAAGTTTAAGAAAATTAATAATATCAATGTAAATCAACCGAGTTCGACGGAAAAAATGAACAAAATCAAGTAGAACTTAAAATAAGAAAAGGAAAATCATTACCCAAAATAATTGTTTAAAAGTAGGATAATGATCTTCCGTCTAACCCGGGGGTGTTGTATGCCCACCACTATATTATAGACTATAGAGACGCTCATTTAACAGAGTATAATAACGCCTGTGTGTAGGCGTCTTATCTTAGATATTTTGCTTTTGCACGACAAGACTACTGTATCGGTCCTGTCGGCAATTCAGTCTAGAACCCGACTCATTCGAGTTAAGTAGTGTGCTTTTTAATATAAATTACATGTTTAAAACTAATAAAGTATAATATTCTTATTTAAATCCAAACGTGTATTCTTTTTAATAATAAACTATCAACAACATTTGATTATCACCCGCTACACAGAGAACGGTTTCAACAAATTGTCGTCTTCGGATACAACCAAGGACACAATATAAAATATAACAGAACATCACGGGCATATACGGTGGCGTTCATAACAATACTGTACTCTCACTCACTCTTTCTCTCTCTTAGTTTATCTTATATAATAATTTATTATCAAGTTTTATATGAAATTCGTCACTTGTATACATTTCAAAGAAACACGAGTTGATCACGTATAATATAATATTATAATATATTATATATCCAACCAAACTATATTATAGTACGCATTATAGTAAATAAAACGATATAATTGGGTACCGGCTGAATATAAAAATAGTATCGAGTACTATTTTAGTACACATAACGAACTCGATTTTACGCGCGTGTGTAATGATATATACCTAATATATATATATATATGTATATTACCGTAATAACGTTACGTACGCAATAAATACCTACCAGTAGCACATGTGCACATTTCCCGGTATACCGAGCACAGCAGGAAAAACATCGTTAAGACCGCTGTATAGAATCGTATGGGCTTTCGGGTGGCGGCGGCGGCGCACCGCGACTATACCGACGACGACCACACCACTACCGCCACCGAAGACGACACGAGCCCACCAGATACGCAAAACCGTAAAAACGTTTGACTATATCGCGAAGAATTTTACGGTTCGAATTACTATTTACCGCTCGTATAATAGTATATGCAGTGGAGGAGACGACGCGGTGCAGGGCGCTTGTGACGGCGATGACTCGGGCGCATAAGCACTTTTCCGCCGCACGTGCGGCAGCGGGATATCGTGGGGATTTTACGACACAGCAATAACGCGCGAAAAAAAATGTTTTAAAGAGAATACGAGGAGACAGACAGCTAGGTAGGTATTGCCACCGCAGCCGTATTTATTCCCACTATAATATTATACGAATCACTATCATGGTAGGCAGGTAATGGTTAAACTAAACAGTAAACACATTGCCGAGCTTTGTACATGTGTATTATACTATTATAGTGTTATAATATACACATAATAATATTATATAGGTAGATACTTATTTTAATATTATAATTCATAAGATTTATATAGTCTATAGATAGGTATGCGCGTATTATGAGGCTCGCATAGGTATTGTGCACGTTTTGCATTATAACACGGACGTTGTGTTTATCTGCGTTCTGAAATGTTATGTTGTTTAAAATTATTATGTTTTATTATTTTGATTCGTAGACAGTATACTATGTACCTACCACGATTATAAAATTGAATACATTAATGAACTGTCTTGCAGTGTTCTAACCGAACCAAATACCTATTAATGCTGTTCGATACTTCGATTCAAATGAAACTACCTAAAGGCATTGGAATAAAAATTAGAACTCTATTTCGGGAAGAACCGTCAAAAATTAATTGTATTACTATTTTCTAAGGATATTACTTAATATTTAGTTTTTAGTTGACTATTTTACACTATTATTGTTTTAAATCGACGAATGCACAGGAATTTCGTTTTAAAATTTTAAATATACAGTCAATTATGCCAAACTATGTAACAACTAACAACTATACCAGCTATTCATTAGGTATCGAGTAACCAGTATATTTAAGTATAGGTGTACTGTTTTTGACAAGTTTAATAAGGATTTTTATCAGAATTGACTAAATCAGCTACAGTTGAACTACTTTTACTTAGTTTAACAAAACCAAGATAACTTTATTTTTACAAATGTTATTCAACTGTTCCATGTTTGAAAATTAATTCGTTTCATTCCATTTTCTATCAATTCGCAAGTATATTACACTTTTGAAAAACTTTTGACACCACAAACTCCTTAATTATATTAACTATTATTATTTAAAGTTTCCCATTGTTAGTTGAACAAATATTAGGAATTGTCGTCAAACACGCTTGAATATAATCTCTAGAGAGAGCATTTTCGCAACAATGGATTCGAATACGATAACCTTTACTAATATATTTGACTGAACTTGAACAAAACGAAGAAAAAAATATTTTTATCAAAGTTGAGATAAAAAAACCATTTTGTGACAAACTACATTTCATCAATTTTTTAGCTCTGCTTATTTTCACTAAGTTATCGACTGAAATTCCATAACACGTTTTCTAGCGTAATCATTTTTCATCATATAATTAATTGTGTCAACGTACAATTTTTTATTTTTGTTTAATTCAATATGTACTGTTATTGTTTACCTAGCTTAATGTATGTACTTCCACAAATATTTTGTAAATTGCCGCTTGGCATCGATAAAATAAAATAAATAAATGAATAAAATATTACATAATTATGGACGTTATATAGCTATAATTTAATGTAAAATATTTGAATATAGTTAACGATTTTCATAAAAAAAAACACAGAATTCATTAAAAACGTTTGGTGGTATGATGTAATAAGTTTTACGCAAAAAATTTTTAACAATATTAATCTAAATACTTTGAAAATATTGTTTGTAGTAAATATTTTACAATATATGTGATGGAGAAAACTAATTTATTTTTGGAATTACAACCACTCTAAAACTATTGTTTTTTATTTAAATATCCAATTCCGTCGGAATTTGAACTTCAACAAACAATTATTAACCTATAATTATTACTATAATTGTGCTCATGTATTTTTAATATTTTTTAATAAATTGCTATAAGAACAACTTATGTGCATGATCTTGTATTATATTTTTGACTGAACCTACGAATTTAAAAAAACACTGAACAGATTTAAAATGTAACAAATAGCTTATTATTAAGCTACAAAAGAAGATGAAAGACACAAAAAAAAAACAATATATTCATCGCTCCACTAGAATCAAAAATGTGTGTACCAATTAGCAGATCTATGAATTATGATGGATTAAAATATGCATGTTAACTCTTTTTTATTTTAAATTATTGACGAAAATTAAAATATGTCTAGGTACTCAATGATGAGTTAATTCAATTTTTATTTATAACATTTTAATATTATGTAACACAGTAACGCCTGTCATCCCGTATATATACGTAGGTTGAATTAATAATTTTATGGTTTTCTATATACAAATTATTATATGACATTTCTATTGCATGTTTTCATAATTACGTTGAATTAACAATCGGTATAGTTTAAATTTACATATTATTGATTGGGGGTTGACCCTAGCTTGTGTAGGTGTACCTACGTTTCTTTTATCCATCAATAAAAATAATTTGAGCCCAAAATATAACATTACGTATTATCTCTTGATTCGTTGTATTTTCATATTGGTATCGGAACTAAATAAATATATTCACTTTAAAATTATAACACTGTATCAGATTCTTATAGTTTTACTATTTATAATATACATTGATAATATGATTGATGTATAAATATATATATTACTAAAATAACCGCCCTCCCCCCCTAAAGGACTAACAAGATCCAAATTCCTACCAAAAACTACCCTTGATATTAAAGACTGAAGCATTTTTTCTATTTTCAGACACACAGAAATAATATATCTATATTATAATAGGTATATATATTATATATCTACCTACACATTATTGTAAAACCAATACATTTCTCCACTCAGAGTCTAAAATATTGTATGGATTTAAAACTACCTATATAACAAAATAGAACTCAGTTAGTGGATGTAAGTCAGGCTTGAGGTATTGATGGATTTAGCTAGTTTAAATCCTGCACGTTATTCAGCAACGGTCTTAACTGATCAGCAGAAATGTGGGTATGCTATACAGTTCAAACAGTATGTAGGTATACATATATAGGTTAAAAAGAAATAAAAATAGTTGAAATTGACAAAAACAATTTTAATGATTTTCCATTTATCTCAGTCGTGAATTTACTCTAATTTTTTTTATATATTTAAAATACAAACATAATTTATCGAACATATAATAGAAAATCTGAATAAAGACGATGCGATGTTATGTTTTGATACATCTGTGTTTACATAGATAATTAATAGTTATAAACATAGTCAGAAAAGCATGATAGGTACAAAATTACTTTTCTTCTACACTAAATACCAATAAATTGTTCAAAAAATTTCAAATCAATTTTTAATAAAATTAAAAATTAAAAATTAAAATTAAACTAATTTATTATTATAACAATAATTAATTCAAATATTCTGTGAATATGATTTTATTATACTTATATTTTTCATTTAATAGGATAATAAATAAATGCTGTGTCTAGTACCTACTCATAACATTATGATAACTTAATGAAAACGTATAATATGGGAACTTATAATATCTATTTCGTTTAATTTTATTCAATAAATAATAATATTTGTCGTACCAAGTTCTTTAGTAATATTATTCAAGAATTTCAAGGTTATTGAAAATTAATTTTTAAAAATGTCAATTGAATCTTTTTTATAATCCATACAGAATTAAACTGATAAATTATATTATTATACTTGGTTTAATACTTTAATGTGTTCCTCGTTGTATTCCATTATGTATTGCTATTTCACATTATCCAGTTTTATATTTAAATTTAAGTAAGTTTTTAATTAAAATAGTCTCGCATGTGCTATACTGATAATGTATACCTACTAAATAAATATGTATACCATTAAAGCAAGTTGAGGTAAACATTATTTATTGTTAAAATAGGTAGTCTTCTCGTCAAAGTTTAAAACTGAAGGAGTTATAAATTAATTAAGGAAAATATTTGTTATACCTGAAAATAAACTTTAAAATATAATATTATTCGTAAACTATAATGCGTATATTTACTTTATTTTTAAATAATTAAAAGATTTAATACTAATTAGGTTCAAATTAACTCAGTGGCATATTTAAGACGTAATTGCAACGGTAACACTTTTTAGAGGCTGAACATTTCAATATTTTTTCATTATTAAATTATTTATTATTATTTTATAATGATAATAAATTTGCCTTTAATTTATTTTTATAAGCACTAAATAATATAAGGATTTAGCTTTATAGAGCTAAAGCCTAAAATTAAATGAATTAATGTGGAAAAATTTGTCCAAAACAATTTATAGCAGTATTTAAATGTAAATTCATAACTTAGGAAATACAATCATTAACACCATAATATACATTTTTATATAAGTAGGCACTATATTTAAATTTATTTGGTATACACAAATATAGTAAAACCTAAAGTGACATATTAATATTACTATGACACTATTTAATAGGTTTATATATTTTGGTAAAAAAAATGTAGGTCATATAGGTAATTTATTATATACCTATATTATGGAGAGGATAATAAAATAGTTATATTTTGTACAGGCATTTTTCATAATATTAAATTTTTAATTAATCCCGATGTCATGTGCCTTATTCATTTTTTAAATAAAAAAGTCATACGTGGTGATGTTTTTGAACTTGTGGTTCACAAACCGTACAATTAATATTTAAATATTTAATAAATGTATAAAATAAAAAAAATACCTACCTATAGCCATCTTATTTCTTATTATTTTAATGCGAGGATAGTGTGCTTATAAACAATAATTTGGAAGTTGGTAATTGTACAAAGTTTGTGAAAAGTATAAGAAAACACTTTTTTAAAAGATTTTTTCGTACCTAAACCTAGTCAAATTATGTGTTAGGTACCTATATATAAATATACCTGTATACATAAATAAACAAACATAAAAATTAAAAGATAGATACGTGTTATAAACAAATCTTTTTTAGTTTACTGCTCATTATTGTTGTTGAATAATGCGTAAACTATAATTTTTACTTGCTCCGAAATCAACTGCGTCAGAATATTACGCGAATTTTAATTTACGTTAGAGAAAAAAATAACATTTAGGTACTCGTATTTTAAATATTACAACCATTAAATGTTTGTGGAATCTAGGGTTGACCAATTGTGTAAATTTGTATGCTGACGAGCGTAAGTAAAATCATAAATGCTATGCATGATGTCTACTGCAGCAGTGTCTACCCTTGGACATCCGACACACGACATGACGCTGGATTATTTCCCAGTGACTCGGTATACTCAGATTACACTCTCTGATACAGCATCATGTCAAGTCTCAGGTGTACACAGTATACCTGATACATTATCACCGTGAAAGAATTTTAAGATTCCCTTGTTGCTTATATCGGGTTAAATAACCGTGAAAAGACAACGCTTTTACAACGCTACTATCCGGTATGTAAGCAGGGTAGGTACCGATATATATAGCAGGTAAATGCTTTTATGTTTTATATAATATACGGTATTTATTTTTTGGAATTTCAACGCCAAATATCCGTTAATACGATATAGTAAAGAAGTATAATACAGTTATGATAAGCTGCAGTAGTGGATGAATATATCAGGTTAAAGGTTACATATTATCATATAATATAAAAATTCAAAAATACAGGTTGTTCGAGAAGTAAAAGTTCTGAACATGAGTTGACGGACTCGTATGGTATGATGAGTTATGACTTGTGAAGTGGTGATGGAGTGGTGATGGAGGACAGTGAAAAGAAGCTGGTTGTGAGTAAAATATGTGGTGACGCTAAAAGGGAGACTTTTTTAAGAAGATTTGTAGGATCCAGAGACTCACGTATTTAAAAGAGAATTAACTAACCTGTCGTCAGCTTCAACGTAGAAACCGCGAGAAGAGAGTTTGAATTTTAGTACTAATTTGTTTGAATTATTATGTTAAAGACGAACATACATTATGTGTATACAGTAAAGGGTCTTTACCAAAAATGCTCATCCTCATTTTATTCTTAAATTATGCGCATTTATACAAATGCTGTATTTTTAGATTTTGAACTACCTATTTTTAAAGGTTATTAATTATAATATTTGATAAATATAATTTTTTTATTGCAATTTAAGGCATGTCTTCAGAGGCGATTGGTACAAAAATATATTTTTCAGTGTAAACTGTTCAGCAGATTTTTTTTTATTGTTGAAATATTATATAAATTGATATTTGAACAAATAATAGAGTTATTTAACTTAGTTTAACAACTTACAAGTTTAGAAGATATGGTAGTTAAGATAATTTGGAAACTATATTAATACTAATATTGATCTAGGTATACTAACATTTTATAATTTATATAAATTGTTTGAGTTTATTATGGTGTAATAGTATCGAAGTACTTGACTAAATATTCCCTACCTATATCAGTCTTATATCTTACATAAAACCATTATAAATTACTAATATATCCTTAGTGCATACATTTTAATAACTCATAAAATACCTGTTAGAATTTTAATTAATAAGATAGATATTCAAAATTATTTAAAAAATCGCTGGATTAAATATGTATCTAGGTACACTAAAATAGGGGGGGTTTCCATTAATTTGAACAATAGCTGATGTATGTATCACCATAGAAACTCATTAAATGGTATAAAAATCTCAGTGTTTGAAAATAATGTGGTCTTTAAGTATACGTATATACTATATACGTAGGTCGTAGGTAGGTACTTAAAATTCCAAAAATAAGAAACTAAATAAACACATTACTAAGGGGGGGTGAATTTCCTCACCATGTATATAATGAACCTAACATATTATTATTATATAGGCGCGGTTTATATATAAACTATCAGCTGGCACAAAGGCCGCCGCGTGTTCATATCGTAATACGAAATTCCCATAGTCTACTCAAAATATTGTGATTTATATCGGACCGATATGACCCTTTCAGGTAAAAAATGATTTACTGAGTGTGATTTCATAGAGAAACAACCTGGGATTAGCAATATATTATGTACCTACGCTTATTATAATCTGGTAATAATATTTCTGTTTATAACTTGTTTTTACCTCACAAGGCCTATTATACCTACTTGAAGAACAACGACAAGGTCACATTATTCATTAACGATATAATATTAATTATTCGTGTACATTGTACCTACCTACTATTTATTATATAAAGGTTATTTTTCGTTAGGGTGTGATTGTTTAATTTGTTCAACAAAAACCTAAATAATAATATTATAATATTATGATGAAAAAATACTATTTCATACGTGATATTGTTAAATTAAAGCAAAATTAATATTAAAAAAATATATATATCAGATAAAGCGGTTATCACATAATTTATAAATTATTATAAAAACCCTCAACAGTTAAATGTATAGACAAATTGAAATCTATGATGTGTAATAAAATTATGACCTTTCTATATTTTTATTTGAAAAATTGAAATAAATTAGATACTAAAGCAATACTAAATGTTCAAAATGCATCATCAAGTAACTATACCTACTATTTTAAATGCTAATATATATTGTGTTCGTTAAAACAAATAAATTCAAGTAAGGTATTAACTTTTTAGTTTTATAGAAATTTGTAGCATTCGAAAAATACTATTTATTTTTTCAAAATGTAGTTTTTGGCAAAGTTAACCCTTGTTTTAAATACGATAAACATGGTTACACAGGTCAAGTTGAAGGTAATACAGAGGTTATTTTAAATCCGCTTCGGTCAATGTTTACACCGCTATTACGCCATTGGTAAAACATATTCGAGGGTATAAACGGGAGGTTGAAATATCAAAACGAAATCCAAAGGTTTATTTTGTTAGTTTTCAAATCCTTTACAGGATGTGAATCCGTTAACAACGTTTCTAAACCTTGTTGACGCATCATAGCATTCTGGGTTTTCAGCAGACCACAATTTTTTACGATGAAAAGGCACACTTTACACAATATGACATAGTTTAACAGTTTGATCCTGTGATTTTATTTAATGACATACATTTTTTTTATCAGAATAGATTTAGTGAAATCGGCGTTTAAAAAATCTATTGGTTTTTAGGTAAACTGGAAAGAATAAAATAAACGAAATGCATATTCTGAGTTTTATGTTGCCTTAAATTAAATATGTAAATTAGGTAATAATATCATTAAATAATGGAACTTTAAAAGTGTTATACAGTTGTTCAACGTAAACAAATAAGCGATCAATGAAGGTGAACAAATTTATACAAAAAAATAATGAGAATTAAAATAGAAACTTATAAATATATTTTATAAAACTATACAATACATAACTACAAACTACACACATTTCCTCTTTTGGGTTTCAGTTTGAAAAAACTTTTAATTTAAACTATAAACACTAGCTTCTTCGCTCCACTCAGAATCTAAAATTAAAAAGTTTAAAGTATAAACCTATGAATATACAATAATTTTCGAATTTTCGTGATTTTTACGAATTGAGTTTAAAAAGGTGGGTAAGTAGATGTCTTTCCGCAATACAGTAGGTTACAAGTGGGTCACTGTAATTGATGGTGTTAAATTTGAATTCAATGATATAATATCATTGTATAAGAAAAATGATTCTGAGCGAAAACGGTCAGTCAGCCTATGATATTATCAAGTATATTTGATAATATTATTGTGAATAAAGTAATTTATATATAACCTATTTACGTGGAGCCTTGTTATCAATTTTCAATCATTAGCTATAAAAGTTGAACATTTTATAAATTTTTAGCTACAAAATAATTATTAAATTTTAAATTTGATAAATTTTGTAAAAATTTGAACTTTAAATGCTTATAAAAAAAAATTGTGCCTATGTATTTTTAATATTTTTCAACTGCTATTGTAACAATATATCAGGAGCTTTGCATTAAATTTTTACGCTTTATTACCCAACAAATAAAATTTTATTGATATTTATAGAAAAAAAAAACTAAAAAAATTGAAAACTGGCAATGTCCGTAAACAGCTCAAAAAGAGTCAACCTATTTTCAAGATTTTATCGTATGTATAAAATGCTAATATAAACATTCAGTGAAATTTTAAAGTATCTACAGTCATATGTTTTTTAATTACAACAAAATAAGAAAATCGTTACATGAGAAATCGAGTGAATATCAAATGTTGTAAAAATATGAATTTCAAACGCTCATAAAAATTTAATTTGACTTTCTTGTAAACATTTTTTTTTTTGATAAAAGTAGACAAACTTATGGATAATCTTGTATTACATTTTAAAATCTTAGATTCAAAAAGAAAAATTTTGATGAATTCTCAACTTAAAATAATTTGCTAATTTTCGTGATTTTTCCGTATTTTGTCAATATCTAAAATTTAAATGTTTATAAATAAAAACTACTGTAGCTAAGGATTTTTATTTTTTTACATCTACCTTTGAAACAATAACCTAGAAGCCTTCTATTAAATTTTCAAGCTTTTTACTCAACAGATAAAATTTAATTGATATTTATAGAAAAAAAAACGTCCGTAAACAGCTCAAAATAAGTCAAAACATTTTTAAAATTTTATCATGTATAGAAAATGCAAATATAAACAACCAGTAAAAATGTCATGTGTATACGTTTATTTGTTTTAGAGTTACACCAAAAACCAAAATCGATTTTTTCAAAAACGTAAAAATTACCGTTTTTTCTTAATTTTTCTTTTGTTTTTCACGTCGCGTTTGAAAACTACTGAGAAATTTTTACTTTTGACCCCCCAAAGTACCAACTAGATTCATTTTCCTATCAGAAGGTTACTGTTGAAGAAAATCTAAGCATTTTTACTGTCCTAAAAGGTGATGACAGACACAAAAATAAAAAAATAAAAAAAAACACACATCATTATTAAATCAATCCATTCGTCGCTTCGCTTAGAATCTAAAATAGTCGTACATATATATTTTTATTATTTCTATGAGAGCTACTTATGCGGAATATTGTATTACATTTTCAATCTTTTTTCACCAAGCATACATTTTTTGTTTAACGCTTAAAAAACAAAAACTCCAAAAATTCAAAAATTTCAAATGTCTATGGATATTTCAAAAAAAGTTAAATATTTTGAAAACTAAACCGTATATTTAAAGTGGTAATATATTTGAAATATGTCAAGAATATTATGCTATTAAATTTTGAATTACAACATAACAGCATAATAACCATATTGTTATGGTCAAAAACTGCATTTTCAAAAAAACCATTTCCTCTAATTTTTTTTTTTGTATTCATTAATATTTAAAAAAATTACCAAGAATTTTGTCCTCTCCTCCCCAAAGTGTAATAATATATTTGCATACTATACTTTGAGATCAGCCGTTTCTCATTACATTACATTATCAACTTATATAAAATAAATTTTATTTATTCTTTTGTGGAACTTCCACCAGGGTCCTAAGTCCGATCTGTGTATAAAATTCAATTATCTAAAGGTATGCCTACTCTATATTTGTGTTCATAAATATTCGTGTATGAATTTACTTGTATACAATATGTACTTATATGCCAATATTGTTTTCTGTCGGCAATATTACGCAACGTTTATATAATATTTCATCCCCGACGGTGGTGGAATTATTATTTTTCAACAGAATCGAAAAACGTGTGTCTACAGCATTCAACGTGACTCGCTGTTTAATTTTTTTTATTTTTCATATTGAACCCTCTACGTATGCTTGTCACGTTCACGAATCACCATGTCCGAGAATGTAAATATAATAATATGCATACACCTCCCGACCTTATAATATAATTTTTTGAAAGGTCTACACATATGAATGCATTATATATTATATTTAGTATAGGTATATATTATATGTATACATATTTCGGGGTGGAAAAATTAGATGTTTCATTCTGTCAAAAAAAAAAAAAAATAAAGAAAAAATCCCGAAAACAATAGGAAAGGACCATTACTATAAAAACCCACCAGGGTGGTACAATGGTTGGAACAATACTATATATTGTACAAGAGACGAGCGGGTGAAATAATGGTACAAAGTGTTTGGGCATTGTGCAGAAACAATGATGACTGATGTCGATTAGAGTACAGCGTGGTCGTCTCGTCTGCGGCGCAATGGTAGAAAGAGCGATCGAAGACCACAAATAATAATTATTGTGTGCGTACAAATGTACAATTATTTAACCGTATAGAGGTTGCATATTATACATGGCGGAGAGTTTAGAAGGCAGTACCTACCAATGTGCGTATTATATATGGATAATATGAGAAAAGGCGAGATAAAAGCGCCCCGATAGAGATGATTCAATAAGCCAATAGAAATAATTCTACTAATGAAAAATTCACAGTTTGAACACTCGATAAATATCTATAGCGAGGAAACGTTTTTGTTTTGTGGATACACAGGCGTGCAACGAAGCGCAACTGTAGACTTCAACATTTTTTGAGCCCACCTAAGTATATCATATCCATCCCGTCACAACCAATAATTATTTGAAACCGCTATCGAGACAGACGTTTTAAAAATATATGAAGTATCATAATATTATATGTTGTATGTAATTTTTAAAAATACCTAGCTCAATACAAAAAATAACTATCTATTAATATAAATAACTCGTCTCACAGAGCAATAATGCAAATACGAATCTAATAATATTATAAAAATTTCATCAAATTCGGTGCAGCCATTTAGGAGGGGTTTGAATATTTACACACGGACAGAAGAAATATAATATATATTATGTTAAGATAAATTGATATCTTAATCTTAAAACTTTTTCCAATCTGCATTTTTACAAAGGTATCCAACAAATTAAAAAGTGATTTGTTTACAGTTTATTTTTTGAAGTTTAGCAACTTCTGTTATGTTTTTTTAATTCCTAAAATACATTTTAAATGATATTAAAATTAAAATTTCAACGAATAAATGGTTGTTACCAATAATACATGCAATCTAAATCAAAATAGTAACTTGGAGCGGAAATATAATATGTCAGTATACTTATAAGTATCTCGGTATTTATTTAATCAACATTAATCGCCCTATATTTACCACTTTGATTACCCATGGCACCTTTTATTTTTAGATTTTAATAAATATTTTATTTATTTTGTTTTAATTGTCAATATTCTTAACATCATCGACACTTTTAGACTTTTACTTTGACACATCATCGTAATTCATTCCATGTTTGATGTTAGACGTTTTGATAATTTTTATAAACGTTTAAAAGTATAATATTTAGTGACAATATAATTTAATTAATAATCGTTAATTATTTGTAAACACTATAATATATAGGTAATTAATTTTTCATCATAGTATGTCCTTCGTGTTCTTGACTTTAATAGGTGTGTATATTATTCAGTTTTTATTTAAAAAAAAATTGCTAGGTATTACAGCTGTTTGAATAATATTTCATAACCATTACAATATCATAATAATAGTATTTACCTAAGTTATTGATTAATTTACAATGAAATATGTTGATTAAGGTTTGAAAAATTGAAAATACATTGTCATAAAACAATTTGTATAATTACTAATTAGTTTAAACTAAATGTATATATAAATATATAATATTTAATAATTAATTAGATTGTCTATATGAGCAAACACAAAAAGTTGAAATATTACACTGATATTATTAAAACAGATTTTTATTTAACTTTTTTTATAAAAACAAGTTATGTTTATATTTTATTTAACATTAAGTATATTTTAGTAAACAAAAACGCTTAATTTAAAACAGGGTGAGGACAATAATTGTAATGTCATTATCTTATGGTTTGCTTGAAAACTTTTATAACTCAAATTTTGTTTTGAAATTAAATTAAGCGTTTCAAAAGTATTTTAACGTCCATAGAAAGTGGTAATTTTTATTTGTGGATACAAATCAGGACTTTTTAATTCCTTTCGCTGTTTATATTCACTGAACAATAGAATTTTATCGTTAACCAAATAATAATCACGAGAAACTAATTATAATACCTAATTTTTAAATTACTGTTAACATACCTAATAATATAATTTAGGTAATATATTATTTTAGTTGAATACTTAAGTGGGTATAAAAATATAAATAATTTTCAGTGTTCGGAACGTTCACTAAAAAAATGAATTAGTTCACATCCACGTCCAGTGCTTAAAAAAGGAACTCGTTTACGTTCAAATTCATATTTTTTTCAAATGAACACGTGAACGTTCTTAGAAAATAATGCTTTAATTTAATTTATTTTATTTTATTTTTATGTATCGTTTAAACTTTAAATACAAATACGAAATCATGGAAATCATAGTATTATTGTTGTATTATGTCCAGGTGTGCCCACTGAAATTTCATGAATTTTATTTTTATAATTCATAAAATATTATATGTATATCATAATAGTATTATCAATCAATATTTATTGAATAATTAATAAATTTAAGCGTATTAAAAATCATTCAAATTCATTAATGATTTAATAAATATTGATTTTTTCGATTGATTATTCACGTATCGTTCACTAAATATGAACGTGAACGCGTGAACGACGTTCTTTCCAAACACTGATAATTTTATTAAAATGGCTTCTTCATATTTTTTTTTTTTAAACAGATAATAAATAATAATGTACAAAATATTCGGTTTAGGACACATATCCATGCGAGTATAAATACAAAAAATTCAGATTTATTACTCAATATTTATTAATTAATATTGTTGGCGACCCGAAAACTGCATTTATAATTTTAGTGAAAATATTATATATATATTATAATTTATAATATCGTTTATTGTTTTTCAACTGAATTAATTAATTATGTATTGAAACGTGATTTCCCTTTATATAATCTATATAACTAAACCCCTCAATATTATCTTCTACCGAGTAAGTATAAAAAAAATGATAAACATTTAATTATGTTTCAATATAAGAATTCTTTGTGAATTAGGAACACCAAACGGAAGTAAGAAAAATAAATCTAAAAATAAATAAAACTTGATAGATCATCAATTTAAGTGTTTCTGAACCCTTGACGATTAATTATTATTAATAAATCCACACCTACTTGAATTTGACATGATAAATTACGGGGTTCTTTTAACACAGTTCGGATATATGTCCACAGTACCTATAGGTGGTATAATGGTATATAATATTTTTGAGTAATTAAAACAAATACTCTAACTCTCGACATGAATTATTAATTATAACAATTAATAAATAATGACTAACAATTCATCAATACGATGATAATAATAACAATAAAAGTATATACCTTTACAATAATAATTCTATCTAATATTTAGTTTGACGCATGTGAATGAAATGTTTGTGTAATCTATATTATTTAGTTCATAATAAACAAATGCTCCTCACTGCTCATAGTATTATCATATTATAATATTATATAGTATTATAGTATAGTGTTCCACAGCTTACGGACTACAGCTTTAGATCTCCGATTAGTCTCATGCAAGGTACCTATAATACTTATGTATTGTATCGCAACCCATGCACATTGCACGCGATGCACTTCTGGGAAGTCGATCTGCAACTACCACTCACGACCTAGGTTTGTATATTAATTTGTATTATAGTATACATTAATGCATTGTACATCGTCTATAAGATAACGAAAATCGGTGTATTGTGTGTATATAAGTACAAGAATTATTTAAATTTCCAAACAAAATCATCTGTTCACTGTTCTCACGTCCCGTCGTAAAAATCATCTTATCTCGTATAATGATATTGAATTCGGCGGATTTCTGTGGTACTGGAACGGGAAATTTAAATTTCACACGCATATGTGGCTCGAACACACGCGCGTTTCCGTCGTAACGCATATTTATGTACCTATTTATTTGTTAATTTATGACGAAGGGAATGGTGGGAGGTGAGAGAGAATATAACGTAAAATATAAATTGGGAGTTACAATAAAATGACACGGGTAGACAACTAAAGTTAATCCACAAGTTTACACACAACAGTTCATAAACAGAACCTAAATATAATTTATGTACAGCCGAGAAACGGCGCGGGTCGCAGTAACATTGGCAAGGCGTGCATGCGGCCAATCAGGGGTTCATTAGAATCATAATTTGTGACGCGCGGGAGGTGGAATATAATAATATAGAAAAGGCGGGAGCCGAGGTTCGGAAATGTATTTAATTGTCTTACCATATTATGTAGATAGGTACAATAGGTACATATTACGTAGGTATATGCACAGTTACAGTGCTGACGGACAGACGACGCTACGCAATGGTGTAACGACCAAGGAAACTCGTACAAAAATTGTAAATCTTATACGACATTAAGGGAGAAATCAACCGTAATTTAAAGTTTACGCGTCGAAGGCGGTTATACCATATATATATATATTAAATAAGTACACAATACCCACCCCGTCCCGCTCGACTGCGTTGTTCTGTACTAATGAATAGGCCGCGGCGCCGATCCAAAGCGCCGTTCAACGAAAACTAATGTCCCACAGTGACAGGGGCGGTGGTGGAGTCAGATGGGATGAGGGTGTACGTGTGTATATATGTGTATATATATATATATATAATACCTCCGTCGTCCGGCCACCGAGCCAAAAGCTTTTGCCACCCCTCAAAACGCCATTACTGCGCCTCAAAATGGCATTACTATTGGCGTACACAAACGTTGCGGCATCTGAACCCTCTAATCTAATTTTGAACGATTTTTAAAGACGAAACGTTCGAGTGTAGGTAGCAGAAGTATATATATAAATACATACAAAGTGATCATTTACGATTTTAAACTTTTCGATATATATATAAGTAATTATTCAATTATTGTATGTACAATTTAAACAATATATTATAATTTATAATATATGTAATACGAATTAAAAAATTAAGATACGTTTCAGTAAAAAATTATCTGGGTAAGATGTTATAGATAATTGCACTTAAAATCTTTATTTATTCAATAAAACAAATTATTTAAAACTTGCACTTACATTAATAATTGTAAAATGGTATTTTTGCTGTAAATTATAAATATAATAAATAATACAAATATATATATAGCTATAGAAGTTTAAATACTATGACCGATCGGTGTTTACAGAGAATGAACAATGTACCTACTACGAAATAATGACAGTAAACACACGTAATAAATACACACAAAAGAAATAAAACAACTTGAAAGTATAAATATTAAATATTAATTTTTATAAAATCAAATTTAGATTCTGAGTGGAACGATGAATGTATTGATTTTACAATAATGTGTGTTTTTTTATTTTTGTGTCTGTCATCACCTTTGAGGACCGTAAAAGTGCTTAGATTTTCTTCAACAGTATGTTTTCTGATAGGAAAGTGAATCTAGTTGGTACTTTGGGGGATCAAAAGTAAAAATAGCCCAGTAGTTTTCAAAAGCACTGTGAAAAACAAAAGAAAAATTAAGGAAAAACGGGAATTTTTACCAAAATCTGTTTTCGAAAAAATCGATTTTAGTTTTTGGTGTAACTCTAAAACAAATGAACGTATATACATGAAATTTTCACTGGTTGTTCATATTTGCATTTTCTATACATGATAAAATTTTAAAAATGTTTTGATTTGTTTTGAACTGTTTAGGAACATTTTCAGTTTCCAATTTTATTAGTATTTTTTTCAATGGATGTCAAGAAAACTTTATTTGTTGGGTAAAAAAGCTTGACAAATTAATACTAGGCTCCTACTATATTGTTACAATGATATGAGTCACAGTTTTCATTTATAAACATTTAAATTTCAGATATTGACAAAATACGGAAAAATCACGAAAATTAGCAAATTATTTTAAGTTGAGAATTCATCAAAATTTTTCTTTTTGAATCTAAGATTTTAAAATGTAATACAAGATTATCCATAAGTTTGTCTACTTTTATCAAAAAAAAAATGTTTACAAGAAAGTCAAATTAAATTTTATGAGCGTTTGAAATTCATATTTTTACAACATTTGATATTCACTCGATTTCTCATGTAACGATTTTCTTATTTTGTTGTAATTAAAAAACATATGACTGTAGATACTTTAAAATTTCACTGAATGTTTATATTAGCATTTTATACATACGATAAAATCTTGAAAATAGGTTGACTCTTTTTGAGCTGTTTACGGACATTGCCAGTTTTCAATTTTTTTAGTTTTTTTTTTCTATAAATATCAATTATATTTTATTTGTTGGGTAGAAAAGCGTGAAAATTTAATGCAAGGCTCCTGATATATTGTTACAATAGCAGTTGAAAAATATTAAAAATACATAGGCACAATTTTTTTTATAAACATGTAAAGTTCAAATTTTGACAAAATTTATCAAATTTATAATTTAATAATTATTTTGTAGTTAAAAGTTTATAAAATGTTCATTTTTTGGAGCTAAGGATTGAAAATTTAAAACAAGGTTCCGCGTAAATATTTAAATATATAAATTACTTTATTCACAATAATATCATCAAATATACTTGATAATATCATAGGCTGACTAACCGTTTTCGCTCAGAATCGTTTTTCTTATACAATGATATTATATTATCGGCTATCGAACGATTGAGAACGTTATACCTTTTTGACCGAACGATTGAGAACGCTTAAAAATAACAAAGAACTTACCATTAACCCCAAAAAATCCCTAAAAAGAATACGATTGAGAACAAATTTACGCGCAACGTTGCCATATAATTTATTTAGCTATTGAAAGATTCATACCCGTATGCATAAAATAAATATTCTTGAAAAAAAGTCATCAATTAATAACTGTTAAAACAATTAAAATATTCATACTATAAGGATAATAATCCTTAAATATGGTTTTACACAAAAATAAACTATATGCAATATTGTAATGTAGGTAGTATTGTTATACTTCAATCATTTTTACAAATTATTTATATTCATAGATCATTAGTAATTACTAACATTTTTAGATCATCTAAGACCCCAAATCTACTTAACCTAACCTATTTGCCACAGAGCATAGACATATTATCCTTAGTACCTTGACTCTAACTATTATAGTTATTTTCAATATTGTTTCTGCTGAAGTTTCAGTTAGAATTTTAATAACAATTAACATAATGTATTGCTAATTCAATATCAACAAATTATCGTGCTCAAATTATCATTAGATTAAATTGGGCAACGTTGGAAAAAATATAAAATATCGAGCGTTCTCAATCGTATTTTACCGATATTATCTAACCTTTTTTTTTGT
The DNA here is from genome assembly GCA_008086715.1 of Sitobion miscanthi. Taxonomy (NCBI): domain Eukaryota; kingdom Metazoa; phylum Arthropoda; class Insecta; order Hemiptera; family Aphididae; genus Sitobion; species Sitobion miscanthi. Next base: position 11,229,696 of record CM017800.1, on the reverse strand, counting down.
CCTTCTGTTAGTTTTATTTGTATTTATGATTGCTTTATATGTAATTATTCCTTAATGTTTCGGTAAAGGGATTATGTCCGTTATTTATCACAAATAAATAAACTCCTGCAAAAATATTTTTGCATATAAATATTAAATTGAAAATCATGTCACAAAAAATATCTATATGATTTATTTTAGTAACCATTTTGTTTTATTAGATATATTATATTATTTTTTTTCTAAATAAGATAAAAAGATACTTTTTTATTCACAACTGTGTACTGGCTGCAATTTGAACACGGGAACGCAGCTATATGTAATGAAATATTGATACTGACATTTTTTTTACCTGATTATTATCTTTAATTTTTTAAATTACATCAAATAAATCTTGGAGTTGGGTGAACCTGCAGGTCTTATATAATTGTACATAATATCATGTTATTTACTTATATATATATATATTATAAATCATTGCTTATATATACCTTCCTTATTCCTATAGGAATCCTATAGGAATCTTTATATAGGGACATTTTTTCATTGTTATAATCACCCCCCACAGTCAAGAATTAAAAGATGTGCGGTGGTCCTCGAAATTAGGGTGCAGGGTAACCTATACCCATAATTTTGATGTGCTCCGCAGTAGCTGGAAATTAGAAATTGGCGCCACTGGTTTTTTGTTAAATATTTTCGTATACCGTATAGGGTTGTATAGGTACATAATAAAATTGCACGACTGTATGCGTTTCAATGTCATATACCTATAGAAACACAATAAAATACGAAGAGGTTATAATATTATTGTGTTGGTGCGGTTTGTTACACGAATTATAGATGTCATACGGTAGATAATAACGAACGCGTAGAATATGAATCTCCGACATTACAATATATATATATATATATGTTTTATTTGTACGCACATCAGCGGCGTAGCCACGGGGGGTACAGGTTCCATATACCCGTGAGCTTATTATATAATTGAACCAATTATAAATTAAAAAATATACCACCCAACTGTATAATATATTCGTTCTGAAGTATTATACGTCACAATTACATAATATTATATAGTACCTAAAATTAATTATACTGCAAGAGGTTGGATTTATATTATTATTATTATTATTATTATTTATATTTATATATCTTTATAGTACATAATATATATAAATCTGTTAAAAAAAAATCCACAAAACATTATCTAAGAAGATTTTATTTTATAGATGATGCCAAGTGGTAGAGAGAGAATACTTTTGGTTTGAAATCTGATGCGTTTTACTGAAGCGAGCTCTATAGTAAGTGCATTATATATCTTGTTATGTTATTACATAATTATTATTATTTTTTTAAATATAAATGCTATACCATATTATGTAGTGGTTATAATAATACCCGGTTACATATATATATATATCCAGGGTACGATAAAATCCCGGTATAACGTACCTATATTATATTTGATTAAATACATTCCAAAAAGTATTTAAGTATGCAGCCGCCATGACAATGAGGAGTGAGGAGGTCCCGAAGTGTAAGCTAGCCCAATATACGCACGATATTAAATAATATAATATTGTAGTCTACCTCTGGACAATACGGTTTCCGAGACAATACAATAATATTTACCAAAGAGTAATTTGTGTTATATATGTTTGTATATATGTAGGTATGTAGGTATTAAGGTATATATTATATGGGCTAAATGTCATAATTGCAATTTGCATAATATATTTATTCGTCGCGTTACGAAAGATATCGAATTTTTGCATTCGCTAATTACATCTGTGTCATATAATAATTTATAGGTAGGTAACCTTTATTCCTTGTGCAGGTAATAATATAATATTATAATGCATTTATTCTTGACTTTTAGGAAATTAATGTTTTCACACAATTTTCACGTGTCTGTTATAATACCGTGGGAGAAAATTATTATAATATATTGTAAAGGTACCTAAGTAGGTATATGTATATAATATCGCTACATATTATATAGGCATATTGCCACGTGAGCCACACAGATAAGTGTAATACGAGTAGCGAAAAAATAATAAAAAGTCCATTGTAACAACGTCATTATACGCTAAAGATTTATTGAATATGCATAATATAGTAATACTCAATACAGAAAAATTATACGAGCAAAAACGTATTTTTGTTTTTAATAAAATATAGAATTTGTATATTTTGTTTTATTTTAATTAATTTTTAACTAACTTATCTTACGCATTTACCGCGGAAATGAATTACTTTCTAATGGACTGTTTTCTAAAATACCGAAACATCGAACTTGAAATCGAAACAATGAGTTGGTAGGTATAGAGTATTCAAGTTTTGAATAACTAGACGAGTTATAGCCATCCCTATTTCCTGATTTATAATACAATTTTATATACATCCGAATGTGGTGTGTTTGTATAGTCATCCGGTAAGAGTCGTAACGCCCACACCCAAAGACGATTTATATCAACCTACGAAAATAATACGAAAACTTTTCACCGTGACTGCATAGTCGATAAGTTCTCAACACGAATAAAACATAACATAATTATATTAAACACACTCTGCATAATAATATACACACACGTGCCTATAACTATAGGTAATATTATATAATATCATGGCATGGTGTCAGAAACCATATAGGTGGTTGTCGGGGCAGAGGAGCTGGTTTTAAAAAAAACAAGGTGGAAACATGCAAAAATTGCAATCTACAGTGAACAGTTAAAATGAGAAGCAGTTATTTACATTTTGACTTGCTAAACATTATTACACCCTTTTTTATTATTCAATAATGCTGTCATTCAAAATCTGATTTTTGGAAATTTTAAATATTATACTTAAAGACCGTATTTCAGATTCTTGATACTTATTGGAGATACTACCTCAAGAATGTGAAGATACAAACTTCTGTTCTTCAAACAAAAACCTCCTTTTATACAGTAAATTACTTAGTGGCTAGTTCTTCTAATACTTCTGAAAATGTCTGCAACATATCAAAATTTAAATTCAAACGAGTGGTTTTCAATTTTTTAATTTTATATACTAAGGTCCATGAATGGGTTTGGAAGATATTGGCACTATGTAGAGCTATGATAATTTTAAAACTTTAAAATGTTATTAACTTATCAATATTTAACAATATTTATAATTTACAAAATTGGTTCAAGTATAATAAATATTATATTTGATAATATTATTTGATTATATTAGGTACATCTATTTTATATTTTTGTAATATTGTTTTTAAGAACTTTTATTCTTAGTACAAATATTTTAATAACTGGAAAACTATTTATTATTAAATTATCCACTAAGTAATTTACAATAAAAATGTGGGTTTCTCAATTGAAAAACAGAAGTTTGTATCGCCACAGGATACTCTTTAAGCAGTGCAAAATATCTCAAGAATTTGAAAATATGGTCTTTAAGTAGATATATATTTTAAAATTCAAAATACCAAAGTTTGAATAAATCCATTATTGATTGAAGAAATTGGGTTAAGCATGCTTCGGGAATCACTCTGTATGTATATATAATACATGTGTGTGTGTGTGTGTGTGTGTGTGTGTGGAGTTATAGCGATCGGTAAGTACATATTATGTACCTATCGCTGCTTGAGTACTTGTTGACAATTTTTAGGTTCATGCCTTCTAAAAAACTACTAATAAGAACATTTACCATTTTGCCGGCAGAGCACTAGAAGATATACACAAGTATAAATAGTAAAATACAACAAAAATACGATTGGGCCAGCTCCACGAAAAGCTTAGTTGACTACATATCTGTAACACAAAGTTTTCTAAACGTTTAAGAGCCGATTTCATTGAAGTGCGTGTATAAACTGATTTTTGTTATAAAATCCAGAACAAGGAATCTCCGGCGTTAAAAAGTTTAAAAAGAACATACTTTTTTTACGATGGTTTATCTATTATTAGAGGTAACAGTTGGACGTGTTACTATTACACCAGATTTCGTAGTATAAATATTAAATGATAACATTCCGCTTACATGGTCATTGGTCACATTTTTTCTTAAACAAGATAGTAGGTATTTTTAACATGAATTTTTGTATTTTTGTGTTCATTAATTAAATTCAATTGTAACGGAGACTTCTAAGCATATTTATCGGTATGTATAAAATGATGAAAACCAGTTTTTAAAGAAAAGTGTGCTACTGGCGAATCAAGTTTTATACCTAATTTTAATTCATTATATTGATTTTAAAATAAAGTAAGAATTTTTTTGTATGATTTAAATTACCTAGGTACTTATCTATTATATAGTGAAAATTAAAAGCTGTTCGTTGATAAGATTATCAATCGAGAAAGGCTAGGCCTAGGGGCCTAAGGCTAGGGTTGGCTAATTAAAAAAAAATATTCATAATAATTCGAATGAGGTTTTTACGGAAAAAGAAATAGGAAAAGTTGCCCGGAAAATTGAGAAATTTGTGAAAAACTGCAAGACCTTTTTTCAATGTGATTTTCATATATAGGTATAAATGGTTAGGTACATAATAATATAATGTAATGGGTTGGATATAATAATTTAGACTTATAGTTTTGATATTTGGTCACTATGTATATTTTTAACCAGCGTTGGTTTATTTGAAGTTAATAAACTCAAAAATTACTGGACTATCTTTAACTTATAGAGATGTATTGTTTGTTATATTCACTTTATAAAATATTCACTATTATGTTACTATGACGTATTAGCCAACCAGCCGATTTAGATTATATATTTATATTATATAAGTTTTAGACAGTATAGGTACACTTGTATGAATTAAAATCATATCAACATCAACTATAAAATATAGTAAAATATGTCGGAATATGTCCTATTAGTGTTAATTTTCGACATGAATATAATATGATTTATCTCTATTATGTTCATTTTTAATATTCAAATATTTATAATTTATGTTTGGCTTATTCGCTTTGAACAAACGTGAAATAGACGATATCGATCATCATCACCATACACAGACTATGTAAAAATTAAAAAACATCGTTCGTATAATATATTATAAGTAGTCTAGGTATTAAATACCTAAAAACATTTAGTATATGCTACTAGATATGTTACTCTACAATTGAAGGATTATGTTTTTGGGTATTATAGTACAATGAAAAAATATCTAGTAGCATGCTATATTTTGTTAGGAATTTAATTAAATTTTTTGTTTTTATTGTTGATTTGCGTTTCTGTGACAACAAACAAAGCATTACGAAAATCGGCCTAGCAAAAGTCGGTTAGAAAAAAAAAGTTGTTCCCAGCTCCAAAACATATCTATGTTAAAAACGAAAAAGTATTATATTGTATTTTGGCGTTGGTAGAACGTCATATTACCAAGAAAGACAAAAATCTATATATTATGTAAAATACAAGCAATCGAGTTTAAAAAAAATAAAAATGTTTATGCATAAATAATATTTCGAATTAAAAATATATATTTTTGAACTTCCTATAGGTATGTTCCATATTGTTAACACTCAATACTGTTTTTTTGAATAAGTATAATGGAGAAAATAACCGTTTTAATTAATTTTCATTTAATTCAAGTGGGCTGTGTTTGTATATAATATAATATTATTATACTATATAAAATTATTATGACGAGTAACCGGACACTTGAGCTCTAGAGCACAAGAGCTTGCCGAGGTTCTTCCGTATATATTATATTTAAGTGTTTGTGTACACAATATAATATTATAATATAAATATATATATCCAGTGCGTCTAGGAAGTTTGGAAACACTCGATTTTGAAGTGCTGAACATGATATGTGTGATGACGTGTATCTATAACGTTTTAAGATTAATTAACGAATCGTTTCAAGAGTACATACTACAACTTTAAGGGTTATTTACATAACATGATATTATAAGTGTAAAATGTTTTACAGACAATATATTTCTATAAAAACACTGTGGCTGTATAAAATAAAATAGATTATACTACGATTTTACATCCTATACTTTAATAATAATATCGTCTGCGAGATGATAGAATATGTTTATATTGTAATATAATGTATATTGTATACCTACGATGATGTACGTCTACGAAAAACTAATAATATTATAATATACAGTTTTTATTATTTTTTCCTATCGGAGGCGTTTGCGACAAAAGAATTTCAGACACATTTATGATACCTTCCTAAACTTTAAAAGAACATAATCGGTATCTACCTATGTAGGTAGGTGGTAGGCATATACTTTATAATATATAGGCCTACGGCAAAATTCGTGCTGTAATTATAACAACAACAATCTAAATAATAACATGGGATTGATTTGTTTCCAAAAACGTTCGAATGAAACGTGAGAAAAGCGTGGGGACTATAGGTATAAGTGGAAAGTTTTCGCTCAAAAAAGGTATGATACCTACACAACACACTTGTAGAGTTTTTCACTGAAACTATTTTTTATTTAGCATAAAAATGATGAAATATTGTTTTCCGCTGTTAATATTATCAATAATTATACTAATTATACCAAATACCAATCGATCCGACACTACAGCCGATCTTCCTTAGTACTAATAATATTATTCAATTTACATAATAATATTAATTGTTTTGAATTATGCACAAGTACCTCATATAATATGTATATTCGCTGCTGTTGTACATTTATTAAAACATTAATTAATTTAACTAACTTACATAAAATATATTGTGCTATATTTTATTATTTTTTTCTCCAATCTATCTAGTTCTAGACAACTCGCAAAATAAAATCATCAAAATAAAATATTATGTGTTATACATAATAACTTACTATACCAATTAATATAAATCAGATGGTACCAAATACGGGATGATTAAAGGCTTTTCCGTTTCTACAGCCGCGTTCGTGTACTCCCCAATTGGTCAATTCGTGTTATCGACCTATATTATACTTTGAGTCTTGATATACCACAGGTTACCGTTAAGTAGAAATAGTTCAACTCGATAGACGCGTGTAGTTACAGCATTTATAAATACCCCTTGTAAAACAACTGTGTCTGATAATAAATACCTATTGAAATATCAAATATGGATGAGGTACCTTACATAATGCCGAATCCAGATTAATATAAAATCACGAAAAACGTCATATACGACAACACGGTTGTTAATATTAAGGATGTGATGACAGCACAAAAGCAGAACAACTGTATATTAGAAAAATGGTCACTGCGGTTTAGGGCAGGCAAGGATTTGCCATGTTTGCACGTGCAAAGTCCTCAAGTGCTCGCCAACTGGTAAATTTGCACGTTTCAACAGAAAACAATTATTAAACGTCATAGTCGCTCTGCAATTTGTACCTACAAAAATAACAAATAAACTAAGCCAAAACATCATTACGAGTTTTCCAAAATTAGATATGGGTTAGCACCGTAACTATGTAATATTAATGGATGACTGCTCATATCAACGCTTATATAGTATGAAAATATTATGACGTAGGTACTCCTTAAATAAATTATTATCATAGTTCATTATCCACAGGATATTATATAGGTTAGTATGTATCCTACATTCCTATAATAGTAACCTGCAGTAAACCCCACCCAAAATAATGTAGCCCGTTACTAGATATTTTTCCTCTGCAAGGAAAATTGAGAAACCATTTATAATATATATTTATACCTGTAGGTTTTTGGGTTAAAATATTTAGTAAAATTGCTATTATAGATTGATTTTTATATTTGCGTTTCTATGGTGATAGACAAAGCATTACGCAACATAGGTTAGAAAAAAAAGTTGTATCCAGCCCCAAAACATAATTAATACGTGTTGAAAAAATATATGCGTAAGGAAAAATATAAAAAAAAATAATGATACAAATTAGACTAGAATTAAATTAGACAAAATGATTATACAAACATGTTATAATAGATTAAGACACACACAATAGCATATTGTGTTTTAAATTGTACGTAGGTATATCCGATATCATGTATTGTTCGGTTCTAGTATTTTACTGTACAATATTATTATAACGAGTGAGCGTCGGCGGTCGAAGCTTAGGGTGTCGGCGAATGGTTTAAATACGATTTACCCCGAGCAACATGTGTCGCGGGCGCCCACCCGTCACCCACCTACCACCCACACACCGACCCACCACGCAGCGGTGACTGTGTGAATATATACATAATATTATAACAGCCACAATAATACGATGTGCGGCTACAAAGTTCGAATGACGTGGACGAGTGACGGACTCACAACGGTCTCTCTCGCATATTATCGTGATACGGTATTACTGTAATAATAATAATAATAATAATAATTGTTATTCAATTAAAATAATAACGGTTGAAAAATTAATTACGATGATATAATAATTTAAAGTTTACGCCGCAAACAATATTCAAACAGAGTCGCGTTGTGTAGTATCTATATTATAGTGGTAATAATAATAATAATTGTTATGTGTGGACGATGGGTGGTGGGTGAGGGTGGTTATGCGCTTTAAAGCCCGTCACACAGTCGTCCGCGGCGCGTTATTAATAGCCGCCCGAGGCGGATGCTGCGGATCTCCCGTTATTAATTCGTCGTCGCGTTCTCTCGTCGTCGTCGGCGGGGCGCGTTCAATTTATCGCCTCGCCCGCCCGCCGGCCGACCCGGTCGGTCGGCGTGTTTACGCTCGTCACGCGACCGTGCAGACGGCGCGGCGCTTGAAACCTCAGACACTCACCTGCTGCAAAATATTATAGTTATATATAATACCTACTTAAATAATAATATATACAGGGTGGTTCCAAATGAATCGTCCTGGCAAGGCCCTCGCGCATTTTTGGCTCCACTTTAAGGCCACGGATCTGATTCGACGTTTTGCTGCACCTACGTGTTTTCAATAGGTCAGCTGATCAGACATGTGTCTATTTACCCATCTTAAGGATATTATGTATTTATGTTACAGATATTCGTACAACAGATATATCGTGTCACAACAATTATCATCAAACAATACATAGAGAGGAGCTAAACAATTAGCGGAGAGAATTACTACAACGGCGTGGATGTGAATGCAACGAATTTGAGTTCCGACTAGATAATAATGTGCAGTTTGGTAGCCAACGGAAGCCACATATAGAACAGTACCTATGTACATATGGGTAATGGGTACCATTAAATTAATTTGAAATATTATAATTTTATTTAATGTTTGATAATATAATGCTACCTAATCAGTACCTATACAATATTACTCGTAATATAACTATAAAATAATTAATGCATTTTTAAAAAATCAACAATTATAAACCTAAATTACCTATGATATATTGTATATTGAGAACGGACTATCTTCCAATTGTTTTTCTTAGGTGTGGTTTTTAAGATCACGTCATAACGCCATAATGGCATAATTATCTAATCGTCCAAAATTTGATTTTCACATAATATGGAGCAATACTCCAAATAATATTTTGCTTCGGAATATCCATTAAAAATTCTCAAATGTTTTCATAAAAATAGTGCATAGGAGATGTAATAGAAATATTGTTTTTTAAAGACTTAATATTATGTAAAATAAATATTTTCAAAAACGTTAATAGTTTTTGAAATAATTAGTGGTTCACGATAGAAAAAAAACACCCTACATAAACCTATAATATTATAATCTATATATTATATTCCGCTGCCGCCGATGAAAACGTTTTGTATCTCCCTCCCACCACCTCCTATCAACCGCCTCCTGCAGTGCGCGATCGGCACGTGCGGTATATTATAATATTATTATACGCGAGCTGATACAGCTTATGTATATTATATTATAGTATTATACCGGCCTAGTATACAGCGTTTCTCGTAGTGCATACAGAAGCGCGTTATTATAAGGGATGGTTTTTTTTATAACATAATATAACGTCAGACAATCGCAAGTCGTGAGACCGCATTTTGTTAGTACTCAGTCAATTTACGTTTATATTTTTGGTTAGGTTATCGCGTGTACCGATTTTTATATTTTATCGACAACCTTATACTGAAACAATACAATTTTATTCCGATTTTCCAGGCATTTTTATGGATGGATCATCATAAATTACGCCTCCTAAGTTAATTATTTATTCATTTTTTTGATTTTTTTAGAGCAATATTTTTGTAGTTATTATATGTATATTTTTAGTTACCAAAATATAGAATTTTATAGATTCTAGTAACAGATAATAAAGCTAAGACTTTGAAGAGTCCATCCCTCCTTGGTCGACGACAGTACCCTCATTAATGTATGACCCTGTATCAAGAGTTTTATGAAAATATCGAACGAAAGGCACCTTTCCCTCGAATTTGCGCTATACTCAGCTGTAGTATAACTCTACTCATCTTGTCTAAACTGCTGATCAATATTATAATATATTATAACTGTTTCAATATTTACGCATAATTATTCACAAATTCATTTCAGAGTATGAAATTCAAAATATGAATTGTAATATTTAAAAAAATATTAATCCTGATAATAAATCGATCTGATCATTAAGTACATAATATACCTATGTAAGTCGGTACTTTAAATTAAATATTTGTAGACATTTCTCAAAAAACCAAAAAACAAAATGTACCGATAAAACGATTGTATATAAGTCGGCCGAGTGTCATGGTTTAAGAAAATACAATCGCATCTTTTGTATATTACAGTATTATTATTATTATTACATTTACGAAATTGTAATGCTCGACGTATTTCCCTACGGTATATTGCGCATATTATATATATATACGTAGTGCATACTTATACGTTTATGCAGTCAGATAGGTATATAATATATATATAAAAAACACACACACTCACACACACACACACACACACCACACACACACACACACACACACACACACACACATTGGGTGTATTACATAGGTAATATATATATAGTTACAGAGGCCGTCCAGCGGCGGTAAAAATTGTCAAACTCTCCCGATACGGACGCGAAATCTGTCACATTTTTTAATGCACGTTTTTTACACGTTTCTCGCGGCGCACCCTCCGGAAATTTCCAATTTATTTTATCTCTCGCTGCCGTCGTCCCTCCCCCATCCTTAAACTCGGAAATCCCCACGCCTCCGAAGCTTTCGACTATCTAGGTATATATATATTATATATATACACTCGCGCAGTCTGTCAAATCCATATACATATATATACCTATTATAAATGTAGTATATTTTATATATATTTCACGAGTATTTATAGATATATATATACCTTCTCTTATACCTGCTTATTTTCCACCGCACGAGGATACGCTGAAGGTATTCCGCGGTATTATGCAAATTTCAATCATAATACAATAACAAACTTATTTTTTAGACCTGTACCTACACATAAACAGTTTCTCAAACCACAAGCGTATCATTTATCAAATACACCACCCATAAAATATGATAATAGCATTAAAATAATATTATATTGCATCATCGGACGAAAGTAATAATAACAAGCGATTACCTTTTTGGTTTTATTTTTACATGGTATGTATTGAGCTATAGTTGTACAGAATACAGACTACAGACTATAGCGCGATAACTACAAAATAAATTCCAATGCCACTCCGAGCTTAGAGTAAATGTATAAAAACAATAATTATTATAATAATAATAATATTTACTTAAATATTATAAGGCACTGTTTTGATTAGTATAATATGCGTATGCGTCTATGTATACTATATAATAAAATATTTTAAATAAAAAAAAATTCGGATTTAAGATGGAGGACGGCATTACACGGTGATTATAACAGATTTAATATATTTTGCTAATATATTATTTCATTCAAAATAAGAAATATCTAATTCGTAGTTATATGATTTTACCACAAAATCGTATCTCATAAATTCGTTTCTAAGAAACAAGAGTACTTGTCAGTTGTATCGGTGTAGACTATAATATGGTAAATGTATTGATGTACAAGGCGATTCACCAAACATGCTCACTCTTTTTTTTCTTTAATAGGTACCTAATTTCATTATTCAAAATATGATTTTCGGAATCGTTAAATATATTTAAAAGCTATATTTTCGAATTTTAGATATTTTTTGTACTACTTATAATATAGAGGGTTTTATACTCCTATATGGCGATAAATTTCTTTTTTACTAAATATCCGCCCTTTTGTAAAATAAATTATTTAGAGGAATATTTTTTTGAAAATGTTTACGTAAGTATCAAAATCAAAATTCAAATGAGTAATGAGTTCCTTAACTTTATGTAGCTACTTACTTAAGATAATAATACAATATATTAATATGTCTATGATAATATGGTCTTGGAAAATATGCAGGGGGCTAGTAATTTAGTCAATCGATATTTATAACTTATAAAAATGATCCAAGTATATAATATAATAAATACTATTTTTGTAAAACCATTTTTACGGGCCATATTATTATCCATCCTTAATATATTATACATTTTAATTACTGAAAATCAACTCGTTTGGATTTTGAATTAAAAAATCAAAATTAAAAAAAAAATTATCAAAATAATTCTCAGTAAAAAAAGGGGGAGGTTCCAATTTGGAAAACAGAAGTTTGTATCGCCATTAAACACTCCCTAAGTAGTTAAAAAAATCTCAAGAATTTGAAAATACTGTCTTTAAGTATACATATATAAAATTGTAATTCAATTTAAAACGTATGAAAAAAAATAAATATTGTTTGACAAGATTATCCAGCCAATATCATGTTATATAGTTCAAGTATTTTAAATCATCATAATGTGTTCGTTAATTGTTTTAACGTGCTCAACTTTTCATATTATCATATATCATTAAATATTAATTGCTCATCTCAATATAACATATTACGAAATACTTTTATTTTTATAATTTATAACAATTCGTCATTTTGCAAAGTACCCTTTTTAATGTCTTTATGTCTAGACACATATTTATGTCACTAATTTAGTCTATAAATAAAAACACACATTACGCGTTTGTCACATTTGTTTCGGCTCTGCGTTACGACTAAACAAATAATTCATCGACTATTATAGTACCATATAATATTATACCGTTCATCGGTATACGAGTATGATTAAATAGCTTATATACGTATTAGAAGTTATAATAAATATCACATTCTACGTGGTCGAATAATAATAAAAATAACGTTATAAACCTGTAATAATAATGTATAATATATTCATTTAATATTGTTTGAATAATCCGTATTAATATAATTACTAATTATTACTGTTATTACTAGTATTCCTATTATTCCTATTATTAGATACTATATTATTACTACTATTACTACTGTTATTATACTCTGCAAGTTACACAGACCATTTTTAGTTACACAAAAAATAGTAGCGTTAATATTTCACATAAAGTAATTGGTGATTATAAATAATTCATGATACGCGCCTCGTTCTTTCTGCATGAAGCAAACGATTTGACGGCTACGATTTTATGAATATCACAATTCAAAATTTTGCGTAAATAATAAATACCCATATTATAATACTATTATTACTATAAAATGTATTTCAGTCATAAGTTACTGAATTTCTACTTTCGAACTTGATCTTGATTCACGATTTAATTTGTCGTTTGTTTTCTCGTTTTAGGCACCTATTTCATTAGTTTAAATATAATATAATGTAGGCATACCAACCGAAGATTCAAATTATACGACTTGGACGGTCCGTTTTTTTCTGAATAATAACCTAATATGTATATACATAAAAATAAATATTTATCTGGCTGTGTGTTCTTTATGCATTCCTAAACGGCTGGACCGATTTTGATGACATTTATTGTGTGTTTGAGTGGTTCTCGGGACGATTTAGATTCACAATTAGACTCGTTATGAACAACACGGGGAGGTGCTCAAACAGGGATTTTGAGATTTACGGTGGAAATTTTTGCTTATAAATGGTTGCTGTTGGTTATAGGAGAAATAATTAGAAGAATTAGGTAGTATTTATTATGTTATTGGTTGCCATTGGTTAATCGGGCAGTTCAGGTGCAAGCATACATCAAATCGAATTTTCGCACATCATCGCCTACTTGATATTATGCTGTCGCGCATTGTCCGCGTTCAGACACAGTCAGATTGACTACCAGGGAGGATAAGTTGTACCCAAAAAGAGTTGAACAGTCACAATATTTTTTAAAAGTTGTAAATTTTTACGGACAACCGCCAGATCTGCTAGTACATAATAATGATGAATACCTATACACACGTTTTATTCATTAAAATATATTATATTTATGGGATTTTAAATATATTATAATATAATTAATCTGTTTTGTTAATACGCAGTCACCTTTTTATAATTGACAAATTCTGGCGTTCAGACATCGTTAATCATATATTAGAGTTTTAAACTAAGAATATAATATTTGCATTCGTTTTGTTTTAGTTAACTTTTAATCAGATGGGTTTTTCCCTTTAAGTACCTACTTATACGCTATAATAATGTGTGTGACTGATTAAATGGGTATTTCTGAGTTCTAGACTCTAGAGAATACATTTGTATCCATTCATTAAGACTTAAAAGAGAAATGATGCGATCTGACAACGACTAGGTACATATAGAATATATGTTTTTAATGTAATGGATTATTTCGATAGTCTCAAGTCTGCTTTAGTGTATACACTTCAGTAGGAAAATACTTCATAAGAGATCATTAAAAAAAAAATAAATATATTCGAAGAACTTTGCAGTCGCTCTAATAAGTAATTAAAAGCAACCTTCTAAAAGATAGGCACCTACAACTACTGCTGTCTGCTGCATCAATATTTTGATACTAAACTTATTAGTTTATAAATAAATAATAATTTTCTTTTTATTTGAGGATTTATTTAGTTCTAATGAGCTGTAGCCTGCCTACTAATATGTACGAAAAACAACTAAATAACAATATAATATTATACCGGAGATTCTCAACCTTTTTGTTACGACGACAGTACGACACCCTAATTTAGATTACCCATAAAAATGGCGAAGAATTTAAAATAATTAATGGAGTTTTGAAAAAGCAGCTATTATAAACATAAACCCATACATATAAATTGAGACTTATATCTTTACGATTGTTTTTCTTATCTGTGGTTTAAGAACCATGTTATAACACCAAAAAAATATAGTGTCACATATTAATACTTAGAACACGTACATTATAAGCAAACAATATTTTTGGTGACACATATCCCGGTAATTCATGACACACTAATGTTCGAGATACACTGGTTGAGTGTACGCGTATATCCATATACAGGGTATAACAGAAAGACCTGAGAAATAAAAAATAAATGATACTCGTTAAATGTGTGACAAAAATTATAAAAATTTTATGAATAATAAAAAATTTAAGAAATATATTATGTCAGGAAGTAACCCAAAAAAGTTAATAGTTTGAACGTTTCAATTATAAATATACTCCAAAAAAATATTGATATTTAAAAAAAAAATAAAAACAAACCATCTATACAATGTTTAAATATTGATTAGAACAAAAATTATTTCATCTGTCAAATCTTCCTATTGTATACACTATACACACTGTATAACACAGGCATGTGTGTCCTCTTTCATTCCTTCTGTAATATCACGGAGTCCTGCCAAATAAGTGATATATTATATAGGTAATTTCGTAAATAAAAAATAATAATAATAAACTACTTAACTTAAATAAACGTTATCGCCATCGAAATTTGTCTAAAAATTAGATTTACAAAAAAAAAAATAAATAAAATAAAAAAATGTACACTGTATTCTAGCGCGAGCGTTTATAAACTATATAATAGGTACAAAAAATAAATCAAAGAAATTTTAAAATATTGATTAGAACAAAAGCTTTTTATTTTGTCAGGTCTTTCTGCAGTACACTTTGTGTACATATAAATAGGTACAATGAATATTTATTTAACCGATACATAATAAGTGTTCAATAACTCATGTTACGCATAATAACATAATAAATTGGTAGTGCAAAATGCCGATAGTATGAGCGTATAAAACCATTGTCTTAGCGTTTAATCGTAAATTATTATTGTTAACGCTGCTCCAGACGTTGCTGCAGACTCTGGCAGGAAGGCGGGTGATTCATACTGATAGATATATATATATACATTGGAGTAAGATAGCATATAGTGCTAAGTGAAAAAAATGAATGAGTTTAAAAAACCTACATTAAATAAAAGTAGTAGGTATATTATACTATACCTATATAGGAAAAAAGCGGTTCGACCGACTACGTTCGGTAAATCAAAAACGTGTTTGTTTAGGGTGCAGAGATATCCAATCAAAGGCGTAACGTAACAATTGGACAGATAAACGAATGCAGGAATGTGTCTATGCTGTATAGTATTTATTCTAGAGATACGCTGCGCAGTGTATACGAAGAACAATGTATTTGTAAAATATTGTGTGTGTGTGTTGTGTGTGTGTGTGTGTGTGTGTGTGTGTGTGTGTGTGTGTTGTGTGTGTGTGTGGTGTGTGTGTGTGTGTGTGTTGGACAATTAAGAGAGGAAATAAAATAGAATGTGACCGAAGAAACGAGTCGTCGTCGTCGATGTAGATGTAAACGAAATAACAAAACGATAAGATAAAATCAGAGACCTGTGGAATATAATATATTGTCTAATACCAATAATAAGAGCTAGGTACACATAGATAATCAGAGAGCTTAAAAGTGGTTGTTTTATTTACACACATCGACGTGTATAGATCGTCATAGTTGTTGGTAATTGTTGATTCAATAATAATAACGCATTATACCTACAATAACATAATGTGAGTACGAATAACAACTATAGGTACGTCATTGTTCAATGAATATTATATACCTATCAACAATTATACAAGTGTACGAGTTAATACTGTGAATTTTGTACATGCGGGTTTGTATTTTGAGTTCATGAAGGTACCTATATTCGTGGGTCTATGTACCATTTACATGATGATTTACCAACCATGTTCGCCCTTCCTCCGATTTTCTTCAATAGATCAGTTAGGTACTCAATAACTGATTTTTGACATTTTTAAACATACCTTCACATAAATAAAAAATATTTTCAAATTCTTGAGATTTGTTGTTCTACTTTAGGAGTTTCGTGTAGAGATTTGAACATTTTAGTAATTTGTCAATTATAATTTATAAAAAATGTCCAAGTATAATAAATTCTATATCCGACATTAGGCACCTACTTAATAATATAATTGTAATACCATTTTAAAGACTATCCATTGTAATAACTGAGAACCTATTCGTTGAAATTTTGAATTACGTACCAACTTCAACATTTTTAAAATAGTTATCAACTAAATCATTATTACATAAAAAAAAAAGAAAGATTCCATATGAAAAACAGAAATTTTGGTCACCACGGGACAACCCATAAAACTAACCACAAAATAATTCAAGAATTTATAGGTACTCGTTAATATAATAATGTAGTCTTTGAGTAAATTTCAAAAATTCCAAAAATCAGAATTTGAACGATAATTTATTATTAAATGAAAAATGGGATTAGTAATAGCAGTAGGCTTATTGGTAAATCACCTTCTATATAATATTATATAAATATATGCGCTTATACATTACCTATATACACGTCAAGCGTATATTATGTTATAGGTAACTTATAATAAGTATATATTTTATATAATGCCTATATTATATGTATATAACTGGTACAAGTGGTGAAAAGGGTATAAGGTTTTTGTGTACAATTACCGCGACGAAGCTACTGAAATAATCTTTCGAAACGATGTCGTATATGACACGAACACAGTACGATTAACCGTAATCCCATTACTCGATAATACGCATCGTCAGATGAAGACGAACTCTCTGAGAGACGCCTATATACGCGTTATTGTATATTACACGTATATAATGTGTGTGTGTGTCTGTGTGTCGAAGCTTAATATAACCAGGAATACGATGTATATAGGTGTAGGTATTACACTATTATGTGTGTGGGTACCAAATTTATTATGTTAATTCATCCAGCGTAAATAAATAGGAAATCGAGATAAAAATGCCAAATCTATATACTTTTAGAAAATAATTTTAAAAACTTTTTGTATTAATAATTATAATTGCATTACCTAAGTATTTTAAAACAATTAATAATAACAATACTGCAGTAAGCGCTGTAACAAATAGCAACCATTTATAAACAAAAATTTCAATCGTAAATTTTGAAATACTTTCTTAAATGTTCAATGAAAAAAGTTGAGGGACATTTATCGGGAGAACAAATATTCTACCTATATTTTAAGTTGGACCAAATCACGAACATTGGGCATAATCTTATCAAAACCGATTCAGTAGTTTTGGAGTGCATAATATATAGTATTATTGTTTTTTGGAATTAAAACGTTTTAGATTTCTTACATATTTTAATAACAGACTTATACAATGTCGTCTCTTCGTCTTTTATACGCGTCTTGTAACGCATAACATTGGACATTTTACGTGGAGAAGAATCCGTTTTACTACCTATGCTAGTTTTAATATTAGAACGAATTCTGTTATCAAAATATGTAAAGGTAAGAATATCATCCGGGGCTCATCGAAAGGTTAGGTTTTTTTTTGATACTCTGAAGCAACGTTTTAAAATTTTAAAATCGTAAGTTATTTGTAAATCGTTTGATGCTGACTCATAATATTTTTCAAAATTAAAATATCAAGAATTTCTGTCCAAAATTCTACTGAACAATAGGTGTCTGCATATTATGATTAGGGACGATATACGACGGTCAGGTTTAATATTAAATATTATAAATAAATTTCAGATAATTTGAAAAATGTAACAATTATATTTGATTGGCAATGCCGTAATACCATAAGATAATATTATAATACTTGGATGTTTATCCAAGATAAAAATCCACAAAACCAATGTAAATGGAAAAAATACATTTTATTTTATGATACAGACATAATGAATATATTATATACAACTATTTTAATTATTTTGTTTTGCGTTGTAATCTGTTTAATGATAATATTTTATGTATTATTTTGTTAACCATTATAGATATAATTTTTTGTTTCTTGGTGTTTTATTCTTCTTTTCGTTTATTGTTTTCGTTTTAAAAATTTCAATCATTATGTTTGCAAGCTCTGAATTTATATCATTGTTTTTTACTATAGGCGAATTATACCTAGTATTATACTTTCTCCGCAAAACCTTCCACTTCCTGAAACATTTCCTTTATAGAAATATTTTTACATCATAGTCATCCAACTCTTCATCTCCGGTTATCATCGCCGCCGTTTGGTTACGTCTAGCGCAGGCATATTATAGATTATACACTCTATACATCGATATTATTTTATTAATATTATTATTTTTTCAGATATTTTTCCCCGATACGATTAATAATATTATGCACTTATAACTACGTTGTATTCTCGTCGTAGGTGTCATTGCGGAGTATTGAGGGGTAGTAATTATTGCTATCCCGCCAATTTTATTATTTTATCAATTGGTCCAGTGGTCCTAGGCTTCAAACTATAATACATACAAGAAGGGTATTATCATGGAATTTTATTTAAGAGTATACACCTATTCAACTAAATCCATTGTATATTCGTATAAAATGTCAATCAAACGTGAAACGAATGAGGTACATGTCCGTCTATTAATTGACATGTTAAAATGTAGTAGGTACATAATATATTGTATTATATTACATATCATAAAATATTATAACGATATTCTTGTAGTAAAGATATAATATACAGGTCACGAAGAGCCTCTCCATCGCCCTTTCCGTGTTCGAAAGAGTTGTAGGTAATCTTTTCCTTTATTATTTTTCTCATCATATTATTTTATAATAATATAAATAATAATAATATCATAAATACCGTAGCAAGTTCATAGTCTAAAATATTAAAACTTATTGCAATTAAATGCAATTATGCGGGAAAAGTTTTTTTTTTTGGCGGATAACTACTCATTAAAACTTATTTTAATAGCCTATTTTCTTCATAAGCTTTTCAAGTCCCGGCGTCGTTTACGCAGAAAACCGAGATGTTTTCATACCACCACATTGCTTAGCAAAACTATCCAAACGCCACGATTATAACTCACCACATACAGTATACATCTATATAGGTAATATATACAAGGCCCAAGCATGCTCACCCTCATTTTTTTTGCTTTATAGGAATGAATTTAATTTTTAATTTTTGGAAATTTTAAGTACTTATACTAATAGGAACCATATTTTAAAGTTATTTTGATTTTTATACCATTCAAGGAAGTGGCCTATCATTATCGTGATCCACAATTGTTTTTTTTCAAATGTTCAAGATAAATATTTTTTAGTTTTTAGCACTTGACACTACCTCCATGTCTTCCAAACGCATTATCATATTGAATTACCTATTATCCTTAGAACAATTCAAAATATAATTGTTCAAATTTCAATTACCAAAATATTTAATAATCTGTATAACAATAATTATTACAAGAAAATATAGTGATTCTAATTTTAAAAAAGGTGGGTAAGAGGATATTGCTCTGCTGTACAGTAGGTAACAAGTGGGTAACGTAATGGATGGTGTTAAATTTGAATTCAATGATATAATATCATTGTATAAGAAAAACGATTATGAGCGAAAACGGTCAGTCAGCCTATGATATATTACCAAGTATATTTTATGATATTATTGTGAATAAAGTAATTTATATATAATCTATTTACGTGGAACCTTGTTTTCAATTTTTAATTCTTAACTATAAAAGTTGAACATTTTATAAATTTTTAACTACAAAATAATTATTAAATTATAAATTTGATAAATTTTGTCAAAATTTGAACTTTAAATGCTTATAAAAAAAAATTGTGCCTATGTATTTTTAATATTTTTCAACTGCTATTAAAAAGATATATCAGAAGCCTTATTTAAATTTTCACGCTTTTCTACCCAACAAATAAAATTTTATTGATATTTATAGAAAAAAAAACTAAAAGAATTGAAAACTGACAATGTCCGTAAATAGCTCAAAAAGAGTCAAATTATCTTCAAACTTTTATCGTGTATAGAAAATGCTAATACAAACATTCAGTGAAATTTACAAGTATCTACAGTCATACGTTTTTTAATTACAACAAAATAAGAAAATCGTTACATGAGATATCAAGTGAATATCAAATGTTGTAAAAATATGAATTTCAAACGCTCATACAAATTTAATTTGACTTTCTTGTAGACATTTTTTTTTTGATGAAGGTAGACAAACTTATTATATAATATATAAAATTCTCGTGTCACAGTTTATGTGGTTGCATTCCTCCGTAACGACTTGACCGATTCTTATGAAATTTTGTGTGTACATTCAGTAAGTCTGAGAATAGGTCGTAAAGTATTTTTCACCCTCTTACTACGCATCCGGGGAGGTGCTCAAACAAGGATTTTGAGATTTACGGTGGAAATATTTGTTTATAAATGGCTGCTATTGGTTATATATAGGAGAAATAATTAGTAGAAATTAGTAGATAGCACTTGATTAATTTATCATAACAATATGACGTGCAGATGCATATTTCTTGTCTGGCCCTTTCCATTTTTTTTTTTTTATTATTATTCCTAGATCCTCACTAGCTGCAGTATATGCGGCTCGCGCAACCGCAGCGCGAGAAAGGATACCGTGGTTATACTATTAATTATATTATCATGCAGGCCTTATATACGTTTTTATTTTTTACGCTCGTGTAGCTGAATTATAATATCCGTCCACTGGTATTATATACGACGTGAGCTTCGAGTGTACCATATATTATATAGGTACCTACTATATATATTATAATACTATACTATATTTATATATACTACGGTATAGTTTGAAAATCGAGATTATACTAAATTGTGTGTGTGTGTGTGTGTGTGTGCGCGATTATACAAAAGTTTGCCAGACCCGTGTCAAAAAGTTAATTACTATAAAGCTGCGAAGCTTTTTTTCGTCTTCTCTGCGCTATATAATAATTAATATATGACGTACATAAAATATATATTTTCATATAAACTCAAGCGAGGATCGAACTTTATAGCAGCAGCTTAATGGACTACCTGCAGCTACGTTGTCTGAACCTAAATACAACATTAATATAACATCGCGATTTTTCAAGCGTGCTCATCCTATACTTATGCTTAATGCATATGTTCTGAAAATTTTGATTTTTTTGAATTTTTAAATATACTTGTATAACATATTATTTTTGAATACATGTAATTCCTTGTACCAATATAGTTAAGGATGATCCTGCAGTGACAATACAAACTTCGGTTTTAAAATTTGAACCTCTCTCCTCCACCTACCACCCTTCCACTTTAAATTATTCGGCAGATATTTTTTTTGGAAATTGTTATGTATTTAATACAAAATTCGAACTTTTTGAGTTACATAACATGTTAAGTACATATGGGGGCTCAAATGATTTGAAAATGTTAGTAATTACTTTTGATCTATCATTATAAATAATTTTTAAAAATGGTCCACGCATAATAAATACTATACATCCAATATAACATAATATAGTTCATATTTTTCTAAAACCATTTTTAAGGATTATTATCCTTAGTATAAAACTGTAATAACTCAGAAATTACTCATTAGAATTTTGATTTAGGTACATATTCATCCGCTTAATAATTTTCAGTAAAAAAAAGGATGATCTCATTTGAAAAATAGACGTTTGTATCGCCACGGGACACTATCTCAAAATTCTAAAAACCAAATTTTGGATAAATATGTATACTTACTATTAAAAAAAAATGGGAGTGAGCATGTTTAAAAATCACCCTATATCCCTATAAATATGAGTTTCAAACATGTTTCCTGCGTCGTTTATGATGTTAGAAAATAATAATCAACTCGGCATTGCGAATGATAAAAAAATGTGACTATACTCATGCTTACCTATATATAATATGTAATCGCCTGTAATATTATTCGTCACTCGTTTGCGATTTGTGTTTCGTGATGTGCGGTTGCGCATTGACAAATTCGTCTTCACCCTCTCCCTTCAACCCCTTTCAAATATAAATATATAATATATTATTAAAAAAGTTTGCAGGTTTGAGATGGATTATATTCGTAAAAATCGAGCGCCTGTAGAATTATACCTATACATATTCCGCTATAACATTTGAACGACTTTTTTTCCCGATTACCGAGTAACATGGTTTGCGGAATCAAAAACTTGTCGGGTATATATACCGCACGCTCTTTGCTCGTCGTTATAACATTTTCACAACCACCGCCGCATTTAGGAAAAGTAAATATTTAAATAATTTTCCCCGCCGCATCGGTTTGTTTAGCAAATTAATGTATATGTGAGACGCGCGTTGGCAGTTACCGCGGTACCTATATATAATATTATTATACCATATGTATACCTGCAATAATACGTACTGCATTTAATAATATCATATATTAGGCTTGGTTAAAATATTACTATTCCGAACGCTGCAACGATGACGACGAGCAAACGAAAACCTAAACCCGAATGTTTGTTCAGCTAAAAAACCCATCCAATCACAATTTATCGTTACGATATAATTGATTTTAATTCCTATTTTCAACATCGCGCATAAAATAGTAATAATGATGATGATGTTTGAATTCGATTGGAGTTCCTACCTACCCCTATATAATACGCGGACGCTGCAGAATCTCATACATGCGACGGTATAGCAGGTACAAACACGCCTATTCAATTCAATCGATCGATTTTACATTTTTTTCCAGACCCATATATAGGTATATGGGTAGGTTGAAACGAGTAAACTAACAAAAATTATGAAATCGAATAATAATAAAAAAAAAAGTCCAATTTCGTAATTTAATTCGTTTCGGTTTACCTTCGATATTTTCTGTCGTATATACATAATAACATATAGGTAGGTACAAGTATAGGTACAACACACACGGCGCACGCGTGATAAATGTATTATAAGCCCATTATAGCGTTCATGCAAAATAATAATTTGACGCCGATATTAGATCGCAGATGAAACTCTTTTTTTATTATTCGCCTATTCCATTGTTTTGCACATTCGGTTTTAATATTATATAATAAATTATTATACGCGAGCGCGCGGCAATTCGATAAATAATTCGTTCGAGGCACAAGCTTTATTATAATAAAGTATAATGTATATAATATAATAAACAGGGTGTAACAGATAGACCTGAAAACGAAAAATTTATACTATAGTTATACGTAGGTATGACAAAAATTATATGAATAATATATAATTTAAGAAATATACTTTTTCCAAGAAATTATCAAAAACAATATTTCCGAAAAGTTATTACATCATTAGGCACATTTTATATACTCCAAAAAAATATTGATATTTTAAAAATTGAAAAAAATTACTAATTTACTTAAATAAACGTTTTTACCATCACAATTTGTCTAAAATAATTAGATATAAAAGTTGGATATACCTATTGAAAAAAATACAAACATTTTTTTAATTTGGTATTCAAAATATTGTAAGTAGTACTTGTAGTACTTGTATCAAAATGTTCTATAAAAAAAAAAGTTAAAAATTGATTAGAACAAAAGTTATTTAAATTTTCAAGTATTTCTGTTACACTCTGTACCTATACGTCTACAATACATGGATTAGAATTCTTTCTATTTATTATTTTTTTATTATTTTATAGGTATTTTAAATATGATGAAAATATTATTACCCACCTACATTTTTTATCCCATATACATGGGATTCAACTATCGAAAGCATTTTCTTCTCGAATAAATCAAATTAATTGGATAAAAATCGCTTTTCCAATTAAAAACGTTTATATATATATCGGGACCTGCGATAGTATATTTAATATTTTCCTGCATAGTATAATATTATAATATAAGGCTAAAACAAAACCGTACACCGTATATTGTGCTGAAAATGAAAACGAATGGTTAGGTTAGGTTAGGTTTACACATTTCGTGTGCGATTAAACATTTCGCGTGCGATCATCTTCGAAAATATATTATGTTTCTACCGAATGGCAATAGTTCGTCCGTGGTAGGTACACTGATCTGACGAAATGGATGATGGTTTCTTTTTTATCCGTTCGTTGCCGTCTTAAATGCGGTTCGCCGTGAATTGTGACTCACTTACTAGTAAATTAAATACTACAATAACCGACGTCATTGGACGATTATTTTTTTAATCGCGAAAGCCTAACTATTATTGTTGTCCTCCACTACGCTATTTGTTCGAACGGGTTTTTAAACAATGAGATGCGCCGCGATCGGCGAGGTGCCCAGATTTTCAATATTATAACTTATAAGTAATAATAGGTACATTTGAATGAATTGTGGTGGTAGTACTAAAGACACAAATAAGGGTTAACATGGGACAATGGTGGGGGGAATATAACACCTAAACTCCCCCCTCCTGAGCACGACACTGAAGACCGTGACTTGGAAAAGGGTTAAATCACCTTTATGATATTTTAGCCCCCTCTCCTAAATAAAAAAGGATACAATTATAAGATTTTTTGTGTACATAATATTATGTTAATAATTATTTAAACAACACGAATTATTGGTTTTAAAACTTGAGTCGTATTTACTTGGATATATATGACATGATGAAGTTCAATTGTACTTCCTTATATTTTCTGTAGGTACTTAAGATAATTTTTCAAAACAATAATAAATACCTATACTATCATCAAAAAGTAAAATATAAATGCATAGTATAATATTCAATATTTGTTGAAAATAATTATGTCTTTATATTTTAAGTTTTTCATTATTGACGTAAAATGATTATGGTAGTATAGTTGTTAAATTTTCATATTCAAACATTTCAGTTTTTATTTGTCACGTTTCTATATATTTAAATGAAAAGGGGAAGAGTGATATCAAACATCAATTGGAAAACACTAAACAGTAACACGTATTGTTCGTTTATAATATTATAATATTCGTAAATATACATTATACAACATATTATAAATAACACGTCAAATAATTATTGTGCATTTAATAAGTTTATAGCTTATAGTAGGTAGGTACCTAAGTATATATATTTTCCAGCAGAAGTATAAAAACCATACCTAGGTACGCTCGCTAATGGTTTGTGTGTGACGTATATTTTATTATGTACAAGTCGGATAATATTATTCATAATTGCGTAGTTATACATTCGATTCTTTCAACGACGAGAAACCCTATCCCTCCCCTGTCATATATCGATGTGCGCTTGTTTTATTTTTCCTTATTATTTATTTTTATTTATTCTTATTTAAGTCCAAAATTACTTACGTTTTGATTTTAGCCATTTCTATTTCAGCAATCATCTGTAATTGAGCATATTTAGGAAACGGTTTTTTTTTTAGATTTCAATTTATAATATTTATCTAGCTTTTCATAAAATACGTTCTTTTCTTCCATTTTTATTAAAAGTTCCTATATGAAATAATAAATAGGTACACGTATAAACTGCAAACACAATAGTAACTGTGTTATACACAAACACTCACTAAATGTTATTTTTTGAGCAACTTAGGAGTTACACAGGTATCCGTCAACTGTCATCCGAATATCCGATAAAGAAACATTCATATGATATCGGATGTGGAATTACCGAAATTAAATCTGATATCTCTCTAATAGCCTCATATAATATAGATCACGGATAAACATTATTATCTTTATTGATATTGAAAAGTATGCTTTGTAACAGTCAATGTCATAATCAATCGTGAAAAATAAAATAAAAATATTTTTGTTAAAATATAATATAATATACGTATAATAAAATAATATAATATAATAAAATAATAATTACACAAAGTACACGATATAGGTATTGTCCATTTCATGAAATGGATGTCCAATGTCCATATAATGTATTTTCGTCAAAATTCACTATCTGGATATCCAGTTCATGAAATGAGTGGTTTCACTATGTGGATGCGACATATACAATACCGTTTCGAAAGCTGTTGCCGTACGTATATTATTATATTGTACAAGCCATTTATCAAAATGCTAATGCTCGTCGATCGCGTTTAAAGCTAAAAATAAATAATAATAATAATAAAAAAGTATAACAGTGTAACGCGTGCGTGTATGTACCTATATAATACATATATATATATATACGAGAGACGGGAAAAATAACCGTCCAAAAAGTCATATTATTATATTATACGATAATACAATATGTATACTGATATGCATAATAATATATTATACTATATACGATTTATATTTTATAATATTATTATATTATACGTTGATCGAAACTGAGACGTGCGACCGAGATGTGAATAAACTTGGTGTGCACGTAAATCATAATATTATTATATTATCCCGTCACATTTTATTTCATAATAATAAAAAGAAATTTCAAATTCAAACAAAAAATCGCTCAATACAAGTGTGCCGCGTTTTTGAAAAAATCGAAACATTTGTCTGTTTTAAAAAGCTGTAAGCCTGTAACTCGGTCAATTTTAGATTTAGGACCACGGTCAATGGGTTCAAAATTATTTGGAAACATAAACTCATATTATTAAATACGATAGTACAATTTGCACCTATTATATGCTTACTGATGCGCATAATAATATATTAAACTATACGTACACGTATCATGATACGGACGTATGTATAGGGCTGGCGGTATTTTTGGTACACCGGTAATTACTGGTATTTAAAAAAATACCAGTATCTGGTATTTTTGGTATTTTAAACCGTGATTCGGTAATTACCATTGTTACCAAAAATACTGCATACCTTACATTTATAAAAGCGCCTTCACAGTGCACCGTGAAACATGAAACGTGATAATTTATAATTTGTTCACGTGTTTTAAATTTGAACCACTATCATTAACCTATGGTGAACACACGCTCTGAGTAGGACTGAACTCAACTATAGGGTATAAGTGGTGTAGACAAGGTATTAATAACAATAATAATGGTTAACCACTAGTTAACCGCTAGACAACCACATATGGTTCAACCAATCACAGTTCTAGAATATTCTTCATGAAATCACGTTTCACGGTAAGCTGTGAAGGCATCTTAACTTATAATTTGCATAACCATAATAATAAATTACAAACATTGTTTAAAAAATAGACGTAGTTTTCCCGGTTTGAAACACTTTTATATTGATCGGAAATACCGATGCCCAAGATATGTTAACGGTAATATCGTAGATATCGGTATCAACATTTGAAATACCACCGCGGCTCCACTGGAGTGAGCTATATAATATTATTGTATATAATAAAGTTGATCGAAAATAAGACGACGACGATGACGTGCGACCGAGATGTGAATAAACTTTGTGCACGCGTAAATCATATAAGTATTATATTATTATTATATATGGTCGCGCGTCAGATGACACAGTCAGTGTAGGTACACCTACCAACCGACTAACATCCTATATATATATATATTATCTAATATCTATGTATGCGTGCCACGTGTGTAGAAGTTTTATACGGTTGAAAATCGTTTGGGGGCGTATACATATATATATATGTAGTATAGGGTTCCAGCTACTATTATAACATATCGTACGGAATATATAATAATAATAATATTATATATAGGTACGCGAGGTCTATGGGGTCGTCCGACTGTCGCGTTTTGAATGCGACGGGGGAATCGTATATTATATATACATAGGGTATAGGTACGCGCTCGCGTTATTATTGCACGAAAGACTTTTGCCCCGATTTCCGGCCCGACGAAAAATTATGCGATTATTGCAAGCTAAATTATTAACGTAAAACCAACGTAATAAAACCACGAGGATCGATTCGCGTACAGCACACCTGCGGTATGTACATAGGGCCAAGTGTGACTTAAGTTAATAGTATATAATAAGTAAGTAAGATTTTTCTTTTTCTTTATTTTTTTTTTTTTTTTTTGGGGTGGGGGCAGTGTAATTTGATTGGAATATGCTGACGCCATGGGAAAACTATGTGAAAGTTTGCGACGACATTAATAAAAATTGTAATTTCAATACGTGGTGACGTCTTACGCGTAATATACGTTCACCTAGAACGTTTTAAAATGTTCCCAAAATCGTTTTTCCTTCCCTTGGCTAATGATTATTCATAGACGGAAACAGGGGAGGGACAAAGCACTTTAATAATCCACTCATAAATGTTTCAAAAATAAATTAAAATATGATAAGTATATACAATTTTAAGTACTTCAAACCAATTATAATAATATTATGGAGCAGAAAAAAATATAAACTTTAATAGCTCATAATAATAAATTATCGATTGTCATAACAATCAAAATTTAAATAAAAAGTTATTAGAAAACATTTTAGGCACATATTATATTATAATATTTTAATCGCAAAATGTTTACTCTAATTATGTATATTAGGTACATATTATTATAAAGTAAAGTGTACCTATTTTTACTATACAAGTAATATTTATTAAGTACATATTATTAAGAAAATGTTGTTATTTTAGTTTGGAACATGTTGTTGTATAAATAAAATTCATGTACCTATATATTTTTATATTTTTTCAAAGTTTGTTTTTGAACTTGTATTATTAATCGCCATGCATTTTGACACTGATTGTGTGATATTTTGTGTTACATTGTAAATTATTCTTGTCATAAACCGTCGATAATAATAATGACCTGTCGTCATTATCGATAAAATATTTGTCTGAATTCATCAAAAATAAATGCCATTACATCCGTATGGTCATTATTATATTATAAGAACGTCATAACAACCAATAAAGGATTATAGGAGAATTAAGAATATAGGAGTTTTTACGAGACCTTTAATTTTAGGTAGTTAAACCCACGGTATGTCATCGCTACCACCTGTGTCATGTAAACGATTTCTACTGCATTTATGCGATGAATATATATTGAATTTTCTACTTACTAACACTAGATACGTGTTTACAATAATATTGGCGATGACTTGATTAATCGGGCGATCTTAAATAAAAATATCTGTACCCGCAACTCAAAAGCATATTTATATTAAAATATATTATATACGAAAGACGTTTTTTTTGTTGAAATTTCTCGAGTTCCATGGACATGATAATAAATTGAACCGAACTCAGCCTCCCCCCTCCCCCCTTACACTCGTTATCAATTATTTGAATCACTATTCGCGTCACCTCGTGAAATACAAATAAATAGTAGTTCGGCACGAAGATAATATGCACTTATTATTTAGTTTTGCGAATAACTCGGACGCTTTAGATTCTGGGCAGATCCTATATATATATATATATATGTAAGTGCCTACGTCCTACATCGATTTTACAACAATGCGAGCTTTTTTTTCTCCCTCCTTTCGTTAAAAATCGAGTTTCGGGCCGGTAAAACGGTCAAAACATTTCGGACATCACACCACGACAGTGCCTACCCTACCTATATAGCTATATAATACAAGTGTATAAAATATATGGAACACTGTACGTCGTAATGTTGTATTGTGTATAGTATTGTATTACTGCAGCTGTAGTTGTGCCTACATAAAAAAATCCGTTTTCTTGCATTTCCTAGCTCGGCGCTTAACTCTATATAGAGTGATCGATTTAAGTGTCTACATTCATTATTTTGAAGTTTTTTCCTTTTATACTTTTTTTTACATAATTCGATGTAATATCTGATTTATTTTTTACTATATTTTATGCATGTTTTTTGTACGGAGTATTTCAATAAATCAGATTTCGGACAATTACGTTGTTCACATAATAGTGATAAGCATTTAAAGTTTAAATGAACCGTAGAGGGGTAGATACTCCGCAAAATGTCCACTACTCCACCTGTTTAAACTAATTAAATACTTATAACTAATGAGCTGTAAGGCGTACTTGTCCGAAATTTGATTTTTATAGAGTTCAGGTTCGAATAATATTCTGCTTCGGAGTATGAAATATTAATAAATATTAATGTATAATATTCATTAAAAAAAAGTAAAATCTTTAAAAAAAAACGCGATAATGATAAAAAAAATAGTAAAAATATATATTATTTTCAGAAATGTTGTCTTGAAATAACTTCGAATTATACGTAAAAATAATATTTTCGAAAAAGTTGAAACTTTCCGAAACAATGCAGACGAGTGTGTTGAGACTTAAATGGATCACCTGGTATGTAGCCGCTATGTGAACCTACAGTTTTCTAGAAAGTACGCCCCATTAAAAAAAAAAAAAAAACAGCGACTGACGAATAATTGCGCAGTCATTGCAGTGCAGTAACGGCATTTTTTAACGCACATCGGATAAACCCGATCTCATTCGCACAACTGTTTTCCGAATGTGATCTCAAACTTAAAGCCCGCGGATATGTCGATGGCCATAGCTATAGCTGTTATTACAAAAGTCGTTCAATTTCGTTTAATCGCGTATTTATTGTGCGCGCGCGCGCGCAGTCATTATATTATAAGTATAACGAATCGCGCGTGTCGAAAACAAAAATAAAAAATACCAATAAGGCATCGTATTGTTATTATTATTATTATTATACGATGCACGTGGTTATACTCGTACCTATACTTACTACAATAATAGTATTGTACACGAGCATAAATCGTAAAACAGTCGTGCCGCATGCAAAGTTCCCGGTTTCCGTACAAATGCGCGACGTCTAATTTACGAGCCTAAAATGAAATATCGCCGAATATTAGTGTTACATATTATATATTATTATTATTAAATTATAATTTATAACGTCATCTAAACGAATTTTCGGTAGGTATAATATAAGTACCAAGTCTATTCAGACTGACATCATTATAAAACGGAGGAACAACATGCGAATCCAAATATCATATTATACAGAGTGTAACAGAGAGACCCGACAGATAAAAATGTATTATGACAATTCGTTATGAAAATTATATGGATAATAAATAATTTAAGAAATATGTACTATAATTTCAGGAAATTTCCAAACAGAATATTTTGAAAAAAGTTATATACCTAATGTTTCTAATTAATGTACTAAAAAAAAATTATGTTTAAAAATTGATTAGAACGAAAGTAATCTCATTTTTTCAGGTATTTCTATTACACTCTGTACATACAATGACGTGTGTAATGGATACGATTTAAAAATATAAAAAATTTAATGAAAATGTGCTTAATTGAAAATTATTTATGCATATTAAAACGGTTGTTCCAACGTTCTATACTGAACAGCCATCGTTTAATGTAGGTATACTATATTTAACATAATATAATAGTATTATTATTTTATGGTTTTAAATTTAAAATTTTTTTTTCTCGGCGTCGCCACTTAAATTTCAATAATTTTACGTTTATTATACATAATAAATTATTGGATTTTCGATTATAAGGGTTGAGTAATTATTATACCGTTAAGTCTATTATTTTTACATAAATCATTATGTATAGGAAAATTGACAGTCTATCTTCATTATTATTATTAAATATTTTCATTGTATATTAATATATTTTAGAAATCAATTATCTCTCTAGGTTCTGTTGAGTGCATAAAAATCATTAGAGTTGACAAGAAGTTGTCGTCGGCTATAAAAACAGGTTTGATAAAAGTTAGTAATAGCTGCAATAATTATTATTGCTAACTATTATTATTATATATTATGTAGGTAAGTATAATGTTTTTGCAATCATTCTTTATATTTTTATTTAGAGAACTGTACGAACGATATCTGTTTAAGCTATTAAAAAATATATAATAATAGTGTATTTAAATAAATAAAATATAGTACACTACAAATTTAAATTTAAATCAAATAGTAAGTTATAGTAATATGTAGATATATAACACTATAAGTAGGTGGGTATTATTCATTTTTTTATTATTTATTTTTCCGTCGGCTTATTATTGTATCTTCTTTAATATAAAAAATAATAAGCGGATTGAAAAAAAATTTATTCGTACAGATCGTTTTTTAAGAATTAAAACGGTATTATTATTCGTATACCACCAATCGCGATGGGTCGGGAAAAAAATTGTCAGTCATATTATTATCTATTATAATATTAGACTTGACCTGTATATGTTGAGAATATTTATACAGCTGCTTGTGCACCATAAAATAATGAAGAATTCGACAACAACCTTCACCATTCACCATTCATCAATAAGTAACTAACCTAACCTATCTACAATACAATATTCATAGATATGCGTAATTTAAACTTAAGTTATGATCTATTTACAGAACTGCACTAAATTTCAAATACATTTTTGAGTACTCAAAACAAATTGTTTATACTTTAATTTAATATATTTTTAACATAACAATTATTACGCCTACATAACAATATAATTTTATATTTAAATACAATATACCTAGGAACCTAATTATATTTTATTATAATATGGTATGGTTTTTAGATTTTTAATTTTATATCTGAACGGAATAAAATAGTAATGCTCAAAAGTTTTGATCCCCTATCAATAATTTGCGTGTAACTTGTAAACTAAGCAGCTATCGTCTATCTAAACTTTAAAATTTAAATGCTTATTAATAACATGAATATTTATTCGATATTCGTTGTTTATAAATCAAACAACGTTTTAGGAATATTTTCTGCTTCCGACCACAAAATTAATAAATATAAAAAACCACTAGGTATTTGATAAAAAAAAAAACTCTTAAAATCAAGTGCGATAAACTAGGTGAAACTACTGAAAAACAAAAAATCATTTTTTCCCTTAAACATTTAGTAATCAAATTAGAGAGTCATAACTCATAAGCGTATATAGGTAACTTAGGTACCTTTGAGCTTTCGTATGGTATGGTAATGGAGGGCCGGATTTAAAGTTTAAAGGACCCAAGGCACAGAAGATTTTGGGGCTAAGACTTGCAAACTTATAATCCTATTATTGGCTGATTATAGTGGAATCCCGCGAATGGTAAAAAATCATAACAATTATCATAGATACACTAATTTGGAACTGCAGTTAAGAACTTAAGTGCAATCCATAGTTTAAATTGAACGTATACAGAAAAGTCGTGAGGAAGTGATTAGACGTATAGGTACGTATCCTACACAATAACTATCGCAACTTAAACGCCACCGCAAATAATTGATTACGCGATTGGAATTTCGTAATTTTTTTAAATCAACATTTTTGTTTTAAAACACCAATATATCCTTTTCCTCAAACAAAGATCCATAGAACCCAAATTAAAATGTATTATATTTTTAAGCCCCGGGGCCCCTGAAAAATCTAGTATCCTGGGGAGGTCGGATCCCCCTACTTTAATGCGTCTTCCTCCGTCAAGTCTGACCCCACGACGGTAAGCAAAAAATACAAATAAAAACGAGCGACGATAAACTAACAATAAACTAATAAATTATAGATTGTAATAAGAAATGTATGTATAAAATGGAGGAGGGGGCACTGACCTCCGCAGGCGGGTTTGAAATCGGTGCAACAGTCTCCGAGCTTGAGGCACGCGTGGTCGCAGTAGCACGGCTTGTCCGTGGGATCCTCGATGATGGCGTTGATGGGTGTCTTCTGGACGACGCACGCCGAGTCGCGGCCGGGACAGCACAGCTTGGCTTCCAAGCAGCTGCCCGCGTCCGCGGCGCCGATCAGTGCCAAGAGCACGGCCGCCGCGACACCGACGACGCCTTCTGCTGCAGCGGTACGACGCCGCATGATAATGTCGAGTTCGGCTCGGCTAGAATTCGCGTGTAATTAGGTATACTCCGCGGCACGCGACACGGACAACGGTGGTATACTGTGGTACGTTATATATTTTTACTGTAATAATATTATCGTTGGTATATCGTTCAAAAATGTGTAATTTTATATTATATTTAGATTGTCGATTTGCGGGAGCGAGAAAAAAATCACTTCTCGTGAGTGTGTCTCGATTATAATAAATTATAATATTATATTAAGAATAACCAACCGGACCACCGCGAAGAGTATAATAATAATAATATAAAATAATAATATTAATAATAATAAATTATTATCGTGCGAAGTCTCGCGTGTGAGCGCGCGCAGTGGACCACGTGCGATCGTGCGGGTTTCGTGCTGAGACGACGTTATCGGTGCACCGGCGTTTGTCGTGGCCGACAGGTGGACAGGAACTGCCGTCGTCGTCGGGCAGTAGTTATGTTCTGTAGTCGTCCGCTACGCCGCCGCCGCCGCCGGAGGAGAGCGCGCGGAAAAAGGGATGCGAGTCGCGCGGCGCAGTGCTGCCAGTATTGCCGGACCACCGCAACCGCTTGATAAAAATTATTATTACACGACTATAATAATACTACTACCTCAGGAGTTCGATATTGTATTAATATTAAAAATTATGTGTAAAAATGTTTTTTTTATTATTATGTTTTATTTTATTTATTCCAGAAAAGACCGCGGCCATTGGGAGTTAAAGTTTCTTTTTCATAGTAAGATACAATATTAAATTATAAAGAATTAAATAATAATAATAATAGTATTCACAAATTTAAAGAAGTCAGGAAAGATCCATGGGTGCAACTAGAGAAATATTTTTGGGGTTGCACAAATTGTAAAGAATTCCCAGACCACAGATCCTTAACACTGTATGTATTCGTAACAAAAATTTGATATGTATGTGAATTTTTCTATATTTTAATACGAGTGAAACACTACAGATTAAGAAAATAAAATTATCACAACTATTTTAACACGATTTTTCTCACCAGTAAATTTATAATAATTTAAAATACTGTTAATTCAGATTCAAGATGACGTGGTCCATCTCTCCTCTCTCAATTACCCAAATCAATAATGCCATTTTCTTCAGTTAAGGACTTTTCAACTCTAGCTGATTTGAACTATAGAAGTAGAACAGATTAGAACGAAAGACCTAGATCGTCAATTTCTTGTAAAGTATTTTTTTTTTTGTTTTTTTTTAATGATACAGCTACCTACTATAGGTTTTATTATTATTAATTATTAAAAAAATAATATTATGTAATGATATTATATTTATGTATTGGCAATAACATAAACAGTAAACATTAAAATATTTAATTTTCATAAAAAATATTAATTTTTTGAACAACGAAATATTTAATTGTTAACTTGTTTTATAAGTTATAACAAATTGTAAATAAGTAAACAATATAAACGCACTCATATTTATAGGCAGTCTTTCATCCTGCCAAAGATAATGATAAATAGCATTACTCTGTGTTCATAGTTCCAATCTATAAAATATAATATTATGGTAAGTATTATTGTTACACAAATAAGTCATACCTATACATATCTATGACTTGTTCTATACAACA
This sequence comes from Sitobion miscanthi, assembly GCA_008086715.1. Classification (NCBI taxonomy): domain Eukaryota; kingdom Metazoa; phylum Arthropoda; class Insecta; order Hemiptera; family Aphididae; genus Sitobion; species Sitobion miscanthi. The sequence goes on along the minus strand of CM017800.1, from coordinate 11,193,466 downwards.
TTAAATAAGCTAAAGATAATTTCATAATATTATGTTATAGCTGGGGACATAATATCAAAGTACCTACTTACTTATTATATTCCTCAGTAGATATACAGAATAGGTAGAGATGTAAGGTACAACATTTTTCTAATTATTGATAATTTTTACTTCAAAATAATCAAAATATAATAGAAAAAGTATTTTATTTTTTAGGGGTGTACATTTTAAAATATGGTTGCATAAGTACCCTACTTCGCCAATGAAGAAAGCTCACTCTGCGAGCCTGCTAAATGCCCGGTTTCCAAACGTATTTTAATACAAAGCAATAAACTATAATTCCAAATATAAATTTTAAAAAAAATTGGTAACCTTATTAATATTTTGATAGTATTTTTTGGGTAGTATGAGTCTATATTAAATATTTCTACAGTAAGCAGTTTTCTTAATATCCAAAATCGTAGCTATGCACTAGTAACTAACGGACGAACGGGAGTTTTGCATAAAAATTACCACTTTTTTAACTTTTTTTTGTTTTTTTTGACACTTTCTAAAATTACTTGGAATTTTCAATTTTGACCTCCCCAAAATACCAAAAAGATTCACTTTTCTATCAGAAAAAATTCTGATCTCGAAAATCGGATAATTTTTAGTATCTATCCAAGCTGTAGCTGACAGACGGAAAAAAAAACACACATCATCATTGTAAGATCAGTACATTCTTTCGCTCCACCCAGAATTTAAAATATGTACCAAAATATAAAGGTTACTTAATAGCTATTTTTAAATATTATAGTTTATATTGTGTTCTATTAAAATTCGTTTAAAAACCGAGAATTTAACTCGCTTGCAGACGCAGAGTGATCTTTCCTAAAAACTTGTTATAATAAAATAAGTACCGATGTATACGATAATAATATGTCTATAACCCAAAACCGTCAGGAATATCATTTATAACAATATCATAGTATTTAACTAAATAATAATTAAGATTTAGATTTAGTAATAAACGAATTTAAAATTTATGTAGGTATACTTAAATATAATAGCTAGACATCCGTCATTATACATTTTTTATTATAAATTGCTATTGTTATTATTTTTATGATTATATTTTATGTGTATTATATGTATATAAAAAAAATAAATTAAACTAAATTAATACCTAAATGTTTTTATAATAATTCAATAACGTTAATCGAGTTGTTAGGAGAAAGCCGAAGAAGAGGGACCAACAAATTGGGTAGGAATTTCAATTCAAGTTTGAGCAGCCCTGTGAATTGTTTTTAAGAAGTGCAAAACGTGTTGAAGTATTAAAATTGAAATCTTTTGTTTCGCGTTTTCGATATTTTTCAATAATGCTGTGGCTCTTTAGAGTCGTTGTGAATTCTGGGTCAAGCCATGAACAAGCGCAGATCCAGTTGGGGGGGGGGAAGCCCTAAGTGCTCATACTACACACACACAAAGTATAAGGTTTACGATTCTACATTTTAAAAATAAATATTTAATAGTTCCGTTATGCCTGATAGCACTGTAGCCATAAACGAAATTTAATTCCAAAATTTTTGGGTATATTATACCATGTACTTTATTTTGTGCAACCAAAAAAAATTGTGTAAACCATAACAAACACATCATGTAAAAACGATTTTCCCATGCCCGTTCCGTGGTATAACGTTACCCCAGCGGCCAGCACTCTCAATGACGAATAAATTATTCAAATCCAGATTTAACTATAGTAAGTACAGTATTATGTACTTAATTTTCAACAACCAAAAAAATATGTTGTACACACCCTCACAAACACGCGTGAAAAACTTATTTTCCAATGCACATCATGTTCTGTAGCAAACCCTCCAGGGGTACTATATTGCATGCGATCGCAACTCTGCTCCCGAACTACAACTGATAATACGAATTTATTTAACTGCTTATAATTATTAATAAAAACAACGGTGGTTTCGCATATTTGTTAATACGAATGGATTACCTGCTATGATATATTTTATTAATACAAATATACTATGGTAAAATATAATTTATATTAATTTAATAAGATCTCAAGTACTCAGGGGCGGGGACTGGGAATAAAAATTAGCCCCGGGGAAACAGATAATTCGGCCCAATCTTGGACTGATCATAAAATATTTATAAGTTATCGGCACATATTCATTCAAGCAGCCCAAATTGTCACCAGACACAGGCGGGGATCGCTCACCCGCCACCCTAACAGTCCGCCCATACGTATACTATATTGAATGGGTAGGGAAGTATATAAATATTAAAAAGCGATTATTTCAACAATCCCATGATTTAAATAATTAAAAGACCAATAAATTATTCAAATCCTGCAGATTTAACAAGTTCAACAGTATTATGTACTTAATTTTCAACAACTAAAAAAAAAAAAAATTCTGAACACCCTCACAAACGCGTTAAACCCTCATTTTACAATGAGCATACTCTACAGCAAATCCTATAGGGGTGCTGTAGTATGACCTTGGTCTCAATTTACAACTGGTTCACACAACTATAGACACATTTAACTACCTATAATTATGAAAAAAACCAATGGGGGTATACACATATTTGTTAATAAAAAAAGATTATGATACATTTGAATTACTTGATTATTATTGATAATACCTGTACTATAATATAAAGGTTGTAACAGAAATACCTGACAAATAAAAATAAAAATTGATACTATGGTTAAATGTGTGAGAAAAATTATGTTAAAATTATAAGGATAGTAAACAATTTTAAAAATATAATTATGTCAGCAAATTCCCGAACAATTTAAATTTTGAAAAATGTATCACATTTCAAATTTATTTACTCCAAAATATATTATGATACTTAAATAAAAATAATAAAAATGAGATATTATACAAATTACCCAATTTGAAATTTTTCAAAAAAAATTAATACAGTTATTTAAATTTGTAAGTATCAAAACACAAAAATAATAAATATTATTATACTGCACTTGAAATGCAAACGTCTATATAAATTAAATATAAATTTTTTTTTTAAATATTGATTGGAACTAAAGTTATTTCATTTAGTCAGGTATTTCTGTTATACTTTGTTTATAGGTATTAGGTATTACCTAATTTAATAAAATTAAATAGTTTATTTATAAGTAAACATTGAGGATGTCAGTGCACTGTTTGTTTTCTTTTTCTGGCCTAGGTACACGCAACAAGGGAAGACAAGACGTATATTTATATATAGATTCATTTTTATTTTATGTTTTGTAATCTTGTGGTAAAATCACCAACCACAAAAATGATAGAAGATAATATTTTTGTGGATTTGACATATCGGTATTATATTTTATTATTATTTAAATTTGTATTCGACTTTCAAAACAAAAAAAAAAATTTATCGAACTGTCAAATATTGTCTCAAAACAGCATAAATTAGATTTTCAATTTTTTTTTTAAAGTCGAATACAAATTTAAATAATAATAAAATCTAAAACTGCTCTGTAAAATCCTCGAAAATCACAAAAATCTTTTATAATTGTTATAATATTACTCTAAGATAAGCCAAAAATTATAAAAAAAAAGAAGATTTTAGGTTAAAGCGTTTTATCTATGTTGCACGTGGGTCTGAGAGAGAAAACAAATATTGTGCTAACATCCATAAATAATGTTTAATAACATAATATTGAAAACTTAGATAAGTATTAAGTGACGATATATAGTAAAAATGACTCTCCAACCGTGACTCTTATTTGTAGGTACTAATGCAATTTTTTTAAAATTAGGTAGTTACTTAGTTACAGGTTATAAGCAACAATATACAGTAAATTATTTACTTACGTTTATTTCTGAATTAGTAATTCGTCTTGTAATAACGTCGTTGTAATACTCGATCAATCAATTCATACAATATAATTGTCAACTAAAATGAATATTTATGTGTTCTGCGGAATGATCGGATTGAGTGCAATTTGAGAATTATTACCCTTTTTTTTTTAAAGTGCAATTCGAACATTTTGGTTTAAATAAGGAGTGCAGTTTGATAATCCTCTTTTTAAAACCGATTAAAAAATGTTAATAGCTTAAGCTTGAAAATGTAATACATAAGGTTCCACATAAGTAGTTTTTATTGAAACGCAAAAATCTAAAACATATATAATATGCACAATTTTTTTTATATATATAATATATTAAATACATTTGAAGTTTAAATTTTTATATAATTGGATATTCGAATGAAAAATAACGATCTATTATAGTTATTCTGTTGTATTCAAAAAAATAGTATTCATGGGACTTGAAACTTCTACGTGTATTATCAATAATTATTATTATGTACTTAAATATAATAATTTGTCAAAATTATACGAAATTTGGAGTACCTACTCATAATACTGTGTAATTTTGTAATTCAAATCTGTAAACGACAATGCTAGGATAACGGACCCATATATTTTAATCCAATAATGTAATCATGTACCTACAGATAATTAAATTAAATAAAAAAATTAAAAATATATATTTACGAACTGATTGCACTTGGATCCAGGAATGTTTTAATTAAGTGTACCTATAATATCATATTATATTATAAGATTAACTTAAAATTATGGTTAATAGTACCTACCTTAATATATATATATATATTATATTAATATATGTATGTCAGGTACACTATCTGTAAATGATAGTTTTACAATAAGCTTAAGTTAACTTATAATATATATTACTAGCTGGATTACCCGGCTTCTACGAGTGTAAAATATTTGTGTATCACACCATCACCTCCCCATTGCCGTCTATAATATCTTGCCAAAAATACCTTAGAGAATGTTGAATAGTCGTTAAGTTTTCTGAAATTTTACAATTTTCGGCACAATTTTCTTAATTTTTCTTTCCATAAGAACCTTTTACAAAGTATTAAAAATCTTATAAAGAAAATATGAATGAAATCGGTCGCGTTGTTTCTGAGATTAGTCGTTTCAAAGTGAGTACCTACCTATATAAGTTATAAGTAGTTTCACGTTGATAATAGTTAGAAGAAGATAAGTAGTTTCACGTTTATATAGTTAGATAGATAGATAATGTTTTATAATGTACAAGACAAATATTTCTGTGGCTAAAATTTGAAAGAATGGCCTCCTTTCAAATCTTCTCTACACAGATCCGTCCCTAGCCAGAAATGTATATTATATTGCTTTTTCAGTGATGCCGTACATTTTTTTCACCTGGAAATCGATTCAATTGGCGATTTTCTCACTACCTTACAGGGCCTTGAGTAACACTAATAATTGTATTCGTTATATTATATAAAACGATAGGTATGTATTATTGTAACGACGAAGGTTATTGAGAAATGCTATTATCTTCATAAACTCTTTCTCTATGCCTATATACTGTTTGCGCCCGGAATGACAATATTATTATTACGTAAGTTTATAGCACCAGAATATTATAATTTTGTGTGTGTTAATTATTATATTTTATTATTTATTAGTAGTGCATCGATCGCAAACCCGTGTGGTTGAATGTCCCCGATCAATTATTGCAAGCGCTAATCGCCGAAGTTTTTATTATAATATTTGATATATTCGAGCGCCTGTCACCGCGGTGTTTTATATTATTATATTCTGTATATTATTCGTGTGTACCTATCGCCACTGAATTTTATATTATTATTATCTGTCACGGCTCGTATCGGTCATTTTTGTAAAATTATTATTGAATATTATATTGTTGTGACCGCCAATCGCCGTAATATTATTGTAATAATTATTATTTATTAGCGGTGCATTATATTACACTTAGGTTAGGTAGCGGCTGGCCAGTCTTCGCGCCTTATTGTGAGTACCTACTTATTATTATTTGTTGAACCAGTAAGATTATATTATTATTATTTTTATCTTTTATGTATACAATTTTTCGTCAGTAAACAACAAAAATCCACCACTTATATTTAATTGCCATTTACTACTTGAGTTACCTTTGTCAATTAGTTATAAGTTCACATATAATATACTCACATAAACACCCCACCTATACATACTAATATTCGCAGGATTTGCTCGGCGAACCTGGCCACTTTCTGTTGAATGTTAAATACATATACATATACACACAATCTCGTAGTTGGTCGGTGTGTGATAGAAGTGCGTGACAAAGTATTTTGGTGACTGGGTCCACGGCCTATTGTAGTACGTTCCCGACACGAACATATACTGTGTATCCGTGAAAATAGGGTACATAATAGAAGTTAAGTTGTTCAAAATACAAGTGTCAAAACATTTTAATTAATAAGAATTCATTATCCAACAGTCTAGTTTCATGTCCCACAAACATAATTTAAAAATATGTGTAGGCCACTATAGGGTACTGAGTAATTTAACCAACAACACCTTATTTTTGGAGACACAAGTGGTATATAATATTATGCAACCATCGGTCGAAGGTCTATCTACTTCGACAATGGCTTGAAATCGGGGCGGTTCCATTTTCCTCCAAATTATTTTCAACTAAATTTATATCTATTTTCCTCCAATATTTTTGTTGGAGTAGGTATTACGTTCCGTTTTACAAAGATAGAGTAAAGCTAGGACCAAATTTTGCGCTTATCGGTTGATGATTACATTCTGGTATCGGCTATCTATATCAGCCATCGAATAATTAGCCTTATAAAGATACGTACATATAACATACACTTTTTTAAACAGGTATTCACTTGTTGCTGAAATGCCCAATAATTATAAAAAAAAATTAATATTATAATCAATTTATTTTTTTTTTGCTATGCATAAATTATATGTATTAACTATTTTATTATTTTATTTATTATTTATTGGAGGAAAATGGATAGTGTAGAAAAACGGCATCTCGTTTTTGGAGGAAAATGTAAACTAGCTATTTTTCAGTAGGTAGTATTAATAGTTGATCTGATTGTTTTCCCACGAGGTATCCGTTATCATCATTATTATTATTTATACAATAATTTAAAATCTAAATTTACTAACTTCGACATCATTCCCAGACGCGTTTTGAAATATTTCGAATAATATTAGCTTGGTTTCGATTTACATATTACTTGTATGGCCGTCTGCAGTCATGCACACCGCACACCACCTACCTATATAATAACATCGGTGGACTGACGTATATTATATATTATATCGTAGGTAAGTACGACGCACAATGGCGTCAATGCCCCAACGGGAAAAATGATTATACAATATAATAACCCCATATCGCGATCATACAATATATGAGATATAACGTCGTACGCCGACGTTGACGTATTTTTTTTCTTTCCTTCAAATTTTCTCTATAGTCGAACTTTATTCTCCACGTGGGGGTCAATGGTTCCGAGAAGTAAACATAATATTATATATGTAATATACATATATAGGTAGGTAGGTATATTATATTGTATACACTTTTTTATTCTTCTATTTGTCCGCATAAAAATATGTTTTTTCGCGATTGTCCGGCAGTTCAATACCTACCTACGACACATAATATAGAATATAATATAATACTATTCACCAGTGCGTATGTAGGTACACGTCAAATTATGTGAGTTTTGTCCACACGCACACACACTCATACGCAAAACGTCGTCTAATCCGAAGAAAATACGATATTGCAGGTAGGTATATAATATAATATAATACGACACGATGATGGACTTCGTGTCGAACCGAAGGTATAATATAATAATATTATATATAACATTGAATGTAGGTATATACAATAAGAGCTATATTATTATGTTCTCGACGTATATAGCCATAGATTATTATATAAAATGTATCTATACAACTTACTGTAGCTGCAGGTTGCAGTTGTAGCTATATATACATATTATATATGTTCTTCTCGTGTGTGGCATGTACAATTGGAAAAGCTCATGCTTGGAGTGGCACAATTTCGTTTTTTATATTTGTACTGTTATACCGACCTACAGAGGTGGTTTTAAAATTAAATTTTTTTTTCTAGAACTCGATATTAAGCTTAAAAAGGTGGGTAAGTGGATGTCGCTCTGCTGTACAGTAGGTTACAAGTGGGTCACTACAATGTATAGTGTCAAATTTGAATTCAATATGATATCATTGTAAGAGAAAAACGATTCTGAGTGAAAACGGTCAGTCAGCCTATGATATTATTGTGAATAAAGTAATTTATATATTTAACTATTTACGTGGAACGTTGTTTTAAATTTTCAATCCTTAGCTACAAAAGTTGAACATTTTATAAACTTTTAACTACAAAATAATTATTAAATTATAAATTTGATAAATTTTGTCAAAATTTGAACTTAAAATGCTTATAAAAAAAAATTGTGCCTATGTATTTTTAATATTTTTCAACTGCTAGTGTAACAATATATCAGGAGCCTTGCATTAAATTTTCACGCTTTTCTACCCAACAAATAAAATATAATTGATATTTTTAAAAAAAAACTAAAAATTTATTTTTAATTTTTTGTCTACTTTCTAAAAATGGGAATATTTTAGTATCCCGAAGATTCCCCTGCAGGGGACAACAGGACAGAGGTATAAAAATTGGACGTATGGTCGTCACCACTCGCCAATCACCCTATTATACATACATTATATACGGAGTGTAACAGATAGAACTGACTTTTGTTTTAATCAACGTTTTAATGTTTTTTTTATACAAAAGATTATTTTATTTTAAAAAATGAAAACAAAAAATTTAAAATTTGATTAAAATTTTTTTGGATATATTCAAAATAACCAATTTGTGAATCTTATTATAATAACAATTTTGATAGTAAAAACATTTATCTAAATCAAGTAGTTTATATTTTAGGATTTTTTAAAATATCAATATTTTTTTGATTATATGAATTTGGAACGTAATAACTTTTATCAAAATATTTTTTTTGGGAATTTCCTGACATGAGTATATTTCTTAAATTATTTACTAATCATACAATGTTAACTATTTTTGTCATACGTTTAAGTAGCGTAATTTTTTTTTTTCGTCAAGTCTTTTCGTTAAACCAGCTTGTATATAGATCTACTATTTAGATGTTATTTTTAATTATTATTTGATGTAACACACATTTTTGATTTTTTTGAATTTGGATTGTGCATTTAGTTTTTATGAAATTTGAATTTAATTCCATGTAATATTCAATTTGTTTTGGTTTTAATACATTTGTGAGGTATCAAACTATATTTGTGTATGGGATTGGCTGTCTTGTTTGTGCGGTAATGGAAAGCGCCGTATTTTTCACTTTTTCAGTGTGCGCTTTATATGTTATAACTAATGTCTAATATTTCATTAAAATAAATGTTATCGTAGGTACATTTAAGCGGTTTTCTTCCATCATAGGAGACGCGTATCGTGTACAGTCTATCAATATAATATATTATATTATTATTGCGACACCTGTTGTGTCAAATAAATTTGAAAAATAATAGTAGAGTATTGTGTGTCGAGTGTTTGTGTATTATACCTAATATGTTATAATAATATGTATAGGCCCCTTCGTTGTACAATAATAATAATAATATGGTGCCAAATGATAATCATACGACCCACGCGCGGTCGAGGTGGGGAGTGGTAGCTAATAATCGATTTAGAAGTCGATCCCCCGAGTATGATTTATTGGATCTGTTTGTATATCTACATTTATACTTAAATACATATAACACGCAATCATAATATAATGTGTAGGTTACGACAGACTTGATCATCCGTCCGTCATAGTTTTGCTTAAACGGACTACCTATAATAATATTATATAATGGTGGCGGAATAACCTAACCTATTCTTAAATTATACTTCAAGTCGCTCGTCTATAATGTGATGGTGAAAATAATATAATATCGAACATCGATCTTCGACGAAAATAAAAGTCTGGTAACCCCCGATATGTATTATTGCACACCTGCTGTTTGATTGAGACGTCGATTAATCATAGTTATACGCTTTACTCGATACTATGTAAATTCAATAACCACAAAGTCGCGGGCTACAATTTTTAGCATAATATTATACATACTCGTAGATCATTAAATAATATATTACTACATGGAACCATGCCAATCTTGCCCGATATGAAGCCCGTCATATTATAAGCGACTATGAGCCTCTGACGGAAATGCTCGTGCCTTGTGTGTATGTGTGAGGCAAACCACTGTCGCATATTATTTAGAAATTCACTTATATTTATATATTATAATATTATCAATTCACGAGGATAAATATGCAACATTGTTCTTCGCACATGCGCACGTCAAGCGATCTCCTTCTGCAGAGAGACTCGTCGCTTATAATATGTGCTAAAAGTTATCGAGACTGCATGGGCCGGTCCATCCATAGTACATGATCTAAGATAACTACACTGAAAAAAATATAAATTTACAAATTAGAAAATTATTTTTTAAGATGATAAAGTATACCTATGTGCAAACAAAAAATTGTAGGTTTATCAGACGTAACTATAGATAATTTGCTGTAGAAACAATTTTGTATTAATGTCAATTGGTGTTTTGGTTATAAAAAAAAATTATGGTCTTTATATAAAAAATCATTATTAAATGAAAACATTTTGGAGTAAGCATTTTTGGTGAATCACTCTGTATATTATTATATATTGTATGATATTTTGTCTTGACGTAATCACATACAAAGTGCCTTTTGATTTTTTTGTTCATTTCAGTATTGTCGTCTAAATACGCGCGTACCATGCCAATAAAAATATTGTAGTATAATATAATATTCTCCTCGATGACACAATAGTTGCGGCAACAGAATCCGATTGTTTCGTAAATCATATTGTTTGTATTTTGTTATTGTCGTTCTTTACATACATTTCGCGTTTATAATAACATATATGCATATAATTCCTTACATAAATAATATTATATTTTGTTTATACGCGGTGCTATATTTAACTGCACATACGATGCATAATATATTATGTGCGTAGGTATATAAAACTTTAATTGATGGTCCGTTAAATGTTTCCAATTAAATTTCTTCGGATGACGAAACGTGAATATTATAATAATTTTACTAATCTGTCTGAATAATATTTAATAATATTGTATTTATATTTTTGATTGTTATCAAAATCGTTTATTTTACTATAAAATTAAAATATGATTTAATAGTCAATCATATTATACAGCCCGAAAATTATTTCTATATACGCCACTGGAGTAAATTGACTTACTATAACATTTAAAGTTAAGATTATTATCTAAGCAATATCATAGACTTTATGTTATATTTTAATTTTAAAGCGAGATATGAGTATTTTATGATGACAATTATATTTAAGTATTTGCTTTGGAGATTTTTTTCCCGATTACCATTTGATATTTGCTGTAATAATTGATAGATTTATTTTTTCCATGCTTAGGACTGCGAATAATCGAAGAATTTTTAAACAAACTACTATAACAAAATCTACAAACAAAAATAAAAAATAAAATTGTAAATTTATTTTAAATAATTATTCATTTTTTAGGTTTATTAAAATATATAAATACATGTTTACTTTAAAAATAACTGCACATTGTAATGCATATTATTGAATATTAATTTAACTAAGCTTAATTTAGTGCATATGTATGACACATATTTCATTATTTTTAGCGCATAAAGTTCCGAGCCCTGTTAATCATTAGTCATTACGTTAATATAATGAAGAATTCCTATACTGGATATTCAATTTTTTCGATCAAATGCAATAAGTACCTACATCGTTAAATTATAAGTGAAAAACAAATTAAACTATGAATAAAAATAATTATGTGCATTATGCGTTTGTAAGCGTTCTTGTTGAAATTAAATAACCGTATATTTTATGATTAAAAATATATATTTAAATAATTAAATTAAAATTGAATAATGTTCAATCAACTATGATATATTGATATGTGCTGAATGTGAAAATGTAGGTACGTACACCCTGCGGCCTGCACTTCCAGTGCATACGCACTTACGAGTTGCGAGTACCTTTAGGTATTTATTTAATAATATTTATTTAACTATTTAATATGCATTTACTTTAATTTATTATGTAGACGAAATACTAAAAACCACTTTGGCTGTATTTTTGAAATCAAAACCCTTGTTGATGACGATGTTCTATAAAAATGTATTTTTATTAAATATTTGATTGTTTTAGCAATATTTATGTGGGTAGACGACTGCGATGTACACCCATATTATAATACACTTATTCACAAAATTGGAAATTATACTGAATTTCGTCGTAGAGCTTACTTAGGTATATCAAAAAATGCAACAATGCTATTAAACGCCTTTGTAGATTAGATGAATAGAAGCTGATGTATCGTATACGGTGTATATAATATCAAGTTAAAATGAGACAACAAAATGAATAATTATTCGAAGTTAATTATTGATAACTGCAGGTAAATGTTTATATTTGTATAAGTGAAACAAATTCGAAAATTGGTACGTGGCAGTGTACTAGCTTTATGATAGTAAAAACATTTAGTTTTTATAGCATAAAATAATTACGGTATTTTTCATAAGCGCGTAATAAGACATTAAAAAAATAGTTAAAATAATATAAATATACCCAAATATTCCAGCCCCTCCTCCCAGTAATATTCTCGCGGCCCCTAGTTTGAAAAACACTGCAGTCATATAGGGTGTGGCGAAGTAGAGCAAGACTTCAGTTAAGACAGGTTCTCAAACTTGCGTAATCCACCACCCACTTTCAGAATCTATAATTTTCTAAAGCCCCCCAAAACCGTTTTAGCTTACCATCTGTAGTGCATCTTAAAAGCAGAACCTAATTATTGTAATTGTTATATTTAAATACCTACCCATATCTTATATCTGAGTTCAAACTTCCATGTTCAATGAGAACAATACAAATATAACTAAAACACATACTTGATTATATTTAAATATATATTTTTTAAAGTTTAAACATTAATCACTAATCTGAATCATATATAAAAATATTTTTATGAAAATTAAATTAAAGTGATATGACGTGCTTTTCCCTCATAAGCGTCACTAGACATCATCGGCAGGGGCAGCCTACCTAATAACCGGCGCTACCTTATTAGTGAACTGAAAAAAGCCCTATACACCCAAAGCCGTATTTTTTTAAGCCCCTCCACAATGAAAAATTTATATAATTTAAAAAAAGTCTAAATTATGTATTAACAATAATAATCTACAGTAACTTCAGAAATATTATTCATCTACAGCTTTGGATTACACCACCTAGCTATAAATCAAAATTAATACAACAATATCAATAATACCTAGATGCGTACCGTACCGTCGTCGCCTGTCTAAAGTCTTTATGGTAGATTTTTCCGATTTCGGAAGTCAGGAAATCAATCTTTGTAAGTAATGGTAATTATAACGATACCCACAAAAAAATCAAGTTTAAAAAAAAATAAATGTTGTAACCCTTCTGACTTAAAACTCGGTTGACCGGCACCTTCAAAAATTGCAGGGGCAGTCCAGGCACCCTAGGCTGCCACCGTAGATACGCCTATGTTTTCCCTGCAGATCATAATAATAATGATAATTAGTTAAAATAAAATATTATGAACTTTCGGGACATGAGCGATCGCCATATTATAATAATATTATACGAAATTAAAATTATAGTATACACGTTTATACGTACACGCACACGCTAACATAACGTGTACATAATATGCATATATTATAATATTAAACATTCGACCCTCATTATACTTTCGCACCCAAAAGTTAAACTTGACATTTTGTTCTGCGTATATATAATTGAAAATTATGTGTAATTCGATAATAACTACGACGTATTTATAATATAATAATACGCATACTCTATATAGGAATAGACGCATGTTATATATTATACGTGTACAACAGTGTATATTATAGACATATATCGATATACACCCTCCTGCGCATAGTTATTGCACCCCATCAATCATAATTTAAAAAGTTTTTGTCCACGAGCCGAATCAACATAATATATTAACCATAATGGTCTCTCTGCAGTTTGTATATATTAAAATATACTTTACGCGTATCGTTGTTTCGAATAATAATATGCATAGTGATAATTGTGTACACGCATTACATTTTCCTATATTTATATACCATTCTCTAGTTAGGTATATTAAGTATAAGTATATCGTATACGAGGTAAAATATTGAAAAAAAACAAAATGAAAAAATAATAATACACAAGCCAAAGATTGGGGGGGGGGGAGGCAGACCCGGAGTCCACGCCATTGTAGTACCTACATATTTTATAGTAAAACTTCATATTAAATCCTTATATTTTAGATTGAAGATCAAATTTTAAGTAACAAAACTATACTAAAATGTGTCGAGTATATCTGTGCAATAATGACACAAATCCAACAACCAGTATATATTATGATATACCATATAATATAAGGTATATTTAGAGCTGCCTGGTTTTTTTTCGTTGAAAAACCAGATAGCTCCAGAATTTTTTTTGTTTCTAGAAAAGTTTTAAAAAATGAAATTAGCACGGACCCCTCCGTTTTCAATTAAGAGAAATTGTTCAAGTATATCTGTGTAAGAATGAGACAAATCCGACCAGCCGCATAAAAAATATAATGTTAGTGGAGCTATCTGGTTTTTTTTTCTGTTGAAAAAGCAGACAGCTCCAGATGTTTTTTTTTGTTTCTTGAAAACTTTTGAAAAATGGAGTTATTTCGTTCTTGAAGGACCCCTCGTTTCTCCTCCAGCCTTTTACTCCTTTCCCCACATAAGTGTCATTATAATGCTATCACTTTTTTATTATCTTATAAAGAACAATACTATTGCTGATAGAATAATTGTGAACTTAACTTTCTATTGTAAATAATAATGATAAACAAGTCTTATTATTACGTTTAACAATAGTAAAAACATAAATGTATTTTTATTCCTGATTTATTACAAATTTAATTATTCACGAACATAATATATTATAATGTTTTTCTCATAGATTCCTAACAAAAAGCGCAAAACTATTGACAATACCTATTATGTTTATTCGACATTTTAAAAGATTTCAGTTATGTACTACAAAGATCTAATACAAAGAATCTAATAATTAAGATAAATAATTAAAGTAGTATGTATATTGACGACTTGTTCAAATAGGTACCGTTAATGATATTCTTAACAAAATAATGAGACATTTGAAACAACTGTTGAAAATTGCAGTTATAATAATTTTGTTTCTGAATATCCTTCTATATACTAATATACCTCATGGTCAAATTAAAAATCTGTCAGTATCTGAAGTTACTTCGATGCTCCACAACTCCCGGGGAGGGATTACAATTGTAAGTCTTAATGCTGAGGAACCTCCCAAATAATATCCCCTGATCGAAACTTCTTGAATTTTTTATTAATTTAATTTTTTTTTATTTGATTTATTGTAATTATAATTTTAAATTTGTATTATTATAAATACATAAAAAAACTCCATCGATCCACCCATCATGCCGTTGTTTCAACAAATACCAAGTATAGTTATACATAGTTTACAATATAATTTCGGAAAGAAACATAAAATCAATTTTAACCGACGTTGTATACAATTATTCCAGATTTGGAATTATATTCATGGCCGAATTCCGTTAATACGCCTATAATTGAGACCGATGGAACAGCTATTATAGTTGATATTGAATCTTCCGTTTTGTTATCTTATTTACGCCATTTATTACTAACGATTAACTTATTCGGTCAAACGTCGGTATACTTACTTGATAACGATGTTCGACAACTTAAATAATAATGAATAAGATAAGATGGTCAATAAATTGCAATAAAAAACATATTACTGTGTACTTATAATAAATTAGTTTATTATAATAATATTTGTTTAGCATATTTTGATATACTCTAATAACTTTGATTACTTTAATTTTTCGACATAATATTGTCCTCATAGCAAGTCTGTAAAACGAGGAGAACAATTTTTTTTGAACTCAATCAGGTATTATTTATCGAACTCTATTATAGGTTACTTATAAGTATTTTTCGAACAGAATTAAGCGTAAATTCTGGTCCTCAAGACTCAACTGTAATACATTATATTTTATGAAATAATTAATTTTACCCGAGAAATAAGAATTCGATTGATTTTTTATTCAACTGTTTCTATTATTTATATTTCACATTTTAGATTTGAATTTGTATAACTGATTAAAAATAATGCTTACAATAAACGCTGCATAGGTACAGGAATAGTCGGAATAAGTATTTGGGTCGTTTCTCTACCTTAAACTAATAATGAATATTTTATTTCGTATCCTAATAATATTAATTTATTTTTTACACAATATATTAATATGTTGCAAAAAAAAATAAAAAATCCCATGCAGCTAAATAATAGGAAATGTGCAGTTACGTCTGCTGGAGTGCCCCTCATCATGTATATCCTGCTACCTGCATCAGTGTATATATTCGATTTCCCGAACTATTTCTTTTTTAAATAAATCTGGATAAGAATTTCCTCAGAAAACATCTTAAGCCCAGAAAAATCAATATTTCTCAATTTAATATTATTGGTATATTTTGTGGTTTTGGAAAATAAGGGTTGTATATCCGAGATGAATTTCAATTAGAACGCGCTCCGGTGCATTGGACGCAGCTCGGTCTCACATACAAGTCTAATCGAAATAAAAGCAACTCCACTCCAGGTCAAGCCTGGGCAAGTCAGTGATACATTTCTTACCGGGTACTTTTTGCTGATGACGCCAAATTGTATGCCCAAATCAATTCAATTAATGATTCAATCAATTTGCAAAACAACATGGATACATTTTTAATTTGGACAAAAAATAATTTTCTATCTTTGAACATAGAAAAATGTAAAAGTGTCTCTTTTACTCATTGTAAAAATCTTATTGTTTACAATTACTCATTGGATAATATTATAGTCTTAAACAGAGCTTATTCAATAAAAGATCTTGGTGTTCATTTTAGCTCAGATTTATCCTTTAAACAAAATCTTGAATATATGCTCAGCAAAGCTTATAAAATGTTAGGCTTCATAAATAGGCACACTCAGCAATTTAATAACCCTACTACAATAAAAAACAATTTATTGCTCCCTTGTATGATCTGTTCTTAATATGCATCACTAATTTGGAGTCAATCGTTAACCACTCATATTTTTGATTTAGATAATATCCAATTCAATTTTTTAAAAAGAATTGCCCATATGAAAAACTTACCCGTTTCTAAAGACTCTATTATGCCAGTACACAATTTAGTAAACATAGATTCCCTCCAGCTAAGATGTCGGTTATTTGATACATTCAAAATTTTAAAGGGGCTTGACCGTTGAATTATAAAAATAAAATAAAGTAGTATTTCCAAAAAAAAATTAACCAACTAGTAATGCATTAATAGTTACCCACTATAAGTAAGTATATAGTAACATAGTTAGATTATAAGTTTGTCAAAAACAAAAAAAAATATACTTTATATTATAGTAAGTAGTAACTATTAACTTTCTTACTAATTTTTGCTCCAGCATTGCTCCAGATGTCATTTTGTATGGTTATTTTAAGTCCTATATATCTCCACGGTATCTATAAACGCCAAACGAACCTGTTGTTTCCTTTGCTCCAAAATGACAGTGGATAAGGCCATTGATAATAAATATCATTATTGGTTTGCAGTCATTGCAAACTATTTTTGTGCGACTCCTTGCTGGAACAAACAACTATAAAAAAAACCAACGAATCAGTATTTTCCGATCACAGAAATTAATAAAAGATCAAAAATGTAGGTACTTATATAATTTTTACTAAGTCAAGTACACATTGTATATTTTATGCACTTATATTATAACGGCCACGTTCGAAAAACAATAGATACTGAGTTGAACCATAATTTTCTTGAAATTGAATGTCTTATTTCTTCAATACTACTCTGAAAGTCCTTAACCTTGGGGAAACCATCCGAAAAAATCAGAAAGTGACCTCTTCAGAGTAGGCACGATTAGTTATAAATTGCTTAAATTATAGTCTTCATTACACCTTTCGAAGCACTTGTCCGTAAATGTGTTCACAGAAATATAAAATAATATATTTGAAAAAACACTGCCTATTGTAATACCGATAATTGTTAGCTTAAGAGGACGTCGCACCCGCATGCGTTGTGTCCGTCTTACCACGTACGACATAGGACATTTTAGTTCGCTAGTTTCGGGCACTGTCAGTATTAATATTAGAGTGAATTGACCTATCATCAAACTTTTAGGTAACAACATTATCTGCAATATTTACATTTCTAAGTGAGTTATCAGCATGTAAAATATTAATATTTGAAAATGCTCATAACTCACTAAAAATTAAAATATCGTAAAAAACCAACGAGAGAACACAGATACTGTTGTTACCTAAAAGTTTGATAATAGGTCGATTCACTCTATTATCAAAAATTACGGCACCCTATTGAAACTAGCAAACGAAAATTTGCTGTGTCGTACGTGTGTAAGACGTAGACAACACATGCGGGTGCGACGGCGTCCTCTTAACTGAAAATTTAATATTATAATGTACCTAATATTTAGTTGATGAGATTAAACCGAACTATTTGATAGGTTTTATTGTAATATATTACGTAAGTGGCTCTTCTGAAGTATAAAATTAACGTAATTATTTATAAATACATTTTAGCCTTAAGGTATAATTTTTTTGATTATTATTTGGCGTTTATAAACAAATAACCTTTTCCGAGTAAATAATACCAGTGGAAAAGATTTAGTAAGTTTAATTTAATTATTTAATTAATTAGCCCCTGAAGAATTCGTAAATAATTTTCGAACAGAAATTTAAAGTTATTTTATGAATTATTTGGAATACTAATGATTTGGAATAATTTTACAAAAATATATTTCTCAAATTTGCATTTATTTAAATAATTATTGAATTAAATACCGTTATAAAAACGAATATATTTTTTATTTTATAGTAGTTATTATAATTATATTTAATTTTTAACACAATTGCATTATATTGTTTGTGCGTTTACATTACCATTTAGATACCATCGAAATTTTTCAGGTGCCGTTTTTATATTTAATCGTACACAGACGAAATCAAACAAACAGTAAAATGTAATAAATTATTATATTTTATCAAGTAGACCGTTCAGAGGATACTGATCTGATATTATGTTGCAGGGTGATTGACTTGCAAGCATGCTTACTTTTTCCTTAAATAATAAATTTATTCAAATATTTTAATTTTTGAAAATTTTTATATACCTTCTTATAAAGACCATATTTTCATATTCTTGAGATTTGTTTGTTCTACTTAAGAATGGTTCTATTTAATATTCTTCTTTTTACTGTAAATTATTTATCAGATAAATTGTTAGAACATTTTTATATACCAAATTCAAAATACAAACGTGTATAGTTTCTTGGTTATTAAAATATTTATACCAAGAAAAAAATAAATAGTCCTTAAAATGATTTTACTTAAATATAAAAAAATAAATCTAGGATTTATTATATTTAAACCATTTTTACAAATTATAAACTTTGATGGATTAATATTATAAATTACTAATATTTTCAAATCACTAAATCTTCCAAACCCAATATCATTGACCTATTAACCCTATAATAGTAGTGGGTTCTTTTTTGAAAAAAGGAAGTTTTTGTCTTCGCAGGACCTTAAGTAGTACAAAATATCACAAGTATTCAAAAATATTAAAATACTTAGGTAAATTGAAAAATTCAAATTGAAGAAAAAAAGCGAATGTGCATGATAATCATCCCGTGTATATTATTATATGGGCATTATTGAATAATGCAATTATAACTAGTTATTTGATTACAGACTTGGGTAAAATACTTTTAAAAAGTATTTGGAATAAATACTCTAATAGTTATGAAAAATAGTATTCAAAATATTATGTATTAAAATACTTCACAAAAATAGTATTCCGAATAAATTATTTTAAATACTTCACAAGTATTCCAAATACTTTTAAAATAATTTTAAATAACTTTTGTTTCAAATATTAAACCAATGATATTTTTCTTTGGAAAAATTTGACAACATATGTAATTTAATAATTCTAAATATAGTAGGATTAAAGTTGTTGATACTTGATTTAAAAATTTAAAATGTGTATAATATTGTAGAAATTTCCAGAAAAACAAGAAAATAATTATCATTGTAAATAAATGTATTTTTTTTTATAGGAATAAAATACTTTTAAAAAATAGTCTAAATATTTATTCAGAATACTGTTGGAAAAGTATTTTAAAAGTATTCTATATACTTAAGAAGTATTCCGAATACTGTATTTGGAATACTTTATTCATAATACTACCAAGACTGTTTGATTATATTTTTTTATTTGCTAAATATTAAATGAGGTAAAAGTGTCGTAATTTATAATATTTTTATTAAAATTTTAAATTTAAAAAATAATTAAGATTTGATTCTATTTGATTTATTTAGTTACATAAAGAATAGGTATTTACTTAAAAATGAGTAGTTGTAAACCATACCATAATAATATAATATAATGTCCATACTTGTGAGAATTTTATTAAAATATAGTGAATATTGGTAATAGACGTTTTGTATTCACGCGTAGATATTAGGCAGGGGGTTAGGCTATGGGGTTGAAGTCCCACCTTAAGCCTTTGGTACTTAATAGTTAAAATATTACCTTATAATTTTCAGATTATTAAATATGGTAAAATTAATAATTACTAAAGAGATTACTTAAAATATCTTTTATAATATTAACATATTTATTAAGAGTGATTGATAATCGAACATTTTTTCATCCAGCCCTCCCCCCCCATTTTTTTACGCGCCTGTTTGTAGGTATACTTGAACCATGATAATCATTAACTATTGATAAAATGTTTAACCATACAGTTCTCAATATTATAGCGTAGGGACCTATTATGAAATATTTAAGTGTACCAACTAAAATCGTACAACTACTGAATATCCAGTGGCCAGATTAGTTGTGAAAAACAAAATGAACGAATATAAAAAAAAAGTATTGACCATGTATTTTTAATATTTTTAAACTAGTATTGTAACAATAAGTGAGGAGCCTTCAGTCTTGTATTAAATTTTCAAGCATTTTGACCAAACGAGAAAAATTAAATTTACATTTATTAAAAAAAAAACTAAAAGAAATTAAAAATTCCCGTAAGCAACTCGAAAAGAGATGAAATATTTTGAAAATTGTAAAAAAAAATAAAAAAGTAAAAGTATAAAAAATGATAGAATAATCAATATAAATATGGTGTAAATTTGAAGTATCTACAGTAGTATATGGTTATTACTTTATTATTTATTGAATAAAAACAAAATAAGGAATTCATTTTATGAGGATTTGTTAATTCACTGGAAAATGTCCGATGTCTAACTTCAAACGCTCGTAAAAGATTAATTTGATTTTCCAGTAGACATTTTGTTTTTAATGAAGGTAAACAAACTTATGAGGAATCTATTGTATTAAACGTTTTTTTTTTACTTTTCCAGACCCACTTATGAATTATCAAAGCACAAAAAGACAAAAGTACAATGTATAACTTTTAACGGTAACTTGTAACTTGTATATAAAGTTACAGGAACATTTGTAAATAGTTACAAGTTACATTATTGTAAATGAGTAACTTGTTACAGGTTACAAAAGTAACCGAGTTACATAACTTAGGTAGGTACATGTAACTATAAGATATGCCCAACCATGTTTGTAGGTACCTATACTTGTACCATGATAATCATAGACTATATTGACAAAATGTTGAATCATACAGTTCTCGATATTATAGAGTAGATAGGTATCTATTATGAAATATTTAAGTGTATTCTCATTAAATACGATAGTAATACCAAGCAAGAACCCGGCGGAAACCCGAGAAACTTTTTATACAATTTGTGTAAAGAAAACCGACGGTTGAATAATCTCGAATAGAATATATTATTATACGAATGTTCAAACAACCTGTTTTATTCTATTCGGTATCACTGCGTGTTATTATAATATTGAAAATAAATCCGAACTCTTTGTGAGTATAATATTATGTACTGTATAAAAATACAAAAAAGAAAAAAAATCAAACAACCTTAGATAGCAGTATTTTTACGCAGTTATATAATATGTTATTCTACTCATATGATTATTTTTACTTGCAGATTACATAAAAATATTACTCACAAATAGACAACGTCATAAGTCATAGTACATTTATTGAGAACTTGAATAATTTATTTTAATTGTATCGCTACAGTGGCTACTCACATAATAATATGAGCTATTTAGAATGTATAGTGATGCAAGCATAACAATTATAAAATATGATGAAAACCTGCTGAAAGATTGTACTTATTATTGGCGCTGGCTGCTCAACCGCAGGTCACTGGAAGAAATCAAATGCAATGACAGACAGGCCTGGAAGTAGTTAAAACCTGCAGAGGCTAAAATAATGTGTCCCCTGACACATACTTTATGTTCCTTGAAAATCAAAGTGTACCCCCTAAATGACAAATATGTGTCAAATATCAATGTGACAATGTGTAAGGTAATATAATGGTATATAAAATAGGGAGGTTTCGAATGTACAACCCCCACAGGTTTTTTTTTGCTTTAGAAATCTGTCAAAGCCCAAACGTAACAGTTAAATTAATAAGTGTGTCCCATGAAATCAGATGTATTTTTTTAGGCCATGATCAAAACAAATTTACAAAAATGACAGAATTTAATAATAAAAGTAACATATATAAGTATATTTCCTAACAACTAACTGTTATTAAATATTTTCCTTTGCATCTCTAAATATTATAATTTAATCGATCCTTCTTAATTATTCGTATAAAAATAAATTACAAAAACTTATCATTATAATATAAATCAAATATTTATTCCAATTGACCTTTGTTTTAAACGTGGAACAAAAGACAAGACCATCCGAATAAATATTTTGGGAAACATTTTTTAACAGAATTAAATTGAAACTCCCTTATTTATGCACATAATATACTAACAAATAATAAAAAATAATTTAAATTTAGGCAAATTTTCATAATAAGAGTGACCTATTTTCTAAATAAGTAACTAAAAGTGTCTCATTCTCAAAAAAGTTACTTTTAATTTAAAAAAGTGACTACTACTTCCAGCCCTGTAGAGTGTAGACATCTTGACGACGAGATCTATGCACTATAGTCACTAGATGGGGTTAATTTATAACGCGTATATCGCCATACACATGAGGGCTATTTAATGTATATAGGAATGCAAGTATTACAGGGGTGGATTGGCTATTTTTGGTCTAGGGTGCAAAATTCCAGGGGGGTCAATATATATTTTTTGAACTTATTAAAATTATGAAAGAGTTCTACAGCACAATAAGAGTTACATTTAAGAAAGGACCCGAATCATAAATACGAATGATGGCCCAGTATGCTACTTGGGTTGTAGAACCTTGGGCAAGTCAACCATCTGCAAGTATAAATTTAAAATATAATGAATACCTGTTGCAGGAGTGCACGTGTAGAGTGAAGCTGCTCAACTGGTTGCTGTGCTAACCTAACCTAAGCACTGGACGAAAACGAAATTATATAGGTACATTTTACAATTATAGACACTTCGACGACAAAGCGGATCGGATGGGGTTCATTTATAATATGTATCGCAAGAGACATAGGCTATTTAAATACATAATTATAGACTATATAGTAACACAAGTATTGAAATAAAAGTTATAACCGTAAAATATAATGAAAACCTGTTGCAGGAGTAGAGAGTATAGAGTGTAGCTTAGGGTGAGTTTACGTCCCGTTTTATACAGAATTGTCCTTTGTTCAGTTTTTTGTCCTGACGAACTTCATTGAAGACACTTTTTGTCCTATTTTTTTTATATCTATTCCAATTATTCCGTATTAATTCTTATTAATATGTACATAATATACTATAGGTACATAGTTGTTACATCAATACATTATAGTAAAATGAATACATATTATATTGATGTATATTATTTACATATTTAATTTTGTTTTTGAATTTTGTTGACAAAAATATTATGTTATTGACGATGACAGTGATATAGTGATTGTATTCATAAAAATATAATTACCGCTCAATAATTAACAGTTGAAAAGAAGGGGGGGAGGGGTTCTAATTTTAAAAACAGAAGTTTGTAGGTATATCCACGGGACACTCCTTAAGTAGTACAACAAATCTCGAGGATTTGAAAATATTATGGTCTTTAAGTATACTTGAAACTTTCAAAAATCAGATTTTGAATAACTGCGTTATACTGAAGATGAAAAAGGGGGTGACCACTAACCATGCTTGATGAATCATACTGTATATTATATTATAATAAAAATATCTATGTAGAACTATGTAGTAGGTACCTATTTATCATTTTAAATGAAAAATTAACAAAAAAACTATCATAGATATTAATTAAAAATCATCATGGAAATTATTTTAGTCCTGTTATTTTATTTTTCTAAATATGGTCACTCTAGTGTAGCTGCTCAATCTGTGCTGACTGCACTGGACGAAAAACAAAATTAAATTAAATTTTAGTATTATTATAGACATCTTGACGACGAGATCGAACGTTTTAACTTGTGCAGAGAGAAGAGCGACTACGCAGCTGCAATCATCGGACTGCGGTGATGTTCATTTGTCTAATGTTTAAAACGTTAGCTCGAACGAATTCTTCTGTAACCACTAACTACTATCGGTTATCGTGCCTTCGGTCAACTTAATACATTATACTTCGTTTATGTATTCGCGAGATCGACCGAAATCTCGCAGACAATAATACCTCTTCAGCTTAACAAATGATTTCCACCTCAGTAACTGCCGTCGTTACCCGTACGGCATAAAACGTCCAACAACGTATTATTATAATGATATGCGCAAACGTTTACCACGTATAAGGTATGTAACGAGTGTCCGCAAAGACTAGGTACACTCCATGACTCAGCAGTTACCTACATTACTCAGTACCATATTTTAGAATTCTGTCTGCCGGAGATCGATGATCCAATACTCAATGGTCAAGGCGGGCAGTAACAAGTTAAAAGTTAAAACGTTAAGTTAAAGAACTCGTTACTTTTTTTTCAAATTAACTTTTAACTTAATAAGTTACTATTTTTTTAAGATTAACGTGTTAACTTCAAGTTAATTTTAATCAAACGTATCTAAATTAAGTTCATTTTCGTACGAAGAATAATGCAAATTTTTGAATGAGGTTTTTACTTTGATGTATCATTTAAAATTTCCCCAGTAATTTTCTTGAGCGTAAAGAAAAAATATCTAATAAACTATATTATGAGTCTGGACTTTTTTATGTTTGCAAATTAGAAAATGTTAACTTTAAACTAAGCTAAGTTACTTTTTTTTTCAATGTTAACTTTTAGCTTGACGAGTTAACGAAAAAAATATGAGTAACTTTTAACTTAACTTTATTATTTTAAAATAATTTAACTTACGAGTTAAAAAAAAATCATTAACTTGCCCAGCCTAGCCAATAGTCTAGTCACATGTCCCGCAAACAGAATTCAAAAATATTTATATAGAGCAGCGATTCTCGACCTTTTTATTTTCATGTAATTTCCATGTAATACCACTTGACCAAATAACCATTTTTTTGCGTACCAAAAATGTACACGTTATTTAATATTTTACACGAATGGAATTTTATTTCATTAGGAACTACAAAATTATGACAATTTAAGTATTTAATTATAAAAAGAAAATGAAATATGTAAAATTATTATTAATATCTAATAAACCAAATGATATTGAACGAAAATAATGATCCATTTTTTTTTTTTGATAAAGGGAGATTTTCTTTGAGTACAAGTATATCACCTATGAGCTTTCCGAGTACCACTAGTGGTATGCGTACTACGGGTTGAGAAACGCTGGTATAAAGTACTGAGTAATATGGGTAGTTTAACTATACGGTGTACCCTATTTTCGCTGATATACGGTTTATTTTCTAAATACGTATATTTATTTATTTTATTAACATAATATAACAATTAACCGGGACTGAGACCGAACCTAATAAAACCAGTTCTGAAACCGGAACCTTTATTTTAATAAACAAAGTACCTGAACTGAACAGGAATTTTTAAATTAAATAGGTTCTTTCAGATTTAAAAATAAAACTATTTTATTTATCATAATTTAATGGTATTACTGTTTTGTATATTAACTATGTATGATTATATGAGTTTTCTAATATTTCTCATACTATTAAATCTGCATTCCGGATAGGTATTTAAAATTATTATAAATTTCGATTTCTAAATTATCTGGAATCGGTACTGAAATCATTTGGAACCGATACCTTTATTTTTTTCTTATCAAATAACCAGAACAATTCTTTTACTTTTTGAGAACCAGTACCGGAACCAATACCGATAAATTCAAAAGGTTCCAGTCCCTGGTAAAGAGACTCAATATTTTTAGTGGTGATGAGGTTTTTAAGAAAGATCGATATAGTTACGATAGAGGTCACTATCACATACAGTGTGGCTAGGTTCAATATATTTTTAAGTACCTACCTATTATACTGGAGTTGGAGTATGTATATGTATTTATATTATACAAACAACACTGGTTACAAATAATAATGACATACAGCCTTTCTCTTTGGAGTATTTACATGTGCCTCTATATATATGCCTACGGATTTTCGAGAAAAAGAAACTGGACTCCAGCCAAACTGCAATAATTAACTATATCTGGACGTTAAGTAGATACTTACTTCAAATTATGAAATTAAAAAGGTGGAAAGGTGGGTACCGCTCTGCTGTACAGTAGGCAGTTGTCAAGCATATATTTGTAACGGCTATATGACATAAGCGCCAAACGTACAAAAATGGCATATTATTTGCGTCAAAATTTGTAGGACATAAGAGCCAATCTAATATTATATATTAATAATAAAATTAATATTTTATATAAGTAGTTATTTAAAAATATCGATCTTATAAAAAGTTGTCAATAAATAAAATAGAAATTAATAAATTATAATTTTAATAAATTGGTTGATATTTTCGATATAAATTGTCGATAATAAATTGTTAAAATATAATATAATATAGTTCTAAATTTAATATCTAATAACCGTGGCACACAGGTATCTAGGATTTTAGCGTTTTCGAACGTTTTTAAGAAAGGTTAATATAGTTACGATAGAGGAATGGCGACGGCCACATACAGTATGGCTAGGGTCAATATATTTTTGCACCAAAATTGACCCTAAATATTTACAACATATGTAATTTGCACCAATATTTTTAAACTGCGTTTGTAATTTGGGCCAAAATAAAAATCGATTATAATAATATAGGCAGTGTTGAGCCGGGATAAATATAATTTTATCTAGATAAAGATAAAGATAAATTATAATAATGTTATCTAGATAAATATAAAGATAAATTATAATAATGTTATCGAGATAAAGATAAAGATAACTAAATCATTTATTTATCAAGATAAAGATGAAAAAAATTTTTTTTTATCTGGATAAATTAACGGATAATTTTTTTATATTGGTTTATGGCACTCTTCGTAAGCTCGTAGCAATATAGAATAACTTAATAGTATGTTATCGAAAATGTCGATAATTATTAGTATATACTACCTACTTAATAAATTACTTAATTGTCTACCTATAATTTATAATAAATAAAAGCCGTTTAATAAATTAAGTTATTTGGATAAATTCATCTAGATAACGGTGATTTTTATCTTAGATAACTGTGTAAATTAATAATCTCTATTTATCTAGATAAGATAAAAGATAAAAGAATATTTATCTAGATAAACTCAACACTGAATATAGGTAGGTACTATCGAAAGAATAATCGAACAAGTTTTGATAGTAGAGTATAATATATCAAAATATGAGAATTTAAAGGCGCAGAATATTCCTGAATATAACTCTGAATGGTTTTTTTACTTATTAAGTATTTACACTGTTCTACGGTAGATACGTCAGTATTAAATGAATATTATAAAAAAGTTCACAATATAAATATTCAGTTTCTAAGTTTAAAATGCCTACTATTTGAATAATCCATCGAACTATTCGGTATTTACAACTATCGATATTCGATACTGCCCATCACCAAGATCCTCATTTTGGTGCAAATTACAAACTCCCATATTTTTAAGTACCAATTATACTAGTAATATAATATAATGTATATACTGTATATATAACTCCAGCTGGATTTGGAGTATGTATATTGTATATATTTGTATTATACCAACGACACGGGCCACAATATTAATAATAATGGCATGCAGCCTTTCTCTTCGGAGTATTTACATGTACCTATATATATATGCCTACGGTTCGTCGAGAAAAAAAAACTGGACTCCAGCCAAACGGCAATAATTAACTATATCTGGACGTTAAGTAGATATATATTACTTTGAATGTCACTGCTCATATATATATTATTTTAATTTTATATTAGATAGCTAGAACAGAGCTGGTTAATTACATGGTAAAAATCATGGTGGTCGCACACATCCATTGCTCGACATGCATTAGTGTTATTTTTACTAATTGTCTACAGTGATTTTACACTTTATTATTTTATGATATATTATATTATTTATCACAGCCGCTATTGTACAGGGTGACTCTTTTGAGGTTGAATAAGGTATGTCGTTAGCAAAACTATTCCGTTGGTCTCTCTAACTTTAATAATGCGTATAACTTTTGTTTAATGTTCATATAATATTATAGTTTCTGTATACCTGAATAGACTCGTTCGGAAACGATATGTGGATTAGGTTGCCAATAATTTACTCCTTAATAAATAGATACCGGCACCGGCTATTGTAATACTAATTATAAGTTCAAACACTTACAAAAAATTAATGTTCAGTTTAAGTAAAGCTTTTTTTTTAGGTAGAAATCCTTATGTGAAATCCTCTATAAAAATCTTAGCTATGTGAAGAAAATCTCTCATAAATATCTAACTGAAATAGTATATTGTGTGTCAAAAGCGGGAAGTGAGCTATTTCAGTCGCGAGCGACGTGTTCGACACGAGCCGCATTGCCTAAGACTGAAATTGCCTTCCCGAACGAGCCGCACATGCTATTTTTTGTCACTACTCTACACTCATCGACCACGGCAAAGGTAATGCAGGGATCTATGCAAAAACTATTTGGTTTTATTTGTTTTAAGCGTCACGCATGGAGGTATAAGATATACCCGATTAATGTAAGATGTAACCAAAAGTTTATGTTTTGTAAGAACCGTGGTATAGATTTCAGTGTCTGGTTGTGCAGGGGATACGCGCGTGATATGTACGCCCAGCACTTTTGGGGATTTCCATTTTACCGCCCGGCACTTCTTTGAATTTCCACTTTACCACCCGGCATTATTAGGGCTTCCTACTTTACCGGCCACAGGACGGAAAAAGAACGCTTTCCAACGCTTCAACCGCTATTGAAAACCAAACATTCGGTGCAGGCGTGACCAAAAATTGTATTGTGTTTAGACAACTGCTAATATAAACAAACAGTGAACAATTCATGTTTCTACGGTCATTTGTTTTAGAGTTACACCAAAAACCAAAATCGATTTTGTCAAAAACTGATTTTGCGTAAAAATTCCCGTTTTTCCTTATTTTTTTATTTATTTTTCCCAGCGCTTTTGAAAATTACTGGACCGCCCGAATGCACAAATTAGATTGAATTTCCCATTAACTAACAAGATATTATACTGAAGTTGAAAATCGAAGCATTATTTCTACTCTAATACTTATCGTGTACACATACACAAATAATAATAAAAATAACAAAACACACATTATTGTAAAATCAATACATTCATCGCTCCGCTCAGAATCAAAAATGACAACAAAAAAAATATTGAAAAATTATTTTTATTTTCCAAAAATATTCTTTTGTAACGACTTAAAATTATATGTATGTAAAAAAAATATTTATTTGTGTTTTCTGATACAACGTGCAACGTTAAATGTATCACTCCGTATATATTATTATCATCAGCTAATCCACCGTCCTTTCTATGTATATATAATCATCGTATATATATATATTATGTGAAATTATTATAGAAGACATGCCCGCGTGTATACCGCAGACTGATGATCAATGAGTTATTACTTTTTCGTATTACCTCGACTTATACGAAATGGTTTATGGTCATATGAAGCACACACGTGATATACTATATAGGTAGGTACACGACACATTATTTGACATCGTATTTTAACCGTTCTTTTGACGTCTCGCAATCACTGCGACGGCGGCCAACGTGCGCCGTAAATTATATTATGGAAGTAAAACATATAATAATAATATCGTACGACGAATTGCTCCGCGGTAGGTATAACCATTTAATAGGTATCTGGTATACACTTAAAAACGCACACGTGTTCGGTGATTATACCTATATAGAGAAGACGTACTGCAGTCGTACGCGTGATCTATTATTATTATTACGAGCCGGCCGGGCTTAACTGCATCACAGCTATAATGAGGTCGATCGTTTTAATTTACCACCGTATATTAACTATAAATACTGTATGATATATAATGATACCATCCTGTTGCGAGCTGGTCTAAAAAAAGCACATCACACGCATACACACACTATTAAAAAATACTACAAATAGTACATACATCTATAGATATTATAATATTATGTACTTTGCGAGACGTCCGCACAGCGGCAGGGGACTACCTATATATTATACAGGATTAATAAAACTCGTTGAAATAGTTTTCAGTTAGCAATTTACACAAATGTTTTTATTTAGGTAGGAGTTGTAGAAAATTTTATTAACTTTGAAAATTTCAGATGCAGCGTTTAAAACATAAAACATAATAATTTATCTACAGTGACACTGCTGTGACTGCAGTGCAATCTCAGCATTGAAACATTTCATATAATGATAATATTAATTATTATTATTTATGTAGGCGTATATAATACGTCAATATTTTCAGAAAAAAATTGTCCACTAAATAATTTACAGTAGAAAGGAGGGTATCGTTTGAAAAACAGAAGTGTACCTAAATTTAACAACAAGACGCTCCCCGTAATGAGCACAAATACTTACAAGAATTTGAAAATATCATGGTCTAAAACGTATTTATAAATTTAAAAAATGAGATTTTCAACAACTGCATTATTGGAGAAAAATGTGAGTTAGGATACTCGGTGGACCACTCTGTATAATAGTTATTCTATATCTTCTATTTTACATTATATTGCCCCGCCGATCATAAATGTTATAATAATAATATATAATATACGTCCAATAAAGTATAAATTATACATACGACATACCTAGGTAATATTATATTTATAGTTCATACTTCCATTTTATATTAACAGTATATACTCAATGATACAACTAAGATGCGCTACAATATAGGCTTGATAGTTATTTGTCTAATGTATAGTGGCCAGTAGGTATGAATGATTTCAAAAATCTGATTTTGAACAACTGCATTATTGAAGAAAATGAGTTTATACCCGCTTGGTGGACCACCCTGTATACCTTAAATAGTTATTCAGTATTGCATCTTACATATTATTATATTGCTGCGCCGATCATTAACGATATAAAACAGGTAATAGTACACCCGCCCGATAAGGTGATAAATATAAACTTAATAATATATTTATTGTATTTAAATGCACACGATAATAATATCGACTTGATAGTTATTTGCCTAATGGATTAGATTGTATCTCGTAAAATATAATATCTAAACATAGAATAGCAATTAAAACGAACGAACGGTTGATGTAAAAAAAATAATAATAAATCGAGATTTAAACGAAACAGACTTTGCGGTATCCAGCTACACGTTCTTTAAACAACTACCTGTTTTTCGATAATGATATAACGTAAAACGAGAAACGTTAAAATAATATAATAACAACATTTTTTGATTGTTTTTTTTTACACACTATCTACGATGGTAGGTACAAGAAATTTGAAAAATTTGAAAATACTATGGTCTTTAAAAGTGGTATTTAAAAAAGTTAGTTTTAATTTAAAGTTAGTATTATAAAAAGAAAAAACGTTAATTTAAGTGAGTAGTATTAGATTCTGAGCGATGTATTGATTTTACAATAATGTGTGTTTTTTTTTTTATTTTTTTTTATGTCTGACATCACCTTTTAGGACCGTAAAAGTGCTTGGATTTTCTTTAATAGTAACTTTTCTGATAGGAAAGTGAATCTAGTTGGTACTTTGGGGGAGTCAAAAGTAAAAATTTCCCAGTAATTTCAAAAGCGACGTGAAAAACAAAAGAAAAATTAAGGAAAAACGGGAATTTTTACATAAAATCTGTTTTCGAGAAAATCGATTTTGGTTTTGGGTACAACTCTAAAACAAATGATCGTAGGTGCATAAAAATTTTGACTGAATGTTTATATTAGCATTTTCTATACATCATATCATTTTCCAAATATTTTGACTTATTTTGAGCTGTTTACGGACATTTTCAGTTTCCATTTTTTTTAGTTTTTTTTCTATAAATATCAATAAACATTTATTTGTTGGTTAAAAAAGCTTGAAAATTTAATAGAAGGCTCCTAGGTTATTGTTTCAAAGGCAGATGAAAAAAATTAAAAATCCTTAATCAGGGTTTTTATTTATAAGCATTTAAAGTTCAAATCTTGACAAAATACGGAAAAATCACGAAAATTAGCAAATTATTTGAGTTGAGAATTCATAAACATTTAAACATTTTCTTTTTAAATCTAAGATTTGAAAATATAATACAAGATTATCCATAAGTTTAAAAAAATGTCTACAAGAAAGTCAAATTAAATTTTTATGAGCGTTTGGAATTCATATTTTTACATTTGATATTCACTCGAATTCTCATGTAACGATTTTCTTATTTCGTTGTAATTAAAAACGTATGACTGCAGATACTTGAAAATTTCACTGAATGTTTATAATAGCATTTTCTATACACAATACAATTTTGAAAATAATTTGACTCTTTTTGAGCTGTTTACGGACATTGTTAGTTTTCATTTTTTTCAGTTTTTTTTTTAAAAAAATATCAATTATATTTTATTTGTTGGGTAAAAAAGCGTGAAAATTTAATATAAGGCTCCTGATATATTGTTCTAATAGCAGTTAAAAAATATTAAAAATACACAGGCACAATTTTTTTTTATAAGCATTTAAAGTTCAAATTTTGACACAATTTATCAAATTTAGAATTTAATAATTATTTTGTAGTTAAAAATGTATGAATTGTTCAACTTTTATAGCTAATAAGGATTGAAAATTGAAAACAGGGTTCTACGTAAATAGGTTATATATAAATTACTTTATTCACAATAATATCATCAAATATACTTGATAATATCATAGGCTGACTGACCGTTTTCGCCCAGAACCGTTTTTCTAATAAAATTATATTATATCATTGAATTCAAATTTAACACCATCCATTACAGTGATCCACTTGTAATCTACTGTACAGCAGAGCGACATCCACTTACCCACCTTTTTTTTTTAAATTTTTTAAGATATTAAAAATATTCTTTTGGAGTAAATGAATTTAAAACGTATGTAGGTAATAACTTTTTTCAAAATATTCTTTTGGAGTAAATGAATTTAAAACGTATGTAGGTAATAACTTTTTTCAAAATATTCTTTTTGGACATAAACATTATATTTCTCAAATAATTTATTATTCATATAATTGCAGTATTACCAGTGGTCGAAGTGGGGGGGATAAAGGGGGATTGCATCCCTCTACTTATTTTGTCTTTAATAACGCATTCCTCCTAAGACTTGTGTTGTAAAATTAAATATCATATTTATATTTATATATATATCAAAGTTTTTTATTTTTTCGGTGAAAATAATATTGTTTTATAACATTGAGGCCCGGCTTTATCGTGTTGTTTAGTATAGGCAGCAGGGATTGTAACCTTTATGTTTTTTTCGGTTTCGGTTTCGTTTAGGTTTTTCAAAAAAATATTTTTAAGGTTTCGGTTTTAATTATAAATTTCAAAAATATGAAATTGAGGTTGCGGTTACGGTTGTGGTTTATACCGGTTTACCTGTTACAAAAAAAATATATATATATAGGTACCTACAGATAAACCTGGTAGTTTTCAACCAAGTCTAGGGATAGATAGCTCTTTTAACAATCAAAAACCGTATGGTAACATATATTCCAACTTAAAATTACAACTAACAAACTTATGCTTTAGTATTTACATTTTAACTTAATTTGAATTATTTAATTATTTGAAAAATTAAAATAAATAAAACTTACCAGTAAATATTGAAGAATCGCCAAAACTTTGAAATGATTGGATATCTGATAATATATTTTCATAATGTCTTTTCATAATCTTTATCAGTGGCATTATTATCAGGATTTTCCTCAAGTAGATCAATAATTTGTTCTTCATCAAGATTAACCATGCTATTGGTATGGTCTGTTTCACTGTTAAAAAAAATTTCAGATAAAAATAAATCAAGATGAATATTATAAATATTTATTACCTGCTATTAGTGCTGTCATTATCTGAAGAATCTAATTCAACCATATTAACTACATTTTCTGATTCATTATCTAAGTCGTGCTGCTGCAATTCTAAAATTTCTTTTTCAATTAAATTGACAGCTTTTAGCATATTAGCTCCGTTATCAGAGGTTATAGTGTAAACTTGATCTGTTTTAATTTTGTACATCCTCAAAACATTTAAAATTGTGTCTTTTACGTATACACCTAAAAATAAAAAAATATAAATTATAAATTATAAATGTGTAATGTGTATACTGAAACATTAATTATTAAATTGTAGGACATGGAACCTGTATGTGATTCAGTTAGTTCAATTAAGGCAAGAGTCTTAAGCTTAATATAGCCATCAATAATATATTGTATGTTAATCTCTAAAAATGATCCGTTAAGCCGTGTAACAGCGTCAAGTTTTAAAGAAACAAGTTTGGCTTTTGATTGAACTTCGATATTTATTTCTTTTTTTATGGATATTGATTCTTTACATACATATTTTCTAGAAATAATAATTATAATATAAATAAATTTTAAATATACTTAGGAAATTCTGACAAAAATACTTACTTTATAGAATTTGAGTTTATACAAACTTTTTTATTTATTCCTTTCAAAACAGGATTAATTATTTTTTTGAATCCTGTATCATTTAACATAGTATAAAGACGACCATTTACAGTTACCAATTTTACGCAAGCATTGACTATGGTTTTCATGTCTATTTTAACTTTAATATCAGGAGTTAACTGAAACAATTTTTCATGTGCTTCTAAAATAGACATTTTTTTAGTAGCTGTTGACTTCTTTTTTTCTATATTTTTCAATTACATTTCATGATATAATTTTATGTGATTACTTAGATGTCTTATAAGATTCGTGCCATGCTTGCCCTATAAAAGTAATGTGCAACTTAGATCATTGATATTTGAGTGTAATATACTATATTATTAGAACATGAAAAGTAACGAATAAAAAAAAAGAGTTGAGATAGGTAGTTACTAAAATAAATAATTATTACACATTATTCTAGGTCAATAGTGAAATTAGTTTCCATTTATGGTGATATACATGTATTTAATTTTCTGACTCATCTATACTCCAATTTTCTTAATTAATAATTAATTCCCACAATCATAGGCGCAACTAGAGCTTATATTTTGGGGGGGCTAAAAGTAATAAGACCACACGAACCCACGGGGGCTACGCCCCACACCCCTGTATCCACCATAATTTACATTAATAATACATAATATACAAATTATATACAAATTTTATTTTATTTTAATACAATATTCTATTTGGTCCAGATACACCTAGATCATCATTAAATGTGTCTCCGGCATTGTTGTAAATGTCAGCATTAGAATTATCTGTAGTCTCCGAAATTAAAATAATGTCGTTAGATACACTTGTAGTTGTAGGATTATCAATATTATTTTGATCATTTTCTGGTGTACTTGTCGCCGTTGTCGGAGTATTAGATTTAGACTTATTGAATTTGAAAAGTGTAAAATTTTACGTTTTTTCATATTAAATAAATTGAGTAAAAAGTAAAAAAAAATTATTTATTTATAATAAGCGTTAAAATAATAAGATTTCACTTTTTAATAAAAGATCCACGTCCCACGAGGTTGATAATGAATAAAATATAATCAGAATAATTCAAATAATTCAATAATACGATAGATTCATGATGAAAGTAATATAATACGGGCAACAATCTACGGGCGTCGGTTACCGTGTTGACATGTTGTAAAACTGTACCAAACGTGTACACTGTACAACAGTCAACAATATCATTCATGACGGACTCATATGTTAGTTGATAGAGCTGTGGACCAAAATACAAAGTCATGTGGAAAAACCACTGTTATACACTTTCTATAGTTACACTGAATAACAAATAATTTTCAAACTTTATAATTATTTCGTTTAAATATTGAGGTTATAGATGTAGATGATTATTTTTAATAAATATTTTATCACAAAAATCACAAAATCCCGATATTCAATATTTTTTATCAGAGGGGGCTATGAAAATATTTAGGGGGCTAAGCCCCCCTCCCCCAAGCCCCCACCTAGTTGCGCCTATGCCCACAACTAACAATTTTATTTTTATATGATAACAAAAATAATTGTATTCCTACTACACAAATATTTACTTTTGAAGTTTTAAAATTATAAATTATAGGTATATGCATAATGAACTTAAACTTGTAAATAGTTTTACAATTTACTGACAATGCATTTAGATTTCTACAAGCAAATTTTAACCATTATTCTATGTATTATATATAAATGTAATAATTTAGAATTTAAATAATTTTATGGATACTTACAGCCAATGTTGATCCACAACTTTTACACTTTGATTTTTTCAATTTTTCGTCATACGTGAAATAACCATACACAGCATTTTGTTTATGGCGGCCCATAATTATTTTGATATTATGGTCGAGTATTCAGAGTATTGAGTATAGCTTTCGCAGTGAGGTAGAGACTGACTCGACGGCCGACAGTGGTATATGGTATAAATGTATATACTATAATAATTGATAAAAATATAAATAGAACAATATTTCCCGTCATCGGTTCGCCTCACACACACGCGCAATAAACATATTATAATATATATTTTAAAATAATAAAATCATACACAATAATTATCAAAATACAAAATACAAAATAAACTATTATAATAATATTGTAACATTAACGTGACCACACTGTCTTATTGACCGTTGTCACCAGTCGCCACTCGCAGTCTTCGAATACTACGAACTGCAATAAATTATTATATTTAATAATGTGGAAACAAATAATATACAGTCGACGCAAATACGCAATCAAGAATACCCTAATGGCCTAGTTGGTAATACCACTAGTACAGTAATACCTACACGATACCCATATCAACTCTTCTAAATATCTTATCTTTTGTAATCACAACAAATAACTATAATACCTAGTAATAACGTCATAATATTATAACCATAACGAGGAAATAAGACCGTCTATTTATAAAATATTTTTAACTCTCAATAATTTCGTTTGAATATTTTTGGATAGTACTCGGTATCGCTCAGCTATATAGTGTATAGTCTACAAACAGTACAAAGTACAAACTACAAACTACAAACAATTATTATCAAATTATTAATAAAGTAAAGTATCTATTAATAATTTAATAATTAGACTATAAATTGTATACTGAAGGCAATGATTTTTATTTCCCATTACATAATATAAAATATTCTTGGAAAGAATAAAATATAAATTAAATAATAAATACCTAATGATTTATTTGAAAAATTTACTTAAAAATAAAAAAGTTATAACCGAAAAAAATTGAACTTTAAAAATTAGGGTTCGGGTTTTGGTTAGGTTTTTTAAACGTTTGAAAATAATGGTTTCGAATTAAGTTACGGTTAATAATTAACACAAGGTTTCCGGTTCTATAACCGGTTATTTTCGGTCCGGTTACAGTCCCTGATAGGCAGTTTCACCTATACTAAAAATGATAAGAGTTGATAACAAATGTTACGTCATACTATCGGCCTGTATATCACAGAAAAATAACAATATTGATGATAATAAGTAGGGACGTAGCAACTAGTAATATGCTAAAATATCTAAACGTCATTTCTGACAATATCTTGTTGATAACTACTAAGTAGATGTGTAATATGTGTGAGTCGATCAATTTCTAAATTCAGCCCATGGATAGAATACTGTTACTCCTGTTTTTTTTTATATACTTTTATTGCTTAATTAAGAATAAGTAATGTTAAATTAAGTAGAAAAATTGTTTTACTTAAATATTAATAGATTTTGTTATATTGCATATCATATTTTTAGTATTAATTACAAATTTAACTATATAATCTTAAATCTCTACAGAAAAATATTAGAAATAAAAATCAGTTTTGACTAAAATTTGAAAAATGTTATTTATTTGTTTAATTTTAAAGATTATTTATGATAAAAATGATTGTAGTGTTTTGTTGCATAAACAAAATGTGAACTATAAAAAAAAATATTATACAAGGTGCGAAGAATGTTATAATGATATCAGGAAATCTGAATTGTAAGGCATCCCTCGAATTATCTTGAGCCATTTCGACCACTGAGTATTACTAATATATTTAATGTATTTAGATGCACACGATAATATCGTCTTAATAGTTATTTGCTTTTTGTATTAGATCGTAACTTGCAGATAATACAAAACTATAACGAATTAAAACGAACAAGGTCAAAAATCTAAATTTAACTAATTTTTTTTTGGAAGATTAAAAATAAATAAATGTGTATTAATATAACCTAATTTTTAGACAATGTTTGATGGTGAAAATGTTTATTTAAGGGGCCTGCTTTTCGTATGCGTCTTTATTAAGGGGCAATATGCAATTTCGTTGCCACCACCTATGGCATTTGTATAAGTCGTCAATGATGATTAGTGTGAGTCTGGGGACACGTAGTCTGCACTCTGCGTCTCAGCAGATTACATGTGGGTACATACCAAAGACTTATAAAAGTAAAAAAAAATAATTTAAGTCAAGCAGTTTATTTTTTACAAATTCCCAGTCATTTTCAAAAGCGCAGGGAAAAACAAAACAAATTAAGGAAACCAAGGAATTTTTACACAAAATCGGGTTTTGATATAATCGATTTTAGTTTTTGGTGTAACTCTAAAAAAAATGACCGTAAATACACGAAATTTTCACGGATTGTTTATATTGGTATTTATATATACACGATAAAATATTCAAAATATTTTGACTTGTTGAGTTGTTTACGGAAAATTTCAAATTTAAATTTTTTAGTTTTTTTTTTCTATAAATATGAATAAAATTTCATTTGTTGAGTGAAAATGCATGAAAATTTAATACAAGGCTCCTGATTTACTGTTACAATGACATTTGAAAAATATTAAAAATCCAGACATCATTTTTTTTTTATATAAGCATTCAAAGTTCAAATGTTGACAAAACAGATTAAAATCACGAAAATGTGCAAATTATTTTAAGTTAGAAATTCATAAAATTTTTTTTTTATATCTTAGATTTGAAAATTTAATTTAGATTTCTCCTAAGTTTGTCTACCTTTATTAAAAAAAAATGTCTACCTGAAAGTTAAATTATATTTTAATGAGCGTTTGAAGTTCATATATTTTATAAAATATTGGATATCACTCGATTTCTCATGTAGCGATTTTCTTGTTTTCTTATAATTCAATAACTGTAGATACATAAAAATTTGACTGAATGTTTTATTTTCATTTTCTATACACAATACAATTTTGAAAATATTTTTACTCGTTTTGAGCTATTTGTGTACATTTAAAATTTAAAATGTTTTTCCATAATTGTCAATAAAATTGTATTTGTTTGGTAAAAAAGGGTAAAAATGCAATACAATACGCTCCCGATTTATGATAGGAGGCTCTTGGTATATCGTCTTAATATAGTTTTTTGACTAATGGATTAGATCCTATAATCTTGTAGAATATGATACGAAACTATAACGAATTAAAACGAATACGGTTAGTTGATGTAAAAATAAAAAAATTATAGGTACTATTAATCAAGATTTAAACAAAACAGACTTGACAATATCCAACTATATACACGTTTTTTATAATAAACAACCATCTACGTTTCGACAATATTATTATTACAATAGGACCCGCTACAATAATAATAATAATAATAACGTTATTAGATTCCGGAGAGCGTTGACAAAATATAATATTGTTATAGTATATAACGAGTCAGATTTCCTGTGATTACGATCATGATGATAATATTAATAATATAATAAACGCGTAAAGATCTCGCAATGACAACAATAATCCAATGACGTCTCTCGTCGTTAAAATTAATTTTTAATAGTTAAACTTTTCGAAGCACTCGATAAACTTTTCTTACGGTTTTAATTAATAAACAATCGCGACGTACCTATAATGTTATATGTGTAGGTATACGAAGAGTGTCGTATAAATAATGACAGAGAACACTCTCACCAGCTCTCGTTTGTTATTAATAAAATATACAATAAGAAGATGATTGCAAAAATTTATTTTTTCCTTTTGTCATATTGTTTTTTAACTTTTTACAGTCGTTGTGCGAATCAACATCAAAGCGACCAAGTCCATACAAAACTATAACGGAAGTCTTCGCGCCTTTTTCCATTCGTCAACAGTTTTTTTTTTATTTTATTAAACTTTCATTTGAAATCGCGTTTTCTCTACAATGTAAGAAACTATATACATAACATCGCATCTCACGAACCGAAAAATTGAAAATTTCATATTATTTCATTGAATCACGCTTTCACGTCAAAAACTATGTCATTATAATTATTATAATATTATATTATTAACAAACTATAATATAATATACACACAATTACCGTCAGTGGCGTAATTTCAGTTT
The DNA here is from genome assembly GCA_008086715.1 of Sitobion miscanthi. Taxonomy (NCBI): domain Eukaryota; kingdom Metazoa; phylum Arthropoda; class Insecta; order Hemiptera; family Aphididae; genus Sitobion; species Sitobion miscanthi. The sequence goes on along the minus strand of CM017800.1, from coordinate 11,152,478 downwards.
TTAATAGAAGGGGGGAGGGGCAAAGTTTTGACCTTCCCAAATGGGTAACTTAAAGAAAAACTGATCGCTATTTGCTCGCAAGCACAAATTATGTTCTTTTTCCTTCGTGAAATTTATTATTGAGTGACAACTGACAATAATTTCTAAGTACATATTATATTAATATATTTTTCTAAATATTATAAAATAGGCATGTTTTTGCGCTAATAAAATACAATGACGTTTAAACGAAAACAACCGGTCACCGGCCCATTATGGGGGGGGGGGGGTGCTTATCGAATCAGACAAGGGCAAATGCCCTCTTTCCCCCCCCCCCCCCCAAATGACTTCACTGATTTACCAGCTGACTATAAAGTTTTTTATTTAATAAATGTTTCCCAATTATTGTTGGTTATTTTTAATACAATGTTCCAATTTAGTAATAACTAAATTTACCTTCGTTTTATATTTATTTAACATAAATAATATTAGTTTTATTAATTTAAATGGAAAAAGTGAAAATGAAATTACAACATTAGCCACTCCAATTCATTTAATATACCTACTCAAAAGCACAACTAGGGTTAAAATTTTATTTTTATTTTTGGGGAGGGGGGGGGGGCTACAGCCCACCTAAAAAAACTATTAATTTAAAATAACCCATAATATGTGGCTTGTATATCAATAAGGAATATTTTTGGGGGGCTAAATGGTAGTTGGGGGGGGGGGGCTCAGCTCTCTAGCCCCCCCCCCGCTAGTTTAGCCACTAAATATACTTCAGGGCGTTTCAAGAGAGAACCATAATAACAGTTCACTATGCATACCTAGGAATTATAGGGTCAATGATAATATAAACGTGAAAATAAACTGGTCGAAAAATTATAAGTAGGTAAATATTGGTATGATAATATTATATACTACCTATTTTTGTCCAATATCTCTTTGAAAAAATCCGGTGCTTAATAATTTTTCCTTCGTGCTTCAAACATAGATAATAAAATAGCCTCCTTATTAGTTTTTTTCTCATCTAATCGTAACAGTTTTAAAATCAATGTTTTGTTAATTTTAAGAAATAGTGATGTAGAGGACAATTCAATTCGTATGTATTTTTCATCTAATATGTATTATTATTATTATTATTATTATTATTAAAATATAACATGTAATTATTTAAATATTTTTTTGCCGTCTTAATGTTCACAAAGGACTTCGTTCCGTTTAACTATTTATCAGTTCCGCACGGACCGTCGTTCGTAGCACACGTCCGTTGACCGTCGTGCACGTACACTATCGCCCTCCGCTTATAGCATCTTTAAATTATCGCATCATTAAAATTAATGAGTACTAAATCGAACCGTATTATTCAGTATAATTTTCATCGTTTTCTGTATTTTACGCACGTTTAAACAAACATACAATCTAATCCGCCACTACCGTACTCAAATTGGCTGTAGGCCGCAACCTGCAACTTATCAACTGCTGCACCATGCAACGAAATAACTCAGACACAAATAAATTTAAAACAATCCGAAATTATCTCCGTTAGTTATCACAAATACTATTTCTCACAAGACGCAGAACGCAACTTCTGCGCCTGCCACTTCACCCAACAAACAAGAATGGAATACTGTTGATAACAGCAAACGCATTAGGCCACCTAACAACACTACTTCGCCTCGCACAAAAAAAAAACAAACGAATCGTCAAATTTCTCCTGACCAAGCCGTTATTCTCTTCTCAACACAGAAGATAATATGGATATCGTAACAAACACAGAAATCATCGAGTCACCTCTACTACCACCTCCTCCGCCACCAATTTTCTTAACATCTCCGATTAATTTCATTACTCTATGTAAAAACTTAGAACAAATAACGAAAACCGAGGGCTTCCTTTGCAAGTCCAACTCAAAAAGCATAAAAATAAACCTTCACTCAGCCAGTTTCTACTGTGCCATTATATCATTGTTCAACGAGAACAAACTTGAATACAACACGTACCAGACACATGAAGAAAAATCCTACAGAGTTGTTATTAGGAATCTGCACCATACAATCCCTACTGATTACATTAAAAATGAAATTGAAAAACATGGGTTTATGGTAAAAAATTTCACTAACATCCTAAAATCTCAATCAAAAGAGCCCCTTCCACTATTCTTTGTAGACCTAAACCCATCTCCAAACAACCAAGACATCTTCAAGATAAATAATTTATATTTCACTAAAGTCAAACTGAAGCCCCACACATCAGACGAGACCTAGTCCAATGCAATCGCTGTCAATAGTACGGCCACACTAAATTATATTGCAACCACCTGCCTAAATGCGTCCGATGCGGCGATAACCATACCTCGGAACAATGCGCCAAATCCAAGGACCTCCCTGCTAAATGTGCACTATGCAGTAATGCTCACCCGGAAAACTACAGAGGCTGCACGGTATATAAGGATCACCAACGTTTCCGAAAAAAACATCAACCAAATACCATCTCAAGAGAAACATCAAATAGCCCAAAACTCAGTCTCATCTCAAATCCAACCCAACAGTCATCCTCTTTAAGAAACAAGTCAACTTCACAACAATATACCCATAACTACTCATAACAAACTTACTAACACCCAGCACTCATCATACTCACAAGCAGTAATAGGTAATAAATCAAAAAATCAGATTTAAATAATATTAACAACCATATTTCCAATCAAAAATCAACTAAACAACTAACAACGTTCACTTCCAAATTTAAAACACTTCTCAATCCTCTAATAACCCTTCTTACCTCATTAATAAACAAATTAAGCTCCAACAATGGAAACTAATTTTAAACTCTAATTACTCACATGGAACGCAAATGGCATTACACCCCACAAATTAGAACTCCAGACAATCCTTAATGATCTTAATATAGACATAGCCATGTTGTCCGAATCTCTTCTTACTCCGTCAAAATCTATCAAAATACTCGGTTATAAAGTTTACCAAAACAATCACCCTGACAACACGGCTAACGCTGGCTCCTTGATACTTGTTAAGAATAACTTGCCCCACTCCTCTCTTCCTATAATGAGTGAAACTTACATCCAAGCAACAAGCATTCTTGTTCCCGTAAATAATCATATTAATCTGACACTATCTTCCACCTACTGCCCCCCGGGACCTAAAATTAGCTCAAATAACTCTATAAATGTCTTCGAATCCCTAGGTAAACATTTTATCGTCGCCGGTGACCTAAACGCCAATCATTCCTCTGGGGGTTGTTTTTCAACTAATACAAGAGGCAGAAATCTGCACAACTCTATAGCTAACTCGAACATAAAAATTCTAGTTTTCTGTTAGGTCTCGGTGGCAAAAACACAAATACCCCATCGACAAACAAACCTTCAACCAACTAAACAACAAACTAAGAAAAACGCTCTCACAACACTAACACTTATCAAAAATACATACAAAACTTAACAACTCAACAGTCTTCTCTCTGGAAAGCGACAAAACCAACTCTATCAAAAGTATTCGAAAAGATCTCAAAAGACTCATTCCTCTGGCTATTACAGCAAACATGATCTCAGGTACACAATACGGTTTCAGAACAAACCTCTCAACGATCCATCAACTCCACAAAGTAGTCGACACTAATCTTCGTCACTAGAAAAAAAACATAACTGTGCTGCCGTCTTTTTAGCGCAAGCGTTCGATAGAGTCTGGTTTGAAGGCTTACTGTTCAAACTAAAAAAATTTCTGTCTGCGCCTTATTACTTACTTATAAAATCGTACCTTAGTGACCGTACTTTCATCGTACGACAGAAATCATCCTACTCAAACTACTTTGACATTCTTGCCAGAGTTCCCCAAGGTCGCGATATTGCCCCTTTTCTGTATAATATATTCACACACGGCATTCCCAAAAACTCTTTCACCGAACTAGGTTCTTACGCGGACGACACGGCAATTTAAGCAACCAATGAAAATCCCATCATAACTTCAAATATGATACAAAGACACCTCAATATTATACACCTCTGGATAAAGAGGTGGAAAATCAAAATCAACTTCATAACATTTACCTTGAATAAAAAAACATGTCCTCAAATTTCAAAGAACAACATTCCAATCCCTATTTGCACACAAGTAAAATACCTTGGTCTTACCCTTGACAGTAAACTAACCTAGAATCCTCACATAGTTGATAAACGAAAAGCCCTTAATTCCCGTCTACACCTCCTAAGACCATTATTGAGATCTAAAATGAACATTAACACCAGATTGCTAATTTACAAGTCCCTACTCAGGCCACTATGGACTTACAGAATCCAATTATGGGGAACGGCAAAACCCTACAACACGAGATCAATACAAGCCTTCCAGTCCATCTATCTCCGTCTAGTTTCTTCTGCTCCTTGGTATATAACAAACTCCAACATCCACAAAGACTTAAAAATGCAAACCCTAAATCAAATCTCTAAAACATACTACATCAGATTTCATAATAAACTCCACTCACACACTAATCCACTAATCAAAAATGTATCATCTAAAACACTACCCGACAACCTTCGACGAAGACTAAAAAGAAAATGGTGTAGGGATCTTTTACACTAATAATCATCAGTCAATAACTAACGCACGTGCTGCGTGTTATCAATGGATAGCTTCCCAACTTTAATATTCGCCGTCAATTTTATATTCTCTTCTTTTTTTATCAAATCTAATTATTGTACAAAAATTGTATAGATTGTAGATATATTTCAATAAAATAAAAAAAAAATAATAGTAATAATAATAATACTCAAACGACAAACTCCATTACAATGGCTAGAGTATTGAAAATAAGACATAGCCATTAAAAAATTTATTTTACCGTCATGTAAGTGCATCTTGTACGTTTGTGTATTATGTATAATCCAGAGGTCGACAACCTTTTTGATGTCAAGGGCCAAAATATAAATTTTTTCTTTCATTCTATTTAATATTTTCTTATATAGTACTTTCAGTATCTAACCTATAACATGTTTTATTTTTTAATACAGACATTTTTTTGGAAAAATTTAAAACAACCTATTTATAAATATATTTTTTAGATATATTTTGATAGTAGGTAATCGATTAACCAAGTCATGTAGTTTATTTTTTTTACAATTTTTTTTTTAAATATCAATATTTTGTTTCAATAATTTAATTATAATGACTTCTTTCAAAATAATCTTTTTGCGAATTTCCTGACACAAGTATGTTTCATAGATCATTTATTAATCATATAATTTTCATAATGTTTGTCATACCTACGTTTAACTATAGTAACAAGTTTTTATTTTCATTCGTCAGGCCTCTGTTACACGCCCACCCCTCTATACCTATAGATATCTGCATTTTTTCGATAAAGACCAAACCTAACCTAACCCAACTACAGACAACAGGCTAATACTAATAATATGCACTAATATAGTAATATATCTAATATTAATATATAATAATATAGTCTATACTCTATAATGTACGTACATGGGGTATTTTAACTATTTCAGAATATAATCTATTACCCGAAAATTATTATTAGATAATAGATATATAGGTAGGTACTTATAACTTACAAGGTAGTAATAAGGGCGAGACCTTCTTTGACCAAACCATATCCTTCCCTTTTCGGCCAAAACAAAAAGTTTGATATTTACTTTATTTAATACATTTAGAAATGTATTATAACCTATATAATTGTCGTAATTTATTTTTTGATTAATAATAATTAGATACATAAATAAAAATATTTTAATATAACTTATATTCATTTTAACAATTTTCTATATTAGGTACGTATGCATAAAATAAAGTAGGCGCCTTTCCAATAAATGCGAATAAAATATGAGGAATGAGCATGCTTATTTAATAACTGTAGAAGATATTGAATTATTGATAACAAATATATAGCTATTATTATTAATTTATTTATGACATTATTACCTGGATATACATTTTATACAACCTATATATTTTTTTAATAATGTTCAATAATTATAACGGAAAGCAGATATTAAACGTGTTGGTTTATTCGAAAAGTGAATTGGTCGAGAAGGGAAGGGTAGGTACAATTTTGGTCGAAAAAGAAATCGTTCTTTTTTAAATTTGGCCGGAAAGTGAATCAGCTAATAAAAGCGAAGCAAAGCTAATATTAAGTAGATATTAAAAATTAAGCATAAATTAAAAATTGTAATTTTAGATTTCTAATTTTCTAATTTTGTTTGATTTTGCAAAAATATATCTATTAATTTTTAAAATTTCACCTTGGAACAGTTTACATGTGTGTTTTTAAGTTTACCTATACCTTGGGCGCACTTTACAATCACCGAAACTTATGTGTAGATTATACATTTTACTATAGTAAGGCAATGTAATTTATAAATACCTGATTTAGATTAATTTCATAAAAGGTACCATGAACCTATTCACTGTTTAATGGTAAGGTGTTAAAGTGGTAAGTATTTACTTATGAGTTACCTATTAACACGTTGGCGGACAATCAAACTATTTTATTGTTATTAATAGCATAGCATAAATTAGATGGTAATCGTATTGACAATTATATAATAATACGATAGAAGTATTATTTCATTTGCCACAATTATAAATTATAATGATTAAATATTAATTAATATAATAAATGCAATTTTTCCCTTAAAAATAAATCAACACACCGTAATAACTACTAATAGTAAAATAAGTTAGTTCAGTACAGATATTAAAAATATATCATGAAATATACTTGATATAGATTATAGACTGGTAGGCCATCTCTACTCAGAATCATTTTTTGTATTCTATGGTAGGTAGGTACATCATGGGATTCAAATTTAACATCCATTACAGTGACCCACTTGACACCTAAATATCTAATGCAATAATACTTAGTAGTATCTACTTGCTCACTATTATCTTAAATACATATTTCTACTCATAATTTTGTGTTAATATTATTTATGATAAATGCACAAAACTGAGAAAATGAATTAGGTATTATTTATTTGCACAATAATTTTGAAACTTTAAGTAAAATTATGATGTTATGAAATTAAAATAGTTTAGGTAATGGTTTTGCCTATTGTGCCACTATGACAAAATGGCAAATTAATATTTGTTAAATTATGTATTTTTAACTAATTAAATCAATTATTTCTGTAGACAATCTCAACTAATAACTTTTGACTGTAGAGAATAATATCTATTTTAAAGGTTTTATCTTATTGTTATGTTCTATAGATTACAAATTATAATATTATACGTTGCTATTATAAACATAGTTGAGTCTAAATGCCAGTTAATGACGAAAATGATTGAAAATAAAATATTTAAGATTTATTAAAAAAAAAGATTTGCAGATATTTTAAGCCACAATATTATTGAAAGTAAATACAAATAATTTGCAACATTTTAAAACTTCAATGATAAAAAATGCTAAGTAAAAATGGTTTTTATCTTTCATATATGATTAGAGTTCAACAGAAAATTACTATTTAGTATATTGTTCTGGTAGCATTGTATGTACCGTTAAGGGTTGAATTTCAGGAACCAATTTAAGTATTGCAGAATTAACTCTCAGGCACACATTATACTCTTTTATAAATTGCCTTGTACCATGTGTAATAGATTAGAAGTTTAAACTTAACACATAATTTTACTTAGAATCGACCTTGTTCTTAAATTTTTATTGTAACATATAATTATTTTTGCACCATTTTTGTAGCTTCCCAATTTTCCAAAAAAATTCCAATCATATAATATACTACTTATTTTTGTATAAACATAAATATGTTTTTAAATATATTTGTATAGCCATCATTGCAATGAATATAGCCCAAGTACCATTTTCCTCCATTCCAATCAAAGCAATATACGTGTCTACTGTCTACGACTCCTATGATTTTTTTGTATCAATTCATTCACTCCATTGGCCTATAAACCACAAAATAGCATAGGTAAATAATAAAATAATTTAAAAAAAATCAAAATTTAAATATTTTAATTTACTTTGACTAATGATGAACGTATAATGGAATGATATTCTTCAGTCCCAGAAATCTATAGCAAAATTCACCTAAACCGACAGTTTCTGTCCCCAACAATACTTATTTCAAATCTGGAAAAAGTATAGTAACTGATGAATTATCTTCATGTTGGCTTATGTTCACCGGTTCATCGTCTTTACTTCTATAATATATTTTAACACTGGAAATAAGCTGTTTTGTTTTTAAAATATTTTTCCCTCGATATTTTTTTTTGCCTAAAATAACATGTATGATGATCCATGGCATAATAACCCAACTTCCTTTTCGATCTTCTTAACGTAGGTTTTTTTTATAAAACTTCATCACCTTTTTGTATCAGTTGTACATCAACCATCAAGTATGTTATCATGTATACATTGTCTTCCGTAATACCTATTAACAAATAAAATGTTATTATTTATTTTAAAGAAAGTGTCTAATGAATATTGAAAATAAATAAAGGTACCCATTATGATCCTATATATCATAATACATTTGGTTCAAAATATAAGTATTTAAAACATTTAGTAAATTTAATTTTAAATTTTTAAGATTCTGAGTGGAGTGATGAATGTATTGATTTTACAATGGTATGTGTTTTTTTGTATCTGGCGGGGGGGAGGTGCAAAAGTAAAAAAATTACCATTAAATTTCAAAAGTACCTAGTTAAAAAAAAATCAACAGTTTTCAACAATATTGATTTTGATCTTTTGGTTAGGTTGGGTTTTTAACCTTAGGATTTTTCAAGTTTTTATGTCTTATCTACTGTATTTTTTTTATATTTTCTATGAAAAGTTTTATGTTTTATATTGAGATTTGATTAATATATTAGGAGGATAAGTTGCACAATGAAATGTATAAATACAATCTCAACTTGTAAGTGAATAAACATTTTTAAATATAGTAATAAATTTAAAAAAAAAATTAATTTGCTTATAGGTAGATTAGGTATGCACTGTACAATCTATAAACCAGAAATATTTTACGGAACATAAATAATATTAATATTTATTTAAAACAAGAATTTGCTTTCATTGGAATTATATTGTTAAGAGTATTTTCAAATGTTCTTTCATCGAAGTCTAAACTAAAGTTGTAATCATCAATATTATTGTCAACATTCGTTTAAAATTTTACATCTGCAAGCAATATAGAGTCTCTTTAGTTAGGGAGTACTTTGTCGAATTATGTTGTGCTGTTCTTTAAGTAAACATAACACCATGTAATACGTCAGGCCATTGCAATTTATTTCTATTGTGCACCTATAATATGAAATAAACAATAAATTAGTTTAGCATATTACAATTATCAACAATTGAAATAATATATTATATCAAAATAATATTTCTTAAGATTATAAATACAGGAAACTATCTGTATAAAAAAATTAAACATATAAATATAATGTGAAGCTGTACAAATATAGGTTTGGGTGATTTTTGCTAATTAACTTACTTTCAAAAAGGTATTTTTTATTATACGTTTTAATCTTTTGACTAAACCATGAGCCTATGGATGGTACGGTGAAGTAACACAATGTTGAGTGTCAGTTAGTTGGAATAGCTCTTTTGATAAATAATTGCAGAACTCTTTCCCTTGATCGCTGATCTCTACTTTTGGGGAGCCATGAAAACAAATAATATCATCAAGCCACTGATTTTGCTGTTGTGTCTGGCAATGCACTGGCCTCGCACCATTTGCTAAAATAATCAATTGCAACACCTACGTAGCGTAAACCGTTGACTTCAGACAGTGTGATACTACTGATTTCCTTGAATAACTGAAATATATTATGGTTAAATAATATTGTCATAAGATTCATGTCAAAAATATAATTTCATATCATTTTAGGTACTGTAATGTATTTCAGGAACCACTTTAAGAGTTACTGGATTCACTCTCTGGCACACATATTTTATTTATTTATTTGTATCCAGCGTCATAGATAGCCAATAAAATATAGTTTTTAATAAACAGAGCGGTCGCATCTCTACTAAGATGACTAGAAAGAGCTGTGGCTTCACTAAAATCATCCGTTCCTTTAAGAATCATCTGAAGAATGTCCAACCGTTCTTTTATTTATACACCAAAATTTCATTTAAGTAAATATCTTTGACTGCCTTCTAAAATTGACTGAACGTCATTCAAACATATTGGCAGTCCCCTAGCGTTTCCTAAAATTAAAATAATATAATTATTTATCCTTCAATAACCAAGTGCTACTAACTGCTATTACTTTTACATTTTCATACATATTGCATATAGGTAATATATTAATTACATTTTTATCGTTCATATTTGTAAGGATAGGTGACAACTATTAGCATATTGAATTAATTTTTGCTAAAGAGCAAAAATGTATACAAGGTATCCCCCCACCCCCTCGGCATACTAGCGACATTTAATCAACCACAGTACAAAATTCAAAATTTACAAAATATACATAATATATATATTTTTAGAGATATTTTGTAGAACCGTATGTAGGTAATAAATACAGAATATTAGGTTTGGGTATGTAATTGTATACCTATATGGTACTATTCAAATTCAATTTTGGTTTTGTCTAAAAAAAAATACTTAGATATATTAATTTACTTATGGGAAGAGCTAAAGAAAAGTTAGGTACTTAAATCATTAACTACCACTTAATAAAAACAAAGTCATATTATTATTCAGATTATATAAGTAGGTGTTTAATTGAAACAATACAATTATATAAGTGCTAAATGTAGGTACATTTTGTTTATCAAAGTATCATTTTGTTCAAATAAAAAGTTAAAAACTTAGGCAATGGCATACGCAGGATTTTTCAAAGGGGGGGGGGGGGGCTTGAAAATTAGTTACAATTTTATTTTTATTTTGTCCAGTCTAATAATTGTAGACGTTTATTCTAAGTATTTTAAAATGTTTGTAACTTCTCAACTTTTTTGGTAGGAAAAATCCTCTGATTATAAAGTTTGATGCCCAAAGTATGTTTTTGGAAGCTAATTGGATCTAGTTGGTACTATTAGGAGATCGAAATTGAAAATGATCAGTGCTTTCTAAGATGACAGGAGAAAAAAAATGAAAATTAATTAAAATTGTTTGGTAACCAGCTTAGTTATACCGTCCTCACTTGGATTGTATTTGATTAATTAAAATTTTTTTTTCTATAAATGTCAATAAAAAAATATTTATTCGGTCAAAAAGCTTAAAAATGTAGTACGTACGTTTTTATTATAGCTAAAATATTAATGATACATAGGCATCATGGTTATGTTTTATAAGCATTTAAAGTTCAAATTTTGTTAAAACCACAGTTGATTTGTAGTTCAAAACTTATAAAATATTAAATGTGTATAGCTAAGGTTATAGACAATTTAATACAAGGTCTTTCATATAAGTAGTTAATACTTTTACCGAAAAATTACAGATAATTTATGAAAATTTGTAGGTATAATGCAAATACATAGTTTTTTCAAAAATGAAAGACATATATGAAGTTTACGTCTTGCTTACTTTAGTTGATAGTTGAAACTTGATAAATATTTTTTGAAAAAGTAATAATAATACAGGCATGGTTATTTTTTATAAGCATTTAAAGTTCAAATTTTGTCAAAACCCTAATTAATTTGTAGTTCAAAACTTAAAAAATATTAAATTTGTATAAGCTAAGACTAGAAAATTTAATATAAGATCTTTCATACAAGTAAATCATACTTTTACCGAAAATTGGTATGCAAATACAATGTTTTTTCAAAAATGAATTCATTCTGGTAAGACTTATATGAAATGTACGTCTTGCTCACTATAGTTGACAGTTGAAACTTGATAAATATTTATTTTTTTAAGTAATAATTATACGGGGAATGGGGGGCTTCAGCCCGTAACCTAACCCCTGCGGACGCCACTGGACTTAGGTAAGATTCACTGTGGATTCACATGTTTATGGAAAAAAATAACATGATTAGCCCGTAAGTGGTACGGTGGACAAAAATTATGCTAAGGTTAGGTTAGGTTACACTCTGGTGGAGCCTCCTGGACCACTTAGTTTTGATAATTATATTAAGACCATATTTTAAAATGTCAATTTTTATTTGACTATCATTTTTTCGACAAGTTTAAAAAAATTAATTAATTATTTAGACATTTTAAGAAGTAAACCAAAACAATAAACTGCAGCAGTCTATGGGACCAGACCACACCACTTATCTATGGATTAGAACCTCTAGCCTATAGTATGACGAATGAAGATATTTAATCATTATAACTTGTATTGTTATATAATCAAAGTAAATTATAAACAACTCACCAATTTATAAGTGAGATGGAAAGATGACTGTATTATGCTTTGAGTCTTTGAATGTTTCCTTTGTAGGTAATCACTACCTAGGTAGTTATTTACGAATAAAAACATTAGTATTACTACAATCCCTACTATATTACAAATGTATTTTGTACAATTGTATTTTTTAACGGTACTAACCGTTTCAGAATGAAGTAATGTGTAAACTGCTAATTAGTACGCACAAGTCACAACAACAAAAATTGTTTGATTTATGTTGCTATTACTTATCAGTTATCACTAATAACACCAATCACTAAAACAAAACTATAAATAGACATAGTAAAATTAATTTTTATTTTATTGCTTACACTTTGTAAGAGTTTGTGATTTTTTCATTTCACAAAAACTACCCATGAGGAAAGGGGAACACTTTCCTTGTGACCTGTGAGCCGCACCGCCTGAGACCCGTGGGTCAAGTCAGTGGAACTCACAGGCTTTGATACACGCATGAGCTATTGAAAGCTCAAGATCTATGTTGGGGAAAGAAAAGTTAATTAAGAAATTAATAATAATAAGAGTAATAATTGTTTTTTGTAGGTAATCACGTATGTGTATTTCGCATAGGTTTAATAACAGTTATAATAATAATTTGGCATTCACACATGTGAATAATAAAGTATGAGTTGCATAATAATATAACAATATAATAATTGGGCACATGGCAGATGTGGGAAAAATAATAATAAATACGGAACCTGTCGCAAGACATCATAATGTATATAGTTCATTGGTAGTAATAATTTGAATGATGAACATCCATATTATAAAATATAATGTTAAATTTTGGCCCACGGGAGACCGCACGCCACATAACTCGTGGTGTACTCTCGCCGGGTTACCTGGGGTGTACATAATCGTATCTTATTGTTCAGTTTCAAGGATATTTTTTAAAGTACGCCGGAGCGTCGAGCTTGCGACAGCATGGGAAGGAAAATATTATTAAAAGGACCCGCGTCTTGCGACGCCTATAAATCGTGATTTTACAAGGGGGGAAACGGGGGAAAACATAATTACGACAAAGACTGAAGCTGTTGTTAAATGACGTGGTGGTGGCTTCACCCGCCTCGGGCCCGCGGTGGTTTACTTAGCCCATAATTTTGGCTGGTGACGACCTCGTGAAAAACAAAATGATGTGTTTGTGGAAAAAGGTTGGCAATGTTGGCGATGTTAGCAGCTGGTCGTGGTCGTTCGTAGGCCGTTCGAAAAAACAGAACATCTGACATGGTGAACGTGAAAAAACAGAGTGGTTGGTCGGTGTCCGGCCATTGCTGGTGTTGGAGCTTTTTGGTTGTTGAGGTGGGGTGAGCTCAGTGTCATCAATGTTGCGGGATTTATTTACATTATATTGGAAAAAACAGTATTGCCTGCGGGCCGTACCGGCGGACGCGACAAAAGCGCTGGAGATGACGGGCACTGCATGATGAAAGGGGGAACAGGGAACAATTATTGCATAACACTGCGGTCATTTGTGCATTAGCGCGCGATATCTGGCTTTATTACTAATGGTTCCAAGAATAAAGGTGCGTTGACTTGTCAACAACGTTAGCAATAGGTGTGTTCGGGGATTATTATTATAATTTAGAAGGTTGAAAATTCCGTGACGTTACAACTTTTACAGTACTCTCAACAGTGCGGATATTTATGTCGTTAACGACTAAATAATTTATTTAGGCTTCTATCTTAAGCCATGGTCATGACAATAATTAGGTTATTTAAATATTTTACGTTTACCATTGAGTATGACTAAATAATGCATGGAGCCACGACGTAGCTGTGAATACGCATTAATTTTATTTGGTCAGGTAGGTACTTAGGTGTAAACCTGGTACAAGAGGTAACAGCAGCTCAACTATTTCAAGGAGTAGGTAATTACTAATTTATTGTTTTTACAATACAGTTGTGTTTTATGACAATTTTTTTTTAATAATTCAAGTTATAGGTTGTAATTTGTAAGTTGTAACTATGGTTTAAAATGTATGATATAATGTTTAATTTGTATAGCTATAAGGATTGAAAAAGTAATACCTACAAGGATTTCATAAGTTGTTCATATTATAACAGTATAACCAAAAAATCTAAAAAATACATACAAAACATGTTAAGACAGACATTTAAAGTTCAGATTTAGACAAAATTTTATAATATTTCAACGATTTTATAGTCATTTTTTGTTAAAATTATTCGTGCGCCGTGGTACTTGGTATACCTATATTTACCTAACAAATATTACTATAATATTTTATATAGGTACACAATAATATTTTTAAATGCAATGTTTTCGGTAAAAATTAATGCTACTCACCATATTATTTGTAGTAAAATTAATTACTTTAATAGCAATATAAATATTCCATAAAATATACTTAGTAAAATATAAAGACAAAATAGACTGACATGCCATTTTTGATTTTTGTTCAGAATCGTTTGTACCTATACAAAAATATAATATATCATTGAATATTTAGTTCAAAATTTAACACATATAGGTACATTACAATACAATAATTCATGACTTAAATATACAAGGTTATTGCATTGGTACCCTTACGCTGCCATTTTATTTTTATTTGATAACAATATAAGCTTTATGTGCAATAACCTTGTATATTTAAGCCATGCAATTATTTAAGGTGATACACGACCCCCCCCCTTCTACGCCTATATATTTATCACATATTTATTTTTATATATCTTAATATTATAGTGTATCTGTGTAATATCTGAGGTAACACGATACACAAAAATGTTTTATATTACCAACAAGTTATATAGATCTCCTAAATATATTTAATTCAATATTTAGGTACATGTACAATTATGTACACGGTATACAAATCGGGTGAGTACTTCCACAGTCTACATATATATTATTATTACATGGAACAATAAGTTAGATGATAATAATAGGTATCTACACGAATTTATGGAATTAAATTATTTATTTTCATTTATTATTACAACCGTATGTGGTAGTGGTACGACACTTAAAATAATTATATACGTAATACAAAATATATAATAAATTAAGTATTATTTTATTTATCCAAACACATGTATTACTTTTTTACAGTTGTACATCCTATTTTACAAGACGTACTTACATCATCTACCATTATCGTCGTGTTATACTGCGATCTGGTCTTCGGCGGCGATTCACGAAGTGCCTTTTTCACAATCATATAATGGCGATAATGACTAAAGAAATATTGTTAAACATCGTCGCATGTATTGTCACCTCAGAAAATCATACAGGTACCAATTTACGTATTATTTATTATCCGATATCGTATTATAATAAATATTATATTGTTTATAATTGAGATTTATCTCAGGACCAAACTATACTCCCGTACAAAGCTGTGATCATATACCTGCAGTTTGGTCATATGGTATACGAATTTGGGGCCGTGCCAAACCACCTAACATCCACCCTGCAATCCAAGCATTCCAAAATATATCGCACCGTGTTATACTGCAGGCGCGCCCCATTGTATTTAACAAACATAACATTACACAAAGATCTACAAATACAATAATGACTGTAATAATGACCTAGCCATATGCAAACTTCATTACAAACGTTTTCATTCGAAATAACTCATCTCCAATATTAATACCCTTTGATAAAAATAAAAAAATATAAAATAATATTGCCTCTCTTTCTAATTTTGATTATCCTCCCCGTCAGCTATAAGATGCAATTCGAATGGCGATTCATTAAATTGCCTAATAAATAAATAATTAAACGAGTTAGGCGTATTACCAATAGGTAACTACTAACTTCTTATATCCACGCCACACACAACTATTACAAAATATTATTTTTATATTTCATTTTTTACTTATAAACGCCATACGGCTTTTAACGATATAGGTAGTATAATGTAGGTATTATAATTACTACTATTTTTATTACTTACTATTACTTATTAGTTAGTTAATTGATACATTTTGTTTGAATGAATTTTTGTCAATAGAATTATATACTAATATAAGTTATATTGTTCTTATTTTTTCATAAGATTCGTTACAAGTTAAATCAAAACACTTGCCATTTAGACCTCGTTCAGTATGTTCATTCATCCTTGTCCTAACTTAATAAGATAATCGTATAATGATACAGTATACAATATTATTCTATGTTTTATTATTAAATATAACACAGTATTAAAGTTATTTTCTTTCAGCTTATATTAAACGGGACAAACTTAAATTTAAACTATAATGTTATATTTTATTTCACAAAAATTAATAGCGTTTTAAAAAACACAATGTTAGAACGTTTAGGTACGCTGTCATAGTTTATATAAGTACCTAACTATATTCAGACTTGGGTAGTATTCCGAGTACAGTATTCGGAATACTTTTTTTCTTATATAGGTATACTCTTATATA
Source organism: Sitobion miscanthi (assembly GCA_008086715.1). Lineage (NCBI taxonomy): Eukaryota > Metazoa > Arthropoda > Insecta > Hemiptera > Aphididae > Sitobion > Sitobion miscanthi. The sequence continues at coordinate 11,135,742 of CM017800.1, read as the reverse complement.
ATATTACTAATTATTACTTATTAATATTATATTAATTTTAATATAAATTATAATTAATAGATAGCCAGATAGGTGTGTATTATCGAGATTATAATAATGTTCATTTATTAACACAGAATTGTACAAATAAGGTTTTTGCAATTAAAATCTAAATCTACTGAAAAAAAGTATTCGAAAAATATTTGGAATACTTTTTGTGAAGTATTTCAAATATTTGGGAATATTATTGCCATAAAGTATTCGAATACATATTCTGAATACTTTTTTTTAAAGTATTTGGAATATTTATTTGAAATACTTTTAAATAGTATTTTACCCAAGTCTACCTATATTGTCATATTATGCAATTAATTATATATATTGTATAATATATACTCAATGATTATACTTTTTGTAATCGACAGTCGTTTTTGAAAGTTCGATTTGTATTTAATGACTATTTGTTGACATTTGAACGTCATATATTTCACTGATTTAGTCATATACCCCGAACATATATGGTCTAGTGGGGTGCCTACCTATATCTATTATACATAATAGTATTTATTATTCTTATATTTTTATCGGATGTGCTGTAATGCGTAGGTAGTAGGTACTAGGTAGGTATACACGGCAGTATATGAATATTAATTATAATTTGTACAACAATTATTTTTCGAGCATTAATTAAAAAAAAAGAAATCAAGTATAGATAGGAGTAGGCCTTGTCAAATATTTATGAGTTATCAGTTGCAATAGATCAATTATTTTTGAAATGTAATTTACGCATTGGTACAACTATAAAAAAAATAAAATAAAGAGTACCTATATGTTCTGCTGTAGATTTAAAACCATAAATCGTATTTTATTGGCCAACACTATGAAAATGGTTATCTACAATATTGCACACCGTCGGTTCAGAAGTAACACCACCTATCTCAGTTTTATTAACTTTCCAGGAGACTAAAAAAATCAGTTTCTGTGCAGTTGATAGTAGGCAAATTCTATGATTATTTAAAAATGTTTGTACTTAAATTAACTATAGTTGTTTTTTGTTATCTATTTAAACTGCAAAACTACAGTAAATTGACTAAAATATTTGAGACAGGTTTGAGTATAGATGTAGGTGCATGTATTACAAATTTAGCTATCTAATAATATAACTCAAACTACAACACAAGCTATCTCAACAGAGAATCACAAACGACAGTATCTATCTCATACAACTCGATAACCATAGGCACTAGACCAGTGACGTGCTCAGAGGGGAGGTTAGAGGTTATATGTCCGTAACCGTATGCATAGTCAATTTGTGTGTCATACTCACATAAGACAATGTTACTTTAAACCAGGCCCGGGTTGGTATGTACTATGCATCGGTCCATCGAGATTTTCACTTCTAAGCGGTCCATTTACATATATTCACTGGCCAAAAATTACGTCTAAATTGTTTACGCATTTATAGGCGACTAATCGTATTTTATACGGGAATTTATTTTCATCCATATTCACATGACCAGCCCAAAGTTTATGCGACTCATCGAGATTTTCTTGGTATCTTGCCTAACCAATCCGGCCCTGTGTTAAACTAGGAAATTAAACTATGTCTTAGGTGGCACATAAACTGACAATGCATTCAGATACAGTCATGGGTAACATAACTATTATTCTTAGAAATTAAAAATAATAATTAGCTCTAACTTGGGCAATATTCATTAAATTTTAATATTTTTTATTTTTTGAAATGTTTTAAAAAAATATGATCAAAAAATGACTATCTTGGGAATTTAAAAAAATTTTGATAAATTTTGAATTTTTGAAAAAAAAATCGAACATTATGCTATTTAATTAGAATTTCTATAATTATTACTGTAAAAAAACTGCATTTAAATACAATGATTTTTCACGGAGATACTAAGGATGATACGGAACTTCTAGGACATAATGTATATACTTACAGAATATGTGTCTGGGGTGGTACATATATTCGAAAATATTTGAGATTGCTCAAAACTCAGAACTACGATCAATTGGCATATCTTTTAAAAAACTATTTCAACGACAGTATTTGTTATAGCTGCATTCCAGGCTAAAGAAGTTTCAAGTTTTAATAAATTTGTAAGGGATTGTGAATTTGAAATTGGCAATTTCAGCTATAATTGTAGCACTCGCCAAAATGTAAAAAATATGTAGGTATTTAAAATCGAAAAATATAAAACATAATTCAGAAAAATTGTCCCTTTAATATAATTGTGTACATTTAAATATATGCATTTAATCATTAATAATATCTTTATAAAATCTTTGGACACTTTAATTTGTAAAAAAAGTATGTTAAGCATAAGATAAAATATATTGTTGGTTAATAAACCACCTGTATACCAATTATTATTATTTTTATTATTATTATTATTATTATTATTATTATAACCTATAAGCTTAAGCTTTTGCAGTCAATCATTTATGTTTATCTTCGTGAATAAACCTAAGTCTTAATTGTTTTCAAATGCATTAAATTCGAATTCAAATAGGTACTGCGTGTAATCTCGATTGCTCTCAAAAATATGAGTCGATATTTCTGATATTACTATATTAGGGATATCAAATAAAAATTATTTACTTTATTGATAAATTATATCCCGATAGTGAAATAGTATAAATTAAAGTAACGCGTAGTCCATTTTGTACCTACAACATATTTAATTGTGCATGTTCTTTTTCCTTAATTATGGAACAAACTACAAACGTAAACATACATTGAAGCAGTTATAGAGCGTAGTGTACACAAATTATTAACGTTATTATTTTAAGATAAAAATTCAATCCTTATTCTCATTTATTTGTAAGCAATAAGAAATTCCATACAATTAGTACTATTTTAATAATTGTATTTTTAATGTAGATGTTGTGTTTTCTACATCTGCAGCGTTTAACTATTTCTAACCGATGCGACCCCCAGGTTGAGAAACGCTGCATTACAGTGACCCACTTATAACCGATACTGTACAGCAAGGTGACATCCATTTACCCGCTTTTTTATAATTTGAATTATTTTTTTATCCTGTCGTTATTGCCGTCATCGAGATTCCATTGTAATTTTACTACCTTGGTATAATATGTTTAAATAGTTTATAACGGAAAATTCCCGTATTTATAGTATATTATTATGTACCTCTAATAAAGTGTGTAGTTTTTTCAGTTTTGGTAAATTATAATTCGTTAAACATGACAATATAAACGTACCCATATGGATACGAATATAAATGCGACATAATATAATATTATATTTATAGGGTCATTAGGTAGCGGATGTTGATGACTTTTATTTATTTCTATTTTTTTGGAACATCATAATTCATAGAGTACATATAATATATAGACGATATAGACGATGCTTTTTAAGCTTAAAATGTGTTTTAATAACTTACGTATCTTTTTTTTCTTTTTTTCTTTGTGTCATCGACGATGCTGCCGGAACTGCTTAAGCATTAGGTGTACATATCTACAGCGCTACCATTGTTTATTAATTTTTAAATAATACATTTTTTTTCTTTTACTGCCTCATTTTATATTCATTATCACTCATTTACTTATTGTATAGATAGTAAATGTCCACTAAATAAATAAAATTAAAAAAAAAATAACAACAACAATACATTACACATTTGTACATAGGATATTAATATATAACAATTACATATTTACAATTATAACTTACGAATCTATATAACTAATTTTTGATTTTGTTTTTTTCTGAATTTTTTGCTTTTTTTCTCGCAATGCCATCTTTAGATACAATTTTTTTGGCAAACAATTAATTCAACATGTCTACTGTATTACTGTAGATGTCTAATAGTAAAATTAATTACTTTAATAACAAAAATATTCTAACTCTGAACCCATAAGTACTTGGTAATATTTCAGGCTAACAGCAGACTGTCTTCGGTCAGAATCGTTTTTCGTATTCAATGATTTCATATCATTGAATTCAAATTTAACCCATCCGTTACAGCAATTCCCCTAGAAATCTATACTGTACAGCAGATTGGTACCAAATTATTAATTTAAAAATAAATAAATAGGTAATTTTATTAGTTATCACAGTTTTATGAGCGTTTTATAAGTATTTAAATAATTATAACATATAATATTACAATTTTAGCGAAATTATATACATTTATTGTATTTTTTGAGTCTTTTGATGGATTTATTTCTTGTCTTTTACTAAAAAAAAATCAATTGATTTTGTTAATGCGTGTATTGTGCGTATAATATAAAATAATCGATATACTTATTTATGCCCATATTGACTAATTGCAGGGTACTTTACATTTTAAAACGACGTTATTGGTTTCAACCCCGAAGTCGTCGACGTATTTTGGAAAAAGTAATGAGTAGCTATACTCGAGTATTTGATCTATGACAATACGGCGGCACTAAAGAAGTCTATATACAGGGCTAGATTTGAGTGCCTCTAAATTTTCATCTTTCGTCGAGAAATTCCGTAGACGGGATGTAGGCACTTACAAGTTACAACGCATATGATAATAATATATTGACTTGAGAGTGGGACAGCGGGACGCGGAGACGGGAGAAAGTGGTTGGTACTTACAATCCTTCTGCCATTAAATCGTAAAATGTTAATCTTATGTGTATCGCATGACTCGAATGCATATTATTATTATTATTATTATTATTGTGGAATCTAGTCACGAATCACGATTATATCTTCCTTCGGCTTCCGCGCACAACGAGATTGCATCATATTTGCCATTGATTTTTTTATATTTAGTTTAGACAAAGTCGAAGGGTTTTGATTTAATGCGTGGCTGACTGTATAATGGTTAAATGACGTAGGATTTTATATTTATGACGATATCGTAGTCTAACGGAACATTTATGTAGGTACAATGTTTACCTGGTACATAAATAAAATAGATACATATACAAAGTGTAACAGAATAAGACTTGACGAAAAAAAAATATGCTACTTAAACGGATGACAAAAACTGTTAAAATTATATGATAGGTAAATAATTTAACTTTTAAGAAATATACTCATGTCAGCAAATTCCTAAAAAAAAAAATATTTTGAAAAAAGTTATTACGTTCCAAATTCATTTAATCAAAAAAATATTGTCATTTTAAAAAATAAACTTCTTGACTTAGATAAATGTTTTTACTATAAAAATTGTTCTTTAAATCAGATTCACAAATTGGCTATTTTGAATATATCCAACAAAATTTAAATTAAATTTTGAAATTTTTATTTTTATTGTTAAAAAAAATAATTTTTTGTGTAATATAATTTGTTTAGCGCAAGTGACAATGAATTATATATAAAAAAATTTAAATATTGATTAGAACAAAAGTTATTACAAAAGTTAGTTCTATCTGTTACACCCTGCAGTATACCTATAAGTCCTATAATATATTATAAAATATATAATATCGAAATAGCTGTTTATCTGTGACGAATTTTGGATATGTTGATGTCCTAAAAAAACCCCTAATTTATGGCACAAAGAATGCCCTAAAATTATTTGTATGCTAATTATCTATGAATACTTAAAAAACTCCCATAAGACTGTTAAAGTTAAGTATAAAATTATTTATTGATTTTTTAAAATTAAAAACTATTTCAATTTATAAACATATCGGTACGTTTAAAGTTGTGCTTTTTATTTATTTGTGGAAAATGCAAAATTAAATTAAACTAGACCTGCATGTTATTGAAACACATTTTAAACTAGAAAAGCATTATCTATACTCTAGACTATGTCCTATGATGTTCTAAAAACAAGTTGGGAAAAGCTCAACTATGCGAGCGGGCTATACCTATACCCGTTTTCTAAACGTATTTAGTATAGGTATTTAACTATAGTTACATATATACTTATAAATCAGAAATATTTTGGTAACTTGAATATGCTATGTAGCTATAGAATTCTAAATAAATTAAATATCTTAATTTGTAAATAATAAAGTATTTACATTTTTTTGGTTCCGATTTTTTAATATTTCAGGCTAGCATGAGTAATGGATCTATATTAAAAACTGATACTTTGATACCTATTTTAAATTAATAATTTGTATTATTATTATTTATTTAATTCTAAATCCTATAAATATAAACAATCGTAACTTTATGTACTGGCAATACTAACGGACGGACGGACACAACGGTAAGGAGAGCTTATGTTTGAAAACCTAAAAAAATATAGCATATTATGTTAGGTACTTACTAGAAAATCGCCCTCTACAAGGAAAATTGAGGAATCATGGATTGCTGATTTGCATTTCTACATGGTGATAAGCAAAGCATTACATGAAATCGGTCGGGAAAAAAAAGTTGTGTCCAGCCCAGAAACAAATCTATGTTAAAAAGATGCCAAGTCATCAACATCCACGGACCCTATAGAGACATAATAATATAGTTATAAGTTATTATAAGTTATCACTGATAACTAAAATAAAAGCAATAAATGTAATACGATGTTGCGTCAATGGACTATGCTACAGTTAGTATAATAATAATGTGTACATTTTACTCGTAATAAATTTTCATTTTTAATCTGTTGATTTTTTTTGTCCATTCAATTGAGGATATTATTTGAACTTTACGACAAAATTACGAATTAAAAAAGTTTTCGTATTTCAGCTCGACAGGATTAGCGCGATTTCTTTATTTTGTTTAATACACCGACTCGTCGTATTTCGTGATCATTATTTGATCAAATATCAATTATACAGTAAGTTCTTAAAAGTTTGCATTCTATTTAACGAATATCGAACGTTATTTCTCAGTATATAAACACGCTCAGTTATAAACGCTACAACGAAGGTACGCTGAGTGAACAATTATGGCAATAATATTATCTAAAACTATTCGGTAAACATCACTGCAGCTGTACGAAAATTTATCTAAGCATTTTGTATTATTGTACTACAGTTGATATATACATTATATAATATAATATTATTCGCCTTGCCGTTTGGAGATATATTAATATTCTGTTAATTTAATTATTATTTCTCAGTGAATATCGCCGTACAGTTGATATAAAATATGCGCTCCAAACGCGTAGGTATTATAATAATGTCTACATTCCGTTAACGATGATTTCAGGAGGTACGTCGTATTTTATATTAATATAGGTAGGTAGGTACCTGCACAGTATACACAACTATTACCTACATCACTGACATTGCCCAGATTTTAACGGCAGGTTAGCAAGTACCTATATATACTCAACAGCATACGATATTATTAAATAATAATATAACCGGCTCGATCTAACGACTTACTTAACCCTAACGGTCCGACCTGACTAATGGTAGACACACACACACAGAATCATGCATCGCGGGTAAAGGTATAATGACAGGGACTACGATTTATTTATCAGACATAGTTGTTGTTGACGTGATTAGAGGAGAACCGAGAAGCCGTTGCAAACTGCATTCGTCTGCCTGTTTATTGCAGGCACGTAATATTATTGTATAATGCACAAGCGTAAAACTAGTGAGGGGAACATTGGTGGGGCCTAGCCCCCTCAAGAAAAATTATTAATGTCCAAACTCGTGTATAATATAAGTTGAAAATGAATAAACAATAATAATGCACATTGCACGCAGTAAAATGCTGCGCGTGAAACGTAAGTGCCTACCTATATACTTACATATTCAACGGTGTTATATTAGACACCATCGCTCCTCAAATATACACCTAAATTCACAAGACATAACAATAGGAATATTTTTTTAAACATAAATATTATTATACGCGTGCTGTAGGTAGACGCTCAAGACTATAGTATTATATCAATGATCATTAATTACATCGCTCGTATCTAAAAACACCTTTAATAAAAAATATTTGATAATTATTATTTCTGTTTCTCGATTTTATACAATTTATAAAACACAGAACCTAAAAACGACCTGCATATACAATTAATGTTATCATTTTACAGACTACGTCTGGTTTGGCGGGAATGATAATAATATTATATTCGGTGGGTGGTTAACAAACATAACGCACATAATACGTATATATTATGCAAGTATGCAATTGCAGTATATGCACTGTATATCAGTGGCGTAATTATGGTGGGGGGATTTGGGTGTCTTATCCCCACTGTGACTTTTTTTGAATACTGACAAACCATATATAAGTAGATACTTATTATTTTAGCTATAAATATTGTTATTTACAGGTATTATAGGTACTATAGCATATTTTATAGAAATAATACATACAAAACAGACTACCTCTATTCTAGCTAACCTAATCTCACCTAAGACTTAACTAAGATAATATTACATCGTATAATAAATCCTGCAGTTTAGCTTCCAAACGATTTTTTTGAATTTTTTTTCTGATATCTATGTATTTTATAGAGTTAAGAACAATGATACAATCAGAATTTCGGACTTAGTTTCAAAGTTATGAGTTTTAGCCTATAGGTACCCTTTTGAAACTATTTTGAATATTTTACGTCTATACAGATTATTCCACGAATCTCCAAAACTCTATTAAAATTTAAAAGCATGTAATTATTTATGATGCATTTATACATATGTACTTACATTATACAGATCACAATGCTTGTACTGAAAGGCGTGTTATTATGACAAAAATTAAAAACCAACATTTTTTTTTTGGTAATGTAATGGGGGGGGGGGGGGTTAAATGTTTTAATTGCCCAAAAAAGTTACTAAATAATTTCGCCACTGCTGTGTATGCAGTATGCATCGTAGAGACAAGTGATGCAAAGTATATTATTAAAAATTACCTACCTACCTATTTAAATATATAAATCGGCAGACAATTTTATATTATAGGTATATTAATTTAGTAAATATTAAAAGTGTCGTTATAGCCAACCGCTGTCGCTGTGCTAACCGTCTGTCGAGAGTATATTATAATATTTAACGCGGATAATACGGTTTGTTCGAAACGTCTCGAACATATACGACGTATCTAATTGTAGGTTAGGGTAGGATATTATTCAGAGTAATTCGGATCTATAAAAATCAAATTTTAAAGAAGTACCTACCTAGTTTATTAGTTATAAGTTTTAAGTATGTATACCTAAGCAAGTTTTAAAGTTTAGATGAGCGGAGTAGTGAACTAAAATTTTGTTGGGTGCCCCAGCACGATTGATCCACTCCAGTCGTCTAAACTTTAGTTTTTAAATATACTCATAGAATTGGTAAACTGGTTACTAAAGTAACTATATGCTTGTCTAAAAATCGATTTTTATACATCCAAGTGCACTTTAAAAATGTAAAAATGACATTGATAAAAATTGTAAAAATATTTTTTAAACGTTAGTAGTTTTTAGAATAAAGAGTGTCTTACGTTAAATGGATCACTCAGTATTAAAGGTACCTATATAGTTTTCTGCTGATTTATATTTCATACCGCAGAGTGCAGAGATTTAGTAAAATATTAAAAGTTTCATTATAGCTAGCCACTGTGTAAGTGTAATTCCATCCGTTGAGAGTATATTATATTATATTATATAGCCCACACTGTTCTTAGGACACAAACGTCTCGAAATGGTTCACCCATACCATACAGAGTGTAATAGAAAGACCTGACAAATTAAATAAATGTTGTTTTAATCAATATTTTCAAAAATTATTTATAGACACAGTAGGTATAACAATTTTTTTTTAAAACACTGAAATAAATATATTTTGGTTTTATTAAATGTTTTTTTAGAAAAATTCAAAATTGCTAATTTTTAAATCCAATTTTTAGACAAATCTTGATGTTATAAACGCGTGTATTCAAGTCAGGTAGCTTATATTTTACAATTTTTTAAAATATCATTATTTTTTTTTTTTTTTAGTAAATTATTTTGAAACGATGCATACATTTTTCCAAAATATTCTTCTTGAGAATTTCCTGACGTATTTAAATATTTTTAAAATTATTTACTATCCATACAATTTACATCGTACATTTTTGTCATACGCGTTTAACTACAGTGCTTACTTCTTTTGTATTTTGTCAGGTCTTCCTGTTATACACCCTGTATATAGTTTTCTGCCAATTAATATTTCATCTAGAGATTTGGTAAAATATTAAAAGTGTCGTTATAGCTAGCCACCGTCTAAGTGTAATTCCATCCGCCGAGAGGTATTATATGTAATAACGCACATAGTTGGTTCGAAACGTCTCGCACGCAATGATCGACCGCAGATGTGTGTTAGATACGTGCTGCAGGGTGATACGAGGTTTTTATATTTTATGTGCTTTTTCAGTGCCAATTTTACAAAACGATTCGCAGATCGTGCTCGAACCCTCGCCCGGTAAACAGTCGATAATAATTTATTAAAATTCTGAAATTCAGTTTATTTAAACATAGCTATTAGGCAGATACAACATTTTAAAATCCTCAGATTTTTTTTCACGTCATTATTTAATTGTAGGAGTGTATGGTGGGGTGGACAATACCAAATTATTTTTTCTAATAACAATATATTATATACTTCCCTTTTATAATGTTTATAGTACCTATAACTGTTGTTTTAATGATTTTTATTTTTTATGTCAGTGCACTTAAGTTGAAATCTTAACGAATATAGTTTCTGAATCATTAATTTTATGTGATGATGATAATATAGTTATAATCCTGTACAGTGGTTTTATGTATTGTACAAAATAAAATATATTGTACAGTAGGAACCTACATTTAGTCTAGTATTTAGCTTGGTAGGTAGATACTATTTATATACTCAGTACAATCGTTATAAATTATAAAATTGTTAATTAATCGGTAATTTATTGCTATTGTTTTCTATTCATCGTGCCCACTTATCTTGTGAACCTATTATTTTTAGTATCTGAATTAAGTTCAAAAACCAAGAAATCAATAATTGTATTCTAATTTTGATCCACCAATGTGTTTAAAAAAGTCGTCTACGATAATTTATTAATAATAAATTTACAGTAGAAAAGAGTGGTTCTCTGCGGTATAGAAAAATAAGTTTATTAGCCACAGCACCTAAATAGCGTTTGAAAAATCTAAGTACAAATTTAAAAAAAAAATAATATGGTGTTTAATTAAACTTAAAATTCCACGAATCAGAAACTGAGCAAATGCACGATCAAAGCAAACAATGGCGTTGCAGAGCATGCTCGGCGATTCGCCTTAATATAACATTATAATAATATTATAGTAAGTGTAGCGCCGTTTCTTTGTTATATGATATTATATTATTTACCACACACAGTGCATAAAAGTACGTAGACTGTATTACTGCTGTTGTACGGCGTTGTTAAGTCCGAACGAAGTTTATTTATTGTAACGCACAACCATTATAACAATATTATTATTATTATTACATTGGTCTCGGCGTATCTATGCACACTGCAGAATTGAAACGTCTGAGGGGGGGGGGTTAAATGGTTAAAAACTTCATATTTACACAAAACTATGTAATAATATCGGTGTTGTGTAACAACAAAATAATAATAATTAGGAAGAAAACGATTTTCTCGGGAAAAAACTATAAATCAAGAACAAAATATAATAGGAAGCTACAGTATAGAGTCAATAAATAATTAATTGAAATCGATCTAGATAAGTTATATTAAAATATATTATAATGTATACCTACAACTCGAGAGATTACAACTATGATGATGATGATGAAAATTATTGGATTTATATTATAGGTACTTATATAATATTATTATTTAAATTTTCCCTTTATATTGAAATCACAGATACTATTATTGGATACGTCTTATTTGAAGGGAAAATAATTTATTTTAAGAGGACGTTACACAGATACATTCTGTTTTCTCCGTCTTACAAGTGCGTAACATAGCAAATGTAAGCTCAGCAGATCACGTTTAACTCCGTTAGTTTAAAAATTAGAGTGAATAATTGATCTATTATAAAACATAATGGTAAAAACATTATCTGTGTTTTCACGTAAAAAATTGAACTATCGTAAAAACCTCACTTACAAACACAGTCAACTTAACACAGATAATCTCATGTTTTTTGTTCATACTTATCTAAAACATTATTGTTAATTTGTTCAGAAGTTCTATAAACGTATAGGATAAAACTGTTCTTATACTAACATTTAAATTTAAGGGTATGAATAGTATTGGAAAATTCTATGAAAATGTATTTTTGTATTTCCAATTATATAGTTTATTGAGTGGTTTGAGAGTACCTATCTATTATCTGTATTGTAGAAAAGAAGTTAATCTATGCATATAGTCAATTTTTGATATTTTAATTACTAAATTCAATAATGACAATTCAAAAAGTAAAATATCACAAGTTTTAGAGCTAAATATTGAACATGGAAAATAAAATATCGAAAATCAACTCCTAATGTCACTCAGTACGCTATATCATTAGAAATACGAAACTAAGTTTCAGTGTTTCACTAAAATTCACATTTGTAATAAGTGTGTAAAATACTGCGTTAATGACATGTGCGTGCATTTATTTTATAAACATTCACTCACACTAATGATCAGTTACTACCCACACATTTACACGACCCGTATGCACACAAACAAAAAATTGTCTATTATACTGAACTCCTTAGAAACGGTCGGTATTCATACCCTTTAAGTATTAAGTATAAGAGCTATAATTTCAGACCATAGTGCTGTTTGCTCTAATTAGGTATTTAAAAATTGTTTTTAAATTTAATGTATGTTCTGTATCTAAAAAAGTAACTTACAGATGTTTAAAATACATTATGGTGGTTGTAAAATGGTTGCAAGTGAAATAAAAAATATTAAATACTAATACGCTTCTACTGATAAATATGAAAATGTAAATTGAATAGTATATTTTTACGATAACTCAGTTTTTAAGTGAGTTATGAGCATTTTTAATTTACGCTATATTATATGCACATAACTCGGTAAAAAATTTAACTATTGTAAAAAACTTACAAACAAACATAGATAATGTTCTTAATATCGAGTTTTATAATAGGTCGATTTACCCTAATTTTTAAACTAACAGAGTTTAATGTGATCTTCTGAGCGTAAATATTTTACGCACTTGTAAGACAACAATTATTAATGGCTGTGTATAGCGTCCTCTTATGGTCATTGTACGAATACGAATTTTGTGCGCGAAGAGATTGAGACAATTTTTATATTAAAAGCAATGCATATTATAGTATATTATACCCACTATCGTCGTATTTACACTGCAGCTACCTACCAGCTACCACTACCACGGTTATTGAATTATGACGCGGTCGAATCGACGGACACTCGACGTCGTAAACGTATAAATAATTTGATTACGTGACTATACGAATCCCCTCAAACGTTTCGAAAATTCGATTGTAATTCGCAGACAAACCTCGCGGTGTCTATTATATTATTACACATAGGTATAATATGCGTACCAGTATTGGCAAGTATAATAGTATATAGGTAGGTTAGTTCCATAACGCTATTACAATATAATAATAATGTGTATAACAGCTTTTGATGTTAAACGTGTACAATATTGATATCGATTAGGTATTATAGGCGGAAGAGTTGCAGCCTTTAAATGCGTAGATATTACTAATAATAATGCAATAATTCATAGGCGTGCGCAGAATTTGATCGCAGACGCAGCAATATACTTATATACTTATAAGATTCAGAATTTTAAATATTTCAAAATTGAAAATTTCAATCCAATTATTATGAAAAATATTTTTATTTTATTCATCGATAACGAATGACTTATCAACCAATAGGTTTAAGAATTACTTTATGAAATGGTTATAATCATAAATAATTAAGTTTAATTAATGGTATTATATTAGATATTTGATATAAAATGCAATTATTATATTTTTCTATATAATATCACGTCCGTCGGGTCCGTACGAGTTCAATATTATATAAAGTATCTAAAACTGCAAGTATAACCAAAATTCCGCAAAATATCAGAATTGGGTAATCTTTGGAATACTTTTAGAATGCTGTTCCCAAAAAGTATTGTAATATTTTAGAATACACATTTTATAGTATTAAAATCAAATTTTTTATATTAATTTAACTCTATGTACCTATAGTAAAGTTTATTGATAGTTATGTTGTAAATCATAAATTATCATAGCTAAAATATATATTATACATCACACAGTATATAATATACAAAAATTAATGTTTGTTTGTCTGTCCTTAACACATTCCTAAACAGCAGGACCGATTTTGATGAATTTTTTTTGTGTTAGAGTGGTTCCCGCGGGATGATTTAGATTCACAATCGGACCAGGTAGGTCCATCCCGGGGAGGTGCTCAAACAAGGTTTTTGAGATTTACGATGGAAATTTTTGTTTTTAAATAGTTGCTATTGGTTTTAATAATAATTATTATTATTCGTGCGATAAGTCTGTTGGCGCAGTTGTATTAATATGTATTTAAGTAACGAATGTATCGAGAGAATGTATCGGTGTACTAATTTTTTGCATTGTTTTAGATTCTAAGTGGAACGATGAATGTATTGATTTTACAATGATGTGTGTTTTTATATTTATTTTTTTATTTTTTTTTGTGTCTGTGTACACGATAAGTAGTCGAAATAATGCTTCGATTTTCAACTTCAGTATCTTTTTCGATTGGAAAGTGAATATCGTTGGTGCATTGAGGAGGTCAAAATTTAAAATTCCCAGTAATTTTCAAAAGCGCCAAGAAAAACAAAAGAAAAATTAAGGAAAAACGGGAATTTTTACGCAAAATCGTTTTTGAGAAAATCGATTTTGGTTTTTGGTGCAACTCAAAAACAAATGACCGTAGATACTTGAAAATTCACTGAATGTTTATATTAGCATTTTCTATACACGATACATTTTGAAAATATTTGACTCTTTTTGAGCTGTTTACGGACATTGTCAATTTTCAATTTTTTTAGTATTTTTTTCTACAAATACCAATAAAATTTTATTGTAGATTAAAAAGTTTGAAAATTTAATAGAAGGCTCCTAGGTTATTGTTTCAAAGGCAGATGAAAAAAATTAAAAATCCTAGTCACAGTTTTTATTTATAAGCATTTAAAATTCAAATCTTGACAAAATACGGAAGAATCACGAAAATAGCAAATTATTTTTAGTTGAGAATTCATAAAAAATTTTTCTTTTTAAATCTAAGATTTGAAAATAAAATACAAGGTTATCCATAACTTTGTCTACCTTTATCAAAAAAAAAAATGTCTAAAAGTAAGTCAAATTAAATTTTTATGAGCGTTTAAAATTCATATTTTAACAACATTTGATATTCACTCGATATCTCATGTAACGATTTTCTTATTTTGTTGTAATTAAAAAACGTATGACTGTAGATACTTGAAAATTTCACTGAATGCTTATATTAGCATTTTCTATGCACGGTTAAATTTTGAAAATAATTTGATTCTTTTTGAGCTGTTTACGGACATTGCCAGTTTTCAATTTTTTTAGTTTTTTTTTTCTATAAATATCAATAAAATTTCATTTGTTGGGAAATAAAGCGTGAAAATTTAATACAAGGCTCCTGATATATTTTTACAATAGAAGTTGAAAAATATTAAAAATACATAGGCAAAATTTTTTTTTTATAAGTATTTAAAGTTCAAATTTCGACAAAATTATAAAATGTTCAACTTTTATAGCTAAAGAAAATTGAAAACAAGGTTCCACGTAAATAGGTTATATATAAATTACTTTATGCACAATAATATCATCAAATATACTTAGTAACATCATAGTCTGACTGACCGTTTTCGCTCAGAATCGTTTTTCTTATACAATATTATATCATTGAATTCAAATTTAACACTATACATTACAGTGACCCACTTGTAACCTACTGTACAGCAAAGCGACATCCACTTACCCACCTTTTTTTTCTTATTTTTACTAAGTACTTCTTTATCTATACATATAAATAATGTGTTTGGTTTTTAGTTCTTTGGTTTTTTTTTTATAGTACGGTTAGGTTAGGTTAAAATGTTGTATTAATTGATATATTTTCCGAACGATGAAAAACCACCGGTTTATATCCACCGTAGGTAGAATTAAGTAAAAATAACAAACTTGGTATAACTTTGATACTTAAGAGTTAAGATATACACTTACGTACGCTGTACGCACCACGTGTGGTCCGCGATCTACCACTGGTAAATTGCCTACTTATGATGATATATTATGCTGCTCGCATAATCACTGCAAGCGAATATCACGGACATCACAATTTTTTTTCCGGTCAACGTCAGATAATTCAGCTAGTATAATATAATATATTTTAACATTGACTATGATATTTTATATTTTTCTGAAGACTTTTTGGTATACTTAAAACCGAAAATAGAAATAAAAATAATGATAA
This sequence comes from Sitobion miscanthi, assembly GCA_008086715.1. Taxonomy (NCBI): domain Eukaryota; kingdom Metazoa; phylum Arthropoda; class Insecta; order Hemiptera; family Aphididae; genus Sitobion; species Sitobion miscanthi. The sequence continues at coordinate 11,119,397 of CM017800.1, read as the reverse complement.
AAAATTTTCTTAATTATGTATTTGGAATAGTAAATACTTTCCTTCTACTATTATAATTACTTTGAATTTGGAATAATATTTTTCATAAGTATTCGAATATTTATTGCAAAATATACTGAAAAGTATCTTACCCAAATGTATACAAGCACGGATTAAGGGGGTCCGAGTGGGAGGGGCAAGGTCCGGGGAGCATAGATTTTGGGGACTCATATTTATCCCTAAAATATTAATTTTAATGCGTTCAAAACCTTTTTAAAAAATATAATAATTTTAGTGAGTAGTAATTATAAAATAAAAATGTTCTTAATTTTATACCACGGAAAATGACTAAATGATAATAAATATAAAATTGATATTCTAATAATTGATAACAATATTATGATGAAGTTTATAAAATATTAAAATGGGAGTTATGTTAACTAAATTGTACGCAAATACTCAATATGCATAGATGACAGTGTTTTTTATTTATGAATGTACGAGGTAATATAGTGCAAAATTATACAATTATATACAATCGTAAAAATGTAGCGATAAAATTTTTTTTAAAGTCAAAGTTGAAAGAGAAGGGCCCACTATAAGTGTATGGTTTACCGGGGCCCAATTGATCCTTAATCCGAGCTTGAATGTATTGTCCAAATATCTAGAATAATAATATCGTAGGTATAGGTATACTTAACCCCGCGTACGTGCGACTCGCTGTCATTATTACATTATTATATTGTTATTATTACAACAACTACGGTCAGTCGTTGGCCGTTGCTATATCGTCGCTTATTATTAATTACGTCGTCGTGTTCGACGTTTCAGGATTTACTGTGTTCTGGGGACTGATGTATAATATACGTCATATATATAATATATTATTACACATTAAGGACGAAATCGGCAACGGTTTACTTTCTCGTTTTAACGCCACTCACAATAATAATAATAATATACAATAATGGAACGTTGATTTCCGAACTAGATACGACGGCGGCGTCGGCGCGTCTACCGCCATCGGATTGTTTTTGCGATTCGAGCAAGCTGCAGCAGCTGTTGCAGCAGCTCTTGTTAATCGTTTTTCTCTCAGGGTGTCGAAGATGAGTCGACTGCGATTTGTTTCGCGATGTCTGATAATTATTTATCAATAACGATTTTTTTTCAGACTTTGTTGTCGTGTTCTTGGCCTGTATATATATTATAAGCGTTATTTATATTATAATGATCGAGTTTTCCGATTAAATCTTTAAAAACTCGACGGAGGAAAGCAATATTACTCACCCCTATTTATATTTTTGATAATGCCTCTTATTCGAAATAAGATTTTTGAATTTTCCATTACATACTTAAACCGTTACTATTGAAAACACTTAGATTTTGTATAAGTACCTATCACACCAGGGCGCAAACTTATGTTTTTCAAATGATAACCTTTCTATTTTACAGTGCATAATAATTAATCCGAATAATAATAAATACTTACTTTTTTGTTTAATGCTGATGTATATCTAAACCAATATTTCAACTAGTTGGTGAATTTAAAGTTTAAATCTTGACAAAATACGTAAAAATCACGAAAATGTGCAAATTATTTTGAGTATAACTTTTTGATATTATTTATTATATATATAAAATTTTTTCAATATTGATTCATGTACAATGAAATTTTTTTGAAACAATTTTTAGTCTTGTTATAAAAAAACTTGACACTTCTGAAATTTCTTCAGAACTTAGGAGGGGCTAGGGCATAATCGATTGGTTGTTATTTAACTATTTGTTTTAATTTTACTTACTTTCTATAATAGTTTATTTATATTTTAAATTTTTCAATAACTATTCATGTTTATGTATCTACATTTATTTTACTTTGTTTTTTTAATGTGGTTACATAATATATTTTACAATAATATTATTAAATTATAAATTACACTTATACTTTTATATCAATAATTATAATGATACAAAATATTCACATTCCAATGGTTACAGATAAACTCAGCTAAAGTAATGATTTTACTGCACATTGTTGCAATAATTTTGCAACACGTTTTAATTCTAACGTAGCGACAAATATACGACGGTAAAGTGCTAAACGAAAATTATATTTTTTATAATATCATATACTTTAGGTTAGTTAAAAGTACGCTAAAAGTTATAATTTCAACCTATTAAATCGAAAAAAATCGAGAAACTTACGTATATCACACAATAATAGTAATTCCTCATCATACGGACTTAGTGGACATTTTTCCCTCCATTATATTTTATCATTCGATTAAAAATCGATACTATATATTATCGATTAGTTTGATTATCAACACATAGATAGCACCACTTATTCAATATTGTAAAACATAATAATCATTTTTAAAACATGTTGCAAGAATGCAACAACATGTATTGTATTTAAGAGTTTCATTAAACAATAAAATTAAGTGTCCAGATAATTTAGAATGTCCAATATATTAATATGCGTTAAACGTTCCTTGTTTTTTTTATCCAAATTTATTAATTTAATCTAAATTGTATTTTTATATAAAATATAAAATAATGTTAACTATACAATTATAAATATGTGTATCTACCCACTCCTTATAATTTAATTTACTATGTATACGGGCATAAGTCTTACAAAACATAAAAACTGTATAATTATCTGTTTTTTATCTAGATAATTGTTTTATTTAATTATCTGTTATTTTATCTAAATATTTTTAAAGTTATCTGTGCACAACACTGTGGTTGTAATATAAAAATGAATAATCGTAGATACTTAAAATTGACACCAAATGTTTATTTATCATTATTTTATTATGTGTATTGTTGTTGAAATAAATAAAATCGTACTCTTTAATGCGAAAAATAAGAAACAACATTTTACTGTGTAAAAAAAATAATTTAATACATCATAATTTAATGAAAAATTAAACAATTTAAAATGCTTATTGAATGAAAGATTTACAATTTTGAACTAATTTTACCGAATAAATGAAATATAATATTAAGAAATTAATACGTTATAATATAAGTATACATCTGCTTATAGGTAGGTACAAGGTTATCAAAAAAATGTAGAAACCCTTTAATTACTGTTTTATGTTTGTATATTTTTAAACCTACATATAATATAGCAATAACAGATAATACTATTGCACATATTTTATTAGGTAAAATATTATTTAATCTCCTCATTAATTATATCATAATATAGTTTATCAGTCATAATATAAGTTTAATAACCGTTTCCAAGTTTTTTGAACACCCTTTACAATACTTCTCAAATATAATATATATTATATACTAGGTAATAGAAAATACAAATCATGTTTAATATATCAACTCAAACAATCATGTGTATTGTGCATATACTACAGTATAAATGATATTCTAGTAATTACTATTGTTAGTAAGTCACAATTTCATCATAATTTTCAATGTGGTGAATCCATAAGAAACGCAACTGCTCTAGCAGTCGTGTCATTTTACGACTTTTAATATATAACTGATTTACCGGTCATATTACAACTTAAATTAGTATGACTGCTATAGCAGTTACTGTCCGTCAATGTGTTAATATAGGCACTACAAATTACCAGAAAATATTAAAAAATGAAAACTAAAAGTTTCACCTTTGAAGTTTATCTGTTAGTTGTTACGATGTTACATGAATCAAATTATATATTTAGAACCAATGCACTTTGCTATACTTGACTATATTATAAGAATCATCGGTGTCGAATGATATGTGTAATAATATTATTAATATAATACGTTAACTCTGGAACGTTATAGCAGTAGGTACGCCTCACATGTATTACGTTATAATAATAAAATATATAGTTGGTACATCGTTGGTGATTATATATTCTATCGATCAACACACGTCAATTCAGGAAATATTAATTTGACATATAATTACTTTACATAGGCGGTTACAAATATAAAGGCCTAAACTCAGAATAACATATTATACCTAAGGTCTAATGGTTGCAAAACGAAATTTTTGAATAAGGAAATTCAATCTTTTACCGTGTGTTCTGCTGTGCTATGTGGATTAAAAGTATCTCCATCCAACCAAAATGTTGGGAAATCCACTGAACAAGTTTAGACACAAAACTGATCCGTGCATCAAGAATAATTAACATTCAATCCTAAAATAAACGTCCATACTCTTTTTTTATACCATAGCATTAATTTAATAAGTTTTTAAATATTTTCGTTTATTATTTGACCAAAATTAGAGATACTGCTTACTACGCTTAGCACGGCAGTATAATTTTTGTAATTTTTTTAAGTTTTTACTTTTTTCAATGCCGACATACGTTTTTAATTCCAATGCAGAATATAGCACAAGTACTTGGGGTTATTATATAAAAATCAAATTTTGGACACAAGTGTTTTATAATTCATTAGTTTGGTTATTACATCTTGCGGGGTATCCATAGCTCTGTCACTCCACCCTGCTCACGTGACAAAACTTTAAACACTTATGAACAACTCGTCCGGAATTTGAATTTTCAAAACTATTATATATTATAATTATCAAAATCTTACTGTTTCGTTTTGCTTTGAAATATCGAATCAAAAATGTATGTTGTCATACGAAAAAGCAAAGCAAAAAATTTTTAAAAAAATATATAACGATTAAAATAGAATTTTTTTCAAAAATGGTGTTTTGTAACGTCCTAAAATTATGTATAACAGAAAAATAGTTTCAAAAACGTTAAATTTTTTTTTAAATAACGAATGTTTTTCAATAAAATAATCACCACCTGTGCAATATATAATATTATGCTAGAGAATCGAGTGGGCGCTATTAACTATACTGTTAGAGTGCATGTAATAATTACGCTACGTCTTGTCGTCTCAAAACCGTAACTGTTAGGGTATAGCTAACCATCGTGTAAGGTACTTAAGACATCGCGTTATAAACTTGCAGATATTACCTATAATATTATATCTAATAATAATATCGGTATTACGTGTCTGCATAAAGATAACCGGTTACCTGGTGTGGTGGTATTGTCGCAAGCTCGAGAGCAATTCAAGGACCTGTAGTGCACCGTTGCCGTACATAAACGGTTTGATTAATATGCAATCTTTGAACAGTGTGTCTGTGTAGATACATTTGGTGTAGTAATAATATAACATACGCCTTCCTTAAGTCGCTATGATATAACTAAATAGGGTATAGACAGAGGGTGGCTTACGTAGGTGCGGCGTAATAATACTCCCAAGACCCACAAAACATTAATTTACGTTTTAAAAAAAAAAAAATATCGTTTGCGTTTGACGAATATTATATTTTTATTTTATAACGTAAGTATAATATAATATTGGAACGAATATCGTTATTTTGAAATTATTTACGAATTGGATTATAATTTACCCAAGTATATATTTTCATCCCGGAAATAAAACCGTTTTATTAATACGGCGGGTATTATACGATATAATTGAAAAAAATGTAATTGCGTCACAGGCCCATAGGCGCAAATCGGCCAAATTTTTTGGGAGGACTCAAGCCCCCATTTCCATAGGCCATATGCTTAGTACTACAGAATATAAAATTTAGTACTAATTACTAGATTTTGAACTGGGGGGACTTGACCGAAATTTGGGGGGGACTTAGTCTCCAAGTCCCCCCCCCTATTTGCGCCAATGGACTCACAGCAAATAATACATGTAATAATTGAAATATTATATTTGCTTATTATATATTATACAACCGTAACTCATAATATTATGTCTTATGACGTATTGTAGTTTATTTTTTAAAAAAATTAAGCCATACTAAAACTAGGTGGATACCTACCTGCATTTTTACTGAATCCAACCGGCAGTCATTGTCATAATATCCGCAGCTGTAGCGAGCAAATTCCCACCGCCGTTCACGATAATAAGACCTCTTTTTCTGCGGATAAACCATAAGTAGTTCTCCTATACTACAGTGAGTGATATTAAAGCTATGTGTGGCCAATACTATGATTTTCAAACGCAAAAAGGATCGCAGGACTGTATTCTTTGACGGCCCACAACCAAGTTCGGTTACCTGGTCCAACCCACCTCACTTAGAGATATTAATCCGAGCTTCGATCAGAGTCCTCTATTCTCGTACAAACCACCACCGGCCTTCGGGGGAAAACACGTTTACAAAATTGTCCACAAGCCCGTCTCGACGACGGTACCCTACGATAATACCTACCTACTCGAATTTATTATTATTTAGTTTCTATTCTTTCTGGATATTACGCTTGTTAATTTCCTAGTGTATAGACGATAGGTATTTTCGGTTGTACCATATACGTGAGACTGTCGTAGATACTGACTGTAGGTATAGGTACCATTGTATAAAAACAAAATATGTATTTGTGTATTAATATATGTATTATTGTGCAAATGTGCTGTATACCGACACGGCTTTGTATACGATTTCGTTATTATGTCCAAGCGTTCAGCATTAATTAGTAAATTTTCCGTCAGCGAGTTAATGTGTGCCGTTGATATTATAATTATTCCAGTTGTTCGATTGGGACTATAGCCACTTTGTAATTTATATGCAACAACGAACAAACAAATAAGTACAAATTTCAATAAATAGAGTACCTATAGTTAGCATAAATCTAGGCTCTATATAGGGTTAATATATTCTAATATACCTATTAGATAGTCGTAATATATTATAAAATTATAATTCTTTTAAATTATTACATTATAATTTTTATTATAATAATTAATATTTAATAATCGATATTATGCTACTGTAATATGTACAATTTAAGTTACTGTAATACGTAACACTATACTGCCATTATTTCCTTGCAACAATTGTAAAGTAATATTGCTGTTTATGCCGTCTATAACGTTTCATCGGTTTCAGAACAGAAAAAAACCGCAAAAACAAATAATATATAATATTACAGTGTTCGGAACGTTCACGTTCAGTGCTTAAACAAAGAACACGTTCACATTCAAATTCATATTTTTTTCAAATAAACACATTCACGTACTTTGAAAAAATGAATGCGTTCATTTCGTCGCTTATTTAATTAATTAAATTAAATGTTTGTGTATCGTTTAAATACGAATACAAAATCATATAATTTTATTGCTATTTTATGTCCAGGCATGCCCACTGTAATTCCATATTTTTATAATTCGTAATATATTATAATAGTATTATCAATCAATATTTATTAAATAATAAATCAATTCGAACGTATTAAAAATCGTTTAAATTCATTATATATAAACGTCGTTCACGTTCAATTTTAAAAAAATTAGTGACGTTCACCTCGTACCTATCGTTCACTAAATATGAACGTGAACGCGTGAACTAGCGTTCATGATGAACGACGTTCTTTCCAAACACTGACTATTATATTACTAACATTTCCTTGCAACAATTATATTTTATACGCACGTCTTAATGGACGACGTCGAAAATAATTAAAGTAATATTGCTGTTTATGTCGATTATAACATTTTATCGGTTTTAGGACAGAAAAAATCGAAATATTATAAAGAATCATTAGAATCGATGTAGAGATATCTTCATATTATATTATTATGTTCCTACGTCCTACACGCTATAATATAGTTATTTTACTGTGGCCGGCCTTGGAATTTTTCAACAAAAGGGGGTGAAAAAAAATATCTCTAATGTGAATCGTCTGGGTAGCTGGCAGCTGCCTACTCTGCTCACACAATATATTGTTGAAACACGTTCGTGCCCGTTCCTGATTGGCCGACAAGCTTATCATGGCAGGGACAACGCATGATGCAATAAAAACGATTATGGTGGCATATACTCAAATAGTTGAATTCCTAACAATATTCATTTAGAACTCTATATAAAGTTAAAAACATCGACTCGTATAATATGACACAGCAGGTTATACAATACGACGGGAATAATTGGTAATTATAATATTTGTTTATGTAAATTATTATAAGTAGGTATTTATAAACAAATTAACGTATAACTATACAAATTTTAATGTGTGCATATATTAATTCAAAAAATAACAGTACCTGCGTACGTCCTGTAGTATATTATTATATTTTTATAAAAACAATTTATATTGGATTTTTCACCGGGCTTTAACTCCATCTACCATCGGCCATTTTTTACCGGACAGGAACCGTACCTATATAGGTATATAATATTATACTATGTTTGACATTATATAGATACAATGTACAGTCAGATATGCATTAAATTAATAGTATTATAATATTAGTAAAAATTAATGTACCTACTATAATATACTAGGTGTACTTGAAAATAGGTGTTACTGTGTTAGTTTAATCTCTGTACCTAGGTATACCTATAGAAATAGCTACACCAGCTAGGTCCATCCTAATAATTTATTAGATTTTTATCTGTTGGATCGTAATATTTTGTACTATTGGTCACTTTTATTTAAAATTTACTGTAGTTCATTACAAAAGAGTATTATAATTTTCGTTAATAATTGTTATAGTATAGGCCATAGCTATATTATTGCATACCATCATCGATTGTCGTTGACCACAGAAATATAATATGTGTCGTAGACGATAAACTCATGAAAACTATAACCTTAACTTTAAATGGACTGATGAATGGACACTAAATAACCCTGACAAGTTTATAAAATTATTGAACAACCTATACGGAAAAGATCATTAGAATCTAAGACAATACAAATAGTATCCCGACTGATCGGCCAATCATTTACATGTTATAAATTATTTTATCTAATGTTAACTAATTATTACTTTTTTATGTTTCTACATTTTATCAATTTATAACTTTTTTTTATTTTTATATCCATATTTCTTATTATAATACTTATTTGTTGTTGCTATAGTAGGCATTTACTAATAATTTAATACTTTTAGAATTAATACTGTAGAAAAAATAATTTACCGATATGAGATAACGACCAGTTTGGTGCAACCAACGATGTGGGATTCAAACCATACGAGAAATAAATTATTTTAATATTATACACATATTATACTATCATTTTGTGCGCAATCGAGTTGTAATGAATCGATCAAAAAAAGGGGCTCGCAGCGTATTAATTATTTTTATCAGTATATTCATTATGATTATATACGAATTACGATGGATGTCGTAAACATTTTTATAATTTCTATTCATCAGTTTATCGTCGGTAACTGTTTAACCTTAGATAACATGTGCTGGATAGATAGCTATGCGTATATACCACGCGTAGTCTGAGCTCGAAGCCGATTTGGTCGGCCCCGATGAATTTATCGAATATGGGCTGAAAAAGATAGCGTAGGACGGGGTAACATAATTGCGGTAATCTCTTGTGCGTGTGCGGTGGTCTTGCCGACCAAATCGGCTTCAAGATTTTAAATCATAGCTCTAACCAGTATGTATAATATTATCTAAGTATTTAACCTATTTAAATTTCAAATATAGGTACCGTGTTTGTTTTTGCTATCAATTTAATTTCTCCTCGAAAGAAGTATCACTTCACCCGCGCGTGTATTGTATAGCTATTGAGAGTGCCACACTTGCACACAGTTTTTTTTTTTATAAAATATATATTATGTACCAACACAATATTTAAGATTGCCTAAAACGAAAATATTTTACGTGAAATTTTCAATATATATTTTTAAAATACTTAAGTATATACCTATACATGATGACGACAGTAATAATATAGGCAATTTAAACAAAATCTTAAAAACATCAAAAATATAAATTATTTATAACATTTAGATTAATTGTACAAACAATTTTAAACTTTTCTTATGTTTTAAATTTAAATCTTCGTGTTAACCTGGAAGCATACTTGTTCACGATGGTGGTCAAGTGCATTCATAAAATGTAATATGCAAGTCTAATAAAAAAAACAGATTTATGATGTATTTATTATCTCAGTAAATATTGCAATGGGTAAATCCTCGAGGGACACTCTGTTTATAAGAAATAAATTGAGTATTATAATAGTATTTTAAAAATGACAAAACAATTTTTTTAATAAATTAGTTAAATGGTTTGAATTTTGTATATTATATCTGTAGTGACGTGAACATTTATTTCTAAAACAGAGCAACAATGATTGGTTTTTTTTATTTCTAATTTACAATATGATTTTATATGGTGTCCCATGAGGATATTATATAGGTGCTCATTAACCGTACAGCGAGGGACTCGCCGCCCGGACAAAAACCTGTTTATTTCCGTTTTACCTATAATAATTGTTAAATTACTAAAAAAAATTATCAAAAATCTTGAGATTAATGAAAATAAAACGTTGAAAAGTCAAAATGTTCACAAAAATAAACTCTTTAAAATAGCTATCTTCACTTGTTTCAAAAACAAAAAAAATAATTTTTTTAACTTTTTCATCAACAAGTTTCTTAACACCAGTGACAACATTCAACAATACTTCATACGATAATATGAGACTTGTATAGTTGTATAGATATTGGAAATGGTGTCCAGTCATTTACTCATTTAGAATATTCGGTACAGCCTCGTAATTTTTCGTACCCAGTAGCTCCGAGCCCCAGTAATAGGTGTCGATAAGACAATAGCTGTAATAGGGTATAGTCCTATAGCCATTATAGGACTTCTACTAATGATATGTCCTGTGCGAATCGGTGTGATATTATAATATATAATATATAAATTTAACACAAATTTTGTTTGGTGGGGGGGGGGGGGGGGGTGCCTTACGTTAAATGGGTATATCTATTTGAAAATACCATTTTTTTTTTAGAGATCGGCCCTTTTGTATACTTATATACTTATATACCTAACAATATCTTCGTATATACGTTTCCGATAATCTGTGTACTATAACTATTATATAGTTATAATATGCGTACGACGCACTGCCTACGACGATATAATGTTATGATGGTGGAATAAAATTCCGACGGTTTCAAAAAATATATTCGTTGTAGGTATAGTATACACTAACGAATAATATCAAAATTCTGTCGAAATCATGCTATTATATTTTCGGTAAAATAGTGGTTTTACGACCAGCTTATCTGTGAAAGAATCCCCGATCCGGCGGCGACGTTCTCGGAATTTATGGATGGGGAGTATTTGTAAATAAAAAATAACCTTGAACGCCGAGTGGATAGCACGAGGGTGAATACCTACCTAAGTTAATACACAAAGAAGTAAAACATAATACACGTTCTATACTGCAGTTTACGACCACCTGCCGATTGGCAGACGCGACGTCGTGAACCACCCAACATTCCGATCCCTATCACGATGAGGGTGTCTGGGTGTAATATATATAGTAATAATCCGATGCGATCCGCAGTCGTTGCATCAAACAATGTAACCGTCATAATAATCATAATATTATTCGTGTACACTGCGCGGTTGCCAAGTGTATAGAGAATGATTAACCGTGCACGACCACTCGATTTTCATCTTCGATAACTGCCGAGTTATTCGAAATCTGATTTTTGGAATTATTAAATAAACTTCGGTATAGACCATATGAGGGTTCGAAAAAAATATATAACCTCGAACGCCGAGTGGATATCACCAGGGTGAATACCTACCTAATATAATACACAAAGAAGTGCAAAACATAATGGTCGAACAAATTCTATACTGCAGTTTACGAGAATCTAGGATAAAAAGCCCCATACCAACTAAATACATTATTCTTTTTTATTATGATTTACATAATTAAATATAATCATAATATAATCATTACATTTATCAATGTACCTAACACTTCTTTAATATGATATTATTTTATTAAAAGGTAACTTTAAAAAAAATTATATCTAGTATATGACATTAAACAATAACTAATTATATCACAGTTAAAAAATCATATAACATAAGCCATAAATCAAAATATATATAATAAATAGTTCAATAACATATTATATATTATGTATAACTTATTAATTATTATAAAGTATACAAGACTAGCTGCAATCTGCATTTTACATTGTCAATAATTGTCATTTATACATAATTAAAACAATTTTAAAGGTAAATAATTGTCATTTGTATATAATTTTAAAAAATTTAAAATAATTAAAAAATGTAACTGTGTACAAATTTAAAATAATTTAGTCGCATTACTTTCTAATGTTGTGGCTAACTGCCATTAGAAAATCTAATATACTTATATCATTATTTTTAATTTGTACACATAATTTTTTTAGGCAGTTTTCAATTAATTGTTTTGTACCTAATTTTGTACTCTGTACTCTGTCTCCTACATTACTCAACGTCAATTTTGCTTGGTCTGCAGCAACTTCCATTTTCATTTTTTTTATTAAATTCCAAATTGTTGGATGCTTATTAGCACAGAGCTTTGAAAAGCGGTTATTCCAACCCTCTGTATTATTGTTGGTACGATGTCCACTTCTTAATGTTAACTCATGTAAATTTCATGTAGACGGTGGAAATATGGGAGGTATTTTACGCAAACGCAAAGACGAAGCAGTTCCTACTCGCCTGTATGTACCATTTACATAATAAAAATTAAAATAAAACAAAAGGTCTTCTGCATGAGGTGGTATATTTTCTTTCAAGCACGTCATTCCATCTATCACTTTATCCAGAGGCAGAAAAGCTAAGCTATCGATCATTCCACAATACTTTCTAAAGTCACTATCTTCTTTGTAAATGGTTGCCAAACCAAGTTTTTGTAATTTCCTATGAATCGACTGACATAAATGATAAAAACACCCATTTATCGTAATATGGTTTCCTAAAATATTTTTAGCGGCATTTATTACAGCTAATTCAAAATCCAAGTGTAAGTATCTTGGAGCTGGATACATATCGCGGTTTTACATTCATTTAATATAATATTAAACATTTCCTCATATGTAACTTGAGTTTTACGCTCAATAATACAATAAACAGCTATAATAAACACTGAATTTTTTTGTACACGTATCGCATATAATTGTTTAAAAAATTCAGGAGCAAGGCCAAAGTTTCCATCACTAAACCATGTACCCGACTCAGCTAGTAAGGACAATCCTATATCGGTGGCAAACATAATAATCCTTTTACTGCAGGTATTTGGGCCGTTATCGTATAGTAAAAATCTTTCTTGGCCATATTCTTTATATTCACCTATTAAATTTAAAATTAAATAAATACCTAATTGTTTTAAAAATCAATTTTAATTTACCTTCAACAATTATTTCTGACAGACATCTCAGCTTTGGTGGATTTTTATACCCTCTATGATTTCGTATACTTCTTTTTAAATAATCTTCCCTCGGCAATTCGGCTAATACACTCTCCGGAACATTTAATATTGCACTTGAAAAATTTTGACTAGGTGTGTCGTTGGTTATTGTGGCTTTTGCCTTCATATTTTTTATAATTTTTACTGCAGAAAGCATATTTTCATTTGCCTCGTGTACGTGATCGTATTCAATGGATAGTAAAGTTGGACTATCAATATTTAAATCTGTTTTTAAAATACAGGGACACTTCATTGAACTTGATTTAGTACATCTCCAACGAATCATAGTTTTGTATTCCGTATGGAATTTGAGGTTTTTTATTATTATTACGAATCACTTCCATTTTATATTCGCACTTTTAATTCAAAATAATCAAAACGTTACGACAAGATATTAACTAGATGAACGAAAAATTCGTACTGAAGAGAATAATATCAAACTGTAAGTACACCGTACACATTTTTAATTTAAAATGATCACAACAATAACTATATAAACGAAAAAACCACATTTGTAATAATATAATGTTGTAGATACCTCAGATACCAAGACTATAGTTTCCAGATAGAGTCTACATAATTTTTAAGATAAAGTCAAATGTCAATTACTTTTATTACCCTACTATACTTTAATCTTTTATATTTCAAATGTTACTATACATATATGTATATATATATGGTTATAGAATATACCTATGTCCAAAAAAGGTTAGGTTACCTATATACAAATATTAAATTATAAAATGTACACTATAATGAAAATGCATTATGTGTTTAGTTAGTACGGGGCTTTTTTTCCGAATACCGTTTACGACCACCTGCCGATTGGCTGACGCCATAAACCACCCGACATTCCGATTCCTCATGACAGTGTCTGGGGGTAATATATAGTAACAATCCGATGCAATCCGCAGTCGCTGCGAACAAAATAACCGTCATAATGATGATAATATTATTAGTGTACGCTGCACAGATGCTAAGTATATATGGAATGATTAACCGAGAACGACCACTATAGATTTTCATCTTCGATAACGGCAGAGTTATTCAAAATCTGAATTTTGAATTAAAATGGAACCTAAATAACCTTAGGTATAGACCATAGTATTATGAGGGTTTGAAAAAAGAATAACCTATTATAATAGGAGTAAAACATCAAAACATAAATAATTATACACATTTATTTGCATTACAATCATTACATACCTAAATGGCTAAATGTATTACATTTTTATTTAGTTTATTTTAGGTCTACTCGTATTAATATACAATATATATTTATCGATGCGAATATAAAAATTCCACAATTCGTTTTCCCCGAACGTCCAACCGGATATTTATTTTAGTGCTCATCATTGCGAAACCAACGTCGTTTCAAACATCGAATCTTTCTACAATAATAAATAATAATTGTTCATAAATCATTGCATGCAATCTATTCTGTCATATTATATGAGTGGACATCCACTTCGTGAAAAGTACAAAAAGTACAAAAAAAAAAATAAAAAAAATTTAAAAAACACACATCATTGTAAAATCAATACATTCATCGCTTCGCTCAGAATCTAAAATACAATTTTACTATGAAATTGTTGAGTTCATAATATTAAAAAAATTATTGGAAATTGTTGATTTTCAAGCACTTGTATAAGAGAGATCAGAGATGTAGTTTTTATCTTCGTTTATCTTCGCGTAAGTAGGTATATTATTATTGTATAATTCTAAATTAGGACTATATAATTATATGGCTGTTGATATATCTTTTTTATTCTGCTCGTTTTAAAAATATGAAAACATTTTTTTATAAATAACCAATTTAATAAAAAAGTATAAAATAGTAAAAAATTAAATAATATATAATATACTCAGTGATACTATTATACCAACGGTTAATTTTCACGAATAGTATAGATTATTACTAGTTCAATTAATAATAATTAAGACCAATAATCACGTAACATAAGTCCACTCAGATTTATAACGACAACTTTTATTTAATGTTATATGATTTTAATTACAAAATTGAAATATTGAAACAACCCAAAACCACTCGTTTCTTCGCTTTCGGGAGAAACACAACAACATCATTCATTAAGTGTATACTTATTCAACTTAAATTTAAATTACAACGTAAATATTATCTTAAGTAGATGGATTCCGTAAAACAAAATTTAAATACTGCAAACAATTGTATATTATTTTATATGCACAACTGTGTCTGCGTTTATGTTGGGTTTGATCATTATAATTCATAATCATTACATCAGTACCTACCTTAGTTTACATAGTTTACATTAGTATATTATATACATTTTATAATGTATTTATGTATACTATATACAGAATATGATTTTCCAGTAGGTATTTATTGAACGCACAAGGACTCTTATTGGTTCATTGTAAATATGTAAGTTTGTAAATAATTTCTAATCGAGTATAATATGTATTTAAATATATTTTTTTACTTGATGACTTATGTTCATAGGTAAGCGTCTAAAATAAGTGGATGTCGCTCTGTTGTACAGTGGGTTACAAGCGAGTCACTGTAGATGTAATGGATTTTATTAAATTTGAATTCAATGATATGATATCATTGTATACGAAATACGATTCTGAGTGGTGATGGTTTGTCAGTCTGGATTTTAGATTCTGAACGATGAATGTATTGATTTTACAATGGTGTGTGTGTTTTTTTTATTTATTTTTTTTGGTATCTGTCATCACGGTTTGGGGCAGTAAACTGCATCGATTTTTTCAACAGTATCTTGTTCAATGAGAAAGTGAATCTAGTTGGTGCTTCGGGAGGTCAAATTTTGAAATTCTTAATAGTTTTAAAAACGCCGGGAAAAACAAAAGAAAAATTAAGGAAAAACGGGAATTTTTACGCAAAATTGGTTTTTGACAAAGTCGTGAAAATTTAATATAAGGCTCCTGATATATCGTTCTAATAGCAGTTGAAAAATATTGAAAATTTACAGGCATACATTTTTTTTATAAGCATTTAAAGTTCAAATTTTGACAAAATTTATCAAATTTATAATTTAATAATTATTTTGTAGTTAAAAATTTATAAAATGTTCAACTTTTATAGCTAAAGAAAATTTAAAACAAGGTTCCACGTAAATATTTTGTATATAAATTACTTTATTCACAATAATATCATCAAAAAATATACTTGCTAATATCATAGGCTGACTGACCGTTTTCGCTCAGAATCGTTTTTCTTATAGGTACAATGATATTATATCATTGTATTCAAATTTAGCACCATCTATAACAGTAAACCTCTTGTAACCTACTGTACAGCAGAGTGACATCCAATTACCCACCTTTTTAAATCTATACTTAGAGTAAGGCGTAAGCAGTATTTAACATAGTTTTGAGACCAAAAGATTTATCATATATAGGTATATATAGCCAGGGCGGGGTGCATGTAAACTCCGCCAGGAAAATAAAACAGGTAAAATTGGGTTCGTGTAAACTCTACCAGTGAAAAAAATCAGATAGAACTAAGTCCATGTAAGCTCCGTCAGTGAATAAAATCAAGTAACAATATACAATTAATAAAATTTACAAATTATTATTAAACAAAAAATCATAATTGTATATAACAATCATCCTTAATAAATAATAATGAAGTAGGTATGCATATAATATGTCAAAAAATATAAAAACTTAAATAAAAATAAATATAATTATTATTATCTGAACAAATCATACAAATTTTAATGGCCAGTACCTATTATGTTAAAAATTATGAAATATAATTGTAATAATCAAAAAATATATAGGTAGGTACCTACTATTATAGGCATGTTATATTATGACATTATGTTATAACTTGTAATATTTTGAACTGTGAACTAAAATTATGTGATACAATTTTTTAGATATTCTACCTATTATGTGTAATATAAATCCTTAATTATAACTATTTATAACTATTTATTATAACTAATTTTTTTTTTTTTTCTATAAATATCAATAAAATTTTATTTGTTGGGTAAAAAACGTTAGTTAATTCTCAAACCGGCATGACAACTTAACTATAGTTAAAGACTTAAAGTATTATCATAAATTATAAATTATAGAATTTTCCAATAAATTTGAAAAATAATACCTGTGCGTGGCGTGCGTCATATTAAAATCAAGTCTATATTAAACATACGAGTCGTATAAGACCTAAACCTGTATATTGTAGTCAAAACTGATTTATTTATTATTTATATTTAATCAAGCTACATATAATTATTTCTTAAATTGAAATAAGAAAATAAATATTTCTTGATATTTAATAATTTAGTTAACAAAGTGTGTTTATGAACGCGTAATCACTAATAAAACATACCTAATATTCGAAAGATAAAATACTGATTTATTTGTTGGATGAGTTTGGTTTACACTAAAATTTAAGCTTTGATAGAGTACATTCTATACAATTAAGTAATAATTTAAACTAAAACTGAATAATATGATTATAGTTCAAAGAAAATCGGGACATGAAATAAAGCCCAAACATCAAATACGCTTTTCTAGTTAAAATTGTGTTTCAATAACATAATATGAATCTAAATAACTATTTTTTATTTTAAACTTTTTTACATCTTTTGTAAATTAAGTTAATTTTCAAGTGATTTCTATTAACTCAAATAAAAATTGCTACTTTTTTCATTAATCAAATAATACAATTAAAATAATTTTAATTACATGTTAATTTAACAAATTAGTTGTATTTTTTAAACATAATGAATAAATATTAATTAACTATTCTTAGTAAACTTGAATTATTCTATACATTTTGATGTATTTCATTATTTAAGATGCAAACATTTGATTTATAAAATTAATTAGAAAAAGTATTATTTATCTTTGCATTTTTATGGTTCTAAAATGTTTTTTCGAGAGTAGGTACTTTGTATTCTTGTACTTATGTTAAATTTGATTTTTTTAAGGTCATTATAATGTTGTTTTTAATTTATAAATTTCTTCTAGTTCAAGTAATTATTTATTAAATGAACATTTTAACTATAATATGATTTATACAAATAGGTACAATAATACATTTTATCGGACAACTTTACTGACAATTTACAGACATAAAAAACATTGCTTTTCATTTTTTAATCAAAAGAGTGGGGAAATAAAACATTTATTTAATCATATTATTATACGAACAAAATCGTTATAAACTTATAAATCATGAATAAAATATTTGTATACTATCTGGGAAGACTGTTTTCGTTTAAATTATCCAATCGAACCATTAAAGTATTATAATATTTGTTTGTAATTTTATAAGAAACAACGTTGACTACTCAGCTAAATTGGTATTATGATGCGATGTACCGCATGGTTTATAACGTAGTATTATAGGTATGACTTAGGTAATCGTGTTGAAAACGGTTTGAACAAACAATTGGAAAAAATTCGTTTTGAATGAAACATTTTGTGTATTATCAACTCCAATGACAAAACACGTGTCATTTACCGTGTACCTATAATCTTATACGAATCACGGTAAAAAAAGTCCGAAGTAAAAAAGTCCTAGGAAAAAAGTCCTGGTAAAAAAGTCCGAGGCATAAAAAGTCCGCGTAGATAAGTCCTAAGTCTAAAAAGTCCAGAGTAAAAAACTCCGAGATATAAAAGTCCGGAATATTATATTATATACATAACAATATTTAAATTAATTAGTTTAAAAAAAATTCAATGATTATTATTATGTACGAGTACTTATAGTATAATAATCTTAAAAAAAAAATCGACATAATTATTACACACAAATAAAATATACATAATATATTATAATGATCATGATTTATTAATTAAATTGAGTATTAACTATGGTCATACAAGATATTATACAAAAAAAATTTAATGATTATAATTATGTACTTAGTATAATAACCTAAAAAAAAATCGAAATATTATAGTATAAAAATATTTAAAATAATATAATATTTAAAAAAAAATTTCAATAATTACTATGTTTATATAGGCCTTGTTCTAATATTATGACCAACTTTTTCTAAAAATTCTTCAATGGTAATTGAATGATTAGCTATTCTTTGGCATAAAGTGACTAGTCGGATATGTGTTGAATTTTTTTTTTTTTTACCTGCTCTCCTATGCTGTCGATAGCTAATTTTGCTTTATCTGCCGCTACTTCCAATTTCATTTTTCGGATAAGTGTCCAAATATTCGAATGACTGTGGCAAACTAAATAATTAAATCTGTTATTTCACGATTCGCATGTATTATTTGTTCGGTGGCTACCATTCATCGTTGTTTTATGTACATTCCAAGTATTCGGTGGAAAAAGTGGACTTATTTTTTTAAATTTGAATTTGGTACCAGCTCCTACTTTTCTAAGTGGTTAATTTACGTAGGTTGCGTCAAAATAATTTAAAAGATCTTCTCCTTCAGGAAAAACAATTGTTTTAAGGTAAGCCATTCTTTCGAAAACATGTTCAAGAGGAAGAAATGCAAGGCCGTCCAACATTCCACAAAAATGACTAAATTCGTCTGTTGAAAGTCGACAAATATCTGACTCGGTTTGTCATACATTTTTCGTGATCGTGATTTGATATCGTTTTTAAAGTTTTCAATTATTTGAATTTAATTATTCCCTGCGTGGTTGTGCTCAATTTGAATCACAGGATTCGTTAAGACCCACAATGAAGATAGTATCCCCGGGAAATTATACTTTGTTCTCTTGTTACATTTCCACCGTTTTGTTTTTGATAATGTATGTTGAAGGGTATATGCATAACCACCCACAACTATTTTAGTTCCTTTTTCGTTGATTTGTATGATTACTGACATTTCTGACATTTTTTCGGGCACTTGCATAATGTCGAATTATACTGACAAAAATGACAACAGTTCAGTTACCCATGTACGATATGTACACGATGGAATATGTCCACCTCCTATATACAGATAATAAATATCTCTATCTATATTAACTATGTATATCGGATGTATATCAGATATAGGTACGAGTAAACTCGACAAACCAGATAATTAAGAATAAAGAAATAGTATTTGATTATTACATGCAACTAAAAGTCAAGCCGTGTTCAAAGTCCAAACAATTAGTTATTGGTAAATACGAGATTATTTATAAATTTTGTCAGGTAAATAATTTAGTTACAATTTATATTTATATTAATTGGTATTTTTCCTTTATATGTACTAGACATTTTCACCACGGACTTTTTAGGTTTCAGACTTTCTCACCGTTGACTTTTTATACCTCAGACTTTTTAACCGTGGACTTTTTTACTCGGACTTTTTTTCCTAGGACTTATTTACCTCGGACTTTTTGGTAGTATACCATATTATACTATATTTACTATATTGAGCATTATATAGCGTCGATCGCGAAGTGCTAAATAAAAGTCGAGTTATTCGCGTTTTCGTTGTACAAATACAAACAGACGACGTTTAAAATAAAGTAATTTCTATTTCTATTGAACTCGCTGCAGCAGACGACTGTATCCGCGCGAAGAATCTCACCGTGTTTTTGAAAATCGTCCCCATTTAAGTATTACATTATAATATATAGATATAATATGTAAAACCTAACCTGTTTGGCTGTGACGAGTCCTCTTTTACAATTATTTAATATATTATAGCCATCGAATCCGGCACTTAAAAAAAAGTAATAGTTGGGTCCCAGCTATAAACCCCCTTACCTACCTGTTCGGTCCGATCGTTTAAGTTTTTACCAAGAACATAATATTTTATACCATACATTTATTGAGAACATAATATTATGTAATATATATAATTATACGATTTGACTTCTAATAAAATGATTAAAGACTCAGTTTACCTAGTACCTTTTTTTCGGGACCACATTTACCTAGATAAAGTCATTTGAGACCCAATTTACTAGTATTCACTCGATTTCTCATTTAGCGATTTTTTTATTTGGTTGTAATTCAAAAACGAATTACTGTAGATACTTGAAATTTATACCATAATATGTTTATTTTATCGTTTTATATCCTAGATAAAATTTTCAAAAAGTTTTGTCTTGTTTGAGCAGTGTACGGGCATTTTTAATTTTTAAGTTTTTTGGTTTATTTTTCATAAATATCAATAAAATGTTATTTTTTCGGTAAAAAAGCGTTAAGTTATTATTTTCAGTATGACACAAATCGTAATGAGATACTTCATTCGGTGGCACTTCTCAAAAAGTTAATGTGGGTTATGGTAAAAACTCTTGCACTGCCCGATATTTGTAATTTTGGTAATATAGTGGGGAAAATATGTAAGTAATCTCCTACATAGATATAGTGTTAACTCTACAAGCGATAATAAAATGATAATTTTTTATTAAGTGGACAAGTGGGTACCGCTCATACTGCTGCTGTGCGTCCTATCATACTTATATAAATTATCAAATTTAATCATTTTCTCCAGTTTAAATCTTTTAATTATCATAGATCATTAAATATTAGAAAACCAAATGACTTAAGTATACAGGTAAAAATTCAAAATAATGTTAAAAAACAAATCAGTAAGAAAAAATCTAGTCTTCGTATTGTCGACATTAAAAATAAAATATCTGTCTTGCAATACATTAATACGTCATAACTATTATACAAAAATCAATTCAGATATATAAATAAAAACTTATACGGACGAAATTATCATGTTTTATCAATATTCGATTCGACGATATTCGATACCATACTATCACCGATCGAACATTAAAAATTTAAACGTTTTGAACTGCAAATGTCGATATGGACGAGTGCGATAAGCAATAACCATTCAAAATTTTGGGCAGAAAGGAAGGGATTGTTAAAGTTTCGATCATCATAGCTCTGTCATAATAGGCAGGGCCTAAAATTAAGATATTTTGCTACTGCACACCTAATTCCACACCAAAATATTTTAAAATAATTAACATAGACCTTGTAGAGCACATACCACACATAACTTCATTGCATAATTGTTTTTTGCTATTTACTAATAATAATTAGTTATAATAAATACAATCTAAGACAATTTTTTATATAAGTCCTTGATACCTATATTGCTAAATGACTAAACATTTTAAAATTAAAAACGAAATACCTTGGCTTAATATACTTATAATATGATGTAATCGGTATTATTTTTAGTATTATAGATTTTAAATGAACACAATATGCTAATTAGTAATTTTCAATAATCAATATTAAATATTAATCAAATAAAAATTTAAAAAAGCCAAAAATAAGTACTTCACACTTTTAAATTTGCCACGGCAAATTTAATATTAGCAACTGCACACAATTTTAGGCCCTGATAATAGGTACACAGCGCATAACCACGTTCTATTCAAGTGTTTGTATTTTATCTATAAAAATATATTTTAGATTCTAAACGGAGCAAGGGAGCTAGTGGTTTTACAATGGTATTTATTATTATTATTATTATTTTAAAAAGTTTTTAACAGAAGGAGTGCTTCGATTTCAACATACAGAGTGAAACAGAAAGAACTGACTTTTGGAATAACTTAATATGTTCTAATCAATATTAAAATTTTTTTTATATATTTATATAATTTATTGTCTCTTGTGCTACACATATATTATACAAAATTTTTTTTTTATTTTTTAACACGGAAAATAAAAAATAAAAATTTTATTTAATTTATTTTGGATTTATTCAAAATAGCCAATTAGTGAATCTGATTATAAGAACAATTTTTATGATAAAAATATTTATTTAAGTCAAGTAGTTTATTTTTTAGAATTTTTTAAAATATCAATATTTTTTTGATTAAATGAATTTGGAACGCAACAACTTTTTTCAAAATTTTATTTTTGGAAATTCTCTAGCAGGAGATTATTTCTTAAATTATTTACTAATCATATAATTTTAACAACTGTTGTCACACTTTTAAGTAGCATCATTTTATTTTATTTTCGTCGATTCACCTTATTGTATAGTATCTTATCTGTCGTTTTTGTGCAATGTAATATATACATGTATATATTTTTATTAACTCAATTTCTCATGGAATGATTTTCTTATTTTGTTGTAATTCAAAAACGTATAACCGTAGCTTGTAGATAGTACATACAATTATTGTCGTCTGGAAGCTAACTGGGTGGTTTTGGGGTAACATATTGTTCATATATATACATATTTATCGATTTAAGGACCGGTTCATCCTTTTTTTTTTGGTAACAATAGACGCTGCCGAAGCCAGCTGCAGCTGCACATTCCAACGCCAGACCCGCCCTTTCATGGCATCAAGATGATACTTCGGTGATGTACGATAGTCCCTTTTAGTAAAACGATTGAGTACGATTTTTCTACTTAGGCCTTAAAACATTACGATTGCGTTCGAAAACGAGTGCAACGTTGCCAACATGTACTACTGAATTTAATTTAATTTAAAATAATAATAATATACTTTTAAAAAACCATTATTATAGTTAATTAAAAACAATATACATATATATTATATATATATATAAAGAATACAAATTATAAATTATATTATAAGTTATAAGTTATCTTGGTACCGATAACCAGTTCCTGATAAAACATTTGATACATAATCATTTTGGTAAACCTTAATGCATGTCTCTATTCTATAATATAACATACTACTTTACTACATATTATTATTATAATAATACAATTTTGTCTATTCCAAAATATCTTAAATGATATATACCATATTATAATATATGTCTGAAATTACATATTTTACGGTTAAGAAAATCACGGGGGGTAGGGAGGGCGATGGGACAATCTACTAATTTTACTAATATAAAAAAAAACACTGGTTACTATATTGGTAGGCGGAAAAATAGTCCAGAAATATAAATATAAATGTGAACACATGTATACTCTACTCCTAATTAGTAATTACCATGTACCTTAAACAAAATATTATAATTTATTATAATAAAAATAATAATTAATTATTAATTGTATAAAATATAGGTTGTAAATGAAATAAAAATATAAATATGAAACACAATATTATGTATACGTCATGATTTATTATGTTATAAGTTATGAGCCAAAAAACATCAGTCTTAGGTACTTATATACAATTATTTATATTTGATATTTTAAGATTTTCTTTTATTTCTTTTACATAAGAGTATCCGTATATACAATTGCTTATATTGGCCTCTTATAAAATATTAACAACTATATTATATAACTAGTAATTATTATTTCTGATAATTATCTGTGATAGTAATATATGTATATACCTAAGACTGATGTTTTTTTGCTGTTTATTTTGGTTTAGAGTATACACATGTTCACATTTATATTTATATTTCTGACTTTTTTTTGCGATTGTATTATATTACATACTGCACCAGAGAGAACTTATCGAGTGGGTAAATTATAAATTATAATGATTTAAAGTTTAGGTCACGCACTCGGTGAAAAGGTCTGGATGACATATTATAATAGACCTATGTGCACAAGATCGTATTGTGTGTAGCTTATTAATTTGCATACTTTAACAGTTTTATAAAAAATACGCCAGAAAGTTTCAAACACTTTTATATTTACCGAAGGACACGTCAGGAATTTCAAGTCGACGCACGTCAGAAACACTGATTACTTAATAAAAAGTTTGATCGCGTAAAGTTATAAAATATTAGCTACCATATTATAACATCGCGCGTGCTTTGTCGAATTTTTTTTTCTTCAAGCATTTTATTTCCGCGAAATTGTTCAATATTCATAATAGTATTATAACACTAAACAGGCTATATAAAGAAGAAAATTAAAATATGTCGTTAACATACATAATATATTCCTATAGAAAATATAAATAAACATATACAACATATGTTCGGTGTACACACAAATATAATATTACTAGCTGAACCCTTCATTGCCCGTAAAAAATCACATTTCTTAAAGAAATTATGATTGTTCAACTCCTTTTGCAGTGTGTAACTTGCTGCAGTAAGTGCAACTCTGCCACGGTGGTAGGCAATGTTCAACAATTCGATTTGATGCTTGTACCTGACCTGCCCCAATGGCAACCAATAATAAATAAATACTAATTTCTTCTGAAGACTGCAGTCTAACCTAACCTAACCTGCAATGTCAACTATATTTTATAAAAGAAATAAAAATAAAATTTCAAATTTCCATCGTGAACATCAAAGTCCCTGTTTTAGCACCTCTTTAAAATTAATTTCGGTAAATCCTTTCTTATTGCACGGTGAAAGTTTTAGATGAACCACTATTCCAAATTTCGAGTTCGTACATTGAGTATAGTTTTTGAGATACAGCGATCAGTGAGTCAGTGGTATTTGGATTTTATATATAAAGATAATATAGTCGCCAAGGTGACTTAGTGGTAGATATTGTTTATATACATTGTCGTCATGTATGTATATAATAATATATAGGCTTACAATAATTTGAAATGGATATATTTGCAGTGCATTCGTTTTTTTTAAACATTGATAAATAAAATAAGACTTTTCGTAAAGTATAAGTAAAAAAAATAAAATATATTTACACATTTGTGCATTATATAAATTATATGCACACAGACACACTGAAATGCACTGTTCATAAATTAATAAATAAATTACTTAGGTACTTATTGATTAAATTATAAACTTATTTTATCAATTCAATGATTAATCGATGAATCGTTATTTAAATTAATCGATAAATCGTTGTTTCAATTATTCGATTAATCTAGTTTTGATGAATCGGTTAATTGCCATTCCGATTAATCATTTTTAAATTAATTGTGCATGCTTATAATCAATCTCCCCCAAATATAATTGAACAGCCCTAAATATAGGTACGTGCATGGTACCTACTATTATATAAAGAAGAAAATTAAAATATGTCGTTAACATACATATTATATTTCTATAGAAAATATAAATAAACATGTTCGGTGTAAGCACAAATATAATATTATAATATGGCGGTTATAGACTTAAAATTTGAAATTGCAGTGCACTTTTTTTTAAACATAGATAAATATTATAAAACTTTTTGTAAAGTATACGTAAAAAACATAAAATATCAGACTTGGGTAAAATACTTTTAAGAGGACGTGATACCCGTGATGTGTTGTCTCCGTCTTACAAGTGCGTAATATATATATTCTACGCTCAGCAGGACACGTCTAGCTCTGTTAGTTTAACAATTAGAGTGGGTTGACCTCTTATAAAATCTAAAGGTAAGAATATTATCTAGACAACCTCATGGGCTTTTCATTATATTTTAATTTTAAAGCGAGCTATGAGTATTTTAAAATTGTAAATTGTTTGTATATCTTAAAGTACTTATAACTCGCTTAAAAATTAAAATATAACAAAAAAAACCCACAACGTTGCCTAGATAATAATCTTACCTTTAGATTTTCGAAGAGGTCAATTTACTCTAATTGTTAAATTAACGGAGCTACACATGTTTTGCTGAGCGTAAAATTTGCTATGTTCTGCACTTGTAAGACAGAGACAACACATGTGGGTATCAGGTTTTTGATATTTGGAATAAATACTCGAATACTTATGAAAAATAGTATTCAGAATATGTATTAAAATACTTCATAAATATAGTATTCCGAATAAAGTATTTTAAAATCATTTTTAATTTTTGTTTTAAATATTAAACCAATGATACTTTTCTTCGGGAAAACTTGCCAACATTTAAAATTTAATAATTCTAAATATAATATAATTTAAGTGGTTGATACTTGGTTTAAAATTTTAAAACGTGTATAATATTGCAAAAATGTCCAGAAAAACAAGGAAACAATTTATCAATGTAAATAATAAGTATTTTTCTATAGGAATAAAATACTTTTAAAAATATTCTAAATATTTATTCAGAATACTGGTGGAAAAAGTATTTTAAAAGTATTCTATATAGGTACTTAAAAGGAATTCCGAACACTGTATTTGGAATACTTCATTCATAATACTACCAAAGACTGTAAAATATATAAAATACACATTTGTGCATTATATAAATTATATACACACAGACACACTGATGTGTCCCGCTGTGTTTCTTAACGTTGATAGCTTTTCCCGACTCATTATTTTTCTAATTGTTCTATTTTTACGTTAATTATTTTTGTTTTTCGTGTGCTTAAATGTAATTGTTCGTGTAATCACGTTAATCAAAAAAGCATAATAATATAATAATGCAATAAGTTGTCGCAGTAATCCAAAACCATAGGTAGGTACACTTCAGTGATATATTTTTTTATAAATGACAAAATTAAAACGTGTTGCTTCTGCGTTTTTGTTTTACGACTAAAAAAACAACGCACAGGGTTCTATCGCTAAATAGTTTCCCTCATTTCCGTCAAATTGGATTAAAAAAACAGAATTTTATAAAATCCATTATATTGTTAATAATATTTCGGACAGTACCTGTGTACTTGGTGTTATTGTAACGCGAAGACACCCTGTGGCCTGTAAGTACATGAGCATAGTATATATATATATATCCATTTCAACGTGGTTTTAAGAATGCAAATAACACGACGAGAAAATATATTATGCCATAAAGATTTGAAAAGATCAAAAGGAGAAAAAGATTTTAACAAAAACACCGTTACATACATTAACAATACAAATGGGAAGATATTATCCGGCTTAGTAAAAGTATCTCAAAGAGAGCTCGGGGGAAAACTTTCGAATGGTTTTTTTGTTTTTTTTTTTGTTATTATTATTTTCTGTTTGTAGGAACTTTTTATTTATTTGTATTTATTTTCACTCTAATTCGTCCTCAAGAGTCATATTAAGCTGCACGTATATATTGTGTCTTAGCGCAAAACTCGAATGGAACGAAACGAAAACAATAATAATATATTATATATAGGTATCTATGGACTATGGTCTTTTATCATGTGCACTGATCCGTATTTACAATGATAAATATTACATTTTTTTTTCGTTTGATTTAAACATATGCCCAGTGCTTAGTTCCCCACCCCTAAAAATATTCAAAGCCCCATCTGCAGGACGCTATCCAGACTATAAAATACTAATTTGACATCAATAATTGCCTAGATCTCCAAACGTAACAAAACATTTTTTATTTTATTATTTTTTTGGATATTGGATGCGATTTTCAATAAATTTAGGGAAATTGAAACTTAATACATACTATTCTGAGGCATAAATCAATTAATAATCGCTTTTATATATTTTCAAAGTATATAGTATTTATATGGAAATATATTTAGGAGGAGTGCGAAGGTGAACTGAACGAAGCCCCTGCGGTTCACTTTATCAAGTATAAGTTATACTATGTGCCTATAACACATTAATTTAACTAAATATACCCCCCAAAAAATGCAATCGAATCTCCGTCTATGCTCGATTGACTTATATGCACATTATGTAACTAATGTCTTAAGCTTTTGAAATAATATGCTACTTTTCAAAAGGCCGTTTAAGATGCCGTTAATAGCTCTCCAATTTTCATACCCAGTCAATTTTTTTTCTGGACTTACAGATTTAGAAATTAGATTGCTATAAGAAAAATGATAATAGTTTTTAAAAAGATTAATATTAATTTTAGATTCTGAGCGGAGCAATGAATGTATTGATTTTACAATGATGTGTGTTTTTTTTTAAATTTTTTTTTGTGTCTGTCATCACCTTTTCTGATAGGAAAGTGAATCTAGTTGGTACTTTGGGGAGTCAGAAGTAAAAATTTCACGGTGCTTTTGAAAACCACTGTGAAAAACAAAAGAAAAATTAAGGAAAAACGGGAATTTTTACGCAAAATCTGTTTTTGAGAAAATCGATTTTGGTTTTTGGTGCAACTCAAAAACAAATGACCGTAGATACTTGAAAATTTCACTGAATGTTTATATTAGCATTTTCTATACACGATACAATTTTGAAAATAATTTGACTCTTTTTGAGCTGTTTACGGACATTGTCAATTTTCAATTTTTTTAGTATTTTTTTCTACAAATACCAATAAAATTTTATTTGTAGATTAAAAAAGTTTGAAAATTTAATAGAAGGCTCCTAGGTTATTGTTTCAAAGGCAGATGAAAAAAATTAAAAATCCTTAGTCACAGTTTTTATTTATAAGCATTTAAAATTCAAATCTTGACAAAATACGGAAGAATCACGAAAATAGCAAATTATTTTTAGTTGAGAATTCATAAAAAATTTTTCTTTTTAAATCTAAGATTTGAAAATAAAATACAAGGTTATCCATAACTTTGTCTACCTTTATCAAAAAAAAAAATGTCTAAAAGTAAGTCAAATTAAATTTTTATGAGCGTTTAAAATTCATATTTTAACAATATTTGATATTCACTCGATATCTCATGTAACGATTTTCTTATTTTGTTGTAATTAAAAAACGTATGACTGTAGATACTTGAAAATTTCACTGAATGCTTATATTAGCATTTTCTATGCACGGTTAAATTTTGAAAATAATTTGATTCTTTTTGAGCTGTTTACGGACATTGTCAGTTTTCAATTTTTTAGTTTTTTTTCTGCAAATATCAATAACATTTTATTTGATATGTAAAAAAGCGTGAAAATTTAATATAAGGCTCCTGATATATCGTTCTAATAGCAGTTGAATAATATTGAAAATTTACAGGCATACATTTTTTTTATAAGCATTTAAAGTCCAAATTTTGACAAAATTTATCAAATTTATAATTTAATAATTATTTTGTAGTTAAAAATTTATAAAATGTTCAACTTTTATAGCTAAAGAAAATTTAAAACAAGGTTCCACGTAAATATTTTGTATAT
Source organism: Sitobion miscanthi (assembly GCA_008086715.1). NCBI lineage: Eukaryota > Metazoa > Arthropoda > Insecta > Hemiptera > Aphididae > Sitobion > Sitobion miscanthi. Next base: position 11,089,426 of record CM017800.1, on the reverse strand, counting down.
AAATTACTTTATTCACAATAATATCATCAAAAAATATACTTGCTAATATCATAGGCTGACTGACCGTTTTCGCTCAGAATCGTTTTTCTTATAGGTACAATGATATTATATCATTGAATTCAAATTTAGCACATCTATAACAGTAAACCTCTTGTAACCTACTGTACAGCAGAGTGACATCCAATTACCCACCTTTTTAAATCTATACTTAGAGTAAGGCGTAAGCAGTATTTAACATAGTTTTGAGACCAAAAGATTTATCATATATAGGTATATATAGCCAGGGCGGGGTGCATGTAAACTCCGCCAGGAAAATAAAACAGGTAAAATTGGGTTCGTGTAAACTCTACCACTGAAAAAAATCAGATAAAACTGAGTCCAAGATTCAAAATTTAACGCATATTTTTATCATTATCATCATCCATCACTATATAAATTTATAGATGATCTACAGGATATTCAAGTTGACACATATATAAAAATTAAAAGTGCAGAAGAAGGTGTAATATAAAAAAGAAATAAAGTGACAACGCAAAAATACAAATTTATTAACGAACAACGACAAATGAAAGAAGATGGATGAATTTCAAGATATGAATTTTTGAAAAAAGTATGTTTTGAGAATAAACGACAAAATGTTAATTAGGTACCTACCTATTGTATTATTATTTTATTTTTTAAAATTTTATTTTTTGATTTTACGATCACTTTATGATCTTTTAAAATAATTTTTAGTAATAATAATATTTTTCAATTTTGAAAATGGTTTTTTTTATTTTTACGCCTAATACTCTATGAGTTTCAAGAGACTTCTATGGAGTATACTATTATAGGTAATTTTCATGTTACAAGATAGCGTACAAACTACAAACGTTATCGATCATGAAGTTAGGCCACCGATAAAATACGTACATACCTAATTAAACGATAAACGTATAATATATAGGTTATCGTATCGATATGTATTATATAGGTAGAATATATATAAAAGGTATATAAAATAAGTTGCCGCAGTTTGTATAATGTAAAATTTTTTTTTCCGCAGTTTACATATCAACTTTTAGAAAAAGGTTAATTTTGCCGCAGTTTACCATCTCCCATGTGGTATACGACGTGTATACTACCAATATTCACAGAACTCCGGCTAACAGCTGTAGACAATAAACAGGTCAAATTCTTAAAATCTAGATATATATAGGCCCCATCACCCTCGCATGAACACATTATGTTCACTTGCACACATACCTCTACTGTAAAAGAAATAATGGTTTCTCCCTTTTTCGACCAACGCCCACCTAAGGCGTTTCTAATCCGGAGACACTTCTTACACTGATGAGAGGTGGTGGTAAACGGTCGTCGACGGTGCGACGCCAGTGTCGAGTTCAGACTGCACTGTCTACACTCGAACACTGCAGCAGTGCACACGTAATATACCGTGTTCGCTCCGTCTTAAACTCTCTGAGCTTATTCTCAAAGTGTTCAAACGTCTTGTCAAATTATTATTTTTGCGTGTTTTATTTTAATGTGTAATTGTAAAAAAATTTTCGTACGTGAGAAATGCACTTTTACCTTCGCCATTAAACGTAATTTGTTCAGACATAAAAAATGTACGACTGCGTGCGTTTCCCTTGCACTATACTGCGTACATTTTTTAGGTTAGGTTACGGATCTCATATTATCTTCTTCCTCGTCGAATAAAACACGTCTTTGGTATGTACATAATATTATTATTTAATTAATTTTACATTTAATATTCTTTTATTTATTGAATTATCAAATTAATTAACTAGCGTTAATATTTATTTTTTTTATTAACTATTAAGCAGTTGGCGTATTCACATCTCAGACGTAACGGAAGATCAAACAGCTCCGAAGATTGTACCAAATATTCAAGCTGGACCGTATACAACAATTTTTGTTCCATTGGTGATAAAATTTGCATGGCGGACTTCGGAAAATTTGAAAACGCTGAGTTTGCCGATACTATTCAAGGTTAGTTTTATTTTATTATTATAGACAGGGCTTGACTAATTAGGTTTTCTCTGTTACATTTAAAGGTTCTCATACGGTTAACGGGAAAAGAACATTTTCTGCACAAACACTACATCGGCCATCGAGAGGGAAAAATTACGAATAAATATCATCTAATCTCCCGAATTTCCAGAAATATATTCTTTATTGAACAGCAAAATAGTTAACGGCAAAAAATCAAAATTATTCAAAATTACACAATATTTTTCCACGTCGGTTCTGAGCGTGAAGAATGACAGCAGGTCGCTCGCCTAGGCCTCATTTCCATGCTTCTTTGACTGGACAGATTATATATGAATTTTCAAAAACTCACGTTCAGCATAATTCGAAAGAAAATGTAACTAGAAACTAGTTACAACCTAACCTACATAGAATCTTCCAGACGTTAAGAATTCATCAAGAAACCGGTTAGGTTAGGTTAGGTTCAAAACTTCATCAGTTGAAATTGTTATGGAAACGGATACAATAACAGTCATGGAAGAAACACTTGTAACATTATCAGATAAAGAAGTCCATGTTCCAAGGTTTTACTTTACAGTCCATAGCTAGCTGATTATAAAGCTTGGTATAAATAAATATACCAATAACAATGTCTAGAATATGGATCTCGACACATCAACGCAGATATATTGAGCCTGACCGACCACCTGCCACACGTACTCCTGCGCTTCAGTGAGTGAAGTCTTTTACCTATGGACGCGAGATGCAGCATTATGTAACTATGATTTTTTTTATTAAAATTATTATTATTACAGCCGACTCTTGATAACTTGAAACTCATACAGGGGAAAAAATTCTATTTACTAAAAATTTCAAATTATCAAACTCTTAATGTGTTAAGTATTGTAATTTGAAGGGGAATTTTATTTGTTCGAAATATCGTGAGTCGACTGTATTATTAAAATATAAAACAATCTGTACATATAATAGCATATTAAGTAATATGGATATAATTAAGTATATAAGTTCATAATAACGAAATTTGTTGATACAATAACACCCAGGTTTGTGTGATCATGGAAATATATTATAATAAACAGTTTTGGAATAATGGGATAAGGGAACTTTATGATTTTATTGGTTTGGGTTTAGGTTTGGACTTTGGGCTCTCGAAAATCCAAAATTTCGGTTCCAGTTATGACTTCGGTTTTTAAAAATATCAAGTTTCGGTGTCGGTTAATACCGGTTTTAACCCTTTTATATTTGACTTTTATATTTTATTTTATTTTTATCAGTTATGTACCTATAAAAAAGTTAATATATTAAGCACCTTTAGTAATTAAGTGTAGTTATTTCAGAGTTTAGGTAATATAATAATATCATTACAATATTAACACTAATACTATAAAAAAAATATAAGTATTAAAATAATCAATAATTTACTGACTGTTTATGGAAGTTTCACAATACCATTGAATTCTATTCATTATAAGATTTCAAAAAAACATTACTCACATATAATACGTATAATACAGTATATTGTATATGACTAGCAAATACTGACTGATAATATATTTAAAACATAACTAGATATCCACTACCTACCTATTTTATTTGTTAATAATATTTAAATTTTAAACTAATAGACAAACATATAAAACATAATATAATATTATAGTGGTAAGATAATCAACCTTATTATAAATAAATAACTTTGTTATAGTATATTATAAGTAGGATACGCTTAGGTAAAAATGCATGAATAATAATATATACTAAGATAGTTATTATATTATAATATCTATAATAAATTATATTAGTAAAGTAACTTACCCTTGAGGATTTTTTTTTTTAAATTTTTTTTAAAGAATCTATATTCTAACTAATAATTGGTCTTCCAGATGCATAGATGTTATATTGCATCATTTTAACAATATTAATGGTAACAGAGACGGGAGAACAGTTCAGTAAACAGAAGTACTTCAGTCGTGCAGAGCATAAAGACTCCATAGAGTAAAGAGTTAACGATACATACGTTAGGTATTTAATATTATTACAGCAGCCCTACAGACATATTAGTTAGCTAACAATAATATTAAAAGACAACTTACTCTGAAACATTTATAAACATACAAATTGTTATTATTTTTAGAAATTCTACACTAGATATTGCGAATTGCAATTTGCAATTTAATAATAATTGAAATTCGGTAAGTAGGTACTAGACTTCTTATAGATTACATAGAAATTAGAATTTAGATTTTTGGAATTTATTTTATAACAATTTTGTTATACGCATAATAATATTCTTATTTCTTAGTATTGATAAACTTTCATACAGTGGCGTAACTGGATAACAATTTGTGGGGGGGAAGTAATATAATTTATTCAGTACATATTCATCATGATCAAAATTCTGACCCCCCTCCGGTTTAGTCTTAAAACCCATTTTATGGTTTAGAAACAAACTGTAGGTAGCAGGTACTGGTTAGTGGTCACCTATATTGTTAAATAGTTAATACCTACATAAGAGTACATTAATAATAAGGTGCTATTAGTAGTTTAAAAAAGTTACTTCATACCTAGTGTAAATATTTGTTACACATATTTTATATTTGGTGTACAGTAAATAATAACCAACAAATTATTTAAATTACTTTATAAAACAAATCTTAAAAAATAAATAAAAGAATAGGTATTTTATTATTTTAATATAAGTTTTCTATTACCTTACACTCTATTTAAAACAAATTCATCAATTATCTTATCAAAATCAATTGACACGGATCGTTGAATTTGTAATGATGCTAAGCCGCTTGCTTTTGACCCAAACTGGTTCTTAAATAACTTTTCAAACGTTATAAACAGGAAAATGTTCTTTCACATGTAACAGTATTCGTTGGAATAGTTAGAAATATTTTTATTATTTTTATTTAGTTAATAAATTCTATTTGTTTATCACCAGATAAAAAAAATATAATTTTAATATTTATGTTAAACTCATTATGCCTTGTCTTGAACATCCGATTAAAAACGTTAAGCTCAATAGTGACTTCGTCAAAATCCATGTTATATTATGTGTCACATATAAATTTGATTGATTTATTTTCTCTGACAATAACATCCTTCATAGCTTATAGTATATTAAGATCATTTTTAAATATGTTGGATCCTTTCTTAATTTAAGTAAATTCAAAGATTTATATTGTCGAATTAACTGGGGGGTCAAAATGATACCTTTGCCCTTCCACAAAAATGCCTAAAGTGGAAAGTGCGCCCCCTCCCAAAATTACGCCACTGCTTTCATAGATCTATGAATATTATATGTTATTACTAATAAGTAATAATTAACTTTATAATTATATTATACCTACTTCTATATATATAAAATATCTATTGGATTTTGGAACCAAAAACACCAAAATAATCTCAAAATCAAAATATAATTTTCAGTTTCTAAAAAAAATGTATTTAAGGGTTCCGGTCCCAACGTTTTCTAAAGATTTCGGTCCAAAATCTGTCTATTTTGGTACGGTTCCAGTCCCTGCTACAAACACCTGCACCCACAAATTAATTTGCACAACATAAAAATTTCATTGGTTTTAAAATAAATAATATAGCAAAAATAATAGAAAAAAATTATCTTTTTCGTGCATTCATCATAATATTTGCATAATAAATTGCTATTAGTATTACTATTTTAAAATAATTCAAAAATATTTTTAAAGTAAGATTTTTGGTTCAATTATGAAAATGTTCATCATGTGTATTCTATGGTTATTTACTTTTAAAGCTCTACGGTTGTATTCATCATTATTTTTATAATGCACATTTTGAACTGGATGTTCAATAACTCTATACTTAAGTAAAATATTCGGTTTGTGCTATCTAACTGAAATAAAAAACATATAATTATTGATTGAATGTAGCTTACAAAAACTGCAACTATAGTAGTCCTAGTCGAGTTGAACAAATATTTGGATAGTTTCACATGAAATTTGTATTTACGTATGAAAACATAATACATAAACAAATATGGAATAATTTCATAGTTGCCGAGTCATACGCGCAACTAAATCGTATCCTGGACCACTTTTTGACTTATTGGAGAGAGAATTTTTCAACTTATGTGTTGGTAATATTTTTTTATTATAATACTATATACCTATAACTTGATTTCTTTGTTATTCCGTAAAATCGTCTTCAGCTTGTTGTCGTAACGTTTATAATTAAGATGGTAATTTACTATCATATTCTTTAATTAAATGGCCATCAACTTCAGTAATAACTTCGGTATGGCAGATAGTTCTTGTATTACTGAATTCAATTTCCTTAAGATGCTAATAGAATAGTATTCTGGTGTGTACAACGGGGTTCAATCTATATTATATTTAAGATATTATGAATATTACAATCATTCTTGTGTTTGGAGTTTACCTACACCTTAATTTCGTTTTTATACCTGTGTCTGCAGTTTGGATTTGGAATTTGATTAACAAATACTATCCCCCAAATCACAATATTAACTTAAACGTCCAACCAACTGCGTGAAGATTGTTTAATATAGTGATAACTAATAAGTATCGTACATCATTAATAAAATTCTATAACTACGAAAGAAGTGAACTGAAAATGACCTATGTGTAAACCTTTTTTAATCATATAATGAGGGCCGGCCTTAGGTTTTTCACCGCCCTAGGCAATTTTAATTTATACTGCCCTATTCAAAAGTTAATTTTTTTATAGCCGGTGTGGCGGTGTGTTTTCCAATTTATTTGATTACACGCATAGGCGGATAATTGATGTAATCCATGGGGGGGCTTAACATTTTTACCTTTCATTTGCGTAAATACACATTTTCATATACGCTTCAACCTACTAGCTAGTGGCTACTTCTACATTATTCTAGCTGAGGCGCTAAATATGTATAGTTAATAGGAACATAGGTACATAAGTAAATTATTGAAAGCTACTAATTTTTTTTTTATGTTATAAACCATTGCTTTGTGCTAATATGTTAACAATTGTATCAGTATTAATATACTTAGATAAACTTTTTTCTGTGTACAAAATTTATTGAGGTGTTAGATATTAAAGATAACATACACTTAAGTCATTACAATACACACAAATCATATAAAATTAAATTACAAATATACAATTTACTTTGACGTCTGGTCTGACTGAGTTCTTATTAAGTAGGTATATATGATATTGTTGATACATTACGTTATGGCTAGGTCAGAGAACTTATAGCATTTGTATATTTGTCCTGCACAGTCAAAAATAGCAAAGTAAAAACAACTATTTCTTGATTTCACGAAGCTAGTTTTAAAATTTCATTTTGAATATAATATTTCAGTTTTTTTTTGTTTTTTATGGCATATTTATTCCATTTTAATATTTTATACCTACTTTTTAAGACATATTTTAACTTGAATAATAATTTTATAAATTTTTTCTCCACCAACATTTTTATTTTAAATAATACAACCAAGACATACATTTATTTTTAATTTTTGTGGTATAAAATGGTTTTTGATTGGTGGCAAGTGCACGTTTTTCCTAGAAGCCTGATCATTTTATAAATTTTAATAAATTTTAATATTTAAAGAAGTAACACGTGTCACAAATAAAACTAATTCAAAATAGTAATTTCAGTTAAAGAAAATACAATAAATAAATAATTAAAATATTATTGTTTTTATTTTTAAAATACATAGGTATTTGGTGACTTTTTATGGTTATTAGTCCTCAGCCCTTTAGTCATGGCACATGCTCAAACACCGTTGTAGTACTGTAGTATGGGTACATCAAATTAATAATAAGTGATAACTGATAACGTTATTGGTTTGCCTGGTTTGCGTTGGAAACTGTTAAATGTACTGTTTAATACCCGAACGTCACTTTAAACAGTGGTAAACTTATATAACCATGTTTCTATCATAGATTATAATAACAAATTCTTACCAAAAAATATTTGACAAATTTGTTTAAAAAGTTTTGATTATTTTCGATAGTTGTGTCATATTTGTATGTTGTAACTGAAGTTGAGATACTAAAATCTTCCAAAGGGCTTGATTACGTTATGTTCTCTAAGTTTAAATTGTGAAGTGTGTTTTTATTGGGCATATATTAAACTTATATACTAAACTCTACATTTATTTAGATACCTACCTATTTTGGATATTAACGAGATATGTATCTTATATAAGTACCTACTATGGATTTTTATATTAGGAAAAAGAATAAAGAATCGTCTTTCAAAAATAATGAATTTGCTTTTATATCATCTTTACCATACATATCTTGATAGCTCGATTACTTTAATATAATAAAATTTACTATATGACTACAATAATTTGTCATTATATTAGTAAATATTGATCCTTACATACAAAAATTGTACACATTTACAATATCTTCACATTTATTAAAATTGAATTAAAATTTTTAAATTTGGCCTAAATCCATAGACGGAAAATGCTTCTAAAAAAGTTATATTTAATTAATTTTACATTTAATTATCTTTTATTTATTTAATAATTAAATAAATTAACTAGGTTTAATATTTATTTTGTTTTAACTAAATAGTAATTGGCGTACTGATTATGTCCCTGCACATCAGGTGTAACAGAAGATCAAATAGTATAAAAATACTATACTTTAGGTTTGTTTTATTTTAATATTATAGACTGAGCGTTGGCTAATTAGGTTGTATTTTTTAAATTTAAAGATTCTCATACGAATGCGGTTAATGGGAAAATAACATGGATCTCGACACACAAACGAAGATATATCGAGCCTTGCCAACCATCTGATACACCCACGCCTGTACATCAGTGAGTGAAATATTTTACTTATGTCACACGAGATGCAACATTATGTAGTTATGATTTTTTTTTATTATAATTATTATTATTACAGCCGACTCTCGATAACTTGAAACTCATACGAGGAAAAAAATTCTACTTACTACAAATTTAAAAATATCAAACTCTTAATGTGTTAAGTATTATGATTTGAAGGGGAATTATTTTTGTTCGAGATATCAAGAGTCGACTGTATTACTAAAATATAAAACAATCTGTACATATAATAGCACATTAAGTCATATGGATATAAGTTAATATATAAGTTTATAATAACCAAATACGTTGAAACAATTACACCCAAGCTTGTATGATCATGGAAATACTTTATAACTAACAGTTTTGGAATAATGGAACTACAAACCAGGGACTGGAAGCTTAATGATTTTTTCAGATCTGGTTCTGGTTTCAGTTTTCAAAAATATCAAATTTTGGTTTTGATTTCGGTTTCGATCAATACTGATTGACTTTTTCTTTTATTTTATTTTTATCAATTATGTACTGTATAAAAAAATTAACATATTAAGAACCTTTATTTAATGACCGATATTAATTAGAATTAAGTGTACCTATTTGAGAGTTTAGGTAATATAATATCATTATGATAAAATCAACATTATAATCAAACTTATAAATAAATTACTTTATTATCGTACCTATATTATAAATAATAGAGGGATAGGAAAAAAAATGCATGAATAATAATATATACTAAGATAGTTATTATATTATAATATCTATAATAAATTATATTAGTAAAGTAACTTACCCTTGAGGATTTTTTTTTTTAAATTTTTTTTAAAGAATCTATATTCTAACTAATAATTGGTCTTCCAGATGCATAGATGTTATATTGCATCATTTTAACAATATTAATGGTAACAGAGACGGGAGAACAGTTCAGTAAACAGAAGTACTTCAGTCGTGTAGAGCATATAAACTCCATAGAATAAAGAGTTAAAAATATCCACATTAGGTATTTAATATTATTACAGCAGCTCTACAGACATATTAGTTAGCTAGCAATAATATTAAAAGACAACTTACTCTGAATCATTTATAAACATACAAATTATTATTATTTTTAGAAATTCTACACTAAATATTGCAAACTGTGATTTGCGATTCAATAATAATTGAACTTAAGTAAGTAGGTACCGGACTTATTATAGATTACATAGAATTCATATTTTTACAACATTTGATATTCACTCGATTTCTCATGTAACAAATTTCTTATTTTATTGTAATTAAAAAACGAATGACAGTAGATACTTGAAAATTTCACTGAATGTTTGTATTAGCATTTTCTATACACGGTTAAATTTTTTAAATAATTTGATTCTTTTTGAGCTGTTTACGGACATTGTCAGTTTTTAATTTTTTTAGTTTTTTTTTCTATAAATATCAATAAAATTGTATTTGTTGGGTAAAATAGCGTGAAAATTTAATGCAAGGCTCCTGATATATTGTTACAATAGCACTTGGAAAACATTAAAAATACATAGGCACAATTATTTTTTATAAGCATTTAAAGTCCAAATTTTGACAAAATTTATCAAATTTATATTTTAATAATTATTTTGTACTTAAAAATTTATAAAATGTTCAACTTTTATAGTTAAGAATTTAAAATTGAAAACAAGGTTCCACGTAAATAGGTTATATATAAATTACTTTATGCACAATAATATCATCAAATATACTTAGTAACATCTTAGTCTGACTGACCGTCTTTCCTCAGAATCGTTTTTTTATACAATGATATTATATCATAGAATTTAAATTTAACACCATCCATTACAGTGAGCCACTTGTAACCTACTGTACAGCAGAGCGACATCCACTCACCCACCTTTTTGGAATTTTTATTCTGACAATTTTGTTGTACACATAATAATATTCTTATTCCTTAGTATTGATAGACTTTCATACTGTGGCGTAACTAGATAACAATTTGGGGAGGGGGAGCAATATAATTTATTTAGTACCTATTCATCATGATCAACACTCTGACCCTCTTAAAACAAATTTGATGGTTTAGAAACAAACTTAAGGAAGCAGGTACTGGTTAGTGGTTTATGTATTAATTATTATTAATTACTATTTTTGTGTACTCGTTAAGATAAGACTCTTCCACATCTATATTTCTTAGTCTTTTGATTGTAAGCTCATATATGCGTTTTCTCGTGCGTAAACCAAACATTCCAAATGTCCATCAGTCAAAACCTGCATGCACGTAAACACCCCTCCGGGGCACCCGTTTTCACGAACGTAAACCAGGCAGTCTATGTGACCGTTATACGCGGCTTCGCTGCATGTAGCCTCAGTCCGGGGGCACCCGTTTACTCGAGCGTAAACCAGGCATTCCATATGACAGTTAAATATGAAAAGTCTTGCATTCACGCAATCAATTTCTTTGTGCTGAAGTTTCGTCTTTTGGATCTGTGTTAATTTATATTATTTTGGATTTTGAAATTATGTCTACTTTTATAAGTCTTTTGATAGTGAGCTCATATATGCTATCAGCTGTCTAAAGTTCACCAATGATTTTTGTATAAATTTGAATATAGCATCTCCCTTTAGACACTTAGCGAATGTACAGACAAACACTACAGTCTACTCCGTTCTTCTGAATGTGGTTAACATTACAAATTACACATAATAAGATATAAATTATGTTCTGTTTTGGAATGTTGTACTCACTTTGCAGTGTAGGTACTTTGCCATCTCTTCCTTTGTTAGTTCTTTGAGTTCGACATACACGTTGAAATTCATATTCAAATCTGAATATATGTAAGGTTTTGCATTAATGCAACTTATTATTTTGTGCTGAAGTTTCTTTTTTTGGATCTGATGTTAATTTATATAATTTTGGATTTTGAAATTATGTCTACTTATTTAGTCCAATGTCTTACACTGGCAGTCCATGTGACCGTTTCTCGCGGCCCAGTTGCACGTCTCCTTGTCTCAGGGGCAACCGTTCTCCTTGGCATATATCAGACATTCTATATGTGCTCGTGCAACGCTGTTTTTTCACATTTGTTTTTAAATCTCTGGTGATTGATGGGGAATTTCGATCTGCTGAACATTGTCTGCCCCTCGTTGACCTCGTTTTGGTTTTTGTCGATTTTTATAATGTCAATCAGCGACTCGCAATAATTTTCCATGTTAACTTCTAGTGCTTCTAAAGAATCGAACTTTTTACGCTCGATTTTGTTTCAAGCGTAGTACGCCGTTTTCAACAGGCTAGGTAGTCCGTAAATATCTCCGTTAAGTCTGACGACGTAGCTGTCTGTCCAAACGAACTACACAAGTGTGCTGTACAGCTGTCTGTCCGTACAAGTAAACAAAGACAGTGTGCGAGAAAACATAATGTTCAACGGTAATTTATTATTGGTAATCGTCGTGCGATCACACACGAATAACGACGTTAAAAAAATGTTGGAAAAATGAACTTAAGAGCATGTGTCTGTGCAACAGAGTAGGTATAAACTATTACAATTTTAATTTAATTTGTCATGGTACAAAACTACAAAACTCAATGAATTCGGACCATACTCTTCAAAGTTTAAAGATTATAATCTAACCTACGTCCTACGGAATAAAGAAATTATAAAGAACTACAGACGCTTGCCTAACCTAACCCAACATCCCACAAATGCTAATACTATTTGATTAAAGAGGGGACATATCCTTGGACTTAATGGCCTTGCCATTTTTTTCTTATGTGAATTAGCTAACCATTCATATCTATAGCTCTTATACTTATAGACGAGCCTTCTGTATACCATATGCACTATGAACTGCCTCATGCACAACACACTGATTCTGCAAAATTTGATGTCGGATTTACCACTTTTGGTAATTGTATAAAATAATATTGTATAGGTAATTACTTTGTGACTTATGTACGATATACCTTAAGTTAAAGCAAAAACTATAAAGTACAAATGTATTATTATTTATAATATTTGATCTTAGCAAATACTATACTACACAGAATATATAGTATTTTATCGTAATTTACGTCTGTAATGGTTTTTAAAATATTGTACTCATTAATGCGCACGTGCACAATACACGGTGTACCGCGAGAAAAGCCCTCTCCTCCTATCGTTCGAACTTCTACTATTGCCCGTCTATTTATAGTATAAGGCTTAGATCATATGGTAAAAAAATTAAAATTTATTATAGGCGCTGCGCGTGGCACTTAAGTAGCATTGCGCTCAAGCGCATAAACTTTAGGTTATATATTATCATAAATCACGGTTGACATACAAAGTATTGACGAATTACTATTTTAGACTCAATAGGTAAACAATTTATAATCTTAAAAATGAGTTTAAAAGATAAATTTAATGAGGTAGCTCTTTGTTTTATAACTGAATATTCAATATTAAATTTTGAGAATGTCTCGGTTTTTGACAGTTGTGTTAGTAATATTTGCAATTTGATATTTAAGAAAAATATTGATCAAGTTGAAAAAATCAATTGTAAATACTATTAACAGAAAAACTTCAGCTCTTCGTAAGTGTATTGAAACTATGAAATTGTGATGTTGTAGTTAATATATCAGAAATGAATAATAGTAGGTATAATAATAAAGTGTATTGAACATTGTAATTACACGTCTAACAATTTTTTAAATTACAATAATGAAAAACAACTTTGTACAGCATTTCGGTATACCACCTGTGCTCTGCTATTGTAAAGATTAGTTAGACATAATAAAAAGACTGATTAAAAATCAAAAACCAGTAACTAGTTTTTTGGATGTAACTGGTCAGAAAAATTGAAAAGAACATAAAAAGAGTTCTGTACTATGTTCTAGTTGTAAATTTCCCTTTACCTAGAAAATCAAGTGTCACGTTTCCCGTTGGTAAGATGATTAGTTCAGCACACGACATAGTTTCAATTTCACAAAGCATTTGTTTTGAAAAACAAACAACTTTGGGCCGTATTTACAAACATAGTGACGGAATCAGTTATGCAAAAATAAATGTCTTGTGTATAATATGGAATGTTTTTAATTCCATTTACAATTACCATTCAGGTACAGTTTAAGGGGATTCCATACCGTGATTTTCTGTTTTTGTCTAACACACGCACAACATAGGATTTTAGACGGATTCTTTGCCAAACATATCAATTAATATAATGAAGTGATAAGAATGATAAAATGATAAAACACATTTGAATTCGTCGTCAAATCTACTTGAAATCAACTTTCCCATAATTTTTATTTTTTGATTTTAGCTTCTCCAAAAATTGAAATACAAAAATAAATAGTTTAAATAGTCTTTTTTAATATGACGTTTTCTGGAATTTGAGGGGTTAATGTCAAAAATGTGGAAAAGTCGATTAAAAGTAGACTTGACGACGAATGGAAATCTTTTTTCAGAATTCTTATCACTTCAATAGATCAATTGGAATGTTTGGGCAAAAAACACGTTTAAAATAATACTATGTCGCGAGTGTGTTAGACAAAAACAGAAAATCACGGTATCGAATCCCCTTAAACTGTACCTCGTATTTTGCAGTTTTTTAGAATTTATTTTCAAAATCAATTAATAAAATGTATTGGTGTATATTTGACAACTTTTATGATAGTAAATCCAACTACATATGCAATTTAATATAACCAATAATTGTTGTTATTTTAACCTAATTTGGAAGTCAAGGGGACAAAATAGCGGGATAATTTGAGAATCATGCTTAACAAACTACTGGTGTCGTCTTGACACCAAACCAACCTTAGTCGGAATATAACGTGCAAATGTGTATGAGATTAACTCAAATTGGTGTTGAATCTACAACAGTTTTCTATGTGTGAATACTTACGTAAAATTGAATTTAGCAACCCTCGTTAGATACTCTTCTTATCTACTTATTTATATATATATCTAGATATCTAATTTTTTGGTTCAACGTCTCCCAATGTTCAAGCCATTGTTCTGAATGGGGTTTCCAATAATCTTAAATCGCAATTCTTTCATAGGTAGATGTCGACAATCTTTGATAGCCCATTCATGTTATTATAATCTTTGAGTAATGAGTATGATGATAATTCACAAGTGATTATTATTGTTAGGGCTTAAAACTGATATTAGATACCGATTTTTAATTCCGGTGAGACCGTTAAAGTTAAAATCAAAAAAAAACCAATAGGTACCGGTAATCAAATTCAAAATTGAAATCGGAAAAATATATACCAATATTAAATCGAAATCAGAATTGGAAAAAAAAATACCTATATCCGAAACCGAAATTGAAATTGGTAATAATAAATACTGATATCCGAAACCTTAATGAAATCATAAAAAAAAGTTTTCAATTTCAAGGCCTGATCATTAGGTGCCTTTTGTTAACTTTCCGTATTTTTTTTGTAGAATATAAATATACAACTATATTTAAATTTGTTCAAAATATTTTATAAGAAAAATATATCTTCAAATATAATATACATTTTAAATCATAACAATGTGAATTAAATTTGTAATTTTTTTATAATTTCAAATGTGTTCTAAATAAAAAATAAATTTATGTTATTTTTGTCATTTAAGAAAATGATTAAATTATAAATTAAAATCTGTTTAGAGATTATTTTAGAAAATTGTAAACATTTTAGAAGTTGTTAATTTTTTTTATTTTATATTATAAGTACCTTGATTATATTTTGTAATTTGTAAACATTATTGCTTTACACTATGTTGTAACCTTATTATGTTTAATAAATTAAAAAAAACTTAAAATATCACAGGTACTTGTTATTGTTTTACATACAATTTCTAACCGTTTAAATATTGAAACAGTAAAAAAAAAGTAAGTACTTATATTTCTAAATAACCTGTTAGCAGATTTATCGTCATAGAGGCATATCATCATGGAGATATTATGCTGAAAAATTACGAACCATTGTATCCAGTATTCGGTGTGGCTTGTCTGTAACTGCGTAAGAGGTGATAATGAGGAACGGAAGAAATTATTGTTAGATTTCCCACTGGTTCATCTTCATCATTTATCCCTTAGAAATTAATATTAAACGTTAGTAAAATGTTTTAAAGGTTAAGTTTTAAGCTATATATTACCTGTGAGTTTAGTATATACTATAATACGATGGTAGTAAAAACCTGAGAACACTGGTATAGTACCTACTTGATAGCAAACTCCCTCCACCATTTGAAGCTTCAAAGTCGGTTGGCAATTGTATGGTATTTTATATGGTAAATAAGATTAATTATGATTTATCTTGTATTGTGTCTTATTTTGAAAAAAAAATAATATTTTATATAAATCATTTTATATTTACTACCTATTTTATTTTACCATTGAAAACGATGTTATTCCTAATACATTTTGTACAATGCATGAAATGTTTTACCAAACGAAAAAAGGTCCACAGCTGATCTTCACGTCTTATAACAATATAAATTACACATATAGGAGTTCCTTATATAGTGTAGTATGGAAGTCTGTGGTTAACATTGATTGTATAAGCCAGGGATGGACAACTCAATGCTACTAGAAAGTCAATTTTTTGGAAAGTGCGAAAATCTAGCGGGCCAGAAAACATAGAAAGCATAAAATAAAAAAATTATGTTAACTATGTCCCTAATAATATTATAATTAAATACTATAATAGTTCAATACGACATAAGCATTCATAATTATACGTTTTACGATAAACATTTTATCAATTTTAATAATTTTACAACTTAAATAAACTAATATACCGAAAAATCCTAACATTTTATATGTTTTTATAAAGTAATTTAAAATGTAGCACGGGCCACTTAAAAATGGTACTTGGGCCACCAGTTGCCCGTCCCTGGTATGAGCTATGAAAAAATACATCGTAGGTGCCTCATGTGTTTCTTTATTTTTAACAGGTATTTTTTTTATAACAATTTCAAAATTTTTAAACACGCAGACGTATCAATTGCAAAATCAACTTTATTTTTTCCAACGGTAACTACTATATTTTTTAATGGATTCAGGTAAAGCTTTTTTTTTTGAAAATTTTGATAGTCAAATCATCAATTTTGGTTTGCTGGTTTATTAACTATGGTCCTCTTAAGTTTAGTAAAATATGCATTAATACTTTTAATTTAAATAATTGATATAGGTTTAATTTACAAGGGCTAAATAATTTTTCTTATAACTAACTTTTATAATTTTAAATTTAAACCATAAGTTCCCTATACTGGTAAGTATCTTATGCAAAGTATGAATTTAGCAGTTGAAATTGAGCAATAATATACGCATATTTTGTACATTTTTAATTTAAACTTTTTTGCTGAGTTGGAAATGCAGTTATAAACATCAACTGGGGGGAGGGTACCTTGTATACATTTTTGCTCCTCACCAAAAATGAGTTCAACACGCCACTGCGTAGGTATATTACACTATCCCTCATTTTCTGTAAGAAGAGACATTCAAAGGAAACACTTACATAATATCCAGACTTGGATAAAATACTTTTAAAAAGTATTTGGAATAAACACTCGAATACTTATGAAAAATATGTACTCGAATAAGTACGTACAAATAGTATTCCGAAAAGTGTATTTCAAATACTTTAAAAGTACTTTTTAGTTTTTGTTTTAAATATTAAACCAATGACACTTTTTTTCGAAAAAATTTGTTATTATTGAAATCTCAATAATATTATATTCTATCATGCTAAATAAAAAATAATTTAAAATCTTGATACTTAATTTAAAATTTTAAAATTTTATAGTAAAAAATATTTTTGTAACAGGAATAAAATATTTTTTAAAAATATTCTAAATAGTTACTTTTGGGAAAAATGTATTTTAAAAGTATTCTGAATACTTTATTTGGTATACTACCCAAGATTGAATTAATAGATGATTCTAGTAATGATTGATAATTTTAGTTTTATTATACCATATATTGAATTATTTACTATACATTTTTTTTACATAATAATAAAATAATATTAGCCTATTATATAAACAAAGGTTAGGTTAGGTTTTATTGATAAAAAATTGATAAATTATGTAAAAATTGAGACGGCACGGTCACAACGGACCGGCGTCCGAAAATAATAACGCTTGATTTCCGCTATTACATCTTTTCTATATTTACATATATCAAAACATTAAACTGTTGAACATTGTTTCGACCACAAATATTTTGGTTTTAGATGCTTATTAAAACACAGGACCTAACAATAAAAGAAAAAATAAACTATCATTATAAATCCATGCATATTTTTTAGTTTTATTTATTCTTCAAGATGATAATGGGCCCCGCTCAACATATTCAGGCCTAAGAGTTCACAATTTTAAATATTATAAAGTCATTAAATAGTTAATATAAATTAAATAGTAACAATGTACACATTATTTACAATACACATTTTGTAACAGTACACCGTCAGACGCTCAAAACGGTCCTTTTCAGGATCTAACCTTTCATTCAAGAAACACAGACAGGAGACGATGGGTATCCAAAGTATAGGCGAAGAGCTCCAGAAAATGGTGGTTTTACTGTTGAAATAAATGGTAAGACACTTGATAATCGTTAGGTAGTACCGTATAACCCAGTGCTTTCACGTACATTTGGTGCTCATATTAATGTAGAGTACTGTAACTCTGTAAAATCTATAAAATACATTTGTAAATATATTACAAAAGGAAGTAATCAAGCATCATTTGATATTGAAAATGATAATGATGAAGTCAAGCTTTATAAAAGTGGTCGATATATCAGCAGCTCTGAGGCTGTATGGAGAATCCTGGCTTTTCCTATCCACGAGAGATTTCCAACAGTTTTCCATCTTTCTAAGCATTTAGTAAATGGCCAGCGTTTTTATTTCAACCCTAATGACTCCAGTCGTTTAACAGAAATGATTAACAATCAACCAAAAACTACTCTTTTAGCACTTTTCGACTTATGTAAAACAGATGATTTTGCAAAAACACTTCTTTATGTTGATGTTCCCTCTTACTATGTATGGAAAAATAATAGATTTGAGAAAATAAAACGTGGAATTAACGTAAACGGTTGGCCAGTAATAAAAAGAGATCAAGCTCTGGGTAGATTATATACCATTCACCCTAATAATACCGAGTGTTCAATCTTCGCCTTTTACTTCATGAAATCCGAGGTCCTACATCTTTTTTGAAATTGAAAACTGTTAACGGCACAATTCAACCTACTTATCAGACAACGTGTAAGGCTCTAGGCTTACTGGAAAACGAAAGGCACTGGGATACAACTATGGAAGAAGCTGTGCTTTGTGGTTCTCCATTTAAGTTACGGGAACTTTTTGCAATTATGTTGATATTTTGTCGATTGTCAGATGCTTTAAGTCTTTGGGAAAAATACAAGAACAGTCTTTCAGAAGATATACGATATCGAGTGGAGTTGGATATACAACACGAGAATGTAAATTCAATTATTAATGAAGTTCACAATAAATGCTTAGTTACTCTTGAAGATACAGTTCTATCTCTGGGAGGTAAATTTTTGCAACATTATGGTTTACCTCAGCCATCAAGATGTGAAGCAGTCTTACAAAATAAAGATTACCTTCGAGAGATCAATTATGATTCAAATATTTTGGCACAGTATATAAATTTTAATGAACATTTACTAAATAATGAACAGTCCTATGTATATGACAAAATATTAGAGGGCATTGAAATACACCCACGTACAAACAGCACGGGGTCCGCGATCTACCGTAGGTAGATTGCCTACCTGATAATATACTGCTGCGAAACAGAATTTTTATTCCGGGAAACGGAAAAGTTAAGATACATTTTGAACACCATACACCGAATATTAAATAACGAATTCTACAAAGTTCTAGTCATATAGAGTTGGTACATTTAACGGGCAACGAAGTGCACGAGATCAGCTAGTTAAATATATTGTATAATTAATTTGCTAAAAGTGGTATTAAAATTAAAAATAATAAATGTGATTTCATTACCTGCAGCTGCTTTCCACTCCGATTCCCTATAATCCAAATACTATTGATTACATAAACTAATAACACATTCATCGCTAGACATATAAATCAGTTAAAAAATATGTTTCTGGTATGATAATCAAAATGTTTAACATACCTAGACATTATGAGTTTATCTGGTTCATAATAAATAACAGCTTCTTTGGAGTCTTTAAGCTTGTTAAAACTTTTTTAACATTTAATTCTCAAACTATACCTAAGTATCTGACATTTAAAATTAATTTATAAAACGAACAATCAAACAGTTTAAAGTCAATTAAGACTCATCCCTTCATAAAATGCTTTTAAGTAAGTACATACATTTTTTCCTTAGCTATTTGTAATTTTTCTTTATCATTTTGACTTAGAATTTTTAATTCATCACACACTGTTACAGCACCCATGTTTCCAAAATCTGGGATTTCAATAATAGGTATCTAAATTAAATTGGTAACTCGTAAACATTATATTTTTTTTAAATATTATTTAAGGTATATATTATATTATAGTTCTTACGTAATAAAATATATTAAAAGTAAATATTTGAAATCTAATAAAAATTACTCACAGGTTCAAATGGAAGTACCATCTCATTAGTAATATTATATTTTTCACGGAATGCCGGGTTCTTTGTAGGATCAGTTAAAGCTGTGAATCATTATGTAAATCGGAAGGAACGCTTATTACAAGTCCAGTGCCTATATCAAGCTGAATCGATAACATTTGTTACGTCCCAACCGACATCGATATATACATCAACGCAGAAATGAAATACGTGATGTACTAAGTTATGATGAATGTTTATTAACGAAGTACAAAATTACAATGTTATAATATATGGTGTAAAAGAGTGGTGTTACGACTCTAATATAGAATTTAAACTGTGAATGGTGTTACGACCTGACTCTGAATGTCCTTAAACCATCTAATGGTTAGCTCAACCCATACTGTATAACCGTCTGACGAGCTCTTGTCCTGGACTTCTATATATGTATATGGTTGAGTCCTTTGGAGTGGGTGTTCGTAGTAGTGGCTAAATTTGGGTCTCGTACTTGGTATGCTGGTCGACTCGTATCCTTCGTATGAGTTTTGGCTTTCCAGGAAAGATACGTATGACGACACCTTCTATAGTTTAGTTGTTTTCACTACGCTTTAGCAACAACCTCCGCATGTTATACTATACTAATTGCCTTATTAGTTATATTATCAAATATTATTAAAAACGTGCGGTGCGCTGTACATAGTTAATATATGATTACTTAATACGTGGGTACGTAACACATTGGTATATAGGTAGGTAGGGTATAAAATATAAATAATATCATTAAACCTAGGTGGTTCAACTTTGTGCCTAAAATGTCTTAAAACATGGATAAGTAACACTATTATTGAAATATAAATGGTTTATTGTTTAAAATTACTTGTCCAGAAAAAAATTAACACAGTAGTACTGTACGTATTGAACAAAACACAACAACTTGAAAGCTTATTTTAAATAATCGTAATAACTAATATCAATGGACAATAATCAATAATATTAAGAGAACGCTATACCCGCATACATTGTCTCCGTCTTACAAATGTACAACATAGAAAAAAACGGTTTAGCGCGGGATAAAACCACTCCCTCGGCATCCATAGTAGAATTACCAAAACTCCACAAAGCATAGGACTCCACAACTCCACAACCCAACAACTTTATCAGTGTCGAAGCGTTTTTATTTTTTTGATAGCATTTACCAATAATTATTAATAATTAAAGAAAAAGACAAAAATAATCACAATGTTCTCAAACTGATGATAACATAAATTTTATTTATGTTATCCAAATACTAAAAAGACGTAAAACAAGATATTTTCTCTACATTGTGTATGGTGTATCATCTATGGATAAAAATTGAAAGCACGATTTAAGATAGTACCTACTATCATAGATTAAATATACTATATATTTTAATCTATGCTACTATCTAGAAAGAACGTAAAGTTATAGTGAAGGAGCCCGCTTAAAGAACTGTATACATTTTACTACTTTGTTTCTTTTTCTCGATCACTCCACATTTTAAACGTTTTATTAATTTATTAATCTGTGCTAACTTGAAACTAGGTACATCCATAGGTATAAACAATCTGTTGTTGTATATATCTATGAGTATATCATACGCATAGTTGTAATAATATTATATTTGTATATTTGGATAGTTCAATCATGATCACGAATTAAGATATACGTAGACCTAAATCACGGACTTAGATATATAACATATTTATACGTATATCTTAATAATGATCTTAACTATTCGTGATCGTACAATTCTCCATAGTCCATTATTTAGCATAGGTCTATAGATAATAGGACAATGGATCTTTGATATCTACTATCTAATACCGCGATTTATGATAGTATATCGTGTTCATCCGCACTCATGTCTCATAGTTCGTACTTAGTACTTACTACTTGCTACTTGGCACGACAAATATAATTAGTTTATTGTTATTCATTTATTCCGTAGTTCGTACTTGTAACTTGTTATATTAATTTATTGTTAACATGGTTTTTAGGTTATAATCTTTAAAGACTATAATCCAAATGCATTGAGTTTTTTGTATTTTTGTACCACGGTTTGTAGTCTGTTGCACACGTCACACTTGCTCGGATATACACACGCATGTTTTTTAGTCTTAAGTTGATCTTTTTCTAAATTTTTTTTAACGTCGTTTTTCTTGCGTTCTTATACGGGTAGGCGACACGAGTTCTTCTGTAGTACGTTTAGAGCGGACAGCTACGTCGTCGGACCTAACGGGAAAATGTACGGACTACCTAGTCTGTTAAAAACGGCGTACTACGCTTGTAACAAGTTTGACTTGGAAGCACTGGAAGTCGATATCCAAAATTATTGCGAGTCGCTGTTCGACATTATAAAAATCGACAAAAACCAAAACGAGGTTAACGATAGGCAGACAATGTTCAGCAGATCGAAATTCCCCATCAATCACCAGAGGTTTAAAAACATATGCGAAAAAGCAGCGTTGCACGAGCACATCGATTGCTTGAGACTTGCTCACGAAGTCGGCGTCCCTTGGGGATGGGACGGTGGTAAGGTGGGCGATATAGCTGCGAAATCGGGCAATCTGGAATGTCTAAGATACTCCTCGGAAAACGGGTGCCCCTGGGACGAGTCTGCGTACATTGAAGCCGCATTTAACAGTCACATGGACTGCCTAGTTTACGCACTGGAAAATGGGTGCCCCTTGGACGAGTCTAAGTGCAGCTAAGCCACGATTTATGCACGGTCAACTAGAATGCTTCGTTTACACACGGGAAAACGGGAGGCTGTGGAACAAGGAGACGTGCCGGGAAGCCGCTTAAACGATCAAATGCACTGCCTAGTTTACGAACTAATATTTAAAAAAAAAATTGGCACGTGTGAGTGTGTGACTAGGTAATATTTATTTTATATACATTTTATTTATAATATAATATTTATTTTATTGATTTCATTCACAATAAATTATATTAAATAATACGTGGCCCAGTAACTATGGCCATGTAAATAAATAAATACATTTGTTATTCAATACTATTACTAATGTAATAAATTTAAAAAAAACATGATTTTTGAAAATTTTTTCTAATAAAAATGACCGGGTAACTGATAATATCTGTGATAGTTGATAATGATAACAGACTCGTTAGGATTATCAGACATTCTCTGTCTCTATACGCTTGTAAAGAACTTAGCAGAAGGCATATTAAGCATATTTTTTACACGTTTTTTAGTGCCTACTGCGTTTTATATTGTGCATCATATAATATACCTACATATTATTACAATGTCGATTCCTAAGAGTGGTTATTCTTTGAAATGCGTGGTGAAATCGTGCAGATATATGAAAATGCAAAAAGAAACTGTTAGTTTTTTTTTCTTTTCCCAAAATTCTTGCTCGGTAAGTATTTTTATAATTATATTACAATGATGTTAACTATGAAACAAGTCAATGGTACTTGTTAAATATACAACATAATGTTACACAGTTACACATACCTAATGTTTTTAGTCTAGTGAACAATAAGACAGATCTCAACAAATTTAAAAATCTGTATACAATGCATAACGAGTACCAAATCAATTGTGTTTTGTACAGTGGTCGGGACCCTAGTAGTTTTTTGTAGCACGCTACAGATACTCCCCCAAATAAAGTAGCTTGTCATCGCTATTTTTTTTTAATATAGTGTGCTACTTCTATTGCTATTGTTTAAATTTAGTGCGCTACTTTTACACTACATTTTTTTTTAATTTTGCAATTGAAAATTGGTAATTTATAGTTAGTACTGATTTAACATTTGGTCACTAGACGGGTTTTAATTTTACGAGTTATCGTGGATTAAACATGAAAAATTCATTAGTATACTCATCGTTATTATTATATAAATAAATAAATATAATAGTTATCAATTATCATACTATTTTAACTATCACTAAATAAGTATTGAAGGTAGAGATAAAATAATGAGAATTTTTGATATGCTAACCGAAAATTACTAGCACACTAAAGTATAATGCTACATTAAGTGTATTGTAGCGTTGCTACAATTAGCACGCTACTCCCAACCACTGGTTTTGTAGTATAAAATATAAACTATTTTTTTGTTACACTTTTAGTTGTGCAATTTGGTTAGAAAGCTGTCAACTGCCAGCTGATATTCTATCAAAAAGAAAATGTTAAGTAAGTTGTATAGAAAATATTTTGAGAATAATAGGTTTTTTTAATGATTTGGAATCTAGTGAGTATATTTTTAAACATTAAATATAAATTAAACAAATCATAACACATAATGCCGTCCCACTATGTAATATCAGTAATTTACATTACATCAATATTATTATATTATTATATAAATCAAATTCAGAAATTACGGTTAATATAAAATAACAAATAATAAAGATTTAAGATATACTATACCTTAATAATTACGGTCTCTTGGAGCTTAATAATGAAGGGCCCCATGTCCCACAGTACAAAATTATACTGACCGTCCCTGAACAAACACTATAGATGAATACAAAGCTCATATTATAATATAATTAACCTTTTTGTGTGATTTCAGATACTACATAATTGACAACTTATCAAGAAAATGGAGCCTTCCAAGTTTTTGAATATGGATTAATAAATAATTTAATATTTACTGTATTATTGGTTTATGAATATGGTATGGAATGAAATGTCATGAACTAACAGCTTGAGATCAAAAACTTCAATGACAATATCAATTCTGACTTCTAGATTGAACGGATTGTTTCGATGAATATCTTTTTCTTTTTTTGATAAAAAAAGTAATTAGTAATTTTATTATAATCTTGATATACAGTTTGTAGTGCTTTAATTTAATTTAAAGTAAATATTATTATTAAAGTAAATAAAGCAAACTTATAACTGCTGGGGAAAAACTATAACTTAAGGTCTGAATGGACAGATATGATTACCTAAGTTTATTTTCTTATCACATTTTTATTTCAGAAATTTAACTTTTATCAAAATGATGTTTTATTCAGACTGGTCAACAACTATGATGGCCATATTGATTGTGCCTTTTATATTGGATTGATCGTTGTTGAAACATCTAGTGAGTACATTTCAAGGTATATTTTTAAACATTAAATATAAATTAAATAAATCATAACACTTAATGCCGTCCCACTTTGAAATATCAGACTGTGGACTGTCAGTTATGCAGACGTATGAAGTACATGACTGGTGTGGTTACAAATTGTGTTTTAAAATTATGTCTAGTGATTTGCATACTTTGTAAATAAGTGTTGGGATTAACTTATTTTACAAGTTACCGTTACAAAACTAGTTTGAAACAGTTGCCCTACCTTTCTATGTAAAGTAATTTACACATACTTACTTTGAGTTACTTTTTTTGTGCTAATTTTGTCAAATAACTTTATTTTTTAGAACCAATTAAAAATATTGCAATAGCAATTTGACAATACCATGCTTTTTTCTTAACGTGTATAATATTAGGCTATATATTCTATAGAAGTTTTCTTTATATGACTTATATAATTTATTGAGACAAACGTACCAGACATTTGTGTTTATCTATTATTTACCTTATTATGACTTGAGTAATGTTTTTAACTCTTTTATAATTAAGATCTAATGAAAATGTCCATAAAAAAGTAACTTAAGTAATTTAATTATAATTTTGATATACAATTTGTAGCATGCTTCACGTAACTCTATAATCTGATTATTTCTATATATTTTAATTTAATAATTTCTGACACAATGAATAAAAGAAATCATTAATTGCGTAATTAACAATTCTATTTTCTTTAGGGATGCAATTAATGGCTATCCAGCAAAAATACCGAGAACATGACACTCATTCTACATATTCTTCATCCGAATGACAACGGTGCCTATCTGAGTTCCAGTTACAGTATAAGCTTAGTTACTTTGTCATGCACTTTCCCAAGCATTTCCCAACTAGATAATCTTTATTTTTTGGCATCTTAATTGGTTTATAGTATGTCAAATCATTAGGGAGCATATTTTTGTGTAAGTCTATAGATTGCACTGATCGTTAAAACGGAGATTTATAATTGCCAGGTGTCAAAACCGATTTCATTAAACAATTATCGTCCAATAGCTTACTCAAATCATGTATATCCACATCATTGCTAATAGGCTCATCAACATTGAACCTACTCACATTGTCACATTCTGTAACTACAATACTTTCAATACCACTTTGGGCTAAATGTTATTTTCATCTGCTGTTGTGGTCGAAGACTTTGGGATTTTTAACGACAGGGCTTTGAAAGGATGGTAATTGGTGTGTTGGAGATGTCTGTGTTGTTTCTCTTTTTCCCCCCAACTTTCTATTGCGACTAAATGGTTATGGCTTGAAATTTCTTAGATTTTTCTTTTCCATTTCCTTTGGTCTGCCTAGACTTGTTGTCAAAATCAAGCGTACAAGTTTTTTTTCTGATATTAAACTTTATTTGTTTGAGTGCATTCATCACACGCTCTCTCATAAGTCTTAAAAATCGACCAAAATTCCAACTTCAGTCGCCATCAAGTAAATCAACTTTTACCGTTTTAAACTAAGACTCAATGGTAGCATTACTCTGGCGTATTCTAATGTTATTGGTGACTTAATTATTCATAATAATCATCGGTATACCGACATGCTATACAAAATTGTTTTTCATTATCGTTTTACATTAATAGAATATTATGAAAATCATCTTCATCATAATCATGGGCAGTCAATTCATCAAATCTAATTTTTCTGACATCATCTTATTTAATTCCTTGCAAATTGCCACAATTCAACTGAATGGGCGATGCCATGTCAACTGTGTTTGACCTGAAAGAAAACGCTTTAGTTTTTTTCAGCACTTCTTTGTTCAAGTCTCGCTGAAACCCTTTCACGTGGTTCGTGAGACCATTGTCATCAGGATTATGAAGATAATTCAAACCAGAACTATACACCGCCGCCACTAACGTTCCGTTTGTAGGCTGGACTTTAATCCTAAAAGTCTTACAACCCTCATAACTAAAATACATGTATACGTTGCAATGTTTTTTAAAATATTTGATCATTTTTGCATTAACAATTCATGTATTGTTCACAGTTCTAATGCGCTTTCTTAACATAATAGGATATTTTTTCTTGTCCAGACGGGTTTGACCTTTGAGATCAACATAATTCAAATGAAAATTTGAAAGATCCTTCAAAACACACAAAATCATGGTTGTGGTGTTGTTTTGGAAATTGATTTTTTGTTTCCAGAGGTAGAACAACACCAGACTTTCTAGGCGTTTTCTTATAGAAAGCATTCCTGAGGGGGCTTGGTACATGATGTTTACCGTTTGTTATTTTACATGGTGTAACAAAAACAAATTCATCGGTTATATTTTCAGGTAGAATTGAAGTACTACTTGTAGGTATTAGTTGTTCTCTTAGACCGAATGAAATCAATTTCTGTTGATGCAAGGTACTTTTTACATCGTTTGTACATTTTATAACAATTAACTCTATCTGCAGTGACTTTAATGTGTCTACATATTATGTCAGTTAGAGTTTATTATTGTAATTTAAAAAATCGTTAGACGTGTAATTACAATGTTCAATATACTTTATTATTGTACCTACTATTATTCATTTCTGATATATTAACTACAACATCACAATTTCATAGTTTCAATACACTTACGAAGAGCTGAAGTTTTTCTATTAATAGTATTTATAATTGATTTTTTCAACTTTATCAATATTTTTCTTAAATATCAAATTGCAAATATTACTTACACAACTGTCAAAAACCGAGACATTCTCAAAATTTAATTTTGAATATTCAGTTATAAAAAAAAGAGCTACCTCATTAAATTTATCTTTTAAACTCATTTTTAAGATTATAAATTGTTTACCTATTGAGTCTAAAATAGTAATTCGTCAACACTTTGTATGTCAACCGTGATTTATGATAGTGTATAACCTAACGTTTATGTGCTTGAGCGCAACGCTACATAACTGCCATCCGCGGCGCCTATAATAAATTTTAATTTTTTTACCATATAATCTAAGCCTAAGCCAAAATAAGTACCTATACAATATTATTTTATATAATTACCAAGAGTGGTAAATCCGACATCAAATTTTGCTGAATCACTGTGTTATGCCACACCGCAGTTCATAGTGCATATGGTATATGGAAGGCTCGTTTATTAGTGTAAGGTCTATTGATATGAATGGTCAGCTGATTCACATAAGAAAAAAAATGACAATGCCCATAAGTTCAAGTACATGTCCTCTCTTTTTTCAAATAGCATTAGCATTTGTGGGGGGTTAGGTTAAGCTAGCGTCTGTAGTTCATTATAATTTATTTATTCCGTAGGGCATAACCCGTAGTTCGTACTTACTATGTGTTAGTGATTAATTGTGAGATGACGTGCAGCAGAGCCGCTGGAAACGGTCACATGGAATGCTTGGTTTACGCATGGGAAAACAGATGCCTCTGGGGCGTGTTTACGTGCAACTGGGCCGTGGTAAAAGGTCACTAGGACTGTTTATTTTATGAACGGGAAAACAGGTGCCCCTGGAACGAGGGTTATATGTGCATGCAGGCTGTGGTAGGTGGACAATTGGACTGTTTGGTTTACGCACGGGAAAACGGGTGTCCCTACAACGACTGACTGTTTTAATACGGTCAAGAGAAATAAATATAATAATTTAATATAAAATTAATATACATATTTACTGTAATGAACGATAAATGTTTATTTTTCAATAAAATAGACTTATCTATTTCCAACGATATGTTGCAACAATCAACTCGATTTGCCATTTGACAAAATATTATAATTTTTCACATCATGTACCTTGGATTACACGAGTGATATTTTCATAATTGACACCAGTTTAAATTTAATGTAACCTATTTGTTGTATAAGTAAATAAAAAGTGGTTAATTTAAATTTCCTAAAATGCATAGAAGTATTAAGTAAAGATTACTATTAAATAAGTAGTTACATTAAAACTATTAACTGAGTAAGAAAGTTGGTATGTAATCAAGTATTTGTATAAAATTATTATGAAACTAATCCTCTCACAGTCTTCCATATTTTTCGACAAATGTACATATTTAAGGCATAATTAATAATTGTGTATAATATTAATATTATCTTAACTATTTTAGTAAACATTTGGTTCTGTTAAACTGCTGTAAATACTTACTAATAATTTTAGAACTTAAATTCATCTGTGCTATGATGTTTTGAATAAAATTATAGAGGAAAGTAGTATGAGTCACAGTTTCTTTTTTCAATATCATACAAATAAATAAAAAACCACAAGCTTGACTTAATTTATTATAGTTCAGAGGTGTACCCAACGGAAGGAAAGGGAATACTTTTTCCATGTAAAAAGAAAAGCCCACCTTTAAAAAACCATGTTATTATAATTTTTAGATTTTATGAATACAGTATGAAAAATTCTTATGAAAAGTATAAAAAAAAGTATCAATTCTTAACTATAAACTTTAACATTTTATACTTTTTTAACTACAAAATAATTTACAAATTGTTGATGAATTTTGTCAAAATGTGAACTTTAAAAGCCAATAAAAAAAAAATTGTATCTTTTACATTTTTGAACCAATATTATATATTCCAGCATATATAATATTGTATACGTCAATGTGTAATATATTTTATACTTATCATAAGAAAAAAATGTATACATAATAAGAAGGTTATATAAATAATAAAATAGGTAATCAAAAAAGCAAGTTCAACCTCAAAAAGAGTACTGAACCAATAAAACTAACTGTATATTCTATAGTATCTATAGAATTTATACTATCTATAACTATATACTATTATAATATAGTTGTCAGGGTTTGAATGCATTTTATATTTTATCTTAATTGACTAAACTTACAATATCAGTTTATTATTGAAATCTCTGTTCAATATTTTTGAAACAGGAAACCAAAAACTGATTGTGATAGGCTTAAGGTGGAGTTGTATTAAAAATCTAATTATTTGAATATTTTAAAGGCTCTGTCAAACAGAAAGCGTTATTTTCACGTCGCGTGATTTTGTAATTTGTTACAAGGCGATGTAAATTACTCAACCTTGAGAGACATCGTTTTCAGAGCGGCAAACAGGTCCGGCTTACGGTGGGGTTCACCTTTCTCACGGTACTGACTAGGTTAGGTTAGGTTAACGGTAGTTGACGTCAATTGGTCAACCCGGGATGGAACCTCTCTCACTGTTCTGGATTTCAATGCCGGCTAGTGGTTCGCCTGTCAATTCTGTAAGTCGCTTCGCACGATCAAGTAGAATAAGACTGTTATTGTAATTCTGATCGTCAACAACAAGGATTGGTGTGTTTCACAATTCAAGGAATATTTTGTCACCAAAGTTTTTTTAAATGTGAAACCTTTTTTATATTATGATTTTATGTTGAGAGTTATTTTTGTTGGCTACATTTTAGTATATTTTGTAATTTTGTTTTCTGTTAAGGACCTCGATACAGCACCTTAATATTGTGAAATATGCAAATGTTTGATAATTATTATAGTTATTATATTTATGCTTGTTTAAATAAAAATTTTTTTGTAAAAATATTATTGTCAAACTACATTTCTTATTCTTCCCTGTTTTTAGATAAAATATGTATATATTTAACTGATAATCAATCGTTCTATATAATTTTTTTGGATAAATAGTCCAAAATATGCTTTACACATTTGATTCTGTAAAGCTGCCCTAAAACGTAATCTGTCTTAGGTTATTGTTACCAATATAATACATACTATAATCATTTCAGAACTTGCATGATCTGTGTTATGATGATAGTCTTGAAAATAATATGGTGTAATTATTTAAAAATGGTTTAAAAAAATGTTGACATAGTCATTTTATATATGTAATATAATTTGTTATTAACTTCTTTCTATTTGTAATTTTTTGTTTGCAAACATATTCCAATATTCCGTCCTAACTTCATCTTAGGAATCACAGAATGATACAAAATCACTATCCACTAAAATAGGTTTTTCAATTATCATTTTACACATACCTTTAAATGCCATAATTCTTTTGGAAATGTTTAATAATAAAATTAAAAATAATATTAGCATTAATGAAAGGTGGACCAATGTGTATCGCTCTGCTGTTCAGTAGTTGTCAAGCATGTTGTTGTAATGGATGATAAATCATTGTAAATGAAAAACAATTCTGAGCGAGGATGTTGTGTCAGTCTAGCATACTTGTAAAAATAATACAATTTAATAGTTTAAAAAAAATAATGAAAATTGATAATATCACATGGCTATAAAAAGCCTAACTTTCCGGTGAACTTTTTCTTTTTGATAGAGTAGAATAACTTGGGAGAATTTAAAAAAAATGTTCATGGCTAAAAATAGCTCATAAAGTTTCAAAATTGTTTGGAAATTTTACCATGCAAGAAAAATGCTGATATAAATATTTTGGCGAACTTTTTAAGAAGCTAACGTCATTTGTTTTGGAAATATAACAAAATCTCAAATATCGTAAAAAATTGTTAGTTCAAACACTCATAAAAATTAATGTTCCATTTAAGTAACCTTTTTTTTGTTATAGGTAGAGAAACTGATGTGCTATGTTATATTAAAATTTTTAATCTTAGCTATGGAAAGAAAATTTTTTATGTATTTCTAACTGACAAATAATTTACAAAATTTTAATAATTACTTCTGGCTATAAACAGCTCAAAAAGAGTCAAAATTGATTTAAATTCTCACCATATGTAGAAAATAGTAATTTTAACAATTGTGGAAATTTCAAATCTATGTTTATTCATTTTCGTATTAAAACAAAATATTAACCATTGATAGATGAAAATTCCTTAATTTACCCATGAAAATTCAATATCTTAAAAATTTAAAATTCAAACTGCAAAAAAATTAATATTGATGTCTTAAACTTTATTTTTTTATTTAAGGTAGGAACATTTGTGGGGAGCCTTCTATTAAACTTTCTAATGTTAGCTATGAAAGGAAAACCTTTCATGCATTTTTAACTGAAAAATAGTTTAAAATTTTCGAAATTTTGATAAACTTAGTTAACATTTAAAATTTAAATGTATACAAAAAAAATCAATGCTTATGTATCATTAATATTTCAACTTAGAAAGAACCTAGCATTAATTTTTCATGCTATTCACCTAAGTGAAAGAGTTTTTATCAATGAGTTACAAAAATTTGTTTTTCGTAAAAAGTTACGGTATTAAATATGCTTAACAATTAAAAATATACTATAGGTTTTAATTTATTTGTTAAGTTTCTGTCAGGATTACTAATATATATAAAAAAAAAACTCCCACACAATCACTATCATTTTTCCAACAACTGTTCTGTATCTGAAGAACAAACAAGATAAATCCAACACTGCAAAGTTTATAAATAATATTTAGTACCTAATATTTATTAATACACAAGCTAAGCATGTTAATGATAATTTGTAACTCAGTTAAGTAGAGTAAATATGCATCAAAAACAAAAAGTTAAAAGTTAATTTATTTATAGGTTTAAACTGTTAAGTTAAAAGCTATACACACTTTTAATTACACATTTTTTATACAACACAAAACTAAATCATAAACTAGTGTTTATACTTTATGCAGTACTACTATATATATTTCCATATAAGTTAGATTAGAAAAATATAAAAATTTTAACTTTAAATAATTCACAGAAAATATTTTTTGACATGAAAACGAAATAAGACTGAAATAGTGATTAGTAATAAAATTAACTTTTTAACTCATTAATTCCCAGCTTCACAGTAATATAGGGTTGCCCATACGTCCGGAAAACACGGGACTGTCACGGTTTCGACTTGTGTCACGGTGTCCCGAAAAACTTTTTCGGGACGCCTAATGTCCCGGTTTTAGGACAAAATTTAATTGTTAATTTTGACAATTTTTTTTTTCAATTCAAATAATAATGAAATCGAGAGTCAAAATGTTATGTTAAAGATAACGAATAATTGATAAATCCCGTAGCTAAATATAAAAATAAATGCAATATCGGGTATATTCCAGGACAACAAACACACAGTCGTGCGCACTGCGCACTGTGCAGTAACTGTTTACTTCGAACGTGTATTTTCTTTAATGGGAAACTTACAATGGACTGACGCGAACGAAATCGTTTTCAGGTTGATTACTGTGGAAAGTATTATAATGTGCAAGTAAATTACAAAAAGACTTGTTCCGAATTTACGAATATGTTAAAACCCAGCCATCCTTAATTACATCTAGTTAATATCATCTAAGAAATATGAATGGTACAAAGAAAAGGAGACAGAAGAGCCTAGCCACCCCAGCCCAAGTATAAGTAAATAAATTAAAACGCGTTGTTTATTTTATTAATTATAATATATTAATTTAATATGGTTCTTAAATATATGAAACTATAATTTAAAAAAAAGTTTTACATGTTAATTGTTCAGTAATAAAGTGTTTAGTTATAACACTATAACCTACAGTGTGTCGTTTTTTTAATAACATATCTAATGGCGCAATTGATTTATATTAATTCAATGATATTTATTTCTTAAATGTATTTACTATTTTTCTTTGGTGTTGTGTTGGTCCGGTTTTGTTTGTTGTGAAATTTATGGCAACGCTCCACAGTAATAAATTTAACACATAGTAGGCAATTTAGATTAATTAATTATTATTATTTGAAGCTGTTCAAAACCTTTGCCCCCCTCTATTAAAAACTGAAATGATGCCACTGACAACAATCATTAACACCCATTATTTGCATCACAGTGGTCTCTACTGTAAGCCTATAAAATATAAATTACAATACTCATAAAATAAATAATTCATTTTTAAAAAATTTCAATTTTATACTTACTATATTTTAGTTTAATCTTTGTTCAACTAGTGAAAAACATCTTACTGGCCCAGCATATGGAATGAATCCAGATTCCAATACAACAAAAACCAAAATTAAACACTAACATCAAAAATATTATATGTCTATTATTTTATTACAAAAAATATAATATATGCATGTGTGTATGTATACAATATACTTTTAATGATTAAATAAGGCTGCAAATGTTCCAATTGCATTGCTTAACATAATTACATTTCCATGCTAAAACATAGATTTTAAATATTCATACATTATTTACATTATCGTTAGATTATAATTTCTTTGCATTTTTAATTACTTGTTTTTCATGAAAAGCTAGCGTTAATTTTAATCTACTGTACAGCCTTACTTACCCACCTTTTTTTCTATAAATGTCAATAAAACTTTATTTGTTGGGTAAAAAAGTTTGAAAATTTAATACGAGGCTCCTACTATATTGTTACAATGACATTTGAAAAAAATTAAAAATCTTTCATCACAGTTTTTATTTATAAACATATTTAGAGTTAAAATCTTCACTAAATACGGAAAAATCTCGAACATTAGCAAAATATTTTGAGTTGAGAATTCATAAAAATGTTTCTTTTTAAATCTAAGATATGAAAATGTAATAGGAAATTTCTCATAAGTTTGTCTACATTTATTAAAAAAAAAATGTCTACAAGAAATTAAATATACTCAAATTAAATTTTTATGAGCGTTTGAAATTCATATTTTTACAACATTTGATATTCACTCGATTTCTTATGTAACGATTTTCTTATTTTGTCGTAATTAAAAAACGAATGACTGTAGATACTTGAAAATTTCACCGAATGTTTATATTAGCATTTTCTATACAAGGTTAAATTTTTAAAATAATTTGATTCTTTTTGAGCTGTTTACGGACATTGTCAGTTTTTAATTTTTTTAGTTTTTTTTTCTATAAATATCAATAAAATTTTATTTGTTGGGTAAAAAAGCGTGAAAATTTAATGCAAGGCTCCTGATATATTGTTACAATAGCACTTGAAAAACATTAAAAATACATAGGCACAATTTTTTTTTATAAGCATTTAAAGCTCAAATTTTGACAAAATTTATCAAATTTAAAATTTAATAATTATTTTGTAGTTAAAAATGTATAAACTGTTCAACTTTTATAGCTAAGGAATAAAAATTTAAAACAAGGCTCCACATAAATAGGTTATAAACAAATTACTTTATTCACAATAATATCATCAAATATAACTACTTGGTAATATCATAGGCTGACTGACCATTTTCGCTCAGAATCGTTTTTCTTATACAATGATATTATATCATTGAATTCAAATTTAACATCATCCATTACAATGACCTACTTGTAACCTACTGTACAGCAGAGCAACATCCACTTACCCACCTTTTTTACTTTTTTCATTTAATTTATACCGACAGCGAGATAGTCTTCTCATCTAGACCACGATCCACCCCTAAATTTTTTTTAAAAGATGTCTGCGAATACATTTATAATACTAAATCTTGATCAGATCTGATTTTACTGAAAAAGTATTTTTTAGTTTTACTCAAATCAATTGATATTCAATCGTGAAATTCATAGCTCTGGCCTCTGGTAATACGCATAGTCATTAGTCATCATACTATATTTGATAATACTTTTTCCAAAGGGCATAATATATTTTCTATAACAAATATTGTAATATTATTGGAAAACTTCTTTTTTTTTTTCAATCGATCTTAATTACCGTCGGCTTGTAACGACGGACCGTAAATATTGTGGCATAATAAGCGATCTGCAAATTGTTGTTCGATAAAACCAGTGTTTCGAAAGAACGTCGTTCATGAACGCTTGTTCACATTCATATTTAGTGAACGATACGTGAACGTCACTCGTCTTTTTAAAATAAAATAATGAAGGAGGAAATGAACGAAATCATAATTTCAAAGACCGTGAACGAATTAATTATTTAATTATTTTAGTGAACGTTCCGAGCACTGGACAAAACCACTTAACCACAAATTTCTAAGTTATACAAACAGAAGTACCTAATTTAGGAGTCTGCGTGGACAAAACTTAACTTGTCTAGGTGGCTAGGTTAGGTTAGATTAGTCACAAAGATACAAGTTATAGTAGTTACAACAATGAATATTATATTTCTCGTTGCGATAATAATTCAATCATTATAATCAGTAATCACACACGTTCGCTATATAGATAATTACTGATTATACTAATTAACGGCGTAAGCAACGTAAAACGTTATGCGTACCCATATCATACTATTATTGCTGTATATATCAATATATTATAATTAGATCGCTTTTACATACCTACTAAACGGTTCACATTATGCGCTTACCTATTATAATAATAACCTAACCTTGCAAAGTGTACATTGGTTCTATTGAAATATTCATTTATCGACGCAACAACTGCAGACATCTAACTTGAATGTAAAAAGAGATTAAAAAATCGTACTCATTCGAATATCGACATTTTTGTCTTACGTCAATCGAATTCCTCCATTATGATTATACCTGGAAATAGCATAGCAATAATATTATGTATAGTGTTACATTATAAGAAATTACGCATTATTTTTATGCCGATACAATATTATGAAAATATTTTTCGACCACAAAATGATATCTACCACGGAAAGTATCGAGACTTATCAACCTGTAGATAATAATATAGAACAGACGGTCCGATTTTAAACTTCCGAAAATGTATATTGGTTCGTTTTAAACGATTATTGGGTATATTATGTTCCTTTGGATTCAAATAAGTTTAGAGAACAACCGACGGTTACGTTTCGTTAAAATCCAAATAGAATTTTTAAATGAGTTTCACAAGAGTCATCGTTTGTACAACAATAAAAAGTGCATTCATCAATTATGATATGCCCCCGCAGTGATAATGTTATATATTATTATTATTATGATTTTGCCAAACGATTAAATATTATAATCACATCGTTTTCATTATCTCCAACCATGCACATTGTTTGGCCACAGAGTATAATAAATTTTTTATAATAAATTTTTATACTTCATAATATATCCTGTGGTATTTTGAACAGTATAGTAGTTGTAGGCAAGTACCCTATGTAATAAAAAATAATTATGCATTATATACACCGCGCAAGAATTATTGCACGCACTCCGAAGAGACTTGAGTGACGGCTTGCGTAGGTCAAACGCAAAGGCATAGCGCACATTTAATATTGTAAAAATAATATTATTATTCTTTTCTAACCAGTTTACAAAGGTCATAATTACCATATGGTTTTTCGTTCAAGCGACACTATTACGATAATAAATTCTTGTATATTAAAATAATTTACAACAAGTTTGTTAGGTTTTAGGTAATTGTTTATGTATATAATATATAGTATAATATGTACACTATGCACAAAAAAAAAAAAAATAGATAAAGAAAAAAAATACCTCAACAAAACAATCATTATAAATAGAAAAAAAAATGTACAAAAAACTAACAAGGCGTACAATAATAATAATAATTATTATGAACGTGGATATAATATAAAATACATATTATTATTATTATTATCATCATATATTTTATTTTAAAAACATTCCGGCGTTTCCAAAAGTAAAAATAAACACATAATTAATATTATACAAATTCGTACAAACTAAAATCGCATTACCCTGATTCGTTTTACAAAGGACAATAGAATATGATATTGTGTTCTGACGTAAATTCGCGAGTCTAACTGGCATAAATATACAATTTTTATCAAACCGAATTATAGCACCCATAAAAAAATTAACAATTATTATTACCAAGGCGTGATTCATTCAGCATAATATGAAACCTTAATTCGGTTAATGTTTTATAACTTTAAGTCACAGCCAAAAATGTAAAATATTGAATTCCTATTTCTCCATAATAGTAATAGAAAATGGGTTCTTTGTACATACAATTAAAAGTAATTCGAAACCACCTCGGTGGTTAGAGCAAAAAAAATTATAAAATGAATTATCAGATCTAAAATTGGTTTGTTTCATACACAATATTATCATTAATAATAAATTATGGCAAATCGCAATATTTAAATACTTACACATAAACTACCTACCTAAAATCTTTAAATTAAGGCACATACAAAATATTATTCTTTGTTCTTTTTTAAAACGTTCAACAATAATAATAATAATATAATAAGAAAATAACAATAAATAAAATTTATCTAAAAAATAAAAACAATAATGTAACATTGATTATATTACAACAATATGTAATAAATCAAAACATTTTCCACTTCTTTTCTTTATTTATTTATTATATAATATGTACAAATCATAGTCTTTGAATAACGGCAGGTGGGATTTTTTTTTTGTGTTAGTTTACTAATAACAAAAATAGAACTAAACCTCTACTCCAAATACCCTGTCCACAGTGTATTGATACCGTGTTTCTGTAGACTTTGGGTCTTGTGAAGATTTGGTAGGGGGAACAGGTACTGAAACGCCAGGTCGAGTAAAGAAAGCCATTTTTTCTCTACAAAACAAAAGAGAGAAAATGTTAAGTTTATAAATTATAAGGTATAATCATCAACAAGAGTATTGCCATATTGGAGTCAGCACTCAAGTGTATTACAAGGATTTTTTTTATTATAATCTTAAATGTTTACTCACTTGAATGAAATAATGTCAGGTTTTCCTTGGCCGGCTTTACTTTTTCTTAAATTGTACAATTTTTGTGACGCCCTCTTCAGCCGTCGTTCTACTTTCTTTTCGTCAAGGGTCTTGTCTCCAGCCTTTTTCGAAATCAAACAATTATTAGAAACATGACCACAATTGAAATATAATCAGAAAATCAAAACCAATAAGTACCTCCTTAACGAGATTTTGGAATTCTTCGTCTTCCAAAACCCAAGCAGCCACGTCGGTGTCACCGGTTTCTTTGGCTATTTCCAGTGTATTTTTCAGTTGTCTAAGCCTAGATATTTCATCATTTAGCGATAACAACCTAGCATGCTGTGCTTGTCTATCAAGCTCTAGATCAATAGATGTCCTTGGTGGGCGACACCAAGATGTACCATTCACAGCAGGCATACATCTACTAGGTGATGTGCCAGGCGCTCGTCCTAGTCGCAATGAACGACGTTCCAAGCAG
This sequence comes from Sitobion miscanthi, assembly GCA_008086715.1. Lineage (NCBI taxonomy): Eukaryota > Metazoa > Arthropoda > Insecta > Hemiptera > Aphididae > Sitobion > Sitobion miscanthi. The sequence goes on along the minus strand of CM017800.1, from coordinate 11,050,009 downwards.
TTGCGACGGAATGCTATATCAGCATTACTGCCACCAATGCCTTTCATACTAGCACTTGACGATATGTGTCGTCTGTACAGGTTCATGGCACTATCACTATCACTGCGATTTAGCTATAAAATAATGAACATAACATTATAGAATGGATTTATATTTGATAGTGTCAAGGTCTTGATAAATAGCATTTAACTTACTTTACAGATATACTGGTTTTTGGCTGTCGGTGAAAATGTTTGTGACCTTTTGATGACTATCGTAGGTACTCTGGTATTTTCCCCGTTGCTACCACTAAAGGCACATTCTGTATTGGTTTCTTTATCTTCTGTATCGTTTTCCTTGTTCTGTACAAATTGTAAACAATTTATTTAGATTATATTTAAAGAATTTAACAAATATACTTTCGCAACATTAAAAACTTGACATTATTTATGAAATATTTACAAATTTGTGCTATTGTTAATTTGTCTGCTGATATTGGGGAAAATGCAATGAAAAAATAATATTATTATTTCCTCAAACTGAGAAATTATAATTCCATAGAATTTCTAATTTAGGCAAAATAAAATGAATGAAAAAAAAAATGTTATATTTAATACTTACAGGAATTTCCAATACTTGTTCTAATTCTTTCTTTTCATTAACCAGCTGATAAACTTCAATATCGTCATCTTCTTCATCGTCATCATCGTCGTCACTCACACTGTCATCTGAATCACCATCATCATATTCAACTTCGTTCTCATTTAAATTATCTACATTAATAAATTTTGCTTCATTTTCTTCACAACAACCTAATGCATTACATAATCACATTAGACAACATTTCTATAGTAAATCAAATATAATTATAGTATGATAAACAACATTTACCTTGGTTGCGTGTAAGGGTTGACGTTTGAGATGATATTATAGTGGAATCGTCAGAACCACCGCCATCATCCTTGAGCAAGATAGAAGGTAGAGAACCACCATTATGCATGCATTTCAGACTCAACAAGTTATACCATTTGCACCAAGAGTTGTTCTCAGTCTCATTAAATTCAGCCAAACTCACTTGAGCACATGCCTATAAGTTATAACGATTATTACTTGATGTCCAATCAATGAACTTACGAACAACTACGTTGAACACAATAAAACTTACCAAACACTCAGTTATATCATCAGGACCTAATCCCCATACGTTGACCTGTAAAGTTTTTGTACATAATTTGTTGGATGGCAAATTAAATGCAAAACTATCGCCGAATCTGGGTTTTGACAGATCTGATATAGGCTTTGTACAACCACTTAGTGAAGTATTTGAACTGCTCGGCAACAGTACAATTTTAATGTATCTAAACAAAAATAGCATAGTAAGAAAACAAAACAAAAATGTTATATAATATTAATTTATGATATTTACAATTGCCATGATTCCGCTATAGACAGTGCTACTACATTGCGCAATCTCTCAATACAAACATGTAACACTTGCTCAGCAATCGAATACCTGCAAGAAATAGAAAAAAACAATGAGGATTAAAATCTGTTTACATATTTTGAATAAAATTGTTTAAAAGTACCTCAGCCTGATTTGAACTTGTGAAGTTTCTGCACTGAAATTAGATTTATGACTGGCTTCGAACACGCCAGAATCACCGGCAACCGACTCGTCACTGACTGCAGCCGACACGCTCCTGGGAGGCGTCTCAGATATGGGTGAGAGCGGAGGACTTGTTGGTCGACAGCTTCTGGAGTATGTCACGCTACCGCCGACGTTGGGAACAGAACCGGACGATTCACCTGGGTTCTCATATGCCGGCGGTTGAATGTCATTTTGCAAAAGCCTCTCAACTCTATAAAATTGTCAATATTAAGCAACGAAACAATAACAATATTTTTAATGGTGCGTGGGGGTGATGTGTTGATCTGGCTTTTACCTCTTGTGCAAGTCAGCCATGTCGATAGGCCGGTCGTATGTAGCCGGGGCCAGACATTGAGGTCCGCCATAGATGTCAGTGAAACTGAGACCACTGCTCAACGAACCCTTGCTGCTAGTCGTGGACAACGAGCCCAGACTCGAGCTTGAACTCACCGACAGGGTGGACGCCGACAGCGTTTTCAGTTGCGATTCTAGTTGCGTCATCGACCGCAATGCTTCCTTGAGCTGTTGCAACAGAAGCTGTTTTTCCTCGTGTAATCTCAATCTGCAAAACGCATGCAATGCGGACGTGATTAGTGATTAGTAATTACCAATTATCCAATTATTGTTATTGACTACGCACAATTGTCCGTCACATATACGCGGATGGGATCAAGTCCGTCTTCTTACCTGTCGGTGATAGCTCTGTTGGACATTTCCAACGCGTTGTTCAGGTCCTGTTCGAGTTTCTTGATCTCCCCCTGAATGTCGTCCATCTCCCTGTGACTTCTTGAACGGGGCGTTATGCTCCTGAGCTCCCTCAGCAGCTGTTCCTTCTCCTGGAACAGAAGCAGTCGGTCCTTGTCTGACTCCTCTTGGCCGGGCATCACTTTTTCCTCGAGATCGGCCAACTGTTGCTGTATGTTTTGTATGCGCTTTCGCGCCTCGTCGTACTCGAGACGCATGCGTGCCATTTCGGCGAGTCTCGTGCCCATGGGCATCAACTGTAAAGAAAAAACAATATTAGCACACTCGTAAATCGTAATAGAAATATATAAACAATAAAAGAAATTAAGCATCAATACCCGATGACACCTATGATCGATTTACCAACACATAATATGTTTTCTATATTCGCATCCTTATCATAATAATTGAAATCCGGTTCGAAAAATAAACACCGTCGACATTATAATGCCATTATTAATAAAGTAATCTCTAACCGTTGCATTGCCCGTTACAACAACAACAACAACAATAATAATAACAGTGGCCTCTAACCCCATGCGATCTATGACGTAAATCACCGGTTCTAGATCATTAACCACGCGAACTCAATATATTGTAATAGAATAATAAGTGGTTTTCGGTAATACGCTAAAACGTATATTGCCATCAGCGTGGAATTAATACAACGAAACTCTTCGAAATTTAGATTGTTTAACAATATTATCACAACCAGAGAATTCAGTAAACACGCCTATAAAGTACAATATAAAAGGTGTGTTTATTAGTTTACGTCGAGCAATAATTTTCAAGAGCAACCTCGCTGTGCATACAATATTGCTGCAGAAGTGCTGATCGCTATACGCTATACAGCCCATAACCAAATAAAAACTTGGAGTGCTGATATATATATAGGGCAGCGACTGGGGTCTTGAAAGTTAAAATAATATTATATCTCTCCCGACCCAACCCCAACCCCGTAACCACGCCACTGCAGGGCCAGTATATTATAATGATATAGTGAGTGGGTAAATAATAATAAGTTTGCAGTCGAATGCACAGTGCACATATTATATAGGTATAGTGCCACTACCACATACCTCGCCGGACAAGTCCGTCTGCGAAGCCGTGCTGAGCTTGTCGCTGAGCTGCGTGGACGACGAATGTTGCGTCTGTAGATCGGGATCGTCGGTGGCGGAACACAGCTGCAGTCGCGTCAGATCGTCTTTCAACTTGGCCAGCGAATGCATCAGGCCGGTGCGCTCGCGTTGTCCGGAACTCAGCGACTGTTGGATCTCTCGCAGCTCGGTGACGATCGCTTGAGCCTCGACTACGTTGTAACGGCTTCCGTCGTTGGACAGTTTTTGTTCCACGCTGCAATAAGCAATCAAAAAACGATCGTCAAAATATCATAATATATATACGACGCACATCGATGATACGATAGGGATACTACCACAGTGATGACACCTGTTGCTCGAAACCGACATTTAGTTTGCATATTATAGAGAAACAGCAAAACCAGACACTTAACGGACACCTATATATAACCGACACCTCTCTCAACGGACATAATATGATTAAGTCCCGTTAAAATAATATAGGTACCCATATATATTCCGCCAATGCGTATATCGGGGTGCCTATAAGACTCATTTTACTATAAACGGACATGGACAGCAATGTCTCCCCACGATACCTATTCCGACTATAATAGACAACAATCTTAGTTCAAACTCAAATGTAATTTCATACGTATATTTACAACGCACGCGCGACGTCAAGGCACGAGGATCGCGGCCGACTATATACGATATACATATTTCTATATATATCGCCGACAACGATATCGTTAAGTGCGTATATTAAAAATATTGTACGTTTTATGTACGAATACTACCAGCTAGCCTATAACGTACCTACATTCAATATGAATTAATTTTTACCTACCATCGGCTTTTATTTCATATAAAAGTACAAAATTTCCATTGAATAGATATGCGTAAGCGAGTGAGTTTGATTAAAATAACCCTAAAGCCTAAACCTACAACGGACACTTTTGATGGGTCCCGTGACTGTCCGTTACATACAGGTTCCACTGTATTATATATATACCTATTATTATTAATAGAAATATATATTGGGACGCGAAAAACGTCTTTCACAAGACACGCGGCTTCTTGACGGCGCATTTTGATGACGGACAAATCGGAACTCTCGACTGTTTGTATTTATATATTTATCGTATGTGTATATTATAGTCAAACTAGTTTGAATAATATTATATATATTATTATAGATACGTACTTTGAGAGGGTCTCGACTCCGCGTCGCGTGCACGACATCTCGACGCCGATCTGTTCCAATTCGCGTTTCAACCTGGTAACTCTTTCCCGGGCGTGAGCGACGTCTGACTTGAGCAAATCGGGATCATATTTTGTACTTATATTACTGGTGCTCGAACAGACTATAATACAGCCAACGCACACGAAACGATCGTTAGAACTTAGATAATATTTCCGTCCGGTAGGTAACTATATATATTATACGAATACGTAGCTGGTATTGTATATTATAATATATAGATACGCAATTGGAAAATTTAATTTAATTATATACATATATGATATATGTATGTATATATATTATATAGAAGGTATAATACTCACGACTAGTTCTAGACGTGTTTAATGTCGACAGAGCATTGTTGAGGTGATTGTATTCGTCTTGAGCTAAATACAACCGTTGCTGTTTTATGTCGTAAATTTCTTTTTTCGCCTAGAAAACACAATTAATCACGAATTAGAATTTTGTTTTTTTTTTACTGTTTTAAATACACAATATTGATCTATTTATGTAATGTTCATATTTTTGTTTTTATCCATATAAAATACATTTTTATTTCGTATTCAGTTTTTTTTAAACATTAATCCTTAAGTCAAAGGTAAACATCGTAATATAATTAATATCTTATTCTCATACATGGGTTTACAGTGAGCATAATTAGGTCATGAGTATAATAATATTATAATACTTATATTCAGCTAGTGAATACATTTTGATAGGAACATAGATAATGATTTCGTTTTATTAAACAAGTAACACAAATAAATACCGATTATCGTAGTTAAAAATTATATAATATAATATTCGAAAACCAATGCCATAATATGTAATATTGTGCAGTACGAGGACGAGTTAAAGGATTAGACGTGGGACGTAGACATAGCGAGTCTAAAACGTCGGTAGGTACCTATCGCAAACAGAGCGAAAAACATTTGTATTGAAATAATAATTATGAAATGAATCGGTTTTTGTACGAAGTTCGAAATAAGAGCTTAAGCTTTATATAAAAAGTGTTTCGTATTCCGTCACTGCAGGTTGGTGAGTTATCTCCTACCTATAATATTATTAATATATTATTTTGTAAAATCATTATTTAAGTGCATTTCAGTTATCGAATGAGAAAATCGTCTAGACTTGGGTCGGCGGATGGTAGATATAAATATATAAAAGGTACATAATATTATATTATTTAATCGAATAAATATATTTTTTTTAGCAATTTATGGAGGTATATATATTATAATAGTATATTATATAATATAATGATATCGTAATTTGACAAACTGTCGAATATATTTACATATTGTAATTTATCATTTATGTGCATCGTATATTTGTTTAGACTTAGTATACAATATATACACGCACGTTGTATAGTAAACTAAAATAATAATAATATTGTAATCCGGATAATATAATGGTGCAGTGATTTCCATAAAATAAATAATATCGTTCACTCCGAGCTGTACGGACATTATATTATTATTATATTATAATAAATAATATAAGATAACAAACTATTGTTGTGACTACAATATTCGCTCATGTATAAAAAAAAAAACTAATTTTATATAATATGAGACGAACGGTCGTCTGAAGCGTGTGTACGCGATTGAATTTTATAAATGTGTATTTGTATAATATTATAGTTAGTAGGTAGGTACCTACTTTAATGTACGTATGAAAAAAAAATGGAAAGAATATTTGGTCGGTGCCCGGCAGTTACGGAGTAGTAAAAAAAAATTAAATGTTTTCCTTCCAAATAATTATAATAATATATAAGTATCAACCATTATATTAGGCGATTTTTAGTAGGTTGTGCCCGCCTCTCTCGTGGCGCCGTACACGTCATTGCACAGACGCGCACATTATAACGAGTGAACCTACGTGTGCGTGTGTGTGAGTGTTAGGAGTTGTATACAACTTGTATACTGCATTTTTTTTTTTATTTTATACTGTCGTCATTTTTTAATGACGTTTTTCGTTTCTTTCTAGGTCGCCTGAACCTGGAGTGCATATTTTTAAGGGTATTTTCATATGTGTCATTTTTTAGGGCGTCGACAACAGAGAGCCCTAATTACAAACATATATTTGGCAATTCTTTCAAAACCACCTGAGCCAAACGCACGCCGTGGATATACATCCTCCGCTGCTGCAACACTATTTATAATTTAACCGCGTTTCACCCACCTGCTGCAGCAACCGCTTTTACATCACCCTGGGCATCGATGTATAAATTTGTATAATTTTATCTAACCCTATAGTAATTGTGATATTATGTGCACACATGCGATGGGATTGGGCGGAGATGTATATAGACTATAGAAGTATATATATCATAATATACACATATTACGGTTATAAAAATGTCTTTTTTCGTATAGACCTGCCGAATCATAATATTGTGCGATCGATGTCTATATAATGATATTATCTATCTATATACATTATTATACACGCGAATAATTATGTCGACCAAAAGTAAAGCAGTAAAGCCGGGCTCACAGCTACGTCGGCTGTCGTGTGGCTTTATCGTGTCCCGATTTGCCGTCGTTTTGTTCACTAGCTATATTTAATCACGTTCTATTAGAAAATTTCCTGAGTTAGGACGAGCTCAACTTTTGTCCACCGTACACGACTCGACAGACCGCGTAGCTGCGAAACATACTTTAATCGAGATGGTCGTTATTTGTGCCGCGAGAGTTGTGCATAGTTTTACCGCCCGGAAGCTATGCGATAGACGGAACACCGCTAATCGATCGGACAGCAATAATAATATTATTACAATAATTATAATTTATAATAATATCGTCGTTGCGGCGACAGCAATAATAATTTGATGACAATATTATAATATCGACGCCGGAATGACAACAAAAACACTAACGTAAGACTTTGGACGCGCAAAGTAATACGGCGAAACTTTCATATTACGAAGCTTCGTGGGCACCACAAAAAATTTGTATATATAAAGAATTTTGTTAACCCTAGAATTAAATAAATTGTGGTTGTAATTTAGTTAGATTTAGATTCTCAAAAATGTTTTGATAAACAGAAAATGTTGATTGGAAAGTTCGATGTCATATTATGGAAGTTGCGTGGTATCATTATAAGAATTATTGGCGAGCGCGCGTGTATATATACAATTTTTTATACTGCAGTACTGCAATATCTAAATAGGAGTGTGGCTTACGTAGACGCAGTAGATGCGCCCGTCGTTGTCCTGGTACAGCTGCACGTCAAGCAGTTGATCGTAGTAGGACGTGTAGTCGCAGCGCGGCGGCCAAGTGTCGCAACAGTAATGCGAGAACATCGTCGTGCACGCGGCGGCCGAGGCGGCGGTGCACATCACAACCCGCTGACACGCGCGGGCGGGGACGAGTTGCGACGACAAAAAGGAAGTCGACACGAAATAATAAAATCGCGATCGTTTACCGCGCGTAAGGAGTGGACGAACGGACACGGAAACGCGCGATCGCCGTACAAATAATTATTAGTACAATATTGTTATTGTAAATAAATAATATTATATTATCAATGTCCGGCAGGCGTTACACACCACGGCGGCGATGTTTTATCGGCTAACGTACACGTACACGCACACGCACGACGACGACGCGGGACTCGCGAGCCGCAGGAAGAGACTGAGGTCATACGCGCGCACAGAATCCCGGGACCGGAATTTGACCCAAGGGGTTAGTTTTTCGGTTGCCCATCCGCCGGAGCCGGCGGCGGCGGCGTCCGACCGTCAGTGGTGGGGGCCGCACTGACGGGACGGGACGGGCGCGCGGAGGAGGACGCGAGGACGTGGCGGAGGAGGAGGACGACGCCGAGGCGACGAGAGGACGGGTGTCTACCTTGGAGGAATTCGGCCTTGCACGCTCAGGAATCCCAACTATTCGGTACATACGTGTGGCGGTGGGTCGCGGGTGAGGGAACGTCGGCGAGCCGAGCGCGCGCTGCAGCAGCAGCAGCACAGCGGGACCGTCGTAAATATCACTCACACACACGCACACCATATTATAGGTACAATAATATAATATATATACCTATTTATACATTATTATTATTATTATTATACCTATGCGTGTGTGCATGGGCGTAACTATTATTGTACGAATGAGATTATATTTTTGTGCCTATATATATGTATGTAATATAATATTATTATTTATTATATTTTACAACATATTATATAGGCAGGTACGCATTTGGAATACGCGTCGTATTGCAGCCATTCCGCAGCTCCGGATCCCGGAGTTTTCGTTATTCGCGAGATAAGGTACAAAAAATCGTTTTTGATTTGTTCTCAGCCGTCGACGTTTTACCATTTCAAAGGTCCCCCCGTAGAGTGGGTGAAAAACGTGGTTGCCGTGTAGCTGCGCAGTGTGCGTGAGGGGATGCTTAATATAGTCGATTACTGCTTTACCGCCCCCCACCCCCACTCCATTATAAGATTTATACCGACCAATTGAAAAAATATAACGATAAAATCCAATTTTTATCTCATTCAATTAATGGACGCGCCTTTCCCCCTCAGCCCCGCACACAACCCGTTTGAAAACCCTAATCACGCCACTGAAAACTCGCACGATGCGCAATATGTATCTAATATAAAACACAACACGTTTGCAAATCGTATAATATTATAAGCGTCATATCGTTTGCAATAACAGATACGAAAATGCCGCTCTCCGTGAGAATTTACACCGAGAGATTATGTTTCTACTTGGTTCTACATCCGGGTATCGGATCGAAACTCAACGTTTCGTTGTATTCACCCACATAATGTATCAACCTCTTGACCAAACGCACTGCCCACACTCGTTTTCTGCAAGGGATGCGAAATTTGTTTTACTACTTTAATGCTGTAACTTTAATAACATATTCATAATATAGTTCGTCTCATACTAAATCCACCAGTAAATTTTCAGCCACACACCACCCATTTTGATAGGTGAGGTGACCGACACCCTTGTGTCCCACTTCGTGTGCCGTGTACACCGCGGCTACGAAGCGTTCAAATTTCGAGGACCCAAAGCGTAATAATAAAATACACATATAGTGCTTCGAGAAATCCAAACTCTCTTGCAGTGTTTTTCAAAACTGCTGACGTTGCAAACTATACATAATATACTATACAAAGTTCAGACCGATTTAATAATAATAACGCGATAATAATGTCTGTGGTAAAACGAATGATTTAAAAATGTGCGCGATAGGTATACTAACTATAGTAACGCGTCTACATTTACATACAAAAGTAATTTATGAACAAATCGGGCGGCTGAACAGCGCGCTTTTAACTACTCGGATAAGTCATAACTCATAAGTGTATGACGTTGGAGTATAGATACACCCACTAAAACACCAGAGAATTGCGTCCGCCGCTAGTTTTAACTTTTAATTTTACACGAATTATTAGAATATCGCAGTTGGTGAAAATAACTCCATATGGTTGAATTTGTAAACACCAAAGAATTAAAACGATGTGTTATCAATGTTAAAAAAAGGAAAACTAGAAAAAAATAAAAATTGTTGAAATTAATCATGCTTGGCCATAATTAAAAATGCAAACATTGTAAGTCATTAATACCTTTATTTAACTATATGCCAGATATATTTTCAAGTATTAAAATTTTATAATGACCCATATTGAATTTTAAATTACTAACGTATAATATGCTTATTAAATTTAATCATTGGTTAATCGCCGAGTTTTTTTGCCCAACACTTTATACTCAACCTACGTGAAAATTGTATATTATTATGATACGAATTCCTAGAACGCGCTGTTATATAATATTATTATGACACATTTATAACTTGTTTTTCACCAATTATATTATAATATTATTTAAACACTTGCAATAATTGTTTATACGGTTTCGTTTGCAATTTTTTGTCTTATAACTACGAAATTCCTTAGCGAAACGATGATATCCACTGAGTAAACACATTTTTATCTCCAACAGATTTAATCTACAAAACATTATACATGAATACCTATGAATGTTAATAATGCTATCTAGGAACAAGTCTCAATCCACAACATATTTATTTATTTTTTACAGATATTATTATTTATTCAGTACGACAGTATATGTACCATCACGTCGACACATTTTAATATTATATTATATCGTGTCACGGTGATGAGATCGGCACATCAGAATAGTGTGATAAATGATAATAATTAATGCCGGCGCAACATATTTTGTTATAATATCAAACTGAACAAGAAACCTTGACACGAGAAAATTATCGATAGAAATAAGTAATTATACTATTTTAAAATTTCGAGTATGCCTATACAGTTTTTTCTCTTAACTAAATCAACAATGGCGAGTTTATACACCATATAGTGTACCATGTGTAATATATACTATGATCATTGTTGACACAACTCTGCAGTAAGTTCTTCAGTAATTATGCTGATTTTCTTTTCGAATAATTCGTGGGAGACCAGAGACGGAAGTACGTCATGTTTACCTGCAGTTACAACAAGTTACAAGCAACGGTCCACTTTATCAATAGGCAAAGAAATACGCAGACTTGAGTTTTTTGAAGAAAAAAATGTTTGATATAGTCATTTTAGATAAAAAAAAACACAGAAATAAAGCACCGTAATGTAATAATATCCTTAACATAATAATAATTATAACACGATCCTAGATAGATTAAGTAGGTAACTTAAAAATAAAACGCACTTATTTCCACGTAATCGCCATTTCTGAAACGGCTTAAATTTTTTTTGTGCGTGCACAATGCACATAACAAAATAATATGTTATAGATATTATACACGCACATGAATTGTGTAACAATACATTATTCGGCCAATTTTCAAAGATAAATTATTTAAGTTAACAAACGAACATATTGATTTAGAGCTAACTATATTTTTGATATAGAGAAAAAAGTTTATATTTATACCAATATACTATACTTAGTGAAATGGCGGTCTATTTTGGTGTTGCATATCAAGTGGAAAAGCAGAAATTTATTCGTATATATTGACGTATTGTGTATAAACGTACATTTCATATATTTTTAGCTGCAATACTGCAAAAGCCCAATACCAAAACTAGAAAAATTGTATTTCCGGTTGATTATGTGGTTTTTATAATATCACACAATCGCCACGCACGGTATTTTATTATTTATGAGCGTAAAATGTAAATCTTAAATACGTATAACGTCAATATTATAATATGTATACAAATGCAGGATAAATAGCTACATATAAGTATAAATATTTATTATAATATCCTCTTCATAATATTATCATAATATAGTCGCCGCGATTATTTACAACTCAGAATGTCAAACATAATATTTTCAATGGGTTTAAAACTATAATAATTATTATTATTATACTACGGAGTTTTTTGACATTGATTTTTGTTTCGGAAAACGAATACAATTCTATTCAAATGAACGCTCGTTTTTATAACTAGTCATCGTCTTAACTCTTTGTTGTTTGTGCATAGTAAAATGATCGCTTCATACATAATTTTAATAGAAACGACAACGACTTTCAATTATATAATATTATAAAATATTCGATGAAACAACCCGCGAGGACCGCAGGCTGGCGATTAATACAACGCAATACTAACCACCTTCAATGGGGGATGGGTTATGGTGAGAGGGTGTAATATATTATTATTGTAAGATCGATATTGGCTGCAGCGATAAAATTTCTAAGAGCACACCCGATGGCCGATAATGGGTAAAATAATAATAATATTATGCGCTCGGACGAAAAACACGAAAATGTTTAATCTCTGCTGTTGAATCTGACGGGAAACCGGTCGAACGCGGTTGGCTAATCGACGACGTACGGAATTTTTTTGTTTTGAAACCGACACATTCCTCGGAATCCTTTTTGGGTTACACATATTATTATTATAATACGCGCGTACCTAAAACACATTTTATATAATATTACGCTAAGTGTCGAAAATCTCGAATCGTGACGATTCTCCCCCCTCCCGCAAACAATCAAACAAACAAACAAACACATACCCGAATACAATTTGCATCAAACCCGGCGACCGGCTAACGAAATTACTCTTTATACAATATAGTACATACGTATCATATTATTATCTAAGTGCCACTAAAATAATAAAAATAAAGATATTTATTATATTATTACTATACACATGAGACATAATATATAAAAAGTGCGAGCTCGCGTGTGTCCGCGTACACATACCTATAATATATTATATATACGCATTCCGAACGGTACAAATCATTTCACCGCGGCGGCGAGCAGATGGTTCATTGTCTTCGATCGTTTTTATTTTATTTTATATAATGTGTGTGTGTGTGTGTGTTATTTTTTTTCAGTTTAGAAAACAATCCGATCGTGTTGTGCTCGTAACACTAGTAGCCGCCGCCGGATGCGGCGTTGCCGCGGTGTTTTTTTCCTTCTCTCATTTGTTTTACTTTTATTTTGTTTTATTATATATACGCATATATATTTTTTATTATTATTATTTTCTTCTTCTCTTCCTTCGCTCTTCAATCGTTTTACAACGAGCCACCGCCGCCGCCGCCGCCGCCAAGACCCGGCGAGTGTAACACTGGTAGCACACAAAGTGTGGAACCGGTGGAACCACCGCTACCACGCCGCCGCCGAAGCCGATGCCGCAGAGGATTTTTATTTATTTATTATTATTATTATTATTTTTACGTCCACGCTACAATAGCTCTTAACATATATTGTACGATCGACCGTCGCGGGATGGTCTGCAATAATATAATAATAATAATTGACAATGACGATTTAATTTGGTATCGAGCGTATATATAGATCGTTGCACGAAACGTTCCAAAACGTTTCGACCCGTTGGAATTCCGAAGTTTTCTTCTTAGTTTCATCGTCAGTTTTGTAAAATTGTGTATACAAAATAAATATAATCATCACAGAATGTTATTAACCATTTTTATATAAATAAAATACAAATCCAATGAATATTCCTTACCGGGAAAGCCTGCGTGATTAGGTTTTCGAATACATCACGAGCACGGAAATAAAATCGTAACAGTGTGTTTTAAATGGTTTGGACAACGAAAAAAAACTGGACGATTTCTAAAAGTCAAGCAGACTTGACGGCAAACCGCGCCGACGAAAAACATCGCGACTAAAATATCTCGAGATAACGATCGCGCGCGGAATTTAAAATATATATATTTTTTTTATCGAGTAAAACACAATATCGCCGTCGACGACGTCTGACCCAATTATTATCGCCGTACCGGCGGCATAACATAATAATAATAACATTCTACATGTTTAATTCTATAATATTAATAATGTTATATTATACGGAGTACGGGTTTTGATACTTTTGAAACCAAACAGTTTTTTTCAAAATGCCCACGTCCACGTGCATATTTCTAAGTACGTGTATTATAATGATATGACAATTTCGATCACAATATTAAACAGGTCCAGGGTACCAACTAAACATTTTAGTAGCGGTCATCTCTAATCACATATCAATACTATAATGCTATTGTCAATTACAAGGGTCGTCGTCGGGGATGTCGATAAAAACTTGTTGATCTTTATGAAGTTTTCAATCTGGAAAGTGAGAATCGGTTTCCATGCCTTTGTTTTGTTGGCATTCCTCTTCATTTACTGGTATGAATTACATTTTTGATCTTTCATTATCTAGCTTACTATGTATAGGTATTGCAATTACGGTCGTTCTCTGTGACTTTTTTTCCTTACCGCCCCTTTTAAGATTAGTCCTATATCAACCCTCAACGTCCGTTAATATGACCTATCCATTTTTTTCAACAACGATCCATTCTGATTTCTTTTGGAAACTGTTTCATTAGTTTTCATTAGTTCGTCTTTTACCCCCTTCCGTATAGCACCACGTTTCAAATGCCAATATTCACATTGCCTCTTTTATTATTTTAATAATAAAATATTATATCGACATAATAAATACAAAGACCCGAATGGCCGGACAGACGTGTATGATATATTATATTATTATGGTGGGTAGGGGTGTTTCGACCGATATTCAATAATAACGAAACATTATAATATTATTATATTGTTGCGATTGTGTTCCGCGTTTCCCGATAAGACGCCTACCACTTCGCGCGCGCACTGTGACGTACAACCAGCAAAAAAATTCGCGAAAAAAAATGATACGAAAACGCGCAATGAATGGAATTGAGCAATCAAAATGTATAATACGGGAGAGAGAGAGAAAAAATAATGTGTTATAATGAGATATATATTCCGTCGGGCGGCGGCGAGTAGGTACGTGTTGGTAACAGTGCGCGCGGAGAGCGCGCGCGAGTTGTGCATTTCACATTCCACATTCTAAGGCGCACGGCCGGCGGCCGACAACTCGGCAACGTCGCAGAGGGACCGCATTCTTTTCGTATCAAACAACGTCGTCGTAGTCGTCGTCGCCGCCGCCGCCGCCGTAGTAGTAGTTGTAGACTAGTAGTTGTAGTCGCAGTCGTCGTCGCTGCCGCCGTCGATCGGATGCGAGAGAGCCCCGCAGCGCCCACAGAACACGTTGTGCCCTGGGCGAAATATCTCTCCCCCTTCACTACCGCAGCCCGTCACATACCAATCACCATCAATCACCCGCCCACCCTCGGGCGGTACACGGCGTCGTCACGGAGAACCGGCTCCGTATGACAGGGGGGGGATGGGATAAAAAAAATAAAATACCGAGCAACGCGACTGCGTTGCGCGCGTACGCACTACGCACCACACGCGGACACCACTGCGTTCGAGTTCGACAAGCGGCGGAGGGGTGGGATACGATTTTTTTAAAATAAAAAATGTACAAGATAAAATTTATTTTTTTCTTTTACATGTGCGTGTATCCCAGGGTAGGGCTTATATTATTATGAACAAAAACCGATAACATTCGTGTGTGCAGTGCAGCGCCTACGACATACACATGCACAGTGCACACACGTACCTGCCTACGCGTCTCTTAATAATAATAATAATATATTACAGGTATTAGGTACATTCGTAAAAGTGTAATTATTATTATTATTGTTGTTGTTATAACGTCGGTTCAAATCTCGTGGTGATCTGTAACAAGTGTGCTAGTAAAATAAAATACGTACAGGCGATATAAATAATAATAATAATGATAATAATATTATAATTTATAATACGACGCGATATGGACAGAGCCACTCGGGGAATAGTTGTACATTATATTATTATATTATTATTCCTATTATTGTGCAGTGGTAATGAGCGTTGCATCGTTTTCGTAAAATCTAATTATTATTATATAGTCCGATCTAGACGACTTGCGGGGGGTCGATAAATCGATTTATCATTGGTTCGGATATTTTTTTTCTTCTTCTTCAGACACGCCGGTGTTGTGCGTTAAAAAAAGGCACCGTCGAAGTTCGAGAAGCAGCTGAAAACTATTCCGGCATTATTTTCTACGTCATTCCAAACGCCCCACCACCACCAAATCTGTGCCCAGCCACGTTGTTGTTATTACTATTATAATACATCGCGTACGACCGTTGTGTTATATTATTATCATCAAAGGAACTCTGAACTACAACGATTTCGTAGCACACGACAAAGTCATACAATCATCATGATAATAATATGCAACGAGATGAATACAATTTTTTTTTGCCGGAAAGACGGTGCCGCGACGACGGACATCACCCTGTATATACGATCGTTGTGGAATTCGAAAAATTACGTATAGGTAACGCGGCTGCGGTGTTAACGTTTTATGACTAGTCAGGTTAGTCCGGTGGAATTTGTCATTGAACTAAAAGTGGGGCAGAACTATCACTAAATAATGAATAGGCCACTACTATATAATGTTATATGTATAGTAGTACGCGAAAAGTAACTGCATACCATATCCATAAAATATATATTATTTTATTTTCCTCTCACGATATCAATAAATTACTGTCATCCGTCATTCTAATTTTAATTTTCATACTCGCAAAATTCCTTTTAACAATAATAATAATAATAATATCATGACATATTGTTATAAATGTATACATTATTTAAATTTTTTTCAATATCGCGCATTTCTCTAATGTTTCGACGATACTATTAATTTGAGATTGACGATTGTTTGTTATCTCTCGATATCATAATATTATACAAAAATATTAGTACGATCAAAATATATTTTAACTCCGTGACACAATATTTTTAGTTTATCCTTATAACAAACAACCATGATTATATTATACTATATTGGCACCGTAAACAACAATGTGGAGCTACTTACTTCTAAGACGTCTTGGGCTGTATGAAGGTAATCTCTCAACATAGCTTCCTGGACAGCTCTCCATTCCAACCTTGGGTCTTCCAATTGGGTGCATTCTAGAACACGAGAAGCGTATAATGGAAACTGTGAGGTCGTGTTATTTTGTTAAACAATAATGATAACAACGCGATGTTGTATGTTTTAAATATACGTACGGTTGAAATGGTTGATATAATAGACTCCGATAACTGGATCGATGGCCTCTTCCCATCCAAGAGGCAATTCATTACCAATACAATCAGCAAACGATTGTGGTTTGGTGTACCTAATTAAAAAAAAAAACTGATAATTAAAAATAGTTCCAACGTGCATAATAATATAGATAGTCTAAAATGCAAAGTAAAAAATTATGGTATTAGGTATAGGTACCTAATAATAATGTGAAATTAAAATTAAAAACGATATCATTAATTTAAAATATAGTACATATAATATTATAATCATTAATATAATGCATTCACTGCTCAATTTAATATATTGAATATGATAAATACGTACTATACACGTCGTACCTAATACGTTTTGTTACGTATCTGTATCTATATACAATATCGAATACATAATAGACTATTACAATGTATGTTTCAATGTTTGATAAATAGTATGGTATATGAAAAAAAAATGTTACACAACGGCACGGCGGCGGCGTAAAACCGAACAAAAATGTCAACAGATATTATGACTGACATAAATCAAATATATTATTATTTTTAATCAATAATCTTACACAAAATATTTACTGTGCATAATTTAGAAATCTATATCAAAGTTTAAAATTATTTTATTTTCGTAATTATTAACCTTTCGTATACCTACCCATTATATGCATTTGATTATAATTTTAAATAATAAATAAGTTAACGCGTTATAAAAATGTGAATGTTACGTGTGTTACAAAGTAGTCGGTGTGTATAGTAATGATGGACATAAAATGTACTACATACTACCTACTCGTAGATTTATATTGCATACAAAGTAAGATCCATATAAAAAAAAAAAGTTTCTTGATTACCAAGTGATTACTATTAATAATAATAATTAATGGTATTCTCATTTTATACATCAACAAAAAATGTTAAGAATTCTTCAACACACGTATACGCAGTCCTTTTTTCTTCCTTCTTTCATCTTGAATAGAATCAGGAATTTCCTGTCCACAATACACATACTTTGATGAGATTCACCTATAACTTCTATGGCTATTATAATATCGATTATAATAATATGATTTATAAGTTATGCTTATGACTAATGCTCAATTAACAAATTGTCAATAATCGATTTCTTATTAACATTAAGACTTATAATTACAACTGACAATTAAAATCGTAGATAACATATGGCTGGTAAATCTATAAACGACAATGTCTATAAGGATCGGATCAATCAATTCATTGGAATTTCATGTACCTACTTGGTGAAATTCGATGTGCTGAATTACAAAATTGACATTCAAATTGTTTATTAAGTAATTTTCACGCCACCAGACATAAAAAATTAAATTTGTAAAAATATCAAAATACTTAACACAGCAATTTTATACACGAGTATATAAAACTCTTTTTGTACTGAATTTTCACATGGCATTTAGCAATATTGAACTAAAACAGGTTACTTTTGGTTCTTATAATTGTTATTAATTATTCCATAAATTGACATAACACAATTTTAGATACTTAAAGAATTTCATATAGTTTGTTTAAAAATATAATTCACAGTACATACCTATATACGTTTAAAAATGTTTGTTACTATAAGTTATAACTTATAACTATTATAATTTTTGTATACATGTTTATTAAAATTACTATGTGACGGTTAGGCTATGGTTCTATTAAATTAAATAATCAAAAAACTGTATACATAAGTATTATTATTGGACATAACGGTTTTATAAACATTTTTAGACATAGACTCACAAAATATATGAATTTGAATATCAATCATAGTATGCATTTTCATAAATTAATTAAAAATAACAGCGTTATATTATCTAATAAGCAATTTGGTAAATACGTAAAAACAGGAAAAATTTAAACTATTAAATTTTTTAATAAAAAATTTCAAAACCAGAATATTATGGTACCACAAAGTACCATCAAACATTCATATTGCGATAACAATAAAAAACAGTAAATCATGAAATAAGTTACCGATATCTATCACATGAAATTATATACTGTTACACGATTTATAAACTAATTATACTTTAATCGAAAACCACTAGCAAGTACTTGGTATTTTATATATCAATTGGCAGTATAAACACAAATATATTATACTGCAGATTGCAGTCTATAATTTAACTAAA
This sequence comes from Sitobion miscanthi, assembly GCA_008086715.1. Classification (NCBI taxonomy): domain Eukaryota; kingdom Metazoa; phylum Arthropoda; class Insecta; order Hemiptera; family Aphididae; genus Sitobion; species Sitobion miscanthi. Next base: position 11,030,677 of record CM017800.1, on the reverse strand, counting down.
CAATTATTTTTTAAAGACTTTAAACAATAAAATAACTATAATATAGTATTATAGCCTATACCTACTCTGTAACAAATTGTTTCACAGTTAAATATTGTTACATTAGGATTAAAATTAAACATTTACACTATTTTACTTAACTAAGACATAGGTAAGAAGTCGAAATGGTTAAAAAAAAACCAAATAATTCCAAAACTCTGAAATAATGTTAAATAGCTAGGTAACCTATATATCCTCTATACCAAAGAAAAAATACTCCATTTATATAATGGTAACTATAAGAAAATTAGAACATTTGAAACTATACTCTAATTATTAATATAGATAAAAACAAAAATATAGTTACAATATAATATATTAATATGTATATGTGATTCACAAGAATAGATTTTGTTTTTTTTTATTTAGTGACATCATCATCAACAGCATTTCGGCAGGAATTCAGAAATAAAAAGGATCAAGACATAAGAAATTCAGATGTCTGCGCGGTTTTGTAGACAGCATGGCGACACAACTTGGAGAGGGTGTGGCTTATGGGATGTTTATTTTTAACACAACATTACAAATTTATGTCAACATACACTCGTGTGACATATATGTGAACATGCAAAGTTAATATCTCTGGACAAAATTCAATATAAAAACCATTTGTTTAGGTATTTTCAGTAGGTAAATTTATATTTAATGTAACTGCACTAAAATTGATCAAAGAACTATCATCAGTTATACATTTATAGATTTACCAAAAATTGTACATCATATCAATAATATACAACAGGTATCATATTTAATTAATATAAAAATTAAAAGACACAGAACATTCAAACATTATATTTTCAATTTTGTATACCGGCAAATATGAGGCAACAAGAAGAAGTAAGAACCTATTTTTAGGTAAGTATACATTTTATCGATTTTCTATAAATATTAGGAATTTTTAAATATTATTTAGGTTTATACGAATATATTAAAATCAATTATAAATACCCTATAGACTGTCTATTTTTTTTTTTGAATTGCAAGCTCATGTCATAACATTATCTGTTTACAGGTTAGGTTAGGTTGCAATAACATGATCACTGATCAATGATCATATTATAATATACATTGACATGTAGTGGTTATTTTGAAACTAAGTGTTAAATTAACACCCGATTAACACTGTTAATCTTCCGAACCTTAAAAGTAACCAAAATGTAAGGATCAAAATAATTAGTATAATTGGAAACTGTAACATTTAATCGCACGTTGTTCATAATTAAATATTAAATAATATAGAAAATAGAAATATAGGTACGTATATCGCAAATAATCTCAAACGTAATATAATTTTAAGTCTTATCAATTATCAAATATCATTTTTAATTTGTGTTCTAGTTAGGTGTTAAATGATAGTTTAAAACATTGTACACACAATCTATAATACGTAAATACAAATTGAGCATATTTTGAATTTCTGCGGTCTGGATTTCACAACAAATTATGAAATGTTGTAAAAATGGAACCTCGGAAATACGAAACAAATATTTTATTTAAACAATTATTAACTATGATTTATGACGTACCTACAACATTCATAAAAAGGTTAACTTGGAAGCTAGGTACCTATATTTATCATTATATTATTATAATAGGTACCTAATAATACGAATAAAAGAAAGCATGAAAAAATTAATTTATCTTTTAAATGATTTATATATAAGTACTTTTTAGGTACCAATAATATAATGATAAAATAAAGAACAACTGTTTCAAACACTATATGGCGATTTTCGCAGTCCTTTTGATTATTGAGTCCGAAGAACTTTAAGCTTTATGAGAATATATTAGATTATAATGTAGGTATTCTGATGATTAGAAATTAGAATGTCTACATACAGATAAGTAGGCATATCTCAACTTACATCTTTATAATCAATTTAGAATACAATTCAATTTAGATGATGAGTAATACCTAAGCAATATTATTAATAACAACTGATATTTTAAAATATCGAAATAATTGTATAGCAAAGCCATATTGATCGTCTAAATCGAATTATTGAAAACATTGACATAAATTAAGTGAAATTTAATAATAAAATAATTGTATGCCGTAAACATCCTATAAAACACAATATTATTATTACCCACCAACGAAAACCTAGTAGGTACAATAAAAAGCAAATAAAAAACGCCATTTATTAACCAAACCGTATCATATTGAAAATCATTTGAAAAACAAATAGGTAGGTAGGTACTATGTTTTTTGGGACGATTTCGTACACACATATTGTTGTTTTTGTTATTATTGCTACTATTGTTATTGTTGTTGTTAAAAATCGGATGATCGTCTGTAATTAACGATTGTAATTTAAAATATTTCAGTCTACGAGTAAAACGCTTCTAAATGCTAATATTATACCGAGTATTATACTATGATAATATTATGCTGTATAGATGACCTTATTTCGGGACATGTAACTATATTATTTTAAGACCATTATAATAAATTGTATAGGTATAACGACAGAGTCGAAAAAAACGCAAATCAAACGTCTATACATTTTTTAAAAGATCGAAAAAGTTCCCCAAGTACGGTTTCTACCTATCATTGTTGTTGTTGTTGTTGTTGTTGTTATCATTATCATTAGGTATTACATTATTATTACATTATATATAGGCACCTAAATTACAGCTGCTATTTAGTGAAATACATTAATTTATTTTCATTACTACAACGGCGCGGTGTACATAATAATAATAATAATATAGCTGTAAGACAACACACACGCCACACGGTTGTTTGGATAAATTTCGTGTATATTCACTGAACTCGGAATGCGGTGCTACTAGGGAGGGTGGGGCAGCAGGGGGGATAGGTGTGCGGAGGAGGGGGCGGTGGATAGGAGTAGTTGGTTTGGCATATTTCAATATAGATGGCACTGACGACGGTTCGGGAAAAAGGAAAAAAATAGTAATAATAATAATAATAACCGTGATGTTCCAGCCGGATTTCTGTCGAAGGAATGCGAGTTTGTGTACGCATTTCACAATTTCGACTAAGCGTCGAACACGCGCGCGCACGCATCAAAGACAAGCATTTGGGGATCGGACTGGGAACTATTATAAACTATTACTAAACAATTATGATAAGAAAAAATACATAAAAGATGTAAGAATACGTACCAAATGGTTTTCGTAATTTAATTATTCGACATAATATCATACTATATGGGTACCTACATTATTATCATTATCAATCTGACGATGGCCACAGAATGCCATCGACGATATCGTTTATTATCATAATATTTGCCTAGGTTACGTTACCCATCCCTGTGTTTATAATAAGTAGCAATCAAGGTGGATACGTCCACCTTGGTTATAATAATACTAATATACTATCAATGTCGGTGCTATACCTGTCTCTCGGGTCGATCCAAGTGGTCTTTTTGGAATTGTGGTCGATGAAGTACACTTTGCCGTCGTAGTCTCTCGCGAAATCCCAACCGTCGGGCAACGGTATCTCTCCGTTCCGTCGTCTCGGCATCGTGTCTGCGGTACTGTATCCATCAAAGTCGGACTCACCAAATCGAATCCATCACATCGGCCAAACACCGCGTAGGTACGACGACGATAATAATAATAATAGTAATAATAACGATAACGATAACAGCGTTTGTGGTGGCGGCGGCGGCAGCGGTAGATATTATTATTACTATACACTGCGGAGAACGGCGGCGGCGTCGATCAAATATATATTATATTATAATATTATGTAAAATAAGAAAACTAATCGTAATGATTAAAAATCGGACGAGAACATTTTTTGGACTGCCTACGACACGAGAGTGGAGAGTAAAAAAATATCACGTTCGTTCGCTACGTACGACGACTGCAGCGGGGACCGACCGACGACCGTAGATGTCACGCGCGCTTCGCCATCTTGGAAATGGTCGGACCGAGTAACGCTGCGGCGTTGCCCCCCCGTCATAAAGAAAAACGACCGTGCGCGCGCGTATATACAGAGCGTTCGCGGTGCGCGGCCCGCGCGCCCGCCGACCGATCGGGCCGCCAGCCAGCCAACCTGCCCTCGCGCGCGCCAGCGGCCGGTTCTATTATCAATCGCATGACATCACCGAAACGGTAGCCAATCAGGCCGCGGATCCTCTGGAATGCGGCTATTACCATAACACGGACCGAGTTTTGTGTGTGAGCGAGCGCGCATGTGTGTGTGTGTGTGCGCGCATGCCGGTTTACGCGTTTTACCTCGTCTAGTTTATTTTTTTCTCCTCTCATTTCTCCTCCGCCGTTTCCTTTTTCCACTATTATTACTTACTATTATTATTGCTTACTATTATTTTTATTATTATTATTATTAATATCATCATCTTCTATCCATCTACTTCTACTTCTTCTTTACTTATTTTCTTCTCCTCCTCCTCCTCGTCATCTCTTTTTCCTTTCCGACGACGACGAACGGCTATACGGAATTCCTGCCCTAGGTTTTTAGACCGTCATCGTCGTCGTCCGTTGCCACTCGCCGTTTTTTAAAACAATGAATACGGCGCGCGCGCTACAGGTAATGATACTACACAACAGGCCTACTACAAGTGCCCATCACCGTCACATCGCTATTATAATACTATTATGTATAAGCTGCTGCCTGCCTATCCGAACGACGTTTTGTTTATTATTATTATTCGTTGGTTTGTTTTTGTTTATCGTATTTATAAGCACTGGTCTAATATATTATCGCCCCGCCACGGAATGTGATTGCCGTTATATAAATACCGTTCGTGTAGTAATATTTTAATTATTTTTATTAATTATTTTATAATTACAAAAATTATTAAAATAAAAATTACAAAAAAAGAAAGTAATCAAATATTTATTTTTTTTTTTAAATGTACCTAATTTACTATAACGGTATAATGGTATCAAGACGGAAGCAAAAATTCTGAAATATTCTATAAAATGTATTTTAAATTAGGATCGTTTTCACTAAGCTTTGATTGCCTCCCGAACTCAGCCGCCAAAAAGAATCAAGGAAATTTCGAGCAGCAAACGACGTCGTTTGTTTCCTCATTTTGAAACACCCCTTATCATATCCATGTTTTGGGTGAGAGCTCCAGAGACAGGGTCCATTTGACTTGACCTTGATGATATGCTACCTCATGAATATTATTGTACGATTTCCAGTAGTCTGAAAATATTATTGAACCCGTCGAACCCGACCTAATACATTATTATTGAATCAATGGTAGAAAGGATTTTTTTGAACACCGATCAAACACACACAATAAAACACTCTTTGGTTTTTTGACAAATGCCATAACAATTTACCCACTGTCAATGAAGCATATCCGTATATGAACTGCAGAATTGTTTTGCCTGCGTTATATCTACAATAATGCTTACGTCAATATCCACGATCAAATTAGGACCTCCGATTACTTTATTAATTGTTTTAGTTTTCCAAGCGCTCACTTAACCTCAAAAACATTGAATAGTAAGTTGTGTACTTCGTATTATTACGATTATTTTTTCATCCTTTGTTATTTTATAAAATTATTAGCAGTATTGTTGTTTTTTATAATATAATAGTATATCGTCTGTATTATGTTTTAGTGTCTTCATATTATTATCTACTACCACTGAAAATAATGTAGGCACAGGATTCTGTGTCATAGGGATAGGGATTAGCTGCAATATGGGCGCTTCTATCATACGTGGGGGATTACTCTTGTCCTTTAACCATACGACGCGAAATTATTATACGTATAGGTCGTTCAGTCATTGTAGACGTCTCGCTCGCCATTATTACATAGACGTATTTATCATTGTTTGTATTTAAATATTTAATGGAGTGTGACAGTGTGTACTTATATTTAATACAGATAATGTAACTTAGCTTAGCGGCTACTATTTTATGTGGTGACTAAAACTAATTGTACCTAATAGAGTAATACCTATAATATACAATATAATATGCCTCCAGTCTCCTGCAAGTCTACATGAATATTCACATTAATATTTACATAATCCAATACAACACCAACAAAATCATGGGAAAACGTAAATTGCGCCCGGTATTTTTCAGGTATAAATTTCTATGTACAATTGCGCCCGGTATTTTTTAAGTACAAATTTCTGTGTAGTAAATTGCGCCCAATAGAAATATTATTTTTATGATAGTCATTTAGCGACTCAATGCACTTTGTTTCACGGTCTTTGATTATGCTTAGCTTTGTTTCACCCAAACACAATTCACGTTTTAATTTTGAAAATGTATAAGTTTGGTTGATTATAACATCATTTTCTTTCTGGCTAAATCCAGTTTGTATAACATCCATGTTTCACTGTTGCACGCAAACGGCTTACTAAAATATTACTTATACGTAAAGTTGTTGTATACGCGTAAAGGCATTTAAATCGCTATAATATCATAACATTCATAACGATTATAACAATAAACGTTCGGCTTATCCACCAATAAATGATTTTTTAAAATACACATAATAGGCAACGATGAATTCAAAGTCACTTAGATACTATGGGCGCAATTTACTATACCTATTTTAGAAACCAAAAAATCACAGGAGCAATTTTTACTACCTGCTTAATGTGTGCACAATTTACAAGCGCCCAGAATCATCATATTTCTAAAATGTATTGATATGTACAACTTAATCTAAGGAAACTATTGTATTATTGATATGTGACTTATTTATTTTTGCAAGCTAGTATACTAGTAGTTGATGCTGTACCATGAATCAAAAAAAAAAAAAATAGATGCTATAAGTTATAACATGTTTGAAATAAATAATGTGATGATAATCTCGTAATCATAGTATCATATACATTCATACCTAACTCATGAAATATTATTATTGGGTTGTTTTTTTAACCCAGATAATGCGATAACGTTGAAAATATGTCATCATAATATTATACAATGTAGAGAAACATGAAATAAAATAATATAGGTTCTTTATGCAATAATTTGAGGAAAAAAATATTTTTATCATAAAAATGTAGATTCAATTATTGCGTTCTATCTTTATTTTAGAAGATTTAAAGATTTCTACTATTGGCATATCTGGGGGGGGGGGGGCAAGTGCGACCCACCAAAATTACGGCACTGTTAGTAGTATAGCATTTAACGTGGTTGACATTTTGGCATTTTTAGCCGATATAAAAAAATATAATAAAATTGCGGTATTAAAGATTTAATAATTATTTTTATAGATACACGATGACTCTGCAAATTTAATTTTTATATACACGATTCCACATGGCTTTAATTTTTAAATGTAACGTTATCATACCGAAAGTATGTATAATAATTATTACGTATCTATAGTATCTACCTACATAATATCGTTATTTATATATTTCAATAAACGATTTTATTGTTTTGAATGCCAAGTGTGTACAGTGTACACGTTTTGGAAAACACGATTTTATAACATACATTGTTGAACTTGTGGTATTTGATATTCTGACTTGGACTTATGGTTTATCACTCTAATTCCTTATGCCCTTGTGCTATATGAGACGTATTTTGGTATTATAACAGATTTTGTTTGAAATTTCATGAACTTGAATTTCATACCGAAGCATCGTGTTGTTTCGTACGATGAATCGTGATATAAAATCTATCAACCATCAACATTTTATAATATATTTAATTTTATATCCAAAATTCCGATTTTCTGAAGATAAAAACATCGCACTTTTAAATTATATTACAGCAGACAGCAGTCGCAACTTACTATTGTTTCATAACAACAGTAATTTTAAAAATATTAAAAATACTTTACACTTCAATTATAATGAATAACTTAAAATATTTATCTATTTCCAAAGTATTATTTTGATTTGATGTGAATATTGTTTACCAAATATATTACCTACTCGACAATGGTTCTAATGACTTTTAGTAGGTACTTTTTAATTTTAAACTATGATATTATACTACAATACATTTATACATATTATTATAAATTATAATTTATAATAATGAGAGCAAATAAAAGTAATGGCAACGTTGCATAAAAAATCATATACGGAATCCGGAATCTTATATATATATATATAAGATGTGTGTGTATAAAATTTGTGGAATCGTGTATGTTAACATTCACAGTTATTAAAATCTCAACGATTCCACAAATTTCCGGAATCGTTCTCTACCGACAATAATATACAGGTCCTTTTATTTTACCACGGTTGCAGTTGTATAATTATCGCACATTTTTAAGAAATTACTCGTCGTAAACGAGTACCTATATATGTTATAATATTTACATTGTACATGTAAGTATACGTAGGTTGGGTGTATAATAAAGTCATAGTGACTTCATCCGTAGGCCGGTAGCCTAACTTATGAACGGCGCTACCGAACCGAAAAAAGTTCATACACCCAAGTCAGAATTTTTTTAAAGGCTCTCCAACAAAATACTCTTACAATTAAAAAAAAATCTTATTGTTGGTACCTTTAAAGTTTACATTTAACTATAAATATTATTCATCTATAGCACTGGATAGTCAGATTACACCACCTTATAATAGATATCGTGAAACGGGCCTAAGTCAAAATTATAGTATAAGTTTTTCCGAAGTCAAGTAAGGGCGGCACCACAACTCTGTTCCATGTTTACAGGATGTAGACTATACGCTAATTATCTGTCTTCAATAGTTTTAAAAATAATAAATTATACCAGTTATCCACGTACATAATATATTATATATTGTGATTTGCGTTAAGAATCATAAATGGACGGAAAAATCAATTTGAAAAAAGGTATACATGTTATTAGGCTGGTGTCACACTTGCGGATATCCGACATTTTTAAGAGAAATTTAGGACTACTCAATTTTTTAAATCTAAAGAAACGATTACAAATAAAAATTTGATGTACACAGCGGACCAATTTGTAATTAATTAATTTAATTATATAGGTGGTAAGAAATATGTAAAATTTATTAACCGATACGCAAATATTTATTCCCAAAAAATAGATTAATTTTCGATTACCCGCACCGGCGTGTGTGTTTCTATATGATCGTTAAGGCCGGGGCTATACACGGCGTATTCCGCCGCTTTTCGAGCGCCGCGTATTCCGCAGCATTTTCCGCGACGTTTTCCGTCGAATTAAAAACGCATTTGTTTAAATCGGAGCAGCTATACACGAAGGGCGTAATACACTGTGTATAGCCCCGGCCTTATATTACAGAGTACAGACAACAATTACTTATTAATTAACCTCTTACTATTAATGTTACCAACTATATATTGTGTATTATAATTTAAAATAGACAAACCTAACCTGTATAAATAGTTAGATACAACTTACAAGCGTCTATAATATTATATACTCGTATAGTAATTTAGATATTATATAATATATTTAGGCATAAGTGGATAACGTAGCTGGTTAGCTGGTAATTTGTGTAATGTATATTACTATATAATTATATAAATGTCTCAAAACAAGCAATATAATCATAACCAAGACAATTTATCGATTAAATGACAATGACAAAATATATTATTTATGAAATTATGTTTAACAATAGTAATATATACCTATAATATTTAATAATATTTGTGTGTTTTGTGATTATACTGATCAAAGTGCTCTAATAGGTAGATTATATTACTGTATACAAAATTAAAAACATTGTTTAGTAGAAGGTATACCGCGGTATATAATATATAGGACGATTCAGATTACATGGGATTAGCATTCACCACCATTTTTTCATTGAATAATGCATTTTACAAAATTCTGATTGGTATTTATAAGTTATTACTTAAACTTTAAAGAATAATGGTAATATTTAAAAGAAAGGATTGTATAGGATTTATACAAGGCTATAAATAACACATATATTTTTAATTTATTTTAAACCAGTTATCTTTATTAATTATTATTCTTGGTAATTATACTATTGATATACATTTTAATAACTCAGGATACATCTCCTCGTTTGAATCACGCGATTTAGATACCTACATCAACATATTCAAAAATCATCTGATTATAAAAACGTACAGTAAAAAAGGTTGGTTCTCATATTTTAAAAAATGAAGTTTGTATCACCATAGATGGCACCGAACACTAAACACCTAAGTGGTATAAAAAAATCTTAGGAGGTAGGCATTCGAAAACATGACAGTCTACTTAGAAATACGAAAAAATCAGAATTTGAATAAGTGCATTTATAATAGAAAAATAGAGGTGGGTATGCTTGCCAATTGCTTGGTGAATTATTCTGCAAGATATAGTATACGTAGGAAGTATAAATGTATAATAATGTAATATTACTGCACTTCTGCACTTAAGTTGAAAGTAAAACAAAAATCTACAATAATATAAAATAGGTATGTTAAAAAGTATGTAAGAACACTGCATAAAAAATTAACCGTTACCTATTATGCTATACAAACGATAATAGTGATATGATAACACACATGGAATGAACTAATCTAATTAAAAACAATATCCAGGTCTTATACTTTTATATAGCTACAGGTATTCGAAAGAATCAAGGGAATACAGTATTCGAATGAGAAACGAATTGATATACCTTACACGGCTACATGCAATTATTTTAATAATGTTTCAACGTTCACAGTTTCACATATAGGTATGTATAGAACCATAAAATATAATATATCTAATAATTTAATTTTTCTATTATTACCATAATATTATGTATTTTTTTTTTAAATTTAAAACATTAATAATGGTGTAAATTCTATATACAATACAATACTATACGCCGCTATAACTGCAGCGTGTGCGAATAATATTGTACTGCTAATTGTTATTTGTTTTGTATATACGTATTTAAAAGGAAATGATTCATGTTATATTTTTAGTTTGTAAAAAATGTAGAACTAAACTTTTGGTCTTGGTTTAGGTATGATATTTATTCTAAATTTTTCGAATAATATAATATTATCAATAAAAAAAACACGTGGGATAAATATTTATGTATACCTACATAGTATAATATTATACACATTTTGTTTCTGCAAAAGTAACATAGAGGTATATTTTATTTGCATAGTCAATTAGTATTAATTATTTATTTAAAAAATGTATTGATTTTACAGCCATTTATATTAATCTGTTATTTATTTTCAATGTATATATGCAGTATAGATTTACCTATAGTGTCCTAATTAATGCCAAGTTTGTATCTAGGGATAATCCTGAGGCGATGATCAAGGCGCCTTGCAATTTGGATGACCCTCTCTAAAAATGTTAAATATCATGTTTGATTTTCAAAATCCCCTAAAGATGAAAAATATTTAGACAAATGTTGAATAATATCTCATATAGGTATTAGCCATTAGGTATACAAAAATAAGGTTGAATTATAATTAACGTTGAAATTAAACAAATCAAATCATAACCCCATAGTATGTTTTAAACCACATTGATTCTTTAAAGATATATCCATTACAATTATTATTGTATTTGCATAATATAAATGTGGCCATGTAGATAAATTACAATTTCAGAAAATAAAAATACACAATACAGTAATTCAACCAATTATTGTGTGCTCCTGTTAACATTGAGGCCAGCAACAAAATACACACTGTTATCAGAAGCTACGTGGTGGATTGGTCAAAATTCATCATTGATTGCGAGATTACTGTAACATTTTATAATTTATAATATGTATACTTACTAATGGTTTATTGATGAGTAGATAATCATATTTAACGGCAATTAAAATTATTATTCATTGAAAACCAATATAATATAATACAGCCTGGTTATAATATGTATATTGTATAATGTGTATAATGTTTCGAATATCTTATACTCTGGAGACTGAAACATCGAGTCATACTCTCATTCAGAAATTATTGTAGTGACGAATTGATAAAGTATGCATGCATATTAAAAATAATTGCAAACACCTTTAGTAATATATTAAATGTTGTACAATTAATTTAAATAAACACAGTTTTCGATTTATTTGCCATGTAGGATAATACAACATAATATCGAGTTATTCGTTTCCTAGTTTCTATAATATTAATAACAATTTTTAATTTATGTACTTACAACCATTAGGCACCTATAATTTTTTAAATTAACTGGAAATAGTTCAATTCTTCAATGGATTCTTAGTTGAGTTGAATAGAGTTGAATTGAGTTGAGTTTGAATTGAGTTTGAATTGCGTTGAATAGAAAAATATAAACTAACTAGTTAAGTAAAAAAAATTTAAAAGGATTTACTTTTAATTCATTATTAATTTTTTAACTAGTTAATGCCTACCTTAGCTTTGAATACCTAGGTAATAGGTATCCTATTCAGACACACAGTAGGTACACACATTGACACTACATGGATATAGGCGTGTTTACGGATACGGCCAATATAATATTGTCATGGCCATACCTGCGACATCAGCTTTCCACAGAATTTTGAGTTAATGTTAATAACATAAAATATTATCACGCTAGTAAAAATAGTAAAATATTTATCACGTGTAGCATCGACGAGTTAAATTTTTCGGATTCAGATTTCATGGCGCTAGACATCTTATATCGTTCGACGCTTATATGTTGTTCGGTAACAATTTACCATACTATCATACTATCAATTTACCATACTATATATGTATTCTTAAAAAGAGTTCAGGAGTCACTATATATTAAGGGATTTTTTTTGAGAGAGAGAAGTATTATACATGTACAATTTATAGGCAACAATTACTAAAAAATATTTTAGGTTTTTTATGGGGACTGGCTCGTAGGTATCTACCATTAAATTTTTGTTGGCCACAACTGTAATAACTTTTAGAAACGCCACGCGCCAATGCACATGAATATTTATCATATCGTAAGTACCGATAAAACGAAAGTGTTTATTATAGATATGCAATGTATTACGCTGTAAATAAATAATATATCAATGAAGAACGCAAATTGTATACTTTTAGTTCAGTAATTTTTACATTTCCAGCATTGGCTGCAGAGTAAAACACAGGAGGTTAAACCCTTCCCCTATATTATGTGTTTCGTGGGGAGATGATGGGTCTAAAAAACCCCATAGTTATACCAACTATATTTTTTGCCTGCACATGTGAAAAATAGTTCCCATACCTTTATACATATATCTATAATTATTATAGTAATTATTTACAATAGAGACAACTGCTTTCGCTGTCTCCCGCTATGTTTCGGCATTACTGGGAATATTACATAATATAGATATCATTTAATCAAGAATATTTCTTGATATATAGTGCGTCGAATAAATCATATTTCTATGTGTTACTGTAACAACTATTGTATTTTATCAAATAAATATTGTATTATTAAAAAAAAATATCTTATATTTGAAAAGTATTGAAATACTTTTTGAAGTATTTCAATGATTTGAATGCCTATTCTAAATAACGTTAAAATATTTATATGTATCTTTATATATATATACCAATATGTGTGTGTCACTGTGTGTGCACGTAATCAATCTACAGCCAAAAGTCTATTGCACTCAAGGTTCTGAAATTTGGTACATCGTACATAGGTAATCATATACCCGGGTGCATGGATGGGCCTCTGAAGCCAATTTTTAAATTATATTTTTTAAAGAGGGGCTCACACAGGGATTTGTTGACTCACGAAAATTGAATATTTTTGGTTTTATAGGGTTGCCATCGGTTACAGAAAATATAATAGAAGGTTATTATATAATTGGATATAGCTAGTTTTAGTCTTATATTTTGTACTTGGTTAAAATCACTCAAATTAATGTGTTAAAAATATGCGTAGCTTACATCTAACGGAGTTTAAAAATACTGATTCACGGGCAACGCCATATAGGCATCAGCTAATGTTAAATATTTTATATAGTTTGGGAACCTCTGCTCTAGAAGATTGCATATAGATATACATTATACATTGTTGCAGGGACTGCTGGGAGATTAGTGATGCTAAATATTTATATTCTTTATGCACTTATGACCTATAAAGCTATAGGCTACAATATATATATATATATAGGCTATGACGGCAAAACAACATAAGCGTATGTAGCGTACTCTGCAGTATACTATAATATATATTATATATTTAATATTAGTTTCATCTTGGCGAGATTTATGACTATATTATATATAGTTTTAGTAGTTTAGAGTCTGTTTTTCAATGCCAAGATTTGGTAATAAATATTAAAACGCAATAGTATATGTACTTCATCAACAATACTCTCAAATGTTATCGAATAATTTATTTTGCAATACAATATTTAAAATTTGGAGACGTAGGTATTATAGACAGTTATGAGTTATAACCATTTTCCCGTTACAACTATCGCAAATATTTTCTTACGAACTATTATACTATACTTATATAGTTATATATCTATAGGTATGTTACTTATGTGTTAAACATAATTCAATTAATACGAAACGAAAATATTTCATAAACTCTACAATTATTTGTTCGTTATTTGGATATACGAACAGAACTACAGGGGTATATTTAGTCTTTTTTCTGGGGCCAACGGGGAGGGGGGCTTAATTTTTCTCTGCCACTTACCCAGAGATAGTTAGAATATTAAAGATTTTCAGAATATTTGAGCCATAATATAAACAGTAAACACACATTATATTGTATAGCCTATACCTAGCACCCACATTTATACTTTATAAACAACGGTTGAATTATTTCGGTTTTCATGATATAAATATAAGCACATTGCACAAATAAATCAGATAGAAATAGAAATACAAACATACAATGACATCAAAAATAAATAAAAAATATATGTACATTAGAATGGGATAAAATATGGAAAAAACAAAACTAAAAACTCAGCGAAATTAAAAGATCAATTTTCAAATAGCCCTCAAACAATCAAAACAGGAAAAATGAAACAGTCTTAAACAAACTAAGTATAGGACACACAAAATTCACTCACGGGTTCTTAGTGGCTAAAAAAAAACCCTCAATTTTTATCACATGTGGAACACGCACAACAGTAAAACACATACTCACTGATTGTCTAAAATACGAAGACCTCAGGAAAAAAAACAATCTGCCTAAACAATTATCCGAAGTCTTGGGACCCGACGAAGATGCAAACAACAAAATAATAAATTTTCTAAAAATGTCTGATTTGTATAAACTTATTTAACAAAATATCTTCATATTAATACTGTTCAAAAAAAATTGTAACCACACAGTACACACGCTAATAACCATTGTTGAAGCGTTTTTAAGATGAATAAAAAAAAAAAAATTATGATAAACAGATAAATCATACTTTTCAGTATTATTATAATATCACGCCAAAGTATAAATCCATGAAAGGAGGTGATTGCTCCCATCACCACCAACCCCACTACCTCTTTAAATATGCCCTTGCATACGAATTATTTATATTATAATTTTGTACTTAAATATAATTTATACTTATATAGGTATATTATTATTTAATAGTCAATAACCTATTATAATGCTACTATAGATAACTAGGTAAGTACCTAGGAAATAAGAAAAGTTTTTTTATATAAAATCATATTTATACCTATACTTTCAACATGCTATTTTGAATTTTCGTATTAACAAAATAAATGATCACACTCTATGCAATTGTATTTTATTGATTTTGTGAGTGTGTATTGTAATACCTATGTGTTTATTAGGATTTTGTTCGTGACTCAACTAGTCAACTGCGTACTATAATAGCGTGCCATACTCCTCATACTGCGTACTAATAAGTGCTTATACACCTGTCGTTGCTCATATTTATAATAATATAATATGTATAATTATTGTGTGTAGGTATACAATGCGGTATGTCGTGGTGAATCAACTCAATACTTTTTCACTTGCACCGTCTGACGACTACCGACCGGTGGCAGCAGACTGCATAATATAGCCAATTGCCAATATAGATATAGGTATATCATAAAATACAATATTATAAAGCTGCTGCAGTTCGCAACATAATAGCGGCTGAGAGACAATGTGCAGGTAACTGCATAATTGCAATTTATTACACATAGTATTATGTTATTAACTATTTTAGTAGGTATCTATTCTCGTTTTTGTAAAGAACATTCGTAAACATTTTGTTTTAATTTTTTTTATTATAATAATGACACTATATAGTCATAATAATTACCTACATGTAATTACTAATTACTAATAACCTACTAAAAAATAGAAAACAATTTTATTTTGACAATAACGTCGAACTGTTTTTATATATTATAGTATATTTTATTACTAATGCATCAATAGTCTTTTACAGTATGAACACAAACATATGGCTATGGACAAAAAAATTAAACCATTGAATCCACAAACAAACACAATAATAATTTATAATTATTAATTATACAGTTAATACATATTGGTATAGCCAGGGAACGAATATAGAGTTTGAGGTGAGTTTTTAAAAATTTCAGCAGACTAATAAATTCATGTGTAACCAACCTTCAATTTTCATTATTTTTTTGTCGGGTTCAAAACGACCTCCATAAATTAAAAACTATACTTGTACTTAATTTGCTAAATATAATATAATGGGTTATACTGTTATAGATAAAATAATTGTAATGAGCGAAGCGATAAAATATTTTTTGACCATTATACGAGTAAAAGACGTAGGTAGCATAGAATAAATTGATAGTATAAGTTATGCACCGGATACCCATAATTTTTTTTTAGCAATACGTCACTGACTGTTCACAGTACCTATACGACTAAACTATTTATTATAGAATAATATAGTTTGATTACTCATTATTCATTAATGCTAATCGCCGATGGACGATATATAGACATATAGTAGATAATATTATGATTTACAATATTAACTCGTATATTTATATTATATTTTTCCTATGTTATGCCTATGATAGGTAATTTAACTTTATTATTAATGAATAATGATGTATTGGACCGTATTTCGTAAACAGTTTTTCGTATTTTATCAAAATATTATGATTTTGATACTATTTCTTGTGGAATTTGTAATTTATTGCGGAAATAAACAGAATTATTGGTAAAAAAAATAACCAACACAAAAACTCTCCCTTTAAAACTACCCATTTTCCTAACAACCAAACACATACCTATAAATGTAAATAGGTAAAATAACAAAACAAATACAAAGATTTACATAATTCATGGCAGTTAAATAATATTAAATATGTACATAGTTAATTGGTTGACTCCCCCCCCCTATTTGTACGCCATGAGTTGCCCCCATATGCGCAAATAGCGTTTGGGATTTGGGGGGGAGGGGGCTAAAGCCTTATTTTGATAATATTAAATAAGCTTAAAACAAAATGTAGGAAATGGTTGGGGGGTTTTGGATATTTTTGGGAGTGCTTAGCCCCGAATGCCCCCCCTCTGCTAGCGCTAATTTACAAAATACTTATCGTACCGTAGTTTGTTTACGTACGATAAGTAAAAAATTATTTTATTTTTATAATCGTATAATTATTTAATAACTCACGTCGTAAAGATATTTTCAGATTATTCCGTTGTTGGCAGAGCTTTTACAGTTCTACATCGCAAACGTCACAAATAGTCACATAAGAAAACACATTTAAAGCTTTTAAAATAGGTACCATTGTAGAAAAATTCAAAAATGTACCCTTTAACCATCAGTTTAGTGGGATCTGTTTTTTTAAACATTATGGTTTATTTTTGAAATGTGTATTATGGAACTGAACAGCCGCCTCTCGAGAAAAAAATTCCTGGACACACCACTAATACACATTATTACCCAATATCATTACCTACTGCAATTATAACATAATGCCATAATATTTTCAATATT
Source organism: Sitobion miscanthi (assembly GCA_008086715.1). Lineage (NCBI taxonomy): Eukaryota > Metazoa > Arthropoda > Insecta > Hemiptera > Aphididae > Sitobion > Sitobion miscanthi. The sequence goes on along the minus strand of CM017800.1, from coordinate 11,012,854 downwards.
ATATTCTGTGGCAATCAACGGCGAGACGTGCACGGCTGCGGACCATAATATTATAATAATAATAATAATAATTATTGTATCGCACGCTTATCGAGTCGATTCACACGTATATCGTATTGGCTGCACTGATCGAAAAGATGATGGATTTTATGGCAACTAGTAAGTTAAGGTGGGGATAAAAGATAGAACCGATAGATGTGCGAAATTGTTTTTTTTTCGTGGTTTCGTTCTTCAAATGATTTCGCGATATAATCTGCAAATTATTTTTCATAATATTATCATGTCGAGCGTCGATGCGTTTAATTAAACCGAACCGAATGGTCGTCGATGGCTGAAAATTGCAATTCCGAGTGATTTACGTCGGTCGTGGCATTTTAATGGCAATATTTATGATGACACAAAAGCTTGTGATAATGGTAAGACGTTTCGAGCGAACTTGAGTTAATTAGGTACACCGTTTATGTGATATTGTAATACTGAGTGGGCATTCTTCGACTAAACTGATGTTTTTTCAGCAGTAAATTAATTAACAATCAATTACGTTACATCATCCAACGAGTTAGATTTTGTAACACGGATGAAGTGTATTATTTTGTTTTTTATTGTTAAACAAAAATAAATACCTAAACGTTGACTTATTTTTGTTACGAATTTGTTTTATTCATTATAATTATATTTTTTTCTATGTAGGATGTTCTCTGCTAGAATAAATAGTCGCGGTTCTCAATAATGGACGAGAAGTTATTAAACGATTTGCTTGAGTGTTCAGTATGCCTAGAACGGTTGAATACATCAAGCAAAGTGCTGTCTTGTCAGCATACATTTTGCAAAAAATGCCTAGATGAAATTGTAGCTACTCATAAAGAGCTACGATGTCCAGAATGTCGAACACTTGTCGATTGTCGGGTGGATGAACTGCCACCCAATGTATTACTCATGAGGATATTGGAAGGTATGAAGAGTAAAAATGCAACAATATCACCGCCTAAAAAACCTTCAGCTGTTGCATGTTCCGATCAAAGACCACCAAAAACATCGAAACAAGTTAATATTATTATGATTATTTTTGTTATTTTTTTTATTTATTTATTCTTTCCTAACCTTCAACTTTCAACCTGCCTATAACAATAAATAATTGTATAATTTCTTTATTATTGTAAATTTCTTTATCTATTTAAATTATGATAAAACCAATCAATCTCATAAATGTTGAAAAGTAAAATAATTAACTAAAATTTCACAATTTAAACTTTCTTATAATTAAATCATTAAGTTTAATTATCATAAAGTTCTATCATTGGATGGATTCTTCATTCTTCTACAGTCCAATTACTACCCCTACATCTTTTATACTTATCGTAAAAAACATATTTTCAAATTAGATGATAAATATTTTAAATACAAAAAAAAAAGTTTCATTATAATTTAATTTTCTAGGTATATAAACTTTTATAATATAATATTGTCTAATGCCTAATAACATAGACATTTTCTTAAACAAACCTAAACAGTTTATTTACATAAAAACATTATCAAACAAATAATCTTTTAAAGTTACACAAATTACAAAAAAAATATTATATAACAGAGAAAATATTTAATTTAAATTCTGGTATAGGTATTTCTATAATTTTGTACTTAAATTCCAAGAGTTAAAAGTACACTATATTTGTATTATTATCTGTCTTACTTACAAACACAAAACATAGGTACTAAATGTAAGTTAATCAGAAATATTTAAGGTATGTTAGTTTAAATATAAATACAAGTACCTAGATCTGTTATCAAATTTATGGATAAAAACAATTGTTTTATTGATGATTTTTTAAATCTATATTCTAATTTTAAAATAATACAAGAGAACACGGAGAATATTCTTACCATTTTCTTATGTTTAAATTGTGTGATAGGTCGATTTAATATGGTAATAAAATGAACAAAACGTTAGGTTTAGCTGCATGTATATTTATTATGTTCTGTGTTGTGCGAAGGTAATATTGAGATAACAAATATGGGTAAGACATCCCCTTAAAAAGTCCTAAATTATACTTCAAATATAATTTTATTTTATTAAATTATGGATCAAAATTATTTTAAATACCTATTTATAATATTATATTTAATTTGAAGGTGCCATATCAACGTAATATGTTTGCAAGAGCATTATATGATTATTCTTCCAAAGAACCTGGGTAAATATTAAGTTAATTGATTTTAAAATTTTTAAACTTTGTAAAATATTACTTTAATTTAATTTAGTATTTAAAAAAAATACTTGTGGTTGATTAAAATATTTATACTTATTTCAGGGATTTAAGTTTCAAAAAAGGAGATATGATTATATTACGACAAAAAGTTGATTCTAATTGGTATCAAGGAGAAGCTAATGGAGTAATTGGTATATTTCCTTTATCATATGTACAGGTTAGTTTCATTTAAAGAACCTATAGCTGCTCTAAAATTATAGTAAAAATTAGTATTTATTTCATGAATTTTACTGCATTGTTTATTGATAACATTTTTAAAATGCTTAAGCACCATTGTTATGCAATTAGCATTTGACTCCTTTTCAAAGCAATTTTTATTCACTCAATAGTTTCAAATAAAATGTATATCAAATCTAAGTTATCTTTAAAATATATCCTTACTGTGTATTATCTACATACAAATAAAATATTTCATTCATATTGATAACACAACTTTTTGATCTCTTTTAGTGAATATTGCATAAAAAGTTCATTATAATATTTCAGGTTTATTGAATGCCTGATAATATAAAAGCATACTTAAGGAGTAAACAAACTAGTATAGTTCATTTTTTAAAAATTGTGCAGTTTTCCCCAAAAAATGTGTTTTTCCCTCTCCTAGAAAAAGTTTAGAGGTTGCATCCAGACATAGATACATGAAAACAGTGAAACAGAATTTGCGAATGTGCTCTAGGAACAAGACAGGACAAGAGTGAAAATAGGGAAAGATGTTGTGAAATAGTAAATGCCTTAAATGGACTGTAAAGTCTAAAGAAAAAGAATTGCTACATTGTTACTTTAATGGTTTTCTTGAGATTCTTTAGCAATGTTTGTTAAGACGTAGAATTGTTATGATTAACATTAGATCCATGTCATTTGACCATTCAAATAGTTTGTAACTTCTATCCTATATATTGGTATCATTCTGGGGGGCCTTAGCCTAGATTTAGTGTTGGGTAACATTTTTATATAGTCATACTTACCATGCATAGTATGTGAATATGTAATATTATACTAAATGTTGATTAATTTAATTTAATGTTAGAATTTACTAATACTAAGAACTAACTAATATGGTTTTATTTGTTTTTTAATATTAGGTGTTTCCAACGTCACTTCCTAGTCATATACCACAATGTAAAGCATTGTATGATTTTAAAATGAATAAAGAGGACGATGAAGGATGTTTATCATTTTCAAAAGTAATTTTTAATAGTTTATAAATTTAATGATTACTTAATATGCATTTGTAATTATGTTAAAATAAATATTAGTTATAAATTTATCAATAATAATAAAGATTCTAGAATGTTTTAATTAATTTTTATATTGTATTATTATAATGATATATTATTAACAATAATTGTTTGTTTATTAGGGTGATATAATTACAGTTTTAAGACGGATTGATCAAAATTGGGCAGAGGGAAAAATTTCTAATCGCATTGGAATATTTCCTTTATCTTTTGTTGACTTGAATCAAATAGCTCGGGCGTTAATGAAACTATCAGTTAGGTAAGTATTTTTAAAATGTGTAAAATAAGATAAGATATTATTTACTATTTTTTTTCCAGTTCACAACCTACTCAAAGTAGAATAGCTCCTCCTACTCCCGAAGAAGCTGCTCCTTTATTGCCAATTGAACTATCAGCTGCTTGCCAATCAACAAATACCAAACACAATGCAACTGATGAAGCAAAACATGTATTAGATAATACAAAGGTTACCAATGAAAATACTTCATCGTCATCTTCTTCTACAACTACCACATCTCCAAATACCACTTCTCCATCTGATACCACATCTAGCTCTCCTAGCCGGTCACCTTCACACGCTCCTTTTGTTGATAATTCAACAAATCGTTCTTTACCAACATCAAATCCAGATCCACCAAAACGACATAGTTTCACTAATGGGGTTGGGCCTCTTTCATTAGGACCTCATACATCAGAAAACAAGAGGTTAGTTTTAAAATTATGAACCATTTTTTTACCATACAGATTTATTAGTTATTGTTGTACATAAAAATATGAATGTACTTTTTCGTTTATTAGTAGTTAAGTACTTTCTTTGTTTTCATAGTAATTATTAATATTTGCACAATTAACAAAAAAATAGCAAATAAAATGTATCCTTAGTACATGAAAAGTATATTTTAGTATTTTACTTTTTAGTAAAGGATAAAAATATACATATTTGTATGTACGATTCAATTTTTTAAGTTAATCGAGCAATTAATATCACTATAAAAAGTTAAGTGTGAACGGCGCTCACTATGTAGCAATTGTGTTAAAAATTATAATTTATAATTTAAAATAATTGTTATTTAGTTAAAGTAAGGTACATACTCCATACTAGGATTAATTTTAATCTATATTAAGCATGGTTTATTTTGTTAAAGGTTATACTTAAAAGTAACTGATTATAATATTAATGCAGATAAATTTGATGTGATTCAATAAAGTATAAAAAAATAATATGATTTAATAAATTAATAAACTTATATGTGTTGTAGATATTCGGCTGAGATCTTATCACAAGACGATATTGCTGTTTTTTCCAGTCCAAATACTAATTTAGAAATTCAATCCACTCAGGTAAATATATAGCACTATTTTATATAAAATTCATCAGAAGATAATAACTTTTCTGGTCTTCATAGAACAAATTAGTAAAATAAAAAAATAATTGCTTTTAAATTAGAATGAAAAACATTTTTTGTCACACCTGCACTGTAAGAATGGACTCAGAACTTATAATTTTTATATCATAGAATTTATATTTAACTAAATTATTTACTCCTTCGTAACACCTACACTATACAGAAAAGCGTTTATACCAATTTTTAAAAAAAAATTATATTACATACATTTTACTTAAAAGCCTATAGTTAAAAACTATGTTTTAAAATCAATTAGCATTATCCCTCTATTTATAGTTATAATATTTATAAATGGATGTTTGTCTGTCTTTTTGTTAGCTAGAGAGTCAGAAACTACTGTATTGTATTCAATAAAAGTTAAATATAGATTCCTTGCAATTTGGATAGTAGCTCACTAATAAAAAAAATTTTTTTATTTTTTTATAAGTTTGCCATTGGTTACATCTTACATATTATAATTAGTGTAAATATTTTTTTTAAAGAAAAATCAAATTTTTGCACAGGCAATATATATTATATTGAAGTAACTAATAATAATTATATACTTTTTTTTTTTTGTAGCCAGTGAATGGAGTGAAAGATTCTAAACTTCATCGTCATGGGAGTCTTAGAAGTCATTCTAAACCAATAGTTACCCAGAATGTAAGGTCTAAAATACCTATCCAACTGCCAGCAAAGTGAGTTTTTAACTATCATAATTATTATAAATTATAGTCTATAATGAATAATTGTGAGCAGGAGCAGATTGGGCTACTGGAAATTCGGAAGTTTTCCCAGTGGGCCGCTTCTTTAAATTACTATGTATTTTAAAATATAAATTCGTAAATACTTACTACTAGGGCCCGGAACTTGATGACCTAAAAATCTTTAAAAAATGCACTAAAAAAAATGTTAATATGACTTATAAACATCAAAAAATTACTTAAAAAAATGACCACAAAAATACCAAAATTATAATTATGTTACATAATGGTTATAAACTTATACATTTATAATTATTATTAATTTTATTTTTATACATTAAATATATTTTTATTACTTAAACAATTTAAACTGAATTTTTGTTAATACTTTTAAATAATAAATGTGTTACACTGAACAATTAAAGTGATTAAAGTGTGTTTAATATTTTCAAATAAAAAATATCGGCGATTGTCCGATAGTAAAGTTTTGTAGGTTGAAAAACTTCTTTCGACTTCCACAGATGTGATTGACGCATGTTTGAAAAAAGTGATATCATCAAATCTTCTGGCAATCCTTCTTTTGTCACTTCTTGTCTTTCCAATCTTTTTGAAATAATCTGCATTGTTTTATAATCACTATTTTTTTCTCTAAAACAGTTTTAAATTTATGTTGAGTTTCGTGCCCAACTATATTTCGTGCTAATTGAATTTTATTTTTTTCTTCTTCTACAATTAGTATAGCATTGGCAAGGCATATTTTTGACAATACTAATTGTTTGATTGAATTTGGTAGTGATCCAAAGTTTGATTTGATATAAACTAAATTTAATTCTAAACCTGGATCGGCGAACAAATTAATTACTTTTTCAATGGAAGTCGAATTATTTTTGTCTAGTTTCATGATTATATTTTTATTTGTACCAAAATATTCACAATAATAAAAGGCTGTTGTTAACCATGTTCCCCACCTTGTTAGCACAGGTTGTGGGGGTAATGGAATATTAAGAGCATGCTCTTTAAAAATTTGAACTCTTGAAGGAGCTTTTAAAAATATTTTTTTGCAGTTGGAAATTAGTAGATCGGCTGTTGAGAAATTTTTTCTGATTTCTTCCGCCATCCTATGTAAGGCATGAGCCAAGCATGTTACATGTTACATCTTCGAATAAAATACCTTAATGGCTTTACCTGCTTTGACCATATAAGGGGTCGCATCACTCAATAAAAGCAGTACATGATCATGTTTAATACCATTTGGCCAAATAATTTGAAGGGATCTATCAAACAGTTTTGAAATTGTACAATAATTTACCTTATCTAGGACTTCTGTATTTATTAGGAAATGTTTCCTGCAGCCATTCAACTCTAAAGTTCCCACAACAACATTCACTACATAGCGCCCTTCAGTATCCATAGTTTCATCTAAAGTTACCCAAATTTTCTTATTTTCTGCGTAAGATCTAATTTTCTGAATAGTGTCTATGTAGCACTGAAAAACATATCCTTTCCTTAAAGTAGATTCATCGGAAATTATTTTATTTGTATATTTCTCCAGAAAATGTTTAAACGTTTTGTTCTGTAATTTTTGCATTGGAATATTTGCAGATAATAATGTATGACACAGATCATGATTAAAAGACGATAACGTGTTTATCATGCGAAATATGCTGCTTGACGGTACATTTTTTGTCAATCGCCACTTTCACCTTGCAAATTTTGCAAAATAATGCAGTGCCATCGGTTGAAAAAACTTCTCTGCCAAAATGATTTACAAACAAATTTAATCGAGTGTTATCCGACACTTTGTGTTTAGGCATTTTTGTATAATAAATTAAATATATAAATCGAAGAGTCCAACAGTCAGTGATCAATATAATAAACACTCCGTCTTTCACATTCACTATGCCACAATGCCGTAAAACGTCAATCGCACAGTTGCATTATCGCACGTCTCATATGTATCAGTAAAATTATCTGAGCTAATTATGATAATGCAGGCGAAACGGTACTTTAAAATAATACACGGGCCTAAAATAGTATCTGCCAATAGTTTATTAAATAAACGTAGATCGCGACAACAAATGATAAAGCTAATAAACGACAAGCTAATGGAAACTGAATGTTGTACAATAAAATGTAACTTTCAACAAGAAAAATGCAAATATATATAAATAAAGTACAAAAATGAATAAAATGCATTAAAAACACTAAATAATGACCGTAAAGCATAAAATTCTCTAACCTAACCATTAAACTCTATATTCCATGAATCAAATTTCTGTAAAGACGAGCCTCGAATGTAAGCATTTAAAAAAAAGATGCAAATGCATCAATTTCCAGGCCCTACTTATTACTCTCATGCGCAGTAAATTTGTATTTATTTTCCAATTTTTCAAAATACGATAATACAAATTAGATTGCGTACAATATGCAACAGCATATCAGGTAGGCAATACCTACTCTAGATTGTGGATACAACAATGAGCGATAGAAAGCAAAAATAGTATTTTGTAAAAAGCCAAAACAGCAAATGTAATATAATATAGACCTATCATCAAATTTCATGCAAGATGTATGTAAAATATTAAAAATCAAAAAGTGCTCAAATCTCCTTGAAAATTAAAATATTAAAAATCGCTAACCCTTAATTACAGATTATGTTCTTACCCGAATGTTTAACCCAATTGGTAATAGGTCAATTCACTCTATTATTAAAACTAACACTACACTATTGAAACTAGTGAATGGAAATTTAGTATGCCGTACATGTCTAAGACGGAGACAACAAATGCATGGGTAGAGTCCTCTGACATTGCTCTAATAAAAACCTATAACTACCCATAACCAGATTCGAATTGACCGCAGTGTGTATCAGAAATACCTTTTTGGTTACGGTTTCTAAGCTACAATTGACAGTTGCGGCTAGCTGCAATGACAAACCATAACATAATGCTAGTGGACTAGTTCAGTAGTTGGCCACAACAGTTACATGGCAGTTTCATAGCAGAGCAGTCACTGCAGCAAGCCACAACAACTAGTCACAGCTTGAAAACTATACTTTAAAACTACTCCGGTTTTAGACTTTTGATGTTCATTGAAATTATTGATATGATTTTATTATTTTAAAAACTAATTTTGATCTCACAAAAACTTAGAATAACGATTCTACATGTTGTGATATTAGTGTATATTTTGTGTGTACATCAAATTTTTCTTTGTTTTTAGGCATGTCTCATTATACCCTTATAAACCTCAAAAAGCCGATGAACTTGAGTTAAAACGTGGACAGTTATATATGGTTACCGAATGCTGCAAGGATGGCTGGTATAAAGGAACATCATTAAAAACTAATTGTTCTGGTGTATTTCCTGGAAACTATGTAACACCTGCAAAGTAATATAAAAATATTAATATTTTTTTAAATAAAAAGATTAATTTTAACTATTGATAAATTATTATTAGAATATCTGTTCGTCTACTTGGAAAATCTAGCAATAATTCATCTTCGGTTCAAGAACAAAAGGATGATAATATGTCATTTAATGGTCAATTAAATGGTAAGTTTATTTTTATTGAACTGTATCTTAATTTATTTCATTTTTATAATAATTTATAGGAGATACTTTTGCTTTTTGTAAACTAAAAAATAAATTTAATTTATAAAAAAAATTATCAAATCAATATAAATAAATAGGGCTTGAATTTGAAAGAAATATAATCAATGAAAAAAAAGTGGGCAAGTAGGTGTTGCTCTGCTGACTGCTGTACAGTAGCCAGTAGGTTCCAAGTGGATCACTGTAATAGATTGTGTTAAGTTTGAATTCAATGATATCATATCATTGTATACGAAAAAACAATTCTGAGCGGAGTTTGTCAGTCTAGATATTTTATATTTTTATTATATTTTATTAAAGCCTGTAAGTTGAATTAATATTATAAATTACAATAAAATAACCAAAATTGTTATTTTTATTTTTAATCGTTCTTATGGTGATAAACAAAGCGTTGGAAATCAAAATTCCATTTTTATCAGTTATTTGTAATTTGTTGGTGGTTTTTCCTGTGGCATTAAATAACTTTTGAGAAAATCTAAAAATTACCTCTCAAAAGTACCATCTTAAACCAATTTTTTAAAAAATAAGATATTATATGTTGAAATCAAAACACTCCTTCTCCTTCTGGTAAGAATTTTGTATACAGGATGAAAAAAAAACATTGTAAAACCACTAGATCCCTCGCTCCGCTCAGAATCTAAAGTAGTGCCTATGTATTTTTAATATTTTTTGACCGAAATAGTCACAATATATCAGGCGCCTTGTATTCAATTTTTTCGCTTTTTACCCAACAAATTAATATTTATTGACAATTATAGAAAAAAAACCTAAAAAATTGGAAATATCTGCTAACAGCTCAAAACGAGTCAAAATATTTTGAACATTTTATGGTGTATAGAAAATGCCAGTATAAATGTTCAGTGATAGTTTCATCTTTTTAGGGCCATTTGTTTTAGAGTTATGGCAATAACCAAAATCAATTTTGCTTAAAACATCCCGATTTTCCTTATTTTATTTTATTTACGGTGGTTTTGAAAACTGTTAGGAATATTTTACTTTTGACCCCCAAAGTATCAACTAGATTCACTTTCCTATCAGAAAAGATACTGTTGAAGAAAATTTAAGCATTTTTTCTGCCCTAAAGTGTGATGACCAGGGCTTGTAAGTTCATGCCCTAAAAAACACCTAAACAAGCATGCATAACACCCAAAATTGGCCAAATATGCATTGAAATATTCCTTAAAAAGTTAAAAAATATGCATTTATATGCACTAATATCTAAAATTATGTGCTTAAAAATGCTTACTCGAATAAATCACAAACAATTTTTGAAATATCATGAATGGATAATGTTATATATATACACATACATATATGACATTTTTTTTTATAGATTTTAAATAGATTATAAAAAATCACATTTTTTTTTGTCAGATATTGATTCTTTCATAGTATTTTCATAAAAAAAACTCATATTGATATAATAATATGAATAGAAACACTAAAATCATGTATAATAATATGCCCAATAAAATAGAAATATGCATAAATAAGCCAAATAGGCAAAAAACCTGTAAATATGCAAAAACATGCAAAATAACGTCACATAATTAACCGTGGTACCTTGAAATGAATTTCTGTCATCTAGCTTTAAATACAACTTAGCAAGATTTATATGCAAACGCATAAACTTACGAGCCCTGGTGATGACAGACACAAAAAACAAAAATAAAAAAACTCATCATTGTAAAATCAATACATTTATTGCTCCGCTCAGAATCTAAAAGCATTTAAAATGTGTAAAAAGGTCAAAAAAACATTTAATTTATACAAAAAGCAATTACAAAATTAACTAAATATTAAATAGATTACAGTTAAATTAACTAGTTTGTATTAAAAAAAAATTAAAACTGCATCGCGTATGGTAAGACAATCCCCCACCATATATATATATAAACATTATTTAATACGTAACAAATACTATGTATAAAAATGATAAATTAACTTGCTGTTACAGATACTTTATTTATATCACCGATAATAAATACCATTAAAACTAATTTTAAACATAACATCAACTTGCGTCATCCTCACAAGCTCTGTTTTCACTAGCAGATTTGTTCTATTGATATGTACAGAAAACTATAAGGTCAATTAATATCTAACCTATATAAATTTTAGTTAAAATTATTTTTCTATTGTTGTCATGAAAATATGCATTTGCCTTCAAATCCGATCCCTATAAATAAATAAATAATTATTGACTGCAATTTATATTAACTTATTGATCCAAGATTACATCATATTTAGTAGCAATAATAATAAAAAATATTCGAAGTTAGTAAAATTAAACTAATAATATTGTAATCACATTTCCTAATAAATACTAATGCTGATTTTGAATAAATATTATATGTATTATTTATAAATAAAACAATTTTAATTTTAGAATGAATTCTTAATTGTTAAAAGTTTTATTTTATATGATTGTTTATTGTGAGTCTATATTTTTTATCTTGCCAATAAGAAATATTACTTGTATACTTATAATTTGTACATAATATTTATGTAAATATTATATTTTTATAGATTGTAGTTTTCAAAGTGATATAGATGAAAATTTACCTTTATATCCACCTCCTGAACTACCACCTCGTAGCAGTAGTCCTTCTGTACATAGTCGTGTATCAAGTTGGTTGTCTGAAATGCCATCAACATCCTCTCGTGTTCGATCAGCACCTACGCACAACATAAGATCTATGTGTTGTGATAGAGGTATTATAAAATAAATACATTTTAGTTGTACGGTTGATTTTAATCTGAATGTGTTTTTTTCCTTCAATAGGTTTGCCAAATTCAACTAAACCTACACCAGCAGTAACTGACAAAGATTCAGTTGCTGCATGTGTGGTTAATACTGTCGCTGGCGCTGTTTCTCCTTCTACTACTGCATCACCATCACATTCCTTGAGCCCAGAAAATGTAATATATTAATAAGATGCCTATTTATTTCCGATGAACTAAACAATAATATAAGTACAATTTATTATTACAGTTGGCTCAAAAACGTGGAAAGAAAAAATGCTTTCTTACAAATTCAGTGATGCGTAGTTTTTCTAACATAAAAATTAGAAAATCTCCGCCCCCTGTTTATTCAATGGATAATCCAGTATTCGATGATAATACTTCTAGTAATACTATAGTTTCATCACCTCAACCAGTTCACACTAGGTAAGTAGATAATGACGTTATTTGAGAGTATTTTTGTGTTTGGCCGCCATTCACGCTTTTTTGTTGTATCATGTTGCAATTATTTGTGTATATTTTTTGTTTATTGCTTTTGCACGATTCATTTAAGATCTGATTCTTGTCCATCAAAATTACTGAACGTAGATGCCATACAAAGGATTCCTGAGCAGCTACCATTAAAAGTCAGAGGAAATCATAATTTCAAAAGGTGAGATGGCTAAAAAAAAAAAACAGTAGGTTATTGATATAAGTTAAAAGTATTGTATTACTTTTAAATAGTCTTAGTATTAACAGAATAGAGTTTAAAGGTCCTAATAAGGGAAGTTATGTTTGTTAAAATCTCCAACAGTGTTCTATACTATTTGCATAAAATAGAATTAAAGTTGTATAACATTTTTTTTATGTTTGTGAATGTGAGTGCTTTAAATTTTGCATGTACTTTTCATATTATTTTATTACAAATATTCAAAGTTAAAACAAAAATGTATTTGTCTTGCTTTTGGAAATATTCTAAGTCTTAGTAAATATATTTATATATGATAACTAGCTGACCCGGTAAACATTGTATTATTTAAACATTTGAAATAATTATATAAGAATATACCAAAACATGTTTCAATCTTGTACATTTTTGGATGGGAAATATGGGAAAAATCTAAAAAAGAATAATGAATGATGATTAACAACTTATTATTGAAATTCAAAAAAAATAAAATAACCAGGTTATATCAGGTAATAAGTAGAAAATGTTATTTTATATATTTTGTGTTGAAAATTTTCATTGCTGTTTTAGTAGCAGTCTTGGGATATTATAAATTAATTACTATTATTAAACAATTAAAACATTAACAATGAGTCCAGCGCTCTTTCCAAGTTCATTAGTGGCCTATAAAAGCGTTTATTGAGGAGCCCAAAAAGACATTTCTCAAATACATATTCGAACACTTAGATCCTGATGAATATATTGATTTTGCAATGATGTGTTTAACTTTTTTTTTGTTTTTACACGATTAGTATTTGAAATAATGCATCAATTTTCAACTTAAATATCTTTTCTGGTGGTAAAACGAATGTAGCTGGTACATTCGTGAGGTCAAAGTGTTGTTTTTAAAAGCTTTGGGAAAAACAAAAAATTAATTAAGATGATGTCAGCGCACTATTTGTTTTCTTTCTGGCTCACGCACAACATAGACAAAATACATTAACGCAGAATCATTTTTTCATATCGATTTTATATTTTATTGTTATTTGACTTTCAAAATAAATAAAAAATTTTGTAAATTTTAATTATGTTTAAATTGTTTTGAGAAAATATTTAGACAAATCAATATGTCATTCCTTCAAAATATTATTCTCTATCTTTTTTGTAACGGGTGATTTTACTCTAAAATTACTTAAAAACATAGAAAAAATGATTCTGCGTAAATGCATTTTTTTATGGAAGATTCAATGTTTATAAAAATATGATATTAACTTAAATGGTATAAAATATTAACTGTTCAAGAGGTGGTGGTATTTTAATTATATTTTAGTTTTTATTACATAGACAATATGTGTTTAACTTTACTTTGGCTTTGTATACACAAATGTACAAAAATATATATTTAGGTATCTTAATTTTAACAATAACTTAAGTGGAAGGTTGAACTGGTAGTTTTTGATTGTGAGGTGCTATATTAGTTGATGAAGCCTTTTAACTTTTATAATTTTTATAATAAAATGTTATTTCATTTTAGTGAACAACAACCAAATGGATCATCGGTTTTAATACATCATCGTAAATCGCATAGTTTAGATACAAATAATGGTGTTTCGGTAGACATTAAACCACAAGATCGAAAACTTAAGCAAAGTTCACGTACTCAGCAAAATATGTAAGTTCAATATAAAGTATTGTATAATATTGAAAATAGGGTTCAGATGTAGTATTTAAACTTGAAAGTTAAACATTTTGTCATTTTATTATCGAGGGGCAGACAGTTATATGGGATACTTAATTTAGATGGTCCAATAGTTCTGTATTTGTTAGGGACAGCAACAGATTGGCTAAACATTTCAGCCCGGGAAATTGCCGTGTAACAGGCCCACCCAAAATATTATAATAAGTATGTACCTAATTAACAATAATTTTCCATAAACAATTTTTTTTTTAGGAATTCTCTTATTTATAATTAAATTTAATATTATATACCTACGTTCAACATGTGAGTACGTAAATTTTGTTTATGATCACCCAAATTACCAACTAGATTCACTTTCTTACCACAAAAGATGTTAAAAAAGAAAATCAAAGCATTTTTAATACCTCAAAGTGGTGACAGTCACATTTTTTTATAAAACACACGTCATTACAAAGTCAATACATTTATGATACATTGCTCCGTTCAGAATATAAAATATTAAAGCAAATTGTATTAAATTATTTTCTAATATATTATGTTCTACGTTTGTAGAACGAATGACAACACATGTGGCTGTAACATCCTGCTCTGAATATTATTTTATTAATAATGCAGAGCCATAGTAGTATTATATATTTAGTTTGTGAGGTGCACAGATTAATTAATAATTATATAATTATGTTATCGAGCCCGTATTGTGCCAACGCTTGGAAAAACTTTAAAATACACTGGCTGGTAATAGTTCACTATTCATTCTGCATCCGAAGTATGCCAGTACTAGTTTTCCTGTATTAATGTAATACTAGATACAATTTTGGCCAGTACTGTGCCCTTTGTGAGTGTCAGCGTAAGACATAAATTTCCGATTGGGATGTTGATGATTTAAAATAAAGTATAAGACTCATCATTAATATTTGGTGCAGCCAAAATCATAAAATTAGTGAAAATCATGATACAAGTAAACAACAACAAACAATGTAGACATGCAGTTAAATATAATCAAATAATTTGTAACCCAAGTACATTGGCTCAGAGTTTCAATACGAGGATCGGCCCACAGGGAACTTTCCGGGTATCCAAGTGGACAAATCCGCCACTGGTTAGGGATCTAAAAAATAATATTAATAAGGCTAAATTGGTTTGACAAATCTAACACATAACCCATTAAGTTCATGTTCTCTTCTGTTACTGACTAAACAGCTAAACTATAAGGTAAGAGATTTGCTTATAATTTTAAATTGACCAAGAATGTTCAGTCCGCCTCTAATTATTATATAGACATATTAGTTTGTATGAACACTGAACACATTCATACTACAATAATTTTAAACGTTAAATACCTATAACTTATTTTAGATTTTGAGAGGAGCAATGAATGTATTGATTTTACCATGATGTGTTTTTGTTTTAAAAAGAAAAAAAAATTAAGATTAAAAACAGAAATTATTACGCAAATATCAGTTTTCAAAAAAATTGATTTTGTTTTTTTGTTATCAGTAATTCAAAAGCAGATAGTCGTAGATACTCTAAGTTTTCACAAAATATCTTTATAAATATTTTCCATACAAGATCAAATGTTCGAAATATTTTGACTCTAAATTATTTATAGGCATGATAAATTTTTAACTATTGTCTATAAATAATTTTTTGCTTTTTTGAAAAACTTGAATGTTTAATCAAGGTTTCTCATATTTTATTATTAGTGTAATTTAAAATAAAAGTTGAGCATTATTTATGAGCGTCTAAAGGTGGAATTTCGACAAATTTCTTAAAAATTACAAAAATTTGCAAACTATTTTGTGTTAGAAATTCAGAAGATGTTTCTTTTTAAATCTAAGATTTGAAAATTGAATACAAGATTCCTCATAAGTCGTTATATTTTAACAAACTTTACCAGAAAGCAATATTAATTTTTTTATGAGCATTTTATGTTCTAATTTCTATGAACGGTGCCCACTTGCTGCTAACCTTTTAAATCTTAATTTATGTAATGAAATTTTTAAAATATTTAAATTAATTTTAAGTAATTACTTATTTATACTGTGAACCTTATCAGAAGAAATATACATAATAATATTATAATCATCAAATATTTTGAATATTTTAATAATTGACATGATTTTTGCAAAAACTAAATCAACCTACTTTAATACTAATAGTTAAATAAGTTACTTCAATAGCATTATCAAAAACATATCATGTAATATACTTGATAAAGACCATCATCTCAGCTAAGAGTCGTTTTTTTTGTACAATATTAAATCGTTGAATTAAAATTAATACATCCATTACTGTGAACCACTCTACACCTACTGTACAGCAGTGAGGTACCCACTTGTTCAACTTTGTAATCTACAATATTATAACCACCTGACACATTTAAGATTTAACTAAAATGAAATTCATTTTTAGGTGCAGATGTATTGTTGCATATCCACCAAATAGTGAGTATGAACTAGAACTCCGAGTAGGAGATATTTTATATGTACATAAGATTAGGCAAGATGGATGGTATAGAGGGACATTATTGAGAACCGGTAAAAGTGGTTTGTTTCCATCAAGCTTTGTTGAGAAAATTTAATATTATTTTCTGCCTAATATATCGTAAATAGTTTTATTTAGGAATATTAGTCATCGTTAATTTAATTTAACTTAACTATTAGAGTACCTAATAAATTATTGGTAAAATTATAAATATATCTCATCCAATTTATGTACCAGAATTGTCAATGGTGTAGTGAACATTTAGACTCTTAAAATATGTAATTCAATTTGTGTAATAATTTGTGACTGCTTCGGTTAAGTTTATTTTTATTTATATTAAAAACTCAATAAATTTAACCATATTCATTAATTAAAAGTTAAAACATTTTGTATCTTATGTGATATTATATATTTTAGCTATAGAAGTCAACTACATTAGGTATAGATTTTATTTTAAGTTTTAATAGAAATTAATACAATATTCAGATTTAATATTTGTTTAATTTAAAATCTGTTTTAATATAATTCAAAGACGAATTATATTTTATTTGTTATAATAATGGATGTTAAAAACACCCATAATTACAGCGTATCCAAAATATTGTTAATTTGTTGTTATTAAAGCTATGTTTTTGTAGGTATACTCAAAATTGTCATTGATAGGTTTTTAAAAACTAAATTTCTTTTTAATATATAATATTATATAATTAAAATAAACAGATCATTTTTTATTTAATTATATGTTTTTAGATGCAAGACTTAACTAATAGATAAAAGATACAATTATTCTTTTTATAGCATAATTATGTTATGTTTGTCTTCAAACACATTCAAATACAATTGGCCATAAGTTGTAAAATTGTTTACATTTCCCATAAATATATAATTATTTATTTTAATATTATATAATTTAATAATGCTGAAATAGAATCATGCATTTATGTTGGATAATACTTGAACAAAATATTAGGTACCTATTATGTTTTTTGTCAAATGTAGAGAAAACAAACCAAGTGACCAAGCCTATATAATCAAAAAAAATATTATGGACATTTAAGCATGTTTTATATTTTTATTTTTATTATCATACCTAAGTTTTATTAGAAATAAAACAGAATTTAGTTGTTTCAAACAGTTGTATTTATATTATTCAATTACATAGAGTGATAAATGATCAATCTTGTTTTTTAAAATTTAAATGCATGTTTACATTTTTCCTTTTATCTTGTATTCAATACTTTTTAACTATTGAGTATGTAAAATCAAGATATAGATACTTTTCTTGTGATATTTACATTGACTTTTATTATTTTTTATAAATGTAATCATAAATATTAACACCCATGTTTTGTTATAAATTGTATTAATTATGTAATTTTATTAATAACAATTTTGATAGTTAATATGTTTTGATATATATAATATATATCTATAACTATTTGGAGTAACTTCAGAATCAAATATAACATCACAATTTTAAACTTAAGATTATAAATATTTTAAACTCAGAAAAACCTACTTGATTGTGAAATAAAATACCATTTTATGTATTTAAATATTTTTAAAATTATAAGAATATGTTAATTATTTTGATAATAATAAAAAAAACTGCTGTATCCAGGGTTGTTGCTATTATAGACTATTTACCACTAGAATTCCTATTTTTGTCTTTTCTATGAAAACTTTAATAATATAATTTAGATATTTTAACAAAATCATATTATACTTTGGCAAATTATAATAATAAATAATTTATAAATTGATATTAAAACAAATCTATTATTTGCTATTTTTGAATTTTTTATTAAATTGTTCATCCTGAAATAGAGTTACTATTTTTTCAAGTAGTGACAGCCCTGATTTTATTTAATTGATTTTAAAAAAATTTGGTGTGCTTTTAATGATATACTTAAATTAAATTATTAATATTGTTTGTGAAGCAATAATAAATAACTAATTGCTACATTAATCAATTTTCTAGTTGCAGAATATTTAATTGTATTAGATTAAAAATACTAGTATGCTAGACACACTAATCATTTAAGCCCCGTTTCATTAAACAACGTTGCTTATAATTATTCATTTGTCTATACACCATGTAACAGGAAGACCTAAAAGATGAAATAGTTTTTGTTCTAATTAAAATTTTTTTTTGTATAAAATGTTGTCACTTGCACTATTTTGCTACTATACGTATAATATAAAAATTCAAAATAGTCAATTTTAAAATCTTTAAGGTTATATTTTCAACCACTAAATGTAGCTATAAGGTAAGCTCACACATGATTTTTTTTTCAACTCACAAAAAATAATTATAATTTTTGTTTATTTAAATGGTGCCATTTGTTACATATTATATTACTATTATAATGAGTAGGAATATAGTATAGGTAAACATTTTTTTTAAAAACATCCTCGGAAAAACCAATTTTGATTATCTTTCATGAAGTAATACCTTTGGCACAACAGACGATTGTAACGTATAAAACTAAATTTTTTGTACTACTAGGTCATCTGTTCAACTCTCAAAAAAGAAGAACAATAGATGTTTTTGGTTAAATTTGAAAAATTCCATTTGTATCTTCCAAATCAAAAATACGCATATCACTATATTTATTGTTGATATGTTTTAATATTTCTGCTTCAGAATCTACATTTCACTGGTATACATTTACAAATTTCTGGACTAAAATTGTGTACATTTTTGTGAATCAAATGTGTCTTAAACACTTCAAATGTTCACTATTAAAAACACAAAAGGTATATATTATATTATGGTATCCTGCAATTGATTTCCAGTCAAATCTACCTATGTTATGTTGCACATAATAATGTAAAATAAAGTGTCTTAAAAATAAATTTTAAAAATATGAATTGATACTTTCTGTATCTTCACAGACTATTAACCTATTTCTTGGTTAAATTTTTGAATATGATTAGAAGACGTAATTGGTTTGGTATCAAAAGGAACTATTTGACCATTTTTAGCAAGGTTGGGCAAGTTAATGATTTTTTTTAACTCAATTAAGTTAAGTTAATATGCACCAATAACAAAAAGTTAAAAGTTAATACACACTTTTTGTTAACTTTTTATTAAGTTAAAAAAAAGTTAATTTGTTTATAGAACTCTAGCATACTTAATTTTTTTCCAACCCAAAACTAAATTATAGGATATACTTCATACAGTATTTCCATATAACTTCGATTTGAATGATATAATTTTTAATTTCAAACAATTTATGATACATATTTTTTGACATAAAAACGAAATAGACTGAAATAGTGAAATATTA
Organism: Sitobion miscanthi; assembly: GCA_008086715.1. NCBI lineage: Eukaryota > Metazoa > Arthropoda > Insecta > Hemiptera > Aphididae > Sitobion > Sitobion miscanthi. The sequence continues at coordinate 10,992,785 of CM017800.1, read as the reverse complement.
TAAAATTAAAAACAAAATAATATAACTTAACTTACTTCTTAAAATGAAAAATTAACTTATTAATTTCATGTTAATTAAGAAAGAAATTTAAGAAGTTAATGAAAAGCCAAAAGTAACTAGTTAAGTTAAAAAGTTCAAATAAATTAAACTTTTTAACTCGTTAATGCACAGCCTTGATTTTTAGAACCATTGCATTAATATCTGCGTCGATATTCAAAACTTATTCCTGCAATTTAATAATAATATTATTTAGTATAAACAATAAAGGAAATAATTGACAGCCTTTATAAGTAGAAACAGAGGTAAAAGTATTATAAAATTAAGAGATCTGATTTTAATTATTTATTTGTGTACAGTGAAACTTCCATATTATAAAGTCTCTCGGACAACAAAAAATATTTGTTATATAGAGAATTTCATTAAATTGAATTAAATAAATTTGGTTCTAATTTGGTTTGGTACTCAAATATATTTTGTTTAACCAAAGTTTTACTGTTTATATACTATATAGCTTTCCCACCAGGCGTCGCACATACCAACATTTGTATTATGTTTGTATTAAGTGTAACCAATGGCAATCCTATATAAAAAAAATAAATTATTAACTTTTTTCAGCTAAAAAAAATTTCTTGTATGAGCTAGCCTTTAGTTACATACAGTGGTTAAAAAAATAAGCTATAAACACGCTAAGGAAATCTATTCATAAAGCTTTTGTTGAAAACTGTCCAATAGTTTATGAGTATTGATTACAGAGTAGGTATAGACAAATAGACAGATGTACTAATATAGTAATATCTAATTTTATGTATTAAAATAAAGGTTTGTGATTTATGATGTATAATAGATTATTATAACTTTATTAATAAAATATGCTGATCAAAATTATTATGTATTTAAATATGTACAAATTAATTTAAGAGCTGTTCATTTTTCTTTCCTCAACACTATTTCCAACTTTTTTTTCTAATTTGTTATTTATTTATTATTATTTTTGATGTAATATAGAAAGTCTCTTTCTTTGAATTGTTTTTGTAATTTATTTTGTACCTATTTTTATTTATTAATTATTTTTATGAAGTTTAAGAGAACGCTACCCATGCATTTGTTATATACGTCTTACACACGTACGACATAGAAAATTTACATTCACTAGTTTCAATGGTGTGTTGTTAGTTTTGATATTAGAATGATTTGACCTAATATAAAACTTTTAGGTAAAACAATATCATTATCTGTGCCTAAGCGTTGGAGATTTTTCAATATTTTAATTTTCAAGTAAGATATGATTATTTTTAATTTGTAATATTTCACGAATCCATAATATCTTGCTTGAAAATTAAAATATTGAAAAGTCGCCGACGCACAGATAATGTTATTACTTAACCAAAAGTTTAATAATAAGTTATTTCACTCTAATATCAAAACTAACAGCACACTATTGAAACTAGTAAATGAAAATTTGCTACTGCATACGTTTGCTAAGACGGAGACAACAAATTCATGGGTATGGTCCTCTGTCTAGAGAAAGAGTGCTCCATCTCCTTAGATCAGGCACGGTAGAAACCTAAAGGTGTTCAAATAAAAAATTTGCTTATCACAAACCTAGACCCAGTGTCAAAATGGCTACATATTGTCACTATTGTCATTTCATACATGTCTCCAAAATGATATAGAACAATGGCAATGTGTGTAAAGAACATAATTATAACATTTTTATAATAGCAAAAATTAAATATTTATTGATAAAATTTGATTCAAGGTTCCTTATAAGTTCCATTAATGGAAGTTCAAAAATATTAAAAATACATAGAATTATTTAAGATTATTTTTTATATGAATTTAATGTAAAAAATTGTTTTTGGCGGGTCCTAACCTAACTTAACCTAACCCCCGCAAGGTCTGCATTTGCACCAACTTTTTTTAAAACGCCTTCTTAGGCCTGCCAAGAATAAATATAAGCGCCGATATACCTAAGTGTTTTATATTATATATAATTTATATTTTTTCAGTATTAAAAAAAAAAAAATGGATTTTGTTAATGTTTAATTTCCAAGAATGTTTGATGTGGTTTTGTAGTCCCACAATATTTTAATTGATAAAATTATAACACAAACATTGTGAAGAAAGGTACCCATAATATAAATTTCGGGTTTCATTAAGCTAGCTATACTAAATATTTTGTGTATGCAGTGAGAAAAAATGTGTAGGTTTGGTATTTTATTATAAAGGTGTTTTATACCCATACATTTATTTAACAAGTTTAAATACCACTGTACACTGGTATCCACAATTTAAAATAAATAGGTACATTAAAAGTACCTACACATAGTTTGTCAAAAATAGTAACAATATTGTGATATTTTCATACTAATATAAGTGACATATTCAATAAATTATACAAATATTCTACAGTTTTTGTCCCCACTTTACCCCCCCCCCCCAACCAAAAAAAAAAAAAATAAAAAGTTTTCTATGTGGCCTGGTAATGATTTTAATGGGGTGCAAACATTTTGGCACCAACAAAAAAAAAGGTGAAATGACGCCCCTGATTTTCACCGGTAAATTAACGAATTTTCGTCTATCGATTTTTGATATTTTGTTGTAATTCTAAAACGATTAACCATAGATAGTGTTTGAATTGTTTTGAAAATGTCATGAAATATTTCAGTATTTTAATAACATTTGTTTTTACGTACATTTGTCATCACCTTTATAAATGTATAATATTAGGTACAACAATTAGTGATGATTGGGCAGTTAGGGCAGTCCTAAGTGGCGTAGCCAGATGGTGTTTTGGGTGTAAAAACACCTCCCTCCTCAGCTGTATTAATTTCAAAAACATAATGTTTATAATATGTTTATTGTTTATGTACAACCTAGGTATATACATTCATTTGATCGCGGTGAAATTTATTCTGTTATATTCACACAACCGCACACAACCACGGTTTAAGTCGTTTAACTGTTAAAGATACACTTATTCTTAACAGTGCACACTCACAATCTTATGTCACATCACGATTGATTCACACTTAGTGTGGTAGAGACTAGGAACTATACCAGCTTTAGAGCATGTGCAAGACAACATTTCATCAGATTACACAAATGCAAGAAACGTAAATAAAAAAGATAAGTAATAAATGTATAAAAAACAGAAAATATTTGTTTTACCAAGTATGGTATTGGATTATGTAACCGTTCCACTACCAAGGTGGTTAGAAAAATATTATTTTACTGCAACTAGTGAAAGATGATTTTCGACTCTAAGGCGATTGAAAACATAATATCTGAAGAATACCTACCTACAATAAGTGAAAATCGACTTAATGGGTTAACATTATTGAACATTCACCGTGACATAGAAGTATCTGTTGAAGAAGTTATAGAAAATATGGCTAGAAATGAGTTAGCTACATTTGACTGATATAAATACTATTGTTTATATTTGAATTATAATTATTTATGAAAAAGTAAAAAAAAATATTTTAAATAAATATTTTGAAGTTAAACGCATATTATAATTTATTTAAACGATTTATGACTTAACATTGTAGGGAGTGTGAAATCCTTCACAAGTTACATTTTAATACCAAACAGGGACTAAAATTGCAAGGCTGGGTAAGTTATCGATTTTTTTTAGCTCGTTAAGTTAACTAAGGTTAAAAGTTACTTGTATTTTTTTCGTTAATTCGTTAAGTTAAAAGTTAACTTTGAAAAAAAAGTAACCTAATTTAGTGTAGGTAGAGTTAAAATTTGCTAATTTGCAAAAATAAAAAATTCTTGACACATAATAATATGGTTTATTAGATAGTTTTTCTTTACGCTCAAGAAAATTATTGGGGAAATTTAAAATGATACATCAAAGTAAAAACCTCATTCAAAAATTTGCATTATTCTTTAGACGAAAATTAACTTTATTTAGATACATTTGAAATAAAATTAACATAGATAATAAAAATAAAGTAACATGTTAATCTTAAAAAATGCAACTTATTAAGTTAAAAGACTACTGTGAAATTAAATATTAATACGCGCCGCGTGAAACGGATGCAAAAAAATCTCAAACTCAAACGGTTTCAGTTGTGATTTATGAGTTATGACTACAATTATTAATACATTTGAACTCAGATAAAACCTATTCTTATCGCCGAAGCCCGACCCGATCAATAACACATAATATTTTATTTTAACGACCACTGAAATGAAGCTTAATTATGTTTATTAATATAACAATGCATCGTATATCACTAAAGATAAAATACTTGTTTTGATAGACGAGAGTCTCTTAAAACATATTATAAACAATGTAAATATAATAATAAATTATTTGAACTAATAATAATTTATTAAAAATATACCATATGAAATAGTTTATAGTTTATTTTATAAAATTAGTTCATTGTTCAATAATCATCTCTTTATTAACAACTTCAAAATTATAAATGTTTCGTGCCTATAATCTTAAACCAGTTATCACTACTTATCGTATATCTGTTATAATATTGGTTACAATTAGGGCTGGGAATGTAATTCCCCATAAATACCTAAAAAATGCCCTTAAAGAGAATGCATTAATGCCCTAAAAATGTTTTTTCAAATGTATATAAGTTTTTTGGCAGGATGCAAATTAATTATTTTTCTGACCATAGCAACCAACAAAAAATTGTACTCCCAAAATCTAAAAAATACTTTTTTCCACAATTGGATTTTGTGTAAGGTAGCCTCCACCGACGCCTAATTAATATTATTTTAGAATTTACGTCGAACAAAATCATAAGCGGTCCTACAAGAAATAGGTATGTTATTAATCGGCTACTGCATTCTCACAAATGCTTGTTAAGAACAGGATCGTGAAAAACAAGGCGCTTGACTTTGCACGGAGTGTAGAAATTAAACAGGTCAATACCAAATATCAGATTGTGCGAGAGTTTTTAACTTTTTACTGTGACCCAGTGGCGTAGACATGATTTCTGAAAGAGGGGGGGGAGGATAAAAAAAAAACGATAAACTGGAAAATCCCCCACCCTCTCAAAACTTTTCACTTAGGTATTAAATTATTTAACAATAAGGAACGATGAATATAATTTGAATCGATTCAAAATTCACTTCAAACGCAATATAGAAGATTATCAACTCCAAAGCCAATGGGGATTGACCCCCCACGTCCCGCCTTGTATACGCCACTTCAGTGACCCACATACCTTTTTTACAAGTGCTAAGTGAAGTAACAAATTACGATTTGTGTGATTGTGTGAAGTATACTGATTATAATATCCTTTTTATTTGAAATAAAATAATCATATTAATAAAATGGTTACAATATGATATAATAGTTATTATAATATTTGTGATTACATAATTGTTTTCAAATTAGTTATTCCACAAAAAATCGATCTAGCACAAGTGTTCCTGTAATTTTAAGTACCTTTCTTATAAAATAAAAGGTTTCAGACAATAAAATAATAATAATGCATAAATATAAGATAATTAATTGTAATAATAGTAATTTATCAATATTATATTAATCTATCAAAAGTGATAATATTGTATTTGATGTTAGTAAGTACCTACTTTGGAGTTTGGAATTTATTTTTCGAATTTTATCTAAAATTATAATTTTCACGTGCTAACTTTTTTGACATAATATGTAAAAATAACACCTACGATGATAACGAATCTGTAACAATTATTTTAACATAATTATATGTTTTTAGGCTAGGTACACATATTTTTATTTTCTGACTCGAAACCAAAAAACGTTTTGCGTAACGTTTTCGTTGTCATGGTTACTTAATTAGTAATATCAATATTAATATTAATACATATTTATAATTCATAGATTTTCTTCGAATTGGAAAATATCTAGTAGCGTGCTACGTTTGTTTTTAATAATAGTTTTAGATTCTGAGCGAAGCGATGAATGTAGATATTGATTTTACAATGATGTGTGTTTTTTTTTTTGTCTATCATCACCTTTTAGGACAGTAAAAGTGCTTGGATTTAAGAACAGTAACTTTCCTGATAGGAAAGTGAATCTATTTGGTACTTGGAAGATGGGGGGGGGGTGGTAAGCATGTAAAAATGTCTCAGTAGTTTTCAAAAGCGACGTGAAAAACAAAAGAAAAATTAAGGAAAACGGGAATTTTTACGCAAAATCTGTTTTTGAGAAAATCGATTTTTTGTTTTTGATGCAACTCTAAAACAAATGATCTTAGGTGCATAAAAATTTTGACTGAATGTTTAAATTAGCATTTTATATACACCATAACATTTTCCAAATATTTTGACTTATTTTGAGCTGTGAACGGACATTTTCAGTTTCCATTTTTTTTAGTTATTTTTTCTATAAATATCAATAAAATTTTATTTGTTGATTAAAAAAGCTTGAAAATTTAATAGAAGGCTCCTAGGTTATTGTTTCAAAGGCAGAAACATCAAATAGTAAAATGATTTTTATAGAATCACAAAATAAATAGGTATAAGTGTATCAATGGAGTATTTACGATATTTACGTATTCAACTGCCACTGTAAAAATATATAATAGCCTTGTATTAATTTTTCACATTTTTAGACTCAACAAATAAAATTTTATTGACATTTATAAAAAAAAAACTAAAAAAATTTAAAATTTAAAATGTCCGATAACAGCTCAAAACAAATCAAAATATTATGCTTTATAAAAAATGAAAATATAAACATTCAGTCAAATTTTGATTTATTTATAGTTATTCGTTTTTAAATTACAACAAAATAAGAAAATCACTACATGAGTGAATATGTTCTAAAAATATGAGCTTCAAACGCTCATAAAAATTTATTTTGGCTTTCTTGTAGATATCTCATTTTGATAAAGGTAGACAAACTTATGAAGAATCTTAGATTTAAAAAGAAACATTTTTATGAATTTCTAACTCAAAATAATTTGCACATTTTCGTGATTATTATGTATTTTATCAAAATTTGAACTTTTAATTCTTATAAAAAAAAATTGTGACTGTATTTTTAATATTTTTCAACTGTCATTGTAAAAATATATTAGGAGCCTTATTGTATTAATTTTTCAAGCATTTTTACTCTATAAATAAAATTTTATTGACATCCATAGAAAAAAAAAATTAAAAAAAGGTGGGCAAGTGGGTGTCGCTCAGCTGTACAGTAGATTACAAGTTGGTGTTAAATTTGAATTCAATGATATCCGCTCATTTTATTTTTGTCTGGTACGCTCTAAGTGTTGAAGTTTGGCACACCTATCTAGCCAAAGACCAACTAATATTGGAAAGGATCCAAAATAAGTTCCTTTCCTATTGAAAATTGACCACCCTGCACACGACTATTCGCTTGTTCACCAAGCGTTAGATATCTAAACACTGTCAACCCGTCGATTAACCGCTGGCATTAATTTTCTTTCTTCTCTTCTTAATTCTTACTCTTCAATTTAGTATCAAGTTCTATCCTATCCTACCAGAGATCATACTCCTCTTTATGTTCCATCCCACTCTTCTTCTTATGGATACAATTACCCTCTGCATTGTATGCTTCGAGATAATGTCTTGTAACTGCTGCTTACTTCTTGGGCCAATATTATGTATACCTATATATATATTTATAATTCTTTTTTACTTGTGTCCGTTTTAATCCAATTAACTACTGTAATTATTATATAAGTAACAAACTAATAAACATTGTATATATCCTTACATTATTTATCTAATTACCCGATTGGGCGTGAGGTAATTAAAATAAAATAAAATAATATCATTGTATAAGAAAAATGATTCTGAGCGAACTGTCAACCTATGATATTACTAAGTATATTTGATGATATTTTTGTTAATTTCAGTAATTTATAATATAACATATTTACGTATTTTAATATTTAATATTTGCAATCCTTAGCTATACAAGTTGAACATCTTATACAATTTTTAACTACAAAATAACTATTTAATTTTAAGTTTGATACATTTTGTCAAAATTCGAACTTTAAATGCTTATAAAAAAAAATTGTGACTGTATTTTTAATATTTTTCAACTGTCATTGTAAAAATATATTAGGAGCCTTATTGTATTAATTTTTCAAGCATTTTTACCCTATAAATAAAATTTTATTGACATCCATAAAAAAAAAAAATTAAAAAAAGGTGGGCAAGTGGGTGTCGCTCAGCTGTACAGTAGGTTACAAGTTGGTGTTAAATTTGAATTCAATGATATCCGCTCATTTTATTTTTGTCTGGTACGCCCTAAGTGTTGAAGTTTGGCACACCTATCTAGCCAAAGACCAACTAAGATTGGAAAGGATCCAAAATAAGTTCCTTTCCTATTGAAAATTGACCACCCTGCACACGACTATTCGCTTGTTCACCAAGCGTTAGATATCTAAACACTGTCAACCCGTCGATTAACCGCTGGCATTAATTTTCTTTCTTCTCTTCTTAATTCTTACTCTTCAATTTAGTATCAAGTTCCATCCTATCCTACCAGAGATCATACTCCTCTTTATGTTCCATCCCACTCTTCTTCTTATGGATACAATTACCCTCTGCATTGTATGCTTCGAGATAATGTCTTGTAACTGCTGCTTACTTCTTGGGCCAATATTATGTATACCTATATATATATTTATAATTCTTTTTTACTTGTGTCCATTTTAATCCAATTAACTACTGTAATTATTATATAAGTAACAAACTAATAAACATTGTATATATCCTTACATTATTTATCTAATTGCCCGATTGGGCGTGAGGTAATTAAAATAAAATAAAATAATATCATTGTATAAGAAAAACGATTCTGAGCGAAGACTGTCAACCTATGATATTACTAAGTATATTTGATGATATTTTTGTTAATTTCAGTAATTTATAATATAACATATTTACGTATTTTAATATTTTATATTTGCAATCCTTAGCTATACAAGTTGAACATTTTATACAATTTTTAACTACAAAATAACTATTCAATTTTAAGTTTGATACATTTTGTCAAAATTCGAACTTTAAATGCTTATAAAAAAAATTGTGCCAATGTATTTTTAATATTTATCAACTACCGAAGTAACAATATATCAGTAGCCTTGTATTACATTTTCACGCTTTTTTACCTAAAGAATAAAGTTTTATTGACATTCGTAGAAAAAAAAAAATAATAAAATCGGAAACTGAAAATGTCCGTAAACAGTTCAAAACAAATCAGAATATTTTGAAAATTTTATCGTGTATAGAAAATGCGAATATAAACAACCAGTGAAAATTTCATGTATTTACGGTAATTTGTTTTAAAGTTATACTCAAAACCAAAATGGATTTTTTTTAAATCGATTTTGCTTAAAAATTCCCGTTTTGTTACTATTGGGAATTTTAAATTCGAAAGCGCCAGGAAAAACATGAATTTTTGGTTTTTGGCACCGAGATAGATAAACAATACTTTTGTATTACTTTACTATTGTTTATCTATCTCGATGGTTATTGGTTTTAAAAATATTATCTAATAAAACACATGTACCTATAAACCAGATTTTTTTTATAATCATTTAAATTTCAAATTTTGATAATATTATATCATTGAATTCAAATTTGACACGCTTTTTAAATTTAAATCCCAGTAACCGAGTTTGCATGTAAGAATTTTGTAAGAGTTAATTCCCACGTTAGGGGGGGGGGTGTAGTGCCTACCCATCCAAACTCTGATGAGTAAAAACCTGGGATTTTTCGGCAAAATGAGAATTGTTATCAATCTATATGCAACTGGTGTTTTTTTTTGTCGGCGAAATCGGATTTGGCGAAATAGAATCCAACGAAATGGGACGAAATGAGTAATAAGTATACAATGATTTGATATCATTAAATTAAATTTGCAAGGGAAAATACGATAGGTTATTTAAAATTGAAGACTCATATAATTATATATTTAAATTATTTAATTAATGGACTGATTTAATAAATAGAATAAAATTAATAGGTAAATACTACATAGCGTATGATTTATTTTGATAAAGGTTATATTTAATGAACGTTCCTACCTGATTATAATAATATCGTAGATACATTTTTTGAGTAAATATAAAATATTATAAAATAATTCATTAAATTAGTGAACTTGATTGAATCAAGGTTGGTCGTGGTGTCTGGTTATGATTGAGGTGATGAAAAAACACAACACAAACACTTTATGAATGTCACATATTATGTATTTTAATATATTGCGACCAAATAATACATGGCGTGCCGCTCGGGCGATGAGTTTAACGTCAGACGATGTGCTGTCGATCCGTTACGCGACACTAACCTAACCCGTTATCGGCTCGGTGGGAGAGTCGACCCGGTCGCGCTGCTTGCATCCTGTAGTGGTGGTTGGAGATAAGATAGACAGGCCGCTATAGTGTTTGTACATTGTACTATACTCTATTCCACCTAAGAGTGAACCACTCGGCCGACCAAAACTCGTTTTGTTCGCGCATCCCCACCACAAGACGGGCGCCGCCGCGAACGTTGGTGAGGGCCGTCACGAAACTGCAGCTGCCTACGTAGTGTGCGTATTCTTAAAAAAATTGTATTTGTATTATACCTATTATATTAAATTTATTGTTTAAGCAATAAAACAATTTAATTTATAATATTTTATGATTATGTGTTTGTATATAATACAGTTTGATTTATGATGAAAATTCAAAATACGTGTTGTACAGTAATGAATCGCGAAAACAGCTATGTTTTTATGATTCTCTGTATGCACGGCGGTCGATCACTAACGACGACCGGCGATGACTGTCTACCAATGACAGAACGCCTAGCCGTCACCAGGGGGGTCAGACAATGATCGGCGGCTCAGTCTGCGTGCGCGAAAGCGGTTCACTCTTAGGTGGAATAGGGTATAGCTACTTATGCGGGCCGCGTCAAACGTATATGTATTTTAAAATTTAATAGGTTCAGCTGAGATATTATCAAAAGGCAAAATTGTTTTTTTCCACTCCTAACATAAATATAGAAATTCAATCCACTCAGGTAAATAAATAACTTTAATTCAAACAGAATGTATTAGTAATAATTTATTACCTATACTAATAACAATAGGTTTTGTGGTTTGGCTTGGGCGCTTTGGTTAAGTAATTTAGTAACGCCTGCTGCTACTAGTTCCCAGATGGGGATGGGTGACCACCCGGGTTCGTAGAAGTAAAAACCTTGTCACAAATACAGGTTTCCCTGACAAATCATTTTGAAACGTACCAACCCTACTGACCAGTGACCTTACAGGCTAATGATGGCCTCAGTCGTTGAATCCTTAAACTAATAGTAACATTTTTTTGAAAATAGGTTTCCTAGTCGCCTCATAACAAATTAGTGAAATAAAAAATAATTGCTTTCAAAATAATATAAAAATTATTTTTGGTTACACCTGCACCGGAAGTCTAATTTTCGATGCCGGTTAAAACGTTGGATAATGACCTTTTTCCAACTTACAGACAGCTAATGTTTTTTGTTTTTTAATATCTATTTATTTGTTGTTATAATTATTAATATATTAGGTGGTATTTAAGCTAAAGCCTCAGTTAAAATACGATATTTTAAAATCTATTAAAACTATTCATAATAATATAATATATTGAAGTAATCTGTTTATTATTTTGTAGCCATATGCATGGAGTGAAAGATTCTAAACTTAATATCATGGAAATCTTAGAAGTCATTATAAACCAATAGTTACCTGTACCATTGATTATAATTACCTACTAGTATTTATAAATTATATAATCAATGCCTATACTCTGTGTTTCTAACACAAATAAGAACGGTAGTCGGCTTGTGCGCATGGCATTATTTACTACACGGATATTTGACTAGGCTGTGGCACAGAATAAATTAATAGGTGAGGGGTGACAAACGAGTTTTGCCTGAATGCCTCCCGACGAAAACTGGTTGCCGCCGCCTACTGTAGTTAGGATAGACTGAAGCGTTTCTCCACCTGGGGTTCGTCGCAATTCGCAATCGATCCAGTGGCTAAATGAGAAATTGGTTCTGGAGTGAAATATAAGTTTTTATAATAGTTATTGTGGGGGACTATGCCACCTGGATCCTCCCTTGTTCGTTAAATTTTTTAGACCATAATATTATATTAATTTATTATTATAAATTAAATGAGGTAGATAAATAGCGTAATATTGGTTTTCACTGTTTTCAGAGACATTTAAGTAAACAATTAAATTAAATTAAATGTATTATTCATAATATAATGTCCATTTTTCTTTCTTTTTTTTGCAAATATGTATAGTATGTGTTTGAAAATTCATAATAATTAGGCTGGGATTTTGATGCACTTTGAATTGTTTTCTGAATCTAGCCTGATGCTAGCCCTAGTATCCCAAGGTCAGAATTTTCCACAGTAAATATTAAATTATATAATTAGTTAGTAACCATTTGTAACCACAAGTTCGGAATTTGTAACTTGATTTTTATCGCGGGAAATCCATTTTTCTCCCGGTGGTGCTGCGGTAACGTTACAAAGGGAAATTCACTTATTTAAATCGATGTAGCACCAATTTTTAGTAACCAGTTCGTAACTTTTTATAGCCACAAATTCAGAATTCGTAACTTGATTTCCACCTCGAAAAATCGATAAATACAGATTTTTAATCAATGTAGATTTTTTTTATCAAATATAAGTTTTTCTATTTCTTTTTAGATTTGTTTTATTTTTTCCATATTTGTTTCATTCAATATCGATTTTTTATCAAATACAGATTATTATTAAATATAGATTTATTATTAAGAGGGCTCTAAAAAAATGTAGTGCACAATATATTAATAGTTTTAATATATTTTTTGTTAATACTTAAAAGGTATAAGTTTTAGGCGATTAAAATTTAAAAATTATATTAGAAGTCGTAAGTTGTAAGTGTTTATTAGTTTTATATTTTAACTGTAATAATAATGAACATTACAGTTAGTCCATTAATATTTATTTTATAATATTAAAATATTTTATAGCCAAGTGCTTTAATTACAGTTGTTTAAAAAAAAAGGCTCTGGGTGGTATATCCCCATATCCTCATAACCCCCCTCCCAAATAATTACGCCACTGCATCGGTCAGAAGCATAAATAGTATAATATAGACATCAGTGGTCAGTAATAATTAAACGCCAATGTAGATAAACAACCTTTGAATTACATTAAAAATAATAAAAAAGCGGGCAAGTGGATGTCACTCTGCTGTACAGTAGGTTAGCCTGTACAAGTGAGTCACTGTATAATGGAATGGTATTAAATTTCAATTCAGTGATATAATATCGTTGTATACAAAAAACGATTCTAAGCAGAGACGGTTTGTCAGTGTGGATATTTTATATTATATTTATATTGTTATTACTTACTATTAATATGGGAGCCGGTAATAAAATTACAACAAAATAATTAAAATCGTTGTTCTTGGTTATTTAATATTATGTAATATTATCCAAATTTGAATTTAAATTAACTATAAAAAATTGTTTTTATATATTTTTTAGTTTTTTTTGGTTACAAAGGTAACTACTTACGTGGAACCTTGTTTTAAATTTTCAATTCTCAACTATAAAAGTTGAACATTTTAAGAATTTTTTACTACAAAATCGTTTTTAGATTTTATAAATGTTGTCAAAAATCGAACTTTAAATATCTACTTATAAAAAATACCTATGTTTTGGAATTTACGTATTTGTGAATTATTTTTCGACGGGAGCTTTAAGAAATTACCTGTTCGTAAAACCTTTTTCATAAGCAGACAATGTCAGAGTTACCCGTTTTTGCCAAAAGTGTACCTTTCCCTTTTCCCCCAATTCACTTTTCCTCCGAATGAAAAAGGTTGTAAGTACGAAATTTCCCAAATGTAAATGTAATAATATATTAATATATATAATTAAAGTTTGAGACAGACAAAATCGAAATGAACAATTTATAACTGAGTATATAAATGGAGATCTTGACAGGTTGTATGACATAATTATAATTTACAAAAGAATTAAAAAATAATGATTTTAATTTGATTTATAAATAAATATAAATTTATATATTTAACTTTTTAATAGTGGTAAGAAAAACTTTCATTATGAATCATGTATTTAATTTACAAAATAATTTTAATTTTATATGTAAATTATGATATAACTGACATGCCACATGCATATAAAATATTTAAATATTATTCGAATTTCGAGTACTAGATTAATTTGGTGGAAAAGTGAATTGGGGGAAAAGGGAAATGTACAATTTTGGCGGAAACCGGCCATGCCCGACAATGTATTGGGGCAGTTTGGGATGCACCGGGCGTATCTATCTGGAGACTCAGCGCGGGCAGGTGGTTGGTGGTATGTTAGAGGGGTTGCAGTTATGTATATACAAATATAATAACGGTTAATAATTATAGTAAAATCGAAATATGAAGAAGTAAATTCACGCCAGAACGCTGGAACTAGTGGCGGATCCAGCATTTTCCCGCCCCCCAATCACCGTATTTTCCCTTTGATTTACACTGTGTTTAGTCAATTTTTGTACTTTTACCCCCTCATGTCCCTCCCAAAATTAAGCCTTGGATTCGTCACTAGCTGGAGCAATAGTCATTCTCCGTAATAGCTATCTGTTTATACTTGTAATATGCTAATATTATTAATTAGGTATAGTGTATAATGAATTGTCAGTGCGGCGTCTTATCAGAGTTATCTGAAGGCCAAGGTCAATTATATTTCGGAGGCCTTTAAATACTTAAATTCTATACTTCATCGGTAAAAAGTAAATTTTGTTTGAATCTCTATTACATTATTGTTTACCTAATATAAATTTCAAATATCCACCTAAAGGACTTAGATAATAAAATATAATCTATGATATATCAGCTAAAATTTGTTGTTTATAAGTCTATTGCATCAAACAATCGAAAATGCCCCTACTAAAACCCAAAAGGAGGCGATCCACCCTTAACTCAACACATCCCCCCCTCACTACCCAAATCATATATGACACGTTGACAGAGAAATGATAAAAGTGAATTCGACCATAATATTTATTATTTCGTGAAAATAAATTATCTATCACCAATATTTTCTCGTCATGATTCAGTACATCACTTTTAGTGTAAACATTTTACGCTACAAACCATCCTTTTTTTTAGTAATCTTTTATTAAAAAAAAAAATGTAAAATTCTGACAACAATGTTTTATTTGGATATTGGGCACACTGCATTTAACAAACACTCTTTTCTCTTTCACACCGTATATAGGACTTCTCTCTCCAAACGCATACCGATTTCCGTTGGTTTATAGCACCATAGAAATAGCACTAGTGCACGGGCAACTATTCATTATGTGCCATCTGGGTCCATTTTACAATCATTTTGGTTTATTATAAGCCAACTAGTTTATATGATCGAAAATAATAATATAATAATATGGTCCATGAAAATAACCCCGAATGCCATATAAATAATGTTCTTAACCTCAAAATATGTCTAACCGGCAGAACCGTCTTGGATACGTTATTGCCTCATTGTAATGGGCGGGAGGGTGGGAAGTTGACCGATCTTATCTTCTAACCGTGCACTAAATTATTTAAATGTCTCGTTGTTTATAGGTTATAATAATCTATAGTGGAAGATGGTCAAAGTTTAAGGTAAACCTTGGATGATGGTGACAATTTTTAACTATCGTATCTGGTGTAACCGGTTCACAACTACGTCACGTTTGACCGTTTCGTGTCGTGTCGATCAAATCGTATTGTGATTGGATATTACTACTTTTTTGGTATGATGCAATAACCAAGTTGCCACTGAGTATACCAAGGGTTGACCAGCTGTAACCATAGTTACAACGTCCTCGTACGAAACGCCACGTCGACACCACAACTCTAATCTAACATGGATTCTGTTGCTGTGAAATCGGCTTGTATAGGATTGTTTTTGTGTTGTTTATTTTACGTTTTGATCCGTGCATGCTGTTTGAGTTGTGTTTTAAACTATGCTGGTCGTTTGATCCTATAAAAATAAACATTTCTCTTCTCATTGTATCAGACGACAGACTAAGTTATGTAACAGGACAGTGCTAGTTATCAACTAGTTACAGGTATGGTTAAAAATGTTTTCATTTAATTGGGTATTTAATATATAAATATTACTAATGATATTAGTCTAATCGCAGAGGTTTACAACTAGGGTGCCGCGAACATTATTTACGGTTCCGCGAAATTATTTAAAATATATTGGGTATATAGGCCATAGGGCAATACATAATATATAGGGTGTCTCCGGCTTTTAGAAAATGACTAAGGGTGCCGTGAGTCAAAAATGGTTGGGAACCTCTAGTCTAATGATATAATTTCAATTAGTTGAATACATTTTTTTTAGCATAGTGCAGGTTTCTTTTATTTTAAGTAGGTACAAGACATACTTTTTACTTTGTAATTCACTGTGTAATAAGTTTGTGTTCGGCAAGTTTTTTATTCGAGCACCCGTAGGTTTCTACCTTGCCTGGTCTAAGAGGATGGAGCACTCTTTAGACAGTGTAACTGCCTTGATAAAAATGACACCCATATCCTGGCTCGGTCAGGTAACAGTGGTGTGCATCAGAACTGCCTCCTTAAGGTATGGTTCCAAGATGCGACTAGCCGTTGCGTTCAGCTGACAAAAAACTGCAACGTGTTGCTAATGGACTAGTATAGTCTCAACCACTAGTCACAGCTAGGAAACCGTACCTTTAGACATTATGCCCCAGATTTTTATAGCATACCTATTGAAATTATCGTGTTCTAATTTTGCTCTCACAAAAACTTAGAATAATAATTCTTACTGTATATTTTGTGTACCTATATAATTTTTTTTTGTTTTTAGGCATGTCTCATTATATCCTTATACATTTTAAAAGTCTGAACTTGAGTCAAAACGTGGATAATTATATATTATGGTGACTGAATACTGCTGGCTGGTATAAAGAAACATCATTAAAAACTAACTATTCTGGTATACTCATTTCCTAAAACCGAAGTGACACCAGCAAATTAAAAATTGAAAAATAATATTTTTATTTTAGTTAAAATATCTGTTTGTCTATTTGGAAAATCCAGAACTATTCATCTCCAGTTCAAGAACAGAAAAATGGTTATTTGTCAAATAATGGTTTATTAAACGGTAAAATAATTTTTATTGAACATCTATACTCTATTGGTACTCTAATTTATTTCATTCTCATAGTCCATGTTAATATACAAATGATACCTTTGCTTTTAGTGAACTTAAAAAATAAATTAAATTTATAAAAATAATTACCAAATTATAATAAATAAATAAATATTACATTTTTTCATTGAATTTTATTTTAACTAATTTAACCAAAATTTCATCACATTACAACATATGTTTTTCAATAATAAATTGTTAATAAAAAAGTAGAGATTAGCATGTAAATTTTCTTGCTTTTTAATTTTTAGAAATGTATTGACTGATATTACACCCAAGCGGTATAACAATTTGAATCCAGAAAAATTTTGGTGTGAATTGCCCCACAAAAAATCATTTTCATATTCATATAGTGAGATAGATTTCCGAAACCAGAAAGCGGATTTCGATGTTTTGGATCTTATTAGATTCACATTGGCTAGGAGAAGAGCAGTGAAGATTTTTAGAACTTTATCTTTAATAGTTAATCACTACAGAACATTAAAAAAATTAAAACAAATTTTCAGGGCGTTTTTGATGTTTTTCAGCTTTACAGCTTTGTTGAGAATTAATAATTGGAGATAAAATTCTGAAAATCTTCACTGCACTTCTCCTAGCCAATGTGAATCTAACAAGACCCCAAAAAACAAAATCTGTTATCCAGTTTCGGAAATCTACCTCGCTAAATGAAAATCTAACGAAAACTAACTCTTTTTTTTATCTGCGAAAAATTAAAAAAAAATTTTTAAATATCTTAATTCCACATTTAGTATTTACTTGATAATCCCTTTTTAATGAGTTGTTAACAGACTTTCTAGCTATCATATTTTAGGAGAAAAGTTAAAAAATAGAAATTTTGGAACTGTTCACGTCGAAGTTTTAATGGATTCAAGTGGTTATACCGCTTGGTTGTGATATCAAATCTCTCTAATTAATATTTTATATTAAAGCTAGCTATATTACCTACCTACTCATCATTACTGAGTTACATTTTTATTATTTTCATATTTAACACAAATTCTTAAAGTTTTCAAAATTCAGACTTCATTTATGTATTTAATATATTTTTATAGATTGTAATTTTCAAAGTGATATAAATAAAAATTTACCTTTATATATATACCATCTGAACCACTCGTAGCAGAAGACCTTCTGTACATTTTGTGTGTCAAGTTGGTTGTCTGAAATACAATCAATATTTTTTCATGTCCAATCATCACCAACATATAATTTAAAATCTGTATGTGGTAATACAGGTATTATAATATAGTTTATTAACTTATGAGTTTTGATTTACTTTTGATATTAATCTAAATGTTTATTCTTCTTTAATAGGTTTGCAAAATTCAACTTAACTTACAGCATCATTAAATATTAACTGACAATGATTTGAATGCTGTTGGTGTGGTTAATACTGTTGCTTGCTCCTTTTACTTCTGAATCACCATCAAATTCCTTGAGTCCAGAAAATGTAATGTATTAATTAGATGGTTATTTACTTCTAATGAATTAAACAATTAAGTATATAAATGCAGTTTTAGTGTTTCAGTTGGCTTAAAAACATGGGAGGAAAAAATGCTTCCTTACAAGAAATAAATTCAGTGCATAGTTTTTTTAATACAAAAATTAAAAAATCTACATTTTGATATGGGTAATCTAGTATTTAATGATAATACACCAACATTATAGTTGCTCCATCTTAACCAGTTCACACTAGGTAAGTGAATAATCATTTGAAAGAATTTTTGTTGGCAACCAATCACACTTTTTTTACTTAATTTATCAATTAATTAGGGTTATTAATTTTGTTTTTAGCTTTTGCACAATTTATTAGAGATCCATTTCTTGAATTTTAATTTGCTCTTCAACAGACTCAGGATATCATAAATTATTTAACAATTAAAACATTAACAAAGAAAGGTCCAGGGTCTATTTCAAGTTCATTAGCGGATTATGAAGGCTTAACTAGGGGATCTAAGCCCAGACAGCTATTTCTCTAATATATATTTGATCACTTTTTAAGTATCAAATACTTTTAGAGTATACAATATTTTTTCTTCCCACTAATAAGTAATTTGTGTCAGTTTTAGAATGGTTAGAAATTAACATTTGTAGTAAATATATCAAACTGTTAAATATACAAATAAGTCTTATACTTATAGACTATATTACAATAAATAGTGAAATTAATAATTATACAAATAAATTGATTAGAAGCATTTTGTAAATGTAAAGCTATTTATTTCGAATTCAGAAAAAATTTATTTCGAATTTTCTATTTAAATATTTTTCTTAAAAATATCATTTGAATAATAAATAAAGTGTTAAAATTGGTACTTTAAATAACTGACAATATGTTATAGTATTTTCTTATTTTATAGGCAATTTTTGTTTAACTTAACTTTGGCTTTGTATACACAAATATAAAAAGAATATAATATAGGTGTATCTTAAATATTAAAAATATTTTAAGTAGTGTTAAAGGGTAGTTTGTTGAGGAGTTTTGACCCTGGCCATTTTTAAGAGGTTCAATACAATCAATTTTCTATAGTTTGGGTTGTGTAAATGTGTTCGAAGTAAGTGATCATTAGTGTTAGTGACTGTATCAAATAAACAGTAGAGCGTTTACGCATGTGCATGTACATGTCAACAGCACATTAAGTAAATATGAATTTATTTGCTTGTTTAGGTCAAAAGTATAAAATTTTTACCAATCATATTAACTATTCATCCGATAAAATTTCTGAAAACATATTTTAATTTGTCATAAAATTTACTTGCAAACGACGTTCTAACATTTTTTTTTTAAATTAAGAATTTACACAATCTATACATAAAAAAAATTGTATAATTTGCGCAATGGATGTTTTTTAAAATTATAATAACTATGTCAGTGGCGTATCTACAGGGAGTTATATGGGGGTGATATCCCCCGGAGACACAATATAACATGTATATGATTACTAGAAACACTCCTACTCTCGATTTTCTCTCCCACATCGAATCTTCATGTTAAAGGACACTAAAAGTACTAGGATTTGTGAAATGATTAGCTTCCGAATTCAAGCTCGAATCTTCAATAAAAGTGCTTTATTGCTCCTTAGTAAGATCTATTGTAGAATATGGCTCCGTGTTATGGGTCCCGCATACAACTTCTAGCTCCCTCTAACTAGAGCGTGTCCAAAGACGTTTATCATTCGCTGCCTATATACTTAAAATAGGTCATGCCCCTCATGACTATTTCCCGGTGTTCAGTGAACTATACCTAACTTCACTGGCTGATAGAAGAGCAACTGCTAATCTGTCATGTTTACATAAATTCTTGGACGGATCAATAGACACTTCTCTACAGTATCAATTTTAAAGTACCACAGCGTATCCTTCGTTCTAATACAGCCTTCTCAATTCCAAATTGTTCCACAAACTACAGCCGTAATAACCCTATAATTTATCCTATGATGCACATAGCTAATGAACAACCATCATTTCTTATTTAACCAAATTGTATTATTATAATTTTTATTTTTATTGTTCTATTAAATTAGATATTTTTTCTATTTAAATGTAATTGTGTACTTAATGTACTCTTGTAATGCAATTGGGCTTTGCTAGTAGTGTTTGAAATATGAAATATGAAAAATATGAATAAAATAAAAATATGAATATAATATATGTATACTGAATGTGCATTAAAAATTTTATATCCGACCCTTGAAAAAATCCTAGATGCGCTACTGAATTATGGTTATTATATATAACTTCAATATAATTAACATTTAATAGTAACTAATACTCAAAATTAAAAAAACTAATTTTGAATTTTGAAAGAGTTGTGGATTTTCATTAAAATGGTGAAATATTTTCAAGAAAACTTAATGTACAATTCAGCTATGTTTTCCAAAGTTTTATCTGATGACTAGGAAAGACGGTAAGGACTTTTCCCTAGTTGGCATAAGATAGGTCTATTTTGGTAGAAAACTAACTGGATCAAATCACCTTAAAATGAAAGGCTTTTATAAATTTTATGACCTTGTATAACTTTTATAATGTTTCTTTCAATTTTTTTTAAACAAAATGTTGTTTGATTTTAGTGAACAGCAACAGTAACATCATTGGTTTCATTGTAAATCGCATTGTTTAGATACAAATAATGCTATTTGTTTTAAGCCAGAAGAATAAAAACTTAAACATAGTTCACATACTCGGCAAACTAATATGTAAGTCTAATACTATTATATACTCTATTCTACTTAAGAAACGTAGTCAGCGGCAACCGGTATTTGACAGCGGCAATCATGTACCTCCTATTGTTCTCCCACAGTTCACGTGCACTACCTACGCGCTACTAGATTGTTCACAGTACTATAAACTATAAACTTTGAATACTAATGTTAAAAACTTTACTTATCCTAAATAATCTTAAGTTATTATCTATTTATACAGTGAACCTAAGGAGACTGTTCAATTGTAAGTTGGAATTAACTCAAAAAAAAAATAGCAATAATATTATATGATAGAAAAAAACACTATTATAGAAATCAAATATATTGATATCGAATTATATTTATAATTCAATTTAATGTTCAATAACTGCATGTATACATATTGAACATACTAACGTGGTATAGATAATATCATATGATTAATATAATAATAGTAGCTTGGTTAATATATATAGAATAATAATATATTCCACCTATTTTATATTCATATAAGGAATATTATATTTACATTTTAACCCAGGATCACTCGCGCGTTGTCTTTTACGCAATTGCTCGCGTGTTAAATTTTTTCTAACACTCAATTAGTTTATTTAATTTCATCAAAACACAAATTCCTTTTTATACAATTTATATTTATTGCATTATTTACAAAAGACAATATATATGAGATACTTGTGCCACTTTAATTTTACCACTTTAGGTGTTTTAAAGCTGTTATTGAAATACATTAAAAAAAACCCAAGTTAATAATGTACTAATATCAAAAACTTTTAATTATATTAATCATTAAAATTAATTACAAATGAGTAAATAAGTTTACTTAATGTATACATTCTTACAATACATTTTACATTTTTATATTTACTTTGAAAAAAAAAAGTACTGATAAATTAAAACCCTAAATGTATGTATACATGCAAAAAATTGAAATAATATTAATCATCTGAATCTTGAGGATTATTACAAATGAGACAAATTAGGTTAGTTGATGCAGTATGTTCCTTGCAAATTGGTGTGGAGCAAAGGCTACATTGATGCTGTGTGAATCTATTTTTACGTATTGGACAGTATGTACATCGTGGCTTTCCTTGAGAAGTGTTTTCCTTTGGTGCTGCTTGAAATCCTGTAATATTTTGTATTTTCTGGCGAATTGATAATCCAAGACTAGGTATTGTTGCACGTTTTAACAAATGGGGTTTTGTTAATATTTTGCATAAGTCTGTAAGAAATTGTCTGTAAGAAATCATTCGGGTGTCGTGATCACTCGCGCGTTAGATTACTACTAACAAATTGCTTACTGTCAAATTTAAACTGAAAACAATTGTCAAATAATGTTATTTTATCTTCCATTATGATGTTATTAGTTCTATAGTGATATAGATAAAGCATTGATGGAAGGAGAACTATTTATCATTTAATCGATTATTGTTATTCTAAAAATAAGTTGAATGTTAGATTATTTCTAACAGTGCGAGTTATCGCGGGTTAAATATATAATGACGAATTTACGTATTAAAGCTTGAAATAAATTAGGTCCCCGAACAAATAGAGGCGTACTCTGATGAGAGATATCTGAACTCATGAATTTCTATTCATTTTGGCATCCGAGATTTTATATTGTGGGATAGGGAAGTGCTATGACCTTATCTTCTCTACACCGTCAATTAAAATAATGAAAACATTAAAGTATACTTTACAATAATATTAATACATTGTTATATAAAATATATGCACCATAAAATTGTCATATATATAGATATAGTCATAAAAAAAGTAAATACGCTTTATGGAAAAATAGGGGGTCATAATTAAAAATTCTAGAATTTCAAAGGCTAGAGAAAAAGAAAAGTATTCCCCACTTCAAAAAAAAAAAATTATGACTACAGAACTGGTCAGAACTAAATATAATCGTTTTATATTATGATATTGCTATCAATGGTGTTCATGTTTTCTTCAGTTTCAAAATATGCGTCTCTATAGATTTTAATGAATCATACCTTTCATGCTAAAAAAATAGCCGTTTTCTAATTCAGTGAACGGTCTAGCGTCCAACCGTTGCAGACTACCACTAGTCGCCGCGAAGGTTAATCAAACCATAACGTAATTCTTCGTCTTGATTCTTCATATCGAACACATTTATGAAAATGTCTAAGTTGTCGGGTGCAACGCAATCGTGTGACACCAAATTATAATTTTTTGACCTTGTGGTTGGCAATTTTTCTAATGGTGTTCTACCTATTTCTGGTTCGTTTAAAATAAAACCGGTGTCAACGGCTTCGGTCAAGTGCAAGCCGACGTAATACAGTGCAAGTGTACCACCACTCTCATTAGTTTCCGAATTGTTGTCTTTATTATGTCTTTTTAAAATTTGTATTTCTTACAACGGTGTTTATCAAATATATTGATATCGAAGTGTCGATACCGCGATGGTACCGACGCCCAAATATTGTCTTAAATAAATTTGATATATTATTTTCATTATTATTATGAATATTATCTTCGTCGCTGCGGAGTACCACTAGTCGCCGCGAAGGTTAATCAAACCATAACGTAATTCTTCGTCTTGATTCTTCATATCGAACACATTTATGAAAATGTCTAAGTTGTCGGGTGCAACGCAATCGTGTGACACCAAATTATAATTTTTTGACCTTGTGGTTGGCAATTTTTCTAATGGTTTTCTACCTATTTCTGGTTCGTTTAAAATAAAACCGGTGTCAACGGCTTCGGTCAAGTGCAAGCCGACGTAATACAGTGCAAGTGTACCACCACTCTCATTAGTTTCCGAATTGTTGTCTTTATTATGTCCTTTTAAAATTTGTATTTCTTACAACGGTGTTTATCGAATATATTGATATCGAAGTGTCGATACCGCGATAGTACCGACGTCCAAAAACTGTTTTATACATATTTGTTATATTATTTTCATTATTATTATGAATATTATCTTCGTCGCTGCGGACTACCACTAGTCACCGCATAGGTTAATCAAACCATAACGTAATTGTTCGTCTTGATTCTTCATATCGAACACATTTATGAAAATGTCTAAGTTGTCGGGTGCAACGCAATCGTGTGACACCAAATTATAATTTTTTGCCCTTGATAGGTCTATAATGTTGGATTGCTGTGACTGTTGTTTGTGACAAAAGTTGAGTAGCTAATTGACATTTTGGCGTCGTGGCCCTTCACATGTTAAATGGTCTTTCTACAATGTATAACATACACTCACTTCAGTAATTACCTTGTGGTTGGCAATTTTTCTAATGGTTTTCTACCTATTTCTGGTTCGTTTAAAATAAAACCGGTGCAACGGCATCGGTCAAGTGCAAGCCGACGTAATACAGTGCAAGTGTACCACCACTCTCATTAGTTACCGAATTGCTGTCTTTATTATGTCCTTTTAAAATTTGTATTTCTTACAACGGTGTTTATCGAATATATTGATATCGAAGTGTCGATACCTCGATGGTACCGACGTCCAAAAACTGTTTTATACATATTTGTTATATTATTTTCATTATTATTATGAATATTATCTTCGTCGCTGCGGACTACCACTAGTCGCCGCGAAGGTTAATCAAACCATAACGTAATTCTTCGTCTTGATTCTTCATATCGAACACATTTATGAAAATGTCTAAGTTGTCGGGTGCAACGCAATCGTGTGACACCAAATTATAATTTTTTGACCTTGTGGTTGGCAATTTTTCTAATGGTGTTCTACCTATTTCTGGTTCGTTTAAAATAAAACCGGTGTCAACGGCTTCGGTCAAGTGCAAGCCGACGTAATACAGTGCAAGTGTACCACCACTCTCATTAGTTTCCGAATTGTTGTCTTTATTATGTCCTTTTAAAATTTGTATTTCTTACAACGGTGTTTATTGAATATATTGATATCGAAGTGTCGATACCTCGATGGTACCGACGTCCAAAAACTGTTTTATACATATTTGTTATATTATTTTCATTATTATTATGAATATTATCTTCGTCGCTGCGGACTACCACTAGTCGCCGCGAAGGTTAATCAAACCATAACGTAATTCTTCGTCTTGATTCTTCATATCGAACACATTTATGAAAATGTCTAAGTTGTCGGGTGCAACGCAATCGTGTGACACCAAATTATAATTTTTTGACCTTGTGGTTGGCAATTTTTCTAATGGTTTTCTACCTATTTCTGGTTCGTTTAAAATAAAACCGGTGTCAACGGCTTCGGTCAAGTGCAAGCCGACGTAATACAGTGCAAGTGTACCACCACTCTCATTAGTTTCCGAATTGTTGTCTTTATTATGTCCTTTTAAAATTTGTATTTCTTACAACGGTGTTTATCAAATATATTGATATCGAAGTGTCGATACCGCGATGGTACCGACGCCCAAATATTGTCTTAAATAAATTTGATATATTATTTTCATTATTATTATGAATATTATCTTCGTCGCTGCGGAGTACCACTAGTCGCCGCGAAGGTTAATCAAACCATAACGTAATTCTTCGTCTTGATTCTTCATATCGAACACATTTATGAAAATGTCAAAGTTGTCGGGTGCAACGCAATCGTGTGACACCAAATTATAATTTTTTGCCCTCGATAGGTCTATAATTTTGGATTGCTGTGACTGTTGCTTGGGACAAAAGTTGAGTAGCTAATTGACATTTTGGCGTCGTGGCCCTTCACATGTTAAATGGTCTTTCTACTTTGTATAACATACACTCACTTCAGTAATTACCTTGTGGTTGGCAATTTTTCTAATGGTTTTCTACCTATTTCTGGTTCGTTTAAAATAAAACCGGTGTCAACGGCTTCGGTCAAGTGCAAGCCGACGTAATACAGTGCAAGTGTACCACCACTCTCATTAGTTACCAAATTGCTGTCTTTATTATGTCCTTTTAAAATTTGTATTTCTTACAACGGTGTTTATCGAATATATTGATATCGAAGTGTCGATACCGCGATAGTACCGACGTCCAAAAACTGTTTTATACATATTTGTTATATTATTTTCATTATTATTATGAATATTATCTTCGTCTACCACTAGTCGCCGCGAAGGTTAATCAAACCATAATGTAATTCTTCGTCTTGATTCTTCATATCGAACACATTTATGAAAATGTCAATGTTGTCGGGTGCAACGCAATCGTGTGACACCAAATAATAATTTTATGTCTTGTCGTGTAATGGCAAATTGCTACTTACAGAGAATGATTTTTCTCATACATTGACGTTGTTGTTGAATTATTTGATGTACTTGGCCGCTTTTAATGGTGCACCACCTGTCTTATGGTTAACCCCACGTGGGATGGCTAAAAATTAAAAGATTATATGATTCTGCTTCCATATGCACAACGAATCATACCCAAAAGGAGTTAATGAATCAAAAATTTTTCCAGCCAACGCCGGGTGATTCAGTTTATTATATAACAATTTTAAATGCCACTAAGCAATTTTCCCACCAAACTTAATTTTTTATAAATTTATTCGAACAATATGTTTTTATTTCAATATTTATACTTTATATAAGATGTATGAAATCAGCTCTTTTCGGTAATTGCCTATTATTTTTTAGTTATTAGTTTTATAATAATTAGGTTCGACGTTATTAATATTATAATATCTACTATCTCCGATTTACATACACATATTATGGCATATTTTACGTTCAGATTAATCTATTTCTCTCAAGTTGTGTTTAATATTAAAATGAATGATATTTTATTACATTTTAGGCTTAAATTATTGCTTAAGCCCCGTACCTAGAATTTTTTGATATATTTATTTCAAAGGAAGTTGCGAGATTTTGGAAATCCTTTTGGAAATATTAAATTTTAGATGATATTCAAGATCCCCTAGATAATATTCTTGCTTTTACATGTCAATAAAACATCAATTTCCTTTAATAACATAATTAACAGAGTTAAATCGATTTTTTTCTTCCACTCCTATTTCCTAAAAATGTTGTAGTAGGCAACCTATATTATGTATAAACCTTGCTAATTACGCATGGTTTAGTTTCTGTGGTATAACCATTGACATATAAATAAATAATTTATATAAATGAAAATGTATTCACAGCAATTTCTGAAATATGTTATAACTATTTACTATTTACTATTTAATATGTATAATAATAATAATAATTTATTATTATATATTTTTAGAATTACTTAATTTGTAACTACCTTTGATAATTTCTATTATTTGAAGCCCTTAAAGGTGCTTATGCTGTCTAAAGCCAGTCCAAGTATATTTGGTTGAGAGTTCGTTTGTAAATAATCTTTGTAATGTTCTTTTTATGAAGTTTTTGGAACTTGTTCCACCGATTCTAAATATAACACTCCTCTGAAAAATATCAATTCAATATTTTCAATAGAACACTTAGTTCCACCGATAATCAATATTTATAAACTCTACCAACAGAAAATTATTATTACCATTTGACTTTTGAAATTAGTATCAGTAGTAAACTTGGTTTCCATATCTTCAACATCCAAGACAGTCTTCATTGGAAGTTGTGACAGTATATCATTATTTATTGTTGTATTAACTGTAACACCACTTTGTAATTGAGCTTCTATTCCATCCAATCTGCCTTCTATTCTCTTCACAAATGCAAGTGTCATAATAATGTTTTCGTGCATAGATTGATTATTATCTTTCTGGTTTTTGGAGAATTCAAACTCTTTGTGTGTGGAAGTTGACGGTTTTCTAGTGTTTGTGATGGTCGACGACATACTTGTATGTATATGAGTTTCAATAGTTTCAGTAGGTTTTGAATGAGCTGTCCAAGAACAAAAATGCAAAGAATTTTAAAGCTAGAAAAAAAAGGAAGAAAAAGATTTAGATTACCTGGTAAGTCATAAGTTGAGGGTGTTACGAGTGCTGCATTTAAATCTTCTTCGGACATGTTATACATCAAATTCAAGGCAGCTAAATACATAAGAATTGCACTGTTGTAAACTAATATAATTTTTTTAAATTTATAAACAGTTAAATATCATTGATCAATGATTAAAAACGTACATGATATTGTATTGCTTCTTAAATGATTATCTGTCGACTCTTCTTCATAAAGTGTATTCAAATTAATCTTACAATTTTTTGAACTAATTTTTGATGAGGTATTCGTTTTAAATATTTTAATCGGTGTCTGTGTAGGACTACTGCATGCTAAAAGAACATTATAACTTAATTTAAAAACTATGTAAAATATAAAAATAAACATATAATAATATGCAAAAATTAACTTTGCCAGTACACTGGACCTGCCATTTTTTAAATTATTACTACCATTAAAATGTCCTATATTTAATTATTAATTATTACACATTATTAATTAGGTGTTATATTATTACCTTTTGTCTATGTTAAAAATGCATAAAAAAAATAATCTCAAACAAACAAACAAACGTTAAGTACTAAATATTGAAAATACATAATATAATGGAGTTCCAAAAACTTTTTTGAATAATCCAATAAAATTTACATCTTAGAAATGGGTACATCATTAGGTTTCTGTTTTCTGTTTCAAATTTGTAAAGAATTAGTTTAGGTGGACGGTTTTTAAGAGAAAGGGCTTGAGTCAATTTTAGATATTTTCAGTTTATACATTAATACTATGTGAAATTTCAAGCCGCACTGAATAGTACCACTGTGGATGTTTTTAATAGTTTATTATAAATTATAATATAATATAATATTATTATGTGCTTGTAGTATTTTATTGTATGTTTCTATTTTTTTACATTTACTTAAAAGTGCGGTATATATTTTATCAATTTTATTAATTACTGTGTAAACTGTGTATTATATAAATGAGTATTTTATTATATTATATTGAAAAATATGTTTTATGTTTAAAAGTTAATGTTTCTAGTATATTCAGAATTTTATAAAATACTATTTACCACTCCACTGGTCCATATTTTTAACCTAATATGATATTAGTTAGTATTATTAACACTTGAATCGGGCAATTAAAAATTAAGGTTTTGGGAAGATATATTTAATTAAAAGGGGTCTTTTCACCGCACATTTAGAAAATCCTTAAATGAGTTCTCAAACAAAATAACAATGTTTAAGTAAATTTTTAACTTGATATGTCTTATATTATATTTTATTTGATAACATAGGAAATAGTAGAAATAGTAGAAAATTGTCAAAATGTAGAATGTATTAAAATTGAAAATTTTGAAGAACAAATTGAACAATTTAATGTAAATTAATTAGTATATTAATCACTTATCACATTATTAAAAAATGTTCAAATAAATAACTAACTTAATAAAATTATCTTCTTTGTTATTATCAAAGTTATAATGTTTTTTGTGTCTCTTGAAAAGTATTAATTTTTGACTTAAGCCCATTCTCTCAAACACCGTCCATGATAAATGATAATACTATTTTTTGTTATCAGCACTTCAAATATTTTTTTTCACACACTTATGACAGCATATTATACACCAAAATATGGAAAGTTGCAAGTTAATTAAATTACCAATTATCTTTGAAAATTATACGTCCAAAATGTATCATCATAGAACCGTATACAGGAAGATAAATAAATAAAATATAGATAATATATAATATGTAATGTTTTGTTTAACTGAACTTACTATCACTGCTATCTTCATGAACTAGAGGAACAAGCTTGTTTCTTTTATTTTTATTTTTATTTTGGACATGTTCTTCTGACTCCGATGATGAAGCAGATATAAAAATTTGCCTTTCTTTGAACGCAGCTTCATCATAAGTGCCTAAATTTATGTTTAAAAAAAAGCAAAATGTTTATGAAATTAAATGAAAATGAAATATATTATTATGTACCTAAGTATGCAGTATACTTTAATATTTTAGTATTGGTTAGAAGCACGGACAAAAATATACCTATATTATCTTTAATCGTAGTTAGTATATTTTAACATAAATATAGGTACATTTTGTATGAATTAAAAAAAAAAATGACTTCAGTAAATGCATACTTACCAAAATATTCTGATACAATTTTAACGGGATATGTTGGCCAATCGATTCCCGGTTCACATGATGTCTGTATCAGTGTATTAATATTTTCAGATTTTGGCCATTTTGATATGATTAAGTTACCACATGTTATCCAACTGTTATTATCCAACTGTAGGGTATAACCGAATACTTATTTTCATCGGTGAAATATCCAACTACCCACTGAAAATGTTTACTTGCTATGTTTAAATAATTAAAATAACTAACCAACAAAATTTAAGTATTTAAGTACCTACATATTTTAACATTAATAATGTACCTTTGCAGTGCACACAATTCTATATTTCTTAGTTTCTTACTTACAAATAATATAATATAATACCTATTCGTTAGGTTAAGTTTATAAATTATATAGGTAAGATATTTAAAAAATACTTTGAATTTATTTGAACATTTTAAATATAATATTTAATTATGTGGAATACGTTGCTCTAATATTAATTTCATCATTCATTTTGTTTCAAAGTGTCGGTATAAATCTAGTTTAGCACCCCCTCGAATTTTCGATTTTTTTTTTTGAAACCTATGTAATTCGACGAGTTTAGAACGATGATGCAAAAATAAATTTACGGAAATGATTAGTTTTGAAGTTATAGACTTCCGAAATTCACGATTTTCGGTGTTTTACTCATGCGCGCAACGTTCTATTTTAACGCTCTTATAACGAATTTTTAAATTATTTTTTGCGGGAACATGTATTTCATTGAGCTTAGTACGATAGTGTAAAAATAAATACAACATAGCTTACCCTATGACCTACTTAAGGTGGTATTGCATAGCAAGTCGAGGAATATTTTCGATTTGCGGAGCGCAGCGAAGGCGCCGAGGAGCGAAGGGACGAGTGCCGCAAATCGTGGAATCACTGCCCACATTAAGAGCGTTAAAATAGAGCGTTGTGAGCATGAGCGAAACATTTCCGCAAATTTATTTTTGCACCATCGTTCTAAACTTGTCAAAATACAAAGGTTTAAAAAAAAATCGAAGTTTCGATGGGGTGTTAAACTAGAGTTGTTCATAAATGTCTTGTTTAATTATTTTTATTTAGGTATTTATAATTTATATTATATGATATTATTTTTATTGTAGTACTAGGTTCTTAATTAATAAACATTTAAATACTTATACAATGTATGATAAAATAATAATATAATAATATAATTGATTAATTACCTGATTAGAAGACATGATTTATTTAAAAGACGTACAAACAATAAACACGTTGAAAAAATGTATATTAGGTACAGGTACTGTGTAGCGTATAAATAACGCAGTTCGGTCTTCCGCCTTCCGCCACAGAATTAAATAATTAGTCAATGAATAATTAAACACATTAACAATATTATCGAAATTACAATAAAATATGTTGAAAACTTTAAAATGTTAAACGAGGCGACGAGTGAATGCCGTTAAAATTATGGAAATCATGAACGCGCTACGCCGCTACGGTGGTGTTTTTTGTCGTTGTTTGTTTTTTTTTTTTTTTTTTGCAGTGACAGGGTGAGGTAGTGGGTGTGGCATCGAGCGTGTATCGAGAATGTTACAGCGATAACGTCTAAAAATATAATAGTATTTTTGTATAACTATTAATAATAATTCATTAGAAGACTATGCGATCACTATACGTCAATATGAAATGGGCCTTTAAATAGAACATCAAATGTACATCTATTTGAGTACTTAAATGTGATAATTGCAATATGAATGTTTATGTTACATCACAAACCTATCTCGTATACACTTCTATACTGTTATATCACATAAGCATAATTTTGAAATAAATAAATTGTGTATAGTCAATGAGATGTTGCAAAGAAGTCGATTTGAGAAGTTACACTTGATATCTTAAAATGATAATCGCAGAGTAGTTAAAATCCTGCATTTTCTCACAGGGATATGTATGGGTTAAACACTCCCCCCACAGTCAACAATGAAATACTTAATAATACAATTTTTCGGTTTGTTATTATTATTTTTTTTATCGATATAACATTTACTGAATATGCTAACTATAACTAATAACTAAATTACTTATAAAAAGCCAATACTGCAGACAACTAAATTAATAATTTTTTAATTATCTGCTTATATTTAACTTTGATGTTAATTTCTCTTTTCAATCAGTCTAGTTTTTAAATAAAACGAATTCTGCATAGTAAATCACAATGTAATTTATTAGGGGGAAATTGAGGTGTACATGGTCGATGATTGGTGTACGTAAAAATATATTCCATCCATCGGTTAATTCTAATTTTTTTAATGTAAGTCATTTTAAAAATACAAGTTATACCTAACTGTAAACATAATAATGTTAAAATAATCATATTGAATGGTTATTTATATCTTGAAAAATAACCTAATCTTATGTTGTTTATGTTTATTTTTCTGATAATGTTTTCCTATATTTTTTTTTTTTTTATTATTATTTTGTAAAACTACGCAACCATTTGTATATTTATTTTAGTTTTTAATTTAAGGGTAATTTGTAACTCTCTATATCCGACACAAGCATTGCTTACAGGATATCGATATTTTAAATGTGATTTAATTTTAATTTAATTCTAACAATAATTTATGTTTATTTGTATTGTATATTTTGTTGATAAATAAAAAAAATATTTTGTATTCAATTAAATAGTAAGATTTATGAAGAAAATGACTCTTCACCTTCTCCAAATTGGTTAATCAAGCCCCGCTAAATAGCATATGCTACTGGTTTACTAAGGGATAGTTAAACAAAATATATAATATCATTTGAGCCATTCTTAACTTATTGTCACTCGTAACCTGTCATTGCACTCGCCGGCGGCGAAAGTTATAGTCGTGACCAATCACCACTTGGACAGCAATCACTGTACTTGTCCGACGTTGCAAAGAGTCCTAATCTATATTATATTACAGGAAACAGCACCAAAAAAGCTTTTGCTTGGACAGTCTTTTGCTTGGTTAGTTCATCGGAAGCACTTCACCCGTCTGTCACTGACTATCGTACGTCACCCGTTAAAAGTGCAAACAGTCATTACAAATAATAACGATGGTGAGAGGGTGATGTTGGATCTGGGGTGGCTGCTGAGGCCTCCCCCGAAATTCCAGAAAACAAAAAAAGGTTTTCAGGGTTCTGTGATCATAATTTTATGACTTAAACCGTAGCTAACCATATTATAATATATTAATATAATCAATTGTAATTTGCATGACGTTACTGCCAAATTTTAAAATGTTATATATTACCTAACCCACTCACGGCATCATCATGTACATACCAAACTTTTGATTGTGAGAACAAGTGTCCAATAATATAATTTCTTAGGCTGTGGATACCATATTATTATTATTTTCAAGTGAGTTTATACGGTGTGAGATTTTCGGTTATAGGGTAATTTGGCCAATTGGTAACGCGGTCATGACTTAAGTGCCGAGAAAAACAAAAAATTAAGGAAAACCGTGGATTTTTACGCAAAATCAGTATTCGACAAAATCGATTTTGGTTTTTGGTGTAACTCTAAAACAAATGACCGTAGATACATGCAAATTTCACTGAATGTTTATATTCTCATTTTCTACACATCATAAAATTTTGAAATTATTTCCCTTGTTTTGAGCTGTTTACGGACAATTTAAAATTTTATATTACTTTTGAACAGGGTATAGTTAAGGATTGAAAATTTAAAACAAGGTTCCATGTAAATAGGTTACAAATAAATTACTTCATTCACAATTT
Source organism: Sitobion miscanthi (assembly GCA_008086715.1). Taxonomy (NCBI): domain Eukaryota; kingdom Metazoa; phylum Arthropoda; class Insecta; order Hemiptera; family Aphididae; genus Sitobion; species Sitobion miscanthi. The sequence goes on along the minus strand of CM017800.1, from coordinate 10,958,635 downwards.
AAAATTATATTTCACTGTATAACAAGTAATTTATTATTAATGCCCCAACTTCCAATCACCCGCCCACCTACCAACACACGGACCTTCCAATAGTCGCCATTGGCCACTCGTATACAATAGTAGGGTATTAAAAGTTTGAAAAAAGTTAACAAAGTATATATGATTATCGATTGACGATTATACTATATATTATACTTCTCCTCTATACTTATAGATACTGCCACAGAAAAGAAGAAATTTACTTCTGTTCTAGTAATTATCACCTTAGATTAAAATATTTATATTTTAGTATATTTATAATATTTTAATCTATGGTATCACTTACTAAATAATATAAATGTTACCTACTTATTAGACTATTCTAGGATGAAAAGTTTTCGGATTTACTGCGAAAAAAATCATAATAGGTCTTACAAAAAGTAGGTATATTAATCGACTATTTCATTCACACAAATGTTTGTTAAGCACAGGATATCATGAAAAACAAGGCACTTGACAATTTACAAACTGTAGAAATTAAATACATAGGTCATTACTAGATGTCGGACTTTACGAGAGTGTTTACTAGGTGTGACCCACATTAAATTTTTGACAAGTACCTATATTTACGATGCATGCGAAGTGTACCTATAATGATATCTTTTTTATTTAAAATAAAATAATCATACCTATTAAGAAAATGGTTACAATATGAAATAATAATTATTATATTTGTGATTACACAATTGTTTTCAAATTATTCAATAAAAAATCGATCTAACATAAGTATAGGAGGTACTTCTGGTAAAACATTATTATAATATATTATAAAATAAAAGGATTTAAACAATACAATTAATAATAGGTAATTTATCAATAGTATATTGTTTATATCCATAATCCACATACAGGTGGATTTTTGGAGTTAGAACCTACTTTGGAGGTTGAATTTATCTTTCTGATTTCATCTTAAATTATAATTTCCACGTGCTAAGTTTTTCTAAATAATATATTAATATGTAAAAATAATACGAAGATAACGAATTTATAAGAATTATGTTTTTATAAAACGTTATTCGATAATAGCTGACATGGCTTTAACAAGGTTGGTAATACTAAAATGTACTGACAAATTATAAAAATTATACCTACAACTATATATGAACATGGCAATTATACCTACAACAATAACATCAACAATAAAAAAATGTATCATTTATTTATACGTTTTAAATCAATAATGTTTTGGTTTTAATCTAACATCTATGAGAAAGTATTGATTTCAAAATTTCAAAAATCCAAGTCCGAAAAGTCATATTATTCTAATAAGTAATAGATTTAATAATTATTAATTGTTTATAAGATCAGAAGTACTAAGTAGGTACAATAAATAGGTACTATAAATTACAATGATGAAATTATTTTTTGTGGCTTGGTAGTGAACTTGTTGCAATTATTAATTTTAAAATTATCTAAAATAATTGTATTGTTATAGGACCTAGTACCTACCTAAATAAATAATATTTAGGCCAGTCAGTCGATTATGTTATAAATTATAATATACGATTTTAAGCTCCTATAATATAATATTAGCTATACTGTAGCTACTACTTTGGAGTTTAAATTTTTTCTTGTTCAACAGATTTTAAAAGAATTTCAGCTATATCAATGTTTCTAATTGTTTTAATAAGTATGATAAGTTCGTGCATACAAATTGACATGCAGCTAATTAAAAACTCTACCAAGTTCTGAAATTTTCACCATTGCAGAATAAGCAATTTTAGCAAAAAATCTTAATCCTCCAACGTACTGATTTTCAACCCAAAGTGTATGACACGCTGTGATAAATTTGGGCTTGGTACAAATATTTTTAAATATTATTTTCCGATACTCATTTACTCCCGCGTAGCCCTGAACTTTAAATTTGTTATGTTTATAACATATGTTTAAAACCGTGTAATATCCAAGTAAATATTATATTTTTTTTGGTTAATTTTTATAGTAATATAATAATATATATCCTTCAGAAAAAATAGTTTAAGTATTAAATAGTTATATCTATTACCATCCTTAATTTTAATTTTTTTTTTTTAATTTTATTGAATAAATTAACAAAAGTAAAATGTTTTTACTAAACTAATACCTAGTTAATATATACACAATATAATGTCCACATAAAACATCCATTCAGAAAATATTTAAAATACATTTCAAATACTTTAAAGATTTAAAATAAGTAATAAATAAATAGTGAAACATATACTAGTACATGGCATATAGGTAAGTAAATTACATATTAAATTAAAATCAAGTTATTTTTAATATTATACTGTTTAAAACAAAAAATTCAGTTTTTTTAGATTCTGAGCGAAGCAATGAATGTATTGATTTTATAATGTGTGTTTTTTTTCTGTCATCACCTTTTAGGACAGTAAAAATGCTTGGATTTTCTTCAACAGTAACTTTTCTGATAGGAATCTAGTGAATCTAGTTGGTACTTTGGGGGGTCAAAAGTGTCAAAAGCGACGTGAAAAACAAAAGAACAAATAAAGAAAAACGGGGATTTTTACGCAAAATCTGTTTTCGAGAAAATCGATTTTGGTTTTTGGTGTAACTCTTAAACAAATGACCATAGGTACATGAAATTTTGACTGAATATGTATATTAGCATTTTCTATACACCATAACATTTTCCAAATATTTTGACTTATTTTGAGCTGTTTACGGACATTTTCAGTTTTCATTTTTATTTAGTTACTTTTCCATAAATATCAATAAAATTTTATCTGGTGAGTAAAAGAGCTTGAAAATTTAATACAATACTCCTACTATATTGTTACAATGATATTTGAAAAATTATTAAAAATCCTTAGTCACAGTTTTTGATTATAAGCATTTAAAGTTCAAATCTTGACAAAATACGGAAAAATCACGAAAATTAGCAAATTATTTTGAGTTGAGAATTCATAAAAATTTTTCTTTTTAAATCTAAGATTTGAAAATGTAATACAAGATTATCCATAAGTTTGTCAACCTTTATCAAAAAAAAAATGTCTACAAGAAAGTCAAATTAAATTTTTATGAGCGTTTGAAATTCATATTATTACAACATTTGATATTCACTCGATTTCTCGTGTAACGATTTTCTTATTTTGTTGTAATTAAAAAACGTATGACTGTAGATACTTGAAAATCTCACTGAATGTTTATATTAGCATTTTCTATACAAGATAAAATTTTGAAAATGATTTGACACTTTTTGAGCTGTTTACGGACATTGTAAGTTTTAAATTTTTTTAGTTTTTTTTTCCATAAATATCAATAAAATGTTATTTGTTGGGTAAAAAAGCATGAAAATTGAATGCAAGGCTCCTGATATATTATTACAATAGCAGTTGAAAAATATTAAAAATACATAGGCACAGTTTTTTTTTATGAACATTTAAAGTTAAAATTTTGACAAAATATAATAATTATTTTATAGTTAAAAATGTATTAACTGTTCAACTTTTGTAGCTAAGGATTGAAAATTTAAAACAAGGTTCACGTAAATAGGTTATATATATAAATTACTTTATTCACAATAATATCATCAAATATACTTGTTAATATCATAGGCTGACTGACCGTTTTCGCTCAGAATCGTTTTTCTTATACAATAATATTATATCATTGAATTCAAATTAACACCATCCATTACAGTGACCCACTAATAACCTACTGTACAGTAGAACGACATCCACTTACCCACCTTTTTTTGTTTTTTTTTTTTTCAGAATTGAAAAAATACACTAACTCTGCTGATAACTGACTGTACGTTTTTAAATGTTCCACTCGTGCAGGTCCATCGTCGTATATGTTTGACCGACTAAGGGCCTTTCTTACAATGTCCGTTTAAAGTTAACCGACACTTAACAGGCCGAATTCTGGCGGTAAAAAATCTGTTATCAGTCGGTTAGCGTTAACCGACACTTTACCGGACATTGTATGAATTAACATTAAAAGTAAACGGCTGTTACTTGTTAGCTACATTCATGCATGTACCCATATAATAATATGTATGACTCCGCATGTTAGATCACACAGACCACTGCTATTTGCCAGTTGTAGGTAAATACTAAATAGTAAATATGTGTAAATATTTATAATCCCCCCATCATTAATATAGGCTGGATCCGCGCCTGGTAATTAAAATTATCATTGGGTATTGCGCAATGTAGGTACTTTTATGCGAAATCCCTAAGTACTTTTACAGTTTTACAAATGTCAAAAATTAAAATCTGACATTCAAAATATTGGAGTCAGGGCTTCTAAGTCATGGTTAGGGGGGGGGGGCAAGTCATAATTTGAAAATGTCGATGTATTATTACATGATTCTTTTTTGTAATATTATTTTTAACAGTATCTACTATCTATGAATTTTTTTAGATATACGGCTTGGGGCGACTTTGGACGAACCCCTGGTTCCTCATAAGTTGAAATTAGTGGAAATTAAAATATACAATACGCAATATTTTTTTATCAAAATGTTGACACAATTCATCAAAAACACGAAAATTGGCAAATAATTTTGAGTTAGAAACTTATAAAAAATGTTCTATTTACATCTAATATATTACATTTTCATACAAGATTCCTCTTAAGTTATTCTACATTTAATAAAAAAAAAGTTTCTTGGAAAGTTAAATTAATTTTTTACGAGCGTTTAAAGCGTTGGATAGTCCGGCGATCGGATATAATGCGTAACGTATTCAAAAGCAGTAGTCAGTTGTAGAGCAGTGCAATTCTCTTTGACGGTTAAATTGTTGTGTTTAAATTATATATTGTATAAAAATACTGTTATCTAGGTAATTGGCTTTCTTTTTGAGTACTTTAGATTTACCCTATTCCATATAAGCTACATAATAAGTATATACTATTAATTATTATAAATTATAATGTATATGTAAAAGCACATGAGAACAATTTGAAATCTATTAATAGGCCTTGGAACACCTGACACTTAGTGGACGGTGGTCGGTAAACCACTTTCGATTCTTCGAAGAAAATTGTATTACTACTTTTTTACGGTTGTATTTAAATTTATAATATTGTGCCATTTAAAATCTTAAAAAAACAATAATAATAATTAATAAGACTGTCAAAATAATCATTAAGTAAACCATGCAATATTACATTATATAACGAGTATACTATTATCATTATGAATTACGCCACAACCAATGCAGTAACAAATTCTGTATTTTTAATAAATATTAATTATCTATACACTAAAATAAAATATGGGTACCCGTGTGAATAGGTCAAAAACCCCAAACATAAATAATTGACAATTGTATTGTAATAATTAAATAATATTAATAATTGATTATAAGTTATAACTACTAATTAATTACCCCCTTGGTAATTTACTAAAACCACGTTTACCTACTAAATTGAATTACATCATCAAATATCAATAAATTATGAATTTATCATTTAGTAACTTTTTAGCATGCTTAGTGACTCACCCTGTACACCTACAACACTACTTTTAAAATATATTATTTAAATGTACATACACATTTTTTTTCCGAACATTGTCTTCAATACAATAATAAGCTATTATATAGGTATTTAGGTTTTTAACGACACTAGATTTGAAATAATACTTGAACAATAAACACAATACAATGCATTGATATACCGGTACATGGAATATAAATAACAATACTAATATAAATGGTCACCTATTATAGTAGGTATATGGGTATAGGTAAATTAATTAATTATGCAGATTAAAATATAATTTGATATTGTTTTCTAAGTTAATAGTCGATACCTATTCATTATGTAATCGTCGATATCACGTTCGTATAACATAGTGGTATATACTATATAATATTATAATTACCTACGAGAGTGACTTACGATTTTCCCTATTTTAGATATTGAGATAATTCGATAATTTTCCACAATTTATTAAATATTCGCGACGGGTATTCATTCCAGAACTAAACTCACCATTGTATGGTTCTGGTAACAATATTTATAAAATAAAGTAATCGATAACTTTTTTACTCTCTTAAATTACTTTTTCTTGTATAATAAGTGTATGTAAATTATTGTTTTATTATTTATTTATTTTATTTATTATTAAAATATAATTTTTTGTGAAATTACCATCGGTTTGGAGTCAATTATTTTTGTGTGTGTGTTATTTTATTTTAGTTAATCAATATCACTGAAGTACCAACCGAAAATTTCATAGACAACCAGACGGGTACGTATTTTACAATATTATGATAATATGTACTTAGGTATTTATATTATTTTGTATTTAAATAGTAATGGTCGACGCGGGGAAACAAATATGTGTGTGTCTTAATTAATTAATTGTACGTCGCACAATATATAGGTACAGATAGGAGTTAGAAATATCGAAAAATCTCGATCGATTCGTTATTATTTTTTTTTTTATTACATTTTAATATATTTTTATCATGGCGCGGACATAAATGGATACAGTTTCGTCCAAGAGGACGTCGCACCGCATGACGTGTTGTCTCCGCTTGGAAAAAACGCGTTTACGCAGTCTGAGTAGAACTAGCTCGATTTTGGTTTTTTAGAATAAAAATACCTATTATAAAATTGATATATGAGAACATTTCGATGTTTTTTAAAAAGTTACACGTCGTTTATAAATGTTGAACTGGCTTTCTAAACAATATATTGAGTGTTTAATTTGGAAATATTGTCATATTTTCATTTTAAAATAGGTATTTACTATTTTTGTTCTAGAACCAAAATTGAGCGAGGTCTACTCAGAATGCGTAAACGCGTTTTGTCTATGTCGTACGTGTGTAAGATGTCATGCATGTCGTGTTTTGCATAAATATTTTATAGAACGTGGATATTTAAATACCTAATTTGTTACGTCCCTTCGTTATAATAAGATATTTTTCCAAGTGAGCTTAAACGGTTCTGTAGTTGGGTTCTAGGTGCTGGTTACTACAATAAAATATCATTAAAAATCTATCGGAATTGAAATAGTGTTATTATTGTTATACGCGAATATATTATATTTTTGCGGTAACTAATCTAATGCATACCATTTTTGTTTAACGTAAAATGTATAGCAATTCGTCGAATATAAAAAAAAAAATTAACTGAAAAAAAATGTACCAAAAAAACGAATAATGTGAATGTAAATTCTGATATTTATATGATAATTAATAACTAAAATGTGAAATATAACTAAACTAGTAGCTATTGGGACGCTATCGTTGATATTAAATAAATATATTTTTATTATAATTAATATTTTTGAAATACAAATTAATTTTAACACAAAAATAATAAAATTAGATTTAATGGAATTACCTGTTGTTGTTATCTCATTATGTATGAATTATACAATCTCAATACAATTGCCTTGGCAAATTATCACATTTCTATAAAATAGTACCTAAATATAAATATCCTTACTTTCTTAACCTACCTGAATCCAATTAATTCACTTTTAAATCAGAGTAACTTTTCATTATTAAATTATATTTTAGATATCTACTAAATTTAAATTAAATTAAATACTGCAAATGTTTAAAACTTGACAGTTACCTATACGTTTTTAATCAGACAGTGTATTTTTTACATTAGTCATTAATTACGGAAGAACTAAGAAGTTGTACCTTGTTTTATAGTCAATATAGGTATATTAAGTAGAAGTAAACTAAGTAATAATTATTCTGAATGGGTTCTCGAATTTATCAAACACTTAGAGCTTCAAGAAATTCAAACAACTTTCAATGTTTGTTGAAAATTTGAATATTTCGAACAGTTCGAGAAAAATCAAATCCGATGTCGATACTATTATAATATACTTCACACAATTTAAATAAGTTATTTAAAATTATTACTTTAGGTTGAATGGAAAACAATGTGGGAGAATTCTAGAATGTTGATAATTTTTTTGATCTTCTCATTAGTCGTCTGCTGCACATTTTCAGAATTTAATGGTAAGTAATTCGAGTAAAACACTAAAATGTATATTATATCAAATTGTTGTAGCATCATTTAATATTTGTACTGCGCGTATCTTAAGAGCAAGTTAAATTGAGTATCTATGTAAAATAAACAATAATAATACCTACAATTTAAAATTAAGTTCTTACACAAATATAAAAATTATGTGTATGTGTAACCGCGGTTAAGTATTAACCCATTTCTTTAAATATTCTATTTTAATAAACTAATTACTGTAATAAGTAATAACTAATAATAAATATAATATTTTTATTGTTGCCTCGCCCATAATATATACAGCTAGAACTAGCTCTGATTTTTATTTTTTATCTACATTTTAAATGCAATTGGCAGATTAATAATAGTACTAAGGCTCGGAATTTAATTCACTTAAAAAGTACAAAATATGCTTGCTATTTGAGCCTTAAAAGTACAAATTTGCTCTGAAAATATGCATTTATCTTATTTTACTCACAATTTTCATAAATAGATACAGATATTATTTTACCTACTAAAAAATATTTTTATAATTTTTTGCTAAACATTTATTAATAAAAACGGGGAATCGTAAGTTAACTAGAGATTTAAAAAACATAATATTTAGTGAAAACTTTTTAAATAAACATACACTATAGGTAGGTAGTGTATTTATTCTTTTTATTGCTAGTTTTTCAAACTGTGTTAAAAAACTTATCACTATAATATCAAATACACTCTAAGAAAATGATTAAATTAAGAAATATGCTCTTAAAACTACATAATCACTAAATGTAAAACTATACACTTCTAATTTATAAAAATTTATAACTTTTAATATTTTTTTCGTAGTGTCGTGAAAATAATTACAATAAATCTAATAGCGCAAAAAAAATATGTTAATGCAACAACTTCCGAGTCCTATGCCTATAAAATGATCTATATTAAATTAATTACGTGCGCCTATGTATTAGTTTTTTCAGAAAAAGGCTGTAGCAAATACGAATTCAACTGCGGGAACGGTACTTGTATCAATAAGACAAGACTTTGTGACGGCATTGATGACTGTAGGGACAATGGCGCTGACGAAGACGATTGTGGTACGTTTGAGATAATATAGTTTCTAATTTTATATATACCGTTGCATTGCATCTATGTTATAATAGTAATTAATTACAAACATTAACTTAGATATTGACAAAAAGTCTTGCCTGGCACCCGAATACTTTGAATGCGATGGCAAGAGAAAATGTATTCCTAAGGAATTTGTGTGTGATAAGTCGGATGATTGCACCGACAAGTCTGACGAAAGTCATTGTAAAGAGGTATGTAAATAGGTTCTACATTATATTAAATCCAAAATAAATTTTAAAACACTAATCGTACATTTTGTTACATTATTTTATATAGACGTCATCATCTCTAACGCAGTCATGTCGGGAAGGAAAATTCAAATGCTCCGATGGTACTTGCATTCCACTGGCTTGGCATTGTGACGCGGAGATTGATTGCCACGACGGTAGCGACGAAGACGGGGAAAAATGTAGATACACGGTACGGACATTTTCCTTCTTGGAAAGACCTATTTTCACATATTAAAAGCACTTCAACTTGTTATTTTATACGAATAAAAATTTGATGCTTTTTGTGTGCCATAGGTATTGTGTACCTCTGGTTATCTGTGCAAAAATTTCAATTGCGTTTCCAAGACATGGAGATGTGATGGAAAAGACGACTGTGGTGATGGTTCAGACGAAACCCATTGCGGTATGTAAAATGTTACCATATTAATTATTATACTTATTTTCATTATTTTGCTATCTTTTTTTTATTCCAGATATTCAACTGGTTGAGCTAGAAAAATGTTTAATTGAAAATCGTAAATTTTTATGTCACGATCAAAAAAAATGTATCGATGTCGAAAATGTCTGTGATTACAACAATGACTGTCTTGATGCATCGGACGAAGGCGGTCTTTGCAATAATAAAACGGGTATTTATATTTTCAACACAATGAGTAAAACTACTCAATTTACTTTTTTTATATAATTAATAAGTATAGAAAATGTTATATATTATAGAAGTACCCATACTAATTAGTAATTATTATACGTGGCGTTGACTACGTCTTTATTTGTCAGAATTGCCTGCGTTTTTAAACTTGGATCTTATTTGTTTTTTTCTTAAGAAAAATGTACAACCAATTTTACAGTTTTAAAATGGGTAACTCGTATTTAAATTAAAATATTAAAAAAACTTATGCGAGTTACACTAGATATTCTAACTTTTAAATTTGATAATGGGTAAATTATTATTATATTTTCTATTATAAACAAAGTCATAACTATATATCCCCACTGTGCAATGGAATATTTCTGCGATGTTTTTACAATATTAATTTGTAACATGTAACGTTCCATTTGTGTAATTGCTATGTGTATAGAACTGCTTATGTCCCGAGAAACTAACTTGAATATGAATACAATGCTTTATCCTAATATTCCAATCACATTACAACTTACAAGAACCTAACACTCTCTGCACGTTCCAAATAACTTACAATGAATGTGTTACCAAAAAACATTCAATGAAATAATTTAGCAAATAATTTTAAACCTTTTAATTTTATTCTAAAAATATTTCAGATTATTAAATACAAATATACAAGTACATTTCATAACTCATTCTTTTTAGGTATTCATATTACTATTTTCTACTACAACTACTAAATTTATGTTGTTGTAATAAATAAAATTAAATGAAATAAAATTAATTCTTATTGTTTACTTGTGTGTAAGAGGAAAGTAAGACAATTTGTATTGGTTTGTTATATCCCCGCCTGGTCGTGTGAAGATTGTATGGCCCCGCTGGCCACCACACAGCTATAGTGGATTGAAAAGTTATTTAAGCTTGCCAAAGTTAATATCACCTTTTATTTATTAGATTCAAGTAACAAATCAATTCAAAATTATTTTTTTAATTCAATCCAGTATTATTAACATTTTTAAACAATTAATTAATTATTTTTAAAAAATTGTTTATGATGATTTATTTAAATTTAACTTTTAATTTCGTAAACAAAATTAGTTTTTATAAAACTTAACCGTAAGTTTAAATTTCTATTTCTAATGTAAAATTTGTAAATATAATTCAAAGATGTTTTTCAAAAATACCATAATAAGTTACTTTTGGCTTACTATTTTGACTACATCCAGCTACAAAAAAATCACATAATCCATGGGCCAAATTGGGGCACATGGAATTATATACCTACATATTATTAAATTTGTTAATTTTTAACTATTTCCTATTGTTTAAAAATTAAAATAAGGCTAGTATAGTAGTATTTATCACTAATTTTGTTTTATTTTAAAATATATTGTTAATGTAAAAGTTTTAAATCTATAAACTATCAATTTGTATCTAAGTACCTTCTTATTTAAATGATCCATTGTGTATATTGAAGAAAAAAACTCTTAAATCTGTACAGTCTGTTGTGTTTACTGACCCAGTGGTTAGGTTAGGTTACAGTCAGTACTACAATAATCTTAAAAAGCTAATAAGTAGCAGTGTAGCACATAAGACATAGGTACCTAAATAAGTACATAACCTGTCAGTAACAAATTTTAGATAATATTTTATGAAATTTTTGTTAAACATGCGATGTGTTAATCGTAGATTGTAGATATATAATATAATATTAGAACATATTATATATTTTACATTATTATATAGAACATATTATTCTATTATGTGCATAATATGGTATTAATGACCGTTTTTGTCTATAGTTTACTTATCATCTTTTATATAAGTTTTCCCTAATATAAAAGGTGTAACAGAAAGAACTGACAAAAAACAAAAAAAATTTGTTGCTACTTAAATGTATGATAAAAATTGATAAAATTACATGATAAGTAAATACTTTAAGAAATATACCCATGTTAGCAAATATTCAAAAATAATATTTTTAAAAAAGTTATCGCGTTCCAAATTAATTTGATCAAAAAAATATTGATTAAAAAATTCTTAAAAATAAACTACTTGACTTAGATAAATATTTTTACCATCCAAATCGTTCTTATAAATCAGATTCACAAATTAGCAATTTTGAATTTATTCAAAAAAATTAAAATCAATTTTTTAATTTTTTATTTTCAATATTAAAAAATAAAAATAATTTTTTTTTATTACACGCGTTTAACGCATGTGGCTATAAATTATGTGTAAAAAAAAAATTTTAAATATTGATTAAAACAAAAGTCAGTTCTTTCTGTTTCACACTGTATATTAAAATCCCAATTCTTAAATATAATTTTGTTGTCATAAAAAGTTGGATTTCGGCAAGCTAAAATTATTTTTTAGACCACAGTGCGTCATTCAGGTTAGTTACCTCACCTCTATCCATAATAATACTTATATAGGAAAAACATACCAAAATATAAATATTAATAAAAATTATTAATAAAAAATATAATAGGTACCTATGTAAATTGTAGAAATTCATTTTTAGATTCTGAGCGGAGCAATGAATATATTGATTTTATAGTGATGTGTTTTATTTTATTTATTTTTGTCTATGCACACGATAAGTAGTCGAAATAATGCTTCGATTTTCAACTTCAGCATCTTGTTCTATGGGAAAGTAAATCTAGTTGGTGCATTGGGGAGGTAAAAAATTCCCAGTAATTTTCAAAAGCGCCGGTAAAAAAAAAAAACAAAATCGATTTGGTTTTTGGTGTAACTCTTGAAATCTTGAAAATTCTATACAAGGCTCCTGATATATTGTTACAATATTAATTGAAAAATATTAAAAATACATAGTCACAATTTTTATTTACAAGCATTTAAAGTTCAAATTTTGATAGAATGTATCAAATTAAAAATTAAAAATGATTTTGTAGTTAAAAATGTATAAAATGTAAAATTTTTTTATATTGATTGACAATTTAAAACAAGGTTCAACGTAAATAGGTTATATAAATTACTTTATTCACAATAATATCATCAAATATACTTAGTAATATCATAGGCTGACTGACCTTCTTCGCTAAGAATCGTTTTGTATACAATAATATTATATCATTGAATTCAAATTTAACACCATCCTTTACAGTGACGCACTTGTAGGTTATAAGCAGCAGACTGTACAACAGAACAACACCCACTTGCCCACTTCTTTTAATTTCATATTTCTATAATAATAATATATTTAAAAAACCTATTCATAATGATACATAATTTATTTAAAATAATGAAATAATAACATAAATAAGTACCTAATGCAAATCTGTAAATCGAAGAACGACGAATAAAAACGTAATAAGAGTCGAAGACCCACACTGTGATTGTTATCAGGGGCGGATATAAAGTTAGGAAACTGTGGGTCAGGACATTTCAAGGAGCCACTTATTAAAACCAGATTAGAAATCTATAATTGTGTACTAGGTGTATAAAACAAATAAAATTAATTTCTACTGTATATGTGTTTATTCGAGGGTCCAAATGTCCAACTACCCAAGATCTGAAAAGAGGCCAATTTGATCATCAAATAATAACTGTGGGTCAGCTGACCTCTGAACCCCCTCCTCCTAGATCCGCCCCTGGTTGTTATTAAACGTTTGATATTGTATCGGTTTGGTTATTGGTTTTTAAATAACACATGGACCAGGTTCATAGGTACATTTTTGCCAAGAACAGTCGAATTGTTTTATTGTTAATGTGATGCATTTATTATTATGGATGGCACCATGGCAGCTAGATGTTTGCAAACCTAAGTGGTGGGAAAATTACAAACCGGCACCGGAAAATTTGTAAGATCCTCCTCCCCAAACAAAAATACTGAGTGCGCGCCGAGGCCCGGGGTTGGCTTGAAGGTGACCTGTTGCAGAAATAAATTATTGGGTCCATGGTAGTTCATAAATCATATTATATTCATACAACGATTCAGATTCATCAATAGGCTTACAAATTATAAGTGCTTGAATTGAGGGGGTCGGAGTCCCCTATCTTTTTAGAAAATATTTATGCGTACCCCTTTTAATTATAGGTATCCGAATTAATAAGATTTATTTCAATATTCAGGTACGCACATATTTTTACACTTTTGCATCGCACTTCTAATTTGTTTCCAATTCAAGCATTGCTTAAGATCTTACTATTACCAAGGCCCAAAGCAATACCTAACACTATAGAGTAAAGAATATAAGATAAATAGAGCGCTCTCGCGCATGTTCAAGCCATCACCTTGGGCCTTGGTGTTGCGCGTGTGGACGATAAACACCATAATAGATAAGGTCATATAAAATGTAGCTGATTTATATCGATATTATGCTCATATTTTGTGTTCTCAGTTTTGTATGACATATTTTTTATTAATCCCACAAATGGACATGATAGCGCTATGTGCCCATGTCCTATGTAAATCTGGCGAATCCGATGATTTATATTCTGATCATGCTGTTCCGTCGCAATACGATGCGACAAAATACAAACGTTTTATTTTTTGTCGCATTCACGTAGGACACGATGATAAGACTTCTAAAAACTGATTTGAATTCGTTAATAATAGGTATTTCTAAGTAATAAGTAGGTACCTACTTGAGATTGATCAGGCCATTTTTAAGGTATTATTTAATTTTAATTTCAAATAATCGTAATTTATAGCCCTGGTTTAGAATCAAAATTTTAAAAAAGTTACCCGATCGATCTTAGCAGACATAACACTAAATTCAATTCGCTATTCAAAAGTATTATCTCAATAATTTATATTTCTACAAGTAATAGTTTTTATTAATTTTTGAGATATGACATCATAAACCAAATTGTTTTCTACACAAGTCTAAAATAGTGATCATTTATTCAAACATGAATTTGACATACCTACTTTATTTCAGATATCAAAAGTGAATGTAATTCGATGAATTGCTCTGCTGCATTTGAATGTTTAAGAAAGCCACATGGCGTCATGTGTGTGTGCCCAAAAGGAATGCATTGTTTAAATAATAAATGTTCTGGTAAGACACTTGTTAATATTCAATAAAATAACTTTATTAAACCTACATTTTATATTATGTACCTAACTAATAGATATCAATGAATGTGAACAATATGGCATTTGTGACCAAGTGTGTCTTAATTCGGAAGGTTCATATACGTGCTACTGTGATCCACATTATGAACTAGTAGATAATCATAAGTGTAAAATAAAAGGTAATTTTGTTAAACAATTGGTATGTGAATAATTTATTGAAATATAAAATTGGTAGTTTGTTAAAATGATATATTTATTTTTATTATTATATATTTTGTAAAATTAAATTGTAAGCTGTAGTTTGATATTTTTTTTTATAGTTATTTTATAAATTATAATAACAATTTATATGTACCTACTTATTGAATAATAATATTAACTTTATTAATGTAGGCCTAAATCCGGAATTATTATATTCATCATTACGGCAAATAAAAGTTTTCAACTTGGAATTACTTCACAGTTTTACTTTGATTGACGATTTGCAACATGTCACTGGATTAGCTGTTGATGGATTAACTTTATACTGGACACTTTATTTGGATGGGAACTCAGCTATTGTTCGAGCAAACAAGTCTGAGCCTAAACCAGAAATTATTGTCGACTCGGGTAAATATGTTAAATTACAATACAAATTTTAAAATTAACGAATAATTGTTAACTAAATGTTATAATACAATTAATACTTACTTATGACCATGTGTGATATCCATAGGTCTTGGATCACCCGAAAATCTAGTTATAGATATTATTACACATAATTTGTACTTCACTGATGCAAAAATGAAACATATCGGAGTGTGCAATAATGATGGTTCAGTGTGTACAGTTCTTCATAATAAAAACATAGACAAACCAAGAGCAGTAGCTGTTTCACCACTAGATGGGTAAGATATTATGTTGTTATTATTTAAAAATATAATTCATTTTTTAATTATAAATTATTGATTTACATAATTTTTTCAGTCTCATGTATTGGACAGATTGGGGTAAAAATCCAATGATTGGTCGTTCTGGTATGGACGGGTCAAGACCTCAACCATTTGTTACACAAAATATACACTGGCCAAATGGTGTTCATGTTGATTATGTCGGGAAAAGAATTTACTGGGTGGATGCTAAAATGCAATTTATTGAATCCATTAATTTAGATGCAACTGATCGAAGGGTAAGTGTATAAAATAATTATGCATTACTTCTTTTTCTAATGAAAACAAATAAACTCCAAGTAATTCAATATTTGATCTTTTTATTTTTATTTTTATAATTATTTACCAAATATGTAGGTACAAGATGATATTATATTAATAAATTCCATAATTTTTTTATTAAAATTATTAAAAGCTTTATTAATGCATGAAACATTAATATAATTATCATAGTTTTCAGTATTCATAAGCATATTTAAATGCTTAAAATCAATATTATACTTTGTTTTGGATAATTCCTCATTACTGTCCATCTTTTTTTCTGACTGGTATTTCAGAATTATTAGTCCAAACATGTTTGTATTGTTTTTTCTGCATACAGTCCTAGTTTTCACAAATAACATTCTTTTGAATTTGGTGAGTCTTAAGTTAACATGTATTTTATATCTTATTACCAGATATTAATATTTTAAAATGCTCATAATTCACTTAAAAGTTAAAATATTTTAAAAAACCAACTAGAGAACACAGATAATGTTGTTACCTAAAAGATTGATAGTAAGACAATTCAGTCCAATATCAAAACTAACAGCATACTATTGAAACTGGCAAACAAAAATTGTCTTTGCCGTTTGTGTGTAAGACAAACCACACATTCGAATGCGACGTCCTCTTAATTCTATATGACGAATTAATGATAACGTTACTTTCAACAATTTTGGCAATAGGTTGTACAATACTATAATTACTAAACAATTTTCATTTAGTGTCTTTGGTATACCTTTTATTTCAACACTGTGACGAAGGTTCATTCATTCAGTTTTATTTATAATGCATCAATTTCATTATTAAGTTTTATATTTTTTAAAAAAATTTTAGCTTTTAGGGTTTTATCTCATTTAAAACTGAATCTAATCTGCTAATAAAATAATCAAATTGTCTACTCATAAAATCCATTGAATTAATAATTTATTATCCTTAACTGGAGTTCCGTGATTTTAATCTTTAAGTTATTAGTAGAAATTGAGCAGACATCACAAGCAAATCTTGAATTAGAGTTGTTAGTTATTAGTTAATTTCTTGAAATTAGAGTAACCAGCACAGAAAAAATGCAAATATTTTTTTACACTTAGTACATTTCATTGAGTCATCTTTGTGAATAATGTATTCATTACATTTAATACAATTAACAGATATTTTAAAAAATGGAATAAAATATTTATACACAGGAAAAAACACGTATTCTACACATCTAAATAGAATGTAAAAGAACTTTATTGCAATATTTATCGATAACGGAATCAGTAAGACACTTGTAATTTTAATGATGGTCAAAACTGAACTGAAATATGTTTTATATATAATATATACACAGGGGGGACGAGGTGGCCGAGTGGTCAACGCGTCGACTTCGGCACAGCCGGTCCGGGTTCGATTCCCGGCCACCGGGCGGCATTTTTCTCCGGGCAGTCACGGTGTCCGGAGAACAAGTGCCGCCATCCCCCCACCCGGGGCATGGCAGAAACCTACGGGTGCCCCATTAGAAATTCTGCCAAAACAACACCCCCACGTGTACCAACCTACCCAATTTAAAAACCAACAGTTCCCACCCCACACCCAATGGCCTTAGTTGCCGCGGGTCATCTAATAAAAAAAAAAAAAAAAAATATATACACATTCATATTTAAACTATTTGAATGTGATTGTTTTCAATAGGTGCCTTTATAATAATTTAAATATATTATTTATTTAATAATATAATAGGTATATTGTATTTATTTTTAATAATTATATTATAATATATAATTAATGGTAATTAATATTATTCTAGGTAATTGTAACAGAATATGTAGATCATCCATATTCAGTTACTGTGTTCGAGGATAAATTATACTGGAGTGATTGGTCAAGTAAAGAAATAAAAGTGTGCAACAAGTTTACGGGTAAAGATATCAAAACATTGATACGTGAAAATAAGAACAGAGTGTATGGTATGCAAATTAATCATCCTTCGCTCTTCGAGTTTCAAGTATTGTATAGTTTTTAAAATAAAATTATTGGTTCTTTACACGGTTATTAATTATTTCCAGATGCCAAATCCTTGTGAACAAGGAAAGTGCAGTGATATATGCTTATTAGCACCAAAGACAGAAGTCAATTCTAAAGGATACTCGTGCGCTTGCCCCGATGATAAAAAACTATCGGAAGACGGAATCTTTTGTATCACCATTGCCATACCTCCTACGCTTATTGTGGGTACACCAACAAGTATTATAGAAATTGAGCAAGAACATTTAGGCCGCCAAAAAGCAAAGAAAATATCATTGAAAAATGATGTATCTAGCATATCCGCATTGACTTATAATTCATTATCTGGTATGTTACTGATAGATGTTTTAAGTAGTTAAATTAAAGCTAAAATTATTATTTTATTATTACAAGGTGACATCATCATCTATGACTCAAGGTCTAAGAAACTATTCACTTTCGATTTTGTTAAGATGAAATTATCAGATTTAGATGTACCAGAAATTAGTTCCATTTATTCCCTTGAATTTGACAATTATGGAAACAACTTATACTGGTGTGATAGGACTAGAAAAACATTAGATGTGTTAAGTCTCTCTACAAAAACACACACCACGATTTTCAAAGAAATTGAAGGTCATATCCCATTTGCCGTTACTTTAGTTCCAGATAAAAGGCAAGTACATCTGATATTACTGTACAATATTCATAATGTATTAAGAGGACGTCGCACCCGCATATGTTGTCTCCATCTTATACTTATACAAATTTTACGCTCAGCAGATCACTTTCACCTCGTTTATTTTAAAATTAGAGTGAATTGACCTCTTATAAAATTTAAAAGTAAGAATATCTAGGGCATCTTATCAGCTTTTTGTTATATTTTAATTTTAAATTGAGTTATAAGTATAAACAATTTACAATTTTAAAATACTCATAATTCACTTTCAAATTGAAATATAACAAAAAGCCGATGAGATGTCCTAGATAATATTCTTACTTTTAAATTTTATAAGAGGACAATTCACTCTAATTTTAAAATTAACGGGCTAAACGTGATCTGCTGAATGTAAAATTTGCTATGTCGTACATCCATACATGTGTAAGACGGAGACAACATATGTGGGTGCGACGTCCTCTTAAGACTATTATATATTATGTTTGTGGATTACCTGTACTAAACATTTTTTTATGTATATGTTTTTAGCTTTATGTTTGTAGCTATGAAAGAAGATTCACATATACATATTGATCGAATTGACATGGATGGAAGTATTCAGTCTCTAGTACATATGGTGGAGTATGGATTGACAGGAGATGAAATTGCTTTACATTTTGATATGATTACAAGACTGTTATATTTTACTGACTATAAAAATGGCATTATTGATAGTGTCAGTGAAGATGGTGAATATAATATAAATCATAATTCATACAAATTATTAAACTGTTAACAATAATTATTTATAAGATATAAAAAAACCTTTTTATTCATTAATTACATTTATTATGTTAGGAACGGATAGAAGAATTATAAAAAAAGCAGGATTTGTAAGAGATATTGTTTCAATTGGTTATGACATTGTTTGGGTATCTGAAGGTTCGAAAATTATAAATTGGATTAATAACGTTGATGAAGACCGAGCATCTAGAGCTCTTGATATAGGTAATTCATTCTATAAATCATTTTATTAGCATACAGTAATTTTATAATTTTATGTATGTTATAGATAATTGGAAAACTGATTCAAATTTATATTTAACCGTAGCAAATGGAATTAGCAAAAATATCCAACACCCATGTCAACAAAATAACGGTGGTTGTAGTCATATATGCCTTTTATCTGAGAAAGGAAAGGTACAATACTTCTCTTTAACACAATTTATTATAAATAATGGTATTTAATAATTTTAATTTTATGGTAAAACAAAGGTTTGTGGTTGTCCACCTGGATTAGTTTTATCAAACAATATCCTAAATTGTACATCACTAGGAGAGTGTAAATCTGATGAATATCGTTGTTATACTGGTGAATGTATTTCATCTCATTCCCGATGTGATTTAAAAAAAGATTGTCCTCGTGGTGACGATGAAGACGCTGTTAAATGTTTGCACTACACACCAAACTCATGTCCACAGTCTCAATTTTTATGTCATGATAAAACAAAGTGCTTGGATAAAAAATATATGTGTGATAGTGTTAAAGACTGTAGTGATGGTTCAGATGAAATGGATTGTTTACACAAGCACACTTGTGATTCAAGTAATACATTTTGCCAGTAATCTAGTGAAAATATAAGTCATACCAATAAGCCAACACATTTATTAATATTTTTAGCTACAGAATATCAGTGTACATCTGGAGAGTGTATTCTGCGCATATTTTTATGTGATGGTAACTCCGACTGTATTAATGGACAAGACGAATTAAATTGTCTGAGCCAAAGTTGTAATAATATTACAGAATTTAGATGTAATTCTGGAAACTGTATACCTGCAACATGGGAATGCGATGGGGAGGTTGATTGTTTTGATAGTTCGGATGAACATAATTCATGTGGTAAGTATTTTTTTTTATTAAAAAAAAATTAGATATTCAAATAATGCAATAATACATATTTATAGCTACCAAAAAATGTAAAGATGATCAATTTTCTTGCACCAATGGTCGATGTATTTCACATAAATTCACTTGTAATGGTAAAGATGATTGTGGTGATAGTTCCGATGAAAATGGTTGTTCGTCAAATCATGCATACATGACTAAACAATTTTCAAAAGTATGTAATGAAAAAACAGAATTTGAATGTGAAAACACAATGGGACATTGTGTACCGATCAAGGCTAGGTGCAACGGCACATCCGAGTGCAAACATTTAGAGGATGAATTAAATTGTGGATGTCAAAAATCTAATTTTTTCGAATGTCAGAATAAGCGCTGTGTGTTAAAAGATTGGTTATGTGATAAACATGATGATTGTGGGGATGGGTCAGATGAAAGTCAAAAGGCGTGTGACATGCTTTCTGAACATTTATCGAATTCAGTTGTTTCATCAAAAGACTGTGATGGATATTTATGTAAGAACCAAGAATGTATACCTCTAGATCAAGCTTGTAATAAGAAAATCAATTGTAAAGATGGTTCAGACGAAGGAGATCTTTGTGGTAATACATATATGTTATACTACATTGATTGAATAACTTATTGATCAATACATTATTCGTTGACTATTAATTATGAATTGTGATGTATATTTTTCATTTTATAAAAGGTTTATCTTGTATACACATGGATTGTAGTCATACTTGTCAAGAAACTCCAAAAGGTGGAAAATGTACATGTTATCATGGCTATAAACTTGCACAAGATGGTATAACTTGCAGAGATATTGATGAATGTGAAGATGACAATTTATGTACTCAATATTGTACAAATTCAGATGGTTCATATAGTTGTAGTTGTTTAAATTCCGATTACATCTTGCGTGCAGATAAAAGTTCCTGTAAAGCAATTGGCAAGTATTTGGTTCCATTATAGTAAATTATATAAAACATAATATATATTCTGGAGTTACATAATATTAATGTTAATTGAATTTTAGGACCCACAATGGATTTAGTTTATTCGAGTGTTGATGAAATAAGAAGTACTTCAGGAGATATTAAAGAATCAAAATTACTTTTTTCGATGCCAGGAATGACAATATCGAGCCTTGATATAGATATTAGAAGAAATCTTATTTATTGGACATCAAGTAATTAAAACATATTTTTACCAACAACTTTTTTCTAAAAATATCAATAAAAATTTTCATTGGTTCGAAATTCTTGAAAATTTCTCATAAGTAGCAATAGTAGCAGTTGGGATATATTAATTTAATAAATCCATTTGCACAATTTTTTTTTTTAAGTATTTAAAGTTCAAATTTATCAAAATCTCAGAAATTATCAAATTATTTTGTTGTTAAGAAATTATAAATTGACAATTTAAAATAAGGATTCTCATAAATCGTTTAAATTGTAGTTAACCGAAAAAGCTAAAACATATATTGATACAGCTCTTTATTGAAAATAGAAACAAAATGTTATAAGTATTTAATTATTACTTATTACATGCACAAATGTATTAAGTACAATATCTTTTTAAAAATTTTTTTTTTTAGTCTGTAGTAGAACAATCATTTTTAATCCTTAATTAAGGTTCCCACACACTGCAGCGGTGGCGGTGATTTGCTGCAGGACACATTTCACTGCTCACCGCTGTGGTAAAGCCAAGACAATAAAATTTAACGCCACTACTGCAGTATGTGGGAACTTTTACTCATTATATGTTAAGGAAAATAATATAACACAAATTCCATGATAGGTTGTTACATTATTTTTTTATAACAGTTTAAACTTAAAATTGTTCTCCTGAACAATTATAAAATTGTCACTGACAACATATTGTGTTACACAGTTCATAATAAATGATCAAAGCTGTAAGATTTAAAAAAAAAAATGGGTAAAATAGAAATGCTGCACATAGTTTTGAGTGTAACTCATCATTGAGTAAGTCACAGTAAAGTGTTGATATATGTGTTAAATTTGGATTTTATGTTAAATAATTGCATACCAAAACAATTCTGAGCAAAGGTAATCTATATTGCTAAATATATTTTATGATTTACGAGTATTTTTGTTTATAAAGTATTTTTGAATACTGTAGGTTGACCAATATTATAGCGTTTTATAATGTCAAGTATGTATAAAATATAATAATATACGTTTAAAGTACCCACAAATAATATTTTTAAATTTATTACAACAAAATAACTAAAATTGTTATCCTTTGTTTAAATATTTAACTTCCTTCAAATCATAAAAAAAAAAATGTTTAATATTTTATAATTGGTGCGTGTACAACCTATGAGAAACTTTGTATCAAATTTTCAAGTATTTTGACTAACAACATTTTTTTTTGTCTAAATTTAAAAAAAAAAAAAAATTAAATTGTAAATGTCGAATTTCTATACTATGCTGTCAAAATATTTTTAAATTGTTATCATTAATAAAAAAATGTGTACATTTCAAATATCTAGTTACACCAAAAAAAAAAAAAATTTTCTCTAAAACTAGACTTTCTATAAATTCCAGTTTTTCCTTAATTTTGTTTTGCGTTTTAGTTATTTTGAAATGTACTAGGAATCTTTTATTTTTTTACTTTTGACCCCTCTCTCCTTCCTTAGGAATCTAGATCCAATTTTCTACTAGAAACTACACTCAAAGTTGAATATCAATGCATTTTTACTGCCCTCATAAGACGATGAAAAAATAGATAGATAAAAAAAATAACACACTAGCATCATTGTAAATGTATAATCAATACATCGCTACTCATCACTCTACTCACTATTTAAAAAACATAAAAAGGATACATCAACAAAAAATGGAAAAAATGTAGTGAATATATTTTCAATTGATATTGTTAAAAGTGTTAAATTATGTTACATATTTTGTTTTTATACATTATATTGATGAAAAATTAAAAAACTGTATAAGCTACCATGTTTACTAACCTATATTAAATAGAATTTCTGTAATTAATCTTATTTTTAAAGTTTAAAATTTGAATAAAATTTATTTTTATTTATTTTTAGAACAAGCTGGCGTTCTCATTTGTATGGATATGCAACAACAGCATAAAGTTTACATGACAGATTTGTTACACCCAACTTTAGTTCGTATTGATTGGTTAACAGAAAACGTTTACTTTGTTCAAAATTTTAAAGATATTGTTGTATGTTACTTAAATGCTAAACGATGTGCCACTATATACAGTGCAAACATCCATACAACAATTATGGCTTTTGAAATTGATCCTCGTTCCGGGTAACTTAATAATATTTTAAATCAAATATAATATAAAATTATTTACTTACAATTGAAATGTATAGAGTGATGTTCTGGTCCGAAACCATATGGGCAGTATTTTCAACACCGACAACTATTATTAGGAAATCTGATTGCAGTGGATACAACGTAAAAACTATAATCCATCAAGGGTTACAGTATGTTACTGATTTAGCTATAGATCCAATTAAACATATGGTCTATTGGGTCGATCAAGTTAATTCAACAATCGAGAGGGCTAATTACGACGGAACTAAAATAACTGTGTTGGTCAATTCGATAGAAGTAAGAAAGTTTACACCTCAATTATTGAACTATTTTTGTATACTATGAGTATAATAAATTGAAACAATTTTTAAATTAGCATTTGCCAGAGAAAATATCATTGCACGAAGACAAACTGTTTTGGACCAACCATGAAACCGGGTTGTCTATATTTAAATGTAAAGTTTTTGGTTCTGAAAATGTCCACTGTGAGTCTGTTCCTGTTCAAGTGTTTGCTACCATCGAGATATTCATGATAAGTCAACAAGCCAAACAAAGAAATGGTATAATGATATTAATAACAATTTGTCCAATACTAATTTAAGGTAGCATGGTTATATTTATAAACAGTTAATACACTTAAAATGGGTGTTTTTGAGGTAGAAAACGCTAATTAAACCGTCTTAAAAGAGCACAAAACACAAAAAATAAGTTGTTTAATTTAAAAAAAATGTTCAATTCTAAGAATAATGGTATAGATTTTAGGTTTCTACTCACATTATTCAATAAGTTATGAGCAATTGAAAAAAGGCGTCATTGTGCCTGACTCATCGTAATTGCCTATCTTATACGTGTAAAAGTTCCTCGCTTCATACAACAATTTACCAACTTAAAAATTTTATTTTTAAATTTAATTTACATATAAATGTGTGGTTTTATGTGTTTAAGACGATACAAGCATCAGAATTTCAATATAACGTTTAGTTTTTAAATATTAAAAATCTTAAAAGAGATTTGAATTTTTATTTTATATTGAAATGATTATTATGCACCATTTAACAAAAATATCACTTAAAAGATTTATTAATATTTAAAAGCTTAACGTTATATTGAATTTCTGATACTTTTATCGTCTTAAACACATAAAATCACACATTTATAAGTAAACTAAATTTCAAAAATAAAATTTTTAGATTGGTAAATTATCGTGTGAACGAGGATCTTTTACACGTCTAAAATAGGCAACTACGATGAACCAGACCCAATGACGTCACGCGGCTATTCTACATTTCTTAAAATCTCTTAAAGTAATCATATTTTTACATCAGATTTTCACCAATTCATTTAATATAGACATAGCAACAATAATTTAACATTTTGTGTTGTGTGCTTCTTTAAAAGAAAACAAAAATAAAGAAAATACACCAAACTACTCCTACACATTTAGACATAATAATATGCTTGCATTAAAATAGACACCTTGGCTAAATAGCAAATTCGGTTCTTTTCTGTAAGATTGCTTGTATCCTCTCAATCGTGAGGTATATCACGGGTTACAGCTGGTCCAAGAAAAATAACTTTATATTTCCTATATTGTTTTTCATTAATGTCTGTATTTATTTTATAATTTTTGATAAATGTTATAATATGTTTCGTATTGTATATCATAGAGAAACCAATATATCAAAATAATTAAAGTTGTATTTGTTGTCATTATTAATGATAATTTAATTTAAAAAGAGATGTTCTACGCTAACAACAAATAAAAATCCATAATTTTCATAATTCAAACTATTGTTATATTCATAAAATTAATTTTTTAGGATCAAATGTTTGTATTGATGTTGATTGCGATTTTATTTGTACTTCTGGATCAAAAGGACCGATGTGTGTTTGCGGAGATGGATCTCAAGTCGAGCCAGGCAATATTTGTGATGTAATACTGTGTTACATTAAAGTACTGTTATACGTGACTTATCATGGTTTTTTCATAATTTAAATTTTTCAGGTTGCTGGTCATAGAAAATTGCCTGTTTTTAAAGACTTAGACTACAAAAAAAATATGATTTCAATCTATATTTCTATATTTTTAATTGTAATGTTGTTATTAGCGATGTTATATTATTTTCTATTCTATTCCAAAAATAAATCTTTGAATCAACTAGTATCTAGGTAAAGCAAAGTCATATTTTACTACTTTTAGTATGCGTATTATATTAAAATATTATAATTGATTATTTTATAGATTATTTCATCGGCCATTAACAACTGTCATCCAAGTAATTGACCAAAAAGAAGATGAAATAAATTCAAGATACAATGTTTATGAGAATCCTATGAACGAAGTAATTATTAACAATATTATATAAATTTATAATTATTGATTGCAATTTAATATGGGTGAAACAATAAGTAAATTCAATGAAAAAACAATACGAATTGAAGAAATTTTGTCCGAACATTTAGTAATTTGTAACATTCCTATGTTTAACTGATTAAGATTATGAGGACGTCATACCCGCACATGTTGTCTCCGTCTTACAATATAGTATAAAAACACTCAGAATTCATTTTAAAATTAAAATATCATTAAAAAACCAACGAGAGAACACAGTTCTTACATTTAAGTTTGATAATAGGTCAATTCACTCTAATATTTAAGCTAACAATACAATTTTAACTCCTAGATGTACATTTTGATATTTTATGCGTTAGTAAGATGGAGACAACACATGCAGGCACGGCGCCCTCTTAATACATTTGGAATTACACTTTCTTTTTTAGCTCTATTAATGCACAGTAAAAATTGTTCAATATAATACCAAAACTTAATTTGAAATCAGGTGTATAAACTATTTTCCTTAGATTAAAATATATAATATATATTATTTAAAAAAATTAATATAAGTATTATTTTTTGTCCCCTTCAATTGTGTTTTAGAACGGTTTGTTGGTTTATAATAGGTAGAATAAACATCCTCTGATAATAGGTGATCCACTAGCCTGTTTTGTAAATTAAAGTCTTAATTACATCTATGCCCAATGTGAATGAACTGTGTTCGCTGTATTTATAATTATTTTACTTGTAACACCATTCCACTTCCTAATATATTACTTAAACACATTTTTTAGTAATTTTTATCAGCATTTACTATTGTGTTCTTTTTTATTAGAGTAAATAATATTATAATGTATGTATACAAAAAAGTCGTCTTAATGACAATATATTTAAATAATATTTTATTACATTTGAGATAAAAATAATTATCGTTGCAAATTAATAATTTATTTAAGAGTAAAAATGTATGTTATTTAATTATTCTTTATTTCAGGATGGGTTAATAAAAGATCATGCTTGTGGTAGTGAAATCGTCTTGAACTATGATAGTGCACGTTATGTTAATTCTAACTGCTCAGAACCTCCACCTAACTCATTTTCAGAGTACAACGAGAATGAAAAAAAAAAACTTATTATGGTTTTATAAGCATCGTACAACTATAAACATTGTTAAGGATGAATACTTATTTGTTAATTTTTATTTTAATAAATACAATTTTATTTTATTTTTATAATACCCATGGCTGTGATATTTACACAATTTTTTTTGCACATAGATATAAATTATTACTGAAACTTATAATTCTGTATACCTAAATGATTACATTTTTTAGTTTATTAACTTTTACAATAGTTCCTTATTTTTGATTTGTTTAATTCAAAGTTACCCAGTATATATATATATATGTAATAATAAATAAAAGTTACTTTAAATTAGTATTATTGTGTCAATATATCAAAAGCTAACGCTTAATATAATTCAATGTATATTCAAAAGAAACGTGTGTGTAATAAAATGAAATATATTTTAGATGTATTCACATTTACTATTTAGTATTTTGTGTAACCTACACATGACCTTTTTATATTACCTACTCTTTCCCTATGATATAGGTATCCTTAGGCGTAGATTGCTCATCCAATTGGGCATTAGTAGATTTTAATTCGACGACAATAGTACTTATGCTGTGTAAAACGCTCAACTCGGCCCCAATATTTCTCCAAAAAAAATTGTATACAATCATAGGCGCAAATTGACTAAATTGTTTGGGGGCACTCAAGTCCACCCTCCATAGGCCATATTGCCTAGTAGCACAGAATATAAAAATAAGTACTAATTACTAGATTTTGAACTGGGGGGACTTGACCGACATTTGGGGGGACTAAGTCCCCTCAATCCCCCCCCCTCTATTTGCGCCGATGTATATAATTGAAAATTGTTTATTTTCTGTATTAAAAAATTAAAAATTAAAATTATACTGTATACTTGTAGCACAATAGTCTGTAAACTATATATATAAAAAAATATATTAAATACTAATTAGAACAAAAATGATTTTTTAAAAAAAGTGACTTCGACCAAAAATCCTGACAAAATTGGAGGAATTTGTTTCGACGGATTTTGAGTTTTCAGATGCAGCCTCTTTATATCATATTTTATGATACAGAATTTAAAAATATTAAATTAAACAAAATTTATATTTAGATTGGTCAAATTTATAGTTTTGACTTTTGACAAAACCGACTGGAGCCCCCTTATGTAAATGAAGACATTTATAAATAATATAAAAATGATTTTAATTATGATATTGTAATTTAAATATAATTTTTACCTGAAAGATTAAAAGTTAATTTTAAACAATACTGTTTATTATTATTAAACTTGAAGTATTTTAAAATATAAACAAAACCTTGCTGTTGAGGCATTTTAATACAAACTAATAATTATTAAACTAGCTAATGTATTTATGATTAACAATGTTATGTTTTAAACAATTTTAAATTCCCTGTTTATTATAATTATTTAATTTCTTTACAAACAAAGAAGGTGAAATTGAAAAATTACTTTCAAAAGGATCTAAAGGGCAGGTGCATACATTTTACATACAATTTGTAACTTTTGTAGGATTTTCTGTATTATGATATTTTTAAAATTTAACTTCAAAACAGAGATAAGAAAAAATTGTTTGCACAAAAATAATATATTTAAAATAATAATGCCTTTGTTCATATGTTTTAGATTCTGAGCGAAGCGATGAATGTATTGAATTTACAATGATGTGTGTTTTTTTTTTTAGGACAGTAAAAGTGCTTGGATTTTCTCAACAGTAACTTTTCTGATAGGAAAGTGAATCTAGTTGATATCTACTTTGGAGGGTTAAAAGTAAAAGTTCCTCGGTAGTTTTCAAACGCGACGTGAAAAACAAAAGAACAATTAAGGAAAAACTGGATTTTTTACGCAAATTCTGTTTTCGAGAAAATCGATTTTGGTTTTTGGTGCAACTTTAAAATAAATGATCTTAGGTACAGGCAATTTTGACTGAATGTTTATATTAGTATTTTCTATAAACCATAACATTTTCCAAATATTTTGACTTATTTTGAGCTGTTTACGGACATTTTCAGTTTTCATTTTTATTTAGTTTATTTTTCCATAAATATCAATAAAATTTTATCTGGTGAGTAAAAGAGCTTGAAAATTTAATACAATACTCCTACTATATTGTTACAATGATATTTGAAAAATTATTAAAAATCCTTAGTCACAGTTTTTGATTATAAGCATTTAAAGTTCAAATCTTGTCAAAATACGGAAAAATCACGAAAATTAGCAAATTATTTTGAGTTGAGAATCTAAGATTTGAAAATGTAATACAAGATTATCCATAAGTTTTTCTACCTTTATCAAAAAAAAATGTCTACAAGAAAGTCAAATCAAATTTTTATGAGCGTTTGAAATTCATATTTTTACAACATTTGATATTCATTTGATATCTCGTGTAACGATTTTCTTATTTTGTTGTAATTAAAAAACGTATGATTGTAGATACTTGAAAATTTCACTGAATGTTTGTATTAGCATTTTCTATACACGATAAAATTTTGAAAATAATTTGACTCTTTTTGATCATTGAATTCAAATTTAACACCATCCATAGTGACCCACTTGTAACCTACTGTACAACAGAGTGACATCCACAAAAGGTGGGCACTTTTTCATTATGAGGCCCTAACAAATATATCCCGGTAGGCTAAAAATGTCCTATCCCAAATGTTCATATCATGGGAATTGCCTAAATATTACTCCTTAAAACATGATACGCTGAAACTTAATACCTATTTCTAGGGTTGTTGTGTTGAAAACTTGTTTTCAACATAGTAAAAACATGAATTTAAATCATTAGTTTTAAACGTTTTGTTCATTGTTCAAAACGAATGAAACATTTGTTTCAGCCAGTGTAAAATCCTAATAATTATTGTGATTTTTTTTGATTGATTATTAATAATATATAATTAATGATATCCTTCAGAAAAAAGTAAAAGTATTAAATAACTATTTCTTTTTTTTCCGTGGTATCGTGATCTGGAGGAGAACCGCGGGAGCATTACTTTCCTCCAAGCATTACTTTCCTCCAGAGCATTAATTTTCTCCAAGCATTACTTTCCTCCACGAGCATTACTTTCCTCCGAGCATTACTTTCCTCCAAGCATTATTTTCCTCCAGAGCATTACTTTCCTCCAGAGCATTACTTTTCTCCAAGCATTATTTTCCTCCACGAGCATTACTTTCCTCCACGAGCATTACTTTCCTCCAAGCATTACTTTCCTCCCAGCATTACTTTCCTCCAAGCATTATTTTCCTCCGTCAACTATTCCTATTAACATCTTTTATTTTATTTTTTTTGTTAATTTTACTGAATAAATTACCAAATTTAAAATGTTTTTACCTTTTAGTTAATATATACATGTCCAGATAAAACATCCATTAAGAAAATATTCGAAATACATTTAAAATACTTTTGAGATTGAAATAAGTAATAAATAAAAAGTGAAACGTATACATAGTAGGTACACGGCATATTGGCATATAAATAAATTACATATTAAATTAAAATTAAGTTATTTTAAATATACTGTTTACAACTCAATCAGTTTTTTTTGTTTAAAACATTGTTTTAAAGAAAAAAACAAAAAATACAGTTTCTATTTGTTTTTTTAAAAAAATAAAAAAAACCAATAACTCTGCCTATTTCACGATTGGGTTTACGCAGGAAAGAATTTTTTGATCTGTATATAAAACTGCCTATATTGGTCTCTTATCTGCAGCTATTCTCATTATAATAATATTATATTATATTTAAGAGGACGACCACAGTGGGTAATCGATCAAAATGCCCACGGACAAAATATCCTATTTTAAAAATGTACGCCATTACTCATTGTACCCAAATAATATAAAGTATAATATAATTTGTTAAAATGCCAGTGTATATTGTGACCGTTGGATATTTTATATTTTTTTCTTGGATATTTTGACCTAGATTCTTGCAGTGGAATACAGGACCCCAAGACCGTGGATTGTTGAAAAATCAAATTTTCTATTCCATATATAATATTCATGTATTTGTCTAATATAATTTAAATTAATCGATGGGCTTGAAATTGGACTGTATCCGAGGTCCTAAAGTAACACCTAACACCCACTATAAATTATAGGACCCGCAAAAAAATTTCGCACTTATGGTCCAGATAACCACCAAGCCGGTGACCGCATATCAACGGTTACTATACGAATTATTTATTTATTAATAAACTTGGACCATTGTTATAATTTAAATAATTATTAACTATAGATTAACATGAATTAATAACATTTTTAAATTACCATAGCCCCCAAATCTTTTCAAACCCATAACACCATGGTCCATGGCTCTATATATTATAATTTATATTGTCCTATTACAATAAGTACCTACATAATTAATTAACTCAAAATTAGTCGTTCGAATTTTGATTTTGACGCGTTAACGTTTTCAGAGAAATTTACCGCCAAATAATTTACTACGTATAAGTATAAAAAGAGGTTCGTCAATTGAACAACAGAAGTTTGTATCTCCACAGAACACTCCTTAAGTAGTAATATCTAAAAGAAATCTATTGCATTTAAAAATATGGTCTATACTTAAATTTATTTAGTTAGCGGTGTTCAAGGTTATATTTTTTCGAACCCTCATATATGGTCTTACCTAAGTGTATTTAATAATTACAAAAATCAGATTTTGAATAACTCGGCCGTTATCGGAGAAGAATAAAATCGAGTGTCCGTGCTCGGTCAATCACTCTGTATACACATAGTCATTCGGTGAACACGAATAATATCACCGTTTTTGACAACGACTGCGGATCGCATAGGATTATTATTATATATTATTCTTACACTCACATCATGAGGGGTCGGAATGTAGGGTGGTTTATGCGTTGGTGAATCGGCAGGTGGTCTTAAACTGCAGGCTATAACGTTTTTAGACAGCAACATATGTTGTGTACTTCTTTGTATAATACACGAATATCTTAGGTAGGTATTCACCCTCGTGCTATCCACTCGGCGTTCAAGGTTTTTTTTTCGAACAGTCCCCATCGATAAATTCCGAGAACGCCGCCGCCGGATTCGGGATCCTTTCACCGACATGCTGCCCGTAAAACCACTATTTTACCGAAAATATAATAGCATGATCTCGACGCAGAGATATAATATTATTCGTCACTGTATCCTATACCTACAGAGAATATAATTTTTGAAACCGTTGAAATTTTATTCCGCCATCTTAACAGCAATCATATTACGTATCGTTTACGGCAGTGCACACGAATCCTGTACTGTATAGGTGCTACAGTCATATTATAACTCTATATAGATATATAGGTACCCATTTAATGTAAAGTACCTCCCCCCCCCCTCCCACCAAACAAAATTTGCTTACTTTATATATATTTAATATCACGCAGATTCACACAGGACATATTAGTAGTAGTCCTATATAATGGCTAGGAGTTAGGACTATATACCCCCCCAACCCTATTACAGTGATTTTCTAAATAACACGTCCTGTTAGTGGGGCTCGGCGCCACTGGGTACGAAAAAAGACGAGCATTGGCACAACTAGGGGGGTGCAAAAGGGTCTTTAGCACCCCTTGTTTTTTTTTAGGTCTAGCTAACTATCATTATTGTAGTGAAATAACATCAATTTTATGTTTTTAAAATATGAAATATTATAGCACTCCACGTTTTAAAGATCTAGCTGCGCCTATGATGACGAGTCTGTATTGAATATTCTAAATGAGTAAATGACTGGACACCATTTTCAATATCTGTACAACTATATATACGAGTCTCATAGAATCGCGGAAAAAAAGGCCACAGAAAAATGTTTACGGTAAAAGAGCCCAGAAATATAAGAAATATATTAAAATACAGAAATATAATTAACATATTTTGGTAAAAAAGTTAAAAAAAATAATTTTTTTATTTTTGAAACAATTGAAGATAGCCATTTAGTAGATATTATATCCTCACTTGACACCCTATATAATAATATTGTACATTAGAGATAAAAAACCGATAAATTCGATGAGTGCACATGGCCACCTCTGAGTACAAGTATGCTTACATGTTAAGGGGATTCTACCCTGTGATTTTCTGTCTTTGTCTAACACACGCACAACATTGCAGTATTTTAGACGTGTTTTTTGCCAGACATACAAATTGATCTAATGAAGCGATAAGAGTTCTGAAAAAAGATTTGAATTTGTCAAGTCTACTTGAAATCAACTTTCCCACATTTTTGATATTATCCCCCAAATTCCAGAAAACGTCATATTAACAAAGAGTATTTAAACATTTTTGTATTTCAATTTTTGCAGACGCTAAAATCAGAAAATCAAAATTGTGGGAAAGTAGATTTCAAGTAGACTTGACGACTAATTCAAATCTGTTTTCAGAATTCTTATCGCTTCATTAGATCAATTGATTTATTCGGCAAAAAACACGTTTAAAATACAATGTTTCAAGTAACTAGTTCTGTTGATTAAATATATAATACATTTATAGTTTATTAAATTTATGAAAATAAAAAATATTTTATATATTTCATATTTTATTTTAAAAAAAAATTTCATATAAAATAATAAATAATATTATATTATTAAATTAAATATTATAAGTCAATAATTTACTTTTAAAGAAAATGGAGGGGAAATGTCCGTATCAAAAATATATCGGGGGGAAATGGTCCTACTACACCGAAAACAGTCGGGGGGAAATGTCCATTCAGTATACACATATTATATTCATATTATTCTGCCCATTATGTTGTATTGTGTATAAAATTTGGTCTCGGAAGGGGGGGGTATGATCTCCATACCTTCCCACTGTAGATACGCCACCGTTTACGGAAATTTATTATAATATATAAATAATAAATATACTATATTTGAAAATAATGTTTTATTTTTTTATGAACAAAATAAAGTATATTGAGTATTGACTATAATATCGTTTATATACTAGGTAATACATATATAGATATCTTTTAGAACAAAAATTTAGAGAAAATAACAATTTTTCATTATTGTTGTCAGACCTATAAGCCTGTACCTAATTACTGTGAAGGAAAATTACGAATTAATATAAAATATAATATTACTTACAATATAATTTTCATCGGTCGAATTTATAGTTTGTTATAATATAATAATTTATTTCTTGGATGGTTTGACCTTTGAATCCCAACACCGTTGGTTGCACCAAACTGGTCGTTATCTTATATCGGTAAATTCTTTTTTCTACAGTATTAATTAGTATTCATTTTTAACAGAATTAAATTATAAGTAAATACACTATAGTAACAACAAATATTACAATAAGTAATAGCTAGAGAATAGAGATAAAAAAATATTTAAAAGTTATAAATTGATAAAATGTCGAAATATAAAATAGTAATAATTAGTTAAACAGATAAAATAAAATATATGTAAATGAGTGGATGGATCAGTCGGAATACTATTATTGTATTGTCTTAGATTCCAATGTCCAGGTTGGTGAGCCAGTTTTTCGTCGCTGGTGTCTGGGTGTCATGTCCGCATTGTGGTGTACTCCCAAGTTTATACAGCATTTTCCGTTTTTTCGTGGCCGGTTCTAAGTCTATTTAGCGTCAGCCATTCCTTCCTAGGTAGTTGGAACCCCAGGATCTTTTCCGTAGGTCATTCAATAATTTTATAAGCTCGTCAGGGTGATTTAGTGTCCATTTATCAGCGTTGACCAAAATCCTTACAATATACATACAGTTGAAATATAATTATAGGAATTTAATGAAGTGTACGAGCAGCGTAACTGAAGCAATAAAGATACAGTTAGTCTACAGTAAATTTTAAGTATAAATAGTGACCAATAGTACGAAATATTACGATCCAACAATTAAATAAATTATTAGGTCGGACCTAGCTGGTATAGCTATTTCGATAGGTAGGTAATAGTACAGAGATTATTATTATTATCGTATGGTATATAAGTACAAGCAACCAAATAAAATTAGTAATATTAAAAATTAAATGACATGAATGGTATCTGTAAATTGATAAAATATAAAATGTAAAGTATAAAATATAGTGGTACGTTCTTCTGTAAAGTAAATGAAGAAAATAAAAAGTACAGAGATTAAACTACCTAATACAGTAACACTTATTGTCAAGTACACCTATAATAGACTATATAGTATAATATTAGTAAATTAAATTTTACTCATATAATACTATACATTTAGTGTATATCTGACTGAACATCGTACCTATGTATACAGTATCAAACATAATATAATATTTTATACTTAAGTACGGAAAAGTCCGGTGAAAAAAGGTCCGAAAGTCGATGGAATTAAAGCCCGGTAAAAAATCCAATATACATTATTTTTATAAAAACGTATAATATACCATAGGACGTACGCATGCGTGCTGTAGGAACTATTTTTTTTAATTATTACATGCACAAATTAACATTTTATGTTAATTTGCTTTTAAATTCCTATTTATAATATACATAAATAAATATTATAATATACCTTTTATTCCTAACGTATTGTATAACCTGCTGTGTCAAATTATATAAGTCGATGTTTTTAAATGTATAGAGTTCAAAATTAATATTTGTTAGAAATTCGACTATTTGAGTATGTTGCCATATTCGTTCTTATTGCATCATCTTAATGTACTTGTCGGCCAATCAGGAAAGGGCACGAACGTGTTTCAACAATGTATTGTGTGTGCAGGGTAGGCAGCTGCTACCCACACGATTCACTTGGCATTGAAGATATTTTTTTTTCATCCCCTTTTGTTAAAAATTCCAAGGCCGGCCACTGTAAAATCACTTTATTGTAGCATGTAGGACGAAGGAACATAAAATATTATCGTTAATAATATCAAGATCTCTACATTGATTCTAATGATTCTATATAATAAATAATATTATGTTTTTATTTT
This sequence comes from Sitobion miscanthi, assembly GCA_008086715.1. Lineage (NCBI taxonomy): Eukaryota > Metazoa > Arthropoda > Insecta > Hemiptera > Aphididae > Sitobion > Sitobion miscanthi. The sequence continues at coordinate 10,922,219 of CM017800.1, read as the reverse complement.
AAATAGAATACCATTTATACTATAGTACTTATATGCACAATCAGTGGCGTCATTTCAGTTTTTATTAGACTAAGGCAACTTTTCACTGCTTTTCCGACTCAAAATTGTTTCCATTCAGATTCTCATAGCATAGTGCCATAGTGGTTAAGAGGGGGGGGTGTAGTATATGTGCCGACTTAAGGTTAATATAAATACTAGACTGGGGCAGATTCCCCAGTACCCCCTCCAAATGACGCCACTGTTCACAATACACATTTTCGTTTGAGTTGACATATTATACATAATATGATTTTTGTATATTGAATTTTCTATTAGTATATATTTGAGGAGTATTGTAAAGGGTGTTCAAAAAAACTTGGAAACGGTCATCAGACTAATATTATGACTGATAAACTAGGTATATATGATATAATTAATGAGGAGATTAAATAATATTCTACTTAACAAAATAAGTACAGCAGTATTATCTGTTATTGCTATTACACTATTCATTTAAGTTTTAACGAAAACGGTGTGATACACATTTAAAAACTATCACGCCTATACTCCAGTATACTATCTTTTCGAATATATTTTTTAACTATTTTTTTTAGTTCAATAAAATTGAAAAATGCCATACAGTTTTTCGCCATATTTTAAATATTATAAATATTCTAAATTTATTTTTTTAAATTTTACATTTCTTTTAGCACAATTTAATAACAATAGAAAATGGCTTTTTTGGAGTTCAAATTTTTATCAACATATTTTGCATATTTTTCCTTTTTTAGCTCCTATAACTCCCGAGCACTATAGTTATAACTTATAATATACATATTTTTACAGGCAGCTCCTTTAAAAGAGTTTAAGTGCAAAGAAAGTGTCAATTTAATTTATTTAAAATTACTTGAATGGTTTATATATTTATTGCCACTATTCTGTTGTCACTGTAAAATTGTTCATCAATATCCATATGAGAGTATTAAAAAAAATGAAGTTTCTAATTATAACAAATATGAAACCGTGTAACTTATAAGTTGATGAGTGTTGGCAGAACAAATTAACAGTAGGTGCCTATAATAAATTATAATAAATTAGTTTGAATTCACCAGTGCACGTGTTTAATAATTTAAATAATTAATGTCTTATAATAATATTTCCTATTGATTTAATCCACAAAGTGAATTTTTTTATTTCGAGAAGTGTGAAAAACACATTTCCATTCATGAATTATTGATAGATTTCACGAAGTGGCAGTGGCTACAACATATAGATGCAGATTGCAGACTTAATGATGTACAAAGGTCAGTGCTCACTCAAATGGTCATATCTAAGAATAGTGTAAGTGCATGGTAAACTCGATAGTATTATATGATTGAATATTGAGAAACATTAAGAATTTAAGATAAATTTACATGTAAAAACTCCAGTCAAGTAAAAACCCTATGTACCTATTACTATCTCGCTAATGTCCGACAACAACAACTATCATCGCAGACAGAAAAAGTTCAGTGACCTTCTCTTATCTCTAACCTAACCTTTTATTCTCTTCAGCTTTATGTCTTTATAATATATATATTGGTGTCAAGATAACGATATTTTTGTATTTTATATTATAGTCAGAAACATTGAATATTCATGACACATGATAATATGAAATAGAAGAAGTATTGTAGCCTATATAGGTAAGCAGGGACTAAAATTGTGTATAGTACGATATAGTCGGATATAGGTACTAAGTGTGGAATACGAAATTAAAAAGTGTGTAATGGCCTACAATCACTAGTAACTTTTTTTCTTTATTAATTGAAAAATGATTTGATGTTACATTGGGAAATAGATGGATAAGAATTTTAAATATTAATAATTTTTATTATTATTATTAAAAGTCATGTTTACATGTTTTACTTATATAGATACAATATTTAAAATATTATAAAATAAAATAAAAATATTGCGAATGGTCGATACGTTAAATTATACAAATAATTATCAAACAATAGTTAAAGAATGTAGGTAGTTACCTATTCTTTTAAAAAAACCGCATTAACATAGGTATGTTATTTAAAATTGTGAAATAAAACAAAATAATATTATTGTTAATGTTTGAAAACTATTTATTATATATTAATTTTTGTAATGATAAGTATTCCTAAACTTTGTGTATATTTGTAATAGTTATTAACAATATGGTAATTACACTAATTAGCTTTTAAAAAACATTTGATCAATCAATCTCATGTGATTGTGAGTAATATTGGGGATCATATTTCCTAGAACCAGCAATTTTTTTCCAGAGATTTTTATTTTGAAATTAGCTCTCTGTAAAATAATATATTATAATTCAGTGCATTGACTGTAAAATGATGCATTATACCTAATTAATAATCGTTCCAATATACAGAAATAAATCGCTTTATTGTGATGTAGTCTGCACTCTGCAGTAGATAAAGAAAAATAGAATTAACTACTCTATGTTTACGTGTATGGGTTAAATAAATTTATTTTTTTTGGGCGGGGAGGCAAAGCCCCTCACGGTAACACCAAGTATAATGTAAAGTGTGTAGTACAAAAAAAATTTTATCTTAGCCTCTGTAGATAAGTACAGAAAAAGGTTACAATATCAATATAGTGTTGCTAGTGTTAGCATTGATTTTATAATAAAAATATATAAAATCAAATCAATGATAGGTATTAGGTATAACTGTATAAGAGGACGCCACATCCACGCATATGTTATAAATTCATAGGTCTTGCAAAGGTAAATTATATAAATATAGCAAATTTGCGTTTAGCAGAACCAATTTTGTGTTGCTATAACTTTGATATTCGCGACAATTCACTTGGCTATTATCAAACATATATTAAGGTAAGAACATTATCTGTTTTTGTATCGCGGTTTTTACGATTTATTATTTTTCAATCAAGCTATACATTTATGAGTACGTATAGGTAAGTATATAATACGGTAATATATTGCAATTTAACAACACTCATAATTCGCTAAAAATTTAAATTTCGTAAAAACCCGTCGGACATAAAAGTCTACTATAATATTTCATAAATATAATATATACCAAATATAAACTATTATAACATACGAACAAATACCTATAACTTCTCACACTATTACGGTACGTGGGTGAGGTGTTGAGATTAACTCAAAACTTATTGTAATAATAATAAATAAATAACTTGTTAATAACAATAATATATGATAAAATCTAAATGACAAAAATTATATGCTGTAAATTGTTTTTACGGAAAGAAAAATTGGAATACTTGGGAAAAACTGAAAGTTAAATTTTCTACGTTATTTTTTTTGCTTATAAATATTTGCCAATGGCCAATGGTTACATATTATAATATGGTAGTAACTAATAGCTAGATAGTAGAAACATGGCATATTCATTTCTCTTACAAATAAATTTATAAAAAAATTTCGGCAGGGGCAACGCCGGTTGGGATAGCTAGTTTTATAATAATTAGCAATGTATACATTATAATTTATAAATAGTTATAAATGTTATAAATTTATAACATGCAATATTTTTGGAAAAAAATAGTTTAACCTATATTAAATCTATTAACTTACTACCTACTGTATATTAGTACCTAGTAGAAAAATAAACAAATTATAAAATATCGTTAGAAATAGACTCTCTGTCACCGCTCTAAAACTTTTTTTAAATCAAATATTGTATCAACATCAAAGTTAAAGTCAATTTCGTTTTGGCATGGGAATTAGGAGATATTACGAAAGTTTCAATAATTGTTTGTAATAGCCTAATCCCTAATTGATAATACATATGTAAACTATAGACTATAAATTATGACGTATAGAAATTTAGTCAATCGACGATAAATTCGTTTCCTATTATACATTAAAAAAAAACGGAAGAAAAAACACTTCGTTTGCAAATCGTAGAATTATTATTTGTTAAACAATAATAATAATTTGTGACATTATCAAATATTTCAGTTTTTTCTAGTTAATTTCTAATTTTTGGGGTTTTGCTCCCCTTTTTAAAACAACTAGTTTCTATACTGCAGTCTGCAATGGTCAATGGTATAGGTTTGGGCAACAAGTAATATGTAAGTCGTTACAGTAAATACGCACGTAGACGTAGGTAACACGAAACTTGTGTAATATTAACATCGACTGTGGTCTGAGGAATACATTTTATTTTGGATTTGTAAAATAAAATTTTATAATGATGTCAATTTTTTTACATATGTCAACAGGTATGATTCTTATCAATTTTAATTAAGATATTAAGATAAAAAGTGTAAAGCTCAATTAAGATTTTTATAGCCATATTAGGGCTGGATTTATATGATGAAATTTATAAAATAGAAATGTATTTAAATTAAACGATTTTAACAAATGTTATTCTACGTCACAAAAACCTGTGACGTGGAATAAATAAAAACCGTTTTCGGACACGTAACTCGATTTTTTTAACTCGTTATGACTTAAAATTATTACCTATATGGCTATATGTACTTCACGGCACAGTTAATAACCGATATAATTACGTAGGTATTTACGTACCTATATTGATGACATTATGACAGTGAATTAATGGACAATCCTCTCATATAAGTATTATAAATATTATCAAAATTTAAAAATTATAAATTATATCAAATAATCGTAATATCTACCACGCAACACGCAATAATGAAAATGTCCAAGCGTTATTATGTTATTTTCTGACTTCCTGTTTACTCGATGAGAACTTCGTTACTTGCGTTACCACCGTCCGCCAAAATATCCATCAACAATAGGTACCTACTTACTTACGCTCAGATACAAATGTGCAATTGCTATTGTGTTATAGTATATTAGTATGATAGAACGCATTGTTAAGCAAACTTGCATGATTATTTTCTTATGTCACAAGCTTAAGAATACTATAATATGCACTTAAAAACAATAAAATATTATTTTTAATAGTATTATTAAAAAAAAAAAAAAGAAACAACTTAATTTAAAGTGAACTGTCTGATTATCGGTTTGCCTATATGACAGTGTAATTTTTTTAATAAACTTTAGATATTAGCACTAAATATATTATACGAATACATTTAAACTGTAGAAAGGTTCAATATATAGGTACCTTTTACACGAGTATGGAGGCGCGGGTAAACATAAAGGTCTTTATTTTCAAATTTTAATTTTTTTAATAACTAAAATTATTTTTATTGATTTTTTGACAAAATATTCGTTAGTATTTTAGTAATGTTTATACAATCTTTAAATAATATGCAAAGTAACTTAAAGTTGATGAGATGAGCCATATTAATTTTGTACTCTAGTGTATGTAGAATGTAGATATTGTAGATAAATATTATGTTATGATTTATAAAACAAATTTGTGTCTAATTAGACTTTAAAAGCAGCTTCCTAAGAAACATGCACGAGCCATATGGTCATAGTAATAATTTTATCAAGCACACAATATGTTAGGTATATGTCATTGGAGGTAGTCGGTAGACTATTATAACTCAACAGACGCGGACGGCCGGGAGGCGTAATAAATAATATTATAAAAATAAATGAATAAGAAATGTATTATCTATTGCCTATTGGACAACGGTTATTCTTTTTGGTAGAAAATAAAAATGGTTATTCGGCCATGGATCTAAATTTTGTTTGCTTTGGTACACTCAACCGTGAACTGGCAGCCTATGAAACATAAAAACAACAAAACATGTTGTAACCACCTGCGGACTCGAACGCGCGCCGTGTTTTCCCGTGCGCCATTGGAAGTTTTGTAACGACACTCGCGCACAACGCGCAAGATATCCGTCACTGACCGCCGTGTTATTCGATATTCGAAAAATCAAAAACCGTTAGGGAAATGACGCCGTCAGCGGCAAGCTAGGCAATTATAGGCTTCAAAGATTTCGTATGATATAGACTGCTGCACGAACTACGGTCGTTCGGTATTCGTAGCCTAATTGTACCAACCGTACCAACCAATTTGAGTGCATTTTTTCATATTATACGGCGTCGGTCGTCGTCGCCGTAAATACATTTAAATTCAGAAAATAACAAAAAATAATTTCCTTCTTTCGGAATTAAATACAAATATTGACGACTATAAAATTGTTGAGATTCAATAGTAACTCTATATACGCGTGAAGCATGTTTTAGTAAAGTTTGGTCTAATATCTGTACTGAAATATTATCGTGTTTAGAAAGTACCTAATCATAATTTGGAACACTTGATCGTTGGATGTGATTCTTACGGGAGGCCGTGGGTGATTGTCTACGGACTACGATGTATCCAACGCGTGTTCACTAAAACAAATCACACGAAATTCAAAGTATATTCCAACCACCTTGCTCGCCTGTTACAATTCCACTCGGCGGGGGCCGGAAAAGTCAAATTGTTTTATTATTACAAATAGGCGTAGGAAAAATGTTATTCCAAAAATGATTTTAGTGTGACAAGCGTACCGTAATAGTTTCAATAGCGCTATTTAATTTATTATTATTACGTATTTTTACGAATCCATCGTTTTGCGCGGGTAAGAAAGTTTAAAAAACTGCCCGGCGATGTGTGCGGCTAACAAAATATTATTATATCGTAACCATAATAACAACAACAACAATAATATTGTTTCGGTACGGCGAACGCGGCCGTCATCGATTGCTGTGAGCGACGGATATATTATAATTATACTTCCGTCCTTTTTTTTTCGGCGTACGTTCGCGCGCAATTATTGCGGGACCGTCCGTAAGCGGGGCTACTGTGTCCATTTACTCCGGCGAAGCAATTAACACAACATTCGCTAACAGCGATTATCATTAATCGTATTTTTCAATAAATAAGATTATAACAATATATTTAATATCGTGACGACTGACGACGACGAAAACGACGTTGATAACTACATTGTCATATTATATCATAGTATTTGTTGCCATCGACACGTCGGTCGTCGCGACATCTTTTATCAATAGATGACCGCCAGACCGTGCGGTATAAAAAATTATAAAATTAAAAAAATAATTATGATAATAGTATTATTATTATTATCATCATCATCCGGCCGTCGACCGACGACGCCACTATCGTCGGTTAGGTTGGCGCGCGTGTGTTCGGTGTTACCCGCGTTCGCGTGTGGCACAATTTAATCTATTCCGTGGCAATACTTGCTGTCCGTTGTTGTTTTTGAATGTATCGTAGTTGTGCGCGCGCGCGGGTTAACGCGCGGGCCACAATGTTTTTGCCGCGAAAAGGACGCGGCGTCCGAATAACGGCCGCCGCGGCCGTAACGTTGGCTGCACTGGTAGCAACGATAACGTTCGTGCGCGCGGGACAACGGGTGGGGGACTGTTGGCTGAGCGTCCCCCTCTTCCCCGTCGAACCACAACAACACGGACACGCCGCAGCCGCCATTATTTTCGACTACCATCGCCCGCCGATGTCATATCGTCAGTGTCCTCTCTGCGTGCCTGATTATTTGAAAATTATTTCTCCTGCCGACCAGCCGTCCGTCTCCGAAAATTGAAAATGACGACCGAATGGAGTTACGAAGTGAACGATTTAGTTTGGTGAGTATCTTGCAGCTGCCGCACAACTTGCGGACGACGTTTCGTAATATTAGCGCGAATAAATGAAAAAGAGCGCGATTTACTGCTACGGCGTCGATATTGACCGTTGTCCGTTTTTCTGTTCACAGGGCCAAGATGAAGGGTTTCCCGCCATGGCCAGGACGCGTGAGTATTTTTTCCGTCTCTGTAAATAATAACATCTAGTATTTAGTAATATTATGTTTTATTTATATGTGTGTTGCACACTCAAATTATTATTGTTATCATTGTTATACGCTCGTCGATTTATATGTTTTGGTGCGTCGGGCGCATATTATATATTTTAAGAAATCATAACTGACTGTCCAATGTCAACGTTCACGAACCGTAGATATGCAGTACACTTTGTTTATATTGTAGTTTGATTTTTTGTATACTGTCGACCTCACGGACCCCTGCTGATCAATGTTGCCATCCATCGGCTGTGATTGATTTGACTTGAATAGAGTCCGCTGACGTGGAAATACCATATTTATGAACCATATTTGTTCTACGCACATACTGTATTGTACTTTTCGTAATTTAAATATGTGGTATTCTTGTTGTCGGGTCGGACTGAGAGAAATGCCGCCCAGTATTCTAACATAATATTATGACCCTACGATAAATATTATGTAATATTTTCAATTATTTAGTTTCTTCCCGAACAATGTGCACACAAGCACTCCCTGGCCAGTTTGGGGTCTATTCGCGCATGCTGATGTTTGACAATGTTATGTAGCTATTATTTTTTATTGTTCGGCTTTCTCATGTTCAAGTATGTGATGACATTGAGCACGTTCAGTTTTTGATCTTACAGTTATTCTATTTTATTTATATATTTGTACTAGTAATAAATAAGCATTTTGTTAATTTTAGGTGAGCGAGCCGACTGTACAACTCATTAAGAAACCGAAAAAGAATTGCAAATGTATTTTCTTCTTTGGAACTAATAATTAGTAAGTTAAAACTGTATATTATATTTATTATTAGTTATAATTAACTGTTAGATAATATTTCAAGTTAAATATTTAAATGCTAACTCATTTTGTGGTCATTTTGTGGTGAATTGTATTAATTACAAAGAGGTACCTGCATTTAATTATAAACAACTTATTTGACAATTTTTTTGTGTAGTGCCTGGATTGAACTCGGATGTTTAAAACCATACTTTCAGTTTAAAGACACATTAACCTATAGTTGTAAGACTCAACATTTCAGAGAGGCTGTTAAGGCAATTGAAGAGCATATTGAAGAACATGGTGCCGAACAAGTGAGTATTTTTATTAAGTTTTTATTGTTATTTTAATTAATATTGTGTACTTATTTAGGGAGTAAATAATGGATTATCTGAGACTGATTCAAGATTTGAAAATTTAGTTCAAAATGAAACTCCAGCCCTTCAACCAGAGAGATCTGTAAATGTATGTATAAAAAAACAATTTATATAATTGTTTACAATTATCCATAAAAAACAAAAAACTATACTCTGTCCAGCAAGAGAACGTGCTGATTCGGCGCATCCCCCGCGCGTCATCTTGTTATTGGAAACTGGTTCCATTATGGCAGGGTGTTGAGTGGTGGAACCAGTTTTGGTCTGTGCGCGGCGTTCTCTCACTGGACAGATAACATTTTTAAAGTTAATAAAATTAAAAATTACAGTTTTATATATAAACATACGAGATTTAAATTTAAATTTCAAAACTTGTTATCTAGAAAACAATTAAAAATTATACCAAAGTATTTTTTTGTAATAGTTAGGTAAAATTAAATTAAGTTTAATAGTAATTTCCATACTTGTACATTTTGATAAATATAAAAATATCATAATGACAAATAATTAACTAGTAATTTTTCTCTCAATAGTTATAAAAAAGTAAAAATTGCATATTATAAATTAGTTATATAGATATATAAGTAATTGAAACACATCCAGTCGCTAGTTCTTCTCAATAATCACTACTAAGTTCTATGCATTTGTGTAGAATATTGTTCATTAACATTGAGTGCTTAATATCATAAAAATTTGTTTCAATTGTATTGGATATAATATATACTATGCAATTTTATTTGACATAATTATACATATTTTTTACTTAAAATTCATCATCAATTTTTTTTTAAGTATTTGTGAATATTTAACATAAATATAAATACCTTAACAAATTTTTTAATGACCGTCAAAAACAATATTTATTTATCCCTGAATTATTAACCTTATTTATCTGCATTTATTTCTAACATACTATAAATATTATGAACAATTTACTATTTTTAATTGGTTCTTTTCAAAAATATAATAAATAAAAACACAATAATTAAATTCTTGGATAACTTTGTTGTAAATAATATTAGTAAAACGATAACATTTTTTTAAAAATATTATCTGGATAGGTATAGAACATTATATATGAGAGATACAACCCCTTTTATGATATTAGATAAAATGCCTAAAAATAGCAACAATAAAATAATCAGTTCGTCACATTAATGTACGGTTAGCAATCTAGGGTTAAACATTTTAAAGATACCGATTACATATTATGGTATAATCATACCTAAACAGTTAAATTTTTGTGAATTATTGTTGATTTGGAACTCTAATAAAAACAATTATTTACAAAGGATATACTAAAAAAATGAATGCTAAATATAAATATAAATTAAATATATATAAAAAAATAATTTTATACAATTTTTTTCATATAAGTGTATGAGTTGCATAATTATTATTATTTGTGTATTTCTAATTTCATTTCCAAAACTTCACTATTAAATTTCTGACAGTTAGTTTATTAATTATAAGTATTAAAAGTTTAGATTAGCGAAATAGTGAACTAACATTTTGTGATATACCGCTTGGCTCTGAAGTCTAAACTTTAAGTACTTACAATTCATAAGCTACTTATCTAAAATTTGTCATAAATAATTATTGAAATATTCTAAAAAATATTCTGGTTTGGAATAAGGTATTAAAAATGCATATTATCATTAAAAAACAAATAAAAATGTTTTTGAATAACTTAAAACTAAGTAAAAATATTTCTTATGATTAATGATTCACCCGGTATATTACATTTTATAACTTACTAACTTTATAAACATAGGTTATTTTTTCATACCCTCTAATTTTGATAATAGTTCAGTTCACTATAATATTAAATCTAACATTTGTATGACAGAAAAAATAGTTATTACTATAATCTTAATTCTGTAAACTTCTAATATAATTTTAATACTTACTAGAATTAAATATTTTATTTTGAAGGCCATCTTATCATATGTGCTCTACCACAAATTGTGATATACTAGCGGTTATGAGATTCTTGTTTTATATGTGTTCTACCACTCTATTAAAATTATAGTATTTAATGCTGCACACACTCTCAAATGATAGAAAGTTTGGAAGGATCTGAAGCTATAAATTTAAAAAAATATGTTTGGTTTATAACTAAATATACATATTATGCTTCTAAAGTATAATATTTTATATTTTTATAAATATATATTTATACATATTTATACACATAATAACTAATATGTTATAGACCGCATACAACAAGAAAGCCTATTTCATAGTATATCAATCTTAAAAAAAAACCTAATTTTTTAATATCAGTCAGTCTAATATAAAATAAATAAGTAAAGACTAAATGTTTTAAAATACAACACTAAAGTGTCGGCAATTTTTAGATCCTAAATTCATTTATTCGTTCAATAATGTTTCAAAAGTAAATAATAATTCATTTTCATTCAATAAAAAAAATAAATAAATTATTAATAAATACATTTTAGATGTTTAAATGAGTGTGAATTGAATCAACCTAAACAAATATTTTTTAGATAATTTTATCTTATTTTTTTTGGGTGGGGGGATAAGCATTTAGAAGACATCGACATTTGTTGTTTCCGTCTAAAAAGCGTGTAACATAGCAAATTGTACCTCTGTTAGTTTGAAAATTAGAGCGAATCGACTTCTTATACAATTTAAATGTAAGATTATTATCCAGGCAATCTTATCGGCTTTTTATTATATTTCGATTTTGAAGCGAGTTTTAAGTATTTTAAAATAGCAAAATATTTATACATCTTAAAATACTCTTAACTCAAGTTTGAATGAAATTTCTAAGTTATTCTACTCTAAATACTATGTGTACCTAATAGTTAATGAAAAAGATATTTTTATTTACTTTTGTTTTGACAATGGTTAGATAATTTATTAATCCATAATATGCATATGTGTAATATTCAAAAACTGTCTTAATATACTTGAAATAAATGTCTTAATATACTATTTACAGTATACATTTAAATATGTGGTGTCTCGTTTGTAAAATCAATGTATGTATCGCCACGGAATGTTCCTTAAATGTGAAAAATCAAAGTATTTAAAAATATTGTCATTAACTACACTTGAAAATTCCAAAATTTCCAATAAACAATAATTAATAAATGCATAATTTGAACATAAAATGGAGGGGAAGAAATTTGAGCATTCTTGAAAAATCACCTAGGATATTAAAGACTATGGAATTTTTTCTCTATAAATAAAGTATTATTACTATTGATACAATAATTACAATTATATTTATACCCAATATTAAAAACAAAATTAATGAGATATTTCTTTATATTAAAATAAAATACACACAATATTATTTTCAAATATAACAATTACTTATACCTTCTTTCTAACAATAATCTTTTGATTTTTGACATGCAAAATAATTATTTAATATTAAAAATTGACAAATGTATAAAAACTTAAAATATTTATTCTCATCAAAATATTGCTACAATTGATAAAGTACTTCGACCGATGCAAAGTAAACTTGTATACCAATTCAAACATCTTTTCATTTTTTAAATTGAATAACTTGAAGTACCTTAGTTTTTGTTAGTCGCTTAGGTTGTTATTCCTATGTTCAACGTGTGTTAGACAAATACAGAAAATCACCGCATCCAACGCTCTTAAAGTGTGCAGGGAACACATGTCGTGCACACTAATGATCAGTCACTATACACAGAGTCACACTTCACTCATGATGGTTATAGAATATTACATAAATCCAACCCTTTAAAAATGGTTTGCTTTCAACAGTCTTAAGGTTAATTGGAGATTACAAGTTTTTATGTGACACATAAGTGACTGCAGCCAATTATCGCTACATATCAGACACCTTTCAAAAGATTTAAACATAATTTAATACAGATTACATAGATTTGTACTCTCCATTATGTCCTAAACATTAAAGCTCTATGTGACTTCCTAAATTTTAGTAAAATACATTGCAATTTTGTCATGTTGAACAATACTTATTGTAAGTTATTAATTTATTTTCAGTCAAACATACGTAATGCATCAACACCACTACCTGAAAAAGCTAAAAAAAGGCGTTCCAAACCAGTTGAATCTACCTCTAATGGGCCTAAGAAAGAAAAACCTAAAAAACCTCGTTTAAACAATAGAGCTGGTAGATCTGAAGATAATAATACGGATATACTTACAAATCTTGGGTTAACAAACAACCATACAAGTCCACTTCGGAGAAATAATACTCTATTAGACAGACCTGAAGTAACCACTCCGGTAAATATAAAAATAACTGTCAATTTGTTTGTCGTTTTGCTTATAAAGGTTTAAAATGATTTCAGGAACTCCCTCCATTAGATATAACAACAATATCCAAGGCTTTATTGGAAAAGAACATTACACCATCTCCTTTGAAATTTGGATTCCTTGGTTTGGGAAATATGGGATCAGGAATTGTCAAAAATCTATTGAATTCTGGACATGAAGTGATCATTTGGAATAGAACTCCAGAAAAGGTAAGAAATATATTGAATTGTCAATGATTAGGCAAACTAATAGCACCTGATATTTTACTTTGATTAATATTAAATTGTTTAAAATTTTAAGATCCATAAATAATAATGTAACTAAATTTAATACTATTATTTTAAACTGGTATTATTCACAAAATCTAAAATATATAGTTTTAACATTCAGTATTATGAAACATATTTCTTAAGAATTCAAACTAATATTATTTATTTAAAAAAAATTTTAAAATGCATTTGAAAATGTATACTGATACTGAAAGTTTGTAGATAAACAAGCAACTAATCAATGCTTTTTTTTTACCATACGACCAACAAAAAAAATGCTTTTATAAAAAAAATTTTAGTTCGTTCTACTAATTTTACCAAAAACAAAAAGCTTGCACCCACATTTGATTAATTTTATTTAACACTTAATTCTTAGATAAACTTCCATACTATTCCCCGTAAGATTACCCACTTTTTTTTTGCTTACTAACAGTATAGTAAAAATGATGCGCCAATATAAAGTTCACTATACCGTGGTGTTTTGCAATGTCTAATCGTTGAAATACAGTAAACTGTGTTTTCACCATACTCTGTGTGTGCAAAAACATAACAAAAAGTTGGTAAATTTACAGGGAATGAGTATAGATACAAATTATATTGATGCTATCACATTTTTAGTATTTAATGCAAATGATATGTATGCACAAAATGTATATTATTACCAGCATACGATGACGAGAGTAAAGATATTATTTTACAAAACTAAGATTAAATAATTTTAATTCCTATAACAAATAAAACTTCATTAATCTGTGGTGAATAAAATATTCAAAATGCCAATGAATTTGATTCATGCCTAAAAACTAGATAATTACTATCTTGATTAAAATTTTAAACGTTTAATTGTTATTATTTCTTCAAGTTTGTTTTAGTAGTTTATTTTAATTGAAGGTTGAAATAATACATACGCTCCATTTAAAATCTCAAATTGTATTTTAGATTCTGAGTGATGTTATGAATGTATTGATTTTACAATGGTTTATGGCTTTTGTCAGTAAAAATGCTTCAGTCTTAACATTTTGTAAATTTATTTTTTCTATTTGGCTAATGGTCAAGACGCATGAAATATCATTTTAGTTACCTACATTTTATATTATATTACTTATTTGTAAAATATATATTACACAGGTTGCTTTACCAACCATATCCTCCCCTATTATAGATTCTGAGCAGTGACTAATATATTACTTTTACAATGATGTTTTCTTTTTGTGTATAAACGAGAAGTAGTTAAAATAATACTTTGACTTAAGAGATGAGTTTCTAATTCCAAATTCAAATGTAACTAGTACTTTGATTTTTGAGAGGTCAAAATAGAAAATTTACAATAAATTTCAAGTCAGAATCAAAAAATTGCGGAATACAGGATTTTTTTAAAAGATTGATTTTATCTTTTTCATGTAACTCAAACACAAATATTATTCGTAAATACTTGAAATTTTCTAAACACGATAACGTTTTTTATTTTTATTGTAACAATATATCAGAAGCCTTGTATTACTTTATCATTCTCTTTTTGACCCAACGAATACAATTTTATTGACATTTTTAGAGGAAAAAAACTGAAAATGTCCGAAACGGTTCAGAACATTTTGAAAGTTCTATCGTGTACAACTCATACAAATATAAACATCCAGTCATTTAATAAAAACCAAAATCAATTTTGTCAAAAACCGATTTTCCTTCATTTACATTTTGATATTCCCAGCGCTTTTGAAAATTATTGGGAATTTTAAATTTTGAAACCTCTTGAATGCACCAATTATCCCATTAAAACAAGATAGTGTTGAAGAAAATCGAAGCAGTTTTATAGCCATAAACGGTGATGACAAAAAAATAAAATAAAAACATCATTGTAAATTCAATTGCTCAGAATTTAAAATATCCCAGTAATTTTCAAAAGCGCCCTGTGAAAAATAAAAGAAAAATTAAGAAAACAGGAAATTTTATGCAAAATCGATTTAGGGGTTTTGGGGTAACTCTAAAACTAAGACCGTACATACAAATGTTGACTGAATGTTGATATTTTCAAAATATTTCGACTTGTTTTGAGCTGTTTACAAAATTTTCAGTTTCCAATTTTTTGATTCTGAGTGAAACGATTAATGTATTAATTTTACAATGATGTGTGTTTTTTTATTTTTTTTGTGTCTGTCACCATCTTTCAGGACAGTAAAAATGCTTAGATTTTCTTCAATAGTATCTTTTCTGATAGGAAAGTGAATCTAGTTGGTACTTTGGGGGTTCTAAAGTAAAAGTTTCCCAGTAGTTCTAATAATGCTAACATTAACATTTCCTATACATCATAACATTTTCCAAATATTTTGACTCTTTTTGAGCTGTTTATACAGACATTGTCAGTTTTTAATTTTTTTTTAGTTTTTTTTTCTATAAATATCAGTACAATTTTATTTGTTAGGTAACAAAGCATGAAAATTAAAGCAAGGCTCCTAATATATTGTTACAATAGTAGGTAGTTAAAAAATATTAAAAATACATAGGTACAGTTTTTTTTTATAAGCATTTAAAGTTCAAATTTTGACAAAATTTATCAAATTTAAAATTTAATGATTATTTTGTAGTTAAAAATTATAAAATGTTCAACTTTTATAGCTAAAGATTTAAAATTTAAAACAAGGTTTCACGCAAATAGGTAAATATATAAATTACTTTATTCAAATATACTTAGTAATATATCATAGGCTGACTGACCGTTTTCGCTCAGAATTGTTTTTCTTGCACAATAATATTATATCATTGAATTCAAATTTAACACCATCCATTACAGTGACATCCACTTACCCACCTTTTTTTTTCTATAAATATCAATAAAATTGTATTAGTTTGTTCAAAAAGCTTGAAAATAGAATAAAAGTCTTCTAATATATTGTTACAAAGGCAGAAAAATTATTTTCAGAATTTTTTTTATAAGTATTTTAAGCTTGAATTTTGATAAAATTTATCAATTTAAAAATTATTTTGTAGTTAAAATTTTTTTAAATTTTCAACTTTTATAGCTAATGGTGGAAAATTTAAAACAAGGTTGTGCATAAATTACTTTATTCACAATGATATTGTCACTTATACTTAGTAATATCATAGACTCTGACTGCACGTTTTCGTTCAGAATAGTTTTTTAGCAGTTCAACAATATTTAGGATACATACGCTAATTTCCAATTTTTATAATATTTATCAAAATCATGAAAATTTAAAAGAAGGTTCCTCTTATCAAGGTATCAAGGTTATACTGTAACCAAAAAATATTTAATACAGTTTTTTAACAGATATAAGTTCAAATTTGGATGAAACTAAATATATAATAATGAGTTACCTGCACAGGCAATTTATAATTTTTTTTTCAAAGAAGTTCAATATCTCATGTCTACAAAATCACATATATTTGCGAATTTTTTTTTATAGTAAACAATTTATATAATTTTAAATCTATATAGCTTAGCTTTATATAATTTAAATTTGAATACTAAGTTCATCATAGGAAGTGAATACTATAACCTAAAAATATAAAAACACAATTTTTTTATACACATTTTTCTTAAATTTGGACAAAATTTGATAGGTCTTAGGATGATATTTAAACGAAAAATAATAATTTTTTATGTTAAAACTTAATATATATTTTATATACACAATGACATTCTAAAATGCAATGTTTTCAACAAAAGTTAATTCAATCTAGGTACTGTAATACTAATTAAATTATTATAATAGTAAGATAAATATATCATAAAATATACTTAGTGGCTGACATATAATCTCACTCAGAATGTTTTCTCGTGCAATGATTTATCGATGAATTCAAATTTAACACATACATTTCAATGACTTTTACAAAGTTGAGGTATGCTTTTACCTACTGTACAGCAGAAGTCATCTACTTCCCGTTTTTTAGAATAATGTTATCTAACTATTAAAACTAATATTTTTGAATAACACTTAATTTATATGAATATTAAATGAAGTAATGTTTTTAGTGAGGTAATTTTGATTGTATAATACCTTTTTGATATCAATTGTTGTAGAGAATATGAAAATCATTTTATTTTTCATTTAATATAATAAATATTCCTTATTTTATTTTATTATACAAAAATAATACAAAAATCTACATTCAATAAACAATAATATGAAAATATAATTGAACAACATAACATTTTTTAATTATTAATTACATACACAACTTTCATCTTTATTGTATGGCAGATTCCAATTTAATTCCACTTCCGTCAGTAGGACTAGCTGACATTGACCTACAGAAAACATAATATTGCTGTTAATTTACTTAAAATCATAAAGTTTTAATATTAATTAATTTTATACGGATACCCCAGATATTATGAGTTAACAATTTTATCATTACTTTATGAATTTCGAATATTTTTTAAAAACAAAAATAGTTATAAACCACTACCTTTTGAGAAGCATAAAAAAAACCTTAATTAATTCTATAATCTTCTTATTGTTGTATGGTTTCTTATCAGGTTAGATTATTATTTAACTTATAATGATATTATAATTTTTTATTTCTATCAATAATTGCTGAATGTTCAATAATAATTTATGAATTTAGATTCAGTATAAATTCTTATAATTAATATTATTTATGCAATTGATTGTGAAATGGAACAAAATAACAATAATTTTTCTATTATAAATGGTATTTATAATTTTAATATATAAATTTACTAACAATGATAATACTTATGCTATTTTATAATACAATTATTAAAGCTTAATTACTTAATTCATTTTTCCTTTATACTTAAACATATTTTGAATTACCTATTAAAAAAATGCTAGCTGTAAAATGTTTGGTTTTTTTCTTAAATTCATACTCTTGATAATTTCATAAAATTTAAGTACAAATGCATACAATTACATTAATATTATTTTATTCAAACCATTTTAATATTTACGAGTTGATTAAATAGTCGGTAAAATTATTAAAAAAATATTTTTACAGTTTATTTTTGTACTATTTAATAAATTAAACTGATTTACGTAGAATAAAAAAAAAATTACCATAAGACAATTTCATGTAACAATTATTTACAACTAAACATCTGCTGGAAAAATTTTTGGTTTTTCTGTAGATCCCATTTCTGTTTCTATCTGTTGACTTCGTTTTTTTATACAATTCAGTCTATAATAAAATTAATAAACATTATTTAGAATAAATAAAAAAATACTTATTTTAATACTAACCTTATTAATAGTAGCTTGAAAGCACAACATAGTATTGTTAGCATTAAAAATCCTAATGCTGACGATATTCCTAATAACAGTGCATTTATTTTGATACTGAAAAATACTTCACTGTCAAGATGTACTTCCACTAGTTTAGAACTGTTCCCATATTTATTTGATACATAGCAAGTATAATTACCAATATGAGTTCTTAGCATTCGTAGAATATGTAAAGATCCATTTTTGTCAGTTAAAAGTGATTGACTAACTATTTGATTTAGATCCCAGTTATGAACGTTTGGATGGTGTGATATATTTATATCGGCTTGTTTATTTTCGTGAAATGTTAATCCACCTGGAACTAACCAAGTAATTGATGGAAGTGGATTTCCATAAGCCATACAATTAATAATTCCTTTTTTGGTTAACTGTAATGTAATAGGACTGTTTGTATAGTATATTTTTGGTGGGCAGTTAATTTCATTCAGTGATTCGATAAAATTTGAATACTTTTCATAACCAACAACAGTAGTTGTTTCATTATTGAACCATTGGCTAAACCATCCATTTTGACAACTTGGTTGAAGTTTTGTATTTGTCATTCGTAAATGTTGTAGGTTCTTAAGGGAAACAATGCTAGGTGGTAAGAAATCAATTGTACCACAATCGTTAATTTCTATAATTTTAATGTTTGGCGACGAACTAATGAAATCGTTGTCAATTGATGTTAAATGTGTACAGTTATTTAGTATAACAGTATATAGATACATATTATGTTCACCGAAGGAACTTTGATTTAGATTTCTTATTCCAGAATTTTGAATACTAAGGTATTCCAGTTTGTACAAGTTTGTCATTGAATTTGTATCTAGTAAAGATAAATTTGGATTACCTATACTAAGGTTTTTCAAATTGATAGTATGTTTGAATAAATTTTCTGATATTGAACTAAACAGATTTTTCTCTAAATTTACTGTTGCCAGTGAGCTAGTGTGTAAAAACAAGTTGTCTGATAAAATATTCAGTTGATTGTCAGACAGGTCTATGTACTCTAATTGAAGACAGTTGTGGAATGTATCATCCGATAGTTTAAAAATATCGTTTCTAGATAAATCTAAGTACTTCAGATCATTGTGATACAATGCCTCCACTAATTTTATCTTGCTCGCCACCCATGTAATTTCTTGCAGTAGTTTGCCGTTTTTAAACGTGTCGTTGTTGACGATCGCGATAGGAACATCGTCGAAACGTAAGACTTGTGTGCCGTAAGGGAGGATGAACGCTCCATCTTGTTGTAATGTTGTGCACGACACTGTGTTGTTGGCGCATTTGCAAGCCATGTCGTTATCGCAAACGGTGGCCGTCGCGTCCAGCGCATTAGTGAGCTTTTGTAGTATGATGGTCGTCAAAATAATCGTTAATGAATCCATTTTCGAGTTATCTAAAACAACATTTCGTATACAATAAGAATCTGTTCGAAAAACATTACGATCTCTCGATCGTGTGGCGCAGACAATGAGTACTGTTCAAAAATACGTTTTGTGCGTTTACCTTTTAATGCGTTTTATATGGCGGTTGGATCTCATTTGTTCCGAGTTGTTGGACGCTTTACTCAGGCAAACGGTGAGAAAAACGAAAATCATAAAATGTCGTCGGCCGCGTAATGTTTGAAACGATATTTTACGGATACTGAGTACTGACGAACGACAGTGTTAAACGCTCCGAAGCCAGTAGTTTCTCTGATGACTCAGTGTTGCCAACGTATTCTGGCCGTCCCGTGGGTGCACTGTCGTGCGCGTGCCAGCAGCGATTAATAACCGTCAACAACAGTCGTCGAACAAGAGAGACCTGCTGTAGTTTATGATCGTTTTAATTTATGCGTATCGAGAAACGGGTTGCGCGTTTTTAATCTACCTAAAAATCCATTAGATATTATCAGCTGCAACAGTTGTATTTATGTACATTCGTAATTATAGATAATAACATGATTATTACCAAGTGATATTTTTCCTATCATTTCGAATGACCAAACACTTTGATTTCGAAGTTTATCAGAAAATATATTCATATATATTTTTAGAAGAACTCTGAAACCTGTATCGTGTAGATAAACCGGTTCATAATCAATAATATATCAATCGGAAATAATCAGTTTTAAAGCGGCTTTGCTGACCAGATGATTTTAAGAGCTTTTGATTTATAAAGAGAACCGCGAATACCGAGACAAAAATATTGAATTTTTCGGGAAATCGCGGTTTATGTTATAGCGGCGGCGCATAGGTAACTTGCCTATAGTTTTATTGCCTTATTTTTCGCGGCAACAACAAACCGCTTGGAATAACGTTGCCAGCCCGACTCGCTTGGCGTCCCCGAGTCCACCGCAGCTGTTTGACCCTCGCGGTAAATTGTGGCGGAGCGACGTGTCGTAAAGCGTAATAAAATAATAATCATTATTCAATTCAACATTCATACACCGACGGTAGGGCGTAGCCGAGTGTTTACTTGTGTTTTAAGCGTCGACTTTTAAAGGAATCATAAATAATTCGACGTATATTCGTCAATTCGCTACCCACTTATGACGTACCCCCCCAAAAAAACATTTATTATGCCAATAATTGTGTAGAGCCTAATTGCAACTGACTATGACATTTTAATGGGCAAGGTTAGGATCGGCATTTTTTTACGATTAGTTAATCACGTGACATGGTGTAGCGTAACGTATTCATAATTTAATGACAATGTGGGGTAAGCTAGGGGCGTGTTACTCAAACTGTATACCAAATCTGGACCTTCGCAAATTGCGATCGATCGGCTGCATACGAACTGAGTCCCAATAAAACCATTAGGACAAATTGAATCCCGGGTTGTTTTAAGGTATATATTGTTATGAATTAGGTCCCGTGAAATTATAGCTTAGATTGATCTTCGTCAAACTTAAAAAAAAGACTGATTCTTCGATTAATTTTTATGAAAACAACATTATTATCCATCGATCAAAAAAACACCGTTTTTCACTTAAAAGGACACTACACCCGTTTGTGTAATCTCCGTCTTACAAATGTAAAAAAATAAAAAAATTAGTTTTGCACGTAAAAGAACCGAGAAAGCTAGATTACAAGTCATAACTAAGAAACCTAATTTTCACCACATTAAAAAGAGAACGTTGGCTGTGAAATATCGTTTTTATCTTTTCGATATCGGTACTTCAAAGTCATTCAAGTTTTAAAAACACAAAAGTTATAGATTTTGAAACAATAAGAACTTTTTTCGTTTAAGTGATATCAAAAAATTAAAAAGAAGTATTTCACAGATAATGTTCTCAACATATTGTATTTTAAGTCTTAACTATAAGTACAGCCTGAATAGTTCTATGACGCGAAAAACGTTTTTCATATGTTGTATATTTATAAGGCGGAGGCAACAAATGCGGGTGTAGAGTCCTCTTAACATCCTTCATCCGTGGTGCTCGGTGTAGGTATCTTGTTAACTAGAGTGTATAATATTATAATTATATCGGAAGCCGATGATAATTATTATACTAACGACGGTAGAAATAAAATCCAAAATTCCTGGCCTATATCTATATGTTATTTATTATCTAAATTCTAAGTGATGAAAGTCATACAATTGTATATATGAACAACATCCCGTCTTCGTCTCCATTATATTACTTATGGTTGATTTTATATTTTACTCAAAATAATCCTCGGACTCTTATTAGTAATTTTTGATTTCCCGTTCAGTATAGGGACTAACTTAATATTACTGCGTTACGATCATACAATGTTTTTTATCATGATTCATGACTTATGATGAGTAGGTATAACATTCGTCGACTGTCGACACTGTCGGTTTATGAACGTTGAAATCGTTTAATTTTGTTAACTCTATAGCGAACGTTACTAGTTACGACATTTGTCCAGTATTTTAAATAAAACTTTCGCATTCGTTTGACATGATATATTTTTGAGGATTTCAAATACATTTTGCAAATATAAATCTCAAAAAAAATATTATCGATGGTATTTATATGGGATTAACTATTCTTTAATTTTTAAATTACAAAAATTGACTCAAGATTAGCTACCCTAGGGTAAACAAAATGTTTATCAAATATAACAGAAGTTTATATTAATTTGTTGGATTTATGCAGCTCCTCAGCCGGTCAAGGTTATCCCTATCAACTATTGTCTATCCTTTAACCTAATTTGTTTAAAAGGTTAGGTTAGGTAATATCAAATATAATATTTTATAATTTACATTAGAATTAATATAATATAATTTATTATTTTAACACAATTTTCTATACGTAGGTATTTTCAATTTGGTATATTAACTAGTATTATTTCGTATATTTAAGTATATATTTTAGTAGTTTTTATTTTAAATACTTTCATTAATAAGTAATAACCATTAACCACAACGGACCACTATGCAATTAGCCGAGTTTCGAGTTTCCGTGTAACATAATGTTGACGTAGATAACAAAATTTTGGTAACCCGTTCTATTTATATGTTGGAAATATACGGTATACAACTTACTGTTGTATATTATGTTACATTACACGGTATAGTGGAAACCCACCTTATAAGTTCTATATATTTCAAATCAAACCACACGAACCGAACCATTTATGTCAAATTGCGATGTTTAAAGTTATCTGTGATAACTGATAAATAATGAATTGTTTGTCAACACATAATAACAGATCAAGTAAAACTTATAATAATTTCAAAACTTTCATAATATTTTAATATGTTGCATAATAGTATCGTACTTTTACTAGGTACTACCTATTTTATAACCAGTAACCACTCAAGTCGTGACGTTTATCAACCCACATACAACTTACTGTACAATGACATTTTTCAATATTTATAACTATTATTATAGTTTTTTGTGTGCGTTCAATCAATTAGGAACACAGTTTGTATAAGTGTGTTATAGTTTAAAAATTAAATTTATATCGTAATCTGTTAGAAGTTGATCGACTAAAACACGTGACATTACTTTATTATATTGGTAGTAATTTTAATGTGAAACGTTATGTAATTAAATTAACTTACGTAAAAACATAATTACATTGTTATCGACTAACACCATACATAAAAACACCATATTATGCTATATACAGTTCATAACTTAAACGTTTGTACGTCTGTAATCTGCTGCAGTATTTCAGCATTTATTGTTTTGTATTTAATTAAATATTAAAACGGCATTTTTTTAGTATTTACAATAAAAAATTAACACTAAATTCAATATTATTATGTAAACACGTATTATCATTGTTCTGTTTTAAACACAACATTGTGGAAGTTCGAGAATTATATATTTGTACATAAAATCGTTCTGTTTCAGCGGCTAATGATCTAATTATTAATAGTCGCGTCGGTGCATTACGTTGGTTAATCTATCTTGCACTATAAGTTATAGTATAGTAAGCCATAATTTTTTTTATCATTAAAAAATACAATAAGTAAAACAGGATCAAATTATCAAAACTAGTTTATATTATTGTAATTATTATATTAGAAGTATACTAACTTCTACATCGTTTATACGTATTACCTAACATAATATTACATGTATATACATGGATGCAGTATTAGGTTAGGTTATGTTTATTATAAGCTTAACCTTACCTAACATATTCATCCTTATTCATTTCTATCAAATTTATATTGAATTTATTATTTCTTTCACGGTGCAATCTGTTATTCTCAGTCTTTAATTATATAATGTAATCATAAAAAATATTTGGAAAAATCATAGTGCCTATTATTTTAATATTTTTAATTCATTTAAATATTATACACATTTGTATATTATACCTATTATATTTTACTACTGAATAATTCTTAGGCTTCTTACTAATAACATTTTAATAGCATATTGACATGTTAAGACTAGTGATTTCTAAAAAGATAAATAGTATTAAGTCTATTGATAGACCTGTTTATGGCAACTAGTTAACCGTCTTTCACTAATTATGTTATTCTTCTATTAAATATTGGATAAGTAGGTTTATGATATATATATATATATAACTTTTATTATAATTAAATTAAAATAAACCTTAAAAAATTATAATTGTTTATTGTTACAAAAAAATTAGTTTATTGTAATTAATAAATATTTGTGTATAAAATATTAAGAATCCAATTAAATATGATAATTATATCTCAACTGTATAAACAGACATTGGTCTTTTGTTAATATATTATTATTAATTATTATTCTAACTATGTGTTATTTTATGAATTACAAATGTATATTTTTTGATTTTATAGTGTCAAAAGTTTCAAGATGCAGGAGCCAGAGTTGGATTAACTCCATCAGATGTTATAGGAGATGCAGATATAACATTTTCTTGTGTTTCTGATCCACAAGTTGCTAAAGATGTACGATTTTTGTCATTCTTCTTATAAATAACAATTTATATTTACTATTTGGTGATTTTTACAGATGGTATTTGGGAATTGTGGTGTACTTCCCGAAATAAATAAATACAAGGGATATGTTGAAATGACTGGTATTGATCCAGAAACATCTCAAGATATTTGTGAGGTTTGTTGCTAGCAAACTATTAAATATTTTCATTACAAATATCATGATATGATTTTTAATGTTAACAATTTATTTTATTATAATGTATCACTCCTTCTTACAGGCTATATTGAGTAGAGGCGGGCGTTATTTAGAAGCCATGATTCAGGGAAGTAAATCAGATGCAGACGAAGGGAAACTAATTTGTTTGACAGCTGGCGATCAGGCTTTATTCGCTGATTGTAGATCAGTATTTTGTGCAATTGCCGAGAAATCAATGTATCTAGGTAAAGAGATATATTATATTATTAATTCATTTTATAAATTACCCTAATATTACTCCATTTTTTTACTAGGTGATGTTGGTGCAGCCACAAAAATGAATTTGATTTTACATTCTATCAAAGCGGTAACTCTAGCAGGATTAGCTGAAGGTATGGCTCTGGCTGATAGAGCTTTGATACCGCAACAAGCTTTGCTAGAAATTCTAGGACTGACTTCATTAAGATGTCCATTGTTAGCAGAAAAAGGAAAAGGTATGTCCATTTTAATTTATATTTAATTTGATTTAATGTGGATTATAATATTATCTGTTTATTATAGCTATGATGATGGGTAATTTTCAAACTCATCAAGCTTTAAAACATATTCAAAAGGACTTAAATTTATCGTTAAACTGGTCAGATGTTTTGGAACAACCTTGTCCAGTTACGGCTAGCGTAAATGAAGTATTTAAACATGCAAAACGTTTAGGTTACAGTGATCATGACACAAGTGCTGTATATATCCGAACTAAATTTTGATTTATAGGACTTTTTCAATAATCTTAAACTTTTCCTTTTTTTTTTTTTTTTTTTTTTTTTTTGACAGTTTTTTAAGGCCTACTTAGCAGATTGAAATGAATTTTTTCATTTAACAAATTATTTTGTTGAAAATATAGATGAATAATAACTATTATATTTTACTTCAAAAAAGAAAAAAATGTAAATATTAGAACTGTGAATATTACTTTTGCACCCAGCCCATTTTTCTTATAATATAAATGTATTTTTTAAAGTAATTGATATAATTGTATGGAAAAAACATAAAAGTAAATATAATATATATTATATACGTATATATATACTTATGTATGTTTTGTTTCTATAAATATATATGTAAATGTATTTCTATTTATATATACCTATATAAATATAAATACATATAAAACAAAAAGTAATTATGATTTTACTTGTTTAATTTTTTTTTCCAAATTAATAATTGTTTAATTGTGTTACACAAAGATTTAATTTAATAATGTACTTGGGATAAGTGAATATATAAAATGTTAACTTCTAGAACGTTGTGTAAAATTAAATTTTAAGAATATAAATGATAAATGATTTTAATTTGTATACTAATTGTATTTTGTAAATATTAATAGATAAATAGTAATTTAATGATTTCAAAATAGTTGTATAAGTTGGCTAAGACTTTAAAATTATTTGATTTTAAAATTTTTTTGGTTTGGCTATTCAGTATAGTAACAATTATAGAAAAATACAAATGGTTTCGCCTTAGGTGTTATAATTAGTCGTATAATTTAATGTTATTTTTTTTTTTTTTTTTGACATTAAGTAGTATTAAAATAGTTTTAATTACTTAAAATGTGTAATTCTACATTTATACTTGCTTATTAATTTTATATATATTTTTTTTTTTTTTGAAGGCTTTATTCAATTTGAACCAATAGATATCTTATTTTATTATTTAAAAGTAATAAACTACTGCATTATTTCATACTTTGATGATTTTTTATCACTTAAAAAAACATGGTTTTTTTAACAAAAAGTCAACAAAAATAATTTTTGTACTACCAAATGTAATATTCATAATTCATAATTTTTTTCTTTCGCTACTATTTTTATATGACATGTTCAGACATAATTTGCAATAACTAAATGCAAATCAGTAAAACTACAATAATATTACTCTCAGTTTTTAAAACTAAGTTAACTTCAATAAAAAAAACTTATTTCTTATTACCTTAAGTTACCTTAATACCTGAAAATATTATTTACAGAAAAAAACTTTAATATTCGTTTATAATATTATATATATACCTTTTTAATTGTATTAGTTTTGATATGATGGGATAACAATTTATATTGTTTAATTATAAAGTAACAAATTTTAATTTATCTGAAAGTACTGATTGTTTTTATTACATATGTAAATTTTATCGACCAATAAGTATATAAATTATGGATACACTTTTGAATACTTTTACTGATATAAATTATACATTTATTATTTATAATTATTATAATATTCTTATTTAATATTTGGTATTAAAAAAAATAAACATACAACTGAACATTTGTTATTTTTTTAGGCGATAACTATTATGATTTGTATGTCCAACTCCAGTAACATATATTTGAAACAATACTTAATGGCTCCTATATTTCCTTATTTTGATAGGAAAATGATAGAAATGATGTGATGAATTGATAAAAATGAGTCTACCACCAGAATTTTGGTATGTATGGTTATGCCTCAGTTATAATTTTTTTAATACTTAAATAAGAAAAGTTATAGACAAAAAAAAGGTCCGTATGTTGAACATTTATCTCGCACGATGTATAAACAGTTAAAATGTAAAATGTACTAAAGTAAAAAAATACTTTGGTGTCGCCGTTTTACCTTAAAGATGACCCTCGGCGTGGTCACTGTGTCCGTTTTCAGCTTAAATAAATAAATATATTATTTTGTATGTACGTCGCATCCATATTGCATTGTTCATTTCACACAACGGACAACGTTTACATCTATTTCACGAAATGGAACCGCGGTTTCTCCATTTCAAGTAATTACATAATATGGATTATGTTTCGTGAAATGGAACCCTTAAACCGTCATAAATAGAACTTGTTCCGTCATTTGGATGTCCTTATAGAAAAAATTAAAAAACATTCATTTAGGTTCTGAGTGGAGCGATGAATGTATTGATATTACAATGATGTGTGTTTTTAATTTTTTTGTCTATCATTACCGTTTGGGGCAGTAATTTAGGGCAGATTTTCTTCAACAATATTAGGTATATCTTGTTCGATGGGAAAGTAAATTAAGTTGGTGCATTCGAGAGGGTTCTCAATAGTTTAAAAAACTTATTAAAAACAAAATTTTTTTATCCAAAATCGGTTTTTGACCAAATCCAAAAAAACGATTTTGGTTTTTAGTTTAACTAAAAAAAAAACCGTAAATACATAAAATTTTTACTGAATGTTTAGTTTATCAATTGCTATACTTGATACAATTTTCAAAATATTTACTCATTTTGAGTTGTTTACGGACATTTTCAATTTTTTTAATTTTGTTTTCTATAAATGTTAATAGTTTTTATTTGTTGGTTCGAAAAGCGTGAAAATTTAATGCAAGGCTCCAATTATATTATTTCAATAACAGTTGAAAAATATATAAAAAACTTATGCACACTTTTTTATAAGCGTTTATTATGACAAAAGTCGTCAAATTTAAAATTTAAAAATGTATAAAATGTTCAACTTTTATAACAAAGGATTGAAAATTTGAAACAAGATTCTATGTTAATAAGCTAATGAGTTACTTTAGTCACAAAAATATCATTAAATATACTTAGTAATATATCATAGACTGGCTGACCGTCTTCGCTCAGAATCGTTTTTCGTGTATAATGCAATTATATTATTATTCATTGTATTCAAATTTAACATTAATCTAAAAACATCTTTAATGTAAAAAAAAAAAAACCACACCATGTAAAATCAATACATTCATTGCTCAGTATCAAATATTAAAGTTTTTTAATTTTTGCTATATGGACATCCAAATGACGGGACAAGTTTCGTCGATGACGGTTTCGGTATCCATTTCACGAAATATAATCCATATTGTGTAATTTCGTGAAATGGATGCAAACGTTGTCCATTTCGTACAGTAACGTACAATAACGCGATATGAATGCGACGTATATACTGAGAACTCCTTAATCTATAAAATCTAACCTAATTCGGATACAAACTTCTCAGAAATAGTATATTGTGTGGTAAGAGCGGAAATTGCCTCCCTGCAAGAGCCACACATACTATTTTTTGTTACGCCTTTGCGTTCATTGATCGCGCCACCACGGCAAAAGGTAATTCAGGCTGGGATCTATGCAACAACCAGACTATTCTACGAAAACATTTGAAACGACTTGCTTTTATTTATTTTAAGCGTCATGCATGGAGGTTATAATATGAATATAAGATGTAACCAAAAGTTTATGTTTTATAGGGACCGTACTACCGTAGTATAGATTTTAGTGTGTTTGGGCAGAGGATACGCCTGATATCTGTGCTCAGTTCTTTTGGGGATTTCCACTTTACCGCCCGCTGAACAGAAGAAGGTCGCTTTCCAACGCTTCAACCGTCATCGAAAACTTAACTTTCGGTGCAGGCATGACAAAAAATATTTTTCGTTAGTATTAAATTAAAAATAATATTTTCATTTAAAAAGTATAAAGTTTGGAAATCTATAACGATAAAAAAGTCAAAGGTTTTAAATTAACGTATAAGTTAAAATTTAGATTACAAAAAAATCACTATAATATACAATAATATATGTTTTTTCTTTTGTCCCTATCAAACATGTAATCTAACACACACTTAATATGCGTTTATGTAAAATGACGAAATTGATTAAACTATTCTGCGGTAAACCACAGGTTCACACATTCTAAAATTTCAAACGATATCTCGCTCGTGTCTTTGGAAACAAGATAGGTATTACGATTATATTTTACACATCGTGTTAATGTCATATAATATGGATGCCACCCAAACGAACACTGGTCTTTTTAGAATTAAACATTACTGCCGTGTTTCCAATTTTGTATAGAGGGAATCAAATCCGTCCGAAATTCCCGTTAAAATCGAAAATACTCTTAATCATTCTGTACGTATCTATGATATTTGCCAACCGTATTGTCGTATACCTAAATAGTAGTTTTGGCCAAACAACTCCATATATGATTAAATTAAACATGTGGGGCTGAGATTTTAATGCCCTAAAAAATTCAAAAAATATTAAAATCGCAGCCCTACGTATTTAATTTAATCATATATGGAATTGCTTGGCCAAAACTGCGCTAATATCGTATGTAGGTATACGATAATTTATGGTTCTGTTACCAAATATCATAGGTATACGTACAGAAAGATAATGAGAGTATTTTCTACTTAAACAGGAATTTCGGACTGATTTAATTCCATCTATAAACCATATATTGTCGTATACGATATTAGCGCAGTTTTGGCCAAACAACTCTATACATGATTAAATTAAATATGTAGGTAGGGCTGGGATTTTAATGTCCTAAAAAATTCAAAATTTGCAATGTAAAAATGTGCGTTTAAAAAACGATATAACGAATACGTGTTGTACAACGGTGAATCGATTTTCCGAAAACACTTAAAAACACTAAATATGTCTTATGACACTCAAATAGAAGTAGGTACCTATTGTTATCGCCTCTTAAACTATTTGTAGATAATAACTCTAGGGCAGCCGACTTCTATAGAGGCCTATGAAAATAATTAAATACAAATTTGTTTCATATTACGCAAATCTATAAATATAACCCCATGTTGCGTATTTTTTGCATATTTAAATGTGATTTTGGTTTTTGAGTTATATATTCATATTTATTTATTTTTGGCTTTATTTTGCAGATATTTTTATAATAACGTTTACTAACGACATTTCTTTATTACATAATTAAACAAACCCACACACTGCTGCATGATCACCAGGCACCAAAACACCGCATACATAAGAAGAAATGCCAAATTAACTAACATAATATCAACTATAAGTTCGTCAATCGTTGTCATTTAATATTGCCTAATCAATACAAATACAAGTTAGTTTAATTAAGATAAAGGGCACATGAGTAAAACTGAATACCTAGTGGTCCATTTTTATTGATTTTGGTTTTATAATTTTATTTTATTGCACATTAGAAGTAATATTGAGTGTTGAAATAAATTCAGTGAAAAAACCTTTCTGTCTACTATTATTGAAGGGGAAAGTTAGGTATAGTGATAAGTGGTGAAGAAAGATTGCAGTAGTCCATGCGGTTGTGTGGAAAACAGGGTGAAGTCCTAACTCCAAAATATCTATTTATTTAAATAAAATAAAAAAATTCAAGTCCGTACTTTTTTTCATAGTAATCATTAAATTTTTTTATTTATTTCAATACCTTTTCAAAGTTAATACATTTTACAAAAATAATAGTTCATATAAAGAGTATTCAAATTTATAAATATACTATACCTACCTATATTATTCAAAAATTGCCGTTCTAATAGAAATTATTTTTCGATAAATATAACTAAATATCAATTATAAACATAAAGTTAATTTTCTGTTTTTCTTTAACTTTAGTAGGAGGTGCGATCGTCCTGTCGTCCATGTCACGAGTCGCCATTGGTTGAACCTAAATTGGCCATGTTAAATGCACTTGTAAAACGGAGACAACTAACGAAGGTGTCCTCAGTGTTCACTGTACACTTTATATGTAACGTTTATTTGACACTGAATTACGATTGGTACTGTAAGTAGGCATTAATAATTCGTTTTTTATATTAAATAATTATAATAACAATACAGTAAAATAATAATATACATGGTTATAGGCATATTACTGTAATAGGTAAATATGGGATTTTGCAGTGAGTACCTATGTGAGTAAGGGATATGAAACTATATGAGTATATGACTGGAGAGGAAGATAATAATATTACGATAGTGACTTTACTAATGTGCCTACTTTTCGAAGTGTAAAGGTGACAAAGGAAGACTTAGATTCATTGATTTTTATCTTTCAATTGGTGAACCATTGTGAAAGATTATTTAGGTGAGTTTGTATTTGTTGAGATGCAATGGCATGGTCAGAAGAAACTGATAATAAAGCTGTATCATCAGCATATATTCCAACTATAGTATCTTCAGATGTAGGCAGGTCTGACGTATATATGGTATATAAGAATGGAGTGATATCACTGCCTTGAGGGACACCAGCAGAGATAGAAAATTGATTAGAGTGTTGTAAGTTGTGGCGGACATTAAATGAACGATTTTCTAGATATGATTTGAGCATTGGGTATAAAGGGGCAGGAAATATTTTTTTTAGTTTAAAAAGAAGACCTTCGTGCCAGACGGTATCAAATGCTTTCGCAATGTCTAAAAAGACTCCAGCGCAGTATTTTTTGATTTCGAGTGCTGTTGAGATGGTGTCCACTACACGGTGAAGTTGATGGGTTGTAACATGAAGAGAACGGAACCCAAACTGGAAGTTTGGAATACTGTTGTTCAATTGCGCTGACTTCAATGCTAGTGACAATTTTTCGAATTTTTAGTTTGACGACCATTTTTTTGGTAGGAGGGCAAGTGAATTCTCTCTAGATTACTCGGTGAGAATACCTCGTTACTTTTTGAATATAAATAAAGAATATGTGTGTATTATGTATATAAGTATCAGCGGCGTTTATTAATAAATAATAATAACAATGTTTAATTTGGAAAAATGTACCAATAAATTCAATTTTCTATTTTACAGTGTTTCGTTCAGAATATTGTACAAATCCACACGGCGTGTCGGATAGGCAATCTAACTACACCATTGCCGCGATTACAAGTCCAAATATCAGATATTACGAGATATCAACTATAGATACATACATAATATTATAATTATTCTCATATTTTTAAACATAATATTAAGACAGTATTGTTTATTATATTTTAAAAGCTGACCGATACCATAACATTTAGTATAATGACATTTAAAATGTGATGAACAATACTTTTCAGAAATCAAGCGCCAACGGAGTACTAAATAATATAACCTCGACATAAAAGGGGAGCAATAATTGATAATTTGCTTCTATGTTTTTTAAACAACATTTCAAACACTCAAATACCTAAGCTTACCGCGTGGTACCGTTCCCAACTATATGGATGTACCAGTAAGACCGTGGTAACTATCCTAATATGGATTATATAATTAGTAATTAGACACCAATACAATTAGGTCAGTATAATATATATTTTAGATTCTGAGAGAAGCGATGAATGTTTTGATTTTACAATGATGTGTGCTTTTTTTTATTTTAGATTCTGAGCGAAACGATGAATGTATTGATTTTTTAATGATGTGTGTTTTTTTTATTTTTGTGTCTGTCATCACCTATTAGGACAGTAAAAATGCTTGGATTTTCTTCAACAGTATCTTGTTCGATGGGAAAGTGAATATCGTTGGTGCATTGAGGAGGTCAAAATTTATAATTTCCAATAGTTTTCAAAAGCGCCGGGAAAAACAACATACAAATTAAGGAAAAACGGGAATTTTTACGCAAAATCGGTTTTCCATAAAAACTAGTTTTATGTAAAAAGCACATATACATACAGTATCAACGGTATCCATATATTATCATGAAATATGAGAGCAGTGCCTTCTAAAAATACGGGAATATATATACTTTTTTCAGATTCAGCCCATCCGTTAATAAGTGTAGCTCTTTGATAATTTTTTATGAAAGAATCGACGTTTTCAGAATTATTTCTCGTGAATTTTCCGGGTTCAAAGTAAGGTTTTTTATTGTCTCTCATATTTAATTATTTGTATTACTTAAAAAAAAAAATATTATAATAAAATATAATATACCATTATTTAATGTTAAAAATTTTTGTTAAACTGACTCAATAGAATTAATAAATAAGTAAATTTTTATTTTACTAAAAATAAAATTAGTTGATTTTATTTTTATAATAAATAATAATACCTATGTTAATTCGTAAATCGTTACACTAGTATGTTTTATTATTAAATAAGTCACTTTTTGTTATTAATGTTTTTCTTAAGTTTTATTTTTATTTTTTAGTATTGATAATTATTTAATTAATTCTTTTATTTTTTTTTTTATTAAAAATAAAGTATATTTACAATATATACCTAAGAGTATAATGAGTAAGTATGGTGACAGAGTAATGAGTAATATATAAAAATAACAAGAGAAGGAAAGCTCCCAGCAGTGCCACCTGACCAGAATTAGGGTTGAGTTTATTTATTAATGTTTTTTTTTTAATTTTTAATTTTTAATTTTTTTTTTTTATAAGTTAAGTGTTGAGGAAATCTCTTGGCCATTGCCTTTTTAACCTTCTAGGATTGATAGAGGTAGAGGATAAACTTTTAATGATGGGGTTTGAATGAGCGCGGAGCGTTGAGTGGAATTTTGAATAATAGGATTTAGCTAGGTCGTTAAGGGTTGGCATGTTCAGATCTTTATGGAGGTTTACATTGGTAACATACCAAGGGGCAGAGGTTATTAGGCGTAGGCATATGGATTGGAATGCTTGAAGGGTTTTAGTGTTTGATGGTTTTGCTGGCCCCCATAGTTGGATGCCGTAGAGCCAAGCTGGACGGATTATCGATTTGTATATTGTAAGTTTGTTGGTTAAGGAAAGTTTTGATTTTAATAGGGGTCTCAAAAGACGAAGTCTGGAGTTCACTGATTTACGTTTTTGTTTAAGATGCGAGCTCCAGTTGAGGCGTTTGTCGAATGTTAGCCCTAGGTATTTAACTTCGTCTGACGAAGGAATTACTAGGTTGTTAAATGTGACAGGAGGGCAAACAAATTTGCGAATGTAAAAGTTACATGAGTAGACTTCGTTTCGTTTATTTTTATTTTCCATCGTTTTGTCCATAGATTTATCATGTTAAGGTGACTTTGGATCATCCGACAAGCGGTTGCGGAATCCTGGTGTAATGCTCAAATTAGTGTGTCATCGGCGTATGTACCAAGAAAAGTGAAGGGTGTTTTGGGAATGTCGTGAGTGAACACAGAATATAGAGAAGGAGCGATATCACTACCTTGAAGGACACCTGCGCTAATACGATGGCTAGTTGAATAGCTATTTTTTAGTTGAACCTTGAAGGAGCGGTCAGATAGGTATGATTTTATTAATAAGAAATAAGGTGCTGGGAGAAACTTCTTTAGTTTATAGAGTAGCCCCTCATGCCAGACCCGGTCAAAAGCCTGTGAGACATCGAGAAACACAGTAGGGCAGAATTCTTTCTTCTCCAGTGCGTTAGAGATTTTATCGACAGTGCGATGAAGTTGGTGGATGGTTGAGTGATGAGCTCTAAAACCGAACTGGGTGTTATTAATTATTACAATTAATAGTAAAATATTATAATCTTATATAACTAATATAATTTTGTAAAATGTATTTGATCAATTCTCAGTTTATTTATTTGAATAAACTGAACTTGGATTGGACGTCGCTTTGTAATAACTTAAAAATGAGATAAATATAAGAACGACCCCTGTCGATAGTTATATTAAAATAGTAAAATTACGCTATTACCTTTCTCCAGGTGTTCGGAGGGTTCTCGAGATCGTGTATTCGAGAATTAGATCAAATACATCGTACAATATAGTTTTACGTAAAAATCACATATACTGTATTAACTGCAATCAATATAAAATATTATATTAAATGCCTTACCTGATTCGCAGTTGTTTGTGGACAATATTGTAGAAGTTTTAGGTTTTAGATTAAACAAAGTAATACTTCAAATACACAAATTTAATTAAAGAACGCACTGATTATTGCTCGCATAAGGAGTCCAGCTGTCGCTCGTTGAAATCGGTATTTGAGGCTTGAGAGGTTGTTACTCTGGTGGTTGGTGCTCATGCACTGGTTTAAGGGACGACACGAATATGCCGACTAGAGAATAGTAGGTGGTTTTATCAAAGGTTTTTGTATTTCCCCGAACTAGATTTCTCTTCGGCGGCAAAGACCTTTTTGTCGGTGACAAAAGTTTTATTGGGGATGACCGATTTCTACGAACGACAGTCTGGCCGTTATTTATTACTTTGTAAGATTTTAGTTTATTTATTATAATGGTGTGTGAGCATATCATTACAATATCATTGTATAAGAAAAACGATTCTGAGCGAAAACGGTCAGTCAGCCTATGATATTAATCCAGGGCTGTGAATTTCATGCACTAAAATAGTCTTAAATATGCATGCATTTTTGCACTAAAAACGAGTGAAATATGCTTTAAAATATGCACTATAAAATTTAAAAATATGCAATTTGAAAAAAATTATACCCACGTATGCTGGATGAAAACATGTTTTATTTAAATAAATATTGTAATTATAAAATGACTTTGAAAAAATGGACTTATAAAAATAATAAAATGAACGATCTACATCAGCTGACGTGGTAGGGGCATACTTGAAATATGCCATATCACTACTTGTTAAGTCTTTAGGTACCTATATCTAAACTGCCAATACGTTTTTTTCTTCTCCGTTTAATATTTTATTAATTTTATTAATATTTTATTAAGATTAAAGATGTTTCAAGTTTGACTTTTGACCACAGATATAGACAAGCGATAACAACAGGTGGTTACGGTATTGCATGCCACACCAGACCGGGATTAACACGATGTTCCTGCTATTATTACCACTGCGATAAAATTACAACTGTAATTGTAAAACTGTATCGTCCAAATTCAAGAAAATTTGCAAATGAGAAAAAAAGCAAAAACAAGAGGAACTTGCGAAATCATGCATTTATATGCCCATACCGGTTAAATATGCAAACATATGCAAAATAAGATTTCGTATTCAATTTATAAATAACGCAAAACAAATTTTGATCAAATCCATTTTCTTATACGATGTAGCAAAAAAAAACATGTAGATGCATGAAATTCACAGCCCTGGATATTACCAAGTATATATTTGATGATATATTGTGAATAAAGTAATTTATATATAACCTATTTACGTGGAACCTTGTTTCAATTTTAAATCCTTAGCTATAGAAGTTGAACATTTTATAAATTTTTAACTACAAAATAATTATTAAATTTTAAATTTGATAAATTTTGTCAAAATTTGAACTTTAAATGCTTATAAAAAAAAATTGTGCCTATTTTTTTTTAATATTTTTCAACTGCTATTAGAACGATATATCAGGAGCCTTTTTTAGAAAATATACAATCTATGCTATTATATGTAGTAAGTATTAAGTACGATAAGCATACGTATGTATAACTATATGATATTGGAGTTTTATGACTTGAAGGAGAAGTCGCTCCGCACCCGACCACTCTTCATGGGAATATATATTTTCTTCCAATTATGATTTCAGTTACATAATCACAGATATAAATGGTTTAGGACATTACCGGCATTCCACTGGACGACATAATTTTCTATTGTAATAACATAAAAATAATATAATTATAAAAACGACCCTTGTCGATAGTTATATTAAAATCCGATGTTGAAGTTAAGTATCTGCAAAGGTGGGCAATTAAATGAAAATAATTAACAGTGATAAGTTAAGTTAATTCAATTAAATTGCTTTCAGTTAAAATTTAAAAGTTAACCAAAAAAAAGGTGGGTAAGTGGATGTCGCTCTGCTGTACAGTAGGTTACGAGTGAGTCACTGTAATGGATGGTGTTAAATATGAATTCAATGATATAATATCATTGTATAAGAAAAACGATTCTGAGCGAAAACGGTCAGTCAGATTATGATGTTACTAAGTATATTTGATGATATTATTGTGCATAAAGTAATTTATATAATATAACCTATTTACGTGAAGCCTTGTTTTAAATTTTCAATCCTTAGCTATAAAAGTTGAATATTTTATAAATTTTTAACTACAAAATAATTATTAAATTATAAATATGATAAATTTTGTCAAAATTTGAACTTTAAATGCTTCTGAAAAAAAAATTGTGCGTATGTATTTTTAATATTTTTTAACTGCTATTAGAGCAAAATATCAGGAGCCTTCTATTAAAATTTCAAGCTTTTTTAGCTAACAAATAAAATTTTATTGATATTTGTAGAAAAAAAAACTAAAAAAAATTGAAAACTGACAATGTCCGTAAACAGCTCAAAAAGAGTCAAATTATTTTCAAAATTTTATCGTGTATAGAAAATGCTAATATAAACATTGAGTGAAATTTTCAAGTATCTACAGTCATTCGTTTTTTAATTACAATAAAATAAGAAAATCGTTACCTGAGAAATCGAGTGAATATCAAATGTTGTAAAAATATGAATTTCAAACGCTCATAAAAATTTAATTTGCTTGTAGCCTTTTTTTTTTTTTGATAAAGGTAGAC
This sequence comes from Sitobion miscanthi, assembly GCA_008086715.1. Lineage (NCBI taxonomy): Eukaryota > Metazoa > Arthropoda > Insecta > Hemiptera > Aphididae > Sitobion > Sitobion miscanthi. Next base: position 10,883,774 of record CM017800.1, on the reverse strand, counting down.
AAACTTATGGGTAATGTTGTATTACATTTTCAAATCTTAGATTTAAAAAGAAAAAATTTTATGAATTTTCTACTCAAACTAGTTTGCTAATATTCGTGATTTTTTCGTATTTTGTCAAGATTTGAAATTTAAATGCTTATAATTAAAAACTGTGACTAAGGATTTTTAATTTTTTTCGTCTGCCTTTGAAGCAATAACCTAGGAGCCTTCTACTAAATTTTCAAGCTTTTTTACTCAACAGATAAAATTTTATTGATATTTATAGAAAAAAAATGGAAACTGACAATGTCCGTAAACAGCTCAAATAAGTCAAAATATTTGGAAAATGTTATGGTGTATAGAAAATGAAAATATGAACAACCAGTGAAAATTTAGGGTCATTTGTTTTAAACTTACAACAAAAACCAAATTCAATTTTGTGAAAAATCGATTTTGCGTAAAAATTCCCGTTTTTCCTTAATTTTTCTTTTGTTTTTCTTGGGGCTTTTGAAAATTACTGGGAATTTTAAATTTTGACCTCCCCAATGCACCAACGATATTCACTTTCCAATTGAAAAAGATACTTAAGTTGAAAATCGAAGCATTATTTCGACTACTTATCGTGTACACAGACACAAAAAAAAATATAAAAATACACATCATTGTAAAATCTTTACATTCATCGTTACACTCAGAATTTAAAAGTTAAGTTACAACAATACAAATCTTAACTGAATAAGTTAATAATTTAAAAACAAAAATAATTAACTAGTTAAGTTAAAAAGTTAAAAAAACCTTAGAGTATCTTTATGATTCTCTACACGCTTGTAAGTGATGGAGCATAATACTAGATGCAACTATTAAAGTCATGTTATTACCTTCCTACAGGTGTTCGGAGGGCTCTCGAGGCTCTCTTCGCAAATGTTATCTGTTGCCGAGATGATGACTAGTGCTCGCATGGACTGGTTTAAGAGATGACACGGATATGCTGATGGCTAACCAGAGAGGGGCAAACGGTTTTATCAAAGGTTTTTGCGCATTCCGGAATTATAGATTTCTCTTCGGCGGCAAAGACCTTTTTTCGACCATTCCTTTTCTTTGGGGCATACGAGAAAACCGCACGCCCTACGCTCTACTGTGGTAAGTACTTGCCGATTTCTTAATTCGTGGTCGTACAATATACAGATTACCTTTTTGTCGGTGATGATGGTTTTATCGGAGATGTCCGATTTCTACGAACATCAGTCTGGTCGTTATTTATTATTCTATTACATTTTAGGTTATTTGGTATAATGATGAGTGAGCATATTATCATTACACTTTGTAACTATTGATATATGGACATAGGCGCAAATTCGATACAAAAACTGAAGGTGCTTAAGCACTTTCTGGGCATTTAAATTAAATTATAACTATGTGGCATTTATGACTTTTAGGAGCAAAAATGTTTGATGACAATTGAACATTGAATACTTATAGTGTATTAAGTACATTTTATAAAAATTAATACAATAGTCAATTTTAATTTATTAAAAATTTAAAACAACTTTGTTTATATTTTATTCAAAAAATATGACAAATAAATATTAGTATACAAGGTGTAACAGAAAGACCTGACAATAAAAAAAAAAAAAAACGACGCTACCTAAACGTATGACAAAAATTGTTAAAATTATATGATTAGTAAATAGTTTAAGAATTAATATATTCATGTCAGCAAATTCCCAAAAAAAAATATTTAAAAAAAAGTTATTACAATAACTTCCGTATACCTACATTCCAAATTCCAAAAAGATATTGATATTTCAAAAATTCTAAAAAATAAACTACTTGACTTAGATAAATGTTTTTACTATCAAAAATGTTATTATAATCAGATTCAAAAATTGGCTATTTGAATATATCAAAAAAAAATTAAATCAAATTTTAAATTTTTTATTTTCAATGTTAATACAAATAATTTTTTGCATAATATATGTTTAGCGCAAGTGACTATAAATTGTTTAAAAAAAAATATTTTAAATATTGATTAGAACAAAAGTTATTAGATACCAGAACATCTTTAAATATCCCGGATCACCTCTCTGAAGTATTTGGACTTGACCTCGAAAACTCCAATAATACCATAATGTTTCTAAAAAAAACCAAACTGTATAACCTTATCTAATTATATTGTAACAACCAAAATTGTTTATAACCTTAAAATGTAAATATTGTAAGCCAATAACCTTTGCCTGGCGTTTACTAGTTGGGCCCGAGAGACCCTTATTTAACCTAGTTAGGTACTGGCTTTTTTTAGGTACTATACTAGTTGGGTCCATGCAAAAAAACATTTCCCTTCTCATTTTTACAGACTTAGGACTGCCAGTGATCTATAAATTAGAACACAGGTACCTATGATTAGAAATATTTGTTTACAATGATGCAAAAAATTTTAAAATGTTAATATTAGTAGGTATATAGTATAAAATGTTAAAAAATATATACGTACACACGTTTTCCTTTTTCACTAAACATTAATTTAAATTTTTCCATTTCAGACAGAAAGTAGTTACAACTGGATTGGAATGTCAAGTTATACTGGCATTGTGTAACGTTTAACATCTGAAATACTGCTATTGAGTAAATATTGTTATATTATTTTTATACATATACCTATGGGTTAATTTTATTGCTTTTAACAATATTGTAAATAAATACTTGTAAGTTAAAGTTTTTATAATCGGACCCAATTAGTATGTTATCGTTTTTATAGACGGACCCAATTAGTTGCTTACCTTTATTATAAATGTTATCTTGGACCTAACTCGGATACGTCCCCTTTGCCTGTGGCGTAACTGGATAAAAGTCTATGGGGGGGGGGGGAATTAACCTCCCGTTCGGCCGTTCCTGTATTCATAATCGCGATTTCAAGATAATAACGTGTTCACGAATAACGGATAATAATAGCCACGAATAATTCGATTATTGCAATAATAATAACACTAAAAATATGTCAACATAGTATCATTCAATAACAGAAACCTAAAGTAAATATAAACTTTTATAAAGTAATTTGAGGAAAAAAATATTTTAATATTATGTCAACAGTCTTGTTAAGAATACTTTTTAAATGTGGATTATTTGAAGAGGCAAAATGATATTTTTGCCTCCACAAACATTTCTGGGGGGCAAGTGCTTCCTCCCCCTCTATTACGCCACTGACTTTTGCTGTTGAGGTTTTAAATAAATAATTAAATAAAAAAAAAGTTATTTTAAAAGTCAGTTCTTATAAACCATCACACAGACTGTCGGAAAATTGGAACTCATAAGTGAACGCCAACTGACAAGTGATTCGTATATCGTAATATTAGGTTTTTGTCCGAATTATATGTGGGTACGGGAATATTTATATTAGAAAAAATACTCGCGATACTATTGTGGTATCGCCGAGTCGCTGTTGAGCGTGATAACTGATAATAATATAACCGAACACAACGATCGGGTTTAGTAGAAACATTGGGAAATAATAATTAATGTTCTAAATAGATTTGAATTCGATAAAATTACAATTGTTGTCGAGTTAATTGTTTCATTCGTTTAGTAACGTACATTCAAATATGTAGTTTTAATGTGCCTATGTATTTTTAATATTTTTCAACTACTATTGTAACAATATATCAGGAGCCTTGCATTACATTTTCACCCTTTTTAAGATGTTCGGAAAATTAATATAAACTATATTATTAGCGATACTTATGCGTTTTCTAATCAATATAATAATTATATAAATGATAGTTTTAAGTAGGTATTATTATTTACCCTAATATCTTATGTTAAAATTGTCATTTAAAAAAACATGGCGTCTTGTGTACGATGTAAATACTTTTGCGTGAATACATACAATTTACCTTATTTAGTTATATAAGACATTAATTTAAATTATAGCTACAATATGCATACAATATACTAAACTATTTACTATACCTAAACGTAATAATATTATCTTCGATCCGGCAATCAAATGCGTTTTGCGTGAAATCATAGTAAATGGACGAACAATATACGACAATAGGACGTTTTATGAAGATTAAATTTCAAACGAATACTACGCATACAATTAAAAAAGGTGGGTAAGTGAATGTCGCTTTGCTGTACAGTAGGTTACAAGTGGGTCACTGTAATGGATGGTGTTAAATTTGAATTCAATGATATAATATCATTGTATAAGAAAAACGGTTCTGAGCTAAAACGGTCAGTCAGACTATGATGTTACTAAGTATATTTGATGATATTATTGTGCATAAAGTAATTTATATATAACCTATTTACGTGGAGCCTTGTTTTAAATATTCAATCCTTTTTTTTTTTTTTTTTTTTCCGTTTGAACCGACAGCAGAGTAGGATCTGTGTGAACAAATACTACTCCTTTGCTGCCATCGTTTATTAATGTTTAATAAAAACGTTAATACATGCACATTCTTAACACATAACTAATTATGGTTGCTACACCTTAAAAATAAACATTAATACAATAGGTACAATACAATGCAATACAATGCGATACAATAAATAAAAGTCAGTCAGTTGGAGCGGCTGTAACTGCATTCGCTCTTCGTTTCCTTGTTTTAAATTTTCAATCCTTAGATATAAAAGTTGAACATTTTATAAATTTTTAACTACAAAATAATTATTAAATTATAAATATGATAAACTTTGTCAAAATTTGAACTTTAAATGCTTCTGAAAAAAAAATTGTGCGTATGTATTTTTTAATATTTTTTAACTGCTATTAGAGCAAAATATCAGGAGCCTTCTATTAAAATTTCAAGCTTTTTTAGCTAACAAATAAAATTTTATTGATATTTGTAAAAAAAAAAACTAAAAAAAATTGAAAACTGACAATGTCCGTAAATAGCTCAAAAAGAGTCAAATTATTTTCAAAATTTTATCGTGTATAGAAAATGCTAATATAAACATTGAGTGAAATTTTCGAGTATCTACAGTCATTCGTTTTTTAATTACAATAAAATAAGAAAATCGTTACCTGAGAAATCGAGTGAATATCAAATGTTGTAAAAATATGAATTTCAAACGCTCATAAAAATTTAATTTGATATGCTTGTAGACTTTTTTTTTATTGATAAAGGTAGACAAACTTATAGATAATCTCGTATTACATTTTTAAATCTTTGATTTAAAAAGAAAAAATTTTATGAATTCTCTACTCAAACTAGTTTGCTAATTTTCGTGATTTTTTCGTATTTTGTCAAGATTTGAAATTTAAATGCTTATAAATAAAAACTGTGACTAAGGATTTTTAATTTTTTTCGTCTGCCTTACCATAACCTAGGAGCCTTCTATTAAATTTTCAAGCTTTTTTACTCAACAAATAAAATTTTATTGACATTTATAGAAAAAAAAACTAAAAAAAATGGAAACTGACAATGTCCGTATACAGCTCAAAATAAGTCAAAATATTTGGAAAATGTTATGGTGTATAGAAAATGAAAATATAAACAACCAGTGAAAATGTCATGTATCTACGGTCAATTGTTTTAAAGTTACAACAAAAACCAAATTCAATTTTGTGAAAAATAATTTTGCGTAAAAATTCTCGTTTTTCCTTAATTTTTCTTTTGTTTCTTTTGTTCCAAATATTTTGACTTATTTTGAGCTGTTTACGGACATTTTCAGTTTCCAATTAAAAAAAAACATCAAGTTAATTAAAAATTAAATTTTGAATCAATAGTTAATTATTATTATAAGTATACAAGTATACTTGAAGTTTAGATTAACGGATGATCGGTTAATATATAAATATAGGTTCTTAAAGGGTTTGGGGGGAAGTGAATAATTTGTTTGTCTGTCTGTCTGTCTGCACACCTAATTTTGCAAAAAGTTACTATTATACTTTCACGATTATTACGACCCTCAGTTGAAGGCTAGAGTAAGTCAATAATGGTTACAAATAAGAGATATTATATTAAAACTTTTAAAACACGTTATTATCTTGATAGGAAATGAAAATATTAAAATAATATCCTGCCAAAGCATAGGAAATATCCTACTTCGTAGAACGTGTATAATAGAACACTTTGACCTAAACTGAGCTAGAGAGTCGTAATCGTTTAAGCATACAAAATACTTTTGTTGCTATAAACCTACTACGCGCGAGACGGACGAAAAAAAATAATATGTTGAAGCTGCGCCTCCCTCTTTTTGGAGCTTATGGGCTTATTAAGGCTCCTTATGTATCATTCTAATGGTAGTCGAAAAATATTAAAAATACATAGGCACAATTTTTTTTTATAAGCATTTAATGTTCAAATTTTGACAGAATTTATCAAATTTAAAATTTAATAATTATTTTGTAGTTAAAAATTTATAAAATTTTCAACTTTTATAGCTAAGGATTGAAAATTTAAAACAAGGCTCCACGTAAATAGGTTATATATAAATTACTTTATGCACAATAACATCATCAAATATACTTAGTAATATCATAGGTTTACTGACCGTTTTCGCTCAGAATCGTTTTCAAATACAATGATATTATATCATTGAATTCAAATTTAACACTATCCATTACAGTGACTCATTTGTAAACTTCTGTACAGCAGAGCGACACCCATTTGCCCACCTTTTTTTATATTATATCATTTAAATATTATTATATTACATTTTAAGTAAGTATATACGTAGGTACGCCCAATATTAATTTGCTGTGTGGGTAATATCACGTTGTATTTAACTGTGAAGAATTAGTTATTCTCGGAGGTAAAAGAAAGACCCGCGTAGGTAGGTAGGTGCGGTAGCCATGCGCGCTGGCCATGCTGTGCAGTGTCGTATATATACGACAATAATGTGCATGTTATTATTAGGAAAATCATCATACAAACGACGACAGTGCCGTTATTCTCTATTTTCGTAACTAAATTAAAAAAAACCCCTTTAACCATTATATAGACACACGGGGGACGACGACGACGATGAACGGCCAATTTCCTTGCAGTTTAGCCCCGAAGCGCGCGCGACACCGCCGTACCCGTGTGTAGGTATATATACATATACAGGTAGTCCTTAATTATTGTTTTTCGTCCTTTGGCAGTGCAGTATAGTAGTACCTATATATAGTAAGATTTAAGGCGCGCGCTGAATCGCTGTCGTCGTTGTTTATTTTTTTTTCTCGCAAAACTCATTCGGTATATCTTTCTTTTATACGTATATTTAATTACAGGCGGCGGCGCGATGACGATGAGGCTCAGATATAATTATTTTTCCACGCGGGTTTTCGTCAGTGTTGAGCCCAGATGACGACAAAAAAAAAACAAAAAATAAATCCAAAAGTATCCAAATGATAATATAGAGCTGACATTTTCTAACACAATATATTACCTATCTGGCCATCAATATATAATATACGGGCGGGGGTGATTATATTTATTTTATTTTTATTTATTCTTCAAGAAGATAATGGGCCCCAATGAACATGTTCGTGTGGGGGCCCTTGAGTTCACAGTTTGAAATATAAATACATTAAATAGTTCTTATAAATTAAATAATTACAATTTGTAGTATATATTTCTCACATACATAACTTTAATATTAATAATATAAGTAAATATATATTTTATTTTATTTATTTATATAATATAATATTATAATATAGCATTATGTAAAACAATTGTGTAGTTAAATAATGCGATATAATATAGTATTATAAAACTAAAATTAACAATAATTACTAAAGTCGTACAACTTTTATGATAAATAATGCAGTTATCCTATACGTTTGTTATGAGTCGGTCTATATTTTGATCTTGTAATAGCCAAAGTGTAATTTTTTTTTTAAGAATCTTAAAAGAGTTGCTGTGTTTAATTTCTAATGGTAGTATATTGTAAATTTTTGAATCAATATATAAATATGTGGATTGTGTTAATTTTTTGTGCATAGTCGGTACTTTGATATTAGATAATTGTCTATAGTATTATGTCCGTGTTCAGTTTTAAAAGTAAGGTCATTTTTAATTATGTAAAGTACCGACGCTTTATAAAATAATTATTTTATTGGTAGTACATTCATGTCATCGTATAAATATTTTGTGTGGTATCTTGAGTCTTTTTTTAGGATAATTTTTAATATTTTGTTTTTTATTTTTTTTAATGGATCTATAGTTGTATCATACGTACCTCCCATATGGAAATACCATAATTAATTATGGATTCTATTAATGCTTGATACACTACTCTAATTGTCTTAAGTTCTAAGGTATCTGTTAAATTTTTAAAGGCATACATAAGTTTTCTTAATTTATTTGTTAGACATTTTATGTGGTCATTCCATTTAAGATTATGACACATTTCTATACCTAAATATTTACAGTTTTTAACTATTTTTACAAAGGTTTGGCATGTACATACATTTTGATCTAAACAGTCATCCTTATGTATACATAGATTTATTTTATTTGGTTGATTCGAATTAATTATATAGTGTGGTAATATGTAGGTTTTTTCTAAGTTTAGAAATAAATTATTTCCTTTAGCCACTTTTGTATATACAACTAGAGTCACCCCAATTAATCCATTTAATAATGAATTTATTCAAGTTTTGATTTTTGTAGTTTTCAAGTATATTATAAAATGATAAGGACTATTTTTTTAAATGTTCACATTATTAGTTGTACCATTTAAGGTGTGTCCTGCGGTGATACCAACTTGGTACCTACCTATATGAGAATCTAATTAGAATCGTCTATTTTGAATTTTCATATGTTTACTATTGATTAATCGATAAAAATCATTTGTAAAAATTATCCAAGTATAACAATAATAGTACATCTAATATTACATAATATACCTAGTTAATATTTTTGTTAAACCATTTTTCAGGATTATTATTCTTTGTATAAGTGTTTTAATAACTCAGCATTATCCACTAAATGATGTGCGCTCATTTGAAAAACAAAAGTTTATATCACCACAGGACACTACTTAAGTAGTACAAAAAATATCAAGAATTTGAAATATGGTCTTCAAGCATACTTAAAAATTCTTATACCTAATCAGAATTTGAATAAGACGTGTACTGTTAAAGAGAAAAATTGGAGTGAGCATGCTTAAAAAATCACCATCTACCTCATCATCTTCTCCCTGTATACGAAAACAACAGTTTATTTGTGTTATTATGTGTTTTTATACACTACTTATTATGATTAAACTAACATTTTTAATTAGCATTGCCTATCATTTCACGATAAGAAAAAAAAACATTCATATTGTAATCACAGCTTTTTTTTTGTCAATAATTCAAATGGATACATACCTATAACCAATATAGACTATAGAGGCATTTTGAGAGCGCATGCAGTTAACCAAAGTATCCATCCTCCTTTTACTTTTTATATTACTTAAAAAATATATATAATCGCCGCCCTCCGCAACACGCGTCTATCCTCATAATGTTTTTTTTAAATGTTTAGATTACCTAAACCTTATCTAATATCGGTTTCCTGAACCCCAAATATATGACCAGATCTTTCCACTCAGTTTTTAAGCCTGGTATAAAGATATGAATTGACGTATAGTCGGTATACTACCATACTGGTAGTATACCCATATCTTGTGGAGGGAGATGAGTTTTTTCTTTTTCTAAATATATATGTATTCATTACATTTCGATATTAAATACAATTTTTCTTATTTTGATTAAAAATGTAAGATCTATCAACTCGTATATATATTATGATACATACGCCAAGTCTATCAAAAATATATAATATAATATATGAAATGGGTTTATTATTCTACCTTTCATGTATTTGTGATTAAATATTTAAACATTTTAAGCAAGTCAGTAAATATTACTTAAAATATATTATATAGTCAACAGAAATCAATTATTTAGCTATTTTAGCTATTGGTCATTGTCGTTTTATTTATTATTTTAGACTTTGGTTGAAACAATCTGATAATTTTTTGATTTTATAAAATCAATAACATATTAAAATGACTGGCAAAAGAATACAATTATGCCTGGAGCAAATTTAGCAGTAGGAAAAAATTCAAAAAATGCACTTGTTAGTTCGAGAGTTCCTAAATTAGAAAATTATTTTATAACGAAGAATCATGATGATTTGATTATTTGAAACTATGTATCAAATTTTGAGTGTGACTTAGTTCTTGCAAACTTTTTGTATCCAAATTCCAAAAAGTTCAATTAACACAACATTTTAAGGGTGATGGGGTAATAGGGGTGGTTTAAATACTTAACGTTTTTACCTATGACGTCAAAACTTGTCTCTGTTATATTGACGCCCAAAGGTATTATTATGAATTTTATTTGATGATCAAAAAACAGTTGACCAAATAAATTTGTCAGTATCAGTGGCGGTGGATTTACTCTTATAGGCTTGTAGGTCCTCCACTTAGGTCTTAGGCCACTCGTTTAGTCTCCGTCTTGCAAACATACTGTCCTCCTAAGCCAAAAGCCAGTAAACGACAAAATTCGAAAAATTAGTTTATTGTATCAAAATATTTGATATTTTAAAGCACATTTTTTGGTTACTTAGCAAAAATACCACCGTACCTATTTGCAAAATACTTCATAATAAGCGTAGTTGAGATGATCCAAAAAAGTTATTATTTTTAAAACAACTATATTGTTACTTACTGTCTTTTGGCTAAGGAGGGCAGTGAAACATCATATCAAATTTTTGTTCAATATAATTTTGTATTGTTATAGCTTCAATTTTAGTGTTCAATATAGTGTGTTTGTTGACTTATTGTCAAATACTTTTTTATTTTATACATTACAGCATATCAAAATGGAATAATAAATAAAATGAATTCATCCCTTAAACCTAAGTTTGTGGTGGGATAAATGAGTTATTACAATTTCTTAAAATTAAAAATTACTCTTGGTATTCTTTGTATTCTAACATACATACATATTTTATATCTTATATAATAAGAAACTAAGATTAGAGTTAAAAGTAAAATAAGAATATATTATCTAGGGCAGTGGTCTTTGATCTTATTTGACTAGCAATTCATCTTATACATTACATATATATAAAATGCTTTTTGCTAAATGATAAATACTGTTTTATACTATATGTGTAAAAATGGAATAATTTTTAACAAATTTAGTGTTACTATTATTATGTATATTTTATGTTAGGTAATTTTATTTGCTACATTTTTACTATTTTTATTTTAAGTATATCGTGACCCAATTCTCTCTTGTCGCAACCATCGGTCGGAGACCACCACTGATTTTGGCCATCTCGTAGGTATTTATATCGATATTTAAATTTTAAAGTAAATTAAAATATTACATAATTGCTATATACCGTTATATTATGATTGATAAATTATGTAATTATATAATTTCCAGTTCGACAACAATTTTTTTTTTTATGAATATATGAAGAACGCGGTATTACCTTAAATTTTAAGCTTTTTCTAAAAAACCATTATTTCATAAAATGTCATTAAAAACAAAAAAAAAGGCCACCAGGGGATCTGACCCTTCACGCCCCACTACCTTTGCTTTGTATATACGCACCTGTACAGTCGTACTGGTCGTTAGTTTTAATAACTATTATAAACCTTACGACTTCGTGTATATATTATGTCAATGATGGGCACCGATATACAATATATGTATTATAATATACGGTCATATAAAAAATTAATCCCTCTGCTTGTGGATCAGACGACCGCGCTGATTGAAATCAAATGGATTTTTTTTGTCTCCGTCAACTGAATAAAATTAAATATTATTGACTTGGGTATTATTAAAAGGCGCAAATTGACTAAATTTTTTGGGGGGACTCAAGCCCCTCTCCATAGGCCAAATTGCTTAGAACCACAGAATATAAAAATTAGTACTACATACTAGATTTTGAACTGGGGGGACTTGACCGAAATTTGGGGGGACTAAGTCCCCCCAAGCCCCCCCCCCCCTATTTGCGCCAATGCAGTTATTGACAACAATAATAATATATAATTATATAATTGTGATTCTCGACCTGCAGCTGGTGATCGCCATTTTTTCGGGCTTATATCTCGAGGACCAATATGTATATAATATGTATAACATCTTATATTATAATACTTTTTTGAAGATTTTTTGAACCATGTAAAATTACGTTTATAAAACAATGATTAGATTAGGCGTATTTATATTCACCAAAAACTGTAATTATTCAATACCTAACACTTTTTGTCAAAATATCTTTATTTCATCGATTATTATAAAAATATTTTATGCATTATACTTAAGTTCGAAAAAAGATTTTTTATTAATTAAAATTATTTCTATAATCATAGACTTCAATGATTGTCATATAATAAAGTATGCATTTTAAAAATCATTGTTGTTTTCTGTATTCGTATAATATTGCAAGTCGCACTTGATTTCTTGAAAATACAAATGTTTTTTAATGTATATCATTATAATAAATCACTTGTACAAAACAGCTGCAGTTAGGTCAATATAATACGACCGCGATGACGTGCCACTGTAATTGGAAGGGAACGATTTTATATTATTATCTATTGAATGCAAAATTTCTAAACAAACCCAAAACACCTAAATGTTATTCGATCAACCGTGTTTTTTTATGAATTATGGACTTGACCAATTAACCTATTTTTACGAACTGTCTGTTTTTGACGAACTGTAACCGCTCGTTACGTATTATACGCGTACGTGTACATTGTACATTTTTCCGTAATTAGAGCCCGTTCGTCGTACCCAAAATAAAAATGTAAATAATTTCTAGAATTTTCTTCGGACCGTCAACATTTTCTCGCAGACAACCATTGACCGCTGGTCGATAGTCCACTGGATACTATATAATAATCGTGAAACACGATAAATTAATATCTGGAAACTATTAAAAAATAATAATAATTATAATTAATAACGTAGTATATCACTTATCAGTTGATTACTGGATTATTATTATAGTACGTTAGTACTTTCCAATATTTTGTTATCATAAATGGTATATTATTTTTTCCATTTGGATAAAGGACAAGACTATTATGAGTTTGATCAAAGAGTAGTTTATGAGTTATTCAAATTTTTATACTAAGGATAATTCTTAAAAATGAATTTTATCAAAAATCAAAAATATTTGTAATATTGGTTCTATATAATACCTATACTCGTACATATTTAAAAATCTGAATTTTAATAAATGTACTTATTATTATAAAAGAAAACTGAGTGTCAGCATGCACGGTGAATCATTTTCCCTGTACGGCGATATCTAAGAATGCCCTACAGCAGCGTATAGTTGATTATCTGCATTTATCAAATTCTAAATGAAATAAGATAGAATCGAATAAAATTTGATCAATCACAGTATATAGTTGTTCAGCAGTGTGACAATAAAAGCGTAGTTCAGACGAAGTAAATATATTGATATATAATATAATAATGTTTGTAAACTTAAATCGAATATAGAAACAATCAAATTACTTTTTACCAATTCTGTGCAAGAAGATATTATTTCTTTTAATATTGTATAGTTAAAAGATAGGTATACTTACCTACTATACATATTTACTGCTGGACGCTGCGCAATGCAGGTAACAAATTTAATACGTTTGAGTTTTATTAAAATCAGTAGTATATATTTACTTATTTTATATATTATTTTGTATACGAATAGCGTAGTAACTATATTAGATATTATAATATAATAAAATCTTTTATCTTTTCGTTTAAAATTGAACGGTGGATGATGTAATAGGTATAGCAAGCAAGTATCGAATGATTTTTTTTCTTTAATACACAAATCATATTATCTGAAATATTTGTTTCAGACGTTTTAGGCTTTCTCAACTTGGATGGTTCATAATTATTAACTTATCGAACCGTCGACTCATCACGAAACTGCAAAACGCGTTATACCCATAATTCATCTGCAGTTTGTACATAAATTCGCAGTGCAGTGCTGCTGTGATTCGATTAAATTTCAATCTTGATCGAGATCGTAATATTCTGAAACAGAGTTTGGCTTTACTTTTTTCTCGACACATTTCGAGACAGTAGACAAAAAGTGATTTTTAAAAAAATTATGTGCGGGATGGGTATATCTGCTTAATTATCATCGACCCCTCAAGTGGCGTAATAAGGATTTAGTAGTTGTCAAAGCTATAGCCGCAGTGGTTTCACAAACATTTTATCCTTAAGGGCACATTGAAACTACCCACCCACAAAATACATAAATACATACAATTAAAACCTGTCCGTGTATAATTTTTTTTTATTATTAAATAACTACTGATATTATTTTATAATATCAACCAACATTAATGCGCAACAGTTTATTATAATATGTTTTACTGTTTTATTACTTAACCTATAACTTCCAATTATATGAATACCCCACGCATAGAATATATGATACATTATCTTCCCAGTGGGTACATGTATAAGCACAAAAATACAGCACGTTTTGTTACATATTACATTTTTTGAATCCTTTAGAGTAAACCAGTAAAATATACCAACATTTTATGAATTTTTCAATAATTATAGTTAAAGATAAAAATATTTTTACAAGATTAGTAATTACTCGCCCACCTAAAATTGTCTGGGAAAATTTCATGATGCCACTGTATCTAGGGCTGTACTAGTTGTGGTCTTATAGAAAATCAAAGATCAAAATAAGACGTATAGAGTCAAAAGGTGGTTCCCATTCGTCGTTCAAAAAATAATTCTCAAAAATTAAACGAAAGCATTAACTAAGAAGGTATACATTTTTAATTCTACAGTACAAGCACATTTAAGTATTTAAGGTAGGTAATTACTAGGTACAGATAGATTAATCTAATATGTAAATAATTTAATGTAAGCTAGTAGCCGCGTAGTTGATACTAAAAAGAAAGCATTAACAACTTATTTTAAAAAGTAAGCACATTTAACAGATTTTATAATTATATATACGCCTGTTCTTAGAAGCGAACATTATTAAATAATTACTGTCAACAACCGTTGAATAAGTTTAAGTCGAACTCATTTACGTTTAAGTCTCTTTGTACAAGAAAAATCATATTTCATATTTGTGTGTGCCGTAACGATTGTTTTTGTGAAAACTGGAATAATAGGAGACGCCGCAATCATCATATGGTTCAGAGATACAGAGTGATTCACCATATAATGAATCACGATCTCCCATTATTACATTTATTTTTTTATACAAATCCTGATTTTTGAAATATTTATGTATTCTTTAGGACAATATTTTTAAATTATTAGATTTTCCATACCACTTAAGTAGTGTACTTTGGCGAAACCAACTTATTTTAATATTTAATCTAGTATGTACCTACTTTTATTAGATTAAGTCAGCTTTAACAAATTATAACATTTTAATAGATTTTTATTAATTACTATAATTTTCAAGTAACTATCATAATCCTATATTATATGGACACAAAGTTAAATAACTTAAAACTATACTCGTTTGAATTTTGATTTAGATACGTTAACGTTGTTGAAGATTGAAAAGTGTAATCTACTTAAAATGTGCAGGAAAAAGGGTGATTATTATTTGAAGAAAATAAGTTGGTTTATCTCTGCAAGACGCTATATTTTAATAATATGAAAATTCTAAGTATTTGAAAATATGGTCTTTAATATATACTTAAAATTCCAAAAATTAGAATTTAAATAAATATAATATATTAATATATTTTATCTATATTATACATACCCATAATTTATATAATTATTAATTATTATATAGAAATTGAACGCTTTACTAAGGTTTTTTTTCATGAGACTTAATTTATATGTCAAGGGGTTGCTAAAAACGTCTACTGGGGGGTAACGCCTCCCTATAATAGCTACACCTAGGTAAATTATATTATTTAACTATTTAATATTTTAAACCGAACGCTGTGAGTTTCATACTTGCATTGCTCTCCAGAGGATAGTTTGTATAATATTATATATACGATAAACCTAAGTATTCGGAAGTTTGTAAGTGGGTTTTTCAAAGGAATTCGAAAAGCTACGAATAATAACGGTGCGATAGTTGCTCACCTCCCATTTCGTACTACGGAAATATCGTGTTACGGTGTCTGAAAACCAAAAGTCGACTGCGTTTTAATATAATATAATGTTCACTTAAGTGGTGCACAATGAACGGGGTGGGGTTGAAAATAAACGTTAGGACTCGCGCCAAACACGACGTAATTAAACAATGTAATTTTCAAATATACACATGGCGTATATGTACGCATACATATTACCAGATTCCAGATACCACATACTCATAAACCACTAACCAGGTAAACACATATGACATACATAGGTATATAGCTAGGTACCCATTTCGAAAATCTAAATGCCATCCGGACGTCGTTTACGCAGGCGAATGACATCGTGGGACCGATCCGCTCTCTTTTATAGGTTTTATAATAACTATATATTATATTATTTATAATATTTTATAATACACGTAATAGTATATATATATTGCTATTGAGAGTAGAGGTACCGAAGATTAGTAGGGAGGCTCGAACTTTGTTTTCCTCAACTCACGTTTAATATTTTTACACCATTTTTAAACATTTTTTCAGTGTCCTTCAAATAGTGAATTCGTATAGGTCGTTCGCAGTTAAATAACCTCTTTACATTTTTTTCAAATCATCTTTTCGCTGACCACGCACACTACACCCAGCTGTTAATATTTTTGTAAATCGCGTGATCCAAATAAAATAATATAATATAATATACCTCCTTCGAGCGGCCGTGGCGTCGACTGCAGCCGGAGATTTGTTTTTAAACGATGTTATTTTTTCCACCCCGCGTAACTCGCGTCATCGTTGTATTGCATCGCCGCGTAACTCGCGAAACCGTAAGTGTTGTCGTAGCTGCAGTAAGCCGCCTCGATTGGCGAATTGATTTGTCGCGTCAGGTTGACGAGCGCCGCCCACCGCGGTGGGTCCCTTATAAAAGCCCATACCGGTTGATTCAGCGCTCGCATTCATTCGATCAGCGCCGTCACCGTCTTCGATCACGACAGGAGGAAACGCTGCGGCAGAGCTTGGCGCAAGGCGTGTTCGTTGACGAGAAATCGCCGAAAATAACCGTTCCCGCAGACACGGTCAGAGCCGATCGCAATAATTGCGACAGACGTCGCGTCGTTTCGCATTCGTCCGTTGTTTTTTGTTCCATATAATACGTTTGCCGGGCGATGAAAAATTTACAAACACAAATCGCTGCAGCGTTGCTGTTGACGCTGACGTTCTTCTTCACCCACGCCCTGCGCCATGGTGAGTGTACCCTAAGTCTATACTATAATATCAATATTATCACAATATATAATGGGTGTACCTTAGGTGGTGGTCCTTATTTATTGAAGTAAGAAAAAAATATTTATGATTTTAATGTAAGACCTCCTCACTTTTTTTATTAAAAGAAAATAATTTTTGCAAAATTTGTTCATGACCAATCCCCCCCTTCCCGTGCCACTAGACGGTTGAAAAATATCCAACAAGGGTAGTTTTGTTGTTTTTTTTTTTACTTAATACTGAAGAAGTATGACATTTAGCGAAAAAATGTATAGAACTTCCACTATTCAACGTAATAGTTTCAATTTAAAGTATACTATCTATTGTGAATCTATTGTTTTCGAAAAAAAAAATAATTATAAGTACATTTTTAATTTTTTTGTCCCATTTGATAGTTTGTAGTTATTTAACGATACTTGTTGAACGGTTAGAAATATGAAAAAATATTTTGTATAAAAATTATATAAAACTATAATTCCTAACAAAAAGGTTATACAAAAATGTAAAATGTTCATTGGATCCTTCATTTCATTGTTTGAGCTAGATTTATTAAATATTAAGCTAAAAAACGTTTTTAATATATGGTAATTAAAACTTAATTAGAACATTTTAATAAAATGTACACACTACACACTTAATATAAGAACAATCTTATTTATAAATTTAAAATGGTTTTTTAAAATTATTTTTTTGGCAGTCTGGATAATAACTACTGACCACTTGCAGTACTAATTGTTTTTGCACTTTTTGTCAACAAATTGTTGTAGTCTAGTATTCTTCAATAAGTTGTGTACCTCTTCCCTTAGGATCATTTACAACTTGTAGTTTCTTTACAACCTCTAAAGAATTTTGATAAGATTTGTCAACAGTCCAATTAGAAGAATCTTTTTAAAGGAAACTGAATTTATTAAAAAATTCATTGGTTTCCATTGATAAACAATTTTCAATTTCATACTTCATAAAATCTTCAATAAATTGGTCAGTTACTAGAACTCTAGATACACTGTACCAGGTACCTACTTAAAGTGTATATAAAAAAAATGTTTGATTAAAGAAAAAAAAAGATTTTTGTTTTCCATCGAGTTTCAAATTTTAGATTCTGAATGGAACGATGAATGTATTGATTTTACAATGATGTGTGTTTTTATATTTTTTTTTAAATTTTTTTTTGTGTCTGTGTACACGATAAGTATTCGAAATAATACTTCGATTTTCAACTTCAGTATCTTTTTCGATTGGAAAGTGAATATCGTTAGTGCATTGGGGAGGTCAAAATTTAATATTCCCAGTAATTTTCAAAAGCCCCAAGAAAAACAAAAGAAAAATTAAGGAAAAACAGGACTTTTTACGCAAAATCTGTTTTCGAGAAAATCGATTTTGGTTTTTGGTGTAACTCTAAAACAAATGATTGTAGGTACATGAAATGTTGACTGAATGTCAACATTAGCATTTCCTATACACCATAACATTTTCCAAATATTTTGACTTATTTTGAGCTGTTTACGGACATTGTCAGTTTCCATTTTTTTTAGTTTTTTTTTCTATAAATATCAATAAAATTTTATCTGTTGGTTAAAAAAGCTTGAAATTTTAATAGAAGGCTCCTGATATTTTGTTCTAATAGCAGTTGAAAAATATTAAAAATACATAGGCACAATTTTTTTTTTATAAGTATTTAAAGTTCAAATTTCGACAAAATTATAAAATGTTCAACTTTTATAGCTAATGATTGAAAATTGAAAACAAGGCTCCACGTAAATAGGTTATATATAAATTACTTTATGCACAATAATATCATCAAATATACTTAGTAACATCATAGTCTGACTGACCGTTTTCGTTCAGAATCGTTTTTCTTATACAATGATATTATATCATTGAATTCAAATTTAACACCATCTATTACTGTACAGCAGAGTGACATCCACTTACCCACCTTTTTTAATTTTATGCGTAGTATTCGTTTGAAATTTAATCTTCATAAAACGTCCTATTGTCGTATATTGTTCGTCCATTTACTATGATTTCACGCAAAACGCATTTGATTGTCGGATCGAAGATAATATTATTACGTTTAGGTATAGTAAATAGTTTAGTATATTGTACGCATATTGTAGCTATAATTTAAATTAATGTTTTTTATAACTAAATAAGGTAAATTGTATGTATTCACGCAAAAGTATTTACATCGTACACAAGACGTCATGTTTTTTTAAATGACAATTTTAACATAAGATATTAGGGTAAATAATAATACCTACTTAAAACTATCATTTACATAATTATTATATTGATTAGAAAACGCATAGGTATCGCTAATAATATCGTTTATATTAATTTCCCGAACATCTTAACTTTCCGCCACACCTCTATAATGGCCTAATGTCAATAATTTTAGATTTTTTGATTAATAGCATCATCAATCGTAATAGTCTAGGCTTTTTTTTTAATATTATGTTATTTTTATTATTATGTTTTATACCTGTAGCCGATACGGATTGTGATTTTTATCTTTATTAATACCTAGCTACTATTATTATATGTTACATTGGTTTTCAATGTTTTATTACCATATTACTCGTATGATCTATTACCTATATTTCTTAAGTTACCTTACAATAGTTAATAGGTATGAGGTCAGTCCGAATAAATAAATACATAACAATGTGACAGTAATAAAACAATATATAGAGTCGTATCAAAATATTGTAATATTGAACTTTTCGTGAATCAATATTTCTACATTTATGAATTACATCATATTTACTAATTAATTATAACTTTTATGTAATTTAATATGCTTACCACTGAAACTTTGGTTTGAAATAACTACCTATAAATAATATGATAAAGAGTTTTCAATTTTTTTAAATAAATAAATAATAAATAATAATATTTATATATTATGTGGAGACTTTGTTATATATGTTATGTCACTCTTATTAAAAACTTAAACACTTTTATATTGAAACTATTAATATATTACTTCACCTTTTTCTTGTTCTTAGAAAATTAATTATAAAAAAAATGATAACGAGTCCTTTATCTTCCTGGGTTATGTTTCAGTGCTTACAAAATATATTATATTATAAGACAACATATAATCATTTGTAATCGCAACTGTTATACATTTTTATTGAGACATAATTGGGTATTTAATTATTGTTTTGTTACACGTCATAGTAATCTGCAAACTATGGACTCAAGTACAACTTGTTCATATACGTAAGCTTTACGTTTATTGTTCGCATTATAGTCTAGAATTTGAAGTAATCAATTAATGTTGACATTTACCTATATCCGATTTATCTTCTCAAAAAGATTAATTACTGACCATGACAATTTTTGATTCGACAGAAACTAATTATAATCTCAAAGTAATTAACAATTGAATAAGTTTTTTCATGTCTAATATTTTGTATAGATGTTAAATTACTATCAATGTTGTATGCATCACCTGAAATTCGTAAAATTCAAAACTATTTAACTTACATATTATATAGATACAAATTATACCTCTATAATAGCCATAAAAGTACACTATTATTTTTAATAATAATGAATGCTGTGAATATTATTATAATTGCATAAATGTAAATCATAATTGTTAATTCTATTGTGTGATTGATATCTATAATGTAGTAATATAATAGTAACATTTATTTTTGTAGTTACCTAACTAATCTACAGTTAGCCAGAAAGGCTGCAGTGGTGTTCGCTTTATTCTATATATTCCATATTACATTATTGTGACAACCTTATGGTTTAGGTAGGTACTATATTTAATCTATATATTAAGCTCATATGCATTTCACGGGATTTAATTTTATCTCTGTAGTACTATACTCCGCGGTTGAATTAATATTATTATTTCGTTTTCTTTTAAAACTATATAGTTGCAATGGTCGAAAAATAAAACATCAAATTTTTATCAATTAAAACCGTCCAATTTTTTGTAATGAAATATTATAGTTACCCATACGTTGTACACAAGTATATTTTTGTACTCTAGTTCAAGATATATCTACGTTTTCAATGTTTACAAGGCTTATTAAGAGTTTGGTAGTTCGGTCTTTTTTTTACGTAAAACTCATTGTTTTGACGTCGTGCAATTAAATTTTACCAAAACATTGAAGACAGGAAATTTGAAATAAATCGTAATATTTTTTACTCAGATGTTTTTTAAACACTATCATTATTTTGTGTAATGTGTATACTATAGTATATATGTATATACAATATTCGAGCGTATCATTATGTTTTTTCACATTATAAATAAATGCGATTTACTTGCGAAGTATAAAAAAATGAGTAAATTGAAATTACTTGAAAGTCGAAGTAAAAAATATATCTACTTTGTAAAATAAGTACCATTCTCGGGTAATACAATTACATTTTTTTTTAAATTTTACGTCTACACGCACTGTTTTTGTGAAAATCTAATTTTCAAAAATAACCAAAAACAATATGAATACCTAAGTGTATTATTTTTTGAGAACTCGATTGTTTAAAATGAAAACAAAATATTGTTAACTTTTATTTTTTGTATTTTTATAATGTGAGAAACGTCATTCCAACGTAAAAACGAAATTTTTGGTGCATCTCATGATGTAGATTTTTTCTGGTAATAACATTTACTTGTATAATATATAGGTAAGTACGCGAATAAAATTTAAATTATTTTACTAACAACTCGAAATTCTTTGTTGAATTAGAAACTCGCTTCGTGTATTCTTCAATAAGTACCTGTCCAAGTATTATTATTTATTATATATTCCGCTGTCGGATTACGGATATTACATACGGATATTTTTTTCTAAAAACCGTTAGATTTGAAGTTTTATGTATATTTCTTTAATAATAGAATATAGTAATATCGACTAATGAAACGCATCGTATACAATATCCCATACGAAATTATATTTTTGTAATCTAATGAAAATTTTAAAATTAACCGAACCCGGAAGTTACCGTTAAATAGTAGTGAAGGAACTATATAGGCAGGTTAGTGTATATATAACACAACTCCCATTGTTGCAGCCATATTTAATTTGCAGGCTTTTATTCGAAAAATACACTCACTAATACAATATACCTTTTAAAATCATTATATGCGTATACATACGTGTGAGTAATAATTAAAATATATTAACGATTTTGTTTTTTATCTCTTGTTTGATTAAATAATTTTCTCCATCACAATAAATTAGGTACAGATAGAAGGTGCCTATAAAGATGCTATCAAGGCCATTTTTAATCGACCATTATAGGCACTACATTATAGTGATATTTGCTTATATATAGCGTCAAATTTTTCAAAGCGGGTGACAATTTTTCCGTCTATTTTTCCAATCAAAGTATCAGACTTTTTTTTTGTCAACTTTAATAATAATGAGTTGAGTTACATCAATGTGACAACGTCTTATGCACACATAATATATACTTCTATCATTATTGATATCATCGATATTCACAATTTTTTTTTATCGTTATTATGTGGCTCCTATATTCTGATAAAATACAATAATTATTGTATTTGAAGAAATATTATATTAATATTAATAATAGTAATTTTAAAATATTTTACACAAACATCTCTCAAATCTTTAAAACACATTAACACCTATGATGATTGGTGACATGGTGTATGATAATTGCTTCATTTATATGAAAGATAATAATAATAATAATACTGTTTACTACGGAAAAAAATTCCAACTACATTTTAAATCTAAGATAGTTACTTGAGTATTAAGGGTAAAAGGAGAGAGAGAGGAAATAAATACATATATATATAAATCAAGTTGTGTGTGTAGTGTGTACTGTACATAATAAAATACATATAATATAATTTAAGGAGAGAGAAAACTAAAATAAATAAAACAATATATATACACATAAAAATTTAAAATTAGTGAATATATGAAGAAAGATCATTAAGTGAACAGTGAAATAAATCTACATTATTTATGGAATTCTCTATAGCCATTAGAATATTAGAAGGAGAGAATGACATATATTTGGATGAAATGTTTGGTGGATAGAAAAATTATTTGTGTCTAGAGTTAAGGGGGTTTAATTTGAAGTATAAACGTTCAACTAGTTCTGGACAATCTATAATATTGTGTAATAGTTTATAAAGGAATTCCAAATTTGGTTGTTTTAATATTTTTTCAAGTGGTAGTATAGAGAAGAGCCTATTTATAATATTATATTTAGAATAAGGAGCTCTATAAATGTGACATTGAAAGCTTAAAAATCTTAAAAAATTATTATGAATTTGAGAAAGGTCTTTATTTATTTTGATATAATACATTATTATCATACATCAATGTAGTATAATATTATTATTATATGCATATATGCTATATGTATTTTTAATATTTTTTAACTTCTATTGTAAAAATATATCAGGAGCCTTGTATTAAATTTTCACGCTTTTTTACCCAACAAATAAAATATTATTGATATTTATAGAAAAAAAAACAAACAAAAAAATAAAAACTGACTATGTCCATAAGCAGCTCAAAAAAAGTCAAAATTTTTTGGTGTATAGCAAATGAAAATATAAACATTCAGTAAAATTGTCATGTATCTACAGTTATTCGTTTTTGAATAACAATAAAATAACAAAACCGCTACATGAGAAATCGAGTGAATATCTAACATTGTGAAAATAAGAACTTCAAACGCTCGTAAAAATTAAATTTGATTTGCTTGTAGATATTTTTTTTTTTTTGATAAAGGTAGAAAAACTTATGAAGAATCTTGTATTACATTCTCAAATCTTAGATTTAAAAAGAAAAAATTTTACGAATTCTTAACTAACGATTTCTTAAATAATTTGGTAATTTTTGTGATTTTCCGTATTTTGTCAAGATTTTAACTTTAAATGCGTATAAATAAAAACTGTGACTAAGGATTTTTAATGTTTTTCAAGTGTCCTTGTAACAATATAGTAGGAGCCTTGTATTAAATTGTCAAGCTTTTTTACACAAAAAATAAAGCTTTATTGACATTCATATAAAAAAAGACTAATAAAATTGGCAACAGAAAATGTTCCGTAACAGTTCAAATCAAAATATTTTCAACATTTTATCGTGTATAGAAAATGCAAATATAAACGACCAGAAAAATTTCATGTATATACGTTCATTTGTTTTAGAGTTACACCAAAAACCAAAATCGATTTTGTAGAAAACCTATTTTGCGTAAAAATTCCCGTTTTTCTTTAATTTTTATGTTGTTTTTCCTGGCGCTTTTGAAAACTATTGAGAATTTTAAATTTTGACCTGCCCAATGCACAAACAATATTCACTTTCCCATTGAGCAATATACTGAAGTTGAAAATCGAAGCATTATTTCGAATACTTATCGTGTACACAGGCACAAAAATAAAAATAAATTAAATAAAAACACACATCATTGTAAAATCAATACATTGATCGTTTCACTCAGGATCTAAAATATATTGCTCAATGGACGTTAATAGTTTATGCGAATATTGGGAATTTAAACTAGGTTGTCGACGTAAACCATTGTCTTTTTATCATCAAAAAGGTTTTTCTTGGTAATTTTTTGACATTTAATATTTAAAAATATAAACAATTGTTTTTGTATACACTATACCTATATAAAGTCGATTGTATTTTTAAAAAATGCGATATGTAAGTGATAAACTTAGAACGTCAGTAATTTTGATTATAGTAAAACGGACAATTTGCGAAATCACGCTCGCGGCTCGGACGATTATTATATACTTAACAGTGTACAGACTATTTATTAATTTACTATTAAATTAATATCATACACCCGTCGCCCGTGTCCAGTTTATGTAACGGTTCTAATTTCGGTGACAAGATGGACGACCCTGCACATGTGAATAACTGTTTGTATTTAGTTTGCATTATACTATTATACACACATGCCTTTATTATTATTATTGAAGTTTGTAAGATGTACACACAAACACACACATGGCGTAATTGGGTTGTTGAGAGTGTATACAATTTTCAACATTAAACAAAAAGTTTTAAAAGTTTTTTAATTTTAGTTATGCTATTAGATAATGTATTAATTTATTTGTAGTGTGATAGATATACACCGACTTATTACTATTTATAGTCAGTTCAAAACTACTTTTAGCTCTGATTTCAACTTTTTTTTACTGACAATTTGTTATTGAACATTCTTTTTAAACAAAATTACCCCTTTATACTGCTCGTTTTTGTATCAGAAGATTGAGGCTATCAAAGAACAGAAGTGCGGCCGGGTCGAATATAGGTACTAAAAAAAAAATAGTTAGCATTACCAAAAATGTAAACCAAATCACGCCACTGCACATACCCGCGCACGTCAGTACGTCACAGGTACGTCCTACGAGTAAATAGTGGTCAATTAATTTGAACGATCCTCCTTCGGGTATAAATATTATTTTCTAATTTCAAATATTGTATATACATATTATATAAGCGTGTGTATTAAATTAATCCGATCCGTTATTGGATTTATGGTGACGTGTTCAGAATTTGAGCTCTCCCTCTTATTTATTATATACACTGCTTATTATGATGGTATAGGACCCGTCAAAACTCACCTCGTTCGTAGTTGTTCAACCTATTGTATGTACAGGGTGGTTCTTTAAAGGGTAAACGCACTCAGCATCTCGAAAGAATAATCACCGTTTTTGGAAATATTTATTGTTTATTGAACATTTTTTTTATTTTTATAATTTTCTAAGTTTTTACTCTGTCGACCGTATACATTTTCAATTTCATACTCCGAACAAGAAAAACTTTTCTGCGAATTTTAATCTACAAAAGTCGAATATCGACTGGCAGTTATAAATTTTACATAAGTAGCTATATTATCCCCTACATATAATGACGGATTTCATACTTTAACGGTATCGTATACATATTATACAATATAATAATATAATAGCATATTGTGTACAGCACCGTGATCAAGGGGTAGCGAGGGGTTTCCAATGGACCCCAGGAGTTTCATTGTGGTTGCAAACATAATAATATTATTAGACTACTACCACAGGTATTTTACCATAATTTTTTTTTACTTGAATTCTTTAGCAGAATTAATAAAATTTTAATGCGTAAAAACTAATATTAATTTTTTTTTAATTAAATCGACAGATTTTGTGTTATTAATTTAAAGACTTATTACGACGCATATAATATTATGTTTCAATCGAAATAGTTTCCGTCAGTTTCTTGTTATAACACTGCACGGCCGATTATTATTTTGTTTATTCATCCGTAAAATATAGGTGGCCACTTTGTGTATTTAAAAACCTGGGAAGTCGCTCGGTTGTATATAACATTATAGCTAGTAACAGCTGCTTTTAGTTCGTTTATGGTTTTACCTATAAAATTATTCATAGACCCGTGTAATATCATCACCATATAAATTGTTTTGGTTAAAAAAAATTAAAGAGTTACTTTCAGTCTACGCGTTTAGGGTATTTGACCTGGTCGTCTTTAAAGCCTCTTCAGGCTATAATAAACGTGATAACAATCGACGATATGTGATACGGCGATCATGGCGGACGTTTGGCAATGTTCTTAATCAGCCGAAAAAAACTAAAACAAATGATCTTCGATGTCATTGCCATTTAACACTTATTTATTTCACTTCCATTAAAAATTACTAAAAATTAATATTTTCTGCTATGGATTTATTGTGGTGGTAAATAAGATTTGCTTTTTGTAAAAGGAAGAAAATACCCCTGAGTACCCCACTGAGTAGTAACAGGTGTCCAGTGTTCCTCCTCGTAATTCAATAGGTCACTGTAATTCACTAGTAGCTGGTCACGTGCCCACATGATCCGTTTTTAACGTACCTTGAACACGGATACGTCCTTATCGGATTGTGGTTTGCCAGCCAGTCGGGATCCGTTTTAAATGTCCTGTTGACGGAACGTTTCGGTGCGAACACATTGGACATATATAATATTATATTATCATATAGGCGAAAATGCGATATCATTTTATAGAGGGGTCTAATATTTTAAAATATTTCATTGCGCATATCAAAACCACTCTCTGCACTTGCAAAAAAATTTTCATTTATTTTAGACAAATCCATTATATCATACCGATATGTGAATTAGTATAGTTTCTAAGTCATTAAAATGTTATACTAATTACCAAGGATACCAACAAAAAAAAAAAATGAATAAAAATGGTTTACTAAAATATAAAATATAATAATATGTATAATATTTTATTTATAGTACTTTAACTATATACCTACTCTGAAAATTTAAAAAAATGATAAAATTCAATATATTAGTATTTGTCATGTAATTTCCGGGTGGCCACTAATTGCGTCCCGCGGTAAAAATTTCTTCCGAATTGCGGCTCGAGTTTTTTTGGGGTGCATACGAATTGCGGCCCGATTTTTTTTGGGTTACATACGAATTGCGGCCCGAAATTTAAAATTAAATTAATTTAAATATGTAAATTTAAATTTAAAAAGCTTCATTTTCCTTCATATTTTTATACAGACTTAGGACTGTCTGTAGCATCAGTAGATACTGCAGGTAGGTTAAAAATGATGTTTTGTTTTTATTTAAACATTTTGGCATTGGTAAAAACATATATGATATTTTTAAAGGTTAAAAAGTTGTTTTGACATTAAAATCTGATATTAAAATGTTTTTTTCGGCACTGGTAAAAACGTTTATGATATTTATTGAAGTTAAAAATGTTAGTATAATTTAGTAAAATTCTTAGGTATTATGGCACTGGTAAAAACTTGTATGATAGTATTTGTATAAATTCAAATTTGTCAATTTGGTTTTCTTCTAACCGTTTCATAGCATTTCTAATAAATGTTTCTTTTCCAATTATATTTGTTCTGCGAGTATTTAAGTGAGTGCTTCTTAATTTTATATAGGTATCCTTCTGTAAATTTTTCAGAACATCGATGAATACAAAAATATTAGGATGAGCACTGTAGAACAAAGCGTTGAATTTCGAATGAAAAACCTCACAACTATTAGTAGTGCGCATAGTAGACGCCGAGTATTCTGCCCATAAAAAAGGAGGGAAATTGGAGTCGCTTGAAATGTATGTTTCCAATATATAATCAACAAATATTTCTACTTTTTCATTTCTTGGTTGAATAGCCATTATGTAATTTGTAAAACAGTCACTCACATCGTTCGAATTTAAAAACGATAAACCAAAAAAGTATTTTAAAAATTTACCGATTTCGGTATTTTTTTTATACTCACTACTTAAGCCAATTGTCTGTATTTTTCGCCACCAGCTTTGGGCTAAGTGAAATCGGCATCCTTTTAAACTAATAGAAGGCCAAACTTTTAATAGAGCTAAATGAATCGCCTTTTCAAAATCAGCAAAAACTGTTTTTGGTGAAAATGTTATGTTGAGTTTGCTACATTCAGATATGATGTGCATAAACGCCTTTTCGTATGTTTTAATTTCTTTATTGGGAAGTATTTTGTAAACTATGAACTGTAAACATTTGGGTAAATAATTTCGGACAACTTTTAAAGGTCCCATCTACAAAAATTGTACCAACTTTACTCAAAAATTTTAAGTTAGTTTCAGTAGAAAATAATAAAATGTTTGATGTGTTGTCATTTACAAGTAAAAAATTTTTATTACGATTTTTAACTAATAAATGACTCATATTATTTAGAGAGATGTGTAATTCATTCAAGTCCACAGGTAACTTTGGCATAATAGATGATCGAGCATGGTGAATATTTTTTCTTATTAATGTTAAATCGTATGTTGTCAAAGTGTTTACGTCTTGTGTAAGGTGGCTATGAATAATTTTACTTGGCTTCTCATTAATATCATCAACAGCTTTACGTTTCACTTGATTACTTACAGTCTGCCTATTTAATGTTTCAACACTATCTTTCTCGTGGTTTTCATGATTTAAAACTGTTTTAATAATTACGTTATTATTTAAATGAATATATGCTTTACAAGTCTTTTTAGTATAGCAATATCGATCAATATTATTTTTTAAATTTTTATGGAAACGAAATTTATATCCATCGATTACATATATACTACGATTTTTTTCACTTAACATTTCACTCAAAATTTCAACATTCGACATTATAAATAAATTAAATAGAACAGCACAGAAAAGCACAGAAAAGCGACGGAACGTTCTTAGCGGTAGTAAAGCGGAGAATAAGGTATACTTATTGATATCTACATTATATTGTGATTATATTTTTTCAGTCAAGATTAAATTATCTAGAGTTAGAAAACTCGGGCCGCAACTCGTCTGTACCCAAAATAAACTCGGGCCGCAATTCGGATTAGACCTTTTTTAGTTGATATCTTTGGGACGCAACTAGTATGCAGCCTAATTTCCTACCTACTACAATTTTCATATTATCAAGTCCCTATATTTGGAAATATTTTTATTTTTGACCCTTAACTAAATCCAATTTATTACCCTAGATAGCTACGCACATATAAAGTTGAAAATTGAATCTTTTTTACTGCTCAAAAAGACGATGACAAACACTGACAAAAAAAAAATCAGGATGTAAAACAAAACAAAAAAATTGTATAGACTCGTTAGTTCGATATTTGAATAGCCCCTACGACCAATTATTATAATATTATTATGCTCATGTAAATTATTTAATATAGCCGCCCACTGTTTGTTCAACCCCGTTTTTTTCGTTTCGATATAGAATGGAGAAAAATTGCAAAATTTCATCAGTCCTATAACATAATAATTAGGCCAGAATTTTTTTTCCCGATTTATAAGTATAGACGTGTCTGATAATTTTTTTATATTATGCAATAATTTCTATTACCTACCTATACGAGAATTAATTTATCGTGTGCTACTGTTCCCAGCAATATTATGATTGCGATTCGTATTGTTCGACAGCGCATAATATGATGTTGGTATATATTGAATTTGCAAGCGAGCAAAATTAAAATGACTTTATGTTCTGTATTCGAATATACACATTATAAATAAACGCATAGTAATTATATTATGATTAATTAAAACAGACGTTTATTTTAACAAACTATTTATGTACCTAGGTAATATCATGTAAATGTATGTACACAGGGTGATTTTTTTAACATGCTCGCCCTAATTTTATGCTTAAATGATGCATATATTCAAACTCAGATTTTGAAATTTTTAAACTCGCTCGAAAACCATATTTTTGAATACTTGAGAATTTTTTGTACCACTCCTGTGGCAATACAAATTTCTCTTTTCAAATGGGAAGCCTCTTTTTCACTTATAATAATTATTCAGCACATATTTTTTTCGAGAATTGTTGATGTATTTAAATCGAAACTCGAACGAGTAATTTTCGAGTTATATAACTTTGTGTACTAAGGGTAAAATGTCTATGGTAATGGGCTGAATAGATATGGGGGCTTAAATGATTTAAAAATGTTTGGATTTATCAATATAAATGGTTTGTAAAAATGATCCAAGTATAATAAATACTAAATCTAATATGATATATTATAGTTAATATTTTTGAAATGCCATTTTTAAGGTTTATTATCCTTCGTATAAGCATTATAATAACTCGGTAATTATTCAATAGAATTTAAATTTAAACAAACCAAAATGTTGTAGAAAATCATGAGCTAAATAATTTTCAGTAAAACAAAAGAGAAGGGTGGGGTTCATTTGAAAAATATAAGTTTGTATCACCACAAGACATACTCTACAGTGCAAAAAATATCAGAAATTTGAAAATATGGACTTTACTTATACCTACCTACTTCCAATTTCTAAATATTAGAATTAGAATGAATGTACTATTATATAAAGACAATAATGGTGGTGACTATTCATACGACTATACATAATATTACATATAAGTAATACTTATATAATACATTAATATATAGAATATGGTGATTGGCGAAATTATTTTTCAAAAGACAATAATACATAGGTACATTTTTAATTTCATATCCTGAAATTTTTCCAAGAAATTCGATTTATATAAGAAACACATTTTCAACATGTATATTTAATTGATTAGTGAAAAATATTTAAAGTATGGATGAGTGGAGTGACTAAGGAAAGCTGCAACTAGGGGAATGTCAAGAGGCCTAGCCCACCCTCCCTCCCTCCTATCGATTTCCTTTTAAAGTACAAACATTTTAGCGGTGAATATTGTTTACAATTATTATTTAAAATATAGTTAATCCCTAACTTCTAAGTGGTTCAAGTCAACAACGTTGTAACCGAAATTATCTAAGTTCAACAAAAAATTTTAAAAACCTAATGATTTTATAAAAATTAATCTCGTGATTGTTTTTTTATTTATTATTATAATATATAAAAATCTAACATGCCGTACATAAATAAATAAAATAAATTATTACACCTAACCGAATCTATAGGTAAAAGTTATAACGTGACCTGTGGGGAAACCAATCCTGGAGTTGTAATATAGTTCTGTTCAGGTGACTGCAACAAATCGTTATACAATTTTGGGCAGAGCGTTTATAGGTCAGGGGGTCACCAAATGACCTGAAATTTATCTGGAGACATAATATGACAGTTATTTTATAAATAATTTTTTTTGATGGTGAATTGAATGAGATTTTTATTAATTTTTTATCTATATTTTAACTTTGCTTAAGACGACGCTACACAGATATTTTTTGTCTCCATCTTACAACCTAAAAGTGTTTAACAGCAAATCTACGCTCAGCAGAATTCCTCAAGTGACCCTGCAAAAATATTAATCGTCGATCCCTGGCATAAGTAACCTATATAAAATAGGAACTGTGCGATTCTTGTAACAGTTGATAAGTTCACATTATCCGGAAAAGAGTTTCAAAGATTTTGAAAATATTTTTTGTACATTATATATTTATATCTGACAATTCATTAGAAAACAACTTTTTTTAATAAAAAATTATTTTATTTTCTATTTTTTGTGGTCATCGTTTGTTAATACTTGTGTAAAAACAAATAATTAGGTTTTAAATTAGGGTGAGGAAGAGAGCTCAGAAATTTGATTTTTACCCAGTTACGCTATTGCCTCTAAGCCTTGTATTTATGTACATGCATTATCTGCATAGCTTATTTTTATCAGATAATACCCGTAAAAGGCGCTATTTACCATAGATCTTAATATAAACACGGATAGGACATTCACATCTGAGGCTTATATGATTTTGCGGTCCTGAACTGATAAGAATTAGTTTACATTTTTGTATGACATGATAATATATATATATATATATTGATAATCATTACTGGATATAGGTTAGGTTATACTTGTTTGGCCTCAATTCGTATAATTTAATTCGGGGTGGTCCAACCTTTTGCATTTGGCGGACCAATTTACATTTTCATAAAAACACTGAGGACCTGCTAAAAGAAAATAAATCTTCTACCACGAGAATTCCGATATTTTTCTGTGGCTGCTATACAAACACGATATACCTACATATTATGTACGTAAAAGCTGAATTAAAACTATTTTGGACGTTACTCATTGCACTGTACGTTTTATAGTGATTTTTAGCTTTTCCTAAAAAAAGTTAATTTTTTAATATAAATTTTCTAGGAGGAGGGGGCAAAAACAGGCTTCGAGGGCCCCGGGACCACCTTGATTTAATTCATCACTGATAAGACGTCATGTCCTATCCAAATATACCATAATTTAGTTGATAATATTCGACACTCCACTATGTGGGTTAGATGTGGTTGTTTAAATCGGTTATCCTGTACAATATTTAATTTTGTGATTAACGAGAAAATTCTGAACGCGGACCACAAACGCGGTTACAAGCGGTGACAGTGTAAATATAGTTATACCTTTACTTGTTTAAAAAATATTATGATGCGATACTGCAGCTAGCTATATAATAATATATTTCATGGTTTGCTGGTTATTATTATTGTTGTTATTTTTTTTAAAATGCATTCATTAAGCATCGGTGCCTGCCTATA
The DNA here is from genome assembly GCA_008086715.1 of Sitobion miscanthi. Classification (NCBI taxonomy): domain Eukaryota; kingdom Metazoa; phylum Arthropoda; class Insecta; order Hemiptera; family Aphididae; genus Sitobion; species Sitobion miscanthi. The sequence goes on along the minus strand of CM017800.1, from coordinate 10,850,519 downwards.
ATATTATGATAACCTCGTAAAATCACGCCGGCCGGGAACTAACCGAATTAGCCGCCTGGCGAGTAGAAAAATAAAAAGGTTTTGAAATTATTAAATTAACGTTCGACACGAATCTTCTCCATCAACCGCATAATAATATTAATAACAATATAATGACGATAGTCATAGTATTATAACAATATAATAATTTAATAATATATTGTTATGTACACGTCCCTTTGTTCAAATCGAGCCCCGGGCACCCACGTATTCTGTAGTTTCCCTTTTTTTACATGTTTACCTACCATTCCAACACTAAAACAGTTATCGTGTGTGATGTATAACGTTATTAATATTGTTATATACGCTCTTAAGTGGTTTAACCTGCAAGTAACCTACCTACCGGAATATATTAAAAATTGTTATTATATTTGTGTACGACGTGTGCACAACTCGCACGTGGCTCACATCATCACTTTATTTTATGTAAAGTTACACCTTAATAATATAATATCGTTGTCGACATGAAATCCTATTAAGTGGTCATTCGTATTTTTCGTGGTGAAAAATATAACATTTCAAGTCAAACGGTTGAAATAAAAATTGTAATACAGGCGCTGTTTCTTGATTGCGGACAAAGTAATAAAAACCATGCGAGTTGCGGACAAGACCTAAAAAGGTGTCATACGAATTGTGGACAAAAATATTACATACTACCTCTGGAACAATTTCCAGTTATTGTTTTCGATATAACAATTGCGTTAGATATCGACGATTAATACAATAAGATTCTTTTATTATGAAACACTCATTATTTCAAAAAGTATTAATGTTTTTGAAAATATTTTTTGTTACGCCTGCACCGAAAGTTTGGTTTTCGATAGCGGTTGAGGCGTTGGAAAGCGTCCTTTTTCCGTCCAGGGGGCGGTAAAGTGGGAATCCCTAATAGTGCCGGGCGGTAAAGTGGAAATCCCAAAAAGTGCTGGGCGCACATATCACGCGCGTATCCCCTGCACAACTGGACACTGAAATCTAATATCTATACCTCGGTCCTTAAAAAACATAAACTTTTGATTACATCTTATAATCATATTATAACCTCCATGCGTGACGCTGAAAGTAAATAAAACCAAATCGTTTCTTTCGTGAAATATTGTTGTCGTATAATTATAGTCTAGTTGTTGCATATATCCCTTCATTACCTTTGTTGTGATCGATGAAGACAGAGGCGTGACAAAAAATAGTATGTGTAGCTCATGCGGAAAGGCAATTTCAGTCTTCGACGAGCGGCCCTTGCTTGCGGCTCGTGCCGCACACGTCGCCCGCGACTGAAATAGCTCACTTCCCACCCTTGCCACACAATATACTACTACATAGTTTCAAGTTGTTAAAAAAACAACGTTTTTATTAAAAAAATCATATTTTAAAATATCTTTTATTCTTATATTGTTTTAAGTTTTTTATTTTTTTAAATAATGATATTGAGTTTTAATTTCATATTCCAAAGCAGAATATTTTTTTAAGTATTTTGATACATAAAAATCGAATTTAGGACGAGTATATAGTTTATATGAGTTATAAGTATTTAAAGTTTAGACAAGTGGAGTAGTGGACAAATATTTTACGGGGCAACCCCGTAATCTAAACTTTAAATACTTATAAGTTATAACTCATAAACTACTCGCCCTAAATTAGATAACTTGTAATAACTGCCGTCTGCCAGAGTCCTTGTAACAATAGTATACTTACTAGACTAAATAAATTACATAATATATTTTATATTTTATGTAAAACCGTTATTAAGGGTCGTTTTCCTTATTCTTAAGTACGTAAAGTCTAATAAAAATATGAATAAGAATTCTCGTTCGAATTTTGATTTAGATGATATAGTTATCTGCACTCTTTATAAAATAATGGTCTGCTTAGCAATTAATTTACATTTAAAAAGGGTGGTCCTCATTAAGGAATAGTAAGTTTATATCAAAACAAGACCACACTCTTTAAATAGGCAGTGTAAAAAAATCTAAGCGTTTAAGTAAACGTTGAAATTACGAAAAATCAAAATTTGAATAAATGCTTTGTTAAAGGATAAAATGGGGATGAGCATGCTTATGGTGTATCTACCTGTGGCATAAATACCAAATGATGGAATATTATTAAATAGTGCACCAAAGCTGTGTACGAACAGTTGTTTTATATTGTTTGTGAATCAATAACATTATTCGGTCTATAATTTTTGAATACAGAAAAATACTAAATAATAATAAATACAGTAAAACCTCCTTATAACGGAGCCTCTTTAAGAAGGAAATCTTCTTAGAGCGGAAAATAACAACAGTCCCATACAACTTATATCCCATATATTTTAGTCTCACTGTAAATTAGTTGGTACCGGGCAATTCCGTTATAAAGAGGTTTTACTGTATTAGGTATATGTTAAAACTTCAGTTCTTAAATGTACTTTTATATCACAAAACTATTTCACTTTTATTGAGTTCGCCATACTTTATTTAGAACAACTCGATCTTATCAATATATTATTGTAACTTACTGAAAGTAAACAAGTTTTGAGAAATGCTCACTCTGCAAGCTGCTATTCCCGGTTTCTGAAGTATTTAAAAAAGTGTAATTTTATACACGTAAAATGTTTAAATAATTTGGCAAATTGAATATGCTTATGTATATATTATGAGCTTAAATAAATTAAATATCTTAATATTTGTAAATAATAACACGTATTTATTTATTGTACCGATTTTTTTTATATTGGCTTAATATTAATCTGTTTAATAAAAGCTCATATTTTGATTCCTATTTTTTAATGCTGACTGGTATGAGTTTACTTTTAATAGAACCGCTATACTATTATTTATTTAATTCTAAATCCTATCTTAGAATCGTATAATATAAGACTTAAAACTTAAAAGAAAAATCTGCATAACATTATTAAGGCTATTGTTTACAATTATAATTAAAATTTGAATTATCGTTTATTCCATATAGATTAAATTATTAATCATAAAAATAATTATAAATATCTAATTTCGTTGACATTTTGGCTACCGTACAAATCATATAAGTCTTTTAATATATTAAACGTTTCTTTAACATTTTTTTTTTTTTTTTGTCACCTCAAAAAACAGTGGCGATTATAATAGAGACAATAATAGACACAGAAGGCCATACTTTACTATGGAACAACTCTTTCCTTAATCATACACACTGTAACTTACTATTTACTAAAAGTAAAAGCGTTAGGAAAGCTCACTTGCGGGGAGCTAAATTCCCGGTTTCTAAACTAGTTTTGATACAACACACAAACTATAATTCGATATTATACAATTTAAAAATAATTTGGTAACCTAAATATTTTGGATAGTTTGAATCGATATAAAATACTTACGCACTAGCCAATAAGTAATTACTATTAAAATCCACAATAGTAATTAACTATCTTAATTCCGAGCCTGGGCAAGTTAATGATAATTTTTAATTGAGTTATGTTAAATTGATTAAGAAAATATTTTAAAAAGATTATAGTTAATAGTTATCCTAATTTTTTTTATAACTCAGGTAAGTTAATAGTTATATGAAAACCTACAATTAACTTATTAATTTAAGTTAAGTTTTATATTTATTTATTTTTTTAAATTTATAAATAGCCAGTAATATAGTTTAAAATAATAAAAAGTAAATGTTTATGCAACATGTATTATCAATAATAATTGTATTATATATATTATTTAATTATTTATAAATTATCGTAACTTGAATTTGATTAAAGGTAACTCGTTGTTTATTAAATTTATATCAATAAAAATCAGTCAAGTTAAAAATTAAATTATAGAACAATTAAATTTTAAAAATTTAAGTAAAATAGTTAAAATTAACTTTTAACTTAACTAACTTTTTAACTCAAATGGGTCTTTTGATAAACTTAACGTAAAATATTTTTTTTTTCAGATTCAGAATACAGTGACGAGTATAAGCGAGACAATAGCAGAGACAGGAGGGAATCCGCGGTTGCAGGATTGATACCGTTTCCTAGAGTCGGGAGGTCTGGTATCAACTCTGCTTTACAAATGGACAATTTGTGTATGTGTTTTTAATTACCTACGTTAAATACGTGATGTGTTATATTATTACTATTAGTTCGTTTTGTTGACGGTAATTGTTGTAACGTATCTTTTAGACGACACCCAACGGGAACTGAGAAGTCATAAACGAGAAGGACTTATACCGTTTCCCAGGATTGGCAGAAGGAGTGAATCGAAGAACACGGCTCTCTGGTTTGGTCCTAGGTTAGGACGATCGGTCGTGATACCGGAAAGCTATGATACGTCGTACATGGATTCAGGTACAAAGATGTGTAATCTATATAAAAGTTGTCGGGGTTAACCTAGGGCTGGCGATATAGTTACGGTACATCTGTATAATTATCGGTATTATTTAAAACATACCAATAACAAGTATTTTCAGTATTTTAGGTGTACCGGTGTACCGTGAATCGGTAATTATATCGTTGTTCGTTATTTTTAATTTGTGCGAAATAGGTTTTTGAAAAAAAAATTACTGAAGATATAGGACATTTTCACCGAATGCTTATTATAACATTTTATAGGCATAACATTTTCGATTTTTATTAGTTTTTTTTTTAACTCATGTCGATGATAAAATTTTCGCTCCATCAAAAACTTGAAAATATAATGAAAAGTTCCTCATAAGTTGTTGAAATGGAATTTTATAAAAAAAATTGAGCGTATATCCATAATATATTTTTATGAGCGTCTGAAGTTAGAATTTCGAGAAAATTCGTAAAAAATAAAAAACACTAACATTGTTAATTATTTTGAGTTAGAAATTCATAAAAATTATTCTTTATATATCCAAGATTTTAAAATTGAATACAAGATTCCTCATAAATTTGTCTACCTTTATCAGAAAAAAATTTGGAGCAGAAGGACAAAATACATTTTTATGAGAGTTTGAAGTTCACATTTTTACAACATAGCAGGATATTCACTCGATTTTTCATGGAACGATTTTCTTATTTTGTTGTTATTTAAAAACTATTAACCGTAGGTACTTGAAATTCATAAATTGGCAAGATTTTTTTTTTTGTAAGTATTTTAAGTTTAAATGTTGACGAAATTCATCAAATTGAAAATTTACAAATTATTTTGTGTATAAAAATGTATAAAATGTTCAATTTTTATAGCTAAGAATTAAAATTTTAAAACAAAGGTTCCACATAAGTATTTCATTCCGTAACCAAAAAATCTAAAAAATATACAAATACAGTTTACGTGTACAATGATTTTATATCATTGAATTCAAATTTAACATATCCATTAAAGTGACTGTATATATACCTAATGTATAGTAATGTACAGACGAGCGTTACCCACTTTTTAAATTTACATTTTAAAATTACAAAATAATAATTAATGAATTTACGCTTTGAAAAGTGTAATGATTTATATACTACCATTGTTTGATAGTAATAAGAAAGCCAAGTATGATATTGTCAACTCGCCTTATCAAAATAAATCAAAAATATAAATTAAATACAAATTTTTTCAAATTCTTAAATTTTTTAAAAACATCTAAATTAATATTACATATTTTACAGAATTTTGTTCCAATTATTTAATTATTATATACTGTGTGATCCAAAAGTAGTTTTTCTATTAAGTTGATACATATTGTTTATCAATTTATTGTTCGCAGAAGGAATTACATTTAGGAATGTTTATACATTTTAAAAAAGCACATTAATTATATAGCATAGTTTATCAAAACTGAGTATATTTAGTTCAGAAAATCTGAGTTTTGAACTGTAAAGTATAGGTTTATCCGATTAAAATTTTACATCTATAATTATTAGTGTCTATAATTTCTTTAATTTCATAATATTATTTGTTGATTTGTTACAGATACGCCAACGATCATAAAAACGTTGATCGAAATGAAAAGCAAAAACTTTGGTGATGAAGACGACAGTCTAATGTAACATTGTGTTGTGTGCTTTTAAATTTATTTTACTTTTCTTGAAATATTTTCGTGATTTAGATAGTAGTGCAATAGTATACAGCTGTAAAACTTAGTATTTGATACTTACCTACGGAATTTTATTTTGAAATCAAATCGTTAGTGTTGATGTTAATAATATAATAGATACAATGAATGAATAATTGTTTAGTGTAATTATTTAATAATCATTAATATTCATTATATAATAATAATATTAAAAATAAAAAATCTATGGCTATATTTCGAATTATGTGAATGTATTATTATTATTATTATTACGAATTACGATAATTTAATTTGATCATTGAACTTGTTCTAAGTTACCTCATCTAAATATTTATTATTCCCTGGCGTGTACAGAAACCCCGAATAATAATTTCTCATCAAACGGTTCAAAAATGAACAATCGTAAGTACCTTCTTGGAAATATCAAATTTACTACCAAATTTTTACTACTTAGCATTTTCCATACATAGTAATATAATTTATTATATCAAAATATTTTGACTGGTTTTGAAGTATTTGTAGACATTTGATATTTTCGATTTTTTTCTATAAACATCGGTACAAAAATGTTCACTCTAAAAAATAGCTTGAAAATGTAATACAATTTTATTCAAATAAGTAACCTCATACATCGTTCTTCTAGTTATTTAAAAATATTTAAGATATATATTATGAACGATCTTTTATTATAACTTAAAAGTAAGTATGTATAATTTAGCAAATTCATTCTTCAAAATCACAAAAGTTCGCAAAATGTATTAAACATTAAAATGATCAATTTTGGCATGAAAATTGAATTCAATATTTCTCCTCATATGGCTCATAAGTAAATTTAATTTAAATACAAATAATATATTATGCAAAAATTGTTTAAGAGAAATTTTAAAATGCGTGACTTTATTTAGTCAAAAAGACATTCTTTCCACTCGTAATTAACTTTTTTACTTTTCAGATCACTTGAATATTTTCAATAATTTAGTAAATATGTTTTTTTACCATATTCAAAACAACTGTCCGACCAACCTAATCTGTTCGAACTGCTTATTTTTTGTCGGATGTAATTTTTAAGCTTAAACAGGTTTAAATCATACTGATTGTATTTGAGTACCGTATTTCACATAAGTCTATTATACGGCGCAGCTTTACTTTATTTACCCAATTTGATGACGCTCGAATGTGCTGGAGAGTAATTTATTATAGGAACTTTTGAATTTTATGAAATTATGAAATTATTACGACCAACCACCTGGGCAGCTCATGTAAGACTGAAGACTATCAGAGTCGTCACTCGGACAACCGTAGTAATCAGTCGAGTTCTTTAATGTCGGTGACCTACAATAGAATATTTTCAAAAAAAAGAAAGCTTACACATTATTAGATATTCACTAAAACTGTTATTGTAATCGCATTTTCATGAAAACAGACATTCCTAAATACTATAATTCATTGATCATTTTTTTTATTTTTTATGCTCCAACCGGCTTTTACAAAAGAGTGAAAAGATAGATAATATAATATGAAAATTACAAAAGTGTAACTAAGTAATATCATATAAGTATAACAGTAAATAATGAGGTATAAACAATAAACAATTAAAAGGCAAAGATCAAACTATATGGGCGGACCTAAGAATTCTGTGTGTAGGGAAAATAAAAAAGAGTATGATAACGAACATTGTGAGAGGGAACTTTAATTAGAACTTGAGATAGAAGGTCAGGCGCATCCATAGAATTGTTGAGAAGTGCATACACGAACTGAGAATCGATATAATTGCGCAAATATGATTATGCTTTATCCACACGCGTGTTGCGATGGTTGTTTAGTGTATTTAAAATAAGAATTTCATTACAGACATTTATTACCATAGGCATATATTATTGTCTCGGGAGTTACGGGCAGGCAGTGGCGTGGCGAAGTAAAATATTTTATAGGGCAATTAATTTGTTGAATGACCTACCACCCCTCGACTCTTACGTAGTACCCACGTGTCATGTACAAGTGGTACAACATACTAATATACTATTAGATGGCTTTTCTTCGTATAATTTGTGAATTTGGTAAATATCATATTCGGATGATGAAATCTTGTACTACGATTCTCACTAAATCCGACGGGTTATCGAACAACTGCCCTTGAAAATCACGGTAAACAAGCCACTGCCTGCATGAATATAATGAATAAATTAATGATTTTAATATGTTTCTACGTATTTTTTTTTTTGTTTTTGGTTATAAATACCAATTATAGTCAATCATATTTTAATATTAATATACAATTATTATGGTTAAAATTATTACACGGCACGTTGAATAGGCAATTTAGGTACATCACCGCCGCGGGTATGTTATACGTATTATTATGGTTTTAGTAAAATTATATTACAACAATAAACTACAGCCGAGCGTTTTGCCCAATGTGTATTAAATCCTTAGCTTAGATTTCGGATGGAGAAGCAGCCTATGGAATGCCGGTTAGTCGTACAATATTATATCCCGTGTTTAAATTCAAAAGATACGGATAAAAATTTAAAATTTCATTTAGATACAATTATATTATATCGCGTATTTTGACATGTTTCAAGCATTTCAGATTTGAACTGCTATTTTTAATTCCAATGTAGATAATATGTTCAATTTTATAAAAAACAAACAAGAAAAAAAAAGATTATTCGAATCAAATAAAAAAAAACACCATTACTTTTTTTATTCATTATACATACCTACATTTTTAATACAAAATAATAAACTCACACCTTTCAAAAGTAAATAAATTTTTTTTCACATTATAACATTTTTTGTGTAATATTTTAGCGAATATTTCAGTGCTTTTTAGTGATATACATACTGTGTGTCCACAAAAACAGGGTACAGTTTATAACTTGGATGCTAATACATTATACATTTATACTATCAGTATCCTATACATATTTTTGAATTATGTTGCGAGACATGTGACTAAACTGTTGCAGGACACCCAGTCGTGTGACAGGCGTTGCAATGTCGTCAAAGGTGTGGTCATCCATAGTCCTTTTCTGGCATCTTTCGTGAAAACCATTTAGATGTAGGTACATGAAATGGAAATATAATTGTACCAAGAAAACGGTTTGGTCCTATATTTAGCTTATATAATATAATGGTCTTTCGTGCTTTGTCAATTGTTTACGATCGTATAACTCACTAAATATATTAAGTTCTAACAATAAATTATTATAATATTATTATCCCGAATGATCCATTTAACATATCAATTATGACGTTTTTGAAAAAATATATTTTTTTTTACAGAAATTGTGTGGTTAAAAACAACATATTTCTAATTTTTTTCTATTTGTTATTGTCATTATAACTTTTTAACTTTGTATAACTATCACATGCACTTTTCATTCTTTATTCCAAAGCAGAATATTTGTTGGTTTATTTCGATGCATAAAAATCGAGTGTGTGAGTAGGTATAAGTATTTATTAAGTATAGTTGGGTGAAATGGAATGGTACAGCACAGGGGTGCTCGACAAAACCTTGGTCTACTACTCAGCTCATCTTAACTTTAAATATTTATTTATTTATTTAAAACATCACGGGCAAAGCTCAATTACACATTTACACATTACATATTGTACATTGTAATTTTGTGTATATAACAAAAATATAACAATAAAACTAGGTACCTGGCAAGTGCAGGTTATGGTAAAAAGGAAGGTTGTTAAATATTATAAGTTATAAGTTATAACTAATAAAGTACTTATAAGAAAATTGATTTTCACATATCGAATTACTCCGAAAAATATTCTGCTTTGAAATATTAAATTAAAAATGTATGATATCACTCAAAAGTCTAAAAATCCGATTACGATAAAAAACAGTAAATTACATATATTTCTACAAAAAGATTGTAATAATAAAAAATATTTTCAAAAACAATTTCATACTTTAAAAAAAAACTTTTTTAAAAGATTCAGATTTTCCTGAATATCTTACTTAAAGTACCCCCAAAATTGAAAATTAAATAATTTTTATCACTCCAAAAAGTGATTATGACACGACACAAAAATTACATTTTATGAAATACATTCATCGCTTCTCTACGAGTATAAAAACTCCTTCGCGCCTTATTAGTTATTAGTTAATAATCATTTATTAGTTATTACTTATTACCTAAACTCAGTGCTTGGAAAGTTCCTAAAAAAGGATTAATTTACGTAAAAAAGGAACTAAATTGTTCTCGTTACTGTCTTAAAGAACATTTTTCTTTCCACAATAGTTTTTTAAATAGTTTTAATATAATTTGTAGTAATAAATTGTTTAATTGTGTGGTTATTTTGTTTTTAAAATATTCAATTTTATTATTTCATACAGGTTAAGACCGTAAGACCACAGTGACTAACTTAACATTTTTTAAACATTGTCTAAATTGTCGTATTATAAGTTTAATTTATGGCTCTTTATAATCACTAAATTACTAAAAAAAAAAATTTAAAAAACTTTTGCTCTAAAAATTATTTAAATTTCTTATATTTAAGAATAAATGAACGAAAATAAGTATAAATTAAATCGTTCATGCTCCTCTAAAAAACTAAACCAAATTCCAATATGTTCCTTCAGATGAAAAAGGAACTACGTTCCCGTTAAGTCCCTAAAATTGAACGAAATCATAGTTCTTTTGAACGCGTTCCTTCCAAGCACTAACTATACTATATTATAATATATTACGTAAGTAATATGGTATAATTGCTATCAAATATTACACTAAATAATGGTAGGTAACCCAATGTAACAACAGAACACTACAACTGGTAAACTAAATGTCTATTGCTAGTGATCGCATAAAAAATGTATTTATTTGATGGTTCTATACAATTTAATGAACCAGTCATGGGTCAATACAATTTAATGAACCAGTCATGGGTCAATACAGTTTAATGAACCAGTCATGGGTCAATAAACCATGTTTAAGGGATCATTAACTCACTATTGGTTCAATAAATGTTCAGTGATTGTTCATGCGATCCGGCATATTATATGTACCTACTACCTAGCTATAGATATATATAATACACAAAATAGTTAGTGAATTTTAACTGATTGCTGTAATTAAGTTATAATATATTGTTAAATAATATGAATATCATAATTCAGACATACGGTTTTGGCTCGTTATTCAAAAGTTATTGTAAGTTGTAACTGTTATTAGGTACCTATCTATAATTAATTACGTCACAACTTTAGAATATAATCAAATCGAGGAAATTGATTGAGGAATTTTGGCAATGGGTGATTAATTTTGACACTGTAAACTAATCTTTCAGTTCTATCGCATCATAATTATTATTTATCAGGTTAGCTTACTGATGTTGTCATTTTCTGAAAGTAGTTATAACTTCAGTGTACCTACCTAATCGAAGATCGATACACACACTATCCGTGTACGTGTTGGCGTAGTAGAGTAACTCGAAAATAAATAAATATGTTTTAGGTTCTGAGTGGAACGATAAATGTATTGATTTTAAAATGATGTGTGTGTTTTTTTTTTTGTGTCTGTCATCATGGTTTGGGTTAGTAAAACTGCTTCGATTGTCTTCAACAGTATCTTGTTTGATGGAAAAGTGAATCTAGTTGGGACATTCGGGAAGTCAAATTCCCAAGAATTTTCAAAAGCACCGGGAAAAACAACATACAAATTAAAAAAAAAAAAAACAGGAAATTTTAAAATCTGTTTTCGAAAAATCGATTTTGGTTTTTGGTATAACTCTAAAACGAATGAACGTGTATACATGAAAATTTCACTGGTTGTTTATATTTGCATTTTCTATACACGATAAAATTTTCAAAATATTTTGATTTGTTTTGAACTGTTTAGGAACATTTTCAGTTTTCAATTTCATTAGTCTTTTTTTTCAATGAATGTCAATAAAACTTTATTTGTTGGCTAAAAAAGCTTGAAAATTTAATAAAAGGCTCCTACTATATTGTTACAATGACATTTGAAAAGTATTAAAAATCCTTAGACACAGTTTTTTTTATAAGTATTTAAAGTTCATCTTGGCAAAATACGAAAAAATCACGAAAATTAGCAAATTACTTTTAGTTGAGAATTCATAAAAATTTTTCTTTTTAAATCTAAAATTTGAAAATTTAATACAAGATTATCCATAAGTTTATCTACCTTTATAAAAAAAAATGTCTACAAGCAAATCAAATTAAATTTTTGTGAGCGTTTGAAGTTCATTTTTTTACAAGATTGGATATTTATTCCGTTCTAGACAATGCATATTAACTATATTATTATTATTTACAATTCTTGTATGGTTAATATAACTGTCCATGTTGTATCCGCCGGTGTATTGGGTTATTTTATGATTTATTCAGCAGTTTTTGACACCCTTAGTGTTTGATGTGCTAAATATTTCTTGGAACAAATTATAATATCCGTTTAGCGTTTATACTGCAGGTCTATTCTGTATAATTGACTAAAGAGTTTTTTTTATTTAAAATATTTATTTTAACGATTTTTTAGTCGTTAAATCTGTAACAATTGATTATACACTCGACAAAACGAAAAAAAAGAAATAATATTTTTTTGTTCACATCAAAATATGTTTATTAATTATAAACCAAAAATAATACGAAAATGTAAAAATAGTAATTTTCAAAAAAATTAGCAGATGGCTATAAATATAATATTTTACATAATAATTATGTTCATGATGTAAAAGGAAAAAAAAATCGAAATTTACAATAATATGGGTACAATTTAACAATTTGAGATAATTTAATGAAATTTAAAGAAAAAAAATATATACCTACGACGGACAGGAGATACAATGAACAAGGGGGGGGGGGATGCGGGATGGCGAATTGGTGAGGAAGTACAATGTTGCTGGCCACTGGTCACCTCTGCACGTTCTCCGACCTGTCCCGCGGGTTGACAAGTGTCACTGGCGCGTTTGCTCGGACGCTTGACGACCTTGCCCAGCCGACGAGGCCAGACCGAGACGGCCACGGGAGCGACCACGGTTGACGGCGACGAACGGCGGATAGTGCGCGATGTCGTGCGCGTCGACGGTCGACGGCGCGACGACTCGGCTAACGGACGGCGAAGACCAAGACGCGAAGTGAGATTTTGTGCTACGGAACCGATGGGGACGAGCGAAGAGACCGATGTGGGATTACCGCATGACGAAAAGGCGAGAGTCAGCCGGGACCACAACGCGATCCTTGACTCTCGGTAATTTTCGTCCTGGCGTTATCCCTTCGGCCGCGTTTTCGTTCCGCCGCCACGGTGAAGTCTCACGCCGCCAGACCCTGTGAAACAGTTAAGTTTCCTCGAGTCCGGCACCACTAGCGTCCCCGTGTTCCTGCACGCAAATATCCTTACCACTCACCCCGTGCCGAAGTCTCCACCGCTGCCGCCGTACCGAGTCGCCATCGCCGTCGTACCGGTCGGTGTACCGTCGGGCGGAATCGTTGCCCGCGCCGGTACCTCTACTATAGCCGCCGTGTCGTAGCCGTCTTCCGTCGCCACCGCCGCTCCACGTGACCGTAACTGCAGTCGGGCGCTCGTCGAGCCGCCAGAGGTCTCAAGCGTCAACAACGACCGACCGCGCTACGCCACCGAACCCGTTGTGCCGTGGGTGGTCGGAGAACATGCGTGGGTGACTTACCACCGCGCACCGTCCGTGCTCTTTCTCGCATCCTCCCCTTCATTCCGTCGCCGTCATCCTGTCCATCGTTCTCATCCAAAACTTCATCGAGCGGTCCACCCTCGGGAGTCAGAGTGGGATCGACAGGCCCCGATTCCCGAGGACAGCGCGTCTCCACACGACAACGTACGCAACTGCTCGTCAGCAAAACGGAAAGGTCCTCTTTTGCTTCCGAAATGTTCGAATTGTCGTCTTCCATGGACCGTTTTGTTGTTACCCAGCGGTGCTGTCTCTGGGATCGGAGTAAGCTCCGACTCTGCTGCAGAAGACAGCGCATCGCCGCTCGGCAATCCATCTCTGTGCAAGGAAACAGAATCCTCGACGTTTTCGTTGAACTCTCTTCTATCTGCGCCTCCAAGAATCGGATTTTGTCCTTCAGGTTCCGACTCCGGGGTCTGATCGTCGCCACTTGCAGTAGTTGCTCCCGTATCAATAGCAGACAGAAGAAAAGGGTAACTAGACGCACGAGGTATTCGTCGCTTTCGTCAGCGTAAGTGCTTTCCTTTTTGTTGACTACGTCTTTTAAGATTTCGAGCAATATGGCGTTTACCGCGTCGCGGTCGATGTTAGAATATAGTTAGTTGCTATCTTTTATTTTTTGAGTGAAGACAATATTATGTACGTGTACGTTAGGATTGAATTGAGAATTAATAAAAAATAATATTCCACCACAGAGACCGATCTCCGAGAAAATCTACCAGACGACGACGTGTATTACCTACTAGCCAGCTAGTATGTTTATCTTTCTCGTCGGCCCGCAGCATTAGAAGAATTTTGAGCGCGTTAATTTTTCTAAAGACCATTATTATTAGGTAGATAGGTATTGATATATTATTTTTACCTAATATTTTAACGAGAATAGTTTCTAGTATTACGATTTGTATCAAGACATCAAACACTAAAAGTGAAAAAAAACTGCTGAATAAATCATAAAATAACGAATTGCACCGGCAGATACGACATGGACAGTTATATTAACCATACAAGAAATGTAAATAATAATAATATAGGTAATATGCATTGTGTAGAACGTGGGAACTTCACTCAGAGTGAATATCAAATGTTGTAAAAATATGAATTTCAAACGCTCATAAAAATTTAATTTGAATTACATATAGATTTTCATGTAAAAGGATGTTGCTCTGCTGTACAGTAGGTTACAAGTGGGTCATTGTAATAGATGGTGTTAAATTTGAATTCAATGATATAATATCATTGTATAAGAAAAACGATTCTGAGCGAAAACGGTCAGTCAGCCTATGATATTACCAAGTATATTTGATGATATTATTGTGAATAAAGTAATTTATGTATAACCTATTTACGTGGAACCTTGTTTTAAATTTTCAATCCTTAGCTATAAAAGTTGAACATTTTATAAATTTTTAACTACAAAATAATTATTAAATTATAAATATGATAAATTTGAACTTTAAATGCTTCTGAAAAAAAAATTGTGTCTAACTGCTATTAGAACAAAATATCAGGAGCCTTCTATTAAATTTCAAGCTTTTTTAACCAACAAATAAAATTTTATTGATATTTGTAGAAAAAAAAAACTAAAAAAATTGAAAACTGACAATGTGCGTAAACAGCTCAAAAAGAGTCAAATTATTTTCAAAATTCTATCGTGTATAGAAAATGCTAATATAAACATTCAGTGAAATTTTCAAGTATCTACGGTCATTTGTTTTTGAGTTGCACCAAAACCAAAATCGATTTTCTCGAAAACAGATTTTCCGTAAATATGTCCGTTTTTTTTTTGTTTTTCACGGCGCTTTTGAAAAACTATTGGGAAATTTTTACTTTTGACCCTCCAAAGTACCAACTAGATTCACTTTCCTATCAGAAAAGATACTGTTGAAAAAAATCTAAGTATTTTTATTGTCCTAAAAGGTGATGACAGACAACAATTAAAACTAAAAAAATAATAAAAAACACATCATTGTAAAATCAATACATTCATCGTTCCACTCGGAATATAAAATTGAAAACTGACAATGCCCGTAAACAGCTCAAAAAGAGTTAGAATATTTTAAAAATGTTATGATGTATAGAAAATGCTAATATAAACATTCTGTACAATTTTCATGTATCTACAGTTATTCGTTTTTGAATAACAATAAAATAACAAAACCGCTACATGAGAAATCGAGTTAAGATCGAATCTTGTAAAAAAATTAACTTCAAACGCTTATAAAAATTTAATTTGATTTTCTTGTAGACATTTTTTTTTTATAAAGGCAAAAAACTTATGAATAATCTTGTATTCAATTTTCAAATCTTAGATTTAAAAAGAAAAATTTTTATGAATTCTCAACTCAAAATAATTTGCTGATTTTCGTGATTTTTTCGTATTTTGCCAAGATGAACTTTAAATACTTATAAAAAAAACTGTGTTTAGACTTAGGGATTTTTAATAGTTTTCAAATGTCATTGTAACAATATAGTAGGAGCCTTTTATTAAATTTTCAAGCTTTTTTAGCAAACAAATAAAGTTTTATTGACATTCATTGAAAAAAAAAACTAATAAAATTGAAAACTGAAAATGTTCCTAAACAGTTCAAAACAAATCAAAATATTTTGAAAATTTTATCGTGTATAGAAAATGCAATTATAAACAACCAGTGAAATTTAGAGTTACACCAAAAACCAAAATCGATTTTAAAAATTCCTGTTTTTCCTTATTCTGTATGTTGTTTTTCCCGGCGCTTTTGAAAACTATTGACCGAATGCACCAATTAGATTCACTTTCCCATCAAACAAGATACTGTTGAAGAAAATCGAAGCAGTTTTACTACCCCAAACCGTGATGACAGACACAAAAAAAAACACACACATCATTGTAAAATCAATACATTCATCGTTCCACTCAGAATCTAAAATTACCTGATTAGTTGATATAAAAACAAAATATATAAATATGCTGAAAATTCTCAAAAACCGAAAAATAGTAGAACAATGTATGTGGAAGCATGCTTTTTAGTAGGTGACAGGTGTGTTGCATGTTACAAAATAAATAGATTATTAGTAATTATTCATAAATTCGTTTATAGAATATCGAATTGGTAATATAATATTAGTCCAGAGGCTGGATTACAGTATTCA
Source organism: Sitobion miscanthi (assembly GCA_008086715.1). Taxonomy (NCBI): domain Eukaryota; kingdom Metazoa; phylum Arthropoda; class Insecta; order Hemiptera; family Aphididae; genus Sitobion; species Sitobion miscanthi. The sequence continues at coordinate 10,833,695 of CM017800.1, read as the reverse complement.
CCGGCACAAATTTTAATGAGTAGGAAGTTGAGATCTAAAGTGCCATATAAATTAGAAGATCTAAAACCAAAACGTACATGTGAAGATGCACATAAATTATTAATAAAAGGAAAAATTAAGCTTACAAAGCAGCAGAGCCGGATTGGTTAGGCGAGCTACCGAGAAAATCTCAGTGGGCCGCTTAGTTTGGGCCGGTCGTGAGAGTGTAAGTGAAAAAAAATTAATTTTTAAAATACGACTGATCACCTAAAAGCTCGTAATAATTTTAGTCGTAATTTTGAGACAGTGAATATCTAATTGGGCCGCGTAGAAGTGAAAATATCGATTGGTCGATACATACCAATCCGGCCCTGTAGAGCTAGATACAGTAGATTAAATGTAAAAAATGTAAAAAAAAATGTATTAATTATGAATTGAATAATTTAAAAAAAAAAGAAAAAAGGGGCATGTGTGGGCACGGACTATATATCTTAGTCCGTGTGTGTGGGTAATGTCGTAATGATAATATTATGATTATAAATATTATATTGATAGTAAAATTGTTACACCACATAATGTGAAGATAGAGTGTATAACACAAAATAATGTGATAGTTGAAAACTTATAACCTTATTTTACATTTAAACTAATTGTCTTTATAATGGCCTCTCGAAAGTACCATCACAGAATAGATGAAATCTCATGTATTCTATAGTACCGTCTTGATTCAATTTGCTAAAAGATAAGATACCTACTATATGTTGAAATCGAGGCACTCCTTATGGTAGAAATTTTGTTTACAGGATGAAAAAAAAAGCTAAATTTCGACGGGAAATTGGAAACATTGTAGAATGTTGACGACTAGTAAAACATATTGTGTTTCCGACAAATTTTTCTTTAGCATTGGCGTGACTTACTCGAGAATGTTTTCTCCATTTTCCCGGAACGGTTGACACAATACAGTTGGAGATCTGTGACGGAAATGGAGACTGGGATCCCTGGTCAGGCGTTCTGGAGTTGTTGAATGTCGATTAACTAAGCACAGAATAACAGTTTCACAGTTGTTGTGCTCCCGGTTGTGCTACTTGGACGAACTACGATTTGGCCCATTGGCCGGGTAGAAATCTTATCTAACGACTTTCCGAAAATAAATTGTGGTCCTGTTATCAATTTATCACTCATCGGCAGTGTGCTTGTTATCAGTAACTGTTATCACGTTCCATTCCATAACTAGATAGTCGTAAACTCGTGTCTCGTACAGAGTTCAGACTTCATATTCACTGATGAACATATTCTGTACACTGTAGTTCCAAGTTTAAAACAATACCTACCTATTTGAGAATTGTTAAAACTAGAGCTAGCTGCAGGTGTTTTACTCCTATGAGATAGCACCATCGACATTTGTATAATCAGTCATGGTATGTATCGGTTGAACAATATTATTATTCGATTCTTCTTCGTTTTCGTAACTGAAAGTTTTGTAATTTTCTAGACCGAAACCCGCAAAGGCACCGTTAAGGTAGAGTACCTGCGACAGATCGAAAAGGAGATCCAACGTCAATGGCACGAACAGAAAATTCACGAAATCGACGCACCGTCATCAAATAATATCAAGAGGAAAGGTGATGACAAATATTTGGCCACATTTCCATTTCCGTACATGAATGGCAGACTACATTTAGGGCATACTTTTTCCCTTTCAAAGTGCGAGGTATGATTGTTCACTAAATATCTCCTCAAAATTAGAAAAGTGAACGACGTGTCAAATTTACTGATTTCAGTTTGCAGTCAGATTTCAACGTTTGAAAGGTAAACAAGTCTTGTTTCCGTTCGGTTTCCATTGTACTGGTATGCCTATCAAGGCTTGTGCAGATAAATTAAAATGGGAAATTCAGACATTTGGCTGTCCACCGCGTTTCCCAGATGATGATGATGAAGAAGAAATAGAAGTCGAAATAAATACAGATATTATTAAGGACAAGAGTAAAGGCAAAAAGGTTACAATTAAATACAATAAATATGATTGAAACATGTACATTTTACTGATAGGAATTTTTGTATAGAGTAAAGCAATTGCAAAAGGCAGTAAAGCAAAATATCAATGGCAAATCATGAAAAGTTTGGGTTTTGAAGATGATGAACAAATCCGAAGTTTTGAAGATCCTTTAACGTGGTTAAATTATTTTCCGCCATTAGCAGTTAATGATCTTAAGAGTATTGGTATTCATGTAAGCATATTAAATCAAATGTTTGTACAATTTCTATAATTTCACTAAGTGTTGATTCTAATATTTAGGTCGATTGGCGTAGAACATTCATAACTACGAATGAAAATCCATTTTTTGATAGTTTTGTTCGTTGGCAATTTTTACGCCTTCGGGATAGTAATAAAATTAAATTTGGAAAACGGTATACTGTATTTTCACCAAAAGATAAACAGCCGTGTATGGACCATGACCGATCTAAAGGTGAAGGTGTTGGTCCTCAAGAATATACTTTAGTTAAAATGAGAGTAGTTCAACCCTATCCTGAAAAACTCAAATTTGCCAAAAAGTATTACTATATTATTTATATTATATTATATGATATATTAATTATAATTATGCTTAATTTACAAATTATCTGTTCAGGTCTTTAAAAAATAAACCAGTATTTTTAGTGGCTGCTACTTTACGGCCAGAGACAATGTATGGTCAGACTAATTGCTGGGTACACCCTGACTTGGAATATGTTGCTTTTAAATTAAATGACGAAAGTATTTTCGTTTGTAGTGAAAGAGCTGCAAAGAACATGTCATATCAAGGGTTCACAGCAAAAAATGGAGATTATGAAATTATCACCAAACTAAAAGGACAAGTAATTTTAAACAATAAACCATTTATATTTCAATAATAGTGTCACTTAGACATATTGTAGGATATTTTAGGTGCAAAGTTGAACGCTCCACTTAGTTTTAATGACATTATTTATACCCTACCAATGTTATCAATTAAGCCTGATAAAGGCACTGGAGTTGTTACAAGTGTTCCTTCCGATTCACCTGATGATTACGCAGCTTTAACTGATTTAAAAAAGAAACCGGCATTCCGTGAAAAATATAATATAACTGATGAGATGGTTCTTCCATTTGAACCTGTGAGTAATTTTTGTTAGATTTTAAACAGGATCAATAAATATTATTTTAAATTTACTTTTAATATATTTTACCACGCAAGATCTATATAATATGTATAATAGAATTTAAAAAAAATATATCATGTTTACGAGTAATTTCTTTTAGATTCCTATTATTGAAATCCCAGACTTTGGAAACTTATGTGCAGTAACAGTGTATGATGAATTAAAAATTCAAAGTCAAAATGATAAAGAAAAATTACAAATAGCTAAAGAGAAAGTTTACTTAAAAGCATTTTATGAAGGGGTGAGTCTTAATTGAGTTAAAATTGTTGGATTGTTTGATTTCTTAATTAATTTTAAATTTCAGATACTTATAGTTGGAGAATTCAAAGGACAAAAAGTGCAAGATGTTAAAAAAGCTTTACAAAAAAAACTCACAGACTCCAAAGAAGCTGTTATTTATTATGAACCCGAAAAAACCATAATGTCTAGGTTTGCTAAACATTTTGATTTATGTAATTTCAGAAGTATATTTATTATTTTTACTGATTTATAGGTCTGGCGATGAATGTGTTATTGCTTTATGCGATCAATGGTATTTGGATTATGGTGAATGCGAGTGGAAAGCGGCTGCAGAGTTGGCATTAAAGAGCATGAATACTTACCATGAAGAAGTTAGAAAAAACTTTACTTCGTGTTTAAACTGGTTACATGAATATGCTTGTTCTAGAACTTATGGATTAGGTAATGAAATCATATTTTATTTTTTTTCTATTTCAATTCCACTTTTAGAAAATTAATTATACAATTTATTTAAATATAAGGAACAAAATTGCCATGGGACGAATATTGGTTAATTGAGTCTCTATCTGATTCCACTATTTATATGGCATATTATACTATTGCTCATTTTCTACAAGAAGGAACGTTCAAAGGAGAAAATGGAAATAGTTATAATATCAAGTGAGTTAATGTAAATAATCATTTTCAGGTTAATGTTAAATGTTAGTTATCAATAGTTAAAAGAAAAATGTAATATTTGTTGTTTAAATAACAATTTCCAAATGTATAAAATGTTTGTACTTGTTTTTTGAAAAAATCAATCTATTATGTTTGCACTTTAGGCCGGAGGAGTTAACTCCAGAAGTTTGGGATTATATATTTTTGGATAATAAAAGTTATCCTAAACAATGTAAAATTGATAAAAAATATTTGGATGTTATGAAAAACGAATTTGAATATTGGTATCCAGTAGACTTACGATGTTCTGGCAAAGATTTGATTCAGAATCATTTAACATTCTTTATATACAACCATTGTGCCATTTGGGCTAAACGGCCAGATCTTTGGCCAAAGAGTATAAGAGCTAATGGACATTTATTATTAAATTCAGCCAAGGTAAAATTTTTTTTTATATACATTTTTATCATCATTTATATTTTAAATATTAAATGTTGAATATTATGCTCTATTTGTGATAGATGTCTAAATCGGATGGAAATTTTATGACATTAGAAGAAGCGGTCAATAAATTTAGTGCTGATGGTATGAGATTTTGTCTAGCTGATGCTGGAGACGCAATTGAAGACGCCAATTTTGTTGAAAATATGGCTGACGCAGGTATTTAATTTTTTAATGTTATAAATAGGTATTAAATTACTATTTAGTATTTTCTATTTAATAAAGATTAATCATTTTATAGGTATTTTAAGACTTTATACATTTATTGAATGGGTTAAGGAAGTGCTAGCTTCAGAGGCTACACTTAGAAATGGACCAACTGATTCGTTTATGGACACAGTGTTTATGAGGTAACTAAAACTATAAATCTTACTCTTTATTTATTAAATTTTATTAAAATGCTTAAAATTGAAAAAAAATTTTTCAGCGAAATAAATCTTAAAATTCAACAAACTGGTGAATATTATGAAAAACTTTTATTTAAAGAAGCTTTGAGAACTGGTTTCTTTGAACTACAAGCTGCTCGTGACAGGTATCGTGAACTTTGTGGTAATCCAGAACTCGGAGGAGAATGTATGCACAAAGATCTGATATTGCATTTCATTAAGGTCCAGACTATTTTATTGGCTCCAATTTGTCCACACGTATCTGAACATGTTTACCAGCTATTAGGAAACGTAATTGTTAAAAAAATTTTTTTTTTTTGTTAGATTTCAATTTTATATTTTAATTTTACAGACTGATAGCGTGGTCAAAGCAAGTTGGCCTCAAGCTGATGAAGTTAATTATAAGCTTCTTCAAAGTGGCGCATACTTGATGGAAGCAGCCCATTCTTTTAGACTGCAACAAAAAAATTTGTTGAACATAGGAGCAAAAAAAAATCAAGTCAAAGCCAAAGTAGTTGAAAAACCGACAAAAGCTGTAGCATGGGTTGCAAAAACATTTCCCCCATGGCAAACAACCATATTGGAAACAATGAAACAGCTTTACTCCGTATGTATAAATTATATGTTCTTAGGGGAGCCTGGGCAGAAACCCTTTACCAGAGTCTTGTTTTTTTTATTTCTAAGATAATTGCGAATGGTTCTTTATTAAGGAGTTTGTTGTAGACAGTATGCTCATATATATTAGTAGGTGTATTACGCTAGTAAAAAAAGTAAAATATTTATCACGTAGCGTCCACGGGTCAAATTTGTAGACACGTCTATGGTTCTGCTAGACGCGAATTTGGTATGTTGTGAGTTTGTAAGATTTACACACGCGGGTGTTATGTGTTCCAAGCACCCCCCGAAGACGAGGGGCCCATTCGGTTTTACACATATATAAATAAACATTACTTAATTGTGTAATACTAAGGCCTAAGGGCCGTATTCATAGTCGATGCTTAAGAATAAGTATTGCTTAAGCTAATTGTAATAATTAAAAAAAAAAGTAATGATAACTAAAAGCAATGCTTAATCTAGAACTCAACCAACCTTAACTTAAGTAATACTTTTTATTTTCTTAAGCCAAAGTTTAGTTTATGAATCTCATTTGAGTCATAAGTATAGCTTAAGCAATACTCATTCTTAAGCATTGACTATGAATATGGCCCTTATTCTATTTTGGTAACGATCCAGTATGTGACCCACAAATTCATTTTAACGTTAGATGCAGGGGTGTGTTTAGAAATAAATAATGGGGTGAAAGAGGCATACAAATAAAACCAAATATTATGTGTAGTCTTAATAGCTGTATAAAAATGTACACTTTGTTTTATAACATGCATGTATTTTATAGTAACTAAATACCTATATTTATAAACAGAATATGTATGGACTAATTAATTAATTATGTGTACTATAGTTATTAGTTATTATTTTTTGTACAGGGTGATTCATTAAGCGTAAACACTCATTATCTTAAAAAATATTAATGTTTTTGAAAATATTTTTTTTATATAGTTTCAAGCTGTTAAAAAAATAACGTTTTTATTAAAATATTATATTTTTATCCTTATAATTTTTTTAAGTTTTTTACTTTTTTGATTTTTTTTTTTTAAATTTCATATTTCAAAGCAGAATATTTTTCTCAGTACTTTTTGATTCATAAAAATCGAATTTAGACCGAGTTGTTTGTGAGTTATAAGTATTTAAAGTTTAGATGGGTGGAGTGGAGTGGTAGGGGTTACCCCTCAAAATGTTTATCCACTACTCTGCATGTCTAAACTTTAAATACTTATAACTTATATTATATTATTTATAAGACAAGTTTTATTTGTGACGCAACGTTTATATTCTTGTACGCAGGAAAATGGCAATATCTTACCGGACAATAAGACCATTTCGTCTGCTCTGGGTAAAAAAGAATCGCTAAAAAAATACATGAAACGAGCTATGCCGTTCGCACAGATGGTGAAAGAAAAACTGATCAAGGTCGGTGATTCCGCTTTCAACGTCAAATTGGACTTTGACGAAAAAAGCGTGCTCGAAGTGAACAGATCTTATCTGGAAAACACTTTGGATGTTAGTATGTCGTAATTAATAATATTGTATTAACTAATATTTACCTATACCTAATTTTTATCGGAAAAATTGTTGTTCTTACACGAAACTAGCAGGTGAAAATTACATACGTTAATTGCTACACATGATATGACGCGTGAGTTTCTACAAGAATATAAGGTATATAACGTGTGCAAATTCCTACGTGTCGAAAAAAACTGTATATTATGTAAGTTCCTGCATAGAAAGAGAAATTAAGTACTTATGTTAGTTAGTTTCTCCTCCAATCAATAATCATACGCTAAATTTTGATTACATAATTTTTAAATTATTGACATTTTAAACTCTTTTGAGTAAACTCATATTTTTTTCAAAATAAGATCCACAAATATAGTGAAATAAAAACAAAAATCAATAAAAATACGCTGAAATAGAAATTTTAGCATTTTAGATTTTAATTAGCAATATTTATCAATACCTTTGTGTTAAATATTTAGGTTTCCGAAATAAATCATATATATTATAAAATTATAAAAATTTTAATTTTTTCTAAGACATATGGCGCCATTTGACTACATTTAATGTAATATAAAATATAAGTAGTATTTAAAAAAAAATACTTTAAGACCATTTAACAAATTTTTACATACAATCATTATTATAATATGTTTTATTACGAAAATAATAGTTTAAATGATTTAATAATATACGTATTATATTATTCCAATAATCGCAGATACACGATAAGCGTAGAAACTAACATGAGTAATTTTTTTCACCATGCTGTAAGAACTAACATATTAATTTTTCCAAAATGTAGGAACTAACCCGTCTATTTTTTTTTGACCTGCTAGGTCTCACATAGGAACAATACTTACATTCGATCATTTTTTTATTGTACATAATATACATTTCGCAAAATAAAATATGATGATTTTTTGTCGGCATTTCAGTTGGAACATTTTGACATCAAACACTCCGACAGCAGCGAAGCACCCGAAAATATTCGCAACGAATGTTGTCCCGGCGAACCGTATATTACGTTCTTGCCACCTGACGAATCGTTGAGTCTGCTCGTAGTCAATCCACAGCCGCAAAAGCCGTTTTTCCAACGAGAACTTGCCGTGTACAACGGCGACACCGTCGAAAAGTTGATCAAGAGACTGAAAAAAATAGATCTAAAACTCGGTGAGTACACAAAATTGTTATATTACACTAACTGTAGTGGAGTTCACAGGAATTTGGTATGTTGTGGAGAAGGGGGCACGGCATAAAATAATTTATATAATATAATAATATTAGGGCTTTAATTTTAGTTGGGCCTTCAAAAAACCAAAAAATGCTATTATTCACTTTAAAATTCTGAATAATTTACTAAAAAAATGCACCACATTTTTTAAATATTTTCGATATAAATTGATTTTAAATAACTAAATTATTTCTTATCTTAAAGGATTGTAAAAGAGTTTTACGGACAGAACTGATTGTTTTGAACTTCTTTAATCCGAAAAAAACAATTATTATTTCCATAAGTTATTATTATTTTTTATATAGGTTTAGAATGTTTAGATCATATTATATTTAATTATCTGTACCTATACATAGTTATCTATATTTTGTCAAATTTATATAAAAATCATGTAAAAATCTTAAAATAAAATTTCAGATTCAATAACTCCAAAAATGCACCAAAAAATCCTAAAATGCTCTAAAAATAAAAACAAATTACCTTTAAAATTGTTAAAAAATACAAAATATTTTTTTTATTCTAATTTAAAAATACATAAAAAGCGTGTATGTCATAAAACAAGTATCACGTGGCTAGATTAAAAAAAAAGTTCAAAATTCATCTAAATCCCTGACTTAATAATAATTATACTCCATTAAACATTTGAACCTTGACTGCGTAGTTGTAATCAGCTGTTTATAAACGTTAAATGTAAAAAAGTGTTTTAAGTCCAGTCATGTTTAAAAAATAAAAAATAAAGTCTATTGGGTGGATAATCCCTCAAATTCCCCACCTTGCGCACGTCACTGATTACTGCGTTTATATTATTAAGCAATTGTCGATTCCCATTCCGACACGAAGTGGCCAATGCACCACCCATATGTGTAATCGAAGGTAAATTCTTGGGGGGCAGTATGTGGTAATACTGAAAATGTATAAGGTAAAAAGGCACTATTACCCAGTTAAATATCTGAGGGGACGGTTGCTCCCTTGCCTCCCCCAGATTACGCCATCCACTAAGGCTTAAGACACAATAATAATATATAGCTATATACCGAATATAACACTTAACTTTTTCCCTACTTTCTCTCGACTATAATACTTACCGAAGAACTTTCAGATAAATATTTTTGGATATTCAATGTTATCGGCGGCATAAATGCAGTTATACCATGACCATTTTTAGTTTTTTTTTTATTTCAAAATGAGTGTTTTTGGGCATGTAATCCTAAAGTGTTCGAAAAGATCTCTTTTTTACATAGGAAGTTTAACCAAAAAACTCAAAAAATGTTTAGTTTTCAATATTTTATTATGAGGTATATGTTTTTACACTGAATATGATGGAACATAGTTGGACATCAGTACTTACTACTCAAGAAGGTGGGACTTCATCATTCATATATACAAATAATTTTAAAAACATACTAATTAAAATTTAAAAAAACAAAAACAATTGTTTGTTGTAATTTTTATTTAGATTGCAATTTTTTCTCACTTTCTGCCTTTAAACACAATTAGAAAAAAAATTTAAATAATGAACATGGGTACTAATAACAGAATTTTAACATTGCATGTTAGACCTGCAGAACTTATTTTCCGGGTGCGCTTTCCTGGTCTATTAGATTAAGTTTAATTATGATTGAATTTATTATAATGTAATTAATTTGTGCAAACAACTTTTTTTGTTGACTAGCGTCCAATAAAATTAGTCTATGGCGGTACAAAGATCCCATTTTGGGACCGAGATTGATACCCAATTACTTACAACCAACGGAGAACTGCGTCGTGATGACCCCGGAAACAATGTTTTTCATCGATACAGAAAAGAAAATTATCGAATACGGTGACAGTCTGTTGAAAAAACAACCACTTGGAGATGGCATAATATATCTTGTTCAGTAATTATGTTGTCGCGAATGTTCTATTTTATATTAATTTAATTCAAAATCCATTGTATTGGCTACTGACTATATCTTATAGTAGTCATAAAGAATACCATTGATAGCAATGGTGATTCTTCCAAACTTCATTCTTTCTTCATTTGAGGGCCCGAAAACCCAAAACAAGTGAATTACTTTTAAAATCGATAGAACATAATAAGTGTATTTAATTATATCACATTCAATAAAAATGTATTCCATTATTTAAATACCTTTATTATCATATTTATTTTAATTATATATTATAATAATATTAACCAGGTAAATTATGACGTGCTTTTTGTAAAATTATACTACAAAAAAATATATATCTATATCACCTGACCCGAAAATAAATATTTGTGTACCTACTATAATGAATTCATACATTATTTTCATTTTATAAAAGACCAAGACTTTTAAAACAAAACTGGTTTTAGGTTTCTTAATTTGTGCTTAGAACACTTTGTATCCCTGTTGTGTTCGTCCGCCCGTCTGTTAGTTATATTACGGGTACATAGTTATGATTTTTGATATTAAGTTATTTACTTATAGACAAATTACTGTACATAATTATGATTGTGTATATTGAGATTTTACAACGGTTCTATTCAAAGTAAATTATTATTTTTACTGGTCAGTATTAAAAAATATCAACATTTGAGTATTTTATATAGATTTATATTTGTCAGTTACCATTATTGTTCTGTGCAGATACCAATATTAAAAACATTGGTACCCAAATAAAAAGGTTACCAAATTCTTTTTAATTTGTGCATGAAACTATAGTTTTATAATACATTTAGAACCTGGGAATTTAGCACGCTCGCAGAGTGAGCTTTTCTAATAAGTATTATTTACAAGAACTTAACAATTGTATCAAATTTTATCGCAAGTCTTAAAACGACTCATAGAAAAAAAACTACACATTCAACATCAAGATCTGATATCTGAGCTTTTGTCTACAATTTTCCATTATTTATTCTCATTTTTCTGTGAATACAAAGAGTTGCAACATTTTTCAGCATTATTTAACTGGTAATTATTATTTAAAATTTACAATCTTTTTTACAACAATAAACATTAATGGAAGAATAGCGGATGTGGACAAAATTTAGTACTTTTTATGTTTTGTTAAATCGACCAACAGAATAATGTTTGTTATGCGATCGATCAAACAAATTAAAATTGAAAATATAATTGTATATTTATAACAAATAATGTACAGCTTTTGGACTAAGATAATAATATATTTAAAAAAAAAAATTATTCATATACGTCAAATGTTGGTAACTTTCGAGTAATAATTAAAATGTAATAAGTTTGTATTCCCTCAAGAGTTTTCCAAAAAAAAATGTCATAACAAACATACAAAAAGTAAAAACTGTTCACGACAAATGTTTTAATTAATAATAGACTTTGTGTAACATGAAATACAAAATTAAAAAAAAAAAAAAATGTCAACTGATAACTAATGAACAAAAATAATTGTAACAACTTATATCTACGAAGCCCTGACATATTAGTCATGAAATATATATATATAATAACAAATATAAAATTATTTTTCTAGGTTTAATTTGTATCTTGAACATCAATTTTAAACTTTTGCAGTTATTAGAGTTCAATAATCGAGAGGAAATAATTATTTTATATTTGATAAGTTAATAAATTATGCCCGTTTTGGAAAGACCCTCGAGCCTATTATTTAGTATATAAATATAATAATAAATCATAATAATATTACAACATGTAGGCATATGGTAGTAATAATAATAATAGTAGTAGTAATAAAAACAATAAAAAGAAGTGAAAAATAAATAGTTACAACATACAAAACTATCACATTTCGTTTCAATTCAACGATAAGACCACAATTACATATTATTTTCACATCAGTGATATGGGAAACAAAAAATATTTCATGTATAAAAAAAAAGGAAAAATAATAACTATAATGAAAAATAAATAAATAAATTTAAACAATGGATAAGAAATGTGTGTATTTTAAACGTTTTTTTAAGACAGTGGGTTGATTATTGCAAACAAGCTTGGACTTTTTCTATCCATTCTTGGGCGGTTGTCATATCACTAGCAGAGAAATTGTAAGTTCTTCTGTTTGTACGCAACTACAGATATAATACAAAAAATTGTTAACTATATAAAATACATTTGGTAAGAAAACAAAAATAACTACTTACATCAAAGAAAGATTTGTCATCAGTTTTTTTAGGTGCGCCAGGTGTTGGGTTGGCTTGAGACACAGACATTACTTCAGCAAGATCTAAATTTAGCAAATTATGAGTTAATAATGTATACATAGTTTGGCCCGCCAATTGCGAATAAAATTAAACATAAAATAATCAACAATCAACTGATTATATCAAACTTGTTGAAAAATTAACTATATCATTAACAGGGAGCAGATTTGTATGCATTTGCATATATTTTCATCGTGAACGTATTAAATTCTAAGAAACCACAAAGTATGTTACATACATAATTTTGTGAAATAAAATAAGAAAATTTTAATTTTTGTAAATAAATTTTATGATTTTAAGGTCATATTTCATCTGTTGAACATACGTTAACCAAAAATGTACTTTGGAAAATATTTATTGACTGGTTTTGAGAAAAAAATGTTTTATATATTATAGTTTTAGCAGTAGCGGATTAAGTAATTTTTCGCCAAGGGGCATTTATCACGAGCAAGTTTTCTTTTCTTTTTTCTATTTTCATGATACTCCTGAACATTTGATAATAATTATGTTTTTTTTTTCATATAGTTCAAATATACTTATACTTCTCAACTGTTTGACATGATTGATCAAAAAACTATATAGATTTGATACGGTTATTAAATCTATTGAAATGGATTGAAGTTTCTTGTTTGTAAGGTTAAATCGTTCAAGCACATCATCCCAGAATAAAACTAAAATTGCAGTTTCCAATTTATTTAAATGCAAAAAAATTCTATTTGTTTCATTTTTGGTTACAGCTTTCTCAAATGTAGAATCTCTAATATTGATAAGAGATGTAACTACAGAATCTACACATGTACACATAATATTATCTTTGACTATTTTATCAATTAATTTGCTACCGCCTACCAACCAACTTTAAACTTTACACTTTTTTTGCATCAGCTAAAGTCCTACAGACTAGAGTCTACACTTAAATTTTGTTTGAAAATAGAGTCAACCCATTGGTCTATAGGCGCCCTTTTAGACCTAGCGCCCTGGGGCAGCTGCCCCATGTTGCCCCGTATGTAGATCCGCCACTGAGTTTTAGCCACAATATATTTTGTATTCTATAATCTATATTATCGATAAATTCATATTCAATAATATTTGTTTTACCTTCTTGATAAAATTGTTATCAGAGGTAGATTGTTAACCATCATAAATTTTGTTTCACCGATTTACACATAGACAGAACATTAGGTATGACAACGCCTGCAATGGTAGAGCTATTTATGAGGATCGGGCACTATTAAAGCTATGCAACAGTGCCATTTCTCTCACTCTTATGATAAAACTCATACTATCTTTCTTAATCCATTTGGCACGACCACACATCTTAGTCCTTAGGACAAATGTTCCATCTATTTCTATAAGTCTATGGATTTACTACATTTTTATGGTTTGTTAATGGGTATAAAACAAACATGTACATAGTGTGAAAAAGTTTTTTTTCTCTAACCTATTATATGATACTTTTTTTAATAATTTTAGTTAAAAATTACATTTTAAGATCCTACTTAAAAATATTTGATGCAAGAGCACACATTTATTGGACCATAATTTAAAGTTTGATTAGGGCATATAAATCCATTCCAAAATTATAAAAAGAGTATTTATTTAATTGTGGAACAATATAATGTGTTTGGAGGATATTTTTTTTAGTGATCTTGGACAGCCATTAAAAAACAGACTATAATATTGCTTATGTTATATCCAAGAACACGATTTCCACAGTATAAACTAAAATAATATGTTTACCTATATATCCTTTGCAATGAGAATCATCCATAGAGTCGTAGTACCTCAACTGATGTTTTATAGAGTCCAAAACGAACCAACGTTGTTTCCATGCTTTCAAGAGAGCTCCACGTTTGTATAAATAACCTTCATGTGTCCTGTTCTCCGCGACATTGGATGAGAACTGCTCGTAGTATTGTTGATGGATACCATTCATATCTACAACATTACATCGGTTGAATAATTTTTAATGATTTGTAAGATAAACAAACAAGGTTAGATTATGACTCACTTGAATTCACTGAAGTCGTTTCCCCACATGTTCTATTAGCATTTTGATTAGTTAGCGTTCTGTCTGCAACAGCCTTATATTTAGTACAGCTTTTAGGTACATTTTCTGAACATTTTTCATGACAACTATAACCACAGTCGCAACATCTCATGCCAGTCTGAAAATATTTAGAAGATAAGTAGATATAAAAATAACTATAGCAAAACTTCCATATTACAAAGCCTTGTGAACACTAAGAAAAATTTGAATTATAAAGAATTTCTTTAAATAGAATTAAATAAATGTGGTTCTACTTTGGTTTGGTTCTGAAAAATATTTCGTAAAACAGAAAATGTGGTTAATTGGAAGTTTCACTGTGTAATATTTTACTTTCATTGAGTTTGACAAAAGTATAAAAATTATTTTAACTAGGGCTGTGGGTTTAATATACTATGTTACAATATTATATAACCTTAAAAAATAAACTTTTTTTTTAGTACAGAAAAATATCAAAACAGATCGAAAATAAAAATCATATTTTATGTACAAATTTAGCTTACAAAAATAAAACTAAAATAACTTGATTTGTTTAGGCAGGTGCTCAAAAAATTATAAAAATAAATCAGATATAGTCTATATAAAATAAAAAATAATTCATAAAATGCAGTAAAAAATAATAAATAATCTAAAAATTCAAATGTAAAATGTAAAAATGTGTATAAGCTTAAAAACTGAATTCATTGTTCCATAATTACGTTTGATAATTTTATAAATCTCTAACAAAAAGCTAAAAAAAATATATTTTTCTACAAAGTCAAAGCCATCATTATAATGATTCATGTGTTTATCAAAGTTTAATGAAAGTTTATAACTACATAAGAAATTTACATTTGTTACACTAGTACACTAAAGATTATTTTGTTTTGTGATAAAATAAGTATGCAAATGTTTAAATGATACATAATAATAAAATTATGTACAAAAATATGTAATGGAGGGTGAACAATATGAAGTTTTGACCCCAAATATTACATGTTTAAATATATTATATACTGTGCATTCAAAGGCTAAGATGTGTTTGTGAATTGATCTTTAGTTTAAAACAAAAAAATGCCATATTGAAAATGTTTTAATACAAACATTTATAATGCTACATAATAACTCAAAGTACAAAATATAATAATTATATAAATATTATGTAATTTAGTTTGATATAGAATCAAGATCTATTGTTGAGGTAGGAAAAGAGAACAATACTATTATATTTTCATGAATCACACACACATCTAATATCCTAACCAACTTACAATATTGAATTTACTTTGTTTATTGTTATACATACACCAATAGTCAACATAAACATCAACATATCACAATCTTAGAACATAAGAACACAATATATTTCTCTTGTAATGATTCATAAATGTATTTATACAAAAAATAAAAAAATGATTTTATTTACCTTTACGGGTCCCCAAAGAAGACTAGAACAAAAATCACAGTAGGTAGGAGTGGTAAAGTTATATTTTTCAAAGCGATGTGGATGAGAATGAGGTGGATTCGTATCTGTGTTTGTAGATGTTGTGTTACTTGCTTTACCACGCATAAGAATTTCTATTGTGGATCGTTTGTGCAACAACCGCCCGTGATATCTGACCAGTTGTGTACTAAACGAAGCGTGTCTCTAAATAGAAAATAATGGTTTTGAATTGAATATAAAAAGCTTTTGCAACAAATAATTTATACCTTTAATGATTCTGCAGTAACAGGAATTTCTAATTTGTCCCAAAGCACCTTCCATTTTTGTGGCAGAAGGCCTAGTTCAGTTTCCAATTTATGAATATCATCCAACAGATATTTAAATGCATCTGGCATATATCGCTCTACTATATTATACCTGATAAATAACAAAAAAAATAGATGTTATAATAAATTATAAACACATTTTAAATCTAGTATTGATTAAGAGAAGAAAAAAATGTGAAACCAATACCCAGTTGTTATGACTTTTCGTTGGTTCTTAATAGAAATACCGTCTGCAGCTTCAGCTTCTTCTTCTTGTTGCATATCCATCTGAATAATCTCCAAATCATAACTTGGTCCGTGAGCTAATTCTTCATTCAAGTAATATTGCCAAACGTTCAAATTGGGCAATGATGACTGTGGTCTGAGGACCTGAACAACAAGAAAATCATAAATTTATATAATAAATGTGCAGTTGTCAAAAATATACCGGTTGTTCAATATTTGGCATGTACATGAAGTTGTAAAATATTGATGTACGAGCATTATGTTTTTCAATGTAATCAAACACAGATTGCCCCAAATTTGGTACATAATGAGACGAGATATTGTTACCAGCCAGACGACCTCCTACAATTCATCACGTACATTATATTTTAAAACATTTACAAAAATTTGGATTTAAAAAAAAAATAATAATACCAGGATAAACAATATCATCGTCTGAACCAGTGTCAACACTCTTGTGGTGTGATGTAAGTGATCCTCGTTTGTCTTCAACAGCAGCCACTCCACATTCTACTCTTTCCAGTTCGCAGTCCAACAAAAATGTTCGGAAGCGACAAGACACTGAGTGATATGCCATAAATCTCAAATAGTAATCATTGAACTCAAACGACAATGGGAACTGGCCATGGATTTGATGGACAATATCAAGAAATTGTAAGAATGTTGGTGCGAACCCAGAAGCTTGAGACGCAGTGGCCAGATTACTACGATGACTGAACCGGTGACCAAACGCAAGCCACTCCTTTTCAACCAACACCCGGAAACCTTCGATTGTGCGATAATATGGATCCATGCATAATTGTGCAATTGATGACAGTTGACAAGTTATGTCCCATCCTTCTTCTAAACACAACATGACTGAAGAACCTTGCACGTCAATCAAATCTACTATAGCCCCAGACAATTGCATAATGTTTCGTAACTGTTGTAACCAGTCTGAACTTTCAATCATTCTATATCAATGGAAAAATACAATTTTTTTTTAATATACCACATTATGGTTACCGGTTAATCATAATTGTTTAAGGCTGTTGATCTTTAATCAATATTTCTGTTAATTTATGCTCTAAATGTAGTGTCATCAGTAATAAAGCTATATGATAGTAGATTAAAAGAGGACATGCAGAAGAAAGTTTTTTTTCTACAAATTTGGTGGAACATCCAGTTAAATACATTTTTAAATTTAAATAAATAATACATATTTAACAATTAGATGTGAACAATTATTTAAGAAAGATAAAAGTAGAGGAGCTCAGGATCCCAGAAAAAGTATAGTTCAATTTATTTTTGAATTTTTATAAATTAAAATCAAATTTTACATTTTTGTCTGTTTTTTAATCTAAAATATTATGCAAATATTAATACGGAATCTCCATTATGAATTCATTTTTACAATGATTATTTAGATAACATTTTATTCCAATAATGTACAAATCTGTATCTTATATTTTAGAGTTATAGTCAGGTTAAAGAATGTTATCATGTTGAATGTAATATTTGGAATATTTCTTCAAACCCCATGCCTTTTATAGCAATATAACCAATATACAAACCAATATTTATCTTTGTCTATACCACCATTGATTAAATAACACTCTGGTATTAATTATTTAATCAACGTCTAAACTAATATGGTAATATATAATGAGACAGCACTTATTTTGTTTGTCGTTGATAACTACTATAACGATTTTGATGTTTTCAGCATTGTTTAAAGAAACTAAATAAGCACGGATTAAGGGGGGGGGGGGAAGGTCCCGGGCCCTATTGATTTTGGGGGCCCATATTTATCCCCAAAATATATTTTTTAAATGCGTCCAATACAGATATAAAAAAAAAATATATAAGTAGGTAGGTATGTAGGTAAATTATTATTAATAATTATAAAATAAAATTGTACTCAATTTTATATCACGAAAAATTACTATAAATAATGAACTATGTTTGCCAACAATTTTGTTTGTCTGTATTTTTTTTTTTTTGAGCATTTTAGTTTACAGATTTTATTATTTAAATATATAATAAGGTAGTTATAAGAAAAAAATATTAAGCTCTTATAAATTAGGTATTTCAGTTAAAAGTATTAATGCATATTATACTAAAATTTAGATGACTATAGTTAATAACCTAGTGAACCAAAATTGATCAATTTACTGTCAAAATGTTTTAGAAAAAAAGCTTTACCAGAATCTATCAAAAAATATGGTGGTTACCATTTGAAAAAAAAAGTCGATTTTATTATTGGTACAACTGCATGTTTAAAAATGTTGAAAATGTTATAAAAAACTGCCTGTTAAAAAAAGAGAAATATGCATTTTTTTGTTTTAACGAAATTCCATATCATTGATCCATAATTGTTAAAAAAAAAAGCTGAGTACAATGATATAAGATACATCCCGTATATTTTTTGTATAGTAAAAATTATACAATAATATAAAGTCGTTATTATGTAATTATACAATTATTTTAAGTTTAAGTTGAAAGGGGGGTCACTCGGTGTATGGTGCCCCAGGGCCCAATTTATTCTTAATCCGGGCTTGAATCTCAAGAATGTTCTAGACTACTGACCATTTTGCTCCGGAAAATGTGAAGATAATAATCAGAAAATAGAAAAATATCCGTGAAGCTATTTGTTAGGTTTTTACTACGTTTTAAAATGTATTTTTATTATAAGAACTAACTCACAACCGTGGCTGCCATGGACAACTGTATGTTGCCTGATAGCGAGTACAAAAATTGCAAGTGCTCAAAGTTTGTATATTTTTTCTGAACATGACTGTTTATTCTTGTAGTATACTATAGTATAGTTTATCAGTATATAGTAGTACAGTAAAGTACTAAAGTCAGCAAGGGAAATAAAGTCACAATCTTGTAATGTATTAAGACTAACTAGATTTATAAAATAAAATAATACCTGGAGCAATATATTTACTTTTAACATTTTTGTCAACTGAAAAACAAATGCTGTATAAGTGCGGTTATTTAATATCTATAAAAGAAAGTGTTTGAGTGTGTGAAATTCCTAATTTAATCTATTGAACAATTAAACATAGTTAGACAAAAGAGAGGAGTCACAGTGACGAAATATACATTTTTTTATATCACTAGCAGAAAAAAAGATCTTTAGCAGCAACCAATACACATCTACTGTGTTGTGTGTACACCTCGAGCACCCCTCTCCCACAAAGAATTTATGTATATAAATATTTTAAATTGTACTCACTTGTAAAAAGAATGTTCTGGTTCATTACTAGTAGAACTTGGTACACATGCTCGCATAAGTTTTTTAAATGAAGTCTTACTATGACGAATGTCAGCATACTCAATTGGGATAAAATCAATTTTCATGATAGAATCACCTTTCATACCCTTATAAAATAAATATTATTTTGAGAAAACTGACAGTAAATGCATTTTGATTAACTGATTAATTGTATTACCTTCATTTGGGTTTTATCACCAAGTATATACAAAGCAGCTCTATGAAATTCATGTGGACCATCTGAATTTGAATCTGGATCAGCCATCGACATACGTCCATATTGTTGATTTTGAAACATTGGTGAGGAGTAACTATTATTTGATGAAGTACTTATATTGCGTCTTTCTTTTAATGAGCCCCAGCGTCCAAACTGTTTATTACCACCACTAGACCTCATTGGACCCCTATATAAATAGTATTAATTATTATATTAATATTCATGTAATATGATGCTAATTAATTTATGGAAAACTATAGAAAAAAAAAGATTTTGGATAGTTTAAATATGTATAATACCTGCGTGAAATATCTGGTGAAAGAATATCTTCATCCGCAGCCAACAAAAGTGAATTTATACTAAGGCTACTATCCGATAATCCCCAAGCAGCACCACTATTACGTAGAGTTGACAAAGGAGTAGAAGCAACAATCGCTGATAAGTATCTTTCTTGTTCTACAGAAGAATTACTCTCCGAATTCATTGTACCTAGAAATAAAATGGCATACAATTATAATATTTAAATCAAAAATCATTTTAAGTGGATGATTACATTAGAAATTTATGAAAAAAAATACCTGTTGACGATGGATGTGTTGACTTCAGCATCCCAATAAGATTTTTTCCATGATATCCTGAGCCTCGTAATAATAATGCCGAAGTTCGCTGGTGACGCCATGTGATTATTGGTACTCTACTATGACGATAATTTCGATAAAACCTTCGAACACTATCATCTGAAATAATTGATGGAACTACCCAGAGTGCAGGATAACTAAATTTGTTTTAAACAAAAAAGTTTTTAATGTATATGCAATAACTCGTAATTTATTGGTTCAATATAAATCGAACAATAATTACCTGCGGCACATTAAATATGCTGAATTTAGTGTAGTGATTTTAAACGGCTCTTTATTATTATTTTTCTGACCAATATTATTTGAACTAGTATTTTTAGGCGCAAGGCCTAGTCTAATCCAATCCCGTACATAACTCCTTTCGGTTACTCGTTCCAATGTTTTTGGATCAGAAACATTAGAAACAATATTGGAAGTATTCATCACATTGATATCTAATTCATTTACTAGATAAAAATAAAATATTAACATTAATATAAATTAAAGTTGTAAGAGTAAAATATTGGGCGGATGCTTGAGGCATATATTTTTCAATTTATATAAACAAAATGGTTTTCAAAAATGTATATTTAATAAGTTGTACATGTATGACATAGACAATTTTTGTTCACCAGTTTCAATAATGTGCTCCTAGTTTTGACATTAGAGTAAATCATCAAACTTTTAAGTAAAAACATAAGCTGTGATCTCAAGTTATTTTAATTTTTAATGAGTAGTAAGTGTGTAAAATATTAATATTTGAAAATGTTCATAATTCACTTAAAAATTAAAATATTGTAAAAAAACCTATGTGAAAACACAGATAACCTTACACAAAAGTTTGATAATAGGTCAATTCACTCTAATATCAAACTAGCAGCACACCATTGAAACTGGTGAACAAAAATATTTGATGTTGTATGTGTGTAAGATGGAAACAACACATTCGGGAACAACGTCTTCATAAAAGAGTTATATGTATTAATAATTTATTTCAAGAAATATAATATTATGACAACAGAAATTCTGATTAATAAAAAATTTAAAAGAAAAATTGTAACATAAAAGTATACAATATAATAATAAAATTAATTTGAGTAAAGAATTTAACATACCAGATAAGTCATCAAGATTGTTAAAAGGAGGAAGGGTCATCCGACCAGGAGTAGTCATATATTTGTTAGCCTTGTTTATTGAACTACTTGATATGTTAGGCAACACATATTTATGGCGTTTGGATGAACTCTTTTGCTTGAAACCGGCTTTACGAGCAGTTTTCATTAAAGTTTTTTTTGCAAAGCCCCTAAATAAAAACATAAAAATAAAAATCACTTATAAATTATAATTTGGAAAACTAAAACTCACTTAAGAGTGGCATTTTTTTCTTTATCACTCGTCATGGGCATTTCATAAATTGGAATTTGGCCTGTAAATGCAAAGTGATTAAATACATTTGGAGGATGTCGTACTTTGTGTATAAATTTTCGGAAACATTCAATATCTTCGGCATTTACTTCTTCGTCAAATGCGACTTTGATTAACTAAAATGTATTAAAGTTATTAGCTTTGTGTGATCAAAAAACAATATTTCAAAAATTATTTCTTACCTGGAATGTGCAAGACCTAAACTGATGACCTTCTTGTAACCATTGGTCTAAGTGTGCCAAATATTGAACTGTTATACGTTTTTCTTTGGTTAAAGATGTTACAGGAAATGATCTTACTACAATTTGTTCACAAGCAAAAGGATCCAAAGGAGTTCCTTTAAATACTATACGATAATTTGTAATAAAAATAGCTCCTTCTGCAGGTAACAGAGGTGGTCCACCAACTAATCCTCCTAGACCTTCTTCTCTACCATCTGGTAACAAATAAACTCTCAAGCCATCCATCAGTGGTTCTTCTCCTGGCAGCATATTGGGTGTCAATATTTTAGGCTTAAGATTAAAAAAATGTATTAATATCAGTATACTATTTTATTATAATTAATACTGTTTATTTTAATTATTTATAAGTACTTTTTGTATGGGTGGCAATCGCTTAGACTCCCTATTGACACCATCTAATGTTTCAATATGTATATGTACCACACCTGGAATCATTTGATGTAATGCACGAATATGTTCTTCACTAACTTCTCCTTCAGTACACACTTTATCGACAAAACGGCTAACCATTTTAATGACTTTGTTACCAATTTCATTAGGTTCTGGTTCGGCAAAACCACTTTCTACATCAGATTCACAAACACTACCTGACCTATCAACAGCACTAAAAAAAAAAATTAAATTAATCGTAGCTAGTAGCTACCTAATAAAAACAAAAACAAAATTTTAAAATATATACCTATTTGTTATACTGTTAGATGTTCTTTCATCATCTATATTTCTATTAGATGATTGATGATTTGACGAACTCTTAACATTATTTCCACCTACATCTAATGGAACAAGTAAATACACCATGCGATTGGCATAATGAATAGCTTGACTGTACAGTGTTGATTCTTCACTTGATATATATTCCTTAAGTTTATCTAAATAAAAATGTAAATCAATTAAATTATAAACATTCATTATAAGTATTATTTATATATTAAACATTACCAGAATTATTTGATGGACGTAACCTCATTTGTTCAGCTGCTATTTCTAAAGCAGATAGTTCTTGTGAACGACTAAATCTATCATTTAAAATATTATCTTTGTTCTAAAATAAATAATAAGTAATCAATTTCAACAAAATAATATTCAGTGCAATATTTAATTATATTACATGATTTTCACGGGGACTAGATAGATTCATTGATGAAGATCTTTTATGACTTGAGAGATTATTGTCAGAGTAAAGAGATTTAATGTCCCTTTGTACATCTAAATAATAAGCGGATTCCCAAAATAGTTGATTTTTCCAAACTAGGTGATCCTATATTACACAATTAATTATAACTATTTAAGTCATAGCCTATACTTTAAATAAACATAAAAACATAGTTGTAATAAATAATAGAATTACTTGAATACATGTGTATGCAAATTGTATCACTCCAGTGCACAGTTTACGGCAAAATGCAGTTGCTAAAGGCAAAAGAGCTGCTGCTATACCAAATTCGTCCATAGCTGAGCCGTCCTGATAATAAATTAATAATTAATATTTAAGTAATAGATAAAATTCTTGTTTAGTGTTTAATTAAACTCATTTATTTTTAAAATTAATTATTTGTAACACATTTAAATTATATAAATATATATATATATATATATGTTAATTTAAACTTATAATGTACTTTTATGCAAAACCTTAACTTTAAATAAATAAATTTTACTATCCAAATAAATGTAGTTTTTCGTTTAATCTTTTAATCTAAATGATCGTCTGTAAGTCATTGAACTCCTAAACCACTGGACATTTTTTCTGTGTTTTTGAGTGAGTCCCTCAATGATTTAGATTCACAATTAGACCCAGTTGGTTTATCCCAGACAAGGGTTCAAACAGGTATTTTGAGATTTACGATGGAAATTTTTGTTTATAAATGATTACTATTGGTTATAGGAGAAATATAGGAAATTTAAAATTGGAGGGTGTTACGGCTTTATTTTTCAAATCATATAGGCTGTAGATAGGTAAAGGGTAGTTCACAGATGATTTTTTTGAGCATACGAAAAAAGAAATTTTTTTATGTCAGTCTAAATGGTTGCAATTCATTACATATGATATTAATATTCTAATTAGAATAAATATATGGTATATACATTTTGTACAATTATATTTATTAAAATACAAATCTTTGGCCTGGACAACATCAGGCAGGACAGCTAGTATATTATATAATATAATACATGGTATATACACAATTTTAAATTTCAAAAATCATACCTGTAAAGCACAATTCATTAATCGTACAACTAGATCAAATTGTTGATGTTCAAGCATAGCTTTATTCCCTTGAACATGTTGTGCAAGTTCTGTGCATAAAGCTAATCTTGCAGCCCTACATTTCAATGCTCTTAACACAGCTGGAAATGTTTTACGTGCATCCGAAATTTTATTTTCAAATATACAATTTACACAGTTTCGTAATACCTAAAATTGGGATTAAATTTGTACATATTATTTTATGTATTTATGTTTTTCAAAATTATAAAACTTACTTCTAATCGCCTAGCCGAATTACTAACAGTTGTTCTCAGATCAATAGAATTTGTTATTGGAGGTCCCATAGGTACTATACGAGGTGGTGTTGGTTTAATTGATGAAAGTCTGTCATAATATATGATAATAATAATAATTAAAATTAATTATGACATAAATTGATTAAATACTAACTTTGAGTTTAAATTATGTTTAATCAAGCCATCATCAATAATTGTCTGAACACAATTGGCATCAAGTTTTGGAAATGGAGGTTGATGGATTCTAGTAAATGCCCCTTCAGGAGGTTTCAAGATTTTTTGAACATATGGTTGTGGATTGGGATTTTCATTTAAGTACAAAGCTTGAGCTAATTCCTAAAACATATTAAATAATTAAGTTAAATGAACATTCAAATATATGACATATTTTACAAGAATATAATTTTTAAATATTCAAAGACATATACTATTAAAAACTTATTTCAAAATAAATTGACAAGCCTTAAAAACAAAACATACAATATTGGAATAATGTTTATAGAATTAATATTACTTTTAAAAATGATCTATATTAATTGTATTACTAATTAAGAGGACGCCACACCCGCATATGTTGTTTGTTTTATAAACGTACATGGCAAATTGAACATTAACGATAATACATTTTACTTTTTAATTTCTAAAATTAGAGTGAATTAACTACATAAATGGGTCACATGATAAAATTTAAAGATAAGATTACTATCTAAGGCATCGCATAGGCTTTAAAATTAAAGTATAATAATTTGAAGTCTAAAAGATGCCCTAAGTAATAATTTTACTTTTAGATTTTTCATAATTTTAAAAATATTAGAGTAAAATAGATTATTGTTAACGTAAAATTTAATATGTAAGACGGATACATCACATGTGGGTATGACATCCTCTTAATAACATAAATATGATTAATTTAAAAATATTTATTGTATGTTTTGATTTTTAAGGACTTGGACAAAATATCAAAATAAATAACATACCTGAATATGAGTAAGAACTAAACGACCATCATCTAATGCTTCAGTTCGAAGTAATTCATTCATATTGCAATATAACTCATCCCATTGATCACAAGAACGCCAAGCAGGACCTCTTTCCGTAACAAAACCATTAAAAAACATACAGTCTAACACCCTAGTTGTGAATTCATCATCTATTAGACATCTTTCGCCTAAAAATGCAGCCTAGAAATTTTTTTGTTTTAATACTTGTTATTTGTGATATAACTTATTTTTTAATAACTTACTTTATGAAATGTGATGACTGGTTTTGGATGTATCCTTATTATAGTCAAACAACAACGATAACCTTGAAGTAATTGAGCAAATGTTCTCATAAAAACTGCTCTCACTTCTTTGTCAATTAGTGTAGGGGGTGGTGGTTGAACAGTATTAGAAGTCGGAGGGAATGCATGGTCTGCACAACACAATTCTGGTTGTAACACTAGACTTAAGCAATCTTGAGTTTGCGTTAATAGTGGTTCAGGCAATAAAGGTAAACTTATACCGTCAGGTACAAGAATACTACCACCATCCAAATCAGCTACTATCACATCCATCTACAAGCCACCATGATTCAAATTTGAAAATTCATAAATGTAAGTTTAAAACTATAATTAATTTGGTATACTTACTTGTTCAGAAACGTCAGTTTTAAGAGAAGCATGTACGCCCATTAAAAATGGTGTTGGTGTGGACAATACTTCAACTAAACCCGCAGGTAACAATGGTATATAAACATGGCTATATTTGAATGGATACATAAGAGATATTAGTGCAGAACAACCTTCAGTGAGTCTGCTATAACTTCTAGAAGTCATCAGAACTTTTTGTTCAGTCATAATAGCACAGAATAATACAACAACATTGTGAATTCCTAAACAGAAAAACATTTTAAATTGGGGTAAACAAAAACTTATAATATTATGCGGATTGAATGTAGTTCAAAACAAAATATTAAATTACCGAGTTCTTGGAATAATAGATATACTGCATTCTTGGTTACTGGTAATGTTTGAGATAATGGAGGTTGTAGCGCTTGTCTATCCCCTGCACCTATGCTAAAGCGCACTTGAGGTCCTCCTGGCTGAGGAACTTGAACACAACCCAACATATTTCCGACTAATGTTTCTATAGGAGTTTCTACGTTTTCTACATAAACGGTGTAAATAATACCTAAACAATTCTGAAAATATTTCATAAATTTATCATTAATATTAATTATTAGTACAATACATCAAGTAGGTATTTAAAATTGTATTACTCGGAATGTTTCAATATAATCTAATCTTGAAACCAAAACTAGACACTTTGGTGCATACATAATGCTGTGATGTTGTCTTTGATTTGAGTGGTTGTTTCTTGAAAGTGCTATGTTTTCCACAACACCATCCTCTTCCTGCATATACAAATAATTAGAATATTTTAAAGCATTATTAAATATAATTATGTTATTGATATTATTCTCTTAATTAATTAGAAAGTTATCTTTAATTGTTTTACATATTAATTAAATTAATTTGGTTTCCATAATAACATTAAATTTAATCACATTTTGTACATTTTAAAAATATGTTAAAAACATATTATACAAACTAATAATCTAACTAATAACTATACAATCAATTAAAACAAAAAAAAATTTTTGTTTATCTTTTATTTACCAAACCACTATCTTAATTTTGTTAGATAAGTTCACTAATATATAAGTATGCTTTAATATAATTACAAATTATATAAATTTATAATATAATTTATAATATTCAAAAAATAATTTGAATTTATTAAAAATTAAAACCATTTTTAATCAAAACATTTAATATTATAAACTAAATAATAACATATTACCTAGTTAAAAATATAATCAATTTTACTTGCCTCATCAACAGGTTTACTAGGTGTAATTGATACTGTTTCGTTAAAGCATAAACAAGCACAATAATGTCTTTCAGCCTCTACATCAGTAAGAACAAACACAAAAAATCTAGGTTCTTGTCGCTCTGATGACAAGGACCATCCTTGTGGTTGACAAAACTATAAAAATAGTAAATTTTTAAAAATTTTAATAGGTATTTGGTATAAAATAAAATAAATCATTTCATTTATAAAGAGTATTGAAGAAAATCATTTTAATAAATCTGGATAGTAATTACCCATTCAATTCCGTCAATGAAAGGAGTGTCTTTCCAGTCTTTTTCTGGAAACCGCTGGATAATCATACCTTTACTGGTCCCGCTACCTGTCAAAGAAAAAATTGTTGGAAAGAAATTAAAATCAGGGACGCTTAAATGGCGGGCGGTAGCAAACTATATGTTGCATAGGCTTTCACAAAATACACAATTTTCGCCAAACGACGCTTAAGCCGAATTTTGTCTAAATAAAACAATATACGTTAACGGCGTAAATTCGACAAAAATAGATCGTTGAACTAGAAATATAGTCATAAGTGATGATTAAAATAATTACACAAAGGATTTCTTACGTTCTTTTTCGTGGTCATAGCCTACGACCACGAAATAATCCGCTAGCCGAGACATGACTATGGTCAGTAGTAGTCCGTCGTCGTGATGAGTCTTGATCACAGTCCACAGATATTTACACGGCAAAAATGAACCACAACAACAACAATATTAGAGCATCGATCGATATAATGCGAAATCATCGGTCACATAGTAATAAAATAAAATAATGTACTAAATATGCAATCGTTGGTCGGGGCAGATAAAAGGAAAAAAAATAATATTAACAATAAATAATTATAGTTATTTTTTATTACGAACGTAGTTTCATATTAATTTTTTTTTTACTTTTTCGGATTCTATCGGAATGATACGCGTAGTGGGAACTCCCAGATAAGATAAAGATGGCGACTTGACGTCACCCGTAATGACCGGCGGTGTAGTAGTCGTGGACAGAACTACTGCGCTTATGGCTTATCGCCGGTCGTTCATCGTTATCATCATTCATCATATTTTTGATATTTCATCAGTGTGACTGTCACGAATCACATCTTTAATCGTCATCAGTGTTCAATGTTCATACTTTACAGACAATCACAATAGTTTATACTTTACAGTTTAAAGGTAGTTGTCAAGACGTGTTAATCGATCAACTCTAATTCACAGATATTATATAATAATTAAGTAACTTTGTAAGATGCTATCAAATCAAAGAAAAAAAATTTAAGTGTCAGAACCTTTGAGAGACCACTTATCCCCTTCCCACCAATTAACAAAATATAAACAATAGTATATTTATTTAGTCATGAGTTAGGTACGTTACTACGTTAGCGATTCCTGAAAATTGAAATGTCTTCCGTATTCAAATAATTATTTTTAATCAAAAATGAGCTGCTATTCTACTTGGAGAATGTACTAACTGTATAGCGTATGCGAATAAAATGTTCAACGTATATTAATTATTTGTTGAAAACATAATAAATCAAATATTTAGTTGTTTTTGTTATGCATATTTAAGTTAAGATTAGTGTTATTAAAAAGTATACTTTAATAAATGCATAGATACATATTTTATTACTAGGTATAGGTATATATCGAGGTTTATACGTCTTATATTATATATATCGAATTATTGATCGATGCTGTTATTCTGTATATACATAAAATAATAATCAAATAATATAGTATAATATAGGTACCCACTTTTTACGACCACTAACAAATATTCAATCCAACAGGATTGTCCTGTTTTCTACTTAGATGTCCTGAGACATGATAATAATTAAAAAATTACGATTAGCCTTAAGGGATAGGTTGGGACTTTGGAATTGGACATGACAAATAAAATTGTATTCGGTCTACGCAACTAGGAAAAGTAAACGATCGTATCGATATGATTAAATTTCATATTTCAAATTTTAATTTTTCCACTTCTACCTGGTCTTTGGTAAATTTATAACCACTACACCAGATATGCCCTTTAGGCAATGGCAATTGGCAGGCCGAACTTAAATTTTAAATGACGAAATTTAATATTTATGTATTTACCACCACCATAACCCACCCCCACCCTCACACACACACACTACTCAAATATTGTGCCAATTTAAAATTATTTACTTCTAAGTTATAAAATAGTTTTAACATAAATTAAACGTGGCGGAGAGGTCGGATCGCTGCCGAACCTTATAGCATGAACTTTTGGCGCCACCACACCTTTGAAAACTTGACGATGTTACGTCTAAATTGAGGATTTTGGGCTCGCCTCGGCCTATAGGCCATAGGGGCATAGGGCATACTCATAAAGTCATAACTCATAGGCTAGGCCACTAGGTTCTAAGGAGGGTATACATTATAAAATATAAATATACAATGTATAAAGAAAATTACATTAAAATTAAAATTAGTACATTTCACGAACACGAACAAATTATGCGATTTACGGAAGACACAAGCGACACCTACCGGACAACTCGGTGCGAAATAACGCGAACAAATCGTAAGTACCTAGTTGTGTCATGTGTATCACCATTCACCACCACCACACACAATCACATTATCAATCAACTCCGCGATTTATAATAATAATAATAACAAAATAAAAAATATCAGTGGACAGACGTCGCGGGCACAGAGGAACAGAGCGTAATCTCAGAAAAATAATCTCCTTTAATGCGTTTTCGTGTGACCTAAATTATAATTTTTCCAAACGCTTCCCGTGAATTATCATTTCGTCCGGCCGTGCCGACATCGTCGAAAAATGGACGTGGACAACGACCCGCTGGACCAGAACCTCTTGCGCCAGTTCAACTGTCTGTGCACGACGGACAAGGAGAATCTGGTCAAGGGTCTGCGAGAGCTGATCGGCGACCAGCTAACGGAGTCCGCGGCGGTGTTCTTCCTGGAGATGAACGACTGGTAAGTGGAAATGTTGACAAAAACGGCCATACAGCAGAGATGGCGCCGTACCGAAGACACGCGCGCACGCTTTATCAGTGACGCTCGCGACTGTCCGGAAAAAAAAGAAAATCCAACGAGATCAACACTTAGCTCGAACGACATACGTCGTCTCACCTTTAGTGTTTATAATATTTTAAACCGTCCATAGAAATGAGAAAAAATATGAAAGGTTTTGACTTTTGACCTGCAGGACAAATAAAATCCGATCAAAATTTTGACACTTTGGAACCATTAGGTTCTCCATCCCTGGTCTATACGGATTCGGCTTGTTGTCATACAGAGTGTTTTTCTGTACAAACTTTTAGAACGTGTATCAAATAGCGATGTGACGTTTTACGAATGTAGCCTGTAGGATTCCTAAGGGAACTTAAGGTTGCCATACGTCCCTGTTAGTAAAATAAAATATGGAAACTCTACTTGCGATAAATTTTATTTACTTGGTTGATAATTCTTTAAATTCTTGTTTTATTAAATAATTGATTAACCTGAGAGACTAAACCTCTATAAGGTACCTATAATACCCCTATATGATTATTGAGATTTTCTGCCGACAAACATGATGATATCCTTCTCAATGTTTGTACGGAATAACCACAAAACATCTGGCACAGTGGCGTACATAGGGGGTAGGCCTAGCGGACTGCAGTCCCTCCTCCCCCCAAAAAAAAAAAAATTACAGTCTTTTTAATTAGAACAACAATATATTTTATTAGGTACTGTTATAAGTTATAATATTTCATAGCCTGTTGAAAATTAACAAATACGTGTATATTTATAGAAACTGTTAAATATATAGTAGACAGTAGCCTCTAAGTAATAGATCACTTACTAGTTACTATCTACTATAGCCCACCCCAAAAATTATTTCTATATACGCCACTCACCTGGCAGGCAATATTATTAATTATTATTATAGTAACATATTATTAACTTTGTGTGTTTGTGTGATAGGAACATGCACAGGGCTGTCGGTACATATTTTGATGTTAACAATGAAGGTGCAATACCGTCCATGTCTTTGGTAAGAGACGAAAACAGTGAAAATGTCTTGCAGTTGCCACCAAATCTACGGTAATGTGTGCATTGCGCCAGCAATAGTTTATGGACAAAACAACCATCATCTTTTATATTATTTTATTTTATACTCATGTCCTCATATACACTGTTGTGTTCACTACAGGTTCACAAAATCTTGGGAAGTCAAGAACAATGGTCGCATGAAGTGGCCACCTGGTTGTACTCTTCAGTTTAACGGAGGAGACTCCATTTCTGTTTGCACTTCGTTGCCGACAACAACGCTTGAACCTGGGTGTACCATGACACTGAGCACTGATTTTATAACACCTTCTAAACCAGGATCGTACCAGTCTAAATGGCGTATGATGTTGCCAACGGGAACATATTTTGGAGGTCAATATATGTTTTTTTGCTCTTCAAATCTTTCATTTATTAATTATCTTAGTTCATCTTATTAAGTGGACGCCAGTGCACTATTTGTTTTCTCTTTCTGACACGCGCAAAATAGCCTAAACATATTTACACAGAATCATTTTTTTATGTTTTTAAGTAATCTTAGAGTAAAATCACTCATTACAAAAAGAGTTAAGAACAATATTTTTGAGGATATGACATATTGATTTGTTTAAATATTGTCTCAAAATAAAATTTAAATTTATAAAAGTTTTGTTCATTTTTTAAGTTAAATAACAATAAAATATAAAATTGATGTCATACCCTTAAAAATATTATCCTCTATAATTTATGTGATAGTTGATTTTACAACTAGATTTCTCAAAAATCATAAAAAAAAAACGATTTTAGGTGAATGTGTTTTATCTATGTTGCGTATGGGTCAATTGTATTACAAACACTACGCGACAAAAAAAAATCATAGAAACTTAACACACTATATTTGATACCATGTTTGAAAGAATTATTGATATCATAGTATTAACATACTATACAATGTTCTGAATTAAATTTTATGATGATTAAATTATTTATAAGACATTCTTTAGAATGAAAATTGTAGATACAGCCCCTCATACTCCATTATTTGATAAACTAAAAAAATATACTTTAACTGATAAACCCTGAATGTTTGTTTTCAGAATTTTAATATTCATATACAATTTGATTTAATAGATTTTTGTTGTATAATAACATTAGATATTCAATATTAATGAAGTATATTCATTTAATATAGATACAATTTGGACTTTGGTCCAGGTAGAAGACAATGATTCATTTCAAAATGAACTATCGAGACAGTTGGTTGAAAGCATTAATTTGGGTTCTCCAATGCAAAGCCAACCCAACATTTTAAATCCTTTTTCTTCATCACAGCAAAACCAACCGGAAAATCAAGTAAGTACTCAATAGAGAAGTTTAAATTGTAGCATGCAATATAATAATGTTGATATGATTTAATTTTAAAAAAGTTTTAATTTTAATGCCTTAAAGTATGTTAATATAAATATAAACATTTTATTAAGTTAGCGATTAAGTTATGTGGTGGCATCAATATTTATTTAATTACTTATAATATTTATCTTGTATTGACTTGTGTTATTTTTTTTTTAAGGACACTGATCAGTCTCAAACGAATATGGAAAGTGATGTATTGTGATTATAAATTTGGTAATATGAGACTCAACTTGTTACATTATTGAACATTGGATATGATAATTTTTAATTTTGTTACAAACATTATTTTAATAATAAATAGTTTTAAATAAACCTTTAAATACGTAGATGTAATTTAAAGGTTGAAATAAAATTATGATTTCAACATAAAGTTAGTAATTAAGAACTCTATTTAATTAATTTATTTTTTTTTGTTTTGTCAAATGAAATTATTTTGCAAAATCCAAGTTACATTATGTCATGATCAGGTGTCTGTTATATAAATTGTACAGTTTATATTTTATTGTTTTGTCATGACAATATATATTTTTTGTTACATAACTAACTAGTTCTGTAAGTATAACTAGTTTTATTTAAATATAATAAGACATTTTTTAAAAACAATTAAATGTTTTGCATTTTTTAAGTAAATATAATTTTATATACATAAACAAATATGTACATAATACATATTGTATACATATAATATTTGTGTGTATATATTATATACCTTATTTTAACAGTTCTCATATTTACATATTATTTTATTGGTTTACATTATTTATATCTTAAACAAAATAATGCCATAATTAGTACTGCTCAAACGCTTACATTTTATTTTTTAAATTATTTAAAAGCTGTGGACGTCTTATATAAATATTTAATTTACAATTCTATGTAATACGTTGTTTAACTGTTATTTGAACAAAAATGATGTATGCATGTATACAACTTAAATTAATTAATATAAACTATTTTATTAAAATATATGTTGATTTAAATGCGTGTACATTCTCTATATCCTCTTTATACAGCCATGTCCATAGATATTTTCGGGTACGGAGCGTAACCACTTAATGTAAAGTCACTAAAATTGAAATTGTCTATGCTTTTGACCTCTCTATTGATAGATAGTGTGGGGAATGGTTTGGGCTTCCTTTGAAGTTGTATTTTGAGTGCATCAACATGATTCAGATAGATGTGACTATCGCCCAATGTATGAATGAATTCACCAGGCTATAAAGAAATATTTTTTAAAAACAATTAAATACAATTATCTAAGTAATGCAATCAATAATAGGTATGTTGTATTGCAGTGTCAAAACTAATAATAAATTATGGATTGCATAAACATTTAAAAAAATCACAAGTAATTGGTCAATTAAATTAATACATTTTTACATATATGACTAATAGACTAACCTAACCAATTTCTTAACCTCATAGTGACTAATTGACTATAGTGATTTTATATTTAATTTGATTAAAACCAATTTTTTTAGAATAAGATTCTCAAATGATTTGTATCAAATACAACTTGATACTTACTTTTAATCCAGTGACATGGGCTATCATGTATGTAAGTAATGAATAACTGGCAATATTAAAGGGTACTCCTAGACCCATGTCTGCTGATCGTTGGTACATTTGACACGACAGATAGCCATCGGCGACAAAAAACTGTACCAGACAGTGACATGGTGGTAAGGCCATTTTAGGTACATCACATGGATTCCATGCAATCATAAGCATTCGCCTATCGTCAGGGTTAGTTTTGATTGTATTGATGACGTTTTGAAGTTGATCAATGCCTTTTCCTGAGTAATCAGTATGCACATCTACATACTCAGCACCGTAATGTCGCCATTGAAATCCATAAACAGGTCCCAAGTCACCTGAATAAGTTATTTTAAGTTAATAAAACTAGTAAAGGTACTATATAATATTATGTACTATTATTATATATATGGAAATAACTAAATTTAAATCATGTTCAAATGAGATATAGGTATATATTACGACTTATATTACATCATAATTATTCAAAAATCATTGTTATGTGTATATTAATATAATAATATACCCCAAAATTACCTTCTTCGCGATTGGTAAGTCCAATCGAGTCTAAATAAGAACGTGTGCTGTTTGCATCCCAAACTTTTACATCTTTTTCAGACAGTTCCTTAGAATTTGTTGAGCCTTTAATAAACCATAATAATTCTTCGACGACACCACGCCAAAACACCCTTTTAGTTGTCAACAATGGAAAAACACCTTAACAATCAGAATCGAAAGTTTTTATAAAACTGTAAAAGGTTATCATTGACAACTAACTATATCAATATTGTATTAATATTCATTACCGTCCATCAAATTGTAACGCATTTGAATGCCAAACAATGAAAGTGTGCCGACTCTGGTTCTGTCCATTTTTTTGTGTCCTTTTTCTAATATTTTTTTAATATGATCCAAGTATTGTTGTTCATCGTCATTGTTCAAACTTTGTTCAACTGCAGGGTCACTCTGCAAAATGAAAAAAAAGGAAATGAAATTCGATTCATGCAAACACAGAAATAAAAACGTACCATTTTTAAAAAATGTTTAAACAAATTTTACGACTTTAACGCACCGAAATAGTCGTAAACTTTGAAAGGGAAGTCAAAGACGACACTACGGCAGTCAACAAAATGTCGTAGTCCACAGGACAAACGCAACAAGTGATTAGTGAATACTGAATAGAAGTCCGTTAACGTTTTATTATCAAAATCTTTAAAACCTTATCACATAACAACGGTTCACACATGGAATATTCTATAGTTCACATCACAGATATATGAAAATATAATGACGTAGGTATAATATCATTTTGTGGTTCCCATAATATTAAATATTAATAATACACAATTATTAATCTTGACAATCACAACTCACAAGTTTATTTTTCTCCAGAGGATCGACGAATTATCGATTAAATAATATACAACATATTAAAAAATATAAAAAGATATTTAATCAGTGCACGAATTAAGATAAATATTAAATGTATCTATAATGCATTTTCATCGATAACCGGGTATATCATAGGCCATCGAATATCGATGTCCACCAATGACCAATTTCACCACTACTTTTCATAAATTAATATAGAAATTCGAAAATAAAAAACGAGAATTCAATCATTATTGTTAATGAATAATAATTCAAAGAAATCAGAAAACTTCAATCATCCACCTTCTAAAATTGATCTTAAATTGTCTATTCAAGATCATTATGTTGTACATCCAGCCATCCGACCATCACGTGAAGACCAATAGAAGCAGAAATATTTGCATTTCGAGCTATGTACGAGGCATTCAAATAATATTATATGAGATAATTTTATCATTTTCCATATATCTTACAATATTATAATATTAATAATGACCTGCAGCCTGGTACCTATCTTTATTCTATGGCTAGAGACTCTATAATAAGCTTATATAGGCTCACCAGCTGTATCACTAGCTGCTTATTGAAAATTGCAAGGATGGACAGGATATTGATTTAGTGCAATTATTGTTGACTAAGATATTCATATCTACTTGGAAGATGTCTTTAGAAAAGATAAATAAAGAGATATTATCTTCATTTCATAATCTAAAAACAGGTGCTTTTCTGTTGAAATTAGCATTCGCACGATTAATTGATTATTATAATATATTTCAAAAAGCTTTATTAGCTTCAAACAAAGCACAGTTACCTAATATAGAGAACATAATAATGGAGATAAAGAAATATAAAACTAATTATTAGCTTATTACATCACAACCTTTAACTGCAAAATTCATATTATATTTTTATTGTGTTTACTGAAATCTTGGTTACATATTTGATATTTTGTAATTATTATATTGTTTTAATGAATTTAATTTTTAAAATATTAAAATGTCAAAATTTGTTGATAAAATAAATGTTACCTATGTTAGTTGCTGATGTTCACCAAATAATATTATGTGTATAATATAGAATATATTATCAATATTGTCCATCATTGTTATAATATTTTATAATGTTGATTGTTGAATATACCAACTAAAAGTGTAATACTAAAAAGTTCTAGAAATTTGTTTTCAAAAGATCTTTAATAAGTATTTTTAATTGGCATAGATTAAAAAAAAATTCTCAGATAGGTAGTGCTTTAGTAAAGTAATTTTTAAAATGTTAATAAAGTTTTTGGGAAAACTGAAAATAACGGTGAAATTAATAATTTTATTAATTCCATTTTATTACTAAATTTTAAATTTAATTATTTTGTTATTTATTTGTAGTTTTTAAATATTTAAATAAATAATAATATTTTAAGGATTTTCCACTTTGAGCTGTTATATTGTGTTATATTTATATAGGTACTTCATATAAATGTAATGGTTATGCTATACATATATATTAATATGTTAACATAATAACATTATGTTGATGATCTTATAATTTAAATAGACATAAGAATAAATAATATAAGGATGTTGAAAATTATTCTTAGATGATATTTTTAGGGTTCCGTACGGTAAAACGGGACCCTTTACTAAGGCTCCGTCCGTCCGTCCGTCTGTCACCAGGCTGTAGCTCATAAACCATGAAAGTTAGAAAGTTGAAATTTTCACAGATTACATGTATTTCTGTTGTCTCTATAACAACAAATACTAAAAATCCTATAATATATAATATAAGCAGTGTTTCCAACAGGGGCGGATCAAGGGGGGGTTTGGGAAGTCAGCTGACCCACAGAGTTTTCCCTCTCGAAATGGCAAACTATACATAAACAATTTTTTATTTAAAAAAATTATGTACAGAGGCGGATTCAGGGAAAGGGCACGTGCCCCCCTATTAATTTTCTGTCGACAATTTTTTATGTAACTACGAGTATTATAATATAAATTAAAAATTCAGTTAATAAGAATAATATTACCAACTATTAATTATTATTCATTATAATCATTATTATTGTTTAAAAATGATAGTATGTATGTATTATTAATTAAAATTAAAACTATACAATTTATAAGAGCCCCTCCCCCCTATTAAAATATCGATGATCTGCTATTATGATGTAGGGGTATATTATATACAGTCGTGAAGACTGACTATTGAAGTAAAATAGCACGTACGAAATCGTGCTTAAACTTATCAACTTATAAGTTATATAATGTACCTACCTAAATTCGAAAAACACTGGTATAAAAATATCTTAGATCTTAGATATATTATATAAGATTTTATGAAGTTGACATAGATGAAATTGATATAGAAGTTGAATACCGTTCATTATATATAGTTTGCCAACAAGTGTATGACAAAACTATTGAAACTGGAGTAACTGGACCTTTAAAATTAAAATAAGTATTAAAGTTCATATCACGAGACATGGTTTCTTCATATCCAAATTAGTGATATACTTTGTATAAAATATTTTATACACTTCCAGTCAGCAGTGCAACTGCAGAAAGGAATAAACTTCTTTTAAAAATCGATTTTGCGAAAAAATTCTTGTTTTTACCCTAATTTTTATTTTATTTTTCACGACGCTATTGAAAATATTGGCAAATTTAAATTTTGACCTCCCGCTACTATGAGCCAAACTAGATTCACTTTCCCAT
The DNA here is from genome assembly GCA_008086715.1 of Sitobion miscanthi. Classification (NCBI taxonomy): domain Eukaryota; kingdom Metazoa; phylum Arthropoda; class Insecta; order Hemiptera; family Aphididae; genus Sitobion; species Sitobion miscanthi. The sequence continues at coordinate 10,795,005 of CM017800.1, read as the reverse complement.
CAAACAAGATTATACTGTTGAAAAAATCGGAGCCGTTTTACTGCCCCAAACGGTGATGACGGACTCAAACGTAAAAAAATTTAAACATACACATGACACATCATTGTAAAATCAATACATTCATCGCTCCACTCAGAATCTAAAAATACAAAAATTGAAAATTGAAAATACGCCCAACTTTTTTTTTAATTTCCATTAACAACAGTCAACAATACTTATGAGATACCTATTACATTTCAAGTTTTTTGACCGAGCGAATAATTTTGTATCTAACGACAATAATATTAAAAAAACCTAATAAAACTATAAATTGTCTAATGCCTGTAAAGTATAAATAGCTCAAAAAGAGTCGCAATAATTCAAAAATGCCATGGTGCATACAAATTTCTAATATAATTATATAAACATTCAGTGAGTTGTAGTTTGTACTCCAAAACAAAATTAATTTTTTCGAAAACTGGTTGCGCGTAAAACTCTGTTTTTCCATAATTTTTTGTTTGATTTTTCTGATGTTTGTCTATGATGACTGTATACTTAAATATATAAGTTATCAACAACCATATATCTTATAACAGTGTCCTATTAGGTGTATGGTTATCATTATTGAAAGGGGGCAGCTGGTTCGAATCTTGACAAAACTAAATAATATTTTGCATTTTTCTTCAGTTACTATAGTATATTCAGCGGTCCTAACAGGACCGCCCGACGGCTAAATAATTCATAACGAAGTATTATATAAACCAGAAAAATTGCATTTGGGTATTCAATTAATTTCTGAAACTTGGACGCGGTTAACAGAAACAAATTAATGTGTCCTGTTTGACACTCGCGGATTAAGCAGCGTTGGCCACTGACGAAATAATTACGTTCTCAAACTTTAAGTACGATAACTCTGATTTTCCAATATGGTGTATGAAAATCAACGACCAAATCGACAATTCAGTATCAGACAAGTAAGCGACGAGCACAGACGTGACTTGATTAATAAGAAAACCCGCGATCGAACGCAACACTTAACTATAACTATAAGTACCTCCGTAATATAGAAATATAGAATCATAGAAATATAATCATAAATTCATAAGCAACGATCACGACTGCTATAGAAGAAAAACATCGTCTTTATAACCACGCATGTTTACGACTATATATAGTACATCGTATAGTGTTATAACACCGAAGTCCAAAATATAAACCAGCGAAGTGTGTATGGACTCAATGGCCATCGAGCAGCTAAGGAAGTCGTAATACAGGAATGTTATAGTGTTCATGGTAATATAGGATATTATCAAACCAACGACCAAATTGACAATTCAGTATCAGACGAGTAAGCGACGAGCACAGACGTGACTTGATTAATAAGAAAACTCGCGATCGAACGCAACACCAAACTATAAAGCATAAGTAGAGGTATCTACCCAATAAAGAACTTACGCGTTACATAATACGTACAGTCTAAGCAACCATCACTGGTATAGTCAAAAGCATCATTACAAATAACTTTGGTCTTATATAATAAAGGCAAGTTATAATATAGTTCACCGTAATATAGTTAAATAGGTATCCTGCAGCTATATAGTAAGAGAGCGTAACAAATCAAAATGTCCAACAACGTAACAATTACAGAAATGCTAAACGCTGGAAATACCACAGTGCCCGAGAGAAACCTCGAGGATTGGTTTCTACTCCTTGCGATAGTGAAGGAAATTATACGTGGCGTGAAACTATTCTACGATCAATGGCGTGTGGTATTGACCGAGGGAAACCTGGAGGATTGGTTTCAACTCGCTAAGACAGCAATAGATGTGGCGATTGAAATTATACGTGGAGTGGCACAATTCTACGATCCATGTCGTGCGGTATTGGCAGAGGGAAATCTCGAGGATTGGTTTCAACTTGCTAAGACAGCAATAGATGTGGCGATTGATATTATACGTGGAGTGGCACAATTCTACGATCAATTTCGTGTGGTATTGGCCGAGGGAAATCTCGAGGATTGGTTTCAACTCGCTAAGACAGCAATAGATGTGGTGATTGAAATTATACGTGGAGTGGCACAATTCTACGATCCATTTCGTGTGGTTTTGGCCGAGGGAAATCTCGAGGATTGGTTTCAACTCGCTAAGACAGCAATAGATGTGGTGATTGAAATTATACGTGGCGCGGCAAGATTTTACGATCAATAGCGTTTGGTTATTTCCGAATACCTAATATGTATAGAGACATGAGTATTGTCCAAGTTTAACGATTTTGTAAATTTTTTTTTTCCCGAATGTGGAGTGGAAGGTGTAATGAAAAAATATATTCTAAATTCTGTTGCCTTTTTACAAGACTTGGCAAGATAACTATTTTAGATTCTGAGCGGAACGATGAATTTATTTATTTTACAATGATATGTGTTTTTTTTAAATTTTTTTTTTGCGTCTGTGTACACGATTACTGATAAGTAGTCGATATAATGCTTTGATTTTCAACTTTAGTATCTTGTTCGATGGGAAAGTGAATCTTGTTGGTGTGTTGGGGAGGTCAAAATCCCATATTCCCACATGTGTTCAAAAGCGCCTAGAAAAATAAAAAAAAAACTAAGGAAAACCGGGAGTTTTTACGCAAAATTGGTTATTGTTTTTAGTGTAACTCTAAAAAAAATAACCGTAGAATAAAGATACATGAAAATATCATTATTATATTAGCATTTTCTATACACAATAAAATATTTTGATTTGTTTAGAACTGTTTACGGACATTTTAAATTTCCAATTTTTTGTAGTTCTTTTATACTATGAAAGTCAATAAAATTGTATTTGTTAGGTAAAAAAGCTTGAACATTTAATACAAGGCTCTTAATATATTGTTAAAATGACATATAAAAATATTAAAAATCCATAAAAACAATTTATTTTTATAAGTATTTAAGGTTCAAATCTTGACAAAGCACGTAAAAATCACATTTACCGAATTATTTTGAATTAAGAATTCGTAAACATTTTTCTTTTTAAAACCAAAATTTGAAAATTTAATACAAGATTTGTCTACCTTTATCGAAAAAAAAAAATATCTACAAGCAAATCAAATTAAATTTTTATGAGTGTTTGAAGTTCATATTTTTACAACATTGGATATAATATATTTGATTTCTCAAGAAGCGATTTACTTATTTTATTGTATTTCAAAAATGAATAACTTTAAATACATTACATTTTTTAGTTTTTTTTCTATAGTTGTCAATAAAATTTTATTCGTTCGTAAAATCGTGAAAATTGAATTCAAGGCTCCTGATATATTGTTACTTTAGCAGTTGAAAAATATTAAAAATTGGTACATAGGCACAGTTTTTTTTTATAAGCATTTAAAGTTCAAATTTTGACAAAATGTAGCAAATTTAAAATTTAATAATTATTTTGTAGTTAAAAATTTATAAAATGTTCAACTTTTATAGCAAAGGATTGAACATGTAAAACAAGGGTTCACGTAAATTGGTTATAATATATAAATTACTTTATTCACAATAATATCATCAAATATACTTAATAATATCATAGGATGACAGACTGTTTTCGCTCGGGATCGTTTTTCTTATACAATGACTTTATATCATTAATAATAATAATAATTTATTCAACTCGCACACATAAAAATTGTTAGTTGTTTTAACTCCAAGTGTAGGTAGTTAATGTCCAATACATTTGAGCGTCGGATTTGACTTGGAACTCAATAAGTGTTGATTTCACTATTGTTCAACATAATTAAAATTACTATAAATATATTAGTAGGACAAGTACATTATAATGCTATATTAAGATATCTTAACGTAGTAAGATTAACTTTCATAGTGTTATAGTCCATTAAGTTTTTAAATTCGTTTCAAATTGAAACTACGTTGTAGTTGAAATAACCCCAAGAAATGGTTAAAAATTAAGATTTTAAAATGGTTTTAAATTGAGATTTTATAGTAGTTGAAATAACCCCAATATATATATTCATATACGGATATGATGGGTTATATTATAAATAAAAATAGTAAAAATAAGTCTCTCCCAGGTAAGTTACGAACTCGAACACTGCACGTTCTTATATATTTATTAACATAACGCCTTATCCTACCTACCAAACGGGACCATGTAAAATATGAGATAAAATATACCAATTAGGTAAAGAAATTTTGTAAGCTAATGTACGTTACATACCAAGTTTGTGGAGAAAAAAAGGATAAACCTTCTTGCATTTTAAGATTTAAGAACTAAAAGTATATGGCCGGGGCTCAGAGGACTAGTTATTATTATTATTTTTTTTTTTTTTTATGGCAGGGAGGGGAATCAAATAATATTTTTTTTTGCACTCTTTAGAACTAAGAGTTAGAAGTGTAGAACATCCCTCCCCTCCTCTCATAAGCAGGCTCACAATTATTATGCTTTGCATAATTACTAGTGAAAACTTGTTTTAGAAGAAAAGAAACATGAATACGAATTGGAGTGTAGGTAAGATTTGATTAAAATAGATAGATTTATCAGTGTTTCACAGTTCACTTACACGTATTAGACATATTATTTTATATACACATCACACCATGAAACATGAATTAAATATAAATACAATAATTATAATGAACTCTATATTTTATAGTTAATAGTATATTATTAACATATTATTAATATATTGTATATGTACAATATACATATAACATGTTCACATTATGACATTTCACCAACCTAACCAAGTTCTATACGTTTATTCAAAATATCTAAAGTAAAATATTTGTTTGTTATTAAATGATTTATAACGACAGCCATATCATAACGAGCAACCCCTCCTGGTATATCATGCATAAAATCACATACTATGTTGTCCATTACATGGAAATTAGGAACTTGGTTAAAAACACATAACTCATTTATTCCTGTCTGAGAAACATCGTTTATTCTTAAATCATCTATATAGTTAGTTTTATTTCTAATCATTGTTGATTCTCTAAGCATGTATTGAAGATCTGATTTGTGAGAATGACACATTCGACAATAAAAATTTGCCGAAAAACTCTCAACAAACCCTAAGATTGAGTTTAAACCTAGGTTATCTCCCAACACTAATCCAAGACAAAAATAAATTGTGTACACTTCAGAATTTATAGATATTTGTATGCCAATCTCTTGTAGTTCAATTAGTTCTTTAATCAAGGCTGAAAACATATCATCCATATTTTAAGTTACTTGACGTCAACCAAATGACAACTATAGTTGCTTAAGAAAAAAATAAATATCTAAAAGTATTAAAATTGATAAATAAACTTAAAACGTAGAAACCGTAAACAAAGTAACTTTTATATTAGAATATATCCTGTATATTTACCATGAAGGCAAAAATGTGCTATTGAAGAACAATTTAGGTATATATATATACCTATAGGTAACAATTTTTAATATACATAGATAAAATACAACATATATGACTATATATTATAGATAATTTATAGGTTATGTTGTTATATCATGTGCACAATATGATGTGGACGATTTTCGGGTTTATTCGGGCTTATAAAAATAACACTCCGGATGGTTAATTTTAACACTATTTTGGAGTAGAAACAACAACATAATTAGTTGATAATGAATCGAACTCATGTTGTAAAACAACATTCTCTATTTTTTCAAATCAACTACCAGTATTATATTAAATTAAATATCTACAACTTCATACATTCAACTAATTGTTGGTGTTATAATGAGTTATTATCATTTCTCAACACTGCGCGTTGAATCCACGTATTATTGTGGTTAATATAAATGACTATGGAGTTGATTTAACTAATATATATTGAACATTGCTGTTTAAAGTTAAATTAACTACATTATTTTTATGTGTGCAGATAAAATGCAAACAAGAAAATAAAAAAAACAAACATAAGTAATTATATGAACTGAGCTGATTACCCCTATATTTAAGCATGCTTGTGATGAGAGGGGAGACTTCAGATATTAGCTATACGAATAATATTATAACATTGGCAAGTTTTTTAAAATTTATGATAGTGAAAATCTACTACAAGAGTATAGTAAAAATAAATAAACAAAACCAGAACACGGAAATTAAATAATAATATTAATGAACATGGACAGAAAGTATATTTATTGGTATTAATGATTATTATTTAAACATATAATTTTTTATACTTTTTTTAAACAACATTTTATTTTTTATGAACTTAGTATCTTTTGGTTATTTATTAAACATTGCTATAGCCTTATATTGATAAAAGTTTTGGTAAGGCGTAGAATTACATTTAGGGATTCTAAGACAATTCTCCCTTCTTCCTTTAGGAATAATACTTAAGGACTCATTAACTCCGATATTCAAATCAGAATGTAGTTGGATTAACGAAAAGTACTTAAAGAGTTGATTTAAATTAAATATTCATTTCAATTTATTTATATTAAAAAGTTGTGAGGTATTCATTTTGTCATAGTCTTTTAATGCAATTCTCATTAAGATTCTATATGTAGTGTCTAATTGTTCTATAGTGGTCGGGTAAGCCGACCCCCATACAACTATACCGTATGATAGACAAACTGCACCAAAGTTAAATAAACACTACGCAAAGTAAATAGATCTAGAATAACATTTAATTCGTTAAATATAAAGAAAAGCTTTCTTATTTAAATTTATTAGTGTTTTCCATTTTATATCCACATCAAAGTAAATGCCTAAGTATTTAACATTATTTACACGAGTTAATTTAAAACAATTAAAATCACAACTTCTATTTTCTAAACAAGCTGGTAAATGGTTTTCTAAGATATTTATTGGTGGCATCGAGACCTTGGATAATGCGATTGTCATAAATACGGTTTTGTTTATATGGCATGACAATGAATTGGCTGCGAATCAAGTCCTTATTTTAATAAAATCGCTTTTTGCTGCTAATTCAAGATCAAAACTATTTTTTGCTTTTAAAAACAGAGCAGTATCATCTGCATAAGCTAGAGCTTTACCATCTAGATTAAGCTCAAATAGGTCGTTTATATAAATTAAAAATAATATTGGCCCCAAAATAGTCACGTGAGGTACACCAAATTTAACAAATTTCACATTACTAATTTGAACAGTTTCATACTACCTAAGTTCTTTCAAATAGATATGATTTAAACCATTTTATAAAATTGTTATTTCGTAGTAACTTTTGTAATTTGATTAATGATATGTCATGTGAAACCGAGTCAAAAGCTTTTGCAATGTCAATAAAAATAGTTAGACATTTATCGCTCTGATCAAGTGCACTATAAATAGAATTTGCAAGTGAAGTATATGCATCATTAGTACCCATGTTTTCTCTAAACCCAAATTTGTTACAATTTATAACATTTTTTGAAGTTAAAAAATACTGCAGTTGTTTTTTACTAGGTTTCTCAAATATTTTGTTAATATTTGGTATTAATGCTATAGGGCGATAATTATAGATATATTAGTACGCCCGCTTTAAAAATAGGGACAATTACAGATTGTTTATACCTATATTTTAGGAAAAATTCCTATTTTAAAACTAAAATTAATTAGATATGTAAGAGGTTTTATAATAGTCGGAGCAATTATTTTAAGTAATTCAGAGGCTATCATATCGAAGCCGGGATATTTATTATTTTTTAATAATTTAATTTTTTCGTGGACTTCAGTTTCTGAGAACTCTTTAAATAAAATATCATTAGAATAGGAATGACAACTTTTAAGTGTATTAATATAATCATTATAGTTATCATTGTTATAGGGCATTTATTTTTAATAGATAGAGCTATATTAGCGCCGACTTCTGAGAAAAAATCATTAAAAATATTGGCACATAAGGCTGGTTCCTCAACTAAATTATTTCTTTTATTTTAAATTGTATAAAATTACTCAAAACATTATTCTTTTTCTTTCTATCAAAAATATCATTAATAGTATTCCAAATCTTTTTAGTATTTTTAATATTTTTATTAATTATATTTTTATAATACAAGTTTTTGGCTAGTCGAATTAATGAACACAACTTGTTTTTATACTTTTTAAAATACTTAATTATATTAGAGCCAGGAGCCACTTTTATTAGCTTTTAAACTTGATCTCTTTTCCTAATAGAAACTAAAAGGCCAGATGTAATCCAAGGTTTTAATTTTTGTTTCTTTGCACAAGTAAAATTATGTTGGATATATAGTGTTGATTCAGCGATAGAACTTATGAGAGTATTATGAAAGTTATTTGCGCAATTATCGACATTTATTTCATTGAATATGTTACTACAATTGGTTAGCGATAACTTATTAATCAATGTATTCCAGTTCACTTTTGTAATATTATAAATATTATCTACGTTAGTCTCATTGTTTTGTATTGTTAATCCAACTACATAATGATCCGTTATACTGGAACACTAAATAAAACTTTCAATATTATTAATGCTATTAGCTCTAATAAAAATGTGATCAATACACGAGACACTATATTCTGTTACTCTATAGTGAAATTGAAAATATATTGATAAAAACCTAGTTCAATCATACTGTCAAGATATTCATGTTTGTTAATATCGTTACCATCACTAGAAGTGTCAATGTTAATGTCTCCTAACATTATTAAGTTGTTCGATTTAATTTTTGACACATGTTGTTTAAAATTAGTAATAAAATCGTTAAAATTATTACTTGGAGAATGATATATAAAGCAATAATTTCATATTTTATGTTATTACCAATTTTTAAATTTAAATAGTTGTATTTATCAATAAAAATCTCTGTGAATTCATCAATAAGATATATATTATTATTTATTAATATAGACAATTATTCCACAATTTTGATTAAATAAATTATCATTTGTTTTGATTGCATAGAAATTTTCTATTTTGTAATTCAAATTATTACTAGAAAGCCAAGCTTCAGTAAGAACTATACAGTCTAGTGATTTATAAAAAATAAAAAATATATAAAACCAGCGTTTGGCCATTTTTTTTAAAAAAGGAATTTGTTCAATTCCTTGTTGCTAAAAAAAAAATAAAAATTCTTTTTTAATCATTAATGTTTTTTTTTTTTTCATATGCAGACTTCTTTAATTTTTAGTTATAATATATACCTAGTACCTATAAGTACCTACATATTTTACAATTCTAGTTTGAGATTTTCTACAAAATTAAATTGTTGGCCGGCGTATCACGTATGTCGACTGTCTTAATAGGGGATTCGATACCGGGATTTTCTGTTTATGTTTAACACACGCGTGACATAGTATTTTAGACTTATTTGTTGCCTAACATTCCAATTCATCTATTGAAGCGATAAGAATTCGTCATCAAGTCTACTTGAAATCGACTTTCCCACATTTTTGATATTATCCACCAAATTCCAGAAAACGTCATATTAAAAAAGGTGGGTAAGTGGATGCCGCTCTGCTGTACAGTAGGTTACAAGTGGGTCACTGTAATGGATGGTGTTAAATTTGAATTCAATGATATAATATCATTGTATAAGAAAAACGATTCTGAGCGAAAACGGTCAGTCAGACTATGATGTTACTAAGTATATTTGATGATATTATTGTGTATAAAGTAATTTATATATAACCTATTTTCGTGGAGCCTTGTTTTCAATTTTCAATCCTTAGCTATAAAAGTTGAACATTTTATAGATTTTTAACTACAAAATAATTATTAAATTATAAATTTTATAAATTTGGTCGAAATTTGAACTTTAAATGCTAATAAAAAAAAATCGTGCCAATGTATTTTTAATATTTTTCAACTGCTATTGTAAAAATATATCAGGAGCCTTGTATTACATTTTCACGCTTTATTTCCCAACAAATAAAATTTTATTGATATTTATAGAAAAAAAAACTAAAAAAATTGAAAACTGGCAATGCCCGTAAACAGCTTAAAAAGAGTCAAATTATTTTCAAAATTTTATCGTGTATAAAAAATGAAAATATAAACAACCAGTGAAAATTTCATGTATCTACGGTCATTTGTTTTAAAGTTACAACAAAAACCAAATTCAATTTTGAGAAAAATCGATTTTGCGTGAAAAGTCCCGTTTTTCTTAATTTTTCTTTTGTTTTTCTTGGGGCTTTTAAAAATTACTGGGAATTTTAAATTTTGACCTCCCCAATGCACCAACGATATTCTCCTTCCAATCGAAAAAGATACTGAAGTTGAAAATCGAAGCATTATTTCGACTACTTATCGTGTACACAGACACAAAAAAAAAATAAAAAAAAAATAATATAAAAACATACATCATTGTAAAATCAATACATAAATCGTTCCACTCAGAATCTAAAAGAGTATTTAAACATTTTTGTATTTCAATTTTTGGAGAAGCTAAAATCAAAAAATCAAAATTGTGGTAAAGTCGATTTCCTTTAGACTTGACGATGAATTCAAATCTGTTTTCAGAATTCTTATCGCTTCAACAGATCAATTGGAATGTTTGGCAAAAAACACGTCTAAAATACAATGTCACGCGTGTGTTCGACAAAAACAGAAAATCACGGTATGGAATCCCCTTAATATGTAAAATATTTAATTACCTAATTATTCTTTAATAATACCTAACCGTATCTTATCTTTTGTTGTTATAATATTAATCATATTTTATATTGATACTCATTTCTATATAAATCATAACTTATAACTTTAAGAAATATTAATAAAGTGACTAATGACTAATGCGAGTAACGATTATAACGTTAACGATAACTAATAATTGGGGGATATCCTGAATGGGTATTCGGAAAAAAAAGCCCTGGAAAAAAAAGCCCCGATTTCAAAACACGGTAAAAAAAGCCCCACCTTTAGGAAAAAAAAGCCCCGTACTAATTAAACACATAACGCATTTTCATTATAGTGTACATTTTATAATTTAATATTTGTATATAGGTAACCTAACCTTTTTTGGACATAGGTATATTCTATAACCATATATATATGTATAGTAACATTTGAAATATAAAAGATTAAAGTATAGTAAGGTAATAAAAGTAATTGACATTTGATTTTATCTTAAAAATTATGTAGGCTCTATCTGGAAACTAGTCTTCTAAAGTATCTAGAACATTATATTATTACAAATGTGGTTTTTTCGTTTATATAGTTATTGTAAAACCCGCGACATGTATCCAGCTCCAAGATACTTACACTTGGATTTTGAATTAGCTGTAATAAATGCCGCTAAAAATATTTTAGGAAACCATATTACGATAAATGGGTGTTAGGTACATTGATAAATGTAATGATTATATTATGATTATATTTAATTATGTAAATCATAATAAAAAAGAATAATGTATTTAGTTGGTATGGGGCTTTTTTTTCCAATGAATGTTGTCCGGGGCTTTTTTTTCCTAGATTCCCTGAATGCGTCCCGTTTTTAATTTTTACCTTTTTCATAGCCCGAGTGCGTCATCGGTCAACAACTTAACTTCGGTAAGGAAATAAAAATTATTGACGGGTATAAATTAAGATTTCATAATATACTAGCAGACCCGTCGAACTCCGTTTCGCCACCAGATTCGTTTTAAGTAACGTTGTAATTTTTTTTGTTATATATTTGAAAAGGAAAATATTTATTTCATTTCACAACAGTAATAAATTCATTACAATTACCTACTAAAATGAAGTGTTATTTAATTGTTTCATTGTAGTGCTCTTTGGTAAACCACATTTTTTGTTTTTTTGTCTGTCGTTAACACAAACAAAGCGGATGGTTTCCCAACTCGTGAACACGCAACGTATAACTGTCCATGTGAAAAACAATGATTTTCCAAATTTATCCCGCAAACACTAAGCGATTGGTTTTCAGTGGCTGTGGTGGTGTAAGTAAAGGATCCAGTTTGACTTTTCCATTTGCGCAGCACAATCCAACCGTTCTCTTTTGAACTTTAACGCATTGCAATATGTGCATATAGTCGTCATTCGTCCAACATCAAAATTTTCATCATCACTGTAGTTCGCAGTGGGATCATATTGGAATGCCAAGCGATTGTATGATGCCAATGATCTTCGTGTGCTCACGCGATGTCTCAATCGGTCATTTTCTCTTATTATATTTGTCTTTCTTCTCTTAAGTTCCTTGAATAGACTTGTTGCTGGCTTGCATGTCTTGTGCGGCGGCCGATGTTCGAACGTCGTTCTCTAGGCATTTTGGACTATGGACAGAGTGTTGAATTTAACTTCAAATGCACGATCCACATAATTTACACTGAGCTTAAATGAAATTAACTGAGCAGAGAATAATGATTATGTTCGAACGTCGTTCTCTAGGCATTTTGGACGATCCACATAATTTACACTGAGCTTAAATGAAATTAACTGAGCAGAGAATAATGACTATCTGTCAAACACTTTATCACGCACCGTTGCTATTGGTTTGAAGTACATAAAAATAATATATAAAAGATATAATAGATGTATAATAGATGGCGCTGTATGTGAAAAACGATTTCAACACTTTTCTGTTGAATTTTTCCTGAATTTTCAAGAATTTTCTTTGCTATAAACCTCACGTAGCCCAAGACCTTTCAAACGAATGCAAAACCATGGAAATCGGTTGGTGCGTTCTGGAGTTATAGCGTCAGGGAGGAAAACCGGACTTATTTTTATATATTAGATTAAATAATGATGTGAGACGATGGAATTGTACAAACAAAAAGTGTAAAGCATATTTTAAAACCAAGGTACTGTTATGGAGAGTAAATTAGAGCATAACCATAAAAAATACACACAAGACATTATGATTGGACAAGTTATTCGTGATTCATTAAAAAGAAAAGCACAGGATGAGATTTGTGAACGGCCACTTAAATTAATACATTGTGATCTTAAGAGAATCAACACAGATACATTAAATAAAACCGATATGAATTGCTTTCGTAAAAGTATATATTTGGCAAGACGATCAAAACTATCAGCAAGACCATGTAATATTCATTGGATTCATAAGAAATCAAAAGTTATGACGACGAACAATTTCTTATGGTAAATGACAATAATCTAAATAATATTTACTATATTATAGTGATGTTTTTATGAGAAAAAAATTTAAATACTTTAGGTACTGTTAGGACTATATAATATGTAGATGGTACTTTTATGTATTGTACTAATGTTTTTTACAATTATTTACAATACATGGATTAAGTAATGGTCATTACATACCTTAAGTAGGTATACATTTTACTTAATAATAAAGAATGCGAATAAGATGCAAAATGTTTTAATATATTAAAAACTGAATTTTTAAATTGAATTTATGTTGTTCTCCCGAATAATATAATTGCTTGAATTATCTATTCATCATGGCACATTAAAAGTTTCCTCAACTATAATTATTAAAGGACTAGCAGACCCGTCGAACTCCGTTTCGCCACCAGATTCGTTTTAAGTAACGTTGTAATTTTTTTTGTTATATATTTGAAAAGGAAAATATTTATTTCATTTCACAACAGTAATAAATTCATTACAATTACCTACTAAAATGAAGTGTTATTTAATTGTTTCATTGTAGTGCTCTTTGGTAAACCACATTTTTTGTTTTTTTGTCTGTCGTTAACACAAACAAAGCGGATGGTTTCCCAACTCGTGAACACGCAACGTATAACTGTCCATGTGAAAAACAATGATTTTCCAAATTTATCCCGCAAACACTAAGCGATTGGTTTTCAGTGGCTGTGGTGGTGTAAGTAAAGGATCCAGTTTGACTTTTCCATTTGCGCAGCACAATCCAACCGTTTCTCTTTTGAACTTTAACGCATTGCAATATGTGCATATAGTCGTCATTCGTCCAACATCAAAATTTTCATCATCACTGTAGTTCGCAGTGGGATCATATTGGAATGCCAAGCGATTGTATGATGCCAATGATCTTCGTGTGCTCACGCGATGTCTCAATCGGTCATTTTCTCTTATTATATTTTGTCTTTCTTCTCTTAAGTTCCTTGAATAGACTTGTTGCTGGCTTGCATGTCTTGTGCGGCGGCCGATGTTCGAACGTCGTTCTCTAGGCATTTTGGACTATGGACAGAGTGTTGAATTTAACTTCAAATGCACGATCCACATAATTTACACTGAGCTTAAATGAAATTAACTGAGCAGAGAATAATGATTATGTTCGAACGTCGTTCTCTAGGCATTTTGGACGATCCACATAATTTACACTGAGCTTAAATGAAATTAACTGAGCAGAGAATAATGACTATCTGTCAAACACTTTATCACGCACCGTTGCTATTGTTTGAAGTACATAAAATAATATATAAAAGATATAATAGATGTATAATAGATGGCGCTGTATGTGAAAAACGATTTCAACACTTTTCTGTTGAATTTTTCCTGAATTTTCAAGAATTTTCTTTGCTATAAACCTCACGTAGCCCAAGACCTTTCAAACGAATGCAAAACCATGGAAATCGGTTGGTGCGTTCTGGAGTTATAGCGTCAGGGAGGAAAACCGGACTTATTTTTATATATTAGATGTCGGTTCCATTTAGGCTAAGCATAGTGGCGTCACATTCAAAATTTGGGGTTGAGTAAAGATTATCGCAACCAAACAGAAATAGGTTTATTTTTGTAAAATATATTTGGTTTACTATTATTAAATGAAGAAGACATAGAAAATTATATTATTGAAGATTTTATATATATAATGCCGAAACATGAAAAACTCGACGAATTTATGGATTATTTAATAGAAAATTATATCGATTCTGGAGCAAAATTTCTTATTTCTATGTGGGTTGAAATGAGTAAGTAAGTTCTGAAAGGATAACAAATGCTTGTGAAAGCTTTCATTCCAAATTGACACTACAATAGCAATCCGAACGGCCACACAAACAACAAGAAAACCAAAAGGAAGTACGTGCAAGAAAATTACATACACCAAAGACAATATAAATCAATTTAAAAATAATATAATATCCAGATTAGATTTTGTCAAAAGAATGGAATTTAAACACCAGCCTATATATATGTATTAATAATAACAAAAATTTTTTTAATAAATTGTACGCTCACCTAAACTTAACGGTGTAAGCAAAATAAATTAATAATAATAATAACAAAAATATTTTTTTTGGGTGTAAGCCAGTTCATCTCCTTTTGGTGCACTCTGGCCCCTGGATAATTCTAAATGAACCTGGGACGCATTCGGGCTATGTAAAAAATATGACTTTTTTTTCTTGGGACGCACTAGGAACATTAAAAAAGGGTCATTTCGGGACGCATTCGGGAAACTCCCAATAATTGGCAATATACATTATACACATTAAAAAAATATATATCTTAACTTCAATTATTTACATATCTGTGTAAATTATTGGAACTAGAAAGGAACAAAAAATGTTGTTATTTTTCATTGAAAAAAAGAACTCTTTCATTTTTTGTTCTTTTTTTATAAAAAGGAAATTCGTTCAACGTGCCGTTCTTTAAAAAGGAATTCGTTTCTTCCAAACACTGTATAATACCGTTTTATATTACACTTATATTAAAACACTGCCAGAAAAACTTACCGTAATTAATTGGACATCATCATTCATCTCATCGGTCTACTCATGAGTCATGAAAAATAATTTTTTTTTGGTTTTGTCATGGCCATCGGAATTCTGAGTGTCGGACAGTGGATAGTCGTGGTATGCTGGCTCACGGATACATTTCTATAGAATGAATACTAACACTATCATGGAATAAAATCAACTTTTACGTTTTATTCCATGATATCAACGAGACTATTAATACACAGACTGCACTGTTGTTACTGTACATCATGTATATTTGTATATATACATTATATATACTAATCTATGCTGTACACGTCGACACTCAATAAACAACAGGTGGGTACTGTAATTTGTAGATTGAACCATTTATCTATTCTGTGATTAAACTGATGTGTGGCGTACCGGCGTGTTGCGTTCAGTACTGGAGTCTCATACTCTATACAAATTTAATTTTTACTTATGACTTGCATGACGATTGACGAGCTACTTACGAAGTAAATGTTTTTTCATCACGGTTACTTATTGCTAGTTTGTTGGTAGTTGTTACTTCATGCTTGTTTGCGGGGTCATTATTCGTGCGCCATCTTATATACTACTATAATGTTAGTATGTTACTGATTTAACCTAATCGGCTTGCCATTAACATCCCAGAATAATTTATTCTGCGGCACAGACTTCTGACTATACTACACTGTATGAAAACCTGTCTTCTGTGGTAATATTTTTATATAATACGATTTTTACTCACGAGTAAACGAGTTATTAATATTGCTATAGTCAACGCGGACATATCCTTTAACGTTAATTTTCGTTAAAAGTCTCGAGTGATCATTTCGAGTTTTCGTCGACTTACGCGTAGAAAGCATTCTACAACTCTCTACTGTTCGTCTGGAGCCGACATTTTAGATATGTACAACTTACCGAGCCTGGTAAAAACAGCTTATTACGCCTGCAACAAGGCCGAGCGTAAAAAATTCGACTTGGCGGAAGCACCGGACGTCGACTTGCGATATTGTTGCGAGTCGCTTTTCGAATTCTTAAAAATCAACAAGAACCTAGACGACGGTGACGGTAGGCAGACCATGTACAGCCGGTCGCAGTTCGAAGTCGCAGACAAGAGGTTTAAATACGTTTGCGAAGAGGCAGCGTTGCATGGGCACATCGATTGCCTGAAACTCGCCCACGAGATTGGCCTCCCGTGGGACGTTACGACATGCAACAACGCTGCATTGAATGGTCACTATGAATGTTTGAGATACGCCGGGATAAATGGGTGTCAGTGGGGTTTTGACACATGCAGCAATGCTGCCTTAAATGGACATCTTAAGTGCTTGAAGTATTTAAGAAGGCGCCGTTGCCCGTGGAACCAGGCAACGTGCAGCAGCGCTGCGTTGAACGGACATTTGAACTGCCTGGTCTATGCGCGGAGACACCGTTGCCGCTGGAACCAGACCACGTGTAGCAATGCTGCATTGAATGGTCATCTAGATTGCCTGGTGTACGCACGGGAGAACTATTGTCCTTGGAACGTGGACACGTGGAGCAGTGCCGCATCCAATGGTCACCAGGCTTGCCTGGCTTATGCGAGTGAAAACGGGTGCCCAAGACCGTCGGGTGAACCCCAGCCAAAAAAATATTGGGATTTTGGTGTTGTTTTAGTTAAATAAAATAACAATAGGAACCTACTACTTAGGTAACAAAGAAACATATTATAACAAAATTTTAATATACATATTTACTATTATGAATTAAAAATGTTTATTTTACACCCAAACAGACTACGCTAATTCCAACAATATGTAGCAACTCGATTTGCATTCCGACAAAATATTCTTATTTTTCTCAGCATTAACGAGGGAATGATTGAGCTATATTATGTTCACAATTAACACTAGTTTAAATTCAATGGTTTCTACTTGTTGTATCAGTAATTAAAAAGTAATTAATTTAAATTTGCTAACATTTTTAAAATTTGAAGTCAGGAAAAACGATTAGTCATCATATAAAACTATTAATTGAGTAAGTGGACGGTAGGTAGGTATGTAATAAAAAACATTAATATGAAACTAATTATCTTACTGTTGTCTTACCAGTCTTAAGATAAAACTGCATATTTAATGCATAATCAATCAAAAAATTAATAAATAAATAATATAATAAATTTCCTATGGGCGATATCCCTTTGGATAGAAATTTACCTAGATTCAAATTATTGGCTTATAGAAGGTTATTTTTAAAATTTCATAAATATTTGAGCAGTGGCAGTTCCAGGGGTTGGAGCTAAAGGGAAATTTTCCTCCCAATCGTCGTAGTTTCCCTTTGTTCTAAACTGTGTTTGGCCAATTTTGTATTTTTTGTACTTTTGCCCTCCCCCCCCCCCCCAATTAAGCCCTGGATCTGCCACTGTATTTGAGGCAATGGTCTACAAAAAAAAAAAATTATATACCTATACATTAAACATTTTTTTTTTTATATAAAAGTACAATAAACTTAGTTTTTGAAAACCCTATTTAAAAAAATTTTAATTAATTATATTATAAAGATAATTATTGCAATAACAGGTAAATCATCATCTTTTCGATGATTGTCGGCCAATCACAGAACGCATAGTCATCGCATGGGGAGTCAGACACTGTTAGGCGACTCAGTCTGTATGCACGAAGCTGGTTCAATCTTCACCTGAACTGAGTATAGTTCTTACAATAATTTAAGCATAAAATATGTAATAGTGTACAAATTACAAAAACTAAAATGTCAGGAACTTTATGATTTTCCATATTACATTAAGTTATAAGTGTTTTAAGATGGACATTACACACTTGTAACAGCCAACAAGTGATATGATAACCAAGTCAAAAATTCTAAATATGTATTATTCACGGACTAAGATAGACTGAAACAAAAGCATAATCTCTGAACCGCTTAAGGTTACAAGTAGGCCTTTACAGGGGGGAATGGAGCAAGTGTGAATCTAGCACCACCTATATTTGTTTATCTAATTTATAAGATGAATTTAGGTAGCGCTGGATTTGCATTTACTCCATTTACCCCCCGCACAAGCCTACTCCATAATTTAAACGGCCCGGCTCCCCGTCACCTGTTT
Organism: Sitobion miscanthi; assembly: GCA_008086715.1. Classification (NCBI taxonomy): domain Eukaryota; kingdom Metazoa; phylum Arthropoda; class Insecta; order Hemiptera; family Aphididae; genus Sitobion; species Sitobion miscanthi. Next base: position 10,776,395 of record CM017800.1, on the reverse strand, counting down.
GTTTCCAGTCCATTTTATCTTAGTCCGTGATATTATCTTATAAAAATATGATAAACATACCCAAACGTACAAAAAATATTTATTTTTATTAAATTATAACAGGTTAAACAAACTAAAAACTTAGTACAGAAATTCTTGAAGCGCATGACAATTGCTTAGTGTGAACATTTTCATTATCATCGCCAATGTTCAAGCATGGAGGAAGATGTAATTTCTAAATAAATAAATATATTTTATAATTAGTGTTTGGTAGAGAATGTCAGGGGAAATAGGTTCGTGTTTTGTAGAATTTGGTTTAAAATTTAAAATTGTAATCACTAAAGCTCTTATTCAAGCTGTAGTTGTCGACATAAAAATATGTTAAATTAAATTTATAATAGTAAATGTTGATCAGATTTATTTTAACTAAGAAAGTATTTTTTAAGTAACTTAAATCGATGGATATTCAATCATGAAATTCATAGCCCTGGTAATAAGCATAATCGTTATTAGATAACACAACATTGACCAATAGTCTTTAAGTACTAAGTTATAAAATAATAATATTACCTCAATGCATAGTTTTTTTCTTGCGAGTTTTGTAGCCCAAATCTACAGATAGTTTCATATAAAAAAGTGTTAAAAGACGCTAATTTGCCAATGATAAGCTTCCCATTATAGTCTGTACATGAACTTAGTTCCATTGGTTTTAAAATTAGTACTGTATCCACAAAATGTTCCATTTGACATTTAACCACCTAAAATAAACAAACAAAAACATTAAGTTACTATGATGAAGAATTAGGAAAATTAATAAATAAATTCTTACATCATCAATTGGATGAGCTCGGCATGTTAAGAGACAAGTAGCATATGAAGAACGTACAAGAATTCAAAGCTTATACAAAAATATACAATGTTCAGATCATTAAAATACAAATTACTAATGGTTATTCTTAATACACGTCTTTGTTCAGAGGTAACCTAAATCAATAATATCAGTTGGTTGAAAACTCTCTTCTTGAATTGGTTTTGGTAAATCATTTGCCTGGAACAATAAGCAAATTAAAGAAATACATGTAAATCTATCTAAAATATCAATCCAACAAAACTTTATGTTATTTATCAAAAAACTTTATTAAATATGTCGGATTTTTATATTATATACATATATAATACGTAATTGAATAATGTAGTTCCTATTTGGAATCCTAAAACAAATTAATATTAATTAACTCATAATAAAAAACAGAATAAAGAAAAAAATTACAATTGCTTCTGGCTTCTTTTCGACATCAGCAATCAAAATAGAATGGTCACACACAACTCCTTCAGCTATAAAATGTTTTGTAATCAATTTAGCATTTCGGCCATGATTTTCTTCTACATACAAAAATAATGTCAAAAAGCGATACGGATACAAATAAAAAAAAATATTTGATAGTAAATATTTATAATATGTCTATAGACTAGGTATAGTATAGAAGTTGTCAACACTTACCAACAAGAGCCACAGTTGTAGGCAGTTTTAGTGCCTATTGGAATACCTCGGTCTAAACAAATCGAAGACAAAAAAATTAATCTATGATGTAACAGTTGGTATTGAGTACAATATACCAAAAAAACAAATATTTATCTTAACTCAAATGTTAATGTGGAATTTCCTTACCCAAAACTGTGTCCAGTGATACTATTCCAGTAGAAATCAAAATTTGATTTTTAGTCACTGACGTTTTTGTACCTTTTAACTTTAAACTCTTTCTTTGACTAATAGTGTGTGACTGCAAGTACGACATAGTGGGAAATACGGTTGGGTGTTTAAAAATATAAGCTTTGATTCTACACTTATTACAAAATATATATTGTAATCGGTGACATTAATACTAAATAAATGAAGGAAGAAAATGAGTCCAGTAATACAATTATTAATACAAATAACAATACGTATTTAAGCTTTTGATTTTGATTTTTTGAATAGTTCGAAAGAGGAAAACCATCAGTTAATATTCTGATAACGATAAATGGACAAAATGTCACTATATAGACTTAGTCCGTGTTCGTGACAAATGTCGTTCTTATCATAATAACATACAATTGATAAATCTGCTACTATCAATACAGAATAACAGTGTACCCATGTATATAACAAGAGTGTAAAATTCTTTCTGTCTAGTCACACTGATTTGCAAATACATGCATTTATGCAACCACATATTTGCTAATTTTCTGTGTTTTGAATAACAGTCTGGCAAGAAACAAAGAATAATGGGAATTATCTTTCTATCGACAACGCTGATATTCTAACAGGCGTTGCAAATCTGTGCCCCATAAGAACCCATGTTAAACTCAAAAGGTGCTCCGTCTGGTTATTCTGTACTATCAAACTATAGCTTATCACCGTATTCCAACCATGAGAATTCTGTACCTTTAACCAGGACCTTTACCTTTACCTGGTAGACATAATTGTTATAATTATTAAATTTAATTATTATGAGGTCGTCACGTAATGGAAGTGATAATGAATATTAAATAATTCAATAATAACAATATTAGTAAATATTATTTAATAACACAACTACACAAGACTTCGAGACAATCTATTGTAATATAGTATTGTTTATTTATAAATTACATAATCGAATTTATTGAAAGTTGACTGATGCAAAAAGTAGAAAAGTTCAATTAATGATACAATCGTTTTTTTTTACGCGTTACTAAAGTTAAGAATTATGTCGAAAAATCTAGGTAAGTTTCTGAATTCATACTTAACTATCATATTATTCGTATTGTGCTATGGTTAAAGAAACTGTACGTTTGGTTTAGTGCAATGCCAACAGCACCCAGATGCTCCATTGATTGAAGATTACAGAGCTGGCGATCAAATATGTTCTGAATGCGGTCTTGTGGTCGGTGATCGAGTGATAGATGTCGGTTCCGAATGGAGAACGTTCAGTAATGACAAGGGCGCCAATAGTGCCGATCCTTCACGTGTTGGAGGGGCAGAAAATCCATTGCTCAATGGTTCTGACTTGTCAACACTGGTCGGTCCTTCGAGGGGTGATGCATCATTTGATGAGTTTGGCGGAATGAAGTATAAAAATAAGGGTATGGTTTGTTCAACCAATCGTTCACTACTTAATGCGTACAGAGAAATTGGCCTTATGGCCGATCGCATAAATTTGCCAAGGAATATTGTTGACAGGGCCAATGTACTGTTCAAACAAGTGCACGATGGCAAAAATCTTAAAGGTCGATCAAATGACGCAATTGCGTCAGCTAGCTTGTACATCGCTTGTAGGCAAGAAGGTGTGCCACGTACATTCAAAGAAATATGTGCTGTAAGCAAAGTTAGTAAAAAAGAAATTGGAAGAGTTTTTAAATTAATATTAAAGGCGTTAGAAACCAGTGTTGATTTGATAACAACTGGAGATTTCATGTCGAGGTTTTGTTGTAATTTGGGATTACCAAACATGGTCCAAGAGCAGCTACTCATATAGCTAAAAAAGCAGTAGAATATGATATTGTACCAGGTCGTTCTCCTATATCCGTAGCGGCCGCAGCAATATTTATGGCGTCCCAAGCATCTGATGAAAAACGTTCTCAAAAAGAAATTGGGGACATTGCTGGTGTTGCAGAAGTAACAATTAAGCAGTCATATAAACTGATATTGGCTAATGCTACTTTACTATTCCCAGAAGACTTTAAGTTTGTGACTCAGATTTCTGATCTTCCAACATCCTAAATATTCCTACTATATAACTATTATTCAACTAAACAACATTTATGAAAAATCCCACAAGTATATTTTTCATAATTTTACTGTACAATTAGTTTTTATTAAGGTTTGGACTAAAAAATAAGAGACTAATATATTGTTTGTATTTGTATTTTTGTAAAATAAACAAATATTTGTCTTTTCTATATAATAATATCTTTAATGTATAAATGGTACAATAACGAGTAGTACTACTTTGTAGTAATATTACACTTGCCTAAATCGTACATTTTAGAAATATGTTAAATATAAAATACTACATAACTAGAGTGTAGAGATTTGTAAAACATAAAAAATTTTGAAATTTTTATTGCAACAAAAAATATAAAATTTCTGAATTTTATTAGATGTCCATTTTTTAGCAATACTTAACTAACTATCATGATTTGTTTTCAGTTAAAAGTTTTAATTTATTTTTCCCGATTTAAAGTCAATGTTTAATCTATTGTTAACCAGTAACCATCGGCTAATTTAAATAACTGAACATAACAATACTAGTTACATGAAACCTTGTTTTAAATTTTCAATCATAAACCATAAAAATGGAAAATTTTATAAAATTTTAAATACAAAATAATTTGCACATTTTCAATTATCTAGATGAATTTTGTCAAAATTTGAACTTTAAACGCTATCCGTGTTTTGACTACTTACTTATCGTTTACACACAAAAAACACATCTGTGAAATCGATACATTTATCGCTTCGCTCATAACCAAAAATATCCTAAAACTTCTATAAATGATTTTAAAAAAGTCACCAATAAGATCTAATAGGTCAGGATAAAAAATTAACTTTGGAAATTCGTATTATTTACCTCTGCTATGTTCGTATGTTATTGAAAAACGTCATTTTTAGTTAGGAAAGCATCGTCTGATGGCCCAAGGAAAGTTGAAGTCATTTTATTGTTTTATTATTCAAATTATAATATTTGTTAACAAAGAACCTATATTTCATATTTAATTTATAATTTAAGAATGTCAATTGACAACTTACTAGGGGATGGCCAATCCACCTGACTAAAATAACATACAACAAATATAGTATTTAAATTATTATTGGACTGCTCATTAAATAAATAAAAGGGGACAATGCGGAGCTGCTGATGATGGAGATGAATCCGGATGATTTTGAGATGATGTCGAGCTGGAGAGTTGGCCTTTACCGAGCTGGCTGATGTGGACGAACTGGACACATGTGATCTTGATAGAGGATAGATGATTTTGTACTCTATAGTAAAGGCTATTATTAAGGTATTGGTATTGGGTGGTTTTTACTGTGGGGGTGGATACTGTAAATTTTAAACACGTGTTTTTTGGTTTTGGCAGATTATTTAGTGGGCTCCCGTAGGTATCTGCCATGCCCGGTTGGGGGATGGCAGCACTTTTCTCCGGACACTGTGACTTGCCCGAAGAAAAATGCCACCCGCGGCCGGCATCGAACCGGCGCCGGTGTGCGTCGCAACCAACGCCTTAATCCGCTCGGACATTATAATATTATTAAGACACATAAACAGTAAACACTATGTCGCATATAACATTGATATTATACTGTGTTGGCTAATATTGTTTATTGTTGACGACGATTGTGCCTATACACTGTTTAATCGAATAGAATTAGTTTATTTCTATTGTAATATTTCGATAGTAAATTGTTTCCAATGGGTATTTAACTTTTTTTAAGTTTGGTATTTATGTATAATGTTTAAATTAAAGTAAAGCAAAGTAACGTTTTCAATTAATTGAATTATTTTTCCTTGAATTAAAATAGCTGCTAACACAGTATTTAGCATGCTAAGTTTCACGCGTGAAGTGATATTCCGTCAACCAATTGAGATGTGGCTGCAGGTCGTAGTTTAGATTGCATTAATTAAAATAAATTATACAATTATAGGTGCACTTAGGCTAGATTTGATAAGCCAGATTTATTCAAAAACCGCTTTTAGTTAAATAATTTATCAGCGAAAGGCCCATCAGCCATGGGCTCGCTATATTATGTTTAAAATGTACCAAATTATGGTATAAGAAAAAAATTAAAAACACTTCATCCCAAAAGTTTGATGAAAGATTAGTTACTGTGGTTCTTGAACAAGCAGAATGGCAAGAAATGATGTCGATGATACATCAAGGTACAGACAACAGACTCAAGTGTTGAATCAATTTCTTTATTTGGCCACCGCGGTAGAGATGATGCTGTTCTGTCTATCTTGTGAATGTAAGACGAAGAATTCAAACATATAATAAATACCTAAACCAAATATATTATTTTAAAATATTTAATATTTTATTAAATCTAGTGAATTTTTACCTGGGGTAAGTATTCGCTAGTGAAATTTTACCGGGGGTAAATATTCACTAGCGAAATTTTACTTGAGGTAAATAATCGATAGTGATATTTTATCTTAGTGGGGTAAAATATCACTGAGGTAAATTTTCGCGGTTACACCGGTTTTGAAGAATTGAAACCAAAATAAAAAAAATAATTCCGGTATACAAATTTTTCAATCGGTTTCAAGCGCTGCTATCTGCTATCATATGACATTCGTGTAATCGTGTCTTTGTACGACTGTGAATGAAAATTATTGGGAATTGGACTATAAATAAATCGAATTTAATAATCAGAACTCTTATGCGGGTTCACATATTAAGCTGATACAGTGATACGTGTAAACAATTTACTCAAATATCATTCAATATGAACATATTATATGCTCCCATAATACTTCAAGGTATTTTAGAACATAAATTATCTGTCATAAATTTCTTTTTAAATCTAAGATTTGAAAACGTAATACAAGATTATTTATAAGTTTGTCTACCTTTATCAAAAAAAAAAAATGTACAAGAAAGTCAAATAAAATTTTTATGAGCGTTTACAACATTTGATATTCACTCGAATTCTCATGTAACGATTTTGTTATTTTGTTGTTATTCAAAAACGAATAACTGTAGGTACATGAAAATTTACTTAGTGTTTATATTTTCATTTTCTATAGACCACACAATTTTGAAAATATTTTGACTCTTTTTGAGCTGTTTACGGACATTGTCAGTTTTCAATTTTTTTAGTTTTTTTTTCTATAAATACCAATAAAATTTTATTTGTAGGGTAAAAAAGCGTAAAAAATTAATGCAAGGCTCCTGCTATATTGTTACAATAGCAGTTGAAAAATATTAAAAATACATGGGCACAATTTTAAAGTTCATATTTGACAACATTTATTAAATTTAAAATTTAATGATTATTTTGTAGTTAAAAATTTATAAAATGTTCAACTTTCATAGGTAAGGATTGAAAATTGAAAATAAGGCTCCACGTAAATAGGTTATTTGTATATAAATTACTTTATTCACAATAATATCATCAAATATACTTGGTAATATCATAGGCTAACTGACCGTTTTCGCTCAGAATCGTTTTTCTCATACATGATCACATAATTGAATTGAAATTTAACACCATCCATTACAGTGACCCACTTGTAATCTACTGTACAGCAGAGCGACATCTACTTACCCATCTTTTTATTTACAATTATTTTCATTATCAGACAAATATAAATGGAAAACCAGAAGCTCGACTTAATAAATGTATTAAAGTTCAGGGGTATACTTTTATTAATACAATCACACTCTAATAATATGCTTACCGCTGAATGATGATATTCATTCCAAATATAAGAAATTTAATATTCATTAGGTTAGTTTATACTGTATTTTCAGTTGGAAAAAATTGACTTCTGCTATCAATATATTTATTGCATCCAATTTTCCTTAGCAAATTTAAAATACATTCAAACAATTAGTTTTGTTTGACGAAATTAAATATAGTTGGTTGACGATTCACAAACAAGGAGGATATCCTATCTATTAATTCATGTAACAAATATGTTGGTAAGTTCTGTTGTCAGCATAAAATTGTATATACAAAGGCCAACGACTGACATTGATGGAACATAGAATAACGATTTACAAACAAATAAATAAAACCAAAAATGTTGGGAATAGATTTTTTATTTCTTCCTTTTTTTTGTATTTATATATATTTTTTTTAATTTCTATTACGAAACAATTTTAAAATTGGACTTACACTTCATTTGAAAAAAAAGAAAAACATTTCATAAATTACATATTTTATAGGATTAGTATGTTCTTTCTGAGTTAACTGTACGAATTTTTTTTTTCTTACAAAATTGAAAATATCTATCATCGAAGATCTATCATTTAAGGGTAGATGAGGAGGGGGGGGGGAAATGTATAAAGTAAACAAAGACTTAAAAGTAATAGTTATAAATGAAAATTATAAAAAAATCTAATATTTAAATTGAATAAATTGAATAAATAAAAAATGTAATATTAAATTGTTAACATTCTAATAATAACAAGCATACATTTATATCGGCATTATTTTCAAACACAAGTACTCTATTATTTTCGATTACAATAAAAAAAAAAATTAATCATTTTGTTCTCGTCCATTCACTGGATGAATATTATAATAATGTATCTGAAACCGACAGATTAAAATGTTTTCTTATAAATCGATACTATTAACATTTCGATTACATACATGTTTATATTTTGTACTATTATAAAAAGAAAATGATCAACCCAAATATATAATTGAACACCTACATATTATAAATAGCACATTCTTTTTTTTTTATTATTATTTAGTTGTTAATTATTATAAATATCCATATATTTTAATAATAATGATAAAAAAATTGACACAGAAAAAACATGCTTAATACAAATAAAAAGCGTACAAGAACTTTCAAATCACTGTTTGGGATAGATTTCTGACATAAATATTATTATACGATACTTTATTATTATTGGTTTTTTTTTTTTTTTTTTTTTTAATATATATTGTAATATAAATTGATACCTAAAGAACACGACTATTATAAATTAGCGTCTTGCATAACATAAACAAGTTCATGAAACTTATGACACTTTGTCTCTACACGCATATTTATAAAGTATTACATTAAAAGATTTAACATTATTCATTAGTCGCCAGAGGTTTGTCATCTATACATTCTGTGCTTTGTGGTTTTGAACTACTGTCTATTTTTTCTTCGGCTTTTGAATCAACATTTGCATTAGCATTATCAATTTTATTGGGAATAGGCAAGGGAGGTTCAACAATCAAACCTAGAAAATAACACAATATGCCATATAAATATAAAAACAAGTAAATGGCAAAATATTTTAAAATAAAGGTTTCGTCTTAATACCTGCATTAGACACATAAAAGTTATTAGTGGTTTGGCTTTTGTTCATTAAGTGTTGTATTGGTGCACAGTTCGGTTGCATTCGCATGTTTTGTGGCGGAGGTGGAATACGCTGTAAATATTGGAAAGTTGATACAGGCCTTTGGATAGGAGTTGGATACGGAGGTGCAATTTTACCAGCCATTGATCCATTATTGCTGTTGTTCATGTTCATCCTCGGTTGCTGCATCAAGGGCTAAATTAGAAACAGATGTATACTAATATAATAATAATTATTTTATCACTACACAAAACCTAATAATAAAAAAATGTGTTGAATTCTGAAAGATACCATATCATGCCAGTCTTATTTGCTCTATAATGTCCAGAACTCAACGCTTAAGACACATGAACCTTAGTTGAGACTACTAACATTGGATAAATAATATTCAATGAGAATTTAAAAAACACTTACCAACTGATTATTTTGAGTGGCGGAGACTTGATAATTACTATATTTTCCTTGCATCGCCTGATGAGTTTGTTGATTTGAATTCATCAATGTCTTATTAGCTGAAAATTATTTAATAAATGTAAGCAACTTATCTTTCATTGTAATAAACACTAAAGACATACTATCAAAGTATTGCTGCTGCTGTTGTCTGAATAAGTTAGAAGAATACATGGGATTTCCTAAATCTTGTTGATTTGAGATTCCAGACTTTTGAAGGTCATTTGTACCATTTCCACCAGCCAAATTTCCCTTTATGTATGGGACTTGTCGATACTAGTTAAATAAAAGTATAAGTGTTAATAATTTAAATCCTAATTAAAGATTGAAGTTCACAACAAGTTTTAATTAAGAGGATGCCAAACCTAACCTAACCTGCTTGTGTTGTCTCTGTCCAACAAAATATATAAAACATAGCAAATCTGTGTTCAGCAGAATTTTGTACTGCTTGCTTTAAATGAAAATGAAAATAAAGATAAAATCTTACAAGATGCCCTAGATAATATTCTAACATTAAAGTTTGATGATAAGTCATTATAATATTAATATTAAAGCCGAAATCACAATATTAGTTCTGCTTACCAAAAATTTGCTATGTTGTATGATATTAAGACAAAAACAACACATGCTTTTCATACAAAACATTTTTATATTTAAATAAAACAAAAATCATGGGCATTAATGTATAACATTTGTGTCATTTTAGTGTCTTTAGTATAAAATACAATAGGTATTGTATTATTATATATTTGAATTGTCACAAAAAAGTTAATATATATATATAAGCCCTTGTACTAAAATATGTAATAAGTATGGGCTAATGATAGATCACAAATTACCTGTGACGTATAACTTTGCATGTTTGGGGGTGGTGCGTTTTGAGAACCAAATGCGGCTGGAATTCCAAAGGTGTTTCCACCAGATGCGCCAGGAACCACTTGTGGTTGAAATGCAGATGGAATATAACTTGGATTTGTAGGTCCTGCTAGTTAATAAAATAAGTTTAAAAATAAATATTATAAAAAATATTATTATATTGGCAATAAAATGTAACTTACTTGCTGAATTAGTGGAGTATAGCGACGAGGAAGTTTGCAATGGTGTTGCTCTTGTATTATTCATGGAATTGAATGGTTGGTTGAATATAGGATCAAATGGCACCAAAAACTAAAAATAAAGTAATATAAGAAAAACGGAAAGCAAAAATAAAGTTTTAAATTATTTTACAGGTGAAGGTTGAGGTGTTGTAGCATTATACGTATTTTTATTTCCAATAGTTCCAATTTGCTGTGAAGACTGTTTTACTTGTGAGGAAGAAGAATTAGTACTGCTTGGTATTAATACTGGGTTTATATTTGTATTTAATTGCTGACCATTATTATAAGCCTAAACATTTAGATGGTTATAACAAATTAAATTAATTATACCCAGAAATTGTATTCAATTTTTACGTACCGGTCCCATTCTGAATGGAGATATAGAAGATTGCAATACTTCTGAACCACCTTGACCAGCAGGTGACCCAGCATGAATAAACATTGATGGATTATATTGATTCATATTTTGATTCAAACCATTAGATTGAAGACCATATGCAAATTGATTATATTGAGACCGTGCTGCACCGCTAATAACCTAATAAAAGATATTATTTTGAATTAAAAGTTGTTATTATTTTTAATTGACTTACGGTTTGAGAAGGTTCTAATAACGAATACACTTGTGGTGCAGAAGGGGATGGTGGTGGCATTGTTGTTGTTGAGTAATGTTGCTGAGCTGAATTAAACAAAATAGCTGATGAAGGAGATTGTCCAGTACCAGCAGACACAAACTGTTTAGTCATCATTTCTACTCCAGTTTTATTATTGGTATTTAATATTAAATGTGTCTGCTGTTGTTTAGCAATATGAGGACCATACATATCAGGTAATCCATCACTATTTTCCATCATTATCTAGAATATTAAAATTTCATAATAAATATAAAAATATATACACATAAATCTTAAAATGAATATTAAGAGAGCTACATCCACATGTGCTGCCCCCGAGTCTTACAAACGTGGAACATGGCAAATTGCACATTCTGAATAATCCATTTAATTAATTAGTGTTTAATATTAGAGCGAATTGGCCTATTTTTAAATTAATAAGAAATAATATTAATATCTAGTGAACCTCGTAGGTTTTTTTTAATATTTTAATTTTAAAATACTCATAACTTGCTTTGAAATTAAAATCTAAAATAATACCTAAGAGGTTCACTAATAAACATTTTTAATAGGTTAATTCGCTGCTCTAATATTAATCATAACAGAGTAAGATTATTCAAAACGTATAATTTGTTATGTTATGCGTTTGCAAGACAGAGATAATACATGCTGGTGTTGTGCCCCAGGAATATAATAATATACAAACATAGTTCTGTAATGTAATACTAATTTTATAATTACTTGTAAATTCATGTGCGTTGCTTGTGTTGGTATAGCATTGGCAAGCGGTGTAGTTGATGTATGTGGTTGAGGTGTTGTAGAGCTGAACACATGTGTACTAGTAGATGACTGTTGCTGTTGCTGCTGCTGCTGTTGCTGTTGTTGCTGCTGCTGCTGCTGTTGTTGTTGTTGTTGTTGTTGTTGTTGTTGCTGCTGCTGCTGCTGTTGTTGTTGACTCAATGGGGGCGATAATGTACCCTGCGGTTGAGGTTTAACCTTGAGAAATATAAAATTGTTATAAATGACATATTACCTCATTGACAGCCAAGTATTTACCTTGCATACGTTTGTGGTAGCAGCATTTGGATCTTGTTTGAGTTGACCAGCAGCAGCCATGGACACTGGAATGTAAGAGCCAGCAACATTTTGTAACTGAGGTGCAGGGCTAAAATTTAAAAAAATATATATAATTATAGTTACATGATTTGTCGTATACAGTATACATTTATTTATGGGGTTATACCATGTAACAGGTGTTAAAAAGCAGCTATGAACAAATTGTAAATCTACGTGTTAATTACAACAAAAAGTGTCACGTACCAAAGTACATACCTGTACACTTGCTGATTGTGAACTCTTTGTTCATCAATAACAGAAATTTCAGATTTATCGTGTTGTCCACTACTTGCAGTGCTATAAACTGTATTAAAAGCACTATCAGTAATGTTTTGCTGGACTTGTGGATTAGATTCTGGTTTATCATCCCAAACCTTTACCAAAAAAGATTAAAAAATAAATATTATGTTAAGTAGGAACAAAAAAAGTTAACTAAATATAGATCAATCTTAAGAAATGTAACAAAAGTTTCATCAACAAATGGATAGACTTATAACCAAAATTAATATGATTATTAAAATTAGTTTGTGTGCATGATTAGGTTTAATTTACACTGTAAATTGTTTTAATTTTGTTAACACAAATTGTTTTCGACAATGTATTAGCTTTATAAAATTTAAAATTTAAAAATTCTTTCTAATATAATATAATATCTTAATGTTTTTTTATCTTTTTATTTAAATGGAAATCTATATTTGTTTTATAACTTATAATCAGAAATATACTCTATAAAAAAATATTGTTAAAATTGTTTAGATATTCGTTTATAGATAAAACTATTCTACTTCAGATTATGAAAATAAAAATATAGGTTGCCATTTTATATTATAATCACAACTAAGTAATTTATTATAATTGAAAAAAATTAAGGAAGTAAGCCTACTCAGACAACAATAGTGTCAATAAGAAAAACAAAATGTATTTGGTTATTTACTAACAATTTAATCAAGAAACAGATATTATTATAAACTATTAGAAATGTGTTTTCAGTAAAAAAAATTAATGTTCGTTGATAAATAAATCACTGTATGTAAGCATCATATCATTTTATAAATACCTTTTTAGTGCCAGCTATCATAGTTTTTAAGTCACTTGCTGCTAATGACGATGGTCCAGTATGCATTGATCTGGTATGGGCAGCTGCCATTGCCATAACATCTTTGTTTTCTACAGATAAATGACCACCACTTTGAGTAAAATCAGACTCAAAATCACCAAATCCAAGATTCAACTCAGAACTTTCATCATTCTAATATAAAAAGAAACAATAATACAAGATAATCAAACAAAAGTATTAAATAAATACTTAATTAGTAATTGATCAAGAATAAAAATCAATTTAATTAAAACATCAACAATTAATAATCATTATAACTTACTTGAAAGTTCATAGACATCTGTACGGCATCATTTAATTTAGAGTCTTTACTATCAGATTTGAATGCTCTAAAGCAATTTTCTTGAGTATCTTCATTAAAATTACAAGTATCTAAAAACAATTAATCTCATCAAAAATGTTGTTTTATTTGTATAAAAATAATCTTTTATTACCTTTTTCATTGCGCTGCTTAATATTGGAATTATATTTATTTTTAGATTCTCCACATGGTTTTGATTTGTACGTGGTATTTTCAAATATAATTGTTTCCATACGTTGCGATGAATCAAGAATACCATTTTCCATGACCTTTTATTAAATATTATAAATAATGAGGATTAAATAATTAATGAATTACTTGGAACACATAATACAACCACCCTTTATGAATAAAATTATATTTAATACTTAGATATAAATATACATACATTGGGTGAAGATTTTTCTTTATTTGAAGGCAATCTCTGGGATGTCTGTCCAGGAATTTCTTTAATTTCAGTTAAACTGTAAGAAGATAAAAATAAATGATTATCAGTAGAGCTCGGATGTAAATGACCAAAATGACATTATTTATGCATTTAAAAATGTTAAAATATGTAATATATGCCTTATAATAAAATTACCTATCTTTTCTAAAAGTATGTACAAAACAAAGGGCTAATATGAATCCAAAATATTATATACTCTTTTTACTTTGTTAAAAAATCCACAACTAGTACTTTAAGTATTAGAATTCTATATCAGAATTACATTGAATGACAATTATTATGCTTATATTTTGAAATTTTAAAAAGCTTCGATCATCCGTCAATATTTTCTTATACATTGAAAATTACCGCTCCACATCTACAGAGTTTATATGTGTACACTTTAAGTTGACTATGTCGTCAAATTCTATAACTTTAGGAAGTCCATCCAATGAAGTTTTGCCGTTCAGTATTTTAAAAACGTTTAAGACAATACTTTTTGCACAGAATTTTTGCAACTTTTTGTATATTAATTTACCTTGAGGAACTGATGCAGCTTTGATAGTTTTTTAGAACGGTTTTAATAATGGCAACTGAATTGGATATAGGTTTATCCTTTTCTTTGAGTGATTTTAGAGCTGAAGATAAGAACGAAAAATTTGATTTGAAAAGAGCTAAATTGGCTTCAACTCTTCGTTCACCCAGTTTCTTTTTTTTTTGAGCTGTTCTTATAGACAAAGCATCATTAGGATAAAATTTTTCTAATATTTTTATACGAAAACCATTAATAAAAAGTCGCTGTCAACCATGTTCCACAATACGTTATGACTGATTCTGGGGACAAACTTAGTTTTGATGCTGTATCTTTAAATATTTGTATTCTTGCTAAGCATTTAAGAAAGACTTTTTTGATGGTCGAAATAAGTTTTTCAACCAATGGAAAATTGCTACGGATTTACTCAGCTACTCAAGCAAAACGTGAGCAAGGCAAATTACATGAAGTATATTTGGATCCAATGAATGTCGCGCCATCGCTAACTAGCAACAAAACATTATTGTGTTTTACTCATTTAGGCCAAATTAAATTCATCGTTCTATCAAATATTTCATTTAATGTTGTATTATCTCTGTTTATTCAAGATTTTCACAATTAATAAGCAAGATTTTGTCAGCTACTTCAGAATCAAGCAAGCCGCAATAACATTTGCTGCATAGCGCCCGTCGACATCCGTAGTCTCGCCGATCTATACCCAAATTTTAGGGTGAAAGACCTCATTTGTATTTTAGATAAAATTTATAAATAATTACAGTCTATGTAATTTTTTCTCAAGGTTGATTCATCAAGGATATTTTTAAATGTATACTTTTCTAAGAAGTTTTTTAATTTAAGATTATGGTAGAGTGAAATATTAACAAAATCACTTTTTTATTTGTATTTTCTGTTACTAACGATTGAGTATGCGCCTTTTACTTTGATTAAATGCATGCTCATGCTTTGTTGTTCTTGTGTGATGTGTTACTAAAAACTATTTAGTTGCAGATACTTTAACTTTGCAGAATTTGCAATGTAATATCTTACCATCAGATTTAAGTAAAAGATCTCTGAACTTTTTCACAAAACTAACTAACAAGTTTTTTGGCATTATGATAGTATATATTTGTTTTTAAAAAAAAAGTGAATTAGAATAATAATTGTTTAAATTCAGCGTAGAATACATGAAATGCAGCTAACACAACTAATATATCTTAACTCCTAATTACCGCTGTAATTCTGTAACTTTGCACTTATAGGTAAACTCAGTCTGCTAGTTACTAAATACCTAATCTCTTAATGGCTAATGCGGGTCTTACTTATATGGACAATTTATAATACTATACTTATAATTTATTTTAAATATGCTTTACTTTATAATCTAGAAAAAATCAAAATATGCATTTCTATGCTCAAAAATGTCAAATATGCAAAATTATGTAAAGTTTGCATATTTGCATAATCTAGACTTCATGAATCAAAAATTTATATGATACTCAGGTATAACTTTGACTGCGGGAAAATTAATATGGAGTCATAAAACCGAACTCTATTTATCAGTAGTAATTATGATCAAAATAATTACAATATATTGTATGTATGCATTATTTTGTATGAAATACCCATAGAAAATAAAAAAGTACAAGTTTTACTTTTACCAATATCAATAAAATACTGATATTAATTTATCATAAACGATGAACAGCAAAAATGGTATCTTAAGAAAATAAAATATACTGTATTTACTATTTTATAGTTATAACTCATAAATGTATGTTTAAAACAAGGATTCATAAAGATAAAACTATGTCAAATTAAAAATTAATATCTCTAATAATAATATAATCAATATGCTTTAATACCTATTAGGTCGGTTGTTAGGCTGTGGAGCAACTGGCTTATTTACATTAGGTGACTGTGCTCGGAGAGCATGAGTTATTGGTTTGTCCCAAGCATTTGTTTGTGGAGGAGGAGGAGGATTGTTGCTAACCATAACTACAGTATCTAAAAAAAAAAAAAAAAATCCATTTAATTTATATTATAATTTAATTGTGATTTATGTTATAGTATGTATTTTTTCAAACCTTTAATAATCGGAACATTTGAGTCGTCTTGACCAATTTGTGGCTGACTTTTTTGACGTTCATACCTTTGATTTGTTTGACCAGGCTTAGCTGCATTGTTATTTTGATTAGCCCTAGATGTTGGTTTAGAAGAATCTTTACGATTACTCTGATTGGTTAAACGTTGAATTTTTTGTTGTGAATCACTCAACTTTCTCTGGTCATCTTTTTTAATAGATCTTCCATCCTGAGAAGTACTTCCTAAAATTATAGATGTATTAACAAAATATAAATATTTTACTGTTTCATTTTTATTGAATATTATAATAGATTTACCACTGTAACTACTCTTAGGGTCATTAATAGACGTAGTTGCTGTTAACTTTTGATTGGATTTGTCAGCATTACTAAGTTCTTTAGGCTGATCCTTTTTATCATAACTGGATCTTTTGTCACCCCTTAAATAAAATATGAATACTTATAAAAATTAAGAACTATTTATAAAAACTATATATTAATTACCTTGATGCTAAATATGTACGACTACTTAGTCTCCGATTACTACTTTTTTGTTGAGCTTCATAATCACTAGGTTCACTGACTGAATCCCAATGGTCATCTTGTTTCTGACTATTGAGTGGTCGATTACTTTGTCTAGAACCGAATCGACTATCACCACTTCTACGGGTTGTATCTCCAGACGTTGTAAATGTATCTAACTTAGACTGTGGTTTAGATGATGAATTTTTACTTCTAATAGAACCAGAGTTTGGATTTAATTTGTTTTTCTCGACATTTTCATCGATACTATTTTTTTGACCGTTACGTCCATTTAATGTGCATGATTCTAAACGTACTCTTCCTCTCTGTTCAGATCTCTGACTATATCCACGTAACGTTGATTTGTCTGAATAACGATCATTTTGTCTTATACTTCCTCTGTTTCGATCATCATTTCTATTTCTATCATCTCCTCGATTTCGGTCATCATTTCTATTTCTGTTTTCTCCTCGATTTCTGTCATCACCTCGATTCCTGTCGTCTCCACGATTCCGGTCGTCACCTCGATTCCTGTCGTCTCCACGATTCCGGTCATCACCTCGATTCCTGTCGTCTCCACGATTCCGGTCATCTCCGCGATTCCGGTCATCTCCGCGATTTCTGTCATCACCGCGATTTCTGTCATCACGTCGAGGAGGACCTCTGGACCGTTGACCTTCTTCATAAGACTCCGGCCAAGCATTTTTTCTATTTGACCCAGACCTGGAAACTGTTCGAGAATTGATACTCTGATGATATGAAGAACGTGATCCAACATAGCGGTCAGATCTCATCCCTTTTTGATGAGATAATGTAGAAGTACCAGAATTGTTTTCTAAAGATGATTTTGGTTCTAGAAATATTTTACTTAATTAGTTGTTTCTAATTTGTAGGTTTCTACTTTCTCCAAGTAACAGGAGCACCTTAATCGTTTCCAAACCCCCTTCCAAAATTGATGTAAATAAATATGATATAACCAAATCATAAAAAATATTCTAAATGTTCTGGATTTGATATTAGTCCATACCTATTCTATACTCAAGTTAATAATTTGGAAATGTCAAATTTAATAAGAATATTTATATTATTCTGTAGCTAAATAGAAAACAATTGCATCACCAGTTCTGTTATTTGAAACTTTTATCAATTAATTTCAAGAATAACTTCTGCGCTCCTGTTTCTTGATATTAACTAAAAAAAAAGTTCAAAAATAAAATCTATAATTCATTAATTAGTACCTGATAATTTGTCGTCATCATTTTTTTGACCACTTTTACCACTTTTCGTTTCCTGTTCAAGTTTTTGTTCTTGCAACATTTTATTTTTATTATTAGTTGGAGCTAAATCCCAAACAGACTTATCTTTAGTAGATAAATCGTCACCCTAAAATAATATAAAATAATATATTATTCATACAATATACATAGAACAGGAAATTAGAAAATATTAAAAAAATAAAATAAAATCCACATTCCAGAAATCAAAGCATAGAAATTTATTTTTGTCTTTGTTTAAATTTCACCTACAAGTATGAAAAATGAACTATAATATATAAAAGTAAACTGCATATTTTCTAGTTGAGAATTATTTTTAAATAGTACATTTGAATTAACAAAAAAATATAATTATGCCCTTACTTGATCATTTTTCTTCATATCCTTTCTTTCACTTTTTACTAGTTGATTTAAATTCCGTTTAGGTTCACTGGTCAGTTCACAAGCTTCAAGTTTCTCTTGAGTTATGGGGCCAGGTATATATTTTTTACCCTAATAAAAAAATTAATTATACATTTTAATAATACAATAATTGTAATTAATACAATTACATATTGAGTATACATACATATTGGCCCGATGAATTATTTTCATCTTTATAGAAATCTTTACCAAGAGAATTTTGTCTCCAATGATAAGTTTCATCATCACCTTGCCTATAAAATATCAATCAACAATAAGAACATATATTATTACAAATAATAAGCAAAACTTACACATTATCTTTTTCAATATCCTCTGGAGTTTCTAAAGAATCTCGAGAATGATATTTTGATACTTTAGTAAATTCTTTTTTGTCAGCATCATAATTATCATCAACTGATTTCTTTGCATTACCTCCGGCATCCTATAATAAACAATGTTTGATATAATAAATAGAATTAAGTAATTAAATACAAATATTGAAAATACTAACATTCCTTTTGAAATCACGTCTATGATCATAATTCTTTCTATTGTCATCACCTCTAGAAGTATAATCACTATGAACATATTTATCATTTTTGTCTTTAGGATCTGAACGAACCTTTTCCCTTCTGTATCTATTTAAAAAAGTCAATTACACCAGAATATTAATTTTGCTTATATATTGATTTAAAAAATGCTGATTTTAAAGATGTTACTCATACAACTTTGAGTAACCATTTTTCATTTTTTTTTTATTTAATAATTTTACTTGATTAACTCATTACACACCAATTTAAATAGTTTTGTACATTAATACCATCAGTCAAAATTAAAAACCAAATATACATATATATTTATTTATTTAGTATTGCTGAAACTATTTTTTTTTATAAAGATCAATTAATATTATTGAATGCATACTAAATAAATAAAATTATAGTTCTGTCAGTTATAAATTTCAAATATATATTTAAAAATAATTATCAAGTTTTTATCAATGGTAAAAAACACATGGTGAAAATAAACGTGTTACAAACGTTGATCAACTCGTGGCGATTTACAAATAACATGAATGGTGAAACATGAGAACGATAACAAATTAAAACAAAATAACAATGACTAATAACTATATCAAAATTCAAAATAGCACTTTTTTTCCCTGTATAACCGATAGTAGAGGAGACTGTGTGAACAATACATGATAAAGTACACAGTATACTATACTATTTATACTTGTTACAATTGTTGGTTAAAATGGTAGATATTGTAGATTCTAGGACTAAATGGTTTTTTTTATAAATGCAAGTCAAAATATTTAGACTAATTTTAATGTATATATACCATTAACCTATTCACACCAGTCTACAGAATGTCGGTATTGAGTATTGACTAATAAGGGGACACTGAATTATATGCACTAAAAACATACAAAAAATGCATTTTAACTAATAATTAAATTAAGAGCAGCGAAAATAAGTGTACTTCAACTCCGTGCCACGAGAGAAGTAACCTGTGTACCGACCGAAACATATATAAAACTTATAGATTCTTTGTGCAACCAGTCAAATTTTTATTGATTTTATAACCTAGTTAATGATTCAATAACTAGTTATTGTTAATTTGTGCAACTAGGCATTAGTAGTTTAACCTTATATTGTCCAATATAATTTACATCGAAATTGGAATTATAACATACCTATCAAATTCTGATCGTTTATCCCGTTTCAAACTCGATGATTTATTTGTATGATCATCTTCAACCCATGAATCACTTCTGTACTCTGAATATCCACTACTACTCATATCACTATCAGTACGACAAAGTGTATTTATACCTTCTAAAAAATAGTATACAAACTGTTAATTTAGAAAACTCAAAATTAAAATATTTTAATTATACTTGTAGAAGAAACATTTTGAGCTTTATTAGTGGTGTCATTGTTTTGTTCAAATTGTTTTTGCAGTCTTGAAGATAAATATTTAGTATTAGTTTCTTTATTATCATTGCTTTCATCATATTTATCTTTTGATAATTCAGATCGGAATTTTGAGGGATCGTCTATGAACTCTTTATCCTGAAATAACATAAATAAGCCATTAGAAAAATAAATAAAAAATAAATGTACAATAATTATGTAATATATGATATCCAAGCTGTTCTTTGATATATATTTACATAAATGTTTACTTTATTATCTTTATTTTCTCCGTCCATTTTTTTTAATTTAGTTGCTTCTAGTTGTTGTTGCATTTCATAACGTTTCATCTCTTCTAATTTTCGATCTTTTGCACGTTGTATGACAGAAAATATATCTTCTTTTACATCACGTTCTCTTCCTGAAAACTCATCTTCAAAATCTTCTTCCATTTGACGTTCTTCCTAAAATTTATGTTTAAGTATTTTGTTAATAACATACATTTTACACTATTTAAAACTAAAATTGAAATTAAATCTAACTTGATGAGATGACTGTTTATATTGTTGAATAAAATCTGAGTTGTAAGTTACACCTCCATTGACATTCACATTCATGAACCTACTCTCCTAAAAAAATGAAAAATGAAAATATATGTAAATTAAGTAATAATTGACCTTTAACTAATAATTTTTTTACCTTCAAATTTTGAGCCAGACTTGGGTCACAAATTGTATTACTTAAGTAACCTTTAGTATTATCGGATCTACTTCTGATATCACCATTCAAAGATTGTTTATTTAATTTTTCATTCAATTGATCTTCATCATCACTGAAGTCCAATTTTTTACTAATAACAAACAAAACATAATGTTTAAACTAAGTAATAATTAAAAAAAGAAGCTGCTAGTTAAGGAATAAGACAAGATTATTACTTGTAGTCAATTTCTCCTTGTATAGACCACCCAGTTTCTTTGGAGAGTTCATTCATTTTTTTTAAATCTTCTTCACGAATAATTGGAGGAGGTATAAGTTCCTTGATATCTGCTGTAGGTTTACTTAAAACACCATCAGTGATCATTGATGAAGATGAAATATGGTGAAACATTTTTTCTGATGGATAAATTTGTTGTTTGGTATGATATATAATATTATCAGATTGATTTGGAACCATCTAGTAATTTATAAACATATATTTATATACTATATTTACTTTTAAAATTAATTTAAAATCTTACAAAGTTAGGCAACATATTCCTCATAACAGGATTTTTAGTCATGTTATATTGCATTTGATAGGGATTCAGGCCGGCCGGGGCCCCGGCCACCCCATTTTGGACCGAATTGCTCCGTACGCCATTCACATTTTCTGACCCTTAAAATAAATGATAAAATCTTTTATTCATTTCTCAAAAAGTAACAGTTCAAATACAATCCAATACAAAAAGTTAAGATTTTTTTTTAGTTTGATGTTTAATATCAGTAACACAAATTTAAAAAATATATATAATGAAAATATAGATTAATTACAAGACTTTTGGTTTTAATTTAAAAGGAAATATTGATGAAAAAAAGAATTTTGATGTTAAAGATATACATGTATGTTTCTCCAAAGAATATTATTTTATTTTTCATTTAAATATTTCATGAATTGTCAATAAAAAAGTATTTATTCATTATTATTTAACTATGACAATAATTAAAAATCATCCAGCTATAGACAAATTTTAAAAGTGAGAAGAACAATATTTATACAATAATAGCATTTTTAAATCTGATTATCAGTGATAACACAATATTTAAGTAACTAGCTGACCATTTGTCAGCAATTTGTTGTTCGTAAGAAAACGGCAACTCTTATATGATTCAAACTTAAGTCAATTCATTCTTTATGCCATTATTACGGTATTCTATACTATAATATGTAACCAATGGCAACCATTTATAAACAAAAAACAATTGATAGAAAAGATTCTCATTTTTTTTTTCTGTAAAAACCTCATTTGGAAGATTACAAACAATTAAATAAAAATGAGCCAAATCGATCCAGCTGTTCTCTAATGATGTAGTTAACAACGGACAGCTTTTCATTTTTATTATATAGATAAAATATATAATTTTAGAATATGTTGGGTATATAGTATAAGTTCTATTAAAGTAAGTTTTTCCAGTTCCTTCACGACAATTTTGTTATAACTTATCGATAATTTAATTTTTGTCTTACAAATGTATATTGTAGAGTGCTGACTATATTATGTGTGGTATTCTAGTTACAAAAAAATAGTGTATTAAAACTACTAGTGGTTAACAACAGAAGATTAGTACAATTATACCAACATAATATAATATTTATGCAAAAAATGTTTGTCCCTGTTTAAGTAAAATAAAATATGGCAACCTTATGCTTACTGATAAGAAACAAGTCACATAATGAGTTACATAAGCCTGATGGCCAAATTATAAATGAGGATTAATATAGTGCAAATACCTTAAACTAAAACCTTTATTTACATACCGGAAGATGTTTGAGAATGAAGAGGTTGACCTGAAACTCCAGTAACACTGCCGGCGCCTTGCGGCATTTGGGGTCGACTGCCACCTTGCATCCAACTTGTTTCGGCTATTAAATTAATATGAGTTTATAATATGTAAAAAGTATAATATTATCTATATTCTATTTTTACTTTGAGGACGAAGAGAAGGTCTCTGTTCTGTGTTGGCCTGTATAGGTATATTTGTGTTTATTACATTTTTGTGTTCTCCACTTGAAGTAAGACTTGGAAATTCTTGTTGGAATTGCATTGTACGATGTGCTAAATATGGGGGAGCAACTGGAACATCCACAATTTTTTTGGCCCATGTTTTGCCGTCGGCATGAGAAGGCTAATAATAGTATTGGAAATATTAAATTAGTTTAGCTCCATAAAATTAAGAACGATATAAACATACTCTTGTAGTTGTGGTGGTGGTAGTCACTTGCACGGAAGTAGGATGGGACGAAGCATGTTGTTGTCCCTGTACAGGCCCACTTTGGGACAGTTGAGATGTCGTCGTGGCGATAGATGTTGGCGGAACCTCTTTGCCCGCAGCCTAAAATGTTTATAAATATAAAGATGTACTTTTACAAATATTTTACCTTTGGAGAATTTGAAAACTTACCACAAGTGATTTCTCTATGACTGGTTTGTTCCATCCTCCACCACCGATAGGGACTAGATTGATTGTAGACTCATGGCTAGATTCGGACTTCTCACTTGGTAAATTAACAGGGTTACGAACACTGCGGATAACCTTTCCAATAGATTGCAATCCATTTTTACGTGGTGCTATGCTTTTATGTTGATTACTTTCCGTAGACTCACCCTAAAATTAAAATACAGGTTATTACCTAATTGCATATAGCTAATAAAATTATTATTATTAGGTATTACTTAAAAAGTAAATCACATCATAAAAAAAAATTATAAAAATATTTCTCTTACTTTATACAAACAATTTATTTTCAATGATTGAAATGAATTCTTTCCTTTGCTTTTCTCCCCCTTCAAACTGACCCCTGGCAATGTAGACATACTGTCTGCAAGGCACCATTTAGATTATAAACTTGCCCGTAGAACGTACCTTTGATCTGCAAAACAAAAACAATTTTTGTTATTGATATATCATTAAATAAAGGGTAATGTAACAGAAATCTTTTAAAATATAGGTATACTATGCATATTAGCCCAGATATATATATATCAGTGATCTTAACTAAAAGTGTAAAAATCCATTTTAAAATTTCCAAAGTATACCATTCCAAATTAAAAACTCATTAAATTAGTAGTAGACATATCAGACTATATTAGAATATTACCTATGTATACTTTTCTATTGATTATAATTGTGTTATAAAATTAATAAACTATATTATAGCTACCTATATAATAATTGTATACAAGTGTATTGAAAATACAGATTTTAAAGAAATGTTGAGTTTGTGTATATGCTATTATGTTAAAATTGTATTAACTTTGCTAAACTGAGACACGGATTAAAAAGACTTAATATAATTGAAACATAGTATTAAGTAATATAATTTAATTTCAAGTAGGTAGTTACCAACCAATTTTATTATTTGCAGGACAAAAATTAATTCCTAACCTACCTACTTACAGTATTAAAAATATTTAGCAACTATTTAGATAGGTGCCTTATTAAAAACAAGCAATTCCTAAACCTAATACTATATCTTTTAAAGGTTATAATTTATTTTTGTTAAAAGCAATATTAATAAATAATAAATAATATTATGATTACCATAATATTGTCCACGGTACTTCATGATAACTTTAAAAAAAAAATGTTTAAATAAATTGTAGCTTATGGTTCTATATCAAAGAATTTGTAATACAGTCAATAAAATTCATAAAAGCTCAAAAGCAGCTCCGTGAATGAATTTCTAAAAGTTACAAATACTGATAGTAATATCAAGATTTTTAAAACAATATAATTAAATAACTTTTAGTGTATTCTATTTTATTGATAGATTTAAACGTCGCACGAATGATACTTATTTGGATTTAAATTATATTACAAAGCTAACCTCGCCACATGATGCGTTCACATATATTTATCTATTTTAGTTAATTTCATCTTATAATCACGCTTTGTAAAGCATACTAACAAAAAGGTTCTAAACTTGAATAGCAAAAAAAAAAACCAGTTATTTATAATACATTTAGTAGTCGTAGATAAAACATGATGTTTTATAAATAATAATATTATATATTTACAATAGTCTTTATAAGAATAACAATAAATGTTTCAACAAGAACAACATTAATTGTTCATATTCTATACTAAATAGTAAATAAATAAAATAATGACCCTAGACAATGTCACTAATATTTTTCTTGAGTCCTTGACCTTATAATTTTTTATTAGTTATTTTAAATTAAAGAGATGTATTCTAAATTGAAACATTAAAAATAGCAATCAGGATAAAATACCTTAACCTAGGTAATTGCAATACTGTAATTATAAATTTTTAAGTAATAGTAAGATTTATGCACCAGGATTGATACAATTTTTTCAATATATTTTATTTGTTGAGTGTAGTTTTTCTTTTCGGTACCAAAAACAATTTTTTTTTTAAATAATCTCATGAAAGTACTGATAACATGATTTCCAATTGATAAATTAAGCCAAATTATAAATCTACAATATCAGAAAAAATCTTGAAAACCAATTTATTTGTCACTTAATTCAGACCTACCTAATATTACCTAATTTAAATAGCCTATTTAGAAAACCTTTAAGAAACAACACATAATTATATATCCTTAATAAATAGGAAATTCCTTAATAAAATTAATCAACTTTTGTAATACATGTTATCTATTTGTTTAATATATGGTTACAAGACGTATTAATTGTAAAACCAATTTATGTATTCACAAACTAAGCATTGTATGATGGATAAGTAGTACCTAGATATTCAAATTATTTAATAAAAATTAGAATAGAGAGCAAGGATTTACAATAAAAAAGAACACAACACATAACTCTGATAAAAACGGGCAAACTATAAAATAATTTGTAGAGGTGAATAAAAAAATCAACGTTTGATAAATGTTGACTAGGGTAAACAGTATTATCAAAAGGACCATGGGAGAATATTGAATCGTTGATAGGTATCAACCTATGGTGATCACATCAACTCTGTATTTATTATGTGACGATTTTGTGTGTATTGATTCTACGCAATTAAAGTCATGAAAATCAACAGTCTATATCTATATTAGAAAATGCGAGAAACAACGATTAGTAACAGTCAACATTGTGCTCATCCCACAGCACAACAGTTCCCTAACTACCGAAACGATACTAAAATATACCTATCGCATGATATTCTGACGACTTGGCTGCCAAGACTCCATGTGACAAAATTATAGGGATAAACTATTTGATGTCCTGCCATACCGATATTTGCCGGGCAAGGTTTAGGTAGCGCAAAAAGAATCGTCTCGGGACCATTGTCTAGAGTCGTAGTCGTACCTATCGACACACACGTTGTAATCTCTAAGGATTCAGCTGAGTCCTCGGACCACAAAAAAGGATGTTTGGTGGGTCTAGTGGGTGGAGGCCCTTCCGAGGACGGTCCCGATGGCGGCAGTACGCGGCGGCCGCCGCCTGCGAGACTCGCGGCTCTCGGAAGGCCGAAAAACAACGTTTTGGGCCGTTGACACGGGGCCGGCCATTGCTATGTTATTGTACCTAACGGTACGCGGCGACAAAAACGACGGCAGCAACGACGTTGTCGTCCGCCATTGCTGCTGTGGCTGCCAACGCCGCCGCCGCTACCGTAACCGAAGGCAAACGCGCGCGCCGACGACAATGATGGTGATGGTGTACTCACATAGGTCCGTCCAAATGGGTGCACGCGTGACAATTGAATGATATCACCCAAAAAGAATGATCAGTGCGCGTCTGACTGTTGCGAACTCGGAAAAACTAACGCGACGCGAAAACTTGAATCGGAACGATCGTCGATTTATTATCAAACATAACGTTGAAAACACAAAATGGCGTCGTCTTTGGTATTGAAACCTTCATTCAACACATTTTTGCGTTGTGCCGCTCGCCCGCCACGCCTACAATCTCGGCCAGTCAGCCACGCGCAGTGCTGGCGCGCCCGGGGATTTCGGTCGGGAATTCTCGCGCCGCCGCCCGGTATTATTATTATTGTTGTTATTATTTTTGTTCCGCCGACCGTCCTAGTCCGTATGCGTTTTTGTCTCGGTTTATATTTTTCACAACATTAATCGACGGTCGTTGCCTACCCGTCGAAAAGTTGGTTTTCTGAGTTTCAGACGTAATGCGTAAATACAGACCGTCTTAATGGTTCGTGCACGCGTCTTTTCCTCTCTACCCCGCCGACCCCACCCAAACCACCTTGCCGTCGTCTTTGTCTGGAATACATTGTCCGTCCGTTGTAAACGTTGTTGTATAGTCTGCAGCACTTGTGCTCAAACAATTTAAAATATTATAAAATATAATGATTCCTCGGACCGTGCACGCGGTTTTTCCGTGATTTTTCACGCTCGGCCGTTCGTTTCCGGTTTGGCTCGGATAAAAGCTGCCGGAAACTGCCACGATACTAGTGGGTTATGTGGGGGGAGGGAAATATTAACTCCGAGAAGGGAAGAAATAAACCCGAGAACGTGATTGCGGCGGCGGAAAATCGAACGCGGGTGGTTGAGACCCGTGCGTGCTGTGGCGGCCGACGAGGGGTGGTGAAAATGACGTTGACCCGCGGCCGACGTCGACGGCCTCCGCTGCGCCCGCACCACCACCGGCACCCGTCCGTCCACCGCGGTCGCACCGCACTTCAAGTCTCCAACCATAAACTGGTGCTGTTCGCTCCCCAAACGCCGCCGCCGGGTGAACGACCTCCGAGCGTCGTATAAACGCACCGTACCTGTGTACGATACACTCACGCGTCTACGCACACGCACACGTAATAATATCGTATACAGGGTGATTCTTTTAAAACCATACGCACATTTTTTTGGGAAATTTTCTGGGGAACGATATTCTGTTTGGAAAATGAAATGAAAAATGTACGCTACCGCACAAAGACGTGAAAAACTTGAAAAAAATAAATTATAAAACGAATAGAATAAATACCTAGCGCGCTATCCGTGTGGGTACACCTCTCACGGGCCCTCAGTCGTGCGCGTGCTGTTTGTACGAATTGTGCGATAATATTATTATTATTAAACAATAAACATATTTTAAAACATTCTACCCATAAACAAATAATGTCTATCTAGATGCCTTATTTAGTGGTCGTAATATGCGTGTAGCTTGTGTGGTCCAAAACTCACCACCGCGAGTTTCACATACCGATACACCTAGCGTATTGTGATCAGGCATGGTCAAGCCCGGATTAAGGATCAATTGGGCCCCGGGACACCATGCACTTAGTGGGCCCCCTTTCAACTTTAACTTCAAAATAATTGTATCATTACATATTAACGACTTTAAATTATTGTATTTTTTTTACTATATAAAAAATATACAGAGTGTATTTTATGTCATTGTACGCGGGTTTTTTTTTAACAATTATGGATCGATGATATGGAATTTCGTTAAAACAAAAAAGACTTGTTTCTTTATTTTTATCAGGCAATTTTTTTTAACATTTTCAAAATATTTAAACACGCAGTTGTACCAATAATAAAATCGACTTTATTTTTTCAAATGGTAACCACTATATTTTTTGATGGATTCTGGTAGAGCTTTTTTTCTGAACATTTTGACAGTTAAAATAATGATCAATTTTGGTTGGCTATGTGCCTATGTTATTAACTATTGTCCTCTAAAGTTTAGTATAATATGCATTAATACTTTATTAACTGAAATACCTAATTTAAAAGAGCTAATTTTTTCTTATAATTACCTTTTTGTATACTTAAATACTTAAATTGGTAATCTAAAATGCTCAAAAAAAAAAACCGTAAACGAAATTGTTGGAAAACATAGTTCATTATTTATAGTAATTTTTCGTGATATAAAATTGAAAACAATTTTATTTCATAGTTATTAATAATAATTTACCTACTATAGGTACTACCTACAATAATTTTTTTTTTTGAAAAATTTATTGGACGCGTTAAAAAATATATTTTGGGATGGCCCCCAAAATCAATGGGCCCTGGGACCGCGCCCCCTTTGCCCCCCCCTTTAATCCGAGCTTGGGCATGGTTAGCCACAGTAACTGAAATAGGGGGGCTAAGCAGTGTGAGATTTTGGACGGGGTTGAGTTGTTGTTATAATCAATTATTTAGTAAATTAAATAAGTAACAATAGTTCAAATTATCAATAAAAAAAAAAAATAATGTATTGTCCTGTACATTTACAATAAATTCAACCCCTGGGGCCAAGCCTTCCAAAAACTAATAGAAGCCGCTAAAAAAATATGAATATAATATAGGTACCTATTTATATAAGTATATACCTTAACATTATTTCTTTTTGTATATAATTCTCTTAAAGGACCGTGAAACAAAAAAATGATTTTTGCTTAATTAATAGTTGGTTAATTACTATAACTAACGGTGGTACTAAAATTTGTATACGTCGATTTGTTAACGCGCTAGAGCCAAAGAGAGATAGCCGCGTGACGTCACAAGATCACACGGCGCGGCGGCGGCGTATACTTTTATATAGGAATCACCGACGCGGTCTAGATTATTTATTTATAATTTTTGTTATAATATTCAATTATATTATAAATAACTTCGTAGACATAACAATGAACAGACCTATACAAATACTCTATTTGGTTAGTTATTTTTTTATCTATGGTAAAAGGAGACTTAGAAAGAAAAGGTTGTGAATTATTACTTAATGATTTGACCAAAAACCAAAATTTTAATATTAAATTGTTTCTTACTGATCGACATAAAGGAATTCGTTTTTACATTAGAACACAACATCCTGAAATACAACATGAATTTGATGTATGGCACCTATCTAAAAGTTTGATGAAAAAAATGAAAACTTTAGAAAAAAACATGAAAATGCATATTTATGGAAAAGTAGTGTTAATAATCATCTTTGGTGGGCTTCGCAAAACTGCAAAGGTGACGGTCAATTATTAGTTGAAAAATTCACGTCTCTACTACATCACATAAAAAATGAACATGAATGGGAAGAAATTGGAGTAACAAAAACATGCGATCATGATCCATTAACAGACGAAGAAATAAATAAAAAATTATGGTTAAAATCCGATGACGAATCATACTATGCATTAAAAAAAATTATAACTGCCAAGATTTTATAAAAGATTTGCCGCATGCAAAACATTTTGTGCATACTGGCCGCTTGGAATCTTATCATAATGTAAGGCTAAAATATATGCCAAAACGAATTCATCTGAAATATAGAGGTATGTACATAAGATCCATCATTGCTATATTGGACCATAATTACAATACAAATAAACAAGTAGTAGGTGATAAAATGGTATACTCGAAACCGTTAGGGAAATACACAATAAAAAATGTATATGAGCGTACTGATAATGATTGGCGAAAACAAATTATGCAAGAAGTACTCGATTTGGCAAAAAAAAAAACAAACGAATATAATATCATAACAATACCAGAAGAAATTGAAATTCCTAAGTCCATAGCTCCAATACCAAGACCAAATATTGAAGAAATACGGTCTAAAAGATATTCGAGATTTACAATTTAATTTTATAATATTCTCTTAAAAGTGTTTATATTGTTATTTTTAGTTTTTAGAACAATAAATATATTATATTCATCTGATAATCTATATAAAAGTATATATTTATGTGAAATATCGAAATAATATTACATCAATGTCAATTCTAAATTCTAATACCATAGTTAATAGAGGTAATACAAATTAATTACGTACATTTAAATTTAGTAAAACGACAAAACGTTCACTAACATTTATTAAAACCCACTGACTTATGATAATTGTCTTAATTTTTATTTTTTGTTGAATATAACAAAAATTATAAATAAATAATCTAGACCGCGTCGGTGATTCATGTATAAAAGTATACGCCGCCGCCGCGCCGTGTGATCTTGTGACGTCACGCGGCTATCTCTCTTTGGCTCTAGCGCGTTAACAAATCGACGTATACAAATTTTAGTACCACCGTTAGTTATAGTAATTAACTAACTATTAATTAAGCCAAAATCATTTTTTTTTGTTTCGTGGTCCTTTAAGTGGCTAAGTGGTTTGAGGCTTCCATAAAAATATTTCCTGTTTGTATCACAGCGTTGGCATCCTAATATGTTTACAGTTTTATATACGATATATTTTGAAATATTTTATGCACCCTAACTTACTTGAAAATATTTTACTTACAGTCGTCAGTCATAGACTCGATTTGGGAGGGGACCGCTTGAAAGTGCCAATAGCGATCGCAAAGCGTCCTCGCACGCACAGCTATACCACAGTAACATCAAAGTTCAAATAATATAATTCAATACATTGCGCTAAAATCGTTTCTAACAGAGTTTCCCCCTAAATTTTCAATCAAATCCCTTGATTTATTAATAATAATCGCTGACTATTAACTTGGGACATTGGTCGATATGGTCATTGAGGCATTGCGTATACGTCTTCGAGAAGTTTTATACGCATATTTTTATCTCGTGCGCACTAGACAATAAATACGCAGTGTAAACGGTGCTTTATTTAGGTATGCAGTATGCTCTAATGTTTATATGCCTTGTTGTTTAGTAGTATACTGTCAGCCAATTATTATAGCACGTCACTGTGTAGCTGTAGCACATTCAATTTATATATTAGATCATTTTTTCAACTACTATTATATATTCTCATTGATAATATTGTATTATCTATATACGACCATATTACGTTATAAAATTATTTGTAATTTGCCTTATTATTATTTGATCAGTTACAAATGAAACACAAAAATGTAAATCAACGTTCGATATTCACGAACAGGCCTATTGTTATCAGCTATAATGATTTGCTCGTATATAATATTTTGTGTAATTATTATATAATTTATACCTAATCTTCTAATCGCTCATTTATGAGTTTATGACGTATATAAGTATATTTATGTATTGAAGTGCTCATATTAGATAATATGGGAAAAATATAATCGACAATATAGTTTTCTGAAAACAATAAGGGGAAGGGTGGTAATAATGCATAATATCTAGGTCGAATAGTTTTTTAATAATAGTATGCCTGCATGACACCACATTTTTAAGGGATGCGTAATTATGTGTATACGTCTGTGACCTGTGTACAAAATTATAATATATGTAGTAGGGATATAATATAATATATCTATATTACTTATTATAGTCGGGTGTGGATCGTATAACAATCAATAATAAAAGTATATTAGAATTTATAAGTTTATCGATTTATCGTTAACAATGTCTAACTTTTATGTAATATACTGTTATTATATCACAGAACAATACTCAATATTGTATATATTGGTATATTGTGTTAAGTGATAACATATTATGGTTAATTAAACCATAACGATTTAATATTATACGATACCGTACGCGTGCAGCAAGGCATACTGCAGGCTACTGCGCTATGTGCAAGAAAGTATTTGCTAACTATAGAAGCCAGAAGGGTTGTTAAAATTCTGGTATAATTATTTTTAACACATTTCAAGTTGATCCTGTTTAAACGTACAAATACTGTCGATTATATTCGATTTTCAAATAGGGAAGTTTAGTAAATTGTAATAAAACAAATTAATATTTATAAATAAAATAAAAAAATCTGCATGTCTTTACATAAAAATGTTGATGTGTTCTAAATGTTTTGATTCGATCATTTGTGACCCCTATGAAATATGTATGTTAATATTCGATTGACGTCCACACCATAAATTAATTATTATTATTATAGAGTATAGACTATAAAACTCAACAGATAAAAATACTTCGCGGTTACTGCAGAGCATTGTATACAAGTGATACATCACTGTATTTTTGAACTTGGCTTCTGTTTACTCTAAGCAGTCTAGGCCTACCAAATTAGAAATTGTATTGAAAGTACTAAGTAGTAAATACCACAAGCCTTGAAAATGAAAAATATCTAGAGATCCAACCATTATTCCTAAACAGTGTTAATGTAAGATACATAGTATAGATAGTTTTGATACATTTTACAATTAAAACAGTTATACCTAATTATAATTTAAATAAAATATTTGGTTAGCTGTATATACTACAGTGAAAACACAAACAATTCTAAAATTATTTTTATTACACAATAACATCGGTAGTAAACTTACAAATACCCGTGAACCAGTCTTGTTAAGAATATTTTTAAAATGTATTCAGAATACGTATTTAAATACTTGATGTAATTTGTATTTAAAATACATATTCAAATACTTTCTTTAAAAAGTAGGTATTTAAATATAAATACTAATACCTTTTAAAAGTATTCAAAATATTTTAACAAATACTTTTTTTTCCTTTTAGATTCTGAGCGAAACGATGATGCATTGATTTTACAATGATATGTTTTTTTTTTTTTTAGATTTGAGCGAAGATAAATGTATTGATTTTACAATGATGTGTGTTTTTTGTTTTATTTTTTTTTTTTGTGTCTGTCGTCACCTTTTAAGACAGTAAAAGTGCTTGGATTTTCTTCAACAGTAACTTTTCTGATAGGAAAGTAAATCTAGTTGGTACTTTGGGGGGGGGGGGGTCAAAAGTAAACATTTCCCAGTAGTTTTCAAAAGCGACGTGAAACACAAAAGAAAAATTAAGGATAACCGGGAATTTTTATGCAAAATCTGTTTTCGAGAAAATCGATTTTGGTTTTTGGTGCAACTCTAAAACAAATGACCTTAGGTACATGAAATTTTGACTGAATGTTTATATTAGTATTTTCTATACACTATAACGTTTTCCAAATATTTAGACCTATTTTGAGCTATTTACGGACATTTTAGTTTCCATTTTTTAGTTTTTTTTCTTTAAATATCAATAAAATTGTATTTGTTGGATAAAAAAGCTTGAAAATTTAATAGAAGCCTCCTGGTTATTGTTTTAAAGGCAGATGAAAAAAATTAAAAATCCTTAGTCACAGTTTTTATTTATAAGCATTTAAAGTTCAAATCTTAACAAAATACGGAAAAATCACGAAAATTTGCAAATTATTTTGAGTTGAGAATTCATAAAAATTTTTCTTTTTAAATCTAAGATTTGAAAATTTAATACAAGATTATTTATAAGTTTGTCTACCTTTATCAAAAAAAAAAATGTCAACAAGAAAGTCAAATAAAATTTTTATGAGCGTTTGAAATTAATATTTTTACAACATTTGATATTCACTCGATATCTCATATAACGATTTTCTTATTTTTTTGTAATTAAAAAACGTGTGACAGTAGATATTGAAAAATTTCACTGAATATTTGTATTAGCATTTTCCATATACGATAAAATTTTGAAAACTTTTTTTTTTCTATAAATACCAATAAAATTTTATTTGTTGGGTTAAAAAGCGTGAAAATGTAATATAAGGCTCCTGATATATCGTTCTTATAGCAGTTGAAAAATATTAAAAATACAAAGCCACAATTATTTTTTATAAGCATTTAAAGTTCAAATTTCGACAAAATTTATCAAATTTATAATTTAATAATTATTTTGTAGTTAAAAATTTATAAAATGATCAACTTTTGTAGCTAAGGATTGAAAATTGAAAACAAGGCTCCACGTAAATAGGTTATATATAAATTACTTTATTTACAATAATATCATCAGATATACTTGGTAATATCCTAGGGTGACAGACCGTTTTCGTTCAGAATCGTTTTTTTATTTCATTGAATTCAAATTTAACACCATCCATTATAGTGACCCTCTTGTAACCTACTGTATAGCAGAGTGACATTCATTTACCCACCTTTTTTACTTTAAGTTCAATAACATTAATATCAAAAACCTATATTAAAATTATTAACTACTATCACTCATTAAATAAGAAGAAAGACTATTTATTTAAATATTCAAGATAAAAGTCAATCCAACCAGTGGTGGTCGGTGTCTCATATGCCTTGGTATATGGAAGTGAGGAGCCGACATGGGTGTCATAGACCACTAGAATGAAAAAAAGTATTTAGTTTCCTACATTAAAAATGCAATTAAAAAGTACTTTTAAGTGTTTAAAATACATTGGTCAAAAAGTATTCGAAAAGTATTTGAAGTAAAAAAAAAGTATTCGAATACCTAACAAGACTGTTGTTAACTTATATATTTTATGATTAATGGCAATGCATTATATCGACTAATAAGTAATCACGAATACAGAAAAATAACAATTTACAATAAATTACAAAATGTTTTCAATAAGAAAATGAAAATGAAATTCTATTGTTTATACTTTTTAGCATGTATTTCAATTTCATTAGGATTGTAAAATGCTGTTACTTGTGTAAAAACATAATAATATTATTATTTATAATTATTTTAATAATTCGTGCGTTTTTTTTTTAAATCAAAAATTCAAATATGCATAGATGAGTGTTATTATATTTTATAGTTGGATGCAAGTTACGTAGCTGTCATGAAAAAATCGGTTTAATATTTTATTATCATCATTTTTCCTATTTATCACCTATACTCTATAATAAAGCTATAAATAATTAATTAATTCAACTATATTCTATTCTATGCTATACGTATATTGATAAGTACCAAAATATGTTTTGATCTTCTAATTTGTAACTGTCAATTTTAAATTATTATGTTAAACATTTTATATATTTTATTTAATGTAGAAAAAAATGCATGCATATTTTATTAAAATGTTACTATCAATGTATATTACCTAAGTATACCTACCTAGTATATATTTATAGGTACCTATTATTTAATTAACTCTTGATGCACAACAGACCTCAGTGTTTTCAAATGGGTTGGCTGGGAAGGTGTACTAAATATAATATATTTACATAATACCTATAAAAAATACATTCATAAGTCACATAATATTCACATTAATAAAAATAATAAACTTTTAAGGTATAAATGTATAATGGGTAACGTAAAAATGTTGAAACTCGCGAGTCCCGGGTTCACCAACTACACGCGATATAGTGGCTTAGTAATATAATTACTAAAATATTTATATTGTATTAAAAAAAATTAAATTTTTTTTTATAAATATGAATAACGATAAATTATAATATTCTTTTATAGCACTTATCTCTAAATCTCGACATTGATCGATTTACTTTTCTCATAATCCAGCCACCGTCGACCTATTCTGTGGCGTCCTCTACCCGCGTGATATGAGTTATTTGCTTGCTATATAGTACGGACCAATATACAGGACTGGACATGAGATGAATATTGTGGTTACGAAATGTAGTACAACAGGCGGTGTTCGGGGGGATATTTTCCTTTTAGAATTACTATACGCTGTCTTATAGAACTAGAACACATCATACAAATTTCTAGTTTTATAAGTATCCACTAAGACAGCGCTAGTAATGCTAAAAAGAAAATATCCCCTCGAACTCCGTCAGTTATACTACATTTCGTGGTTAACCCCCTAGATCCTCAAACTTTGTCAAGTCCAGTCCCGTATATCGTAGTCCGTGCTATATAGTAATAGCATCATTGAGTATAACACTGAACAAACTGATGCAAACTAGATCTCCGGCAATTATTTTTTGTTTCGTTGACAAATCGCTGTAACACATAATACCTAAAAGTAAAAAAAAAACGTATAATAATAATGCTTTGTACAATTTATTAATATACCCAAGTCTATGGTACAAATGGGATGCCTGCATTTTAGTGATACCTTAGAATTTAATGATAACATTATCGTTGAATGATAACGATACGGCATTTTTTGCGTTTAATCACGATCTTAAATCGTGCGTTTAATACGGACGTTTCTATATGTTTCATTATAATAAATTTAGAAAATAAAATTTTAATTTAGATTTATCAGTTTACTGTTTCGCCGGAATATTTTAGAGAAATCGAGGATAATCGAATTGATTCACGATGAATCAAGCAGAGGTTTCGCAGTTAGTGTCCAAACTGAGAATACGCGTTAATCCTCGGCATAAGAATTTAAAATGTCCAGAAGGACCACAGGGTCGATTAAATAAATTGCGTAAGACCGTCAATGCTCTGTTTAAATACGAACGTTTAGAATTGAATTATACCTTGGCCGACGAGACCAGAGGATACGCAGAACGAGTGAGTAATTATCGTCCACTGTTGTCGTTACAACACAACTAGACAATTATTATGCATTTTAATAGGCTTTTACTTTGAATTTCTCTTACATACTTATTTGTTTATGATTTCATGTTAAGTTGATATCCGAAGCCATTAGGCATGGGGATACACACAAACCAACCATGGAGATGGCCGACTATTGGATAGAAGAGAAACAGTTGATTCATAAATTATTCAAAGTATTGGTACCGCGGTTTAATGACTATCAGACTTCGTACACAATGTTATACCGGGCGCCAAAAGCATACCCAGAAATCGTGTATCCCCGTTCTGTTCTAGAACTTAGAGGTTTGCCTTACTATTCTGATAATCTATATTTTACAGGGTTGTTCGTATAATATTAACGATTTAACGTGTCACTTTTAGGCAATCCGTTTCCAGCAATTCTGCCTCAGAAATCAGATCAAAGAAATTTTATACATAATGTTCTATTGGATGAAGCTAAGAAGGCATATAGGGCTGAGAAATATGAGGAGATAACCAAATCTCTCGAAGAACAACGGGATGAATAAATCTATAATGATATATTGTTTTGTGTAAATACAGTTGTTAGTTAGAAATATTTTATTAAAATCGATGCATTTTCATGGTACTCAGTTTTTCTTTTTGTACTTACATATTATATCATACTAGTCCACTATATTTCAGAAATGTGAGGTACAATCAATTAAAATAAAACAAGGTTTTTCTTTATTAAAAAAATTAAAAATTACAACTTGAAACAAACAGATTTCATTATAATATTATGTTCCTGAATGGAACATATGTATTTTTTGCTCTGAAGTCAACATGTATTTAGCTCTTTGAGTTCCAACAATTGAAGTCAACACACATGCGTCATAATGCGAGTAGAGTGCTGTAATGTTTCGAGTACAGCCATCGTTGTCTATAATTGAATTACAAAGTTCACTGTAGAACCCGGCGATTGTGGGTAGTTGATAAAAAATAATATTTTCAATACCACGAATTTTAGTTCTGTTATAAAAATGAAAACGTTCAGAATACAGCAGAATTTGACATTCGCCATGATAAAACAAATCTCGGGCTCTGGCCACTTTTCCTGGTTTGGTGTACTCACTAATTTGTACAAAACTGTAATCTTCCGTTTTCAAATAATTTCTAATGCACACAAAATCAAAATAGGAAGGAACATAGATTAATACATGTTTTTCACTTGAGGCTTGAAGTTGGGTAAGTATTTTGTTTATAAAATATTCAAATCTTTGTTTAATAGATTCAGTTGGCGTTTTTGAATTCAATTTATGATAAAATTGTTTAAGACTGCAAACGACATGGCTTATAGTACCAGTTACGATTGGATTCACTACGCTGACCGAGCCACCATAACTTGAACACCTATTCTTGAATATGGCCATCAAATTAGGTAATTTACAAGATGAGAATAATATTGTTTGTCGATAATGCTTAGATAAGCCGTTGATTGACCAGTTACGCACTCGCTGTAAATCTGTACCATGTGCCTCCTTTGGCTGTAGGTGAAAATGATTCATGATGTGTAACACATGATCCCAATTTTGCATCAAAAATATTTCAGACTGATCAAAAATCAGCACTTCTACAGATGACAGAAAATCGTAATCTCTAGATGACTCTCCTTCAGCACCAATAATCATGCGTAAGCCAAGTGGTGAAGCTATTATTATGTCAGAGCTATAAAAATTTTCGTACAATTTCAAACTACTTTTAGTGACTGCCATGCCGATTCTAAATGCATCATCAATGTTTCCAATAAATGTTTTCTCAAAGTCTTCTGGTTTAGGATTTTTTCTAGGTAACGTCAATTCACCACCGGTGAATTCTTCTACAAATCTGTTTTTATGCACTACATTGAAATTTTCTTTGGGAGACAAAAGAGATATCATCATGTTTATAATTCGATATGCCGAATCTTTAAACGGGACTAAAATTAATACTTTGGGTCTGGTAAGACCCTGATCACGCAACTCATCTTCATCACCATCTTGTTTATCGTTATTTTCAACAACAATATCTCGACTCTTAAGTACATGATTAATGGCATGAATACAGTAACAATACCGCAATTCTTCTGCGTTATCAAAATTTCTTTCTGTGTAACTGAAATCATGGTACCTAGTAATTAATGACAAGAGTTCTAATTGGAATTTAGTGACGTTTTTAATATTTGATGCAAGTTGCTTGTGCAAAACCAATTTTTTAACACTGTCCACAACTACAGGTACTTTGGGCAGCTTGGCAAACGGTCGAGTTTCTTCCAACGCCTTGATACAACGGTCTTCGACTAAAGTTAGTTTAGGTTTTTTGAATATAAGTTTGCCCATCTCGGACCATTCTAAAACAGTTTCTTCTTCGAGTGGAGGTTTGTCGTTCAAACAGGTGATTAATTCTGGAGATAAATCGTAAGTGTAACGTGCTAAAAACGGATCGTCTTCCATGTTCTACACCACGTCCTAAATGCAATATTGTATTTAATAATTAATAAACGAATAAAATGTTGAACATTAAAAATTAAACTATAGTCACAATCCCACAGAATTCGGTAAAAATGGTAGAAACTAAAATTCGTTCATAAAACACTACACGTGTGTTTACTTTAGTTATCATCACGGACTAAAATATATCTTAATCCGTGGTTATCATTTATTTATCACTTACTTCGACTGAGATAATATATTTTTAATTGATAATTCGCATTTCGCGGCGGGCACTCCATTATTTTGTTTCCATGATTCTAGATTTTTGTCAACAATACAATCGTTATCATTGTAACAACGATTTATTGATAATGTTATTTACGCTCCAACTTTTTGCGGCTCTTTAGCTGGTAATCTCAAATCTGCAATCATAAGCATAACCGTTCTGGCGTTTGATTATTTTCTGAACTCTGAATCAAATCGGTCACTACATAAAAGTCTTCCTATCCGACTACAACAACTTTTTTCGTTTCGACAAGTTTACCGATTGGAAATCATTTAAAAAATATATATAACCATGAAGGAAGAGCCTGATTTTCTATGCGATTCAGTGGTGAGTTTATATTAAATTTCACTGAAAACACAATATTTACTTATACAATTATTTCTTTCAGAATCTGTTAACGGAAGGATGCCGTCTGTCCGTGAGAATGCATAGCAGTGATGACTGGCGTACGTAAATCAGCACTGGTGACGATTTATCGTCAATAATAGTATAATCCTTTTAAAATAATTAATTGATTTGTTTTTTTTTTATGTATTTAGCACTAGCAGAAGTAATAAGTATCAAAGACGTAGGAATGACACGATATTATTATGTCCATTATATTGATTGTAAGTTAAATTTGATACAAATAACTAGTCTTACTGATATATACC
This sequence comes from Sitobion miscanthi, assembly GCA_008086715.1. Classification (NCBI taxonomy): domain Eukaryota; kingdom Metazoa; phylum Arthropoda; class Insecta; order Hemiptera; family Aphididae; genus Sitobion; species Sitobion miscanthi. The sequence goes on along the minus strand of CM017800.1, from coordinate 10,735,334 downwards.
AATCAACCTATGCACATTTTAAATTTAATTTTATAGATAATAAAAGATTAGACGAATGGGTAACAGAAGAACGCTTAGATACACGTAAAGTTCAATATCCCAGAAAAGATGGTATGACTACTGGAACATCTGGTACTGGTGCTAGCACACCAAAAATAAAAGTTGAACCCATTTCAATAATGTCCCAGAGTCGACCAGCTTCTCCATTAAGTTTACCACCGGTGGTACCAAACAATGATGCTACAGTATTATCTGCTGCGTTACAAAAGAAAATTTCTAGAAAAAGAAAAATTGCTGATAATGAAGTGTGTTGAAATTTGTGTCTTGTGTAGTTTGAATGTTATATGATTTATGAATTGAGCAGGACTCTCAAGATTTACCAACACCAACACCACGTCAGACAGGCTCAATGGTTATGCAACACGATGATGTTGTCACCCGAATGAAAAATGTAGAAATGATTGAACTTGGTTTAAATAGAATAAGCCCATGGTATTTTTCTCCATATCCTCAGGTAAAAAAAACTGAAGTTCCTTTGTTGTTCAGTAGATTTTGAGCGTACCTTGTCATTGAGTAGGTCACTGTAATGACTTATGGATGTATAACATTTTATAAATCATTGCATACAAAAAACAATTCTGAGTAGAGATGTGTAAGCCTCTATTCCTAGTGTTATTTTATAATTTATTTATTTTAATATTAGTAATATAGGGTTAATGTATTATATTATTATTAATTATCTTAATATAATTGTTATTAACTTATAAATAAATATAATATAATAAGAAAAACTTATGAGGATCCATAAATTTTATTAAAAAATAAAAAAATTGAGATGCTCAAGGTAGGTGTCTATCAACCTTAAAAACAAGTTATACCTTTTCTTTTTTGAGCCAAAGTCTTGTTTATGAATCTCATCTACGAATCATAAGTATAGCTTAAGCATCGACTATGAATAGGATCCTATGATTTTATACGATTGACTCTCTAAAGTATCAATTAGATTCATTTTGTGTCTGATTGATTAGCTTTTTTAGTGTTCCAAAAAGTGTCTAAGGACATAAACAAATGCATTGTTATTGAATACTTTCATAGCTTTGCTTAGAATTTATGACAAATAATATACCATTACATTTTATAATTTATAAATTTTATACTGGCAGGAAATGGTCAACTTGGGATGTATATTTATATGTGAATTTTGTTTAAAATTCAAAAAAAGTAGAACTTCACTTTATCGGCACAGTGTAAGTGTTAATTTTTTTTCTTATAATTTCTTTTAACTGTTATTAATTTTATGTATAACTTTAGATAAAATGTAACTTGAGACATCCACCTGGCACAGAAATATACAGAAAAGAATCAATATCGTTTTTTGAGATTGATGGCCGTAAGAATAAATCATACTCTCAAAACCTGTGTTTGTTGGCAAAACTGTTTTTGGATCACAAGACTTTGTATTATGACACCGATCCATTCTTATTTTATGTGATGACTGAATATGACTTAAAAGGATTTCATATTGTGGGATACTTTTCCAAAGAGAAAGAGTCTACAGAAGACTATAATGTCGCTTGCATTCTTACACTACCACCTTACCAGAGGAAGGGTTACGGAAAATTATTAATTGAATTTAGTATGATTGTTTCTTGTATACTCTTAATGAATGAGCAAAGGCATATAATTAATTTGCTTTTTTTAGGTTATGAATTATCAAAATTTGAAGGTAAAACTGGTACACCTGAAAAACCTTTGTCAGATTTAGGTTTGTTATCTTATCGTAGTTATTGGAGTCAAACAATTTTAGATATCCTGTTGACCGTGAAACCAATGCCGGATAATGAAAAACCTCAAATTACAATCAAGTAAATAAATATATTTTGGCTATTTATTATACTATTATTTATTAGGTATCTAACTTATATTTTTTTTAAAAATTTTTTTAGTGAAATTTGTGAGATGACTAGTATAAAAAAAGAAGATGTTGTTTCTACCTTACAGATACTCAATTTGATTAACTATTACAAAGGACAATACATAATATCAATAAATAAAGATATAATAACTACACACATTGAATCGTTTCAAAAGAGGAAAATTAGAATCGACTCAAAATGTTTACATTGGAATCCTAAAGACTGGTCGAAACGTGCCAAATGGTGAAGAGATATGTTTACTTTTGTAACTTTTATTGAATCATACATTTTAATTTGTTACATATTGGAATTAATATACTCTTAAGTTGTATATAAATTATGATTTATGAGAGACCTTAATGTTAGAATTACTTCATATATTTTAATGTGTATATATATAGATATAAAAAATAATAATAATAAAACCAATTATTGATGAAAAATTACTATTTTAACATTATATTTATGGGAACCCATCGTCGTCTTCTTCTGCCATTTCTTTAGCTAGTTCCAAATCTTGTTGTTCGCGCTCACGACGTTCTTCTGCAGATTCCAAATCTTTGCCATATGATTTAGGAGGATAACGCATGGCCTTAACACTTTCGTTATGCAAATTCAAACAGAAGGATATACGTTGATGGAAAGCCATCTGTGGTTCGAGTGTACAGTATATGTCAACTGGTTCTTTGCTCTGCACGTATCCGTGTTCAGGATCAATGGTTGCTTGTATAACACCGTCTCTAATAGCTTTAGAAATAATGAATTCGGCGTCCTTGGGAGAGTCCAACCCAAGTTTTTCAGCAATATAATCGACTGAAATGCGTGAATATGATGCACCAATAGCTCTAATGGCGGTTTTAATAACATTATGACGTAAGCGTACAATCAACATATAAGTGTGGTCACTGAGGAAATTTTTCTTAAAGTTCTCCAGTGTTTCACTAAACATTGTCAAGTCTCCTAAACGGACTGACTGGGTAAGTCTGAAATATGGTACCAATGCCTTACGCAAACTTGCTTGACGGAATATATGCCTTTCGGGGATATCTCCCAACAGTAATTCCACTGTGACGGCCAACTTCTGTACTGTCTGTCTGAAGCCAACTGCTGAATTTTGAGGTGCTTTACGCAAAGCCTGAACTAAATTTTTGTGTGCTACGGAATATTCGAGACGGGCAGCCTTAATACGACCTTGATAATATAAGAAACGAGCACATTCATTATTACTTGCTTGTTCTGGAAATACTGATTTCTGAACCAACTTATCAGCTTGATCATATAGATTGTAATGCAAATAATTACGCAACAGGCAGTTGATAAGCACAGCTTGCCCTTCATAATCTTTTTTAAGTGTGGCTGTTCTCAGGCGACTGTAGAGGAACCCTTTAATTTTGTGTAATTGATCCGTTAGTTCATAACATCTCATATGATAAAAATATGCTTTAGCAGTAATCAAATCTAATGTACGTCTATTTTTGTCAATTAATTTTGCCATCAGTAAATCAGAAAATTCCACTGCCTTTTTGTAATCTTCCTTATCGATCAGTTGTACTAACACTAACAAGCGGATATAGCCATCGATTTCAGGTAGTAGGGCCCCTGTTGCGTTTTTACCTGTGCGCATCTTGATCGCTTCTGGTATGTCGGCCGGTGTAGTGACGTATGACAATAACAGTTCTTTGTCAGAAGCAGAGTGTGTGTAGAAACCGTTGATGACCGACCATAAGACAACAGCATTGAGCTTGCGTCTGGCAACTGACCACGAACGCAGGACACGTAACATGAAACGCGCTTCTTTTGTTTGGACAGCCTTTTCGATCTGCCGGATGTTGTCCCTTATTTCTTGGATCACCGCGGCGTCTTTTTTTTCTTGGGAATCTGACACATCCGTCATCTCGACATCAGGGACAGGTTCAATTGTGGCGACTGTGGCGGCCATGGCTGAAACACAATAAGCAAATATAAAAGAGCCGTATACTTTTAATCCACCAATGATTTAAATATTATATACCTGTGAAAAATTGACAATATCGATATTCAAGAACGGATTAAACTTTTTAGAATCGACGGTAAACGATTAGCGAGAAACTTTTATAATGTTGTGGATTCTAAACATCTATTTCATTTACCAAATAAATGATAATCATGACCCATGAGAAATCAAAAATAATTGCATGAAGATATGTTCGAGTTTACGTTTATCATCTGATAATTTTACTGGTTCTAACTTCAGATACATTACCTTGAAAACGTTACCTTATGTCTTAATCGTTCACTTATCAGTATTCAGTTATCAAACAAAAGGAATTTTTTATTATCAAGTACCAGCTTATTTATTTACGAACTAATAAATATTATTGAATAATAATTTTTTAAGTACTACTGTTTAGTGTTTACTATTATACAGGAAATGCAGCGCTCAAAGCGCACTTTGCTACATAGGTATTCAGTTTCATTGTTGCGCAACTTAAAGTAAGTCGATTGTTGTGTTTAAAAAGCAAATTAAAATATATTAGTTGCAGTAGTTAATAACAATACAATGAATTTAAATCTGTTCGATAAAGTTATTATAACTTGATATTTGTGTGATTTTATTCGAAAAGTTATAATATATAAACCAAAATGAAGACTTGTCAACTGTTAGTTATTCTAACAATCTTCGGCTTTTGCGCAGCAGATCCTCTTGTGAGATATCAACCAGAACAAATCCATTTATCATTGGGTGGTGAGTTGAAAGTTTTTCTTACTTTAAATAAATAGTTCAACTGTTGAAATCCCATATAGATGAACTAAATTCACCATTCGAAAAAAATTAAAAGTACCTATTCAACAAAATAAAAAAATATATTTATATATTTAAATATAAGATATTAGATAGCTATATAATAAAAATTTAGGCACCTATTAACTTTAAAAAATGGTTGTAATTTCAAAAATTTTACCTATACATTTAACGACATTTAGTTTCATCAACTGTATTACTATGTAAAATTAATTATTTGGGTGTTTGTAAACAGTTATTGAATTACAAACTTGTAAGTTTATTATGAAATACATTTAATAACAACTTTTTATAATTATTTGTAATTTTACCTAAAAACAAAATTATTCTTGTTAATGAATATTTTAAGCTATTATTTACATATCTTTACTATGCTTATTAGAATCTGAAACTGAGTTAGTTGTTACATGGACGACATGGAACAATACAGACGAATCAGTGGTAAAATATGGAATTAATGGACCAATTCTTAAAGCTACAGGTACTTCTACATTGTTTGAAGACGGTGGTGAACTCCACCGTACTCAGTATATACACCGCGTCAGGCTTGCTGGATTACAACCATCCAGTAAATATGGTAATTATATTTGAAAAAAAAAGTTTTCTGTAGTAATTGCTATCACAATTTTATATTAATATAGTGTATTACTGTGGAAGTAATCAAGGCTGGTCTCCTCGGTTTTGGTTTAAAACTGTTCCTAGTGATACCAATTGGTCACCTAGCCTTGCTTTTTTCGGTGATTTGGGTAATGTAAATGCACAATCTCTTCCTAGATTACAAGAGGAAACTGAACGAGAACTCTATGATATGATACTTCATATCGGTGATTTCGCATATGATATGGATAGTGTAAGTATAACTGTCCAAAATAGTTAAAAATATTAACATACAGGATTTAATCAGTTCTAATTAAAAAAAGAATTAAATTAAATTTTAGTCGTAACTATTATGTATGTGTTAACTCATGTCATATTTTTCATAGTTTTTCTTTTACATTTGTACATACCCATTGTATTTTAAAATCTAATTAATTTGTTTTTTCTGTGTGTAATTATGATTATAATTGCATATTTACCTAATCAAAAATTACTAACATTTTACCAGTTTTAACTAATGGCTAATTAACATTTCTCCTGTATAGATTATATTATTTAAAAATGCTTGAATATTTTCTTTGTGTCTGGTTTTTACTTTTTATTGAAGTATTGAACACACTTTTCATTTCAAAATCTAAAATATTATATTTAATTATTCTATGGCTAAAAAGGTTATTTAGTATCAATTTTTTTTTTTTTAAACTAATCAATAAGCTGCTGTTTTCTATAAACAGTTTTATATTAAATTAGAAAACCATGAAAATCCTTTAATAAAAAGATAACATATCCCGTCACTTCCTGAAAATCCCCGTTGTAGATTCAAAAGAAAATGATGTAGAGATCATTTAACTTAATTCGATAACAACGCAACTTCCAAGCTAAGTGCTACTAATGGGTAGCTCTTTATTCACGCAACCTCATAATGTTTTTTTTTCTAATCTCATATACTTATTGTGCATAATATGTATAGATTGTATATTTCTTGTAAAAAAAAAAAAAAATGAATCAATAAATTAGATTTAGGCTTGAGTAATTGCTTGCTATTTTCTTAAAACTTTCAAAGTTCATCTTTATTCAATAGTTTTTTTTATTATTTAGCAAATGAGAAAATAAAGAATTAATATAAAATCATATAATAATGATTTCTATTTCAGTCATTAGCATTATTAAATAATCGTAATTCATTACTATAGAATAAATATTAATTCACAGGAAAATGCCAAAGTTGGAGATGAATTCATGCGCCAATTAGAACCGGTAGCTTCATATGTACCATACATGACTTGTCCTGGCAATCACGAGCAAAAATAGTTAGATTTTAACTAAATATTTTATCTTTTAATAAATACAAAATATTAATGTATAATAATATGTGTTTTTGCAGTAATTTCAGCAATTATAAAGCTCGTTTCAGTATGCCTGGTGGCTATGAAAACATGATGTATAGTTTTAATTTAGGACCAGCTCACTTTATTAGTATTTCAACAGAGTTTTACTATTTCCTTTATTATGGGATTAAACCAGTTGTTTTACAATATGAATGGCTTGTTAATGATCTTAAAGTAAATTTACATGATATTGTATTATCACCTTCATTCAAAAGTTTGCCATATTATGATTTATTTTATTTGTTTTTACTTTTTAGGAAGCAAATAAACCTGAAAACCGAAAACAGAGACCATGGATAATTGTTTATGGTCATAGACCAATGTATTGTTCAGACGACGATAAAGATGATTGTACATATCATGAAACAATCACTAGGGTTGGTCTCCCATTACTCCATTGGTAAGTAACAGGAACTCGCGTCGTATGTTATTTACATGAAGTTTGATCGCACTGTTTATTATCTACGTTTTGGGTGATATTTACATTGTACAGAGATTGAAATTGCCTGTATTACCGAATAATTATAGAATAAATTATAAATAATACACTCCACAGCTTACACTTAACACATTTGACTTCAGTGTCGTATAAAAATATGGGTCACAAGTACCGGGTCTATGGGTATTTGGACACTATACAGTTAGAGTTACGTTACTTCCCATTATTAAACGTGTAGTAGAAGTCGGGCCCAAAATTCACTCGGACAAATGGAGAGCTTCTAAAAAATAAACAGCAACTTAAGTGACTACGGATATATTCATGAAACTGTAAATCAACAGCTTCACTTCATTGATCTAGAAACAAGAAGCAATAATCAATATAAAGAATCTGCATGCAGATGTGTCAAAATGAGAAAGATTGTAGATAACATACAACACCAACAAATAGTAAAGTTGTGGTAGATACATTTTTCATGTAGATAACATACAACTCGAGTACCAAATAACATAACTACTAAAATTGATAAAGACAAATATAAGTTATTTAAAAAATAATAAATCATTATGTTTTGCTTAGGTTTGGGTTAGAAAAACTATTTTATGATAATGGAGTTGACTTGTGTCTTTGGGGCCATGAACATACATATGAAAGAATGTGGCCTGTGTATGACCATACTGTTTATAATGGCTCTTATTTAGAACCGTATACAAATCCAGGAGCACCAGTTCATATTACATCTGGTTCTGCTGTCAGTAACACATTTTACTATTCTATCGTTATAATAATATTATTTTATGAAAAATTTTTGTTGTTACAGGGTTGCCAAGAAAGAACTGACAATTTTATTCCAAACCCTCCAGATTGGTCAGCAATTAGAAATAGTGATTATGGTTATGGCCGTATGAAGATTTATAATAGTACACATTTATATGTTGAACAAGTGTCCGATGACAAGGTGCGAATGTTATTTAACATTTATAAATTTTTTTATGCATATATTGATTTACAACAAACATAAAATAATTTAATGAAAATTGAAAGTTAATACAATATTTAAAAAAATCATTTTTGTTTAGGATGGTGAAGTAATAGATCATATTTGGCTCATCAAGGATCATCATAAACCTTATGGAAAATTAACTTCAAAATAATTATTAACTAAATCAAAAAACTCTAAATAATATTATAATCTAAGTTTACAAAATGTTAATAACTTGTACACATACAGATTAAACATTATTCTTTATAAACTGTTATGTACGTACCTACCTATATTATATATTTATGATTAAAGTATACTTAATACTACTTATATGTTATATGTATGAATATTATTGAATAATAATTGTCATAAAAATATTTAGACTTAAATAGGTATCAGTTAGTTCAAACAATATCTATTAAAAATGAATAGGACGATAAAAATATAATCACTATGATTTAATATTATATATTTAGCTAGTATTTTATTTTTTATCCATAATCTGTTTTTAACTATTCCACGATGCTAGAATACTTAGACTGAATATTTTAAGATTGCTAATTCGGTAATCCGACTGTTTTTTTTTTTTTTGTTAATATAAAAGTCATTTTTTGAATCAAATATTGCATATTTTTCATTTAACTGTCTTGCCTATGTAAATAATTAATTAAATTAATAACTAAAAAAAATATTGAAAGTTTGATTGGAATCGTTATAGATTAGTCTAGGATTTTATTATAAATTTTAATTATTTATTACTTATGTAACATAAGTTTATTAAATATACCAATAGTTTGTAATAACATCAAACGTGAGTTATAGTGACAGCCCAGTGAAAAATAATTTTGCATGACGTTTTTAAATTTAACAATGGTTAGAAACAAAATAAAACACTAAGAAATAAGATATAACATTTACAAAAGTATAGAACAGTATATTAACTAGCTTAATTCTATCCTAGGGTTTTATTGTTTATAGATAAAATACAATAATAACAATATTTATCCTTAAAGACAAGGACACAATATTTTAAATGAAAAGTAGTATAATTTATAAAGTTTTATTTAAAAATTTTTGTATACTATCTTAAATATATTTTGTTAATTCCATTGAAAAAGGTTTGGCATCTTCTGCAGTGTCAACCTAGTCCTTGTAGTATACTTTTTGCTATGTTCATAATTTGGGTCTAATTTTAGGAATTTGAGACAAAAAATATACATACTTTAATATGTAGGTACTTATATACAATACTTTATAGGAATAAAGAATACAAAGGGGAAAGTAGGTCTTGTACGCTTTTACTGAAACTTTTAAATTAAGGTACCTACTTTAGTATAACAAGTTATGTTATTGTTGGTTTGTACTTAATACTTTGTAGTGCTTGTAAGGTTTGATGGTGTAATAAAAGCGAAGCACCCCTCAATCATATTACTTACCACTTACGTATATTAATTAATAATTAGATCGGCACGCAAATTTTTTTATCGTCATCAGGGTACTTCTACTATTTCTATTTCTAAAATAACTTGCTGGGTATCTACTATACTATCCAAATAATCCGATAAATATTGATGAATAATCATTAGATTTAGGGAAAATAACTAGTGGTTAGTAAGTAAAACAAATACTGTAGATATCTATAATATAGTATTCGGTAATAAGAATAACAAATACAGCTATTTCTATCCATAGAATCTTCAAAAAATCGAAAACACAACAAATAGGTCATATAGTTACCATGAACTAAGTTAAGTTCATGATAATTACCCAGTAGGCGTACCTACTACGGAGAACGGATTAAGATAAACGTAAACAAATATTATTTAAGTATCCATTGTATTTGCATTCCACGGAGGCACGGAGTATGGTTAGGTTTATTATATTCTTCGACTGTGGTAGGTAACAGTATTGATTATACCATGAAGTGCAAGAACTGAATCCATGGTTGTACAAATTATTAGGCACCTATAATAGTAATAGTATTAATAATTTTCTGAATTTTTGGTTATATCGCAGTTTTTACTGTTTTTAGATATTTAGTCGTAGAGTCGTAGTTACAGTCCTACAAAAATACACGGTACGTAGTTATACAATATGTGTACACCATTTTTGTTTTATTATGATATATTATATTTTTAGATAGCAATGAGAAGACAAGACTACACTGTAGTACCATAATATGATATTATTATTAATTCACGTCTAGTATTCTTGTCTGTGGTCTACACGGCGGCGTCCATTTCATTTTAGTTTAGACCAGCCATAACTGTTGTGAATAATCAAACATAGACAAAAAAAGTCGATCCAAGTTCGATGAGCGATTGTGGTGAATCGAATAAAGAAGGCGGAAGCCGGAAACGCGCAGCGACTATCTACATCGCCACGAAGAAATGAGTAGGCAGAGGTGGCAGGTAATTCTATTGTGTTGATATTATTAATCGCAGATCTAAAGCCTAAAAGTTAATTTTGGATAAGTCGTAGGTACGATCTGTATTAACGTAGGTACATTCTGTCACTTGCTTTGTGAAAACTCTGAAAGACAAATTAATAATTATTATCTTGTTCAGTCAAAATAATTGTACGTTTATTTTGTTATGTCCATACATTGCCTATACCTAATCGCCTTAAAAACATCATACATCATAGGTAATATCGGGTAATAGTATAATATATTATATCCTACATATTATTATTATTATTATATTAGGGTCCCTAGATTTCGGTGAAAAAATAAATTTAATTTCTAGTTTAAGTTGAATTTCAAAACTCTTTTTAGACCTTTTTAACCTTGAGTTATATGACCGATAGCTGATATAGTTGTAAGGACTAAGGACGATCTGGATTTTATTGAAGGGTGTGTTAATTTTAACATAAGTGCTCTAAAATATAATAATAGTTATACCTAGTTAAGTTTTAATAAAATATATAAGTTAATTACATATTATTCTATATTTAAACTTAATAAACATGAGATTATTTTAAGCTCAATAAAAAGAAAACTATTTAAATTGGATTACATAATAGTATAATAGGTGCCTACAAATATTTTTAAATTATAGGCTTGTAAATACAAGATTTTTAAATTCAATAAATCAAAAAAATGAAAATTAAATAAGTAGATAATTAATCATTTAAAGCAATTAACATTTTACGATTGTACAGTGTACCCACCTCCTAAACAGTATAAAGTGTGTGTATTCATACTTCATAACAGGTATTGCTTATTATTTTATAAACTAATTAATCGAAATGGCCAATGGGTACTTCAGTTTTATATGTTTAAGTGCCTAATGTGAAAAAAGAAAATACCTAGGGTAAGTATTAACATTGGTTAGTATACTATTCATATATAAATATGTATGTTTAATAGGGGTGTCAAATATTTTTGCCCTGGGGCGCCTATGAAAGTTAGCACGGCTCTGATAAATTGTTTAAACTTAGCAAGGTACAGTTATCGTTATTCGTTTGTGTCGTTTGTAAATGGATGAGTTATGTATTATTGTCAGTGACAATGTTATTAATGCAACGAGTAGTTTTTGAACCAACAAATTTTTTTTACATTTGGAGAAAAATAATTATACATGGTTATACTGATTACTATACAGGCTTGGGCACATGGTGCTTATTTCTTGTACATATTAAACATAATATACATTATATCGTGACATAATGCTAAATCAACGTTAATATTTTACTAATGACGTCATAGTATATTATATAGAGAGTAGTTATATAATTGAAAATAACATATACCTGAGTACATATACTCGCTGTAACACAAATAAATAAAATAGGGTTTGAACTGTTATAGAATAGAGCATCATTTATTATAAAATATAATTATCAAACAATTGTCAGGTACAAAATGTTTATAATTATATCAACGTATATTATCGAGTATATCATATTATTATAATTTATATATTATAGTATAATTGGCGATTTCTCAAATATTTCTCAAAATATAAATTTATCAGTTATGCATAACCTAATTATTTGTATTGATCAATCATCAGTCGCAGCCGGTTACTTATTTAGACAATTTGTAGTTATGAGGCACAGCGGCCATACAATATTATAGCCTATAGGCAGTACAGAAAAATAAAATCAAACTATTTCAAAGATCGAAAACGAGTTTACCGATCAAACAAGCACGCCTCGTAGAATAGTTGGATTTTAATATTTATTTATTTATTTTTTTTTTTTGTTAACGGAAAACTTTATTTAAGTCACATTGGACTCAAATTGTTGAATTAATTTTAAACATTTCAAAACACAACAATTTGAGTATATTTTGTTTTATTATTTAAGTTTGAAACGGAACTGACCCGTTATGAAAATAAAGTCGAAGTCTATGTAAAAAGTCTTCATCTTTCAAATAAAAAAATTATTGAAATCTAACTATTTCACAGGCGTGAAAGTTTTTCCTGTGAGGCAAGTTTTTGTACTAAAAACTCATCGGCTCTGACTAGAGCCCTTAGTAAATAAATCATACCGTGTCGACCATAGGTAATGGAAAGTTGTTAACATTTTTTAATGATCCATATCTATACGGATAGTAATCCTCATTAATTCGATTCGCGTTGTGGTTTGTGCACTTAATTCAATCTTATATTAACTCATTTTACTATTTTAGATTACCACGCAGTATTTAATTAGATTTTATACTGATCAGGAGTACGAGTACTTACTACTTTATAATATTATATTATCTATTATATAAATCTGAAAATTTAATACAAGGCTCTTAATATTATATTGTTACAATGATATTTAAAAAATATGAAAAATATATATAGTTAAAAATTTTTTTTATAAGCATTTAAAGTACAAATCTCGTAAAAATGATGAAAATGTGCAAACTATTTTGAGTTAGAAATTCATAAATAATTTTCTTTTTAAATCTAAGATTTGAAAATGCAATACAAGATTCCTCATAAGTTTGTCTACCTTTATCGAAAAATAAAATGTCTACCAGAAAGTCAAATTAAATTTTTATGAGCGTTTGAAGTTCAAAACACCATCCATTACAGTAGGTTACTTGTAACCTTCTGTACAGCAGAGTGACACCCACTTGCCCACTTTTTTTATAAGTGACACTGAAAAATTTCACGTTTTCCAAAACTGTATAAAGTTTGTGTATTCATACTTCATAACAGGTATTGCTTATTATTTTATAAGTTAATTAATCGAAACGGGTAATTCAATTTTATATGTTTATGTGCCTAAAGTGGAAAAAGAAATACTTAGGGTAAGTATTAACATTGGTGAATATACTATTAAAGCAATTATAAATACTAGTATTTATAATCAACTGTATTAGATTTATAGGTAGTACTGTATTAGATATATTCACTACTTGTCCTTAATAGAATATTTATTTAAACATAATATAGTTACATATACTTACATGCAGGCAATGCAGGTTACACTGAAAACCGTTACACTTTTACAGTAATATACAGTCTGTATTATTGAAATTTGCAGATAATTAAAAACATATGAATATTTTATTATTATATTTGTATGAGTATAACCTATAAAGTTCTACATAACTTTTAAGTAAATGTAAGTTAAGCTGTGTTTGGATAATAATTTTAGATTCTGAGTGGAGCGATGAATGTATTGATTTTACAATGATATATAAGTGTTTTTTATTTTTTTATTTTTGTGTCTGTCATCACGGTTCGGGGTAGTAAAACTTCTTCGATTTTCTTCAACAGTATTTTGTTCGATAGGAAAGTGAATCTAGTTGGTGCATTTGAGAGATAAAATTTTAAAATTCCCAATAGTGTTCAAATACGCCGGGAAAAACAACATAAAAATTAAGGAAAAACTCCTACTATATTGTTACAATGATATTTGAAAATTATTAAAATTCCTTAGTCACAGTTTTTTTAATAAGCATTTTAAGTTCAAATCTTGAAAAAAAACACGGAAAAAATCACGAAAATGTGCAAACTATTTTGAGTTAGAAATTCATAAATTGTTTTCTTTTTAAATCTAAGGGTTGAAAATGTAATACAAGATTATTTATAAGTTTATCTACCTTTCTCAAAAAAAAAAAAAATGTCTACAAGCAAATCAAATTAAATTTTTATGAGCGTTTGAAGTTCATATTTTTACAATATTGGATATATTCACTCGATTTCTCATGTAGCGATTTTGTTATTTTGTTGTAATTCAAAAACGAATAATTGTAGATATACGAAAATTTCACTGCATGTTTATATTCTCATTTTATATACACCATAAAATTTCGAAAATAATTTGATTCTTTTTGATCTGGTTACGAGCATTGTCAGTTTTCAATTTTTTTCAATTTTTTTTTCTATAAATGTCAATACAATTTTATTTGTTGGGTGAAAAGCGTGAAAAGCGTGTTTTGGCAGATTTTTTAGTGAGCACCCGTGGGTATCTGCCATGCCTGGGGGGGGGATGGTGTCACTTTTCTCCGGACACCGTGACATGCCCGAAGAAAAATACCACCCGTGAACCGAGGTTTGAACCAGCGCAGGTGTGTGACACAACCGACGCCTTAGTCCGCTCGGCCACTCCATCCCCCGCATATATTATATTATAATTATCATTGAATTAAAATTTAACACCATCCATTACAGTGACCCACTTGTAACCTACTGTACAGCAGAGCGACATCCACTTTTTAAATATTATGTTATCTATTTTAATAGTGTATTTTAGATTATTTTTATATTTTAAATTATATTATATAAAATTGTATAGTTGTAATTTTATATTTTTATATATTTTTTATACTGTGGGTACTTATTTATAATGATATAATCTAATATTTTAATGTATTGTTTATAAAAATTAAATGTCTACAAAATTAAAATAATTTGGGGGTATGCCATTAGATATCTATCGCTAGCTGGTTTGTTTAACAATAGTTATACGCCAGATGTCCGGAAATTCAAATCCAAAATGAAATGTATTTGGTAAATCAAGCGTTAAATCGATGATTACATATTATAGTAATTACTAAATTATATATGCATTTTCTATTTTTAATTATTATAGTTTATAATATTATGGTATATACACGCAACGAGCTTCCAAATTCAAACATTAAGTTCAATTTATATTCATATTTGGGACAGGAGATTGTATGTATAGAGTAGTGTGGCAGGCAGCAGGTAAAAAGCTATCTACTTTTATATAATATAAGTGATCATTTATGTATGAGTCATTTTATTTATGAATCTATGTGCAGAAAAATGACCTAACTTTAACAAATGGTAAATATGTTTCAAAAGATATTGGATAAAATAAACTTTATTTTTGTATATAAGCCATAAGGCAAACGTATTTTACAATATTTTTATGGTTTTCGATATATTTATCCATATTATTATAAACTATTGAATTAATATCGATTATCGATAAACACGGAAACTTTAACGACGTTAGATTAGGTTAGGTCTTCGAAAACCTAAAGATTTAAGATGTACCTACTACGTACGCAATAATTTATACCTCATTGCATTAATTATATTACAAAACGAAGATCATAATAGGTAGTATTACACTATTTTGTCGCGAAATTAATTTTATTATTATAATTATATAGTAGGAGGGTACTCACAATTATATTTACATATTTCACATTTTTCAAGTGTTTCAAGGATTTTTAATATATATCTACATTTTTTATAGTTTTTATTACATGTTTTGTAATTTTTTATGCGTAGAAATCTGAACCTTAAAGTTATAAATATTTAAATTTTAGTGTTCACAATGGTCAGCGCGTCGTGTTTGTTTTAAAATCATGACTGCACGTAGGTATAAATGTATAATGGTATAACAGTTTTTGATAATAGATTTTTAACATTTTGACCGACTAGGTATATTATATTGCTTTTAAATTTTATTTTCCGTCACGCGTCACTATATCGAGCGCTGAGGTGAGCCGAAGCGAGACGTGTTGGCCAACACCCGGTCAATGCAGTGTCCTGAGCAGTATTTTTTAATTTTTTTACTTTCAAACATTGGTTGTGTTGCTAAATGCTCAATTGCTATTGGTTTCCACTTCCTGATGTTTCTGGCGCTGTTAGCTTCAAACTCCTCATTGTGGTGCGTATAATACAATTTTTTTTACCGCAATCACACATTGTAATACCATAATATGGCATACTATTTAATAGGTTTAGTTTCTTAAATGTTAACAACAAGCCAATTGTTTAATGTTATCTGTCTGGAATAGGTACCTATAGTTAAACATAGGTAGGTACCTTTAATTTATATCTTATATGCATATAAATTATTTAATTATTGCAGTTTGGAGCGTTAGTGCTTTACAGTCCAATACAGTGGCTAAAAGTTATGATTTTTCGCGTAAGTGTATAATATAATATTATGCGACACCATCACTCACCTGTAATAATACAATAAGTTTTTTTTCTTGTGGCTTCCTGTGTTGGTATTGGGTTATTTTTTTTAACAGAGCACAACATTATTCTAAAAACTATTAATATTTTTTTACTTTTTATTTATAGATATTTCTA
Source organism: Sitobion miscanthi (assembly GCA_008086715.1). Classification (NCBI taxonomy): domain Eukaryota; kingdom Metazoa; phylum Arthropoda; class Insecta; order Hemiptera; family Aphididae; genus Sitobion; species Sitobion miscanthi. The sequence goes on along the minus strand of CM017800.1, from coordinate 10,718,702 downwards.
GAATTAAACTCAATGTAATTTGAACATTTTGTATTTCCTTTAAACTTCATCAATGGAAAACTAACAAACAAACTATAAATCACAAAAACTCGGACGAATTATAAATATCGATTTTTTTATTAATAAGCAATTTAAGTTTCGATAAGAGGATTGGCGTTTCCCGAAAAACGTATGGCGTTATACAAACTTATAAACCCATCTATTAATGGTTAATTCGATACGTGTACATACTATATAATATATATATATAATTGGGGCTGGGTATTTGAAGTCCTAAAAAGTCGTAAAAAAATAGAAAAATACTTTCAAAATCCCAAAAGTAGCTCTATATTAAAAATAACCTCTTAAAAAATAGTTTTACTTTAAATAAATAAACAGAAATATAGGTATCTATAAATATACCCCTTACCTTAACCTTCTTATGTTGGTTCATGCTGCAGCTAGGACTAGTCGACATATATAATAAAGGTTAGGATAATTTATAATATATTATGGTTATCACCGTACCATGAGTTAGTACCTATTCACGTAAGTTTCTTGTATTGGTTCACAATTCAATCACTCAAAAATATAAAATGCATAATGTATATTATAATATAGATGGTCGATTTAGCGTAGCTATAGTATTGTCCTCCTCTGAACATTCCATTAAAAAATAATCATTACCCATATTACTATTACTACTTCTTACATATACTTCATATTATAATTATATTGTTTAATAAAAAGGTAATTTTTTTATCAGCACACGGGTAAGACTAGCCTCTTAGATTTGCTAGACAGTCTACAGCAATGGAAGATCTGTGCGTTAACATAACTATACCATCACATATTTCACAAAAGTACCTATATGGCTACTGAATGGTGTTAACTCATCGAATCTTTATTAAGTAGTAAAACCTTGGTAGATATAGTTCTAAAGTTAAAGTCGGACGTGAAATAATATTCAATAGTCAGTAGGTAGGTTCCTAGTAGGTACCAATAGGTAAACACTAAATACTATTGATTTTGTATGAATATATTTTTTCTTATAACATTAACAATTATAAATATGTCATATTATAATATGACGTGATAATATAATATATGTCTTATCAAAAAACTAACTTGAAAAAAAATTGTTTTGAGGGACCCGAGCCATGTGCCCCCCCCTCCTTCCCGATTGTCACCTATAAACGGCCACGTTCGTCGATGGCGTCAGAATTCGAAACGCGCACCGGTCGCGGCGACGAAGACGACGTGAACACGTGTCACGCGCTTGCGCGATTGTATATATAATACCATACATATGGTAACGTGCAGCGCCCGGTCCACGTGCGCTTTTCGCGGTTACCGGAAAGCGGTCGCCCGCGCGCAACTACCCTTGGCGGCGGCTGGGCCGCTGGGGTGGACGGGGGCCACCTTATATCGAGAACGCGTAATATACGCCGCGTCGGCCCCGACGCGGATGCTGCGTGCGGATCGCCCAGCCGCCGCCGCCGCCGCTGATCAATAAACGGCAGCAGCGCGCCCCCGAGAACTCGGACCGCCGGCCACGCAGAAAGGCTCGGATGCGTAGTGCACGCGCACAGCGCGCCGCCCGTTACTCCGCCGAACGAGAATGATGCCTCGCGAGACCTCCGCGCCGCCGCCGCAGCCGCCTCGACCCTGCCGCGCCGACACGTTATTATAGGCGCTCGCCGCCGCCTCGTAGTCGTCGTCGCCGCCGCCGCCGCCGTCGTCGTCGTTCTCCCGGCAATACCTCTTCGGAGATAATATTTTAGAGGTACGTGTGCGCTCGTGTGTGTGTGTGTTTGTGCGTGCGTGCGCGCGCTCGCGTGTCTGTGTTTCGGTGAGTGCGCGGGCCGTAGCGTACGGACAGACGGACGGACAGACGACGGACCTCGTTGACGAATATAATAATAATAATAATAATAATAATAATAATTATTATATTAATAATTAAACACGCCTATGCACACTATAAAATAATATAACAAAACATAATATTATATAATATTACATTATTAAAATATTGTGTGATAATAACTTTTTTTATCGTTCGTGACACATCGATTCCTATATTATATTATATATGATAATAACGATATAATATCGCCACCAAGACTGTCGTCGCAGGGTAGTCCGTCGAAGCGTTGTGGTTTTTGAGAGCGCCTTCGGATATCGGATACGAATACGTTGTTGTCGTCAACATATTATCATATTATTGATATTTTATTATACAATTGTATATTTTTGTTATTATAATATTATTATACTGTCGGTCGCCGCACTGGGATTTCCGGGTCAAGTAAGTTATACCTACATAAACGTACACATTATAATATTAAATGTACCTATAGTACCTATATATGCCCGAAGTCATGTAAAGTATAAACTTTATTTTTGTGTTTGGCATTCGAACATTATTTTTACATTTTATGTTCGATTTATCATTGATTTCAATTTTATCAACTCCTTCGTGAATCTTCCTAATATATTTTATGCAAACAAAATATATTCTTTATAACTAGGTATGTGGGAGTGTGGGGTATGTTATACAAAGTAGTATACTTATTTAGTATTCTACAAATCTTATGTATTATACAGAAATAATTCTAGAACTATATACATATGTGTAAAATTAATTTTTTTAAAAAAATTTTGAATTTGTCACAAAACACTAAAAACACAATTATGTTGAGTGATGGATTGTTTTCACGAATACCTAATATTGTTAGGTATACGTATTGTTAAATTTAATTTTCTCACGAATAAGAAATACAAACAGAACATATTAAAAATACTTATTTTACCAAATTTATTCGAATACCTATTTATATAAGTCTGTCAAATTTACCTAAATATATAGTATATTGTATATGTATACACTCCAGGTATCTCATTGTGATCATTCTATATACGCAGTGTCAGTGTGATGTACAAAGCATGCTCACTCCCATTTTTTCCTTTAATAATGAATTTATTCATATCCTGAGTTTTGTCATTTTCAAACATACTACATTCTTAGTATTTTTTGTACAACTTAAGGACTAAGGAGTGTCTCTTGGCGATAAAAACTTCTGTTTTTCAAACAAGAACACCCATTTTCTAGGTACTATAAATTATTTAACGGATAATTTTTCGAAAAATGTTGGTCCACTAATCCGCTCATCTATACTTAAAATACTTATAATTCATAAACTACTTGTCCGAAATTATATTATGAATCGAAATACTCCATACAATATTCTTCAGAATATCAAATTAAAAATGTATGATGTCATTAAAAAGAGTAAAAAATGATAACAATGAAAAAGATTAGTATAAAATATTGTCTTGTGATGACTTAAAATTACGTATAATTGTATAAGAAATATTTTCAAAAACGTTAGTTTTTTCTGAAATAGTGCGTGTCTTACGTTAAATGGATCATCACGTCCAACCCAGAAAATAGTAGGTACCTACCTATTAGCTAATATATCCTCGTTCGTTATATTTAATAATACAGGCAAAGTAATAGATATTAGGGTGAGCTTAAACTGTTCAATGATCTATATATATATATATAGGACGACGCACAGACTCGTATTCTGATCCACGGATCCGGTTTGTTACCCTTAACTTTCTGGGGGTAGTTCGTTGTTGTAATAGTATATCGCGTATAACCTTCTGTTTTTAACCTCGTGGCTCGTACAGTTTCTATTTTTGAATAATTTATAGGAATTTTTATTTGCATAAACACGAAAGAAACTAAGCTTCTTATTTTTATATTAAGGTAGGTCATACACTCATACTATAAAGCTATTGAATATTAGTAAGGTATACAATTGTGAAATGGTCAATTATGAAATATGAATACATAGTTATAAAACGTATACTATATACCTACATTCAAATATAGTTTTACCAAATTACCACAATATCTTAGTATATGAAATCATTGAAATCCATAATATGTATTCATAATTAATGTGACATAAGTTATATCTACGAATTATCCACGTAATTAAAGTTGTGAAAACAACCATTTCATTAATGAAATCAAAAAAAAATTAAATAACCAATCAAAAAATTGGAACTTATTGCTTATGATGGACTATTATGTACTTTAATATTAACATTAATTTATTTTACGATTTTTAATATAAAATGTAAGGATTTTCAAAGGCATATGCCCGTATGCATAGTCAATTGATGTGTCACATAAGACATAGTTGACATTGACTATGCATACGGACATAAAATAAGTTATAAATTATTATATTGTACATTATTTTATGCATAGTAATAACTGTATAGGTAGGTACCTACTTTTGTTCTTAAAGAGTACCTAACTTATATTGTTAAATGGAAATAATTGTGATAGGTACTCATTTGGAATGAGCTTCAAGATGATATTTAGCACCTTTTGGCGGGACTACTTTCCACATGCCTTCTAATTGTGATGGTTGTAATAATTGTATACATTAAACAAATTACTTCTTTCAAGACCATTAATCAAAATGTAGCCCATGTTCTCTATATAATACTCGTATTGTTCTAAATATTTAAATATTTAATAATATTTTTGAAAGTTTTTATGTGTCAATGTTTATCTTTTTTCAACTAAAGCCGTGTTTATGTAACTTTAAATAGTTATTTATTGCTTATATTAATTAGCTATTATCATTAAAAAGATTATTTCAGATAATTTCATTTTATTTTATAACTAGCTATTCCCGCGTAATTCGTAGCCCGTAAAAAATTACAACTCTTAAAAAAAATGTGATTGTTCAACTTTTTTTGGGCGTAACTCGCTGTAGTAAGTGCAACTCAGTCACCCTGGTAGGGAATCTGACTATGTCGGATCGCAAACAATGTGCGACAGCATATCAAGTAGGCAATCCACCTGCGATGGATTACGGACACCACCGATGAGTGGCTTTAAGTGCAAGTCAGCTGCCTTGGGTAGGCAATGTGCGGAAATTCGGTTTAATGCATACTTGTTAAATAGTTACCATTTATTATTAAAACCAATAACAACCATTTATAAACAAAAATTTCCATCGTAAATCTCAAAATTCCTGTTTGAGTACCTCCCCTGGTTGGACCTACCGGGTCCAATTGTAAATCTAATCATCCAGGGAACCCATTCAAACATACACAAATAATTTCATCAATATCGGTCCAGCCGTTTCTTAATGCATTAAGGACAGACAGTCAGACCAACATTTATTTTTATAATAATATTAATAATAGATTGGTTTTAGTTGTTAAAATTTATTTTACTTAAATGAATGTAGATTTTAGTCTATAATATTATAAATTATATCGTGGTGTATAGTTTAATATTCTTAAATACTAATGCTAAACTATATTCTTTAGAAACACTTTCAAAATGTCAACAGTTAATAAAAATTAAAAACCCTACACATAAAACTATAAAAGTTCCAAATGAGATATATTTTAAAGTGGTTCGAGAGTCTCTTGAAATTTAAATAAATCGCATAAAATGCTGATGAATCAAAAGTTTTCAGAAATATTGTAAATTGTAATTCACAATTAATTTATATTAATAATTTTAAGTGTAAGATAGATCAAAACTGATTAAAAATATATACATATCTAAATATATATACCTGTAATAAGTAATGATCGTAATTCAGATTTAACTATTAATAACTAATCAATTGATAAAAAAAATATAAATATTTTAGAAGTTCAGTTTAATAATTACAAATACCTATTTTTAAGTTTAAACCATCAATATAATATATGCTATTCATTTATTATAAGTACGTTTATAATTATTATCGTACATAAAAAATAAAAATATTAACTACTAAATTACCTAAATGTAAATCATTTTAATGAATTATTCAATAATACTATATACGTGGATGAAAATAATTTCCCAATAATTAATACATAGTAGGTATTTAAATTACGAATTTGTGTATCGGAAAATATAACTTCTTTATAATATTTTCAAAAGATATATCATAAATAAAGTATGCATGTGCCATATCGTATTATATATAGGGCGATTCACTGCAATCAATCCCATTTTTCATTTAATAATAAACTTTTTCAGATTTTCGGAATTTTTAAATATACCTACTCAAAGATCATATTTTCTAATTCTTGAGATATTTTTTATGAGGAGTATCCCTTTTGCAAGACAAACTTTTTTAAATATTAGACCCCTCCCACCATCTTACTCTCAATTATTCAGTCCATAATTATTTTGAAAATGTTGATGTACTTAATTCAAAATTCAAACGAGTAGTTATTCAGTTATGAAAATGTTTATAGGTATTAAAGGTTATGTCATTAAGACGGTTTTACAAAAATATAAAGTACATTGATATATGATTGGGTCTATTATTTATCATACTTGGAACACTCTTACAAATTATAAATGTCGATAGATTAACATCAATTAATAACAATTTCAACTTTCCATATCCCCATATCCCATATCCATATCTATATCATATAGGTATCTTTCAAATCCATTATCACGGATCTATTATCCTTACTCCTTAGTACGATTAAAGATAAACAGGTTGCACATCGACTATTGATAAGGTGAAATACGAAATGACTACCAATAATTAACCAGTGGCGCTTTAAGCGGCAGTATTAAAACTAACCGATTATAGATATATAGGTGTAAAATTAGTTCTAAATGTCGACACATATGATTGAGTGTTGACATCAAGCGCCACTAGTTAATTATTAACAGCTGATTTTTATAGTCACTTTGTAAATCAATCTGAAAGCCGTTTATTATAGGGCGATGTGCAACTTGTATATCTTTAATCGTGCTCCTTATAGTACACAAAGTTATATACCACAAAAATGACTCGTTTAAATTTTGATTTTGACACGTCAAAACTTTCAGAAAAACTATTATCTTGATAATTTACAGTAGAAAAGGGAGGTTCTTATTTAAAAAATAGAAGTTTGTATCTCCATTCTCCACAGGATACAAAAAACTCAACGATTTGAAAATATGGTATTTGTGTACCTACTTATATTCAAAAATACCAAAAATCAGCATTTGAACAAATTCATTATAAAATAAAAAAATGGGAGTGAGTATATTTGGTAAATTACTATGTTATAGTTTCTCGCCAACTATTAGTTAATAATTTTTGATTGGTACATTTTTAAAAATTTTTACGCACAAATAATGAGTTAAATTCATATTTATAACAATACAGAAAGTGAAATTGTCTTGGGGATATGATGCATTGAATATTTAAATTGAATTTATATCAACGTGTCAGAGAGTAGTTGTCAAATTAGAGAATCGATTGTACACTTACATCATTTAGGCATTTAGTATTTACCTATGGCAATAAAACAACAATGGGAGTTTAAGACTTTGAGTTATATTATACATTATTTGTTAAGGATTCGTTTTTAATCTGCGTACTTGAATTAATTAAATAATTATACCTTGAATGGAAATGAACAATTAATATTTTTGTTTCAGGAATAATTTAGTAGGCTATGCCCCAAATAGCTTCAAGCTACGACCAATATGGCTGAGAATTCTGATTCAGATTGTGAGAGCGACAGCGACAACGAAGAGGAGGAAGAACTCCAATTTATTATAACTTTTTTATTATCAGGGTTGTGTTTGACACATATTGACCTGATATTATTATAATTTACACCATGGATCTCAGTGGATACGTACTAATACTCAAAGAAACTGAAGATAATAAAGCCAAGCTTTTAGGTAAGTAAGCCGCATGCCTGTTTAATTTTACAAACATTTATTTCACATTAAAAGAAATTGTATTCACAATTTTTCTGTGATTCAATAATAAATAATAAAAACAAAAATATCTGATGCGATGCATTTATATTTATTTTAACCTTTTAGACAACTTTCGTTCGCTTTGCAACCTCAGAATTGTAACGTAGAATTATTGTTGTAACATAATTTACTGTTTTAAAGTATTGATAATATTCCTTATTTATCACATTCAAAAAACAATTTTGAGTGCTAGGTGCAGAGTGCAACTGTTACTAGGTCAGAGTGGATTCTCTTTTTTCTAATTGGATTGCTCATATTTTGTTTTGCATATCAAAATATAAGTTAGAATAATCCATAATAACTATATATTATAATGTTAATAAACCCTACTATTTTATATAGTTTTTAAAGTTAAAATAATATACATAATAAATCGTACTTATTGCTCAGCTTAGAATCTAAAATACAAGTACCTATCTAAATATATCTACTCAATATAAATTCAAAAAATATTTTACTTTGGTCAAAAATTAAAATAACGTTTTTTTATTAATCAATATTATATGTATAATAGCTAGGTAACATTAATTTATATTAATTAAAAATAATTCGTTGATTAAGGCTCAAAAGTCGATCGCGCGGATTTCGAAACTGGTGATGAAATATTCGCAATTAATGGACAGCAAATTGCAGAAATGACTCGTGACGATTTATTATCTTATCTCTACCAGGTGAGTTATCAAACAAATTAAAAACATCATAGGTATTCCACAAAAAAAATTAAATAATTATTACAATTTTACTGAAATATAAAAATGTTGTTACAGTGTATTGTTACAAGAACTATATGCATGAATTTAAAACCTCGAGTAAAAAAAGGTATGTACATTTATTTAATATACATTCACTTAACTATATAGTATATAATATATTTTACTTATTGCATTATACTTATATAGCTATATCCTAAGTATTTGGACACTTTCGTTTGTTTGCTGAAGTATTTAATTGCCCGTATGCATTTCACAGAATGGGTGACAGTTAGACTGACAGACAGCATAATATATTATGTTTTACCGTTTCCTTGTGCAGGTTACGCTAGTCTATATAAAAAAACTGAAAACGAGATGCCCATCCTATATGAACTTTGATATTATTTTTATGACGTATACTCAGTGTCTTCATTATTTTTGTTGGGATGTGCACTGAACTACTGCTGTATATATGGTGTATTATTAGTTATTTATCAACACGTTTGTATAATTTTCCGAGCAATGGGAAATGTAATAATTTAAAAGTGCGGAGTAGGCATGTAGTTCATTCCACTGTCAGCTATTTTAAAATAGAGAATTCTCGTAATACACCCGTTTTATAACTCAAATTCTAGGCTTTATCAAAGAATTCTTTAGATACCTACCGACTTTTCCAATAGACTATTATGAGACATTGTCATGAACTCTTTTACATTTTTCCCACTCACGACTGTACCAAAAAAATATTAATATTCGTTGAAAATAAATTGAGATTCTAAAATGTCCCGTTCTTCTTCAATACAATGTACTTTCACTCTTGTATTGTAAATTCTCTAATTTCCGTAAAAGTCTCTAAGAGTAAGTGTAAAAAATGAAATAACTCTCTCGCCTCTATACTCATCATCATGATGGTGTTTTTATGGGAATTTCTACATCGTCTGTGGTCGACGACTGTCGTTTCTAGTCGGTTAGCGACCTCGAGTGATCACAACAGGTACGTCAGGTAACACCAATAACAGGTCTGTGTTGTTAGTCTACCTAGTTACACCCAGTGTTTTTTACTCGTGCCGCTAACGTTTCGGAGTGCGCGTTTTTCGGTCGGAGTTTCGTATTATTCAGTGATTGTGTACAATTTTTATAAAAAAAAATCGGCTGTGTGGATGGGATTTTATACTTAATCTTTTCTAATATAAATGTATAAAGTAAGTACTACAAATACATGAATTCATAATTTATATTATTTTGAGTATAATGTTAAACGTAAGAGCACTTCACTTAGGTGACCCATAGTAATTAAAAAACTCCCAAGTTTCGTTATCACAAGTATTAATTAAATATGTACGTATAAATAAAAGGGCTGCACTTGAGAACTAATTTAGCTTATAGGGATAGTATAAAAAAAGTCTAACCTGCTTTAATAAAATACCACTAGGTTTTTTTTTTATTGTAAAAGGCTAATCATGAAAACATCTTTTTTTTATAAAAAGTATAGACAAACATATTTTAAATTATTCTATGAATAATAAAAACATAACTTTAAATTGAATAGAGATTTACTTAACCTTTGTTACATTATAGACGAATAGACAATTTTCTTATAAATATATTGTTTGGTAATTTATAATTTTTTTTTCATAGAAGATTTGTGCAACAAATATTGAAGTAATTATTATAAAATTATGAAAATTAATAAAAAAAATATGATTGAAAACAATTTAAGTGGATAGTATATTTTTGTACTTAAAAAATGCTGTTTCTGATATAATTCTCATAGTATAATTATATGAATTGAGTTTTTAACTAATAAATTAGATTTACCTAATAATATAAGTCCCTCACCTATTCACAGTTTCATACTGTTTTATAGATTCCAATCACAATCAAACTATTGACTTAAATTTTATTTTTTGAATAAAATTATTATTTGTGTAGAAAGTCTTATTATAATATATTTGAGCAATATTACATTTATTTTTTAAGAGTAATAATTATTTTCTCCGTTTATTTTACGCACATAATAATATTGTTACAACCTCTCTCCGTGTTTCCCTAATTGTGATTACATTGTTGAAATTAAGGTACCTATCATAACATTTATAAAGATTAACATTCTAATATGTGTTTTTTTCGGAAGATTTTTTTAATTATTTTATTTTTAAGAAAGTTATTAATAATTATAAATAACAAGAAATAAAATATGAATAAACAGGTACTAATTACTTTTTTGGAAATCAAAACATTAAAACAAACCTCTAACAAAACACAGATAATAGTATTTTCCATAATTATCATAACAGAAAATGATACTTCAATAAAATTTAAATAACTTAATCACAAGAAACAATGAGTGGAATATGAACAGAGAGAGAGATGTCTACTATAATATGTGTGTAGACAGAGTTCACATTTTTACTGATGTGCCCTCTTAATTAGTAAAGTGGAGCCTTGAAATATAATATTATCTACATAACATTAATTATTATTAAGTTTTAAAAATTTTGTTAAGATAATTCAAATTTGACTTGTCTGTTGGTTTAAATTAAAGATGTACAAAGAGTACAATGGTACCTACCAAACTTGTACTTCTACCTATTGATATGGACATTGTGTAAAACCTTGGGTTCCATTATGTTACTATCGGGTTTTATATTCTATCTAAGTTTAGTGCTCAAAAAATCTACTTATATACACCGGGTTAATTTATTTAGATTTACATTGGTAAGGTACCTATATAGTACCTATACTAAGGTGAAATAATGTTGCCTTGGCCTCGATGACGTCAATACTTTGAAAAGATTCATATGATAGTTATATATTTTACCAAAACTAAAGTTTGATTAAACTCAAAATTAAATTGTTCTGTATGTATAGAAAAACATCGATTTATACAAACTAATATTATAAATCTAAAGTGTGACTTAAATATTACTTAAAACAAAAAATTCTTAATGTAGTTGTAAGTTATACGAATAGTGCAGCATAACTTAATAATAATTTGTATAATATCTTTTCTAATTATTCAGAACAGGGATTTTGTGACAATTAATCAATAATATTATTATGACGTATGTTAGAAATAAAGTCCATTTAAATTGGTAGGTAGTTTTGATGACAATATGTCTTTCGATAAAATATAGTTTAGAGACAAATGATTTATTTCCAAATAACATATTATGTTTTTACATGAGATAATTAACTATATTATACAGTTCGTTATTTAAGTTCAATAATCTTCGACATACATATACAACATTTAATGGTCAGTAAACCACTGACCGCAATAATAGGATAGGAAATTTACCGACACGTGACTGAGAATCTTATATGTATTTAGACGTCGTCCATATCCAGTTTTTAATAATGCTATTTGGAGGGAGTGGATTTCGGATGTTTTGATTATACCTGGTTGCCAAGGAAATGCCATCGATTCTCCCCACACTTATATATTATGAGTGTTCATACGGATATCCGGCTTCCGGTCAACGTAAAACCATATACTGAACGGTGTACACAATATTTTAATAATATTGTCCAACGGATGATATTTTTCAGAAGTAGGACGCTTAAATTGACGTACATTTTAGCTTTTCTATGTTACTTCAAGTTGAAATATTAGAAACATTTTTTATCCTCACTATTATACATTTTTTTAGATGTTAATTGTTCATAAAAAATATTACATTTAATGATGTGTTTCCTATAGTAATAAGTATAAACTATAAAGCCATGTTTAATATTATGCTTTTTTCATGTCATTTTTAGAATTGATTATTAATAATTGCTAAAAGAAAACTAGAATTAAGTTAAAAATAAAATCAGACTAAAATCAAAATTGTAAGAAGATAGGTGGGTAATTTAATATCAATATATATATTTTTTTTATGAATCTAAATATTTAATTATCATCACCATTTTATAATATTTACTATTAATACAATCGCTATATATTTTTATTTCTAAAACAACAAATAATTCACCCCCCCCCCCTTTTGTTTTAAAATGTAATATTATTTTACACATATGAAGGTTTATACTTTATAGCTCGGATAAAGTGATAGGTATAAACCATGAATGCCGTTTTAACAAACCATACTATAATCGCTTTGTATATGTGTACAGCCGTATAGGTATACATTGTATAGTTATTTTATGATACAATAAACGTATATAGTTTACATTCGACGGTGGAAACGTTAATGTTGTTCCGGTCTCAGAGCAATCGTTGGTGTTAAAGCGTTCTACAGTAGTTTAGTAGTAGTTTTTTCATATTTTAAAATGGTATGTATAGTATATAATATGTAATATGTACCTATATATATGTATGGTACGTACTGGCAGATAAATGTATAAAATGAGATAGAATGAGAAAGAGAGAGATGGAGAGAGAAATGAATACGTGAAACCGGTCATTCGAGTTTGCCTTTGGTGCTGTTGTTAACCTCGAATCTCAAACGAACAGTCAACAGTGGTGAATAAAACGAGTTTGCCCCGGGAAAAATTACTAGATGGATGTCCGTACATAAGATTATTTGTATACATTTATTACATATTTATATGTATATATAGGTATATATATAAATATAGTTTCACTTGCTACTTAATAGATTTGGGAGTCCTGATATTATAGAAATAACAATTAAGAGCATATAGATGTATATAAAAAAAGCCAATGTAAACAGATTAACAATGAGTAAATACTAAATACATCGAACCCTAAAGACTAAAGCTCCGACTAACTTCCGGATTACATATTATTAAATAATTGTTTATTGAGAAAGAATTCCCATGAACAGTATTATTATCGTTTATTTCATAATTTAAATTATAGTAATTTAACGAATTTTAGTTTACATCAAAATAATTTGATAACCCAAAAGTCTATATTCTGTTTTCTGTATCATTCGTTGGATACACCAGCTATTTAAGGGGTTAAAAATAGGCAATTTAATACGAATAAAATAAATAAATATAAAATACGAAATTTTGAGTGAAATTAGAACTTTTAATCTTAAGTCTATTTATATTTTAAATACTAATTATTCAAAGTATCTTACAAGTGATCCCATGACGATATTGTGGTTAGTTGATACGTAATTACCAGGGTTAGGATTTGTATACAATAAAAAATGGTAAAATATGCATTTTATTTACCAAAATATGCAAAAATATGCATTGAAATTTTATACGATTAACACAAAAATATAGTTTCAAAAAAAATGTTTATTTGTTGAAATACGTCAGTGATTGGCGTTTGTCTTAATATAATATAATTGAGAAGAAAAAAATAATTTAGAAATAAAATTTATAATTCACATTCACTACGTGTGTTACATGCTACGACCACATAATTTTTCAATTTTTTGAAAATGAATGGCAAACTATTCAATCTTATATCGCATATATATTGTACCATAGGATTGTATTCATAAAAATAAAATTTAATTGACAAAAAAACCAATTTTAATGAAATATACTATAAAACATTCATTTTTCGCATTCTTATAATCGAAATATGCAATAATACTCATTTTATTCAATATATGCAATAATATGCATTTTATCCAAAATATGCAAAAACATGCAAAACAAAAATACCACAATTTATCTCATCATGAGGTGATTCGTGGACATTACTGACAAAATCAATAATCAGAAGTCGCAAAAAAAACATACTGTTGCATATAAATCCTAGCCCTGGTAATTACAATAAGAAAATAGGTCATTTAGAAAAATGGCAGGGGACAGTACCAAGTAGGCTATTATAAAGCTAAAGTTAAGAAATCAAATTTTCACTATAACAATATGAGAATTTTGTCTGTACAAAAACGGATTTATTTTTCGATATTGCACATAATAAGCCCTCTTATTTAAGTTGCGAAAATTTGGTTTCTTAACTATGGGACAATAGCCCAAGTGGATCTTTCCCGCGTGAAACCGTTTTTAAAAATTAAATTATATACATACGAAATAATGGTTTAATTATATATTTGAATTTATAATATTTATTGTATGATACAATCTATTAATTAATTTAAAATTATGTAAATAACATAATAATGTTCCTGCAAATAACCACTTTTTATTTTCTGGAATACCATTAAATTCAAATAATGTCAACCAAGTTATTAAATCAACAAATTCTTATTTTATTTTTAAAAACATAATATATAATAATTTATTTCAAATATTATATTTGTACACATTTATAGTTATTGCAAATAAATAAGCTATATATTATAATTTTGTTTTGTGGTTAACTTAAATAAGCAATTACTATTATAGTTCTTATTAGCTTATAAACAAAATTAACTTTTAATATTTTTAGAAAAATAAAATATTGTTATAATTTTAAAAGTTTAAACAACTAACCATATAAACTTCAAACTTTTAAGTTATGGTCGGAATTTTAATTAGGTCAAAAAATATTTATTTTGTTTAGTACTCAAGTATCAAAGACTCGAGTCTGTTGTTAACTACTTATGGACTATCTTGGATATTTTCTTCTCATAGTAATAATACTTAAAAATGTTATGAATTTTAATTTACAAATTACAATTAAGACTACCATCATGAATTATCAAATAATATTTAAATTTTGAATTCAATATAATATTGTTATAGTTTTGTATGTATAAAAGTGGAATTGTTCAATTGTATAAAAGTTAAAGTACTTCCACCAGACTCAAAACGCGTGTAAGATATTTGTACAATGTACTAATATTTTTTAAATTTCTGTTATTAATGATTACAAAAAATGAGTAGTACCATTTTCTTGCACACATTTTTTGTATATTTTATAGTGTGAATATATTCTCGAAAGAGATTGAAACCAACATTTCCATATTTTATCGATTTGTTTTTAGTTTTCATGTATATCTGCAATCTACATGTTTTGATCTAATTAAGTTTCTAAACTTGGCGTGCTCAAGAATATTTTTGAAGGATGGAAAAAAACATTATTTTTCATGTTTAACTTGCACGCGAATTTTTTTGTAAGTAGGTAGGACCTAGTTAGGTTATGTCAAATTTGTTTATTTTTTATCAATATTATTAATTTTGATGGCTAAACATATTTGAACATTTAAGTAAAAACTATAAAGATTGGTAATTCTCTTGGCGTCCTATGACCTTTCAATACGATTTATAGTTTTCGAATACATTTATAGTGGGCGCCATTATCCATTGCGCTGTCATCAATTCATATTCATGATACATTGATACAATATCAGCAATAATAGTAATAACTATATAGGTATGTATTGATTAATGATAGATATCGTTTTCTTAGTAAATGTGAAACGCGTATAGTTTGTTCGTTGATGAATAGTTGAATATAATAATAGTATGTTACACATTGAATTATAGCAGTCTGTTAGGTATACATTTTATTAGAAAATTAAATTATCCTTATGTTAATATTCAGAAAACGAATGATGAAAAATTAAATTATTATGTATAAAAACACATGTTACATAAATAATTCGAAGGCGAGTAACCAGATACCCGTGGTCGCACCGCGGTACCTAATGTAGTCTTTATCGCATCATGTGAGAGATAAATGTATTTAAAAACTGTGTGAGTTCGCATGTTTTTAACCGATTTCGTTCATCTCGAAAAAAAACGCTAGACTGCCGCAAAATCTCCACAGTAACTGCACATAGACATAGGACAAAATTCGATGGCCTCGACCGGAGCCAATCTTTCGGCTCAATTATCCGTTAGAGTATTATTTTTTCTTGTACTTTAATGCTTTGGGAAAGAATTCGATTATTTTATTGTTATTTTTGCAGATAGGTATTTGAATTGAAAACTGTTGGTCCAGAACTAAAAGTGTTTCTATTGTACACATTAGTTCTTAATATTATAATATTAATTTAAATATAATAAGTATTAATTATATCGTAATTTATTTATTTATATATTTTTAAATAAAAATTATTATTTAAATATTCACTCGAGTATTCTGGTCCTAAAATCAAGTCATGCTCCATTTATTATTATAGTTACTAAGTGCAATTTTTATAGGAGATCAAACATAGCACTAACATAATAATATGTATATTTTATATATAATATATATTATAAATACTTATTAGTTTTTACTTTATATATTATACGTATTGCAGCTTCGAAGTTTAAAAACAAAAATATTTCAAATGATTATTTGATGTAAACTCAAAAAATATAGATTTATAAAATAGCAGTTAACAGTTTATATTTATTCAAATCATAAACGATTGGATAACTTATTTATATTCAAATATTGTATGCATTACATAATATATATAATGACATCATATATTTTGTGATTATATATATATAATATATATTATTGTATACAACGAATAAGTGCTTGATACTATAAGGAATTCGATAGTCAATAGACTTTGATGAAAACAAAACTTAATATTTCTTATTAGTTGGATTCATCGTTACTTAAATTAGGTTTCCGAATACAGGTGATTTAATTTTCTACTGAAAAAATCAAATTAAAAATGTTAAATATAATTATTTTTAAATAAGTTTAGTTTTAATAAATACCTATCTATTTCAAGATATTCTTTATACAAATAATCAAGCAATTTTTTCTATTTATTTATACAGTTAAAGGGTTAGTTGTAACTTGTATTGCTTAAATTGTTCTTTTCATAAACAGCTATTGATCTGATATTGAGTTTTATATTCATAATAGTATAAATTCAGCTCTCCTCGGAATCACGTTTTTAATTTTTAAATTATTACGAATTTTGTCGTTAAGTAACGCGCAGTTACCAATGTATTACGCAGTTTTCCGAATTGTCATTATTACTATAAGTTTTTTTTTAGAGTGTAAACTATAAACCAATCAAATAGTTATTACGCAAACGTTATTATAATATTTGTTGTGTAAAAGATTGTAATATATATGCCAAAAGTAATATTCTTTAAAATAAAGATTTTTTTTTATGAAATATTGCATATAAGGGATATCTATAGGTATTATATTATATTGCAGAAATTATTGTTATTGTTGTAACTAATATTATAAAGTCATATATTATTATATTATGCGTGTAACGATGTTATAGGTATTTTTACGATTAGGCATACCCTGCTGTGACTTAATATTTCCGGCTTTTCTATACATAGGTGTATAACATAAGTATACCTATGTACATAATATATTATGTGAAATATTATATACATATTATACTCGTGTCTCGTACACGTCTTTACAGTCGTTTTGGCACAGTTTAATGTATTTTTAACACCATACTGCCAGTCGTATCTATACAGGATTTTTAAAAACATAATGTATTATTATATCATCAAGCAGATCTGTGTATACGAGAAAATGTAGAAAAAAACTTTTGGTTGTAGCTGGTAGGTACTTAAGTAACGAACGGCGCGGCGATGATGTCGTATTATATAGCTTTACTGGGCACATTGGCATCGGTGCTTTATAGTAAAACCGTCGTTGTGCAGAGTAAACCCTCGACGTATACACTATAAGACAACCATTATTTTGGACGTTGGCCAGCAGCGGTTCACCTCCCTCCAACCCCCTCATTACCGCCATTCACATTTTCTTCAGATAAACTTCCCTTTGAGACCTTGAAAATTCACGCGTCCTCTGTAGTTGGTACCTAGTCATTATATAACTATGTAGCTGATGATGCTGCGCGACGGAAATCCAAATCACGAAAGAACAATATACACGATCGTGTGTGACGTGTGTGTGTGTATTATGAGTTAAGGAACAATATAATATATTATTATTATTGTCAGAGTCCTGCGCGGCGGCAGAGCTCACGTAATGCGATGTTGCCATATTATATTATTATGTATGCGCGCGACCGGTTGCCCTTGACATCAAGCAAAGCGCGTTTTTTCGGTCCATCGTGCCGCGTCTTCCTCCTCCGGTCGAGCCGCGTCTACGATACGCAGCCCGCGCTATCCGAATAAGACTATGTTATACCCGTACGAGCTGTATATTACAAAACTATATAGGTATGGTTGTCACGAATAGCTGTGTTATTATATTTCCTCGTTGTATGCGTAGCCTGTACCAGCAAGCTATATTTCAAGCAGATACCAGCTGGGTTGGACAAGATATACCGCGGACTACAAAGAGTATCTTGGTATATACAATACGATACGAGATAAGTACCTATCTACCTACTATTGTTTTAGTAGGCATCAAGATGTACGAGACACTTGATACTTTAAGAAACCATAAGAGATATAAATTACTAGATCAAGATACTCTAAAAAAGTTGTTCAACATTTTTTTATACACGCCTTTATATACATAGGTACATACAAAAAAGCGAAATCAAACGTTTTAGTAAATGTTTTCAAACAATAATTTATTCTGATTTAAGATAATAATATAGGTACATACAATTATAAATAACACATATAGGTACCTATATATATTTGTTCAAATTCACTTAGTAATATATTATTATGCAATTAAAAATCATACAAAGTTAAGTAGTAATATATATATGGCTTACAATTATGTATATGTATATAATATATATTCTTATGGATTAGTGGATTACCAAATTGTATTTTACTGTCGTAGTTATTAACATAAATATGTTTTTGGACTGGATATACGTTTTTTGTTCCTGACTGATTTTTGTAGGGTTTTCGTTGTCGTAATGGTTACTTATTAACAAAAACATAATATTTATGATTCATAGATTTCTATTATAGAAGAGAAACATTGAGTATAGCGTGCTATGTTTTATTAAATAGTCAGCCCGGGCAAACCACCCGAATATTTTTTTATTTATGAAAAGCATCTTGATTTATGTAGGTATCTGATTCTGATATACTGCTCAACCCCGAGGTACCTGTTGGTCGCTCGAGAATTATACACAGTAGTAGTGCGAACTTTTTTAGTCTTTGAAGCAAATTCTATATTTGAAATATTTTTTACCCTTTTTATTACAGCAAAGTGAATCACATGGGGTTAATCCTAAAGCCCGTAACATATTATATTAACTACAATATTTGTGTTGAGACTTGAGATCTTACAATAGTACACCTACCCGGACTTGCGGCCACCCACCCACACACTTGTTACAGACATGAAGCAATCGCTTAAAACATACTACATGAGTACATGACTATAAATCCCGCCACCATTGATTGTACATATAGATTCGCTGTCCTAGATAATTCATAATATAATTTTTTATAAGTACATTTCAGTGTAGGTATTTCACTTATACCTATATTTACTAAACGTATAATAGTGAATCTAATCTAATAATTTGTTGATATAGTTAGGTTAAATTAACCACTAAGTTGTTTTGACATTCAATTTTTCCGAATAAAATCGAACTACCTACCAAAAAATAATTTCTATATAGTAATTATATTGTTTTGAATGAATTTATATAATTTCTAGGGGTAAGCTCTTTTCAATTTCACAGGGAGGGTAATCATCACACTCCAACCTATATAATATACCGAATAAGGCGTGTATTATTATTATATACACATAACGTGGGTGTAAAGAACTCTCCTATAATGTTACGTATGCCATGTATATGAAAAATGATTGCTATAGGTGTAGATAATATTTTTCCTTAACATACCGCAATTGACATAAACATTGTTTATGAATCAGCTTTGACTCGGCATGTATATTATATATATTCAGTATTCACGTATACAATAATTTTTGCGTTCATATATAATATTATAATAATATGTATGTATAATTATTAAATTATAAATCGAAAACCATACTAAAAACATTCGTTCGTTTTTTATTATACCAACTATAAAAAAACCATTATAGGTACCTACACACATACACTGCAGGCGTCGTTTAAAAATGTTGAATATGCCTGTTCCGGTCGTCGAAAACAATAATATCTCGTGAGAGATGAGTGTGAATGTGTAACTTCTCGAGTGAAATATTTTGTGAGACTGCAATCTGCAGTATTAATGCTTAGACGAGTGTAAATTCATACCTGTTCGACGCACACTTTTTGAAAGTAGGTAGGTACTTACGAAGAACTTTAACGACCATGCACATCGTATAAAATAGATTAGTGTATTCAATTTTTTTTTAAAATCATATTATATATCTGGTTTCAACGTCACACACGTATCATATTTATATTATAAGTACAAAATCCTATATCTATAATGTCAAACTTTTAAATTTTTTTTAAAATGTTTTTTAATTTAATAATCGCTAGTTTTTTAAAAAGTATTGTAAGAATAATAAAGTATACCCACCTGCATTAAAGATTTATCATCGATATCGTAGTTGTTTTTAAATCTAATTTCCAGCTGTGTATTGATGATATTTGATGTTATGGTTATTACGTCAGGAAAAATATTGAATTTATTTTATGAATTCCACTTAACAGCGTACCTACCTAATACCTATATATATTTTAACTGATTACAAATTTATTCAATTAATTATGTTAGTACCTATGTATAAACAATTTTTTTTATAAGCAATATATTATTATTAGTGATGATCACTAGGAGCCATTTTATGCTAGTAATGATGTTAATATCATTCATATTATTTATTTAACATCATAAAAAAATTATTATAACTCATTTTTATGGAATATCGTTTTCTACTATGTATGAACATATTCTATTTATAGTTAGAATTTGAATTAATAAACATGTGCAAATATTCAAAACATTTTTTATAATTTATGTATTGATTTACCGATAATTTTCAATAATTTTTGTAATTTATATATTTTACTACGAAGTACTGATATAATAATAATAGTTAATTGCAACAACAAGATGTATTATACTGTATATAGGTACATGTTAGGGGAAAAAATTAAGCTTACAAAAGTTGCAAACTCGTCCTATAAGTGTGAATGTGGATGAATTGTATTCAATAAAAATGTAATAAATTAATATTACCTATGTATTCATTAAACAAAGGAATACAACAAAAGTGGGTAAGTGGATGTCGCTCTGCTATACAGTAGGTTATAAGTGGGACAATGTATAATGGATTGTATTACTTAACTTGAATTCAATAATATAATATCATTATATAAGAAAAACGATTCTGAGCGGAGACGGTTTATCAGTCTGGATTTTTTTAATTTTTATTATTTATTATAGCCTTTAAGTAGAATTAAGATTATAATTTTTTATACGTTGCTACGGTGATAAACAAATCGTTAGAAATTAAAATCCCATTTTAAGCGGTTTTTCGTAATTTGTCAGTAGTTTTTCCCGTGGCATTAAATAACTATTGAGAAAATCGAAAAATGACCTCTTTAAAGTACCATCTTGATCTAATTTTCTAAAAGATAAGGTACTATATGTTGAAATCGAAGCACTCCATCTGGTAGAAATTTTGTATACAGGATATAAAAAAAAATGAAAATAAACACCATTGTAAAACCACTAGCTTCCTCGCTCCGCTCAGAATCTAAAATATGTTAAAACTTAAATTATAAAGTACTACAATATAAAATAAACAGTAAATATACTATTGCATGTAAAAGTATGATAATTGATGATCCTGAATATTAATTTTAATTTTAATTTTATACAATTTTAATATAAATGTGTATAACTTATTTTTCTTCAATTTCAAATGGCCATTGTCATTTGCAGCTATATACATATCATCCTTACCTAACGCAAATAAATACTATATATTTATATTTTATACGTTTAGTAGAATACTTTTAAGTTATTTAATATACTTTTTTGAAATTTAGTTTTAGTAGAAAAAATTGTTTCGATTGAATTTCATTGTTCTCGGGCTAGATCAATAAATATTATGGCAATACACCTACTGCGCGTTGAAAAATTACTATTGACCTATAATAAGTTGCAGGAATTACACCTACACGGCTTTCAATAGGTTTATTTTTCCGTCTCAAGGCTATTTTAAGTGACTAATTTAGCTATATAACAACGAATAATGATAATAATAACAATATTATACACAATATTCAAGTAAACTATATTGTATTCATATAATTTATTGATTTGATTTATCGTTATAATTACGATTGAATTGTCTTTTCTAACTGATGATTTTTTTATTTGTTTGTACAAGTTCACACTTTTTGGTTCTTATGTTACATATTAAGATTTAGGACAATTGCAATAATGCATATTATGTAATATATAAAATCCATTATTTCATGCGCGGTCATAATAACCAATGTGAGCATATTATAATAATATAAAGTATTTTTTATTTAATACATTAAAGTCAAATAGTATAAATAAATAACCAATGTGAGCATATTATAATAATATAAAGTATTTTTTATTTAATACATTAAAGTCAAATAGTACCTTTCATAAATATAATATTTTATAAAAAAATTGATTAATCTAATGATTCAATAAAATTTAATGAACAAATCATGGGTCACTAGATCATGTTTAAGGGACCATTACCTCACTATTTATTCATTAAAATATTAAATGTTAAATTATTTTTACGAAACTAGGTATTAGTATTTGAAAAACAAAGCACAATATAGGTACCCTGCCATTTCTATGCCGCGTAGGTGGATTGCAGGTACCTACTATAATTTACTATTATTATTCCTAATGGTCTTTTACTCTTTTTTATGTTTTTATTTGCAATTATAATATTATAATCTGTGCAAGATGCCATATTTTATTTTTTATGTGAACGCATTTTATTATGCATGTCAGTATAACTATGTGATATTACGTATAGTATAAAAATGTCTTATACTTATTTCTATACCGTTTAAAATTAATCACTACCTAAAATAATACACTATGTAACTACATAATTGCAATTAAAAATCAAAAGTAGCATCATTAAATCGTTTAACCTTAATTTTTACTCCATTAACGTTTTTTTATTATTGGAAAGTGAATGAAACCACGTAGTTTGGGTACATGACTTGGCTAAAGTAAAGTACACAAAATCATCACGTGTAGATAATTATATATTAAAAACGTTTAGCATATTTCGTCGAGTTTGTTAAATACAATGCTCACACTCAGAATCTTTTTACCATTGTTACTTTAAATATAATGATTATAAGTTGTTTATCATAAGGTTTAAAAAATCATATTATTTTTATACTTCTATATTTCTGTTTTTAATTTCATTGTTTAAACTTGAAACCATTATATTATTATAGTCTATAGATTCTTATTTGAATTAAAATTTAGTTTTGGTTTCAAATCCAAGCGCTTCGGTTTTTAGACTTTTTAAATGTATGCTAAAAATTACATATGGTATTATAGTTGAACAATAATATAAACACAATTTTATCTCGAATGCAATTTTTTTTAACCTGTTTAATATGCGTAAAATCCGAAATCGTGAACAAAACAACACGTCACTATTAAAATTTAAATGTGTAAATATTATTTACCTATACTTCTTGTTATATCCGTTTATAATTTGTATGATGACTATTAAAATAATAATAATATGTGATATTATGTTCGTAATTCATGATTACTATACATTTTTCCTTTGTCATAAATATATAATTAGAATATGTTATTATTATGTTTAGCCTCAATTAGGACGATCTGACTTTGTAGACGTCATAGTTTAGCGAATACATTTTGGAACATAACAATGATAAACAAATTGATTATTTAAACGTAAATTTCTGTAAGTAATTAACAATAACCATAGGTTTATCACGTCCTTGAAAGACTTTTTTTTTATACATTTCAGAATTTTTTTAATATTATTACTCACTCATTGCAATTTAATATGACGGTTAACCATTGTGAAATGAAGACACGCCTAAATTGTGCAATATAATTACCATTGAAAAAACGCCGGAAGTATTTTTACAGGACTATTTCATACCTATGTATTTATTATATTTTTAACGTCTGCTAAAATTTATAATTTTTTTTTTTCAATTAAGTTATAATTACACAATATTGTTATCTATTTAGGTTGTTAAAATAAGTGTCTACTTTAAATCTGTAGCTACGCATGGAGTAAAAAGTACTTAATACGTGTCAACAATTTTTTTTTTATGTAACTATGCGTTGCACAAAAATTTTAGGTACACATATGTGGGCTTAAACTGTATTATCATCTCTGTAAAATTTATAAAGTTTGAATATAAATTAAATATTATTTGAGGTATGACTTTCAACTGATATTTATAATTATTATCTTACAACGTAGCATTGGTGTATTTGTGGTTATTTAAATGGGTGATGGAATTTTATTTTTATAATCTAATGGTAAATACATCGATTTAACAATTATTAAGCTCGAAGGCTGAAAGTGGAATCAATCTGAGAATTCTTATCACAATATTTTACCCCTAAAAAAAAAAAAATCAAATACAAATGCAACAATTTTTGTTTATCAATAACAATATTATTATAAATAAATATAGTGTGTGTTAGAGAGTAGGTCATAAGGAAACCTCAAGTTTCTCCGGGACGATGACCGGTATCAATTTCTTCTCGATGATATTGATAGAGGAAACCGGTTTACTTGTAAAGTCACAAAAGTAGGGGGGTTTGGCAATCAGCTTTAAATTAATAATAACAAGCATAATAGGATATACAACTGAGCTCGACAAATGTAAATTTTATAATTTTTATTTGTTTGTTATCATTTAGTCGTTACCACCAGCATAGACTCGGCAGGTTCCGATCTAGGTCAAGTTCATGATGCCTTCTTCATCGGAATTGAAGATGAAGCCAAAGAACGGTTGGAACGGCTGGCGGCTAGCAAACGTATCACACCAGTTGACATTACTAAATTGGCTCATCAGGTATGTTTTTTATTTTAGCCATAATAAACCGTAGTAACTAATAATTAATAAATAATAATTGCTTGTGCAAAGTCAAAAACGAATTGATTCAATAATCTTCCGAGTAAGTGTTGATTTAAAGGTATTTCGTATACGGTATTCCTACAATATTACATAAACGCGTAATTTTAAAATATGGAAATCTTTTTTGTTCAATTCGGATGAATATCTGCATAATTATTATGAGTCACTCTACTTTAATTGCGTAAAATGTTTTACCTATGTTTACAATGAGTCAGGAATTTTGAGAATATTAAAATATACAATATATTATAATCTATTTAAATTGACAGACAAATAAATATACTTACCTGTGTTTAAATATGAATATAAATTTGTTTGGGTAGATGCGCTTACTATTATTTCGCGAAATAAAACTAGTGCTGCACGTGTGCAATAATAATAATAATATACAGCAATGTTAAATTTTTTTTAGTTTTTGGTTGCGATGTTGACATTTTAATATCTATTTAATGTATGTACCTATATTATTTTATAATGTTTATTATTCACAAATTTATTTCAACATTTATAATTATTATACAATTCATATTATGTTTAATATAAATTGTACACATTGTACACGTTTATAGTATTTTTAATACATATTTTATAATACCCAGCATACCTACGTTCTAGTATAAAATCATACTGTACGATATCTAATTAATTCAATACAATTATTTTGTAAGTAAAAGTAAAATATTTTATTGGCATTAATAAGAATTTATTAACACATTGATAAAAAGTTATTTTAAAAAGCATACATTTCTGCATCATTTTTCATTCTTTAGCTTTAATGAATGACATTCACACATTATTGTAATATACAAAATAAGTTGTAAGGCAGATTTAGTGTTTAAAATAGTGTGTTTTTCAGTTTTTACATAAACTTTAATTTGTCTTTGATTCCATAATTGTATGAGGTATTTTTCAAATATTTTTTTATTAATTTCCACTGTTTAAGTTATTCAGCTCAACAGTTACAACCATTAACGTAAATATAGAAATACATTGTATGAGCTATATAACTTATTTCAGACTTTTTCGTCTTTACCGGTCGTTGATTTATTTATTTAGTTTTAGGATGTTGAACGCCTGGTCGTATATGCAATTTTAAATACACAAATGAATGTTATGTGGTACTGTAGATAATACCTTATGCTATATAAACTACAAATAATTATTTATTTATTTTAATATTATTTTTATAACTATTATTTCGTATATGTAAGTAATTAAAATATATAATTTCTTATTCATATTCATAAAAGCACTAAGGACTGAAAAAAACATAATACCATATATAATTTTTTTTTAATATTTATCTTAAATTTAGCTATGGAAAAATTTAAAAAAGTGATTATTAGACATAGTCTCTCAATGTAGATTTTAAAATAAGACAATGTTGAAGTATGCAAATTAAAATTATAATTGTATTGTATGTAAAATAGTATTAAAATTATAGTCATATTATAGTATTATATTAAAAATATAATTTGCATCTAAATATTAACAAAACTTAAATAATAACTAGGGCACAATATATAATATATATATAAATTTTAGGGGTATTTTAGAATATTCCAATGATAAGACAAACAAAATATGAATTATTTATATTGCATATTATTCAAAATTTTTGATATTATTTTAATATTTAATAAATAAATGTCTAAAACTAAAATATTATTGTAAGTTGTAAGATTTGGGAAATATGCTGTATTTACTATTTTTTAATTCGATTGACAATGACCTGCTCTTGAAAATTATTACAATATCCTATTACAATATTTTGTTTTAGTAATATTTTATAATGTTATGCATTATTCATTGCAATTTATTGTAAACAATTTCGTTTATTATCATATTTTGCATTTTACACTTATTTTTTGTACTCATTAAATATGCACTACATTTTACTGTTTATAAGACTATATATTATAAATTATAAATGAATAATTATTATACGTGTTTAATGATACATCTTCAGTTCCATGGTTCGTGGATTAGATTAACATGTTTAAGAATCGGGTAGGATATAATGTTTCAAAATATATATTAAATTAAACTCGTATTATTTTAAATTTATCTATTTCGTAAATGAAATAATTGTAAATAAATTCTTATTATATACTAACTTAATAATCTTTATATTATACTGTTAACACGATGTGCCTACTCAAAATACCAATTTAATAGACAAGTTAAGCTATTTTAGTAAATATATTATGATTATTGTTCTTATAACAACGTTTTAACTAACAGTCATGTACAAAATATAGGACCCCTATGTTTAAAATATATAACTTTTACATAAATTAATGTTGGTTACACTAGTACATTTTTTGTTTTCATGAAATTTAGGGATAAGGGTGGAAGACAGTGCCCATAAAGCTGACATTTATGTGTAATTCCCCATAAGACCAAATAATAATGTATGGCTTTCTTTTTAAAAAACGTATAAATATTAAAAACTAACATCAATTATTTACCTAATCATTTTTTTTTAAATTAATCGTTTAATTTTTTTTACTTACTTACCGTCAACAGAAAAAAAGGAAATTTTGATTTTTTCATTTCTATAATGTGTTAGATAAATATAATATGTCTAGTACCTAGGTATTTACAGTTAATAGTCAACGATAACACATAATACATATTTTAAATATAAATAAAAAAAATAAGTTGTACATAAAACATATTTTTTTGTTATAAATCGTCAACTAAATACAACTATTTTTAAATATTATAATAGTTTTTTTTTTTTTTATTGATCGTTAGCCTGGCAACTATGGTCATTAGCTGCTTGTTTTTTGTCTGTAGGGGAGGTAGTGTAGGTTAGTAAACACATGTGTTTTGGTTTGGCAGATTTTTTAGTGGGTACCAGTGGGTATCTCCCATGCCCGGGTGGGTGGGGGGATGGAGGCACTTCTCTTCGGACATCGTGACTTGCCGGAAGAAAAATGCCACCCGTGAACCGAGGTTTGAACCAGCGCCGATGTGCGTCACAACTGACGCCTTAGTCCACTCGGCCACTCCGTCCCCTATATAATAGTTTATAATTTATATGAAACAGTACCTATTTACCTAATGGTAAGAAATAGATAAAAACTACAGTATTGTACAGAATTAAACGTATAATAATATGCAGTTTTAATTTCAACACAATTTTAAAACACATTTTAAGCACGTCTACTATACGTCCATACGTACGTAGTAGGTACATAAAAGTAAATTTCTAGAATTAGTGAATCTGCAATATTTCAACTTGTATTATTTGGTCATTTGGGTGATGTATTTTAATGTGAAATAATTTCCGACAGTGAAATATGAGCGCTGGTCAAAAACTCGAAATCAGACACCACACCGCGCGGTCCGCATGAAAACAAATTTGGGCCATTTTATGCCGTCAAGATTTATGAGCCAGTTAATTAGACACGTTTCTGTTACGGACCTGTAAAAAGGTTCAACTGTGTATGGCGCCGAAACGTTTCCTTTGACTACCTATTTGAAAACCTCATGTCTGGTATATGGTGTTCTACGACTTGTCCTTAAAACGTTTTTAATATGCGTTTAATCACCGCGCATAGTTTTAATACCTTATACCTTTATTGAATAAATATTATTCATTAATAGATAATTCAGATTGGTTGTAGACACTATATTTAACATTATAAGTGATACGTATTAAGTGAGAATTTTTTTTTCTTAATTTTCGACAATATTTAATACTCATCATTAGATTCTAAGTTCTAACTATAGTTTGCATATTTGCATCTACAAAATAAATAGTATAATTTAATGTTATATTTATTTATGTAAAAATGTTCCAAATGAATAACATAACAACTATGTATTAATGTATCATAGGTACTATTATTTATAAGCTTAGAAATATATTAAAAGCAAAGGTAGGTCACGACTTATTTATTTAAAACACTTATTTAAGTGTGGGTTCATTTTTAGAATAGGAGTAAGCACATTGCAAGGTTTTTTATTACCAGATAATCAATTCTTTCTATTTTATTGGAAAACAATTTGTGTAATTTGTTTATATTTTTATTTTTATATAGTTGATGCGTCAATTGCACCCGACAGCCGAACTCAACGATTTTTTAGACAATAAGGTACACAGTGGCCGTGTCGGTTCTTCATGCCCACCGGACAACGGAAATAAATTAGCCGAACAAGCCGACCCCAAATTATCTAGGAGACCTAGTTCACCATTCAATAATGGTCATACCGAGGTTCTTATCTGCAAAGATGTCACCGATGGTAATAATAGACTGAAGGCTGTCGACGAGACCAACGAAACTCAAAACTGGTGAGTTGTAGTAATAACTAAGTAATAACGATTTTCAATCTTGTCAATTGAAATATTTTTAAAAACACTATTATGATAAAACAGTATTTACAGGATATATAGGCTCGTTTGTGTAGGTATTATATATTTTGCAAATTGTAGGCTATATTATATTTATCAAAGCCGATCATAAAACTGTGAATATTATACACGGCACTAATTTTAACGGGAAAAAATAATTTTCAATCGTAAATACGGATATTACCTATATATTTATTTAATTATTAAATTTTATTGTATTATTTATTTTTATAGCATGATTATTACACACGTTTTTAACATGCATTTAAATTTTAACTATTTAATTTTCAATTAATGGTGTACTGTATTGATGATTTACTATAGTATTTATCGGTCAAGTATTTTTTTTTAATATTTTTACGGACGTACGCTAATTTTGTATAGAGGATTTCAGCAATAAATAATTTGCAGTCGAATCTAACACAATATTCAATAGGTGAAATTATTATATTTTGAATACACCCAAACAATTGTATAAGGTTTAAAAAAGTTTACGAAGTTTGGGGCCTTGCAATGATGTCCCCTACATAATTTTGCACCGTATATAATCGTAGATAGTTGGTCGTTTGCCTTTCCTTAAAATCCATAATATTATGTTCAGTTCTAAAATATAATAAATAAAATAATAGGTATTATGAAAAAAAAACATGTATTTAGAATTTAGATATTAGATATCGTTATCCATGACACTCTATATTCATCAAGAATACCATAGAAAGCTATATATTATTATGCTGGTTAGTATTTTTTAATAATTGTGTGTTAAAGTGTGTTTGTAGTGTTGAGCATAGTAAATAATTGCTTTCTAAATTCAATATAGTATAGACGTATTGCAATCGGAAATTCATGACAAATGTATTTTATAATTTATATGTGAGATCATATACCTACAACTATAATATAATACACTATATCGTATTACTGTACCTATACAATAACAGATCTATATTTAAAAAAATATTAAATTCCAAGTTTGAGTTAATGATGTAGGACGCGTAAGTATAATATACATTAAATGGGAATAAGTGTTATTATAGAATTATTACGAATCTGTTATTTTACTAAAACTGTTTGTGTTCATAACAAGTAAGAACTATAATAATATCTACATTTTAAGCATTTGTCTGGCTTTGATAAAAAAAAACAAAAAAACACTAGATTCCAGTGAAGGTAAAATGTATATTGTATTTCATTTTTATCGTTACTTTACACAGTTGTTTGTTCTCACAATTGATTTTATTGTGTAAATCATCTGAAATAGCTATCGATACTAATTTTGTCGTCAGTACTTTTAAAATAATAAATTACAAACGTAGTATATATTAATTTCAAATATATCAATGTATTTAATCTATAAATGTTTAAAAAAAAATACAAAACGTGACAATCCCGTAAAGAAAAAAAACCACTTATACATTTTTTATCGGAATTTGAACACGGTATACATATAAAACGCTATACCTACTCGACGATATTTTAATTTCATCCTGCTATAGGGTTGTTGCAATTCAATTTATTACCAAGTATTAGCCTACTGTACGGTTTATGAAATGAATTGAAATTATATCAAAAAAACGTATTTAATAACTAAGTGTAAGAATAATTATTATTCTTCGTTTTCGGACAGAACCTGATTATTCTTTGTTTTTGAAAAAAAATTTTACTATTTTAGTCCTAAAGGCATTTCCGTATCGGACATCCTGAAATTGTACTTAATTTTTACAAACGATGATTGCTGCCTGCAATTTAAAATATTTAAACGAGTGACGAATAATAATTTTAATATTGTTTTAAAATATTTTTCAATATTGATGGTTTTATTAGCCGGCAGGTAGATAGTTAACTATAGTTAATATTGTATAGTTTCTTCATTATTGTGCACACAATATTATTATCACACACGCGTAGAATATTATACCTAGAGTTTTCGTATACTGCATAGAGAACTGCAGAGCATGATTCCGCCCACTATATAGTTTAAAAAAACGATTATTTTACCAGCAACGTAGACAATGATTATAATGAAGAGTTATGCGAGACCATGAGCGTTTTAAGGTTTTCCCCTTCCAAAACGACGGGATTTCGAAGGGGGCTGTTTGTATTTTTTTACGGTCCACCTGTCTTTAATTTACCACGGTAACGTGCACAATACAAAGGGAGTTTTTTTAACCGGCTACGTTTTGATTTTAGTATATAGTACCTACGTCCTACGCGTCGACACCGTATAATATTTTACTATAATGTTTTGTGTAATTAATTAAAATAAAACCATAGGTACGCGTTATAAGTTATCTAACTAATCAATAAGTTCTATTCGAATGACTTAATGGATCCTTGTTCGTTCAAAATTTACATTTTGTTTTATTATAGATGTTGAATATTATTATTATTACTATTATTTTTAATGTAATTATCACGTTCTTCGGTCGGTTTCAAATTTCAATATGACATAGTCTTATGTAACGTGTTATATTAAAACTGCAATTACACATATTATATTATTCGCATTATTATCACTTTAAACCCTTTTCTTTATGTACTGTACTGTACGATTTATTTGTGGCAGAGGTTGCATTAAATCGATTTTTTTTTCAGTTTTTTCTGTGAATATCAACCACCGCCGTATTATATTTCGATTATCTTGACAGATTTCTAAACTGCAAAAACCGGACAGTGATCTGTTCTGCTGCAGATCCAAGTATATATTTCGTGTACTGCAGTCAAACGACACGGTTGATAAATTATTTTATAATATGAACACCGTGTCAGTCTTTTTTTTGGCGGAAATTTTTACTTGGTCATACTAAACGGAGAGGAAAATTATTAATAAATCCACCTCTCCCCTTATCCCTTCCGTTGTTCTGCACATACACACACGTGACATAACCAGTTATTGATTATAAGACCAGAACCGTATCATATACATATTATATTATTACTATTATTATTATACGTACGGGTTTGTGTTTGTATACACGGATAACTATAATATAAACGACTACATATTTTCAAACTCGCTTATAATATTATGTTATGTGTCTCCAAGTCGGTGGATAAAACAAATTTATTGCGTATACATATTAATGACCGTAATGGCTAAAAATAAGTAGGAAGATGGATACAATAATAATATTCGGTGACGTGTTTAGTAAAATATACCTATAGTACCTATAGTTTTAAGATGAGTTTACTAAGCACATAATATCGTGAAAAATGTTTCGATATTTTTACCGAAGATATACATTTTAGACCAATTAGGTATTCAATATAATATATTACATATTACATATACTTATTATAATACCCAATACATATTTTAAAAAGTCTTAAGGTGCGCAATGAAATTAAATATTTTGATGATGAAAATTATTTTGTTAGTAATTCATGAGGAATAAAAAGATTAGTAGGTATTTAAATTTCCTATCACGTTGTAATGAATATATATATATAATATACTGAATTATAATATTCGTTTGGTAGTTTTTCCTCAAAACCGATTTCAGTTGTCGATCTTTGGCTATGATAAAAATCAATATTTTATTGTATTGCATAATAAACAGTTTAGCATTTATTTTTATTTGCATTATATTTATAAATAATATAAAATATGCTTCCTCAGTAAATAATATATCAATAGATTTTTTGCAAGAAATTTAAAAGTTTTATTGATTATAATTAATTATCTTTTCTTTTGAAAAATGTATTTATTCTTAACATTGTTTGAGTTCATTTTTGTAATAATACCTATTATAGGTAAATCGTTATGAATTCATAAGATATATTATATGAGTTCAATATATTATTATGTCGTATCAAGAAACCCGTTTAATTAATATTCCATTATTCATTAGTTGCAGGTATTAAATATAAATAATATAATTTTACCTAGGTATAATATGCTGTTCTTTATGAAATGTATGGTGCTTTATGTAATATTATAATTCGTTAATACAATCTCGACTTGGTTGCAGTATAATTAAGAAAAAACAATAGTCGTGGTATACTGGTATCCTCTAAAACGATATTTTTTCAATTTGCTTTATGGAGTTTAAAACAAGCTATAAATTAAATGCGGTAACACAGTAAAATACATATATGGCCCCAGGGATGGATCTAGTGGGAGGATAAAGGACACGGGGAGGGGCGCAGGCGAACACATACACTTCCCCATTATTTTCGGAGATTCAACAATTGAATACTATATATCCATGATTTTTTTACTATACTAGTTAATAAATAAATAGTATAAAATGTATACTAAATAATACTATAGTAAATATACTTCATTCTGTATCTACACTGGTCTTGAAAGTTTTCACCATCACGTAGCTATCATTATTTTCTATACATAATGAGATTTTCAAAATATTTAGACTAATTTCATGCTATTTTTCTAAGATTATCCACGAACTTAATCATATCATCTTAGGTACGTAATAAGTATATAAATATATCGTGTATATTTGATGTTGTCAAAAATTAATCCAACCTAACGTATATATATTATAAAATAAATAAGATGCTGACCAGAATCGCGTTTTGTATTTACTTTAAGTGAATCTAGGAAAAAAAAGCCCCGGAAAAAAAAGCCCCGGTAAAAAAAGCCCCGGACAACATTCATTGGAAAAAAAAGCCCCGTCATAAGAAAAAAAAGCCCCGTACCAACTAAATACATTATTTTTTTTATTATGATTTACATAATTAAATATAATCATAATATAATCATTACATTTATCAATGTACCTAACACTTCTTTAATATAATATTATTTATTAAAAGGTAACTTTAAAAAAATTACATCTAGTATATCGTATATGACATTAAACAATACATAATTATATCACAGTTAAAAAAATATATAACATAACCATAAATCAAAATATATATATTAATTAGTTCAATAATATATATTTATTATGTATTACTACTATTAATTATTACAAAGTATACAAGACTAGCTGCAATCTGCATTTTACATTGTCAATAATTGTCATTTATACATAATTAAAAAAATGTTAAAAGATGATCACACAATAACTATATATAACGAAAAACCAATTGTAATAATATAATGTTGTAGATACTTCAGATACCAAGACTAGTTTCCTGATAGAGCCTACATAATTTTTAAGATAAAATCAAATGTCAATTACTTTTATTACCTTACTATACTTTAATTTTTGTATTTCAAATGTTACTATACATATATATATGGTTATAGAATATACCTATGTCCAAAAAAGGTTAGGTTACCTATATACAAAATTAAATTATAAAATGTACACTATAATGAAAATGCGTTATGTGTTTAATAGTACGGGGCTTTTTTTTCCTATAGGTGGGGCTTTTTTTACCGTGTTTTGAAATCGGGGCTTTTTTTTCCGGGGCTTTTTTTTCCAGGGCTTTTTTTTCCGAATACCACTTTAAGTTACCGCCGAAATAAACAAAAAGGTCGGAATCATTTAGGTAGAACTCAAACCGTAGTTTTAACTGTGACACGTAAACGTAGGGAATGTACCTGCGAACGGCTGATGTTTCGAGTTCTATAATTGTTAACAGCTATACGTGTATATATACAACCCAAGTCTGAAAAGGGAAGGTATAAATCGTCATACGAAAGGGAAGGTATACATTATTGTCGTATTTATGTTTAATAAGTAACAACGTAAGGGCGGAAAAGCGACGCGTCTCTCCGACGCAAGCGATTTGTAACCACTGTCATTACTAATGCGTTGTGGTAGGGTCGAGCAGCAGCAACTCCCATGTGCACACAACAACAACAGCTACAACAGCAATAATAATAAAATGTAGGATTTTATTCGGGCGCGCAGTATACCCGAAACAGGTACAGCCGTATAGCTATATAAGACACAATATATTCGTGCGTGTGACTTGTCACTACCAAGGGTCAGGAATTCCACGGCAGGCAGGTACCTACGCCGTGTTGCCGCCGCCGCAGGTACAGCCGGCCGTGCAGGTACCTCGACCCCACCCCTAAGCCAACCAAGTCCCATTGTGTACCGAGGGTTGGGTATATAGTACAACAAAACGCGCGGCACACACACACACACACACACACATATAAATACAAACAAACGCACCCGGACTGACTACGACGCTATCCCCCGGCGTCGTAGCTCGGTGGAAGAAAACACGCCGCACAGGTATAATAATAATAATATATGGTAAGAATAATAGTAATATTGTAATGGACGCACCGATCCCCCGTCACCCCTCCGTCACACTACCGCTATCGGTCCGGTTCTCTTCCCCGGACGTGCGGTGCGCGTTCCCCGACGCACATATATATTTTTATTATTATTATTATTTTTACCTACGAACAATTGACGCGCGCGCCAGTTCGGTGTTCGCGTCGTTTGCGTACGGTCCGCGCTATGCATGTTGCCGCAGTTGGCTCGCCCGTCTCCAGTCGTAAAAGTGAGTGCTGTCGTTCGCGAGTTTCGTCGTCGCAGACCGCAGTCGCCGCTGCGCGCCACCCACCTGTCGGAATCCCTCAGAAGTACAATAATAATAATAATTATATTAACTGCAATATAATATTATAATAATAAAAACAATACAATTCGATCGCGATGAAACTATTACCGTACTACTGGCACACGTGGTGAGTGATCTATTCATTAGATGATATTATTAATCCAATATGAAAACAATAATAAACTTATCTCATACATTATTATTATTATATTATTGTAAACACAACGCCGGCTAGGCAACGATAGCCTCGCCACAAGATATTTAAATATTATTATTTTACCTGCAACCTGGTATATACCTTCGCGCGCGCAAGTCGTTACGTCTTCGGTTGGGTTTGGTGCGTGAGGAAAATCATACTCGCGTGTGATCATAATAATTATAATTTTACGGACGTGCGGTGTTGTGCTTAATAATAATAATGATAATATATTGTGAAATTATTATTGAAAACATTTCCGTCTGTATATCGTCATGCTGTCGGTATTTGAATATCGGTACTTATATAGAATATACCTAATAGGTTAATAGGCACCTTTACTGTATACTATACTAACTGCAACCAGTACCTAAACTTTCTGTGTTAGCTAAATAATAATTGTGCACAATACTGAGAATGATGGAACATTTCGAACGGTATTACTCTATATAATAACATGTTCATTACTGATCGATACATTAATACCACGCAAAACCATGACCGTTTTAATGTACCTATAATATTATTATCATCGTCGTTATTGCGGTAGGCAGTTAAATTATTTCATAATAATTCTGCACTTGCTATTACTATTATTAAACTAGGTAGATAGGTGCCTACGTGTAAAGTTAAATTCCGTTTGTGTTCAAACACGAAATAACGTTTAAAAAAAATAATCCTATATAGACAATTATTGGAAATACGGTTTTTTATTGTTGTATACTATAATATTAGTGTTACCTATACGATTTTGACGATTATTATTCGATCCGCAGCATCGCATAAGAATACAAATACGTTAACTAACGTGTTCGCCGTCTTATTATAGGCCTTCTCAATGGGTATATAGCCGTATAGGTATATCTAATCTAATCACATGCGCAAACAGACAAAAGAACATTTTTGCATGTAGAAGCTGTAATTTGTTTCGCTTCTTCAACAACAAAAATCGGTCATATATTGTCTTGCAAATTACAAAGAAGGGGTCAAAGTACCGGAAAATGTATATTTAAAGCAACACATTCGACGTTATAATATAGCAACATAATTTTAAAATTTTTTTAAAAATCCAACAATAAATCCATTTATTTTTTGCGAGAAACAAATAAATATTGACAGACTAGAATTTGTTTGATTTACAAAGATATGCTACGAGTTTATAGGTATCAAATGTTTGTTGGTAAACATTATATCAACATATTGTAAAACTTCTAAAACAAATTACGTATATTAAATAGCATTAAATGTCCACCCTAAATATGTGTCAAGTATACTGATAATTTGTCATTTGATTCTTTATCTTATGTATGTATACAAGTATATTGCGTAACTATTGTACCTATAAGGTTATCGAGTTTAATAACTATTACGAAAATAATCTAATTTGTCACTAGTCATACATGCGTACGTACTGTTGTAGATTCATTGTCAATACTTTTTATCCCGTTTTTTTTTTTTATTTATACGTAAAATTTAAAAGCCAATAAGTGAAGTCCCTTAAGTCTGATCACGATTGTACTAAATAATACTCGAGGCTGTGGGGCTTCCTAATTATGACTTTTAGTTTCTATATGTTTAGGAAGAATGTCGGGTTTGAAGTAGTCGTAAACCATAATGGTCTGGTAACCGTCTGGTCACGTAATATGTGATTGTACAATATAGGTACTACGTATCGTTATAATAGGTATGTACTTATTCGCAAAGGGCGAAGCAACTACAAAAAATTAGTTATTACAAATATAATTTATTATACATTTGTCCAGGTTACATTTAAATTCAAAATTCATTTCTATGTCGGATGACAAGACGTGCAATTAATATTAAGTTGAAACACACCGACAAGCAATACCTATATTTTATTGTGTAATTATTTTTATAATTAGATATTTAGTACACATCGAATATTTTGTATATGTACTTACACATGTTAAATAGTTGATAAATTGCATGCATTTCTGTGCAAATCGTGTTTGCCATAATCATCACTACAAATACTGCAGTATAGCGTCTTAAACGACATCAGCAAATTTAATTATATACCGTGCGTAAATAACCGATACACTTCGATTTGTATTAATTTATTATTCTGGTCGAATTTGTTTTCTCTAATTCTTCATAGTAATACAAATATATACTATTCTGTATCTACAGGGGAAAAAATAAACAAAAATCGTGTTAGAATTCAATGAATGTTCTACAAACCTATTGGTTTAATGTTTAACTTTAATTGCCCGTTTAGTCTTTACTAAGCTATTTTTAATTACTTTACATTATCGATTTTTTCCAATACAGCCTATGCCTATTTTGTTAGTGCTAAATTACAGCTATGACTATAGATTTAGTTGATTGTTTTTATTATTATTATTTTTTTTTATTAACAACGAGAAATGAATAAACTTAGAAATATTTTTTATAATAATAATTAGTACAGAATTCCGAGCTTCGAGTTTTCCTGGTTTTTAAATATTCTAATATTCGAATCTATCATAATATATATATAGGTGCAGTAGTCAAATGGTGTAGTTGCTCGTATCCACTGAGTCGCTTTAGGTCCAAAATATTATGTCCAATGCGCTTAAATATTATATTACTACAATATAACGATTGAAATTATTATCATACATTACGCTATTACAGTGTTGTATATAGTACACTTTATTGTAACACACTTATTGAAAACATAATATTACCTATTATTATATCGAACGGTATTGTACATGGTCGCGATGTGGTTTATATTATCATCCTATAGGCTTATAGTATACAGTGATTGATTGGTATATGTTTCGTTCGATTTCATGTATGGTTTCTGTAAGAGGGATTTAAGCGGCGTATTAGCGCCGTTTTGCTCCGTTGCCAAACCACCTATATATTATACTAAATCGTTGTTGTTGTTATTATCATTATTATTACTATATATTGCCGTTGCATATTAGTATATTATGCATTAGCGTAACGAAAAATAAAATCTCGAATTTTCGTACTCAAATATTATAACGTTAGTCGAGATCTGTTGTATAGTTGTACTGGTCATGTTGTGCCTATTGTGGCTATTTGCCTATATATTATAATATACTGTTGATGTTATTGTTGTTGTTGTTGTTGTTTATAATTTTTAATTTTTTTTTCAAATTTACCGACACGCCTAATTATTTTTTTACCGAGTTCAAGGAAAAATGTATTATTTTTTTTTTTGTTCACGATTACCTTGTCTAAAACAATAATTGGTTTGTCATGCGCCCAGAACAGCGGGTGTGTAGGCAACCAAAATTGCAAGCGACTTTTACTGCAGAAACAGGTAGGCAATACCTACTACACGTCCTGTCTGTCAATAACGCGTATATTATTACAGCAGTAACATATCAAAATATAATTATGTCCAAATATGTATTGTAAATTATACATTTATAGCTTAATGTTTTAATATGTCTTAAACAACAACTTTTACCGCATACCGTTTTAATCCACGCAGAGACTATTTACTTTATTTCTGTTTTTCTCACAATTCTCGCATTATATAAATGGGTAGTCTTATAATATTATAATACACCGTTTCCGTTAGTAACTGTGTATAATATACCGCAGAACAATAATTAGGTTTTAATAATGTTTCATTTCACTAATTATAAA
The DNA here is from genome assembly GCA_008086715.1 of Sitobion miscanthi. Classification (NCBI taxonomy): domain Eukaryota; kingdom Metazoa; phylum Arthropoda; class Insecta; order Hemiptera; family Aphididae; genus Sitobion; species Sitobion miscanthi. The sequence continues at coordinate 10,678,702 of CM017800.1, read as the reverse complement.
TGCGACTTCGTGTAACACTATTTAGTTTAATAATACACTATAAGAACGTATGAAAATATTCCGCATCGTGTATTCGTCGCATTGAACACATTTTTTTGAAAAAAATTTTTGATTATGAAGGCCAAATTGTACGCACACTTGTTTTGTACGTCATGATCTCCTACACTGATATCATCTAACGTCAACCGAAGAATTTTTGCAACAAGCTAGTATTATGTACAGTTGTTAAATTAAATGTCGTTTAAACAGTTATTATTTTATGTTAGAGTAAAATAATTTTTTAAGAATAATGGCCAACGACAGAAAAACCGAAAATTTCTCTAGCTATAATAATATTATATTGACGTATCCATACTAATAAGAGAAAATAATATTTTTTAAGTCTGCGACCGCAAATGTTCGAGGCCCCTACCGGTAAGCACTTAGCTGTGGCTGTTGTCAGCAGACGGCGCATTATCTACGACCTCGTCACCGTAATTAGGGTTTTATTATTTTCTCAAAGATGTATTTCGTTTTTATCGGATCCGTTCGAATTTCAACAACATTTTCCCATTGGGTTTCTATAATATTTAGTTTGCACATTAATGTTTGACTGCAGTTATCGTTTTTACCGTGTTGACATATTATATTCGTCCTCATACGCGCTGTGGCGTATCTGAGAACAATTTTCGCGGTGCATAATAAAATCAACCAAGAGAAAATAATAGTTCTAAAAATGTATTTATTTTTAATAATTACTTACTAAACAACTACTAATCAAACGCTTTTCAATTTTATAATTATATATTTATATATCATACAGCGGTATGCAGGTACTTTAAATAATTATAAGTTGTCAATAGCTATATTTGATTATATTAAAATTATATAAAATAAACTATGCATAAATAATAACGTAACGTAAATTAATGTAAAAACTCGTCTCGTAGTGGGAAAATGCCCCTGTCACTTCGTCACTGTACGAGCCAATGAACGTACCTACTTCCGAGGAAAACAAATTCTAAAAAAAACTTTTATAAAAACGTTTTTATTTTGAATGTAGTTAACTTTACTAATCTAACACGTTTCATTTTACAATTATCACGCAACGCGTCTCTTTCGCCATGATATAATATATTGAGCAAAATAAATTACATTATTAAACTCGATATAGGTACCTCGACATTATAATTTATAATAGTTATATGTGATTACTAAAAGATTATATTAATTTTTACTGTTGAATATAATATAAAAAAATCGTCATATGTATCCTACAATGCATAATGCATAATATATATTAACAACGTAACGTGATGTCATGCAAAGCATCGTCTTATGGTAAGGGGGTGCAATACAGTGGGGAAATTGCCACTGAACGTGTCCGTTGTCGACGGCATATGATATTATGTTATGTTATAATATGAATATCAAAGGACGCCATTATAGTTAAAAATGTATTTTTTTTTAAACTTTTAAACTTAATAGTTAACTAGTTAGTACCTACATTTCCTAATGAACTTAATAACTTAACTGGTTAAAGACTCCATTGTAACAACTTAGCTTTTCCCAGTTAATTAGAAAAATAATACTTTTAGTTAAATATATTGTTGTAATATATTAATATATATGTATACAATAGTGGCAAACTATAACTAACTATACGGTTTAAAGTTTAAAGTAGTCATTGATATATTTTTGTTTAATTACTTGAATATCCAATGACTTTAAATATAAATAAACAAATTCTTCTTTTGTATGGTGATTTATAACACAGCTCCTTGATTTTATAGTAACTTAGTTGACACAAATATATAATTGCCTAAACCACCACAGTCCACGGCTATAATAAATAAGAAGGAATAATACTTACATGGAATACATTTTTGACTACACATATTTTAGTAATCATTAAATAAAAAAAAATTTAAAGTTCAACGACCACCATATTATATTGTGTGTAACCCCCTGCTGGGGATGATTAAAAACAAATATTGATTAATGATTGACTTATTTTTAGCCGAGTCAAGTCGTCAATATTATTATTGTTATTAACCATACACTTTTAGAGTTAAATTTATTGTATTGTTATAAGTTATAATACTTGGCTCGAGCTTGAACTCTAGCTAATTTTTCTCATTTTAATATAACTTGCAGCCCACCATTGTAGAGTAAATATTATAATGTTGTGCTAAATCGTACGTGTTTGATTCGCAGGTCTCGTCGTAGAAGTGGCGGGGGATTGGTTCGCGTGGGTAGCGAAGTCGGTACGCTGGAAAAAAAGCGAGCCGTCGAAGACGTGACAGGCGAAACGCTGGACATGATGGTCATGATGAGCGCGCTGGACAACGGGCCACACCGCGAGATGGCCGTCGATGTTCCGGACTCGTTTATCGCCCGCAACAAGACGCCGCCGAGGTACCCACCGCCGTCCAGGGCGAACCGCACACCCGGAACCCAACAGGTACCCACACATTTATTTATTTTACAAGCCATTAAGGATTTTTGCCGCGTCCACCTCCAGGCCTCTCCGACTTTCCTGATCATCAGCTTCTTCAATAATTTTCATCGTCCCCATAGGCTTTCCCCACTGTGTTGATTAAAACCTCATGTTATCCTTTGTCCGCCTTACATGACCTGCCCACTCTAGTCTTAAAGCTTCCAGACACTTTTGTTTGTTTGTTCTATTGAAAATGTTTTCGATATTTTCATTTGTACTTCTTTCATAACTTCCCGACTCTGGGCTTAGTGTAGGACCATATATCTTTCTTGAAATTTTCCTTTCGATTATCAGGAGTCTTAGTTTATCACTTTTCATCGAAGCCCATGTCTTGCAGGCATACATAAAATTATGGGACGTCGATAAGCTATAAAAAGCTTAGTTTTTGTTACTATCTTGATATAAATATATGTACTTCTCATTGTATATCATTGATATCCTCCATTTGCTGAAGCGAGTCTTATTTCATTAAGAATATTATTTATTTGGTTTAAATTAGCCATCAAATATTTCAAATCTTTAACTTGTTAAAAAAAGTCCAACTTTGAAGTTTTGCATATACTTGTCGGCTCCCTCGTAATATTCATGTACCGATTTTGTTTTATTTATTTAAAGTCCCATATTCTCACTTTTTTCTAACAGTTTAACCGAGTTTGTTATCAAATCTGTTTTGGATTCACCAAGTATGACAATGTCATCCGCGTAAGCTAGTAAAATATTGTTTCCGATCACGTCCATTCTCTTATTGTCTTGCGTTTATTTTATTACTCTTTCTAATGCCAAATTGAAAAGTGTGAGGGACAGCGCATTCCCTTGCCATAGTCCAGGTACCTACATATAGATATATTAATTAGACGCCTACGATATACTCTATTCCTATCCATCACTCCGACCGAATTGTATTAATGTATTTTTGCAATTAGCCATAAATTCTGGGCTCGGGACTTGATGCCCTTAATAGTCTTTGAAATACGCGTTTAAATAGTTATATGCAATTTATTTAGACTGCAGACTGCAAATTTGCAATTAAAATAAATTATTTCATTCGTTTGAATTATGCGTGCTATCGATAATGGTACGATAATGTATATATAGGAACAAAGTAAAATGTGCAATAATACGCGGGTTGAAGAAAAAAAACGGTTGAACGTGATTTAAATTTTTTTCGACTATAGTGGAGTAATATTGGAAATAAGGTGGACAAGTGGGTACCGCCCTGACGAAAAGTTGTAGGTGTCGAGTGGACCACTGTAATGGATGTTTTAAATTTGAATATAATGTAATTTATTATTATATCGTTGTTTACGAAAAACGATTATGAGCGAAGACCGTCTTCGAAGCCTATACTACTACAAGACGTATAATTTATAATATTATTGCTATTAATAAGTAATAAGTAAGTTGAATTAATTTTTTCCAAAAACATTGCATTTGAAAATATACTGTGCAGTATACAATATAATAATATATTTAAAAAAATTCAAATACTTTCGAATAATATTTTTAAATTACAACAAAATAACTAAAATTGTTATTCTTCGTTTAAGTATCTAATATCGTCAAATGTGAACTTAAAATAGCTACAAAAAAGCTGCAGTATTTAAATACTTTTTCGATTATTTGCTTACAGTATGAATTACTTATGAGAAACTTTGTTTTTAATCTGTATGTATAAAAATTAAACACTTTATAATTAGATGCTTTTCAAAAATACTTTGAATTTTCCATTTTCGCCTATCAAAAGTACCTATCTACTAAATATGATTTGCCACTAGATAGTAGAAACCACCCCAAAGTTGAAAATCGAAGCATCTTTTCGATTATTTTTCGTGTACACAGACACTAAACTAAAAACACAACATTGTAAAATCAATACATTCATCGTTCCGCACAGAATCTAAAATGTTTACAATTATATTAAAAAATTAAACAAATCTTAAAATCGAATACCTACCTATATGAACACGATTATAATGTAATGATTATCAATCATGATTTGCTTTCTTAATTTTGTACATTACTCGTATTTTTTATGTAAACACATAAAGACAAATGCCCATCTTAACGATATTGGATTTACGTCGGCTTTAAGGGATTCGTCAAGTCAACCCCGTTTGTTGTGTCTACATAAAAAATATGTCCAGATTTAAGAAGTAGAAAATCATGAAATTATTCATCGCAATTGTATTTTGACTGAAGCAAAATGGAGAAAACGATAGCAAATTAGATTACCTACTTAATATTAAATCTTAATACAGCTATATAGTATATATGCAATAAAAACCTTACAATTCAATTTACATCGTTAATTTTTTAGCAAAATACATTGAAACATGTTTTAAACATTTTCAAATTTGAAATCCGAAACCAATTTGTATTAAATTAGATTTCTCCTGTATACCTTCCGGCAAAATGTATGCAAATGCTTAATATACCGGGCACTGTTTATTACACAGATAATACATGGCCTACTCACGGCAATAATATTATTTCTTCCAATATGGTTATTATTATTTGAAATTATTTTTATTATCGATTGGCTGTAGTCGTAGCAGATTGATATTTTACGGTTGACCAACGCGTTAGGACGAAACGTCACATTTTTACGCCGTCGTCGCAGCTGACTGTTGACGCGCGCGGTTTTGGTCTAAGATGAAATACATCAACCCAGAGGCGGCGATTGGCTAGGTTAGGTCTTGGACCGCTCGAATAATTTCCAAGTCCCCAAAATAGTTTCACATTTGACGAGTATTATTATTTTATGGCGTAATATTGGATCGATAATTAATAATTATTGTTCTCAAACATATTATTATTACTGCTAGCTAAATCGTTATTGTTATCAAACAATATTATTTAAAAATTTGAAGCCAATATAGGCAATACATACAATTTATTTCACTTAGTTCTCATCCGAACATTGCAGTTGTCTTTTCTCCAGAAATATCTTCTATTAGATTTTTTGTCACTACGCGGTATTTTTATTAATGATTAACGCATTAAGGTGGAATTTTGCCTAAGTACCTACCCACTACCCACGCAGACAGTGTACTTAGGTGTGACGTATTTTTATGGAAAATTAATGTAAATTTAAAAACTGTCTTTTTAATTCGATGAAGTAAGTAAAATATAATGAGATGCGTTTAAATCTCACACCTCTTATTCTTATTCATTTTATTCTAAATATCAAATTATTACTTTATATTGTTAAAAATAATTTAAATATTCAAACAATGCGAACTTGTAGTAGCATTAACGAGACGCGTACTTAACTACATTATTCTTAAAGATATAAACACTATAATATGTACGAAGACGTTTAAAGAAATTTACTTATTATAGTTATTGTCTTTACTTCATAATTTCTTTTTTTTTATTTTACACATCTAAACAATACCTATATAATAGTTAAATAAACAATTTATATAGTGCTTAGCCTTACTTCGTGTATTTAGATTAGCGGTAGATAAATGTAATATATTATCCCAACTTATTGTTTTTACACTATTATTTAAACTACGCTCTTATAATAGGTATAACATAATATTATTTTATTGTTTTTCAAATTATAATATGATACCATTATTAATATTGCAACATTACACTGATAAATTAATAAAGTACATTTTAATACACATTCGTTAATGTTTTAAATTTTGAGGACCATGTTACTATTATGTAAACATGTTTTAAAATTCTTGATAAGTTATTTTAGTCAACCAATTTGCAGTATTCGTGTATTAAATTGTTAAGTAGGTTTAGGCGTTTCAATTGCCCACTTAATTTAATAATTATTGATGTTCATCTGTGCTATTAAATTCGAGTGTACCTTGGCGTACATATTATATTTTAAAACAATCTTTGTGCAAATTAATTTTTTTTCATTAAGTATTCGTAAATAAATAAATATTTAATTAATATTCTTATTAGTTATTATGCGGTAGGTATGTAATATTCTTTTCATTCGTTAAGCCGCATTTTTGTAATTAAAAAAAATGCAAAGTATGTGATTTCGAGCTGTTATAGCTCATTACGGTATTTTGATCACGTTCCGGAACATTACTTTTTGTGGACAGAGTTGCTGAAAGTTTAAAATATTTAACAAATGCAATCAGTTTGAACACATAATATTATATTTATAGTTTTAAATTATATAAGTACCTGATTTTTTTTTATAATTATTTAAATTAAGATTTGTTATTACTCTTTAATAAAATATTATATAAATCGTGGTATTAAATGTTTTTAGATTTTTGTAATTATTTCAGTAATAAGTGTTACAATATTATGTATAGCATAATGTACATAACTTAAACACATAAATAAATTAAAAATGTATTAAATATTATATTAAATTGATGACATTCTGTCATTCTGTATGAAGATATATATATATACAGCATACATAATTTATAAACACAGAAGATTTAACTTTTATATTATATAATAATATTAATACTCACTGAAGTTAATCTTAAACTTGTCCACCTACATTATAAAAGTATATATTGTGTATAGGTACATATTAAATATTTTATAGTATTGCTTTTTTAAATTTGAGACAAGTATTTGGAAACTGATAAAAAAATATTAAAAGATACTTAACTTCACAAGTTATTTTAATGGCCATGAGCATAAAACATTTCCATCTTGATAGTATTTTTATTTTAGTGTTTAGTTTCTTTCTATCTGTTTAAATTGTGTCTATATTTTACTAGCTACATTATTCGAAGATACTACATCAATGATTTATTGATTTAGTATTATATTCTCAGATAAAATTTGTAGACATTTGATGTTTATTATATATTGTTTTTATTTGTGTAAGAACAAGAAACTCAGTAGAATAAAAATGTCTTTAATTTAATTTTACTCTAGTATCACGTAATGAACATTAATATTATAAAGTTACATCAAATGAATTCAGTGACATAATATAACGATAAATGTATGTAAAAAAAAATGTTTGTATTAATCTCATAAGCTAGTTCTTGGAAACGGTATGATAAATTGGTTGTCTTAATCGTTCCAGTATCGTATTTCAAATTGGATCAGTTAATAATGTTAATAATGTTAATATCTTCGAGTGAAAATTTTTCATATTTTAAATTTATTCATTTTATTTGCTTATTATTAATAATAATTATAATAATTATTTATATAACCGTATAATGGGTTTGATGCAAGACGTATATTATGGTTTATTGTACCAACGACGCCATAAAGTAGGTACCTATCTCGTAAGTCGTGCCTTTCTCCAGATCGATTCCTACAGGTCAAACCTCATAGGTTACAATGACCATTAGTTCATATAATATAATGCATTCAAAGTATTCAACCGAATTCACTTTCTCGACTTCGCCGTAGCGTTTTCATTTTATTTTCTGTCATTTTTGCTGGATATGGGTAATAATTTTCACCTCGTTTTATATATTATGTACATACGTTTTTGACAAGTTTCGTTCACGCAAAACATAATATTATTATAATATTGTATCATTTTAGAACGGTTCTGCGGTATCAGAGAGACACGCGGCTCCGCCACCTCCACCGCCCCGGTCCGACGTGATCAAACAGCAGCTTCACCAAGCCAGCATCAACAACAACACGATCGTTACCATATCGTCCACTGAGCCCACTAAGGAGCAGTTGGAGAGCATCAAGAAATACCAGGTAAATGTTATGACTTTATATGTGATAGCCACTTGGGTTACAATACGACCCACTTGAATATATTACACGATATATCGTATACGAGGCGATGACAAGTATTAACGGAGACACCCTATGAGCCCTATGTGGTGTCTATATGAAGAAAAACCAAACACTCTACCCGATCCGATAAAAGTTCGACACGAAACGATCCTATTTCGATTTTATACATATTATTTTGAAATCACAATACACGGCTATATTATTATAAATTACAATCTTATTACACTAAATAATATCATTTACTTTTACCTAACCTTACTGAATTTTATTGCAACAAAATATTGGCATCAAGTCTTGGACTATAGGGTTAATACTATCCATATTCCATAGGCAGTGCTGACTTTCCAATTAACTAACATCGTATTTATAGGCAAATTATTTCGTAGCTATATTTCAGGGTTAAAATCGACGCCTCTTTAAATTTATAAGCACCACATGCGTTTTCAGTTCACCAGTATTTGGCAGCAGTCGTTATTAATATGGGACAATTTGATTAAACTTAATTATGCGCAAACGATTTAAATATTGTTTCAATTATCATAACTCAGCGTCATAGTCATTTCAAGTTTTGTTCGACGAGGGCGGAGTTTGGCCAGCCCTAAAAAATATTTTCTCACCAATTATTTCATGTTCAACAACATAATATTTTTCACACTATATTTAAATCATATATAATTTAGTATTTTGTAGGTACATATTTTAAGAATATTCATTGTATTTTATGACCTCCAGATCTACTGTACGCATATTCTGCATTTCAGTCATAAATAAGCAATGACCGTATAGCTCAAAAACAAAAAAATGTTATTCTATGATTTCATTTTAAATTCTTGATCTCCGTCTAATTCGATTAAATATTTAGGGCGCGAACACGCTACTTCAAAGTTACAACTCTATAACAATACTTGTGTATGCAGAAATAAAATGTAGAAAAATCAATATTGCCTAGGTATATAGTAAGACGTGATGACTAATATGAAAGTATTAACGTTAAGTAAATAATGAAACCATAGTTCAAAATAATGTATAGATAATATAAATACATGCGTTTTATCGATAATTATTGAACAATGAGGGCGTAATATGTCTTTAATACCACTACGTAAGTATGGATGTTATATAATGTTGTTATAATATGAACAGAAAAACATTAAATAATTTACCATCGTTTGACGGTCTTTTATATGCGATCTTTCAAACTGCAGGGCAGGAACTCAAAATGTTAGAAATTCACCCACCTCCCCCCCCCAAAAAAAAAAAATTAAATTATGACACTTTCAAAACAAAAAAGAAATTTGCGAAAATTCTTAGATGAAATTAAAAAATTTAAATAATACACATTACATTTTCGGCACGAAACTTAAATGTCACGAATTTGAAAATGGTTTGCAATACGTATATTTAAATAATATTTAATTTTTGTCGGAAATTTCTACTTTTTGACGTCCAAATTTCAATTTTTATACTTCGCGAAATCACTGCGGTATTTATTATTACTTCCGGCGATCCGTTGTTATTATAATATCAAATTCGTGATTCTTATGTTACTTATTCGTTGTTTTTCATACAGTTTTTCGCGAGTTACCCCGACGACGATGATATTATTATATTATGTTACATTATTATCGCTCACGTACAACAGTGTATTATCCTGTCCTCTCTCGATGCCGCGCGATCCCGAAAAATTCGCGCCGGTTAATTGTTCCGGAACCATACGAATGACACGGGCAGATTGATTATACATAATAATATTATAATATTATTATGTTTTTTTTCTTTTTTTTCGGGAACACCGTAGGCACAGTACCTACACACAACTACTGGCATTGTGCACCGTGTATATTATACTTACACAACGGTGCGTACATATACTGCAGGTATCTCTCGCAGCATGACCTTCGCATTCCACCGTATTCTACACCGTTCCGTTACTGGTTAGGGGGGGAGGGGGGCTATATAATAAACGATACCTAAACACACACACACACATGTATATAAATATACCTACTGCAGCTGATGATCACATATATACAATATAATATATATATATATATATATATACACATTCGACCAGAACATTCTTCAACACATATATATATATGTATGTGTAATGGAGTTATACCTATATTTTAGAACTGTATGTATTTCCTTGAAGATTTATGGATATTTTTTTTTTGTCATCAAATGATAATAATAGATAATGTGTCTAATGACACTAAAATAATATTTTGGCCTCGCTGCAGACAATCGCTTTAGGTGTATATATTATTATAATATTAATTTAGTGTATTATATCATATATATCTTTTCGTTATATTATAATATAATAAAATAATAATAATCGCTGCTGCTGCAGTGTACCTTACATACGGTATACCACATGCCGACAAGTCTTATGTACCATTGAAAACCGTCTTGATATTTCGCGCAAAAAATAAAATATAATATTTATTCAAGGGCAAGAACGCGTGTTCATTCCTCCGATATACCTATAGGTATATACTGTTATTATTATATTATACAACGCTTCTTCCTTCGTGAATACTGGATTAAGTACGATAGGTAAATACAATAATATACTTTGGTACACGGGTACGTTCATTTTTAAGTTTTTTTTTCGAAACTCTTAACAATAATAATATAATATTATACGTTCCGAATAAAACACATTATTAATGTGTGTCTAGAACGAAAAAAAAATACGAACACGATTCGACAATGCGCGTCTCATAAAATAATACGAAGAGAAGAAAATATTACGATTGTCACCATATTATGCGGCAGCAGCCGAGCCGTTTAAAAATAACGAAAAATATTTGTTTATATCTCCCATAATATTATTATAATAAGCCTACCGTAGTGCGATGACACAATACTTAAATAATAATAATAATTTTTCAGTTAATAATTCTGTATAATGTATATATAATATATATAATGCGTTTAGTAATAATACAGGTTTTTATAATGTAACTTATCAATATTTTTTTCATAAGTATTCTGACACGACGATTTTAGTTATCTATACACAGTAGGGTCGATGATGATGTTTTATATTATATTATATTTTATACTGACGCATAATATTCAGTTTTCTCGTAAACGACGGCGGTGGCGGCGCATGAAGTGGTAAATGAAAATCATCTTTTGAGTTCGGGAAAAAAAAGCTGAACGCGGTCACCCAATACCCATTATATTATATCAATGAAAAACGGGTCTCACGAATTTCTCGAACGTGGGAAAAAATATCGCGATCTGCACCAGTATAACAATATTATATTGGTGGTCGGTCCACGGTTATAATAATAATAGTAATGGTCATTGGTCGGAGTTCATGAATATAATATTTTACCCCGCTCCTCCATAGCAGAGTCATTGGATCGTTGTGATATTCGCGGGCAAACGAACCATACTTGCTTACTCATAGGTCTATATACGAATGTTGTATGTGGTACAAATCGTTAGGGAAACCCTTCTCATCTGTGGTCGGTCCGATCCCGACGACGATCGCAGACTCGTGGGTACAGGGTGATCCATTTATATAATGACCATAACATTATTATAATTTATGGTTGGTTTAATTTTCTCGCGCGATCGTTTTTTTTTATCATTATATATAGTGGGTTCTTTTTATAGATGTCTTAATTATAAGCTGTATTTTTGATATCATAAAAAATGAATTTCTTCTTTTGTTTTTGTATAAATGTAATGGTGTAACTATATTTCAAAATGACGCGGTTGATCATTTTTTTAGATTTTCGAAAAAGTTGACTTCAAAAATTTGTGTAGCTATATAAACGAATCACTCCGTATAATATTATAATATTTTACACCGTATATTATCTATATAGCTATATATAATGGTGTATTTGACTGATCGGATTTCTTCGAGGGAAAAATATTACGTTACTTTTTGTAGGATATTTAGTTTGTTATATTTGTCTTTCTCGTCGTCTGTATTCTCAACAAATTTTTTTCTCGTCGTATTTTACGATTCACGCAGAAATAAACATCACAGGTGAAACATAAGATGCTTTCCGAATGAAACATTACGAGAAAAAAATAAATATTTTTTTCTTTTTGTCTCACTCTCTCTCTCCCTGTCTCGATTTGCGGTACTGCATCATGCGCGCATTTTTCTCATCGACGTACACACGCGCTTGAGTGTATTTGCGGGTGATGCAAAATATTCGATTTATAAAATAATAATATGTTTTTTTTTGCTTCACTCTGTACGGTTGCTCTTTAGATCGGTATATAATATTTTATGCATACACACACTAAACAGACGCTGTCGCCGCGATAATATTACACAGATGACTTATAAAGTGTCGAATAAAATGCTTCAGGGACTACGATATGCTACAGGGGGAGGGGTAAATGGTAATATATATATACAGGGTGATTCGCCAACCACGAAATCACCCCTATTTCTTTTCTTTTAATAATGAATGCATCCAAATTCTGATTAATGACATTCTTACGTATACAGATATCTACATAAGGACCATATTATACTCAAGTACATTCCATTTGACAAGTGTCCTGCAGTAGTATACGCAAACTTTTCTTATCTACTATACATTAATTAATAAAGAATAAGATGGTTTTTTTTTTTAATATGTTGGGCTATTTAAATGGAGATTTTAGTTAGTCATTTTAGAGATGTTACTATATAACCCTATTGGGTTGGAAGATATGGAGAGTATGATGATTTAAAATTTATAGTAATTATTAATGACCCGTAAATATTTCATTATTTGTTAACATTTTCAGAATACAATAAGTACTAACGACTAAGAATTACATTTATTTTATACTTTGTGTAAAACATTTTTCTTTGTAGAATATGCATTTGAATGCCTCGGAAACTACTCATTTGGATTTTGATTTACGAAATGATACATTAAAATTTTCAAAAAAACATCTTCTGCGTAACGATTTTCAGTAAAAAAAGGAACAAACGCATTATTTAAGAATATAAAGAGGGGTGGTGGGGGGGGGGGGGAGAGCACGCTCGATGAATCTCCCTGTAGATCGTCATTATTGTTATAAAATGAAAAAATTTTTTTACACACTGCAGAGTCTTGTGTCTGTGGAGCAGGTGCAGTTATTATAATAATATGTATTGTACCAAAATATATAAGTAAGCGTACCGATATTTTTTTTCACATGAGAATTTTGAATACATTTACAGGTGTCCGTCATCGTGGTAGGTTGCATACTTACATAACAGGTGGCGTGCATATTATTTCATCGTTGCATAACTCCGGGCGGCGAAAAAAAAAAATAAAATGCGAAATAATATTACATTTTAAAAATAATATATGTGGTTTCTGCAGTGACAATCGAATAATAATAATAATAATAATAATATAATAATATTATAAGTGCAGTGCTGCAGTGATTAATGTACGCGCAGCTCATATCCTAATATACAAACCACTTTATTATGATTACCATCGGAGTAGTGAGTAGTAGAAGTTTTTTTTTAAAACTCCGAGGCATATTAAATGTGTATATTGACTATCTCTCTATAAAAGTTGTAGTCGTCATGTCATATTATAGTAGTAAATATTATAGTGTATACAAAACAAAAAACACGAAATGTGTGTTTTAGTCTACGTACTATACGCATTATACTATTATAGTAGTCATGTGTACTAAACATTGGCCCGTATATGTGCTTTACGCGCACTGTATAGTTTTCGAACTATTATATTATTAGTATGTGTACACATTTCATTTCGCCAGTACTTGAGATTACGTGCGTTGACGAAGAGATAAAAAAAAATTAGTGTTTTAAATGGGCTTTCGCTCATTACGGGTTTTGTCGTACGTCCAAACGATTGTGCACCGCAGTGCGTGCGCCTACCTTTAGCTGTGCGATGGCTCGTATTGGATTGGTAATTATTACTATAGTTTTTTTCTTTATAGTATTAGGTACGTTTTAGATTTCAAATTATAATGTTTTAAAGAAAATATATATGGTTTCACATTCTCGTGGTCAAATTTGTGACCTCGAATTTTCATTAATCGTATATTATATTTGTCTAGCGTAATAGCCGCATCTGGCTCTTGAGTTGGCAATATACGTACGTAGTTACTTATTATATACCTATATCATTATAGACATATTCTGCGAGTTAAAAACGCATTACTTAATTAATATTATTTCGTTAAATCGGTTAATGCTGGATACTTATATATGAACATAATGGCCGATGGGTACCTAAAATTAATTTGACGTTCACGATTCATGTATTATATAAAAGATAAAACGTTAACAGACGAATTGATTTTGTGCACAGGCTGTTAGTATATATGTATACTATATAAGTTGCAGTTTACTGCTGTTATCAACTAGGAAGATAATTTGTAATCATTTATCTCCTATTTTATATGATTAGGTCGCTCCGATCTCAACGGTTTATTAGTTTACCTCAGTATAATTGTTATAAAATATATATTTAAAAGGATTTAAAAAAAAAATGCATCTGAAAGAGTAGAAAACAATTACATCTTTCAATGAAACTCAATTTATAACACAATGTTGGTTGTAGCGAATTTAATTATATAGAAGGTATACTGTGTGATTCGATTTGAACATAGAACAATAATTAATATACAATAATTATTATTGTACGTATACAAAATATAATTTATTTTCGTAGTGTTGTAGTGAGTATCATTGTTAAAATTATAGTTTTTGCTATACAAGAATGAATAAATTTCTTTCCCACATAATTATGTACCGAAAACTTAAGGTATACCTCTTAATTTTGGTCTGGTTAAAATTTGTTGGTTTTTATGTGCTCAAAAAAGACTACGATGAAATTTGTTGACGTGTTTAAAAAGTATTTAATCATAACAGTTTCATTTACAATTTTCCACATAACTGTTGGTTATTAAGCTGGCATTCCTAAGACCTAGAAAATCCGTCTAGTTATGTGTAGGAAATGACATTTTCGATTTTAACGCGGTGTAGGATCCTACGTGAGAATTATAAATTGTATCCGTTTATACTCTAGGAACTTCCATATAATTTAACCGCCGCTATGTCTGCAATAATTTACAATTTTCTATAAAATATATATACCACGAAAATAATGAATCATGGGTTGTTACATTTTTAATACGTTTTTTATTTATGTCGAGACATTCGATTCGAATCTTATGAGTCGATCGAATGAATTGTTAGAGTATATTATATTATATTATATTATACTAAAGCGTATTCTTATACCTACTTAAGAAATGGTAGAATCTTTCCATATACATATATTGCCATGTAGGTGTGCGGCAGAACAATGATTTCTATTCAATTCTGAGTCGACCTGATTGAATCATATTGTTTCGTGCTTATAATAATGTCGACAGAACAAGAGAATACTTCATTAATTCTAATCTTATCTGCTGCAGTAGTGACGTGTTTTGTGAGGTAACAGACCGAGAAAATGTATACATTGTGCAATAATAACAATAATATTAATAGTATAGCGTTAAATAATTATTTGCATCTTTATTCGAACAATCAAATTTCGCGATTCCACTCGCCAATTTGAGCGACTCAAACATAGTATGTTAAGAACCGCAGAAATTATATAATAATATTTTATGTATCGGTAGACCGTGCGCGCAGGTGTCGATTTGATGTCATAATAATAATAAAATAAGTCTCGTCTTATCTCGGATATAATATTATCGTTGTATCACAACGCCGGGAGTGAGACCTGCAGCACAATATACGAAACATGAATAATAATAATGTAATATACACTACGATAATATTTATCAATAAACCTCTAAGCCGAGAACAAACACGATGAGTGTGTCTATCTCCGTGCAAGGTACCTATATAATATTATTGTAAAAAATACGTGCAACGCGATGCAAACACATAAAATACGCTTACGAATCGTTACAGCTATAATGTACAATATTATTTGTATATTCTCATAACGACACACAATGTACGATTGAATGTAATAAATATGAGAAAAAATGCATTTTTGTTTTTCTCAGAAAATTCGTGCAGATTTCTTTCGTTCGACGACGATGATGATGACCTCTCTCGTAGATTATAGATAAATAGTTTCTCGAGTATACGACCGAAAGTTGCTACGTTATTGGTCGGAACCTACTTCGGCCCGCGATTTCGTGTAGTAATGACTTTGTCGTTATTTCGTATATTATACATATACCGACGGCAATAATATATTTTGTGGTCGTCCGATAATGATCGTAGGAAACAAAAACAAACGAAAAATACCATATAGGTACCTATACCTAGGTATACCCACCAATAATACAATATCCTTGTCGAAGCTATACGTCGCGGCGCTCGTGCATTACTCCTCCCAATCGGATGTGCCGTAGGTATACACAGCAGCAGCTTTATCCGGTCGTCCTCCGGACCGTAAACATAATAACAAAATAATACCTAATAATAATAATATATACTATAACGTCGGGATTTATGCGTAACTTTTTAACGTACGTCAGAATACCTCGTACGCACGTCCGAGTGACACGCTGGTGGCCATATCGAATGTGTGTGATGTATTATAATATTATAATAATAATATACGTTTGTAATTATCCGAATGACAGTCAATTTTATCGCGATGGTTTCGCGTACTCGGGTGATGGAACTTCACCACCGTCGGACGACGGTTTCGGAATCGGCGGTACATACTTACTTATATAATATTATCATTTATGATACGTATACCGCCGATTCTCACGCGGTGCGTTTTTGTGGAGGATTTTTGAAAATCTTACACAGAAATCGAAATTTCCTAATAATTTTAATATTTTAATATTACCTAACCTATACAATAATATAATACTATATTATAATAGTGCTGCGTACTTGTGATTATAATATATTATTGTAATAACGACGGTTGTTTTTTTCACATAGGACGCGCTGCGGAAGCGAAAAGAAGAAGAGGACAGGGTCGCTCAACAAAACGAATTTCTCAATCGGTCGATGAGAGGGTCGAAAAAACTTCGGGAGCTCGAACACGAACCGCCGGAAACGGGAATCGTCAACGACGGGTTTTCGTCGGAACAGGACGAGGACAACAAACGCACCACCATCGGTGCAGTGGACGACGCTGAAGAAGAATCGCAGGATCCGTACGAGCCGATATACAGGGTTGTAGGTGAGTGATACGATTTTGGCTTTTTAATTTTATCGTCTTCGCGTTCGTGTTGTTTCGTCGTCCGAAAAGGTCACTGCGAAGTCATTCGAGCAAAGTATATACATAATATTACGTAGGAAAAACACGAAGCAATAATGGCAGGGTCTTAAGTGTGTGAGTGTGTCTAAATACAAGACGAATTGATACGGCGAATATACCAAAGTGGCGCCACCCGCGGGCATACGTTTGTTCATCCCCCCTCCATCAAAGTATACTCAGCTGCTGACGACTCCTGTATAGATAGAAACTTTAAGAATAAAAAAATATACAATAAATAAGGCTTAAGAATTAAATAATTATACTTAATAGTGTCATTTTTGTCCAGTTTCCTTTAAAATAATATTATACGCGCACTTGGTAGGTACCTACTATATATTATACTATAGTTTAATTTGTTTTTAAAATGATTTACCATTCGCGAACCGACTAAAATGTAATAGATAATATTTAGAGGCACCTCGATGTCTTTTAAAACGCCTATGACATAATTATTTTTAAAACTTATGCAACCAACCCACCCACCCACAAGTGCTAAAAAAACTAGTTCTCCAACTATTTGCCATAAGCGAAACAATCTTTCAACGCCTCTGGTAATATTTATTTATAATACTGATAACAACTGAAATTGATATGTACATTTCAAAAGCACATAGAGCAATTTTAATATATACATAATAATATAAATATATAATATGTTACGATTCTATAACGTTAATATGATTAACACAAACTTGACATTAAAAATATTAATTATTAAACATGTAATTGTCCCGGGAGATGAATTGAAGTAACGCGCTCCTCCCACCATATTTTTACAAAAACTAAGCAATTCCCGGAAAAATTTCCCTTTTATCGTCTCTCTTAAAATACGACTTAGGGAGCTTAGGCGGCAAATACTACGTCAATCCGGTATTTCATAAAAGCCGTTTTCAGCAAAGGTTTTTTTATTTTCTCAATTTTCTCAAGATGCACTGGCCGGACTTATAGTCTCCCTTTTAGCGAGACGCGATTCTCGTACGTCGTTTACAATTGGGAAAAAAACCAGGTAGGTTTCTATGCCATGGTAGGAAGGGGAAACTACGAGGGGTATCCTCATTGTGTTCCGGTCGGAAACACCGTAATGGAATGCTATATGTGATGTTATGATGTCGTCTGGCATTCAGGTCACGTCGTTCTATAGTATTCTACTACATAGGTACTTGCAGTCGGCCACCACGAGCACGCCCTGTGCATAACAACCTGTCACCAACACTCGTGACGACAATATTATTATTATTATTATTATTATACAGCGTGTGTGCGGCGGCGTGGCGTATATTGTACCGCGGTATATACTTAAACCTACGCGTGCACAACGTACATATAACAATATTATCATAATAGATTTAAGCTTTTCGTCAGTCGCGTCGCCGCACACTGCGTACAGGTCGTTAGACGTTTTCATAATCGTCGTCGTTGTTTTACAGGGTACGGTGAACTGATAGCCGCGCTCCAGAGGGTACACTTGCAGCTGAAAAAGAACGGGATCTACATCAATAGCAAATCGGATCCAGACGTGGCCGTGATCCAATGCCTGTTGCTGAACCCAGAATTCGTCCGCGTGCTGTCCGTGCACAACAAGGTGCAGCAGTTGTGGCCTCCCACCACGACCAAGAGGCCGGTGACTCCGGAAGCACAAAATTTGGTCCGAGACGTAAGTCCACTGCACTGTATTATGTTGTTGTTATTTTTTCCATTTCGTGTTTCCATCGAGAGTACCGTTTTAAATTTTTTAATTTTTTTGTTAAAACAGTGTCTCGAGAACATTCATAACAGTGACTTGCCCGAAGCATCGGAACTCGCTAAACTATTGTCCCAGTACGAAATCGAAGGCGTGCTCTGGGCCCACGACACTATAGCTCAGGACGTGTTGCCGCAAGACGACGAGGCTACTACCGAGGTAACGGTCACGTTACCCGCGGACGATTCATCGATGTACAACACCGACCAACATCCTCCCAACATCACAATAATCAATATCGAAAAAACCAATGAACCCTTGGTGCGTATTGTTTTAACTTTTTTTTTCACATCATTCAAACAAAAACTCATAAAACGCTTGTCTTGTGTCTACAGGGTGCCACTGTTCGAAACGATGGTGATGCGGTGATCATCGGCCGAATAGTTAGAGGTGGCGCTGCAGAAAAAAGTGGACTGCTCCACGAGGGCGATGAAGTGTTGGAGGTGAACGGTGTAGAAATGCGCGGCAAGTCCATAAATGATGTCTGTGATATTCTGTCCGTGATGACTGGACCTCTAACATTCATGATTGTACCGAGTGCTAATCGGGTTACATACCAGAACATAAACGGGAACCGAGAAAATTTCATCGTAAGTTTTTTTTTTTAATCTAATTAAATGTTTTGCTTAGTATTTCGTTGGTACTTAAACTGGGTAGTCCTTTTTAAATTAAAATTCGACCTATTAACATTCTCAATTATTTAATCTTATAAATACAAATATACAATATATAACATATTTAATCTAATCTTGTTAAAATGTTACATACCATTTATAAGGTACCTTTATGACATATACAATTACAAATATTATGCGTTAACTTTTAAACAGAATGCAAAAGATAGAAACAATTGTATTTGAATAGAATATATCCTAGAATAATATGAAATGTAAGTCATTCATTGACATACCTAGTGAAATGATTATATTATACTATAAACACATTTAAAATAAATACAATAAGTACTTACTACGGGTCTACGAATATTGTTTGCTGTATGCTTAAATATATATTATTTAATATTATTAATATTACCTATGTTCCATTACAGATGCATATGAAAGCTCACTTCGATTACGACCCCGAAGACGATGGTTACATCCCATGCAGAGAACTGGGTATTAGTTTCCAAAAGGGTGAGATCTTACATGTTATATCTCAGGAAGACGCCAACTGGTGGCAGGCGTTCAGAGAGGGCGAAGAAGATCAAACACTGGCTGGTCTTATACCAAGCAAATCTTTTCAACATCAGCGTGAAGCATTAAAACAAACCATAACCGGCGAGAAGCCTGACAAAAATAAACCTAAAAAACAAAATACGCTTCTCTGTGGCAAAAAGAACCTGAAAAAAAGGAAAAAAAAGTCACTGTATCAAGACGGAGGTTACCCTATTTATTCGTCCAACTCTGATGGTAAATTTATTTTAAAATGTTTTTTTTTTTATATTTATATCTACCTAGTTTATTAAAACAAATGTCCATGACGCATAACAATATTATTA
The DNA here is from genome assembly GCA_008086715.1 of Sitobion miscanthi. Lineage (NCBI taxonomy): Eukaryota > Metazoa > Arthropoda > Insecta > Hemiptera > Aphididae > Sitobion > Sitobion miscanthi. Next base: position 10,658,018 of record CM017800.1, on the reverse strand, counting down.
ATCGTGTATAGAATATGAAGCCGAAGAGATACTGACTTATGAAGAAGTGGCCTTGTATTATCCACGGGCAAACCATAAAAGGCCAATTGTGTTGATTGGCCCACCTAACATTGGCCGACACGAGCTCAGGCAAAGATTAATGGAAGACCGTGATAGGTTTGCAGCTGCTATTCCCCGTAAGTATAATCATAGACCATATAGTTTAATATTATTAAATACACTGCACATTATAGTCTGATTAATTTTTCCATACATTTTATATGGGCTTAAAAAAATTTTTTTCATACTTATCGTTTTTTTTTTAGATACTAGCCGAGCGAAAAAAGACGGTGAAATAGATGGTCAAGATTATCACTTCATCACCAGGGTTCAGTTTGAATCGGACATTCTGTCGAGGAAGTTTGTTGAACACGGTGAATACGAGAAAGCTTATTACGGTAATATATGACTCTATCAAAAAAAAAACATAACTTTCTATAAAATTCATACTATAGAGGTACTAATGAGTGAAAAATCATAAATTTACAGGCACGTCGCTGGACGCCATCCGGTCGGTGGTTAACTACAGTAAGATATGCGTGTTAAACCTACACCCGCAGTCGTTGAAGATTCTCCGAAGTTCCGATTTGAAGCCCTTCGTCGTGTTTGTAGCTCCACCGTCCTTGGAAAAACTACGCCAAAAGAGACTAAAGAACGGCGAACCTTACAAAGTATGCATTGCTGCGGTGTCATAAATTTAACGTTACCATACATTTTTACCCCCGCAGTGGGACGCTTGTGAATTGTAATAGGAAAAATAATATAGTAAATATAAACGCATTTGAACGTAATACAAAAAATTATTAAAAATAAGTAAAAATGTATGTTTAATTATTCAAGAAAATTAAAATAGAGCTAATTTCGAGCAGTTTGAAATTAAAATACAGAACTAAAAAAATTTGTCAGGTTTTCCTGTTACATCCTACAGTGGTCGGCGGCCGCGATAAGGTCTTTAATTCATATTATATAAATCATTTTTAACCATGGGGATTTATATAGGCCAAATATCTTCTGATAGTGCAATGGCCACAGATCGCCGTTTTTTCAAAGCGAGATATTTTTGCGTTCGTTATGGACAGCGGGACACATAGCTCGAAAGCGGGACCGTCCCACCCAAAGCGGGATGTTATAATATATTATTTACTTGATAAATTATATTGCATATTAGATACTTAGATATCTATCGGTGGCATGACTTTATATGAACAATATTTTTTTTTTGCAGGAGGAAGAGCTGAAAGAGATCATTGAAAAGGCGAGAGAAATGGAAGACAAGTTCGGCCATTACTTCGACATGATCATCATCAATAACGACACCGAGAGAGCGTATCACCAGTTATTAAACGAAATAAATAGTCTAGAAAGAGAACCGCAATGGGTGCCAGCTACTTGGGTAAAAACCGCGTCATAGCGGTAGTCGATGGATATTATTATTAGTATTATTATTATTATATTATTATTATTATATTATTATTATTATTATTGTTACATTGTAAAAAGTTCATGATGACTGATGAACAGAAAAAAAAAACGGTGCTTGCCGAACAAGTCGAATGGCTGCGTATCGGGCATTCGGTGTATAGGCATACACAAAACTGTACGTTTATAAGTTAAAATAATATAATTATGTATTATGTTTGTACAGATTGAATAATGGAAAAAAAAGTAATGTGATAAATTACCTTAAATATAGTTTAGTAGGTACAGTGTTGTATGTAAATGATGACCAATGAAAAGCCATCAACTTTGCCATTTTAGTATGTATAACTACTTATAATATTATTATATAACCCTCGAATGAATGTTTTCCGTTGATTCCCCGTCGAAGAGCGTTGATATATTGTTATACAACACACGAAATATTCGGAAACTTCTCGTAAATTTTTATAAAACGACTGAGCCCCACTCTTGTACGAACCCCTGATGTAATAATAATAATATGTAAGTATCCAATAATGTATTATTGTCAATACTTGTTCAATTATTTTGTGATTGTGAATGTTTAGAAATATTATTATATTATTGTTTTATCGTTTCTCTGCGTACACGAGCTGTACACAAACCATCGTAATAATAATTATATTATTAATTACAATATTGCGTTACAATAGTACAATAGACTACCGCGACGAACTGCATTCGAAAATATTACCCATCACTCACACGGTGTGTATAAAATAAAATGAAATGATCGTTTGAAATATTTTATTTATTGAATAAATTACCGTACGGTGTAATATGCAGCCGATTAGTGAACGAGTAGATGACAACAGGTACGTTATAGGATGTTAAAATAATCATTTTTAAATCCTGAATTCGCACGCCTTACGCGCGCCTAAATATAGATGACTACTCAGGCGGGTATTATACTTTACTTTTTTTAACCAATCGAATGGTATTTTTTTTTATATTTTATTAAAATTATTATTTTAAAACATTACGATTTTTTACTGTGTCGACCGCGGTTCAGTAATATCTGTGTGCACAAAAGTAAAACTCTATATATATTATAATACCTATATTGTATTATTATTATTATTATTATTATTTTTTTATTTGTACAAAATCTAACTCCCCCGTGCATTATTTTATTTATTATTATTTTGTTGTTTTTTTTTTTTTTTAATATTGATCTAAATACATATAGGTATGTACCTATATATACATTATATATACCTATATATATAAATTAATGTAAATTATTTATTATTTGTATACACGATTATTATTATCATTATTATTTTAGAATCTATTAATAAATTCAGCTCAATATTAGATGAAATCTTTTACTCGGAAGACTTACATATTACATTCTTCTTCATAACAACTTTCTCATAACGGTCGATATTTTGATAATGCGAGTATATAGAGTAATTCACCAAGCATGTTCACCCTTTTTTTTCTCTCTTCGATAATGCAGTTATTCCAAATCTGATTTTTGAAATTTTTAAATATATTTTAACATCATATTTTCAAATTTTTGAGATTTTTTGTATTACTTAAGAAGTGTCCAGTAGATATAGATACTTCTGTTATTTCAAACAAGAACACCCCTTTTCAATTGTAAATTATACAATGGATAATTTTCCTGAAAATTCATATGGGTAGTTTTTGAATTATGAGGCTATGGTGATTTGAATATTTTAGTCATAAATATTAATCTATCGATATAAATCATTTGTAAAATGGCCTAAGTATAATATAAATAGTAGATGCAGTTTTATTTTTTTTTATATTTATTTAAAACCATTTTTAAAGAATATTATCCTTAATACAAACATTTTAATAATTAAGAAATTACTCATTCGAATTTTGAACTATAGGTACATCAAAAATTTCAAAACAATAATCCAATAAATAATTAACAGTATAAGAGGCGGTTTCTTATTTGAAAAACAGAAGTTTTTGATACAGGACACTCCTAAAGTAGAACAAAAAAATTTCAAAAATTAGAATTTAAATTTAAATTCATTACCTATTAAAGGAAAAAATGGAGGTGAGCTTGGTGAATCTCACTGTATTTTAATGTGTATAGCTCAGTCATGAAAAATGCAAACGGGAGCACATGCGCATCAGACTGGCAGTTATGCTTGTATATTATGTATGTCAATATATTTATGAAACTATTCACTGGACGCATCGAAATGCAGTAAAACTTGTGCCAAAATGCCATTTGTGTGACGCACTGTTAGGAACATGTTATTATTGTAAGTCGCAAAATTTAGATCTTTAATATAATTATTATGGTTGACGATAACTCTCGAGGGTTTCACTTATATCTGGATGTGAATTGGCGTCAAGTGATGTCTTTCTAGTTTCTTTAGTCGACAACCGACTATATCGCATATAATTATAATACTGACATTTTAATGCCAGAATCAGGGGCGTTCTCATGGGAGGGGGGAGGGGGGTGAGGGTGCCACGTGTAATGAGAGTATATTTACCGTCATCCATAACGTGGTCTGATAATAGTCAAAAATTCATATTCCCCGATTCCCTTTTCCGAAAAGCCGAGCACGCCAACTGATTAAAAGTGTTTCTGTTTTATTCAAAATATGCAGGCAGTTACCGCGTGTTAGATTACGCGCCTTCCAATACTCATCACCGATATCGTTGGTTACCCATACACTAGTGTCGTTATTATACCTACATATTTTATACTTATGCCTAATCGATACTGTAAAAACATCGCATTTGAATATTCGATAATATTATAATCATATGATAATAATAATGATTACAGGTATACACCTTATCATTTATCGAAGCTGTGACACGGGAATAAATTGTATTACGGGTATCGTGGGGGGAGGGGGGATTAGTCGCTTAAAATCCTAAAACTGCTAAATTTGATATCATAAATTATTATAAATACAAATTCAAAATATTAGTCTTAAATATTTCTCATCACTTCAGCAAGACAACAGCAGCTAGTGCGATGATCATGACGACCTTTTAAAATAAACCACACGTTTAATTTAGATTGAACGCCCCAAAATCATATATCATTAAAATAAAAACCTATCATAATCTTAACCCCTCATAATATCATAAATATTTTTAAATATAACAATATGACTTATTATAAGTTATTGCTTAGATACACTTTTAAAATAAATTATTTTTTTTTAAAGTCAGCGACGTCTTTCAACGTTTGATCGTAAAGTTTTAAATATATCAATGGCTTATTCGTGGTCAATATTATCCGACTTGTTCTTGTTCTATGACCAAGATTGAGAGCCCATAAAATCTTTCATGGCCCACCGCTGTAGTTTGTAATTTCGTATTTTTAATTTATAGTGCGAGTTTATTATTATTGATATAATTTATTATATGTTACAATAATAATTTTAAGATAGAAAATATGGATTGTCCTTCAATATTTAAAAAATCCTCGTGAGTCTTCGTAATTTATTATTATAATGTTATAATATCAGGTGGCTGAGTGCCTGTCTATAAAATATGCTACCATCTTGTCAATAACCATTAATTATCATTTTATTAAATTTACTTATTGTACTTATTGAATTACATAGGTTGTAAATAATTTTAATAAAATAAAACAAATAAAAAATAAAATTTAATAGTTATAATATGCACTTAAATATGAAATACTGCGTAAAATGTGTACAGTGGCCGCCATTCTCGCGGGGGAACAGCCGTATCACCTGTGACAATAATATATGATATGGTTTGAAATGTTTTCCCATTGAAAAACTAATACAGTACACTACTTCTTAGAATTTTTATTTTGTTTCGTAATTTGTTTATAATAATAATATATTATTTATTGTCAAAATAATATGTTTACATGAAGATTCTATAAGACGTATAGATATGGCTTATGACGCCGCCCCAAATGCACAGCTTGGGGTGGGTGCAGTTAGTTCAAATAAAACATAATTTAACATACAATACTAATATTGGTATTAAACAATGGAAAAAAATTACAATTTTATTTTTTATTTTTTAATCATACGTACCTAATATGGTTTAGATTAAGGTCTTTTGAATAATTTTTATTATAATACCTATTTCTGTACAATGTTAAATGTATATTAAGCGTGATACAAAGGCGAATACCAACATCATTAACCATTTTTCTAACAAATTCTTTATTGGTTTCTGATATGTTCAGATTTAAATGGGATTCAGACGTGGGGAATAATATTTTATATCTACATTAAAAATATGATTAAGGATATTTCATGTATATAATCCATTCAGGTTTCTTACATTAAAGGTAGCTACTGGAAAGATCATTTACATGTCTATTTGAAAATAAAGAAAACGTTTGGATTGTCCAGGACACTCCTTTGATGGCATGAATAAATCTAAGTATTCTAAAATATGGTCCTTAAGTGTATCAAAAAATCAGAATTTGTATAAACTCGTTGATTGAGGACAAAATGAAAGGGGTGAGTATCATATTTTCACTGTACATAACACTCTGTATATTAGTATATTAAATAGCCTTAGATACTTTATGGGTATCATATATTGTGTTATTGTCGATAATGCAGAATTATTTACACGAATTACAATAATTATTATTATTGTTGACTGAGATTTTATTCCATATAATTAGTGTTATTATCTACCTACCATCATGGTATTGTATGATGACGATTTTTATTGATAAAAAAAAATATCGACTTAAATAATAATTCATTAGTGGGTCATGGTCAATAAATTCTGCAATGCAATATTATAAAATGACTAGGTAGATACAATATTACAATAATTTTTACAAATTTACGTATTGTAGCTAATCATATTATGTAACCTATTTTATTATATAGGTATACTTAGTTCCTACCTATCATAGTATAATAATGTCATTGTTATTATGCGTGATATAATGTTGTCGGTGGTTCACTTCATAATACTTTTCAAAAAAATATCACATGGTTGTTTCAGACTAATAAAGGTGGGTAAGTGGATGTTGCTCTGCTGTACAGTAGGTTACAAGTGGGTCACTGTAATGGATGGTGTTAAATTTGAATTCAATGATATAATATCATTGGATAAGAAAAAAACGATTCTGAGCGAAAACGGTCAGTCAGACTATAAGTAACATCATAATGTTACTAAGTATATTTGATGATATTATTGTGCATAAAGTAATTTATATATAACCTATTTACGTGGAGCCTTGTTTTCAATTTTCAATCCTTAGCTATAAAAGTTGAACATTTTATAGATTTTTAACTACAAAATAATTATTAAATTATAAATTTTATAAATTTTGTCGAAATTTGAACTTTAAATGCTTATAAAAAAAAATATTATATATATTTTTGAAGCATATAATTTAGTACTTTTTGAGTGCATTAGCCTTAGAGATGAGATACAAATTATTGTTGTTCTAAGAAAGAGGGGTCCAAATTGGCTAATAACTGCGTTAATCTACGGATTGGTTACGGTAAAATAAAAAATAAAATATTGATCCCGCGACAATAGTTTGATAGAACTGAATTAAGTACCTAAATGAGTCGTTTTATCGTATTTTAGGTATATCAGTTTTCCTACCTACCGTTTTTTCGAACGCCTTAATATTCTCAAGGAAATATAATTTAAATATAGAAAAAAGTAAATAGTATGTAATATTATTTAAAAACTGATAAATTGTAGTTGTGCGTTTTCAGTCATTCACCAATTAAAACCATATATTTCACGGATCTTTCGAAAATTTAAACGGGTACATTCTTGCTTGTCAAAATACATACCTACACTAATATGTAGACCAATAGAATTTTTAAAAAATCACGACGTCTCGTAATTTTATAATGTAACACAGGTAATTACCTAGTTTAAAACGATCATAATTTTGTATAATACTTTTTAAAGTAATTGAAATAAATATAGGTACTCGATTACTTATGAAAAATAGTATTCCGAATAAAGTATTTCAAATATCATCAAAGTATTCTAAATACTTTTAAAATAGTTTTTGTTTAAGATATTTTAAAAAAATTATCATTTTTGGGAAAATGTGGCCAATGTTAAAATATATTGTATTTGTATATAATTTTATAACTGATAATTTATTATATAATATATAAAAATTACAAGTAAATTAGATTTGTATACTATCCATATAATACTATTACCAATACAAGATTACAGCATTAGATACTTTTGGGTAATTACATTAGTTTAAAAGTATTCCAACACTATGCAGTGTTTGGTATACTATTACAAAGTCTGAAAACGATAACGAATTTGATTATTAGGGCGTGGATTTAAATGTCCTAAAAAACACGAACATTTTCTTTAAGTGGATAAGTCAACGCAATATTTGTTTTATCTTTCAGACCCACGCACGACTACATAGACAAAACGCGTTCGTGTATTATCGTTTTTTTTTTATGAATTTTAGGTAATCTCAGATTCATCGTAAGAATTATAACTAATAATATTTTGAGGGTTTGACTTTGGTTTTATATTTTATTATTATTTTACTTTATACGTGACTTTACAAAAAAAAAAAAAAAAATTGTTAATTTAAATGAATATATAAAAACTGTTTTGAGACAATATTTAGACAAATTGATATGGCAAACCCTAAAACATATTAAAATATTAGTCTCTATAACGTTTGTAAATTTTAAATGGTTACTCTATCTGTAATGTATATTTTACTCAAGATAACTCAAAAATATATTATCAAATCAATGATTTTGAACGAAAGCGTTTTGTTTACGTTTTGCGTGGGCCAGAGAAATAAAATAAACATTGTACTGACTTCCTCCTAAACACTTTAAACGATATGATTTAATGGACTAATAACCGAAAGATTTGAAAAAATGGCCACTAAAATGTTTAACATTAAAAATAAAAATAATTGCTCAAAAATGTACCTATCTTTATATGTAATCGCACATGAATCTGCACGTGACGAAAATTTCGTTTGTCAATGTGCAGTCACCATTTCTGGTTTGGTTCAAATATTGGTAGGTACTTAGGTCTTAGACACTATTAGTGCTTACCCTGTGATAGATCGGTAGTAAAAACAACATGACGATGCAAAATAAAATATGATACGTATTTAATTTTTTCTCTTTTTGTGATAATTACAGTAAATTTAAAATTGTTATTAAATCTTATTCATTATTATAAAATGTACGAAAAAAAACTCAAAATATAAAAATAATAAAAAATTGAACTTTTGTTTTTCAGTTTTTATTAATTGACTTGTGAAACAATTTTGAACTCAGTGCAGCTCAGGACATTTAGAGAAATAGAAATTTGCATATAAATCCGAGTCCTATTGATTTCGAGGATGACATAGTATTATCATTTCTTATTTATGTTATTGTACATAAAATAAAACAAATATGAGTTGTCATAAACGAATTCAAGTGGATAAAAGAATAATAATTAATAATATATCGTCGGAATGTCACTGATACGGCGGCGGTAGGCACCTACTCAGTGGCGTTATCACAATATTTAATAATATTTACACTAAGGTATAATATAGTGAAAGGTAATATATACAATGGACTGGCATTAACCGTATATAATTTATATTATATAGGTAAGTACACAATATAAGTAATAGCTTGCCAAATCTACTAAAATTCATCCATGGTTCAAATTATGTATGAACTATTTACTTTTACGCAATGACACATATTATTATAGTACACACTGTACGCAAACAAAATATTATTACTATCATTTTTTTAGGCCAATTAACATAACGAGTCGTAGCAAGTATGTACACCGACCGCATGCTGAAATCGGATACAAATATAAAATTATCTATAATTATATTATCGTTTGATAAAATATCCACCTAAAAAATACTGGTGTTGGGATCACGAACTCACCAATAAATAATAATGATGGAAGACGAGAAAATAGTTTTTTTTTTTAACGGTGAATTTCTTATTTGAGGTTTTTGTTGGTTTTCATTTGATCTCTTGATTTAAAATTCTGAGCGGAGCGATGAATTAATTGATTTTACAATGATGTGAGTTTTTTTTACTTTCTTGATCTTTAGTATGGTAATTGGAATGAAAAAAAGGTGGGTAAGTGGTTGTCGCTCTGCTGTACAGTAGTTTACAAATGGGTCACTGTAATGGATGGTGTTAAATTTGAATTCAATGATATAATATCATTGTATAAGAAAAACGATTCTGAGCGAAAACGGTCAGTCAGCCTATAATATTACTAAGTATATTTGATGATATTATTGTGCATAAAGTAATTTATATATAATCTATTTACGTGGAGCCTTGTTTTAAATTTTCAATCATTAGCTATAAAAGTTGAACATTTTATAAATTTTGAACTACAAAATAATTATTAAATTTGAACTTTAAATGCTTATAAAAAAAAATTGTGCCTATGTATTTTTCAAATTTTTCAACTGCTATTGTGACATTATATCAGGAGCCTTGCATTAAATTTTCAAGCTTTTTTACCCAACAAATACAATTTTATTGATATTTCTAGAAAAAAACTAAAAAAATGAAAACTGAAAATGTCCGTAAACAGCTCAAAATAAGTCAAAATATTTGAAAAATGTTATGATGCATAGACAATGCTAATATAAACATTTAGTCAAAATTTCATGTACTCACAGTCATTTGTTTTAGAGTTGCACCAAAAACCAAAATAGATTTTCTCAAAAACAGATTTTGCATAAAAATTCCCGTTTTTCCTTAATTTTTCTTTTGTTTTTCACGTCGCTTTTGAAAACCACTGGGAAATGTTTACTTTTGACGCCCCAAAGTACCAACTAGATTCACTTTCCTATCAGAAAAGTTACTGTTGACTCAGAAAGTATTTCAGACCTTTTACTCTTTTTTATAGTTCATTCATTACAGACCTTTAAAGTTGTATATTATTAAAAAAAACACACGTGACACGTGTAATAAACATCAAAAATGAAAATTTGTTAAAAATGTCAAGAATAATAAATGTCAACTTATAGGTATAATAGTATTTATAATCAATGGTAATGTATTATATTATTGTTAATGATTCATAAAAATAAGAAATAAAATAGCGTATAAGATGACTTCGACTTTTGTTTTTCTGTCCGTCATCAGATTTTGGAGCAGTAAGAATATTACTAAAATAACAGAGAAAAACAAAATAAAATTTTAAAAAACAGGAATTTTTACGCGAAATCCGCAGTATACGACAAAATAAAATTTGTTTATTGTTCTGTTTAAATCCAAACCAATAACAGAGGATACTTGAAATTTTTACCAATGTTTATAGAAGTATTTTCCATACATGATAACATTTTCAAAATATTTTGACTAATTTAGAGCTATGTACAGACATTTGACATTATCAATTTTTAGTTTTTTTCTAGAAACGTCGTTAAAAATTGTTTTCATGGTCAAAAACCTTGAAAATTTAATACAAGGTTCCTCATAAGTTGTTAGAATTAAAAGAAAATTTTTCGTGATTTCACTATTATTTTTTGTCTGGAATTTAAAATTTGACGGAATGTACACGTAAAATAATATTTTCTTATCAAACGATTTTCTTATTTTTTTTTTGTAATTTATTATAAAATAAATAACCGAAGGTACTTGATATCCTTACCAAATAATTGTGTAAGAATTGTCTATACATGATTCAATATTTGAAATATTTTGAGCCATTATGTATAAACGTTAACGATTTTTTTCTTTAAATGTCAATAAAAAATTGTTTGGCTGGTCAAAAACCTTAAAAATTTAATACAAGGTTCCTCGAAAATAGTTCATACTATAAGCAAAAAATCTAATAAATAATATACACACACATTTTTTTTTGTATATTATTAAACTTTTTATGTTTTCGCCCTGAATTGTTTTTCGTATGCTTTGATTTATCATAGAATTCAAATTTAACACATATAATACTACCGTGACTTACTCTCAATGTCGAGGTACACTCGAAACCTGTACAGAAGAATGGTTACTTACTTTACCCTTTTTTATCATTACATTTTTTAGATATAATAACTCGTGAATTATGTGCGACGTATATTATTACACATTATGATGAACCGGCCATAAATTGCTAAGGATAGGATAAGTGAAAAGGCAGTCGATGAGCTGAGCAAGAAACATGAGTACCACAGTGTAATAAACAATTACCTACAAAGCGTCCTGTGCAGATGGTGATTGTAACCGAAGGTCGTAGAATGGTGTGGGTCATAAGACTGGACTTGGTGTCGCGTGGCACAGAAGTATATAGGTAAGGCACTTTGTAAATTTGACACGACTACACGAGTATAACTAGTAATATTAATTTCATCTGCAATTATTATTATGTATAAACATATAAAAACGGGTTATTTTTATTTATGCTACCCGTTAATATGCAGAGTGATCGAAGCATGCCCCCCCCCCATCATCCTAATTTTCCAATAAAAATCAATAAAGGTTTTGTTCGAATTCTGATTTTTGGAATTTTGAAGTATACTCAAATACAAGTACATATAGTAAGGACAAAATATATTCCAATCCTTATAGAGTTGTTATGTAATTTAAAGAGTGTTCAAATTAATAATGAAAACCATGATTTTTTTTTATTGTAAATTGTAAAAAAGAAATTAGTATTGCCTATAGGCTATAACGACACACTTAAAATGGTACTAAGTATTTGAAAATGTAATCCTTATATTGTTCATAAATTAAAATTTGAATATATTTTAGATTCTGAGCAGAGCGATTAATGTATTGATTTTACAATGATGTGTGTGTTTTCGTAAATAATTATTTCAATTCATAATGGATCGTCATATTTATGTATAAATGCTATGTGCCTACGTCATGATTATTTCACTATTTATTTTTTATTATGTGCAATGTAAAAATCCATATGAATTGTAAGTTCTTTTTAATAACCTTTATTGGTACATATTTCATCTGTTTGATTCTCTTTAAATACATCAATAAAACTATAGAATATGTTTCAAATCAAATATGAATCGCAGTTACATTTACTGCTCTGTTTATTATCACGTTAGACTCGACCCAAACGTTATCAAGAAATAGACCATCCGAATCAATATAATTATATCATGTTTCAAAAACGTAATTTAAAAACCGACTGTATTTTTTCCCTCGCAGGTTGCAGGTACTGACGTAATATTTCCTAAAAAACACTGATTACTTCCATTTAGGCTTAGAAAAATCAAATTAAAAAATACTCTTCAAACTTATTATTTATACGTAATACCTATATGTCCTATATACTTATATAACTAGCTGTAAAGCCAACCTTCGTCCCGGATAACAGCTAATATACAGGCTGATTATTTCAACTGCACCGAACACTCGTCATTTGGAAAAGTATAATCTATTGTTTTTATTATTTTTATTTTTAGAAATTATCCGCCCAGAACATTCTAAGTGCCTACGAAATTTATTCCAACCACTATAATGATTTTTATTTTTAATGACACCCTATTTTTTTTATATAAAAATTTCTTACCTCAAATAGAATACGCCTTTCATCAGCGTTTAGATGTATACTGCATGCCGAACGTTTAACGAATAGTTTCTTATTATTAGTATTATAAGCATGTAAAGTTACAATAGGTAATTATGTCGTGTAGTCTGTGAAGGGGGTGAGGTACCACTCTCAACTAAACAGTAAATGTATACAGCTATATATGTTTTAATAATAAAACAATTACCTGGGTTAATATTCGATGTCTATACAATTACACGTCGAAATTAATGTTATACACTAGTACCTACGTTTAAATCCCAAACGCATGATAATCATGTTATATTCATATGATATGAAACTGTGGTGTCTGTGAAATTGACTAATATAACATTTAATAACAACATTAAATAGAATAGGTGGCACTAAAAAAAATTCAAAAACATAATATGTTAAAATGGGTCAACACATGTGAATAATAGGTAACAACGTTATTCCTAAATATAACCCACAAATTAAGTTAGTACCTATTATCTTAATTTGTTATATCGAAATAATGATTTTTTTTCATCGAATGTTTGTTGGATCGTGTTGATAACCGTTGAGTTTGTACAAGAAGCCGGTGTTCGACTTTGCCCCACGTTATGGTCGATAAGCAATCACCGCGTGACTGTTCCGAAATCTTCGGAGAGGGAACCGTTATCGGTGTGTCACCGACGGTGTCTGCCCCGCCGTAAGCTAGCCCGTGACAATACCTTTTAGTCGCAAAGTCGCCGTTTTTCTGTCGCTTCTTCTCAACCGTCTAGGCCATTATTGTGTTTTTTTTGTTACTTTCGCGAACCGGCGCGCCGTCGTCGTCAATAACGCCATCTTGGCTTTCCATGTGCGTTAGCCGTTCCGTACTAAATGTTTCGTGTCGTGCCCCTCGTTGCACACACAAACCGCGCTTTGTGGCCGCCCGTGCTAAAACCGCCGTTTTATTTCGTTATTTACTAATCCGCCTTTATCACCCGCCCGGTGTGTGCAGTGCGATCTGCCGTGTTCGTCACGTGCTCCCGAGCCTACTTTTGTCCTCATCAACGTGTGGTGTATTCATCGCAGCCCGGTCAACCACCATCGCCCCATTATCGTCGTGCCGGGACAACAGCAGCACCATCAGCTGTCCTCCCGTTATCAGTTTTGTCGCCATCAGGTCGTACACAGAATATATCATTATTTGTTTAACTTCCGTCACCCGACGCGATAGCATTATTATTATTATTATTGATATTTTTTACGTAATTCATTTTTTTTGGCCATTCATATTGTGGACGTGCCCTCATAATTTTACTAACACTAGCATTTAAGAGCAATTTTCTGCAGAACCATTACAATAAAATTATTATGATATTGTCACACAAAAACAATTGACTATTTTCCTCTTACCTGTTTTCCCCGCCATACAGTCCACTACCATCGCACAGCAATTCTAGTACTCTGAACCAACATAGTTTCGAGCGCGGGCAATACCTGACGGCTACAATAACGCCATAATCAGGTTGTCCCCCACAAAAATATTTTATTTCGTTATAACTTTGTTGATCAACACCTCGAGATGTACCTAAATTGCCTATACATTGCGCCGGACAAGTCTGGCAGTCGATTAATGCCATAATATTATTATTATCAAAACAAATCGAGCCACCTGCTGAAGTTGACGCTCCAACGAGACACGGTATACACCTAGAGATCCTTTTGAACCCTCGGCCCTGCAGGTAATGTACCCCTGGAACCGGTTGCACCCATTGTTCAACCGGCATCACAGTTTCCGGGGTCGCCACCCATAATTTCAACAATGCAGACAAAAATGTATAATATAATAATTATGTCTATTCGTTTTTATGAAAAAACAATTCTTAATAACGCATGCTATAATAATTTTTGAGTAAAACACTCGAATTACCGTTAATTCTATAGAATTCTATTATAAATTCGAAACTTAAGTCAGTGTTGTATTTTAATATAACCTTACCTGACTAAAAGGAGGTGTGATAAAAATATACGACTTTTAATGGCATGTCGAATTCAAAAACTACGATTACACAGCATAATGTAGCCAATCGGTCTAGATGAAAAGTTAAATCAAATACCTACTGGTGGTGCATCAATACACCGTAGAGGATCATCATCAAGTCGTGATAATAGCAGATTCTTAAACCATTTTGCGAGTTAAATGCTCATCTTGGATCACTTTAGGTCACAGAGGGATACACACGATACGACCACACGTGTATTAATCTGTTAATGAAATAAAATATAAAAATTATAAAAACCAAACAATAGATACTGTGTAATAATGCGCGTTCTTCGTCAATACATATTTTTGGACATTGAAATAATTCATTTTTTTTATATTATTGTTCTTCTTTTTGTGTTTTTTTATACCACATATTATTTGATAAAAGTAAATAATAATTTAATATTTTATGACTATTGCAGAGAATCTTATAGGAAATTGACTAGCTAAATGGTTCACCAAAATTTAACTGACTAATCACGTAGACGGAACCATTACACCACAGTTGATTCATTAAAATATGTTTAGAAATTGTTTATGCTGTCCGGAATAATATCACTTCTTCAATCAATTTTGAGCAGAATGTGAATAACATAATAATTAATATTAGCGGACACAGTGCAATAACAATTATTTGATTTCTACATTAATTTAATTATAGATATTTGCAAAAACAACGGCACGAGAATTGAGCAGTTGACGAGTATGGTGAAATTATAAATTTGTTGTAAAAAAATGGGGTAAAAATATATTTGTTTAGGATCTAATAAAGAGAACAACATGAAATGGTTCCACTGAAAAGTAAGTATTTTTATAATAATATTTACAACGCATATTTATTATATATATATATAAAGGTAATATTAATATAATATAATAAATTCAATAATATTTAGCCAATAAAATAGATTTTAATTTAACACATAATATAGAATAACATAAAATAATTAGATAATACTTTATAATATAATATATGTTTTTAAACCATTTAGACGCACAATGTCATAAATAACTAACTACGGTATTAAATTTAGCACATAATAAATTAGACGGTAGGTAGCCATTCGTACCATTCAAATATTATAATTATTTATAAAAAAGGGTGTATCATTATATGATCTCGATTATTTTACACTGAAAACACATACTTTAAACATGGCTAATCCCGATCGTGATACACCCTGCGCTGTGTGTACAAAGTGATTTTTTATAACGAATACGGTCTCATTTTATTAGTTCGTTTTTAAGACTGAAAAAATCAAATTTTGTATTATTATTTTTTTTACACGTTTTTTTTTACCGTTGAACTGCACGATTATTTTTAATCCGTCGAGATTAATACATATTTTTGTGAGAAAATTACAATAATGTAGATATATCTACAGGCATGGGGTTTTGACCCAACAATTTACTTTCACCTAAATGTTTATGTAAAATTAAAACCAAGGATTTTGTAGCTCGTACATTTTTAAACATCAACTAAAACTATTAAAAAACACTTATTATATTATTATAGTATCGTAATAAAGTATTGTTTCAAACATATAATTTAAAAAAAAAAACATACAATATTTGAAAGATAAAATGAGTTGATTACGTAGAAAAAAATCACTCTGTATAATTATATATTAATTGTATGTATTAAGTTTCAAAGTTATATTATATTACACATACAATATTTGTTATAAGATTCACGAAAATTCTGGATTGGAACGATTTTTCAACTTCGGTCCGGCCGACAAAACGCCTTTGCGGTTCGTTTAATAGTTTTAGCATCATTTACAACAAATATCTACCCTATATCATATTAAATATAACAATAATTATATGTACCTACAGGGCCTCTACGAGGCGGGGGGCTGTTGGACCTGAATTTCAGGGGCCCAGCTGTTCTAGATTCCCGTTGAAATGAATTTGTAATTTTTAAAATTTTGACAGGATTACTTATTTTATGTTAAAGTGTAATATTTTATAGGGCCCCTGAAAAAATTTAGTACAGGGGCCCAAATGTTGATGGGGGGGGGGCCGTGTACCGCGTTCCGATGTTTTGCAGTTGTCCACCACCGACAACGGCAACAACAGCGCGTTAAACTCGTTTCCAATATTTTCTAGCACGGCACTGCTCGTTATGTCTCTGTTCATTACGACAGTTCAACTTTAGGACCTAATCTGACTAGCCTATATGCGAAAAACACTACCAAATTACACATCGATGGTAGTGCGCTAAGATTCAATAGTACAACTTAGAGACTCTATGCATACTGGCTCAACATACATACAACTATAGTTATATTTCATATCATATTATTATTAAACTCTCCGTGCGGTCGTGTTGTATAGCCGGATTCCGTCCATCGCGAGAGTAGGTTAAAATCGTATTTTATCGAAACAAAATAATGTAGAGAGATTATGTTATTAATATAGTTATCTTGGACCACATGATAAAATATATGTATAATATTGTAATAATATAAGGTATATTATGTACTTATAAATAAAAATAATTTCAAAAATGATTAAAATCTTATTCACATTTATACTCATTTTTATACATACAAAACAACGGTTTTAAAGTTTAAACTCATCCCCCCATCGCTATGAATATTTAACTGCTAGATCGTTGAGTATAGTTTTAATATAGTGCATTTTAAAGGTCCACGTACCTATTTAAATTTGGAGCGGTTTGATTTTTTAGTAACAATCAAAATACTTGTCGTTTACAGCTCACGGATTCAGTTTAACATCATTATATTACGAACTAACACTATACAATAGGTAAAAGTATTGAAAAATAGCGAATCACTGTAGTGAGTACGTATAAGTGTATAAGGTATGGATTGTGACGAAAAATAGGTAAATTTAACGATAACAATTATTTTTAATATGTACAGGTACTCAATTATCTTAATTATTATTAAACATGTTCCAGAAAGTTGTTAATTTTTAAAATGAAAAATACTTAAACTGTTAGACAAAATAACAACAGGCGATGAAATTTAAAAACCTACTATGGACCGTAGGTATATTGATAATAACACGTATAGGTCCCATGTTTGAAAGAACATTTAAAACAATGAATAAATTAATATAATATAAAATTATAATTAAAGTATGGATTTTAAAGACATTTAATTTTTTGCATGTATAAGTTCAAAACGAAGTTCAATAAGCTATAAATTTGATTCATATATCTAATTTAGTGTAACGTAATAAATGTTGGGTAGATAGTAGGTGCATATAATTTTATTTTACTTTTTTGGGCTGGTTTTGGATTTTATGGATTTTTGTTATTTTTGTGTTTTAATACCATTTTAGATATTTAATCAACTTCAGTGTATTAATTATTAAAAAAAAAACATACCAAATTTTTTTTTCTCAATCTTTCAATTAAATTTTGTCATTTGACGTGGAAAATAGTTTTTCCAAATACCTACAAACAAATTGTAGTGTCAAATTGTCGACAAAGATTTTTGTTTAAAATATTAAAAGATTAAAAAAACTTTGATCGTCCAATGTAACTAAGAAGTAAGAGGATAGGTGTAAGTGAATTAGTTAGTAAGTATACTCTGTCCAGCGAGAGAACGCGCCCATTCTGCGCATCTTCCCGCGTCCCACTACTATCGAAACCAGTTCCCCATGGCAGAATGTTGTGTGGGGCAACCAGTTTTGGTCGGTGCGCGGCGCGTTCTCTTGCTGGACAGACTATAAGTACGAACTCTTATTTTACTAATTTTTATAAATTATCTAAAATATTTAATTAATTGTACAGATTAATCAGTGAAAGGATAAAAATAGATTTTATAATTAATTGTTTTAAGGATTTTTATAGCCTTATTTTAAATGCTTTTTCAATAGTTATTTATTGAATTTATTAAATCCGTACTCTAATTATAATATATAGTATATACATGATATAATATCGTTTAATCAATACCTACCTAACTATGAGTATGATGGGGGTTGCTAGTTCTTAAAAAATAATTTTTATTTAAAGATTCCAAACAAAAAAAACCGTATAAAATATGTGTTATTGGGTAACTTATCATAATATTATATTATTATTTATAAATAAGTGTATTTTTTATTTACAGTGAAAAGTATTAATGATGGATGCGAAATGTGAAAAGTGTAATTTATTATAACCATAGTTTGTATTAAAACTTTTACTTCTGGTTCAAAAGTGACCGGATGTAATAGAATTTATATAGGAGGACGGACGATACATGAGATGAATTTTTATATTATATTGCGAAAATTAAAACGCGTAGCGAACGAATGACAAGAACTGAAAGGGACTATAATTTTCGGGTTTTTCGGACTGAGTTATTATTATTAGACAAAGATATAAAGATACAAACCGCGATGATCTCGAATTACCATAAACATAATCTCATTATTATTGTGGTGTAATCGTCTTCAGCTTGTATAGTAATTTTGTACACGCGTATATACAGAGCGATTCTTTTATCATCAATGCACAGTCATTTTTCCGGTAAATTTCTGTTTTTTTAAATAATTTTTTTTTTATCAAGAAGACTTTATAATGTGTGAGCAAAAACATATTTTCCAATTCACAAACTTTCACCGAGAAAACCATTGTGAGTTGATAAAAGTACTGCCTCAGTACCTATAGGGGAGTATATACTATATACTACCTGTGCCGTCGCATTGTACGGGAATTAAAATAAGAGAAAAATAACAAAAGAGGACGAAAACTCGAGCGGTGGTACGTATATGCGTTTAAGCAGTATAATGCAGAGGATATTCAGCGGATTACGTTTTCTCGGTGTATAGCATATATTATATACAGGGTGATTAATCACGCACGCTCACCACCGATTGGTTTCCTGTAACGATGCGCATTTATTCAAATTATAATTTTTGTAATTTTCAAGTATACTTAAGGACCAACATATTTTCGAATACATACATCTTAGACCACAGCTCTACGTTAAATGTTATTGAATAGACGATTATTTTGAAAATGTTTAAATACCTGTTTAAATTTAAACTCAAACCAGTAGTTTCTGAGTTATTGAAATTAAGGACGACTTCGGACAATAGCCCCCAATAATGGCTTTAAAATATACAATATATTATTATATAATATAATATAGTTTAGAACTTATATCAAATTCGTACAGTTATAACAAATTATATAATATGTTAATAGATTCATTTAAATATATTATATAATTAATAATTAAAATCATCATTACTATGATTGGTACTTCATACATTATATTATATCTTCCAAACTTATCATGTATCTTCCTATATTTGTTATCCTTAACACATACAATAATAGTCGAGTACTTCAAACTGCTATACTACTACCTAGTTTGAATTTTGATTATATATGAGAAAATGATTCAACAAGATGTTGAAATAACCAATTATTCTGCTTAACGTTTTATAATGAAAAGGGTTAGTCCACATATTATGAAAACATTAATTCTGCATTCACCCCGCTCCTCGAGGTATAAAGTATTTGAAAATATTGTCTTTATAATATAACAACTTAACTATACTAGAAAATGTCAAAAATCATGATTCGAATTAAAAGTGTATTATTAGAGGTCGGCAAACCGCTCCGTATAATTGTTGTAGAACCCACGCGCCGTTTGTACGAGTATATTATTATGACGTATAATAATAGAGTTTATATCTGTACGAGCGGTGCTGTGTGCCGGAGGGGTTTACGGTGAACGTCCGTTGTCTTTGTCGAGACGAGAAAAAAACGGAATTCAAACAAATGGAGAAACAAAAAACGAACGTTGGGCCAGATGCCGACATTGTTCGTGACGACATAACGCGGCGATTCCACGTAGGTACATAACAATATCATTCCGCCGCCGCCGCCGATGCTGTGTCGCTTATAGTGGAATTAATATCCGTGGGATATCGCGGCATAGGTATTACACTATTACCTATATAATAATATACCACGGTAGATGTATCACACCGACGATGTGTCGACGACAATGCCGAGGCGTGAGTTTTTGGTCGGGGAGGCTTTGAAAAAAAAATGGCTCTAATACGGCGACGTCGATAATAATTGAGGACTGAGGTAGGGTAATACGAACTGCGAGACGCGTCTCATAGTGCAGATAGTAAGCCCCACACAAATTAAAATTCCCCCTGTACCCGCGTGCCCATTATTGGGAGACGTCTCTTTGACATAATACCATATTTGGAATGACCCGCATCGCCGGCTTGAACGCACGGCCGTATCGAGCGCTTCTAATCCATTTTAAGAATTCTATAATTGTACAACGAAAAACCGATTTTAACAAATATTGAAACATACATCATATTTTTAAAATATAAAATATGAATTTCAAATTTGTAAATATGTATAATATATATTATAAAACAAAATTATTTGTCCCGTGGTCTAATTTATAACAGTGGGGAGACGTTGTCTCGTTGTCTTCTACGACGTTTCGCCACTGGTCGACGATATGCCGCCGCTTGCAAGTCGTAGGTACCCGCCTGCAGCTGCAGAGAGGTTCATGTGCGCGTGCGCAAAGTACGTGCGGCCGCCCGTCGTAAGGTGACGCGTTTGCTGAATTTATTTTTTCTCTGATATTTCGTCGGGGAAAATAATATACACGCGCTGCACACGCTGCGGAGAGGGGGCCGCGACAATGATAATATTTTAAATTACGATGGTTGTTATTATTATTACTACTGTTATTGCGCGGGTGTAACGGAGTCGTTTTTACGTGGAGATAGTGAGAGCGGTATAATAATATTGTTATATAGGTGCGCGTGTCGTCCGCTGATCGCAGATTCCGTCTTTTAGGTGTTGCTGTTGTGGCGGCGGCGCGGGGATGGTGTGTTTTTTTTATTTAGTTTTGCAAATAATACGGCCAATACAGCGCGTTGAACGCTATGAACGCGACCGGGAACAGCAGTCTGGAGTATTCGTCGATCTTCCTCGCCAGCACCGTGTTGGTTTCCGCGGACGTTGAGTAGGCGCATTCTTGTTGTAAGATTTTCTTGACCTGCCCAACAGAACACACATAGCGAGTATTAGACATATTATAATAATGTTATTATATAATATAATATTATGTGGGTGTTGTGTGTGGTGGGTAAAACCGTCGGGGGGGTCGACCGAAGAGCGTAGTCGTAGCCACGGTGGACGAGAAACGATGTTCGATTCAGTGGCAGCTATGTTGTGGAAGGGCCCCCTAACGCAAAGAGCTCCGGTATTTATTTTTTTTTGAATTATACCTCATAATATTATTTTGCATTTTGTACAGTTAGGCAAATTTTCTTTTGTACTGTTAGGTTTAATGTACTTTTGTTCTGTGCTTTACTTCGTGATGAGCTTAAAATACTATTATTAATAATCGTATGAGCTACGAATATGAAGTATTACGATTATAATGCCACCAATATTGTTAATACTTAACAATAATGACGTAAACAATTGATTAAATATTGTTAATAATTTACAGTTCAAATCCATCTCTTAAGTAAATTTGTGTTTATGTTATTATCCAAACAATTAAAAAATGTAGTTAAACAAAATCAACTGTATTAGGTAATATTCTATAATATAATATGTGTAAGACTATTATAAGAAAAAAAAATAAATATCAAGGAGCATACAACCCCTCAAAAGTTTCATATCCTCATTTTACCCCCTTTCAACAGGTATAACTGCCACTGGATTAACCAGCTATATATATATTATCATGATGTGTCGATGTCTGCAAGTCTTATCAGCTATACGGCGAAGAGGAACTATTAATTTAAATGTAAGATCAAACATTTTGCGTACGCTAGTATTGTAAAAAAAATTCCCTCCTCAGAAAAATGTAAATAAATTGCGTGACAGCTTTTTTTTCTTTTATCTTTTACGTATTACAATATGTATACGGTGGCCGGTATTTTAAAATTGACACATTTTGATGTTGTCGAGAAATACAAAATACAATTTTTTTATAAAATACCTAGTATACATAGTATAATATTATAGGTACCTATCTATAAGTCAAAAAATCTGCGATAGGTATATGAGTGATTTAGAAACTTACTAAGTAATTTGCTGTCAGAACTCGGAAATTAAAGTGTGTTAAGAAAATACGCGTTTTCTACGAATGAGATTTATATAATAATAATATTATGATATGGATCGTTATATACACTGCCCCACAGATCACGTCGACCATTATTGAATAATACATTTTGTCATAATATTATGTGTTTGGTCAACAACTATTTTGTTGAACTGTAATTACCACGCTGACTGGTATGACCGGCGACGAGGGTAGATTTTCGTCGTACGGTTTTGTGCCCGCGGTGCCACCGTTCACCGGTTCTGTTAATATGTTTCGCAATATGTCTGGCCTCAGTTTTCTCCACATATAGTTGACGACTGTGAATTCTAGCAATGCGCAAAACACGAACGCTGCAAAAATACAAATCGATTAATAGCAACGGTTTAAGTTGTGGGGATGAGGTGGGGTAGGTTGCAACCTAGGTGGGTGTAAAACGAATGTGTAGGTATTTATTACACATTTAATAATAATACTTATACGTCATCTAATATTATATTACTACGCCCCAGTGGTGAATGCAGGGGGAACGGTTGGGTTTTAACCCCCTCCCCCCGAAATTATAAAAAATTAAATATTAGATTTATTAATATATAATAAAAAATAATAAAAATAAATTGTTTAACCCACCTACAATGATTTATGAATAATTTAAATTTTTTTGAAAACCCCGCAGAATTTTTTCCTGCGTTCGCCTCTGCCACGCCAGCATCTGTAGTTGTCAGTGTGTAGTAATCGGTAAATGTACGTTAATTTAGTTCACGTTCAGCTTCGTTAGCTTATTAATATTCAGGCGCGGATCCAGGGGGGGATCATGGGGGTCGTATGAGCCCCCCCACCAAACATCAAGATTATGTATTTTGTGTTGATTGAAAAAATAATATAGTATGCATACATTTTAGTTTTGATTTATTCAAGGGAGTTTTTTTTTTCACAGTAAAAATGTTGTATTATATAAAACTAATATATATATATCCATTAAAACTACATTACCACTTGTTCATAAAATAATAATTTCCGGCAAACGGGCAAACTTCTTACTTCTGAGAATATATTAGTAGTGGTTATAAACTGATTGACGATACGAGTATTGTTACTTGTTAGCGAGTAAATATAAAATAATAATAAATAATAATTCATCGGAAATGTTAGGTTGTTTAACGGAAAAATAAGATTATTCTATTATTCTATTTTCCCGTATATTAATATACGTCTATAATCTATATTATACATTTCGCACGACGCACGGCGACGTATATTAGCCGTAATCGGCTAATCGCTTTTCGCTAATTTGGTTTCTAATCACTTGTTACAAAATACCATGCACAATTATAACGTTAGTTAATATTTGATTACGTATATCATATTAGTATATTTCATTTCATTTCATTTTGCTGTGAACGTCTGGACAAGTGCGTCGGTCGTCGAGTACTTAAGTAACGATGGTGAGTATCTATATTATTATAATTTTTAAATTTTACCTTTTTGTGCAGTGGGCAACCTATTATTTTCTAAAAATCTCGAAGCATTTGTAGTAAAAACATATATTTTATATAAAAATTAAGTTTTTATTTTTATAACATTTTTACAACCTATTACTTATTTATTATTATTAAAACATGTATAAATTAACCTTTTACAATTTTTTATATTTAAAAGAACTAGCGGGTCGGCAAGAAAAATTGACACATTATTTAGTAATTTTAAGTATTATACTTAATAATTTACTTTGATTATTTTTTAATTGTGTACTTATTATATTATCTTTTTGTCCTTTCAAAAAAATGCCCCTCCCAAATTTTAGTTTTAGATCCGCGCTTGTTAATATTATAATGAATCTACATTTTATCAAACCAAAATGGTAACGACATTGTTGTCACTGCAGTGTTATGATGTTGGAAGTGTTTTATTAAACTATATTACAATATTCACAATTTAAAAGTACTCATGACCAGGGTCGGGATTAACATAGGTGTAGTAGAAGCTATTGCTCCAGGGTGGCATATTTCTTTTGATGTTCAAATATTTAATATTTTGTAAATATTTTTTTTCTCTATGTTTAATCGAGTAGTATAGTAAGGGTTTAGATGTTGAATAACTCTATATTTTTATACTTGAAATGCTTGTTGTCTTAATTCTTGTTAAGAGGTATCAAATATGTATTGCTCATGAATGGCTTTAAAATTAAACCATTGAAAAAAAACTCAAATTTGACATATAATAAATGTTCGATCAATTTGAAAACTGATAACGAAAAAAGCGGAATAACCGGCCGGCACCGCGGTGAAGATACACGATTAAGGTCGGCGGGCGGTAGAAACGGAGAGGCGTTTAATTTTTAGCACATTTATTAATTATATCTGTGGTATCTATCAACCAGCTATAATTATAATTGTTTAACTATTATCATCTGTGATCTAAGACCTGTTGCGAACTATCATAATCCAAAAAATATAATTATAGATTTCTGGTTCGTGTTCGAAGTTTGAATTTATTTATTCATATGTTGTATAAGTTTTATTTAGGCTAGACTCCCAGTGGTAGTTAATGAGTATGTCGAGATCTTTTTATTAAGATTTACTACGAATTTGAGTCGTACTGAACACTATACAACACTGGTACGAACATTATACTTTGATTTAATATTGCAATATTTTTCATAACGAGTCAACATTTATCAGAAAATATGATGCTGGAAACCACAGAGGTACGTAATATGGGTGCTACACTAAAATTTCAACTGGTCAATTTATTAGACATAAACGATGGCTGGAAAACACTCATGGCTAATGTAATTGTTGACTGTGACCCAAATAAAAGTCTGAAATATACCGTTGATCACATAAAGTAATATTTATTTTGGTGTTCATCTAACCTATTGGTACCTATTTTGAAAACAATCACATAATTGTTCTAGGTTAATAGAAATGGCAAGCCAAACACAACGACGATTTTGTAGTGCAGTATTTTTAGAAGAATGGGGAACTAGTGGTAATATTTGGCCTAACCTCAAGATACTTATGGATCTTTTACTCGAATTAAAACTAATACGAGCTGCTGAATGTGTTGCTTCTAAAATAATGATTGGTAAATCCAAAAATAACATGCAGTTTAGACTTTAGACTTAGAGTTAACTATATGAAATGTAAATGTTATTTGTAACATATTTCTAGATAGACCTATTGACAGATTGGAAACATCTATGAACTTTTTCAACATCGATGAATACACGGATAATGATAATAGTGAAAACTGAAAGTCTACTTTGTTTATTGCTCATCAGCTAGAAACTAGATCAACTTAAATGATGATAAAAATAGTACGAGGTATAAATAGTAATTAAAACAGTAGTTTTTACATTTTATAGACGATGGATCAGTTGGCATTTACACTGAGTCAGAGGGGTAGGTTGAATTACACTTATTTTAGTCGAACTGCACTTGGATTTAAAAATGGTAATGATCGAACTGCACTCGGGCTCAAAAAAGGTATTCCGACAAAAATATCATGCATTTGAAAGGGTTAAACGTTTACACTCACAACTCTTCAAACTTACAGGCTTAGGACTGACAATGGTTTTAATTATTGGCGTAGTGAAAAATGATTGTGTTATACATACCATTGTCCATTATTTTAATATAATATTTAAATATTATAATATATAAAATATACATATATTATTATAACTTTTTTTTTAAACTAATTTTGATAATTTTTGTAGTAATAATACATATTATTATATTATTATTTTATTATTTTTTTAAACCGTCCAATATTATTAATTTTTTTTCATTTTTATCATTGTTTTTGTAATTCTTTTTTTAAATTGTCAAATATTATTGTAATAATAAAAGTAAACGTCCATAGTGATCTGAAAAGTTAACTCCACTTTTGAACTCAAGTGCAATTCGACCATTTCTTTTTAGGTAATAAGTGCAATTCGACCATCCCGATTCAAAGTCAGGGGCGGTTAAGCCTACCAGGATACCGGATTTTCCCGGTATTTTTTTTTTGTCAAAAATCTAAAATTAAATACTTATAAAAAAAATTGTGCCTATGTATATTTAATATTTTTCAACTGCTATTTATGCACTATATATGGAGTCTTGTATTCAATTTTGACGCTTTTTGGCCCAACAAATAAAATATTATTGATATTTATGGAAAATAAATAAAAAATTTAAATTTTAAACTGTTGTAATTGTAATAATATACTAAGAGCCTTATATTAAATTTTCAAGATTTTTTACCCGATAGATAAAATTTGATTGACATTCATACGAAAAAAAATTAAAAAAATTGGAAACTGAAAATTTCCGTTAACAGTTCAAAACTAATCAATATTTTTTGAAAATTGTATTGTGTATAGAAAATGCTTACATAAATAACCAGTGAAAATGTCATGTATCTGCGGTTATTTGTTCTAGAGTTACACCAAAAACCAAAATCGATTTTGTCGAAAATCAATCTCACGTAAAAATTTTCGTTTTCCCTAATTTATTATTCTTTTATTTTTCTCTGCGCTTTCGAAAACTATTAATAATTTTTTACTTTTAACTAAGTACTAACTAGATTCACTTTCCTATCAGAAAAGATAGGTACCGTTAAAGAAAATTTTTACTGTCTAAAAGGTGATGAGTGATGACAGACACAAAAAAACACACATCGTTGTAAAATCAATAAATTCATCGCTTCTCTCAGAATCTAAAATGTATTGTACGAGACGTCGTGGTCGAGCTCAGCAAATTGTATTAATTAAAAAAAAACATTCTAATTCCGACGAATAAACCTTCGAATAGCGTTTGATTAATCAATTATAAGTACTATATTAAATTATTGATGTGCATAGGTGATACCCGCGTTTACACATTGTCAAATTTTATTGTACCATACCTGTACAAGTGCCCATCCACACATCTATGGCCTTAACGTAGCTGACTTGTGGCAGACCACTTTGGATACCTGCGTAAAACACACACGGAACGTCGAAAAGATTAACAAAACCGGAATTGGATATTGGCATTGAATAATTAATATTCCAACAATAAAACTATATTGTTCGGTCAAATGTATACAGTGACGTACCCGAAGATTGCGAACCGACGGCCAGCAGCGTCGTCACTCCCAGCGTGGTACGGCCAGGCACCGAGTCGACGTCCATCCAAAACGACACCCAGGAGATGACCACGATCAACATGGTCGGCAGATAACTCTGGACCAGATGGAAACCCACGCTACGGCTCAGATAGAACTGGGCCACCAGACAACTGTAATTGCCTAAAAAAATAGATATATTATGATTTCGATACATAACAAGGCGCTTAACTCGAGTGATTCAATATTATATATATATATATTTTATATTATACATATTGATTACAGATCGATCACAGTTTGATAACACGCTCATCCCCATTTTTCCTATAATAATAATTATTATATTCGGATTTTTGGAATTTTCAAGTATACCACTTTAGGACAATATATTTTCAAATACTTAGATTTCTCTATACTGTTTAGAGAGGAGTGTCCTGTTTCGACATAAACTTCCTTTTCCCAAATAAAAATTAGGTACCATTTTTTACTGTAAATTGTTAAGCAGATGACTTTTTCAAAAATGGAGAAGTACCTACCTAAATTGAAATTTGAACGAGTAGTTCTTGAGTTAATGAACTTTGTGCACTAAAGATAGGTTCATGATGAAAATATTTTTGAATGTTGGATTATTTAATTGATTGGAAAATAATATTAATCTATGAACATTTTAATAACTTGTAAAAATTATCTGAGTGTAATTAGTAGTAGATTCATTTGGTACATCAATTTTATATTTTTGTAAATCCATTATTAAGGGCTATTATCCTTAGTCCATACATTTTAATAATGCAGAAACTAATATTTGCGATTTTAATACATCAATATTTTGAAAAATAATTATCAGCTCAGCAATTAAAATAAATTAAGTAAAAAAGATTATTGCTCTTTTGAACAAAACAAGTTCATAACGTCACAGGACACTCCTTAAATGGGATACAAAATCTAAATATTTGTTGATATTGTCCTTCAGTACACTTGAAAATTTAAAAATAAAATTCCATAAAAATCCATTATTAAAGGAAAATATGCGGTTGAGCATGCTTGGTGAATTATCCAGTATAGGTAGTAGGATATAATAATATAGCCACGGTGGTTACCGATATTATTATTTATGTTTGGAATAATCTGTACCCATGTCAGTTTTTGACCTCAAACGTCTACCAAATCGTTATTAAATGCCATACTACACTACTAGGTATATAAAGTGCAGTGAATATTTCATTTTTATACTCTGTGCAAAGGATTCGACGAAATATCATATGATATCGAACCACATTATATAACTTAAAAAACAAAAAATAAACATAAAAGGTAATAATATGAATACAGTGCGGTATATACCGTAGTATCAGTGTATAACATATATTATTATACCTATATAAGAAGAATTATGATCCGTGCAGTCTTACAATACATTTATCGAACGATAACAATAAAATATAATGGTACCTACACATAGATAAAATATAGATGGCAGGGCTTAGCCTTTAAATTTGAATTAGAATTAATCTTGTGGCTTTAAAATGTCGAATTATTATTACAAAACGAGGGCCGATTTTAAGTTTTATCCGAGTTGTATTATCTTATAATTTAAAATAAGTCAAAATCCGTAATAGGTATACGACGTACACCGTAAACGGCATAATCATAATATTATGGTTGACTGTCCGGACTATAACACTCAGTTAGTCAAATGTGTTTATCAGGATTCATAGGCAGTAATAATAATTTCTCCGGGACATTTTTCCACGCCACAGTTGTAATATATATATTTAGATTTTTAAGTATTTTCGTATCCTTAGTTTTTTTTATACCATTATGAAGGTGTGTCCCTTGGTGATACAAACTTATTTTTGCAAATGATACCCACTCTTTTTTCAGTATCTGATTGAAATATAAATGTGCTGTTGATAAATATAAATCGAAATTCAAATTAGTTAAGCTTTATGTCTTAAGAATAATAATCCTGATTATGCATATTATATAAAACAAAAGTAACATTTAGTTTAGTACCTATTGATTACACACAGATCATTTTACATTTTGTAAAATATTAATAGATTAATATATTGATAAATAATTATGTACTATATTTTCAAATTATCATAGCCCCATAATTATCCAAACGTTTAATCCATAGTAGGTACACAACTTTAGAATGTATCAGCATCATATTCAACAAAAAAACCATCCCTCCAACATCTTACAATAAAAACAGATGTTTCTCGATTGTAAAAAATGAAGTTTGTATTTGCCCTGTAGAACCCTATCGCTAAAATGGCACAAAAATATAATAATCTTAAAATCTGGTATTTATAAGTAGGTAAACTTAAAAATTAA
This sequence comes from Sitobion miscanthi, assembly GCA_008086715.1. Classification (NCBI taxonomy): domain Eukaryota; kingdom Metazoa; phylum Arthropoda; class Insecta; order Hemiptera; family Aphididae; genus Sitobion; species Sitobion miscanthi. The sequence goes on along the minus strand of CM017800.1, from coordinate 10,627,502 downwards.
ACGAATCAGGATAAATACCAACATTATTAACTTTGGAAAAAAATGGAGACTGATCATGGTCGATGAATCGCCTTGTATAATATACTTAATAACACTTCAGCAGCTTCATTTGTCATTTCGTTCACGAGTCCAATATCGGAAGGAATCCACAAGAGATTGATTAATTGGTGGGCGCCTGCAGATTGTTTAAATAGACGTGTAGCAAACCGGCTATGGCGTCGTCTAGCTCAAGTCTAGTCAGCAGCTGTACAGCACTTTATATTGGAGAGCGTTTGTGTGGAAATATATTATATCGCCTGCAGCGGCATACTGTTATAATTATTGTTGTACGTTAAACCGAAGATTATTTCGTTTCCCCGGAAATCTTAATTTTCTCCGTAAACGAGAGTGCTTATTTTATACATAATGCTACAACACTTTCCATTTAATGTTCCGAATGCGCACCAAGCCTTGAGACCGTGAATTTTTCCTGTTGTCTACGCACGGTTGGGATAGGAGAGATGAAAATAATCACAAAATAAAAATTGCATTTTTAGATTATGTAGAGCGGAGCGAAGAATGTATTGATTCCACCATGTGCGGTATTTATTTGTTTACTTTTGTGTCTGAATACACTTCTTCTAGTTAAAATCAAAAGCTTTGAAGAAGGTTTCTAGTAAAAAATGGATTCTAGTTGGCACTTTTGTCTTGGGGGGACCCCCCGTCAATATTGAAATTTTTCATTACTTTTTAAAACGATCGGGAAAAAAATAAAAAAAAAAATACGAAAATTTGTTAAGATTTTAATATTGTATTATTATTAGCTGATCCCACGCACTTTGTGAACCGTAAAAAAATACTACCCTTTTGGTTGTAACTCGCTGCAGTAAGTCCAACTCAGCCACCCTGGTAGGCAATCCGACTACGTCCGATCGTGGACAACGGCGATGAGCGGCTATAAGTGGAACTCAGCCACCTTGGTAAGCAATGTGTGAAAATTCGATTTGATTAACCAATGGCAACCGATAATAAATACTATATGTACTAATTATTTCTCCTATAACCAATAACAACCATTTATAAATAATCATTTCCACCGTAAGTCTAAAAATCTTTTTTTGAGCAACTCCTTGGGCTCCCTGGGCTCCTATTGGTCGTAGCATGCTGTCATATAGCCTTAAGACTTCCTAGATAAATAGACTATCCAACACAAAAATAATTTTTAAAATCGAAAAAGCAGTTTCTGAGATTAGCGCGTTAAAAAAAACAATCTCTTTAGCTTTATAATACTCCTATCTGACCCTGCAGTGCACTTCGTTGCCATTAAAAAATTACTACCCTTTAAAAAATTGTGATTGTTCAAATCCTTTTGGATGTAACTGGCAGCAGTAAGTGCAATTCAGCCACCCTAGTAGGCAATCCGACTACGACGAATCGCGGACACTGTGCGACAGCATATCAAGTAGATATGTATATCTATTATCTAATATATAAAAATGTCGTGCCACAGTGTTTGTTATTGAACTCCTCCGAAAGGCTTGACCGAAACTAAATAATGTTCTAATTATTAATAGGTGTATAAATCTCTAATGAAATGGATCAAGTATGATAAAGAAAATCGGAATAAACATTTAACAGATTTAATGGAATACTTTCGGTTACCAATTGTTTCCCATCAATTTGTTGAGTGTACTGTTGATAATGGACTGCTTTTGAAGTTAAATAACAATTGTAACTATATAATATTTTTATATTTGATTTTCTTATTTTTTCAAAAAATATTATGCTGGTAGGTAGAAAATATTTAGATGAAGCTTATGCTGTTCATACAGTCCTTGGTACTGAGTTAGAAGCACCACATTTTACTTATTGCAGATGGTTTGATTATGAGCAAAAGAGCCAAACACCATTTTCCTCTTTTGTTTAACGTAATCACAAATTAGTGGAAAACTATACCAATAATTATACCACTAAATAGTTGTGGTGAAACTTATTTACTCGATGATGGTTTGAGTCAAAAATATGACCGGATTTAATAAAATATTGAGAAATTCTTTTAATTATACCAAGATCAAATATGCGACCATTATCGACTAAATAAGTTTCACCCAGGGCTTGAAACCGTTATTAATTTAATCGGTTAGGTTAGCGTTAGCGGTAACCGAAAATTTTTTGTATACCGGTCCTGTTGTTAGCGGTAACCAATTACCGGTACTAGATTCAAAATTACAGGTTACCGTTAAGTGATAAACGCTTCCAAAAAATGTCGGTTATCGGTAACCGATTGAATACCGATTTTCTAAAAAAAAAATTGTACTACACCTTTGTACACGTATTCTTAATACAATATTCGTGTTCTTATAGGAATCAAGCTATTTTTAGATTTCCTAGTACGATATACAATGAGGGAGACCGGGACTATCGACTATCGAGTACTGTCATTACTCATTACCATCCTACGATATTTTATGTTATAAGTAGGTAGGAAATAGAAATGTAGAATACCAATTATTTGAATTATTATTACAAGAATTGAGACTAGCGGAAAAAACGAAGACATAATAGTATGATTTAAGAATAGTTTTAGGAAGTTATTATTTATTATACCATTATAGTAGCTTCGAGCGTATAATCTTTTATGTAGCTAAAATAAATTAAACATAATATTATTATAGCTCATACGTAACGGTAGTCAGTATTTATAATTACCGGTAATCGTTTTTTTAACCGGTTAAAACATATTACGTTATTATAACGTTTTATGTTGGCTGAAAAATTTTCACGGTTACCGGTAACCGATAACCGGGAGTACAAATAGGTTTATAATAACGGTAACCGATTATAGGTTCCCCAAAATTTCGGGAAATTACCGGTTTTCGGTAAAAACCGGTAATCGGTCTCAAGCCCTGGTTTCGCCATAATTATTTAGTGGTATTTGGTATAGTTTTCCACTGATTTGTGATTATGTTAAACAAAAGAGAAAGATGAAGTTCGGCTCTTTTTTTCGGCACATTTGTTCGACTCTTTCGGCCAGCTCATCTCCGCGATCATAGTTTTGCTCCCGTTGCAATTAGCGATTGAATGCATCATGCGTGGGCTTCCAAATCGGTTCAGTAGTTCCAGAGATTACCTTCAACAACAGTAACTAACAACTCCTCTTTATATAATAGTATAGATTAAAATAATTGCAGTTTGGTAACTTTGGTTACTAAAAAGTTGGACCATATTCGCTCAGAATCGTTTTTCATCGTATACAATAATTGATCATTGAGTTCACATTTAATATATCCATTACAGTGCATATTCAATGTCGAGGTATACTCGACATCTACTGTATATCAAAGTGGTAACCTAATTAACGGTTTTTATTCTCCTTAAGAGGACGCCCGCATGTGACACCCGCATGTGTTGTCTCCGTCTTACAAGTGCGTAACACAGCAAATTTAAACTCAGCAGATCACGTTTAGCTCCGTTAGTTTAAAAATTAGAGTGAATGGACTTATTATGAAACTTGATGGTAAGAACGTTATCTGTGTTCATATGTTGGTTTTTACGATAGTTTAATTTTTTAGCAAGTTCTGCGTTTACAATACAGTGTTAATTAAAAATTCGATTCACTCTAATGTCACTCTAATCTATACGAAATCAATGACGATCGATTAATTAATTAAGGTGATAATAAGTACCACCTACTATCAAAACAAGTCAGGCTTAGTTAGCTCATTGGTTTTATTATTTCCAGGGGTGAGATATATTTTACTCAGACAAGATTTGAATTTTTTTGTCAGTGCTTACAGTCAAAAATCTAACGGGACCTCTTCTGGGTTAACAAGTTATTTTTTTACTCACAAATTGATGCTTGGGAGTGCACGACGTATTTGTATTTATACTTTATGGAAGCGCTACTGTATATACATATACTGGACGGTTATTTCAACAGTAAACACTCATTATCTTTATCTCAAAGAGTATAAACGCTTTAGAAAATATTTATTTTACATCATTTAAAGTCAGTATTTTTACCAACTTTTGGTCGTTTTCAGTTTTTAAGATTTGTTTTATTTGAAACATAATGTGCATTTTTATTTTTATATTCCGAAGCTGAATATTATTTTTCTGCTTGCTTTGAAGTTAAGATGAACGGAGTGGAATGGCATAATCCGGGATACCCAGTACCCACCACGTAAATTGTTGGTCCACTACTCTCATTGTCAATACTTTAAAAGACTTACCACTTACAACTACCTAAAATAATAGTCCAAAATAAAAATTTTATACATACTAATCTTCAGAATTTAAACAATTAATTTTTCGAAAAATGTTTATATTTTTTGAGATAGTTAGCGTTTATGGTTAATCATCCAGTATAATATGTATATTTATTTATTATATGCATTATGTGTAGTATAAATAATAAATTAAAATTGTATATTATATACTCCTATGTCAAATTTACTAATTGAACATTAAAGCACCGATTGTAAATACATAAAAAAAAGGTATAATTATTACTAAAACAAGCAACAGACTTGTTTTTATGCTGTATTATTATGATTTGAGTTATTTTATTCATATTGAATTCAAGAACCACTCTCTTGAAACATTTTACACCCTTACAATTATTTATTTATTTTTTATTATTATTCGTAGTAAGTACTTAACATTATAAAGCTGTTATTGTTCAAAATGAACCCTTTTTTTTAAATAATTAAAATTATTTTAATTGAAAATGTGTACCTACCTAAAACTGAAAAAATTATCAATTTTTCTTTTTTTCTTTCCAATGCATATTTGTATTTATTTATTTTAATGATGAATTATAAACAATGTACTTACAATAAAAATGCATTGCTTAAAAAAATACAATTAAAATAAAACGTGTAAATCTATTCAGTATTCATATACAACTTTTTTCGATCACTTAAAAAGATAATTTCAAAATATTGTAATTATGATTTATCGGTACGTTATGTTATATAGGTAGAGGACAACAATTGTTATCATGTGTTGGCTGGGTAGTTAATAAATAATAACTATACAATTATATCCAAGAGGTTTATTATTTATTTTTTTAAGATAATATATGTTTAGAAATTAAAAAAATTATTTAAGTTACTCAAAGTTTTTTAGAAAATCATAATGCGTAGATTATTATTACGTTACAGTATTGCTGTACTGTTTAGATCAGATGGTTGTGAAGTGGGACATTGTTGAAATAGATATAGTTTTACTCTCTGTACTCCTTCCATAATTTATCAAATGTTGATATAATATAGTTAAGTATTATGTATAGTAGTATAATATTGATTTGGCGGCTGTTGGTTAATCCAAATTAGAAATTATTAGATTGCACTCCGTTCGATTAAGAAATATTATATACAAAATATATCGCATTAATGTTATACCTACTCGAAAATCAAAAGTTTACTTTTTTGAGGCGATTTTCCAATAATAATGAAGGAAGTAATATTTTTAAGAACGATAGTAAAAAATATATAGGTAACCGTTAAAATTATTAAAATAAAAAGGCAACGAAAAAAAAATTTAAAAAAAAAACACAATTAAAGTTGAAATTTTCAGAAGTAGCCGCGGGTTTATGTAGTTAATAAATCATGCTGAAGCCCATACGGTACGTAATATTCATTTCGCGTTTTATAATTTGCTTGAATAATTCAGGTGCCGATCTAAATTAAACGACTACTTGAATGTTTTTTTATAATTTAAAAAATATGTGCTTTTTATATTTAGGTATCGTGATAGGTAAGTTAATTGTATTTTGATTTTTATCTCTACAAAAGTATAAACATTACCTACGTTGATATTTTCACGTTTAACCATATTTTGGAATGCTGCGCTGTGCCCTCAGGTATTTAAAAAAACATAAGGTGAATTAAAATTATTATTTTTGGTTAGTGGAGTTCTCGTTTTTCGTGTGAAAAAATTGAAGTTTATATAGGTCCATTTTTTCTAAAACAGATGTCCTGAGGTTAGCACGACGCGATACATAATATTATACATAATTTAGTTTGAAATTGTTTTTAATTATTAAAATAATAAAAAAAAAACCGTTGAACTCTATTTCATTTTCAGGCAGGTACGACGTGCTCCGACGTCGGGACACGATGATAGTCATTATTTTGAATTTCCACATACAACTCGCTGAATATTAATACAGCCAAATGTTGTACCGTTTATCATTGGATAAACGGCGAGTTAAAAGTTTCGTAATTTATGGATAAATGTACTGTTCAAACACGTAAACAACATAATACATCTGCGTACAAATAAACAACGTACAATAATATTATATTGTTTTTTCTAATATAATATATTATAATGTTATCGTTATGCAGATCGCACGCAGTTCACCGCATCACGACATCGGTCGAAACCTGTACAAAAGACTGAGCGGAGCGTGCTGAGAACCAAAAAAAAAATCACGAAACGATAAGCCAATTTGTTCATAATTATACATAATATTATGTCGTATACGCGCGTTCAATAAAACGTCGTTGCAGTTTGACAATTTTTTTTTTGCGTGTGTGCGCTGTAGTTGAAAAACTTTTTCCGACTAATCGAGTATACAACATATTATAATATGAGAAATATTGTATTCTTCGGTGCGATTTCCTCTGGAATATGTTTCGGCAGTCGGCCGAGCGTAAAATGTATTTAAATACGAACGTCCCTGCTGCTATTAGTGAAATGCACGAGAGATAATGCCCAAGAGACTTAACATGAATAATGGGCGACCCTTAGCGTATTGTGTGTAAACGCGTTTCTGTTTTAAGTTCATTTGATCGTAATGTGTAGTTACTATTTATCTGTAATTTAATTTCGAATAAAATTATTCGTCTTAATTAACGTTTGCTCCGAAATTTATATGGTTATATTAAACTGTTTGGTTAAGAAGGAGTGCGCGATGATGTCTTCCTACGTAACAACACCTTAGTATATTATTATATAATATATACACCAAAACGAAGCGTTACCGTACGGTAAATCAGAAAACAACAACAACATGTGCACTTGTGCAGTTATGTTTACACCGCATATGTACAACGAATCGTTTATACAACGGCGTTTTAAATTATACGAAAAATAATATATACCAACCATGGATTGTATATTATCTCCAAAATTATGCGACTTTTAAATTGCTGAATTTATTATCTAATAGAGGGATTTTTAAAAATATTTTTTCTGGTCACGCGTTACTCTATAGAGCACTGCTGTAACTTATAAATCATAACAATAGTATAACAGTAGAAATAAAGATTACGTCTCTGACGCTAAAAATCACCTCTTTTTTTTACGTATTTTTATTGTATGGGCTTAGTTTTTTACTTTAAACAACCATGTTAATTCAATATTTTTTACACAAATATGGGTTGTATGATTATTTAAATGTAAAAACGCGTTGGTAAGCTTTTGTATTGATTTAAATATTTTAAAAAGCACAATAAAGCAGAACGGTTTGTAGGTATAAAAATATTATTAATATTGTTTAGCTGACATAGTTTTAACGCAAACAATGAAGTTCACAATGTACGAGTTAGGTTCTTCTAGTTTTTGTTCACACATAATGCGGTATGTACATTTTATTATTTTTAAACTAACTTTATAATTGTCATATTTATGACTCGTCCACAAGCGTAATTTGTAACTTTGACCAATTACCAAAATTAAATGTTTTATCATAAAAATAAATATTTTTAAAATATAATTATTTCTGTCATACGGTTCATATAAAGGTAGGTAACAGTCGTATTTCACTATAAAATCATACTTTTAACAGTTTAACGAACCATCAATTTTTGGTTTGAAAAAAATGAATGTTATATTATAATATCGTAGGGAATAAAAGAAAGTTTTTTTTTACTTATTTTGGTACAAGTTTTAAAATTGATGTATACAATTGTTTGCTGCAGTCATATTTAATAAAAAAAAAATGTTACTATCTCTTCCAGGATTAGGATTTTGGGAATGCATTTATTGGATTTTTATATTCCTGAGCCGTATGGAAATATTTGATCTTTTGTCAAACAAAATAAATACAAATCGTGACGTTAGAAAATAGAGAAAAATCAATTCCAGGTGGTAAGTCTGAATTTTATAAAAATAAAAACATCTCCATGTTCTCATACTCAGTACAAATATGCTCCGGCAATTTATTTTTTATTTTTTGTATAAGTATGTAAAATATAAAATTTATTGATTGGTATATGAAATATCTATAGAATATTGATACTTTACTAGAATTGTATGTACTTTTTATATCCATCTCTGTCCTTATTTTTGTGATACATACCTATATTCAACAGCACAATCAGGATTCATTTTCCTTGTGTGGTGAGTAGGGGCGGGGGTGTTATGCATTTGAAAAATGTTTCTCTTTGGTTTTTGTGAGTAAAATCTACTAAAGTGTACTCATATATGGTAACATATACGTACCATTTGATGTCTGAAATTTCAATAGAAATTAAGAAACTTTGTTGTATTGCATACGTAGAATTTGTAAAAAATAATCTCATATTTCGTTGGCGGATATTACAACTCCCACGCCTAACTATTACAGCCTACACTCTTGAATAAGAACGCGTCAAGCGAAAACAAAGTCCTAATTGCAATCAGTGATAATGGTTAATATTATTAAAATAAAACTGAATGAATAACGGTCAAACCAAAAATGGTCTTTCAAATAGATGACGTTGTTGAATTTGGTTAAATATCGTCTACATTTTCATTAATACCCGAAACACGAGTTATTACATTTTAAGTTTTGTAATTCAAAAATACAAATGGCAAGGATAAAAACCTTTAAGTTTAGCGTTTTCACATTTATACCTATCAATTTAGTCGAAACGACAAATTTAAATTTAAACAATTTTTTGAATTGTTCAAATATAATATATATAAATATGCGTATTCAATATAAAATTTAATTATAAAGAATCTACGTACCTATTTGAAATGATTCTTGACAGTCGGAAGGCACGATGTCTACAATCTCAAATTGTGGCATTCTCAATCCTTTGGCCATTAGTACGGGATCCGTATTTTTCCACTCCAATCGAAGTTCTTCAATAGTTTTTGAAACTAAATTGATACACGTGAAAATTATTTTGATAAATTAAATCATTAAAATTGTACAAGATTAGAAACAATTTATTTAGTTTGCTAAAAAAATATTAATGTTATCAGGGACCAGGACAATGTATAATTGAAAGCTCACGGGATATATTATACAATATGTATTTTTGGAACTGTAAGTAATAATAGTATGTTTGTAAGTATTCAACCGTTATGTATGTACGAATGTGGTGATTTAATCACTTGCATTTTTTGGCAACAGAAAATCATTTTGAGAATTACATTATTCTTTTAAATTTGTCCGTTTTTTAGGCTCTTTTTAAACAAACGCCCATTCAATTATGATTTGTTTATAGATTGCTGGACTAGCTTAAAATAAAACATTCAATTCATAAGTTTTATTATTAATTTATTTTTTTTTTCACAGTGCATATTTAATATAATGAAAATATGAAAAGTCGACGCCTTAGTCCGCTTGGCCACTCCGTCCCCTTTTTAAAGTACTTATACGTATAATGTAAAAACTATGTTTACAATATTATAATGCTTCGGCGAAGAAATAATACATCGTAAGTCTAAAAAGGAGTGGTGCAGCTAGCATTTTTTTCTGGGTAAGCCCGAACACCTTTATATACACACACATTTAGTGAAAAAATATCGATTAGCGTATATGCGACTATCTAATATTTATTCATTTTTTTAAATATAACTTTGCAGGTTTAGATTTTTCTAAAATTGTGTTAAGGCCCTTCTACTTACTTTCAAAGAAATACATAATGTGAATGTGGTAAAGATATAGTATTATAAAAACACAAGTTAATATTATGAATATGGAAATACGTGATATTTCTGACAAAACATTGATAACTGCTTATCATGGAATTACTTTTAAGTTTATGTTCTCTTTGGGAATAATAAGCTATACGTGATATTATCAATAAAATATTCCAGGTTCTATTTCTAAAAATGTTGATGTTCGTATCACAAAATCACTTTATATGTAATATTATTAATTTTAATTAAAGGTATTTAAAAATTGAAATATTAATCTTGCCTTTTAAAATAATTTACAGTTTACTTGTTTTACATGCTCGAACAGAAAAAAAGCCTAGTAATAAATTATTGCTCTTATTTATTTAACATTTAAAAAACTTAATTTTGTTTTTCAAAAGTATGTGAATACCGTATTTTATTTTTTATACAGAGAATTAATTATAATTGTATGATATTGAATAATGACGAAAAAAAATATGTATGAATGTGAATTTATGAAATACATTTTAAGTCCAATTATAATTATGTTATAAAATATTTTCAGAGATTAATAGCTATTTTCCGACGTGGTTTATTGGTAATATATTTTAGGTTTAGTCAAAATTAATGAAATCACGTTTCAAACTACGTACATAGCGTTTAAAGATTTATTAAGAAGATTGCCCTGTCTCTAGATATCTTTGCTTTGTTTGTCAACAGGATTAAACTAAACGTGTTATGTTGTTGGTTGGTGGTTTCTCCTACTAGTTTTTGAAATTAAATAGTTCACTAAAACCTAAACTTTGGTGTCTCTAGAATTAACTTATTAAGTTAGTACCTTTAGAACTTATTATTCATAAGTTTTATTCATATAAAACTTGGATAACGTGTTAGACTAAACAGTTTTTGAGAGGTATCAGCTTTGTGATTGTTCAACCATCTGCCAAATTATGATTGTCCATATAAAATGTATTGTAATCGATCATGGTTTAATGTAAGTTTATCTGTGTTAATATTCAATATTATTCATGTATGCTGATTTTATTTTAACCAAAACCTTTGATTTTATTCGTACAGAAAAGTTACTGAATTTTTTTTAAAAACTTTTTACATCATAATATTCTAATTTTTTTAATAATTATAATATTTTTACTCACCACCTTTTTTTGTTTGGTTCTAAAATTTAAATCTAGAATTTATTATCTTAGGGAATATTTTTTTGAAAACATTTATTGTTTTGATACAAAACTAATGGTGCATTAACTATAATAATTATGTAATGTTCGGATTGGAGTAGAACGAAAGGAAATTCGTCTACAAAAGTACAAACATATTAAATTGTTGAATATGTTACTTTCTCTCTCTGTTACTCCAGTTTAAATATTTAAATATTATAATTTATAATGGATTAGATCTAATGTAGAACCAATGCACAATAACGATATTTTTTGAAAAACTATCTTTTCGAGAATTTAAAATTGCAATTACGTATTGGATGTTATATGTAAATTGAAAGTCAATAAGGCAGTTTAACAAAAAACAGTAAGATAGCGGGAGCCAACAAATGGCAATCATACACAAATATAATATAGAGTAGAAGTATATTGTTATTTACATATGTTAAAACGAATCAAATCATAACCAAACAATAACCACGAATATTTCTCGAGATAAGCCGGGTTTACTTTAAATCAACTTATATACCCAGACTGAATATTCTATAATATATTGGATAGCATCTCGTGGGTGCTAATAAAATAGTAAACGAAATCCGACTTCAAAATGTTTTCGACTATCTATTATGGATATCATTTTCAGCTCTTCTGTTTTTTAAACAATACTGTAACATAATATACCTAAGTAGATGCGATGCAATTTTAAAATTATGAATATTTACTTTATCCAACTTCAACTATTTGTAGGAATATGGATATTGAGCAATATGACCTGCAGATCTAAATGTTTGTGTATGCTTCAGAGGTTGTTTGGAAAATCGTTAAGTTTATAAATCCAATTATTTACTAAATTCGGATGTTTAAGTAGATACCTATACTATGTAAATACTTATACAGCATTAAACTTCTTATTTTCCAAAAATGTTGGGTAAAACTGATTGAAAATACAAAAGTTAATTACCTAGTTATAATAAAAGTTATAAAAGAAAAACGAATTTATTTTGAAAAAATATGGGATAGTTTCCTCAAATTTAAATTCCAATACGCAATCAAAATTTAAATTACAGAACTAAAACCAAAAAAATAATCGAACGGCGCCAGTGTTTTTACAACGTTAAAATAAATTGTATCTTGTTCTTCTCGAAATGAAAAAAAAATATATAAAATAGTTTTCTGACGTAGAATGATTTCTGAGAGTACTAAATAAAAACAAAATTGTAAATAGAACCTATTGGAAAAAGTCACTTAAAAAAAAAATCGTTTAGTTAACAAAATTTGCCTTCATTTTATATTATGAATACCTTCGTAATTTTAATTTATTATCATACCTATTATTAATATATTGCACTCAATTTTATTTTTGTGTTACAATATATTAAAACATATAGTATCTATATTGTTCAAAGGTTGGAAACGAAAAAATTAACTTGAGTTAGTTAAGTTAAGTCAAAACGTCAAGTTATTAGTTACCTAATAAACAATATATATTTTTAACACTGAAAGTTTAAAGTTAGTAAGGATAAAAATTTTAACTGAACTCGGTTGAAAAGAAGTGCATTCATTTTTTTTTCACTTGTGTCACATATTAGTGTGATTGTAAAACTTTCATTTTTTTTTTAAATAATATCTATCTCAACATTTTGTAATAGACACATAATACTATTTCTTCCTATTGCACACTAGCTGTGATTTATTCAAATGCAGCTTTGTGTCAACTAACTCATTAAAATGTGGAATATTTATTTGTTTATTTTTATTTAAAATCATTGTATTCAGCGTGGCGATTGAATAATAATAAAAAAAATTTAATTATTAATTATAACTGATAACTATATGTATAAACTATGAAAATAGTTTTAAGTAAACTTATTATTTTTTAAATCAACTGGAAATGGCTGAGTTATAACATAGGATCCTTCAACTTGTGAAATTATTAGTTTAGTTAGAAAATATATATTTACCAGGCTAGTTGAAAAGTTTAAAAAAATTAACTTTAACTTATCTTTGATAGTTAATAACCATTCGATGTTATGGAGCATAATATTGTTTTATTTTCTTATTTGTTATCTCGTGAACCATTTTTTATATCGTGCTTGGGTTGTTTATTAGTGTTTCAATAAGTTTTATAATTATTTAATTGTTAAATACTATTAACTTAATTCCTTCAGATATTTTATCCCTCGTTATTATGTTATATAGTCATATTTACACATAACATATGTCCACTGTTTTTCCCATCATTCTTATGATTTATTTTGATATTATTTTCATCACTATGTATATAGTTTTTCATTCCAGCTATACTTTCTAGTTTCTTTATTCAATTTTTTGCAGCTATATATATAGTAATTATGTATTATGAGTATTGTCACTATAAGATACAAGTGTATTATTTTTAAATTAAGGTAAGTTTTTTAAGTTTGCTCCCAAATAATATTACAAAAATAACTCTCTCTAACCGGAATCTAATCTAAAACACATAAAATAATCGTGTGAACAGATTGAAATGATTTTAAATTATCACGGAATATACTTAATAAATTCAAATATTTTTTTAATCGTTATGTGGTAAATTTTAAGCGAGGGGTTACATTTTAAAAAACCTTATTTTTTTTTTATAAAATAACCATTCAGATGTTTTATTAAAATACTGCAATGAAACTCACAACTGGCAACTTCCATCGTGCAAATTTGGTTATCCAATGGAAATTTAGACAGGTCCATCATACATGAAAATGTCAACTTCAATCTGAAAAAAATATACATATAGGTATACTTAATGTCTTAGGTACTGTAGTTTTTAATAAAATTTAAAACTATACTGAATGGTGGAATCAAAGGAATATCGTTGATAATAAATTATTGTTTGTCAAGGCGTATAATATTATATTTGTAGTATATCTATTTTAAAAACTTGAATCTGTATCGACAGTACCTTGAGACACGACGTATCGTATTACTTATTTTCAGAGCTCAAGCAAGTGATTACCTTTTTTTTTTTAAAAATTAATCGTTCAAAAGTTATTATCAAATTCAAATACGGTTTTGATCTCGTTAAACGTTTTCAAATGCATAATATAAGAAATATAAAAATAATTTTATCAATGTGATTTGAAATACGAGTTATTATACTTATTGAGGCATATTTTCGGTCGATAATAATTGACGATAATATAAATTAATGCATCATACTTAACAGTACGTTTTATTTACTGCTATTCGCTACTGATTTTCATTGATGGATTACATTGGATTAATTTCTGCGTTTTAAATACATATAATTATAAGCTATAACCATAACGTTATTTGTTTTACGTACGTTGTTTTTTCTGTTTAACAAGAAAATTATACATTTTTTTCTTCATTTACTATATACCGCAATTTACCAACGTTCTGTAATAGCTTGAAAACACTCAGAGGATTTCAATGTGTTTTTAGAATGTATATACATTTTTTAAATTACTATTTACTTTCTGCTGGTTCCCCATTTCTCCTTCCTATTACCATGAACTAACCGCAACAAACCTTGCCATATTTTTCCATTTCCTACTTAACGTAATATAATATAATAATATACAAAAATTTTGATGAATTGACAGTAAAATATTTATGGCCGATGTAGAATGGTCGGTAGAAATTCAATTAAATCGTATCCGTAATATATGCATCTTATTGGCATAGAATCGTTATAATTTAATAGTAATTAAAATTCGTATATGTGATGAAATTATAATACTATGCAGTAAATAATTATTTTCAAATATTAAAACTGTACAGGATACTATTATGATATTATATTATAATATAATTGATGAGTAGATAATAATGTGATTTATATTATGTTTTCATGAAAATCCGTTATTTTTAATTTTTTACGATATAAGCAAGAAATATTTTTGAAAAAAAAATAATTAATGTACCAATAATCAAAAACTGTAAATAATTAAATTAAAAGTGTAGATTTTTACTCGTTAGTCGTCTCCATGCATAATAATTTTAAGTGCACGCGTTGGTGGCGCATGGAAAGAATACAACGAATGAAGAGCCAAAAATAATCTAACTGGCAAAGTCGTGGGGATGTGAACACTTTGAAGGACCCGGTCAATTTAGAGACAGTTATTTGGAAATTATTTTCTACTAAAATTGAAGGTGAAGTTGTGGGATCGATGGACGTAAAGTAACAGGTCGAATACTTAAAGTCCACAAGCACTTCACAAACCTATGTAATAGTACATATCGTGTCGTATAATTATTTATATTAGTCGAAGTAATACATTCGTCGTACGTCAGACCCGTAAAGAGGTCAGCAAAGACAGCACAGAATATTTTCAAGACGTGTCAAGAATCCAACTACCACTTATCCATCCATCTCAAAAGTAACTATATTTATATAATGAATAATATAAAAAAGGGGTTGTGATCGCGACACCATAATAATATAGAAGACTAGCTGGATCGCCAGAGAATACGTTTTGCGTATACATTTATCCACGCATTATTTTATAGGGGTAAGTGTCTACTGAATACTAAAAAATAAATGTAATTCAACGATTGTAATTTCAATATGGAATTTTTGTCACATTTCCGAAAACCAACCGGTTTTTAAATTTAATTTTGAAAACAATTAGAAGATTATATTATGTATCTGAATTTGACTGACAGTTTCGTTGAGAATTTTGTCAAATTAATGAGTCATGTTGTTTTTACATAGATAATATGTATATCCCTATAATACGCTACCAATCGTACAATCTTCTTCTTGCGAATGACATTTAAAATACAATACTCCATTCTAATTCAAATGTTTTTCCACTGTTTTATTTTCTCGATACCACATATAATAAGATCACCTCTTTCTTCTTACCGTTTTTTTTTTCGGATTATATTTCCCAATTTGGATTCGTACGCACACACACACACACACACACTTACACACGCACGGTTCACGGCAGTGGCGCAATTAGGATAAGGTCGTTGGAGGGAGGTTCATAATTATGTTGTAAGAGCACTTTTATACTATTTTCGAAACTTTTTAAGCCGGGTATTAAAATTGTGAACTGTACGACACACATTGTTCATTACGAAATGTTGAACGTGTAGAACGAAGTTAAAAAGTGGGCAGTGGTCAGTAATGATGACTGCATTATTATGAAAATTCGTTGATTTTAAAATCTAAAACTCTTAAGATTTTAATTTAATTACTGGGAAAAAATATCAAAAATATATGCTTATCAAAAAACCAATTACAGTATGAAGTTAATAGGACATCGCAGCCACATGTCGCGGTCGTGTTGTTTGCGTTTTACAAACAAACAACACAAAATTCCATATCAAATTGGCCGTTTGCCAGAAACAATTTAGTGTTGTTAGTTTTACTATTAGATTGAGTATTAGTACCATATTATTATCAAACACTTAGGTACCTAAGAATATTATCTGCGTTTGCACGTCGGGTTTTTATGGTATTTAAAATATGCTCAAGCGAGTGATGGGTAAATAATATTTTATATTTCAACCGTAAATGATTGATGGTTGTCGGAATAAGACATCTATACCTCCTGTGCTGTTACAGGTCTAAACAGTCCAAACTGTCTGACTGATGTTTGGTTTACCCCACCTTAATATCTGGTTCAATCTTAGACACAGACATCTATATAGTACTAGATAGCGAACTCCCACCATGAATTGAAGCATCAAGGTCGGGGGGCAATTGCATGGTATTTCATATGACAAATAAGATTAATTACGATTAATTTTGCATTGTGTTTTTTTATTATTTCTGAACCTGTAGTTTTAAAAACAAAAAATTAATATTTTTTTTTTTGTTTGTTTTGAGGCTTCGACAACTTAGGTCATTAGCCTTTGGTACTGTGGGGGGTGGAACTGTAGGTTTGTTTGTTTGGAACACGTGGGCAGAATTTTTTAGTGGGCACCCGTAGGTATCTGCCATTGCCCGGGAGGGGGATGGCGGCACTTGTTCTCCGGACACCGTGACTTGCCCGGAGAAAAATGCCGCCCGATGACCGGGAATCGAACCCGGACCGGCTGTGCCGAAGTCGACGCGTTGACCACTCGGCCACCTCGTCCCCCAATTAATATTTTATGTAAGTCATTTTACATTTACTATTTTATTTTACCATTAAAAGCGATGTTGTTCCTAATACATTTTGTATAATGAATGAAATGTTTTGCCTCCCGAGAAAACGGCGGCCGTCGACAGCTGAGCTTCACTTGATAACAATGTAAATTATATAGGAATACCTTATCTAGTTAGTATATAGATATCTGTGATCTTAGAGTATATTATTTTATTATGATATGTCATATCCATCTATTGGTAATGATGGCAATTAACGCTTGAGCAGGAACGAGAAAACCACAGAAGTTTCGCATAGTTTTTGTAAATATATGAATAATGATATAGAGCAGTGTTTTCCAAAGGGTGTGCCGAGAAACCCAAATTTGTTTTCACAGTTTTAACGTTATTGTTTCGTACAATAGAATACCAGATAATAATATAAAGAATTTTATTCAGGTATGTATTTCGTAGTCCTCATAAGTACTTATTTTAGGCAAATAGGCTATGTTTATCTAAAGCGTGTCGTGATTTATAATAATTAACAACGTGCTATGATGGAAAATAATTTTGAGGATTATTCGAACCATAAAACAATCGTCAAGATATAAGTCTTGTGTTGGAAAAATATTTACAGTGCTGATGGTTTCAATTTCAGTCATCCGATAGTACAAAATATTTTATCAAAAACAGTAAATTATTTTTCATTTGAAAGTTTAAAAATAAAAACGACCAAAGCCCGGGGGCGGGGAGAGGCCCGAATCTGACACCCTGACCCCTACCCTCCTCGGCCACGATAACCCCATCAATTGACGTAGAAAATACGAAACCGTTGTATTTCCGGTAAAAACGAAAACACAAGATCGCGAGTACATATTTCAATATATTTTGATTAGATTTTGCGTCATCGACTGCGCTCCCACGTGCCTGAAGTTTCATAACCATTGGCCTGGCTCCTATCTGAAACCTATTCCAATTCGCGTTTAGACGAGCCGATGCAACGATGGTCGTCGAGGACTTCCGAGGAGAACGTGCTCTGCGGTCGGTTTATACTGTACCTACATAGTAATAATAATATATCCAAGTGAGTGCGTGCTTTGGTGGGGTGGTAAACCACACAAAGTCAATTACTGAGAACCCGCACCGGCGATACACATCTGCTCACTATATACCTACAACTAGAATATAATAGCGTGTAATGCACTTCATCGTCATGAGATGATATATTATATGATATTATTATTATTATTATGTTTATACTACGCTTGGAAACGTATCTGCAGGACGTGGGGTGTATACATACTGCAAATGTTTGTGCTCTTTGAATAATGAAAATTGTATTTGGTATGTGAAGTTGGATCGCGGATAACGCATAACGCTAACCAATCGGAGGATGGGCAACACATAGCTATAGTTCGGTTGTGCATCTAAAGTCTACAATATACTCTCTATTGCTTGGGATTATAATATAATATCATTATCACGAACGCGCCGATGAGCCGGGGGTGTCGTCCTCGAGGATGAAACGAGAGAGGGAGGATTGATAGCCACATGGGTGGTTGACAAATATCCACACCAATCCCTGTGATTTTTCACTAACGAAATGCGTAGGAAAACGCACTTCGTTGTATTAACTCTATGATAAGTATTCTTGAATTTTCTTGTCGGAGAACGCTCGTCATCGTCATATTATTCGAAAACTACGGCTGACGATACTTAGGTAAGTACCTGAATTCTAAACTTTAAATATTCATAAATTCATGATGTATAGAAATATCGATTTGGTATACACATTTTATAAAATATATGTATTATACGTGTGTAATATAAGTGATGGGTTTTATTAAAACTTTTCTTTTATTTACTCGTAAGACCAAAAACGCGGTTGCCATGAATAAGCGTTCACAAAAATATCCAGTTTGTTTTAGCTAGAATAATTGATCAGTTTGCTAAGAGTGAACAAAAAAAATATTGTATGGTTTAATACTGATGAGGTGTATTAACAATGTTATTTTATAGTTATGATTATACCAAACATTTTAAGTTATCAATTTAATTGTTTTTGTTATATAAATTAAACAAATACTCAAGTTTTATACTTCATAAATAATTGCAGTATATACCGTAAGCGAAACTTCTATTTGACGAACTTGATTGATTTAATTTCGTTCAAAAGAAATATCATTTTTTTTTTCACTTAAAAAACTAATTTTTCTGTAGGGAATTTAAATAAAATAATATTTCTGTTTCATCCATGTTGAAATTGTTATCATGTTCGTAATCTTTTAAAATGTTGTCTAGAGAGGGTCTCTTTCCAAATCTGCAATCTTTTACCGAAACGCTTTTATACTTTCTGCTGATATTTTTATCTGTGATGCCATGACATTTTTTAAATTTGTCCAACCAACCGGAGCTGGCTTGAAATGTATCATGTCTCTAAAGAATACTTTTACTATTGATTGTTCGTCTCTTACATATCGATGACATTGCAATCTAAGACAATATAACTATTTAACGAGGTATGATTAGGCGTGCGCTCGTACGTCGGATTGCAAGTGTGTACTTTGTAAATAACATTAGTTTAAAAATGTATTTAAGGATTTTTAAATTTATTGTAGAGTTATAATAAAAAGTTGATAAAATTAATAGAAACGTTTTTGAATGAATATTTAACGGTTCTATAAAAACGTTACGTAGAGGGTTTATACCAACGTTTTACAGAGAATACTCGGTGGGCCACTCTAGCTGTATATATAATATGTTATAACGTTTTTGTTTAAACACCATACAAAATTATAATATAAATTTCTTCTCTTCCCAGGGCTGTTATAGGACGTTACTTATACGAAACAGGCCACCACGAGATGTCGGCCCCGCGAGGACGTCGTCGCCGGTTCGATCGAATTTACCGCGAGACATTCTCACAATAGCCATATAGAATTAATATGCAAAAGAATCGAAAAACACCAAAACTTACAAACGACGATGATGACTACTGACGACGTATTCTATATGTGCGTTCAGGCAACGATCAAAACACAAAATTTCTAATAGAAAATAATAATTGTTACTGAATCCAACCGCCGCAGCGAAAATACAATACATGCCTATCTAATATACAGGACACACGTATGTCATCTGTTATCTTATACTGCGATAACCTAACGAACTGTTCCGTAGTTTGAAGCACACGAACTGGCAAATTTGCATTACATCGACCTGTTTTATTTTTTCGTTTGGCCCCAGGAGAGCCGTCCTCACGCATTGTTTTCGCTGAATTTCGTCGACCCAGTTGATAACTTGAGTAGCCGAGTAGTCGTGCCAGGGGTGGGTGGGCCCGGGGTACGCTGAGTGCAAGTCCCGAGCTCACCCACTCACGGCGGTGTGACACGTGTAACGTACATATAATAATAATAATATGTTCTATCATTGTTAAAAAAGACTCGCAAAATGTGTTTCACACAGGACTCTGGTGTTCGAATTAAATGATATTTCCTGTACATTCTCAAACACTATTGCTACTACTTATAGATGCCTACTGTGCCTCCTCGAGAAAATATTACTTTCGGAACGAAATTTTTCGACGTAAATTTGGTACCTATAGGTAGGTATATATATATTAATGAACGACGATGAAATATTTTGACATATAGAAGCGTATACAGGGTGTCCCGTGAGGATTTACCCATTGCAGTATCTCCTGAAATAAAGGAGATATCATAATTCAGGTTATTTAATAAGACTCACAGGGACAAGAACTACAAACATTTCATGTTTTAATTTATTTTAATGTTTCGGTAAAAAAGTTAAAAAATATATTTTTTTATTTAATTGTTTTAAAAAAAAATTGAAGATAGCCATTTTGTAGAGTTCATTTTTCTGAAAATATTGACGTTTCAACATTTTAATTTCATTAATCTCCTGATTTTTAATATTTTTTCTAGTTTTGAAAAAAAAATGCGAATTAGCGGGTCGTGGGTTACATGATTATACCGCTATGTCACTGTGGTATTAAATAGTTCGCTGTTTTTCTAGAAACTAGAAAAAATATTAAAAACCAGAAGATTAATGAAATCAAAATATTGAAACGTCAATATTTTCAGAAAAATGAACTCTACAAAATGGCTATCTTCGTTTTTTTTTTAATGACTAAATAAAAAAATATATTTTTCAACTTTTTTACCAAAACATTAAAATTAAATTAAAACATGAAATATTTGTAGTTCTTGTCACTGTGAGTCTTACTAAAAAATCAGAATTATGATATCTCCATTTTTTCAGGAGATATCGCAATGGGTAAATCGTCACGGGACACCCTGTATAAACTTACAGAGCTTTTTCTTTTGTTGTTTCAGTAAGTACCTGTGGGATACTATACTCGTATATTATAATAACGTCGTTGTGACGATAACATAATCGCGTGTTTCGGTACGTATCTGGCAACGCTTTGTCTTACAGGTGTTTCGAAACGTGTATAATATTATTAGTTTACAGTGATGTTCAAATTATCACGTGCAACGTATATTATTATATCATACGTCCGACCATCGAGCGAGACTACATTTTCATCGTTAGGTTAGGTTAGTAAATAAAACGTATCGCTTTGACGAGGGTAGAAAACTCGAAGCGCAAACTTTATTAGGAATATAGTATTATGATGTAAATCGAGCGTATAGTGGCTCATCCGAGTATAGTTTGATTGATGTCCAATGCGGTTTCTTCAATATGTCACCGTCGGGAATCTAATCACACACACCCACGCAAAGACGTAAAATAAGCCCATATTAGCGACAAATTTCGTTGGGGTCAAAGTTATATTTTAGGCGAAATTACCCCCCCCCCCCAACCTACAAGGTGGGTTGGACTAACAAATTACAAATTTTTGGTTACAAATATTACTACGATTGAGAATTGATAATCATTAAACGTTTTGAATTTAGGTGGGTAGTAGTACGGGCGTAGTTTGCACGTTTATAAAAATGACACGCCGCCGTTTCGACGTCGTCGTCCGGGGCGGCAAAAGAAAACCGTCCGACGATAAAACAAACCCTCAATTATTGTTGTCGGTATGCTCTCGTGGGACCGCGTGTCCCCTGGTGTATATTGTTTACGGGTTAGGAACATACAGTAATATAAATCTGGCCACAAACTGATGGGCGACGGGATGGGTTCATCTGCATTTTTAATCCTTCGATAGAGTAAAAAAAAAATAAAAATAATAATACACGAATACTGGACAGCGGACACAAAACGCGGATACAGCGTGGTGTTGTGCGGGACGACGATAGGGCGAAGTTTTCAAATCTGTTTTAACAATTCCGTAAACGGTACAGATAATATTGTTATAACGCGATATTACCGCGCTCAGAACTATAATATTGTTACCTATAGTTTTTTTTTTTACGAGCACCGAATAGTCGTTGGATTTTATTATTATTATTTTTTTATTATCATCGCTCAAGCACTGCATTGTGACACGTCCCATATTGTACGCACTATTTTTTTTTTTATCTCGGACAGCGGTTTTTTTTTCACAGCTTCGATGTGGTTTTCATTAATTTTGTTTTTCTCGGAGCACAACCGTTCTTCATCACTCCACTGTCGATTGTATGACATTTCTGTTCACGTCAGAAAATCTACGGATTATGATTTTCGACAGTACACGTCATGTTATTTTAATGATATTATACTTATCAGTTATCATATCTTCACACCAAGCAAAACAACAAGTGATTTAAGTCGGGGCTTCGTGACCATATTGTTACGTATAACATCACCCGCATAAGTGGTAGGTATAATATAACCCATAACAACCGAACTAGAACAAAACTTAAAAAATAAATTAGGACCTAACGATAAACTACCTACTGTCTATAACGCACAATTATATTTTGGTTTAATCCAAATTAATTTTTTTAAAACAAAACTGAGTTACATACCAATACCATTTGCGCCCAAAACATGATTTTAAAACTCTAAAAACAATATAATATACACAATACTAAAATTTAATTAGTTAATTAAAACCCTCTGACCCAAATCATGATATTTCTTTACATGTAAACGAATTGCCGAAAACCACAACCCATAAAAATAAAAACTCAAAATCCGGTCACAACGGCTGATTTACGTTCTAAATTAATAAACAACGCATTTTAAAAGTTCGTTTACTAAAATCAGGCGGTATAGATAATAATATATTATAAATAATTTATAATATGCTATACATTTGGTGGTGTGTTTTTGTAAAACTTTCTATGGTGTTCTTTTACCGAAGCTAAATTAAATGTTCAACAAACCGGATGTACTGCACAGGATGCGCCAGTAAAATAAGTTTATTCTGCACGCGTTATTGTGATATTTTATCATAAATATTGATTTATCACACCTAGGTGTGCGTGTTAAAAACGTATAGCTCAGGTTGCTATTATTAATATGGATATTATTATTTTTTGATTAAGTATCTATAGAAAAAATATTGTTATATTGCCATGTGTACGTTTTAATTCTTTATTTTGGATTCAGAACAACATTTTTACTATAGCACTTGAAGGGTAGACACCGGTCAAGTTCATTATTCTTGGTTTTTTTGACAGTATGATATTTTTCGTGTGGTGCGAATAACCTTAGGACATTTAATATTTAGACAGTTTTGTTGATAGATTACAAATTGGATATTTTTAAGAAACCCGAGAGTTTAGTTTTTTCAGTATTAAAACTTGAATTCGGCCTGGTGTTTTACTATCATAAACTAAGTCTAAAAAATTAATATATGATTAATGATCATATTTTTTTCATCGATTGTATTTCGTTTTTTATATTACGACATTGGTAAAGTCATGGATCTGAAAGTGACTGTTTTCGTCTACATTAGTATTATATTATAATTCTTCTATTATAGCTATACATTCATAAGAGTAATACAGTTTTGGTAAAGATTTTACCAGGTAATTCACTTAGCGTAAGATACTCATTATTTCAAAAGCTATTAATGTTTTTGAAAATATTTTTTCACATGATTTCATGTCGTTCGAAAATTATATTGATTTTTATAAATCGAAATACTTAAAATCATAATACTCCACATCGTAACAAAAATATGTTATGTTGTCATTCAAAAGAGTACATATAACTTAAACATGATAACGAAAAAAAACAGTAAAAAAATATAATCTTTTCTAAAAATTTTGTTTTGTAAAGACTTATAATATTATGCAAAAGAAATACGTTCAAAGACATTTGTGTTTTCTGAAATAATAGGTTTCTTATATCAACGTAAGGTACTGGATCAATCCGTATTCATGAGTTTGTTTTATTTGGAAATAATATTACGTGTATACCGTGGTTTCTGCATGTTTTTAATTTCTTGTTCGTCTGCTGGTCTGAAAATGTACTGTAGGATGCAGCTATATGCCAATATGGTGTAAGTTTTAAGTGAAGTATAATATGTGGCTCGAATAACGTTTGAATGTAGAAAACATTGAGTAAAAGCTAATTTTAATAACTCTCGTACATAATTTAATGTTGCTTTACTGGAATGTAATTTGCATCGTAATATTGTGTATGTATGATACATAATACATATTGTGTATGTGTACGACTTTTCCTAATTTTACTTTGTGGCTTATATTAAAAAGTATTTGATTCAATTTTCAGAATACGTCAACGATCTAGTTAATAAACTTATCATGAAAGTTACAAACATTTTTAGTTAATTATAAATATATTGCTATAAAATAATTGGAAATTTAAAAGTCGAGCTAATTCGATTTGACGAAAATGTTTCACTGCGAGATTCACCAAGCATGCTCACCCCCCCCCCCATTTTCATTTAATTATAAATTTATTCAAATTTTGGGTTTTGGAATTCTTAAGTATACTTCATAACCTTATTTTCAAGTACATATATTATTCGTAAAACATTTAACGAGTATCCTGTAATAATGCCAATTAATTTAGGAAGAATCACTTGATGTTTTAACGTTAACGATAATGGTTTTATGATGATAGGGGCTATGCTAATTTGAAGATTATAGTCACTAATATTAATCTGGATTCATCCTTTTATATTTTGTACTAAAATGTTACTTTAATAAGTAAGTAGGTACTAGTTAAATTAATAAAATAGGCACATATATTTTTTTTTTTTTTTTAAAACCAATTTTAATAACTATTATTTTAAGTATATATATTTGAATAGCACGGTAACAACTCATTAAAATTAAAATTTAAATACATAAATATTTCTAAAAAAGTCATCTTTTCATTTGAAAAAAATAAATTTGTATCACCTTAGGTTACTCCTTAAATGATGTAAAAAATAGTTCTATAATTTTGTAATGATTATTTGAAAATATAGCCTTTATAGCTTATTTTTAAGGTATACTTAAAAATTAAAAATTAAAAAATCAGAATTTGAATAAAATCAGTTTAAACAAAAATGGTGGGGGCATGCTTGGTGAATCATTCCATATATTTCCCATTAACCCAAATTTGAAATTCATTATACTCGTTATAGGTCAAGTAGTTGTTTTATAACAAATTTATAGTAGTGCAGTGCAGGTAATAAATGTGTTGGAGCGTCAGACCTTGAAGTAAATAGTCTAATTAAACGGCAGGAAATCACGCAAGATATAAAGATCTGAACGTATTTTGGTTAAACTTGGGAAAGTTTGAGAAAACAAATTAAAGTTAGATAATATTATTTAGTAAAAATTAAAGGATTTGAAATTTGTGATTACTTACGGTTTCTTGGGGTTTTTATATTAGCACTACAGCAGTGAGATATACGAGTTACATACTGTATTTATTTAAAAATTTGGAAATATACTTGTGAATATAATATTATGTCCCCATGTAAAGGCTTTATGTCTATTTGTGGAATTTGAATGTTTTTAAGTGGGATATTATATTATATTTCAATGGACAATGGTCAAAACGATATTACCAGTTATCTCAAATAGCGCAATAATAAGAACATTATTTTTATTTTTATAATTTGAAAAATAGAATATGTATTACCGTTCAGGTTAGGCACTTACGGATCGTTTATTTCTAGAACAGATTTTATCATTTGTGAGTTTATGATGTACCATTACTATTTTATTATTAATAATGGTTATAATTGAAACATAAACTTTCAGAAAAATTTAATTGTTATTGGATTTGAAAAGAAAAATGATTTATAAGCGTAATATAGAACTTCCTTTGTTTTAACGTATATTATTTTAATATCCAAAATTGTAAATTATCATTAATTTTTACGACGAAATCATTGTTATAGACATACACACATGTATATATACGTATATACATAAATCCCAAAACATAGTTTGGTTACAAATAAATAAATATTGTCTTTGCTAAAATGTTTTCATATTAATTCAATATACATACATATTCATACACTATAACTGTAATAACATTTTTACTTAAAAGACGTATTTTACTATATCGGTTGCCTTTGAATTGTACTTAGCAAACAAAAGCATTCAATGGCGTTTTGTTTAATGCCGAAGAACTGAATCCATTTCATTTTATAGATTATTTTTTTTCGAGATTCTTAAAGTATATTGGAAAAATAACGAAGTTCTCACATTATAAGACAGTAATAATAAACGATATAAATCGATTTTATAAATTCACCACTTAGAAGATACTATATAATATGTTCGACACAGTATAACAATAATATATAGAAATAAGTTCAAAAACCATAAACGTTAATATAGACATTATTACGATTTTCCCGACGACTTGAATATAGAATACGGTATTGTAATATTTATACATTTTATTTACCTGAAACGAATGAAAAACGGATTCTCGGGACTTCAAAGCCCAGAGCGATTTAATCGTTTCAATGTAACGTATTGACGTATTGTTACTAAAACATAGGATTTCGAGAAAGGAAAAGCACTTGTCCAAACAATACACACGGCCACGTGGATAGGATATGAGATTTTAATATATTAATAATGGGCAATCCACAATGGACCAAGTCCACCGTTATAGCCTACCGTGGTAGTAGCATGGCTCGAGTATGAATGTTTGTTAAGTACGTCATAATAATATTATTGAACCTTGGCCGCCGCTGCGCCAAACGTCATCGGATCGCAAAAAACAGGTAAAAACAAATATATTTTATACAATCATGCTACAGTCAGTGAAAATTCTCAGACATTTTCAAGTTCATTAAAATCATCGAAAACGAGAGCGAGTTAAATTTTAGGGGAAAAAAATCAAAGAGACATTTTCAATGATAACGTGTATAACAAGACGTGTTGACGATATTTGCGGCTGCAGGCGAAGAGCACCTATGGTAATATAATACAAGATGTTTTTTTTTCATATTATAATATAACGATATTCTATTCAGTATTTCTATATCAATATTATAAGGGTAAGCAAAACGATCAGATCGCCATCTGAATTTGACGAAAGAAGACATTGCGTAATGTATTAGAATAATGTGATACATTTATTATGAAATCAACATAATATTATTTGTATTTGACGTTATATAGTTTTTATTTCTATTTATTTTTCTAGAAATATACATATACTACCATGATACTTGGATTGCAAGTTGGTTTTGTGATATTAGTCGTTAAAATTTTTTATTACTCAAAATTCATTATAATAAATATGATGTAGATTAAGACGAAATAATTATAATTCAATGGTTCATTAAAATGTAAAAATCAATAGTGTATAGGGCCTAAAAGCGAACTTCTTTTACTAAATTTAATCTTAAAAAGTTTCGGTTTTCTTCATTTGTGCGGAATTCATATTTAGACGTACATCCCTTTTTGTACGTGACCTAATTTCATAGTATTTACGAGGTTCATTTTGTTATTATCATCAAAACATTTGCACGTGACAATAATTTAAGTATCTGAAATATGAAGTTTACAGTATCTTGGAAAAATTATATTTAATATTACCAACATTTAGTTAGATGCCTACACCGTTTTCAACAATTAAAACAAAACAATTATTTACTATTAAAAATAAATACCAATAATATTTTACGTTGCGATAAATTATAATTTAAACAGTAAAATAAAAGAAATTCTTTTTGTTATATATAACTGTAGGTAATAATATTTTTGAAAACTAATTTAATTATAATGATTATAATTAACGATATCAATATTTTGTTATTATTTTCTTTTAAAATAATAATATTATGGTTTAATGTTTATTTTTTATTTAATTACGAAAATAATGTAATTTAATTTATGACTTGTTAGGTGTATAATAATATTTTCTCACTGTATAGCCAAACGACAAAAGCAAATAATATACAAACCGATGTAGAAGAAATGTTTTGGTTACCTAATTATTATTTGATTACATTTTAATTTTCTTTACATTATAATCAGATATATTTAACACTGAAATGATGCTTTCGGTATCCTAACTAATTGGTTTTTTACCGATGACATTTGTGCGAGAACAAATAAAAAGTTATCACCACTCAATGTTCAACTACGTATCCAAAAAATACCTGAGCATATAAAGTATATCTCCATCAGGTTTGATGCGTATCAACACGTTGGGCACAGTAACGAATTGGAATTCTGCGTGTTTTGCATTTGGAAAGTAAACTTCAGGTTTCCAGATGGCTTTGACTAAATTCGGATCATTTAGGTCCAGTGATTCCGTTATGTCTTTGTGTTGCAATCTCGCATCTTGCCACTTTTGTCGTAAATACAGGTCAACCTCGTAATCCTGCGAAACCAACAATTAATTATTAGTTAATCAACAGGTCATATATGGCCATATAGGTGTTATACGTTTACCGGTCATTAATTTATATTCGTGTTAAACTAATACCACTAGATTTCGTCTGTACATAGTATAAGATTATTATATTACTATGAGTAACACGAATACGCTTAGATAATCTTAAAATATTTTATAGGTCATATAGCAATCAAAGTCAAATTTGTATTTAAGGTAATTTTTCTTTCGTTCGTTAACTATTTTTTGAATAAACCATCATATAATTATTATACCTACGGTAAGACATTTTAAATGTAAACGTCTAATATCGTAAAAAATATACACGTGCTAAGACTCATCCAATATAGTCACAATGACCAATGTTTCGAGTGGCGTATCTGGGATTTTTTTTTCAGAGAGGCGTCATTTAAATCCATTTATGTACAATGAATAATGACAATATATTTTATTTTATTACTAGGTACCTGTATATAAATTAAAATAAAGTTAAAGTTATAATAAAAAAATCATCTAATCAAAACGACTGGCCAATCAAGACATTCATATATTATAATATAGATATGGGAAAATAACTAATAAACCTTAAGGTTAGTAATATTTGTATACTTAAACCAAGGGTAATATTCTCCAAACTCCTCCCAGCTTGTATATGAAACTGAATGTCTCTATCTTTATATAAGTATTACGTTATCTCATTTTTACTAACAAAACACTACTAACTGTTATCTGACCATATGCAATTGACACAATCAGATATACCAGATATGGACTGAGGAAAAAAAGTAGAGCTATGTAAACGTGTGTTTTTTTTTGTTTTATCATAAGCACGTTGTTGGTGGATCTTAGTGTTTTCGAAAAAAATAACAATAATAGTACCTGTCGTCGACGATTTCCACTATTGTTATAAGATTTTGGAATAAGTGTGACACTCGTATTCAGATGATATACAATACATTTATACATCAAAAATAAAATACCACGAGAGTGCGGTATTATTATTACTTATTTCTCAGTCAACATCGATTCTCCATTTTACACGCGCGCGAATTTGATATTTTTCGTTTTAAAATTGTACCACGTTTATACCTAACTCCGCATTATAATATTCGCGCGCTCTTCAAGATGCGGAATGAGTCCACAGAGTTGTGTACGAACTAACATATTATTTTGTCACTTCCTCCGTTAAAAATGATTTTATTACGTGGACGACAGTACACACTGCAGGCGAGTAAAAATTATATTTTATTGGATTTATTGGGTACGCATAGACGTATTATATTATAAGTGACCAAACACGACAGTTTGTTGTTTTCATATAAGCAGTACGTCATATCCCTTCGAAACTTGAGTGGTGTTTTTATATCACTCTGTCGCTGCTCAGATCGTTAATTAATATTAGATATGACTTCAGCTATGATGAGGTAATTCGAAGTAATATAATATCAGAAATACATTTAATATATATTGTCATTTCTTCTTTTGTTAGTTAATTTTAATAGTATCTACTACCTAGTTACTGATTTTTCGAATTCCATTAAACATCGAGAAAAAAGTTTTATTAGCCACCTTGAAAAAACTTTGTTATTAATTCGATGAAATCAAATAAAAAACTTTAGCGTATTCGGATGTTTGCCTGCCCAAAGAACTTTTTTTTATGAGGATTCCCAAGTGGCGTTATGTATGTATTATTTGTATTATTTATATATATATTGGTAGTTACAACGTTCGAGAAGGAATTTGTATTGTGGTAATTTAGTGTTTCAAAATATAAATAAAATTAGTTAGTTTTACTGTGGTAAAATAAAATACTGATTTTACAAGATGGGCATTATTTCACGAGTTTTATGAAAAACTTATTTTTATAGATGGAGGTGCAAATTTTTGTATAATAATTTATTTTTAACCACTTAATCATCAAAAAATTAAAAGTGACCTCAATATTTGACATTTTTAAGATTTATTTACATTATAATAAGTATTACAGGTACCGAAGCTAAATTTTTTTTTTGGTAGAATAATTAGATTATAAAAACAGAATCTTAAGCTTTAAAATAATATATTTGGAACAATACACTGTTACAGATACAATAGCTAAAATTTATAATTAGAAAAATTGATTATTCGGAATAAATATTTTTGAAAATTTTAAATATAGAGTGTAAAATATATATGAGTTATTTAAGACCACTCGAATGCGTTTTTAAAGTACTAACTGAATGTAGATATTACTTTATATTATTATTATTTAATTGTTTGTTGAAAGTTTATTTAAAAACGTACTTTTACCTTCTTTGATATATAAACTAGGCACCAAGCTTTCTGGCATCCGATTTGGTAAACTTACTATTTTACCCCAGTGACTACTATAAACTTTAAAAACCAATGTCAGTGGGTATATGTAAAACACGCAATCCTAACCCAAATACTGGAATTTTCGTAAAAATATACTAATATATATTTCCTTCCATAAAGCTTAGAAATGTGAATCACAAGTCTTGAATTTGAATTTCATCGTATAATCTAACAGCTGGAACTGAAATACGGGTAAAGGTTCAATATTTGATGTTTAAAGTTCTCGTGGGACTGCTTTTTTGTATCGTTCAAAAAACAAAATTTGTAGTGCCTATACCGCCTATCTAACACCTATATAATTTTCCGATTCTTTTTGAAAAAAAAAACAAAATACATTTATCGTTGTAAGATGTTCACACTATTATTTTGGATTATAGCTTCTTATTCTCCCCGTTACCGGTGCTGGACAATTGTATAAATTAGGTATATCAGTTAAACCTACATACTAGTTAACATAGGTACCGTATCAAATACAATTAATATAAATGTCAATAAATGAATAAATATAGAATAGAGTAAAACGAAAATAACGTGATAGGTCATTGGTATAAGTAATAGTTAAGCATAATAATAACGTGTACATAATATTGTTCAGTGGTCAAATTTCGTTAGTGAGCCAGTAGGTTGCTATAATATCTATTGCTCGATCATTAGCTGAGATATAGCAGAGAATCATAGCTAAACTGCGTAGATTGTTTTGATTTTTTTAGGCTTTTAAACATTTTTATTAAATATATACAAGATTATATCCACCATTTTTGCATCGTAAATATAATTTTCACGCCTATAAAATATTAATGAGTAATGATTTCGTAATAATTTCGCACCAGTTGAAGTTTTTGAATTTAAATTTTTCAACTAAGAAAAATTTAATAGCACTTAATATTATCTACAAGCATAAGTATATGGATATTTATGAGCATCTATAAATAAGATCAATAATATAATATCTATTTTGGAATTTATATAATAAGAATTATGTACTAATAATTATAAATTGAATTTACCTTGGTTTGAATATAAATATGACGCTTAACCATGATTAATTAATTTATTTTATTACCTTTCATTTTGAAGGGTATAATGTATCAATTATGTTTTTCTATAGTTAAATATACATATATTTATATATACTATACAGAATGTTTATTATTATAGCTAGATAGTCTTATACAATATTTATGATGGATGGATAAATGGTATACTGTAACATTGACAACAGAGTGAAGATAACGTGAATAACACCTAAATTTGTATATTGATTTTATTTGAATAAACTCAAAATGCAAGGTATAATATTAAAATTGAGTTATTATTTATACTTATATTATTGTGGTAGTATTTGTATGTCTACATTGTATTAGTTTAAAAAAGTAAATGCTGTTGTTGTTTACAAATATTGTTTTGTATGGAATAAATAGTAAATACGATTTGAATAATATCGTATCAATAATATATTTATGTTTGTTTCATCATATGAAATGTCTACAGTTACCCAATAAACATATTAAATATTACAGGATACAAATAAAGCTACCTTGTATAATACATTTTGTTAATATTGTCCATATTTTGATAGAACAATATTTCGAAGATAAAATAATGGTTTTAAAACGAAATGTTTATATGAATTAATTTTTCGCTGTGGTTAATTAATGATTATATAATATTATTTATGCATTGTTATAGGACCAATTAAGGATGTGTAGACGTGAGAAATAAAAACAATGGGCCATGTTTTTTAGTTACGAAAAATCGTGTGATGAATGATTTGTTAATATCAAACAATATTAACGTACATTTATTTGGTGACAAACTTTTACCTTTGAAATTGTTTCAACATGCCTTGTCAGCATGTTGTTATTTTATTTATAGTGGATTTGATTAATTTTCTCTCTCGAAAAAAAAAATATATAAGGCGTACAACGTAATCCTATAAAGCTACCTAAGCCTAATTGACGAAAGTTTAGGTTAACTCTTTTAACAAGCTCTATCAATGCCAAAATATTTCATTGCGTTTCAATGATAAAAATAACCAGGGTAGTCGCTCTGCTATAAATATAAAGTACCTTTTGAAAGCAACTCATGTCTCGTCACTGTTATGGATGTGTTAAATAATTATTTATCAATAAATAATTCATGACAATTTGGTTGAACTAATTTTTACCAAAAACAAAAATCGATCGAATATAATATTAAATAGTAATTATTTCATATAATATTGCTAGCTATTAGCTTATAACTCAATACCGAAAAAAGCACGAATAGGCGCGTGTGGTATAAATGGATGGCTTATCTGAACATTTCCTGTGTATTAGTGGAATATTTCAAATTTCTACGAATTCTAGTTTTTAAATTGCAACAAGTTCATAAAAATCGTTATTTTCACAAATGTCATCGACATTTAAAATTCAAATGCTATGAAGAAAATATTGTGTTAATGTATTTTCAATATTTTTTAACTACAGTTATAACAATTTATGAAGAATATCGTATTATATATTTATGCTTTTTGACTTAGAAGCAAGCTTTCCATCGAAAAAAAGGTTTGCAAAAATTTCATAATATGTTAATATTTTAATAATATTATGATTACAGTAGTCTAATATAAAATGTATTTGTTGAAAATATCAAGTTAGGTAGTAAAATAAAAATAATATATGTTTTCGAAACTGTAGGTATTGCATACAAATATGATTGCTGTTATATATATTATAATTTTTTTGCGGTTTTCCCGTTTGTTTAAGAAATCAAGAGTTAAAAACCCTCCAAAAAAACCGACTAAATCTAATATGATAATTAAACCTTAAAAATGAATGATTGAAACATTTTTAATTCTTTAGAAGGTGATGACAAACATAAAAAAAATAATAACAACACAAACGCTTAGCTTATAATCTTAAATAATGTGGACCAATAAGGGTCTTCGCCAGTCGCTTAACAATACATTTTCATGACAATGGTATTAT
This sequence comes from Sitobion miscanthi, assembly GCA_008086715.1. NCBI lineage: Eukaryota > Metazoa > Arthropoda > Insecta > Hemiptera > Aphididae > Sitobion > Sitobion miscanthi. The sequence continues at coordinate 10,593,354 of CM017800.1, read as the reverse complement.
AATAATATCATCGTTTTAAGTTATATTTAAAACTATAATTTAATTTGATGTATAACATTTATTAACAAAATGTATTGAAAAATAATAAATCGTTTAAACTGTTTCATAAAAAATGTATGCCGGCGTATTGTATATGCAATATAGGTACTCGTAGTTTTTGATTAAGGAATAAAACGATTTTTTGCGTTTTTATTCGATTTAATTATAGTATTTAAATGTATTAAATGTGTTTTTTATTTTATAACATTTTGACTTTTTATGGAATCATTTGGTATTATGACCACCTGTCACAATTTGGAGGCGATACAAAGTAATTTAATTTTGTAGACATCTTGTTTGAAATCATCATGTGTTATAAATTATAACGGTTATATTTAGATTATTTTAACACCTAGTTTAAACTACATAAATTAACTAAGATATTTATTTTCTTAGTTTGAATAAATATTAAAATATATAGTAAAAAAGGGTTTATATTTATTTAAAACTGTGGATATTATCATTTTTAAGTAATAACTACAAATAATTAATAGTAAATTATTAATTACAATTTATGGGAAAATGTCTTAAAAATAATCTTGAGTTTAGTGCATATTTTAATTTTAAAGTTTGAAAGCTTGATAATATAGAAATAAATTACGTTATACCTAATAAGTAATAATAAATATTAAAAAAAATAAAACTAATTTAAAATTTAATCTGATAAAGTTAATAAAAACAGTGTCTTTATAATATTATGAGTCATAGATTTTTTTTCAGACTCATAAATTAAGGATAACAGTATAATGTATGGTTTGAATATTATTGTTGGAATGTAAAATACTATAAAATAAATTTGTTTGATTAAAAATTGTAATTAATAACGTTACATCAGTTATAAATTATAATAATTTTAATTAGTATTTTAATAGGAACAGAACATTAAATTCAAACGAATATAATTTGTTATAATTAAAACGAATTTATAAGTGTTTAATTGAGATTAGACGGATATTCAAACAAAATAATAGAGAAATACCTTTCGGAGTTAACAAAATGGTTAAGGCTTTTTAATTATAATTGCTAACGATGTTTAAAGATAGTAGTTTTTGGTGGTCTAAAGGAATATTGAATGATTTTTTTTTGATTAAGATATGTTACTTTCTTTGAAAAATTAATTGCCTGTACATTAAACTCGAGAACTGAACATATTTTAAGATTTAATTTTGAATATAATTTGTATAGTATAGTATTTGTAAATGAAACACTATATGGATACAGAGGTACCTTCTACAACTGAAAACATATTTTATATTCATACATTATATTTTTATATTTTTTTCTCTTACAAACATTCATAAAACAAATTAAACCACTTGTTTATGAATAAAATATAGATTTTACAAAAAGCGGAAAAAACAAAACAACACTGGTTATGGATAAAAAGCTCATATAATTTAAATTATTATAATATCACACTGCTGTTATCAATAAATTTACTTTTTAGTAAAGATGATATAAAATTTATTAAATACTATTAACATTTATGAATAATAAATATTTTTACAATAATCAAAAAAATTAAAGTCCAATATTTAAATGAAATAAGTAGATTCATGAATCAAAATAGACTCTAGCTTATAGAATAATTTAACATATTTTGTTCGTTTATATCTATAAAACATTGTTCAGGCTATTGACAATTAGTTTTTTAATATCTCTTGAACATTCAATTAATTATTGTAGTGACGTATAGTGTAAATTCAAATTAACAAAAATGATAACTTACACAGTAATTTTTTTATTATATTGTAGTCGATTTTTCTAGGACATATATATACATACCTAACCTATATATAATATGATTCATGTAATTTTACAACTAATGCTTTTAATACGGCACATAAAAAGTGTACCATTTCAAAACAGGACATTCTAAAACTTCGATACAAAAGGGGTGAAAAAAATACTATACAACTTTGGATTATCAAAAAATCCCAAAACTGAATATTTTCTTTTATCGCTTTGGGTATGTTTCTGGTAAAAAAAGTATATATACTAGAGGGTAAAAAATAATAGAGAAGCAAAGTAGCTATCAACTGTATTTCATCAAATGAATGAAATAGTGGTGTAAAAAATAAACAAAAACTGTAATTAACTGTAGTTCTGTTCAACCTTTATGGACCTTCTGAAGTCCACTGTCTTACGAAATATGTAATGTATACTTAAATTACTTAATGTTAAAAGTTCCTTCAATGGAAGGATTCTTCATTCTGAGAATCATGTATTTTTTTCTCTTTCTTACATCATCACATTCACTTATTGTTAAAATATAACAAAATATATTATGTAACAGATTGTGATATAAAAATTTTAATTAAAAAAAAATATTTATGTATCTTACGTAGTAATCGTAATATTTTTATTTGGCCATCCGTATTGTCACATATATAAATTAAAACGAATTTGTTGGTCATGCAAAATGTGATCATATTGTGAACATTTTTATAATTTTATTTTTAAAGATTAAATTTGTGTAACATCATGATTTTTTTCCCTTTTTTGTGTTGTTTTGATGTAATCATGTAAAAATTGACCAAGTACAAATAGAAAAATTACTATAAAGTAATTTTAATTCAAAATTTAAAGTTAAATTAAAATAATTTACACTTGGTCACTATTCACTTTTTGCATGATAAAATATCGTATGGGTAGTGTTTTTTTTTTGAGAAGGGTACTATAATTTCCATATTATATAATATATAGGTACATGTTAATGTTTTAATAGTAATGACGAGACCGATTGAATTCCAATACTATTTGAAAATAATAAATATAATACTATATACATTGTGCTTATTTTCAGTTTTAAAATATGTAACCATCGCAAGAACGGCGATAAAAAGTTATTAAAATAAAATATATTTTTTACAACACGAGATTAATGATGCTTCATAAATATATAGTTGTAAAAATAGAAAAATCCATCTATTTTCTATTTCATGCGATAACATACAGGTGCCCACCGTGGTGTATTTATCTTATTTTTTTCTTAAATAGGTTTTTTTGTAATCTGATTTTTTCAAACTTCTGATTTTTCACTACAACTGTATAATGTACTATGTGACCACCTTTATCAATTTTATTTTTATTTTTATGTAAAATAAATAAGTATGAATGTAGATATTAAGTTTAAGATAAAATTAATGACACAAATGATACCGTAATATTTCCTTGTTTACTAGTACAATACGATTATGGAAGGTAATAATGATTACCATAGATTGAAAGTAAGAGTATAATATAAAAACTAAGCCAATATTTAAAAATTCATAATTTGAATATGATTTATATAATGGATATTATAATATTTATTTTTTTTAAATCCGCTAAAAATAGGCTACTTTAATCTTATAAATAATAATGAAAATTAATTGATTGTGGCAATTAAATACAATACCTAAATATTATTTTAAAAGAATATATCATTTAAAATATAATGCATCGCTCCACTCACAATTTAAGAAGAGATTTACTGAAAAAAAACCATGAACAATAAGAATTTCCGTATTTATGTATAATTTAAAAAAATATGATTAGTTTTACTAACCTAGTTATAATTGTAGTAAATGAATAATACTATATCTATATTATAATGATATAAAAATAATTTAAAAAATAATTACGTACAGTTTTTGTTTGTCATGAAGTTATATTATTATATCGTTGGAGCTATAACTGTATTCAGAGACAATTCATATAATATAATATTTTTTTTTTATAAAAAATAATATTTTACAAACAGAGTTGGTAATGTTAAGTAGGTAGTTGAACATTGTTTAAACATAAAAACATTAGTTAATTATTTATATGCTGAAAATAAATCTCGAACCCCGAGTGAGAGCTTATACTTGAAAGATTATCTGGTAACCAGTTAAATGGCTTGTGTAAATGTTATATTACTTATGAAAACTAGTGAAATTTAAAAAAATATTTTCAGGTTATTATATTTATGTTGGTTATGACCAATTAAGTACCCACTAACTTATTCTCAGCAAGTATTTGAAGTAATAAATCTGTAAAGTAAGATTATTGCTTTCATAATGTTTGATCCGCATAAATTCAATACATTTGTAATACTTTTATGGAAAACTAATAAATAATATAATTCTTTAGAGAAATATTTTAAATTATTTGTTAAAGTCTTAAATACATTAAAACTTAACAAGTCAAACCTTAAGTATATTGAGTTTAATTAGCGATTTTTTTTTTACTTGCTTTTTGCTACTTTGTCAAACATTGTTAAACATTGAAAATTAAAATATTAAAATTACATATATAGCGTAATAATAATAAAATAAATAAGAAAAAAATAATAATGTGATTAGTTACTATTTAGATTATATTCCTTTAGTGCTCATATGAGGTTTAGAATCATATATTTTTGAAATATGACAGTAAAAACAATGCTCCAAAAGTTTCACATAGGTCTTTATTCACTGATTAAAAAGTAATGTATTTTCAGTAATAATAAAATAACATTTCAAGAAATAAAATCCATAATACATTATTTCTTATTAATTTTAAAACTTCTTGTAACTATATTATATCTACTTAAAAATATTAAACAAGTATATTTTTATTGTTTATAAAAAATGGCATTATTTGAAAAAGATGAATACTTCGGATAATCTAGGTAACACTTTTTAGTTTAAGGTAATTATTATAAAATAATCGATGGTAATTTATTTATATTTTTATTAAATTACTAACCTACAAAAAATAAAACCAAACGAGCATGCATGAACTTTCACTATTTTTTGTGGTTTTTATCGAAAATTACTTGTTTCATGAAAAAAATTGCCTATCTAAAGTACAATATTCCATGTTGAATTTTCAATCTATATCTAGGGCTATTTTATAAATCCCTTATCCTACTCGAAATAGTGTGTACAGAATATAAAAACAAAACGCACAGTAAAACCAATAGCTTCCAATCGCTGTGCTCGAATCTAAAAAAATAATAAAAACAGACTTCAATCTCAGAGATTTTTTTATTACGAGTCATAAAACGTATAGTGTTTGTTTTATCACTATAGCAATACAATTAATTTAAATTAGACTAATTGTTTCTTCATTCCAATACCGTTGTATTACCCTTTTCTTGTCTTTTATGCAATTGCATCCTTCCGAAAATTAAATTTCTACGTAATTTAATTGAATTCTCATGCAGGATAGAGTTTCAATAGAATAATAAGGTTCATTAGAATTTTTTTGTATCAGCATTTTGATTTAAAAAAAAAAATCGGATCGAGGCCAATTGACTCATAATTTTTTTGACTTTGCCCTGGTAGTTTGTCATTAAACAATATGGGGCATCTTTTTATAGACCTCTTTAAAACGGAATTTGTGTAATTGCTTGGATAACGAAAAATCAGCATGGTAGTTCTCGATTTTAATGGTTTTATTCCCTTGGTGTGAAAATACACTAAACTAAAAGTATTTGGCTCGTTAAACTCCCATATAACAGCATGAATAATTTATAAAATGCATTAAATATGAAATGGATTTTGACAGAGTAAAAGTATTGCATTTTTTGCTCGAGAAACCGTATTCAGCATTCTGTATTATGATGAGTGTACCTATTTATTAATCGTTGTTCAAAAATTGTTAAACTGAACTGAATGCAGTCTTCATAGCATGTACATGTGCTTAAAAAAAAAGTTAAAATTTTCAGATAAAAATTATAATATTACAAAATAAAATAATCAGACAGTGCGCACAATCTTTGCGTTATTCAAAACCAGTAAATTTACGTAACTCAAAAAGGAACATAAGACAAGGCTGCTTGTGATTGAAATGTAAGCTTGTGGTCCAACGACATAAAACTGTAAAGGTATAACATCTATACCACGGAATAGTTTTGAATAATAACATTTACAAACTCAAGTTTTGTTTATTTCACAAAAGAAATCATATTTAATGAGTAGCACTCGGTTTCCATATAATGCACCTATTTAAATCTAATGAATATTTCTATACACGGTTACACACATTATTTGAAACAAAAAAAACATCCATTGAAATTAGTACCTATATGCAATTATAGTTAATACGAATATTAGGATTTAAAACGGTATAATAATTCTATGGAGTGGTTTTGGTACGTGTGTAATGTATATTATATATATGTATACGCATATTACTTTCTTGATTTTTAATCAAGTAATTTAAATTAAAAAAGTCTGAATTTTGAAAACTTCAAGAATTTGTGTTAAATAGGGAAATAATAAATGTGTAACTCAGTAATAATAAGTAGGTGGGTAATTTAGATAGCTATAATATAAAATATTAATGAGAAGGATTTGATATCACACTCAAACGGTATAACCACTTGAATTCACAAAAACGTCGGCGTGAACAGTTTCAAAATATCTATTTTTTTACTTTTCTCCTAAACTATGATAGCTAGAAAGTTGGTTGATAACTCATTAAAATGGATTATCAAGTAGATGATAAATGTGGAATAAAAATGTTTTAAAAAAAAAAATTATTTAATTTTTCACATATAAAAAAAGAGTTATTTTTCGCTAGATTTTCATTTAGCGAGGTAGATTTCCGAAACTGGAGAACGGATTTTGTTGTTTGGGATCTTGTTAGTTTTGCATTGAATAGGAGAAGTGCAGTGAAGATTTTCAGAACTTTATCTCCAATCGTTAATTCACTACAAACCTGTAAAGCTGAAAAACATCAAAAAACGCCCAATAAAATTTGTGAATGTTCTGTAGTGAATTAACTATTAAAGATAAAGTTCTGAAAATCTTCATTGCACTTCTCTTAATCAATGGGAATTTAAAAAGACCACATACAACGAAATCCGCTCTCCGGTTTTGGAGATCTATCTCACTAAATGACAATAAAAATGATTTTTTGTGTGGCTGTTCACACCGACATTTTTCTGCATTTAGATTGTTATACCGATTGGGTGTGATATCAGTTAATACATTTCTAAAAATTAAAAATCAAGAAAGTTTACATGCTGATCTTTGACTTGGCCAGCGTTTTTTTTGTAAGAAATAAAGAATAATTTTAGTTTACCTTTTTATATAGAAATTTAAAATAAATAATAAACATACACGTAAGCGCTTATTTTTGTTTCATAACACGGAAGCTGTGCAATTTTTATTTTATTCCTAGCTTATAGATAAATATTGTTCACCGCGGAGACTACACGTAAATATTTGATTATTCTGAATTCATTTTTTGTACATGGTTATATTTCAAGTGTAAGTTTATTGTTTATATCGAACATCGATCGTATATCACTGGTGAAATATAGTATCAGCTGTCCCCTACGATAGATTCCCGATAGTTATTCAATAATATTCACTAAATGCACTGTGCATTTTTATTTAAATAAAAAGTTTATAATGAAAATGTTATATTATATAGGTATACCAATTTTTGGTAAAGTTGTAATAGGATAGGTAGCTCAAAATGCTTCCTTTTTACTTTCCTTTTTTCGTCAACTCCGTTTGAGAATATTTCACTGTAAAAACAGAATTTCAATATACTATAATATGATTCATATAATATTACATATTAATCGCCGAGTTGTAACTTTTGATCAATACTTATATGTATTTCTTTCGAATGAAATATTATACTAATGACTTAGATGTTAATGATTGTTATAGTGATATATTATATTATTATGATGAGTTCCCTAGAATAAAATATGTACTTTGGTGTAAATGTAATTTAATCTTGACATTTCGGACGAATATCATCATTAATCACTATAGTTTTCTATGTAATCAAGTTCAGCATTAATGTACCTACTCGAAAAACGCAATCAATGACTTACGAAAAGTAAGGTAAACTTTGTAATAATATTAAACAAATAGTGTTTGCCGTTTCCAATTACAAAAAGTAAACGCAATTACTGGCAATTTTCTAGTACTAGACTAATTTGTATAATGCATTAGTCGGAAACCTTAATTAATAAATCAAGTTTTTGTTTTACCTACTCGACTGGATACTTTACGTGCGTCGAAATAAATTTGTTGAAAAATAGCGAAGTCAATGCATTTTTCTTTTAATGTAATTATTGATAAAATATAACGAATCTTATTATTATGTAAGTTCTTATATTATGTTGTTTATAGTAAATTTTGTATTTATATTTAATTTATATTTTGCTGTCGTGTAATCAATCAATTGATAGGTTCACATTTTCACAAGTCACAATGTACAGCTAAGATTTCCATTCTTCTTCCCATCCGTTTTAGTTTAACGAAATAACTAACCCCCGTATCCCTTTTTAGTTGTGAGATATGCCAATAATTACTAGCAGTATTTGGTCCTTATTATTATTTTGCCTCTTTAATTATTATTTATTTCCCTTGATAATGAACATCATCAAGTTTATTTATTGCTAATCATTTTATTGAATTTTCCTACTTCTCCAACCTGAGTTAGCACGTGACATAAGTTTATCTGTCTGTCCAATTGATTTTCTCCATGCGTTTCCTACATCTTAATAGTCTCTAAAGTCTAAAGAGATATTTTTTATGTTTCATTGATCATCCATTTTTGAGTTTTACACTCATAAATAAATTGTGAATAAATAAATAATATGATAATGTAATATAAAATCATTAGTAACTCTAATAATGTATTTAACTCTGTACTCTCTTGATCTATAATAAATTCAGTTTAAAAAAAAAATTATAAGAGTTAGATATAACTTATACGACTGTTTTTTTAGAAAACAGATCAATATTTGAATATTCACAATTAATAAACCTTTGTACAATTTGTGGATAGTTGAATAGGAATAATATAATATTGCTTGTGGTAAAAACTTTTAGTTTAGAGGCGCAGTGCGTACCTATTATATGAATTACCTATAACTATATGGACATTTTAAATATTTATGTTATAAAAACTGATTAAAAAAAAATAATATATTTACTACCGAAAACCGCGATGGATATTTTTATGTACAAAATAATTGACCTAAATTTAAACACGGTCAAAATCAAATATTGGTAAGCAATGAGATGTAAATGAACAATTATTATACGTAAGCCATCCATACAAGGGATGACAACTGACAAGTGTTAACATTAACAAAAGTTCATAAATCACGAGCAAAAAAAAAAAAAATACATTTATACCGTTCGTCTCAAATACAAATATTTTTAAAACAACCGAATGATGTGCAATAATGGCACAGCATTGTAATGCCAATAAAACGCTATGCGCCAATCGAATCATATTCATTATTTTATATTTTATATTTGCTTAATATACTTAAATAATATTATCTTTGACACGAACAATATGTTCCACCCTCTCCATGTGTACATCCAGGATTATGGTGTAGAACGATAAAAACATTTTTTATTTTATAAAAATTCAAATTCGTTGAACGAAAGACGAAATTGACAAATTGATGATTGATAAATGTATGGCCATAACGTTGTAGTTAATGATCTTTGTATAATAATGTATACACCATAAGTGGAAAGTATGAATATATTTGAATGCAAAATCTGTGTATGTTATAGTTTATAATATATGCTACCGGTAATGTAGGTAATTAATTCTCGCATTATGACTATTATAATTCATTATGCGTTTTATACGTTTCTGTAGGTACCTATTTTACAATAAAAAGTAACTATTAAAAACTTGCGTCTTGCCACTTAAAATGTCGCTGGGTTAGGTTATACTGCTAATTTATTATACGCATCTGATTTATCACCCGAGTCAAAGATTTCCCGGCTCGCTCTAATCAGGAAGAAAAATCGTTTAAATTTTTTAATTTTAGTAGGAATAAATCATTTTTTACCGAATTTTATTCTCTTAACCCCTAAATATCCGTATGGTAAAGAATAAATGGCCTGAATAAATTTCCAAGCTTGAAATTAAATCCCCACTTCCCCCAGCCATATATATTATATATATTACGCAGTTTGATGAAAGTCTAGTACCCATAACTGTACATACATGCTATCTTATGGTATACATTTATCTCTGTATTATTTCATTTTTACGCTTAATATGGTATCCATGTTTTCCTAAATAAAATTTTTTTCTTTTATTTCTAATTTTTGAAAGTTATTATTTTGTGAATTAAAAATCAATGATTGCCCAAATTATATGTATTAACATTAAAATTGTTTTTTTAATTTTTTGTATTGATTTTTAATAACCAACTATGTATATAAGTAAAATATTATTTTGAAAATTTAGGTTTAACATTTTAATTTAAAATTTATATTTTCTGATGAAATTATTCGGAAAAAAGTAATCGGCACGCAGATGGTTAAATATTTTATAAAAATCGGTTTGGTTTCAGTTTATAGTATCCAGCAGTGAATGTGATAGTATAAAATATTTAAACCATACTAAAGTAAAAATATATATTTCGGGATTATTTACATAGTTTGAAACATATTTAATAATATATATAACTGCAGGTATATTATAATATTATACATACCCATTATCCACACAATAATTTACGAGACATTAAAAAAATCAATTATAATGTATTAATGTTATATTCCTATATTTGATTTAAGATTATCGTTACATGCAAATATTCCAAAGTTTTATGATTTCCTTTCGTTATTTAAAATAATACAATTTAATGTATATTTGGGAAGTAATATAATTCTGTATGTATAAATAATACATGAATAAATAATCACAAAATCTGTTTAGAGGGTTATACGAATTTATGTATTAAAAACAATTAAATTAACCAACAATGGTTTTTTAATGTATAGGAACTGTGTTTTACAAAAATATAAAATCAACACATTATTTTGGTAATAATTACTTACATAACATTTAAAAGTTTTATAATTAAAATAAAAAAATTTTAACTCAGTGGAATGTAAAAATATTTCTGATTTTTATACCTGCCTATATGAGTAATTACCTAGTTATAGTTATATGTATTCATTTTTTTAAACATTTATCGTACAAAAAACACCTATACCTATCTATTTAATTGTATGCATATTATCATTTAAAACTAGTTTTTTTAAATATTGTACTTAATTGATTTTATTGTAAAATTAAGACAAGTAAAAACATATTCTGATCTTATTTTATCTTACTGATAACGAGTAAAATAACAGGTAGGGTTATGGGTAGAGTACAGGTACCTGACTATGACAATCGAATAATAGATTTTTTTGTTTTTAATTTTTTAATTTTTGTTTATTACACATAATCTGTTACAATAAAATGAAGAAAAGCTTAAGAACAACTCTAAAGATTATATTGTAGTGAACAGCTGGATTTACAACGAGAGTACCAAGATTGTATTAAAACGCTTAAAAATAAAGCTCAACACAATGGAAAAAGTCTTTTTATAAACCTTATAATAGAATTATTCATAAGAAGAGGAGAAGCACTGTTGTAATAGATAGCTACATGCGTTCACAGAGTTGGTTTGTATAAATCCGTCAAAAGTCTACTTGTTGTTATTTTTTAATAGTTTTAACTTACAATAAAAATGGCAAGCATAAGAAATAAATCAAATTCCTGTTAAATAATTACAGTAGTTATTCCCAACAGGTAGGAAGCCGAGAGAACGAATAGTTAACCAAATAAAGGAAATATAATATTATGTATACCTATAAATTCTTACTTCAATATAGTAAAAGCACAATAATAATATTCGTAATGTGATATTTAAACGCACCTAAGTATAAAGAACACCTACATAAAATACACGTCGTTATTGAACCCACAAGACACACAATACCATTTGGACACCTAGATAGCCGAGATCGAAAAAGAACCATAGTGAAAAGTACAGCACCAACAATGAAAAAGAACAGCACCAACTGTACATTTTGTGTTACCAACCTACTAAATTTAACTATATTTTAAGAATCCAGCAATCATAGCCTTCATTATGGGGTAGCGGTGCGTGGCAAATGCCACTCCGCCAGTGTTATCTACCGACTGCTCCGAGGCTTTATAGACCACATACAATTGAATTAAAAATATCATTCAAGATGCTTGCTTCCCCATGATTTTACTCCAAATGACGCCCCTTCCAGCAATTATTGCAAACTAATTTATTTTAATTTGAAAATAGGCTGTTATACCTAATATACGCTTCAATCCTTAATAGTTCAAATATATTTTTAAATAAATAATTATATTAATATAAAATGTATTTATTGTTATTTAAACAGTTCCATTATGTTCAAATATAATAATACAAAATATTCCGTATATTAAGTATGTCATTTATGTATGATTCAAATTATAACACTACAATTACATTATTTTACGATATGAGTATGCAGTTAACTTAAAATCGTATTGCTAATAATTTTTTCAAAATATACCTATATCAGATGAACATAATATGGTACCTGTAGCATATTACTTTTATGGATTCACATAATTATAGTTTATTATTTTTTTATAAACTCACATAATATAATAACAAAGTGGTCATTACATTTGGAAAAATTGATCTATACCACACAACAACATAGTAATATTAAGAAGTGCTGGCTGAAGCAAGTGAGTAAGTGACACCACTTGTCCGACTATCAACTGATACCCAGTGCCACCAACGATGTACCATTAAACAATCACATACATTACAGTACAAAACCTCAGAATTAACAACCCCTTCCCTCTTATGACACGGACACAGTACTGGGGCATCATCTGTTTCTATACAGTTTTTAATGCACCTGGTCTAAAGATATATCATGTTAAAAAATAAAATATGAAATGTTCATATCATAAAAAATAAGTACTACTTTATGATAAATTCATAGTAAATTTATATTTTATAACAATATGATGAAATTTGAAAATTAGTAAAAATAGGAATTGTGAACAATGTAGTTCAATGTAGTGCATGATATTATCATATAATTATTGAGTTATTAATAATATTAATATATTTAATTGTGAATTGATGTTAGGCGTTATTAACATATTAACGTGAGGTATAAATATATCTATATATATTTTATTTATCTTTCAAACCACCAACGACAAAGATTATTAGTTTTAAATTGTACAATATGGATACAGTTTTACAATACATATTTTATTAAATGGTGACATAGTTTAAATTAAGATATAAGTAAGATAACTATATAAGATATGTATAATACACATGATATTAGATAATTATTTTGCTAGTCTCATTAATTTTTTTTTCAAATTATTCTAAATGGTACGAACACGCAACTACGATAATAGAAATCAAACATTTTTTCATGGCTTAAGATTGACCGTTGAAAGGGATTCACTATATATATTGTTATGCCTACGACCTACCTATATATTTTACAAGAGTGTATAAGAAATTTGTTTAGACAATATCTTATTACGAACGGTGTAAATAATAATTAATCAGATTATCAGCCTTACTTACATGTCAATAATAATAAGAATAATACGCCGTTAGTAAATGACAGTAAGAATATTAATATTAATATACTGGTGCGTTTATGGGACGGTTATTTTCCAACTTGTCAAAAGTAAATATTGTAAGTTCCGTATTCTGATGCATTACAAAGACTTTGTAATACCATTATATCAATATATTGATGTTTGGTAATATTTCACCAACGCACACGTCAGGTATTAGAAAAAGTTGTACTTAATCGTAAATCATGCCGGCACCAAGTGCCAAAGTCTTTGAATAAAATTTACTGATGATTTATAAGCGTTCGTTGGCGAATACTTATGAAGCCTCAATATTTAGACCAGCTACTACATCATTATGTACTTAATCGATATACATTGTAATCGTATGACCCTGGTTGTACAATTGCTTAAGCTGATTGTGGTATAGGTCAATAATGTGAGTTACGATGACGTGTTTCAAACTATATCAACAGCTGTTCCTATTGTGGATAAGATTATAATGAGCAACATTTTTTCTTACGAGAATAAACTTAAATGTTATGTTATTGTTGTATTTGGAAAGTTTAATAATTGATCTTTAACAATTCTTGAGATTTTTATATTACTTGTATTTCTTGTAAACTGTGGAGATACTAATGTCTGTGTATTTGTGTATGTATGTGTGTGTGTGTGTGTGGGGAGGGGAGAGAACCTCCGTTTCCTGCTATTATTATTTAACGGATAATTTTCCTGAAAATATTGACACAAAGTATTGACGTCAAAAGAGTAGTTTTGAGTTATTTAACTTAGTGTACAATGAATAATATGTCTATATATAGCTATCAATATGTCACATTTTTAAAAATGGCCACAAGTATAATAAATACTGGATTTGATATTACATAATATATTATTAATGTTTTTGCTAAACCATTTTAAAAGACATTATCCTTAATACTAACATTTTAATAACTCAAAAACTACTTGTTCAAGTTTTGTATCAGGTAAGTCATCAATGAGTTCGTATAAATTATTCACTAAATAATTTACAGTAAAAAAGAGCTGTTTTTATTTGAAAAAAAAAACAGAAGGTACCATCGCCACAGAAGACTTCCTAAATAGTAAAAAAAAAATCTCAAGAATTTGAATGTATAGTCTTTATCAGTATATTTGAATCAGAATTTGAATAAAAATATTATTAAATGAAAAACGGGAGCGAGTCACTCCGTATAATATTGGTTGTTTTGAAAAAAACAATCATAGTAAAATGGCAATGCTTCCATAGATCAATGGCGTACGAAGATTACCGTCCAGTGACTAGATTACGTTATGAGGTCTCTGTACCATTTATATTTTAGGTGACAGTGTATGTCGTATGATATGAAACCAAAATATACATTGTAAGTTTCAAATATGAGAATTAAAAAAAACATAATGTTTGATTTGTATATGCGAAAGTGTTCTTATACGAAAAACTTTTCTAACACAAAAGTAAATTATTAATAACGCAACACTAGTTTACAATTAACTACGTGAGATTAATAACAGAATTTTCATACAGATAACATAACATAACTATATGTTGGATATAGTTACATATTAAATGTTCATGGCCACTGACTTTAAAATCACATGTTATCGGTGTTTTAACTGTTGTAGGTAGTTTGAAACTCGATTTTGGCTCAAAAATAATCTAAAATCATTTTATTGATATCAGTTATATTTTTTAGTATTTTTATAACTTAGAATCTATAAAAATCTTATTGTTTTTTTTTTTTATTCAATGTTAATAAAATTAAAAAATTTTTTTTAAACTTTACTTTGAAAATAATTGAATTTCTAAAGTCTATCATAGGCGTGTAATGTATGTGATTGTAATGGTACACAGTTGTGGCACTGGGTATTAATTCTAAGTGGTACGGGCAGTGTCTTTTGCTTCATTCATCACTTATATTATCTTATTATGTTATTATGTTGTTCAGTTATACAGATAAATTTTCATCTGTAATGATCGCCACTTTGTTGTTTAACTCTTGAATCAATAAAAAGTAATATACTATAGTAGGTGTACCTACTTACTTATTCATCAAAATAATATGTTTTTCCAAATTATTTTTATAATATAGTTTCATAATTATATTATTGTTTTAATTTTATATTATTGTAGCTTATGAATATAGTTTAATATTTAACAGAGATACATTTTAAACGGGGTTTTAATTACCTATTAAATATTTTAAAATTTTGAGAGAGAAATTAAAATATTAATTGAAAATTGCGAAGTTATGCGTTATTTTTTGACATTGGTAATTGTTTTTACAATGTTTAATTTATTTAATATTTTTTATAGTGTAAAGTTATACCTAAATATATGAATATATTAGTATATTATAAACCATTAAATAATATACTTTCATCTTTCTTATGCTTAGTTTATCTAATTTTATTAATAGTTAATAAAGATTTTATTTAAATTTGTATGCATGTACCTATATGTATACATTTTACAATTTTAACTAATATTTGTTGAAATCATTATTGTCATAAAATGAAATGTAAATATCAGTATATTCATTTTATTTAAGTGGCCATTGAAAAGAGTTAGGCAGGCAGGAAAAGGGACTGAACACTGAATACTCGCATACCTAGCTTATATAGAGAAAAAAAAAGCCGTAGAGCTTAAGGTCCCTCGATTTAATTTTTTATTTATGCATACGTATGGATAAGGATTTAATTTACGATGATGTTTTAAAATTTAAAATAATGTTTATTTTTAAATAATGAAGAATAATACTATATCCGATATTCGCCAAATAATTATGCTAATCAGCTATGTTTTAATAAAATCTGTCAATAAGACCAGTAGTAGAACCTCTTCCAATGAAGGGTATTCAGTTTTATTATTCGATGACTGAAATATACTTATTTTATAATATTCAATTTTATTATTTATTATTTATTATTTTTTATTAGTTTAATCATTTAAAAGAATACAATTTACAATCTGGATAGTAAAATATACATACATAAACATTAATATAATTCTCAACCTTTGGAACTGACTTTAAAAATCTTAAATCTAAGCAATGCTTAAATAATAATTTTTAATGAACAAAAAAAAAATTATGTACCTATTATTTTTTATTTCTAAAGTAATATTGAAACAAAACAATTGAATGTGTCGTTAAATTTTATTTTATTTTCCATACTGATATACATTTATATTTTATAAGCTCATATTATTATACTTGTTATTATATAATTGTCAAATTTATATCTGAGCGTACTTACTACATTCTTTCATCGAATCGAGGGTAGCAAATAAGTATTAGGTAAGCTACGCCAGAGACTTTAAGATGAATTCAATAAGACAACACATATTTAAGTATAATTGTTAATTACTTATAGATTTAACAACGAAAAGCGTTAATTATTATGGATAACAAGGAAAATAAATTGATGTCGATAATAATTTATAAGCTAATATATGTGATATTTTAGTCTGAATGGAGAATATATTAATTATACCTATCCAAAAATTCAAACGTATTCACCCGATTTAAAAAAAACCATATTTATTATTAAAACGCTGGTACAGTAATAAAATAACAAAATGAAAAATATTCTTAGGATAATCAATTTTTTATATACTATGTGTTACACTGTAAATTTGTAACTAATGTTCATTATGTTCCACTGGTCACCCAGCATACATCTAAATGGCATTTATTCGAAGTACGATATTTTTTTGTCCATTTCGACACTAACAGATGATAGTTGACTAATCATTACAAACGCTCACAAAACACGTTTATCAGAAACAAAAATAAAAAACAAACTTTACGAAAATAAACTGGACTATCTTATCTTTGCAATGGTTTATATGTCGTTAACCTGCGATTTACTGTTGCTGAGCTATATCAATTCGTAATCTGATGAATATAACCTAGTATACTTAGTGAGTTATGTCAGTGATTGTATTTTTTTTTTAGTTTACCTCATGTAACAAGTTAAAATATAATTAAACTTTAAATCAGTTAATCCATAGTTTAGTTCGGTGACAAAACAATATCATTTATAAACAATGACCCTCAATATTTAATGGATGATAGGTCCTATAATTTTATTCGAGAACGACTTTTTTACTGATTAAGTTGTCACTTTTGGTGAAATAATAATAAAAGTATACATTTTTAACAGGTTTCATATAATTGTGATAATTTAACTTGAATGTTCAATGTTTAATTGATAAGGTTCTTTCAATGGAAATAATGTATCGATTTCAAATTTGTGATTAAATATTCTGTAAGCAGATGATGCGATGAAAAACAAAATCATAATATCTATTTCTAAGCTGTTTTGTAAATATGAATAATATATTATTTTATTCAATTTCGTGTGCATTAGTTTGTTTTTTATGCTGAAAATGAAATCGTGTCTATACATTGGCAAACGCATACAGTTGTGTTGCCAAAAAAGACAAATGTAAGACATTTAGTCAATAGAAACAGAATACTTACATATTTTATATCTATATAATATTAATAAAAAAAAATATGCTATACCTACTACAGTTATTTATTGTAAAAATCATGGATTCCATTATTAGAGTTTAGTGCATTTTTCTATATGCGCGTATAATATCAAACTGTATTATTAATATTATTCAATTATTTAGTATTCAATCGTATAGGTTTGTTATTTAATAAGTACTAATTGTGTAGTAGATAAGTAATACTATTATAATCATAAGCTAATGAAAAGTTTGAACATTTTACGATGCTTATAGATTAAAGATCTGTCAATATAATATGATTTTATGATATTATGTATTTTATAAAATACATCATTTATTTGGCCCAGTAAAAAAAAATCAATATGTTTAATTGTGAGATAAATTAAATATATTATTTTTAATATTACATATTATAAATCGAATATTTAGAGGACTTGATACCCGTCTGACGTATGTTGCCTTCACCTAAAACCATAGTATAGTCCATTTTACGTGCAAATAATCTATTGTAACCTGATAATTTTAATATTAGAGTGAATTGATTGATTATACAATTTAAAATTAAGTGTTTTATACTGCTCATAATTTGAATACAATTGAAAATATCAAAACAAGCCAACGTGGCAACATAGGACCCTCTAGATAATATTTTTAACTTTAAACCTAATTATATTTAGGTAAATTCACTCTAGTATTAAAAATAATACATATGAATTATTCTGAACGTAAAATATGCGTTTATAAAATGGAGGCAACGCATGCGGCTATAATGCCTTCTTAATATAATATTTTGAAAGGTTCGAGTCACTTTTAGTAAATATTATTCGTTTAATACAAAGGTATAATAAAAAGGTATTAATACAAGATGAACATACTAATCAAAATGAACCAAACTAAGTTTTAAGTCGTAGGGCTATTTAACGATTATAACTTAAAAAGCGCCCCTAAAAACCACGTAAATATTTAAAATAAAATAGAATTAACAAAATATGCAACATGAGCAAAAAAAATATATTTATTATAATACAGCATATTTGTAGGAATGATATTATGATAGTAAAAACAACTCATTCCTAAAATAGTTGTGAATGAAGCACGAATATAATATTTTGTACTATGTAAATATATAATCAAATGGCATAAATATATGCACAAATGACTTCATTTTATACACATTGTGTCCTTTAAAATGTATGTTCTGACAGAATTAGACCAAAAATGACCTAATGGATTTTATCGCATAGACACATATATATCATGAATGAAATAAAATATAATATTATCTTTAAGTAATTTGTATTCGGATTTTTTTTTTATAGTTTTTACTTTAATAATATACTTCAACGAGAAATGAAAAAATTCTCTGGCGTAAATGAAAGTATATATTTATTTTAATATATACTGAGTGTGGATTGTGTAAAGGGTAGATAGGGAAGGTTAGGTAAATTAGATTGGTCAGGGCTGGAAAGTGCCGAGTATAAATGTGTGTCATTTTGTAGAAAGCTTCAGATGGAATAAATTTATTCTTTACCACGCGATGTTATCGTTCGTTGTATAGTGCACGTTTTACAATGTTTAAGAAACAAGACTATTATACCATCAATTACCGACCAACTCGTAACAACAACAGAAACATCACAAAACTCATATTTTTATATATTTAATATATTTACATAGATACTTTTAACCCTTTAAGAATACTAATTGTAATTTAACTGAATTCTATACTGAAATTGTGATCGTGCTCAGCGATTGGGTGGAATATACAGCGCACCAAGTCAATGGTAATTTACATTTTCACACCTAATAATGTTTTGTTTTAATTGAAAGTAAGTATATTATTTTTTTTTTATCATTATCGTAATTGATAATTATATTATGCCTATACGGTTGACTGTTAAGTATATATAATATGTTCAAATATGTTTGCATCTATAAAAATTATAATTTGTTTGAAATATTTAATTATAATTTTATTAGATTATATAAAATATATATATATTAAGTTAGTTGAATACACTGTGTAATGTGCACAAATAATGAATAACAATGTGGCAGATAGTAAGTATGCAGGTAACCTACGCAACGTAAAAACCCGTAGTCATTTTAGCTATCACATTTATTTTGTATAGGCCCACTTAGAAATACAAATATATTAAGGAAGCTATGTTAGGTTGTACTGTTAATGACAAGGGATAAAAGGTAAATTATTTTGGTTGAATTTTAAAACCTATGTTTTTAAATGGTATTCGGATGGATGAACAAGAGATGAATCCACCATTTGGAAACTATCGTCGTAAAGCTGTTTGGCATCCTGGCAGGTGTAGATTAAGTAAATGGTAATCACAAGGCCTTGCCCTTTTCAACCCTGAGCACGTACGGTTTGTATAGTCTGCTCATGATTTTCAGAGCAGCAAAAAACTGAAGGGGTATACACGAGTGTGCCTGTGGGTGAGTGAAGAGAAAAACGCAATTCCCTCTGATCATTAGACGTCGTTTGTTTGTGATGACTGTTTACCAATACGATTAACGAAATAGTCATGTATTTTAAGAGCTAGATGTATTGTCAAATAGGGAAAATGTGCGTTGACAAGAATTATGTATATAAAAGCCACATGACCCACATGCTGAAAAGTGTAGCGATCCGAGCTAGGGTATTCAACAACAAATAAGTGTCCGGCTGATGGACGTATCCATCCATTATCGTTTATCAGCATTACTAGATTGTCGGTAATGACTTCAATCGTAATTCGACGGTGGTACACCTGAATTAGACTTGTAGGATAGGTTTCAGCCAATGTAGGTATTCGTTAAGTGAACTTGATTTAATAATGAACGATTCCTACATTTATTGGTTAATTACCTTTAAGTAGTTAACCAATGAAATTGATATTGAGTCTCGTACTTATAGCACACTAGGCTATAATATATTATGCGTTTATTTATGGTTGGGTACGAATTATTCATTAAACTGTAGTGAAAAATAAGAAAATTATAATCGAAGAATATTTTAAAAATTAATGTATACTGCAATGTTGTAATATTAAAAAACAATACGACTAACTATTATGATTAAATTAGGGTAAACATAATAATACAACAATATTTCTAAATAGGTAACTTTAATTATGATTTATTAATTATTATATTACTAATGTCTAATTATACAATGAATTAAACCTACCAATCATTTAATAATATTTGTATAGTAACAAACATGTTCTTCAAAGAAAAAATAAAAATTAATAAAATAGACCCTATCATATTCGGTTTATTTTTTGGAGCAATAATTATTATTATCGAAAGAAAACATCTCATGCATATTGTGTATATATATTTGAAGAAAGGATGACAACGTAATAGATTAAATAGGTGACGAATGGTCCAAATCATGGACAAGTCAAGTACATGTATTTTGGGGCTTAATTAATAAAAAATAAGAAGCTATGTGATGCGCAGTGAAGATGAAAATAGTTATATCCGGGATGTTGTGCATTTTTACAATAAGAGGATATTTTATGGACGTTTTCAGTAAATCCGTAGACGATCAAAGTATTTTAAAGAGCACTTTAATGACATGGAAATTACTCTTGGTTCAACATTTTTTTTCATGGTTAAACTGCGCTTACTATAAAATGTTTTCGTTTCATCAGCACTCATTGATATATATATTATATAGAGATAAACGTAATGACTATAATACTTATCATAGAAAACCATTTTAAAGGATATTTTAGTTATTGTTTTTGTGAATGAGATAGAGACATTAGTCATTCAATGGTAAATACGGTTAAAGCTAAAATGTTTACATTAATGTTTTATTTCTTACATGATCTATAAAATAATTTTTTGTACAATAAATATGAGTGCTGTAATGGGTGCTGGGTGGGTGAGTGAAAGGTATTCTTCCATTGAAGGCATATCAGAACGTGAATATTTTAACTCAACACCTTAATAATTATGCAAATTGAATACTTGAAACTAATGTATAATAGATGTAGGGGCCCAGTAAGTCTTATAAATTTCAAGCATACAACTCTGTTTGTAGATGACTTCAATATTATAGCTTACTTAGATTATGAGGTTAACAATTTATAAGTCTAATAAGCGCGTAATATACAAATATTACAAATGTCCTTTACAAACATAATCGATGAGTTTATCTTGTATATCGAACCTAATCAGTGGCGGATCCAGGGCTTAATTTTGGGAGGGGCATGGGGGGGGGGGGGGCAAAAGTACGAAAAGTTCCAAAATTGACTAAACAAAGGGTAATACAAAGAAAAACTACGGTGATTGGGGGGAGGGCGAATTCCCCCTTTGCCCTCTCCCTGGATCCGTCACTGGTGGATTTAGGAATTGTATAGTGGATGCTATGCGTTAATAATAAAGCTCCTTAGGTACTTATCATGAACTACTTCAAGATAAAAACAAATTTAACTTATTTTTTGATAGTAGTCTACAATCAATACGTTTAGCTCTACAACTTCCAGTGTCGTGCTAACTTTCATTGACACACCAGGGCAATAATATTTGGCACCCCTATTAAACATACATATTTAAAAATTTGCTGCCCTTTAAAATATTACAAATTTTTGCCACCTTAGAGTATTTGCCCCATTTCCCACCCCCTTGGCACGGCTCTGGCAACTTCTATGTGATGCATGGTATCTAAGTAATTAGGTACTAATTTATAATAAAAAAAAAGTTCAATATGTAGAAAACGGTGAGTACTTCAGCAACCAAGCCACTTCCTAAATCTACCAGTGTACTTAATCGATGTATACTTGAAAATATTTTTAAGTACAAACGATATATATACCTACCTCATTCGATGATTTTTAACGTATTAGGTATGTTATTCGCAACTATTATAATTACTTTACATTACAGTGCCAAAATATTATCTATATGTCTGTAATATACTAGTATTCTATTTAATTTTAATCTCTTTTGAACAACGTCCAAGACAAACTTAAAAAAACACTATTGTATTAAATCATTTTTGTATGAATCATTTAGGTAATTAAAATTTTACTAGCTTTCATATTTTTACTGTTCATGGAATTTGTTTACAATTTTGTCATACGAATTTGCTTGACACTTTGTGTGACCTATTTTGTATTTACTTAAACGTATATTTAAGGTAGAAATTGCTTTATTTTAATCTACGCATCTAAATATGTAACCATGTCATATGCATTACAATACAAACCTAATTTACTAAATAAAATATATTAAATTATTATGTTTCACACTTGCACTTTGATAATGATATCATACTTGGAAAACAATAGCTAAATAAAATATTAGCCATAATTCTATTAATTTTGACTTCAAATAAGTTTCAAACCGTTAATTAAATAAAATATAATCGGTTATATTTTTCCAAGAAAACTGTCAACTATATAGTAGATAAGTTGTAACTTTTAATTATTTTATTTGTTAATTCCTGTTAAATTTTAATAATTTATCATACATAATATATATCTCATATAATTATAATAAGAGGAGAGGTATTTATTATTGAAAAGCCATCGTATAATTGTTTACACAAAATAATTTTAAATTGTATAGGTGGTATTGCCTTTTGAGTTTTGATAAATAAATTATTTGTCTTTTAAAAGTTTTAAAAAACAATTTAAAACTGTGTATGTTATAATCGCATAATATAATTTTAAAATGAAATATGAAACGATGCAAAATGTTATATTATTTAAGCACAACTAATTGTTGATAACACTAACATTTAAGATAATGTTAATACATGTAATGGCCTAGTTATTGAAAATAAAATATAAGTTTTATTAGAACACATTATAGGTACTTAACCACAAATAATAATAATAAATAATACATTAAAGTCTGTATGGACACACAAATATTAGGAAAGTTTTTTAAAAGTTTGTAAAAAAAAATAAATACAGCTATAATATTATAATGTATGGAACGTTTTTGATTTATACATGATTGATAATAAGTGGCGTAACTAAATATGTATATTTAAATACGAATTGTACTTCTCATAACATAATACTAAAAAAAATAAATAGATTTGAAGTGATGTGTAAATAATCATTTTCATAGGTAATATAAATTATAATATTATAATTATTACGCATGATATGATTCTAAGACGTTTATAATATTCGAAAGATATTATATTAATATACCTATTAACCTATTCAATATAATAATATAATCTAATATGTAGGTACCTATTCAATTTACTGAATGCAGCAGTAAACCCTATTGTTGATTATATTAATAATTCCTCACAATGCTTGTAAACTATAACGGTATGAGAAGTATGACAATGATCCAAGGTTTACGCATATAGTTGATATTCCATTAGATAAGATAAGTTGGATCAGTGGTGTAATTATTAATTTACTAACTTTAAAATGTATCAACTTATTAATTAGTAGTTATAGGTATGTAGTAGGTACTTTATTATACATAATAATATATTAACATCGAATTTCGTATTTTTATTTTAAATTTTAAATAAATTATCGTACTTGTATTAATCGTTTAATAAATTTAAAATATCTAGTATCGTTTTAATATACATATTACCATTGAGTATATACTACAGTACCGTAGCCAGAGGGCCACTTGGGGCATGTTCCTTCCCCCCCCCCCCCGAAATTATTTTTTAAAATTTGTTTTGGCTTGTTTTATAGTATAATATGTTATGTTTGATAAAAATGAAAAATTGAGGCTGTTGAAAACAAACCATTTTTAAGATGTCGGATTTAGGAAATATTCTAAATCCATCGTGACTGTATGTGTATAGTGACTTCGAGTGTATAGTGACTGATCATTAGTGTGCGTGAGTTTCCCGAAGCTTTATGTAATTAAAGATAAACTACGGTTAAGATCATAGGAAATCCAACACTTACATACGCGCAGTCCCACGTCACATATTTTGCGATCAACAATTTTCAACTCCCGTGTGCCACGAATGTCCCAAAAAGCGAAAGAAAAATTCAACCAGTACCAAAAGCCCTATTTTAATGTTTAAAACATATTTGAATTCCATAATCTCTATTCTAGGTCATATAGGAAATGAATTTTTGATTTGTTATATCGTTAAATTAGTATAGTGGGGGATGAAGTGGCCGAGCGGACTACGGCGTCGGTTCTAATGCGCATCGTCGCCGATTCGAATCCCGGCCAACTCTCTGGGCAGGAAACTGTTTAGACCGCGAGACCATTATCCCCCTACCGGGCATCACAGAAACCTACGGATGTCCAATTAAAAATTCTGCCAAAGAGGCGTCCAAACTAGGCCTTCAGGCCTACTCCCGGACATAGCGCCATACGCAAAGAAAAAATTAGTATAGTACCTAATTAATTTTTTTTTTCAAAATTTTCTTTTATTGTAGTATTACTAAAAAAGAAAATATCACTTCCTACAAAACAGAGACAAAAGCAAAGAAATTCTAATATTCTTTCAAAATAAAAATTGGACTTCTGGATGTATATATTTTTCTGCATATTTGTCTTAATGCACCAAAAAGCGACAAGCTTTCAATAGCCTTAATATAGTATTGTTTTCTTGTTAGTAAATTGTAATAAAATTTGACTAAAAAATGAAATGTTTTGTTTACAACACATATTGATATAAATATATAATTATATATTAATATTCTTATATTAATGAATACATAAACCTTAATGTACCATAGGTTAATACATTGTTAAATTACATGTATAGGTTAGGTTTTATAACATAAAAATATATTCATAAAAAGAGTGGATACCCTTTATGAACACAAAGGGGTCAGAATTAGATATTCTAGCATTGCAATAAATAGAGAAAAAGAATTAAGTCCCTCTCCCTAAATAAAAACGCCACAGATATACAATATATTATTAAACTCAATGATATTATATATATATATATATAATCACGTAGGTATATACATTATGAGATTCATGAGTACTCACCATGGTAACCGGGCTAATGGATCCAAAACTTCGAATGTACAACTCGCAATGAACAGTGGTAGCATTATCTATAAAAAAAATATACGTATACATATTATATAAGTAATATAATTAATAATAATAAATATTTATCCTCAAAAGGGTATAAATTAAGAAGGATAAGCCTAAAGCGATAATTTTTATAGACATTTTTTTTTATGACCTGATTACAAGATGAAAGCACTTCTGAAATGAGGGTAAGGATAGACTTATTCCTTTAAAAATTATTTTATCGTATATCAACGAGAACAGTAATCAACCTAACCTAATCTCGTTCATACCATATTTCATCGACGTTTAAGTAACTTCATGACGCATGTTAATATTGTTTTTTTTCTACATTAATATTTTTAAATTGTCACAAAAAACCATATCATTATGCTTTAAATTTAAGCATAGACAATGAAACGGCGGAAATATTAAGTATGGATTATACATCTGAGAATAGACCAGAAAAAAATCACTTAAAATAATTTAATTTAGAAAAATTACATATTCACCCTTAATAATACATGTATACATTTTTTTCTATAATATGGTTGAATTTCTAGTATAATAATTGTTTATAATTCATGTTAATGAAAAAGGGTATTATTTACTATAGCCTACCTATTAACGGAATTATTTGTTTCAATGTATATACTTATAATATTATATGAGTTGCATAAATTACCTTGAACAATATAGTACAGAATAATTTTACTGTATTCTAATAAAATATATTTAAATAGTATCAATTTATCAAAAACTTTAATTCGCACTCTCATATTACAAAAAAAAAATGCTCTTGTTGAAAGTTGTCATGTACATTACATCATAAATGCAAAAACTTAAAAACAAATACTGGATTTAACGCGTTTCACGAATCATTCCTTAGATATACCTATTGTCATTTTTACTAGAGCTTAAATGTGGTCGTTTGTTTTAAATAAATTCTATTTCGTGATAGTATTATGAGTTAATGAAATAAAATTATTTGCATGTATTACTATTATTTTTTAAATTTTAATGTATAATTATGCAAAATTCAAAAGCGATTTGTATCTCAGATCACACTAAAAAAATCCTGGTCAATGTTATTTTAGAAATTGTGGTATTAAAGTTCATAAAGTTTAAAACATAAATATTTAATGAGTATTTAAGTCTACAATCTTATATGTGTGTTGGTTGGAGTAATACAATTAAAAAATACAATAATAAGTTTATTATAAATTATAATTTTACTATACTTTAGACATCGTTAGACAGCAGAAATTACATATAAAATATATTATTAGAAAGTGTAAGATTTACGCAGCTAAAAATAGTTCAAATTTGTAATTTAATTTATGTCAACAACTAAATTACGTGTATCTTTATAAATTTAGATGTTGATAATAATAATAATAATATTAAACCTTAAAGAACCGGACTTAGGATATTAATTACTTTATAGTTTTTAGACTTTAAGTTCAAAACAATTACATTGCTGTAAATAATAAATTAATTTTAAATAAATATAATATTATGTTATAAATTATCTATTAAAGTTTTTTTGTCTACCTACATAGGTATCGATGAAAATCTAAAATTATAGAATGAT
Source organism: Sitobion miscanthi (assembly GCA_008086715.1). Lineage (NCBI taxonomy): Eukaryota > Metazoa > Arthropoda > Insecta > Hemiptera > Aphididae > Sitobion > Sitobion miscanthi. The sequence continues at coordinate 10,565,869 of CM017800.1, read as the reverse complement.
ACCTAACAGTATTGACTAGTATGAAAAGTTAACCACAAACGAGCTGCAAAATAAATAAAAAATAAACTAAGCATACAATTATGGTTTCCATTACACGAAATGGATAAAATGTATGTCCATTACAGGAATCTAAAAACGTATAACACGTTATGATCAAAGTTCATGAAATAGGTATCCATTTCATGAATAGTTCGATTATGCGGACGTGACAAATATACCTAAGTCCAAATGTGGGTAGTGATGGTGCCAAAATGTCTAATAAAAAAGTGGCCAATTGTTCATAAGGTAGGTGCAATAGTAATTGTCCATAGGGACCTATGGGTAAGTTATGTACTACGAATATTTATATTCATTGATGCGTTTGAACTTTATCCATCTCCTAACCAATATAATATAATGCATCACATGCATGTGGTTTATTTATAAAAATCAAACGTCATAATATATTACTCTTGTAGAAGTTTTCAAATTATAATTAATATAGTATTTTGTGTCTTATGTAGGTACCAAGTATCCTACGCGTTATGGTTACAATACACGATATTTTTTAACCTAGGTATAAAGTTATAGGGATGGGTCAACCACGAAATACGTGAAGATATTTTGTCTAGACTACCTCGGCATATGTTTTACCACAATTTACTAACATTTTTGAGATCTGTACTTTCAGTATTGGTACCTATATTAATAAACTAACACTGATAATTTATTCACTTTTAGATTTTTCTGAGTTACCTATCAATACTGTTGCAGGTTTAACGAAATCGCTTTGTATAGATGTGAGTAAATTGAACAACGAATACTCATTAGGTAGGTGTATACATTTACATCTCTAAGTACCCTGAATGGTAATAATTTATGTGGGCAATTTAGCTCCAGTTCATCCAAAAAAATCTAATATAATAATGATTATTAAACTGATATTACAGAATACAGACTATAGATTATATTATTATGAAATCGATTTTTTTGTTTTTAATATTTAATACTCAATAAATGCGTTCAACCTGGAAATAGCGAATATATTTTCGCACTTAAAGCAGCCTCGCAAAATGCCAGCATAACAATATACGTATTCAATAACAATTTTTCAGTCATACCGATTGCAGCGAGGGAAATAAAAATCTACATTCGAAATTTAGGTCAAATAATGTACAAGCACCTGCAAAATCAGATACTTCATGCATAGAAATGCGAGACTCAATAGCAGCCATCGAAATAATTTATAAGATACATTCATAATGCACGTATCAAAATTTATCGAAAAAATAAAAGACAGATTATGTAGGAAATTTATTTTACAGGTAATTGAGCTAATACGGTACCATTGCACGAAGTTAAGTAAAGCAAAACCCATCTAAAGGCATGCGATATATAATATTATATATTGAATGTACGGTGGGTTTTCGGGAGGAGAGGGATATTATATTGGGTTGTAAATTAAAAAGAGTGCATTATGTGCGATTGAAAAAAAAATTTTACTTACACAGCTATAATATAAGCACTCGTGTCGGAATGATAAATAAGAGTGTAATCAACGAGTAGACTTCACAGAATTTGAGTTAACGGGCTTATTATAAAATATTATATAAGTCAACAACAGTATAAACATTCAATACGACGAAAATTTTATACGAACTGCAGTATAATAAGTATTCGGTATAAATATTGTGTTTACCGAGACAATAACGCACACTACGTTCTTACAGCATTGCCAATTATAATAATATATGAAACAATATTATAGTATGTTAAAATACGTCGTGGCTTCACTGTCTCAGAGCAATCGTTAAAATCCAAACGCTTGGATGTTGTTTGTTTTTGTCGAATTTAACATAAAAATATCAAAAGATCGGATAAGTATTATATCTAATATATATTATATACTACTAATTACTATACGACGGCGTGTAAGTACCTATACGCAATGTTAAACGTGACACTGCACATTTATTCATCCATGCACACAATATTGTGCGCGCCACAAACGACAAAATAGGACCACAAACCACGTAGTAGGTACCTAAATAGTTAATGGCGGCAGCGAATCGAAATAATATCGTCAGCCAACGCGTTGTTTACTCGAACAAGACGACTCAAAGTGAATTGCCGCCGCACGAAATATTTACTCAGATATTAACTACAAATGGTAAGTTATAGTTATTAATTTATCATTAAAAATCTCCTCTGGTGGTGGGTACTTTTTAAATCAGCCAATTAAAGTATTAGGTTCACTATATTATGTTTATCATTTTATGAATATAGGTTTAGTATATATTTGTAAGCCTTGTATTAATACTTTAAAACTATTGTTGAGACAACATTTTATTTTATTAATATTATTATAAGCGTTCTAACAACAATGAGACCTACTTTAATATTGACGTCTCCGAACGACGTTGATGTACTATTATAATATTATGTAAGCCATCGACGGCGTATACCTAGACTATACAAATAAGTATGACTGGAAGAGGTCGACAATAAAAATCGTCCAAAAGTTATTACTATTTTATTTTCATGGCTATTAGTTACGAGGCAGCTGCAGTAAATAAAATATAACGTGTACTTACCGAGGGCAACACAATTCTAAATACGCGGCACTGATAACATATTCGGCTGGGGACCAATAATTCATTTCGTGCCTATCGCCGCGCAGACAGATATTCTAATCGTCTAATGGCCGGTATCCGCAGCACCACGCAATATGTGCACATTATAAAATATTATTATTTTATAGTGCACATTCCTATCGGGAGAATTTCGTTAAATTTACCCAACCACCTCTATACAATTATAACTATAGTCGCATGCTCTTCTTCTATGGACGGTAAACATAATGAATAATATTTTAATAATATAAAATTGTACGTTCATACGATATAAACATAGACCGTATAGCGTCTCATTTGTCCCAATATGTACTGTACAATATATTACAATAATATTAATTTTTTTTACATTTTTTATTGAGCTTAAGGCCGGTCTTTATGGCCATTAGCTGTTTTTTTGTTTGTAGGGGGGATGAACGGTTTACAATAATATTAATATATTCCGTGAACAATAAACCGACTTTTTGACCGATTGACTGTATCGAGGGATTGCGGAATGTCATGGAAATCATGACGACCCTCGGAAATTGTTATCAATATAGGTAGCCAAAACTTAGGTGTATGCATTCCTCTTCAATAATTGTCTTGCAAGTAAAGAATAAAAGATGGTATTTGATGGTGCAAAAGTGCAACATAGATTCAAGTCTAAGTACCAGGAAATTGTTTTAGACTTACCTTTACTCACTTTCCTTTAAAGAACTGAATGTTACAGATAAGCTTGCACAATTATAGGGAATGTAGGTACACGTAAAGCCATAAAGGTACTTATAATAGTTATAACCTTGTAATTTCTCGTCTATATATTTTTATAATTTCAAAACTTAATGGAGTATGGGAAATGAAATGCGTTGTAATTAGATTGGTATGACGAAAAATCTTTGATATATTCTTTTTGACAGCAAACCAAACTAAAAGATTATTAGATTATTATTAACATGGGTGATGAAACTTCGTCAAGTGGATTATTTTTAGTAATACGATTACATTTTTGAAAACTGATTTGGATTTATTATTATGTCTACTTGAAATCGATAAGGCTACTTTTTCAAATTTCGTTCCACAACTCCTATAATTTTGGCTTGAATATTTAAAATGTATGGAATTCATTCGGGATGAAACATGTCTAGCGTAGTGTAATATTATTTTATTGAACGATTCTTCAATTTCAGTAGATTTACTCTCAAATTAATTAGAATTATTATTCTTCCTAATTTGAGAATAAATCTCCTGAATGTGAAGAATAATAATTGTTCAATCAAGTGATTCGAATAGTCTCAGAGGTTATTTGGAATTTAGGTCTGGAAATTAATTGGCCGATACGGATAATTGTTATTAGTCAGTTCTGTAGACGAAGGGCCACCATATGGCTGCATTGTTTCTCTAGGCTCAAGACTGATGTGAAATAAGACGTATAATGTCGTACATTTATTGTGAATGATCTACTATACGTACCTATATTAATTCGTGTATATTTTATATGGAATTAAAGATTCGCAATAGACAAAATTGATGGTTTGTCAATGTTTTCAGTTGTTTTAATTCATTCGTGGTCAAATAACACTAAATTGTTCCTATTTCCGTTATATATAATTGTGTTTATTTCGATTCGTGTATTATAGGTACTAGAGTGTTATAAAAAAATATAGGCATTTTATAGATGTACCCAAAACTCATTGATATTAAATTTTTACTTTGGAATTAGTATTATTTCCATACGTGTATATTGTATATAAATAAATACCAATCGTGGTCTATACGAAATATCTGCAATAAGTTGTAATTTGGTTTGATGAACGTGTACGCAATTATTTATTAAAAGTATGTACTTGTATTCATACAATGAATGAAAATGAAAAAAATACCCAACAATAATTATACTTATTAGTATTTAAATATCATAAATGTCCAACTATGTATACCTAGGTATACATAAACATAATATATAAATGTGTCCTGACTGACTCGCTGACCAACGTAGAGCCTAAATAATGTTAGCTTGAGGCTTGTAATTTTCATGGTACCAATGTACCACCATGTAAGTATGCACTAAGAAAGCATCATCCAAAATTCACATATTATAAAGTGGTGCTGGATTAATGCTTCTACGACTGTGTTCATTAGCTTGTAAGGTTGGAACGGTTGGTAGGTACAGTTGTAAATACGAGTATGTGTGCAAGGTTTTTACGCATTTCGAACCCGGATTTTATATCCATATATATTTTTTTAAATATTCATGATTTTATTTTTGGTTTTATTACAATGTCGGTACTATGAGATGTACCTACAAAAACTACAAATAAAATAAATATGAATATAATACTTGAATAATTTGTATATACAGCACAAATTTGTTTTAGTTATATAAGTAAATTTAGTTATGTCTATATTTACTTTTAATTTGGTTTTGTTTAAATACCATCATTATTATGATGTTATTTGTAATATTCCCTACATACAAATATAAATTAAGTATGGTGCTCGTATTGTATACATCATAAGTATAGGTACTTAACTGAGAGGAGTAAACAATTTCATTTATTATTATGAAATAAATTTCAGATATTCAAATTTGATTATTTCAATTTTCATGAAAATAATTAACTTTTAAATTAGAAATCGTGTTTTTTTAAAGCTAAATAAAAACGATTAGGGTCAAAAGATTTATTTGAGAGATTACATTCAGTTACTCAACCAACAACTATTGTAATAAATTAGAAAATAGTTTTAAAATAATAATTTAAAAAATAATGATTTGTAAATGTGTAATGGATAGTGATACACAATGATACTATTACTAGTTACGACACTGTTGTTAGGTACTTTTACTGTTTTTAAATGTATTATTCTATTTTATTTTTCCAATTATTATTTATGGTTTGAAATAATAAGGCGTATACCAATTTATGGTTTTAATATTTTTCATATTAAGAGGACGCTAGACAGACATTTGTTGTCTCCGTCTTGCAAGCGCGCAACATAGCATATTTTATGCTCAGTAAATCACGTTTAGCTCCGTACATTTTAAAATTAGAGTGAATTGACATCTTATAATATTTAAAGGTAAGACTTTTGTCTAAGGAATTTCATAAGCGTCTTGTTATATTTCTATTTTAAAGTGAGTTATCAGTATCTTAAGATGTACAAACAATTTTCAGTTTTAAAATAATCATAATTTGCTTTAAAATAAAATATAATAAAAATCCTATGAGAAGCCCTAGATCTTACCTTTAACTTTTATCAGAGGTCTATTCACTCAAATTTTTAAACTAATGGAGCTAAACGTGATCTGTGTATAAAATTTGGTATGTTACGTACTTGTAAGACGGAAACAACAAATGTCTGTGTAGCGTTCTCTTTATAAAATACATATTAAGAAAGAATATTTACTGCGAATAGGTTATTAATATAAATATATAATGACATTTGGTCCACAGTAAGTTCCTTTTGAGTAAATATTATACTTACATACATTATATCATAATAATAAGTATATTAAACATTGATAAAATTAAATCAATGGTCTAACTATTAATATTATACAAACCATGAGGTTGATAATAATACTATTATATAATAATTATTGTTTTTAAAAGGGTGTTTTACTTTTTTTTTCGAATTATAGAATATAACCGTGGCTTAGAATATATTTTTATTTTTAAATAGGTAGTCTTAATGGTATTTTTAATTTATTATTGATGTAGGTACTTTATATTCGTTGAATGAGTTTAATAAATCTGAATGTTCATTACTATTGTTAATAACTTAATGCATAAAAGATGTTTAATACATTCTATTTATGTACATTATTCAGTAAATTAAAATAAGTTATCAATCGTGTGGCAGTGTTGAAAAATATTGTCGATTTAAAAATATGAGCAAAGTAAAATGTATAGAAAGTATATTTATATAATATTATATATAAAAAAAAATACCAGCAAGTCACGATATCTGAAAAGTTGACACTTGACAACTACAGCGCAATCAAACTTACAGCACAGTTTTTTTTTTTTTTTGGAAATGACGTGCGGTATAAATGTTTAAAATATTATACACGTTTACATTCGAAAAATTATATTCGACCAGATCTTGTGATCTACAAGTGGGTGGAATGCACGGTATTACTGCGTGTACGAGATCAACAACGACAGTCGTGGTGTTACGAGCTGTCCGAGAGTATCATAATCTACTATATTTTGATTTCCGGTCTGTTTCATATGCGACGCTACATGATGATTTCATATGCGCGTTTTTCTACTTTTTATACAAAACTTATGAGCCGACGATTTCCTCTGGGAAATATAGCCGCAGACCTTTCTCAACGTCGCACACCTCTCCCTCACATATGACGATCGCATCATTACGTCCTCTGCTATCTCTCATTATTTCGGAAAACGAGTAGATAGAACACATTACGCATATTATTATATACCAAAGCGTAATATTATCACATATTATTGTACACGCGTGTTCATATTATATTATGCAAGTTGGTTTTCGCGCAACCACGAAGCCCAAGTTTACTACAATTCTAAAAGTTCTGTTATTTGTAAAAGGGAAGAGGGAAATTCTACACGTATTATTTTTGAATCGGCCCTCAGCGACTGCAGTTTGTCAGTGAGATCGGTTAAAAATAACTATCGGGGGGTTTGATTAACATACATGTAAAAAAAATAAAAAATGAACATTATTGTTGTTTTATGTTTATTTATTAATTTATTTTTTAATAGTTTGGCATCAACTGCATAGGTATTAACCTGCTTTTGTTGTAGGGGGTTACGATTGATTCGGAATAATTGTATGTGTGGCGAAGATTGTCGCTAAAAACTCTAGTGATCACCCATCCGGTAACTGGCGACACGGTTGATGGTTGACCTAAGACTTTGGCCTCGATTTATTTTATATGCTTAGTTGTACATTGTCTATAATCGTTGTTGTGATTTGTATTATTATGAATAATATAGGGATTTATTACCTCAACTACACATAAATTATCCATTGCTATTATAGGTTCCTATAATTTTTAAATTTTAATAGTAGTTATCGAGTATTTGAATATTGTATTATGTTATAATTTTTATATAATAGTTATATATTTTTAGGAAGCGTAGGAGGAGTAGTTTAACCCCTTAGAACAGAGGCAAAAAATTAGGAGTAATTGGATTATTTTTTTACGGCTATCATTTTATCCCACATGCTTTGAAACGAGGCCACTGAATACCGACCGAAAAAAATAATAATAATAACAATAGATCCAGACGCGTAAAATAAACGAGTATAATATTATAATAGATACCTTACATGCTCACGAGTATAAATTATCGACGACATGGCAACAAATATCCGCGCATAGTGGTAAATAGGTAATATGTATACATGGCCAAAGGTTACGTGACATATTACTATATTATTATGTGCGTAAACATGTTCGTGTTGTAGCCCTGTTGGCCATGTGAAATGGACGTGGGTCCTTATATGTTAACGTCAAAATCACGTGCATTACTGGAATAAGTGTCGACGGGTATGCAATTTCCTGCTAGTGACATTTTCTTCCAGAATAACACAATGATAGTTTATTCTTATGAGAAATCTATAGTAATTTTTCAACAAGATACGTTAGAAATAGCATTTTGTATTAATACGGTGCAGTATTAAAACGGAACTCGACCCTCGGATAGTAAAGGAGAGAATGCAATTAATGTTAACTACTCGTTCGAAATTCGATTTTCTGAAATACTCAGTAAAATTATCCTGCTTTCTACCTGTGTCTTGTGTAATATTGTATATTATGCTGTAATTCAAAAAATGTTGTTTTGCAATGACATAAAATTATCTATGTAAGAAAAAAAAGTTATCAGGTTCATTATCATATTAAAGTTAATTTTGTACTAAATATAGACAACTATCATTAAATTTTATCTATATCGTAAAAAATCATTCATTTTTATCTCAAATTACCAAGCTATTTTTTATTATAAAAGTATTATGATACTTTTAATATATTTAAGTTTTATTTTACATTATTTTGGGGGCATTTTTTAGTGTATTGAAAATAAACAATAAGAAATGGCTTCTTCTTTTTTCAACATCGATATTAAACAGATGACTAACTTAAAATTTATAACATAGTCGTTTAGTCCTTTTTATCGGATCATTTACCAACATTTTGGTGGTATATTTACCCTTGAATTTACTTTCAAACAATATTTTACAAATGTTCATTATTTTGTCAACTGAGTTTTTATTTAAAATATTCGTTGATTATTATATTATAAAATATATTTTAATTTTTAATTTAAATTTGTTTTACATTATAGTAGGTAATATAACATACAATTATTATAAGATTTATTAACTATTTAACTCCGAGGGGATTAATTCCGATTTAAATCTATAAAATTACTATATATTCATAAGTTCATAATCATAAACTTCAATGTGTATTTATAAATGTTCCGTGTAAATATTGTGTTGTTGAATTAATTAGTAGTCAAAACTTATATTGTTTGTAAATATATTTGATACGTTTGATAATATTCTATTATTCTATAGACACATTGCAGATTTTATAACTACCTAAATGTTTTTCCTTTTCAGAAATGTTAATTTTTTAGACATTAACACAGTGGTTTAAAATAGTTTAGTCGCCTTTTTATAGATTTTAATGGATGAATATAAATCTTTAATTATGGAACACTTAATTCTGGTGGGGTAGCCTTGATTTTTTTTAATTCGATTTCTACCGGATTAAAAAACCTAAGTAGGTAACACATTTTAAAAACTCATCACAAATTTAAAATTGATTAAAGAAACGGGATACAAATTGTTTTGGTCTTTTAATTTTTTTTGGATGTGGGAAAAAAAGGACATGTTCACTAACTTTTGAAAAATAAGGCACTTGACTCAAATATACACAATAAACACAAGAAAAACAACTAATAGTTTATTTCGAATTTTGCATAATATAATTATTTAAACTTGCAACTTGAATAAAATACTTCATGTCTTAAAATGTTAGTAAAATAATTTTTTTCATGTGAATAAAATAATAAAACCTAAGACCTGTATATTAACTCAATCGCTAAATGTTGTGCAATCATTATTTTAGTCGGATAAACAATAAAATCTACGTCATTGAACATTATTAGAGAGACTTCCTATTGGTTAATATTGGTAATAACTAGTTATCACTAATAATATTCCATATGGCCATTGGAAGCTGTGAAATGTATTGATATGGTACTACTTTGTTTGTATGGATTGATGTTTGATCAAGTTATATAAAATGTATAATGACTGCTTTTATTAGAATCAAATTACCAAATTGAAAAATGGACAAAAGAAAACTTGTGGAAATGAGTTTTACGAAACTGTGTATTGAAATAGCTGTCGAATCAATACACCTGTTAAATTTTATATGCTTTGAGACTTTTTTTTAATTCACGCAATAAAAAAAAAATTAAAATATGTACTTTCAAGAATAGCACGTGAACAACATTTAATTGAAACGACTAAACGTTTTAATTCAAACTAGTAATTACAATATTGAACGTCAATAAATTACAGCTGACGTGTAAAAAATATATACATAATATTATTTTTTTATCACCGATTGATACTTATTAATCAAACTGACGATAATAATTGCGCACACGATGTAAATCACCGCCATATTGTATAATACAATAACATATGAATTCTGTACCACATAAAGCAATTCAATAAATTCAATTTTATACCTTTACATTGACACATTTAGACACTCGAAAAAGTCAAAAACTTTTATACGTTATAAATAGTATTTTCAGTATTAAAAAAGTAGGTAAGTAGATGTCACTCTGCTGTACAGTCGGTTACAAGTGGGTCACTGTAATAGATAGTGTTAAATTTGACTTCAATGATATAATATCATTGTATAAGAAAAACGATTCTGAGCGAAAACGGTCAGCCAGCCTATGATATTACTAAGTATATTTGTTGATATTATTGTGAATAAAGTAATTTATATATTTACTTATTTTTGTGGAACCTTGTTTTAAATTTTCAATCCTTAGCTATAAAAGTTGAACATTTTATAAATTTTTAATTACAAAATAATTATTAAATTTTAAATTCGATAAATTTTGTCAAAATTCGAACTTTAAATGCTTATAAAAAAAAATTGTGCCTATGTATTTTTAATATTTTTCAACTGCTATTGTAACAATATATTAGGAGCCTTGCATTACATTTTCACGCTTTTTACCCAACAAATACAATTTTATTAATATTTATGGAAAAAAAAAACCCAAAAAAATTGAAAACTGACGATGTCCGTAAACAGTCTAAATCGAGTCAAAATATTTTAAAAAATGTATCGTGTATAAACAAGGCTAATATAACATTTTCATGTATCTAAAAATATTCGTTTTTGAATAACAATAAAATAACAAAATCGCTATATGAGAAATCGAGGGAATATCCAATATTGTAAAAATATGAATTTCAAACGCTCATAAATATTTAATTTGATTTGCTTGTAGGAATTTTTTTTTCGATAAAGGTAGACAAACTTATGGATAATCTTGTATTATATTTTCAAACCTTAGATTTAAAAAGAAAAATTTTTATGAATTATCAACTCAAAATAATTTGCTAATTTTCGTGATTTTTCCGTATTTTGTCAAGATTTGAACTTTAAATACTTATAAATAAAACCTGTGACTAAGGATTTTTAATATTTCTCAAATATCGTTGTAACAATATAGTAGGAGCCTTGTATTAAATTTTCAAGCTTTTTTACGCAACAAATAAAGTGTTATTGACATCCATAGAAAAAAATACTAATAAAATTGGAAACTGTAAATGTTCCTAAAAAGTTCAAAAAAAATCGAAATATTTTGAAAATTTCATGTATATACGTTCATTTGTTTTAGAGTTACACCAAAAACCAAAATCGATTTTCTTAAAAACAGATTTTGCGTGAAGATTCCCGTTTTTCCTTAATTTTTCTTTTCTTTTTCACGTCGCTTTTGAAAACTATTGGGACATTTTTACTTTTGATCCCCTAAAGTACCAACTAGATTCACTTTCCTATCAGAAAAGTTACTGTTGAAGAAAATCCAAGCACTTATACTGTCCTAAAAGGTGATGACAGACACAAAAAAGTTACTAAAAAAATAAATTAAAAAATTAAAAAAAAAACACACATCATTGTAAAATCAATACATTAATCGCTTCACTCAGAATCTAAAATGAAAAAATAAGTTAAATTATTTTATTGAAATATGATTTGAAATGAAAATGAAATCATAATGATTTTATCATTAAAATATTCAATTAAAATACTATGATAAGTTATGTTTTTTTTCCATAAACATATTTTGTTTTAATGTAACAGATTTCATGTTACTCAAACTCGTTCAAATCTATCTAAAATGTATTATATATTAAATTATTGCAGTACCTAAGTATAATTATAACCAAAAGCGGTGAAAAAGTAACTATTTTTGTATATAAATAATATTATGTTTGATTATGGATATTATGTATATATATATAAAAAAAAACTATCTTGTGACAATATACTAATTGGATTGAACGGGGGTGCCTGACGTGGAAATTTCCAATTAAATTGATGTAGATACTATTGAAGTCAGATCTGATAAGTTTGGTATTGAATATCAAAGGAGTCGAGTTCTGTTTATTGAAAGTTGATAAATAAACATTAGTAATTTCAGCCCCTGGTGTTATGTATTTTATCGAGATTTTCTAAGCAACATTTAATAACATCTGAATCCGAAAATTTATCTCTTATGATTTAAATTTCTTATATTTTAGAAAATTTTATTTATAAACTTTTCCCAGTAACTATAGCTAATTCAACGTCGCTGAGTTGAATTCACATAAAAAGTCTAATCCAACCAGTCTAAAATGTAATATAAATAACCAATCATCCATCACGTTATGTAGCGCTGTCTCGCGGGTGGATGTGTGTGCTATTATCCATTTTTGTTCAACTATATACGCAACGAAAAGATTGAAATCGAAATAATATAATGTGTTATTATTGGACTTTATTGATATCGTAATGCACAGTAAGTACTACATATCGTTATCTACCGAACAATGTTAATTTCGTGAGATTACATTATAGTGGTTGTAGGTAATAGAAACCGAGAAAATATCGTTATTTGTGCGAGTAGACAATATGTGCGTAAAATCTATCCGAATCGTGGAATATAAGACGATCGTCATTTTTCACTGTTTCCGAATTTTACGATGATCCGTAATTTAGTGTGTTACACAGGTATATATTGCCGTGAGTACATATCATAAAATATACACCGGTTTTATGTGTATATAGTCATTTCACTATTTTCGTTATAGGTATACAATTTTTTGTTACATCTACGCGTATCTCAATCGAATTACGATATTAAAATATAATAATATTATGTTAGGTAGTACAACACGGTTATCTACAATTTAAAACGCGTCCTCTACTCGGGTGCTTTTGTCTTTCCATTCGCCCAATTCACATCGCACCCAATTATACCGCTGTCTTCGTTCACAATAATAATATAATAACGCTGAAGATCTAGCATAATACTATACATATCAAGCATATTATTATATTTAGAATATAACGTAGTATAGGTTGTGTATAATGTATAGGACATATGATATTGCAATATGAATATTATGAAACCACTTTATATCTTTACGCTGCGACACTATTTTACCAACATTTTTGCTCTTATCGTTGCTAAATCATAATATCAACGGGTAAATTCTCCTCGATTATATTATTGTTATTCGTGCCAAATATAAATCTCAAATGTATGTTATAAAAATATATCACGAATAAATGCATAAAATGAATCAAATAATTATATTATTTTCGGAAGACCAAATCAAAATTGGGTGAGTTAAGGCGAGTAGGGTGGTCAATACAAATTGATAATTCAATTGACCGGAATAGATGGATAAGTTTGGTACAAAAGGCCTCAATGGTCTGTATACACTATGTCTTTACTACATGTATAGTACTAAAATAAAAATAATATTTATTCGAGATACTTAACATATTTACCTAATAATAATCATTATAAAGCTTACTCATATTTTAATCTTGTACCTATTATATATTACTAAACGCTTAAAACAAATTGATTCCGTCTTATGTACTTATTATAATTCTTATCGAATTACTATTTTATTTGATATATAAATCACAAGCAATCGAGATAAAACACGTTCGGTGTTATTAATACTACTATTAAACCGTGCCCTTTCAAATCGTTTAAACTTTTCACAAAACTTGTATGGTTATTTGATAACGTGCGGTATTTATATGTAGGCGCAACCAAAATAAAATTTTCAAGTATCATGCGATATTTGACGAATAGTTTTTTTTCTCTTTTTGTATATAATAATATTATGTTTGATTATGGATATTATGTATATATATATAAAAAAAAACTATCTTGTGACAATATACTAATTGGATTGAACGGGGGTGCCTGACGTGGAAATTTCCAATTAAATTGATGTAGATACTATTGAAGTCAGATCTGATAAGTTTGGTATTGAATATCAAAGGAGTCGAGTTCTGTTTATTGAAAGTTGATAAATAAACATTAGTAATTTCAGCCCCTGGTGTTATGTATTTTATCGAGATTTTCTAAGCAACATTTAATAACATCTGAATCCGAAAATTTATCTCTTATGATTTAAATTTCTTATATTTTAGAAAATTTTTTTTCCCAGTAACTATAGCTAATTCAACGTCGCTGAGTTGAATTCACATAAAAAGTCTAATCCAACCAGTCTAAAATGTAATATAAATAACCAATCATCTATCACGTTATGTAGCGCTGTCTCGCGGGTGGATGTGTGTGCTATTATCCATTTTTGTTCAACTATATACGCAACGAAAAGATTGAAATCGAAATAATATAATGTGTTATTATTGGACTTTATCGATATCGTAATGCACAGTAAGTACTACATATCGTTATCTACCGAACAATGTTAATTTCGTGAAATTACATTATAGTGGTTGTAGGTAATAGAAACCGAGAAAATATCGTTATTTGTGCGAGTAGACAATATGTGCGTAAAATCTATCCGAATCGTGGAATATAAGACGATCGTCATTTTTCACTGTTTCCGAATTTTACGATGATCCGTAATTTAGTGTGTTACACAGGTATATATTGCCGTGAGTACATATCATAAAATATACACCGGTTTTATGTGTATATAGTCATTTCACTATTTTCGTTACATCTACGCGTATCTCAATCGAATTACGATATTAAAATATAATAATATTATGTTAGGTAGTACAACACGGTTATCTACAATTTAAAACGCGTCCTCTACTCGGGTGCTTTTGTCTTTCCATTCGCCCTATTCACATCGCACCCAATTATACCGCTGTATTCGTTCACAATAATAATATAATAACGCTGAAGATCTAGCATAATACTATACATATCAAGCATATTATTATATTTAGAATATAACGTAGTATAGGTAGTGTATAATGTATAGGACATATGATATTGCAATATGAATATTATGAAACTACTTTATACCTTTACGCTGCAACACTATTTTACCAACATTTTTGCTCTTATCGTTGCTAAATCATAATATCAACGGGTAAATTCTTCTCGATTATATTATTGTTATTCGTGCCAAATATTAATCTCAAATGTATATTGTAAAAATATGTCCTTATTTATTTGTTGGTATTTCACGATTATATTATTGTTATTCGTGCCAAATATAAATCTCAAATGTATGTTATAAAAATATATCACGAATAAATGCATAAAATGAATCAAATAATTATATTATTTTCGGAAGACCAAATCAAAATTGGGTGAGTTAAGGCGAGTAGGGTTGATAATTCAATTGACCGGAATAGATGGATAAGTTTGGTACAAAAGGCCTCAATGGTCTGTATACACTATGTCTTTACTACATGTATAGTACTAAAATAAAAATAATATTTATTCGAGATACTTAACATATTTACCTAATAATAATCATTATAAAGCTTACTCATATTTTAATCTTGTACCTATTATATATTACTAAACGCTTAAAACAAATTGATTCCGTCTTATGTACTTATTATAATTCTTATCGAATTACTATTTTATTTGATATATAAATCACAAGCAATCGAGATAAAACACGTTCGGTGTTATTAATACTACTATTAAACCGTGCCCTTTCAAATCGTTTAAACTTTTCACAAAACTTGTATGGTTATTTGATCACGTGCGGTATTTATATGTAGGCGCAACCAAAATAAAATTTTCAAGTATCATGCGATATTTGACGAATAGTTTTTTTTCTCTTTTTGTATATATAATATAGACTTCTGAAACCCACGCATTGTGAAAGAGTATGTCAGACATCATATTTTGATATACATATAATATATACTTTTATTATTTTAAATACGAGTACAGTAGCATTTTTGTATATGAGTTTTTTAAAGTACGTTTTTTTATAAAGGAAATTCTACAAAGACGAATGTCATATTTGTGTTTCTCGAAGTTCCCCAGTGGGAGAATTTTTCATTCCGCGAAACATAAGTCTTTATTTCTTCACTACCACACTCACTCTCTCATTATATTGTAACAGATTGTGAAATACAAATTCAGTTAAAAAAAGAAAAAAAAGAACTTGTATTTCGTCTTCTTTTGAACGTTTTGATAACTGAGTGCAGAGCGTAGCATTTAGGAAATTAAGGGGTAGATAAAATCATAGATTATGTTCGATAAAATAACTCCGATCGAGTCGAAAGAGATAAGATTTTTCAACACTACTAGCTCAATTATATAATATTATCATTGGGACGTAAAATGTCAGACATTGATACATTGATTTTCAATAACATTTTAGTGTGGAGCAATGGATAAAAAAATATGCTGATAATAAAGTTATTTGTTCACATTTGACGAAAACTAACTTAAGTATTATATTAAACCTACTTTATACACCTGGAAGCAACAATACAATAATTTGTTGTGACTATATTTTAACCTCATCAGTTCCAATAATGAAATATTGGTGAATTATTTTAGCTGGTTTTTAACGCATATGACTTCAATCATTATTATTTTATAAAACTGTGAAGAAATACATATAGACCAGTGAGTTAATTATTGTTAACTCTAGTTTTGGTTTATATTTAGTTTTGTTACCTTTTCTTAAGCCTATAACGTTGTATTGATTAAATTATATTGTTTTAGATCATTATTTGAAACTAGAATTATGTTACTAATCTTTCTTTGTATAAAGGTGAGTTTTGTAAAAACGGAAAAGTGAACAATTACTTTCTTAAAGTATTTTGATATTGATGAATGGTGTTATGTCAATACACAGTTTATTTTAAAAAAGGTTTTTACTTTTTATAAATTAATAAAAAAATGCATACAAATTATAATCATTATTATTTAGACAAAAATATATTGCAAAAGTAAATTTATTATGAAATAACGATTTTTACCACTATTAAACATCAAAATAAGTTTAACGTGTTTAGTAATTAAATAATTTTACTTTTGTTAAACAAAATCTTGTACATACATACACGACGTTTATAGTTATTTAGAATATTAAATTGAGTACTTGACTGTGAAACATGTGAACTTTGAGTGTTTAATAAATCTTTAGTTTTAAAATATTATACATCAGTTATGATAAAATATATAATAAATAACAACATGAATATAAAATGTCAAATTTTACTGTGATATTATTTTATGTAATTATTTCCCTCAAACTTATATATTAAAATTTTAATTTGACAAAATCATTTTATAACGAGGTTTTTTAATATAAATACATGAAATATTTTAATAAACTTAACAACTATACATATTACCACTGTTATAAACTATGAGAAAATAATTGGATGTACTATTGTTTTTTGACGGATCAGTGAATTGCTTCAAAAGTTCCAATTTCGTATGGCTTTTTATAGTCATTTGAGTAGGTACATTACACCAGATTTAATGGGAAGATGAATTAAGTGTATAGCTATTATTTATTTTGATTATTTACAATCTTATACTATATTGTAACATTTGTTCTGATTCTCTAGTACTCTAGTGTTTGAAAATCCTACGAATATCGAACAACATTTTTTAGAACATAACTTAAACATTTAAAAAGACACGTAGACTCCACATGCTGAGTAGTAAACTGAACTCTGATCTATATTGTTTTTTGCGTTTTAAAATTCAATGATTTATCCTTGATTTAATACCTAAAATTGAAACACAACACTGACTGTGCCGTGGTTAAATAGTGAAAGTTCAGAGTGCCAAATACCCCGAATTTGGTGTAATGTTATGTCTGTATGCGTTTATTTTGTCGGTAGGTACATCAAATTAAAAATACTTTTTTCATCGTTCTGAAATATTTGAATTTTTTTAAACAACAAATTACTTATAGCAAGAATGTTTTTACAATCGTACAAAACTCATTAGGTGGTAAGCCAATGGTAGGTATGTAGTGTAAATTAATTTATCGATCGGGGTATCCTGGTATAGTCGGTACCAGTAAAATACGTGTGTCGTTAAAGAATCTCCTGGATGCTATTTGAATTATTTTTTTTTTTTACGAAAGAAAAATCTGGTAAAACTTTAATCCTTTATTTGTTTAATTATATTTCAAACCAAAGCTGAAACTTAATTGTCCATGAATGATAAAATGGTCTTTGAGTTGTCTAAAACATTTTTACGCCTTTTGAATTTTGACGTAGGAAAAGAAAAACAATACTGATAAAGTTTTCCTCTTACTAGATATTGTTTACCTTACGAAAATACCAACTTTTATTTTTACACCAACCCCATTTATTATTTTTTTTATTGCCAAAAGGGAAAAAAAATGGTTACAGGCTACTGCAGCCATACCTTTTATGTAAGACTTTTTATCGTTAACAGTATCTTTTCTTATTCACTCATACTGGTACCAACGATAGGTATTATAATTAATTATGCATTTTCATAGTCTTGTCGAGGAATATTTTCACGTAAACTTTTTTTTTCACATCCAAACAGTAGTATTTATATTGCATACATAAATCAAATTTTTTTCCATATCACCAATATAATGGTTTTTATAAAAGTTCAGTATCTTTCAAACCAAAGTTAAAAAATGCATTATTTTCTTCTTATTATGCATTTAAACGTGTAATACTAATATTTTGAACGACAGTGAAATGTTTTCGTTTGATTAAAAGTTTCCTATTTCACTTACCGTGTTTCTAGGTCCAATATTAAATAACCAATTTAAATTTTAACAAAATGGTTATTTTTAGAAATGTTTTTTTTTACCTTACAAACTTGAACGGACAAATTGTATTAAAACAACTTAGTTTAAATTCAAATATAGGGCAGGCTGTTATAAACAATTATCTAAATTTTTTTAATGATTTGAAGAAGATCTTCTTGTAATACTCTAATATTTGTTTTAAAAATATTTTATAAGCATTAAAATAAGTTCTCATAAAATGTCTAGAAACTCTTTTGTAGATGATTAATTATTATTTTTACTTTTTTTACTTTCCTATTCCTAACCATTTTTTTGATGAAAGGTATTAGTGGTAACAATAAAATTCTAAACTACGATCATTATCATTATATATTGATGATAATAATAATCATAATAATAATAATAAATAATAATAATAATATAATAATAATAATAATAATATAATAATAATATAATATTAGTGTATAGGAAACGTTGAATTTAAAAGTTAGGTAATTGATCTCATTAATTTCTTATCCACTAGCTGGTTGTTTGTTTATTACAAATCCCTTGTGATAGGTACCCTTTTGTTTTTTGGTCGGATTTTTTGCCATTTTCACATATTCTTAACAGTTTATTGGTATAATAAAAACTTTTTAGAATAATGATGATGTTTTGTTTTCTTTGAAATGTTATTCTTTATACTTTAAGTTTGCCGTTAGCGATGTATCAAGGTTAAAAAAGTCATTCATAACTGCCAAAAAAAGAAAACTGTTAATCCGTTAAAAATAATAGCTAAATTAAATTCAATAATAATACGCAAATGTTTATTTAGAATTAACTATGCTAAATTATTTCTGTGATGCTTAATAAATATCTAAATAGTCTTTTTAAAGTTTTAAGTGGTTTCAAGTTAATTAAAATTAAAATAAATAAAATACTGTATTTGTTCATATCATTAAAATGTTGATTTTCTGTGCATATATTTAAAAAACCAAATAAACCTTGGTATATATCAATATGGGTACCCAATTAATCAACGAAATTTTATACATTTATTTACATAAAATATATAGAATTAATGTAACTTGGCTAAAAAAAAAAAAAAATATAAAAAAGTAATGTGTCTAGGCTCTAGAATGCCAAGTTTTAGAAAAACTGCGAACAAATTAGTGAATTATAAATGGAAAATTGATCAATCACGTTTTATAAATTATTATATGTAATCATATTAAATTACTATTTGAAAATAAAGTAATAATATTAATTACTCATCTATATATATATAAAGGAATTTGTCCTCCTGAGGGATCAACGTAGAGCCCAAACCACAGGGTGGATCTGGTTGAAATTTCTAAAACGACAGTATGGTTTTTTTTCTAACAGATATAATTTAACAAGTATAATAAGTCAACGAATAATATTATGCACCAATTCTTATTTGCTCAAAGTGTTTTTGCACTCTGTTACATGTAAGTTATTCAATCCTCAGTGGTTAAATTAAAATTCAACATGCGTGTGTTGGATCTTCCCATTTGGCAAACAGTTAGTGAACAGTTAAATGGATATAATTTACCAGTATTTCTGATTACCATGGCCGAATAGCAATTACTATTTACATGACTTTTGAACAGATAATCGTTTGTACGAATCTGTGTTCACAGATATACTATATATATAATTGATCATTGATGAATCTAATTAAATTAGCGATTTACAGCTGATATAATACCAAACTATATTTTCAAAGCGTATACGTTCTTAATAGTGTATATTGTTTTTAATTGAAAAAATTGTATGTTTTGTGTGTAAACCGAATTGCACAGAACATATTATGTACGTTTTGAATGTAAACATTAAATTATATTAATTTATAGGAGCGCATCAATTTAATTCCAACATGATTAAAATATACATCATAATCGTCAAAAGTGTTGTATTAAATTATTCATATATCATCATTATTTATCGTTATTTTTTTAAAACTAAACTCTTATCTATTAATTTTCTGCACGGTTAGTTTTTAAATAGATGAGGTTTAAATTGTTCCAAAGTGTATGACATGGTTGTATAAACACGGTTCACTACAATATTGTGGACTTTAGTTTTAAAAATGTCTTGCATAATATTTTAGATTATTTTACGTGTATCTAAATAACTTAAGCGTATGTAAATTATATTCATAAATAAAAATATTTAGGTACCTACCACATGTTTATTTTAGATTCCGAGTGACGTGTTATTTATTTTAAAATGATGTGTGTTTCTTTTTTACTATCAGCATCTTCAACGTGGAGAGTGGTTTTTGGTAGAAAATCGGATACATTGCGTATTTTAAGTGAGTTGAAAATAAATAATTTCCAGTACTTTACAAAATAATCGAGAAAAAAATTAAGAAAAATGGAAATTTTGAAACAAAACCATATTTTGACAAATTCAATTTTGTTTTTCTATTGTACTTCAAAAATAATAACTGCGAAGATATAGTTAAACATTTTTTTACAAGCGTTATTTACACGTAAAATAAAGATTTTTTTCTTCAAACGATTCTTATGATTTTTTTGTTATTCAAGAAATTGTGATCGTAGAAACTTAAAACATTCCATAATTAATGAGATTATCGTTTTATTTACACAATGTGATTTTCAAAGTATTTTGACTTATTTTAAGCTACCCAATTAGAAAAGGCATTAAATAAAATAAATTATTAAGAGCATTTTAAATATATAATAAAATATACTCAGTACAGGCTGACAGATAGTCTCCTCGCAAAATCGTTTTTCGTATGCAATGATTTTAAATTGAACACAACCAAGAGTCATGAAAGTTATCAATTACTCGAGGACGAGGTACACTTGACACCAACAAATGTATAGCAATACGAGTTCCTCGATTTTCGAACATATAATTAATAATTATATAAAAATTAAACTTAATATCCGATGCACAGTATATTATTTGAGATGATTTTTACAAACATACAATTGAAAAACATCTTGTTCCACAACGCCACAATGGAAAGTAAAGAGTGCATTATCTTGCAGATGATTAACGCCGTTTAGAATTAATACGAAACCCTGCGATACTGTACTACATAACCAGGACAAGCATATTATTATTTAAGAAGTTTTCATTTAGAGCCCTTCGTCATTAATTAATTCTATAATCCAAGATACAATTTAATTTAAAAACTTTTACCCAGTTATTAATACTTATTGTTTTAGTAGCTACAGACATAATACCCCCTCCGAACTACAATAGTAGGTCTATAATTATAATATATCCACGTTAAAAAATAAAAATGTAATAGGCTCATAAGTTATAAGCCGATAAATATTTTTATAAATCAGAGCAACCATTTTTAATGTATTACCTTCATGGTTTGTGTTTAAGTTAGGCTACATTGTGTTTTAGGAGATAATGTGTACAATGATTATTGAATAGTGATTTGGAAATGTATAGGTATTTTGTATTAAAGAATTCATAACTTTGTCGCTTAGTAATTGTCTTAAGTTGTGAAGTTATATAAGTAGAATATATTTTGTGAACTACTGATTGGTCAAAGTTTCTCATTATTTGCAGTGATCGAATGGATATAATCCCACGTGAATTCATTGTGTTAATTACATTTTCCAATGTCGACAAAACATAGCTATAGACGTATTGTCAATTAAAGTGAACGGCCGTTCAGGTTTAGGCAGAGTGTATATACCCAAAGATTTGTGATCAAATTCCCCATTAAATTCCCCATTAAATGTCACAGTCGACTGCTGTGATACCAATAAATGTATCGATTTTCATTGAATTCCAAAAATATTCGTCTGATGTTTGCCATTAAAAATGTCATAATATAGCTTTAAAAACATGATCAAGGACGTGAAAATAATATTTGTCATAAATCATAGATTTGGATCGTTAATTATGTGAGTTAATTTCGCACACATATATATTATAAAAGTTCACTATACCGTTAAAATCCTAGTAAACCGTTTACTTAAAATACTGATATTGAAAGTATGAATTCATAAACATACACATATTTCGTATTTTAATTAAATATTATATTCAACTAGTGGTCGAGTTTAAATTTTCAAACGATTTGGCTAGGTGATAGCATAAGCGTACAATAATACAACTAGCATTAAATCAGATGGTCAAACCAAATTAACAGTTATACTAACATTTTTGAATTGTTCGAATTTTTAAACATGATTAATACTGTCAATTCTTAATCATACATATTTCAACAAACCATTTCGAATAATTTAAAAAACCAAAAGGTGTTACATACACGGAATGTCAATTTATATGCACATAAATAATTTAGTATAGTTTGTGTTATGATGCTCTTGGTCTATTGAATAAAAATAATTATAACTAATAACAATTATTAAGTAAATTATTTATATAATATAAACAAATAAATAATAATTTAACATTACCTTATTATTTTTATTATTTTTTTTTTGTGTTTTTTAATTATATAAAAAAGTTAGAGAATGAAGTAAGTAATGAATACCTATCATTCCAACATAATTCTTCATACAAATTTGGGATTAGGTACTTTAACGATGATTATTATCTAAACATAATTTGAAATAATAGAACAACTATGTTTCACTTATTTTATTCTTTGTTAATGAATAATAAAAAGAAATACTGAATATATATCCACCTACATTAATCAATGTCTTGCGAATGTGGTCAATCCTTTATTTAAATTTTCAATTAAGTTGTTTTATTTTATTTCTTGCTCATAAAATATTAGTTATATAGGTACAGACTTAAAAAAATATCAACTCACAGTATTAATTACTTCTTCAGTTGCAGAACCCTATTAAATTGCAATATGATTGTCTGGTTGAGATTACCACTAATAATATATTATACAAGTACTGCAGTCTTACAATCATATTTAAAAATTGACCAACTGTCAATTTATCTCAGTATTTATCATTCATAATTTGTATATAATATTGTATGTTTTATTATTATTATATTGTATATTTCATTTAATTAATACAATCCAATAAATTATGATAATTTTGAATTATTCAAAGTTCCTTGTGTGGGAGGGATTTTATTCCGTGAATGAGACCAATTTTTTTTTCAAAAGTATCATACTTACATACTGTTCATTAATTATTATAATATATTAAATAGTAGATAAACTTATGCTTTTTTCATCGTATCCCCTCGCCCTTAGTTTCTTGATTTACGTTTTTTTTTTTTTAATATAATAATTATTGAATCAACATAATATATTTTCAAATGTTTATTGTGCCACGCCTTCTATTTTAGTGAGGGTGGAGACCAAAAATATATTAAAAGTTTAATAAGTGTAAATATTTTAAATGGAGGTTACACCTCCGGCCCAATATTATTTATTTATTTATTTATTTACGGAATAAATCCATTTACAATATTAATATATAGTGTACAGTATAACAAAACATATGATGAATATTTAGTTTAGTGATTACATATTATTTAAACCTAGATATAGTATAAGTAATAGTTTACAATATATTAAATATAATTACATTTAGACTGAATTAACAGTGAACAATTAAAAACATTGAAACAAAACAAAAAATACATTTTAAATAATCAAACCTTAAATGCTGATTTAATACTATTTATATTACAAAAAAACAAATCTAAGTTAACTGAATTTGCAATAGACATCAGTGAATTTATTGGGGAGGAAAAAGAATAATTGGTTCGTATATTTTTCAAAGTGAATAAATCGTTGTTTCTAGTTAAATTAATTTTTGCTTTAAAATTTAGTCTTTCTAGTATTTCTTGGCAATCAATTTTGTTATTAATAAATTAAAAAGAAAAATGTAAGCTAGATATTTTCTACGA
This sequence comes from Sitobion miscanthi, assembly GCA_008086715.1. NCBI lineage: Eukaryota > Metazoa > Arthropoda > Insecta > Hemiptera > Aphididae > Sitobion > Sitobion miscanthi. Next base: position 10,541,126 of record CM017800.1, on the reverse strand, counting down.
TTTCTTAAAGTAGGTATGTTGAAAAAACCAGATACTCCCTCATAACCTGAATGTGGATGGCGTTCTACATTACATTTGTAGGATAAAAAGCGTAAAAAAAAATTTTGAACGGAATCAAGAATTTGATTTAAAATTAAGGAATTAGGAGACCAAATAAAAGCAGCATATTCTAGTTGAGAACGTACAATAGAAAAATAAATGTTTTTTAATGCGAAATGATTGTTAAAATTTGAACATTGTCGTTTTAAGAATCCTAACTTCGAAGATGCTTTATTTTTTATTTTATTGATATGTTATTTAAAATTCATTTTTGTGTCGAAAAATACACCTAAATCATTTATTAAATATACACGTTGGATTTCAAGGTTTAAAAATTTGTAATTAAAATCAAGAATGGTTTTTTTTTGAGAAAATGAGATAATTGAACATTTATTTATATTTAGTTCCATGCCGTTATTTGTGCACCAATCGCAAAATGCGTCTAAATCTGATTGTAACTTCAAGGCATCAGAAACTGAGCAAATAGTTTTATATAATTTAGCGTCATCAGCAAAAAGTAGAATATTTGTATGTTTTAGTGAAGAAGAAATATCATTTATGTATAATAGAAATAACAGAGGAGAAATGTGGTCTCCTTGTGGTACCCCGGATGTTATAGAAATCGGATTTGAGAAAAAATCATTATATTTGACAATTTGAAATCTTTCTGTTAAAAATGAAGAAAACCATGATAATAGAGGATTTTTTATACCATAATGATTTAATTTAGATATTAATAATTTATGATCAATTCGATCAAAAGCTTTCTTAAAATCAGTATATATCACATCTGTTTGTGTATTCATATTAAAAGATTCAAAAATGGTTTTTTTGAATGTGGCTAAATTAGTAATGGTTGATCGTTTAGTAAGAAAACCATGTTGTTCTTTGATAATAATGTTTTTTAATATAGGGAATAGTTTGTCATTAATTAATTTTGTGAATATCTTGAATATCTATGCAGGAGTATTTATGCTTATAGGTTATAACTAAAATAAACCATACTCAAAGCACATCAATTTATATTTGATGCAATGCATTTCGCATTATTTAATGAAATAACCTATGAAAAACGTACTCCTTGAATGGTTTAAGAATGGATTTTTCATATCAAAGCATCGTGTTATTCACATAATTGTTGCGATTTTCGTACACTTGTTTTCAAAACTTGGTCATTAATTTGTACATAATTTAGGAGTATTTGCGTATGTCAGGTTTTTGAATGGCCCTCAAAGTGCTATAAAATAAAATAAGCACCGAGAGGCTTTTCTTTTTAAAAAAAATTGGAACTTTGGGTGCATGTGTACTGTACGTTCTTATTTACCCACAAACTTTTGACCATAAATTACGTAATTGTAAAATTGGACATTTTTTGATGTGATAAAATGTTTACGTTGGCGTAAGCTCATACACTGTACCCTATTATCTTTTTGATACATAATTAAATACATACACTAGTATATTTTGCTTGTATAAAATATTTTTAACGAAATTAAATTTTTCTAACCTACTTAAAACAATAAGAAAACTACAGATATAAATTAAATATAATTTCAATTTTTTTTTATACCTCAATAACATATAACGATTTATTTTAGTTCCTAAATTATTAAACAAATAAATGTTTTAAATATTTTAAATGTATGTGTTTTTACCCAAATAAATTAACTTTTCAATGGACTTAATTTTATTTTATGTGAGCTTTAAATTCAAATACGTATGTTCACTTAACTAAAACAGTGGTATTCGCATTTACTAAATTTTCTCGGCTCTTAATATTTCAAAATACGTGTCTTGAAAATTCTTAAACAATTCTAGGTGTAAATTTATTTATGATTTATGTTAGAAAATAATGCAAGATGCATCGTATAAATTGATGTACTTTGAGTATAGTTTATTTTACTTATGAGTTATAACTTCTGTTAGCATAAACACATTAATACTCATATAGTCATATGATGTATATAATTATATTTGGTTATAGTTTTTTTATATATATAGGTTAGGTTGTGTTAGTTGCAATAATTTTAGGTGTTCGTTAATTAATACTAGAGAAGAAATTTAAACTCGTATAATGCTTGTGACATTATTTCTGATGATGTGTTACTAAAATGAATGATGATTTATATAGTTTTAGTCAAAAAAAAAAAGATAACGTCTTTTAAATACTTACATACTAGAACATGGTATCAAATATGTACCTATCGAATATGTGTGTATAAGTAATCGACTATTAAAATATTTAACAAAATTGTAAATATTTGTTTGTTTCAATAAAATAGAATTTAATAAAACTATAGTTGAATTGACGTTTATAATTATTTACAAAATAACTTATTTTCTAACATTTTTTGGTAATGACTGTAAACAGCAGTTTTATTAAAATCTATAAACCATGATATTTTAAAATGTTTATGGGATCAATCGTCTTTAATATTAAGATTTCGTTAATTTATCTAAAAAAAAAAACATATTAAAACCTTTTCTTTAATTTTTTTTTAAATGTTAAACAGCTTAAATAAAACGATCCTCTGCTTCAAATTGCTTCTCAAATAAGACATTTAATAATTGCTTTCATATATGAATTATAAATACACTATTATCTTGATTATAAGTATATGTATAATTTATATTGTAATAAAAATATAGTCCATGCAATTTATTAATTTCACATCCATATCGCATCTAATTATAATATAAACTTGATTTTATTTTTTTAAACCACAAACATATTTTGAATAGATTGTAATAAAAATTATTTTGTTATATTATCATTCTTGTAAATTAATTTCTAAACAACTTCACTGAAAATTGAATTCGGGCATATAGAGTATTACGCTGTGAACATTTTATAGTTTGCTGTTTACACCTAAGCCGTTTTTTATTATTTTTACTATAATCTAGCGATACCAGTAAAAAACATGCCATTTACGAGGTTTTTACGTTCCAAATTTTATACTTCTCATCTTTTGCTATTCTTTATATAAAAAAGAAAATAAAGCATTTTTTTAACGTTATTTTTATATGACATAAAACATACTTTATTTAATAGAAAAGCCGTGAGAACGAAGTGCTAAGAACGTCAGAGGGACGTAGCGTCAACGTAGAGATTTTAATTTACTACATTTAAAACTATTTTCCTAATTTTTAATACTATAATTAGACATAATTTAATTAATTAATATTGTTGCTTATGGTAGGTACATTCTAAATATTATCATAGACAATGTATATTTATTATTTTAACGTTTACGATTATGAATTTTCGGTAATAAAAACCGTATAGTATTGTTATGAACTCATATTTAATATCGCATGGATAAAAGAATATTACTAACTAATTTAATTATAATTTAATATTCATAATTGTAGCATAATAAATTAAAAAAATAATTCAATTTTAAAAATCTGGATAGGATAAAGCGACACCAGAAATTGGCACTAGTCTCCCTATATTTGTCCAAGTAAAATATCGCCAAGAATTATATCTTATTATATTCCAATTTAATGCAAATAACGGTCCAAAATTTAAGTGTAACAAAATGTATTTCATTTCATTGTTTAGTAAATTCAATAAATTGTATGTTAAATCACTATGCATTATATATTTATATGTAACTTGAAGAACATTACCAGTACCGTTAACATTGCACTTACTATTTATTGTAGTAAACCTTTGGCATTTGTTTTCTGTAACATTTTCTTACAAACGATTAATTGTTTGTGATGAGTATCTGAGTATACATTTTTATTTGGGCGTTTGAGTCTATATTTTAATGATGAAATAAACTTTATTTATATAATAAGTGAATACATCCGATTTAGTAGGTAAACGTTGCTTTTAACGAAAAAATATAATAGCAGATTAAAATAACTGATATCTGGGGAAAAGAATTTTTGATTTCGATAATAAAGTGATCGATTCGTATTTCATTTTTGATAATACGATACATATGTAGATAATGATTAAAGTAAACATAAATATATATAACTGAACATAATTCGTGACTCAGTTAACTTCAATTTACTTCAAGTAGGTATAGGTACCTAAATAAAACACTACCTGCAACAATCATTATAGTCTTTGTATTTGTTGTATTTTGTTTAATTATACTATACTATACTATATTATTAATTATGTTAAATAGGTATATTTACACTTTATGTTTAATATAGTTTTAAACACTTGATATATTACCTACTACTAAGTATTATTAATTTAATTATATTTATTAATAATATGTATGCATAATTGATGCACTAAATTACCGTATAGCTTCAAATTTGGAACACAATACGTTTATACATAATTAAGAATTTTAACCCAATTCTTTGAACATTTTTATAATAAACTGATTCAATAACTTAGAAGATCGAAATAGTTTTTGTATTATCGATTGCTTTTTAGAGGGGTTACTTAAAAACATTAAATAGAAACTAATGTTTTCATTTTTTTTTTAAAAACATTTTCACTTAGTACGAAGACGTAGTAAAGAGGCAATATAGTAAAGAGAAGACCACCTACGGCTTCTTATTATACAGTAATTCATTTTTTTTTTTTTTTTGTATTCAATATATTTTTATTCTTTTTAGACATTTTTTACTTCCAGCTTTGGATTAGTGTCATGCATTTTATTATAATTTAATTAAAAAAACTTATTTGTTGTTTAATACATTTTCTTAAAAAATCTATGGTTATATTTCGTAAATGTCTAGATAAAATTACCATTTTGATGTAAGTAGTTGATACAACACGATAGCTAAATAATTATAAAAAATCTTAAGAAATTGTGTTTACGTTAGTGTGCTGAGCGGGTGTTATAATTATTTGCATTCTAAAATACCCCTCGAAGAAAATAATAGTATTTAATAAAATGTACCGTTGAAATGCCTTAAAATTGATTCACAAATTAAAGTGAAATTAATCTAGTTTATAACGTATTCTTTAAATCTCTCAAAATATATTATACATAGATGAATCTCATGGGAGATAAATAAAGTTTGTGTTTAGGTATTACATTTTTAAATCAAATTAAATACTCCAATAACTTTCATCAGCTATGAAAATCTATGATAATTCAGAATATATTCTAAGGATACGTGTTGGTTTTCAGCCCAATAATTAAAAGTATCTTTTAATGTCATTATTGATGTTGGCACTTTATCATTGTATTTTAGCAACTTATTTTAATCATTAAAATTCATTTATCATCGTTTTCAAGGTTTAATTCTTTACAACATTATTCAATTCAAACTCTGAAGATTAACATTAATAAAACCAAATTAACGGAATAACAGTTTTGATATAATAATATAATATTATCCTAATAACTACTTTGTTACTTTCGTGGATCTTAATTTTTTAATAATTCTTTGTTTTCAAAAAGATTTACATTTCGTTGTTTTTTAAAATTGTATGTACGTAATGGATTTAAGTGAAAATATGTAGTAAACTTAAAATAAAATAACTATGAAAATATAAAATACATTTAAGTGGAGTACTGTGAAATGTCTTTTTAAGAATTACATAAACAATTTCTAGGTATTATGTAAATCAAAATGTTTAAAATTAATCTAGATCTGTATAAAAACATGAAATTGTTGAAATTAAATTATTTTACTAGATTTTCTTTTGCAAATATACGTTTTATTTTGTCCTTTTATTCTGGAAAATGTAATTATACTTGGTGAAAAAAATTAATGAAATAGGTATTACCGTATTTCATAATTTATATAAATGTGTTTGTGACTGATAAGTATTTGATTTGACTAATCTGTAGAGCACAATTTTGTGTAAATATACATATCTAATACAGAGTTCATTATTGTATATTTGTAAATACATTTTTTTGGTTGGTAATTTATGTGAAAAATTGACATTTCTGATGATTTTAATTATTGATGTGCAATAAATATTTATAAATAGATAATAATACGGTGTAGTAGTATTACCGAGCTCGTAAAAATAATAGTATTTAAACAAAATTGCAGGAAATTATACATTTGTACAAGGACTTTTTTATTATGCAGGTCAACTCACCAGTTGATACATTTTATTATCGTACCTATATTGCCATTATTGTTCTAATTTGCACGCATATTATATAGGTAATAAAAATAACAAAATAAAGTTGGTCGTGGATAATATATTAAAGGTTTTATCATTGCTCGGAAATAGAATTTCAGATAATTGTGTTTTAGTTTTATCAATAATCTTCGATCGTTGTTGATCGCGATGCCGTTGACCACATTCGACACATTCGTCGCTTAATATTATCATTTTGAACCAATCGAAATCGTCCATCTATAAGATTAATTGTAGTTTAAATGTTATTGTTGTAGGATAATATATAATACCTAATGATAATATTTATAGTGGCCCACCGATATGCTCATAATATTTATATATACGTATTAATCGAATAAGAGTCGTGCGACAATTAACGTCAAGCAGTGCGTATTTTAAAGCACTTATATTATTATACTCGTAACATAATATATTGTACAGGCACTCGTCCGATAAATCATCATCCCTTAGTCTATGTTGGAAAAAGAGAAAAGAATAATGTAGTATTCTTTAAATTACAACTCTCAAAGTGATCTGCAGACGACTTTAAAACGGCAACGACGCGTTTTTCGTAAATTATCGCGTACTGCAACTACAATTCCTCCACATTATCGGTACCCAACCTAAAATAATATTATTATTGTCACACTGGGGAGATGAATGAATTCTATGTTTGACCCTTTACCGGCTATTTCTGTGGGTTACCCACTCCAACATCGTCTCCGTATCCAAGATTTTTGTAGACGAATTCATTTTAAAGCACACCTGTACGTTCGCACAGCGTTAAGTCATGGATTCAGAACCAAGCTCACTCAGGAGTTGGAATTTTCATGAAACACCTATTCACACCACCGAGCACCAGGCATCATATACAATTTTTTGCCAACTGTTTTAATGGACCCGCGCCCAGAAATGTGTTACTGAATTATTATGTATTGAATTTATTTTCAAATAAGTTTATTCTGATTATAAGACCACGCCGGTGAAAATATAAAATCAGTTGGGAACTGGGGAACAATCTGCGGCATTTAATATTTTATTTCGTCTAATACTCGGATATATAAAAAATAATTATCCGTTGTAATTTAATGTGCCTATAGTATAGGTACTGTATGAATATATGCAATATTGAAAATGCTTGGAAATTTACAAAGATATTAATAAACGGTCTAGAACTCTAAAATATTATTCATAAAATGGTTTACTATATTTATTAATCAATTATAATCGCCGTGTACGATATACGCGCAAATGTTATATTTAACAATAAATTATAATCTAATAGGCTAATGTATCTTTTAAATTACTTTATAATAATAACCTTATATAAATATGGACTTTTGGGAAGAGTAAATATGTCAAACTTAAAGCTTCATTTAGAACTCTGTACCTCATATTATCAATATAAACTTTTGTTCACGTTTTTGTTCTTTTTTATCGTCGTTCATTAAATAATCTACCAATCGACTTTCAATTTAAAATTGAATTTTACATTTTACTCTCTTCTCCACAAGGCATATCAACTATATAATGACGATCACGTTTTACCAGTTCGAAAAAAAAGTAAAAAAAATACTTTTTTACATCTGTATCCAACATAATCGATTAAAAATTTACATGAAATGTACTAAATATATTACTCTGTGATAATGCATGTAGTCTTTTTTAACTTATAATACTTGTATAATAGTATACATATTATGAATATTTTAGTTTCAGATAAATAAATAATAATTGTATATTTATAGTTGAAAACTACGTTTTTTGAAACTTGCATATTTTGATGAATTTAATTTTTATGATATTATTTTCAAGTATTTGATCTAATTTTATTATTCCTGCAATGTGTTGGGTATGTAATTTATTGATATAATATATTTTGCTTGTACGTGTTTATTATTCAAACGTATAGTTTAATTCATATTTTGGTCAGTTAATGTTTGTTTTACAAAAATTTGTAGGTCTAAAACTAAAATAAAAATTAGTCAGACATTTATAGTATACATCTGGTACGTTCAAAACTGACTTCTTACAATTTGAAAAAAATTATTTTTCTGTATTTAAGTTGTATTTATAATCAAAAATATGTTGGTTTTAAATACTTGGAAGGATAATATATCGTTAAAACAATTAGATTATATATATAAATACATGATCACAATGTTCTATAAAATATTTATTAATTAGTATATTATTATATTTTTAGACAATTTAAAGAAAATTTCTCATTTTGTAATCTCATTGTATATATTTTTTTTATCTACCATAATTATTTAACAGTAAAATTGAGTAAATTTTTTTTTTTATGTTGTATACAAATTGCAAGAAAAAAGCATTTGCCTGATAGACAATACACTTTTAAGCAGGTATTTTAGAACTGAAGAAAGGTCAAAAACTTAAAAAAATAAACAAGTTTCACGACTATCATAGAAAAAAGGTGAACACACTTGTTGTAGTAAGAGAGATATTTTTAGATTCTGAGTGAAACGCGATGAATGTATTGATTTTACATTGATGTGTGTTTTTTTTTTTAATTTTTGTGTCTGTGTACACGATAAAAAGTCGAAATTTCAGTATTCAATTCAATTTCAATATCTTGTTCGATGGGAAAGTGAATTGTTAGTACATTGCGGAGGTCAAATTTTAAATTCCAATAGTTTCAAAAGCGCCAGGAAAAACAACATAAAAACTAAGGAAAAAAGAGATTTTTTACGCAAAATATGTTTTCCACAAAATCGATTTTTGTTTTTGGTGTAACTCTAAAACAAATGAACGTATGTACATGAAATTTTTACTATTCATTTATATTTACATTTTCTAAAACGATAAAACTTTCAAAATATTTTGATTTGTTTTAAACTGTTTAGGAACATTTTCTGTTTCCAACTTTATTAGTCTTTTTTCTATGAATTTCAACAAAACTTTATTTGTTGAGTAAAATGCTTGACAATTTAATACAAGGCTCCTACTATATTGTTACAAGGATATTTGGAAAATATTAAAAATCCTTAGTCACAGTTTTTATTTATATGGATTTAAAGTTTAAATCTTGACAAAATACGGAAAATTAACAAATTATTTTGAGTTGAGAATTCGTAAAAAATTTTCTTTTTAAATCTAAGATTTGAAAATTTAATACAAGATTCCTTATAAGTTCATCTACTTTTACCGAAAAAAAATCCTACAAGCAAATCAAATTAAATTTTTATGAACGTTTGAAATTCATATTTTTACAATATAGGATATTCTCTCGATTTCTCATGTAGCGATTTTGTTATTTTATTGTTATTCAAAAACGAATATTTTTAGATACATGAAAATGTTATATTAGCCTTATTTATACACGATACATTTTTTAAAATATTTTGACTCGATTTAGGCTGTTTACGGACATCGTCAGTTTTCAATTTTTTTGGTTTTTTTTTTCCATAAATATTAATAAAATTTTATTTGTTGGGTAAAAAGCGTGAAAATGTAATGCAAGGCTCCTAATATATTGTTACAATAGCAGTTGAAAAATATTAAAAATACATAGGCACAATTTTTTTTTATAAGCATTTAAAGTTCAAATTTTGACAAAATTTATCGAATTTAAAATTTAATAATTATTTTGTAATTAAAAATTTATAAAATGTTCAACTTTTATAGCTAAGGATTGAAAATTTAAAACAAGGTTCCACAAAAATAAATAAATATATAAATTACTTTATTCACAATAATATCATCAAATATAGGTACTTAGTAATATCATAGGCTGACTAACCGTTTTCGCTCAGAATCGTTTTGCTCATACAATGATATTTTATCATTGAGTTAAATGTAACACCATCTATTACAGTGACCCACTTGTAACCTACTGAACAGCAGAGCGACATCCACTTACCCACTTTTTTATTCTTTAAATTACAAACAAAAAATTCTCAGATAATTGTTTAGTTAAGATTTTATTATGAACCAATTTATATTCAGCATAAAATGAAAAATTTGTATATTCTTAACATTACTTTCTTGTTATATTATAACCTATTATACTTATATATTTAAAAAAAAAAAATGTAAAATTGATAATTTAAAAAAAATTTCAAATGAGATGACATGGCTTAACTATAAATTAAGCTTAATGATATTGACCATGAATAGGATAAAGGCTCAGTAAAACTTTAACGGTTAGCTTCGGGGACTTTATAAATATTTTTGAATTACTCTGGTTGGTGACCAGTGACTAAATCCATTCAAACCGCGGACTCAGAGTTAAACGACGCTCGTTTATTAGAGGAAAGTCTGAATCCCTGGTAATGATGAGTACTGATAGTCCAACATTTATTTTGATACGAACCCTTGATTGTGACCGTCGAATAGAATATATTAATCAACCGAAACATAAACATTTATTTTTCATTTTTATAGACTTTCTCAGAGGTGAATTTACATTGTAAATTCTAGGCCCATATCATAACTACATAAAAATAATATAATAATATGAGTTTGAATTCGTATGAGTGTATAATTACTGTTGGACCTATTTGAAAAAATCCTTAATGTACCTCATCTAGGTTTTCCGTTTTTCTTCTTGTAATAGCACGTGTTCTCGTTTTCTTTGAATTTAATATCTAATCACTTTAGATCGTTAACTATCTTGGAACGCACAACATATTTTAAACCCCAGCGAGGTGATTAAATACTAGACGATGATTTACCCTATTTTAAACTTAAAAACGTCTAAGCTGAGAATAATATTCTTAAAAGCCATATACATTCTTAAGTTTCAAATATTTTATTTGTGCTACAGTCAAATTATTCAAATACATAAAAATATCTAACATTACTATAAAAATGTTATTTAATATAAAATACTAATGTATTCTACTCATTTGTTTTCAAGCAATGTTCTCTTTTTTCTGTTTTCTCCAATAACCGTTAGTGCCGTGGATGTTCTGTTAGTGAAAAAAAAATAATTTGTTTTACCTGGTGGAATTTTTGCATTTTTATAATTTAATTCAAAATTTAGTTTTAATTTACAATTGATGTTGAAAATTCAGGCGACGATAAAGCTTGTAAGACGTTTCAAAAATATGTTTCCCTATTATATATTATATTATTAAGTTAAGTGGTAGATATTATAATATTATAGATCACTGATTTGTACTTGAAATTTAGGTTGTACTTTATAGATTATGATTTCCTATTAAGTCATACTTATAATATGGATATGTATTATTATGAAATTTAAAAAAAAATCTATTTAAAGATTTCAGTGCAGCGTGTATCAATACACAGTACATAGTGTAGTCTTATTATATTGTTATATTTTAGATTTAAACAAAACATTATTAAATTACCGCATTTGAATAAAACAATTCTAAGCGCTGAACTATATTATGGTTAAACCAAAATGGTCTAGATTTTAATTCAAAATTATTGATAGTTTGTTCACTGAGCGTTTGTTGCCTTAGATATACCCTTAAAAAACTCTGAAAAAAATGAAAAATTACTTTTGTATAAAGTGTGTAATTTGTGTTCAGCTTCCAACCTATATTGACATATTGTTTCGTGCTTTTGTACTGCCATAAAATGGTATTTCAAAAAAAAAAAGAAAAGAACAACCCACATAATTGTAAACCAGTATAATACCATTCTCACTCCGCTAGAATATATAAAATACTGAGGAGAATTAATTATGACAAAAGTCTAAGAAAATCACTGTAGAAATCGTCTACTCACCACAGAACAGTTTATGTTTAATACATAAATGAGTAACAAATTGTTTTAATTAAAATACATAATTAAAATTAACGTTCAATGAATTGTTATAAACATATACCTAACTGTAATAAATACCATAACTAACAATTATTATATTTATATATATACAATATACGTTTATACATATAATATACTTATATACATGTATATTATATATTATGTTACCAATTTAAAATAATAATAACCTTCATTACTTTTTACTAATTAGAAAAAAAATAAAATCACAAAAACTGAAGCTACATAAAATGGAATATTATAACAAAGTATGTTTATATAAAGGAAAAATGTCAAAAATATAATTAGCCTCAAAGTAGCCTTTCTAGATCGTCATGCTTCGCTAGATTTTCGAAAAACTTTTATTTTTAATATTTAGGTTTAACCCTTTTTTTAACAGTGAATAAAGAAAAGGTTGAGAAAATATAAATATTATCATCACGTCTAACTGTGTTAAAAATTAAATAAGGTCGTATTTTCGATGATATCTTATTTATTTTAATTAAGACAAGACCCTCCATAAAATAATAATAAACAAAACAAAAACACATCCGTCAAAAAATGGCAATGCTCATTAAGATTCGTTCGTTTCAATTTAACTATTTTACAAATTAATTAAAGCCAACATCAAAACGAAAACATAAAACAACTATTAATAAGTACGCGAGCATTGAATGTGCCATTTGAATAAAATTGTAGTATATAATTTTAAAAACAATTATTAACTTATATTGCTTTCAACGATTTTAAGTGGAAATTGACTTACTAAAAAATGTTCAAAACCTCGTTAAAAACCGGTTTTTGTTTACATTTCAGTTTTCTGTGCTATAAATTTGGGATAAGTTAAATTGCATTTAAAAGTTGAGAGTAAAATTGTTTGTCTCGAGATTATTTCAATTAATTTATGTAGGTGAAAAATTATAATTTATTTTCGTAAATATTCGTACATCGTACGTGACTTCATTTTGTGTAAATATTCTATAAAGTGAATAATAGTTTATATTATTATTCTTGTCCGTGTTAACAGAAAAATAAAAATAAATGTTAATTGCAACGGTCTCTATAGTATATCATAGAATATATTACGCACAGAATAACTAGCCCATTGCTGTATCCGTCCGTCATGACTTTCGTCACCCATAATATTATACATTAAACATTTGTTGATGTTAAACGAAAACTAAGATATAGTATGTATATAATAGGAATTTTCTATGCTATGCACCCAAGTAAGCGGCATCGGCTTGATTTCGGGCCCGTTTATTTTTCCAAACACCATTATTTGTATTACCTATATTATTGATATACCAATACTGTACTTACGTTATAACGCAGAGATATACTATAATATTTTAACGGTGATTTATTTATCGATCTGCATTATATTTACTGTTGTACTCGTTTTTATTTTTGCTGTCAAAACAATATATAACGCGTTGAATAGTACTTTTAACGCGTATATTATTTCGTATATTATATTTATCTTAATTTTCTAACGTAGACTCCTATAGATATTATATTTTCTGCATTGTTTTATTGACATGCCTATATCAGAAGCGGTGCTTTTCCTTTGGTATAAGTATTATATCTCTCATAAAATAAATTTAAATAGAGCAAATTAACGCGAAATAAATATTATTATTTATTATTATAATACGATTTGTGTTATACCCTTAGTATATAATATAAAATTGCACATAAACTATACAATATTTATTTCAATGCCGTTTTGTAATGTCATCATAAAACTAAATATTTTTATTAGATAATAATTTGGAGTGGACGTTGAATATTATTAAACGTCAATACTGAATATATTTGCCTGTATCATACAACATATTAAAATTTAATTATTATAACTATTTTAAAATGTTTATGTATAAGAATTTTATTATAAATGTGTTAAATATGACGCAAGAGAGTAGTTCAGTAATAAATCGAATACTGTATTTAAAATATAACATAAAATACTTTTAGTATATCATTTAGAATATTTTACGTTTAAAATCAATAATAAGCTATAATTCGTATAAGATTTGTTTTGTTGTCCGTTTGTTTGATTAGTCGGACGAAATTATACTTTCGAATGTTTGTATATTATCATAAAGGGGGAAAAGAGGAATATAGCTATCTATGAATTTCTCGGACGGATACTAAGAGTATTAGGACGAATGGTGTGTTTGTTTACTGTTTAGCTGACTGAACACAGATAAATTTAGACACATGCTGTATTTGTTGATTTATAACCAGTGGCCAAAGAGTAGGTAAAGTGTACACTATATATTATCATAGTACTCAGTACTCCCTCATAATATTATAATACGCATACACTCCCTATCTAGGCGCAAAAGCCTGCTTGCTACGCCGTCAGCATCCATCCGTCAAACGTATACAATCTGCACCGATTGCGTATAAAGGTAGACGTTGATTTTTTAAAAAGGTTATTCATACGCTAAAATATCTCCGAAATGGATATAACTATATTCTCTCATAAGCATAAAACAACTGCGTGAATACACAATATACATATATGGAAAAATACATACATTATATATATATAAATACATACATATTATATACATAAATACATACATACATACACACATATATAATATGATCATGCAGTAGATAAAAAGGTTAATATAAAAGGAAAAATTAAAAATTAAATTAACAAAACCAACCAAGGAATTGGTGTGATTGGTGTGATCAGAAAATATTTTTTTTATTTTAAGCTCTATGCCATTGATTACCGCAAAACATGTAAGAGTTTTCTTAAAAAATTGCGCTTTCGTTGTTACGACTTGTTATAGACTTTCTCAAAAATTACTGAAACGATATTTTCGGAGTGTGTTGAATTTCCGATCCAGAGACGTAGCGCACAAAACTTTTGGAGTATTTTTACCGCGCTTAAAGTGTAAAGCAAAAAACAGCGTGTCATTATAAATCCATTAGCTCCTACTTGTTCTACACCAAAACTTTTTATAGATAACCAGCAGCTGCAGTACACCATAATATCAGTAAATACAATACGGAACAATTTTGTTTGAGAAATCAAAAAAAAAATAATGCAGGACTATAATACGACGTCATAACGCCACTGTGTATATTATTACACCTCCTCCGGTCTTAATTTACCGAAAACATTGTACACGTTACAAAAATTTAAAATATGTATTTATAAATCATGAAAACCCGTTCAATGTAGCAACGCTGAGACGCGGAACAAAACAAAAATATGCGTACATAGAACACGCAAAAGCAAAACGTGCTAACCTAACCCGTGGCTGCAGCAAAACCCGACAATGGAGACATTATGACGGTGTGAGACCTCCGCGAGTGCTCTGAGATCAAGGAGGGAGAGGTAGTATAAAATACATTATGACAGTGCACATTTTATCATAACCCCACTTTGGATTGGCATGTCTTTGATTCTATAGCTGTAGGAAACTATATTATACGTCTCTACCTGCGTAGTGAACGCGTAGTGCTTAGATCGCAGAAGAGTTGGCGAACCTGACCATAGATTAAATAACAATAAATTGTAATATGGATATGCAACGACATAATTACTGGAATCATTTATCATTCGTTAATTTGATTTTGGGCTTAATTCACTATGGACACGTGATTTTGACAGAAGGTGATGGGATGAGATGGGGAATAAGCATATACTCGTCTCCTGCCCCCGTGCGTCACTATAATGATATGATAAGCATCAAATCTAAATATTATATTAATGATCAATATATGTGATTGCATTGGCGTCGCCTATCTATCATAGTGATGTTTAATCGATCACCCGACATACATGCACATTCATCACGGGTCGTACACGTTACACCATCGCCGTAAAGAACAATGTATTCTTGTAGTGAACTCTAACCGAATAACTGCAGCGCGGATTATTGTTCGAAGGCCAGGCCACCTACACGCACGTGTACCGAAATTGCCTATACAACACGCCAGCCAACGAGAATAATAACGTCGCAGTGATATTAATTATTATTAAATAAACGCGTTGTTTGGACTTGGAATTAATTCATAGGTAGACCCGTGCGATAATGTTTAATTCTCGTGAGCTGCATTTAAATTGTTTTTTTTTGCATTTAGTTGAGAAAAAAACCAATATGATTTTAAAATCGAAATATCTATTATATGACTCAATTATTCAGAGTACAATAATCGCGATCACGACAGTATTGTACATTTGTACCCAGGGGTTTCGGGGTTTAAGACAGCCTCCCCTTCCCATAGGCTGTATTATTTCAAACAACACAATATATAATTTATATTATACTACTATATGGTTCAGATTTCTGCAAAATAATATTTATAATGTATCTTATAATATATAAAAATAAGTCCGGTTTTCCTCCCTGACGCTATAACTCCAGAACGCACCAACCGATTTCCATGGTTTTGCATTCGTTTGAAAGGTCTTGGGCTACGTGAGGTTTATAGCAAAGAAAATTCTTGAAAATTCAGGAAAAATTCAACAGAAAAGTGTTGAAATCGTTTTTCACATACAGCGCCATCTATTATACATCTATTATATCTTTTATATATTATTTTTATGTACTTCAAACCAATAGCAACGGTGCGTGATAAGTGTTTGACAGATAGTCATTATTCTCTGCTCAGTTAATTTCATTTAAGCTCAGTGTAAATTATGTGGATCGTGCATTTGAAGTTAAATTCAACACTCTGTCCATAGTCCAAAATGCCTAGAGAACGACGTTCGAACATCGGCCGCCGCACAAGACATGCAAGCCAGCCAGCAACAAGTCTATTCAAGGAACTTAAGAGAAGAAAGACAAAATATAATAAGAGAAAATGACCGATTGAGACATTCTCTGCTCAGTAATTTCATTTAAGCTCAGTGTAAATTATGTGGATCGTGCATTTGAAGTTAAATTCAACACTCTGTCCATAGTCCAAAATGCCTAGAGAACGACGTTCGAACATCGGCCGCCGCACAAGACATGCAAGCCAGCAACAAGTCTATTCAAGGAACTTAAGAGAAGAAAGACAAAATATAATAAGAGAAAATGACCGATTGAGACATCGCGTGAGCACACGAAGATCATTGGCATCATACAATCGCTTGGCATTCCAATATGATCCACTGCGAACTACAGTGATGATGAAAATTTTGATGTTGGACGAATGACGACTATATGCAGATATTGCAATGCGTTAAAGTTCAAAAGAGAAACGGTTGGATTGTGCTGCGCAAATGGAAAAGTCAAACCGGATCCTTTACTTACACCACCACAGCCACTGAAAACATTGTTTGATGGAAGTGATCCCGATTCAAGCCATTTTCTTAAACACATCCTTGAATACAATAACTGCTTTCGCATGACTTTCTTGCAGCAACGAATAATGATGTCCACGCACTGAATTTCACCATTCAATCAAAAATTGCTGGCGATTTGGTGACATACAAATCCGTTGATTCAATAACAAATCCCGATGATGTAGTAAATTATCCAACGGAGTTTTTGAACTCTCTGGAGATACCAGGATTTCCACCACATAACTTGCAACTGAAAGTTGGTACAGTTATTTTGATACTGCGTAATTTGAATCCACCGCGACTTTGCAACGGTACTCGACTTTCGGTAAAGAGACTTATGCCGAATTTAATTGAGGCAACCATTATTAACGGAAAGTACGCAGGTGAAAATGTATGTATTCCTCGAATACCAATGATTCCGACTGATCTCCCGTTTGACTTCAAACGATTGCAATTCCCAGTTCGCTTTGCGTTCGCAATGACAATTAATAAGTCGCAAGGCCAATCGCTTAGTGTTTGCGGGATAAATTTGGAAAATCATTGTTTTTCACATGGACAGTTATACGTTGCGTGTTCACGAGTTGGGAAACCATCCGCTTTGTTTGTGTTAACGACAGACAAAAAAACAAAAAATGTGGTTTACCAAAGAGCACTACAATGAAACAATTAAATAACACTTCATTTTAGTAGGTAATTGTAATGAATTTATTACTGTTGTGAAATGAAATAAATATTTTCCTTTTCAAATATATAACAAAAAAAATTACAACGTTACTTAAAACGAATCTGGTGGCGAAACGGAGTTCGACGGGTCTGCTAGTATGATATATTATGATGTCATATGGATACCTATATTTCAATTCAATATTTAATATTATTTATAATATGAATACCGATTACTACAATCACGAAGAGTGTGTGTACAGCCATCACCACCACTCTACCCACCGCCACCGTGTTATATTTAAATAAAAAATTAAAACACACCTGTAGAAGAAAAAAACTTAAAAAATGCCTGGATCGCGGTGTCTGGACTTAAGTATAATTGACAATTTATTCTCATGGAACTTATACGCTATAAGTCTATAAAGTAGTGTTGCACAAATCGCGTAAAACTGCACTTTTCAACAAATTCACTCGACCTATGTACGTTATCTATTGTGTGCAGTAAGAACCAAGATTCCCATTCAGTATTAACACGCACGAGAAAAACCGTGTGGTAAGCTTGCGTGAAGGCTTTCGCAGTCGGCTGCAGTGTATGGTAATAATAACAGTTAAGACTTTACGGTTGTTTGGAAATTACCAAATTGAAATGTTTTTTGCGAGAAAACTTTTCGCATTGTTGAATGCGATCCGGATGTACGAAATATTTTGCTCGGAGTAAATGCCCGGCATCTCAACGCGGCTACAAAGTTTCGGTTCGAAAATATTTACTCCCTTTGTTCACGTGAATGTTTTATCCGTATTGCTTTTGACTTAAAGAAATCTAGGGCACCGCAGGGGGGCAAAAGGGCCATTGCCCCCCCTCTGGGAATCTTTAACTGCATGCACTTTAATATCAATACGCTATAACTAATAGATTAGATTATAAGTAATTTTTTTCTTGCTGCAGGTGATATGTTATCCTGCGGAAGTGCTTAAGAGAAAGTCCGCCACTAAACCACAAAAATACATTACTTTCAAGCTCTTTTCCGGTGAGTCGTTATGTATAATATTAATATACTCTATTCTATATCGGTCACGAAAGTGTTTTCAACTTACATAGTAACGACGTAGTAATTTGTGTAAATACTTATAAAGTATTATATGGTTATGTAATATCATATGTAACCTAAAAATCAATATCCATCATTTGATTCTCCGATCTCAGATTTTTTGTCTCCAGATATTATAATGTGATAATATATGTAATAAGTATGTATTTTATATAATATAAATGTCACTATATTTTGTTTTCTCATTCAATGACCACGTCGATATTAAAGTTTTGCTGACAAATCGTTAATATTATTATTATTATTATTATTATTTTTGTTTTATCTTCAATCGTTTAAGAACGAGTCTGTCTAAATAACAACGCAGTTATATATTTTTTCCTTATTTTTCTCGTTGCGTTTAAACAGCCATAACCCTAAAGCTACTCACTTACATACATTTCTATTATGGGACAGTGGGACACTGAGAGATTCATTAAAAAATAATTTTCTACAATCTACTGTCTAGAACGAATTTTATTTGTATTATTATTTTTTTTCCCAACGAGTTTCTGGGCCATAATTTCATTGCATTTTTTATTTTTATATTTCATGTTTAATTAATTATTTTATTTATTTCTGTTGTTTCAAAGCTGCAAATATAATATATTGCACAAATATTTAAATGTGTTTATCAGTAAGTACCTATTATGTTCGTCATTAAACTCACTTTATTTGTATTCATATATTTTTATAAGCTATTTGCAGTATAGCTTTATGAATTAATAACACATTTACAATGGTTACTTTAGAAATATGATTGTATTCTGTTATTTTACCAGTATGAATCAAACCTTATTTGTTTTTTAGATCAATCATTTATTGAAAATCCACTTAAGAATCGTTTAAAACGTTGTAAATTACTTATTTGTTATTCGTTGAAATTCATACTTACCAATATAAATATAGATTCAATATAAAAGTTTAATATATTAAATGATTGCTTAAATTTAGGTCATTCTGTTAATATATCTGTAACATAGAAAAAGTATTCTTTTTCTTTAATTAATTTCAATAACAGTTTTTTTTTAACTTTTAAATCTTATAACAGATATTATGTAGAATAATATAATTATAATTGATATATTTTTTGTAATTTAAATTTAATACTATACCTATAATATGATTTTTTATTTTATTATTAATTAACCCACGGCAACTTAGGCCATTGGGTGGGTTTTTTAGTGTGGGGAGGGTACTGTAGGTTTAAACACTTGTGTTTGTTGGTTTGACAATATTTTCTAGTGAGTACGCGTAGGTATCTGCCATGCCCGGGTGGGGGATTGGGACAGTGACTGCCCGAAAAGAAGTGCCCTTCGTGGCCAGGCTTTGAACCATCGCCTTATTCCGCTCGGCCACTCCATCCCCCAAAATATATAATTTAATGTTTAGTTGTTTTTCTGATGCAATACAAATACAGATCGACTGATACCTAGGTACCAAAACAGTATTATTATTATTATTATTATTTAAAGAATTTAAAGAATTTTCCTTACATTTGCATTATAGTTTACGAGACTGTAGAGTTTGTGTCTGTACCATACCATTTACCAGGGTTAAGTATTTAAAAGTTATTCTGCTTGTTCGCTGATATGTATTAACTTTGAATTGACTAGGTTC
This sequence comes from Sitobion miscanthi, assembly GCA_008086715.1. Taxonomy (NCBI): domain Eukaryota; kingdom Metazoa; phylum Arthropoda; class Insecta; order Hemiptera; family Aphididae; genus Sitobion; species Sitobion miscanthi. The sequence continues at coordinate 10,520,590 of CM017800.1, read as the reverse complement.
TTGTTTTCTATGTTAAGCGTGCATTAAATTAAATTTTCTATTATACAGACGTACTTATATAATTTTAAACTAAACAGAAATATACATAGAATATAATAGTATTTTATAGAAAACAATATTTACTATTTTTAAATTTAAATATTGACCAAATTGTATTTATTTATTATATTTAAGTATTTTAAAGACACATAAACACAACTATTGCAAAGGATAAGAAATTTAATTTAATTTAACTGTAGTTGTTGTTTTGAAAAAAACTGTGTTTATTTTCACAAAATAAAACCTTTAACACTATTTATATTTTATAATATATGTAAATAATTTAAAAATCAAATTTTACAATCTTGTTTCACGTGAAAATTTGCAAGATTTTTTTTAGTGAAGAAAAGTTTCATAAAACAACAACAAACTTTGTTTACCGTTTTATAAACTGTAATTTAAATTAGGTATATATTATTATTATTATTACTATTACCTATTAATATTTGTGTATTATTATTGGTTGTTACAATATATTCAATTGATTTAGGAATATTTTACCTTGATTCAAATTATGTAAATAACGTTTCGTTTCTAAAATACATGTACCTATTCTATATAATATAATATATGAACAGCTTAAAGGATTTCAAATTAATTTACGAAATCTGTCATTTTCTAATTTATAAATCATCTATGTCACTATGCACAAATCCCCGTGTTTTAATTCGAGATTTAGAGTTTGATTGATATGTATGTATTTGTCAGTTAGTGTCGAAATGAAATTAGCTTTTCGACATTAATTTAAAACAAGTTCAAATGAATATATAAGTTTGAAAATTGTATAAATATCCAAGAATAATATATAATTTGTATACATTTCCTTTCCAACGGAAATAAATTAACGTACACCGTGACGATCTCGCGTACATTTCAACGTTCAAAACGCGATTTATATACCTATGTAATATATCAATAGTATATGATATTATAATACAAAATATTTCTTTTTAAAAAAATATTTCATCTGCTCAGCTGCTCGTCAGTATAAATTTCTGACAGGCATCCAAGGTATTCGTTTACAACTAAAGTACCAACACTTGTCCCTTAGGTATAAGGTTTTTTTTTTTTTGGTAATGTCGTATCCGTATGTATTCACCATTAATAATAATTTGTTCGATTCAGCAGACGTTTTATATAATAAATGTGTCACGCGATGGTGGAGTCGTATCAAAAAGAAAAATTATTTTTACCAACGGGATTAGTTTTTCGAAAATATGGTGTAATAATAATCGAAACACGAATGATACACATATATACCTAATAGTAAATGACCGGTGCTCTAGACTCGAGCAGAAATACTTATTTTTACTTGGCGTTGGGTATAAATAAAAATATCAACGACAAATTTTTTTTCGATTAAATGTGCACGTAACACGTAAGTATATAAAGTTTTTTTGTTTTGTTCTCTAATAAAAACCTCTATATTATAGTGCGCAATGGACGTCACCATAATTCGTCTAAACAATTAATTAATCTACGTCCGATATAAATCTTCTCGGTTGACTAATTTTGGACTGTGCCGCTAAAATATATATTAACTTCCGTAATTTATACAATCGACGCAATGCATGGCGAACACGCGCGTATCGTTCACGACGTGTGCGCACACACACACACACACACACACACACACACACACACACACACACCACACACACACACACACACAAATGTACATAAAACTGCTGTAGAGTTATGGCACAAAATTTGAAGTTATATCGTGTATTATATATATTAGGCACACGCGCACATTTAACGTCATAATGTCTAGCCATGGTTTATGATGTCAAAAATTAATAACTAACTAAGCTGATAAAAACAAATACTTAAAACTTGTTACCGTAAATAACGATTATTACCGGCAATATATTATTTTTGTACATAAAAAATTAAATAGCGTACAACATAATATAATGTATTTTATTATATTTATATGTATGTGTGTGTGTGTGTGTTTCTTATAGTTTTGCGAATGATGCTACGAAAAATTCCATTACTTCCGAGTAAAAAAAAATGCAGTATATTTATAAGTTATGACTTATTATATTACAGTAGCTGCAGTTAATTTATTTCAAAGAGTAAATACTGGGTATATTATACAAATTTTCTAGATACCTTTACAAATTCAATAAATCATTGAGGCATATTACAGCTTATTGTAATGCATAGTTTTTTAATTCGATCATCGAAGAAAACAATTATTATTATTATTCGAATTTAGTATTGAGATGATAGTTATATTTGTGTGATTTTGTTTTCATTGTAGTAATTACTTGCTTTGGGTAATTTAAGTTATTTAAGCTTACCACATAATATCACGATCACATTAAATAATATACCATTTGTCATTGCTACTATTTACTGCCCTCCTTAGGCATAATTTAACTAATACTGATCTCACCAACTACTTCGACACTATACCCGATAAAACTTTATAATAGGCGGCGACTACAATGCATAGCACCAGAGCTGGGGATGCATTGTAACCAACCCTCATAGTAGCTTACTGTATAACCTTATTAGTATAAATAAATATAGAATTATTTTTCCCCCAGAACCAAAATATTGGCCAACTTTTTCGAAGAAAAAACCAGATATTCTGGATATATTTGTCGCAATAGTTCCCAGTAATTTGTATTATACTATAAACAATACTCTCGATTTAAACTCTGACTATTCGTCAATTATCCTAAATATTAATCCTTCACCACAGTCATATAACAACAGACCATCTCTTTTCTCATCAATAACCGAAGAACATTATAAATTCCATAATTTATTAAATCAAAATATAAGTATAAAAGTTAAATTAAGAACTGAACACAACATCGATGAAGCAGTCAACAACCTAACCACCCTCATTCATTTGGCGGCTAGTCTATCGAACACCATAAATAACTCAAATCCTTCATCTTGCAAACACCGTTTTCTCCCCGATCAAGTGCAATTAAAAATTACATCCGACGGTAAAATAACCAACTTAAAATATTTTGCACTATGTACCTATATATTATAAAGTTGATTATATAATCAAAACAACAATTCCTCCATAAACTAATAACTAGCTGACTGAAGATTTATCGTTGAAATGATAACCAACGTAAAATACGAAATACAAAATATTTAGTTTTAAGAATATAATGAATATTTAAAAAGCATAAAAGAAGCATTTCTTGGAATCAACTGCACCGGAAATTGTTGCAGTTGAGATTATTTAATTTGCATATTATCTGATTTCAAATGTCCAGAAAACCATTGACCGTTTTCTTGAATAATATTTTTTTAAATTAAAAGTATTCCACGTATAAAAAATGAAGTACTCCTCAACAAGTAGGCTTCGGTATTGATTTAGGTATATATTTTACTATAGTTATTACTATCTATTGATCGTTAATATTTTAATTATAATATCTATAATGAGAATAACATACGAGGCCGATCAACAGGTCCTTGTGTTTTTGTAAGCGATATAATACATGATAATAAACAATAGTGCCTATATAATAGGGGAGCTAATTATAACTGTATAGAAATTGTTCATACAATATAGTAATTTATAGTAATTCTGTTGAATGCATCAAAACGGGTGCCGAAAATATAAACATTGTGATATATCATCATGCGTCAATAAACTATTGTTTCTTTAATATCGCATCGATCTAATATCCCTGTAAAACCACCGTATAGAAATCCGCGTATACTATCCGTACAATAATATATTATTATATAGACGACGCTTTTGTACGATTGCCGTCAAAATTACATAGTAATCGTGTCTATATTGTTCGCGTGGATCATAATAATACGTATTATATTATATATATATATACACATAAATATCGATATAGTCGATCGTTAAAGATATTGTTTTACAGTACCTATACACACATCCATAAAGGTCGTGCAACATTAAACGGCCCCTCCTTATTTGGTCGACGAGTGGATACACTTTACACACGATCGCCGGTGTTTTCGACACAGGCGCGTATATTTTACAGCTGCGGTATACTTGTGTACAGATTTTAGCACTAAATGACCACCTTGGAGCGTAGGAAAAATGAAAAACAAAAATAAAGTTACAAAGTACAGACTAACGGGATGGACGCACGCACGAGGAGACCGGGGGCGTTGGTCATCCGTCTCGATTCGCTCACCTAAGCGTAAACCACCAACTTTGTAATGCCTATATATAATGTTATCTCACATTCTAAAGCAACAATAAATTAACACATTTAGAAAATGAACTTTTGTATACAGTGGCGTTTTAAAATAGCTTTCCCTCACGAAGAAAAAAATACAGGCGAAGATTAAAAAAAAAAAAAAGAACATTTATTATTGCACCGTGAACGACACGAGTGCATAACTCTATTGCAGTAGGTACCTATAATACTATATTATAGTGTTTCAATATTGTATTCTTGACAATTAATAAAACCATAAACTGTGTTAAGATGAATCTAAAAACTATTCCATCGCTTCAATGTATCGAGGAATAAAATCATATTTTTATATCGTTCCGTAATTGAATAACTTTCTTTTGATTTAAGACCAGTCTTTAAGTCTATTATGTCCATTGTACAACTAGTGTTATTAATTTATTATGTTTTTACATTGTATCGTTATTTAATCGAGGATTATATTGTAAACCGCTTTTATACTACAAAACTATCACGAGTAATGGATTTGTCCAGAGATTTTGATTAAATTCTAATAATGATCATTATTTACGTATGACACTTTTGTATGTTTGGTTTTGCTATAAATTATCGGCGACCCCCCACCCCTTCTATTATAGACAAAACAATAATGATAAGCCTCCGCCCTTAAATACAGATTTTTGTTTTAAAAATCGTACCATAGAACTGAAGACATTGTTCGGAGAGTTTTCAAACCTACATAATCAGAATTACACTAAAGCCTTATATACAAAAATGTATATTAATAACATCGGTACAATTAGGAAAATGAGTTAACTTTGTTGTAATTTGAACGCCAGTAAAAAAAAAAATATCACAAATGCAGATTTTCGAAAATTTTTAAAGAAAAATATTAATATTATACACAATCATGATTAAACTTTAAATAAAAAGCGTGTGCCGCGTTCATTTTTAAATTTATTGATTATTATCATAATTTCTACGTTTAAGTTGTTGGAAATTATTTTTGACGAAGTATTGGGAAATTCCCAAATCGATAAGTCTATATAATAATATATACTAAAGCTTTTTTATCGTCACTATGGCCAATTGGCAATTTCAAATCTATAGAACGATTTTAAAATATTTATAAGAGCGTCATCGTTTTCCGTCAAAGTGACCCTCGACCGTTATCGCCGTGTCCTTTTTCCACCAAAGGTTTTATTCCAATTTCCATCAACATAAATTAATATATTATTTTATATATTTTTTGAGAACTCCTTAAATCCATCAAATGTTAATAATTACGATAGCTCACCTCTCTTCAGATATCACGATTTTTAATCATTTAATTTTACCGGTGTATTTCCCGATGTTCATATTCGATATAATATTATATTAAAAGTATTACAGTATAACATGGGCATTGAAGTCGTGTAAAAATGAAAATAAACGAAGTTTTGAAACATTCTTTGAATTTGTTATCCATAGAATAAACAGTGACCTGTAGAATATAAATATTAAATAACTTAGATAAGTGGGGCATACTTGCGTTTCAAATATAGTTTTTGAATAAATATTGCAAATGCACTTCAACGGGAATATGTGATTTTTAGACGGGCACTCTAATATTTGTCGGAAAATGCACTTGTAAAATTATATTACTTGATACGATATATATAATATGTGAAGTGAGGTAAGGCACGTACATCGTATTCATTACGGATTTAAATTCAAGAGTTTTCAATAAACATCTAAATTTATTAATCTGTTTTAGCGGAAATTGGACTATCCTAACCTTTGGCGTAAACAGACACGATGATTACGGGTGAGGTTTGTTTTGGTGGAAAACGGAAACACCTTCCCTCCTCCCCCCCTCCCCCCAAGGTATAATGTTCAGAGCGCTCGTCATTATATTTCCGGAAACGCGTTGTTTGCACATTAAAGGAAGAAAACGACCAAACACTAAAACCTACATTACTAAATCCGCGCGGTGAACGGTCTCGGTCATCGGTCAGCAAACTTTTGAATTCGATGAGAAAAAAAGTATTGGCGAGCCAACGAGGTTTGTTGGACATTTTCGTTAACATTGTTTAACACGCGCACAGGTAGGTTTAATCCACGACTAGCAATTTCTGCCATGTTCAATATGCGACGTACATGTACGAATCTAGTCAATTGCTTTCGATCAGCCCTAGAGGCATTGTAAAGTTTCGTGCTCGGCTCGGCCTCGTTCTAATCTCATCAATCTGTATAATAATATAATATATTATTGTATGATACAATGCCACTATCGTACGTCGATTGCATATATCGGGTGGTCCGTTTATCGTATAACACTCGTTATTGCAAATGCTATTTAGTTTAAAAAAAAAAAAAAATTGTTTACATTCTTCATGTCGTAAAAAAACGGTATATTTTTTAATATTTTTTACCATTATAATTTTTTTATAATTATTTTTGGCGACATTTTTAATTTCTTATTCCAAATCATAATATTTTTTAGAGTATCTGCTTCGATGTATACATATAATAAATAATAATATATATCAAATTTATGAATTATGAGTATTTAAAGTTTAGATGAGTGGTGTGGAAAGGTACACCGGTACCCCACCAAATGTTGATCTACGACTGCTCTGCTAGTCAAAACATTAACTAAAAGACGTAACCCAATAAAACTGATATTTTATTTTTATAGTTTGTAATACTCCATTCTGCTTCTGATTATGAAATTAAAAATGCATAGATATTGTAATTCAAAAATATAAAAAATGACAACGATATAAAATAGTAAAAATATTGTTTTGTAACGACTTAAAATCATGTGAAAGAAATATTTTCAAAAATGTTAGGTATATTCTGAAATAATTAGAGTAGTGCGTTAAATGGATCACCCTGTATATATGTGTGTGAGTGTGTGCGTGTGTATTTATATATACCACTGCAAAATAGAAATACGTATATAAACAATTTATACTCTTGGCAAATCGTTTTAAAAGCACATACGAGGTACAATATTGTTGATTTTACAATGCTATTAGTGTGATACCCCAACGCCACCGCAATTACAATCGGCGTAAGAATGATTTTAAAATCTATTGTGTAAATGCCCTCGTTTATTTGATAAATTATTAACCGATATATCTATAATGCTTCATAATATAACATGTGATTGGTACAACAATATAACATAATAATATATTGGTATATACCTCATATTTGAAAACGATAAATCTAATAATAATAATTTATACAAACATTGAATAAAATTAATGCGCACACATCATATTTTTTCAATCGTAGAATTAAAAAAAAAAAAATTAGTTACCTGATTGATGGTTCGAGATGAAATTATTACGGTCTGAACTCTGAACCGTAAACTATTATGTAGCTGTTTGTACCTATGCTAAAATAATATTATACAGTTGTTTGTAATACTTACAATACTCATTGATAAATTTATTATAATATTACGCGTCTAAGAATGAATCTTGTAAAAATAAATATTGTGTACTCTAACTTGACAATACTATGCGTTAAGTTCTAAATGCTACCAGAAAAATAATTTGCTACTTATAAACTTGCAATTTTTTCATTGAACCTAGATTCTATACCTACCCATTATATATTATATAATAATAATAATAATAATAATAATAATAATTATATTAACAAGTAATAATGTCTCTATAACCCACGAAAATTGTACGTCTACTAGATAGTCATTGATGATCAAACAACAATTATTGTACTATTGTTGTAGTATAATTATTATTAACAGCTAGTTTATAACCTACTGAAAGATTTAAAATATTATGTTTTTTATTTTGTCAAGGCGTTCGTTGTTTTTTTGTCAGTCAAATAAAATAAAAAACTCATTAAACGAACAATTATACACCTGCAGCTGATCAAATTAAATGCCGTGATATTATACTTATTTATGTGTATTAGTTAAGCAACATGACAACATTTTTAATTCCAAACAAATGTTCGAACTCCCAAGTGAACGTAAACGACATTTAAATCGCTATGGAAATGAAAAAAAAATAACTAATCGTAATTAGTAATTACCTTGGAACAGGAACAATAATAATCTATAATAGTTGATCGCTAATCTTCCTACTACCTTTGTATCTACTATTGTATCTACTCATTTAAATGTTTTAGCGATTACAACAATACCATTTCTATTTATTTTTTCCTGCGAGGCTCTTATTATTCCCACCTCCAATCCACTCACGGTTTACGCCCTTTTGGCGAGAATACGCTTTAGTCGTATCTAAACAAAGTCGATTTTTAAAATGACTAGTCGAAACACTGCAGTTGGTTTTGCGACATTTACATACAATATCGTTCGGTACTAGTATCTTTTTCGACACAACGCACAAAAAATAATGTACAGGGTGATTCGCTGCAGAGTACGCTCACTTTTATTTTAGCCATAAATAATGCGTTTGTTCAAATTTTGAATTTTTGAATTTTTAAATACGTGGACCATCCTATTGACCATAATATCATATTATGGATACTTTTTATTTATTACCATTCATATAGAGAATTGTGTTTTTCAAGTATCAAGTTATTAGCTATAAGTTAATATAAGCTGTGTGCATTCAGGACACGTTCAAACCGTTGTCATTAAATATAAAATATATTATGAAATGATAATATAGGTTGGCGTTTTTTACAACCCGGTTGTTTTTATAAATGTCTACAATGTTAACGCTTTCATAACAATGATAACTATAATTTATAAATCATAATAGCTCCGATACATTATTATATCTTAACCTATCGATGAATAAAAAATTTGTATCACCACTGCATGCAATAAAAAATCTATTCAGTAATATGCTCCTTAGGTATACTGCTAAAGAGTATTCCAAAAATCAGAATCCGAATAAACTCGTTATAAAAGGAAAACTTGTAAGTATGTGAGCTTGCTCAGTAAATCACCCTGTATAATACAAACCATATTATAAAGTCGAGTATTACGTTTTCGAAAAACGACACATCTCTCGACGATAAAACCACGCATCCGTGTATATGAACGCAGCTACTAAGAGTTCCATTTAATATCGTTTTCAAACTGGCATTTGTGAACGGTATAATATAGCCTTATATATATTATTGTTTTTATATCATCGCGTCACCAGCATACATAAATCGATAAATTGTGCATATTATGTATATTGTATACGCGGTATACGTGGTTAAATTCGAAACAACGACCTACTACGAAGGAATGGATGAGATTGATAGACATAGAACAACCAATAGTAATCAAATTAGAGAATATAAACGACTCGGTGTTAGTTTTGAAAACTCTGTCGAAAATTAAAAACAAAAATAATAATAATATGTACCTATACACGGTTATTACAGTCATCGAAATTGTTTTGTATTTTGTTATAAATTATTGTAACCCCAGAAAAAAAATTAAAAAAACTCGCTTAAAGAATAATTATAAGAAAAACTTATCTTAAAGTTTTGAACAAAAGTCTATATTTCTTAATCTACCACACGATGTTTATAAAGTAAGTATAACGTTTTCTCGATGTACATATTATTTTATTCTTTTTCTTTTTTCTGTTAAAAATCAATAGGCAAAATATATGAACTTTAACTTCAAAAACTACATCTGACTTTTGAGTTAGGTACTAACGTCGAACATCGTATATAATTTAATTATTATATTTATTTACCTACACTACTTTTTTTTTTTTTTGTAAAGCTATATTCTACTATATTATGTCGTACATCAAGTACATTGGGGCCTAATTAATTATTTTGATTTCTGACTTCTTTTTTTTTCTTTAAGTCACTATTGGGAGTGGTGTGATAGGTAGTACACCATATCTAAGTCACATCTTAGATATTTTGTTTGTACTTACGATAACTGGTTAATAGGAATGATTTGTTTTCAAACATGGATCATAATAGTATATAATATGGTACAATAATAATACGTTGGTACATTGACAATAAACTATTAAAGTAAAATAATTTTTCAACTTGAATACTGCAATAATAGAATCAATAAAATTGTTTTATTATTATTGTAATAGTAAAAAAAAAATATTACATGTGTCGTACAACGCGATAAGAGAATTTTGATCACATATAATATTTAGGCACTAAAATAAGGGTATTGAAAACCCCAAAAGTGACCACAGAAAGAAATAATAAATGGGATATTTTAGAAACTATCCAATGTCGTCATTATCATGATACTATAGTATAATGGTAAGGAATTTGTATACATTTTTGTAACGTGGATATTAATTTTATGGCGTTTTATACGTCCGTCCGGTAATTACCATATTTTGTCCAGAGTAGGTCAAAAATTATGAAAAACGTGAAACGTGGGTGGATGACTCTGAAAGTCCGATACATCCAGTGCAGTTTAACTTGGAGGGAGTAATTTTCCCAGTAAAATTGTCAAATACTTTAGCGTACCCTTACATTTTGAAAATCGGGACGCATGGTATGGTACTTTATTTCGGTTTTTCTTACAATATTACAAAGTTAATATAGCTATTTTTGTTTTTATAGTTATTTATGAAAAAAAAACTGTTCACAAAATGTCCTACAAGACAAGAAGATTCTAATTTAGATGAATAATATTCTCATTTATAGAACATTTCAAGTGAAAGTGAAAGTAAAAATTACTTTAGATGAAGACTAATAACAGTTTTTTATTTAAACTGTAAAATTAATATATTTTGTTGATTCCGTTTAAAGGTTAGGCATTTCCTGCGGGGTTAAATTAGCCTTTATATATTTTTCGCTGTAATTATAATTTGGGACTTATTTTGCAGACAAAAAATATCATAATATAAATATTAGGTCGTTTTATAAATATATTATATCGACGTTTATAGTCGAAACTTTTAAAGTATTCAAGTACCTAAAATGAGTTATGAAATGCTTTTGGTTTGCGGTAATATATTTGGGGATGTAATAATAAGGGTGGTGTGTGATTGTAGGTTAGGTTAATGTGGGGGGGGGGAGGTGAGGACAAAGCCTACCATGTTCATATTTGGATTTTTAATTAGGCGGAGATGCAAATCGTATGTGTCATCCGAGTACCTCTGCTATAATTGATATTTTTATCGGGGTCAGGCTCTGGATATATTATTGAGATAACGTGCTCCACGGGAGGGGGGAGGCGATGTAGTGCCCGCGGGATCACCACCGTCGCCGTCGTCGTCCGCGTTCGTTTGCCAACAATCGGTTAGAATGTTTTCTATTTTCCACAGTAAATAAATTGTTCGATGTACACGTATTGCGATTTGCGTACGTACAGCAAACCGGGGGGCAGGTTTAGTGACGTGGAGATAAATGGATTGGAAACGATCGCGACGATACGGATTCGGGACGGCTTAGCGCGACCCCGAATTTGTACACACCACGAATATAACGTTTTCGCTATTGTGCAACCGTGATTTGTATATAATGGTCTCTTTATTTCAGACCGCGGAATGCGTATAATATATAGAAAGTATCGACTCGAGAACAGGACGAAGAGTAAACGCAATCGACCGTCCGATATATATATTTTACGCTCAGCTTTTAGGTGCGGACCCCGGGTTAATCTTTTGCCCACGAAACGGTTCCTAAGTGGCTGTACAAAGTCCAACATGTTCGTATATATTATAATGTACAGAATTCCTATGTACCGACGTCCGACGCGATATTAATACCTACGTCACATAATATAGTGTTACAGCTGTAGCCATGGCCGCAGGGATTTCATCCTTTATGTTTTTATCGTTTTCGGTTTTTCCAAAAACAATTTATTATTGAGGTTTCGGTCTGAATTCCAAACCTTAGAAAAGGTATATGAATATGAAATCAAGGTTGCGGCTTCGTTTTTGGTTAAAGCCGGTAATAACCGTTTACGAAAAAATATTTTTAAATTTAAATTCTAAATACATTCGATACACTTTCATTTTTTCGTTAGTTTATTTTTGGATAGTGTACATGACTATAGATACTTTTAAAGATTATTATTTTTTATATAGGTACTTCACTTTTTAATTCGTCGAAAAATATTCCATATAGACTATGGAGCTAAAATAATTTTAACAAATAGTATAAAATTCACTTTGAAAAAATATAAACTAATTAATAATAATGTATAATGTTAAAAACGTTGCCCAATCAGTACAATAAATTACTTATTGATAAATTTACTAATAATAACCGAAAAAAAAGGAAAATAATCGAACTTTAAAAATTAGATTCGTGTTTTAATTTGGTTTTGTACCATTTGAAAGCGTTTTTCTGTTTAGGTTCCTCCGATTCATAATTAACCGCACAAATTTCCCAGCTCTATACCTATTATTTTCGACCCAGTTATAATTTCTGGCCTTAATATATATCATGTCAGTGGTGTCCTAATTATAATTATAACGTGTTTAAATACGAACTTGCATAATATATTATCATAAACGAATAGCCACAAAACTCAAGTAGAGATCATTAGGCCATTATAGGGTGATGACATTGTTATCTTTATATTTTTACAAAATTGTCGAACGGAGTTAAATTCTTTTCGTTCGAAGTCTATACTCTCTGTGGTGGTATTTTTGTGCTTGCAAATTATTATAAAGTTTTAGATACAAGTAAAATGTGAATTTATTTGTTAAACGTTCGTTTTGATAATTTAATAGTAGAACGCGTGAACTGCTGGTCACTGCCAACTCGGTCATTGTTTTGAAACTTGGAATTTTCTCCGGCCAATCGTATAATATATATACTTGCTCTGGGTTGCATAAACATTCACTAAACATTTAATGAATCAATAGTGAACAATGGCCCCTTAAACGTGATTTAACGTTAATTATATTTTAGTGAATCGTAAAACTTTTTTATTTTCAAACAGACCCCTTTAAGAATTTTCAGCTAAATTATACCAATTATAGACATGACGTACATAATATCTATGATTAATTGTTAAATATTAATTATTACGGACGATGTGAGTGCTATATTTTTGTTCGGTGGATTCGCTACGTACGGTTTTCACAAAATCAAAATGACAATAGCTAATAATTTATGTTGAAAGTTTACTGTAAAAAATCATTCCAATTTTACCGACGATTACGATTAATCATCCGAGTTGGCAAATTTATCGATATTGAACCTCGTATGATATATTTCGTTACACTTAAAATATATACGAACACAATCGCGCAATTTTATTGTTCCGTTTTTTCGTACAACAATACAATAAAATTGTCAGTCATTATTTTTTGTTATTGCTTTGTACGCAGTAGTTTATGTCGTATTTTTGAATCATTGATTTCCTGGTTTAAAATTAAACGCGATTGCCCGTAGTTGTATACGCGTCATTATACGCATCACGTAGGTATGTATAAACGGACGAAATTTATGTTCATTCGTTCTTCTTCTTTTGAATATGACGACACGGACAGTGTAGGTATATAATCACATTAACCGGATCTTGGCTATTAAAAGAGATCGTTGCGCGCATATTTCAGAGGAATCACTCCGGGGACCATTTCGAGCCATATCTAATAAGCCCGTTTCCAACAGCGTCGGCGTACGACATGATGGTGTTCTTTAAATCTTTTTTTCTTTTTTGAATAAATAAGTTACATCTGCAGGGATATGTTTAAACGATGCAGTATAATAATACAACAACTGGGCTCGAGGAGGAAAAAAAATTTCTAAATCATTTTACACCTGTACATTTGTGTATAAACGCGCGCGGAACGTTATAAAAAAAACCAAAACCGTTTTTTTCCACGTCAATCCTTCCCCCGTTGCCCGTTCGCCATTTTTACCTTAACGTTTTATTATTTTTTTACAAAGTTTATTTTTACGTTCGTCGTCATTATTTCGACCCGATGTCTGTTAGCATTCGTACATACAGCTGCAGTCCGACGTCATTGTGTACGCAGGGTTGTAAACCACTGTAAACAATCCGACAAAGTTACGTTTACGCTTCAGTGTTCCTCTGTAATTCTATACTTTAAAGGATTTCATATTTGAAAATATTTTTAAGAAAATCGACAAAACCGTACTTAATCATATATACGCACAACGATATTATATATATATATATATATATTATATATATATATATTATTTGCACACTTGCAACATGTGTATATAAATATAAAATAATACAATTATATCTATATATATATATATAAAGATAGAGACAGATACAATGGATGTATTATAAACATATACATCGGGTACGTATTGCGTATTATATAATACTAGCTGTCCCGCCCGACATTGTCCAGGCCAAAAATTTGTATTTTTAATAAATATATTTGTACAAAATGTATATACCATATTTCTTCTAATTATAATATTAATATAATATGTAACTAATAGCAATCATTAAGATTGACAAAAAAAAATTTCTTTTTTCGTATGCTAAAAAAAATCATGTGTGAGCTACCCTTGTTACCTATCTATAACCTATATGAGTTGAAAAATCAAGCTGTATACACCCTCCAATTTTCAATTTCCTATATATCTCCTATAACCAGTAGAAACCATTTATAAACCAAAATTTCCATCGTAAATCTCAAAATATCTATTTGAGCACCTCTCCGGGATGAACCAACTGGGTCTAATTGTGAATTCAAACCATTCAGGCACTCACTCAAAGCACACAAAAATGTCCAGTGGCTTAGATGGAGTTCAATGACATGCAGACAATCATTTATTTGTATATAATATATAGACATAGATTGTTATAATTTTCAGCCACCCAATTACTTACACCGAGGAAAATTATTATACATTAAAACCTTCCCCGTAACTCGAACCGATTTATTAGTGAAAACCGTAATAAAATAAGTGGAGTTCTTTTCGAGTTATGCTCGTACATACAAAAAAGGGACAGTATTTCTCTACTATATTATGCATGTTATATACATATAAACCTTCCTCTTAAATCACTCGATCAATTAAAAAAAATCGCATAAAAATCCGTTGCCCAGTTTTAAAGATCTAAGCATACAGAGAGAAAAAGGGACTTTGTTTTATAATATGTTAAGACTATGTAGATTTGTATGTAAATTTGGCTTAGCGAAAAACAATTTCAGTTATAAATATTTCACTCGCAGTCCGTATGAAAACGTCTATATTATTATTCTATAAATGAAAGTCCGAGCATGCACATTTCGTGTTTTTCGCTTACTGACATTTAATGCACAATAAGACTTTTCATAATATTCCGTTGAAATTTATTACACCGCCTCTTGTTATTATCATATTTTTTTTTTTTATCGTCACATTACGTATACTTTACTATTGCATGGCACGTGTTTTTTATACGAGTCACGTTATAATAAATGGTATAATAATAGAGCAAATTTGACATATTATTATATCTATTGTCGTGCCTAAATTTAAATTTAAATAGGTATATATAATATTATATTAGGTAATATTGTTATTGTTTGTTATCGAAATGAAATACAACGTTTTAAATACTTTTTTTTATCGGTACCTATAATACCTATGTAGGTATGAAAAAAATGCATTTTTATAGGCCCATGTTATTATTTTTTAAAACCCAACAATATGGACAAAGAATTTTTGAAAATGAATCATTAATAATTTTTCGTAATCAATATAATATGTATACTAGCTGTTTGAGGATTTTAAAAAAATGCATATATATAGGTACATATAAATTGTTTTGCAATGTTTTTTGTAACTATTTAATTTTTTCATCCATATTATGTTATAATCACTATTAAATAGCAACGGAATTTTTTTTTTTATTTCAATTAAAATAATTATTATACATTTTTTAATCGGTTGTATCACAACTGTTTAAACATAACCCAATTTACAAGTTGTAATGAGAAAAATAATCAAACTCGTGGAATAACTTTGTTATTTTAAAGTAATGTCCTACAAAAATAATCAAATTATATAAACTCCAATATTAATTATTTCAGGTTTATAATATTAATAAATAATGCTTATTTTTCAGTTATATTATGTATGAACCTTTTTTTTTTTAAAAAAAAAACACAGACTTAAAAAGTTGTATGATGGATGCAAAGTTGTTAATAATTAATAAAACACTTCTCAACTACTGATATTTCAATTTATTTCATTATATTAGTCAGTGTCTTTTTTAAAATTGTTTTGCTTGTGTACAGATACTCTCTAGTATTGAAGTAAGTGGCATTGTAGTCTGCGTAAAGTGTGTTAAAAAAAAAATACTAAAACAATTACCAGAATAAAGAAATTAAAAATAAAATTGGTATTTGTCGATAATACTCTATACGAGAATACGATATGCATAGTATATATATAATATGACCTAAATACGGTTTTAATATTACTTTTATTATCTTATTTTATGAGAATCTGTTCCTGTTAAATAATTTATTACTAATTACTCGTTAAGTATCAAAATATTTAATTATGCATTTAGAACTATAAAAATTGTGCTAGGCTATAATTTAAGGACAATTTCTATTTATATGGCACGATGGTTATACAATATGAAAAAATAAAACTAACCATTTTAACAATAACAAATGATTTTTAAGTAAAAACGATCATGCCTTGTAAAATAGTCGGACAGATATTTTTATTTGAATGGTGAAAACTTCATTCAGGTGGCCTACTGGACCCCGATTTTTTAATTAACATAAAACAATAGAAAAAATTCACAATCATTTGTAACGAATCCAGACGTTATTATTACAACTTCTAAAAAATTGATTTTTTTATAATCGGAGTCCAATTCCACCTGTATAAATTCTTAGTTTTTCAAATAAAGAAAGAAATGATCAAAATCTGATTATTATTACACGAAAGTTTAGAGTTTTGACTGTTAAGTAAATTTAAATGTTCTAAAAATCGCATTGGCCCCGACTCTCCCTTCAAATAAATATTAAACGGTTGGTTGTCGTGGTAAAGATCGAAAAGTAGGTACAAAATTCTAATTGTCCCATTGATTTTCTTCTATTATCAAAACTAAGTACATCATATTTCAGTACAGCCAACAGCACCATCACTAAACTTTAAAACTAAAATTACGATATGGTGATAAATTTATATGTATGGTTACCAAAAGTTTATGTAATATAAAATACGACTTGAACCACAATAATTATTACATTTAATATATTTGATATTTTATAGGACACAACTTTCTATTGAATAATGGAATTTGAATATACACTTTAAAAAAATAAAACATTCTAGAAACACGCACTTGTATTATAAAGTTAACAAAATATTGGGTTGATGGTTCCGGAAAGTTTTAAAGACAGGTCATAATTATATCAAGATGATAAGTGTATACATTATATTGTATATAAACATAAAAATAACATGCAAGAAAATATTTCGCAAAAAGTACGTTAATGGTTACATTTTGAATTTCGAAATGTACTTAAAACCAGGAAATACGCATAAATAATTCATCGTGCAAGAATAATTCAAAATATATATTACAGTTTTCCAGAGATAATGTCTGACGTATACAAAAAATAAAAACGTTCAGTGTCCATCATTATACGTCTTCGAGGGAGAGAGATTCACACACAATTTAGTCGGCGATATAATGTGTATTACGACCCGTTCATAATAACGATTTGAAAGACACGCAAATGCCTAAAACGGCCAAGAATAATATTATCAACGCTCGCCATTGCCACAGAGATGTATATTATATGGTTTAAAGTCCAAAACACTGGCGAAGTTTCCGACGGCGCATTACTAATTAGCGAAAGCTCGACCTCGACGGCTTGTTTAATGGTAATTATAGCGCTTTATCGGTCTGTGCGCGAACGCTCGGAGGAAACTTCCGGAGGAACTCATTCGACGTTACATGCCACAGATTATTATTATTATATAGGTAACAAGTCGGCGCAAAAGTAGCGACAGTGAATTATTGCCTTACATCTGAATTCAATGACGAAATAATATGACCGCAGGATTCGGGTAACGATACACAAATTGCGTGCCACTTGCATCCGTGATTTATTCCGCAACATTCGAGAGTAGTTTTCTTCCCACTCGGGAAAACCGCCAACATATACGCGCGCTGGGAAAATCGAAAAACGACATCGTTTGCAGCAGTGTCTCGCGATATACAAGCGTCCCACTTATAACTCAAAGTCGCGAATGAAACTATACCAATATCGCATACCGCTTCCTCTTCTTATTGTTTTCGTTTAAAATTATTAATTTACAACACTGCAGTTGTACTCTTCAGCAGAGTACAATTATAGGTAAAACTGACGTCACCATACTAAAATTTAACACGAGAGGTGTGAAATAGGGTCCCACATAATGGTAATATAGTTCCTGTTCCTTACTCAAGTGCTAATATTCATCAACTACAATCGTATCGTCGAAACGAATACTAATGATAATCACCCGTTTGAACTTCATTTAATAATTATTTTACCTACTATTACCGATCATAATGCGCGTATAACGTATGTTGTATAATATCAAATAATCCTCTGAACTCTTGTACACTTTTATTTCTACTATTTGTACGTCTGCGCGAGTTGAGTTTTGTGACTTTTTTCGGTGAGATCGACGCAATTAGTGCTGAACGAAAATGACCTCAAATTACACACTCTACTGCTCGAGTTTATTATTACCTATTTTATGTTGTGGTTATTTTCCTAATGGTCGTACTACGAAATAATATTATGAACGTAAACAAATATAAATCACAAGTCCGCTTATTGTACTTTGTTTCCAGTGTCCAAGCCCGACCGACGTATACTTTGATACGTAGTATTTTAATGTACAACCCCTTACGTGCTCCTGAAAGGCTAACGTTTTAGATTTACGTACGAGTTTACCTAGAGGGCACAGGTTTGAGCTGAGGTTGTAAAAAGCGGTGCTTCCGCATTAAATAGACGTATTTTGTAAACGGTACGACGACGACCCTAACTGAAAATCGCTACTAGGACGAAAAATCGTTATCGGTGTGGGTCGTCTTCGCGTTTTCCTGCTGGGACAGCTTTTGTAATTATAATAATAATATCGTATCACCCCGCGTGGACCGGATTAATTTTATCTACTCGGTAAAATGCCAAAAACACGACGATACATTATTAGGTTTCTATGCATTTTGAATTTTAGAAAATGTGACAGGGAATTTTCCCTATACACGAAATGTATTGGGGTAGTGTATCGAGATAATAATATTATTTACTTATATAATTTCGTCACAGACATTTGCTAACGTAATTTGTTATGCCACGATAGAATATTAAGATTAAACTGTATATCAGCATACCAGCTGCCACAGAATTCGTAAGATTAGACGAAGGAAGTTTAACAAAAAAATGTAATTAACATTTTTTTCATTCCTATGAATCATTTTAATATATATATTTTTTTAATAATTAACTTTTAAAAATAATATATTTCTAACACTCATTTGCATAACAAAAACAAAACACAATTCGTACCATTATATGATAATATTATTGAATAGTTGGTGTACATCATAATATTTTAATATTGTATTACACACCGTGCTGGGAGGTGGCCAATTCCGGGTCGCATAATTACAGTAAATTACCGCTTCCCGTGCAAAGTCAACACAGACAACTGAAAATCATGGTAACCGAGGTCCTGTACAGTATTGGACCATGGGTGCACGGATCTGGTGTGTACCGAATAATTTGTCATCACAACGGCTATTGCGTACATTATAATTGTGATGTACACAAATTACCGCGTGTTACGCAATCCACAATATAAATAAATTTGTATATATTATACTTAATACTGCAGAGTCCAATTAATACAGTCTACTTAATACAGGGACGTAAAAATGGTGGAATTGTTTTGGTTGCTAAGGCAGTCATCACCATTTTTCTCATAAAAAATTCTGAAGATCCTGTAGGTATACTATATGATAGTAATATATTACATACGAGATGTCTAATTCAACGTAAGACACTACTAATTGCTACAAAAACTATTAACGTTTTAGAAAATATTTTTTTAATATGATTTTAAGTACATTAAAAACAATATTTTTCTTTTTTTTCTTTTTATCGTTTTTTAATTGACTGCGCATACGAAACGCACTACTTTGCTTGGCTGGTAAAAGGTATGTTATTTAAGTGTATACAGCATAACGATGTTATGATAACCCCACAGAATGGCGCGATGCCAACGTCACGGCTGCGTGTCACATGAATGTCATCATACCTTGATGTAAAATGATCATGACATTATAATATTAATACAGTGAATCCTCGACAACTCGAATCGGTAGGAGACAAAATAAAAATTTAAGTTATAAAAAAAATGTACATACTATACATATAGGTGTTATTGAAATGCACGGGCTCAATTCCATTGAGTCGAAAATTCGACTTACCGATAATCTACTTTATAATTATTTTATATTCGATTTTGTTGATGCATATAGTAGGTTTCGAGTGTACCGATTCTACCTCGTCGTGGAATAAGGCACGCTGAGTAGTCCAGTATAATTGATAAAACTAAAAAATTATTTGTAAACTAGCCGTGGTTTGAACATCAAACGCTCGTAAAAAAATATCGTGACAGACGACAGTACGTTCGATATTCATGTTTGTATAAGAATAACTTATGTGAAACGTTGTATCAATACTTAAACCTTGTTTTAATATTCTAGCTAATTCACCGATAAAAAAGAATTTGATCAGCATAAATTGAATAAAAAACTTGAAAATTCTAAAACTTTGAGTGTCATCGAAAACAGATGGAACAATATTTTTCAAATTATGCTATGGTGGAAAAATGCAATTATAAATATTTAGTATTCTACGATTATTTCTTATTGAATAACAAAAAAAAATAAATACATTTTGTCGAAATTGGTGTTGCATAGGTATTTTCTTTTGCTCGTTGTTTTCCGTTATTTATTTTTTCCCCATTATTTAAAAAAAAATTACAAACTAGATCTACCAGTAACCACCACAATATAATATTATGTTAAATTACGATTAAGTTCAATATGACATTGCATTGTTAAAATGTATATTTTAAATACTTATGTTTCTTGTAATATATATAATAATATACTTGTAATAATCCGAGTACCTACCTATACCATTTTAAAACAAAGCACAGAAATCTTATAAAAATATATTGATTCCATGATGACTTATTATTTAAAATCTTTTAATAAAATATTATATTATGTTATGGCCATTGCGTGTAAATTTAGCTAGGGCAGATGATTTTTATCAGAAAACGCATTCGACCATATCATATTTTAATTTATGATAATTAATAGGTAATATATAATTATATTTATAAATCTCATTTAAAAATATTATGTTAGGGTAAGCTGCACACATTTTTGAGATATTATTGAAAGCCATATACACTTTAAATGCGTATCGATATTAATTACATTTTTCTTCCGTCATGTTTGAGTGATTTTGGCATGATTATAATTTTTTTTTCCAATACATATATTTGCTATATTGTGATTATGCATTGACGGTTTAATTTTTTACGCTTCTTTTTTATGTAAAAATATAATTCTGTATTCGTCTCATTCAAAGCTTTTACTCTTCTACAAAGTTGTTTTCTTGACTTTTTAATCTATTTCTAAATACGTCTCATATCCTGTTTATACGCCGACGTCTTATCTACTTCCCCATTTTTTTTTTAACACTGTCATAATAAATATTTTTTGTAACGAGGTACTTTCTTAATTCACGAAATAATCATATGTTTTTATACGACACTCAAACTTAAATAGCTAACTCGGTTTTATCCAGCGCATTATTTTTTTGCGCATCATTTTTAATTTTTTTTGCGAATTTCACTGTACGTCTAAATAGGTCATATATTATACACTTTTAGGCTTTAAAAAGTACAATACAAATTTCGTTGTGTATCAACTGACTAAAAATTAAACAATAAAGATACCTACCACGTATAACCAGTTGGTTATCAAATTCGCCAGCTTCGAGCTCACGAACTCTGTGTTTGCGTTGTAATAGGTATAATAAGTCGTATCGTCGCTACATCGCTGCAGTTTATTACAGTTTCAATTTATCAAGACAGTTTAATATATTGTTTGGTTTAAACTGTTTAATGACGAACCTTGCATTTTGTAAGATTAGTATCTTATATAATATACGAGATAAAATTGTCAGTTCGGTATGATAATAATACATATATTTCCCACAGGGTTTGAGTAACGTAGGAAATATCTTCAGTATTTTCGAATTGACCAATTTGACTAGATTGCCTGCCCTTTTAGCCATTGTTTCCAAAGTATAAATAACTCATCTGTTTAACTTACTATTTACATAAATTAGATATAAGAATGAATTGGCCATTTCAGATTTGTAGAAGAAACGATAAAACGACATTTTTTACTTCGGGTTAAGTTTAAAAATACTTCGAATTAAAATATTATAATCGTGACAATTTTTTAATAGTCATACAGTAATGAGTTTTTGAAACATTAATGAGAAATAAAGGTCACGAACCGAGTTGTGAGACACCTTGAGTGTAATTTGAGTTGGTAAATGGTAATTCATTATGGACATGATACACCTATTAACTATTCTTAGTGTAACGATGACATAAATAATTTATATAATTATGGTACTGCGATAAATGTCGTACGAGATGAGACCGGTTAATTTTGTCGTCAGAAATCGTATAATATTATAAAAGTTATGATTTTATTTTTGAATTTAAATAATCGGGTCTGAAGAGCTTATTTTATAAACACAGTCGATGCAATCCGAAAAACATACCGTGCGACCGAAATATTTTGAAGTTGTCTTTTCACGAACATTAAACTCGCTGCGTTCGTCGTATATAAAGTTTAAAAATTGAAATGAATTCATTAGAGTTAATTCGCCAGAAATTTTATCCGAAATATTCGCGGATTTTATGCAAAAACTCGTTAGCACACTGTGTTGAAGCGACGTTATAGCGAACGACAATTATTATGTAGTCAGTGTATATAATATGATATAAAGTTGTTTGTCTGAAACTGTTGCTCGTGAATTAATGTCACCGAAAATGTTTTTGACAATAAACTGTTGGGATCTATACATTAAATAATATATAACCGCCTTTAATTTATACATCTGTGTGAATCTTTGCGTCTCGAATCATTTTCGTTTAATTTTCGTTAATGTTTATTGAGGGTTTGGCCGTTAACTTAAGTGAAAAAGCCATTATATTTTTCGTCGGTGGATTTATAACGTCAAGTTATTTACTCAATTAAGTGTCTGTAAAGTGCATGTAGATAGCGAATAGAAGTCGTAGCTATCTATATATATATATATTATAATAATTAAAAATCTACTCGTTTCAATCCCAGTTTCGTCATCACGACTAAATCGGTAGGTAGGTATAAATATAAACATTTCTCAAAGCGACACTTTTGTAATTATTAATAACAACAGCCGTATAACACTGTTTCTAAAAAGCGCGTCGATAATTTGATGATTCTCAAGATTTTCTGTTGGAGCTCTACTTGGCCGACGTTCGTATAATGGACGATGATTATAATAGAAATATAACTCTTGGCGGGGCTCACCGTCTTCATGGGTGCAAATCTAAGTCGTTCTAAGGGTGCTATCCTGCATCATCAAACAGACTAATATCGGTACTGATAAAATTGGTACATTTAATATTATCGCCAAATTGAATAATATAATATTTGTTTTTATGTATTTTCAGTTTAACACATGAGCTTGAGAGTAAACACTCGTCATTTCGAAATGAATACATTTTTTTTTTTGGATTACCTATGTAAGTTACGTTCTAATACATTTCATGCAGCTTATTTTGTTCATCCTTATACAAAGTTTTTTTCTGTTAATACTTTCACATTTCGTCTATTTTTTTTTTTTTTTAAAACACAACCCACATTTCTAGTATACATTGTAATATATGTATGCACATAGTTTTATAGTCTGAAGTAGAATACTACTCTAAAAAATATATCATTTATTTAACTCGAATAGTACTTAGTTATATTAATAATATAATTTAAAAATTATACATGTCTGAGATAAATGTCCCTTTTTTCTATGTATCAATCAGCCCCTTTTTTTAATGTACGTGCATATCTCGAAAAGTACTCAACGGATATTAATACGGTTTTCACTAATAGATCGATTGAGTCACGGGGAAGGTTTTAATGTATAATTTATTTTGAAAAATTAATTGGATGGTCAAAAATAATAATAATATATATAGTACATACAGTATGATTACGATAAGTGGAAACACTCAATAACTATATGCAGGCTTCATATATTTCAATTCTGCTTTTTTGGCTAACTAATAAACATTATTATAGGTACACATTCTCAAATAATTAGATTATTTTTGATGCGCACAATAATTTTTTTTTTTAAATAGCATGACTTATTTTTTACCACAATTTATTATATTTTGTATTTTTAATGAATTTTAGTGGTTGAAATTTTTTTCTAAGTTAAAAACTAGCCGAGTTATAGTAATCTGATTTTATGTTATTTACATGGTATAATAGATTATAAAATACGTAGTTAATAATAATAATAACGCAAACAACATAAAATCAGATTACTATAACTTGGCCATTTTTTAACTTAGAAAAGAAACTCAACCACTAAAATTCATTAAAAATACAAAAAAAATTATTGTGCGCATGCGCAAAATTAACTGTCGCAAAAATAGTCTAATTATACTACTTTATAATATTCTGTCTACCGGGGGGGCTGAGTTGCACTTACTGCAGCGAGTTACACCCAAAAGGAGTTGAACAATTACAATTTTTTTAAGAGTTGACATTTTTTACTGGAAACGAAGTGCGCGGGGTCAGCTATAATATAATAAATTAGAAGAAATATGGCATATACATTTTGTATAAATATATTTATTAAAAATAAAAATCTTAGACCTGGACAACGTCGGGCAGGACAGCTAGTATGATATATTTACGAAGGTATATTAACAGGGAAATAATGTTTGCTCGTTCGGATCTCCTGGCCACTAGTCTAGTGCATAAAAGTACACATAAACTTCCCTATTAAAAATGTTATAAAATTGTCATTAATTAAAACGTTATGCCCTTTAATTTTACCAACAAATTTATACAGCACATACACCGTAATTTAATAGATTTTGTTATCAAAAGAAAATGCATTAAAAAAAACCTCGAAGTCGCTGCATTGAAAGTCGGCCAAACGTAGGTAGGCGATGATTTTAATATGGTTTTTTAGTAAATATATATGTCCGGAAAGGGGTAAAAATAAAATTTTCGTCAATGGTTTTTTTTAGTTTTTAATTTTTAATAATGACTAATATTGCACTTTTTTGTATGGAATTTTTTTTTTTTGTGAAATTATTTAGAACGATTTGAGCGTTTATCACTCGCATTCCGCTGATATTATCGCTGCCACGCGTCTATAATATAATATAGCTTTTTAAGCACATATTATATATATTTTCACATCGCGAGTTATTTCATTATTTTATTATTAGTTCCACTCTCGCTCAGACGAGCAAATCATTTCCATTAAAACAATATAAAATATTTCTGCGTTCAGTGCGTTTTGATTTTCCAATCAGCTGCTTTCTTCGCTGTATCGATGACAGATGAAAAACCTCTACCGATCCATCGACACTGCGCGTACATAATATTATATGTGTAAGTAAAGCGTATAATATATATTATTTACACGCGCGTATTATTCACTAAGCTTTAATTTCGTACGGAGCGAGTATTAAAATAATACGAGCGTTGTTCAATAAATAATTTATTGTATATATATAAAAAAAAAACCTTCGACATCTTATAACTCTAACCGACTGCGCCACTGAAAAAACGAGTGATTGAGGACGGACGGACGCAGTGGCAAGTGGGTGTAAGCTCCATTAGCGACGTTAACGATTGGCACCGCTCTAGTAGAAGTATATATAATGCGCGGTAGTAGCGGTTAACCGGCGTTGCGATAAGACTCCGCAGCGACTCGTTCCTGTAACATAAATTGTGGAGGTAGGTACCGCGATGTCGGATGACGGTGGAAAAAAAACATGCTAAGTACCCGAGGTTGGTAGGTGTGCATAAAACATAATATATAAACGAGGAAAAAATATAACGAAAAATAAACGTATTTTTATCGAACAAGTGTTAAAAATAACAGCCATGGTACGTGTGGGTGTTGTATTATATTTATATTGGCGCGCACGTGTTTGTGTGTGTGTATAGTCTATATCGCATGTGCATGCACCTATATATTACTGCGATATTATGTTATTATATACATAGATACAAATTATATGATATGTATATATACCGAGTGATTCATTTAACGTAAGACATTCGTTATTTAAATATTTATTAACGTTTTCGAAAATGTACATTTTAGATGATTTCGAGTAGATAAAAAACGAAATTTTTTCCTACTTCTTTAATTGTTACATGCATTTTTAATTGTTTATTTCAAAGTGGAATACTTATTGGACATATAAAAATCGAATTTAGTAAGTATATGAGTTTTATATGTTCAACCCTTTCACTTCTACAGACGCATATATATATCCAACGAAAAAAACTCTGCTGTGCTACAGGCGCATTCTTACAGGTGCGTCCTGTACAATTTGAAATTGGTACCGTTTTAACCGTTTGTTGGTAACCGTTTTCAGAATTGAATTATCACCAATATCCAAGGATTTATATTAGTTAGGTACTTATAAGTTATAAAAAAATTGTCCGAAATCTGAGTTTTCTGGATTGAAATAAGAATTCTAAATAATATTTGCTTTGATGCATGCAATTAAATGTGTATACTAATATCATTCAAAAGAGTAAAAAAAGGATAACGATAAAAGATCGTAACATTTTGTAATGACTTGAAACTATGTAAAAAAAAAAATTTATAAAATCTTAAGTACCTACTATTTAAATAAAGATCATATTAATGATTTTACGTTAAACGGGTCACCCCATAAATATAATAATATGACACGTTGCGTCGCGTCGATATAAACGCCGAGTGTTGATTGCCAATATATAATATAAAATGGTGTACGTGCATAATATAGGAACGAGCACCGTAGGTAGAAATGAGGTAAATCTATGCGTAATAATATATATATATACGCTAAATTTGTACATATACCTATACGGATTACGGAGATTTATTTAAGTGGTCATGACTAATAACAATTTCCCTGCACATATTTGTGTTTAAATAAAACATTAAGACAGACGTGTTCCGCTTCGGATTATGCAATTAAAAATGTATAGGTCGATACGCCGACGACGGAAAATTATTATACCTTATAAACCGTATACAGGTGGTTCAGTATTTCGGTTAGTAACCTAACCTCTGTACATGATATCGCACATGATATTATTATACGCAACGTGTGCGTCTGTAAATTATTCTACCACATTTAATATGCAATACGATTTCCCTGTCGTACGGTGCGGCGTAATGTAATAAGTTAAGTTATATCATATTATAATACCATTTGCGTGTATAGGTGTGGTGTGTGTGTGTGTGTGTGTACTGTGGAGGCGGCGTTCGGATGGCGGAAATTGCGGTGGCTCGGATTATTCGGCCGCCGCAAACGAATGCGAAACGAATACGGAATAATTATAATATTCGAACATAAGCGAGACATGCAGCTCGTTTGAAATCACGAAATTGCCAACTACTCGGGGGTATTCTTTGTGCGCACACGCGCCAGACGTAGGTACAGAATACTATACAGGGTTTCCCGAGAGGATATCCACATTTTATAGCCGTAGAGTGGGACTCGCCGCTCTGATGAAAACCGGGTTTTTGCCGTTTTTATCTATAAACTAAAAAAAATACTAAAAATCGTGAGATTTATGAAAATAAAATGTTGAAAAGTCAAAATGTACACAAAAATAAGTTCCATAAAAATAGTTATTTACAATTGCTTCAAAAATTCAAAAAATTTGAAAATAACTTTTTTACCAAAAAATTAAATTAAATTAAAAAATATGTGTAGTCTTTGTCTCTGTGAATCTAAAAAAAAAACAGATTTATGATGATATATTTATCATCTCGGGAGATATCGCAATGGGTAAATCCTCGAGGGACACCTGTATAGTTTATGTATGATATATTATTTTGTACAGGCCGTATTGGACGATCGGACTGTTTTGCGCTGAAAGTTATTACGTCTGGCCGTGCCAGACGTTCGAGAATCACTCTGTATATGTACCGTATTATAATAATATTATTATATAGATCGGTTTGTCTGTCCCGTGTTCATATTATTATTATTATAATGTCGTTTCGCACGCGCTGCCAAAACTTTGACCATTACACCGAGGCAGAATGATCATTATATAATATCATATACGTACCGACTTCGGAGACTACAACGCGCCGTAATAACGACACGTCACGACCATCGACCAAACGGTATTCCAATAAGTAATCGGCAGTGTGCCTTGTGCAACAGCTGCAGTGTCGGATCATTTAGGGGTGAATTTCTCTGAAGTTGTGCATTCGCTTCGAGGTGTAATTATTATTATTATTATTATCATAATCATATCGTCCGGTTGTCTCGAACGATTAAGAGACTCAACACTCCAGACGGTATATGACGGGTGAGAATTACCTACGTCTATGTCATACATTGTAACATTAATAGTTTTAGAGACTTCTAGTTTGCGCCCACCTAGAGAAAGCATTTTTTTTTTTAATTAAACGATAAAACAGAGCCTCAAGAAAATCTTAAGTGGGATATAAAAATTCGAAATTCTAAGCATAAAATGTTATTTCAACATTTTTGATTAATATTGTATCGAATGTTTACGCATTATCTAGCGTTTTACTAATTATTTTGGAAAAAAATAACTGTATGTGCTTTATGACTCGATAAGCGTTGCGTTGCTCCAATCCACTGATGCCATTCGTAGTATACAATATACTACCTATTGTCGACTGTTAAATTTTTATTTATAAAATTAACGTAATTTGGATTTTCAAAATGGTACATAGACTCATAACAAAGTATAACATAATATTATATGTATAATTAACTTAAATTATAATTTTATTAAATTATTAAATTATCGGAAGACACGATATAGCAAGAATAGTATTTTACAAGAAGATAAAAACGAATTAAACAAATGCCTAAAAATAAAAATAAACTTTATACTACTTATTTTATGCAGGTTTGGTCCCGGCTAGAATATTTCTTGAGTTTTTAGATCTAAGGCTAAACCTCTCAATCTATGTATATAATTTTAAGTTTTGTTTGAGATTTCTACGGCGAGCGCTGTTTGATATAAGTTTATAACTTGTATATAACTTGTATGTATAATGCATAATTGTATGTTAACAATAGTTATTATAGCAGGTTGATAATGGCTAGGGCTAGGATTTAAATACAATATCAAAAAATATATCATGCATTTCATTTTGTTAAAATGTGTTAAAATTTGCTGAAAAATACTTAAAAAATATAATAAAATATAGGTGCCTCGTGTCTATAGTGAATTTACTAATAAATTTCAATATGTTATTAAGTGAACAAGAAACATCTTATAATTCAAAAACAGATTGAATTAAGTTACATCTTATGAAAGGTAAATCATTTTTATTAGTCTTATTTTGAAACAAATCCATAGCATTTAAAAATTATTTTCATACGATTTGGGGAGGAAACTAGCCACCATCTTGTAAATAGACGCTTAAAAATAAATATAAGTGCCAATGTATTATATAAACCCTTTTCCTAATTGAGTGATAATAGTTTGATTTGCGGCGCATGCACGCATACTCACTCAGGTGGTTCGTCGGCGTCGCCCGTCTGTCATAGTTTTTCTTCAGAAGACTGTCTAGTATCTGGAGATGATTCATTTTTGCACCGTACCTGTGAACAACACAAAAACAATGATTGATAGAATCACGGGTTTTTACAAAACAAATCCACCGTCTATAACTTTTAATTTGTATTTATTTTAACAATGCTGTACAACATTATATTGTTAGGTATGTTTATGGTGGGTAAATTCTATAAAAATTCTTTATTATGATATTACTATTAATAATGTGACCAATATTAATGATTTATTTATGGTTATTAAACAATCATCCATGCCATAAATTATTGACTATATTTTTCGCACGGGAAACGAATCTGTTAGTCACCGTGGCACTATTTGACTTTACATCGATAAAAAAAAAAAAGAAAAAAGTTCTACTTAAAACTCGGCAAAACTCTGTTGCCCTTCTCCACTCTCGCTGAGCGAACGCGTAAAATCGTTATCCCGCAAAACTCGTAAAATTTTTAAATAAAACGTCTTTTTAAACATAGTAGTAATAATATACAGTATAGAACGACCGTCGTCGATGCGATGGTGTCATCGGTTGGAAACCCCCGACGCAGAATTTGTAGATCTGGTTCGGACCGTAAAATACTCACACACACACACACACACACACCACACACACACACACTCACAGACCGTATTAATATAACTCGCGA
The DNA here is from genome assembly GCA_008086715.1 of Sitobion miscanthi. NCBI lineage: Eukaryota > Metazoa > Arthropoda > Insecta > Hemiptera > Aphididae > Sitobion > Sitobion miscanthi. Next base: position 10,489,910 of record CM017800.1, on the reverse strand, counting down.
ACACGCGGCGTCTCATGTATGCAATTTAACGGCGTAGCGCGCTATACAATTTTATTATTTTGTGTTTGTGTAGTACATCATAATACTTATCATCGTATGCGTAGCGAAAATTTGTTGTTTGGCGAAACACCTCGCGTATTTTTAAGAACGTAAAATGACGTTATTATATTTGTTATGGAACCACGAAATTTAATTTGTTCAACGTCGTTTAACTTTCTGCGGATACGTTTCTTTTGCCTCTCGCCACCGGTAGGTGTGTAAGAGGTTATGTGCGCACACAATATTATTATAATAATATAATACAATACACGGCGTATAATATTATGTACCTAGCGCACTACAATATAATATTGTTATATTATAATCGCAGCGATGCTGAGCCGTTATAATAATATGCTCACATTATACTGTGTACCAATTTCCCGACGCACATAATACGCTAAACTATACATACACTGTCGTTTTATTATTACTATAAACGTCGTCAAACGATATTCATTGTAAATACGATTTCATGTGATGTGAACCGCCAAAGAGTTAACATTATAATATTGTGTCGTGAACGATCACCCGGATGACACTATTTTACAAGAACGCGCATGCGCTTAAAATTATTAATAAACATTACAAGTGCCTATTAATGTTATTTTTATATTATTAGCCGTACCAATATATGGTCCGATATTATTTTAAAACAACTACCAACAAACCAATGTTCACTGCCTGCCTACTGAACATTATTTATATACATTAATTATGTCTATATATTTTCAATTATATATATATGTATTGATTAACTGTTGAGTTTTCTTCCAATTTCTAATTAAATACTATGTGTATGCAGTTAATTTATGTTTTCATAAATGTACGTTTATATTAGGAGGGGCGGGAAAAAAATTAGCACCAGAGCTGGAAAATCCCGAATAACAGCTGCAGTAGTTCGGAAAATGTTAGGTAAATGTGAATAATTATTATTAGTTTGGAAAATATCAAACGGTTCGGAATTTTATAGTACGGCCGAGTATGACATTATTATTAATATAATTATTATTTATTTATTTGTTTTGATAAAAGTCATAATAATTATACTACTGCAACAGTTTAAGATAATAGTGTATAATGTATTCTCGCCAACGCCTACGCCGAAGAAATATTATTATAAAATATAAGTACGAAAAATTCCGTTTACGGTTTTACAAAAACTTGTTCTGCAAAGTTACAGCGCGCGTATACAAATTATAACTTACCCATTATTTACTTATGTAATGTAAGTAAATAAAAAATTAAAACTCGAGTTTAGTATTTCTCTGTGTCTATTCGTGAAATTTTTTCCTCTCTCTTTGAAAAATTAAATTACAACGTTGATTTCGCTTTTATAGGTGAATCCCATCTGATAATCTTCTATATTCCTCAAGTCGTACAAATAGAATTATTTCTGTTTTATATTTGAGTGGCCGACCTTTGAATTTGGTTTTTCCTCTACAAAGTGTTTATTTAAGAACTTTGTCGCTTCCTTTGTTTGTATTGCACAAAAAGATGTCAACCTTGTAAATAATTGGATTAAAAAGGAACTACAAAAAAAAAAAAACCCCATCTTGATCAAAACGAGTATGTCCTATTTATATCACCCAATGACACACTCTCTTTCTTCAAATTTCCTTCTAATCATATTTACTGTGGACTAAATGGATAAGTATATATATTTTATATATTAGATTTTCCATTTATCACTTTTAAAATAATTGTTTCCATTTGGACGCACTCACTTAGACTATAAATAAAATTGGACAAATATTGATTGATCGAAGTGCAGTGTGTCCTTCTGGCTTCTGATAGATTTAATACTGTCAAAGTATTTAATTTTTTTACAATTAAATTTAATCAACTTCCATTTTTACCCTCAATTTTCAAAACACAAAAACGTATATGTATATTTAAAGTTTTAAAACACTGGTTGTATTCGCATGTTGGGGGGGGGGGTCATGTCATGATAACACGAAACGTTTGAAGATAACAATAGTAATAACCTACATATATTATATTAAAACAAAATATGATAAATCTTTGTCCTCAACGTCTAATTTATTAGCATCATATATTAATATATATTATATACCTAGTGTTTATACGTTATCAATAATTTTGGGTTCCCAACTTTCATGGTGACTTTCCAACACTGTATAATATTTAAGCATGAAGTATATAATATTGGAAACCTGACCTTGTACATATTTCGCTTTATATTATTTATAAGTTTTGATGTATACCTACGTGGAATATTTAAAAATATAAAAACCCTATCTAAATATTATTGTTGTTGTACCGTAATGCAATTTATTAATATTATTTTATTTATAATAATCACATAACAATACACGTAAAATCTAATAAAAATATGTAACGGCCCGTTTAATTGGACGTCAAGGTATTTTTCATAGGTAACACAAGTATAAATATAACGTTAATTTTATTTTGGTTGTATACTAATACAATATTTATGTATGTGTTTTATTTGTTTGCTTACTGTTTACAAACTTATTTTATATGTTTGTTGCATTATACACTGTGTAGTCGTATCGTATTTGCTGCACAATAATAATACACAGTACAGATAGTATTATGAATAAATAAAAAATATATATATATATTTTAGTGTCTCTGCAGTTTGATAATAATTGAAGAACCTGGATTCTGATGTATGTCGATAAAAAAAACTTCCTTTACCGGAAATCTAGAAGGACTCATAAAATATATCCTTGACCTGTGTTCTTGACATAGGTCTTTGGGTGAATTAATGGCACGGATCCTTGTGTCGAGCTTTTTGGGGTCCATAGACGAATTCAAAATGGCGGTCATCTTGCCTTGGATTCCATACATTGAAGATCGGACCGATTTATAATCATACATTTCGATTTTGCTTTGACCATGAGTTATCGCGATTCCAGAGACGAAAAATCTAATATAATCCATTATGGATCCAATGCACTATAAAATAATGAAATACTCAAACACGTTTACCTATATAGGTACGTATAAATGTATGAAAAAAAAAGAAATCTATTATAAATTTAACGAAATCAGGATTTTTATCATATATATATATATTGATTAGAGCGTGATATTAGGTACAGTGAAATTTAAAAGTCATATTTTAAAATATATCTTATTAAATACAAACTTATTTTAAGTTTTATGTTCTTCATATTCATAAAAATAATCGTAATTGGTCTAACAATTTGTATATATTGTTTATAATGTTTGCTAATTTTCAGCATCAGAAAAAAACAACACTTTTTTAATGAATTTCAGATTAAATTTTAATTAGTTTTATAAAGAAAATATATATTATATAAAGAAATGCCAATGATTAATTTACTATATAAATAAGAAAATTATTCTACTAACCTAATTTGTGTAACTATATATTATGAAAAAATAATTAAAATTATTAGTTGTTATAATTAATTTTATTATTCTAGAAAGCATCTACATCAAAGCCGGATTAGAGATTGAGTAGAGGAGGTTTCTTGATAAGTTTCAAAAAAAGGTCAAAACGTTTTAACATTAATTTCCAACACTTTCAAAAATAGAATATTCGAAAAATAATTAACAATTAAGGCATTGAATGCTTTCGGCGTATATTATATTTTAAGTTATCTTAAAATTAAATAAAAAGACGGTTTGTATTTATATATAATATATACACATATACTGTACGCTACACATATTACAGATTATTTGTACCGTGCAACTTACTTTATTTCCTTATTTTAATTATTTTTTTTATACTGACTTTATCAGCAATGAAATTACTTTGTGGCGGGTACGATTATTGTTGTTTTCAAGAACGATTAGGTCATCACTCATCAGTCGATTCATTCATTGTTCTGAGTTTATTAGTTAATAATTAGGATAAAATCCATAGTCGAGGCTGGTCGAGGTTTGCCGTTGGGATTGTGGGAGCTTCGCCATCTCCATTCTAAACCGTTATAAATTTATTTTACCATTACCCTCTTTCGACGTGAAGGTGGAAAATATTTTTTTTCGTAAAATACCTTAATCCTCCGGATACAGTCTACATACTTTACATACCAACGAATTGAAACAGGACAGAATTAATTCTCGTCGTGATGATTTAAAAAATATTCAAATTTATACTCTTATTGTTATTAATTGAATAATTATTATAATTCTCCGATACCATTATAATTTAATGATACAACCGATATAATTTATTAGTTTGTTTAAAAATGAATAAAGAATATTTTCAGTGATATTACTAGGAAAAAATTATTTACCTGCTTTTAGCATTTCGCAGGTTATTATACTTCTGAAAGTAAAACCAATATCGATTTCTATTACAACTAACCAAACTGTATAACCGTATTAAACCATCTACACCGGCAGTTATAAAAATTGTTAGTTACAGAATGTGTGAGCATTTTGTATTGTTAAAATAATCTCTATTTTCCATAGGTTTTGTATAGAAACATTTTAATGATGCTGTATAATAAATTATTATAATAATATCGTAGAATTTGAGTCATTTTTTTTTTTTTTTTTTTTTAGTACTTGACAGGAACTTATAAGTATTTCGTTTTATAAATATTTTCATAAATCATTTTAACTTAAAAGTTTATTTATCGGTTCACCTTAAAATGCGAGACTTAAATGTTTGTTCGTTTTTTTTAATCAATCAATATGGACACTTTTGTTCTTGTACATTTGTTAAATATACATATAAAAATTGGGTAATTTTTAATATATTCGCGCACACTTCGAAGTGTACTTTAACAAAATTCATTCTGACACTACAAAGTCACACAATCAGGTAATAACTTTTCAAAAAAAAAACGAACTAAATTAAATCAATATTGTTTGGTAGCCCAAACAGAACATTTTTCAATACAAGACAATATTTTTTAGATGGCTCGTATGTATAATATTTACTATGGTTATTGAAACATATAGTAATTCATAAATATTCAGTAGTCAGAAAATTTACTATTGAAACATTTTCTACGTTTACAACAACAAAAGAACCAAACTCTGTAATAAGTTTTGTCATTTTATCACTAAAAGTAAAAATATGTTTATATTGATATGTTTTTTTCATTTTTTTACCTGTAAATAAAATACTTTATAATACACGGATCTGGTTACACTGAAATATTTATATAAACAAATATCTGCATAGTTTCATTATTTGGTAGTTTATACATTTTATTAATAGGTATGGTGTAAAAAGTGTTTATTATTATTCCGTCTACTCCAGTCATATAATATTATATTTATAAAATATACTACTGTAGACATTTATAATAATAATTAATATATCTAATTAATAAAACTAAAAATGATAAACTCGATATCTAACCAAATATTATAATGGAATATCTGAATTTACAACGAGTTTTTAGCGATGATGTTTGTTTAGTGTAACATTGAAAATATCAACCTGTATAAATCGGTGAGTTTAATGGCATAGCATTCAATTGAAGTTGAACAAATAAATCTTTAGGGAAATATAAAGTCGTTTCAATGATATTATTGGCTGTGAGACGCAACACATATAGACCAAAACTTGGGAAATGCACGCTGATTTTTTTTTTATAATTTAAAGCTCTACGATTCAATAGAATATATTTTATTTCATAATAAAACGCGACTTACGTTAATCTTACGACATAATATGGTAGTCCCAAAATTTGGTTTTTTGAAAAAATGTATTTCTGACCTAATTTATCCAAGAGTAACTGTACAATTATCTTATGTCGTTAAATAGTACTGATTTCAATTAAAATATTGAATACAGTTATTAATAAATGTGTGTAAATCTGTTATAGGTAGTATCGTTGAAGAGAGTATTACATTCATATTATGGTCGTCACACGTAGTAAAACAAAACAAACACATAGTCAATAACTAAGTCGCATGTTTATCACGTGTGATGTTGTAAATTCGATTAGCAACGTCTTTATCCGGTAAATATACACGTAATTATAAAATCATTTCGGCCTTATGTAGGTACCTATGGTATTATTTATTTTAACGCCCACTTCCGGCAGATTCGATAGTTGGAAAATCCTGATGATAGATGAACCCGTAACCGAAAAGTACATTATCGTTTGATGACTTTCAGTCGTAGGTAGGTATTGCAATATTTCTGATTTTGTATTATTGTCGTAACTCATGACACACAACAGCCAATAATGGTTCAAGATACTTAAATAGACGTCCGGAAGAGTTAAGTCCGATACCAAATACTAAAAGTACCTATATGATGTATATCATTATGCTTTGTCGGAGAATATTTACTATTTTATTATTTTTCAGTATATATTTAAAAACTAATACGAACGTACGAAAAATCTCGATAAATTTATGGCTTATAAAACTTAAAATATAATATTATAACACATAAATCAATTTTAATGTTGAGCTATAAAGTATTGTTTTGCTCACGACAGTAATTATAATCTATAATATCGAAAAAAAATTTTAGGAAAAAAACTGAATGCTACAATAAGACGATTTTTTAAGAAGATTATCACAATCAATATACCTAGGTAATGGTATCGGTTTTGAAGTTTTTCTGAAGTTAAGGTAGGAGAGTACCTAATTCGTATATAATTTAATTAAAAACTATGTTAATAATAATTTAAATTATATCTACTAAAAATATTTCCATTATAACCTTCATACATGTCAAATAAATAAATAACCACTTAAAACGGCTTACCAAAATATACAATGGTGATACATGCCTGACACATATTCGGTTGAATTTATACGTCGTTTGTACTATAGGCGTTCGACAGTCATAAAACAATTCAAACTCAGTGTTGACAAGTCACAATCGATATAATTTTAATTAACAGTTGTGTTGCAGTCAACATTTGCAAGAGCTTAATTCCATATAATTAGACACAAAATTCCACAGTGAACTCACATCAAAAGTTCAAACATCAAATACAAAATTGTTTGGCTTAAACAGTCGAAACTGCGATTTTGACGAACGTTTGGTGCATTCTATTATGCGGGGTAATTAATTGTCAACCATACTCGCCTCTTTTTTGAATACGTTAGTACTTACACCTAAATTGAAATTCCAATTAGTAGTCTATGAATTAATTGACTTTATATGTACAGGATGGGTGTAAATTTTCGGGGCCACAAAGGCTAATTCGACTCGTATACAATATACGTAACATCTTTCAGTCCATCACTTATTACACTCAGATATCAAACGACAATGCTTGGCAAATCACGGAACGTATAATGTGAATCGATTCGGAGGGATCTATAACATTATAGCATTATTATTAATATCTAACGATCCATTGTAAATCCATGTATATAGAAATTACGGATCACTGGCCAGCAGCGGTTTCAATAGTTGTTACAATAATAATAGCGATTTTTTTATACATCGAAGGTAGCCGTGGTGCTTTTTGCCACGATTATAATAATACCATCAAGCGAGTCCTGGCAACTCGGCGGGATGCGTTTAATGTAAAAAAAAAAATAAAAAAGAGAATAATGTTTAAACACAAAATAGCCTCTTCCGCCGGCCCGAAACAGCTAACGGAAAGGCGTGGCCCGTCCATTATATATATATATGTTATGTCTTTAATATCTATGGAAATTCCGGAGATGTTATGTATGACGTTCACTATAGGGATCGGTCGGGCGGCGCATTTTACCCCAAAAACCGCGATATAATACGACTATATGCGTTGATGATGGACAGTACGATTAGTATAATTTGAATACGTCATAGACCACACTCGCGATGGATATGGCGGTGGCCGAGTCGTGGAAAATTAATTTAGGAATTACAATATCAATCGGACAAAAGGAAACGGTAGCGTTTATGATAATATTATTATTATGTTTTTGTCCGCGCGAACGCTATTTGTATAAAACAATATTCATCTTGTGACCGGTTATACAGTGTGGTTCACCACGCGGGTTTTCCACCATTTTTTTCCGTTTAACAATGAATTTATTCAAGTTTTGATTTTAAGAACTGTTATGTATGCTTTGACACAATTTTTTCAAACACTTGAACTTCTTATACCATTTCTTTATAACCAAACTTTTTTTCTAGAATGATAATCAAAATATTTTTTGCTGTGAAGTCGAACAAGTTGCTTATGAAGCATTAAATTTAGAATTATATTATGACTGTATGCCCTTAGGATAATAGTATATCATAATTCATAAGAGTTTTAAAGATTCCCTATGAATGGCGTGTTTTATGATTTAAAAATTATCTAGTAAATAATTAATATATTAGAATTTGATATTCATAAGCAATACAGTGAGTACCTATACTAAGTACTAGATTAATAAATTTATTAAATATTAGATACATGATCAAAAACCATTATCAATAAGGACTATTTAATAGTAGTAATAATAATAATTAATAGTAATCGTAGTATTGATAATAATATGTTATGATTGGTAGGTTTAATATAATATAATAATACATTACAGACCACACAACATAATATGAACGTTGCTCGTGAAATTATATTTTGCACGTCACGATGGGGGTTCTTTTATTAAAAATATTGTTCAAAATAAATTTAACCATTATATAATGAACTACTATTAATATTTGCAACAACTACTGCATTTAATATCATATATAGACTATAGATATTATCATCGTATATTTTAGTTGGTCTCAGCCCACCCATAAAAACTTAAGCAAATTCGGGTGGACTAACTCTCTTCAAGCCATCCAATTTCCACCAATGATGTATGTTGGCATATTATTATATTTTTGGCGTTCGTGTTTTTCTGTATTTTATAATCAAATATTACACACAATAATATGATAACACGATATTATTATAAAGTGCGATGGCTTATCCGTTTTTACCGATCGCGCACGTTAGTACATCTCTCCCCTCTTCTCACAAACCTAAGTATAATATTATCAATATTCGATTGTAAATAATATTACACGCAATATAGTTGTTTAGCGAGTGCTAGCTATATATAGCTTAATATTTACCTTCGAATGAGGACGGTAGACGAGATATTCAATCTGTAGTTTTTATAGTTTAAGAATTGAGTGTGAAGAGAGAGGAAAAAATCATATGGCATCGGCGATAAGGATGGTTATTTCAAAAACGGATGTGATTCTTGCGCGGATCCGTTGTAGTCTGTACCTACTACGTTTAATAACCAAAAAGAAAAGCATTGATACGAATATTGTAGAAAATACATGATTTACTGCGTAAGCACTAAATAATATTTACAGACCATTTTCGTTTAAGTATATATAATATTGGAATATTTTTTTTTTACGTTCAAAGCATATTATAAAATATTAAAATGTATAGATAAGAGTATGCGGTCTTTCGAACGTTAAAATAAATTATCGTTAATAATGACAAACTACCTAGATATCTGTTTAGTTATAGTGTATTATTATATGGACGGTACACACATTAAAACAAACTTTTTATTAATAATTATACATGATATTTTTTTTGCTCTTCTCGATTCCGCTTTGGAATATTATAAGATTAAAATTAACGAGACGTCCTCGGAGGAACAAAAGAAAGAAACTAATATCGTCGCATAAAAAAATGTAACAGAGCTCGCGCATAAGTGGTTCCAAATTGCGTTGAAACTTTTCGAAAAACCTCGCCGAGATAACGATACGTCAGAATTTGCTGTCAAAAGAGAATCACTCTGTGTGTATTATATAATAATATAATATGGGTTGCTCGGTCCCGGTGAAGCCGCGGCTATTCCTTAGACAAACATTGACGCAACGCAGTGCAAATATTAGAGACGATAAATTATGAGTCGTTGATATTATAGGGCGTATATATAATATATGTTCCGCCTTATTCGCTAATTATTTACAACTTCGTACACGGCATTTAAAATTAATTGCTCTATTCAAAGTGTACTCGCCGGTTTGATACTTCATTTCATGCGCATTCGCTTTCGAGTCGCTCGCAATCGCGTGTATCGCGTCGTCCATGATGCCTTCGAAAATCATCATGGTTTCGTTTTGTCAAATAATATTGTTTTCGTCCTTTGCAATTAATAATAAAAAAAAAATATAAAAATAACTATACAATTACACCGGCAAGAGATACAAATTTAAGTCTTCAAAGTTTAAGTATACTATAAATATATACTTATAATATTATATTTATATATACATTACACTACATACACCTAATCGCGTTTTAATACTTTCCTTTTTTTTTTACCTCAGCCGTTTGAAATCATAACTTATTTACATAATGGGTACCTACCTACGTGCTTTTTTATGGCACGATTCTACTGACCGTTTACCGAAACCGTTTGTAGTAATTTACAAACTTTGAACTAATAAAATATTCATATAGATATTTTTATCTTTAATTATACTATACAGGATGATTCAACAAGCATGTACACTTAAATTTTGTCATTTAACAACGATTTTGTTTATTTTGTTTTATTTTTGGAATGTTTAATACAATTATTAAAGACCATGTTTTAAAATTATTGAGATTTTTTTCTACTACTTCAGGAGTATCATGTGGACTGTTGTGATACAAACTTCTGTATTTCAAATACATTTTTAGTGAAAATTGTTCAGTGGATAATTTTTTTTTGTATCCAATCAAACTCGATTGAGTTGACTTTCAGTTATAAAATGTTTTTATTATAAGGATACAATACTATGTCCTTTAAAATGGTTTTACAAAAAGATGAAATAAAATATGGTATATTGGATATAGATTTTATTAATGCTACAAATTATAAATGTTTGTGGATTAATATTATAAAATATTAAAATCACCATAGCCCTTATATCTTCCGAACCCGTTATTATCAACTTTACTATCAATGTATGACTTATTATTCAAAGTACATAATTTTAAATAACTCAATAAATACTCGTTAAAATTTTGATTTAGACGCATCGAAATTTGCAAGGAAATCGTCTGTTGAATAATGATAATAATTAACAGTAGAAAAATGAGGTTCTTGTTTGAAAAACAGAAGTTTGTACCTCCAGGGCATTCCTTAAGTAGTACAATAAATCTCATGGATTTGAATATGGTAAATTTGAATAACTGCATTATTGAAGAAAAAAAAGGTGAGCATACATAGTGTATCACATCTGATCTGTATATCATCTAATAACACGAGGTATATGTAAAATATTTATATATAATATATTTTTAATCATCACTTATATTTTATATAATTTCGTACATTTATATATTATACATTGTATAATATTATATAAATCTTGTATATATTTCATATCATCTGAAGAATTCCAGCAGACCTCTTTGTACGTACACTATAGTAATACGTACATCCGTTAGACCGTCTTATTTTGGAAAACAATTTAAACTGAAACATTCTGTGATATTATAATGTAAATAGTTTTAGCGTACTGTAGACGAATTGTTATATATACATAAATTAGTTTCCATTTAGGCTTATAGTATATCTATACATAATTTGTTATATATCCGACATTTTTGACTAAAAAAAAATATATATATATATTTATATATAATGGTGATACTATTTTTTTACCGTTATAATTTGTTCAGTTTTTTACTCTGTCAAACAAATTTTTTTTTCGTGCAGAATATTTTTCTAAAGATTTTCTCTTGTAACGACTTTACATAAGAACTTCAAATTATGTTAAAAAATATTTCCAAAATCTTTAATACCTTTTGTATTACTCTCTACTAATCACCTATAGTTGTGTATACCAAGAAATAACGTGGATTTATATAATACTCCTCGTTATTATTATCATTAGTTATTTTTAATAGATTCGTAGAAAAACAAAGATGTCCAAATGTAATTGACGCGTTTCTTGTTTTTTTAATTGATATTACGATTTATGATAAAACACGAAAACATTGGTTTTATTTTTTATAAAATGTGTAAAACGTTTTTAAACGAAATTTTAATACGCTCCAGTGGTTCCATGTCGTATCCAGCAACATTGCCATATGGTGTAACCACATGTTATCGGTATTACGCTACTCTTGAGCAATTTGCGAATAACAATTAAAGTACTCGACATAAATCGATATTGAGAATCGAATGATTCGAATAATCGGTTTTAATTTGAATCCGTCTATTTTATTATGTTAAACGTCTTGTTGAAGAATTTTAGATATTTTATAGAATAAACTCTTACCATCTAAGTAGTTTCTAATGAATTCCTTAGTTTAACGTCGGTAAATAAATTAATTAAATATTTATTGTTGTTAATTTATTTTTTATAGGTGGTAAAAAAATTTAATAAAAATATTTCTCCCCGATTTAACCATGAGACAATATAAAATAAACTTGGACGGGCACATTTTACATCTTCAAAATAATCACTGGTCTCGTCAAACGTAATTACTGTGTACCTGATTTAAGATGTTACACTCTTTTTTTCCGCGCTGAATGCCACTCGCTCGTGCATTGTCAGTTGTCGGTTAATATTTGTTGGGTACAATACGTAGGCGAATACGTCTTACAGAATAAGTTTTGGATTTTCGTCTATACTAGATGTTCCCCATTTTTCTTACTATTTTTTTTTATTATAGTTTGGACAATATTGTGTTCAGGATTTAAATTATAACACGGCGTTCCGGACAGGCAATTAGGGTACACCGCTGTCGTGGGAGTCGTTTTACCGGATTCTCATTACATAATATAGTAGGTATATATTTTAAAATGAGTATAAATGTACAATATATTTCATTAGTATAAAATTATTAAGTTAATTGAAATTATAAAAATTGCATTTAATTCTATAATATGTCTGTAATGACTGAATGCACAGTAAGAGCCGAGAATAGTTGTATAAATTTATTTTAATATTTCATAATAAAGTGAAACGTTGGAATTAAAATTCGGCCAAAATGCCTGTACATAGTTAACCACTAGAGCTGCTATTTTGATGTTATGTAATTTTTTCTAGTATCATAAAACGTAGCTCCTTTTTTACGACAATTTTCCATAGAAAATGTGTTTTTGGTGATACATGTTAATGTTAATTTTATATTTGTTTTCCTTTTTTTTTTTTCAAATTTGTCAATATTTTTACTCTATCTAAGAACATTGTTCAAAGTTTTAAATTTCTTCTATAAATAAAGATACTTAATAACTATTAATAAAATATTAATTTTTTTTATAATTTATGAATAATCACCGAAACCAAAATACATAACAATGTAACCTACATAATAATAATATAAAGTGAAAAATTTTTATAAGATACACAAAATTCATCGACCGCTGTAGATATCATATATATATATATAAATTATAGAAAAAGTGTTAACAATATTTCTATTTTAGTTTTCAACTATATGGCTACAATTTTATAATAAGTGTCAAATAATTTAACTTATCATTAAGGTATTATTATTTAATTTTTAAAAATATATCAATAATACATATCGTTCTAATGTAAATATTAATTTTTGATTGTGTAGTTAATTATCTCTAACTCGTGTATATAATATAATGCAAATTTATGTATGTACAACTGTGTGCTAAATTAAATTGCATGTTAACTATTCATCTTAATTTAAAATTTTTTCGTAAAAATGTATGCGTTCTAAGTATTTGCTATTAGGTATGTAGCGTACATTTTTTAATATTATGTGAATGTTGAACTCAACATACCCATTAAAAGTTAATTCTTATAGGGGATGTATAAAAATGTATACATTTAAAAACATTTTTGTATTTAAGTTGTTCATGCGATATCAGTTACAAGTAAACAATATAAGCAATATTATTATTATTATTATTTATATTTAAAAAAATACATTTGAAACATATTTTTTGTCACCCCTGCACCGAAAGTTTGGTTTTCAATAGCGGTTGAAGCGTTGGAAAGCGTCCATTTTCCATCCAGCGGGTGGTAAAGTGGGAATGCCTAATAGTGCCGGGTGGTAAAGTGGAAATCCCAAAAATTGCCGGGTGGTAAAGTGGAAATCCCAAAAAAATGCTGGACGGTAAAGTGGAAATCCCCAAAAGTTCTCCGGTCACATTTCACGCGCGACGCGCGTATACCCTGCACAAACAGTCACTGAAATCTATACCACGGTCGTCGGTTCCTAACAAATTATAAACTTTTGGTTACATCTCATAATCTCCATGCGTCACGCTTAAAATAAATAAAACCAAATCGCTTCTTTCATGAAACATATTGTTTTCGTACAATTATAGTCTAGTTGTTGCATAGATCCCTGCAATACCTTTGCCTTTATCGATGAATGCAGAGGCGTGACAAAAAATAGTATGTGTGGTTCGTGTGGGAAGGCAATATTTCAGTCTTGGCAGCACACGTCGCCCGCGACTGAAATAGCTCACTTCCCGCCCTTGCCACACAATATAGCATTTTACTTTTTAAGCTCTGAAAAATAAATTGTATAGGTTTTTTAAAATATATTTTTGCATTTTTTTGTGGCATTAATACCATATTCCTAGTTGTCACTGTCGACGCGTCCCGAATGTTCACAGCCGAATGACCAAATCGGAATGTGTTCTGAATGGTTTTTCACGAAAGACCTTTCAGGCGCGAACATTTCGTCCAATGTACGGCAGTAATGGTCATAAATACTTTCAGAGCTCTCTATTTTATAATTTTTTTTTCTACTCCGCAGGTATTTCCAAAGCAGCGTTTTCTGCCGTATAGAAGAATGAAAAAAAGTAACACCCGCCGTCGTTTCACCGCGGCGAATTCGTCGATTCGTTCGAAACATAAATAGGTTAGCGGAAAAAAAATATACACGAGTGCTCGCAATTTTCGTAGCCCACAGTATAACTATAATAATATTATAGTGGTCCCCCAGCAACAGCGACCGCGATTGCTATAAATTTGCGCGCAGCTCGTGAAAAACGAACATCAGCCGCAGCCGAGTGCAGCTCGTATATAGCTCTGGTGAGCGATTTGAGGTGTGTGCTCGTACATACATATCCTATATATATATAATATATTATATAAGATGGAGTTTGGCGATGGCGTGTTGTGTCCCCAGAAATACGAACGAACCGCAGCCATGTATAGTTTCCGGTCGGGTTGTCAAAACACAGGAAAAACGTCTGAGAGACTTTTATGCGCGCCACTTTCTCTCTCTCTCTCTCTGGCTCGCTATAGCTCCCACACACACACTCTGCCCGTCCGCCGGTTTCAACTTTTATTTCTGTGGGAATCGCCAAACGTCCTCCCCATAATGTAATGGCGTACTGTGTTAGGCGAAAAAATGGTTTTTTTTTTTTCTGCAAACGTACCTTTTACACGGACCGTACGTTTTAACGCTGTGGTTTTCCGGCATCGAGTTTTTCTCGTGTCAGACCGTTTGGTTTGGTCGTCGCCCGACAAAACGCCATTATTTTCCAACCGTTTATTTGTGTTTTAATATTTTTAATCTCTGAAGTATGACGGTCATCGAAATAATTATTACGTCTCGGGTTGAATGGTGATTTCACGAAATTAACGTCATAAAACATCAAAGCTAATATAAATTACGTCTTTCTATGGAGAAAAAAAATTTAATCCGCGGGTATATTATATTGTACAGCTTTTGTTGATAATATTTAAATTTGATTTAAACTTTAAACACGGTTTTTGAAAAGCATTTTCATAGCTTATTACTAATTACTGAAAAAGTTAAGGAAAAACAAATTAGGTTTAATAACCATCTTTATGTTTTGTTTTTTATACAGTTATTTTTTTCTGCGAGTTTGATATTTTTAATACGAAAACTCGATTTAACGTTTCACAAAAAAAAAAAATGTCCACGAATTTACTTACCAATATAATGATATTATACTTAATAGTTTAAACAAAGCACGAAACTTTCAAAAGGTCACAGTGTATGGCACTTTTTTGGAACACAGATATAATTTTCGGTCGCAAATGTCAATAGGCAAAATTATAAAACGCGAACTGTGTTCCTAAAATACTAGCAAAAATGTAAAGACGTGTAATAATTTTAAAACAATATTGTCTTGTCGACAGTAGGTACCTATATGCAGCTCCGTAGAGGTGCCACAACTGCCCTAACTAAGACGATCGAAATTTACATAATATTTTGTTATTACATTATTAATATTAAAAAAATATATTTTTCAGATCGCAACACATTTAGTCATACATTATAATAATAAAATCTCAGTACCTATATGATCATGTTGTACGACTCATGGGTATATAAATTATTTAAGGACAAATTAGTCCACGCGAAGGTCGTTCAAACGACGTTGTCCGCGATGGACCGAATAAAAGACAATATATTATAATATATACGGTGCTTGGCAAACTTTAAGTAACGCGAAATACACTCCCATAATGGTTTCGCAAAACTTATGAGCTTGTTCAATTATATTTATAAATTCGAGTGATTCCGGTAAAAATTATATCCTGTGAAGTGACAATTATAATTATCACAATGAAAAATAACCTAGTTAAAATTGGTAAAATTTACTGCGCGGTTCTGAATAAGTGCCCCGCAGCAAACATTATTGTGCCAACATTTTCACAATTAATTTCAACAGCTTATTTCTCATACATCGTGACCGGGCCAAATACATGTAATAAACTGCCAAAATTTAAAAAAAAAAATAATCTTCAAACCGAAATTAAATTGTTGGCCAACGCGATATTTTATATTTCTTTACTGCACCTCCTACCTTATACAGTAAACAGGGTGATTTATCAAGCATGCTCACCCCCCCATTTCTTCCCTTCAAGTACCATAAGCACCATATTGTTAAATAATTAGATTTGTATGCAATTTTAAGAGTGTCCTCATACGATACAAACTTCTCTTTTACAAATGAGAATAACCCTTTTTGTTCTAAGTTATTGAATTTCATTCTTTTAAAAACGTTAACTTCATAATATATATTGAAGATAGAATGGTCCATTATGGTATTACTTTTAAAGGTATGTGCTTAATTATTTAAAAATCATAGTAACTTCTAATAATAATATAATATTGGCATTTAATATTTGTGAAATTTATCCGAGCATAATAAGTACCTACTAGACTGAGTAATCTATTCAATAAATTATGTACGATATAAACCACTATTATAAGGATTAAACTATTCTTAGTACGGAACATTTTATAACATACAAACTTCTAGTTAAACATTTAATTTAAATGCATCAACATTTTCAAAAAAAACCCCATGCCTACTATATGTACGTGATTTTAAGAGGTATATAGTCATTCGAAAAGTATAAGATTAAGCCGTAACAGGATATTCATTAAATGAGAGCTAAGTATATTTTGAAAATATAGTCCTTAAAACTTAAGTTTAGTTAAAAGTACCAAAAAAAATGAAATTTATATAAATGCGTAATTAAATAATAAAAGAAGGGCGGTCGTGCTTGGCGATTCACTTATCAACCTGTTAATAAATATTATATTATGTGTCTCATTTACTGATATTATACACTATGATATTGTAAACTATGAATAATAATATGTTTTAAATTATTTTGTCTACCTATTTAAACTGTAGGACAGTTGTTGAAATTGTACTTGTCTGGCGTGAGAAATACGTTTTGAAACCTTTCGTAGGATTTAATATTATAGAAAAAATGTCTGTCAAAATAATTTTTATGAATCGTACATAATCTGATTAGCAGCATAATATTGAAACGTAGAAAGGGACGGAACCATTTCGATGAAGTAGTACGAACTATTTTAATCACGTTCGGCTTTTACGAAGTTCTCCGAGATATTGCGATTCTACAAAATAAAAAACTATATAAATTTAAGTAATTACTTTCCTTCACGAGCGATAAAGTCGGGATCGCTTTTGAGTTGGACTACTTTTTTGTGAATCAGTTACCCCTATAATGATACACGTGCACTTAGGAATTCAACCTATATAATTTAATACAATATGCATTATAAAGATGAATACGAGCGTATAATATATTATTGAGACGTCGGAAAATATGATTTCGTTCGCACAACAACCTACCAAGGAAACATGTCTGATTTATGGAATCGCATAGTATCGGCCACACGGACAAAGACGAAAGACGCGCGCCAGCGGATTTGGCGAGTACAAAGTCGCTTAATATTTAAAAAGGATGTCCGTCGTTTTCATGTACGAGCACAAAAGTACATTCAATTCCGACTAAACATTATAGACGTCTGGCGTGTTTCGTCCGATACATAATAATGTATGCAGGTCGTGGGTACCTGCTCTAAGGATGGGTAGATCCACGTACGTGGAATATAAGGCACACGCGTTTCCCGGGCACGTCATACCATAATATAGTCGTAATCGATTAAAATTATTTGCGTATAAACCGACCGATAGCTCGACCAGACGCCACACATCATTACGTCCGTTAGACGGTCTCAGCGCCTACTCATCATAATTATAATGGATCGCCTAATAAATTATGTGTTAATTATATTTCATGCGTGCGGGGCCATGTCGTCGGCCAAAGGCTATACGATGCGTAATGACAATTATAATAATAATCATATCGATAATAGTGGGTATTAAAAATTAATGATGATAAGCCGAGCGAGTTTTTGCGCGTCATTAATAATAATACATTTCGACACAAAACCGTTTAGGTGCGATGAAATATTCAATGCGGACGGCACAGGAAAAATAGAGCCAAAGTGGCATTTCTGATCTGGATGGGTTTTCCGCACAACATTCGAGAACGATCTCGTGATGTCGGCGATCGGAATCGAAAACCTATTTAGCGTTTAGCGAATTCGTGGCTTAACGAAGGGCCGGTCGTACTGCTATATTATTATACGGTAACTTTAAAATTACTCTATTATTTATAAGTCGTCTACGCGAATCGTTATTTTAATGAAAAATAGAATTCCCACGAGTGTATTTTCGGCGGCCACGAATGTCTCGACCACCGTGTGACATACCGAATTGTGGGTTTCGGGGGGGGCGATAAACTTATCGATGTGCGTTTAGTAAACAGTGTGTTTAAAACCAAATGAGATGGATATATATCGTAATAGTGCCATTAAAAATCGTATCGCGTTCGACGAACGCAAAATAGGTTTTCGATTTCACTCACTCGACGTGAAATCGTTTCAGAGAAATTTGTGTGGAAAACACCCTCAAACACGCCGTATATGATATTGTGTGCATATTGCAGGCAAACGGTTTTATATTATACGCGCGTGTTCGATAATATTATGAAACCATATTTCGTAATAAATAATCGTTATTTACTCAGCGATGGTAGATTATCTAGTCAGAGTTCGTCGAATAATTTTTCATTAAAAAGTGAAGAAAGAATATCCTCTTCGAAAGCAATATCCCACGTTTTACGTAGTAGTTTATAATGGCTATGTTATAAAACAAAACAAAATACCCAAATCCCGACGACGAATATAGAGTTTCGGCATCTGTTCATCGGTACCAGCTGAGATAATAATAACGACGATCCTCAGTCGGCTAGATACTACGGCCTTAAAGGAATTTTGCGATGACGAGTACAGCATATAATAAGAATACACATAATATCTTCGGCTAATGGTATCCGATGAATGTTTGACGGGGGAATGGAAAAAAAAATTGTTCGCGAAATCCAATGCTCGCGATTGATCAGTGAAATCGAATATGATGACGCAAAGTGTTTACCTATCTCTGACGAAAAAACAGTCTTTACCTGTCGTTACCTATAGCATGGTTCAATAGAATATAGTGGTTACCCGAACATCGATATCATTGTCGATAAAAACTTCCAATATTTTTCAGATCATAATATTATATTTAAAAAAAAAAAAAAAAAAAAAAAATGAAAACCCGTAGACTGATGACTTGGTGGACAGATAACTGTCTAAAGAGCATATATTCTGTATGCTCGTGGATACGGAATTTTTATTATAAATGGTAACAGTACAAGGTATGTCCAGGGTGGAATGATTTTTTTGGATTGAAATGTAGTGGGCCTGGGCGGAGACTTACGTTTCCAGAACGGTTGGCACACGCTCGCCAAGTAATGCAGATTCAGTTGGGACAAGCATGACGTTAAGTTTAATTGGATGGGATTACTTTCCAAGCACACACTCAATGAGATCTGTGACTTTTTTGAGGTAACATTTTCCAGAGCACATAATTTCGTTGCGTGGCGACTCCGAGTTGTCCCCTAAATTTCTGACTCTGCCGCAGTGCGATTATTCTTTTATGGTGGAACATCCCTAAGTTACATAGTTTTTGAAGATGAGCCCTAAGTACTTATTGATGCTCTTTCAGTTTCATTCGGATAAAATCAAAGAGGGTTTCGTCAGCTGCTATGATCAAGGTTAATTAACTGAGTTTGAGATTTGAAAACAAAAGTCAACCCTTTCCAGTTTACTCGTTACTTCCAATACCTACTTCCCAGCTATTTATGTATTGAATAATAACGTTGTAAGTTATTTCAGATATATCGAGTGAAAAAACTATTTTCACGGTTTCACGTACACTTTCGATCATAATTTGTCAACAGGCATTCGCTGAAAACGACCGCAAAAAGTATCGTCCAAAAATTGTATTGGACATCACTTCAAATAAGTCATATAATAATTCGAGTACCTTCACACTCTCACTGCATGTATTCGAATAGAGTTATAACCAACCACATAATACAATTTCACGTTATCTACGCTAAGGACTTTACCGATGGAACGTATGTAAAATTTATTTTCGCGAGTACGCGACATTTAACTATTAAAGTAGTTATAATTATATGGTTAATTAATGAATGTTAGACGAATATATTGTATTTGATTGATAATATAACGCCATAATAACAGCGTTCTAATATTATCAAACAACTGATATAATTATAGGTTGTGAATGAGCAGTAGGTCAATTAGATAAAATACTAATTATCATTATTTTTTATGAACGAGAAAAATAGGGGGGTAAAATTAGCTTGCAACGTGTAACGACGAAGTGGTCGATTTTCATCATAATTATAGTAAGATACTTTGGGGTGCGGAAAGGAAGAGAATGATGCGAGAAGCGAAAGGAATTTGAGATACCTAGTTGTATAATAAGATAGTCTATTTTACAATTTATTAAACTACTCATAAGTTACTAATGTATTACTTGTTATTATAAGCTAGCCGCGTTTATTTTTTAGTGGTGTGAAATAAATCCCGATTCTCCAAAAATCCGAAAAATCCGGATTTCGGATTTTGAAATCCAAATTTCGAATTTTCGGATTTGAAACTCCGACCATTTGGGTTTCACATTGTGGATTTCTATATTCTAAATTAGAAAATTAAATTTTTCATTATAAATACTAAATAGTAAATATTCACTACCCTATATTCACTAACCTATACACTATAGATTTGTAAATTTGGTTCGACTGTTGTATTATAGAAAATAAAATATCTGATATGTTCAGTTGGTTTTTAATTTTATGTTGAAAATATTAAATGTATATTAAGTATATTAAGTATCTATCTACTATCGGTTAAAAAGAAACCCCACTTGGTACTTGGTAATAAATTAAGATTACAAAAAAAAATGTGTATTAATCAAGGCTTTGATATAAGGAATCCATAAAATAATATTAATTCAATGTTTCAAAATCCGGATTTTTCTCCGAATCCGGATTACGGATTTCGAATTTCGATAAATCCGGATTTTTCCTAACACTATTATTTTTACGTTTTTCAATATTTATGTGTACCTACGGACTTTTTTTCCGTAAAAATTTCAATCTGATTTACGATCCCTTTTCGGGTTATCTTCGACCCGTAATTAACATATAGACCGTAACCATATTTTATAAAACACAGTTACACAATTATTATTATTCGAACGAATTCGTTAAGACGTGTTGTGGCCCATACCGATGTTTGCACTATTTCAGCTCGTCGGGAATAATAATTCACGATGTCGAACGACGGCGGGAGGCGGGACGAATGACGAACGACTGATCAGCGATGACACGTCGGATGAAATGTAAAAAAAAAGTATTCATCACATGCGTACATGTGTGTGTGTGTGTGTGCAACTTATACTGTTGTACTCTATTGGGTCTCTATTATGCGATCGTCGAGCGGCAGAGACAATGGGGCGATAATCTCGAAGTCTGAGACAATATTAACGATATGATCGATAACGCGCAAGTACTTACCTATATTGTACATAATGTAATGTGATACGACGTAGGTGTGTAATATGTCACAGTATCGATTAATCACAAAAATATATTATAATACATCGTTTTCTTCGGCCACCAGTATAGGCTATACTACAATGCGTCATTATTTATTATGGTATGATGTCGTGCAGCCGGAAGTGGTGGCGTGCTACGTTTCCTGTCAATTATCGTTCGGCGATTTAAATAATTAGCCCGTCAGTCGCTAATACGGCCGAACAATACTTACTATCGTGTCGGAATCACGGTCACTCCGCTCGGCCGACGTCGACAAACGGTTTTATAATATTACGTCGTTATTATCATTAGGACCGTTTTTCTTACATTTTATTATAATACTAGCTGGACACGGCAATGCGTTGCTATTGCTAGGTTTTTGTGATCATGCAAACAGTATACACTATCAGGTAGGCGATTTCCTACGGTAGATCGTGGACCCCAAGTGCTGTAGGGGGGGGGGGGATGTTCAAGAGGTCAGTTGACCCACGGTTAATATTTGCTGCTCAAATTGGCCTCTTTTCAGATCTTGGGTAGTTGGACACTTGGACCCTCGAATAAACACACACACAGTATAAATTAATTTTTTAATAAGTGGCCCCTTGAAATGTCCTGACCCACAGTTTCCTTACTCTAGATCCGCCCCTGAAGTGTACGTAGTGTACAATTTAACTCCAAAGTATCAAAATTATACAACCAACTAATACAAAATCCTAACCTAACGAAGTTGTATTAAAATCCGATTTATATAAAAGAACAATGTAAAAACAATGCAATTAATAATAATTGGTATTATTGTTAAAACCTATAGCTACCAAATAAATAAAAATTTCCAAAAAAACAATTTAAAGACAATGCAAAAAATTTGTCCGTAGAGACCGTGGTTCGAACTCGAGACCCCCTGCTTAAATCCCTTGTGTGAGAACATCCCCGGGTTGAACTTCTTATTTACCTTTTTCGCGACAAAATCTCTTTCCCCGAGATCTAATCTATCTCTGTACCAAATTACAGCGCAATCGGATCAACGGTTTAGGAACAAAGGACATAGGTTAAACATTGTTTGTCTTTTAATTAAGATTAATTAAGATTATGAAGATATTCATTTTAGATAGATTATAATGTATACACATGACATGCCATCATATATGTTTATTTTTTATAGTTCAAATTACAAAAGTTGGATGATTTTGTAACCTGTTATAGCTATCATACGTCATATACCATGCAACACTGCATTCTAAAAATTAAATACGTTTATTGTGGGTATTTAAAAAAAAAGTTCGTGATAATTTTTTCGACGCATTAACGTTGAATAATGAACGAAAAACTTAATATTTATGAGCATTAAAAATTTAGATGAGCCGAGTTGTACTATGGAAATTCTTCCAAGGGTGGTAGGAAGGGATAATGCGTGCGTATGTGTTATCTGCCTATAGAGGCACCTCTCATTTATTCTTTAATTGCTTTTAAAGTATAAAATTAAATAGTAGAGACATTGGTACAATGTTCGCTAAATATTTGTCGGAATAATAATAATTTAAAATGTAAGACATGTTTTTTTTTGCTAAAATTCTTAAAAAAAAGACAGTAACATCAACCAATATAGCAAGTACTATCTTCACCAAAAAAAACACCTTGATGTTTTATACATATTGTACGTTTTACCCTTTTTTTAAACTCTTCCTCAGTGGCGTAACTAGGATTCAAATTCTAATGGTGAGAGGGGGAGAGGGTTCAAGTTACAACACCGCCTAGTTACGCCACTGTTTCCGCAGTAACTAAACATTTAGATTGTATCACTCGTGTATAATTCACGACCGACCTCTGTCTACTTCCTGTATAATATACATTTTAAACTTATCTGGCGGTTTAGAATACCTAATGGTAATTTATCGATAATCCAACTTTTAAAATATTTACATAAATTATCCCTATAAATTTTCGGATTTAAGTAATTAACAAAAAATAAATAAATACTTATAACGATTGTCACTCATCGAATATCACACTTTATCTCGGGGTCGGAAACCGGATAAAATCAGTTTCTTATTATCATCAATCTTTCCATAGTCACATTTCGAAAACTGTGATTTGCAAAAAAAAAATGATAATGGGACACCCAGCACCGTATTTTACACTCGCCGTCACTTCCTCTCGAGTTCGATGACGGGTCTTATTTCATATTAGCAGCGAGTATATGACGTCAATTATAATTATTATTATTTTGTAGTTATGTTCAACAGGTAATGACTATTTTCGTTCGAACGGATTCGTGTGACGCCCCGTCAAAGAAAGGTTAATCTTCAGTTCTCACTCTCTATAACGGCCATTATACAAGTATAATATTCAGTATAAGTATATTCACGCCATCAATACAGCCGTGGACTCTGATTTATCACTTCGTTTGCCATTTTTACACCCTGTTATTCGTCCGTTCTGTCTTGCGTTACTAATTTTATTATTTCCATCGTTTCCGTCGCACACCTCCCGATGGAGACTCTTTTGATTATAAGACCAACTATAAGTCCAGATCATCTGTTTTAGAGATGCAACCGGGTGTCGGAAGGACAAAAGTGTCAGGAATAAAAAGTTATCGGCATTATAGTAGGTATGCAATTTTCTACGCAGCGTACATAAGACATCTAACGACTTTAATTTTTCAAAACAATATTTAAATATTTATAATATATTATTATATTGATTATAAATAAATCCATTACATTTTTCAGTTCTCTGACGTATCGGAGACATAAAATAATTATAATTTCCAGTTATAACTGTGAGTCACTGACATGTCAAGGGTGCCACTTAGCACCTAGAATTCCAGAGATAATACAACGAACCCATCGCCGTAAGTAAAATAAATTCAAATTAATCTTACTTGGCCATGTCGGAAAAATAAATTCTTATAATACATAGAGGTTCACTCTAAACTTCACCTTGTCTACGTGCCCGCATAGTAGTATTTATTATGCACCTGCTCCCCGAGTCATAATATTGTCTTGGATAATAAAATTCGTCTTAACATTTTTTCAGTTTACGTTGGACAGTGTAAAATATAATAATGATCATAAAACACTACCTAACAGCACTATAATAATACACGGTGGCGCTTTGTAACGGCAGTGAACGGTATTTTTAAAACCATCAAATCGTTTTTTGAAAACCCCCCGACGATAAGATAACATTTCCATATTTTATTCCCGTTATCATGGGTTTATCGGTTTATCAGTACACCAGAATATTTTTCTAAACGTTTAGCGATGGCAAAATTCATCGAATGCGTCGGATTCATATAGTTTTAATTTTTAAATCGAAGCTCAGGCGGACTTCAGACAAATTTCGCAAATTATTTCCTCGTGAATTATAGTCGCCCGAAGAGATGTTTTTTCCAACGCAGTCGTCATAATGATATTACGTAGCTTTTTTAATCGCAACAAGACGTATTCGTCGTGGTCTTCTCGTTTTGTCACTTTGTGTACACAGAGTTTCGTCTCGTTCCACGAGTTTTATGTTAAACGATCCGCCCGGGACAAACGTCTATAATTTCTTGTTTTGTTAATGACGAATTTTCCCCTCTTTCTCGTATTTTGTCTTTCTCTCGTCGCGTACCACCACGACACTGCCGTGGGTTTCCACGAGGACCTATTATATTTTATATTCGTATATTGAGCTCTGAGACACGTTTGATTCGTACTATATTATTACTTTTATTATCATTATTATTATTAAATAACGTTCTCTGTGTTTCATAATTTATTTCGCTCCGTGCTTCGTTAGTCGTTTTCTGAGGTGCGTGCATCGCGCGTAATAAAGTTTAGTAATGAGGTTACTTGTTTATAGTGGCTTTATTTACTTTTGAATCGCGCCTGACGTACAATATTATTATGATTTGTGACGCGATAAGCAACCAGCTGCAAGAACTAGTGATGAACACGTATGGTGTGCACTGAATATTAAAAAAGTATTTCGTATTTCCCCCGTACCTCAGGTATGTGCGTACTCAACTATGTCCAGTATTTGAAAAAAAAATACATTAAATCCGTTATTCGTTTGTTCGCCTTTATTATAACCAGCGGACATTGATCGATATCGATGTATTATAATCTATGGTATGATATTGTAGTATTATTATTATTTGGCCACTTATTACATTAATACATTTCAACGTTTAAAACACTCGTTGCTATTTGATGGACAACTATTAATGTTTTTGAAAATGTTTCAAAATATTTGAAGTCATCAATATTTGAGTGGAGATGTGGACTAACATTTGTTGAAGTGGTACTCATGTGCCATTCCACTCTGTTCATCTATAAAATATAAGTACTTATAACTAATCAACTAGATACCTACTCGTCCGTTATTTAGTTGTTATACATCGAAATAGTCCGAAAAATATAATGCTGTAGTTTGTAAAAAAAAAGATATTATAATATTATAACATTTATTTTAAAAAAAAAACGTTTACGATTTTCAAAATAATCAGTATGTTTTACCATACAAATATCACTCGATTTATTTCACGACACAAAAACCTACAAATCACCGACAAGTAAGTATACGCATAGCCGAGCTAAAATCGCGGTTGTAATATCAAACATAAAACTTTTGTACACTCCAAAAGTGTTGTAAGTGACGATTAGCGACTCTTTCCGTGTGCCGCTTACAAATGAGTTATGATTCGTCTGTAGCTGATATGTCGTGTCACAAGTACAAACATACATGTAATGTCGTTTCACATTAGGAAAAATCCAATAATTTGTGTTTGCCCTCAACCGATGAAATTATATTATAGATATATATATTATTTTTTTTTCAGAAAATTGAGTCACGCTTTGAAAATAATAAAACAGATTTCCAATCGAATTTTCAAGGTTCCGCATATACTTTCTAGTCACACGATATTACGAAAAATAATAAAACTGTATAAAGCTTCGCTATATAACCCTCGGACGTGGCCGTGCGTATATATACAGGGTGATCACCAAGCATGCTCACTCACAATTTTTCCATTAATAATATAATGAATTAATTGAAAACTTAGTTTTTATAACTCATAAGTATACTTATCGAAAATATTTTCAAATCCAATGATTTTTCTCATTTTTTATAATGAGTACCACCCTTTTTTTACTGTATATTTATTGTTAAGAAGATGATTTTTCTAAAAATATTAAATATTGATGCATCTAAATCGATATCTGAGGAGGCAGTTCCTGAACCCTGAGTTATAGTACTTTATATACTTTTATAGTCGATGATAATAGCCGATAGGCTTAGTCTGGTTTAGTACTTCTGAAGCTATAACGATTCGAAAGTAATATTAATTATAAATATTATTAGTTTACTCTTTTGGTATACATTTTGATTTAGATTTTAAGTGCATTGCAATTTTCAAAAGTTATCTGTTTAACAATCAGTTATGGTTGACAAGTTCGATTATCGTTAAAAAAAAAATAAGTCTGTAACACCACAGGACGCTCCTGAAATTAATAAAATTTTATAATTTTATCCTTTGGTACTTATCTATTTTAGTGTTTTTAAAAACTCGAAACCTAAAAGTTGAAAAAAAAACACATTATTTTAAAAGATAAAATGTGTGCGATCGTGCTCGGTAAATTACCCTGTATATAATAATTTAATATATCACCAGACATTTTCGACTATGACGTGATTTCGGACTGCGATGTCGCACCCTTTAGAATTCCACCACAGTAGAAACAATGATTAGGATCGAATTTCGATTATGGCTATCTTATTTCTCCTCCGATTGAATTAATAGTTTACGGTGTTCGCACACAGGACGGATCCTGGTAATTGATTACCACGAACCATATTATATATTCACCAATAGTTTTAATGACGGTTAATTACCTCGCGGGTAATGATTTTAGCGGGGGCGATTTCAATTCAAGCGTTTCTACTAAAACGGAAATGTCCACAAGTGAATTTCCGAAAAATATTAGGATATAGTATTTTTCTAAAACATTCATGTTCAATAGAATTATGTTATCGAAATACGTACGAAGACAGACAGTATAATATTATTATGAATACAGACGTTGGATGTTACAACAACAGCGGTGTACACGGCGTCCTGTTATATTATATTATTGTGTAGTTGATATTATTATGTTTTCAAATTCAGAAAACGTTTGTAAGTTATTTATCGAAAATGTACGTGTTTAGATTAAACCCTAAATTAAAATAATTATCACATCTCCCCGAGAGATCATTTTCAACAGTCACGATACTATATTGTCATTCGACAGACGCTCAGTGGACGTTTTGATTAATCACAAGTCTGCGGCCAGAAAACGTTAACTCTGAGCGTTATTGTTTTGGGGAATCGTAAGTTCCTACAAGAGAGTAACAGGTAGACAATTACTTATGTTAATTCCTACACATGTGATATGTAAGTTCCTACACGAAAAAAAAAAGGTACCTATGTTAGTTCCTACACGACGGAAGACAGGTACATGTGTAAGTTCCTACACGGTAAAAAAGGTATACCTATGTGTAAATCTATATTCAAATAATCTAAACAAATCTAAACAATAAAACTAAACAAATCAATCAATATGATTACGTTAAAGCTATAAGCTTCAGAAATAAACCTCATAAAATATAATATTTTTTTTTATTGTTTTATTATATTATAATTATTATTTTTTAAATTATTAAATATTATAAAGAATTATATAGAATAAAGGGTTAAAATGTATGACAGTATTATAATATGATATAACTGATATTAGATTGATAACTTATAACATACTTAGTGTAGGAACTTACAGGTGTACCTTTTTTTACCGTGTAGGAACTTACACATGTACCTGCTTTTTACTGTGTAGGAACTTACATATGTACCTTATTCTATCGTGTAGGAACTAACATATGTATCTTGTTTACCTGCTAGGTCTCGTGTAGGAACTTACATTCGCCCATTGTTTTCGTCAAACTGCAGAGTTGCAATAATAAAGTGCACCCAAACTATTATAAATATTATATAGGTATCTCTTCCTAACAATACATCATGATAACCTATCATATCGCATTACATATTATAATAAATGGTTATATTTATATTAAAACTCGCGTTTGTATTAAAGCAAGCGTTATTATTTCTTTGCAATATTATTATATAGATATATTATGGCGCGTGTACAGTATCTATATATGAGATACTCTTTCTCGGTTTTCATTTTCTTTTAAGGTTCACGCGGGCCCATACGCATTAGGTGCTGCGAGAAATTCCTCGAGTTTTGATATCGTTTCTCACATACTATAATATTATTACACACAGTTGACGTTTTGTTATGAATGTTGAAAAAAAAAAACCGAAAATCTCCTTTTCGGCGCAAAATTTGATGCTCAGCCGATGTCCCGACGTCTTCACCTTAATATTAGTTTTCAAGTGCAAACACGACGTAATATCATAATAAACCATACAAATTGTGCGTAACATATTATTATAACGTCAACGCTTTGAGTTCCAAACGTCTACACAGTGAAATTAATGTTATCAAATATATTATTACGAAAACGATTTACCGACAAAGTTTAATTTCGATTCATATAATATTACAATCATGTCGTCGATAAAATCTTGGATATATATGTTATTTTCAAAATGCAAATACATTTCGAAATTTTGTAGCCAATAATATTATATTATACGATTTATTAAAGTATTCTGTGATATGGATAGTGCGGTCATACGGATAATATTTTCTATACGAAACGTGACCTATATAAAATGTGTATATAGTTGCAATACAATCTCACAATAGATCTGATATTTTTCCTTTTCATATACGCATTTATATTAGGGTTGGCACAGACAATCCAAGACCAATAAGCCAGGGCTGATCGGACGCTCCCCACTAGTTTTATTTTTCAAAAACCCTAGCTTAGTAGAAAGCCCGTAGCGATTTTCAAAGATGAACTCACAAATAATTTGAAAAATATTTTAATAAACACAATACAACCACTGTGCACTGGAAACGCATACGGAATAACCGAGTTTACATTTACCTAACACACGTGTTTTAACTCTCAACTCATAACTATTTTAATACAATTTTATATCGTGCGATATTCGTTTACGCAAGTCGGAAAACAGGTATTACAACTATGTTCGTGGTAGGTAGCTGGTATGTGACGTTTATGTGTTCGTATTGTTCTGTTGGTTAAAAAAAACCCAGCCAAGTTTGCGGTCGAGTAATGACCATTGGAAGTAATTGAATTCCATTCGAAATTATTGTTGTCGTTATTCTCATTATAATATTATGTATTTCGTTTCGGGTAAACAATGCAAACAATGTTTAGTTTCCGTTAAAAATTCACCCGATCGATGCATACGCCATTTTAATAATAGAATAATACACTGTATCGTATAACATACGTACCTATAGCTATTATTGTTGACCTAACACAATCGCTGTACAAAATCTTACCAACGCCGAGCCGGAGTGGAACCGACGAGGGAAATCGTGACGAGATAAATCGTCACACGAATATAGGAAACGATTTTATTCTTGGTTATTTTTTTGCACATAGCTTTCGACGTTAAATCGTGTGCGAAACGCCCACTGCTGAGGCTTTGCTAAGATAGTCGTGTGCATAATATATTGTATCTACGTAATTTCGTCCATACAATATTATTATGACACCGGCGTGCATGTACAAACGGAAAAACTGTTCTAGAAAATTGTGCGGGCCGGGACTACGACAACATGGCAATATTTGCAGTCGTAAATTCATTGGAAATATATTATATGGTTTTTTTTTCCTTCGGCAAAACAAACCCAGGGGAAATTAAAAACAAAAAAAAAACCGAACGCGCCATTGAATAATGACGTGGCGCTCGCGTTTACCTGTGCATATCGTAATAACAATACACCTCGGAGGGAGCACCTGCCTATCGCACACATTAATAACGGTTTTGACGGGTAACCATAATCGAGTTAAGTGCCGGTTCCTTGCCGTTAAGAGCACGTCACGTTCTCATTCTATATTGGACTGCTGTACAGACTCGTATAGTAAATATTCTCGTTCAAACCGCCTCAGCCCGTTTTGTCGGTAAAATATAATAATATGAAACTATTGATTGTAATCACCACCACCCACCACCACTGTTTTGAATAATCACATTATTATAGTGTTTTTCCCGCGATGGATCTTCGTCAACGGCCACGGCGAGCGGCGGCTGCAGCAGCCGTATAATATTATTATGTGGTTGCCACGGACTAAGATATATATCTTAGTCCGTGGTGGTTGCGCGAAAAACGCACTAAAAATATGTCGAACACGATAAGTCGTCTTATCTCTCAAAAAATGAGAGACGTATGCGCGTTAGCTCTTCTCGGTACGCCTGTCCCCAACTGTATATATATATAGCCATAAATTAGGGGCGATGCGAGTCGGAGGATTTACGAGGTGCGGCGCATTTCACGATGTGCGTTCTGTATAATGCGTATATAATATCGAATTCGTATCGATGGACGTATTTTGATATAACATGAGCGTAAATGTTGAGGCGTTTGAATTTTAAGCTAGGCGTGCACTGCGAAAACGGAACTGATGACCACGAGATATGTTTTGATGAAAAAACGACCGTCGCCAGATAAAAAGTTTACAATAATTCATTCCGACGCGACGACGTCGTCGGCATGTGCTCGCTAGGGTATGAAATTCTCGTTTAAACGTATATAAATGAAAAGAGTAATATTTATCCGAAAAAATAGCACACGACAGTGCGCATTTCGATTATCTAAAACCGTCGTTCAATCGTCGCGACTCGCGAGTCGTATATACAGGTCATAGGAAATCGGAAAATCACCTCGTTTCACAGTAAGTAGGTACAATAATGAACGATCGGATTTAATGAATAATTTACTTCCTCGTGGATATAATAGATAATTCATTTTGCTGCATTGCACCATCGAACCATCTTCAAAGACGCGTATTTTATAGTGACTAGGTACCTATTTATAAGTCTTACTTTCTCTCACGGACGTCTCCGCGAAACGGTGTACAGACCACCTACTCTCCTCCCCTAGGAAATTTCACCACCACTGTTTTTCTGACTATGCGGACTCCCACCACATCCCACACGTGTGGCAAAAACTACTATTCAGATTTTAGGTGCAAATTATCTAAATATATAAAGATAACAGACTGATATTTGAAAATATCGTGTGATAATTTTGATAAAATTCAAATTTTAAATCGTTTAAAAAGCTTACTAAGCCATACAGTGAAAATTAATTACCGTCTCATGCATGCGTGACTTTTATATAATACTAGCTGATCCTGTGAACTTCGTTTCCCGTTAAATGTACCAACTCCATATGATTCAAACTTTGTTAAATTCGTTATTTAATATTCTTGAATTTCAAAATACTTGTACAAGCACCACTTTGTAAGATGTGAATTTTGGAAAATGCTTTCTCAGTGCACCCTTACATGGTGGTACGAAGGTACCATACAATTTTCGAGCCTCAAACTATCATTATTTAGGCTCTACATTTATCAGTCAGGACACATTCGATTATATTATGTTATAGCCTTCCCGAGCCCAACCGGCGTTGTCCGACGGAAACGCTTGTGATTATGCGAGCAATATATTTTCAGGAAGGAAAACCACTTGTGGTGGATTACAGACCCCCTCGAGAGAGCATATAAATATATTTTTATTACCACGTTGTTTATAATGAGCATGTGTAGGTTCCTGAGACAACGGTAGAAAAATGAGCGTTAGGAATACCATTTTTACTAAGGTATAATATGGTGTTGACCAAATATAATATACAGGTCTAAAATTATGTTCAATCATAACCAATAGAAACTTTGCAATGAACAAAAATATTATATTATTTAGTTTATTTTCTTGCTGGACAGATGGGCACCACTGTTGTGTTTTTGACATCCAGATTTTCTTTTTAAAATATACTAAATTATTAAAATATTTTATTCACAACCCCGCAGTAAAATACCAATTGATTAAAATAAAATAATATAAATAATTATAATTAATAATATAAATTCTAATTTCAAAGAATCATTAAAAAAAAGGTGGGTAAGTGAATGTCGCTCTGCTGTACAGTAGGTTACAAGCGGGTCACTATAATGGATGGTGTTAAATTTTAATTCAATGATATAATATCATTGTATAAGAAAAACGATTCTGAGCGAAAACGGTCAACATATGATATTACCAAGTATATTTGATGATATTATTGTGAATAAAGTAATTTATACATAACCTATTTACGTGAAGCCTTGTTTTCAATTTTAAAACTATAAAAGTTGAAAATTTTATACATTTTTGACTACAAAATAATTTTTAAATTTTAAATTTGATAATTTTTTTCAAATTTCGAACTTTAAATGCTTATAAAAAAAAATTGTGCCTATGTATTTTTAATATTTTTCTATTGCTATTGTAAAAATATATCAGAAGCTTTGCGTTGAATTTTCACGCTTTTTTACCTCTGCCGAGTCGTCGCGCCGTCAACCGACGACGCGCACGACGCCGCGCACTAACCGCCGTCCGTCGCCGTCAACCGTGGTCGTTCCCGTGGCCGTCTCGGTCTGACCTCGCCGGCTGGGCAAGGTCGTCAAGTGTCCGAGCAAACGCGCCAGTGACACTTGTCAACCGGCGGGAGGACAGGTCGGAGAACGTGCAGAGGTGACCAGTGGCCAGCAAAATTGCATTTCCGCACCAATTCGCCATCTCACATCCTCCCCCTCCTCCCTTGTTAATTGTGTCTTCTGTCCGTCGTAGGTATATATTTTTTTTCTTTAAATTTCATTAAATTTCATTAAATTATATCAAATTGTTAAATTATTCACATATTATTGTAAATTTCGAGTTTTTTTCCTTTTATTATCATGAACATAATTATTATGTAAAATACTATATTTATAGCCAATGTGCTAATTTTTTTGAAAATCATTGTTTATACATTTTCGTATTATTTTTGGTTTATAATTAATGAACATATTTTGATGTGAACAAAAAACTATTGTTTCTTTTGTTTTTGTTTTGTCGAGTGTATAAAAAAATTCAAAATTGTATTTTACATAGGTAAAATAATAATATAATAGCTGCATGCCGAAAAATAATATTGTTTGAAAACGTTTCAGTTTAGGTTAGCATAGCCATGTATGTTTATACATAGCGTCTATGCGAAGTGTCAATAATAATAATAATAATAATAGTATGATTGTGTGATATTAAGTATAATCATTCATTGAGACATATTATTATACAAAACTTTTAAATCTATATGCTTATAAAAATAACTTTGTTATGAGTTACAACTTACATGTGTTATAATGTGTCTTTAAAATATAGTAATTAAACCAAGTCGTTAATGTAAAATGTTTATGCAGGTAAATTTGGCACAAATAGACTGTCTCAAAAAACGTATCTTTTTTATTTTGACACAAATAGACTTTTTATGAATTCTCAACTCAAAATAATTAGCTAATTTTCGTGATTAGAAACACGGCGCTTTTGAAAACTACTGGGAAATTTTTACTTTTGACCCCCCAAAATACCAACTATAGATTCACTTTCCTATCAGAAAAGATACTGTTGAAGAAAATCTAAGTATTTTTACTGTCCTAAAAGGTGATGACGGACATAAAAAATAAAAACATCATTGTAAAATCAATACATTCATCGCTTCGCTCAGAATCTAAAATATTGTGGATTAACGTTCAGCTTTTTTTTTAAAGACTATTTTATTTTCATTACGTCTGTCCATGTGACCGTATACATTGTCTGTAATATTGTTGTACGTACCGTAATAACTGTTTTTCTCGTTGACTCGTAATATATTATTATAAATACGTTGTCTTTGAAAACAATAAAAACTTATTGAGGAAGACTCAAATTAAATTACAGCTGAAATCCCACTAAATAATATCGTATACTTATATAATATTATAACACGGTTATTATACTATTGTAGATTTATAGCCAATTATAATATGGTTGCCCAGATTATCTAATGTATACCTAATACCAATATAACCGAACCGATTACTATTGCGCTATTATATTATATTGTAAACGTGCGGACATTTTTTCGATTTTTGTAATTTTTAGTTAAAATTCAATAATATTTTTATCTCGCTGAACATTAATAATTGTCGTGCGTTCAAGTGCCTTCGCCCGACAATTGTGGGGAGCTGAATATTATTACCGGCACCCGATAATTGACGGTACGCCAAAACAGACGTCTCGCACACAATTTTCCCTGTAAAATATTGTGACTTATTGATACGTTTTTCACAATCGCATCTGTGTGCAACTTACTGAAAGTATGCCCGACAATTGATGTATTATTATGGATAATTATCGTATTATTATAGATTTGGCTGCTCTTTGGGCCCACCGCCGATATCTACCAGTTCTAATGATTATTAATATTCCATCGTTTCGGCCAGTGTCAGCTGTGCGCCTATTGTAATAACGTCAAACTATAAATCACTAAAAATCATTATAACTTGAATACCGATACCACTCACCGATCACGCCGTTTTATCCTTTGGTAATAAATAATTATGCGTTCATAAAAACTATGATTTTTTTTTTTTTAATTTTTATAAATAGACGAGTACTTAAAGACCGTATTTTGAATGGGTATACTTAAATCTTCCGAAGCGATCGAGAAGTTACTTGAAACGAGAAACCCTTCCCCCCCTCTATATTATACAGAACCGATTTTAAACTGCTACAAGTAGATGGGTTTTTAGAAAATTGTACGAGTGTAGAGTGTATGCAATATAATATGTGAAGTACTCATTTTTCAGACGATTTTTAGCGAATTACAAAATACAAATAGCTTAATGTTTTTAGTAGTTACCTACTATAGTTTTCAAACTATATTATTATAATAGGCCTCGTCATTATACATTCCAAACAAACTTCTACTAACTATTATCCTCAGCAGGTATATAGGGTGAAACTCTTACCTTTATATTACTACTATAATGTGTCTTATTATTATACCTAATACTATTACTACATATAGTCGCCTAAATCATATCACCGATCTCTAATCTTATAAGTCTATTATCATGAATGATTTCATTCTTATGGTACCAACTTAGAGTTAAATAATTCAGAATCTACTCTTTAGAAAATCGATTTATGTACAACAAAATTTAAAAAAAAAATAATCTCCTTAACAATTCGCAATAAAATAAGGAAATAAAGGTTTTGATTTGAAAAAAAATTGAGTTACGTACTCCTACGCCCGGAATACTCCTTAAATGCTTTAGAAAATATACGTATTTAAAGTATTCGAATATTCAAAAAATTCAAATCTCAAAAAACCAGAATTCAAAAAAATGTATTATAAAATTGAAAAATGGGAGTGAGTACATATTTTTGGCGAATCACTCAGTAGGTATATATGTATTTTATACGCAAACAAAAAATAGCCGTAAAATAATACGTACCAACCTATTATTCATAGATTTATCTAATTTTCATCAACCTTTTTTTATTTTGTTTTTCATCATGTAACTTTCATATACATGATAATATAATCTCTATTAAATAATATACACTACGGCCTTGGTTTTTAGAATAATGGCTATTGTTAATATTTAAAAAAAAAATTTTAAAAATAGCCGCATAAATAACGCACACGCGGTTTAATATTGTGTAATTTACACGATTTCGTGTGGAACTCATAATTATTATACGATTGTGTTGAATTATTTTATTTGTTTTTCAAAACTCGCGTGCATTGTAATATTTTTACAAACGTTTTAACGGTATTTCACACGTTGATTTTGATTAATGGCTGTTCTCGTTTGTTCCAGGCTTATTCCAGTTGTATTCATCGTAACGTCATAACAATAAAGTCAATACGCACAAAGTATAAATATCATAATATTATAAAATCCAGCGCATTAATGCCAGTACCTACCTGCCGCTGTTTTCGAAAATGTAATTTGCACAACGTTTGCGATACTTATTGCAATAGACGTGCTTTTGTGTACAAGTACTGCAAAAGTGAAACCAATAATTAAATCGTTTGTATCGATGAGACCACGACTACGGTTTCGCTTTGACGGAGTAGATCGTATTATTTATCATTGCGATTATATACCGTAGTTGTACCTAAAACGGTTTGCGCGTTTAACTCTTAAAGGTATCCGATTGAACTGATTTAACTCTTGAATTCCATAAACAAAAGTCGTCTCCCTTTCTGTTGCGATTGTGTCGAAAATTTATGGTCAAAAATTACTAGTCCGATTGTCCTCAGGACGACGTACCGGATATATATCCAGATTTTCTTCATGGAAAAAACTTTTAAGCCCCCCTGAATGTGTTCAATGTGGGGGGAGGGGAAGGGGGATCCACTATTTATATTTTCGTTCTTTGAACTGTAAAGTAGGTAGGTATGTGGTTTGAAAACTTCAAACATTCCAGCCAAAGTATATTTTAATCAACGAAAAATAATTTTGAAAATGTTCTACCACCCGTTCTCTCGTAAATATTTCGGAGAATTCGAAATCCATTTCGTGGTGAAAATCTGAGTGAGCGTGGCGCGATGTAACCACTAACGAATTAGAATCATTCGTTTGAGTGAAAAATAAAACCAACTGATGAAATGTGCACGAGAGTGCATAAAATAGTCGTTTACCTTGTAAGTTTACTTGATTTATTTATTTTGTTTATAACGGATAAAGTAAACTCCATTTACTTTCAAAAGCTATAATGAATTCCCGTACACTAACAATAATGATAATTATTCCGTCACATACGCCATATATATATGTCATATATCAATGATACGGATGATAACCGAATGAAGAAGTTATACAAAGACCTTAAAAAGTTGACTACCTATAGTTGATATTTTAAGTGTTCCTTCAATAATACTCGACATACACATGTTGTGCTGTTGTCGCTCATGTGTGTCTTACAGATCGCATCAGATTTGCGTTCAGTCGAACCAATTTTGTGTTGTGTGATTTAAATTAAGTTACAACGAATCGAGTGAATACCTACACCTATTATCAAAATTAAATGTAAGAACATTCTGTGTCTGTTATTGTAAGTTTTTTTTTTTTTAAATACAGTAGACGCCGCTTATAAGACTCACGGATATAAGGTTCAGTCGCTTATTAGACTCAAAATCGTCTGGAACGGTCCGGACGTATCCAAATACATTAAAAAAAAATCGGTTATAAGACTCAACACTTCGGTTATAAGACTCAAATTTCGTAAAATAAATAGTAGAAAATAAACTTTTTTGGTTATAATTTAGAAATAAATTGGTATTGAAAAATTAAATAATATTCGTGTTGATTATTTCTAGTTTCTGTTGGTACCTTATAACGTATAATAATTTTTATCGCAGATAAAAGTTCATATTTATCGCAACGATTATTGTTATTATAGTGTACCTAGCGGCTGCACAGTTATCGTAATTACGGGTACATAAATACACATTTTCGGATATTTTCGGAATATTAGAACAAAATAAAAAAACAAACTAAAATTACAAATTTTTTCAAAAATAATTTTTCAAAATAAATATAAATACATTATATGTACATACATCCTTTATAATTTTTACTAATGTATAATTTTTATAATATTTTTATATGTAATATTTACCTATTATAATTTTAGTTTTTTTATCAGGATTATTAAATTTATTCAATAATCAAGTATGTAATATGTAATATGTGTTTAAGTATTAAAATCAAAGCAAAATATGTAGTAAAATAAAATTTATAAATACGTAATTAATTTTTTTTTCCAATTCGCCTATAAGATTCATTCGGTTATAAGACTCACTTTGTGCTGGTCCCAAAGTGAGTCTTATAAGCGGCGTCTACTGTATTTCAATTTTTAAGATAAGGTACCTATATGAAATATAAAAATACACAAGAACCGCATAAAAATTAAAATTTCGTAAAAAACGGAAACGCGTAATAAATTTTAAGTCTGGTTATACGCGTTATAATCAATGATTATATTATAATATCCAACCATGAAAAATTGTTTCTGCTGATATATTAATTGAAGGTACCTATATCGGACACAAGTGACAAAAAATGTGGGTGTAGCATCACTGATCATTCTCCTAGAAGGAACCATTTTCAACTATCAGTTCTCTGTTCAAGTTAACGGCGGGTGTACAAATGCCCGACCAAAATTGGACGCCGTTTCTTAACTTGAACGAAGTATATTCAACTCCGTGAGGTCTTTACAACTTGTTCATCTGGTCGTCGTCCGATCATCTTTAAATTTGATAATAATTCAAATCATCACTCTAACATAGAATCCACGACATCAAGA
This sequence comes from Sitobion miscanthi, assembly GCA_008086715.1. Classification (NCBI taxonomy): domain Eukaryota; kingdom Metazoa; phylum Arthropoda; class Insecta; order Hemiptera; family Aphididae; genus Sitobion; species Sitobion miscanthi. The sequence continues at coordinate 10,450,389 of CM017800.1, read as the reverse complement.
AGTCCCATCACCGGATGGATTCTTCGCTCAAGTCATCAGTCCTTTTTTTTTAATCTACTACAACACTTACGCTTATTGTAAAAATAATATATTTACAGATTGTGTAGTAAAACAAAAAAAAAAAAAAACGTAAAATAGCACAGTAAAAGAGATTATTCTGAACGTAAAACTGTCCATGTAACGCGTTAGTAGGATACGGATACAACACAATATGTGGTTACGGTTACCTACAGGATTATAGGAACATATAGTGAGTCGCTAGTCCACTTTACGTACCTATGGAATATCATTGTACGATATATACCCTAAATAATATTTTATAAACGAAAATATGGACTACGTATTGTACTCGTAATTCATGTTGTTATTTCACTGCCAAATTCAGACAAAGGTCTCAAGAAAAAAAAATAAAACGATGTTAAGTCACTGAATAAACTCTTTGTAATAACGCGTTATCATAATATTTAAAGACGATTTAATTTTTCTCTAATATAATAATATAACACGTAGCGCAGGTACTTCGTGTTATCAGTTTTTTTTTCGTCTTTTGCTGGTTGATTTTTTTTCGCGCTCGGGAACATGCAAATGTCGTAAAAATAAATAATAATATGTTTTTTAAAACCCTCGATAAAAATATAATGTTCGATCAACAAAAAAAAAAATCGCTTATTTACGCTTATGAAAACGCTGTGTGTTCAGTACTATAACACAATATTATTTATCATGTTTCGTATGTGACGGGTTAAAAGTATTTAAAACCGTTTTCGTCGGGTTTTCCATTCGGTCAATAACCTACCCATATTATTAGGTCATTCGTTTTTGTTTGCGAACCGAACAATACAACATTATTCCACCATTTCTACCGGTCCCGTGTCGAGTAATATTCAATCGAATGCAAATAAACCGTGTGGTTTTCTCTCTCTCTTTTAGATTAACACATATTACCGTATAGTCGCCATTAGAAATAAGTTTAAAGTCAAAACTATAATATTATTATAACGCCCACGCCCAACGTTATGTGCGACCTTTGTGATATTCGGGTACAGTTTAGGTGCCTACTTATATTTAATGATGATGACAGTTTAAGCAATTTAAAAATGTCAGTTAAAAAAATTATAGAATTTAAAAATATGACATTTCGATCAATTATAATAATAATATAGTCTACAAAATTGTATAATAAGGTTTCTAAACTATGATAATACTATGTATAATATCTATTAACCACGTTCGAATATAATATTATATCAATATCACTATGTCGAGATCAGAAGATACAACATAAGGCAGTTTAAACAATATGCAATATATTATGATAATAAACAATACGATAGGTACGATAAAGTATAATTCAATTTTCAGCATAGGAAATTGAAGTACTACATAAATGTACACATCGATATAATAATATTGTTAAATTGTTGCATATTATTATCATTTAGTGACGTCATTAAATAAAACAAACTTAAAAGTTGAAATCGGTGTCGTTGAATTATTATTGTTATTGTGAATTTTTTTCACGCAAATAGCTGTTTTAGTTTCAAGTCAAAAATATATGATAAACTTAACTTATTTTCAACAGCCGGTTATTTTTTTAAGAAACAACATAATAACGGTTTCAAAAATTTAAATACATTCTCATATTATTGCAGCATATACCTGTAGACTATATGCCAATGTGTGGGATGATAATGAATGACACTCGTCATTTCAGAAAACACTATCTTTCCTGATAATATATCTTTTACATAATAATATAATGTCGTTATGAAACAACATTTTTGAAAAAAAATCGTGGTTTTTACTATTTTTTTTTTTTTTGAAGTTTTTACTTTTTTACACAGACAGCTACATATATTTTTATTTTCACAGAATAATATTATTAGTATTTCAATCTATGAAAATTACATTTTTAACGAGTAGTTTCTGTGTAGGTATTTGAAGTTTAGTCGAGCGGACCAACATTTTGCAAGGTAGCTCTTCACCACTCAATTTATCTACATTTTAAATGCAAATAACTCAACAACTGTTCGTCAAAAATTTGATTTGTACCTATACATTTTGGAAGTAGTTCAAACAGTTTTCAGTTTTGGCATAATAGGAATTAAAAATACATTTTTTCAATTAAATAAATTTTAAGGATAAAAATTAAAGTAAAATTTAAAGACGTTAATGTGTCTTAAGTTATATAAAACTTATTATAAATAGACGATGTGTGATACGTTTTTTACAGAGAATGTGTTATAAAATATTAAGGGATTTTCCTAAACAATCACGAAAATAGTAAATATTTATTATTGTACCACTCATAGGATATTTTAATAAAATTCGAAAATCTCTACTTCTAAATTAATTTTATGATCGCTTAATCAAAAAAAAAAAGGTCTTAAGTACTAAAATAAGCTCCACTTTCAATTACTCTTCGAACGTGATATTTTGATGGTAAATAATATTAGGTACACTGTTTTCCACTGAGCTGAAAATCTACTGCCTAACACAAATAGTTATATATAGAAATGCATCTTGTCCTTTCATTTTCTCGTTTAACTTAAACATTTTTTTCCACGTTATAAAAATACGTAAGCAACAAAAGAAATAACTAAAGTTTCACTATTATCAATTTCAGCACTTTTCTGTTTTCTCTACTGCTTATTCGGTCCACTCACTTTGTGCACATATTAATAGCCTTATATTGTCTGTAATTTATTTAAAATGAATAAATACACAGGTTCTGTACACGAAAAAGCCACTAGCACGCCTCCGCAGATCCATAATCACATAATTGTCTTAAACTGTAGACTGCAATTAAACTATTGAATATTACCATTTGTATACACATGTATGTTGTAACTATTATACTACCATACGGCTTAAAACACGATACAAATAAAAAAATTTTAAAAATTGCGCCCAGCATGGTCGTTCTATTTATTTATTTATTTATTTATTTATTTGATATTTTAGTAATATTTTGGACTTGACTTTAATCATCGCGGTTATGTCATTGAAACGCATAATTTCAGCCAAAGATTATAGTGGTCGTAATATATTGGAGATTCAATTGCTATATTAATTTAACCATGTAGACTTGAATAAATAATATTAAAAATTAAATATTCAGCTTGAAAACCATTTTCAACTATGTATTAATACAAACACGACTGTACGATTATTTAAAACTATAAAGGAAATACAGATTTATTATGAGACCATGATGAAGTTTATTTATAATCCCATAAGCTCCTTCCGGAGTACTACTATAAATCCAAAATATACTGAATAAAGTAGACACATTTGTCTTTGATGATACATCCAAAATGTACTTGCAGCACAAAAGCATATTAATTTTTATGAAATATTTTCAATTTAATACGAAGCATGCCACCACTGGCTATCCAAATAATTGCCCAACCCGTTTATGGTTGTAATACAAGTACTGGAAAAACGTAAGTAATTATTTTATGGTTTGAGAGTACTTACAAACATAATTAATTCAATATAAATAGTCGAGCGGACCAAACACGGTTTCTTGAATCCATACTATAGTAGAGCCGCAAAGTTACAGAGGGAAAAGTTTTCCCGTCAATTGATTTTCAAAATTAAAAACGAAATCTGTCAGCCATTAAATACAATGCTAGACTCGAACGTATAGGTACTAATAAATTATTGTTAAGAGTTGTATGCTTTCCAATAAAGCAGATGCGAAATATGTGGCTGTTCGATAGAAATTTATTACCACCCCGAAATCTCGCTCGTATTGTACATTATATTATTATTATTATTATTATTACTACTTTTCACCTATAGTGTTAGGCTTGTTAACGTGACATAAATTCTGTATAACAAAATAATATATTTACGGCTAGAGCCCAACAAATACAAACTGATCGCAACTGGGAAAATTAATTACTCGCCTGTATTGTCAAATACAATAATACTGCATACGTTTGACGATGATAAATTGACGAATTATTATATTTCAGGTGATACCCGAACCAAGGACATGTTACAGTGATTTCGTATTATATTTGCATTTAGCTGTAAGCTACGATACACGAGTGGTCAGAAATTAGGAATAATATTACGGACGGCGATTTTGGTCCTTTCATCCACTTTATAATATTATCATATGGGTAGGTAGCTGAAATTATATTATAATATTACTATATGTTCAATATATTATATTATGCAAATCAATAAATGTAAAACGATTATAAAATATTCGTACCTTGACGACGTTTTAATATCTTTTTTTGTTTTTAATTTGTTAATAGAAAAATATTATTAACGGTATCGAAAATAGTTTCTGGACCGACCACTGTTACGCGTATGATTGAATTTGGACTCGATGGTCTTAGAACATAAAAAAGGTTTAAAACCACGAAATGTTGATGTTTCTTTGTTATGAATATTTTTCGTGGAACAGAAAGTTTATTGTCATTTTATTTTTTTCTCTAAAATAATCCAAAAAAAAAAAAACAAATTTTAAGTATAAATTGAATATTTTGTTTTAACAACTCCCAGTAGTTAAGACAGTGAAGTTTGAACACTAATATTGAACTTCATATCCTCCACAGTGCAAAATTAATATGTTTTTTTTTGGTTGTTTGTATGGGCCCGATATAGTTTTTAAATTGAAAAAGTTACGGAACAAACAAATCTGCTACGTAACTACTTGTTTGATTTGATTACTCAACATTAAAATATAAATCTGCCAATAAACATTTTATACATTGTTATTGCTTATATATTATTATAATCATTATATTATGATAATAAAATATTAACCACAGATAAACCAAGTAAAGGATACTTATTGAGTGTTACAATATTACAAATATTATGGGTTCTTACGATTTGTCACAATCACAGACTAGCAAACCGACGCTGTCAATATGGAGCTAATCGCCATTAATATATTCTACCTTTCGTCTGAAGTAAATTTTTTTAAGTAAAACCATATTAAAAAATGATAAAAATATTTTGTAAAGTAAAATGCATAAGTTCGATTTCCGCAGCAAACCCGGAAATTTAGACGAATTTTACATTCACGAATACACTGGTTCGTTAGGGAATTTACAGATTTTTGATGTTTCGTCTAGCTCATCTTTTTGCGGTTTTTCCGTGTTGAAACTCTAGAACTCTTCTTGTTTTATTATTTATTTATAAAAGCATACACTTTTGGTACATGTTTAGTACGATAAGCATAAGGGATATTATATTACACAGTGCTTGTTACCGTAGAGAAAGAACCACACAGTGACAGCACTAAGTCGCGACTAAGGAGTTATAACTTATACATGTGGGATATGTGCTTAGCAAATTAAATAAGGGCCACTTGAACCTTCACAGAGGTGGGAACATAATATATATAGATCAGTGTTTTCCAACCTGGAGGACGCACCCTTCATATTATGAATAGTAGATTTATAACGCTGGGTTGATATGGTTTTAAGGGCGCGGTTACTGAATTATTGAGCAATGTAGTTCAGATATTTTAGTGACTTTAGGAATGTGAAACTCGGTGTGAAGGTCACGATTCGAAACGTGCGGAGAAGCATTCGTCATGACTGTTATGAGTCTGAGGAATTTTGATTGGTATACTTATATTGTTACTTGTTAGTGTAATTTAAGTTATTTCAGCAGAGCTATCAAGTTGAATACCATACATCCACAACGGATTCAATCAGTAGATTATAAATTTCAATTTTGGTTTTGAGGATGATATTTAAGCATTTTTATAATATGCACCTGAGTATCTGATATTGTTTGGTATTTAATTTTTAATTTGTTAAGTGAATGTGTTTTCCCCTCGTAAGAAGTTAGCTGAATGTTAAGCCTAGGTATTAATACTCTGGTGTAGATCACATTTTTATACTTTATTAAGAGTACTATTGGGGGGGGGAGGGGTCGGCCATGACGGACTTATAAATAACAAATACTTTGACACAAAGTGAACTAATATAATTATTTAAAAAATTAAACAGACAACGGAGACACGCATAGTTGAATAACATATTATTGAACAAAATATTTGATTGTGTCCAGCTATTACACTGTTAAAGTATAGAAAAGACGAATTTTATTTCAGCGATATTAATAATTGGCATATAATATATTGTATCCAACTTATTAAAGTTAAAAATGTCATACAGTTCTGTTTTGTTTTTCCACAAACCAGCCTATACGTCTTAATATGTTTTAATAATTTTTGTTCATCTAAACTCAAATTCAAAAACATTAAAATTGTTGTTTCTGCGGTACTTAGTATCCGAAACCGCCGATTTACAGGTTTAATTTATGTAAATATTTTAAAAGTTGAATTATTAATTTCCATTAAGTATTCAAATGGTTAAGTAAGTTTTAAAGTTTAGACAGGAGGTTGATTGTAGAGTAAATAATGTATAATCCTAGAGAGGGGGGTTGGGATGTTTGAGGAAAGACACAGTGAGACGCTTTATAAATAATATATTGTGCGAACATCCTGGATGACGGACAATTCACATAAAACACCAAATAGTTATAGAAAAAACGATAAAAATGTATTGATATTAATATAATATAGGTACATTATATAGTTAAGTTGTATCGTAGAGCGTAATCATCCTGAAATAATATATACTTCGAAATAAATCGGTTTAATTATATTTTGTAGATAGCTACTTGTAACAATTTTAGTGATTGGCTTCAACAAAATATGCGACAAAGTGAGCGAACAAAAAATATACATCGTTTTTTGAGCACGTAAAAAGAGTTTAGCTGCAGACGAGACTATTTTAAAAGATACATAATTTAGATGGATTTTCTAACGTAATCAAGTATCAGTAGCGATCGGACTAGACGAGTACACTTACGTCGGGCGTTAGTATTGCTTTTGGATAAGTTCAAGTACATAAGTACGATCAAAAAATTGTTACAGACATCTTGGACGCAGACGTGGACAGTGGACACCCATCGTGCATTCCAAGTGCATGCGCATCACACTCGCATTCAGAAAAACCAAAGAGTACAAGCATATATATTTCGATCATCTTGTTGTGAACCCCTGAATAATATTCTGTTATATTATGTTCTCATATAATATAATATTAACAGTATAGGAATAGTGTGTTGGTCGACAGGAATCCGCTGACTAGGCGATCCGGCGTCCGGCGGAGTCGCAGGCCGACACACAGGGAGGAGGTTATATTCAGTCGCATTAAAACAGAGCATTATACATAACGTATGTTTAAGAAGAGCATTTTATATTTCTTGTACAATCAGTAAACCAGAAATAAAACCTATTTAATTAATATCTATCTAATCGTGCGTTAAATCATTTGTGTTAGGTTAGGTTAGGTTTCATTTGTGTCCCATAACAATCTACTCAGTAAAATAATATTCATCACTGCAGGACACGAATTTTCGGTGACATTACAACATCATTAAGCGAAGCACAATAAAGTTACGGTACTAGAACTCATCGTGTAAACATAATATTATGTCGGCGGCAAACTCAAATCTTCTGTCAAGTCCCGATAGGTATAACGTGACAAATGTCGTGAGGGAACAACAAGTTACCAAAATGATCTTTCGAGATGAAAGTATTATTTATTTAAACTCTTCATTGTCGCTGTATTTTGCGATAACGAACCCTGGGTATACCCGGGGTATATATATATATGTATATTGCTGAACGTTTTAAAACACAATTTAAATTTTAAATAATTTTACTATAGATTTCTACTTCAACGCATATAATAATATAATATATATAATATATATATATATACGGGTCAAAATACGTTCAAACAAAAGAAAGCCATTTTACGTCGAAACAATAAAACATAATAGAATACGCCAAATCTATATCATAGTCGGCGCCTATACGACGATAATCATTATAGTCGGTTTGCTCGACCCCAACCGAACAGGTAATGGTTTCAGGCTATAAATCAACTAATGTTCCGTTTAATATTCACTATGGGATACCCAACATAAAAATTTAACCTAAATATTTCAGTATTCACCAACGAAGCGCATTTACTTTAATCACCATTCATACAAGAACAAGCAACGCATAACGCATTACTAATACACCGTACTTAAGTAAATTATTCAATAAATTTTCTTTTTTGCATATATATATATATACATATTTAAACTAATCACTATACCAAACGAAAATAAAACCAAAGGAATATTTCGATAAAATGTATAAATATTAATTTATTTGGTAATAATACCCTTTTTCAGTTTTCTTAACTGCACTTCCTCACAAACGTAGCGCATTTTTCAACTCTACTTTATTACTATATACAACCGAATGTCTGAATACCAAGAACTGAGGTGAATTTCAACGAAGAACTTCTAATTATGTCCACAATTTCACTTTTTTTTAGGTAAAAATAAACTTCGTTTAATAATCTATTTTGTATCTACCTATATTTTTTGTATAATATGCCAATCACCAATATACACAAAATATATTGATTTTCATTCAAAATATTTGGAACATGACTTTATGTTACGCTTATAATTTGTCTGAATTTTTGTTTTTATTTATTAAGGCTAACAACGAATATGTTTTATGTTATTGTGAAACCGTTAGCAATAACAACTATAATTGAGTTATTTTACTTAATTTAATATTCAATTTTATGTTATTTTACACGACCATCTTATCTAAAATTTAGGTACTCACCTAGATACCTACAAAAATAAAACGAAAATATGAAGGTATAATATAATATAATACCTTCATGTACAGAAAATATATATGAAAAGGTACACAAAATAAGTATGTTAAGTATGGTTTTTTCATTTTATTTATCTGTTTGAAAAAGTGTTTATGATTATGATAACATTACTGACACAATACAAATGTATAAAACTTATATGGTTTAATAATAATTTGAAACAATAAAAGTTAAATTACTAATATTATGTAAGAGGTTGAAATAATTTAAAATAGATAATAGTATTATTTTAGTTTATGTTGGTCTCAATTTAACATTCATATAAAGCATAAACGTTAAACAGTGTCGTAATATTATTCAACGCATATCGATGTGTTATACACTTATACGACTTAATTTAACAGGAACAATTAAATATCGGAACATTTCAATGAATGAATTCCATGAGTTCCAGTGTTCAAAACATTTCGTATAATAATGCACAACTTTCATAATATAATTTAATTATTTCACTAAACGCTAAATAATATACAACGATTATATTTTATTGTCAAAACATGATAACTGAATCTATCAGATTGATTATATATAAAAACGACACTGCTTATACGACTTAAAACTTTAAATTTATACTTTTTTTTAAAAACATATATTTATACTTAAATGTGTCATTTAGTTTTAGAAGAATATAGGAATATATTATTATTATTTAGAACCTAATCCGTCACTGAAATGTATATATATCCCAACCAGAAAATCTGGAAGAAAGTATAAATAAACTTCGGAAAAGTTTAATGAATTCAGTAAACTTAAACTTCATAACATCACTCAAGTTGTTTCATTAAGAAAGTTATTGCATAGGTAGTTTTAGTTACTAATGTATTTGTATAGATTAAAAGTATTCATAAAACTAAAATAATTATCTTAGAGTATTATAATTTTAATTAAAATATAAATAAACCTCAATAATTATGCACAATAAAACAAATAAAATTGTTAAAAATATGATTTTATATTTTTTTAAATTTAATCATATATTTTTCTAAACAGGTACGTCGAGTGAGTTTCTTAGAGTTTACATTTTCTGTGGATTAAAGTATGGACAATGATATAGCATATTATAATTTATTAAAATAGGTAAAGAAAATTAAGATAACTGCGAAATACTAAGCCCAGTCACTTTTATAATATACTATAGATACATATATGTATAAGTAAATATAGTTTATATGGGTGCCAGAGGTACCTATTATAAATATAATATGTGTAATATTATATTATTATATTATTTATTTTGATTTTTTAATTATGATATTGAACATTTCGTAATACTTATACAACTGTATATGACTCTCTAAAATAAAACTCTGTTCTAATTAATTGGTCCAATAAAATTATTTCATCATCGATCGAGAGTAAATTTATTGTATGCATAACTTTGGGAATTAAACTTTTATAAATCAAACATTGTGTGGCTTGTTAATTAAGATGAACATACAAGAATAAACAAACAAGATAATATTGAATAGAATCAACATTCAATTTTGTTTAAATTATCCAACTTGTTAATTATATAGATTTAATCCACCTTTGTTCAGTATTACATAATACCTACAAATAAAATTGAATTATATTCTGTTGCTTTAACTGTAGTGGAATTACACTGTGTTTGTCGTTGTAGCACTCGATAGTTGATATCAAATTTATAGATTATGATGTCGATGATCTATTCAAATTAAATGACCAGTACCTATGCTCCTTTTTCCATAATTAACACAATTATTAAAATTCATATTTTAAGAACTTTTAAGTAGGTATATTTAAAGAATATATCATTTCCAATTGCTTTAAATTGCAATGGCTTTAATGAGTGTTCAGAATCTGTGGTGATAAAAAATTCATTTTTTTCCATAGGAATCATTCTTTTTTATTGTAAATGCTTAGGCACATGATTTTTTCAAGAATATATCATTGATTCTACATCGAAATTCAAACATTAATTTCTCAGTTATCAAATTATATGTACTAGCCAAGAATACCTAATATTCCTGAATAATAATTGTTCTACATAAAATACAATTTTTAATAAATTTGGTTAAAGTAGAGTAGATTTATGCTTAGTTCAGTACTTAATATTCTCTGAAAGCTCTTAGAAAATCTTAATAAATTAATATTAATGAATAAAATATTCAAATCCCCGTAATAATATGGATTATTATCCTTATTGGTAGGTAGTTAAAGCGTAATAACTCAGGAACTACTTGTTTGAATTTTGATTTAAGAACATCAACATTTTCATTAAAAAAACATTACTTTGAAATTGTTTGATGCAAATAGGAAAGTTGTCGGTTGAATAAGAAAGTCTGTATTGCCACGTGGCACTCATTAGATTGCATAAAAACATCAAAGTATTAAAAATGCAGTCCGCAAGTGTAGTTAAAAAAATTCAAAAAACCAAAATTTGAATAAATTAATTATTAATGAAAATATCATATGGATGAACGCATACTTGTTGAACCAGCCAGTATGTAATAATATAATAGCCTATAGGTATTGCATTCGCTATTATCGATGTAGGTCATACGTGTAAAGTTAATGTTGTTATAAATTATAACAATACGGCTATGGTTTAGTGTTCGGTGTTCCAAGAATAAAAATATTATTTCATAAAAATAAATGTATATTGTTATCAAGGTAAGCGTGGTTAGCATGGGAAATTAATATATGTGGGTAACATACTGCATAAATTCTATAGTGGCTTAAATTTATTTTCATTAAATATTATTATATTATTATCTTATTGTTTCCAACGAATGTTGTCATTTTTGTAAGCTTATGGAATATAGCATTTTCTTTTGTATCTGTCTATACTAATCTATGTCATGTCGTGCTTAAAACAATCTCCTGCTGGCTGCTACACCTTTTCAGATACCTAGGTACTTTCCTCTATATTTTACTACTCAACCCGTGGTTTTAATGCCGGTGGTCGTAAATGTTTGCAATCAAAACTTGAAACTAAGGTTGTAGACTAACTGGTCAATGTCCGGGCATTAGATGTCCGGAATTCCTTTTTTAAAAACAGTAGAGGGCTGTATAGTCTAAATAATTTGAATAGAAATTAATTTTAGAGATGACCTTTTCGACCAGAGCAATTTCGTTTAAAGCTACTCGTTTTAATGGCATAATATCAATTTTTGAATAATTCCATTTAAGTGACTGAAAATAAAATAGTATTATGATACCAAATAATATTATATTGATTGACATTTTTTTTGAAATTAATTTTCCCGGTAGGATTTCCCTGAATCGGTATTTATTCAACCAGATGATTAAAAATGTACTCAATAAAAAAGTCCAATATGTTTTTATTGACTCAGCCTTTTTGAAATCAAATAAATATTTAATTATTGTGAGTGTATCTGAAAATATTGTCGTCATTTTACGACGTTTCTTTTATTATATATGTAGGTGTAAAAAAATAATTGCATTTGAAAACAATGCATATAATAAGTACATTTTTTTTGCAAAACAAAATATTAAAAAATCGCGTAGGTGTTATTATTATTTTTTTACTTTATAGTCATATTTGCCGTTTACCAGTATAAGTGCATAATACCATAGTGTAAGCATGAGAATTGTTTAACATATTATGTTAATCCACTGGTAATATTATGAAAAAATAATGCAATGAACTAATGCAACAGCAAAAATACCTACGTATTATGTACTGAATTAAATTTAATAATATAGGTAGCATAATATTATACTATTGTACTAACCCAACTAATCGTGTTTTAACACATATTATAAATACAGCATTTTTTATTATTGTCATTTTAAAATGTATAACATATAAGTAGAAAAGATTAAATAAAAAATTTAGACAGAATTAGAGTTTTGAAGTTACATAACTAACACGAAACATTTGTAGAAAAAAATATTGCTCAATTTTTTTCCGTCAATATAATATTTCTTGTCAAAACTTCTATCAACGTTGATATTCAAATAGCTACCTATGTTTTAAATTTCAAAATATGAAGCTGAATACTTTTCTACGAGCTCCGACGCATTAAAATATATCGAAAGAATTTCTTTTTATTGACTATAATATTTAAAGTTTAGATTAGAAGAATAATGGACAAAAATGTATTTAAACGTTAAATAATTTTTAATTAAAAACTATTAAGTAAGTAAGTACTTCAATATTTGACAGTCATGCTATAAAATATTTAAGTATTTTGGTTCCCGTTATAAAATTGAAATTATAGTGGTCAACACTTAAATTTCAAAAGTCGATAGCTATATTTTATGATACGAGTGAGAAGGTCATTTTAATATAAAATGTTGGTACAGGAAATTAATTTCCAAAAAATAAACAAAATATTAAGGAATTCAACTATTTCAACAATGAGTGTTCCGTCACTGTTACAATATAATAAACTAAGTACCTTTATCTTAGCTCAAAAATAATTGTTATTCTTTAAATATTTTTTGAATTCCATGATTATTTGACTCTCAAATAAAATATAATTCGTTGTCTATAGAATTAGTTTTTTTTAATTACGATTGAATAACCAGTAAATAAATTTTGTTCAAAATGATTTCGTCAAAAATTTCATTATTTTCGTTAGATAGTTCTTTGAGAATATTTTAAAAATTTCTTTCAAAAAATAGAAAGTTTAAGTCCTAAGAAGGTTATTGTCAGTGTACAACATATTATATTATATTATATACGGAATCTGAAAAAGAAATGCGTACATTATAATATATGTCCAAACAAATCTAGAATGATTTATGAGACGACGTTATCTATTTAAAATAAAGTTTCAGAAAACTGTGCTGGAATATCGAAAATATTATGAAATTGGATTCATACGTTGGTACAAAAAAAAGGTTATTTTCACGTGGTGAGTACACATATTTTCGGAATTCTGTATATTTACGCTATCGGTTAGGACCAGTCGAGCAAATAAACTCGAAACACTAGCTCAGCATAATACGCACGTGGAAATCGGTTGGTCTAGTGTACTTATCCATTATAATCCATGTATAATATTCTAAAATGATCTTGGCTAATATTGCCAAGAGATTATTATTCCGCAGACTTTGCATACGCTATCACGCGTCACACCGACGAATGATGATTGACACGAATCTCTAGAAACAACGTACAAGTGGCACAAAAACGATTTCAAGATAGATAGATACTTATACCTATAAATTACGTTTTTCAAACAACGACAACTTCAACTCTGTGATTGAGTGGCGCATCTACAAAGGGGTGATACGAGGGTCATATCCACTCCCCCCCCCCCGGATACCAACGTGTATATAATAATATGAATATAATATGTGTATACTGAATGTCTATTAAAAATGTACGTCTCCTCTCCCCTCCCTTGAAATAATCCCAGATACGCTACCACTGTGATTAGGTTTCGACAAGTGCAGGACACATTGCGTTTAACAGTTTTTAACAATAATATGTGAATTCGATGTCGAGTTACTGAGATTTCCGATCCGCTCTTACAAAACACGTTTTGCTTACGATTTTACATAATATTTGTCGGAATAATAAACAGAAAAACGTATTAAGTTAGGTAGGTTTTTTGTATGCACTTCAACTAGACTAAGAACCACGGTGTGGATGTAAATCGAGAAGTCGAGTATATCAATATGCATCGAATTACTAACATTATTAAATAATAAATCGTTAGAGCGCGCCGCCTAACATATTGTTATTTTATAATATATATATTTTTTTTTATTGAGTTAAGGCTTCAACTACTACACATCCCTCTGACAAGAATTAATGCTGAAATTCCTCAAGGACCAGTGACCGCCCTCCTACTTTTCCACACATTCGTCTCTGATCAGCCAAACTCGAATCAAGTCCTAGTCCCAATATCCATTTATTTCTCAACTAACATCCACATCCATACCTGGTAATCCCTAAAAGAGATATTAGTAGTATTAGTATTACTGAATAATCGTTATTTTATTAAAATAAACATTTTATGGAAAATTCCATGTGGTTTTTTTTCCATACTCATCAATAATTTTAATGCTGTGTTGAATTTATGCGATTCGTAGGTAATTACAACGTGTTGTAAACGATACAAATAATCAATACAGTGATTATTTTACCATTATGCTCACATAATTTTGTAAGATACAATGTTGGTTAGTAAACGATTAAGTAGAGTTATAAACTCATTATAAATTATATTAGAATTATATATTACTTAGTTACATATTAAATTGTGCGAAGGTAAAGTTCACTATACAGGAGTTACTATGATTATTACTTCAAATTTCAATAAATTTTAGTACAATCAATAATTCAATTGACTCTTGGAAAGCACCGAATTAAAACCCAAGCACGTGTTAATTTTCTGATCAATCCGTTAATGACCTGTTTATGGTATGTTTTACTTCCACATATCGGTACGCGTTTATCAGTTATCATCGTTGAGCGCCATCGATACGAAAATATGGACGCCATCATATTATATTAATGCATAACGAATATGATGATTTATGTTTATCTTATCTAAAATTTTAATGCGAGATAGCCTCCACTTTCTTCCGATTTCTTATTACTATTTACTTATCATAATTTTGTGATAATATTTCACACCCAAAAAATACGTAAAAAATTTTATAGTTTCCTCCTATATTCCATTAAATACCAACCACAAAATATTTCTGTTTTTTCGACACTTATTAATTATTATAGAGGTACTCGATCGAACAAACGTACAATTATCTTTTTACGATTTTTTAAAATATTTTTGAACGATACTGTTTAAATTTATTTAATATTAGTATGAATTACGTGCAATTTTCCTTATTATGGATTTCGCAAAATGGTACATTTAATTTGAAACAATACGCGAATAGATTGATAATGCGTCATTATTACCTATACTTAAATAATTTTGTGTATTAAACCTGTGCAATACTAAATCGTTAACGTTTAATGGATTTTTGTTGATTTTGTTTATTACTTAAAATAGTTTTACGTTCATAATGTCTGTTATTATTACCACCATACCTAATAAGTTAAAGTTTGACGACGTTCGTACGGTTATATCTGTTTTATGTGTGAAGTAGTTTAGTTTTTACTAAATATAAGATATAAAAATAATAACAGAACATAAACAGTAACTGTCACACTCGTCTTGTCGTCAAGCTTAATACACTTCGAGGTAGTATAATATTACTATAATAGTGATGTATTCACATTAGAAATTCGAACTAATATTGGATAAACGACCGCGTTAAAAATTATAATAAAAAGAAGAAAGTAACTATTATTAAACAGTTATTGGTTTAATACTGAATCGTGTTTCCAAGAATTATGAAAATTTGAGTTACTCCGTACAACAAAAATTGATCACTTGAGAAGTCCTTCGTTACTCGACTCAGCTTTTTAGGTGTCAAATTAAACTTTTCGAGTTCTCCTGCTCGTACAACCAAAACACTTGAAACTTGTATTTTAATACGATACACATTAAACTGATGATTATTTAATTTTCAAGAGAATTATTAAAGTGCTTTCTTAACCAATTGTTTTCCATAAAAGTTGTATATGTTTACGTGAGTACCTATAACAATATAATATTATTTTTATTACATTTCTAAACAAATAGTCTACCTACATTTATAATCGAAAAAAATATAATCCTATGTAAGTAAATTAAACTAAACTTTCTTGGACAATCAATGACATGTTCTTGTATCTATTTGAAATGTTTCAAGTCGTATTGATTCTTAAGTTTGATTAAATTGTTTTAGAGTTAAAGATACAATTTCAGACTATTGTCAAAATCAATGACGTACTTTAATAGTATTTTGAACAAATACAATATGTTATCTTTTGAACAAAATACAATTTTATTTATTTAAAAAAATAAATATTTATATAGTATATTAAATTATGTTTTAAATATCAAATACAAAACAAACAATATTGTCTAACATTTAAACGTAATATCTTAAAATGTATCCAAAATATTTACTTGAATAGCGGTACTTATTGCGATTGGTTCTATACTAAATAATTATTACTGAATTAAATTCATATTTACATTTTTTTTTTTTAACTTTAAAAATTAAAATTTACTGAGAAATATCTACACAAACATAATCATAATCTGAGGATAAGTTAAGATAGTGGCTGCCTTGACATTTTATATTTGGGGCAAAGATACCGATTTTTCCCCTTGTCATACATTTGAATTTATTATATTATGCAACACATTATAATATTTTTAAAGCATTATGCTTGAATATCATTTTTTTAGTGCGTTTTATTTAATTACTAATTATATTAGTCATTACTATGTTTATACTGTGTAAGTAGGTCCATTTAAAGTTACACATATTATAATATGGTAATAGGTAGGTAGTTTAATATAATATTATCCCTATAGATGTATTATAAGTAAATTATTGACGAGTAGGAAGGCATCGCCTACATCACTGTTTGATTTTTGGACATAATAGGTAAAAAATATTTAATCTATCACCCCTCCCTTCACCAAAAAAAAAAAACACTCTAAATTACGCCTTTGTAGCCAAGTTACTTAGAACTACAATTTGAAATATGATTAAATAATTGTCAAACTTGTCTTAATAATAATACGTACCTAATGACATTTGTCATTTTTCACGTGATAAAAATTAAGATGGAGTTATGGATTTACGATGAAACTGGTAAATTAATTTAAAAACAAAATTTAATAATATAATATAGAGATTTTAACAAGATGTTATTATTTATAAAATTTGATAGGTTTTTAAAAGCATTTCAATAATAATATTATGCATTTAATAATATTATATATTATTTTTATATATTTTTATATTATTCAAATTCTGGTAACACGGCGTCTAGAATAGGCAATTCAGGTACACATATTTCATAATATGCTGTTCATTTCTCTGGATCTAAATGCAATAAACTAATAAATAATAATTACGTGTGAAATGTTCTTAATGCTATGAATAATAAGATAAGCAACGATCACACAGTGTTGGCTGAATTGACAGGATCTTTTAGGTTATCCGATAACTGATTGAAATAATTTTTTTGAATAATTGTCTACGTTCATACAATAATATTCAACTATAATTGACATTCATCATTTTGACTCAATACAAGTGTAACGAATGACGAATAGTTAGGTTACTAACTAATAGTTACTCGATGTCTACGGAATTTGAACGTATTTTATTTTCATTAAGGAAGAACACTTCATTAACAATTAATTATTATGAAAACATAGGTAATCATACGGAAAAAGGGAGACTTTATATTTCTCAGAGTTTCGTCGGTATAATGCTGTTATAATAGGCGGAGATTATTTGAATAGTCTCAAATGCTAAACATTTCTCATATCGGTTAATTCAATTTAATTTCCCTACGGGCCATGGAAAACAGCCGTCCGGTTTAGTATGCATATATCGGATATCCTTAATGCACGTATGCATATTACTCTAGTTCTGCTTTACATTTAATATTATTCTTACTACACTTTAATATGGGTAGATTTTTAAAAAAAAATTGAATTATGAGCGTAGACAGAGATTGACTCGATCAAATTATGAATACGTGTTTCAAATTCGATAAAAGAAAAATTTATTTACCCCAATCAATATTATTATGACTTTCTATAATTGGTTTATTATAAAATGTTTAAATCATTTCGGTCTTGGCTTGTAAAATCTCATCCACCGACCCCATTAACGTACTGCGTATATCATACAATGACTCGTCATTGATGAGTCTCTGTTCACTCTTTGTCATAATTAGTGTCGTTAACTACTGACTTAAACCGGTTTTAGCCGACGACAGCCTAAGATGTGACCTTACACTTTCGACCGATCAATCATCGTACCTAAAGGGCTACTGTGGCATGCGCGAGATAATTTATATATTGACAGAAGTTATCATCGACCGTAAGTAAAAACATTCGAATACTACTTTACATTCAAACGCTATTTTTATGACTTAAACGTTTGGGGTTTTTATAGCTTTATTTTTTAGCATCATATTATTATTAAACGTCTTCATGGATATTTCACAAATGCACGTTATACGTGGTATAATATGCATATTAAAACATAATCATGAATCATTATAGCTGACGGTATCTACAATTTAATTTTTAATTTTGGGAATGATCAGTCATCACTTCTTGCGACAAATCGGGGTTTTAGGGTCAACTTAACTTAACTTGGGGTTATGAGACTGCCGAGATAACATCACAGACCAACTGTAGTGTAACCCTAAAATATATCAATTTACAATAATTTCGTAATGAACACAATATTATAAGTAATATAAACAGATCTGCTGAACGAAGCATTAAACTTGAGGGAAAATAATATAGACATGATTTAGGGCTGCCAACAAACCATTTTTCAACACGCGTAGTAATAAACTTTTATGTTGTCTTTTTAAATAAAATTTGTATTTCTGACCATACCCACAAACAAATTCCACCTAGCTCGCAAACACATGCGAGTACTTTAATAGGATAACATGGTATTGACACTTGGAAAATATAATAACTGCAGATTTTTCATTAGACGGCAAATCCCGAATTTGGATGGTAGGATTACAATTTTTAAAATGTAAGGTTACAACCACTAAGTATAATAGGTACAGGTATCTTTTTATAATTATTTTATCCATTAAGAAAGAATCACGTCAAGTTGTAATAAGTAATATAGCCGTGGAATTCCTGAAAATGTTGGGTTTATAAGGAAAAAAACTTAATGTATTTAGCTTGGTGATTTATAGAATGTATATATGAAATCGTTTAATCGTTTATTCTGTAATAATTTGTACCGACTGTCAAGGGCAGCGTATCCAACTTTTATATGCTTCTCGGATTGTACTGTTCTTGTTTCTATATCCTTTTACATTTTGGCGTTCAAAATTCAACGATTAGTTCCATGAGTAATAAATAATTGGATTCTGCAGTTTACTTGTTATGTACACACATTTTAATTATTTTCAAACCAAGATCCAATGATTGAGTTTCCTGTGTCAATGGTTTCCTATTAATTTAGTTTTAAAGTTGATAAAATGTCCTCTACAGTTTTTAATTAAGATTGTTGGTTAGCTAATATTTTATTAGAAACGGTCGGTTAAAGAAATCCTGGGTAAAATACACATTACATACTATTATAATAATTCATAAAATATGAATCATAAGTATGCTATGTTATTTGCATTTTAAATAATGTTTCATATACTGCATATATTATATATTATTATACTGCATGTAATGCTGAAGACTAATATTTGTTTAAATATTTCTATATATCTTTATATCTATATAATAAAGTAACAGATATAAATTATGAATGTAATACTTACAAATTACAAACTTATCTGCTAATGCCCAAAAACTATATGAAGCTATAGACTAAGTTAATATGGTATAATATTAATTTGAAATAAAAATATGTATGGAAAATGAAAAATTTAGAGTTGAGAAGCACAGGAATCCAAATTAGTTAACGATGGACGACGATAAAGAATAAACAATGGTGAAAGAGATATAAACAGAGAATAGAGATTATAATAACTAATGGCCAATGAGTAACCGATATAAAAAAATATAGTTTGTACAATGCTTGAGATTTTAGTATAGAATCATACCTTTGTTTATTTTGCTTTTAATTTAGATTCATTTATTAATACAATAAAACTCACATCTACGTTTTTATTTTTAATTTAATAAATTGATTGTGTGTATATAATATTAAGTCAAGGTAAAAACTAAATTATGCGTTTGACGAAAAACAACAATATGCACTTGGGAAATAGTAATATTTTTCTTCTATAGATTATGGAATGATAAATTACTAAACTGACCTAAATTTATAAAGTAATTTTTTTTTTCAATTTATTAAGAAATTGCATTTACTTATCTTTCGTGGTGTGCTCTAATAATTATAGATAGGTATTCAGCTCAACAACTTTACGAACCAAATAAAATGTTATATATTATATATTATTTGTACGCCTACATTTAATTAAGTTATAATATTATGCGAAAAAAAATCATACACTTAACGTCTACAAAAAATAATAGTGTGTTTAAAATTTAAATGAATAAAAAAAATCTAATTTATTTATCTTCATTAATTAAAGTTTTTTTTTTCAATTTTTGTATGTAGAAGGTTTTACTACGTCCGTGGACGCGCTCCAATGGTTAAGGGTCAGGAATTTTTACGACATCAGAATTTTAATTTTCAACATTCATAAATGCGCGTAACCAAGGACTTTTACAAAATATATTATTTTAAATATAAATTTTACTATTGCTATTTTTAAAAGATGCAATTAGTTATTAAAATTCATGCATGATATATAATTGCCATTAATGTGTGAACAAATTATTTGGAAATAATGGTTTAATAATTTCTCGTTTCAATAATTAATGTACCTATTTAATGAGAATAAAAATAACTAATTTTTAACAATTTATACTCTATTATTTTACACTTTTTAAATGTTTTAAAAATATGGTAGTATTAATGTATTAAATTGTCTACACGACTACAACATACGTAGTGATATTAAAAGTTACAGCAAATTACATACCTATATCAATCAGTACATTTTAATCATTTAGACCATTTTCGTAATGTATGAAGTAATTACGTTTTACTGAAGGTCAAATGTCAAGAGGAGATTTTATTTCCATACACTACCCTTGAATTTGATAAATTAATCTTTTCAAAAATTATAAAATTTACAATATTTAGTACAATTGAATGTTTTTCGTTCATTTTGTTTCCAAAATACATACCTGTAAGTTATTTGAATCTGCTAGTATTTTTATACATGGTTTATTATACGTTTGAACACTCGTTTACCAATTGACCCAAAATCGTTTTCATACGTAGACATTCAAATTTTTCCTCAATTCAACTGTTTGTTAAACTGTATTGCTCAATCCGCAGAGAATTTAAAATGATTAAAATAATATTATATCCTCAAAAGAATTCTTTCAAAAAATATAATAAAAAATATTAAAAAAGTTTTTTAACGAAATTCTTTTGGGCTATACCAACCGTTCAACCATACACGTTGAAATAATTCTTTATATTACATCAAATACTATTTATATACTCGAAAATCGACTAAAACGAGTTTAATATTTACATATTTTCCGTATGAATTTATGATGGATACTTGTGTACTACGGTATTATTCAACAACAGTAAATTTACGTTTATTTTTATTGTTATTATAATCGAAAACGATGTGTAAACAAATTAATAATTTATATTTTGTGTTTAAAATATTTTGTAACGAATGCATACTGAAAGCCCACAGGTATACAGAGAACAGTAGAACATATTTTATGAGTAAAAGAATCGAGAGTGTATGATGAAGTTTATAGAGTCATTATTGTTGTGGCAATGATACGAGAATTAAACGAAAAAAGGCTGATGCGCTTCCAAAGACAAAGATAGATCGACACAGTTTAAGACGAATTAAAAAAATGTGCCCAACGAATACAGATACGAGTCACTTCAAGTCAGAAACGGGTAGGGAATCCGTGATGGGCGCTACAATGGTCAAATATAGGATTTTAAAAGCAGTAAAGAAGATTGAAAAAATATTATGTTTTTAAATTCATTGATAGGATATATTTTGTTGATATACAGAGGTGGTTCGACATTTTTCAATTGGTGGTTCAACAATAGTTAATACCACCCACCCACCTACCAAAAAGTCATATTAGGTACAAGAACTTACATAATTTTTATAACTTTTTTGATAAATATTATTTATTTTGAAACATGCTTAATAATTGTGATGCTATGATAAATTAAATAGGTACTCAATTATAAATTACCAAGTGAACGAGAAGACATTACAAACTTAGATATAAAACAAAATTAGTTTTATCTAGCGTGCTGTACATCGGCGCGACTAAGGTCAATTTTCTGCTAGAATTTTATCAGCAGCACAGACCCCCAACAGTTACAACTAATATACCGGCTGAATAATACACAAATAAATTCATATAAGACTAGGTACCGTAAAATGGGGGGACTTCAGACATGTGGGGTGATTTCGGACAACACAAAGTTTTTTTAGTTATCCTATAATTTTAGAATACACATTTAATAAAAGTTGAAAACTAATACTCCACGTTAATATCTATTATAACCCCCATAGAAAATAATATTTATTGATGACATACCTAATTTAATCAAGAACCCAATTATTTTTAACTATTCGATTTCAAATTCTAATCTTGAACTTGTCTCTAATTTCAAAGATCTTGGGATAATATTTAATTTTTAACTAAATTTTTCTTATCACTCTGAATTAATTAAGAACAAAGCATTGCGTATTCTTGGTTTTATCAAACGGCCATGTAAAGATTTTTGTGATCCCTTTGCTTTAAAAATTCTTTGTTGTTCTTTAGTTCGTTCGAATCCTGAATATTGTCCACTAATTTGGATAAATAATACGTCTAAACAAAATGGTAATATTGAATCTATACAAAACAGCTTTTTGCGATTTATGTCTTTTTAATGCTATATATATATAGGCAACCGCATGGTTCATATGATAATATTTTAAATTATTTAAATCTTATTCCGCTTAAAACTATACAGTTACAGTTACCCTTGAAATGTCTCTATAAATTGATTTCTAGCTTGATTGATTGTCCTGATTTACTTAATTTAATTAATTTTAAAATTAATACCTTTAACAGCAAAAATCCTGAGCTTTTTATCTTGTTCATTCTGACAAAAACTATATCTTAAATATTGTCCTGCTAATCTATTAATGATTGCAGGTAATAATTATTCTTTGGATTTTAACTAGTTATGTTTATGATTATATTATTTCACACCAACTTATTTTATTGTATTTTATTAACCATCTTAATAGTTTTATAATTGTTATTCACAATAATTTTTGTATATTTCTCTTTTTGTACCTATTTTATTATCAATTATAATCTCTTACAGCTGTAATTTAAATAATTTTGTATAAGGACTCCGTCCGTTTAATTATTATAAATAAATAAATAAATAAATAATGTTGTCATAGTTCATGTTATGGAGGTAAATACAAAATATTATATTTTTGGATTTCTAAATTATATAACTGATAACTATTGTTATTTGTAATTTAATGCTGAATTCCCTAATTTTTCCAGGTTTTCCGAACTTGTGGCAACCCTGCCAACTATACTTGTTTAATATCATCAACATCGACATTTTTAATTTTAAACAGGCAATTTTTGGGAATAAGCTTTTTTTCTTATCACCAAAAAGCATAATTTATAACGAGTTGATCATGAGTTATTTCGTTATGGAGTTGAAAAAATAATTTTTTTTAATGTTAGAAAAACGATTTTTTCAAATTAAAAAAAGCCTAATATACACTTATACACAAGAGCAAATTGATCGAGCTTTGACTTATCAGTTGTTGAATTCAGTTTAAGTTACTACATTTCAGCAATTCTACAATAGAGACATTAGAGAGTAGTTCAGTCACAAAATAGATGAAATCTAATCTATGTAATTTCATCTATTCTGTGGTTCAGTAATAACGATATTATTATAATACGATTCTAGTATAGGTATAGTACAATTGATTGCGATTTTCGAATAACACTGTCACATTGTCATACTTTATTCGTTATAAAGCTGGTATAACGAATAAGTTGATTGTTAATGTATGTAATTCAATCTATTTGTTGGTAATAATGAATTGGCCATCAAATTAACCATTCTTATATTACCTATTTATACGGCTGTACCGGACACTGAGAAACAAGGCAAGTATATACCTACCTATTAAAACGACACCCACCCCAAACTTTTCGGTGGTTCATTAAATCACAAAATTCATGATCAAGCCGCCTCTGTTGATATAAATTATCATAAACATTGATTAACGACCGTAGCTGACATTACTGAATGGAAAATTTGTTACCATACGTTATATTATGAACGTAATTTTAAAATGTCATAACATTAAACGCGTATGAATCTAATGACGTGAACCCGAGAGGACTTTTCAGATACATTTCATTTCGATCGAAAATAATCTTAAATCAATAGTCGTCCAAAAACCAAAAAATCGTAGAGGGCCAACTCGTTTAATATTCATCACCGAAATAAAAGTCATAAAATATTTGAGATATCACTGTATTAAAATATAACAGGGACCTAGATAATTTTTCATTGACGTGCTTGTCTGGTATATCTCAACACATTTAACCGAAACAATTATCATGATAAAATAATACGATAATAATATTATAAAATATAGCGGTGTCTGTACAAGTATAGAAAAGTGATTCAAATATATTATACTATAATATATGGGTACGTAATATTATATGGGTATATACCCTAAATAAGTCTACGTCATCGTTGTCGTGTCGTTGTGACGCCAAAGCGATTTCAAACACGTTGGAAAAATGTCGTCCTGACCAATGGACGACAATATTAGACACACGATATTTCAATCACCAAAGTGAGCCCGAAATGACAATAATGACCACACTCCGACGCAATTCTACAACATTGCGTTGCAGCAATTACATGGATTGAATAAGTATATTCTGATGACGTATAATTTCATTGTGGTGACACATTGCCCTCAATCACATTATCTGCCAATTATATTATTACTATTATTATTAAACAGCACATGGTAACGGTAGATATCGCGTGTTATACGATTTAAGACTGACTATTAAAAATTTAGAAAAAAACATATTATTATCGCTTTATTTGCATCGAACCGCTAATAAACATAAAAATACATTACGCTCGATCCAGTGGCGCTAACCAAATGTACTTACACGTGTTGTACTATTTGTTTTAAAAATGACTAGGTATGAAGTAGGCAGTCTCGGTTAATCAATACATTTTTCTCAGTAACTTTTTTTTTTTTACAAATAATCGTTTAAAACCCATCTAATTATGTGACATCAGTCTTACATTAAATATTGACAAACGCTTGTTAAATTTTATTTCCACAACTATGTGAAGTTTCTTTCAAAATTAGAGGTTAAATAGTTCTACAATTTTTAAATGTATTTTTGTTGATCAATGGTATTATATGGTTATCACCATTAAACTAATTGGTAATTTTTATTTCAAGCGCTTTTTTGTCTCCTCTAAAATCGGTCGAATGTGGTTTATATACCTATACTAAACTGTCGTGTGAGACCGTATTTTTAAAGGGATATACCTACCTAATACTGGTCGAAATGCGTTCAATTGGATACCGAAAGTTTCTAAAACAAATCTTCTCGGTGTGGAATAAAAAAAAAATTAAATACCTAACAATAATGTAGGTAGGTTTAAAAAAACAAACAGTTTATACACGAACTCGTGTTCGCCGAACGAATGACGAGATGAATATTCTACGTGGTGAGATGATTCAATCGCCATAATATTGTAATATTCATGTTTCTGCAGGTTATTCATGACATAATACACACGGTTCAGTCTCATTTTTTTCGCTTGTCAGCGACCAAATATCGTTGTGAATTTTATCACGTTTCAAAATGTAAGCGTCAAACGAACAATGACGTCTGCAATGAATGATCAGTACGTTTTTATTCATCGATCGGGTTGGTAAAGTTTTTATACTATATTATAATATATTAACATAACACCGAGTGATGCATTTAACGTAAGACACTCATTAAATCAAAAACTATTATTGAAAATATTGTTTTACATAGGTAATTTGTAAGTCGTTAATTATAAACTAATCTTCTAAAATAAATATTTCTTTAAATTTTTTTTTGCTACCGTTTTTTAATTTTTAATTTTTTTGAATGACGACTTACGTTTTTAATTTCTTATTCCAAAGCTTAATATTTTGTCGAGTACATAGATGTTTACAAATAGAGATATAAACGAGTAGTTTATGAGTTATAATTATTAAAAGTTTAGATGAGCGGAGTGGACCTCTCGTCCACTGCTGCCCCGCAAAGCTTTAAATACTTTTAACTAACTATAACTATACTCGATTAAAATTTCTGTGGATCTAAATATTCCAAAAACTATTCTGATTAGGAATAAGAAACCAAAAATTAATGCTGTCATTAAAAACAGCAAAACGACTTAAAAATATAATTTTCTTACAAAAACGTTGTTTTGTAGTGACTGAAAATATGTATATAAAAGAAATATTTTTACGTTAGTGTTTTCCGAAATAACGAATGTTACGTTAAACAGATCATCCCATATAATATAAGTAGGTGCACGCCGTACACCGGACAACCGAATTTTTTTCATCCTTAGACACTTATATTTCCAGTGTATAACGTCAATATTTGTAAATATTCAAAAGTTTACTTTCGTACTTTGAGTGTAGAATATTATTGCGTGTACCACCGCCTATAATGCAGAGAGTATACGGATATGACCAAATTATTACACAAATCGCAATTTTAATAATTCAATAACGGTTTCTGTTTTATATTTACTATATTATGGGCATACCGTGACATGCGTTGGCGATGCGTACCAATATATTATAGCAAACACGAGAGTCGTTATAATTTTATGTATTCTATTAGAAATTAACTTCTCGACGTTTTGTATATTCATTTTTTTTTTTTCATTTTAGAAAATCCAGCGAATAGTGAGCGCGTAAGTACTTGTAATGCGGAGGTAAGGGATTTTTTTTTCTTCGTCGTTTTTACTCTTCAAACAATTATATTTTCCCGCTATATTAAATTTACAAGGTGTTTAAAGGCTCTCAAAATTTTTCAAAGCGTTACCATTGAAAGTACAACGACTACGCTTTATCGAGACGGAAAACCTTTATTGTCACGAAAAAAATATATCTACAATTCATTTTTTTTTTTTTTTTTGTAATTCATGAATTACATTTCATCTAATATCAAATGTTAGGGATCACGACAACATCGTGTACTCTCTGATATTAACTCAATGGACATCACTAAAGGTTATATAATATAAAGCTCACGGTCATTACCTAGCTCGCTCTTTGTGTTCACTTCAAAATACAGTTTTTAAAAGAAAAAAAATCACGTCAATTTGGTAGTTAAAAAATTATGCGTGGTATAATATTATTAATATTTTCAGCGAGAATTGTGAGTTTAATATTTGATGCTATTTTTTATGATACTGCTTTGTTATATTCAAGAATTTTTTTAAAAATGTTTAATTGGGTGCGGTTCATATCAGATCATTTTTTACAGTTAACAATGCACAATTGGAATAGAGTGCAAAGTATTAAGTGTACAATATAATTTAATTGTAAATAAATAAATTATAGTTTGTAAAACTATTACTATATGAAAAATCGTAATTCTTACACAATATGCTAATATTTGTTATAATTTGTAATCTATAAATTACTTTATGTATTTAAATAAATGTTTAGCTTTTGTGCGCAGAGTGACAAGACGTGTGCACTGCGCACAGTGTTATTTTTTCAAATTAAGGAATAAATTATATTTTATTATTTGTTATTAATATTTGTATTTGATATAATAATTAAATACTGTCATACATTAATATAACGATAGTAAAATATAATTAAAGTTATATTTTACTAAAGCTTATAAATACAGCTTAAAATTAATGTTAGCTTTAATATGTTTCATGTTTGCAGCAGTAGTCTTCATTAATATATATTTGTAGGATTCAATTTCATTTCTAGACTCTCCGTTATATATTTTATTATAACTCTGTACAAGAGCAAATTGTATCAACTGCGCTTGACACTACTAGGTATTGAAAATAAATAATATGTCTACTTTATTATATAGGTGGTCTTACAATGACTGCGAAGAAATAGATTCGAAGATTGGTATAATATTATTTACAAATCCAGTTCTGAGGATACTATTTTCAGGATCAAATATAATATTTTCGTAGTAAGGCACAAGATATAGCAGAAGTACAGAGAATAAAATAAATCTGATGGATAAACTTAAATTTATATTACGTATGATCTTGATACACTGTGACCATAATTTATGCTATTTATTCAAAACTAAGTTAAAAAGTTTGTTTTTATATAGAGGTCAATGTTCATCATGCATTTTAAGTAGATAGTTAGTTACAACAAAAACCAAAGTGATTTATACTAATTTTACAAGTCCTTATAACATGATATATGTATATATATGATATTATACTTGTCATTGTTTAGTTTACTATTATAAGACAATTAATTATAAATGTTTAATTTATCTTATTTTATAGTTTATTTGAAACTAATACGTATTGCAAGCATTGTAATTACATGGTTAGTTTTGCGTATACCTTTGCGTGAAATTAAAATCAGTTTTAGTTAAAAAATTTATGAATAAATTGCATTATATTATAAGTTATCACTTTGAAATATGAACTCAACTAAATAAGATTTAAGTACTTTAAATCCAAGGTATATTGGCATGACCAATGACTCACTTTTCGATAGTTACTTTTATGTTTTTTTTTTCACAGTACAATATTTCTAATTAAATCGCGAGTTTGGCAAATAACTATGAAGTTAATAATAGTTACAAACTAATTTTCAAAACCATTTTCAATAATAAACTGTATATTTTGTATTTTGCTTTTAAGATATTGCTGTTATTATTATAATTATAACACAGACAAAGAACTTTTGAACATTTCGTAAAGTTTTAATAGTTAAAACTTATCCATAAATCATCAATTGAGAAAACCCGATGTAGCATTTGAATTTTTCAATTAATTACGACCAAAAAGATATTACACCTAGAAAATTTCTCATAAAAAATTGTATAATTGAATACAATAGTCAATAGAAAAAAACAATTTAATTTTAATTATCTGGGCTTCTGTTTAAAAACTTACATGTACTTTAATAGATATAAATCATAAATCAGCGGTAAAATACTATTGCAGGATTTACAACAGTTGTTACGTTTTTCTCTTTCAGAAAATACGTTTCGACACTGAAAGCGGTGTCACTCGATATAGATCATAAATGAAATACCATCGATGTATTTAAAGTGGACAATTTTGAATTTGTGCAAGTGCAAGTAAATAAGAATGCTAGTGGTGCTACTAGTTATTGGAAAAAAAATTATGATTAAGTGCCTTATAGTGAGAAAATAACGATATTATAAAATATATCCGTTTTTAATGATATTTTAACCTTTTGGGTCGTATCGAACTCAGCTCATCGGAATCATGTTTCAGACGTTATTTGAGTTTTCGAGTTTTAACCTCGCCGCCCGCCAGTCACTAGTCTCCCGCTACCGTGTCTAGCGTTTTATAGCGTGAATAATCCATCATTCCACAGGTTTAAAACATTAAATACTATAGTATAAAATATGACTGTGCTCCTATACCTAATGTTTAAGTTTTGCAATATTAGTTTGTGTATGGTGGTACATAACTTACCTATGTCTCAACTTCAAAAATAAAAATATTTATAACAGAGACTACGGTTATAAATTTCCCGCACAGCCCATTATTGTGGTTTAAACAACCAACTTTGTTTGAAACAGTCATTTTTCCGACTCGCTTCGATATAATATGATTCAATTTGTCGAGGAGGTAATATTTTCACCCGCATAGCAGATATTCCATATTTTTTTCACTACACAACACTGAAAATGTAAATTTCATCTGACATTTATTATATATGTTCTTATAATGTTCAACTTGTTGTTTATTAACCATATGGCTATGATATAGAGCATAAAGATGAATTATACATTATTATATGTTATCCTGTTTCCTTTAATACAATATATACATGTATAGTCTGAATGCCGAAATTCCATAATAAGTGTTTGATAATATTGCATCGTATAATGTTATACATTTCAATAAAGTACTTCAATGGTATTTAAAATAATATCTTAATTATTATATGGATTAACTTTATTTAAAGCGTATCAAAGGTCCACTATCAGATACCCGTAAAAAAATAATTTTTAAATAATGTGTACG
The DNA here is from genome assembly GCA_008086715.1 of Sitobion miscanthi. NCBI lineage: Eukaryota > Metazoa > Arthropoda > Insecta > Hemiptera > Aphididae > Sitobion > Sitobion miscanthi. Next base: position 10,419,718 of record CM017800.1, on the reverse strand, counting down.
GCTCTATAAAATCTTCAAAGAAATCCAATTTTCTCCATCTCGAGAACTTTTAAAATAACATGAGAGCAAAAAAAAAAATTAAAACTAATCTGTCAAAAACACTCTCCGTGGCTATTATAATAATATGACGTATTTATTTATGCGTATATACAGGGTGATTCTCCTAACATAATTCTCAACTGCATTGTATCCTTTGATAATGCAGTTATTCAAATCCTGAGTTTTTATCTTACTTAAAGATCATGTTTTCTGATAACTACATTTATTATACATTTAAACAATGTCTTTTTCCAACACAACCTTCATTCTTCAAACGTTCTTCTTTCTTTATTTACTGTAGGTACCTAACGATTATGAAACAATCTGATTCATCCGAAATATTGATGCATCTAAATTGGAATTAATATGCTTCCCTATAATTATTTTTGTTATTACAATATTACAAACACCAAACGGCAATTATTACAAAAGGAGGGGTACGAATACAATTTAAATCTAAATCGTACAATACTAAAGTGAGCAAGCATAATAATATACATTTTAAAACGCATGTATCAGGGAGAATAATATGTGCAGTGCATGTGGTGTATGAAATGGTGTGACTACTGATTAGGGATAGGGAAAGAAATCTGGTTGAGAGTAGAATAAGAGAACATTTTGAAACATACACTTTTGAAGAGATCTGGAGCATCCGTAGACTCATTTAAAAACTTCGGAATGTCGCGAGGATCTGGTTCGGAAGAGGAGGACTTCGTAGATAGGTCAACAGTCGCGGTGATGACCAGGAAATTGTGAACGAATGAAGCACAAACTAAAAATTTACTTTTAACACGTTGGAGGCACAATGGTCTTTGCAAGGAAAGGATTCCAAAAAACCACAGTACTGCACCATATTAGAAAAGAGGTCTAACAAGTGAAGATACAAAGTACGGAAACAATGGGAAGATTTTAAACTTTTGGTGTAACGCTTAATGAATTCTAGCACTTATACTTATACTATATTATACTCAAACCTTATGAAAAAAAATCATCTACTTAAGAAATTAAAGTAAAAAATTTAATTTCTGTATGAAAAAAAAAATAAGTTTATATCGCCCTGAGACACATTTCAGATGACATGACAATTCTTTTACAATATGGTCTAAACTTCAAGCATGCTTATAAATTCCAAAAATTCATAATTTTAATACTTCCATTGTTTGAGGAAAATACGGGGATGAGAATATTTGGTGAATCACTACATTTTTATACTCTTTAAGTATTTCAACTATCATTTTCTAATTAAAAATTGATTAAGTACAATTTCGAAAGCTTTTTTAAAGTACATATACTTTAATAAGAACTTTAGTCGTCAATCATTATAATGTGTAATGAGAATTTGTAATATACCTATCCATTCTAATATTTTGGTCTAACGCCAGAATAAACATACTTTTCAAAACTCAGAAACGTAATAATTCTTATCTTATAACTGCAGTTCAGATTACTATGCTATGAATATTATTATTGACAATAAGACACATATTATATTATGTTATTCAGAAATTACAGAAATCGAAATCTGTTAAACTTGTTATAAGGTACAAGACAGCTGTTTAATTTATAGATCACTGCAGATCGATCTAATCCCCATATGTATACAGTTCCAGGATCGAGTGTACTCCGCAAAGTTATTAATAATTACCCGGCCGTATGTGTGTTGTAGTTCAGTGGATTTTCTCACTGTTCGCGTGTTCAAGTATTAAGCCACATTAAAAGTTTGCAGATCTTCAATGATTAAACAGTATCCAACCTACAAATATCCACCCGGGATTACTCGTAACATGTCGCAGCGTTACCAGCAGCCACTGCGGTGGAACGTGCACGTTTCGTAGAGAAGATACACTATTATAATATAATTATACTCTTATACTATTAAAATTAATTGAATATTCTGTTGCAGCAAAGTTGTATACGTATATTAAATATGTATAGTCTTGTTTTGGATCAGCTGCGACTATTATTGTACACGAAATTCAATTAATAATAGTAAAGTTCGGACCGCGCATGAGTCGGGAACAAGAACGGTTTCAACAGAGTTCGGATGACGAAACTGCAACAGAAAGATTCACGCCGACGTATGAAACGACTAAGTGTAGGGGTTACCTGCATAATTTAATTTATCTTTTTAATCATGCTTAAGAGAGAGAATTACTCACGCCCACATGTGATACATCCATATGATACAGACGTAAACATAACCAATTTTTTTACGAGCTCCGGCACCCCCGATTTGAGCTTTTGTAATAAATTCGAAGTGATCGTTTGTGCCTATGTGCACCGAAGAATTATTGTCTCCTGCACTCAAAAATTAATGAGTTTGTAACAATCCAGCAATTGATTTTTTTTTTAAGAATATTCAAATTTGGAATGCTAGTGACATGTCTCCAGCACCCCCGACTTAAAACGTGTGTAACTTTGTATTGCTTTTGACTATCAAACGATTCAATAAACGGTACAAATAGTTTCAAGTGGAGCACAGACTATATACTTGAGTTTATTTTACCTAACCTGGACATGTTAATGTGTGTTCAACTGAACAAATTCCGATTTGTTAACTTCAAATATAGGTAGCAAAGGTAAAAAATGGTCTGTATTTGTACGTTACAGTTTTTACGATGATTCGATTTACACGATGAGAATTGAGAGTATGTATTTTAAAATTGCTCATAACACACTTAAAAATTAAAATATTGAAAAAAATTACCTACAAACAAAAATTATGATTTATGCTTATCGATTCGCTAAAAAATTGGTTCTCCTGAATGCAAATTTTCTACCTATATGTACGTTGTGCGAGTTTGTAAGACTGATACAACAACAAGTGTGGGTTGTTTGGCGTCCTCTTAAGAATATTCTGTTTACACTATCGCTCTTTTGACGTCGGACTATCGAACGGATAATTCAATCAAAAATAAGTAATATTGAAATAGTTTTTTTTTAAAGTGTGCTGTCTCTTTACAGTTTCACTTTATCTGCAGTCGTTTGAAACTATTTCAAAATTATTTTTCCATCGAAATTGTTTGTATAATTAATTTTTTTCCACCTAACCAAATTACAATATACAGTAATAACGGATCGTGAAGTCTTATTATGTGTTATCATCAGCGTTCATTTCATTATTGTTCGTCTTGTGTTCTTGAAAAAAACGAAATTAGAACATAATATATTGTCCTTATACCGTAATTCGAACGTAAGATTTTATCGATGTCGCGTGCAGTCCAATTCAAATCCCTTCTCAAATCTAAGTACAGCCCTATCGTTACCTACTTCTTTTGATTCTTAGCTCCAACCAACAACACAACCGTATCATCTCAAAGAAAACTAATTAATTGTTTATAATTATATCATTGTTGGGTCTTTACTATATAGGCAGCCGTGCGTACTCGGCTGCGGGTTTACGCATCGCGGATGATACGTGGCTGTTTAAGGTAGTTTACAATTATATATTAATTAGGATCATCAATTGTAATGATAATTAAAACATTTAAATAACGAATTGTATAATTGTGGTGGCCGATAATTTACCTTAGAAGTCGGGCGCCAATCGACACATATTAAATTATAATAATATACAAGAAAATGTTTGTAAATGACGAATACAATAAGTTGAAAAATTAGACACTACATAGCATGATATCATATAGCGTAATATTCATTCAACTTTTCGTTTAAAATAAACTGTTTCTTTTTACTATAAATTTATATCGAAACAACTGCATAATAAGTACTTATACAAAATTTAAATGTTGAAAATCATTTGAAATCGTGATTATAATATTGTATGCGTTTACTTAGTTTCACAGTTTTATAATAGAATGTATAGTGCATACATATTGATTGAATGGTTTTATCGCATGCAAAACATACACAAATTATAATTACATTTTTATTTTTAAATTCAGTTCTTATATCATACATTCATACATGGCTAAAATTATTATTGATTTCGTCTTTCTAGTTCACTTACGTGTTATCGACATAAAGGTGAATTTATCACTATAAAACCGACGTTGAAAATCGAAAAAAAAATTGTATGACTTTTACGACGGTCGTAAAAAAAAATAGAAATATTTTTATTATGTTCGACTAGCAGAATAAAATAGGTCATCCAGTGGAAACACTATGTCAATATTTTAGTGATGTACAATTAATACTGCAGGAGCTAGCTAATTGTCCAAGATAATTTATTCTCGTTCAGTTACGGCTATACCTGATGATCTGTTCCTCGAGTGGATTGCCAGGAATATTATCCATGCTGAATTCTTTAACGGAGGAGGATGATTGGTTAAGCTGAGTCTGACACGTTTGTAGAAGGTGGATGCTGTCTTAAAGATTGTGTTTATATGCAGATTTGAGTGTTAAGTGTGATTCAAAACGTTGGAAAGTAACACATAATGTTATTAGGCACCGAGTGTTATATTAATCGGGAAGATTGGATTTTCTGTCAATTTCGAGGCTTGGCGGCTCCTCCATATCTGTATTCCATAGAGTCACACGGTATGTTGGTCATGTTTTATACAGAATTAATTTGTGTTTAAGGTTAATATTTAAAAGTATATTTAAAAAAAAAGTAGAAGTCATTTTGGTTAAGCTGTACTCGCTGTACTTAGTTTAAGACGATGAATCCGAGTAAGTCCTTTTCAAAAAAAAACATACATAATATCGAACATTATAACATGCAATAAGTAGGACTTCGGTACCTATCAGATAATTATTTAGGACGCTTTTATGAGACCATTGGTAGTGTTAATGTTTACCGCGTGGACAATATTATAACATTTTAAGACAAATTAAGAAATTACGGTTATCCATACTTTAAAAATTCAAATTTTAGATCATTATATGTAGAAAAGTACCAACTACCAATATAATCTTGATTTTTAAAGGAAAAAAAACAAAAAAATTTAATAAAACTATCTGTTTGTAATAAAAATAAAATTTTCCAATCATCGTTGTAGGTCTTCATGACTAATGATTTTCAACTTAGTAATCCTCCTTATAAATTATAAGCTTTTAAGGTTATCACAATAAATTTATCTCTCTCGAGTATACAAACTTTTCAAATAAATTTTAGAATTAAATTACTATACACCGTTTATTTTTAGTTAGACGCATTCTTTGATGGCATATTTACACTGTGTTATGACGTTTTTACAACGAAAAAAAAATATAATATGATAGCACTCAATCCGAGTAAAATCGCATAATATAATATGTATACATATAATATCAATATGTCAATAAACTTTTATCGGAAAATCTTTGTCGTATATTTCCCACTCTCTGCAGATGCGAACAACCTCCTATACGGCTGTTGAAATACAATTCAAGTTTTAAAAACCAATCGTCCTAGGCGAGTTACTAGTTTTTTTTGAAATTTTCTTTCTTAATTTCACCATAAACATTTACAACACAGAGTTAGGGTGGGTAATACACATGATGGAGTTTAAGGTTACGCTCCAGTATTAAAAGTCTGACATTAATCTATCATCCGACATAAACATTTAATTTTATACTTCCAAATTATATACGAGGTACCATCATAATCTCATCTGATGCTACACGCATACACGAATATAATATAAACTATATACGCTCGTGTATGCTCTTAACCAAACGCGTATAAATGTTATAAACCTATATCTAGGTATGAATATATTTTAATTTTGGGTACCTACCGTAAAATCATAAAATGTTTTATGGGACATCATATAACACGTGTAAAATAACCGACGTACGAATCGAACGTATAAGTACCTATGTATTTTTTCCCAGTATATAGAGGTACCCGAGTTCTTGTAAGTTAAAAGCGGCTATAACTTGCCATTCAACATCGCCATAAAAAGTTTTCGTAAAACTCTATATAATACGTATGGATTGTGCGCATTGACAACGATAAGACAAAAAAAAATTTACACCAAATAAAAAGTTAGTTGCAATCTCGGTGTTGTTCAAAACGTTCAAAGAAGACATTTAAGAATACGACTTTAAAAGAATAATTAATGCAATTTAATTACGAGAATGGTGATTCCAAGAATTATGTGATTAGATTTTATAAATATTCTGCAATATTTAAAATCGTTAAGAAAAAATGCAATTATAGTGCAACAATGCCACGTTTTTAGTCGCCATAAATATTCATCCACTGGTGATTAAAACGTTCTCGGTGTAGTGATATTAGTATTTTTTAATGTTTTAATATTTTATTAAATCATATTTTGTATGTATAATAAAAGCAATAGCTAAATATTAGTTCAAAATGAAATCGTAACATATTCGGAGGGAACGTGATTAGTGATAAACACACATTAATTATTATTTTTCTATAGGTAGTGTAAATATAATTGTTTTACAATACGCTGTTGTGAAATAAAATGAAAATGTATCCAACTAATAAAATATAAATTGTTAACGATTTTCCATAAATATTTATAATTTAAAATTTAAAACTCAATGGAAATTTTCACGTTTAACTGCAATAATTTTGTATCTCCATAGTTCACTTATTTGTTTAAAGGAAATCTTTACTTATTCATAGACGTATTTTAAACATTCGATATTAATATTTGGTATCGCCAATACTAAAATAATGTTCAAAAGTAAACGAAAACCTAAAAGTGTTGAACCTGAACTATTGTTATTCGCTATGTGCCAAGTGTCAGAAATTGTGATATTCTCCAAACACGATTTGTAATGACCTATAGGTACACGTTCATATGCCATGTTTATGATGGTTACGTAGGTATGTCGTTGTCTCAAAATGCTAATATCGTCATTCAATCTTTTTTTTTATTTTTGAATAGCATTAAATAGTAGTATAATATATCCAAATAATCCGTTGGCACTGCAGTTATTATTATCATCCCGTATTTACTCTCAAGAACGAGAATACGAAACCGTCCCAAAGTGCCACAGCGAAACGCAAAATATCGGCTGAAAATTGTGTTTCAAGATGATCTTATATAACTCGTTGAAATTATAATAATAATAATATTATGTACCGAGTGTGTGCTGACACTGAAAATGTGCGATGTTCGCATTGTGATAATCATAAAATAATATAATATATGTACGCTGTGTTGAATTTGCGAAAATACGTTTTTTTTACCACACAACCGCGTAAAGCGGTAAAAGATAAACGATAAAATTAAACGAATAAAAGTGTTTTATCGCGCAAAAAATAACGCCGCCATGGTCTTCGGCGGAAAAACCGTTAACGTCTCGAAGATAACCATATTCATGTGCATAGTGCCAATAACTTAGAAATGTAAAATTTTATGTGCGAATGCGACGAATCGTACCAGACATGTATTCGGATGCTGGACATCGATATAAAATATAATAATATGTCAATTCCGCGTGCAACACATCGGACGCCGGAAACAAGCGAAAAATTAATATCATACCGGTGAGATCTGCATAAGTGGTCAGTAGTTTATAAAATCGACCGTTTTTTTATTAGCGCCTTAAAAAGCTAAGAATCTAAAGCAAAACGTTCGTTTGTAAATGTGTTGAATTTACCATTTATTGGACAGCGATATAAAATATAATATTATACGTGCGAAACATCAAGACGCTAAACAGACGAAAATTAATATCATATCGGTGAGATCCGCCTAAGTGGTCACTAGTTTAAAGAATCGACTGGTTTTTTTTATCGGCGTCTTAAAAAGCTAAGAATCTAAAGGAAAACGTTCGTTTATAAATGTGTTGAATTGACCATTTATTGGAATCACTGTAACGATCAAACACTCTTCACATTTCTTATATGACTAAAATATTATCAAAATCAAAATCAAAGCCCATTCATAACTATTACATTATGAGTTTAAAAAAAAAAACCAAAACGTCCAGCCTGCGTGATAGTCGCGGTGATGTCAGTGTAAGAATAAATAATAATAAAATATTTTGCTAATATGTCGGGAAAACGAAAAGATTTAAACAGGAATTGAGAAAACAAAAGTTTTCTATATTATTCCATCGGACTTATCTAGATAATTATTTTTTCATCTTTTACCTTATATCTGGATAAATAGTTACAAGGTATCTAAACGCTCATCTTAGATAATTTTTTTACTCATCTAAATGAATTCATCTAGATACATTTTTTATTGATAAAAATCGCGAAATTGTACAAACGCATTTTAAATATTTAAACAGATTCTCAAACCAAGTTTGTGGTTTATAAATAATGTTATTATTTTTATTTGTATAATTATTATTATTATGTTCCTAGTGCCCAACTAAAATATACCTAAATTTAAAACCCGTTAAAAAAAAATTGTATCTTTTTTTTATCTAAATAAATATAAGTTAAGTTATCTTCTATACCTATCTAGATACATTAGAGTTGCATTATCTTTATTTTTATTTAGATAAAAAAAACTACTTATCTAATCCGAACACTGTAACATAACTAACTACTTACACAATATAATACGTGTTTTAATTATAAGCCAATAGGGAAAATAAATTACGTGACTTTTATAAGTATAATAATAATAATTTAAAAATACAAGTTTGTGGTATCACAATCAGTTATAACAGAATCGAAACGACACGCGCTGTCACATTAAGTGAATCACACAGCGTATACAAAATTAATAATTTAATATTATCCGTGGTCATGAAAAGTTCCGGGTGTGCAATTGTATAAAGCCGGGCGCTCACAGATTCGTCGTCTGTCATTTCGTGTCTAAAAGTTGAGTTCAGCCGAACTTTATAAATTCTCCGGTAGATCGTGGTTAATGAGTGATACCGAGGTGATTATTACAATGGAAAATCGGAATAAATTATTACGGTAAAACCACACGGTACGTCAGACGACGTGGCTGTGTACCCCGCGGCTTAAGTATACATAGGTATACAAAATATACAATACGGTATAAGATAACAATAATATGGTATCGATAAAGTATCGAAAGACACGACTTACACGAGTTTTTAAATATTATAATATTATGTTATCGCGTCAATGATGGAATTTATGCAATAATGTAAATGCCTAGTCAGTATCATTAATGCCTAACATTATTTGTAGACGATATTATCGTCTATGCCTGGGGCCTGGGCTTTAACAGAAAATAAAGACAATTTTATAGAAATCAAATATTTTGCTAAGACATATACAACTATGACTAGGAAATTACCTCAATGTGTACTACTACAAGAAGACAATGTTGATAATTTTGTTTAACAAATATTATAGCAAACAGTCGGCCGTTATCGTGATTTATATTACATCCGATGAATATTTTTTGTAACAAAATTTTAATGATACTGTACAATCGTCGACATATTATACAGAGCATATGTTATTGTTGGTGTTGATAAGATACAAAGACTTACAACGAAGGCCCGTTTCTAATAATTCATGGAGCAAATGCAATAAACAATTTTATCGGTTATGGCTGAAAAAAAGTCGGAATATTGTGGTCACTACCTAGGTAAATGATAAGTGCAACGTTGCCTGAAAATAATGGGCACATTACCGTTATTTCCTAGTCGATATCGTATACAGTCTAATTTGATCGGAACCTTTGTCGTTGTTGACTGGTAATTATTTCTTAGTTAATAGTAAATTTCTTAATTTACGTCTTTGGCGTTAACACAAAAATGTTGGTAGGTACTTTTGAAAAAAAAAAAAAATATTTAAAAAACGTAGGGCTCGCAACCGGTTTCGATAAAACGACTGTTTATCGGGAAAAAAAAATGCTTTCGGTTTCGAGCCCCGGACCACGTTAACTCGTGCAATCATAATATTGAAGATTAATTGTCATTGTCAACGTTGCATTATTATAGTGTCGTTTCGGGACCGTTATATAGAGAAAAAAATCTTTGCGACACTTACGATGAGCCCGGGCCGACGGCGAACAGGTACGCCGAGCAGGTGACAACCAGGACCGCAAACGGAACCATCGCGGCACGCGCGAGCACGGGAAATTTTGGCCGCCGACAATCCCTCACGCCCGCGACCGTCTGACGAAACGCTGGCGCACTGACTGAACCGCTACGCACTCGGTCACTCGGAGCGTGCGACCGAAGTGCCGTCCCGTGTACGTTTTCCGTGGCAGAGTAAAACACACGCGGTCATATGATTGGCGGGCGTGGGGAGAGGGGGTGTACCCCTATGTACCCCGTTCATAGAGCGTATACACACCTACGTGCCTATATAGTATATATCGTGTGTGTATATATATATATATATATAGGTACATATACAAACGTAGGTATATATAAATATAATATATATATATACATATTATAGCAAAATCCCGAAAAGGCTTTTCACGCTTTTTTCGCGCGAAAATAAATAAATTATATTATACACTCGACTGCTGCTGTCACATATACATATTATATATAGCCGGTACACGAGCTGAGAAGTATCGCACACTGATATATATATATATGTCATGTAGATCGATGGCGATAAATATATATATATATATTATGGATCGGCCACGAGTGGTGAGTGGTATAGTGTTGACCGTCGGTGGTGTGTTTATGCGCTCATCGACGACGATAATGTAACTCCCCAATGGCGGTAAGCAGTCTGTACAGTCAATTTGAATGTAAATATATTATATACATCACATACTAGCTACCTATCATATTATGGTTGGTTGGTTGGCTGGCTGGCTGGCTGGCTGGCTGAACAGTTAATTAATAAACGTTTTAATATTATTGTTGGAAAAGCGAGTCGAACGAATCGAGCAACGCGGAAAATTATTCATACCTACACCTACACGTTGCAATAATTAAAACGAATGGCTAAACAAACGTCAAAATAATATTATTATATATTATAGACACCTCGTCGCATGTTTACTGTTTTCGATGAAAATACGTACAGCTGGTACCTACCCATCATATATAGGTATGTGCCAGTGTTTTTGGAAAGAACGCGTTCATATTTTGCGAAAGACTCGTGAACATCAATCTCTCGAGTAGCATATTTACGGGTGGGTTATTGGAGATGGGTGGGGAGGGGTTACTCGACAGCATTCGATGGTTTCATAAATGTTTGCATTCCAAGAAAAATATATATTCATTTATAGGTATGTTTGTAATGTGCTCAAACCCCTGCTACACGGCAGAGTGACTTTCCAAAAATAAATATTTTTCCATCTATTATTATAAATGTACAACTATTAGGTATTCTATTTATATTAAAAATTATTATTTTTCAAAGAATTCGTGTTTCTTATCATACACCCGAGACAATTATACTATCAAAGTATGCTATTTATTCATATAATATTATTCTGGGTATTATTATAATGCATTTAAAAACTTGCTACGCAGCAGAGTGACATTTATAAAATTCATTTTCTCCGATCTATTATTACTATTTGTATATTCAATTATTATTCTTAAAATTATTCATATTTCATAATATACACTTACTGTGACAATAACCGACAGCGTAATATGATAGAAATCACATCAAACAAGATCAGCCATTTTTTCTTTAATAATGCGGTTCTTCAAAATCTGAAATGTAAATTGTGGGAGTAAGATAGAAACTGTTAGGGGCAATCATGAAAGAAATAATAAATATATTTCATTCATGCCATGAAATTATTGTAATTTATAGATTATAAAACTGATAAGTAGTTATAACCATCATTGTATTTGATAACGTCATAAATAATATCATGGAATAATTTGAGTATTCAATTATTTCCCCCATGCTTGCCCCCAACAGTTTTTTTCTCTCATCAATGTCGGTTTCATGATTTCTCTCTCTAAGCGCAGTCAATTTTTTTTATGTCTATGTACCAACTTCTATTTTCAAATAGAACCCTCCCAATTTATACTGTGAATTACTTATAGTGAATTTTTCTGAAAATATCGACGTATCAAAATCCAGATTAAGATCCAAAGTTATAGGTATTTATATTTTTGTAGAACCATATTATTTAAGCCATATTTATAAACAATACTTAGTACAAACATTTTAATAATTCAGGAACTACCTACTCGTTTGAATTTTGAATTAGGTACATCAATATTTTGTAGCTAAGGATTGAAAATTTAAAACAAGGTTCCACGTAAATAGGTAAATATATAAATTACTTTATTCACAATAATATCATCAAATATACTTAGTAATATCATAGGCTGACTTGACCGTTTTCGCTCAGAATCGGTTTTCTTATACAATGATATTATATCATCGTGCGTTCCATTTACATATTCGCCACAGCTGGTCTAAAGCTAGGAATTTCGGCGGTTCGATATAAATTTACGTCAGCTTTTGACCATATAATAATAATATGTGAATTTCGATGGAATGTCATATCGTTCGCGTATATCACCGATACGGCTCGTTATTGCCAATATAGGTATTATGGACAATATCAATGTTATGTAATAAGCGTAGGCTTGGCAATTTAAATTGACAATCGCAAACTCGTAGGCAATTACAGTGAAATATCTCGACTCGCCGAGTCGTATATACCTTACCTATCGTCAAATTACTATTTTATTAACAAAGCTATATTATACTGTCAAAGGCTCGGTAGACGGCTTAATTTGAACACCGACCGTATTAATACAATACGTATAGGCGTTTTATTTATGCAGATATATAGGTAGTGTGTAGACCATCGAAATAACTTACGAGTGTATTCATTGAGGCGAAAATTCGCATTATTATAACCGCCAATGTTAAAATTATTATGTGTCTTACACTATTCGCAACGTATCGTGAATATAACTTTTCCGATTTTGATTATGTCCGTGTAAAATGTAAGTAATAAAACGATATTAGGCATAGAAATGTACATAGTATACCTATTATTATTATAATATGGTAATTCGTCTGGCGACAGTAAAACATCGTCATAGAAGTTTCTCGACAAACGACATATTTTTTTTACATAATTTAAAATCATTTCAAAATAACGTCATATTTTTTACCTTTTAATATTGTTTTTGATTGTAAATGTTGTGTGAAACTTATACATTTTTAATTTCATACGCCAATGAAAACATTATTATATATTTTTCTGACATTGCAATACATAAAAATCGAATTTTGAACGAGTAGCGTTTATTAATTTGTTATCATAACAAACTTTTAAATATCTAATGAATAATAATTAAAGCTTGGACGTGTGAGTGGAATAGTAGACCGATATTTTATGGGATAGGTATCTCTGTGCCATACCACTCAGCTTAACTAAACTGAAAATACTTATAACTAATTACAACTTATGTTAGAAATTCGAATTTACTACGTATCAAATATTGCTCCGAAAAATATGATTTTTTTTTTTAAAATAGTCGTTTTGTAATGACTTAATTATTTCAAATAAGGAAAAAATGTATGTCTGTCTGTCTGTATGTCACGATTTAAGATATACAGGTTAAACATCGGCCTATAACGAATAGTGCTTTATGGTGACTGGTGAACCAACTATCTGGAACAGCTGAGGGCCCAGAATCACTAGCGCACGTTGTGGTTTAAATACGTTAAATATATATATAATATCATAACGATATTAACCACTTACCACGGTTATCTGCTTTTGATACCAATAATACCTATAGTATATACTATATAGTATTATTGAATCTTTAAATTTGTCCTCAGGGTGCGCTTTTAGTACTGGGAACAGCTGTTTCAGATAGTTCACCGGTCAAATTATGGGAGTTCGATACGCTACCTGTGTATCTTAAATCGTGCTGTATGTCCATATACCATGACAACCATTTATATATTATTTTGAGATTTTCGATGGAATGTTTTGTATATAAATGGTTGCCATGGTAATATGTAAAACATATTATTCATATAGAGTTGACAATTTTAATGGATGACAGAGTGCACGGGATCAGCTACTTTTATATATATGGATAGGTTAGACCTCTGGGCAGAAGATAGGCTAATTTAAAAAGGGAGAGAACCAACCCCGGGAGGTGCCCAAACAGGGATTTTGAGATTTCCTATGGAAATGTTTGTTAATAAATGGTTGATATGGGTTTTGAAGCTATTATAATAATAATCATTGATTTTCGGGCAACTATCAGCTAGCATTATATATTTTCGAAAACTTCAACACTTTTCGAGATGGTTAGTGATTACTGCGAAAAAAAATAAGAAAAAAGTATGAAAATAATCATCCTGTATCGTTATACCTAGGCGTATAATGTGCATATGCGATGTAATATTATTTTACTCATTTTTCTCCATAGATGGTAAAATACACCAAAACGTAAAAATGTCATAAGTCTATAGTCGCAATAAATTTGTTGTTCGAGTTGGTACTTTTTAGGATTTTACCTATTGTTTGTTTTTTTTTAATTAATCGTTAATACAACGTAATGGATATATTACTATGGTAAATTTATGCCGAATGATTGTAAACAGAGTTCAGTGTATTAAAATATGTTTACAAGTATATTTCCACTGTAAAAAAAACTTCACAATAGTGAGTATACACATATTATTACCTAGGTACTGTATAAATAATGAACTGTTAATATATTCAGTGATCTCCGAGTCCAATATACTTTATTACAGGATGAAAACTTCTAGACAAATAAATTTACATACACTACTTTTACAATTTTTTCATTACACAGGTAAACACTTAATGCGTACTATTAAAGTACACCCACCCAAGCAAGCAATATACATATTTTATAACATTAATAAGAAGACGCATTCTCCTACAAAATTGTTTAAGACTTTCGAAATAACTTGTGTCTGTGTTGTGTGTAGTGTTTTTGCATTTTATTTTTCTCATATATACCTATTAAATACGTTCTAAGTAACTTAATATTGTGTATATAAATTTGAACGGGTTGTTCAAGTATCGTGATAAAATGAATTGCACGCATACTAAGAATTCAAATGACCTGAAACAACACTACCCAGTTTTAATTCGCATTGTGTTTATCACAATAATAAATAATAATATAAGTTACGACCCGAGTCAAAAGTAAAAGCTAAAAAACATTTTCAAACACAATCAGTCGAGAATATTAATTCTAATAATAATTATGTAGCATAGATATATACGGTGGTATAACAATTAAAAACTAATTTATTTCAGAAGCATTAAATAAATTCTTCAAAAACTAATGTCGGGAATACGGGATTAGACTATAATATAGGATTAAACTGTAATATTGGACTTAACAAACTTAAATAATTTAATTATCTTATACCTACTTACAGATAAGTGCATAACATTTATAATATTTACATAATACACATTTTATTATGCTTATAATGTTTACATGCGGATAGTTTTCGATAATTTAATTTGCTTGAAAAAAAAATCCACATAAAAACAGTCGAAAATCGATTAATTGACTGTCACTGGAGGTATGTAGTTAATTTTGTAAATGCGAAACTCAAGTCTGGTCGTTCAGACTTAAAAAATATTCTTTCGAATATTGAGTTGGAATGAATAATGCACGTGGCTCTGTGACAAGACAAAGGTACTCTGGTTTTAGATAATAAATATTATATTAAATTATATTATATTGTATAAATTCTCGTGCAAAAACATAGCTATTCAGAACTTTCAATTAGTTTAATAATTAGTCACATAATTTTCACTATAAAGTATAGTTAACCGCATATTATATAATACACTTTTGTGTAATATATAGTATACTTTACTATACAATACAATCAAAAGGTCCAAGATAGATAGACAGTATTATAATTTAATAATTTATATTATACTTTAAATACTGAAACATGATATTATGTATTATAATGTGATGTTTATTCACTTTAAAATTGTATTACAACTAACACTTTTAAACTAAACTTTAGATGCATTGTAAAACCTTAATTTCAGACTAACCTGATAAAATTGTATGTAGAGTTCTAAAAATTAAAAAAATTAAGGAATCCAGTGTCATAAATGTCATGCAATGCATAAAGGTTAGGTTACATTAAATGCTTTTAAAAAAATGCACACCTAGGTTAGGTACCTTTAATAATAATAATAATAATAATAATAATAATAATAATTACTAACCAAACACATAAATCACGCACGCCCTTTGCAAAGGTACACACAGAGTATATGTTTTCCACTTTAATAGTAGGTATATTTAGTCGAATTCTGGTTTTTGGAATTTTGAAGTATACTTAAAGATCATATTTTCAAATTCCTGATATTTTTTATACTACTTATGGAATGTCTTGTGGCGATACAAAATTCTAATTTTCAAATGAGAACCCTCCTTTTTTACTGTAAAATATTTAGTGGATAGTTTTCTTGAAAATGACGTTTATGTATTTAAATCCAAATTCTAATGAGTGGTTTCTGAGTTATTAAAATGTTCATATTAAGGATAATCCTTAAAAATGGTTTTAGAAAATTATCAACTATATTATACGTAACATTATATGAACCTAGTATTTACTATACTAGGACCGTTTTTACAAATTTTTAATTTTGATAGTTCAATAGTAATTACTAAAATGTTTGTATCATCTAAGCAATAAACTACTAAATCTACTTAACCCATATCCTTAGTACACAAAGTTATATATTATCTCACAAACTACTTGTTCAAATTTTGATTTAAAATTTAAATATATCAAAATTCTCAGAAAAAATATCTGCTGAATCTGTTCCTATTTGAAAAACAGAAGTTTGTATTGTCGCAGGTTTATCCTTAAGAGGTACAAAAAATCTCAAATATTCAAAAATGTAGTCTTTGAGCGCACTTAAAAATTCCTAAAATCATAATTTGAATACATGCATCATTTAGGCATAACAATGGGGCGAGCATAGTTGAAAAATCACTCTGTATATTATGCAATATATTAGGTTAGGCACGTTTTTAATGGCGACAATAGGACTTTCGATATTATGGAAACGCGTATCGTCTACCATATATTATGTGAATCGACTACCTATATCAACCACGAACTGTTCTCGGTGTTAACGCTTTAAATTTATAACCCAAAGCACTACACAACGACTACCTATAATAGTTATCTACTCCGATAGTCGTGAGTGAAGATTAACGGGGAAACTGATTTTGAAACGTCGACAAGCCAATTCACTGAATTAGATACGATATAAGCGCTGTATTTACCGACGTGTATTGCACGTTATTCTATAATTATACATAAACAGATTACCTGAATATTATAATATTGCGTGCAGTAGGTTATGTACATTTCACTAGAGCAGGATATTACATTAAACAGCCAACAGGTATTCGGTAATATTGTTATGTTGATACTTGATTGGTACATGCCTTTGATTACTATAACAATGATCCAGCAATATTATTAACGAACTATATCGTCGATGGGCGAGTAATATGACATATCTCAAGAAAAATCGATTTAGCGTTTTATACATCAAAAAAGCGGGAAAAAATAACACGTCATGATTTGATCATAATATTAATACAATAATAATAATCTCCAAGTAACGTAACTTGATTACATGTTATCAGTGTTCACGTTTTTGCATAGATAATATAATTATTTATAATTCTTATAATATTATCTATGCTTTTTTGTTCCTCCTGAACATTTTACTTTTTGAGATACGACGTATTACTCGTCCATCGGCGATATACGTTATTCAGTTTCATTAAATTTAAGGTTCTGAATTTGAAATATTTCAATTAAGTTTTTAATATACATATCCTGATATAAATGATTAGTGTTTATTAGTTATTAGTACTTATTACACATAATAAATATTGATAATGAATGATTCTTTCAACGTCAGATTCTCTTTGTTTCATACAATAATACAGTTTTAAAACATTATATAAGTATAAAATTGTATTCTGTTGTTCATCCATCCGAGTTTGAGTGTCAAAATCAAAACATCAGTCGTCTCCGGTGTAAATCGGAGTATCGAATCTTGTTTAAATCGGGCGCATGCTATATTTCGGTTTAAGTGCACTACTATATACCTAAAAATCTAGAATAAAATGTTAATATTTCACATGGTATGAAAAAATTCAAAAAAACAGTACATTGATAGATATAGAGCTTCGTAAAATACTGCCTCGTACACAAAACATGCTTCACCGCCGCGCCGGTGTGATAGGCATCCAAACATTTTTACCTGGAAATATTTTTAAGTGCGCAACGGTCCGTGTGATAGTGTTAAGGAAAAATCGAAAACGACGACAAAGTGTTATCGTAACGGACATTGAAAAAAACCAATTTCTTTTTATAGTGTTACTATAATATTAACTTAACTTTGACCAGTGCGCGAAAAAATTGACACCCGAACGGCGGTATCCGAATATTGGATACAAGTAAACAGCTTAACCTCTATATTGATCCTGTCGGTGTGTTGCGAACGATTTGTCGCAAACGTCGCACGAGTACTGTCTGGCGCTAGTGACGTAGCCTTGAAGGAGGGGGGCTGGGGGGACTGCTCAGCCCTCCCCGAAATTTCAATGAAAATTTAAAAACGCTTCAGTGTTCTGTGATCGTATTACGCGCGTAGGTATAAAGTCGTATAATAAATGATTAACCATATAATATGTAAGTACCAGCTCTTATGTATGAAGGTTGCTGAACAAGTCTAAAATGCTATATTACACCCACGACATTAGCATACGAAACTTATGAACGTTCCTAGTTAAGCCTAACCCCTATACGCGAAAAATTATGAACTCACCCACAAATGCAACTTAAGAAAAATCACGCCACTGCACTGTGTTACGCACTCGTTCGTCCACAGACTACAGTTTTGGGAGGCATTATATATTCTAGGAATATTATACCGGGGGTTATACATTTCCAAGGTTACTCGTACCCCCGTGCTGGTATTATTTTCCTTGGATGTGTGCACACCCCCGATACATAATTTGGCGATGTGGTGTGGGTATAAACATCCGAGGAACTTTGCACCTAGGGTACTATAACCTTAGGAAAATCATACACCCCCGGGTGTACGGATATCTGAAGGTATCGTATTCCTGCCACACCACCGCAAACGTGACATCCGTATTTTCTCGGCTAGGTATAATACAATTTTATACAACCAAACTATCGTATTTTTTCGTGCGACGTTACGCCATTACCAGACTAATTCTGTTTACGGTCGAAAGCAATTAATCGACATCGCCGTGTTTTCAAGCGAGTATTTTTGGTATTACGTTATAGGTATATAAGGTATATATAGTAATATTGTAAAACCATAATTCAGGTAGGGTTCGAAATAATTAATAAGAAATCGCGATTGCGACTGAAGAAACCGGATAACTGTCGTTCAGTCGCTCGTAGAAAAACTAAAATCATTACGACGGCATTGAGTCAGTTTAATATATAAGTAGGTATATTTAATAAAATAGGACAATTATTATAGTCAGGACGACTCGCCGATATTAATTTATAATATACAGGATGTAACCAGAAGACCTAACAGATGAAATAACTTTTGTTCTAATCGATAGTTTAAATTGTTTTTTTTATATATAATTTATAGTCACTTTTGCTACCTAACCACACGTGTAGCATAAAAAAATTATTTTTATTTTTTAATACCGTAAATAAAATTTTTTTATTTCTTGAGAAAAATTCAAAATAGCCAATTTGTAGATCTGATTATAAGAACAATTTTGATGGTAAAAACATCTATCTGAGTAAAGTAGTTTATTTTTAGAATTATTTAAAATATCAATATTTTTTTAAGTAAATTAAGTTAATACGTACCTAATTATAGCTTTTTTCGGAACATTATTTTTGGGAATTTCCTGACATGAATATATTTCTTAAATTATTTACTAACCATATCATTTTTGTCATACGTTTAAATAGCATCATATGTATTTTTTTTTTGTCAGGTCTTCCTGTTGCACTTTGTATACCTAGACCATTGGTACATATGCATTTATGTGCAAAAACACCGCTCAGTGTCTGCGACCAGGATTTCCTTCGTTTCGTTATATTTATCGTCATTATTATCGTTATTTAAATTTATAAAAATATTTACAAAAACAAATAATACTTATCATGCAGTTCAGTTAATATTATGTTCTTTGAATATGAATAACGTCAACCTAACATAATATTTAAGTTTGAAAAGTCCATTAAGTTTCTACCGATCTAGTTATGTATACGAATCCTTGTACAATTTACGAATCCAAAACCTCTTTAGGGTTAAGCTCGAAACGTATAATGTAGATATTATAAACACTATAAGTATTCGCACGTAATACAAATCTGATATGTAAAAGTTTAGTAACGACTTTTTGGACATTACACTTCACATTTTAATATCATAAAACATTAAATGTTAGGTTCTATAATAATATCTTACATTTCATTTTCAATCGCTTAAAACATAACGTTTTTGTGATGACCGAATCCTAGGCGTGTTTTAAATTCAATTTAATATTTGGAGGAATACTCGGAACCGTATCTGATATTCGGAGGAAAATGGCTACGGCCGGAATTTTGTCGAGTACGTTGTTTGAGTGGTCCGCAAGAGTCATAAAAACAAAAAAAAGGTGAATAAAGGTACGAACGGTACTTAGGTGTATGCGATGTGTTTTTTAAATTAAAAATCAATTAATCTCATCATTGCAGGGTCCCAGGAACAATATTATTCTGAATATCGTCCGCGGCGTATGTTTATAATATTATTCCGCAGTTTTTCGCCCACATACAAATAATTCAACAGTTCCCACTTTTGTTTTTTTGCAATATTGTTTCGCGAAATAATGAGAACTTTCGCGCGTTATTCCGACTACAAACTGCGTCTAATTATGCAAATGCCATACGTGGAAAACTTTTTAGTTCGTTGACAATAATCATTTTGCCGAAGAATAAGACGTATTTAACTAGTGGGGATGAAAGATAACGCATTATGGCCGTAAAGCGCTCAACCCGCATCGAATCTAAAATAACTTCGCCGATGAAAATGATGCACCATACACACAAGACCACTATAAATATTGTGGTAAGTGGGTGGGTCTAAGGTACCTATTGTAACATATTGATAGTAATATTATTGTTCCACTCAGTTAAATCAAACACAATTTATTCGTTTGACGTAAGACACTCATCATTCAAAAATAATATTATTAATATCGAAAATATTATTTTTTCTCAAGTCGTTACAAAACGACGATTTTATAAAAAAAATATATTTTTTATTCTTATAGTTGTTTTAGGTTTTTACCTTTTTTGAATTACAACATATAATTTTGTTTCATCTTCGAAAACAGAATATTTTTCTGAGTATTTCGATACATAAAAATCATAGTTAGAACGAGTACTTTATTAGTTATAAGTAAAAATTTAAATAAGGTTGAGGACAAAAAATACATATTATATTCTTAAAAATGTCGTTATTTAACGAATGGAAACCATGTAAAAATTGTTTTTCAAATCATATTTTATACTTTCTGAAATAATGAGCGTTTAACGATAAAATAATCATCCAATACCTATAGGTATATTACTGTGTCGTATTTATGGCGCGATGAAGCGTTTTAGAAATTCGTATTGATCGCTCACCAAGGTCACTCGTAATTTTGATTTTTCTGGGATTGAGCTTGGATAAAGATGCGGAAGATACAACTATTTACACATTTATAATAATGTTATACGCTGTCTAGAGAAAAGGTTTCAGATTTATAATTATATACGAGGGGTTATCCAAAAAGATTCGGCCTTTTCCCCGGTGGTTGACATAGGCACAAAAACGAGCTGATAAGAAATAAATAAATAGTATTGTACAAAAGCACCAACATTACAACAGGTACCGGCAGACAGTTTCATCCCTAAAATTGCATTTAGAAGTACCGTTCAAAAGCGACAAATGTGTAAAATATCTCAAACAACAAATAAATGTGTATTTTCAGTTTATAATATCTATACCTAATCAATATTAGCTAATATTTTATATCTAATTTTGCGCCTAATTTTTTTTATTAGACATTTAACACCAGCAATAAGTTATACAATAAATATTAATTTTATTATTGTCACAAAAGACTAAATTAAATTAAATGTTTATATATTTTTCACTTAAATCATAATAAAGTCCTATTTTAGCGTTAGATACTTTTCTGTGGGGAAATTCGTTCATAAGTGAAACTGCAGGAGTCACCACTAATAATATTACTGACTGGTTCCGTTAAACATGAGACGCACTTATGAGACGCATCGAGAGTGTTTGAATGAACTTGTGCCAGCTTAGGTAACCAATATCATGCTTATGGAGAATAACGGTGATTTAGCGGAAAAATTAATCGTTGTAAACTTAGAATAATTATTTATATTAATAATTATATTTCCTTTATTATGGAAATACATTACAATCACAGTTTTTTTTATATATATATATATATGTATATAATTATTATATACGCTCATTATTAGTTATATATACATAACAATAATAATAATAAAAAGTGAAATAAAAACGAGATAATAATTATTATACTTCTAACTTCTAGTAAATTGTTATGTATTTCTTAAAATATTTGTTGTAAAAATATTTAAAGATTAACAAAAAAAATCAATATTAGCTACCTGCGGACATTAAAATATTGGATGGAGAATTTTGGAAATGCGGAAATATACTATGATTGTAAGTTAATATTTTTGAATTTTTTTTTTAGCATGAGGAAACTTACTTTTTGGATACCAGTCGTATATTGTTATAATTACTATTAAAAATACTTCGACATAAGCTTTCGGATAACCGCGCGATTAAAAACCGTTTAGGATCAAATTAAAAATAATAATATTCTATAGTGACTAATGGTAAGATCGTTTTTCATTTCATCTAGACCACGATACGCATTAAATACAAAAAAAGGATAAGTATCAAATGGCGATAGCAAACATTTTATCATTATTATTAATATTATATAAGATCGGTCTGAAATGAACAATTCAGACCTAAAATGCTAATTGCTGTAATTTGGGAATATAAAGGGTCCTATTGTTTCTGAAAAGTCAATCTGTGGTAGGGTCTCTTAAAATCGAAAACGTCAATTTTGCTATTGAATGTTAATAACAATAATTTAAACGCGTCCCTCATATTATTCCAGAAAAATCAATAAATGCTCAATATAATAAACCTACATATTTAAAAGTTCATAGTATAAACGCAAACAATATTATTAATAAGCGTTAATAATAGTGTATAACGTGATATATACTGGAAACATTTCAGCATATTTCTATGGTTAGTTAAATTCACCACTTATATGACTGCCATCAAACGATACGCTTGAAATATGTTTTTTTCATTTTTTATACGATTGTATATATTAAATTGATTTTATTTTTCACCGTTTAAAGATATAAAAATATTCAATATAAGTACGTCTTAATTGGCAACTGCAGGGCGGCGCCCATTGATTGATAGAATTTAAAATTCTGTAGGTGCAAACCACTGATTGTATACTTTTTACATGTAAAAAAAAATGGTACCCCTCTTTGAATAATTCCTGGGTACACCCAACAACGCTGCCTAAAATCTACCAACAAAGTATTGGTCTACTATTCCACGCACAAATCCAAGCTTTAATTATTATTTATTAGGTACTTATAAGTATAATACGCCTAACCAAAATTATTATAATTACAAATTAATAAACACTACTCGTTTAAAATGCGATTGTTGTGCATCAAAATTCTTAGAAAAATGTTTCATTAGATCATTATATCATTATTTATGATGTAACACGTTATTTTTACAAACTAACAGTAATCTTGCAATATTGCGTAGTAAACAATGTTTACCCCATGGGCTATGATTATGTTATGCTCCAATGTCACCAACTCGTAAGAAAACGTACCCGATATTATTTTTTAACGTGAACATTAATTCGTGTAGTACGCGGTAGGTAGGTCTATACTGTGCGTTTACAAAGCATAAGTAGTTAAACTTTAACAAACCTTTTTTTTACCATCACGTACTATATCATAAACTTGATGACGAGTATCAAAGTATTATGTTTTAGGTTAATTCAGTTTAACAGTGGCGATTTGCCAATGGGTTTGCCCGTTGAACGAACATATCTACATTCTACATGGTCCGGAACGCATTGTGACCGGTAGTTAATATATATTTTTTGAACCACCAAAATAGGTACAAATTTCGCATTTAAGTCGTTTTAAAATAATCCTAACTACAGACATTATATGTATAATCCTGTGATCTCGGAACCCGGACCTAACTCCACGCCCTTGGCAATTCTCCCGGAATGAAAACAAGAAGATATTGAGACTTAAATCGAAGTATAAAGTGTCTCCGCCGTCGGATCACTTCTTGTCTTCTTACTATCATATTCTTACATTATAGTCGTGTAAATCAAAGATATTTTACAAATATTCTATCCATATTAATTTATTCAATTTCTAAAATACTCAAAACGTGGTATCGTTTCTTGCATCATTATTGGCGTCCCAATTTTCATAAGCTGTGAAAAGTTGAAATAAGCTCTTATATATTTAGACACATATCATAAGCAATCTGACTAAAATGTAAATAAATACAATTATTTAAGTAGATTATGAAATTCAATATTAGAACACATACCTAGATACAAAGCATTCAATCTCTCGAAATAACGTAACCACCTATGTTATCGTTATAACCTAACCTTACCATACTCAAACCAGTTGATAGAAGTTTGTAGTCACTGGATACTTTTTAAATAGTACAAAAAATCTGAGTATCTAAATACTAGGCATTTAAGTAAGTACACTTAAAAGTTCCAAAAATTATAATTATAATTCGCAGTAAGTTTTTTTCTTCATCTGGCTGCGTTACTTTTACCTCTTTGATGATAGTAATAATTATCTTATAATTTTCCTATTACAGGTCGAATATGTGATCTAAAGAAAAAAACAATATTTATTCTGCAGTACAAAGTGAGGTCGTTAAATTTGAGATGTACGAATGTGTTTTCTTTTAAAATCGTGAAATGTGAGATAACGCTCTATTTTGCTGACTATATCTATGGGCATACAAATGCAATAAAATAGGAGGATGATGTCAAACATTTCATTCCATTAGAACTGACAAGTGACGCCCTGAATTTTTTTTTTACAAATAGTTACTGATTTATTAAACAGATAAATAGTTGTAACTTGTGGAGAGTAGTGTGACCTTAACCTAAATCGTGCATCGAATACACTGGAAATACGCAACATGATATTATAATGGTACTGCATATGAATGTATAACAGTAATAATAATAATATAAAATATTATGTCTACCAATTGGTCGTAGGATTACGGATAAAAAACCAAAACCATACGCGTCGTGTATACGGTTTTCTATTGGTTCTATTTTATATTTTTATCACGATATACCGACGATTATATTACATTTGACGAGATGGGCGGGGTGTTGGGAGAATCAGCATCACATCCCAATTTGACGAGTACATATATTACGGTATATACGTATATAATGCATAATATATTCCGTGGAAATGGTAAGTACTGCCGTGACCGATTTGTAACGAGGTGACAGAAAACCGATAGCGATAATAATATGCTGAGTACCAACACGCGTGTCCTATGTCTTACGTTTTTTTTTTTGTTCGTTTATATTGTACCGAAAAGCGGCAAATCAACTTTTATGCCGATAATCAAAAAAGTTTATTCGGTTGGGTCGATTATTCGTAGCGATGGTGGTGGAAATCTATAATTATACTCATTATTGTAGGTGACGAGGTGTCGCCAAAAATGGTCCGATTGAAAACGTTTTCAGGTTTATGGCGGAAAATCATCAAAAATAGCTGACGTAATATTAAAATAAACGGAGCTTCGTCATTATTAGACAGTCGACTATCAATTAATAGGAATGGTGTGAGTGAGCGAGTAATTCGCGCAAACGAATGAATCATATTTGATGACTTCTTAACAGATAATATACAGATATTACAGATATGGTCGTAGTATACTTTTTGATCAAGTATACGACTGAGATGTACTGCATAAATAGTGATGATAACTTACGTCTTATACAAATGTACATAATACTATGACGATTTAATTTTGAATGAATATCCAAACGGCGACTATAGGTCGCACATTAGACTGGTATCACATTTTAAAATTTAATATTTCCACGCATAAGGTACTTAGGTGTACATTAAAATATATGATTCAGTGGCGCACTGGCGCGGGCGGATGTGCAGTCCAATTATTATTCACGATTGATTTACCGACCAGCTAGAGCGAGTTTGATCATTAATTTTATGGTATCGAAATAATAATATATTATAGTATATGTCACGAAGCGGTTTTAGTATAATATTGTCTAGCATATATATTATATATTTTATTACAATTTACAATATCTCGATATTTGGTTTTTAAAAATGTATATATATGTACCTATATCTTATTATTATTATTATATCAGCACGTTAAGTACAATATCGACGACGACGACGGCGCTACGTTATTATAATATTAGGGCACATTGAGATATAGTCCAAAACGCTTTTCGCCCCTTATTTTAAAAACATTCCGTTAGAATTCCGCAAAACGCGTTTCGACGTCGAGCAAACGTATGTATAGTATTTATCACCCACGACGAGTTCATGGCTGTTTTTATTTTTCCATTCGTTAACCTAATTCGATCTCCGCGAATGTGACCCGCGATACGATACCCGTATATGATTCGCTCATGATATATAGTGTAATACAGTATTGTGTATGATAATAATATTATCTCGCGAAACATCTAATACGTGTGTATAATAACGGGTTTCGACGATTATTATTTATTAACATTTTATACCGTTTCCGTCGTGCGTTCACAATATAATAATAAAATATACTATATACAAAATGTGTTTATCGAATTTAAATCATATTACGTCACAATATATTATAAAATAAATGAACACACCGCTGCACCGCTGCAGCACACGTACAGGGTGGGTATTTTTTTATTTTATTAACGCAACAGTAACCACTTATTGTTGTCGCGAAAACGACTGATATTTCAGAAAAAAAAATAACAATGTTTTTATTAGGCATACCTATTTTCAACCGCAATCGTTTTTTAAGTTTACACTATTTGTCAACGACATCGTCTTACATTGTTGATTTCATATTCCCAATAGTATAGGATATTTTTCAGAGTATATCAATGCACCTAGTATAAACATTTTATACGAATTTCGAACATGTTGTATATATCTGTATGTATTTAGAGCCGTATTCCTTGTTGATACTTAAAAATAGGTATTGCTTAAACTAATTTTTATAACGTAAAAAAAAAATTGTGATAATAACTAAAAACAATGATTAATGTAAGTCTCGACCAACCTTAAAAACAAGTAATATTTTTTCTTTTTCTGAAGCCAAAGTCTCGTTTATGAATCTCATTTGAGTCATATAACTTAGGTATAGTTAAGGCGCCAGGTGCCGATGCCATTTTGTCCTCAAAAATACACTCTGCGGGAATAACGATACCGCCTTGTAGAATCAACCAAATTTTAAAATTTTTTTTAATTGCTAGAGGGAAATATTCTACAGCCCGCATCAATCTTGGTTTTTCAATATTTTATTCTCAAACTTTTTAATATGTCTAAAAAAAATACAAGATAAAAAGCATTTTTTTTACAATTTTTTTAATACAATTATTTGAAATAAAATGCAAAATCAGAGATCGATACTGGCTGTAAGAAGCCTTCTTCTTTCAGATAAAAAAATAGACATCAAAATCCGACAATTCTACAAAGCTTGAGAGTTATTCCCGTAGTCATTTTTTTCGATATAAAACTCCCTATCAAGCCTTCCCTAAATAGGTATCGGGTAGTAGATTAGTGGAAAAGCCTTATAGTTGAGGTGGCAACTAAAATATAAAATTTAATTTCAAAATTTTATAGAATTGTGGAAAATTTGAAAAGCTGGCACCGGAGCCTTATTGCGATACTTATTCCTAAGCATCATCGACTGTAAATACGGCCCTAAAAGTTGAGACGGATGGATTGGAGTTGCACAGAGGGAATGCGAAAAATGTCGGTAAGTACACTATTCCCCGCTTGCGTAAACCTTAAATACTTTTAACTGATCCAATACTCGTTTAGGCGTTCGGAATTCGATTTTTATCGAAAAACTATGAAAAACATTCGCCACCGAAACATGACATTAAAAAATTTACTTGGCCGTTTAAAAAAGTTAAAGAGTTAAAAAATTATATTTATAAGGAATCGTAAAAAAAAACGATTTAAAATATACGGTTATAAGAATCACCCTGTACATGACTCTATACACCAACATTACTTTAGTTCACGTTTCCATAGAATGAACCTCATCATCACAGAATTCGCTGTACTTCGTACGTTCTTATTAGGTTCGGAGAAAAGATGGAAACAGTAAAAAGTTAATTATGATGGTATTCGGTCCAAAGATAGAGAATAGGATACGGCGCGACAATCGTGTATTATAATCGTATTAACAATAAACTAGCTTTTCTATTCGTATAGTTAGGTATCTAAAATATTATTGTTGTCGTCGTAAATCCCAAAAGCGAAATAAAACGCATTAATTTCGTTAAAACATTTGTTCGCTTAGATCTCACCGATATTATACTATATCAAATGTTTATCGTCGTTCTAACTTCTAGTTACAGATACTGCGAAAGAAAAACAAAACCGTAAAACTGTGAAAATTACGAGAAATGTATTGTATATAATATACTATATTATAGTACCGCGGGGCGGGACGTATATACGGAATACAAGTGCTCATGGTTTTTTAAATTTTTTTTTTTAATAATTATAACACTAAATAAGTTAGTTATAACTTATAAATGTTTACTCATACCTCTATAATACCCTATCGAACTTTGACGCTTTGGCATAATCTAGTGTCGTTTGGTATAAAGTACAACGTAATTCTGTTTGACTATTTATCTACACTGCTACATCAATATTTTGAAACAAACACATTATTATTATGGTCGTCGTCGTACGACGCTAAACCCACTACTAAAATAAATAACGTTTTGATATTTTATTATACGGTCCGCAGATTTATCTGCGTCCAGTAATTATTGCATCAATTAACGTTTGTACGAACCGAGACTTGGCTGAACGATAGACACTTCACAGAAACAATTTAATGTTCAATGACGTGGCTGATACAGCTGAAAACAAGCAATGCTTCCACCTCACCCCCTTCCAACAGTCCAACAAAAGTACATTTAGTCACTCATTCAAATTTTGGTAAATAATACTTAGAATAATAGCTGTGCCATTCCGGCTAGTAAATATAGCGGATGGTTTCGTGCGAATCGGTTCGCTATTAATGGGAGATAAATTTCCAACAACTACATTTAAAAAAAAAGATTGAAAGTAATTTAAAAATTGGCTTTTACGATTAAAATATTGTAATTATTACGTTTCTAAACAGGGGATTATCGTTTTAATTGCATTCGATTGGAATTTCCTTTTTTTTAATTAACTTAATTGTTGTCAAAAATGATCATAATGTTAAAAGTATTTGAACACACTACATTTCTCGACAAGGAAATAATATTAACTAACTTTTATTATAGTTATGTAGTTTTAATATAAGGCGGTAAATTAAAATCAGTGTATCTATAACTGTTTTATAAAACAAAATAGTGCATAACCATAGTATATTTTACTGTGTCAATTATTAATAAGTTAATCATATAATATATTATATACGAAAAACCTACATTAATGAAAAATTATATTTTCATTGCAATTTATAATAATGTAATACGAGTGCATGTTTTTATGAAAAAATTAAAGTTTTAGAAAAACTATAAACTGTTTAAGTTTTTCCATTAAGATTTTTACACTATATAACTATACTTAAAGTTTTAAAAAACTATACAAGTCGAATTCGATTCTCAAAAAAAATAAGTATAATGGTTGTATTCAATAATATCAATTATAAATTACAAATTATATACAAAGTAAATCTATAGAACACAACGCTATCCCCAAATAATTAAAATATCCAAAACCGTTTATAGTTTGCTTTTTTAATTTATAAACAAAAAAAATAGTATTAACATGTATTTATCTATTCTCAAACAATTATTTAGTACCTTGGTAAAATATGATTTATAACTGTATTATACGAGTAATATACTGATACAATATTGTATCGTATATATATGGCGAGCTATCGGTATAATAATATGTACCCAACCATCATGTAATACTGTGTGTCGGCGTTTATTTCTTTAAAAATAAAATAATATATGAAATAATAGTATTACGCGTATTGTCACTCGTGAGCTTTCTCCATACTGCAAATAATATTTTAAACAAACAGCCTGTTATTATAATATATTAATATATAGTGCTGTATAACTATACGCGAAGATGACGTATAGATGCCTGAACATGCAATGCAAATATAATTCCACACCCTGAAAATTATAAACATTAAACAACCCTTAACATGCAATGTAAATATTATCCTACACCGTGCAAATTATGAAGGCCGTACATCGTGAAAGAATTTAAATCTTTCAAAAAAAAAAATATGATCACCCAGAGGTTTCGTTTAAAATGTTACTCCGAAAATACTTTCATATTATACCTAACCAACATCTTCGTCTTTATTTTAGGTTCTTTCCGGGAATACACAGTTATTATTGATTAAAAATTGACGGATAGGTACCTAGCAAGTAATGGATAAGATTTGAGTATCGCTGCACACCCCAATCATTTTATAAGAGAGAGTGATATTAGTTATAAAATTGTAATGTTGTGTC
This sequence comes from Sitobion miscanthi, assembly GCA_008086715.1. NCBI lineage: Eukaryota > Metazoa > Arthropoda > Insecta > Hemiptera > Aphididae > Sitobion > Sitobion miscanthi. The sequence continues at coordinate 10,388,959 of CM017800.1, read as the reverse complement.
ATTAATATTGTAATCGGCGAAACGTTAAATTGTCGAAATAATCGAAATTCGTAGGCTGGTACCTACAGTTATAGAAGTTATTGGTGATATTCAATAAAAAAAAAATATGTAGGTATACCTATTTACTCGTGCACATCTCATTCATGAACTTAGGTAAACCATAATATTATAACTAGGGATCGGATTTTGTAGCAAAATATATCGTTAAAAAAGGATTAATTATAATTTCAAAAATAGCATTTATTTAATTATAAACTCTCAAAATACAAAAACATACTGCAAAAAAAAAAAATGAAATAATACACTAAGATTAAAAAACGAAATTACAACCATGTGTCTTATTTTATTTTTTCAAGTTATTTTCTCTTAGACTCAACTTTTTGGGAAGCTTTTATAATATATAAAACTATAATAAATTCCGGTACTCTTATAAGTATAGCTTTATCAGCCATATATTATAATTAAAATAAGACTATTTAACTTACGTTTGGCAATTATATTACTGAAAAAATAAAAATAGAATTTTAAAACAAACTGCCTATAGAAATATGTGAAAAATTCATGAAAATTGTGGAAAAATATGGGAATAAAGGACCTAATAGGGAAATAAATTATTAAAATAAAGCTTACCTACTTCACTGCAATCAGAATTACGATTCAAAACGTGTTGGCATATAGGCATATTAGAATATTATAATATTATTATAATATATTGTCTATCACACATTCACACAGTTGGGCAAAAAAAAAAAAGCAATGGTTACAAAATCCGAGCTCTAAATCCTAATATAATAGGAACAACCTTTCAATCGCCGTATCAGACACTATCGTCATAATATCCGAAGTTGGGGTACGATAAAAAAAACAATAAAACAACGTGCCCACTGCCTATACATATATAATATATATACTTAATATAGGTCTTGTACGGCTGCACCCGAACTTGATAATACTAATCGCTATAATACGAAGCACGCGCATTATCGTATCGTCGTTCGATAAAAGTTTTTAAATCGGATAATTATGATTGCGGCTCGCGAAATAAACAGTGCTTGCTTATATTATTATATCGACGACCGGCCCGCGGAAACCGTTTCGATGAGATAAAAATCGGCACATGGATGATAAAAAGTGCGTCGGATTACCCATACAGGTATAATAATAATAATAATAATAATAATATACATTTTATAATATATATTTTGTACCCGCGCCACCGACGCCACGATTCCAAATCCCTCCGGTGTTACCGCGTTTATACCTCTACCGTTATTTTTTCTCCCCCACCGAAACACGCGTAATATTATTATAGTTAAAAGGCCCGCCGCAGAACAGCACAGAGCGTGTGATTATTAAATGTCCGTCCCAAAGTATGGTTGTTAAAGATCGCGATGTCATATAGTTTTATTATTATCACACACAGCGCGATCTGTATATTTTCTATTTTGATATATTTTATCGATTACTTGTGTCTGGTAGTGACTTGTATTCGGATTATTTTTTTCTTCTGTGGATCTCTCAACTGCTTTATTTATAAAGATACAAAAGCTACAAATAATTAGTATAGTGTGTGGCAGGGGCGGAAATTGCCTAACCGCACGAGCCACACATACTATTTTTTGTCACGCCTCTGCATTCATCGATCACGGCAAAGGTAATGCAGGGATCTATGCAATAACTATACTATAATTATTAATTATACGACAACAATATTTCGTGAAAGAAACGATTTGGTTTTATTTATTTCAACGTGACGCATGGAGGTTATAATATGAATATAAGATGTAACCAAAAGTTTATGTTTGGTAAGTACCGTGGTACCTATAGATTTCAGTATAAATAATAATATTGTTATATTAAAATAAAATAAGAATACAAAAAATGTAATCACGGCAAAGGTAATGCACTGTGTAGGGATCTATCATCTATGCAACAATTAGATTATTCTACCAAAACAATTTCATGAAATAAAAACCGGCCAAGTGCGAGTCGGACTCGTGCACGAAGGGTTCCGTACCATCACCTATAAAAATGTTGGCAACACTGCTTATATTATATACTCTATGATTTTTAGTATTTGTTGTTATAGCGGCAACAGAAGTACATAATCAGTGAAAATTTCAACTTTCTAACTTTCATATGGTTCATGAGATACAGCCTGGTGACAGACGGACGGACAGCGGAGCCTATTAGTAATAGGGTTCCGTTTTACCGTACGGAACCATAAAAATGATTACGCGTCATGCGGGGAGGTTATAATATGAATATAATATGTAACCAAAAGTTTATGTTTTATGAGCACATTAAAGTTTTAAAGAAGATTATAATATTCGGTTATTTGAAACAAAATATTAAACCTCTGAGCAAATAATATGTGAGCTCTAAACAAATATAATTATAAAATACAGATATTATATTTTCAAAATTGATATTAAATAATGTCTAAAAAGACAAAACTATAGCATCATTTGTTTTGATTTCAACTAGATGAATAAAGACCATCTATATGAATATTGCTCTTTATCGTAAGTTTAAGTATATATTGTAGAAGATATAATACCGCAATTGAGGGGTTCGAAAGGTTTGTATTTTTTTTAAGAATTCATCAGACTTATAAAGTGGCTAATAGAACAGTAAACATTTATTTATTACAAAATATATTAACATAATAAAACAAAACTTTCAAAAAAATATTATTTTCAAATAAACACGGTATAGAAATATTTTGTCAATTTCCTACGTAGTTACCAGCTAGGAACTACTTACCGGAATGATTAATTGCTTATTATTATGTATCACAATAATATTAAATATCGGTTTTTTTGGTTAAGATGTGGTTAGGATGGTTTTTGAGACATCAAGCGTGGCTGTAATACACCAAAATACATACTATTAATTACTAAAATCAAATAAATTATAATTAGAATATGTGAGTAGTGTTACAATATATATTGTACCAGCTACGACACTTTTCGCAGGATACAAGCGCATTTTAGCGCATTTTTTTAATCGCGAAATACAATATTTATAGTAATAAAAATCAAAAGTAAGTATTACACGTGTGTCATCAGCGTGGTACATACCTACCTACAAAATCAGAATAATTTAATATATGTTGATTGAATTGTTTTCTTTCTCTAGTCACATCCACGGCGAGATATAGAAACAATATGCTCAGGGCCGAAAAAACGAATACACCAATGCTCAGCCAGTATTCGTCTGAAAAATAAAAACATAAAATGTAACACTCTTCGCAAAAATAATTGGAACACTGGAAAATGAAATAATGTATAAAAAGTTTTAATGTTTCCACGAACGATACCTTTGTACGAAAACTTTTTAATACGGCACGTGTGTTAGTGGTTAAAACTTTAAACTAACAATATAATATACATCATAACTGTAACGTTCAGTGGAATGTTTGATAAAACCGATTAGTGATAGTATTACCGAAACGGGGGAAGAAATACAATACGACATATATGACATCTACGAACAAATTGTTCAACACCGTCATGTAGCCCGCTACGAAACTTCCGGGCAACGGACACATAAATTCAACGCCCATTTCGTACAGGAGCGACTGCGTGCAAAAGCTGTACGGGAACGCCACCAGGACAGCGCAAAACAATCTAGCTGAAAACGCGCGTAAATGTTGTTTATTATAATATTTATTATAAATTATTGTTGTTTAATGTGGGAGAGGGGTTGTGCTTTAGAACGCGTACTGGTTGTGAGTTTAGCGTTGAAGTTCATCATGAGCATTAACCACAGGAGGAAGATCAACGACACGCAACGGCTGATCGTAATTAATACCTTGGTGTAGCGGGGGGCACGGTGCGCGAAACTGCTGATCGTCAAGCTCAGGCCAAAGGTATGAACGATCATGAAAAAACAGCATTGTGTAGTGATTTCCTTGGAAAATGAAAAACAAACACACACACACACATTATTGTACGTTAACCTTCAAAAAGGAACAAATCGTCGTCTACGGAAAAATTTACCGATGACACGTTGATTTTGGAAAAAGTCGACGGTATCAGCGCCCACCACGGAACCGACATCGTGTTAGACAGCGTGAGCGCCAACACCAGACACCACATTTTGAGATTCCTGAAACAACGTAGAGAAAAATTAAGATCCTCGATCATATTATATAACGGAGGTAGGACACGTACATGACGAGCGTTTTGAGCGAGCGAACCAGTTTGCAGGTGCTCTGGTGTGACTCCGTCGACGGTATGGTCTTTCTGCAGCTCGGCGGCATAGTGTGTCTCGGGAATAATAGACAAACCATAAACGTGATGAACGCGTTCAGGCCCAGACCTGTAAGTATATTATTACGATAAAAACGGCATGGCGTTATATATATATGGTTAAGCTATAGGGACGCGCAAAGCGTTAAAGTCTCCGTACACGTGTACATCATGTGCATGATCTGAATCCTTATGACGAACCGGCTAGATGGTCCGTCGGACACCGTGGATACCATCATGGGGCCGATAATATACGTGGCCGCTGATCCCAACATACTCACAGCCGAGCATACACCTTTAAATGTGAATCGACTTAATTTAAACTATACGTTTATATTCACGCGGCACACTGACCGGAAGCCATGTTTCTCTCGTCCTTCGGGAACCACTGCGCTGACATGGTCACTATAAGAGGCGTCATCACCACGCTGCCCACGGATAGACACACCGCCGACAAGTGCAAACACCTGCAGCGAACGAAATTTATACCTAAGTGGCTAAGTATATTATAATTAAACTATTCATTAACCGTCTGTCACGTCGCGGTTAACCGATTAAAGTGATCCAACAGTGAACTTGCACAATACTCATTTAAATTTTTTTGGAAAACATACACACTTACAGCGTACAAGAATACATGATTGGCATACATCGTACAGCCGTGCCCAAAGTGAAAAAACAGCATGAACATGACAGAATCATTTTTAATCCTATGTAGGTATAATAAATAGGTACTTACATTGTATAATAATTTTGGTGACATATAGGGTGATTCGCATGCTCGCCGCCCTTTTTATTTTTCTTCAGAAATGCATTAATTTAAAAGTTGATTTTTGGAATTTTTAAATTCTCGAAATTTGTTTGAACTACCTACTTAAGGCGTGTCTTGTGAGTTGTGGAGTTACAAACATCTATTTTCCACCTTTTCTATTGTAAATTATTTAGTAGATTATTTTGTGCAAATGTTGATGTAATAAAATTTTGAACCAGAAGTTTTGAGTTATTTACAATTTAGCATGTGTACAAATAATATATGGGCTTAACAGATTTAGGCAATACTAAATTCAATGTCTAGATATTACATCCATTTAATATTTTTTTAAAACCATTTTTTAGGACTGTTATCCTTAATATAAACATTTTAATAACTAAAAAACTTCTCGTTCAAATTTTGAATTAATAATACGTCAAAATCTTCGAAAAAATTATCCACTAAATAAATTAAAGTAGGTACAAAATGGGGTTCTCGTTTGAAAAACAGCGTTTTTTTTCGCTGCAGGAAAACACTGCACACTTTACACTGCACCTTATGCAGTGTGAACATTTCAAGAACTCAAAAATATCATGTTTAAGACAAGTATATTTAAGAATTACAAAAATCATTATGAAATGAAAAAAATGGGAGTGAGCATGCTTGATAAATCATCCTGTATAAACTGGTAGGTATACATAAACGTCCAAACGGACAAGGTCATATTATGAGAAATGTGCTTTGTATACCGTATTTATCGACCATTAGACACACTGGTAACACTAGTACAGCAGTCATCACATTGCCCCATACAGGCAATAAGGACAGCGATCGGCTTGTCCAGTCCGGAAAAGCCAATAGTGCCGGTTCGTATATGGCGCTCCAGATGGACTGAGAAAATGTCTAAAAACAACGATAAGTATACTATTATTGGCATACACTTTGAAATATGAACATCAAACTTATGGTGCGTTTTATTTTTTCACTAAATTAATTTGACAAACACGGGAGCGTATATCTATACTATTATATAAAGAGGAGTTAGTTCAGTTTGTGTCCCGCTATCGTCCAAGCAGCACGTGTGTTACCTTTGTTCTGTTATCGCTTTATAGTTGTCGTTAGCACGTTATATAAAATCAAGGTCGACACTTATCGCAGGTAATATGTAATTTTATATACACATGTACCTATATCTTACTAAATAAATGAACAAACCAATTAAATCACCGTCGACGTGCGGTGAATTAACTTCCAATTCAATCCAACATAAAATGTCTACACAAAACCAAATATCTAAATCAAACATGCCACCTTCTTCACCAAACCAATCAACCGAAAATCTTATTTCTGACACCTCAAAAAATATGGAAAACAATTTAACACATCAAAATATTGTAACCCAAAAAAAAACCTTCGCAGAAACACTAAATCCAAATCCGTTTCCAAAAAAAGATCAGGCTATTATATTTGATATAGAAAACGAAGATATACAATTAAAAGATTACATTATTGAAATAGGAAAAATAATCAAACCAGAAAACATTATTTTCGTGTCCAAAATATCAAAAAAACGTATGTGTATCTTCTTATCGACAAAAGACCTAGCTAATAAATTAATTCAAGACAATGAAAATTTAGTAGTGCAAGGCCAAAATATTAAATTAAGAAAACTATACAATCCGGACAAAAGAATCATCCTTGCAAATGTATACCCCAATAAACCACACGAAATAATAATAGAAGCACTTAAAGAACACAACATAACACCCACCAGTGCTATTATATCATTTTTTAAATTATATATATCAGTCGTAGGAATAAAAGTAGTCCGATAAAACGAATAAATAATTAGTTATTATGAATAATTAAAATAAACGTATAAATTGTATACCTAGAGGCACAGCGATTGTTGGATTTCAATCTATCTGTAACCTGTTCTTTTTCTTTTGTGTGTGTTGTATCGTCGTGTAGATATGAACTGTTCCGAGAAGTAAAATTCGACAAACTATATAAATATACCATATACGTAGGTGTAATGTAAAATAATTTTCTAATTTAATTTTTAATTTTAGTATTTAAAGTTTAAGTTTGACATTTAGTTCAAACTATGTTGTTTGAAACGTGTAATACCTAATCACGAACTGAATCAATAGTTTATGATAAAATTATGTTAATTATGATAAAATATCGGAAAATAATTCGTATAATTTGTTTTTAATAAAGGTAATCTCTAAAATATTATAGTATTGGGATTATTTTATTAAAAATTGAATTATATTCTTAAACTTATCATTAGACATTATAATAACTAGTAAGTGAACCACAATATATACGCTTATATTATTTTTTTTGTTACCTACTCAAATGTCTTAGTTTTAAAAACACATTATACATATAAGTTTCTGATAATGATAAGTTAATAATGGTTAGTAAACATAAATACATTATATTATTATAATATTTGACTATAATTACTGTTAACTGTTTAGTGTTGAATCAAAAATAAATAAAAAAATATATATTCGTATTTTGTTTACTTAACGTATAGGTATGAAGTACAACATTTTGAAGGTAACTATTCTAAGTAATTTGGTTCAAAGTCCATGGTATGGTTAAGTGGAAATAATGCAATTTATTCAGTAGCTTTTGAATTTGTATTGTATTATAATACATCATTTTTTATATTATAATATATAGGTATAAAAATGGTGTGAAATATGTATAGTAATTAATCAATTGAGACCAGCTGAGTCGATTTTGATGAAATTGTTTGTGAGTGTTTGAGTGGTTCCCTGGATGGTTTGGATTCACAATTTTACCCGGTAAGCCTAACCCGAGGAGGTTCTCAACAGGAATTTTGAGATTGACGTTTAAAATTTTTATTTATAAATGGTTGCTATTGGTTATAGGAGAAATAAATAGTAGAAAAAGATATTTATTATTTTATTGGTTGCCATTGGTTATCGGGCAGATCAGGTACAGGCATGCATCAAATCGAATTTTCACACATTGCCTACAAAGGTGGCTGAATTGCACTTATAGCCCCGCTGATCAGTGTGTCTGCAATCCACCGCATGTGGATTGCCAACTTGATATGCTGTCGCTCATTGTCCGTGATCCAACATAGTCGGATTGCCTACCAGGGTGTCTGAGTTTCAATTACTGCAAAGAGTTACACCCAAAAAGAGTTGAACAATCACAATTTTTTAAGATTTGTCATTTTTTACGGGCAACGAAATGCGTGGGATCAGCTAATTATAATACAATAATAATATATCGAGTGCTAAGTCCGCTTTCTGTATGGGTTCATTTAAGACATAGTATTATAGTGTCTAATATCTATATAGGCATATAATATTATATTTACTATTATTATACTGATTTTTATTTACAGGGCAAATGTCAACTAATTGGCTCATGATTATATGTTTATATGGTCTGGAATTCTGGATAAAATGTTTCTGACTGATTTTTCGTAAGGTTTTACTTATTAACAAAAATATATTTATGATTCATAGATTTTCCTAATAGAGAAAAAATAACGAGTTGTGTGGTATAATGGTTTTGAGGTAAGCTCGACCCATAGGTATATTTCAGGTAATGAACATTTTGACTGTGAACTCGGCCCTGATTATTTTTCTAACACAATATATGAAATTCCTTCATCGACAAATCAGAAGGCATACAAACCGAAACTGACAAAATATAAACTAAAAAATAGACTCAAGGAACCACACTTCAATAAAAATTAAAAAACTAAAAAACTAAAAAAAAAATATTAGAAATCACAAAACACAAATATATAAATAATGAAATGTACCACGGCTAATGGCTATTACTATTTTTAATTAAACAAATACATAAATACATTTTATGCACATATTTATATTTACAATTACAATAATTACTATTCTTATTAAATAAATTAATATATTATATAGTTTTGAGAACCTCTCCAGGCGGTGGGTAGGAGAGGTGAAAAATACTGACCACCTATTCTCACACCTACAAAATATAGAAAACAATTTCATTAAAATCGGTCTAGCCTCACAAACCACGTGACACGAGATTTTTATATATTAGATTATATATCAACTGTTCAGCTTATGGCTAATGTATCTATACATTATATTAATATTGAACTGTTAAATGTTATTGAAGTGGTCACACTCACAAAATATAACATTATAATAACAACAATACAACATATTTACATATTACAGTTTAACATAGTTGATACTTAATTTTATAATATTTAATTTTATGTCTGTGTGATGTGAAACTTGCGTGGTAACAAGTATCTATACTTGGTTCGAAAACTATTACAAAGAAGTTATAGTTTTTACTTTCACATATATGCATAATATATATTAAGCATGTGTAAGTTTTAGTAATTTTTTTTTCGCATTGCCTAGAGATGAATTTCCCGATAAAATAATTAAAATGTATACCACAATTTCACAATAGATAATGAACGAAAATTACTGTATTCATATTTTACCCTTGAGTTGTGTTGTGGATATTAAACAAAATCATACAAAGGCTAGGGCGCTAAATGTTTAAATACGACAATGTACTTGGATTAAAAATGTGGTGGACATAATGGTGATGACGATAAATCTCATCCCTGTCGGTCTGATCGGCGACTGGTCGAAACAGATCAACCTCGATGACTCTGAATCTGTTGAGTATTGCTTCGAAACTTTGGTTTTCTAAAAAAAAATAAAAGTATACATTATATTGATATATATTTTGATTTGTGGTGACTATCCCGCATTATACACAATTTCGAAATATATATTTGCAACATGACGAACATAATAGTATTATTAGAAGTTAGAGTTATTAAACGTTACAATAATATTTGTGGGACGGAGTGGCCGAGCGGACTAAGGCGTCCGTCGGTTGCAACGTGCACCGTCGCCGGTTCAAACTCGGCCACGAGCGGCATTTTTCTTCGGGCAGTCACGGTGTCCGGAGAGAGGCCGGCATCCCCCACCAAGACATGGCAGATACCTACGAATGCCCATTTAAAAATTATGCTGAAACAAACACACACGTGTTCAAAACCTACAGTACCCTCCCCCACAGTTCCACAGGCTAATGATCTCAGTTGTAAATGCCTCAACCCAAAAAAATAAAAAAATAATATTTGTGTAATTGTTCAATGTGGACCGAAATATGGCTGCGCGCCTGCGCGTGGATCGTCGTCAGAGTATATCTTGGCACAGCGCGAAATCTCCAAAGCAGTGGTTCTCAACATACTACACTATTTACTAAGATTAATATACCATACACGTTTTTGTACCATATTTATTTTCCTGACTATTTTTAATTTATCATTGAGTTTTTGTTAATAATACCATGTGATCATACGCCACGCCAGATGACGGCATGGCGTTGATATGTCGCGCGGTGATAGTGTTGGGGCAATAACAGTTTGGGAACATTTGCTAAAAAAACAGATGGTGCCAATATCTGACGACGACTGTGTTTTGTATCTATACTTAATATGTAAGTATACACAAAATGGATGGGTTTGAATAATTTCCCGATGCTCCTTAGTTTTTAGACATTTAGGCTCAACTGAATTTTAAACAATGAAATGCGACATGGCATTATGAGCTTGTATGACCTAACATAAAAATTTCAAATTTGTTTTAAATAATTTAAAAACATTTGAATTTTAAAATACCTACCGGCTACCGAGCATCTGATGTTAGATAATTCACCCTCTATAATAGTACTATATTTTAATACTCCTTGACATTATATTTTAATCGTAGAATCTAGTTGGACAAGACATTTTTATGGATGCATTCACTGCGATAAAAAACGAGTATTCAAATTTATTTGGCTTTTGTCGAAAATTGGACTTCAACACTCCGGTATGGTCTAGTGGCTAGGATACCTGGCTTTCACCCAGGAGGCTCGGGTTCGATTCCCGGTACCGGAATAAATTTTAAAATTTTTATATAATTTTTCTCATATAGTATGATTACCGCGGTATTTTTTTATTTTTATTTATTTTCAAGAAGATAATGGGCCCCACTGAACATGTTCGGTATAAGGTCATAATAGTTCACAGTCGTTCCTACTGTAGTTGAAAAAAAATTAATTAACTATTAAATGTATATGAATCAACAAACATGATATAGGTACAACAGGTGGGTGTATTTTAAAACATGTTTTACAGGTATTCCTTAATTTTTAGACACAGCTTCCACTGACTTTTAATTTTGAAGGTATCTTAATAATATGGCGTAATGACTTAAAATTATGTTAAAAAAATTGTATAGTTTCAAAAAATAGTGCATCGCGTTATGAAATTCATCTTGTATTATAGTATTGTGTAATAAAGTACTAGGGTAGGTACATTTCGTAACATGCACTTGGTCAAGACTTTTTTATGGACGCACAGCAATAAAAAACAAATATTAAAATGTATCTGGCTTTTGTCGAAATCAAGATACCAACACTCCGGTATGGTCTAGTGGCTAGGATACCTGGCTTTCACCCAGGAGGCTCGGGTTCGATTCCCGGTACCGGAATAAATTTTTAAATTTTTGTATATTTTTTCTCGGTTGAAAACAAAAACTATAATATAATTACCGCGGTATAAGTTAATAATAGTTCACAGTCGTTCCTGCTAAAGAGTGCGATTGGAAAATAAATATAGATGATTATTAAATCTATGAATCATAACAATCGTATACAACAAGTGGTATTATAAATAAAGTGCGATAATCCTTAATTTTTACATAGCCTCCGCTGGCTTTTTAATAATTTACCTGACAATGAAATGATACGTAATGACAACAAAGTTAAGAAATATTTTTAAAAAGTTTAGATAGGTTTGAAATATTGTGTCTCATGTTGAAAAATTCTCCCTGTATATTATAGTACTGTACTGTTTAGTTCTTGAATATTTTTTACTCGTAGCATCGAGTTGGTCAAAGGGGATTTTTATGGACACACGCACACACGTCGATAAAAAAAACTAATAGTATTTTGCTTTTGTCGAATAAAAGACTCCACTTCTCCGGTATGGTCTAGTGGCTAGGATACCTGGCTTTCACCCAGGAGGCTCGGGTTCGATTCCCGGTACCGGAATACATTTTTATATATTTTTACTCCGTTGTACTCACTATAGGTAGTTATGATTACGGTGTATGGGGTAATAATAGTTCATGCCTTCACGGTCGTTTCTACTGTAGTTGAAAAAAAATAGTTAACTATTAAAGGTAAGAATCAACAAACATGATAATGATACAACAGGTGGGTAGAACTGCAAGGTGGGGTATTTTAAAACATGTTCAACAGGTATTCCTTAATTTTTAAACATAGCTTTCACTGACTTTTAATTTAGTAGGTACCTTACAATAATATGGCGTAATGACTTACAATGATGTTAAAAAAATTTTATAGTTTCGAAATATAGTGCATCTTGTTATGAAATTCATCTTGTATTAAAGTATTGTACTATTGTGTAGTAGGGTAGGTACATTTCGTAACATGCACTTGGTCAAGACTTTTTTATGGACGCACAGCAATAAAAAACAAATATTCATATGTATCTAGCCTTTGTCGAATAAAGGACTCCACTTCTCCGGTATGGTCTAGTGGCTAGGATACCTGGCTTTCACCCAGGAGGCTCGGGTTCGATTCCCGGTACCGGAATATATTTTTGTAAATTTTTACTCCGTTGTACTCACAAGTTATGATTACGGTATATGGGGTAATAATAGTTGACGATCGTTCCTACTGCAGTTGAAAAAATAATGTACTATGTAATTTATTATTTAAATGAGCGAAAAAATCAACCACATACAACGAGTGGCCATACTTTAAAAAAATGTTGGATACCTACTGCTTAGTTTTTAGACATAGTCTCCACTGACTTTTAAGTGATAATTTATCTTACAATGACATGACGTAATGAATTCAAATGATGTTAAACAATACTTATAATAATGTGGCCAAGAGCTGTTTCCAGCCTGCCTTCTGTACCTGCAGTTACTGCAGTTACCTACTGTAGGTGTCGACTGTCGAGTGGGTCACTCGTAATACCCGGTAAGCCGGGTCTGTAAGGGATATGCTAAATTTGAATCAAATTATATATCATTGCATACAAAAAAAATTCTAAGCGGAAACGAGTATTTAAATGTATGTGGCTTTTGTTGACTAAATTTTTTCAACTCTCCGGTATGGTCTAGTGGCTAGGATACCTGGCTTTCACCCAGGAGGCTCGGGTTCGATTCCCGGTACCGGAATACAATTTTGTATATTTTTACTACGTTTTACTTTAATAATAATAACGGTAAGAGGTATTCATTGGTCACGGTCGTTCCTAGTTGAAAAATAAATTGGTAGGTATAATTATTAAATATTATATAAATCAACAATCATATACAACAGGTGGTTGTATTTTAATATTGACTAAAGCCTAAAACTCTTTAATTTGTAGACATAGCTAATACTGACTATTTTATAATATTTACACTATATAATAAATTATTAAATTATATTATCTTAATTAATAAATTAACTTATAATTTAAACTGCCCCGTATGCCTGTACCAATTCCTCCCCATACATAATAGTAAACGGTTAATAAACAAATGTCAATTACAATATTTTTTTACTTTTCCAATGACATATTATAGTATGAATGACGACCGTCATAATAATATTAATAAATAAATCGAAAAAGATTTATTAGAAACAAATTTCGTGATTAAAGCCCTCCAAAATAAAATTCTGGGTTACGATACAACGTAGTTACGTTCTAAACCGCGGTAACCTTCATAACATTATTATATAGGTAGATGTTCGCTAAAACCATTACCGTTTCAATAATAAATTATTGCGATGAGACATTACAATTGTATGGTGACTGCCGATTGGACCTCTAATTCGCGTTCACGATAATATTTCAAAGTTCACCGTGAAGTTTATAATTTTTTTAAATGTATTGAATATACGTGCACAAAGAGCCTTTCGGTTGTAATAAAATCTGTTATATCGCGTTGTAAGTATATCGTCAAGAAATTCTGCAAGGGACAAGTCTTGTACTTTTGTCCATGGAATTTTCATTGTTCACCGTTTGGTGTTTCAGATCGATGATCATATAATACACAATTCACAACGTGAATAGTATATCCAATCAATATTAAATTTATGAAAATTTCTTTTTCTTTAACAGTAGGTATGTAAAATTAAGCAGATAGGTGACAGCCAGGCCCTGCTGCGAGAACCGATAGCCTTCTTTGGAAACCATGTTTGACGAATAATAGTTAATAGAGGACGCCACACCCACATGTGTTGTCTGTTGTCTGTTGTCTCCGACTTACAAAGTTTAATAATATATGTTTTTAAATTTTAAAATTAGGGAAATTATTAAAAGGGAGCATAACTCCCTTTAAAATTAAAATATAACAAAAAACCTATGACATTCGTTAGATAATGATATTTTTACTTGAAAATTTGATAGTATGATGACAATCAACTTTAATATCAAACATAACAGAGTTACTCAGAACATATACATTTTGCTATGATTATATGTTTTGCGTTTTTAAGACGACGACCGCGCATGCGGGTGTAGCGTTAAACGAGCAAAATTAATTTAAAATGTTTTGTTGTATCAAACATAAAAACATAATGTATATTATAATATATATATATTATACATGAAGTACATAATATATAATAATATATTGTTACCTGTTGCAATACATAAACACATTATTATTATAATTGAAACTATCAACTAATTTAAGAAAACATTCATGTAATATACAACAGGATTTCGTCAATTTGGTTTAGTAGACTGAAAAAAGATGCAGCAAAATAGAAACTAGGTTAAGCAGTTAAACTGTAATATATAAAAACATGGAAATGGACAAAAGTTAGTTCTTCATTAGTGATCGCTTGATGCGGTCACTGTAAAAGAAAACAGTATAATAATGTGGTCTATTTTAATTGTGTGTGTTAATCAGTGCGAGTTGGAATACGACAGTGTTATTTTAGTTATTTTCCATTATTTTATTAATACGAATATACGTAGGCAAATTGATGTAGTAAAATGTATAATATTTAAAAAGTGTGTATAATAATAATATATTAATATCAATGTTTTGCCAGTTCATTTAAAATAAAGAAATCTTTTAGTCACCTTCTTTTTGCTTTTTTCTTTTTTATTATTTCGATCAGCGCACATTGATTCCGCTCCCGAAAAAAATGATTGTTTTTCAATATCATCGGCGCATAACAACATCGTAATCAAATAAACAATCGATTCTTTGTGGAAAAACTCGTACCAAGAACTTAGTCCTCCAATGTTGTCGCCAAGTACGACAGTGCAATGCAGTCGATAGACATGAGAGATTATACGGCAGAGACCAAATTTCGTAATCCGATCACTGTTAGCTCACGTTTGTTTGTATTTTGTGTATATATGACAACCTTACGTTGTGTACATTATTATGTATTTATGTCTATTGTCTACTAGCATTTACAATACATCTATATGACAACGAAATATCTACCATAAATCAATAGTTGATTTTATTTATTTTTTGTTTTTAACAAAATTAAATTGTTTTTAAACAAACTAATATACCTCCTAATTAATAATACATTATATCAGACACTTAATATTATGTCGATGTAGTACCTAGATTTTATAAATAATATATTTTTTTTTAATTAGGGATTTATTTGTTCAAAGTCCTCTCCATAATAATGAGAGTATTCCGATAATGTTGTAGCCTAATTGTTCTACATAGTAATTTAAATATTTTAATATTGTTAAATTTCAATAAATTGTAAAATCTGTTTGAAACACTGATCAGTGTTATATATCCATGTGCACAAATAAGCTCGAGTGCGCGCGCGCGCGCGCGCACACACACACACACACACACACACACACACACACCACACACACACACACACACACACCTAAATACCGGACACACTCGGTCACTGAAATGTTGTCTGCTATTCGGAGGTGTCCGTTATTTAAAGGTATTTATCCATTAGGGGAGGAGGTTTCGCTGTACAATATAACAATTCTTATAATATAGTATTTGCGCGATTGACGCAGTTAGCGTTGTTATAAGTTGCATCTGTGCAGAGCGATTTTTTTCACAGTAAAATCTAAATAACCTCAAAAAGTAGAAACGCTTTTAAAACAAATTTTTCTTACATAAACAAATCCCAATTCCTAGCATATAATCTATGCAGAATATATACCATGAAATACTCCAATGCACAATGAACACATTTTGATAAAAATTAAAAGCTTATACACAAACCAGAAAATATAATATAGTAGGTAGTAGGTACAAGTGATACATATTAAATTATTATCAGACTATAAGCAGTTGAGAGAAAATAAAGTAACAGAAATTATATCCAATGATAGAACCCTACAGTATACGTCATACTACTATAAGTTATTAGTTATTAATACTTAGCTTAATTTTTGGTTCGTTAATTATTTGACAGATCACGATACCAACATAGTGTCTTTGTCGTACTAATCGAACTAATTTATCTGATATGGTTATTATTTGGAACATTGGCGTGCTGAGCTTTTTTGAAAGGGGGGGGGAGATAGGTATTCGTGTTGGCGGTAAATGCATACTTTCATTGCTTTATCATAAATCACGCCCCGGGTTCAGATATTTGAAACTAATGTGTTCGGAGGGAATTGGAATTTCTTGTGTACATTTATATAAAGTTGTATTCACGTAATACATTATATTTTGATCCCCATTGGCCATTGAAAATTGAAATCCGGAAGTAGTGCTTTCAATGCACTTTGACGGTCTACAATATTAAGTATTTACTACACATATTATAATCGTACCTGTACAACATTGAAAATATTAATAATATTTTAAATTATTCTTAGTTTCGGAGTTCGTCATACCACCATGCATGGGATGAGTTTCCTTTCGCGTAGACGATTGATAAACTCCATCACGACTTGTGTGTACCCAAATTGCCTATTCATAACGCCGCGTTACAATAATTCGTCTGCTGTAAGTTGAAAATAAACACTATCATAATTATTTTATTCACAATAATAATAATATAGCTTAGGGTGACCAGTTTTACAAAAAAAAAAACGGGACAAGCAATTTTTGGTTTAAATACTTTAAAAAATCACACACATTTTTTTTTAAATATTTTTATATTTTATAGTTACAATTAAAATATTCTTTAACTACCTTGTTTAATATTTTAATAAAAAAAACTTGTTAACTTTTTTGGGTTGATGTCGATTGTTCATCATGTCCTTTAATATCTATTGCAGTGCCATTACTGTACTTTTGCGATGAACTGATTGCGTTTAATAGTTTTGGTTGTGTTAACAAAAAATCATAAAAATCATTACACGAATATTTTTTGAAATGATTTTTCAGAATTATAATTGATTTGATGGTAGGAACGAGAAAGCGATTTTTTTCATCCGTCCATAACACATTAGTGATAGAAAATACTCTTTTAATTTCAGCATTTGTTCCAGGCATTGCTAGAGAATATTCTACAATCTTCCAAAAATTATTTATCGATATACTTTTACTATTTAAAATTTTATAGATAGCACACCATCTTTCTTCAACACGAACATAATTATTTTGCCATTCTTTTAAATTTTCATTTATAACATTAACTACATGATTATATCCATCAAAAAGAATATCTTCATCCACATTCCAACCGGTTTGTTTTTTATTATTTTGCAAAATAAATGTTAAACTTTTTTGAATATCATTCCATGTTGGACAATTTATCAATTGAGTCCTATTCTTTTTATAGTGTCACAAACGACTTTTAATTGACTTTGTATAAAATGAAACCATACTATTGCAACGGGATCACTGAAAAATGATTTTAAAATGGTTGGGCATTTATCCTGAGTGTCAAAGTACAATTTTAAAGCTGGATACATTTCAATAATTCTGGAGACTGCTGGTTGTAAGGATAGCCATCTTGTCTTTACACTTCCAAGTACGTTTTTGTACTGTGTATTTGTAAAATCACAAAATTCTTTTAATGCTTCCACTCTCGCAGTATAAATATAAAAGTATTGAAATATTTTGTTAACAATACATTCGATATCAATAGGTAAGATATCTGTACTAGTTTGCATAGCGTTGTGCAGAATATGAGCTGCACAACCAATTCCAGAAATGTTAGTCTTTAAATTATTGTTCAAAATCGTAAAAACATTTTTTGTTCCCCTGCTTGCAGCACCTCCAAAATTGGTATTACAGTTGTCACTGGTAAATGCAATAATTTTGTGAGATAATTTATGTTTTGTTAAAATGTCCATAATATAAGATAACAATATTTCTGAAGTTTCTCCTTTCAAATTTGTGAATTCTAACACTTTTATTTGAACTCCCGTTTTAGGATCGAAATATCGAATAAGAATGAGGACAATTTTTAAATTCTTATGATTTGAAGTGTCAATCATAATTGTCGCAAAATTAACAGCTTTTAGTTCGTCTATTATTTGATCCATTGCAAAAAGAGCCAATACATTCAGAATAATTGATTCACACTTGGTACGCGCACAAGAAAACTTTTTTTCATGTAACTTTTTTATTAAAGAAGTAATACAATCCATTGACCTAAGATAATGGTTATGTACTATAGTGTGAAATGCAAACATTCCCTCTTCTGCTGCAATTTTTAACCCTTAACTAGTTAAGCCAGCTGGTCCTTGTTTAATAAAATATGAAGTTACCTTGTCACTTTTGGAAGCACTAGATGAGGCCGACGTATGTTTTTTCTTTTCCATATGCTGTTTGATATCTGAGCGTCCTCCATGTTCGATTGAAAATACTGCCTTGCACACCGTACAAAACACTCTTCCAATTTCTTCACAGTTTTTTAGGAAAGTAAATTCGGACTGTAAAGATACAGCGAACGTACATCTCCTCTTTGGCATTTAAAAAAAAAAAAATAATGCACCGACTCACAAAATTTAAAGAAAAAAGACGATACGTAGTGGCTATAATAAACACAATCGCTTTACTGTTCGTACGTTACTATTCGACATATTATTTTGTTGTTCGACTTTTTGATTATTGTCATCGACATAGTATTATATATTTTAGTTCGTAATGCATATTATGATATACGACGTAGAGTGGTGACTTGTGTAGCACGTGTCACGTGCGTAGGTAATTCGCAGAAACTATCGGTTATCGTTATCAAATGCCACGGTCTGCCATAGATTCATAGAATTAATAATATTATACATTGTTACCTAATCCTAATGGCTAATTTACAATTACTATGGTACTATGGTACAATTATTATGGTATACGCTTATCTTATTACTATTTGTATTGCTCGTCGGCATCGGCACTCGACGTTCGTTCCACGGAAATTTTAGTTTGTTATTTATAACTTTGGTTAATTATATGGAAATAACGGGATTAAAACGGGACAATCTTCTGAAAACGGGATAAAAAGCGTCCCGTTCGGAGTTTCCCGGGACAACGGGACATAATGATCAAAAAAGGGACGATCCCGTTTTAAACGGGACGTATGGTCCCCATACTATAGCTGAAGGGTTGAGTCGATAGAGATGTCCAAACCTTTTCCTAACAAATTGTACAAACGCCTTTACGTGTGTTACGTGCAATGATTTCGCCGTTATCGACCGATGTGTATTATATAATTGGTAATTATATTTATTACTATGATTCGAGTGATTTACTTATAATAATTATAAATTATAATAAAAATATACTGAGCCTGCGTAATTAAAGCGACTAATTTTTAATATTTCGTAAAATGTGTACTTAATAACGATGTAATCCGTAAAATAAAACACGATTTTTGAAAAAACTTCGTAAACACCTTCAATCATGCGATGTTTGGGACATTCGAGCCTGCTGTCTGCACACGACACTGCGATAAGTAACACTGACGTTGTTTGACGATATAATATTTATTCTTGTTATTATTTTAAATGTAAGCATTGCTCATTTTCTCGAAAAGCAATAACGTTTTTTAAGATGCTATTGTGATTAACTTTCACAAGTTTTTGATTTTTTTCTTCAATAGAATATTATTAATAATTACGAGGATAGCTATGACCCAAATACCCAAAAGCCAAAAACCGATATTAAGTTAACCATTTAAAAATGTGTATTACCCATTATATATCATTAGTAGCCCAATAACAAATATTACTTAATTTAGTAAAATATAAAATAATATTGTATACGAAGCAAGTAAATAAAGTGTTACTCAAAAATATAAATTACCTTGTAAGCAGTAAGTAAAAAATGTTAAACAACACAACGCAGGAATACAATTTAAAACGTTTGTGTCAATATTTTTATTGGAAAAATGAACGAAATCTATTATAAATTTTGCGTGAAAATTAAAATTAATAGGTACCTATAGTTGGTTATTAGAGTTTGATGAATATTTATTCAACTGACGGGTCGATATTGTTAATTTTGTTACAAAGTCCTAGCTTAATAGACGCCTAAGGCCTATAAAATAATATCTATATATTATAAGTACAATGTACCTGCTTCTTATATTTAATACTTATGTGTAAACTAAAATAATTATTTTGATTTAATCAATTTCGATTATCGATTTTCGATAACTCCCTAAACATAAATAATTCGGTGGTAAACAAATTCATGTTTTACCGAAAATATAATAGACATTTCACGGTTTCAATCGAATTTAATACTCGGGGGAAAAATAAATCGGCCTCAATTTTTAGGAAAACTGTCCGTCAGTCGGTCACCGAGACTATGGTATTGTTGAAAATGATCGTTTTTGGGGGATTATTGCCAGGCTCAAAAAAGACGCCGATACTCGAGATAGAAAGTATTGGTTTTATAATTATGTGCGTTTCTTTTTTAGTTTCCCGTGTAATCACTTTTTCGGTGTATAAAAGTTTCATGCTCTCGTGTTTCCTCTATTGGAGATATGGAACACAGATGGTAAAATAAATAGGTTATATTTTCGGGTTGTACACTTTTTAAGTTTGGAAAACTTCGCCGACTATTTTAAATTTAATGGAATGTCAATGCTATGTCGTCTTATATTTTTATTTTTACGTGTTAAAATTATTAACGAAATATTTCTGATTATAATTCGACAATTGATTATTTTTTTTTTATAATATTCTTATTAATTATACTTTTTAAACGATTACAGATTAGCTCCAAGGAGAGGCATTCCTCCTCAAGTAAATTTTATCATGTCCATTAAATATATATATATACCTATCAGCTATCACAAATTCTTATTATAAATATTTATAGATATTTTTTCTAAAAAAATACTTTTTATAATTTTGTTTTCAATTTATTGTAAATTTTTCATATACATTACACAATATACACATCAAAATAATAACTATTAATTACCCAAAGTCCAAACACGTTTTTACTAAGCTGAGAACCAGAAAAATAAAAATATTGTCTGTACTCTATAACATATTTATGTCTAATATTCATATGTCATTTGAATTTCAAACACATTTTTAGTATACAACTAAACATGCTTCATTGCTTTACACTTAATTGTAAATCTATACAGCTGAATACTTTTAAAAAATATTTATTTTTTTGTATGACAAGTAACTAGAAGCAAGTAAAAAATAAACACAGTAATGAAAATTAAACATAAAATAAAAATGTAATTAACATAATATTTAAATTTCAGTTATTATTATACAACATTTTTATTTTTACAATATTGATAGAAAACAATAGTGTAGTACACTTATTTTAAATATCAGTTGTTTTAAATATAATTATCATCACATTTTGAAAAATAAACAATTAATCTAATTACTACTTTTTGGTTTTAGATCCTCAAAGCATGGTTTTAAGAAAATCTGTGGTTTTTTAGCGGGATTATTATACTCGTGACCCTGAAAATTAAACAAAAGTTTATCATTAAAAATAGAAGCAAATTATTTTTATTATTATTATTGTTCAATAATTGATATATAAAACTTAAGATAATTTTTTTTCTAACTCTATTATGAATTCAAATGTTATACCAACAATCAAAATATAAATTTCTAACTTCAAATGAAAATTAATAACGTAATTTCAATTTTTTCTTTATATTACTAAATTGATATTTATATATTTCTTTGAATTATACAACATAATTAAAATAGGAAAAACTAATAAATATACAAAAATCATTACAATTATAAGAAATTTAAGACTATCAAATAATGTTGCAATAATAATAATAATTCTATTGTTGGAATAAAGATTATTATTATTATAATGCATTATTTCAAATGGATATATTTCAAAAATTTGAATATAGTAGATTAAATGTGTGCAACACAATTAGTAAGTTTAACATATTTTTTTTCCAATATAAGTTGATTTATTTACTTATAAAGAAGGTTAAGGTTTTCAAATATAATGACTTTAAAATACCATGATTATATTATGTTTTATAAATTTGATTTCTTAAAAAGTATCATAGTTTCAACAAATATTAAGTAACAATATAGTATCCTAAAACCTTAGTAATTAATATACTTACTTTTGACCAGTCATATCCAGTACTGTAAGCAAATATTTGACCGTTGCTATTAAAACAGCATTTTGTTATTGGTTGGTCAAGCGTCTCAGATGACTTCAACTTTGTACGCGCGTCTTTATCCCAATATGCGAACGTTGCATCAGAACCCACAGTTGCTAATGTACCATGGACTGGATGGAACTTGATATCATTCACCTGTTAATATATCAAGTTAGTAACATAAAAATAAGAAATAGTTAATGTTTACAAATACATACAGCATAAATGTCTTGGACATTCATAGTTCCTGAGTTATTTTGACGATGACATTTGAATGTAAAGTTGTCTTTTGAACTCTGCGGTTGTATATAGTGAATAGCAACACGTCCTTCAACACTTCCCAAACCAAATCCTAAATTAAAAAACCATATATTCAAATACTTATAATATGTTAATATTCATCACTTTTTTACTATATTACTAACCAGTAGGGGATTGTTTTTTCTTATCTCTGAAAATTGCAACACAACGATGTTGATATTTAAGAGGAGAATCTACAGATTTCACCATTTCAGGTTTTCCTTCTAGTTTATAAACAACTATGCCCCTTGATGCTGTACCAACAACTGCCATAGGATAATCCTAAACAATAAAACAATTAAATAATTATAGTACTTATTTGTACAACTATGGAAAAAAAAACATTAATAAATACAAGACAAAATTAATTATTTTATTTGAATAGTTAACTAATAATTTATCTATCTATCTATACTATTATATAAAATTGTAAGGGGTTTTCTACGATCGCGCTAACCGAGAAAACTACTGAACTGATTTGGATGAAAATTTTAACTGTTATTCCTGGCAGTCTACTGAAGGTTTTAATAACACTTTTTTTATTTTCAATTTTTCAATTTTTTTTCACAAGGTTATACCAAATACTCCTACAAGTGATATAAATATATATTATCAGTGAAAGAGCTATTATCTCTGCGAGAAATGTAACAGCAGAAAAAATTAATGACATTATCCTTCTAAAATTTGATGGAGACTCACGAGAATATCTATCTATTGATACCGTTACATTACAGATGATGCTAATCATAATCCACAAGAATTTTCCAATTCTCTTTCTCTTTCGGGATTTCTTACTCATAAGCTAAAATTAAAAGTTGGTGCTCCAATTAAATTATTACATAATCTCAAACCACCGAACTTATATAACAGTACAAGACTACAAATAAAATTTTTTGTAAAATAATATTATAGAAGCCGTAATTGATACTGGGCCAGCAAAAGGAGAAAATGCATATATTCAAGAATTCTCATGATTCCCACTGACCTGCCGTTTTCATTCAAACGGCTTCAATTCCCTGTTAAAGTTTCTTTTGCGATTACGATTAACAAAACTCAAGGTCAAACATTTAGGTATGTTAGATCTTCGTTAAGAGTGCTTTTCACATAGACAATTATACGTGGGATTTTCTTGAACTGGGGACCCGAATCATCTAAAGATTTTGATTTCAACAGGAGATAGAACAGAAAACGTTATATATACAGAAGTTTTATAAAATTCTTTATCGACAACAGATTAATTAGTATTTCTTTGTATCTGTATTAGTCATAGTAAAAATATATTCATCATTTATACCGCTAGAAACATTTCAATACGTTTTTATTGACCGTCTTTTATATATACTTGCCGATCACATTAAACGATAAAATTTGAATAAAAAATTATACATATCATCGTCCGAAGGCAAAATAAACAACCAATCACAGGTGAAACCGTGACGGGTTGGCTAGTATTTTAATAAAATTGAATGTTATAAACTTACCACATCAGCACAATAAGCTCTCTCAGGTAGATTAATGGTCATCATGGGAACTGGACTTCTAACATCCCAAAACTATTGAATAAAAAAGAAATAAAATAATATAATAGTAGAAGTACATAATCTATTAATCTAATATTTATACTTAATAAGCATTTTAAGGTAAATTATTTATCAAACAATTAGTTAACTACTTAAGTCTAAAAAAATATCTAATTCAAATTAATGTTGCTAATAATGATTTTTATTTGATATTTATCATATATATTAGGTCTCAGAAATAGCTTATAATAGAAAATAATTTATAAGTAAAGACAGGATTTATGTTTTTACATATCGTTATTGAGTTTATGCAGTCTTATGAGAGTAAAAATTGTAAACGATTCATTCAACGCAGAGTTCATAGGAAAAGTTATTTTTGCACATTTGAGAACATTTCATTGGTTAGGGAATATTTAGATTATTTAGCATATTTAGGAAATATTTTGTAAATTATGAGAAATAAATACTAATTTATTTTATTTTTAAAATTATTGTTACCTAACCCTTAGTTTACCTAAGATGGACTGATAACAAAAACGTAACTATCAAAAGTCCAAATATATTTTGGTTATATGATTGAGTGTTTTTAAATTATTTAAATTAATAAAATAAAAAAAATCTAATAAAATTAAATTAAACACCTTTTAAAACAACAGATAGCATATTTTAACACAAAACACAATATATTAACTATTACTATAGTGCAATTAATCCATTATGCAAGTGTATACTTGACTATTGTACAAAAAAAAACTAAAAAATACTGCATATTTAAGAATATAATGAAGTTTATTGATTCTTTTTGCATATTTTTTTATTTTTCAAAGAATATAAGGAGAATATCTGTAGGTGTTTCACTAACTTTTAGAGAATATTTCCATCATAATTTAGGGTTTTTAAGATAATATAAATCAGGACTTAGTCCTGATTATTTACTTAATAAGTAGTCATAAAAACACAACCTCAGAAATATTTGTATGTTATATAAAAAAAACATTTGACATACCTTTAATGTTTTATCCCATGAGCCTGTCATAATACAAGTATAAGATGGAGCTTTGACCCAATGACAAGTCTTTATGGGTGCATCATGAGCTGCTACTTGTACTGTTTGATTACTTCCTAAATCCCAGCATTTTACTTGTTTGTCACAAGATGCCATGAAAACTTTTGTGCCGTCATCACTCCAACATACGTCTAAAATTGGCATTGTCATTGACTGCATGGACTTTGGCACAGTCTTGCCGCTCTGTTCAACTTCCCAACAACGTACCTAGATTAAAGTAAAAAAATCACAAGTCGCAACAACACTCTATGATTGTTTGCCCATCTTACACTATTATCCCAACTACCAGCAATGAGGAAGTTTTGCTGCATCGTGGCCGGACTGAACGCCATTGCCGAAACGGTATCATCAGGAGGCTGTGTGACTTCAAAATCTTTATTAGGGTTTGTGGGCGCAGCCACTGGCTTATTGGAAAACAAACCTCCACCCAACATAGTCTGAAAAAACACAATTGCAATGAAACACAGGTCAGATAGGCATGTTTGCAGGGTGAATAAAAAAATGTACAATAATAAATTATAATATCAATCAACTTACATCAGTTGTTGACTGTCACAACTAAAAATCGATTATTCTTTCCAACTATAAATATTAATTATTAATAATATAACAGTGCATTAACTGTACATTAAGCGGTAAGCATTTAAAGTTTAAACATCTCTTACTATAAGTCTATAATCAACGAAATCGTATCAATATTCAATATACGTTATGGAACGGTTACGGTTATAGTTATACCACGCTTCTTGTATTGTTCACTCACAACAAACAGGTTTACCAACACGTCATTGAGAATTGAGATAAATAAAGGGATAAAAATTGTTACAATGTTGGTAACCGTAAGCCTCGTTTGAAACCAAATTCACTATGCACTGTGCAGTAGCGCCATAGAACTTATGTAGCACGGATATAGATACTTGAAGCTCCCTAAATTTAATTTAAAACTGTCAAGGCCCCCTTAATCAAAAGTATTCATTGTTTTTTCTAAATTAGGTATATACTAAAATTACATATACTATTTCACACAGTTAAATTATTAAAATGTATAGTAAATTAATGTTTTAATATACTTTTGAAAAATATTAATAATAGTATTAAAATTTAACTCTTTAAACTTGTTTCTTAAACACTTATGAGTCTCAAGAAAATAAGCACTGATCTAGGGTGACCATATAGATCTATCAACCATTTAGCATATAAATATGTTTCTATCCCCAGGATCTCAGGATAATGATGTATATCTAGGTAATAGCATTGATTTTATAATATACTATAATAATACTATAATGAATATATTATAAAATAAATGGTACAACCGAGTAATAAACGCTCTTAAAAAGGTATTCAAAATATATGCATTTTGGTACCACATAGCCACATAGGTAATATAAATACTAGTATTCAGTGGTGTAACTGCGGGGGAGGGGGTCATTGCCCCCCCAGAAATATTTGTGGAAGCTAAAGTATCATTTTGCCCATCCAAATAATCCAAATTTAAAAGGTATTCTTGACAAGATTGTTAACATAATATAATAATATTAAAATATTTTTTTCCTCAAATTACTTTATGAAAGTTTTTATTTATTTTGGGTTTCTCTTGTTGAATGATATTATGTTGACTTATTGACAAATGTCAGTGTTATTGTTATCGCCATAATCGCATTGTTCGTGACTATTATTATCCGTTCTTGAACACGTTATTATCTTGAAATCGCGATTATGAATTCAGGATGGGAGGTTAATTTTTTTGCCCCCCTAAATTTTTATCCAGTAACGCCACTGCTAGTATTAACCTCAATATCAACATGTAATGAATTGTATTTAAAATAAATATATTAATTAATAATTAATAATTATTATTTGTCAATTGTAACACTTTGAAAGCATTATGTATGATAATTTAGTGAATTAACTCTTACATATTACATACCTATATTTTTTTTGTAATAGGAAATTTAAACATGACAGTATTTAATAATATTAATAAATAACCTACTTTAAAAAAAGGAAACATTTAAATACTTGCATACAAATAATTTAGAACATAAATGTCACTAACATAATATTATAACATTTTGAATTGTATTCCTTAAATCATAATATATTTTCAATTTTCTGTGGATTTAACGTAAAATAGTGTTCAATTATCTGCCTCCATAGGACATATAGCGCTCCCGGTGGTGATGAGTGTCTGTAGTAAAATTTTCAAACAAGGGACGACTCCATAGAGTTACTAGACAAGGTTTAAGATATACAGGTTGCGTAACGAACTCCCATAATTTGACCGGTGAACTATCTGAAATAGCTGTTCCCAGTACTACTAGTGCATCCTGAGGACAAATTTAAAGATTCAATAATACTTTATACTATAGGTATTATTGGTATCAAAAGCAGATAACCGTGGTAAGTGGTTTATGTTGTTATGATATTATATATATATTTAACATATTTAAACCACAACGAGCGCTAGTGACTCTGGGCCCTCAGTTGTTTCAGATAGTTGGTTCACCAGTCACCGTTAAACACTATTCGTTAGAGGCCGATGTTTGACCTGTATATCTTAAATCGTGCCATGGACGACACCTTATCAATACACCTTGATACGATAGTACTATCTTAAATCGTGATAATAAAATATCATCTAAACATTCTAACACGATTTGAGAATTTGAGATGCTACTAAGTACTGACTATAGTTTATATAAGTACTAGTTCTTTTTCTGACATCTGATTTCTGATTTTTCAATTTTAATGTTTCAATTGCAATACAGTAACATTTAAAAAGTATAAAAACCATATTTATGTAAAATGTAAACATTTAAAATTATTGTCAATTCTGGTAATTTGTAAATTGTTTATTACATTATTTCGGTTTTTTTTTTAAAATGAGTTGCCTTCTTAGTAAACTGTGCAGGTAAAACTACTTTAGAAATAGAATAGCAGTAATATCAGTACCCCAACCTTTGTTATTTTTGTTTCTACTGATATACTACTAGTAATATTGTTTTTATTTTTAGTATAAAGTCAACTGTTCAGCTACGGAAACTATCTGTGCCTGCTAATACTCTCCTTGCTAGAAGAGCATTTAATCAGCCAAATCATAATTTAAAGAGATTTCAAAGTCAATCCAATTCTCTCTTAGGACCTTCCTTATTTTGTATATCTGTAATAAGTTAATATAAACATTTATTAAAACTTTATTTCCAATCAAATATTTTCTTCTTTAAGGTCTGTACCGGTTCTGTAATATTGGCATCTGTTATTCAATATGAGCGACTTCGTGTTAGTGTTAAACAAATCAATGCTTTTGAATTTTACAGAAATTCTATCTACAGGAAAAACGAGGTAAACATTTTTACTATTTATTTTAACTATTTACTCCGTCGTTATAGCAATTAGTTTTTGATCAAACAAAATTTAACAACTTTTATTTACAAATTAATTTTATGATTTATAATTCAAATTTTTTGTATATTAAAACATTAAACATATGTTTCGAACCAACCATACTCCCCCACAAAAAAAAGACAGCCTAATAACCATGCAGTTGATGCCTTAAACTTATAAATGAAAAACTACTTTTTGATAATATATTTTATTCATTTGGTGTATCTGTATATAATATTATTTTATTCATTTGTTTCTAGAATGTTATTTCCAAGTTAAAAAATAATTTTAATAAATTAGAACCATCAGAGAAAGTATTTGGTACCATACTTTTATTAAATGCCATTGTTTTTCTTGCATGGCAAGTACCTAAATGGCAACATATCATGATCAAATATTTTATGACTGATGCACTTGCTAGTAAGTTTATTCAATTTTAACAATCAATTTAATTTAAATTATGATAAAAGCTTGTTGACGGATTCACATAACTTAGTAGATATTAACTATAAGTCTACAAAACTTATTTTAGGAAAAATTCCAGTGTCATCACTTCTTCTGAGTGCGTTCAGTCACAGTTCTCCAATACACTTCTGTTTCAATATGTACGCTCTTCATACATTTTGCAGAGGTAAATGCTTAATATCGAATATTTTATTTATTGTAACCTTACATTTTATGACCAAGGTGTGATCCAACCATGGGGTGAAATGGGACCGGAAGAATTCACTGCAATGTATATAAGTGGTTGTGTTGTTTCATCGTTAGCTAGTATTATTTTTAGACGAAGCTTTAAGTTTCAAGGAAATAGCTTAGGCGCTGTATGTATACTCTTAATTTTATAACTAATAAAAACATGAGAATAGTTTTAATATTCTTATTGTGTTTCCAGTCTGGTGCTATATTATCGGTTGTTGGATACTTTTCACTATCGAATCCTGACCAAAAGTTGGGTATAATATTTTTACCAAATATACAATTTGATGCAATTCATGTAAGTCATATTATGTTTAATTACATTTAATCATAACTTATTTAAGTTTTAATGTTTTTGTATAGATTTGAATTATTGTCTGTGAAAAATACTTCATCCCCGTTAGGTGATCCTCTCAATTTTGAATTGATTTTTTTATTTACTGTATCAAATAAATGATTGACAGTTAATTTTGAATTAATTAGATTCTCAAAATATTATGTAGCATAATTATTTTATGAAAAAAATATTGATTCAAATAATGATTATTAAACATGCATAGCTTAATTGAACTTTATTTATTGAATCACTTATCTTACCAAATTGAAATATAACATTCATATGTTTATTTCAGGCCTTATTTGGTATAATATCGTTAGACATAACGGGATTGATTATGAAGTGGCAAATGTTCGACCATGCAGCTCACTTAGGAGGAACATTATTTGGAATGTAAGTAAAGTTGTTTTCTTCCTCATAGATCAACATGTACACTATACATTAAAAAAAAAAAAATATGCCAAAAGCATATACTTATTAAATGTTATATTTTCAATTAAAAACAGATTAGGTAGTACATGTATTATACCACTGTATATTTAACCATATAACGCTAACCAATTATCAATTGACAAAATTATAATCCTATAGACATTATTTTTAGCATCTCTCGTAAATATTGTAATTAAAATACAATATGTTATTGCTATCAGTTAGTCAGTTTATTCTATATAACTTATGTTGTTGTTTTGTCTGTTGGTAAGTGATGTAATATGAACAATTGATTGATAATAACTTATTTATTAACTATATATTACTATACTTAATTCAATTCGACAAAATATGGTAAGCTATAATGGTATATAAATAAAAGGGTTCAAGTGTTGACATATTGAACGTAGCAACAGTTTGATGCGGTTTACATGGTATCTGTTACCTTATTATTTAACTTCTTGCCTAATATTATTTATGCTTTTTTTAGTTTTAGTTACTTTTTATTCTATTTATACAATTAAACTGAGGGAAATGCATAGCATTGAACTTAAATAATTAAATCTGTCAAATAAAACAATAACAATAATATGAGTTATAACTCTTTGAATATGAGCCTGTTTCACAGCTAGTCCAATATCAACAATGTTGGCAAATATGTTTATAAAAAAAATTCGGTGACAATATATTTCCGAAGATTGTCAAATGGTTGATAATCATTTGGTTTTTGCCTGTTTTAAATTTTCAATGAATCAAATATACATTACCGCACTTAAAGGTACATACTACCTAATATAAAATATTATGGATAAATTACATTTTATTCATAAATTTAAAATAACATAAATAACATTGGAATAAAAGGCCATCAATCTGATGTACAGTGAGTAGAGGTCGAGTATACCTTGTCATTAATTAGGTCACTGTTATGGATGAATTATACTTGAATTCAATGATAAAAATTATTCTAAATAACTAATATAGTCCAACTTTTTGATAATTAAGATAATCAAACAGTTATTTTAATACCTGTAATTCTTACATAGACAGAAATCTTTTAAAATCGCAGTGGGGCTAACATTATCAATATCAATGGCTAAGCTTCTCAAGCCCCCCTGATTTCCACCAATGAATTCTATATTTAAAATGTACTGAGAATTTACAATTTTAAACTACTAGATCAAAATTTGCTGCCAGAAACCTCCATTAAAGTTTTGAAGCATTTTTTTTCTAATAGAAAAAGTGTCTTCAGACAAATTAAATAAAAAACATACATCATTGTGAAATCAATACATTTTTCGCTTAATTCTAAATCTAAACCAGAAGTTTTATTCACAAAACTTTTTAAAAATGATGCAGTCATAAAAAATAAAATATAATATTGAAAATAGGTAGTTATTGCAAATAATAGTTATTATTATTATTAAGTAATTGTATGCATGTTGTATTCTTGTGTCCATTTTTACTTTATAATTCTACTGTTTTATGCAGGTTTTGGTACAAATACATGTCAACATATGTTTGGGGAAATCGAAGATATATTGTAAATAATTGGATAAAATTAAAAAAAATTGTTCAAGATTAATGAAACAGTATATTTGTATTTATAAAAAGTGTCTAGTGATTTTTCTATTCAATTGTGTTGTTCATATTATTGTTTAACTAATAAATTGTTGAATGTCATACATTTTGTCAATACAAAGTTTGTTAAAAAAAAATGTATGAGATTAAAAGTTTTGTGATAATAGAATAATAATGTTAAATCATAGACCTATTAACTTAGTTATTAGGTCTATGCGTTAAATAATAAATAACAATTTAGCAGAAAATTGTCTTACAATGATATACCCTAATATATATTGTATGCAGTTTTTATTATGTACTTGACTTTCTTTAACCTATTAAAGAGCGATTATTCTAAAAACTTATACCTAGATAATAATATAAAAAATGTTACGGAGTAAGATGGCAGAAGAACAGTTTTGTGGTTTGTCAATTATCATTTCCATTGAAAATAAGTGAGCATGGCAATTCAATGAGGATGAAGTAATTGGCAAGTTTCCT
Source organism: Sitobion miscanthi (assembly GCA_008086715.1). NCBI lineage: Eukaryota > Metazoa > Arthropoda > Insecta > Hemiptera > Aphididae > Sitobion > Sitobion miscanthi. Next base: position 10,356,534 of record CM017800.1, on the reverse strand, counting down.
TAAAACGCTCGATTAGTTAATTTTTTACTATATTATACTAAACATAATTTTACAGTGTAGGTACTAATTGTTTTTATAAATGTAGAAGTAATAAAATATATGTATATATTATTATTAGATCTTAGAATCATTATTTGATATTTGATATTTATATTATAATTTAATTTCTGTGTTAAAAAAGAAGGCTCTCTCTCAAGAAGAATATCTCTTGTAGGGCCTAGGGATGGTTTCTGGTCCAATGCGACAAAATGTATAATTAGCAGCTCAGTTTTTTCGAATATTAATGCTAATGCTATTTCTTACAATGGAAAAAAAAAATGTATTGCAGAAAAGCTATTGGGAAATATGGGTGATATTAGGTATAATATTATTATATTCTCTTTTATTAGGTACCTAATAATAATAAGTTCAATAATAAAACAACCGACTAAATTCCATACAGACTATAAGTTATAACTTATAACTTATAAGTATAGGTAGGTATAAAATACATAGTAACTGCACTTTTATAACACTAACAATTTCAACAATATAGGTATTATATACATACATATGTAATATAATATCGATATACCTTAAAGTACACAAGTAATATGTCCACTTTCGTAATTTTTAGTAAACGCAAAACAAGTTTTGTTGTCTGCTAAAAATATTTCAAGAGCACACATTTTCTATGTCACTTCGACGTATTTCTTATGGCACAAATGTGACATATAACATTTGTGCTCTTGAAATAAACATTAAGTGGACATAACATTTTTCGAATATTCAAAACTAACGGAATTTTGTAAGGTTATGGACATAACACGATTGTGCCATCGATTCTGCTTTCTATGACGAATTCATAGATACCAATATCATGAATTTCAAAAAAAGTTGACACAGCACTTGTGTGTTTTAAGGTATCGATATGACATTCAATAATAAAAGTCGTAGGGAAACGTGGTGGGATGGCGGACAGAGGGTAATACCGATTACCGGTCACCGACAAATCTCATGAAAATATGAAAATATATGATTGTTAAAATTTAGATTTTCACATTGTTTGATAAGTATTGTTATCAAAACTAGATGTCTCAAAATGATAAACACAATTTTTCCCTCCAAAAGTTTGTTATCAATTTTATTATCACTTTCGATGAAATATTTTTTAACATTGAAGATCGTCTGATTGTTCTATGTCTGAAGGTAAGAGTTTTAATTTATTTTCTACATCAATGGTTTTATTGCAATTATTTCCTCATGATTTATCTAAATATTATGGTTTTTAAGTAATTGCATTTATATATAAACTATGAAAGGGGTATTACCGGCCAAATCTGATGGGGTAATGACGGCCTTGCATTTGTCTATTATAATAATAATATTTTTTATAAATGCAACAAACTAACATTTCTCATACACTTTTGTAGTATGGTCAATATTTGTATGATTTTCAGAAATTTATATTTTTTCCTATACTTTTACATGTAATTTTATGTGACTGGTATATTAGCCCACTATAAAGGTAATGCCGGTCATTTGCGTTTCTTAAAAAAAATGAAAAAAATAAAATATTACACCTAACTTTAAAAATTCGAAACTTATATAATAGTAGTAGCTATCAGCTTAAATATTTGGATTTTTATTACATGTGTTCCCGCTTAGGTGGCCGCCATTCACCCATCTTCCCCTATACCGACAAAATATGTTATCTAATAAAATGCTTTACAATTTATTATTTTTCCAAAAATATACGGTTTCGACTAAGTACGTGTCTGACAAATTATTATTCTGTAAAAAATTTCCGATTAAATATTTTTCCAACAAAACTTGGTTCCCACCAAATACGGTTATGACAAAATATTTTTCCAACAAAACGGTTCTGACCAAATATATATTCCAACTTTTTATGCGCCTCCTTGACGTGCAGCCGTGCGTGAGTTATGACCACGATTTAAGATATGCCTATACATATTTTAAATTGTGGTTACCTCCCACTTACCAGTGGGTAACTTATGGTTACCTATGATTTTTGTTATTAAACATGTTTATTTATTTTCGATTGTTTGTGTAAAGATATTTAATTACGATTATTGATATTAAGGTGTAATTTATTACTTATTGTATGAGTATTTAATATATATACATACTAGCCATAATAATATAATGTACTAGTACACTACCAAAGTATTGAGGTTACCAATTAATTCTATTTGGAATTATAGTTTATTGCATTGTATTAAAATATGATTGGAAACTGGGAATTTAGCACGCTGGCAACTGCTTTCCTGACTTGTTTGGATATAGTCACTGGCGGAAAACGGGGAGGGGATTGTCGAAGTCCCCGCTGACATTGATGTTAATAATGTTAGCCCCCCCTGATATTTTAGTGGATTTTCGCCCATGGATATAGCTGTATTTAATATTAAAAAATTCAGCATATTATAATGACATTAGGTATGGCCCAGGGCCGTCCCGAAGGGGGGTTTTAGGGGGTGTCCCACCCCCCTGAGCGTATAATATGTATATGTCAGTTGGCACATTGATACATTAAGTATTTGAGTTGGGAAGTTGGCACTCGGCAAATTATAATTTTTTTTTTACAGTTTTTTAATAATTTTGTATATACTACTAAGTCCAAATATATCATAATAATATATTGTAATTTATAATAATATGAAGGTATTATAAGTTAATTTTCCGATTGCCAACTGTCCAACACAATTAATACTATTATAATATTTTAGACTTTACCTATCAATAACAGTCGCATCAAACGAAAGATCTTTTAGTAAACTAAAATTGATTAAAACACATCTTAGGTCAACAATTGCTGACGAGAGATTAAACTCTTTAATTGTATTGGGAGTAGAAAAAGATATTGTTGACCTATTGGATATAAATAAAATAGCACATCAATGGTCAATTTTAAAAAAACGACGTATATAAATTTAGTGTTGAGTTTATTATAAATATAATATGTATTATTTTTTGTTGATATATAAATATTATTTGAATATTATATTATATTATTAAATTATAAATATAGCTAGTATAGTAAATATACAAAAGTCAACAGTGTTATAAATTTTTATACTGAAAATATTTTATTCTAATACACTTATTAAGATATGATGAAAATGTATATATGTATAAGAATTAAGAGATAGTAAAATGAAGAACATAATAAAATATTTAATATTGTGTAACATTTGTCTACTGACTACTATGCATGTAGTCTGCAGGTAGCAGGTACCTAATTGTCGAGAGAAGCGAGAAAATTTTTTTTTTGGGTTGGCAAATTATGAATCAAACCACCCCCCCATGATTTGTCTTTCGGGACGGCCCTGGTATGGCCTAACATGCCTTCAACATATTTTCAAAAACGCTAGAAATAATAATACAAGTATTATAGTACATTGAATTAGATGTGACACATTTTCAAAGCTGCATAATATAACGGTGAATAATGAATATTATTAAATTCACTTGGAATTTGTTGCCACCGATTTTCCATGTCTCCGGTATGGTCTAGTGGCTAGGATACCTGGCTCTCACCCAGGAGGCTCGGGTTCGATTCCCGGTACCGGAATATATTTTTATAGTTTTTATTTGCTCCATCAAAGCATTATTGTCGTTCGTACTGCATATGACAAAAATAATACTATTATATTTTAATTAACAATAATATTTTACCATATAAATATACATAACAATAACATTTAATTAAATCTTATGCACCATTTCGTAAATATAGGTTATTCCGTTATTGTATTGTTTCCACAACATTTTATAGAGGTGTTGACATGCCGCTGCGGTATATTGTATATTATACTATAGACTATTGGCATTTGACACTTTTGAATAATTATTAAAATAAAAAAAAGGTGGGTAAGTGGATGTCGCTCTGCTGTACAGTAGGTTACAAGTGGGTGACCGTACTGGATGGTGTTAAATTTGAATTCAATGATATAATATCATTGAATAAGAAAATCGATTCTGAACGAAAACGGTCAACCTATAATATTATCAAGAATATTTGATGATATTGTGAATAAAGTAATTTATATAAAACCTATTTACGTGTAGCCTTGTTTTCAATTTTTAATCCTTAGCTATAAAAGTTGAACATTTTATACATTTTTAATTACGAAATAATTATCAAATTATAAATTTGATAAATTTTGTGAAAATTTGAACTTTAAATGCTAATAAAAAAAAAATTGTGCCTATGTATTTTTAATATTTTTCAACTGCTATTAGAACGATATATCAGGAACCTTATATTAAATTATCACGCTTTTTTACCCAACAAATAAAATGTTATTGATATTTATAGAAAACAGTCTACAGTCATACGTTTTTTAATTACAACAAAATAAGAAAATCGTTACACGAGAAATCGAGTGAATATCAAATGTTGTAAAAATATGAATTTCAAACGCTCATAAAAATTTAATTTGACTTTCTTATAGAAATTTTTTTTTTTTGATAAAGTTAGATAAACTTATAGATAATCTTGTATTACATTTTCAAATCTTAGATTTAAAAAGAAAAAGTTTTATGAATTCTCAACTTAAAATAATTTGCTAATTTTCGTGATTTTTCCGTATTTTGTCAAGATTTGAACTTTAAATGCTTATAAAGTTATAAATAAAAACTGTGACTAAGGATTTTTAATTTTTTTCATCTGCCTTTGAAACAATAACCTTGGAGCCTATTATTTAGTTTTTTTTTCTGGACAGAAAAAAACAGTGTTCTAGCGCCAATGTTGTAATTTTGACATCCAGATTTCCTACTTTTCCGATGGAATTTCCTAAAATTTTCCTTTATATAAACCTTCTCCAAATTCAAAGTTTAACCAATCACAGTCCTAGAATATTCTTCATGAAATCGCGTTTCACTGTAAGCGCCGTTAATAACATAGAACAAATAATGTTCTGTGTTAATAATTGTGTATTGGTATTGTTACCTATTTTCCTAATCATAAAAGACGCGTAGCGCACTCACGCGTCTACATGTGCTTTATTAATTTGATTTTTATATTTTGATATTCAGTTATTCCCTTATTGGCTTACATTTCCTCAATATTCTCGTCTCTCAATGAATTAGTTTTTACTTTTTAGGAAGTTTTGTGGCGTTGCCGCGTTGGTTAGCATCCAAGTTTTACATCCTATCAACATGGAAACCGTTTATCCCAACAACGATGAAATACAATTCCGCAAACAACATTTTGGAGGTAAATGCAACATTATCTAAAATGATATAATAATATTATGTTATAGATACCTGCAACAGGATATCTATATGAAATAATTTATATATTTATAGCTTAATGATAGACAATTGTATAATATTGCCAGGTTCAACAATCACCAAACATTTAGTGAATCAATAATGGGCATATTTTCCCTTAAACATGATTTAGTGGCCCATGATTGGTCCATTACATTTTATTGAACCATTGAATTAATAAATTGTTCATGCGACCTAGCATATATATATTATTTTAATTAAATATACTATTTTAATATAGTCTGTGGTTATATAATATAATATAAATGTAATTTTGTATGAATATTAAGGTAGTTAAAATTTAAATTTGTTCATTTTATTGGGTACCTACCTCCTTCAATTCCTTTAGCACAGATACTTATTACCTACTATTTGTATTTTATTCTATATTAACAAATACAATAACTAATTTATTAAGGAAAAATTAGGTACTAAATTAATATAAAATTAATTAACTTTGTGAATACAATATGAAAATATATCAAATAGGATAAAATTATATCTTAGTTATATTTGCATTTCATTATTAAAATATTAACTTAAAATCTTTCTAATAAATAATGTACAATATGTCAGTATAATATTATTTATTGGAAAAACGGTACAAACCTAATACAAATGATGGATAATAATCTTATTACAAATTTAAATATCAGTATATATGACTGCTTTAGTCCCAAAAAAGAAACAATGGATTCTCGTTCGCTACTCACATTAGATATAGGTTCATGAATTTATTTTTTATAGGTACTTACCTATATTTTTCTTTCTGTTGATTATTTAAAATTAAATTATTTAGTCAAGATCTTAGCTATCTTTATTTTAGTTTGTGGTTAAGAAGTTGGATAAATTGGTAGGTAGGTGCTTTAATCTTCTAGCATTTTTATATATTTACTTGGGTATTTATTTTGTATACATTTCAGAAGTGTCTATAGTAATATAGTATAATTATCTAATAAATACTTGTTTAAAATGTCAACTGAAATATGGATAATGTCATGACAAGTGATATCAAGAGTTTTTTTATTTATAATTAAACATCTTGTTCTTAGTTCTATTATTTTGAATATATTAATCGATATTGATTATGAAAAAAATTATTGATTTTATGACTTATCTTGTTTATACTTTGTTTCTTATTTTTTATTAACTATTATGGTAATTTTGGTACGTTTAAAATGTAATAATCACATTTTCCATTCTTCTATTAATTCTTGTAAAATTTTAAAATTAATTTAAAATATTAAATAACTAAACATATTTTACAATATTACATAACTATGTTATTTAGGTGCCTATTGTAAATATATTAAATTTATGCTAAGAAAAATGCCTTATTCTAGAAAAGAATCAGCAGGATTGAGGATGTTGGTAGTTCAACCAGTGGCGGAACCATGTGGGGGTTCCTGGGTCCAGACCCCCCTTTAGGTCTTGGGTCATACTTATAATGGGTGGGTATACTACCCAAATAGTATAAAAAATATTTTGTAACATTCTAACAAGTATCAACCTTGAAAAAATTCTGATTGCGCCACTGGTATTAACATCTGATACAAATATTCTACTGGTTAAATAAAAAATAATAATATAAAACCTTACAATTACTGATTAAAGTTGGTGACTAGTTATTCTTAATTCATAAGTATTATTACTTTTTACTACAATTTATTTTATTTTACTAGTTGAAGACTTTTTGAACACTAAAGCTGAATGTACAATTTGTAACGATGATCTATTAAATGACATTATTTTGAAAAAAACAATAATGGTTCATCGAAGTCATCTAATCCTATGTTGCAAAGTAAGTTTTTTTTTTAAAAAAGAGAATAGTAGAAATACAATAGAAAATATTTCTAGATTTTTGCGTATCTAGACTATTCCTGACATTAATTAGTCAGAATAATTGGTATTCTACTGTTTATAATAATTTTATGTATTAAAATAATGAATCTTAGGTACATAATATACCTTGTAGCTTTTAAGATTTTTAGATAATTATGAAATTGATAAATCAATTGTATATTTGTCAAACTGGCTTAGTTCTGTTTGACTTTTATTGTTTCACAGAGCTATTAATTATTAAATGTATTATGACGTGCAATTTCTAGAATTTATACTTAAAAATAATAATGATTAATGACGAATAATTTTTACTGCGATAAATAACTATTCCTTACTGAGTGTGTAAATACTTATGTTTGTACTTATATTTTATTTTTACAGAACTGTTTTTACAAGTTGTGTGAAGACAACAACTATAGTTGTATCTTATGCAAATCTCACAAAGATCAATCTATTTGTGTAAAATGCAATCTCAATATTTGTAAAGTAATTCAAAATTATATTGTTAAATTATTTTATTAAATTAAATTAAATTTTAATTGATATGGAAAAAAAGAATTTGTATACAGTCAAGTCTCGATAACCCGAATCTCAATGGGAATAAAAATTAATTTGACTTGTGTATTTTTTGAAGTATGAAACTCAAACGCAACTTAGGAACACTTCAAGTGTCAAGAAAAAAATGAGTTATCGAGACACGACTATAATTTTATTAAAAATAATCCTATTGAATGTTTTTAGCGGTGTGTTGATAACTATAAAATTGAACAAATGTGTGATGGTGTTGTAAATAAATGCTTTGCTTGTGTACCACAAATGTTATGGAAACAAAGAGCTCAAGCTGCTAATGTGTTAAAAGTATTTTTTTCTCAGTTGTAAGTAAATATTCTAATTATTTATTTTCTAAAAGCATCTAAAATTTTATTTTTTGAAATAACTGCTTCAAATCTGATAGGTACCTATAATTAGTTTTGATTTTTATATTTGTATGAAGTAACCTTTGTAACCTCATTATTCTGTAATATATAACTTGAGTTACTTATAAATGTGTGTTTTACTTATTTTTCAGATGTATGCCAAATGGTTTATTAGTAAATGAAATAGAACATGAACAAGCTGTTCGAAAATACTTAATTAAAGAAGCTAAAATTGGACAAAATTCCTTAATAGGTAGCATTAAAAACAACTTATACGCTAATTTCATTTTAAAACCATACAAGTTATTTATAATAAATGAACTATCAGAATTTTCTTTTGATGATATTGATACTATTCCTCTTGATGAACATTTTAATGGATTTTTTAATATTTTTGAGAATATTTTAGAGAAAACCTGTTCTACATTAACCAATTTTAAGAATATATTTAATATAAGCTCACATTTAAGTCATAGTGTATGTGATATGATGAGATCTTTATGCATTGATAAAGATAAAGATATGTTAATAAGTGATTCAATAATAAATACAAATTTAGATGAAGTAATACAAAATAATTCAAGCACTCTATTATTAAACAATTCCAACAAATGTACTACAAGAATTTTAAGATCACAAAATAAACACATAACGGATGCTGATTATTTAAACTCAAAGATATCATTTTCGTCAGGCTTGCTCTCAAAACCCAAAGTCATAAATAAGAAATTAACTGTTGCTGTTGCTAAAAAGCAGTTGAACAAATCCAATACTTTATGTGTGATTAATAATGAGTCATCTAATGAAGTTAATATTGATTTAGTAAAAGATACAATAATTGATCCTGAACATTTATTTGAAGATAATGATAAAGATGGTAGAATGGAGGACACAAGAAAATTGAGCAATCAAAATGTAATTAAGATAAATAAGGTAAAATATCTATCTAATCTTTAAATTATTTATAGATTGTAAAGTTTAACCATAGAACCATTGGTGTGCTGAACAGAGTTTTATGACACCTAGGCATACATATTTATATGTACCATAATTTTTAATAAGGGAATATAGAGTGGGTAGGTTACTGAAATAAATGCTGGGCATCATGGATTATAAATGTCCAGCACGCCACTGCATAGAATAATATCTGGATGATTTGACAGTGGCCATTTTGATAAATTAAAAAGTTTTAATTTTACTTAATATAATATACAAAATATGTTATCATAAAATATTCCAAATTTTATAACTATAAACTTTTTAAAAAAAAAACATACATTATTTCCTTCAAAATAGTTTTACTGGGTGATTTATGCTTAATGTTAAAAATAACCTTGATCCTATTTCTCATTTAAATAACTGATAACAATTTTTAAATGAAGTGTATTTTTACAATTTTTTATTAGATAATTATGCACTAGCCATTGTTTTATTTTTTTCTTTCTTTCATATTATGCTATTATTAAAAATTCAACATGTTTCAAAAGTTTATTAGTTATAAATTTGTCTTTAATATTGTTTAGATAAAAAATATAAAAATACTCAGTGAAGAATCTGACGGAAAAGAAAATAATAGGTATAAGTTTATTTTAGAATAATATTATAAGTATATAAAACTTTGAAGAATAATCTTATGTTCATTTGTTTATTTTAGTCTATTGTATTTAAATTATGTTAAAAACTGTTCCAAAAAAAAAATCAGAGGTGATGAAGTTATTACTAATGATACTGATATCAACCAAACTAAAAATACAAGTTTGAAAGTATCTCCAAAAAAAGAAGTTTTAAAGTTTAAAAAAATTGATGAGCTTGACTGTGGTATTTATAAATTTAATATTTTAATTTATGCTTTAAAATGAAAAATTGCTGTTCATATTCAATATTAAATTAATTATTCACAGTGATGTGGTAAAATGCTCGTTGAGTGACTATTTTTTGCAAAACAAAATACATAACGCATCTTAGCAAAATGTGAGCTAGACAGTTAATGGAATAATAAAGCAATGCTTCCGAGCACAGACATGCAAGGAAATACTAGTATAATATGTATTTGAAATCACTAAAACGTGCAAATTTAGTACTCAAAGATTCAAAACATTTTCAATTTAATTACCAAAAGTTAAGACTTTTTGTTGGAGAGGCTTACAAATTGTCTAACGCTAAAATACACAACTTGTTGTCAAAGATTAAAAAAAAAAGTTCACTGCACTATAATAAACCAGTGCCGCAACTACCGCAGTTGCAGACGGTGCAAGGCACCGCCTAATGTGCCTCACAATGTATGTATGGGGTGGGCCTTGGATTACCTACCATGCATAATATTATAAAACAATTGTAAAATCAAATATAAGAATTCAATAATTTTGAATTTTGTATTTTCGTGTATATAAATATTAAGTATACATATAGCTCCTATATCATTGGCTCAAAAAAAAAAGGAAAAACGGGAATTTTTATGCAAAATCGATTTTAGGTTTTGGTGTAACTTTAAAAAAATGACCGTAGATACATGCAATTTTTACTGAATGTGTATATTATTATTTTCTATACACCGTAACATTTTCAAAATATTTTGAGAGATTTACAGACATTTTCAGTTTCCAGTTTATTAAGTTTTTTATTCTATACCTAAATATCAATAAAATTTGTTGGGTCAAAAAGCTTGAAAATTTAATAGAAGGCTCCTAAAATACTCTTTCAAAGACATGAAAAATATAAAAAATCCATTTTTCTATTTAAATCTAAAATTTGAAAATATAATGCATTATTCATCATAAGTTTTTTTAACTTAATAAAAAAAAAAAAAAAAATGTCTGCAAGCAAATCAAATAAAATGTTCATGTGCGTTTGAAGTTCATGTTTTTACAAGATTGGATATTCATTCGATTTCTCATGTAGTGATTTTGTTGTAATAAAACGAATTTCTGTATAAACATGAAAATTTCTCTGAATGTTTATATTTTGATTTTTTATACTCCGTACAATTTTGACTCTTTTTGAGCTGTTTACGGACATTGTCAGTTTTAAATTTTTTTAGTTTTGTTTTCTTAATTGTCAATAAAATTTTATTTGTTTGGTAAAAATGTGTGAAAATGTAATACAAGGCTCCTGATAAATTGTTACAATAGCAGTTGAAAAATATTAAAAATACATAGGCAACTTTATACAATTTTTTTACAAGTATTTAGAGTTCGAATTTTGACAAAATTTATCAAATTTAAAATTTAATTACCATTTTGTACTTAAAAATGTATAAAATATTCAATTTTTATACCTTAAGGATTGAAAATTTAAAACAAGGTTCTGTGTAAATAAGTTATATATAAATTACTTTATTCACAATAATATCATCAAATATACTTAGTAATATTATATTCTGATTGAGCGCGTCTTCGCTCAGAACCGTTTTTCTTATACAATAATATTATAACATTGAATTCAAATTTAACAGCATCCATTATAGTAACCCACTTGTAACCTAGTGTACAGCAGAGTGACGCCCACTTGTCCACCTTTTTCTAATTGTACAGTGGTTTTTCCTATTTGAATGTACTTTAAGGATTCATTATTTTGTATCTATTTTCAATTTTACCAACTTTATCTGTCATGGAATTTATATGCCATTTATAAATGTAATAAATGTACCTATAATAAATAAATTTATTTTGTTATTAGTATTTACTATGTTTTAATCAAATATTTAAGATATAATAATATATTGATATATTATAGTCAAGTGCAGTTAGACATCTTTTTATTACATATGAGTTGCAATTACTAAAGAAAAATGACAAGTGGGTAGGACACTTTTTTTGGATACATTGAACTCTCAAAATGCCTGTATCCTGTCTGCTACTGTTTATGTCTTAAGTACATATAAGAATAAATCCATTATAATTTCAGGGGGGCTAATATTTTATACATCAATGTGAGTAAAGGGTTTGGTTACCACACGGCACACACAGCCAAAATAACTTTATATTAATTAATTTTTTTTTGGAGGTGGGCTTTTAGTATATTTGGTGGCTAAGCTCCCCCCTTATTTCCGCCAATGTTACAGTAAAAACTGAAAGGACATATAAAATATTTTTGAACTGGGGCTTAAAATTGTAATTGCGGCACTGTAATAAACATCTTCTAATCACACAATATTTTTGGAATTTAATTTAAACCCAATTAACTATTAAGTTATTAGATATCTATTAATTAAACATTTAAACAATTAAAGTCAATTATTACAGTATATAACTATAATGAAAAAAACCTTTTTTAAATTAATAATCAATAGCGCCAATTTTAATTAATGATATTTTCATTGTTAACAACAAAAAATGTTAGAAATATAAATAAATGTATACATTAATAGAGATAGATTGAGAGTTCAGTTTCTTAGCTTCCCATTTCTGTTTAAATTTAATAGCGTTAATTGTGCATGGCTAATTTTTCATTTGTAATATTATATAAAATTCAAACTTCTAGTTTTTTAATGTCAGTAGTGTTTGTTAATAAATGAATTTTCTTTTTGTAGATGTGATAAATTCAAAAATTACTGATTCTATAACCTGTGAAGAAACACAATTAGGCTTAAATAATGTGATTACTATTCATGGGTATGATGAAATAGAAAATGAAGAAATTGTTGTAAGTTGTATTAATAATTATTATTGACATAATATTTAAGAGAATGTCATACCTGCATGTGTTTTCTTACACACATACAATATAGACAAAAAACCTATTATAGAATTGAATTGTGACAATATTTCTGAGGGAAAGTCGTTGTGTTTTTTCCATTATATCCAATATAACGTTCATTATATTGTTTAAAAATGGTGAAAATTTCAACAATTTTAAAATACTTTAAATTTTTCAAAGTTTAAATATTTTTAAAAAAACTCGTATTGCCCTCCAAAATATTATCATATTTTAATTTTGTAATAGGTGTTTATATTTTAACACTACAATTTAGTGAGTTCTACTCAGACTGTGTAAACGTGTTTTATCTATGTCATACATGTGGAAGATGGAGACAACACATGCAGGTGTGATGTCCTCTTAATAAAGAAAGACTTCTAAGGTGACCAAAATAATTCACTATTGTTTGAGTATATCTGATGTATCATCAGTTATTAATGTATTACTTACTTCAAAACGTTAAAAATAATTGTACTTAAATTCACCATAATATTTATAACTCAAACAATGTTTATACGATAAAAACTCCATCTCAATATATAATTTAAAATTTTACCACAAATCTTTGTTTTTAATGATTAATTGATTTATTTTATTATAATTTATAGAAACTCTTGAGTGTTACAAACTTATTTTTTTAAATGAAAACTTTTCTTTACTTAAAATTATAAGAACTATTAATATCTTTAAAAATCATTGACCAATCTGATACAATACTTGAATTAGTAGTTTCTGAGTCATTATACTTTATGTAGGAATTCAGGATCTAAAACAGATGTAATATTTAGTTTATTAAGTAATTGTTTTATACTTTGAAAATAATCTGAATTTTAAAGTTGGTTTATTATAATATTAATAACTATAATTTTCAAATCGTCATAAATTGTTTATTTTCTATACATATCTGTTTGCATGGACTATGTATACTTAGCAGGTACATAAATATCAATAACTCAAAAAACATTAATTTTAATTTTAATTTAAATACATGGGCATAATAACAAAACAAGAAAGTTTTATTGCTATCACAGAAAACTCCATAAATTATCTCAGTATTTAAAAAATCAAAATTCATATTAAAGGAAAAAATTATAGTGAGCATACTATTTACCAAGTATTTACTTGTATGTTCACAAAAAACGCAATTCTGTAATTATTTTGTTCTATTATAGTGTCTGCAATTTATTATTATATCTTTATTTTTAATTAGTTAGTCCAATACCAAACTTTTAGTTGATTGTAATTATTAAAATTTTATTGTGTTTTAAGGAAATGCCTGTAACCTCTGATGAACATAATAATGAAAACATTGTAACTTATTCAAAACAGTCATTTTCATTTACTATGCCATCAGTTTGTAATGATGATAATAATTCTGATGTTGAATTTATTGAAGAAAATAAAGGGAAAAAAAGGTAATTTAATATTTGTATTGAAAAAAACCTTTAAGGCTCAGTTAAACAGAAAGCGTAAAATAATACAACCGACCGCTGCCCGCCCAGTCAGCATACCCTTACACCATGGGCCATGGCAGTCCGCTCTCTGTTTGACTGAGCCTTTAGTATGTTATTGAGTATACTTTTTAAAACTAACCTTTACTTATTTTTGAAAGACTTTATTTAAGTACTACTATATTATAAACTTTTCCGTTCATGTTTTTGTATTACCTATGATGAAGCAAAATATTTTTATGAAAATAAATACATTTTTTTAGAAATGACCTGATTATAGCTGTATTTAGTTTTTAAAATATACATTTCATGATATTTTTAATTTTAAATCATTAATTGTTCTTGTTAAAATTATCAAATCAATATTATTATATTTGTTTTTAAAGATATAATATTTTATTTAATACTACCGACTTCATATTGACTAAAGAAGGCTAATTATATTTATAAATTATATACAACTATTTTTCACTTTTTTACTAATTAAAGAATTTTAATATTGTTGTTGTATTAAGAATGCTGATGGTGTCTGACTCGTCTAATGATTCAGATTCATCAATCAAAAAAACTAAAAAACTAAAAACCAAAAATCAAACTATTAAACGAAGTATATTTGATTTATCGACTAGTGACAGCAGCAGCAGTTCTGATGAAAATTCAACTGCTATAATGGTTAAAAAACATAGAAGAACGTATGTTTTCATATGATTCAAGTTATTTTAATTTAATATTTAACAATGTTATGTTTTATAGAAGACAACTGTCTAATAAGAGATCTGATGAAGATTCTGATAATAATAAAGCATCACGTGATCATATTGTAAGTATACCTACAAATAAATTAAATCACTTGTATCAGTTATGATTTACAACTAATGGTGCTCATAACCTTGCTACCGCTCTTTATTTTTAAATAATAAAATAGGATGAACACTTAAATAAAATATGAAATTAATTAATTTCATGTACCATATTCATTTTCTTTTAGATTCTGAGCGAAGCGATGAATATATTGATTTTACAATGATGTGTGTTTTTTTTAATTTTTTTTTTTGTGTCTGTCATCACCTTTTAAGACAGTAAAAATGCTTGGATTTTCTTCAATATTAACTTTTCTGATAGGAAAATGAATTTAGTTGGTACTTTGGGGGATCAAAAGTAAAAATTTCTCAGTAGTTTTCAAACGCGACGAGAAAAACAAAAGAAAAATTAAGGAAAAAATGGGAATTTTTACGCAAAATCTGTTTTTGAGAAAATCGATTTTGGTTTTTGGTGTAACTCTAAAACTAATGAAATTCTCACTAGTTGTTTATATTTGCATTTTCTATACTCGATAAAATTTTGAAAATAATTTGGCTCTTTGAGCTGTTTACGGACATTGACAGTTTTAAATTTTTTTAGTTTTTTTTTTCTGTAAATATCAATAAAATTTTATTTATTGGGTAAAAAAGCATGAAAATTTAATATGAGGCTCCTTTCATTCTAATAGCAGTTCAAAAATATTAAAAATACGTGGGCACAATTTTTTTTTATAAGCATTTAAAGTTCAAATTTTGACAAAATGTATCAAATTTATAATTTAATAATTATTTTGTAGTTAAAAATTTATAAAATGTTCAACTTTTGTAGCTAAGGATTGAAAATTTAAAACAAGGTTCCACGTAAATAGGTAAATATATAAATTACTTTATTCACAATATCATTAAATATACTTGATAATATCATAGGTTGACCGTTTTCGCTCAGAATCGTTTTTCTTATTCAATGATATTATACCATTGAATTCAAATTTAATACCATCCATTACAGTGACTCACTTGTAATCTACTGTACAGCAGAAAAACTTCCACTTACTCACCTTTTTTATGTTTGTTTTTACTACTAAACTGTTAAAATAAAAAAATTAAAATATTACATTTTATACGTTGACTGCCATGTGACCGTTGGCGATCACACAATATGTATTATCAACACGCCAAACATATTTTTCCATGTCATTTGAAAAAATATAATTATTCATTGTGTACATTTTGTGAATTACAGATGACTACCAGCGGTCAATAAGTTAAACTCTTTATATAAATATCCTTGAAATAAAATAATTTTAAAGGTTTGAAGTTTTTGACTTTCCAAACCTTTAATTTACTTCATATACAGGGTGTATCTTGTGTTATTGTACGCGGTGGTTTTCAACGATTATAGATCAATGACATAGAATTTCGTTAAAACAAAAAAAAGACGTGTTTCTTTATTTTTATAACAATTTCAAAATTTTTGAACAGTAAGATGTACCATTAGAAAAATCAACTTTATTTTTTCAAATGGTAATTATTATATTTTCGATTGGGTTCTAATAAAGCTTTTTTTTTCTGAAAATTTTGATAGTCAAATCATCAATTTTGGTTTGCTAGTTTATTAACTATGGTCCTCTAAAGTTAAATAAAATATGCATTAATACTTTTGATTGAAATAATTGTTATAGGTTTAATTTACAAGAGCTAAATAATTTTTTCTTACAATGACATAAGATACACTCTGTATATATCCCAAAGTATTTGCATTAAAATTGCTTTTCTTGCAAATACTTTTATTACTGACTTATATGTAGTATTTTTACTATATTGAAATTTTTATGAACTATAAGATTTCTAATTTGTTTATTTAGATATCAATAAAAGGACGAAAAAATATTCGTAGATTGATAACACAAAAAGAACTCAGTAAATCTACCCAAAATGCTATAGAAGAAGAAGAACTACGAAAAAAACGTATTCAGGAACGTCAACAACTAGTATGTATACTTATATACTATTTTTAACTTAATGTTTTATCTTGAATTCAGTATATTTGTTTATTTAAAAATTTTAGTATAATGAAATTTGTGACTTACCAACATCCTTTGAAACAGAATCCTGTAAAAAGTTAGTACTAGATTTTGATGTTAAAACAAATGAGGAACTTGTTGCAGTTCATCCAGATCTAGTGAAGTTTCTCAAACCACATCAGGTTAGACTAACGAATTCTAAGAACCAAATATGGTTTTGTTTAACTTGACAAATTTATTTAAAATAAAAATAGGTGAAAGGAATTACATTTTTGTGGGATTCTGTATTTGAATCATTATCTAGAATAAAAGAACATAAAGGAAATGGATCAATCTTAGCTCATTGTATGGGTCTTGGTAAAACTCTACAAGTAAGTAGTAAAATATATTTTTCATTTTAATCTTGTTCAACATAGTCTCATGAATCACAAGTAATTGATTTCCAAATTTAATATAAATCATTTTTAATAAGTTAATCCTTAACCGTGAATTCCTAAAAGAAAAAAAATTAATTTTAGTATAGATATGATTACTTAATTAAAAATGATAATTAATTGTATTCTTGAATTTTGTGTCTAATAAATTGGTTATGGTATTTTTTTCTCAAAAAAAGAAATATTAACAGATTCAATAAAGAAAACTATTAATTTATATTATGAAATCAATTTTCTTTATTGAAATGTGTTTCATTAGATAAAAACAATTCTTTTTATAATATCTACCATGAAATATAAAAAAAAATTTTTCAGATAATTGCTTTGGTTCATACATTATTTAGGTACCCAGAAACTGGTATTAAAACTGTATTAATTATTACTCCCAATGCAACAATTGAAAATTGGTGCAAAGAATTTCATAAATGGTTACATGGTATTGATGAAGAAAAACATTTTTTTATACTTAACTTAGCTGAGTAAGAACATGATTAAAATATTATGACATGAGTTATTAGTTTTAAATTATCTAAACAATTTTAATTTTAGATCAAAAACATACGAAAGTCGGAAAATTATTATAGATGAATGGCAAAGAGAACATGGCGTTTTGATTACAAGCTATGAGTTGTATAGATCCATCGTTAATTACAAGTATATTGCCAAGTTTCCTTCAATCTTAGAAGGACTCGTTGATCCAGGACCGGATCTGATCATATGTGATGAAGGACATGTAATAAAGAATCATGTTACAGCAGTATCAAAATCAATTAATCAAATTAAAACACTTCGAAGAATTGTGTTAACTGGAACACCATTACAAAATAATTTAAAAGAATGTATGTATTGCACGTCAACTTTGCTTTTTAGCAAGGCTGGGCAAGTTAACTACTTTTTACTCTTTAAGTTAAGTTAATATAGAAAAATGTAAATTAAATTAAAAGTTAGAAGTTTTTCTTTTTTTTTTTAAACTTGTAAAAGTTACAAGATAGCTAGGAAATAAAAGTAACTTAAGTTACTCGTAGTTAAAAATCAGATACTTTTTTAGAGTAATATTACTCTAAGGTGCAGTGGACGGCGAGCGCTGCAGGTAATTGGTTTGGTGTACCGGTGTAGAAGATGATATAATATCTTGGTCCGTGTGACAAAAGTGCTGCGCATGCACAATTTCAATTATTTTGTGTTTGTGTGTGTGTATTTAATGTGTAGACGACTGTATCTCAAGAGGCAGCGAAAATCAGTTGCCTCCGCCGCGGCATTATTAGTTTGGTTATTACTTATTATGTATATTGTATGCGCATGAAGTAATTAGTTTACTGATTTTGTTGTCGATAGAAAATGCAGCCCAGCGGTTCACCTATCTGGCAAGCAGCAACTTTATTTTTGATAAATTATCCAATGCAGCGTCATTTATTATTCATCCACTTTTGTTTCTACAACATTTTTTGGAATTTAAAATTTTTTAAAATTATTCAAATTTAGATTATTTGAGCTTAATAAATTATGTAATCATCAATTAAAAATTAATCTGAAACAATAGTTCTACATTATTCTCCCTTAATTATAAAGGGAGGCAGTACCTCCCTTGCCTCCCCGCGAAAACCGCCACTGTTAAAAATTATGCAAGAACAAAAAAATATAATTTGTTTGTCTAATTTCTATACTTGGGTCTATCTCACATACACCCTAAAAATTATATCTGTTTTATTTATCATTATTAAGTTAATTTATTTTCTCTATTTTTATATAGATCATTGTATGGTTGATTTTATTCGACCAAATTTATTAGGATCAATAAAAGATTTTACTAACCGCTTTATAAATCCAATTACTAACGGGCAATACTCTGATTCAACTCCACTAGATGTAGAACTGATGAAAGGAAGATCACATGTATTACATAAAATGCTCGAAGGATTTGTACAGGTATGCTTTTTAATTTTAAAAAAATGTTGGTAACTGCATCTAATAAATTTTTTTAGTTACACCAAAAACAAAAATTGATTTTTTGAAAATTCCTATTTTTCCATAATAATTTTTTTGTTTTTTCCGGCGCTTTAAAAAATTACTGGGAATTATAAATTTTGACTTCCCGAATGTACCAACTTTATTCATTTTCTCTTCAGAAAAGATACTAAAGTTGAATCGAAACATTATGTCAACTACTTATCGTGTACACAGACACAAAAAAAAAACATTGTTCCACTAAGAATCTAAAAATAAATCTAGTCTTTAATTATCCTAAAAATGTAAAATAAATATGACAATAGCAGTATTTACATTAATGGTATACTGTAGTATACCAACCATAGGCATGCGCACGGGAGACACCACCCGATATTTTCTAATTGGGGCCCTAAAATTTAAGTCTCAGAGCATAGGGGGCCTATTTCAACTGATTTAACTAGAATAGAATGTAATTTTTTCTAAAATATTATCTAATAAAAAATAAATCATGTTTTGTGATAAAAAAAAAAATAATAAAACGTTAAATATTATTAATTTATGTGGAATACTGGAGTATCTGGAATATTTTATAATGATTATAACAGCTATCGATGTTATTGACTACAAAAGAACTAATAATTAATAAACATTGCAATTATCTTAAAAATAGATATTAGATCCAAGAAAATATATAATTGGTATAATGTATAATTATATAGTATATAACCACTATAATCCTGTTAATATTGTAGGCACCCCTTTTTCCACCCTGAAATTCAAGTCTGCGCATGCCTATGACTACAACAATTACTGAGTTATTCAATGTTGTTTGAAATAATATACATTTATTATATAACTACACTTATTATTTATGTGTGTATTTTTTTTTTCTAGAGATTTGACTATAGTGTTCTTACACCTTTTTTACCTCCTAAACACGAATATGTAATTTATTTGAAGTTATCTGATAAACAAATAGAATTATATCAGAAATATTTAGATTCTTACAGACAACCAGAATTATTTACTAATTACAATATGCTACAAATAGTTTGGACCCATCCTAAACTTTTAGCGGTATATGCTGAACGAACGGAATCAAAGAGAGAAGTATAATATATAAAAAATGATTTATTAATAACTATATTATTATAAAATATAATTTGTTTTTAGAAACAAAAACTTAAAGATATCAGTTATATTGATTCTTTTTCAAATTCTGTTGAAGAAGTTGACAGTAAGTTGAAATTATATTTATATAAAATAGTACCTATATTCTTAAGAAACAGCAATATTATACTATTCTTTATTAATAATATCTTAATTAAATACTAGTATCACTCACTAATTGTATGTATTTTTTTGTATGAGATGCACAAAATAAATAAATAATTTAAAATGGAAACATCAATTGAGACTGGATTTATGTATTTGAATGTTGATAAATAATAAGGTTTTTTTCTTAAAGGAATTGTATAAATATTAATTTACTTTTTATTTCAATTACTTTAATATGATATAATATTTAAGTAGTGATATTTTTAATTATGTAGATATGCACAAACCAGTCTCGATTTTTAACTCATCAATCACTAAGAAACCAAATACATACCTTAATTGGTGGAAACCATATGTGTCAAACTCTGATTTGGAATCGGTGTACCCGTATTCAAAGTTTATAATGATGTTTTCAATACTTCAAGAATGTGAAAAAATTGGTGATAAAGTGTATGTATAATCTTTATATTTAGCTTAAATTTGAATTATTTTTATCAGCTCAAATTTAAATCCAGGTAAATACTGGAAATTAAGCGATTCTCTTTATTTACTTATTAATACAACAGTACTTGATGTAATCATTTTGTTTGGGAACTTAAAAAAATACTTTTACTTTGATATAGGTTATTATTTAGTCAGTCATTATTTACTCTTGATCTAATCCAAGATTTTTTGGAAAATGCTGAAGATAAAGTTGGTGATAAAGGGGGTCCTTATGGTAAATCTTGGGATCATGGTGCAGATTTTTATAGAATTGATGGTTCAGTCAATTTAAAAGAAAGAGAAGATTATTGTGAAAAATTCAATGATGTCAATAATACTAGGTATATATTTTTATATTTCTTTTTATTATTATTAATTTGTTATAAAGTTTACTGTAAATTAATTTATTTTCAGGATGCGTCTATTATTATTGTCGACAAAAGCTTTTAATTTAGGTATTAATTTAGTTGGTGCTAATCGAGTTATTATTTTTGACATGACATGGAATCCATCTCTAAATGTTCAAAGTATATTTCGTGTATTTAGATTTGGACAGACTAAACCATGTTATGTGTATAGGTTCATTTCTGAGGTAAATAAAACAAAATAATTTAATAAAGAATAGTTTTCTTCAGTATTGATATTTTTACTGTTATGTATATTTTAAAATATTTGAGAATTGCCCTCTACCTCTTGTAGTCATAATTAAATAGTTTAATTCCATAAATTGTTATCCCCCCCCTCATAGTTTTAAAATCCAAATTGTGTCAAAAAAAATTCCAAATTGGAATAGATTGTTTTTCTTTAACTAATTTTTCATCCTAAAATATTAAATATATTATAATATATTATCGAATTACAATTTTTTGTATAATTTAAGGGTACAATGGAGCAAAAAATATATGAACGTCAAATATCAAAGTTATCAATGGCTTTCCGTGTAGTCGATGAACATCAAATTGATCGTCATTTTAATGCTAAATGTCAGGAAGAACTTTATGAATTTGAACCAAATACTACTAAACCTAAATCTACATTACATTTACCTAAGGTACTTATATTAAATTAATTTCTTTAATGGGTTATTAATTTTTTTTTTCTATTTAATGTCAATTCTAAAAGGATCGTTTGATGGCTGAATTGATGTTGAGGCATGAAGACCTTGTAATGAACCTACTAGAACATGACTCATTACTACAAAATAACGAGGCTGAAGAATTAGATGAGAATGGTAGAAATGCTGCATGGGAAAATTATAAAAAAGAAAATGATTCAGCTAACGTGTCTATTAAACAATCAATAATACCAATATTTTGTGGATCTGAAAGTGAATAGAGTATAAGGTATATAATATATTTATATTTAAATTTAATCTAGTCCTAATAATAAATATTAAATTGATAGATTTTAAATATATTATTTTAATTCTGTCATAGGTACTCACTACTCTGTCTTATGAAACTGTGTATGTATGTATAATTATAATGTTATTTGATACTCATTGAAGATTGGTAAGTTATTCTAATGCTATACATTTTATTTGATTTTTTTTATTAAAAGAGCACAAAACAAACATATTTTTTTTAAAAATTTTAAGTATACAAAACTAAGTAAAATGGTGTAGGTTTAACATTTCTACTCGCAAAATTTAATAAGTTATAAGGATTTGAAAAAAATATGAGGGACATCGGTTGGGCATGCTGTAATTTAGTGTCTATAATATTATATATGTAAAAGTTGCTCGCTTCACACAATAATTTACTTAAAAGTATATATTTGAATTTTCGTTGTATGTTTGATGTGTTTTTACTTTTTATGCACTGAACACATGTGCGAAACCAGAATTTGTCTTAATTGTGTAGCTTGAAATATTTAAAATCTTATAAAAGATATTTTTACTACGTACACCAGCAGTAAATTATTGTGACACAACATACGTGTCGCAAATCGCAGCCGGCTATTTTCTCTTTTAGTATTTTGAATATTTAAACAAACTAAACGTTACAATACAATTTTCATACTTTTATCATCTCACGCACAAAATAACACAATGCACAATTATATGTAAATCAAACATCAAAAATAAAATGTTTAAGAGTGGTAAATTATTATGTAAATTGAGCTTACACGTGTAAGATATAGAATTATATTGCGCTCGGCCCAATTATGTCACTCAGCTATTCTAAATACCTCAATATCTCCTTTAATAATATTATTTATGTTCTGAGCAGAGTGATGAATGTATTTTTGACTAAATTGTTTTTAATAGTTCTGATTACAATAATTTAATATTTAAAAAAAATATTTTTTTTGTGTTGTATGATCCTTTAAGTTACATTATGGTTTTCTTTTTTATTAGTTTTCTTCAAGCCTCTGTAAGACGCAACTTACTGATTTATTAATTTAATTGGATAAAATAATATACACAAAATCTTGAACAACAAATTATTATATAAACTATAGTATAGATATATAGTAAGGTTATTTTTTTTATACTATCAAATAACCTTAGTATGCATATTATTTGTGATTTTTATTGTAAACATATATTTTTTAACTATTTTGTTTACAAATCAGACTGTTAATGTAGATACCTACTAATTTAATCCATAATTCTTAAATAAAAAAAAATAACCTAACAAAAGATTTTGAAATATTTGTTATATTGTATTTTTAATGACTTATTGTTCTATATTTTTTACAAGAAAAGTACTTTAAAATGTTAACTATGATTTTTTTATTTATTGTTTTTGGAAAGATCCTAATAATATTATTAAGCATTGAGTTTTTTTTTGATTGTATGTATTATATTTGAAATGACAAGTATTGTATAAAAATATAAAATAAAAAAATTTTAAAAGTATGTCCTGCAGTATTGTCTCTGTTGTACAAATGTACAACGTACATATCAAATTTACGTTCAGCAGTACCAATTTTGTGTTGTTAGGTTTAATTATAATGTGAATTGAATTGGTATGAAACTTAAAGGTAAGAATATTATATATGTTTGTATGTTGGTTTTACTTTTTATATTTTTATTTTTAAGCCAGTTCGAGTTGTTAAAATGTAAAAATATTACTATTTAAAATTGCTTAGAACACAATTAAAATATCTTTTAAAAAACCAACGCACTAACACAGATAATATCCTAGCCAAAATTTGATAATAAGTGTCAATTGACTAATAACTTATTTAGGTATTATTTTATTTTTATATATTATGTTATATAATTTATTATCTATGATTTACTCAAATTTTAAAATAATAATGCAAATTTGACATGTTAGCTAAACCCTTAGAACACTGCTAAAAATATAAACTTAATAAACATTTTTATAATTGTATGGTTTTTTGAATAACAAAGGTATTAAAGTAATTGTAAAAATGATAAGTCTACTTATAATTTTATTATTATTATTGTTCATACTTATACTTAAAATGTGATTTACATTGAACAAAATAACTTTTAATCCACACCTGATTACAGAATTAGGTAACTATACTCTATTCCACCTAAGAGTGAACCACTCGGCCGACCAAAACTCGTTTTGTTCGCGCATCCCCACCCCAAGACGGGCGCCGCCGCGAACGTTGGTGAGGGCCGTCACGAAACTGCAGCTGCCTACGTAGTGTGCGTATTCTTAAAAAAATTGTATTTGTATTATACCTATTATATTAAATTTATTGTTTAAGCAATAAAAAATTTAATTTATAATATTTTATGATTATGTGTTTGTATATAATACAGTTTGATTTATGATGAAAATTCAAAATACGTGTTGTACAGTAATGAATCGTGAAAACAGCTATGTTTTTATGATTCTCTGTATGCACGGCGGTCGATCACTACCGGCGATGACTGTCGGCCAATGACAGAACGCCTAGCCGTCACCAGGGGGGTCAGACAATGATCGGCGGCTCAGTCTGCGTGCGCGAAAGCGGTTCACTCTTAGGTGGAATAGAGTATAACTATAAGGGTCCAAATAGACAACTGAATTTTGTCGGCCAGCATTTTACAACCCAGTTTTTTTTATAGAGTTTAAATTATGGTTAACAAACACTGATATTTTTCATCCGATGACCTATCTTGTGACTGTGGCAGGCCATAAAAATACGGTTGTCTGTATGGACCCTTCAACACCTGATACAAAGATGTTAATGTATCTATACTCAATAAAAAAATGCGAACATAGGAAATAACCATCGCTTGAATTCTATTGATTGTAATAATTATACAAAAGAACATAGATTAAAATGCCAGAGCAAACTATAAACTAGTTTGATGTATCAATTGTTGTCATATCGATATGATATTTCAATCTATATATAAGAAAGAACTTCTATCAAAACTAAGAAACAAATCAAATTTAAAACGATGTTTTATTGAATTTAATTTTAATTTTACATTGAAGAATTTTTATTTAACAACAGGTAATAATAAATAAACACCATAGTTATTATACACATGATTATATATGCATCGAATAAACTAAATCTACACATAGTATGCACAGTATAAAAGAAGATTTGCTGGTTTTGTTTGTTTGCAACATAACATTTTAATAATTTAAAATATGTATCATTGCAGCTTATCTGAGCCATAATTTTAAACGTAAGGCATCCACACCGTTTAAATAGTAGCAAAATAGTCGTTTATCTCGTACAAAGCCTAAGTTTTCATATAATTTTAATGCTGGTTTATTGGTGATTTCTGTTTCAAGCACAACCTGTAATAAATACAAAAATATAATTCATTAAATATTTATATTTTATTTGTCAATAAAAAATCAAATTTCTCAATAGCGTTATTATCACGTGTCTAATATTACTCTTAAAATATTATAAATACTCGACTATATCAATATTAAATATAAATAGGTACCATAGCTTTAGATAAACCCGCAGTTTTAAGTTCTAACCCCTCAGATTAGAAAATGAGAAACACTTAAATTATTTATCAGTACTTAATTTTAATTACTTAAGCATCAAACTACTTAGCCTAATCAAATTTGCATTGATTGTACTATAGTTTAAGAGGACTTTGTGTCCGCAAGTGTTGTCTCCGTCTTTATACCACTCAATAATACGTTTAATATTGAGAAAAATCCAATTTACTCTATTTTTATTTTTAAAGTAAATTGACTTATTATAAATTATAAAGGTAAGAATATTATCCAGGATAATATTCTTACCTTTAAAGTTAAAATGTAATATCTTATAATGAAGTAAAAAGTAAGAAATATAGCAGTAGTAAAATAGATTCTTCTAAATGTAAAATTTGCTGTCCATTAGTAAGGCTGAGATAGTACTATGTAAACTTGAAAGTATATTTCTAATCAATAATCATGGTATTGAGTCAAAAATACTGTAATAATGATTATATTTAGTAAGACACTTAGAATTATATAGAATAACTAATATATATATATATTTATAAGTAAACTACAACATCGCACAGCTAAATATTATAGCAATAATAATTACACAAGACTAACACTATACCCATAATTATAACATGTACAAAAAATAATTATTATATGAAAAATTATAATATAATTACAAATTAGATTTTGGACTACACAAAAAGCTAGTGAATTAAATTGAGCATATTTGAATAAGATAGATCCTATATACAGGCAGCTTAAAGTAAAAATTGTAATTTTAGGAAAATGTAAGTATTTATAACTTAATTAATTTACAAGCTAAGGTTAGTGTAAGAATAATAGGTAAATTGTTCCATAAGTGAACAAATGAAAACACTGATGTAAAATAGGGGATATCAGAGCTAAGGACTTTTGAGTATATTGTGTTGTAGTGATATATACCACGATAAAAATAACTTAATCTTTAATTTAAAATGTTTATAAAATTGATTTTTTTGTCTTATTCTCAGAATAATAAAACATTATTTTATTCTAATGATGTACCTATGGAACAAAGTTTTTTTTTAATCTGACTTGAATATTTGAATGATCAGCTAATTATTAGGATACAAATATAGTCATTTTTATACCTGACTGGACATACTTATGTTTAACCGATTGCATTATATTTAATCAAGATATCTATAACATTTTATACATTACATGGATTAGAAATGGTGATTTATTCATTATTTGCTTAATATATGCTCAAAATAGGAATTTAGATGTTTTTTTTATTCCAATGAATTGATTGGTAGAGCAAAAACAAATCTGGGAATAGATTTAAATTTACTTAAGATTGACTTCCTACCATTTTTGATTTTATACCTCTAAATCCCAAAAAAAAATAAAATAAATGTGGAAAATAGAAATAAAAAAAGGTGGGTAAGAGGATATCGCTCTGCTGTACAGAAGGTTACAAGTCAGTTACTATAATGGATGCTGTTAAATTTGAATTCAATGTTATAATATCATTGTATAAGAAAAACGATTCTGAGCGAAGACGCGCTTAGTCAGCATATAATATAACTAAGTATATTCGATGATATTGTGAATAAAGTAATTTATATATAACCTATTTACGTGGAACCTTGTTTTAAATTTTCAATCCTTAGCTATAAAAGTTGAACATTTTATACATTTTTAACTACAAAATAATTATCAAATAATAAATTTGATAAATATTGTCAAAATTTGAACTTTAAATGCTTATAAAAAAAAATTGTGCCCACGTATTTTTAATATTTTTGAACTGCTATTAGAACGAAATATCAGGAGCCTCATATTAAATTTTCACGCTTTTTTACCCAACTAATAAAATTTTATTGATATTTACAGAAAAAAAAACTAAAAAAATTTAAAACTGTCAATGTCCGTAAACAGCCCAAAGAGCAAAATTATTTTCAAAATTTTATCGAGTATAGAAAATGCTAATATAAACATTCAGTGAAATTTTCAAGTATCTACAGTCATACGTTTTTTAATTACAACAAAATAAGAAAATTGTTACATGAGAAATCGAGTGAATATCAAATGTTGTAAAAATATGAATTTCAAACGCTCATAAAAATTTAATTTGACTTTCTTGTAGACATTTTTTTTTTGTTAAAAGTAGATAAACTTATGGATAATCTTGTATTACATTTTCAAATCTTAGATTTAATAAGAAAAATTTTTACGAACTGTCAAATCAAAATAATTTGCTAATTTTTGTGATTTTTCCGTATTTTGTCAAGATTTGAACTTTAAATGCTTATAAATAAAAACGGTGACTAAGGATTTTTAATTTTTTGCCTTTGAAACAATAACCCATGAGCCTTCTATTAAATTTTCAAGCTTTTTTAACCAACAAATAAAATTTTTTTGATATTTGTAGAAAAAAAAAACTAAAAAAATTGAAAACTGACCATGTCCGTTAACAGCTCAAAAAGAGTCAAATTATTTTCAAAATTTTATCGGGTATAGAAAATGCTAATATAAAAATTCAATGAAATTTTCAGGTTATTTGTTTTTGAGTTGCACCAAAAACCAAAATCGATTTTCTCGAAAACAGATTTTGCGTAGAAATTCCCGTTTTTCCTTAATTTTTTTTTTTGTTTTTCACGGCACTTTTGAAAACTACTGAGAAATTTTACTTTTGACCCCCCAAAGTACCAACTAGATTCGCTTCCCTATCAGAAAAGTTACTATTGAAGAAAATCCAAGCATTTGTACTGTCCTAAATGGTGATAACAGACACAAACAAAAAACCCACGTCATTGTAAAATCAATACATTCATCGCTTCGCTCAGAATCTAAAAAGTGTGGAAATATGGAAAATTCAATCTCAAGTAGACTTAATGCCAAATTAAATCTTGTTCTTAGAATTCTTAATACCTTACTAGAGAGTTAGACAAAGACAGAGAATTACCACATTCAATCCTTTTTAATTCATTACAAAGAAAATTAGATTGACAGAAGTTATTTAAAATGTATTTAAATTATAAGGAAAAGTGAGCCAAAAATAAAATTATTTCAACAGTTCCTTAAGATATTATGTAGATATTGAACTCTATGAATTTTTTTAATTAAAAAATATTTTGTATTTCAATATATAGAATTAGAACCTAATAACTTGTATACATTTTTATCATAGATTGGAAATATAAATTAGGTAGTTTAAGCATTTAAACTGAGTATGATTAAATTAATCAATATAGAATTATGAAACAAAAATTTTACCTCATCAGCTCCATCATTCACCATGGCTTCAATTGCATTCAATACTAAGTTAGAACCTAAAATATAGACACTTTGTTTATTTAAAAATCTTTAATGCTAATTTAGTTCACTAAATTATTTGTCATAAGTTTAAATACCGATGTGCTGTTTTCGGTAATTTTCATCCACTGCCAACATTGCAATATAACCTCTTCTAACTTTCCTGTGTGCATCTAACTTACACACAATTGCTCCGACACTTTTATCTACATCTACGGCCTAGAACATAATACAACAATGGACAAAACGCTTTACATGACTGTGTTTTATGTGCTGAGTAATCAGATGTTACACAGTTAAATTATGAACATTGAAGAACCTCATAAGTAAAACTCACAAGAAAACACAGTTTAGGCCAATTGTGTATGAAATAGCGGTATGTGTAGATCGAATACGGTTCAGATAAGTCTTTTTGTATTAATCGCATGATATCTTTCATTTGTTGCTCGTTTTTATAGCAAACATATTTGACACCATCGATTTGTTGTAAGCCTTCAGCGAGGTCGCTATTATTTACATCACTAGACGAACACGACGGCTTACATTGACTAGACGACGATGAGGATGTCGACGACGATATAGAATTCAAACAGGGCAAATTATTTTGCGCTACATCGCCGCTATAGACGTTAGTTTCGGATATCGATAGACGACTGACATCCGCAATAAGGTCAGTGTTTGAGTAAACGATGGGCTCGTTTACACGGTTGGCGACGTCAGACAGAACCACAGTGTTGTCATCATCTCTTGTGCCTAGCTCGTGGGATTGAAGTTGTACGTCTGCCATTTAGGTTACCGTTTGATCCCGGCATTAATAGTTGTTAATCGTTATAACGTATTATTTTCCGATCCGAATGCATGTTGAATTAATGAAATATCGCATTTAGATCTTACTCATACAGTACTACCTACAGTAGGTTGTAGACGGTATGTTATACCATTATATTATTATTATTATTATTACCATTATCATCATTGGATTACAATCGTACAATTGATTATGGTTGGAGTGTTAACACATTTTCATGGAAGAAACGAGTAAAGTGGAGCCAAAATAAAATATTCTTATACTATAAAATCACAATATATAATAAATCTCTTTTCTCGGGAAATATTATTTTCACGAATATCAAGATTGTATTACATATTTACATAATATATTTATTATTATTTACATCATGGCCAAATTATAATAGTATATGATTTACATAATACATCCGACATCATTGGTATAGCCACTAGCGGGGGAAAGAACCATGCGTCCATGCCCCCCTCACATCGGCCGTATTTATGCCAAATAATGAATTATATGATAATTTTAAAAAGTCCGCCGTAGATAAGTCCGGAATATTATATTATATACATAACGATATTTAAATTAATTAATTTTAAAAAAATTCAATGATTATTATTATGTACGAGTACTTAGTATAATAATCTTAAAAAAAAAATCGACATAATTATTACACACAAATAAAATATACATAACTAGCTGATCCCGCTGGCACTTCGTTGCCCGTTAAATGTACCAATTCCATATGACTCAAACTTTGTTCAATTCGTTATTTAATATTCGGTGTATGGTGCTCAAAATTTATCTTAACTTTTCTGTCGCCCGGAATAAAAATCGGTTTGATGGATCTTGAGTTATAAAATTTATTCAAAATGTACACTTCTTTATATTGTAATGATATGCTCACACGCCATTATAATAAATTAACTAAAATCTTACAGAGTAATAAAAACGGCCAGACTGTCGCTTGTAGAAATCGGACATCCCTAATAAAACCATTGTCACCGACAAAAAGGTCTTTGCCGCCGAAGAGAAATCTAGTTCGGGGAAATACAAAAGCCTTTGATAAAAGCCACCTACTTCTCTCTGGTCGGCATATCCGTGTCGTCCCTTAAACCAGTGCATGAGCACCAACCGCCAGAGTAACAACCTCTCAAGTCTCAAAAACCGATTTCAACGAGCGACAACTGGACTCCTTGTGCGAGCAATTATCAGTGCGTTCTTTAATTCAATTTTTTGCATTTGAAGTATTACTTTGTTTCATTAAAAAACCTAAAACTCCTATAATATCGTACACAAACAACTGCGAATCAGGTAAGGCATTTAATATAATATTTTATATTGATTGCAGTTATAACATTATACATGCTTTTTACATAAAATTATATTGTACGGTGTATTTGATATAATTCTCGAATACACGATCTCGAGAGCCCTCTGAACACCTGGAGGAAGGTAATAGCTTATATTTAATATTCTAACATCAGATTTTAATATAATTATCGACAGGAGTCGTTCTTATATTTATCTCATTTTTAAGTTATTACAATATGTATTTAGATATATTATAATGATAGTGATTTCTTAATTAAATTGAGTATTAACTATCGTCATACAAGATATTATAAAAAAAAACAATTCAGTGATTATAATTATGTACTTAGTATAATAACCTAAAAAAATAATCGAAATAATATAGTATAAAAATATTTAAAATAATATATTTAAAAAAAATTTCAATAATCATAATGTTTATCTAGGCCTTGTTTTGATATTATGACCAACTTTTTCTAAAAATTCTTCAATGGTAATTGAATGATTAGCTATTCTTTGGCATAAAGTAACTAGTCGGATATCTATGTGTTGAATTTTTTTTTTACCAACTCTCCCATGCTTTCGATGGCTAATTTGGCTTTATGCCGCTACTTTCAATTTTTTACTACACTTTCTTTTGGTAAGAACAATAGAGCTTCGGCTGGTATTTGACTTACAGCCCCCGCAAATATCTGACTCGGTTTGTCACAAGTTTTTCGTGATCGTGATTTGATGTCGTTTTTAAAGTTTTCAATTATTTGTATTTGATTATTCCCTGCGTGGTTGTGCTCAATTTGAAGTACAGGATTCATTAAGACCTACCATGAAGATAGTATCCCCAGGCAATTATACTTTGTTTTCTTGCTATATTTCCACCGTTTTGTTTTTGATAATGTATATTGAAGGGTATATGCATAACCACCCACAACTATTTTGGTGCCTTTTTCGTTGATTTGTATGATTTCTGATATTTCTGACATTTTTTCAGGCACATACAGAATGTCGAACTATACTGACAAAAATTACAACTGTTCAGTTACCCATGTCCACTTCCTATAGATCATAAATATCTCTATCTATATTAACTAGGTATATCGGATGTATATCAGATATAGGTACGAGTAAACTCGACAAACCAGATAATTAAGATTAAAGAAATAGTAGGTATTTGATTATTACATGCAACTAAAATAGTCAAGCAGTGTTCAAAGTCCAAAAAAGTAGTTATTGGTACATACGAGATTATTTATTAATTTTGTCAGGTAAATAATTTAGTTATAATTTATATTTATACTAATTGGAAGTTTGATTGTGCATCACATGGTATTTTTCCTTTTACCTAATTATATGTACTGGACTTTTTCACCACGGACTTTTTATACCTCGGACTTTTAACCACGGACTTTTTGGTAGTACACCTACCTACATTGGCGCAAATAGGGGTGGACTTGGGGGGACTTAGTCCCCCCCCAAATGTCGGTCAAGTTCCCCCAGTTCAAGCCATGGGCGGACTGAGCCTGTAAAACCCTATTCACCTTCAATACTATAAAAGGCCACATTTTCAGGAAAAGTCAGAGGAGCAATTAGTATTTTTACTATAAAAATAACATAATTCCAATTCTAATCACACTAATAATATATTATCAAGTATTAAGGAGTATCAATTTATAGTATTCTATAAAATTAGAAATTATTATAAAATTCAGAAATTACCGTTGAAGAAAAAAAAAGATTCAAGATTTGTCATGTGCTATCCCCATTAATTATGGCCCGTTGGTACTTATTAATGAAGGGCCTTGTGCCCCGTATAGTACAATAAGGGCCTACCATCCTACCGTGGGCCAGTCACCCCTGGGTTAAGAGGACTTCGCACCCGCATTTGTTGTCTCCGTCTTACACAAGTATAACATAGCGAATTTTCGTTCACCAGTTTCAATAGTGTGCTGTTAATTATTATATTAGAGTGAATTGACATATCATCAAACTTTAAGGTAAGAACATTATCTGTGTTATCATTAACATTATAAGAATTTTCAAATATCAATATTTTACATAATCATAACTCACTTATAAAAATTTAAATATCGTAAAACCCCAACGAGAGAACACAAGTAATGTTTTCAGCCAAAAGTTTGATAATTGGTAAATTCACTATATTATCAAAATTAACTGCACACTATTGAAACTGGTGAACGAAAATTCGCTATGTTGTAACTCGTAACTCGTGGAAGACGGAGAGGACATAGCGGGTGCGACGTCCTCTTAAACCATTAAGGACTTTACAGTCACAAAGCACTTCCAAGTTGTTCTTACGGATAAATAAAATAACAAAATTATCGTCACTTGAAAAACCTAATATAGTTAGTACAGTAGTACCTAACTTTATGAAACAATGTTTATTTCATTTCAAAAAGTTGCATTAGAGACTCGTAATTCGTAAAAAGTTATTAGTAACTAGTTTCGTAATTAGGAAAAATGCTTATTTCATACATAATATATTGAACGAAGGATCAGTTTCAAGTCATCATTGTTCAGCAATATCAGACATTTTTTACTCTTGTCGAACCTAAATTATATCTACTTTGTTTGGACGCGTACTTATATACAGATAATTGTCCGTCTTTGTTTTCAATGAGCTTTTTATGCAATAAATTTATCTGCATATAACACTTTATCAACACCTGATCTAAGTGATGACTGATGAGTACCTATATATATATATATACTTCATTATGGGCTGTGCACTTATGCTCTGAACTATTAGAATGGTTGAAAATTTGGTCACTATTACCAACTTTCAATATTGCACTAACATTACAAAATGTATTACCACGCCAAAAATTTAAAATTCCATTTCTTAATTGCCTATGAAATTTGAAACTGTTCTATATTCTACAACGTGTTTCTCTCCATTCACTAAACAGATATATATAGTGTCCTGCGTCTATTGTTACAATTAAATCGGAATCTTGGAGGTTAAATTAAAATGTATATGAAAGATCTGTGTCAAAATTGTTTTGAAATGTATATCGCGGCTATCGATATTTTTACCGTAAACGTTTACCAAAAATAGTGTAAGATTAGAAATATTAAAATAAAATATATATAAAAGCCGAATGCCTGTACGAATATTAAAGCTTGGCCCACACGACTCATGCAGACATAAGCATAGTAATCGCGATTATAACGTTACTGTTATAGGCGACAACCGATGTAAAACCGCCACGAAAATTGTGTGGCCAGGGCGGGAAGTGAGCTATTTCAGTCGCGGGCGACGTGCGCGGCCACGAGCCGTAGACGAGGGCCGCGTTTCGCCCAAGACTGAAATTGCCTTCCCGCACGAGCCACACATTACTATTCTTTGTCGTGCCTCTGCGTTCATTGCAGATCGTGCAATCACGGCAAAGGTAATTCAGGCTAGGATCCATGCAACAACGAAAACAAATATTTCATGAAAGAAACAATTTGGTTTTAATTATTTTAATCGTCAGCATGGAGGTTATAATATGAATATAAGATGTAACCAAAAGCTTATGTTTTGTAAGGACCATGGTATGGATTTCAGTATAAATAATATAATTATTATGTTAAAATAAAATAAGAATAAAAAAATGTAATCAAGGCAAAGGTATAATGCGTTGTGCGGGGATCTATGCATCAACCAAATTATTATACGAAAACAATTTCATGAAAGAAAAATGTTTACGCGTCATGCAAGGAGGTTATGATAATATTATGAATAGTAACCAAAAGTTTATGTTTTATGAGGACCGTAGTATAGATTTTAGTGTCTGTTTGTTCAGAGAATACCCGTGATATCTGAGCTCAGTACTCTTGGGGATTTCCACTTTACCGCCCGCTGGACGGAAAAACATCGCTTTCCAACGCTTCAACCGTCATCGATAACTAAACTATCGGTGCAGGCGTGACAAAAAAAATCTTTATGCTTTAACACTTGACGAGTATACGACTGGGACCTGCCTATTATGATAATAATTATTGATATTCTTAGTGCCTATAGTGTTACATAGGGACAGTGTATATAATATTCTGTACGCGCCCAATATAATATTTCCACAAACTGCTTTTCATTGTTCTCAACACTTCTTTGTGCGCAATAAACGATCAACGAATTGTCGTACATTTTATAGAAATATATTAATATTCGCAATTACGGTCTAATTTATTTTTCTATTATAGTGTCTACTCTTTACTATTTAGTAATATTAGTTGGGTGCGGTAAGTTGAACTTTTTTTTAACCAAAAAACCTCGGACACCCATACACGGTTCACGCGGTCAATGTTCCAGACACTGAACGGTTCTGAGAATATGTATATGCAGTGATTGAAATTAAATGGTTCATTAAATATGTTTTTAAACTACCGTCAGTTTGATCACAGAATATCTGTGAACAGTGCAGGCGGTGCAAACTTTTATGTCAGTGAAATAAGAAATTAATTTCAGTTGCATCACACACATATTTTAGTCGCTCTGCTGTAATACCAAGTACCGACGTATCTATACTGTGGGTGCCCCACGGCCCACTCGATATAGAATTATACTTCAATAAAAATTAAAAATAATATTTCCTAACTATATAAATACTGCTGCTATTATTTAAGTCTTAATCATTATTAACAAACAAACTCAAATGATTAACATTATCTTAATAGTTTTTACCTAACTATGTTATAACGTTAAAATATATATTTTAGTGTTAAAACTTATATAGGGTTATTCCGATAGAAAGTCTCTATCAACTGATTTGAATTTATTTAAAAATATGCATATGTAACCAGGCGATCAACTTTGTATAGTTATAATACAATATTACCTGTTTGCTATATGTGGGCTCAGTTAAAACTCAACAGGGACAGCGTGCGTGACACTATATAATAGTATTATAATGTATTATGCAGTGACGCGAAATTGTGGAGGCTTTGAAGCATATTGTACATTTTAAATATTTTTACCACCGCATCCTTCATTATAAATCAAAATTAGCAGCAGGGGCCATTAATAATTATTAATTATAATATTTGCCATGATATTTGTGTTGAGGTCTTACAATTATATATATATTTATACACCCACCCACCCACCGACCCACCCATTTCAGAACATGAAACAATTATTTCAAAATTTCAAATAATCCTATATCCCGCTGCCACTGCAGTATAATACAGTAATACACTATACTAATTACTAGCAGTATACTACTGATGGTTAGTATACTTACTGTCAGTTACTGACTACTGACTAGTAAGTATACCTAACATACTTACTGACGAGTGACGCCTTACGGCTTACTCATATAGATATACTCCTATAGGTATCTATAATTTATATTATAATATAACAAATACATTCAATTTATACATACCACATGTTCACGTGGAGAGAGGCGTATTTAGAAATGTCTAGGAGGGGAGGGGCATAAAAAAGTTTATTACTATAATACATGTGTTAGCCCTCCAAAGGTTATAATCTAAACCAATCATTTTCAAATATGGAATTAAGCGATTAAAAAATAAACTGAATTTTCTGCTGTAAAGTTAATAAATTACTATTATGATCACGAAGTTTTCTTTGAAGTAATTAATTTCTGTAAACTGTAGGTATCCATAACCAGATGCAAACCAAAATTTTATTTTTGAATAGCTAGGAACTTTCTTTACGTGCTTTGTGCATTGAATATATGGCTATGTTGAGTCATTTTCAAAAACAGTCTGTCTAAGTGAAAAAATGAAAAATAAAAAAATTGTACCTATCTATAATTGTTAATTATTTTAAGGTGTTTAAATATCTTTTTTAAATGTAAATTAATCAAAATATTATACTTTTTAAATACTTTATTGGTAATTAAATTAAAGTTTGATGAATAAAAAAAAATTTCTTTAAAGGGGTCGCATTACAAAAACATAAAAATGGTGGAGGGAGAATTTGAAAAAGGTTGAAAAACACTGGTCTATCAGTCTAAGATATAATACAATATCTATCTATTAGAATGGATAAATATTTAAATGTTCAGATTTTATATTTATAATTTTTTTTGCTGTCTATTGGTGCGTTGATTATGAATTATGATGTGCGTAATAATATATTGTATTATATAGATACAAGTGCTAACAATGTACTATCCACCGTACACAGAGTACTGCAGACGCCGAACATGCGTCCCTGACTTACATTAAGTATAGGTACCTACTCCTTTCATTATTATTGACATCGTATACCTTTTACAATTATTGAAATTCCCTCCCTACTTCTATACGTTCCATTAACCGCGATAGTCATCGCCAGGCACTCACACTTTCCCGCACGCTTAGGTAGAATAAGTTAGGTTATACATCATACTATATAGTAGCTCTCTAATCATACTATAGTAATTTTGAGCGAGTTTCCGACAGTCCGACCTCCACAGGTCTAGTCAGGTGATGTTATAATTTATATTATAATGTATTGGCATTGGAATTTGGAAACGCGTGATTTTCAGAGCCTGTGTTTTATTGAATAGATAGGAAAAAAAACCCCGGGAACGAATCGGACCTATTTATCTATAAAAATGAATTATATTTATTGTATACTGCAGTATAGTATAACTGATTACTGAATCATATTCATACACAATCTTATATCAAAGTCTTTAGTTTTTTGGACTCCAAAAGTTATAATCCATCAAATGTATGAATGACTAATATAAGTGTTACATTTTATGGTAGAATATAATATATAGACACTCTGTATAAAACGTAAGAAGTAGTTACACTTCATCTCCGTAAGAAGGCAAGGCTAAAACTCTAGCTTTTAACTTTTTATTTAAAAAAATGTTATGATAGTTTTGGAGATACCTAATGAGTAGGATTTAACTAATTTACGTAGAAAAATTTCTTCACGATATATAGGAACTAACATAAGTAGGTATACGTATGATTTTCAAAAGTGCAGTACCTACCTAATGCATAAATTCAATTGATTTCAAGATATATCTTTTGTATCTACAAAATATCGTGTTATTTTTATTCAATTTATGACATATTATGTTGACACTTTGCTGAGTAAATTCTTTTAGAACTTTTCTTAAGTCGAGACATAAACTGTTACATATATTACCTATATAACCTATTACCTATAGTTATATAGGCCAGTGGTTTTCAAACTGGGTGCCGCGAGCATTCACTAAGTGTGCCGGGGTTTTCTGAAAAATGTTAACTAGGTATTCGTTCAAGAATAAAATTATAATAATATAATTAATAAAAATGTGTTAGCCCATCAAGAACACATTTCTAATTAAATGTATAGAATTATAATTTAAAACAATTTCGTTCATCAGACGTCTAATTATTTAATACAAAAAAAAAAGATAAGTACTGACACGTGTGCCCATAACATGTATTAGCTGTGTTCAACGCCAAAGTTTGATAACCACTGTTATAGGCTATAAAATACTTTCAGTCTCATAAATCTTTCCCCTTTCTTCGGTATTATAGATTTGAAGTTAATTATCAGTTATTACATTTGACATTTATTAACTATATAAATACAATAAAAAAAATATTGTGTTAACTGTGTTACATGTATTTGTATTTAAAAATAAGTAGGTACTGGAAAAAGTTTGTCTTTAGGTACCGTTTAATGTTTAATTATATTTATCTATCGAATTTTAACGATTCGTTAGGCAGTAAGTTATATGGTCTTAAAGTCTTATTAATTTCAATACAGGCAAACCGTATACACTAATATCAGATACGTGCCCACGTAGGTATAGATAAACGGTAATAATATCTTCTTTCATTTTTCGGGTTTTTTTTCAGCGTTATTTCTTTGCGATTCCCGTACGGAGTGGGGGAGGGGAGAGTTAATAACGCCACTTCAATAAAAAATCATACAATTTTATGCCTATTGTAATATTAGAGTGACTTTATTGCTATTATTATGTTTATATTAATATGATATACATACAAATGGGTTCTATTTTATTTTTTTTAACATAAATGTTTCTGGCACGGTACAGATATTTTATTTTTTAACCAGTTTTGAAAAATAAACGTTTTGGTTAACATGGTTACTATTGACAAAAACATATTTATGATTCTTAGATTTTCCTTTTAGACGAAAAATAATCGAGTAGTGTGGTTTTTTATATACAAACGTAGTTCTTTAACCTTTGGCCTGATTGGCAATTACCGAGCAATATCAAAACATATTCTACCGAGTAATACTATACTGTGTTTGTTAAGTTTTTTCATAATATTGCGATAATGTGATTCATGGATATTTATAAAACAATTAAATATGATATGATAATTGTTAATGGGTTAACTATTAATTAATAATTAGATAAACTTGACCGCTTCCGGCGGACGGCGGCATCACAGAGTAAATGAGATTTCATCATAGACCTATAAAGAAATTCCACGGACTTCATAATTCATATGTCATTCTGTGGATGTACTATAAATGATAACGGGTTATCATTCCGGCACAGT
The DNA here is from genome assembly GCA_008086715.1 of Sitobion miscanthi. NCBI lineage: Eukaryota > Metazoa > Arthropoda > Insecta > Hemiptera > Aphididae > Sitobion > Sitobion miscanthi. The sequence goes on along the minus strand of CM017800.1, from coordinate 10,316,606 downwards.
TATTCTTTTAAGGTTTTTTATATCGATTTTCGTTGCGACGTCGACGTCCCGCCGTCTCTCCGACCCGCCGGCGACCCTCACCCAGCTCACCCACGCGGGCCAGTGCTGAAGTGCACAACGTTTACCGTCTTGTCGGTCGTCGCGCCCGTGTCCCCGTGATACAGTCGTTCGCGCGCGTGATAATAGCTTTACGCTACACCGTTTTCGCTTGTGTCGCTCACTCGCCACTTATTCCCTCTCTCACACCCTCCTACTCAGTCTCTCTCTTACCTGCTACCTTTACTATATTTTCCGTTTTTTTTTTTCGACGTCATTTTCGGTTGGACCAAGGAGTGAAGGACTTGCGCAGCCGTCACCTCGCCATACGTACACACGTTAAGCACGACTTCATTGCGCCGCGTAATTATTTATTATTAATGATCACGTCACGTTGCCGGTCAGTAGCGCAGTTCGTGGTATCGATACCTATTCCCCAGACCAGTGCTCAGTAGCGCACGACACAGCTGTTCGTCCGGTCGCACAGTGGAGTGACCGTTCGAGGAAATTTCAAGCAATATCACACCTGAACCCCATGTAGCTCGTGCCGAGACGGTCCGCCCGAAAAGGTTTTCGATTTTTTTTTTTTCCAATCATTTTCCTTCTTTTCGCGCGTCAACCGGCCCGCGTTGACGACACGCTTGCCACAGCAGACTAAAATATACATCAGCGATCCGGCGACACCGTCGTCAGACACGATATCTACGGCACCATCGATCGCGCCGTTTTCGTCGTCCTAACGCAGAAAGTAAGTCAGACCGAATTCGTAACTGGGTCGCTTTTTTTTTTTTTTTATATTACATTAACCGTTATCGAGTAGTTTTTACCTCGTCCGTCACACGGCGATGATCACTTAACTTGTCCGCCACCAGCTCATCGACTAGGCGTTTTTTTTTTTCGATGATCCGGACCCACGTCGTGTGACTGACACTTAACAGCGCCGCACTTATCCGTGTTATCCTAGGTCAAGGTGACATTTACATAAATCATGTTGGACGATCCGCGTCCAATCCCCTGTTCCCCTAAGCAACCCATTCGACCCACTGCTGCAATAATCAACACACCGTTTTTTCCTTAAATAGATCACTACCTCACCTACCGACCGTAAACATCAGCTTAAAATTTTACCACTGAATATTATATTATACTATAATAAATTATTGGTATAACAAAAACTATATTACCTACATATTTAATACACAATATGTTTACACTTTGTATCATATTATTATACTTTGGACTATAGTACCTATATTCGTATATCAGTACACCCAGAGTGCCTTCTTTGTTTTTATTATTCTATATTAATCTCTAGACCTATAAGGCTATAAAGAATATATAATAAGTCTAGGTGCACGCGTTGCGCATATTGCACTAGGTAATTAAATATAGGTAGATAGACTCGCTAGTTGCTACCTATACCATTACATTGGGACCTATATAGTTAACGATAGTGTATTAGTGTTATTATTCTGAATTAGGTATCAAGATATGTACTCTTAAGAATGTATTTTACTAATTTATTCTGATTTCAAATGAGTAATTAATAATTATCTGATTATTTTTACAGTTAATTATTTAATACTTTTAGATAATTGGATGATAACATTTAATACTCTATAACAAGTGTCAAATATAAAATATTGTTCAATATTAATTTCTGTTATCTAACAATTTTGCTTACATTGATAAAAAAGAAAAACTACTAACTAGTAGTTATTTAAATTACTCAATTATAAAGTAGGTAGTTAACTAGAAATTATGTTGAAATGGTATGTGAAAAAATAAATACCAACTTGTAAAATAATCAATACTTACTGTAACACATATGTGTTTATAAATTAAAATGCTATTTAATATCAATAAAATTTATTGAATTATTTTACCCCTAAACAACATTTTGTCTTATAATGAGAAAAACTAAATGTCCTTGTACCGCTTTCAATTGACGTTTGGCTTTGTACCAGAAAGTATGTTGCTTAATATTCTATTTATAAAATTGCTATTTGTCTCACATAAAGTTATAGAACAAGTATATAAATCTCACGTATATAGGTAATTTAAACTGAAATTCATACATTTTAAGAACAATATATACTATTAGGTATTTGTTATTGAATGTCTTATTATCTCAGTTTTTACACTGATTTGGCTTTCTGTTTGGTTATGTACAAACCCAGTGTGAAACATTGAAGTCCAGATTATAATGAATATTGTATTTTGCATATTTGCATTTACATAATATAAATTAGGTATATAGGTATTATATTATGAATAATATGTATAAATTACCAGTAAGTAGGTACCTCTACTATGTATTCATGTTTCATTTTCATTTCTTAATTAATTTTGAATTATGTTATAAAATTAATTATTGACTACAAAATATCTATACAGAATAGCTACTTTTAGTTCGTAAATAATAAATAATTAAAGCAATCTGCAATGTACCTATATTAAATAATATTTGGGTACTCTAATTATTTAACTGCTTTAATAAATAAGAAAAATTTCTCATCGTTATTGAATTTAATCTTCAGTGCCTAATAATTTAATAAGACGTTTTATTTTGTACTTTTTTACAATTTGTCATTCCATTTAAAATACTTTTTTCTGATTTTATTTGAAAATTATCTATTGTGTGGCAATTTTAAAATACCTATTATTTAAAATATTTATGCATGAATTATTTTTTGTTTAATTTTTATATCTATTGACATTAATTATTAATCAATTTGTTTAGGAATAATGCATCGAGCACAGTCAGTTGTAAATCAATTGGTTCCTTGTGTGCCAAAAATCGTTGGCAGACAAAAATTTGCAACATGGTTAATTGGAGCGAAATCTAGATCTCTGATAAGAGCTACTCAATCATTACCCGTTACAGAGAATAAGTATTCAACTAATGTTAACCAAGAGCAGTTTCTTAATGGCACTTCAGCTTCTTATATCGAGGATATGTATAATGCATGGTTAGCAGATCCTAAAAGTGTCAATGTTGTAAGTAAATATGTTAAGATCTATTTAAAATTTAATATTTTCTATTACTTATTAATCATTATATTTTGTTATAGTCTTGGGATACTTTTTTTAAAAACTGCGATGCTGGAGCTCAGCCAGGTGCGGCATATCAGGCACCACCATCATTAGCTCCACCAGGAAAAAATGAGGTATTATTATCTAGTTTATTACCTGGAATACAAAATACAACAGCTATTGGTGGTACATTTAGTGAAAAAATGATTGACGATCATTTGGCAGTACAAGCGATTATAAGATCATATCAGGTATGATATTTTATGTTGTATAAGTTTAAGGTTTTAATTCATAGTCAGTGGAGTGTTGAATAAATATATTTATGGGTATATGCACTAATAAAATATGTACCTATTTTAAACATAAAATATTTTTTTCAAACTTCACTCGAAAATATGAGTTAATCCTTTATAATATGTTTATCACTCATAATATTATTATAAAATTATATTACAGTCAATAACGTTATAATATACAAAATAAATTGTTAACATTGTATTAGTGGGTTAGGCTAAGCTATATAGCTGTCATGCTCATCAACATAAGTTTTCAGATTTTTTTAAGTTGAAATTCTAATTCTTAATCAAAAACATTATAATTATTTTCAAATTATTTTAGGAGCGTGTATCTGTAAAATGATATTTTACATTAGGTAAACGCTGAAAATCAAACATTTGCTGACAGGTATAGGGTGTATACTGTATACCCTCAATACATCCCTGTTTATAGTGTAGAATATTAGATTAAAAATGTATTATAATTAGTAAATCATAAAATGTATTATTTATAATTATTATACAATATATTATATGCAATGATACTAGTATATCACACCTGGTGTTTAAAAATGTTTTCAGATAATATAATAAAAAATATAATATTATAATATCCTCTTTAAAAGGTCCTCCAAAATTGTTCTCATATAGTAATCAAAGTCTACTTTCCATATAGTTGAATGTTGAATTTGTTGTGCATCTAGATCTATTTTACATTGATGTATTGCCACACACAAACTTAATCCGTGTGATCTAGGACCTTAGGATATTAGGATCAATCCAACATAAATGTAATATCAGAAATACCAAAAATGATAAATAAAACTGTTGATAATTTTTATAAAAATAAATACTTATAAATTTAATAATTAAAATGTAAATTGTCTATACTATTTTAATTATTTAACTTAATTTAATTTTAACTTTGAGTATTCTATTTTATATTTAAAATACATTTGAATATGCAGTGTAATTAATATATTTCAATATTTAATGAAAACCAATTGATATTGTATTTGATATTGGTAATAACTATTTTAAAATTACATTATTGAATTTTTGAACTTTGAAAATGTTGACTAATATTTTTCAAATTTATGTCTTGATTGGTTGTAATATTATTTGTTTGGATAAGCTAGACATTTTAAATAAGGAATATATTACCTAAGTTTTATACACTATAGGTTCGAGGTCATTTTGTATCTCAAATTGATCCCCTTGGATTTACAAATGCAGATTTGGTAAATGCTCGCAAAAAAGGTAGACCTCATGATGTTGTTCTAAGACAACATTCAATTGGTAAGATTGGGCTAAAAATGTAAATAGAAATTTAAGGTATTTTTAAACAGTTTTGTTTTTATGTTATCAGTACTAGTTTCTGGTGTGTGCATGTCTAAATTGAATTTTTCTCTTAACCATAAGTAACTGAATTATTGATTATAAATACTAAAAATATTATTAATTTTGATCAATTTCATAATACAATACAAATAATACATATACACACTCATTATGCTAATTTCTATACATGCAATAAATCTTGTATTGATTTTTATATATTTCTGAGAAACAAGTTAATTTATTTCTTGACATGAGACTAGACTATAACCTAACGAATACAAAAAAATTATTAATAAATGGTTTAATAAACCAAGACCTATGTATATATGAAATTGGTATATATTATATCTACAAAAATTAAAAATTAAAAATCTAAAAAAAAATAAAAATATACGGTAAATATAATCACACAATTAATAAAAACATGTGAAATAAGTTTTATATACAATTATTTAATTTTTTATTTCAAAAAATCAGTTGTATACTTGTAATAAACCTTATGACTATCTCTTAAACTAATATTTGGGTTTTTTCATATATTTTCATTTTTTATAATTGTAATATATTGATCTATTTAATAGATGTAAAAATTATTTTTGTATAGATTTATTTCTATATTGAACTTATTGATCAATATAATGTTTATCAAATTAGTGTGTTTTACAATAATATAGTTTACAATTATTTGAAAAGTTTTTGAAATTGAAATTTGATTCAAACTATATTATAATCAGATTTAAAATCCTGAATTTTGCCAGTGTAATTTCAGTACAAAACAATAAACAAATTTGATGTTGAATTATTATAACTTATTATAGGCTGTACAGTGTGCACAATTTAGTTAGGTACATTAAATTGTGTACTTTAACTATTTATTTGTTTTGGATTTGTCTACTGTTCATATATTTTGATAATTTACTAATATTTTGTTACTTTGATAATATTAGTTAAAAATGTATTAATTTAATATGATTTTTAATTTTTACTAATATTAATTGTATTTTGTTTTAAATAAAAATGTTTGTGCTTTTTTTTTGTTTGTCGTCCTATTAGATACGAGGACATCATATTGCACGCCTTGATCCTTTAAATTTAAGTAAAGTCGACCAAGATGATAGATTTCCTCAAGAGATTTTATATGGTTGCTATCCTCCATTTGGTAAGTAGTACAGTTTGCATTGTACACCTAAAATTTAACTGCAATATTGTGTTTGTTTATTAAAATTGTTTTGTGACTACAGATTATAGCTATTTTTATTTTTATATATTAATAAATAATAATATTTAGTATATTTAAATGCGCAATTTGCATGAGGTTATAACTTATTTTTTAGTAGGTAATAAGTGCTAATGTATTATGTAAAGATATAATGATATGCCCTGAATACAATATACAATCTATATTAGGTACTATAATTATTATAATAACTAATAAGCCATTACATTTATTCAATTTATTAATAACTTAATTTCTATTACATGCATGTGATTGATTTTTAAACAATTTTTAGATAGTATTTTATATAAATTAAAAATGTAAAATGTACATTCATTTTTAAATATTTAAAAAAAATAAACACTAATATATTAACTTCAGATTTTATTGAACTTATAAGACTACTTATACACTTATAGATTATAGCTTATTTAATGGACATATACATTACTAACTTTAAATATTGAATTAAAAAATGTAATTTTTTTCTATTTTTAGATACATTTATTAATTATTAATACTCATAAAATTATATTTTGGTACATAAAAAGAGCAATATTTTCAAATTATTTATTTTAATTCTGTACAGTGTTCATTATAATGATTTACTTAACTAATATAAATGCAAACAATTTTATTTTTATTTTTGAATTTCTGCATTTTGTTATTAACACAAATTATTATTCATATTGTTTCTTACTTTATTAAAAACATGATCTTAAAATTTGCTTTTTGTTCATTGCTGCTTGTTTTGTCAATCTTGCTTTATCATATACATTTATAGTTTAGCTCCAATTTTATGATGACAAGTTAGTATTATACCATTTAATTTCATCGTTTACTACAACTTGAGGCCCTATTCCTGTATATAAGTTTATAAACTATAATAATACATTTTATGTATCTCAGGAAAGTAAATTATTTAGAAAAAACTTAATCAAGATGTATTCGTTATTAAGATAATAAGAGATCAAACTCTTTAAATAAATTACTTATGATTTAAATAGTTTTGAAATTATAATTATCTGTTTTGTTAAAAGTCAGTAAAATAATTTTCAATAATTTGTTTAACATTGTAGATTGATATAGTAGATAATACAGTTTAACTTAGTGTAGAAATTGTATTAATTAGATTTTATTTTAGTTTTAATAATCTAATACTTAGTACATTAGTCCTTTACTTTTCACTAATAAGCATTTATTAGACATTTTTTTTTATTATTTTTCTCTAATTAAGTATTCCTATTTTAAACTTGATTAACATTTTTATTGATTTTTGGACTTGTTTTTTTTTAAACTGAGAGTTTATTTGTAGGCAAACCACCCGATAATACTACATATTCTCAACACCTACAGAATAAAGTAGCCGAATTAATGGGTATGTAGTAAGTTTGTGCTATTTATACATATATTTTAATTATTATTTATGCATGCTCAACATTATTGATGATTTTGTGTGTGTCTGATTGATTTTTAACTAACAGAACCGTTTAATTAAATTTTGTGAATATGTATAATCTTATTATTTAGGTGCACCTACACTTAAAAAGATAATGTATTTTTCAATTTTTTCATGATTACTAGATCCAGGATTTATATGCATTTAAAAAGTGGCTAAATATACAATTATATGCATCATGTTATACATTATAAAATGTGATACATACACTTAGTACAAATATGCAAATGCATTTAATTCCAGGCTCTAATTACTATTCTTATTATTTTAACTTTTATTTATTTAAGTTAATACAACTTCTTTATTTCATTAATAACAGAGGAAGCTGATATGGAACGTGTATTCAAACTACCATCTACAACATTTATTGGTGGCAAAGAAAATGCATTACCGTTAAAAGAAATTTTGAACCGTTTAGAAAATACATATTGTCGTTCAATTGGTGTTGAATTCATGTTTATTAATTCATTGGAACAATGTAATTGGATTAGACAACGGATGGAAACACCTGGAATAATGGAAATGGAAAAAGAACAAAAAAGGCTTATATTAGCCAGACTTACTCGAGCCACAGGGTAAAAAATCAATTTATTTACTAATTAAAATTTTCAATATTTCTAATTAGTTTAACATGAGCCAATTATATTCCTTATACCATAATAAATTTTTTTTTAATGTATGAAATGTTTGATTTTTTTTTATTAGATTTGAATCTTTCTTGGCTCGTAAATGGTCGAGCGAAAAACGGTTTGGCTTAGAAGGGTGTGAAATTTTAATACCAGCCATGAAACAAGTTATAGATAAGTCTACTGATTATGGTGTAGAATCAATTATTATGGGTATGCCTCATCGTGGAAGATTAAATGTTTTAGCAAATATTTGTCGTAAACCTTTAAGTCAAATATTTACGCAATTTGCTGCGTTGGAAGCTGAAGATGATGTAATTTAATAATTAATTTATAGTTTAATCTTGTATAAGAAACAATTACAGGGTACATTAAAAATGTAATTGTTTTAAATGCACATTCATTTTAGGGATCAGGAGATGTTAAGTATCATTTGGGTACATACATAGAACGTTTAAATCGAGCAACAAATAAGAATGTACGTCTAGCTGTTGTGGCTAATCCATCACATTTAGAAGCTGTAGATCCAGTGGTACAAGGAAAAACTAGAGCTGAACAGTTCTATAGAGGAGATGGTGAAGGAAAAAAAGTTGGTATTCTAATTAAATTGTAATGTCAGAATTCAAATAGGTAAACAGAACACATTATTTTTGTTTAAAAAAAAATTATTAACTTAACTATTAATAAAGAATTAATAACTTCTTGTGAGTGCGAGTGGATGTAGTTTTACATATAAATGTTACTATCATATTTTTAATATAGGGTAATCAAAATTTAAATTTGAATATAAATGTGTTTATCTTTATCAATTTTGTAATGACAATTTATAGTTGTATTGTATTTAGTATGACTTTATATTTTTATTTTAGGTTATGTCTCTTTTACTTCATGGAGATGCAGCGTTTTGTGGTCAAGGTGTTGTGTATGAAACATTCCATTTATCTGATCTTCCCGATTATACTACTCATGGTACAATTCACATTGTTGTCAATAATCAAATTGGTTTCACTACGGATCCGCGACATTCACGATCATCACCATATTGTACAGGTAATGTTTACAAACGGTAAAAAGTATATTATTGTATAAATGTAAAGAAACAATAATACATGTACATAATCAAATAAATAATTGATTCAAATTAATTTATATTCATATATTATTACACTATAAAATAAATGATTTAATACCAAGTGAGAACTACTTTAGGTACTTACGTATTATTTATTTTATGAATTATATTATTATTATGCACCTACCATGTGCATGTTTAAAATTTTATTTAAAAATTATATAAATATGTTATGAATAAAATATAATATTGTTTATTATAGATGTTGCTAGAGTTGTAAATGCTCCAATTTTCCATGTCAACTCTGATGACCCTGAAGCAGTCATGCATGTTTGCAATATTGCTGCTGAATGGAGAAATGTTTTCCATAAAGATGTTGTCATCGACCTTGTAATGATTTAAAAATAAATAAATATTTGTGTTCTTATTTAATTTCTATATTTAAATTAAAGGTAAGTTACAGAAGATACGGTCATAATGAAATAGATGAACCCATGTTCACACAACCTATCATGTATAAAGTAATAAAAAAAACTCCACCAGTTTTGGACAAGTATGCAGACAAATTAATTGAAGAAAAAGTAGTTACAAAAGAAGAAGTTAAGGTAATGAGTTATACAAAGTGTTAAATATAAAATTAAAGTAATAAATATGTAGGTATTAAATTATTTAATTTATAAATTTAACATAATTTCACTTTATTCTTTAGGACGTTTGGGATAAATACGATAAAATTTGTGAAGAAGCTTACACAGCTTCACGAAAAGAAACTACTATTAAATATAAAGATTGGTTGGATTCCCCATGGTCCGGATTCTTTGAGGGGAAAGATCCATTAAAAGCATCAAAGTCTGGGGTAAAAGAAGAAACTTTAACACATATTGGTAAACGATTTTCATCACCTCCTCCAAATGCTGCTGAATTTGTTATACACAGAGGTACTTAATGATTAGTAATTATTCAATTGTGGTGTTGTATGCTTTTTAATTGTATTAAAAATATATTTTATACAGGTTCCACAAACGGTTTAAATTATTAATTTAAGGTTAAACTAAAATAAGACAACATATTAATACAAATTATATTTTTAAATATATATTATATTTAATTTTAGGTATTGAAAGAATTTTAAAGGCTCGCATGCAAATGGTTGAAAATCGTACTGTTGACTGGGCATTGGGAGAGGCAATGGCTTTTGGATCTCTATTAAAAGATGGAGTTCATGTTCGATTAAGTGGACAAGATGTTGAAAGAGGCACATTTTCTCATCGGCATCATGTACTTCATCACCAACTTGTTGACAAAGCCACGTACAGACCTCTGTGCAATTTATATCCTGACCAGGCATCATATACTGTATGCAATAGTTCTTTGTCTGAATTTGCTGTTTTAGGTAACTATTTATATATTTTATTATAATAAATATATACAATGCATATTCTTATCTTTCATAATTTGATATTTTATGTTATTTTGTGTATGATATAAAATTATTATTGATTGAATTTAATTAAAATATGTTATTTTTCCATTCAAGGTTTTGAATTGGGATTTTCGATGACCAATCCAAATGCTTTGGTGTGCTGGGAAGCTCAGTTTGGTGACTTCAACAACACTGCTCAATGTATAATTGATCAGTTTATTGGCTCTGGACAAGCTAAATGGGTTAGACAGTCTGGTCTTGTTATGTTACTGCCCCACGGTCTTGAAGGAATGGTAATATATAAATACATTATTATCGTTATTCAGGTTTATATATAAATGTAGGTAAAATATAAATATTTTTGAAACTTTCAGGGACCGGAACATTCATCAGCCAGACTTGAACGATTCTTGCAAATGAGTTCTGACGATCCAGATTATTTCCCTCCAGAAAGCGATGAATTTGCTGTTCGTCAATTGCATGATATTAACTGGATTGTAAGTATTAATTTTTTTTCACTATAAATATTAATTTATTTTTAACAAACATACTTTTTTCACTTCTAAGGTTGCAAATTGTTCTACACCAGCTAATTATTTCCACATACTTCGTCGTCAAATTGCCCTACCTTTCCGTAAACCACTAATTATGATGACTCCTAAATCTTTGTTACGTCATCCTGAAGCGAAGTCTAGTTTTGATGAAATGAATGAAGATACAGAATTTTTAAGAATAATCCCAGAAAAGGGTACTGCAGCTGATAATGCGTGCAATGTTAAACGATTAATATTCTGTTCTGGAAGAGTATACTATGATTTAACCAAAGCAAGAGAAGAACATAATCTCGTGGATACTGTAGCTATTGCCCGAGTTGAACAAATATCACCATTCCCATTTGATTTAGTCAAACAAGAATGCGCAAAGTATCCTAATGCAGATATTGTATGGTCACAGGAAGAACATAAAAATCAAGGACCCTGGCCTTATGTACAACCAAGGTTTCACACAGTATTGAACAACACCAAAACTATTGGGTGAGTTAACTTAAACGTTTATTTGTGAATACAAGAGTGATATTGGAATAAATATATAAATAACTGATTAAGGTAGTAAAATAGTAACTACAATAGATAGACAGATATAAACATAATATGTTTGGTAATTTAATGGCCCAGTTTAAAAGTCTTATGTTTTGTTTGGTTTTTATATTATAAAAGTATTATACATGAATACAATTTAATGAGTATCAAAAAACAGTATAAAAATAAATATTTTTACCTTAAAAGGAGGACTTTTCAATTAGTTAATGACTAATTATATAAACTTTTGTATATTAATTGCCTGTCCGTCCCTTAATTATAATTAAATAAAAAACATTTAGAGAGAACATGCATAGGAAAAAACAATAGTATTTTGTTATTTGTGCAGGCCATCTATTAAAAATTCTGACGGATTTTTTTCACGAATATTTTCTTCACGTTCAAATGACGGTATTACAAAAACAAGTTTATCCGACCAGAAAAATCCAACTCGAAGTATTAGGTGAGATAACAATAAATAAATATATTTTAGATTCTGAGTGAGCTAGAAATTTATTGGTCTTAGAATGATTGAATGATGAATGTTTTTTTTTTGTCAGTCATTACATTTTGGAACAGAAAAAATGATTTAACATTGTCGGTGGTTTCTGGTAGCAAATTTCATCTAATCAGTTATTTAAAATGTATAAAATTCTCAGTACTTTTTAAAACTTTTAGAAAAAACTAACCAAAAAAACATCGGAATATGGGAATATTTTTGTTATGCCAGTTTTTGATAAAATAAATTTTTTTGTAATAATTCATAAAGCAATAGCCGTAGAAACTTGAAATGTTAAACAAATATTTATATTATCGTTTTCTAGGTGTGATAAAATATTTTGGCTCTTTAGAGCTATTTAAAAACATTTAAAATGTTTGACTTCTTTAGTTTTGTTAAAGAATGTTATTGATACATTTTTGTCACTCATAAGTAGTTCTAACAGAAGTTAAAAATATCACAAAAATACATATCCACAATTGTTTAATAAGTATTTGAAATTGAAATTTTGATGAAATTCATTGAAACTATGAACATTTTCATATTATTTGTAATAGTTATTTTTTGTTTGATTATCTCATTTTATCAAATTTAAAAAAATAAAAACTGGAATATAAAAGATTTTTTGATTTTAATATGAACTATTTAAGAGGAACTACTTTGTATTCAATTTTTAAGCCTTACCTATTAATATTGAAAATTTTATAAATTATTAGCTACAAATTAATTTGCAAATTTTCATGATTTTGACAAAATGTTAACTTTAAACGTTTATAAAAATAATAATTGTGCATACATATTTTAAATCTGTAATTTTTGGAATTCCTAATTATCATGAAAAGTACTTTGAATTTTTAATTTTGACCTCCTAAAAAGACCAACTAGATCCAATTCCCTATCAGAAATGATCCTGAAAGTTGAAGATAAAATTATTTTTTTCTATTATAATAAGCCCATTCATACACACCTACCCCCCCCCCCCACCCCACCCCACACACACATGCACGCACACACAACACATTGTTGTAAAACCAATACATCTCTGCTCAGAATTTAAAATTAGAATAGGAAATTAAGAATATGTGTGTTTTTAATAACGTAAGGGAAAACGAAAACAAAGTTACCATAATTTAAAATTAAAAATAGTAACATAAATAGGGTATTTACAAGTCAAAACTGAATAAATATAATATATATTATTTATATAAACATTTAACAAGGTAATGAGTATAATGACTGCTTAGATGATATAATAATCTTATATAATCACGAATAAGTGTTTTAACTTTGAATATAAACAAATCACCATGATTTTATTGACTATTCAATCTGACACAGAGTTATTTAATTTTTGTTTTTAATAAAAACAGATGACTTATAAATTGAAAATTTATCTATTAATATTTATTTAAAAATGTATTTATTTGTTACATATGACTGACAATTATTGTATTTGTTTTTATAGTTATGCTGGACGACCAACAGCGGCATCATCTGCGACTGGAAGTAAAATGCAACATTTAAGAGAACTAAAAGCACTTCTTGACCGGTCATTCGCAGTTTAAAATTAGTAAATAAAACTTAAATAAATAAATGTCAACATAATATCCAAGTATGTGGTAGATGTTAATGTGTTATAAATCAAATTCTCTGTATCCTTAAAACATAATATGCTAACACTTTATGTATGATTCAAACTTATATATACATTGTATTAAAAATTGTTAATTTATTATTTAATAAAAATGTTATTAGTTTTTAATTGTACCATAGTATTTGATTTACAGCTTAAAATATAAAGTTTTTGTTTAACTTACTTAAATTTTATTGATTATAAAAACCATTATATTTTGTTTTTAATTTCTTGAACAGCTTTATCATCACATCTAAAGTTTTTAATATCTACTATAGACTTTGTTTATTTAATTCACATAATGTTTGCATAGCAAACCCAACTAAATTATGTACTTATACCATTCAATGTGAAAGTATTTGTAAGATAGTAAATATTTAAATTGACTACCAAAAATGTATTTAGTTAACTGAGTCTTCAGTATTGTATGTTATGTTATATTATTATGGTAGTCGTTAATAATTTAATGAATTTGTACCTACTACAAAAGTATTCTTTTAAACAATCACTAATGTTATTGACTTAATGCACCAATTACCTACGATCAACTTGTATGATTAAAGCTCTATTGTGTTATTCGTTAAAATATATTTTGGTCCATACTACAGACTTTTAATTTATGTGTTTTATTATATTTATATGCTTCTTTGGAAAACTTGAACATTCTGAGAAATCAAGTTTGGTTCCTTCATCTTTGAATTTTTAGGATAGTTTTGTTTCAAAATATTATCTAGTAAGGTAATCTCAATTATTTTGATGTAACCATAATTTTAATAGTTGTATGAACATAGTTGTTATTTAGTACTGAACCGTCTGAACTTATTACCCGTGCTAATTGCTCACCTACTACTTTTTATTTTACCTCTTGTGTTAATGCAAATAATATTATTGTGTACAGTTATAGTCATGTATAGTTTAAGAACAAAAATAACAAAAAATATAACCTGTTAATTCAGTATGACGGTCTCTTGTATGCAGTGAATAGAATGTAATCCTGACACATCGTCGATATGGCTAATATTGGTAAGTATAAAACATAGTATAGCGAACTTGTAAACATTTATCACTTGTTCCGTAATTTAAAGTGGTATATATCTTTGTTGAATTATACATTTAGTTTGAATTCATTCATCAATACTTAAAAGGAAAAATATGTATATAACTTTAAATTATTGACACTATTGTGACTGACAAACCTCGGGCGGCTAGGCACACAGGATAATGATTTATTTTGTTCAACAATAAAAAATAAAGTACTATATGAGAGCAATACAATATAAGTAATAAATTAGATATATAATAGATAACATTAGGTATAGCCGGTATGGGTTAGGTTATACGACTCTAAGTACACAAAAATCGTATTGGATCGGTGTATTTACGTAACATGGGGATGGCGCTTCAATGTTCAATACTAGTATTCGAATAAAGCTTTTAATACTAGGTGGATAAATGGATAATGTGGATTAAGGTCTATTAGTCCATTGATCGCGCGTCAAATTATTATATCGTTCAGATATTATTACAGCAAACGAATGATATTATAATAACACGCTGACAAAGTGAACTTCGTATAGAGTGGTATTAAAATATTAATTGTCAAACATGTGACCGAAATAGACACTGAACAAGTTGACGGTGTAGAAAAAAATAACATTCCTATAAACCCGTCCGAAGCAATCGGCCTAACTGTCTACCTCATCGTGTCATCACACTGTTCAAACTTCTAGATAACAAGTGGCAACGATCTGTGAATAAAAAAAACTAAGCTATAATTTACGGAGGAAAAAGGTCGTTTTCGGGTATCTTAACATCATAATTTATATAATAATATATGTATATTATACATGCATTTATAATAAAAAAAATAAGGCAATGTGGGATTAGAAGTCCACGTCATCCCCTTGTATACGCCCCTGAAGGCAATCGGACTGGACCAGAAGCGGAGCTGAGTCCCCCTTAGGTCTTTCAAATATTTCACTCCTGCCCACCTATGGTTTTGTGTACTTGTATAAATCTCCCTCCCCTCTTTTGATTTCTAGATCCCCGCCTGGACTGTACGAACTAATTTAATGATACATTATTAAGACATACGACATAAGTCATATTTTAGTAATTATCACAAATAATATGGACATTTTACCCATACCGCGGTACACCGTTACAGCGCCCTTGTTTTGGTAAGCAAAATCGTTTTAAACATTCGATTACCGATTATAATTTATGATATTATTGCTGTTTGTATCCACATTGCCTGTTTAAATCGATAGTCGTAATGTTATTAAAATCAAAAATGTGATGTATGTCCATAGTCGACGTGCTGACATCGGAAAAGAAATACACAATATAATAATGTATGCAGAATAGGTATCTATCCGCCTACCTATTAAGCAAGACTTATGCAAATACCGACTGATGGCACAGAACATTATTCTAATGGTACCTCTGAGTTCTCGAAACCTATTACAGAATAAAAATATACGAATTGCCGAGTAGGTATAGGTGTTGAGTCAAATGTCGACTTCAGAATTTGATATCATATCTTTTTATTACAGCAATAAATAATAACGTGTAATGTCATAGGTGCAGCAGACTATATTGATATTACCATGTCATCTAATTGCAGTGGGATCAAATTGTACATTTGTATACTAATAGCAGGTACCTATCTATTGTTTACTTGACTATTTACATAATATGTTATACAATGTATACCACTATACCTATTACCTGCCTACTCAACAGTAGCAAACTAGTAGTGTTAGTCATACATATTGCGACCGCCGACCAAGTTATAAATTCGTTTTGTACGACGTTCAATTTTATTTTGCATATTCAGGGGTTAATACCTAGAAAAATGCATATTATTATAAAAAGTCGCGAATAATCGCAAATTTCGATGGGAAACATTAAAAAATTAAAAATCAATTTCCAATAGAAAAACACTAATAAATTTATAAATTTCAATACACGTCCATTAGTTTTGTAGATGATGAACGAAACTGTTCATCTTAAAACAATTTGTATTATCTGATAACCGATGAAAGTTCTTATTGTTCAAAAACGTCATAAAAAATTCAAATCAGTCTAGAGAGTAAGTAGTAGGTAGCCAGGTACCTACCTAGGTCGTGTTACCTATGTAAAAATTAGCCAACAACAATATTTTAATTGTTTTAATCTACAACAGTGACATTTGTTTAAGTTTTTAGAATTAAATCAAAAGCGAAACAACAACAGTAGCTGCCAGAATAATACAATATTTTACGATGTCATATTTGATTGTTTTAAGGGCGTACCTACTTTAATACTTGCATAAATTTTTTTTAGAGTTTTTAAGGTCATAAGTATCTCAATCCTATTAGTCATTATAAATGATAATGAATCATTGATTATTTATTAAATATACAGGTATACCTATATACAGAGTGATTCTTTTAGCAGTACAAAGATTATCACACATCATTATCTTGAAAAGTATTTAATTAAAAAAAAATTTTTTTTGTTTTCTTTAAAATGCATTTGCCGTTTTGCAATTTCCGCAGCTGTTGCATTTGGTTTGCTTCTTTTTTGTCTTTATAGATGTCAACGAATGATTGAGGCTTATTCTGAGGTGATATACTATAAGACCGTAAAGTGTAAATGATTGATCAAATCAATAATTGATGATGATAAATCAATGATTGGCAATACCTATATAAGTAGGTAGGTCGTTTGTAGGTACCTGCTCAATAAAATAAAAAAAATAGATAATGATAAATGTTATTTAATATGATTTGTAAATTTGTAAGTACATAGCAGATATAGGTACCACTTAAATAATTTGAAGCTCTGACACTAGACAATATTATACGCTATAAGTACAACTATATTACAACTGTTAATTGTTAGTAGAATAATTTTTAAAATTTGAAATTAATGATTAGGCAAAATAACCTAACCTATATAAGTTGGCAGATAAGACGTAATTAGGTATTACCTAATAAAATAATAAAATACGAAATAATAAAATGACTAATTAGTCTAAATAATTCCATGGTCAATTAAATAAAGTTAAACATTTGGGTTTTAAGAGAACGCCACAAACGCACTATTTTTATAGGGGTTTTCGGGTTTACATAGGAAATTTTCTTCAAATTATTTTTCTCATAATTTAATTATGTTATATAGTGATATTATTGGAAGGTTAAGTTTTTATTTTAGAATAGATCAATAGCCAATATGTTACCTAAATTACATTTTTTAAATTTAAATCCCGTTAGTCGAGTTTTGGACAAGTACCTACCTAGGTACATAACTTATAATTCGTATTGTAATTTAATCACCAAAGAAATATAACTTCCTCAACACTGTGTCTAAAGACACTGGCGAGAGAATGGATTAGAATGTCTATAAGGGGGGGGGGGAGGCAACTGGGACAACTGGGGCAAATGCGCATAACATAATATAGCAAATATTGTAGGTACGTCCTGCACATCACATTTAGCTCTGTTAAGTTTTTGTTTAAAAGTTAGAGTGAATTATGACATCTTATAAAATTTAGAAGTAAGAATATTATCCAGCGTACCTCACCTATACCGTTTTTATATTTTAATTTCAAAACAAGTTATGGGTATCTTTAAATTGTAAATTGTTTGTTCAACTTGCTTTAAAATGTATTAAAATCTAAAAAAACCTATGAGGTGCACTAGATGATAATCTTACCTTTAAATTTTATAATGGATCATCAATTCATTCTAGTTTTTAAACTAAAGGAGCCAAAAGGGGTGTCAGTAAAATGTTTGAGACAAGATTTCTTAAAAAATAAATAAATTATTCAAATTTTTAATCATCGCCATATGTTTTGAATGATAACACAATTTCATACTTCAGAGCAGATAATTGCCTAGAGAATATTATATTGATACACTTTTAACACCTATAGGTGCCTAATTTCAAATTCAAAAGTAGCAATCAAGTCGGTGCCTACCTATTTAAAGTGTCGATATATAAGCGATGTGGCGTGTCGGAATGACGCAGTGCACTGTGTCGGTCTACTCTACTCCAAACTTTAAACGCGTATCACGACTAATATTAACTCAGAGGTGCCTGTGCGCACGCCAATGAAGTATACGGGTATAAACAGCTGTAATAATAATAATTATTGTTCTAGCAGTGATCATAGACGAAGAGACTAAAACTGTTATAAAATCATTGTCGTTTACGGTGTACGGGTTAGGTACCTATGTATGATATTTTGTACGAAATGTTATTATATATTATGATTTATACTGCAGCGACGGACACTTCGTGACGAATTCGCAAAAAGATAACGAACCAGTGTGCGGTATACGGTTATAACTATGGTGGCTGGAAGAGGGAGTAAACCGAGATCACCACGAGCAGGGTCACGAAATCCGAGGCTCTGCGGTCCGTCTCGCCGGTGACGACGGAAATGCCGGTCGAACGGCGTTTGCGGATGATCGGCGACGATAAGCCGGAAAAACTACAAAGAGACCGGTCTTCTGCAGACTTACGCGCGTGCCGGTGGCGTTATCGTACGACGCACACACACACACACACACACTTATATAAAGGACAAGCGTGGCCTTTGATGTGGTATTTATCGGCGAGGCCAAAGGCATTTGGCTGCGGATTTATATAATATATCCGAGAAAAGGCACAAAGCGCCCACAACGTGGCCTTTGTATGGATCGTCGTCGTCGCTGTCGTCATCGCTTCCGCGCCCGTCCGCGAAATGTGTGTTGTGAAGTTTTCCACAGAGAATTCCTTTACACCACGCAGGGTAGGACAAAAAGGTAAGTATGTTGTATAAACATTAATTAGGTGTATATAGGTACACGTTTTAATAACTTTGATTTTTATACTATTCATAGAACGATTTTTTTGTATACACGCTCGCATAAACATTTGCACCGGATGTCATGAGAAATTATATCAGTCAATAATAATTCTAATATTATGTTGTATAGCGACATTATAATACATATTTATATTTAATACGTATTATTATTTTTTTATAATTCTTTCTCCACCGTTTTACGGTTTTAGGTTTGTATACGAAGTTAGCAAGGTTACCTGCTTCGAAAAATGAATTTATAGGCATTTATACAGGGCGTATCTTGTGTCATTGTACGCGGGTTTTTTAACGGTTATGGATCGATGACATAGGATTTCGTTAAAACGAAAAAAGACGTGTTTCTTTATTTTTAACGGGCGATTTTCTTTGTAACAATTTAAAAATTTTTAAACACGCGGGTGTGCCAATAGAAAAATCAACTTTATTTTTCAAGCGGTAACTACTATATTTTTGATTGGATTCCGGTAAAGCTTTTTTTTCTGAAAATGTTGACAGTCAAATCATCAATTTTGGTTCGCTAATTTATTAACTATGGTCATCTAAAGCTTAGTAAAATATGCATTAATACTTTTGATTGAAATAATTGATATAGGTTTAATTTACAAGAGCTAAATAATTTTTTCCCATAACTGACTTTTATAACTGGAAATTTGAACTATAAGTTCCCTGTATTGGATGGTATCGTACACAAAGTTAAAGAATTATTTAATAACCGTGATTTAAAATAAACTATTTGCAAGATGTTTAGAAAAACAGTCACTCTCAGTATATGTTTGTACCTAACTTAGGCATACTTTTAATCCGAGTTAATTACAGATTTCCAAGATTATTATAACAAGAATCAAATACCATAAGGTATTACTTTAGCCACCTAATAAAGAATCCAAATTTATGATATTGTAAGAAACGTAACTGTGAGGTAATCAATTACGATTACCTATAATAACAAATTAATACAGTAGATTCTTAATATGTCGAACGTCGCTATCTCGAATTTTTCGTTATCTCGAACTACTCTAAATTCCCCTTGAAACTACTGTTTTACTTAATAGTGTTTTGCTCTCGATAACTCGATATAAAATTAATCGTTTTTCGTTATCTCGAGTTCACAAATAATATTTTTATTACGGTTAAAACAGGAATTGTGCAGTACATCAGTATAGCGATTGCGATTTAGCGCGTTGGTTGTCACGTTTGTAGTCTTTCGTAGTTCGTTTATTCGTTTGTAGTGAAATGGAAAAGAAGCGTAAATTGACACGATGTAGTTTTTCGAACTGTTTGTGGAGAAAAAGCTTCAGTAGACACACATTGTTATTCAAATTGGATTGATGTCTTAGTAGGTTATTCTTCTAATGATATTTTTAATGTCGATGAAACGGGCTTATTTTTCAAATGCTTACCAGATAAAACATTAATGTTAAAAGGTAAAGAATGTTCGGGTGGAAAGTACGGTAAAGAGCGCATTACAATTATGATAGGATCAAATATGTCTGGAACTGAAAAACAAAATTATTTGTCATTGGTAAAGCAAAGAAGCCTAGGTGTTTTAAAGGAATTAAATCTTTACCAGTTGACTGTAGGTCAAATAAAAAGGCTTGGATGACTTCGTCATTATTTAGTGAATGGCTTTTAAATTTTGATAAAAAAATGAAAATAGAAAATCGAAAAGTTCTACTATTCATTGATAAATTCAACAAGCTAAAGATGCTTTAAAAACACTAAGGAATTTTGTTGAGACTACTACAGGTATGGATGATAAGGCTTTTTCTGCATTAAATAATTTGGAAGACGTCGTGGCAGAAAAAAAGTAATATTAAGCAAACTTTAATGACAGATTTTTTAAAAAAAAAATAATTTATTCAGTCATTTTTATGTATTTTAGGCATTCGTATTATTTATTATTCTTATACAACATACATTTCTATTATTTTTTATTTTTTAAATTTTTTTAATAAAACTCGATATCTCGAACTTTTTTCTGTTCCCCTTGAGATTCGACATAACGAGAATCTACTGTATAATAATACTGATTTTGATGATTGTGTATGTTAAAATAAAAATAATGAACTGTTTGCCAAAAATGTTGTTTATGTTTTTTGAGAGTGTGTCATTAGATTACCGATTAAACTAATTAAGTGTATACAAAGGGTAGTTATAAGAAACAATTATTTAACTCTCGTAAATTAAACCTAATGTATACATTTATATCAAGTTAAATTTGCTCAATTTAGTACCCCTGGGCCTAAAATACGTCTCTAACGTTTACCAACTACATTACAGATACACACCCACTTTACTTTTGAGAACATATTTATTTATTTTTTATTTATAGCATTTTTTATAGTTTCAACATTATAATTTAATTATTATGTCCCATTAATTAAAATACAAAGATTAACTTTTTTTTACTCAATGCAAGGTTTTTATAAGTTTATAACTTCATAAACTTATTCTACTTAGATGTCTCGGTGTATTGACATCATTGCCAATAACTATATTCAACCTTCAACCACTTCTTATTATTAGTTTATAACTTAATTTCAGTTTAATATAAAGGAACAAATAAATAAATTACCTTTTTCATAGAACTCATAGAATTCCTCAAGTAAGTTTTTGTTTTTTTCTAACTTGAAAACCTTCTTACTGATGTGACTGTTGAGACAGGTAATTTGCTAAATATTTTAAGCTGGAGAAGTGTATATATTTTGAAAAATATTTTTTTTACAACTTTGTATTGCTACTATCTAAATTAACTTGGAACCTTGAAATACATGGGTATTTTATAACACGGTAATTATAAAATCAATTTGGTTCTCCAACTGAAGTTAATTTCCATTTACGTCCTAGTAAGTAGCTATGATACCAGCTGCTGGACCACTCTTATAAATTACCTTCAGATCCGTCACTGGTGGTAACATTACCATTTACCGCCGCACCATCATATTCATAAAACTTGACATTTTATGCAACGACTGATTGTAGAAAATAAAATGGATACATATAATAATACTGTGCTTATTATTTTGGGAACATTAATACTAGCAGGTGTTGGTGGTGCCTGGGTTACTTACTTTTTAGATGATAGAGTCGATAGAGGATAACAATATAACATTGACTTGTTCATATCTTATACTTATGAATATATTTTAATATAATTATACAACAACAATAATATTATGCGTTCGTTATACAATACTTTTAGTTAAAATCTACATGGTAGGTAGGTATTGAGACAATCAAATGAGCGTATTTAATTGATATAATATATAATAATATTACATTGAGTAGCGTACACACTATTATTATATAAATACGTTGTCATTCATCAAAGTAAATACTTAATAACAAAAAAAAAAAAAATGTAATAATCATATGCGATTAATTAATTCACCATATTATAGGTAATGGGTATGTGTGGGAATTGTCGATGTTGATCCGCAAACATTCATAGGATTATCCGATTATATTCGTGTCTAGTAGTCCTGTGGAGTTAAAGTATAAAATTATAATTAATAACACAATGTTAAATTATTTCGATAATGGTGTACCTATAATATTATTCACAGAGTAATAATAATAATATATTATTATAATATTATCGTCCCTGTCAAAATACAAAACCACCGACGATATTTACGTGGGTTTTCAAAACAGTTATTGCAGTCGTAGATAACGTGTTTTAAAACGCCCTGCAGGATGTATAGATTATTTACTAATTTACCGATACTACATTAATACTGTAATAATACGTATCTATACATAATATTATTTGAGTATACCTATACGAGGGGTGGAGTAGTTAAATGGAACCAATTCAAATTATAATTTTGATAAATGTATTAACAAAATACAGAAATGACAAGTATGCGAGTATAAAACCATAATATGTCAAATTTTATTTTATCAATAAAATTATTCTCGGAACAATATAATGATTTTCGAAGAAAAATGCAAAAAAGTATGTTTTAATTTATAAATAATTCCTTGTAATTCCTAAAATATTGATTGGTTCACGACAAAAATATCACCCCGTTTATTGTATGGGTGCGGGGTATCCTTTTTGTTGTTTCATGAAAAATTCATAGAAAAAAATAGTGACTATAAGTAGGTATTAAAACAGTAGTAAATTTTAATTTCGCTACCTATTACTGCTGAATAACTAAGGACTTAGGAGGTATATGACGTATAGGTATAATTTTATATGTGTATATATTATATACTTTATAATATTATACTCTATTTACATTAGTTAGGTATATTGAAATTATTCCTATTGATATCCAAGAATTGTTTTATGAACAAATGTGTCAAAAACACTCATAAATTAAGAACCAGCAAATTTCATGGATATTAAACGACTGATGTAATTTATTTTTAATGATTTACCTATATACATAACATGTCATATACTCATATATTATGGATGTGAGAGATAATGATGAATAATTATTGCAGTTGTAAAAAAAGTTGTCGGATGAGGTTTGTGCGTGTGATGAGTGTTTCTTATAAAATTATATTTATATACTACTTGGTGTTTTTTATAACCGTTTAAAACGAGACCTAAAGTTGAAGGTTTGAAATAAAAAAAGAATTCTTAAACGGGCAAAAATGTCTGCCTTTTTGGAAAAATATAAGATCATTAATATGTCTTATGTTCTGATCTTAAAGTTTATTTTTTATAACAACAAGTAAATGTAAGTATTGGAATATGATAGGAAAAGTACTAAATACAATTTTATATTTGTAAATATTCAAAAGGGATGGAGAGGGATGAATCTTAACTCCAAAATTCTTACTTTGCATGAAACCATTATAAGGAAGCTATGGTTCAAATTTCAAATTGAAAAGTGCACCAAAAAACGTAGTTGCATTTTTTTCGTTATACAATTTTTTTTTGACATACTTAAGACATATTAATGTCAAATCAATGTTCATGAGATACGAGTATAATAAGGTATATAGACATACGGCAATCAGTAGGTATACAAAACAATTTTACGGAAAATGTGCTAAAAAAATGTAGTAATCTTGTTATTCGTGTGATTTTAAAACGAAGAAGACCAAAAAAGTTCTCATCGTATGAGCCCTCTCCCCACAAGAAAAAAATCCCAAATAAGCCACAGCCCCCCCCCTCCACACTCACACTCACGATCCGATAAATTACCACGTGGTTACGATAATAGTATACCTAATAGTATACCATATTAATATGTCATAGCGTTGTACCGTTACCGTAGAATATATGCGGTCGGTCGACCTGCCACTCACGGCCATCGCTCGGCGACCGGACACCGCGGGTCGACCACTTCGAAGCAGCTGGCGGCGGCGGCGACAGTACGTGCTGGCCGCGAACAGGGCCGCGCCGAAGACGACTATGGCCGCGGTGACGGCAACGAACAGCGCGACGGCCGCCGGGGCTCCGCGGCCACCGGCGTCGGTGGACGCAGCGGACCCGTGGTTCCAGCGGTCACACGTGGCCGGCGACTCGTCGTTTGGCGCACCCGGACAGTTGACCACGCCGTTGCACACAGCCCGGGCGGGCAGGCACAGTCGCTCGTCGCCCGGGCACAGGAACGCGCACTCGTCGTCGGCGTCTGACGTCCGCCGGGCGGCGCGTGGCGTTCCGTCCGGGTTCCGCGGCAAATGGCTCAGCTCGGACCACGCGATCTTGAACTGCGCCTTGTGCGGGTAAGCGTTGCCCACGAACCTGACGTGCACGTAGCGCCGCCGCTGTCGCCGCCGCCGCCGCGACCGATTGTCGTGCCGCTGAGACTCTGCGCCACCCGTCGTCGATGACGGCTTGTCGGCGGCCTCTTCGACGTCCTTGGAAGTCAACAGCGGCAGGTCTTTGAGCGCCGTGGCGTTGTGTCCGCACGCCGACATGAACGGGTAGTCCACCGACCTGGACGGCAAGTACACTTCCAGCCGGCCGTCCTGACAGTCGTCCGTCACGAAGTTCACCTGCGCGTTACATAGTATTTTAGAATAATACTAATAACACCTATATTATATTGATTATACAGTGTACCAACCTACCTAATAATTATATATATATTAGGTCAGTAGTGGTTCATATCAAAGAGTGCGGGGAGGGGGGGGGGCGTACCACAGCGCACAATGTAAAAAAATTGTTATCATATCCCTTGCTCTGCTGTAGAAGACTAACCAAGTGCCATATATATACTTTTTTTTTTACTATTTTATGATTGTTATATAATATATTTCAAAACTTTAATAATGTTTTCCTTAAAATTATTATTTTCTAGTAATTACATACCTATTAAAAGAGAGTAACCAATCAAAAGGGGAGTAGAGCCAAGATGGCCATCTTTATTTTATCTGTCAAATTCGTCACTGGTATAATATATAGGTACGGTAGTGATCACTGATCATAAGGTAACACTAAACTTCTCATTTTTACTCAATAACTACCTAGGCTATAAGGAACTAAAATCTAAATAAATTGACCGTAATAAAGTAGTTTTAAATATAATCATAAAAATATATTTTTTTTGGATTTATAAAAATGCTTATCGACGTGTATAGTAGATATACGTAACTTCTCTGCATATAGTGTTTAAATTATTGATATGGTTTTAAGTGACTTAAATTATAGTTTTCATTACAAACTATAAATTATTTGGTTCGCACTGCCGAGGTCGAATTTGCGCGTATAACGACTAATGAGTGTGGGAGGTATAAGTGTAGAACACGACAATGCTGGTGACTGACTTATATTTTCGCTTTGTATGAACACTGTAAAATGAAGTACCGTATTTACATATAAGAGGCGGTTAAACCTCTCAGGAAACTTATCCAGGCGACTGCAATTCAGGGAGGCAAATTTTTAAGCACTCATTTGGCAAACAATATAACGTATATACGTCTTAAGATCATCTACACGGACTTCGGTCTAGTTAAAATAAATAATTTGAATAGTTCAATAATCACTCGAATTTGAAAATGAACCCATCAACCGGGACTATATTCCCAGCCACCGTGAGTGTAGCGTCAATATCGAATGAATTGTTAGGTGAACAGTAGATATAATATAATAATATAGGTATATATTAAGTACCCACTATCCAGTATCGAATTAAAATCTCTAGAGCCCGAGGTGAAACCACAGACTTCTTTATATGGTTACAATATTATATTGGAAGCTCCTTATAAAAAAAAATAGCTATTTATAAATATAAATATGAGGCATTAATCAAATATTTTTCGGTGTTTGATTAAACTATGAAAGTTAAGATGGATTTAAAAATGAAAACATTTTAACTAGGCGTACCTCATGTCCCAAGTGTTCCTTTAAATTGACTCAAGAGTATTAGAGTGTTCGCCGATTCCATAACAGTATACGGGTGCTGGTAATTTATAAAAATTCTTTCTTTCTTGATCACTAATCAATATTGTTAATACATAATATTTATTTCCTAACAAAGTCAAAAAACCCGAGACCTCTAAAACGACCTCACCCTCGAGACCCCTTCGCATTTCACACTCTGCGCCCCCGCTAAATCCGACACCGTTAAAGGTACCTCATCCCACCTACGTTATGGTGTTATGGATTTTGCGATATAATATATTATATTCAGATAGGTATTATATTATAATCAATAGTTACCTGATTAAAATGTAACCACAAATCCCGGTCCTCGTGAACGCGTATCTCCCAAATACATTCGAGCGTTTTCGGCGGCTCCACAAATCCCATGGCGTCGAACCGCGGGAACACGAGCTCACCTTCGTCGACCGGCTGTATGACGGAGGGGCCGCACAGAGGACCGTGCACGAACTCGTATCTGGCCTCGAACAACGGCACGTCGTACTTGAAATAGCTCATGGCCGCGTGCAGGGGGTTCAGGTTCAACTCGACGTTCAACGAGTTGCCCGACGAGACGAATTTTATTTCGCCCACGTGCGGGTCCGACGGCGTTGTCCTCGTTTTGTTTACGTTGCTGAACAAACACAGACCGTTGTTCGTGTTCGATTGATTGATAATCGTCCGGTTCAGCCCGAAACCTGCGTCGATTTCCTCCGGCTCCCATACCAGTAGCTTGTCGCGTTCGCTGTACCAACAGTCGTTGTCCTTTTCAATGGGCGTCCTATAATTGTGGTCCTGTAAACATACGCACTGTGTGTAAAAGTCGAACGTGTTGAAATCGTTTTAGGCCCTCACTTATAACAGTATGTAATCGCAACATTAGTATGTTATGCTATTATAATGCGTATGAAATGTTGCACTCGACCGTACAAACATAATACAAAGCGTTGTATACAACATGTATTCCATATTTTAGTATTTATTTGTTTTTCAGGCACTTGTATAATATATGTATATACTGGGAATTGGAATCGAATAATTTTCGCTGGGAATCGACAACCCGTCGTTTGTTCGCGTTAAGTGTATACGATATTTTCAATATCATTACGTATAATGTCATATGTAATGAACTGCGAGATAAAAATCAATTACCATATCAACTGATACCTATATAGGTACGCCTCGTCCAAGACAAGTACAAAAAACGATTTGACACAATACAGTGTAGACTGTAAAATGTCGGTTTTGACAGGGAGAGATAAAAAAAAAATTGTAAAGTAAAAAAATCCCACAGCGATAATGAAGACGTACCAGAGTTTGACCGAAGTTTGTTATTTCCGAAAAAATATTGTTTTTTTTTTTTTTTATACCAGAATGTTTTGAAACCTCTCGATGTCAAAATCTGACTTGACATCTTTAGATTCCTCGACACCGAGAACTTATTCATTTTACTGTATACTTTGGATCGCTCGTGACATGTCCTACCACCCCCTTAGATGAGTGACTCGTCAAGTAGTTTCCACAAAAAACAGAAACTTCTAAATTATCACTAAAAACATCTTAAAGAAATGTAATTAAAATTACTTATTTTATTTCATGAAATGTGCTTTTAAATTTTAAATAGGACTAATCTTCAAACAAGTTAGGAAAATTGATTCTGTAAGCGTGTTAAATTTCCAGTTTCTAAACTTATTTTATACAAACTCAATGAATTATAATTCCGTATACAATTAATGTACTTACAGTAATATTCCGGACTGTAAATGAAATAATGCCTAAATATTAACAATCGTAACTATGTAGTAGTATGTACTGCTAAGTGGTTATTAACGTACGGACAGACGGACACAACGGGGATATAAGGTGTTATAGTGCTACATATGTTTAGATTTAGAAACCTAAAACTGCATAATTAGATATTCAAAAATTTAAATAAAATTAAATTTTTTAGTTAAACATTAAATATTAATATTAAATATTTACAGTGTAGATATTTTTATTATGTAGATTCTATACAATAAAAATAATTATTAAATCTATAGTATGAATATTTCAAAGTAATGATGCCCATATTATAATATAGGGATGCGTCGTGAAGGGTCTTTTCTAAAAATTAGATTTCTTTTAATTGTCGATTTATTAACAAAACATGCATTGATATGTATGCAATTTTTAAATAAGTAGGCAATATCAATTAAATTCAATAATATATGTAAACATACGTAACATCAATAATTTTTGGATTTGAGTTGTTTGTATTTTGACACGAATTTTGTGCCAAATTAGATTTTAAATATGCAACATCATTTCAAGAAATATGAAAATGCATGAGTCTTGGTAATAACTATAATGGATAATACATACAACTATAGTGCTGGAATATACCCAAAATAAATTAGTTAAATATCTCAAAGTGCATTTTTATCCTCCTTCAACTTCCAGTTATCGCAACTCGACTGTATATAATGACATTTCTTTTTTTTTGGTACTTATATTATTATACGACATGTAGGTATACAATTCCAATTACATAAAATGTATTTAACGAAAATAAATACCTTGAATTTAATAGACTCAATTCTCAATACAATGCGGGCAAATAACCGCACGTCTGTTGTAAATTTATAACGACAAATAATTGGCTGAGATTTAGCATCAGGATCCGTAACCGTCCCTTGTCGTTTGTAGACCAGTGTGTTCACTGGCGATCTGAAATACCCCGACGATGGTTTCCAACTTACGAATTCTTCGTCGCACACTGTATCTGGTATTGCAGTACCGAATTTCGTGTCGTTGAAAAAGTCATAGTGAGCCCAATAATACAACGACGACCTAAAAAGAAATTACACCTGTTATGTTTTGTTTTCTTTATTAAAAAAAATAACTTTGATTTTTATTGTTGGCATATTCTAATAATAAACCGATAGGTTTATTTTTATATTACAGATTCGATTTGAGTGTATGTTGTAGCAAATCAATGTTTGTTCAAATTTAAGTAATACTTTCCTTATATCGTATATCTGTCGCCGATTAGGATTTATCTGTAAATGAGGACAGGGGAAGAGCCTCTCGACCCATATTCTTTATTTGTTCTTAATACACTTAAATTGTACAGTTATTATGATAATATTATATCGCGTGCGGCGTCGCAGATATAGACTACTTGTGAAGATTCACCACTGCTAAGTGGTCCGTTTCTGCCATTTTCCGGTACAATAATAATTTAATATATTTTACAACGGTCACCCACTGCGCGTAATAAGCCCAACGAGGAATATTAATAATTATGAACATATATACACACATTAATCATCATACTATAGTATCTATAGATCAACAACTATATACCTATATAATATTCATTATTCTCACCCCGAATAACTGCCGGTCTTGCTTTCAAATCGGATAAACATGGAATTTCCCGTCGATATGAAATCGTGTTTTTCGGCCGGCTTAGAAAACGTGTCACAAAACGTTTTAATGATTTTCGTATCGTCTGGTTCCGCGGCATCGTAGAGGGTTAAGCTTTCCCCGCAGTCGCCGGTCCAGTCGCTCTTCACAGGACTCTCAATGCTATTTACTCGAAAGCTATAATTTGATCAAGTATTTTTATTTTTTAAGGTCACATCTGCAGTAGATATTAATCACTACTGAAAACGATAACATTATGACGTATTCGGCTGGGCGAACATCGGTTTCAACAATAATAAATAATAATATAATAGGTAGGTAATGAATAATTATCGTTCAAAGTAAAATTATTCTGTAGGTACAATATTTAGTGCGAGTCGACATACCTGGGAAAATAAACTCGGACTACTTGATTCGGCAGCCCAAGTAAATGATAAGTGCAAGAGGTGTGCGGAGGATACCAGTGAGCGATCGACATGAATATCCCTTCGGTGTGGTGATCTCTGCTCAGATGTTCACTCGATAAAATCCAATTGCAAGTACCGTTTTTGTCACCGGCGGTCTGCATGTGGCCGGGCATATTACCAACGTTAAAATGAAAGCCAGTATTTAAAAGCGGGCCTATATTGAAATAAATAAATAAAATAATCAGGAATAAGTTTACTAACACTTATAAGTTATTATTATTAGTATATAACATACAAGTATTTACACAAATAGTAAAATAAAAAAATTATTCATAATAAATTAATAACCAAGAAATAGGTAGGCACCTATAATAATAAATATAATATGAATATTTGGTAGCCAGTAGGTGTTAAATAGGTTAAATTTTGAATAATTTTTAAATTTTTAAGACTATATAGATATATAATAGGTATCTGCAATCTGTATACCTACTATTGCAGATTCCACATGAAACAATAATAAAATCATTTTCATTAAGTAATTATTTCATATTGTAGTATAGTTGGCTATGTGTGCTTTAACCTTTTAAAAACTAATAGTTTTCGAGTTTTTTAAGAAATTATACTTTATAATATACCTAGTGGCTATAATTTGTAAATGCATATAGTTTTATTACATTTTAACATTCTTATCCTTTATTTATATTATTTATATGTAAATATTTTATAACTTTCTCGACTTGATTATTATTATGTTTAAGTGAACAACAAATTCAAGTTAGGTCTCAAACTATTGCCATTTAATCTAAAGTTTTAAAGGAAATGGATATATTAATTTAATTTACTACATATTGTACAATACACGCCTAGCTATATAGTATATAAAATATATACATATTTGTTTCTCCACCTACTTTATTAAATTTAAATAGTCGTAATGTATACACTATAAAGGTGAGAGAACGTAAAATAAACGATTAGGTGTAGAGTAATATTTTTCTTTATCGTTTTATAACTCGTAAACTTTAAGAATACTAATTTGAGAACTATTACTCATATTATAGCACCCATAGGTGTATATATATATATACTATATAATATTAGTATACAATTGGTTTATATAATTTGTTGAAAGATTTAATAGGTACTCCAACAGTGAAAATGAGAGTTTTATGGAGGTATATTTAAAAAGACCTACGGACAATAAATTGACTGAAATAATTACAATAAAGTTTATAAAATCGACAAATCTTATTTAGAATTTTCTTACTCGACTATAAAATAGCCATAATATTATAGGTACTTGGCTGACATAGTAAATACACATGACATATCTAATTACTAAATAAAAAATAACTTTTACTGATTTAACCGTTTTAATTTTAACTGTCAACTGTCAAGACTCATTATAGAATATTATAAAAAATATAAATAAAACCGTACCTGCTGTTGATGTTACAAACTCCACAAATAAGTCTTCACTCGTACCGACAATTGAATGGGGAAATTTGCCCATTCCACAAAAAGTACCAATTTCTGGGCTTGATGCGTTTTTACCGTCATATATTTTTATATAATCATACGGGCAATACTCAGCTCCTTTAACATATTTTAATCGTTTGATATTAGCATACTGCAGTTAATAAATGTATTTTCATTGGAAATTATAGAAATATTAATGCATTGTCACTAACGTATAATTTATTATAACACTGACGGCATTCAATAATACATTGTGAATACCACAAAGGGCACAAACAATACTCGCATTCTACTATAATTTTATTTATTTTATCTTTACTGCTGGTTGAATATTTAATTATAGTATAATATCGTATTATGTAGGTACCGATAGGCTATCAAACCGCAAATAAATTCAATTTTTGCTTTGAAATGAAACCATTTATTTCATATTTATTTAATTAATATTGTAATGAAATACCTATGATCATGCCATTTATATTTTGAATATACATATTTTCATAAATAGGTGGTTTAATTTAAAATTAGGAATTTTGTGGACGGACATAAATTAAATGATGACATTTAATTCCAATTTTTGTTTTTGTTTCTTAGCAAAAAAAATATGCATTCAAACGAACTGAACTAATTTTCATTAAGATGTACAGCAGCAATAGGACAATAATTGGCCCTTCAAAATTTGATAAACAGCCAATACATATTATAAGGGTTAGAAAAAAAATAACAATTATTGTGATAATATGCAAAAATTGTGTTAAGGACCTAAATGACGAATAAAAATAAATGCGCTATTGGTTTAATGATATGTTTTATTATACTTTCAGTGGATCGCTAGATATTAGTTTTACAATCATTATTTTTTATTTATCGTATGCTAATTATGCGTTTTTTTAACGGATTTTTCAGAAAACATTTTTTGATTCATTTCTATATAAATATGTTAATTTAACAAAACAAGTAGGTACCAATTAAAAATGTAATTTTCAAATTGTTCTAATAGTTTTCCAAAACATTATGAAAAAAGTGGGTATTATCAATGCTAAGACATACTAAGACACTTTTGTATGAGCTAAACTCGTTTCAGAATCGTTTTTCCGGAAGCTTAATATTTTCCAACCTTTATTTTAGATATATTATATTGATATTACAATGATGTGTGTTTTTTTTTTAGATTCTTAGCTCAGGAATGATGCTTGTGGTTTTACAATGGTGAAAATGTGTAAATTATTTTGAATTAGAAATACCTACATAAAAAATTTTCATTTTAAATCTAAGATTTGAAAATGTAATACAAGATTCCTCATAAGTTTGTCTACTTTTATCAAAAAAAAAAAATGTCAACTTTAAGTCAAATTAAATTTTTATGAGCGTTTGAAGTTTATATTTTTACAACATTGGATATTCACTCGATTTCTCATGTAGCGATTTTCTTATTTTGTTGTAAATTAAAAACGAATGACTGTAGATACATGAAATTTACACCATATTATGTTTATATTTTGATTTTCTATATACCATAACATTTTGAAAATTGCGGACAAATTCAAATTTCAATTTT
The DNA here is from genome assembly GCA_008086715.1 of Sitobion miscanthi. NCBI lineage: Eukaryota > Metazoa > Arthropoda > Insecta > Hemiptera > Aphididae > Sitobion > Sitobion miscanthi. The sequence goes on along the minus strand of CM017800.1, from coordinate 10,282,869 downwards.
TTAATTTTTTTTCTATAAATTATCAATAGAATGTTATTTGTTGGATCAAAGAGCATGAAAAATTAATATAGGGCTGCTGATATATTGCAATAATAGCAGATGACAAATATTAAAAATACATATGCATGTTTTTTTATAATCATTTAAAGTTCAATTTTTGACGAAATTTATCAAATTGAAAATTTACAAATTATATTTAATTATTTAGCAGTTCAAAATGTATAAAATGTTCAACTTTTATAGCTAAGGATTACAATTTTAAAACAAATTCCCACGTAAATAGGTCAAATATAAATTACTTTATTGACAATAATATAATCAAATATACAATATACATAGTATAATATCATAGGCTGACTGAACGTCTTCGCTCAGAATCGTTTTTCTCATACAATGGTATTATATCATTGAATTCGAATTTAACACAATTCATTACAGTGACCCACTTGTAACCTACTGTACAACAGTCAGCAGAGCGACACCAACTTGCCCAATTTTTTTTATTACTAAAAATATTGTATAATTGTGAATAGATAGGTGTAATAAAAACTTTATTAGTGTATAGTTACCTGAAGTGATCGGTCTCATAGGACATGTGATTATATTTTCACATCGCTGACCATCCACGTTGAATTCTTCATTTTGAATGTACAGACGGATAAACGGATTTTTAGTGTTCAGCCAATAATTGCACTTGAGATTTCTTGGATACACTCCTGGATACGCTGGACTTTGGACATAACACGTTTGCAGTCGACATTCTTTAAATGTCCTATCACAATAGCTCCTTTAATCAATTTAAATAAGGTACAGAAAATTAGTGAGCAATATACGTGGGTATTTAATATACATACTAATTATTGTAAGTTAGAAATTGTAATAGTTGGAAATGTATTAATTTTCTTTTCATTTATACGTCTATACATTTACCATATAAACATACAATATTTATAATTATTGATTCACCTACAATTATTATTTTATAGTTTAAACCTTTGAGAGTTCGAAACTATGGGTAATTCGAAGAAAATGCTCGGTCCCTTGATGATTTTGAGGAAATTCGAAGAAAAACAATGCAATCAGGTAGGTAGGTACCCACAGCGTTATTCAAAGTAAAATGTAGGGTGAACCAGGCATTAGGCAACCAGCCGCCAACAGTTGACAATTCGAAGTTCTTACCATTCAACTCTTGGCGATTCGAAGTTGTTTCACCGTGATTGATCGTTCATAAAGTGTACTTTCTTATCATTAATAATTAATTATTATAAACTTAGCTCGTTTTTTTCAAGGGCCCTCGAGTTGTTATAGTAGGTACATATTTCTAAATTTATAGATACGAATATCTTATCGTATTTTGAACTAATATTAGAAATTCAAACACAAATAATTTACAAATTTTCAGTTAAAAATTCAAAAAAGTTTTTCTTTTTTTAGCTAACATTAACATTTTTTATAGAAAATTCTACACAAGTTTTTCTTCCTTTAACAAAAAACAAAGTTTACAGAACATTATTTTTTTATGAGCGTTTGAACTTATAATTTTTAATTATGAATACTACAAATTTGAATATCCACGTAATTTTTTAGCATCTGATGTCAGATGTTTTATCATAGCACAAACACTGATAATTGTAAAGAAACAAAATATATAAAATATCTAATTGATATTGTTCTAACCCAGGGTTCAACAATCCTCTTCTATTTGGATAGAGTTCCGGATGCTGGCCATATCGTAAGTAAACTTGAGTTTCCTGTTCAGCTCTTGAATCGAAACTGTAATAAGTTTGATCTGTAAAGTTATTTGTCTGAAAAATAACTCGAACTGAACTTGTTTCCGACAAGAATGTTTGCGGTTGTTCAATTTCACCACAATACGATCCTGGTACTTCTTTCTTAGAAGTAATTGTTGCGGCGTTACCTTTGCCCGCATGATCAAGTATCTTAAATTTAAAATAAAATATAAATGTCATTAATATTCTACTACCTACACATAATAAAAAATATTTTACAGAGTGGTTCACCTGTTGCTATAAATTGACGATAATCTATTACGACGTGTTATACCTATGTATTGTACATTAATGTTTTACTTTCTTTTTTATTCCTAAGTATTATATAATTCCATTAGAAGGACGTGGTTTTAACTAAATTAAATAATCTTTAAGATATTTTGATCTTTGTATATTATTTATCTACTTATGGTTACAATCACGCTAAATGATGTAGGAACAAATAAATAAAAATCAGCAAATCGTTTTGAAATGTTTGACTATGAAAATGCATCCATATAAATGTTCGGGTAATCGACGCTCAACAATACATGGGTTATGAGTGTGCGTGTTATACATGCATCGACTACACACGAATATTTAGTATCCTAATTGATAATTATTTCAAGTTTTATTATTAAATATATTTGATATGGAATCAAGGTTGGAAATAAAGAATAAGAAAATATACATCAATTGAGTAGATTACGTCTACATTATTCATTTTGGAGTGTAAGAGTTCTTTCGGGGTTCCGATTTACGCCACGTGTTAACACTTCGCCACTTCGGCAACTCAGCAAAATAAAATACCATTTGAGTGAATTATTGTAACCCTTGGGGGAGCCATAAAGTTCACAACTGTTGAAACTTGAAAGAAACTATCTGTAAACCTACTAGAGTTCACGAATTATTTATTTCCTTATCATGGGACATTCAATAATTTATTCGAATTATTTGCGGACTGAGATTTTATACGTAAGTGTAAAATATATAGTATAGAGGTACCTACATAATACATGCACAAAATATTACCACAGATACAAAATGAAATAAGATTTATAAATCACATATTGAAACCTAGATCATATAGGTACGACTATCAAAATATAAACGAAAAAAAATAATTACCTATCGACCCAATTCATTTAACATTTGCAGGTTTGTCAATACATGTTTTGGTTTAAAATACTTTAGTTGCTTAAATTATTCGTATTTTTCTTGATTTAAATTATTAATTGGGTACCCATTCATAGGTACTTAGAATGTGGTCTGTATAGAATCTTTTGACTTCAATAAATATTCACTGACCATTTATTAGTTTTAAAAAACTTGCATATTATTATTAAACATATTAAAATAAACTAAAACCAAAACAGTATTTTTTAAAACTACTTAGGTAATTAGTTGAACAATGAGTGATGCTTTAACAATTTAGGGCATACAACAACACATATATGAACAAGGTCACACAAATTACCACTTTATAATGGCTTTGAATCTCTTGTAGCGGATATAAATATATAATATCATCACTCAATATATTGGCGATTGAAAGCTTATCAATTATCAGGCCGGCGATGGTGAATCTGTAATGGGTAACTAGTAAAATAACATATAAATGATACACAGCGTCCCGTTACATCTTATCACTATCAATCGCCAATAGTTTATGAGAGGTTGAGTTAAAGTTATATTTAAAATTTTTATTAAGTCACGTGATTGTTGATTCGTCTGGGTCTAGCTCATAACGTTTTATGTGACCAAATAAAAATTTAAAATGCTATTTTTATATTATTAATTATTATGCAAAGATTAATTACTATTTATAGAATTTAAGTATATACAGATTATGTACTAAAAAAAACTGCAGCTGCATATTGAAACTAAATCGATATAAGTCATAAGATTAAAATATGTCTTATAATATAGATTAGACCAACTGTTCCCAAAGTGTGCGCCGCTCTGTCGAAAAATTTTTATGATCCAAAAATAAATTTGAAAACAAAATCATGCCGGTGACGGAAATAATTATGATTATGTAAATAAAAATGTATAAACTATGTATAATTTAAATTCAATAAATTTTTTCATACTACCCGTCACGATCTTTACTGGTTTTTATTTAGTTTTTCTATTTTTTATGATTATTCATGATATGACTTATGGAAGGGCGCTCTGAGAAAACCTTGGTTCAAATAGGGTGCAGCGAAACAAACAAGTTTGGGAACCCCTGGATTAGACCATAGATCCAGTGATTGACTATAATAAATTATTATTTATTTCTGATATATGTATTTTGTATGAAGTAGGTACCTAGTTCACCATTGATCCAAATAATATATTGCAATATAAACAATCTCAAATGTTTGTTATTTTCCTTAGGTTTTTATATATTCTGGGAAAATATGTTTTACATTTTATTACTAGAAAAAGTTGAAGTTCAGAAATGCATATTGTAATAAGTAATTTTACTTAACTTTTTTATTTAGATTTTTAACGGCAGTGAGAAAGTTTAGTGATTTAGAAATACTATATTTTTGTTTCAAAGAATACTTTGTGTACAATAAGTAGTTTTATAAAGCATGGTTATTCATTGAACATTATTTATTAATTATTTTATTTTTTACGACTACGGACTAAGTTGGCACCAGTATAGATATAATACATTAATACCAATACAATTGATGATCAAAAATCATTATAAACATAAAAACTAAGAAAATATCACAATATAGATTGATGTTGTCACAATTTTTAATTTAAAAGTATTTACATGTTTATTTATCACAATAATCACAATTCTAAAACAAACAATATAATATACCCAATGATAATATCTGCAATATTTTTAATTCATATTTTTGTTAATTATAATTTATAAAAATTTAGTTCAGGTACTTATTAATTAATCCTTGCTAAGCTTAACTACAGTTAAAAATATTATTTTTGTTGACAGAATACAAATAATATTGTTTTTATAGTAAATGCATACAGAATGATTTAAAGTTGCGTGACCGTGTTATATATATCTCAATTTTTTTTCGATTGTTTCGAATTATAATTACTATTTTTAGTTTTTAAAAAAAAAATATACAGTACAGTTGACCAACTTTGCGAATACTTGCAAGCCTATTTTTACACTATATATTAGAATCGTTTATTTATTTTATTTTATTCCGTGAGTACGTTGTATATCCTTTTCGGGAAATGGACCATCCATTTGGTACGAATTCAAACTCCCAATCGATAAACAGGACCACAGGACTATTCGAAACTTTTAAAACTCCACTTCTACTCTAAAATGTACCCAATAAATAAACAGGTACGGATAAAACATCGTATACCCATGACATTTCTCAGTCCCCGGCCATTCATTCAGAGTCTTAAATATTAAACCACACATGTGTTGCACGGCGTAATATATAGGCAATAGTACGTTTCCGTGTAGAACAACGTTTTAAAATGTCCATTATTGACATACACGGATATTAATATGTGGCTTTCAAACACCGATGTCGATATGCGTTTTGGTGAAAATGAAACACAGCGTAATGGTGTAATGGACATTTTTTTTATAGAGAAAGACAAATGTTTAAAAGACGTGAGAACATTAATTGATAAATGGTAAAAAAGAGAATGACAAAGCACCTAACTTTTATTTATACTTGAAAAAGGCGTGTACCCAATAAAAATTCTGCACACAACACCTCTCATCATAATCCAATTTAGTGACTACAATTTTTCTAGTTAAAAACACATCGTAATATTTGTATTTTTAAACGTACTTACCAAAAACAATGAATAATAAAATAATCATTATTTATATTTTATTAATCAGATACCCAAAAGTAAACGGCATTCAAAATAAAAATGTCAGCGCATTAAATATAGTTTAAATAAGTCTAACTGACAACTTTAACTTACTAGTCACAATTATTAGTGTACAACGTGTCGTCGACGTTGAATCACGTACAACTATTATTGTAACTTTTAACTTTTAAGAATAATAATAACAACAACAATTGGTATCAACGCCGTACAATCGTCGGTCGCGGGCTCGCGTTGGCAGCCCTGCCGATGCCGATCCGTTTCCGTAACCGGGCGCGCGGCGAACACCGACGCGCCTCACTTCAAGCCCGTAGTGCGCGACCGACGGCGTTTCCGCGTTTGTTTACTGGTTAGGTATTAGGTAAATACTAAAGTGCCGGACAGTAATCCGAAAGCCGTACGTTTGAAAACGTTTAAACTCCGAATCTGTTTCGAATTCAGTCCCGTACTCCTGTGACACACAACCCGCAAAAATGGTGAGTATTTTAACCGCACAACTCTTGGGTTTCCAATTTTTAGTTTCTCACGACTTGTTGTGTATTGCCCGCGATACGACTCGTGTATGCGAAATCCAAAACGTCGCGATAGATTTTCCTTCGACAGAATTCTGTAGAATACCTACGTAATTAATGATATGATGTTTGCACGTTTCGTGTCTGTTCGACTTCTATTTGGACGTTTGACGTCTACTCAATTTGGTTTTTGACGAACAGATTGGTTGGAAACTGTCGTTTTGTACTGCTGCCCCGCTCATTGGTTCGAAATCGAATACTGGCGAGTCTCGATAAATCGAACTCAACGGGAATAAAAATTAATTTAACTTAAAGATGTTGTTGTACAAGTTACAAGCATTTCAAAGGCCAAGAAAAATTTGAACCGTTGAATGTTTTCGCGCTTTTGTGAATTGGTCGTGCTAGGTAGATCGAACCGCGTACGGTTCAAGACCGTTAATGGCTCGACACAGTTACACAAGTTCAGTTATTGGATAGATTGTTTCTCTATGCTAACCATCCACAAATGTATTCAATTTCTGCTTGTTCTATTTGATATTTTAATTCTATGTATTTTTAATGGGTTTACTTTATACAATGTGTCTTGTTTCATGAATTCAATTTTACTGCTTATAGCCTGTCACAAAGAATAACAAGATGATGCAGCACATCAACTACAGAGTGCGCGTTATCTTACAAGATTCCAGAATGTTCATTGGCACATTTAAAGGTATTTTATTCGACTTTTATAAATAATAAAATTGTTGACGTTTGATCGTATTGCTAACATTTTTGTGTTTCATAGCCTTCGATAAACATATGAACTTGATTTTGGCCGACTGTGAAGAATTTCGTAGACTGAAAAGTAAAGCCAAAGTACCTACAATACCCGCAGAACCAAGAGAAGAAAAGCGTGTACTTGGTTTTGTTTTATTACGTGGTCAAAATATAGTATCTATAACTATCGAAGGACCCCCTCCACCTGAGGAAGGTCTTCCAAGAGTGCCACTACCAGGTGGTGGTGGTGGTCCAGGATCTAGCCGTGCTGCCGGACGAGGGATGCCTTCTGTCATACCATCAGCAGCTACACCTGGTAATATTTTAGAATTATATATTTATTGTTCTTCAAATTTAGTAAATTAGATTTTATATTTTTTAAAAACCATAGGTTGGTTTTTTTTGCTCTTATTTTTATTGAACATTATTATTTTTGGTTAGTACCTATTATAGTTATAAATATAACTATTATAATACTTAATGTAATTTTTTAAAAAACTTCCATCTATTTGTAGGTTATAGAATGATAATACATAATATATATTTTAAATACATATTTTTTTAAGTTTGATTTTCTTTTAAATTATTTATCTATTTTAGAAATTAAATTGTTAATATATTATTATATGATTATTTTTTATAAGTATTCACAAAATATTTTATTGTCATAAATTCTTTTTATTTATTTTAAAGTTCTAAATTGTTTTATCTTATTTATACCTATAGGCTTACAAGGACCAGTGAGAGGTGTTGGAGGTCCTTCGCCAGCTGCAATGGCACCAACTAGAGGTGCTCCCGCTCAACCACCAATAAGAGGTCCACCAATGATGGCTCCTCCGCCAGGGATGATGGGTATGCATATATTTAAATATACATTATTTGGTACATGTCATTAAATCAATGATGTATTTAATAATATTTTAATTATTTCTTAGCTGGTATGCCACCAATGCCTGGTATGGGTCGAGGTGGACCACCACCAATGCCAACCAATAACATGCGTGGTCCTCCACCTATGATGAGAGGTAAGTAGTGCTGTATATTAAAATTGATCAACATTTTTTCTATATATAAAAATTATTATTTAGGTCCTCCAGCTGGTCCAAGAGGATATTAGTGTGTAATACTGATGTTATCTACTGAAGATTTGATATGACTAAATAAATAATCATCGCATAACATTCAATAATTGTATTACCAATTTCATAAGCTAGTGAAGTTCAACAACACATTTTATTTAATATTGTAAATTCTTTTAAATTAATAACTTCTAATGATAACATACTATGATTCCATATACTAGTATATAATATATTATTATATTGTATATATAAAATATAAGTGTGAAATTGAACAGGTAAAAATCTACAAAACAATCAATGTCTATTGGTTATTTATTTTGGTTAATCTTTGTTGGTTTTTTTTTATTCATGGGCTTTATTTAATAGTTATTTTCCTGTTTATTGCATGTATATTTTTAAAAACTAAAACTACTTTCCATACATTATATTGGCAAGCATTAATTTACTTGTTCATAATTATGTACATAAATGCTCACAAATTGTGTTGTAATATTATTTTTAATTTTATCATTTATAAACTACATTTAAAAATTTAATCAAAGAGAGTCATTGCAGCAAAGTGTAAAAAAAAACTAGTTATATTATTAGTATAGAATTAAAATGTCTGTAATTGTTTTAATATATCTCATTTATATTCCAAAACTTTTTATAAATAAATGTTTTTTTTTCATTTAGTGTTGTGTAGCAGATATAACATGTACTATAAAGTCTTAATAAACTACTGATATTTTAACTATAAATATTTTAAAACATCATTATGGTTTGAATATAGCTATTGCCTATTGACATTTTAATTTTAAACTGTAAAACCAAACCCAATAAAATAATTTTAAAAATAATACAAACTCAATCCAACACACACATTGTAATGATTGGTGTAGAACAATAAATGCTAAACTAGCATCACAAAATATAATTTATTGCATACATTTAGATAATGTATACTTGGAAGTTGGAATAATATAAAAATATTCACTGATATGTCAAGATGTATTGTAGTAATGCTATATTTACCAAAAATAAATTTTCTTTTACTATAAAAAATCGAAGCTAAGAATTTATGAACTTATTGGCAGTTTTATCTTATTAGATATGATAGTTGTTTTTTAAAACAAGTTTTATATTTATGTATATAGTTGCAAACTAACGATTTATATTTATTAAACTATTCTGACTTGAATTTATTAAAATGTTAGTATTTAATTTAATTCAGTAATACTGCTGTTTGTTTAAATAATTTATTATTCACATTTATTTGGATACCTTGATATCTGTTTTTGAGTTAGTTTATAATCTATTGAACTTCAATTAGGTGAAAATATTTTATTTATTTTTAGGCTTGCACAATCATATCAACATTATGAAAAAAAAAGCAGGTTAGCATTTGGTACAAATTTGCAAAATAAACCTATGAAATACTTGAAAGTAAAAGCTAACTTGTATAAAACTTGTTACTTCTGTAGCATGTAAAAATATCTTACAGTGTAGTTAGTACTTGGGTACTTAGAACATTAACACTAATAATTATTACTTTTATGGAGGTGTAACATTAATTTAGAACACCCAAGTAGGTATAATGCCGAAGACAGACCAAAGTACAAGATAAATAGGTACTTAAGAAATATTTTCATTGAAGCAATAATGGCATTAATATAATATTATATTAGGTAACTAATATGACAAACTTTAAATCGCTATATTGACGCTTAATGCCAGTAAGTTGTACCGTCTACAGTTAAACTTCGATTAAGCTTAATCAGTTGATAACAAATATTTAACCGGGCAAATTCGGCCGATTAAACTCCGGTTAACTTTAATCAGAGATGGTACAATTGGCCCTTAGATGCCTATATCTATACTATATTAATTGACTTTAGTATACATATTTCCATTGACTAGGTACCTATCTAACCTATAGGCTATAGTTACTAACTATGCTTAAAACACTCACTATATTGTTTCGAAATAAACATAGTAAAATTTCTATTTAGTTGCCGATACATTTTATTTATATGAATTATACTATTAATTGTTATAAACTTATATTATTTGAATTTAGGTTGTCAATTCATTGAGGGTAATATCGCAAAACAAGACGTACAAAACACAATAACTAAATTAAATAAGGACCGGTGGTTATGATCGGGTCGGAACTTGAAAGTGTAAAAGAAACTCATTGTGTTGAGAAATAATCACTGGGAGGGAGTAAGTATAATAGATTCGAACGTTTTGAATCAAGAGAGGGCCGGAACTGGGAAAGTCAAATAATATATGATATAGCTAGTATGGCTTAAAATGCAAATGCTTTCCGTTATGAGTCATGACTCTTGATCGAATCCCAGGGGTAAAATAAAGGAAAGCAGTGTAAACCGATTAGAATAGAATGAATTAAAATATCGTAATCGTAGTTTGATAACACCCACAAATAAAAACTAGAATATTAAGCATTGAAAAATACTTAAATTCACTATATTTATCATCCGGGGATTCTTGCCACCCGAGAATTATCGAAGCATCAAACACGCATTTCCAATATTTAGGAGCAAATATTTTTCGAGCTCTGCTCTATACATTATCATAGAGTACTAGTATTCTATGACATTATACAAATAATTCGACTCTTCTGATACCTACTGATAACTATAAGAGCTTTTACAGTTTCATGCATCGATTCTTATGGGTTATTTTTATAGAAAATATATTTAATTTATGGTATTTCAGGATACACTGTACACTACACGCTCACCTAAATACTATTATAACTCATCATATACGCCCAAAAGTTGACTTTCATACATCGATATTTAAAAAAAAAATATCCTTGGATATTTAATTGGATAAATAATTAAAAAACGGGTTAGTGGATGTCGCTCTGATGTACAGTAGGTTACAAGTGGGTCAGTGTATAATGGATTGTATTAAACTTGAATTCAATGATTGTACAAAAAAAACGATTCTGAGCAAAGACGGTTTATCAGTATGGATTTTTTTAATTTTTATTATTTATTATAGCCTAAGTTGAATTAATATTATAATATAATAATTTTTTATTCGTTGCTACGCTGATAAACAAATCGTTAGAAATTAAAATCCCATTTTAAGTGGTTTTTCGTAATTTGTCAGTAGTTCTTCCCGTGGCACTAAATAACTATTGAGAAAATCGAAAGATGACCTCTCTAAAGTATCATCTTCATCCAATTTGCTAAAAGATAAGGTACTATATTATGTCGAAATCAAAGCACTCCTTCCGATGTATACAGGATATATATAAAAAAAAAAAATAAACACCATTCTAAAACCACTATCTTGATTTGTAAATAATAAATAAAATGCATTTTATCGTTATAAAAGTAACTACTAATAACAATAAAAATAGAATAAAGTATATTTTGTTTTAAAAAATGTCGTTTTTTAACGAATTGAAATTACTAAAAAATTATTTTCAAAAACTTAGTAGTTTTTTAAATAATGAGTGTCTTATACATTAAAATGGATCACCCGGTATAGGCAGTTGGAACTGGAAAGGTGACATTTTGATCCCAAGACTTGGATCAACAAATCAAAAAATAATTATGAGTGTATCAAACCGTCCCCTAAAAGATCAAATTGTTCTTGGAGACAATTTAAATTTCTAAACGAATAAAAAATCACCGAAAGGATCTAATTGACCCCATTGATGATCAATATCCGTTTAGTAACCACTAAGTAACTTTAAAAAAAAAATCCTTTTTAATTTTTTATTCACTAGTATTTATATGACAGTACTTTCCGTAACAGATCGAATTATAGTTTCGTATTACCGTCATATTCAATATAAATTATAATCAGATCCTATAGAAGCTAAAAATCTAACACGATCCAATGAAATCAAGTCCTAATTCCTAATGTTAAATGGTTTTAGGTAATAGATGATATATAGGTAGTACTATTGATTATAAATACTAGTAAGTATTTATAATCAATGGTAGTATCTACCTATATTATGGTTTAATATATAATTTTTTTTATTAATCGTAATTTACAAAATACGGTTTCCTATATGGTTCCACATCATTGTACATAGTACCTACATAAATACATAATCTAGGTGTCAGCATATTTTTAGCAACCTCATAAATAAATTAAATGTTTAACAAAGCGGATCAAAATGTCCCCATGGAAAACCGGGTCAACATGTCCACGGGGATAGTTGGATCCTTTCAGACACTTTTTGATCTACTCAGAAAATAAAATTTTTTACAAAACGGATCAAAATGACCATTGATCAATAACATCATATCCCATCACCTATTAGCACTATAGGTGCAATTTAGGAAGGGGGCACTTGGAGGGGCTTAGCCGCTCCAATATTAAATTTAACTCCTCCACAAAATTGTACTTCAATTTAAGTATTAATTATTTAATTTACTAATACAGTAAACGTTTGAAAAAATTATTTTATAAAGCTTAAAGAATGATTCATTATTCACGTATTTTCCATAGTAAATAATCGGATCCACCCTCAGACCATAATGTGTAGTAATGTAGGTTTAATAATATTATAAAATACCTATTACAAATTAGAAATTAGAATATTACATTTGTCTAGAATATAGTCGATACTCGATAGAAGTGTTTTTTTTTATACATTTCCAATTTCGAATCGACGGTTACAATTATAATATAAATGTTTTAATTTGTTTTAATAAAAATATCTTTCATTTTGGTAATAGGTAGAATGGTAGATGTATAGTTATAATATCAATTAATATGTAGAAAAGTGGGTGAGAAAAAAATATATATTTTGTTATTTAATATTAAAATAAACTAGGTAATGTATTTCAAAGGTATTTTGATATGGGGGGGGGGGGCAAAGCTACCGTAAGCTACAAGACTGTTTCATTTTAATATGTAAAGCCTCTCCAAAGCAAAAATTGAAATTGTGTCTATGATATTTGGCACTTGCTTTTTTTTTCTAAATCACTAGTAAATAGTCAATATTTTTTTTGTTCATATAAAAATAAAACTTAATATATGTCATAAATCATAATCATACATTTTCTAATAGTAATTGTATTTAAAAATAACATTTGGTGATTAGCACAAAAATGGGACCCCATTGCCTGCAAACTATCATTCATTAATGTTTTATTATTTTTACATTTTTTCCCAAGTATCCGTTATGTAAATGCAATGTTGTTATCTTGCTCTATTCGTAATTTATTTTTTTCATTACCGTTTAAAATGGTATTTATTTTTAATATGTTTCAGTTTGAACACCTAAAAATAATATTATTATTACTTGGTGTACCTATAGATGGGTGCGAGGTATAAAACTGCGAATTATAATGACGCATATGAAAAGATTCTGGACTATCAGTTGTTCTAGCTTCTTCTGATGGTTTATCTGCCCATAAAATTGCATCAGTTTCTGCATAGTTTTTTAAGTAAATAATCGTCCGAAATTAGACGTAGGATAATTTTCTATGTAACTATTGTACCTACATACCAGTTTATATTTTTATGTTGTACATAAATTATTATACACAATATGATATACACATATATTATTTGGGGCGCAATCGTGTTGTAATTAGTCGGGCAAAAAAAGAAAAAGTGCGCAATCGTGTTGCTGCAGCATTTTAATCAGGGACGAAGGGTACCTAATGGCACTAATACTTATGTGTAGCTGTACATATTATTATTTGCCCACAGACAGTAGACAGTGCTGGCGGGTATTATAAAAGTACCTACATATCGAAGAAAGTTCGAAAAAAAAAGCAACCGAGCCCAAGCCCTGTATTATTTTATGCATCTAATATGTGTGCATACTCTATTATATGGGTACGTTTCCAAAGCCAACCCGTCTACATTAATGCCTGTAAATAGACGTTTGTGTAAAAGAAAACTGTGTCGGGTCGAAGGACGCTTACCGTCCACCGCCATTGTGATTTGGGAAGGGGGGGGGGCGTATAAAAACTCTTTCAGAATTGACAAGGTTTAATACGTATTATTATGTAATATTAACATATATGATGGTCTATGGCAGCGGTTCTTAACTTGTGGTCCGGGGCTTCCTGGGGGTTCGCGATACTCATGATGTTGGGGGTCCGCGGCAGCCTTAACACATAACATACGTCAATAAGTGACACGAATGCATTATTACAATATTGACGGATTATTAAAATTTATCAAGTATGATCAGTTTTTCTTGTTCATACGAAATGTACATGCATATAGCACTGTAGTCTCGGCAGTCTTATATTTACTGCCACTTGGTGCAGTTGATCGATCGTACTCAATTATGGTTTTATGTTACATTTTTGTAAAAAATTAATTGTAATAAAATAATATTATAAATGTGTATGTTTTGTTATGTCTACTTACGTAATTTGTCGTATAAAATAATTATTATAATTTTGGTTATGATAACATGAGATGTTTTGTAAAAAAAGAAAAAGGTATTCGAAAAAAAATTGGCATCGGGGGTCCGTGATCTACAAAATGTTAAGAACCACTGGTCTATGGCACTGTACGATAAATAGGTATTTGGGTATACCTATGGGTAATAGCCAACATAAGGTATATACCCCGTTATACCGGGATCTCCGATTGGTCGGCCATCGCGACCACCGCGAAACGTGTCGTCATATTTATTTGTTACCCAAATTATATACATGACCGCAGTGCAGCCAGACAACGTGTCGCCAGGAATTTTTTTTTCGCCGTTTATTCATTTTACGATTCGCATAATGACGCTCGGGGTGAGTCGTCACGACGAATACAATAAAACGTAATTAAAGTCTTACGAAACACAACGGTCGTCGGTCAGACACGCGCTCGTGATTGTCGAGTGGTTTTGTTGGTTTATTTTTTAATTGTCTTCTGCAGACTGCAGAGTGCCCACATATATAGCTATACAATATTATATTATTATACTATTATTATTATCTACACAGCAGCCCGTTGACTTGGATGTTTGGTACCAGCTGTGAGCCTCTGCTCATTCTCTTATACCCGTTTAGTCAAAGGCAAGAAATTAATAATTATTAAATTTATAATGCTGCGTAACTTATTATAAGTTATCACTGATGCGGTTTAAACCGTCGACGGCTATGTATTTATTTGACTTTAAACTTGCTATACATGGCTACCTATTCATAATAATAATAGTAGTAATAATGCACACATGATGTATGCATAATATTTATTATAGCACCTACGTAAAGTGCAATACAGTATAATCGTTCTATAGAAATATACGAAGGTAGTCGCTGTACTTCACATATTCAAATTGCGGTGAAAAATATTTTACAATTCGACGTTCGCAACCGAGGTTGTCTATACATTTGGCTTTATTTAAATAGTTGAATAGACAATTGTTGTGACTGATTCACTACTGTATTGCTTCAGTATATATGACGTATAGTCTTGGACTGCACTATTAAGTTATGTGGAGTATGAGTTGTACGATTCAAAAAGTATACCAATCTTACAAATATGATTCATTTTCATGCTGACCGGAGGACGCAGGTATGAAAAAATGATTACCCTTTCAAATTAAAATTTTTAAAAAAAGTGGCTAATACCTCTAAAATGTATAAGTAAACAGTATTATTATAATTTAGATTTAGATCTCACTATTATATTAATTTGTGTAGAGAAATGAGATTGAAATATTAGGTAAATAAAAAAGTGTGCAGGTATAGGTACCCATCTTGTCAATAGTTAAACAGTAAAATAGATAGGTCTACAGTAGGAAAACTGAAAAAAATCTCAAAAAAATTGGTACCTAAGTTCGTCGGTGCATGCATTCAAATATGCTACATTAACACATAGTATAATAGACGGTACATAGTATATAATAATTATGTCGAGTATCACACGGTAACCACAAAATAAGCTACAAAAGTACCATTTGTGTTCCTAGGTAATTTTTGTTACGACCTCTGCTGCAGACGTCAGTGTAATAGAAAACGTAAAATAGTTGAAATATTTAAAAGAAAACACAATTTAAACGCGTAGCTTGTAACGCGCTAACATATATTATTATTATGCCTATGCAATATGACGTGAAATATTTTTGAGTTCCAAAACAAAAATATAACAATGTGAAATGTAAAAATCTCCATAATATGGAGAATGAATAATGTACCTACAAAAAAAAAAAAAATGTATAATACGAATTTATGAAACATATTTCAAATAATCCGTCTTTATATAATATTATTGTGTGTATGTAATAATCTCATGGACAATTTTCTGATAGATAATACTTTATCCAATTCATACAGAACGTAATTTATATCATACGACTGACGAAAAAATTAAAAGAGAACATATTTTTCATTTTAACGTCACGCCCGTTCCGTATCTGTAGCTCATTATTAGTGAGGCAGAAATGCAGAAAAGGTTAATGTCATTTAATATTTCTACAACACAACATCGTCGTGTAATGCGTTGTGTGTTTCAATCTAATTTCGTATGAAATATTCTAGTTTCCACAATAGCATAAATTACATCCATGTTTATTATAATATATCTAATTGTTAGGTACAATCGTTCTACGCACGCACGACGATCTCTTCTAAAATATTAGTTTACCTTCCGAATTCTGTATACGACTGTTGTTAAAGCTCCGTGTATGAAATAATTATGAATCACTCTTATTGTCAATTATTTTCTTATCTGTTTTGACGTTTTCTCGAGCTCGTGTTACATATACTTGGTTACGTTATTTCGGCGAAAAAGTATAATCACAATTAAAAATTTAAGCTTTATATTTATATTTTCGCCCATAGTTATTTTATATTATATATAGGTTAGGTGTAAAACCGTACGGTGTGATTCATTTAATAGCTGTGAACACCTTATTATTTTGAAGTACTTATAAAATGAATTCAATTCAATCATATTATTATACGCCCTTATTTTTCCTTTTTCACTCACGTACGTTCGTAAGTAAAATTTCAAATTACAATCAATACATTCGATTTTCGACTATCGACCAGACGATTGAAGTGTAATACGAAGGTGCACAAGTGCTTAATAGTCTTCCAAGAACGCGTACACAATCGATTTATGGAATTTTAGAAGACTTATAGTGTTTGATTCGATGAATTTTGAATTATTCATATCGTAACATTGATGCGGCGTTCGTATTCAATAATAAACTATAACGGCTATGGAATTCTGGTTAAAAATAGAAATGTAATTTCATTCGAGTGTAAACGTAGTCCGTTTAGATATAATATTATGTAATGGTAATTACACCTACCAAGTATTATACCAGTGTACCACCACCATAAAGTATATTATGGTTCCTTTTATAGTTATTTACTGGGAAACTCGACTTCGTTTTGACTCGTTGGTCGGCAGATACACAAGGTGATTAGTTTAGCGAAAAACACTCGATATTTCAAAAACTCAACTATTTAGATTTTTGAATATATTTTTAATGTTGTTGTGTAGGTTTTTACTTTTTTTGAACGACAATGTACATTTTTAATTTCATATTCCGAAGCAAAAATTTGTTTTGGTTGTTTCAATACATAAAAATCAAAATTCAGACTACCTAGTAGTCAAATAATGAATTATAACTTTATAAGTATTTAAGATTTTGATGATCAAAGTATTATAGTGCACCAACGTTTTGTGAAGTACCTATCGACAATCTATAATGTAGACGTAGGTACTCTGAAAAATAATATTGTTTGTTGTTATTAAAAAATGATAAGAATAAAATGTATAGTAAAAAATATTTTGAAACTACTTAAATTGTGAAATAATAATTAAATAATATGTTCATAAGGGATATTGATTTTTGATATTAAGATTGTTCTTCGTTAAAAATCACCCATTGCTTGAACATCATATCATTATATTATTAAAAAAATATTGTTTTATAGGACCGTCCCCGTTCAAAGAGCTGTGAAAAATTGACTTTTCCATTTGAACAACACCATGCCCGACGTTTCTTTTTGAAACAGCCAAGGCGGAAAGTGGTATAAAATAAAAGCACGAAATTAGTCAATGGACCAATGACAACATCGCGATGGATTCTGTAATCGCAGTGTCCATCTTAATTTAACAAAGCTTTGTTGAGATAGTTTCTCGTTGTTGATCGACTCTGTCGTTTCTCATCCATCTTCACGTCGGTCTTCAAATATTCCAGCAGATGTCGGAGTGGAGGATGATCCGGTCAGTTTCCCGGCGTGAGTATTGTCCTTCAACTGTGTCATCAGATGTCCCGGATGACTGTTGCAGAGCATATATCTGGTTGATCTACCACCAATGTTTGATTTTTGGTGATATTTGAAATAATTTCCCGTAGGTACACGATGTTTGTTGATAGGTCCAACAATTTGTGTGCGACATTCAAAAATCATAAAATTGAATGAAATAAAATATTATAATGGTAAATATTTATTTATATACATGCACATATATATATATATATTATTATATTATAGTCTTCGCAGCTATGTTGATTGCATAGTTGTACATATTTTATAATGATATGGTACGTATTTCTTCGATTATTATTACATTTCAATAAATAATCATATTAATTAATAGTTAATTATTAGCATTACAGAGACATCGCGTTTGTATTTTATGGTTTGTTAAAAACTTATAAAATTATGTTATATGAATTGAGTTCAACACTTTGAGAAAACATTGTGTAAACATTATAATTGAATTTGTTTAATAGAACTTTTGCTTTGTTAAATTATGCTTGTATAGTTGTATTAATCGTTGAATTTTATTAAATAACAGCTTCGTTCGATTTATATGAAGATAACTCTCGAACAAATTAAAATAAATATTGTTAGATACGACTATATGAGAGTACAATATTTCATTAAATGTGCGTCCCCACCTTTATTATTATTTTATACATTTTGTGTTAATTAATAAATGCACTAATGGCAGAAATACAGTAAATATTGATTAATTGTTTTAATTTTGTACAAATGACAATTTTCTTATTCTTTTTCAAGAGTTTTCACCACCATCACAACCTCCATCCATTTGTATCGATCTTGAACTATTCTTTCAATAATGGTTTTTCATTGCAAATATTTGTTGTAAGTACCCAATAATTAATATAATTATACTGTCATATTGATGCCTTGATTCCTATTTGTATATTGTCTGTTCTGTAGGTTTCCATGTATTATGTATTTTTTTTTCAAATAATCAGAGAAGATTATAAATAGATTTATTTACAAATTGAGATGAAAATTTAAGTTTCTATATGCTTGCGACCATATCGATAAAAATATTTTATGTAGCATGTAATTTCGTTTAATATACCTCTGCCAACAAAATTTACGTAGCCGAGGTTACAACATAAACGTATTCGTTCAATGTTTACTAAAATACATTATTAAATACAATTTTAGATTCTAAGTTAAGCGAAATTAGTTTTGGAACAATATATTTTTTTTTTTTGTGGGGGGGGGGGGGGTGTAGGATGTAAGGATGTCATAAGATAAGTTCTCATTTCATGTAGTTAGCCACTATAATACATTCCTGACTTCTCTTGGAATGTAACATTTTTTAACATAATGTGTCACACGGCACAACGTGTAGGCAATATTGGTACACTGCTGTGTAGAAGAATATATTCTTAGAATTCACATTATTGATTCAAATGTTTTATTTTAAGTTAGGTAAACCAAAAATAACTATAAGTTACACTAGTCACTAGAAATTCTAAAACTGTAATAGTATTCTAAAACCACATAAAAAAGTTATTGATGTTAATCAGTTGGGTACACCTAATAATTGTGCTATGATAATAACAGGTTATTATTATTACTATTATCCGGCTATTTTTATTATTTTGTGTACCTAGTGGCTATAGTACAAAAATGTTAAATTGTTATTGACTTATTGTATGTACCAATATTTTATCAATATCTAATACGTTGGTAATTATATAATAACACACAATACAAATACAATTATTGCTTAATGTTTGAGCTCGAAATGTTTCGTTTTTAATTACATTTTGGCCAACATATATAATTGTTAATGGTTATTACTTATACCATATAGGCCCATTCGTCAATATTAACGCAATCACATATTATTCTACAGCCGTTTTAGGGACAACATATTTTGATTAGTAGTGATATTAATACATCAACATGAAATTTAACGTAAAAATAATAAGTTACTAATAAAAATTGTTAAAACCACTTAAGGTTTTAGTCTTTGAGTTACTATTAAAATTATACATAACATATTTTACTGCATCTACAATATATTTTGACGCAAATAATAAATATAAAATTATTACATTGTTTTTGGAGTTTCACAAGTCATGCAATTATAAATTGACATTTATAATTTCTTCCCTCAATATTGCCCGCGTGTATAAATATATAAATATATTATATACGTATTATAAATTCTTGCATAAAAGTAATTTCCAACGACCGACAAAAAACTTGGGTTTTATCTTCTTTGAATGTAAAAAACTTAATTTAAAGTTTTTTTTTCTTTTGATCGAGTTGAAAGTGAATTATTACAAATGTATCTAAAAAATAAGTTTTAGTTTTACAAATATAAAATAAACTTACAAATTAAAGTGGAGTTTATAAGCAGGATATTTTCAGATACTCAATAATAAGAGTATATAAACGTTTTTTTTTCCTAAATACATTTTGATTCAATACTGTTTAGTTGACCGGTGTCGTGTATATTAGCAGACGATTGTAGTCATGCTTTTATGTTTTACAATTTGACATGAGCGTACAACGAGATCACAACATTAATTTAATATTTTTGAAATAGTTTAATCATTATGGGTACCTACGTTTATTTGGAAACGTATACGTGTAAGCAAAACATATTAAATTTGTTCAAATTATTATGGAAGGACTAACGTTGGATAGGTTGGATGGAACTGGGCGACGTAGGAATATATGTCGCGAGCATTCTATTTTATTATAAGGCACTACTGCAATAAGTTACATTTTTTGTAATCGAATTTTTCTTACAATGTCAAACTTATAATTAAATTATATTTCTTTTTTCGACCCATATTACATCGACTATAAATATTATATCAGAGGCGCGAATAGTGTTTACAATTTGGAGGGGGGAGGGGCTGTAGCTCAGGTATATACTGAATACTCTCATGATGCTTTTAAATTATCACAAGACCCCAAAAATTTTTTGCCGCGCTGCGCTCGGAAATAACTTATAATTAAACATGAACATATTATGTCTATATGTATCTATATAATATATAAAAATGAATGTTTGTCTGTCTGTCTGTCTTTTATGCATCCTAAACGGCTGGACCGATCGCGATGAAATTTGGTACAGAGATAGATTATACCTCTGTGAAGAAGATAGGCTAATTTAAAAAGGGTACCTTCGATTACCCAACTTAAATTAGAGGTTCAACCCGGGGAGGTGCTCAAACAAGGATTTTGAGGTATACTTTAAAATATAATATCATTTGCGCTTAAAAAGACATTGCTTACACATCGTGTTAAATCCAAAAGGAGTAGAACATCACAATTCGTAAGTATTATGTGACGCCGATTGGACGTATGTCTATTCCACGGGAAAACAATCAGTCTGCCGACCGATTCTCGTCAGTAGGCACACATCTCCCACCCGTTGTTGGCTTGATCACGTGGTTCTTGACGCACCAATCGAATCATTCGTGATGCGCGAAAAGTGATTATTCTCTCCAATGTGAAATCATTAGTTTTTGGCGTGGATTTAGCAGTTCTACGGGAGGGGGGGCTAAGTCTATAATTAATATATATATACAGTATAAGTTACATATATGATATAATAGTATAATACCTATGTATTATGATATATTATATAAGTTAGCTAAGTTTGTTTCAGACCCTAACCTAATTAGTAAACAGTTGAATCATTGACTGCTTTTAGTCTGTAATTCGATTATGTCAATTTCGATAATAAGTGAAATTCGACTATCCCCGACGCTGCACGGGGACGATGAATAAACAATGATCTCCGCCACGGAACTTCACTCGGCAGTTGGCCTCCTTCTCGGCTTGACATCGGGTCGACCCACCTGTATCGCTATAATGGCACTATACCGATCGGTCCTGGGTCTTGTTACTCATTATTATTTTTAAATCATCCGAATTTGGCGTTGTCGTATTACGTTCTGTTGTTATTCACTAATTCGAAGAAAATTTCAAGATTGCACAAATGCAGAAAACCCAAACGTAAAATCGTATAGCGGGTGTCACATAAATTGTTTTATATACGCAGCGTACAGGTAATCAGTGATACCTCCGCCCAACCCTAAAATGAGTGAGCGAGTGTTCATAATTATTAATTCCGTGCAAAATAGAGACAAGTGTATAGGAATAATGAAAACGTTAATGCGGAATAATTGGATTATTTAAAATAACCCAAACGGATTACAATTTGAAATTTAAGGATATATTATAATTATAGGTACCTAGTAAGTTACCTAGTTTAGTGATGATTCGGTTGTTGGGTGTATTTAGGGAGGGGAAGAGGAGAGTAAACGTTTTAAAATCAAATAAGATAGCCTAATTTCTATGTGATCAATTTATGTACTATATTTTAAATGATTGTGTTTTGTTTAGTTTTAATTTTTCATATTTTTGGTCGTTATTGGTATGTGGACATTGAGCGGTATCGTGCGTTGTCTTAATATATGGTAATTTGTGGGTTGGCTGTGGATAATAATATAATATTAACCGTCTTCTGAAGTTTATAGATCAAAATATTCTTAATCTAAAAATAAAGGTATCTTCTTACTAGCACCTAACTTACAGTAACAATAAACAACAGCATTAAGTAAAATTGAAAATATTTTTTTTGTCAATAATTTGTGGTAAATATTATCTAAAATAAATTTAGTCGGCTTAGCTTCCCAGCTCCTTCCTAATTGCACCACTAATTATTAAGCACCCTATTATAATTTTAATTTATTAATTTATATTTTTAATAACATAACATTTTACTGTTTTTTTAATTTTTTAATTTTATAAGCTACATTTATTAGACCATTAAAAGTGGCGGGATGTGTGGCCAGATCGTTTGAAACGTATGTGGTAAACCGTTGAAATGGTGAATAGTTTTTGTATTTTTCAGACGGTTAGCCAATAATAATCAAACAACATCAATATTTCAATATTTGTTTATAATGTAGGTACGAAAAACTTTGTATAAGAGACAAATATTATTGCAAGACATAACATAACCTTACCTAACCTAACCTATTAATTTAGATATTATATTACGTATCATACCTAACTACATAATATTATTATAACACACTCTATTCCCGTATTGCTGAACTTGGTCGGATTTCCATTCAAAAGTCTCACGAGCTACGATTTTTGTATCGCGAAGAAGTGAGCGCACTACACATCCATTTATAAATTCTATTGAACAAGTCAAAACGACATACGTTGTCATTCTCATCGTTTTTATACTCAATTCGTACCCGAAGTCTCGCGCTTTCGTTCGATGACTTCAGTTTTTAACTTTCTTATTGTACCGGGTATCGTTCATGGAGTTATCCATTTCCGCCAAAACTATAATCTTCAGTCTTAACCGAATCACTTTTCCGCAAATCACTAATTGGTGGATTCCCTTTCCCACAATACGAAAACCACGATTTGATCATAGGATAGCATTTCAATAATATTGATTGATTGCATAGCGCCATAGCTATACATCATATAGGTGCGGAAAATTATTAACCAGCCAAATAAATGGATTGAAAAATATAAATTATTAAATTAAATAAGCAAATTTTCGATTTATGTATGATACAATTTTCAGTAAAAAATATTAACAATTGAATACAAGATTCCTTACAATAGTTGTGATACCTTGCCACAATCAATACATATATTTTAAAATATATATAGGTAGTTAAATTGTTTTACAAGCATACCTAACTTTATAATTTCAAACTTTAGCAAATTTCGTCAAAATTAAATATTCAAGTAAAATATATATCAACTGATTATTTTCCGTGAGCTGTATAATGATGAAACAATGTGGGAAATAAATGCAGTTATATAATATTATGTGAAAAACATATAATATGCACCCTTAGCTACAGTACCTACATACGTTACATGCCACTTAATATTACAGTTGTATTAAGCTGTAAAAAGTATCGCGGAAAAGTGTATGGTCTTGGCGGAAAAAGGAATTCACCGATGATATATTTTATTATTTGGCGGTAAAAGGGAAAGGTTTACTTTTGGCGGAATGCCAGCCGCGTTCAGTGTACCACCACTTGTTTTATTTCGCGGAGAGACCAGCTGATTACTTTGTCCGATGTGTCCAATAACAGTAGCAATTGTGACGACCGTGGTCCCGATTTCCGATTGGCCATTTCCGATTTGGTGTCATAGTCCACAGACGACGCCTTTTCTCGTAAACGGTACAATAATGTTCTCGTGTATCAGCTGGATTACGTCATTGGCGACGACGTCTTTCAGTAAAGTCATCGGCTCCAGCTGCCAAGTCCCCGGGAAAGGTTTGATCGTAGACCGAATTGGTTTGTTCACACACACAGTATACACCTAGACAATTCGTAGATGACTTCGAAGTGTTGTCGGTTTTGTCCACTGACGACGTCGAGACAGCTGCCCAAAGTTGAATACTAACAAACAAGCTTTGATTGGTCCCAGACCGGTACTAGTTCGGCGTTATGGTCTCGTTTTCATCTTTTCACTCGAGCAGTCATATGCCGTTAATATGTATTTTTTTAACTAGTGGTAAAAATTTACTAAACTGAAAATAATAATTTATCAACTATTTATCTATTAAATATTATTTTATGCAGGTATCTACGTTTAATTGGCATATAAAACGCGTTTCAAACCAAACGCAGATATAGATAAAAAAAAAAAAAATAATATAAATACATATAACTAAAAAAAATTGCTCTCAGGTCTCAAAACTTGTCATTTTTTAGGGCCTAGGATTTTACCACAGATTTATCATAGGTATTAAGACATTTTTAAAATGTTTGTTTAAAAAGAACCTAGAATTCTTATATTCACTTTCAAAAGAACTTGCGATCTATAAAACTAGCTCTACGTTGAAAAAAAAAATGATTAAAACATTAGAAACAGTATGTTATATGAAAATACAACTGTTCAACTTAGTTCAGAAATAAATTATGTATGGTCTTATGAAAAAAGAAGAACAGTAGGTATGGAAAAAGTTTTCTGTCGGTTCTACTACATCATTAAAAATCAGGGAAGTCACTATGCTGAATAGTGAATAGTAGACTTCCAGTGTATCTAGTCATTGAGTACCGAGTTCATTGTTATGGATGAGAGCTAAATTTGAATTAGATGATACATCATTGTATACGAGAACCATTTTCAGTGTAGTCAGTCCGTCTATATATTTTCTAAAGATATTTTATTTCCAATTTATAATTTATACTATTATTATAATATTACATCTTATATTTTTATTGTTAATAATTTTTGATATAAATCAATACCGATGTGTCACGAGAACCAAGTGTGACTAAGTTTGTGCCTTCATGGTATAAATTGTTTAAAAGTATTTGAATATTCCAATGAGTATAGAAAATAATAGTAAACGAAATGCTAAAAAGTTTTAAGTGATATTACTCGACATGATTAATATATTTTGAATTACAACAAATTAATTAAAATCGTTGTTCTTTTAAAAAAAATACAGTAATTAGAGCAACTTATGAGAAATGTTGTATTGCATTTTAAGCCTTTACTACAAAATAATTTTTGCCAAAGATCACTTTAAAAAAAAAATTGTAACTATATAGTTAATATTTTTTAACTGATGAACGATCGAATTATCAGGAAACATCCAAGCTTTTTGATTAAGATATTTTTATCAATGTAAATCGAAAAAAACTAAAAAAAGCGAAATATGTAAAATGTCTATAAATAACTTAAAATGCTAATATATTTAAAGTTAAAACGTCTAGTCTCTGTGGTTATTCCTTTTTGAATTACAATACAAATCAAAACAACGAAAAATTTGTGTTGTATTTATATTTTCCCCTTTTCCGATGTTTTTTGTGTCAGTTTTTCCCAGTAATTTTAAATAGTACTTATAATTTTACCCTTAACTACAAATTAGATATAATTTTCTACTGCTTACCACCCTTGACTATATTATAGATTTCCTACCACGAACAAATTCTTTAAAGTATAAGACACAAAAAAACCCAATGACATTCATCACTCAGAATTTAAAATATTTATATTGAATCATAATAATGATCTAATTTTATTATTATGATATTATTTTTTGGAACGAACCTCGTTATTTTTATTTTATATATATTATTCTTTCTTTGAGCACATAATAATTTATTTATACGTCAATTTTGCTCATCAGTCATTATACAGACTTGTTATAGATTCAACGAAATTTAATATAAAAATATTTTACTTTATTTACTAACAGGCGTGAACATGATTTTTTTCGTGGGGTGTGCTGAACAATTTTACAGTAGGGATAACTCTTTTTTTCGACTACTATATTTTACAGCCATACAAGGTAATTATTTATTAAAAATATATATATTTTTTAAATATTAATTAATATCAAAATTTTTTGTTACACATTTTAGTATACCTAGTTGTAATAAAGAATGTAGAACTATTCTCACTTTGTACGAACGTATATGTCAATATATCGTAAAATACCAGATATTAATTACAAATAAAGTAATAAGTAATAACAGTTGTATTCACTTATAAAAATGATATAGTCAGTATCGTACATTTAAGTAATTTAATGATTATAATATGTAAGAGTGTTAAAAAGATAATATTTTATAGACGTTTGTTTTAGGATTTAAATTGTTCTCAAAATATGTCCCGAAAAGATTATTTTGATAATATAATTTTATTTTTGAAATCGCAATACGGTCTGGGATAATAACTAAATAGGTTTGCACTCTAAATGCTTTCTATTGTTCCGCGAAATAATAATAATTTATATTTCATTGTATAGGATAAAAATAAAGACATGTTTGTGCTTATCGAATAATTGACTCGATTGAACTATACGACGTAATAATATGTGTTATAATATTATTATATTTAGTCAATAACAGATATGGATTTTATCTTTTTAGACTCAATAGTTAAGAACTCGTTTCAACTAGTGATGGTTTTAGGTGAAAAGACGGCCATCGAATCGGCCCGTTCATAACACAAAAACCAGACTTACACACAATATATAATAAGATAATATTAGCTAGTCATGGCCACGGCTAAACATATTGGTATGATCGCATTGAGACGCATTTTTGCTGTGGGCTGCGTGCGCACGTACAATAATTATTGCATGTCTTAGCATGGAAAGGAATCTCAGCTGGCAGTGATTTTTGGATTTTTTTTTTTTTTTATTGATCTTAAAAACAACTCGGCAGCAAGGCCATTAGTTCACAATTCTTAATAACAATGTAGATAATATACATAGGGTTCATAGATACAATTATATTTTGTTAATTAAATTAGTTAGTTTGAGAAATTTAAGCGTTTTTTTGTTCTGATCAGGCTGTGGTCCGAGGGTTTCGGTCAAGTTGAGGTCCATTCGCTCCTGGTCGTAAGCATGACATTCAGTCAATATGTGTTTGACGGTGAGATGTTGGCCGCAGGCTTCGCAGAAGGGGGGTTCATAATTGGACATGAGATATCCGTGGGTAAGTCTAGTATGTCCTATTCTTAAACGATTTAAGGCGGTTTCTTCTTTTCGATCGAGGTTGGGATTTTTGGATTTATTTAGCCAAGAAACTAATAATTTGTATGATTTTGTTAGCAAATAAATCGAAGTGATAACAATACCCATACATTTAGCCATGGTTATAGCGACGTCCTAACAGTCCGGCGAACGTTATTCGCGCCCACTCGCCCATCATCGTTCCAGCCCGTCTACGGTTCCAACTATAGACAGACCCTTTATGGAAATCTCAACGCGTGTTTAATTCGGTGTAAATGATTTTGTAACGTTGCGTTATCTATGCATTTTACGTATATATATATTTAATATTTATACACACCTATACATGTATATTATACACAACGTACATTGTACACAATGTCTGCGTGCACATGTATAGCGTTTAGGTATGTATACAAACAGCGCGAAGGTACCTTTATTATAAATCTCGATACTTACATTACTTTTGGGGATTTTACCTTCCCCTCAAGGGTATCTTCAATGTACAAACACACATTATTGCGCATATATACGTAGGTTTATGATATAATATTAGTAGCACGGCTATATATATATATATATATATGTGTGTGTAGGTCCTATACCAACCAAAGTCGATATAATCTAAAGTATCGTGCTCGTGACTCGTCCAGTCGGCTTATCGCAACGATCGTTTTAATGCGCGTTCCCTCTGCCAATTAACTCTGCGGACGACAAAACTTTTTCCGACCCGAATTCTACAGATATTCTCCTATCTCGAATGGGGTAAATAAAACGAAAACACAAAAAAAAAACAGATCTAATTAGAATTAGTAATTAAAATTTCCTCCGCCCGCTAAGAAACTATGTGCGTATGCGCGTATTCCCAACGCACGTGTTCAATCATAATAACGGAATTAAAAATAACGCGAATACAATTAAACGAAACGTGGGGGGGGGGGTGGAAAGGGGTGGAAAGGGTATGAAAAGATGTATAGCGTGTGTTGGCGGTCCGTCGTCTCGAAAAAGACTCGTTTCGGCACGAGACCGAACTATATATTATGATTATGTGAAAAATGATTCCGAATGAAGATTGATTGTTTTAACTTCTAACCGTTTTTGTATAAGACTTGCAAAATATTCGAAAGTTAATTTAACTATTCTTAAACCTACAGGTAAATACAATTATTTAATTAAATTAATACTACTCGTCTGGCGTCTACCTAGTACCTGGGGTACAAAGATGTGTAGTGAGTTTTGATACAGCGTTAATTAAATGTATCAATTATTTTTCCTTCACTACGGAAGTGAAATACAACTTGTGCGATAACTGCAGACGAAAAAGGTTTTTAATAGTGCATTACACCATATAGTGTTTAATCATTTACATTTAGTGAACATTCCTAAGATATTTTAGACTGTAATGGTATTTGGAGTGGCAATATTATTGAGACAAATTAGACGAATTTTCACCATCCATAATATTATACTCATTGTTATTTGTGTAGTTGTGTAACTTTTATTCTTTTATATAACAACGATAACTAGTTGAAGTCTGAAGATAAATATTAATAGCGTTATTATGCTTATAATTAAAAAAGTATAAATGAAAAATGTAATGC
Organism: Sitobion miscanthi; assembly: GCA_008086715.1. NCBI lineage: Eukaryota > Metazoa > Arthropoda > Insecta > Hemiptera > Aphididae > Sitobion > Sitobion miscanthi. The sequence goes on along the minus strand of CM017800.1, from coordinate 10,253,605 downwards.
ATTTATTTATTTTCAAATTAGGTACTTATATATTATCTATTGGTTAATGCAGTACATTTATATTCGATATTTAAAACTTACTAAAAAGTACAAAACAGGGGGTAACTTATATACTTTTTAAATTGTATTTAATAAATTATTATTTCCATTTTGGTTTTAGAATAATATTTTTGTACTGTTATTATATATTTGTATTAATACTAACAAACAATAATAATAGAAAATGTATTGTGTTTTTGTTGATGATTTTAATTTGTATTTAGTAAAATAATTTAATATAGCAGCCAATTAGCATGTAATATATTTAAAACTCTAATTGCAAATTAAAAAAAATTGGGCAAGTGGGTACCGTTCTTCTGTACAGAGGGTGACTAGTGGGTCACTATTACAGATGTGTTACATTTTAAATCAATGATATATCGCGAAAAACAATTTTGAGCAGAGGCAGTCAATATTACTAAGTAATAAGTATATTCAATTATTCAGCCTATGCTATCTTATATTAAATTTATATTACAATAATTTATTTTACTTTAAGTACCTAGGTCCTATGGTAGTACATATTATAATGGTCTGACTTAATTTTTACCGAAAACCTTTTTATATATTATAGCATCAATATTCTATTTACTTATTCCAGTATGAACTTTTTATGAGGAACATTGTAAGTAAGTTTTTTGAACGAGTGGATAATGTTTAAAGAACAAAAAACAAAAAAACAAATCTAAATTTCCTCATGCCTATAAATAGCTCAAAATGAATCAAAATATTTTGAAATTGTTATGATGTAAATATATAGTGAAAATCGCATGTATGAAATAACCTTTCGTTTTGGAGTTACACCAAAAAAACAAAATCGATTTCGTCAAAACTTTTTTTGCGTTAAAAATTTTTCGTTTTTCCTAAATTTTTTTTTTCCCCGGTTATTAAAAAAAATATTGCAAATGTTGACCTTCCAGTTTTCTAACAGAAACTACTCTCGGAGTTGAAAATTGAAGGATTTTTTCTACTATTTATTGTGAATTAAGACAAAAAAAACACACATAATTTTAAAATCAATGCATTAATTGTTAAACTCAGAATCTAAAATTGAATATGGTAAAAATTGTTATAATCATAAAAAATAATACATTTTATTTTATAATGTTACCCGTATAAATTCCATTATAATAACATGTGATCATTCAAGGGTTAACACATTGATTGAATTCTTAGAATGCGTATAAAATAATGAAATCGTTTTATGTACCTATAGATAAACTTTTTTATTGTGACTACCTATGTTCATTGTGCACACAACACACTACACGCTACTAAATAGGATTCTTCCCCCCTTTTTTGTATTGTTATAAAAACAACTAAATCAAGACAAATAGGTTATTTCCGCTTTCTGTTCGGCCTAATATAATACGTGAAACCTACGATACACGTGTACAATTATTAATTGAACAACATTTATTTTATTTTATTATGATGAATTATACGAATATTTTCGTTCATTACATTATTCGATATCAATGTATACTTTATAACTTAACGATTAATAAAAATATTACAACATCTCTAGGAACTCTGTACTTCAGTTACCCCATGGTATAATAATAGTTGTATGTGATATTTAATAAAATATGAATTACAAAACGAATCAGTTTATTTTGTATGATCACATAATATAAATAGGTACGCAATTATAAACGCACGTGTAAAATTGTAAATACCTATATAGCAGCAGGTATATACGACCATTGAAATGTTCTCAATACACGCATTTTACCCGAATGCAATTTTAAATTAAAAATACATTCCTCGTGGTATACCAGTAGAAAAGCTTTTCTGCGGAACCAAATCGGCCTAAATGGAATTGATGGTAACATAATCATTGCATGCGTACCCACCCACCTACCAACCAACTATACCTACTACGCCTAGCTATAATATGTCTTAGTCGCTGTTTTATTCCACTCGTGTTACACGCCCATTATAGACGCGTGACGTGTCACATACTCACATGGGCACATGTACCAAACAAATTTAAAAACCCATTGTTTTTTACAATGATAATATATATACCTCGAGCATGGGAATTAATTAAGTGTTTTGGGGTCAGCATGTACAGTATACACGCACACACACACAGATATTATATATGTTGTACACAGTTAGATTCACCAATGGCGGGATATTCACCGCGTTTTTGGCCTCGTTCCCCGTACACCAGACATTATATGTGTATATATATATACAGTATTATGAGATCATTGCCGCATAGTCCCTAAAAGGGATCAGCTTTAATCTCGTTCCCGGACCCTCGACCGTCGTTTATATACCTGCGATCACAATATTTGCGCACAACGGCTTCAGGTTTTTTTCCATTAGCTTTAAACATTTGTCCAGTGCTTAAGTGCGCGTGGCGGTGCATTTTGAAATTTTGCCAACCAATAAATTCTCAAATTTAATGATTAAGATTAAAATATAAGCGCATTACACACGAAATAGTGTATATATATATGTATGCTGCGATATAGGTACATTTTGATTTAGCGTAATTGTAAGCCAACGGCAGCCATATTACTGCCAGAGAAGACGTTATGTTTGCCATGTCGTATACAGTCGTGGTGTATACTCGAGCCGTGGACAAAGTTTCCTATGAATCGTACGCGGTTTATTCTGAATACTAAAACATCAATACTTCCGCCAAAATAGGCATTATTGTTTGACCTGGAGACGGTGGAAATGTGATTTTGCATTCAATTCACATGCAAAATGAATATATATATATATATATATATATATATAAAAAACAATAATAGTGAATAATGTGCAGACCGAAGAGAATGGGGTGTTGCCAGAGGGGTGCTCAGATTTTTTTTTACTTCACTGTGCATCTTCTTTTCATTTCCACCAAAAATTGTATCCAGTTCCAGTACAACTCATAATAAAAGCGTTTCGTAATGGTTAGCCCCGGGCGAAGAATTAAAGAAGATAATGAAAAAAAACTAAAGGGGGTAAGGTTTTTGTCAATTGTTTTTTTATTTTTTCATTCATTATTTATTTATTTTGTTTTCAAAACTTTACACTTTTTACAAGAATATTTTTTTTCTATACATTTACAAACTATCATGAGATATAATGCCATGTAAAAATATGTTTAACGAACATCTGTATTTACTACGTATGATACATGTAGTTATAATGTTCATCATTCAAAATATTAGAACTGTATTATTTTCAAATTATTTCTATTCGATTATTCATACAAAAAAAGCTCATCACATAATATCATGGAGTGTAAGATATATGTTTTTAAATGCATTGATTCACTCTGCAAATATACTTTACAAATATGGGCAATGTTTATTTATCTGACATAAAATAATTCTAAAATAGTATACATTATTTATAAAATCGTGAAAAATTTCTTTTACTAATCTCTTATTGAACATAATTATGACAAATGATGGGCTTCTGGATTAATATTTATGACAACCGCATGTATAATGCATTCATCGGGTGTCGAATAATAATTAGAATAAATTAAATATTTTTATTATTTTTACTGAGCTGACTGAAATTGAAAAATGTAAAGATTTCAGAACAGTTAGAGTAACGAATAAATTATTATACGACTTATATCGAGTTTCAATATATTTATTACTTTCAGCCGTCAGCCATAAGTACAAAAGTACAATAGTTTTTTTTTTTTTTTAACGATCTCTGATTCTTTTAACTGAATATCGGATTTTATTATAAGGACACATTGACATTTATTTTACACAATTACATTTTCGTCTTTAGGAATATTAAAATACGATAATATTTGCTTATTTTAGACTAGACAAATTCAAGTTAATAGAGTATATAATGTATATATTATTGTTCATAAAATAAACTGTTAGTTTATGTTTGCTACTTTCATATATAATTATTTAAAACTGTTTTCGTAACCTAACCATGATTTGTCTACTAGATTTAAATTAATGTGATATTGTGATCCCAAGTGATATTGTTTTTTAGTGGAAAGTTTATTTTTATTATTTGGATATGTCTCTATGATCAAACTATTATTAAACATAATAATTTAGCTTTAGTAAATTTAATAATATTACTGTAATGTAATCTGTATACATTGTGTAAACATTTATTTTGTTCTAAAATTAATGGCGTTGAGTATATGTTTTTTGGTTTTGATATTTTTCTGTTTATTTTGCCTGCTGAAATATTGTATTATATTATTCGCTCCAATATTTATAAAACTAAAATAAGACTCAACTGATAAAACCACACTATAAAGTGTAAAGTGTTTGAAACGTCTAAAGCTTGTTACAATTTGTTATGAACTGAAATAATTAAGTGTGGAACTTTACTCCCCGGACAGTCGTTAGGATAAAGAGAAACTCGTTTTTATATACATATTTTTTCGTATAATAATAAGGAAGTTTTTATTGTTGCAGAAAAGATGTTTGTGGATACCATTCTGGAAATTATCCTCTAAAAATGATAACAGTACCTAATTTTAATGAACAAGATTTAAGATAACTTGGATATAAGATTCTCACACTACTCAAGTACAATTATTATTATATTCAAGTCTCAACACCTTTATTATAAAGTGTACCTACCTAAATGTACATAAAAAACTTATAATTTACATTGCTTAATATTGTGTTGAGTCTAATCAGTGCCCATATATTAGTATTAACTACCTGCATGAATCCTCCTTGACAATATGTTCCATTGACTAATACTCCAAATTTAAATTTTTTAAATCTGATTCGAAGAATATAGTCTTTGGGCGTTCCTTTAAATGAACGAAATCTATATGAACAGTAAAGTGGTTTGCCAAAATTCGATGACGTTACTTCCGGACTAGTGATGTCTTCGTAGATATCAACAGTCTTATTGCAATGATCTATTCTACCTGAAAAATAAACATTGAATTAGTATGATTTAGTTTCATATAAATAAACTTCATTGATTCATAATTATTTTTTAAATAAAGTAGTTCAAAAACATTAAAAATTCGTAAGTAGGTACCATATTTTTATGGAAAACTATATTATGCATAATTATATTTTTGGAATAACTATTTATTTATTTATTTTTATTAAACTGGCAGGATGCCTAATAGTACAAGTTGACAAAAATACATATTAATTTCCCAAAATTAAACTTAATAAATTAGATAATATAAAACATTAAAAAAAATAATAATAACTATACTGTACATAAAAATCTTGTTACAATCTCAAAAACGTATGGTGCTCATTGGTCAAACGCGTTACCCAATCAACTGGCTCGTTTACTGTATTATTCACACCATGATTTGTGTTATGAAAATTAATGACAAAAGGATGTAGTAAGATCTCGCGGAACGAGCAGGGACTCTAAATTCAATATGGGATAGGTGAGAAGGAGCTCTTAATGCGTCCAGATATCAATTTCAGCAAGAATAACAAATTAGCTGTCACACGTCTATCTGCTAATGAATTAAGGCCAGATTTATTTGTTACAGACGAGTTAATCGTGCGGAGAATGATCAGTTTTTAAAATAATAGCGGTTGATGATAAAAAAATGCCTATGAACAAGATGCCTGTGAAGTAAGGAGTTCCTGTTGCCGTAAGCGGATCCCAGAGAATAGACGCGTATTCCGATGTGGACTGAACAAGACAGCAGTTTTGAGCGAGGAGGACAATTTAAATCTCTTCGAGGTATGAATTGTAAAACCTAGGGTCTTAAACGCTTTACAGCACACAGCTTCTGCGTGATAGTGGAAATTAAGATTCGGACAGAACACATACTACCTATAGGTATTTTTTAGCTGTGACCACGTCAATACAAGAGTTATTAATATGTAGGTAACAAAAGGTATATCATAAATTGTAATAGTTTGATTGAATACTGTAAGGTCAATCACATATAATTAATGGAATATGAAACAAATATCCTGTTTTAAAATACCTACCTACTTAAAAGCGCATGATTTGTCTCCGTCTAACGGAAGTAAACAGTAAACGCTTGATATACCAAATTGTACGTTTTGAACTTCTGAATAATCCATTAACTCTGTTATGTAAGCTTATGTTTAATATTGTACAAGAGTGAATTGACTTATAATTCTCAGGTTTAAAAGTAAAAATATTATTTAGTAAATCTAATTGGTTTTTTGTTAATATTTCGATTTTATAGCGAGTTATATGAGCGTTTTAAAAATGAAAGTGGCTTGTAGAAAATGTTTCGTGCATAGGTAGGTAATTCAAATGTATTGTAGGCAATAAGTACTAATGATCGTTCGTCAAAATGCATTGTCGTTTGTCAATTTATTGTGTTAAAAAGAAAAATATATTAACCTAGAAATTGTCTTGTACAGTTATAATATAGGTAAACCTGTACAATATTATTGTAAAATGTAAAGAGGGTACCTAAAACATTTTCATTAATCTGTCGCAAAGGTGAAAGCTTTTCGAGAATGATTAATAGATGGTAAATCGACCCCTAATAAATTAATCATTTGCTGACTCGTGTTCAATCAACTAGGTTTTGCTTAACACTTATGTGTTGAAACTTTAAAGTTAAACTTAAAACCCCATGAAAAGTAAAAATAAGTTATTTTGTCATTCTATACGCATATATTTTGTATTATTACCCACATTGTTTTTAGTTTCCACTAAGACTATGTTTATATATTTGGTGATCCACCAACTATGAACAGGACAATTTAAAAAAAAATATATATCTGTTTTTTAAAAACATTAAGATAATATTATGATTAACATTAGATTTTAATTTTTCCGATTTCGTATCGGTATAAATTTAATAACTATGGAAATAATTTTGAGAAATATTATTGACAAAAATCAATTAACAATCTGAATAGATATTGACTGCAAGTATATTATTGGTCTTCAACCAGAAATGAAAAATATTTAAAGTTAATAATGACGAGTAAAGTAACGTCGATATACAGTTTAAATCTAAGTTAAGTGTATACAAATGATTTTAAATTCCATCATCTATATAATATGTTTCTGTTGATCAAACTTAAAATACGTAATAACAGTTAACAAACCGGTTCCTCATTATTTGATTTTTCAACATCAAAATGTCTAAGGAACTATAATATTGTAAATTGATAACTAGACTTAATATTTTGAGAAAGAATCTGACTTTGATAGACTCGGTAGTTGGTGACTAACTAATTTTGTATACTAAAAATGAAAGTTGACAAATGGTTTGATGATTTTTTTATATAATGTTTAAGCACATTTTTTTTTGTCCACCTACGTGTATACATAAATATGTATTTAATAAAATAAATAAACTGGAAACCGTTGATGAGTTTGCTATTTTAAATACAAAATTAAAAACAAAGATAATAAATTAACGTTTGTTTTTCAAGAATACTAATTATGAAATAGAGCTTTCATTATAAAATGTTTATAAATAATTAATGGTATACATTCTCTCAAAGCATTTATCTTAATTTTGTATACATTTTATTTTAATGAAACACTTCAATTATGTACAGCAAAATGTAAGTACATTGAACATTATATTTTTGATAAAACATTTTTTACAACATGTCAATAAATTATAAATTTTAATAAATGCAAGTGCAAAAAGATTATTATTTTCTAATCCATAATACTGATTAGGTAACCTAAACCATAGCAATAAATTGCGTAAGTATTTTTATTTATTTATAGTTTGTGTAGATAATATTAAAAAATATTCATCATTGCGAAATTCTCATCATTGTGAAAGACTTAAAAATATTAATCTTACAAAATGTATTATATTACTCGTTCACTTATTTCCGACAGACTAGGGTCGTTAAATCATTTTCGGAAATTAAAATAGTCTTTCCATTGAAGGATAATTTAAAATGTAAATATACGAAATATTTAAAGTGTTTTGTATTTCGTGTACATTTAGAATGCTTAAAATTGTACAAAACGTGTTTCGAAATACACCATAAAGTACTTAATGCATTTTGAATACGTATTTCATATACAAATGTAATTGAAATGTACAACTGAACAACGCGTATACATTTATAATATTATTTTAATGCACCAACTACGTGTTACGACGACGGACAGTAATTTGTTTTGATAAATTCATAATTTATACATTCACATATAATGTTATAATATTGATCTTATATGGCATCAATTCAATTTCACGCTTACACTACACAGTTGGTATAATAATTTTAAAAATGGGTATATTACGGTTACTGAGTTGTGTTGTATACAGGGTAAATCGCCTAGTATGCTCATCCTTTTTTTTTTAAATTCAAAATCTGACTTTTGGAACATTTAAATATACCTACTTAAAGATCATATTTTTAAATCCTTGAGATTTTTTCGTACCACTCAAGGAGTGTCCTGAGAAGATAAAAACTTTTGTGTTTCAGATGAGAACTTCCCCTCTTCTATTGTAAATTATTTAGTGGATAATTTCTGTGAAAATGTTAAAACGTATCTAAATAAAAATTCAAACGAGTAGTTTTAAGTTATTTAACTTTATTGTTTACGATGGATAATAATTGGTTCCTGATGATGAGTAAATGGGTTTGGAACATAACAATATGGTTATTTGAAAACATCAGTAATTAATATCATTAAACCATCAAAATGTATAAATTGTAAAAATGGCCAAGAGTATTAAATATTAGATCCAATATCACGAGATCTATTTTTGTATTTTTGAAAAACCATTTTTAAGGACTACTATCCTTAGTATAAACATTATAGTAACTGATAAACCACTCGTCCGAATTTCGATTTAGGTAAATCCAATTAAAAAAAAAAATTATTCACAAAACAATTTAGTGGACAAAGGGGTGTTCTCGTTTGAAAAACAGAAGTTTGTATCATCATTCACCACACGACACTCCTCAAGTGGAGAAAAATTCCAATGGTTCAAAAATATGCAGCTCTTCAAGCGTCCAATTTGAAAACTAAAAAAAAAAAAATCATAATTTGAATAATTTTACTATACGAAGAAAAAATGAGGGTAGGCGTGACTATGGTGAATCGCCCTGTATATAAATACGGTACACACTTATATATTACACAATGATACTGTTATTTATATATTATTGTGTACTCGCAAGTTTCGTATACATAACGTTATGATGTTGTGTAATACTATTATCGGCAAATGTATAATATTATTGTGTAGCAAATAGTCAACACGCGGTCGGCGATACGGTTGGACGGCACAACGCCGCGGGAACTGCAGCAAACGTGTGCTGTGCACGTCATCGTAATAATATTTTTTAAACTTTAATTCATTTATTATTATATTATTTTATATTTTATGGTGCACGGCGCGAGTGGTGAATTATTATGACGTACACGGCGATTAAAACGAGCGCGATTATAATATTATATTTTGCGAATGACATCATCATCATAGGCGCATCATATTGTACCATAGTCTGTATAATAGCTCGCGGAACAATGCTCGCATAGGTTTCGAGCACACTACACAATGAACATTTATATTATTATTATACGTATACATCTGTCATGTTATAATAATGATATAATGTATTGTTATTAATTAGAAGCCTCGTATAGGTGAGACGGGGCCATGTGTATATATATATATATGATAATAAGTATGATATTTTTTTTTTTTTTTTTTTTTTTTTTTTTTATTGTAAAGAAAACATTTATAATACAAATAAATAATAACAGTAAGATTACATTTTACAATAAATTATCTACCTCCTTTAAGCATATGCTTGTGATGGAGGTAGAGAGTTACATTATAGACACAAATAAATATAGGTACACTATTAAATGTTTACATTAAATCTAAGATTGATATATTTTGAACAAGAAAAGTATGAGAAATAGATTTGATAAAATAAATAATGTTGCATTTTAGTCTTTATACCTTAATAAAGAAAATAACCATAAGTCAATTTGCTCTTTTATACTTGCTATTTTAAGATTCCCAGTATTAGTGAAAATGAGTTTTTTTAAATTTAGTGGCATTAAATTAAAATATTCGGACCTAAATAATTAATAAATTTTTGTCCAAATGCTTTTTTGTAGTAAATTATATTCACATCAAAAGCTCTTACTTCTCTTTTTTTCCCTATAATTTCCATATCTACAAATGTTTCATAATTTTGTATTACATATAGAATAGTTACCTTCTTATACACACTCTCGAATGGTAGCACTCTAAACAGTTTAAAATTTTCTCCCGTAGATCCTACTAAGTTATTTTTGCATAAACAGATCCTAATAATCTTTCTTTGTAAAATTTTTAAAGGTCTAACCGCACACTCATTCAGACCTCCCCAGACCAATAAACCATATTGGAATATTGATTGGAATAAAGATAAATAAATTATACGCATAGTTTGCACAGGTAATAGTTCCGTAGCTTGGAAAAACTAAAAGTTAAAGTACGCATACGCATTATAATATTATTGGCGTGTAATTTCCATTTCATGTGTTTGTCAAAAGTTATACCCAAATACCTGATACTAGAGACCTTATATATTGTTTGGCAAAAAGTTGTATTACAACTATCTTCATTCTCACAGAAACAGATTTTTAATTCATCATAATGGTTCTGATCTTATTAATTGAAAAGTTTATATAATTTGTTTTTTGATAATTTATAGAGAGTTGCCTATGATTGAGATACTTAATTACTTTTTTAAATTCTTTTGTTGCTATTGAGCGAACTTCATCCCATGAATCACCCGAAAACAGAAGACAAGTATCATCAGATATAATGACAATATTTTTATATTAGGTAGGTATATTATATTATATTACATTTTATATTAATTATTGTATATTACATCGCGAGCCGACGAGAACTCTGTTGGCGGGCATTTCCCACAGGATGTTCTATTAAATTATTATATTTTGTGCACCTCTATTTAAATATCTAGGACACTCCCCTCCCGCGCGTTTGACCATCCGTACTGTGAACGCCCCCCCCCCCAATGTAGGTTATTATAATATATTAAAAAATGTCGGATTTTTCCTACGTTTTTTTTTCGTTTGAACTTTGTCAAAACGAAGATATTAATACAATATTGTTGACCTGGTTTCTGAATCTACTGTATATAATATATAAATGTGAAGTGAGTTTTTTTATCTAATCTCAGAAACTACAGGACAGATTTCAATAAAAGTCATGTCAATAGATTCCTCGACACTCGGAAGATGTTTTAAAATTATCTTACCAACCCTATAGGGTGGCTCATGCCGGTGGCGTGTTTAGGGTTTTGTCATGGGGGGGGGGATATGATTTTATCCAGTAGCCCCGCTTTTAAAAGTAGAGGCCTTAAGTTAGGACTCCGAACATTGTTGCATATTATATACAGCCTACAGGGAGGATTGATCCCCTTGATCCCCCCCATAAATACGCCACTTGCTCACGCATGAATTTCGTTTTGGTTCCCGAAAATCGAATACATTTTTTTAAATATAATTATGTTATTATATTGGATCGCTATTAGTTACAGAAGAAACATTTTTATAGACCAGCTGAACAGCTATGATGAGTTGCTAAGGGATTTGTTCTTAAAATTTAAAAAAAAAAATTAATATTTTAATGATTGTTTGTTATTCAAGCGTATAAAAAGATACTATAATATGTTTGTCATCGTGTTTGTAGTTTATAGACTCAAAAACTAATCGTCCGATTTTGACGAAAGTTTCCTCGACTGCGCTCTTGGAAATAACGGAAAACTTTAAAGAGTAGTTCGAACAACGTTCGATAATATACCTAGTGCTAAATCCAATCCTCTATCGGTGGATTGCTGATTTCGGTTGAATTAGTTCACAGAGATAGAATAGGTATACACCACCGACGCCGCTCTGACGGCGAACAGAGGTACAATTAAACCGAGATACACCAATTAAGCGCCGGGTCTTACGTTTGTACATTTTTTCCCGAACGAAGTCGAGTCAGCAGCTATTATAGCAGTATACGATATAAAATCGAACATAAAATTAATCTCTGGTACCCGAAATGACATCACACGCGGGGAAGTGATACGAGAGAAGTATTTTCGAGTGCGGCAACGGTTTGTCGTCGTGACACCATTATTACTATAATATAGTCATCTCGCGGGGACCGGCCGGGAAAGGGTCGCACCACTATCCCTGCACGTCGGGACGCTGTTTAAATTGGACACATCCGTCAGTTATTTATTCCATGTGAAAACCCAAGTCGGTTGGGTAACGGGGAAAATGATGATAATAACACGTTTTTTTTTTTTTATCGGCGACGTTTATTCGCAACACCCTGCACCGTGGAGGTGCTATTTTATAGCTGCTCTCGCAGTGTATTTTATTTCGCCCTCTTTCAAAATGTCATATAACGATACGACGCATTATGCGTGTAGTGCGTGTGTACCTTTTTAAAAGCGCAAATGGGATACGCCGAATCACATATCGAACCGCAGTGTTAATGCGATCTCTCCGCGGACGCCAGCCGATTGGTGTGTTGATTTGATTATTTTTTCGGGGAGTGAAAACGTCCGCAGTGTCGTTAAATCGGGGTGGAAAACGTTCGTTCACGCACATACCAAATACCGCGTATGCGGGCACTGTAATAATAATATATCGCGATAAACGCGCGTATATATGTCCTGTATAACAATATCGTGTACACACTCGCCGGTGTATACAATCCCGTCATTATGCATATGAGTATGTTTTCGCGTGCATATATATATATATATGTGTGTGGAGGCCAGTGCGTATACAGAGGGTTCTGATTACATTCAATTAAATCGTACGAATCACGGCGGTGTACGCGAGTTTTAAAAACGCGTTGGCGGCGTGTGCTGATGCACCTACGCCCCGCCGCCGCGGGGAGGTCGGGGAGGGGTCGCAAAACGGCAGTGCGGATAAAATAGGGTCGTGAGAGGAGTGCAGTGCAGTGTGTAGTGCGAGGGAGAGAGAGTGCGAGTTTAGGGACCTGTGTGGATAGTGTGTCGACGAGTGAGTGGGTGAGACGATGGTTGTTTTTGACGCAGAGCGGTCGGCCGTGCAGGGGCGGTAGAGCGCAAAAACGTTTATTACGAATTTTAACGGCAGTCGTATCGCCGCCGGACCGAACACAGTTTTTGCGAATCACATTTCACACCTGCGGCAATCGCATTATCGCCCCCCCCCCCCCACACACACACCTATATTAGTGTCGGCAGCAGCGGTTTATTGCGTTTACTTCACACACACACGCCCGCGTATCTATATATGTGCAGGGGTAGTATATACAGAGTGATTTACCAAGCACGCTAACCCCGTTTTTAGCAATATTCGAAATGTGATTTTTGAAATTTTCATACAATATACTTAGAGACAATATATGTTTGGAATTCTTGAAATTTTTCGTACCACTCAAAGAGTGTCCCGTACAGATACAAACCTCTGTTTTTTTTTTTAAACGACAATCTGCTTTTTTTTTATTGTTAATAGTTGATAATTTTTCTGAAGACGTTGGACATATCAAAATTAAAATTCAGACGAGCAGTTTTTGAATCATTTAACTTGGTGTACCAAGGATAATAATTACAGGTCCGTGATAATGGGTTTGGAGAATTGGGCACTATGGTAATTCGAAAACTTTTTTTTTTTAAGTATATTAATTAATCAATATTTATAATTTATAAAAATAGTCCAAGCGTACATAATACTATAATGAATATTATATAGATCTGATATTATATCTATTTTGGATTAACTAAAAAACTACTCAAATGAATTTTGAATTAGGTACATCATATTTTAAAGAAAATTATCCACTAAACAATTTACAGTAAAAAGGTAGGTTCTCATCATTTGAAAAATAACTTTATATTTATTAGGTACCTGTTATAAGTATTTTAAGTTGTGATGCTGTGCTGGGTGCCTCATCTCTCTATTCTATACTCCACTCATCTGAATATTCTAAACCTAAAAGCTAAAATACTTATAATAATTCAAAACTAAGTAGGTATATTCATTTAATATTCGATATTTTTTGTACATCGAAGTTTAGAAATCGATCCACTACCTATGATAAAAAATATTAAGAAGTTTGTTTTCTTTGTTGTAAACCAGACAGTATATAAATGGGTACACCGAAATATGCTGAAACAAATTTTTCCAAAAAAAAAAACACGAACATTTATTTCGAAATTTAGGGCAGCCATGCGAAATGAATCACTCCGTACGTAAAGGTATATACTATAGCTTTTACCACGGTTGCGGTATATAATAATAGTAACACCACGGGAACGCGTGTTTACTTTTATATAATATCTATCGCCCCAGAAGCTCCTTCGCCGCCATAATAATAACGTTATACCTACGTATATAAATTTATATCGATACGTTGTCGACGTGGTACCTATATAATATAATTTAATATCGTATTATTATATATTATACTTGCTCTCGAACATTTATATAATATATATTATATATATATAAGTACAAAATACATTATTATACGCGTCACGAAACCGTTCGGGGGAGGTGCTGACCCCCCGGGTTTTATGATTTTCGCATGGTCGAAAAAAAAATCCAAACGGCTTAATATTCGTTGACTGTATATTTTCTAACGACACCTCATGCTGATTGTTTCCGCGACCGTACTTAATAATATTTTATGTACACATTATGTGTTTCAATTAGAAAATTATATTTATTTTTTTAATGTTTTTTTTTCATTATAATTCAGTCATTATCTGAACGAGATAACATGAAAATAATTTAACGGATAAATATTTCGGACGTGCTTTGCGCTGGCTGTGCAGAGTACCTGCCCACCACCACCACCCGTGTAAAGTACCCACGTCATAAATCATAATATTTTATGAGTACAAAATATGTAAAATTACAATTCACTACGATATATATGCACTCGATTACACGATGTTTAGTTCGGATTTAATTCTAAATCGTACGGCCGATATTATACGCATCCTATTATTATATAACAACACTTAAAGTGTAATGAAGCGTATAACACGGACGCAACAACCGCAGGGGCAGCCGGGGCAATGCCCCTGTAGTGGGCCGCTAATCGTCGGCTCAGGGGGCCCCGCATTTATTTTAAATTTTTAATCATTGCAATCAAATAAAATATATTAAATAAAAATGTTCATTTTTATAATATATTATGATATATTGATATATAATTTGAAGACAAATATATTTATCCATAATAATATCTATATTTATCTATAAAATTATATTATTGTAGCGTTTTATTGTTTATTGTCGTTGAGTTACTTTTATGTGCGGAATTGGAATTTTCCGAAATAATCTTTGTAATCACTAATCGCCGACCGTAGCCCGTCGATCAGATATAAGTTCTGAATTTACCAGTTAACTTATCTCTCTTAAGGAAATGATCATTGGACAAAAATTTAAAAACAATTTGTGAACTTGCGACATTTATCATAAAAAATGATTTTTCTATAAGTTACTCTGAAGTACTAAGAGCCTGCATGCTATTCTTAGTATTGCCAGTTACAGTTGCCTCTGCAGAAGATCATTTTTTAAATTAAAACTTATTAAGCACTTTCTGAGAAATTCTATAGCACAAGATCGTTTGACTAATATAGCTATATACTTAATGTTGAACAAATTCGTACATCAGAATTAAATTTAGAAAAGGTTATAAATGACTTTGCTAATTTAAAAGCAAGGAAAATTAATTTCTGTTCTTAATTTGAATGATTCTATTTCTATAGTACATATTATTATAAGTATTATGATTTATGACACATTTACAATGACTTGAACTAAGTTATACAATTGTATTCCATATCGTTATTTGTTTGTAATTATTTTTTTTTCTATATAAATAGGTTGTAGGTACCTACCATGTATTATGAAATTTATTGAATTAATGTCTAATATCAAGTAATAAGTATAATAAATTGATATCTTATTAATTATTATTATTTGTTTGTGATACATTTTTTATCATTTTAAATTTGGTAAAGATTTTTTTTAAATAATTGAATGTTTAAATATAATATAGGTGCAAACAATCTTTTTGCTTTGCAATACTTTTTTAGAACCATATATTATTACAAAAACTTTAATTAATATTTATAGTAAAAAAAGAACTCTAAAAGTGTGTACAGTTATATTTTAATAACAATACACTGGTCACTGGGCAGTGGACCTTCACATTATATTTTTAGGCTTATTTAAAAAAAATCACCATTATTATTTATATTTTTATAAGTAAACTATAAAAAATATTATATACATAGACCTCGGGGGCCCCATATATTGACTTTGTCTGGAGCCCCAAGAATCCTAGTGGCGGCACTGCACGGACGCATAGGTAATATTCGAGATAGGCATATTACCTGCAATAAAAAGTAAAAACTAATAGAATATTGCGCACTTTTGTAAGCGTTTTTCTCGACTATGGATATCATCCGACACTCGTGCGGACACGGAGTTGTATTTACCTACCGTGCTACTTTTATTATTTTGATATTATTATAACTTGCAACCCAAAAGGTTCTCGTCCACCACCCCCTGCACGTGATAAATTGATCGCATCCGTCACGCGGACGAGACAGTGTCCGTCGGTGTACAGTCCGAATACGATTTATAATAATATACCACTTGGTGGCGTTTGTAATAATAATATCGCGGGGAGATTGTCTTTTGTTATTTTTATCGCATTGGCCGGTTTGCTAGTGGTTTTTCTATGCACACACACACACACACCACACACACACACACACACCACACACAACACACACACACACACACACACACACACACACACACACACTCACTCACACAACGCGTTATTCAGAAAATATTTGCATCCCTCGGTCCCAGAATTCGTTATATTATATTATACTTTACTCCGTCGCTTCCGAACCCTTAGCCCGTGTGTGTATATAGATATAGATTATAGGTATTGCCGTGCCCAGAGTTATATACCTACCCACTATCTATTCATGCACATCATATAATATATAATAATAATATATTACATGTATATCGTATAACCTTTTTGATTTCAATATTTCGATATTTTTTTTTTTTTTTGTTCATACACTATAATATGTAAAACGCATAACATGTATTTATATACCTGTGCATGTAAATATTATAATGCACTGTGTTTTTCTGGAATTCCATATAATTCCGTGCAGGTATACATATTTTAAATATATACCTACGCATTTATACGGGGTTTTTTTTCCCCGTAAACTATACTTAAGAGGACGCCGAACCCGCACGCGTTTATATCCGTCTCACGAAGTATACGTACAACGTGGCAAATATGTACGAACTAATTTTTACTTAGTGTTAGATCGAGTTGAACGACTGTTATCAAATTTAAAAACTAAAAACTGTATTGTAGATTCGTAGGATTTCGTTGGTTTTTACATTTTAAAGCGAGTATCGTGATCATTTTGAAATCGTAATATTTTACGTAACCTAATTCAATTTAAAATAAAAAAAAATATCATAGTAAAATCCAATGACGTGGTCCAGATAATATTCCCACCTTCAAATTTGATCACAGGTCGATCAGTAGTCAGTCCACTCTAATATTTAAGCTAACTTGCGTTTATAATATTCATAAACAATAAACAGCAAGTGGGAGTTTGCGTCCCTTTGATGTGCCTACACGGTATTGCGTGGAAAAAGAACGAAATCAAATGACATTCTACAATGGAATCTTATAACGTTGTTATAATGAGTCGTAAATCTATAAATACCTTCAAAAGGGTTTGGTTCGGACCGTAATCGTTCGTAGGGTGTGAGCATAATACTATATACAATATTATTATTTAAAAATGAATTAGGGTCGCAGAAATGTCCTGCAGTGTGCGTCGAGGAAGGGAAGAGTCATAATACGTTTTTAAAAATTCCGGTGATTGCAGATCGCATATGGATAGTGAAAATATTTATTTATTTTTTATGCTATTCAACGTTTAACGTATTTTGACTAACGCGACACCATTGAAAATCCACCACGTAGGCATCAGTTAACTTTTGACGGAATTCAAAAATTCATATCTTTTGAACTTTGAACTTTATTACTGTGAACGTGTACAGTTAAATCGTCTACGCAGTACGTGGTACATGTATCGATACGTTATTTATGTAAGAAAATGTATTTTAGATTCCAAGCGAAGCGAGCATTACGTGGGTCTTACAGAAATAAGGTTTTTTTTTTATATATATTATCTAAAAAAAAGTTGAAAACATAGTCAAGATGGGTTCTTTTTTAAAAATATTTTTCAAACAGTTACTCTAAATCCAAGAAAAATGATCGTCAACTGTCGAACGGTTTTGAAGAAATAGTGCATGTTTTGATCGAATTCGATGATTTATTATAGTACTTTTCAGTTTAATATCGCGGCCCACAACGCTATCCTTATTGTCCAGGCTCAGCTGTATCCTATCAGGTATTTGTCTTTAATTTGTGCATCGTATTTCCTAGTTCGGTGCTGTCCTTACATACGATTTTTAATAACATTGCCGATATAACGTAGCTCATGGGTGTACCTACAAGTACCTAAATACAGGACACAGGTACAACAGCTGTGCATTCATTATCTCGCATTTTAAGCTCTTGGAATTATGAAGGCAAAATATACAACCAAGTCCTTTTGAAATCGTTGATAAGTTCAATGTACACGTCCTTGATGAAGCGTGCTATTGTTTTCTGACAAACTTTTCGTCGAACTACCGTTGTTCATTTTAATGAAATAAAATTAGTGAAAGAGGATGACATTGAGGACAAAAACCGTTGGTCGAAAAACATTGGTGCAAAGGAGGAGGGGAGACATTTAAAGCGCTCTAATCCTGACAAACGATTGCTCGAATCTCTACTACAACACAATGTATAAAGCAACTTTTCATTCGATCGCTTGAAATGTAATTAATTTACGGCTCTTAAACGTTTGTGACAAATTAGCTGAGGTAAACGTATAATGACTTTCACCGAGAGGACATAAAAAATTACCCATTTCGGGCGATATAATATGTATTTTATAATACTATACCTAGCATTTCCTTAGATTAATATTTATTACACACCATTTGTGAAAATCCAAGAGCATTTTATGCGGGTGAAGTTTTTTGGGCGACGTGTCACATTTAAAAAAACAGATTTGACACAGAAACTTGTAAGCTATTTCTTGGAGCCGACCGTTTTAAATAGACTATAACTGATTCATTTAAAAATGGAATGGGGGGGGGCGTTCATTTAAATATTTGATAATACTAATTGTATTGCTCTCTGTATAATATGTACTTATAGGTATCCGTGTCACGTGATTTCGACTTTCTCAACTTGCATGTGTGTAGAAAATTAGTTTCCTCAATATACAGGTCAGTGGCATAGCCAGGGGTGGAAGAGAGCCCATGCCACATATCTGCGCCTATCGACCTTATTTTTAAAACGGTTTGTTGATTTTATACGTGATATTACATAATATACTAGATACTGTTCTCCATATAGGTGGTATAGATATACTAGGTATATGAGTATCCCTAGGATAATATGAATATATGATATGTAATCAATATAATAATGCTGATTGAAATTGTATTTATTATATTTAATACAAATTTTTATTCCCCCCCCCCCCTTTAGAAATCTTGATTCCGCCACGTGCTGATACAGGTGTAACAGAAAGAACTGAAAGATGTAACAAACTATGCAGATAACAACTTTTATTCTTACTTCTAATAAAAATCATTAGGCACATAAAGTTGGCTCGTAACATATTTTGTTGACTACATCTATTACGTTCAGGATAATCAGTTATTTATATACTTTATATTAACATTATCAATGTATTTAATCTATTCAAAATTTAAACATAATATAACTATAGTAATTAGTAATTACTAATTATCAACGATTGTTCTTAAACATTTTAAGTGAAATATTTTATTATATAAATATACCTTTGTCCGAGTTGTTTGTAATTTAACATATAGGCACTTGGTACGAAAGGTGGAATGTGGTTAAGATTTTGTTGTTTTTTCACGTTATTTTTTCACGGGTGTATTACGTGTGTATGCAACTATCGCTACCTATTCAACATATAATTATAGTTTAATGTTTCCTAGTTTTGTTTAAATTTTAATTATGATGTCATAAAATTGCAATATCAAACGTATATATTTACGTATGCCATAAAGTAAAATACAATTAAAAACTATTTTTTTTTTTTAGGCAGCGGAGAGCAAAAATCGTTCCCTTTTATTTTGAACCCTAAGGATTATTTA
This sequence comes from Sitobion miscanthi, assembly GCA_008086715.1. Classification (NCBI taxonomy): domain Eukaryota; kingdom Metazoa; phylum Arthropoda; class Insecta; order Hemiptera; family Aphididae; genus Sitobion; species Sitobion miscanthi. The sequence goes on along the minus strand of CM017800.1, from coordinate 10,233,334 downwards.
ATTTCTCTAAATTCCAGAACGTTTGTTATTCACAATCGGTTTTTTCATGCTTTACTTTAATCTCTCATTTTTTAATTTACTCACTCTTATTGATTATTTAAAACTCTTTATTGTGCTAAATTTTTTATAAAATACATAATAATATATAGTATATTATACGATACATTTTAATTATTATTTGTGCTATAATAACTAAAAACACTGGAGTGTAGTGAAGTACAATATGTACTTACTTTAATTTTAATCCAAGCAGTTTAATGTATGACTGTATAAAGTATAGTTTTCAAATTTTAGTTAAGTCAAATTTAATCTCGTTATTTTTATTAATAACCAACCAAAAAAGCTTTTTCATTAGCTGATTATAAATGAACGCATTTCATTAATTGTAATTCTATAAGATACAACGTAAATACTGTATGTTGATAGAGGTAATAGTAAAGTTACCTACAAAGGGTAATTGAAAAATAATAATTATATTTTATTTTGACTGTTATAAGTCTACTTAGGTAATTAAAATGTAAGTAATGCATTTTATTTCAGTTAATATTATGGGTAGGTGCGTACATTTTCATTTATTTATTTTATATCTAGAATAAATTGAATTGGAAACAATGTTTAATTGTATGGAACTACCATAGAAAAAAAAAATTAGTTAAAGTTTCGACTTTGTAGTATTATTATAATTTGAAATGTAATTTACGTAGATATTATATAAATTAATTAATATAATAGTATGATATACATATGAGTATAGGTACTGTTATATTTTAAATAAATAATATTTGATGAATATGATAATTCAGCTCTATATCGTTCAATCAATTCACGTGTTTGTATTGATGCAGTTAGCATGAAATCTATTTTGTGTTAATGCATACATATTGAAGCAGTATTCATATTTTGTGGAATAACAATTAGTTTAATAATAACAACGTTTTTACGGGGAAAGATTACTTTGATAGCACACAAATGTTAAATGAAAATATAAAATAAATAAGCACTACAAAGAATAAACTTTTTTACCTACTTTGTTTACCCCAAAAATAATTATTAAAAAAATAATAATACATTTTAATTATAAATTATCATTAAAAATAAAGTTCATTAAGTTCAATAGAACGGTAATATGGGTTCTTTATTGAATAATATTAAGTAAAATTATTATAATTTAAAATATATAAAATTGCTTCCATGAGTTATTGAATTAAAGTTAGAATCGTTAATTCTATAATTTAATTGCACTGAAATAAATTAAGTTAATATTTTTTTAGAGATTAACATACGTGAGTTATGGTATAGTTATTTTAATATTTTATTCATCAAATAAAATAATAAATTAAATTAAAGACTATAGTAGCTGTAACTTAAACATTTATAGAAATTATATTTTACTATATATTAAATATAGTTGTCTTAAAAATTATATACTTTAACTCTTAAGATAATTTGTAAGTGAAGTAAGCTATTATATTATTGGGGACATTATAACGACAGGAAACTCGCAAAAATTATATCGAAAAATTGTTACAATTATACGATGTATTTAATACAAATATTACTAATTCAAACTATTGGACTAGATTTATTGGTTTGTAAATAATATCAAAATGCTTTACGAACCTATCTGTTTTCATTTTTCAGTAGTTTTTGGGAAAACGGTAGAAATTAAATTCCATTATTGGGGGTAACCGAACATCCAAGAATTGATAAAAAATTTGAATTGAATTATTCGTGGTATAGTGGCCCATTCAATTTCAGGAGGTATCTCGATGTTTATATTTTAATATGGCTTTCATTTTATAAGTGAGATACAGTTTTATATTTTAAACGCGATAAATGAACCCATTTATTTTATTTATCATGTTATTCATATAAGTTGTATTGCATGTTGAACATTTAAATCAACAAAAAACTTTCTATATATAGGTACCTATGAATATATTAATTGGGCGAAAGATATAAACTTTGTAATGAAAAATAAAAATTCGGGAAATTTGCACTTACTGTAAAGGAGGTTTCAAGTATACCCAGCGCGTCATCAATTAGGTCACGCTGAAATGGATGTGTTAAAATTGAATTCAATGATTAATATAAATGCTAAGTTGAATAGGTAAATATGAATTTGAATCGATGTATACGAAAAACGATTCTGGGCGGAGACAGTGTGTCAGCTATTATTTCTAAGGAAATTTTATAACTAATCTATAATATTAAGTACGCTGTTTGTAATTTGTTTTGCTTGTATTATAATACGGTGGAACTTATTTTTCATCAAACAAAAACATCGTGCATATTATGTTATTAGTAATTATAATCTATAATGTTATATCAAAAATTATCGTTGTTAACTATTAGAAATGTACAAATTGTATTACTATAGCTTTTTAAGAAATGTATGAATAATGTAAATGTATAAAAAAAAAAAAAAATTGTAAAAACAAACATTTTGTTGAAACAATTATAATTAATAAATGAAAAAAAAAACTATTAGAGGTCAATACAACGTACCATATAATGGAGTGAAAATATTCGTAATATTAATAGCTTAACATTTTTAAAAGGAAAAAACTCAATAAATTGATAAATAAAAAAAAATTAAATTAAATTTTTACTGTATTTAAAATATTCTGTAACAATAGCAGATTATGTATGGTCGTATGAAAATGGAACACAACATCATACGTAGATATTGGTGGCCATTTCCACAGTTATACTTGATAAGAATTTTTCTTAAGGTTTGGTACACCCAAAGGTTTGGTACAGGCATCTTATCTCATGTAGAATGTCACATTGACCGAATGAAAAAAAAATGTTTCAACTGCAAACCCAACGTGTGTCTTGGACCAAGGCCATCTGTAGAAATATTATGGCTTTGCTTTTTGCATTTTAATTGTTCCAAAATGTAACGACGGGCACAAGAAAAATTAAAAATTAAAAACACACACGACGCAAATAGCAACAGCCGCCATTTACAAAGCAGGCAATGTTTACAAAATAGTACAGAGGTAATTTTTAATCGACTCAGAATTGGTCACGCGAAACTCACACACGTTCATCTTATGGCAAAGACAGATCCACCCCTATGCCCAACATCTAACTACTCCATCAAACACATCATCATCCACTGCCCCGACTTCAATGAAACTAGGGAAGAGTTCAACGTACCAGATAACCGGTACGAAGCAAATGGTCCATTTTCAAAATTTCAAAACATAATATTTTTATTCTCAAAACAAAATTGAATTGTATAATAGCACATAACCAACTCAATGTAAAAATATAACACTTGTAAAGCTGATAACCAGTGTAGCTGATGCTTGACCAATAAAAAAAAAAATAATACTATCGCAGTATATATATATATGTAAATGTAAATATTGCCTGCTTTATAAATGGCTGTCGACTTCAACATTGGTCACAATTGTAGTATTAAGACGTCCATCTAGTTGTTGTATATTATATTTATGTGTTATATAGTCAAACCTTGTAGTAATATTGTTAGTTTGAATTTATGCACAGGTCGGTATAGCGTGATTGAATTTATTATAATAGTTATAATTGTTTTTTTAGTTTTATTCTTTAAAATATGAAATGTTATTATTTTAATTCATACTAGGTACGTATTATACTAAAATACTATATGTAATATCTATATGTACCTATTAATTATTATGTATAATAACCAGGGTTCGTAAGTTAATGCACTAAAATCTCATACATAAGTGTGCAAGTATGCTACAAAAAATACTTAAACACGCTGTCACGAATAATTTAAAGTGCTGGTAAACTCCTTAAAAATGAAAAAAAAATATAATACTCAACAAAAAGAAAATTGTAACTATAATCATTATTTCATTTACAGTAAATATTTAAAATTGCAGAATCGGCAATATTATGTCCTACGGGCTAATAAATGGTAGAAGTTGATATTGCACGTCTTGTTATAACGTTAAGGGGTATCTAAATAAAGTGTTATATTGTCTACTGTTAAAAATTAAGACGCATTTTTAAATTTATGATTAAAATGTTTATTGTATTTTTTTTTTATTTACGCTCTAAACAAAGAAATAATTTAAAATATGTAATAAAAGTCAGTGTAGATCGTTACTTCGAATAATAATTTAAAATTCCTTATACTAAATTATATTATTCCCCATTTCATATATTTCACTTCAAAGTGGAAACATTAATATCATTCACCTAAATTGTGTTAAATATTTTCAATGGATCTTGATTTACCATTCTTTCTCGGTTCATTTTATCAAAGGAAATATCATATTATATACATTTTAATATAAACATGGTTAGTATATTATGTGCTTTTTCTTATGAAATCTAAAGTCGAACAAGTAAAATTATTGTATAACAACTACCCCAATGTATTATAACTTATGACTAATACAAACCTTATCGTACGATTTTCATATTTATCTACCTATACGCATTACTAAACAAGATTTTTCTTTAATATATTTTATAATAAATAAAAATTTGTTATAATGATATCACGTACCTATATATAGGTACAGGTCTACAATTATTTTATTGAATGATACATCAATGTTTTATTATTGAATGAGTTTCGTAACATCGCGGATAACACTCGTTGTTCAAGACAAAATAACAATGACTTAAATATTTATTGAATAACGTATACTATATTATTACTATTCTTCGTGAAAATTGGGATTTGAACTGGAAAAAAAACATATACTACTATGTTGTCCAATTTCACAGTCGATTTGATCACTAGCGTTCTGCCCAATCAGCTTAGCAATTTGGATTTTTACCTCTTGCAATAAAGAGTGAAAAAATACGAATAGAAGGTAAAATAGCTATATCACGAATACATTTTGATTTCGTTTATTTATTTTAGCAAATTATTTATGTATCGCTGATCATATCATGTTTTCCATTCGAGTTTTACATAATATGAATTTTAATTTCCTGGAACAAAATCTTTACTCTAATCATTATTTATGTTTTTCAAGATACTTACAATCTATCCAAAATATTACCACGTGTAAAGGAAATACCCTGTTAAATTTTGTGTTGGTTAAGGAGTCAATACATTTGATTTAAAGCCTAAAAATAGTCTGAAAAATTAGGCTATCGTGATGAATTTTACATGTTATATGTGTGATATTACATTTTTAGGAGAACAATTTCAAAGTATACATAAATAGGTACTTAATATTATTCATAAATATTTTTTTATAAATAAAAATAATTATATTTGCTAATGAACTAAGTATTTTAGATACAGTGAACTCTGATAATCAATTAATATTTATTTATTTATTAATATTTAGCCACCCCGTAAATTAATAAGGACACTCGAATAATTAATGAGTATTATTTTCAAATGATTAATATAATATATAGGTAAATATAAACGAGTAAATAAGTTATTCATAATATCATAAATACTATGTATAGTATTGATTAAAAAGAGAATTTTGATTTTATTAAAAAAAAATGTTTTCATGATAAATAATAATATAATATTTTTTATTTTTAATCATAAGCTATTTTACGGTATGATTGATTAAGTCACTAAGGCATTACTGTAATAATTAGTTAAAAGCTTTAACAAAGGATATAATATAAAGGTCACTATAGATTTAGAATTATAATACTCATAATTGATTTTTAATGAGTCAATGGTTGATTTTTTACGTTGGTTTTTTTTTTAGTAATAATTTGAATGGATTTTTGGGAAAAACTACTGACGCATAATATACATAAATCGTCGAAAAATTCTACTACAGACTAATAATATAACAGACTGGATCAACTATAACGTTATTATGTTTGTTACTATAGTCTAGTAAATTTAATTTTAAGATCCGACCCACGACAGCTCATTGCAAAATCTGTCAAATATCAGTCATATATCTGACTAGATGCATAACACATGATTGCATTGATAGTTGATACATGCGCACAACACTGTATATGTATACATATTTTTAATACAATATATGATGTTACGTATAAATAAGAGTAATAAAAAATTGTCGATGATAATTATAGTCATTTGAATGCAGTATATTATATAAATATTGGGTACAATATAAACACAATATAATATTTACGTTTTTGACTCAATACACATATGCATATGATTGTGATTACACAACTGCGTACGATATTTTAATATATAGTAGAAGCATTTTTTGTTTTCGAGATAATTTATTCGATATAATTTATCTATAATATTAAAATAATTACTTTTCTATTTGTTTTCAGCAAAAATCACCCATCGGCAAACCATAAAATACCTTTTCCCAAAACTGATTTATTTATGTACACATTTACAATTGAAAAAATGTTGACATACCCTCTAGTTTACTATACTTGTCTCTCTTTTTTTATTGAACATATTTATGTAGGTAGTAAATTTGCCTATGCAACGTGCCGTGATTTCAAAATGAATATCCCCTATATTATAATATTATATTCGTCGTTCGATGAATTTCGGTAGAAAATATTCATACAATATTCCAAAATCTTATTTCGAACAATCTGTAACTTGTAAGGTTAGTAAAATATAATAATATAGATGTACATTTTTTTTAAATACAAACATCATGAGTCATGACCATCGACCATAATATAATAATAAAAATTTTATAAGTTACTATAACTTGAAACACAGATAAAAAGTTTTTATTCACTGACTTCAATTATTAAACCTGCACTGGCCGCAGGTTATTTAACTGTAATTACTTATAGTGCCTTTAATAATACATGTTTTTTTTAAATTCTTTAAAGATTTAACGATATAATTTCCATTGTCAGATAAAAAAAAAAAAAAACATCTTTTATATGAATGCTGTGTAATTTTTTAGTTCATGAAACGTTTGAGGAAATGTATATTCAATTTTCAATTTTGTTTTATGTGGGTGTCGGGTGTCGAGATGTATATGGGAATATAATTCATGTATTTTTATATGTATATTATATCAGCATAAATGTAATAAATTATTTAAAACAGTCCAAACAAATATAAATGAACGCTTTGTATTTTTATCATTATTAGTAGTTTTTTTTTTTTTTTTACAAATCTGTATTTAGTAATCCGGAATACGTTCAGTTGTTATAGCTGATGGAAATATATTTATATATATTTGAGACCATAAATTAAATGAAAGGGCCAGGAAGTTAATAAACTTCCAGTTGCAAAAGGTCGTTTCGCATAAACACGGTCTGAAAAGGGAACAATATTTTTATGAAACTAATTTATAAGTTTTTTTTTCGTAAAAATTTCTGGTACTGAGTTTGGTGGAACAATGTATGAAATGATTTTAATATTTACGCTTTGTTTAACATTCAAACTGAAAAGTAACTTTATTATTTAGAGACATTTTTAATATTTGTATAGTGATATATATTAACAATATTGAAAGATGACGAGTGTAATAATCAAATACGTTAAATAAAATAAAATAATAATATGTTATTAACTATATAATACCGCTTAACATTTATGAGGTATTTTATATTCGTGAATATATTTTAATTTGGTATGTTTTTAATTATAATTTACGGAGTGATTAGAAATTATGTATGTAACAAAAATGGTGGAAATACCTATTCTAATATCATTCGATTCTTATGCGATATCCGCCATTTTTTTGTTACCCGAATTAGTGATCAACACCACAGTATGTAAATTTAATGATAGATGCATTGTATTGATCGTGCGTGTGATGAAAAAAAAAATAATTATTTTTTAACTAATATTATTAGTTTAATTTTTGAATCAATGTATGAGCATATTGCATACCATCATCCGTTATATTATAGGCACTTTGAAGTGAAAACCACTACAAACATTTCACTCCGACCCATTAACTACGATAACATTACTAACGAACGTTATAGTTTAACTATTCTACTTTTAAATATGCGCTAATTGTGTTTGCTTTGTTAACCTTTAGTAGAAGTTCCGGAATCAGATTGCACCATTTTCGACGTCAATATGTACCAACAGCTTAGTACGCCAAGTAGAATGGAACACGTTTTCATTATAAATGTGTTTTTTAACCGTACTTTAAGAAGATGTTTTATCGGCGGACACTACAGAAGTTGATAAATTCATTGTATCCATTGAACGAAGCCGCCGTAAGAACTCCTACAGTAAATGTGTGTTGACATTAAAAACACAAACATCCAATCTGAAAAAGGTAAATGTATATTAGAAATTATTATTATATATAAATTATTTCCATTGAAATAAAATGAATTGAAAAACTTGAAATAATCATTCTTATATGATATGGAACATCAATATTAACTGCGTTTTGGACGAATTACGATGATAGACATTTATGATTTTAAACTCACAAATAGAAACCTTTTTATGTATACATTTAATTTACTAACATTTCAAATATCTTGTAACGGAAGGAGTGGTCCAAAAGTTTTGAATGACTCTATCTTTTGAATAGTATATAGTTCATCTACTTAGTACGCTAAAGGAGAAGTAAATGTTTTGATTTCTACAGAAATGATTAGTAAGTACCTATCCATAAGCGTATATATATTATAGGATAATAAACAGGACACATTATAAAATAAAGTATCTTACTTATAGTGTTTAATTAATATAAGGTGTTCACTTTTTTTGTAAACTTTAATACTGCATTTTCATTATATTTTTTTTTAATGCGATGATTTATTAAATACAAATTTATAATTATAGGCACCATTATCTTTCAATGGTCGGAACAAGAATAGTTCCTAACATACCTGTCAATAACATATATTTTTTTTTTAGTATACACAGTGTTCTGATAGTGCCTGGACAGTCTTCAAAACCAAAAAAAAAAAAAAAATGACTTAATTGTTAAAAGAAACAATACGAAAAAAGAATTGAACCGAATCTAGTTTTGTAAAAGTTAAAACTAATATCTGATTGCAACTATTTTTATAATAATAATAATAATAATAGAACATTATTCTAGACACTAAATCACTTCTATTTTAACTGAGGCGAAGACATATATGACCTCTTGAGATTAAGCTAAAAAGTATAATATTTATTTTAGATATTCATATTATATAAGTTTGGAATAATTAATTGTTAATTGATTATTTGATTATAAATATTGCATAGGAATCAGTGTTCGTATATATATATTGATGATGAAACAATTTTTCTCATAAAAATTTGACACCGTTCTGGGAAGATAAAAATAATGTACTGCATATTAATAGGTACGTCTTGTTTGTTTTTTATTTTAATTGGTACAAATTTAATTTTAGTTTTTATTAAATATCTTACTGTTATATTATGATACTAGTTTTGTATGTGTTTTCAAGCAAAATTGCGTAAACAATTTGATATTGTTAAATTCCATTTATAATTTAAATTATGCAAATCCATTAGTCACATATTAAGCAAATACATGCTTTCTAATCTTGAGAGTCCTTTGATAATTACATCCGATCTACGAGTTAGGGTTAAGTAAGCCATTATTACATTTTAAAAATAAAAAAATTAAGAATGAAAACAAATGGCGTCATTACTAAAAACTGTAAAGAAACTAAAATGTGTAGACTTATATTGAATCATATTTGAATGATGGACATTATTAATTATGGCTATAAAAAAATGTATTTATACATATATACATGTACTATGTAGGTACATTATATAAAATGAGCTAATTTATTTACTTAGCCCATAAGCCTTGTTAAAAATCATATACATCTAGCGCACATTCAAAAGTTTTGGAACCCTTGCTTTAATGTGTTAGTGCCTAATCAAATATTAATGACAACGAAAAAAAAACATAACTTACTGTCGTCTGAATAAATTAAATATGATAAATGATTTAATATGACTGTGCTAAAGTTTTATGAATCTCAATTTATAAGAGAACTTAATAATACCGATTATTAAAAAGAAAAATAATCATTTATTATAACAAAACATTATTTAATAATAATTAAGGAAATAATATACCTACATCCATTTCAACAAAATATATAACACAATTTAAATGATGCAAGGGGTTTTAACTAAAAATATGTCTTAAATATGATTTTTCATAATAATATTATAATTATAATATTGCTATCAATTTCTCTACCAAATAAATTATTAAATTATATGATACCTATGGGCTATGGTAATGGTTAATGATATGCTATCTATCATTGATATCTGTTATATAGTTCTGAAAAGTTTAAACTATAAACTATAATATTATTACGAACTACGGTTATAACTATACTTTTATTGAAAACTACAAACGCGTCCTATATAAGTTTCTTAACTAATTATACTAATATCAAAAGTAAAAGCATTTTTAAAATAAAAGATCCACCATCTTTTAAACTTATAGATACCCACGACATTTATAGACTATTTACAATAGTAATACGCCATTGATTATACATAGTAAAATCATATTATTACCAATGGTAACCTACCTACATACTACGGCATATTAGCTATTATATTATAAAGATTATTTATTTGGAAATAATTTACTTTTTATCGTACATAAACCTACTTTTTAGTTATTTTTCTATGTTTGTTTAAGGCAGTAATCTTCAGTAGAAAGTTGTTAAGTAATCCTTATCATATCCAGAAATAAATACTACCTAGTAAGGGAAACTAATATTTAATGATAGTTAAATTCTTTTTGCACACCTGTCAACAAATACATTATTCAAGTATTCGACAACAACGATATAAAGCTTTATACTACACGTGAGGAAAATAAACAATTAAATGATGCATTTTAACTTTGGATAACCGTCAGGACTTCGTTTAAGTTTAAAAATATCTAACCTAAATTCATATAAGTATAAATTATACATGGATTCAAACAATATAGGTAGGTAGGTTTTATACAAGCAGAATACAAAAGATACTTGGACTCTATCATTTTTTAATTAGTTATTAGACTTATTACTAATTACAAATTACCGATATATTGGTATATATTACAAAAAGGTACGCTAAAACGATCATTTTTTAAATACATTAAAATGCTTTTTAGGATACTTTAGTAATATGTCCACCAATACATTATTTTTCTATAACTCCATTTTAATATGTTTATTTAAAGTTTTATATTATGCTATTATCAAATAATATAATTAAAAAAATGTTTATTTTGTGAGGATTTGCATTTTGTGCAAAAAGATACATACTAATAGTACCTACCTATAATACTAATTATTAACATATAAATCAAACGTTATTAAAATTAAAATTGTATTATTAAAGGTTATAATCCATTATTCAATTTACAATATAACTAATATTATCTTTTGATGTTTTATTTGTTTATCTTATAAAATATTTATTAAACATTATTCTTAACTGCGATGCTTTTTTAACGGTATAATATACAACCCTTTTAAAATCTTAAAATAACAAGTATAGGTACGCTTTAATGGTTCAGTTTCTTTATTCATTTTTCTATTTTAGTTTTAATTAATTAACTTTTTAGATTAGTTGTATACATCTTAACATTATTCTTTGTATAATACAGAAGCTGTTAAACATGAAAAGGGTATCCATTTTATTGAAACGTAAATTTATATTCCCACTTGACGTATTTTAATTTTCTGCTCTCTAAAATAATTACTCATTATTAAGTTTTATTTTGTAAATATGTGTTTATCTCGTTAACATTAAAAAAATTGGTATGATAGAATCTCTATAATTTAACGTTACTTTAAAAACGATATATAAATTACATTATCTTAGTTTAAACTTGTTACGTGAGTTTATAATTGTCCACTGTTACAATGAACTGAGCATTATGTACCTACCTACTATCTACCATACTTCAAAACTAGATGGTTAGGTACCCACCAAATTTGATTTCCATCAAAAAGTAGTAATCAGAGTACAAAAAACTCTATTGATACATTCTAAATTGTCATTAATCATTAAGTACAGTAATTCTATCGTACAATAGTTTTAGTTCTACCTGTTTGTATATAATATTTATCATATTCATACAATGTAGTATACGTATGTGGCGGTTATGTATCGCATATAGACATGGGGTATGCATAGTATTTATCTTAATTTAATCCCTCATGGAGGTTTGTACATAGTAACAGTTGATAGTTGGGCACGTATAGGTATAGGTACCTACATAATATATATATCACTTTGTGCGTATGCCTTTAAGTGATTTTGTGTGGCTTTGCCCAAACATTATTATTTACTTACGAAAAATGATTTCTCGCAACGACAATTTTAAACTCGCAATTCAATTCGAATTCGGCGTGTATATTTTATACAGCTTATAAATTACCGTAATGATCTAAGTTGTTGATTACGGTTTGTTTTTCATTTTTAAATCTACACAAGTACGTACATATAATTTATAAACAAACATTTTAGTTAAACGACAAACCCGACTTCAAATCCAATTCATACACATTTTCAGATTACAATAGGTACAATATAAAGTTTAAAATATTTATAATTTCTTGATTTAAACACACATAATTACTTCTGGTTGCGAGAGTAAAGACAACATGGAACATTTTGTTAGGGAAAGCTGTGTTTAGGGTGTATAATGAATGTACCACAATTCGTGTATGAAATATTCATCAGTATACCCAACTGAAAACAGTACTAATTTTATAATAATTGCGACGGCCGTACTTGTAGATACTAAATAGTGAATGTATATACATAATATTATGGTAATTCAATTTGTGTATATAAATAGACAACATATATTATACACGTATCATCTATCAATTTATCATTGTAAGTTGGGTATAAGTTTATAATGGTGTCTACATGTCATTTATTATACTATGCTTAGTATACTTTAACTTGTATCAGTCACTATAAGTTAATGAACTATTTCTTTTTTTTAAATTATCGATATTGTCAGTATACCTACACGTGAAAAAAATATTAGACCGGATCCAAACACCGGGTGTTGGGAATTCATCTCGATTTACACGATTTGGCGCCAAATAGTCGTGACATTTTCTATTGAAATAATTTGTGAGATAACAATAATAAATTACTGAAATCATAAAACGATTCTGTGAGGGGGTATTAGTATTTAAATGGTCATAACTAAATGGCAATCAAACATTTTGAGATAATTCAACTGTATGTATTTACTCATGGAAAAGCATCTAAGTACACTTGAGTTCTGACTACTTGTAAGAAATAAAAACCAAAACCAATCTCTATACCCTGGATTGTACACCGGCGTTCAAAAACTATTAAACTCTAAATTTATTCCTACACGTAATATGCAGCTATTTATAGACATTATAATAGAACATAGTACATTAAACTTTGTAACGATCCATAAAAATATTATTAGACATAAACAACACGAAACGTGGTATTTGAAATTGTATTTTGTACCTACGAATCGGAGGTGGCTCCGTGTTAGGACGACTCGATTAGATTCTGATCTCGACGATAATCGTAGCGCATATATTGCAACCGGTAGTGGTGCGCGGGATAATAATGACTTGAGAAAACCGAACGGGGAAGTCAAAATAAAAATAATAATAATATATATATTTTAAAAAAGCGTTTAAAATAAAATCTTACTACGGGTACGTTTAAATTTCGATACGTATAATGTGATCGTCGGAACGACTATTGTCGACGTACGCCGCGTGCACGGGGCGAACGAAATGACGGAAACGCAATAACATCTCGGCACACGGCTATTTATTATATTATAATATAATATATTAATTATAATAATATTATGTGTCTTTGGTATGTGCAAAGGTCGGAAATCGTATATTGTTATCGTGGTGCAAACACGCTCGGTAACGGCGGCGGCGACGGCGGCGCGGCGGCGGAGTCGGCGGATCGCGCGTTTGGACGCGGCGAACGAGATGATATCCTGTTCGCAGTGCACGCGACACGACACTGAATTCGCCAATGTGTGCCCGCGGCGGTGTCGGCGGTAAAACGGACGAGCCGCGAAGGAGCAGGACGACCGCGGCGGCGGCGGCAACGACGACGACGACGACTATTCCGACCCTGCCGCCGCCGCCCCCGCCCCCGCCGGCGGGGTTGGCTCGAACGGGCGGGTGTGCGGGTGCGGGTGCGGGTGGATGTGTGTGTGTGTGTGTGTGTGTGTGTGTGGCGCTGCTTTTCGGTGGACATTTGCGCGCGATGATATCGCGCAAACTAGAAAACGATCGCAGCGATTCTAGCGAACCGTGAGACTTTACAGATTTCCGGCGGTATCGGCAGCGGATGCGGATGCAAGGGAACCGATGTAAATGTATATATATCCAACGGCAGTTAGACGCAGAGGGAAAGAGAGACGCGGATTGAGAGGGAAAAAAGTACGAGGGGATAAAAATACTGGTAATACCAGCATTTATTTCTCGTGCCCCCCTCCACCAATCACCGCATACCATTCGATTGCCTCCACAAACCGAAATGCGAGTGTGTATATAATATAAATAAATGCTATGTGGGGAGCACTCCATATATATATATGTATACAGGACGATTATCTCAACAACGCGAAACTGTCGAACATTTTATCGTCGGTCGGATTTCTGTTTGAAATGCTATACTTATATATTTTTCTGTTTAAATTATAATTTTTTTATTGCAGTGAGATATTTCATGTATGTTTTTCCAAACGGAAATCGCCGCGTTTCGAATTTTTCCTATTGAAAACCAGAAAACGTCAATGTACACTGTTATTTTAAATATCCAGTGCTGCGTCGATTCGTAATAAAGTCGTCAAATGACGGTTCAAATCTAATTTCTAACTAATAAACTACCTGATGTATTGTATACAATAAAATCCGCAAACACCCACCCACCCACCCACCTCATAATTGTTATTATTCAACGATCACAGAACGGACTAGAATAATATTTTACCCGACATCATATTTTTCTGTGAGAGCATTTATTATCGCGTACATTACATAAATATTATTTAATCATAGACAGTTATAGAATATGCCGACAATGGTCAACGTCAGCTATTTATAGGTCAAAGAATAATTGAGTTGTCTATATAATACGTAAGGACGGCTGTGTTATTAATTTTCCTCTATAAATCGTTTTCGCTCGATTCGAAAGGTTCGAATTCTTTTTCCAAAAAAGGTAAAATTATTGCGTAATTTTGACTGTTGTTCGGTGCACACTTACCCGTCTCAAACTGTATGGGAGGAGCACGATTTCGCGAAAATCGACCGTTCAATAGAGCGTTGAAATATATAGTTAGTAGTCACCCTGTATATTAAATAATATATTATTAATATTATAGTATATTAGTGTGTGCACGTGTACATTATGGTACCTACCACAAACATAAATTTATCACAATGTTCCGGAATACGCGCGCGTACTTATACACCACCCGCACCGTTTGAAATAATCTCGAAAGGATTATAACTTCTGGATTACTACAACATACATACCGCGGGGGCGACCAGTGAACTGGTATGTAGTCAAGGGGCTACTGTGAGGGGGTGGGGGGGGGAGGTTGGACTCGTGATATTACGATCGGTTCTCAACTTTACCAATATATATATATATATCTGCACTCTGCAGCCCATACCTGCTATCGTGCCGCCGGAGGATTTGCCACGCGATAAATAACCGTCGGCGACTATTATACGTCGAGCCGCGCACATATTCAACACGGCGGTGGTCCATTTCGTACTACGGCCCAAGTCGAATATTATTTCTTTCGTATAATCTTTTTTTTTCTATTTCATTCCCATCCCCCCATAAAGTTCGATACGGTTTAGCGCGGTTGCGATCCAAACGTTCCGTTTTATGCGCTCATCGCGCATCACTCTAATCGTATTATGCGCCGTTAGATTTGACTCGGTATAATAATATGTCCACGCCATTAAAATCTATCAAGGTTTTCGGTCTCCAAGTTGTATTGTTATATTATTATTTTGTCGTCGTCACCGATAAAGTTCAAAGTCAGTGTTAAATGTGCTGATACGGAAATTGAGCGAGCAACCGGAGTCGCTTAATAATCGTATATAATATAATATTTATATGGCAACAACGACACAGAAAGACTTTAATAATAAATTTATAAGTAAGATTAATAACAATATACACTATATTATATTTATATAGTTTATAGTCAAATTTAGAATTCTAGTCCGAGGCCCTAATCCATTAAATTGCTCCCTTCGTAACTTCATTAATTCCATTGATGCCCAACACGAACCTTCTATTCGGACATTCGATTGTGACATGTGATATTATGTCTCATAACTCATGACTGTCATTTCCACAACCACATTCCTGGCTGTTCTTTAGTTTCCACTTGTACATCATATGCCCAAATCTTCCGAGTCCAGTTCTTAATTGATTAATAACTACCAACTCTTATCGTGTGAGTTCGGACCCTTTTACTCTTTGTGTGAGATCCTTCATCAAATTTCTGCGTATACCGTATTGCCCACCCACTCTTCCCGCCATTTTTTCGCGCTACGGAATTTCGGCTGAGTTAGTTCTCTGACCTTGGCCCATGGCGGTTTCCTTTTGACTTCAGTCTGATATCAGGCGTATTTTCCAACTGTTTGTAGAGGATTGAGGTCTTGTAGGTACTGATCTTAATAAATAGTCTCACTAATGCTTCATTTTTTCTAATTTCTGGTGGTCCGATATTTGAAAGTACCTACCGGCTACCATGGTTTCGGACTTCGGTGTTGATTGTACCACTCCGCGTATTAACCGCATGGCACAGTTTAAATGCGTATCCACCTTTCCCGATATAATATAATAATTAAAGAAAAGCAAATTTGCCTTAACCGGAAACTTGTTTGCCCAAAAATAATATTCGTTAACAAATATCCCGTTTTTTGGGAAGTTATAAAAATTAGATACTCGTCTAAATAAGCATTTACGATCAATGTAGACGGGTATTGAAGAGTGAAATTTTTTGAGATTATTTACCAAGTTCACTCAACCTAAATTTAAATTACATAATTCATTGTTGTACTAAAATATGGTATTTATTTAAAAATACATATAGCTATTATTTTTATATATTCAATTTCCCAGCTCCGTTTTGACAGCATTGTCCCTTTCAAATTTTAATACCAAACCTTGACAGTATTATGTACTTTTTTTTTGTACAATTTTCTGGGAATCGTTTCTCTAGCACGCACATGGAAAAACGGGGTTTCTCGTGTTGGGGGTGGTGGTGAGGGGGTGTACAATATTTTATTTGTTTTGTAAAAAATTGTAAAAAAATACATAATACTGTCAAGGTTTGGTATTAAAATTTGAAAGTGGCAGTGCTGGTGAAACGGAGCTCAATATACCTATGACCTATATACCGGAACATTAAAATAATGTAATGTATTGGAAATAATTTATTTAAATAGATATTTTGTTGAATGTATACCTAATTACACGGTATCTACAAATTAAAACTGTGATAAAACATAAAACTATAATAAAACTATATAGAAACTACAATACCATTGTGACGAAATGTTTTATAAGTCACAAAAAAATTCATTAGTAGTCGTAGTGAGATAAATTTAATTTTAGTGCCAATAGAGCAACTGCAGTCAGTGTGTTACATCGCTACCGATAATTACACAAATCGTTAAAAAATCATTTGTTAGTGTTTTAACAATAACTTCTGATAGTATTGATGTAAACCTATATTAATTATTTTAAAAATAAAATGGCAAGTTTATATTACATTATTTTTACTAGTGTTACTGACTATAATTACATTATCTATATATATGTATATTTTTTTATCAGAATAATGCAATCGATAACTATGGATTTACTACGCACGTTTTAAATTATAATTGGCATAAGTCAAAATTCATGAGCGGAGTTGGATGTATGAATAACAATCGTGAGGTATTTATTAACATTTTTTGTTAAAATATTACATTTCTAGGAACAACCTTATAAATTATAATCACAAATACCATAAATCATCATAATTTTGGATTTTCCGCTGATGTATTTAAAATTGTTCCTAAAATGTTTCGAACCAAAAATTGTTACGGACATTTTTATAGAATAATTATATTGCTAAATATCAACCTCTATTCATAATTTTTTTTTATTTGCTATTTTTTGAAATATTACATAAATATTCTATAATGTTAATTGCCGAGTATTTTTTTTATAAGTTTTTAATTAATACACTGTTTTAAAAAAAATAATATTAACCATAAACTAACAAATATAGTAACTGTACTTATAATAAATTTATTTAAATTGTTCCCAAAATGTTCAGTCATATTGAGTTTTAATGACACCAAATGCCAAACAGTAATAAAAAAAAACAACCATTATATATATATTTATTTTTTTTTGCCAACTGGATGAATGCCCGACCGAGGCAGAGGTCGACATTTGGCATTGATGCGAAGCATTTAATTTGTTTTATTACGACATTTCTAGTCCCTCTAAACAAACATAATACGTATCTAGGTACCTTATATATTTAACATTTTATTTGGCTGGACTCTAAACACCAAAAGACATTATTGGTTTTTCCTTTATTAATTATATTAATAAAAGTTATCACAGGAGACACACGAGTTGTTAAAAAAAATCTTAAAATTTGTATTTTAAACACAATAAGTAATTAGAATGACTAATATCACCTATACACACAGTAATATGAATATAAATAACATAAAATTAACACAATATAATGAAACCACCCATATTGATAAAAGTCTTCTAGACAGATTGTACGGGTTGGTTTGAAGCAAAGTATATACTATATTACTTTTTTATCCGTATTTCACTTGTATGAGGTATCATAAAAATATAAATTTTAGATTTTATTATTTTTTTTTGCAGGGATCCAGCCTGTCGACAATTAGTAACACTTCATCTGCAGTGGACTCGAAACCTAGATCGCACTCAATAAATTACGTATCGTCGGATTATGAAGTGAGATTTTGACTATTGCGCATAATGTATATTGGGGTGTTCTTTTATGACCCTAATCAAATTATTTTATAATACAATAAATTATTATGTTTTCAGAGTTTGGATTACGATCATTACGAAAGTGAACTTACTGTTAGAGAAGAAAAGTTAAACGGTTATAAGACAGTAGTGGCGAGTAATGTGATTAGATGGCTTATTTATTTTTCGATAGCCATATGTACTGCAGCAGTTGGAATTTTTATTGATACTGTAATTGAATATTTCTGTAATTGGAAGTTTCAATCGATTCGAAATTGTATTGATGTTAAGCACTCGACGGTCGAGTGTCTGGTTATTTGGATACTTTTCGCCGTCATCCCTACGATTGTTGGATGTTGTGTAGTGCTATTTATGGAGGTTAATTATAAAATTATATATAATAGTTTGTATAATGTTATGACGTCTTTGGTGGAAGCTAATATAAATATTCAAAAACAAGTATCGCAGTAATTTCAACTATATCAACCTTGGTAAAATACTAAAATACCCATTAAATAGTTACTCAACATCGTCTAGAAACAATGTTTCAAACTATTTTGCTTTGAAACAAATTGATTAATTATAAACTGTTTATAAAAATTGTTTTAAGATTTGCAAGTATTATAAGCTCAGTACATTTTACATAAATGATTTTTTTACCCGATGGATACAACAATGCAAAAACTAAATGCATAAATTATAATCGCACTGATTATGTATGTGATTAACCATAATTGTATATTATACACATGCATATTTTTTAATTTTTTTTTTTATAAATATCAGATATATAATTCAGTTATTTTTCGAACTTCTCTCTATAGGCAACAGATACGTACATATTATTTTGAATAGCACTAAGTCGGTATAAAAAATTATTTACATTATTATTTTTCCGCAGTCGTACCTTTCAAAAATAATACCGTTCTTTAATCTGCTCGACTTATGTTGAAAAAAAATTATATTTTCCTTTTACCAATAATATTTTGTGTATTTTATTCCGTATTATGATTTATAATAGTTAATGCTCTATAATTGTTTTACATTATTTAGCCCTCTGCCGCTGGAAGTGGTATTCCGTTTGTAATATCTTATTTAAACGGAATTCGTATACCGAGAATGACGGCCGTTCGATGTCTATTGGTAAAAGTAATAAGCGTGGTGTGCGTTTGCATAGCAGGTCTTGGCGGAGGAAAGGTATTTTGTATATTTTGTTATATTTATATTTTCTTATAATACCATATGGCTAACATTAATAAATTGCACTATTTTGTTTACCTTGGATTGTAATCAATAATAATAAAAGATTTTGAAACCAAGGTAGAGAAGTATTAATTGAGCACTATACACTTCACTCATTGATATACATAGTGATACTTATAATATCGTTCATCAAAGTTTACAGACAAAAAAATATTCTTGTATATAATAAATCTGATATTTTAGAAACCGTGATAACTATTTGCTATTGAAAAATCAAATTTCATTTAGGTTTTTCAGTAAGCTAGTGTAATAATTGAACAAAATAATAATAATAATAATAAATAATAATAATACTAATAATAATAAATTGTATGTACAAACTTAAGAAATAAAACTGAGAATGATATAAAGCCAATAAAATATGTTCGAACCTATAACTTTTTTGTATTTGAAATGAAACATATATTTATATAATAAAACATTGCCATTGAGCATATTATTTTATTGGATACTCGTTATTGAAAACACATCAATATTTCAGGAAGGACCATTGATCCACATTGGAGCAATGGTTGGTGGTTCAGTCGTAGAGGCTTGGTGGAAAGGTTTTAGAAACGGACCTGGCCGGAAAGTCATTGGGCCTTTACAAAATGATCGAGAAAGGAGAGACATGATGGCAGCAGGCGCTGCTGCGGGATTATCGGCCGCATTTGGATCGCCTGTAGGTAAATATATCATTTTCATTTTCAAAAAGTATTAATATCTACCTAGTTTATAACCGAAAATATGTACTTATGGTAATGGTATATGTGTACTATATTTGCAACGCTATTGTATTAATTCTATAGAGTATAGGTACCGACCAATATTGGTATATAGGTAGGTAACACACTTTCGAAACCTAATTAATGGAAATCTTTATAAATTATAATTATTCGATCTTCTTCAGTAGTTGTATGTATCATCGCAATCATCGTCATCAGATACTAGCGCTAAGTTGCAGTCAAGCTTAAAATGTTTGACGAAAGTCGGGAACGCGCTTAAAAAGTTTAGTGTAGCACGTATTCGAGAGGCACCTATATACTTTAAAGATCTGACGCTTTACCACTTATCTAAACTCAAAATGCATAAAATTAAAAATTATGCTTTGATTTCGTGGAAGAAAAAGCTGCTTCAGAATACGAAATTAAAAATATTCGCTGTCATCAAAAACAATAGAAAAAAACTTTAAAAAAATCGTTACACTTAAATAATGAATGTACAGACATTATACCTACTTTATATATTATTAGATTCTGAGCAAAGCGATAAATGTATTGATTTTACAATGATGTATTTTTTTTATTTTTTTTTTGTGTCTGTCATCACCTCTTAAGACAGTAAAAGTACTTGGATTTTCTTCAACAGTAACTTTTCTGATAGGAAAATGAATCTAGTTGGTACCTTGGAGAGTCAAAAGTAAAAATTTCCCAGTAGTTTTCGAAGCGTCATGAAAAAACAAAAAAAAAATTAAGGAAAAACGAGAATTTTTAAGTAAACAACTCAAAATAAGTTAAAATATTTGGAAAATGTTTTGGTGTATAGAAAATGCTAATATAAGCATTCAGTCAAAATTTCACGTACCTATGGTCATTTTTTTTAAGAGTTGCACCAAAAACCAAAATCGATTTTCTCGAAAACAGATTTTGCGTAAAAATTCCCCTTTTTTCCTTAATTTTTCTTTTGTTTTTCACGTCACGTTTGAAAACTACTGAGAAATTTTTACTTTTGACCCCCCCAAAGTACCATCTAGGTTCACTTTCATATCAGAAAAGTTACTGTTGAAGAAAATCTAAGCATTTTTACTGTCCTAAAAGGTGATGACATGCACAAAAATAGAATAAAATAAAAAAAAACACACATCATTATAAAATCAATACATTCATCGCTTCGCTTAGAATTCAAAATAATAAAAGAAATAGCAAAAAAAAAAAAATGTTACGGTTAAAAAAAATAACTATAACATTTACCGGACATTATATTATATTTCTAAATTATATAAAATATAAACTTTTGTATTTATTTGTTGTTGATTTTTTTAGGAGGGACATTAATGAGTCTCGAAGAAGGAACAAGTTTTTGGAGCTCAAGTCTCATGTGGAAAGTGTTTTTTTGTGCAGCAATAGCTTTTCCAACATATAACGCTGGTAAAAACGTACTGTTTTCTAATAATACAAGTGAGTTTTCTTGTACTATACAAATGTGCGATGTGCCTCATAATAAAAGATTTAATATACTTACACTTTTCTATAGATCCATCAGAATCTGTTCACAGCAAAAGTATTTACTTTTTTGGGAAGTTTAATGAAAATACAATTTATTTTTCTTATTCAGAATTCCCCATTTTTATTATATTTGGGATATTCGGCGGTTTACTTGGAGCTTTATTTGTCAATATTAATTATCACTTATCCATTTTCAGAATGAAGTTAGTTTTTATATATTTATTTATTTTCAATAATTTATTAAATACTATATTGGAATAAACTCTACATTTTATTTGTTTAGACACATTATATCCAATAGAAAAAAACTTTTGGAATCTGTATTTGTCGCTGTGTTTGTTGCGATAATTAATTTAACATCCATGATTTTGTTAAATAACTGTCAAACAAAATTAGAGATGAGCTCGTCTAATGTAGTACAAGTAAGAAATACGCTAAAAATAATCTAATAGGATAATAAGTTAAACGTGTCTTTATCTTTTAAATTAATTTTCTCTCACTGTCTAACATTATTTTCATTGTTAGTTAATACTATAGGTACTTTTCTCTATGAATATAAAATTAGCTTATACAGATACAAACTTACAAGTACTTAAGAATTTTACATTACAAACCACTATAGATATATCATATATCGCATAAGAACTTAAAATTATAATCTTCACAGTGTTTGTACCAAAAAGTTTGAATGACTTTATATATATTCACATATTAAACACTAAACTGAAATATTAATATTTGATTAGAAATCAAAGTTCAATTATTTTGTATTAAAAGTTTGCATGTATTATCAATTGTCTGTTATAATGTTAATTATAATAAACGTATACGTACGATGAATTTAAACGATGAATAGTGATAAATTATTAAGTTAATTTCAATTAAAACTTAAGTCTAATACGAACACTCAGTGCCGGCCCAATGGTTTTCGGGGCCCCATATGGCCATATAATATTAATTTATTATACATTATACATATCTATATTTGTTTTATTTTCTAGGGACTTACTTTATTTTTATTTAATTTTGTAAATTTTATGCCCTGTAAGGTATTGTTAGAAACCTAAATAGTATAAACTAATAAAATCCAATTCACATTTTAATACTATTTAAGACACAAAATGAGTAGGTACCTACTTAGGTACAATGTACAAATAATATTTTATTAATAAATATTTTTATTATATGGAACATAAATTATAATCATATGACGCATGAGTATACTTATACTTAAAATAAAAAAATTTACATAATATAATATTACTTAAATATTTTTTTCCATGCTTTTTTTTATGCAAACAGATCAATTGTCTCATTGTAGCTCAAAGAATCGGCAACACTTTGTTCGATGCTGATAAAGGCCAAGTCCGATAACTATTGTGCTGTGATAGATTGCTTCTTAAATAATTTTCTATCAGCTTCAATTTAGAGAATGAAAGCTCTGCACCAGCTGATGTAACTGGTATGGTGAGCATTATTCTAATTGCCATCACTTCTATATTCGGAAATTAGCTAGAAACGTTTTTTAAAAACGTTAATGCCTGCAGAGGTGTTGCGTTTTCATCTATTATATTTCGAAAAATAAAAAGTTCCATAAATAAATCTGCTCCATTTATATCTCTAGAAAGGTTAGGTTAGGTTAGGTTTAATTGCCTTCACTCAATACGTTTTGTAAATCTTGGCAACAATTTTTAATAAAACCATCATCTTGATGTTTAAGTTTTTCAATTCTGTAGAAAAATCCAAAATTTGAATTAAATGTGCTTTGGTACTCAAATCGTACTCTCGATACTTCCGTCCGTAGCACGGTCAATTAGGTTCAAAAAGTAATCACGACGAAAAGCTTTTTCTGAACTAATTGTGTATTCATCGTTACTCTCGTAGTTAAACATTTTTTTTTCTTGGTCTGTTTTCCTTGAAGTTAGCAGTTCCACCAATGGATTCAACGATTTCCATTCCAACCATTTTGGCGTTTTCAAATCCATTTGTACGATATTTTTCTAGAAAAGGGATAAGACTACCTAAGCTGCTAAGCTGATTCAACTAAATCCATTTTTGGATCTTGTAAAATTCTATTTACAATTTCAACTTGACCCAAAATGTCATACCAGATTACCAGACTTAAAACAAATTCAAAACTCATCAGTTCGTGTATCATTGATTTTGCCTCACTTACGTCGTAATTTCGTATTACTGTTACGGGGAAAATATTATTATGTTTATTTATAGATGAAGTGATATTCGTAATAGTATATTTTGTGGCCTGTGGGGTCTGGTGCGGGCGCACCGCTTGCCCCCCCCCTAGGGCCGACACTGCGAACACTTTTATAGTTTTAGATTATAGTTATTATGAAAACGGCTTTTACCTTTATGATAGGTTTGTTGCAGATGTATTGTCCAGCAGGGAGTTATAATGAAATAAGCTCATTTTGGCTTCGTACTCAAGAAGAAAGTATCAGATCATTATTCCATTACCCGATTGGTGATTATAAATTGTTTTTGTGTAATTTTTTATAGTTAATTTAACACGTGTATTTGATTCCTATAAAGTATAAATACAATATCAGTATTCGATTTATAAAAGTCAATAAAAAAAGCATTTTTTTAAAAAAATAATAATATACCAAAGATAAAATGCAGTCACTTGACCTAATTTTTACCTTGTATAAATATTTTCAAATGTAAAATCGTTCATTGTTCAAATTATATAAAAAAAATTGATTTGAGTTGAGAATGAACATCTTTAAAAATTAGATGCAAAATAAAAAGAATCTTAAATGATAAAAATAAAATACTATAGTATTAGCATTTTAATACACATAATATTATATTTTACATTATTATTTATTACAAGCTACGAGCTATATTTATTGATAATATGTATATATTAAAACGATAAATATCTAATATGATTATTCAATTTATAAACGGTAATTCCATTAAAAAAAATATTGTAGCATATTCAATTTTTAAAAAAGTTTCTTATTTTATTTATTCAAGTTATTGTATTCATTTATTTTTCAATAGGTACCCTAACCTATATGTTATATAATAATAAAATAAAACATAACGGCTAGTTAATATTATTTTTTAGAATTAGTTAATAGTTGTTTAATCTTTTTCTATTATTTACAGAGGCATATGCAGTCGTCCCATTATTAGTTTATTGTGTAATTTATTTCATATTAACCGAGTTAACTGTCGGTCTTAACATGTCAGCTGGATTGTTTTTGCCTTCGTTATTGATTGGAGCTGCTTGGGGACGCATCGCAAGCATTGTTATTCATTATTATTCTCCTGATACTGTAAGTGGTTATACGATTACAATATAGCATTAATATTAAATAATATTATAATACAATTAGCAAATAAAAAAATGTAGAAGTTAAAATATGAATGCATTACATGTGAAAATTTTTTGAATTATTCCAGCTTATTTAAAATAATTAATAAACCATTGTTACATGAAAAATAATATGACGTGTAATATATTTTAATACTAAATACGAAGTAATTAAATTATAAACTCGTTTAGAACACAATTGTTTTTCATATTTTAAAAAATTTTAAGAGAAGGATATTTTAAGATGATAATTATATAATTATATTATTATCCCTTCCTTTTTTATAAAAAAAGTTTTTATTTGCAAATTAATTGTATGTTAACTATAGTTAACTAGGGAATGGATTTAAATTCGAATTGTATTTGTTTCTGAATATCTCAAAACATTGTTTTCCAATCACCAAATTTATTTCATATGTCAAATACATTCAGAACTTAAAAATACAACTTTTATAATATTATATTTTTTGTAATTTTTAGGGAAATATTTTTAACTTTGAGTACCTACTTTTGTCTTATATATTATAAAGAAATGGACAACATTTTATGAGAATTTATCATAAGCTATCCACCAAAAAAAAATAAAAAAAAATACTATTTCTTTATTTTGGGTTGTTATATTATTTTTATTACATGTTTTTACAAATATACCATTAAAAAGTGGTGAAAAACGACAAACGACATATCTTTCAGGAAGATATATTGTATACGAGTATATTGTATAGATAGGTATTTTTATTTATGACTTATATCAATACCGATAACACCCAATTACGTACATTTAAATAATACAAATAGGTAGTTTTCGTTTAGTAATTAATATCAATTTTTGTTTTAAGTTTTGCAATATTAATAAAGTAAGTTGTATTTTTCTTGTTTTTTTTAAGGACATTTAAATCCACGCCCTAGTCATATACCTAATACCTAATTACCTAATATCATAACTAATTGAAATTTAGTTTAAACATTTTAAGTCACCGGTGCTTGCTAAACTCATCGTACTGGTTTGAAGTTTAATTTCTACAAATATTTGTTCATACATTCTAAATACACGCTGTTGAAGATTAGGTATTTACTTTCGTTATAATATGTCAAAAAGTGGTTTAATTGTATTCATAAAAGTTTTGTTTAACTGGAAACAAATTGAAGTTATAAGTAAGGGTTCACAACACGCGTGTCAAACAAAGTTGAATATAATATACAACTTGTATTGTCAGTGTAACGTGTTTCCAACATTCTGTTACCAACGAATTGTATCATATTATATAATAAGTAATAACTATAAGTAACACAACACGGCACAGTGAATTTTGAACCCACCTTACATCGGGGGAGAGAGTTATCTCCAGAAAGAGATTATTTCAGAAAATGTACAATGCAATAGTAATGCAATATCCATGGAGATGAGAAAATTCACATTTTATATGGAGGATACCTCGAAAGTGTTTCGTTAAATATATATAGTAGGTAACTAACAATCGTTATTATTTACCTACGTTTTTCTTAAAAATAATATAGTTGTATTAAATTAACAACTTAGGAAAGCTCACTCTGCAAGGGTGATAAATTCCTGGTTTCTAAACAAAGAAATAAACAATAATTTCAAGTAGAATTAAAAACAAAAATTTGGTAACCTTGATATTGTGGTAGTATGTTTTGAACAGTTTGATAGCTTATACAGTGAGTAATGACTGAAAATCAACAATCTTATTTAAATATCTCAATACAAACAATCGTAAGTAAGTAACGACCATAATAATGAAACATATAATTAGAAACCTAAAACGTACCATTCGAGTTTTATTTTATTTATCGATAAAGCGTTTCGTATTAATTTTTTTTTTTAAATCTTAGATTGGAGACGACCCAGGAAAATACGCATTACTCGGCGCTGCAGCACAATTAGGAGGAATCGTCAGAGCTACTATAAGTCTGACTGTTGTTTTTATCGAAGCCACAGGAAATGTTCAGTTCTTGTTGCCACTGATGATAACATTATTCACAGCTAAATGGACTGGTGATTTTTTTACAGACGTGAGTAGCTTAAGCTATAGTAAAATGCATAACTACATTATAATAGTATTGTATGGCACTTGGATATAATATTTGAAATTTTTTTCTATTTAATCATCACATAGGTACTTATATCGATATATTATTTGGTCGGGAAATATTTATTTGTATCAACTTATTTTCTTAATAGATTGCGGCTCCAACGCCCGTAGTTATTAAAACGCTAACTAATTAACTGATTAAAAGAGGCATTTGCAGTTAAATACAATAAAAATCATATTTTTACTATGATTTTTGTATATGTATTTGGTCGAATTTTCAACATTAAGAGAGGGTTTATGGAAAAAATAAATATGTATGGTACTTGTCAGTAATTTTCTAAGTAATTGATAAAAACAAAAAACATCATTATGGAAAACCGAGATTTACGCAATACTCACAGATTTCAACAAAATGTACATTGTTTATTATTTATTGTAATTAAAAATAAATAACCATAGATGTATTTGAAATGTCCAATTAATATTTACATTATCATTTGCTAATCATGATACAATTCTTAGAATATTTTGGATCTTTCGAGTAATATACATATAGCCAGTTTTTTCCAAGTTAAAAAGCTTAAGAATGTAATACAAGGGGCTTCATAAGTTGCAGTTCTTACTGGATATACGAAATAAAGTTTAAACAAAATAAATAAACTGCATAGGTACCTAATACCTACGCCATGTACGGTTCAATATGGATGGTAATAACTAATAATATAGGTACATAATAATTAATATATATTATACATTTATATTGCATTCATTTTTAACTGGAAATAATTATATGGCCTATATGTGACTTTAAATTTAAAATTATTTATGTAAACGTGATAAGTGTTGTATGACAAAAAGTGATTATACCTAATTGTGATTAATTTAGATTTATGTGTTAAAAGGGTATTTATGAAATGCAGATTAAGCTGTCGGGTGTTCCTTTATTAGTAAGCGAACCACCGCCTTTAACTAGCGATATAACGACAGAAGACTTTATGAGTGATACAGTCTGTGCAATACCTCACATACTAATGGTTGGGAAATTAGTGGATATATTGAACACAACTAAACACAACGGGTTTCCCGTGGTAGCATCAAAAGTTTGCTTCTGCCGGGTAAATATATGAATAAGGGATTTACCAAGTTCCACAACTTGTTAATGATGTCTTAATGTCTTCTAAAACATTGTTCACAGACAAGGAATATAGAACATAAATGTTATGGCTTGCTTAAAGGATTTATTCTTCGGTCTCAGTTAAACGTCATCCTTGAGCACAATTTATACCTAACTCCTTTGCATGATGAAAATTATTGTACAAAACTGGAGCTCCTAAGAAAGTCAACGTATACTTGTCACGACACTCAACAGTTCCAGGTTCGTTTGTTAAAATTTTAGTTATATTAGTTGGAAAGCCAGCATGAAAGTTTATAATTCTGTTGATAGTTCTTATAGTAATATTGTTGATAGTTATTGCTTCATAATTTATATACCTACTATCTCTATACATATATTTATTAGATACCTACGTATAGAAAGTGTACCTATATCTGATGGATTTGATGATTAAATGGGCAATATTGTTAAATAACTCAGAAACACTCGTCTATAAGTATAGCATGATATGTGTTTTTAGGTCTTACCTCTCAATTAGTTTTAATATTTATAAAATTATATAAATTATTTAAAATTATACCTTATAAATATAAATATATTTCAGAGGTTGAAAGTTGATGAAGATGAAAGAAGTATTGTTATTGACCTGCGACCATATATGAATTCAGCACCATACATAGTGAGATTAGTAAGTACTTAGTAGTTTGTTCAATATTTATTATAATTAAAATGAAATAAAACATCGGAGGGGTTAGGTTAGGCAATTTTATTAACATGATTTTATACATTAAAAATGCAATTAATAATAATATTAAGTTTATTATAACTTCAGCCATTAAATTATAAATCTGAAGCAACCTCGAACTATAGGTAAACGTCTTTTTTGATTCGTGACATGTTAATCCATTACCCTGTAATCAATAGAAGTGTTCCAGTATTCATAAACCTGATATTTTTCATTAATAGTTAAGTACCTAAGTATAATATTACAGTATGAAATTATAAGTATATTTCTCCCTATATAATATTATTATATTATTTAAGCAGGTGCGCTGCGCATATCAAATAAGTAATTTTTATTATAATCACAACAAGTTGAGAAAACTGTTCATATATTATTAAACGGCATTTATGTTGGCATAAGTATATTATAACAAGTGAAAAAATATCGAAAAGTGGATCAAGTCCACTTTTAATTAGGTACTTTAAGTCCGAACGCCGGAACGAATTTGACTCGAATGTCTATAATATATTGCAAGTATCAATGACCCCGTAATCTGTCTAACGAAATCACTCATTAATGACTATGGGGTCAATCACGGATGTTGCAAGTGTTGACCTCCCATTCCCCTGACTAAATTTAATTTTTTCGAGCAATTTTATTTTTGAAATTTTTGAAACAGCTACTTTTAGTCTTATTTTAGATTCTGAGCGGAGCGACGAAGCTAGTGGTTTTACAATGGTGTTAATTATTTTTTTTTTTTTTTTATATCCCGTATACAAAATTTCCACCAGATGGAGTGCTTCGATTTCAACATATAGTACCTTATATTTTAGAAAATTGGATTAAGATGGTACTTTAGACAGGTCATTTTTCGATTTTCTCAATAGTTATTTAATGCCCCGGGAAAAAATACTGACAAATTACGAAAAACCGCTTAAAATGGGATTTTAATTTCTAACGATTTGACGATCACCGTAGCAACGAATAAAAAATAATAATATTATAATATTAGTTCTACTTAAAAAGTTATAATAAATAATACAAATTTAAAAAATCCAGACTGATAAACCGTCTTTGCTCAGAATCGTTTTTCTTGTACAATCATTGAATTCAAGTTTAATACAATCCATTATACACTGACCCACTTGTAACCTACTGTACATCAGAGCTACTCCACTTGACCGCTTTTTTTTTTTTTTTTTTATTAAAATTGATTGAAAATGTACCAAGTGGTTAAGTGATAACTGTTGAGAAACCCGTATTATATCATTTATTGTTTTCTACGGAGATAATTATGGTGACACCGACAAGATACTTGCGACCTTACTGTAAAGCCCGTGATGCCATGAAATTTGGACACTTATTTTATTTATTTGAATTTTTGGGCATGCATTTCTGATTTTGACCACGGGAATTTTGGAAATCGTACTTTGGCGTAAAAAACCGGATGCTGAGTCAGTCTTGTGTAGGTAGTGATGATTTAGAAATTAAGTACCTAATTTAACGCCCGCCTCTACGGTCAGCTGCTGTGTCAGCAGACATCCTTTATACCTAGACGAAAACCTTTTTGAAAATGTCATAAAATATATATTTGGCACCAAACTTTCTTTGGCTACAAGGCGCTTTACGAATGTAAACGGATATGCGTTTGATCCTATTATGTTATTCTCTGTTTACAACAAACCTCTTAAGCGGATTCTATACTATACTATTGTTAGTAGTGACTCGTGATGGAGATATGGACTACTATATATTATATTATAGATGGATTGTATATTTCCAAACTGGTTACTTTTTGTGATACTCTTAGAGATTTATATATTATACTTGACAAAGAAGTCGATGAACTATAAACACTGGAAACGTAATTAGAGTGACTAATTTGTATGTACCTACTCATATTATCATACTTCAATATTTAAATCGCTTTGCTAACTGCAGTGATGTCTGTGGCAAATAAAAACGTAATTATAATTTGTGATTTTGGCCGAGCTATTCACCGTTAAGTATAACTTAAATCTCGATAGATATAAATAGTAAATATAATAGCCAAAAGTGCACATTAAATAGTACCTAATATGACTTTTACTATATTTTACGGTCACAGCACTAGATATTATGATTCAATAAGACTTAACATAATATAAGTACATATTAATGTATTAATGTTTTATTATATATTATATTATGTTACCTAGGTATCTATTAATTTTTTTTATTCTGTATACAAAATTTCAACCAGAAGGAGTGCTTCGATTTCAACATATAGTTACCACTTTATACATGGTGCTTTAGAGAGGTAATTTTTCGATTTTCTCGATAATTATTTAATGCCACGGGAAAAACTACCGACAAATTACGAAATAAAAAATAATAATATTATAATATCAATTCAATTTACAGGCATAATAAATAATAATAATATAAATTAAAATCCAGACTGACAAACTGTCTCCGCTCAGAATCTTTTTTCTTGTATAAAGATATTATATATCATTGAATTCAAGTTTAATACAACCCATTACATATAGATCCACTTGTAACCTACTGTACAGCAGAGTGACATCCACTTACCCATTTTTTTTATACAGGGTGTATCTTATGTCATTCCACGCGGGTTTTTTTTAACGATTATGGGTCAATGATATGGAATTTCGAAAAAACGAAAAAAGACGTGTTTCTTTATTTTTAACATAAAATTTTTTTATAACAATTTCAAAATTTTTAAACATTTAGGCATACCAATAGCGAAATCTACTTTATTTTTTCAAATGGTAATCACTATATTTTTTAATGGATTCTGGTAAAACTTTTTTTTGTTGGTTCAAATTTAAAGAGTACCAATATACCATTAAGAGAAACGCACTAAAAAAAAATTCTATTTTTTTCGTTACACATTTTTTTTTAATCCCCATACATAAGACGTATTAATGTCAACTGCCATTACCTTAGTCACCTAATAAAGATCCAAATTTATGCTACTGTAAAAATTTAGCTGTGAAGAAAAAAATTTAAAGTATTTAATTAATTACGATTATAATAATAAATAATTACAATAATAATACTGATTTTGGTGATTTTAATGAACTATATATTTGCCAACAAATCTTGTTTTTATTTTTTTTATTTTTTTGAGCATGTTATTTATAGATTACCAATTAAAGTGTATAAAAGATGGTTAAGAGAAAATAATATTTAGATCTTGTATATTAAACCTATACCAATTATTTCCATTAAAAGTATTTATGCATATTTTACTTATGTTTAGAGGACCATAGTTAAGAAACTACCTAACCAAAATGAATGATTTGAGTATCAACATTTTCAGAAAAAAAAGCTTTGTCCGAACCCATTAAAAATTTATAGTGATTACTATTTTAAAAAATAAAGTTGATTTTGCTAAAGCACACCTGCGTGTTTAAATTCTTATAAAAAAAATTGTATGTTTAAAATAAAGAAACGCGTCTTTTTTCGTTTTTTCTAAATTCCATATTATCGATCTATAGTCGTTAAAAAAAACCTGCGTACAATGACACACACCTTATATATTATTATAAACGTGATTTCAGCTTCAAGTTATAGGTAACTACATCGTAAAAGATTGATATTGAGATTTAAATAGTATATTATTTTTTTATATGAAAAATGTGAATATATGCGATCACTTTAAATTTGAATTTATATTTTGCAAAGTTATTTTCAATTCAGTAAACCATAACTGATTATACTCATAATTTATAATCAAACGATACAAATATACAATGTGTAGTATGAAGTGTGTAGGTACCTATTCTGATTTCGAATATTATGTGTGAGCTTGTTTGTATGATGTTGTGCAAATATGTGAAAATGGTTTTGTAAGTTTAACAAGTATTCAAAGAGATTAATATATAATAAAAGTATTATGATTTTTTCCTGCAACTATATTTTATATTTTTTGGACGACGATAAAATGTTAACCAAATACTTCTTGTGGTTAAGTCAATAGTATAATATTTGTTTTATAGCAAGTGAAATCATATCATAATGTAGATTATAATATTTAGGTGTAAAAAATAATGAATTAACTCTTAATTGTCTGGCACAGGTGAAAATCACCTTATAAATTATCGTTTATTCGGTTTTTTAATTAAATATGGTATAAAAATAGGTATGAAAAAAACAATTAATAGCTTTTTAACATTATTGTACTGTATGGGTTGGAATAGAAATATTGTTTTAATGATGTCCATGTCCATATGATCCATGTCCTCCGTGTCCACCACCTCCGTGTCCACCACTTCCGTATCCACCACCTCCGTGTCCTCCATGTCCACCGTGACTACCACCATGTCCACCGTGACTACCACCATATCCACCGTTTCCATGACCGCCACCATGTCCACCGTTTCCATGACCGCCACCATGTCCACCGTTTCCATGACCACCACCATGTCCACCATTTCCATATCCACCATTTCCATATCCACCATTTCCATGTCCACCATTTCCATATCCACCATTTCCATGTCCACCATTTCCATGTCCACCGCCGTGTCCACCGCCGTATCCACCACCGTATCCACCGTTATTGTAACCACTCTTTCCTGGTTCGGAAGTTGCTTGTTGAGTCATCACGAGGACGACAAGGCACAGAGCCAATATCTATACAACGATAATATTTCAGTCAATGTTAAGTTTATTTTTTAATAATGTGTAAAATATCGTGTGATATAATTCTAAGAAGTAAGTATTGATATTTTTAACTTTTTGTAAGACAAATTTTAAGACGAATATTTGAGCAGTTAAAAGTAAAATAAATAATAAACTATGATAAACCACTAAAATATAGGTAAAGAGTTATTTTAGTAATTATCTGTAATTTATTATATTTATATACATTAAAAAAAATATTAAACCACGTCAATATAACACTATATTAGGTACATGAAATGAAGTAGATAAAATAGTAAATATGAAATTAGATTTAATAAAATATAAAATTTTGGGGGAAAATATTTATTATTTTAGTTATTCAACAGAGTAAAGATTTAGTTTTTTCTGGCATGGAATTTTTTTTATTTTCTTTTTGAATATCAGTTTTCAAGACGGATATAAATTTGTCGACAATTATTATATTTGTTACAGGTTAAATTGGGCTAGTTTTTTTTGATTAGAAAACGTTCGTTGTTTTTAGAATATCTCAAAATTATAAACAATTTAATGTTATTTGTGTGTTACTTTAAAAAAATGTAAACGTTTTGTAACTCAAAGTGGAAAATTTAATGACTAACAATAATATTGAATAAGCAATACATACCGCTACGTAAGATTTCATGTTTCTTGAGATTGCTGAATATTCGTCTTTGAAAATGTGATGTTCACTGAACACTGATCCTCTGCATCTGCTGGTTGCCGTTTATATAGGGTCCCGCGCACGTTTCTTATTTCGCCAATATTTGTTGTAAACAAAATTTTAATCACTTACAGTGTATTGACCTTCAACTTACACGAATGTTATCCAAGGAAATACCCAAACCAGTCTTCAATTTTTTTTCCTTCTCACGAATAAACCGGTTAACTTAACTTTATATAATCAAATAACAATATTAATGAGCCGTATTTATTAATATTATTATTGTTATTCATTTTGTAAATATTATTATTATTATTGCTGTTGACATATGGACAACAATATTTATAGACATATTTTGACGGCAACTATTTTGTGGAATGACCGTTATTTTAAAACTAAACTTGTTAAGGTCGTTGAAACACAAACAAACTAAAACAAATTTTTAATAAGTAACGCACCGTATTACTATATTTCATATAATTAAAAGTAAAATCCATCATCCGTGTAGTTATTATATTATTATTGTTTTAATTCTAGATACGAGACAAGATAATATAGCTAGACTAGATTAGAAGGTACATATAATTATATAGGTAATTGGGTATCAACGTACCTACCCATCTATTACAATATAATGAAACTTTGTATTCCGTATTCAAACCACAAACGTGAAATTCATTGAAACAAAATATATTTTTATATTTTCATCACAAGGAGAGTATTATTTTATCGGAAGTGTTACCCTCGAGGAAAACATTTTTTTTTTTTTGAAATTACTGTAGTAGGTACCTAGAAGTATAACCTACTTATACCTAATATAAAAGGAATAAATAATTTTACCTAATAATTAAATTATGTTTTATTCAAAAGTTAAAATTATCATTTTTTTAACGCATTATAATGTTTAGAAATAATAATTTTCGTAATGTCTAAATTTCAACTTTTAAATTGATATTGCGAAATGTGACAGACTTGATGCCTTTATAGTATTATAATATGGAAAAATTGGTGTTGTTAATCGATAACGTTCAGCCTACCATATTTTAATTTAATAATTTGTGATGTTGTTTTAACAACATATATTTCCGTGTAAAGTTATTGTTGTGCTTATTATATTTTTATATTAGTGTTTATAGACTCTTTGACCATTTTTTATTCAACCGATGTCCAAGACACATCAGACATTATCTATCAGTATATATAACTTAAACTTCCACTAATTATAGCTAGCAGGTATATAATATTTATTTTAGTTAGTAATCTCTTAGTAAGGTAATCTGGTTAAAATGATAAAATATTATGAGACTTGATGTCAATAGTCACTCGTGTCTGTTCATCGCACTTCTTTTAGTACGAAAAAAAGAGAATTTAAGTAGAAATATTAACAAATATTCTAATAGATACAAACTATTAATATATTGAAATATAATCATATTTGATATTTGTACAGAATAAACCAACTTATAATTTATAACCGTTTTTATTTTCACTTCAAATTTGCATACAGTTTAATTATTGTATGTTACCAATGTCTATATAATTTGTTTATATTACTGAATCAGTATATGCTGTCTATATAATATATAATAAGTGTTTAGAAGTACATACTTATGACGTAGGTATTCAAATTTTTAATCGATGACCTATAATATTGACCTAATTCTATTCAGAATTTGGGTGAACGTACAATTTTCCATTTATTTTATACATTATCATTTATATCATTTATGAACAATGTACAGGACAAAGCCCAGATTAAAGTGATAGGGGGGATATCAATCAATAATTTATTGTTCAAACTAACTTGAATATTTTTAATATAGGTACGATTAAAATATTTAAATAAAACATTTCACAACATTTAAATAACAAAAATTAAATTGAATATTGAAGGCCTTTGTGTTAATATAATAGGAAAAACCACTATATAAATAAATAGAAATAGGTAATAACATATTTCATTTATAAATATACATTTTTATTTCAAATATTCAGATTGTAATATTGATAGGTAGGTACCTACTAATTAAATTTAAAACGCATTTATATAATTACTAAACCTGTTTTAAAATTGATAGGTAAATAATTAAATTTTAAATTTTAAACTTTGAGTTATTGTTAAATTATGTAATGATAAAAAATTACCGCTTGACTATTGAATTATGTAGGTATGTTAAAGTACTGAAAAAAAATCTTACACCGACTCTCAACATATTTATATTATATTTCTAAGTTTACTAAATGTCATGAACAATGATTGTTAAATTTATAAATGTATATTTTTGTAAGTATCAAAAATATTTTATATTTTGAAGAGTTGAATTTGAATTTACACCAAATACATGGTCAAATTATGCTATTTACTTATCTTATTACCTAATTAATTTTGTGTACATAATACAGAAGGCAACTAATCAAGCAAGTAGTTAAAATTGAAATTATTCTTGTTCTATAAGCGTACACATATTTTTTCATCCAGAACAGAAAATATTCAAGTTACATAAAGCGTTACTATAAGTCTTCTTCGACGATATCGATATCGCGAACTTTTTTTCAGAAATTTAGGTATCCATAATCGTGATATATATATCGTTAATCGTAATATATCGATAATCGATGTACAGCAAGCTAAACTGATTTTAATGCCAAAGTTCTTGAATTATATATTTCAAAACAATTAATTGTTAATAATTTATTATGATTTTTTTGTGGATTTATGTCAAAAGCACATATTACATATATTATTAATATAAGTGAGTATAATAATCATATAACTATGTCCTATACACTTCACTTTCACTATATAAAACTATATTTTATATTGAACACATTACAAATTCTAATATTCGTAATCAAATCACCAATAGTTATAAATACTTATAATATAATGACATTATAATAAATTTGAGTTAAAATAATTGAGTTTCAAATACACGGTATATTATATGATATTAAATAACATTTATCTA
Organism: Sitobion miscanthi; assembly: GCA_008086715.1. Lineage (NCBI taxonomy): Eukaryota > Metazoa > Arthropoda > Insecta > Hemiptera > Aphididae > Sitobion > Sitobion miscanthi. Next base: position 10,195,397 of record CM017800.1, on the reverse strand, counting down.
TTTTATTGTTAATTTATTATTAATAATTATGAATAGGTTAGGTCTTGTAGTTAGTATCTAATTAGTGCCTATAATTAAATTGTACAAGTATTTTGTATTTTTTTGTAAGTATAAAATATAAATTATTTCATGCAAATCACGCAATTATTGTTGGCTTAAATTGTTTATTGTATTTTCATATTCATCCAGTTGGCAACTAATTTACAAATTTTAGCACGCCGCAAATTACTCTTGGTTAATGGTTAGTGATGATTACTACAATTTGTGGTCCATGAATATCTTAACTTTTATTTAACCTGCACGCCGTATGTGGCACAGTTCACAGTGCACACGTATAAAGTAAGTGGTACATCGCTTTATATATTTTATGATTGTAATTTAGAAATAATCACATGTTTGAAAATATTTCTAAAATTAAAAAGTATATATTATTAAAATGATATATTTATTTATTTAAAAATATTTAAGACTACTAAAATGTGTTTTTCTTGTATAATATTATCACTGTTAGACAACATTTATTTCATTTTTACAACGTTTAAACGATTTTTTCTATCCAAAAACTCAAACTAACCATGTTAAATTAAATAACTTGTAACAATTTCATTTGAATCCGAAGACATTTTATATCTTAACTAACTCCAGAAAATTTGTTTTATTAATTTTTCCACATGTTCGCATTTCCATGCCTAAGATAGTTTTTAAATTATATAAAAATATTAAACAGCTATCACAATTATACCTAGCCAAAAAACCAATAATTAAGATTTAAATTTTTTGTTCTCTGAGTTTTGTTTAAAATTGCATACATTTGTAATTTATATATTAATATTGATGATTAAATAATTTTATTATGCGTATCTTCAGTTGATAACATAAATAAAAATATTGTTAATATGTACTGGCATAAACAGAATGATTCACCAAGCATTCCTCCTTGAATAATGAATATTTTATTAAATAATGTGTTTTTGAATTTTTAAGTATATCCAAAGATTATATTTTTAATCTATTGAATTTGTTATACTTATTAAGGACTAACGAGTACCTTTTTTACTTAAGTTATTTAGTGGTTGCTTTTTTTCAAAATGTTAATGTACCCAATTCAAAATTTGATAGAGTAGTTTCACAGTTATTAAAATGTTTATTCCAAGGATAATAGTCCTTAAAAAAGGGTTTACAAGAATATACAAATGATATAATATTGGATCAAGTATTTATTAATTATACGCTTGGACCATTTTTAAAAAATTTTATTGTTGATAGATTGATATTAATCGCTAAAATTTTCAAAACTTCAAATCCCCTTATCTTTCAAACCCATTTTCTTTAAGTATCTATATTTATAAATTGCAAAAACCAGATTTTGAATAACTGCATTATTAGAGAAAAACGGGGTGAGCATGCTCGGTGAAATAATTTGGATAACTAACAGAATATTATTATAATATTTTATACTTTGGTATTATATATCAAAATTCAAATGTAAAAATTTAATTTTTAAGCTGCAACTTTAGATTCAAAAATATGATTTTGGTCAATAGTTTCTGTCTTATATTATTTTAATAAGATACGTTTCAAAAATATATTATATTTTTTTTTTTATTAGTAAATATTCAAAGTTCGACTGGAAAACGTGGATATTAATTTTGCAAATCAATAAATAGTAAATACTATTTTATTTATTTCTATTTATTTTAATAATTGTTGTGTCGTGTTCACTGTTCAGTATACATAAAATAATAATATTATATTCAAGGTCAATTATATCATATTCTCACAATATCACATCTCAAAAATCTTATTACTTACTTTTTATGGATAGTTAAAATTTAAAAATGAAAAAATCTCATTAACGTCATTTTATTACCCAAAGTCAACTTTACACAAAATTGTATTTCTAATAAAATGATTTTCCATCAAATACTGTAGAGTTATATAATATGGGTGAGCGAAACGATAAGAGTGAGAACTATTTGAAGGTATCTACAGAAGGAGTACAGCCCCAACCAATATTGATATTCGTAAAGTAGATTGGAATATTTTTCTACGTACTTGCAAATCGCTTAATGCGCACCACAAAAACTCATTTTTTGATTCCAAGTAAAAGGAATAATATTTTTTATTCTTTTTTTCTTAAGTTCGTCCAACCCAAATCGGTTGATTTTGGTAATCTAGTTTGATCTGGTTGGTACTTCAAGACTTCGAGAGGTAAAAAAATCGGTATTCTCAGTAATGTTTTATAATATTTGAGAAAAACTAATAAGCAGGAAAACGAAAAGGTACACACATTTGTATTTACATAACACCAGTTTTCGACAACATCGATTTTGTGTTTTTATTATATCATAACGGAACAGTCGTAGAGATTGCTAATTTTCATAAATATATTAGCAATTTCTTGACATGATTTAACTAATTTAAAAAACATTTTTAGCTCGCTTTATAGATATCTAAAATTTTCTAATTTTAATTTTTTTTTTTTTGGTTAAATAACTCGAATAAATTTATTTTATAAACTAATCTACCTATTTGATTTATTTGTTATATATATATAAGTATAACGAGCGAAAGCCCAATAATACAGTGGTGTATACTGTATGCATGGAGAGTTGAGACGATCAGAAAAAAATTTGAATCTAAGTAACTGCACATTAAAAGAATTAATAACAAAATATAGGTAATAATATATAATTAAGTAAAATGGCGCGTCTATAAATATTTAATTTTTAATTAAAATAATTTAAGTACAAACTTAGTATGATTAGGTTACTATATATTCGATTATTACATGGAAAATATAAAGATTCTAATCTTAGAGCGTAGCGAGATAAGTATATTTTTGTAATAGTTATTATATTGGTCTATTGAACTCTTTTATAGATAGTATTTAAGATACGATACTACACATATTTAATAGCCATTATACTTATTTGTAATTGTACCTGAAAAAACTGTTCATTTATTTTTTTTTTGAGCTAAGAATTTGTAAATATGTTTATACTGTGGTCATATTTAGTATACAACTACTACAGTATGCATCTGAATAATTAACCTGAAACTTTCCGACATTACGTACCTATATATTATCATTTATCATATTCTGGGTTTTTTTTTCCAATGAAACGAATCGATTTGTTTTTTTCACAGTTCGGAAGTGTTTTTACCACGATGATACGTGATTTATAACAATATTATTTAAGTCATGACTTATGATTATTGATTGCTACGATCACTCACAAAAACAACTTGAAGGATATAGACAATATTCTACTGTGCAGTATAATATATATTATCGCCTTTTCAAGGGTGCACTGTGAAATTAATTCGTTATGACCAAAAAAAAAAAAAATGAATAATGCAATAATAACAATAATACATTTTTAACTGTTTCCTCATATTTGATATATTATTACTTATTAGCCATGACTTTGAAATATGTAAAACAAAAAAAAACCCTATTTTATTCGTGTATTATTTTCGATAAATCCGTGCAGTACCTGGAAGGTATGGATACTACTACCTTATTGCGTTTAGGTTTCTGTTAGATATTTATTGCGCGTGTAACACCTCGATTCGCCGAAATTATGTCCGGTCGTCGTGACTTTCGTAACCATGGTAATATAATAATAATAAATCGTATATCCCAGTGTTAGCAGTTTATCTCCGCCCGGGAGCACAGACGACAAATTAAACGCGCAGACGTTCGACGCTTTTCCGTAGGTAAAAAAAAAATGTCGAAAGTTGCGGTAACCCCTAACCGGGTATATGACTGGTCCGTATGACCGTGCTCGGAATCTGCTCCGCGTAGCGTGCTCTTAAAATTGAAAATAAACCGCTCGGCGGCGACCGGATCGCGGCGGTCGAACGTTTCAACCGCCTCGACGAAAACGCCAACTCTGACAGATGCCTAACCCCCCTAGGCGGTCGGAATTACAAAAACTACGCCTGCCGAGTGCATCCGCCTGCATTATAATAATATGACTTACAACGGAAACCTCGGCCGAAACGTCAAGTCTTTCCGAGCCCCGCGGTTTACGACCTCGCGCGCGCGCGTCAATCAATCACTCGGTTTCTTCTCGTTTGCGGCCCGTATTATTATTATCACTAGGTATATCGCGTGTACGGGCAACACTATATATTATTATTATAATACACGAAGCGGCCGATTTAAAATAAATAAATACTATTCGGCCGTGTACACAACAATAGGCGACTTGTAGTTCCGGCCCCGTTATACGCTCTCTCTCTCTCTCTCGTACCGCACAATAATGCTGCCGACGCGTGTCCGCACGGCCGGCGCGGTTTTGTTTTATTGGCACTAAATTACTTTAATTCTTTTTTTCTACGACTACATCGTACGTCAGCCATTGTGATGCTGCATAATACGGCGTAGTGGTGCGTATTTATCACGCCGTGTCGTGTTCGGCCGTGTTTGCAGCCGATTTAGTGCCATGTCGTTTCGGGGTGGCCGCATTGACTATATAATTCGATTAGACGGAATGCCATTAGTTATTGTAGTGCGATATAATAGGTAATGCGCATATATTATTGCGTAAGTATATAGGCGCCTAATATATATTATGTTTCTCGTTTGACGTCTGCGAGCGTGCACAAACCTCAAACGAGGAAGTCTGCGAGTAAAGAGCGTGATTTTCCATATTTTGGTAAAACTACTTTTTTTTTTTTTTTTTTAAATGTGTGTTCGCCGCAAACGGGTATTATGAGTTTGACTCCCAATCCGACGATAACAGCCGTTTAGAATGAATAATTTGCATTTCATGATACATTTGTAACGAAAAATCTAACGCCGATAAACAAACACATCAAATGTATGTTACTCATTTACATATTAAACTTCAGCAAAACATAAAATATATCGAATAAAATTACTTTACGCTTTCGATATCGTAAGATTCGAACGCATTTGTGTACTCTTCACTTACGTGATTTGGGAAATCCATAAACCATAAAATGCATTTAATCAAGTTCTGAATTTTGATATTTGTTGATACACTTGAAGAGTTTCTCGTGGTGGAACAAATCACCATTTTCTTTATAAGACCTTTCTATTTTTACTAGAAATTATTTAATGGGTATATATTTTTTTAAATGTCGATGTGCTTAATTCAAAATTTAGACTAGTAGTTTCTCAGTTAGTAAAATTTTTATAATAAAGATAATATTTCTTAGAAATGGTTTTTAAAAAAATATAAAATAATTGTAACACCTGTTGGTAGGGCTGACGGTATACCGTAAAAAACCGAACTGTTTCGGTACACCTAAATACCGATATGGTACGGTATACCGAAATAATAAATACTAGTATCGATATTTTTTACTTTTATTGTTTCATATTATATACTTTATTTATACTATAATATATAATATTATAATCTATAATATTGCCATTGATACTAGAAAACAGCACTAAAACCGTTCATTCGGTTATTTGCGGTATACCTTTTACCAAAATAATTTGAAAATACCGTCAGCCCTAACCGTACTATATCGGTATTTAAGTATACCGAATCATTTCGGTTTCGGTATACCGAAACAGTTCGGTTGTTCTGTATACCGCTTCAAACCGGTATTAAAATCAATACCGTAATACCGAAAATTATTTTATTATTTAGCACTACCTGTTGGACATAGTATTTATTATTAATATATCATAATACCATTATCAGAAATTATAAATGTTGAAAAATTAATATTATAGTTAACTGCTAACATTTTTAAATCATCATGGAGTCCTCATAACGTTTGAAACCATTTTCATTTATCATGGACCTATTATTTTTAGTGCACACAGTTAAATAACTCAAAAACTACTCTTTAGGGTTTTTATTTAGATACGTCAAAATGTTGGAAAAAATAATCCGTTAAATGATTTACAGGTCATAAAAGGGGTTCTCATTTGAAAAACAGAAGTTTTTATCTTCAAGGAACACTCCTAAGTATTACTACAAAAATTAAGAATTTGACAATATGGGTTTAAAGTGTATTTATAAAGTAATATTTTACTACGGATTGTAAATATATTCTTAAAAAGAAAAATAGCGCGTTCAGTGAATCACCCTGTATACTGTTTATTTTGAAATGTTTTGGCAAAAATATACTTTCTGTGTTTAACTCGATAAGTATATACTAATAGTGTTTTTAGGTTAGTCCAATAAGTCATAATTTATAACTAAAATAACAATAATTAATACATTGTAATATAGGTAGGTATATTTCTTTTCTGGTCTGTAGAAAATTTGCCATCATTTTGTAGAAAAAAAACGTTTGCAAAGATCTCAAAATATTAATAGTTAGGCATCTACATATAAAAATTAATGAACATACCAAAATAATAATCTGTTTAAAATAATTGCTATTATATACCTATATGAATAATCAGGTGCGCATGACAGTCAATAAAGGGATTATTGTCCATAATATAAAACTATTGACCGTTTAAATATTTCACATTTTTCCACATTTTATACTGGGCACATTTTTTTAACGTGAACGTATATTTCATATTATCTCTGTCGATTTTTTGTTGGAAAAAAAAGGTTTTTACATAGTTTGATGTAACACTACAGTTTATGGCAATAATCTGATTTTCATAATTTCTCGTTATTGAGATCTTTTTTTGGTTTTCAAATTTAAGAAAAATTTATAGTTTCATTTTCATATAATATGGTCTCAAGCAGAATACTTTTCTACACATTTTGATTTAGGTACATAAATATCGAATATTGAACAAGTAATATTTTTATTTATTTACAAGTATATAGATAAGAACAGTTAAGTGACAAGTGGTCCAACACTCCTCGAAATATGTGAGCTACTGCTACTTATCTTATCTTTAAGATTATTAATATAAATCTATTCGTTCAATACTAGATAAATCATGATGTTTAATACAAGTATTGTATGCTTCAGAAATTAATGAAATTTACCTCATATTCACTTTATGAAATTAAAAGATAATCATTAAAAAAATTGTGAGAAATTTTATTTTTTTATTTCAAAAATATAGTATTCTATTAATCATTATTCTAACTGTGTGGTGAACTTTTTTTAGATTACTATTTTAAAAATGTAATAAAACCCATTATATGTCAACATTAAATTATTAATACGTAACTGAAAGTTCAAAATTATAAAAAAATATAATATAGAAAACGTAGGTATACAAAGTTATAATTCAAAACAAAATTCTTGGAAATTTTTGAATGACAACATTTATTTTTAATTTCAAATTTTGAAGCAGAATACATTTCTCAGCGTTGTATATAGAAATCAAATTTATAATGATTAGTTATAAATAGCAAAGTTATACATGTATATTTTTAATTTAGATGGGCGCTCCACTAGTTGAACTCGTTTGAAATGAAAATTTCTTTTTATAAATCAAGACTCATAGAAAATTTTTTTACTTATTCGGAATATGAATTTAAGAGTATATTAATTTGTCCATATAAAAATAATAAAACATACAAAATAGTTATAATATTAAAACGTAAAAATATTATATTTTCAAAAATTTTGTATTATAACAACTTAAAAATTAAAATATTGTGTAAAAAAACTTAACAGAATACGGTTAAAATTTTTATAAATATTGAGTGTTTACTGTTTAAAGAATTGCTGTATACCTATTATTTGAAATACCTACAGGTTGATTCCCAAACATCTTCACCCCCATTTTTCCTTTTAATAATGAAATTATTCAAATTCTGATTTTTGGAATTTGTAAAAGGTCTTTTTAAAAAAAATATTCATTAAATAATTTCTAGTAAAAAAAGGAAGGTCTCATATAAAAAATTGCTGTTTGTTCTACCATAAGTAACAATTGAAGTATATTTAAAAATTCCAAAAATCAGAATTCATATAGTTTTATTATTAAAGGAAAAATGGGGGGTGAGCACTGAGCATGATTGGTTTATGTCATATACTCCGTCCGTTCCTCAATCTATTCCTACACCCCCATCGGAAAACATATTCGGGTTCAGTGCAGGAACGAGGAAATCGTATTATTATCATTTTTAATTTATAACTGTTAATAAGTCTTTCAATTAAAAAAATTAACCATGGTTCGCTCAGTAGCCCGGCGGCGGTGACGGCGGCACAGTCCAACGTCGTTAATTTATTATTCATATTATTTTCTACCATTATAACTGCGGGCTAGCGCTCGAAACCCATCGTGTATTTTTCTTTTTTTTTTTTTGCTTTCGGACATCTTCGTCTCTCAAATCTGAGTGTCTCATTCGCTGCATATGTAATATTCTCATTGGGGTTCCGATTTGTGTTGGCCCTGTATTTTATTCGCCCGTCGAGAGCAAACAACAAAAAAAAAAAACCGATGGCCCAGACACATAATATTGTTATTACGTAACGTGGTTTTCGGGCACCAGTTGTGTGGTTTATCATTATTTTTTAATCCGACAAGTACAATAACGATGACGCAGAGAAACCGCCTCCGCCACCGCCATAATATTATAATAGCGAAAAACGTTTCCAAAGGCGTAAAATAATAATATATTATAGTTTTTCTGTACGTACCTACACTGCATGATGTACCTATAATAGCATGAACTGAGAAAATTTTCTTGGTTCCTGCTAATAGCAGCATAAAGACGTTGAGCATAAATTATTATACGAGTACCTATACATAATAATATTAATTATTGTGGGTGTATTGGATATGAGTGATCGTAGAAAATCATAGTTCGGCGTTGAACTCAATATGCGCTAAATTATTATTACTATTACAGCGAGCCAAACAATGGTAATTTTGTATTTTATCCACGGGCTAAGATAATTATCTTAGTTCATGATTTTATAAAAATATTATTATTACTATATTATTATTATAGTCTTTGTAATCCACAGAGGAGGATGGCGGGTAGTTGATAAGGTACCTATTATAAGTGGTACGTCACTTTTTTCGTTTTGCTAATTTTTAGTATCAGATTATTGAAGAGTCAAAAAAACATGAAAAAACACACAGTAGTATAATGATACAAAAGTTACAGCAAAATTGTTTTTAGACAGTATGAATTCAAAAAAAAAATAAATGTCGTGGAACAAATTAATTTTACAGTACATAAAAAAGTTGAAGATAATAGAAAAAAATTGAGACCAATCATAAAACCAATATTGTTTTGTGGACAACATGATATTGCCTTTAGAGGACACACTGTTGATAAAGGTAATTTTGTTGATTAATTGAAATTTCGGATTAATTCAGGTGATAATATTTCATCCAACCATTTTGAAACGGCCTCTGGGAAATCCAAATATGTGTCACATAGAATTCAAAATGAAATTTTGTGGTCAAGTAATTCGTAATGATGTTGTTTCCCAAGTCAATAATTTAGTTGTGTTTTCTTTACTGGCTGATGAAACAGTAGATATTGCAAGAAAGGAACAGTTATCTATTGGTGTAAGATATATTGATATTAATTATGTAGTGCATGAGGAATTTATTGGATTTAGTGAAATACATGTTTTAAATGCAGAAGGTGTATCAAGAAGTATATTGGAATCAACAGAAAAAAAATATGGTTTAAATATGTTGAAACTTGTTGGCCTAGGGTTTGATGGTTGTTCAACCATGAGTGGTAAAGAAAATGGTGTACAGGCAATTATACGAAAAAAGTATCCAACTGCTTGTTATTTTCATTGTGCTTCACATATGCTAAATTTAGTAGTTAATGATCAAAATTCAATTCCTGAAATCAGAAATATTATTGGTACTGTAAAAGAAATAATTAAGTTTTTTAGAGAAAGTATTTTGAGAAGAAAACTTATTCCAAATATTCCATTATTTTGTGAGACACATTGGTCAGAAAAATACAAATGTATACGGCTATTTGATAAAAATGTCATTGAAATTAAAACTATACTTGAAAAATTAGCCACATCAAACTGTACTTTTTTGATTAGCTTAAAAGTAATTGCTTATTATTCTTCTGTTCTAAAACCAGTTGTGACCAAATTACAAGGCACAAGTGTTAATCTCCATTCTGTTCATACATTTGTTAAAACTGAACTTCTTGGCATACTAAATAAACATAGAGAAAACAGCACAGAGTATTTTAATACAATTTTCGAGGAAATCACTAAAGCAGCGAATAGCTTAGATTTTGTACTTAAAATACCTCGAAGAACAAATCATCGGATTCAACGATCAAATCATAACTATTCATCAAATGATTCTATTGAAGTATCAATGTATATACCATGTTTAGACTTTATTATTAGGTCGTTAAATAATCGATTTAATGAAAACAACGAGACTCCATTTAAATTATGTTGGTTGCTTCCAAATGAAATGGTTAAACTACAAAAAAATGAATTTATTAACATTCTTCAAGATATTGAAAATCATTTTAAAATACCTAATATAAAAGTTAATGGTTTAATTTGGTATGATTATTGGCAATTAAAATCACAATCATTTACAAATAATACAATGGTAGATTATAAAAAATTGTTAAAGGAGTGTAAATTTTTTCCTGCTGTCAAGAAAGGTATAATGATATATATTACATTGCCACCTACGAAATGCAATTTAGAAAGATCATTCAGTACACTAAGGAGAGTAAAGACATGGACGAGATCTACAATGAGTGAAGATAGACTTGATGGCTTATGTATGATAAGCGTACATAGGGAAAAAATTGATGATAAAAATAATGAATATATAGAACAACTAATAAATATATTTGGTGTTAAAAAAAGAAATTTACAATTTTTATTTGTAAATTAATATTATAATAAATAAAATTAATGTTTAAACCTCTAGCTCCCCGATGGTTATAAAAACATAATATAACGGACATAATTCATATAACATTCTTAAAATATTGAATTTTATGATTTTTAAAATTATTTTTACATTGTAGTTGCACATAATATAATATATATTCTTTAAGCTAAGAATCGATGCGTTGTTTACGTCATAAAATTGACTCCTGTCCAAAATTAAACTCAAGTTATGTTACAACAGTATATTATATAAACGATCATTTCATGGTTTTTGCAGCTTTTATAAATCCTATCACTGAAATAGTTCACATTAAAAATACTTAATATAATAATATATTATTAAGAAATAATTCAAACTTTATCAACTAAATATAGTTTTTAAAAGTTTAAATAGGTGTAACCTATAACTCTATACCATTAAAAACAAAGTCCTATTAATTAAACCTAATCAACTTGTTTACGCTATATTACGTGTTTATTAATATATTTTTATCGAACGCATTACAAATCTGTGTTATAAAATTGACGGGCTCACTTTTTATTTTATTTTATCTTAATAGTGATCTTGCGAAACTAAGTAGTAACAAAAGTGTATGTGTGTGAGCACCGTAATACCTACTTAAATCCCAACAAGTTTTGAAATGATTATTTAATTATTAAAAATATTACACGGTTATCTCTATATAAACTGCTTATAACTTATAAGATACCCGTGAGTTGCAACCTCGATAAACATGGAGTTCGTCAACAAAAACAAACACAACATAACATAAAAACAAGGAACGAGACTAATTGAAAATGTAGGTTTTTAATATTATATGATCCCATTCGAAAAACCCAGAGAAACTGATTGAAAAATCAGCATATAATACCTATATTAATTATCATCAGCAAAACAACTTTCATGCAAATAATTAATAAATTAACCGGTTTATAAAAGACGAACCATTTTTTATGCACTCACATATTAAACTAGTTTTCATATTATCATAATTTGAATTCGGGATTTTTCAAAATAACGGTTAGTCATACATTATTCGCACACATTCGCAGTTTGACGTCACTCTTAACATTATGGTAATGATCTAGAGTTTCAAAATATGTATTTCAAGTCACGATCATTGTTTGTATCAATGTTTTCAGAAGTTACATTGCAACATTCGAAAAAAATATGATAACTCTAAATTCTGAATCATAAGAACTACAATTGAATCGATAATGACTTTAAAACAGGGGCGCCATTTCAGTTTTAAACTGAGGGGAAGCCAAATTCTTAGGTGTACCAAATGTTTTTTTTTGCCGGGTCGACGTACCCTATGATACCCCAATTATTGACCTTGCTTTAAACTCTACAACAGTTGTCATGTCATTATAAATATTTTTTGATTGCTAAAAAAAACATCATTAAAATAAACATAAATACATTAAACTACTGTTAGAGAAAAAAAAACACTTAATGTTTGATAAAAACTTGAGCATACCTACCTAGTAAAAATGTAACCAGTAGATGATTCAAAAAATCGTTATTAAAAATTATTTTTTTTTATTAGGATTTAATGAAGTTATTGTATTGATGATATGCAATGCGAATTTCGACTAAAATAAATAAAACATTTCCTTTATTAAGTTTTATGAATAATGTGTAATTTAAATTTTAAGAGAAACAAGGAAGTCTAGAGACTTGAAATCTTAATAAAAGGTTTATTTTAATTTAAATGTATTTCAAATATTTCAAATATCTCAAAAACCATGAATAATAGTAATTTAATTATAAATGTTTTGAATTGGAATTTTAGAAATTAATTTTTAAAATTGTTCAACAATCTCTTCTTAGATCATTTTATAGAGATATTTAGTTCTGCGCATTACAAGACTGAAAACTTATTTATTTTTCAAGTGTGATGATTATTAATGTACTTGAACTTAACAACAACAATACTATCCTGTGCCAACTTTCATGTATTAATTCATTGACATTGTACATCCGTTTGTTTAAACAACATTTGAAATTCAATTTAATCGTACAAATTACAATTGACCGGTGGAAAAATATATTTGGCGTGTTTTAATTATTTTTTTGATTAAACGTCTTTATTATGACGATGTATACAATTATCTGATAATACATTTAAAATATAGAACTGTCAGGGTAAACGAATATTTTACCGATATTAAATTTTTTGAGCCCCCGCACTATTCTACAAACTAACAATATGGACTAAAAAGTGTCAAAAATGTCAAAACCCTGAACCAATATATACATAGCTACGTAGGTATTATGTATTGAGGATGATTATTATTAAAGTTTATCCAAGAACATTTTGGGTAATATATATTCTTTAATATAACTTAAAATAAAACCATGTATTTTATCTTATTTCTTTATTAAGTTTGTGATGTTTGTGTCTACAATCTCGTTAGTTGTATACGCCTTGTGTATAACTTACAATATTAATCGAACGCCTTGTGTATAACTTACAATATTAATCGAAACAAAACAAGATATACATAATAATTGAATCGAGTAAAAAAGAGATGATTTGAAAATATGAAAATATAATTAAATATACTGCTGAGAAATTTATAAATTAAATTTAGGGTTTTCTGATGTTTTATATTTATTAGTATAATATTATTACCATGCCCAACAAGACCGTGCGTATAATACCGAAGAGAAATTTATTTTATTCAATTTTTTTTTAAATTAGTTGCACACAATATATATTATTGTATCTACGAACATTCGCAAATTATTTTGTAGTTAAAACTGAAAAAAAAAATAGGATATGGAAAAAGGTACCGCACTGTTGTACAGTAGGTGTCGAGTTTATCTCGTCACTGAAGATTAAGACATTGTTGTAATGAACATTTACATAAATATATACACAAGTATATTTAATAATATATTTTATTTTACTACCTACTAGAAAGTAAGTTGAATTAAATTTTTCTGAAATCATTGCATATGAAAATGCCATTGTGTGTATGATAATATACGTTAAAAGTTTCAAGAACCAGCGAATAATATCATTAAATTACGATAAAAAAAAAAACAAAAATCGTTATTCTTTGTTGGAAGAAATTTAATTTAATTTAGTTTAAATAAATGTCGTCCAAACAGAACTTAAAATATTTATAAAAAAAACAAGTTAGGAAAGCTCACTCAGCGAGCGTACTAAAGACCCGGCTTTCTAAACGTATTTTAATACAATGCAATAAAGTGTAATTCCGAATACAATTTAAACAGAATTTGGTAACTCTAATATTTCGATAGTATATTTTGGCTAGTATGAATCTTTACTCAATACTTATACAATAAGCAATTATCTTAATACCAACAAACGCAATTAAATATATTAGTAGAAACAATCGTGTAATTTGTGACTATGTGCAGTATCTGCGGACAATAAATTAATATCTTAATATCAACAATCGTAACTATATGTACTGATAACAGTCATAACTAACGGATGAAAGGATAGATGAACACGAGTAATGGGGATATAAGGTGTTTTATAAACTAATGTTTATATATTTTTTAGATTTTTTAGTTACATGATGAACTAACGAGAAACCTATTCTTAGGTACATTTTAAAGCATTAGCTATAAAAATTGAACATTTTATACATTTTTAACTACAAAATAATTTGTAAATATTCGTGAATTCGTCAAATATTGTTGAAATTTGTAGAGAAACTTTGTAATAAATGTAAAAGCTGTTTGACCGAGCTAAAAGCATAATTATTGTAAAATCAATTTATTCAACGCTACAGCGAGAATCTCACAATTAATTTTAATACTTTAATGTAATATAAAAGGTTTTTTTATTAGTTATTCTAACAGAAACCAATTTCAAAAATACATAAAAAATATTATTTAGACATTCAGTTTAAAATTTTACAATAAATTGGGTGTTTAAACTGCCATATTATTATAAGAAATATAATAAATAAATTACTAAATTTCTAATATCATCATAAATAAATAATAAAATATCCTTAAAAATATAGGCCTTCTCCGCTCAAAAACGTTTTTATTCTTTAGAATCATATTTAATAATGATTTATCATTGAACTCAGAATTAATATTTCCCTATTTAGGTCAATGACCTAACTCAGTACTTAATGTCTCAATGACGAGGTATAATACTTGTCAACTACTACAGCAACTTTACAACCTATATACAGCAGAGCGACTCATCTGGTTCTTTTAATTTTCTTTGTGTCAGACGACACTTTGAAGCTGCACAAATATTGCTTCAAACTTCAACATTGTGAGTGGTTTCTGGTAGAAAATTTCATCTAATTGGTACTTTAGGTGTAAAAAGTTGGAAATTCCCTGTGCTTTTCTTAATAATTGGAAAAAAACTTATAATATACTAAGGATGAGCATAAATATTTACGCTACATCAGCTTTGAAAAAATCAATTCCATTGTTCACTGTAATTCTTAAAGGAATAAAACCTTATAGACTTGACATTTGCACCAAATATGAATTTTTTTTATTTATGTTGAAATAATTTTGTTTCTCGGTCAAAAAGCTTGAAAGTTTAATGCAAGTTTCCACATAACTTATTTTTGTAGCAGTTATGAAATATCAATGATACAATTTAATCATTTTTTTTTTTTTATAAGCGTTATGATTTATAAGTTATAATTTAAATTTGACAAAATTCATTGAAATCACTAAAATTTGAAAAATTTTCGTGATTAAATTCTTTTTTTTATTTTGAAGACTAGACAAAGTAATTTAAAAGTTTTTGTTGTAATAATTTAAAAATACCAAAAACACATAACCACAATATTTTATATAGACATTTGAAGTTAAAAATAATGAATTTTCCTTTAATAATGTTCGTAATTTTATTGCAATTCAAAAAATGTTATATATTATGGAGACTTGAAACTTTTCTATTACATGTTTTATTATTTTAGATTCTGAGTTTAGCGATTTGTTTTACAAAGATTTTGTTATTTTTGTGTCTTTCTTCACAGGCAGTGAAACTGCTTCGATTTTCTTGAACAGTATGTTGTGCGATGGGAAAATTAATCTAGTTGGTGCATTTGAGAATTCAAATTCCCAATAATTTTAAAAGGCAGGGAAGAACCAAATAAAAATTAAGGAAAAACGGGAATTTTTATGCAAAATTGGTTTTTGAAAAAATCGATTTTGGTTTTTGGTGCAACTCTAAAAAAAATGACCGTATTTCACTGGTTGTTTATATTAGAAATTTCTATACACGATAATATATTTTGATTTGTTTTGAACTGCAGTTTACGGATATTTTCAGTTTCCAATTTTTTTGTTTTTTTTTCTATAAATGTCAATAAAATTATTTTTGTTTGGTAAATAAGCTTGGAAATTTGATACAATGCTCTTAATATATTGTTACAATGACATTTAAAAAATATTAAAAATCCTTAGTCACAGTTTTTTTTTACTGTTATCCATTTATTTATAAATATTTTAATTAAATAACCATTCGTCGGTATTTTGAATCAAATAATCAATAACTGTTAGTATAGGTCTTTAAAGTGCGAGAAAAGTATTTTCTATAGTTTTTCTATAGTGTTACATTATATATAAAAGGCCATAGGGAGCAGTTATAAATCGCTGATGAGTCCTTCCCCTCTCATTATCGAAACTTAAATATTATCGGTTGAAATATTGGTATAATATTTTATATCTACTTAGACTTAAACAGTTTCAAAGAAATGTTTTCCTCCGTTGTCCATAGTGTGATATCAAAAACAAGATATTGCCATTAAAAAGTTTATAACCTAAAGGCATCGTTAAATATTATTCATTATAAAATAGTAAAAACATAAATTTAGTAAATAATGCAAATAATTAAAGTTTACATATATTATTATTTTTATAATTTAATATAGATAACACATTTTCCACTCTCTTATTATGGCGAGCACAGTGTATACGGATTATGAAACATAATATTGTAGGTGTTTCCGGGATATAAATTGGTACAATCATATTCTATTTTTCATATTTTTAACTCTATATAAGACAAACAAGTGTAGATGACTACAAATAATTGCAATGTATCATTATAAAAAGTAAAGTTTTTGCAACATAAATCGATCGTTATTTATGTCGTTTTCGACAGCGGTTTATTTTTAACCATTTGTTATAATAGACACTTATAAGTTATAACTAATAAGTCGAGTTATATTCCTTTTAGCCTAAATCACGTCTAGAATGACATGTGCCAGATAATTGATTTCACATGAACCATTTTATAGGCCAACTGCATGCGTATATATAGCTTATAATAACTATCGATGAATAAACATATTTTCTTCGCAGAGCTTAGAATATGGTGGAAAAACCACTTTAGCTACCTACGGGATTTTTACCGGACTAAAAATTGAAACATTTTCGCGAGTCCTTGTGCTCGTAAATTATTCGATTTCGTAAAAATTTGGCGGTCGAGATTAGGTATACTATGCTCTGAACAGTAGTGTATTTAGGATTTTTTTATTGGGGGGGGGAGGAGATATGAGTGATATGACCCCTTCGTCCTCGTATGTACGCCACTGGCTTTAAATATTGAAATGTTAGCGAGCTGCACATGTGATTTGTATTAAACGGCTAAAGCCAAATTATACAGCACATCAAAATTAATTTAACGCGTACCTACAGATAATAACTTTAAAGGATTCTAAAATTGTACATTTAAAGTATTGGTACACTACGTACATTTTGTCTATACTATACCTATCTTATAATTACAGTTTTTTTAATTTTTTTTAGGAAACAAGTTTGTCAAGGACTTTTAGATTGTTTCGCACTCTGGGACTGCGGCACATTGTTGTTATTAACAACACCAACGAGGTATGACGAAAATAATATATGTTATTATATTATTATATTGCAGTAACTATAAATGTTTTTTTTATAAATTTATGTCTTGATGTCCACTGTCTAATATTATCTGAAGCAATGATCAATTTTTTGTATCTTTGCGTTTCGGCCTTATTCCACCAAAACTGGATTACAACTATTATTCACGATTCACGAAGAGTTATGTTATGCTACAATATACGTGAAAACTAAATGTTTCTATATTATTATCAGTTTGTTCATTAATTATTCATTCAAAGAGCTTGTTTCACTTTTCTAAACTTTCGTCTTTGTTCATCTAGCATAAAAGCACGAATGATTAAATTAATTAGTTTTGTTTTCAACATTTAATTTAGTTAAGTAGATGTGTTAATGTTCCCTTAGACAAAATACTTGATGTTATTTCTCTCTCTATTTTATGGTGGTTTTATTTTTGTAATATTATTATTAAAACCCCTAATGAGTGTGTACCTTGGCACTCCTTACAATAATCTTGCATCCCTAGACTTCTGCGCAGCCTAGTTAACTTTTTCTCTTTATCATTAATCAACTCTCAAATAATTTACTAGTCGAGTAATATTCGCCTTTATTTTAAGTCCTTAAGTGATTAAGAAACTAAAATATCAACCCCAAAAATTAATTTCAAAGTAAAAACAAATCATACGACTAAATTTTGGTTGTTTTTTTTACGCAAGATATATAATATATATATACATCAAACAGATTAGACAACGGACGTTTATAAATTCATCAATTAACTATTTGTTCACATTAACTATTGCAAGGTATATAATATAGTATCGATCGTCGAACAACAAAATTACTAGTCCTTATTATTTAACCTACCCTCATAGTGCTTATATAGCGATGACTTACATATCATACATATATTATAAAACTGTCGAACCCACCGATATCATAGGAACTTACACTCGAGAGTCGAGACCGGAGAACAGTGTAAATAAAATATATACAGACAAAAACGAAACTGTATATCTATCATATCACGATGAGTCTGCTGTAGCTGTATTATACCTGTCGACTATAATTAGGTGTGAATAACGCGCACCTATAAATGAATTCAGGATGGCACAACGAACTCAGACCGATAGGAAATACAATTATTCGTGTACACTACCGATATTCGTCGAAACTTTATCAGGCGGTTTACACCGAGGGAATCGACGCGAACGGCAATTAAAAAAAAAAATACAGACAACAGAAATTAACATATTATTAATACGACTCTCTCGGCTGACAATAATTACTGCAGGAAACGGTGTGGTACTCCTCTTTGGACAAAAACTTGCGCACGTTCAACGAATGCTACACCTCAACGAGTTATATACGCCCTTCATCATTCCAAACGGAAAACCCGACTCGAAACACACCGCGGCGCCGTTAAGTGCGTTACGTAATAATTTGTTAAATTCACTTTTGTAAATTATTTACCGCGAAAATAATTATGAATTATTGTCCGTGGCGTCGCGACGGTTCGTATAAAAACACGACGCGGCAGGTGGATTAAAACAGTGCACATTACATTATTCATAAAATATTATACGATTTATGTTTGCCGAAACTGCAGTCGGTCGCCGCCGCCGCAGTCTGCGATAATCGCTTAAGACGTCAACGTCGTTCATCTGGAGCCATTTAAGCGCATTTCAGCCGGCAGACGCCCATATGCATTAATAATGCATTGCCAGAACTTTTACTGTCGATTAGGCGTCGTTGTATTTCAATTAAACGCCCATATGGTCGGTTGGTTAATACGTTTTTTGTTGCTGTATAGTATACGCAGTTCCCAAATATTCTGCAGACTTTCATCGGCCTATCTCGAGCTAGTGCGAGAATAAATCCACCATAACCACCAGAAAATATTGTTCTTTGTCTCGGAGTGTAGATACTTACGAAAGATAGTTGTCTTCTTCTTTTTTTTTTTTATCGATCTAAAACGACATCGGAGACAACGACGGCCATTAGCTGTTGCTGTTATATTAATTACAATTTTTTTTTTTATGTATATTCTTAATTATAATATTTAAATTAAATCGAACAATTCAGATATAATATTATATTATGGCCCCCTGATATCGTTTAGTTGTAAATTCTCATTAGGGACTTTCGGGTTCTCTTATTTAAGTTAATAGTTAAGTATTTTTTTTTCAATTTAATCTATAGTCAAGTTAACATAAATTTTGAATACATCAGTTAAGTTCAATTTAATGAGTTAAGTTATTATTTTTTTTTAAAAGCATTAAAATAAGTGATAATCACTTGGATAGTAATAATATACCTATCAACCTAAGGATATATTACATATATTATTATGTATGTAATTTAAAACCTGTGAGACAGTATTATTTTATATGGTGGATCCATTTAAATTTAAATTTAAGTGTAAATAAGCTCACAGTATTGTTTAACTGCACATTTCATAATTAAAAAAATAAATGACCCAATTATTTAAAAAGTATAAAAATCGAACATATTTCTACTCATAAGTAGTGAATATTATGTATATACTTATACACGATTTTTATTTTACAACTAAGTTATCTAAATATTACATTTTAATAACAGCGCAGTATGAATTATGGTATACATAAAATTTCATATTTCCGTACACTTATTAATTTAAAAATTAAAACACGTCTTGTAAGTTATTAATAAAAATAAAAATTAGTCTTATAGGTACTCTAACGTTAATAGTTAATATATATACTATAAGTATATATACTTGTTATCAAATGTAAAAAAAATGTGTAATGTTTATGCCCCCCCCCCCAAAAAAAAAAAAAATCAAACCCTAGAGCCACCACTGAAACTGTATATTGTATTATTTTTTTTAGGTGGTCGGTATCGTAACTCGAAAGGACTTGGCAACGTTTCGACTTTGGAGAAAAGCTGCCACAATGGGACTAAAAGAGGTCAATGTGTATTAGAATATAAAACATAATGTATTTTCAAGTATATAATATTATTTATGGAAAAATCATAATGGTGAAAAAATAAAATTTTTACTCGTAACTTATGTTTGCACTTAAGACGTGCGTTTTCGAATTTATGTAATGATTTCACTATACTATGCCTTTTACACATCTCCGTGTGTGTTTAAATTTCACTGATACATTTGCTTATTGTACAATACGTACAAATAGATTGTAAATAAAAAATAGTCATGTCATGCGTTATAATATTTTTTTTAAAACACTGACTTGTACACATATTAGGTATGTTTGTTCATTAAAATTTGAACAGTCACTTATTATGTATACCTATTGTCCTATTCAATGATTAAATTTAAAAAATAATAATTTCATTTATGTTTTAGATGGATTTTAAAACGTAACATTTAAATGTTACTGTACATTTTTGCAGACTTTGTTGAAAAATTCAGTAGGTATAGGACACTATTAATATTGTGCAGTTGGAATTATAAAATATACACTTGGAAAGTATTAAAAATAGTTTATTCTAGTTTATAACAATTATAAGAACTAGTGGCTATATAGTACCTACTTATAGTACCCATCTGCATATTATATCGGAAATCGATATCGGTCTCCGAATCTCTATTTAATTCCTAAAAACTGTAGGTATGACTTGTTTTTTTTTATATTTCTATTTTATTTGCGATTTTGCAACAAGAAAGACAAGTGATAACATCCTCGAGAAGCTCATCGTCAATCGATAGATAATATATTATTTTTATTCAATATAATATCAATTATAGTCTATTGTCATAGTAGGTATAATATGTGTTCAACCCATCCAATTTATCTAAAATCTATGCTCATATGTCATAACTTGTAAACGAAAATGGGGCACAGTTTACTGGGTGGAAAGAGTTACTATAACATAAATTATATTTGTGCAGTTGGAAAAAAATCTCACAATAAACTATAAAGCCGTCATTTTTGTTTATTATTTTTGATATTATTATGATGATAAGGCGTTTTTGTCTTGTATATTATTATTTTACACAAGGCATTAGCACAAAAATTACCGTCGTAGGTAGGTGCAAGTAAAAAAAAAAAAAAAAAGGAAGCTGCAGGTTGTAATATTCATCTGTAAATATCCGAAGAGGGTTAGTCAAAGAATAATAAATGATAACGCAATAATATCGCAGCAGCTGCACCAGTAGGTAGGTATAGGTGTATAGATATAAAATATAAACGTGAAATATTTTATGTATTACGTGCTCCGTCTTTATGAAAAATGTTTATATTTAATATTGTGTCTTGTTTGTATAAACGACGTCCTTTCAAATATAATAATATAAAAATCTCGCGGTATCCAAAATAAAAATATACCTATACATATACTAAAAGATTTTTATTATTTTTGTTTTTGTTCTGTTTACACTGGATACGTTACTAAACGAATTCTCGTGAATAATAAGAGACTAATTTATTGTGTGATTTTTAAACAAAAAAACTTTTTTCCTCACACATATATAGGGTGATTCACCAAGCATAATGTCCACCCCCGTGTGTTCCTTTAATAATGAAGTTATTCAAATTCTAATTTTTAGAATTTTTAAGTACACTTAAGCTACATAAACACCATATTTTCAAGTTATTGAAATTTTTATGTGGCGATACAAACTTATGTTTTTCACACAGTAATCCCCTTTTTTCTGTAAATTGTTTAGTGAATATTTTATTTTTTTTTATATTTATGTAATAACCTACTTAATTCAAAATTCAAACGAGTAGGTTCTCAGTTATTAAAATGTTTGTACTAAAGACATATTCATTAGAAATGGTTTTACAAAAATATAAAATATATGTAATATTTATAATAAATCATACTCGATTCATTTTTAGAAATTATAAAGGTTGATAGATTAATATAAGTTACTAAAATGATTAATATTATCCTATGATGATAGTGCGGGACTATTTCCCATATCTACCAAACCATTTTCGGAGTCATATATATGCATAAAATATATATTATACTATCCATAGTACTAATTTTGTATCTACAAGTGTGAACGAACAATCTTAATAATATGAAAATTTGGTCTATTAGTAGAATGTTTGAAAATTCCAAAAATGAGATTTTGAATTACTGCATTATCGAAGAAGGATAAAAGGGGGGGCGATCATGCTAAGGGAATCGCCCTGTATGTTCGCTGTAGGTTAGGCGTGTACCAGATTGACATAATCGCGTTATTCCATCGACAGGTCTACCTCGTCGCCGGCGACCTGTCTCGTATATTATAGGCAGAGCCTCGCCGGGTGCATCAGTCATCCCACGGAGATCAACTAATTAAAATTCGCCAGCATATAATGCTATATAAGGTGCGAATAACCCCGAAATTTACGCACGTGCTCATAAACTGTACACGTCGAATTAAAACATCGTATTATTCATCGTCGTGGCCATTAAATACCTTCGACTGGACAACTCTATATAGCATTATATCATGGCGATTATATTTTTAACGGCACGCAACATAAAATTATACTCATAATATTTCGAATAGTGTTAAATTTTTTTGACGTTTTTTTTTTATTTATCTAAGTTTGATAAAAAATATAATTTTTCTCTTAAGTTTTTTTACCAACCGTTAAATGTTTATGAATGGTGGCGTATCTGAAGCCCGGTAAAGGGGAGGAGGGGTGAGTAAATTTAAAACTCTTGATACGGAGCCCCCCTCCCGCCATACCGCACATTAATCAACTTCTTGAATTTTTTTTTCAACAGTAATATTATTCATTTTTATTTTATTCTTATGCTAATTTGACAATAAATTGTATTATTAAAGATACAGTTATACATACATAGGATAAAACCTGCGAGGCCCAACTCTCGAGGGATCAACCCATTGCCCCTCCCCCGCAGATACGCCACTGGTTCGTTGTCGAAATCGCCCGCATAACTATGTACCTATATTCTATCTCTGAATTCACAAACTGTAGCAGAATATTATATTTTTATAAATAATAATATAGCATTAAGAGTTTAAATAAGAGTATAACACCATAATAGTGATGGTGAAGACTGAAGAGACGGATATGGGTAGAGGTACCTACTCAGCGAAATTTGGGTGGGTACTAGGATATTACACTTAAATTCCACGTCAATAGAAATAAAATATTTGTTCAGTATTAAATACTATTATTAAATGCATCGACGTTTTTAAAAAGTATTTCAGTATCTATTCTGCAGTTTCAGTACATACGAGATTAAAAAATATATAGGTTGCCACTTGCCAGAAGTCGACATTGTAAAGCAGTGCTGTGAATTTAATGATTTTGCACATATTGAAGAATTTCATTCGGAATTCGGAATATAAATGACATACGAATTTGATTCAAAGCATAACCATTCCAAGTATAAAATTTTTCTTTGCATATTTTAGTTTTTATAGCAGGGCTTCAAAATGTTACCTATTTTTAACGTTATAGCAGAAAATAATGAAAAAAAAAAATAAACGAAAAACGAAAATAATCTAATATCATTAAACATAATATATCATTAATCTCAATTAATGATTAAAAATGAACAATAAACGTAACACAACAAATTGCAAATAACGTTTGTGCTTTTTGCGTTGAACTTAACATTACTGTATTATTTTTAAATCTTTTGTAGTCTATATAAGTATGAATCTTATAAGTTATAACTATGAACAATTCAAAGTTGGCAAACCTATATTATGTCAACGGTAATTTATATTTTTGAAATACTTTATACCTGTTTGATTTATAAATATTGAATTGAATAGAATATTAGTTTATTTCTGTAATTCAAATTTCAATAAGATACAAAACTGCGAGCGCGTGGTTTGGTGTACGTACCTACCTTACTAAATACATATATAATTTTATAATGCCATTTTAAGTTGTATTATTGTTATAAATATTTTTTTTTAATAAAATCTATTATTTCATTTTGAATTCATTCCATAATATTTAAGCAATAAATGACACCTAGACTGACACTAAATTGCTAGTTATTGCTGCTTACTAAAAACACTAGGATGATTGCCTATCCTGGACAACAACTAATTTGATGGTTCTTACGTCAAAGTGTGGTTAGTTACCTACCTATGCCAAAAATAACTGTATAATTTAAAAAGTTAAACGTTAAACAGAAAACGAAATTTAAAATAACGCTTAAAAATATAAAAACGATAATCGGAAAAATCAAATAACGTTTGAAAGCATAATAACGATAAACATTAAAATTGTATAACGTTTAAATATCAAAAAACGTAAAAACGATATATTTATTTTAAATTTCAAACCTGCTTTATAGTGCATATGAAATTAATATAGTTGTTTTAAAACTTTTTTTTATTGCATATTTATGGAGAACAGTGAAAAAATTATGTATTTGACTTTTATATACCCACCAATTGTGGAACAAAAATGTTTAGTTGGTCCAACTTTAATTTTACGTAATCTATCTGTACTTTTAAGGTCAAGTTTAAGTATACCTAATGAGATAAATAAAATTTTATCGTCGTACGAAAATACCATATATTAAGGTAATGGTTGTGGCAAGTGGCCGGTGGGTAACCGATATACGTACCAAGTACCTTTTTTTTATACATTTATTTTATGATTATTATTTATCGGTAACTATCATAATATTATATCGAGTCATAAACAAAATAACTGTGGATTTATTTTAAGTTAAAATCACACAATTTTGAATTTTTTAGTGTAAACGCCTTTATTTCCGAGGGCATAATATATAATATATATAAGTGCATTAAAAAGTTAAACTCCCAACTCTACAGAAGGTAATAAGTATGACTTCACCGAAAAACAACGCCCATACGAAGTGTTTGGTTCTGGAAAAAGTTAATACTTTTCAAAATAATGCGCGACTGTTCACATTATAGCAACTGTTTCATTGTTTAAAAATAAAAATAAAGTCGTCGTCTCCATCCTGCGCCTGCAGATAGAAGAGGTAGCGCCAAAACGAGATAAGAAAAAAAATAATCGTATCGCCAAAATCCCAGATACCTGCGTGTGCTTCATTTCGGATATTAAATTTGGAACTAGTAATAACAATATCGTTCAAAAATACCAAATGTACAATCCACAGTTTAAGATAATAAACTTAAACCCTGGTATAATTTCAACCAACAAAATAATACGATCACGCTGATCACAAACTATTTGTTGAAAATTAATTTATCCAAGTGCTATGCAAGGTCCGGTTGCCTGGTAACCGCGCATACGCTATGGTTATAAGAAAATATAATAATATAATATAATTTATCTTAAACTTTTACATTACTATAACAATTAGTTAAAATGTACTGTTTTTGTCTATTATCGAGATACGCCGATACACACAGCACCGGATTTTAGGTGTGTTTATTTTTGCCCCGGAGAAGTCGGGTCATGCCGCTAGTATTTTATGAGAATAAATTAAATTAAATAAAAACTTTGCTTAAATTCTTTCAAAAAAATGTTATATAATTTTTTTACTAATATTTCGATTTTTATTACTATTATGTTTGCTCCTATATTTTATGTCATACGTCCTTCAGTTATGCAAAACAGCACTTGCTAATAACTGTTGGAGTTTTTTATTTGAAAATAATTAATAGCATCTGATTGCCTGTGCTAAAATAGTGAAACACTCTTTGTATTATTATAGTGCATACAATTAATTGGATTATATTATTGCATTTAAACATACGCCCTATATATATATATAACAAGTACGAATAGAGGCATTTTATTTGATGGGCAGAG
The DNA here is from genome assembly GCA_008086715.1 of Sitobion miscanthi. Lineage (NCBI taxonomy): Eukaryota > Metazoa > Arthropoda > Insecta > Hemiptera > Aphididae > Sitobion > Sitobion miscanthi. The sequence continues at coordinate 10,169,036 of CM017800.1, read as the reverse complement.
ATATAGATTTTTATGATTATAATATGATTTCATGTGGATTGTTGACGGTTTTGAATATTTTGAAATATTATACTTCTAAAATATTAATAGGTATAATCGGTGCCAATGATATAATTTTTTTTTTAATGTAATATCTTTGCCGATTATGTCGTGATATTATACTAGCTGATATCGTGCACTTCGTTACCCGTTAAATGTACAAACCGTATATGACTCAAACTTAGTTCAATGCCTTATTTAATATTCGTTGTAAGATGAATACACCGATTTCACGGCAACCGATAATTACTATTGTAATAGCTTTAAAAACCCATGGCAACCATTTATGCATTTCCACCGCGTAAATCTCTAGATCCCCGTTCGAGCACATCCCCTGGTCGGACCTAGGGGGATGATTTGAGAATCACTCTAAACCGTCCGAGGCGTCACCCACGAACGCATGCAAAAAAATTCATTCAAATCGGTCCGGTCGCTCTCGAGTCTTAACGAGACTACAACGAACAGCAATTCATTTTTATATATTATATTGATTGTGGGTAAACGGTAATATTACCGTATGTTGCGGACGCTTATATGTCTTACTGTCTTAATTTTGGACGCAAATGATTTGTATTTTTATATCTCTGGCGCTTATGTCGCGCACTAGCGCCATATCCCCGTTCATATCTGTGTGTAAAAAAAAAAAAAATGAACGCGGTGGGGTAGTTTTGGTGAGCATAAAAGTGTGTAGGAGCTACGTGGTATAATACTCTCGCTATTTCTCTCCGGGGATGGTTTGGAAGTCTTGACACACGCCGCAATCTGCAGCTACATGTTATTATATCATGATGTTTTGCGCTACGATGTGGGTGGGTGGGTGGGTGGTTGCATTAATGACCCGCAGCCCACCCGCCGAGAGCTTTTCCGCCGCGGTCTCGTATACGCATACATACGTATATAATACGCGTCTTAACCCGTTACCACTGCAGCTACAATAATATAATTGCGCGCGATATTGCCGTTTGGTTTTGTAATTTCGTCGAGTACTCTTGTGGCCCAAGCAAGAGCGATTTTTTTTCCTGTCTTCCGGTGTATTATTCTATATTATATAATCTAACAATTAAGTCTGTCGGCTGTGGTTTTCGCGGCCTTCTTGTACACATCCCGGCAGGAGCCGATCCAGGGGTCCATTCTACCGGTAGTCCATAAATACTCGTATTTGGCGGAAACGAAAATCAAACCTTTTTTTTTTAATCTTGAAACGATGCATGTCCGCGGATTATCGGGTCACTTACCAAATGACGATAGGCCTCCTATTCAGCTGACCGAGTTCCCCGTTTTTATTTTAATGTCATTATCGATAATATTATGACGTCTATCAAGAAGGTATTAATGGTCATTAGTCTTTTGGTCTCGGATTTATATATGTAAGTACTAAAAAATATGTTGTACTTAAAAATATGCGTTATGAGCCAAAAATTGCCAAATTTACGGTAGAATATGATCGTGTTTTAAAAAAGATTATGATTTTGATTTTGAATTAGGTAAAACAAGTTAGATCAGTGTTTATTTATTATTGTATATCTAATTTTAATTTCCAAAAAATAATATGAAAATTATAGAAGGTACTAGACTGCAGAAAAATATAGAACGATATAAAATAATAATTGTACTGGTAGACTTTGAATTTATCTTTTTGCTACTACTAAATTGTAGCAGTCTTTATTACTTTTTGTTACTTTATTTTTTTTGAAATCGTACGTCTGCAAGTACGTACATTTGGAGTAATTATACGTAGTTTTTGCAATTTTTACTTAAGTCACAAAATAGTGAAATATGCCATAAAAAGGCCAAATATAACTGCCTTAAAATTGGAAAATTGTGCTCTAATGACTTCAAATTTTTGTAATACGAATGAATATGTTGTGAAATACTTGTTAGTCACACTTTTATGAAACATATGTTGTGCAATATTGTGCTTACTTCGAATAAAGTTCTATGACCAACCAGTAAAAATATGCAAATGCATATGAATCTTAGTCCAAGATGTAATAGTTTTGACTAAATAGACTAAATATTTATTTATATCAATACGTGTATTAACAATAAATTCTAAATTGTACGTAGTACCTAATTGTATTATATGCCTATTCAGTGAATCGTTATTTAAATTTAAATATTCACTCGAACAAGTATGTAAACGAATTCGCAATAGATTATGTTAATAACATATTGACTAATAATGAATAGTGGGGTAAGTTACTTCTCTATTTAAGTGCTAAGGTTAACGCTTCAATTACTTCTGCATGTTGTTATAACAGTTTTTATAATTATTTTATGTTTGGTAAATTGGTTTTTAATAAAAAAATAATTTGGTATAATATATAGTTACGTTCTATTATAATTACAATATTGTAATATTATTATTAGGTATTACTATTTTTATGTTATTCCTATATGAACTATAAAGTTTATTTAACCAGCAACATCATACATTTTAGGGTTACCTATATACCAAACATCTATCCATGTTATTTGGTTTTTAATTTGTTTAATTTTGTTCATTTTATTTGCTTGCTTGTATACTATAAATATCCCATATGATGATAAGTAATAATAATAATTTACACATTTTGAACTCTGTATCAGCACGATACAAATCACGGCGTTCTTAAGTTTAATGTCTACTGCTTTAATCAAATTAATTGCACTACCCGTGCCATCGTGAAGTTCCTGGCATTGATCTTTTAAATATTCAGATAGGGCAGTTCATCGTCTGCTCTATATTTCATCGATCAGCTAAAGCAGCGGTTCTTGACCTTTTGTAGATCGCGGACCCCCTTACCAAATTGTTTTTCAAATACCTTTTTTTTTACAAAACATCTCATGTTATCATACAACCAAAATTATAATCATTGTTTTATTTAACAAATTACATAAGTAGACATAACAAAACATACACATCTATAATTATCTTATTTTATTACAGTTAATTTTTTTATAAAAATGTAATATGTATAAAACTATGGTTGACTACGATCGATCAACTGCACTTAGTGGCAGTAAATATAAGACTTCCGAGACTACAGCGTATACATTTCGTATGAACAAGGAAAACTGATTTCACTTAATAAATATTGATAACACAATTATTTGGTGTAGAATCTACATATTATATATATATGAAAAAAAAAATAAATAATAATCATCCAACAATATTGTAATAATGCATTCATGTCACTTGTTTGTTATGTGGTTAAGGCTGCCGCGGACCCCCGACATGAGTATCGCAGACCCGCAGGGGGCCGAGGACCACAGGTTAAGAACCACTGAGCTAAAATATACGTATCGCTGTTCGGCAGACGGTCCTTCTAGCATATCCCACCAATTATGCGAGCAAATAATAATAATAACAACAACAATGTGTAAATTAATGGTATAATTTGAAGTACGACAATATGAGGTTGGTGCAAAGACGTCGCGTCAAGGTATGTGGGGCACCGCAACTATAAGGAATTTCGTAAATTCTTCAAACACACACAAAAATATGAAATGTATGCAATGCAAAACGGTCTGATATCGTGTGCAAGGATTCGTATAACATTATAATCTTGTCTACACAGCGCTAAAACTTAAATACATTAATCCATATCGCGTTATTGTACGTTTTACGAAATGGACAAGGTTTAAATCCATTTCACGAAATGGAACCGCGGTTTTTTCACTTTACTTATGTATACGATATGGATTATGTTTCGTCAAATGGATATAGATGCGACATGTATATTATATTTATGTTAATTGTAAACTGTAATGCGGACAACGCGAACATAAAGTTGTGTCAAGACTATATATAAATATATAATACGAATGTTATTATAATTTCGACCACCTGTGTGTAGACTGTTTATCATGCTAAGTATACAATAATAGTAGGTACCATATACACTGCATAATTTTTTTGTCTATAAAGAAAACAGTTTCATTCAGTTTAGACCCGGTTTTACGATCAAATTTATTCATCCAATAACCAGCTTATTGGCAGACATCAAACGGCTGTATAATAATTGTACGCGAGGTGTTTTAAACAAAATAAACTGTTTGCCGGGTTTTAAACACATATTACACATAACATTAATGTATCTATAGGTATATTTTATTCTTATTATTATAATGTTATGACGAAAACAAATAAATTATACACGACATTCATAAATGCATTTAAATAAAAAAGTTAGGTAATAAGTTAAATAAAAAATTAAAACTAAATAGGTACATTCAATGTTGTAAATTTTTTTATGTCTTTGGCTTTGCACTGGAAAACTTTAAAATATGCATTTATGCCCTAAAATGTTTTACTGTTTTATGTCCACCCCACCCCCCACCATGAAATTTATTATTTATCTGTATATTTTCTTAAGCTTGTATTTGATGTATAATTTCTATTCATATTTATATCGATCCTTTAAAATTGTATCATCGGTGAACAATTTATTTTTTATCTTTTTTATTGTGACTTGCAAAATAATTCTTTATAATTAAACCCCCCCCCCCCTCTTCCTTAAAAAAAAATAAATTAATAATCGTGACACTGATACTGATCGTTGGACAAATTGCGAAATATTGAATACAGCGGTTTGATATGTTCTTGTTTTTTTTTTTATACATTATATCATTAATTACACCCATTATTACAACTATAATATGTTATTATAATATAATATACGTTTCAGGTATTTTCCAAGTGCTGCTACAATAAACCAAAACCGAAAATGATGAAACACAATTAATATTGATTTTGTTTATATCAGTAATTTATTTATTTACTCAATTATAACAACAACATCAAATACTATAATATACCCACGTGTGCGTATATTCTTTATACTTGTGTCGCAGTACCAAAAAGTCGTATCATGAAACGTATGTGTTACTATATTTTTTTTTTTTTAATTAAATTTAATAAAAATAATTTTCAAAATATTATTTGAATATTGAAAATAAATTGGTAAAAATAAGGATTAATAAAAATTTGCGTGTGGTCACGTTTCAGGAACACATATTATTATGGCTATTTTATGTATACATAGTTTGCTTATTTTTTTCCCGATTTTGACCTTGGGTGAATGCCCCTCCCTCTTCTCCCTATCTAGTCCTCTTTCCTCTTCAACTGTCACGAATTCTGCATGTTGTATAGTATTATATAAATTTAGATACAAAGTGTACACCTACCTATCAACACGTGTGTTCCTTTCTCTCAGTGTTTATGATAATAAATAATAATATATTCGTATATTATCGTGTACCTGAAGAAAAAATCACGAACTGTAGAACAATCAACGATTGACGATGGTCCAACTATATTATATTCTGTAACTACCTATCATCGTTCTCAACTCTCAAGCATCCAAGATCCAGCTATAACGCTCATAGTAACTTCAACTGTGAAATAAAAATATACGATACGTTCATATTATTATTATAAAGTAGGTAATGTGTAGCTACGAAACATCGACGAAGTTCGTACAACGAAAAATAAAGCCATAAAAATCTTCCCATCAGTGTAGATGGTATCGTCGTGAGCGTTCGATAAAATACGTATAATATATTATGTCTGACCTTCCAATCATATTATACCTAATAATATATAAATATTGTCGTTAGATGTAATATTTTAAAATGTTTATTATAATTCCATCAAACGTCAGTCAGCGTACATACGCTATATAGGTAATTGCTGTTGTGACACAAACTCCGCATGACGTGTACTGCAAAATACTAAATATGTAATAATATAATGCAGTGAATATTGTATATTTGTATACACAAAGTAATATATATATATAGAGGTACCTAACTCATCTATATGATATATAGGTACTGTGATACGTGAGTACACGTATAAGTGTTTACATTATTTTTATATTTTTTTTTCTTTCGAATTTATCCATAGTCGGAATTTATTTATTTTGCAATACATATACCTAACATATAATAAGGTAGGTACATAATATTATTTATACTTATTATTATGATATTTAGTGTGAACAATGTACAGCGAGTGATTATTTTAACTTCATATGGGTAGTTAATACTATCATATAATTAGTATTCCTTTTTTCAGTAGACTTGGTGAAAAAACCATTAGTCTTAAATTTTTATTATTTCATCAAGTGGTTGGTGCATTAATAAAATCGGTGGACGTGGGCTAGGGGAGTCTAAGGTTTAAGGTCTAAGCCCCCTAAAAACAAATAAAAAATACGAACAAATAACAAACAAAAAGCCAAAAGGCTACAACATTTGCCAAGTACAGTGTAAGACATAGAGTAATTAGTTATTTAGTTAAATGTTATATACAATAAACAACGGGGATTCGTAAGTGGGTTTTTTTGTTGGTTTTTTTTTTTTTGGGGGGGGGGGGGGGGTAAATTGCAAATGTTTTCCAGTAGGTATAAAATAATTTGAGAATTTTCAAGATTTTCGATATATTGAATACCAATTTAAAAAAAAACCCTGCAACAAAAAATTATTTTTATTACATTTTTAATATTTTTTTAGCAATTAAAATTTGTTAGGTAATCAGTTATTAATTATTATATAATATGATTAAGTTGGTATCCACTATTAATTTAATTTGTATAATAGATAGATCACTGATCGTTTATTACTTATTAGGGCGATTTTAATATCATATGCGTTATAAGTAAGTATAGTAAGTTGTATCAAAGTACTACTTATATTCCAGGAAAAGTGGCAGTGGCCGCACAACAGTCCCAAAGACGAAATTTTCGTCACGTGCAGGCATACATCATCAGTTGTAAATTAGTGATATTTATTATGACCAGCTGAGTGCTGGTCGTACCTGTGTAATTTTCAAAGTTCAATAATACTTATCGGACATATTATTAATTATTATAATGTCAAGTACGAATGTACGATATGGTAGTATAATATGTTATACAGCATTATATTATACCTATAATACAAAACTGATTGGTTTCCAGTTTGTGGGAACATACTCGTACATGGGTAAAACCATGGGTCAGGCTCAGGCCTTGGCCTGATCTATATAATGACTTGGAAAATATACAGACGAGAGACAAGTAATAAAATGCAATTTTTATTACACTGGACTTACGGACTTGGTTTATTCTTAGAATCCAATAGTCAGAAAGAGAACGGCTGACGGAAAGCTTTGGTCGGTGGACCACTTCGATACAATGAAAAGTCTAATGTGTACAAGTACGGTATATTTTTAATAAACACTGTACTTGGTCACATTATTTACGAAAATTCCAAAAATTAAACCCACCAACGGAAAGTGCTCAAAATTGTTTTTTTGATGAACTTAAATATATATATTTGTTTTTTTAATTTAAAACATTTTTTTTTCGTTATTCTATCAAGTCCGCGTCTCATTGATGCAGTTTTGTTATTCAACTCACTGCATAATATACAATATGTTGTTATTATAATAGAACGTATAACAGTATAGTCGGTTATATTATGTACAGTATTGACGTATTGTGCGTCTAAACACAACTACACAACATCATAATATTATGGGTCTTATCGTCGAAACGAAACTGCAGGCAGAAAAATGTTCGTACAACAAATAAATATTATGATAAAAAAAAAAAAAACAAACAAACAAATCACGATGCGGGAGATAACAAAAAAAATGTCCAATATATATATTATCGTATGTATACGCGCACACGGTATGTACAATACGTGTAGGTATATACCGCGAAACCACTGACGTGGTTATCGACTGTATACCTAGGTATATATACATGGGTACAATGTAATACGCGTACGCTGACCCGCCACTGTCCGATCGTAGATAGAACGTATTTTATGGCCGAATAAACGCTTTATTTATCGGGAATACGTGCATATTATATGCAGCACGCATGTTCGGATCCGGACTTGTGGTTTAAATGCCGTCTGCGAATCATCAATCACTACTTCAAAGGCCGCTACATTAATGACATGATGGCGTCATGCGGTGCAAGTAGGTGGGTATACAAAAGCCGAGAAACACCTGAATATTGCCTGTACGACACGTGTTTATATTTTTTTAATTTGTTATTTATATTATTATGTAAAAGATACATCTTGAAAAACATTAAAAATTTTTGAAACAATAACGAGTGTCTTGCATTATACGCGGATCGCCCGCGGTATGTGTGGTGGTAAAGGGTCGTTGTACAAAATATTATTGATTATAGAACTGTTTGCTTTCTTTTATTAAAGCTGCTTTTCTTGTGTTCATATAAGTACATAGTATAAGTCAGCAGTGGCGGCGCCGAGAGGGGGGTATTGTGAAACAATTGTCTCATACTTGTGACATATTTGTGTCATTTGTATCGGGCTACTAGATTTTAAATCGATAAATGCTCTGAACAGCTTCGAAATTTCATTCAAAAACGATAAAAATATAATTTTTTTTAAATTTTGTCTTGTAACGACTTATTAAAGCCTAAAGGTATGTAAAAAGAAATATTTTCAAAAACGTTAATATTTTTTCAAATTATAACGATTTTTTCACGTTAAATGAAATATCTACCTGGTTAGATATTATGTATCATAATATTTAATTTTTAATTTTATATAAAATATAAATTGTATTCGATTCAGCTGAACTTATGCTAATTTATGCTAATTAATAAAATGACATAACCTTCATATGATTTTTTTGTCGTTTAATTTTCATCATAAATAAAAATAAATAAATACAATAAATTCTGTATTATATAATAGTTTTTTGAGAGATCTGCAGCAGTCTTTTGCGGCTTTATACACTACAATTGCCAATATTAGATGGTTCTTATTTACGATTTTGAAAAGTTCTTTTCTGCATTTAATTTCGGAGTCAAATTTATGTAAAATTTAACAAATTTACATTTTAACACATTCACGGCCTAATTTCAAACATTATGTGTGACAACGGAAGCTCTTTAAGCAAACCCGTGTCAAATTGTCGTCATAGTGGATTTAATTGGTAAATGGTAAGTATAAACTATAGGCAAATGCTATTCTCGATCAATATCACGTCAAAGAATGTCAGTCCTGCAGTAATATTTTTATTTTTCACACACTATATGCATATTATATAAATCAATTAATATTAAATACTTACACAGTAAATGTTGTACAGTTTTACTATTATACTACCTAATATACGCTAATAGAACAATAAATTAATGATATAGTTATACAAATATCATAAAGTGGGTATCCTAAGAAATATAGAGGGTCAGCCTTTATAACACAGCTCTGAATTATTGTCGTTTGTCATGGCATTATGGTATCAATATGTTACACCAGCACCCGGTTGGTAAAAACGGTTTTCCTGGTACCTGGTTTAGGTTACGAATGGTTACTAATCGGTTACTAAAGTGTGGAACCAAATTCGAAGAAAATAGTTTAAGTTGTGGTGCTAGTGTAATGTACCTATCATTTGTGATGGAATTAGATTTTGACACGTCCACAACAGTGACCCGTTACTACGTTATGTTAATCATTGTTAATCACTCAAAGTTCAATTTATGCGATTGGCTCTGTTCGCAGACCAAAACGCCTCCGTTATACTTTGAGACCTATGAGCAGTGGCGGATTTAAGGGGGAGCCAGAGGAGCCCGGCTCCCCCTTATTGACCTAGCATCTAGGTAAATAAATTTAGCCGTTTTTAATTTGTGTCGTAAATCTTGGAAAAGACAATGCAATCCCCAAAAACAAAAAAAAAATCATCTAGATCAGCCACTGCCTTTGAGTAGGCTATAAAGGGTAACTGCAGGAAACTTTGGGTTTTGAATAAAATATACAGGCTACGTAAATAAAAAGTGGGTGTCGCTCTGCTGTACAGAAGTTTACAAATGGGTCACTTTAATGGATGGTGTTAAATTTGAATTCAATGATATAATAATAATATCATAGTATAAGAAAAACGATTCTGAGCGAAAACGGTCAGTCAGCCTATGATATTACCAAATATATTTGATGATATTATTGTGAATAAAGTAATTTATATATAACCTATTAAGAGGAGCCTTGTTTTCAATTTTCAATCCTTAGCTATAAAAGTTAAACATTTTATACATTTTTAACTACAAAATAATTATTAAATTATAAATTTGATAAATGTTGTCAAAATATGTACATTAAATGCTTATAAAAAAAAAATTATGCCTATGTATTTTAAATATTTTTCAACTACTATTAGAATGATATATCAGGAGCCTTATATTAAATTTTCACGCTTTTTTACCCAAAAAATAAAATTGTATTGATATTTATAGAAAAAAAAACTAAAAAAATTTAAAACTGACAATGTCCGTAAGCAGCTCAAAAAGAGTTAAATTATTATCAAAATTCTATCGTGTATAGAAAATACTAATATAAACATTCGGTAAAATTTTCAAGTATCTGCAGTCATATGTTTTTTAATTACAACAAAATAAGAAAATCGTTACATGAGATATCGGAAAATTTATCAAATGTTGTAAAAATATGAATTTCGAACGCTGATAAAAATTTAATTTGACTTTCTTGTAGACATTTTTTTTTTTGATAAAGGTAAACAAACTTTGGATAATCTTGTATTACATTTTCAAATCTTAGATTTAAAAAGAAAAATTTTTATGAATTCTCAACTCAAAATAATTTGCTAATTTTCGTGATTTTTCCGTATTTTGTCAAGATTTGAACTTTAAATGCTTATAAATAAAAACTGTGACTAAGGATTTTTAATTTTTTTCATCTGCCTTTGAAATAATAACATAGTATTAGAGCCTTGTATACAATTTTATTGATATTTATAGAAAAAAAAACTAAAAAAAATGGAAACTGACAACGTCCGTAAACAGCTCAAAATAAGTCGAAATATTTGGAAAATGTTATGGTGTATAGGAAATGCAATTAAAAACAACCAGTGAAAATTGCATGTACCTACGGTCATTTGTTTTAGAGTGACACCAAAAACCAAAATCGATTTTCTCGAAAACAGATTTTGCATAAAAATTCCCGTTTTTCCTTAATTTTTCTTTTGTTTATCACGTCGCTTTTGAAAACTACTGGGAAATGTTTACTTTTGACCCCCCCAAAGTACCAACTAGATTCACTTTCCTATCAGAAGAGTTATTGTCGAAGAAGCATTTTTACTGTCTCCCGGTCTCTGGTGATGACAGACACAGAAAAAAAATAAAAAATAAAAAAAACACACGTCATTGTAAAATCAATACATTCATCGCTTCGCTCAAAATCTAAAATTATAACAACGATAATATTTATTTATTGTTGAATTTCGTTAAGCGTGAGATCGTCATTCCAAAAGTGTGTGTGCGTATATATATCTGTTAGTTATTACACTGTTAACAATATTATTATTGTAACAATAATAATAATTATTATTATTATTACTCTATGATCTGGGTCCGGTGAAATGAAACGTCAGACTGTTTCGGTCTCGCGCATCTTTTGGATTGCTCGCTTGGAAATAAAATAGTTTAAGTCGTTTGTCCGATGCAATAAAAATCACTGTAACCCGCCCGAAAGGAGAAGAAAAAATGCGCTTTGAATATTTGCACCGCCGTCGTTGAAACGCTACAGCGACTTATCTTCGTTGCCACTCCGAACTGGAATTTTCGAGAATTATGTTAATGAAATGTTTATGTTATACCTATTCCGTATTAGTACTGTAAGTACCTATATGGGGTTTGCCATCATTTTACGTATTTTCCGTGAAAATTGTTTGTTATTGTTTATCGTCGGTTACCTACTATATGTATAGTTATAATAAATCGTGATTTCATGTTCTTATAAACTCTTAGAGAATTTAGCAATTGTGACCGCGTTCACTGATGATGATAAATGCCGTGCTAATTTTGCCGTAAGTATACTTAAATATTTAAAATCCTGGATTCGAAACAGTTCAACATTACAGTTCTACCAGAAAATTCGGGTTTTTTAAGCACATTTTGGAATAGTCGAATACGAATTCATACAAACTATATAATATGTGGGCGTAGGTCATTATAGGTATCCTCTTATAATATCCGTATACAATTTTCTCCGCTTGGTTGGAATATTTTTATAAAATAATATAAATAAGCTTGACATTTGAGAACAAATACCGTGTACGGTCTAAATATCCTTGATATTGTATAAAAATATAAAAGCCGGTGGAGTAACATGATTCCAGCCGTCCCTATTGACATTTATATATTTTATTTTTCCTGTGTCAACTTTTTGGACCAACGGAATTTGTATGAATTTATACGGGAAATGTATATCTTTCTGAGGATAATACGGCGTCACCCCCAAATGTCAAATATTACGAATTACGATAGAGAATAACCGGTAACATACAAATTTTCGGAGCGATCGTGTAAAATTAATTTACATTAAAATATCAACAATCGCTTATGGGAAAAAACAATTCTCGATTATGGTCGTTTAAAGTTACTGATTTCAGATTTAGAACAGATTATTTACTTTGCTTTTTGTCTTTCGTGGAAAACATTAAACCTGCGAGAGCAAATGCGTTCTGGAAAAACGGTTTCGTGTAAAAAATAAATCAAAACGAAAATCGTCACCAGAAAACAAATTAATTTGACCGTAAATCAAACATTAAATGCGTTGGTAGTGTATGTATATAATATAGGTATTCGACAAACCTGCCTCCTAAAAAAAATTTTTAAAAAAAACCCCCGTTTCGACAAAGGAATTCCGATATTTTTAAATTCTGAGGGTTGCGAGGATTCCTCTGTTTGAATACAGCGATGTATATTTTTATATATATATATGAATGTCCGTAAGCATTTTTTTTTTGCGCAAACAGAGCACACCGAACGTTTCGCATAGCCATTTTATATTATGTTTCGGTAGATTTCTAGCGAATTGCGAAAACCTACATCTACCGACTATATACGGAAAAACCGCTCGCCCGACTGTGTACATAACTCGCCGGTGGTTCCTGGTAAACTTTATGCATTACTTCACAACTATTTCCAATCATCCTAAGAACTTAGAAACGTATCGATACACAAACTACGAGGTTATTGTGAAAACTTTGTAAAAATATTATACCATCAGTCATCACCATAATATTATAATATATTATATTTATTATTTATTTATATTATATTATATTTATTATTTATTTACATTATATATATCATTATTCGGTACAGGCATATACTGCATGATGTTTTGAGTAAAATATAGATATGACGTGAGGTACCTATTTATTTATTTATCCTCTGTTCATTTTTCTTAAATCATTTCGCCGTCTATTGTTTTAAGCAAATAAACCGCACGAGGAAACAATATTACGTTGTTTAATATACCGTTTGCTACGGCTTCACATTTTATACATATTATCATGACTATATACTGCATAAGCCCGCCAGTACCTACAACCTACATGGCCGCATATATCAGTAGTTTATTAAAATACACTATCATTAAATAGTGTTTAATATGCAGGTCAGTCCTCTGTACGGTCAAGGTTCGTTTTTTGAAGTCTCGGAAAGTAGAAATAATAATTCTTGCCCAAGTCGGTGCCTACCTATAAATTAAAATTTTTGATAATAACATGCGTGTAGGTACCTATTAAACGTTCTTCTCGATATAAGACTTAACAGAATGTCAGCGCACCATTTGTTTTCTCTCTCTGACCCACGCGCAACATAGACATTTTGCGTTTTTTCTATGTTTTTAAATTCAGAGGATATTATTTTAGAGGGAATGACATATTTCGGTCTTATATTTTATTGTTTTTTGACACTGTATTCGGCTTTCATTAAATAAACAAAAAGATGTTGTAAATTTAAATTATGTTTAAATTGTTTTGAAATAATATTTAGAAAAACCGATATGTCATTCCCTCAAAAATATTATTCTCTCTCTTTTTTGTAATGAGTGATTTTACTCTAAGATTACTTAGAAACATAGAAAAAACTATTCTGCGCAAATGTTGCGCGTGGGCTAGAGAGAGAGAAAACAAATAGTGCGCTGACATCCTCTTAATATAAATCATAATATAGTGATTGGTATTTTTAATTAGTTCGCTGTAATATTTAAATGGCAATGCTTTAACAGAAAACACTCATTATCTACTTATAATTCATCGATTGATCGATCAGTAATATGAATGTTTTTGGAGTTAAAAAACATATTTTTTTTTATTGTCACTTGTATCATAATATTTAGGATATACTTTTTTAAATGACAGCATACATATTTAATTTTATACACTGAAGCAAAATATTATTCTAAGAATTTAAATATATAAAAATCGAATTTTGAACGAGTAGAGTTAGGTAATAATATTTTATAAGCAGGTAGGTATTTAAAGTTTAAATGAGTGGATAAAAGTGAACCAATATTTTGCTAACTTCTGAGTATCTTCACTCCCAACCGTCCATTCCTACTTTTGCTTTGGAATCTGATACCTATGACATTAAATATATTATGGACACTGTCGTTCACAAAATTAAAAAAAAAAAAAACCAATAAACGATTAAAAATAAGATTTATTTCGAAATTGCTTGACTATTGTTTTGTAATGGACTTCAATTATGTAAACAAGTATTATTTCCAAAGCACTAAAAGTTTTAGAAATATTTGATTAGGGTCTCTTGCGTTAAATCGATTACCGTACCTAGTTGTAACGATATTATACCACTGCGGCACTGCGTATTACGAAGTTTCAAATTCAATAATTGATTCCTATGGGATTTTAAGCATTATATTTGTGTTCAGTGTTCACTTTAATTCATTTGCATAATAAGTAGCGTACTAGCGTTACTGCAGACGCTATCTAGCGACGAATTGAAAGTGATTCATACTTCCATATTGATGACCGTGCTGCTATCTACCTATTTACTATTATATACATACCTATAGCAAGTAATATTCTCAGTTTTAGAGTGGCTGCCGACTGGTATAAAAATAAAAGGAGTTAAGGCTTAAGGGGCCTGCTCGTGCGTCCGTAATAAGGGGCAATATTTAGGCAATATGCATTTTTGTTGCCGCCGACCAAAAATAAAATTCGTGATTTTTTGCTCAAAACACGTTTTACAGGAAAAACTCTCACACATCGTCTGATTTGATTAATTTTTGTTTCGTTAGAAAGAGTATAATTTTCTGCAGGGCGCATTGGACTTCGATTTTTAATTTCGTTGCTTAAAACATACACACTCAATCAAAATAACAAAATATTGTGAAAATTGGTCATATTCTAAGTCGTATTATTGGTTTGGAAATAGAATATTGAAAATCCAAATTCAATGCGCCCTGTAAGAAGCGTTTCTCTTTCAAACAAAAAAAAACTTATCGAAATCGGATCATTCTACGAGGCGTGAGAGATTTTACTGTAAGACATGTTTTTGAGCAAAAACACAGGTCACGTGCAGGTGATCCTCTTAGGATATCATGGACTGTGGTGACTAGCCGCTATGGGATGCAATAAGCCTGAAATAATGCCAAAAATCTTTGAAAATTTGGAAGATACTGGGAATTTTTATTTATGACCTTAATATCAACTACCTATGTCCGATTTGAATTTGAAGATTAGAGCATAAAAAAAATACAAATCTTTGTAAAACCGATCAATTCTGTCGCTCCACTCAGAATTTAAAAATCAAATTGGAATTTAGTTTGGTCATTGCAGGTGCTATCACAGAAATCTAGATTAATATGTCATATAATCTGTCGTACTATAACAGTCCGTAATAATAACCATATTATTGCTGTTGCCCGTTGCTCTATTAACCTAATTAACTTAATCCCTTCCCTCCAATTTTGTTATTTGCTAACAATATTGACGCGAACAATATATTAATATGAAAAAGTACGACCGATCTCCTTCTCCGATTGGCCCATCATGATAAAAGATAAAACAAAGTTTAATATCAATGTATTGGCCACACTGACCCAACGACATCGGCCCACCGCGGCGGGCGGCTTCCACACGTAATCAGAAACATAACCTGTAAAAGTTATATATTTTCTAATGTTGACTAATGTCCATTGAAGCCTACTTACTCGTACGTTTAGAGCTTTCTAGTATTTTTTTTCGTTCCGTCGTCTTGACATATTTCGGTTGACTCCCGACAGCTACCATGGCCAAGAAAAAAGATTCCGAAAAGCACGAAGACGGCCAAAGAGGAGGAAAGTACAACAAGGACGATGCCGACGCCAATGAATTGGAAAATTTCGTTGACGATATTACCGACGAAGGTAAGTCAGGAAATAATCGGACTTTGAGGTTTCACTCATTCGTGTGACGTTCGTCATTTTTAGAATTGCTCGGTGATGTACTGCAGAAGAAACCCAAAGTGTCCGATGGCGTAGACACCGTCATTATTGTTGACGGAGTTCCCCAAGTCAACCCCGAACGCTTCGACAAACTCAAGGTAGTTATCACCAAGATATTCGCACAATTCGGTAAAATTCTCAACGATTACTATCCAAAATCTGAGAATGGTCACACTAAAGGGTGAGTACTTTTAACATTCTACTTTGTATGTTACCATTCATTTTGATAAAACCACTGTTTTATTTTATTAGTTATATATTCATTGAATATGAAAAACACGAAAGCGCATTAGAAGCTGTTACGCAAGCTAATAATTACAAACTAGACAAACAACATACTTTTTTAATCAACTTGTTTTCTGACTACAAAAAGTGAGTTAAATAAACTAATAGTTCTTTTAGTGATACCTAATGATTAAAATTATTATTTTTAAGATATAACGACATTCCTGAAAAATGGGAAGCTCCTACTCTACAGCCATTCCCAGAAAGGCCTAATTTACAATATTTCTTAAGTGAACCTGATGCATTTGATCAATATTATGTTTATAATATAAACAGTCATATTGAAGTTTGGCTGAATAGCAATCCACAGCCAACAAAATTAGTTGAACGTGAAGTAAGTACAATTGTTAGATCATTTTTACTTGATGAATACCATTGATATTTTCTTCTTCAAGAAATGGACTGAATCTCTAATTATGTGGTCACCTCTTGGAACATACTTAGCAACACTACACAAGCAAGGTGTTGTCCTTTGGGGAGGACCAAATTTCACCAATGTTTTAAAGCTCTCTCATCGCAATGTACAATTTGTTGATTTTTCTCCTTGTGAACAGTAAGTCAATAAGTCATTTGTATGCATATTTTTAAATATTGTATTTTCTATTAGTTTAATCCTGGTTTTTTTAATTTAGATATCTGGTGGCTTATGCTCCATTAGATAATGGTGAACAAAAATTGACAATTTTTGATATTCGCACTGGGGCCGAAAAGCGATCATTTATTTCAGATGCTCCAATGGCTGGTAATGTATTAAGGTGGTCAAAAGATGACAAATATTTTGCCCGGATCGGCCATAATACCCTTAGTGTTTATGAAACTCCGGTAAGTACCTAAAAGTGGCAAAACAATTTATTCAACGCAATTTAATTAAATTATATTTGTTTTTAGTCTTTTGGTTTGTTGGATAAGAAAAGTATAACGGTCAACGGTATTCGAGATTTTAGTTGGTCTCCCAGGGACAATGTACTCGCCTATTGGGTTGCTGAAGATAAAGATGTACCGGCTAGAGTAGTTTTATTGGAGATACCAGGTTAGTAATAAACTACATATATATTAAAACAATAGTAATGTATTCTATCCTCTTTTGTAAAAAATATTACTACCTTTTATTATTATTATATATTAATTTTTAAATATCGTTTTTAGCCGCAAAGAAATACGAGCTAACAATTTGTTTAATGTAGCAGACTGTAAAATCCATTGGCAAAAAGCTGGTGACTATTTATGTGTTAAAGTCGATCGTTATGCTAAAATCAAACGTGAGAAGGGAGATGTTAAGTACAGTGTAAGAATTTATCTAGTCTTGATTTTGATAACTTATAAGTTATAATACTGTTTTACACCTACTAAGTATTTAATTTATTTTTATAGGGTATGTATTTCAATTTTGAAATATTCCATATGAGAGAGAAAAATATACCTGTGGACAGTGTTGAAATTAAAGAACCAATTCATGCATTTGCTTGGGAACCAATTGGTTCAAAGTTTGCAATTATTCACGGTGAACCTAGCAATAATAGTGTAAGCTTCTATAATGTCAAATCTGGTCAAGCTCCAGTCTTATTAAGTAAGTTCAACTTATTGAAATATTATAATAATTAGTTTCAAACATAACATGTTTTGTTTCAAATTTTATACATGTGAATGCAATATTCCTATGAATTTAATATTTTATATTATATGCAAAGCATGATTGTACTGTTATTAAGTATAAGTAATCAATAATTGCAATACAATGTAATCAAAATTTATTCATTTTAGTCAACTGTTGATACATTTTACATTTTTGTATTATTATCCTATAGAAAAGTTAGACAAACATTTCTGCAGTCATTTGTTTTGGTCACCTGCCGGACAATATATCGTTATTGCTGAAATCCGAGATTCTGGTGCTTTGGAATTCGTTGACACCGCAGATTTCACCACAATGTGTTCTACTGAACATTATAAAGCAACTGATATTGAATGGGATCCAACCGGAAGATTTGTTGCTACTGGCGTTAGTTCGTGGAAGACTAAGGTATAAATATATTTTTTCCCATACCATATTGAATTTTAATTTAACCAGACAAGTTTTAAATAGTTTAACTGTTAAGTTGGTATTTTATTAAAAATCACTCAAAAATAATATCAAATACCATAGTCACAAATCGCAGGGGGGGCTTGACCATCCAAATATCCCATTAGCCCCCCATAAAATATACAGTTTTTTGGTTGTGTTGCCCCCCCCCCCCCACATTGATGTTAAATATGTTTGCCTCTCTGAAATTTTAATAGAATTATGCCTATGTAAAACACAATTTCACGAATGGGCCATGTAATTAATTTATGTCAGAGTTACACTAGAATTTAAGTAAGATACCTAATGCTGGTTCAAATGAGTAATGTAAATTTCCAAAATTTTCTGTCTTTAAATATGTCCCTCACAAATAATGATGAAATAATCAACTGTAATATTGCTTCAGTTTATACTTCATTTGTTTTAGAGGAGTATCAATTATGATTTTTGTAAAACGTATTATTTTTAATTTCATATCGACAGTATTGCGCTTATTTATTTGTGATTTAATGTTGTATCAATACTTTTTAGGGAGATACAGGCTATTGGATATGGTCATTTCAAGGAAGAATATTGAATAGATTCAATACAAATACCTATTGTCATATGCAATGGAGACCTAGACCTCCTACTTTGTTGAGCGCTAAACAACAAAAGGATACCAAGAAAAGTTTGAAAAAATACACTTCTCAGTTTGAGACGAAAGACAAAATGCGAATGACCAAAGCCTCTAAAGTATAATTGACAAAGTTATTATAAAACAAATGTATTTGATTAAAATTTGATTTTTATTTTTAAATAGGAAGTCATCGATAAACGTCGAAAATTGATCAAAGAATTCGAAGAATACCGCAGCAAACGTTTAGAAGATTGGAATAAACAAAAGGCTGAAAGAATGGCTATTAGAAGTCGTAAGTGAAATTCTCTTTTTAATTAATCCCTCTCAAAACATGACATATTGGAGTATTTATAAATGATTAGTTCATGGCATTTTTGTCATTCTATCTCATTATACATTCTAAACAATTAACGCTCTGTTTATCAAACACTTACAGCGGTACTATATTCATAAAAAAGTACATAGGCATTTCAGCAACATTGTAAAACGTATATCCTTCACTCTTTACTGTGTGTTACATTCCCCACCTCTCTCGTTGGTCTCATATATCAAAGCATGATGATCGGAAAACCTAACTCAAGAAAAAGTTATGATATGCGTATCACAGGTGTTGCTGACATACCTATACACATTGTCGTGAATATAATAATGTAATAATTAAAACTGATGAGTGTTTTACACATGAGGACGTTTATTGTACCAAGATTCAACTACATATTGTTGCCGACATACCTCTATGATTATATTGTTATTTATCATACATGTTTTATTCATTCCAACTATTTTGTTTCAGATATTGATACTGATGAACTAGATTCAGATGATAAAAACGTACAGGTAGAAAAGGTCGAATTTTTGGTTAAAGAAGAAGTAACTGTAATTGATTAAGCATTTTGAACGGTTTTGATGTAAACAAAATATTCGAATTGTCTTTTTTTTGTATTTGCTAAAGAACAATAAATACAATTTTGTCTTGAAACAATAACGCCATTTATTATGGCCATCATAGTCCTTCATATTCTAATAAATATTTTCAATACTATTTTATGTAAATTAGGATTCAATTTAAATTTCAAATACAGAAGAAAAATAAATATCTGTCCAATAGAGTTTGTTCTAATAATTATATTATCTGTAATCACAAATACAATTTTACATGTTAATTGTTTTATTTATTTCATAAGTACATGTTCAAACATTTTTTTATAATACTACTTGCGTGTATTATATAATTATTATTAATATAATATATATTATTTATAAATAAATATCACAATTGCCAACTAGGTATAATTATTACACAGTGATCACATATTTGTTAATGTTAATTATTGATTTATGACAACGACAACAAAAATAATTATTACGGCGTGAGATAAATGGTAAACAAAAATAACTAAATTAGAGTACACAATATTATTGATATAATATAAAATTAGCGACTAATTTATTAATTACAGTATCCAGCCTGTGACATAACTTGTCATAACAATTGACTTAATATTTCGTTATGATTTATGCGTGATTGGTTGGCTAATAGAACAAAAGTTATATATAATATACTTAAGACAACAACAATAGCTTTATTAGTTTGATATGGAAAATTATAAACTGTGTGCTAGAAAAAAAGCTCATTTGTAAAGAAATATTAATAGTCTAGAAAAAATACTAATTTATACTATATTATTCAAACTGTTTTTAAATTTAAAGCACAATATAGTATATACCCTCATAAGCAACCTAATGACTATTAATAATTTATTCAGTTTGTTAGCGTTATACATAATATCTTTGATGATAATAAACTGGAAAAGATTTCATAGAAATAAGTACAATACCGAGAGATTATAGTATCAATCAAGGATATTAACTACTGTTGGTTAATCTCCTCCATTCATGATTTACAAGTTCAAGACGGCATGGTTATAGACACAACAATAAAGGAAGACTAGTCGTTAATAGTATTAATTACTAATTAGTATATATTATTATTTTTTAGTAAAATTAGAACATGGGTATATTAACAAATTCAAAATGTATTGTATTAATAAATATTAGAACCATCCCGAGGAGAAATTGCATGAGATCATTTTCTACAGAAATATTGATTGGTACAATTTTATAAGTTCAGTGGAAACATAATATGGCCATGCTAACGGTATGTCAAGATAAATGGAGTACACACGGAACCATATTATTGAAAAATTTGATGTTAATATTTAAAACTTATTTATAGGGAAGAATCTATTTCTGCATAATACGGTACTGGTTTTCTAAAGATAACTGTAAAATATTTAACTAATATATTATACTATTAACATCTAGTACATATTTAAATATTTAATTAATAACACATTAGATAATGGGTTCTTATCGAGTAATTGACTAAACTTGTATCATTCTTTTTTTTTTTTTAACAATTCACATCAAAAAGCTCATAGCCTATCATTAATGATTTGTTTGGTTCATGTTTATATTAAATTTAAATGATTTCAAATAAACTTAACGGTGTAAATAACTCCGATGTATTACATGCAAAATTATTTATCCTAAAAATGTAGTATAATTATTAGCTCTTGATCATAATAAATCGCAAAGTGAATTATTATTTATTCTATTTTATAATGAGAAATTAATAAATATTAAGTAAGTTTTAAAATTAAGTACTTTCTAGAATATAATTATGAATACTTAGTCTTATATTAGAATTTTTCAGATTATTAATCACAGAATAAAAATATGATAACTTGGTCTACAAAAATAAATCCTATAAATGGAAAATCAGCAGCAAAATTTGAATATTTTTTTTTTTAATTTAAAAGACTGGCAAGTCTGTTGATTGTATATAATACTGTTTCCAAAAATAAATTGTATACATTAATCACATAGGTTAGTATACACTTAATTTGGTGATTATCTATTACTTTTAAATATTAAAACAGATTTTTTTCAAAGACATCAAAAAAAATTTTATGCTCGTTATTGTTTAATAATACTTATAAAGCTGAGATACTTGAGTAATGTCAAAATATAGGAAATTGTATTGATTTATCTACAACAACAAAATTACAATTTAACTATTAAATTGTTTAACTTTCTAAATCCTAATAATACATAACCGGTCGTATCGCCATTAAATACACATTTAAATCAGACCTTTTAAAACCTAATATTGAAATTTTTCTCTTGAATGAGATAACAAATTATAAAAAAACTTCGTAAAACAAAAATATGTTGTTTAAAATGTCGATAATTTTCCTATGTATGCATGTCTTCAATGTATTTGTAATTTGTAGAGCAAAGAATGTCGTTTAGTAACATTCATACAGCCAATATTAAGAACAAATACTGTTGAACATACTGAGTAATTATTTACAAATAAGACTGGGGATTATATTTTTATTTTTGGTAGGTAAAATCGATTTAGATGTAATTTTAAAAAACGATTGTTTTTTTACCAATATTTTGATTGGTTAATTGTATTAACAATTTTGCATTATTATTTTCGAAAAAGACATTATGCGCTAAGTGGAAAATAAGTTTTCTGGAATAAAATTCTAGATGATGATGTAATTATTTCCATCAAACGCCACCCCGCAATTAAGTCATGCTCACAAGATTATTTAACAGAATAATTAAGGACAATAATGTTGTCACTTTTGGTTGTTTCCTTGGACATGCTGACAATAGCTTCTTCGTATGACGGTGGTGGTAGGTCACTTCCCTCTTCGCTGTGGCTGCCAATCAGCTGTTCGTAAGACGGGGGCAAGGTAAGTTCGCTAACCGTGCGTATCGGCAACGAATACTGTTGCTGAGCGTCCGCCAACTGCCCCTGTTGAGATCGTATGTCCTGGAAGAGCACACAGCAAATAAATAATCAAACAATAACAAATGGCCGTGGTTCTTACCTCTATCTGTTGGCGGATGACCATGTCGATGACGCGGCGCCTTCGCAAGTACAGTATGTTCCTGATGCCGATCATGACGGCCGAACAGATGCACAGCGGTCCGACCATCCACATGTGGCCCAGGTTGGCGAATACAGTGTCGTCGAACGCCCCGAACGAGAACACCGATATGATGGAGCCCAACGTGAATAGGAAGACGGATATGAGAAAATACGAATACGTGACACAGTCGCAGGAGCTGCACGACCGACTCATGTCCTCGGTTAGATGGACCCGCTCCCACATATAGTAGGCTTCCATTTCAAACGCATTTCCGCACTTCCGGTGTGCGCGAAAAGAACGATGCAAACTGCGAACACTGAATACCGCGAATTATTCCGATCGACCAGCAAACGTCACTCCACCGCGAGAGATCATCATCGCGATTTATGTTTACGTTCGCTTCAGCTGCTATCGTCGTTTCTGTGTACAGCTCTATATCGCTGTATAATGTTATTGTTGTTGATTGTTGTGTTTTTCGCCTTCAGCCCTCTCCGATCAAAGTGATTACACACACCTTTGTCCGTTATCAATTTCGATTGTTATTGTCTTTTTTATCATCACACACGAACGTGACGACGACGACGACGAGACGGCCGATCCATACGAAGATTCGAATATCCACCTCCACCTCCACCTCGATGCGTACCGTCGTCCGTCCGTCACTGAAGAGCGAACGATTATCGAGTACGGCCGCTAGGAGCGCTGAACGTCGTACTCTTGACAAAATAGATGGTCGCGATAAATTATATTGATTATTTATCGCGGTCACTAATGTCTGCGGCCTATACTCCGCAGGGTATGTCGTAGTGTAGTGTTTTCGATTTTGTCACGGGTGTTAGGTGTTACTCTTCGGCAGTTCGACGTTTTACTCACCAGTCGGTACACTTGTATCGTACTTGTTTGTGGTTAGAAGTCGCTGAAGCGCGCGGGCACTTACTTTTCTATGGCAGTCGATGACTCTATAGTTAATTGCACAACGTAATATGTCAAATACCTATTTAGTTAATACGAAAATATACAATTTACAGGGCACGCTGTACGTCTGTATAGTTAGTCTGTGGTCATAGTAGTCAGTACACATTACACACTATTCATTAAGTTACAACACTTAATTGTTAATGCTAATTAATAATACGTTTCAACAACTTTTTACTGGATCCGAGGCTTTCCAGTGCAAGTAATTGAATAGTCTAGATCGCAAACATTTGACACTTCCCCATGGATGAAAAGGAATCCAATGAGACTGTTAAAATCTCCTCGTCGCCTCTGGCCAACACCAAGGTTCAGAGTGTCATACCAAAAAACAGGTAGGCAATAACATAAACGGTAGACCTAACAACTTAATGTAAAATAAACTGTGCGTATAGTGCATACCTACCGCAACTTGTGTTTGATTATCAAATATTTTTTTCTTCAGGTCAGAAGTCTTGAAGTGGAACGGCTGGGGATATAGAGATTCAAAGTTTAAAGTTACCGAACAGGAATGATACGTTTTACTGGCAATAGGTGAATGCTACTTTAGTTTCTCAATTCGTTTTGAGTTGTTGAATGTCTTTCATTCTTGAACCAATTGAAATCCAATACAGTTGTACAATTAATGATCAATTTTTCCCAATTAGGTATTCCATTGGAGAAACAGATTTGCCTTTTTTTACTCAATGGGTCCAACAAGTATTAAATATTGACCTAACTCTTAGGAATGTGCCTAGAGAGAAGTTCAGTTCCATAGAGATTCCATCTTCCTGTGTATCTACGAGTTTGTACCAGTTTTATTTATTGGAATGATTTTTGCATATAATTTATTACAAAATAATTTTTAATACTTTTTCAGAATTATTAAACACCTTAAAAGAAATGAAAATTGACCATACGACTGATAGCTCAGCTAGACTGTTGCGATCCCATGGACAAACACTTTATGATATTTATTCCCTCAGATATGGTAAATGTTTTCCACGCATATGTGATTTAGTAGTCTGGCCTGGTATGTATTATTTAGTTTTGAGTTGTTTTGTGATAATCGTTATGTTGCAACAAGAATATTTTTTATTTAAGCAAATCATAACGATGTTGTAAGCATAGTTGAATTAGTCAATGTGCATAACATTGTACTTGTTCCGTTTGGCGGTGGAACTAATGTATCTGGGGCAGTATCGTGTCCTGCTAATGAAAATAGATGTATAGTCAGTGTGGACACTTCACAAATGGTAATTATACTAATACGTATGATGTTGCAATATCAAAAACATTAAAGTGGGCTTTTATACATTTTTTTTCTTTTCTATAGAACCGTTTATTGTGGTTGGATGAATCAAACTTACTAGTATGCTTTGAAGCCGGAGTCATTGGTCAAGATTTAGAACGAGAACTAAACAAACGAGGCTATACATGTGGACATGAACCCGACTCTTATGAGTTTTCTAGGTATTCATTGAAATAAAAAAAAAAAAAACTCGAGTGTAGCCTTTGTAGCAATCATTAAAGTAGTAAGTTTCCTTTTATTGTATTTACTATTTATAAGTATTACAATCGTTTGATTTAGTTTAGTATTTTAGTCACATTTTGTGTGCGTTGTTTAAATGTATTAATACATTTTTATTTTATTTTTAGTATTGAAACATGCATGTGTTTATTGAATATAGCTGTATTTTTAGTATTATTATTTACTGGAAGAAACTTATAATCAGTAATGTGTGTTAAACAAATCAGTTTAGGTGGTTGGGTCGCTACTAGAGCGTCGGGCATGAAGAAAAATGTGTATGGCAACATTGAAGATTTAGTAATTGATGCTAAAATGGTCACTTGCAGAGGGGTGGTCGAAAAAAACAGTAAGGTCCCAAGAATGTCAAGTGGACCCGATTTTCAACAAATTGTATTAGGATCAGAAGGTTTGTTTGTTGGTAATTTATAATCAACAGTATTTTAGATTGATTACTGTTTTTATATTTCAGGTACATTAGGCATAATTACAGAAGTGACCTTAAAAATTCGACCTCTCCCTGATTGTCGTGTTTATGATTCTGTGGTTTTTCCTGATTTTGAATCTGGGGTAAAATGTATGAGAGAAGTAGCCAAACAAGTATGTTTTAAATATTATCTTCACAATTAAACTATTTAATTAAATAATTTCATTTAAATCTGTAGAGATGTCAACCTGTATCTATACGATTAATGGATAACACACAGTTCAGATTTGGTCAAGCGTTACGTCCTGTTGAAAACACATTTGGAAACTTATTAGATACTTTCAAGAGAACTTACTTGACTCATGTTTGTGGTTTTCGTTTAGAGTCTATATGTGTTATGACACTCCTTTTTGAAGGTGATTTTTTTTACCTACCGTTTGATAGTATTATCAATATACCAATGCTATAGGATAGCGAATGTTTTACCTTTTTGATAACTCGATTGCAAATGATTAACATCAAATGGATAAAATAATACTTTATGCTTAAAATGCATTCAATTGCAAACAAGTTTTGAAGGAAACCCTATCACAAATATTGACGATGATGAAAATAAACTAAAACTATGGGGGGAAAAATTGGATCATAATAAATATAATTAAGTACTTTCACATCTTTTTAATTGTTACTAGTAGCTTTAACAGAGGAATAAGAATATGATGAGGTGTCTTAAAATAACTGACAAGTGGTAACATGTACTTAGGAAAAATATTTTAATTTATAAGTTAAAATAATCATAACTATAATGATTGATTTGCATAATTGACAAATCATTAAAATATTTTTTTTTAAATAACAACAATTATCTTATTTTTTTAATCATGTTAAGTTTTTGCTACTAACTTCAATTAAAAATAATCTGCTACCTCTCAGCAGCAATATTTGTCAAAAAATTTATCATATTATAACTATTAAATTATTACAACTATTTTGTGTTCAGTGTTAATCATATGGCAGTGTTACATGACAGGTAAAAATATTTGCAATTGTGTTATTCAAAAAGGTGGTTCCGCTATTGTGTTCTACCTATGTACATTTTACTAGTAATGGTAATTTTGTTCTAGGTAAACGGTCTAAAGTAGTTTCACATAGAAGTTGCATCGCTAAAATAGCTGTGTCTTTTGGTGGTGTAACTGCAGGAGAGAGAAATGGAGAACGTGGTTATATGCTGACTTTTGTTATAGCTTATATACGTGTAAGAAAAATAATTTAATATTTTTATTAAGTTGATTGATAAATTCTAATGAAAATAATGTTTAGGATCTCGCATTAGAATATAGAGTTGTAGCTGAATCGTTTGAAACATCAGTATCCTGGGATAAAACTCTAAGTTTATGTAATAATGTCAAAAAAACTGTAGCAAATGAATGCAATAGTAAGTAAATAATATAAATGTTATCTTATCAATACTGACCTATAATTTAAAATTTTTTTTGTCTTTTAGAACTTAATATCAAGTATTACTTGATTAGCTGTCGCGTAACACAGACATACGACTCCGGTTGTTGTGTTTATTTTTATTTTGGATTTAATTGGACCGGACTAGATGATCCAGTATCAACTTACCATCATATTGAAACCATAGCCCGAGACACTATTATGGCTTCTGGAGGGTCTATCTCTCATCATCATGGCGTGGGTAAACTACGAGCACATTGGTATGAGAAACACATGTCTAAAACGGTACTATCGCTTTACAGTGCATCTAAAAAGATGCTAGATCCGAATAATGTATTTGCTAATGGTAATCTTATTAGTTTTCCACTGTCCAAAATATAAACAATGATTTAAAATCTAGTCACATTTTAGTGTAAGTCTTCAACAAATAAAATTTTTTATATTGATATGGTTGTTATTTTTTATATGATGTTTAACCTTTTTAAAATTGTTTCCTGAAAAATATGTGGGTAATAATAGTTTATAAAACATTTGTCAACAATTTCAGTGTAGGTATATTTTGCTATTTTAATCGATATTAACATCAATGGTTAAAAATTCTTATAAAAATATTAAATTTGAATTGTTGATAATTGTTTATATTTGATACAATAATTTTTTTATACAACAAAATATAATCTTTTACTAAACGACACGCACATGGTAATATGTAGTCGGGGCGTTTAACATAAATTAAAATATAATATAACATATTTCAATTCCTATTGCATTTTTCTATAGTAATTTAATCTGAATAATTAGTATGAAGTTAAATAAAAAATTATAATTAGGGATATTTATACCTACCTACTTAGAAGTTTTGGTTACCAATTAATATTGTCAACTCGATGGTTGGATTAGCATATGTATCTGTTTTTGAATAAGTTTTAGATATAATCCCTTTAGCTGATATGGTAGCTTCTTCAAAGATTTTGGCATTACATTGTATATCCTTACTTCTAATATAATTTTGCAATTTGCAAATATGACTAAATTCATGAAGAATATAAATTATAATTTAATATTTATGTTATTTGAAGTCAAAAAATGAACTCATTTTAAAATAACTAATTATGATGAATTTGTGAAAAACGGTAAGAATTCTTTTGTAGACTACATACACGGTGGTATACAGTTTAAATGTTTTTCAATATTCATATTAATATCGGTATTTGTTTTTATTAAATTTTATACAATCTTATTAATATAGCACTCCATCAGATTAAACATTATATTTTGTTAACCTCTTTGCTGTGAAAATGTTTTTGATTTTGTTTTATTGACAAATAATTTACATTAATCTATTTTTATATTATTAATCTTATTAAACATACCAGTAGTCTAACTATTAACTATAAAAAAAACTCGTACTTGCATTGTATAATGCTTTAATCAGAATTTCTCTTGAAAAAAAAAATTGTTGACAGTACAAAAAAATAAAAATTATTTTTACTCCGTAAAAGGCATGTCTTAAATCTTCATTTATATTATCTAATACAAATTCAAATAATTTGACTTTGTAGTTTTTATAATTTATATTTTTCATTTTCAATTTCATTGCGTTAAATAAAAAAAATTGAGTAATGGATCTGGATATTTGAGTCAGAAAATAACGTTTATATAAAAATTTAAAATATTAAAAATTTGACAAAAGTTATTTTTTATCTATATATTATTTATAACTGTTAGGTTAAGTCCTGAATTTGTTTAAATAAAATATTTCTATTTTATAAATGAAACACCAAATTAGTTATATTATAGAAATATTAAATTTATTATAGAAATCACAAATAGTGTGTATAATATACAATCAAATTAATATATAGTTTTATGAGAAAAGTCATACTTATTCTTAGTATAACAAAAAAAAAAAATTATTGTTATATTTCATTGTTCAATATTTTGGGCATCTTTTACTTTTTTTAACATATCATTGAGTTGCACCATTGTAGCTTGAGGAAACTATAAAAAAAATAAATAAATAAATAAAAATCAATGTCATTAATTTAGAGGTGCTCAAGTCCCAGAATTTGAAAAAAAATTGGTATATATTTTTTTGATTAATATACAAGGGCGGCAAAGAGGGGATATGTCCTCCCGACTTTTCCGTGTCTATTATACATTTATACATTTATACATAATATATTATAATATCCCCCCCTGGATTTTAGAAGATGGACGCCCTTGTTTATTACTTGGTAAAAAGTCAACTGAAAAATATTATGATAACACTCATAAATTATTCAGACCTAACAAAAAATTCTTATTAAATACATAGATTAGCTCTAGTTTGCATTGATTTTTAATCTAAAATATAAAAATACTAAAATTGAATTTCTTCTGTACTCCAACATATAAATAAATATTGTAATTGATGAGTTTTTAATTTATTTGTTTTTTGTTACAAATTATGATCAATATAAATCAAGATTTAATAATAATCCCTAATAGCATCCACAATGATTATAATATTTGATTCCATACGTTATCTTAAAAATAATCCTGAGCACTTCTAAATCCATTATATTACAACCCAATAAAGCATTAAAAATTAAATTATTAGAATAACTTACAAATTCTCTTAAAGTATTAAACAATGTTACATCATCATTTGACCTGTAGGCTGGCAAAGAACCTATGATTTAATTATAAAAGAAAATAATTTAAAAAAAATCTATGAACAAATTCTAATATTTATTTAAAAACTAAATAAATTTAATAGTTATGATTAGGGCTGGACCAATTAATATATTGTAGACAATATTCAAGTATCTATACTCGCCACACGTTAAGATCATGACCAGTCACGTATTCAAAACAACTTCCTCCACCACACCGCTCGTTGATGTGACAACTCCCACTTTTATATACGCAACGCTTTGCGTGACAACAGAAATGTGTACGTGTTAAAAAACAATTTAGAACTTATTTTGTATTTGCAACAGTGCTGTATAACTGTGAACAGATGTTTGGGGCACCAATCAAAAACTGGTTGCGCGTAACAGACGCAAAACGGGTTATCGCTTTGTGATTTAACACAGGGAGTATAGTAACTATCGTGTCAAATTTAAATTGTATAGGTACTAAAGACCTGCACGGGCCGGGCTTACCCGGACCGGCCTGGACGGACTTTGGGCCGGGCCGGATTCTATAAAATGCAAGACGGGCCAGGCCGGACCTTCAATTAGCACAAGAGTTACGGACCGGGCTGGGCCGGACTTTTCTTAAATAAAATCCGGGCCGGGCCGGACTATATTTTCGACAAAAATTACGGGCCAATAAAAAAAAACATTATGGTATCTAATTTAAATTATAGACACGTACATGTGAGGTATGACGAAATTTACTCGCTATCTTTAATCCTAGTACCTAGTACCTACATTATTTTATCATTTAAAAAAAAACAAAAATTCTTTTAAAAGAATAAGAGGTCTCTACTTAAAAACTATAAAAACTTCGGACTGGGCTTTCTCAAAAATTATTTTACCATGGTCATGATGGACGAAAATATATGGACTTTACCACGCCGTGCTTAATCCATTCAATTTTAGATAGGTATTGGGTAGGACCAGACAAATAAAAAAAAAATGGGTCTACCCGTGCCAGGCTTAATTACGACAAAAACTATTCACGGGCCGGACCTGGCTTTGTAAAAAATTTACTGAGCCGGATCGAGCCGGGCTTACTCGCCAAAAACTATTCGCGGGCCGGGCTTTGTAAAAAATTTACTGGGCTGGATCGGGCCGGGCTTTCTAAAAAATTTACCGGGCCGGACCGGGCTGTAAAGTATAGGCCCGTGCAGACCTTTAATAGGTACCTCTCTCACCAATTAAGAATACATGTTTAAAAGTTGAAATTATTTTTATAATACTCAATTTGATGCATACAAATTGTATACATAATAGCATGAGTAAATGCTTCTTAACCACTTCTGAATATAACATCTTCAAAACTTCAAAACCATTCACAAAAAAAATATGCATATACCTTACCAATGTTTTTTTTTGAAAATTAAATGAAAAGGATTTACTAAACTTCCTCGTTGTCGATAATATTAACTACAAATAGAAATATAAGACTTTAAATATTCACTATTGAAGCACCACAACCTCAAGACCTCCGGTATTCTCCCTTCATGTTTCCCCATGTTTAGCATTTAATAGTTAAAATATAAATTATCAAATTTGGTTAAATCTACAGAACAGGATTATTATTTCTGTAGAGCATTTTTGTGTGAAAAAATACATTGGCACCGGGCGCCTTAATACCAAATAAAACAAAATTGCATTTAATAAATAATAGTTTAAAATCTAAAGATATTCACTGATTACCTAAATTTAAGTTCTGAATTGAAATTGTATCCACATCATTTGTATGAATTCCATCTCTTTCTTTTTCATAATCTTCCCATGCTGCATTTCTGTCATTTTCATCTAATTCTTCAGCTTCATTATTTTGTAATAATGAGTCATGTTCTAATATGTCCATTACAAGATCTTTGTGTTTCAATATTAACTCGGCCATTAAACGATCCTACCAGAGGTCACAGAAAATATTTAAATATAAATAGTATACAAATATTTTTAAAAATAATTTAATAGGGTACCTTAGGTAAATTTAAAGTTGATTTCGGTTGAGTAGTATTTGGCTCAAATTCATAAAGTTCTTCCTGACATTTCAAATTAAAATGACGATCAATTTGATGTTCATCAACTACACGGAAAGCTGTAGATAATTTTGATATTTGACGTTCATATATTTTTTGCTCCATTGTACCCTTATTATATAATAAAAATAATTAAATAATAGATATATTAGTAAATTCAATTATTTTAATTAAAAAAATAATTTTGTACACAGATTAAAGTCTTTTTTAATAACTATCAATAAAAAATTATTGAATTAATTTATCATTCATCAAAATTTAATTAAAGGAAAGTTCTATGGGAGAAACTATATATGATTTCTAGAATTAAAATAATTTTTAAAATAGATAAACCAGTAAAGGTGAATACTGAAATTATTTTATAAAAGTTTAATAACAGTTAAAATATCAACACTGAAAAAAAATAAAAAAATATTTAATTCAAGAACATTAAGAAAAAATGGACTTCCACAATGTGGAAATTGCATTACTCCTAACTATAAATATAGTCTTCATTACTTTTTTGTTATTATATTTACCTCAGAAATTAATCTATAAACATAACATGGTTTCTTTTGTCCAAATCTAAACACACGAAATATACTTTGAACATTAAGAGATGGATTCCATGTCACGTCAAAAATAATAACTCGATTAGCACCAATTAGATTAATACCTAAATTAAAAGCTTTTGTCGACAATAATAAAAGACGCATTCTGAAAATAAATTATTCCATAGTTAGATAAATAGTTAATATTATAATTATAATTTATTTTTATGATTGAGTTAAAAAAATATTTACTTAGTATTTGTTTTATCATTAAATCGTTCACAAAAATCTTCTCTTGTTCTTGAACTAGTTGAGCCATCAATTCTATAAAAATCTACACCATGGTTCCAAGATTTACCATAAGGACCTCCATCATCATCTATATCTTCAGCATTTTCCAAAAAATCTTGAATGAGATCAAGAGTAAATAATGACTGACTGAACAATAACCTATATCAAATTAAAAGATTTGATTAAGGTCTCAAAAACAATTGTTTTTTAATTGGTGCTATATACCGGACTCTTACTACAAGCGAAAAATGGGAATAACTTAATTTCCAGTATTTACCGTATTTAAATAGACTTAATAGTAAATAGTAGCAAGGCTATAGATTCATTTTTAGCTTAATATAAAAGTTATATGTACACTTTATCACCAATGTTTTCACATTCCTGAAGTATTGAAAACATCATTATGAACTTGGAATACGGGTACACCGATTCCATTTCAGCTCTTGATACTAATGGTTTCCACCAGTCAGTGTAATGCTTATCTGTGTTCTTAGTGTTTGGCAAGTCAAAACCTGAAACTGGCATCCCTCAACAAAATTAATAAATTATAAAAATTCATTAATATTAATTAATATATTAGGAATGGATGGTTTTGATTTTGAAACTGTTATAAAATGAAATGTAAATCCATTTTCAATTAAGTTTAATTTTTAGACTTAGTAATATCATAGCCTGACTGACTGTCTTCGCTCAAAATCGTTTTACTTATACAATGATATTATGTCATGATATTTTGTACACCATTCATGATAGTAGCACACTTGTAACCTACTGTACAGAAGAGCGACACCCACTAGCTCACTTTCTATTTAATTGTTATTATTGCTTAAATAATATAATTCATTGACTTAAAATATAATGTTAAATATGAGACTAGGATATTATACAATAATTTTTTACAAGTACTTTAAAATTAGAGAAAGAGTAATTATTAATCATACATATAAATTATTTATTTATTTATTTATATGTTACGGGGCTTTAAAGCTGGAGCCCAATTTAAAAATATACATTTTGATATTTAATATTGATTAGCATTATACAACATTTAGCAGATTATGAAGTAGAAATTATTTTTGAGGAGTATTAATTTGCATGTTTCATTATTTGAATAAGTGGTTCAGTGGGAAAAATTAAAAAATATTTTCAAATTTGTTTTATAGTTTTAATCTATAACATTGAGTCTAATTTTTCATTTGTTCAGAAAAAACTTTTATTTAGCATAGCAGTATTATATCACATATAAAAATGAAACTTACTTTCAACTTCATCAACAGAATTTGAATTATCATCAACATCACTACTGTCACCAGCTACAAAACGTGATTCTGCGACCTTTAATTTTTGTTTCTAAAACCATAATATTTTGATTTGTTATATGATAGTTAACAAATTAAAATTATATTTATACTTCTTGTTTTGATTCTATTCGTTTTAAGTATAACGCTAGTAGTTTAGGATGGGTCCAAACCATTTGAAGCATATGGTAATTACTAAATAATTCTGGTTGCCTGTATTCATCCAAATATTTCTGATATAATTCTATTTGTTTAGCAGCCATCTTCAAATAAATTACATATTCATGCTTAGTAGGTAAGAAAGGGGTAAGAACACTATAGTCAAATCTCTAAAAAAAAAAAAATATTTAATTAATACCATTACTATACAGTGGAACCTTGATAAGTCTACGTCCTTAATAAATCAAAATAAATCCCGTTCCCTAGCCTAATCCAACCTAATCAAACTTTACTCTTTAGTAAGTCCAAATCCTCGACAAGTCAAAAAAAATTAATTTCCATTGAATATCAACTCATCGAGAATCCACTGTATTTCAAAACATAATAAACCTTAGAGTTTTTAGATGTCTTCTATAACATATATTATGTAGTTTAAAATAAAATTAATAAAGAATACCTGTACAAATCCTTCAAGCATTCTATGTAAAACATGAGATCTTCGCTTCATTTTTTTTACATCTTTTACATTTGAATCAGAGTATTGTCCGTTAGTGATTGGATTTATAAAACGGTTAGTAAAATCTTTTATTGACCCTAATAAATTTGGTCGGATAAAATCAACCATACAATGATCTATACAACAAAAAATAAACTTAGTGTTCTTAAACAAATATTTAGTTAATTGCTTATTAATAATTTAATTTTAATTTTAGAATGATGGATGTAGCTGGATATTTTGATTCTTTTTTTACTTTACAATAGTAGCATGTCCCTATTTATTGGCCAGCATCATTAGTTAAGACAATGAGGTCAATACTGTATCACAGAGTATGTAAATAAAATAGTTCTCTTAGAACAGCAAAAAAATAAAAATAAAAACAACTAAACCAATATTTTGTATTTAAATTGTTTTTGCTAATAAATACACATTATGAAGCATACATATTTCTATTGAAATTCTTGTGTTCATTTGTATGGCGCAAATAATTTTATATCTAAAACTTTTATAGCATCATTAGTTTTTGAAATAAAATCAAAATATGTATTATTACTGTAATTTCATATAAACAATACAATTAAACATAGAATAAACGTTTGTCAGCATGCCCAGGCAATATTCCTATTTATATTCCTAAGGGTAAAAATCGTCAATAGTTTTTATCAGGAATTACAAGCACATAATTCTAACTCTTCAGAGTCTGATAACTAATAATAACTGATAAATAGGGCTCAGAAGTTGAGGCATTTTGCATTTTTTTTTTGGAACTTTTTAGACGATGCTCTCCTGGCCACAAATGTGTTTTATTAGCATGTGAATCTGAAAAATTAAATTTTATTTTGCATTTTTATGCTTTTTTAGGTAATTTTTCGACATTTTTAATCATTTTTATTGATTTCACACTAGTTCACTTCTTATCGCTTCTTGTCTATGCCGATAACTTAAAACTTGGAAATTACCACGGACTAAGATTAGTACCTATCCGATTTTATCTCGCCGATTACATTTTGTTGTTGTCGTGTTTCCTAATAATCGATTAGTATTCGATTTTATCTGACCGATTACAGTTGTCGCGTCGTTTTCGTGTTATAGTAAATAATATTGTACCTACATTTTATTATTTTTTTGTAATATTTTCGAAATGCCGAATCAACGAATCAACGCTAAGGAAAACCTATGATGCTGAATGTTACGAAGACTGTATTAACAAAATAAGAGGTTATTGCGAAAATCAAAAGCTATGGGTTTCTATAGACGAAACTACGGATTCAGTAGGACGATATGTGGCAAACGTAATTATCGGTACATTGGAAGTCAGAAACCCGGGAAAAATATTTTTGCTCAATTCAACAATTTTAGAAAAAGCTAACCATGTTACTATCGTCAAATTATTAGATACATCTCTACATATTTTATGGCCCCAAGGAATAAAGCATGGCAATATTTTGTTGTCCTTAAGTGATGCTGCTCCCTATATGATGAAAGCTGGCAGAGGTATAAAAATCCTGTATTCCAAAATGGACATGTAAGTTGTTAGGCCCATGGATTACATAGGGTTGCGGAAGAGATTCGAAAACACTTCCCAAAAGTAGATCAATTAATATCGAACACCAACAAAATATTTTTGAAATGTCCATCACGTATTCAATAATTCAAGGAAATGGCACCTAATATTCCTCTACCACCACAACTAGTATTGACAAGATGGGGTAATTGGTTAAAAGCTGCTACTTATTTTTGTGAACATTTTGAAATAGTAAAAACTATTATTATGGGTCTAAATAAAGATGATTCTACGTCAATTGAAAAATCACAGGATCTTATGAGTGATGATAACGTAAAACGTAATTTAATTTACATTAACGCAAATTTTGGAACTCTACTCGATTCTATTACCAAGTTAGAAACTTCAGGACTCAAGTTTTATGATTTGATACAAATTGTACAAGATATTGTTATTAAAATTGAATCAGCAGCAGTTAATAGAATCGGAAATGAAATTAAAAACAAATTTAAAACTGTACTTGACAAAAATACTGGATTTCAAAAATTCTAAATGGCGAAGTAGCTTCAAGAGTGTTTTCCGGATGATTTCAGTGCTGATGATTTGGCCCATTTCAGATTTGTCCCAATCACTTCAGTGAACGTGGAGAGAAGTTTTTCAAAGTATAAGTATTTATTAACAGATAATTGTCGTTCATTTACTTTTGATAATATCAAAAACGCTCTAATTATACAATGCAATGATTTTTGAGTAATTTGTACGGTTTGATAAATTTATAGAACAAATATTTTTTATTTCATTTTTAAAGACATTATTTGTCATTTTTATGTCATATTTTGAGCAATAATTTGTAAGCTTTGATAAATGTATATAGAATTTTATAGTAAAATAGAGTAAAATATTAAAAAAAAAATGTATTTTTATAAATTTAAAACAAATATTTGCAATTTTTTTAGGTCATTTTTTAAAGACATTTTTATGTCATTTGCAAATTTTTTTTAGGTCATTTTTTGATGTTTTTAAGGTCATCAACTTCCGAGCCCTACTGATAACTAATAATATAATATAACAACAGTTTTATTTATCACTTATTATTAGGGTTCAGGGGGCTTGTTGCATTAAAAATTATGGAAATATGCAGTCAAAATATGCAGCTACATTTTTATATTATTTTTGAAAAATGCATAAAACATATTACAATTTTAAAAATAAAAAACTCAAAAATAAATAGGTAAGTACATAAATACAATGAAAATAATTTATACTCAGGTTTACTACTTCGAATATACGATGGACAGTAGACACTATTATATGTTTTGGGCATTTTTAAACTATCATGAAATAAAACAACTTAATTTTTAAAAATACTGGCATATGCACTGGGTTAATAAATAACGAATAACGTGATATGCACTATATGCACACTATGATAAACAAACACATACTGATTCTCATTTCTTCCTACAATTTAGAATCTAGATGCCAATTAGTTTTGCCATAAATAAACTCATAAAATCTTACATGTCAACGTACTATATGCGCAAATAGAAGGGATTTAGTGGTCAAGTATTCCGCCAACAACTTTAACAGCCCTCCCAAACATTTTCTGAATTTTTTTTAAAGCTTTTCAATATTATTTTAGTAATTGCCTAATGATGCTGGGTTTCAGGCTTCAGCCTCCCTAAATCTCTAAAGGTATGGTTTCCTAGCCACGGCTAGTTGCAGCATCGACCAACAATGACTGTTCTTCTATGGAACAACATTATAGCTGCCGCAGCTAGTTGCAACGACTAGGAAACCATATTTTAACACTATCTGCGCCTATGGTACCTACCCAAGCATAATATTTTTAAAGATTTTTTTTTATATTATCCAAATATGATTACCCAGAAATTGTACTAACATAGTAAAAAAAAAAGAGGAAAATTCACAAATTGCTAAAAATCGCTAAAATATGCAGAAATATACAAATTCAAACTTTGTATTAAATTTTGCCATTTCATAAAACTTATATATAACTTACTTAGAATAAACTAAGACCACTATAAAAAAAAACATGCAAATGCAAGAAGTCCCAAACCCTATTAATTATAAATATTTTGAATTTTCTGATTAAATAATCATATTGTAAACTTAAAAGAAGCCATGTGTAAATGAAATACATACATTCTCTTAAATTATTTTGTAATGGTGTTCCAGTTAACACAATTCTTCGAAGTGTTTTAATACGATTAACTGATTTAGATGTTGCAGTACTATGATTTTTTAAAATATGTCCTTCATCACATATGACCAAATCTGGTCCTGGATCAATAAGACCTTCAGAGATAGTAGGGAACTTGTCAATATTTTTGTAATTGACAACTGATCTAAACAACTGATAGCTTGTAACTAATACACCATGTTCTCTTTTCCATTCATCTATAATATTTTTTCGACCTTCATATGTTTTTGAACTAAAATTAAAACAATTTAAGTTTAAAAAAAATAAACAACTTAATAACATTTTAGTATTCTTACTCAGTAAAGTTAAGTACCAAAAAATTTCGTTCTTCATCAATATCTTGTAACCATTTATGAAACTCCTTACACCAATTTTCAATTGTTGCATTAGGAGTAATAACTAATACTGTTTTAATGCCAGTCTCTGGGTATCTAAATAATGTATGAACCAAAGCTATAATCTGAAAAAAATGTTAGATTAAATATTTCATGGTGGATATAGATAGACAGATAATAGAAAGTATTGCTTTTATCAATTGGTTCACATATGAATAAAGAAAATTTAATTCACATAATTATTAGTATTTTCTTTTCCTTTTTATATAATATATAAGAACAATAAACTAATAATTTATTTATCTTGTTAAGAGAACGTTATGCCACATGTATTCTATGTATAATAAAATATGTATACTATACCAAATTTTGTTCAGCACAACTCATGTATAGTTTTAATATTATAGTAAATTGACCTATTTTTAAATTTAATAGTAAGAATAATATCATCTGTATTAATAATATATATTTGTTATTTTAATTTAAAAGCGAGATGTGAGCATTTTTAAATTGAAATATTTTACATATTTAGAACTCACTAAAAAATTAAAATATAAAACAAACAGAAATGTTGTATGTTGTAAGACGTAAACAATGAAAGCGGATATCGTATCCTCTTATATTTATGTACAGTGAAAAAATACAATAACTCATTTATAGAAACAATATTTTGAGATGCAGTTAATGGGTATATTCACTTAAGTACCACGTATATCTTTAACATTCATTATAACCACATTTAATCTTTTCTTAAAGAAAATGTGTTGGGGATCAACTGATTAAAATAAAATAAAAATTATATTTAGATACCAATTAGTTAATAGCTTATGTATAAACTTAAAATATTGAATGAGTAGAAGTGCATACTTGTAGAGTTTTACCTAGACCCATACAATGAGCTAAGATTGATCCATTTCCTTTATGTTCTTTTATTCTTGCAAGTGATTCAAATACAGAATTCCACAAAAATGTTATTCCTTTCACCTAAATTTATTTTATTACAACTGTCATATTAAATAAAAACATTTTATTTCTTAGTATGTGTAAGTCTACTAACCTGATGAGGTTTGAGAAATTTAACAAGATCTGGATGAACTGTAACAAGTTCATCCAATGTCTTTTCATCAAAATCTAATACCAATTTTTTACATGATTCTATTGGTGTTGGAAGATTACACAATTTATTGTACTAAAATATTTTAACAGTTAAATTAAATTTGTATTAGAACATCAAGTTAATAATAAACATGCCTCTTTTTGACGTTTTTCCATACGCTTCTTACGTATTTCTTCTTCTTGTAAAGCATTTTGGGTTACTTCGCTCAGTTCATCTTTTTTTATCATTTTACGAATATTTTTTCGTCCTTTTT
Source organism: Sitobion miscanthi (assembly GCA_008086715.1). Lineage (NCBI taxonomy): Eukaryota > Metazoa > Arthropoda > Insecta > Hemiptera > Aphididae > Sitobion > Sitobion miscanthi. Next base: position 10,128,539 of record CM017800.1, on the reverse strand, counting down.
TTGGTAACTAAATAAACAAAACAACACTTTTAAAATTATCAACATTTTATACGTTTATTTATCTATCTACACTATTACATAAAGAGGAATTGTTAGTAATCTCTAGAACTACTGAACCGATTTCGAAAATTCATTCACTAATAGAAAGCCACATTATTTGCGAGTGTCATAGGCTAATTTAAAAAGGGAATTGATCACCCACGAAATGTGCTCAAACAGGAATTTTGAGATTTACGATAGAAATTTTTGTTTATAAATGGTTGCTATGGGTTATAGGAGTTGAGAATAATATTTATTTATTATTATTTTTTTTTAATTTTAATATTAATGGAGCGTCTCAATCAGTCAATATCACGATCAGACGTGTACATCCACTTGCGTGACGCCATCGCTACGCGGCCAACATTGGTCACTTCACGTTTGACCATCCTCTCAACTACTTATGTTGGAAGCCCACGCATGATGCATTCAATTGCGAATTGCGACGAGAGCAAGACTATCATCAAAATGAGCTAGCTGAAAGAGTCGAACAAATGTGCCAAAAAAAAGAGCCAAACGCCATCTTTCTCTTTTGTTTAACATAATCACAAATCAGTAGAAAACTATACCAATAATTATATCACTAAATAGTTATGGTGAAACTTAACCCCGTGCAATTCTTTGCCTGTTAAATTTATAAACTTTGTTCAATTCGTTATTTAATATTCGGTGTATGCCGTATGGTGTTCAAAATTTATCTTAACTTTTCCGTTGCCCAGAATAAAAATTCTGATTTGCAGCAGTATATTATCAGGTAGGCATCTACCTGCGGTAGATCGCGGACCCTATGCTGTTTGTACGTAAGTGTATGATTTAATTCTAATTATCAAAATTATAACAAGTTTGTCTACCCGACCAAGTTTAACCATTTTTAAATAATTAGCCTATCATCTTACCAGAGGTCTAATCTACACACAAAGATTCATTTTTTTATACAGATATATATATTGACAAAGAATAATAATACAAATCAATAAACATGCCCGATTAACCATTAGCAACCAATATATAATACATTGTTGCGCCACTGTTGTATTTTTTACATCCAGATTTCCTACTTTTCTAAAATTTTCTTTTGTAAAGTGCCTTCTCCTGGCAATTACATAAATCTAAAAAAATTGAGCCAAATCGGACCAGCCGTTATCGATTGATGAGGTAACGACATTTTTCATGCTCCATTTTTCTATATATAGATTAGTAGAACACAACAATAATATTATGTCCAGCACGCGTAGATATTATCGTATTTTCGATAGGATGGCAATAAATTTATCTGCTGGTAAATTCCAACAATTAAAATTGAAAGTGTGGAACAGATTACATGAACAGGTGGCAGATGTACATGTTTAATTTTTATATTTTGGCGTGAAATACATACGCATCTAAATGTACCTATTGGTGGCGCAAATTACAAGTAATTAAATTTGCGCAAAATACTATCTCCCATTATATTAAAATAAACTTGGTATAACTTTGATACTTAAGAGTTAAATCATAAACTTACGTACAAACAGCACGGCGTCCACAATCTACCACAGGTAAATTGCCTACCTGATAATATACTGCTGCGAATCAGAATTTTTATCCACACAACAGAAAAGTTAAGATAAATTTTGAACACCATACACCGAATATTAAATAACGAATTGAACAAAGTTTGAGTCATATAGAGTTAGTACATTTAACGGGCAACGAAGTGCACAGGAGCAGCTAGTATACAAATAAATATAAAAAAATTCTAGAATTATATTGCAACTTGAAAGCATTCTAGGGGTGTGGGTATTGAGCATGAAACCATAACAATTTCAGATTTTGTTCTAAATTAGTTATAGAATTTACTTTCTAATATATTTCTACAAACACCATACAATTATATAAAAATTAGGATAACTATTAACTTTAAGAAATGATGCCTATCAACTTATTTTAACTTAACTAAATTAAAAATTATCATTAACTTGCACAGGCTTGAAAATAAGTGCCGGGGAAGCAGGGGATATGGCCATTGATGTATTATAAACATTAATGATTCAAAGTTATTGTTATTTAAAAATATTATACTTACATGATGGTTATGCGATGCATCACTGTTATCAGATTCACTTGTTTCTTCAGATTCCTCATTAGATATTTGCCTTCTTTAAAATAAAAATAACATTAGTATTTAACTAAAAACTAAATGATTTGAAAAACTAACATTCTTCTACGTTTTTTCACAAGTATAGGAGATGAATCCTCATTTGAACTGCTGCTGCTGTTGTTGCTGTTGTTACTAGTCAAGTCAAAATAGCTAGTTTTATTAAGATCATTTTGGATTATTTTTCTTGGAGTTTTTTTAAAAAACTTTGATGAAGAATCTGAATCTTTAGACGAGTTAGATTCTAAAAGCTTCCTATATATAAAAAAAATTACATTTTTACAAAAATTACTATCTTCCTAATTGATAAACTATACCAAGATATAAAAATTAGTAAGTCACTGTAATGTATGTTAAATCTGAAATCAATAAAATCCCATTGCATAAGAAAAAACGATCCTGAGTGAATATGGTCTATCAGCCTATGTTACTGTATACATTTTATGATATACTATAGTCAGGGGCACAACAAATGAGCATTGGCTCCTTGCAGCCTGTGGTTCATACCCACGGTGTAACCATTGGTTCTCAATATTTTTCTGTAGCGCTGAGATACATTAATTTATATCATCATGTATTATAAAATAAATCGATTATAACAATAAATATAGCCTTATAATAAAAAAAATAAAAATATAATAACACCCGTATTATAATTTGATATTTCAAATATTTTTAATGAATTTATGATTAGAATACCACTATCAAAAAAAAAAATGCCGCCAAATGACGAGCAATGCTAATTTTTTTGTACTATTGGCAAATAGTTCAATAAGACCATACTTTGAATTAATATTTGATTAAAACATTGCATTTGAAAATGTCAATATGTGTATAAATAACAATAGTATAGTTTAAAAGTTTTAAGTACCTACGAATAATATTTTTAAATTCCAACAAAAATAACTAAGTGTTATTCCTCATTTAAATATCTAATTTTGTCCAAATTTGAACTTCAAATGCTTATAAAAGAAAAATTGTTTGTCAATTTTAAACATTTAAATACAGTCGTCTCAATAACTCGAATCTCAAGTTATTTAAAAATAAACTTATGTATTATTTGAGTTATATACCACAAACACAACTTAAAAAAATATTCAAGCAGCAAGAAAAATATTAAAGTTATTGAAGTTTTCGAGTATTCAAGACAAGACAGTACTTGTAATTCAAAAACGACGAACTGTAAATACATGAAAATTTTACTGAATGCCTATATTTTCATTTTCTATACACCATACAATTTTGAAAATATTTTGACTCTTTTTGAGCTATTTATAGACTTGTCAGTTTTCAATTTTTTTAGTTTTTTTCCTATAAATATCAATAAAATTTTGTTTGTTGAGTAAAAAAGCTTGAAAATTTAATGCAAAGCTCCAGATATATTGTTATAATAGCAGTTGAAAAATATTAAAAATATATAGGCACACATTTGTCAACATTTATCAAATTTAAAATTTAATAATTATTTTGTTGATAAAAATGTATAAAATGTTCAACTTTTATAGCTAAGGATTGAAAATTTAAAACAAGATACCATGTAATTAGGTAAATATATAAATTACTTTATTCACAAAATATCATCAAATATACTTAGTAATATCATAGGCTAAGTCTGGCTGACTGACCGTTTTCGCTCAGAATCGTATTTCTTAAACAATGATTTTATCATTGAATTCAAATTTAACACCATCCATTACCAGTGACCCACTTGTGACCTACTGTACAGCAGAACAACACCCACTTCCCCACCTTTTAGATTCTGAGTGGAACGATAAATGTATTAATTTTACAATATGAATTTTTTATTTTTTTTTGTCTGTTTTCACCTTTTAGGACAGTAAAAGTGCTTGGATTTTTCTCAACAGTAACTTTTCTGATAGGAAAGTGAATCTAGTTGGTACTTTGGGGGGTCAAAAGTAAAAATTTGCCAGTAGTTTTCAAAAGCGACATGAAAAACAAAAGAAAAACGGGAATTTTTACGCAAAATCGATTCTTTACTAAATCGATTTTGGTATTTGGTTTAACTCTAAAACAAATGACTGTATGTACATGAAATTTTGACTGAATGTTTATATTAGCATTTTCTATACACCATTTATTTTACTTTTAACATTTTTTTTTATCAAAAAGGTGGGTTTTGGTGGCAAATTAGATCCATACTCTGTCCAGCGAGGGAATGCGCTGATTCTGTCATTCTCTTGCGTCACCTTGCTATCAAAACTAGTTCCCCTATGGCAGGGTGTTGCGTGGGAGAACCAGTTTTGGTTGGTACGCGGCGCGTTTTTTTGCTGGACACATTATAGTTAATACTTTAGGATTTTGAAAGTAAATATTCCAGGTACTTTTCTTGATTTTGTCAAAAATTTGTTTTTTACTTACTCCCCCATCCCCCCCCCAAAAAAAACGCATCATTGTAAAATCAATACATTCATTGCTCACAATCAATAGAACATTTTAACCACCTAAAAATTCTTTATCAAAATTATTTCATGTCAAGTAAATGTTGATATAGGGAAGACCGTGAATGCGATGGGAGGATATTTTAAAAGAGGATGTGAAACGTTTGGGAGGAGGATTCTAGCTTTAGACAGAGAAAAAATGAGGATTGGCCGTGAGAAGGGATGGTCTAAGGGCCTAATGAACCCCAAAAGAAAGTAGACATTTAGATATGAATATTTTGTGGAAATTTAGTGGAGACCTTATGTTTATTTCTTTACAACAAATTTGGATTTGTCAAAAGCTGGTAATGTGTAAAACATTCCAGTTTTCATACTGTTTTTTGTAATATTAACAAGAAAAGTGCTGTAGTTTAAATATTTTGACAAATATTAAGACCCAAATAACATGATTGACTTAAAAAAAAAATAGCAAAATATGCTAAGACTAAACCATTACATTTCTAGCTCGGTTTAGAATCTATAATTTTGATAAATTACAAATTATTTATTTTGTATCAACAATAATTAAAATAATACCTTTTCGTTCCTTTTGTTTTTGTTTTGCCTTTAAAATCAAAATCACTATCACTATCACTCGTTGATGATATTTTAAGTGGAGATAGTCGTCCTGAACGAGTAACAATAGTAGTATTATCATGTATATCTGATAATTCTATCAAATCCTAAAATGCAACGTAATTTAAATAATTAATATTAATACATTTTTAGGATGTTATCAAATAATATACCTGATTTACTATTTCATTAAACTAAAAATAAGGTGTTGTATTACATATTTGAAAGAACAAATGTAGAACTAAATTTAAGATTTAATATTGATTCTATTATTATATGTAATTTAGCATTTCATTCCATAAAGAGTGTAGACACAATAGCTATACACATCATAAAGAAATATATTACTTGCATACTAAATATTTGTTGTGCTCTATAATACTAAGATTACGGTTAAACTTTAACTAATATACACCACTTTAGTGTAGGTATTATAGACCTGCAAGGGCCGTACATTTTCGGCCTGGTCCGGTCCATCAATTTTATCCTCAGGCCTGGCCCAGTCTAAAAAATATTGGAAAAAAAGCCCTAGCCCGGTCCGAAAATAATGCTAAGCTCGTAAAAAGCCCGGTCCAGTCCATACATTTTGTTCTCGAGCCCAGTCCGGCCCAGTCCAAAAAATATTGTGAAAAAAAATATAATATTATTATGGAATATAAATAGCTTTATTATACCCACCAATCAATATATTATTATATACCAACGTCGGTTTTATCATTATTATTTATTATTTTAAGTTGCAATTATTTATTGTCAAAGAAAAATCCTTAATAAGCCCGGTCCAATCCTTGATTTATTATTCGAAGTACAGCCCGGCCTGGCCCGGAATAAAATTCCAAGACTTAAAAAGTCCGGTCAACCTTTTATTTTATTTCAAAGGCCCAGCCTGGTCCAATGTCACTACGGACCAGGCTTTTTAAGGACCGGGTCGGGCCAGCCCATTCCTTGCAGGTCTTTAGTAGGTATATATCTATGCGCACAAAAAATTTGATGATACATTAGATAATCTAGTTACTATGCACTAAATAAGTATTAAATTATATAACAGTCTAATAGATTGTATCAGTAGCATATCTATATATAACCAAGAATTAAATTATTGCTATTTTAAATATAGCTCTTAAATACAGCTTTCTCTTAGATTTATCCGTGGAACTCCCACATTAATCAATTCCTTGAATTTTTTAATTTTTAACAGTAATAATATAGTATTTTATATTTTAAACAATACTAATTAATTAGATTCAATTAAAACAATATTCAAAAATTAAGAACATTAAATAAGATGCCAATAAAACTTACAGCAATGTCATTGTTTTCTGATTGATCAGATTCAAACACAGTATCCATATTATTAATCTCTGATTGAGACTTTTTCTGATAATGATCAATACTACGTTTTTTACAAGCAGTTAAGCATGCATTTATCACATCATCAATAGAGCTGTTATCTGAAAAAAAAATATATTATTTTTAAAACATTCAAATCTGTACTAATTTAAAGAAGACACTGTTGATACTATAGAAATTCTAAATTAATGAAGACATTTATTTAAAAAAATTCACATTTTGATTAAAAGTGAAAACTGAAAAGTAAGAAAACTAACAACTCAATAAATAAATTTATTTATATTTCAAAAATTAAGTTTACTGAACAATGAAAACAACTGCGGAAATATGACGCATTTGTTGGTTTTTAATTCAATAAAGTATATATTATTATAATTATGCGACAAACTGGGGAAAACGTCAAATAATTAATGAGACTAATAATACGCATACATTTAGAGTGACTAAACTAGAGTGGCTTTTTGAATTTATAAAAAAAAATACTATTATCAATTAATTTACTTAAATATAGTATTAATATAAAAATGTCAACTGTTTTATAATAATTATAAAATACAAAGGAGCATTCTTAATAAGTGTTTAAAAGACAGTATAATATCTGACTTGCCTTCCAGTACTTCAGGGGCCACAGAAAAGTTTTAAGACTACGGAAAATACCCAACATAAAAAATACTTTTTAGTAAATGTCTAGAATGCTCTAGTGCAGTGGTCCAACCCGTGGCCCACAAAACCTGTTTTTTTTAAAAAAATGTAGTCTTTTCTTTTATTTTATTACAATAGTCAGTTTATTGTAAGATATATAATTCAATAATTACCACTTTCATCACCACTGTTGTCTTCAGTGTTAATTTGAGGTATTTCTACAAAATTTTTGATTTCAGTAAAAATACTTTTTACTGATTCTAGAGAATTTTCTTCATTTAGAGAATCATTATCAGTACCTAAAAAAAAAAATGAGTTTATACACATCTAAATAACTAAATACACAACATTAACAAATAATCAATTATGCAACAGATTTTCAAAAATTGATTTTTTATATTTAAGATTCTTAAAGGAGAGAGGGATCTGATGATACGGCAATATCTTTTCACAAATCTTTGCAAATAAAAAAATTTAATTAATTATTTGAATTTATCAGTAGTCTTTGAAAAAATAACAAAATAATAAGGAGAAATATAAGCAAAACCTATTTTTCAATATTAACGGATATCCTAACAATTATTGGATAAATCGTGCATTCATGGTTTAGTTTGGTGGTGTGTAAGCAGGAGTTGCAAAATATTAGTAATATTTAAACATTAATTTGAAGTTGAATAAATTTTAAATTAATAATAAAAGAAAAACATATCAATACCAGCAAAGTAACTTTTCTTTTTAAATACTGATTAATTAATTAATAAATACCAGAGTCGGTCCCATCAATTGTTGAAAGGAATTGATTAATATTTTCCAACTTATTTGCTTCATTTTTTAATCTTTTTGGGGATACTTTGAAATTTGTATTTTTAGCTGGTGTGATATCAGTATCATCAGAATTATATTCATTAGCAGTTGCAACTTTTTTTGTAGAGCATTTTGCAATGCCATTTAAATTAGTCAGTCTAAAAAAACAAAATAAATTTAACACTCAACAAATTTTTATATATTAGTGCTATTTTTATAAAATCAACGTATACCTATCATTTTCTTTTTCATCTTCAGATTTTTCTTCAAGTTTTTTTTGATTTTTAGTTGAGTTTTTTGTCTAGATAATGTCAATGATAAATTTATAATTAATAAACACTTATAAAGATATTCAATTTTCAATAAAGCCATTATAAGATAAAAAGGTGGAGCAAAACATAAAATAATGATTAGTTACTAAAAAATCATAATAGGCTTAATTTAATAAGATTATTAAAAAACATTTTCTATTATAAAAAAAGAAAACAGAAAGATTGTTTTTAACATCGAATTTAAATATAAAATACGTTTCAGGAGTACTTTTAAAAGACAAAAATACTTAGTAATTAGCTAGTTAGCATATATCTAGAACATTTAAACTTTGAAGAAAACACTATGAGGTTAGAATAATGTAATAATTATTAATTATTATTTTAATAATCCAAATGTTTCGATGAGACCAGTACATATTTCATCACAAATACTTTAAAATAATATTGTAGCATGGTAAATTGATAAACGCAATATAATATTTATACAGAATAGTATAATGCTTAATACATAGCTTAATTAATATTTTACCTTATTAGTTTTTATAAGAGTACGATTTCTCAATGTTATTGTATCCTCGCTATCATCATCACTATTACTATTATCAAATAAATTTAAAGGATGAGCTATTTCATCTTTTTCCAAATTGAGATGGACTTTATTAGAAGATTTACTACTAATCAAACTTGATATCATAGACTCGTCCAACCGTTTTAAAACAATAGAAAATTTTTTATTCATGACGTCCTCTAATGGTGGCATACTTGAAGATAACAAGGTTGGTTTTAAACTTGAGGAAGATAAAGATGTTGTTGAGTTTAAAATATCATTATCCTTTTTTTGTTTTTTTCCTGATCTTAAACTTCTCGTAGTACGTTTGTTAGATTCTTTTGATGATGGATTGACTGAAATGTCTTTTGTTTTTTTACTTAAATTTCCATTTAATATTGAATTATCTACTAACACTTTTTCATCTCCATCAACAGGCTTCAATAAAGATTTCATTATAGCAGAAACACCAGGACTCAAATGTGAATCAATATTAAATATTCTCTTAAGATCGGTTAAAGTAGAACAGGTATTTTCTAAAACATGCTCACAAACACTGATGAATTCATTTAAATGTTCATCAATTGGATTATGATCAGCAGAAGATAGTGTCGATAATTCATTTAATATAGACGACTTATATGATTTTAATATGAAATTAATGCACAAGTTGTTTTTAATTTTATCTATTACAGAATTTTTCCCAACTTTAGCTTCTTTTACCAAGTATTTTCGAACAGCTTGTACATGATTTGTTTCATTTACTAATAAGCCATTGGGTAGACATCTGAAAATATTTAATACACACAACTATAAGTAGTTTAATAAATAATATATTATTATAAAATAATCAGTTATAACATACAATTTTAAAATCAAAACCAACCACATTTTATTATTATTGCAGTAATTTATAAAAATTAATATTAAATACTATTTCTTTGTAGTTAAGAGGATGTCGTAGCAACATGTATTGTCTCCGTCTTACACGCATTATTTTAATTTTTAAGTGAGTTGTAAATATGTAAAATATAAATATTTAAAAATGCTCATAATTCACTTAAAAATTAAAATATCGTAAAAAAAAAGATTAAGTGAACACAGATAATGTTCTTACCTAAAAGTTTGATAATATTAGAGTCAATTCACTCTAATATCATAATTAAAAGCACTCTATTGAAACTGGTGAACAAAAATTTGCTCATGTCCGTAAGACAAAGACAACATATTATGCGATGTACTCTTAACATGTAACCCTAATTTACCATATAGATAAAATATATCACTATATAGGCCTATTCACAGCTATGTCAACTGTTGTGTTATGTCCAAAAGTTGAGCTCGGTTCAACTCAGGGAATTTTCTTGTAGATTGTGGTTAGTGATTGGTACCACGATTACAACAGCCAATCAGAATACTATAAAAGGTACACGGCACTATAGACGTCGTAGTTTGAACTCATCTTATGGTTAGCTACCATTAATTACTAAATAAATAGATTTACTTAAGCACATAAAATTAAATTAATCATTACTAAATATTGTATTAGTGGACGATCTATTTAAATAAATGTAAATTTAATATTGAAATTTAAAAAAAAAATTAAGAAGTTGTTTTGTAAATAAAGCATTTTAAAAGTTAAATAATACAATGGCATGATTTTGTGAAAACAATTAACGTCTTACATACACCAACACAATAAGAGTAAAATTATAGTTTTGTCTAAGATAGTTATAGAAATAAATAACTAGAATATTAATACTATACCAAGCATTTACTTACAGTTGAGAAGAAAATACTTTTAATACATTAGCAGCTTGAGCTCTTTTATCCCACAACATTTTTGGGGCACAATTGAAGCATTTATTTAAAACACCAATAGATGTTTTATCAATTTTTTGATTTTGAACACAACGCTAAAAAATTTAATAAATTTAATAAAAATTTTTGAAAATATAAATTATATACTTATAATATTTTTTCATATCACTTAAAGTATATACAGGACAATTTACAAACATGCTTAACCCCCTTTTCTTCGATAATTCAGGTTTTCAAAATATGATTTTGAAATTTTTATATGTATATAATAAATTTTCAAAGCATTGAGATTTTGGATACCATTTGAGTGTACTGTGGAGATAAAATTTGTTTTTCAAATGAATGCCAATTCCTTTATTCTACTGTAAATTATTTAACGGATAATTTTTCTGAAAATGTTAATAAATCAATATCAAAATTCAAAGGAGTAGTTTATGAGTTATTTAATTTAGTATAGGTACTAAAGATAATAGGTCTAATAGGTTTGTATATGGGCACTGGGCAGTGGCGTATCTTTGTGGTAATATGGGGGTCATATCCCCCCCAACCCTTGGAGAGCAAATTGTGTACACAAATAACATGTATATAATGTTATGAATATAATATATGTATTAAAAACTGTATATCACCCTCTTAAAAAAATCCTAGTTACGCTAATATGTATGGGACTACAGTGATTTGAACATTTTAGTAATTATTATCAATCTATCAACATTTATAATTTGTAAAATATAAAGTATAAATAGTTTATACAGTGTAAATACTAGATAGAATATTGTAAAATCATTTTTAAGACTACTATCCTTGTTCAAATTTTGAATTAGGTAGTACATAAACATTTTTTAAATCATAAAATAATTTACAGTAAAAAAAAGGATTCTCATTTGAAAAATTTGAATTGCAACAGAACAAAAAATCTTAAGAATTTTAAAAAAGGCATTTAAAAATCCAAAAATCACAATTTGAATCAATCTGTTATTAAAGAACAATGGGGACGAACCATGCTCGGTAAATCATTCTGTATAACAGATTTTAATTAAAATGTTTAATTACATTACAAACATTAAGATTGCATTTTGTACAATTAGATAGATCTTTGTTGGAATTGCACAAGATACAACTAAACTTATTTCCTTCACAAAGTTTGTAAAAACAGCTCTGAAAAAAAAAACATAAGTAATGCAGTTATTTATCGAATAAAAAAAAAATGTGTGTTATTTGTATTTAAATATAAATGCTAAAAAATAATGGAATACGTACATAAATAAACAAATACGACTAAACAAGAATTATCTAGAACTAGTAGTTTAAACAAAAATAATTAATTTAATTATAACATATAACAAATATATAATAATCTACAATTATAATAGCAACTATGGTATGTATACTATCTAACGATTTTACACATTCAATTAGAATACAGTAAATGGTGGAATTAATGGCGGCCATGTGATATATTTACACCGCCAACGAAACTTTAACTGATAATGATCAATACACATTTTCCCCAACTAACATAACCTATGGTTCAAATCATTTTTGTTCATATTTTGAACTAACAAATTTAACATTACTTATATTATACATTTTTAACAAAACTATTATTATTTTAATCGTTCCTGTAACATTCATTTTTGCTGGTTAAATTACTTGCTTTCCACTATCCATATATACTTTTTAAAAAATAGGATAAATAAGACTTACATAGCAACATAAAAATAGATGACTTCGATTAACCATTATCATTTTCTTTGAAATAATTTCATGTAAAAGATCATCGTTACAAATTGTACATTTAACTTCACTGTTCAAAATATCTTCAACATCTAGTAAAACATAAAATTTAATTTAGATACACATTTTTTCCAGTAATAACTAACACAAATTCAAAAATTAAGTCATTGTGGTTCATCAAACTACATAAGTACTAAAAAATCCTCAAATGTGTAAATAAATAAGTTTCAAAAAAAGCTCAAATGTGCATTTAATATGCAGTAAAAACCTATATGAAAAAATAAAAATTATTAATTAAATTTTTTGTAACTTGCAGATTAAACATTACGATTTCATAATTTCTAAATAAATATTAAATAATACTAATGAAGGTAATATAAGTACATATTATGCTTTAAATTCTCAGCGAAACGATAAATGTATTGATTTTACAATAGTATGGGTTTTTTCCATCATCACCTTTTTGGCAGTAAAACTACTTTGAATTTCTACTTTAGCATCTTTTCTAATAGGAAAATTTTGGGAGTCAAAAGTAAGAAAAGAACAGTAGTTTTCAAAAGCGTTGGGGATTAAAAAATTAAGGATATATGGTAATTTTTATGCAATATATTATTTTGTTTTTTTGGAATGACTCAAAACTTATAACAGTAGATAATTAACAGTCACCAAAATGTCTTATGGCCATTTTCCATGCATGATACAATTTTGAAAATATTTTGACTTTTTTGATCTATTTATAGCCATAAGATTATCAAAAAAATATTTTTAGTTTAAATGTATATAATTTTTAAATTAAATATATAAAATTAAAATTAAATTAAATTATTTGAATATATATAAACTAGTCGAATGTATACATTTTTGACGGGCAACGAAGTACACGGGTTCAGCTAGGCAGTAATAAGACTAATATAATTGTTTATTCATATTTTTAAAAAAAAAAATGTTAATTTATGGTTTCTGGTAACACTGGTTATGTCAACACCAATTTTAGCGGGAATATTTGGAACACAATATCACAGTATCACGGTTAGGGATGCGCAAACCGATGGCGAAATCAATATATCGATATATTTTTAGTATATTACTAAGGGCCTGTTGTACGATCATAGTTTATCATAGGTTAGGCGTAACCGAGGTTTAAACTATGATTGTAAAACAGGCCAGTAGTAATTGGTAAGAAGTATTTGATAGTGAATTATACTGCGGCTGTAGCTTAGAAAAAAGATTAAGCCAGCCTGCTGTAGATACCAATGGGCAATGGTCAATGCACCTAGGGATGCGCAAAAAATATCAACAATATCGAAATATCGACATTTTGGTATTGTCGATATTTTTTGCGTATCCCTAATCACGGTATGTCCGTGCACAGAACACATGTTATGTTATTGTTCTTATCATGAATTTAGAATAAACCAATAAGACGCCCCTAACCTTGGTTCTGAAAGCGCTCCGAAAATCGAAGTGTATTATACAATTTATACGACCACAGTCTAAGCTGCGGATGCATTGATGTTACTTAAACCAGCGTATAAGTCTGAAATCATAGCACTCATAAGGCTAAAACATGACTTTTGGAAATTATATCCATTATTTTCAACTAAGACCCATTATAAATAATATAGCTTATTCGTTCGTCACTCATATACAAATTCATGCATGTGAATATTATGTTTTTATTTCATATGGATTAAAAAGGTTAAGGGACCAAAACGAAAATCATAAATTATGATCAATATAATAGAAAGGAAAAAATGTAATGTTTGATTCAAAACGTAAACGTATTAAAAGGAAACCAAATATTATGACAGTTTTGTTTGTAAAAATAATGAAATAAAATATAAATGTTGGTGTAATTGGTTTTTATTTTAAAATTTTGGCAAACATATTTTAGAATAAATCATTACTGAATATTTGAATATTAATTCAATGTTAATTTTAGGCCTAAGATAAATTATAGTGTCATTGTTTGATGACTGATGATCATTGATGTCAGTAGAACTAATGTTTATAAAAATATATAACTGTAGTAGGTATATTGTAGTTAATATTTCATATTATATAGAATAAACCTAACATATTAAATAATTTGGTATATTATTTTTAAAAATCTATCATTCAACATGCTCTGAATTCCCAAACCCATCTACAGACTATTCTTAGGCACCCCTTGGTCCATGGATCACAAGTTAACAAGCTCCACCCCATAAAAACGTTTTTAATCCTTGCTTTTTGATTAGTATTTAAAAAATCCCAGGTATGATTTAATCAAAAGTTTTGATATGCTACTAAAGAAAATTTAGTAATAACTATTACTACTGGAACTTTATAATTATCTAAGAACTATTATAACTGACCTAAACAGACATATAGAACTTAAATAATTTATTAACTAATAAGATAACTGCTTAAAAAAAAACCAAATGATTCATTTATTTAACGTAGGACACTCATTATTTTAAAAGTATTCGATTTTGAAAATATTTTTTATACACTGTTTCAAATTGTTAGAAAACAACATTTTTATTAAAAAATTATATTTTCAAATATTCTTTTAAGTATTTTATTTTTTTGAATTTCCTATAAAATACTGTTTTAATTTAATCTTCAAAAGCAGAATATTCTTCTGAGTGTTTCAATATACAAAATTGAATTTAGGATGAGTAGTTTATGAGTTATATGTATTTAAAGTTTAGATGAGCAGAGTAGTAGACCAACATTTTGTGTTTTAAGAGGACGCCACACCCGCATGTGTTGTCTCCATCTTACAAACACGTAACACACCAAATTTACGCTTAGAAATTCAAGGTTTATGCCGTTGGTTTAAAAATTAGAGGGAATCAACTTATTATGAAACTTTATGATAAGAATATTATCTGTGTTTTGTAGAGTTTTTTAACAATATTTCAGTTTTTAAGTGAGTTATAGTGTGTGTAATAATTTTAAATTAAAAATGCTCATAACTCACTTAAAAAC
Organism: Sitobion miscanthi; assembly: GCA_008086715.1. Classification (NCBI taxonomy): domain Eukaryota; kingdom Metazoa; phylum Arthropoda; class Insecta; order Hemiptera; family Aphididae; genus Sitobion; species Sitobion miscanthi. Next base: position 10,113,200 of record CM017800.1, on the reverse strand, counting down.
TGAATTATCATAAAAAAAAACTTCCAACAAAAGACAGATAATGTTCTTACCATCAAGTTTCACGATAGGTCGATTTAAAACGACTAGAAACCATGTAAAAATGTATTTTTTAAAAACATTTTTACTCTTTGAGATAGTAGGTGTTCGACATATATTATCTTTATAACCATAGGTCTATGGAGTTCAATGATAAAAGAATCAGCCGGTATTGGGGATTGAAAGTGATTAACTGTAACAGAGACGCTGTGTATCATTTATATGTTATTTTTCCAGTTTTACGTTACAGATCTATCCCCTCCACCACTCAGAAAATTGAGAAGCCTTTAATCACCAATAATACATATTTTTAATTTAACAATTAAATAAGAAATATCTACTCATTTCACATAGGTAAAAACATACTTTTTTTTTGTTTGAGACAACAAGTAAATCTTCTGCTAATAGAAAGTAGGTAATTTAATTACTACTAATGACAATATTTACTATCTTATTGCAAAAATAGAAAATAAAATACCTATATAAGTAAACCAATTCTTAGGGCCGTTCTTATAATGTCAAGTTAAGTGTCGGTTAAGACTAATCTGCAGAATTCTATTGGTAACAAAAAAGAAATTCTGCCGGTCAGCGTTATCAGACACTTAACCATACATTGTAAGAACAGCCCTAAATAATTAAAACAAATTTAAATAATAATATAGTTTTAAGAATTTTTTTAGAATTTTGTTTTTAATAGTATTTACCTCCATAATTGTTTTTGCGAAATTTGATTTCATCGACATTTGGATAAACAGTGTCCATTATGATGGATTAGAAACCAATCAACTCAGACTTCCAATAAACTAATGCACTGAAATTTAATAACATTCTAATATAACAAGTGTTTACAATTTTAGGTATTTGCAACTATAAAAAATTAGAACAATTTAATTTGATAGGTAATACACAGATACAGAAACTATGATTCACACTGTGTGATGTGCCTAAATGTATCTCAGTTTTAACTAAGAATCAAGAAAATATAGTAAAATACTAAATAGTAAACACATGAGACATTTTTAAGACATAGCATCAACAAAAACATTAAGTTGAAATAAAAGGATCAAAAGATTTTAAGTAATATTACTATTTACCATTCAGTTTTTCACAAATTGCGTGTAGAGGTAACTCGGAAAATGTAAATAATATGGAGTGGCGGGAACTCCGGAATCCGTGGACCACGGTAGAATAGTCACAAGTCGGCTGTATATTAAGGACGTTGAAACTTCAAAACATAAGAAAAACATTAAAAGTAAGTAATCTACCAGAGTCCAGCTTAACGCTCCGCAATAGTCAAATAGTCAACAACCGCCAACATGTTTGTTGAGTCAAGTCTCAATATGTATTCTAGCAATCCCATGCATCAACAACGAACAAACATTTCAAGTTTTAACAATATTAATTTTTGACTTTTGTGAGCTCCCTAATCGCGCTATTCGCCGAAACACTGTGGCCAACACGAGATACTACCCGATGAAAATTGAAATGTAATGGAAATTTTTATATTTCTAAGTTGGTGTATTTGCATTTTTGTTGGTCCCCGATTTCAGCGCTTATTCCATGAGATAAATCTGGATATGATAAGCCGTTATTTCGGAGGACCCAACTGCCCGATGCTCATTGCTCGGTAAATTATTATGTCTAATTCGTAACGGCAGCGTCGAAAATAAAAATTCTCTTTAAATTTCTAAATAATCGGGATAACCGAGAATTGCTGTGAATTCCACTTACCAACAAATAACAATTTAGTTTTTTTGTTGTATTTCAAAAACTATAACTGTAGACTTGAATTTTCCACTTAATATTTATGCCAACATTTTCTAGACTTTATACAATTTTTAAAATATTTTATGCCATTAGTATATATTTTGAAAAGTTTTTTTTACTATTTATATATACGAGGTATGTCTAAGGTGACCATACGTCCCGCTTTGGGCGGGACAGTCCCGCTTTCGAGCTAAGTGTCCCGCTGTCCCCAAACAACTTAAAAATGTCCCGCTTTAAGAAAAGTCGACTTGTGGTAAATATTTATTGATCAATTAAATCACAATCATACATTATTTATACTGTATAGACGTATAGTATAACTACATAATATATATATTTGTGTATTACGTAAAACACTAAAAACCCACAGTCCATAGTACATAGATAAAAATGGTACAAAAATAACTACCTTATTGTTATTGTCGCTGCCACCGCGTCAACTGCGGAAATCGGCGATAAATGGAATACGTACCTACACATAATATTATATTATTATATTATCTTAGTTGTTCGGTTGCCTTGTCACGCGCTGTACGCCTGTACTGGAAAGAGTTTTGAAAATGTTTCAGCCATTAAAAAATTATTTTTTGAGCATTGATAAATGCCCGAATATACTGAAAGAATTTTTTGAAAACCCCAGCTCTGAATTATGGTTGTATTTTATGCACGCACAATCAGCTACATTTCATCAAGCTGTATTAAAGATCGAGGGCCAAAACGTGTCTGCAATAGATGCCGCAAATGAAATTAATCAACTTCAAAATAATTTAGATCAAAAACAAAATTCATGCTATCTTCCCCACGCCACCCGTAATATAATGGTAAAATTACAAGAAACTGGTGAAATAAATAAAGAAAACGTAAAACTGCAGCGTCTAATTTTTATAAAACAAGCAAAGAATATTTGGAGCAGTGGTGTCAGTTCAACGAAGAAGTAAAAAAAATTGAATGGGCAATCTGAGAAAGGTTCCCTCGTGGGAAGATGTACAAAAAGTGATGGACTTACTTATTGAACAGACATTTATTAATAGCAGTCAAGACACAGGAGTGTTTGACGAGTTTTCACTAATTTCTAAGTATATAACAACTCAAAAAATATACGACTGGAACACCGGGAATATATCTACTGAAAATCGTTGGATGGAAGTATTTACGCACTTTAATGCTAATGATCTCTCACACGTGAATTTTTCTATAATCATTGAATATATCTTGTGTCTGCCAGGCAGTAACGCTCCAGTTGAAAGAGTGTTCTCTCTTATGAATAAAATATGGAGCAGCGAAAAAAGTCAGTTGGGAGTCGGTGTATTAAAAGCCATTCTTGTCACAAAGAGTAATATCAACAAATCATGTAATGAGTTCCATTCTTACATAAAAACCAAACAGGCTACTTTGAAGAAGATTTGTGGATCCGACAAGTATAAATCAGCCGAATAATATACCCTATCATTTATTTTTACATTATTATTATTATTATTATTATAATATATGTATATATTAGTTCCGTTTTTCTGTTGCCATTTTTTATACAAATACTTTATGTTTTTTTTCAAATAAAACAATTGTTATTTTTCGCAAAATGATGTGGTTTTCTTATTAAAATGTACAGGTGTCCCGCTTTGAAGAAAAAAAAATATGGTCACGTTAGGTATGTCCAGAAAGTAAGTTCCGTTGGGCAATAAAAACATGTAAATGTGTAAATTTTATTATAAATTTTATTTGAATATAAAATACATGTATTACTCTATTTTTCAACATAGTTACCACCATTATTTAAGCACTTATCATATCTAGGTACTAGTTTTTGTATCCCTTCATCATAGAAAGATGACGCCTGTGATTGTAACCATGCGCTAATAGCCTTTTTCACCTCATCATCTTCGTTGAAGTTCTGGCCACCCATAAATGATTTCATGTGTAAAAAAAGATGAAAATCACTGGGTGCCAAATCTGGACTCTAGGGTGGATGATTAAATTGTTCCCATGCAAATCGTAAACGCGATAAAAATAGAAAACGGAACTTACTTTCTGGATATACCTCGTACTACAATTTTTGTTTGAGCGTAGGAAATTTAAAAATGTAACACAGGGTTTAACAGTTGGTTAAATTTATTTTAATATGTATAAATTAATAACTTGATTTTCTACATTTTTCATAACAGTCTGATTATCATAACAGTCATAACATTTAAATACGTATAACACTAAAAAATAATTATAAATAATAAAACAGTTCTCATTTTACAAAATATTTAAAGATTTCAATTTATTATTTTATATTTAAAATTTCAATTAATTGACATTTTAATAATAGGGCATCATTAATCATATTCATACAATCACTGGTGTCATGTATTTAATACAATGAATATGAGCTATACCTATAAAAATCTAAATAGAAATATATTTTTAAAATGATGAGAATTAAAAAACATTTGTGTATTAATATAAATTTAAGTCAAATATCTAGAAATGTCTTAACATTAAGCAAAAAATTAAGTTATTTACGTATCATAGTCTGTCTAATTTTCCATCGTAGATCATTATGATTTTTTTCACCTGGTACTTTATGATTTTGCCATTCTGTTTGGTAATATTGATGTAAAGATACTGGATCCATTTGTTTCCTTTTTAAAATTTGCGAATATTTGTTCTCTCCTAAAATCATAACCTAAATATTAGACGATATGTACAAACTGTATAACATTATTTAATTATTAGATTTTAATTTTATAACAAGAAAGTGACCAATTATATAGGTATTTCAATATTAATTTAGAATAGTTTTAAATTAATAATAACTAAGGCTCGGATTTCGATGCATTTGCTTCTTTTTTTCTGGAATGCTTGACACAATAATTTTCAAGTACACACTATGCTAGCAACAAACTTTTAAAAATTTTAACGTTTAAATGCATTTTTAAACATTTTTAGGGAATTATTTTTTTTTTTTTTTGGTAGTTTTTTTTACCTATTTCTAGAAATATTTCAAAAAATATAAATAATATATAAATACACATATTGTATAATACAGCATAAGGTAATCTGGTTTTTAAATGAAACAATTTACAAATTTATCTTTATTTCTGAAGAAATCTGTCGTCAATTCTGGGAAATTCATTTTTTTTGTTATTTTCAGGTTATATATGCATTTTAAAGTGCATTTAAATCCAAGCCTTAAAGGAGCACACAACATAAAAAAAAATGTATTTTAAATTTTTTTTAAATGTTAAATTAATGTAGGTATGGCTATATTAAATGATTAAGTGAAAATCCGATGTAAAAAAATGATTACTTTAAGAGATATTAAGAAATGTAGAATAGATGTCATTGGGCCCAACGTATCGTAATTAGTTATCTTATACGGGTAAAAGTTTCTCGCTTCACACAACGATCCACCAATCTTAAATTCATTTTTGAAATTTAGTTTACGCTTAAATGTGTGATTTTATGTGTTTATACGATAAAAGTATTGAAAATTCAATATAATTTTAAGTTTTTTAAATATTAATAAATCTTTGAGTTATATTTTTGTTAACGGAGCGTCATGAACATTTAAATATAAAATTCAAATTCAAATATATCTATTTTAAGATTTTTAATATTCAAAAAACTAAACGTTATATTGAATTTCTGATAATTTTATCGTCTAAGAGCCGTTCTTACAATGTGCGGTAAAGTGTCGGTTAAAGCTAACCGACTGATACTAAATTTCAAAAATAAAACGTTTAGGTTGGTAAATTGTTGTATGAAGCGAGGAACTTTTACAAGTATAAGATATGCAACTACGACAAGCCGGGCCCAATGATGTCACGAGTCTTTTTTCAATTGCTCATAACTTATTCAATAATGTGAGTAGAAACGTAAAATCTATACCATTATTCTTAAAATTGAACATTCTGTTAAATTAAAAAAAAACTTTTTTTTAGTTGTGAGCTCCTTTAATATAAAAACCTTAACAATAACATATAATTTTGTAGGTATGCAGTCACATTTTCTATCTTACTAGTTTTTGTATTCTGTAGATCTGTTTGAACACCTATTGTCGATACAGCTTTGGAACATATTTTTGTTTTTGAACTTGGGCGTGACAACCTTTCAAAAACATCATTACTTTTTTTATTACAGCACTGATTTTTACAATAATTGTTTGATGAAATTTCTTGTTTTTCTTCTAATAAACTTATTTTGTTTGAACCAACATTAAAATTTTCCTTTTCTTCAACTAACGTATTTTTTTTTTCATATTTGATAAGTTTTTTTAAATCTAAAAAAAAATACAAGACATAGATTAGTTAATTACTAAAAAAAAATTTAACTTTAAATTAGAATATTAAATTAAAATTATTTCTTATTAATAAAACTTAACTCAAAAACAAATATATACCTGAGAAATTAAAAAAATTATGTTTAATGTTATACAATATATAAACAAATAGAATTAAATTCATAAATTGATCTGGCAGGGTAGTAATACACTCATTCATAACACATTAACATACACGCATTCATATAAATTATATTCATATTCACGCCTAAGTCATAAAAACTAATTTGGATGAGGTAACCTCATTTAACTAAATTTACTGTAGTAAAAAAGTAATAAAATTATTGACTATCATATATTGAATATTGTTGATGGAAAGTTCCTACCATGATGACCCCATGTGCACGCTAATGACAACATTATATAAGTGACTTCTACCATTGATAAATGTTATTTTCATTTTTCATTTGAACAACATTTAACAATCAAATTTTAAATTTGAATTTAAAATTATTCATACAAGTCTTTTAAAAAATATCCAAAAAATAAATTATCAGGTGTAGCAAAACACTATTCGCAACACTCGCCTGCACAACTATGTAATCTATAAACTTATATTAAGACTCAGGCCTATAAATTATAAAATATACTTGTGTATTAATAATTTATTAATTTGTACACAACTAATAACATAGGTAATAAAAAACATGTTTATATTTTTACCTTTCATACCAACTTATTATACATACCTTTCATGAATTTTTGAAGCAAATGAGATTCAACATTTTCATACCCTAATTCTTTGAGATGACGCAATACCACAACTTGGTCCAATTCCATCAAAAAAAGTTGCGAAACTAATATATTTTAAATCAGAAGAAGATGAAAATCTTAAACTTATAGTATTTTAATTTAAAATGTACAAGCGAATAAATATGTAATAATATAAGAATATACTTATATATTTATTATACACATTATATTCTACCTAATAACTATTAATTAATATTATGTTAACATTAAAACTTAAAAAGTTAATGGATATTTGAGTAGAAAACTGGAAACCGTGGACAACCGTTAAAAATCTTTAAGAATTCTGTAATCTGTTTATTTATCAAAATAAACTTTCGGTTGATGATTAATTTAACATTTAATAGGTGAATACGACAGCGCCATCTTACGAACAAATATAGACCATTGCTCTCGACAATTATGTTCCATATGATCATCATCAATATTCGATCTGTTGATAAGTGTTATCGTTTGACAATGATTTAGTTTCATACTTCATGGTACCATATAGCCTTTTTCAACTTTTAGGTAAGTAATTACAAGTTGCTGGCTTTTTCATATTTTTTTACCTGAATCTAATCATGTCCGCAATTAAGTTTGGTAGCCACCTAAAAGAACTACGATTGCACTTATGTCAGTCATCTCCCTCAAGCAAAGGAGTCCGGTTAGTGTTTCGGTTGCATGAGCAATAGGTACCTATTTCTGATTACATTTAACTATTTTCAGGCAGTTCATAGAAAAATACTATATACCGATGAAAAAAGCTAATCCAAAGTTTCCCATATTAGTACGTGAATGCAGTGGTTTGGAACCAAAAGTGTTTGCTCGTTTTGGTGAGTATCATATGACAAAATTTCTTTTAAACTTGGAAAAATAAAAATTACACAAATTGCAATGTTGGAAGGATAAATAAAGGTCGATCAATATTATAATGGTTGTACATACATATGATTGTTTTTAAATTGGAAATTAATATTATTATTAAAATGTGTATGATAATCTAGGATAAATATTTGTCATTATGAAATCCTGATATATTTTACTTATTTAGAATTTGGACAAGAACGAAGCGAACAACTGTCTGATCAATCAGCGGATAATGTACTTAAGAAAATAGAAGGATTAGTAAAACAATAGAATTGTGGTAAAAGAAAAATAATGTTATTTTAATATTATGTACATATTATAAAATATTATACTAATATATTTTAGTTTTTGTAGTCTGTTGAGCAATATGACATCGAGTTATTACTGTTTTTAAATCATTTAAGTTAAACAAATAATTTTAGTTATTAACTATTATAAACCTAGTTTTGAATACATCTTCTTTTCTTTAAAAAAAAAAAAAATACATTGGTTGTAAAAAGCATTTCATGTTTGTAGCAAAATATGAAAACAATTATTATTCATAAAAATAATATTTAACAACCAATCAGTGTTATTAAGAACACTTTTTTACCATTTGTTATAATTTTAACTTTAATATTTTGGAACTCCAATACTGCTGGCTGGTGGCATGTTAAATGTAAACTATCGACCAGGCCAAAAATATTGATTAGAATACTCAAAAACCAAAAAATATATTTAGTCTAGAAAAATTTGTGACATAATATGTATACCAATTATATTATCTCTCTAATATAGACCATAGTTGCAACACAAAATGGAAATTGTACCTACCAACTTTATTTTTACTTTTCCATAATCCTGAGCATTTAATCGTAATGCTGAACAAATTGTAGTGCATTTAATAACAAGGTACATGACGCCATTTGATGTCATCCGGGGTGAACGAGTTAAAGAAAAATTTTAATTTTTCTTATCTTGCTATCTACTTTCAGATTGATTCAAAAAAACATCAATATCTGTATGAAATAACCCAGTTTAAATAAAATAAACTTATAGTATACTTGTAAGAATAAACAGTACTAAGTATAATTCAATAAATCAAAGAAAACCACAGTACCATAGTGTATATCAATACACTATTGGCTATACTGATCCAAAACTGTTGACTTGTGGTCCATACTTCAAGTAGAGCTTTTCTGAAATGCTCAAATGACCTATTCAGCTTGGCCTTGGGATTATATAATATTATCAAGTCCATCTATTTTTTCTGATTTAAACAAGCAAGCTCAATTACATAATAAATATTTAAATAATAATACATAATATGTGTGAAATCCAATATTATAGATTTAAATTTTAACTTTTATTTTAAAATTGAATAACAAAATAAAAATGGTAACAGACTTCTTGGTACACTTTTCTATCTAAAATATTATATTTTAAGCACCAATTTCAATAAAAATATAATTTTAACATTTATTTCTTGTTATGATAGTTGCTAGATAGTTTTTTAATATCCACATATTATATCAATTTTTCTCATGATAACATTATATAATCAAATTTGTGGGAAGTTAGTTAAGATTTTAAATATTATTAGTTGTTACTATAATTAGTTTTAAAACCATCTAAAATTTAAATGTTTTTATAAATATTTAATATTATAAAAGAAAAAAAAAACTATTTGACAACAATTTAGTATATTTTAGTAAGAATGTCTAAGACAAATTTTATAGAGCAAATAATTGTTCTACCTATTTTATTTATAAATTTACAAATGCTTGATATAATTCTAAAGACTCTAATCCTACGTGTATTTGAAGTATAACATTAGCTGGTACCATGAAAACTTTTCCTGTTGATAATACCAAATCTTGTGGTGCAGTTATTTTGCCTTGACCATTGACAACAATAATTATAGAAGCAACATCTCTTTTCAACAATTCATAAATTTCATCTGCGGGAACCTTAAAAATTAAAAATTATTTATAAGTTAGATTATTAATTTGTATTTTATTTTTTGTATTCAAGTACTTTAATGCAAGCCACTGCAAAATCAGGAACAGGAGGTCTAAAAATTGTTGTATAAGAGTTTTCTTTAACTCCACAAAACAACTTGGATTCAGCAGGTGCCCCATCAAAATTTAGTACGCTACATAGTGTCTTTACATCAATATATTTCGGAGTCAACCCAGCTCTTACCACATTATCAGAACAAGCCATACATTCAATGCAATCTAAACAAACACATTCTTAATAGGATCAATAGATTACAAGATTGATAGTATTATTTTTTGTTTATCCCTTTATCTCTAAATACATAATAATATAAATTATAAGTTGTTACTAAAAGCAGTTATTCAATTTTGAAGCATTTAACTAAAATGAAATAAAATATTAAAGAAATCTGACCACCATAGATATAAGCATGAGGTTCGTTAGCTCCTAAATATATTGCTTGACCTGGTGAGAGTTGAATATAATTTAAGAAATATATGCAGAAACATCCAACATCGTTTGGAAACCAACAATCGAGTTGATTAAATAGTTTTGCTAAGAATACATTTTTTTTATCATCACCTGTAATATAATTTCATCATCACATCAATACAAATACTATAAAAAAATGTTTATACTTTTTTAAAAACCTGATAGTTGCATTTAAACAACATAACTTACATAGCGATTCCAGCTTTTTTTTATGGCTGCTGAGGTTTTGGCTTATAATTCCTTTTTCAGATGTCATTAACTTATAAAATATGTCCTTAAGCAAATGTTGTGAATTGGTAGTATCTTTTTTAAATTGATCAATAAGGTCACATCCAACAATTAATTTAAATTCCGGTATTTCTAATTGACAAAATATGAATTATCTACTATGATAAAAATTACTATATTTTAAAAACATAATATACAAGTACCTTCTAAAAAAAATCTAATTTCAGAATATGGACGGAAACCACAAAGTCCCTCAAAGTTACTAAGTGCAATAGCCATTTCTGGTTTATGATTAGAATCTTGATATAGTTCAGGATATTGCTTATGTAGTTCTTCAGCATAATCCTAAATTAATAAGGTTAAAATAATAATTTTGACACACCTTATCAATATATTTTTACCTTAGATGGATGCACTTGGATGGAAAGGGCCGAGTTTATGGATAACACTTTCATTAGAAATGGCAATTCATCACCAAATTTCAATCTTGACTTTTCTCCTAACGCTTCATTGTTGCTTTTAATCCATTCACTCAATTTCTGCCCAGAGCTTTTTACTAACGAAGGACTTTTATGAAGAGCGCCCATCCATAATTCAGCATAGAACTGTTTTTCATCTATAGAATCTATATGCTGGCCAGCTAAACTCAGGCGGCTAACTTCACTCGCAAAACCTTTTTTCCCCCACAAGTAATTTTGAATAAAACATTGCAACTCAAAAACTTCAAGCATGGTTGCAAAATTTTCTTTTAACTAAAAAATAAAAATAAATTTTTTAATTTAAAATAATAACAATTTAATGAAACTACCTCAGACTGAAGAAAAAATTTGATAGTCGTAAAAAGTCAAAGTCAAATAAATTACACGTAAAATGTTAAATGACCAATTAGATTAGGCCATAGATAAGTTTTGTTTTTTATTCGTGAGGTTAACCATAGATGCTTAGAAGTAGGCATATGATTAAATAAACAATAAACTAGTCATGAGTAGAGGCATATCACTCGAGTAACACATCACCAATTGGTTTTATACACGATTTAAGATAAATCGTAATTTTTCATTAGAGTCGAGATTACGAATTGTATTTGTTTATAATTGGAATTTTAACACAATCATATTGTATATTAATGTGTCATGTGTATTTATGTGTATATTGTAATTTTGTTCAATATTGTAAAATAATACACTACCTGTCAGGCGCCACTCAGGCTGTCTAACTATTTAAATATTTAATAACATATTCATATTTCATATTCAAAAAATTAAAAATTGTTAGTAATAAACTGATAACCACGATTATAGATAAAAAAATATTTGGTTACGCAATACACAGTTATATATAATTGACTAGATTGCTAACATTACTAGCCTATACAGCCCGTGTATTTAACTGAAGCCAACAATCCGCCATTTTAATTGAGGCCGGAACACCATATCAGTTATTATTTATATTGATAACAAATGTTTTTTTTAAATATTAGAAAAATAATTCTTTAGTTCACAAGTTATTATATATTATACTTTTAGATATTTGTAGTTTTACATACAAATAAAAAAAAAACCGATCATCTTCAATTTTTATAACATTAATGAGTACTTAAATAAATTAAATAAATCACATAGCCAAGTATTGAAAATTAAACATTCAGTGTCAGATTGTATAATATTAAAATCATTTATAAATTATTGTAAACTATTGTTAATATCATGATATAAACAATATGGTATGATCGCAAAAGTCCAGATCTGATCCAAGTCCGCGCAATACGTCACTTGCTTACCGGTATTATCATATTGTCGTTAAATTATTATTACTATACACTACTCTACGTCACGTGCTTACCGAATGATCTGACCGCCAAAAAGTTACGATCATACCTTGTTTTTATATCATGGTTAATATAACATTGATCACATAGTTCACATGTTATAAAATAAAATAGTTTCTGTCAGTTTTTGTCTTTTGCTTGCTGTTTTTGCAATTGACAATGTCAGTATTTTACTGTAGGCATGTAGCCGTATCTTGAGGTATGTTCTGGTAATTTGGTTTAGTATATCAATTTTATGAGGTTTTGAATATAAGTCTGTTGCATCCCAACAATCATTACACTCTCTGAATAATGTTGAAGATGTTGCTAATTTATTGTGTACATATATGATTATTTTTTGGTCCATGTTTTTAGCAAACAATTTTTTTTTATCAATCATCAATGATTTAAATACATTTTCTGTCAATCTAATGGTTTGACAGACACTATCTGAAGCTAGTTTAAGACCGTTTCGTTGTTTTACAAATGTAAATTTCTTAATTGATTTATTATCATCTCCTTCTTTGTAGTAAGTATGATCATGAACACTTGGAGTATCTAGAATAGCTCGGATACAAGATCCACACTTCAAATTCTGTAAGAGTGTTTTTACTACATATCCACAGATGTAATACAAAACATTTTGAGTGATCAAACTAAGAAATGTAGTGTTACTCTGTTCTGCTAATAAATAATAATAAATCCCATCATTATTTTGTTCTTTGGGTTTTTTGTAATTCCATTTAATTGCGATGGAATGTATTGTCATATTTTTGTTATCATATCCATGACAATAACCACACACATCCAAAGTTTTTCTCCTATTTTTGCACTATGAACACACAATTTTAAATTTACTGTAAATACATTTACATAGACTTATATAAACAAATATAATATACAGAATGATTTGTTAACGATATTTTCTAGTTATTCGTAATTATTCTACTTGTTTTGTAAATGATCCTGTAATTGTCTATAGAAGAAAAACATAGCAAACGAGAGCCCTCCGCATCACAGTCCACAGAATATATATTTAATAACTAGATAGCCGACTCTAAAGAGCCTATATAAGGTCTTATAGGCTCTCACGGACTAAGTTATCTTAGCCCGTGTAGGTTAGTGTATAGACCTATAAACTAATGGACAGCGCATTCCACTCCGCCCAGCCATCGATACATGTAAGAGAAAGAAATAAGAAAGAACATAGAGTGGATAATCATTGACTTATGAAACTATATAATACTATATTTCCCCCACGTTCTCTTTTCTCTTTTACTCTATATCGTACCCCTCTCTCTCTCTCTCTCTAAGCGCTGTCTATTATATAGTTTATAGGTCTATGGTGTAGGCTCTCTAACCGACTAGCACATGGGCGCAACTAGGATTGAATAGTTACAGGGGCAAAGCCCTTCACCCCCCCCCCCCTAATCAGCGTCACTGAAATTTAATAGTCACAAAAACTTTGCTAAAATCAAGTATCTATACTTCAAACACTCACAACAATTTAATTCGTCTTTCTTGTAGACATTTTTTTTGATAAAGGAAGACAAACTTATGAGCAATCTTGTATTAAATTTTCAAATCTTAGATTTAAAAAGAACAATTTTTACGTATTGTGTCAAAATACGAACTTTAAATGCTTATAAAAAAGAAAATTGTGACTTATGTATTTTTAATATTTTTCAACTGCTATTGTAACAATATAATAGGAGCCTTGTATTATGTTTTTAACTAACAATATTTTATTGATATTTATAGAAAAAATTAAAAACTAAAAATGTCCGTAAACAGCTTAAAACAAGTTAAACATTTTGAAAGGTTATAAGTGTAAGGAAAATGCTAATACAATGGTAAGGTATTAACATACAGTGAAACTTTTGTTCAAAACTACTGAGAATTTTTACTTTTGATCACACAGTACAATGCAACTATTATAACTATATTATAAGAACAGGTAAGTACGCCAATAAAGGTACCTATTTAAATATAATAAAATAATATATAATATTATGATGGGTCATAGCTTATAGGGGCGTTATATAATCTTGAAGTTAAAATGCAATAAGCAGATAAGATATACACAACACGCACATTTCTTCCGCGAAAACTATGACCAATATTACGATAAATTCGTACTTGGTACATCCACATTCCACGTATATTATATTATATTTTATATTATTATAATATAATAGTCATTGCCTATTAATTATTTTAAACATTTTTTTTTCTTCGTAAGGATTTGGGTTTTAACTACGAACCTGTAAGGAGGGGTTGGAAAGTAAAACCTTTTAGGGGGGCTTACGGGAGGGCTTAGTTATGCCGATGCATAATATGCAACAACATTATTGAATTATGATGCCCAACGCCATTTGTCACTTGGGCAATGTTTACAAATTCTAATCGTTTTGATTGGCAACGGGCTTGTTTGATATGATATGTTGTTGTTTATTATCATATTACCTTTCTAACGATTTGTAAACATTGCCCAAGTTGTACACGGTTACCAGCGTCATTGATAAGAAGAAGTCGGCCTTCTACTTATTATACATATATTATATTTGTGGTCGCGCATCCTTATAATTATTATCTTTAATCGACTAAACACCACAGATTTCTATAATATACTAATCTATATAGATATCTGTGCTAAACACAGACTCTATACTATATACACCTCGGTCTTAGGACAGTTTATAGAACCAAGGTGTTTTGATACACCTTGATAGAACTATATAAAAATCTGTCATCTGGATCTGTGTGACTAAAGCAAAATACGCATACAATGAGTAATGTTTACTGATAAGAAACAAAAACAGAATTACACAACAAATAGACATTATAGGTATTGTTTTCATATTTTTTTTTGTGTTTTCTCTTTATCTTTTATAGTTATATCTAAAAAATATATCGTAGGACGCGACTACGCGAGTAGAATTTGAAGAACTGGTGAGTCATAATTGTCATTTATTGCATTTCATACCTTATTTAATTTAGAAAAAATATCTTTATTTAATGACTTAAATCAATTACACTGTTACAACATTTGAATCAGTTAACCTTATTACTGTTGATATTTACTCTTCTCGTAGTAGACAATTTGGAATAAAAATCTGCAGCAGTATGCCGTTAGAATGGTTATTTGGGCGTCGTATGTCGCCCGATGAGATGTTGAGAAAGAATCAGCGTGCTCTGAATAAAGCAATGCGTGATTTGGATCGGGAAAAAATGAGAATGGAACAGCAAGAAAAGAAAATCATTATGGACATCAAGAAAATGGCTAAAGATGGACAGATGGTGAGTCATATTTTATATATTCTATACATTTTTCACCATAAGAATTAATTATTAAATTATTTATAATTTATCCCTATCATGTTTGATGGGTTAACTGTTAAGTACATTATTTTTCTGAATATCAACAGTTATGCAATTGTTGGATATTCATTTAGTATGTGACTATAAAGACGAAGATTATCTATATTATATACGGACAATGTTCGGGTACCAATCTATTAACAAGATACATTTTTCAAAGTTTTTTAAGTGATATACAAACTGTATTTCTAAATATATTTTTTAAATAGAATACAATTTTTTATGATGAAATATTATAAAAAAAAATATTCGTACATTTTTTTTACTGATATTTTGTTTAACTGATTTTGACATTATTAAATGCAATAATATAAATAAAAGTATTATTAATACAATAAGCAGTAGCCAAACAATAGATTTTAATCAACAAATTATTGCTCCATACAAATGTCAATTATCATTTAATTAAACAAAAACACCGTCTTTCCTAACATTTTAAGGTCTAATGCTAACTATAACCAAATTCATTTATACAATATGTTGTGATACATGAGGTATAGTTGTTATTGTTTCATTAAGTAAAAAAAAAAGAAGAAAAAAATGTTTTGACCTTATTTGATTGTATCTATATACAATAAATTTTAAATTCTATTTTGATGACCTATAATCTAAAACACGTTTAAATTTTAATATGAAACAAAAATTAACAGTTTCTTCTTTCTTTACTATATGTTCATGTTTGATATAATCAGTTTTTGATCTGCATTAACCTATGACTTATAAACTTTATGCATGTTTATACTTTCAAATAAACATGTTTATTAAAAAAAATGACTTGAAAAAGTAATTTAAGTAGGTAGGTACTAGGTATTTTATATATTTTTTATTTAATCAATAATTATATCATCTGTATCCTAGTAACCAAATTATACATTTATATATAGAAAAAAAAAGATAGTTCTAGGTCCTTCAGTACTTATATAAACATAATTTGATAATATCTAGTATAGTTATAAGTTATATTTTTACTTAACTATCTAAAAGTCAATAATATAAATTAGTAAACTTTGTGAAAATGGTTATTTCTTTATTGGGTATTTATCTCCATTAGTAATAGTTTTGTTTAGTAATGAAATCAATAAAGTCAAGAACAAAGCGTATAGTTCCACCTTTTAGTTCTCAATCACGACAACCGAATACAATTGTAGCTGGTCCTCCACGATCACGCTCATGTCAAACACCAATTGGAAATACTGCATTTCGTCGTTATTATGATAGAGGTGACTTTATGTTGTCTGTCGATAGTGGGCGAGTTATGTGGAAAACATCATTTGAAAACATAGATTATCACCATTATTTACCAATTTTTTTCGATGGATTACGTGAAGTTGCATACCCATACCGTGCAGTGGCAGAGCGTGGAGCTACAGATATGCTAAAAAACGGTACACCAGATCGTATACTGCCTGTTGTGCCGCAATTGATTATTCCAATAAAATTAGCACTTAACACTGGTCATCCAGATATAGTTATAGCTACATTGAAAATGGTTCAAACCTTAGTAACATCGGCTGATATGGTCGGAGAAGCTCTAGTACCCTATTATAGACAAATATTACCACCCCTCAATGTATACAAGAATCTTAATAAAAATACAGGCGATGGCATTGATTATGCTCAATATCAACAAGAAGATGTTGGGGACTTGGTGAATAATACTTTAGAAATTCTTGAAAGACACGGAGGAGCTCATGCTTTTATTAATATCAAATACATGATTCCAACTTATGAGTCAAGTGTGGCAAACTAATATATTACATAAAATATAAATCCTAAACATTTTAATTCCAATAATTGATTTATTATTTCCTTAAAAATATATTTTAGTGATCTAAGTATTTATTAGATGTTAGTTAGTTAAATAGTTTAGATAAATATTTTGAGGATTTAGGAATCGGTGAAAATCATGGCAAGAGATTTAGTGAGAACAAGACGTTACCAAAAGAAATTTATGGTGATGAAGGCTAACATACAAGCAGTATCTTTAAAAATACAAACACTTAAATCACAAAATGCTATGGGTCAAGCAATGAAAGGCGTGACTAAAGCAATGCAAAATATGAACAGGTAAATCTTTTGTTATTGTTATCTTCCTAATAATAATCATACAGTAGAAACAAATGATGATCATTTTTTGTAACGAGTTCATATTTATTAAATCTTGGTAAATACTTAATAATATTTTCATAATGCTAATATATCTTAAACAAAACCTTCTTCATATTTTTTTTTCTTAAGAATAACCAAAAAATGTGAATTGCTACTTATGTATATCTATCATTCTATTATAATACATAGTCTACAATTAATTAAACTATTTTATATTTTAATAGGCAACTCAATTTACCACAAATTCAAAGGATACTACAAGAGTTTGAAAAACAGTCTGAAGTAATGGATATGAAGGAAGAAGTAATGAACGATGCTATGGATGATGCGATGGAAGACGAAGGAGACGAAGAAGAAACGTAAGATTAAAAAATTGTTTGTAATTATAAGTAAGGTCTGAAGATTTGTTTATTATTACTCTATTCAATTTAAGAATGGCCAGTTTTGTGTATACTAAACGAGCTAGGATGTTGCCTTGAACCCTCTTATGCTAAGTTGGCCCTGATTGTATGCCTATCGTTTCAGCATGATAGATGGGTAAGTAGAGGCACCTGTGCCGGTACTAGTAGTGGAGATAAATTCCCAGTTTCTAGGTGTTAATCGGACCTGCCATTCTTAAACTGAATAGGGTATAGTATTAAATAAAAAAAATCATAACTGAAAATTAATTCATCTAGTCAGAAATATATTACATAAATAATGCTGCGTATCGATGATAGATCTTAGTACCTAGTTGATAAACACAATCGAGCAATTCTACTTAAATTATAGAATTTTAAAATACTATTATTTTCTCATTTTAGTATTATACATCCAGTATATTTTCATGATAAAGGAATTACATACTTATTAATTATTACAAATGATTAAAATATAGTTTACTTATTATACTTTATAATACTTAATAAAAATGCTTGTTTGTCCATTTTTAAATGAATATTTAAGTACAGATTAAATATTAATATGTACAAAAGAGTTCTTTAGATCTTAACTATATTATGTTATCACCATTGCTATAATGCTAAAGTTAACTTTTGTCATAATATTTCAAATATTTATTTCAGAGATCAAATTGTAACACAAGTACTAGATGAGTTAGGTCTTCAGCTTACAGATCAATTGTCTGGATTGCCTTCAGCTTCTGGCTCAATAAGTATAGCAGCCACTGGAAAAGTACCGATTGTGGCTCAAGATGGCGGAGGTGGTGTTAGTGGAGGTGGTGGTGCTGCTGCTGCACAACCAAATGATGCTGATGCAGACTTGCAAGCTAGATTAGATAATTTAAGGCGCAAGTGAACAATATTTTTTGCAAAACCTAATGCATATATAATTATATACCAACCTATTTAATTGTAAAAATTGTTAAATATTATTTTCATTTTATATGCATGATTTCAATATAAAATATATATTTTTATCATTAATAATAATTAATAAATATTATAGAAAATTTAAAAACATGTATATTTTGGTAATTTTAAATTATATATTTTAAACATTAATATTTAATATAAATGAGATCGAAACACTACAAGCATTTTGAACATGATAGTCAAATTATAAGTGATAGAAAATAATGATTCCAATACAATTGATTAATGTTTTATTTTACTGTGAATATTATGTATAATTAATAATTTAATAATTTGTTATAATTTAAATTGTGTCAGCCTTTGTTTATTTTTACATCATTAAAGTTACAACCACAAATAATTAAGACAAAATCACTGATATTCTTAAAATTATTTAAATTAAACGTTGTAAAAACGTATTATTCTTAAGTAGAGTATAATTATGTGTAGATTATAGGACAAATATAATATAATATAATATAATATTAAAACAATAACTTGGTATAGTAAGGTACAAACAATTAAAAAAAAAAAATCGATAGATCATGTAATACCATTTAAAAAAATAAATGACTGCAATTTCGTCACACAAAACAGTCATACTCACTTAAATGTTCTATTTTTTTATTTTTTTTTTATAGGTATTTTGTGTTTTCCGTGACAATGAGCAAGTTTTTGCGTGAAATAAGATGTTCATCGACCTACACGGTAGGCACTTACGTCGCACGTAACGTAGAAATTGCAGTGTACCGTATAGCCACTATACTATTAACACACAAACGTCCGACGTCGCATATTATATTATAATTACACAACAATATAACATAGGTGTACGCATGCGATGTAATATTATATTTATAATGACACAGCGAGAGGTATGGACGTGTACGGTTAACCGGTTCGGCGCCATCTAAAATGACGTATACTTTTTGAAGTTAGGATTGTCCGTGTGCCACCCCGTGGCCTTTGGCCCGAACTTGTAAACGAGGCGTTTGCCCTGCACCGGCAACAGGACGCCGGTCTTGTAGTAGTACCGCATGGCCCTGCTGAACTTCTCGTAGTTCATCCTCTCGTTGCGCTTGAACTTGCCCCACAGCTTCGCCACCTTGTCGCTCTGCACGAACCTGAACCGGCCCTCCTCGTAGTTCTCCCAGCATATGTACGTCGGACAGTATTGCGAGTTCAACAGCAGGTCCCTGATGAACTCCCATATCCTGCTCAGTTTGGGCTCGGCTTTCGACCGTTTCGCTTTCGTGCCGCGCGGCCGGCCCGCCCGCTTTTTCTCCATCGACGCGTTGCTCGTTTTGAAAAATTCGACGTCTGCGTCTGCGAACCCGAAAAATTGCACGTTATAACATAATAGACAGTTGTTGTTATCCGCGTCTATACGCAGAGTAAATCACCAAGCATATGCAATGTTTGCTCTCACCGCCGTTTTTTACTTAATGGTGAATTCGTTGAAACTGAATTTTTGAATCGTAGACCCATACTCAAAGACCATTTCATATTTTAAAATTCTTTATGATTTTTTGTTCTACTCAAGAAGTATCCTGTGGTGGCCAGGGCCTTAGAAACGGGTGGGGGTTAGGGGATTCGAACCTCCCTTACAACATGGAAAGTATATAAAAGTATTTTTTATATTGATTAATTTATTATATAATATTTAAGTATGATGATAACCCGATGATTCATGTCTACAACACTGATGCAAGCGATAATAAATGTAATAAATATAACCTCTCCTCTTTTTTACTCCAAATTATTTAGTGGATAATTTTTTTGAACACTACTATGTAGGTATATAAATCAAAATTTGAACGAGTAATTAAAATATTTATTCTAAGGATAATAGAAAATGGTGTTACATAAATATAAAATAAATTTAAAAATTCCCCGCTATATCCTCCAAACCCATTATCATGGACCTATTCTATGTCCTTATAGTACACCAAATTAAATAACTCAAAAACTACTCGTTTGAATAAAGTTATCCGCTAAATAATTTGCAGTAGAAGATAGCATTACCGATAAAATAACTGAAGTTTGTATCGCTACAAGAGTATAAGCCACTATCCTTAAGTAGTGCAAACAGATTTGAAAAATTTGAAAATATGGTCTAAGTATATTTAAAAATACCGAAAATCAAATTTTGAATAACTGAATTTTATATTAACAAATATATTTTTATATTACATATTTTGTACGTTAGTGGTGTATAGGTACTGGTATGTTAAATATATAATATAGCTGTCTATAGAGTGGTACGACGGTAAAATAGACGCGAGTACGTGACTAGACCTAAACATTTTACTGATAATTCGCAAAGGTACCATGTTTAGTATATATAGCCAGATGCGTAGGCGTTGGATTTCAACCAAGACTTATCGACCCGTCTCGTCCCACTCACCCGTATGGCATTGTGGGTGGTTAAAATGTACCCATACTAGCTCTCGGTGCCTGCACCACGTGTTGGAAAAAAGGCACACACACACTTCCGAATCGAAATAAATAAATGTCAGAGAGAGCGAAATGAGGTTTTTCAACCGGGATCGTAACTGTTTGGGGCGCGCTCGATGCTCAAAGCAGCCCACACCCTCTCCGAAAACGACCCATCGACAGCGGGTTAAGCATGATATTACATAGGTACACTGGATGTTGTCCGTCGCTTACCTAATATGGCGGGTAGTAAACAGTCCTCGTGGGTCGGGCGGGCTTGATCGCTGTCGAGCGAGTCGTACACGAACACGTGCTGCGGCTGTTCGTCGGACGGGCATTGCCATTGCAAAAGCTGGTGATGGTGCTGCGGATATCCGCCCGTCGTCGTCGGATCGTAGTATGACGGTTCGTGGTGGTCGTTGCAACTTCCGTCCGGCGAGGGGTCTTCCTTCAGGTTCATCAACACGGTGGCGAGATCTATTTCATTTTCGCTATAGTTGGTCGAGTAGCTGCCGTCGTAGTCCCACTATAAGATGGTCAATATACAATGTAATACGATGCACGTCAATATACACATAATATTATAATATTATATTGTCCGGTATCAATGGAATACGTGCACGGACGTAACTAGGAGGGGGGGGGGGGCTTGCGTGGGCTTCAGTCCCCTCAGAATTTCTTAAGCCTCTATATGTTTTATTAATAAAAATGCTAGGGCTGAAGCCCCCCTAACTTTAAGGTCTAGTTACGCCTATGAATACGCGTGATGTACCTATATATTATGCTGCAGGATGATTCACCAACCACGCTAACCCTTTTAATAGTTAATAAATTTATTCAAATTCTGATTTTTGGAATTTTAAGTACCATATTTTCAAACTCTTGAGATTATTTTATACCATTTAAGGAGGAATGCGCCGTAGCGATATATGAACTACTTTTTTTTTAAATGTGATAACCAACATATTTTACTGTAAATTGTTAAGCAGATGATTTTTTTTTTTATAAATCTCTATTCGTTGCTTTCTATGGGTAGTACTAAGAATAGTAATATAGATTTGGAAGATATGGTGGTTATGGTGTTTTAAAAATTAGTAATTAATGAATAACGCTTATATCAATTATTTTTAAACATTTTTTGAATCTAAAAAGTGGATTCCTACTATTTATTTAAATATTATACATATTACCTATATGTATTTTATACTTTTGTAAGATTTTTTTTAAGGACTACATTCCTAAATTCCTAAGTGTAAATGTGTGATATACATTTTGAACTACCTACTTACTCGAATGAATTTTGATTTAGACCCATAAATTTTTTTTTAAATTAACTGTTTAAGAGGACACCACACCCGCATGTGTTGTTTCCGTTTTATAAAAGTGTAACATACCAAATTTACGCTTAGAAATTCAAGTTTTATGCCGTTAGCTTAAAAATTAGAGTGAATCCGACCTATTATAAAACTTAATGGTAAGAATATTATCTGTATTTTGTTGGAAGTTTTCACGATATTTCAGTTTTTAAGTGAGTTATAGCGTGTATAATAAATGTAAATTAAAAATGCTCATGACTCACTTAAAAACTGAATTATCGTAAAAAAACTTCCAACAAAAGACAGATAATGTTCTTACCATCAAGTTTCATAATAGGTCGATTCACTCTAATTTTTAAGCTAACGGTATAAAACATGAATTTCTGAGCGTAAATTTGGTATGTTACGTGTTTGTAAGATGGAGACAACATATGCGGGTGTAGCGTCTTCTTAACAGTAAAAAGTGTTAGCTATCATTTGTAAAAAAAGAAGTTTTTACCATTATTAACTAAAAAAATGGTTCTTAATTATACTTAAAAAGGCCATTAAATAGAATTTAAAGTAAAAATAGGGATGTATCATACTTGGTGAATCACGCTGTCTAATATATTATGTTTAAATTAAGTATTCCTCGGTCCTATAGGCTATAATAGTCATATTATACATGTGAAGAAAAAAATTGATATCGTTTGATTTTTGTCAATATTTTTTAATAATAATAGTTTTGTATCTTTATCTAGACAAAATGTATAGTATAAATATCTATTGCCTATATAATGACTATTGTTATCTAAAGCCTAAGCTACCTCCGTTGATTTTTAAGAGAACGTCCCACCCGCACGTGTTGTCACCGTCTTACACACGTAGGTACGACATAGACAAAACGCGTTTACGCAGTCTGAGTAGAACTCGCTCAATTTTGGTTCGAAAGTAAAAATACCTATTTAAAATTGAATTGTGACAATATTTTGGGAGGCAAGACATTGAAAAATTTTAATGTTAAAGGTATTTTAAATATGTTGAAATTGTTGCTATTTCTAAACGATACAATGAACGCTATAGGTATTGAGTATAATAATGAAAAAAACGCAACGACTTACCCTCAGAAATATTGTCACGATTCAATTTTATAATAGGTATTTTTACTTAAGAACCAAAATTGAGCGATTTATACTCTGACTGCGTAAACGCGTTTTGTCTATATCGCACGTGTGTAAGACGGAGACAACACATGCGTGTATGACGTCCTCTTATGAGACAGCAGTGGCGACTGACTCGTCTTCTGAATTGAGTCTTTGTGACCCGATGTATAAAATCTGCCAGTTGGCTTGTAACCAAACCAGTCCACCCCTGCTGAGAGATAAGTCCCGTTTAAAAACGTCTATCTGACCTATCTAGGAGGTATTCACGACCAACAAGTTATGCGTGATTTTCTTTTTTTACCAGGGGAACAAGTATAAAATACCTTTATATATATTAATATTTTACGAGTGAAAAAGTTTAATTTTTACATACTTAATGTTTGAGTCGGAAAATCGGCCCTGGCACGTGTCGTCGCATATTATATTATAATAAATTATAATTGTACGCGTTTTCGATCGTTGGCCATGCAGCTAAGAGTGTAATATTGAAACGATATAATTCAAGCCAGAAATGAGTAATGTTACTTTTCGTTGTTTATTCTTTCGTTTTTGTACAACAATATTAGCAATTTGAAAAAAAAATTGTACTTAAATATTATAATATAAATATGTATTTCAACGTTACCTGTGACGATAGGGTATAATCATCTGGCATACAAAATTCATTCGATTCGTACGTATTTGCGATGTTCACATCATTCAACGCCCACATCCTTAAAACATATTACACACATTTGATTTCGATAAAATATTTGGTAATTATAACGAATATCAAATATTCAAACGTAAAAATAGTAATTTGAAACATAATCACATATAGTATATTATTATGTCGAAATCATACGATATCTTAATTAGGTACCTAACATACCTATATTATAATAATACTACCTAATGTAAATTGTAACAGTAATCAGTGGTGTATTTAGGTTTTTGTCATGTATGGGGGGGGGGGGATATGATTAATAGCAACGCTTTTAATGCTAGTGGCCTTAAGTTAGGACTGAAACATTTTGCATATTATATACAGCCTTTGGGAGGGGATTGATCCCCCCCCCCCCCGTAAATACGCCACTGATAGTAATATATGGTTGATGATCGACTGAATTTAGCAGGTACCTACAAAGTATATTTGGAATAAATAATATCCTTCTAATTTAACTTCTATAGTTCTGTAGCTACTTATTTTCAAATATTTTGGTTTTCTACAATAATAAAATATAAATACAGTCTTGTATTCCGCTTTTTCATATAATTTATTAATAATTAATATAGTATATAATGATATAATATGATGTACGTATATACCTATTAATAATACACATGTATGCACATATTATTATCATATAAAGACTATTATTTGTTTCCGTTCTGTTGAAAAATAAGGTACATAGGTACATTATATTGTATATATATCTATAAATATTAATTTACTTCATTTTCTCACGCGGGACCTTTGAATATATAATTTAACTTACAAAGTTACAATGATAGGTATATATATATAAAAAGTTTGTACATAATGTGTTTTATTGGTTTTATTGGTATATATATTATATTTATTATTGTACCTACATCTATAGAGGTTTAAAATGTTTGAATAATGCAAAATGTATTTAGTGCTATAGCCTATAAGTTTTTAAAATCGTGTTTAAAAGATACCATTTTATGAGAACTTGCATTAATTTATTAATATATTAATGTATGGAATAGATTTAAAAATAATGGAAAATTGTCGTATAAATATAACAGGGGTGTGATAAATTTCAGCACGTTGAATTTTTTTTAACTGGAATCTGAAGTGTAACGAAAAATAATAATAATACATTAATACCTATAGGTATAATATTATTAAAACAAGTATGATAAAAATATTCAAAGTCATAATAATAAATTATAATATCATAAAAAAATATGGCTGTTTAAATAATAGGTTAAGATTTATACACCTATACCGCGTATAGTTTAGATATTTATATTATTGTCTATAATCACTTATTAGTGCTCGAATTGGGTGTGTGTTGAGTGGGGAGGGCTGCACAAGGGGAGCATCTCTATTTTTTTATCACTGAAACGAGTTTACGGCTCAAGCTGCCTGCCCAAATTAATTTTTTTGACAATGAATGTTATCTATTGCATTGTTACTGCCAATAAATTAATTCAAAAAATGTAATGAATTTTGGTTTTTGAACATTTTTGATTTTTAGTTTAGATTAGTTTGTTTATGCAATAATACGACTAGGTATACGGACTTTTATACGGCTTTTGACTTCTACCGTTCCTACACATAGTCACACCGGTTGCGACGGCCACTCCATTTGTCCAACAATCCCTGTCCCTCACCGAAAGCAATACCTAGTAATACCACCATATTGTTATTAATTGTGTTATGAGTTATATAGTTATCGGTAATTATTATTTTTCCATGTTTAAGTGACAGCAGTCACTTATTAATAATTACTCAGTAATTTACTAATTGTATGAACTTATAATGTGGTGAATTTAAGCGAATGAAAATCTACGTTCACTAATATTTCATTTTAAAATTTAAGTCTATATGAACCTACGCGGCTATGCATTAGAAATCGAATTGTAGTATTTAAAAAAGCTTAACGATACCTGTGGGTGTCTCTGTGTAAATAACGTAGCTTTTAAATCGTTAGATTGAACTTCTCCATACTTAATTTTTCAGAAATGTTCTTTATTTTGAAAAGAAATAACTTTTTTAGACGTTATATTTTTGTAAAATTAAAGTCACGTGCAACTCAAGTACATTTTACACTGCAAAATATAATTTTATACTTTGATTTTTTCACGCGTATACGTTTGTTTGGGAACATGTTCATTAGTGTTTAACTAATATTTTTGGTTTTTTAAACACAACTTATACTTATAGTGACATCATCTAAAGAAAAATACTTTTCTAAACACTAAGTGAGAAGAAATACGTGAAAATTTCGATTACAATCGAGGTACCCACAAGGCCACAACTCCTATGCGATGAACATTCACTACAATCTAATAATAATATAATATATTATGTGCCGTATGCTTATATTTTCATACTAATTATGATGAAGAATAAAGATTTTAACGCATGTATATATATATTATATTATAGATTATATGGCGAAGAAAAGTTCTATCGGATGATTCGGATGTGATCTAATATACCATGTGGAACGTGTATGGTGCATGTAGGTATACTCTGCAGTACCTACCTACATTTTTGTAGTTAGTCAAACGGTGTACCATATAAATATATAATTCATATACCTAGTGATGGACAATCAACATTCAACGATAGGTACGCAAATTACGGTAAAAAAATTTAAATTATAATTATTCAAAATTATAAGAGGAGCAGATTATAATATATTCATATCCTATATAGTTAATAGTTATATGATATGGTGCAAAATGTTAGCAGTAATTAGTAAGTACCTATGTATAATAGTAAATACAGAATTTTACTATTCCAACCTAATTTTAATGTGGATTTTAAATTTTAAATTTTAGTGAATTTGTCTCATGTTTAAATTTCATCATCATCATTAATCAAACATTCAAATGAATACTATTATACACTTATTTTTAGCATCAAGAGTTAACAACAGAGTTAATTATGATTTCTAATTTTTTTTTAAAGTTTACCATGTTCGCTGGACATTGACTTCCTACTATATAAGGATTTAAAATGGCAAATTAATTACCTCATTATAATGTTAAACCAAGTGGTTATTGTTTTAGAAATGATTGAATAGTTTTAATTGTACGTTTGCACCTATTAGATAATAATCGAATAGGTATACCTATAGTATTATAATACATTAAAACTGACATCCATGTCATTTTTGAGTTTAAAGGAAATTTTAAATAGACAATAATTGGAGCTTCAAAAGTTTTTAATAACTATTCTTTATCGGTTGACAATTCGTTACTGCAGATGAATGGTTAAAATACATTTTTTAGAATTTTTAACAGCATTTGCAAAAGCTCGTACCTGCAAATATAGAGACTCTTTTAATAGTAAATAGTAAATACTAATTATTTTGAAAGGTTTTAACGTTTTTGATAATATTATTTACACATAATTTGCGTCAACAAAATTTGTTGGTAAAAAACTATATTTTAATTTCCTGTTTCTAGAAGCAGAATATGTTTCTGAATATGTTCAATATAAAAATCAAATTTTAAACGAGTATTTAATTAGTTATAATTATTTAAAGTTTTTATGGGCAGAGTAGAGGACAAAAATTGTACCGGGTACCCCTGTGCTAATCCACTGCATTTATTTAATATTTAAATATTTATAACTTATTAACAAATCGTTCGAAATTCAATTTTTTTATACATCAATGGAGTATGAAACTTTAAAATTAGTTTTGCAGTAATTCAGAAGTTATTAATCCCAGGGGCTAGGGCATATTAAATCTGAACTGTTATTGTATTTTATGATTGTATATATAGGTTTGATAAAATTGTCAATATACTTGAAAATGTTTAGGCTTTACATTTATCTGAATAGTAATAATATATAAACTAAAACAATATATATATATTATATGTGTGTCTGTGCGTGTGTTACATAATATTATCCACTATGTAAATCAGGTAAGTATACCTATATATATATATATTACATATTGTATATTAAGTTATCATTTAATAAAAAATTCCAAAGAAATAGTATAAATCCTAAAAAAAAATTTAAAAAAACTACCAAACTGAATTGTGTTGACTATGTTCTATAGGTACACATCTTATACCATTGATTATAAATATATAATTATTTATAATCAATGCTTATACCAACATATCAATAATATGTTCACATAAGCTGATAATGGTATTGAAATATTCAGTATAATTATTTTTCTATATTTTAATGTACTTGATTTCATGCAGGTATAGATCTAGAGTATAAAATATCATGTGTAATTTAATATAAAATTTTACTTACATGAATGCTTTTGTTACACTGTTGTCAAAGTAGTATTTATTTGTACGACTGATATTGTAAAAATATTGATTAAGCACCTTTCGAATAACGTATCTAATATTATAATATTAATATGATGCACATCTAAACTGCACAAATTTCTAACAACTCAAAATATATTAATACAATATTTATGGTTAATTTATAAATTGTACAAAATAATGTAAACACGCAAGTATATATTTCAGAAGATAGACGTAGTTCTTTCTGTGGTACACTGTAACTATTTATCATCACTAACTTTAACTATAGTCTATAGCTAAAAGATTAACTGATCAAGCTCACCGGTTCCTGGTCCATATCGCGACGTCCATTGCCCCTCTACTATTTCGCGTCCTTGGGCAAATATTATTTGTGACCTGACCTAATGAACATGAAAAATTTCAAATGCTAAATTTATTATAAAATATTTTCAATAACAACAACAATTATATTAATTTTTCTAACTATTTTTCATTTATTATTACTGGAACTTTTAAAGAACTTATGTACCATTGTACCTACTTATATTTTTTAATTATATCGAGCTTAACAATTTATTTATGGGTAAATCTAATTACTTACTAATATAAAAAATTACAATTTAAAATTCAAATACATTAATGCAATACCTATTATAAATATTGTTAAATAAATCTTAAGTGTTTAAAATTGTACACCCATATTAATTGGTAAACCATGATGTAAACAACTATTTAGGGAGGGAGGTTACCTATTATATGTTACAAAGTATTTTTTTAACATAATAATAAAACAAATTTTAATTTAGTGTCTTATAAAGAACACGAAACAATTAATCCCTCCATCAGTAAATCTGACTATTACAAAATCTATTATATATTTTTGGTAGGTATGTAGTTGAAGTAATTTCGAAATAATATGTTTAGTTAACATAATTAGGTTATAGATAAATTGAATTGAAATGAATCTATGCTATAAATAAAGTAAATTTTTTTAAATCACTCTGACTTGACTGCAATATAGACAATATAATTCAGCGTGGAAATTAATTTATAAACTATTAACACATTTTAGTTAGATTTATCAATTAATCTACTCACTCAATCGGATCGTTTTTTTGTTCATTTTAAAAATAAATCCTATTCTTCTCTGGAAATTGTTCACGGGCCACCAAAATTGTTGATGTCGGTGAAAACCAATGAACAAAAATGATAACTTACAACATTAGAACGTATATTAATATGAACGGTTTTTACAATTTTTCTTGTCTGCGGGCCAGATAAAATTTGTCCGCGGGCCGTCATTTGGTTACCCCTGCGCTAGATTATCATAGTTTTATGGATGGGGTCAGGGGCGCCATTTGAGTTTTATAATAGGGGTGCCAAAATTTAAGCAGGCCAATTTTTTTTTTTGTCAGGCCACTTTTTAAAAAATAGTAAATACAGATATTGCTTACACTGGATACCCCCACCAAAAACCGCCGGTGCATGCAGTGCCGTCAGTCCGTTGTGAACTATATAATATGCAGTCAGTTCCAATTAGCACCACTATATGATATACGTATTTACGTACAATTTATTTCAAATTGGTGTATACTTATTGGACAGTTTTGATCGGCGACCGCCATGCACGATTGAGTGCGAGAGTAGGAGAAATTGGGCTCGGGACGGCCGTCGGCGCATTCTAAATTCTAATCCAGGCCATGAAGATATAGAAAAAAATAGGGGAGCCAAAGTATACCCTGCTCCCCCCCCAAATGGCGCCCCTGGATGGGGTTGGGATTTATTTACGAAATTAAATGATTACATGTGAATAATACTATATTACTTTATATTACTATATTATAATGTAGGCATTATAAACTAAAATTAAGATTTCCATTGTAAATAAAAATATTAAAAATAATAATTTTGACATCTATTTCCTTGTTTCTACAACTTGGTGATAAAATTACCTTCTATGGTAAAATATTTAGGAACACAATTAATTCAGATGTTACAATATCACATTGACTGAATATTATTCTAAGAATATACAATGCATACATTATTATTATTATGTACGCAAGCTAACATCTTAGCAGGTACCATATACCAGCCATCGTACGGCGAATACACGAATAGTGCGCACGTCATACGAAAGCGGAAAGGAATAGAAAAAACCAGGTTTATTTCTGTCAATTGTGATTTCGGAAATTTTCAGTACACGTCACATTGAGTTTGCAGATGTGTATGCACTGCATACGAAATTAGCTCATCTTTGAGTGCACCAACTTAAGCACACAAACATGATTTTATATACTGCGAGTAGGTTCCTACCTGATTCCGGATTAAGACTGCATTTAGACTTTGAAGTACAGGTGTGAAGATTATCAATGGTCATCGACTATAAAATAATAAATGACATTCATAAAGGTACTTATAATAGGTGTCGAGGATTTAAATATAATATATTATATACTTACGAGCTGTGTCTGAGTGGCGCTCCGAGGGAGACGATAATCCGCTGTCAGCTATCTATATATTTGAGCGGATATCTTCAAGTTTAAGTTATTAATTATTAGAGATGGAGAATATAAGTAAAAAAAATTTATCAGTAAATGTGCTAATAAAGTGGTAAAAATGGTAAAAAAGAATCCAAGGTTAATTTTACTAATTAAATGTCTTATAGACATCTTTTTTCTTAGCAAAGACGATTGTTATTACTTTGTTGTATTCTTGACAAATTTAGTTCTTTCTAATAATAACAGTAATAAAAAACTAAAAATGGATCTATTGTTCTGTATCAGTACATATTATGAATATTTAATTATTCATAATAAAAATAATAATTTGAACAATTCAAATTAATTAATCAGAATTACCACAGAATTTCCTTTATTTTTTTTTTATGTTCAAAAGTCAAAACATTTATATTTATTTACTTTTAACTATTACATACTTATATACAGTGTCAAGAAAATAGAAAATATATGACAAGTATAATAATTATTGTATTGGTATTTATTATCAGTTGATAAATAGATATTTCTTTGCAATTCGGGATAGGCGTTTTTGATTGCATTTGTATGGGTAAAAAAAATTGGTAAAATTTCGCCATCAAAACTATTAAAATAAAATTTAAATCACCATCTCCGCTATAATATAACTCCCAGATTCTCTGCATATGCTTGACATTTTGCCCAAGTTCATTGTTGTAAAATAATTGTCAAACCTAAATGTATAAAATCACCTAATGTATTTAGTTTATACCTAGGTATACATTTAGTACCTATACAGGGTGATTTTTAAGTATGCTCACCCCATTTGTATGGTTAAATGATGCATGTATTCAAATTATGATTTTTGGAATTTTTAAATGTAATTAAAGACGATATATTTTCGAATAATTTGATTTTTACAATATTTAAGGAGGATCTTGTGATGATACTAACTTTGGTTTTTAAAATAAGAACTTATATGTTTTAAACAAAATTATCTGGTTCTAAAAATTCTAAGTACTCGAAAATATCGTCTTTAATTACATTTAAAAATTCCAAAAATGAGAATTTAATATATGCATGATTTAAGCATAAAAATGGGGTGAGCATGCTTAAAAAATCCCCAGTATACAACCGTGGACTTGTTAAATTAATAAAAACATTATTGTTTGTTTGAATAGTGCAATTAAATAGGCATTGAAACTTGAAAGTATTTAAAAACGAATTTATAGGTAAAATATTTCAACAAATAAGCATTTTACGCGAGATATTATAAACAAATAAAAATCGCTTTTTGTTTATAAGTCTTTCTAGACTTCCAGTTTTAAAATTGTATATTTTACTGTACAACCTGTACTCATCGTAAATAATACGATGTAAATATAAGTATATAACACTAACCTATTGAATTAAAATTAAAAACTAAATATTTAGACATAGTATTGCGTCGAGTGGGGCCCCTCGACCTTGTAGCCCCCGGGGCAATGTCCCCCGGCTCCCGCTTTAAACTATGCTTGACCGTAATAATAGAAGCCATTATAATATTATACATAGTCGTGCTGTAGGACGAATACAACTAAAAATTCTGAAATATTATCATACTGCAGCAGCGTTGCGAATAGGCGCCAATCCTGCATCGCGTATAGATTAATAAATTGTGACATCGCACGCGCATGACATGTTGTGCATGTGCAAATAAAATGAAAAATGCATTTAAAACAGCATTGCGTTTTGGATAGTATTATATTGTTTTGGATCTATAAATCGATTGTAAAAGAGGTTTTTTTTTTTATTTATTTATTATAATAAATAGTTATGTAGTTATTATTAGTTTTACAATATTTCGTGACGAGTATAATGCGCGTGTACTTATATAAATTATTGCACCCGTTACCTACGTCTTGTATTTTATACATAAAAAATATTAAAAATAACTGCCTTTTGCAAAACAGCTGTGTACGGAAACGTTGCACGTGTACTGGTTTGTAATAATGTAGGTATATACCTATATAGGAAGTATATAGATGGGTACTGTTGACTGATGAGTGATTAACGAATACAATAAAGTATTCGTCAGCGAACAAAATATTTGTGTGTGATACGTATAGAAGTAATCGATGTAAAATTGTAATTTAAACGAATTTAATTGTAGCCCACGAGGCACGAATAGTTGTATTTTAGTTGTATTATTAACGTGCTCTATACGAAGTTCGATATATGTTAGGAGTTAGGCGTTGGTACTTTGCAATTTTCATATAGGTATCTATCTATGACTTTAACTACACGGTACGCCCCTTACACAAAATACGCGTGTACTTAGATATGTATTTGTTGTGCCTACCTATATCAATACCGCGACGTATTTAAATCGACTAAAAATATGCGATCTTGATCAATTTAAATTTTATATTACTGCAATACTACATAAGAAAATATAAATTTTTTTTAAATTCATCAAGATCATCTATATAAATGATTAAACATCTCACAATAATGTAGAACTTGTACCATTATTTGGACGAATAGGAGCATACGCTAAACTATTGGTATTCTTCCCCGTGATCAGTACCTATACAACGACGAGTTTTTATTAGGTATACGTTACCTACGGTAGATACTGGGCTACTGCTTAAATTCATGTTTTACCATGTTCGATATTTTAATATATATTTAAAACGTTTGGTTTTGGTACAAACCAGTGACGTCAAGCGCTAAACTTGAATCTCAATGAATAGAGGAGACATGAGGTAATTGCTTGGAGGGAGAGGCCAGTAGTACGTATAATTTAAAACTTCAATTTTTTTTTTTTTTACAAATTACCTTCAGTTTTGGTAATAAACAGAAAAAACAAGAACAGATTTTTTATATCGCGCGTTCAATAAATTGAAAATATTTTTCGAAAAAAAGAACCTAAATAAAATTAATCTCAGCATTTCAATTATTGTACGATTTAATCATTTTACAATAACGTTTAATATCATACGTTTTCTACACGGTAATAGGTACTGCTCGCAACGCAAATGTTTTTGATAAAATCCCTCGCACGAAAAAAGTAAGTATACATAAGTGTCCATTTAAGAATAATATTTTGGAACGATAATATTATAATTGTTATCATGTAATATAACAAGTTGTGGGCACATGTATACACAGATAGGTAGGATAGGTACCTGTATTATTTCGTACACAATTATGACGTAGGTACAGCTGCAGTATATAGGTACTATGTTTTTACTCAAGATACTCGGCAGTGGCGATATAAAAATAATTTAATGCATTCACGGAGTTTGGGCGGTTTGAAAGAGTGGGGGTGCGTGGAGCGTGGGGACGGTGACGCGTGTTTTCGCGCATGAAATTCGCGAATATTATATTATAAACACATAAAATATAATATGATAATGTAGTATTAACGCGACGACGACGAATAAAAATTAATAGAAGTGGCAGCAGGTCATAATATTATTATATAAACACGAATGTTATACACCGTGTGCGAATATATTACCGCGTGTTACCACGTACCAGCTATAATATTATACACGCTCACACACAAACACACTTCTCTGTATCAAAATAATATGCAAACACCTAAAAAAATGTGTGTTTAAATATCCTGTATTTATCGTACGCCGTTCAAATACGAAATCGACGGCGGCGTTACACACTTACACGGCGCACACGCGCCGCATATAATACGGGCATAGCCGCATAGGTACGGCCATTCTGGTTTTTTAAAGGTCATCCGGTGGCGAAGAAGAAGAAGAAGAAGAAGAAGAAGACGAAGAAGACGAAGCTGACGACGACTACAATTACGGCGTCACAGACATAAATTAATGCAATATATCGTTAGAAAAATAAGGGAAGTGGTGCGTCGGCGTGTGTTTGTGTGTACAGCGGCGCGGCGGTACCTATACAATACACGTCGTACAGTGCGCGTGCGCCCCGCTGCAAGGTGCATGGACACGACGGCGCCAAAACTGCAATTTACTATATTATTATTATTATTATATTTATATGTACAACACATTATTATTATTATTATTACAACGGCCGTGTGCGAGTGCATAAACGCACACACACAATGAATGCACCGCCGCAGCAACGGGTTGTGCAACATGCAACTGCACATAATGATATTATTATTATTATTATTATTACTATTATTACTACGTACGTGCAAAACTAGTCTTTGCCACGTGCGTGAGACTAGGTTTTTTTTTCTCACGGAACAGCGTGCGATGACGCCGCACTGCCGCCACCACCACGGCCCACGACAGCTAACTATAGCCTAGGCTAGGTATAGGAATTCGTTTAAAATAATAATATCCGATCCAATGGTACATGACGTGTATATTATATTGTGATACTTCAATGTGTAACTATAATAGGTATTACGGTGCCCGCTGTAAAAAACACGTATCCCGGTATACTCCCGCGGTACATACCTAGGTATATATATTATATATACGCACTCCGTACCGTCAATATTTGGGACAGTCAGTGGGGTACACGCGAAATTTAACCGTGAAAGATTGCAAATTATCATATATAAAAAAACCCTTTATGGCTTTATGCGAGTAACAACGATATTATTATTATTGTTTATATGTTTTTGTGACGCGAGCGATATATGTGTTTAAAATCATACCTATATACCTACATGCATAAATGCATAATTATGATAATATGGTTGTGGGGTTTAAAAAATATACACCCTTAGTTTTTCCCCCTCCGCTCCTTTTGGGAGATGGTATTTTGCGCCAATTTTAGTACCTACTGGCTAGTGGCTTCTTTTAATTTACGCCACCAACAAGTACTTGCATTTAAGCGCGTATGTAGTCTGTGCCAAATTAATAAAAAAAACAACATGTTATTTGCCAATTCGCGCTACATCTAAATATTATAATGCGCCACGACGAAAGCGAAATCACATAATACGTATGTAACCTGCATTCTGCGCCATACTTTCAATTTCTACTATTGGAATTTAGCTGAAAAATTTACTAAGCTCACATCAACTATATGCTTATAGCCTATAGCACATAAATATAGAGTCAATATTATATATATATTATATTTTTGGAAAACAATTTTTAAGGACTATTATCATAAGTACGAAAATATTGATATCTTAGAAGTTAGAACTATTCTTCCGAACTTTGAATTAGGTACATCGACATTTTTAAAAAAAATTATTCACTTAATAATTTACAGTAAAAAAGTTCTCATTTGAGTTTGTATCGCCACAGAATACTTCCTAAGTACGAGTAGTGAAGAGTAAAAAGAAATTCAAGAATTTTAAAAAGGTGGGTAAGTGGATGTCGCTCTGCTGTACAGTAAGTTACAAGTGGGTCACTGTAATGGATAGTGTTAAATTTGAATTCAATGATATAATATCATTGTATAAGAAAAACGATTCTGAGCGAAAACAGTCAGTTAACCTATGATATTACTAAGTATATTTGATAATATTATTTTGAGTAAAGTAATTTATATATTAACTTATTTACGTGGAACCTCGTTTTAAATTTTCAATCCTGAGCTACAAAAGTTGAACATTATATAAATTTTTAACTACAAAATAATTATTAAATTATAATTTTGTCAAAATTTGAACTTTAAACGCTTATAAAATAAATTGTACCTATATATTTTTAGTATTTTTCAACTGCTATTGTAGCAATTCATCAGGAGCCTTGCATTAAATTTTCACGCTTTTCTACCCAACAAATAAAACATTATTGATATTTATAGAAAAAAAAACTAAAAAAAATGGAAACTGACAATGTCCGTAAACAGCTCAAAAATAGTCAAATTATTTTCAAAATTTTATCGTGTATAGAAAATGCTAATATAAACATTCAGTGAAATTTTCAAGTATCTACAGTTATACGTTTTTTAATTACAACAAAATAAGAAAATCGTTACATGAGAAATCAAGTGAATATTAAATGTTGTAAAAATATGAATTTCAAACGCTCATAAAAATTTAATTTTACTTTCTTGTGGACATTTTTCTTTTGATAAAGGTAGACAAACTTATAGATAATCTTATATTACATTTTCAAATCTTAGATTGAAAAAGAAAAATTTTTATGAATTCTCAACTCAAAATAATTTGCTAATTTTCGTGATTTTTCCGTACTTTGTCAATATTTGAACTTTAAATGCTTATAAAAAAAACTGTGACTAAGGGTTTTTAATATTTTTCAAATGTCATTGTAACAATATAGTAGGAGCCTTATTTTAAATTTTCAAGCCTTTTTACCCAACAAATAAATTTTATTGACATCTATAAAAAAAAATACTAATACAATTGGAAACTTAAAATGTTCCTAAACAGTTCAAAACAAATCAAAATATTTTTAAAATTTTATCGTGTATAGCAATTGCAAATATAAACAACCAGTGAAAATTTCATTAGTTTTAGAGTTACACCAAAAACCAAAATCGATTTTCTCGAAAACAGATTTTGCTCAAAAATTCCCATTTTTCCCAAATTTTTCTTTTGTTTTTCACGGTGCTTTTGAAAACTACTGGGAAATTTTTACTTTTGACCCCCCAAAGTACCAACTAGATTCACTTTCCTATAAGAAAAGTTATTTTTGAAAAAAATCCAAGCACTTTTACTGCCCTAAAAGGTGATGACAGACACAAAAAAAAATAAAAAAAATAACACACATCATTGTAAAATCAATACATTCATCGCTTCGCTTAGAATCTAAAATTCCAAAAGTCATAATTGAATAAATTCATTATTAAAGTAAAAAAAAGCAGGTAAGTGTAAGTCGCTCTGCTGTGAGCGATAAAATATCACTGTATACGAAAAACGATTCTGAGCAAAGACGGTTTGTCAGCCTATAGTATATTTTATATTATATTTATATTGTTATTATTAATATGGTAGCCGGTTAAGTTATATTATTATTATTTGTTTATTATCATTTTTGTATATACCTTAGAAGTTATCTACGAATAATATATTTTTTTAAATATATCACAACACTAAAATCCTTCTTCCTTGTTTAAATATCCAATTTCGTTCAAATTTGAACATAAAATAATTATAAATAATTAGAGTGATTATTTTTTTAAAAACATAACTACAATTTTTATAATATTAGTCTTCTTTCTTTAAGAAGAGTCAAATATTTCACCATGAGATGAATATCAATTGCATCAGTTAAATCTTTGTTACAATTTAATGACATTACATTTTGTAAGTGATCTGCTCCAAATAGTAGAACACTAGAACGTAAACAATTCTTCACAATTTTCAATTTACGGACGGTGCTCATTTGATGCAGTATTAATTGATGCGGTAAAAATCAATCTGCATATTGTATTGCCTATCGAAAAAATATGTTTTATTGATGCAGTGGTGGTGTAAAATATGTAATTCAGCTATAACTCCACCATAGGTAATCACAAATATTAGATTCAGGAGGGAATATTTTCATATATTTTTTTTAAATCATCTTTTAAACAATTGTTTTTCCGTGGAACTTAAACATACAATTTTTTAATTGTTCTCAAGATAAATTTATCAATGTATTGAATACTTTTTTGAATTTCACTCTGTAAAAGACTTTCAAATTGATTGTGCACTGCAGTGCATTCGCGCACTCGTGTCTTATCTTGTTGGGCTTCAATCTTCTTCGATGGTGTCGCCGTGTCGGCTGTGTAGTGTGTATCTTAAACCGTAGTTGTATACTTGTATACCTAACTTAAATCAGCCATAACCAGGATTCCTTCAAGGGGGGAGAGTGCAAAAAAATGTATTGAACTACTGTTTTCCTGAATATATACATACATTTTCTTTCTTAAGAGGATGTCACACCCGCATGTGTTGTCTCCGTCTTACAAATGTACAACTTAGCAAATCTCTGTTTTGCGCGGGACAACTTTTCTCGCACCATATTTGTTGTAGAACTACCAAATTTTCCCAATACGTAAAGAAGAACTTTATCTGTGCAACAGCATACTCTTTTTTTTAATAGCACTTCCAGTCGTTTTTTATAAGCAAATGAAAAAAAAAACAAAAAAGCAAATAACTTTTATTGTATTTATGTTATCTAAAATATGGGCACGCTGTTGCATAGATAATTTTCTACCCTATATGTTCAGAAATTTTGGAGCTATTACTACAAACACAGAAAGATAAAAGTTGTCCCACGCAAAACAGTTTTTGCTATGTTGTACACTTTAAAGACGGAGACAACACATGTGGGTGTGACATCCTCTATTTGTTGGGTAAAAAAGCTTGAAAATTTAATACAAGGCTCCTACTATATTGTTACAATGACATTTAAAAAATATTAAAAATCCTTGGTCAGTTTTTTTTATATGCATTTATAGTTCAAATCTTGATAAAATACGGAAAAATCAGGAAAATTAGCAAATTATTTTGGGTCGAGAATTTATAAAAATTTTCCTTTTTAAATCGAAGATTTAAAAATGTAATACAAGATTATTCATACAATTGTCTATCTTTATCAAAAAAAAATTTCTACAAGCAAATCAAATTAAATATTTATGAACATTAGAAGTTCATATTTTTACAATATTGGATATTCATTCGATTTCTCATGTAGCGCTTTTGTTATTTTATTGTTCTTCAAAAACTAATAACTGTAGATACATGAAAATTTCACTGAATGTTTATATTTTTATTTGCTATACACCATACAATTTTGAAAATATTCTGACTCTTTTAGAGCTGTTTACGGACATAGTCAGTTTTCAATTTTTTTAGTTTTTTTCCTATAAATATCAATAAAATTTTATTTTTTTTTTTTCAAGGCTCCTGATATATTTGTTACAATAGCAGTTGAAAAATATTAAAAATACATACGCACAATTTTTGTTTACAAGCATTAAAAGTTTGAATTTTGACAAAATTAAAAATTATTTTGTAATTGAAAATTTATAAAATGTTCAAATTTTATAGCTAAGGATTGAAAATTTAAAACAAGGTTCCACTTAAATAGGTTATATATAAATTACTTCATTCACAATAATATCATCAAATATGCTTAGTAATATCATAGGCTGGCTGACCGTTTTCGCTCAGAATCGTTTTCTTATACAATGATATTATATCATTGAATTCAAAATTAACACCATCCATTACAGTGACCCACTTGTAACCTACTGTACAGCAGAGCAACCCACTTGCTCGCCTTTTTAAATTTATATTTACAATGTATGTCAATTAATTATTATTATTATGGTATAGTCATAATTTCTCATATTAATCTCATAAGTAATAATCAATAAGTTTCGATGAACATTTTCAGGGAAACTTTTTAAAAATAAAACTATGACAAGCCAATGGGGGGGGGGGGTCTGGACCCGGGGTTCACCCTCCTGGATTCGCCACTTGCCGCAACTTATAGGTAATCTATAAACTTTCGTATAAGTTATATCAAGTATCAACCATCAAATCAAATATTATTTTGTTTATGTTGTATATATAAATATTTTTGATTACCTATTAATAACTATTATTTATTACGTCACATTATATGCTTTTGTATTACTTCATATAATAAATGATATTTGAACATTCATATCATCTTAAATTATAATAAATTCATAATTTATCGCCGAATACTATGTTGAAATTACAAATTTGCCGACCAAAATGAACCACTTGTCGTAAGTGGGGGGGGGGGGCTAAATCCAGCCACTGGTACTGATAGTAATATGGGTAATTTAATCATACAGTGTACCCTATTTTCGCGAGCATGGTATATACATATTATATACCAAAATGTGGTAAGTTTCACTAACGAAACTCGTACAAATTAAATAAGTAGGTATGTAATTATTTTTCCGCGAGGTGTACAATGATAAAATAATGTAGGAAATAACAGTTACCTATAATAATATTATAAATGTTATATTTTATTTTGTGTAATACACTAATACATGCGGTACCAGCTGTATACCGTACAATATTGTACAAACGTTTACAAACTACGATTATGATTTTAAAAGTTGTAAGATATCACGGAATAGCGAATCGTATGCGGTTTTGGCGGGAAAACGGAAACCTATACTATTGGCGGAAGACGGTAGCGCCCGTTTATTATTATTATTATTTATTTATTTTCATTTAAAAACATAATACATTGAATTTTATGATACAATATAGTTTTTAAATGTGATTTGTGACCCATTTTTCCTGGTCCCTTAAACGCCATCGCAAACGATTATTTCTATAAGTCTTCAATCTTCACTTATTATAGCTATTTCTGATTTTCTGAAGTTGTGTTTCTTTCGATACTTAATATTCCTATATGTATACGCGCATAATATTATAAACGATCTTGTGTTATTGAATTATACGGAGGTAATTTATATCGTATTATATGCAATAATATATTTTATACATATACCTATGCAATATAAATATTATATTATATTATATTATATTATACTATACACGCGCGTGTACCTATATAGTATAAATGTATATATATATAGTCATATAGATACCTACAATGGTTCGCCACACAATCGCGTTTAATCGCGCTCGCACCGCGGATCGTAGTTACCCTTGGGCCGGGCGTACATTACATTATATACTTGCATTATATATATATATATATTATGTACATATACACATAGACAAGTGCAGTCGCCGTCGTTTCCCATTGTTGCCCGCGGTCACTATATATAGGTACCTACTGCTGCTAGTGTACAAGTACCTATACAATACAATAATATACGATGTATACCTATGTATATAACATGTAAGTATTTATGTACCTAATATAAAAAAAACCTAGTAAGTATATAACATATTATATACCTACTATTGAGCATTTGATCCCGCGGCGATGTTATTTCGCGGAGGAGATGTCGTATACCTAGGTATACTCGGTCGCGCGCATGCAACTAGCGTGATGCAGTACAGGTACCTATATACATTATATTATTATATTATATAAATATATATTATTATTATTATACGTGGTATAATAATACTGCGATGGCGCGTTGTCAATAATATGTCAATCAATTATATTATTATGTAGCTCCATAGTAGCCGGTCGCTGAGGGTCACGCCCACCAACGGTTTCTATATAAAAATACTGTATGTTATCGACCATGGGAATCGCTGCAGCGGGCACTCACAATTCACATAATAATACGTGCGAGTGTGTTTAGTTCTATTATTATACATATTAGGATTATTAATTCGTACATAATATAATATAATATAATATGCGCGTGCGTGGTGTTGTCACCGCAAAATTAACGAGAAATAAGATTGCAAAGATGAAAAATCACACACGTGCAATGTGTATAGGTACATAATAATATATATTATTGTAAAAAATCGTCCGCCACCTGCACCGGTGTGACCACTGCCCAGATCGTCATCGCGGCGGCATTGCAGCTAGGAAATTGTGGGTGGAGATTTCGCGTTCCTATTATTATTTTTTATATCGTTATAGCAGTATATTATAGCTATATGGTACCGCAGTGATACATATTATAGTATTGTATTAATATTATATATAGGTAGCGTGTGTCATCATAGTCTATAATATCTGCCGACTGCAAATTGTCTGACTTCCTGCATCGATAATCAGAACAATAATAATATATGATTCCAATAAACTCGTCACTCGAGGATCTATAAATATTAAGTATAATATGTACAAAAGCGTAGGTAGGTGTTCGAGGGAAACTGCAGCTGTAATAGGGCCACGTATAAATAAATATTCTCGCGAAAAGAATAATATACATTCCTCTTTATATTCGTCCTTATTAGGAAAAAGTATGTAGGAGACAAAAGACATCGATAATGAATTTTTTTATGAATGGGAAAATACCAATGTTAATGCATTCATATAACTCCGTGTCTCCATAATATCATAACGCCATATTATATATATACAGATGATTATTTTAAAACTTTAATAAACGCGTAATACTATACAAGTACAAGTTGTACTGTACAAGTCCTGTAGTAAAATCTATAAAAATGACAATATTTCAACCTTCATTTCTATTAATTTTACATTGAAAGTGTTGAATCGTTCAATATTTTTTCATTTTTTGTTATTTACTTGTTATTTTTTATATCATCATTATATCTATACTTCATTTGTTTTTATTTGAGGGGGGAGGGGGTGCTCTGAAAAGTTCTGTACGACCTGCTGAAGTGTAATGAGGCAAATAGTAACAATCGTTAGTAATAAAATGGTCGTTTAAGATTAATTTCATGGTGGTTCTCCACTTCTCCAGGTATTTGGAAAAACCGGTAAAACTACCAACAACCGATGATATTAACGTTTCAATATATAAGACTCCTGCGGGTTTGCTGGAAAAAGAAACTTTTTAATTATCAAGAATGGTAAAACCATTATATAATCATAAGTCTATGACCACTATAGTCTACAACTACATATTATAAGTTTATAACATATATGTTCTTATAGTTTAATTCTAATTTAAAAATAAGTATATGGTAGTCATAAATTATAAAACATTAGCTCCATAGCTATAGGTATAGGTATTTATTATTGACTATTGTATAATATAACTATAGTGACTATAATGATTTTAAGACTTTGTAGGCACTGTATATACGTGAAGTTTTCTTCCATACTCAAGAGATTATAGTTTTGAGAGATTTTTAGCAGGTTTCTATTATTGTTCATTAGTCATAACGTTGTAATACATAATTATAAAACACAAAAAAAACCCTTAATAAGTCAATATTATAATTCACTAGTACACTTAGTCCCCCCAAATGTCGGTCAAGTCCCCCCAGTTCAAAATCTAGTAATTAATACTAATTTTTATATTCTGTATTATTAAGCAATATGGCATATGGGGAGGGGTGCTTGAGTCCCCCCAAAAAATTTAGCCAATTTGCGCCTATGCTTATACCACTTCACCCCTCTCATCTAAACTTTAAGTACTTATAACTCATAAGTTACTCGTCCTAAATTCGATTTGTATGTATCGAAATACTCAGCAAAATATTCTGCTTTCGAAGATGAAATTCAAACGGTATGTTGCCATTCAAAAAATTAAAAAAAGTTTAAAGGATAAAAATATTTAAAACCACAATTTTTTATTGTTTTGAAACGACTTAACCCATCTAAAATTTTTTTTTCAAAAATATTTATTTTTTGGAAATAATAATGATGAATGTTTTACGTTAAACGATAATCATCACCTTACAACGAATCCCTACAAATAATGTATCATGTATTTTACATTAATTAATATTAATTTTTTCCTGGGTAGTTGGGTCTTGGGTAGCTCCGTGTATTTAAAGAGGGATTACATATTTTAAAAAGTCTCCACTGGCGTTTAACTCTTCCGTTTCCTACGATGGCAATACAAGGACACCGTGTTATAGTGCTGATTAAGTTTGATGCTAGTCATGATTTGTGTCAAACAG
Organism: Sitobion miscanthi; assembly: GCA_008086715.1. Classification (NCBI taxonomy): domain Eukaryota; kingdom Metazoa; phylum Arthropoda; class Insecta; order Hemiptera; family Aphididae; genus Sitobion; species Sitobion miscanthi. Next base: position 10,068,354 of record CM017800.1, on the reverse strand, counting down.
GCGTAACTAAATAATAGAAACATAAAATTGTGTTTGTATACCAGAAAAATGTACTTGTATTAAATTTCCATCACATAACAAAATTATGAAGGTAAATGTAGGTAGATAATAACATAATCGTGGGAACCTATATAAAGTATAGTGATTTACTACTATGGGCAGAAGTCAACACACCACGGACTTTATGTACCGCATTATATCTTTTAGTTGATAAAAATATATAGGTAAGTATTGAAACCAAAAGTATTATACCTATACTTTATAACGGTCAATAAGTGATAATATATGAATAATACAATATGTATAATCTGTTAATATTATTAACAATCTGATGTTTTATCAGACATTTTATGAACATTTTAAAATATTAACATATATAAATGATAGTTTATACCGATAGTTATGTAACTATAGGTAAGTATATCGTATAATATACACTATAAAGTAGTTCTTGCAACGATTAAACATTTAATATATATTACAATTATGTTTTTAATTATTATAATATTATCTTCTTCAGAATTACAGAATAGGTACATTGTATAATAATTATAGAGTCAACCAGCGGCGTATTTAAGAATTGTTATAGGGAGGTGATAAGCCATTGAATAATGAATAGTATACGTAAAAGTGGGGGACTTTGCCCCCCACACCCCTCTTAAGGTTTACAAAATTTACTAATTAAATGCCGTACAATTTACACTTTAAACACCATAAATTCTACATTGAATACCAATTAATCATTATTTTTAGTGATTAACAATAACACATTTGTTAATATTAATTGGATCTAAAATTAATTAAAATTTTTAATTTACATTCAAAAATATTCTTTACTATCACCACCAAAGTCCATTATTCCAATAATAAATTTAGTACAAAAATAATAGTATCGTAAATATTTATTTTTAGTATAATAGTTATTAATTAAAAGTAAGAACATCCAACAATATAAATTATTATTGTTCATTTGATAAATTAAAACTACTAATTTCAGACTTACGTACTTTCATAGTTTGGCAGTTTACACTTATAATAAAAAAATATGAATGATTATTTTCAAACAAATAAGAACGCTGATAGCCTGATTGTGTGGATGTGTGAGTAGAGGGGATTGATCCCCCCAAATCACCCCCCGTAAATATGCCGCTGGAGTCGACTGTATATATAGTATAGATAAATAACACAATTATTTTATTTTATTTTAACTCAATCAATATTTTTTTATTATATCATGATGTATATTATATACATATTTATATATAATTATAATGAATGTACGTTTGGATGGGATTATAGACTAGGGAACTACTGAATCGATTGGCATCATATTTTAAATAAATATATTCCTGGAGATTTCCTGGAGAGGAAAGTTTTTAAGAGGACGTAGCAAAGCCATTTGTTGTCTTCATCTTACAATTAGTACGTAACATACCAAATTTAGGTACGCTCAGGAGAACGCGTTTAGCTCCGTTAGTTTAAAAACCAGCCAAGTGCGAGTAGAACTCGCGCACAAAAGGTTCCGAACCTTCATATGTAAACATGTTGGCAACACTGTTTTTATCAGATATTCTAGGATTTTTAGTACTTTTTGTTACAGCGGCAACAGAAATACATAATCTGTGAAAATTTCAACTTTCTAACTTTCATGGTTCATGAGATAGAGCCTGGTGACAGACGGGCGGAGCCTTAGTAATAGGGTCCCGTTTTACCGTACGGAACCCTAAAAATTAGAGTGAATCAACCTATTATGAAACTTGATGGAAAGTACATCATCTGAGTTTGTATATGGGTTTTTTACGATAGTTCAATTACTTAGTTATGCGTGTATAATAAAGTGTAAATTAAAAATGCACATAACTCATCACTTAAAAACTGAATTATCGTAAAAAACCACATGCAAACACAGATAATGTTCTCACCATCATGTTTTATTATAGGTCGATTAACTCTGATTTTTAAACTACTTAACTGAATTAAACGTGGTCTGCTGAGCGTAAATTTGCTGTTATTTTCTTGTAAGGCGGAGACAACAAATATCTGTGTAGCCGTAGCGTCCTCTTAAAGTGCCGTTTTCAAGCTCTATAGTTTACTATACGGTGCAGGCTTACACATTAATTTCGCTTTGGCTCACGAAAATCGAATATTTTTCATTTATATAGTAAGGTTGCCATTGGTTACAAAAAAAAATTAAGAAACGTACATTGCTTATAGACTCAATAACTACTAAACTACTCGATGTTAAAAATATTAGGTAATTTTAGAGTATGATGGTTTGAACCACGTTCCAAAATATACTGAGTGGAATATCCAATCCGACATTAGCCCACGAACTTAAGTTAAAGGTATACACTAAAATCGAGATACACCTGCAATGTGTCTGCAGTGATGTACTGGTAAATATATTTATGAGCATACGCACTAATACAATATCTAAGCTATCTAAACATAAAAATTTTATTCCGCTCTGCTCAACAAAATTCAGTTAATCCCTTATAATATGTTTATCGTTTCTAATATTACTAGAAAATTATCTTAAAATGTGGCCTGATCGATCTCAATATTTTACATTAGGTATACGCCAAAAATCGAAAATCTGCTGACTCTATACGGCGTATACCCGCGTATGACACCGGCCCCTGGGTCCAATAATGTATGTGGTCTCTATGTTTAATATTAATATTTAATTTTTCCCGTGTGAAGTCGGGTTATACAGCAATATTATACAAATATTTATATATATTCATATCTGTGTGTATAAAATATGAATATTGACATGAATGATAGTCGATAGGCAATAGCAATATTTATGAAAATTTAAAAATGTCATTCTAGCCCTAGTGTTCTATCTTGTATTGAGATAAATCATAAATATGGTATTTAAGTAAAATTCTATATAATATTATTTAAGTATTTCTGTATAGGTATTAGGTACTTATATATATGTACAATAAAATAAGTATATAAGTAGGTTCCTACTCAGCGTCTCAGCCACTGATATAGTCATGCAGATAATTATAGGTGTAGACTGGGGGGTATAGGGGGCTATAGTCCCCTTCTGGAATTTGAATAGCCCCCCCCCCTCCCGTACGTCAATTTTTTTAGTACATTTTTTGAATATATGTTGTGTATCAGAAACATAATAGGTTATAACCGCCCCCCCCCTATATAAATTCATCACGTTACGCATATACAAATAATACACTAGATTGGTAAGTAGTAACCTGTGATAACAGCCGACACCAAATAATCGACACGTAGGGGTTGTGGACTCTTTATTATAATTTTTAGTGTTATATTAATATCAGGACACTTCAAATTTGATTAATGTATATTAAAATTATATATTCATAGTTAGATATTTTTTGTATGTTTTAAATGTATCAGAGAATAAAATTATTTAGCAAATAAATAAATAATAATGAGGCTTTATAGAAGTTATTGCACAATTGACATAGATTTCGACGTAGTGTGCACTACATTTTATGAGTGACACATACATATATGCACATTAATTGAACTTGACCGTCATCAGGACGACTTCCCAAGCGGTATTATTATAGTTTAGTAATGAGTATCGTAATCTGTGGATATATTTACCAGTTTTCCTGAAATCATGAAGACATAATTTATATTTTATTTTATTTTTCTACGGATCTGCACACCTATGACCTACCTATTATAAATATTTTGGTTACCTAACTTATATCCGCCGACTGAGTTCTTGTAGTTTCTTAGAAAAATGTAACTGCTGTACATTAAATATTAACATTATAACCCGAGTTTAATCTAAAACAAATGTTGTGCGTTCGTGCAAAAGGAATATAGGAATTTATATTTTGTTAAAAATAATACTGCAGGTAACATTTGTTTTCAGCTTATCAATTTTTGAGTGGCTCAGTCTTCGATAAAATGTTTTTTTTTAGATTACTGAACACACTTATTAACCAATATTAACACAAATAATAACGGTTATTAACACTAATAACACCCAAACCAATGGCGTACCGATAGAGTGGCACGATGGGCAAGTGCCACGGGCCCAGATGGAGGGAGGGCCCTTTAAGAAATGTGGCGAATCAAAAAACAGATCACCATTATTATAGAATTTTAGTTTTTGATAAAACTAAGTTCTATTAAAATTAAATCACTTTAAAATAAAATTAATTTAATAACTAGAAAAATATACGCGTGGCGTCTGCGATATTAGTATTATAGATAATATATAAATATAATAATTACTCTGGGACAGAAATAACAAGGAAACGCCCTCTATATTTAGAGCTGTATAATCTCAAGTCTAGAAAACCGTATTGAAGTCTGTCGATAACTCGATTCTTTATCCGTTATTCTTATAACAATCTATTATAATACAGCCCGGCTGAAACAATCATAATTTTTCGATATTATTTTGTTTTTCTATTGTCAGTCGTCACCCGTCAATCGAAATAAATATTGTCAATTGTCAAAACAATTTTCATAAAATGAAATATTTTAAATATTTTGTTATTGCCTTATTTATATTATTAAAAAAAATGAGATACGTATTATAATGCGTAATAAAAAGTGAGGATATTATTATTCATAATTGTATAATAAATATGTTTTTAATTATTTATTACCTATTATAGTAGGGGTGGATCTTAGATATAAATAATTGTGTGATTAAGTGCATGCTCTTCATATTACAAATTTGTAAGACCAAGGACCCGCTGGATTATTTTGCCACGGGCAATCAAAGTTCTAGTTACGCCACTGACCCAAACGTTTGTTTAAATTTTTAATTCCTATGTTTAAACACCTGAATTACATCCAGCACGGCAGCACCCGAAACACAAAACTCGAAAAAATTATTCGGGTGCTAAGTGCCAAACCTTGAAATAAATATATATTCATGATAAACCTACTATATCAGATATAGTTTATATTATGTTTATATTATTGATAAAATTATTTTACGAATTTAGTTCATTAATCAATGTGTAATTTTTTAGTTGGCAGTCAACTACCTAGTATAATTGATATTCATTGATTAGTAAAATTATTTTATTAGTAGAAAATATAAAATAAAATATGTTTTTTGCTCTCCCCGATATTGCATGCTTTTATAGACACGTTGTGTAGTTGTGTGTGTGAAACAACACTGTTAATATTTTCAGTTATGTATTGTCAATGTTTGAGACAAAGGTAAAAATATTATTAATTTCTTGTACAATGTGACGTCATGACTCATGATGTCTTCTTAATAATATACTTATCTACTATATAGTAAATATAATGCTGTATTATTGATTACCTATATAATAAACTACTAAAATTACCAAAATTACATTTAGTATTAGACAAGAAAATATATGTAATATGTATAAACACATTAAATATGAACTATAAATGTGAAGTATAATTGATTAAATAACATTGTATAATAAATATTATGATATGGCATAGGTATCTATAATAACTAACATTTATAGTGGGTAATATACTAATATATAAATAATAAATATATACCTAATGTAGGCCCTAGGGAGGTACCTACCGGCTACCACACTGTAGTATACTGTCTACATTGTGTTGAACGTAGCCACGAATGAAGCAAACATTTCAAAATCAATTAAATAAAATTATAAATAATATCGGTTATTATTAATTTTGATTTATAGTGTATTAGTGTATTTCTCTACAAAACTTGACTTATTAGGTACATACAATTGTATTGAATATAAAAAACTATACTTATGGATACTGTATAAGTGAATTAATTTAATTATAACGCTATTAATTATTATAATATATCAAATATAAATATATAATAGGTAGTTTAACCGCATATTATTGTAAGTCTAAGTAGGAGGTACCCGTACCACGGAATAATAGTAACAATATTATGAATATTTATGATGATATTATGCACTGCATACAATGTGCACAAACTGCATTTTAGTGTTTATTATTTGACTTCAAATAATTAATGTATTTACCATTAAACCCGTGTGTTTAGCTTATAAATGGATGTAGTTAATATTTTTATCTAGTTGGTACACGTGAAAGTGAAACATAGGTACTACTTATTGCATGATTTAATACACACTGTAGACCTTGACATTGAAGAACCTCTCCTATGAATAAAAATGTTTTGGCGTAAATATGAAAATAAAATACATATCGTTTGAAATATTTTTTCAATCGATTAATTCGTAAGATATACCGATTGGCAAACAAATATAATTATTACATACGGGATGACAAATATTAACTGCCGGACGATTTCATATTTTTACATAAAGAAATATTGACAGTTTTGTAAATGTATAATTAATGTAAGGTATATTTTATATAACTCTTTCAACTTACGTCATCTGGTTTTCTATATTTTCAGCCGTTCGGCGCATGCAAAATTGAACCATACAAAGTATTCTAAGCTAGGTAGTCCAAAGTTTGTGAAAGATCAATATTTCATCCAAATATACGTACCTATACCTAATTAAGAATTATCATTAGGTACATATCTATGAAACAAAATATTATCATTGAACGGCGTATAACATGATTTTATTATTATACATGTATACCTAATATTGATTATTATGAGGCTAAGTAGTAAATGTAACTATGCACCCAGTGCATATGATCAACTATAAAATATTATGCAGCTAAGCAGCTTAATGCATAGGTATTATATAAAACAAATTATATCCAACCAAAACATAAATGCTCTTTACGATGTTGGAAATTATATAATATATCAGTACTATATAATATATATACACTCATGCAGTAATCAAGGGCGTCCGCAGGAATTTTTCAAGGGGAGGGCATAATATTTTACTTTTTACATTTTTTGTCTCACTATCCTATTAGTTATAAAGTATTTTTGTGACATATTTTATTTCATATAGACTAGGAATGTAAAAATATTTATGAATTATTCGTAGATAGTTAGTTTAAACTTAATCTCACAGCATTAATTTTAATTAATTGTTATGTAATTTTAAATTATCAAATACATTTTTTTTTCTAATAAATAATAATAGGTAATTTTAATGTAATTTATACAATTAAATATTTTTAGCTTGTTCAGTCATGGATACAACAAACTTGAAAAGTTGAAACTATTGTAGGTATGCCATCCGTGAACATTTAATTTTTTTTATCAAAAAAGTAAAAACTTGGTTGACACTACAGTATTGCACTTGGTACCACCACCACATCTCATAATCTATAAAAGCAACGTTCTTAGTTCATAATCGAGTGTAATAAAAATCACTCTGTAAAAATAAATCTTTTTATTTTTAATTTAAAAAAGTTATTTTTGCGATATTTTATATTACGACGGTAATGATTGAGGTTGGGTTTACGATGCACTTTGCATTGTTTTCCAAGTCTAGCTATGCGATACTCGTTTTATAACATACCTTCATTGAATTTTTTGACGATTTTAAGCTTTAAGGTCATTTTTTGCATTTGAAGATTATTGGAGCACTTTGAAGTTTGTTCTAAATTTAAATTATAAATTTTATTTTACATTTTGCACATGTTTTTACATGATTTTTATAACAAATATTAAATATATGATCTTAAGTCTGTTTGTATAGAAAAAAAATAGTTAATTTTCAGATTAAATAAGTAGTCCAAATGATAAATTCTGTCTGTAAAACTTTTATGTAATCATTTAATATTTTAAAATGTATGTTATAATTTATACAGAATTTATTTTAGAATTTAAATCTTAAATATCAAAAATAAGAATAATTTAGTGCACTATTTACAATTGTTAGGACATTTTTAAGTTTTTTTAGAACAATAAAATCATCAACAATAATAATATTATGATAATTAACCCACAAAAAGCCAAGAGGGGCAACTGCCCCTACTTTCCCCCCCCCACCCTGTGGACGCCCTTGGCAGTAATACTTTCTCATACTAGGTACCTATATTATATAAATCATATAATACCTATTTATATTGGTGAGTTATCTGTTATTCTGTTATAGTAATACACGTATATAGCAATGTATAAATAACATATCTTCTATCTTTATATATAATTACAACATGTCAACATTTCAGAAAAATCATCTGATTCAAAATTTATATTAAAACATGTAGGTATAGATTCAGAGGTTTTCATTTGAAAAACAATAATGTTGGTATCGCCAATCGCCACAGATCCTTACATTTTACGAGGTATATATTATAAGTATTCGAAAACATCGTCTTCAACTACCTACCTACACTTAAAAATTCCGAAAATCATATATCAGAATTTGAATATATTATATGCATAATTTTAACATTAAAATGTAGTGAACATGATTAAAAAACCACTTTCTATCTATATACATATATAAAAATGTAGCGTAAAAAATGTACGTTACCTGGCTCAAATTTTTTTTTAGATGTTCGTAATTGCCAGGAGGTTTTTGTGATTAAGTTAGGTTAGGCTTCTGTAGTTTCTAGACGGGCATTTAGGAATACTAAATTCTGAATTGAAAATTTGAACTCATTTGACGGTTGGCAAGGTTGGGTTATCTTTTTCTTTCTCTCTTTTTTTTTCCACCATGAAATTTCGGGACAAGTACCCCAATCCCTTTCTAGACTATACCCTGATAATGGATATAATATGATAACAATTAACAACATTTCCCGCATAAATTTATATATTTAATATTTTACAATAATAATAATAAAATAATAATTTATTATAAATAGTTATAGATTATGAATTTCAAACGTTACTGCATAATATAAGAGCTTTAAATTATAAATTGAGTAAATTGTTTTTTTGTATTAGCTATGGCATTATATAAATTATAAATAGTTATTAAAATTGGAATTGCCAGTGATAATTATACTACTATATTTTAAAGCAGCATTTTATTGAAATCTAGCTGATTAGTAATATGACTTTTAGACTTATATATTCTTTGACTACACAACTGACCACTGACTTAGTCAATTATTTTAATAATTTTAGATTCTGAGTGAAGCGATGAATGTGTTGATTTTATAATGATTGTGTTTTTTTTTATTTTTGTGCCTGTCATCCCCTTTTAAGACAGTAAAAATCCTTGGATTTTCTTTATCAGTAGCTTTTCTGATAGGAAAGTGAATCTAGTTGGTACTTTGGGGGTGGGGGGGGGGGGTCAAAAGAAAAATTAAGGAAAAACGGGAATTTTTATGCAAAATCTGTTTTCGAGAACAGGTTTTTGGTGTAACTCTAAAACAAATGAACGAATATACATGAAATTTTCACTGGTTGTTTATATTTGCATTTCCTGTACACGAAAAAATTTTAAAAATATTTTGATTTCTTTTGAACTGTTTAGAAACATTTTCAGTTTTCAATTTTATTAGTATTTTTTTCTATGGATGTCAATAAAACTTTATTTGTTGTGTAAAAAAGCTTGAAAATTTAATACAAGGCTCCTTCTATATTGTTACTAAGATATTTTAAAAATTTTAAAAATCCTTAGTCACAGTTTTTATTTATAAGCATTTAAAGTTCAAATCTTGACAAAGTACGGAAAAATCACGAAAATTAGCAAATTATTTTGAGTTGAGAATTCATAAAAATTTTTCTTTTTAAATCTAAGATTCGTAAATGTAATACAAGATTAGCCATAAGTTTGTCTACCTTTATCAAAAGAAAAATGTCTACGAGAAAGTCAAATTAAATTTTTATGAGCGTTTGAAATTCATATTTTTACAACATTTGATATTCACTTGATTTCTCATCATGTAACGATTTTCTTATTTTGTTGTAATTAAAAAACGTATAACTGTAGATACTTGAAAATTTCACTGAATGTTTATATTAGCATTTTCTATACACGATAAAATTTTGAAAATAATTTGATTATTTTTGAGCTGTTTACGGACATTGCCAGTTTTCAATTTTTTTATATGTTTTTTCTATAAATATCAATACAATTTTATTTGTTGGGTAAAAAAGCGTGAAAATTTAATGCAAGGCTCCTGATTGTTACAAAAATAGTTGAAAAATATTTAAAATACATAGGCACAATTTATTTTATAAGCATTTAAAGTTTAAATTTATCAAATTTATAATTTAATAATAATTTTGTAGTTAAAAATTTATAAAATGTTCAAATTTTATATCTAAGGATAGAAAATTTAAAACAATACTCCAAATGGGTTATATATAAATTACTTTATTCACAATAATATCATCAAATATACTTGGTAATATAATAGGCTGACTGACCGTTTTTCTAATACAATGATATTATATCATTGAATTCAAATTTAACACCATCCATTACAGTGACCCACTCGTAACCTACTGTACTGCAGAGTGAAATCCACTTACCCACCTTTTTATTATCTTATACACAACTGAGTAATAACTGACTTACGTCAATTACTTTAAATAATTTTTATTATTTTATTTAGTGTGAATTGAATTGTTTGACTTATAATAATTTTATTAAGTGCTGATTAATTTCTTTGACTTAATCATTTTTATTACTATATTTACATATATTTTTTTTTAATTAAACAAAATGAACAACAATGTAAATGCTGAGAATCAAGTAACAGTGTTTATGAATTTAATTATATTTAGTCTTTAGATTTTATTTGATTTAAATTGGCAAGGCATTTTCTTCTCTCTTTGAGTTGGAAAATGCAATTTCAAAGAATTAAAATAAAACCATGTCCAACTTCACCAAATTTAGTTCTAGGACCATTGGAGGTGCTAGAAAAAAAGGTTTAATAAGGTACATTAATCCAATTTTGGAATATGCCGCTTTGTTGTAAGGTATGTAAGAAGTGGTGAGTACAAAACTCAGTCAACAGGTCTCCGGCTACAACAGAGGTATAATTAAAATTTATGAATTATGGAACTTTTTTTTTTCTTTATTAATAAAGTGCACAATATGTACGCAATAAGGCACAATAAGAGTATGGGCTATAATACACAAGGAAGAAAATCTTGAATAAAGAAGCCACCCACTGATGACACTCTCGTGAATTATGGAACTAAATGTTAAAAACATGTTGCTTGGTATTGATTTTTATTCCAGTTCTTTTCGTTCAAATTGCCCTGTGGGTTTTGACTATTAGACCCAATGATTGTGGAGACAAATTAGTTATAAAAAGTTTTATTAGTGAAAACAATCATATATGCAGCAAGGTAAATTAGTTAACAAAATAATAATAGAAATTGTATATAAAAAAAAAAAACATTTATTTTAGACAATGTATGATTACCATCCCAGGCAAAGAAGACTAAATACTGATTCTAAAATGATGGCATCAAAATTGGTAACAATGAAGGTTAATAAAAAAATTTTACAAAATTATCTGATGAAGATGGACAACAAAATTGGAACATTAAAGGGCATACATAATTTGGTTATATCCAAGTCACCAGCATCAGACGTCTCAGAAGTTTTGGCAACTAGTTATAATGGAACTGACGTCACCTTAAATATTTAAAAAATGAAAAAAATGAGCTCAAAGCAATTTTTTATCAGGACAAAGATATAATTACACAAGTAGTAACCAAATTTTCTAAATTAGATCAATTATTACAAGGTATACCTATTTAAGAAAACTGTGGCGGCAAACTAAAAATATCCAAAGACAAGTTACAAATATCCCAAATATAAATATAACTAATTATATTTCAGATCGCTATTAACTACCTATTGAGTATATTACCATATTACATTTTATTGGGGGACCCACTGGCTACCATCCACCCCTCTATTTAAGAAAAATCTCAGAACCAATTGCTTCTGAAATTACTGTTTACCATGCCACAGTAAGCAAAACATAATAGCATAATATTTTTAAGCATATGTTATAATTGTGTATGTATTTATAGGGCTAGAGATGTTAATGGTAACGCTACGAACCGAACAAGACCATATAGCCACCAAATGTTTTCCAAAACTCTAATTTGTGTAGCTGGATCAACACCAGAAATATAACAATTATTTTGGTATTTTGGTTTTTAGTACAATTAAAAATTAACTACATCGACCAAGTAAAAGTTGTATCTCACCTTAACATGAAGGGCATTGTTAATTCTGGAGGTCTTTTAAACGTCACTTTAATATGTGATGCTCATTTATAACGAGTATGTCTTTTGTGCCATAACATATTCAGATTGAGGAAGATGTATGATCTCTCATTATACTGTCACGATTTATGTCACTACATGTGCAGATATGTAGACAAAGTATTATCAAGACGTATATAGGGTGATTCCTTCAACGACTATGCCATAATATTATGGAGCAAAAAAGTTTGAACATTGTTACTGTTAGCAAAATACAATACATAAGAAATAACATAAAATTTAGAAAATATAGTTTCATGCCGAGCGTGAAAATAGCCACTGCGTAAAAAAAAATACTTACATCAGTAACATCCAATTTTTATAGTTGGCTTTTTAACATTAGCATAATAATCCAGTAAGCGTTTAGTGTTCAAACATCTGGTCAAGTATCAAAGTCAAAAAGAACATTTCATGTTAATCAATGACATTGTTGCCACAGAACTTGTTTATCTTGTACTGTTATCATTATAATAAAAATCTATAACTAGTTTCATCGCAATTTGTCTGTATATAGAGTAGTACATTTTAGCATAATATTTTAATACATGTAACTATGTAAGATTATAAACGTTAAAGTTTTAATAATTTCTTACACTGCATTAATTAATAGTTATATACTTCAATACTCAAAATGAAACACTTTATTACAACACATCACATACAATATAGAATATAAGAATATATACACTTTTGTTGTAAACCAAAACAGGACTTTAAAATGTTAATGTTTTGGAATACATTCTAAAATAGATATATTGAAGAAATATTATATAAATATATTGTATTATGCTTAGCTAGATTAAACAATTTGTACATAAATTAAGTGCTAACACCAATTTATTAGCAACATTATAAAAGGGTTTAAATGTTTATTAAATACCAAATACCCATTCAATGATCAAAATCTATTACAAAATGTGAATCAACAAATACAACTCGAAACTGATACGGACGGTCTAATATATATGAAAAACATTTTTTTTTTTTTTTTTTAATAAGAAAATCTTAACTTAGCATCATATCCAAGTTTATCAAGATTTGGAATACATGCAAAGTTTATCATTGGAGGAGGTCCACACATCAATACCAATGTATCTTGAGCTGGTGGATATAGATGTTCTGATATCATGTCGGATGATATAAATCCAACACTATACTTCCATCCTAGAAATTAATATGTTTCGTTAAAATTAAGCAATGAACATAACATATATAACACTTATGCGCTGTCAAGCAAGAGAACACGCCACGCACCATTAAAAATCAGTTTTCACCACTCGGTAACCTGTTATAATGGAACTGATCCCCATGGCAGGGCGTTGAGTGGGGATGTGCAAAATATGTGTGTTCTCTCACTTAACAGAATACAATAGGCACATAATGTAAGTGTAATAAATGATTTACCATCAGTAGGTCTATCAACCGTATACCAGACTTTGATTCGATCTGGATGACTTTTAACAGCTTCATCTAATTCATCTCTTAATAATATATCTTCTTCAGTCTGATTGGCAAAGAGTAATGACAATTTTGTTTCATCTTTAGGATCTCTAGTGACTTGTCTAATCAACTGCAACATTGGTGTAATACCAGTACCACCTGACATACCCAACGAGAACAAATTAATATTGTAACACAGGAATAGTTATTTATCAAATAGTAAAACATTTGTAATTTTACCAGCAATCATTGATATCTTTTTAGCGTAAAGGTTATGAGAAGGATCTATTCTTTTAACAGCTTTAATTTCAAAATCTCCACGACCATGATATATGAGACGACCAGAAGGTCCACGAACATCAATTGTGTCTCCAATTTCCATTTTTTCAAGATATTGCGTTAATTTACCACCATCAGGGAACTTAGGATTTTGGTCTCTGAAATAAACCTAAAAAAAATATGATGAAATAAATAGTAATATGTACTTTATATACATTTAAAATGATGCAAAATATTTTACTTTAATAACCAAATCCATATATCCAACATCATTGTCACTACTGACTGGTGTGTATGCACGGGCAACTAATTCCTCATTTATTCTCGCTGATAAATGTATATGTTGCCCTATTGGTAAACCTATAAATTTTTTAGGTAATAATTAATAATAATAAATTAATATTAAATCTATATGTAATTATATTAACTAATTTATATTTATATTATAATGAGTCAAATAAAATTATAACAAATGTTATGACTAATAATTAAATTGTAAATAAAATATATTGAACACTTGTATCCAATTGATATATAATATGTATAATGAAAGTGTTGCAACAAATTGTATCTACAAATTTGAAGTACACAATAAATATTACCAAGAATATGATTTTTGGATGGCAATTCAAATCTAAATCTCCGTGTGTCATGACTAATAATATGTTTTTGAATAAGTGGCAATGGAATCTTTGTATTTGAATCCACTAATGTTCTTTTTTTTTGGCTTTTCTTTTGGAAATTGGCTACAAATGCTGATATAGCAAAACCAGTAGTTACAACAATCCCAAGTCCAACTAACACTGAAGAAACGCTCTAAAAGATAAATATTAATAATAGTAAATAATAGATTGAAATCAAAACATTCATTTCAAAGTAAATATAAATGAAAAATAAATTTGTATGAAATCTTTTTACCGAAAATGTAGACAAAAAATTTCTTACAGAAAAAGAACTCATTTTTTCTTTATAAAAATTACAAATTGAGAAAATTGAGAAAACCTGATATTAACTTTAAAGTAAAAAATTAGTTATTGAACTAAAAAATTTGTGCTGAATGAATGCATTGTTGTTGAATTAGAATGTGTTATCAATTTTTTTATTATATAAAAATCAAAAGTTAAAGTTGTTGAAGGTTATGTTTATCCTCATGGAAGAATCATACAAGGTCTAGATTTCTTAAAAGAAAGAGGCACAATTAAATTAATAGGTTTATTTAAAATAAATTGAATACTTATTCTAATAATAGGGAGGTTAAAGGTTTTGAATATTATTTATTACAAATATAATATAATATTATAGTAAATAGTATTTTTTTAAATTATTTTATAAGTAACGGTGTTATATAGGTAGGTACCGTACTAGTGTAATTTTATTGTAACACAAATATTGTTCATAATCTAAATTACCTTTACCTATAAATATTATCCAGAATATTATTTTATAAAATAAATTAGATAAATAAAAAATTTTGAGTATAAAATGTAATATTAAAATAAAAGGACAGTTGTATTGTACTAGAATAGTTCAGGTGACTTAAGTTGAAATCAATGAAATTCTAAGTTAATTTGTTAATGAGTTCTACCAAACTTGATTGAATAAATTGTTTAAAAAATTGTTTAAAACATTGAAGTAAAATAACAACACCTTTATATTTATTTACATAATTAAATTTTTATTATACTTTAAATACTTACAAGCTCTTCAAGAATGCCCATTGTGACTTATTGATACAGATTTGAAATAGTATACTCTATAAAAAATACAATTTGTAATATTATAAACGAAATTATAAATAAAGAATATTTAATTTAGGTCAAATCACAAAAAATGTATAAAACTTAATGTGTAAATAATATTATAATTATATAAATAATTCTTGATATTAAATATTATCTTATAATATAAGTGATTACATATATTATAATATGTAATCCAATAAAAGAATTTTTAATTTATAAAAATACAAGAAAATAAAAATTATTTTAAGAATAATACAAATTTAAAATTATTATTAAATTTATAATTATAGTTATATACCTTCATGTTTAAACTGAACATTATCTGCACAATATATACCATATAGGTAATATCAACATTTAACATTCACATTGAACATGATGTTTATTATCAATACATATTTTATTACTACGAATTACCACAGTAATAAATCATATGAATCACATACCTATTAATATAATAATTAATAATATAGGCACACACAATACACAAATGTATTAGGTAGGTACTGCATTACTAGATAAAAAATATTTATATTATGCTGCATCAATTGGCAAATAATTCATATAAAAAAAATGGATTTTTAAGTGTCTTACCTATATTAAATTAAATAAAGATTTGTGACCTTGAAGTATAAATCAATATATTTTTATAAGATAAGAGTTAAATAAAAATGTGAACTCATTGTTCAACATAATAGTGTACATATAGACATATTTTAAAATGTAAAACCAAAATATATTGAAATGGGAAACGAATATGATTATTTACATGGCATGTACTAAAACTGGCATTAATTATATATTAATTGATTCCTAATACATGGCAATTAGTAAAATAAATGTTTTGGATCGTATTTTACTATTTATTAAGGTATCACGCATTCGTGCTGCAGAATATTGTCAAATATCGCAAATAAAAAAATTAACTTTAAAAATAATACTCAAATGGCTTAATCGGTACAAATTGTATTTGACGACTCGACAAGATGTGTAGCCTGCTGAGCGCAATTATATATAGAGGATTATCCATATCACACTAATAGCCTTACAGTAAGCTATAGTTGTTTTGTTTATAATACATACCTTGCAAATGCACTAACGTAGTAACGTTGGAAAAGAATTAGAATTTATAGACGACCAATTTTTTTATATTATACCTTTAAGTAGGTGTAAATTGAAAGTGTACACCTACCTCCTACACAGTACACAATCACATGAACGCGACTTACTCAATTGTGTGGACAGAAAAAAATAATACAATGAGTTGTACAAGTTGTTTAAAAAAAAATATTATTACCTACCTTTATTGTACACGTAATTCAAGGTTGATCGAATTAAAATTATTAAATAATTTTACGGAATGGTGAATTATATTGTAGTTGTAGAAAAAAAAAAAACAAATCGATAAGATAATAAAATACGATTGAATAATAACGCGCACCGTCCGGCGAACTACATTTTATTCGAACGGATCGGACGTTCGTCAAAACGGCACTAACCACACCAAATTAAGAGGAATTAACGACTGTTACAAATTTGTACGGCAAACGCACGGAAATTGGTGGGTATCCAGCAATTTAGATTTTGACCGGTCCGCCTAATATCGGCACGCAGATTGTTCTACAGGACAAAATAAAACAGCTGTTGTCGGCGGGGTGTGCGTTTGCGCCCGGTCCCCGGCGAAATGGCCGAATAAATTCCTTGTCAAATGCTTATAAATTATAATATTATTATGTCACATAAACGTTCACAAATCTTGTTGATCTTTCAATAGTCGGCTTATTCGTCGCGTTGAAACTGTTAAGTCGATGGTTACAAGTTAAACACTCGACCACCGGCCTTTAGGTGTTTAAATCGCAAATTTCTACAGTTTTCGTTCGTACATTTTTTGGCTGCGTTTGGCGCCATAACCTCAAACTAGAACGAGCAATCGTCGTAACGTGAGTGCGCCAAATAAAAGTGAAAACGTAAATTCTGAAAAGTGAAAAATTGTATTTATATAGTAATTTGCATGCGGTTAGTAAGCCAACGCCGTTATAACAACGATAAAAGTACACAAGCGCAAATACGCAGTACAATATAATATTGGTAAATATTGAACGACAATGATTGTTGTTTAAAATCTGGAAAAAATGCTGTAATTTGTCAATATTTTCTAGTTATTTTATCACATTAGTGGATTGCTGATATCCATGTTTAAATATAATTACTTGACAATATAAATGTAGTTTATTTCTGTTGTGTATGTTGCAGTTGACCGCCGTAGTTTAAAGCCGACGAGAAGAACACTATTCAGTAATAAGCACATACAATACGAATAAGAAAATGTTAAAAACAAAGGTAAAACAATTTAAAATGTATTTTTATGTGAAACTTTAAATTCTGATTTTTAATGAAATTCATAGTAAATTGAAAATAGCATGGTTGGAAAAATATATACACAAGTACCTAGTCCTTCAGTATATTATAGTAATGTAGTATGAATGTATAATACGGACTTTGGATGTATTTACATAATAGGTACAACAATATTAACAGTTTCAATAAAATGTAAATTCAAATGTTGTCTTAAAAATTAGCATAATATACATTGTTTGTTTGTTCATTGGTTAAAATAGTTGTTCAAAAGGTATGCTTTACAATAGTAGTTGAATGTTTTTACTTTTTGATAAGTGTGTAGTGTGATTTTATTTTGATTAATCAAAGAGTTCTTTTTTAATGAAACATGTATTCTAGAAGAAATGAATATTTTGTATTAGTAGGTACCTACATCTATATTATAGCTTAGAAATTATTACTAATTCACCTATTTTAAGTTTGGAACTCATGGAATATCAAAAATAAATAATAAAGATTAAACCTTTACTTCATATATTATATTATAATATTGACTACCAAAAAATTATACGGTGTCAACAAATATTGTTAAGAACACATAATATTTGCGTATCATAATTGTTTGACTAATAAATTTACAGATCTAGTATCTGATGCCAGATCTTGTCAACCATAATTCTTAAATGCAGCAAAAAATAAATTTTATAATAAAATCTAATTACTCTATACTTTGTAACATTTATTGTCAATTCAGTATAATTTACTTTAATTTGTCTCTTTTTAGAGGTTATATTTATTTGATACAATATATTATGAATTATGATCCTCTAAATATTTGCTAATTATCTACCCACGCTTAACACAGATTTTAAATTGTATCATTATTTTATCTTTCTATGTTATAATTTTAAGGAAAATTAAGTCCTATTAAATATGATTGTTAGTATCAAAGTATCTGTCTATATCCAGATATTAAGTTTGCATAGTTATACTTATAACACGTATACAATATACATTCACAAGTGTATTATAATATGTATAATTAATAATTATTAATTGGTATTTAGTGATGTTGATTTTTTTTGATTTTATTACTGTATTTTAATATTTTAATAAAATTGAAATATGTATATAGTATATTAGTATTTAGCTATTTGAATTTCATGCCAATTTAAATTAATAATATAATTATGATCATGTATATTATGCATTGCAATTTTTTTTAATAACTTAATTTTAAAACATTTTAAAATCTTAGTTTTTAATAACCTATTTATGTTATTTGTAAACAAATTTTTATATTTCAGATTTTATCGAGTATTTTAAGGAGTACTAATTATTCAAAACAACTATTTCGCAATAATTACACTCAAGAAGCTTCATCCCTACCCATCAAAATTGAAAAGAGTTGGTTTTTAAATTTTTATCATTTATGAATTTTTTGTTTACTTTTTCATTTATATTACTGATTATCTGTTATATATAACATGGTTACTCATATTAGAATTTATTTAACTAGCGATAAATAAAGTCACACTTTTGGGACGAGTTGGTGCAGATCCGCAAAAACGAGGCACAGAAGAACATCCAGTTATTGTATTTTCATTGGCTACACACCAAAATTATGTCAACAATAATGAAGGCAATACATTTAGCTTATGTTATTTATTTCATCACCTCTAATATTATGATTATAATTGTTTTTAGAAAGCACACAAAAGACTGACTGGCACCGCATTGTTGTATTTAGGCCTGGATTGCGTGACACTGTGTATAATTATCTACAAAAAGGACAACGTATACACATTAGCGGGAGATTAATCTATGGAGAATTAAAAGATGAATCTGGTGTTTCTCGAACAACTACATCAATTGCTGCTGATGATATCATATTTTTTAATTCAAAAAATTAAACTAATTAATTTGCCTAAGTTTAATTTAAGTTATATTTGTTTAGTCTATAGAAAACATGCTCATTGTGTTGCCTATAATTAAAATTCCTATAAGAATATTTTTTTTACTTATAAAATTGATTACTAAGATAAAAAAGTTAAAATTATGTTAATTTGTGTGTGACATTTTGTTCATAACAAACAATAAAAATGAAAAGTTGAAAGTAGTAATTTGTTGCGCTAAACATTTTCATAAAATTATTCCTGCTATTTATAGTATGTTATTCTGTGGTGCTATTTTTTTATGATAATGATAAGTATACATATACCTATGCAAAATTAAAGAATATTACAATGTGCAGCATTTTGTTATGTATACATGGCATTAAGAAATTTATCTCATCCTTAATATATAAAAAGTACATTTGGATATTTGACATTATGCATTATTGTAATGTATTTATGTCTATGGTACTGGGATAATACCACTGCTACGAATATCTACTTCTAAAACATTTTATTACTCTAAAAAAAAAAATGTTCGCTGTGAATTTACCAACATTTTATCAATATAGTATATAAGTATTTGGAAAAATCCAGATGATAGTTTATTCTCAGTTTTAAATAGCTTTGAAATAGTATTTTGGAATTAATGTACCTATATCAATGTATTTGCATAGTTACATTGTTTGTAGTATTCAGATATTCTGGTACCTATTTGACTGTATATACTATATTGCATACATGTATAATACATATTATATAATATACAGTCTGCGTTATTTCATGCATCTAACTAGTGCTAAAATGTGGATGTTTTGCGACAGTGTACGAGTACGGAGTGATACTACACATTTTGGTTAGGTTTTGTTAGGACCATATTCTCTCGGAGAACGGCGTTGTGATTAGCAATAAAATAGTGTACTTCACTCCCGCATGTGTTGTCTCCGTCTTACAAATGTACAACATAGCAAAAATTGTTTTGCACAGGACAACTTTTCTCGCACTACCAAATTTTCACAACACGTAAAGAAGAACTTAATCTGTGCAACAGCGTGCTCTTTTTTTTCAATAGTATTATCCAATAATTTTTTATAAGCAAAATAAAAAAACGAAATGTTTAGAAGCAAATAACTTTTATCGTATTTATGTTATATAAAATATAGGCACGCTGTTGCATAGATAATTTTCTACCCTATATGTTCAGAAATGTTGGAGCCACTACTACAAACAAAAAAAGATAAACGTTGATCCGCGCAAAACAGTTTTTGGTATGTTGTACATTTGTAAGACGGAGACAACACAATATATGCGGGTGTGATGTCCTCTTAAATAATTATGGGCAATAATGAACACTGCAGTCATGTACCTATTTTGCCTATACTATACGCCGAGCAACACTATGTTCACGTGAGTCGTGAAGTAGGTACTATTTATATATATAAAAATTTCGTGTCACGATGTATGTTCGCGATAAACTCCGAAACTACTGAACGGATTTTGATAAAATTTGGTAACCATTTATAATATGGTCCAACTTAAGAGATAGAATAGTTTTTATTCAATATTTATTATTAATAATATGTGGCGAGCGCCGAGAATATTCTGGAACGGTCGCGCCGCGTGTCGGGTGGAACGTCTAAAATGTTCGTGCGCGCCGCCTGTCGCTGCCCCGTTAATATAAAGCGCCACAATCTGACCGAGTCAGTCATAATCGAGTTAATACGTTATCGCGCCGTCTCGAGTTTCGTTTGTTATTTATATTTATACAGTTTAAATTGTATTGGTTTAGTGTTTTCGTATTTTACTTTACCTACACACTAACCATAAATACTTTGTATTGTGTTATTATTGTGCAGTGTTCAGTATTGAATATTCTTTAATTTTTTTTAAATTTAGTATAATGCCGCGGAAATCTAACCTTAACAATCAGTATAGTAAAAATGCACGACGTATGCGTGCTAATAAAGCTCATGAATCGGAAGAACAAATTGCAGCAAGAAACGCAGATTACAAACAATAATTTAATATAAGATGAATAAAATGTAAATTCAGAAAGTATATATGTTGGTTTGTGCTTAATTTCAACATTTAGATACTTTACGTATTACTTTAAAATTTTGGCGAAACGTTTTATTTTCAATCTCATATGAATGATCTATTTAAAATTTTTTAGAAAATATTAATTTGTTTGTACCAAAGAATTAGTAAAATATTGATTCAATGTATTATAATTACTGAGCCACAGCAACGCGTGGCTGGGTCATTATATAATGAATTATTAATTTAAACGCTGTGGTAAGAATTTAATTTCAAATAAAATAAAAATGAACAAACTGACTTGAACATATTTTTTTCGATTTTTTTTTCCTGTTCTTTAATTCATTTGAAAATAACTTTATCTTAATTATTTTACCCATTACATTAAGATGATCATCATCAGTATACGTAAGTCAATGGATCTTAGATATTGTTTCAATGGCAGATGAAAAAAATTAAAAATCCATAGTTACAGTTTTTTTTTATAAGCATTTAAAGTTCAAATGTTGACAAAATTTATGAAATTTATAATTTAATAATTATTTTGTATAGTTAAAAATTTATAAAATGTTCTTTTATAGCTAAGGATTGAACATTTAAAACAAGGCT
Source organism: Sitobion miscanthi (assembly GCA_008086715.1). NCBI lineage: Eukaryota > Metazoa > Arthropoda > Insecta > Hemiptera > Aphididae > Sitobion > Sitobion miscanthi. The sequence goes on along the minus strand of CM017800.1, from coordinate 10,045,924 downwards.
CCACGTAAATAGGTTATATATAAATTACTTTACTCACAATAATATCATCAAAATATACTTGGTAATATTATAGGCTGACCGACCGTTTTCGCTCAGAATCGTTTTTCTTATACAATGATATTATATCATTGAATTCAAATTTAACACCATCCATTACAGTGACCCACTTTTAACCTACTGTACAGCAGAGCGACATCCACTTACCCATCTATTTTCTATTTTCAATTTCATAAATTGTGCCTATCTATTTTTAAAATTTTCAACTGCTATTGTAACAATTTATCAAGAGCCTTGTATTAAATGTTCATGCTTTTTGACTAAAATTTTTGTTGGCGATAGACGATAACTAAAGCTTATGCACGCAAAATAATATTATTTTTATTATTTTACAATCTACAGTTTTAAGTTACAAAAAAAAAAATAATAACTATTTGGATATTTTGTCCTATATATTGGTTATTTTATCCCTGGATATTTTGACTGGATAGGTTAGAACAGAATATTTTGCTCTAGATTCGTAATCTATAGATGATTCCAAGGTCAAATAACCCGCATTCTGGCATTCAGGGGAAAAATATTTTATAGTACTCTAGATTATACTATTATATAGTATTACAGCCTACAGGTAATATTTATACAGACAATTTAAAATTTCTATTTTTTGAATTATTATCAAAATAATAAATACTAAAAAAATATAATTTTTAACAGTCTTCAAACATTTTATTTTTTTATGTTTTGTCAAGTTAAAATAAATAATTTTTAACATTATTAGAATATGACAGTTTAGTTAATTATTACTGTAGGGTTCGGGACTTGTTGCATTTACATATTGTTTAATAATGACTGCAGAATAGTCTGAGTAAGATATAAATTTGATTTAAGTCATACAGATTGAAATCGATAGTTTTATATGCATATTTTCGCATACATATTTCGCCGTTTTCTGACAAATGTTGGCAATTTAATTGTTATTTATAGTATATTTACGCAGTTAAAACTACTTTAAACTTACAGAAAAAATGAACATTCGGAAAAGCACTTCTCATAAGTAAAACAACAATACAATTAATAACAATGTCAATATTCAATAATAATGTTTTTTGTAGTATAAAAAATTAATATTACTTCATTTGATTTAAAATGAAAAATATATCTTCATTTTATAAACATTGGTTTACAAATCAATCGAATTAACTTTATAAATTTGCGGCTCCCGAAGTTGGTTAGTGGCCACCCCTGCTATATAGTCTACTGGTTTTCGTTTAAAGTATGTAAAAGGAAAGTAGATGCGTTGAACGTTCGTTTTTAATTTATAAAAAAAATACCAACAACCGCCATGCATTTAAATTTGATAATATCAGAAAATGTTGCGCCACTGTTGTTTTGATTGTTTATTGGTTTTTTTTTGTGGAGTGAGCCGGTGAGGAGGTACTACTGTGCTATATATAAAATACTGAATAGCATTGTATGAATAAGCCCCCCCCTTGAGATTACCTAGCCATATGCACAATATATTATCATATTAATACCTTAAACAGTTATACTTTAATGGTTTAATACCTTAAAAGTTTAAAGTGTAAGGTTTATGCATAAATAAAAAATGCAATTCAAATGTTTATCCGTGCATTTATTTTTTGATTATTCATTACTCCCAGTGGCGTACTGGTGGTGAGGGGTAGGGTTCTAGGGTTCTGACCCCCTGAAATTTTTTTTTTCTACAAAAAAATCTTATTTACCACCATTTTGATATGCACAGATCAATTGTTGGTCATTTTTCATAGATATAAGATCAATTGTTGAATATGACTAAGTCGTCGATAATCATCATTTCAGTTTTTTTTTTTGGTTGATTTAGAACATTGCTAAACGTCCGCCATAATCAATGGTGTATTATCCTCCATCGATTATTACCACGTTTCATATGGCCCAAGGTGGCCCTATAAATGATCAAACTATAATTGTTTGTATAAAATCTGTTTAGAAAAAAATAATGTTTATTTATTACTTACGTAAAACCCTAACCGAATCAAAATCCTGCGTATGCTACTGATTACTCCAAGACCATTATGTGCGAATGAACATTAATTGTTTCAAACACAGATATGTATAATAAATTATTATGTTAATTATACACGTCACAGATATATAATATTAAATATTAAACTATGATTATACATTTATACATAATAATATAATATTATATTCTGTGGTTCCGAATGTTTTATATAATAAATCCTGTGGAACAAATAAATTATGGAACAAATGTAAATGGGAACAAAGGTAAAATTTGTAAATTAATGTCATTGGAATAAGTTGACTTGGAACAGAAGGTTAATGATCACAGTGTTGTATTATTATCTACAAGTTACAACCGTGCCTGGTCTAGACCACGATGATGATCAGACTGTCTTAGATAATAACATGTGAATTTGATACGAAATGTCGAAAATCGAAATGTTGTTTTTGACTATTTGATACCTACTTGAGTGAGTTGATTTGAAACATTAATAATTTTAGTTAAGTAGACAGTAGTGTCTTCATTTCTGAAGTTTATAGAATTATGTTATGGAGTGGTTGTTTATTTTAGCTTCAGTAGCCGCATCTTTTATCGTCGTCATTTTTTTCATACTCATAGGTAAGCACCGTCAATATCTTTTGTCTTTAGCATTTCAACTACAAAGTACAAACACATGACTGCCTTATTTAGACAATGCCATTATTTACAATGGCGTTAGAACAAATATTTTAATCAATATTTTATTATTGTTAAAAAAATAGCTCAAATATTTGAATTTTATTAATTTCAATAGTGGGTTACTGGCTTTATGTTGTTTCGTAATAATTAAAACAAATTTATATATTTTTTTTAATATTATGAATTATTGTGATTAAAATTAATGAATATTGCCATTGATTATAAAGAATAAGTAATGTTCTTATAGTTTCTTAAAATCATTACGAATTAAACCATAAGAATAAATTTGCATAGGTAGTACCAATAACATTTTAATTAATACATATTGTTCAAAAGAAATGTAAACTTATCATAATAATAAAATACCTAAAACTAATATTCTATTTTCCATCTGCTCAAAATACATCTTACAAACGTAAAGTATAACAAATTTGTGTTCAGCAATTCCCATTTCTTTGTTCTTACTATTTATATAAAAGCAAATGGACCTATTATCAAACTTAAACATACAAATATTATCTATTTTTTTGATATTTTAATTTTATAGTGATATATAATCAATTTAAAATTGTAATATTAGTTATTAGGCATAGTCATATCTTGCTTGAAACTCAAAAGAACAAAAGAAACCAATTTTAAAAAACAAGCAATGTTCTTATAATGTCTTAAAATTATAACTAAAGAAATTGTATAAGCATCTACGTAGGTACCTATGTAGTTTTATGGATACTTTCAAATTTGTCCCTTACAGTTACTTAAATGACTTTGCAGGTACATAACTTAACCTAGGTAGATTGTAGTATGACAGATGAAAAATTGAATTTTGTACTTGCCTATTTTATTAATTGTGTATGTACGTATATTTGTTTTATTTTTGTAGGTTGGTGTTTGGTTTGGAAGTTATATTTGTCAAAATTTAAACTTGTCCGGGAACTTATTTCTCAGCAAACACCTGAAGTTATTATTTCTAATAAAACTGAAAAGACTCTTTAAGTAACTCAACTGCCAAAATATGAATATTCGCTGTGCTAAACCAGATGACTTAATGAATATGCAGCACTGTAATCTGCTCTGTCTTCCTGAAAATTATCAAATGAAGTATTACTTCTACCATGGGTTGTCTTGGCCACAACTAAGTTATGTGGGAGAGGATGAAAAAGGAAACATTGTGGGGTATGTTTTGGCAAAAATGGAAGAAGATTGTGAAGATAATCCTCATGGGCATATAACATCACTTGCTGTCAAACGGTCACATAGACGATTGGGGCTTGCACAAAAATTGATGGATCAAGCAGCTAGAGCGATGGTAGAATGTTTTCAGGCCAAATATGTATCATTGCATGTGCGAAAAAGCAACAGAGCCGCATTGAATTTATATACTAATACATTAAAATTTACCATTTCTGAGATTGAACCAAAATATTATGCTGATGGTGAAGATGCATATGCAATGAAAAAAGACTTATCACACTTCACATTGTTGTGTGCCGATGACGAAATACCAAGTAGCGACTCTTTGTCTAATGCTATGAAAAAAATTGAAATTGATTCTTAATGATTTGTATATTTTTTTCTTATAATATTAAAAATATTAATATCAATTTGTTGGATATGTTTTTTTTTAAATTTAACTCTCCTTTAACAGAATAATATTGTATATTAATTAATTGGTGAACTATAAAATATACATGACAAATAGTTAAATACATGAAATGTACTGAAATTAGTAATTTTAACAAATAAAAAAAAAATATGTTTCTTATATAGTTATATATATTACACAACTATAAATGAGGCTACTTCACATATTTCTATTAATTTAGAAATAATAAACACTACTTTTTGTTTTATTTTAAAATATATTATTAAATGATCAAATAAAAACAAATTAGTAAGATTCTCAAAGTATGTGAATTAAATTTATTAAATTTAAGTATATAGCACTGTATTAATAGATAATATATTAGTCGACACTAGTAATGTAGTCTATGTAATAACTTATAAATTATATAACCTATATTATATTATTATTATTATTAAAATGCTTCTTTAAATACTGTTGATTGAACATTATGCAATACTTCAGTTATCTAATATCTCATACCATTCATAATAAACTTAAAAGTATAATTTAAATTGATTTTAAGTTGCAGTTAAAAATAAAGTGTATACTTCGTAACTTATATAATATGTAGGTACTATAGAGTAGTTTCTTCGCCATATAGATCACTGTGTATTTTAATTGGTAGAAAATAATTATAATATATTAAGAAAATTCACTTTTCATTGTTTTCTTTTGATTATTCATAATTGTCTTACTGGCCACACTTAAACATTTATTGGATATCTAATATTATTATGTATAGTTTTGATGTAGTTTTTTTTTACTTCATGAGTTTCGATCAACGCGAGTTCTGAGAGAAGTGATAAAACATTTCCCAGATCAAAACTGCAAGAGTTTTCATTGTTTTCAATGCATTAAAAAATAATTAATATGAACCAGAAAACATTTTTATTCATAGCTGTTAGGATTTTAGGAAGTAATTGCTCATTGGCCTAAATAATATATTTTGATATATAATTAAATTCAAACTTGAAACAACATTTTTTAACATAAATTCAAGGTTAATCTCATTACATGGATTCTTAGTAATTTTATATAATGATTAAAATCAAACTTAAAAAGGTATTTATTTGATTTTATCATTATTAAAAGGTTAAATTTTTCAGTACCTTTGTTTTGTAAATAATAATAATAAATAAAAAAAAACAAAATAACTTGGTATAGATACAACAATTTTATTTATTTATTCCTCATATACACCATATTTTGAATAAATAATAATTTATATTTACTTATAAAATTGGTAAAAAATATTGCTTGTTTTATGGATTGTTAAATTATTTCATATCCTCATCATAGCAGTCAATTTCTACAGTACAAAAAAAATTGCTTAGTTATACTAAAAGTAAATAGTAATACAATTTTAGATTTTTTAATTATTATAAAAGTAAAAAAAATATGAACATGTTAATAAGTTACTCACATTGGTTAATTAGTTATTATATTTAACTTCTTAAGGTCCAATTAAAATATCCAACTGATTATATTATAAACTATCTAATATAAAAAGATACAGTTCTTAAACTATAATAACATGTCATATTAAACTAAATACATATAATTATCAATAAACACGGTAAATCTAATATTTAAATTAAGTATTATAAAATATTGCACAACCTTGTTACGATAAATAAATACTATATTGTTCATAAGAACATCATATAAGTTGTACATTATATTAATTATAAATATATTAAAACACACTATTGATTTGCCATTCTGTGTATAAAATATGTCAATCTTTGAATGAATAATATGTTAAATTTGGGTATATGAAAATGTATTACAAAATTATTCAACTAAATGCCAAGTAGCAACTATTAATTATGCTACAAATATCGGCAGTTTTCTTAAATCAAATTTAAACATGAGAAGATTCATAAATTAAACACATTAAAAATATAAATTTAAAAAAAATTGAGGTTCATTAAATAATAATTTTTTTATCAAAATACGTTATACAACTTGTATATTGCCTAACCTAACTATGAATATGAATGGACAAAAAACACGTAGGAACAAATTAAAATCACAGAATAAAATATAATGTTTATAAAAATAATAAATACACCATGGTTAAAATAAATTATAAATAGACTAGATATTCAAATAAATAAAACTGATTTAAAAAAAAGTCAAATCCACAGCTACCTTGATTCATTTATTTTAGTATAAAAAAATTATTACTAAGTATTTAAAGGGAAAATGTATTTATTTAAAAATAAAATCTACCAAAGTATAAAAATTAAAAAGTGAGGACCATATAATTTAAAATCACATTCACAGTTTTTAGTTTTATAGAAACGCAAAGAATATATTATATTTCAAATTTGTAATGATTGTAGAAGTATGCTGTTGATTATAGAAGTATAAATAGACATTTAAATTTAGTGTAATATATTTTCCCCATAATTAAAAATGTATAGAGTAGTTATTTTTAATACTGAATGTAGAACTACTATAGTATTATGTACTTTGTACTTCAATATAAATCTCAATAAATAAAAATTAAATAATTAACAAAATAATATGAATAATTTATTATTGAATTAATCTTTGTAGTTTGTGGGTCAGTTAAAACTTTTTCACTTGCCTAGTTTTGGAGGGTCGGAAATTAATGTTACTATTGTGTCAGGTTGCATATAATAAACCATAAGTAAAAAAATTAATGAAATAAACTATCAGACACCGTACATTAGGCTATGAACACTTCACTACTAATTTTTTAATGAATATTTATATTCAACAGTAAAATAATTTGAGCAGACTGTTGGCTGAATAAATTTCATTTATTGACGTTTAAAACTTTTTTCGTGTTAACATTTAAACATATAAAACTTAAGACACAAATAATTAAAAAATAAATAGTATATTATTTGTCATATAGTTTTATAATATTAATTAATTATTGTCAATTTATTGTTTAGGTATTTTAAATATTTAGAATGTATGTTTAAATTTACAAAAAAATTCTGGTCTGTTAAGTCTACACACTACATAATGACGTGTAACATTTATAATACTTTATAATATGGAAACAAATCTTAAGAAGTTAGTTGTAACTTGTAATGCAACTTGTAATTTTTTATTGATCCAATTCAAAGTTAAATAATTAACATCTACATTCTCACAGCTATAGTGACTAAATAAAAATACCTTAATACCAATCAGTTTTAATATTTTAAAATAAATATGTTTTTGTTTTGGTTACTATTTTTTTCACTGATATTTGTAACGCTTATAACATTTATTATTGTTACCATGATTGTTGTAATAATTTGATATCAATAAATAACTAGGTATAATGAAAAATATCTTACATTGCCCATTAATTGGTTTTTTTTTTTTTTAATAGTTCATAGACAAAGTTCAGTGTCTCACTAAAATTAATAGGAGTGATTGAAAAATAACTTCTAATAATGTAATTTTTCAATGCAAATAATTGTTATTTTTTCCGTGATGGATTGTTTACTAATGGAGGAATAATGCTAAAATAAATTAATTAATGTACAGATTATGAATTTAATATAAAATGTATTTTATCATCACTAGTCACCTGGACTCGTATCGTTTTCATTTTTACTGACATGATTTAAATGAAGTACAATAGTAGACCATTTGCTATACATTTCAGCACAAAACACCATGAGCTATATACTAAACAGAATACGGACAAACATACGAATCATTTTATTTTTAAAACAGATATTTTCAGATCATTCACAATATGGGAAATTTCTACAACGCTGTCTACCATTTCTTGTACAGCAGTTACACTAGGAAATAACTGTGTAGCTATTTTAGATTTTTGAACTACTGTCGAAATACCTGCAGATAAAGCTTTTGAACATTGTTCCACATGATTCTTCACAGTTGACTCTTGTACATTTCGACATATTGTATCACCAACAACAACCAATTGATGTGCAATTAATATTATATACTTGACTTTCATAATAAACACTGGAGGTGGACGGTTCTCTTCAACAATTTGTAAAAACGTGTTAATGTGACTAGTTAACAAATCAGATTGACTGACAATTTGATGACTGTAGAAATTAAATATCTAAAACAATATTTAATTTTTGAATATTTTAAAAACTGATAGATAAATATTTTTAAACTTTTTACAGTTTACTGTTTAGAGATATTAGGTTTATGTATACAGGGTGATTACCAAGGCTATGAATTTAATGTGTTTGCATGGTTTTTTTTTGGTACAGCGTATAAAAAATGGATTTGGCCAAAATTTGTTTTGACTTTTTTTAGTTCATATAAAAAATATTTTTTTGCATATTTTAAGGGTTAGAGCATATTATAATTGCATGTTTTCATGATTTATTTGTATAATTACCTATTTTCTTAAACTGTTTTTATTTTTTCAATTTATCTGGTTTAAATTAGTCTGATAAACCTCTATCACATAGAGTCGATGGTAAAATCATGATTGTTCCGATATATACAAATCCGTTATCTGTATATACATTCTTAATCTTTTACAAATTAGAAAAATAAATAGGTACCAACTATATTATAACAACTTGGTCACATAGTTCTTAATAAAAAAAGTTTTTATAGAGAATTTTTATGAATTTTAATTGAATGTAATTTTTATTTTTAAATATTTTAGTGCATTTATGCATAAATATTCAACACTATTTTAATGCATTAAATATTACAAAGCATGCTCGTCCCCAGTGGCGCTGAACACAGGTTTCAACTGGGGAAATTTCCCTAGAACTACTTATGGGTGATTGATAATAATTAATAAGTGATCAATCATTAGTGGTATTTAATATTTAAAGGCAGTATATCGTATTTATAATACACTATTTGAGAGTAGCTAAATATTTTTTTAAGTAGGTAGGTTTAACACCAGCATTTTTTCCCCATAACATGAAATATAGATTGGCGCTACTATTCCCCCCCCCCTCAATTATTTTTTCATTTAATAATGAATTCATTCAAATTCTAATTTTTGTAATTGTTAAATATACTTTTAGACTATATAAATTTCTTGTGATTTTTTGTACTACATAAGGAGTGTTCTATGGTGATACAAAGTTCGATACCCCTATTATAACCAGACCGGTGCTTGACATTAGAACACGTTAGTGACAACCAACCTTGGTGTAACATCAGGCCCCAAAGATACTTCTATAACTTACTTTTTTATCATTAGTAGAAAGTCCAGAAAAAGGACTGTCACTTTTAATGGAAGCACTAGTTATATTTGGCTTTTTGCCATTCTCATCACCTATGTATTCATAATCATCATCTTCATCATCATCAGCACAAATTATTTTTTTTTTAAACAATAACGTTGAATTACCCTACAAAAATAAAATTAAAAATTAATTAAATAGCTAAAAGTAAAACCATTATTTTTTTTTTTTCTATTAACAATATTGAATGAAGAAAAATAATAAATATTCCGCTAAGTAAAACTAATTGACTGTTTTACTCCAATAGTCAATACAAACTTAAAACTAGTGTCTCTATTTCACGTATATTTAAATTAACGGAAATTAAAATTATCGTATGCAATCACGTGAATCCGTGAATTGGTGAATTTTGTTATTAAATCACGCATTTATTATTACACGTGGAATTTTATTTTCAATACATTTCATATCTTCCAATAATGCTTTTATAGTTTCTACATATTGGTGATGGGTGATAAATAATTTATTTTGAACCAGAATCTCCACACAAAAGTAATATTTTAGAATGCAATTTTTTCAACAGTTATCTAGTATGAAATTTATTTACATTTTAAATACATTTGAAAACAATAAAAAAAATATTCAAATTTATTGAACAATAAAAACACAATTTTATAAATCTAGCTTCAAAAATGTTGTAATAGAATAAAAATGTGTAGATATTTTTAGTTTTTACAAAAATAAATTATTAACATATCTTTTTTAAATATTTTATTATAGTTTAATTCGTTTTTTAGTAAAGATTATGTTTTAAATACATGTGAAATAAAATCCATGATTTACTAATTAATTAAAGGTGAATCAAATTCACAGATTTTTAAATTTATGAATACAAGTGAACAAAAGACACGTAATCATGTGAATTTTAATTTACGTTCAAATTTGAAGAGTCTACTTAAAACTTGAGTGTCTAATTTTTATTGTGATATGGAACTTAAATTATTTTTAGATTGCATTTCATACTGTTTTTTCTTCTTTCAACCACGTGCAACATAGGCAAACACATTTATGCAGTCTGAGTAGAACTCATTTAATTTTGGTTTTAGATTAAAAATATCTATTGGTGGTGATCAAATTAAGGGGGGGGGGGGGTGCGTAAGATACGGAGCCCCTCTACTATTTTTTATTAAAATTTGGAGTGGATCTAAATTGTTGTCAAAGATAAACCTAATGTATTTTACATTTTATCTATAATTTTGACTAAGAGTGTTCAACCTTTTTGACTCGTGATCCACTGTTTTTGTAACAATATTTGGTGCTGGTTCGGTATGCGCTCTACAGAATTTGCCGTTCTACACTCGATCTACATTTGGTACGGAAATATTGGACAACGTTAATCTGCCTCGTTTTTATATAACTATGATATGTTGGGTTTTCTATAATAATATGACTTTATTATCTTATCTTTGATTGTCTTTACCTTAAATTATATTACCTACTGTAAGTTTTATTACAGTCATTTTCTAGTGTTCACGAGTATAATATTTTATTTTTATATAATTTATAATTTTACTAGCTGATCCCGTGCACTTCGTTGCCCGTTAAATGTATCAACTCTGTATCGCGGACCCCGCCGTGCTGTTAGTACGTAAGTGTATGATTTAACTCTAAAGTATCAAAGTTATACCAAGTTTGTTCGTTTTACTTAATTCTACCTACGATGGATTAATATAATCAATTTACCTATACAAAATCCTATCCTAATCTTACCGTACCGATGAATAAAAAAAAACAAATTTAACCCTTTGTAAATTAACCTATCTTCTTACCAGAGGTCTAATCTACCCAAGAACATTAATTTATATATATATATATCTAACTATATAAATACAGAGACTATAACTATACAGACTAAAATCTGGAACTACTTATCAGATCTTCTTGTATATTATATTATATATATGTATATTGACAAAAAATAATAATACAAATCAACAAACATTACCGATTAACCAATAGCAACCTAAAATTTTCTTTCATATAAACCTTCTTCGTGATACTCTTTCGTTTAAAAAAATCAAAATCAAAGATCTGATAAGTAGTTCCAGAGTTTAGCCTGTACAGAGATTTTCATTTCACGTTTTTATAGTTTGTTATAATATTATAATTTAATATAAAAAGTAAAGCAAATAGTTTTTTTTTTTTTATTATTATCATTAAAAACCCATGGCAACCATTTATAAACAAAAATTGTCATCTGAAATCTCAAAATTCCCGTATTAGCACCTCCCGGGATTAATCCTTTCCCTTTTAAAATTAGCCTATCTTTTAAGTTCGGCCAAATTACACACATTGTAAAAATTTCATCAAAATCGGTTAAGTGGTTTAGGAGTCCATTGAGGACAAACATTGTGACACGAGATTTATATATATTAAGATATTAATTGTTAATTGTGATGGCTGTGATGACGTTTCGTGAGTTTTATACAACAGTAGAGCCAAATGAGATCGAGTGTCATCGGTTTCTAGTAGAGAAAGGATTATTGAAAAGTGCTGAAAACAATGTCCCTTGTCATAAATGCAAATTAAACGACGGAAATGCCAAAATGGGGAGTGGATGGCTATTTTTCGGTGTCTAAAACGAGGCTGTCAGACAAGGTCGGCACGAGCTGGCAGCAGATTTTTTCATTTCACTGACTTAAACCAACGTTGCAATAGTGGGTTAACACTTTGTCAAATTGTTGAACTTATATTTATGTTTGTATTGGAATTGCCCAACAAATGGTAATGGACGGACAGGAAGAAGCAAGGAGTGTGTTACCGATTGGTTTAATATGCGCCGAGAAGTATGCACAGCCGTTTTGAAGACTAAAAACAAATTGGTTGGAAATGCACAAAATCCAATTCAAATTGATGAGGCTCGTTTCGCTTGCCGAAGGAAGTACAATAGGGGTAGATTATTAGCTGGAGATGCTCCTCCTTCATTAACAGATATAAATGCTGAGGTTATTAATAACCGAAATTATGATGCACGCGTAGATGGCCCCTGGGTATTCGGTTTCAAAAATGGTAATGATTGCCGTTATTTTTATGTTCATTGACGCGATCGAGAAACACTTTTACCAATAGAACGTGAATGCGAAACAGGATCAGAAATTCATTCTGATGAATGGGCTGCATATAGGTGTCTCACAAGCCATGGATTTATACACAAGACGGTAAATCACCAAATGTCATATATCGATGCAAATACAGGAGCTCACACTCAAAACATTGAGAGGTCATGGTTGGACGCAAAAATTAAATTAAATTATTGAAGAAAATGAGGGGTGTTCCTTTACATCATTTGCAGTCCCATCTTGAACACTATTGCTGGCAACTTTACCGTCAAGACAGGCCGGATCTTTTTCTCGCCATGCTAGTAGACATCATGAATAACGTGAATGAAAGTCAATAAAAATTAAAAAAATAACGACGTATGTAGAGCGGAAAATAAAATAACTTATTTTTATACACCTATTTATATTTTACATTACTTTTTAAATTATTTAAGTAATTTGTATATATTTATATTCTATAATATTTTTATTATGACGTTTTTGAAAAATAATTTTCACATATTTATATTCTATAATACTTTTATTGTGACGTTTTTGAAAAATAATTTTTACATATTTATATAACGTTTTTTAAAATTATGAAAATAAAATATTAACTAATAAAAAAATTACCTGTAGAGCGCATACCAAACCAGCACCCAATATTTTCATAACTTGTGTCACCTCTGTAGGCCATGATAGAAAAAAGACTTTAGCTGCTGGTTTTGCGTAATTTCCCGTGCATAAGTGTGCCCAAAACATTTCCGAAAAAGTTTCAATAAACATTTGTTTAAGTTTGGGATCACAAGTAAGCTCTTTTTATTGATTTTCTATGTCATGACATTTTAACTGTCATTATATCTACTATAAAATATGGTTCTTCAATTCATCAATAACTTATCCAAATTCATAATTTATAATTTTATAATTTTTTTTTTTTTAACAAAAAAGACTTGTCACGACCCATTTTTATAGATAATGTGACCCAAGATTGGGTAGTGACCAACTGGTTTAGACTTCCTAATACCTTGCTAATTTTTTTTATTATAGTTTGTTTATATTATATCACGCTTGTTCTTTGCATATAGTTTAGTAGTTTACAGATATTATATACCTAAAATACATTATTGTATTATAAAATATCTGTAAAAAAAAAATAAGTTATAAATTATGAATTTGAATAAGTTACGAATGAATTGAAGAACATGCACATTTATTCACGGGAAATTACACAAAACTAGCAGCTAAAATCTTTTTTTTTTCATTGCCTACAAAGGTGACATCAGTCGTGAAAATATTGTTACAAAAACAGTGGATTGCGAGTCAAAATGGTTGAACACTACTAGTAAAAACCATAGATAGGATGAAAAATATTTTTATATTAAAAAATGTAAAATTTATTAGGTAGGTATTCATATATCTATTCTGTGGTATTCATTTGATTTATCTTTGACAACAATTTAGATCCATCCCAAATTTTAATAAAAATTATTTTGGGCATTAGTTTGTTAATATTTGTGGACTCTTGTTCACAATTGACATAGATATGCGTATGAAGCACAAATTATAATTATTAAGATATTATCACTGATAATTATAATTTTTTTATTTCCTACCGAAATATGTAAATATTATTTCTATCAATATAAATTTTGAAAAATAAGGTGAATATAAAATATAAATCTATATTCACTTACATGTTATATAGGCATATATAGTTAAATTAGTTATATTTGGAAATTTGGAATAGAATAAAGTTAAAATTCTGTAACTAAGATGAAATTTAGTATTGAAAAATTAGGAATTTGTTAAGAGGGGTGTGAGGGGCAAAGCCACCAACGAGTCTGCGTTGAGTAATTTTGAACTTAGAACGCAGTTTTTAAATTATTGGATTGAGCTCCTCTAATTAATAATTCTCAATTCGAGCACTGTCTATTGGCTATTAGTACTATAAAATTGAAATATGAGAATATTTCGGTCCGTTTTTAAAAAAGTTACAGGTTATTTAAAAATGTTGAAATGAACATTATATCTAAACAATATATTGAGTGTTATACTCGGAAAAATGAAAAAACCGCACCGTATTGCTCTTAGAAAAAAAAATCTACTCATTTAAAAATAGGTATTTTTACTCTAGTACCCAAATTAAGGGAGTTCTACTCAGACTGCAAAACCACGTGTTGTTTATGCTGAGGGTGGGTGAGAGAGAGAGAAGAAGCAGTGTGCTGACATCCTCTTAAAAAATAATAATATACATAATATAATACAACAAAAATATTAATATTACCTTAATAAAAGATGTGATCTGACGAATGTCATCAGTCAATAATTTAGCACATGAAATTAGCTTATCCAAGGCGTCTTCAGAATACTCACATTCATTGTTTGAATCTCTGTGTAATAAATTTGGTTTCCAGTCAAGGCAATCCAAAGCATTTGTGGAAAAACTTATCATTTTATTAGTTTTCATTAAATCAAATACTAATGGCTGAAGTTTAGTTGAGATCCCTAAAACAATGATATTTGTATTATTATTTATTACTATAAAATATATTCTTGACACTAAATATACCTTTATCACGAGCTTTAACTGCATTTCCTAGACATCCTTCTGAAAATACAATAAATTGGTGTAAACTATTTTTAAGTCGTGAAGATATAATTTTGATATCAAGAAGATTGGCTTCCAAATTTTTTTGGCTCCTCCACTTTGGTCCAGCATAATTTAATAGCTGAGTAGTATTAGAAGAGACTTCTGATGTTAATTTATCTAAGCATTCCAGTGCACAGTTCAAGTCAATAGATAATTCTTTAGGTTGCAAACTAGTTGATGGAACATCGTAGTCCTATTTTTATATGAATTTTTTTATATAAAAAACAAATAAAATATTTATTTATAATATATTCATTATTCATACCTGACTACTAATAGTTAAATTCTGTAATTCAGATGGCAAATAAGCTAATGTTCGGTTTCTAGGAATATCATAATCCAGTCCAATACTACTAGACCGATTAGATTCACTTTCGCTTGTACTACTACCAATACCACCAGTTGATAATGAGCTGATCGAACTACTTGGAGTAACTTGTATATTCAGCTGTCTTGGTACATCATAGCTTTCTTTTGAAACAAGGGGATGTTGGTTTGGGAGAGGATCATAACTATCACTACAGCAGCCACTACTGCTTCCAATACTGAGTGGTCGTTTTGTAAAATCACTTGTTAGCCGATCTAATGCTAATCAAAAAAATATTGAGATAATATTATAGCTTGTATATTAAAAATATTGTTATCGATAAAATTATGAGTTAAATATAATACGAAGAATTTGCTTACCATGATTTATTGGTGGAATATTATAGCCATTAGTATCAACAGTTTTTTGAGGAGTATCATATGTAAGGAGGTCACCCAGTTTCTGTTGTGACGTCACCTGTTTAGAATAACATAACATAAAATAAAGTAAAATAATAATAAGGATAAACAGTTTAAAAAAAATATAAAATCTCTTATTACTGTATTCAGGTTTGCGTGCCAGCTTTGATGCTTGCTTTCATGATTGAAATGATTTTGATCTTGGATACAATTTGATGATATAATTTGGGGTTCGGTCACTTCATACACACCTGGTATTAGTCTTAATCGATTTCCAGGACATATCCCCTAGAAAAATAATAATAATGGAATACAAAACATATTAACATGGTAAATTGTATAGAAAATATACTTGACGGCCTCTTAATGAACATAACCACCATCCTTCAAGACCAGCTGTATTTTGTTCTAATACTGTTAATATGTCATCTTTTCTAAATGCTAATTCATCAGGTGCTTCAGCAATGTTATCATACATGGCTCTTGCAATACAGTTCTAAAAATAAAAATACCTACTATAAATTTAAATTAAACCATTTCGCAAGTTTGTAGTATACATCACTTGCATCAATTGCATTTAGATATGTATAATGTATCTATTAATATACATAAATTAATTTTACATCAACAATAAACTAATACTTAAGTATACAATATTTTTAAATGCGAAAATTTAACAATTTGTTTTGTCTACAAATGCACGAAAACGGAAAAAAAACAATTTTCTTACAAACTCAATTTTAGAAATGTAGCTCATGATTGTCCCATGATCCAAGTCTAATTATTGTAGGTAGGAAGAATACATAAGAAAAAATTAAAAAGTGGTCGGCAAAAATGTCCAATTCTTCGTCAGACAACGGATTTCAGATTATTTGTAAAAAGTTATGTTGGCTCGTGGAAGCCTATGGTCAAAAACTAAGTAGGTACCTAATACATATTTTTATGTTATTATTTGGAATACTGGAATATGTAGATACTCACAGTGTAACCATTATTTATTGAACCGTTTTGGTGTAGCTGTAGCATTTTGAGCGTTTAAAGGTAACGATATCCTTCATAGAAGATGTGTCGTCTTGATCGTATTATTCGTGTCCGGTGAAACGTACAGACTTAACAATAAACGACGTCCAATCATATGCCGCACGTTGTCCATAATATTATGTTTGGTACGATTGTTTATAGTTTTTGGCGACAAATTATCTAGGTCTCCGTCAGAGTTGCGAAAAATTATGTGAATCGACATTTTTTCCGCCGTCCGTCCGTGACTCATACCGCGGACGCATGAGTCACGCGCCGAGAAGTCGAGGTGCCGGCCGATGTAGTACGCGGTTCATGGTGTCCCGCATCTGGTCCCGGACTCTGGAAGTTGGGTGTTGGGCGACGGGCGGTCGTCGTAACTTGTTGTTATCGTCGGATTCGGGGATCGCCGATATGATAACGACGCGTCGACGCGATACCCTTATCAGCCCTAGCTTCGATGACTTTTGATTTTTGACGACGGCCCCCGCTGCCGTCAGGTGGCACCACTGATCCGTCGGATGGTTACAAACAGCTATGGCGCCCGACGGGGCTGGGGGCACGGGGCTACCTAAATCCTACGCCGCTGGTCGCTATAGGAGGACGTCAGGACGGTAACCGGTTACACATATTATATATGTAGTATATTTGTTCCGAAGTGTATTAGTTACTTATCCGTTGAAAAAAGAAATTTTGTTTCTACCTAGTTCCGATCATTCGGTAAGTCCGAATTCCGATTTTCAATCGGGCATTCCTGTACGGCCATAAATACAGCAATTGTATGCGATTATTGTAGCACAGGTATATAATAATTTAATAATAATATAGGCATAAATTATCATTACTATCAGTCGAAATGAAATCGAACAAACTATGATTCCGTAATCCGTATTTCCGCGAACGTGACCAAACGGCACACATTTATAATAATATAATCTTATTCCATCAACTAGGCCCGGCTCGTCGAAAACCGATCCATGTCCGCTGTCGACTATCGTTGAGTATCGTACTATCGTATTATCCATGATCTATCGTCATTCGTCATTCGTCACTGGTCGGCAGTAAGTCACGAGTTGATTAAGGAAATAATAATGTAATTTATAACATAATACGTCATAATACGATAGTATTATTATGTCCTGCAGTGGCCACAGAATTTTCCGAAAAGATCGATCAAAAATGATTAATGTAAATTTTTTCACGATATTTTATTTTACGTACCTCCCTACGTATTACTGTGTTATTTGATCGGTGCTTTTATTTTATACTACAATAGCAGTTAGACCGCAAACATTTTAATTCGATACCTATCGATTTTTAACCATCGTTATTCGTTAATGATTTATTTTCTCGAATACAGGTGGTACTTACGTATTAAGGTGATATATTTTGTGCACGAAAAAGAACTGCCGTCTGCATGTTGCTCATGACAGAATCTCAAACGAGTCAAACGGTTTCCACGCGAAGAACAACGTGAAATGTAAGTCATAATTTTTTAATACTATTGTACTTTATATTTAATCAACTATTTTAAAATTTACATAAGGTAGTAATTCAAGTACGTTATACCAAATATTAGTAATTATAATCAATGGTTATACAAATTATGGTCCACGGCTCTTATACCTATTATTTATATTAAGTACTATAGGTAGTCTATAAGTTATAATAATATATTATATAGGTAGATATCTAGTATCTACTATCTACGATCTATATTTAGATATACCTATTATAAGTATTATCGGCATTATTTTAAGTACTAACAGTTGTTCGGTATAAGTACCACCTAGGTATTACTATTATTATGTACCTTAAATGAGTTAAAAGTAATAACTATTAATTAGGTATTTAGGTATATATTTTAATGTATCTTGGTATGATAAAACTCGGTATGCGTTGTGTTTGTTTTGTGTATAATTTTGCTTAGCTATATTATAATTGTCCACATAATATGAGTATACATTATAATATGACATTATGACGTTTGACGTATTGACTTATGTACACCTACTGATTATTAATTATTATCACCGAGATAGCAATATTGTATACTATCTCGGTGATTATAATACAATTAGATGTAATAGAACGACAGTCTTCTATATTTTTACAGTCTGTCTGTGGTTTGAACACTGATGACGTGTATGAACCTATCGAAGTTATACGACAAAAAGTCGAGCTACTTTATATGTTTAAAAATTAATAATATATTACACGGGAAACGTAAAAACTCTTTAATTTTAACCTTGTGTTTTTTTCATTACAATTATTCAGATAAAAAAATTAACCATTAAGATCTACACGAAATAAATTTAAAATTGACAAGTATAGATTAAAATATATTATGTTATTTAGACATTAAATGTATACGATTAATTTTCTATAATATACCGTATAATGATTCCTACAGGCAATACGATATTTTATATACCTAGTACATTTATTTATATGGTTATATTATGCCCAAAACAGTTTAGAACTATTATATAAATAATATATGATAAATGATAATAGATTAATATTATAATTTATGAACTACTTATCTGCTATTCCGTGTGCTTACTGCTTTAGAAAACTTCACTAATAAATGTATTATCTTAGTCCATCATAGCACATTTACTTTTCACAGGTACAATAGTGCAGTGGCTTCTGAGTCAATATTAGAATTAATTGATGTAATAAAATAAGTATTAAGTATACAAATGTAATATGAGATGTTGCGTTGAACTTTGTCTATTTTTAATTTTTTTTTTCCATGAAGTAGTTGTACAATATTCTATTATATTTTAAATAAACAATATTTATAATATATGTTATATATACATATTATACTATTATTATTATTTATTATTATTGTTTCGATTTTAAAGTGAAATACTTTTAAACCAGTGATGAATTGCTTAAAATAAACTTACTTTTCACGCAGGTAGGTAGAAATGGTAAAAATTTATCATTAAGTCAAAAAAAATTATTTTCTTACAGCCCTTATTATGAAAATCAATCGGTTAATAATTTTAAACAATGTAATTTGTGGATATTTATTGTAAAAATTATTTTTAAAAAAAAACATGAAAAGTGACAGCAATTTTAAATACCCATAAAGTAATATACTCATAAACATGTTAGATAAAAGGTCATTGATTCTCAAAATATATTTTTATAGTCACCTAATAGTAGATATACCATTTGAGAGTTGAAAATTACAATTAATTATATATAGAATACATATTTTTTTTTCATCACTGAAAATTGTAACTGGTGGGTAGCCACCATTTACCCGCGTATCATCGTACATACTTTAAAAGCAACTATAGAGAAGTGATATTGGTATTGGATGGTAAACTGAAGATGATAACATTTTGATATTCATAAATCATAATATATACAGTATGATTCACATAGGCGTTACTAGACCTTAAAGTTAGGGGGTGCTTCACATATTTAAAATAAGTAAAAATGTACTGTAATAAGTAAAAAACACCCTCCAAACTTGTCCCTCAAGTAACATTAATTATTAAATTATAATATTAGTTTATTATTATACACTGTGTATGACATGTATAAAAAAAATAATGAAAAAAGTGGTATTTAGATAAACATTAAAATATTAACATAATATTAAGTAATATTTTAGATACAAGCTTATTTTTTTTTAAATATAAGTGAAAGTCAAAGGAATTTTATAGATTACTATTACAGCTTGAGCCTCCGCTCAGTATTGGCAAATTTAATCTAAACACAGATTTCGGTGAAAAGCTGTCACCTCACCATTTTAAACAAGAAAAATAATAACGACGTTGACTCGAGTACCAACTATCAGACGCAAACAACCATTTTACTTAGAGTAAGGCGAAGATAATATAAAAATCTGATTCTATTTTTAGTAAAAAGCCCCTATATGCGGCCTGCAGGCACAGTGATAGTCTTCATGTCATCGTTACTCGTTATTCGTTATCACTATTTATTAATAATCATTCGTCTTTTACGACTATTTTTGTGTTTAGTTTATTGACAACTTCTAAATAGTATTTGTATATTAAAAACTACCCAATATGATACGTCTACACAGGGTCATTACATATAATAATATAATTTGATAACCAAAAAAAATAAAATATTTTTCAAGATATTAATAAAATATTAAAACTATAGTTTTAACAAAGTTTAAAAATGTAACTTCCGTTAGCGGGACTAGGAATTATGACATGGGCTAAAATGTATGTTGGGGAGGATTAGCCCCCCATGTCACCCTAGTTATGCCTATGGTGATTGGTGATTCTCTACACTCATCCTCATTTTTAATTTAATATTTTTAATTGATTCAATTTCTGGTTTCTTCGCGGATATTTGTTGTCTCCGTCTTACAAGTGCGCAACATAGCAAATTTAGGCTCAGTAGATCGCGTTTAACTCCGTTAGTTTTAAAATTAGAGTGAATCGACCTACTATGAAACTTGAAGGTAAGAATATTATAGTGGCTTTTTTACGATAACTCAGTTTTTAAGTGATTTATGAACATTTTTAATTTACGCTATATTATATACGCATAGCTTGCTAAAAAATAGACTTTCGGAAAAAACCCACTTACAAACCAGGGTTGTATGTTTAAACATGAATTTAAAACATTTGTTTTAACTGTTTTGTTCATTGTTCAATACGAATATAACATGTTTAAAATAGTGTGAAATCCAAGTGAATATTGTGTTTTTTTTTGGTTTATTATTAATAATAAATAATAATAGATATCCTTCAGAAAAAAAGTTAAAGTATTATATAATTACATATTTTACCATTCGTAATTTTATTTTATTTTTTTAATTTTATCGAATAAATTACAAAATTAAAAAGTTTTTTACTTAATAGTTAATATTATATATGTTACGGGCAAAGTAACATATACATAATATAATGTCCACATAAATTATCCATTCAGAAAATATTTAAAATAAGTAATAAATAAACAGTGAAACATAAACTATAATAAAATAGTACACGGCATATTGGCATATCGCATATAAAAAAATTACATCTATTATCGGTTATCTACTATCGTAGTATCCATTCTAGCATCCATTAATCCCTAGATTCTAGGGCGTTCATCGGGTTTTTTTTGGCCTGGTAAGAATTACAACTGAAAAAAATAAGATTCAAGTATGGTAGAACTCAAATTTGCACATAAACATTAACGCTCGTGTAGGGTAGTTATGACTAATGACCGGATTTTTGTGGAGTTAACACCAGTAACACCTAAAAACGTGCAATTAAAATTCTGAAATGTGAAAAATTGTGCAAAAACAAATTTTTATTAGGAATTATATAACACATTTTTCTTCAAATGAATTAACTTCAAATTTTATTTTTATTGCTATTTGTTTTTATAATATTATTATATTAATATAATTTTATTAGTTGGCATTAACAATAAAATATTATATATAAATATAAAATTTAAAAAAAAAATAGTAATTTAATTTAAATAAAATAATAATAATAAATTTAAAATATACATTTGAACCTGATTTACAATATTTGATTAAAATTTATTATCATGTACATTTCTAAGTTTTTTACTGTATAATTATTTCTTCTGTCACTTAATAATTGATTTCATATTTTGAAACACAAGTTCTACATTGATACTTGCTATTGCAATTGTAGCGGCTTATATAGCAGGATCGTCTTTTAAATCTACGTAATTTCAATGTATTGAATCATTGTATCGTTTAAAAATATTTTATCCGGTATTTTTATAAAATACTGCTTTGAATTTTTCATAGAACAAACTATTTGTACCTTTTCATTGTCAATTTTCTTAATTAGCTCTTACGGTATGTGTATAAGTAATCGACAATCGTAGTAGTATCGTAATTATCTTAAGGAGACGTTACAGTGACATTTGTAGTCTCTCTGTCTTACAAGTGCGTAACATAGCAACTTTAACGCTCAGCAGAACACATTTATCCCCGTTAGTTTAAAAATTGGAGCGAATTGAGCTCTTATAAAATTTAAAGGTAAAACTATTATCTAGACAATGACCTAGGCTTTTTATTATATTTTAATTTTAAAGCGAGTTATTTTGTTTTATTTTTACGGACAAATCGGCGTAATTGTACCTAGCTTTGTGAAATAATTCGTATATATAACCAGCAACTAATAATAAACAAAAACAATTTCCACCGTGAATCTTAAGATCCCTGTTTGACCACCTCTTTAAAATATGAATATCAGAAAATTCTTTCTTATTGCACATCTAGATCAATAAAGAAACCACTATTCCAAATATCAACTACGTACGTTTTATATTTGAAACCCAATATTGTATACATATTTAAATTAAATATTGCTTGATAGATGGCGCCATTATTGTATTCTTTCAACCCCCTTCCCCTATACCCCCCTCAGAGGTCGAATGTTGAATAATCCTTTCTTATTGTGTCCCTACATTGCTTAAGGAACCTCTGTATAAAATGTCAAGTCTTTATACCCAGCGGTTTGGTCTGGGCATAGATAAGTGAATAGTTGCGGTCTCCTATATGTATATAGATTATATTATTAGATATAAAAGTCCAATACTTTATATAACAATATTACAACATAATATAGCAATGATAAAGTAGATAGATGTTATTTATTTTTATTTATTTATTATTTATTATTTATTAACGGGCTGAGCCCTATACAACAGTTTCACAATATATATTTTACAATTTAAAATTTAAATAATTATTACAAATAACACACATAGGTTTAAAATAGATAATAATAATAATTATTATTATACTAGTATAATGGTAAGTATTAGAATTATAAAGAAGTACTGTCTAATTTTACCAGTCTTGATAACTGGTGCTTTCATTGGCCAACCTCATCATGCGGTGTAAAGGACTATTTCTCCCATAATTTGTAGTGTGCACAGGAACAACTTAAAGAACGTGGTGTCTAGTAATGTGAGAAGGTACTTTGATATTGATCGATGAAAGAAGAGAGGGGGCATCAATACGACCATCCATCAGCTTATTCAAAAACTCTATGTTATAATAGATTATGGAGCAAAAATATTTGAACAAAAGTACTAATCAGAACATTTTTATAAAAAAACCTGAAACTTGCAATTTTGTGCAAAATAAAACTATTAATATACATCTCTAGATTTGGATATAGCTTATTTGTAGCTTATTTGTATACGATTTACAACACTCCATAAAAATATGCAATTGCACGGGAATCCGGTCTTTAGTTATGACTATTAGGTACTATTATCTTATGTATAATTATATTAGAAAATAGGAGTATGGAAATCCTGGTGTTATCAGTAATCACATTGACGTAGCCAGGAATATTGTTTGGGTGAGGGGGTTAAGTCTCACAAAAAATACAAATACAATATGTCTTTTTTTTTTATTAATCTTGACAAAATTCTAAGGTCAACACAGTCAATGGGGGGAGGGGCTATAGCCCCTTAATCCCCCTGGCTACGCCACTGAGTTATCACAATTACCTTCATTGCTATATCAGTACCATGATAGACACTATGTATTCAAATGTTCAGTGGGTGCCCAGCAGCCCAAGATAATAAAAGTTAAATATTACGTACACTCATGATTTTGTAGAAAAAAACGGATTTCAATGGGTGCTCGAGCCCAGGAAAACATCCACGTATTCAGCGCCTAATGGCTATGAACGGTACAGTGAAAGCGATAAGACAATAAGAAATCAAAATATTGCATACAAACTATAATGACTACTAACTAGTAACTAGATATTTATTTATCGTGTAATACGATTGTTATTGATAGCCGTAGGCTATCTCAATTTGTCCGCCATTGCCCATTGTAATTATTACTAAAGAGTGAAGTTTTGCAGATGTGACCCAATGTTGACCGGGTTAAATAAATTATATTATATTAAATAACTATGAAAAAGAGGTATGTACGTATTCAATTGTATATTATTGTGATTTATATGTATGGTGTTGTGTTTACAAGCTATATAATGGCATTTGTAGAAGCGTGTATATTAATATGGGCAGTGGGGACGACTGAGTTTTCAGGGATAAACACTTAAAAACGACTTGTCTTCAATGCCTTTTGGATTTTGGTTACGACACTAATTATCGTCTTAATTTAATTTAATTTAATTTAAATATTCTTCACTATTAACTATTTAATCTCTGCCAAGACCAAGCAAAGCTATAATATAGTTATTTATAAGTTAGGTATAAGTGTATAACAATATACGTCACGTCATAACTCATAAGTCTATTTTTATCTGCTTTTAAAAAACAACTATAATATTATAATCATTCATTAATTATTGAATAAAATGTACTTTATAATATTTGTATTGTTTATCGGGTTACTAAAGTTTGAATTTTCTTAATTCTTATACAATATTACAATAAACTATTTAATATAATAATTAGTTCAATTAATAAGATATCCAAGACCAATACTGAATGTTACTATATCACAAATCAGCAATCACTGTGTTACTTGTTTTATAATTTTATTACAGTTGAGTATTTTTTTTAGTTTTTATAAATTATTTAACGTTTAACAAATTATCTACATATAACATATTAAACTAATTTACGTTATTTTTCCTACATTCGATATAAAAGCTAGTTCCGCGTATTTCTTTTGTGGACGAAATAGATAATATTAACAATGAACTCAAATAAAATATAACTTCTAAATAATTAATGAGGTTTTGTAAGGAGTAATTTTTATTTGTCATTGTCTTTTATTCTACATTAGTAAACTACGTCATCAGTCACTTGACTTTATCATGCATGACAAAATAAATACGTCTTTTAAATTTTAATAAATTTAGTATTTCTATAAGTTACATTAGTTAGAATATTAAGATATAATATAATATACTCTTCACTTTTTCATAAAAACTATTATAGTACATGTTTTATTGCAGATTTACTAACATGCAGGGGTATATTCATATTTCTGAGGGGTGGATGCCTGCTGTAAAAATAATGAGTATTTTATGTACCACAATTATAAGAATAAAACAATTTTACAGCCCTACTGGGTATATTTCAAAAAATAGTATGATAATCAAAGCCTAATTATAGAGCATAGGGCATGGTAAAAAAAAGCTTGACTTCGATTTTTTAAAATTTTGACATTATCTATTATCTATTCAAATTACCAAAGGGAAACTAATTTTACTAAGTTAAGTGTCATCGTACAAAAAATTCTAACCTAAAATAATTTTCTAAATTTATTTTAAAACCGAATATAAAGAAACAAATAGCACCACACGAACGAGTAAATTATAATACCAATTGCATAAAATTGTTTTTAATTTTCCCAGAAATTATTTTATATTTATACTATACCTGTATAACCGAACTTCGTCTTTAATAAAATGAACAAATATAAAATGCGGCGCCGCATATAAGTGTATGGTGTAGATCAATTAAAGTGAACTCAGTTCACGGGCAAATCGGCATCGGTACTCGGTATACGTACCTCACTTTGTGAAAAAATTCTACCGATATGGGCATTGGGCAATTCACCTGTTCGTATTGGTATATTTTCGTACGTGGTTCAAATAATCTCTAAATTTTCCTGATATCTCTTAAAACAATTTGAAATTTTCATCAAAATAGGTCGAGTAGCTTTTCAGTAAGTTATAAGGTTACCCATACGGTCGGACACTAAAAGGGTACCGATCACCACGAATCCGAGACTGATTAGGTCGGAGAAACGTGGATTTTAAAATATTGAGATACATATTTTGACTTACATGCAATTTATACGTTTATTATACATTTCTGATAGTATAATATTGATAGCACACGAAATATGTACATGGGTATAGGTACATACATACTTTATTACCCGACACCTGTAAGCAGGGCCGGTCTTAGGGGTGGGCAAGCTGGGCGACCGCCCAGGGCGCCAATATGTCATAGGCGCCTTCAGAGTTCAGATATTAATTTTTTAATAATAGTTTTTGTAAATCAAATTATTTTTAATAATTCGAGTAAATACTATAATGTTCGCCCACGGGCGTTGGAATCGTTCCTCTGGGTCCGTCTGGTCGGTTGGCTGGCAGTCCTTCCGAGCGCCTTGGAGCTTCACTGGCTAGTGGCGATTCGTGCCACGCCGGGCAGGTAGCGTATGGGCTTCCCAGATCCTTGGTTGTCTGCGATTACTTTACTCCGAGGTCGGTCGAACGTTGAGTTTGGATCCGTCCGCAGATCGAAGGACCGTTTGACGTCGCGCCGAGATAGTACGTGAATTGCCGTGCACTGTCTACCGCGATCACACTTCGAGGACGTTCGCGTCACGAGATATCGCGTTGACGTAAAGCCGGTGGGCGCTGTCAGCTACACGTCGCGGATGCTGCTTGTAACCATAGCGGCGACGTGTTGATTTTCTGCTGCGGTGGCGACTCAGAATAAATGAATCGCTAAAAATATTTTACTTTAATTTTTTTTTCCGTATTTGTTCATTGAAACGACCTCAAGGTCTTTGTCAACACTCATCACAAGTGGGTAGTAAGTGATACTACCACCCTTCTCAAAGAGGAGACATGTGCGGTCTTCACTCCCAGTGGAGTGGGACTTAGTTGGAAACCCGATGGCACAATCCGCGGAGGACAGCACAGGAAAATGGTGATCGCGTTGAACTACGTTTATTTATGTAAATCATAATTACTGCATTTGCAGTGGAAACTAGGAATAACAATTTTATGTACTAGTAAACATTTTTTTTGAACATGAGTTCGAGGTTCTAAAACTCATATTATTATAACCTCTGCTGTGTATCACAGAACATACCATTATGTTAGGCGCAACAAAACATTCGTCTGACAAAACGCTTTGTCCTTTTCCATAATGCCGTCCTACGCTTGCGCCGTTTAAGCGCGGCCTCTGCTGCCGGTTCGGTTTCATCACACAGGCCGTCTTCGTGTACGTCTCACAGCATACTCACGGCTTGTACCACTGTCTGCATGTCAGCTAACTCGGACAAATCTCATGACGAACATAACCGCACATGAATGTTCGGCATAGAACACGCACGCCGTCTCGGCGGGTTCACGAGAAACGGCTTGACTGTTGCAGCGACGAGACGTGCCGTATGTCATCCGCACAAAATCGTACATGGACGTTAGGCATTGAACACGTACGCCGTCTCATAGGATCCTCGAAACCGCGGCTCGACTGCTGCGGCGGCGAGACAGACGGGCAAGACGCCGACGGTGAAGAGTCGCACGGCAAATATATGGATAGCGAAGACTCGGGCGGCGATGATGCGAACGGTGTATCCGTCGTCGGCAATAGGCGTCGTAATTGCCTTGTTCAGCAACGAGATATAAAACCTGAACGTGGGACCTGCAAATTTGTTAACCTTTATGTTTTGGTACCTATTTTTTTTAATATTTGCTAGAATGAATATATAACCGTCGTAAAAAATCTATAAGTAGTTATATAGGTATACAAATAATCGTAACTGCGGACAAAATTATACTAATACCGCATAACAATCGTATACAGGGGTGGTCTTAAGGGTGGGCGAGCTGGGTGACCACCCAGGGCGCCAATATGTCATGGGTATCTTCAGAGTTCAGGTATTAATTTTTTAATATTAGTTTTTGTAATTCATATTATTTTTAATAATTCGAGTAAAATATACTTTAATGTATAGCAAAAATTAAAAGATATCTTGAGAAAAACCATAGCAGTCACAGACTAACGAAAATAGATAGTCGAATCAATTATACGGGTACTCCACCTTCATGCGCACTACACTCGAAAGTATATTTAACGCTTTTGTCTTCGTGGAAATGTGTGGATCTCACTTAGGATTCTAATGACCATTCCTGTTACAGTTGCATCTGGAGAACGTAGTTTTTCGAAACTTAAGCTAATTAAAACATATGTAAAAGCAACTATGTGTGATGAAAGATTGTCATCACTTACAATCTTATCTATTAAAAATGATATTGCTGAAAATCTCGATTGAACAACATTGGTAAATGAATTAGCAGAGATTAAAGCACGAAAAGTTCCACTAAATATATGAAGATTATTTGAATATAAATATACCTACCTATTAAATAATATATACTTATTAATATTATAATTATAAAAATAACTTTTTTTTAAATTTATTTCAGTATTAAAAATTAATTAAAACAGTTTGTTTTTTATTCTGACTTCTGAGTAAAAAACACTTAACCTGAACTAGAAGGCGCATTAATATTCCTTGCCCAGGGTACATAGTTCCCTAAGACCGGCCCTGCCTGTAAGGTCACTACCACACCGTTGTTTTTTTTGTTGTTGTTGTTGAGTTGCTATCGTTTATCCACCCTCGGACCTCCGGGTGACGGTCCTGGCCAATCCAATTGTACTACTCCATGACTGGGGACATAGCACACTGGACGAAAAACTGCGTTGCGCCGATGACCAAGGTCAAGAAGCTAGACGGTGACTGACAGATCGGCAGGAACGCAATGCCGTGGTGGTGGCCTTTCAGGTGTATATCGATATAATAAGAGAATACGATATGACATTTATTTATATTTTGCTGTGTGTGCGGTCGGATCTGGGTTCGCCTTATCTCTCCGGACTTTATCCCGGTATGTGTCATATATATATGTATACGACCCATAAACATATACCGACTTCCGTGAGTACTACAGGGATAGTTTAGTCACGTTACAAAGTATACATGTGTATAGATTACGTATATAAAATACTCTTTTATTTCTGTAACCAATGGTAATCCTATGTATTTAAAAAATATTCGATTTTTGAGAGCCAAAACGAAATTCATGTATTAGCTACAACCTTTATAAGCAGTTGAAAAACGAAGCTACATAAACACTCACTGAGTCTCAAGGAATATGTGTGTACAAATTTGTGCTAATTGATTCTCTAGTTTTTAAGTCTATATTAAGCATTAAGCTCCAAACTTACATTAATTTTTATATAATACAATATGTAGAAGCGACGATATAATGTATTATATGTAATATACATAAAATTGTTATGGGCATAAGTATAAGAAAATGTTGTAGATAATTATTCTACCATTAAAATATTGAATGCAGTACCTATGAATCATTGTTCTTATACCAATAAATAATAGTATTCAATTTTAATAATGAGTGGTCGTTTGAGATAGGTCCCATTTATGATTTTAAAATGCCAACAAACGTTATTTATAGTTTATACTTACATGGTCAAATAGTCTTATATCAAAAGTATTTTTATATATTTATAAACATTACATTATAATTACATTTTATTGAAAATAGATTCAATAATAATTCAACTTTAAGTATGCGTAATTAGTCCTAATATCGTATAAAGATGTATTTTCGTTAAATTAATGTAAAAAAATCTTAATATGTGTGATGTGTATAAATATTTTAATTTATAATACCTACTATTATTTATTAATTATTAATGATTATTGGGTACTCTTCATGTATGATTATATTGGTTACTTTAGTACTTCAATGTAACCTATGAATAATTAAAAAATAATTTATCTTAGGGATATTAGGTACAAATAGTCCAGTGTAAATAGTTAAATCGTCGTATTATACATTTACCAGTTATTAGTTTAATGATTTTAATGTAGGTAGTAAGTAGGTACTACAGATGCAACACTGATGTCGAGTGTAAATCACCTCATATACATGGTTAAAAAGGTTTTGACGGTGCTTTTTTAGTTTTCTTTCTTAACTTTTAAAAGTAACATTACTATAATAATTGTGCAATAACTAATAAGTAGGTATTCGATAAGTATATAATTTATAAAATAATATGAATTATATCGTAGTATTAAACATACGCCAAAATAGGGGAGTAGGGCATCCCCAGACTAAAAATTAGCAACTAGAAAAATCCAAACCATAATAATTTTTAGTTTTCAAATAGATATTCAATTTTAATATTGTGTTTTCCAATTTATATTATTATTTCTGAAATTCATTATTTTAGCATTTGTTTTAAAATATTTTACTTTAGTTTTTTAGAATGGTTTGATTAAAATAAAACCACAATTACTACAATAAATATTATATATGACATTATGAATTATGATTGGATAATATTGATATTTGAAGGTAAAGTCAGTTGTAGACTGCAAATCGCAATACAGCCAATACAGGCACGACGTAACCACGTGCAAGTGCGCGAGACTGTCAGAGATTAGTATAGAGAATAGAGACTCGAGGTAGTCGATTATAGTGGACAATGGACATGAATGAATAAACTAATCTAATTAAAACCATAAAAAAATACTATAAATACTTCATATTAATTGTTATTCATATATAAGATTTGTGTTTAATATTCGTGTTTCAGTTAAGTTTAATTGTCAGACATTTTTTGTTATTATTAATTATTTTACACATTTTATTCAATATAATAATTATATTCAATTAAAATTATATTTTGTTTTTAACATATTTTATTTAATTATTTAGAAACCAATTGGTCAATGGACATGAAGGGTTGGACGAAAGTGTTGACATTTTATATTTAATATAACTTATTAGAGGGATTGTGCATTCTATTATAGTCATCAATCTTCGTATTGATATAATATCAAATATGAAATAGATGACATATTTTGTAGAAATCTAAAGCACATAACAAATCTATTTTTTTACATAAATACTATTGGGGGAGGGGGCAAAAATACCCTCCACATCCACTGCTAATCGTGATAAGAATACATAAAATTAATGTATTACATTTTCATTTTAGCTTCTTGAAAGTATTAATACAAGTTACAACAAATAACCAATTATAATTAACCAAATGTAAACTCCTACACGAATAACCTTATTACCTGTAAATCAAATGGATACTGTAATCTCTTGCGTGGACATTATTACCTGACAAAATACTCCAAAATTTTATTCGAATACACGATTTTTGAATTGAAAAGCTCAAAAACCTAAAAATGATAACTTGAAAATAATAAATATAAAAAAAAAATTTATAGATAAAATACAAACACTTGGTGATGATTTATTTTGATACGACTATTTTTTAAGTTTTTATTTATATAGGTAGCTGAATTTATTTTTGTATAATATGTATTAATATATTGAAAGACATATGTTTTTCTACTGATTTCTTCTTAACATTGTACAAAAATTGTACTAATTAATGAAGAAATTAGAAATTTTAATCTGTATAAAATTGTATTTAATATCGACCCAATATATTTTTTAACAATATAATTTATTTATAACATGTCGATGATTATAATATTATCTAGCAATATTTATTGATAATGACTAATAAGTAATAATTTACTAATTACGTATCATAGGCTTTTCAGTAATAAAATAAAACTATAAAACTAGGTTTTATATTTGTATTTTAACTGGTTTAAAATGTATATGATACCAAAACTGAAGTACCTATCAAAAAGTATCAACGTATATGGTAGGTATCTATATATCTAATATTAGTCGTCATAATAATACATAAGTCTCAGTGTTTCACCAAATGTAAAAAAAATAATGAAATATTTACCTATATTACCTATAAGAATAATTATTCAATAATATTCATATCTGAATCATTGACTTTCATAACTCATAAGTAGGGTTTGGGACTCCTTGTATTTCCATGTTTTTTTTTTTGTAGCGGTCGTAGATTATTCTAGGGAAGTTATAAATATATTTTATGAAATGGAAAAATTATAAATACAAATTTAAATTAGCATATTTCAGAAAAAGGGCATAGGTACTTGAGCAATTTTTAGGATATTTCATATTTTTATACTTTTGTTTACTTAACATTTTCTGGTTTAGAGGATGTCACATCCACATGTGTTGTCTCCATCTTACAAATGTACAACATAGCAAAAACTGTTTTTTGCGGAACAACTTTTATCTTTCCGTGTTCGGAGTAGTGGTTCCAAAATTTTTGAACTTATAGAGTGGAAAATTATCTATGCAACAGCGTGCCCATATTTTAGATAACATAAATACAATACAAGTTATTTGGTTTTTTTGTTTTGCTTATAAACAATTACTGGATAGTACTATTAAAAAAAGAGCACACTGTTGCACAGATCAAGTTCTTCTTTACGTGTTGTGAAAATTTGGTAGTTCTACAACAAATATAGTGCGAGAAAAGTTGTCCCACGCAAAACAATTTTTGCTATGTTGTACATTTGTAAGACGGAGACAACACATGCGGGTGTTACATCCTCTTAATATTAATAATTATATAATATTTATATGATATATGTAACTATTCATTAGTTATATTTGTTTTGGGTACAAAATATACCCTCATAATTCAAAATCGAATATTTGCCTCAACCTACACAACACTAAAAGCATTATATAATATATGATTGATTAAAAACACTAATCGCATGATATGATGAATTAATAATGCATCTATATAATGAATAATATAGAAGACTGTATACAATACTTCAAAGTAGGTATTATCATTGATTATAGTATTTCAATATAGTATTTAATCAATGGTATTATGAACAAATTTTCAATTTAGTGCAACACTGTTGGGCTTTCCTCAAATATTGGCAAATGTAAAATTATGTCATTCTATCGGACTCAAGATTTTATAATGTTTGACGACTCTCTGGATGGTTTGCATCTTGATCGTGTTAACTAAATTATTGATTTAGGGTTTCTTTTTGTCCCGTTTTTTAAATGTCCGTCCGTGTATCGATTACATTGTTAGTAAAGCCGTACGTGTATACTTGGTTTTATTAGATGACATTTCGCGAGTTACAATTCTCCCA
Source organism: Sitobion miscanthi (assembly GCA_008086715.1). Classification (NCBI taxonomy): domain Eukaryota; kingdom Metazoa; phylum Arthropoda; class Insecta; order Hemiptera; family Aphididae; genus Sitobion; species Sitobion miscanthi. The sequence continues at coordinate 10,012,160 of CM017800.1, read as the reverse complement.
AATGTCTCTCCGTGCTCTATTGCGCATTAGTACGTTCGGTACTAGTATATGGAGCTGTTGTCTGGTGTTCATACGCCGTAGGTGATCCAATTAGAGTTGATAAAGTGCTGAACAGGTTTCTGAATTATGGTGGGTATACTATTTAAACATATAGTTCATCCACCCTACGATTATCAGTCTCTAGATGAGGTCTGCCTTGAATCACTATCAACTAGACGTCAGACCCTTCGTTATCGTTTTATCTCGAGATTATTAAATGGACAAATAAACGCGCCTTGTTTATTAGAGAGACCTCTAAAGCAACTTTCTTTTTGGGGCACTTTTTACATAGACTCCGATAGGCGACAAGTCAATCTAACTTTGCTTCAAACGCCACCTCCCTAGAATGATGCGCATATACGATTCGTATACGGTATACCCACTTTATGACAAATTCGTACCTAGGCTATTTATCTAATTGTTACTACTATTATATCGTTTTTATAATATGTTTACATTTTACGATAATACTTATCTTGTATCTATTTTGTTATAAAATTGTATTATGTTTCTATCTTTGTAAAAGCCGATTGGCGTTAATTTATAAAATATACAACGCCTGAACGCATTTATATAATATAATATGATTGAATAAAATCACTAATCGCATATTATGATGAATTGATAATGCATCTAATGACTAATATATATTTGTACTTAAGAGAACGTTGTATCTTTTCGTGTTATCTCTGTCTAAAGGTGCATACGAACATACACTATCGAGTATCGGATTTAGACTGAGTCTTGGCTCGACGGACCAAAGTCGTGGACTGTTTTCCCCACACACCTATAAATAGTTCAAAATATGAATTTTATAGATATACGTAATAATTTAGTGTTGCTATGACAAAGGGATCGTAAAAAAATCTAATTTGTATACTATTTGGAGGATATATTATACTGCGTGTTGGACGCCGGCAGCTGGCCCATTGAGTCCGCAGTAGTCCACACTTTTAAATGTTAATCAATTTCCACTGTCCAAGCCAGCCTGGTTCAAATTTTTTGCTTCGGGTCAGTAGCCCACTCAGTGGCCTGCAGATGGGCTTGGACTGTTTACCCCACACACATATTAGTTTTGGGTTTCCAAACCCGATACAGTTTATGTGCACCTTAACACACGCAGGGGTGGACTGGCAGGGCGGGTAAATGGCCATACCCAACTAGGCCCTCTAAAAATGTTATGTTTGGGACTCGAGCATATTATTTGTTATTTTTAAAAATTTTTCAATTCCACCCCGTAATCATTATCGCGAAAACGAAGAATACAATATTACAATACTATTTACAAAAATAAAACAACAGGAACAGTCCGACTGTAGCCACGAAGGCTATAAAAGTTATTTTAGATTCATTTTTGGAATTTTTTGTGTAACGATACACGTCAATGGATGCTATTGGTAGAAGTTCTGTAACACTTAGTAATTTATGAATTTTTTAAAACAATAATAATAATTGTTATTAAAATAGTATTTCAATTAAAAAAATTATAATTATTTTTTTATTTTATTTGTATTGAAAAAGATTTAAGATTTAAATATTGAAGTAACTTGTTTTTTTTATTATCTTAGTTAACTTAGTTTTATAAAAAATATTTTTTTTCATTTTATTTGTATAATCAAGTTTAAAAATTATAATATTGAAGTAATTTGTTTTATTTTATTATGTTAAATTTAATTGAGTATAAACCTACAGATTTTTTTATTTTGTTATAAGTTCCTTTAAAAGTTATTTTATTTAAAATAAAAATTGTAACATGAGTCTCTTGTTTGGTAGTTTTAAAATGTATACCCACTTGGGCCTTCAGGGCCTCAGTCCACCTTTCGTACCGGGTTCTTACTACCATAATATTATAGTTAACCTTACCTAACCTAAATAATCATTAGTCATATAATATATATAATATAAACTGATCAAAAAAAGATTTATAAGTTACAATTACTTATTAATTATTACTAAATTATAGTATTATACTGTCATAGTGTCATGTTTGCTTGAGTGATAATTGATGAGCATAAGAACATTATTACCAGTGTCATTATCTCTATTCTCCAATCGTTTATAATACCAGAGTATGTACAATATACATTAAACAAATTTTACTCCAATATAATGATATGTAATACCAGTATGCTGGTTTTCCATACTAATTGTTTATAAGTACATTCATGTCATTATTAGCGATTGTTAGTTAAACTTGAATTTTGTAAAATTATGGAATAAACGTAAATTAATGAAATTTTTGAATAACTGACATCCAAATATTACATTTACATAGAGACGAAGCTCAAAGCTGGGAAATATACTGAATTAAAAATGCTCGCGGTATTTGTGTTATTATATACAAATTGTGTATAATAATAAATTACAATGTTTATGCATTATGCATATATATATTAATTAAAAATATTAAATTATTACAAACCTTTTATATTTTTATATCATAATCATATGCAGCTTTATACACTTATACTTATATTGTACACAAACATAATTTATACATATTCGTGCTTTCTTATGTAATAAATATAGGTATTTTAATATAATACATATTATTTTAAATTTAGATTTCTTTATTCTCTGGGTTCCCTTGAGTATGCACGAATGTTAATAATGTTTAAAAAGTGGGTCACGAGAGATGCGGGCAAATTAGTGGCATTAATTAATTGAATGAGCTATATGCATTAGACTATATTATTTATATATAAAATATAAAGCTAGAATGACTATTTTTCAATACAATTTTAAAAACCAACGATAGGAAATTAAACGTATACGGTAAAATGATAAATTTATTATTTTGTAATCAAATCTCAAAACAACTACTGAAAATCTTGAATTTCGGTCAATTTTTGTGAAGTACCTCTATTTTTATTTTTGTGTAATTATATTTATTAACTCCTATTTATCAAAATCAAACGCGTGTAGAAGTATGGTCGATTTTTTATTTTTTACACGTAATCAAAATATTTAATACTATACATATTATATCTATTTAGGTTACAAGTAAATTGTGTGTATCCGCGTATTCCGTTGTAATGTTGAATAATAGAATAAACTATCGTCATTTGTCAATCTACTATAATGTAAAAAAATAATTGTAAACTTACATTTACCTCAGCACATTAAAAATGTCGGAATATCAATACAATATAGAGGGATACACTATGAAAAATATTACAAGAAATTAAATGGGTCAACAATTTAAAAAAAAACTTACTTTAGAAAGCAATATTATAATATACCTACAATTCGTATAGGTATTTTAACTTCTTCCGGATAGCATTAACCATTATATATATATACTTGTGTATGACGTTATCTCATAGTAATATATTATACTTACCCACTTGGCACTTATTATTTTATTGAGAATGTATAAAATGTGAAGTGGATATACTTATCAATAATCGCTATGATTATAATAATATCTTACCTAACTATGTATTATTGTATTTACGTCCAGTTTTTTTTATAGGATTTAATCAATGGCAACATTTTTAGGTATTTGTACTATAATAATAATTGTTATTGCAAAAGACAAAAAAAGCTGAATAAAAAGGCAATGTGACGTCATGTTTGTCCCAACAAACCCGGTTATCGCGCAACACAATTCCGTGTTGGACGGCCGATAACAAATACATATCGCATTGCACATCTGGTCTAGCGTTGGTCAGCGCTGTTCGGTCGACCTCCGAGATCGTTCCGTAACGACACGGCCGCGTGTGTTCAGGACTTACCAACTGGTGTGTGGGGGAGGGGAACGTCGGTGCGAGTATAATATGTTTGTTATTCAACCGTATACCTAACTTTCAGACGACCGTCGCCATCATCGCATTACAATTTTTTTTTAAACCATCCATTCCGACGTCGGTCGGTTGCAGATGATGTACCTGATCATCAGATACCCGGAAACGCATAAGCGTGCTTCCAAATCAAAATATCTGCGCGCTTATACCTACACACCCGCTGCCACCGCCCTGCCCGCATCGGCGGCGTCCCGAATTCCCGAAACGAATAACGATGTGCTCAGAGTTGTAGTCGAACGAGTATGAAGGCATCGAATAAAAAATACGTTCGTTCTACTACCACAGTTAGTACCACTATGACAAAATATTTTTAAATATCGTTAATGGGGCACGTGCCGCGTGGGAGGGCATCGCTACGTATTGATTGCCGCCCCGCGTACCTTACACACTATATCGGACAAGCGTAGGTACGTCGTACGTGTTGTATCACCATGTACGACGCAGCGAATACCGTTTAATGTATTACTTTACACGTACACGCTTTGGGGCGGCCTGCTGCTGCAGCAGGTACGTCGAGGCGCGTGTGGATTGCCGCGAAACCGCCGTCTCCGCCGCCGAGTAAGTCTACTCCCCGCAGCCCTTCGTTACGTGATGTCGTTCCGCGGCGGCGGCGGGAGGGGGACGTCCTGCGGGCCGCCACCCATTGGCCCTGAACAGCTGATGACGTCCGTGACGTCACGGCGGAGCCGGACGCTGCGAGACGCCGCCGCCGTCGGTTATCCACAATCCACTTATCCCCCACATGCTCACGCGGCGAGACACACGCGTCACTGTACCGAGTAGCAACACGGCCGGCCCGGCAGTCCGGCACACACCGAACGTCGACGTCGCCGTTACCTCCTCCGTGTGTTTCGGTTTCGCCGCGCCGCCGTTATCCGTTCTCGTTAATACTATTATTTAGTTGTGTCGAGTGCCGACGACAATTCCGCGTCCGCATCAGCTGTGTTTGTCTGCCGCGGCTGTCGACCCTCGCCGACGGTATTATTGTTTTGTTAATAAAGTAATATTATACGTATTTCTATAATAATAGGTTGGGTATTATTATTTAATACCTTTATATATTTTATTAAAAATCTCGACCGCCCATTTTCCGAAGGATCGTGGTAATTTTTAAGTATATTACATCTTTGAATTCATAAACAGTCGTATACGAGGTGAGTTTGCGATTTTATCGTCGATTTTCGAATTTTCCGTCGCCTACGACTTTATCATCGTATGCTACCTATATAGATAACACTGTTATTATTATTGTTATTGTTGTTGTATGGTATGCGGGAGAAAACTGGGAGAAGTTTTAAAACCTTTGCGCGCTTTTGAAAACGTAACCGTTCTTGCCGGCCGGAAAACCGCGGGATTCGCGTGGTGTCTGCGGCGTTCCGTCGAGAATTTCCCACGTCGTCGTTTCGTCCGGACAGCGTAAAACCGTCGACAGCACGAACAATCGAAGCTCTAAGGACGTCGGCATGCGCCCAGTGGTAAGTGGGTCAGGATCGCGGTTATGATATAAGTAATGGTGCAATATGTTCCACTTTTTCTCCCCCTCCACCCACTCCCCTCGTCATCCACTCCACGTCGCTCGGCACGACCGTCGTCCGTCGAGATTCGCAAACGTTTTCTCAAAATATAGAGATAGATGGATGAAATTAATTTCTTGTGGTGTACAGACGGCGATTACCTATATATTTCTTTCACACCCGATGGCCTATATTTCTCGTCACGCACAGTCCGTCGACGGAATTGTCGTTTCAATTTTTCGACACGCATTAGTGCATTTACGCACCCGTAGTGGTGGCGACAGCCGGTCGGAGTCTCACGTAACACCCGGTAGCTATCAGACCCGCGTCGTTCCCATATAGTTTACAGATAATAATAATAATTATTATTATTATTATATGTCGCGCGTTAATTACCTACGTCGCACACACACACACACACACACACGTACGTGTATAATTGTGTATACATATTTTACACACATATTTATATGCCTAGTTCAGGGCCGTCCAACTTGTAATCTTGTACTTGACATTTATCAAACAATTTTCGTGTAAAATGTAATCGTTTCACTGGCGCGACGCGCGTGTGTGCGTATCCGTGTGTACGTGTGTGTGTGCGCGCGACAGTTTGAGAGATCGCGGTTGCGCTTGCGCTCCGCGTACGGTAAGCGTGTGCGGTTGGTGGTTCGCGCGCACGTTTGTGTGTGAGTGTGTATGTGTGCGCGCGCGCGAGCCAGCAAACGATACGTCCGCGGTGCGCACCGTGCCACCGTTCCACTTCTGTTCGCCGCCAGTTTTCGTGCGACGACGACGTGCCGCAGCCGCCGAAACGACCAATTTTCGTTTTTCCGATTTCGGTTTTTTTCCGCTGTCCGTCGCCCGTTTTCCAGGAATCGGGATTGTTCCCGCGGTTGACGACGACTGCTGCTGCCCGCCGCCGCCGCCCTCACCTATCGCTTTTCAATATTATCCGCGCATACCTGCATAACGGTAAGCGAACTCGTCGTCGGCTCGGCCGACAATACGCCGCGGCGTGTCCTGTACCCGTAATAATATATTGTAAAGGATTATTAATTGTTATTACTATTGTCATTATTTCTTCGACGGTTTTCGTTATTTGCTTATAATATCATATAAATCGTTAATCGTTTTCCGCTTCCCGGAAGACCGTTATTACAATTATACTTTATATAACATTATATACATATGTATATCATGTATGTGTGTGTGTGTGTGTTGGCGCGTGCTCACCCGGCAGCGGTGTGTACCGCTCCTGTGCCTATTACCTGTATTGTATCAACCGTAGTTTATATCGTGTCGTCGAGGGTACGACAGTCATTCGAGCTGCTGTAATGTGTGCCTGCGATTTGTTCGGTGGATTTGTTGATCGCGCAAGTTTCAAGTTTATAGAGACAAAACCGAGCGTTCAAGGTTGACATTCTCACGGACGCGCGCTCTGCCCCGGTGCGGTGCGCGGCTAATAATAATACCGACGCGACCAGTCGCTAATATAATATTATCGTTTGTTAATAATATTATAATACTTTATATTATATTTATTTATATCGTATTATCTAGGTATATATGTACCGAATTAATGCCGACTCGAGTGCTCCGCGTCGTTTTCGACAATATTAAATTGACAATCGCCATAGGCGTCGGAGGATAGGCACCTGTTCTAAGGATTTTGAGTCGGTCTTTTTCGAAAAAACTTGTTGTGGAAGGGGGGGTGTACTCGGCCATTTACATGCTGGGCCGATACAATTATTACATATTACTTGCAATCCGAGTAGGTACACACGTATACAAATATCGTTACCTATAAATAATATGTACGAAAACGAAACTAATTATAATAATGAGAAAGTTATTGTTGCCCGAAGGTAATCACCTCTCTCCCCTTCTATTAGTAAAATTTCGGCGCATAGTATTGCAACTTGTGAATTATCGACTAGGTACCTACCTACCTACCTACCTATCATTCGAATTTAACAAGTTTTTGTACACATTGTTTTTAAAATAATACAAACGACACTTTGGGGGGGTTACAACTTTTTCTTTTTTACACGTTTACGTCGAAATGTTTACCTATATCGCCTGTGTATCCTTGTTTTCAGAACCGAACGGAAAATATGGATTGGATATGATGACGAAAAAAAAATATATATATTGGGTTCTATACTTGGCTAAGTAAACATAGGCTTTTTGCAAACGTATTAGTGTAAAAGTGAAATTTGCTGATTGTGTCATTAACTCTTGAACTTGAAATACAATTAACAAAAAATCTCAACAATCATAACGAAGCCAGAAATTACAACTGAAAATGTCAAGTCTGATAATTTATTTTTTGTTTTCAAGGATTTCCAAACAAAAATTGTTATATAATATAATATATTATATATAAGATGCTGAATTAAATCTTTTTTTTTAATTTCCAGGAAGCAGAAGCTTTTATTTTTGTGATTAAAATTTCATATTGGGTCGACTTCCATGGTGGTGGTGGGAATTTGGTGTTTTCAGTTTGTCTCTACTTTCAATTACCTACATTTCATCTCTTTTAAATACTATATAATATCTTCTTTTATAAAAGATGGTTAAAACTTACACATTTACTTGTAGAAACGAAACTTAGCTGATATTATTCTAAGAGTGGGTACATTTACCTAATGATGGATGTATTCTATGATGAACAAGGAAATTTCGATCATCAGATTTTTGTCGTCTACAAATCGCACATAACTTAAATATGATTATTCAAGATATCTTTTGCTGATAAATTTTACAATTAGGTAAGATTAACAGTACCACTGCACGAGGATCTTAAATTTTCAAACAAATATATACTTTATTATCACATTATATTGAGACTTAAACCTTGATTACTTATATTAAGTGATTTTATGTATTGTTTTAATTATATTGACCACTTTTAGTAAGTATGTAGAATAAATTTTGTTAATATTTAACAAAACTAATACATTTGTTGGCAATTTCAAAGATTAATATTACTGTTGTGTATTGTGTTAGGCAATATCTATGTACTCTTCATGATAACTTTTTAAATTAAAAAATATTGTTATACCTACTTACATTTAATATTTTTAAAAATATGTGTCTTATATTATATAGGTAAATATTTGTATCAAATCCTAGATCTGTATGTTCAATATGTGTTGATATTAAGGTGGAAGTAGGTTATAATTTAATTTATTTTAAATATTCGTAATATTATTGGAACAGTTGTGTTTGTTTTTGAAATTTGTAGGTACAGAATTATGTGTTTAAAAAATAGTGACTTCAATTACTGTTTTTGAAACTTATCCTTTTGTGTTAATGTTTCAGATTGGATTATGATAAAGCATTAATATAGCTTTCAAATTGATCTATTAGCTAAATAATATTTAATATTATCTGTTATCTACCATGAGCGTTAAAGTTGGTCTTGAAGACTCGTATCAAAATAGTCACAACGGTGCTTTTCAATCTTATAGGCCCATTAAAGCCCTGATGATGTATGTACAACGTAGAAATTCAATAATGGGGAATGAACCGTGTGACACCAATATTAGGATGCCCTCAAGTAGTTGGTCTGATAGTACATCGCAAAATATTCATCTCAAATTAACAGTAAGGAAATTTAATAAATAGTAGATCAACATATTTTCTTCACATTAATACTTGTTTATCATATCTGAGAAACTATGGAGACCTATTAGATCATATTTTAGTTTTATTTCCTACAATACATTTTTAAATATATGATTTTTTTTTCTATAAAATATGGCTGTAATTTATTTAGTATACCTGAATAACTAATACATAACTATCTTCGTTATAGTCAAATATTAGTCACAATAAATTGTTTTTAATTATTTGTGCAAAATAGACCAAATCTTAATTTATTAGAGAATAATATTCAATGCGTTCTTTCTTGATTATAATTAAACTCAGTCTTTTATAAACCAACAATCATTACATCTGCTACATTGTAATAATAAATTCAATACATTTATTAAATATAAATATGTATTGAAATTATTTATTTAAGCACTTATTTTTTATTGAATTTAATGACCTTTCATTTTAAGACAATTTACTTTCCAAAATTAAGAACAATTTATTTTGTTTTGTTATTTTATTATATCTTATTGTTTTTTTATACATTTTAGTGTCAAGGAACATATCTTAAGGATACAACTACATGGTCAGATATGCAATACGAAGCGGAAGACACAGTTAGTGAAATAAAATATTATTACCCAAAAAAGATGTTTTTGGAAAAAGCTGAAATGGTAAGATTAATATGCTTTAATTGTTATTACATACTAATCATAATAAGAAGGACAGTTAGTATTTTAAAGCTTTAATCTTAGTTATTAATTTTAAATTCTATCTTCCAAAAAATACAAACCATACAAAAAAAAAAAAAAAATAGCCTGTACTTAAAGATTTTATTCTCTATGAATAATTATTGATTAATAATTTAATGAATCATCTACCTATTTATAAATTAAAATGTATAATCATTAATAAATCATCAAAAATATTTTATATTTTATCTAGTTATTTTTCATGCTAATAGTCTGTTATAAAATACAATGAATGAAATAAAATAATTGTATAAACACTAAATGCATTAGAATTCATTTTTCTCCATCTTTGAGTTATTTTAAATCTAATCTTAATTATTTACTTATCTTATAATATCAAATATATACATTTTCTTTATCAAAGAACATTCATTACTTGAAAAACTATAACAATTTTAAAATCAATGGTCTCAATACTATATGAGGTACTGAGGTATCACTGTGCAATTCTACTTTTCTCATCTAAACTTTAAAATGTAAATACATATTTTATACGCTACTTATTCAAAGTTTGATTTTTATCTATAAAATAACTTTCAAAAAAAACTCCAATATATTGTTTTATAATAACTAAAGAATATGTAAAAATAACATTTTCTTTAAAAAGCTTTATACTTTCTTTGATAAAAGAATCACTCTACAGTCTGTATTATATATATCTTATATTATATTGTTTGATGATGCATCAATATATAATCATAACTATAAGTGTTATTTAAATTGAATTATTTGTTGATATTTTAATTATCAAGTACCTTATTCATCAATTTAACTTTATTGGAAATTTCTTAGTTTTTTTTTTATCAGTACCTACACTTATGACTTATTATGTGTCTATGGTTTTAATTAAGCTTTAATTACTATGGTAAACAACAGTTAAAATTTTGGCAGTATTTTTATGGAATACAATGTAAATAAAACTTAAATTTGGCATTGCAAATGATTAAATAAAAGTCTTGTTGTCTAATCTAACCTCACTTTTACATAGTTAATATTCCAAATTAATGACTTGCTATAATTTTAAATTTGATTATTTTATTATAATTATAATGGATTCTTGATCTTAAAATTTGTTAGGTATACGCACAAATGAAGATATTATCTTTATACTGTACAGACCTTGTTTAAAATGTTTAAATTATAGTTTACAGGCCTATGGTATATGATTGTTTAGTTAGAATGTTTGTTGGTTAACCACAGTTTAAATATGAGATTAAAGATATGTTTTATTTATTTTTTAGATTGTTACTAATGTATGAAATTAGCTAATGGACTTTTTAATTTAAAAGATTTTAATAGACAATATTTAGTATACACATATTATATTCAAATTATTATATACATGTTGTATTGACTATTGAGTACAAAATTTGGTCTCTGTGGGAGGGCCCCAAATCACACCCCCATATTGCCCCTTTAGATACACTACTGGTTAAGACAGGAATAAATTATTGTTCAATGGTTTTGTTGCAGCTAAAAAATCTTTATTTTTTTATTTTTAATGTTATAGGAAGCAGATCAAATTGATACAACAGAAAAAAATGTATCTATCCAAAATCATTCTCCAACTAACCATTTAGGAGTATCTACTAAATGTTTAAAAGAGACTATTCTTCAATGCCGTAATGCTTTCAAGGACGATCCTAAAAAGCCAAATACAGAAGCATCTGAGTTCCTACAACGTACTTTTGGTGATGTTACCAAGAATAATAATTTAGACACCGAGGAAAATATGAATCTCTGTGTACAAACTGCTCAAGATCAAAAGACTGAACCATATTATCGGTCTGGGTACAAAAAATTCACTTTAAGACGAAATGAAGAAGACTCAAATGACTCAAACGTTATAGAAACTCCTACAGTTATTGAACAGTTACCAGTTAACTTAATTGAACAAATTGAAGTAAATGAACCTAGAGGAAGAATTAATAGGGCTTGTAAAGGAGTACGTTACCAACAATTCATGAACGATACATTGTCAAAACGTCAAAATAAAAAAATGTAATTACTGAAAAATCTATTAATAATTAAAAAAATTAATTAATTCCATTTTTTTTAGGGGACCAAAAAAGTTAGCAAGCACTGATGATACTGTTGTGAAACGTCGTAAGGGTAAGAAATGTAACATAAAAGAAGAAAATAATCAAGCTCCTGAAATAAATTCATTACCAATTCAATCTCGCCGTGAAACAAGAAATAGTGCCAAAGCAGCTGCACTGCGCAAACTAAAAGAAAACACTGACGAAATAATTGAAGATAATAAAAGAAAACTGATGTATGTTCCTTATTAGTTATTAGTAATATTACACAATATATCATGTACATATTATTTTGTAATGTATTTAACATATTATTTTTTTCTGTTTTAGTTCTGATGATATAACTAAAGAACTAGATTCTACTTCAATTATGGTAGTTCCTAAAAAACGTTTTAGAACAAAGTATGTATTTATTTTATTAGTTGATTGATTAAGTAAATTTTTATTTTATTTTATATAATTTTAGTGAAAATGACAATAAATGTGAAACTGCTGAGGAACCTAAAAGACTGCCTTCACCAATATCTTCAGAAGCTAGTTCCAGTAGATTATCAAGTCCAGAATTCAGTACCAGTAGTAGCTCTACACATGTTCACTATAAAAAGCGTGTATCACGGACATTTGCTGAAAGTCAAAGTAATACAAGTTAGTATTATTTTTATTGTAAACAAATTAAACTTATCATATTGATTTTTGTAATGTATGTTTATATAGATCCTACATCGTCTGACTCCAATGTCAACTTACAAACTTTGGCAGATGTTGCCTTGCGAGGTATTCCATTTTGATTGTCGAGTAAGTAATATATGCTATCATTTTTTCTGACTTATGTTTTTCTTAATTTGTATTTTTCTTTATTTATCTGTTTAAAAAGATAAGAATGAAGTTAATATTTTTTAAATCCGATAAATGTATACAATATATATTGTTAGGTTATCTTTTTAGTAATTCATTATGAGGTCATCATTCCAAAATTTGATGTTTATTATTCATGCAGAATGTTGTGTACACCAAAAATATCGAGAATCAATTTAAGATTAATATTTCTAAATAAAAAAGTTATATCAGTTTAAAGCTACTAAAAATATATAAGTGCTGATACAGGAATTGAGTGGGTGTGGATGTGTTATATTTGTGTTTTTATAGCAATAATAAATAAAAAGCATAGCTCAGTTAAACAGTGCACCATCTTCAATATTTTTATTATTTCTTAAACTCAAGAAACCAATGCCAAAAAAAAAATATATTATCCTTCTAAAAGGTTTACTTAATTTTAAATAAATAGATAGCACTACTTTGTTTTTTTCTGTGATACAAATTTACAATTATTGCAATGAGTACAAGTCGAGAGTAAATCACATTTCTATTTACTATCTCCACCTAACATGTATGACAGTTAATTTTGTTCTACAGAACCAATTTTGTGTTGTTAGTTAACATTAGTATGATTTAACTAAAGGTCCGAATTTGTATATTAGTTTCATGTTTCAATTTTAAGCAAGTTATGAGTATGTCAAATATTACAATTTTAAAGTCTCATAACTCGTTTAAAAGTTTAAACAACCTAAAACCAATATATAAACGCTAATATTATTCTTACCTTTAACTTTGATAATAGGTCAGTCGACCTAAATATTAAACTAACAACTTAAATTGTATCTGCTGGACACAATTTCTATAAGTTCTACATTAGTAAGACAGACATAAAACTGACAAGGTGTTTATAATATAGTGCACAATAACAAATAGTTACTCCAACTAGCCTGCAATGTATTACAATTCAAAAATATTTATTTAATATTACTTAATATTTTGATTTTTTTACAAAACTAAAATATAATTGCAGATAAATGTTTATGTTTTTAGAACTGTATTTTCTTAGAATTAATTTATATTTAGTTTAAATAATCTTAAGATATTTATTTTCCTTAACTAATATACGTATATATTTTTTTTAATTTTCAGTTAACAATTATTACCAGTACTAAAAAAAAAAAATATTACCTGACCAGTGGCTCGGTGGAAGGTTGATATTCTCACCGGCTGTCATTTTTTTAATAAAACAATACCAATTATTTGTTATTATTTTAACAAATCTTAGATAAATTTATTTGCAATTAGAAATTTGTATGATTTAATTTTATTGTAATTTGTTGGACAAAAAAAAGGGCCAAACATATTTTAAGTCCATTTATATTACACTTAAAAATGTTAGTACAATTTTCTTGTTTCTCTTGATAAGTTATATTTTTATTTGTTTTTTCTTTTTTCTTAACTTTTTTTTTAACCATTGCCTACCTAAATAATAATTTTATATATTGCTCAAAAATATGATTGTGTATAAAAACAAAGCAAATGTTAAAATTGTATGTGTTATATTTCAAATGTTATTATGCTCAAAGTTTTAGTTAATTCATTTTATTCTTTTTACTATTAATAGTACCTACGTAAACGTAGCAGTATCTTTTTAAAAATCCTGTCTTGTTAAGCTAAATTAAGATCTGTGTAAATAATGATGGAAGATCAATCATTCCTATTTGTATTACTATAATATAGTATATTATCCATTTTCTATAATATTTTCTCAAAGTAATGTCTAAATTATTTTTTTAACTCAAATTTTTAATTACTTACCAGCACCTTACATTTTTTAATTAATCCACACATTAATAATTTTAATGTACATAATATTGATCTCGAATTATGTATTCCATTAAATTTATATAAATTGTTAGGCATGTTTGACTTACCCAAAGAACTAGAAAATTAGAAAATGTATATGTTTAAATCAACTGAGCAAACAATTCCTTTAGATGAAATGGTCACTGCCATCAGTAACATATTATATTTTTCTTTAAAAAAACCTTCATACTTATTAAATGTGTCTTTTTACTCTATAATTCGAAAATAATATTTTTTTTTCATTCATAAGTATAATTTCAAACTTATAAGTTTTTTTCAATCATTTTTGTTAGTTACCTCTACATTAATGTTTAGAATTACCACTACCAAACATGTCAATTATAGAGTTACAAGTTCCTTTTTTTTTTTTTAGCCAACCATTTGTTTATTAGTTATTTTTATTAATTTTGTTTGCAAATCAAAGGATTTTAGCAGTATTTGTTACTTGTTAAAATGTTGTATTTAAGTTATGTCTACATTTAATAATAAATATCTAAATTGTATATAAAATGTCTTGTAGCTCTAATTTAGTATTGTTAAGAAAAAAAATTACCTAAGCAATATACTATTGTTTTACAGTATAAATTAATTTCATTGATTATGTTTTTATTATTATTATTATTATGAATTATAACTAATTGCTTTGTCTATCATATTGTACAATTGTATTATGACCAAATCGATATTAGTAATATTATCAAACAAACGGTCAATTTGTACTGATTAAGTTTGACCAAAATGAGACACCACCCAAAAACGATGGGTTTTATTGCGATTAATAAACGTTGTGTTTAATTTGTTCAAATGTGGTTTTATTGTTTTATATTATGATGTTTAATCATTGATTAATTTATACACCATATGGATTGATTTTGGAAACTGGATGATATCAATTATTGTCTAAACATCTTACAATATTTTTTTCTTTTCGTTAAATAAATCTGTGAATTAAAAAATATTGATTATCAAACGTCAAAAAAAATTGTATTAAAATTTGTAATTAAATATGTCTGCTCGTATGTCATATTAATAAAAATAAATATTTTATGTTACTTGCGAGTCTTAACTAACATTGTAACAATAAACAATTTCTAGTGTGTTCAATTTATTTTTTTGTAATAAAATAACTCTTTTCAGTTAATCACTATACAAGCATAACACATTTGTAAATATCTGATAAACATTAATCATATAATAAATAATATTATTGAGATTTGAGACCGAGACGTAGTAACCTTGAAAAAATCACTACTGTTCCATAGGCCATAGTGTACTTAAATAAAGTTTTTTTTATTGTGGTCTGTACATACTATATCAATAATTTAATCTTTTGCCTCAGCAATTTGTATTTATTAATCTGTCTACAATATATCACAATTTAGTTTATATTTAATATACTGTGGAGACTGGAGAGTTTGAATTTGCTGCAACCTATAGCAGAACGACGCATTTTTATCAGGATTAAATACCATAAAATTAAATCAAAGCACCACGATTCTCAATATTAATTAATAATTTAAAAAATATATACCTACCTACTTAAATATATGTCGTAGGCATTTTGAACATAAACAACTAGGTATGCTAGCTGTTATTTAAAACTTAATTATTTTATAATTTATTAACTTTATATTATTATATACATGTAATAGGTAGAATACTTATTTTGTTTTTGAGTAATTTATCGCATTATCTCAAGTTTTTATCAATTTGAAGATTAATTATAATATTATCTTCAACTTTTAACAAATTCGTTTTTCTGAACTCTTGTTAGTATGGTTTTATATTTTTAATTTATTGTTCAAAGATAAAACAATTTAACATGATAAGTACAGTCTACTGAACGTCTGTTCTTACCTAATTTAAAATTAATAGTATAATATGCATTATTTAAAACGAAAGAAAAAATATAAGGTAGCTAGTTAGGTATTATAGGAGTTGGAAGGTCGCTGGGCTGCGTGTCCTTGATCTATAAAAGTATAAAACATTACATTAAAAAAACCAAACAGAACCACCTCGGTTTACGCGACAATGGCGGAGAACATTTTAACTAAAAAAACGGGTTTTTCTCTTTTGTTTCCGTGCACTTTTCGATTACGGTCGGGAAATCTGAAAACCCTAATTAGGTAATGTTGAGCAGAGCAAAACTTTTAAGAGGTTTACCTACCTAAACTACTTAATAGATTTCGGAATCCTAGGTTCCGAAACGATTATAATAGTCAATTTTCAAAACCACTGATAGCAGTAATTATAAATATTGTCTATACTATATATTTTTAAAATAATAAGGCGTGGACTTTTTATATCCGGTTTAAATTAAATAGGTGGGTAGGGGGGAATAGTATGATATAGGTCGGTTACAAAACCGCAATCTAAATTTCAAAATAAAATTGCTTGTAGAAAGCAGCCATATATATATAGGTTATATGCCTACATGGCCCCACGTACATCCGACAAACGCCTATAATAATGTTACAGGTATTCGTTTCGTGTTTGATCTCTGGAGACCGAGAACATTTAAAAACGTTTAAAACTAGTAGTCACCCATTTACGGTCTACGACAATTTTATATTTTAAAAAATTTCGCCTGCGAGACCGCTGCTCTGGCTACCAATATGTTATAACATACAACGATAACGTGTGTGACGACGAAAAATTATCGACGAGACAGGTGTCAGGTCACACGTCTTATTGATACTTCCTACGGGTTCAATGAAAGTTATTCAAGGCTATGGGTACCTACAGCGTTGTATATTATATTGCAATATTGTAGCTGTATAGGCACCTACCAGTTACCGTACGTACCGCGTTAGCGAAAAAAACAAAACTGTAATATATTTGCCGAGTACAGTGTACACGAACGTGTTTTCGATGTTTATTTAGACATGTAAATATTTTATTTCGCCGACTAAAACGTGTAGGTACATAAATAAATATACGTACGAGCCGTAACGCACCTCGGTAAGTGGTAACGTCGCAGGTACATATTATTGTGCTCAGCAGTGGGACGTTTCCGATCGGACCTTTAGCACTTTTTCGTGTCACGGTTTACATAATAAATAAATAAATAATAATGATGATGATGCGGCGGCGGCGGCGAGCAGTAGCGATCTATCATGAGTCGGTCGCCAACGCCACCGGTGCAGGTTCGTTTCCTTGCAGCAGCAGGCCCACGAGCTTCCTCTCGGCCTTTTCCATGGCCTCGGCTTGCTGTGCCGGTTGGCCCGCACCGGAATCTGCCAGCACGGTGCTGGTCAGCTGCAGCGCCAGTCCCGGGAGCTCTTTCAGCGAATAACTGACCGGCTTGTGCGATTCGTATTCCACACCGCCATCTTCGTCGTCGTCATCGTCGCCGCCGTGGTGTTCTAGCGCTGGTACAAAGTGCTCGTAACTGGGCGGCTTGTCGAATCCTGCGCAGAAAACGGATCGTGTTCATCGTTATATTAATAGGTTAGTCCAGAATTTTCAAACCCTTAAATCGTCCATAAGAGGACGCCTGGACGCCACACCCACGTGTGTTGTCTCCGTCTTACAAGTATAGTCCGTGACATGTACGCTCAGCAGATCACGTTTAGCTCCTTTGGTTTAAAAGTTAGAATGAATCGACCTATTATGAAACTTTATGCAAGAATATTACCTGTGTTCGAATGCTGGTTTTTATATGAACTATGAGAGCATTTTTAATTTACTCTATAATATTATGCATAACTTGCTAAAAATTGAACTATCGTAAAAAACCACATACCTACGAACACAAATAATGTTTTTACCATCAAATTTCATAATCAGTCGATTCACACTAATTTTTTTAACTAACAGAGCTAAACGTTATCTGCCCACCGTAAATTTGCTGTGTTACGCACTATTCTGAGACGGAGACAACACATACAGGTGTGCCCCTTAAAATATGTGTATTACCTACAATATTTGTATGTGATTTCAGATTATAACCTATAGAGTATTTACTTACTCGCTCATCGATACATCTACACGAGACACTGCCTCAAAAAACAGACTTGGAACAGTTAAGCTATAATATATGTTTTTAGATATATAGGTATTTCTATAAACGGTTTCACTCTAATCTATATCCAACCATCGCAACCCACTTGTTTCAAATTTATCTGTCCTTAACATCCCTGGTGATCCTAACAGACGCTTGAAACGTAAATGGTGCCGGGATCCTAAACAATTAAATCTGTCAAGAAGTCCCATCACTGGATGGATTCTTCTCTCAAGCCTCCAACCCATCAACTCCCACAGCGCTTGTACTCATTGTAAAAAAAATAAATCTACAGATTGTATAATAAATTAATGTAACACACCAAAAAAAAAGAGGTATAGGTACAACCTACTATAGGCAATAAATAATTTGCAGGGGTGAAGTGATCAGAGGCCATGATGGAGTGCAGATATGTTGCCAATTTTTTTACGGCATGACCCTTTTTGGAAATGTAATACATTTTGGCAACCTACAACATACCAATATGACCCTTTATTTCTCACACGAACAAAGGACATTGTTATTAACAATAGTTAATTTTAATATATTCGTATCAAAAGTCAATAGCTTGCCATCACCGTTTGGCAATACCTCTGCACTTGGCGCATCCCTCCACCAGGAGGCAGGAATCGCATACCACTGACACCGTCAAAACCATATAATAAAATTAATTATCAATTATGTCTGTACGCATAGTGACCGATCGAGATATTGTAATATTTATTAATATTTAATTATATTTATTAGTTACCCGTGGCCAACGAGTACGTGATCGCCCACGTGATGCCTTTGGCCACGTTGACGAGCAGCGGTTCGATGATGGCGCCCACGAGCGGCGCTAGCACTTTTCCAATGATCAGTATCAGGTGGACGACCGACAGTTTCCCGCCGTGGCCGTGTTCCTTGTGCGCCGAACTTGCGGCCATCCTGTACAGCGGAAGGGCTTCCCTGAGCGTCGCTTGGATCTGCCGCACGTTAACCGACGACAGTGTCGATACCGCAGCCGACTCGGACGCCGTTGCATCGGAAACTTCGGGACGAGCATGTGTACAGCTTGCGAACGCCAACGCCGCCAGCAAAGCGCACACGACGGATTTCTGTAGCTGCAAATGAGTTTAGATTCGAGTCGGTTACATTTTTAGTGAATGCTTAATAATATTATTTGAAAAAGTTAAAATTATTATCCGGGGCATCTCGTGGGCTTTTTGTTATATTTCAATTCGAAAGCGAGTTATGAGTATTTTAAAATTGTAAATTGTTTGTACATCTTGAAATGCTCATAAATAGCTTTAAAATTACAGTATAAGTCTATGAGATACTTTAGATAATAATCTTACCTTTAAGTCTTATTAGGGGTAAATTCACTCAAATTTTTAAACTTAAAGAGCTAAACGTGCGATCTGCCGATCGTAAAATTGGTGATGTTACGGATACTTGTAAGACGCAGACAACAATTGATGTTCGTGTAGCGTCCTACTATTTATAAAGTGTAAGATATGTGTACGGTGTACGGTGTACCTATTGGCTATTGCTGTAAAAAGTGATGTGTAATTTGTCAATTATTACGCAAATTAGGTGGGCAATTAGGGTACATTTAATGTCACTATACGATCTTAATTTAACAGTTATTATTATTATAAATATAAGATACCTTAATACTATTAGATACATATATTATATTGTATATAGACAATTAAAGTTTTTGTATTTTTTTCCATGACAAAACCACTTTAATTTTTTGATTCTCAAATGGCAATATCAATAATCAATACCTATTTTTAATTTAAAAATTAGAAATGTGCATTGATATTGAATGAAAAGGTTTTTTATTGATAAAATTATAGGTACTTCCTTGTTATAATATAGACAAAGCCCTTGACTAGGATTGATAATAATAAAAAAATAAATAGTTCATTTAATATCCGATAATATATTTTAAACATTCAACAATCAGCCTCAAACTATATAAAATTAAAATAATATATATCTTGCAATTTAAAAATCAAAAGGTCGAATGTGGTATTTTTGTTTCACCGACAAATAACACGAGGGTGAAAAAACAAAACAATATTCGCTGATTTAAAATAAAAAAAACAAATTGAAGGAATTAAGTACCACTGCTCAAATGTAGGTACTCATAGGTTCTTGCGACAATATTATAATACATCATACATGTGTCCAATATGCTATATATATAGGTATTATAGGTATAATAACTGGTCACTGTACTTACAAAAGTCATTTTTGTTGTCCTTGACGTCAATGTTGTCCGTGTAAAATTGTTCGCGAAATTATCCGTCGCGTTATTAATGTGTTGTATGTTAAATAATAGCGAGCGATAATAGAATATTGTTGTCAGCTATTGAAAACCTTACAATTTTGACTGTGTGGAATCGACTTGACGGAATGACGCCCTAACGCCTGCAGTTGTAGGTTTATAAGTATGTTTGACATCCGTAAGCAGTACTTACCTACATCATATTATATTAAACGCCATCAATTAGTTATCGATTTGTCTTCAAATTAGGATACAGGTATCAATGTCTATAGTTATAACGACTAGCAATAAATATTACATTCGTGTACAACCCAACTCTTACGTCGTTAAATAGTCTTAGAATTTGTCAAAGATTTGTCAGTTCACTTAACGGATATGCGTTAAATGGTACCTAATATATGGCTAACGGTGCACGTGCATTTTGTGTAATTACATTGGACTAGTTACAAAATGTCTATTCTCAATACCGTGTTCACTTGATTTATGATCATTATAATTGTGTCTAGGATTACCTAGCTGTTTAATTATCTTTCTAAAATAGCAGTTTTTACTTACAATTAAATGTATAGAAAATAAGTATACCTTAAGAACACCTTATCATATGTTTTCGACGATTTTTGAACTAAATTATTTTACAATTTTTAAAAATGATTAAAATTAATTTTATGTAGAATATAATATGTGGACTATAATTCGTTACGCACTGCGTAGGTATATAGCATTAGTTTATGATCAATAATTTATAAATAAATGTACCATGATGTTATTATTATTTTTTTAGATATCTAAGTTAAATTATTACGTTATATAACACCTACTTACTAAAATGTAATTTACTGATAGGTATATAGCATTTAAGCATTAGATTAAAATATTAAATAAGAGTAGACAATATTATCAGTGGCATTTTAACATTTATTTATTATGAAAATATTAAATATAAATCCAATAGGTATAGTCTACATATTAAGTAACGACAGTACATAGTATATACATACTTTAAATAATAGAACATATTATAATAGTCAATAAAATAAATAGCTTAATAAACAAAAAGTTAATTTTATAGACTACTTACTATAGCTATAGCCTATATGTAACCTTGGTAGGAATAAAATCTGAACATAATATAGATTCATATTTAACCAGTTAGGTACATATTACCATTGATTATAAATACTATTATTTATAATCAATGAATAATAATATTACTTTTTTTTTAGACATTTATTTGGTGTTTTAGTGATTTATATTAGGTATATAAAATATTACTATTATAAAATGCCTAATGATATAAGGTATAACAGGTACCTAAGTGGTAACATTATGATATAAACTGAAATTTCTAAATTATAAAAGATGAATTAACCCATAAAATTAGCATGTCTTCATATTAATCATATTATAGCGTATGTCTGTCCTCACTAACCAATGACACCTGTATATTTTTTAAGTGAAATATCTAACACAAGTATCACGGATAAACGTAGTATGAAATATGAATAGAATTCAGATTTGAGTTACCTATTTATTTATGCATAAAAAATAATAACTGTAAATATTAGAGATTAAAATAGTTCAGTTATTACTTATTAAATTATTGTATACGCAAGTGAATAAATATGTCAGTATTATTATTTTTATCTTTCTGAACCGGCTTTATATCAATATTCAGCTGTACAAATAACTGGATATTTGTTATAAAACAATACAATTATTAGGCATTAATTGTTCTAAAGGTATATTATGTATGACATATTCCTGTATATTATGATATATTACAATCGTAATTTTTTATTTGGAACCTTAAGAATATAATACCTATATAGGCAATAAACTGCAGGATAGCTCTAAAATTGCTTAACGCATACAATAAGAAATTCACTGTGGTTTAAAATCTAAAATAACAATACAAATGTCAATGCTGGCTTGTTATTCCGAGGTTAGAAAAATGACTGTAATACTAGTGTAACTTGTCTGTTTACCTAACTTAAAGTAGATAGTAAATAGTAATAAAGTTATTATAAATTGATATTGGATTAGGTTCAGGGATATGATTCGATATTAATTTTACCAACTAGAAAAGCTATTCCATAATTCTTTAGTATTTTACAATAGGTACATATTATAGCTCGATATAGGTATTTGCTGCTCACAAAGATTAGGTTTATTTATTAATTATTATTCGTTATTAGTTATTATAGTTTATTACATTTTTAAATTCATATTAATAAATTATATTTATTTTAATTTTTATACCGTATATAGTATATTATAAACTTTTATTTTTATTATTTATTGTAAACGGCTGTTATGAATATACCTGTGTTATCAATTTTTCGTTTTCGTTTTCTTTCTTGGTGTTAATTTAATAACTACATAATTTGTTAGGTTAAAATATTATTGTAATTGTTAACCACTGACCGATGAGCTATCTGTCCGTAGTTTTAATAGTGAATAAATACATATTACAGTAACGAGAAGCAATCATAATTTTAATCAAGCTCAGCTCATAAAAATGTTTTAAATATTTCTGAAATGAGTATTATTTTAAGATATGATGTGTCTAAGTGGCATACTAGTCGTAGGACAGTTAAAAAAAATTAAGTTAAATAATTATTTTCTATTTAGAATTCATAACATATAGGTAGTAATTACTAATTAGTCAAGCATTTTGTTTAAATTCACAACATAGGTAATAGGTATGCAAAATATATTACACAATTAAGTATTTTCAGTCAACACAGTTATATAAATCACTGTTATGGCGTTATTGTATACATAATATATCACCACATCACATAGTGGCGTTCAAAGGAGTTTTTAATGGAAGGAAATAGAATAGACAATTTGATCGCAAAGTTTACCACATGGTCATAACTCATAACTCATAGGTAACGACATGTAACTCCTCGCGTGGGGTAAGTCGTGGGATCAAACAATAGAATATATACATTCAATCTTAATAAATTTTAATTTTAAAATTCCTGGAATAATCTATATTTTTTTTTGTGCGTGTACATGATAAGTAGTCGAAATAATGGTTTTATTTTCAACTTATCGATGGGAAAGTGAATCTAGTTGGTGCATCGGGTAGGTAAAAATTCCCAGTAATTTTTAAAAGCACCGTGAAAAGTTTCTGATATATTGTTACTTTTTTTAGTTAAAAAATATTAAAAATACATAGGAACAATTTTTTTTGTAAGCATTTAAAGTTCAAATTTATCAAATTTAAAATTTAATAATTATTTTGTAGTTGAAAATGTATAAAATGTTCAACTTTTATAGCTAAGGATTGAAAATATACAACAAGGTTCCACGTAAATAGGTTATAATATATAAATTATTTTATTCACAATAATACCATCAAATATACTTAGTAATATATTATATAATAATATCATAGGCTGAATGACCATCTTCGCTCAGAATCGTTTTTCTTATACAATGATATTATATCATTGAATTCAAATTTAACACCATCCATTACAGTGAATTTTCAGTGACATTTCAGTGAAAATTTATATTTTTATAAGTCCCCACGAATACCTAATGTTTTTGAATTACAACGAAACAACTAACATTCATCGTTATTCTTCGTTTATACATTTAATTTCGTCCAAATTTGAACTCAAAATGTCTATAAAAAAAACTGGTGATACATTTTTAGATTCTGAGCGGGGCAAGGAGAAGGAAGCTAGTTGTTTTAGAATGATGTTTATTTTTTTTATCCTGTTAACAAAATTTCTACCTGAAGGAGTGCTTTGATTTTAACATATAGTATCTTATCTTTTAGCAATTCGGATCAAGATGGTACTTTATAGATGTCATTTTTCGATATTCTCAATAGCTTTTTAACGCCACGGGAAAAAGCACAGAAATTTAATTTTCTAACGATTTGCTTATAGTCCATAGAAACGAATAAAGTGTAAAAATTACCTAATTCCCACTAGGTATATATTACATACAATTAAGGGTTACTTATTAATACATATTCATATTATGTGATTTATACATTTTCTATATCGTCCGCTCAGAATTGTTTTTTATCGAATGCAATCATTGTATTAAAATCGAATACTGTAATAATACACTAGGTATCATGTTCTAGGACGGAAGCGACGATGGACAAACTTCCACCATTGCTGACCTACTCCACCCCACTGCACTTACCCACTTTTTTATTAAATTTTTTGGTTACAATATTAACTAGATACTTATGAGAAACTTCGTTTTAAATTCTCAATCCTTAGCTGTGAAAATTGAACATTTTATAAGCTTTTAATTACAAAATAATTTACAAATTTACGTGGTTTTGATTTATTTTATCAAAATATTAATGTATATTTTATAGCTTTAAAACAATTCGAACTTCAGACGCTCAAAAATTTTGAATTGACGCTCAACTTTTTTTTAGATTACACAAATAAATAATAACAACTTATGAGGGGGTCTTATATTAAATTTTCAAGTTTCCTGACCTATAGTGGAAAATGTTGTATCGACAATAATTTTAAAAAACTAATAAAAATAGTCAAAATATTCCTAAAATTTAAGGGTGCATCGAAAATGCTAATAAAGTGTTTTTGAATACTAGTGGGAATTTTCAAATGCATCAATAATAGATTCTCCTTTCACCAGAAAAGCATTATTTCGATTACTTACCATATAAACTAACACAAAAAAATACACATAACATTAAACACTGTAAATCAATACATTCATAGCTCCACTCAGAATCTAAAATATGTAAACAAAGATTGCGTATCGAAAATTATCATTAAACGCATATAATTACTATACCTACATATTTGTCACGTACAACAGTAAGCTCGCATGAAAAATACTCCAATATCAATAGTATCAGTTGTTTAGGGTTATAAAAAAAGTTTCCAATTGCGAGAAGGGAGGATTTAACCCTACGAAAAAAGCCCATTTAAGACACCACATTATCAGAAACTTAACTACCAATAGGTAATTAAGACTTATAATGTAAAACCGATTGATTGTGTAGCAATGCAAGATCATGTATACATTATATACTTATATAGTATAAACCAGTGATTCCTAATTAGAATTAAATCACGGGCCCCTGCAGCTAAAACTTGAATTGGCCCGGTACATTATCATGGTACTTCCAGTCTTTTTGTGCAACAATATATTTAAGTACGTTTCAATTTCGTTTATTCGTAAAAATGAAGAAAAAATTATTTTTTTTGTGTGTGTTCGTGGCGTAATGGTACGGTCAAGCACGACCACGGATCGCCTAAGGCCCTAACCCCGACTTGAGGACCCCAGAGGGTCCGCTGAAAACACTGAGAAACACTGTTATACTGCACTGCATAAAATATTTATTTAATATTTATTCGTTTTAAAAGTAGAATAATGATTTTTAACCGTATAACTATTTATATCTTTAGGTGAGTATGTAAGTCTGGAATATGGAATTATATAAGTAAAAAAAACACGGACGGTATTTTCGTATTGATATATAATCAATATAAAAGAATTTATCCATTCTGTGATATAATCGAGAAAACTTCGTATGGATTTTCGTATCTGCGTGTGTAATGATAATATGATGTAAATGAATATATTATTAGGTTGATAATAAATTTAAAAATGCATACATATAATATTTATATACAAAATTCACCTTAATCTATATAATGATAATGATGATAATATAACTAATAATGAAAAAAGTATTATTAATAAAATCATTTTTATCAGGTATGGTACATAAATCGTTCAACATGTTTGAGTGTTCTTGATCACACCGTTCGAGCACACGTTTGTATATCCGTGGCTGACAAGTTTCTCACACAGCGTCGATTCGAAGTCCACGAACGCTTGATTTTGATCATTTTCGTTGTACACCTAGAGGGACAACAAAACGCGAAAAGTTAAAAAAACAATCTACCACCAACATCATGATAATGTTGTACTACTGTTCACGAAACACATAGGTACGTAAAAATATACTATACGCGTACATCGTCAAACACGATAGTAGGCACAAATAGTGGTCCGGGTGTCATTGTTTTGGTTTCTATTTCAGCCTTGAGCATCATTTCGTAGCCCTCCGACGAAGAATAACATTTTTGCACTTGGTCGACGTTCAAGCCGCTTTCTTCGACACACTGAAACGAATTTAAAACCAACGATTGATAATGTTTATTGTTTTTTTTTTTTCAACTGCACAGAAAAATAAATCATAATATATGTGATTATATTATGCATGTGATGCGTTTATATTTAAATAGGATATTTCTGATAAATTGTGTTAAAGGTATAATTTTTTTGGGCAGTTATAAACTCCTTTAGGTGGACACATTAAGTTTTTTTTTTAATCTGTATAATATTCATATAATTATAAAAGTTAATTAAAATGTTAGTTTAATTTGAAATTGATTGAAATTATTATTATATTTATTAGGTATTTATACTATTGTTTAAATAATTACATTTTTTAAAAATAAAACTCAAATGGAGGTATATTGCATTTTAAAAACGTGTGTATTCATATTATTGCAAATACAAAATGAAAAATCTAATGATAGTTGAACGAAAGTTATTTCAGAATCTGAAAAGTGTACCATCGGGAGAGTTTACTGGTCAATAAAAACGGTAGAGTTTACAATCGTCTATTTTTTTTCAATAATTTACTCCAATTAATATATCTTTCATTGATAAGTAGAATGCTGTCGACCTAAAACCACCTCCTCCCTGGGTGGAAGGTATTCCCGTTTAATATCAACCCTGCTTAGAGTAGCTATGGTATATACTTAGGTACCCTTTTTAATAATATTATAATAAACTCAGTTGTGTCAATGATTCTCAGTAGGTACCTACCTAGATGCATTATACAGCTTTTTGTTATTGCTCTCTATAATGGTTAGAAAAAATGTGTAGTTGGAAAAAGTTATTATATTTCACCTGCAGTTACCATCATGCTTATCCGTTACTATAATAGGTAGTCGGCATAGGTATACTATTAAATAGACTTTCTATATTGCTGTACCTATGTACTCAAATTGTATCCGTATAATTGTTAAAAAGTACCGTTTTCTCAATGTGTCCTGGTTGGTCCGGATCGTGCATGGCACAATTCACATAGTCTACTTGAGCTTTGGAATCTTGTATGCGTTTCAAAACACAGTTATGTATTGTATTACCACGGCATTCTTTAGGTCCATGCTGGCAAGTAAAACCTTGGTCCGAACTCTAAAATTAAAATTAAAAAAAAAACAACAATATTAATGCAGGTGATCAGTCACTTATCGTTATTTTACACGATGTATGGCGGAGTTTTTTTTATTGGGATTTAACTACGATAATATTCATGCCTATTATATTTATGCGGGAAGCAAGCAAGTATTCGCTGGGGAAGCCGGCGCATGCCCGGCTCCCACCAAATTCACGCCTGTGCTTATAATATATTTAAATCTATATACATCCTATATTATTCTTACAAATTAAATTATAAATCCCGAGCAATCCCCTCGCCGGAAGTCGGTTATAAATTTGAACCAAGTACCAATATTATAGTAGAGCTTATTGTCTCGTGGAAGGCGAACATCTCGGTTAAACGGTATAGGTACTAGGTAGGTACTTATACAATATTATTTATGTATGAAATAAGAGTACCTACGGAACTACGTTGAAGATGGACACTGAAGAAACGACCGAGTTCGAAACGCTGAATTTTAAACGAAATTAATAATAATATGAATATGTCTGTAAATCTTCGATTCTATAGTAAACCAATCCTAACCTATGAAGCTTCAACAAATTTAGATTTATAAAATTATAAATATCGTGCCAATGTGCCATCATCGCATGCAAACACTAAACAGTGCACCTTTTAGGGACCTATATACCTATTTTCTGCACTATTTAACTACCTATGCCACAGGTTCTGAGAATGTACCTACTTTGTAGGCTTTAGCTGTATACGAGTATAACAACGTATATAGAACGTGTAATAATTAATTTTTATGTGTAGTACTTATATTTTAGTTTGTAGTTTTAAGTTTTGTACTAATAAGCGTATTATTTTTTGAATGATTAAAGTAGGTAATTACATTTTGAGACAACGTTTGTCTATACGTATTAATCATTTAATTGGACTGTTCATTGTTCTTCATTAAACCAGTGGCGGATACAATGGGAGGGGGGTGGAGGCTAAAGGACCAAAGGGCCAATATAGTCAAAAGCAGGTTATTTAGTTTTTGAAAACTCGCCCCCAACCCTCCCTTGGATGACTTCTGGATCCACTACTGCATTAAACTTGATAGTCATCGAATTAAATTATTTCTCGACCCACCTACTAAAAATTATCTTGTTCCTAAATGCACGTACATATTATGCAGGATATGGTTCAGTTTTCCTAACGATGCCTGTGCTAACGATGTACATATTTGAATTGCAATAAATAAAATATATTTATTAGTTATTAGGTACTTATTAGTTATTATCATCTCATTAACTTAATTTTACATATAATGGCTATAATTGTGCTCATTGCTTGAAATTAGATTTAGAAATATATTATACTTATACCTATAAATCGATCATTAAGTATTACGATTTCAGAATGTTTCATGTATATTCATGTAATAGTAAATTAGGTATACATTTGGGGGTAACACGTTTAGAGCTTTGGGCACGTTATTAAAAATGTTCCTAATTATTGGAAACACGTTTGGATGCATTTATGAAGACACGTTAGGGCGTATAATGAACGACACATTTGGGCACCATAACAATTTTAAAATAAACAGAATTGTAAGTAAAATAATAAAAATAAATCAAGAAAATATTCATACTAAAGAAAACTAAGTAAGTACGAATTTTTATTGGGAAAATTACCAAATCGAAAAAAATACATTTAATTATATAAAAAATAATAGGACAACGTTTTGCTGCAAATAAAATAAATCAACTACATAAAAAATAGTAGATAATATCATCTATTATTTAAATTTACAAGTACGAATAACAGTACTACACTAACAATTATACTATTTTTTTTTATCTAATAAAAATACAAACATAATATTTTTGGAATGGGTACCTACTATTGAGGCAATCTGCTCGTAGTGGTGTTCTCTGAGAGACGTTAATAGGCTCAACATTATGTACTTTTATGCACCCAATCGTGCTTTCACATACATATTAAGCCCAAACGTACCTACTCTTCCCAGTTCCCATATATTTATAGGTATTATATACTTACATAAATAAGTTGACTTAAGTATAATTTATATGGGTGGAGTCGTGGTGGTATTTAAAAAAAATATTATATAAATTAGTAATTATAAATTTGTAATATATTTGATAGTTTGTATAAATAATTTCAGGGCTTAAAATTATGTATAATATTTGTGTAGCATGGATAGTTCCGTAGTGGGTACCTATATGAAGTGCAAATGATAAATACGTTTCTCTTACAATAATTAATAATTATATACTATTTCATAATGTTTAAAATATTATCTGTGTCAATATGAGCCTTAATTTGCTTTCCTAATTAATGTCTTTATTTTCAAATTATAGCTAATGGTTGATTATAACTTTAAAATATACCAATTATATAAATATTTACTTACATATGCTTTGCCGAAGGCCACCAAGTTCAAGTTCAAGTATTGTTGTACTTTGCAGAAGTGTGGATGAAGTTGTGATATAATGAAGTCTCTGCTGTCCGGACAATGGGATTCATAGTAAACTGAAACTTTCAACTAAAAAATAAAATCAATGACATTTTATACTAATTAGATACAGCAGGACAAACATTTAATAATTTTAGCTTGATAATTATGAAAAATGGTATGTAGGTATAATGACCAGAGAGCATTACAAAATAATTATACGCTGTTATAACTAGATTTGGTATGTTTATGGCACTAAAAACTCCAAAAAAATATGCACAAAAAATATCAAAGTATGCCCTTAAAACGATCAGATATGTTATATGGCATTGCACAATTGTATTATTCATTCTAAAATTCTAAATTAACTATAAGTACCTTCATTTTTTTTAATAACCAATAGGTAATTATTAACAATGTATAATTAATTTATGAAAATAATATTATGTTTGTTATGCTCTTCATTTTTAATAATATAATACAAATGACTCATAATAACCTGTACAATGTACAAAGGATAACCTAATGTATCGCAAAAAAAAATAATTCGTAAAAATACAAAAATATGCAAAATAAAATGTAATACAAAATCGCATTCTACCTATACGTCATAACAAACAGATTTATTAAACAATATGAAGTACAGAGTGCACAAGTAAGAGAAAAACTACGCTGTAGTCATAAACATCCCGTCCGGGCGTATACAGTTATAATAGTTAACTCATAACTCCATAAAAAATGGTTTTTAGCAAATCGATTGTTGGCAAAATATGATGCCAGGTGAAATATAACGTATATACTTACCGGGGCGCGTTTGATCCTGTCGGCCGAAACCGCAGCGAAAGCCGCCATAGCTATCACGAATTTTAAACACTTCATGATAATTTTTTTATCGTCCTTTGTGTTTTTTTTTTCGCAGCAGCTCGCGTACTTGCAGACGGACGGACTGGACTGCACAGCGATCTGATACGATTTTTCGCTCCTCGTGCACTCCCGTGTAGTAAATTGAAACCAGTTTCTTACCGAATACGATTATCGTGCACAAGACATAATATAGGTATTATACCTACCTCAGCTATACACGTAAAATATAAATATTATATATATATAGACATCTGTGTATGATGCGATTCTCTTGCGTAATGGCCGCGTAGGTACCCGCACACTTTACACGACATGACCCCCACGAAACGATAATATTATAACGTAGGTACGCATAATAATATTATATATATATCGTAGTTGTTACCTATACACTTGTGTGTGTGTTTAAACGAATCGGTTTTTGTTGGCGAACAACATGACCTCGTTGTCTCGTTAGAACTAATTATTATATCGTAATACAGCATATTGTAATGGATTTTTATATGTATGCTCAACGCCCATGTGCGTTTCGGAGTTATAGAGCTTTAATTTAAGTCTACATATTTATTATATTATGTACCAGGACCTAGGTACACCAAATTCACGTGTCTACAGTAACTGGACATGGCACACGTCATCGGTTCAATATAGCCATATATAGGTACACCATTGCAGTAACCGTGCCCGCGATTGCAATGGGGTAGTGCAATATGTGACGATTTCAATGAAACATTATAATATAATATTTTATACTCGTATTGAAATTCGTGCAATAATTATCGTAGTAATTTGTATTCGTTAAGACTAAGAATTTAGTACATCAACCATTTAGATTAGTATTGTAACATTCGGTACACCCCATACATATATATATATTATACACTAAACACACACTATAGAATTGACCAATACAAAATATACACACTCGACATTTTTTGACCCATACACATTATTAAAAAGACACACGGCATAGTTAGTTCGACAATAACCACCAACAAGAGTGAACTCGCCTATATATACACTTATTGACAGCGTATTAAAGTTTTACTTTACTGAACATGTAAATACACTTATTGACAGCCATCTACATGTTCAGTAAAGTATTATTTTTAATACAATAGTTATTATAGATCTATATATAGCAAACGTGCCTTATTATTGATAAAATATTTCATACACAGTGCTCTAACCCCCAGCTACGGAAAACTTATCCATAAGGAATAGAAAACCTTCTCTGGATAACTAATATCGTAACAAGGTTCCCCCGATTACGTTTAAGTATATAGTGCAGTATGCCATGCCATGGTGAAATAATAAAGTTTCTACTATTTATATATTTTAATAATATTATAATATGTGGAATCGTAATTATTAGTCGTTATTAGTCTACCCTCTACAACAGTTAAATTCAACAGCTATACGCCTACACCTTATACTTAATGTGCAAACGACTTTTAAATTAGGAAAAATTAAATTAGTATTTATAGTAGATACTATAGGTACCTGTGTGGCTATGTGGACAGATGCTTCGCATGCACACTTACAAATTACAAGTTACTCAAAAACTTTGTAACAATAGTTACAAGTTACTAGATACTTTTATGTTGAGTAACTAGATATAAGTTACAACTATATGTAGGTAACTAAGTTAGGTAAATTTTAAGTCAAATGTTACATTGGCAAATCTATAAAAAGTTATTGATCGGGTAAAATCACATTATGGTAGTTATATTAGAAAAAAAGATGTACCAACTATATAATCGTACAACCACTGAATATCCAGTGGGCAGATTAATTGTAAAAACCAAAATGAACGAATAAAAAGAAAATCTATTTTTAATATTTATTATTTTTTTTTATGATATTGTAACAATGTGTGAATCTACCATGTATTAAATTTTCAAGCATTTTGGCCAAACGAATAAAAATACATTAAATAATAAAATACATTTATACAATAATAAAAATACATTTATAAAAAAAGACTAAAAAAATTCAAAGTTAAAGTATTTTGCAAATTTTATCAAGCATAAAAAATGGTAAAATAAACATATGGTGTAAATTTCAAGCATCTACGGTTATTAGTTATTGAAGAACAACAAAATAAGAAAATCATCGTTGCATGAGAATTTGTTAATTTACGGGAAAATATCCGATAACTAACTTCAAACGTTTCTAAAAATTGAATTTGACTTACCGGTAGACATTTTTTTTTTTTGATAAAGGTAGACAAACTTATACGGAATCTTGTATTAAACGTTTTTTTTTGCTTTTGCAGACCCACTTACGAACTATCAAAGCACAATGTAAGTTTTATATAAAGCTACAGGAAAATGTATTTTAACAAGTTAAAAGTTACAAAAGTAACCGACTTACATAACTTAGTTACATGTAACTACGATATGCCCAACCCTGATAATATCATAATAATATTACTATCAGTATGTACCTATATTGTGATTTGTAAGAAATTCAATCGTATTTTAAACCAAACTCTTATTTTAGTTTAATTATTTTTATACTTGTTAACGATAATCGGTTTTATTTTAAGTTTACAAGACATTTTTCACTGTTCAATAATATCTCCAAACACGTATTATTATTATTATTATTATTTTATGTTAAAAACAAACGGGCAGATGCCCAATCATGAAGTATTTTAATTAATTAATTTGACGACAACAACGATTATCACAGGATTCAACAAGAAAAACAGTTATTGGTTAATTAATGAACAAAAACTTTTGAAAAAAAATCTTGTAGTTGATCAAAGTTCATGTTTATAAATTGTAATACGATATTCAGTGGAATACAAAGTAATACTATACATGAGAACTACAATACCTATAGATAGTAAAATAAAATTGTTATCTGCTTTTCCGTTATATTAATTATAGGTAGGTACACCGTACATGTGCTACGATTCTATATCTATATATCATGCTATATTATATACATTCGAAAAGAAAATAGGTCACGTGTTATTACGTAGTCGTTATATTATATAGGTGCAATAAATTAAAGACTAAAATTTGAGTTGTCGTTGTGATAATTAATTGAATCTATAGGTAAGTACCTATATAATATAATATATAATTTGGTTTTGTACTACAGGCTAAGAGGTAGGTAGGGGACTACGCTTTTTGCCCGGAGTAAGGAGTTATGAAGGTATGTCTTATAGAATATAAGATAAAGTTTGTTTTAAGATTCAAATTAGTTAACACGATGTGTATAATTTATTCTCTATTCGTTTTCAAACCGTTAACGATTTACATACATAATTACAATAATGTCTTTAGTTATATAGTTATGATCGGAATTTTAATTTTCTAAATAATATCAATTCAAATTGAAAAGTATAAATATATATGCGTAGGTATAACGTTATTAAATATATATATATGTTGATAAACTTGTAAATATATTAATAATGCGAATATCTTTTCACTGAAACTTAATTTTAATTGACAAAACAGTAGGTATAAAGATTATTGTATTAGATAATAGGTTTACGATTTCTAATAGCTCGCATAATAATAGTTGTTTACCAAATTACGATGATAGTTAATAACAAAATAACACTGAAGGCAATTAAAAGGTATCTTCTGTAGACGTGGCAAGTGAAAGAAAAATAGCTGCCGGGGAAATGTCGTAGAGGTGTTGGGAAATTATTGTTGAACCTTGAAATATCATAGGAAATAATCAAATTTTATTTAAGAAAACATATAGTTACCCAACGGCATATTTATCTAATATTCATATATAAGTTATTATTTATTTACAAAAAATATATTTTATTTGCATACATAAAAATACCGAAGAATTTGCAATAGCGCCGCCAAGTGGTACCTACTGTTCCACTGGATTTGCATACAGGTTTTCTGCAAAATAGTTGTTATAACCACTTTATAGTTCATGTCTAATATACACTCGTAATATATAAATCAAAATAAGCGTATGCACGTCTGAAACTCACTTATTCCACACGAGTACAAGACTAAATAATGTAAGTACAAAGTATGATTTAATTTCCATTTCAAACAAAACCGGTTCGTTTTATATGTTCTTACACAGTTACACGTCCATAGCGGACACGAAATTTCTGACCATCGATCGCAAAAAAAAGTTCAATATGCGGAACGGTCGGTGCTTCAGCTTCCAAGCACCCCCCCCCCCCCCCAAAAAAAAAATCCACCACTGGTGATCAGTATGGGTTATAGGTTACTAACATAATATAATATAGTCCATATGTATATATCAGCCAATATTATATTAAACTATAAATTATAATTTAAATATATTAGACAGGTATCATAATAATAAGGAGATGGTATATTTAATATTATATTAATGATAGACATTATGTTGGCGTTTTGTAATGTGAAATGGTTGATCGAATGAACAACTTTTGCACTGTCGCGACGCAGTTAAAAGGATGATACTATAAGAACACTTCGTACAGATATATAATGATTAATGATTTATTGTTAGGTATTTGTTCCATCGTATAGATAGGGTTCAACGGACAATAATATATAAATAATAATGTATAAAATAAATTAAACTGCGATCGCGGCGAACAAAACTATAATATTATGTACTTATAAAAAAATAAGAAATCGTGGTCGTCATGAACTCACGATCGTATATAATATGTAATATATTCGTCTGCGGCGGATCGTCATACAATTTTCTTCACTTCGTTTCTGGTGTCATCGACCGTCGCGGGTTCGGACTGTCCCAAGGCGGCCGCGGGTTGCTGTACTTGATGAATCGCGTCGGACCCCGTTTCGGGTTGACCTTCGGCAGCGTAAGACGTCAGGTGTTCTTTGATGTGATCGGTTGCATGGCCGAGTTCCGGTGAAAACAATCCGTGTGGAGGTGAAAATCCTGAAACGTCGA
This sequence comes from Sitobion miscanthi, assembly GCA_008086715.1. Taxonomy (NCBI): domain Eukaryota; kingdom Metazoa; phylum Arthropoda; class Insecta; order Hemiptera; family Aphididae; genus Sitobion; species Sitobion miscanthi. Next base: position 9,976,025 of record CM017800.1, on the reverse strand, counting down.
TGCACTCGTAATAATATATATATATATACACACGAATAAATACAATAATATAACGTGTGACCGAATACGTGTATGGTGTATATAGGTTAGGACTGTGTCGAGTGAGTGAGATCAGACGAACTCAATCGATCGTTACGGCTAAATTCTAGACCAAGTAGCTAGGTAAGTAGTTTATATCACTTTGGTAGAGTTTTGGTATATTATTAAATGCAGCATAGCACTCTGCATAATTATTTTCCCGGTAACCTTTGACCCTAGTTTATTACTGTGGGTGTGTATAATATTTAATACAGTCCAAAAATATTCTGCTATCTGCCAATTAACTGTATAATATTATGTCTTAGAGCGAGTGCACTACAGTTTACTACAGTTTAAGTATACTGAAGATAATAGCTAATAATAAGTAGATAGTAAGTATTAGCAAATAAATCGCGATAATACATTTTAAAAAATAATTATATTATACGAATATAAGACTGAAAACGTTGCAATATGTTTAGCCATCGATAGTTGTTGCCCATCACTTTAATATGTTTACTAAAAACTTAAATCAACAATTTTAAATGTGTGTTTGAACAGCAAACGACCGTCAACCGAATACAGAGGTAAAAATAATATGTATAATAAACAGATTTGTCACATGCCACATGGACACTTGCATAATTTGTGTTTATGCATACGATTTTGCCACATCGGGCTTGTGGATTTCGGTCAAGTTCAAAATGTTTAAAAGCCAAACAACACTATCGAGTCACACTTTCGGCATCAGGTCGACGTCGACCTACAATATATTATTTTACTTACTGTATTATGATAATATATATATATATATATATATATATACGTATACCAAATAACCCACATACAATTTGCAAGGTCACATTATTTCTGTGGAAATCTATTTTATGGAGTCAGACATTTTTTTTAAATGGCATTTATAATTTTTTTTTATTTTGTTATTGATAGTATAATATTCGTATAAATTATAAATATACAAAACGAATGGCGTTATAAATATGAAAATAATGTTCGTTGGCGATTTACTTCAAAATAATAATATTTCTATTATTTACTCGTATACGCCACAGTATTAGAACTTTATAGTTTGTCAAGCATGGTTATGCACTTATGCGCGTGCAGTGCGTTACTAGATTTTATCGTTTATAAGTACTCGTGTTTTATATATCAATCAGCTAATCGGCTGTATTCTTTAATTTTGATAATATTTTACTTGAAAAAAAAAACGGATAAACGGCGAGATGAACTTAAATTTTACGTATCAAATTGTCCTTGTAAACTCACGAAGATGTTTGGACTTACCGGAAGCAATGGTATGCGATATGGCCCACGTTATCCCGTTAGCGATGTTGGTCAACAGCGGCCCGACGATGGCGCCCACCAGCGGGGCGAACGCGCTGCCGATGGTCAACAGCAGATGGATTAGCGTGGAAATAGCCTGGTGGTGTTGCGGCTTGTGACTTTGGCCGTCGTTGTGGTGGTGCACTTCCGTTTTCCGGCCGCCCACCGAGGCGCCACCGATCATTAGGGCCCCGACCAGTTCGAGTAGCGTGTTCCGGACCGTCTGGTCCTCGGTCGACTTGACCGTCTGCGGCTGCGATCTGGAGGACGGCGCGGCCAGCAAGTGTGTGGCCAGTGCCATCACGGACACCATCATCCTCACGTACCTGAACTAAACGCAGTAGGCAAACGGTTATAATATTATGTGTTGTTTGTAAGATCTGCTTGTGTTGTATTATTTGTATACCACTGCAGGGTGATTCACTAACCCCCCCCCCTTTTTTAAATTATGTAGTTATTCAAAATTGTGTTAAAAGCTAGGAAAGCTGTGTTTTATCGTTTATAAACTGTGTAAACGAACACACATATTTTATGGAAGACTTTATATAATGCTATTACTAAGCTCTAAGTCTGCAACCTCCAATTGGTGTCTCTTGAATAACGCGTTAAAATCAATTCAATATTACCAGGTATATACGTTATGGTTTACCTGGTCTCGATGTAAGGAAATAACTGGTAGTGGACCCTACATACATCGTCCTAGCATTTTCGGGAAATATAAATAATATTATTTAAACAGTTTTTTCCAATATGACTTATTTATCGCGAAATTCTTATATTACAGGAATGCGTGAAAAAGTTATGTCGCTAAGTAGTTCAAAAAACTATGAAACCATGTATTAAATTACAATTTTTGTGTTTCATTTCCTATTTTAGTTTATTAGTTATTATAATTTATAAGTAGCTAGCTATAATGCATAGGTGAGATAGTGATCGCCTGTTTTTTGATTCACTATCAAGATATTAAATATTATAAATGCACTCGATAACAATTCTTGTACATCTATCTCTATTCATATGATATTATTTTATTAACATTTCCGAATTTAAATGTTAGTTTGTTACTTTCGTTCTGGTTATATCTACGCATACTATATAATATATTATCCATATAACTAATAACGTACAAGTGCTACAACTAAAAAAGAAGTTCACAGTGACACAGTACTCAAGATTTAATGCGATTCAGTGTATATACAATAAACAGATAAGTACCTATAATAATGCCTGCAATGAAACAATATCGATATGTTTAATTTTATTAGATACCTATAGTGCTGGTGCGTTATATTGTGTGTAGTTCATAATATAATGTTCAAGTACTTACGGTCATTTTTTCTTCTGAAAATATCTTCGAAAATTGTCTTGAGCTGCAATTCACAAACGATTATTTCAATATTGACAGTATAAATACTAAGTATGGTTTTTGAGTCGACGTTGAAATGATACCGTAAACTTGAAAGGTCGGGGGTTTTATAATATACAAAATCGATTACCGTGACCCATGTCCATGTTTAGAGTATAATATTTTAATAATTACACTATCAAGCCTGTAAATAGTATTTAATTGCCAAGTACTTTAGTGAAGTGTTCAATATCCGATTAACAATTAGTACAGTTTCCCGTTACATTCGATTGTCTAATCTCAACAACATAATTTAATATACGCGCATAGTGGAAAAGGCTTATAGTCTTAAATTAAGTATTAGTCAAGTAACTGTAGATAAAATGTGTAATTATAATTAATTTTCCTTTAGCTATATATGCCTATATAATATGTATGCCTAATGCACATTGTGTAGGTTTTCTGAGTTTTATTGTTTCCATAATAAGAGAGGAAAAATAAAAATATATACCCTAGAACAGCTGACGAAGTATCTAATAATTGTATAAGTATAATGTATATAATGTAGGGCTGTTTTTGTTGAAGCAGATATTATATGATTCGTAAATCGATTTTCTTATTGTGAGTTCAATAGGTATTTAATAGTTATTTAAGCAGTCTGCTGTATTAGTTGTTAAATTTATTCATGTCACTGAATAATCAGATATTATAATGTTGGTGAGTAAATAAATATTTTATTTTATATTTTACTTAAAAATATTATTATAATCTTTTATGTAAACTGTATACACTAATACATTATACGTGGAATACAAATAAAATTAACTGTACACAATAATTTGTAGTTATACTTATAAAATTGGATAATGACTATTGACTAGGTATATTATGTACTTTTTTTGTTTATTAGATTTCATTGGCATTCATTACTAATCTATAGGTATTTATTTGTTCTTTCTGCGTCCTGCCCAAGACATTATAGTTCATCAACATTTACCTTTGGATTTTATGATTGAACCTATTATCAACAAAAATAAGCGTTTTATATAAATTATAAAAAACCTAATAAATGATAGTAAGTATAATAAATAGTAATAACTAATAGTATACCTATATACCTATATGTTTACAGTATTTTGATTAATTAGAAAGTCAGAAGCTCTAATTCAAAAAGTAGTACTTGCGATTATTCCAATACAGTATATTAATTGAATATAATATAACATGACCATAGCTTCCTTTTTACCATGATTTACAAATAAAAAAAAAAATCATACAATTCTCAATTTTTTTAATTAACATATTTTTCAAAATTCTAAATCATTAATTTTATAGTGATTTATTAATAACATTGGAAAAAAACAATTTTGAAATTAATCGAGTTTTTATTGAATAAGAACAATTCATAGTTTCAAAAATAGATAGGTACAACAAATTGTTAAGTTTTACGGTTCTCATCACAAGTATTAATAGATAGCTATTTTAAATCCAATGACGAACACGCTACTCGTTGATATTGTATGTTTGTTTTTATTATTGTTGAAAATGCAAATCATGAATTGCAATAATATTTAAATTAATTGTACATACCAACATGACAATAGCTGCGTTGCATTCTAAGCCTAACAATGTCCATGTCTTAACTGAGGAAACGTTTAAATTTGTCATATAAAGTATAAATATTAAATAGTCTAAAATTATTTAAAAGTACCTAAATAATAAATAAGAATACTGATAAAATATTTATTACATTTTGATAAGGTTACTGATATCAGTGTTATGTGATAAGTGTAAAAACTGTTTGCGTATATTCTCGTATATCATAATTTTAAAATTCAATAATTGGTGCATAATGCAGGAGCTTAAATATGTGTTTAAAACCTAATTTGATATAAGTTTTAATTTTATTTCGCTTTATTGATTTAATACCAAAATATCAAAACTAAATTTTCTATTCCGGAGTACGTATAATGTATTCGTTTATACAAATAATAAACTTAAAAGTAGTGTATTCGTTATTGTATTTATTATAATATTCTAAAAAACAAAAAACAAAATATAAGCATTTTTTGACTTGTAGGTAAATCATGGTAAAAGGATGGCCATTAGTCAAATATTAAATTGAAAAACTGCACTAAAAATATTCGCACTACATTTTGAATTAGGGCCACTGTCAGTGGTGGATGCAGGGGCCTCCCCTTCAGACATCTTCAACAGACAACAGACTCCTCTTTTTACTTACAGAAATATTTTAAAGTGTGTCATGTATTTATGGCTTAGTAGTAATTTTTTTAGAAGCCCCTTCCCCAAAATTAAATCCTGGATCCACCACTGGCCACTGACTTTCCAATTAATTAACAGATAGGTGATTATGTCGGGTTATGAGCTTGACAATATATTTTACTTGTCTTCTACATTGTTCATAATAAAACAAGTATATAATTCACATCACGCTATTTAGATTCGTGGGATAGCAAGGACTTTGACGTGTTTTGATGTCAGTTCCCAAGAAACCGAAAACGAAAACATGGGTACAAATGGTGATCAAGAAGATATGTTTAAGACAAAAGAGTTATAGCCACAAATTGGTTTAAATAAAATACAATACTTTTTAAAATCATATCATGTAGGACGCATCCACTTAGAGCAGATGAATACACTTAGATAACTTCACAGAACAAAACAAAAAAAGTTTTAAATTTTGTTTGATCTTATGTTTAGATGTATAAGTAGTATAGGCGAATAAAAAAAATAAATATTTATATATATTTTTTCTAATTTGAGTTAAGCTTTTATAACATAATTTATTAATGTTTCGGACATACCTATGATATTATCGTTTAATTTCTACGCGTTAGATTAAAAAAGTATATTCGAATTATATAGTAATTATAGTTTACATTTACGAAGTATACCTTCATGATAAAACCGTAATACGCCAATCAATTAAAAATGTTAAATATTTAAAATCAATTTATTTTCCCATTCTAAAGTACAGTTATTTATTTTTAGGAATCGAATACGATAGTATTACAGTACAGCTGGCGGTGGATACATTTTATGAATTTATGTATTATAATACAGACTGGTTTTCAAGTCAGTCGTGAGTCCATACAGTCGACGCAGTTATTTATAGTTAATAGCGGCAATTCTATTGTCAGCAATATTTACGATCTACCACATGTCCACATTGGTCGTTAGTATGAACTTCGCCATTTCTGTGACCTCCAAGCATCTAGGTTTTGTTTTAGTTTTAACGTTATAACAGATTGAACGTATTCATTGTTCGTTTTCTTCTTGCCCACGGTGGTATTATTAAAAACATGCCATTTAAAATGCCTAAATGTTACTCCTTATAACACGTTATACTTAAGCTCTAATGCCTGCCCCTAATATTGTATTATATTATGTAATATTTTGTAAGTATAATCACGCATTAAATAGTTTAACTCGATTTAATTTCATTAAATATTTTAATTATTACCAGTGTATTGTTATTTGTTTTTAAATTTCAAAATGAAAAATAAAGGAGTACGAATTTAAATTGTTATATTATAATATTATAATATAAGTTTACTATATTATAGAAAACCAAGGTGGATTTATAAATCCACTTTGTTGTTTATTCATAGAATAGAAATACAAAATAATCGAGGTTTACTAGGAAAACGAATACCTACTTTAAAATACTGTTTCGACAGGAGTCCAGGAGTCACTTCGCATTTTTAATTGAATACAATTATCATCATAATATATTGAATTTATATTTATTAATAGTCAAAATGGCCCCAATAAAGACCATAGTTGTTTTATAAGACGCCAATTTTTTTTTTTAATTTAATTTTTTTATAACATTTAAATAATTAATAATATTAATAAATACACATGTACTAAGTATAAAAATGTTTGAAATCTGTCTTTTGAATAGGAGTCCCTAAAAATGTTAGTTTAAAACAAATAATCATGAAAATGTGAATTAAACAGCCTAAGTAGTACCGTGAGCCTATATGGCCTACGACTAGAGGTCTTAATAAATACGATACATAATGGGTGTATACACGATAGTAAAAAAAAATAATAATTTATAAATAATAAAATACTTAAATAAAATATTATATTATATATATTATACGTCATATTTTATATATACTGCAGTTGTGAAAGTTTATTTTCCTCGATGAATGTAATCGCAGATAAAATCAAAACAGAGATTAAGGATTTATGGATAAATCTAGTGCTGATTGTAATGTTTCATTAAACCTTAAAAAATGCACACCTGATTTAAAAAAATATCCAATTATAAATAGAAACAAAAATTCAGATACAAAATATAATGGAGTGGTTGGGAAAGTTATTCGGTTGACAATTAAAACGGAAATAACATAAAAATGTTCTTCTTGAATGCTTCGTGTTTGTAAATTTTCTAAATCTACGTAATCTCGAAAATTTTTTAAAGTAACAAACTACTGCTATGTGCAATTTTTTTAAAACTGATTACGACCTTGTGTGTGACTTATGTGCCCGAAAAGGTTAGTCCCGGGTCTAAAAGGATCAATTAATTAAAATATTATCTAATTTTTAAATGAATTATGTGCTTTTTCTTTCAATAAATTATCAAGTAAATTCTAATAAAAGGTAATATTCAAAATATTTCATTTTTCATCAATTTAAGATATGTAGATTACCATACGAAATGTGATTGCTGATTTTCATCGATCATAAAGGTTATTTAGTAATTATAATATTATATATCATTTAACCGTAATCGTTGTTTTTTTACAAATCATTGTTATGAATTGTAATAGTTACATAATGTGATATGATCAGTAATTATTGACCTGTATGATTACATACATTATTCGTCCAATTATAAAATCAAAGGAAATGTCATAAAATCATAACTCTTAATAATCATCATAATTTATCTATCGAATAATTATCAATAGTTAATAATAATTCTTATTAAAACCTTGTCAGGTTATTACCTTCGAACAAACACTTATCATACTTATTTTATTTATTTACACAACTTAAAATACGTGTGTGTATATTTTTTGCTATTTAACTACTTAAGTCCGGAGTATTTCGTTAGTCAAAATATATATATATATAGGTAACTTTAAACTCATTTGATTTTCATATAATGATAATTTATTTATGTTTTTGAGATTTCGTTTAAATTTTTCTGGCATTTTAAATTAGTGATATGGTTTTTGGACGTGCTGCACAGTGTTTGATTTCAACGTCAACCGATCGACGAACTCCGAAATTTCCGTATAATACCGTGGTTTTATATATACTTTAAACTTTATAAATATTTTTCTTTAATGTATCTCATTATTATTTTCATCATTTATTTTACGAATCATGATAATAATTTTTGAATCTTACTTTAAAGTTTTGTTGCCATGTATTATTCTCTGTAAAATGTTTACTATGTATTGTTATTAATTATTATACTTATAATATATATTGCGTACCTACCTATTTAAATAAATTAAGTCATATTTTCGTACGACTGATAGCCGATAGGTAACGGTATACGTGAATAATATACAATAACACAATGATGCAACAATAATTGTCTCAGTATAATTTCTTTTATTCAATATTGTAAACTCTTTCTGCGAAATTTATCTCGAGACACAGAATTATATTATTATTTATTATACAATATTATATGGGTACGCCTTGACCACGCACGTTTTATAATACGAGAATGTATTTTTTAAATTTCATAAAAATGTAATTGCACATTATGATAAATTAAAGGTAAGCACATCTGCGAGTATACATTATTATATCTTCGTATATTATATTATACCTATAGTGTGGCGTGGTACGTCAGACATATACCTATTATAGTATAAATGTTTACGGTCGAAATATTAATACAGTATATTATACCTACACAATATTATATGAATTGCGCGCCGGTGCCGGGTTACATGCAACAGACTGCAGAGGAATCGTAAAATCTTATATTATGTGCGCGTCACACTCGTAAATTCGCGTCGGATTGGTTTACATTTTATATAGGTAGATTCATTAAATAACATTAACATATTTTAGAAACGACAAAAATATTGTGTATTGTAATGGTCTTATACATAATAACGAATACTATCTCTCTCTCTCTCTCTCTCTCTCTCCTCTCTTCGTGTACCTATATATATATTATAATATTATATATAGGTGCGTATCGCGTGTATATATACTGTAAATTCATATTACACACACACACATATATATATAAGCGTAGGTACTATACTGTTATACTATTCACTGTCTACCGGGACCTTGTTTTATTCAGGCACGCGTATATATACGCGGGGCATTGGCCTATCGGAGTATAGATGATACATACGGATACCGGGAGATTATATATACCGGCGGGCCATGTGCGCTCTGCAGCTCCGCGCGCGTGTGTATACTTTCCCCTCGTGTGTTTTTGAAAAAAAAAAAAAAAAAAAAAACTTGAAACGAAGCATAATATATTCTATCCGTATACCTACGTATATATATATATATAAAATATACCATGTACATGTATACCAACACAGGTTGGCGTAACTGTGAATAGGCTTTTTTAAATTTTTCCCGGTTCAGAACAAATTGACCCTAAGCATCTGGTCGCATCCTACAAAACAAAAAAAAAAAAAAAATACAACAACAACAAAAGAGCGATATATTATATTACATATACAATAAATATTACACTTAGGTACATCATATGGTATATGCGTATTTAATATATATATATATATATACGTAATGTATTTACCTGTATGACAAATATTAGGTAGATATAGATCGCAAAACTAAATAATATTATACATATCATAATAAATTACAAAATATAATGAACCGTTAACATTATTACAATATAGCCGGTCCGAAATCTGTGATCAATTGCCCTTTGTCTCTCACACAAATTCGAGACGCGAGTAACGTGGAATTACGAGCGATCGTATAATAATATTCCCTCACACCGAAAATGTTAAATTATTAGTAACATATATAGGAGTGTATTGACCTGTCCTATATTTTGAAACTTAAAGAAGAGCGCACGCCACGTTGTACCTTCATAATTTTATTCTTCGTTTTCGAGAGAGAGAGAGAGAGAGATAGAGAAAGAGAAAGAGAGTTAGGTAGACAGAGAGATATGTATATGTATATATATTATATATATATATATATATATATATATATATTATATAGAGAGAGTTGTAAGTATATAAAATATCAGGTAATTAAACCTATATATATATAAATAAAAGAAAAAAAACTATTTTCCACCAAAGTATTATATACGTATATGGCGTTAAACTATAAATGTATACTGACAAATAAATAATCACAAGGTTAATAGAAATTTTCTCTTCTTTAATTTTCGTAGAAGATCGTTAATAACTGAATAGATTTATTTAATATATATATATATTACCTATATATTTATATTATATACGTTTTAATTGTTATTATAATCCACTGTGCCCGCTGTTTTAGAGAAGACTGTGTATAATAAATATTTTAAATTACGCGTAGTAATAAGTGTATTCCTATTACATACTATTAAATACTATACAGGGTGGTTCACGAAGAATTATCACCCCAAGTTTCCCTTTAATATTGAAATGATTGAAATTCTGATTTTTGGAATAGTTATGCATACATGAATATCATATTTTTAGTACTACTTAAGGGGTGTCCAATGGTTATATAATTATATATAAACTTCTATTTTTCAAACGAGCCCCTCCCACTTTATTTATATTGTAAATTATTTAGCCGATCATTTATCTCAACATTCTGACTTATCAGAATCAAAATTCAAATAAGTAGTTTTTGAGTTATTTAACTTAATTTTGAAACTAGGATAATGGGATTGAAAGGTAGAGGACTATAGTGACTTGAAAATCTTAGTGACTAATATATATATATAAATAATTTATGAAAACGGTTCAAGTATAATAAATACTAGGTCCAATATTACATCTACTTTATATTTTTTAGAATCTGAGCGGAGCGAGGAAACTAGTGGTTTTACAATGGTGTTTATTATTATCTTTTTTTATAACTTGTATACAAAATTTTTACCAGAAGGAGTGCTTCGATTTCAACATATAGAACCTTATCTTTTAGCAAATTGGATCAAGATAGTACTTTAATGAGGTAATTTTTTGATTTTTTTCAATTGTTATTTAATACCACGGGAAAAACCACCAAAAAATTACGAAAAACCGCTAAAATTGGGATTTTAGTTTCTAACGCTTTGTTTATCACCATAGAAACGAATAAAAAATAATAATATTATAATATTAATTCAACTTACATGATATAATAAATAATAAAAATATAAAATATCCAAACCGACAAACCGTCTCCGCTCAGAATCGTTTTTCTTATACAATATTATATCATTGAATTCTAGTTTAATACAACCCATTATACAATGACCCACTTGTAACCTACTGTACAGCACAGCGACATCCACTTACCCGCTTTTTTAATATCAATTTAAAGGACAATATAATCATTAGTATAAACTTTTTAAAACTGAAGAGAGACTACTCGTTTTGATTTTGAATTGGGCACATATATCAACAAATTTTACTGTTATCCCACTAAAAAATCTACTGTAAAAAGTGATGGTTCCTATTAGAAAAACAGCGTTTGTATCACCATAAAACAATTCTTAAGTAATATAAAGAAAAAACTCGAGAATTTGAAAATATGGTCTACGACTTACAAGTATATTTAAAATGCATTATTATGGGAAAAAATGGGGTTAGCATCCTTGGCGAATCACCCTGTATACATAAATATATATATTTATTGTAGTCGTTTTATGTATAATAAATAATAATATGTATCTACGACAAGTATGATTTTATCGAGTTGCGTGAAGATGGAAAGACTTAAACAATGATGTCGAATTTTGCGTGCGTTGTCCTCTTGACGTGGTTTATTTATAACTTTATTGTGTTCTTTTAAAGTATGCATTAAAATATATCCTTCAGTTGTGAGCACATTTGAACGATTTACATGTTATTATATTCAGTTATCAGAGAGAGTTCAGAGATGTTCTCTTTTTTTCTCATCCAATACATTACCGACAATAAAGAAAGTCTTCGGTTTCCATTCGAATAATCGAATTTCGTGTCTAGTATAACGTAGTTTTCTTATGAACATTTCACCGTTATTCTCCCCGGAGTAGACGTATAGATATACTCCACTGTTATAGATATATGCTCCAGTACACGTGGAGTCTGGAACACACGTGTATCAGTAAAATTGTAAATTATATATATTATATTAAAGGTATTATACGTTTATTATTATTTTTATTTTTATTAAACATAAAGACGGTGGCAGCTCTGGCCATTGGTCTAAAATTACAAGTCATTTTATTAGGTATAATGATTTTGTGATACATAATATGACGAAATCGATGGTTATACATACACAATAATAGGTCTTGCAGATATTTGTTAAATTATTTAAGACTTATTAGTTTTCATTCGACCTCGTGAAACAGCTAAGTGTCTAGGCATTTGATAAGACGTCCATCTTCTACTCATTTTTCGTTGAATCGTTAAATCGTAGAATATTGTTGTTGCACTCAACTAGGTTTCATAACAAACATGTATGACGCTCTCAATAAGAACGTCTGTATTTACGTATATTATATATACGTATTATTATTAGGTACTATGTAAACACCCGACTAGTTTCGTAAACACAATTATGTTTTAATTATTCTGTTGCTGCACTATAATATTGTAATAACTGCATAATATATAGTAATATAGTATTATAGTCTGTATATAATAGTATTATACACTTATATCATAGTGTTGCATAGCAGTGCATTTATATACTCAAGTATACCTACCTAATAAGTAATAATAACAATAATAATAATAATAAGCGGTAAACGCTCGAATACCCCTTAAGGGGATTCGATACCTTGATTTTCTGTTTTTGTCTAACACACGCGCGACATAGTATTTTAGACTTGTTTTTTGCCAAAAATTTCAATTGATCTGTTAAAGCGATGAAAATTCTAAAAACAGATTTGAATCCGTCGTCAAGTCTACTTGAAATCGACTTCCCGCATTTTTGATTTTTTGAGTTTAACTACTCCGAAAATTGAAATACAACAGTTTTTAAATTCTCTTTTTTAATATGACATTTTTAGGAATTTGGGGGATGATATCGAAAATGTAGGAAAGTCAATTTCTAGTAGACCTAACGATAAATTCAAATCGGTTTCATGAATTCTTATCGCTTCGATAGATCAATTGGAATGTTTGGCAAAAAACACGTCTAAAATACTATATCGCACGTGTGTTAGACAAAAACAGAAAATCACGATATCGAATCCCCTTGACGATTTAATAATATGGAATACACATACGCGCCACGGCGATATCGCCGCACAATTATAATTATATTACATTTGTACGGTCGTACGGATCCCTCCGACGTGTCGATTCATACACAATTTTTTCTTCTCCGATAAGATATAAATCAACCGAATCACCTACCGTTTGGCTTCTATTTCTTTTATTTCTATTCTCCAGTACGGCAGTGCCTACGCACAGCTATAGGTACCTAGTCAACAATAATGGTTCGGGACGACACAATGCGACGCGTACAAAGCAGGTTAGCGTTCGACGTCTGCAGTATGCATATAATACGCGTAGTACCAGCTATATACCTCCATATCTGTGTTAATGTATCATTTTCTTTTTTATCTGAAACTAACGGAACAGGTCATTGGAGTTCCGGGGAGAAAGTACTATAAGTTATAACTGTAAACACGGCGATCCGAAAAATCCCCTAAAACTGATACATTTTCGGCGTTTTACGCTTTTCATAACCAGTAGCCGAGCGCGGCGTGTACCTAACGGGACAGGTTTGAAATGGGTCCGAAACCGTATTATAACGGTCCTGTGACGTAAAATTTGTGGATATTACTGTAATTTTTTTTGATACCCCGCGCGGCGACGACGGCTACTGTTTCGTATACCTATTATAGGTATACACATATTGTATACGCCTTTCTCCAGAGACGAAAAAAGAGAATAATACAATATATATGTGTGTGTGTGTGTGTGTGTGTGTGTGTGTGTGTGTGTGTGAGCACTCCGGAGAAGAGAAACGAAAAGAAGAGAAAATCACGGTGGGGGAGAGGGGAAAAAATCCGCCACAAAGAGAAAAAGGCGGAACCGCGTACGAGAAAAGGCGTGATGGAAGAGAATAGGAAAAAAGAATAGTGGGGGACTTCGGGACAGAGGAACTGGAAAAAACAGGTGGAGAATGAGACGGAGGAGAAGTAAAAAGAAAAAAAAGAAATACTTTTCGAACGCGCGCACATTATTACTATTATTATTATTATTATTATTATATAGCAATAGGCGATATATGTGTTATCATCTGTGCGCGGTCGAGTTTAGGGGTCAAGGCCGCCCGTTAGGTGTTCTCTCTCGTCGGATACCGTGCCGCGAACAGTTAACATATATATATGTATACAGGGTGATTCAGCAGGCACGCTTACCCCCAATCTTTCCTTTAATAATGAATTTATTCAACATTTTGAGAATTTGGGAATTTTTAAGTATACTAAATGACTATATTTAAAAGTATACGAATTTTTTAATTATTGTGCCATTTAAGGAGTATTCAAAGCTGTACAAACTTATTTTTTAAATGAAGACCACCTTTTTTATTTATAAATTGTTAGACAGATGACTGGTGTTTGGTTTGAACGTTTTTATGTTTTTATCTAAATGAACATTTTAATTAGCATCGTTTCTCAATCATTAAGACATTAAACAATGTATACTGAGAATAATAATCCATGATTATGAGATTCAATACATGGAAACTGTGATGGAAATTATTAGTAGGTATTACTAATAAAATTTTGTTATTCTATAATTTTACTGAACATATTAGAACTATTTTATAATTTGTGTAAAATCATTAAAGGTTACTATTAATATTTTATTAAATTTAATAACTAGAACAACTATACTTTAGTTGGGCCTCGTTTAAATTTCCGTTTGGATACATCAACATTTTCAAAAAAATCATCTGTCTTACTTTGACATCAATAATTCACAGTAACATGTATAGGGTAGTTATCGTTCGTATAAAAAAAGTTCGTGACGTGAAACTCTTTTTAAAATGTATACAAATGCTAACTGCTAAGTACATTATCTATGGTTTTCTATTATTAAAATATGGTCTTCGAGACACTATACTTCGTAATAAACCATTTCAAAAATCGGAATTCGAATAACTAAATTATTTAAGGATAAAAATGAGGCGATCATCGTAGCGTGTTACTTTGGAGGGGCTTGGAGCGGGGCTAAAGACCCCCCCAGGATTGTTTGAAGCCCGCTAAAATTGTTTTGGGAAAATGCATATATTATGTATATGTACTATGCATTATATAATAATTACTAACCTTACTTTTGCTATAAATATATACCATTTTAAAAATACCAATTACGCTTAATAGTATGATAATATATACTTAAACCTTAAACTAACTCAAAAAATACCTAGCTATAGCGTTAAGACATGTGGTGCGCGAGGGTGCGCAGACCATTTTAGCCGTTATTATGCTTGCATTACCCGATTTTTCGATCAAGAAAATGTCTGCACTTCAACAGTGGAATCACTTCCCCAGGGGGGGAAGTGCACCACCCCTGGGGAAGTTCGCCACCACCCAACTCAAAGCCCCGGTTACTCGCATGAATATGCGGGTGAGCAGGCGACTAATGCAGGTGCGCGAATCACTCTGTATATAATATATCGCGCACGTGATCTCAAAACACACACACACACACACACGAAAACGCGTATTTTATAACGACGTGTTCTGTACCTCTGTGGAGAGTGCCCGCGGTAATACACATTATATAGGTACGCTGCACTAAATTTTATTCGGACCGGCCGACTGATCTCATTTATCTCGCGGCAGACGCGCGCGCGAAGAAAGATAAAAACGGCGTTGGTGGAGGCGGCGGCGGTGACGACTACGACGACGACGACGACGACGACGACGACGGTGATGATGATGACTCCGCGGTGAGTGCGAGTTCAGTTCAACTACACCTACCCGTCGGTTCACACGTGTTCCGGCCATCGAACGTTCCGGGATTCAATTTTATTTTTCAAACAATTTTTTCGCTCTCTTCCCGCCAATATCGACGAGACGCTCATCACACAATTGTACATAATATTTATAATATTGTCGTCATAATAATCCCATACACGATGTGCAGCAGTATAGGAAATATCGTGTCGTTGTGCTCTAAAATCGATCGGTAACAATCATTTTTATAATATATACATTTATCGTTGATCAATATAATATAATATACCTCTAATGTAATATAATAATCGCCGTATATACATGTCTGGAAATCAATTTAGGAATTTAGGACGTTTCGCGTACCTACAGTCCATGCAATGTACAACACGCACATTGCCCACGATTAATAATACAAATGTGCACGCGTATATGCACGTAAATATTGGTATTTGGCGTGTAGGTTAGCGATTATAAAATCATCATCGCGTATTAATCGATAAATGATCGATTCTAGTTTATAGAATTTATACCATTTATGCGCCGTGTGCGTATTATTGTGTATCGTACCTAATGCTCATCGACGGACTATTTTTTGTCTGTTTCAACTTTTACTATTATATTTAATCTCTCTTTAATGTAACTCCAATCGGCTATTAGTACATCATGCGTGTATCTATATAATATAAATATATAATACGAATATATGGCGTTAAGTCGTTTTGTTATACTTCAATTATACAGACCTCCGTCCAGCGGTGCTGGTATTGATTTATACCACCTATGTATTATGTCAAATGAATGAAATTAATTATTTTCGGTCGTTTATCGTTTCCGTTATATTAACATTGTGTTATTTGATTTTTAGAACGGAGAGCCACCGTAGCTGTCAACCTGGATTAGACGGCTCCAACAGCCGACCTAGACCTATAACGGCTGTACAAAACTGAAGGGATAACGCTTATCAAAATCAAATCTACTTGCTCATGCAACACGCGGATTTCCACTATACCGGTAGGTTAACATTTTTCGCATAAAAAACACAAAACTACTTTGAACGTGTTCAAGTGTTTTATTAAATTTATATGGATTTAGATATATACACGGTTCGCTTGGGTCAATTAATATTTACTATGCCACCAACATGGACATTTCTTGGGTGGAATTCAAATTAATTTAAACCGACAAATCCGATGTAATAGTGTAGAAAATCTATATTAGTTTAATTATTTAAATGTTTTTTTTCAAAATTAACTCTTTATTACTTGAGGTGGAATAAAGTCTCAAACTGAAAAAAGGTGTATAATCCTTTCAGCCATATATGCCTTTCGTCTTAAATTTTCATTTTTCTTTTTTTTGCAGATGAAATATTATTCTTTTTATAAATTATTACTTCTATAGTATGTTGTACATATGTATTATTTGTAAATGAATCACTAACCAATATGCGTTTAGCTATTTAACAAGTTCTGTTTAAAAAAATAATAAAGGCAATTCAAAAAAATAACTTCAATAATAATAGTTGTTTAATGTTAAGTATTGATTTTGTTTATATATTTAATATTTGTATAATTGAATATTAATTTTATTGAATTAAAACCATATTATTCACTTAACCTAACATATCTATAGTATTAATTGCAATCAAAAATGATTTATTATACTCCAAAATATATAGAGAACTCATAAGAACTTTACACTTGTTCCGTTAGTTTCTATAAACATTTAAAGCCATGTAATGAGTAAATTATTTAATTTAAAATATGGTAACGCCTAGTGAGTGACAAACTTTTCACCATTTCCCTATAATATACATTTTTTTATTATACCGTAAAAAAATTATTATTGTGGTGTACCTAGCCATTCTTTAAAAATTAAAATATCAGTTGTTTTCATAGTCTAATATTTTATGATTATAAATGTTTCAGGAACTAAAATGAAGACCTCGACCGACATTACCATCAACAGGCCGAAACCATTGTTTCCAAAACCTAGTTGCTAAATAACCATGGTTTATTATATTAATAAATCTAATGTATATAATTAAATATAAGTACTTTTCTTCCCTTGGTAGTTCGAAATGGAAGTTTCAAGAACAACCCCTACTACGTTTCAGTTAGGCAAACAAACTAACTTTTTGTATTTTTTACTCGGTACCTGAAATAAGTTTGCCTTTCGTACGGGGTTGGTTGAAATCTTACTTATATTGTGCTACTATTACTATCTTTCGTTACATTTTGTCTCTAATTATTTTTATATTTATTTAAATTTATTTTGATAAATCATTGATGTAGGTACAAAACATATAATTATAATAATCGTCTCTGAAACATATCAATATATCATATTGTAAATCAATGTAAAATATATTTTATGTAAACTATGTTAAAAAAAAATGTTCAATTCATTTATACATCAGTATATTATTTGTATTAAAACTGAAATTTTCTAATAAACAACAATAGTATGTCACAATTTATATGCAATTTTATTATTTAAAATGTTAATTATAAGATATGTTTAGACTTAAGTACTAACCTATAAACTTGGATGTTCGGACCGTAACTCCGCAATTTGTTCGTATTATATTTATATAACCTCTTGAATAAATATATATTTCTAATACTTTTATAAATACAATATAATATTGTTATTTAATATTTTAATTTTTACATTTCGTAAAGAACTGACGAGTTAAAATTCATTGCTATTCAATCTAATTTCATAAAAATTAAATAGTTGTGTCGAAATTAAAATTTAATTCATATATCAATATAATATAATATTATATGCATGATTGTTATTGTACTAATTTATTAATAATAATAAAAAAATGATTTCAGTATATTTTTCCATTAAAATGTTTAAGTAATAACTAATAACTAATAAGTTTAGATGGTGAGTATTATAATATAGTGAGTACGTTACATTTTTTTAATAGGCTATAGGTGAGTATACCTTACTCACGATCGTTGATTTCCGGGATTGTATATTTGTGTCAATGGATAAAATGTTTGAATAAGTTGCTTGTTTTGTGGGACAAACCCGTCGGAAAGTTATCTTATACGTTTCCATTCTTGTTTTGACATACTTAATCAAATGTAAAACTGCATTTTAAAAGTAATCTAAATAATTTCACACTCTACTTCCGGCTTCCACTCACAAATTGCACATTTCTTCTATTATATATTATTATTACATATAGTGTGTTTCCGATTTCCCGTCTAAGGTTAACATAAAATATATTATGCATCTTAACACATTATTTTTTTTTTCAATAGTCGTCTAGTATTTACACCAGTTAAAAAAAAACACGAACGTTGGATGAATCGTCGAGTGCGTTATACGGTTATCAACAAATATAATAATACAATTTACTTACCTATACAATTAATATACAATTACTAACTATAAGACAGCAGGCATAACTGCATCATTATTGGTATACTAATGTATATTATTGTGCTAATTTATAATAAAATAACACTATATTAGAACATTGGGTACATTGGTTTATTGGGGTTAAGCCATGAGAAAACAATTCGGCTCCCATATAGCTTGTCGATTATCGACAGTCATTATCTTTATCGTTTGTTGTCGTAATCTAAGATTATTTAATAATCCCCGTCAGCAGATACCATTTTGGACCCGCTCAATCAAAAATAATTTCCCAAAAGTCAATCAATTTAATTTAAACTGCAAAAAAATATTTTTTAAGGCTCCTTAGAGAGTAAAAATTTTTAAAGAGCATTATAATAAGAACCTATAATAATTATGATTTATGATACATGAATTGTATAAAACGTAAATTTTTAAAAATGTTAAGTCATGATAAAGGAATTTTTGGTATTTTGTGGTCATTTTTCAAGACATTTTATGATGTTTATAATACATTTAAATTTTTTTATGTGCACATTTTTAAAGGCTTAAGTCATCAAGTTCCGGGCCCTACTTATAGATATCACTGTAGCAGTTAGACACCGCTCAAACGAATATATTAATATAAAAATAATTGGGAAATAATAAAATTCATTTCCTCTGGTGTTAAGATTATCAAATATTAATGATAAAATATATTCAATTTCACACTATATGATTTAACTATATTCCAAATTCTAGCTGCAGATATTATAAATATATGATAGTAGGTAATAATATAATGTTCGAAGAAACAGAGCAAAGACAAAGAATTTTCAATATTGATGAAACAACTGAATTCAATTTGTCATCAAAAATAACCGTTAAAGTTTGAGATCGAATCACTATATACAAAACGTTTCTGTCATGGACATTGTCACCGCTCTTTTGGACGAAATTAAATGCCGATACTCAACCGATTACAAACCCAAAGTTATAGACAACGAAGACGAGGCGTTCGTCGAAGGTTTGCAGGGTGACTTCGTGGTGTCGATGGTCAGCGCGGCCGTCATCGCAGCGTGGACGGGATGCATTCCAGGATATCGGTAACGGATATGGAGCAAAGACCTAAGACCGAAGGTGGACACCGGGATGCGGTCGGCCGAGGACGACAAGTCGGCGAAGAGCGGGGATACGGGAGATCTGGACTGCAGGATGTCTATTGTTCCAGAGGTCCAGCGGCGAACAGACGCATATCCACGCCGTGGACGGACCGCTACGTATCCACGGCGTGGATGGGTGTTGAACAGGCCCGGCGTTTGTTTTGCTGCTGCGGCCGCCGATGTGAATAACAGCTAGCAGAATCCCGCCGCGCATCTCGGCAGAAGAACACCAGACGAGACGGCGGCAAAACGGGGAGTGGTACGTGAAAGAGCACATTGTGTCCGGGCGGTACTAGTCACTCTATACGTTCTTCTACAAGTCACCTCCGCGGAACGACGAGATGGTGGTCGACGGCGTTGCGAGCTCGCGGAAGTGGCCGCGACATACTCGAGACCATCAGCTGCAGGTGGATCGGTGAGCGCCCGGCGACGGCGGAGCTATATATTTGTACTAGGATCACGGACGTCAGCATCGCACGCGGACCCGCGGAGATCATTCCAACGTTTCAGGGTCCGGCAACAACCAGGATGAATCGCGATCGTGCGAATCGTGCGGTCCGCCGATTCTCTCCGGTTTTCGTCCAGCGGTAATCTCGGCGCGGCCGAATCTTACGCCGCCGGTTCCGCAAGCGCAAATATATGTCCGCGCCTTGTTCGCTCAGTATTTTTGGTCTGCGCCGCCGTTGACGTCGTTGTCGCCGTACGGTCTCGTCTTCAGCACTTGCGCATCGTTGTCGCGCACTAGCCGCTCGCCGCCAACCGTCCCGTCGAGGTCGGGCCTCGTTCTACGTAACGATGGTCGTAAACCTGTGAGCAAACACGCCATCGACTGCACTCGTCCGCCCGTGGGACCGACCGGGAGAACGCGACTTGCAGTAGCCCCTTAAACACTTCGCCATCACGTACCACTCCCTCATGCTTATTGTGTCTCGTCTGGTGTTATTTTTTTTTCTCTTTTATTTTCCTTTATTAATAATTGTTCTATTGACATTTTGTCATTTTCTGTAAAAAATTCAAGATAATTACATTGGTAAAAATTAAAAATCAAAATTCATATATATTTTTTAAAATTTTTGGTTCTTTGCAACTTTGAACACCATATTTTGAAAAACTGTTTAATTAAATATATTATTATAGAATGTGTTCATAATGACATAATGTAATAGGTAAAGTTACTTATTATGTTAATATTGTGTTTTTTTTTTTTTTGGTGATAAGAAATATATTTTTAGTTTTATTTATTTAACAGTTTAATGTTCGTCACTATAAACATGTATGTAGCGATGTCACACGCATAGGCGTGCGCAGACCTGAATTTCGGGGGTGCCTACAATTTTTTCGGGCTCTTTTCTTAATTTGGGCCCTCTCTTAACAAGACATGTACATATTTTAATAAATTATAATGCACAAATAAACATTACTTACAGTTTTTTATTTAATATTCTAATATAAAAATGATAAATTTATAATAACATGCGCCTATTACTTAAATTACTAAACTCATTTATAACCAAATCTACTTCGACATTAGAGGCCATTTCTTGTTCTGTGAAAAGTAAAATTAATGATTCCAGACAGTCTTGGGCCATGGTATTTCTTAATTTACTTTTTACAATATTTAATTTTGAAAATACCCGTTCACATGAACAACTAGTAACGGGCATAATGCTGGACATTTGTAGTATTTTAAAAAAACAATTAAAAATATTATATCTACCGGAATCTTTTAACCAATCCAGCCACAAAAACACAGATTCATTAGTAGTTCCTTTAGGAATATTCTTGTCTGCCGAGTTCTTGAGAAGTTTTATTTCAGCAATTAAAGTGTTTGAAGAAATTTTCGCAAACTTTTCCAAAACGGTAGCTATTTCAGTAGTTATATTTAAATTTATAATAATTGCAACAGCATTTATAAGGCAAATTGTGTCTTGTTTAAATCTTGAATTTATTCCAGAAATAAGATCATCTAGTAATAGATAATATACAGAAACTTTTAATTCTTCATATTTAGGCTTAAAAAATACTTGATTTGAAGGAGATGGATCAATTTTAGTTGTAACTTTTCTTTTTTTTACTTTTGGAATATTTATTTTATGCATTGTACACATTTTTTCAGTGTTGGAAAATATAATTTTGTATTCTTCTTCAATATTTCTCATGTTTAATAAGGTATTCTTTAAAGTATTTACACTTTCTGCTGCAATCAAAAGGTCAATTTTTGGAGACTGCAGCATAGAGCTTACTTTTAATATTATATTTAAAATAGGACTCATTAATTCCATGCCAAATATAAATTCAAATGTTTGGAGTTGTTGTGAAATACCAATTCCTTTTGCTCTCATCTCAGGTACTGAAGTGTTTTCACATATTTCATCAATGGCAGTAATTAAAATATTATAATTATTTTTAATAGCTTTTACAGCTTCCGCACGACATGCCCATCGTGTAATTGAACAAGACTTTAATGTTAGTAGAGTAACTCCTGTTTTTTTATAAACTTTTTCTAATGTTGAGTGTCTCATTGGACTGCTTTCTATATAGTTGTGTACATATTGTATAGTTCCAAGGAAATTAAAAATTAATCGATTTTTAACTACTTTTTTTGAATTTTTTTCACATACAGCATCAATTAGTGTAAGATTTAGGCAATGCGCATAGCAATGCACATACATAATTTCATTATTCTGTTCTTTACATCTCATTTGTACACCATTTATACTACCTGCCATAGTTGATGCTCCATCAAAACATACAGCAATCACTGATTCCCAGTTTTTTTTAATTAAAATTAGAAAATCACATAATGTATTGAAAATTGATTCAGCAGTTACTAATATCATGCGTTTTAACGAAACAAATGTTTCTATAGGTCTATTAACATTATCATCAAAATATCTTACAACAATAGACATTTGTTCGTGATGCCCAACATCACTTGTCTCATCAGCCATAATTGAAATAAATGAACTATTAATGTTTGAAATAATTTTTTGTAGAACAACTGTATGTATTGATGTAATTATATCATTTTGGATTCTATTACTTCTATAAAGTGCATTTTTTGGACCTTCATGAAAGTGAATTTTAAGTAAATCATTATACTTTGATAACAAATTTAATATTTCTTTAAAGAGTCCTTGATTATTGCTTGTTGAACTTTCATTATGACCACGGAACGGCCTTCCTCCTTTACATAAACAAATCACTATATCAATCAACCTATTCATTATCTGCCCATTTTTAATACGTTCTTCTGCTTTTTTACTTAATGACACTTCTTTAGCATTGTCTAATACACAATCAATTGATTTTCCATTTAAAAAATTAAGTAAGGAAGTTGAACTATTAACATGACATTTTGACAATTGATGTTTTTTAAAAGCTTCATTGGCCTTGTTCCATCCTTTAAATCCAACTTTTGAAAATGTTATTGTTGTTTGACTATTATTACTTTCATTACCTTAAAACATCTGCATGGGAAACAAAATACAGCATCCAGTTTGATACTATATTCTATGCAGTTATACAAAGTATACCAATTTTTTTGAAAAGATCTACGTTTGTTCCCTTGAATAGTTGATGGATAAATGTCTAAGATTGGCTGATAAGATACTTTTAATACTTGATCTTTGAAACAAAGACGGTCTACTGGCAATGCATGCACAGGATCTAAAAGACTGACCGTATTTACTGAAACAAAAATTGTCAATTTTATTGATAAAAATGTAAATATTTAGTTGTTGCTATAGCTATTATAATATTTACAGTTTTCTGAAGAATCAGATGAAAGCAAAATATTTTCATTTTTAGTAGAAAATGGTAAATCTGTATCATTCATAGCAATATCAGAACATTCTTTTTGAGGCAAATTTAATGTCATTAATTCAGTAATTATTGAATCCTTATTCTGTTGAAAATTTCCATCCATACCAACTGCAAAATATAATTCATATAGAAAAACAATTTACCAGAAAATATTTACCATAAATATTCAATTACCATCATTAACATTTTTTAATTAATCAATATTACTATTATATGGTAAATTAGAATTAGTGATATTATCTTCTTCAGCAGGCACTTTACAAATGGTATAGAAGAAGAAGTAGTAGAAGTAATTAATACTAAATTATCATTTTTCTTTTCGTCACCAACTATAGCTAGAATATAATAACAATAATAATAATAATAAAAAAAATATTAATCTGAGATTATGAATTATGTTGCAACTGCAAGTTGCATTTATTTTGTGTAATAGAATATATTAATAAATTATTAAAATATAATAAAATATAAGTTTAGTAATTAGTAGTAATTTTATTTATAATTAAGTAGTAATGGCAAAAAATTACCAATCCCAATCTGGTGATTCGTTTAAATGTTTAATCACACACTAATAGCGCCAATTGTCAAACTTTTAAAAAAAAATTATAATATTTTTTTGCAAATTACTAGAAATATTAAAAAAAAATAAGGTAATTATTTTGGTCCCTCTTATCAATTGATTAGAAAAAGAAATAACAATAAACATAATTTAGTTTTTTTTTATATCTAGGATTTAAATTTAATAGTATCTATAAAACTTAAACATTACTATTTACTATATAATACTATTACTATAAAATTGATATACTTATAGTACTCACGATTTGTTTTGGGCAGAATAAATTTGTCTAAAGAACCTCGAGTTTTCTTCACTTCCAAATCGTTTTTAATTTTTTCTTTACGTTTTTGACAACCGCTTTTAGGTGGCATGATTTTAATTTAAAAAAATTAAATAATATTACAACGTTGCTTCAGTAATCAGTGAACACTGGACAGTGATCGTTGTAGAATAACTCGTAAATAATATTTATTTTAGTTAACAGTCAAATCATAATATTTCAATGTTATAATTATAACAAATAGTAGATATCAGTTTGTTGTGTTTATTTTCGATTTTACAAAATGTGAAAATAACTCCATAACCCGAATGCTAATATTGAATCCGTATAATGGTCTCTAATAGTATCACGGAATTAAATCACATATTAATCAGTGGTATTCCAAGTTACATATATATAATATTTCATTAAATAGTTGGATCTAAAATCTATTTTTAGATAATTGCATTATTTATTTATTATTTTGACTTTTGTAGTCGATAACATCTAGCAGCTAGCTGTGTAATCATAATAAGTTTTACAATGCAAATTAAAAATATTTTACGTTGTATTATTTTTTTGTCCCTAAACATTTAGTTTTTTTTTTATCACATATTTTAGAAAAAATAACATTTTTACTCTAGTAAAATTAGTTAAAATACGGACCCATATATATACTATAGGACTTAAATTTTAGGGCCCCAATTACTTGTCGGGGGGTGCCCAGGCACACCCGGAACCCCCCGTGCGCACGCCTATGGTCACACGGAAAAAAAAGGTATAAGGTACACTCACCATATTATATTAGGTATCTGGGCAATTGAAATGTTTTTGTTAAGTCTTGAGTGAGTAC
The DNA here is from genome assembly GCA_008086715.1 of Sitobion miscanthi. Lineage (NCBI taxonomy): Eukaryota > Metazoa > Arthropoda > Insecta > Hemiptera > Aphididae > Sitobion > Sitobion miscanthi. The sequence continues at coordinate 9,950,194 of CM017800.1, read as the reverse complement.
CACAAATGTATGCCTAACAGACCCTATAGTCAATAAAATGTATGTTTAATAGATATTATATAAGTAGGTTTATCGTACTTTAAAGTTTAAACGAGAATTTAATGTTTACATGATGTCATAGACCACTTTATACCTATAGGTACTAGGTATAACCTGCAGGCGTTGCCCGGGTATCAATAAAACCGAGATGTGGTGGAAGTAATAAGCAGGGTTCGGGACTTGTTGCATTTGCATTTTTTTATTTGGTCCTGTGGTTGGGTTTTTACCCACCCCTATCCCCTCCACACACAAAATATGTAGGTGACTGCAGTTAATAATTATTAATATAATCGCCATAAGGATTATTTATTTAACGCAATACACTCGTAATCGAAATATTAAATAATTACATAATAAAATAATACTACGTTAGGTATATACCCAATATTTTGAAAAGTAAAATTCGATACTTCATTAGGAATCCAGGCGGATTGAGAAATGTATTATATACCTTGTATGGTCGCTATAGTATAGATTTGTGCAGGGTGGATTGGTCGGCGGTGGGTGCAGATGAATTTTAGAAACGGGTGGGTAACCCGCACCGTGAGATATAATAGATCGATTATGACATTATTTCGATTATTAATTCACCGTATAAATGTATAATAACCAGTAGATGTACGCGCCGACTCAGGGCACGTAAAGCTCTAGGACACGGATGTAGATACTAGATAGTAGATACCTATATAGTGAAAACAGCAGCAAACCCGTTAACCTAACAATTTGCACTCGATTTTTAAATATTTCATCGACCGCCAACAATAATAAATAATGATACATTTAATAATATACGTTTATTGCTCAGCTCGGAATCTAAAATTGAAATGAGTATTGCGTGCCAAATTGAATGTGTCGCATTAAATAATATTAAATGTACCGCAGGTTGGCTATCCCTGATTAGACTTATAAATTTTAGTAGGCATACCTACTTTTAGAATCTACAGTGTGGAGCGATAAATGTATTCGTTTATTAGTATTGGTATACTATATAAACCAGGACCGTAGACAAGAGGGGTTAAGCCCCCCCTTGGCCCTTACAACATGATCAATATTTTTCAAATCTTGGGGTTTAGTTGGAATTATTTTATAAGGTTCATGTCGTTTTATACATCTATTATCAAATACATTACTTAGTTACGTTTTGAGAGGAAAAAGCTGAAACTAATGGATTTAAGTGCTGGTGATAAGCTTTTATGTGGTATTTTAAACATTCATGTCTAGCAGTTCCTTGGCATTTAAAGATCTCTCTCTCTCTAAGTGTATATTGTTGGACATAATAAATGGTAGTTACCTATACTTATAGTCAAGACATATAGGTACAGCGAAGCTTTTAGTATTACATATTCTTAAAACTTTTGACTGTATACCATTTTAATTAAATTTAAATAGTGTAATCCTAAAAATCAGAATTTGAATAAATGTACAGTTTAAGAGTAAAAATCATAGTTTGGCTCACTCGGGCAATTAAAATGACAATTTTTTCATCAAACAAAAATAATTTTAAGGGTAGATGCATATTAATAATTTGTTGTGATTATAATCAAGTGATTTGTATTCTTGTAAATATCATTACTTTTATATAATTTGTACTTAAAAGAACAAAAATTGAAATTTTTCTAATTTATTTACACTACCTTTTAAAATTATTTTGGCTGTAAAAAAAATGTATGAAGTATTAAAAATTATGATTTAGTTATTATAATAATATTATTAACTATATTGACGTTAATCAAAAACACTTAGACTGCAAAATAAAATAATAGCATAATACAATATTTATAGTTTATAAAATTAACAACTTTAGTCCCTTGAATGTTTGATTATTTTTACAAATATTAACATTAAATTATAACAATTTTTATATTAAATTATTATAATTACAAAATCATATTATAATTTTAAATTTATGATAATATCACTTTTTGTATTAAAATAAAAAAATTAATAACATCTTTTCTGTTTTTTAGTTTCCTTATTTTTCAAAATAAATAATTTTTCCTTAATTTATTAATATTTTCTACTGTGGCTGGGAATTAATCATCATAGAGAGTAGAATTAATATTTTTACTTGTAGTAGGTAGTCAATTAAAAAAATATTTTAATAATGTATACATCTTTTAACAGCATTATGATGTTAATTCAATAAAGCAATACACCATGAACACAAAAATCATAACTTTAGAGTTGTGGCCTTATTGTATTAACAGTGCGAATATGCTTACCTCAGTTTATAATAAAATATCAAATATTAATGTAGTCAATAATGAACAATTCACTATCATATAGAAAATTGCAGTGTTCGGAACGTCCACTAAAAAATTGAATTCGTTAACGTTTACATTCAAGTTCTTTGAAAATATGAATGCGTTAATTACATTTTTTTTAATTTTAATTATGTATTATAGTTATATACTAATACAAAATCGTGGAAATCATAATATTTATGTTGTTTTATGTCGAGCCGTGCCCTCCGGAATTTCACGTACTTTTCTACTTTACTAATTCGTATTTCAAATTATATAATAATATATTATAATAGTATTATCAATCAATATTTATTAAATAGTTAAAACATTTGATTATTTGAACGTTTTAAAAATCGTTTAAATTCATTAAATATATATAAATGTCATTCACGTTCACGTTCTAAGTGAAAAAAACGAGTGGCGTTCACGTATCGTTTACTAAATATGAACGAGAACTTAATATTTAATAAAACGGGCCAATTATTAATTATTACTAATCTAAAATCAAAACTATACGCCACACAAACTGCAGCAAGTTCAAAGTTGTAGTTCAATTTAACGACGGCCGCAATATTGTAATATAATATCATTTACTTCGTGACGACTATAATAATATATTATTTTAATGCGATATTATTCGTCACGACGACCACAATATTATACGCAACTCAACGTAAGTATTACGTATTATTAACGTCGGGACGACGGCGCCGATCAGATCTGCAGTACGGCAGATGCGCGCGACTTTATTTCGGGCGCGTTTCAATCGCGATAACGCCGAACAGTGGGCCGCGCTCACGTTCGGAAAACCGAAAACGAATAACGGCGGACGTGGACGTGAGTACGTGACGACAACAAGCACCGCAGACGTCGCGGTCTCACAGACACGCCTGACGCCACAGCACGCAAGACGGCGGTGCTTCTATTCATAACCCGCGCGCGGGGTCGGCCGTGCGGTTACGGACACGCGCACGGTCCGTCCATGCCTACGTCTTGACTTGCTCGAGGACGCGTGGTCCGACCCGACGACCAATGTCGTAAGCGACCGTGTACGTCTTGTGATAGGTAGCGTCTGAGAAACGGAATGGGACTAGAACGGGATAAGTAATAATATAAGAGTGATGAATTATGAAAAATAAACAAACGGCACAGACTTCTACGACTATAGTGCGGTATTGAAGTCGGTGCAAAAAATCGCGCGAAACCGACGAGGTGGGGATTTTGGCGCGTAGTCCCTCCGACGATCCGACCGCGACGAATCGGTCGGAATCGGATACGCCAACGCCAACGCGACGACATCCAGCAGCCGATGGAAATAATAATAATAATAATAATATAATAATAATATAATGTATAGCAATCAATAATTATAATTAAAATTGCGTATTCACCGTGGCTGTTGGGCGGACGGGCGGGCGCAGCCCCTCAAGGCCTGCTGGTCGCTGTGTTGTTGGTGGACGAGTAGGAGGGGAAGGGAGGCGCCCTGCGTTGGCGGCACTGCGGCAGTTTCAGCTGACCCAGAATCGGATCGCGCGCGCCAGCCAGTCCTGCGGGAAAAAATAAAATGAAAGAAAAAAATAGACAAATACACTTATACACAATATATTATGTCGAAACGAAGCTGTATATCTGTAGTGGGTAACTGACAAGTCTGCGCCTACTGAATTTTATTTTAATTATTTCGGATAGTTATTGTCGCGTACCCAAACCAAACTACCGTTAGCGTCGTGTGCACGTCATTTCGCAGCGTCGTAGTGTGTATGGACAGCACTTTGACACGGTGATGCCGACGATTACTGTCGAGGACGGGCGTTCTTCTGTTGCTATGCGCGTCGCCGTACAAGTAAGATGACAAATAATTCGCCACCCGGCCACCTTCTGACTGTGTATTGTTTGTTGCAGGTGTACTGTTGAAAAGACATGAGCGTTGCAATGGAACAGAACATTGGGGTCTTCGATCCTGGTAAGAAGAGCGGCGACGAGTCTGACGATAAAACCTCTAAACGCTGTGGACGTATTGACCTGTAATTGTGTTTATTTCTCGTTTAGCTCTGGCCGGCCTACTGGAGTCGTTGGTGGGATCACGAGACGCCATATCCGCGTCCAAAGAAGAACTAGACTTCTTGTCCAACTTATTGCAAAGCAAGGAACTTCACGCTCTGTTCAAAGTCTACAATTCCATTGTTGACCGGGTACGCGATGATCGACGATGCTCTCCCGTATTGTCGAGTTCCATGCAAACCACATTGGATGTCATGGAAGTTATATTACCCAGGATCGCGCTCAGCGATACATCCAGACAACTTTTTCAACTATTACAAAACCCCCACATACAGGTATGTACAGAGAACCTACGGAATTGTATTTTATTAATGACTTAATGATGAACACTTTAGGGACTTCTGTGTGCCCATGACGCAGTAGCTCAAAAAGACTACCTACCCCGACTGCCAGACATTCCTCAAGAGATGGATGAGGATGAAGAGACAATCAAGATTGTGCAATTGGTTAAAAGCACTGAACCATTGGTACTAACATGTAGTGAAATTTTCTAAGCATGATCATGTTTCTTATATAGCGGTGTATACTATTGTTTTATTTTTATTTTTATTAATATAAGTGCTTGTTTCTTCACTACCAGATAGCAATTGCTGTAGTCACAATTTCTTATCAACAATAAATTAGTTCCTAATAATAAAATAATTTTGGGACTTGGCTCCTAGACCACCTTCTCCACAAATTGTACTTATGGCATTTGCTTGTAGCTTTTTATTTTAAAAATGGTAAAGTCTTAATTTTATTCTAGTCCACTTTTTGTTTTGTTTTTTGTGTTTGTTTTTTTTTTTTTTGTATATATTTTTATGTGTCTAATACATTTTTTTCTTTTTTTGTAATTTGCATTTTATTTTTTAACAAATCACAACCATAACTTCTTAATGGTTAATCTGTTGTTTTTTGTATTAACTGTTTTGCATTTCACAAGGATGGGGAACCTGATTCAGCTGAACCAATTGTGGTAAGTAGGGTCATAGGTTTACTAGGTGTACATTTGTTTAAAATGTTCTGAAACCATTCTTAGTTTTTAAACTTTTTCCATTCAATTGTACAGACAATTCTATGGTTAAAATGTGTGTTTTGACATTGTACAGTATTATTTATAGACATAAAGCAGTTAATTAATGTGTGTCATTAATTAAGTGAGCATGGTTTTACATTAGTGTTCTAATTTTTCATGGCCTAGATTTCTATACTGCTCAGTACTCGTATTGATGTTTTCTAAACTATTGCCAATAAACCAATAGCTCAAAATACCTCAATATATTCCCCCCCAATGACCTTACAATATTCATATTGTCAGAAAGAGATGTTTATTTTTGAAGTTTTTGAAGAAATTAATAATGTATGTTAAAACTTAAAAATTACAAAAAAAAAAGAAACAATAAGTAGACATGAGAAGTGTATTAAACACGCGTTTGTAAAGCTTGAAAATAAATATTAGTTAACCTGTGTAATCATTTTATTATAAATTACAAAAATAACTTAAAAATTTGAATCAACTAAAAAACAATGAAAATCAAGTGCTATCAATTGTTAAGTTTACAATTATAACGATTGGTAAAAATTACAGGGTGCCACAATAAAAACTGATGAAGAAAATGGAAAAATAATTATAGCAAGGGTCATGCATGGTGGTGCTGCTGACAGATCTGGTTTAATAAATGTCGGTGATGAAGTTTGTGAAGTGAATGGAATTAATGTTGAAGGAAAGTCTCCAGCAGATGTACTCCAAATACTAGTATATAAAATCAAATTATAATTATTATTTAAGTTAAGAAATAAACGGGAAGTAATTGTTTTGGTTTACTTATAGCAACATTCTGAAGGGACAATAACATTCAAATTGATTCCGGCAGACCCAAAAGGTGGATTGCGAGAAAGTAAAATGAAAGTTCGAGCCCATTTTGATTTTAACACTGATGTTGATCCTTACATTCCATGCAAAGAGGCCGGTTTAAGTTTTGCCAAAGGAGAAGTACTTCATATTGTTAGTCAGGATGATCCTTATTGGTAATTTCTGTGTATTTTTATTTTTTAGTTAATAATTATTCATTTATAAGTTTATTAAATAAGTTATAATATAAGTTTATTAAATTTACAAATCTAGGTGGCAAGCCCGGAAAGAAGGGGACCGTAATATGAGAGCTGGACTTATACCAAGTAAAGCTCTACAAGAACGTAAAATAATTCATGAGAGATTGTCAATGACCGATCAAAAAAAGAAATGTAAGTTGAAATGTGTGCATAATATTTCTAATCAAAACAAAATAATTATAATTTGTTCACATTACATTTTTTTTGTTAATACTATAAGTTTACTGATTAATAAATGAAGGGATTTATTATTCCTATGACAGTTTCTACCATATGTCAATTTGGGATATAAATTATAATCTGTAATTTCAGTCATTTATTGGACATAGTTGTAACAAAATCAAAACTTAGTTTTAAATTGATTGTTGGTATTAACTGTATCATGTACAGTTTATGTTTCACTGAATAAATTAATATTAATTTATAAGTATGTAGTACCTACTTACCTAGAAATTTTAATAGTATATTATGTATAATATTCTATGATAGTTTTAAACTTGTGGCCAATTTGTCAATAAGTTTTATGTTGCTAATGGAGTTGGTTTAAATATTTTACATTAATAGTACTAAAAACACACAAGTGTATATACTATTTAAATTTAAATAGCGGTTTGTTCAGTTTAATTTTAATAATCACTTATAAATTTAATATTGTAAAAAGTACCTATTTCTTTATTATTATTAGGTTATTGGGTATTTTGTTTTTTTAATTTTTCTTTTTTAACAATAAAATATAGTATAATATAGATTTTTATTAATTTAGCGTGTTTAGTACCCTTTTATTTTTATTTTTTTTTATTAACATGTTTTTTGTTTAGTAGTGTATTGTGATTAACATGTGGCTATGTTTGCGGATTACAGGGGTCATGGATACCATTAATGGGGGTTGTATTGGTGGGGGCGGTATGACATGTTTGCCAGACCGTTCATTAGCTAAAGACCCATTATGTGGGTCATTGGCCGCTCTGAACGATCTCGGTGAAGACATGGCGTCCGAATGTTCGGTACGTACACGTGTTAAAAAGGTTATCTATGACGCAGCTGAAAGTGATGACTATGATCGTGAAGATATTGCTACATATGAAGAAGTGGTTAAGTTGTATCCAAGAAATGAACTTCCTCGGCCCATTGTCTTAGTTGGTCCACCTGGTGTTGGTAGAAATGAGCTGAAGAGACGTATTATGGAACTAAATCCTGACAAATATCACACACCTGTACCGCGTGAGTAGAAGACAAATGTATAAATATTTTTAAAACACTGTTAATAACTCAAATTCAGTACCTTTATGTAATTCTACTCAAATAACATTTTAAAATGGATCTATTCTAAATATTTATTTGAATATTTCAAACAGTACCTTTTAAAATATATTAAACTGTGTTACATATTTATGATTTTATTACAGAGATAGTATATGCATAATAATTATAATAGCTATTTTATGTATTTATTGTAGCATTTGTAGGTATTATAGGTACATATTTAAATTTTAGTACAGTAGAAATATATTAATTAATGATTCTAGATGCTAAAAAAACATTATAATACTTAATTATTTTCACTTTATAGATACATCCAGATCTCCTCGGCCTGGAGAAGTAAATGGTAAAGAATATAATTTTGTCTCAAGAGAATTGATGGAAGAACAAATAGCCCGTGGTGAATTTTTAGAATTTGGTGAATACAAAGGCAATCTTTATGGCACATCTTTAGAAAGTGTAAAATCAATCATACGTTCCGGACTTACTTGTATTATAAACCCACATTATCAGGTAAAATTCAAAATTTGTGTTTTTATTATAATTGCTATTTTCAGTACCTATCTAAAATAATTTATTATTTGTTGTAGGCATTAAAAATGTTACGCACGCCTGATATAAAACCTTACATTGTATATATTAAGCCACCAGTATTCGACATATTAAAATCAACTAGAAATGCAGCATTTGCAATGTCAACATTTGATGAAACAAATTCAAGAGGTTTTACAGTAAGTGTGCATTAAAAAAAAATATGAATCATACTATATGAAGTCATTTTTTTAGGATGATGAGTTTAATGAGATACTAAGGAGTTCAAAACGAATAGAATTTCTTTATGATCATTGGTTTGATGAAATAATTGTAAATGATGATTTTAAGTTGGCTCTGGAACAATTATTAGAAGCTGACCATAAATTAAAAACCGAACCATTATGGGCACCTGCTGCTTGGTTACAGTAAATTTTTACAGTAAGCATATCATATTTTTAGTTCTTTAGTGTTAAGTACATATCTTAGTATTATACACTAATATATCATTTTTGTGAATAGTTATGTGCGGAAACTAGTCAATCATTCTAACCCGCCACCAAAACAGTATTTATAATGTCCAATAGAACACATCAGACTTCGACCAAATATAAAAATAAAATGATCAACCATTTTGTTCTAATTTTGAATGGATGTAGTTATATAATTTTAATAGATTTTAAAATAATATAATAGTTAGAAGAGTATTGAATATAAAATACAACTCTTTACACATAATAATTTATTTATGCTTTTAGAAACAATGTTAAATAACTTTTAATTACGCTATTTACGGTTGTGAAATTTATTTTAGATTATAACTAATCTATTTTTACCCATTTCTAGTCAATAAAATTTAAAATCCCACATTAATTGAGATTTTATTAGTAAATGTTAGGTCTTACAAATTATGTTTTCTGAAACTTTATCATTACTAAATTATTTAGTGTAGGCATTGAGCCAATTTTCAGGAAATGTATTTTGTTTTAATACAAGTTATATTATTGTCATATAGAATTTACAGCATACTTGATTCAAAATCATACACACAACACACCAGACATATACCAACACTGTGTAACTGTTCAAATTTAATTTTGATACAAGATGTATGATTACATTATTTATAGATAATATTTTAAGTACGCTGTTATTATTGTTGTATTTCATTCAAATTTCATGACATGCCCACATGCCAATGGAACAAATATTTGTATTTATTTTAAAATCTTATTGAATTAAGTTTTAAATCTGTTCTACAGCCTAATATGAAGTTAAAAATGTATGAATTATTTATTAACTTAATCTAATGATGAAATACATTAATATATTAGGGTACATTTGTTATATAATTAATTGTGTTATTGTAACTATTTTTTCTCTATTTAAAAAAAATGTTTTAATAGTTTATACAGTGGTTTTTAGAATATTGACGTGAATTTTATGTATACCGAACATTTAATAAAATGTTAATTTAAATCATAAACACTTAGCACTGTTTTATATTTTGTGTATTTCTAATTTGTTTTAAAAAAACTGCTCAGTTCTTAATAAGAATATATATATTTCACACTCCGACATTAAATGATACCAAAAGTTACTACATTTTATAATATCACATGAATGATATTACCATTTCAATAAATATTCTTTTTGCATTTACCTTTTATTGACGAAAGACGAACATGAAAGTGCCACCTGGTATCTAATTTGTTCTACCATCTGTGGTTTGCATTGCTCATTAAAAAGTTGAACTATGGCAGGCGGCAGCAGATAACGCTGTCCAGTTAGTGGTTACATCATATATAAAAGATTAATTTTGATTTGGGTTACATTAACAACTAAATGCTCAATTATGTTGATCATTGAGCATCAATACGGTACAATACTAAAATCATGTTTAATATTTTAGGTTTTTAAATATTAAATTATAAGAAAGGTTTAACTAATGAAAAATAAATATATTGCGCATTTGTGCCTCATCGGGGAATTATGATAATTATTTGACTGTCTTGAGCACAGGGTTGTCTAACCCGCAGCATGAGGTAGATTTTAATGTGGCCCCCACATTAATTTTAAAAACCATCAATTATTTATATACCTAAGTTTTTATGAGAAAAAAATTATATTCAAAATTAAATAAACCTTACAATGATTTAATAGAAAATTAATATATAATTGTTATTAAAATTGGATAGCGATAGCACAAGCACACATTAATGGTCGATATGGGTGATCAGACGATTAAACTCTTCAATTCAAACACAACTTCAATTGATCCGGATATTGATTTATAATTTTAACAAATAAAAAAAAAAATTTAATTTCGCTTTAGTTCTATTTATACTTAAAAAAATTACTTCTTTTAAGTATAAATAAATGTTTTTTTTTCTTTTTATTATAAATAAAATATAATATTGTAAAAATACTTCTGCTCATTCGCTATAGTATGGTTGAAATAAAATTTTTTATTATAAAAATATATTGAAAAAAACTATTACTAATAGTTGAGTTGTAAAATGTGTTTTAATTGCATTACATAATATATAGCAAACATTTCATTTGTATGGCACATAAAAAAAATATATTATATAATATAAAACAATTAGTTTTGATGCTCAGAAAGAGCTGCTAATCAATATAATATTATACATTAATCATAATTATCAAAATGCATTTAATTTTTATGAAAGTAGTGATAATTTACAAGAAGACTTGGACAGTTGGACATATCAGTTTATAATATACTCATAAAAAATAAAATATTACCTATATTGTTCTATGTTCTATGTCTAATTGAATTCAAATAACTTAATAAGATAAAAAGTATCTGATTAGTACCATATTTACTTAATTCAATATTATAAATTAATAATTTTAAATGTCATAAAATGTGATTATACAATTATTGCATTTGAAGTTCTATAAGTATTTTCAATGATGTTTACGAAATATTAACTTTATCTACAAACTTCATTACGTGTATTGATTTTTTTACAATTCTTGATTTATCTGTCTCGTATCTCCTTTAGATGGAGGTGCTTCATCCAAGCATTTTTGATCAGAATCCTTTAATGCACGGTCTTTGCATAAATAACTTTTTAAGCTTTCGACTTGATCATTAAAATACCACTGCTCTATATCTGATTCATAGTTTTCCAATAAATCTTCACACTTTAAATAAAATATGCGTTATTAATTTATACATTTATCATTTTAAATGAATACCTACTTGAGTTTTCATATTTGTGATTTCAACCGAAGGTTTGTCCCAAAGTTCATATGGTATACCAAGCTCAACTTTTACACCTTTATTCCTATTAACAGGAAAATGTATTTACAACTTACAACTTGGTACTACATAGTGCACAGAATTTATAATAATAATGGCTAACTTACACGAGGCCGTGTAATGTTTGAAATGTTTGGCTCATTCCTTTAGCAAATCGTGTACTATCGGTCCTTTCTTTGTGAATATTATACTTAAGTATTCTTTCACAAAGGCCATCTAGTGATTCAACTAAACGCAGTTCCCTTTATGACATAATGAGAATAATATATTTTATAGAAACCAATTATAAAGTATTTATGATATTTTTAGACTCACGATTTTTTATACTCTTTTTTCTTTTTTGGCTGATCGATTGAGTAACCTATCTCCAAATATTCACTCGTCTTACCGGTCTCCAGTAAACGACCCTCTAATTCTTGCGCTAATATTTTACAGACTAAAACAAAACACACGATTACATGTAAATAATTAAAATCCATTAATAAATAGGTAGAAATAATAATACATTTAACAATTATATTCACAAACCTTCACATTTATTAGCATATTTAACACCATCCTCTGACGATGTACTCAACGATTTAGCTACAAGTAATATGAAAACTATTGACTTTATTAATAAAATCATTTTGTTGATTTAGCTTGATTTTTACTTAACAATACATAATTACAAAATACACAACATTGTTGATTAATTAACTGTAAATTATAACCAAAACCGACTACCTAATACTGAAGTTGTTATTATTTAAAAATCGATTTTTTAATTTTTAATACTCGGGGCTTCCAAATCAGTAGGGTTTCTGAAAAGAAATCGATCGTTGATTGTACGTTGAGTAACTACAATACAAAATTTCAATTTTCTTTTTCAACATTATCAAATAATAAATATTTATTTTCTTATCAACACTTTAGTAATCGTTATCACAGAATATAACATTATCAACTATATAAATAATAGATAACGACTATGTTTTCGGTTTTTTTAAGGTTTATCAAGAGATGTTCTAGGAAGGTATTTTAAATTTTGCCACTCTCACGTTCTTCTCTACGTCGTGCTGATGACTATTAGCTTGGAGTCATATATAATAGTCCATACGACTACAGACTACATAATAGTCATTAACTATATAATATTAAAGGCAGTAGGCACAGTGTATATATTTTTAATTAATTGTTTCTGTACGCTAAACTCAATACTATGCTATATGCATGAGAAAATTATTAAATTGTGATTCTTATTATCACTTCCTAAATTGGAAAGTTGTTTATTTCAACAACTATATTTTTGTTCTACATAATATTATAAAATGCACAGTAACTTTCTTTCAATAATTAACGTTTAATATACATTTTTAAATTACTTTATTCTAGAAGTACAAAAATATTATTATATAATACAAAACCAAACACAGAAGCCATTAATCTCTAAAATCTTATCTTACTTAACACCCACCTATTTGAGCATTTCCTGAGTTTTTGTTTAAAAAATCTAGTTATATAATATTAAACTCCAGATAAATTAATTTATAATTACAACTAGTCAATAAATTAATGATGAAAATAATTAAGGTATATCAAATTTATAATAATTTCTTAATTTTCATCTTAGGTTATTTAATAGTATTGGCTCGTCTGAAATCATCATTGCGTTTTTTGTATGTAATAAACATGGCCCAAAAGAAGCCAACCATGTTATGGAATAACACTCGTAACTAAATCAAAAATTTCAATTAATCAAATAAACTTAATAAATAAAATTATTAAATAACTCAAACTATTTACCATTGGAGGTACAAATTTAACGTTGAAAAACTGTATCAATGAGACAATCTGCCAATTTGCTTTTAATATAGGCCAATAAATTGCATATATTTGCTTCATTGTGTCTTCATGTGATTTTCCCTATAATAATTAATTTTTATTATAGTATTATATTCAATAGTTATTGTCTAAAATATTAACTTCATACCTCAAATCTTGACAACACGTATAACGAAAGAAACTGATAAAATGGTGTAAATAATAAACGTTCAATACCAAATTTTAAAAAAACCATTTTTGATGAATTTTCTGGAAAAGTGCTTTCTAATGACTCATAGAAAAAATGTGGTACTGGCCCACCAAATAAAAGACTGCAAAATAAATATAAAAATTGTCATGTTAATTTTATTAATAAATAAATAAAATTAAAAATGTACATAATAATTTGATCTGTGGTTACCCAAATAATCCAAAAGCCACAACACTATCCTGGTCAATCATCTTAGCTCCAGCAATGTTTTGTAAAGTAATATTTCCAAGTGATGCAATAATACAACTAAAAAATTATATATTTAATAATAATGAAAATATTAGCTATATTTTCTAATAAAAATTAATACCTGGTAATTGACTTTGTGCGAATAGGTCTTGAATTCAAGCGTTCCAAATAGGTCAATACTAATCCTTGTAAAAATTCAACCGGTTTTGAAAGTGCCATTTTAAAAAATAAACAAATTGGTGTCTTATAATCTGTAAAAATACACAAATCCATTTTAAATGTAGTTGTAAAATGTATTTATTTAAAAAGGTACAGATCGGTATTTATACATTTATAAAAAGCGCTTATTCTTACATTTCCTTAATTAATATGTTTTACAGTGATATACGAAGTAAACAGTAGTCAATAATACCTATTTACTGAAATAAAAAATTTGAAAAAATAATAATTCGAAAAAAGTAATAGCGGAATGCATCAAAACATTTGGGCTTGGACGACGAATTCCACAAGTGAGTGTGAGATCTTTAGTGTTCAAACGTGGATCTCACTTTCCAACGTGACATCGGTACATCGCACGTTCTCGTTTCCTATCAAAATATCTCCTATCGTTTCCTATATCAACTTTCTGGGTCACGAAATCGTTGTTGTTTACGAATACTCGCAGAACACTAGATCGCGCGACGTGTACCGTTGTTCAAAAACAATTACAAAATCCTATTACCATTTACCATATAATATATACTTAAATATTTTAGGTATTGTTCTATGGTATTATTGTATTAATGTTATAAATTATAATACCATTGATTACAAATACTAAATCAATGCTACAATTACTAATCCTACCGAGTACTGATATCAAGCAGTAACCCTCGCCAACAAATTCCTTTCATCATTTTTATTCGATCGTCCAAACATGTAGTACAATATAAGTGCACAACTGAACCAGCAGCGACTTGTGTCGTATCCAGGAGGAGGGGGGGGGTATAGGGGCCATGGCCCCCCTCATTGGTCGTACTTAACTATTTTTTTTTTTAAAGATTTATAATTTATAAACTATAGTTGAGTCAAATGAAAAAAAGAATAAACTGAAGACATTATGTGAGACTTGTTGGGTTGAGCGGCATGATGCATTAATAACATTCAAAGAATTGTTTATGTACCTAAATTATAGAAGCTTTAGACGACTGAAAATAACGGTAGTAAATCAGATTCATTAAGTAAAGCAGCGATGTATGGTAGTGCTATCGGAAAAAGTGATTTTCTTGTTTCTTAAGAACCGTTTTTATATTTTCTTGTACATTAAACTTAAGTCAAATTCTTCAAAGTAAACAACAAAACTTATCAAAAACACTAAATGATGTTGTAACTGTACAACAGTCTTTGGAATCTATTCGTAGAGATGCTGATAGGTAGTCATTTCAAAAATATATTTAGTGAATAGTACTTAAGATTGCTTCTAAAATAGACGGCAATATTCAAATACCTCAAGTTTGTGTGCAAACAAAATGAAAGAGTTAATGTGAATGTAAAAAATCCAGAAGGTTATTACAGAATATCCATATTTATTCCATTTCTTGACCAAATTATATGTGAATTAAGGACACTATTTTATCAAAGGTTAAAATAAATTATTTCACTATAGAAAGGTCAATTGGCCTCTTTTTAGATCTTGGGTAGTTGGACACTTGGACCCTCGAATAAATACACATACAGGTGTTAATCCCATCAAATTTCAATAGGTATGATAACAAAATTATTTTAAAGGCTGCAAAAATATACGAAAATGATCTTCCGTTGAATGCAATCGTTACATTAAAGACTGAATTATGTATATGGCAAAATCAATGGATAAAACAGCACAGTGAATAAACCTCAAACCACTATAGAGACTTTACCTTTATAACTTTATAAAATTATTAAATTTTCACGTCTAGATAATGTTATTACTTTTAATTATAAAATTGATAATTGTAGTGTATTACATATTTACATATTAATTTGTATACATCATTGTAAAATCAATAAATTCATCGCTCCGCTCAGAATCCAAAAAAAAAGATAAGTAAGTAGATATCTGAAACTTCTCTTACTCTCTTAAAACGTAATTACTTGCTGTTAATTATTATCTACATCATTATAAAATATACTCACAAATATTATTATAATTTAATTGAATATATATTAATATAAAAAATGTGTAAGTAGATATAATTGTGTAAACTATAAAGCATACAAACATATTATATTGATATATTGATACATAATGCTTGTAGAATATATAATATATCATGCTTATAATGTACATTGTAGATACATTTTTTAGTCTTCCTCTTCTGGCTCTACAAGTCCCTTAAATAGTGAACCATTTATGGAAATTTTCATTTTGTGTATTGTGTATACATATAATTCTAATAATAACTAATATATTAAATTACCTAATTGTCCACTCTTTTTTAATAGACCACGATTAGATACTTTTTAAGTGGTTGGCCGTAGGCACTATTGCAAGTAACCTTTTTTTTTTTTTATTTAATAATCTGAAATAGATAGGTAGGTAGCCAGGTAGATACTAATAAATATTTGATGTCCAGTGTTCAATGCTTTAAATAAAAACTAATTTTGTCTTGTATACCTTTTATGTTTTGTAGGCGTCTACCGTAAACCGCAATTTATGGAATTATGCGAAGATTATTCAACAACATTTTTTAATATTATTATTTTATTAGGAAATTTATATGATAAAATGTGATTTTTTTTTTAAATTCTTTAATATAATAATATATACTTAATATTATGAAAAACTTTCAAATTATGATTTTGGTGGGTATGTGACCATGTTGCCATGTTGTTATAATATTATTATAATTTGACCTCCAGCATAATAAATACGATACAGTAAACTTTGAAACATCGAAAACTTTTAGCAATAAAGGGTAGGTACGTACAATTGGTTAAATAAATTACAAGGTTAGTAGTTACGTTGCGAAGGTTGTTATGTAATTATATATTATACACATACAATAATATTTATATATAGGTGGAGGTACCCAGTCAACATTTTACAGGATGTTAATTGTAAAATTCAACTCAAAAGTTCATTCTATATTTTTTTTATTATTTAATTATTTAATTGAAAATCTTTGTATGCACTAAAGATGTTGGTATTAATGGTATAGTTACTTAATTAAATATTTAAATATATTAACAATATTACATACATTAGTTCAATCACGACAAAAATAATAATTATTTTATTCTTATTTATTTATATACATTTTTTTTCAAAATAAAGACCCTCTTTTATATATGTTGTGAATTGTTTACATAAAAAAAGTGGGCAAGTAGTAAAGTGGGTACCGGTCTGCTGTATATTAATAGTGTCGTGTTGGTCACAGTAATGTGTTAAATTTGAATTCAATGATATAAAATCATAATAGCATATACAAAAAAACAATACTGAGCGAATACTGTCTGCAGTCAGGCAGTATCAGCCTATATTTAATACCTATATATTATTATTATGACATCGTTGCTATTAAAGTTATTTATTTTACTTTTAGTATGTTGATTTATTTTTGCGGAAAACATTGCAATTGAAAATGTTATTGTGTAGTAAATATTAATTTGTAAATTTATAAATATTAATATCACAATTGTGTAGGTATATTAATACGTTCAATTGTCTGAGTTTTTTTTCTATAAATATCTATAAAATTTTATTTTTTAGGTAAAAAAGCGTGAAAATGTAATGCGAAGCTCCTGATATATTGTTACAATAGCAGTTGAAAAATATTAAAAATACATAAGCACAATTTTTTTTTATAAGCATTGAAAGTTCAAATTTAAAATTTATTAATTATTTTGTAGTTAAAAATGTATAAAATGTTCATCTTCTATAGCTAAGGATTGAAAATTAAAAACAAGGCTCCACGTAAATAGGTTATATATAAATTACTTTATTCACAATAATATCTTCAAATATACTTGGTAATATCATAGGCTGACTGACTGTTTTCGCTCAGAATCGTTTTTCTTATACAATGATATTAAATCATTGAATTCAAATTTAACACCATCCATTACAGTGACCCACTTGTATCCTACTGTACAGCAGAGCGACATCCACTTACTCACCTTTTTTTATTCGTTCTTCTGTTTTCTTGATTACCTATTTTGTAAAGAACTGGGAGTTTTTTCACCCTCAAAGTACTTTTTTCCACTCTCAATTTGTAGTTCAAGGTATTTTTAGTATTTTTTACTGCAACTTAAGGTGACGTCAGATACCAAAAAAAAAAACACACACACATGATTGTAAGACTAACAAATTCGTTGCTCTGCTCAGAAATGAAAATAAGTCATTATTATTTATAAGTGTATGAAAGAATAAGTTGTGGTGAGATTAAAACCACCCCAAATTGAATGGCCTGCCTATATTGGATATGTTTTGATGTGTATGTAGTTATATAGAGACTACAGTTATGTGTATATAAATTACCTACTTGTCTATGGATTGTTGGGTTAATATAATAAATATCTATGCGACTAACACTATATTCGACTATAATATATTATAATAAATAATAATAAGCGTAAGTAAATGTATATAGTATATAGTTTATAAGTCCATATATGACCGTATTTAGTATGCACTAATGAAACTGAGACAGCAACTATTCAACTATAATATTTTTCGATTGTCCTCACGTATATAAACTTATCACAATATTAACTATAGCACTATTGCAATTATGGCTGTTATTGTAATCATATAGTTTGGATACAGCTTAAGTTACAATTATCTTTGGTAGTTGTATGCTATATCGAATTCACATATTTCCGTTATGTATCATAACACGTGATACGTATCATACGTGTATTGTAATGAAAAAACTATATTTTTTGTGTATGGAATAACAATCATTATAAGTATTATATTTTAAACCACCAACAAAAAATGTCTATTTATTAACATATTTTATTTTATTTTTTTTTTGAAAAAAGGTCATGCGAGATCTGACCCTCTACAGCCCACAACACCGTTTTTGTACGCCTCTGCAGACGGTATATAGACGTATAGGTTGTACAACTATTATTATTATAGACCTATAGTGCGGTGGTTAGAAAAGCTGATTAACTTTAAAAAGTCATTAGTCATTACTGTTATGAGCCTTAAATCTTTATTATAACAAGCGAAACAATATTTGTTATACGTCAAGAATATTATGAATAGATAGGTATCAATAAAAATATATTTTAAATACATGTCATCGCAAAATTTGCGCCTAGTTTTATTTATTTAGGACTTAAATTATGATTGATTTCAGATTGATTGCCAGGTACTATACATGTATATAGTTAAATACTTTTTTATCGTTCAAGTTTAGATGTATACTCGCCATAACTCATAAACCTGTCGTACAATCTGATCGACTGTGGTATCCATTCGCTATTCACTATTCTGTAAATTATTATGTATTTATTTAAAAATGTTCAATATAATATTAACTGAAGCATAAGTGCATCTCTATTATTAGCTAATAGCATTTGTGTAGCTCGATATAGGTTAGGTTATAGTCGTATCGTTATAAATTATAATCAATCAAGTTCAGTATTTCATAGGGTTCGCAATATTATGTTGCGTTACCATAGGTTGGTCGTATGTATATAACATGTTATTATAGTAACGTGTGTTATAAAAACTTAACGACACAAAAATGGACGTAATGGTTTTATCACACATTAAACCGTACATAGGTACTGTAATGATGCATAGGTATATATAGGTATATCGTTGCACGCGGCGGAGGGCGCGAAATGTTTGTCGGGGTTTCGTTTCGTCTCACCTGCTGCAGCGTTATAATAATATAGCAGAAGGGGAAACCGTTGGACCGCAGAGCCGATCACGTAGTTGCGTGGCGCGACCCCTAAAAACTTTTACCCCTCGCCCACCGTTCCACGATGCCCAACCACACTAACCCCACCACATCCCTTCGACAGCCCCCGGGCCCGGGCCGCCCGCCCGCCCAGACGTGACGTCACCGCAGTCGGCGTGAGGGTGTCGCGCGACGGGGCGGCGCGGCGTGGCGCCACGCGATCGACCGGCCGGCCGGAACGACGCGGACCCTCACCCCCGTGTAGACGCGGTGGCGAACCTGAGAACCTTCGCGTCTCGTCCCTGCCGCCGCCGCGCGCACTCGGAATATTATTATCACGGTCAACTACTGCTACGACAGTCGGCGTTCCGCGTTGGACGCATGTACGCGCACATACGATACGGAAAGTGCATCGCGGTGCAAGATAATCGTTTTCGTGTCAAGTCACCCGTCGGCGTCGCCGGTACCGTTTCATGGCATCTGCCCAGCAGTAATAAATAATAAAATATTATTACAATCGTATCGACCGAGACGAGGTATACGCGCAAAGCAGTGCACGCCGTAGACCGTAGCGCGTACACAATAGCGACCGCACGGCAACGTTTATTATAATAATAATACACCGAATACCACGATTACTGGGCTGTGCAGGTTGCGACTTGTTGTTGTAGCGGTGTCGGTGGAGGTGGTTGTGTGACGGCGGTGGTGGAAAGGTGAGGAACCCGATACCGAGAAGATCTTTCGTGTTTATATAGGTACCTGCTTCGAGTGGTAAAAGGACGACGTCGCTATACAGACCGGAGAGGATAGTGCACGGGCGGAGAGGTGTTGTGTTCCTGCGGTGTACCTATATACAGTGACCGTGCGCGGAGAGCAAAGATTAGTCATCAAGGTCTTTGTGCGCGCGGGTTGGCTACGCACGTCGGCAATACCGGTTTCTGAGCTCGCGAAGGTGGCCCAGTGTGTTTGTGTGCCTTCGTATGTCTATACATTATTATATTATATTATATGTGAACGTGTTCGCGTACTACTATAACAATATTATCATTGGTGTATACACGACAGGTATAGAAATTCGCGTACACCTGCAGCTACCGAGACTGCAGAAGAAGGTGCGCATAATATATACGTTAGTGCGTCGTCCGTATAGTTATTATATTATATATAGTTCTCGTTTTGTCGCGTAAAGTCGTCCGCCACCGCGTGCTCCAACGTTATAATAGAAGATCGTCGCCGTCCCGTTTTCTAAATAATAATATATATGTTTAACTCCGCGAGTGTTACGTGCTTGGTGCGCTCTTCCACTGCAAGTGTTTTACTTTGGAAATCCGTTGTGCAGCGTAGTACCATATAATAGTATTCGACATAGCAGGGCGAGTGACAGCGATGGACAGCGTGCGGGCCGGAAGTGCCCCGAATTTAACCGCCTACATAGAGATGGACCGATTTGGCGGGATATCAAAAGCCGGCGAAAAGCTCACTCAAAGGTAGGTTTTCACTTTTGTGTATAAATAACACCTATATACCCTATGTCATAAGTTGTGAGTTTATCACCTACCTGACCGTATATGGTCATATTTTTATAACAACTATGGATCTGTTTATAAGCTAATACACGCGCCTGCGAATTTTATTTCAAATAACAACAAAATTATTGTCCTGCTAAAGTATTATTGTATATTATAATACTGTTAATTTGTTAAAAACATTTATCTTTCAATTATTGCTATTAAATTATAAGCTAAACATAACATTTTAATTTGTATACAGTATACATATAAAAGTAACTATAAACCACCGTACCATAAACCACCCATACCTACATAAATTCGTTGGTTTTAAATAATTATATGAACTTCGGTACTAAGATCAACTGTTGGCCTGCCTATGGCATTGTGGCTGTACATCTAATTCAAATACCGCTTGACGCTACAATAATTGATTTCAGAAATAAGACTATATATTATTGTAGGATTAAGCGATAAAAAAGTAATAATAACTAAACTGTATGATTTAGACTAGAGATGTTCCGGGTACCCGGAAATTACTCGATGGCCGTACTCGGTATCATATTTAAGACTCAGCCCTTACCCGGTACCCGTAGAAATAATACTAATTTTTTACCCAGCTCTTACTCGGTACCGGCGTGGCGCCATAATACTTGAATTTTTACCCGGCCTTACTCGGTACCCAGCGCAATACCATCATTTTTACTCCGATACCCGGTCAGTATTAAAAAAAAGTTACCTGGCCAGTACTCGGTACCCGGTTTATAACAAATTATCTACACGGAACATCTTTAATTTAGACCTTGTTTTTTTATGTGAATTTGTAAAATACTAATATTTGAATCCGACAACTACACATACTTATTTGTTTTTTTATTTAATTCCATTATTTTAACTTAGTAATATTTTATACATTCATATTCTTTAGTATGAACCGCATAAAACGCAGTATCGTTTTTACAGACATACGATGAGTGAGGAGGGGGGACCACTTGTACTTGCCCTTTCCTTTTTTTGTTGGTATTGTTTAGACTTAATGTTCGTTTTCTAAACTCTGAGTGAAGATGAATGTATGTATTAGTTTCGTAATAGTGTGTTTTTTAGTAGAATGAGTTATTTTTTGGTCTTGCAAAAATCATGATACATTTTTGTATTTTGACACAAGATATAAGATATGATGAAGGGCCATGGGCTCATAGTATCTATATTACCTATAGGCCTTATGCCTTTATATTAAATTTGATTGAAACTTCCACTTGCTAAACACCTAATTAGATTTATTGAACATTTTATCTAGCCTATAGTTATTCTTTAAAGTAGTAATTTTTTGATTCTCACACATTTTTCATAATATATAAGGAAACAGTATAATATGGTAGTTGGAAAAAAAATCCCCAGTATTATACTGGAGATTAACGAGCACTTTAAATGTAAATAAATATAAATAATTCATAAGAATTATTTTATGAATTATACATTAAAAACAAAATTAATATTGTATAGATATTATGTTAAAAATTGTCTTATCTGGTTTATCCTAAAAAATATAATATTACTTTATATATATAAATGTATGACACTAAATCGAGGTTTATAATAAAATTAATAAAAAAAAAAATCCCCCCCCCCCCGAAAAAATCTCTGATTTGCTAGTTATTGTATCTTTTTAAAAAAATCAATAATGCGCCAATGATCAAACAATAATTATTCAATGCCTATTAATACAAGAAATATTTCCCGTTTATTTATTGAATAGTATTTTGTATTTTTGTGTCTGTCGTCACCTTTTAGGGCAGTAAAAATGCTTGGATTTTCTTCAAGAGTATCTTTTCTGATAGGAAATTAAATCTAGTTGGTACTTCGGGGGGTCAAAAGTAAAAGTTTTCCAGTAGTTTTCAAAAGTGCCGTGAAAAACAAAAGAAAAAGCAGGAATTTTTACGCAAAATCGATATTCGACAAATTTATATGTAAATATGTAATACACTACAACTATCAATTTTATAATTAAAAGTAATAACATTATCTAGACGTGAAAAATTAATAACACTATGTTATAAAGGTAAAGTCTCTATAGCAGTTTGAGGTTTATTCATTGTGCTATTTTATCCATTGATTTTTCCATATACATAATTCAGTCTCTAATGTAACAATTGCATTTAACGAAAGATCATTTTTGTATATTTTTGCAGTCTTTAAAATAGTTTTGTCATTATGTTTATTGAAATTTGATAGCTTTTGAGAAAATCAATTTTGGTTTCTGGTGCAACTGTAAAACAATTTTGACTGAATGTTTATATTAGTATTTTCTATAAACCATAACATTCACCAAATATTTTGACCTATTTTGAGCTGTTTACGGACATTTTCAGTTTCTATTTTTTTTTAGTTTTTATTTCTATAAATATCAATAATATTTTATTTGTTGATTGAAAAAGCTTGAAAATTTAGTAGAAGGCTCCTAGTATATTGTTTCAAAGACAGATGAAAAAATTAAAAATCCATAGTCACAATTTTTTTTTTTTAAGCATTTAAAGTTCAAATATTGACAAAATACGTAAAAATGACGAAAATTTGCAAATTATTTTGAGTTAAAAATTCCTAAAAAATTTATTTTAAATCTAATATTTGAAAATGTTATACAAGATTATCCATAAGTTTGTCTACCTTTATCAAAAAAAAAATTTCTACAAAAAAGTCAAATTAAATTTTTATGAGTGTTTGAAAATCATATTTTTACAACATTTGATATTCACTCGATATCTCATGTAACGATTTTTTTATTTTGTTGTAAAAAAAAACGAATGACTGTAGATACTTGAAAATTTCACTGAATGTTTATATTCTCCTTTTCTATACATCATAAAATTTCAAAAATATTTTGACTCTTTTTGAGCTGTTTACGGACATAGTCAGTTTTCAATTGTTTTAGTTTTTTTTTCTATAAATATCAATACAATTTTATTTGTTGGGCCAAAAATCTTGAAAATTTAATACAAAGCTTCTGATATATTTTAACAATAGCAATTTAAAAATATTAAAAATACATATGCACACATTTTTTTGATAAGCTTTCATAGTTCAAATTTCGACAAATTTTATCAAATATAAAATTTAATAATTATTTTGTAGTTAAAAATTTATAAAATATTCAACTTCTATAGCTAAGGTTTGAAAACTTAAAACAAGGTTCCCTTAAATAGGTCATATATAAATTACTTTATTCACAATAATATCATCAAGTATACTTAGTTTATATCATAGGCTGACCGACCGTTTCCACTCAAGATTGTTTTTCTTATACAATGATATTATATCATTGAATTCAAATTTAACACCATCCATTACAGTGACCCACTTGTAACCTTCTGTACAGCAGAGCGACTTGCCCACTTTTGTTAATTAGACATTTTAATACAACGTAGTAAGTCATAGGTATCTGGAAAAAATTCAATAATCTAAGGACTTTAATAAACATGTCTCAATAATTGAATTAAAAACAATTGTTACTGAACAATAATACAACTAGGTGTATGCAACTTATATTTACATATATAAGTATACAACCGTGCAGTATAATAATTAATCGTAATATATATACAATAGGTCCACGTTTCTTATATGTTTTTACCGATTTTTTAGTTCAAATTAAACTGAATGTGATAAAATGATATATCTACCTATCTAAATAATAAATCTATAATATAGGTATTGTTATAATTGTTACTATTATTCGATTGATCAAATTTTAAAGCTTAGATATATTGTACATCATACTCGTATAGATTATATGCATAATATGTAACTTTGAACTTTAATTAATCAATATTTTTATAATAGACAATACCTTTTTATTACATAATATAATAATATATTATAATCTGTGTCATAACTCTTAGCTTTATTGATTCAATCATATCGCTTCTGATATAAATAATGCAATAAGTTTATTTAATATTTATTTTCTTCTATTTATCACGATTTTTTTGTTTACAATAATTACAATAAATATATCAGTACAAAATCATAGAAAAATACTATAAAGTTTTAAAATAATATATACTATTTATTTATTTGTATACGTAAACTATGCGTATAAATCAGTATGAGTATAGTACGTATGTTATGGTTACCTATATTACAATATTAGTTGTCCGCTACATCTTATTATAGGTATGAACAATTTTACATGCATTTTACTTTTAAACATTTCACCGTATTGTGAAAGTTTTAATTCTCAAAAATCATCAACGTTATATTTTTGAATGTTAAACATGTTAACAATATTTTTAATTTCGTAGTTTTGTATTTTGCTAATTATAAGCCACAAATCATCAGTTTTATATTGTAGTATTGTACTACATATATATACATACGTAATACGTCCCGTATGCTTTGTAATTTGTATAATATATTATAATATTATTATACATATTACATAATAAATTTTATATATTTTAGTGTATACCATTAAAACTGGTACGTACTTGGCACTTATAACCAATTAAGTATTAACCAATATGAGGCAATAGTTTCTCGATTTATAATTGTATAAAAATAATTCTAGTTAAGTCTTTCCTATACAAAAAAATAGTATTTAATAATAATAATAATAAAAAAAGCGTATACATTTAAATTATAATAAAACAAAACTAATATCTTAGGAAAAGAATAACTTTTATATTGTTTTGTGGTGATCTATTATTTTATATTTAGTTTAGATATAAAACTTAACAGTTTTAAAATTAAAAATTATAACTTAAAAAAAATTGTATGACTTAAATAGTTCCGACAAAAAATACTTTTATAATTTCATATTTCATGTATTTATCTATATACCTATTGTATAACGTTTATATACTGATATACATTATCATATAAAACGATTAAAATGTTACTATTTTGTATTTTTATCAATACCTAGTAAATAATAAAATTAATTTTCCATAAAGGCATAAAATATTTTCCATTGTTATTTTTTCATTGAGTAGTTGAATAAACTAATTAATTATACCAACAACATAATTGTATATTATAAGTTATTACTTATTATGTATAAGTAGGTATTTCTTTAAAATATAAATAAATAACAAAAGTATTTTAATAGCTTTTTTATGCCTATTAATGCATGTACTATAGTGTACTAAAGTTATACTTATAATATCAGTTGACAATTGTATATTTGTAATCAGTAATTACCTTATTATTAAAATTTATAACAAATATGTATTACAGTTTAATAATAATTAATAGATATACGTATAGAAATTAAAGTGATACCTAATATATAGGTAGGTACCCACGCAAAAAATATTATTTATTTTTTATTGAGTTAAAGCTTCAACATCTATAGTTAGAGCTGTACATTTTCAATAACTGAACATTTAAAAAAATGTTTTTTTTTATGGATTTTGTAACTTAATTTTTTTAAATTATAGGCCATTTGTTAATTATACATTTAGTCAAAAAACACTTACCGACTTATTTATAAAATAAAAATATACTAACTGTTTAATATTTTTTATTACTTAAAAATGTAAGTGTTGTAAATTTAAAAAATATATAAATTAGCATTTATCACTATCTTTATTAACACAGTTTTTATTAATATTACTTAACACGTAAAATTAAAAATGTTTAGTGCTATTATTATTTATTACATATTATTATGACAAAGTTGGAATCGTGACAACGGCCTATGCCTACTTCTAGTGGTGTATAGTGTATTTAAGTCGAATAGAAAAAAAATTGAAAAATTGAAAGTAGTTGAAAAATTTCAGTCATTAAAAATGTTTAATGTTGCTAAAAATGTTAATGAAAAAAATTTCATTTGACAACTTATAAGCTTACAGCTTTATCTATGGTCATTAACCTGAAGGTTATTTTTGTAGGTATTTAACTGTGGGGTAGGGTACGGTTGGTTAGAACACTTAAATATATGTGGCGAAGATTTGTCATTTAAACCGGGTTGGTCACCCATCCGGGAACTAGTGACACTGGCTGATCAGAATATATTTGTGACTGAAGCCAACCACCGCGCCACACCAGACCAAATTTTATTTTTTATTATGCAGCCTTTACCTAATTATTTTAACAAGTGTTTTAAGTATTGGTTCTACATATTGTATATAATTTCGATATTTTACCAATAATTTCAAATACTTTCTTCGACAATAAATAGAATAATGATTTAAAAAAAAAAAATTCCATTTTCGTACCCCGACCAACACTAATATGTGTTTAATTGCCACGTGACACAGCTATATGTGTATAATAATATAGTAATATTATTACTCACACACACACATACATATATATATATAGGTAATTATTTAGTACAATATATAGTAGTTTGTCTTTGTTTTTATTCTACAGCGCGAGTAAAGCCGGTGGTCCTCCTTTAATATAGTAGTGGGGATTAGGTAGGTTAAGATTAAGGTAGATTAAGAATCAAGATGAATAAAATACATAAGTAATAAGTAATAACTATACGAATAGCACGTAACTGCAACAGTAATAATACGTGTTCGTGTGTTTACATATATATATAACAATATTATATATCAGTGGTTTTCAAACTGAGTGCTGTGGCACTGGTGTGCCGTGGTCTTCTGAAAAATGTCAAATATTCGTCCATGAATAAAATTATAAAAATATAAGTGATAAAAATTTGTTAGCCCATCAAGCATACATTTCTAATGAAATGTATATAATTATATGATCCATAACAATTTTGTTCATCTAATTATTTAGTGCGAATAAAAAGGTCATTGTGCTGTGAACATTTTTTGAAGAGCACCGCGTGGGCTACAACTCATTTGCGTACATTTACCTTTTTTACAACTCATTTTCGCACAAAAACATAGCTCATTTGCGCACAATTTACGAACAATAGAATCCTTTTTTCAAAGAAATTTATCCACGTATAGGGTGTACATAATCTGCGTACCTCCAAATTTTCGAATTGGTCATTACTGATGATGGAAAATTATTATACTCAAACAACAATTTCCTTCACCTTATAAGGCTTAAGACCTTCTGTCTCATCATATTCTAATGTTATGCGACTTATAAATTATATGTTATATGACTGGCGGGTAATCATAGAATATATTTTTTTCATATCATTTTGTTTTTTTAATATTTCTATTTTACGCGCAGATATTTTCTTTCTTTATTTTTAAATCAGTATTGACTAGAATTACCAACAGCTCCGCTCATTGTTCTTGGGCTATTATCTATTCAGTGTTCACTAGCCCATAATTCTAGCCTAAAATAATCAGCGTCAGAATCAATATGATTTTTTAATATATAGTCTGGGAAATTCATACTTATATTATTAGTAAGAGTTATTGAAATTATTTCACTAAATGCGTCTGAAACTTCATTTAAGTTTAAATAAGGTAAACCGAAAAAGTGTTTAACAGCCACCTTCCAATTTCAGAATCTTTTTTCGAGTATTCCTTTAATAACACTTTATTTTTTTTCAAACGCCTGAACCAAATATGTCCTTTATCAATTGATATCAATCATATTGATCGTGTACGGGCAGCTTAATAAACACCCTGTACATCCAAAACTGTACCTATCAGCTGGTTTTCATTGTTCAGTATTTTTTGCGTTAACGAGTTGTCGTAAATTTAAAATATATATAATATGTGCACAAACGAGTCTCCACCACCGCGTGTCGTTTTTAATAAAAGTTTGAAAACCATTGATATGTATATACAGGACATGTGTGGTATAGTGATATAATAATTACGACACATATTATATTATATAGACTCCTGTCGAACCATGCGCGTGAAACTAAAATATATCCAAGTAGTGGAAAGTGTCTCGCAGTCCGCACATGTCACCTCCAATCACCATATAATATATAAATAAACTTTTATGCTATACGACTGAATATATATATTGGTACCTGTATATAAGTATCTACGTATAAATATATATGTATATAATAGTATATACTGTAATTATGCGTATATTTAGGACAGGTATGAGTGATAACTAAATATAATTTGTATTTATGCAAAGGACGGTTGAACCTATAGGTATTTCGAGTATATATAGGTAAATCGCCGCTAATTGCATTACATACACACGCGTCTGCACTGATCACGTGTTCCATTGTCGTCATTTGTTTGCCTTTGGGAATTCTCTCGTTCTGTGTATAATGTATTAGGCATACCACATACACACACGTTCACATGTATATACATATTGTTTATGTACATCGTGAATTTTTTGTGTATACGTGACATTATATATATATATATACATGCGTGTTTATTAACAAGCACGCGTAATGTGTACAATGTGACGTCGCCGCGAGTTTTTTACGCCGATAATTGTCTGTCGTTTATAATATTATATGGCAGTTATGTTGTGGCGTTTGAGCGTTTACCCGCCGCTGCAGAGGAGCTCGAATACCTGCCAGCATTATAGTTCGCGTCTGTCACGTCCGTCCGATGTGCACACGCCGTGCGGTACATCATAATATATAGTGCGTTATTTCGTCGGGATATTCGAGGGACGATCCACAATGCTCATCAAAAAATTGTTCCTTCGCAGGCGGTCCAAGCAGCAGCATCAGCAGGATGTTTCGCAGGACGTCAACGGCAGCATCTGTACGGATAGCGAATCGTCCAATAGCGAGTATTTTACCAAAAGGCGAGTCACCTTTACCCGAAATATTGTGTGTGTTATTAGGTGTGTGTACTTTACTGCTGTGTATTGACTGTATTGTGTCTGTGTGTCTATATAGGCACTTAAGTGCACACCGTTAATGCTGCAAGATGATTTAGCGCGTTAATTTAAAAAACTTCAAGGCGTTTCATTCATTTTTGTAAACCTTATAATTGACATCTGCACTTCTTAATGAAGTCTTCCAAGTATCATAGTTTCCACATTTGTTTAGAAAATATTTCCTGAACATTTTGCTATACGAGAATAATTAATAATACATTAATAACTCCTCGGTCCCCACTATTTTGTAGTATTCAGTCGTTTATTATTCAGAATTATGTTATGTTTAGACAATATAGGTATAGTATTAGGTACAAATGTACAATCAGTTAGGTCTAGACTCTCGAATCACGAGTGTACCAAGTTCCAAAATCCTATGGAATATCTATGACGTATTATATTCAAAAAAAATTTTGATTTCAGACTGTTTGAAGATATTCTGATTACTTATAGTTATATAGAGGTGTCTTGTCGCGTATCGCGTATCATCACGTTATTTGTAACTATAATAAGCAATAGCAGATATGAGATATCCATAATTACCATTTAAAATAAAAAACATGCGCATGGTTTTTTATAAATAATGAGTAAAATAAGGGTAGAAATAATTCGTTGTTTAAAGTTTTGTGGCTGTAAAAAACTTAGAGCGGTTTAATGGTCTCAAATAATAATTTATTTTCTTATTTTTGTCTAATGTAGATAACCTATAATAAAATTAAACAAGTCTTCTGTAGTTATGTGGAAAATATTACCATTTGTACAGTGTACATTATAATATAGGCAATATATAAGTAGTCACTAGTCAGAAAACTTCAAAGCCTAGCTAACATATTATTATTATACTCATTACATACTAATGCAAAATTAAAATCAACCACTTCATATCGCAATTATTCTAATCTAACGAAACGGCTGACACAAATAGATAGATAGATTAAATATTATATCTAAATATGTTAATTAAAAAAATTCTTTTTAAATGCCGTTTGACCTTTTTTTTATAAGAATTAATTATTTACCGCCAATGTTTAACCAGCAATAAGCATATTATACGGCAATATGAAAAATTAAAATAGGTATATTGGAAGCATTGCCCTTAACGAACCTCACATTTCATTTTTTTTTAGAATAAATTAACTTTACTTAATTTGTTCCATTTCTATGTAAGCTTAACTTAATATATTGAAAAATTATGGGTAAATACTACAGGAACGACTTTTTGTACACTGAAAATTATTATTTATTAATAGGTACTATATGCGATATGTGATATGCCTATAGATACATTTATAGTTTACATACTGGATTTATACATTATAATGAGGTGTTCTTTTTCATTGGCATTATAACTATTATACTATACTCTCCATATTCTATAAGGATTTTTTCCGTCATTATTTTACGCCACCTGACTCTTTCTAGAATTATCTTTCTGCATTCCAGTTTCCTACTCTTAAAGTTCTTAAATCTTCTTTTTTGTAAATATCCTCTTTACCTGTATCTGTTAAGTGTAATTGTCTTTACTGTCCTTACTGATTATTTTTATCCCCACCGCATATGTGTCTTAACCAGATGTATATTGTCATGGTTAATCCCCCCCTCCCCATAACAAAAAAAATGTATATAAAAACATTTTTACTTATACAATTTTATTATTTATAACTTTTAATTTGCAAATAATTTTGGCTATGGTTTATACATTTTCCCGAAATATTTATTTCTTTGTACGTGCCTGATCCTAACGTCGTAATTGTTACCTCAATGTCCCTCGGAGGTGATAGTTTATAAAATTATGTAGGTTAAAGTATTGAGATCGTTAATAGTTCTTATATATTATTATAACTAGAAAATAAGGTTTCATGTTTAAATTTATTGTATTCTTTTTCATGGTTTGTTTTTATTACTGTTATATTTATTTATTTATTTAATGTACAACAATTAATAGTAAAAATAACGATTCTAAATTTTCCGGTTTATAAAAGAAATTAAATAAGAAAGCCAGATAATTTAAAAAAGGAAATAATATTTATGACGACGA
Organism: Sitobion miscanthi; assembly: GCA_008086715.1. NCBI lineage: Eukaryota > Metazoa > Arthropoda > Insecta > Hemiptera > Aphididae > Sitobion > Sitobion miscanthi. Next base: position 9,918,241 of record CM017800.1, on the reverse strand, counting down.
GATAAGAACGAAAATTTAAGAAAAGTTGATAGCCGAGAAGAATAGTCGAGAAGTGAGAAGAGGTTGGTGGTTTTTTAAGAAGAAATAAATGGTCAATAAAAAAAATTGGTTCAAAATCACAAATAGTTTCTTCGGGATGAAGAATAAAAAGGGTAGGTGGTATATTAAGAAAAGAAGAAAGGAATGATTGTGGAGAATAAGGTTGTGTCCGAAGTGAATGCGAGGGTGATAGAAAGTTCATTGTAGCTACTAATCAATATAATTACAATAAAAATATAAATAAGTATGCGTTTATAGTAAAGTAAACCCATTATCCATATATCTCATTGTCAGTACAATAAGGTCACAACTCGAAATTTATGAGTTTTGTATTTATAGTGTCTATGAATTTGTAATTTTTTTTTCTTTTTTTTGGAGTATCTTACCTCCTTGTATTAAATAATTTTTGAACTGGTACATATTGTAGTCTTGTATTAAATTGTCACGCTTTTTGACCCAACAAATACAATTTTATTGACATTTATAAAAAAAAAAAAATAAGAAAATTGAAAATATGTACATAAACATTTCGAAAGTATTTTGAAAATTCTATCAAGTATAAAAAATTATAAAATAAAAATATGGTATAAATTTTAAGTATCTCCGGTTATTAGTTATTGAATAATAACAAAATAAGAAAATCGTTGTATAGCAAATTGTTAATTGATGGGGAAATATCCTATGTGTAACTTCAAAGGCGATTGAAAATTTAATTTGGCTTTCCTATGTAGACATTTTTTTTTTTTTGCTTTTGCAGACCCGCTTATAAATCATCAAAGCACAATGTAATTTGTAACTTTTATTTAAAGATACAAAAAACTTCGTAATTAGTAACAAGTTACAAGTTAAATTGTAAATGAGTACTTAACTTGTTACAAGTTACAAAAGTAACCGAGTTACATAACTTTTTGTTACATGTAACTATGATATGCCACACCTGCCCCTAAAAGAGCTAATATAATGGAAAACCAAGTTAGTGCTTAATTATATATCTATACATACCTAGTAAAAGTTGTATTTTTCTAACAAAAGTATTTATATATTAGGTATGTGTTACGACAGCAGAATATATTGATAAATTAAGGAAAAATAAGGAAACTAAGAGACTAAAGAGATGTTATTTATTTTTATTTAAAAAAATGTTAAATCATAATTATTAATACTACATACATTTTGTTTATGGCCAAAATAATATTAAAATCAATACAAAAGGTAGGTACGTAGTGCAATAAAGCCATAACTAGAAAAATTTCGATTTTGTTCTTTCAAGTTGAAATCCCACAAAAGTAAAGATATAATACAAGGATAAAAATCACCTGATTATAATTACAACAAAATTATGAATATATATCTACGATCTACCCTTAACATTATTTTTTGTTTGAAGAACAAATTTTCATTTTTTTCTAACTTCCATATTAATTTCCTGAATATTTGTTTTTTTTACTTAAGTCCTTATTGTACTGACGTTATAATATTACATTAATGTATATGATTGAATATTAGATGATATTATTGAGATCGGACGAGTTTTGGTCGCCGCCCAGTAGCGGTCTCTCGGTGGCCCGAGATAGGTATTACATTATGGAGGTGTATATGAGACTATACGAATCGTTTGCATAAATTTTTTTTTTATCGTATTAATGAACAGAAATTTATAAACCTGCTACAATACATATTATACACTTATAACTAAAAAGATCTCTAAAAAAAATGTTTTTCAGTACATTAGGTTTAAAAAAAACTATCATTATAGTAGTAATTATTAATTACAATAAAATTGATAACACTGCCTATAGGTATATGCATAACAATTTTTTTTTAAATTTAAAACCGCTTAAAGATCGTTTGATCCCAATAAGGTTATCAAAATTAATGTAAGAAGTTATAAGTTTATAACTAATAATCCTATGACAATAATAAAATTAATTTCGTGAGGTGTATTAGTAGATAGTACGATGAATATATAATATAACACACATTCAGGCGTACCTTATCATTATAGAGATTAATGATTATTGTTTATATAAATTATAGATATAGGCATTGGTATATACTATCTAGTGTTAATTTAATAACACCAGCAATAATCGTATAATATAACAATCATATTTTAATCGAAAACTGATTGCCCTGATTATTATCTAATTATTCTAAATTAACATTTAAAGTTAGAAGTATAATCTGTCAAAGTATGGAAAGATAATATTATAATTTATAATAAAGAGAATAATCAACAATTACCGTTATAACGAAACCAGAACTCATGTCAGAGTATCGGAAGGTTAGTAAGTAAAACTATAGCATATTGTTGTTAAAGTTATGGTAAATTAATCTTAATCTTAGTACAAAAAATCCCGTCACAAAGTATCTGAAATACTGGATATACCTATCTCAATACGAATGTAGGAAAAAAAGTCAATTTATTTATTTAAAAAATGATATTAAATAGTAGGTAGTGTAGGGTAATGTTGGCTACACTATCTCCCACCTTCGTCTGTCGGTACAACTGTGTGTGTGTGTCCTATTCTAAATCCTATTATTTTAATTTTATTAATTTATGTGTTCAATTATTTACTAACAATGGGTCGGCGTAAGGGTAGCGCCTCCTACAGTAGTTACATTAAGTGTTGTCAATTATGTACCTATATTATTATAATAATAGGAATAGTATTGTATAGTCCAATTTTCAAAAGCGTCAGGGAAAAAAAATTAAAACAAGGTTTATACTTTATAGTATACCGGCTACCTAAATATAATATAACTTAATATAATATGTATTTAATAATGTAACATGCACATTTAAAAAAAAAATCACGTTGTACAAAGTATATACATTTTACATTTATACATAACTATTAACTAGGTGAACTGTGTAAGACATACATCAATAGATTTCAAGATAATATGTAGCTTATCCGCAAAATACCATATTATTTTTGCTCAGTTCATGACAATATGTTGGCATTTTACTGAAGGAAATTTAAAAGATGTACCTAACATTCATAGGCGTAAATAGCGTTTAGGATTTGGGGGGGGGGGGCTAAAGCCTTACTTTGATAATATTGAATAAGCTTAAAGCAAAATGTAAGAAATGTTTTTGGGGGGATTATCCCCTAAAGCTCGGGGATTTGGCCTATTTGCGCCTATGCTAACATTTTTTGAGTTGAGATAGAAATGTTTTATTAACTACTTTCAATCTCCCACATCTATCTCCAGAAGTCCAGATTTAGGATTTTTATTATATTTTAGTATCGACAAATTTAAACAATAGAAATAATCAATTCTAATAAAAATAATAATAATTTGTGTTTTGAGCGTTATATTTACGTTCTAAAACATATCGGTAAAAGTTTTATTACGTGGTGTTATAGTAATGTCAAATGTCAAATGCTCAAATATCCAGGGACCATTTACACAAATATTGAAAAATCAAAAATACTTAATTGGAACGCCTCATACTCGTATTATTATATTTATTTATTTAATTTGATTTTTTTTCGTTGATTATACCACTCAATACCTACGTGAGTACCTATAAAACTAATGTGCGTTATTTTACCTTGTATTTTGGCAGACCAGGAGTGATAATAAGGCTCGTACAATTATGCGAACAAACTCGTTTTATGGTATTTTGTCGCACTGCACACTGTACCTGCAATGTTATAGTAAATACTAAATAGTATAAATACGCACTGGCGGACGATGACACGAAAACGGTTTGGTATAACAATTAACAACGACCGTTTTAAAACTTATAGACAAAAAATATAACAGTTACGAGTAATCTATACGACTATACTTGACAATTTTACCTACCACGTATGTGTAGCAAACGCCGGAGGTTACAGCACGGTCGTCTGCATCAATACGGCAGACATGTATTATAATATAGGTGGGTACTAACCACTATTGGTACCTGTCGGCGAAAAACTCAGCCAAGTTGGTTGAGCGACAAAAACGTTTACGGAAGGGGACGCAAAATCGGTTGGTATTAGATCAAGGCCGGAATGTCGTCACATTCCATTGGTTGTGAGCTATGACTTATGACTACAGACGGACCGTTTAACAGAATTGAAAAAAGGTATTCCATATTTTCATACTATTATTGAACGCATTACCGATGGTAGAACTGGGCCTCAGTGTCCTCCCTAATGATCATAGAAAAGTTTGGTTATTAATAGGATTCTACGGACTTCAACTGTTGTATAGGATTTATTGTACTTATATATTCATAGTTCCTACTTAGTATTTAACAGGCAGACGCCCGCCAAGTTGGGTACTGGGTACATGAAATAAATTACGTAGGTACAGTATCTATAGATCAAGATAACATAAGTATTTATGTAATAGGTATACATTATACCTAATAGTTCAATAACAAATTTTAGACCAAATTAATTTCAACGGGCACCCTGATTTTGAAATTTTACGCCTAACTGCTCCGGTCGCAAATCTTCGTTGTCAGGGATGAACGTTGAGTGAGTATATATCTACACTTCGGGCTATAGAGGGGGAACATAACGGTTGTAACATAGCCAGTAAAATGCTTTACATTGCATTGTAAAGCATTACAATTAATAGTCTCTAAAGTCAAAAAAATATTTGACGACATTCAAGTAATAATATTATTGTTACTACTTACTTGAATACCTCTCTTTAAAGCGGATGACACGGGCTTGCATATTATCTTCGATACTTTTTGCGTTTTGTATATTATTCGAACGTTACCTATTGGCTATTAATATTTATTGTTATCGATTAGCCGACCGCCGACAAAATGTGTTTGATCGTGGATACCTGCAGTCGGCAATAAGTAATAACCAATAAAAGTCCATAGGTCATAGGACATGCGGCATGTACATAAATAGTGTACCTACCTAATACGGTGTAAACGATAAAGAGGTAATACCTCGAACTATATTCGAGGACTCGAGGTCATTGCTCATTGGACCTCTTTTACAATGATCGTTTAGGTATTTATTAGTTTACTACCAAGTCAAGCTGAGCGGGTATCAGATTTGTTAGCTTTTCACAGAATCCCAGATGAAGTTTAAAAACTCACGACCTAAATCACTATAATCGAATGGGGGGCCACGACATTTATAATATTTATACTATCATTTATCAGCTAAAATTCTTAAGGTCGTTCGACTGTTATAGTCGACCGCGCGCGCTTTTCAGTATCACTGTTCCCCACTCTCATCGGTAACGGTCACGTCATCGTTCTTAATGATTATTGTTATTATTATTGCCAGTCGGCAGTCACAACTCACAAGTGATGTCATTACCGTCCCGAGTTCTCGTACACTGTTAACACGTGCGTGCCGTCGTTCCGCGGCTTATTTTCTCTTGTATTTCGGATTTTCACTTTCCGCGCGGTGCAAACGCCACACCTTTCGTCGTGTCCCGATCCAGATAAAACGTTTCCGATTCTTTGCACTCATATGTCCTGTTACAGCCTCGACGATAAATCCATTTCAGATATCGGGTGACTGCAAAATAACCATTAATGTCTTAGAGGAGACCCGTAGGTATTCCCCGCGCATCCGGTTCAACGTTTTTTTCGCCGTTCTCGCACACTTGGACGTCGCAGGTGACATTATTGGTTGTACGGAAATATTGTATGCGGAACCGCATTCGTTCGTTTGGCTTTGCTTTTCCGTTCGGTAATCGGTGATCACACAGACCGCTAGACGGGAAAAAATTCGACACGCGCGTGGACCAGAACCGACGATGAGGTACTGTTTGAGTGACATGTTCGTCAAGACCATGCCGAGCTTGAAACTCAGTGACAAAAAGTGAGTAGCCACTAGTTCCGGGAATTCGTACAACCTGTTGCCAGTAAAATGATGATTGTAACAAGATTATTTGCGATCGTAGCTATTTATTGCATATCATGATATCTATAACCTATAGCCAAAGCTCATGGACCACAGTTGCGACAGACGATAAAAATAATTGTTATTTTAGAGTTATTACGTCAATCGACACGACTGTCGGAAAGTTATCACTCGTGATTTGTATATTGTAAAAACCTTTTGAAAGGCGGGATGATTATTTTCAAACTTGTATTAGGTATTTCCGGCTGAATGTAGACGGACTTTTTAGTTTCTATCGACTATTGCCTTTTACCTTTTATCTATGGACTATTGAGGCCGTCTACCCTCCTTTTATTCGCAGTTGTGTGTGTGTGTTGCCTATACTTTATGAAAAAAAAATAATATTATTTGTACATATTATTATTTATTATACTTTAAAAATACAGCTGATCATTTCTCGTGCATGAATAGTGTGATGTAACGATTTCTAATTCTAATTGCTAGTGATCATAAGTCATAACGAAGATTTAATTAGTTTAATTTGACAGCCAAATCATTTGTAATAATAATAATATATTATGTTGATATCATCGAACATTCATTTAAATTATATATTAGGTATAACAATTTTTATTTTTATGATCCTATTATAATAATGTATTGAAACGTCTTGTTCTTTTCTTAATTGTCAAGAACCAATTTTCAGTGTTTTCATTGATTTGAAAAACTTATTAAATTGTTGGCCTAAATTAATATCTTGTTTAAAAATTAAAAATCACGAAATAGATGCTACTACATAGCATACTATATAGGTATATTTTTTGATTAATGTTATGGATGTTATGAATTATAATTTATATTTTCTATTTAGACTACAGTGTAGTTATTTACCATATTATTATTGGACATTGAGTAATATTTTATGGATATCATTAATATTTATAGTCACGATATCTACATAATAATGATGACGATTATGATGATGGTGATGGTGATAATAATAATAACAAATAATATAATACCTAGTTGATTGATAAGTAATAATATGTATTGCTTTATGCCTACCTAATGTCCTAATTATTATTTACATTTAAAATAATAATTTTATGAACAATTAATAATTATCATTATAGAAATTTATGGTTAATAAAATGTTTAAAAATTTAGTTTACATTGATCAAATAGAAAATAATTGGTGTTGATATATAGAATTATTATTATACTGATAGTAAAATACATTAAACATTCTATATTGTTAATTAATTATTTGATTGAAAAAATTTATTTTTTATTTTTTACCACATCATTTTTATATTAATTAATATAGAATTATAACGCTATATATTTTTACAGTATGTTGTGCATTCAAGAAGAACTCGGAAACCTAAAAGACAAGGAACCGGTCAAAGATAATGCTGTTGGGAACAACAAATTGGAATCTGATGTCTTAAAATCCAGTGGCTGGTTTGATGGATGGTTAGGATGCTTAAAACCAATGTTGGGGGGAATCATGGGAAAAGGAAACAGTCATGATCTTAAGTCTTATCAAGGTAATTAAAAAATTATTTAAGTCATCAAAACTGGCTAGCTTAAGAGTATGCAGTTTGAGCATTTCAATATTTACAAACAATTTATTATTTTAAAACACTCATAACTTGCTTCAAAATTAAAACACCAAAAAAAGTCCTCGATAAATTCTTACCTACATTTGATAATAGATAATTAAAAGTGACAGAGTAAAATGAATATGAAATATGCTATTTCATGTTTAACAAATCTACTCTTAAGAATCTAGGAAAAAAAAAGCCCCATACCAAATAAATACATTATTCTTTTTTATTATGATTTACATAATTTAATATAATCATTACATTTATCAATGTACCTAACACTTCTTTAATATAGTATCTATAACCATAAAATACTAGTATAGTAACAATTGTTTTCCATTAATTATTATATTATTAGGTATGTATCTAATTTAATATTTATTATACTAAACAATACATTTATTTTATTAAAAGGTAACTATAAAAAAAATTACATCTAGTTTATGACATTAAACAACAACTAATTATACACAGTTAAAAAATCATATAACATAAACTATAAATCAAAATATATATAATGAATAGTTCAATGACATATTATATATTTTGTATTACTTATACTGTTATTATAAAGCATACAAGTATAGCTGCAATCTTTTATCTTGCAATTACTTTTATTACCCTACTATACTTTAATCTTTTATATTTCAAATGTATATTTATATTTATAGTTAAATAAATATTTGGTGTATTATTTTATTGAATATTATCATGATGTAAAATTGTTTACTATACATATATATATGGTTATAGAATATAAATATGTCCAAAAAAGGTTAGGTTACCTATATACAAATATTAAATTATAAAAGGTACACTATAATGAAAATGTGTTGTGTATTTAGTTAGTACGGGGCTTTTTTTTCCGAATACCACTCTTAAGTACATAACTCTTAAAACTGTATTAATTTATTATATATTTAATTGCATTTTATAAAAGCTTAAATAGTATATTGTTTCACTCAATTTCATATTATTATTAGGTAAAAAATGTATGATAATTTGTAATATTCTTAAAATTAGAGAAATAAAAAAATCTAACCCTTATGGTGTTTTGTAGATAACTGGGATATTCCATTTGAATCGATTAGTGATTTACAATGGTTAGGCTCAGGAGCCCAAGGTGCTGTATTCAGTGGAAAATTAAAAAATGAAATTGTAGCAGTGAAAAAGGTGCGCGAACAAAAAGAAACTGACATCAGACACTTGAGAAAACTGAATCATCCCAACATAGTACAATTCAGGTGAGCATATTAATAATTAATTAGATACTAATAATAAATTATACAATTTAATTTGTACCAGATAATTATTAATAAGTTTATTTGTATTTTAGGGGTGTATGCACTCAAGCTCCTTGTTATTGCATAGTGATGGAATATTGTCCGTATGGACCACTTTACAATTTGCTTAGAGATGGTGAAGAAATACCACCCATGCGATTAGTATCCTGGGCCAAACAAATTGCATCTGGCATGTATTATCTACATGTGAACAAAATAATTCATAGAGATCTTAAAAGTCCCAAGTATGTAGATTGTAGAAACTGTATTTTAATTTGCTTAAAATTGTATTTTAACATGTTTATTGTATCGCATGTTTAAGCGTCTTGATTGGTCGTCAAGAAATGGTGAAAATCAGCGATTTTGGAACAAGCCGAGAGTGGAATGAGATAGCACTAAAATGAGTTTTGCTGGAACTGTAGCCTGGATGGCTCCTGAAATCATTAGAAATGAACCCTGTTCAGAAAAAGTGGATATTTGGTAAATAATTATAAAATACTGTTTAATGATTATTTTTTAATAAATTATTCAATTTTTGTTACATGTATTATATTTCAGGTCATTTGGTGTAGTTTTATGGGAACTTATGACTTGTGAAACACCATATAAAGATGTAGACTCGTCAGCTATTATATGGGGTGTAGGGAGTAATTCTTTACATTTACCAATACCTTCATCATGTCCAGATGGTTTTAGATTGTTAATTAAACAATGTTGGGCAGCTAAACCACGTAATAGACCATCTTTTAAACACATAATGATGCATTTAGACATTGCCAGTTCCCAAGTGCTAGCGAGTACACCAGATGAATACTTTAAAACACAGGTATAAATATAAACTAATAATACTGGTGAAAATAATATTTAATTAATTAACCATGTGCTAATTACAAATTATAAATAATAAAAATAAAATTATTTTTTAGGCACAGTGGAAGAAAGAAATACAAATACACATGTTACAAATGCAGACTAATGGAAGTCATATTCCCAAATTTGAAGAAGATCTTATTAAAAAAAGAAAAAATGAGTTAAAACACGCACAAGACATTAGGGAGCATTATGAGAGAAAATTGGAACGTGCCAATAATCTTTATATGGAACTAAGTGCTGTGTTATTACAATTAGAACAACGAGAAAACGATTTAATTAGGTAAGTAATTTAAAATTTTAAACAATGATTTTCGTATACTTATCATAGATAATATATAAATAATCGTGTTAGGAGAGAAAAACAAATGTCTAAAGTGTACAAAAAACGACTTATAAGACCTTTATTAAAAGCTCAAGATAAATTGAACAAGCTGAATAAATCTGATTCAACTACCACATCACCATCATCACCAGAAAGACTTTGTCAACAATTTGACTCTGTATGTATTTATTGTCAATTGATGATATATTTTAATGTTTTCTGAATTAGAAGAAGTTTTATTTTATTTTATATTTTTTGAACAGAAGTTAACCAAAGCTACACTTTATGCTCAAGTCAGTAGCAATTCAAACAAACCAGAATCAATTGCTGTTACACCAAAACAAAATCTACGGAAAACAAGACCTAGAAAAGCTCAAATCATATGCTCAATTGTAAAAAATAAAAAGGTTCGATCATCAAATAAATACAATTTAGTATATACTTAAATAGATATTTAATTACAGTATGATACATCAAAAGAAACTAACTGGAAGAACAGTCACCAAATAAATAGCAATAAAGTCAACAGTGAAACCCAGACTGAAACTATTGATTCAGGACTTCAACAAGACATGCTCAATGGTAACATGTCTGATTCTGCTCATTCACAAGTAAATATCAAAATATTTAAATATATTATTTTATAAGATTTTACTAATTATATATTTTATTACATGTTTAAAGGGTGAAGATAGTTCTTGTAGCAGTGGTGTGAGACTGAGCGACGATGAACATTTAGATAGACTGGGCAGACAAGTAAATGAAATAATTAACAATAATAGACCTTCCAACATGACCGATATATCAGATTATTATCAGGATACTGAACCTATTTCTAGTAACTTCAATCTTAGGAGAAAAAGGTAAAATACTCTTTTTTAATTTGACGTATGTAAATGTATTAATTTATTTATTTTCAGTGCTGGTCGGCGTCCAATTGGACCTGGTTTACGAGTACGTCGATATAGAATGACACAATATTGTCAAGAGCCAAATGGAAATTCTTTCTCATTAAGTTCTTCAGCAGAAGTAAGAGATTATTATAAACTTTCATTGTTTAACTAATTAAAGTATTGTGTATTTTATTCTTTGCAGAAACACGATTTCTTAGAGGCCGAAAGTTCAACATCAGACTCTGACATGAAAGACATTGATCTAGATTCGAGTTTTTATAAAGTATCTAATCAATTTCCAGTTTAATACCGTGTATAAAACCATAAAATTGTGCTACGTCTACAATTTTTGATTTAATTATTTTATTATCATTTAATAATACCAGTCCAAACATTATATTTTTCTCATAACAATGTCAAATTTAATTTCAATGCTATCACATCCAAAACTTCACAATTTTTTTTTTTTTTTTGTAAATTAACTTGCGTATCTTAAACTAACATTTTTGTTTTGTCATACAACTGTTTTATAATTACTATTATTAATTATTATTTTCGTTACTTTTTTTTAAAAAAAAAATGTAGTGTATTTCTAATGAAATATTCAAATATTGATTTTTCTTAATTATGTTAACAATATTTTGGATATTCTTAAAGTAACAAAAAATATCTGTGATTATATAAAACAACAAGAAAGAGCACTTATATAACAGCTTGTGATATCATTTTAATGTGTCTAAATTAACACATTAATAATTCATATTTGTGACATATTTGCTAGACCAAAATAGGATGGAAAATAATTATGATATTGCATAGCTTGTTATATAAGCAATCAAATAAATTGACATACTATTGTTAATATTTGTACTGATTATATGTAGTTGCTTAACAATTTTATGAGCAATAATTATTGATCTCTTTTGCCATTTATAATAATGTGATGTAATTTAATTTAATTTGTAAAAATACATGTTGTGTACTGTAGACTGGCCTTATATTAAGGCAAATTATTGTTTAGGAATTATTATATAATTTATATTTTTAGGCTTGGTCTCTTTATTTTGTATGCTGTATAGAAAAGAGATATAGCTTATAAAAATACAAAATTTGTTTAAATAGAAGAAGCATTTGTTTTGTTTTATATAAGTGTCTACATCTGAAAAGTACCATTATAAATAATTGCTGTTGTACCCTGATAATATATAAATAGTGAATACATTATTTTTCTTAAAAACTAATATATTATGATTCTTGTTAGAATTATAAATAGTACTTACTTTAATAGTTAAAAAAAATAAACTAATTTAAAACTACTTTTTGTGGTATGAATGTAATATCAATACACAATTAAATATCATTAAGAGGACGCTACACCCGCATGTCTTATCTCCGTCTTACAGATACAACATAGCAAAAACTGTTTTGTGCGGAAAAAAACCGAGAAGGCTACAATCATAACTATAAGAAACGAGGTTTTCACCTCATAAAAAGAAGAACTTTGGCTGTGCAACATTGTTTTTATTTTTTTTATATCACTTATATGAAAAAAGTTTTTACTGTTTCAAAATCCATTATTGTTTGTGTTTTTTAAACTTGAAAAACTATTTTCGTATAAATGATATCAAAAAAATAAAAACAACCAAAGCTCTCCTTTCTATGTGGTGAAAATCTCGTTTTTTATAGTTATGACTGTAGCCTTTCCGCACAAAACAGTTTTTGCTATGTTGCACATTTGTAAGACGGAGACAACACATGCAGGTATAGCCCTGCTTTTAATACTAGATATTTGAAATATAACTTTTTAAAATTTGTAACAAAAGACAATTTATTATGGACCTTTAATGTGTTAATTAAGAACAGACTAAATTTAAAATACTTATCTCAGGAATGGTAAGTTAAACAGTTACCATTGTACATCTCTTTTGAATGATCTTCAGATTTATGTTTTCCAAGTACTCTAATGTATAAGTATGTTTTTCCCACTGTATATAGGCTACATCTAAATAATTTGCACAATTTCGTGAATTTTACGTATTTTGTCGATATTTGAACTTAAAATGCTTATTAAAAAAAAAATCACTGGATTTTTAATATTTATTATAGAGCAAAAATTATTCTTAATTTAATTTAAATTTATCCTTTTGGCAGTGGCATAGCCAAGGGAGAGGGGTTCGGTGTTTTGATAACAACCAATTTATATTGATGTGTATTATTATAATATTTAATTTATACATTATAATCAAAAATAATAACGGAACAAATGCACTTTACCACGCCCTAACGAATTTCAAAATTATTTTAAAAAAGACGAGTTTTTCGACGCTGATTTCGCAACTGTTTGATTTTTTTTGCGGAAACCATATTTTGGAAGTTATAGCCATCCAAAGTTTACAATTTTACGTTTATGCGCATGCGCGCAACGCTACTTGATTGCCACGCGCTGCAGCCCAACAATTTTTTTTTACGTTTTTTAACAAAATCTGCTGGCGTTAAAAAATCGAAAATATCCCCCAATTTGTTGCGTAAAACCACCTTGGGTAGACCTCGGAATTAAAAAAAGTTGTTAAAAAACACAAAATCTGCTGGCGTTGCCACTCGCTCGTTCCGCTGCGCTCGGACAAAAAAATAGACTAAACATAAAGCTCCGGTCACCAAATACGAGTTCCTCTGCGGAGCATTAAAGCAGTGTTGCGCGCATGCGTATAAATGTAAAATCACAAACTTTGGATGGCTATAATTTCCAAAATAATGGTTCCCGCAAAAAAGTTCAAACAGTTTCGAAATCAACGTCGAAAAACACGTCTTTAAAAAAAAAAAAATTTGAAATTCGTGAGGGGCGTGGTAAAGTGCATTTTAGCCAAATAGGAGTGAATACTAGTAAATATATGGTCTATAAATGTATAATGTATGTAAAATATATAAAGATTAATAATATTATATATTATTTTAAATATTTCGTGTAAACCTAAGGTGTTAACCGGCGAAATGTATAGGCAAAATAGTTACTTATTACTTAGTAATTTTTATAATTTATAGATTTGCCTGGGTGAAACGAAGATGGCGTTTGGGTTGTTCGTGCTTGCGTATTTCATACAATGCGCTTTTGCCTTTTGGTAATACAAATATATGCTTCTACGTCAACCAGTCAGAAAATTTTCCGTGGAAATAAATATTTAATTTAAGCCTTAAAATAAAATGAAAACAAACTTACGCGTAAACACTGACTTACGCTAAAACCTATAGCTATGTCATTATCTAAGATCGTACGATCATACGTTCAGGTCTCCTCCGCCGAAGAAACAGCTATTTCCATCCGTCTTCATCTCATTCCGAACTAAAACTTGAAAGTATCGAGAGATTTTATAAAATCAATCTGAACGTAACGATACTTAACGATAATTGCGAGTAAGTCTTATATTACCTATTTAACTGTCTATTCATGGTTGAATTTATTTTTGTTTAATGAAATTATTATAATCATTAATCATCGACTTTGGTGAACATCGACAATTGGCGATTGCCATAGACGATATAACCATAGATTATATTATTAAACTATATAATATATTAATATTTATATAATCTATGATATAGGTAACTACAAGTTACAACTAACTAGATTATAATTTTTATAAATCCATAGACCTTATGGCTTATACCTACTCAAAACGGTTTATGACACAGATATGAATTGTTCCGAGAAGTAAAATTCAACAATCTATTACTATATGTCTATATGTATATATTAATTATAAACATATATATATATAATTTAATTATAAATTTCCCTTGGACGCGGCATCACGCGTGAACGGCTGGACCGATTTCGCTAATTCTTTTTTTGTCGTGATCGTAATTGTCGGGAGAAGGATCTTAACTCTTACGTAAGATCGTAAATAATTTTTTTTCACTGCATAAGTTTGAGTCATCGACCCTAACAATGACCATAGTATATAAACATATAATATTATGCTGGATTTATTTTCCTTTGGGACGGGTACAGATTTCCCGATTTTGATAACAATTGATAACAGCGAACTTGATGAGAAAAAAAATGCTCATGCCAACCTACAAAAGTTAGAAAAAATCCCAATTACCGCGGCGTTCACCAGCGAATAAATCAAAAATAAAAAAATCTGTTTGATATGATTGAAAAAATGTATTACGAGAAATTTTGCCTTCTATAAAATAAAACCCTGTTTAGTTAATCTGTCCCAGCCCCGCAAGCCCATACGCCGACTGCTTACCCCGTGCGCACGCCTATGATCTTAGATCATCATACATAGTAAGCCTGTGATCATATAGAGTTGGTACATATTTTAAAGAGCACCGAAGTGAACGGGATCAGCTATAATATATGTGTACAAATATACAATTAATGCGTTTTTGAGTCTTTGAACGTATACTAATAAGTTATAATATTGCCAATGTATTTCACCTGAGGCAACTTTTGTCCGAGCAACGCCGGGTGGGACAGCTAGTTATATATATAATATATCACTGTAACACAAATTTCTAAGAACGGTACTACCCAACCCGGCTGGCCTTTTATGCTCCGTCTACAACTATATAGTAGTTTTTTTTATAGTATGACTATGAGGTCTACGTATACTATCTATAGTTCTTAAAGGCATATTAAGCATATAAGCACTGGCGAGGAACTAAAGGGGGTGCAAGAATGCAACCCCCTCCCCACATTTGCTTTGGCATATTGCTTACTTGCTTCCTGGAAAGCAAATACTCTACACAACATGTATTTTTCAGTAGGCTGGAGAACCTAAAAAAAAATCGAGCACATTCATTTTGAGGACTAAAATAAAGTCTTGCCATCAGGATGGAATTTTCAGAACCTAACCTTAGCAACCCCCCCCCCCCCATTAAAAATTCTAATTTTAATATATTCTCATTAGTCATTTCTCAGTATAGCTAAAGATTATTCGATTATCGAATGCTGATGGTCGGATGGGCGGGTTTAGCGCATGGCTGTAGTTTAGCGATAACAGCCGTGCAATATCAAAGCTAACCTCAAACTTTAAAGCGGCATTGAAATCCTTAATTTTATTTCCCATAATTCCATCAAATATCAAATAATTATTAATTTTTAGTCATTTAACAAATATTACTACATTAGTAATATACTTTAAAGTTCATACTTGTATTTTCTAATTTCTATTCGATTGAAGTAATTAGGTAATTTATCATCAAATTTGATTAATTTTTTGTACGAATTTAACTATTTTTTCATCTTATAATACTTAATTAAAAACCAATAATGTTTTCGAAGTCACTGATCAATTTGTGCAGACAAGGATTAGGTTCTACAAAAATTGTGCAAAACGTTTTGTGTAAGTTCATCTTATTCTACAGAAAAAATATCCGTGTTTGTTTTGTAACATGCTGTCTGCATTATTCATATTATGTAGTAAATAATTTGTGAAATTCTCTGATAATCTTGAAAAATTTTTCTAAGATTATAAAATATAGTACAGACCGTATTTAATAATTAAAATACTTATGTTATTTGAGAATTAATAATTTGCTAACATTTAACTGTACCTACTAAATAGTAATAAGATTATACCTCGGATTATACTAAAATTCACCAATTTGCATTTTTAGGCTGAATGATTTGTGTTTACTTAAATGTTTGTTTAAATTGTACATTACTTAATATATCCCAATTGTAATTGCGAATCAAGTGCTGAAAGTACGTCCTAATGTTTATTTCTTTGGTTGTATACTGATTTCCTGAGTTCATAACAATACAGTAATAAATAGTAGGGATAAATACATTTAATTAAAACGAATTAAAGTAAATTATAAATTATTAAACACATGAGAAACATACTTGTAGACAACTAAACTATAAATACAGTGAGCTCCGCTTAATGTGATCACTGATTTATAGAATCAACCATTTATTGGAATCAAAAATGAAAATCTCAAACCAAATATATATTGAAAAAAAGATGCTTTATGGAATCAACTAGTTAATAAAATCAAAATGGCCCGAACCAACGTGATCACATTAAGCGGTACTCACTGTACTTCTTTATTTATGATTTTGTTGAAGTTCACCTGACTTATTGATTCTAATAATATTAGTTGCACTTGACTAGTTAGTAATCTTAATTTAAATATCTAGTACAATTTTATTATATTGATGCTTTGAAAATGTCAAAACTTAAATACCTCATACTTATTAGCTTCATAAATTGTATACAGTTTTAACTTTAAATAATAAGTCTTTAATGACTACCAAATAAATTAGAATTTAGTGTAATTTATTTTTTTCACCTAAGTTTTTATTTGATGTACTATATTTTTATTTAGGTAAACGTAATTTGTATGAGCGTGCAGCCATAGGATTGGATAAATATGAGTTCTTCCGAGAAAAAATTGAGAAACAGTTTTCTGATTCAGATAAACTGTTATTTCGAGAGC
Organism: Sitobion miscanthi; assembly: GCA_008086715.1. Taxonomy (NCBI): domain Eukaryota; kingdom Metazoa; phylum Arthropoda; class Insecta; order Hemiptera; family Aphididae; genus Sitobion; species Sitobion miscanthi. The sequence continues at coordinate 9,900,952 of CM017800.1, read as the reverse complement.
GTATGAATTCTTTTGCAGATCCTGAGTCTAGTAGTTTAATTTTTACTGAAGATTTAAAACAAATCGTACACATGGTAGGTGATAATGAAGCAGATTTAACACTTGTGGAAAAAATGATGAAGAAGTAAGTATTTTGTCCTTAATTTATTTAAAATGTTTAAATTCCAACTAACATTATATTAACTATAGATATAATAAGCAAAACCAAGGATTAAGGTTTGGAAATTTTACTTTTGGTCCAGTTGTGATGCGAATGTATTACCATCTCAATAAACCTGATATTGCGTTACAAGTAAAGATAAAATTTGATTATTATAAACACAAGGGAAAAAAGACTTAATTGAAATTTTTTTTAGTTGTTTAATGACCCAGAAATGGATGGATTTTTCAATCATTTAAGTTCTTATCAAATACTCATGGACTTATTATTTGTAAATGAACAGTTTGATCAAATATTAGTTGTATATAAAACAATTCAAGAAAGACAATTGCAAATAGCCAAGTTTCCTAAAGGTGTGATGATGTTAGTTTTTGCTGCATGTTATAAATTGGTAAGATTTTTTGTATAAGTTTGAATATGTATTTATATTTTGGTTTTCATTAAATGAGTGACCTACTGAGGAAATTGATTTTAATATGTGACCTATGAATCGTATTATTTTATACTGTATATTATTTAAATGCTAAAGACTGTTTTAGCTTATTATTTCCAAAATTCTATCTTGGTATATGTATCAGCTCTTATTACTATAATTTACTTAAAGTTAATATTTTATTGAGTTATATTTTCTGTTGAAATAACTAAATAAAATTAATAATGTAGTATGTTACCATTTCAATTACAGGTAGATCACGTCACACATTGTATGAATATTACATTTTGAAATGATTTTATTATATTTACCTAAATAAACCTATTTATTCAATACAATATTCGAATAACTTTAAGTGGTTTTATTTTATTGACAATACCAATATTTATTTTAAGTTCATAATAATAATGATTAAAATAGTTAAAAAAAAACAAACTGCTAATGATTTCTAATGATATATGTAATTTTATTCTAGAATACAACTGAAAGTTTTGAATATGCGTGTAAATTGTGGAGTGATCAACAAGAAGCTGGCCATAGTCCGATTAGAAAAACAATAACTTTTTTTGCGGCCAATGCGATAAACCAGAATAGTCCTCATATTGCTCTTGAAGTAATAACATCAGTCCGAAATCAATCGTATGTGACACTCCGTAATATAAAAGTGGTAGCATTGTGTGATTTGGGCCGAATTGTCGATGCTTTGCCTCTTCTTAGAAGTGTATTGTCATTGGATCAACCAATGTCTGGTGGTCCTGTGGTAAAACAAACTTATTGTAGAGATGTCGTGAGTATTCATCATAGCATTCAATTTTTGATAAATTATAATTACTCATATTTGTTTAATATTTTATATTTATATATCAACATTTTTAGAAATATATTTTGCTTCTAAATATGAAATTACAATTAAATGTACTGTTTAAATACTTCCAGCTATATATGCATACATTTTTTTATAAATCATAAAATTTTCAAAGCCAATTAGTTATGCAGCCAGTTAACCTTTCATTGCTGCATATTTTTTTACATAAAATTTATATATTATATTTTTTCCAAATTTTCAAGTCATTCAAAAGTATGTGTCAAAGTCAAAAATTAAAATTATTTATCGACATAGAACATTATATTCTATGACATTTACTCGGTCACTGTGATATTTAAATTTGATAATATTTTATATACTACTGGCAGGTTGCATAAACAGTCACTAAACATTTAACGAACCAATAGCGAGCTAGCTAGATGCAACCGGCATATGATATGTGTATGTCCATAGCAATACAAGGTTAATTAATCGGTACAAAAAAAAAAAAAAAAAATGATAATAGTAATAATGAACGTAAACAACTTTTTACCTTTGTAATGTAATAAACAGAAGTACTTAGGTACAAGTTGATGATCATTGGTCATTCTTCTTGCTTGACTAGGTCCTATAGTACAGAATATAGTTAGCTTAGTGGTTTGCTGTTATATTACATATTTTGAATGTAATAATAAATCACTTTAAAAAACAAAATGTATATTTCATAAAAAACATTAATAGTTTTCCTTGATGTTTAAAGAAACTATTTTTATGATAGTACCTACCATTTAGACTTGAATTTTCTAAAGCTTAAGTCAACCTTTTGATTCCTCCCAAATACTTTAAAGTTAAAAAAAAAAGATATAATTGTAACTTTATTAGTATATTTATTATTACATAATTCACAAATTATAGTTATTTAATTATTGTTTATAATTAAATATTTAATAATAAGTAATTGGTTCTTTAGTAGGTTGTAAAAAATTATTTAAAATCAATCTATACAATTTAAAGAATAAATTCATAAGAGTTTAGTGAAAATACATTAAAAAAAATAAAAATTATACATGTAATTTTAGTTATGTTTAAAAATAAATATAAAATTCAAATAAAAGTATATTTTTGTCTTTATGGTAAATTGCCAAAGTTAACATATTACTTGTTATTCTCTTCTGTGTATAAAAACCTATGACATGTTTACAATTTTGCTTAATATAGTGAATATTATATTGAATTAACAGGTTATATTAAAAATATTTCATTTAGGTATATTTGATTAAAATGTTTTATTTAAAATTTATGTTTTTTAATAGTATTCTAGATATTTGAATAGTTTTAAATTGTTTAATACTATGTGTTAAATTTATAACTTTGAATGTGATTTAGATCAAAAAAACATATTTCACTGATTGGTTAAATACATACATAAAATTAAAATATAAAATTCACTTTATTGAGATGACCTTTTATTATTATATAAAAAAAAAAAAAAATGGTCAATTGAAATAAATTTAATTTTTAAATTGATGCACATAAAAGAAACTTGTACCAAACAAGTTTTAATTTAATTTACAAATAAATGTATTTTAATAGCTTTTAAAATATCATAATAACTATGAAATAAAACTACTGAAATTTAAACCTTTTTTACGGTTTCTAATTAAATAGGAATAGTTTAAAATGGATTTGAATTTTGTGTTTATTAGTTTTTACATTAAAAAAAAAAAAGCAGAGTGTTATGTTATGGGTGGGGTGATGTTAACTAATAATTTATTTCATTTGTCAGTAAACCTCTAAAGACCTCCATTTATTTGTAAATTTGTAATTGTTATAAATTATAACAATTATTGTCAAATTTATAAAATGTATTATAACTTATAATCACGATTTAAGATAGTCTATCTTAAATATAAAATTGTGCTTATAATATAAGTCCATATACTTTTGTTTTATCAATTCATATTTGTTTAATAACCACAAATATTAATTTTATTAATAGTTATTTATATTATTTTAGATAAATTTAGTGAAAGCTGCAGCTGAAAAACATAATGATAAAGAAACATCATTAGAGCTGGATAGAATATTTAACCAACTAGAAGAGTTAAATATGATATCTGAGACTGTAAGTAATAACATCTTATTTTTATTTTCTCAAATAACTATATGTTTAATAATTATATTGACAATATTTTTTTTTCTTCTCTAGACACTTGATTCGCTTCTATGTTCAGAAATTAAAATGATCGATAGATCAGATACCAACAACAGAGAATCAATAGTAGGGGCCAGCTATCAATCAGGCCGACCGTATAAAAAACGAGAATTTAGACGTCCTGGTATTAGTGATTTGTTGTAAAACTTGAATTGCATTTATGTAAATCATAAACTATTTTTTGTAGATTAATAATGTACTGTTTATGTAATAATTAAAAAAATAATAAAGTTTAGTTTTTTTTTTATTGAAATATAAACATTTTGTTCACTTTATAATTATATAATATGCACATGGACATTTAATTACATATAGCATAAATATACATACAAAATTTGTAAAGTAAAAAAATTACAACATTTATTTGATTCAGGTTGATACGAAAAACATTTTACTATTGATCACTATGCTATATAAGTTATGTTTACAAAAAATGGAATTTAGCAGAAAAACAATTTTATTAAGTAGTAGGTAAGTAGGTTATTGCTTTTCAGTTCCTTATTAATAACAATTTGTATTGAGGGCCTATTTAAATATTATTTTAACAATATGATGAGTTAAAAAAATATAAATTAGTAAAAATAGTTAATGAATTATTCGGTAGCATCAGTTTTGCTGACTGAGTATGGCTCTGGTACGACGATGTGTCCACTATCAATAATTACAATATTATCAACGGGTTTGTCTCGGGAATCAGTTTCTGCTGCTTCTGCTGCTCTAATTGTTTTCTGAAAATAATTAAATCGATTATAACTAAATACCTATTCAAAATATTTTAAGAGTATATTATATATTTACCATTCCTTTGATAACTTTTCCAAATACAACATGACGACCGTCTAACCAGGAAGTTTGTTTAGTGGTAATGAAAAATTGAGATCCATTGGTGTCTTTTCCAGCATTGGCCATAGACAACCAGCCAGCACCATAATGCTTCAGCTTAAAGTTTTCATCTGCAAACTTTTCTCCAAAGATACTGCGGCCACCAGTACCGTCACCTTTCGTAAAATCACCTCCTTGGATCATGAAGTCCTTGATAACTCTGTGAAATTTACTGCCCTTGTAACCTTCACCTTCTGGTTTCTTCGCTAACTCGATAAAATTCTGTGCTGTCTTGGGTACAGTCGCGCCAAACACTCCGATTTCCACACGTTGAGGTTCACTTGATCCCATTTTGATGTCAAACCACACCTATTCAAAGAAAAATGTTCATAATTATTGGGCGCATTGTGTACACGAGTTCATTGACGTGTCCAGTTCAACTTACGATGTCAGTGACCTTAGGTCCTTTCTTCGGTGGGTCCTCCGATGCATGGCTGTACATCACCACGAAAATTGTGAAAACCGTTAACGGTAGTATGGCCCATTTCAATAACGTCATGATTTTATAAGTAGATATCATACAACTTTTGCAAAATATACAAAAGGTGTTACAACTAAAAGTCCGGAAGTGTGCGCACAAGAGAAACACGACGACTACTACGGACCAAGTTAGTTGGACTAACCACTAACCAACAACTATAGGTATTACTATAGGACAAGAATGGCCAATGGTGGGAAGTGAAGACGTGTAGAATGAATATGTGGACAAAAAAACACAATGTACCAACGATAAAAATGTAAAAATCTTTATCAATTTTCTCGTACTATCGGGGAAACTATCGATTGTTTTTTATTTTCGAAAACAATTTATTCTAGTGTTTACTATATTTTTAATTTAATCTAAATAATTATTTCTCGTTTTCATCACATTGTTATTACGCATATATAGAAAAAAAACAAAACAATCGCCGTTCATTAATTGTTCCGTGGAATTTTAGCCATAGTTTTTTTCGGCTCGGCGTCTTATGGCCGTTGTGATTCGTTTCTGCGATGTCAGAGAGTGAAACTAATATCGATACATTTTTTTTTGTTTACCGAAATCATAAATAATAACAGGTTTAAGTGACTGACGTCTGAAAAGAACCTGAAGAAGGTCACTTTAATAATTTAATATAACATTAAATTATTTTTGATCACAAAGTAATGTTGTTGTTGTTGTGGATGCGGCAGTCAGAATATTGTACTGGTAGTCTGATATTCTTTCAAATTACTTGATAAATATCATTTCGTATTTTTGATAATAATTGTTTGAAATTATGTAACAGAAATAAAGAACATTATTTATCCACCTATATAGTCAAATTTACAACATAATATTGAAATAACAAGTAATAATAATTGTCTATTATAGGTATAGGAATTTAATAAAAATCCATGGAACATGTTATTGTCAAACTGAAATTATTACGTCAATTATCAATGTCTTTATTCACGACGTCCAGTATACTTAATACTTATCTATGAACACGACTTTACGAGCCACATATTTAATGTAAAATTGTCAAATAATAATGACGGTTAGTAGTTAGTACAAAAACATCGACATAGATAGCAGGCCAATTTGCTCGTGCATTGAAATACAATTGTTATTATATTATATATATTCAGATATTCTTATATTATGTTCTGTCCGTAATATGGTGAAGTAAATGAAGTTGTATTTAGTTTATTTGGCATACTGCATATTTATGCGTTTTTCTATTTTATTGGTCATAATTAGCGTATTTTTGACCATAATTTGATAAATAACGCAACAATAATACATTTTTGCACCGTATAAAAATAATTAGATTATGGGAATTATTGTTTTAAAATGAACGAGTGACAGGTTATTTATTAGATTATTACATTTAAACAAATAAAAACATAACGTTTTAAAAAAGGTGGGTAAGTGGATGCCGCTAACCTAGCCGTACAGTAAGGTACAAGTGGGTCACTGTAAAATGGATGGTATTAAATTTGAATTCTATGATATAATATCAATGTATACGAAAACGGTTCTGAGGACACTGTTTGTCAGTGCGGATATTTTATATTATTAATATTTAATACGGTACTCGGTAAGTTGAATTAATATTCTAAAATTACAAAAAAATTGTTTTTATGTTAATGCGATATTTTGGTTACAGAATAATACTTACATGGGACCTCCTTGTTTTAAATTTTCAATCCATAGCTATTAACTACAAAATCATTTAAGATTCTGAATGTATTGATGTAATGTTTTTTATTTTTTAATATTTGTGTCATTAAAAATAGTGTCCACGGTTATTCATTTTTTAATTACAACAAAATAAGAAAAGATTCTTGAGAAATAGAGTGAATATCCTATGTTACAAAAATTTAATTTGACCTGATCTTTTGATAAAGATAGACTAACTTATAAGGAATCTTGTATTATATTTTAAAATCTATTTAATAAGACATTTTTTTTAGGAATTTCTAACTCGTAAATGATTTGCAGATTTTTGTGATTTTTACAAGAATTGAATTTTAAGTTCTTATAAAAAAATTAGAAATATGTATAAGCTAGTTCTTTTACAGTGATGATTAAACCTGTAAAAAAATTTCTACCAGAAAAAGTGCTTTGACTTTTAACATATAGTATCTTATCTTTTAGAAAATTGGACCAAGATGGTACTTTAGGTTATTATTCGATTTTCTAAAGTTTATTAACAGGAAAAACCACCAACATTTTTTTAATGCTTGGTTTATCACCATAGAAACGAATAAAATTTAAAAATAACTTAATTTCTAGTAGGTGTCTAGGTATATTATACACAATTAATTAATGGTTAAATACTTGATTCATACATTTTATTTTGTCAGCTCAGAATTGTATTTTATTGAGTGCAATAATTGCATTCAAATCAAATACTGTAATTTAATAGAAACACAAATTTTTAACACTGACTTTTAAATACTTTACTCGTAAGTTGCAACCAAATATTAATTGACTTATGTTTAAAATGTATCAGAGATAAATTACTAGCTTTTCCATTATATTTTTAAATATGAACCCGGCTTAAGAGCAAACGAGTATACCAAAAAATGAGCATCAATCAAATACCAATAAAATAGCGTTAAATATTGGAAAATATAAAGGAATAAAAAATAATAATTATAATACAAATACTTAGAATTTAATCTGCATAGTTGTACAAGTTACAAAATAAAACAAAATAAAGTTAATGTTGTTATTTTTGTACGAGGAAAGTCAGTCGATGGAGTAGATTTTCATTCAAAAAGACCTGGAAATAAAAATAAAAATAGTGTTAACAATCAATACAATATTAGAATATTTTATAGAAACAAGTTAGGAAAGCTCACAACCGGTTTAAAAAAAACATTTTTTAATACAACACAATAATCTGTAATTCTATATAATATATTATTTTAAAAATTGGCTAGTATATGAATTTATATTACATAGTCATATTCTAAGTAGGGGCAAGTTCATGATAATTTTTAATTGAGAGAAGTTAAACATTATATGGAAAGTTACAATTAACTTAAGTATTTATAAATGATTTTAACTTGGGTTTGACTAAAAGCAACGCGTTATGAAAATTAAATGTTAAAACTTTAAAACTCGTTCATGCCCAGTCTTGGTCATATTTAGATATTTTTATAATATTGTCTAATTTGAAGTTACTCAAAATATAACAGTTGTATACTTATTACAAACAATTATCGTAACTATGTTCAGACGGACATAGCGGGGATATAAGGTTTTCTAAACTTATGTTTAAACAAACCTAATACTAATGAACAAGCATAGGCAAATAGGCCACCGGGAAATCGGGATTTTCCCAGTAAGACTTGCCTAAGTTAAGGCTCCCAATGGAAATTGGTCTATTAATATTGTTTATGTTATTGATAACTGTAAGTAGTGCTTAGAATGGTGTTAAATTGAGTCGTTATTTGTGGTACTATGTCAAAAATAATTTTATTCGTAATCGTTTCTATTAACCACAACAATTTGAGTCTGGTTCTTCAAAAATTAAAATTTATTGTGTAAAATATCAAATGACAAAACGCAGAAAAAACGTTGTCTTATTCACAAGATAGGTTGGTTAGAATAAAGAATTCATAATTGATAAATTGTCATGTAAGTAGAACAAGTTTCAACATTTTAGTATAGGTTTTAAACAATTTTAAATTCCCTATTTATTATAACTATTTAATTTTTTCACAAAGAATGTGAAATTGAAAATTTACTTATCAGGAGCATACATTTTACAAGTTGAAGCTTTTGAACACTTTGAATTCTGTATTATATTATTTTAATTTTTTTTTGAAAACAGAGGTAAGAAAAATTGTACACAAAAATAATATACTTAAAATAATGATGTCTTTGTTGTGTTCGTACATTTTTCACTATTTATATTAAAAGGCCCTAATAAACATTTCCCAGTAGGCCAAAAATTGGCCATCCACCCATGTGATCAAGTCAACATAGAAATAATCATATCTACATAGGTGTATTTATGCAAAACTCATGTTGTAACACTTGTAAGGTGTTAATTTCCTCATTTAAATTGTACTCATCAAAGTAGTTATGATAATACATGCCAAATTTGATAATAATCATTGGAAATAGTTCTTTTTTTAAAGTATCTCAGTTCATAATAAGGTGTATTACAGCAAGATAATTTATTCACTATACTCTGTCCAGCAAAAAAATGCGCTGATTCTGCGCATCCATTCATCATGCATCACCATGCTATCGAAACTGGTTCCGGTTCAAATTACCAAAATGGCGGGGGAACAAGTTTTCGTAGGTGCATTCTCTCACTGGACAAAGTATAGGTAATAAATTTTTTAAATTGCTGCTAGGTCAGTAGGCTATACCTCAAACCATTAGCCCACACGTAATTTATAGTAAATGGCATTGTCTAACTGTTCGACAGCATAGTATACATGCGTGAACTTAAATGGAATAGAGTATATTTCAAAAAAATGAGTATTAAACATAAAATATACTAACCGAAGCCCATATCATCATCTTCCTCTTCACTCTCTTCTTCCTTCTTCTCTTCTTTCTTTTCTACCTTGGCTTCAGCTGCTGGAGCAGCAGCTGCAATAGGAAATAAAAAATTACTAACTTACACTTCTTATGAAAATAGTTTTAAGTTCTAATAGAATATTCAAACCTGAGACGCCTGCAGCTGGTACAGCTCCTACTGCTGATCCAATATTTGTGATTAAATCTTTAACATTTGCAGTTTCTAAAGCCTTAGCAAACAAACCAGGCCAGTATGGTTCAACTTCAACATTGGCGGCCTTTAGGACTGTTTGGATTTTTTCTCCCTATAATAATAAGATAATAAATAAATTATACACCCAATACAATTAAGGGGATTGGAAGCGGCGTATTTATTTCATGTTTTAGACATAAGAGCTTGACAAGATTACGCATACTTAAAATAATAAGATTTCAATTCTGTAAAAAGATTTGAATTGATAGACTTTTTTCCTAGGTTATTGTGAAATTGATTTTTGATATTTCTTTAAACATTGTTCTTAAATCTTAGTTAAGTTTTTAAATATTTAGATTTACATAAGTGTTATTTTTAAGAAAATTAAACAGTTATTCTAAAATTAACTTCCACAATAACTTAGAAAAAAGGTCGACCAACTCAAATGTTTTTACAGAATTGAAATCCAATAATTTTGAATTGAAGTATTTTTGTCAGGCTTTTAGGTCTAGATTGATTAAATCAGTATCTCGTTGGAAGAAAATATATTATTTCATCAAATGCAATGAGTTGTGCATGCGCGTGCAAACCGCTAGTTGTTTCCCGGAAATGATAAAATAAAAGTTGACACTATAAATAATATATTATTTCCACAAATAATACGACGGAACCATTGAAAAATATAGTCTTAGTATAATTAATAAAACTAAGTGGTCTAGGAGACCGCACCATACCATTGGCATAATTTTCTGTTTACCTTACAACTTACAGGTTATTGAACATTTCAACCAAAGTATGGGTAGTATAATATAGAAGAAAGGAAATATAATAATTCAGTGAAACAAATCTAGTTTAGCGCACATTGGAATTTTGTTATAGGCGCTGTAAAATATATTATAAGCGTTGTGGACGTGCGTAATACACAGAAAATCGTGAAATTTGTAAGGCTATACGATAAAAACTAATGATTTCCGCCAATTATTTTGCAACATCGTTAACTGATTGTACCTACCCAATACATAAGTTTCCGAAAAAAAAAATTGAAAAATTCGAGTGAAATTCTATTAGGCAGAAAGTGAAATTTACTTAGGTAAGACACGCCGGTTATAACTAAAAATCAGTCGATAGCCCAATAGTAATTTACGTAGGTAATTACTATTTCAATCGCCGAAACGGCCAACGTGGTCCGCGAGATCGGGGGATCAGCACAGCAAACGAAAAACGGCTGCGATAGTTACCTCACAAATTTCCAAAACGGAACGGAAATGAGCCACTGAATTCGGGAGCGCTTACAGGCGGATAGCATACCATGGCAAGTGGAAGTATAGAAACCGAAGAGACTAGTCGTTGTATTTGCCACTCATAAAGGTATGCCTCAACATAATATTGGGTATTATTATAGAGATTAGATGACGATCGAAGAATATTTACCGTGATGTCGATGTCGTCGTCGGCCAAGATCAGTGAGGCGTAGACGCAGGCTAATTCGGGTTTTGAGATGGCCATCGTAGGATCGGAACGGATGAAAATTTGGTTAATCGCAAGTCGCAAGTTGCCTTAGCCCCGAAGTGAGAACAAGCAATTGAGTATTTCACACGGAAAAGAGAGATGCCGTCGTGCCGATAGTGTAGTGTTGTGCTCATGCCTGGTACAGTTTGAAGTACGCAGTGTTGCCAGAAATGAGTTATGTGAAAACCGTATATAGAAATCAAAATTACCGTATACGGGCAGTTGGGTTTCATGATAAGAATTGGTCTCTGTGATAAGAAATTACAGCTATTAAAGTATTAACCTATTTACGTGGAGCCTTGTTTTAAATTTTCGATCCTTAGCTATAAAAGTTGAACATTTTATAAATTATTAACCACAAAATAATTATTAAATTTTAAATTTAAGACATTTTATCAACATTTGAACTTTAAATGCTTATAAAAAAAAATTGCGCCTATGTATTTTTAATATTTTTCAACTGCTATTGTAACAATACATCTGGAGCTTTACATTAAATTTTCACGCTTTTTTAGCCGACATATAAAATTATATTGATATTTAAAGAAAAAAAACTAAAACAAGTGGGTAAGTGGATGTTGCTCTGCTGTACAGTAGGTTACAAGTGATGTAATGGTATAAAGTCACTGTAATGGATGGTGTTAAATTTGAATTCAATGATTTAATTATATCACTGTATAAGAAAAACGATTCTGAGCGAAAACGGTCAGTCAATGATATTACCAAGTATATTTGATGATATTATTGTGAATAAATTAATTTATATATAACCTATTTACGTGGAACCTTGTTTTAAATTTTCAATCCTAAGCTATAAAAGTTGAACATTTTATACATTTTTAACTACAAAATAATTATTAAATTATAAATTTGATAAATTTTGTCAAAATTTGAACTTTAAATGCTTATAAAAAAAAATTGTGCCTATGTATTTTTAATATTTTACAACTGCTATTTGAACGAAATATCAGGAGCCTTATATTAAATTTTCACGCTTTTTTACCCAACACATACAATTTTATTGATATTTACAGAAAAAAAGAACTAAAAAAATTAAAAATTAACAATGTCCGTAAACAGCTCAAAAAGAGTCAAATTATTTTCAAAATTTTATCATGTACAGAAAATGCATTCAGTGAAATTTTCAAGTATCTACAGTCATTCCTTTTTTTTTTTACAACTAAATAAGAAAATCGTTACATGAGAAATCGAGTGAATATCAAATGTTGTAAAAATATGTATTTCAAACGCTCATAAAAATTTAATTTGACTTTCTTGTAGACATTTTTTTTTTCGATAAAGGTAGACAAACTTATGAATAATCTTGTATTACATTTTCATATCTTAGATTTAAAAAGAAAAATTTTTATGAATCCTCAACTCAAAATAATTTGCTAATTTTCGTGATTTTTCCGTATTTTGTCAAGATTTGAACCTTAAAAATATAGCGTGGTGCTTTTGAAAATAAAATGTACTTAATAATAATCCAGTTTTATGTAGTAGATATCGGTCAGTTAATTAATATTGTTGTTTTACCTGGTATTACATGACACGTGTACCTATAACATACTAATTTCTATATTTACAATAGTGGTATAAGTTATACATTTTAAATTTTGATGTAAATGTAAAACGAATTGAAATTCGTAAAATTTATGTTATCTTAACTTTAATTTCAATGTATTCTGTATACCTATACATATAATATGGTATGAATTGCGTGGTATAGAGTATTTCATGAGACTATTGGCTGATTGCCGATCACTTAACTGGTATACCCATAGTCAGTGGCGGCGTGAACTATTTTATTTTATGAGGCAAGTATAAATACTCGAACACTACCACCTAAATTTTTTTTCACACAGAACCGTGAGGGCTTCGCCCCCACACCCCCAATTCACAATTCTACAACAATAATATACTTTGTCATGTTAATATCAAATAATATTAAAATTACTTATGTTTGTGCCTCATATAACTAATAATATATTAATTACAATACATCTTTATTTAAACAATAAATAGTCCCTCAATAAATCAGATGTTGCTGCAAAAGTATCAATGGCCAAATTATAATCTATGTTGATATCTCTATTACAGTTTAAAATAATCAAACTTTACAAGCCTCTAAATGTCGACCCTAATTTACAGAATTTAAATTACCATGTTTCTTACCACAGACACATACTGACCCTACTGTCAAACTCATAATTTGGCCCAATAGGAAATACAGTCCAGTTTAAAATTAGTAAAAAACGGTAGATAATATACCCAATATTCAAAGATAATATTGTAATGTTTTTATAAAAGCACTATAATAATAAAAAAAAAACTGTTAAATTTTAAATCAAGAATTGTCACAATAAGTTAATTTACATTAGTTCTTCCAGAGACGTATTTATGATTTTGGCGCCCTAGGTACACACATTTTGGCACCCCTTTTTTTCTCAGTTTCCTTTTACTCATTGTCACAAAAAAAATTAAAGCCCCCTCTATTTTACAATTTACTTTCTCTCTGTTAAAAGTGCAGGTACCTATAAACCGTTATAAAACCGAAAACACTTGATATGTATATCATATGTTTATTTTATTAATTCCTATACTTGATAGTAATTTCAAAATATTTTGACTGTTTTGGAGCTGTTTACGAAAATTTAATTTTTTTTAGTTTTTTTTTCTATAAATGTCCATAAAATTGTATTTGTTGTGTCAGAAAGCGTGAAAATAAATACAAGGCTCCTGATATATTGTTACAATAGTAGTTGAAAAATATTAAAAATAAATAGGTACGAAATACTAGCTGATCCCGCGCACTTCGTCGCAAGTAAAAAATTACAACTTTTAAAAAACTGTGATTGTTCAACCCCTTTTGAGTGCAACTACGGCGGATCGTGGACAATGCGCGACAGCATATCAAGTAGGAAATTTTCAGATGTATGAAAATTTTATTTGATACATGCTTGCACCCGATCTGCATAATAAACCAATGGCAACCAATAAAATAATAAATACAAATGTCTACTAATTATTTCTTCTACAACCAATAGCGACCATTAATGAACAAAAATGTCCACCGTAAATCTCAAAATTCCCGTTTGAGCACCTTCTCGGGTTGGACCTACCGGGTCCAATTGTGCATCTGAATCATCCGGGAACCTCTCAAACATACACAAAAAATTTCATCAAAATCGGTCCAGCTGATTAGGAATGCATAAAGGACACACAGACAGACAAGATTCATTTTTATGTAATATATATAGATGGGGAAAATGATAGTAATTAATACTAATATATTGAAACTGTATGGGTTACATGTAAAAACATTCCGTGTATATAATAAGAACTAGATTAAATAATATTACATCCACTTTATAATTTGTATAAAATCATTATGAAAAAATATACTTTCCTAAGTACCTAAATACAGTTTAATAACTGAAAAATTAACTTTAGAATCTTAATTCAACATTTCAAAAAAAAAAATCATCCGATTAACAATTTATAGCTCATATCATTGCCGTACCGAGGATGGTACACTGCATCATCAGCACAACCCAAAGCCGATAGGAGCGACCAGCATTGAACTTGGTCTGTTACAGCTTCTGTCTCGACAAAGACAATGATGACGTTAACTTAACGAGTAGGTAGTCAATTTGTTATAATAAACGATAGTCTTTTAAGTATAGATGAGCGGTGATCAGCATACAGGCGCAAATACCAAAATTTTTTGGGGGGATGGGACTAAGTCCTACCCCTCTCCCTATTTGCACCAATAGGAATGAGTAGTAGACCAATATACTGCGAGGTACCTCAATGCACAATGCCACTCCACTTAGTTCTTAACTACTGTGCGGGACAACTATGGAGAAGATATTGAGCAAGAGCACTGTTGAGCGGGATTTCTACTAGAATTTTCGATTTAGTTTAAACTTGTTTAAATAATTAGGGGAAATGCATTAGGCTTAGGTATAAATGTACAACATTGTACATTTATTATATACGATAATTGGTATAACATAATATAATGCCTACACATATACTATGATATATAATATATTATAAAAATAATATTAACAAAAATAACTGGTAAAAACTACAATATAAATTTAAAAAAGGGGGATACCACTGTGCTGTACCTATACAATAAATTACAAGTGAGTCACTGTAATGAATAGTGTTACGTTTTGATTCAATAATATAATATCATTGCATAGAAAAAACGATTCTAAGTGAAGACAGTCTACCAGTCAGCCTATATTATAATAATATTTTTAAATTACTACAAAATAAATAAGATTGTTAATCTTCGTTTAAATATATAATTTCGTCCAAATTTAAACTGAAAATAGCAACAAAAAAACTGTGTTTAAATTTAAACTTTGAAGGTGCGTTTTAAGTTACACCAAAAAAACTAAATCGATTTTGTCAAAATCCCAGTTTTCCTTAATTTTTGTTTGGTTTTCCCGGCACTTTTGAAAACTACTGAACATTTTCTAATTTCACCTGTTTAATGTATCGACTAAATTCACTTTCCTATCAGAAAAGATGCTGAAGTTGAAAATCAAGCATTATTTCTACTATATAGAAAACATTTTTGGACAGAAAAAAATAATACAACACATAATTTACAATCGCTCCGCTCAAAAACTAAATTTGGTTAATTGTGTAACTAATCACTCTGCTGTACAGTAGGTGTCGAGCGTATCTCGTCATTAAGTCACTGGTAATGCATAATATGTTAAATTTTAAATCAATGATAAATCATTGCATACTAAAAACGATTCTAATCGGAGACCTCATCAGCCTAAACTACAAATTATATTTTATAATAAAAAATCAATCATATTTATTTTACGTGTGTATATTATAAACAAAATCTTTTTTTTTTAATTTTTTATTTGTTAATTCAATGTATTGTCTATTTAAGAAATCTAATTTATTGATACTTGCAGTATAGGTAATAATAAAATAAATAGCACCAGCTCTCCAGCACAGACAGTTTAATTTATGGACTTGAAGCATATCAAAATGTGTTTACTCAGGACACGCTGCCTACCATAACATATTTTAAATTCTGAGCGGACCGATGAATGTATTGGTTTTACAATGATGTATTGTGAGCTTTTTTTTGTGTTTGTTTGTGTACACGATAAGTAGTTTAAATAATGCTTCCATTTTAAACTTCAGTATATCTTGTTCAATGGGAAAGTGAATGTTGTTGGTGCTTGGGGAGGTCAAAATTTAAAATTTAAAAATGATTTTGTAGTTAAAAATGTATAAAATGTTCTACTTTTATAGGTAAGGATTGAAAACTTACAACAAGGTTCCACATAAGTAGGTTATTCTGTAACCGAAAAATCTCATAAATATAAAAATATAGTTTTAGATTCTGAGTGGAACGATGTATTGATTTTACAATGATGTGTGTTTTTTTTGTGTCTGTCATCACGGTTTGGGGCAGTAAAACTGCTTTGATTTTTTTCAACAGTATCTTACAATCTGTACAAAAATTATTACAATAGGTAAAAAATTAGAAAGTTTGCCAAATTTCTTTTGAATTTGTTTTAAAAACATTTTAATTTATTTAAAAAATAATATCATAACATTTTCTATATTTTAATATTTTACGTAACCATGGATAATTAATTTGTTTACAATTTACTGTTGCTCTAAATATATTTTGTTATATAATTATTGTATTGTAATCTATAGTCCGCTATAAATCAATATTTGTTTGTTCATAACAAAAGTGAAATCTTTACGTTTTTCAATCATTTGAATATGATGTTCTTGAATTCGATGTTTTTCAAACCGCAAGCTGTGTACAGCGCAATTAGAAAAGTATCAACGATGAGTTTATTTGACAAGGACATTTTGCCCTACAAAAAAATGGAGTCAAACTTAAAAATTGTGAAAGATAAGTACGTGTGTATAATATATTATTTACTTTATAAATAGGTACTTTGTTCCGTACGGTTATATGCCTTCTCAACATTAAGAAATTGATTTAAATATTTAGCATTTTTGGTATTCAAAGATAACAAATTAAAATAATGTTCACAATAATTATTATGTACTTATCTATACCTAGGGTGTCATAAATAAAACATCAAATTTTTTTTTAACAGAATAGGAAAACCGTTGTCTTTGACCGAGAAAATTCTCTATTCGCACTTGGAAAACCCGGCTAAACAAGACATTGAACGAGGTGTATCTTACTTACAATTAAGGCCCGATCGTGTGGCAATGCAAGATGCTACTGCTCAAATGGCTATGCTGCAGTTTATGTCATCCGGTTTAAAGAGAGTTGCTGTACCTACGACTATTCATTGTGACCATTTAATTGAAGCTCAAGTAAACTCAATTTATTTAACATTTAAAATTGTATATTATTTGTATTAAAAATTGTTTAACAACAGACTGGTGGAGTAGAGGACTTAAAACGAGCTAATATAGACAATGAAGAAGTATTTAGCTATTTAAAAACAGCTAGTGCTAAGTACGGAGTTGGTTTTTGGCGTCCTGGTTCAGGGATTATTCATCAAGTATAACAAAAACAAAATATTAGTTATAATATGTACATCAAATAACATGAGAAAAAAATTAAACTATAATATTTTTTTAGATAATTCTGGAAAACTATGCTTTTCCTGGATTGCTGATGGTTGGGACTGACTCACACACACCTAATGGCGGTGGACTTGGCGGTTTGTGTATTGGAGTTGGTGGTGCAGACGCCGTGGACGTGATGGCAAATTTTCCGTGGGAATTGAAGTGTCCTAAAGTAATCAATCATTAATAATCAATAAATAATCAATAAAAATATTATCTAATAATTTTAAATAATGTTTTTAATTTTTTAAATATAGATTATTGGAGTCCATCTGACTGGAAAAATGAAGGGTTGGACTACACCGAAGGATGTCATCCTTAAAGTGGCGGATATTTTGACAGTCAAAGGGGGTACGGGTGCTGTTATTGAATATCATGGTCCAGGAGTAGATAATATATCATGCACAGGTAAATTTATTTATATATACAACAAGAATGAATGTTTTTTTCTTTATTCGTATTATGTAGACTCAAAAACTACTGGAACGTTTTCAATAAAATGTATATTAATAGATTCCTTGAGACTTAGGGAGGATTAGTAACTTCGTTTTTCAACCCCTACATGTCGCTATAGGGTGACTCACACATTAATATAGATTTTGCTCACAAAACTTTAATACAAAATATATTTTTGTTTGTATTATAAGGTTGTCATTATTGGTTACAGATAATATAATAGTTTTTATGATTGAATATCATACCTATATATATTTATCATATCGTATTAATTATATTTTGTCATACAAGCGCATAAATCTATTAAATAAAAATGTGGAATTGAGTATAAGCTGTATTATATTTATAAGATACAAAGTGTGTGGTTGAGGTTTTTATAGGTAAATACTAAAAAAATACTTCACTGGTTATGACAAAAAAAAAAAAAAAACAATTGAGGATAATTTTAACAGAAGCAAAACGGAAACGATAAATAAATAGATTATAATAGTTAGTCGTTTAAATTCAAATATTATTAGTCTAGTTGTATCTTTAAAACGTGCAAAGTTTTTGACCAATCAGCAACAAATTTTGCACAAATAGTTTTAGAGTCCCGGAGGGTTGCGCGAGTATTAAATTAGAAGCCACTAGTAATTTTAGTGTGGCTTACTCACTATTAATAATATTAAAATCATAACCGCATAATCGTTTATTTCTGCTTGCAATCGGTTAAACATTAAAAAAAATGAACTTATAAGATACCTACTAAACGTAGAGTTGGTTGTCAATAATTGTAATAATCATTTAATCATACTTACAAAGGCATGGGTACCATCTGTAATATGGGTGCAGAAATTGGAGCCACTACTAGTTTGTTCCCATATAATCGCCGAATGGCAGATTATTTAAAAGCTACCTCACGTGGTTATATTTCTGAAGAGGCTGCGAAGTACAGTGAATCATTGTTGACTCCTGACAAAGGCAGTAATTATGACCAGGTAATCCTTTTCCCTTGAACTTTTACAATGTTATGATAATATTCTGTTGTATTATCATCATCAATTTAGTTAATTGAACTTGATTTAACATCATTGGAACCTCATGTCAATGGACCCTTCACGCCTGATCTCGCTCATCCTATTTCAAAACTTGGAGAAAATGCCAAAAAAAACGATTGGCCTGTTGAAATTAAAGTTGGTTAGTTACTTAATTATTTAATTCATAACAATTATAAGAAGAAAAAGGAGAAACTAAGACAACATTTTACCAACTCGATCTGATTTAAATTTTAAATTCCAGTACAGTCTAATAATTATAAGGAACCGTATATTATATTTTCAAACCTTAGACATTAAAATTAAATATTTTTGAATTTTTATATTGAAAACGGATTTGAATGTCTTAATAATTTATAATTACTTTACGTAGATGATAACTATGATAAATACTGATAATTAACATACTTAGTTTTTTGTCTCGCAATCTCCATGTATTTTCACTTTCAGGATGACTCGATTACTGTGATTTTTACTTGACGATTTCTGAGCCTACATTGCCATTATAAACTGTAACAGATATGAGATATTTGCAATTAAGTTTAAGATTTTTGTATAAAAATTAAAATGGCTCATTATAATATTATGCGAAATTGAATTTAAAATGTATACAAAAAAATACTATTCTCACTAAAATAGGTTGAATTAATAATTTACATACCTAAGCAATTTTTTTTATCTTATATATTACCTTCATTAAGAAAAATTAAAAAACCATTTACACAAGAAAATCAATTTAATATGAGAGCTATTTTATTACCAGTAAAAATACAAGTATCCGTGGAAACCGTTTTATCACCATCACATAAAAATATTAAAAATTGTATTGTTATTAGAGTTTTTAGATATTTGTTATGATACTATATATTTTTTTAATGTCAGGTCTGATTGGAAGTTGTACAAATTCAAGTTATGAAGATATGGCGAGATGCGCTAGTATAGCAAAAGAAGCTTTAGCTCATGGACTTAAATCCAAAATTCCATTTAACGTCACTCCTGGGTCTGAACAAATTAGGGCAACAATTGAAAGAGATGGAATTGTATAAAAAAATAAAATATTAAATTAGTATTTATTGGTAGAAATTTAATTACGCTATTGTTTAGGCACAAATACTGAGAGATTTTGGAGGTACTGTATTAGCTAATGCATGTGGTCCATGTATTGGTCAATGGGACCGTAAAGATGTAAAAAAGGGTGAAAAAAACACCATTGTGAGCTCGTACAATAGAAACTTTACTGGACGAAACGATGCCAATCCAGCGACTCATGCTTTTGTCACGTCTCCAGAGATGGTAACTGCTTTAGCCATTGAAGCTCGTTTGGACTTTGATCCAACAACTGAATCAATCAAAGGGACTGATGGTTAGTTACCTAAATATTACATATTAGCTATTATCATGGTGAAAAACTTATGGCATTATAGGTTATTATAATTGTGTTGTTGCAATGCTCCAAGGTTTCGTTCGTGAACAGAATTTCCGTTATCTTGAGTTTATATTTATATATTTTTAGATCTAATATTATATATTTTTAAAGGTAAAGAATTTAAATTAAGTGATCCATTTGGCGACGAACTACCTCAAAAGGGATTTGATCCTGGTCAAGATACATACCTATCTCCGCCTGCAGATGGGTTATCTGTAAGTGTCGAAGTAAATCCAAAATCCAATCGTCTCCAAATATTGGAACCGTTCGAGGCTTGGGACGGGAAAGATCTTGAAAACCTTATTATACTTATTAAAGTATGTCAAACTTAAATAACGAGCATCATATTATGATTTAATTATTTTTACTTAAGAGTTAAGATATTCTAATATTATTACCTATTATCTTTTCAATAGGTAAAAGGTAAATGTACAACTGATCATATTTCTGCAGCTGGTCCCTGGTTGAAATATCGAGGGCACTTGGATAATATTTCAAATAACATGTTTTTAACGTAAGTTATTGTACCTGTTTATATGAAAATAAATAAAATGCAATTGTTATTTTCATTATTCTAGTGCAACTAATTCAGATAATAATGAAATGAATAAGGTAAAAAACCAAGAAACTGGAGAATGGGGTGGAGTACCAGATACAGCAAGAGCATACAAAGCCGAATGTTTACCTTGGGTCGTGTTTGGTGATGAAAACTATGGCGAGGGAAGTAGTAGAGAACATGCCGCTTTAGAACCACGTCATTTGGGAGGACGTGCAATCATTGTCAAATCTTTTGCCAGGATACACGAAACAAATTTGAAGAAGCAGGGATTATTAGCCTTGACATTTGCTGACGCTAAGGATTATGATAAAGTTCAACCAAGTGATAGAGTGTCTTTGGTCGGACTTGACCAATTCACCCCTGGCAAGGTAAAATCAAAATTGATAATTTAATGTTTTTGACTACTTAAATCTACTATTTTTTTTATAAATACATTTTTAGTTGAATTGTCCAACTAATATATATTATTATTTCAGCCTATAAACTGCATATTATGCCATACTGATGGAAGTACGGATGAAATATTACTGAATCATACATTCAACGAACAACAAATTGAATGGTTCAAGTCCGGAAGTTCCTTAAACAGAATGAAGCAACTGGCCAAGTAATCTAAATAATCATTTAGACATACTAATATATATTATTATTTCAGCCTATAAACTGCATATTATGCCATATTGATGGAAGTACGGATAAAATATTACTGAATCATACATTCAACGAACAACAAATTGAATGGTTCAAGTCCGGAAGTTCCTTAAACAGAATGAAGCAACTGGCCAAATAATCTAAATAATCATTTAGACATATGTAAATTCGTGTGTGTTTTTACTTGTGAACAAGTGTTGCACAAAGATAATAAATAATTTTATACAGGTAATTTATTAAAATTTTATCTAAATAAGATAAGTAATAGACAACACTTACAATATTTATCTAGATGAAAGTAAAATATTAACAAACTTGTTAATACAATTTTTGCTATAAATACAATAACATATATAACGTAAATTCGTGTGTGTTAGATACGATTATCCATCTATGTATAGATTATGACCAATTAACTCAGAATCACTAATAAGCAATACCATGAACTAAGATTCTATTTTGTCACGGTAATTTAGTATTGTGGGGGGAACTAAGTGATAATTTGTTATTCGAACCTCGTGGTGATATTGTTATTATATGTAATTATTATAGTGCTCTAATCGCATGGTTCCCTCCACTACAATATTTACCGTGACATTTTTGGATCACGATTTTAGCCACCGTGTCCAGTTCATACTATTTTAGTTCATGGAAATACCTATGTGCAGATAGAAGTGCGAGATTTTAAATCAAAACCTAACTATGTGTAAACTTATCAGAATAAATGTATGTTTAAACCATAAAGATTAGAGATAAGGAGACCAAACTCATATAGCCGCCCGTTCATAAAGTGGCCCGACATAAGTCGCATGGTTATTCTGCCACCAGGAGCGCGTCGTTCGATAGCAGTGTTACGTTTTACAATTATTGTATGTTATTTGCTGATGTCATAATCCCTTGCATGCTATTAAATAATATATATATTTCAATTACTCATTTCACATTTGTATCATTTATACTCATAAATAAAATTGCACTTAAATAAAATTTCAATACCATTAAAAAAAAATTGGTTCAAATATATTTTTATCTATATTTATAAACCTTTCATTTTTCAAGAGGAGGTATAAAGAGGAGTATTAAATAATATTACTAGGTAAAAATGTGATATGTGATTATCGTTTTACTAATTTTCCTAATAGTATATTATACTATATTTTATATAAAAATAAATGGTAGTGGGTAGGTATTAATTTAGTTATTAAATCATGTATTCATTTATCATTATTCGTTATCATTATTCGTTATCATTATTCGCTATCATTATTCGTTACCAGAATTACATTCTGGTACAAAACAACACTTGACCATTTTTAATGTGTAGATGCAAAAATGCAAAATACAAATTACTGTCAGTGTTTAATAGTTAACTATCATAATATATATTTGGTTTTTATTATTTAAACCAATTTTAGACGAGATCCCCCAACTCCTGTATATATGTTTTAGATCTGATCCAGATCATTAAGTATTTGTAAGGAATAATAAATCAAGTTTAATTCGAAAAACGTACATAATCCCTATTATACTACATGCTATAATTGTAACACGTAGCACTGCTATCGAACGACGTGCTCCTGGTGGCAGAATAACCATGCGACTTATGTCGGGCCACTTTATGAACGGGCGGCTATATGAGTTTGGTCTCCTTACAATATCACCACGAGCAATAATAGACCACGAGGTTCGAATAACAAATTATCACTTAGTTCTCCCACAATACTTGAATACTAAATGGCCGAGACAAAATAGAATCACACACAACCCACCCGTCTGCCTTATCGTGTCCAGTACATACTATCTTAGTTCATGATTTTGCTTATTAGTGATTCTGAGTTAATTGGTCATTCTCTAAACATGGATGGATAATCGTATCTAACACACACGAAGTTACGTTAAATATGTTATTGTATTTATAGCAAAAATTGTATTAATAAGATTGTTCATATCACGGACTAAGATATACAGGACTGGTCACGACAAGGTTGGAGGGTGGGGGGTTGACCACGAAATGTAGTACAACAGGTGGTGTTCGGGGGGATATTTTCCTTTTAGCATTACTAGCGTTGTCTTAAGGGATACTTATGGAATTAAAAATTAGTTTATGTTCTAGTTCCATGAGTATCCACTAAGACGGCACTAGTAATGCTAAAAGGAAAATATCCCCCGAACTCCGTCTGTTGTACTACATTTCATAACCACAATATTCATCTCGTGTTCAGTCCTGTACACGGTCTTAAAAGATATTCTAAGACCGTGGTCCTGTATATTAGTCCGTGGGTCATATTATTTCACGAGAGGATTTTGGGAGCAACGCGAGCCCTTTTCGAAGCTGGTATCAGCTGGTTTTAGTGATAAGGAAACCGTGATACCAGCTCCGAAAAAGAGCTCGCGTTGCTCCTGCGATCCTCTCGTATTATTTCCCTCATCTAGATAAATATTGTAAGTGTTATCTATTTTCTTATCTAGATAAAATTTCAATAAATCATTATCTGTTATACTATATCTATACAGTATTACAATTATTTGTTATCTTTGTGCAACACTTGTCATTAAATTTGTTCTATGACACATTTTTTGTCAATAATAAATAATTTTATACTATTAGGACAATACTTGATTTTTATTTTTTTATTTATTCGTATGGTCAGAAACACAGAAATTACAAATTACAAAAAAAGAATTAATACATATCTAAGGTAAAGCGTTAAAAACGTTCTACCATAATCATGATGAATGAATCACCATTATGAACACCATCCATTACAGTGACCTATTTGTCACCTACTGTACAGCAGAGCGACATCCACTTACCCAACCTTTTTTATATTTTATATAATTAGTTAAATAATTAATCAATTAAAAGAAAAAAAAATTAATAATTTACCATGTGCGATATTGGACAATTGGAATACAATATCAAAAATCGAATACATTACGATTGTTAAAAAAATTCTCCGTTACAATTTTTATAATAGGTTATATTGCTGTAAATCGCTTCAATAAAACGTATTACTTGAAGAACAATAGTATAGTTTTTATTTGTTTAAAATTCGGATACGAAGAGGGCGCCCTAGCGAACAAAATATGGCGTAAAAATATGGTTTCGTAATTCAAGTAATTGAAGCGGTTTACAGTAATAAATACCTATTATGAAAGTTGTAGAAAAGAACTTTTATAACAATCGTAAGAAGTCCGATTTTTTATATTTTTATTAATTAGTTAAATAATTAATCGATAAAAAGTTTTAAAAAAATTGTTAATTTACTATGCAATATTGGACGATTGGAATACGATATCAAAAATCGGATTTCTTACGATTGTTAAAAAAGTTCTCCTTTACAATTTTTATAATAGGTATTTTTACTGTAAACCACTTCATTAATCCGTATTACTTGAAGAACATAAGAATAGTTTTTATTTGTATAGAATTCAGATACGAATACAAAATATAAAATCAAACCAATTAAAATAATATTTGTCACAAATAAAATTATCATTTTCTTATCTGGTTATTTATAAACTATGTACGGGCGCTCGGCTGCGATAGAAAACCTGTTTTGACCATGATGCGGTACTGCCGTTATCGCGCGCGGGTTGGTGGTATGAACACTTATAGTATCGAACGCTGCCACGGGCATGTACCAGTTGCCCCCAAAAGTACCTTTTTTAAACCAATTCCCCCAAACTACCTAGAGAAAATTGTACCAGTTGCCCTCAACCAAATGTACCAGTTGCCCCCAACCGAATATACCAGTTGCCCTCATATGTTAATATATACACGATTAAAATATATAGCCCGTAAAATAGGGGAGGTAATTATATAAATAATAAATAAAATTATAATGTAAAATAGTATAAAATGATAGAATCAAATGTTGATATTTGCAATTATATATGATATTGTATTTTGTAATAAATAATAAGTATAATATAGTATACAAATAATATGGATAAAATGAAAATTGTATTAATAATAATAGCCTATTACTCGGTGCAAAGCGAGGATTTTACCAAATTTAGTCGCGTGTAAGTGGATAGCTGATTTATCACGTGGGTAACGAGTAACGACAGTTATATTAGGCTTTATCGGAATACGCTAGTTATTATAGTTTATTAAACCTATCTTAATTAATATTGTTATGGTTGTTAGAAATTATTATTTGATACCTACGTCTTTGATAGGTATACATTTTAGTAGACGAAAAGCACTGATGTTGTTAACACGATAGAAAATATTACGCGAGTGCATAGTGAAAAGGGCAAGGTTTTGTTAGTTTTAAATAATTATACTTCTTACAAAGATCGCATTACACGAGCGGGTGTGAAATGGCGATGTACATTAAAGTCGTGTACGTCAAAGATGCTTGTGAGTGAAGATGAAACGGTGCTTTTAAAATCGGTTATCGAACACAAACACAATTTTTTCGTTGTTAAATTATTACATTGAATGCCACATAATTATAATATTTATTATTTCGTTGACTTTCTCATATTATTTTGTTACTAATTATTATAAACATATGAATTTTTCTATCATTTTATACTATTTTGAAGTCAACAAATTATCACATTGACTGCCACATAATTATAATATTTATTATTTTATTAACTATTGTAGTCATATTATTTTGTTAGTAATTATTACAAAATACAATATAATCATATGAATTTTTTTCTTTAATTTTATACTATTTTACTATATTTTTATAAATAATTTTATTTATTATTTCGATATTTACCTCCCCTATTTTACAGTATATATTATCATGTGAGGACAACTGGTAAATTCGGTTGGGGGCAACTGGTACATTTTGTTGAGAGCAACTGGTACATTTGGTTGGGGGCAACTGGTATATTTTTAAAATCCCGATAACAGCCGTGGGGGGCAACTGGTCAACACCCGCTGCCACTGCTTACGGGCGCAGCACTTGACGAGCGTAACTATCTGCTGTTTTCTTATAAAACATACTTTGCGCGTTCCAAGAATATCGGTTACTGAGTGGCTTTATTGCAAAAAACACCTATGAACAAAATTGTAGAGGAGATTTTTATCTGGTTTCGTAAGAAGCCTGATTTTTGATATCTTTAAAACATCATGAAATATATCATGATTAATAATACACTTTTTTTTAATTTTTCAAAAGTTATTTTTAGGACTTAAAAATGAAAATTTCATAAATCGGGCTTCTTACAGAAGCAGATAAAAATCTCCTCTACAATTTTGTTCATAGGTGTTTTTACGATCAAACCACTCAGTAACCCATGTTATTGGAACGCGCAAACATGTTTTTAAAGGAATTTTTCGAGTGATTTTTTTCCGTGACACGTCCTCTTAATCTATTTACGTGGAGCTTAGTTTTAAATTTTCAATCCTTAGCTATAAAAGTTGAACATTTTATAAATTTCTAACCACAAAATAATAACTAAATTTGAAATTTGAAAAATTTTGTCAACATTTGAAATTGAAATGCTAATAAAAAAAATCGTGCCTATGTATTTTTAATATTTTTCAACTGCTATTGTAACAATACATCAGAAGCCTTATATAAAATATGCACGCTTTTTTAACCAACAAATAAAATTTTATTGATATTTACAGAAAAAAAAACTAAAAAAAGTTGACATCAATTTAAGAAAATTGTATGCCCTAGAGTAAAACCTTATGACCGAAGCAGAAAACAAGGATTATGATAGAACGTTTTTAACAAAACGAAAATATACATCTACAACTGTTCATATTAAATCGACTTTAATTTAATTTTTACAACACTGAAATAATTTATCATATGATATATAATAGGGAATTCATTATCTTATAAGACCAAAAATTATAATTTCATCAGGTCAATAAGCTAATGTTAATCTTTAGTACCTAGATTAACATGCATTAACTATATCTTAAATATTATATATTTATTCAATCGATGTGAGGCCGGCTAACCGGCTCATAGGCGTATATGAAAAGTTTAAAGGTGCGTAAGTATAAAAAGGTGTGTAAGTGAATGTCGCTCTGCTGTATAGTTATTTCAGTGACCCACTTGTAACCTACTGTACAGCAGAGCGACATCCACTTACCCACCTTTTTTTAGTTTTTTTTTTTCTATAAATAATAATAAAATTTTATTTGTTGATTAAAAAAGCTTGAAAATTTAACAGAAGGCTCCTAGGTTATTGTTTCAAAGGCAGATGAAAAAAATTAAAAATCTATAGTCACAATCTTTTTTCATAAGCCTCAAAAGTTCAAATATTGACAAAATACGTAAAAATGACGAAAATTTGCAAATTATTTTGAGTTGAGAATTCATAAAAAATTTTCTTTTTAAATCTAAGATTTGAAAATATAATACAAGATTCCTCATAAGTTAGTCTACTTTTATCAAATAAAAAATGTCAACAAGAAAGTCAAATTAAATTTTTATGTGCGTTCAAAATTCATATTTTCACAACATTTGATATTCACTCGATTTCTCACGTAACGATTTTGCTATTTTGTTGTTCTTCAAAAACGAATAATTGTAGATACATGACAATTTTACTGAATGTTTATATTTTTATTTTCTATTCACCATACAATTTTGAAAATATTTTGACTCTTTTTGAGCTGTTTACGGACACTGTCAGTTTTCAATTTTTTAAATTTTTTTTTTCTATAAATATCAATAAAGTTGTATTTGTTGGGTCAAAAAGCGTGAAAAATGACACCTGATATATTCTTACAATAGCAAATGAAAAATATTAAAAATACATTGGCCTGTTTTATAATCATTTAAAGTTCAAATTTTTACGAAATATATCTTATTGAAAATTTACTAATTACTTAGTAGTTAAAAATGTTTATAATTTTCAACTTTTATAGGTAAGGATTAAGAATTTAAAACAAAGTCCCACGTAAATAAGTTAAGTATAAATTATTCACAATAATATCATCACATTTAAGTACTTAATAATGTCGTAGTCTGATTAACTGCTTCGCCCAGAATCGTTTTTTTTATATAATGATGTTATATCATTGAATTCAAATTTAACACCATCCATTACAGTGACCCACTTGTACTCATACAAAATTATGAAATACTGTACAGCAGAGCGACATCCACTTGCCCACCTTTTTTTTCAATTATTTTGATTTTAAGTTTTTAAATTTATATATTAATTGATAAATTATGTATACTATTATTTTTATATAGGCACATTTTTATTTGAATTAGTTTAAGTATATATTATATGAGTGCAAAAACTGAGGATGAATATTATTAAAACTTGAATGCTAATAATAAAAAAAAGTTTTATATCCAATGATGGATTGATATCAGTTTTCAGCAGCCATATAGCTGGATAAAAGGTTATTTTTTGATTAATATAATATTATTAATTAGATAATTAGTAAATTGTGTCACTTTATGAACATGCATATACTAAGATAGTAATTAATCAAACGACAATCCATCAATTTGAATATTTGGCAAAACATATTTTGATTGTATTTCTATTAGCTTTTTCAAAATCAAAGAATTTTGATATTTTATGTTTTCGAACTATTCATTATTAATCAGATCATTATGTAGGTGTATAAATAAACCACAATATTATCAATAATATTAAATATCATAACATTTTATTAGAAGTTATTTTCCTAAATCGAATTTATAATTTGTGTGGTATTTACATTTTACACTCACTTAAATTGTACCTAAAAATGTCTTAACGGAATTTACCATGGACTCTTTTGTAACAATTAATTTTTTTTGAGTGGAATTTACACGTACCCATTTATTGTATTTCCCAAAACGAGTTGACAGTAGTTATGAAGTAATTTATTTTGACCAACGTAATTATTTCGATCGTAGAATCTAAATATGGTACGACCTTATAACAAATGTGCTTTTAGAATATTTGATCAGTAGATACGTAACCCGATTCTGTATTAATATTCAATATCCATACATATCTTGGCGACTGGCGTAGTCCGAATTATATAATATTATTAGGTAGGTACCTAATACCTATATATGTCTATACGTTTTGTTGTAACTCTGTTTGCATTAATGCCAAATGACTTAATTTTACAATACGAAATTCAATGTAAGTATTATATGGACGATTTAATAATACGGTCACCTGCAAAACTTGATAGGTGGGAAACTTAAGTGTCATCGGTCCGTATATAAGCGCAAGTCCGTCTCGATACAAATATCATTCGCATAACAGCTTGTAAAAACAATATCGACGTTCTTCAACTTATCAACCTACCAAACCAAATAAAATCAAAAATGAACGCCATCATGAAAATTGTAAGTACAAGTATTTTTAACAGCTACAATTATTTATTTATAATCCTATAACACAGTGGCGCCTACAGGGGGGGGGGCTAACAGGCAGAAGCCTCCTCCCCATTGACTGTATTATTATTACTTAAAAAAATAAATATTTACAAAGTTTCAACTGTCAACTATAGTAAGTAAGACGTAAATTTCATATACGTTTTACCAGAATGAATTCATTTTTGCAAAAACATTGTATTTGCATACCAATTTTCCTAAAATAATCTGTAATTTTTCAGTAAAAGTATGAACTACTTGTATGAAAGACCTTGTATTAAATTTAACAAATTAAATCTTACAAATTAACTGTGGTTTTGACGAAATTTGAATTTAAATTGCTTATAAAAAATAACCATGATGCCTATGTATCGTTAATATTTTAGCTATAATAAAAACTTACGTATTTCATTTTTAAGCTTTTTGACTGGATAAATAATTTTTTATCGACATTTATAGAAAAAAAATGTTAATTAATCAAATACAATCCAAGTGAGGATGATATAACTAAGCTGGTTACCAAATAATATTAATACATTTTCATTTTTTTTCTCCAATTATTTTAAAAAGCACTGGGCATTTTCAATTTTGACCTCTTAAAAGTACCAACTAGATCTAATTTGCTTCCAAAAACATATATCGGACATCAAAGTTTATGATCAGAGAATTTTTCTACCAGAAAAGTTGAGAAGTAACAAACATTTTAAAATACCTCAAATAAACATCTGAAATAGATGTATTTGTGCGGGTGTGCAGAGCTTATCTTTTGTTCCTTGTGAGGTGTGACAAACTCGAGTACAAATAATTTTTTGAATTGTGATCGTTACAAAATAATAGCAATCCACTCGGTATAATAGGCACACACACACCTGCCTTAATAAATAATAATATTGTTCTGTTGTTCTGTGGTTCTACATTCTTCGATTAGATTAGGTTAGGTTATCCTAGTTTTTCTTACGCGATTCACGTAAAAGTTGCCTATACCGAACCCCTTAAACAAATCATGGTGAATCGGACGACAATGTCATAATAAATAATAATATTATTGAATTTACAAACCACGTTATTATACATATTTTCACGTTCTCTTAGAACACAAATGAACACTTATGATTTTTGTACTTTGTGTTTGGTTCAGACATTAGCCGCCGTTGCAGTTTTCGCGTCCACCATGATGACCGCTTCTGCCAAACCAGCTGAACTCT
Organism: Sitobion miscanthi; assembly: GCA_008086715.1. Classification (NCBI taxonomy): domain Eukaryota; kingdom Metazoa; phylum Arthropoda; class Insecta; order Hemiptera; family Aphididae; genus Sitobion; species Sitobion miscanthi. The sequence goes on along the minus strand of CM017800.1, from coordinate 9,869,483 downwards.
TGCCCGCCGCCGCCATCGCTCCAGTGGCCGTTGCTACGCCATACGCTAGCTCGTTCACGTCACACAGCGTGGCCCACAGCGTAGCCACCCCAGTCGTACCGGCCGCTCCGTACGTGGCCGCCGCTCCATACGCCGCGGCACCATACGTCGCTTCGACTTACGCAGCCGCACCTTACGTCGCCGCGGCTCCTTACGTGGCCTCTCCTTACGCCGCGTCACCATACGTGGCCTCTCCTTACGGTTACTACCCGTACGCCGCTCCGGCTTACCTGTAAATGACGTTCCGAACTAAGACGACCACCACACAGCAGTCTCCAAGCGACAACGGACGAGAGACGACCGCAACGACAACTGCTAACGCCACTGATTCTTTTCATTCTTATAATATTTAGATCGCCTTTTTTATACAAATATCGTACAGACGATATAATATTATATAATTTGTAAACATAAAAAACCGTAAATGTCACCGCGACACGAACATTATGTGTATCGTGCGTGTATATACATGCAAAAATATAATGTATCTATATTATAATATAATATGTAAATATATAATATATAATATGTACATACTATGAAATGAATATTTGTTTGTTTGTCCTCTATAATATATTACACCTTTTTTATATTCATCTGTTCATTTGAATTGATTTGATCGGTTTTGAATCGATGCAAATTAAAGTGCAAGTATAGACGAGGGCAGTTACACGTGGTTTACATTAAAATAATCTTACCATATAAGACTTACTGATGTTTCAAAAATTTTTTCATCGGTTAGGTATAAGTGACCAAAGTTTTTGTTGTCTTCCGTACTCTAAAGTTTTTATCGATTCAACAACAATTAATATTGAACACATAATTTATGCTTTTAAACTATTATAATAATTTATATTTTCGCTGAACTGCACAAATGGTTCAATTAATAGTCCATCATCATGCCAATAGACAATAATCTTATCTGAACTTTCAAGTGCTTATAAGGCTAGGAATTTAATTAAGATATATACTCCAAAGTTAAAATTGTGTAAACAAATATACTACAACATTTTTAAATAAAACCGCAAAAGTTTCAGAAAACTTACGTCTTAATATTATATAATGGTGCTGTGCCTATATAATACGCATATTACGTTGTGTACAGTCAGACAGCGTGACGAAGTGAAATATTTTGTCAGGCAATTCATTTTTTGAATGACCTACCTACCTAACCATGACTACTTGATATAATACTCATTTTTGATTTTATTATTATTATCAAATAGGGACCTTTCATATTCAGATGAAGTTACAATATAGTACTACAATTAACTCAACAATTCACAACACAATCACACCAAACATTAGTCATTACCTGAAATATTTTTTGATCAATATCAAAACACGGTATGCGCGTGTGTATTCAGCAGGCATCTCACTGTCGGCTCAGCGAAGGTGTTATTAAATATACAAAAATAAATGATAATAAAATTACAGTAGGTTGTTACCTACCACTGCATACAGTATGTACACTTTGAATTCAACGTTTATATTCAACGACGGTGAAATCCAGGGTTCACTGTAGATCGACTTTCGATGGCATTATAAGACTGTTGGAATTTTGGAGTTCTCACGTGGGCGTATACGAATAATATACGTTTTATTTTCATCAATTATTGCACATCGATGTGAGCGCACACATAATGTGTTGTTTCTTTATTGAACAAAATAATAAGCCCATCGGGGAAGAAAGATAATTTAATATTAAAGTGGAATATACAAAAACGAGTTTTACGACTCAGCTGCAAGTGAAAACGAAGAGGAAAAGAGCCGAAAGCTGTACAAAACTAACGTATAAAAACAATCAGGCACCGAAAACTGATAAAATTTAATATTTATTCGAAGAACTGACGGAGTCCGACGGACAATAAACACGCGGCGGAGAACGGCCTTCGGCACGGTGCACAAAGTACGCATGCGAAAAACATCGTGCACTAACGGGCCCAAAAGGGGGGGCGAAAAACGTCGGACGGACTGGCGAACGCGCACAATAATAAATTTACCAACTTTAACGGTGTCGAACGAATATTGTTCGGCGGAAACAACAGGCGGTGCGTTTTCGACCGGCCTGGTTCCATCATGCGGTACGCCAAAAACTGCAGGTTGACGGGTGGCCGGCGGCGGGAACTGCAGGTACCACGGTGATGGTAGGGGAGAGGTTGAAAACTTTGCGAACATTATTCCGTGTCCACAAAGGTTTGACAGAAGCAAACCCTGCGTGCCACGTTCACCAACGAATCTTTTTTTTCTCTTCCAGGCAGACCTCCGCCGACCAACAGACCGCACTGCAGGGTTTTCCGGGAATTCCGCGGGTACCGGCGGGTCAGACTTCACGCCACCGTACACGGGTGACTGGATTCCCTATAATATTATACTTTAAATTTGGATCCGTGTCATCAAAGTCAACCCTGCCAAAGCACATTCATTAAAGCGTTTTCACAGGTTCCTCAAAGAGTGAGGTGGAAGTATGACGGTGAAGTTAGTGGCTTGCTTGAAAATATATAATGACGAGAAAATGGCTCCCACAACGAGATATTCTTCGTAAGTTACCAAAATATTAAATTCATCAAAGCAGATATAAGTTATCATAATTACACTTTGGTTCATCCAATTGCAAAGTTATTTATAAGCCACGGTGGCTGGTGGCATATCTGGAGTGTATGAAGCCGTAGACGCTGGAGTCCCAGTTCTCGGATTCCCTCTTTATTATGACTAACCAAGAAATGTGGATAATTTGGTGAACGCAGGATATCGATGGATTTATTGACTGTTGATAAGATTGCGTTTTTGGAGAAAATGAACGAGCTCATAAATGATAAAAAGTAAGTGGATTTAATAAAATAAAATGAATTCCCCTTTGATCTGTATACTATCATCGCCCTAATTATACCTACTTACCTAGTTCTATAAGTGGATTCTAGTTATATACATTATTTATATTTTTTATGAATGGTCTTACTATAATGGCTATTATATAATAATATTCAGTCGTTCGTTCCAATTACCATTATAATTAGGTACCATTAATAAATCAATAACAGATCGTATTCATTTTGCTATAAAATAATAAATAAACACACAGTTTATGTAATATTTATCTTAATTTTAATTTTAATATAAAAATAATCTTTCTGGTTACACTTCAAAATATAGAATAATTTAGATAAAACACCGATTGTGTTTATTTGATCAATAATAGACAGTAATTACTCGAAACAGTTGTTTATTTTAAACATAATCTTTATAAAAAATGGATATCGCCTATATAATATAATCCAATAGGTACTCCAACAATTCATTGTTATTCGTTAAAGAACTTAAGTGTAAATACTAACCATTATATTATTTTAATTGTTTATGGATTAAAGAAAACATTTGCTTATGACTTAAATATTTCAAAATTACATTATTACCTACGTATTATTTCTCAAATATAAATTAACTATTTTAGTCTTTTATATGTAATCGCATATTATACTTCATTTTATGGTTAAATATAATTAAATTCCGATCACATAAATAACATACCCAAATCATTATATTTGAATTTTTAATAGCTCCTAAAAATAAACACGTTAAACTTTAAGTCTATTTGCTCAAATTTAAATATGTAATCGAGTTTTCAACTTTTATGACCATACATTATCTTAAAATGTGTAGTAAATAATGGTTACAGCTTATAATCTTGTTAAATATTTTATTTTAATTTATATGCACCTTAAAAACTTTAAACTAATGAATATTTAATTCCAACTTCATTTATAATGGCCAATAGGTACATTTTATATTATTTTTATATTTTTGATTTATACCAATTTAAAACAAAAGGGTTAGGTACGGCATAAGGGTACGGTCCATATCATAGTATAGCCAGTAGGTCGTCCTCTTACGCTGCCATTTTAATTCCTTAACGTGATAAAATGATATAGGGGAGGGGGGAGGATACAATTGCAATAAACTTGTATATTTAAGCCATGGAATCAATCTTACAGTCTTACCCAAAAGTTGTGCATTTAAGGTTAGGTATTATTTGTATATTATACGTTCCTACTGGCTACTACAATAATTTATATCATACAATTTCCTAGTTGCCTATTAAATGACTAAAAATAAATATTTCTACATTCAATTTTTTTTCTATCACAGCTGAGTTTCATCTTTTAAGCATTGATTATCAATTTATTTTTAATTCTTATAAAATTTGTATTCTAAAACCTCATCAATATAAATATATAATAGTAATGCAATCAACAAGTAAAGTATAATAAAGAGTGCCTAAATTAAAATGTTGCACAATTATTTTAGGATGACTACCTTTATATTTTCCCATTTGCATTTTAAATTTAATATTGATGCTTCAATTTCCAATTCATATCTATTATGAACTATTATTTCAATCATTATATGTACCTTATGTCCTTATTTATTACCTATTAGCATTGAGTATAATGTATAAATAGCACAATCTATACTCAATGCTATTAACTTTAACGATCATATAAACTCAATCTACAGCAATTTCCTTAAGAGTACTTGGCTTCATAAAAATAACATGTTCTGATTTCAAAGACACACGCTATCTATTGTCCGGCACTATAGTGCATCAGTGAGATCGAACCTAGAATTTTGGTCAGTATGAAATATTTTGAATTTAATTATGATTCAATTTCCAAACTAAAATGTAGCTAAATAACAACTTTAAATATATGTATGTTTTGTATGTTAATGTATAATAATATTCACTGTATTCTACTCTTTGCGGTTGTTAAGCTATGAATAAATAAATATATAACTTTATAATATGTATTATTATATAGGATTAATGTGTACGTTTATTTTTAAAAATAACTTTTTTCTTAATGTTCATAATATTTTTAATACCTATATTATTATTTTTCAAACAAATAATTTTATTGAACGCCCTAAATATTTATATAATTATATGTGAATAATTTTTTTTTTAATTAACTTGCGGAAACTTGGGCCATTGGGGGTGGTTTTTAACTGTGTGGGAGGGTACCTAATGTAGGTTTAAACACGTTTACACAGTTTGGCGGATTTTTTAGTGGGCACCCGTAGGTATCTGCCATGCCCGGGTGGGGGAAGATTGCACTTCTCTCCGGACACCGTGACTTGCCCGAAAAAAATGCCATCCGCAGTCGAGGTTTTGAACCGGCGTCGGTGCACGTCACAACCGACACTTTACAGTCCACTCGGCCACTCCGCCCCCCCATGTGTATAATTATTAGTTTATAGAAGATAAAAATAATTTTTTTATAGGTAAAATTGTATATTTAGATACTTAGTATATATAGTTATAACTTATAACTTACAATAATAGAATTTAGTATAGGTAGGCACTTAATAATCAAGCATTACAAAATATAATAACTAGTGACAAATTACATATTTGCATTGGAAATTTACAGTTGTTTGAAAATCCCCCATTTTATCTCCTCTAGGCTCTAGGGGTCTCCGAGACTTAATAATATTATAAAACCCTATCGTTTCGGCAATAGCTTGTAAATTTTAGACCTCGACATTTTTCTTAGGAGAATGCATAGTTCGTTAGAGTATACGTATTTACATAATACAATAATTACCATTCTATTTGGCCAAATGTAAGCTGCACTATTGTTATGTTATGATTTATATTAACTATTTATAACTTGTTATGTGTAAGGTAATCGTTTCGTAAACAAATAAATTATAATAGACAATAGTGCTTGAAATCATTCCATTGCGTTTTATTTTGCTTTGTGACTCGTTTAAAACATATTCATAATTCATATCTAAACCAATCAATTTTTAAGACGTGTATTATTCATATTATTCTTTCTCCCGAGCCGAAAATAAAAATTGTAAATAATATATTATTGTTTATTAAAATTATCTTGTAGTTTTTTAAAAATAAAACATTTAATACTATAAGAAAACGATTTAAGTGATATGTAGATGATATATTATGAAGAGGCTTGCGTGACTGAGCTCAAACAATAGTTGAACGACATCACGTTATAGCGATGTGCTCGTGTCGTAGTTATATGCAATTAAAATACTCTCCAAATGGGCAATAACATAATATTACAATAGGCAACTCCATGATTAATGATTAACAGTAAATTCTATATTTTATTAAAATTTATGTAAAATACGATAAATTAAAAAAAAAATGAATTATGAAAAATGTTTTTAGGGTACCTATGCATTTATTAGACTCAAATTCTCAATACTTATAGAAAGAACTTCTGGGGCTCTGGGCCACTTCTAAAAACATTGAGAGTTACGTTATTTATGGCTATATAATATCTATAGGTGACTTCTATAAAAAACTTTTTGATACATGTTAAAATATAGCAAGCAACTATCAAATGTTTCGTAAACCTGAATTTTGATTATAACTTATAAGTAACTTAACTACGTTCAATATAATAAATAAGATGCTAAAGCCTTGGACATTTTGAAATTTGAAAAATTGCTGTGACTATTGCTTGATATGTCCAAAAATGTTATTTTTCTTCACTTGTATATAATCCAAATCAAACGTGAACTTTTCATTTAAAAAAAATAATTTTTTATTTGTAAGGTATCTTTAAAAACCAGTTTTATACATATTACATTTTATACTTGAATAGATGTAAAAGTTCAAGCAAAAAAAGTTTGATTAAAGTTGCATTTTTCGTAATTGATGCATCAAATGAAAATTTAAAATTTTTAAATACATAGATTCAAAATAAACTTTTTGAAGCTATATGTATTAGGTTGCCCAAGTATATATTAATAATAGACTGATAATCAAGTTTGAGATATGAACCCTTCATAAAAAAAACTAGTAACGTTCTGAATGAATAATAATACACTTCACCCAGTTAGGTTTCATTGTGGTGTATAACATTATAATGACACTCAACCCCCCCCCCCCCCACCACACACACCATGACTTATTTTTTTAAACTAGCGAACCATATTCATGTGTTTATTTAATTATATAAATATTATTATTTATAGGTACTATTGTACTAATATAGTACATTAAATATTTTATAGAAACAACAAATAGAAACCCAAATCCTAGCTGTAACTAAGATAATGTTACTTCGTAACACGGTTATAGTATATAACCATGTTTTTTAATAAACACTAATCACTACTGCAATATTGCAGATATATTGAAATAATGCGATTTTTGGGAATTTTTTTCGGAAACACATAGGTGTATTTTAACGAGTTAAGCATAATGGCGCAATTAGAATTTGTAGGTCTAACTTAGTTCCGAGGTTTTAACATTTTGAAGTTCGGGATTTAGCGTATTTTACGCATACGTGAATCATTCAAATCTATATATTTCAACGTGTTAAGTACAATGGTGCAATCTGAATTTGTCGGTCGGGCTTATTAGTTCCAAGGTTATAACCTTTTGAAGTTTGCAATTTTGAGTGTTTTACGTCTACGCAGATTATTCCACAAATCTACTCGAAAAAGTACATTTTTAGACTTTATTAAATATGTAGTATGTAACTATTTACAGGGAGGTAAATGTTTTAATCCGCCCCCACAACCATGACTAAAATTAGGTACGCCACTGTACCTATAGGCACATAAATAGTTATTCTTCCTGTGTTTCATTAAATATTATAACATAAATACGTATAATTGTCATAAGATGAGCGCCATAATAAAAATAAATAAAATACCTATTCATAAAAGATTACCACTGCCCACTGCAGGAGACATGTTTTATTACGTTTAAACTTTATATAATATTATAATACAACAGCCCATAGATGTATGGAAAATGTATGTACTTTTTATCGACGTCATTATTTACTCTGGCTGTATGGTACATGCAGATTAACAATCGACAGTGTGTTTTTTTCACATCAGAGCTTCTACAAAGTATGTTTGTTAATAATCATTATGATCAGACATCGGTTGAGGAAATCGGACCCGTTTCTGATCAATGTCAACAATATATCGTGATTAGATGATACAGGTATAGGTATTATATAATATAATATAGAAAAGTAAACTTCTTACGCACGTATAATCCATTTTATAATAATAGTATATTATATAATATTTTTTAATCATTTAATTTAAGAAATGCCATTAATCTGGCTGAGTAAATGGTCACAAATAGAATCCACCATTCTTATAAGTTATATATTATAATCCTGTCTATGGGCGAAATCCCAAGTTAAAAAAAAAATATCTCCATACACAGCCGACATAAATTATTAATGTATAGCATCATATTATACCGGGAAATACGATGATAAATAAAACTATAAAATCAATTTTGTATAGTAATTAGTAATATATTATAGAACTACGCTTTTAATGGGATATGGTGGAGAACTGAAGAACAGTTACGGTTATTATGCACAATGCATATAATAATATACTATAATATTTACCTATGTGTATAAATTTAATATACTTATTATATACATAATTAACGTACATAAGCTCGTGTATAAATACCTACTTTATATATTATATGCAGAAGTGTACTGATTAATTATTAATAACATTTCGTGTTCAAGTCTGACCTTACTGGCTCACTATAGCTGTTTAAATTACAGGTTAAAAATGTATGATGGTAATATTGTAAAATGAAATAGCCAATAGGTAATTTTCATATCTGCATACATAGGTTATAGGGGTAGGACTGTAGGTTCACTCCAAAAAACGAATGCACCGACAAAAACAGAGTGGGTATGTATACCCACCCGATTCTATATGTTAAAACCTAGAATTCTAGAAAGTATACGATTTTGAATAACGGAAAACGTATTTGACAGTGGTTTGTTAATTTTCTATTGTATATCATTTTAACACAGTTTTCTTAAATGCGTTCGCCCAGTGGCGGCGATCCTATATAGTAGTATAGTAGTCCATGTATTGAGCAACACACACACAATTTGATGGTTGGATGTTGATAGTTGGGTGATTATTTTTATACTATGACTATTTCACTAATCAGTGTAACATAACAAAACAATACTAAATACAAGTTTTGAAATGAATCATTTTTAGTAAAAAACGTAGCATTTATAATATTATTTATATTAATTTATTATCCTACTAGTAAATTATAATCAAAATAATATCTGTAATATGTGTGGACTTAGATTTTAGATTCAGAGCAAAGCAATACAAATTTTTAATAAATTCGATTTTGTTTTTTTGGTGTAACTCAAAAACGATTGACTTTCGGTCCCTTAAATTTACCCCAGATGTTAGTATTAGTATTTTCTATACTTGATAACATTTTAAAAACATTTTGACTCTTTTAAAGTTTTATAGCCATAAAATAATATATTATATTTTGATATCGCTCAAAAATTAGCAAAAACATGTGACTTTCCGATTGAATATTAGTTATTTGTATTTTCTAATAAATGTTTGTAGGTGGGTGGGTCCTCAGAATTCTCCTCAGCAATACATATTTATTTGAGGATAGCCGTCACTGCGAACGTCATTTACTGCATCCCGGTGGCGCATCAGAAGTCAGCATTGTGTGGGAGGGGTAATGGGATTTACGGAGGGTTCTTGATCCACACCAATAATGTATCATTAATAATCTTGAATTTTTTTTAATAGTGTATTTTGTTTTTTATAATATTTGTGCACCAATTAATATGACATGATATTGGTTAATATTATAATATGGTCATAATATTACACGTAGTAATATTGTTTCCCTGACAAACTTTTTCGGTCGTCGACATAAACAACTTATGTACTATATTATATTATAATATATATATTATCAAATTCGTGGGTCATTTTTCCAGATATCTATACTTATATAGACACGTTATACCTACTTATATTTACGGATATTTATCAATCATTTGAGCAATATTATGTCATTATGGAAGATTTTTATGATCATTTTTGGTATCACTTAAATTTTGTTTAATCACTGTGCATCGTATAACTATTTTGGAGTCCGAAATATAGCCAAATCGGACGTCCGGTGGGCGTTGTTAAGTGCTAGCGGTCGTAAAACACGAATACGACATTTGACCAATACGGACTGCAACAAAAAAAACAAATCGAGTTTTTTCATGTATTTATTTATTATATTAAGTTACCTGGGAGGCTGGGAAATATTAAAGCCAAATTTCATCCACCTAAAATTATATTAAATCGTAATTGACTAATATTTTTGTATAAGTATATACAATTTCTGCTTCGAAATATTTGAAATTAAAAATGTATGTTTCAGTAATTAAAAAAAAATAAAAACTCTAAAACATAATAGGTAATAATTTATTTATTTTAAATAATATAGTCATGATAGTAAAGGTAAAAGATATATGTTAAGTCACAACAATGTTACTTTACTTCAAAATGTATTTTCAAAATACACCCCCCTCAACATACACGGGAATCAATACAGCTGAACAAGCTACAAGCAGCACAAAGACGTCAAAAATCGCATTGTGCCTAACCCCGCAGGTATCAATAGTTGTTATTATACAATTTATAAACCGCATTCCATAACCATAATATTATTTTTATTATATTATAGGTACCACGTAGCTGGTTGCTCGAATTTGTATATATATATATAATACCTATAGGTATAAACCTGTAGTAATATTATATATATTATCAATATCGCGTGTCCATAATAATATTTTAAACCACGAATGGCACGCTGTATGCAAAATATATTTATTATAGTATTTATTTATATATTATTTATCTTTACGCAATGGTTTACGTTTTTTCCCCATCAAATTCGTCAAAATAGGTAATATGCGTATTATAATAACATAACAATATGTAAACATAACACGTGACGGGCTGCGTTACTCCGGATTTATTATCGACTGCAAACATGTCAAGGCATCTTAATAATAATATGTATGTCGGACGCGTGTTCGCAAACGGTGTTTAATAATATCTCAATTATTAGTATAGTAATTATATTTATTTTTTATTTGAAACCGGAAGTTAAGACTTTTCTTAGAACGAATGATGTCTTAGTTGTTATGGTGTGTTTCAATAATATAAGAATCTATACGACTAATTTTGTATGATTCATTTTTAATTTATTTCATTTTTATAGAGCATTTGACTTTTTAGGTAATTTTTTTGTAGTTTTGCGAGTTTATTCTTTTTTTGTTATAACTTACAGCCAGTTCTTATGAGGGAATAGTTACTTCTTTTTGGTAATTATTACATTAAGCTACGAATTACCTTTAAAATTTGTGATTAAATTAGTCTTTAAAGTTACTTTTTTCAAAGTAAAACATATTTCTTGAGGTCTGGGTGGAAAAAAAATCATAACGAAAAATGTAACGACAGGAAATATGAAACGACACGTTTGCTTATTTTGCAATTTTGCAATTTTATTTGGTCTAGTTACATTACAATTGTGTTAAAAAGTAACTTCACTACAATTAAAGTTACCAACTTAATTTAAATCCCTTACAATAAAATGTAATTAAATTACTGTTTGCGCCGCCGCCGAGACTCGCGTTATCTCAATTTAAAGGTAGACAGTATAATTCACGGATTTCGCAGACAGACACACACACGCACTCACCAACACGCACACTTATCATAGGGAATTATTGTTGAAATTGTGAATTATATAAGATGTTAATTTTATACTCATCGACCGCCGTCCCATGCTACGTGTTTTAGTCCATAGGTATTGAGTTATTTATTGTCAGTACAAAAGTGTTTTTTGGTCTCGCTACAGCACACAGATGCGTCGCGAATTTGTATTATATTTATTGTGTATTTCGCAGGCACGAATTGCCGTTTTATTTAATATTGTAAACCTTTGGGTATTATTGTGTGTGTGAAAATCACATAATTAAATATCATTATTTAGACGCAGGTACGAGCTGGCCAGCAGAGTCCACTGTCTAAATGTTTTTAAAATATTATTTGTATTATTTAAATTATAGACCAATACCGTATCATAAAAAACCCGTGTTACTATTTTATGTAATAGTTGTAAGTATCCACCGCACACAGACATATCTACACACTCACACGCGTGTATCACACGTAGCTCATCAGTATTTGCTCGGCAATCCCATCCACTGCTGATCGAGCTATTTACACCACAGCTCACACATACACACAATTGCCGGTCAAAAGTGTTATGAGTATGCCGTATATGCGCATGAAGTATTGAGATAACCGAGTTCGCGTCTCTTATTATTATACGCTCCCGGCTCGTACAATTACTATCAAATGACTTAAAAAGTGATTTCGTTATAGAAACAAGTGACTTGTAAAGTTGTAACTCCCTTAACACTGCTGCTTAGTAATGCCTATAGCATATTGGTATGGTTAAAATCTTATAGGTAGGCACGACAATTGCCACGATGAAACGAGAAAAGTTTCGTTATTCTAATAATATTTTACTTATTTCGTCATCTCAGCGATATACGAGCGGCAACGATTCCGTCTACCACTGTATCGCGGCGCCGAACACCTTATAACTGCGATTCTCGTGCGCCGCAGATTACGGAGCGATTATACTAGTTGCACTCGAGGCACTCGCTTCAATTATTGCCGTATATAAATCGCTCACACGGCGTGTGCCGGATCCAATCGCCGTCATGTCGCCGACCCGTCATCATCGTGTCATCGTCATCCTCGTCATCGCAGTCTGCGCCACGACGGCACTGACCGCGGGCAACGCGACGCCACTGCCGCCGACTCGCTTTCGCGCGGCCAACATATTGGCCGTGGAAACAGTGCCGGGCCGAAGCCACTGGAACTTTATGAGCGCCGTTCTGCGGGCGCTGACTGACCGAGGCCACTCGGTGGTGGCGTTCACGTCGTACCCGGCGCAGCGGCCGTCGTCCACGCATGGCAATTACACGGAGGTGGACACGTCCTCTGTACTGCTCCAGCACGCCGGTGAACTGGCATCCCGCGTGCTGTCTGACTACAGCCGATTGTCGTACATCGTGCCGTCAGTGGTCCGATGGAGCAGAGAGTTCTGCGACGCGGTGTACGACATGGAACAGATCCGGGCGCTCATGGTCAACGGCACCGACACGGCAGCCAGGTTCGACCTATTGGTCACCGAGCCGCTGGGCTCCGAGTGTGTGGCACACCTGGCCGCTGCCATCGGGCTGCCCATGGTGTACGTGGTACCGACGCCCATGATCACGTACATGCAACCGTCCATCGTCGGCCACTCGGCCAACCCGGCGTACGTGCCGCACCTGCTCTACGGCTCGGCGGTCCGGGCGTTCCGGCACAGGTTGGTCAACACGGCCATGTACGCCTATGGGCGGCTGGTCCGGTGGTATGCCGAGCGCATGGCGCTGCGCCGGCCGTACGATGTCGGCGAGCCAGCCAAACCTTCAGTCGTGTTCGTCAACAGCCACCACGTCACAGAGCCCACTATGTTACTGCCCACCAACGTCATACACGTTGGTGGAATTCACTTGGACCGAGACGATGGAGCACTGCCGACTGTGAGTATACACGACCTAAATATAAAGATTTGATAGGGTGACTTGCAATATTGGGGAAATTACTTTTTTAGGTATAAATTATTCTTAAGTTACTTTTTTTATTTGGTCAAGTTACATTAATTTTGGGTTAAAAAGTATCTTTATTACAATTAAAGTTAATTTTATGTTTTGTAAGAATTTGGTAGTTTTGACACCACCAAAAACTACCCACGACCAAAGGGGAACACTTTGGTTTTGACCAATGAGTCGCAACGCGTGTGACCCGAGAGCCAAGTCGGTGGAACTCATAGGTTTTGTTACACGCATTAAAAAAATTAATTTTAAAGATTTATTTAGAAGGGGAAGAAAGTTGTTTTAATTAAGAATAAAAAATAAGTTAGGTAATCGTGTAATTATATTTTACATAAATAGTATAGATAAAAAATAATAATAACCAATTTGGCAAATGGCAATGCATAGAATAAAAAAATAGTAATAATGAGTTTTGGCACATGGTAATGCATATAAATTTGTGAAATTGTCATTTTTTCCCGGCCCACGGGAGGCGACACACCATATCGTTCATGATTTGCCCTCACAGGGTTACCGGGAAAAATCATGCGTGAGAGTGGTAAATGTAGGGTTACGACGCCTCAACAATATACGTGCTTGTGAAGCGGGGGGGCAGGGATAGACAAAATAAATATGTTACGCTATTGGACAACGACCGACGATTCGTTCTGTGCCTTGAATGGAGACTCCATGCCTGGTCTGCTTGGCCACCAGCGGACCATCGTTGGAGCTTAGCCCATCATGGCGGTGTTTCACGAGCAAAGACCCAGGTTTAAAACGACGGCGTTCGTGGTCAATTAGAGGTTTTTTTCGTCGATGGTCTCGGAGACGTGACGTGTGTGCAGGTCGTCGGTTGTAAAAATGGAAAAAACATGTAGACAGCCAGCCAGTTGTAAAAAGAGTGGTTCGGCGACGGAGCTTTGTATTCGTCGAATTAGTGGGGCAGGTCAGTGTCGGCGTTTTACAATAATATAATTAGTAAATTTTTTGGAGACAGGTTGTTCTACCGGGCGTGACCGAGTGCTAACGGCATCGGCAGCCGTGGGCAACGGCGTATGGACACTGGACACTGCAGGTTGTGGGGGTCGAGGGATATGTTACATGATACTGCGATCATTTAGGCATTAGCGTGCAATACTATTGGGGAAATAGATTAACAAAACGCGCTCTGATAGAAATAATTTGTACCTTCCAATTCGGGATGTGTAGATATAGTTTTATATTGGTTATTTTACTTTTTATAGTAAATTAATTCTGGTATCGAAACTTTATACGCTTTTATAGTTAACTGTATACGTTGGTAAGTACAATTTCTTCTAATATTATCAAATACATTCAAATACACTTCACTTAAAGCAAAAGATATGCGAAATATCGGGAAAATACATACAATCTCCTGACTCCACGTAGGGGGAACCCGCCTAACCATCAGTACGATAGGCGTCGACAGCGCTCCTAGTGTTAATCTGTCTTCCCAATTTGTTATTTATGACTATTGCGTGGGTACGCGCAACTGGTGATTGTTTCTTCTAAGGTACGCTCGGGGACTGTTTCTATTAAAATAAAGTGTCAAAAAATGCTGTGATGTTACAATTTATTTTAAAAATGTATGTTGCATCATATTGACATATCAATACAAATAGCTATATAATAAAAATATGCAATTAATAACAGACGCTAATTTATTGTTCAATCAATAATACAACTTATATTGGAAATTCAATGCATATTCTGTCAGAAAATCGTACATATAGTTAGATTATAATATATTTACATATTATAAATTGGTTCTCAAAACGTCTTTCAAAAGGGTAACGATTCATTTAATAATTTCACTAGGTACCTACAAAAAAGTAGCTGAAATTACGTATAAATTATTTACAATAAAATGTAATTAAATAACCATCAACTAACAAATTGTTTATAAAAATAATTTTGTTCCAGTAACTTGCATTTTGTTGCTATCCACTCCTCCAACAATGCAAATTCATAAATGCGCGTTGCGCAACCATATATATGGTTTAAAGGTTGCAATTATGTGGGGGAACTACGGTCCTTTCCAAAACCGTCGGATTAACCCTGTGACACACGCACCTCTCCAGCTTTGCGAAGTAAAAAATTTAGGTAGATTGTGGACTTAGGGGTCTCGTTTTTGTACGTGAATATGAATGTACGTGTTCACGTATACCGTGATTACACGAATGAAACAAATTAAATTACGTATGGTTAATACACGTGAATCAACGAAAGCTTAATCGCGTGAATACGTATCTGAATCAAATTCAAGTGAACACGTGAATTAGTATATTCACGTGAACAGGCGAACAAATGTATTTATAATTGTATTGTAGCTTCACGAATCATAATCTTTTATTATGAATTTAACCAAAGTAAACAAAAACGTGAGTACCCGTAGTACACTGTAGTACCCGTTGCGTTTGTCTTATCTTATCTGGTTGTTGGGATAGTTAGTGGTGTGTCGGGAAATCTTTATGTGCTCGTGATAATTAACGCTGTCAGATTGCGAAAATATAACTCACACACACACTGATAGTATAATTTTTACTGAACGTTACAAGTTATATACCTAACGACTTCATCAATACATTGAAGATAATAAGACCTTAAGTAGTGTACAAGTATACGACTCGTTTAGTTTGCGTGCAACCATCAAGTGATCGTATTCATTAAAAAATAAAAGTTTTCTTGATAAAATGGTGAAAAGAAAAAGTTGGGTATGGGATTATGCCAAACGTGAAGGTGATCGCGCCTTTTGCGATTTATGTGACAGTGAAAGTAATAATGAATATTCTTGTGTAGGCGGCACTACTGGGTCTTTAATAAGACATTTACAAAATGTTCATGGTATTAAACCACCAGAAGAATCTATAGGAAAGAGGTAATTAATAAATTATATTTTTAATTATTTATTCAAATAAAATAATTGTTAATTTTCTTAAATACTTGATGTCCTAAATATTGACATCGATGTATGCAAATATGAAATATGAAATAATTAAATCCCGTTGAGACATGTTTATATTAGCCTTTTTTATACATGAAAAATTTTCAAAATATTTTGATTTGTTTTAAACTGTTTAAGGACATTTTCAGTTTCCAATTTTATTAGTAATTTTTTCTATAATTATCAATAAAACTTAATTTGTTGTGTAAAAAAGCTTGCAAATATAATACAAAGCTCATACTATATTGTTACAATGAAATTTAAAAAATATTAAAAATCCTTAGTCACAATTTTTTTTTATAAGCATTAAAGTTCAAATCTTGAAAAAACACGGAAAAATCACGAAATCTAGCAAATTATTTTGAGTTGGAATTCATAAAAATTTTTCTTTTTCAATCTAAGATTTGAAAATGTAATACAAGATTATCCATAAGTTTGTCTAACTTTATCAAAAAAAAAATGTGTACAAGAAAGTCAAATTAAATTTTTATGAGCGTTTGAAGTTCATATTTTTACAATATTGGATATTCATTCGATTTCTCATGTAGTGATTTTGTTATTTTGTTGTAATTAAAAAACGAATGACTGTAGATACTTGAAAATTTCACTGAATGTTTATATTCTCCTTTTCTATACATCATAAAATTTCAAAAATATTTTGACTCTCTTTGATCTGTTTACGGGCATTGTTAGTTTTTAATTATTTTGTTTTTTTTCTATAATTGTCATGGTGAAAATTTAATATAGGCTCCTGATATTTCGTTCTAATAGCAGTTGAAAAAATATTAAAATACATAGGCACAATTTTTTTAATAAGCATTTAAAGTTGGAATTTTGACAAAATTTATCAAATTTAAAATTTAATAATTATTTTGTAGTTAATAATTTATAAAATGTTCAATTTTTATAGCTTAGAATTGTAAATTTAAAACAAGGTTCCACGTAAATAGGTTATATATAAATCAAAATTTAAAAAATAAGGACCACCCTAGTATACATTAGCATAATATTCTATTTGAGTCAAATTTTCATAATCTATTAATATTTATGATATAAATAAATACATTTTTAGATCGAAATTGGGGCTGAAACGTGTATCTAATGATTTAGAAGAAGTAGATTCTGCATCGAATAATGCAACTTTTACCAATAAAGACGATGATACGATTCTAGTTAATGATCTTACACCACCTGCTTCAAATTCTGAAAATATCAAAAAATCTAAATCTAGAAAACGTCGTTGTATTCCTAAAAAATGTGCGTCTGGTGTTGATCGAGAATGTAGTTATGAAAGAACAGAAGAAATTCACCAGGCACTGGCTTCATTGATTGCAATGAATCAATTACCTATATCGTTTTGCTCGAGTTCTGGGTTTTGTCAATTCATGGCTGTGGTAGAGCCTAATTATAAAATATGCAGACATGAGGCAATGAAAAAAAGGCTGCATTCATTGAAATCAAAAGTTCAGGACAAAATAAAAAGTGAATTAAGAAATGTGAATAGTTTAGTTTGTACCACTGATGGTTGGTCTTCAATGGCACAAAACTCATATATATCATTAACTGCTCACATAATAAATAACCAATGGTTATCAAAGTCATTTACTTTAACCACGCAAGAGATGGATGAAAGACATACAGCAGTAAATCTAGCACAAAAATTAACATGTATATTTGATGACTGGGAAATCAATGGTAAAGTTTCAACTGTTATCACAGATAACGCAAAAAATGTGGTAAATGCTATCAAGTTACTACCTCTTACTATAGACAATGAAAACATGGATGTGACATGTGCAGCTCACAGTCTACAATTAGCCATTAGTACTGCACTAAAATATGAAACATTTTCAGAATTAATAAAACTATGCAGTGCTTTAGTTGGGCATTTCAAACACTCAAATGTAGCTAAACAGTCATTATTTAAAAAACAAGAACAGCTAGGAATTCCTCATCAGTCACTCGTACAATGTTGTAAGACACGATGGAATTCAATATACTTAATGCTAGACCGCCTTTTACAAAATAAAACCTCAATTTTAAATGTATTAACAGACAGAACAATTACGTCTTTATATATTGCTCAGAAATTAGAAATTACAGAATCACAATGGTTGAAAATAGAAATTCTCGTAAGTCTTCTTAAGCCACTTTATATTGTGACTAATCTATTTTGTTCTGAGAACCATTCTCCAGCGTCAATAGTTAGACCATTACTCGCACAGTTAATGGAAAATCATTTAAAAGAAAAAGAAAATGATGATCAAAATGTCACGTATTTTAAACGTACAATTATACACGAAATTAAAGAACGATTTAAACTTGACTGGAATGAAACAAGTTCTGTCTCTGTAAAACAAATCGCGTCTTTTCTAGATCCTCGGTATAAAGATTTAGAGTTTGAACCGATTGGTGCAAGAGAAGAAATTCGAAAAGTTGTAAAGAATTTACTGGAAAGATTTAGGACCCAAAACATTAATTTGAAACAAGAACCACCAGTTCAAAGGAGCGATCTTGAATTTTTGTATGGAAATATAATTATAGACAATAATGACATAAGTATTCAATTTCAAAATTATATAGCTGAACCTCAATTACGATTCGATCTAAATTCATTTGAATGGTGGAAATTAAGAGAGAACAAATATCCAGCTCTTGCAGAATTAGCGAAGCAATATTTGGCTATTCCTGCCACGTCAGTCAGCTCTGAGAGATGTTTTTCTACAGCTGGAAACATAGTTACTTCGAAAAGGACCTGTTTACTGACTAAAAATATAAACATGCTGATATTTTTATATCAAAATCGAGAACTGTTGCACTAAATATATTTTTGAGTTAAGATGGGCATCACATGGACACAAGTCCATTATTAAATTATAAGCAAATAATTGTTCATTATTTTTTTTATCTATTTATTATGGTTTCTTAGATTACTATTTATTTATACATTATATATTTGCTTAAGTTTATTTCATGTAGTTCTATACATATATTAATAAACATAAAATTATTAAAATTAATTATTAATATTATTTACTGAGACTACCAAACAGTTATACTAAATGTTAGGCCTAGTTTATACATAATACTCATACTACATGTCTCATACATGAACGTGATTATATAAATTCACGCATTCACGTGATTATCCAATTCACGGAGTCAAGTGAATAAAATTGTGAATACACGTGAAATTTTAAGTAACGGGTTATATAAATTGAACCTTAATTTCACGTGAACACATACAAATTATTATTATAATTTATAAATAAATAAATTGTGGTTCTACAACGAGTGTATGTTTTTTTATGTAGGTACATACGAAACACTGCAAATAGTTAGTGGATAATAGAACCATGGGCGTAACTAGGATTGAATAGTTACAGGGGCTAGAGTTCTAGGAATCCAAAATGTAAAATACACCGTGGGGAGCAGAGCCCCCTACACCCCCTTAATCAGCGTTACTGAAATTTAATAGTCATAAAAACTTTGCTAAAATCAAGTATCTATACTTCAAACACTCACAACAATTTAATTTGACTTTCTTGAAGATATTTTTTTTTTTTATAAAGGAAGACAAACTTATGAGTAATCTTGTATTAAATTTTCAAATCTTAGATTTAAAAAGAACAATTTTCACGAATTTATAACTTAAAATAATTTTTACATTTTCGTCATTTTTACGTATTGTGCCAAAATACGAACTTTAAATGCTTATAAAAAAGAAAATTGTGACTTATGTATTTTTAATGTTTCTCAAATGCTATTGTAACAATATAATGGAAGCCTCGTATTATGTTTTTAACTGACAATATTTTATTGATATTTATAGAAAAAAATAAAAATTAAAAATGTCCGTAAACAGCTCAAAACAAGTTAAACATTTTGAAAATTGTATCGTGTAAGGAAAATGCTAATATAATGCTAAGGTATAAACATTCAGTGAAAATTTCATGTACTTCATTCTACAGCCAATATCGATTTCCGTAAAAATTACCGTTTTTCCTTAATTTATTTTTGTTTTTCCCGGTGCTTTTGAAAACTACTGAGAATTTTTACTTATGATCACACAGTACGATGCAACTAATATAACTATATTATAAGAATAGGTAGGTACGCCAATAAGGGTACCTATTTAAATATAATAAAATAATACATAATATTATGTGGGCATAGCCCATAGGGGCTTTATATAAGCTTGAAGCTAAGCCTAATATATAATAAGTAGATAAGCTATACACAACACGCACATTTCTTCCGCGAAAACTATGACCAATATTACGATAAATTCGTACTTGGTACATCCACGTATAATATATTTTATATTATTATAATATAATAATCATAACCTATTAATTATTTTAAACATTTTTTTTTCTTCGAAAGGATTTGGGTTTTAACTACGAGCCTATAAGGAGGGGTTGAAAAGTAAAACCTTTTGGGGGGGGCTAAATACTAATATGGGAGGGCCAAGCCCCCCCTAGTTACGCCGATGAATAGAACGCTCCAAAAACTATAAAATTTTCGAATTTATTGCGCTTGTGTTTGTAACAGATAATTATCGAATAGAATTATATTTTTTAGGTATATTAATATTGATTTTAGTTATAATATGCATGTCGATCGAATTGTAAATTGTACATCTTACAATATTAAAGTATAATAAAGAGCCCATGAGGTCGCCTAGATAATAATGTTGCCTTTAAATTTCATAAGAGGTCAATTCCCGCTAATTTTTAAATTAACAGAGCTACACGTATTCACATATGTTACGCACTTGTAAAACGGAGACAACACATGCGGATTGCAGGTGTAGGCATTACAACATAAATACATAATATTTATATTTGTAGAGCACTTGAATACTATTACATATTCTAAAATTAAAATCTCGACACGCCTTTCTAAAGCATATAACAATAACGTGTTTAATTGTAAAATAATAATAATAATCTGAAGTTTCAACATTCAAGTATTTACCTAATAGCTATTGTTTTAAAATTCGAATATAAAGCAACTTTGAAGACAACTTTTCCACAATACGACAATAGTTATAATATATTTATTTATTCTAGTATAAATAATTTCATAATTCGTTAAATCCACTGTGTTGACTCAATTACTTCAATTTTTCCAATAAAACATAATACCTATATTTGAAAGTTTGTTTTAACCAAACATTTTTAGATTCTGAACGGAGTGATTGTATCTAATTCAAAAATATTATTATACTATTATAAATTACTTTATTCACAATAATATCATCAAATATACTTGGTAATATCATAGGCTGACTGACCGTTTTCGTTCAGAATCGTTTTTCTAATACAATGATATTATATCATTGAATTCAAACTTAACACCATCCATTACAGTGATCCACTTGTAACCTACTGTACAGCAGAGCGACATCCACTTACCCACCTTTTTTAATTTTATTTTTTTCAAAAATTTAACTTACCGATGCGGCGATGCCATAAGTTATCCAGCTTAGTTTTGACATTCACTCGGAAAACCTTCCATCGAAAAATTAAAAAACATATAAAATATGTATGTATATGGCCAGTAACAGGTGTCACCAGCGTCCAAGTTAAAAAAAAATTAACATTTTTGAATTTTGAATTTTTATAATATGTAGATCATCGCTATATTTACATTAAGAATCAAGCTCCATTTGAAAGGTTGCAATATTATGCTAAATTCTCTTTAAAATCTATGTAACACAAACGGCGCCTGAAACACGATATTCCATCCCTTCCCTATTTAAAAATAACATTTTAAAATTTTTTTTTGCAAAAATGTTACATACCGGTGTCGTAAACTTTTCTTCCCGAAATTAAAATACATGCAAAATATGATGATGGAAATGGCCAGCTGCATGTGTCGCCTACTCGCCATCAACTACGTTCTATGAAACATCGTGTACCTAGTTATGAATGTATGAACTTTTTGGTATTGTAATCACTAATAAGTAATTTATGTAAGCCGACAGAGTTTTATACATTTCTTTATATAATTATATTATATTATATTGTACACTGTATCCATTTGTGATTAGTGAGTATTTAGTTAGGCATAATACAATTTTTATAAGCCAATACAACATTCTTGTAAAGTATTTGAGTAAATCTGTTTGATTACTTTCTAAATGGATGTATATGTAATTATAATTTATATGTATTTAAAAATTAAAAACGATTGCAAAGTAACTGAAATTTGCTATAGCAAATTTGACAACGTCGTTTCCAATTTCACGCACAGAAGAGTCAAAATCATGTTGTTTGTTATTCCGGCACTGCCCGCAATCGTATACCCAAAAATAAGCTAAAACGCGCGCAATTGTACTTCCCCGTTCAGGCTAATGGCAAATCCCAATATACCAGGCCACCCTGGGCACTCGTGGGCACTTTTAGATCTCAGTTTTGATTTTTATTAGACTAAAAAAACTATAATGATTTTTTAACTTTTCAGAATATATTAGAATTTATTGAGAATTCCCCACATGGCGTTATTTATTTTACGTTCGGATCAGTCATAGCCATGTCAAGTTTACCAGACCACATTCAGAATACATTTAAAAACGTATTTCGACAAATTCCTCAAAGAGTTTTGTGGAAATATGAAGGTGAAATGGAAGATAAACCGGACAACGTGATGATAGGCAACTGGTTTCCTCAACGTGAAGTTCTGTGTGAGTGTTTATTTTCATTATTATTAATCATTATTGTTATTAATTTTTCAATTGCGTAGTAAAGCTGTTTTATCATAATCAAACTCAACTCTAATAACTAGTCGCACAAATAAATTTTTTTTATATTAACGTTTGAGTTCGAAATTACTTTAAATACTAAAAAATGCAAATTAATCATAGATATATAAATGCAAATATAGGTATATTATTATAAGTTACTACTTATAATACTTATTTTACATTTAAGTATCCAATTTCATAAAAATTAGAAGTCCAAGAGCTTACAATATTTTTTTCTTATTTTAATTGTTGCAATATAAATGTATGAGAAACTTTTCATTAAATATTCAACATTTTTGACTAAGAAACAAATTTGATCAACAAAAAAAGAAAAAAAAATTAATGCATTTTAGATGTCTATAGATAAATTTGTCTACAGATTTTGTAACTGTATCCCAATATTATAAATGTAATAATTGGCATTTTTTTTAACACTTTGAGTGCCACGGTCGACTCGTGACTGCTACGAGTTGATTCCCTGGTCATTAAGAGATACGAGTTGATTCCCGGATCATCAAGGTATCGTACGAGTTGGGGTGGCACACGATTCCACAAAATATACCTCATTGCCTACCCGATTCCACACATTTTCGTAATACAAAAGATTTTTTTTGTTTAACCCAAATTAACACGATTCCACTTAAAAATTGTTGCGGCGTTCTCAGTTATGAAGAAAAATAATTATAATAATAATATTAAATAAAACAATTAATAATTGAAAATACATTTTATAGAAAAATGTATTTCAATTATATCGTGAATAATATTAAAGTTTGATTTGTATGCATAAATATTAAATATATATACTCTATTGTTGAATAGTAAAAAAATAAAATAATACAAAAATAGTCAAATTAGTTAAAATAAATAATTAAAATAAGTAGTTTATCACAATTTTTTCCCTTGATATCGAGGACCAATTTGTGATAAAAATTGAATAATATCAATTTAATTTGTTTGATACTTATTGTATGCATTGATGGTGAATTCCATACGTTCTTTTTCTTTCATGTTCACTCTATTTTCCGATCATTATATAAAGTAATTGATTTGATTTTAGTTTCGGTTTCCGACTGAAATTCCTTCAATACTTTTATAACTAAATGCATATGTGGGTGAGGGTGATAAAATTGGCCGTTACATGTGTGATGAAAACTTTCTGAACCATTAGTTGTCCTATAAAAAGTATAAGTAACTATTTTAATTATGATTTATTTTTATTTTTATTAAAAAAATTAATTTTACCTTAGATTCATTGAAGGCTTTTCTATTCTGGTGGAAATGAGCTAGTATTTGGGGAAAGGCCAAAATAATGTTATAATCTTAAATGGTCGAAGGTTTTAATATGACTTACATGTAATATCAATATAAACCATTTTTATGTTTAAAATAATTTTTATAATACAATCGGCAACGTCGCAAATTAGTTTTGTGCGGAATCGTGTAAATGAAAAGGTATATGCGGAATCGTGAATTGTCAACGTGATGTGTGGTTTCTCGATAGAAACTTTTGTGTTGAGTAGCGAAGAGATGCCCAGAATGTCGTTGTTATTGTCTTGAGGTTGAACCTCTACAAAGAATAAAGGAAGGGTGCTTTTTTTTTGACATTGTGACCTAATTCGGCCAACGCGTTAATTATATCGGGCACTAAAGTGGAATGATGCAGGTGTCTAATGACACATTTGTAGGTGCTGAGATGACGTGGGTGTATGTGTAATTTTGTAATCTCACAACCCCTTGTTTTCGCCTTAAGAGGTTGAATTTCCAAAAATCCTTTCTTAGTGTGCCCCTACATTGTTCTGTACAAAATGTCAAGTCTTTATACCCAGCTGTTTGGTCTGGGCGTTGATGAGTGAATAGGGGCGGTCTCCTATATGTACATAGAAGATAGACGATTAAATATGAATAACTTGTTTGTGTACGTTTGTTTATATTGTGTTTGAGACCAACACACGATACCAAAAATTAATACCAAATAGGTATAGCTCTCCACTAAGGCTGCCCTTATTTACATCCATAGTACATGTAGTATTTAAAAAAACCCCCAATTAGTTAATCAGAAAGTCTTCCTGTTTAAAGGTATTCTAATTTTAGTCCAAATCAGTTAAAAAGTTCCTACTCAACTGAATAAAAATAATTGTAAAGGCATTATTGATTAGGGTATAATTGAGAGAGGAGAAGTGAACCACGTCATCCAAAAGTCTGAACTAGCAGTAATTTAAATAAATAAAATTTACTGGCTGAAAAATCATGTAGTAGTAGGTAAAATATATAATATAGTACCTAAAAAAAGTCAAAATGTAGTTGAATGAAATTTGAAGCATATTTTTTCTATTTTAAAACCAACACTGCAGAAGATTTATAAAAGCAAACACTATAATACTAATCTATATAGTCGTATTATATTTATATTATTAGTGCACCCAAACGTCAAATTGTTCATAAGTCATGGCGGGATATCTGGCGTGTACGAAGCAGTAGACGCGGGTGTTCCTGTTTTGGGCTTTCCACTTTACTATGATCAACCGAGAAACTTGCAAAGTCTAGTGGACGCGGGCATGGCAATCACAATGGAATTATTGTCGATCACCGAACAACGATTTCTACACTCCATCAAGGAACTTTTACATAATACAAAGTATGATGAACAGATTATAATATGATGGTGGTAGGCTATGGGCAGGGGCGATTTTAGAGGTGGGGGGGGGGGGTTGACACCCTCTGAATGTCAGCAACTGTAAGTACAAGTCAGCAATTTTCAGAAATCGGAAAATCCAACTTTTATAAGTTGAGAATTCATAAAAATTTTTCTTTTTAAATCTAAGATTTGAAAATGTAATACAAGATTATCCATAAGTTTGTCTACTTTTATCAAAAAAAAAAAAATGTCAATAAGAAAGTCAAATTAAATTTTTATGAGCGCTTGAAATTTATATTTTTACAACATTTGATATTCCCTCGATTTCTCGTGTAACGATTTTCTTATTTTGTTCTCATTAAAAAAACATATGACTGTAGATACTTGAAAATTTCACTGAACGTTTATGTTAGCATTTTCTACACACGATAAAATTTTGAAAATAATTTGACTCGTTTTGAGCTGTTTACGGACATTGGCAGTTTTCAATTTTTTTAGTTGTTTTTTCTGTAAATATCAATAAAATTTTATTTGTTGGGTATAAAAGCGTGAAAATTTAATTCAAGGCCCTTGATATATTTTTACAATAGCAGTTGAAAAATATTAAAAATACATAGGCACAATTTTTTTTTATAAGCATTTAAAGTTAAAAATGTATCAATTTTATAATTTAATTATTATTTTTTAGTTAAAAATTTATAAAATGTTCAACTTTTATAGCTAAGAATTGAAAATTGAAAACAAGGCTCCACGTTAATAAGTTATATATAAATTACTTTATTCACAATAATATCATCAAATATACTTTGTAATATCATAGGCTAACTGACCGTTTTCGCTCAGAATCGTTTTTCTTATGCAATGATATAATTATATCATTGAGTTCAAATTTAACACCATCCATTACAGTGACCCACTTGTAACCTACTGTACAGCAGAGCGACATCCATTTATCCACCTTTTTTTTTTTGTGTCTGTCATCACCTTTTAGGACAGTAAAAATGCTTAGATTTTCGTCAACAGTCCAATCTTTTCTGATAAGATAGTGAATCTAGTTGGTAGGTACTTGGGGGGAGTGCCATAAGTAAAAAAGTTTAGTCGGTAGATTAAATCCTTTAAAGTCGGCAATATTCACTCCAAACCCCCCTAAAAATAAACTCTAGGTGATGGGTTCAACGTAAACATTTTTAAAGGTCAGGGACTCGCGCTTTTTACTCATATTTGGGCCTAACGTTCGAAAAAATAAAAATAGGAAAATTGGTTTTAATTGTTTTAAAAAATTATATTATTTCAAAGCATTAACATATTAAGTTTTCATAGGGAAATAAAGTAGTGAAAACCCGATCACTCTATATATATTATCATGTATTGTATATCATATTTATTTCTATTACCATTGCTATTTTACAGTTACACAAAAAATGCTAAAATCACCGCGGACCGTTTCAGGGACCGTCCTATGACTCCTCAAGAGTCAGTCGTCTATTGGACGGAGTACGTACTCCGTCACAAAGGTGCGCACCACTTGAAATCCGAAGCACTGAACCTCACGTGGTATCAGTACATGTTACTGGATGTGATTGCCGTCGTTGTCCTGTCGTTCCTGATCGTAATGTACATGATTTATAAGGCGTCTAGATTTTTTTATTCACACGTCACGAATTATTTGATTAGAGCCAAAGTCAAGCAACAATAGGTAATAATATGTAATTAATTAGATAAATTATTGTTCGGAAAATGTTAACACGCATATTTATAACCGCCGTCTTGAATGGAAAAATCAATCATTGATCCCACACACGCATTTATGTTTTATACACATTATAATTTTAAGTAGGTATAGGTAAATACTTAATTTACATATTGTACGTCGTTTAGTTCAACTTACTGTTCTCCGCAGTTACTCGTTTGTCATCGTTACTCATTAGGTACTAATTGTCAAGAATTATGATTATAATTGGTAATAAATATGTCAACACGAAGAACATATTATAGAAAACAATATAACCCATGCTCTATCAGAAGCTGTATATAATTATACAGTTACTTTAATATATTTAGGTACTACTAGTATCTTAACCACGGTCTTAGAAGATCTTCTAAGACCGTGGTTTTAACCATTACTTCAATTGGATGATATCGTTCAAAATATACATATTTTTTTTTTACACTAGTTTTAAACATTTACTTAGTTGTTACAACAAATTAAGTATATTATAGCATGATATATATGATATAGCTTGAAATCTGTACATCGATGGTTTAATTCGAAAATGTTGCAAGTACATTTTTTGACGAAAATGAGTCAAGTGCATAATAGTATAAGAATAGTAATAATTGTATGTTTTCAAATGTGTGGTAAGTGATATTGTACATATTTAAGTCAATAGATAGCGGACTATTATGTGATAAGTACTATAAATGAATATTGTTATTTATAAAATGTGTTAAGTCCTATAATTGTGTACTAATAACAATTTTGCAATAAAGTGTTAAGTGAGCACTTTTAACATTTCTACCGTCTACGAAATTTTCTCCGCCATATTGAGTGTGTGTTAAGTACAGTTTTAATTTATTTATCTTTAAAATGTCTTCTACTCATAAATAGTTCTTATATACTATTGATAGGGTAAATAAGCAGTGCATCACAACTATTCAATTTGGTTTAAATATTGCATAATCTCTTCGGTGATACATATAAAATTAAAACAATTTAATTGGCTCTACTGTAAAATTCATTATTTTTTACATACAACATTTTTGAATTAAGCCATCGATATAATGTATATAGTTTATGTATTTAATATTCTTATAGTACTTAGCGTCCTAAATCCTAGCTGTATAAAAAATAAGTATATAGATACCTATTTATAATCAATATATATTCATATTGAATAACCTATTTCTATTATGTTATTGTGATAATTTGCAAAGTGTCTAATGAAGATTTTATTATTCCATTATACTACTTGATAATTAATATTTTTATACATTTATGATAGTATAATAATTATAATAAAATGAATAAAATTAAACATTAACATTTTATTTATTCTAACACTTATACTTTTAAAATTTAAATACTGAGTATTATAAATAATAGTTATTAAACTCTGAGTAAGTTTAACAAGTTTTTATAAAATTATATAATAAGATTGAAGTTTATGCTTAAGTTTTTTATTTTATTTAAATAAGATAAAAAAGATTTAAGATATTGATTTAAAAATACCCTATTAATCGTAATTTGCCAGAACCTACATGATTATAATAAATTATAAAATTATCAGCATATTATATAGGTATGTAATAGATATAATTATAAATACCTAACTAATAATATAAGCGTAAAAGCACAAACTAGATATTACCATATAAAAAATTTTGAAAGTTAATTTTTTTTCTATCCAGGGGGTCTGTGAAACCGTTAATTGTCTTTTGGATAATAATATGTAACTGAGGTGTTTTTGATTTTTACGGTGGAAGGTGCATAAGCCCATCCTATAACAACTAGTACTAAATAATAACCCGTTCCCTGTCTATAAATACCTTATAATATAAATTTATAAATGATTTAAAAACAAAGTACAAATTGATTAAGTTTTTCATTTTATTTAAATTAAATTTAAAAATTGTAAGCAATATTCATAACATAAATTATTTAGTAGACGACATTTTAGAACGTTTTCTCATAACAGCTTTTTTCTTTTGTTGATCTCTCTTATATTTAGCCCTTACTTCTGTTTGGATGTCCTTCTTATGTTGCCTAACTCTCACTCTCATGTCTTTTCTATCTTTTCGTTTCTTCTCCTTATAAGTTGTGCGAATCATCTTCATTAAAGAAGCAACCTGTTCTTCGTGACCATCTCTAACCACAGCTACACGTTGTTTTTTCAAGTCTAATTTAGCAGTAGCCAACGTCTTGGGTTTGTCTGCATATGGTAACTGAGCTTGCAAATTCTTAGACAATTTGAGAGGCTTGAAATGTTTCATACCTCTATGTATTGGCTATAAGATGAGTAAGAAAATAGTTTTAAAATAAATCATAACAAAAACTATTTGTTTAAAGAAAATAAGAAAAATACTAACAGTATACATAGAATCATTTTGTGGAAGTCCTTTAATGCCTTGTTCTCTTTTTAATTGTCCTGTAGTCTTCATACCTCGCCAAGAATTTTTTTCGTTCAAAGGCAACAGTAATGATGTAACTGGATTATAAAGTTTTGGAACTTCAACATTATACCATGTACGGCAAAACACAATATCTGGCAATACAAAAAAAAAAGTGATTAGTTTATAAAATTTAACAAAATATATTAAGCTCCAATCAATAAATACCACTAATTTTAATTTTATCTTCAAAAGTTGCTCTGAATGAACCTTCTGGTTTTGGACAAGCTTTTTTAATCTGACCCCGAACACCAGAAACAGTCTTAATACGAGCTCCTTCAAATTTGGTAACCTCCAGAGTGGAATTAAACATGTCTTTAATAAATGCTGTTCGTTTGTAAATTTTTAAAGGAGAGCCAGTCAATTTTAACTTTTTAGTAACTTGAGTTGATTGATCCGTATCAACAACTGTCCCAGTAGCTGTTATCCTGAAACCAGCCTTTAGACAGACGTAATATAATAAAAAAAAAGTTAAACATCTTATTACATTTTTTTACAAACCTGTTGGGTCGAAAGATTTTGAACAGTTAAAAACCCTGTACCGTGTTTGGTCATTGGACCCCAAAAGTGGGCCATGCACATGACATGTTCAGGGGTGTACTTAAGCATCCTAAAATGTTTAAATATATGATATAAATAAGAAAAAAATGATGGATAAAAATTAGTAATAAGTTAACTCTTTAAGTACCTATGTCTCATGTTATCTTCTTGTTTGGAAAATATTGGTAATGTCTGAAATCTTCTCCAACCCATTGATATGATAACAGGATCTCGGTTTTTGAGTATTTTATTATACCATCTATGTTTCTTAATTCGTACCTATTTATAAAAACAATCTATTAATAAATAACTGAAAAATATTGTTAAGTTTAATGTAATAATTACTTTCAAAAATCCAATATTTTCTTCCCCACTTTGTAGTCCTCCCAAAATTAATGGATAAGTTGGATCGAAATTGCTTACTAATTCACATGGCATTGCATCTAGTTCTACACGAACATACATTCCAGCTCTATAACCTTCTAGTTGTACACGAATTTCATCATCCATTCCTTCAAACTGGCTCTTGTTAAGTTGTGCTTGTTTAGAAGCTTCTTCCTTTAACTCATCGTAATATGTACTTGGACCTCCTTCTTTATCGTCATAGTTTTCGTCAAACTGCTCTTTTAATTTTTTCTTTTTTTCAATCAATTCATCTTCAGTTAATGGCTTATTGGGTTTTTCAATAACACTATCGTTATCAGAATCAAAACCTTGACCCTCTACTTTCTCTCCAGTTTCTAAATCTTCAAAATCACCATATAGTTCTTCATTATCATCCTCAAGGAGTGCTGTAGCATCTTCATCACGACTCCACTTGCCAGTTACAAACATGTCTTTTATACTATCACAAACCTAACAAACATAAAATAATTTCAATAAATCAATAAAAATTAAAACAACATTCATAAACTGTTATTTGGAGGATTTATACTTTAAGGTATATCCAAACTATGTTTTCAAAATTATAGTGCTATGTTGATTATGAGAGGGAGGGACTCCATAAAAATCCAACATATTGATAAGAAAGAAACATTTTTACTTAATTTCTAAAACATATATAAAAATTGTTTTAAATTATAATTTATGATGTACAATTGTATATAATTTTATGGAAGTAAAATTGGTGATGCTATTGTAAGCGGACTACCGTTATGTTACTGCTATAGTATGCGGTCTACAGTATATGTAGACCACCGCGTAGTATATTAGCACATACTATTATAACCGTACTATACAGTCGACAACCAATAGGTAACTTAACAAACTTATTTAAGAGGATGTAACACTGGTATTTGTTGTCTCCGTCTTACAAGTGCGTAACATAGCAAATTTATACTCAGCAGAACACGTGTAGCGCTTCGTTAGTTTAAAAATTAGAGTGAATTGACCTATTATGAATCTTGATAATAAGAATATTATCTGTGTTTGTATGTTGGTTTTTTACGATAGAAAATTATGCGTATATAATATACCGTAAATTAAAAATGCTCATAGCTCACTCACTTAAAAACTGAAATACCAAGTAAGTCTGAATGAATGGACTAAGAACATTCTATATGTGTATGTTTAATTTAAATATTTCCAATGATTACCTCTGATGAACTCCAGTCATGATGATGATCAACATTAAATTTGGATGCGTCTTCTGTATTCATGTCTTCTTTTTCCTTTTGTTTTTTAATATTTTTCATTGAAGACATTCGAAAAAGACCACCTAATTCATCTTCATCGTCATTAAGCTTATCATCATTTTTTTGTTCATTTACTTCATCACCTATTTAAAATATTAAATAAGATAATTTTTAATTTTAGGATGGATTTTTGCAACTTTATTTTTAACAGTTTTAAATTAAAGATAAATTTATGTTTCAATAATTATCAGTTGTTAATTGTTATATTATATATAAAACAATGTAAAGTTAATGATAACATTAGTACATAATAGTAATATAATTATTTAATATACTTATCATTTTTTTATAATATGAGTTTGAATGTTAAGATTTTAATATTTATTTTTGACTCATTTATTATTTTAATTAAAAGACCAATATTAAATTATCTATAATTTATTCAAAATAAGAATAGTAGTCGGCAGCAACGAGACATTCACCACCAATTCAATGCAGGATATAATCTTTTCAGAATAAGAATGTCCACTTTAACGCATGCATACTGAGTCACCCAAACTGTTGTAACCCCTCGAGCAGTGCCAGGTGCTCTATGATTGATTGCCGATCAACAGAAACCAATGTTACTCCTCGTTTTCACTGGCCACCACTGTGTAAATGGGAGGGGCAGTGCGATACCAACCAGTTTTTTCCGGTTGAGTGGGTATACTTAGAGCTGTAGTTCGTTCTATCCCTGCCCTCAAGTTAGCCGCCGACTATCATTCTTATTTTAAATAAGAGTAAAATAAAAATAATTTACCATAAACTAATTTCCAAAGATTAGCAACTGAATTTTGTCGTTCATAATATGCATTAGTTGCTTTTTGTGATAAATTTTTCTTCCAATTCAATGTTGAATCTCCATCTGTTTCTAGCAAGTTTTTTTTAGAGAATTTGCTTACTAAATTAATCTTTGTATCTTTATCATCTACTTCATTTTCATCACTTTCTTTAGCTTTAATAATGTCCTCTTTATCACTATCACCATCACTTTCATCTTCAGTATCAGAATCTTCATCATATTCAATATTATCATCAGAATAATTTTGTTCTTCATCTTGTTCATTCCAGGTACTAATATTTGATTCTTGATTGATTTTGTCTAATTTTGCCAATTCATTGGCAATTTTTTTTCTGATTTCATTTTCTTTTCCAAATGATTGTCCATAAAAACGCGAATTGTCAGCTATATCTTTTTTGTTTTCGGTTTCATCTTCAGAGTCTGTCCATTCTGAATCAGAATCGATATTTTCTTCACTCACAGGGTTAATATCTTCAATATCAGAATCGTTGTCATCATCATCATTGTCGTCGTCGTCTTCAGTATCAGATTCATCAAGATCTGAAAATTTCATATCATCAGAACGAAAAAAGACTTTACGTCGATTTCGACCATCATTTGGATCTGTTACATTAGTTACAGACAATGCTTCTTCCATATCATTATCATCACTAGAAAAAAAATGTATTTATTTTATTCGCATTTATAATATGTTTATAAGTTTAATATATTTAATAGTGAACATACTTTTCTATAAAATCAGTTGAAACAATTGGTTCAGTGTTAGAAAAAATTTGAACTTCACTACGATCAATTTTTTGATCTAAAGTATCTTGTGTTTCTACTATGTTGTTTACTAATTCTCGACCAGGAGTATCATCTTGTGTACTATTCATGATCTAAACAAATTATACATTTAATATTATCAATAATTACATTATTCAATACAAAAAACACATTTTAATACATTGCTTACAGAAAAGAATTATATGCTCTTTCCCCTGTGTGAACAAAAACTTAATTTTTAAGTCTTAACATTTTCATCAATAATAATTTCAGATCAGATGACAGATACATACTGTTTAATGCTAATTTTTGTCATGATATAAATGTGCAAATAAGTAATAATAACTATTACATTAATACTTAAATATAAATAAAAATATTAGTTATACAGGTTTAAAAAAAAACGGAACCATTCCATGTCACAGAACTAAAAATTGAAAATTTGATGTACGAGCAGCATACATGTATAAATATATTCAAACCCTAACTAATAGAACTAAATCCCATTTAAAAATATATTGTGTTGATAACAATTTATGCATGAATGAATCAAATGACAAAAATAAGTAGTGTTAAGTAAAATTACATACTTTACTATGAGAATGACTTCCACCTAGTTCGACATATACGGCATCTTTATCATATACAATTCCACCAACTCCAGAAAATGGTGCATAAACAAGACGCTCTTTGTCAACTAAACTCCTCTTTTTTAATTTTTCTGGCAGAGGACAAGGATCAGGAAGATAACACATATCATATATAGGAGAATCTCCACAACCTAAAACATACCATGACATAAATTATGAATACTTTATATATAATATAATATATGTAAACAATTAGGTATCTAAGATTGATATAAAATATATTATTAACTATTATACATATTAGTATTTTACTATACTAAAATGTTATTCAATTACCTGGTATATGAACACTACTCTGTTTGTTCATTGGAATACCTCGAACAAATCCATATAAACTAACTCGACGATCGCATTTAACATTCTGGCGAATTGATTCTGGTGGTGTAAGATCTTCCATACGATCCACTAAAGTTAATAAAACAAATAATTAATATTTAATACCCTAACGAGCTATTCACAAAACTTGTTACGCTGTGAGCATTATAATTAACTTCATTCAAATTATGTTAATGGTTATTTATATATTTTTGAAACTACATTTTAAAATATATTAACTTACCCAGAACATATGAATGAGAAGTTTGCCAAGTTAAAGGTCTAAATTTCATGACAGAAATGAATCTTCCTAAATTTTTAACTTCATTGCGAACATACTCTCCTCTATGAACACCAGACAAATAGAATAATTTTGCACCAGCATAGACTTCAGTCCAAAAACGATGTTTTAGTAATTTTTTAGTACGTTTAAGTGTTTTGTTATTTTTTAACATGTCAAGATGAGATAATACACCCATTACCTTAGGCATTCCGTGCACCTATACAAAATAATAAACTTTAATACTGTACACAATAGAATAAACAAATAGTTAATTTTACCTGACAAATATTAAGAAACTCAAATATTTCCATTTCAAATCCAAATGATGCATCAATCATAAGGAGAACAAGATCAGCTACTTTGGCCAAATCAATCATGCTGTTTATGTCATTATTGCATTCAATTAGTGTAATACGTCGCCTTTTACCAGATACTATGGTAACAGGACCATTAATAGTAGTGAGGGGTTGTCTTGTAAAATTTTTTATAATGCCATTAATTAATGTTGTCTTGCCAACTTTTGGAGGTCCAACAACAGCAACAATGATTGGAGGAGGTTCTAAAGGTGTACGGTCAACAAGAGGTATATGTTGTTTTTTGGTATCCAAATCTTGAGCCCTAATTTAACACATAGTTAGGCTTTAGTAGTTTAAGTTTTAAAATTCTAAGAACTGAAAAAACTGATTCACCCACCTTCTAAATCGTCTTTGTGCATTAACGACAGAGTTAATAGCAAACGCTTTGGGATTCCTTTTTCTGGCAGAAGCTTCATCTTGATCTAATTTTTTCTTTAAGACTTTTTTCTCGGCTTTTCTGCCTATACAAACGATAAACAAATAAAATGTTAAACTATCTGTTTATTATTACTACGCTGAATGATTGAAATTACTTCTTATTCAATTTGCATAGTGTATAATGTGTATTGAGTTACTCAATCAATTTAAAAACATAATCAAAAGTTTAAAATATTACCAGAATGCGGTTTTCTGTGTTCTTTTTTTTTGTCATCGAATTCGTCGGCCATTGTAAATCACACGGTACGAAACGAAAACAACACTCGGAAACCGAGTGACCGTCGAAGTTACAACTTACAAGTAAAGCAAAATAGATTCCACGAGACAGCGTTGAACAAACTAAAATTTTGAAAACACGTTTTTCTGTTTGGTAAGATTAGACTTATCAGTGATCCTCATCAACAACTGATAACGGCGTGCATTCGTTTCTGAAGAAAAAGTTATTCTTTCTACATCTAGATGGCATTGACAATTTAGTAATTTAGTGTAGGATTAATTTTAGTAATCACCGTAAATTATAAGTAAATTTAATTTAATTAAAAAACCACAACTCGATAGAAAATTATTTTTATTTTTTATTAACTATAAAATACAGTTAGAAACGGTTTTAAGCGAGCATAAAATACAAAGACTACAATTATAATAAACGAATAAAATTTAAATATGTGTTGAAGAGAGCGTTATTATTGTTTTCGAAACTGCGCTCAGTGTTAATTTATACGCATTTTAAAAATACAAAGTCATTGAAGTTTAATATTTAATAAGATTTTCTTAATAATTTAATCAAAAAAATAAAATAGCTAGTAGCTACACCACAGATAAAATTCCCGTCTATAATGTGTAAACATTTTGAATCATTATAAGGGTAGCCTATGTTAAAGATTTGGTATACCTACTTATTAAAATGTACCTATTCGCGATGGGCGTTTTTCTTCACATTTTTCTTTCATATATTTTAATTAAGGTTACCGTTGCCAATATAATTTTATCCACAAATATACACTACAGAAATAATGACCCTGTCCCATAGAATCAAAAAAATTTGATTCATTTATTTTTTTTAAATTATTAGAGGGTAGTATTCTATAGCCAGATCGCATTGAACTCCGTTTTTCAATATTTTAATTTCAAGCTTTATAATATGTCTTTAAAAATTTAAAATAAGAAAATGTTAAGTTTTTTTTACAAATTATTATATACCATCATTTGAAATAAAATAAAAATCGGAGTTCAACATGACCTGTAGGAAGACTTCTTATTTCAGATAATAAATAGTTATCAAAATTCGGAAATTCTACCACCTTAAGAGGTATCGGTCATCGGGCAGTAGATTATAATTAAAGTGGCAACTAAAATATAAAATATAATTTTCAAATTATATAGAATTGCGGAAAATTTGAAAACCCTGTACCTGACCTTTTAATAAGTTAAATATTATTTTATATCTGTAGGAATATACACGGTGTATAGTAGAAAAAATGCTTCGGTGTTCAGATGGTAGAAAAGTTAATGTAACATTGGTACTTTTGGAAGGTCAAAATGTCAAATTTTAAAATTGATAGTATAGGTACTTTTTTCAATGAAAAAAATTAGGGAAAACGGGAACTATTGTAA
Source organism: Sitobion miscanthi (assembly GCA_008086715.1). Lineage (NCBI taxonomy): Eukaryota > Metazoa > Arthropoda > Insecta > Hemiptera > Aphididae > Sitobion > Sitobion miscanthi. Next base: position 9,831,967 of record CM017800.1, on the reverse strand, counting down.
CACAAAACCAGTTTTCGACAAAATCAATTTTCTTATTTTGTTGAATATTGTAAATCAAAAACAAATAACAGTAAAATACTACATTGAAATAGATTTTCAATTTTCAGTGTTTATATCACAATTTTATCGTAATTTTCAAAATATTTGTAATAAAAAACTAAACACTTTAGAAAAATTCTGGTCCCACTAACTACGTTTAAATAAAAACACACCACATACGTTTACAACAAAAATTAGAAAATAAACTTTAAAGGTAGGTAAATTATTGTTAGAAGTGACTAAGCGAGTAACATTTATAAGCATAAGATAAGCAATTACCTCGAGTTCGGCCCAATAACACCACGCGTCGTTTTCCAATTACTTATTACTCATTGAAATATTGAATAATGTGAGTAGAAAGTAGAAATGTAAAACCTATACCATAATTATAAGTAGCTAGGATTGAACATTTTTTAAAATTAAAAACTTATTTTTTGTGTTTTGTGCTCCTTTAATAACAATATAATCAATTTTTTGAGTAGGTACCTATTAGTTAAACTTGTGTGATCAATGTAAGTTATATTATTTAAATATTAAAAAGTAATTTCTTAAAAAATAACATTTGATATGATACCCCTTGAATAATTTAATTACCTCAAAATGTCCCTCCGAAACCACGTATCTGTATCATGTTTTTCATTATTAGTTATCACTAATAAAAAATAATTTTAGGATAAATATGCAAATTGAAAATATAAATATAAATATAAATGTTTTTGTCAAAAATTAATTTAACCTACCGTATTGGTATTACTGGCAGTAAAATAAATACATTTAATATATAAATTTAAACATATCATAGCATTATAATTTATTCATAAAACATATTAGGTATACTTAGTATATTGGCTATAGCCTATAGGATCAGAGTATCAGACCATCAGATCAAAAGCATTTTTCGTACCTATACAATGATTTATCTATCATTGAATTCAAATTTAATACATCCATTATTACAGTGTTCACTGACCCACTCACCAATCGCCGTACAACAAAGCGGTCCCTACTTGCCCCTTTTTTATTTTAGAATTTTAAATTTTCAGCTCACGAAAAAAATATTGAAAGGGGGTTGGAGAGCGAAATGAACAGGGGACAGACTCCCTAGTAAGTATATAAATTAAATCAAATTTTAAATTGTAATATGTATACTTTAAAATTTAGAATTTTTAGTGTGATGTAAGTACTTACTACTTTTTAATGTTATCAGCTGTTATAATTATCACACGATTTTAGATTATATATTTAAATAAAATTATAATTTAAAATGTCTTACTGTCCATTATTGAATTCAAGTACCTACGTAAATTATGATCAATTTAATAAATTAATTAGTGGTTTGCCATTTTTAATAAAATAAAAATGTTAGTAAAACATCAAAAATCAATAACTATACTGGGTAATATTTTACTTATTAATAAATACAATTAAAGTTTCAATCTACTGGCCATTCTGATGTAAATATGAACTCAACATATTTCAGATGTTGAATATTAGGAAACAAAAAACAATTATAGTACCTAATTAATAGGTCACAATATGTAATAATGAACTTCAATTTAAAGTGAAGAAATAAAAAAAAATGCAGTTTGTATAGTTTAAATTTAAATGCATACTTATTACTCATTGTGCACATATAGCAATAAGTAATATATAATTAATATCAAAAAATAATTTCGCAACAACATTGAGGAAACGAATGAATTTAAACGATTTGTAAACACAACAAATACCCTTGAACCATGGCATAGACCGATTTATATCTCCCAAGAGCCCTGAATTAAAGCGTTCACGGCGTAACTATGGCAACGCGTATTCACGTGTCTTCGTCCTTTCAGCGGGTTACGATACCTGTCATACAGAGTGGTTGATTTAATTAAGTTTAATTTGTATTTAACGAATTTAATGTACCACGAATGATTGTTCTATTATTATATTTTTAATTTCAACGATAAATTGACAAATATTTAATAAAAACGTATCGGAAGTTAATTTGATGTTACATTTGGAATAAACCAATTTAACAAATTATTATTATACTTTTCACATAACACTTTATTAAGTAAATAAAATATTGTAGAGATGTACATAATGAATACATTTTCAACCATAAGTTATCGTTTTAAAATTGTTTTAAAAATATTAATAGCAACGTTTTCAATTTTTTAAGAATAAATCATATTACTTTTATCGTTATTATTATATAAGTATTTTCGGAGTATTTTCTTATCCATATAATGTTATTTATAAATGCAATTATAAATTGTCTCGTATTCATTATGTAAATGATGATTTATATTTAAGAAATAAGATGCATAAATAATAGCAAGTATAAAAATTAAAAGTCACTTTAATCACGTTTTTGTAGGATAATAAATAATAATAAAATAATAGTACCTAGATATGTCGTACGTATTTTTAGGTAAGTACATACTATATTAGGACAGTAATAATGTAATAAATAATATTAGGTTGTTAATATAATAATATAATATATAAATATATATCTATATAATATAGTTGTCGAGACGGAGGGCAGTATTTTGGGGATCACAAAAATAAAATTAATATGCGTTAAAACAAGAATATAGGTTAGGTTAGGTACTTTGATTTTTGCACTCTCCGCAAATTGATTGTATAAAATATTAATTATAATATTTTGCTCATACATAATCATTAGGACAAATATAGGGGGCTTGAGCCTAGGGGGGGGCATAGATTCCCAAAACTATGCCGAGTCCCCTCAAATGAAGTCTTCGTCAAGTAAGTACTAATTGTAAATATCTTTGTTTTCTACAATTTTGGGATTAAACCCAATCAAAACTAATGAAAAAAAAAAATTTAATTAAAATGTTGTTTTTGTGGTAAGCTGCAGTAGTGCAGTTTACGTTTAATATGTGTTTAACACGGCAGACGATAAGAAAATCGTTGTTTTTTCCGCCGACAATATGGTAAGAGAATTATATGACCCGGCCATGCTATTTTCCCACAGATATATCTATACGTGTGTTCGTCAAATATTTCGTTTGCTTAATAAATGCTGCATATTTGAATGTACATAACGATGTAATATACTAATATATGTAAATTTATATTTGCGGAATTGAGAAGCTCAGCGTAAAATGTATTTAAAATGCCGTTTTAGTTTCATACATCATACGTGTTTAAACACTGCAGCAAACGATAAGAATATCGTTGTTTTGTCTGCTAAAAATGAGTTAAGAGAATAATTTGACCCTATAATGTAATATTTTACCACAGATACCAGACATGCATGTGTTGTCAGCTATTTCGTTTGCTGCTCAAAATTTAAATGATTTATTTTATGTAAATACCTAATAATAATGATTTGTGAATGCGTAAGGCCCACGTTTTTTCGTGGTGGATTTCAACTCCCACCAAAAAAAATGTGTGGCATTAGTGTAACAATATAATATAATATATATGTGTACGTGCGATGGATTTAAATACAAAAATAATGCGAGAAGGTACCTATAGCGAGTACGATATTGGGGTTAAACTGGGGCCTTATGAATTGCTAAAAAAAAAAATGGTTATTTTTTATACGACATGAACAGAATTAGATACGTCAGTACGTGTCACAGGCACATTATCACAAGTCGTGTATATTGAAATAATAATATTGTTAAGTATTATAGTATGGACAAAAACAAAAAAAAACACTTATGGAAAACATTGTCAGCGCGCGTGTCCGACACTTCGACCGTGCACGACACGTATATAATATATAATTATATTGTATATACATCGAAATTTAATCGTGTGACGACATACCTATTATTATTTCGTTTATCGTACGTGTTCTAGATTACCTACCATATAGCTAGTGTATAGGTACTTGTTTGCGCGCGCGACCGCTCTGTATACCGTCGTGACTGTTAACGGTGTCGGGGGCGGCGAGTGCGCGGTAGAACTGCAACTTGCCGCCCACCGAAACCGTACGGTCGCTGTGAATGTGCGGCGGCGGCGGCGGCGGCCGACAACGTGTTGCATGTTTACGTATGGCAGACAATAATAATATTATAATATTCGCCAGCCGCTGCCCCGTACTGTACAATACATTCAGTACAGTTTCTCCGCCGGTAGTGTGACGTTGGCTCTCTCCGTCCACCGCGACATCATAAAATAATATTATATTTCGTTGTCGTCACGCATCATATATTATATTTATACCAAATTTATCGACGACGACGACGACGAATATAATCCATTTCGAACTACATCACCGGCACAGCTAAACACATAATAGCTATATTATAATATAAATATATAATATAGTATATTATCGTTCTGAACCGACCAATTTTCCAAAAAACACACAAGGCCGCGTTCGACCGTGCGCGGAATTTTCGTGGTATCCAAATAAAACCGACATGGACCGACTGAGAGTGATGACCGGCGCCCGGCGCATGTTGAACGGACCGCTGCACAAGTGTTCCAAATCTTCGGCGGGCCACTGTCGCACGTCGCCGTCCTGGACTGCAGCCGTACGCATGTTCGGCGCCACTTCCTCCCGTTCCACCCCTTCGTCACCAACCGGACAGATAATTTTGGAATCTCCGTTCGGCACCGTCAACCCCGTGGATGTCACCTTGCCCGAATACATATGGAGGAACGTGGACAAGTGGGAAGACAAGCCGATGATTGTAAGTAAATATACTGGCTATACATATACCTATTATAACCGACAGTCGTCACAAATCGAACATCCTTTACAGTCTTGTAGGCTATACTATAGTCTATAGGTCTATAGGCTATAGACTATAGAGAATAATATGCACACACGGCGAAGGCGGTTAATGTGTTGCGCCAACGCAACGAACCCCTGCTTTCTAATTTCTATTTTTGACACATACCTAATAGCTATGTTATAACAATGTACGTTATTTGTACAATTCCGTAATTTGTAAATACGATGAGTTAAAATTTTTACATAGTATTCGTATACAATTAAGGGCTTATAAATAAATATATTGTAGACATGTAGTATGGGTATATACTCGCTGCGTACGTATATTTACTCCGCGGCGACGTTGAAACGGTTTTAAATCCATGCGAAGAATGATTGTAATTTACTTTATATCCATGAATTTACAAATGTTTTAACGACATCGTTCGTATTAACTATACCCACTAATTACCTACAAATAGGCGGTTCCATCTGCAACTGTACCACCGCGAACTTTACGTCTTATACTCTTATTGTACGTATAACGTCGTCTCCTCTCACACACAGGACGCATCTCTGACTGATTTTTTTATCGTATATGCTCGGTTTGTGCCTGCGAAGTTTCCTTTATATTAACGATGTCTATACGAGATGAGCATCGACGTGGTGTGTTGACCGCGTTAGATATGTATTTTACCTTGTGACCAGTATAATATATACTAAAGACTTATTCAGCATTGTTTCTGTACATAATACATTGTACATAATTATTTATTATTTACATTTTCTACACTATACTTCACTCTCATTAGTCATTACTCATTTGTGAGTTGTGACTACTGATTACACTCCTAAAATAATATTATTGATGTTCTGAACTGCGCGCAAGCGGTTCGTAGTTTTATAGGTATCCATCGTGACTCGTGGTCATCTGCTTTTACACACTTGCCCAGCACTCGCTCCTACCTGGTTTCTCGTGCGGCTATCTACTTCCTGAATTCCCATGTCATCAGTGATTGTATTTTCACCTCAGCTATTTAATAATACGCATAAACATGTATGCACATGCTCGCCCCACCATAAAACAACAATGTAAATCGGTACACCGTACGCGTATATAAATTATATGAGTTAAAAGTATTAAGAAAGTCTTAAAATATCAGTGCCTAATAATATCTAGATAATCTATACAATATTATGTTTATTAAATGACCTATATGGAGGTAGTATTTATATCATTCAAGTTCATATATATGATATATAATTTGCCATGGATCCATGTTATGGTAATAACACGATTAATAAAATAGTGAGATTTCTTTTTTATAAACTTGATTTTTACCATACATATGTGTTTTGGTGGTAGGTGTGTATAATATATAGTTACCTATCTATCTAGATATATCCTAGAGTCACTACGGGCTACGGTCACTACAATGAAAGTAAATTTTTAAATCACATTTAAACGTCCAGTACCTACCTCTACCTATAACCTGTAAATAATTTATATTTTTTATATTCATAACGTGACGCGGTGGAGTGTAACTATTATACGGAAAAAAACATCACTACTATTATAATACTACCTACATATTCATGGACCGCGGTAGCTTATATAATTTTTATGTATTAGAAATACTTAATGCGTAAGACATGTTTTACAAAATAATAAACTCATATAGGTATTAGGTAGTATATGCGTTCTGAGCGCATAATATACGTCATTACAGTATTATACACACTACACACACGACCGACGCAAATATACTAAAAGAGTTTTTGATTTAGAGTCAACGAATAGCTATTTTTAATCTGTACGTTTTTCGGTTTAGAAAACGTTGTACTAGAATTACTGTGCGCAAACATTTTACAAATCGAAGTATTTTCAATTTATACGCTGAGGAAAATAATTACACTTGAAATTAAATATTAGTTTAATATAAAACCATATTATTTAATTTATCAATTTAGTATGTTATAATCACATTTAAATATTATTGTACGATTTGCTGTGAGCAAATATAGATTCTATTTTAGATAATTGCCAAATTGTATTATAATTCACAATATTATCATTTATCACATATGTATAATGTAACATTATTATTCTAATTGTGTATTCATCGTTCAATAATTGCAGATATTGACAAGAATTAACAATGATTTCATAATTTTTTTTTACCATATTTAAAAAAAAAATAGCTCACTATAGCTGCAAACTTGGCACTTGCAATAGTATTTATTTATTTGATACTATTGTATAGGTGTACTATACGTCTATACTGTCTACTTTTTATTATCGAGTACTGAGTAGGTAATGAGTACATTATAACATTCAAAAAGTTAGATAACCACATTGTATGGCTCGCATAACTCGTAAGTACTTAGTTCTAAACAAACATTGAATGCCACTAATTATAATTTGTGCGACAGTAAAACAAATAAATTTAATAACTGTTTTCAATTTTCAAATATTATTCTAGGTACCTACTTATAATAAAATACGCTGTATACCTATGATGTGTAATTTTTTTATATTGTAGATAATAAAAAATATTACTCCGTGTTGAATTGCACTAAATAGTAAAAACACTATGATTAGTGTCTGCAGAATTTAAATTTAATAGGAACCTTACGTTTTTTTTATGTTTTTGTTTATTTACAACGGCCACAGTTTCAATGATTCTTAATATCTACTGAAATAAATTCGCAAATTCTTATTATTGTTCAATAAAATACTAGATATGTTCAAACGTCAGACTAATTTTTTTTCTGCACTTATTATTATTATTGTGAATAAGCTTACACGAAGCTATATTATTATTGTGAATAAGCTTACACGAAGCTATATTTTGTAATTAAGTTTTTGAAATGTATACAAAGGCGCTTAAAGAAAGTGAACGTTGATATTTATATAGCTAACTGCTGGGTGCATCATATTAATGTACGTATTAATTGTATTTGTGTAAAACAGTATAATTATGTACATTAAAACGGACAGTGATTAAAGTCCATAAAAATTCGTTATGAATAGATATTTTTTATTCTAAATGGGCGTTTGGTAAAAGTATTTTGATAAATATTTATCGTTTAATGGTATAAAACATATTGTAATGTAAACACCATACTAAACTCAATGATCATTATGATTGTTATGAACTTATTTTGAACTTTGGGTACTTATATTAATAATTTATTTCGATTAATTTTCTACACATCATTGAACTATTGTGTAATTGGTTTACATATAAAATAATGTATGTGATAGTATGAAGTCCAACTTTGATAGCTTTTAAAGATACAACCGGCAATAGTGCAATCGGCTTTAAGTATTGTATACTTATCGCACGAACAGTTGACGCTTAAATTTTTTTTATAGAGACAATAACTTTTAGATAAACGTCTTTCCGCGTACGGTGTATACGATACTGCTTGTTATTAAGTTATTTTCTTAATCTAGTTAATTTCTGTTGCACTTGTAAATAATCGTAATATAATTACATAGTTAAGTATTTATTATTTTCATAAACCTACTTTGCAAAAATTTGCAGTGCAGTTTATAAATGCACGAAAATGATTATACAAAACATATTTGCGTAGAAAGAATAATAATATGTCGTGATGTAGTATAATATAGTTGGTACTCGTATATAATGTTCGGAAAATGTTGTAAATTATACTAAATAGTAAATAGGTACGTTAACATTTTTAATATTCAAGGGGAAGTAGGTAACGGATAATATATAATGCACATAATATAATAATTTATCTATATATAATAATTGATATGTTATTTTTCTATTCGGTTATTCAAATAATATGTGCAGTATCATTATCATGATACAAATAGCCAATAGGTAGGTATTACGTAGGTATATTATGTTATAGCGATTTGGTAGTGCCCAGTGCACAGTACGCATTATAGTTAAGAATATTTTACGTTATACAGGTATACCTATATCAATATTCAATATTCTCAATCTGGTCGATCATAACATAAAAATCTTTCATTATAATCCATAAACTAGAAAATTACGCTTAAATAGAGTACAATAATTTCAGTTATTTACGCGTTCATTTTATGAGTAATGCGAACGAATGTTCAGTTTTATTAATTACCCACTCATTAACTGTTAAAATTGTATTCAAATATAAATTTACATAACTAACGTTCTTATCATTTATACGCATCAGATATAATTCAATACAATGATTATTTGCTGTACAAATTGTATCATATTTTTGATTATTTATATTATACGGCATTGTTTTATGTATATTTACAATTGTTTGAATCATAATCGTTGGGTTTATTATTCTTGACCCTTGACGAATTTATAAAACAATTATGAATTGCAGGTTTTTATAAAACATAATAGGTGGTTATGTAAAATAATTGCTTGTCGTACGCGTTCACAATATTGCAAATAACGATTTCCTGGTTTTGAAAATTAAAATAATTATTTCAATCAAAATACCTTACACAAATATAGTCTACCAACAGAGGCAACGGCGACCACGGCGTATTTTATCTAGGTACACGTACATATGACATAGTTAGATAATATTAGAAAACCTCGACCTTGTGCTGGCTGTTGTTGTGTTATACGGTTTTTTTATTTGTCCGTGGTTATCTACTTTTGCATACACTCGTATACACTATAGCCTTTTGAACGCTACCCGGTAGTTATATCGGTTGATTATCTAACACATCGTCCCGAAAATTATCGAGAAATAAGCCAATTTTTGTTTATCATTTCCTGGTTACTAAATCATTCGATCGCGATGTTCAAAGTAGAACCTGTCAAAAGTCCAAGTTTTTTTATTTTTATAGAATAAAAGCAAGGTGTGTTGATAAACAATAATACTATTATTACTTAATATGTGTTGTATACTTTCAATATACCTTGAATAAAAGTAATGTTTTATCATTGAAACACTATACGTCTACACTCATTACCTACTCTGTTATAATTTCAATATGCATTTCACTATTTCAGTATTCCTCAATACAAACCTATTAGGTATAGGTACCTATATAACTAGTATAGTTGTCAACTATAAACTTGGGCATAAAATGTTAATAGTTTATCATGATAATTGATAAAAAATCATGGCAATACCTAATGATCCGTTATTACGTAGCTCAGGACTTAACTTAGGTAAATTTTCACTGAAAGTGTCTGATGCACGTGGTACAAATGTACAATATGTTTCACACAAGCCTTTTCAAAGCATGGTGGAATTTTTAACTTAATATAGTTACAGCTAAAATACTTTTTAAAAAAAAACTAACCATTTATATATTTAAGTTAAGTTTAGTCACGTAATTAAAAATTGTATGAAGTATAGTAACTTAGTTAGATTTTAAGTTGGTCAATTAATACCAATCGAGTTTGAAAAAATTTAGTTAATTATTAAAAAAAGCCATTATATTTTTGAATCATAACTTCTATTATCTGTTTTTACTTTTCATACTAAAAAATATTTATTGAAATTTAATAATAGTGTTTTGATAAATTTTATACTTTAAGAAATAAAATTCATAAAAAATTATTTTTTTTAGATTTTAAAAGTTACTAGTACCGACTATACCTAGTTAATTTTTCCATTACCGACAAAAGTAAGTTCTAATACTTTCTAACTAGTATTTAGTCTTAGTCAGTGGCGCAATTAATGTTAAAGAGTGTTGGGTGTGCAATTCATAGGGGCCCCCGGCTTTTTTATGTCATATTATATTATTTGTTTTAATATAACAATACTAAATAATAATGTCTTTACTCTTTTAAGTTTGGAAAATTCGAATTACGAGTACCCATGCGAGAAACCTGCGTAAAATTAGGTTTATTATATTATAACTAATTATTATTAACTATTACATGTGAGAAAACAATATTTTTTAGAGATACAATAAGGTATGACTGTTTTTCATTCTTGCTAGCAAGTAAGGGCCCCGGTCTAGACATTTTCACATGGGGGCCCCTTATTATCAAGTTGCGCCACTGGTCTTAGTGCCCAACTCTAGTTTTATTTTACATATTAAGTTTTTTATTTTTTGAGCATATCTTTTATATCACACATTTCACATAGCCACATAGGTATTTAGTATACTGTTGTAGGAAAATGTATATTTCCACATATTATATTATTACTTTAAGTTAATGGGGAAACTGTGACGTAGTCAGGTGATAGGTGAGGGGGCATTGACCGTGTTTATCTTAGCCTATATCATAATATTATATATTAAACAAAATATTTCACAAAAACCATATAGCCTACCCTCCCCCAGCCATACAATATTTCTGGCTGCGCTACTGATTGGAAGTACGGCTAATTTTAAGTTTTTTTTGAGCTTATATAATAATCATAATATTATATAATGCATTTTAAAAATCGATTCCTTATATATAATATCTAGGAAAAAAGATTAGTCGTTGCATAATATGAAACTTATTATTTATTTTTGTTACCTATTGTTACTTATTGGTAAATACTAAACTATAAATGTATTTAGTACCTAGTAATAATATTACTAATTAGTAATTACATTGTAATATTGTACCGCAATAAAATGTATTTTTATGAGTAAACATACTAGTTGGTACTTATGCGTTTATTTACCTGATGTCTACGGCGTATTAAATAATCATTATAATTAATACTTACATTTTGAATTCTTTACAATTATGTATTTTATAATTGTCCATAGCTGATTTATTGATCACACGTATTTAAACATTAAATTTTAATATCATTCCTATGTTTTTAGACGTGCGGTAGCAGTGGAAGATCATACACTTACGGCGAAGGTCGCTTAATTTGCAAATTGTTCGCTAGTACTCTTATTTCGAAACTTGGGTTGAAAAAAGGTGATGTGGTTGGGCTATTATTGCCTAACCTACCAGAGTACGTTTTTGCCATTCATGGAGCTCTCGAAGCGGGACTAGTCGTCACTTTTGTGAATCCTCTCTACACTGCCAGTAAGATATTTTAATTAAGAATCGTGTGAGATTCGTACTTATTATATTTATTTTTAACCAATGTCAAATCATCATTCATTGTTCTGTTTTAGTGGAGGTAAAACGACAGTTCGAAAACGCTGGTGTAAAGCTCTGCATGACGATCTCTTTATTACTTCCTGTAATTAAAGAAGTATCCCCTAGCCTCAAAGGTTATGCGGGCACCATAGTATTTGGCGGTGAAGAAGTCGCAGATGAAAAAGCTCGAGTGTATGATTTCAAGACTTTAGTGTCAGGACAATCGCCTATCGAACTACCAAAATCGTTTGCCCATGAAGTTGCTTTATTGCCGTATTCTAGTGGTACAACCGGGCTTCCAAAAGGTGTGATGTTAACCCACAGAAACTGTGCTATAAATTTGGAACAATGTATAAACAAAGACATCATCAGTTATGAGCCAACAACTGGTAATTGTGCTAAGTTTAATTATTATTTGTTAATATCGAAATAATATTTGAAACACGTAAATAAGCAGCCATTCGCATTTCGCATGGTTAACATTCATTGGTAATTTTATTTCATACAGATACCTACCAAGAAAGAGTTCTTAGTGTTCTACCATTCTTCCATATTTATGGCTTTAATGGAATATTAAATGGAGTATTGTCGCATGGTCTTCATATGATTACCATACCAAAATTTACTCCTGAATCATACATTGAATGTGTGCTTAAATATAAAGTACGTATATTAACATAGTATTATGTAAAAAAAAATTATGAAAATAAAATAATTAATATAATATTTTGTGTTATCATGAAAATAATTATTATTTAGCCAACTTTTCTGTTTGTGGTGCCTTCATTACTGTTGTTCCTAGCCTCGCATCCATCAGTAAAAGCAGAACATTTAAGCTCAATTAAAGAAATCACATGTGGTGCTGCACCAGCATCGAAAGGTCTTATCGATAATTTTTTACTTAAAGCTCAAAAAGACATTAGAATCAGACAAGGTTAGTTTTATTTTTATTACTTACCTAAATTCATAAATATACTATACATTTATACAAAGACAATAAGTACCTATATATTGTAGAAGAAATATCTTCTACATGATATAGTATGAAGTATCGATGTGGGCATGTGGCTCAAGATTTGGCTCTCGCCAAGTAGTAGTTTTGAAAAAAAAGGTGGAGGTGAACGATTTGAAAACAATGGACAAATAACTTACGTTTTATTCATGTTAGTTGTTACCCATATTTTAACAGTAAATATTATTATAAAAGTGATATTTACAGTTAATTTATATAAATTATTATTTTATAATATATTAATATATACATATTAAAAAGAAGTAACCAAGTCACAAAGATGGTGGGCGATACCCTCCACAAAACCACAACTGCAGTGCAGGTTCGGCACAATAATCTTCAATGGGTATTGAACCTACAAACAAAATAAATGCAAAACAGATTATTACCATCATAATATTATACGTCTTATAAATATTGTCAATGGTTAACTTAATTTTCCAGGTCAAATATCATATCTAGTCATCTAAACCTAGAGACTTGATGACTTATCTTAAAAAAAGATAAGTTCTTACTGAATATTTATTTTTAATAAACAAAATCGTTAGGTACCCCAAAAAAGTTTAACTCAAAACGAGAAAAATAACTACGATAAAAAGAAGAAACATGCAAATAAAAATGTGTAGGTAGGTACTATTGATTTATTTGATTTATCCTTAACATGAGTCAAATTTCTATAAAATCGAGAATTTATTAAAGCATAAGAAAAAATGTAAATGCTTCAAGTTCTTGGGCGTAATCATACATTTGTTCATTGTCCAGCCTTTAACTAATATGATTATTGCGGGACACGGGTTGATAATTATATCGTTTGTTGAAATAAATATATTAAATTGATGCAATTCACCTAACGGCTACCTAATGTAATAATAATAACTAATAACTAATAATATCAGAGAAAATAATTAAATCACAGCGTGCCATTGAGATATTTTCAATTTTGTCTTTTGGCGTAAAATAAATCTCGCGGCCCCTTGCGATCGCCGGGTAGCTAAGTGGTCCAGACTGACAGTGGCACTGGGACTGGGCCGATGTATTCTATTTCCAATTTAACATTTTCAGGTTATGGAATGACCGAGTCATCTCCCGTCTCTTTATACACAAGAGTTACATTGCCTGAAAATAAAACTGGTAGTACAGGTCAACTTGTACTAAGTACTCAAGCTAGGGTGGTCAGTTTAACCGATGGCAGCGACTTGGGACCACATAAATCTGGAGAACTATTGATTAGAGGACCCCAAGTAAATTTAATTTAACTATTCATGGATTAAATATTGAAACTGACCGATTCTTAAATTAAATTTGTTTTAGGTAATGGCTGGATATCTCAATAACGAAAAAGCAACAAAAGAAACTGTGGACGAAGATGGTTGGTTACATACTGGCGACGTTGCTTATTATGACGAGGACGAATATTTCTTCATTGTAGACAGGACAAAGGAACTGATAAAAGTCAAAGGAAATCAAGTAAGTGCATATTATACACACCTAAAGACTAAGATTAATTATTGTTTAAGTAATCAATAAATTTAAATTTTCAAACATACTTATTAGGCACTGAGTAGGTTAGGTACTCATACAGTTAATCATTTAGTAAGTATAGTATGGTACCTATATACTTACGCTGCATTTAAAAAGTTAGTAAATACATATAAATATACTTTCAATTTATTTGTTCAATTGACAGCCTTTACAGTGATTTTTTAAAACAATTTCCACCTAAATATTTTCAAAGGGCAATAGATGAAATTAAGGTGAAAATTTTAGGAACTACACGCTCATTCAGATTTGGTATAATATAGGTACTTTGGGATGATAAAAAGAAAAAATGCACGGTACTTTTATTAAGAATCGTGAAAAACTAAAAAAAAATGTAACATAAATGTTTATTAAAACCACAAAAATGTACAAATTTTTTCGAAGTTAAAAATATATACCGTTTTTGATTTTAATATGTAGCTAAAACTTGATAATTTAGTACGAGGTTTTTAACAAGTTGGTCTTTCGGCACTCTTAAAATATCGGAAATATTCAGACAGACTTATTAGAAGAATAAATTACCTATACGTAGGTGGTACCTACAGTTATTTTTTTTTTTTAATATTTGTAACAAACCGTACTTACACGCTTCGCTAAAGCCTAAAACTTAGATCACTTTTTCTTTAACTATTATCTACTTTACTTCCTATACAGTCATACAGACGTAATACAATGATGATGTTTAGTAGTGAGAACTGAGTTGCAGGGTTTGCAAAGTACCTATCTAACCTCGTCCCTCATGCATAAAATACAATCATTTTAATTTTCATGTTCATTTTTAAAAATTGTACCAGTTGTCCTATTATGCTAGTAAAAGTGTAGTTATTTCCTACTTGTATTGTGTTTTTTATTCTGTTAAATAATCGAAACAGTTGTAATAGATTTAACACGGACAAGCTACATTACTTAAGGCGCGTCCAGACGTAGATGGATTTTCTCGCGCGGCCTTTGTAAATACGTGTGTCCAGACGACTTATAATTCGACTACAGTGATTTAAAAATTAATAAAATTAAGTAGGTACTGTGCCACACGGCTTTGCTGAAAACACCTCCACACAAGCGTGGTAGGTATATAGCCGATCGGCTTTATTTAGGCTTTACGACTTTACTAGGCCGATCGGAAATTTTGCAGCGCGGCAACCAAAAAAGCCGCAGAAAACGAATTTGTGACGTCACACGTCTAAAACTGCTCCTTCTGGAGTTCTTGACGCGCTTTTATTCGTCAACTATTTGTAATAATACACTTTTTACTACACTTTTTCGTACTTGACCATAGACGTAAATATAGTTAAAAATCTGAGGATCAAGAAATATAAACTAACACGTACATATTAAGTTATAACATAATTTATTATGCTTAAGAAGAAATATTTAGGGGGGGTGTCTAATTTAGGTAGGTACAAACGCCGTATGAAACGTATGTTGATTTGGCATTTCATTAGTAAATTACTTTACTTGGTAGACGGTAGTTATAACAGTTTAAGCCCAAGGTTATTAATAGTAAATAGTAATTATATATTTTGAAGAACTCTTTAATGGACCTACCTAGTACCTATACTACCTATCTACCTATTTTAACCACTACTATACCAACTCTTAATGACTAACCAGACATTATAAGAACGGCCCTTTTAGTGTATAATTTTATAAACGTTAAATCGTATAATACATTAGTTTTTTTTTTTTTCAATCTGATCATTTTAGATTTCTAATGTAATCTATTATGATGTTCTAGGAATAAATATTCACATATTGCATTATAATAAATATTTATAGATTATAAGTTACAACTCATTAACTGCTAGGTACTACTGATAATAATTGAATTTATAATACTATATTCGGGTATTCTACTTATTAATTACAAACTATAATTAAAATCATATTAATTATATACTAAAGATAAATTAAGATAATGAGTATCTATTTAGTCTACCTATGAGAATACCATTTTCTTACAATGATGAAATAATTACAATTTCAGTATTAAGTATACTTAGGTACCTACAACTGTTTCAGCTTATAACACAAAATCTTATCTTGATTATAGTTAATTAAAAATAATACCTTAAGGCTATACCTACCCATTATATACTGCTTTTTCTTATTATTTAAATATTGTACATACAGATATGATTTTGTTGTTATCCGATTATATAAATGAGTGCCTATAATAGTAGAGAAGCTGTACTTACCCTAATAATAATATGAAAAAATATTTTCGATTTCATTCAACTGTTTTATAGCCCTATATAGTAAGTACAACTGATAATTAACCTTAAAAGAAATTTGTTTTGGCCATATACTGCATTAATAATTATTGATATTTCATAGTTATTTGAGGAGAAAAATAAAAAGGTCAAGGCATATTGAATATGATATTGTAATTGTAATTAACGATAAGAGAAAAATTAAATAATACACTTACCTATGTATTAAAATTAAAAATAAATTTGTAACATCTAATTAACATGTTATCATATGAAAATTTCAGTTTTATATTTAAAAGAATTATATTTTATTTATGTAAACTACCATTTGACTAGAAGAATAATAGTAATTATTACGATTATTGATAAGATACATAAACTTCTAACCAATAAGCTTATATGTTGTACTTAAAAATTTTTTTTACTGTTAACATTTTGATCAAAGTATTGATAATGATCATTCATGTTTACTATAACTGTATATCCTTCTCAACCCAAGTTCCTAATTACGCCACTGGTTGTACGTAAATTACTTAATTACATTCATATTTTGTTTGGGGTTCTGTGCTTTTTTATACATACAATTTAAAAAATAAATATAACTAAGTAAAATTATTAGTTGTAATAACTAATAATATTTACTGACATTTGATTTGATTTTCTTGTACCTTTGAAAAAGAAACCCTATCCTCTAAAGACTAATAATGAAAACACTTTAATAGTTTTTCTTTTATAAGTTATATTATATTTAAACAAATTTCATAACGATATTAGATAACTGTTCATAAAGGGGATGATAATATTGATAATGTACAAATATAATTTATTGTGTTTCAAATGGAAAATTTTTTACGGTTAATAAAATATTCAAGCAAAAGTTATTCAGTCATTTAAAGAAGATAGTACAAAGTATAAATTATAAAACTAACTAGATAATTTAGAGATACAAATGAAATTTTTTCATCAAAAAATAAACCATTTGTAATTACATTTAAAAATAGTGTATTTGACAAACAACAATACATTAAAATAGGAATGAAAATATATAGATGTTGATACTTTTTATTTAGTTAACAAATATGCATTACTTTAAGTGAGTATTTTCTTTGATGTAATTGTATTTTTTTATTAAAATAATATAAAATAAGACGAGAAAAAATTTTAGATTATGAACAAATAATGTATTAAGCTACAAATAGTTAAAACATACCTAGATTATTTTTAATGTTTTAATAAAAATAAAAATGCTTTATTCAAAATATACTACATTTTTATTCATTTACAATAAATTCTATATCAAAAAAAAATTGATTATTGATTTAATCAGAATAGCAATATATGCAAATAATTTTGTACAGTAAATGAAATAACTTATTCTGAATTTATCACGTAGGTACATATATAAACATTAAATTTTACATAACTTTTACCTAATTGATAAAATTTCATTATTATTAACCTAACCAGTCAATGTATGTAATATTCATTTAGGGCTAATATTTACTAAGACTATTCACTTTCAGTCAATTTATTTTCATCCTGTACTTGAGGTTCTTCAATAGTTTTATTAGGTTCCGTTGTCTGGATGTCTTCATTTTCTTTAACACTTTCTTGTGGTATAACGTCAGGGATAATGTCATTTTCTGTCTTCTCTAGTTCTACCTCCATATCTATAGAAATTGGGTCTACAGTAGGTACATCAACAGTAGATTCACCAACTTGTTTGTCATTTTGAATTTCTGTAGGATTTGTACATTCTTCTTGTACATTATCACTGATTACCTCCAATTCCATACTTTTGGATACATCTTCAACTTGTACATCCATACTTTCAAGATTTTCGTCTGATTTTTCCAACACAACTGCAGTTTGTGATACGCCTATATCTAATTCTACTTTGTTATCAGAATCAGGAGCTTGATGAATAATTGAGCCTTCTACTCGATCAGCATCTGTCGGTGTTAATTCCAAATGATCCAATTTATTACTTTCTACAATTGGTTCTTCAGTTTTTGGTTTGACAATTTCAAGGTTTATATCTTGGGATAAATCTTTAAGCTCATCAACAGGATCACTTACAATTTGTTCTTTAACTTCAACAGGTTGAATTTCACTGACTTCAGAGTTTAACTCTTTTGGTTGTTCAACTGTAGATTCAAGTTCAGCGGAAACATTTGGTGGGACATCAACATCAACTGGTTCGACATCAATATCGACTGGTTCTGCAACTTCTGTAGTAGAGTCTGTAATCTGTGTCTGAAGTGGTGTATCTTGGGTGATTAATACTGGAGTATCTTGTTTGGGTTCTTCAGGAGTAATATTAGATTCAACTTTGTCTGTAACTTGTGCGACAAGATGATCTTTTTGTTCTGTCTTTGATTCATCCAGTTTTGTTTCAGGAGTTTTCATTGATTCTAGTTCATTCAGAAGACTTTCAACTGTACCATTTAGGACACTTGTGTCTGTAATAACATTATTTTTATCTACCAGTTCCATACTGATATCGGACTCTTTCCCATTTTCCCAACGGTCTGGGACGCCATTGACAATGGGCTCTTCTCGTTTGGGTCTCAACTCGCAAGTACTGACGACCAATATGTTTTTTTCTACGGCACGCATAAATTTGTCCACACGGTTGTACTCTTTTCTTGGGCAAGACAACAACTCGCACAGCCTCTGAATTGTGAATGGGGGCCCATTAAAAGTGTCAAAACGTTCCAACAACATGGTCTTCATGGCCTCGTAGTTGAATGGGTCGACATTTGGGTATGGCGGTATGTCAGACAACGCAGACTGTTCCACAAATTCGGCAATAACGTTCATTATCTTCTCACGGATGAACGGCTTGACCAGCGTCCACTGGAACAGTGTGTTTCCAGTCTTTGCTACGTACCTTAGGTACTCTTCCAGTTCCACGGGAACCTGTTGCTTGTACATCTGGTACATCTCCAGCATTTGCATGACCAGTTCCGCGTTTTCGATCATTGCGGACGCTGGATGGTAGTAACATTAAGTGTACGGTACCAACCTGTGCGTGTCTGGTCGTCCTACTATTTCCTTCCGCTTCACCAAGGTCCGGATGTTCGTTGACGGGTCACACGAGAAAAACACAACGCGAACGGTATGCAATAATAATAATAACGTATAAACGTTTGATATTATTATTATTATTATTGCGGTTGTAATTGTTGTAATATTAAAAAAACCGTAAACAACAAGTCAACCGCCGTCGAATGGTACTGTAGAAATGCTCGGAAGTCGGAACGAAAACAGATAAGGAAACAGCACAACTACAACTACTGGCGTAGAGCGCACGCGCCCGCGTCATGGAACAGTGCCGTGCCGAGTGTCAACACAACGCAGGCGAACCACGGTTTCTCGATAAAGGAACAAATAAAGAATAAAAATAGCCATAGGCGCCAATAACTGCGGAGTCTGAGATTAGATTGGCAGAGTGCACACTGCACAGTCTAATACTTTAAATTAAAATATTATTTATTTATTTTTTTAAGTATTTGACTCTTTTGACTAAGCGCAGGGTGCTAAATCTCGACCAATGGCTTGAATTTTTATTTTTATTAAAACAATTTTTACGCTACACGATTTTGTTACATCTTATTCATATTATGGCTATAAGACATTTATACTCTTGTGTTTAACGATCTATTTGAACATT
The DNA here is from genome assembly GCA_008086715.1 of Sitobion miscanthi. Taxonomy (NCBI): domain Eukaryota; kingdom Metazoa; phylum Arthropoda; class Insecta; order Hemiptera; family Aphididae; genus Sitobion; species Sitobion miscanthi. The sequence goes on along the minus strand of CM017800.1, from coordinate 9,811,767 downwards.
TTGAACTCCAAGATTTTGCGGAATATGCTCGCATTTAATATTTATGTTCATCGACGAAGACACATTAAAGAGATATAGTATCGTGACAAAATAATAATAGTATTAAAGAATTTTTTATATAAAAAAAATAATAATAATACTTACACACTTTTGGGCTTCTTCCGCCTACAACAATTTATAAACCAGGTATTCAATACTTGGCCTCGTACCCACATCACGGCATCGCGCCACTGTCCTGTGTAAACAATTCAAATTATATAGACCTATAGGCTATACACTTAAAGAATTAACTGACTTTTCGAAAGCGAATTATTTTTAGTTGAAAATTATCTATTATTTAAGAGATCAATCTATTAAAAATAAACTTAATTATACCTATTGATATATTGTGTGTAGGTATATACTGTAGGACGTAGGTTGATTATATAAATTATAAGGTATACACAATACACACTATTACCATTGATATATGCATGCTACATGCAATCAATAATATTACCTAGCAACTAGTCTATACTCTATAGGTCAGTTCTTGAATTTGGAGAGGGTGGAGTAGGTATCTGTTATTTAAAAAAAAAAAATGTAGCATATCCCTCCTAAGTGCTAGTTATGTCCTAATCGCAATAAATCATTTCATTCTTCAGGTACGACATATTTTTTTTACTCGAACCTAATTGTTTCCAATTCAAGCATTGCCCTAGCTAGGGCCTAGGTGAACTGTACAAATAAATTAACCATAGGTACATAAGTATACTTTTAGGTGTTAGCGTCACATATACACTATGTTATTAAACATCATATATTATGCTAGCACTTTGCATTTATGATTTAACACGTATTTATTGCATTAATTAATAACTATTTTGATTTCAATTTTAAATATTTTAATTGAGTTTAACGACAGGGTCGGTGGGAGGGTCATACATATCCCTCAACCAGAACCCATTATTTATAGTTAAACTATAGGTAGTTTTACAGAGCACTAAAACAATACTTATTTTGTAATATTAAGTACATACTACCTAGGAAGGTGTTTTATAACTTTATGTAAATCATAAATAACTACCTATTTGAATACCTTTGTATAGTATACATACTTCTTATATAATTATAACTAAAATGTAATAATTCATTTTTTTTTTAAGGTCTCACCAACTGAATTAGAAAATTTGATTTCCGAATTGAAGGGTGTTGCTGATGTAGCTGTAGTTGGTATACCAGATGTACTGTCTGGAGAAATACCAAGAGCTTTTGTTGTAAAGCGACCAGGTATGGACATAGATGAAAAAACTATTTTAAGCCATGTTGAAAAGAATGTAGTAGCATACAAAAAATTGGCTGGAGGCGTTAAGTTCTTGGACATGATTCCACGCAATCCATCAGGCAAAGTATTGAGAAATGAACTTAAAGTGTTTGGCAACAATCCAAGCGAACAACCACAGAACTGAATTTAAATGATAAAAATATAATTGTTTTAAATATAATTGAATATTTATTTATTTATTACTGGTGTTTGCATATTTAATATTTTACATATGCGGGAACTGATATATAATATATTATATTAGACCAAATCGGCGAATCAGTGTATATTTTTGATAGTTAATAATATAAAACACGTTCAAAATTATACAAGAACCCGGTATTTATGTCTAAATATAATTTTGTTATTAACTCTTGTAATTATCTGACAAGGCTATAAGCTGTTAGTCTTTACGATTATTTTATAAAATAATATACAATTAGTTGATTTTATATGTATATTATACATTATTTTAGTAATTGTTCTGGAAAATTGTTTTCCCTTTTGAAATGTTTTAATATTTAATGCCTCTGATGATTATTGAATATTGATTGTTAAACTGTACTTGTATGTAATAAAAAAAAAAAAAAAAATGTATAGTAAATTTTAAATGTTTTAACTTTGTATAATAAAAGGTGTTATTAAAAGAAGAAAGATTTATTTTATTAAGATGATAATGCAGTGTCTTATAACTTATTACTATATATACCTATATCTTATGTGATTAATAAGAATCCATTTATTCTAGCTTCAAAAAAATGTGTATCTAGCTCAGTAGTTACTTCAAAAATAATATATTTCTAAAAATATAAATGGGAATTTGACTTTTGCGATTGAGAAATACTTTTATTTTTAAATATACATATGAACAGAGGCTCTACATAACTATTTTGGAAGTCTGTGGCATCAAATTAGTAATAACTAAATGTTCACAAGGCGAACTTATTAGTTCATAATTAATATTTATGTAAGTTATTTTCAATTATCGTTACTATAATAAAATAATGAAAATGTGACACACATACTTGATTTTAAAGTTTGAATGTTTGTTAAGATTATGTATTAATATAATCAAAATGAGGTCATCAAATGGTTTGATTTCTTAACAATGTAAAATTTAAAAAGCAATTTATAATGTGTACATTTAGTGTTAATAGTATGTTATTATTTTAAAATTCAACAACATAATATTTTAAGTTTTATAATTTCACTATATTTAATAATTAAATGTATATGTACACATTTTGTACAAAAGAAAATAATTTGAGTTAATTACAAAATGTTAAATTTTAATTATAACATTTATTCAAACAAATACTTAGTTTATTTTAAACAATTAAACACAACAATGATATATAAAATATGAACAACAAATATCTTTTAATTGAAAAATAATAAAATCAGTCTTGGGAATGTTGCCATATAATATTTTTACTCATCAGTAAGTTATAAATTTTTCTTGTTTTGTTAACATCAATTTTTACCAAACTTCTTGCAGTTTTTAAAATTATACCTTTTGATTTTTCACATTCGTTTATAAGTAATTCTTTAAATTTTAAATATGATTCAGGTAACATTTTAATTAGTGCACAAAGTTCCCTCTCATCGTCATCAAGCTTTTGGAAACCTGGTAGATTACAAACATTCATACGAGGCTTTGAGTTTTCAATAATTCTTGATGTAGATGATCCCAATGGCCTTATTTTTAAATATTCTTCTCTTTTGGCACTTAATTCTTTATAAATATTAATTTGAGCTATTTTAGTTAAACCGTTTTTACGATAAACAATAAGTTTATGAATTTTAGCTAACAATTCATGTTCTTGTTTAAGATTGGTAATAAGTAAATCAAAAGCCAGTGGTTTTATTAGGTGTAAATAACGAATTAATCTTCGCATCATTTCTGGACCCAATATCATCTGAAATTAAGTTAGATTTCATAAAAGAACTTCAACAAAAATAAGAAATTATTATCGATACCTCCATAGATTTAATCCATAACTGGTGTTTATTAAACGCAATAAGTCCATAGTCTTTAACAATTTGTCTTATTCTATAACGTTCTTGCAGCCTCTCATTAAAAATGTCAAAAATGGTTGTATTCAGCTGTTTGTAAAATACATTTGATTCTAAAATGGTTTTTGATTCTTGATCAATCCATGTTGGTTCATCTAATAATTGTAAAATGCATTCAGCTTGGTTATCATATTCTTCTTCGAAAGATCCCCGTGCTGGTTGATAGCCAGCTAAACGAATAGCTAATTCATATTGATGGTATGATTCTGTAAAACAAAATAAAAAATTTAAATGGTTTTACAAATTATTGATGACAAAATCAGTTCTTAAATTTAATCATAGATGTATAATAGAACAACTAGATAGCCAACTATAATATGTTATTGAAGCCGCGTTTCCATCCCGTCCGCTCTATGCTTAAACGGCAATTTTTGCACCTTTATGACCAATAAATATATATTTTAAATATGATAAAATATAAACATTGCCGTTTAGACAAATAGCAACACAACCTTAAAATATTGCATGACAGTTGTATAGTAGTCGGCTATCTAGTTGTTCTATATATTTATGGATTTAATAGAAAAGGAGTAAAAGAACAACAACTATTAATTAAGGTTCAATTTGCATGTGTCAAATAATAACACTTACTGGTTTAGAAATAAATAAATACCTTCTAAATCCAATGTATCACCAATAGCATTTGTCATATTTTTATTCATGTTATCAAATCTGTCAAATCTAAATGCATTTTTGTTCACAGATTCTAGACCTTTGATTTTTGGATAAAGTACATAATTATCAAAGTAATGACATTCACATTCTTTTGGTGATCTGCCCAGTTTCTTAGCAACTTTATCCCACGACATAGTATCCATGTATGTGTCGAGTAATAAGATTTCTTCATTAGCTGCCCACAAGTGGTCACCAATGTCGATGGCGTTACACAGAACTTGATACGGATCTGTGTTCTTATGAACATTATCTGCGGTACCAGCTGCAAAACATTGAAGGCAAAGACTAATGCCTAACTCGATACAGGCAGTGGTCGCGCACTTGATAAACGTATGCTCGAGCCAAAGGTCTGTAAAACAAAACCTGCAACACAATTTCACTTTTTTTGAGAACATCTTACAGTGGCCGTGATATGATTGATATCAATTATGGCATCGGTATGGGCAATTCATAGAAATGTAAAACATGAACGTAATAGCGTGGCATGCATTTGCGACAGATGGAGTGATTATAAAATATAAATTTCAATAAATATTAAATCACAAAAAGTAAAAACGATAATATTGTAATATTCAATATTGTTTGAAAATAAATTGTGCGGTAGATAATATTGTGTTGATGATATTAGATAACGTTAATAATGATAGCATCGTGTGATAAGGATTTAACCTCAAAAACTTGATATTCATCGAATCGATTCATACTTCAGCAGGTAAATTGTTTATGCGGGCTCGTGGATTTTTACCGCGCTTTTCTGAAATCTCAGTGGATTATGGAAATTGAAATTTTACCATAATTTTTTTTTTTTTTCATTTTTCTTTCGCTTAAACCTTCAAGTCAAGCATCGTAAAATCGTAAAATTTGAGTTACTTCAATTTTGAAACCGTTTATGATACAATTCAAGTTTTCTATGCTTTGTGACATGAAAACGGTAGGTACTTCTGGAAAGAAACAGTAGTATTTTAGCATCCCACGTATGGCTGTTTGGCTATTTTAAACATTATTCAAGTGGTTGAGAGAAACTCATCTTCCGTACTTCTGGTACCTGTGGCTTATTAATTGTTTTACATTCCTACCAAAAATCGAAGGAAACGATTTTCTTCACCGGGTATATATCATATAATATACATATTACTTGTGGTTATTATAAATGCAAAAGTTATCAGTATTTAATGGTTCGTTTGTATCACATTTTAATATTCAAAGTCAAAGTTATATATCTGAATTGTCGGCCAAAACAAAACGATGAATGGCAGTTTGGATTTAACCTGTAGCAACTTTCGAGTTTTTCTGGATCATTAAGGACGATCGCGGTCAATGAGTACTAGAACGTGATCGCCCAAACACGATAAAATATTACTTGAAATATCTGTAAGGTACTGCAAGTCTGCAAAAATGACACTTATTACGATATGGGTAGACGGATAGTACTATTATAGTCTAATATAGTTACAATAAAGGTGAAAGTGAGCTGTAGAAGCGCGCGCGATTTTCTAGTTTTATTTGGCTCTTTGTCTAAGGGGGGGAAATTTTCGCACCACCATGAAAATCGACCACGCCAAAGGCGGTTTCGAAAATTGGTTTTCTCCGGTTTTTTTTTGTCGGGGGGATTTTTTTTCTCCTCCCGGGGCTCTTACACGATTTTTCCCGCCCGTTCGCGAACGCCGCCAAACATTCGTTATCACTTGGATGCCAAGCGAGCAGCTTGATAACGTGCGTCGTCCCGTCGACATTTTTGTGGTGTTACTATTATTCTATACCTAACAATAATACCCGTCTGGTCAGAAACGTTCATCAGCCATTTCGTCCTTCACCCCTAAGCTTGTTCGCGCCATCCGCGTTCTCACTGCGCCGCTCCAAAGGCCGCCGGGCGGTGGTGCGTTATGTCTTCGTCGTCCTCTACATCTTCCTCGTACGTAGTCGTCAAACAGGAGAACGAAGCCGCCAGTCAAGCAGTTCCTGTCGTCAATATGGCTCCCATACCAGCCTAGTAAGTATACTCGCCAGCGCGTCCGCTTTACGAGTCCCGGACTAGGTCGGCCCAGAAACGTCCTGGAACGCGCGCAAATGGGGTTCGCTGGCCATGCGCCCCCAGAGATCCACGCTTTAGTGGTCACTCTGAGGCCAATTTTTAAGATCGAACGATAAGTGTTTGACACAATTGCAGTCTAGAGTTTTGGCGATTTCGAGAATTTAGCACTAGACATTATCAATGCTGGGGCTCTATGAGGTTTACATCACATCCCGTGCGATGGACAAACATATTGTACGCCCACATACTATAATATCTAATGTTCAAAAACAAAGGGTAGGCAGAGGCTTTCATCTTTTCAATTTTAGAATTAATGCCTTTGAAAAATTATGTACTGGGGGCTGATCATGAGCTACACTGACACTGACTAAAAGTACTTGATTTTGTACCTTACATATTTACAAGATAAGTTTTCTTTGAAAAACCTAAGGATTGATTTAATCTTCTCTATAGAAATGACTGAAATAAGGTATTAAAATAAAAAAATATGTGATTTAAGTGCATATAACTCATTTTTTCTTTCATGCCTTCAAGATTCAAAGAACCTTCGGTTTCATTTTTGCATATTTTGATCTTGTATTTACAAAGTCAAGTTTTCTAAAAAATAACAGAAATAAGAAATTGTATTCTAACTTGTTGACTGTGGCTTTGTTTAAAAGAACTTTTCAAATTTTGTGTAACAAAAGTAGTGGGAATATTCCGTTATTTTACGATAAACAACCAATTTCGTCTTTCGACATTTAAAAGTTCCTGTATTTCTAAAGTACTTTTACTATTAATTGTAAATGGTATCTAAATTCAATATAATTTTTACTTTTATATTATATTAGAGGTATTATTTTTTAATTTAAAAATAACTAGGTACTCTAACACAATTTTTTTTTAAAGTTTTTACTTTTGAACAATGAGATAAAATTTTAGAATCTGTTATTAAATTAATTTTTACAAATTAAGTTATAAATTACTCACTTCTTAAATCAATTAAGTTATATTTTTAGTTGATCAAGTAAAATTTACAAATATATATATATATTTATACTATACATAAATATATATTTATACTATGCATATATATATATATATATATACCTACATACATATTTATACATAGGTAAAAAGTATATATAAAATGTATATACCATGATAAGTTACTTTAATTACCTAATATTTAGTAGTAAGTAATTTAATAATTACATTTTTTAATTTGTTTGGAGATTAGTATTGTACCTAGGTATTTATAATATATTTCCATTTTATAGTTTGTGTTAATATTAACTTAAATATTACATTTTTCAGAAAATTGTTTTTTAATTTTACTAAATTTAAATTTTACTTTGGTTTCCATGTGAATACATACTTTTGTGTATGATAATTTTATTTCAGGTACTTCTGTAAAATTAGGCAACAGAGGATTCTAATTGTATGACACTACCAACTGGGATATTTAAAACTTAGATCATCAAAATAGGTATTTTAAAATTCAAAGCTGAGCACTAACTTTTTAGAAAGTTAGAAGTTAAGTTAGGTTAACTAGTTACTTTGTTTAGTAGCTTGTTTGAGTAACTCAAATAGTTGTATTTTTCCTGTTCATATTGAGTTGTTTTTAAAAAAAATCATAAAGTTATTCAAAAATTTTTTTTAATTAACTATTCTTAAAAAAATGTACCTAGAAAATTTTTAAAATTTAATCAATATTTTTTGTAAATTAATTTAAAATATTGTGTCATTGGATCATATTTATTATAATTTAACTCTGGTTTCTTTATATATATTTTATAGGTGGTTTCTAATATTTTTGTAGTACATAACTTTTTGTTACATTGGCGTAGCTGTGAACCGGGAGGGGGGGATTATTAAATACCTCACTTTAAAATCATTAAAATGTAAAAGTATAATATAGTCAAAAATAAATATACATAAAAAAAAAGCGTCTTGTAGAGGAAAGGGTGTTGCAAATTCCCCTTGTCCTCCCATAAATACACCACTATTTTGTTGACTTAGTTGGTGTTTTAATTGACAAAATTATAGTTTTACTAAGTGTAACATATAGAGTGTAACAGAAAGACCTGACAAATGAAATAACTTTTGTTCAAATCAATATTTTTTTAAAGTTTTATATCATTTACGGGCGTATTTGCAACATGTATGGTAAAACATTTTTTATTTATATTTTTAATATTAAAAAAAAAATTAATCCTGATATACATTTTTTTAAAATTTGTAAATTTGGTTTTTAGAAAAAGTTTGAGTGTAAAAACGTTGATTTAAGTCATGTAGTTAATTTTTTCAATATTTTGAAATCTCATTATTTTTGTTAAGTGAAATTGATCCAGTTGTAAATTTTTTTATTTTCAATATTTAAAAATACAAATAAAAACTCTGTACATGTTTTAACATAAATAATTATTAGAACAAAAGTTATTTCATTTTTCAGGTCTTTCTGGTACACTCTGTATTTCTTAGTAACTTCTAGTTACATAACCAACATAAAACCTACTTAATTAGTTCTTTTTTTCAATATTCTAACTTTAACTAGTTAGAAATTATCAGTAATTTGCCCAGGCTTTTTTGAAATAGCTCTTAAAAACTTAGTTAATATAATTTAAATAAGCACAAAAAGCTATCCCAAAAATTATTGTCTACACATTACACACCCTTATCCTCCAAAAAAATAAAAAATAAGGTCTCCTTAAAAACATCTATGTTATATTTTAAAATATAGGGCTGTACATTTATAGATTATTGTATTTTTTTAGCTTATTGTAAAACAACCCTCATAGCATAAAGCTCAAATGATGTAACAATAAATTACATCTTGAAACTTTTTTCATATTTAATGCATATTTTTATTTTTTTGCTATTTTATATTACATTAAAAAATTTTTTCAATTCCTGTAAATTAAAACTTTAAAATTTATAAATTATATTTTATTTTTTAATTTGGTAACCTACCTAAATATTTTTCATAAATAATTAAAAAAATATTTTTTTTTAAAATACATCTACAAGGTGATAAAGTTTAATCATTCTTATTGCACACTGGCTGTAAAGATTTAGGCAATTATATTACTGTGTCCACTAAATCAAAGAATTTTTATTTAAAATCTTGCACATCATGATTAAAAAAAAAGATTAATTAATTAATTAATAAGTCTTAATTCTATAGTTATAAGTTACAACTAATATTATATGTTTATTGTATAAACATGATTTTTCTTAACGTATTAACTAATTAGTTAAGTACTACCTTTGCCACTGTTTAAGTGTGTCTATTTTTCCCTTTTAACAAAGTTACTATTGGTTTAAAATATAAATCATTATTTTGGAGATTGTTGTTTATTCAATTATAAAAAAATTACTTATATCAATAACTAATTTTTATTTATAAAATTATAAATTCAATTTCTCTAATTGAATTTAGGAAAGTATGTTGATCCTTGTTTCACTGATAAAGTTACTGATGCTTGTTAACTATAATAGTGAACATTTTTACAATAGTTGAGAAACTAAGTTAGACTGACTAAAGAGTCCTCTTAAAAAAAATATTTTATGCATTTAATAATAGAAGCCAGTGTTGACTCTAGGGTAATATAGCTCCCATTTCAAAATAGTTGAAAAGATAACAGTGGCCTATTCCACATCAATCAATAAATTAGGGGTTAATAATAGGCCATTTTTGTATTATCATTATCAATGCAACCACATAATATTATATAATACTATAAACTACTATAAAATAAAAAAACAAAAATAGTCCGGTGTTTCATTAAAATATTTTTAAATTATCTCATTACCTCTTATAAATTAAAAAAAAAAGGATTTATAGTAAAGAATATTTTAATCTTTTATAGTAAGCGAAGACGAAATGAAAAACCTGGAAAAGGTCTACGCCATTTTGCTATGCGTGTATGTGAAAAAGTACGTAGTAAAATGTTAACTACTTATAATGAAGTAGCAGACGAACTTGTTGCTGAGTATCCAGAGGGTAGTAATGCTGAACAAGTAAGTTTCAAAATTTAATATTTTATAAGCTATAATTATAATGCTTATTTCTGTTTTTCCTTTAATAATGAATTTGTTAAAATTCTGATTTTTGTATTATTTAAATCAACTTAAAGCCAATTTTTTTAAATTCTTGATTTTTTTTTATATTACATTAAAAGTGTCTTATAATGATACAAACTTCTGTTATTTAAATGGGAACCCCCCCCCCCCCCCTTTTTAATTTAAATAGTTCAGGGAATATTTTTTTTTTTTTTAAATTTTTGTATTCCTTATTTAAAATTTGAACGAGTACTTTCTTAGTTTTTAAAATGTTTATTCCAAGGATAATAGTTCTTAAAAATGGTTTTAAAAAAATATAAATTGTATCTAATTTTTATTATACTTGAACCATTTTTACAAATTATTTATGTTGATAGATTAAATTAATCATTGACTGATTTTGAACAACTGCATTATTGAATAAAAAAAGGGGGTTAGCATGCTTAGGGATTCAATCTGTTAAAATATTATATTATATATATTTAAGTTTTAATTAAGTTATTAAAAGTTATTCAAATGTGTTCAATCTTTATTAACACCCCTGAAATATGCTCAATAAATCTTATATTTTTCTCAGTGCAATACAACATTTAAATAATTTTTTAAATTGTTGTATTTACATATTTGTTTAATGGATGAAATTAATAGTTTGTTTTAAGCACGGTTATAAATTAAATTACAATTACCATACAAATTATCAACAAAGTACATTCAATATTTCAATGTGATACCATATTTGTATGTACTCTTGTCTACTTAAAAGAAAGTCATACCCGCATGTGTTGTCTCTGTTTTTAAACATACAACATGGATAATTTTACTCTGTTATTTTTAAAACTAGAGTGAATTGACCTATTATTAAATTTCACTGTAAGATTATTATCTGGGACATTTTTAAGGATTTTATGTTTTAATTTTAAACGAACTTGTGATAATTTTAAATATACAGCTCATAACTTAGTTTGTAATTAAAATATCTAGAAGAAATGCCCTGGATAGCTTTAAATAATATATTATTTGGTTCAATTCACTCTAATTTTAAAAACTGAGTAAACTTGATCATTGTGTACATAAAATTTGTCACGAAAGCCGGAGAGAACACGTTTAATTATTAATTAAGTAGGTTTTATTTTATAAAATTTAAACGTCATGTCATGTTCATTTTTAAATTAACAGTATGACCAAAAAAATGTGAGAAGACGAGTATATGATGCTTTAAATGTTTTGATGGCCATGAATATTATATCAAAAGAAAAGAAAGAAATCAAATGGATAGGATTACCAGTGACTTCATATCAGGAGTCTACAACATTAACTCGAGAGAGAGAAGAATTAATGGCGCGGCTCAATGAAAAACAAGCATTTTTGCATGAATTAATTGTTCAAGTATGTACTGTTTTAATTAAATTATGGCTCCACTCAATACCAATGCCATTTCTTATATTTTATTATTATTTTTTTACTTAGTACATATATTTTATACTGTAAATTGTATTTATTTATGTTGACAGCAAGTTACATTTAAACAACTTGTTGAAAAAAATAAAAAGTATGAACAGATACATGGTCGGCCGTCTTCTGCTTCAGTTCTTAGTTTGCCATTCATTGCCATTAAAGCTGATCCTGGAACTGTAATTGATTGCAGTATTTCTCAAGACAAGTTAGACATTTTTTTCGCTAAAATTATATTTTTACTGTCAATAATATTCATAATAATTATGTACTATTTTAAATTTTTTTTTCAGGAAAGAATATTTATTTGGGTTTAGTAACAGTTATGAAATTGTAGAAGATATGGATTTATTAAAAAGCATGAACCTTTCATTAGGTATACATTAAAATATTTGTAATATAATTACTCAATAAGTATTCCTAACATACTATATATTTTTTTAATAGGTCTCAATACGGGCACAAGTACTGCAGATCAATTAGAACAAGCAAAAACATGCGTACCAAAGAAATTACATGAATTTTTATCACGTATATAACAAAAATTGAAGTTGATTATTAAAATGTATTATATTTAATTTAATTGTATTTTTTAGGAATAGCAGTTGAATCATCAGCTTTAGATGTAGTAGAAGAACAGCCAAAAAAAAAGTTCAAGTCTAGCTAAAGTGAGGTGACTTTTGCATTGATCAATGCCTAATAATTATCAGAAATTTAATTAAAAATCACTCTATTTTTACAAAATATTATCTTAAGTTATGATTAATGTAAGTTAGGTCACATTGCTTGTTGATGCATGAACAATTTTGGTGTTATTGGTACAGTCAATATATATTTTTTATTTTTACGAATGATGATATATAGGATGACGGGTAATTTTCTCTCTGTACAATTCTTGTAATTATTTATTTATTAATATTTTTACTCTTAGGAATTATGAAATTAAGAATATTGTTACACGGTTAGTATTTGTTGTCAAACGATATCAAATTGATAAAATGATAAACAACACTTACATCTCCATTAATGTAGATGAAAGCAATATGTATATTTAGAATATTTAATTATAATGATAAAACACTTACATCTCCATTAATGTGGATGAAAGAATTTTGTATACTTAGAATATTTAATTATAATTTACAATACTTAAATGTACAAATCTTTAAGTATGAAAATAAAATATTGTATTATACATTGTGTGAGAGAGAAAGAATGAGAGATAGAGTATTTGTGCCATAACAAGGACTGTATAATGTTATGGTATACAAGTATTTTTGTTGATTATTTTGAGGTACTCATTTATTACGCCTGAATTTACCATACATTGTATCGATAATACCACTGTGTCTTTAAAGAAAGTATTAAGTTAACACATAACATGTATCATGTATGTTCATTAAAACACTGAAATATATTATGTAATACATTTAATTTTATGTTGTATAAATTTAGTATTCTTTTTATATTATTCCTTTTATTTATACTACAAAATTGATAATAAAATTAAATAGTATTCAAATTAGTATCTTACATTTTTAAGGTTTATGATAATTCAATATCGATAAACTGGTACAAGTAGGTATTGCTGATACCAACCTTTATTTTTCATGTTGGGATTTATATTTTACCACTCTTTTAAAATGTATAGGTAAATTAACATTATTAGATGTAAATATTAAAATTAATCAACTAGAACCTTAAAAAAAATAATAATTGTATGGGTTTATAAATAAAATGAATTTCTTCTTAATAGAATCTCACAAATAAATATGGAACTATTATAATATAGTTTTAGTCATTACCCACTTTAAGGGCTAATCTGGGCCATTGAAGGTAATTCACATTGAAATATTAATTTTGTTCGCAAAATTTGTCAATGAGCCTTATGAAAATCATTAGCATTTAAGTTATGATAAAAAATATGATATATAAATACCTAGGGCAGTTGGGCGAGTCTAGTTTGTCTAAAGATAAAACAAATGTATATTTATTTTGATTTATTGGTGTTAACTTAGCCCAAAAACACTAGATTTGCATAGATTTTTGAGCATAACTAAAATATAAATTACTTTAACAATTTTTTTTTGTTTTAAAACATTTAAATAACATAGGTTTTAGAAGAATTAAATCAAAATGTTAAGTGTTCCTAACAACCTAACCTTGATTTATTCTTTAAAATATCATAACATCTATTATTATTAAAGTCTAAGAATTTATCATACCTAACTTTACCTTAATCGTATAGATTATAGAAATAATTAGTGAAGACCATCATATTGTTAATTTTTTTGAAGATTCTTAAAAAAGATATCGTTTTATACCAATATACACTGGTAAAATACTATAATATAATTACCTACTTCGTTAGTTTTTATACTAAAATACTAAAATATCAATTATCTATACGGCTAAATGCGGTAAACTACGATCATTGACAATGACACTCCTGCAGACGTATAATTCTAGCGAAGACCAGACGGGCCCCGGCGTACGTGACTACATCGCAAACCCTTGCATATTATAGTATTGCACTATTGTGGAGCTCTCGGAGTCTGTTATTTATTATTTGGTATCAGAATACGAGGTCTGAGGACCTTAACGCCAGTCATCACAATAATTTGTTGCTTAGCACTTCATCTATTCATTTAGGATTTCAAATATTCTAGTGACATTATCTGTACATACTTAAAATATTTTATTTGATCTTTGAAACTACAATCCATTCAATACTGTGTTACGACTATTTAACTTAAATGATTGTAATAAATAATAATAAAGTATTTGTTCACTCTATGGGTATGGACTTCCGACTTGATTCATTATTGCTACAAATTACAATGCTACTCGATCGAGTTAGGTATACTTACGACATAGCTATTAGACGGCTCGCAAGAGTTGAACAGTGAACAGGTGTATCAGGTATCTAATATGGAAGGGAGGGCCAACGCAATGTTGAATGTATCTACTAATATAATACCCATCAATATTATAATTTTATTTAAATTGCGTGACATGGAATTGTACCTCCAAAACCCAGACCATTTATACATTTTGAAAATAGTTTTGGTTGCAACTTTCCGGATGCGCGCTTTTGTCAAATGCGTGTTTTGTGTGAAATTCATATTATGTAGGTACTGCGTGGCTCACTCGGTATAATATGCTTTTAAATCTGAAGACATAATATGAATGTTTTTCTTTTTAATAATCATGCGCGTTTTTGTCCGAGGATTCCAATATTCGGTTTGTAATAGGTATAGGTAATTTTTTTTGCAAATAGTCACTATTTAATACTCCTGGTCCACCCTCCATCAGTCAAAAACTTGCGTAGGTGCCGCTTGATGAATACCTATTTGATTTTCTGGAAATGTTTCCGATTCCAAAAAAAGTTTTCTAGATCAACTATACCAATGAAGTGAATTCATTCAGAGTAAAAAGTTTTTTTAACCGTGCGATAAAAATCTCCATCCATAATTTATAACATCGCACTACCACAACGGGCATCAACTTTACTTCGATCGAGTATTTGAGTAGATATGCTAATGAGTATTTAAATATACTGTAGTTATTAGTTAAGTCAATAACGATATTTCTGATCAAGACTGTACCTATCTATGTCCTATATATGATATTGACTATTTGACTAAGAAATAACGCTAATTCTCATTATTTTCAAGCGATGAGACATATTTTATTAATATTTTCTTTCACTGAGATAATTCTGGTCTTTCCACCACAATTATTATTGATAGAATGTCTGTTGAACACAGCTATAGATAATATCTATACCTAGCCGTGCTGTTGAATTAGAAACAGACCTAACCTAACCTGTGTTTTAAAATCGATTTATCTAATCAGTACTAACAAAAACATACTTTCGGGTTCTTTAATATGCCCACGATCGTAGCCGTTCATCGGATAAATGATAAACATCTGTGTAGTAGGTAGGTTAGGTACCTTATGCTATACAACTTTAAATTTACTATCGCGATAACAGACAACTTATTTGTTATAGGTACTTATAATATTATTAACCACGCAGGCGTACAAGCACATTGCATAACATATTATAGGTACCTATTATTATTATAGTCGTAGGTACACTAGTACCTGCTACGGTATTCGGAAAAAAAAGCCCTGGAAAAAAAAGCCCCGGAAAAAAAAGCCCCGATTTCAAAACACGGTAAAAAAAGCCCCACCTATAGGAAAAAAAAGCCCCGTACTAATTAAACACATAACGCATTTTCATTATAGTGTACATTTTATAATTTAATATTTGTATATAGGTAACCTAACCTTTTTTGGACATAAGTTTAAGCTAGTCTTGTATACTTTGTAATAATTAATAAGTAATACATAATAAATAATATGTTATTGAACTAATTAATATATATATTTTGATTTATGGTTTATGTTATATAATTTTTTAACTATGATATAATTAGTTATTGTTTAATGTCATATACGATATACTAGATGTAATTTTTTTTAAAGTTACCTTTTAATAAAATAATATTATATTAAAGAAGTGTTAGGTACATTGATAAAATGTAATGATTATATTATGATTATATTTAATTATGTAAATCATAATAAAAAAGAATAATGTATTCAGTTGGTACGGGGCTTTTTTTTCTTATGACGGGGCTTTTTTTTCCAATGAATGTTGTTCGGGGCTTTTTTTACCGGGGCTTTTTTTTCCGGGGCTTTTTTTTCCTAGATTCCCTGCTACCTACCAACACAGTCGACTAATTTTTCTGTGTACCTACTTTTAAATTTTGAACACAATTTAAATATTTTGTAAAACAAAACAATCAACATTTGTCTATACCAGCAGTAGACATTACAAGGTAATTTTCTAGTCATGGTTGTAAAATGTATTACTAAATCGGTAGGTATACCTATTTGATTTTTATTACATCGATCATAGTTTATATTGTCTGTTATTGATGCCTAAACATTGACGAATGACGATATCGTCTAATTATAATGTTAGATATTTACTATTGTTTACGTTATTAACTAAATTACCTACACCACTGATGGTAGGTACCTAACATAAATATATTTTTTGACTAACCACCACCTGCGCGGAGACTATGTAAAACCAATATGAATTCACCCTCTCCTTGTAAAACATGTATCTACAGTTCATAACAATAAAGAAGATTTTCGATTAAAAAAAAAAAAAAAAAAAACTTTTTTATTGACTATTTATTAGATTCTGAGTGGAGCCGACCTGCAATGTGTAGAATGTAGATATTGGTTTTATTGCCATGGTATATAATATGTTTTATTTATTTTTGTGTCTCGTCACTTTTTCAATTAAATTGATTTTCATTTTTGATTTTGGAATAACTGTAGGGACTCGAAATTCATGAAACATCTATAACACCATTTTATATATAACTATATAAGATATTATAATTATTGATTTTTTTTTTAAATTTTAGATTTTTTACTTTTTTATATTTCTTTAAGTTTATGTACAATTTTAATTTCTAGGTTAAAAAGTTTGAAAATACAACACCAAATGGCAAAATCCCCATAAGTTCTTACTAGAGTTAAAAATATCGAAAATACATAAGGACATTTTTTACGAATTTAAGTTTTAATTTTGAAGAAAATTAAGTATTTAAACTAAAAATAAATGTTTTCCTTCTAGGTAGTTATTTATTGTTGTAATTAAATAAATATTTAATTATAGAAAGTTGAAAGTTGAAACATTTCACTTATACTTATATAGTTGTATTAAAATTTTCTATACACAAAACAATAACTTTCAAAATATCTGAACTAATTTTAAGCTACCTCTTTATACAATTTATATAATATATACCTACGTTCAGTATAGTAGTTTTAACTTTAACTTTTAATAGTAACTCGAAGTCTCAAACCTACTAACATATATGTAGGTATATACGACACGGTGTTCCTCGGTATTTTTTCTAATACGATTTTAGAGCTATGATTTTTGAACTTTGATATAGAATATACTAATGGCTTACGTAATAGTGAGTTAATGGTCTCTTAAACATGATTTAGTGGCACATGAACCATGTTTATGCGACCAAAAATTTTATTTTTAAGAGTTTTAACTATTTACCCACCCACTGCGGGCACTTAAGCCTATACAGATGGAAAACATGTATCCGATAGTACAATTTATATAGGCCGTGATAAGTGTCTTGCTTATCGATTATACAAAATTATTAGGTACATAACATTATAAAAATATAAATTATGAATTATAATTTATAAATATATAATATATTATGTTTTAATAGTTTTATAAGAGGATGTTAGTGCACTGTTTGTTTTCTCTCTCTACTCTACTCGCAACATAGACAAAACAAATTTACGCAGTATCAATTTTTTGTGTTTTTGAGTAATCTTAAAGTAAAATTGTAAAATCACCCATTACAAAAACGATAGAGAATAATATTTTTGAAGGGTACAATGTATCGATTTGTTTTAATATTTTGTTTAAAACAATTTAAACATTATTTAAATGCACAACATTTTTTTTGTTATTTTGAAAGTCGAATACAAAGTCAAATACCAACAAAATATAAAACCGACAAGTCATACTCTCAAAAATATTATTCACTATAATTTTTATAATAGGTAATATTTTCTTAGATTACTCAATAACATAAAAAAAAATGTTTCTGCGTAAATGCGTTTTGAATAATATGTTGTTTGTGCAGGTCACGCCAGAGAAAGAAAACAAACAGCGCGCTGTCATCCTCTTAAGATATTACTATCTTGAACAATAATCTTTATTTACACTACACATAACTACATAAGAATTAATATAATGTACCTATATGTATATTTACTTATGTGTTCGAGATTACCAGCGAACGAATCAATAATGTTATTGAAGCGCATATAATACGTTTGTTTATAAATAAAACATAATATTATATTGATTCTGAAAGAGCAGAAAATAATATTGACCCATTAAGAGATTGTAGAATCCTCTTTATAAAAATTATTATAATAGTTTAATCTTGAATAAGTGAATATAATGTTGTTCAATCGAATAGACGTGTTACATTATATTATTGTATATTTATATAAAATATACTTTGTAGTATACACTATACAGAGCGATTCCTTTAACATTAAACTTTAATACTTTATAACGTTTATTACTACCTATATAATTTATATTATTCCTCTACTATACAAAAGAGTTTTAGATTCTGAGCGAAGCGATGAATGTATTGATTTTATAATGATGTGTGTTTTTTTATTGTTGTGTCTGTCATCACCTTTTAGGACAGTAAAAGTGCTTGGATTTTCTTCAACAGTAACTTTTCTGATAGGAAAGTGAATCTAGTTGGTACCTTGAGGGGTCAAAAGTAAACATTTCCAAGTAGTTTTCAAAAGCGACGTGAAAAACAAAAGAAAAATTAAAGAAAAACGGGAATTCTTAAGCAAAATCTGTTTTCGAGAAAATCGATTTTGGTTTTTGATGCAACTCTAAAACATATGACCGTATGAAATTTTGATTGAATTAGCATTTTCTATACACCATAACATTTCCCAAATATTTTGACTTATTTTGAGCTGTTTACGGACATTTTCAGTTTCCATTATTTTTAGTTTTTTTTTCTTTAAATATCAATAAAATTATGTTTGTTGTGTAAAAAAACTTGAAAAATTAATAAACGAAGGAAATCCATATAATAGTTCTTTTGTTCCTTTTTTTTCGTAACACGTGCTGACGTGAAATAGACGAAATTGTCCATGCATACGAGCATTTGTGAACGGACAATATAAAAATGTAGTCAAAAGGAGTAAATTCATGTCACGCACCCCTCGAAATTCCTGGCGCAACTATAAATTAACCTAACACTCCGGTCGCCCTCTAGATGCTAATATTGTAAGGGGTACGATTTTCACTCTTTTAGGATTTCGAAAAAAATTGAAGACGCTCATCGAAACGTATTAATAGCCATCAAAGCATCGCCCCCTTTAGTATGCCATTGCTTTGATTTTGACGAGTGTATTCACTCGTATATGGAGAATGCCTGCGAGCTTATATTTTATTGTTATTGCATCACGAATGGGAGGAGCTCGTATACCGGCATACCGCGTGGCGCTCTTGACGGAATATATAATAATATTATTAAGTTATTTCGTCGCCGTGTATAAAAATGCAGTATGCACTAGCGTGGGTGCTTGTCGCGTCCGTCGGCGTGTCACGGGTTCACGACTTATTTTTGTAAATAATAATATTATATTCTTTCGCCGTCGTTTCCGTCTTTTTATTCGTTCGTTATTCGGACATCATAAAATAATAATAGATATTATATGTCGTGTATGCGCGCGCACCGCAACACTCGTACGGTTTCGTCGGGAGTAACGAAATAACAAAATCGACAGAAGAGGAGAAAACGTTTCCACTTGCCGACAATCGACAATCTCGTCGACCACCGACGCGAGTGTAGACGCGTAGTGCGTACTCGTGTGTAGGTACTATTGCACTAGGTACTTCGCACTTAATATTATCAGCTATATTATATATATTTCGTTGTCGCCTCCCAACTGTAGTCTGCAGGTACCAAATACCAACTATTATCGATATCAGACCACCATCCGGTATATCATCCACGGTATGTTCCGGTTAGTAGCTGGTGCGGCGTCGCGCCGACATTCGCGCACCGCCGCCGCTGTCGCACGCGGCTCCGGTTCCACGACCGCGGAGCCGAGAGTGCCCTTCAGCCGACTCAGAGTGGGCGTGCCGAAGGAGACTTGGTCAGGGGAGAAGAGGTGAACTATAATTCGTTTATTATTTACATAACACACTGCACGTGCACACTCCCCCGTGCCATCAACCTGCCGACCCCGCAAGGCCGCAACGGTTCAACGACCGTTGTTTGTTATTGTCATGTTTTTAATTAACTTCCAGAGTGGCTCTGGTGCCGAGTTCTGCGGAGCTCTTGACGAAACTCGGCTGGAGCGTAAAAATCGAACGGAATGCGGGTGTCGAATCCAAGTTCAGAGATCGAGATTACGAACTCGCTGGAGCTGATATCGTTTCCAGAGAAAACGCGTTCGATTCGGGTAAGCTGCAGTCTTAAATCACGTATTCACGTCTTTGAGATATAATGTGTTTTTTAGTATTTATTTTGGTTGGGCTACAAGATACTGGGATACTAATCATTGTTACGTTCATAATATAAAAACTCGTTATTACTGCTTTAACGAAAATGTAAAATTATTCTTAATATAATAGTCAATAAACAATCAGCTAAAATGTATTTATATGTAATTTAAAAAAATGTCTGATGGGAGCCTTGCCCTCCCCCATAGGCGTAATCTTGGTTAATTCTTGCAGGGGGAGAGGGGAAACTGTGGTAAAACTAAAAAATATATATAAGGTAAAATGACACTATTGTTCACTTAGTTAAATATCTGAGGAGGCAGTTGCCCCCCCCCCCCCCCATGGATTACGCCTATGCGGCCATGATACATTTAAAGATTGCAGGATAGAAGAATATATTATCGGCATACTTGCCATAAAGACTTCAACTGGACCATAAAATTCAAAGGTCCCCTTGCCACTGTACTAGTTAAACTTTAATTCTTATAAATTAATATTAAGTAGGCACCAGTCTTAAACTAACTTTGCAATTGTTCTATAATTAGAGATCTACTACCATCTCCGTATTTACAATTCATCATTATCCATACAATACACATAATTCTACTGAAATTGATTATTTATATATTCTTGCGACAGCGTTTGAAAATTTAATATTTTAAACTTTACATTTTGAGCTGTTAGTTGGTAAGCAATTAATTAAATGGATTTTAGTTAAACCAAATAATAAAATAGAATTTTGTGTTCTCTAGCTGTAAAAAAAATCGTGTAATTTGCGCTTTTAGGTACCACCTATTTATTTTTTGTTTTAATCACCATTCACCAGAATTGAGATTGATAATAATAATCTAATTAACATTTAATCATGATATACTGTTCACCGTTAAAACTAAAATTATATTTTGTAATAAAACTACGTTAACGCCGTTGGCAGTTTTTTTATAGCGATGTCGCAATCACTTCTGAACCTGACTTGACCTTTTCCTTTAAATTTGGAATATAATTTTTGATTAATTCCTTGTTATACCTTGGCACTTGCGCTATTCCCAATTCACATTTTTTTTAATTTAGAGGAGATCCTTATTTGGCCCACTCAGATTCCTAGATGACACAAGCGCGGATCCGAGGTGAGCGCGCGCCCCACCAAATCCCTAAAAATAGGTTTGTATTATATGTATATAATATAATATTGGGTTTTTCGATTATTTTCGTAGTTCATTACAACTACTAACTAGAGCATTATTGAATTACCTACGAAAAATGTGTGACGTGTGTAGTAGTGTGCAAGTTTGTTACTGTGTTATGTTATAGCTATATTGCGTTCCGTCATCGATAAACAATTTCCAAAGTTCCTTTATATATTGGATTTAATTAATCTAATTTGGCGCCCCCTCCGTGAAACATTTCTGGATCTACTCCTGAGATGGCTAGACAAATACGATATGTCCTACTTGTCTTAGTTCCTAAGGCGCGTTGCCAGGAATTTTTTAGGGGGTTGTTCTAATTATATACCTAAATATAAAATGTGGTGGCCTTACACACTCTCCATTGTAGTTATCAGTCATCTTATTAATAACATCAAATATGAAATAAAACCATGAGACAACATATAATATTTTGTTGAAATCTGAAGCATATAGTACCTACATGTTTTTATTCATAAATACGGCTGATGGGAGGTGTTTTAATACCCAAAATACTTAAACACCCCCCCCCCCCCCATGACTGTAGGACCTAGGTGTATATAATATTTATAAATATCATTATATCAAGATTCTCAAGTTGAAGTTTTACAAATCGTCCATATTTTCTCTTTGAATATTAAATTATAAATAATATTATATTAAATATATAATATCAAAAGGTCATCAAATAACTGATCGTAAACCATATATTTCTAATATCTATATACCTAGATGGCTAGATAATAAAATAATTTTCAAAATTATAATTAATGAAAAGATCACAGAGGTCGGTAAAGAGTTATTTGTTATCTAATATAATTAATATATTTGGTCCCGACGAAGTCTGATTATACATTCATACATAATTCTTAATAGGTTTATATATTCAGTATTCACCTATTTATTATAGGTACCTATGTTATAAATTATAACTACATATTACTATCATTTTTAATTAGGTATCGATAATTTATTTTATGATTTAACATTCACACGCTGACCTTAATTAAAACTGTGCTTAATAATAATATATTATTGTATAGGTATTTGATATATTATAATATTATGTAATAAACTTATATATAGGTGGTACCTATAATTTAAATCATTATCATAGGACAAAATCACCAATTAAAAATTGGAGTATATAGTTTTTTATACAGAACTGTAATAAGTAATATTTATTAGTATAGGTATAAATTATTATTTTGATCTAAAAGGGTTTTTTACGGAAAATTCCAAAAAATTTTGCGTCAACATAATATATATGCTTTATATGTGTACAAATATATTATACCCTATTTAGGGTTATTAGGTTTATTTTATATTATTGGTTATATATCTGTATAATATCTGGTTATATACATTGGTTATATCTGTGTTAAAGGCTTAAAGCTATGTACATTTTATATTTAGAAACAATATTCTAAACCAATTGTGCATAAATTAAGAAACAATCATTTCTATTATTTTTCTATTAAAGTTTATTTTGAAACAATTAAAACATTGCGATAGGTGCTATATATATATCTATTAAACTTGTTATCTTTACTAACCTATATAATAAAATAGTAATTTTTTAATGTATTAGTCAGATTTGTTTTAATTAATTCAATTTACTATTTACTTACTTGTAATAACTAAATACTTTTTTTAAATTTCTTAAGGACTCCGAGAGTTTTGTTTTATATTATGTAAGTGATTAGCGAATACGATATTTACAGAGATTTAATGGCTTCAAATAATTGTAATTAATTATAATCAGCACTCAGTAATACGCGTTAGTGCGTTATATATAGTACATAATATTTTATGTTGTTATTATTATTTACATTGTTAAAATTTAGGTACCTACGCAATATAATTTAATGACGTATTTTGCGTTTATCTATTGCGTATAATATGAATTATTATTATTAATTATCATCTTATTACTTTGGATACACCTAGTCATTCGTTATGTCACAAAAACAATTAATTTTAGGATTAAAGGACAATACTGCAATAGGCTTCAATAAAAACTAAAAAGGTTATTTAATTTCACAGTAAATTGCATATAGTATATTATGTAAGCACGTATAATATGTATAAATACCTATTATATTTATATAATATAACAATTTTTTTTAATAATCTATAAGATTTTCTTGGCATTTGATTTTTACCATTAATTATAGCACTTATCGACACAAATATAAATTATATGTGTGAGTTTTAAATGTTGATATGGGTCCAAGGTAGTAAAGTAGTGGAGATCAGCTCAGAGTTCCAAGACTTGTATCTATAATCTAGACAATCTAAGGCATGCATGTTAAACTTCAAAGTTTCAACTGGACCAAATATATTGAATAGTTTACTATAACAATTTATCGAGAAAAAAAACATTTTGTTCAAATTTTTAATTGTATTCATTACTTAGAATACCTACTACACAATGCTTATTCAATTACAATTTATTAGAAGATAAGACAGAAATAAAAATATAATGTATTCCTTTCTCTAACATATCTAGTTGTGACACAATTGTATAATTTTTTTGATAAATTTATTTTTACAATTATTAACTGGATATTAACATTGGTATAACTACTAGCTATTTGGCCATAAAAAAATGAACTGTGGGCCAAGTGTTTGACACTTTTACATACCTGATCTAGTATATTGAATTGTATAGAGACTATATACCTACTATAATTTACTATGTATTTTATGAGATTGTACAGTTGAACATAATTATGTGTTTAGAACAATAATTAATTTATTGTATATATAGTCTCTACATTTTTTATTAAAATATCATGATTAATATTTAAATTTATTTTTAACATAGGTAATATATTTTTTAATTTGCAGATGTTGTACTTAAGGTCAGACATCCCACTCCAAACGAGGTGCCTCTGTTTAAAAACGGTTCCACGTTAATATCATTTTTTTATCCAACAAAAAATCATGATTTAATTAAAGAACTGGCAATAAAAAAAATGAATGTTTTTGGTAAGCTATAGGTACTTAAGTACCTTTCTACCTTATAATAGTTATGATTGTCATTTGCGTAACTTAGGAAATTTATATAGAGGGGAAGGGGGTGCAAACTTTTTTTTATGTCAGTAACCTATAGGTAAGTATGACCACAGATAAGATTTACTAAATCTGTTGACTGTAGTATAACGTAATATCTGAGCTAAATGTTCTATTATACATTTACACAAAACTCAATAATGTAATTTGATCGTGTATCTTCTATGAAAACATTCTGTCTACTACTTTGTATTTATAAATAGAACGATTCACCAAGCATGCTTGCTCACATTTTATCATAATTTTGACTTCTGAATTTGAGAATTTTTAACTATAGGTACCTACCTAGTATTAAGGACTAGGTATATTTTCAAATACTTCGATTTGTATACCATTTAAAATGATATATGATAAGATTGTTTAATACATATTATGTACATTTCCCTAATTTCTGTAATCGACTTTAATCGTACCTATCGTTTATCGTTTATCACCACCGTTAAATGTTAAGCCTCAGCAATAGGCGTACATTTGTCGTAAATCGTAATCGAGTAAAACTGTAAAATTGTAGTCAGTTTAGAAATGGGTCTCGTAAAATAGGTATAAGTGTTTGTCGCTGAAAATATCAAAATTATATTTTTACCCTCCAATCACTAGGCTAGGGAATAATAAAAAAATTAAAACGATGTGAATATGTACTAACAGTTTTGGACTGTATGGACGAGGACCATATAACATAATGATACTCACTATACTATGGAAATGTTGAATAAATCATAGGAAAATTATGCTAGTGCACAATCTCGAATTAATTCAAACATTTAACTCCGTACCACTCTTCTCCGCCCATCTAAACTTTAAATATTTATAAGTTATAACTCATAAACTACTCGTCCTAAATTCGATTTTTATGTACCAAAATACTTAGAAAAATATTCTGCTTTGGATTATGAAATTAAAACTCTATGTTGTCATTCATAAAAGTAAAAAAAAAATATTTTCAAAAACATTAATACTTTTTGAAATAATAAGGAGTGTTTCATGATAAAAGATCACTCTGTACATACCTAATACATTACCTATAATACATTTTTTTACAAATATATTTATTTTTCACTCAATGATTGGGGACCTTTGCTAAATTGAATTTTCAGCTATATATAATTGAATATACTGTAGTTTGAATTTCGATTTAAATATATTAACATTTTCAAAAAAGTTATCTGCTTAACAATTTATAAATAAAAGGTGATTTTCATTTGATAAAAATAAACTAATAGATATAAGGTAAGGTATACCTAACATTTTTCTATTCTTAATCGCTTATAATATTATGCTTACTTTTCTGAATAAAAACCTGAAATGCGTTTTCGATATTATTTTACTAATTAATTACAAAATACTAAGAGGGGAATTTTCCTTGTTTAATATTATAAAGGTCGCCCGCCCCCCTCTTACTATAGCTTACGCCGATGATGATTGTTATGGAGTATGCAATATGTTTTATAATGTTAATGTATTACTTTCCAGCAATGGATTGTATGCCTAGAATATCTAGAGCCCAAGTTTTTGATGTGTTAAGTTCTATGTCAAACGTGGCTGGTTACAGAGCTGTCATCGAAGCTGCAAATCACTACCCAAGATTTTTAACTGGTTAAATTTATATTTTTTCATAAATGTTAATATCCCATACACCATAAGGATGTTGTTTTATAAAATATAATTACATTTTAGGACAAATAACTGCGGCTGGGAAGTCACCGCCCGCTAAAGTATTTGTTATTGGTGGAGGTGTAGCTGGTTTAGCCGCTATCGCTCAGGCTAAGAATATGGGAGCCATTGTGAGAGCATTTGACACACGGTCTGCTGTCAAGGAACAGGTTGAATCTTTAGGAGCACAATTTTTAACTGTTTCTATTAAGGTATATAGTTTATGCATATCTCTCAATAATATCTAATAAGTGTGATTGATACATTTGGTACTGCATTCAATCAAGTCAATTTTTTTTTAGGAAGAAGGTTCAACTTCTGGAGGTTACAGCAAAGAGATGTCCAAAGAATTCATTGAAGAGGAGATGGAGTTGTTTTCTAAGCAACTAAAAGATGTAGACATTGTTATTTCAACTGCATTAATTCCAGGAAAACAGGCACCCAAGTTGATTTTAAAAGTACTTAAGACTTAGTATTATATTTCCATATTTAAATTGGTGTAAAATATTCTAAAATATAGATGACTTATAGGAACACATTAAAAACATGAAACCTGGAAGTGTCGTGGTTGACCTAGCTGCTGAAGCAGGCGGGAATATTGAAACAACTCGTGTTGGCGAAATTTACACTTATAATGACGTTGTGCACATAGGGCTAACAGACTTACCATCTAAACTTCCATCACAAAGTTCTTCTTTGTACTCAAATAATATTTCAAAATTTTTACTAACAATAGGCAGTGATAAACAGTTTTGGATAAATTTAGAAGATGAAGTTATAAGGGGAAGTATTATTTTGAAATCAGGAGTGTTATTATGGCCACCACCACCACCTCCACAACTTGAATCATCAAAAGAGAGTAAAATGGTTTCAAAAAAAGTTGAAATTGTACCTGTTGATCATTTCAGCAAACATATGAAAGATTCATTGGCAGTGACTACAGGCCTTGGTAGTGTATTAGCATTTGGAGCTGTATCTCCTAATCATCATTTCTCTGTTATGGCATCTACATTTTCCTTAGCTAGTATTGCTGGTTATTATACAGTTTGGGGTGAGTGTCAAATTTTTTTATCTGCTTTTTTGAATGTTTTTTATTATTATTATGAAGTATAAAAAAAAATGTATTATTAATATTATTCAGATGTAACTCCTGCATTGCATTCACCATTAATGTCCGTTACTAACGCCATATCAGGAATAACAGCAGTTGGAGGTTTGTTATTAATGGGTGGATCATATTATCCTACAGACACGGTACAGGTAATAACTGTCCTACACATTTGTATTTAAGATTGATTATTAGTAATAATTATTATTTTCAGGGATTAGCTGCATCAGCTGCACTTTTATCGTTTATTAATGTATTTGGTGGATTTGTAGTGACTCAACGTATGTTACAAATGTTCAAAAGGTATATTCATTTTTATGATAGTAAAAATCTATGCTTTTAAAATTAAACTTAAGAGGATGTTAGCGCAATATTTGTTTTCTCTCAGACCCTTGTTCAACATTATAAAACGCTTTCTTTTTTTTAGTATTTTAGAGTAATCTTAGAGTAAAATAAACTATTACAAAAGTTATAGAGGATAATATTTTTGAGGGTATGATACAACGTTTTTATATTTTATTGTTATTTGACCTTATATTTGACTTAAAATAAACAAAAAAATGTTGTTTAAATTGTTTTGAGACAATATTTAGACAGATTGTTAGGTATGTAATAACCTTAAAAATATATTCTCTTTCGTTTTTGGAATGGGTGACTTTACACTAAGATTACTAAAAAAACATAAAAAAAATGATTCTGCATAAATACATTTTGTGTATGTTGCGCGTGGGCCTAAGAGACAAAAAAAATAGTGCACTGACATTCTCTTAATAACAAAAAATATGTTATCAATATATTTAGGCCAGGTGACCCACCAGAATATAATGTGTTATATTTGATACCGGCTTCTGTATTCTTTGGTGGTTATACATGGGGCATTATGAATGGTTTACCAGAAATACATAATTTTGCAGCATTGGGATCATCTTTATGTTGTATTGGTGCAATTGCCTCTTTGAGTTCACAAAAAACAGCTCGTTTTGGAAATAATCTAGGAATAGTCAGTATTTTAAAATATTATTATAACAATAATACATCTTAATAAGCATTTTTCATTTAAATTCCTTACAGATCGGAGTTAGTGGTGGAATTGCCTCAACACTTGGATATATTGCACCATCCACAGAAGTTTTAACTCAAATGATATTATGTACTGGTCTTGGTGGTGCAATTGGTTCAATTGTAGCAAAACGAATACAAATTACTGATCTACCTCAACTTGTCGCGGGATTCCATAGGTAACTACTAGGACAAAATAAATTTTTTTTGTTCATAACTTAATATAACTTTTATTTTTAGTCTTGTTGGTTTAGCCGCAGTGTTAACTTGTTTAGCAACATTCATGCACGATTTCCCATTATTTGCAACTGACCCAACCGCAAATGTTATAAAGACATCATTATTCTTAGGTTCGTCAATTGGTGGCATTACATTTAGTGGGTCGTTAATCGCTTATGGAAAACTACAAGGCATTTTGGCTTCAACACCGTTATTGCTTCCGGGAAGACACACAATAAATATGGGCCTTCTTGCCGGAAACTTAGCTTCTATGGCATACTTTTACTATGACCCATCAATGTTTGGAGGATTGGCATCATTATCGTCTGCTACTGCCTTTTCGGCAGCTTTAGGGCTGTCACTAACTTCATCTATTGGAGGTAACTTTTATTTATACTTTTGAGCATTTTTTTTTATTGTTGAGATATTGGTCAAAAAACCATAATGGCAATATCAACAATTAAAATATTAACTAAATATTAAAAGATAGTTGTGAACATTATGATATAACAAAATCAAATAAGATAAGGTATTTGATATTTAAATTCACCGGGTTCAATTAGGATTCTAATAACAACAATAGGTATAAAAAATAAAATTAATAACAATAACAACTTGAATGTATATTTATTGTATAATTTTATGAATAAAAAACTTTTTAGGTGCTGATATGCCAGTTGTGATCACAGTGTTAAATAGTTATTCAGGATGGGCGTTGTGTGCTGAAGGGTTTATGTTAAATAATAACTTGATGACAATTGTAGGGGCTCTGATTGGATCCTCTGGTGCTATCTTGTCTTACATCATGTGTAAGGTTAGAAATAAGTTATTCTGCATAGTAGTATTTTCGAAACTTAAATCTTACAATTATTGAGTACCTATTTAAAGACTGATTAATATAAAAATATATTTAATTATTTATTTCAAGGCAATGAATCGCTCACTGACTAGTGTTATACTTGGTGGCTTTGGTAATAAACCTGTTAAGTCCACTACACAAGAATTAATATCTGGAACACACTCAGAAACAAATGTTGATCAGGTAGCTGACCTCTTGATCAATTCACAAAATATTATTATCACACCAGGTAAGATGAAAAAAAATGTTTGATTAATGTTTCATACTTAGCTAATATTATTATTGTGATGTTTTTCAATTTAATCCTCAAGTGTTTTGTTGAAATATTCTATGATTATTGATAATAAAATTTACTTTGTGTGTTATATCTTATATATAATGAAAAACTATATATTTAATTAGGTAGGTACCTTGTACCACCATAATTTATAATACAATAGATAATTAATAGAAATAAAGAAGCTTTTGGTTTTATTATGTTAAGAATTTTTATTTAAAATTTTTAAATTATATTAATTCAAAATTTTGCAAGCTTATTTTGTAAAATTATAAAATCTAACTAGAATCGTTTTTAAAACGTTAAGTCCTA
Source organism: Sitobion miscanthi (assembly GCA_008086715.1). NCBI lineage: Eukaryota > Metazoa > Arthropoda > Insecta > Hemiptera > Aphididae > Sitobion > Sitobion miscanthi. The sequence goes on along the minus strand of CM017800.1, from coordinate 9,781,321 downwards.
AGCTCTTTTGAAATTAATAACATCCATACTATCTAGTGAGTAAAACCTAGTGACTTAACCAATGTAGGTACAACAAAAGTAAACTTTTAATTAATTCAAAGAAATTCCTTTTTTATACATTAATAAAATTCTGATCCTATGTTTCACAGGTTATGGGTTATGTGTTGCTAAAGCACAATATCCATTGGCTGAAATGGTTTCAATTTTAAAGAAAAGTGGAAAAACTGTCCGTTTTGGTATTCACCCTGTAGCAGGTATTTCGTTTGTTTGGCTTTATTAGATTTGTCACTCCTCATAAAAAAAGTAATACTTATTATTGATGTATTTTTTCTTAGGTCGCATGCCAGGTCAGTTAAATGTTTTGTTGGCAGAGGCTGGAATTCCCTATGAAGATATGTTAGAAATGGACGAAATTAATGATGATTTTAATAAAACTGATTTAGTGTTAGTGGTTGGTGCTAATGATATAGTTAATTCTGGTGCTGAAGATGATCCAAATTCTGTAATTGCTGGAATGCCAGTGTTAAAAGTTTGGAATGCAAATCAGGTGAAATTTGGAGATAATAAAAAATGTACAAGTTTTTAGTAGGTACTCAAGTCTAATTCATTGTAATGAATCTAGGTCATTGTAATGAAGCGATCCTTGGGTTTTGGATATGCAGCTGTTGAAAATCCTATATTTTACAAGCCAAATACCAATATGTTATTAGGAGATGCTAAAACAACATGTGAACAGCTTTTGGCCAAAATTAAAGATAATCAATAAATAAATTAGTGAGTTTTTCATAATAATTGTATTCATATTGTTAATTTTTCATGCTTATATAATATTTTTTATATTGAGATTTTTGTATTATTTATTAAAAAATTATTTTAAACTGTTGATTACTATAATTTATTTTTATTTTGTAATTATTTTAGTTATTATTGAAACAATAAGTAAGGAATGTAAATAATATTTTTTTATTGTATTATTTATATTTTAATTAAATTGTATATTTTTACATTTTATAGACTTACCTATATTAATTCTATTTTGTGTTTTTTTTTTTGAACTATTGCCAGTGGTGGAAACAAGGGGGTGATGGGGCGAACCGTAAAAAGGGAATTTTAGTTTCATAAATTGCCCTTCCTCTCCCTCTCCTCCCTTTGGGTGACTTCTGGATCCATTGCTGATTACTGCCATTTTAAATTTTTTAATCATCAACTTATTTTATTTTTATAATTTAATGAAGCAGAATATGTTTCTGAATATTAATCATTAAATCTAAAATCTATAAGCATCTAAGGTTGAAAGGAGAGCAGTGGCAAATGTTCAAAATCCAATGTTATACTCATACAGCATTTTTAGAAAGTTTTTAGTTTTAAATTACTATCAAAAAAATGTTTTTTTATTGGTACTGCCTATTTAATTTAGCCCTCCGGTCTAGCTGGAAAAATTATGAATTTGTGTATCATCATTAATAAAAAAAATGGGCAGTTAGTTAACCACTAACTCTACTGTACAGTAGCTGTCGTTGTACAGTGCGACCAAGTTAAGACGATGAACAGTTAACATAGGACCAAATCAGTTTTAGACTGTTATCTGGTCATCGTCTTAACTTGGTCGCACTATACATTGTCATTGATTCGGTCACTGCCAGGGCCACAAGTATTGAATGACCCCATGTCCCGTTGAACAAATAAATTATCGATAGGTCTAAAATCGAAATATCTCCGAGGTCCCAAAGTAACACCTAACCTTAACCAGCCCAGAAAAAACATTATTACTTAGTATCAAATAGTATTAAATGAAAAGTGTTCAGAAATTATGTAGGTATTGTATAATTGTATGCTGAACCGTGTATGCAAAACATGTATTTACATTCACACAGTATGTAGATACGCCCACACAGGATCGGCTCGAGAAAAAATAGTGAACCAGGCGAAATCTATTTTTTCCGCCCCTAACAATATAATACTGTCATTATATTGAAAATGCCACCCTATTATTAAAATGCTGCTTAAGTGCGAGGACCTATGTCGTCTACCCCTTGAGCCGGGCTTGCGCCCACAAGTGAACCTTCTAGTAGCACGACTTCACTCCCATGTAATTAATAGTGTATCCGGCACAGCCGTCCTCGTCGAGTATTCGTGAATATGTAAGTCAACCGTCACTGAGTGTGGAGATGCCGAAACGAATAATAATTAACAGTCGTATGGCTAGATTCTTCCGTTTTAAAGGTGTTAATTATTTTAAAATATTTACATATAATAATATTATAATGAGTGGTATTGGGGTTGGGTAGGTAGTAACTACTAACTAGTAATTGCATGGTTATATATTTAAATGGAGAAGAACGATTTTAGTTTTATGCTATAATTTAAAAATTGTATTCGTGGGTTTCATGTGAAACTTTTAGAAGATAATATTATTATATCCTAAGGTATATAATGTTATGTCCTAAAGTAAAAATACCTATTATAAAATTGAATCGTGACAATATTTCTGAGGGCGAGTCGTTACGGTTTTTCCATTACACCCAATATAACGTTCATTACATCGTATAAAAATAGCAACGGTTTCAACATTTTTAAAATACCTACCTTTGACTTTTCAAAATTTAAATTTTTAAAAAGAACGTAACGACTTGCCCTCAAAAGTATCGTCACAATTCAATTTAATAATTGGTGTTTTTACTCTAGAATCAAAATTGAGCGAGTTCTATTCAGACTGCGTAAACGCGCTTTGTCTATGTCGTGCGTACTATGCGTGTGTAATAGGGATTACAACCATTGAACTAAATACTGTATTTAGTTCAGTGGATAAAACGCATGCGGGTGTGACGTCCTCTTAATATACATTATGAATTATCCACGATTTTAGATAGTATTGGGGACCCGGATGGGAAAGATGGAGATCTATAAAGAAAAAGAAGAATCTATCTTCCAACCTCTTTATAGATCTTCATGGGGACAGATTTCCCGATTTTGATAACAGCGAGATATCATCGCGGCTTAAGCTCAGTGATTCAGATAAACGTTATCAATCATAAAAACACGTGTGTTCAACACTGAACTGTGTTGTGATAAAATCTGCAAACATACAAACAAGTAGACACGACTGTACAAGACTATATATAAGGCTCTACAAGTACAACATACTTCAATTAATAAATACTACAGTACTACATATTTCAATTTTCAATTAAAATTTTACTATAATATTTAATATGGGTTCCAAACGCAAGTCCACCGTAAAGAAAAACGTAAGTAATTTATTATTACCATTGATGTATGTTTGTTATTTGGCATTTGAAAACATAGTTTGATGCTAAAGCGAATTAGGTATTAACTTACTGTAATACAGTTTCAAACTTTTTTTTTATTTAAGAAGAATTAAATAGTTGCTTTGTTTTTTAAAAAATCATTATGAAGTTGAAACTTATAATTTAAAGTCTTACACATTTAATTAATGATTGGTTTTTTTGATGAAAACAGAAACGCTTGAAGAAATTGAAGAAAACCGTGTATGAAGAACCAGAAGAATTGAAAAGAGCTCCACATTCATTTGTTATACATAGAGGACAAATCGGTAAAAGTCTATTGCAGTTGGTGAAGGATTTTCGAAAAGTTATGGAACCATTTACTGCTGCTTCATTGCAAGTAATTGAGTAATCAAGTTATTAATTCGAACTAGGGCTTAATACTCAAGACTGATTCATTGTTTAACTCTCTTTTTTTGAACAGGTTTACAAGAAAAATACAATTAAGGATTTTGTGGCCTTAGCCGGTCCTATGCATGTGTCGCATTTGTGCGTATTCACAAGCTCAGATACCGGAGTTAATTTTCGTGTGGCCAGATTACCCCAAGGTCCAACAATGACATTTAAACTTGTAAACTATGCTCTAAGCAAAGATGTTGTGTCATCTTTGCGCAAACAAATGGTAAATCCAAAATTATTTAGTCATGCCCCATTGATTGTTATGAACAATTTTACTGGCGAAGGATTACATATCAATCTGATGGCCACTATGTTTCAAAACATGTTCCCTACTATTAACGTCACAAAAGTAAGAACAATATTGATCATACGTATTATAATGTTAAATATTTATTACTTTTTTTTACATTAAAACCAGGTAAACTTGAACGATATTAAAAGATGTGTTTTAATGAACTACAACTCTGACACAAAATTGATTGAATTTAGACACTATGCTATTACAACCGTTCCAGTTGGTTTATCTAAAGGTGTAAAGAAAATTGTTCAGAGCAAAGTACCGGACTTATCTAACTTTGATGACATTGATGAATTTTTATTAAAGTAAATAGTCAATACTTAATGCATTAAATTGATTAATATCCTAAAATGTATACACTTAATTTTGTAGACCAGAACTATTGTCAGATAGTGAGTTCGAAGAAACTACAAGTTCTAATGTTATTGTTCCGCAAAAATTGAACACTCGAGGCAATATAGTAGGAACTCAGTCTTCTATACGATTGGGTGAACTTGGTCCAAGACTCACATTGCAGGTAAAATCATAGAATAATAACAGTGTTTTTTTTCTTTTTTAACCATTGTTAATTACTATTAATAATATGTTAATACCGGTGTAGTTGATCAAAGTCGAAGAAGGACTCATGACTGGTGATGTGATGTTCCATGAATTCATTAAAAAACCAGACGAAAAAAAAAAGGAAGCAAAAGAGGACTAACTTTACAACTCATGACATATATATATATATAGGTTAACTTGCATAACTATATAAAAATTAAATAATTTATATATGTTTTTGTTTATAATACAATTATCAGTTTTTAATTATTGCTTTGAGATGTTTATTTAGTGAATAATGAATATCACGATGGAAATAACTTGGTACGATCACGCAGCTCTCATACACATACTGCATCTCATTACTTCCCGATTTAACAGGGCTACAATTCATAAAAAAAGTGTCTTTTAGACCAAAATTGAAGGAAATGGTTTGATAGATTTTAATGTTGAAAACGGATTATGATTGATTAGCAAGTTTACTAGGTTTGAATAGAGGTGGTTTTTAATATTTCAAATATTGTTAGTGTCATGATGTATAATATAATTAAAAAATATCATATTTTTATTCATAGATATCATAGCTGAAAAAATAGGTATTAAAAATTGCCTCTATATTAACCTACTAAACTTGTTAATTATTTAAATCAGTTTCAAAAATTTAAATCTGTTTAACTCCGTTAAATACAGGACATTTTAAATCATATTTACAATTTACTTAGGTGACAACAATCAAATGAGGGAGTCAGGATATAGTCCCTCAAAACTAGTATCTTATTCAAATATTATTATCCAATCACATTTGACAATTTTTACTTTTTAAGTAATTTTTTGACCCTGAAAATTTTTTAAAACTAATTGGATATAATCTGTTAACATAATTAAAAAGTAACTTTTCTTATACGCATTAAATTTTTCTATTTAATCTATATAAATATTTATAAATCAAATAATTTATCTGCAAAATATTTTTCAAGTTTTCAAATTTCACTTAAATTAAATGTTGAGAAAACCTTCTCACTTTAGGTATTTGTTTAACAGTAGTATTTTATATTTTTGAATATTTAGTATTATAGGTAATTATATTATTATTAATTATCATAACTTATAAGTATATACCAGATTTAGTTGCACTAAAAATATGTCAAAATTGCAATGAAAATAATACAATAATTCTATAATAAAATCATCTAATTGCTTCAAAAAACTACAAATTGCATTATAAAATGTATTCTTAAAATATTACAAAATGTATAATTATTATTTATTTTCTTGCAAAAATGATAGACATTTACAAATGAATTAAAATTTATAATTATGTACATTTCTAAATTGTGTTCCTTAAAATTGTATCATCGTTTACTTATAAGTATAAAATGCAAAATTTACCTGTTTCTAAAAATAGTTTTTTTCTGATGAAACGTTTTTGTCACATACGAGACAATAAATAATTTTACCATCTGTAGAAAAATTTCTTTAGATTTGTTATATGGAGCAATCAGGATGATATTTTATTTCTTAAACTTGATTTTACTTAGGCATGATAGTTATAGTTACATGAAAATAAAAGAACAAGCTGTACAATTGCACGAAATCAACTGATACTAACAATTTAATAATTGTCTTTTTCAATATACTGACTATTTAAAAGACTGTAATCGTAACGAGTAATAAATTATTGTTATCGATACCATTAATGACCTATAGAAGTCCATATCGCCACGTATATCTATACCTTCATACTTCTTAGATAGAATAATCTAATCAATAATGAAAATCCACAATAATTTTATTATTTTTATATTATATAATTAGTTAAGAAATATTGATTTGTATATTTAATAACCTAAAATATACAAAATTGCAACATAAAATTAAATAGAAAAACTGCAATTAATACAAATTGTGTATCTATTTGATCAAATTTGATTTATCTTAAATGCAAAAAGAGTTGCAATATAAATTAAATCCGGTCTTTACTTATAAGGAAAGTCGATAATTTGTTTTTACTATATTCATTTCAAGTATAAAACAATTTTTAATTTATTTAAGTACACTTTATGAGGATAAAAGAATGTAAAGAATAAGAAGAACCTAAAGGTCAAAAAAAAAATTAATGCGTATAAGAAAAGTTACTTTATATTTACTTTTAAATTATGTTAAGAGGACGTGATACCCGCATGTTTTGTCTCTGTCTTACAAGTGCATAACATAGCAAACTTTATGCTCAGCAAAAAACGTGTAGCTCCGTTAATTTAAAAATTAGAGCAAATTGACCTCTTATAAAATCTAAAGGTAAGATTATTATATAGACAACCTCATGGATTTTTATAATATTTTGATTTTTAAGTGAGTTATAAGTACTTTAAGATGTATAAACAATTTACAATTTTAAAATACTTATAGCTCGCTTTAAAATTAAAATTAAAATATAATAAAAAGCCAATGAGGTTGTCTAGATAATAATCTTACCTTTAGATATTATAAGAAGTCAATTCACTCTAATTTTTAAACTAACGGAGCTACACGTGTTCTACTTTGCGTAGAATTTGCTATGTTACGCACTTGTAAGACGGAGACAACCCATGTGGGTATCACTTCCTTTTAACAGATTATATCCAATTAGTTTTAAAAAATTACTCAAGGAATAAGGTATATATAGCCAAAAAGGATGGGTCATTCAAAATATGTAACAAGTCTTGTTTAGAACATTTTATCTGAACACTGTAATGCTTGATTCAAATGCGGGATATATGGCCATATGGGATTCCAAACTAAGCTATATTATTGACTTGTACAGCATTGTTATTGACACATTGATCAGATTTTTAAAACTAAATTAGTTAGTAATACTTAGTATGCAACAATACTCATTATTCAGTACTAGTCCTTTAATTACTAATAGTCATGAATCATAATAATGATAACAATACAAATAATTCCTTATAGTAATAATAATAATAATAATAATAAAAAAATAAAGATAGCACTTGAATAATGTAAAACGATAATTATCATCTTGGTTAAGTAAAAATATAATATTGTTTCTTTATCAATTTCATAATAAGTAATAACTGTTGATGAAGTTGTGTATATAAACATCAAAATATGTATTATTTTAAATATATAAATGGTGGCAATTATTATAACACAATACTAGTACATTGTCGTTCAATTAAAATATTAATAATTTAAAAAATAAAAAAATTAAAACTTATCAAAAAAAAAGATTGAATGTATTTTCAAATTTTTCAAATATTATTGAACTTAAATTATCTTTGGGCGGACTTGGCTATTTGCTCTTTCAAGACAAGTATGCTTTGTCGCTGTTCGGCGGGCAGTTTTGATATTTGTTCCTCAGTTAATTGTAACACTTGCATGATTAAAGCAGCCTAAAATATAAAACAAATTGATTTAAATATTGTGTACTGTGTAACATATCTAGTTATGGCGATTAGAAATTAAAATTACCTTTTCAGTATCTGTAGAAGATCCAGGTTTGGGCGGTTGTTGCACAACCTGTGGTCGAGCAGGTTGCTGAACAGCCTGAGAAGGCATTTGTGTTGCTGTTGCATTACTACTGTTTGCCCTGGGATCTCTTGTGTAAGTACGAATATCCGAATCCATTGATACTGGTGCACGAGGGTCTCTTGACACTCTACAAATATTGCATGACAATTACTTAAAGATCACAATATTATTATAATTTTAATATGATTTACGGTAATGGTGGTGGAATAGAAGATTCAACTGGTACTGATGGCAATGGTTGAGTTATTGGTATTTGAATTGGAGGTTGTCTTAAATCTTGGTCCATTACACGGCCACGATTTACTTGTCTCAAGTCCATGTCTTCGACTAAATCATCCAAAAACAAAATCACAAAATAGTTTATTTATAGGTAGCACTAATCAAATTTCATACCATGGGGCTGGATCATTGGAGGAATTGAAGACTTGGGTTGTGTCCACACATTGTTATCATTATTGGGCATATGAGGCATTGGATTGACAGTCGCTGTTGTAGTAGAAGAAGTGATGGGTATTGGAGTGGCTGGAACTTGGTTTGAAGATTGTAACATGCTCTGTCAAATAATATAATTTGAGTACAGTAAACTTAAATACTTAATTTTAAATTAAATAAGCAAAACTCAAGAGAAGAGCAACTTTAAAGACTAATATATTTTCATGTAGCAATATTGATAACAATCTTATATTATTTTTATAATTACAGCAGCAACTTGAGGATCCACTATTTTCATTATTATTTGTGCTTGTAACAATGCGTATCCAAGCTGAGGATTCTGAAGCAACATGTTTCTAGCTTCAGTTGGATTATTCTATACAATATGTTAAAAAGTTATGAGTTTTATAGTTATTTAATATTTTTTTTTATTTGAAGTGGGTAGAATAATTTGTTAATGTTACCTGAATGCATGCTTTCATTTGTTTCATGAGCTCATACATTTGTTCTGGTGGTAAAGATGCTACCGCAGTGCTTATGGCTTCTGGGGCTTTTTCTGCACTTACAGCTTCACCATAATGATTTTCTGAAGTAGGCATTCCCATCATTAAAGCTGCAATTCATAATCAATTACACATTTTGATACTTACAATTTGGTTATTTATTAAGTGGTTACACTGCATTTCAAGTCTAGACTTTTCTGTACAAGCGTTGTCAACGCGTAGAGTACGTCCACCAATTTCATATCCATTAAGATTTCGCATAGCGCTAAGCGCAGTTTCTTGATCTTTGTACTCGCAGAATCCATAACCTTTGGGTTTACCCGTTTCTCGGTCATATACCAGCCTACAATGGTTAGGTAAAAAGTCAATAATTATAATTAACTATAAAAAGATTTTTTAATGTATTGTACTTGAATGATATGACTGGTCCTACTTCACTAAATATATCTTTCAACTTTTCTTCAGTGGCCTCATACGGAATGTTTCCCACTAAAAGGAGAAAAGAACAAAGTGGTCTAATAAAATATGTTGCACACAGAATTGCATGAATATAAAAAAAAAAAAACATTTACCGAAAACACTCCTCATAGATTTATCTAAAATGTTTTGATCAGTCATTTTCGAAAAGTATAGTATAATTGAATGCGGAATGATCTACTGTTGGATATTTTGGAAGTTAAATTATTATTTTACCACTGTACCAGTAAAATTTAAAATCGTGTGTAATACAAAACTACTAACCAGAAAAGTAAAAAAAATATTTTTATCAGTTCTTGTATTCCTATTTGTAGATAATAATTTAAGAAATTTGTTTACTTCAAAGCATTCGCAGTGTGACTATTGAGCATTTTATAGAATACACATTTTTCAAACATTGGTGAAGTTGAGTACATTTAAATTTTAAAATGTAGGATTAATTATTAGATTTCAGTTATGGAATTTACATCAATAAATTGTGAATTATAATTTATCGCGTGGATATTGATCGTGTCATGAAAATTTGAAATTTCCGCGGCCCGAGGGATTTCCATTTTACAAACTCGGGGGAACACTGATTAACAACGGACGTCAACGCCATGATGACCATCGTATATGAAATTCTTAAAATATTTTGTCATGATGATCACGTTTAAACGGTTTAAAGATTAATAGTTCATGTTTCACGAGCACGGCCATCCACCATCGATGGGTAAATACTAAACCCTTAGATCATAATATACTAAAGAATACAGGTAACTTATAATAATTTAATTAGGTACCAAAAAAATATAATTTCTCAAACACTGTATCTAGAGGCCCTAGGGGCACTGGCGGGAGAATGTTTTAAAATATCTATAAAGTTGCGGACCAGTTTGTGTAGTTAAATTTGGCATGTGAACTACCGCTATAACTGAAACTGCAGAAAACCAGAATAGATACATTGTAGATATCAAAGATTTCTGGAAAAGAACATAAGATTATCAATAGACCCTATATTATAGGTATACTGAGTATAATATGAGTTCTATGGATTTATCATAATAAATAATATATTTTATATCATTTATGGCATTTTTACTCATGTCGTAGTACTTCCGCTGAGAGGCCTCTACATTTGGTCTAATCTGTCATTTTATTTATTTATTTATTTTTTAATTTTTTAATTTTAACTATTTCATCATTTATTTTTATTGTTCTATTTCCTATTGTAACAGATTGAGTAAAAAATCTTTTAATAACAAAAAAAAAAAAAAAAAAATATGGCAATCGTCAATTGTCGACATTCGACGGCGACGGTTAATAATTCTAATAATTTCAGTAAACAAAAAAATAATAAACCATCAATATAGACGGACAGTTCTTTAAGCTGTATATATTATAATGTAATTTTTAACACAAACTCGCACATTTCGTTATGATCAGGTTATTTTCATAAAATATTTCGATACTTTCAAGTTTCAGTTCGGAGCGAGATGAAGATGGATGAAGATAACTGTTTCTTCGGCGACGGCGGCATTCTAGCTAGGTTTCACCGGAAGAGTCGATGTTTACGCGTAAGTACGCGCATATTATTACTATTTTACATTTACTTTTTAGACTTAAATTAAATATTTATTGGCTATTTCAATCTGTTAACTGGCCAACTGTATAACGTAGAAGCATTTATACGCATAAACCCAAAAGAGCAATGTATAAAATACACGAGGCCGAATGGACCAATTGTCCAAAGCGGCCGTCTTCGTTTCACCACGCCAAGTTTAATACCTACGTACCTTTTTCCATATAATATACGCCGGATATCACTTTAGGTCTGCGCGAAGTGTTTAAAACATAATATTATTAATCTTTATATTTTATATTCACTATACCTACATCTCATATATTTTATTAGCATATTTACATCTTTTTTTAGTGTAGCTTATATACCCTAGATGGCTAGATATAGGTATTAAATGTTTTGCAATTATATATTTTACTATAATTATTATTTTTCATTATAATATAATATAACAATACAGTAATACACTTTAAATTAAATTACTTGTTATCAAGGCATACAGTCTTATCAACATTGACGGACAACTATTAATTTTATTAATATTTTATTATATTACGTTTAAAATCACCGGCACAAGGTGAAGAATGCTTAATTAAATTAGATGATAACCATCATTACTAAAACAAAATTAAAACTATTTCAGGGGAGGCACTCCGATCAAATTCTCTACCAGAGGACGAGGAACCCAATAACCCTATAGGCTATAGCTATAATATAGAGGGGAATCCAAGCCTTCTGTATAGCCGTATAATAGGGAATAACTATAGTAGTTACGCGTTTTATTTAATTTTTCACTGAACTCTTTAAACAATAAATAGTTGGCACGTAAAACATGACGGAGGAAAGACAATATACAACATTTTTAATTAAACATTTTTGTTGTTACCTACCTACCTAAATTTAACATAAGACACTCATTATTTCAGAAAACACTAACGTTTTTGAAAATATTTCTTTTTATAATTTTAAGTTATTACAAAACAACATTTTGGAAAAAAATTATATTTTTTACATATTTTTTATATGGTTATTGAAATGAAAAAAGTCTGAATTTTGAAAACTTAAAGATTTTGTGTTAAACAGGAAAATAATGAAAATTTAACTCAGTAATAATGAGTAGGTGGGTAATTTAGCTAGCTTTAATATAAAATATTAATGAGAGAGATTTGATATCACACCTAAGCGGTATAACCACTTGAATCCATAAAAACGTCGGCGTGAACAGTCCCAGAATTTATATTTTTAACTTTTCTCCTAAACTATGATAGCTAGAAAGTTGGTTGATAACAAATTATTTTGAGTTGAGAATTCATAAAAATTTTTCTTTTTAAATCTAAGATTTGAAAATGTAATACAAGATTCCTCAAAAGTTTGTCTACCTTTATCAAAAAAAAAAAAATCAAGCAAATCAAATTATATTTTTATGAGTGTTTGAAATTCATATTTTTACTCGATTTCTCATGTAGTGGTTTTGTTATTTAATTGTTATCAAAAAACGAATTACTGTAGATACATGAAAATTTTACTTAGTGTTTATATTTTCATTTTATATACACCATGAAATTTTAAAAATATTTTGACTCTTTTTGGGCTACTTACTGACATTGTCAGTTTTCAATTTTTTTAGTTTTATTTCCTATAAATATCAATGTAATTTTATTTGTTGGGTAAAAAAATGTGAAAATTTAATGCAAGGCTCCTGATATATTGTTACAATAGCAGTTAAAAAATATTAAAAATACATAGGCACAATTTTTTTTTATAAGGATTTAAAGTTTGAATTTTGACAAAATGTATCAAATTTAAAATTTAACAATTATTTTGTAGTTGAAAATGTATAAAATGTTCAACTTTTATAGCTAAGGATTGAAAATTTAAAACAAGGTTCCACATAAATAGGTTATATATAAATTACTTTATTCACAATAATATCATCAAATATATTAGTAATACCATAGACTGACTGACCGTTTTCGCTCAGAATCGTTTTTCTTATATTATATTATATCATTTAATTCAAATTTAACACCATCCATTGCAGTGACGTACTTGTAACCTACTGTACAGCAGAGCGAAATCCACTTCTTAATATTAAAAATATAAAAGACATAAAATAAATTCGCTATAAATTATAATTATATACATTTTAAACTTTTAAATGATTGTATAAAAGTTTTATAGTCAGAACTTGTCATTTGGACTACTTATTTGACCTGAAAATTAACTATTTTTTTTTCTATTCCTATAGGTTTAGACCTTAGATCATATATTTATTATAAAATTCATGTAAAACATGTGCAAAATTTAAAATTTAAAACTCAAATTTATAAAAAACTTCAAAATGCTCCAAAAATCTCCAAAAAATGACCTTAAAATTTTAAATCGTCAAAAAATTCAATCTAGGTATGTTATAAAATGAGTATTGCGTAGCTAGATTTGGAAAACAATGCAAAGTGCATCGTAAACCCAACCTCAATCATTACCACTGCGATATAAAATATCGCAAAATAAACTTTTTTTAAATTAAAAATAAAAACATTTTTTTTTTTTTTTACTGAGTGATTTTTATTGCACTCAATTATGAATGTCAGAACTAAGAACTTTTTTTTTATAGATTATGAGATGTAGCGGTGGGACCAAGTGCAATACTGCTGTGTCAACCAAGTTTTTACTTTTTTGATAGTAAATGTTCATAGATAGCATACCTACAATAGTTTAAACTTTTCAAGTTTGAGGTATTAATGATTGAATAAGCTAGAAATATTTAATTTTATAAATTACCAAAATTATAAAATTAATGGTAGCATTTTATTTATAAAAAAAAAATGTATTTGATTAGGTATTTAAAATTGTATAACAATTAATTAAAATTAATGCTGTAAGAGTTTTAACTAACTATCTACGTATAGGTAATTCATAAATATTTTTACATTCCTTTTCTATATGACAGAAAACATGTCACAAAAATACTTTATAACTAATAGGATAGTGAGATAAAAAATGTAAAAAGGAAAATATTTTGCCCTCCCCTTGACAAATTCCTGCGGATGCGGGTTAGTAGTTAGGTACATAAGTACATTAATTAGTCAAGCTATATAATGTATAACTGTTAGGTACATATTATGATTAAATTTATTGATTATGACCCGGTCGAGAATTCTACGCATTTATTGTACATCACATTATATTTTAATTATTGTTGATTGTATAAATTGAAGTGTTTATCGGTTCAATGGATTATAATTATAGTTCGTAGCACAGTACACACTTATGCTTTGTGCGGTGTTGTAATCTTTGCGTTTCTGTTGGATTTACGTTTGTTTGTTAACGAAAACATTTTGTTTTTATATATTATCTAGAAAAGAAAACCACTAAATGGCGACATCACCGCGTAAAAGAGTGGTCATTGTCGGTGCGGGTATTGTCGGTGTGAATTCGGCGATGGAAGTTCAGAGGAGATATCCGAATTACGATGTGACGCTGATCGCGGACAAGTTCAACGGAGACACACTCAGTGATGGCGCCGCCGGATTGTTGCGGCCGGACACATACATTTTCGGTCCCACCTTGGAAATCTCTCAGTGAGTTTACTTTCCATAATTTATTATACTATCTATTATATAAAATCAAAGGGCCTATCTGATGTTCCTTATGCAGTTTTTGACCAATTGGCACCACGTTTTGCACACATATTCGTTATATCATATATAGGTATATAGGGTTGCCATTTGCTACAGGAAATAAAAAGTTAGCACTTGGGAATGACGATAAATAAATCCAAGGACAATCTCTGAAGGTGGCGGGGAATTATTTGGAAAAACCATAATTATTATTATAATTATATGTCACATGTTCTAGGGTAGGCACGTCTAAACATTTGTACGTAGGTACCTACCCACATTCTACTAACAAATAACAACGTGGAAAAACACCAAAAAACATTGTTTAACGCACAGCTTTGGAAAACTGACTCTTTTGCAATTATATACGATCTTATTTTTTTTTAATCTTGCGTACTTATCACAAATACAAGTAAATATATTATATACCGCTGTAATTTTAAAACACACAAAATTACATTGCATTTTGCATGAAACATGCACAGATAAATAAATAAATTTGATACAATATAACATTTAAATTTGTCTGCGATATATATTATATTTTATAAGTATTTTTAAATTTTGATATTTTACAGATTCATAAATATAGCATTCGTCATATTCTAGAACAGATAACGTATAAGTATAGTCCTTAGATCATAATATACGTATATGATCTATGGTATAGTCAGCACAGACTACAGATAATGTTTGTATTTGATGATAAGGGAAATTATTATTGTTCTGGTATATAAAACGAGGTACCTATGTCATAGATTGTGCAATAAAATTTTAATTTATAAAAAAAACTATAGTTTTTATTTCACTAAGATATTTTACCTATACTTATATTTATTAATATTTATTTTATTAGAATTATTGCAGTTATAGTCATGGATATATTTTAATGAAAACTTCAACTCATAAGTCATAATATTACTGACCTATACATTTATAATTAATAATAACATAATATTTTAAAAGCGAGACAGATACAACCTAACAGAGCAGTGTTTCTTTTACTTAAACATTTATTTAAGTAGAAATTGATTTAATTCTTTTATAAATGTGATTGGAACAGTTCTTATAATTTACTCGACTATATAATTGAATTTTTTTTATAGGCAATGGGTCAACGACTCTTATAGTTTTTATAAAAATCTATTAAAAAATAGGGATGAACCATTTGGCATAAATGAAGTTTCTGGTTACATATTTTCGACTAAGAACCCAGATATTACAAAAGTAAGTAATAAATTATCATATTCCTATAACAACGATTTAATATTCGTCTAAACCTATGAAATAAAGACAACGTTTGAAAGTTAATTTATATATTTAATATGTACTTACTTATTTTGTATGTATTAATTCTAGAACCATTACATGAACAATTGTTCACCAGACTACAGAGAAGTTACAGATGAGGAATTAAAAGCGCATTCGTCTGCTGAGAATCAACCTAAACTAAACTATGGTTGCTTTTTTACGTCGATAGTCATTGAATGTAAACTATTCTTACCATGGGCTTTAAAAAAGTATGTATTTAATAAAATATAATATTTACCATATAAAAACTTGAAGTATGTCAGACATTGTCAGTCATTAAGTTTTACAACCAATTGAATTTCAAAAATAATAATTTTTATTTTTTTGTTATTTATTATTATTCGAATATGAAATTGATATATTTTTTCTTATAGAATTAGTAATAATGGCGGAACTATTATTAACCGAAAAATCGAATCTCTTGAAGAACTATGTGGAGAATATGATATTATTTTTAACTGCACTGGGTTGAGAGCCGGAAAATTATGTAATGATGTAAATGTATTGCCTATTCGTGGACAAGTTATTCGGGTAAAATATTTTTATTACAATTTTACAACACATTTAAAGTTTATATTCAAAATAGCTTATTATATAACATTTCTCGAATTACATTTAAATATATTACTGAAGTGGCATATTTATAATTGTAACTCTATCTATATTTTTTCCAATAACCTTTTTTATTCTTATGTTCCTACACATGATTCAATAAAAAATTTATTTTAAAATATGTAGTATGATACTCAATCATAAAATCGAATAAAAGGTATTTCAACATTTTAAATTTTTATCATTATGTTGTAGGTCAAAGCTCCTTGGGTTGACAAATTTTACTATCGCGATTCCGACATATATATAATTCCGTCAATAAGCGACGGGACTGTCGTACTAGGTGGATGTAGACATTTTGGCAGTCATAACGAGCAGGAGAATGAACGCAACACAGAAGAAATACTGGAAAATTGTATTAGTGTATTGCCATCATTGAAAGAAGCGTTAAAAACTGACTACAAAGTTTGGGTCGGGCTTAGACCTTATCGGAACAAAATTCGTGTAGAAACTGAATACATAAATGACACCGTGGTAAGTTCTCAAATTTAAAATACACAGTATTATCTTATAAAGACCGATCATTTTTAACTTGAGACGATCCTTTAGGATGTTGGTACATATTATAATAATACCGAATTCACTTTTATAGTTATATCTAAATTTGTTTAGATTGTACACAATTATGGGCACGGAGGATACGGAGTAACTTTAGCGCCCGGAACAGTGAAATATGCAGTTGACTTGTTGACTTCAAAACAAATGATTTAACAACATAATGCAATTACATATTTGGTTATAGTAGTATAATTTATTATACTATAGTATATTTAGTAGTCACATATCTAATATTAGTGATAATGGTCGGCATGTACTATGTAATTGTTTCGATTATTTTAAAGGTCTGATTTAATTACGGCTGTATTCTTGTGATTAATCAAAACATACTTTATTGATTATTTCAAAAATGTAATAGTCTTCAGGTATATTTATTTTATAATCGATGATTGTAAAAAATACCAGTGTGTTATTGAGTTTAATATTAGGTGTAAATATTTATAATATGTTATATGTGAATTTCAATATTTGATATTCATAATAATTAGGTACTATTTAATAAAGACATTTGGACCTTAGGAAAAAAGTATACAACAAATATCTATGAAAATTAATTACCTGCTAATAAATTTGATGTTTTCATTGGAAATGTTAATTAATAAATAATTCCTTTAATCATCTCTTTACACCATTAGTAAAAGTAATAACGAATCGTAATGTCATTATTATATTATAGTGTAGGACGCAAGTACTTATGAGTGTTTCATATAATTTATTTTATTTGTTATGGGCATCCCTGCCATATTTGTCGACACCATGGTAACAAACAATTGCTTGACGATTACAATTATTTTTCTTTAAAAGATTATGTAAGTAGACATCGTATGTGTTTAGGAAAATCAATACGTCCAAATTAAATTCAAAATAATGCCTATCATCGTTAAAGACTTTTCTTGGTGGCAAACTGAGTGTAAATTGTTTATACAAATTCAAATTCCACACATATCTCAGAAAAATGCTGATATTCTTACGTCTAATAAATATTTAAAAGTAAGTGCAACTGCAGTATTATTTATATGGTACTAGATAAAATCGTGGGTAATTACACAGCGTGTCATCGTCTTAGTATAGACGGTATATAATATAAATACATTATAAAATATTAAGTATGTAATAGAAATAGCTAGAAAATATAATTTAAATTAATTATGCAAAAACTTTCATTCTAATAATTATTACATTATTAATCAATATACCATATAAAATGTTTTAAAAATTGATAAGAATAAAAATTATCAAATATTTATATCTGTCGATTCTTTGACCTTTCTGACACATTCTGTATATTTTTATACACCTGCAGAGTATATAGGACGTTTATGTTAACAGCAAACACTCATTATCTTAAAAAGTTAGTATTAATGTTTTTGATATTATTTTTTGAAAATGTAAAGCCAATACTTAAAATTATTTTTTAAAATTAATTATTTTTTTCGAGAATTCGATTTATATAATAATCAAATTTATAATGAGTAGTGAATTAGTTATTTGTGTATTTATTTTAAGTATTGAATGTTTAAATGTGTCAAATTAGAGATATACATGCGGCCTGCACCCTACCAAATATTGATCCACTATTCTGATCATGTAAACTCTAAATAGATGCTTATCTACTTATAACTAGCGTCCGGATATATGGTCAAAGTATGATGCTAAAACGGTAAAAAAACATACAAATATTCTCTTGAAAATAAGAAAAATATGCAAAAATAATCAAATAAAAATAAAAATATACTTTAGTATACACATTTTAAATTTTAACAAGGGCAAGTTAGGAAAGCTCAGTGAGCGTGCCAAATTCTTAGTTTCTAAACGTAAATTAATATAATGCAATACATTATTATTATTGTAAATGCTAAATACCATAGTGGACTCACTCATTCACTGTTTATTGTTCATTTAATAACTTATACTTGATTTTTTTTATATAATTTATTCTTTATTCGCTGTTTACTATAGCCATACTTACTAATTCATAATTTTTTTAAAAATTATTATCCATGTATAGATAGCTGAAACTCTACTCACAATTATTGTATTTTGCTAAAGTGTTTAAAACCCGTTTATTATACATAAATAAATGAAAATAAAAATATGTATTGACTTGAAATTCGGAATAGTGTTTCCTTTAATTTCTAGATGTGCAATAAAAAAAGATTGTCCTAGACTCGCATTTTAAAGATGTGTTCAAACAGGGATTTTGAGATTCACTATGGAATTTTTTTTTTTTGTTTATATAAATGGTTGGCGGTTTTAATAGTAATAGAAAAAATACATCCTGACTGGCAGATTCATATTTTCCTAAGTTATGAGTATGAAATTTTGTTAGTAGTTTCTTTTTATGCTGTAAAGACCTACTAAAAAAGATTTTCTAAAATTCGCATTTTAAAGAGGTAATTAAATAAGATTATAGTAATATCAGAAAAAAATACCTGAGGATAATTTCTTATCGGTTTATGTAAGCACTTACCTCAAAATCAAAACTAATAATAATAATCCCTAAAATATTCTCAAATGTGCAAAAAAAACTTTTTTTGTGACCCGAATGAATCATCTTCATTTTTCACTGCCATTTAACTTCATTCACTTAATGTAGGTATTCAAAAATTAAAAATCTGGACTCTACTTAAAAATAATTAACTACTCATTCAAAATTCAATTTTTATGCATCCAAATAAGAAAAAAAAATATTATTCTGTGATACTTATATATAAAATTAAAAACGTATATTGTAATTTAAAATCTTAGAAAATAATATGTAATGATAAAAAATGTTAAAAATGTTTTGTAATGATTTAAGCTAATGTAAAAAAAAATATTTTTTAAATGATAATACTTTCTAAGATAATAATTGTTTTCTGTTAATGAAATTGTAATAGGAATCCATGCAGTATATTATCTAATCATTATTTGTTACGCATATGCAGATTAGTTGTTACCGCATATTTTTGAAGCAATTTTTTGGGATGAAATAAATGAAGAATGTAGTAAGTGTACGTTTGATAATGGATGTGTTTTATTTGAGTTACAAAAAAAAAACAGTGTTCATTGGGAATGTCTGACACTAAAAAAATCGAAAGAAGAGTTGAAAAAGTTAAAATATGAAATTTTGAATAACATCATCGAAGAACGCCAGAATAAATCTCAGCATAAGGCTGGTATGTATTACAATAATTTTTGTAAAATTAATTGTAATATAAATTTGGTGGACGTAGATGTTGCGTGTTTTTTACTTTGAAGAATATAAACGTTTATTTTAGTATATATGCTATTCAATATTGTACACTGCAGAGATGATAACATAATAAGTCTACTGGATCGTGGCCGTGTATACTGCTAGGTACTATTTAGATAGGTACCTCTATATTATAAAAAATAAGAATGGGTGAAATTCATATTTTGATTAACTCAAATACGAATATTTAAACTTCATTTTTTTCTTGAACTATTTGAGATCAGACTCGAACTTAAATCCATTACATACTCAAAACATTTTCAACATTTAAAAATTTTGAACTTTTGAACTTTTGAACTAGACATTAATTTATAAATAAACACAGCTATATCTTGTTTTTATTGATAAGGGGTGTACGGAAAATGCAAGAAATCAAAACAGTATTTTAGGGTACAGCCATTTATATTTTATAACAGTGGTGGATTACGGTGGTCCACCTCCCCCCCCCCCCTTTGGCCCGGCAAATAAGTTAACAAATTGGGCCGTTTTTAAATATTCGTATCGTAAAAATTGGAAAAATACAATGGGCTCCCTCAAATAAAAATTCTAGATTCTAGATAAATTATATTTAAGAATAATAGTATTGATATCGAACTTGATTTTTTCAAACAGTTTAAATTATTTGAGTTTGAAGTATTTGATTTAGAATCTAAATTTTAAATTGTTAATTAATAATTTTCAACGAACTTTGAACTGTTCGAATTTTTTGAGATTCGACGTGTTCGAGATCAATAAGTTTGAGAATTCATCTTTAATAAAAATACAGAAAATCACAACATTAGATCATAACATAAATAATAATCAGATAAATCAAAAATGCTCATTATTTATTTTAATAATAATTAATAATAAATTATCATTGAAAAGTTATTACTTATTACAATATTACCTATACGATATACCTAGGTAATAGCAATTCAATAGGTATAAATATATATAATAACCAAAAACTACAAAAGCAAATATACATTTATTGGCTATTATTATTATTACTAAATCTATTCCATTATTCAATATTCACTAAATTACCGAACCATTTCTTTATATTTAAAAAACATTCAATTACTCAGTTAGTTATTTTATTTATATTGTCTTTATAATAATCATTTGTTCTTATTGTAAAATAAAATTAATCATTACATATTGTACAATTTAAATAAAAAAAGAATCTAAAATAAAAACAGTGGGTAAGTGTATGTCGCTCTGTTGTACAGTAGGTTACAAGTGGGTCACTGTAATGGAAGGTGTTAAATTTGAATTCAATGATATAATATCATTGTATAATAAAAATGATTCTGAGCGAAAACGGTCAGTCAGTCTATGGTATTACTAATATATTTGATGATATTATTGTGAATAAAGTAATTTATATATAACCTATTTATGTGGAACCTTGTTTTAAATTTTCAATCCTTAGCTATAAAAGTTGAACATTTTATACATTTTCAACTACAAAATAATTGTTAAATTTTAAATTTGATACATTTTGTCAAAATTCAAACTTTAAATCCTTATAAAAAAAAATTGTGCCTATGTATTTTTAATATTTTTTAACTGCTATTGTAACAATATATCAGGAGCCTTGCATTAAATTTTCACATTTTTTTACCCAACAAATAAAATTATATTGATATTTATAGGAAATAAAACTAAAAAAATTGAAAACTGACAATGTCAGTAAGTAGCCCAAAAAGAGTCAAAATATTTTTAAAATTTTATGGTGTATATAAAATGAAAATATAAACATTCAGTAAAATTTTCATGTATCTACAGTAATTTGTTTTTTAATAACAATTAAATAACAAAACCGCTACATGAGAAATCGAGTAAAAATATGAATTTCAAACGCTCATAAAAATTTAATTTGATTTGCTTGATTTTTTTTTTTTTTGATAAAGGTAGACTAAATTTTGAGGAATCTTGTATTACATTTTCAAATCTTAGATTTAAAAAGAAAAATTATTATGAATTCTTAACTCAAAATAATTTACTAATTTTCAAATGTCATTGTAACAATATAGTAGGAGCCTTGTTTTAAATTGTCAAGCTTTTTTACCCAACAAATGAAGTTTTATTGAAATTCATAGAAAAAAAGACTAATAAAATTGGAAAAGAAAATGTTCCTAAACAGTTCAAAACAAATCAAAATATTTTGAACATTTTATCGTGAATATAAAATGCAAATATAAACATCCAGTGAAAATTTCACGTATATACGTTCATTAGTTTTAGAGTTACACCAAAAACCAAAATCGATTTTGTGGGAAACAGATTTTGCGTGAAAATTCCTGTTTTTACTTAATTTTTATCTTTTTTTTTCAGGCGCTTTTGAAAACGTAAAAAAATAAATTATATAAAAAAAAAAACACACATCATTGTAAAATCAATACATTCATCGTTCCACTCAGAATCTAAAATATACAGTCTTCGATCTATCATTTGCAATATTTATTCACTATTGATGGGTGGGGGGGCCTGGTATGGCTCGGTGATTGACCTAAGTCACTAACGTTTTCTAAGGTCAAGCGTCAGCTGGCGTTGCTAATTCCCGGATGGGTGACCACCCGGGTTTTTAGTGACGAATCCTCGCCCCACATGCACGTGTTCCTCAACTAACCGTAATCCTCCTACAAAATAATAATTGTCTATGTTTATAAGATCAACAAATAAAAATAACTATTGGTGATTTTATAATGTATTAGTCGTAAAAACAGAACGAGACCGATTAGCTGTCAAGGAACAAATAAATTTCGAAAACAAAGAACACCAACTTATTCAAAGTATTCGTGACGAAGAGAAAGAAAAAGTTTTGAAAGAGTTGAGTACGTGGAAATCAAAAACAGAAATTATACACGATAAAAGTATGAAATTTATGTTTATGATATTTATATATTATGTAGGTTGTGTATGATAACAGTATAAACAGAATATATTTTGCCTTTGAGGAGCCATTAAAATACATATAACTGTGATGGCTGACAATGACACACTGACTTTATTAAAGGGGGATTATTAAATGTATAATGATAATATATTCTAACAAAAATGGGAAGGGGGTTTGAATTGTTCGACTGTTTAGCCACACTTGGTATATATTGTTTATTAAAAATTACATACAGATTGCAACCATAATTTATTTTTGGAGTGACACAACCCCATTTGGTTGTGTCAATGGATCTAAGGGTGCTTTTTGTATGTTAAAAAAAAATTTGTATTCAATTTGAAATAAATATAACCTAAATAGAATGTGATATTATAAGTAAATTGATTGTTTCAAAATATTTACAATGAAAAGAAGAAGGAAATAAACATGAATACGGTTCTATTCAACGATAGAACATACGCGTTAAGATCGTTTGATATTTATTTAAGAGAACGTGCTATCCGCATGTGTGTCTCCGTCTTACAAATGTACAACATAGCCAAAAACTATTATGCGCGTAACAATTTTACTCTCTCTGTATTTATAGTAGAATTAACAAAATTCCACAAAGCATTGGGAAGAACTTTGTCTGTGGCTTAGTGTTTTTATTTTTTTGGATAACATAAATACAATTTAAGTTATCAGTTTAAGAACATAGGGTTTTTTTTATTTTTTTTTCATTTAACTATTAAAAATGATTGGTTAGTGTTATCAAAAATTAAAAGCTACGCCATATTTAAAGTTCTTCTCTATGTGTTGTGGAATTTTGGTAATTCTACTATAAATACACAAAGTGTAAAATTGTTACCAGCAAAACAGTTTTTGGCTATGTTAGGTTTAGGCTATGTTTTTTTACACACTTTGTGCGACGGAGACAACATATGTGGGTTGCACGTGTTAGTACGTCTTAATATTTAATATACAATTTTTGCGCGTATTTTATAGGAATAAATGAGAAAAATAATAAAGACATTTTTTCAACGGATCAACCGATTAAGATCTACGAGATAGAAAACACACCGACTGAATATATAGATCAATTGCCAAGTCCTAGAACTTTTAAAAAAATTGAAATTAATTTTACACCGAGACACTTTACTACTCCGAGTAGAGAATCGACAAAAGCTGACGAGCAAGAGGTAAAACTTTATGCATAGACGCCTGATGTATAAAGTAATAATATTGTTGTATTATTATGTTTATAATGTACGATCAATGTGCAACGATACAATATTACGATCTGTTATCTATATACACTGTAGTGGTTACAAAAGCAGACGGCCGCCAGAAGGGCTGCAGGGTTTGTGGAAGAAGACTTGAGACCAGAAGAACATGATCCGGAATGGTGCTTACAAAAAGGAAAGTGAGTAACTTATTATACTTATTATTAGTGGCATAGGATAACTTAGAAAGTTGGATAAGACATTAAGACTGAGTCATTACTCATTCAAAATATTATTGACATTTTTTTTAATTTTTATATAAACAATAACATAATATGAATAGGTACAACTTTATATTCACTACTTCTTAATAAATATTTTTTTTTGTTGACAAAATATAAATAATTGGTACCTTCCGAAGTCATTATTTTATTAAATTAGTAAGTTACCACTTATTAGTTACTACTTACAAAACAACTAAAATACTAAATTGTCTAAATATTTTACGATGTAAGTATCAATATTTGATTTATTTTTTTGACAGTACATTTATGACAGAACTAAATTACATTGGAGCTGTGAGCGCTTATTCGCATGGGATAAAGTTGAGTCCAAAAATGGCTATATTGTATTTGAACAGATCTAAAGCGCACATTCAAATAAAAAATTATCACAAAGCCGTCGAAGATACAACAACCGTATGTAAACAATATGCAATAAATTTAGAGTACTTATCTATCTATACTATTATATAAAATTGTAAGGTTTTTCTACGACCGCGCTAACCGAGAAAACTACTGAACCGATTTGGCTGAAATTTACTGTTATACCCGACACTCTGCTGAAGGTTTTAGTACCATTTCTGTCAATAAAAAAAAATATGAAATTCAGTGCAATAATCTTATGCATCAGTATAATAATCCGTGCATCTTATCGTGCAATAAGAAAGGATTTGCCAAAATTCGCATTTAAATAAGGTGCTCAAACGGGGACATTGAAGTTCATATAGGAAATTCAATTTTTATTTATTAATAGTTCCCATTGGTTACAGTCAACAGTAGAAATTTGTGTTTATTTATTATCGGTTGCCATTGGTTATTTGCGCAGATTAGGTACAAGCTTGCATCAAATTGAATTATTGAACATTGCCTACCAAGGTGATTGGTGAAAGAGTTGTCCTTTGTCTGCGATCCGACATAGTTGGATTATCTACCAGGGTGGCTGAGTTGCACTTACTGCAGGCTGCTGCAAGTTATACCCAAAAGTAGTTGAGTGATCATAATTTTTTTAAGATTTGCGATTTTTTACGGGTAATGAAAAACATGGGTTCTGCTATAAAAATAAATTTACCACTAATACCGCTAGAAACATTTCAATACACGTTTTCATTAACCGTTTCTTATATTTACTTGCTGATCGCATTAAACGATAACATTTAAATACAAAATTATACGTACCATCAAAAACAAAACAAACAACCAATCACTGGCAAAGCTGTGACGGGTCGGCTAGTATATTATATACTATCTATAATAATATATTTAAATATATAATCCACCGTGTCCTGACTGACTGATCAACGTAGAGCCTAAACTATGATAGCTAGATACTTGAAATTGTCATGGTGCTTTCGCACCATCATGTAGGGGTGCACTAAGGAAGGATTTTCCACAATTTCTCATTTTAAAGAGGTGACCACACGAGGATTTTAAGATTTACGATGGATATTTCAAATTTTGTTTTATTTATAAATGATTGGCATTACTTGGGTAGATGAGGTAAAATCATGCATAAAATCGTCGCGTTTACATGGCCTTGGTCCTCGAGGCGCGATCAGTGAATTTATAATACCCATCTTAAAACCAAAATATGTATGTTTGTAGCTTATTTGAATACTTAATTGATCTTGACGAAAATCTCAGAGATTGTTTTTAGAAATATCAGAAATGATTAGAGAGTAGTTTAAATCAGGTTAAAAATATACCAAGTAATAAACCCAATTCGTGACTTGTGGTTACCTATGCGCAGGCGTTAGAGTTGATGGTTCCCGCGGTGGATGGAAACGTGGGTTGGCGAGCCGAGGCGTATTATAATCGAGGCAGGGCGTTGGTCGAACTAAATACCGCACACTTGGCCGTCGATGAGCTGAGGTTGGCTTTGACATTGGCGCCAGACCAGGCTAACGTCTACGGACCGGAGTTGCAGCGGGCCATGAACTTGGCTCCGGCGCACGAGCGGGAGCTGAAGAAGAGTCGAGACTTGGACTTAAGTAACGCGCCGACCGTTTGGTGCAAATGAAGAATTTTCATTATTATTATTTTTACTCCTTATATGGACATATCTTTATTACATACTCTGCTTGTAGGAAATAGATAAATCGTTGATGAATATTTTGTATAGTTTTATTATTCTACGAATTCTATTTAAATTTATAATAATGCATAAAATGTTCAACTACTGTAATGTTACTTTTTAGCTAGGGTTTAATCATGAGTGCCTATTAATAAATATACATTTTCTATACCTATTTGCCAAGTTTTTGTTTTTATTTGAGATTGTTGGAAAGTTATAATTTTTGCTTAAGTGAAATATTGAATTGTTTTAATCTTTTATAGGTACTACTCGGTTGAATAAACAGGTGTTTTGTAAGTAACTAATTTTATTTTATACATAACATTATGAAACAAATTTGTATACAATTAATGCATAACTTGTTAAACATTATGTACAGCAACATAAAGTTTTTATAGATTATTTTTGAAGAGAACAATTTCACTGTAAAATGTTCTCAGATAAAATGACGTTGTTCGACAAGCAATTACTTAGGTATTTATTATTGTCGTACTCAATTCTTTGAATTCAAATCGTGTTAAAGAAAACAAAACTTTCTAAATATATATATGTATTATAATATGGTTAGTATTAATATAAGTTTTGTTTATATTTTATTATTTTATAATTTTGAATATAATATTATTGTTTCTACTTACATCTTAAATTTTTTCGAATGGTTTTATGTTTAAACTATGAAATAAAGGTAATTAAAGTTTTGGTAAATGCGAAAGTGGTATGAAGAAGACTTTTTAATTTTAATGTACGTTAAAATTGACATACTTTTATGATGGATCTTGTATAATTAATTTACTTTTATAGTTAATAGTGGTAATACTGCAATAGGTATAGTTTGAGTTTAAATTATGTTTACAATATTTAATCATTTATGAATAAATTATAATAATTATTCTTCAATGGTTCAATGACATAGCTTACAGGTAACAATATAGTAATAAGTAATAACTAATAAGAGCATAAGGCACACAAAAACTCTGTCATACTTTTACGAAGCCATGCGTAAAATGTAATATCATGTTTTGCCGATATAATTTAATGAATGGATGAATAAAGGTAAGAAAATAAAATAAAACCACCAGCTATAATTTCAAATACAAAAATATATTTTTATTTGATCCATACAAACTTTTATAATAATAATAATAATTTAAATGGAACAATATTATTAGAAACTTATTTCTATAATAATATGTATAGGTACAACGTTTACTTGTCTATATGTTAAGAGCACAAATTATGTATTATTTACAAATATTGGATGTAGGTTTTGTTTATTATATGTATTAAAACACAATACAATATAATATTATTATGTTAAATATTAATACTTAACGTTTTTAACATTATTGGTACATAATTAGTGTAAAAACAGATACATAATACAACTACCTACCTATATTCTACCACTGTGGCACAAAACTTACATAGTTTTAAGTGATGAAATAATAATATTTTATAGAAATATCAATGGTAACATATTATTTTAGTAACACGCATAAATATAATATACTGGATCATATTAAAGAAACATATAATAAGTACTTAGTTATGTATTTGAATGAAATGAAATGAATTTATGTTTTATTTGTCGAGAATCCAGATTCCTCCGTTAAGCCCTAAAAACAACCCTATCAGTCTTTTCGACCTTGTCGAGTACACGAATGTCGTTCGAAACAAACTACGAAGACAATATACAATACAATATTACGCAATACACTTACAGCGTGCATATTATACAGGAATCTTTCTACATACAATCAATAAATATTAATAGAGTATAATATCCAACATGGTTTAAAAAAATTATCGAATTTCTTTGTTCACCACGAGAATTCCAAAAAATATAGTAAGTATACTAATATACATTTAAAATAAATAATTTAAAAATAAAAATAATAATCCGCTCGGATTCATCTTTTGTTCTAGTATTTGTTGGTGATTTGTCTGAGCCAATCCAAGTATTGGGACACCTTGACATAGACGCCGGGCACTCCGGGCTGACCGCATCCCACGCCCCAGCTGACGATTCCGACCAAGTACCACGAACCGGCACGCTCGCAGACTAATGGACCACCACCGTCACCCTGTAAACGTATAACAAAATATCGTCGTTGATGAGATGAATTCAAGTGACTGAATACGAGTCTTTGTAAGACACTAGCTAAACCACCAACTAGTGTAGGAGTCACCAAATGGTAATCTGTTTTAGTTTTTAAATATAATTTTAACTCTGGTTGAATTTAGCGATTTCATATTTACAAGACATGATAAGCAATAGAAAAAAAGTCATTAGAAAATAGGTATCGATAAAATGTTTGGTTTAAATTTACGTGAAATGTTCTTCTAGCGTGTTAGCGTGTGCATAACAGAGAGCTTTACCTAATTTTTACCTATCTTATATTTTAAACTTTTTGAAATGGTTTTTATTGAAAATCTCATCGGGGATCCGCGATCCGTGGACATTGGTGTACCGAGTGTATAAATAAACATGCTCGCTACTATTTGTTCTTTACATTTTTAAAATTAATATCCGTATTATGCTATATTATTATTGTAGGTAATAATGTAATATAGGTACTAGTGTGTATTTAATATATATTATAACACGTTTTTCTATCGACGTACCTTGCAAGCGTCTTTTCCTTCTTCGCCACCTGCGCATAAGAAACCGTTGTGCAACTTGAAGTCGTACCCAAGGCGGGTCTGCTGCAATTGCGTTTCGCACTGACGGTTAGAAATCACTGGAACGTCCACTTCCTATGCATGAAAAAAAAAAAAAACGAAAATTGGTTCACTGGTGTTATAGTAATTAATTCCACTTTGACGTAATCGCCATACACGCTCATGATTATCGGGGTTGTCATTGGCGTACAAAAACGAGTTACAGTTTTATTTTTTAATAATTTGCAAAAATAATTTTCTGCGAAAATCATCGTTTCCCGCTTTAATATTACAATCATAATGTTCATTAATAAATGTAATGGTATTTTCTAAATTATTGTATTAAAGAACTGAAAATCCTGTTTTCTAAGTCGATCGGGGTGTAGTTGTAGCTAGTAATAAGGATTTCCTACGTTTTTTTCTAATTACTATTGTATACACATTTTAATAATATTTTTTTATATTAAAAACACAAATTTCTTCCCGAAAAGAAGTTATTAAAAAATAACTCATTAATTCGCATCGATGGATTAACACCGAGATTAGAATTTCGATTTTTTTCACAATTTGCAAGACTCACCTTGAGGATGTTCTGGTATTTTCCGTAATCGCCGAATGCGTCCTTGCCCCAGCCGGTCGTCCAGCACCGTTGTCCGGTGAAGTCAGAGAACGCGTCCGGCAAGCAGGCCGGGCTAATGTGTGGGTTCCGGGAAAAGTCAACGGGCTTGTCCATTCGGAGTATGGCCAGGTCGTTGTACAACGTGCCTGCGTAGAACTCACGGTGTATGACCATGCTGGCCACGTCTGTTTCTACGTACGGGTAGAATTCCACATCGTGATTTACGTCCCATTCGCCCAGACGGACGCGCAAGTCTTGTTCTTGGTACCTGTGTGTACGCAAAAAATGGGCGAAAATCAATGATTGAAACTCGTGTCCGGATACCGGGTCGACAGAATAAATATAATTCAACGTTTTTGAAACTCACGTCTTGACGCAGTGAGCGGCAGTGAGCACGTGCAACGAATCGATCAGGGTACCGCCGCAAACGTATACACTCTCCTGTGGGTCCTTCTTGAGGATGGCCACTTGCCACGGGTATTCACCTGCACACAAAGACAACAACCGTTGAGTTCAAATAATGTAATAATTTCATTATATTATATAATAATAATATACACTCAGTAAGGTTGTGTAGACGTACGCCATAATATTTGTATTACGTATCGGTTGAAGCATAACTTTAAAATAGGTATTTATATTTAGTGTCACTCACCGAACTCGCTGTCTCCGTCCACGTACGCTGGTGTCTTGATCCTTCCGGTGATTCCGTGCGTGTTCCTCTTACCGCATTGTCCGGTGCTGACGTAGTTGGATGACGAACCTAAGTGGACGGGTGCGGGTGGTCGTCTGCAGCAAACTTGCCTTGGTCCGCAACGGCCACTAGCCGAATACGATGACTGACGCTATACACATACACACACATTGACCGTTTAAGTCTACGAATATACTTTTCGCGCGGTGTCAATTTCGGCATTGATATAATATTATAAAATGTTATTGTTATTTGAATATGCGTTATGATTAGACAATTTTCGCATGTCCAAAACGGTTAATAATGTGATGTTTGTAATGTGTTTAGTGTGATTCGGGTCAAATAAAAGGCGTTGGACTGAGTAGCATAACGAGTTAAGCGAGTGTAATAAAATAAGTACATGTTCTAGTGCCTATTTTTGATTCGAAATATAATATGTTCGGACCAAAAATATGTTATGGTACCGATATTATATTACTTACATTCGGGCGTTTATCGTTTCGTTTTGTTAATGGTTAATGGCCTCTTGATTATATTATTTTTGTTAAGTTTAATTTGATCCGATGTTATTGCAGTGGAATAATTGTTTAATACCTCGCATGAAGCGTATAAATGTATAGCGTGAACATAATATTTAACACATTTAGTTAGAATAGTGTGTTATTGTACTATCGTTTGCGACGACGAATCGAAATCGCGTGCAATTTGTTGTTCCAAACATCTGTTGTATTTAGCGATTAGTGTTATATAGCTGGGTGGTAGAGCCAAGTCAAATAGAATATGGTATTTGGGGATGAGACATTTTTTTTGTACATTAGTCAAACTTCTAGGGGGAGGTATGCATATTTTTTCGGAAATTGTGTGGTTACACAGACTTTTTAATTCGTATTTCCCATTTGCATTTTTGTACTATTATACCTACACATTAAAATAGTGGTTGCTAAAGATGTTTTTTTTCTTGTTTTCGAAAACAGACCTACAGGCACGAATCTGAACCTTCGGTAAGCGTACCATTAAATACCAACACGTTGACTCCATTTGACTTTGTTCCGTTCACCGAGACGATTGGAACATCGATTTTGTGCCACCACGTGTTAGTGTCGAGCTACAAGTAGGAACCCGACAGTGTTACGTTTTAACTATCTCACCTCTTCCACATCTCTTTTGCTTCGTTGGCTGCCACCTACGAATTTAATGGACCCCGTGGACTGACGGTCGTTGGGAAAAGCTACTTTTGGACTACCTGCGGCGCCGAACGACGATGGTTCATCATGGCTATTGTAACCACCGTTGTCGCTACCACTGTTACCATTACCGGTAACATTGGAACTCCTATAGTACGAGTCTGAATCGAAATCATCGGGCTGTTGGCCGTAATAATCACCTGCAGCTGATGCACCGTAACTGCCGTGGTCATCGTATTCCTCCTCTCTGTACGAGTGATATTCAGGCGCATAACCACCGTTACTATAACCACCATTATAACCTCCACTTCCGTAACCACCACCATATTCGCTTCCTCCGTAACCACCACCAAATGATGGCTTGGAGTGGTAAAATGGTTTGGATGGTCCGTAATACGAAGGGCCACCGTGATGGTACGGTGGTAGTGAAGGTGGAGGTTGCACGTGGTAATGGTTATGCTGGTGAAGGTACGAGGGGGGATACTCGTGCCCATAACCACCGCCGTAGTGCGGTGACTTGAGCTTGTGTACGATATCGCCGACCTTATGCACCAAGCCCGCGTTGGGTGTCACGTGTAGGTTTACCCAGGGCTTGACGATTTTCTCGCCGTACTCGTCCTTGCTAACTTGTAACGACAATAGCGGGTTAACGCTGACCAAGCCCAGATTAAGGCCGTTACCACCCCCCAGGGAATTGCCATACGGGTTCACTGAGGGATTGGGACCATAGGGGCTAATTGGGTAGCCACCACCACCGCCGCCGGAAGGTAGTCCAAAAGATACTCCAAACGTGGGTCGGACTTTGACGCCGGAACTTCCGGTGTCGTCAGAGTCCTCGCTCGTGGCTCCGCCTCCTGAACTGCCCCCGAGAAGACCCCCGAATTTTCGCTGTAAACACATATACACACCACCCGATCAAACCTATTCTGCTACCCAACCGTTGTCAGATATTATCATATAGATGGGATATATTCGTTTCAATGTATCGTTTTTCAGGTGAGCACGTAATCGCGAAATATTCATAATACATTATTATCTTCTTCAAACTATTTTGGTCGAGTTAAGATGAATAAGTAAGTTTTCATGAGATATGAAAAATGTTAGTCAATGTACAATATATGGAAATTGTTATGTTTATATTTCAATCAAAGTTGTTATTGTTATTGTTAATGTTTACGAACTAATGTCATTCGTGTTATTATTCGAAAAGTATATTTCCTGAGATGGTACCTATGCGTCAATACATATGAATAATTTATTTAATCGTATTCACACCATGCAAAGTGATTATTTACGTTCGTTGACCGTTTGTGTAGAGTGAAATTTAGTGAAATAAAATGCAAACACAAAATAAAATGTAACACATATATTACGTATTACGTCATTCAACATTAACATAACAAACGTATAGAATTAGAAGACGAACGTGGTCTTTCTCCTGGCCATTATGGTGTGTTACACATTTGTATTTGTCAATACAATTTTTCAATTTTCCCATCTCGAAATATATCAGAAGAAAAATACGAAAATGTGTAAAGAAAAGTTAACGAACAATATTATTGAATACTAGTGCAACCTGCACACAGACATTACACGTGCCATATTATCTGCTTGAATGACTTTTGAAATATTATCTATTCAAAAAACTGTCAAGTTACTTAGTAATCGTTTGCATATTGTTATGTAGTGTTTGGATGTAGAAAATTTCGTCAAATACGACCAATTTAAATATGCATATAACATAATATATAATAAATATAATATATATACATATTTGTAGTATTCAGTATTGTGATAGCGATGCATGTACTTAGATCAGACGCGGGAAAAAAATAGTTTTTATATTCTTCATAATATTATACACTTCGGCGTTTCGCAACACTTCCGAACGGAAGTAATATATTTTTTTTGGCGTTTTCCTTTTCTTTTTTCTGAGTCTACGGTCTATCATCGTTATTGTTTGTGTTTATATTATATATGTATAGTATATACTATATATATATAAATATAGTTAGGTACGCGTAGTTAGCAATTTTCAACTCGTTCCTTATTTTTTTTTTAAAGTAAGTACCTAAGTGTAAACCCGTTAGTGTAAACATGTAACGTATTGTGTGAGTGTATTGTGAACAGTGTGTCAAGCGTGAAAAGTTTTTTTCTCGTATTGGCTACTGGAAATTTGAATTAAGTTAATTTACAACGGTGATAATTCATTTATTCAATCTTTCATCATTAATAATTATTATGTTAATCATAAGATTTTAATTGTCACTGTTGACAATAAAACGTAGGTATAACACATTTTTTTTACATATTAATGCGTGTCAAGGATTCGTGTCAAAAACAAACAAAACAGTCTGAGACAAAAGCATACGAATGCTTATAAAATAAGAACGTGACCCAAACCTCCAGTGGCCACGTTTCGAAAAGTTTTGCAAACGTTAGGTATAATGTGCTACTTGGTGTTGAGTATAAGTGACTATGTGTGTGTATGTTAGTTTTTGGCACGCATGAATCTAATTGCACTTACGCCATCGGTGCGGTCGTCGTCATATGGAATCTCCACGTTATATCCGTTGCTGATTAAGTCATCCACCGAAGTAGGTCTTTCGAGGTATCGCTAAAAAGTCCAGTTTTAAAGTTATATAAGTCACAGCGACATCGCATGAGTATACCGTATATTCAAAAGTGTCGCGCCATATTATAGGTATTATAATATGGCATCTTATAGTAATGCGTACAATATAGTCGGATTGAGTAGTGTAATATTTCGTCGTGCGTAGTGTAATAGGTATATTATGTAGGTAAATCGTAAGATATAAAGTAGAATATTATCCACAGATTTGTCCACAAACGTCAAAATATTTCATGTTTTAGGGTAATTCTTCGGTTGTGGGGTAGGGGTGGTCACTTACCGGTTCGGCGTCTTGTTTGCTCTGCGGGGCATCTCTGCGTCGGCGGGCCTTAGCTTGCTTGTCGGTGGCCACGTCCGCGGTCGGCTTGTGGTGCGACACGATGGTACCGTTTCCGTCAGTGACTACCACCTCATCCAGTCCGATGGCTTCAATGTCGGTCTTGCCTTGTTGATGTAGGTTTCTTGGGTCGATGCCCGCGATACCGTCTTCCTTGCGGGCCACTTCATGCGGCAGACACTGGTCGT
The DNA here is from genome assembly GCA_008086715.1 of Sitobion miscanthi. Lineage (NCBI taxonomy): Eukaryota > Metazoa > Arthropoda > Insecta > Hemiptera > Aphididae > Sitobion > Sitobion miscanthi. The sequence goes on along the minus strand of CM017800.1, from coordinate 9,746,186 downwards.
ACGGCACGCAATAACACCCGAAGTTGTCGGCCCTCGGGGTCTCGTAGGACGGATACCGTTCACCAGCGTAAGGTCCGGCTAACGAATCTGTAAAAACAAAATCACATACGTCAGTGGCATAGAATCATAGGTGTATTGTTTTGGGGAGGGGGGGGGATGAAATATTTTTTTCTGTAATGCCTTTTTTTCGTCGGTTAAGGTCACCCTATTTATAGATTAAGTTCCCAAAATATTTAGCGCTAATAGCGTACCACTGCATACGCGTATTGCACTATAGTAAATATAATATATTACTTGAATGTGGAGGTGCATTGATGTTGAGCTGTTTCTTGTAAAGTGGGCCACCCGGAGTCTCGTAGTTGTCGAAGCTGCCACCGTAGCTGTTGGACAAGCTGCTGCTCTGTCCGTACAATGACTGAGGACCGTCAGCGCCTCCGTATAGCGGGCCGCCGATTGGGCCGCTGATCGGACCGAATCCCGAGTCGACGACGGCCGACGCGGCCTTGATGCCGTCCGCGCCGTCACCGTGGTGGTAGTGATGGTGAACGTGCTGCTGTAGGCCGCCGGCTGGCAGGGCTACGGATGGTACTCCACTCACGATTGGCTGCTTGGGCCGGTATGACTCCGCGGCCTCGGACTCGAACACCTGTGGTGGTCGGCTGCTGATGCCGTACACCGGGCCAGGACGGTTGCGAATGGGTGGGCCTGAGCCGAACGAAGATGGGCCGCCGCTGCCGTATGACAACGATGGGCCGTTACCGTACGACGATGGACCGCCGCTACCGTACGACGACGTCGGGCCACTGCCGTACGACGAACCGCCAGACGGGTACGGGACGGGACGTGGTGGGCCGTATCCAACGGACGACAGCGGTGATCCGGTCGACTTAATCGGTATGGCAGCGATGGGACGTCCGACCGGTTTCAGCGACACGGGTTGTGCGTAAATCAAATCCTGAGGACCGATGTAACGTTTGGGTTCCACCAATTCTTCGTCGTCACACTAGAAATGAATTTTAAAAAAAACGTTATAGGTATATAGTTTAAACGAATTTGTATACGTGATAAAAATTGTTTCAGAATTTTAGCTTTTTTGTTATGTTTATATTGTCACTTTATAGTTTATAGAGACTATCCATGAGGGCAAAAAAATTATTTCATTAATTTACAAAAATATTTTATTTTAAAAATCAGTTAATATATACGTCAAGGAAAAAAATATGAACATTATTGTTACATATTATAAGACAATCCTGGTGGTTTACTCGAGTCTACGTAATACTTGTCTACCGATATCGCCATTTATTTAGTCAAATACGTTACCTCCATAAGACCCAAGCCGCACAGTCTGTCTCTGATGAGATGCCTGGGATGCGTGTCCGTGCCGTTGGCGGATGAGATTTCGGCATCTTGACTGCCGTCGTCATTGGCCGCTGAATACGAGTCTATCGACTTGGCTTCGCGGTCCGTGGCTGCAATGGAGTCCGAGGGCTTAACTTTCGGCTCCTTGGTTTTGGTCTTGTCATTTCCCCACGACCATTCCTCCGCAGTCGACGCGTGCACGACGAGCGCGACCAACAGGAACGATCCCGTTACCAAAAATCTCATTGTGCTGTTGATTTTTGTCGTTGTTAAACTGTGGATTAGATGGAGAAGAAAACACCGTTATAAAAACTATATTAGGTACTTAAGAGTGGGATTATTACTATTATTTTTAGCGCGATAGTGTATGACATTTTTATTTTGCAGGGTACCTGTTATTGCAATATAATTTTATTCTATTTAAACATACTAACGACTTACGGCACAAATAGTTTTTGACTTTTGGAGAAATATGAAGAGAATATTGTTATCATTCTACATGTCGGTGTGTTAAAATTGCCTGAGCCGGAGACCGGTAGACTATTGTATATAATATTTTGTTATTATGGTAAAAATACATAATTATATAGTACCTATGATAATATTGTGTACGCGTTTCGATTGTAACTATTATTTCAGCTCACATATTCGCCAATATTTCAATGTCACAATTATACAGTCGCCAGAGCGAACTGTAACTGTATAAACGCCTCCGTATAAGACGTTTGGGCGGCGTCTTTCGTAACGGCGCACTCGTAGCTCAATAATGAAAAAACTAATTCATAACTAACGCGGCATGCACGTACAATGCACGTTTTATGCGATGAAGTAATGTGGTTTGTTATTTTACGGATCTATTATAATATGCTTGTGATAATATGTGATCGACAATGCAATTGGCATATTATGATATATTATCCGATAAACGTAATAATATAATAAGTATGCGGCGATCTATTGTTAAGTGTTAAAAAAAAATGTAATAAAAATTGACAAGTTTCAAAACTACCAGTGCCAGGCGTTATAGTTTATATGAATACATGTATATCGAAATATTGTATAATATTATAATAGAACGGAATAATAATAACGATGTGTGAGTAATATCATTGAGTATAATATTATATTGTAAAATATTATATACTCAATGGTGAATCGAAAAAAATTTCATAACGATGTGTCGCGCTTCGTCAGGTTATTAAATAATATGTTTGTAAATAATATCTAGCCGAGGTCGTCGATATTCTTATGGCCAGCCCCAAACTACCAGAAAATGACTTCATACCACTGAGGTAGGTATTGTTCAAATAAAATGTTCATTGGAAATAGGTAATTTCAAAAATAATATAGGTAAATTATTTTATACGTATAGGTTCGATGAGAAACGGTCCGTGGCCGATTGTGCGTGGCTTGCGATACAATGCACTTGAGATTATTTTATTTTCTCAAAAAAAAAAAAAAACTTTAAAAAAATTATTTTTAGGAAGACCGATCACCTAATAGGTATACGCGCTAATGTTTTGATTTGGTTTTCAAACTCTTTCCATTCCGATCACGCGCGGGCGGGTGGTTATACTCAAAGACGGCGTGGCGCGGCTCGGAGTGCGTGCGTGCGTGCGTGCGTGCGTGCGTGCGTATTATAATAACGCAGAGAACAAAGAGAAAGCGAACATAGTCCAAAACGCTTTCACTTTCGGCCGCCCACCGGATTCGGTTTTTTTCCGCCGCCGTTCCCACACGTGCGCTCAATGCCACGACATGCCGTCGACCTTGAGAGCGAGTATTATTATTATTATTATTATGTCATCGGCCACAAGTATGAAGACGAGCGAGAGAGATGATATTATTATACGATTTGGTTGTACGAATTGGATTCCGAGCGACCGGCTCGAACGCGATGTTATGATTTAGCGCGACGCGATCGTCGTCAAATAAGGGGGGGGGGAGGTAGCTGGGTTTTAAAGTGCGCAGAGGGTGATGGGGGAGGCCGAGGTACAAAATTTGTGACGTGTGAAAACAATGATGCTAATTTTTCGTTTTTCTACCCGTATATAGAGATGCGCGCAAATATTATGTTTTAATGACGACGACGTCGATCACGTAACGTCGTCTCGTCGAGGTCGACCGATGACAATATATTATAATATAATATAATATACTGTACTATATAGACAGGTGTGCGAATATTATTATTTTATTATTATAACAACGACGATAATATATTCATTTTCGCGATGACGGCATTCGCGAAAACAATCGTCGTTCGTTTGCGCGCTTACTACACATATTATATTATTATATGTAGATGTATATATATTGCATTTGTGTATACCTACGCGCGCGCCGGCCCGGTCGTTTTATGCGCGCCTATTACGATATTTGCATACACATAATATTATATGAGTCACAGAAAGCGAAATTTCGAATATTATGTAATGACGAAATGTACGCGTACAACACTTGTCGCGAGAATGATCAATCGATCATTTTATTTTGAAATTTCCTACACCTTCTTCTGCACCCCGCGGGCCAACCCCGTGTATAGATGCTGATATTACGTAGTTATTGTTTTCGTAGGCACAACTAGGACCAATTTTTGTTTTTTTTTTTTTTGAGGGTCTGTAGCCCTCATATTTTTATCGATATTATTCTGTATGGACATTTCCCCTGCACCCTTCTCCTAAGTTTACATATTTTCAAATAGCTTGTAATAAATATAAATTTGCATCAACATGTTTTATATACATATTATATCAATATTTATTCAGTATGATTCACCAAGCATGCACAACCCCGGTTTTCCATTAATACTGTATTAATTCAAATTCTGATGGTTGTAATTTTTAAATATACTTATGGGATACGATAAGGACCTATAATATAGAACCGAGTCATTTTAAATTATTTAGATTTATAAGTACATCATCTGCTTAATAATTTACAGTAAAAAGGGTTGGTTCTCATTTGGAAAAAAAGTTTATATCGCCACAGCTGCAAGGCACTGCTTAAATGGTACAACAAATCCGAGTATTGGCCACATTTGAGAAACAGACTCGTTTTTAGTCGATCTTATGATGCTTAGCTGAAGAATAGTTAGCTTTGTTGTATATTATAATTTATAAGTCTTGACGTCCGAAACGTCAGAACGGTCTGGGATGACGTTCAAAACCTGCAAGACGGAGACAGAAGTTTTCTGATGGAATGTTTAACGATTAAGAATGATTGTGGAAATACGCGACGAAATCAAATTTTCGGGTCAGCGAATAAACACTATGATAAATCAAGCATGCAACTACACGTACGTAGATTTTAAAAAATGTAATTCAAACGTTCATTTAACGTTTAACATCAATTTACGCGTTTGCCACCCATTGAGATTTTTAATCTTTACCGCTGACGCCGCTCTCGGTTCAGCAATATAAAACAACAATAATAATAATAATAATAAATCGGAAACATTTTTTTACTCGGTGACGAAATAATAAAACGCACTCTTTCGATCGGGACGCCGGGTAAACACTTACAACTACATCCTCCGCAATTTCTCAGTCCCCGAACAGTCACACGACGTGCTTTCGAAAAACGTGTTTTTATTATCCGGTCGAAACAGCAAGCACGCGATTCACCCGTACGTTTTACAATAATTGTGTTACGTAATATTAATGCTATGCACGCGGGTCGCATGTACCCATTCGGAGGGTGCGGTAAGGGTGGTTTATGCCGTGGACACGTTTTCCGCGTGAGCCGTGGCTGTCGTCGGAGCCGAGTTTCGGAGAATTCTGATATTATATTATAATATTATGCGATATCGTTGAAATGTGATGCGTTTGATAATAATAACAACAACAATACGATCGCCTACACACGTACATAATGTACATATTATACATTAAACCTATATATCTCGTGGACGACAATTTAATAATTGTTCTTACCACTGCAGTACGATTACTGTCGTTTTTAAGTGTCGTCTACACCGCAGACCCCACGTCACGTGTCTTTAAAATAACGGTAAAAAAATCTTTTCGTAATGTTATACTAAATTTCACACAATGATATCGTTGGGTTTATTGTTGCCGAAATGAATGAATATAACGTGACGTTTCGACACTCGGGGTGATCACATTTTGCACCCTCCCCCTAGCCGGTCGTTAACCTTCGTTGAATTATTTACTTGTCTCAATGCTTCGGAGCACTTTTTGAATAAATACGAGTTTAATATATTTACTTTAGTATACTGACTGTACATAATTAATACAATATATTGCGTTGTCTGCTGTTATATTTGCACAAGTGTGCATGGATCGTTACGAAACAAATAGAAAAAATAGAGTAATAATAATAATAATCGAAATAATAGAAAATCAAAACAGCCAACTAGCGAAGATTTTACGTAACGCGAAATATAATAATAACAGTTTGAGAAATCCAAACATTGCGTGATAGCGATCAACAGCATCAGCCTACGCCCGGCACGACGCGGACGTCCGGAACTGGACGTTCGCGGCCCACGCAACTGTGATACATATATTATTTACACTGGCAATAAACGCGTCGAGGAGCCGAAGATCGAGGCAGAGAGAGCTAAAGAGAGAGAGAGAGAGAGAGAGAGAGAGAGAGAGAGATAGAGAGAAAAATGATTTAAAAGCCGGAAAAAGAATTGTGTACGACAATCGTAATAACAAGACCACGGTTCATCACGAGAGAGGGTTATTGGCGTGCGCTGTCCGAACGGAGAAAGTGAATAATAATTATAATATTATATGGGAACCTATTACCACGGTATCCGCGGTGACCTCGGCGGCGACTGCATCGTTATACATGACGTACTGTATTACATTATAATAACGATTACCATGTTTTTTTTATTTGTTGTGGATTATTTAACAGATTGAACACACCTTTACACGGTAGTAAATATAAAAATATCATTATGTTGCCGACCGGGCGGTTTTGCGTAATATCGTTTATCGTATCGTTAAAATAATTTATATATTATACCGTCGCCGTTTCCTCGTCCAACCGCTTTATTATGATGGTACAGTTATTATTTATATTGGCGTTTTGTAACAATCTCACCGCGGCGACCAGAGGGCAGATCGAGTAATCGAGTGAATCGTGTTAACAAAATTATATAAAGTCGGTGGTTGACGATTAATAGTAAACGTTAGACATCCCGCTGACCGCTGCGCCGAAGTATTAAAATAAGGATTGTGGACATATTTCGGTGAAACTAGGTATTGGGTATCGGGGATGCAAAAAAACGTATTTTGCAATCAAATATGCATTTAAATTTATTTAGAAACGATATATTTGTATAAATATAGTGCTTAATTGTATAGTGTATTATTATAATAATGTATGGCTTATTAATATAATTTATTCGATGGAATTTTTATTTTCGTAAAATGTAAAAATAAACTCAAATTTAAGATAAAGACCTTTGCATAGTGCACATCTCAGTACTTAGATTTAAATAGTTCATTGTAATTAATTATTATTATTATCAATAGTAGGTAGTAGTAACTTCACCTATAGTAACTTTTAGTTAGAATAGCTAATAATAAACAAAAAAATTTTAGTTAAATTACTACTTACAATCAAGTAGTAGAAGTAGTAGTTGTAACTTATAGTATAGTATCTACTGTAAAATATCTATTAGATATTATAACGAGGGTGTATGTTTAAACTTTAAATTATGATTCGATTACTCGGGCATAAGAATGGTGTGTTAATAAAAACAAAAGAAAATATAAAATTTTTAATTATTAATAAACGCATTATATTATTATATACCTAATGAAATTTTTTTTAAATTTTATACAGTTGTCTTAAAATAATTTAGTACTTTAAAACTAAGAATATACAAATATCTATAAAATAGTTTTTAAATAAATTTAATAACACAATATTTTTAATTGACATTATACGTTTTAGTTTTTACTGCCACATTTTTACGAGATCAATTAGTAGTCTAAAATATTTTAATCCAACTTGTTTTAAAAAGTACTAATAACATTTAACCCTACATTATTACACTAATGTCCTATCATTTGATACATTTTTAATTTAATAATATCCCCTAGTGAAAAATTATTTACGGGTGTATGGATCAACTTTTAAATCATATAAAATCAATCAAAACTTACTTAAGTACACCGAAAAGTGAGCGAATTCTAACAACTACGACTCGAAGTCAAAATCAACAAACGAAACGAAAAATAAAACATAAAGTTAAGTGAAACAAAATATTACCTTTGTCAGTATATCCAATGCGTTGTTGTGACGTTCGTGCCAGAATTCAGATACGACAAAGACGCAAGTTCAACAGTGTTTAAGTCTCTTCACTTGGACGGCCGTAATATACTTTCTCCAACGATCACAGACTGACTTGGGATTACGGTAACGGCCGGATTTATTATGTATTTTTTCCGTCCCTACTATTTTCGTTTTCAAGACGCATCCGGCCACCTTCTATCGTCGTGCGTTGTATACCTGTAGAATAATGCATAATAATATTCGCTCCCCCCCTCCCCATCGCGGGTCACCTGCACAACGGCCACTGTGCAACACCATTGGTGGTGTATAATATCATATCGGCGTAGTAAGGCACGCCGAAAAACAACAACAAACCGGCTAAGGCCGTTCACTCTCCGCGGCGGAAAAAACCGATTCTTCGCAACAATCAATGCCATTCGTCTGCTGGCGCGGCGGCGGTGGACAAACCGTGTTGCAGGCTACCACCGCGGCGGCGGGGCTCGCGTTCCCGGAAACCGTCAAGGCTCTCGTCGGGTAAAACGGCCACGGTTGTTTTTCAAACAGACCGGTAAACCGGATCTATGTTCTGTGATGCAAATCCATTGTTTTCACCGGATCTTAATAGTCATCATCGACTGCCCTATGACGTTATTAGATGGGTAACCAATGCACACATAACAACAATGTATATGCCTATCGCATTACCCATTCGCAGTTTGTACTCGATTGCACGCGCCAAGTATTATCCGATTTTAAAACCACCGAGCTATGTATATATCGTGTACTTACACTGTTACTCAACGCGTCGTCCGGGCGATTTTTTTCTCGAAAACGGACGTCAATCGCTGATGCAATAGAAAGTCCGCGACTATACGTCAATTATATTGTATTATAGCACAGCGGCGTCTTCGGCTGCACCGCGATGCACCACCTGTAACACTATGATAACGATAATATTATGTAATATAATAATATAACAACCGGGTGCTATTATACCGGGCGCGTGATTCGCTTATCACAAAACACTCGTCGTTTTAAAAATATCAACGTTTTTGAAAATATCTTTTTACATATAGGTAGGTAAGCAATCTTTTTATGCAATCATTTTTTAAACTTTTAACATTAATTTTTAATTACATATTCTGTAGCCGAATAGTGAGTAGTGTTTATAAAGTCTAGATGAGTGGAACGACGTTTAGGAGGATATATCCATTATCCGTGCAGTGTGTACCACTCTACCCCACTTATTGTTACAGTTCGTTGGAAAAATATAAACATAGCACTTGGATCGAGCAGTTATACCTACATATAGGTATATGGAATAGATCTTGGGGGCATTAATCCAGATTTTTGTATCCCACCGTGTGTATTATGCCGATGTCAGTTAAAACCGATGTAGGTACCTATACTGAGATATCTTGGTTACCTATTGTGACTGCAATTGGTATAGTTTTTTTCTCGTGCTTTTAATAAAAAAAAACGATGTATTGAAGTGATTAAAAAAAGCCTACCCGAATATAACATTCAATCTGAATTTGTTTTCGAGTAACATTGTCATCAAAACAATCAAGATAATAATGTAGTCTAGCAAGTAAAAACATATTTCAACAAAATAATATATACAATTTTTAATTATTATAAGATTTCAATATTTTTAGATATTTGCAGTATTACTTTTCCATTCAAATATCTATAATTAACTTTTTACACCTACGTTGAATAAGCTTTGTTCCGTATGTATATCACGGTCGAGTATAAGTAGTTTGACATAACCCGGATTCCGGTATTGTCATAATATGACACAAATGAAAAATTAGTCATAAACAAAATTGTTCATTTTAATTTTATCAGAAAAATAATTTAAGATTGCACACAGGTATTTCGACAGACGACTGTAATGAAACTGCGCAACAGGTAACCTAAAGGTATCATAATAAAGCTGGTCGTTCTTTTGTGTTAGAGCAAATAACATAATATGGATGAATAAAACAATTTTATAGCCATGTTTCACGGATTTCCTTTGGAAAAACGTGCCGATAATTTGAATTGTTTCAATAATATATAATACCCAATGACATATTAACCGAGTATGCAATATTGCGGTGACAAAAAAAAATGTTTTTCAATGTGTCACTAGTCTTGGACGTTTTGATGTTATGTGAACTATTTGAAATAGAATAAAACTTAATGTACATTTGTAACACCAGCTGTATGGGCTATGATTGAATGGACGTAATACTCAACCTGCTCACTACGTGTACAAAATTTAGAAATGTACGAGTATTATGTATTGGATTGCATCAATTGTTAGGTGACTCATATAATATTTTATATATAGCCAAAATGCAACTATGTTACTATAATAAATATTATTCTATGTTATACGATTAAGTTGTTTGATAAATATTTATTATTATTTTGTATGGTATTTATGAAGAATATCTATGAAATATTGTTGTGTCAAAAGTGTACTTACACCAAAATGATCTCATACATTACTCACACATATATTACACTATCTGGTAAATAAAAGTAGAATTAATTTTAAGCTCTTTACATTTAAAATTTTCTTATATAAAAGAACTAAGAAGTTGTTCTTACTATAGATATTTATAAATTAATTAATCAACCTAACCTATAAGGTGTTCAAAATTAATTTCCAGTAACTATTACTAGCGATACTATTTGAGATGACATTCATAGTTGTATAATACAAAGCACTTTTTTCGGTTTGTTCTTGTTGATAAAATATAGCCTATAGGTTACTGTTCTTCATTATTTTTAAAATAACGGTATTTTACGTGGAATAAATAATAATAATATTTTAAAACATTGACATCTTATAATAATTAAAAACCGCGGTTATTGATATACTTTTTTTTTTATTATTAATTAACCCGCGGCAACTTAGGCCATTGGGTGGTTTTTATTATGTGGGAGGGTACTGTAAGTTTTTTAAACACATTTTTACACAGTTTGGCAGATAAGTATCTGCCATGCCTGGTTGGGGGATGGCGGCACTTCTCTCCGGACACCGTGACTTGCTCGAAGAAAAATGCCACCCGCGGCCGAGGTTTTGAACCGGCATCGGTTTTCGTGTCGCAACCGACGCCTTGGCCTGCTCGACCACTCCGTCCCCTTGATATGCCTTAATTTTGTCGCTAAACTATATATTATATTACCTGTTTAATGTTTAAATGTTTTATTATTTATTTTAGTTTAAAATGGAACAAATATTTTGAACCTTTTATAGATAAAATATGCATTGTTTAAATACGTATTTACATAATATATTACCTATGATGACAAATAATAATTTTATAACTTTATTTTGTAGCCATTAGATTTATACCCTTATTGCACATATATAACCGTGCTCATTATATACTATTGGTTGACGATACAATATTATATAATACAACTATAATTTCAAAAATATATTTGTCACAATATTGTAAGCTATCGTCGGGGACCTATACATGCATATTTCGTCTTGTAGATTGTATCAATATACATATTATATATTAAATTAAAACACTTGTGCCAGTAAAAATATCCTACGTAAAATTTCGAGCTGAGAGAAAAGATACAGTGAGATGTATAGGTAATAGTCGTATAATATATTTCGACGAGTATCTCCTACGTAAAAAAATGTGAAATTTATTTATTGTTCTTTTATTAATACTATTAACGTCTGCCTATGCTAATAGATTATATGATGCGTTATTATTTTTTCTTAAAAACACTGAACATTATTGATTTTTAAAACATAATATGATCATTGATTATTGGGTATGTATAATATTAAAATCTATGTATAAGTATAACTAGTGGAAGAGTAATTCGGTTATGTATTTCAAGTAGCTTCGTTTAAATAAAAATAATGATAAGCAATTAACACGATGTTATTAATGGGTATGATTAATAAGTATGTAGGTGCCTAATTTTGTGGAATGGTTTTTGTTTTTGTCGATATTTTCCATCGCAATATTATTGTCAAACGCCTAATATCGATAAGTTGTCGGTAAAATTGCATGTTATTCACCGTGTGTCTGTATGTATATTTGTTCATTACGCAGAAGAAGAAAATGATGCGAGTGGGTTTACACTAAATTTGAAAGTTAGAATAATATTCATCATTGTTACTTTCGAATAACTTTTTTGAGCGAAGGTGTTTATTTGCAAAAAAAAAAAAAATAATCAAGTATAAATTAGTGTCGAGCGAAAAAAATAATACCTACATGAATCCTATCGTCGTTACTCGTAAAAATGTAGTTGGGCCGCTGCAGGTAAAGTAGGGAGCTTTATATTTTCGAGAAAATGTTTCACGTAACACACAATGCACTTGCCGATATAATAGTAGTAACCATATATAGGTAACCACCTACCTAATACATTATAATATAAATGACTTTTGATTATACACATTGAGAAAAATTAATAATATCATTGTTAGGTACTATATATTTTTATAGGTTTAACTCGTGACGGAAAAATCAAGGAGCGTTTCATATATAGAAGGACGGAATGGTGACAATAATATGTCAAATAGGTATTATAATTATATAGTACCTATTTAATAAATTGTATTGATATACGACATACGTTGTATAATAAATTGTCAAATACGCGCTGTAGTTATTGGTGGTTAAGTGTCCATAATGTTGTACATAATATTATTATATAGTTATATCTACCAATTAGTGAGTACTGTATGTATTTGCCTTAACATATTATGGATATGTATTTTTTTTTTTAGGTCAGTTGCTCATTACTTTAAAAGATTACGAAAATATTTTAACAGTTGCCGTTTAATTTTTGGCGCCGATACCGAATGGATATAACATATTTGAACGTTAAAAATGCTGAATAATTAACTATAATAAAAGAAAACAGTGCATTATAAACTGCCACCGCCTTCGACATAACAATTTCCCGTAGGTAAGCCAATTTAAAATTATATACGGGTTGTCTCGTAACTAATTTTGACAATTATTTTTTTCTAAATTCTGAATTTTTTAAAATCACGTATTATACATCGATCGATCGCGATTATTAATTTTTATCGGGGCACTTTAAACCGTATTATACAATATAAGACTGATCACATGGACAGTTCTTGATTTACCCAGATAGAATATAGATATTATAGAAACAATTCGAATTAAAATGTTATTTACCTGTAACTACACACCTGTAGATCAAACGTTCAAATTATTACTCGAAACCAAAATTATTATTATACATATAGGTACCAGTGTTGTAAAGTATTTGAGTAAAAGTAATCAAATACTTTTTTCCGTATTGAATACTTTTTTAAATACTCTTTTTTATTCTTTTAATTCTTAATTTGTTTCTAATTATAATTATTCTTGTTAAATAAAAATACCACGCCGTCGTGGGTTTGCTTAAACATTATAACATTATAACAATATATTATACAATTTGGTATCGGTTTTCGTCGGTTAAATGTTTTTTTTCTCCAAGATACATCTGTAGTCGGTATCACTATTAGCTTAAGATTTAAGTCAATAACAAAACATAGGTATAATACGTAAAAAGCTTCTGCTTATCGGCTATTATACTTTATAATTATTTAATTATACGAAAATATTATTACTAGGTAATTATTATAGTACCTACCAAGGGCGTCCGCAGGATTTTGTCAAGGGGAGGGCAATATATTTTCCTTTTTACATTTTTTGTCTCATTATCCTATTAGTTATAAAGTATTTTTGTGACATGTCTTCTTTCATATAGACAAGGAATGTAAAAATATTTATGAATTACCTATACGTAGATAGTTAGTTAAAACTCTTACAGTACTAATTTTAATTAATTGTTATGTAATTTTATAATTTTAGGTAATTTATAAAATTAAATATTTCTAGCTTATTCCACAAACAAAGTTAAACCTTTCCATCTATGAACATTTAATTTGCTTATCAAAAAAGTAAGAACTTGGGTGACATTCCCACCATCACATCTCATCATCTATAAAAGCAACGTTCTGACGTTCTGACGTTCATAATCAAGTGTAATAAAAATCACTGTAAAAAAAAAAAAAAATGTTTTTATTTTTAATTTAAAAAAAGTTTGTTTTGCGATATTTTATATTACATCGGTAATGATTGAGCTTGGGAAAACTATATTAATTTTGCATTGTTTTCCAAATCTAGCTACGTGATACCTGTTTTATAACACATACCTACATTGAATTTTTTGATGATATAACATTTTAAGGTCTTTTTTGCATTTAATGATTTTTCGAGCATTTTAAAATTTGCACATGTCTGTACATAATTTTTATAATAAATATATGATCTAAAGTCTAAATCTTTAGGGATAGAAAAAAAATAGTTAATTTAGTAATTCAGTAATTTAGTTCACTATTTAGAATTGTTGGGGCATTTTTAAGTTTTTTTAGAACATTAAAATCATCAATAATAATTATGATAATCAACCCTAAAAAAGCCAAGTAGGGGGCAACTGCTAAATTAATATATATCTTTGTAGAGATTGTTGTGGTGCAGCTAACATGATTGATCAGAAATTTGATTATTGAACAAATCATGTTTTTAATATGCAATAAACAAATTTTTGACTATAACAAATTATTTTAGGTCTAAAAAGTAAAAAGAATTTTTTTTTTGAAGATTATTTCAAATACTTTACTATTCATAGTATTTGGGTGGTATTTTAAGAGTATTTGAGCAATTACTTAAATACTTTTAAAAAAATATTTTTTACAACACTGATAGGTGTTTACTTACAACCCCGTTAGGCAATCGCGTAACGCTGAGTATGGAGTGATGTAACAGAATCGTTTTTACTACGGTATTAATGTCATATTTGTTCCTGTTGAATAAAACACAGCTTAAGTATTTCTACATGCATATTGTACTACAATATACATATATATGTACACATTTACTATACAGATAGGTACTTGCTGTACGAGCGTGGTAGTGTAGGTATAGTATTTAGACGTATATCTATAGACAGATACGAGGGAAACGGCTCGCATTATAATTTATAGATCGTTTTACACAATTACGATTGAAAAGCGTAATGGCCACGGATTGAGAAACGTATAATGTACTACGCGTCGGTCACAATACAGTTTAGCTGAGATTTAAACGGGTTTCTCAACGACACATTTCGTCGATATGATTCGCACTGTCTGGATAGGTACAGGTAACAACTAAAAAAATGTCGATTTTGAGTTATTCACGAAACGTTTCTGTGAAAATGATTAGGTACTTAAGTTTTCTGTATCGTATCAGTGAAATTGGACGAGTTTTAAATACTAGATAGTAGATGTACATAATATTAATGTATTGCAGGTAGGTATATAGAAATAACGGAAGAAGATTGACTCTACCTATCTGTCTAGTAATTATTCTGCAGAGTTATTACAGTACAGTAAAAATGATGGTACAGTAAAAAACGTGCTCAAGGCACTTAAAAATTATTTTTAATCGTTGTTGAATCGAAAAGTTGTAGTGTACAATAATTATATTTATTGTTACATAGTGAATTATTGCGCATGAAATGCTGCTCGTTAAATGATATCAGAGTAATAAAAATTTAATAAATATTATTATTACGAGGAAATTATATTTAAATATTGCCATACCACTCCTGATATGAAATCTATGATACCAAGTATTGTTGTACCTTTCACTTTTATGTTATGAAATTGGAATATATTTTGATGCGAATGAATAAGAGGTAAACATATTAATTTGCAGATGATATTGACGCCATAAATGTGAGAAAAAATCTGAAATCTAATCATTTGGAAAAACCAATTTTAGTCAAATTCAATTTACAAGACCGCATTAACATACGCATAATTATGAAGGTAACTTAATCAGTATTTCATCCCGATCAAAAAATATAATTTTAAAATGTATACATTTGCCAACAAAAAATATCAGATAAAAAGAAGAAAGACATTATTTTATTAAAATTGATTCCAACGCACTAACTATCATGATTTTTATGAAAAACTCTTAACGAAAATTGATAAATCTGTATATCAACAAATAAATTTAAATTTCTTAATTTTCCATAAATAATTAACACCCTACGGCTTCTGATAAAGCAAGTATCTAGTACAAAATAAGTTGAAAAATTTATTTTATTATTACTTAACTAAAATGTTGTCAAGGCACGCTTTTTAAATGTTATATTTCAATTGTTTTTTTTGCATCATTACGATTAAAGTCTTCGGCAGTTTATAGGTCATTTGCTTACAATTACATTAACAGTAATTCTATATACTCCATTTAATTATGGCAGCGTTACAATGGATGTATATTTTGTATATTTATCTAAGTATTTACTATTATAACACATAATATTTATATATATTTTATGTTATTTGTTTTTTAATTAACAATACTCCACATTTAAATTTAGATTTGATAAAAAATTCAAATTCATCAGTGCAGTAAGAAAGAATTGTTGATTTTATTTTCAAAACCTACGTCTGCTCATACTGCAGATCACTACCTATCAATAATTATGCAGTACCCATACCAAAATGTTGAATGTTTACGTGAGATATTTTTTGATCGTTAAATGTCTGGTACTGAAAATGTCAAAATTCGATTTTGACTCGCGTTTTTTAGTTACTATACACAGTAAGAATGCACTGCGCCAGTGATCATCTCGAGGCATTCCTGCGGGCCCGGGGGGGGGGGGGGTGTTGCACGGTGTGTAAAATACGCCTACCTACGTATTGAAACCAGAATCGGTAATATAATAATATGATATTATTGTGTTTGGTGTTTTTATAATTCATGTTATATTTGTCGATATTTCCAAACACGGAACAGTCGCGGCCCGCTTGGCATTCGGCGACCATGTCGACCCGGGTATATCCCAACATTCCCAACGATCTATGCCTAATCGGATTTTCAACAATTATTGCATCTCACTGCGGTCCAGGGTTGTATTATACGACCGGGGTTTCCCGACGGGCGACCGGCGAGTAGGTCATCGACTCAATGCCACACGCGCGTGCTACGACACCGAGGAGCTGGCTGGCAATGATGCAACCCGTTCTCGGTATATCTTATAACATAATAATATTTTAATATTATTATATGGTGTACCTTTTGTACAATCGTTTACAGCACTGGGAATATCCGAGTGCGTGATGTCCTAAATACGCGTTTCCAAGACTTTTTACACTGGACGACGATCGTTCGATGGCACAATCGATCACGTTATTATTATTATTATTATAATGCATCGTGTTATAATTTATCATAATAAAATATACGTATTTATTATATATATAGAGAGAGATTTTTTTTTATTACGAAACGGGCGATACGCGAAATTTTAAATTATGTCCACGACGAAATTTTGCCTGCTATTATAGGTTATTCATATATGTTACTTTAGTTACTGCGGCCAATAAATCCACTATTCCATATTTTGTTTTAAATCCCCAATCACTCGATGAACTGAATAAATTATTTAATACTCCAATTCACTGTACAATTTAGATAATTCATTGTAAATTTATAATTATAAAATATTACATTACGTCTTTATACTTATAATACTGACGTACTGTTAATGGTTAATAATTGATGTAATTAGTATTTACCAATTGGTAACTACTAATTGCTCATATAGCATCATAATATGTATATTGTAATCGTCAGTAGAGTAAATTGATAGAATTTTCGGTAGGTATTTCGTTATAAGTACTAAATTTAAATTTAATGTCTTCCGTGGCCCCACGACCTCAAGGCACAAAAACGATGTAGGTACTATAAAATAGTATAATATATTGTGTTATATAATAATCGATTACTGTTGATTACATGCTGCAGCATTTAAAGTAAATTAGCTCTATTGAGTCATGACTAGGTACTTTGTATTGTAGATTTAATTTATTTTTATAAATTAGAATATGCGTGCGTATACGTTATAACATATAATATGTTTTATCTTTGAGTATACGTTTAGAAAATGATTGTAATATACTCAGACTAATTTTAAGCTATTAACAGGCATTTGAAATTTTCTATTTTTTAGTTTTTTGTCAATACATTTTGATAACAGCTCTTTAGTTTAAAAATGCACGATTTTTTTTACAAGCGTTAGTAGTTCAAATGTTGACGAAATATTACGAGGCACTTCTCCTGTTTTTTCTTTTATATACCCATGTGTGTGATATTCACAGTATTATAAAAACATTAAAATAACATTGTTATGTCTTAAAGTTTTAGCTTTGTTTTTTGTGAATTAAATGTTTAGTTTTAGTTATCAGAGGAACGATAATATTTCATATTTGTTATTTTATAAAAGGCAGAATAAATAAAAGAAACAAATTTATAACGATTCTTGATAATATTAGTTCATATATTATACAAATAGGTATCTAGTATCTACATTTTATATTTTCAATTTGAGATTATGGGTAGGTATATCTAAATGTTGTCACCCCACACACCCATCTACAACGAAATAAATTGCAATACCAAATAAGAAATTATAAGGAAATAGTTCTAGTGAAAATAGGGGTGAAAATAACTGATTATATATGGATAATTATAATGGATAGTATCTCGACAATATTATTTTAAAAATATGTCTGTGCATTTAGTTTTCTCTCTTTGACCTATGCGCAACAAATTGTCTTTTAAGCTGAACCAATCTTGTGATGTTAGCTTCAGTATAAGAATCAATTGACCTATGAACAATGACCATACAAACATAGATAATGTTCTCAACTTTGAGTTCAATAATAGATCAATTCATTTAAATATTAAAAATAACAACGCATGATTGGTTATGCTGAACGCAAATGTGGCACGTACAGGTCAAAAGAGAGAAAATAAATATTGCACTGACATCCTCTTATTCAATATATTACCTACCTGGCTACCTATACATTTTTATAATGACATAATGCATGTATAAATAGTTAATAAATAATAGGTAACCACAATACGTACATTTTTAAAGCAGCTGCGATTGCAGTTTCTGAGGTTTTAGTAATGTTGAAAAAAATGTATGTTATATAAATTATATCTTAAAAATTGTTAGGTGATAATACTTATTACTGTAAACTATATCTTGTAAGCAAACTACTTTCTATGTAATAGGACACTTGTTCGTAAGACCATATATATTGATTAAAATATAAACAACTTAATTTGCTATATAAACCACTTATAAGGGCTATCAGTAAGTAAATGGGGAATACACTCTTTATATATTTTTTAAATGCGCTTATGGGAAGGACTAGTTCTTTTCTTATTAGTTTTTAGACAGTTTGGAAACCTTTTTGGGGAGGGTGAGTCCGCCTGGTTTCCGCCAATATATTTATAAAAGTGTTTATTGAAAAAAAACAATAAAGACCATACTGTTAAGTATAAAGAACGATTCTGATTCACTATATATATATATTTTTTATGATTATCATTAAAGCCTCGGTAGCTAAACAATTGACTTGTGTTTTTTTTTTAAATTGCCTTAAAATGTTTTGAATACAATACATATAATATCTACAATTGTTCAATCGTGGTGTTATAATATTAATGCATTGAGTATAGATAGTAAAAATAGTTTATGTATATAGGTAGGTACTATATTATATTATACTCAATGCGGTAGACACTACATATTATACGGAAATAGGTTTTATGTCACTTTGATATTCGATTTAAAACTAGTTGTTGTTTTACAATCTTCTGATAATACAATGAATGAATTCCATTCAACATGAGGTAGCAACAGACAGAAACGTATTCATAAAAATAATCTGTATTACATTTAACATTATACCTACTTTATTTATAATTGTATTGTTCGTGTTTGGATGATTCACATAAGTTCCGTCTGTGTTTTTACTGTTCATACATCAAGTATAAATATAATATAATAATTAATATTATGTTTATAGGTCGGTATAATAGAATATCAAATGTTATTATTAATGCCAGTCGTTACCTAATTTCGAACGCTAGGTACTTAAGTCCAATATAACAATGAAATTATAGACCGTTGTATAACTTGAAAGAGTTGTAAAGGTATATAATATGTAATATATGTACCTAATATGTATATTGTATATATTTGATATACCTACTCTCAGTGGCGGTTTTGGGGGTGAGGCAGGTGAGGCACCGCCTCACTTGTAATTTTCAGGAAAATAAAAATATATGTTTCTTTATATTAGTATTTTGTACTATTTTGAATTTTAATTAAATATACTATTGTAGGTACCGTACGTCAGGCATTAAATGCTTTAGAATTTAAGTTTAATAAACAACAATATTGAATCTTATTTTTTGGTACAGAACTTGTACAGTTGTACCTACGAACGCGAGAACAGCTGCACGTCGCTGTAACGTAACTTATGCGCCCGGCGCCGCCACCGTTAAAGCGCTGAGATCGACAGAGGCGGCAGCCGCCGTCGCCTAAGTTTGTGCATGTGAGGTGCGTCTACGCACACACATGTAAGCTCGTAAAATAGTGTGAATAGCGCATGCGCAGACCGCCGCCAGAGGCGACTAATTCAACCGCTCAACGATATTATAACGTCGGCCGCCGGGTTCATAAATTATATGCAGCCGTGCTGCTTGCTAGGTGGGGACTGCACGCTGTTGTCACTGATACACGGCCGTCGCAATGTCGCACGACGCACGTCTGTTTTCATTTGGTCAAGAAATATTATCTATATCTGTGAATATGATAAAATAATTGCCTTAGCACGGAACATAGAGCCCCAGAATAGTTTTTATCATAACTTTCCGCTCCATTTTGATTACTCAATACCATTTAAAAAATGTTGTTCCTGTGGGCTGTGTTAAAGCAATAGTATATTTACTGTTTAATATTTTTCCGCCTCATGTAAAATTACATGTGAAAACCGCCACTGCCTACTCTATATTTTGATTATAATATGCGTTGCAAGTATTGCCACATAAAAATGAGAATTTACAATACATCAATAACCAAACCGTATGACGTACATGTTGGTACCTACCTAGTACCGGTATTGCGGTAAAATATAAACTATTATAAATATTTATATAATTGTTTTTAATCTTTCGACAAATTACAGATGCAAACATAATATCATAACATCAAGTACAACCATTGAAAATGTATTGTAAGTGACTAATTATATTATTATCGATAGAAGTATAAAATAGAAATCAGTTTAATTAGTTTATGTCATTGTTGTAACGACATAATATACCTAACATAAATGCGTTTTAATCACTTCGTAGATCGCTTTAGGTGCATAATAATACCATAATATGTAGCTGATGATCATAACATGCTGTCAATACTCAATATGCAACTTGTATCATTTCAATATTGAAATTTAAAAAATGTACCGTGCAGTATCATCTAGGTAGGTTCCTAAAATTTTAAAAATTATTGAACTATACCGTCTTTTAAACAAATTCAATATAATATATTGTACTGTTTTCTCTGTATTTTCAATAAAATTGTATTTAATCAAATTCATAGTATATAAAACTTTGATTCGAAAAGCCTTTGTTTCGTAATGTTGAAACATTATATTATTTTGGTATCGTAAAACTTTTTACTGAAACATTTGAGCGGGTACCTACTTATTGTAGGTATTTACAATTAATTATTTTCGATACGTCAATACGTTTTATACTGTTTAGACATAATTTAGTTTTTAAACACGTCATTGCATTCGTGTGTTTAAGCCATAATAATTAATATGTATAGGTATTAATGTGAGGACGTTTCGAAAACAAGTACTCGAGTAAAGATACAAATGATGCGTATCGAGCACGCATGGTCAAACCCAACTATTTATGTTGAAACATGGTGAATACGTGTTCGTAAATTTTTGATATTTATCTAAGTTCTATTATTTCCGTCAACTATAAGGTAACAAAATATACGGATAATCGTATGTGACGCGAGTTTCATAATATTTTATAGGTACCTAGTATATAATATTATTATAACAATTCACGATAATATACATTTTAAGGGTTTATAGTCACATTATAATTACACAAATCACGGGAAACCACACGAGGGTGAAAACAAAATCCACACTAATGTTGCAGAACTTATAAAAAACATATTCGCATGCGTACCATGCGAAATAAACATCGAACGTTATCGTCGTCGAGCAATGAGTATTAACTGCATATTATTATAGGTATATCTCAGTGGTCATTAAACAAATCGGATGGTAACGAGTAAAGACCGAATTTATATGTTTTAACATATCGTCACTGGGTCTATGCAGTCTTACGAGAGTAAAAAATGTGGACGATTCGTTGGATTCCGAATGCGTAGAAAAAAGTTTTTTTCATAAATTATGAGGAAAAATTTGTATTTATTTTGAATTTTTAATATTACGGTACCCAGAAAAAATTTTTGAACATTTACAATTTTTTTTTTTCATCATTTCCAACTCTTACTTAATGCAATAGTATTCCATTAGAATGCGCAACTTTTAATACCTAATTAATACCTCACTATTAAAATAATATTTAAAAAAAAAAATTTAAAAATGCATATTTAGGCAAATAATGATGTTTATTGATTATTTTTTAAATTTCTAAGAGAATATAATGAGAATATTTGAAGGTTTTTTAGAGAATATTAGCATCATATTTTAGGTATTTTAAGAGAATATAAATCCGGTCTTTAAGCAATAAACTCTGGCACTCTGCTATGGAATCGTAGATAGCAGCATGCTTTATTAGCAATGTGCGTCCGTTTTATATTTTATGTTGTCGTAGAAAAAATTTCATTGACACGTTGAAAAATCTTCATGGTGCGTAGTTTATTCGCTGGCAATCGCGGTTTTTCTCATATAATATAATATAACATATAAAATGCAGCTCTAGTGTACTGCTCACAAGTCATAAGGCGTGTGGACGTCGATTTGGATTTTGTACATTATACTTACGTATAGTTACGAGTCGCGTTTGTTGAATAACTTATAAGTGACAGCTTGGATATTGTAATACGAGTATAACTACACGTTTTTTCGACGAATATTTTATAAACGCGTTTTGACTATTATGAATATTATAATCAATGGCAATCGTAATATAAGAGCGTACAACGCGGTCGCGGTGTGGGTATATTGCATAAACCCATTAACTCCAACTGATCGAAAACACCTTTATTGTTTCCAACAATAATTAATAATTGGAACACTTGGATAATGTTTTGTAACGATTATTCAATATTTATGTACACGTACAAGCACAATAGGAATATACGATGCATTGAATATCCATGACAATAATTTTGCAATTGTCGGGTTGTCTTCAATAATTCGAAGGAGCGTTGTACAATATATGTAATACGTTTAGTGTCTAATCCATTAAAATGTTGTCAATATTAAATTGGAACTTTATTAATAATTACATGTTATATTCTTGATGGATGGATCAATTTTTGATAAAAGAAATACTTTCTTCTACAAATTTATTTAAATTGACGACCGCGGCGAAAATAAAATTTCATGTTTTAATAAAAATTAAATAAAAAACTTTAAGATAATGGTGTTCACCTACTCAGAATTCAGAAGTAATTAAAAACTAAATTTAATTATTTCATCAGATTTAAGTAAGTTATTTTCTCCATTTTAACTTAGAACTTTAAGAGATATACTATATCGCATAATGTGATATAGAATAATATAGCTAACTATTATCTTATAAATTGATTTCACGTAACGAACCCGAATAAATATTTTTCATTAACTTTTCCATTTTTGTTAAAACAAATCTACCACAAAATACTTTTATTCAATGATAACAGTTTTGATTTCGTTAATTTTGGGTATTTAGTAAAAAATATTATATTAGGTACCTGTCATCATATAAACTAAGAATCAAGATGCTGTCATAAATGTTGCATTAAATTAATATGGTTTAAATAATATAACACGATTATATAATTTATAATATATTGGCTTGGTTCAAATTATTTTAATCTAAAATGAACACTTGATATCTATAAAAATATTATGATAGGTACCTAATATTATTTACAAATCCAGTAAATATTTAAAATAAAACACGTACATTTGAATCTAATAATATTATGTATCATAGGTATCTATTGGTATTTCTTAAAATTGGATATAATTTTAACAATATTATAAATAAAATAATAATTAAATTACTGAAAAAAATATAATATGTAATCCTAAATGGAATAAAAACAATTTAAATTCGAGGTATTCATGTTTTACTACTGTGTGTGTTTTGTATTTTTATGCATAAATTTATTAATATATTCTGTGCCGTAATGTATTTTATTTTTTTAAACTATGGTAAATAATTTAAAATAAAAATGACAGCTTCCTAAAATTTACTTTTTTTTTAGAATGATATACTTAATAACATAATAATTGTATTACTTCTATTTATATTTATATTTTTATATTTATTTATTTTTTTATCGTTACATCCATTTTTTTAAGTACCTATCTAATATACTCTGTTGATAATAATAATATGTCTGCGTTCGCATAACATTTATGTAACTATATTTGCCCATATGCTACGCCGTTTTTAGTTACCACGGATAAACTTGAATAGACAATTTGTGAGTGACTTAAGACCGTTTAGCTGACTTTTATATAAAAATTAAAGACTCATATTAACGGACCAATGGCCATGGTGCACACAGCTTGTAACGTTGTAATATTAATTTACTTTTTGCATATTCCAATAATTTAAATAAATAAATAGAGATAATATAATATGAGCGTTTATAATAATTATAAAATTATCGATACACTTTTTCATAAACTAATATAATATAATATATTACATACAAACTACAGCATACACTATATTATAAAAATAAATATTTCAATAAATACAATAAAAAAATTATTTGTTTGCAAAATAATATTATAAACGTAAAGGTAAAAGTTATCATCATTAGGTACCACTATAAACATTTTTACTATAAACTATGAGTATATTGGACACATTTTCGCTATAAAACTAAAACAAAATGTTTAGAGCCTATTTTAATATTTTATTCCCGTAGGTCAAATTATTAACATTTTGGGCATTAAAATAATAATATTTCTGTCATCTTACAGAGGTACCTTCTGTATAGTATGTACATCATTACTAGAGAACAAGCACTGACAGATATTACAAGTAAACTGTAATATCGTCTTTATTGGCGGTCTTACGTTTTTTTTATTTCCTCCGTAATATTATGTAACATACGAGTGATCAGTTAATCATAATATAATATAATTAACACCGGAAATAATATATTCCACGCGTAATTTAATATGACTTATAAATTTTTTTTTAGGTTAAGTAAGTGTATTCAAGCGGTAGGTACTAAAATATTGCATATGTAATGTACACTATGTATATTTTAATTGTAACGCTTCAGTACGAATACTTGTAACCATGTTTTTCGACAGGTTCATAAGAGTGCAAGACATCGTAACCGGTCAGGTATCGTGTGGTCGGCGGAATCACAATTTCGGCTGGAGCGGGTGCTTTATAATATTGATAAGCATACGGATATGGTTTGATTGGAACTTGCACTTGTGGGTTTATGTAATATTGACCAGCAACGACCAACACCGCAGTAGTCAACCACAAACATAGCTGAAATATATGAATTCACAAAATCACGAAACGTTAATAGTATATACTAACCAAATATATTATCAGTGCATAAATTGGAAAAAAATCGAAGGGGATGCAAAAATATAAAAAAAATTGAGTACCCGAATATTAAATTTCTTATTGTTAATTATAGGATATAATTATAAATTAGAAGAGTCACGGTAGAGATTATAAGCAAAAATATTTTTAAAAAGAAGGGGTCCCTCCCCCCGCGTTTTTCTCCAATTCAAACACTGTTTATTAGAAGTTATCGCTGTAGTTATCAGTTATTAGGGCTAAGGAAGGACTTGTAGGAATTTTATTCACATGTTATATTATTCAAAACATAGCTAAATGTCAAGTGATATAGAAATGGGTTTCGTAATATATACCTGCGGGAGTCAGAAACAATTATTCGTTACATTTATTTATTATTTTTCTGGGAGAAGTAATGAATGTATTTGTTTCACAGTGATCAGTGGTTTTTTTTGGAGCAGTAAAAATGCTTCAATTTTCAACTTCTGGGGTGATTTTTGGGAATCAAATTCCAAATTTGGAAAATGGGAAAACTTACGAAACATCTATATGAGACAAAGATTTCATTATTTTGGAGACACTTGAAATTTACACCAAATATTTATAGCACAATTTTCTAAATATAATAGTTCTTAGTGGAATTAAAAAAAAAAGTTGTGAGTAATCCACATTCAATTTGTAAAAACGTCTGAAGTTAGAATTTTGATGAAAATAATATAAAATAAAAATACCTATATTGTATACACACTACATAGTACACAAAAACATGAACATTTGATAGTAACTATTTTTTTTTTTAGATAAAAACCTTTATTTATGAATAATTTTTCAAAACAAATCGTTTATAAAATGATATTGTAAATTGAAACTGTAATTAAAAATGTAAGTATTTTTTAATTGATTAAAATCGGCTCCATTTTAAAAATACATAACTAGGTACCTCTATTTAATTAGACTTCATGTATATTTAATTGATTTCACTATTTGTATTTATTCATTTATTATTAACTATTAAGCATTTTTAAGCACGTGGTGAAACAACTCATAAGTCACGTTATTAGGTAGGTTGAACATGACGAAAACAATATTATAAAATCATGTAGCTTATTGACAATGTGACCATGCAAACGTGAACTATAATAACGTGAGGAATTTCTCAGAAAACTTTACTATAAAATATGCATGAATAACTTTGTATGGTTTTTAGCCTTTAGGTACTCGTTTATCCTAGTCGGGCTTTCAATCAATTACATAATAAAACTAGTTGAAACTAAAAAATAATTAGTTATTCATTCTAAAATATTGTTTTATTTAATTTTCAAACTTCAACAGTATAATGATAAATGGTAAATGGTAGCGATGATTTTTGAAAACATAAATTGTTTTATTTTAAAATGTATCCAATAATATTCACTGGCAAAGTAAATACATAATTATTAAATTGCGTTCGTATAATACAATCGCTAATTTATTATTATATTATAATATTGGATATGTATTATTGGTTATCAAAATATATTTTATCGTGATTATGAAATCGGTTAAAACACAATTAAAAATAATATTTCACCTATATTTTCATTCTCATTAATATTATATTAATATAAATATTGTTTCTAGTCGATTTTTCACAAGGTTTTTGTTATCATGGTTGCTTATTAACAAAAAACAACGAGTAGAGGAAAAACATCGAGTAGCTATGGTTTAAGGTATTGTTATTTTATTCTTAACTTTATATTATATGTATTACAACTATTTTATTATAATTATATTGTATATTCGACTTACGTCAGTTAATTTAAATAAATAAATACTAGGATAGCTCGTGTTGCGGTACGTGAATAATTATGAATCGGAAATTGTGTCGGAGAGCGGGAGGTAGTAACTAGGTAGTAACTCACGTGGATAATGTTATTTCACCCTTACGTATTAATACAAGCCACCCATTGAAAAGCATACCATGTGCAAGAAGTTTATCGATCGTAGTCGAAGGTCGTTAAAACGTTAAACGTTAAAGGTTTTTTTTAAATAATAATAATATAATATACCATTGCATTATTATTTACAGATTTATGTTAGCTTACTAGCACAGATAAAGATTTGATTTACAATTCTTACCATTAATCAAAATAACTAACTTAATTAATACAGGGGTGGATAGGTAGTATTTATGTTACAGGGAAATAGTTGAAGGGACCCCCAAACTGAAAAAAAAATGGTCGCTTCGCTCGCATTAGATATTCAATTGAATCTAACACCTTTACCTATAAATAAAATGTTTCGTGCAAAAACGTATTTTTAGTTTGATGGGTGGGGGGGGGCTGGGGAATAGGCATATTATGGGGAAAATGCTTTTTTCGGTTTTAAGGGATTTTTGAAAAATTTTGCGTAAGGTCGTACAAATTCCTACTAAATATCGGCCGAAAAAAAATTGCAAAATCAGAATTCTGGGAGGGGGGGGGGTTTAGGGAAACATACGACGATATTTCAGTCTTCGATTAACGATAAAAATTTAAAATACAATGTTAAAAATCCGTAGGCAAATTCTTGACTTGTCGTGGTATCATAATATTGTTAAAAATAACAGAAATAGTAATAATAATTTATATAAAAAAATTAATAGTTTTAAATTTTAAACTATTCCTATTTGGTGAATATTTTATTCTGCAAAAAATCAATGTGTAGACCCAAGTAACATAAACAGAAAATCCCTTTTTCCCTATGCGCCTATCCATCCCCGCATGTATATACTCTTATCACTGTAATTAGATCTAAGACTTGTAATAGCATGTGATATGCTGACACATTTTAATTTAATAAATAAAAATAATAAAAAATTGTACAGATTTATAAATTATAAGTCATATCCTGTAGCTGGTGCGCACACTTTAAAAATAATATTTTTTTTAAGTTTATTGATAGTCTTTGACTGATATATAATGACGGTGTGTGTTTTTTCATTAAGAAACTACTTTACTGGCGATCCTTGGAAAAAAAATTATCTGGAATGAGCAATCTTTTTGATAGAGGATAATAATATTATTACCTATGTATTGAGTACGGTCACGGTTGTCGTTAAAATTATTTATTTATTAGTATCATCATTTGATATGCATCATCATTATTACTAGCTAATGTTTTTTTGTGCGCTAGAGGCAATTATTTTAATAACAATTTTTATAATGTTTGATATTTTTTTCCGTTTCTGTATATTATGATGATTTCATATTATTGTGCTATTATCATTGCATTAAATTATTATATTAAATTGTGTATATGTGCTCAGTGCTGTGCCGAGTGAGGCATATTATATAACAGTTAATAGATGGTTTATTTAGAAATGGGTAATTCTATATAGCGCAGGATATTCAAAAGTCGTTATTTCTTAGTAATGACGTACGTTTAGGAAATAAGGTTTTCAAATCGAATTTCTAAATTTTCACGATGGGCAGAAGCGTTTGTGGGAAGAGCCAGTTTACGAGAAAACTACAGTTTACTGGTTATTATTTTTTACTATTAGTTATTAGAATATAATCATCAAATTCGTATTAA
Source organism: Sitobion miscanthi (assembly GCA_008086715.1). Classification (NCBI taxonomy): domain Eukaryota; kingdom Metazoa; phylum Arthropoda; class Insecta; order Hemiptera; family Aphididae; genus Sitobion; species Sitobion miscanthi. The sequence continues at coordinate 9,717,336 of CM017800.1, read as the reverse complement.
ATGGCAATGTACAAATTCGATAGTGTACAATACATTACACACAGGTTGATCTATTTAAGGAAAGACACAAATTATTTCAAAAACTATTTACGTTTTAGAAAAAAACTATCTACATAATTTAAATCATTAAAAAACAAACATTCTTCGAAAAAGTTATAATTTTTACTATAATATGTATTTTTTAAATTTCATAATATTTTTTATGAAACATGTATTGTTAATTCGTTGTTAAAAAAGTGAATTTTTTTTTAAGGATATATAAATATCGAATTTCAAACGAGTAGTTTACGAGTTATAAGTAGTTGAAGTTTAGTTGAGCGGAGTGGTGCGGCATAAGGGGTACACAATATAAGGGGTATTTATATACACTCATCTAAACTTAAATTAACTATTAATTATTAAGGAACTACTTGAGTTTGAAATTTGATTTTTATAGATTGAAATACTCCAATTAATATTTTACTTCGGAGTATGAAATTAAAAGTGTAGGTAAATTGTTATACAGAAAAGTAAAACTTAAAAAATAGTGAAAAATATAATTTTTTTCCAAAAATGTAATATAATTTGAAATGATTAAAAACAAATATTTTCGAAATCTATAGGGTTTTCTGAAATAATGAGGATCTTGCGTTAAATGGTTCACCTCGTGTATTACTATACACTTCTACGCTCGATGGACTAGTGGACAACAGTCATAATAATAATATAACTATCACCCGGACCAATGGTATTGATTATGAAGACAATATTATGAAGTATGACTGAATACGAGTGATAAATATAATAAAAGTAATAATATGTATAATAACGATCCTTACCGATAGTAAATTAATCATGTTTAAAAGATCGATTTTTCCCTCGACGACTTATCGATTTTTTTTTTTTGCAGACAGCTTCAGCAGCACTCGGTGAACAAAATCGTTGAGACGAAGCGATGGTTCATTTATAATAACCACCGACCGGCACTATATATAATATATTACCATGTAGCAGGATAACTTTTATACTAACATAATAATATCGTCTCCCGCCCTAACTGTAAATACCGTCAACGCATCGCACGTATATTATCCGCTGCCATCGTCGTATAATACTATAATAGAGGAGGTATTATAAACATCGTATTGTACGATTTTGCATTACAATGCGCAGCGGGTTTGTATTGTCATCGGATGGCCAAAAGACAATATAGGTACCTCCCTTAGGCTGTACCATCAAATATTATTGTATTATGCAACTACGCTGCACGATGTGCATATCAAATCGCCGATGGATATTCAACACCTACAGCAGGAACACCACAGCAGGGCACGTATTCGTATTAATATAATATTTATTATATTATTTGGTTTGGCGGATAAAAACAAGTCTAGATATCTTAGACCTGCAGCGGTTCTCAGATGATGAGCTACAATAAGGTCAAATAGTATACTAATTAATAAGTAGTATTTATTAAAGTAACTAGCTGATCCCGTGAACTCCGTTGCCGGCAACCAATAATAATTATTATAATAGCTTCAAAACCCATGGTAACCATTTATAAACAAAAATTTCAATTTACGTTTGAGCACCTCCCGGGTTGGTCCCCTCTTTTTTTAAATTAGTCTATCTTATGCCCAGAGGTGTAATCTATCTCTGTACCAAATGATCCCGTGCACTTCGTTGCCCGGTACCCAATAATTATTATTATAATGGCAACCATGGCAACCAAAGGACTCTCAGACAGACAAACATTCATTTTTGTATAATACTAGCTGAACCCGTGAACTTCGTCGCCCGTTAAATGTACCAACTCTATACGATTCAAACTTTGTTCAATTCGTTATTTAATATTATTCGGTTTATGGTGTTGAAAATAAATTTTAACTTTTCCGTTGCTCGGAATAAAAATTCTGATTCAAAGCAGTATATTATCAGGTAGACAATTTACCTGCGGTAGATCGCGGACCTCGTGCTATTTGTACGTAAGTGTATGATTTAACTCTAAAGTATCAAAGTTATACCAAATTTGTCGTATTCTACCTTTGTTGGATTAATATAATCAATTAATACAAAATCCTAACATAACCTATTGAGTCACTGTATTTTTAACATCCAGATTTCCTACTTTTCCAGTATATTTACATTTTATACATTATTAACTACATAATAGTTGTTATATTTTAAATTTGATAAATGTCAAAATTCGAACATTGAATGCTTATAAAAAAAAATGATGCGTATATATTTTAATATTTTTCAATTACTATTGTAATAAATAATAAAATATCAAAAGCCTTGCATTAAATTTTCATGCTTTTTTACCCAACAAATAAAATCCTACTAATATTATAAACGCGAAAGTTTGTAAGTATGTTTGTTACTCTTTCACGTAAAAACTACTGAATGGATTTTAATGAAACTTTACAATAATATAGCTTATACATCAAAATAACATATTCGCTACAATTTGTAAAGATATATTGTGTGCATTTTTAAATTTTAATTTTAATCAAAAAAAAAATGTGTAAATTGTATACCTATACCTTTTTTAGTAAGAAATATTAGCTGGCTAATAATAAATAACATTCAAACAATATTATTATAATTATTTAGTTTAGCAAAAAAAAAAAACAATTAATCAATAAATGAATGTTTGTGTGTAGACTTCTAGGAAGAAGTTTTTTTTTATTTATCGGTTTTTAGTACGGTTAGATTAGAATCAGGATTTTGTATTAATTGATTATGTTAATTCACCATAGGTGGAATACGACGAACTTGATATAACTTTGATACTTTAGAGTTAAATCATATACTTACGTATAAACAGCACGGGGTCCGCGATCTACCGCAAGTAGATGGCCTATATGATAATATAGTGCTGCGAATCAGAATTTTTATTCCGGGAAAAGGAAAAGTTAAGATAAATTTTGAACACCATACACCGAATATTAAATAACGAATTAAACAAAGTTTGAGTCATATAGAGTTGGTATATTTAACGGGCAACGAAGTGCACGGGATAAAATTTTATTGATATTTATAGAAATAAAAACTAAAAAAATTGAAAGCTGACAATGTCCGTAAACAGCTTAAAAAGAGTCAAATTATTTTAAAAATTTGTATTGTGTATAAAAAATGCTAACATTCAGTGAAATTTTCAAGTATCTACAGTCATTCGTCTTTTAAAGTAAAAAATTTCCGTTTTTCCTTAATTTTTATGTTGTTTTTCCCGTCGCTTTTGAAAACTATTAAGAAATTTTAAAATTTGACCTCCTGAATGCACCAACTAGATTCACTTTCCCACCGAACAAGATACTTTTGAAGAAAATCGAAGCAGTTTTACTGCCCCAAACGGTGGTGACAGACACAAAAATAAAAAAAATGAAAAAACACACATCATTGTAAAAACAATGCATTCATCGTTCCACTCAGAATCTGAAAAAATGTTGTGTAGGTATAACATACGAAATTAATAACTGAAATATTTAAAATTAAAACCGTACCTTGTAATAGCTGGGAAGCAATTGCTATTAGAAACTCTTCCAAGTCACAAGATTCGTCTTCAAACCTAATATTATACAAGTTTAGCAGACGTATGTAGTCAAACGGTCGCGTGCTCTGCTGAACTATAAATTTTGATTATAATATATCATTGGGATTTGGGATAATAGAGTAAGATAATAAGAATAGGTAAATCAGTGAAAAATCAGGACCGTTATTGAAAGAATCTATCGTATTTGATTTGTAGAGGAAATGTTACAATATTCTTATCGAATTAACAATAGTACATTACAATTTATAATTGTATATTATTATATAATTAATATGATATATTATTTTGAAAATTAAAGTCGCGCCACAACTCGAAAAGCTCTGCGTACGACAGTTTGAGAACTGCTGATTTGGACATAATAATAATAATATAATACCTAGGAGGGAACCTACTATAATAATTTACAAAATTAAAAAAAATTGAATTGGCTCTGCTGTAAAATTCATTATATTTTACGTACAACATTTTCGAATTAAGCCATCGATATATTATTATTATTATTACGAAATCGACTGCCTCCGTCGTGTCGATTTCGGGTGCGCACCGAGCGAACATTACGATAATTAATAATTAGCACCCGAGATGATACGGTTTGGCGTCCGCCTTTGTACGATGACGACGACCCCTGTCTGGTATGTATTGTTGTCAATACGCCCTTGAATTTAACATAACACGTGAACGAGTCAGAAAAGAATAATGGCGTTATTTTCATATCCGAATAATAATAATAATATGTACATTGCAGGTATGATATATGTATAGTGACGAGATAATACTGCAGTATTCACCGGCGGGAAAAAATGAAGTTATTGAACTTGACGCCCGTAGCGTCGAACGTCGGTTGAATATGCGGCACGTGGGTTATTTACCTTTTGCACCGTAAAACCATTGAGTTTCAAATAATATCATATTATGCACCTAACCGTAGGATGTATATATTTTTGAACCCATTATATTTGTACCAAGAGAATATGATAACCATTAAAATAGATAATCGCTTTTTTTTTTTCATATTTCGTTCTCAGAAAGTATTTCGACTTTTGTAAAAGTTCGTGAAAAAGTTTCAATCGCGTGTTTGAAATCATCCTCGTTATAACGATGTATCGTGTATACATTACAATTAATTTCGATTGCACACCACCGAAGTTTAAATATAGCACACTTATATAGGAAGTCAGACGGCGCCTCGGTTCCACTTCCGTACTTACCAATTACTGATTATAGTTATTACATTAATTATAGGTAGGGTAGTCTACGCATCTGGTATGTTAAACACAAAACTCAAAATGTCACGCCCTCTCTTCTTCCGCTACCACCCCGGAAAAACATTTCATGTAATATTATAGCGTAAGGACCGATCATCGATTATTATTTTATGTATTTTGTAATTTTTTTTCTAATCTACGAGCCCCGAAAAATCTTCATTTAAATCGACAGTCCGTGGAGCACCGCCGGCGATCTCGTACACAAAAAATACTTTGAGAACATTCTCGATAACATTACAGTATATGCCTATGACTATATATATAAAATATTACATTATCACAACTGATTAATTAATATCATTCCCTCGATTTCGGAATAATAAAATAACAATAATCTCATCACATCATCACGTTTATGCACCATCCTCTTTTGTACGCGGTTTGTTTACGACTATATAAAACCTACTGCGGGCTATTGATATATTGTTCTGTCGAGGTCTTACGAATAATAATTGACTTAACATCAAAAACGTGAACCATTGTATCAGGTTCTAGAATTTCTAGAATTTCTAGAATTTTCGCCAACAATACGTCTGCTGCGGGGCTTTACAGGGCGAAGCGTCTACTTTTGTTACAACACGTGCATATAACAGTAAACGTGATGCAAAATATGCGTTCAATAATGAAAAAAGTGATGATATTATTTTTCTTCGCCAACTGCGTTTAATAATATAAGTAAGTATATTGTGTTACTAATGTGAGTTGTCGAAATGCATTTATGTAAGTCTATGTGAGAATGATCGTTATAGTTTAACGCTATAATTATTGCGATATGGTTATCGGATGTTGTACAAGTGAATTATAGTGATGAAAACACAAAACGCGTTATAACTTATGACAGTTTAAAACCATAATTATATTATATACCTTGTCATTTTTTTTTAAACATATTATACACGCGTAACCCGTATGATTGGGACTCGTCATGTACATGCTCGAATGGAGGGTTTGGTTCTCGAACAGTGAAATCAAGTTATACCCACAACATATTTTATTTTACAACGTTATGAGACCAATAATGATCACGGTAAGTACGAAAACGTAAATAATATTATTTTGGTCTGATATAATAACGCAGCTATTATAGCCATAGATGCAATCGTTACGTTATTTATATTATATAAATAAGATAATTATTCAATACGTCTTACTTCAATGTTTAAGTTGCTCAACTATTTTAAACGATATAAAATATAATATGTCGTTTCGAAAATTGTAAGATAAACTTATATAGGCGGGCACTGTCGATAAGTCTTGTTACCAATTTTATAAATTATGTATCTAAAGTACCGAAATATAGGTAGACAAAGGTGCGTGCTGGACATTATTAGTCGGTACGACGCAGTGCGATGCGTATATATTAATATATTATTATTACAATATTACCTATTTTAAAATACTGCCCAAGTACACAATTATTGAAGTTTGACATGATAATATCATAACCGGATTTTTAACAATTATTTACAATTAAAATAAGGAAGACGCGTACCTATATTATGATGGTCGATTAACTGCAGCGATCGGCGTTTTTATAAAACTAGAATTTTAATTATTTTCCCGGAAAAGTCAAAACCAATAATTTATTGGGTATGCTTAACCATTTTGTTTACGCATTACTATGCAAACAGAGTAAAAACTATGGGATTTTACGATTTTGTGAGGTGTACGCGCAACAACAATTCGTTTTCTTCTGAGGTAATTACGGGCGTTCGAACCAGAGAAACTGCAAGAAGATCATTGGATGCTCAATATCGTGTATAAATATACGCCGATGTTTTCCCACAACCCCACTCTTTGTGAATATTTTCAGTATAAATTGGGCATTGTGAAAATCAGCCACAACACTACACTCAGAGGAGTTCTTCCTGCAAGCACGACTATAGCTGTGTTGCGTAATTCGTACAAGCAATACTATATACACATTCGTCAATGCAACCAAACGTAAGTGCAACAGATTTTAATAACTAACATAATAATATCGATCAGTCGTTTTTACCTAATTTTTAGTATCATTGTGTACTTGCATCGCAAAAGAAAATCAAAATTATTTGTACATAATATTATGTTATTGCAGAGGTTTATAATAGTGCACCTGCTTAGGTAACATTCGATCGATAGATTGATTAGGCTGTTTAGGTAACCTACTCGGATTGTTCGTACTGTGGGTAGTCTATGTAATTAGTAATTATTAATTAATGTTTAGTTTTTTAGCGATACTACCGAAAGTTAGGAATAATCAGCGTTGCAAAACAAAATCTTTGGACAGGCACCCAAGTGTAACCGGTTACCGGTTGTTGTTGTGGTTGTTACTATTATATATACCTGTATTTATAATAAATTACTATACACCTTCGCAAAATTACACCCACGACTGGAGAAATCTTTCTCGACGTACCTACATTTCTCTTGTAATCGCATGTTGATAAAATGTTTAATTCGTTGGTATATGTAGGTACTCGTATTTGCAATGCGACATAATATTTAAATTGAAAATCTACTACGTAACTACCATAACCGTATTTAAATTTTACATGAAATACATTGTACATGCATATAAATAAGATTCATAATATTAAACCGAAAACCGGGTTTATAGTGAAATTTTAAAGTCCTACTTGAAAATTTGCGTATTGTGTGTATTCATCTCACAATGTACACTTGTTATTTAACTCTACGTTTACACCAAATATATATCATATAAGTGTAATGAATTGTTTCACGTACAATTGATTAATTTCTTGTGAAATTACCAAGTTTAATAAGAATTTTATTTCGATACGGAATAGTCAACATTTTGTTGAATACATCTAATTTCATAAACTTAAAATTTAAATTAATTTGTTATAATATTCAGATAATTAAATAATAATAAAAAATAAAAATGGTAAATTTGATATTTGAAATGTATATACATACAAAACGTGTAGCATCCTAAGATGATTTTATACATATTTTATTGATTACATTTATATAGACTTGATTTATCGTCGTCGGCTTGTTTATTAGTTTTTATACTAAAAATGTAATAAACAACATAATACGTAAATAAAAATTGTTAAAAATTAACGATGACATTTATCATAACATAGATTTTCATTGTATTCGTCAAATTTTATTTTATCTACTTACGCATTTCAATTGCACATTGTTTATTTAAATGTAAGTAATGTTTAAAATTCACAAAATGTATGTTTTTTTCGGTTCACTGAATAGTTAATAATTTGAACATTTTGAACACCTTTAAAGAGATTTTAAATGTACGTAGTTACCCCCCTTGGTTTGTTAACCTAGTTAAAATGTGCATTTTGTTCATTCGTTTAGTAATTTTATTTATCAGTATTTGTTGGTTATAATTTTTCAAATTATTATTTTAATGATACGTAGGTAGTATCCATATAACTATTGTATAACATTATAAATTATAATATATTATACGTACAACAGTACAGGCGTTTCCCTAGACATGGTTTTATTTTATTAGTAGTTTATTTGAAACTTACATAGTTACATTCAAGTCAACTGATTATTAAGTAAAAAGTGTTGTCGATTTTTAATAATAAATCAAATTTTTTTTATATTTGTCTATTATATTTGATTACCTTTAAGATCAGTGATATTTTTACGTTCGTAAATATGGGAACAATAACTTTAAACTTTCTGAAAAACGATAAACAATTAATCGTACCACAGCTGCTATATGTTATAACAATATTAAAATAATTTATCAAATATAAAAAAAAAATATGCAAACGGAAATAATATTACTGCCTACTGGTACAGCCTTTGCATGTATAGAACTGTAATAACTTAAAAATGAGATAAATATAAGAACGACTCCTGTCGATAATTATATTAAAATCTGATGTTAGAATATTAAATGTACGCTATATTACCTTCCTCCAGGTGTTCGGAGGACTCTCGAGATCGTGTATTCGAGAATTATATCAAATTCACCGTACAATATAATTTTATGTGAAAAGCACATAATATAATGTTATAACTGCAATCAATATAAAATATTATATTAAATGCCTTACCTGATTCGCAGTTGTTTGTAGATAATATTGTAGGATTTTTAGGGTTTAGATGAAACAAAGTAATACTTCAAATACACAAATTGAAAAAGAACGAACGCACTAATTATGACTTATCATAAGACGTCCAGATTGTCGTTCGTTGAAATCGGTTTTTGAGACTCGAGAGGTTGTTACTCTGGTGGATGGTGCTCGTGCACTGGTTTAAGGGATGACACGGATATGCCGACCAGAGAGTGGTAGGCGGTTTTCATCAAAGGCTTTTGTATTTCCCCGAACAAGATTTCTCTTCGGCGGCAAAGACCTTTTTGTCGGTGACAATGGTTTTATTAGGGTTTCTACAAGCGACAGTCTGGCCGTTATTTATTACTCTGTAAGATTTTAGTTTATTTATTATAACGGTGTGTGAGCATATCATTGCAGAGCTTAATATAATATTGGAACACATAAAGTTTGAATAGTAAAGCAAATAAATAATTCAAGTATGTGAATGATAAACCAAAGTTTTAATGCAAACCAAAAATTGTGGACTTCGAATAGGTGTGATACGTATTATATTGAGCAGTAGGTCGTAAGGGCTTTCTAGTAAAGTTATGAAGACATCGTGTGTTGTACTTGTCGCACAGTTTATACTATTATTGTTCACAAATTTGATTTTAAGTCTGCTCTAATAGGTATAAGTATAAAATATAAACACAACATTCAAACAATCGTATTTGTTGCATAACGTAATATACAAATATCATACTGTCGTATTAGTTGCATAATATACAGTGTGTTTCCTTTTAAAGGTAACACAACATATTTCAATCCAGTGACCTCAGATTGTTATGGGGTTTTCAGGAGGAGTTAAGGAATACATAAATACACATTTTTTGATGATTTTAAAATTGTTATAGCTTTCAGTGTGCGCATGTACAATACAACTTGCTATTTTTTAAACGGCAACAAGTATTTTAAGTATCAAATTCGGATAGACCGAATTTTTTTAAGTCATTTTGATCCCTTAACCATGGCTCTAAAACCAAAATTGAATGAATGACAACGAGCAAATGTTTTAATTTTAATTATTGAATTTTCAACAATTATCCTATTATTTTACAAATTCCACGTATTTTTTTTCACTCATACCTAACATGTTTTTAGAAATTAAGAAGACGTCACACCAAATGAAAAAAAATATGTGAAATTTGTAAAATAATAGGATAATTGTTGAAAATTCAATAATTAAAATAAAACATTTGCTCGTTGTCATTCAGTCAATTTTGGTTTTAGAGCTATGGTTAAGAGGTCAAAATAGCTTAAAAAAATTCGGTCTATCCAAATTTGATATTTAAAATACCTATTGCTATTAAAAAAAAAAGCAATTTGTATTGCGCATGCGCACACTGAAAGCTATAACAATTTTAAAATCATCAAAAAATGAGTATTTTTGTATTCCTTAACTCCTACCGAAAAACCCATAACAATCCGAGTTCACTGGATTAAAATATATCATGTTACCTTTAAAAGGAAACACACTGTATATATATAAATAACATCGTACCGTCGTATTACTTCAAATTTTGATTGAACCATTCCTTTACCTGCAATTACAGATGACCGGTGCGACAGTAGTTACGGCGATGTTGGCCGCCGTCATCGTCATAGCCGAAATCGCGGGCGCGGAAGCTGAAGCGGCCGCGGCGCCGCAACTGTTGCAGTCGCTACACGCGCAGGCGGTTCAGTTGGGGCCGGAAGCCAGGGCCGGATACGCGGCCGGTTACGGTTACGGTGGCGTCCAGGTGCCGGTGGCCGTCCAAGCCGCGGCCGCGGCCGGCAAGTCGGTGCACCTCCAGCAGCAGTACCAGCAACAGCACCAACAACAACAACAGTACTACGCAGACGCACCACCGGCGGTTGTCGGTTACGTGCCGTCGGCCGTCTACAAGCCGGACCTGTCGGCGTACGCTTACGGAGCGTCGCCGCACGTGGAACAGCTGCGTCGGTTCGACCCGGTCGTCCGGCCGGTGCACACAGTAGTGCCGAAGGTGACGGCCGTCGAGCCGTCGGTGACCGTGCAGAAGACGTACGTGGATGTGCCCGTCCTGCACCACCAGACGTACGCCGCCGCAGGGCCGGCCGTGGTGGTGCAGGCCGACTACGCGTCGCCGTACTACAACTATCAGGTGGTCGACCGGTGAGCGGCCCGAAAACAAAAACGACATTTTTTTTATAATATTTTCTCGTGAACGTTTATTATTGTAACGATATATTGTACATTTTATTTTAATAATAATATATTATATTTTGTGCTATCAAAACGCTTTACGCTAGGCGTAAGTATAATATTATAATATAAACTATAATGATTATTAAATTTTACATAGGTATTGATTTATTATACATTATATTATATTTTCTGTGTACACGCGCGATACACATTATGTTTGTACCGCGGTGACATTTGCGTTTAATGAATTATATAATATAATATATCGACCGTGTATTACGATATTATTGTTATCAGTAATGCGGTCTAAATATTATGATAATGAAAAGAATCAGTGGCGTGTGCAGTTGGTGATCTTGTCGTCGCGGTCGCCTCTCGTCGCGTGTCATCTGATTTGTGGGGGGTCGTTGTCGTCGCTCGGAACAGCCTTTACAGGTAAGCCGGAGCGGCGTACGGGTAGTAACCGTAAGGGGAAGCTGCGTATGGCGCTGCTGCGTACGGGGCGGCTGCGAAAGGTGTCGCGGCGACGTAAGGGGCAGCCGCGTAAGGTGCTGCGACGTAGGGCGCCGCGGCGTATGGAGCGGCGGCCACGTACGGAGCGGCCGGTACGACCGGAGTGGCCACGCTGTGCGCTACGCTGTGCGACGTGAACGAGCTAGCGTAGGGCGCGGCCACGGCCACGGGAGCGATTGCGGCGGCGGGCACGAGTCCGGATGGTTTGGCAGAAGCGGTCATCATGGCGGACGCGAACACTGCAACGGCGGCTAATGTCTGCACGAAACACAAAATACAAAAATCGTAAGTGTTGTTCAGCTTTGTTCGTGCCATGACAGAGCTTGTAAGTATGATAATTCTGACAGAAAATGCAATAATATTATTATTATATCGTCCGATTCACCGAGATTTGTTTAAGGAGTTCGGTTTAGGCAATTTTTACGCGGATGAAGAAAAAACTCGGAAATCGTAGTACAATAATATTATTAAGACAGTAATTTTCGTGGTTTAAAAACACCATGTGGTATGTGTGTGTGTGGTTGCAAAGTCTTATTATATCAGATAAAAGTCGAGTTGATCTTTACGGTCTTGTAACGAACAAAATTCAAAAAATTATTTACACTCGAATTCGTTACACAAGGAGCGATAGATCGGCCACACAAATACATCCCACTTCTATACGATGATAAATTCGAATTTTTTACTTTCTTGATTTTTAATCGAGTAACCATGGTAATTGGAATGGAAAAAGCTGAATTTAAAAAACTTCAAGTGTTCGTGGTGTATAATAGGAATATAAGAATAATTTAACTCCGTGATCACGAGTAGACACCTGGTCTTAAATAATTAAGTTGTACGTCATAAAAACATACATACAAATATTTGGGTAAATAAGAACTTAGTACCAAAGTTTAATTCAAAATTTTAAGGGGACTAAAAATTATCAGGTGAGTTCCATAAGAATAGTACATTTATTTTTTGCAACTAACGTATTAAAAATTTACCAGCATTTACTATATTTAGTATACTTGAAAAAAAAAATGTGTTCAAACAATTTTCAATCTCAAATATTGGCTAAAGCTTATAAAGTATAATTTGGTTTAATGCTAATTGCCTCAGTTCCCGAACTTAAGACCAATGAAAAAAAAATTTGAATTAATCCTATTGTCATACATTAATAGAATATTAAAGTTATTAATTTTCCAAAAATTAAAAATCAAGAAAGTGTACATGCTGATCCCGACATGTATTTTTTTTTTATCGAACGACATTATTTAATAAAATTAAAATTAAAGTGAGTGTTTTATAAATTATTTATTTAATTGTTAGATACAAATTAATGCGTTTGAAAAACACCTCATATCGTAAATGCATTTTTCCTCCAGTAATAAAAAGCGATTTGAATTCACTAATTAATTGTATAACTCAATAGGCTTCCTACACGATATTTTGTATTACTTTCTTAGTAAAAATAAATGTGATACGTTTAATAAGTTATTTAATCAACCTATATATTTTGATTTAAAATTATATTCATAACGTCACACGCGTACAAACATGTTTTAAAAAAAATAATTACTTCGTAAAACAAGTTTGGTCGTTAAATCAATATCGTTTTGATATTTTAATGTTAGGATTATAAATGAATAATTGCATCTGTTAAACACTGTAGGTATACTTACAATTTTCATGATGGCGTTCATTTTTGGTATTTGCTTGGGTTGGTTGGTTGATGAGTTGAAGGAAGTCGATATTGCTTTACAAGCTGTTGATGAGCGAATGATATTTGGACCGAGACGGACTTGTGCTTATATACGGACTGATGACATTACACTCGAGTGTCCCACCAGTTAAGTTTTGTAGGTGACCATATCATTAAATCGTTCAATCACAATATAAATTGAATTTATGTATTGTAAAATGAAGTAATTTGGCATTGACGCAAACGGAGATACGACGAGACGCATAAACTTAATATTATATAATTCGGACTACGCCACGATACGTCGTATGGATATTGAATATTAATCTGAAATTGGGTTACCTACTGATAAAATATTCTAAAAGCGCATTTGTTATAAGGTCGTACGGTGGCCATATATTTAGATTCTACTAGCGAAATAATAACGTTGGTCAAAATAAATTATTATATATTATCTATACAATCTATAGTATCTACAGTGGCATTTTTGAACTAACATAACATCATAGTAAATGATTGTGTCATCTCGATGTGGTCATAAATTTGATTTTACGATAAGGGACAGGAAATCGTGTACAGGATAGGTTTTGAATGAAAATTATTATTTTTAATTAAACTGATTGGTTACTAATTATTACGCTTAGTCGTTTCCACCTAGTCATTACAATTGACACGATGAACGAGATAAAATATTCCCTACCCTAATAGATAAATTGATTTAATTTTTAACCCGTCTAACAAAAAAACTAAAATTGTTATCCTTTGTTTGAGATTTGAATGTCTAAATTTATCCAAATTTGAACTTAAAATATTTATAAAAAAAAAAAAACTGTGTTTATATACTTTTTAGATTTTTTGGTCACCGTATAAACTACAGATTACTTATTCTTACCTTAGCTATTCATAATGCTTGCGAATCTGTCTGGCCAAATATTGGAAATTGATGGGTGTAGTTTGATTTATTTCTTGGTAATAATAATTATTATTATAGGTATCTATAGTTAGGTACATTTTGACTTTTATCATTATTATCAATACTTATTTTACTTTGTTATACATTAATTACATTTTCTACATTTTTAACATTATTTTAATGCATTATTATTTATTTATTTAATTTTTTTTTTATTGATATATTATTTTGGACGGAATTTACATGTACTTACCTAATATTGACCTGGATATGTCGATGCATATACTTCTTGCGTCTCAGATTTCATTTAATAGATAAATTGCTTCCGGATCAAAAAAAGGTCAAAACCTTGTCATAGCCTACTTGCGTTCCAGTATACCCTTTTTATAACCTATCAAGGGCGACCGCTGCAAGCGCAAGTAGGGGAAATTTTCCCTTCCTTGGCTTTTCTATGGGTCAATTATCATAACTATTATTATTTTTTTAGGGCGAAATTCTATCCCTAATAAAAATTCTGCCCTATTAAGTTGACTTCATGCCCTAGAAATTCTGAATAATGCATAAACATTTATTTTTATTTTTAATAATTTCGATATAATTTTGGTATAAAATATGATAATATACATTTTAAAGGACTGTAAAAGAGTTTTACAGACAGAACTGATCGTTTTTGACTTCGTTAATCTGGATAACCAATCATTTCCATAAATTATTATTTTGTTTATAGTTTTAAATCATATATTTATTTACATGTACATAGAAAGTTATAGTTTATTAAATTTAAAAAAAAACATGTTAACATGTTAAAATAAAATTTAAAATACCCCAAAAAACCTAAAATGCTTTAAAAATTCAAAAACTCAAAATAAAAACATATAATTCTGATTAAAATGTTTGTTATTTAAGAAGCATCGCATCACTAGACTTGGAAAACAATCCCAGGCTTAATCGATACGTAATATTATATAAAATATCACAAAATAATTATATTTTTTTTATTGAGTGATTTTTATTACGTTTGGTTATTAACATAAGAACTAAGAACGTTGCTTTTATAGATTTATGGCATGTATTGGTGGGGCCAAGTGCAGTGTAGACCAAATTTTTACTTTTTTGATAAAAAAATTAAATGTTTATAGAATGCATACAATAGTTTCAAATTATAGGTATTAATAGCCAAACAAGCTAGAAAAATTTAATTTTAAACCCAAAATTATCAAGTCAATGGTAAAATATTTCAACATTTATTAATTTAAAAATACATATTAATTATGTAAGATTAAGTCTTAACTAACTGTATACATATATAATTCATAAATATTTTTTACATTCCCTACCTATATGAAAGAAATCATATCAAAAACGTCGAACAATACTTTATCAGTAATCACATTATTGTTGTGAAACCAAATTTATATGTTGTTAATATTTCTATAGATATTTTGAATTTAGAAAATAATATTATGAAGACACATTTTAAGACATATTATACTCGTTTTGTGTAACATATGCGTGTCTATTCGATATAATAAATATTTACAAAATAATGATCGATCATATTGTACCTATAACCTATTTATAATTATTCCCGAAAGCCTTAGTTTGACCGTAACATATATTTTACATTAAATTATATTACAATAAAGTTGAGATTTGAGAGAAAATCAATTACTGCGTTTGCTTGTGTATGTCATCTTTATTGTTTTGTTTTTAAAACTATATGACCTCTATTTTTTGTCATCTATAATAGAACATATTTGATTGAAAACTTTGACGTATGAATATTGAATATGGAAATAATATTCTATCTCGAAATATAAATATGGGTCACCATATTATGTATATATTAACTTAAAAATTAATTATATTAAACAGAAAAAACCTTACATTCGGTAGTAATAGTAACAATTGACACGCTTCTAAGTGTGAATTTTATACGTTTATGATATTCAATAGAAAATTGTCCTCACACATTTTTATTATTAAGAAGTGTAAATTTATATTTTTATTGCTGTCTTTTAAGCTTTTCAATTCAAATGTATTTATAAGTAAATGTTAATTTAATCAAAAATGTCAGTTTTCAGTTATCGTAATTTATTTTATTAAATTATTAAAAGTAGTTACCTAGAGTGAAATATATTTTTATCTTATTTAAAATAAATTATTTTTATTATGATTTGAATATGATATAATAATAGTAAACTTTTATAGAAAAATCTAATCAAATAAAATGTTCTAGGAACTTAAGTATTGTAAAGAAAATTATTATTATCAATAAAGTAAAAATGTAATATTAGGTATATCAACACCACTCAAGTTTCAATCAATTAAAATATTGTGGAAAAAATTCAAAAGAAATATTTTCTAAATATGACTTATTTTTCTAATTTTTAAATTCTTATATTATTCGGCAATATTAATAATTACCTAATACAAAATATGTTTTGTTAGACATGTGGGATATGTTTGTTTTCAGAATTTGTCGATCGGAATAATAAACGTCTTTCGATGTAACTAATTCAAAAATTAAAACTTTTTTTTTTTTTTATTGAGTAAAAAGACAATCTACAATCTACACAACAAATATGTACATTAATTAGATGAGATAAAAGAATACAAAACAAATAATAATGAATAATATGATTTTGGGGAATTACCCAGCGGTAACACCCAGCACGTGATACTTTATTTACTGACGGTTAATATGGGTTTTTTTTTTTTTTTTTCAGTACAAGAGGTCCCTGCACCATTTTCTTTTTAACCTTCGTTGACGGTTATCGGGTAGAGTTTTTGTTGATAGTTTAATAATCAAGGGGTTTGTATGTGACCGAAGTTTATTGTGGAATCTAGCATAGTACATTTTGGCAATTTGATTTAAAGTTTGTACTTTAAGATCTTTGTGAAGATTATTGTTCGTTATGTACCAGGGTGCAGAGGAAAGTAGGCGGAGGCAGATGGATTGAAAGGCTTGAATTTTTTTGGTGTTGGAGGGTTTTGCGGTTCCCCATAACTGGAGACCGTATGTCCATAGTGGTTTAAGTAGAGACTTATAAATTAATAATTTGTTATTTATGTTCATTTTAGATCGCAGGAGAGGCCTTAATAAATGAAGACGGGCGTTTAGGGCTTTACGTTTGTTTGTAATATGGGAATTCCAAGTTAGTTTACTATCTAATATAAGGCCTAAGTATTTTACCTCTGAGCAAACAGGGATTGAAATATTGTTCATTGTAACTTGTGGACATGTTTCTCTTTTTAGCGTAAATGTAATGAACGAGGACTTAGATTCATTTATTTTGATTTTCCATCGCTTTGTCTATAGATGGATTATGTTAAGGTGTCTTTGAATCATTTTGGAAGCTGTAGCAGGATTTTCATGAGAAGCCACGATTGCAGTATCATCAGCGTAGGTACCAAAATTAAAACTTAAACGTGTAGTATCGCAGTGAACAAAATGTTTATACTAAGTATGATATAGTTCTTAAAAACGGTTGTACATTAATATAAAAATATATGTCATGTTGGATCTAGTATTTATTATACTTTGACCATTTTTTTAAATTATAAAATATATTAATAGACTAATATTAATTACTAAAAATTTAAAATCCCCCCATAAATTATTTAAGCCCATTATCATAGATCTACAATTATCCTTTGTACACTAAACGAAATAACCCAAATAGTCAATCTTTCGAATTTTGATTTTTCATACGTCAACATTTTCCAAAAAATAAATCTAATAAGCAATTGGCAGTATGAAAGAGGGTAGGGTTCTTATTTGAATAACAGTTGTTTAGTACGAAAAAAATCTCAAGAATTTTAAATTTTGGTCTTAAAGTCAAATTATTCCAAAAATTGGTTATGGAAGAAAAAAAAGGTATGAGAATGCTTGGTGAATCTCCCTGAATAGTTATACACTTACAATAAACACTTTTGACGATAAATACTATTAGGCTCAATCGATAATTCGAGGAAAATAAAATAGCTATTATATCATATTGTAGTTCCATAATAATAATATAGTTTAATCATTGCTACCGATTTCTCGGCAGTCGAATTGGCAACCGTACAGCTCCGGTTGCGGATTTCGCCATTTGACACGTCGTAATAATACAAAAAAAAACATCAAACCTACTCCTGGCGAATCAAAAATGTCATAACGACGAAGTCAACTTTGTGATACAATTCAGGTGCAGGTCGTCGAGCGTATAAGGACGGGTAAAAGCGAATCTCGATAATTAAATTGGTCTTGGGCCAAAAAATAACAATTGGTCACTGGAGTAGGTACCCACCACCCACTATTGCTGTCGACGTGTTTTACATACCGATCGTCAAATCTGTTCGGGCGACGGATTTAACATAATATAATAGCGCAATTATTATTATAATATAATTTAAAATCGTATTGTGACATTGGGGAATTCGACGAGTGTATACATATTATTATTATATTATTATTGTCTGACGAGCTCGCGATCCGTATAAATAGCACAGCCGATGCACCTGTAGGGCATCAGTCTTCATCCGTCCAGTCGACCTGTCATATTGTACTATTGTCATCGACAGCGATAAACTCAAAATCAAAATGAACACCAAAATGGTAAATATTATTAATAACTGTTACAAATTTATAATGTCATCATAATATCTCTTGCATAAGCGTCCGTAGACTTTGTCGGCGTGGTAATATCAGGTTAGACATAAAATGATTTTATGATTCTAAAAACCGCACAATTTTAGTAGGCTAAAACCGCGCACTTTTTTTGAAGTCGTCGTGTCCAATAACCACACACTTAATAATCACTTAAAAATGTATATATTTTTAAATATCGAAAACAGTTCATAATACTATACACGGTCGCAACTTTAAGACTGTAACTTGGGTACACCCGACATAATATTATTAATAAAAAAAATAAAGCAAATTAATAACATTCTTAATATTGTACAATTATTTTTTTCCAGTCTCTGTTCGCCATCGTCGCCTGCTGCCTGGTCGCCATTTCCGTCGCCGCCCCGTCCGGCTTGGCTCCCGCGCCACTAGTGGCCGCCGCACCGGTCGTGGCCGCCCCCGTCCAACCTGTGGTCACCGCATACAGTTCGCAGTACGTGGCCAGGAACTACAACGGCATCGCAGTCGCACCCGCCGTCGTCCCGTCCGCGGCCGTCGTCGGATACCCAGCGCCCGCACCCATCTACGCACCCGCCGCATACGCCTACCCGAGTCCACTGGTCCAAGACTACTTGTTCTAAGCTTCCAGCGACGGTCGGGAGTTCAGCGCATAGCGAATAGTCGTGACATTCTCGTGCGTCGAAGTCTCTTCGTCACCATCTTCACCATCGTCCTTCATCTCGCGCTCGTCTATATCTCAGCTTACTTCATATTTTTTATATATTATTATCTGTCACAACAACAATGTCTGTGTGATTAATACACTGTCATGTTTGTTTTGACGACTATACTGTGCGTTTTTTAAAATATAAATAAACCGAAAAACGTTTGCTCTTCACAAACTATAAGTTACCAAAATTATTGTCACTGTTTATTTTCTCTGTTTCGCGTGTCTTATGTTTAGTCTGATCTTCTGTTGGTACACTCTTCCGTGGTTGTGCTGTTATACAATCATATACTGGTTGAGACGACACAATATTATAATACAGCAATCCTTTTGTAATATGAGTTTTGGAAATTGCGGGCTGACGGTATTTTTCAGGAGAGCAACTCGATTCGTGCTTACCTTTATTACGCTGTTGATGCTGTAAATTGTAATTGAAATAAAATATAACCATAGGTACCAACACTACCCGTGTATATTATATTCTTTCGATGTATACCGACTCGCTGCTAATTATAAAAATAACAGAATATGGCCGTTTTTTTTACGGTATAATAATATAACCGACTGATTAAAAACCTACGTACCTAGCATGATTTTTGTGGTAGATGGTAACTATTTTTAAGATCTTACAGCACCACGTTCAACATTCTCGTAGTGATCCTATTTTAGGTAATATCATACGATTACAATAAATAAATTATAATAAATACTAGTATTATGTAAACAATATTTTACAAAAACATAATGTTATTTCGAGAATATGACTGTAAAGCAGTGACTTTATCGTGATATTGATAAGTGTAATGTGTCTTATATGGACAATAATAACAGCATACGGTTAACCAACATTTTTTTTCAGAGAACACATTTATCCAATGGATAACAGACTATAGTAAAAGGAGGAATTTTAAAATCTGCCCCAAGACGACATATTCTTTAACTCGGCACTGGGCGCATATAAATAAACTAACTATACAAGCCGACTTCGCCTGGGGAAAAATGAACAATTAATATAAAATGCTGCATTACTGTGTTGTATTGGTGTATAAAATAAATGAATAGCGAACAGGAATTATAATATCTTAATTACTGGTAAATACCGTCAAAGTAATTTTTATTATCTTATCTGTGTGCAAACAGGTTAGGTTTTGGATATTAATAAGTAACAATAAGTTGACCTTAGTTTAAATTTCGTCAAAAACAAATAAATCGTAAATATTAAATTTCATATGCCAATTTTGTATTTAGAAAAAAACTTTTTATACAAAAATTGTTTAGAAAAAAATACTCTATCCGAATATGTAAAAAAAAATGGTTGTTACCGTTTAAAAAAAAAGTAAGTTGTATTGCACATGCGCGTATCGAAAGCGTTAAAAATTTGAAATTTATCTGAAAATGTGTATTTAAGTACTATCTGTCATTCAGCAAAAACCTTATTTCAATACAAGGTCATCGAACTGAAATATTTAGTGGTACCTCTTAGCGTGAACACACTGCATATTTATGTAATAATATATTATAAAATATCCACACTGACAAGACAAACCGTCTCAGCTCAGAATCGTTTTTCATATACTACGATATAATATCATTGAATTCAAATGTAATACCATCCATTATACAGTGACGGCTCCCCCCCTAAGCTGTATTTCTAAACAATATGGTTTAAAACAAAATTACAAAAAAAATCATCGACATTTTCCGAAAATTATGACTTACGTCGTCATATTCTACGTCATCGGTATACCACGGAACAACCTTATTACCTACGTAATAACCTACGTAAATATTATAAAATAATACATAACCGATTATTTTCATTGTGCGAAACGACTCAATGCTTATATCATATATGCCAGGGCTTGGAACCGAAATTAAAAATGCGGGTAAGTGGATGTCACACTGTCAAGTTAATTTTGATTAAGTTAATTAACTCGTTACTTTTTTTTTTCAAATTAACTTTTAACTTAATAAGTTATTTTTTTTCAAGATCAACAAGATTCTTGACAAAATACGGATAAATCACGAAAATTAAAAATGTAATAATTATTTTGTAGTTTAAAATGTATAAAATATTTAACTTTTACAGCTAAGGGTTGAAAATTTAAAACAAAGTTCCGCGTAAATTGGTTGTATACAAATTACTTTATTCACAATAATATCATAAAATATACTTAGTACTATCATAGGCCGACTGACCGTCTTCGCTCAGAATCGTTTTTCTTATACAATTTAACACCATTCAATACAGTGACCCACTTGTAACCTACTGTACAGCAGAGTAGCACCCATTTGCTCACCTTTTTGATAATAAATTCTAATAATTGTTAAGATATAATTTGTTTATTTGAGGCGATGAACCCGATTGAAACGTACGCTTACAAAAAAAAAAAAATACTAAAAATACTAAATCATATTATTACGATAATTATTATAATCTGTAACGACTGTAACTAATGAGGACCATTAATAAACAAAAAAAATCTATTTCCTCCGTGGATCTTAAAAGGTTAAATCTATGTGTGAGAAACTGAAAACCTCTTTAAAATGAAAATTTTCGAAAACCTTTACCCCTATATGGTGGTATAAAGGTACCATGAAACCATTTAGGCATTGCTACATTAGTAAGGACACGTTCGATTATATAAATACAGGTAGTTGATGTTATGCTGTAAGAGTGGTATCAAATAGTATAAACGTTTAAGATCTAATATATTGCTCACCTGCCGACGAATTACTCAAATAATATTGAAGGTATATAGTGTTATTTTGACGATAAAATGTAATATTTCTGAGTGGAGCTATAAATGTAAAGGTCTTGAAATTGTGTGTATTTTTATATATCGTGTCTCAAATATTAATACTCGTTTTATAGTAGAAAAAATTATTCGACCATCGATTCCAAAGTCAGTTCTAGTAAAAAATTAGCTCGAGAGTGTCAAAAATGATTTTTTTAATTTTGTTT
The DNA here is from genome assembly GCA_008086715.1 of Sitobion miscanthi. Taxonomy (NCBI): domain Eukaryota; kingdom Metazoa; phylum Arthropoda; class Insecta; order Hemiptera; family Aphididae; genus Sitobion; species Sitobion miscanthi. The sequence goes on along the minus strand of CM017800.1, from coordinate 9,694,870 downwards.
CTATGCATTTTTTTAAAACATTTTTCACTGGTCAAAAAGCTTAAATATGTAATACAAGGCTCGTATTTTATAACAGCATTTCAAAAATATTGAAAATTGATCAAAATTACGATAAAAAATAAATTGTTTTGTGGATAAAAATCTATAAAATGTGCAATTTTTATAGATAAGGATTTAACATTTAAAAAACATGGTTTCTCAAAAGTATTTCACAGTCTACTAAAGAATTTAAAAAATATATAAACACAGTATCTTTTAATAGATATTTTATTAGTTCAAATTTGAACGAAATTTTATACTTAAACTCAGAAAAATGATTTTAGTTGTGTTTTTTATAATTTAAAAATATTATAAGCTGATAGACTATCTTCGCTAAGAATCGTTTTTCGTATAAAATTATTCTAGAATAAATCATTGAATTCAAATTTAACACATCCATTACAGTGAGTCAAACGACACCTAATGTACAGTCGAACGGTACCTACTTGCCCATATTTTTTGTTATTATGAAAAAATTTCACATTTTTTAGTATTTTACATTTTTAATTGTATAGTGGCTACGATAGACCATCGATTCCTATTTCGGCGAGTGGTAGGAGGAAAACCTCGTATACTTTATTTAATGACGATATTAACCCGACGATTGAAAACCACGACCAGTCGTCGTTACACTTAAACATAATACGTATACCCAATAAAGTAACCATACTACTTACATAATCATACGTGTCCGTTTAGAAAAACACGAATTTATACAACCGAATAACCGATTGTCGTCTATAGGTAGTACGTGTTTATTTATTGATTCAATTACGGACGTCGTCGTCTTGCCGAAACTTATTATTGTCTTATAATTAAAAACGCTAACGTAACTCCTAACGAATCCATCGTACGATGTAAAAACAAATTAAAGTCAATGTCAGTTGTGTAGGTACGAATGTAAGGTTATTATTATCAATAATATTAGGTATCGATTGGTGGAGGGACGGCAGACGGAATCACGTGAAATTTCATCACTCGGATCTCTGGCCAGCGATCGCAACAATAACTGATTTATTAGTTATGCATTGTTATATGATACAGACCAACTACAGGCCAACGAGTGCATAATATTATTAATTATTATGTTTAAAATGTAACAATAATAACAATGATAATAGTATTTTTTCGCAAACGTATGCAGTCAATCGTCTGCATGCGAATAATAGTACATCTATAAACATTCTGAATAAATTAGTTTTCATCGTAGGCTATAGACTAAAACAGAGGTTCCCAAACATTTTTTATTTAAAACAATACAACACAATACAATGAATGACATTTTTTTTTTTTTTATGGATTCTAGTTTTCTTTTATAAAAATCGAACGGTTTATTCTTCATTTCTGGATGGTTCGTATCGATGTGTCGATGTAGTTTGTTTGGTCGCACACTCTCATTTGCAAGTATCCATCCATAAATAACACATTGTGGTCGTGGATGTTCTTCGTCTCCGTTCCACGAAAGTCCAAATTGCAAATATTCAGGACAATATTTTCTGAAGGTTTTTGTTTTTGTTTTTGACTCCGAAGAACTTGTTGAAGGTTAATCGTAATTTAATTTTCTCCGGTTATAACTGTTGCCACAGATATTGTCTCTATTTCTTTTTGACTTTTCGTTATTGACTTTTCGTTTAACCATTTGTACATAGTTGTACAAAAAAGTACAAAAAAACAACGAATATGTTTGAGAAAAAGCAGTATTAAATATAGAACTGCGTACGCGTATCGTGTCCGATGTGCCGTATGTGACTGAAAATAATCAAACGCTTTGAACGTCATTTGGGTACCTACTAATTTGTTTCAGATAAATCGTTATCTTTTCGATAACTATTAATCTGGTTGCGTCGTTTTGACACGGTCGCTGTGAACTCGTAATCATCACTCTTGCAGATAACGATTGACGATAAAACTGAATTTTAACTTTGAACATCAACGAAAAGTATGTCTTATTTAAAAATATAGCGCGACCCACCAAAAATATAATCGCGACCCACAGTTTGGGAACCTCTGGACTAAAATACAAAATACACAGGTGTTTCCTTTCATACGACACTTATACTTTTGAGTTTCAAAGCACATATGGAATATATTATAAAAATCAAGTCCTCGCCCGACTTGTGTTATTTTTAAAAAGAAGCTGTCACTAGTTTTTTCTTCGTCAATGCCCTTAGGCCTTAAGCCAGTTAATTTTTCTTTTGTAAGATCGAATAAGCTTCACTAATTTACTATAATAGTCGAAGGTGTTCTATAATACTCAAATCTATAAATCTGGGACTTTTTCAAAATACTTATCCTTAAAATGTCTAGTTGAAATTATACCCCATTGGGATTGTAAAAGCATAGAGTTTTAACAGTTTTTTTTTTATAGACACTAAAATACAGATGGCACGTGCAAAATGTAAAAACTAAAAACTAATTAAAGTCAATAGCAGCTACACGAATTTTATCGATTCGAGTGACAACAGACGAGCACGTGAAATGTCATCACTCGATCGTTGGGCCAGCCATCGCAATTCACAATAATAACCGATTTATTATGCGTTACATGATACAGTGGTAACTAGGCGAACGTGTGCATAATATTGTGTATGATTTAATATAATGTAATTTTACAAACTTCGTAATACGTATACATAACTGCGGCAACTGTATGAATAATTATGTCACCTAAATAAAGGTTTAATATCGTAAAGAATAGTTTTTTTATTTAATATACTGAACAGACTGCAATGCAACATACCATTATAGTAATTAGGTGTTAATTTGTTTACAAAATGTCGAAACTTTTCGAGTTTCAAAGGACACATGCAGGCTAATAGAAAAATTAAGGACTCGCATAATTTACGTTTATTAAAAAAAAAATGTCTTTTTTTGCATTGATCCTAACCTAAGGCTGTCTCTTCATTTTTAAGATACCTCCTTGGATTTGATTCACTTGTTTGGTTATTCCATACTTAAATTTTTAGCTCCGAGTACTTTAAAAATAACTTTTTAAGATACTTATTCTTAAAATGTCAAGTCGAAAGGTACCTCAATCTGATAATCGATATTCTAAAATACAGAGAGAACTCATAAAATGTAGTATTTAAAGTATTTTCATATAAACTCATCTAGTTGTTAGTAATATTAATCATTCATTTCTTCTCGATCAATTGCAATTTAAAGTGGCTATGTGTAATCAATACGCTAGCTAAATAAAGACTTATTTTACATAGTAGAAAATACTGGCATCTTTTGTAAATGTTTTAATGTTGGAAATTAATATGATCAATATTGATTTGTTCAGTTGTAATAAAATTGATAAATTTAAAAATTATTTTTGAAAAATAATGTTATAAGTAAAAGTCGTATGCATATTTGTTTTATTGTATATTAAAACATATTTAGTACAGCTTACTGAAAGTTAAAATAAATTTGTAGCAAAACCTTGTAAGTCATAATTCAAAATGAATTGTTTTTATTTTCTAATGGTATATTAAATAAAGTAATCAAGATCTTGCCGATATTATATCTATATATAATAGATAAGATAAGATTAAGGAAATGAAAAAAAAAACGTGAAAAAAGTAAATGAAGTATAAATATCATGATTGTAAAATCACTACTGTGACATTTTTAATGTGTAGCCATCGAATTATTGGAGATATTTTTTTTCGTAATACAGATTATTATGATTATTATAAAATATTACAATATTACTAATTAATGTTTTAAAAAGGCTTGCACACCTATGCTATTTTTGATAGTTTGAAAAATTGGTTTTTATTTTTTATTACATTAGACTTTATTTTCTATATAAAAAAATATCTTTTTTGCAAATTCAAATGGATATAAGACAATTTTGTGACAGTATTTAGACAAAATCAGAATACATTAATACGTTTTCTATGGTATCCTATGTCAAAATGATGTAAAAGCATAACTTCACCCTCAAAAATAATATTATTTATAATAATAATTGTTGTACCTAATGGGTGCTCTAAGTTTGCTATGTTGCGCGTGGGTCTGCGAGGGAAAACAAGTGGTGTGCTGATATCATCTTTAAATATGTTTTTAATGATGACAGTATTTATTATTTCAATTTTCATTATTATGTTATGAGTTTATGACATAATATGTTGAATGTTATTGCATTTAAATGAATCCATATTATGATTACATAAAAATTCCAATTAAAAATTGTATAATGTCAATAAAGATATTTAAAGTATTTACCGTTAAAAAAATAATTTTTCATATTAGAGAAAATGTTATCTGTTTTCAGAGAAACAAAATGTTGTTGGTCAATATTAACTATTGTTTACGATTTAAAGATTTCACATTTTTTTTTTAAACAAGCTTGTCAAAATTGAATCACGAGTATAAATTGTACCTACTCAAGACCAATATATATATTATATATGTAAAATAATTTTAAAACCAAGAGTCTTACATTTGTATTAACAGCTACCCTATATCAATACACTATGACCGTGTTTGGATGGATTTCATATTCGTTCTCCCTCCCCACAAACCGAAATGCGAGTACTGAAGATAAATGCATTTGATTCTCTGCAATTTTTGTTTTCAAATATTATAGTTCTTAAATGACAAAAAACTTAAAATTAAATCATAATAAACGGTCTATTTGTAAAATACCAACCTCGGCTTACGCATGTTCCATTTCAATTGAGAGCCATTGTGCGTAGGTGAACAATATATTACACTGCAATAACATAAATAATTGATAAATCGTTATGTATAGGTATGTCACAGACCCAATGCACAGTATAATTAGGAAATACGCGCATCATCGCATCCAAAAAAAAAAAAAAAGAATTCGGTCACGTGCGGTGATGGTCACAATATAATATTATGCCAACGACAATTCTTATAAATACAGTCGCCGGGAACGCCACTACACCAGTTATCAATTGTTTGGCCGACAGCAGTCTACTCTTCATTCGCCTATATAGTACTATATTATAGTAATCCGTTTAAAATACGAACAAATTCGTCCACACTCGACAGAAAAATGAACACCAACACTATGGTAAGTCTATATTCACCACAACCCAATATATTATATTTAATATTATCCGTTTTTACGTCCGTTCGCGATTGGAATTAATTAAAAATATTATACCAATCGACACCTCAATTTACCTAAAATATATTATTATACATATGTTATGTTTCTACGACGTTTTTTTTTGCATTCGACAGATTATATTATATTCTTAACGAATTTTATTCGACAATAAAGTACACACTATTTTTACAATAGAATTTTTTTAAATTGTTCATGTAGGTAAATCAAAGTAAAGGCAAATAGTTTTTGAGTTATTTAACATTATGTACCTACTAAGAATAGGGTTGGAATATAATTATCTGAACATTTTAGTGATTTATACTAGTCTATTAACGTTTTATAATTTGTAAACATTATCTGCTTAACAATTTACAATAAAACTGATTGTTTCTCGTTTAAAAAAAAAATGGTTCATATCAACACATAATAACTAATAATAACATTCCTTTAATGGTAGACTAAATCCAAGTATTGAAAAATATGGTCCTTAAGTGTCGGTACTCAAGAAGGAGCCCCAAGATTCAGAATTTCAATAAACTTATTATACCTATTGATTAAAAATGAGCATTGAGCATCCATATAATAAATCACTCTGTTTAAACGAAATTAATTTTTATGAAAGTTATAAATATAATATTCATCTGTGCCATGGAACGTCTCAAACCTCTCATAAAAATCTTAAAATTGAAACAGTCTCTAAAAAAACTAAAAATTACTATAAAAATGTTCACACCAAAACAGTTAACCTCACAAATCCATTGATTTCTAACTTAGCCAGTGAATTCATGCCAAATAACCCCCCCCCCCCTTGTTGATTAAAAAGACACTGGTGTTGAGATCTCCTGAATCCCGACTTGTACTAATTAAAAATAAACTCTCTACCCCAAGTTAGAGGGTATCCACATGGGAGGCCTCCCTCCTCATACCATCTCATGTTTTGTATCATATAAGCCAGGGATGGCGAACCTTTTGATAACTGCGTGTCAAATCAAAATGTTTGGTTTGATTTTATTTGCCTCGCGTGTCAGACCTTTTTTTTGCTTAAAAAATAATTAATTAAACATATAAACATGATTATATTTAGCCATTCAAAAAAAGATAGATCAAGTTCATCATATGTAATTGTATGTGGATTTATTAAAAATTGAAAGGTTGGTTCTAGACATCGAAAATGTAAATAATTTTTTTGGAAAGTGAAGTAAAAATTATGAATTATATTTTAAATTGGCGTGTCACTATAATAATGCGCGCGTGTCACTCCGTGACACGCGTGACACAGGTTCGCCATCCCTGATATAAGCTATCAAATTTACTTATTGTATTGTATATAAATATTACAGATTGTCAATACTCTATTTTTATCTAATAAAAAAAAAATATATATAATATTTAGCAAACAAAGTTGTAACACTAATTACTTTAATCAGTTTTTAATTAAAAGTACATTTTTTTAATTTTAGTTTTATAATTGTATGTATTTAATAAAATGGTTATTTTAACTGTGATTAACAATTTAAGAGGAATGAAGACAATAGTGGGTAAATAAACTTTAAACGCTTAGTAATGAAATCTATATTCGTTAAATTGTCATTTTTATAGGTACAAAGAAATGTTAAATTAAGTTTTAGACGCTTTCGTGGTTTCAGATTATGAAATAAAAATCTAGGTCGTTTTAAAAAAAAAAAAAAACCAAATTTCGTGTAGTGATCTCCTCAAAAAACTGAGTTTGAATATAGACGAGGGCAATAAAATAAATTAGAACCCCGAAAACCCCCCAAAATATGGCTTTGCTAAAAATACACATACTAATTTTGTTATTATTATTATTCTTTTCCACAGTCACTGTTTGCGCTGGTCGCCTGCTGTCTGGTCACCATATCCGTCTCCGCCCCATCCGGTTTGGTCCCTGCACCCCTAATCACAACACCTGTCGTGGCCGCCCCCGTCCAACCTGTGGTCACCGCTTACAGTTCACAGTACGTGGCCAGAAATTACAACGGAATCGCCGTGGCACCCGCCGTCGTCCCATCCGCGGCCGTCGTCGGATACCCAGCGCCCGCACCCATCTACGCACCCGCCGCATACGCCTACCCGAGTCCACTGGTCCAAGACTATCTTTTCTAACGACGACCCTCACCCCTACCAAATATGTTGTAAATAATATTGCATAAAATATACGATGTTCGTAAATATTGTCTATACTGTAATTATTGATCACTGCAACAGTAACCCGTCGGTGGAAGGTTTTCGGTAGGTAATCAACTTTTGATTTCCTCGGAAACGAATAAAATGTTTACAGATATCCGTTCAAGTGGTTCCAATGAATGGTATATTAAACTTAATAATAATCTGTAACTGTTTTTTTCGTAACGTAACCACACATAGTACCAACAAATTAGTTGTTCAATTGTCACTTATACCTACATAGTTCTATAGTGTAAAATGTACATACCGTGCAATGCCTATTTGCACGAAAACGAAATTATCGTAATATAGTAACATCAAATCAACTGTGTTTGAATGTTTCTATACTTAATCATTATGTGGTGTAGATAATAGTTCATAAATAATAATAATGGCAATTGGTGTACTGCTTTCAAAAAAAAAAAACGGGTAAGTGGATGTCGCACTGTTGTACAGTAGGTTACAAGTGCGTCACTGTACAATGGATAGTATTAAATTTGAATTCAATGATAAAATATCATTGTATACAAAAAACGATTCCGAGCAAAGTCGGTTCATCAATGTGCATATTTTATATTTTATTTATATTGTAAGGTATTAGTTATTAATTTAGGGCTCGGAAGTTGATGCATTTTGCATTTTTTTTAAATTTATGTAGTCATTAATCTATCAAGCTAAAAATCCGATTTAGATGGTCTACCTAAAATAATCTGAAATTTTTATTTTTTTGCATTTTTTTGCATTTTTTGCCTTTATTTCTCATTGATATCATTTTATCACGGTCCTACATTTTAAATCATTTTTTTCGACAAATACGTCATTTTTCTAAAATATAACGAAATTTTCTTTTACATACATTTAATGCTTAATTTTTTTCATTAATGTGAAAATGTCATAAAAAAAAATATACCTAATATTTTATTTTAACTTTTAAATATAGCTTATTGTTGTTAGTGCAACACACCTCCTCGGCACTTAACCCAGTGGCTGTCGATATTTATACCTAACTCTATCCAGTTAGGAGTAGTTGGTTGGCTATTCCCACTACACGACCGGTCCTTAGATCCGGGTTGTTGAATTGATATAAATAAGTTTTCTAAGTTATATTTTACAGGTCCTAGAAACTTATGACCTGCGTTCATAACTAACACAATTACCACGATATAGCAACGAATACAATGTTTTATTCAAGACTAAAATAATTATGATATTATACAATAATAAAATACACTATCACCTGAGTAACCCTGTTCTTAAGGGTAGTATATTGAAGATAACAGGAGTAGCGGAGTAGAGTTGAACAATACTGAATTATTATAATTTAACTATTAGGTACTTTATTATATACTTAAAGTTAATCATTAATTACGTTTAATAATTTTAAATATGACTATAGTAGACTGATGTAGGTATAGTCTCTATTTCACGGTTCAAAACTCCGACTGGCTGCTATGCCAATAATATATATGCTCGTACTCTACGTTCCTGTTTTTCTGTTTACCTAAGCAAATTCGCCGAGTGCGACATAAATGACGAGTCAGTAAACTGCGAATCGTTACAGTTACCCCCTTCGTCACTTAAAATCTGCCCTCAGATTTAAATGGGAAAAAAAAAAATAAAAATTAAAAAAAAAAAAAAAACTGTAATCAAAGGTATGTTAGTAAACACGTGATTATACCTTTTATTTTCGACGATGAACATCTATTCCGTACTTCTCGGTGAATATAGCCTTGTCGGAAAATCCCTCATTTAATCTTCTCAGGATATAACACGGTTATATTTTACTCATTTAAATTTAAGTTACTTTTGGTGGTCATGTCATTATTACGTTATTTTTTGAAAAGAAAAAAAGAAATAATAAATAAAAATAGAATTACATGTATAATAATACTACATATACATATACATTATACATATAAAATAAAGATTATACATTATAAAAATTTTATTTATTCATTATTGCTTACCTATCCAATGAAAAACGTTGCCAAAATTGGATAAGTTTACAGATTATTTTGTGACAAAGTAGACATGCCTTAAATTATAACTATAGATTTGGTTTACAATGTTTTAGAACAATAGTGGTTCTCAGGTTTACATAACGTCATAATAAACTAAAACTATTTGTTAGTAAAAAAAAATATCAAGTATATAATAAAAGTATAAAGAAACGTCATTACTGTATAGCCGTTAAAACAGCTGTTTAAGAATGTCATTCATAACATCGTAATCATTGCTCTTGTTTTGCTACTCATTCTGAAATGATCTATGATTAGTATACAGTGTATATTTTATTATATCAAAAATATTATTAACATCGTCATCATTCATTCATCAATAACCCATGCATACGTTTTGTACTATGTTATATCCAATTGGAAAACAGGGAACAAAAGTAACAATAGCCCCTTTGTTTGTCATAATGAAAATATTTTGAAATCCTATTCAAATTAGTTCTATTTAGTATCTAAAACAACGTCGAAAGTGGTATGATGTGTGCCTCATAATTATCGATAAATTTTTGTCTTGACCATAATTCCTTTAATAGATGTCTATAGTTTCATTTAAAATAAGTATAATTAAATAATATAGTTATACCTATTTCGTTCGTTCTGTATCAAATTTGCGCTTTATAACGTTTAAATACTTGGTTTTCATATTTCAAACGTAAGTATTTATAAGAATAAAATTATTCATAAATTGGCTAATACTTTGCCTTTTTCGGTATAACTGCTAGTAGTAAAAAAAAAAAAAAAAATTTTACCTACTTTATCATAAAAATTATGTCTTTCCTTGTAATATATGACAAGAATAAGGAAACAACAATTTAGCATCGTAAATATTTAATGCTTTTGGTTCATTTTATATATGCGTATAAATAAATTTCATCAAAATATATATTTTTGAATGTATATGGTTTAGGTCATCAAGATATATTTTCTCAATTTTCATATCTATCCATGTTTTAAATACTTGATAATTGTTCTCTAGGTGGGGTCAATGTGGACACTTATGAAATGCCGACTCACAAGGTCTCTTTCTAGAATTTTAATATCTAAACATTTTTTGAACATAATAAAAATTGCTTTATTATAACTCTAGTTGTGCCTAAACTCTGATACTTATTATACTTTTAATGAAGTCATAACAATTTTTTGAATAATTGAAAAACTTTTAAGTAAGTTTATTAATTATAGGTCTTCGTATAAAATAAGGGCACACAAACAACGCATGATTTTACTTTACATAGACTATTGTAGAACATATTATGTATTATATTTTTATTGTATCATTTAGATACTATGTAATTATTTATTCTTTAAACGAATGCGACTAAATTATTTACTTGACGTATTTGTAATGTTTGGGCTAGTGTAGCCCCTAAAAGTACATTCTGCATTTATTTCTAATATTTTTATAATTTTTTTTTTATTTTAAACTGTGTGCATCTAAATACTTTTTTGACGTCTACGTATTGGTTGGGTTGTTGCAGTCTCTAAAAAAAAACTTCTGCATTTATTTTTGATATATTTTATATGATAATGTGTGTATAACTATATACCCTACAATTATTATTACAGCGTATAATGAATAATTATGAGTAGTTAAATATGTTTCCTTTCTTAAACTTTCTTCTTGTATTTCTAACATGTTTATTACAGAGTCTAAAGAATTAGAAGATTTTGATATATCAGATAATTGGTTGTCTATCGTCTTTAATACCGGTATAGTTATTGGTGGTTCTTGTATTAAACATACACAGTCATCTAGATAGCAACAATTAATTCGATAATTCAATCCTGCCATATTTTTATTCATTACTTTTTGAAATTTTTTGAGGTGCATTAGTTAAGCCAAAAGGTAAGCGAGTAATTGGTAATGTCCTGTTGACGTTGAAAAACTCGTAATCTCTTTAGAATTTTCATGTAATTTTAATTGGTGAAAACCTGACATTGCGTCCAAACAAGAAAAATATTTGTTTCCTGCCAGTGTGTCATAAATATTTTGTATGATGGGTAAAGAAATGCTTCTTTATGAGTTTTTTCATTTACGCGCCTATAATCTAAGACCATCCTATATTCTGAGGCAGTTTTTTTTTTTTGTGCCTTGTGGCTGTCCTTTCGGTACGAGAAATACAGGTGATGAATATGGACTCAATGAATGTTCAATATACCAGCTTCTAATAATTCCTTAGTTTGTTTTTCGATTTCTTTAATTTCTGAAAGACTTAATTTAAAATTTCTCAAATTTACTGGTGTATTGTCCGTTAATTTTATTTCAATAGGCTCCGTATCTACTTCACCTAGATCCCATTTAGATTGTGAAAAAATATTTTTATATTTATTTAATAATTGTATTAATTCGCCTTTTTGCTGAGTTGTTAAGTCTGGGTTAATATCAAAATGTTCACACGATATGTCTGGAGATATTTTTTCAAGTTTTTTTGAATTCACTATCGGGCGGTTATTATTATGCATAATATCAGCATTATTAGATACATTATAAATATTCTCACCTCCCAATATGTCATTACATTTGTAACGAGAATGTAAAATGCTGTGTCGTGATTTTAGTGATGGTAAATCGTAGACAACAATGGAGTTTATAACAGCGGTATTAATTTCGTTTGAAAGGACCCCCGGCGTCCAGTGATTTAAATTATAAAAAACAGATACATATTTTCTCCCAGGTTTATAATATGCTAACGCTGTGAAATTATTATCGCTCGTTAGTGTTTCTTGTATTACTATCAAGTTTTTTTATAATGATTTGTGACAGCTGCTAAATCTTCGGCTTCTAACCATATTGGCATTTTATATTTTGTTAATTTTAACAAGTCTGTGATTTGTTTAAAATTTACATTATTTGTTCATTATTTAAAATTTAAACTAGCGCGTGTATACCACAATTACCATCCGATGGTACGTTCTCAAGCTTAACGAACTTTGAAGCTAAAGAAGTTATTGATTTATTTAGTGTTTCATAAGTCTCATTTATTTTATTACTATTATTAACATTTTATCTGTTTCACATTGAGTTACATTGTTTATTTCAAAATGTTTTTCTTTAATATTTGTATTATAAACCCCCACTCTTCATAAGGGTCATGAACTTGTTTAGCTAAATTTTTAACAGTATAATATTATCATTTTGCTCGTTTAAAATTGAATTATTTACTTTGGTATTTCTAGTATTTACTTGATTTTATTTCCTTAGTTTCTGTAGATTCTTTATGTTGTTTAAAACTATCGTCTACAATTTCACTCTATTTAAAATATCATTTTTAGCTCCAATTTTAAATTTACTTTATTATTATATTTTTTGTACATAACTATTTCTTTATTAAAAAAATCTAATTGTACTCTATATTTACTCAAAAAATCTGTACCAAGTAACGCTGGTCCAGCAAGATTAGAAACTAATACCAACTGGATTGGGAAATTAAATTGTGAAATAGTATATTAATATCTATTTTTCCTTCTACTTTTAGAATCGAGCCATTAGCTGTATGAACTCTAACATTTTTTGTATCGATAAAGGCATTTTTTATTTGAACTTGTGACGTTAATAACAGAAATAGTTGCACCTGAATCTAATAAAAGGGGTTTCTTTATTATTTATAAATCCAACTACTTCTAATCTAATAGCTGAATAGGTACCAGGTATCGTTAACATTCTCAGTACAGCTAGAAATCTGTTCAGTATTTTTAAGTGCGTCAAAATTAGGATTTTTCATAAAATTGTCAGGAGATAGCCTAATGTCTACCTCATGACTTACATGTTTTTTTGATTATTAAATGTTTTTTTATTCGATGGATCATTATTTTGACCCGAGTAAGGGCCTTGGTTGGTGTTTTCGGGTAAGTGATTTGATTGATTATGATTATTCATATCATTATCTGGCTTATAATGTTGATTTGAATAATTAAACTTTTTATTATCATAACTTTGGTGTTGTGAATAATAAATTTACTTTTATTAACATTATTCATGGTATGTGGTTGTTGAAAATTATTATTATTTTTAAAACCTGTGTTACGATTTTGATTACCCGTGAACTGCCGTTATTAAAATGTTGTTTACCATTAAAGTTTTCATTTGACTGGTAATAATTATTTCTATCAAATTTATTATTCTTAAAATTATTTGAGTCGTTAAAGTTTCTTTCTCTATTTGTATTTATAATTCTGATATTTATTGTTATTATTGTTATTATAATTATATCTTTAAAATTATTGTGATTATTATTTGTATAGCCATTATTATATGATAATTGATTAGCAACAAGCATTTTGTTCTACCAGTTTTTGATTTAAAGATTCTATTTCTATTTCTGCTTTAAGAGCATCAAAATTATGAATGTTATTTCGTTCATTTACCGTTGCTTTTGCAGATTCTACCTTACGCAAATTTTTTTGTAAGTCCGAGAGTGTATTATTATTCATTAATGCGACTGGGTTAAAAAATCGGGCGGGAGCGCTTCTAATATTAAATCAATTTTTTTCCGTGTCTGTCATTTTAGGGTTAACTTTATGGGCTAATAATTGGAAATCCGCTAGAAATTGCGAAACTGTTTCGGTTAATTTTAATTTTCTATTTGTTATTTTGCTTTAAGCATTCTGGTCCTCCCCGTGAAATGAAATATTCCTTGATTGCTAGTTCAAAATGACTCCATGTTGGTGTTGGATTATTTATGATATAATTTTGATAGAATGCCTTTGCACTTTTTTGAGATATATTGGGACATACATGATTTTTTTATCATCAGACCACTCATTAGCCACAGATATCAAATTATAATTTTCAATAATTCGTTGACACATTCGTCTGGTTCGCCACTATAAAATTCGGGTTTAAAAAAAATTGGTTTGGACATGTTTGAAAATTTCTAGTCTATCGTTAATATTAATTGGGTCACCTAAATCAGTATCACCCTTTTTTGAACGCGTTTTAATAGGTGATCTCCGCTCAATATTTAAAGGTTTTAGGTATAAAATCTGGATCACTATCGTTTCGACCCTCACTTTGATTTTTGTTTAAAATAGATCTTACTAAAAGTCGTATTCTATGATTCACTATTTTTTGAAAATTCCCTATTTAAAAAATCGTAAAATTTGTATTAGATCGTCTTTAGATAAAAAATAATAAAGGTACAAGGATTTAGGTACAGAAAGTAATTCAATCTTTTCCTCTAACGATTTCTGTGTAAATTCTTCTTTTTTGAGTTTACTTGGAAGTTCTAACGAAAAAAGAATTCCAAAGTTAAGTTTAGCGATTTCTATAACGTCACTGGGTAATTTTATATTCCTACACTGAGAAAAAGCTTCAGCGATCTCTGAATACTTAACTGTTTCAATATAAGATATACATACGTTTGGCGTTAAACTACAGACATCTATGACTTATCCAAGCTTAAAATTGACCAAGTACGTTGAGAAATATGATGGTTTGATTATTACCCGCTCTTTTAATAATACTTAAACATTTGCTAAAAAAATAGATTTTTATAATTAAACTATATTGTTTAAATTAAAATTTTTGAAAATAATAAATAATGTGGATTCCAATTAAATATTATCATCAAACAAACAAAGACGCAAACTGTTCCTTGATAAGTACCAAAATCGATATAATTGTGTAGTAATTATGAACAATTATGGGGATTAAATATTTGTTAAATATTTGCCCGGCGCCTCCACCAAATTGCAACACACCTCCTCGCACTTAAACCCAGTGGCTGTCGATATTTATATCTAATTTTATACAGCTAAGGAGCAGTTGGTTAGCTATTCCCACTACACGAACCGGTCTTGAGAACCCGGTTGTTGATTGTTTAATCCATATAAATAAAGTTTTCTAAGTTACATATTACAGATCCTAGTAACTTATGACCTGCGTTCATAAACTAACACAATTAACACGATATAGCAACGAATACAATGTTTTATTCAAGACTAAAATAATTATGATATTATACAATATAAAATACACTATCACCTGAGTAACCCTGTTCTTAAGGGTAGTATATTGAAGATAACAGGAGTAGCGGAGTACGAGTTGAACAATACTGAATTATTATATTTAACTATTAGGTACTTATTATATACTTAAAGTTAATCAATTAATTACGTTTAATAATATTATAAATATGACTATAGTAGACTGATGTAGGTATAGTCTCTATTCACGGTTCAAAACTCGACTGGCTGCTATGCCAATAATATATATGCTCGTACTCTACGTTCCTGTTTTCTGTTTACCTAAGCAAATTCGCCGAGTGCGACATAAATGACGAGTCAGTAAACTGCGAATCGTTACATTAGTGTTACGAAAATAACTAGGTACACTAAAATCACTGGCCGTGGTCGAGCTGTTTATCTCGCAATGTTTGAAATATGGTGTATTTATTGTTTATACTTTATAGACTATAGTATATTTATATTTATAGTGTATTATTGTAAACAATAAAATGATTATTATTCAATAACAGCTAACACGTATTGTAGCCGCTATATTTTGTACGATATAATTTAGTATTCGACCGTCTCGTGTAGCGTGTTGCTGACCGTTGTCCTGTCTTAAGAACTTTTCTATTAAAAAATGCCTAAAAATAAAACTTCGACTAGTGCTCGTTTACGTGCGTTTGTGTCTGAATTCGGAAGTGAAATTTTTTCAACTGATGGATATATACTTTTTTGTAAGATATGTGATTTTAGGTGGGCCGCAGATAAAAAGTTCACTGTGGAACAACAAGTGTCACGTCAAAAGCATATACATGGTATTGAGCGTAAAAATTTACAAACTGAAAAATCAAAAAATCAAAGTTTACTGACACAACCATCCGGAAAATGTACATTCAATTATGATTTGTGTCAAGCCCTTTTATCGGCTAATATTCCGTTGAATAAATTATCCAACGACTGTTTTCGTAATTTTTTGGAAAATATACAAGCAGAAAATAGAGTAGGACAAGATATAAAAAAAAAATTAAAATCCGTTTTGGATAAAAATACGGGCTTTAAAACGATGACAAAAATTTCAAAAATTTTGAATGGTGAAAACGTGTTGAACCAAAACTTTCCAGACGACCTCAATAATTCCGATATTGCTCGTTTTCAATTTGCACCAATTACATCAGTAGATGTAGAAAGAAGTTTCTCAAAATATAAGAATTTACTTTCGGACAATCGCAGGTCATTTACTATAGAAAATATCAAACATGCATTAATTGTTCAATGTAATAAATTTGATTAGGTTTTTTAATTAGGATCATTTTTATATTTTGTTTTAAATATTTTCGTAGAGTATTTATGGTTTATATTTAAATAACAATTTTTAACAAGATGTTAAATAAAAGGTTTTTTTTTCTTAAAAATATAAAATATAAAATAAGTCATTTTTTTGCATTTTTTAGTTTATTAAGTCATTTTATATCATAATTTGACAATTGTTGGGTCATTTTTTGCAGTCATTTTCCATAATTTTTAGGTCATTTTTTAAGGTTCTTTAGGTCATCAACTTCCGAGCCCTAGTTATTATTAATGCGGTAGCCGGTAAGCTGAATTAATATTATAAAATTTCAATAAAATAACTAAAACCGTTATTCTTGGTTATTTAATATGTAATTTCGTCCAAATTTGAACATAAAATAACTATAAAAAAATGGGTTTTTATATTTTTGAGATTATTTGGTTACAGAATAACCAACTTGCGTGGAACCTTGTTTTAAATTTTCAATCCTTGCTTGAATATTTTATTAATTTTTAACTGCAAAATCATTTTTTAATTTTAAATTTGATAAATGTTGTTAAAAATTGAACTTTACATGCTTATAAATAAAAAATTGTGGCTTTGTATTTTTAAAAATTTTCAACTGTCATTGTAACAATATCTTAGGAGTCTTGTATTAAATATTCAAGCTTTTCGACCCAACGAATAACATTTTATGATATTTATAGAAAAAAAAAACTAAAAAATTTAAAACTGAATATGTCCATAAACAGCTCAAAACAAGTCAAAATATTTTGAAAACTGTACCAAGTTTATGATTTGATAAAATAAACATATGGTGTAAATTTCACGAACGGTCGTTTGTTATAGAATTACACCAAAAACCAAAATCGATTAACTCATTTTTCCTTAATTTTTATTTTGTTTTTCCCTGTAATTTTGAAAACTATAAAGAATTTTAAATTTTGACCTTTCAAATGCACTTACTATAAATTTACTTTCCCATCGAATAAGATACTGTGGAGGAAAATCTAAGGAGTTTTGCAGTCCCAAGCAGTTTTGCATTTAGTATAGTTAGGTACCCAATAATATATGTTTATCTCTAAACGTTTAAAACTAGATAAAATGTTTAGTACCTTTATATGTTGAGTAGGTATGAATACACACGTTCACGATAGTGCAAACTTAAGACCTATTAATAATGAACCTTATACACAAAATACAATTTTAGTTTTATGGATTATGATTTAAGAGCACATTTTATCAAATAATTTAAATTATAGGAAATATCGATTCACAAAGCTATATTTTCTCGATGGTCTTCTTTAACAATATTAAATTATTGTATGACGAATAAATTTGAACCATGTTTGGTAATTGATATAAAACAAATCAACATTTATTAATATAATAGGTAATATAATTATTTAATCTGCAAGTTTACCTAACAGTTTATAAAAACAATAAGTTGTTGCATAGGTTTAAGTCAAGATTATAAAGAAAACAAAGTACAAATTAATATAATGTACGGTTGGACTGATGATTTTAGACACGTAGGAGGATGTTTCTGATTGCTTGACTTCCCACCCAATATGTGGGTGGCGTTGACGACAAACTTAATAAAACAAAAATGGAACCGCTTTTAATTTTGTGGAATCAAATATAGTTGGCGGAAACGAATTGGATCCTTATAACTACCTATCAAAGAGGTTGTTAAACGTAACTCACGGAAGCCATATTATAAGGTATAGGTTGTTAATAATTTTTATTATATTTTTGAGTACCAATTATAAATATCTCTCTGGTTTTGATATTAATTTCTGTTTCATAACATTGTTCCACGTAAACTCATATTTTGTATTCTATATAGGAAAATCTAGTGAATCCCAAACACAATATCCCTTATGATACTACTAAACGACGCCAACAGACAAATCCAAAACAAAAACTTACTACAATACCTACCTAGTATCTAATGACGGACAGACACTAATATAGTAATATTATACTCTAATAATTAAGAGACCCTCTACCATAAAATAAATTATGACGATACTATCGTTGAACGGTTTCCTCACTATTAATTTTTTAAATATTTTAAACGGCCAATTGAAGCCATTTGTACCATTTTCCTTTGTATATGGTTATCACATTTACCTAATAGTTAATGTATGTTGTAGACAGTAAATATAGTGAATTAAGGATTTATTAAATAAAAAATAGTAAAAGAAAAGGGGGAAAGCAGGTTACTGCTCAGTTGTAGGTCTGTAGACTGTAGATATAATCACATAGTAAGTGCCAAGTTCATATTGTAATTGAGTAAATCACTGTGATGGTGTAATGTATGTGTTATATCTTAATTCAATTAAAATCATTAAATGTGAAAAATGATTCTGAGCGCAGGCGGTCTATATTACTTAGTATATTTTATGACATATTTGTATTGCTATTAGCCTAATCCTATCAATACAAATAGCAATACTACACTTAAAACGGCCAACAGTACTAGGTACAGTATTTAATTTTTCTATGTATTAGTAGAACATTTTATTTATTATCATTAATGCTATAAATTACTATACATTTATTAATATTTAATTATCATAATAGTATATGCTTATAATTATATCATATAATCATATATTATTGTTATTAACTTTTGAGTCAATACCGATTTACGGTGTAAAGAAATTCGTGATATGAATAGGCAATAGCATTAAATTAATCCTAATTTTAAAAATAATATTTTGTTCATAATATAATATGTAAAAGTTTTAAGTTTTGACAAGACATAATAACTATAAAATTACTTACGAGGAACCTTGTTTAAAATCTTCAGGTCAAAGATATAGCAATTGAATATTTTATACGATTTTAAATTCAACATTTTAACTTCAAACACTTAACAAAAAAAAAACAATAAGTCTAAAATCCCAACACGTTACATTTAGAGTAGATTGCAGACTACTGTGTTTGATTAAAAAGATCAAAAAACATTTGTGACCTAACCTGACAGCTATCATAATATTTTATATATATTATTATCACAAACCTATACTAGTGGCACGGCGAACTACTTTTTAGCCAAAATACGGAATGTCAACCCCGCCGACCCCCTAAATTAACCTAAATTAACCCTTGCATGGCTGCATCAATAAACTATTATTTATTAATTAATGTTTATATATTAAATATCAGTACCCCAATTTTTAATAACACCCAGTACCTATACCTACGGCCGCATATAATTTGCGTATCGTCTGTTTACCTGTGCCAAAATATCGTACATCGTTTGCGCATTGTTTATTTACCTGCTACATCATATGCGCATCAACATGCTGAACAATAGGAGGGTGTAAAAATAATTTTTGATTGAAAATATTCGATGATTGTCATATATCATATGTAACAAATAGATACTAACGATTAAAAATAAATTGCATTAATTCAATTGAATTATAGTCATAATTATATAAATATTATATGGATAATGAATAGCATAAGATTTTTAAGTTTAAAAATAATAATAGCGATACATTTTTGTTAAACAAGCATTTAAAGTTCAAATTTTGACAAAACTCATCAAAATCTCGAATTTTTTTTTATTAGTAAAAAGTTGTATTCAATTTATAGTCTAGTTTAAATTTAAGCACGTTGTAAATGATAGATACCATTATAAATGTAGAAAACAACTTGCGACTTTTGGTATACACTTTGTTTACAGTTCTTAAACAGTCGATGCGCAATTGCGCAAATGATGTATGAGTATGACACAAAAATCCAACGATGCGCGATTGTTTTATAAAAAAGATCAAAATTAACAATATTGATGACTGATGAGCTAACGACAACCGGCGCTACCCACCCAACCACCAACCTCATAACCATATAGAGCCGAGGCCTCTGGGAAAATCCTCACCATGTCACTGTACTATACGGGTACATACACTATTATAGAACAAAATCTGCCCCACAAAGAGTGGCCCATCCTAAATAGATTCAGAACTGGACATGGACAATGGGTAAACGGACACTTTGTCCTATCTATTGTTTGAGTTGCATACCGTATATACACTTTGTGTGGTGAAAATAAATTGATAAAAATCGATCGCGGATACTATGTGCGGTGAAAGTAAATTGATAAAAATCGATCGCGGACACTTTGTACAATATAAATAAACCAGGAAATATATTTTACAAGATAATGTAAAATTAAATTGCTCAAAACTTTAGATCGCGAATCGTGATCGCAATCAGTGTGAGACATGAGTTTGGTGACAGAGTACACTCTATAGACAACCCATACACTAACCTAACCTAACCTAACCAAAACCAAACTACTAAACTTAATCCACAAATTTTAGATTCCGAGCGAAGCGATGAATGTATTGATTTTACAATGTGTATTTTTTTTTTAATTTTTTTTTGTATCTGTCATCACCTTCTAGGACAGTAAAAGTGCTTGGATTTTCTTCAACAGTAACTTTTCTGATAGGAAAGTGAATCTAGTTGGTACTTTGGGGGATCAAAAATAAAAATTTCTCAGAAGTTTTCAAACGCGACGTGAAAAACAAAAGAACAATTAAGGAAAAACGGGAATTTTTACGCAAATTCTGTTTTTGAGAAAATAAATTTTGGTTTTTGGTGCAACTCTAAAACAAATGATCGTAGCACATGAAACTTTGACTGAATGTTTATATTAGCATTTTCTATACACAATCACATTTTCTAAATATTTTGACTTATTTTGAGCTGTTTACGGACATTGTCAGTTTTTAATTTTTTTAGTTTTATTTCTATAAATATCAATTAAATTTTATCTGTTGGGTAAAAAAGCTTGAAAATTTAATAGAAGGCTCCTAGGTTATTATTTCAAAGGCAGATGAAAAAATTCAAAATCCTTAGTAACAGTTTTTATTTATAAGCATTTAAAGTTCAAATTTCGACAAAATTTATAAAATTTATAATTTAATAATTATTTTGTAGTTAAAAATTTATAAAATGTTCAACTTTTATAGCTAAGGATTGAAAATTTAAAACAAGGTTTCACGTAAATAGGTTATATATAAATATTATATGTTATATTTGACATAAAACGATTGAAAATTGTAAACTTAATTATAACGGAAAGCGATAATCAAAAATATTTAAATACCGCAAAACAAAACATAACGATTAACAAAATATATTATATATCATTAAACAAAACATAACGCAAAACGTAATTTATAGAATATCATTAAACGAAAAATAATGCAAAACGTAAATTATAGAATATATCATTGACCAAAAAATAACGCAAAACGAAATATTTTAAAATCTATTAATTTAAAAGGTCTATTGGTTTTGTAGAAACATTTATTTCATGCGACAATCTAAGAATGTATTATATAATATTTCATATCCGAGACATTACCCACCCAAATCAGTTATTAATTTTAAATTTTATAGGTATTAACACTATTTTAAATAACGATAAACGCAAAACTTGTAAAACGTAAAAGTTAAATTAAGTTTTAATTCTATATAACGACGAACGCAAAAATTGTGTAACGTTTTAATTGTAAATAATATAAAACAGAATTTTTTTTCAAATGTTAGCCCTGCTAGCAAGGGCGTCCGTAGGGTAGGCCGAGTAGGGGCAGTTGCCCCACTCCCTTAGCTTTTTCTGGGTTAATTATCATAACTATTATTGATGATTTTAATGTTCTAAAAAAACTCAAAAAATGCCCCAACAGTTCTAATTAGTGTACTAAATTATTTTAATTTTTAATATTAAAGATATAAATTTGGTATAATATACATTTTAAACTTTTAAATGATTGTATAAAAGTTTACAGACAGAACTTTTCATTTGAAATACTTATTCAATCTGAAAATTAACTATTTTTTTTTATCCCTAAAGGTTTAGACTTAGATCATATTTTTATTATAAAAATTATGTACAAACATGTGCAAATTTTAAAATTTATATTTAGAAAAAACTTAAAAATGCTTCAAAAATCTTTAAATGCAAAAAAAAAGACCTTAAAATTAAAATCATCAAAAAAATCAATGTAGGTATTGTTATAAAAACAGGTATCCGTAGCTAGATTGGAAAACAATGCAAAATTAATTAGTTTTCCCAGCTCAATCATTACCGATGTAATATAAACTATCGCAAAACAAACTTTTTTAAATTAAAAATAAAAACATTTTTTTTTTTTTTTACAGTGATTTTTATTACACTTCATTATGAACGTCAGAACGTCAGAACGTTGGTTTTATAGATTATGAGATGTAATGGTGGGAATGTCAACCAAGTTTTAACTTTTTTGATAAAAAAATTAAATGTTCATAGATGGCATATCTACACAGGTCCAACTTTTAAAGTTTGCGGTAATCAATGACTGAATAAGTTAGAAATATTTAATTTTATAAATTATCTAAAATTATAAAATCAACGGTAACATTTTATTTATTAAAAAAAAAATGTATTTGATAATATAAAATTACCCAACAATCAATTAAAATTAATGCTGTAAGAGTTATAACTAATACTATCTACGTATAGGTAATTCATAAATATTTATACATTCCTTGTCTATAATAATATAATATAATATTATATTCATATTATGAAAGAAAACATGTCACAAAAATGAGTCTGGTACGAAACATCGACTGCAGTTAAAATGTCGACGGTCGAAACAGCGACAAGTATAAAATGTCGACTGGTCAATAAATTGACAAGTACAAATTATCGAAAAAAAAATTACACTTTGTAGTTTAACGTTGAGATAAAGTGAACGGTATTCTTTTGGATACTGAATACTCTGTAATAGCTTTGTATACACAGATAACAATAAAATAAATAGTATTTCCCGTGCGAGAGAGAAATAAAATGATTTCGATTTAGTATGTATGTGCTGTTAATGTCAAAAAATCAGTCGGGATTTTAAAACGGGTCAACAGGCTGAATTTTCATAATGTAATTATTTTTCTAATAATATATCAGTATTTGTTAAATAATTATTTTGAAATATATAATTTTATCTTGAGTATTTCATGAATTACAAAAATATATAGACATCAACTTGAAAAGTTGAAACACTAGCTTTTTACTATAACTGTTAATAATTATTATAGGTAAAATAATTTATGAAGAACTTAAATCGAATTAAAATATAATATTTCATTAGGCATATAGTGACCTATATAAGTAACAGCTATCGGAAAAAATGCTGTCATGCGTACAGTATATAATATAGTTTATCCTAACTTATAGGCACGAATTCACGACAATGCACAAAATTGTGTGCCAGTCCTATTTTTATTACGGTCTTATCGTTACTATCGTTGTCGTCCGTAATATATGTAATACCTAATCCGTCATAATGTTTAAAAAGGAAAATATTTTGCCCTCCCCTTGACAAATTCCTGCGGACGCCCTTGCCTGCTAGGATCACATTTCCGGTTGATACATTCTGGTATCGGCGTAGCTATATCTATATCAGCTATCGATTAAGCCTAATAAAGAATATTTTTTATTAATATTAATGGAAAGTGGAGGAAAACGGACAGAGGAGGAAAAGGGTATCTCGTTTTTGGAGGGAAATGGCTACGGCCCCTAAAATAGTACAAACTGTCCGCGGTTTTAATTTTTTCTAGGTGACCGTACAATGTATCCTACAACCGGACAATGTTGCTATATAAATAATGGACTTACTGAATCACCGGCGTGTGACTGCATTGTGTAGATATCCAGACATTTACATATAATTTCCGACCTTCGCAAACATACATGGCATGGCGTCATCGAAGATTCCTTGAAACCAAGTCCTGAGGATATCCAGCAGATTAAAGATATTAAGACTTAAGTTTATAAATATATCATTATCGACTATCGTATGCAATAAGAATGTTACCTTATACTATGAAAATCAAATATTAATAATATAATAATAATAATATTAATAATATTAATAATAAATTATTAGCCCGTTAAATTTCTAATTTACTTAGTTTTTTCAATTCTATTATCAAATGCTATATGGTTTTTGTTAAATGCTGCATAAAATGCCATGCAAATAAATAATTTAGTTATTGATTGTTATAGAGTCTATGGGTAAGATTTCTGACTGAGGAGTATGTAATGTACATGCTAGTAATTTCATAGATGCAGCCACAGCGACTGTAGGTAGGTCGTGGCGAGGTTGGTAGATTGGGTGGGTCGGTTGGGCTTACTTCATGTGTTACGGGTAAGCGGAAACCTTAGACCGGAAGGATGTTAGCCGTTCACACCCCAGCTCTTTTCCGACAAAAACGAAAAAGGTACGATCTCGATATCCACCAAAGTCCAAAGGACGTTTCCTCCGAAAAATAGTTTGGTAACAAATGATTTTAATTGTTAGGCAATAATACGTACTAAGTGGTATAAGGGAGGGGGGGGAGGGGGTTAAAACCCTTTGATGGAAACAGGAATCGTATTATTTTTATTTTTGGCGGAAAAGTGCTGTTCATAATCATGGAAATTAATCAACCGGTTTCTTGCAGAAAAATACCATGACCACTTGGACTTCCCGCAATGGCGCATACCTACTTGTATGTGGTCGGTAGCTTGAATATGGTCTTACATACTTACATGCTAGCAGCTTGTCCGCACCTCTGGATAACCTGTCATCCGGTCGACTGCTTTCATCACGACTCTGGTTTAGCTGCAGCCGATGCTGTCGTCACCCGTCAAAGCCGCTCGTCCACAGAAGTTGAGACACAGTCGCCGCCTTAAGTCGCCACTGTCGGTTTTGGACATCGCCGGCGGGCTTCAGAACACGTAAGGAGAGTCGTGCCATCGCGGTCGTTATTTCTTTTTGATTTTACACCGCTGCGTTGACCGGGACGATCTAACGTCGTTTTGTTGTTGTGCATTTTGTTATTAATACTAAAATAATGATCTAAATGGGATATTAATGATGGGATGTCGACGTAGATCTATTGATTTTTTTATAGGGGATACGTTATGTACACGATCCGCGAACGGCTGCTGCAAGCACCTACACCTGCAAACTTTTGCGGCATTTACAGTATTACAATATATATTTATGGAGACCGGAAAAACTTTGGAGAGTCCACGTGAACCACGGCGAACACAATTTATTAAATCAAAGTTAATTTAGAATCCAATTTAGTCAATTTTTTTGTTAAAACTTGAAATTAATGGTATGGTTAGTTCTAATAAATATTTTTATATCGAACGGCATTGAATTAAAAAAAGTGGGACCTAGACAGACAATGAATTTATTTTGCCAATACCTTTATTGGGATAATTTACTGTAATATGTAATACCATGATACTATTATGTTCTATTGCGTTTCGGATATATATTAATATTATTATTGATCAATAATTTTTTAATTGAAAATATGATTGCAATTCATTCATAGATTAAATTAATAGGGACTGCACACCAAATTATTTAAAATTTATATTAGGTATATTAAATATTGTCTGTCGGTACACATACTCACACAAACTTAAACGCGATACGTCTTTCATTGCAGCTTCAAACTACATATGATATTATATTTTAAACCACAGATTGCATACAATTTTTAATTGAAATTGAAATCTATCAATTCCTATAACTATAGTTTTGACATAGTGTATTTATTCAGTATATCTAGTTCTTATAAAATTGTTAATTTACGATCGCCTACTACTTTATCTTTGTGTCCATCTTTTGTGACAGATCCACCAGTCAAAGGGACCCTCCTGTCTCCTGACAGACTACACCCGTGTCGCCGAAAATGAACCTTTCCCGTGCCGCCCAGATATCCGTTTCGACTGAAGCCATTTTAGTCGTTTTCAAATTAAGTTGGCAATGATTTTTGAATAATATAATATGCATCATATATCATTATTTTTTTACAAAAGTGTTTGTAAAAAGTCATCGCAATAGTTTTTACAAAATACATATTTAATTATACATTATTACAGTTATAATACAAATGACCAATTGATATTGTCTACTAAAAACTATTTTAAAATAATAGGTATTTGAGTTTCATTTATCATTATCTAACACAATATATTTTATTTTACTAGACTACTATATTAAATTTGTAGTTGTCGCGATCACATACTATCTTCCGATAACATTTATATACTAGATTTAATGACTGAATGTCCAACTGATGAAAAATTAGGCAAGTATTGCGATTATTTAGTGGACAATTATATTTCTGAGAACAGTGTTTTTAGTCCAACATTATGGCAAAGCTGGGCAAGTTAACCAATTTTCTTAACTAGTTAAAGTTAAGTCATCCTAAAATAAAAAATAACTAAGCTAAGTTAAAGTTAGTTTTAAAAAGTTACTGAATTTGAGTAACTAAGTTAAGTTACAAATTTTCATGAAAATAATAACTGAGTTAAGTTAAAAGTTAAGTTACTCTTTTTTTTAAATACCTTTAACTTACTCATAATCCCCGAACCAAAATTCACATATATAATCTCCTCCTTAAACCAATATTGTTAAATGGTATACAGGTCTGGGGCACTGCCAAAAAATCGAACATTCAAAAAATCCAAGAGTTCCAATCCAAAATCCTCAGACTTATAACCAATTGTCCTCCTTATATCTCTAATCACACTCTTCTCACAGATCTCCATATTCCTAAAGTCACTAAAACAGCCAAGCTTTTTTACTCCAAATTCAGAAACCGCCTTCATAACCACACAAACCCTCATGTTAAAAAGTTACTATCCATCTCCATCCCTGGAAATCCCCCTAGAAGACTCAAGCCACAATGGCCTCGAGATCTTATAAATTAAAAATCATAAATAAATGTAAATTCACGCCGGAGTGCCTTCGCTGGTTGGTTCTTCCCTCAAGATATTCAAGATCATAAATATAATTTAAAAGTAACCATCACTTATGCATACTGTACTTTTTTTTTATCTACAGATTATATAGTTTCTAGATTAAAAATAAAAAAAAAACTTACTCATAAACGTTTTTTTATCTCATCGTAGGAAAATAACAAGTTTTGATATAAACTATAAAGCAAAATAAATTAATAACAAATGCACAGACTATATTATTTTATAAATTATACAACTGTTTTAGATTATCGTTATAGCTGTACCTTACATACAAATCAAAATTATATTATATTTGCAATATAGTTTAAATATAAATATTTATTTATTAAAAACAATTAAATATAGTAGTTGAATTTTGAAATATGTTTTTTTTTCCATTTGTTCCCATTAAAATACAATAGAAATATAGAATAGAATATAATAATATAGTACCTATTTAATCATATTCTACTCAAAAAATATAAATTAATCTACTGCTGCTAGTTCTGCTATAAAGCAAACTTATGAAATTAATAATTATTTTCATTTTTAAATGTTGTCTAATCTAAATGTATCTTTTATGAATTTGAAAGAAAATGTTTAAAACATTGATACAAAAAAGAAAATATTTATAGTTCACATTAAAATATAAAATATTGAAATGTTACTTCAAAAATTGTTAACAGTCCTAATATCATCGGTTTATTAAAAGTAGCAACCAAACTATTAGAACTAATAGAAATGTTCAAAATGACTAAGTTAAGTTACAATTATTTATAAAAAGAAATAACTTAGTTGCTAGCTAAGTTATTTTCTACATTCTATTTTTTTTTAACTAGTGAAGTTAAAAGTTATCAAAAAAAGTAACTTTTAACTTGACTTTTAACTTTTTTACTAGTTACTGCTCAGCTTTGCATTATGGGCATGCATTTCGGCGAGCATACAGCTCACAACAAATTCGTGTGAATCGTTTCACTCGTATTTCAGTAAAATCTTTTACTCTAACTCTCTATCAATCATAAGTTGGTTAAGTATTGTACGCAATAATATCCAAACAGAAACGTATATCAAAATTCATAGCGTTGGAATTCCCAAAAAAACGAAGGAAAGACAAAAATACAACGAAAAACGTATACTTTTATAGTTTATATAGATCTGGCGAAGTTGCTATATAGGTATGAGTTTGAAAAATGCATGTTTAGAAAATTTAAAAAATAATAATTTTTGTAAATGTATTTTGTAATAACTTTACCTAATTCTAGTAAAAACAAATATTATATTATATCATGCTTTTAATGTTTTTTTTAAAAATTGTTTTTAGTAGATGATAATTTTTAACTGTAAAATGTATCATTGAATGTGTATTTTTTAAAAACTTTTGCGATAACCTTTTATAAAAATGTTATTAAAAAATAATTTAGTGTAAAATGTGTAATGCTTTTTTTAAAAATGTAATAATAATATATATATTATATTATTTAAAAATCATTGTCAACTTAATTTGAAAATTACTAAAATGGCTTTGATCGAAACGGGTATCTTGGGTGAAACGGGCCGCGTCTCTCCTGACGTTCTAAATCGGAATTCACACCCACCTTAAGTTATATATACATATATATATCATAGGTACCTAATCGATAATAATGTAAAAAAAAAAACCGTCACTGGACGTTGACATCGTGGCAATGAACCATAAACGATAAAGGTGAGGAATACTTCGTTTGCTCTTATAAATTAATGACATCCCCGGAATTTTTATTTGATTATTTTATGTTCATATTTTTATTTAGATTTATTGTACGTTAAAATAATATAGTTTTTTTCTACATAGAGGACAAATATCGATACGTTTCCTTTGCGCGTCAAAAGTATACAAAGAAAATATTGCTGAAATTAATTACTCAATGATCCTAGCTTTGTTTAATTTTTTGTTAATCTGTACGTACTTATTACAATCAATAGAATAAGTTGAATGACGATGTCAGTATTATTTAAATTTCATTAAATTTACTTGTGATTTTTTTTTTCAAGAATCTCAAAAAGAAAACTTTTTCAAGTCAGCAGCAGCAGCCGCACTAGTGTTCTTGGGCCAACTTCTTGCGTGACAGTACAGAACCGTTGCACACGTAGATACACGTGAAATATCAACACGTGATCTTGACGGAAAGTAACAATATAGGTACCTAACAATGTAAAATGGATAATGCATTTATATAACACGTCACCTGTAGGTTATTGCATATCTACGTACGACTAGAGTTATAATTAGGGCTGAGAAATGAATGCCCCCAAAAATCGCAATAAATTGCAAAAATGTTTTAAAAATTTGTTCAAATGTTTATTGCTTACAATTTCAAAAATTGTGATTTTTTTCAGAAGACACTATGATAAAAGTATTGTTATTGTTTCTTTAATTATTTCGTGCATTCGTGTATATGAAAATAGTGGTCGACGACTTTGTACATAGCACATCTACTACGTATTCGATACTATATCCGACCACATTCTACTTCTACCAATATACTTGTTTTTATTACAACAATACACATTTTCTACAATTATTTGCATTAATAAATTTCAAAAATAAACTATCAAAATTGTCCTAAGAACTAGAAAATTGTTCTAAAAATCAAATAGCAAATAACGACGAATACAAATAACAATATCATTGTTGGTCAACAAACAAGGAATCCCTAACACACTTATATAAAAAGTACGCCATGCTTTAGAATACCAGAAAATTATTACGTTGCATCAAAATCCCAGCCAAAGTTATAAAAACAGAGATTTTTGATCACTTACAACCGGCCAGAGATGTATTTTATAGTATGTATATATTATATATATATGAATTAAAAATGTCTCAAATAAACAAATAGTTCTCATCAAAGTCTGCTAAATCGTGGGGAACATTATCCACCACCTTTATGAATTTAACGCCCAATTTTCGAGGCTCAAAATGTTTCCATACCATTCTATACGATTGCTTTTTACAAATGATTGAATGTTCGACCCATTAAATACCACTATACCGTTAGATTATTACAACTAACTGGAAACTTGTATCTGAATTCTGCGGAATATAATATGTCAAGTTTATAAATCACTAAAATATACACAGTTAAAATCGCGAAAAAGTATAAGTGTAATATCATTTTTACACGAATAAATCTGACCTATAGCTATAAATAACAATTATACTAATCCGGTTTAACATTAATATTCAGAAATTACCGAACTACATTATGATAAACGTATTGGTTACGGAAATCTGATTAGGTGATTGAACGGACAACATAATAATAGTATTATTATGATATTGTGGCTTGGCGCGGTCCGTACACTCGACTGCGGAAACGCTATGAGTGTACGTATCTGCCGGTGTTGCTAGCTCCCGGATGGGTGACCACCCGGGATTTTTTTGGCAATAAATCCTTACCACACATACAAACGTGTTTCAACCAACCATTCCTCCCCTCCCCCCCACCTACAAACATAAACAGCTAATGGCCATAGTTGCCGGGCTTGAGTTCAATGAAAAAAAAAAAAATAATAATAATAATATTATTATGTTTGCACTCCGAGAGCATATAATTATATTACATTATATTCTGAATTGTTTTCAAATTACTATACTATTATTATCATGCAACGTCCGACGAAGAAAAATATATTTATCATGACAAAGTATAAAATGACGTTGAAATCACCCTAGAATTAATTTATATAAATGAATATTTCGTAAACATTACCAATTGTCTATGATGTATATTCAAAGATGATATCCTCTAAATCACCACGAGAAATAAAAACCAATGTCTAATTTATGGAATATATTATATCGTGTATAATAATTTATCATATTGTAATTTATAACGGTCAGTTTTTATTCTCAAGTACCTACCTGGCTACCTACGAACCAATGGATAGGATTACCTTGCACGTGGACTAAAATTATAAATAAACCAAGAACAGATTGAGGACCTAATTTCAAAAAATTTTAAACAGTAATTTTACATCATAGTATTTATTTTTATTGTTACATTTCTAACGACATCTACTTAGTTTATACGAAACACATTAAAATCACACGATAATTGAGAAGCATAGTAATTGTTACATGGAAGTTATAATATTTTATAATATATACTATATAGGGTATAGATTAATAATAATGTTTCATATATTTCAGTATTATAAATCTCTCTTATATTTTTAATATTAATTATTATTTTTACTTCAAACTGTGCTATTTAAAATATAGTCAAATTAAAAATGTTTAAATGTATGTATAAAATGGAAATATAATCTTACCAAGAAAATCGTCTAAGCCTAATACATAATAATATTATAATATCGTATAATACACTACATTTAAAATAAGACACGACTACGAGGGTAAAAAAATATTTAAGTACCTATAGCGTACACTATTCTAAAATTACTATAATTATCACAAGTAAAATATCATCTTTAGTAAAACCTTTTTACGATAAAATTAACAAAATAGTTTTTCAAAATAATATTTAAAATGTATCCTTTCGTAATGTAACCATAATATGAATGGTAAAAGTGATTTAAATTCGTAGACCGTTTTGAAATATTTGTTTTAATCCACAGCTGTGATAGCTGCCCATTTGAATATACGCGTAGGCCAGAAAATCTCTACGAATCGAAAAACACTTTTTGTCTGAAAACATGCGGGGACGTTTTGTTGATAGGTTCGGTTAGATGATATTAAAAAAAACAATATAAGTTAAATAAATATATCGCACTAGTGTACGACCTATAGATAGAACATAAACCTATAATATATATATACCTAATTCTAATATATCGGGGCATGCATGGATTCCGCCGATTTTGTATCGAGTCTGCCGAGCCTCAAAAATCTTACGAGATACAATATAAATATTTAAAACTCTGATGTCCGCATGCATATATGACTATGCGCACGGGCACAAGTGTTTGTATAGTCGGAATGTCATTATATACCGTGGTTAATATTAAACCGCGAGGTACCTTTTTTCAATTAAACATTTTAAAATCGAGCACATATTGCCATTCGTCACATTATAAATTAATATCATCGGAAAACAAGAAAACATAATTAATAATAATCGGCGACTATAGTTATTAGCTCCTATCCGGACGTTGGCCGGTTTCGACTGGTTTACATAAGACTCGGCGGAATCGATTTAAGTCGATAATATTATTATATACCTTTTGTGTTTCAAAACAGGATGTAACGGCGGAACGGATGCGAATGCACCCAATATTTATGTAATAATTCCTGCGTGTGTGGCTGTAGTTGTTGCAGTGGCGTGTCGGAGTAGGAACGGACCGCTTGTGCGACCAACGGCGTGGACGACGTCACGAAATTTTCAAATGATACCAGGGAAAGAACGGCACTCGGCGTCCGGTGACCACGGTCGTGGAGGACTCGATCGTGGAGGCGATGGTCGCAGAAGCGGTGGCTGTGGAGGCGGTCGGAAAACGCGACGACCGGAGTTGGTCGTCATGGTCATGTGTGCAGTGGTTGTCGATAAGGTTCCAAACGTGCAGTGGGTACGGCGATAGAACGGTGGCGGCAAATAAGGTTCACATCATGGTGGTTTTGGGATAGACGGCCACCTTGGTCGGGAGCCCGGACATGCCGATGACGTACTTGTAAGTGGTCGGCGGCCGGAGAATGGTCTTGACCACCCTCTTCTTGCTGCGGCTCTTGCGCTCGCTCCCGACCACCCGGTCGAGTACGGTGCGCAACGATATGTACCACTTACGCTTGTTGCCGCCGCCACCACCGTCGCTTCCGCTGCCGTCGCTTCCGCTGCCGTCGCTGCTGTTGCCGCCACTGCTGCTGCTGCCGCCACTACTGCTGCCGCCACTGCGGGTCGTCGACGATTTCTCGCCGTCGCCACTGTAGCAGCCCTCGTCGGTGCTGCCGGAGGACGAAGAACCGTTGGCGCCAGTTCTGCTGATGCCGTCCTCGGACCAACTCTCGCAATCGTCGTCAATGTCACTACCGCCGTTTCCGCTTGAGCTCGAGTCACCGCCGCCGCCGTCTTCGTACATCACCATGCTGCGGAACGCATACGAAATGCAATCGCGCTGTTGCTCCATCTGTTCGGTGGTTTGGACGTCGTTGTTCGGCATGACGTGTTCGGTGCAGGTGCGGGCGCGGTCAAAGTGTCGGTCTGCTGAATCGGTTGCGGTCGGAAACGGAACGGACGGATTTCAGCGAGTGACCGTAAATAATTACGAGTGATATAATTATGATTGTTGTGGGATGTACACCCCCTGAGGGTTTTCGGTTTTCGGTTTTCGGTTTGTCGGTTTACTACTGCAGCGCACGGCTATGTGTGTATAATAATATTACGGTAGTGATATGATTATACGGTATCACAATGATATGCCGGTATAAAATATTATATCGTATATCGCTGCAGATACGAGTACCGGATACGAGTGAACGACTGAACGGCCGTGTCGCCTGGCGCGCAGTCTTTATACGGCCGCGTAAGGCCGTGCGGTTCCACGTGAAACGCGGCCCACACGTGACGAGCGCCGAAACGCGGCAGCGCAGTCGCGACGCTGCGGCGTGTCGCTGGGCCGCGCGTCGCCGAGACGCTGCGCACACATTCACGTCACCGTACACGTGACGCGTGCTGCAAGACGGTCGCGGGGTGCTGGCGACTCGCGTGTGCTGTAATTATTATTGTATTTTATCGTTTTGACATTATATAAACCGTCGCCCACCGATGCTTGTGCCGTGTGCACGTGTGCGTTACCGACGCGTTGCATGCGACTCGACGATGACGGTGAACGGCAGTGTACCAGATATAAGACGGTACATGCATTTTGTCGTCGCACATAATATATTATGTATTGTGTGGTACCTACCGTGGAAAACCTGTACCGACCTAAGTTCACAGGGAATTTCGTGATGTGCCGGGTGGCAACACACGAGTGACTCTAATTATTAAGGCTGTGAATTAAGTGCATTTGAAATACCTAATATAACATTCGCTAAAATCCTTGAAAAATATATTTCAATCTACAAAACTGCAGTAAGTATATAATAGCGTGCATTATACTATAAATCCGGAAAAATGCCTTTCAAAAATTTAAATATAAAACGTAAAGAAATCTGTATTGAGAAGGAAACGAGTCGGGAACATGGGCATAGGATGGGGGGGCTAAATATAGCTCTCCTGGAATTTTGTTTAGGTCCCCTTCGTGTACATTTTTAGGCTATAGCCCCTCTATGTAAATTTATTACGTTACGCCTATGGTTGAGAAAGCTCACTAAGCTTTCCTAAACGCTTTCTGAAACTGCTCAGAATTTTCGATTTTGACGTCCCAAAATACCAACTAGACTCACTTTTCTATAAGAAAAGGTGCTGATATCGAAAATCGGAGCATTTTCAATATCCAAAATGCTGACAGACAGAAAAAAAAATGAACACATTGTAAAATCAATACATTCTTTCGCTCCGCTCAGAATCCAAAATGAGCTTAAGCCAAAATTAAAATAAATTATGACAACCATTTTGTGGCACACCTAGGATAACTTTAACGAATCGAGACGCATTTATACGTTAAAAATAGATGATCCACTAAGGTGATAGGTACCTGATTCTAGATGCACTTGTAACATTAGAAAATAAGGGTCGTATTCAGACACACACAGAAAACTCCATTTTCTCATATTGAAAGTAATATTATAAATTATTGATGTTTTCATAAAGAAAATAATGTGAATTATAATCATATTTTTTATTGATCTGATAATATGTGTATAATATACAGTGGCGTACCCAGGGTGGTTTTGGGTGTTAACCCCCCCCCCCCCCTCCTCCCTCCTCATAATCCTGGCTACTCCACTGATAATAAAATAAATTATATTCACCAAAGAAAACATTCATGCATAATAATTTATTATATTATAGCAGAGTTAGTGCAGATAAATTATATTGCAATTCGTGTTTAATTTCCTAGTTAAGTTTGTTGACATTCTGATAATTTAGGTATAATGTATTATGTACATAGATTATAAGCATATATGCGATATTTGTTACCTGTCTTTGATTCACCACAGTGACGTAGCCAAGTGGGGATAAGGGGGCTATAGCCCCCCTATTGACTGTGTCTCTATTGGACTCCTCTAATATCACGCCGTCCAGTCCTGTATATTTGTACCCCCTCCCCCATATTACCTAATGTATATATTTATTACAGATTGTATATATTCTTGTTTTCTAATTAAAAAAAAAAATTAAATCTTTCAACATCGAACTAAACCATAAAGGGTATAAATATTTTTTAATACAATTACTAAAAATAATTTCAAAAATAATGTCATAGAACACATTAACCGCGTCATTTGGAAATTATGAAACACGCAATCCCAATTAAAAGTAGCTAATGATGATCTAATAATATTATAATTACAGATTAAATAATCATACCCATATAGTTACATTAAAATACAAAGATTGAGTATTAAAATATATTTGAAATTTAATTAGTAAAGCAGGATGATACAAATAATTTATTGGAACCAACGCATACAGTACACATTCAATTTCGCCTATAACGCGTTTAATAAAATTAAGTCTAAAATTGAATTTTTATAATTTTTATTGTATTAAATTGTCTCAGATTAAGAGAAAAAAATTTAGCTACCTAATGTGCCCGATTCGATGTTACCATAATTATGAGAAACAGCCATATCACTAATTTATGTCCATTTAATAGCCGGTAAATCTTAATCATCTAATACAATAATGTTGTCACTATTCTAATTACATAACAAGCTATGACCCAGTAACGGACTGGACGACCGGGTTACCAGGAAATTTCCCGGTGGGCCGCTGCTCGTATAAAACATATATATTTATTAATATTATTATTGTGAAATTATATATTAAAATATTACCTAAGAAGTAATAATTATGTTATTTTATTGAGGGGGCTGGATCGTAATCCTTTCTAAGGAGTAAAAACTAGGAATTTTATATTTATTTTCAGTTTATATGGCCAAGGTATGTGAATGTGTTGAAAGTAAATGAACATTAGTGTGTGTAATTCATAGTAACTGGATATGTACGTCTGTAATTTTACCTACGCGCATGCACAAGTCACCAAATATTACTATTTATAAAATTACAAACATTTTTTTTTTTTAAATACTGCCAGTGACTTCAATCACTACGCTCAATAGGGTGTTCCGATTTAAATTTTGAAAGCAGATTTGAATTCTCCTCTAAATCGTCTATGCTTTAACTGTCGCACATTTTTCATATTCTATATCAATGTATTTAAATTTGAATTATGTATACGATCTATTTTTACTCTTTTTGTTGGTAAATTTCTAAGTAAAAACAATAAAAATCAGAAAAATCAAATTATTAATGCATAGATAATTTAGTGAAAAATTCAAATCAGCTTTCAAAATTAATATCAGAACATTATATTGGGCGTAGTGATTGAAGTCGTGAGTTATGTTTTCGACCGAAAATAAATCACACTCCAGCCCCCTTAAAATCAAATTGATTGTAGTTTAAATTATACACATAACAATTATTTGAGATGTATTCTAACCAACAAATTTACAATAGTTATTTTATTTTGTTTTACGTCAATTAATTAAAATATTTAAAAATTTAAAAGGTAAATAATTGTGTTTACAAAAAAAAGTATATGCATATATATTATATAAAGGGCCATTAGTATATTGATGAGGGCCTCTAAAATTATGATTTTCCCGGGCTGTTTTTTTCTCCCAGTCCGCCACTGCTATGAACCGTGCCTTAAAACCGTATAATTAGGTGGAATGTTTATAGCGCCAATTAAAAGTATAGAAGAATCAAAAGACAATTTTTACAAAGAGTTTTCCAATATTATTATTCAGGACAGTTACACGACACCAATGATATTTGATTTAACAGCAATTAGAATACCACCTCCTCTAGTAACGATTTTGAAAACACTATTGTTGTCTGTCACAACGGAATATGATATAATTAGGAAGAAGATTAAGTTCACAGTCATATACCTCATGGCTTAACCTGCCAATTTCCGATAGTACAATAATATGCCATCATTATTATCATCATTGCTATAAAGCAATATTACGAGAAAATACGTCCAATTTAGTATTTAGACCACGGATTTATAACGTTTGTTATAGGTACCTTCTTAAATAATATGTTCTTCTTAATTATAAATTCCCTGTACATAAAAAATTTAAAATTGAGTACAGAGTAATTCCATATAATATGTGATACACTAAGATTGGACACTAAGATTTTACTAGAAGTGTAAATAAAAAAATTTTATATTTTTTTTTTTTATTTTTTTTATTTTTTTTATAGACTTACCCCCCCCCCCCCCCCCGGTATCACCACTGATTCACCGTCAACTAACAAGGCAAATGGCAATAAATATTGTGAAAACATTCGATAATATTTACTCATACAATATCTTTTTTTTATCATCCTGGGATTTCATCCTGCATGGTGGTAACCTACTGTTAGTTTATTACTTTCTACTAATCAAGCAGCCAGTCATCAACTCCGCATAACCGAAGACATTACAATCTCAAACCAAATTATTATGTGCATGCAATGACAAATTTGTTGACATTATAAACGAAGTGCAAAGCTGTGTAGCTGGACGACTGTACATATTATATCGAAATGTCATATAGAAGTAACTTCACAATCTTTTATTATTTTACGAAGAAAATTCATCGTGTTTTACATGCAAAAAAAAGGGAAAACAGCACCCCCCCCCCCCCCGACGAATGGTTTCGTTACTCGTTACCTTTACCGGGCTCCCGAGGTACTGCGTATAACTGCCGCGAAATGCCACAAGTGGTATCTCCTTATCTTCTTTATATCGCGTCTCCCACATCTAATCTCGAGTACATATCATTATATTATCAACACTAGAAAAGACATTACCACGCCAATGATGACTAGTGACTACTACCGGTCTACTGATAATAATTTAATTATAAACTATCATAATAATTTTGCAAAAGATAAAAAAATTTAATTTTTTCAGTAAGTGGCACCAGAAAATATGTCGTTATACGCAGCTGCCCGCCCACACTTTGCCCATTATTTTTTGTATATCACGTATTATTATAATTTATTTGATACCTACCTGAATATTATTGATAAGTGATAACAAACTATTTATTAGATCCTATACACTACCCCTATTAAATGGAATCGGAACACGTGTACTAGCTGTGTACTGCAATGTGATCACCGATCACGTGAAATGGCAGTATACCCACGTCGTATAATAACCATACATACACGAATATACTCCATACACGTTGTACCACGGCACGTAGGACACTAAAAGTAAGCCGCCGGCGAAACGCACGTTAAATCAAAACCACCCTCTCTGACGGGTCTCCTACCCGCGAGTAATGGACGGGTGCCTTTTTGCAAATGCATGCCATTCCATGTGCGTATACTTGTCGCATAGACCTTAGACCAATGACGCGTGTAACGCCACTTCCTGGTTGCATTTAAGAATACAGGCATTTCCTATAAAAACCATATCATTGTGTGATTTTCGGACGTGACCTACCTAATATTATATAATTATAAATGCGAAGAGCGAATTTCCGGACACAAAAATGTCCCTTTGTTTTTCCGGTGCTGTTACTAGGACGTGTCAAGCTACAGTATCCGAGTATACTTAAATTGGTAGGTTGAGTTAGAGATATTATTGTCTTGCAATAGTCGAAGCCCCAGTTGGTAAGCAAACAATGATAACAATTTTTAAAAAATGTGAAACAAAATAATTATATTATCTATATAGCCTATAGGTAGTCATTTAACATTTTACCACTCGGAAAATAATCGATATTGAACACACACGATAAAATAACTTATATCGAGTTCATGACCTAAACAAATTAATACAATATTGAATATTTGTAAAAAATTCTCGTGGTTATTATTTACCTACTTATTTTTATCTTAAGTGAAATTAATCATTCAACAATTTTTAATCGAACCGTGCACAACGCACATCGACATTACGCTTTCGCTTTACCTTTCACAACCTCCCTTTTTTAATTTTTGTGTCTGTCATCACCGTTCGGGGCAGTAAAACTGCTTCGATTTTTTTCGACAGTATCTTGTCCGAAGGGAAAGTGAACCTATTTGGTGCATTCGGGAGGTCAAAATACAAAATATCCAATAGTTTTCGAAAGCGCATGGAAAAAACTTAGAAATTAAGGTAAAAGGGGAATTTGTACGTATAATCGGTTTTTGACAAAATCAATTTTGGTTTTTGGGTGTAACTCTAATTCGTGCTTACCTTTATTACGCTGTTGACGCTGTAAATTGAAATTGAAATAAAATATAATAATGGGTATCAACACTACCCATGTATATTATATTCTTTCAATGTATACCGACTCGCTGCTAATTCGCAAATAATAATAAAAATAACAGAATATGGCCGTTTTTTTTATAGAATAATAATATAACCGACTGATTAAAAACCTACGTACCTATTATGGAATACGCAGGTACCTAGCATGATTTTTGTGGTAGATGGTAGCTATTTTTATGATCTTACAGCACCACGTTCAACATTCTCGTAGTGTTCCTATTTTAGGTAATATCATACGATTACAATAAATAAATTATAATAAATACTAGTATTATGTAAACAATATTTTACAAAAACATAATGTTATTTCGAGAATATGACTGTAAAGTAGTGACTTTATCGTGATATCGATAAGTGTAATGTGCTTTATATGGACAATAATAACAGCATACGGTTAACCAACATTTTTTTTCAGAGAACACATTTATCCAATGGATAACAGACTATAGTAAAAGGAGGAATTTCAAAATCTGCCCCAAGACGACATATTCTTTAACTCGGCACTTGGCATATAAATAAACTAAATATATAACCCGACTTCGCCTGGGGAAAAATGAACAATTAATATAAAATGCTGCATTACTGTGTTGTATTGGTGTATCTCAGTATTGGTGTAACCACATAATCTCAAAAATATAAAAACACAGTTTTTTTTGTTTAATTTTGGACGAAATTACATATTAAATAACTAAGAATAACGATTTTAGTTATTTTGTTGTGATTTTATAATATTAATTCAACTTACCGGTTACCGTATTAATAATAAGAAGTAACAATATATATTTATGTAATATATTATAAAATATCCACAATGACAAACCGTCTCCGCTCAGAATCGTTTTTCGTATACAATGATATAATATCATTGAATTCAAATGTAATACCATCTATTATACAGTGACGGCTCCAGGGCCCCCCTAAGCTGTATTTCTAAACAATTTTAAAAAGTTAAAAACAAAACTACAAAAAAAATCTTCGACATTTTCTGAAAATTATGATTTTCCCCCTCCCCCTAACCATGTCTCTAGAACCACCCCTGCACACTTGTAAGTTGTAACACACTGTACAGCAGAGCAATCTAACAAGACCCCAAACAACAAAATCGGTTCTCCAGTTTCGGAAATCTACCTCGCTAAATGAAAATCTAGCGAAAAAAAACTCTTATTTTATTTGTGAAGAATTAAATAATTTTTTTTACTGGATAATCCCTTTTAAATGAGTTATCGATCAACTTTCTAGCTATCGTAGTTTAGGAGAAAAGTTAAAAAATAGAAATTTTGGGATCGTCCACGCCGACGTTTTTATGGATTCAAGTGGTTATACCTTGGGCGTGATATCAAATCTCTCTCATTAATATTTTATATTAAAGCTAGCTAAATTACCCACCTACTCATCATTAGTGAGTTACATTTTTATTATTTCCTATTTAATACAAAATCTTGAAGTTTTCAAAATTCAGACTTTTTCATTTCAATAACCATACTTACTTGATTAAAAATTAAGAAAGTAAAATTCAATTTGATTGATTCTACAAAACAGGATTAATATTCCCGTTAGTTCGTATAGTGTTTTTTTAGGACAAAATTGCATTATTACCGGGCACCTTAAGTTAAAAATATACCTATCTTATGAATGCATATTTATCAAAATCATACTAATTGGCAACAACGTGACAACTGGCAGCATTATATGAGTATTTTAATTAAAAAAAAAAACGTGCACGTGAAACGGCGCAACGCAGTTAAATTATCGAAAAAAAAATCATAAATTTATATGGGAATACAAAAAAAAAAAAAATTTGTCAATGATAAGCTCAATATAGGACGTTCGAATCCTACGTCATTGGTATATCACGGAACAACCTTATTACATACGTAATAACCTACGTAATTATTATATTATAATACCTAACCGATTATTTTCATTGTACGAAACGACTCAATGCTTATATCATATATTCCAGGGCTCGGAACCGAAATATAAAAAAGCGGGTAAGTGGATGTTGCTCTGCTGTACAGTAGGTTAAAAGTGAATCAATGTATAATGGGTTGTATTAAACTTGAATTCAATGGTATAATATTATCATTGTATAAGAAAAACGATTCCGAGAGGAGACGGTTTATCAATCTGAATTTTTTTAATTTTTATTATTTATTATAGCCTTTAAGCTAAATTAATATTATAATATTATAATTTTTTATGCGTTGCTACGGTGATAAACAAACCGTTAGAAATTAAAATCCCATTTTAAGCGGTTTTTCGTAATTTGTCAGTAATCTTTCCCGTGGCATTAAATAACTATTGAGAAAATCGAAAAATCACCTCTCTAAAGTACCATATTGATCTAATTTGCTAAAAGATAAGATATTATATGTTGAAATCAAAGCACTTCTTCTAGTAGAAATTATGTATACAGGGTATATAAAAAAAAAAAAATAAATACCATTGTAAAACCACTAGCTTCCTCGCTCCGATCAGAATCTAAAATACCGGTATTTTAACCGGAACCTATTGAAAATATTAGAACCTGGTTCGGAACCGATAATTGTCGGAAGAAAATTTTTCGTTTTTTTCGGTTATTTTGGTTTTTTTCAGTTAGTTCTAGATTTATTTAATTATTTAATATTTTTAGGTAGGTTATACATATTAAATAATAATAGTTTATTCTTAAATTTTGTTGTAAATGTATACAAATCAGTCAAACAGTTTTTTAAATACAAAATATAATTGTTCATAAGGTTATTTTAATTTATTATTATATTGAATTTTACATGAAAAATAAACTATACATTTTGTCTTTTAAACACCAAAAATACTATTTTTAAATGTCTATTCTAGATTAAAATTTGAAAGTAAAATAAATTGTATTTCTGTATTTTATTATATTATATGTATATTATGGTCTCATATTAAATTAGACCGACAATTATCAAAAATGAATTCAGATTTTGAAACTTAAATGTTGAAATAAGAAAAAGTCAATTAATCAAAATAACTTTTAGTAGAAAAGTAATAAATTGGAATCTATTGAACAATGAACATTCATTTCAATATCCTTTACAATAAAAAATTATATACCACGTGCAAACTACCTATGAATCAAAATTAATTTACAAGAACCTATAATTTAAGATAATACATCGAGGCAGAGTTCCATTCTCAAGTATTATAGTAAGCTAATTGGTGATATAAACAACTACAAAGTTTGTCACTTTGCCACATGCACATCATACAAAACTCTAGTCTATTATAATAAAACCACTTTTTATAGAGACCATTGAGTATTTGAGTGTTTGATTGGATCAAATTATACAACATGAGCCAACCTTATTTTTAAAAATTTGTTTTGGATGTTTT
The DNA here is from genome assembly GCA_008086715.1 of Sitobion miscanthi. NCBI lineage: Eukaryota > Metazoa > Arthropoda > Insecta > Hemiptera > Aphididae > Sitobion > Sitobion miscanthi. Next base: position 9,651,719 of record CM017800.1, on the reverse strand, counting down.
CAAAACAAAATTATAGTAAACTTATTAAGTCTTTTAACCCAATAAGGCTACTATATAATTTGATTTTATTATTTTAGAAAATATATGTATGAAGCTTATACTTGGTTTTTTTTTTACTTTTTGAAAATTATATATGTATACCTCTAAATATCGGTATTTACCGGAACCGAAACCTTAATTCTGTAATTTTAAGAACCGGTACTGAATTTTTATTTTTTTGAAGAACCGAATTGGAACCGAAACCGAAAAAATCATAAATGTTCCAAGCCGTTGATATATGCATCCAAAATCATTTCGAGGATAATTTTTTTTTGTTCATTCATAAAATTCTGCTTCACGCTGAACATAAATGTATTTTCTCCCGAGACTTGTTTCTTTTTTAAATAATTGGAAACTTATTGTGTTTCTAATTTCCATACATGATATAGTTTTTGAAAAATGTATGTGCGATTCGTAGAAGACCGGTACATATTTCAATACAAATATTGGAACGTTTCTCATGATTTCATCATAATTTTATTTTTATTTTCATATATATTATACATAATATACATAAAGAAATCATAAATGACGTGTATAGTCGTGTATTTAATGGCTTTTAAAATGTGCTGTTCATAAAACAAAATACGCTGAGTCGTAAATGAGCTTTTAAATCTGCAGTCAAAATGCTCGAATAACCACGATACATAATAATATATTATAATTATATGGAATTGAAATATGAATTATACACTCCATCGTTATTTGCAAAAACAGTTTCAGCATTACACTAACAGTTTTAACTTGCTTCCGATGTTGACTGTTTATTTTTTTTTACCGAACAAAAGTTTTAGGGTCGTTGGTCGTTGACTTATAATAATTGACATGAAATTGTACGTGTACTATAATATGTGAATAATTTAAATACCTATGCAATTAGTTTATAAACCTTTCAGTTGTATTGTCTCGATAATTGCTCAATATTAATGATAGTAAATCGATGAGATTCGTTTTGACCTGCAGAAATCCGTTAAGTTGTGTGGTATACCGGGGAAGAACTCAAAAAACCTATTGCATAGACCATACGCTATATTGCAGTTCAAGTATAGACGGGGTACGTGGTAAGTGTTTAATGGAGATTTTAATGCATATTATAAAGTTTTGTTTTAGATTTTCATACATTTTAGGTACAATTAATGTATACGTTACTTGATATTGTTACACGTAGCGTAACGCAGGAGTTTCTTCGCGTGATTTTTTTTCTTAATTATTTTATGCTTATCTAACGTTAGACTTATCCACGTCCGAATATGTGAATATTTTACAAGTTTATACCTATTATATTCGTAACAGAAAAGAAATCGTCATAATTGTGTGTTGATAGGTAGTTAAAATGTATACACTAAAAACAATATATTTTAGGTGTACACCATACAAACTAAATAATTACTGTCTAAGTAAAGTTAAGTTTACTGTTAAATATATCATAGCCGATAGAATCATTTTATTATCTGAGATTGTATAACATTATATTATATAATATAATACACTTCGCAAACTTACAAAACATGTGCGTACATATAACAGGAATGGCAAACCTATAGCACGCGTGCCAATGCGGCACGTTGGCTAAATTTCAACAGCATGCGCACATGTTTATGTTTATTTCAATCTTGCATTTAACGAAGAAAAAAATTGTGGACAAAATTCTTTATTACTCCCAAAAAAATAAAATTTCAAATTTTAAAAGTTCAGAAATCGCTGTATTTACGTAAAAGTGTATTTTCCACATCGATTTTTTTCAAATCAAAACAGAAAAATAATACATTGTTTGACGAAACAATAATGCTGCTTGTGTTTAATTTAAATAATAATTAACACAAAACACGACTGGTACTAAAATAATGATATTGATTTTTTTTTAAACCCAATCACCCTGAGGAAAAATTGTATATAATAGGTACATAATATTACTGGAACGTGTTTTTTTTTTTATAAAATTTTGATTATAATATTTTGGCATGTGACCCGAAAAATGTTCATCAACCCTGCGGGTAAATACATTTATACGGTATATAGTGCATAGCAATTCAATTTTACTCTAATAGTCTATAGAACAAACGATTGTATATATATATATATATATATAAGTTATAAACTATATATAACACACAGTTCTCAAATATTTTATGTACATTTCAATGGAACATTTTTTTTTTATATTGTGTTTATTTAATTTCCGTTTTTATCACGAAATCAAACACCTAATTTTAGTTAGTAAGTGTCACCTGCCGTAATTGTACTAACAAAAATGTGTCTGTAGATCGTGAAAAAATGCGAATAGACGAGTAATTTCAATTTAATTTCAGTTCGTCTCTTGGGTTTAAAATGTATCAATATAATAATCTGAAATTCTCAGTATTTTATTTCATTATATAAGAGACACACAAAATCCATTTATAGTATTTTATCGAATTTCACTATACATCAATAGCTGTTGTCTGTTGTTCATTACAATTAATGAGAAAAAAATCGATAATATATATATATATATATATATACAAGGCTGGGCATTAACGAATTAAAAGTTAAAATTAAGTTAAGACGTTAATTTAATTAACTCGTTACTTTTTTTTCCAAATTAACTTTTAACTTAATAAGTTACTTTTTTCAAGATTAACGTATTAACTTCAAATTAATTTTATTTCAAAAGTATCTAAATTAAATTAATTTTTGTCCGAAGAATAATGCAAATTTTTGAATGGGTTTTTGCTTTGATATATTATTTTAAATTTCCCAAGTAATTGTCTTGAGTGTAAAGAAAAACTATCTAATAAACCATATTATGTATCTGGAATTTTTTATTTTTGCAAATTAGCAAATTTTAACTTTACACTAAGTTAAGTTACTTTTTTTTCAAAGTCAATTCTTAACTTAACGATTAATGAAAAAAAATACGAGTAACTTTTAACTTAACTTAACGAGTTAAAAAAAATCGTTAACTTGCCCAGCCTTATATACATATATTGTACCAGTTGCTTAAAGTAATACACCTATGATATAAAACAAATAGAAAAACAATCAATTTTATATCACACTGAGAATTAGTTTTTATTGTTTCATTTTGTTAAAAACAATAATTTATAATTTTCAAGACACATTTAAATGACGTGGTAAAATTATTGATACATATTTACACGGAAGTTAGGCCCGTTTTTTTCAGTATTGCAAATCTCTCTTATTTTTACATACATTTGATAAGTACCACGTGGGACATGCCCCACACAAAAATAATTTCATTATATCATGATCGTATACCAAAAGCGATTATAAAATTAAAAAAATTGTATAAAATTATCGTCTCATTGGAAATGAACGATAAAAAAAAAACATTTCAAATTGCATAAATAAACAAACCAGGAGAAACATCTCGAAAATATCGAAACGATCGTTACCCATACACAGTATAGGAAACGTCAGAGGGTCACAATGTATAATTATTATTGTTTTTCAGTCACAAAACCAATTTACGACTATATTATCTGGTCAAAATCACACTAGAAATAGATCAATGTGAATCATACGAATAATGATAATATCGCGGCATCCGGTTTTTGTAATATTTCATCACATCTCGGCAGATCGTCTGCCGGTCGTCGCGATGTCAGGAGCCCACTTCCCCTCACATCCTCCTCGGGTAGATGGCCACCTTGGACGGTAGTCCCGACATGCCGATCACGAACACGTACGTGGTCGGCGGCCTGAGTATGGTCTTGACCTGTCGCGGCCGTCGTCCACTTCCACCGCCGTCCATCATGTCGATGACCGTCCGCAGCGTCTTCAGCCACTTTCCCCTGCTGCAAGCCCGACCACGTTGGTCGAATGCGCGGCGACCATCTCGTCGGACCCAGAACCGTCAGAGTCGGAGGAGTCGAATGTCTTCGATCCGTCGTCTTCGTAAGTGTGGTACTGTTGCGTGACGGTCGGCCCGACTTCGTGACACGGCATGACGATGATGATGATGATATATTATAATATCTTTATCGTGTGTAGACGAATTTATTTAACATGAAAAGTTACTCACGATAGGTGTATCGTTAAACGGAAACGTAAAAATCGTGATGATATTATCGTACGAGTAATAATAATTATCGTGTTTCCAAAGTGTCGTCGCGTCGCGGGTCTGACGACGTTTGTGCAGCTGTCGGCGGCGGGCGAACGCTCTTTATACGGCGGACGACGGCGGCGCGGCGGCTGCGACGCTGTTGATGCGCGTGACGGAGTGTGCGATCAGTCGTCTTGGCGCGCGTGCCTCCGCCGCCGGTGTTCGCCAACAATAATAGGTAGGAGCGATACGCACGCGGGCACGCGGCTGACAACGTTGTGACATCGCTGATGTCGGTGCGCGTGCACGGGCCGCCCGGGACACACGACCGCGATGATACCTATACCGTATTGTTATTACGTATTATTGTTACGCGTCATATCGTTTACAACGTGCGATCAATTTTTATTGTTTATACGTTGTCATCTTTTGTTACCTGTGGGGGGGGAGGGGGATCATCGCTGACGTCACCGGGAGGATTTAGATCAGGAGTCTTTGCCGGTTAAGACTTTGACGATTGTGCGTCTATGACGATATATTATAACGAGTAGACCTGAAGATTTCTATGGTTTTTTTTTTCATATTTGTTCAGAAAGGTTAGAAAAATGTGAACGCATAAAGTACGTGTTTCATAACACATCGACACTAAAAGGTTATGCTTTGATTTTATTTGGAATATTTTGTAGTCATTGCACATAAATGCACATTTCAGTATATTGGACAGACTAAGAGCGTATAAATACACGATTGGACAAAATATTCCTTTATCCCGATGGAATTGAGATGACAAAATAATCCTATTTAAAATTGACTCCAGTTCCGGTGAGGAAATTGGTAGGTAACATAGATAACGTTTGAGCAAAGTCCTCGGTATAAAAAATTTAATTAAATTTCAAAAATATTAAATGGAGCTAGAGTCTATACATCAATGGATGTTTCACTCGAAGACCTAAAAATAAATGAATAAATATTTTTTTAATATGCAAGCGCCGCTTACCTCTGTTGGACAAGACCGAAATACATTTAAATCATTTTCTAGATCAAATTATATAAATATTAAATCATTAAATCTATTTACTTTTTACTTTAACATATATATTGTAATATTGTATACGTAGGTTAGGTACATTAACTAAATTTAACTAAATATTTCGGTGGCCTCGTGCACGTGTCCACCAATATATATGTATATCACGGGCCAACACGCATTCTTATAAATCAAGAGTTGCAAACCTATGGCACGTTGACTAAATTTAAAATAATTGTAATTCAATGTTTAATTTTGCATTTAATGAAAAAAAAATTGAGAAAGAAATTCTTTATTGTTTTTAAAAAATTAAGTTACCAATAATAACATTTTTGAACTTACTACTTCAAGACATAATATTTGATACTTATGTAAAAGGTTATTTTCCACAGTGAATTATTTCAAATCAAACTTAAGAAATATTGCATTGCAGTTGGATGAAAAAAATTTCGATTTCCACCGTGAATCTCAAAATCCTTGTTTAAGAACCTTTTTAAAATGTGAATTTTTGAAAATCCTTTTTTAGTGGGTCTTTACTCTTTACATCACAAAACTAAACTATACTTCATACTCCTAGCTTCCACCTTTTCTGGCTAGAATCAGTTGGTCATTCAGTCAGCTAGAACAAGTTATTTTATGTACATGGTGAATTTGTAAACATACTCAACCCCATTTTTTCTTTTAATACTACATTTATTCAAATTCTGATTATTAGAATTTTAAGTATAGCTATAAAGACCATATTTTTTGTACTACTTATGGCGTGTTTTGTTGTGATACAAACTTCTATTTTTAAATTCCCTTTTTACTACAAATTATTTAAATATTGAAAATGTACAAATGTCAAATTCTTAAAAATGTTGATGTATCTAAATCAAAATTCTAATAAGTAGTTTCTGAGTTATTTAAATGTTTATAATAAGGATAACAATCCTTAAAAATAGTTTTTAAAAATTATAAAGTATATGTACTATTATAATATGTGGTCTTCATTATACTTCGATATTTTTTACAAATTATTTATATACTGACAGAGCAATAGTAATTACTAATATTTTCAAATCATCCAAGCGCAAATATCTATTTAACCTATTACCATAGAAATATTATACTTATTAGGTAGGTACTAGGTAGTAGGTACCTAGTACCTTCACTAAGTTATATAACTCAAAAACTACTCGTTCAAATTTTGATTTAGATACATTAAAATTCTAAAAATTAAATACCGGCTGAATAATTAAAAGTGAAAAGGGGAGGGGATGCCTATTTGAAAAATAGAAGTTTGCATTGTCACAGAATAATTCTTAAGTGGTACAGAAAATCTCAAATATTCAAAAATATGATCTTCAGGTGTATCTAAACATTTTAAAAATTCAGGATATGAATATATTATGTATAATTTAAGCACAAAACTAGGGTGAGTAGGCTTAAAAATATTACCCTGTATATAGATGGAATAATACGATTTTATTGTTTTAGGCCAATTGGAATTTGTATTGCGGATAAACTAACGGATAAATTAACATATTGCATGATGGATTGTACAAATAGGTGAGCGGATAGCAGTCACATTGATTGCGCCTGGAGGTAAATTTGTTTATCTAATAAGTAATAATAGTAACCCAACAAGCATTCGATCGGACTGAGGTCAATGGTAGAAGGAAAAATAACGGTTTTACTAATTTGGGGTAGTATTACCTACTTGCCTATAGTATGAATTACAGTGTATCATTCAACTAAAATGCATTTTCAATAAAAATTATATTTATATTTAGTAATTTTGCTGGCGATGCACTTGATGTGTTGAATGTGCACAGTGGTTATGCACGTGTTCAGTTGTTAAGTACGGACCACGTCACTATGGTTATATATATTCTTAGACATACAACCGTATAAATCAAAACAATTAATACAATCATAAAACCGTATATTAACACGTTCACGACCACGCTACACATGTGATAATTATTATTTATTAATAATATGTATATGCGGATTATGAATGATATTTGCATAGGAAAAACAATAAAAAAATATGTTTTCATCTCAGATGGAACAATAATAATATAATATAAAATAGTAATACTTCTACGAACTACCGATCAGATAACACGTTTAACTTATATTTTATTAATAATAAGCAATTAGTTTTATTATTCGGTGAGATACCTACGTATTCTCTATGAACATTTATTCATTATTATTAATACCTGCATGCCTATTATTATTTTTATAATATCACTAATGAACGGTACATGAACACAAAAGGTATTTCATAGCATTACAGTACTTCTAGTTTTTACTATATTTTGTTTGTTCATCTATTAACTTAGTAGCCATTCCATAATAAAATATAGGCACATAAATATTTGTTATAGGTAGGTTCCTACTTCGGGTATTTATTTATTGGTATTTTCTGAAAACGAAAACAGTTTCTCAAAAAATATGTAAAACGACCAACAAGAGACATAACTTTCCACATTATACGCTTCATTATTAGGTACGATTACATTATTAAAAATATCATGTTATGGCTTTCTACATGACGTGTCATAATCTTAGGTCATTTACTAATACTAAATATGATCTAAGGTCTTACATGATAATCCTATATCCTTTAAAACAATAGCTCTCTTAATGATAATATTATCTATAAAGATATCGGTACTTACTTATTATTTACTAACCTCACTCCACATTAAGCTTCCAACACCACACCATCAGTTATAATTCTCTCAATATCTTATATTACTTTACCAAAGACTACTAGCTGTGAATTTCAGTGTCAAAAACAAATTTCTCTATTTTATAAGTATGTAGAATACCGAAAATTACCACTTTTGCGTATTGCCTGTTCAGATCTTGACCTTCATTTTATTACCTCTCGAGCTATTAAATTTCTCATTGGATGCTCTTCGAAATAAATAAGTATTAAATATTTGATAGAAAATTATCGACTTCAGTGCAAATTTATATTTTCTATACAAGTACCTGACAGACTAAACTTGTTTTTTTATACGCTATTTTTAAACAAAAATTGACCACTCAACATAATATTACTATATTAGAAATACATTTGAACAATAATAATTGATATAATAACTAATAAGGATGTTAAAATTATTATTTTATGTATAGCTATTGATTCACAACGATATAATAAGTGCATGCAACTGTATTTAATCAAGAAAATGAGAATGAAATAATTTAAAGCAATAGTTTTTACCGTGATTTTAATTACAATAATAAAATTTATAAAAAAAATAACATGATAATATTGTATTGCCCGTCTGCCTCTACGACAACTTACTTAGGCGTATATATATATTTTTGAAGTCACATTATTTTTTTTTGCTCCCGTATTTTTCTTTTAAATGTACTTTAAATCCATTTTCTCGATACATCATCATAGCTCATAAGCATAACTTATATAAGTATAGGTAATAATAATATTTTAAAAATACATTTCAAAAGATCTCACGGCGTTCTAGATAGGCAATTTAGCTACATTAGTGTTGCATGTCCATATTTCTGGTATCTCATAAGTTTTAATATTACAGTTTGGTATGGTAATATTATCAAAGTATTACACCTAAAACACAATGATACAATTCACTGAAATTAGATCAAACAATATGTATCTATATTCTAAAATAACTTAATGTATATTCTAAATAACTGCGTAGATGAGGGATGTAGTTATCAATATTTTTTATTGCTATTATGATAGTGATTATTTACTTATAAATACCTTACTGTATATTTTTTGTGAAAAATGGTTATAATAACTGAAAGGTAGGTACACACTTATTGAATAGGTACACGTACCTATTATATGTATATACATTATGTGAATTAATGGTAAATTCAAATATTTTATAACAATATCAGTTAATCGGTTGAGTTCCGCTGAAACAAAGTAGTTAGGTACATCGCAAATACAAGTTAGTCTTTATAATAGTTAATCATAAGTAAAATCATGTGCAATTTATTTTACTAATAATGCAGTAAATTAGCGTTATTTTTCATTGTTAAGGATATTATAGAATGCTGGGCGCTGGTTACAATAACTTATTTTCCAGTCAAGATAAAGTTATATTATTTTCATGATTTACGTACACGCGTTTTTTAAATTCTATAAATCGATCACCAAACATTCAAATGCCTACCCAAACGTGCTTCGACTTTGTTTTTATTTGTACATTTTTTTCGGCTCACGTCATAAAATAAGATTATTTCGCTATATTTCGACGTCGTTGTCGGTGCGGACTTCGATATTCGTGTACGCCGTAATATTCAATAATAATACGTATTATACTATTATATACATCAGATCGCGTGCCACTGTATCGCGTTCACCTCTACCATTATCGTACTTCGGGAACAATTACGACGACGCGTGGGATATTATATTATCATTGCGATATACAAGGTGATTCGAAAAGCATGCTCACCACCGTCTTTCTTTCAGTACCTAACAAAACCGCAGATTGAGATTATTGGAATTTTTAAATATACTGAAGACTTATGACCCATGACCCATAAGTCATTAATATAACCATATTTTTATTTGTTTATATGAACCGAGGGCAACGGTCCTTAAAAATGGTTTTACGAAAATATAAAACATATTATATGATATCGAATATTATCGTATCGGATCTAAAACGGATGCTCAATACGAATCCAAGTGTTTAAAACTATCGCCCTGATGGCTAAAGTATACTTGAAAATCCAAAAACCAGGATACGAATAAATTCATTATCAATGGGCAAGACGGAGGTGAGCATTGTTGTTTTGAACCACCCTGTATTAAGGTACACAACCTTCTGCCGCTCTGTCCGCGACGTTTGTCCGTTTAAGTGTCTCTGGCAGCCGTGTCTTTTGTTCGCGTTTTCCAGTTCGTCCGGCTGGTGTCGCGTGCGACGTACTTTCCGCTATCATTGTTAGTATTATGTTATATTGTGTTATTATGTCGTAGATCCGATGGTGCTCGACGACGATGGTGTATAAACGTCATCGCAATGTCGCCGTCGTCCCCGACCCAATTTTTCGTTGACGTTGACAGTACTTTGACACATAATATGCGCATCTATAATACGTGTGACCCACCTGTATAACATAGGTACTGTTATGCGTACGTGAATAAAAGATCATGCCAATATAAATAGTGTACCTACTGAAATGAAACTTGGGTCACACAAATTGTTACTATCATATTATTATAAAGTAATAGAGTCTGCACTGATCAAAATCGCTCGTATTTTTTAACGCCGGTAAGATAATATATAAGACGATATCAATATAATAAATCGCTGAATAATATTATATTATAATTGATATAGTTGCTATATTGTACGCCATTTTAATCGTTGATATTAATATATTTAAATCAAGTTTCCGAAATACTAGGCCATACACCGTGACTGCGGAAGTTTTGAATTTAAAAATGTATAAACATATTCCATTTCCTCAACCCTCGTTTCATTAGTTGTATTGTAAGACTGTATAAGTGTATTATATTGTGTATATAAGCAATCTATATTAAATTGATGATTTCATAATTCATAAATATAATAATCACATGTAAGTTTATTTTCAAATGATCGATGTTCTTGAAAAAAAGTTAATTATACATAGGTATAGTAGGTGTTTACCTACTTACTTGCACCAATTTTTTGAATGATTACAAAAGTAAATGAGAAAATTATTAGTTTATAATTTTTGATTATTAAATTGGTTTTTTACGAAATATTTTTGAAATTTTTTGTTAGTTTTACTCAATTAAACCTCTATTTAAATCAAATACAAACTAATAGTGTAAAGTATCTTTTTACAGGATGTAATGCCATGCAACAATAATATTATACAGCGTAATAAACAATAAAACTGTTTTATTATATACACAGAATACCTATATAGGCTATTATACATAGGTTATGATGGATATTATCGATTGAAAATTATTATAAACAATAGCGATTTAAACAAGTACATATTAACTCAGTATAATAACAGCAGGTGTATCAATTCAGAATTGTATGCAAATTATGTACGTAAAAGCGTAAAGAAAATATAGATATATTTTTTCGGAATTTATTATAAAAATATTCAGACAAATATGTTTATGACTTAATAATCAAATAACCCACAATTTTTAAAGGTAAAAATATTTTAAAATTCATTAAAAACTAATCCAAGATATCAAGATTTTTCTATATATTTTGTTGAACAGATTTTTTAATTATTATGTACGTTTTTTTTAAGCTCGACGATAAAGAATAATTGCAATGTTTTTCTCATCACTTTCGTCTATCTTGGGTATATTCGTATGTACGTAAATTCTTTAATAAATCACCTCTTAAAACCCAATTCACTGAAATTATATAGATATTAGTATCTTAAACCAATTTTAAATTTAGGACAAAATTTAAGTTGGTCAAAATACCAGACACATATTTAATTGGTATATTTATTTGGTATTATTATTTTTATTTTGTTGATTTGTATTAGGCAATATTAACAGTTATAATAACATATTTCACAAGTTTTGTATATTATATGATGCACCGTGGCACCTTTAAGAAACTATATAGTTGTTAGAAACTTATCCTAAATTTATTTATTCATTTTTGAAATTGATAGGCATTATATATATTATTATACATGTAATTTTATAATGCATAAATTATATAAATGGTGGTAAAGTACACGTATTATGAATTATAATATTACGTACACATACATTCACTTAAATTTAAATCATGCAAAATATTTAAACTACAGTATTATTTAGTATAGTGTCAACAAATCGTTGCTATGGCTACGTATAATATGGTCAATATGTATAAGATTATTGACCCCATATGTATGCGGTCTTAAGGAGGAACAGTATCGTGTTTCGTATGTGCGTCATTATTGTTTTCTTTTGTGGCCAAATAAACACTGTTTCTCGCATGATCTCCATTATTTATTCACTAGTTAAATGATGGTGGTGAAGTCGGTGTCGTTGGTCGAGTTAAAAAAACAACAATGGGCAAAAGAAAAAGGTAGGTAAAATATTTATTAAATCGTTGTACTAGCATGCGATTATTTTCAATTATTCGAAATTTTTTTTGATTTGCAACCATATTTTTAGAAGAGCTGGTAAAATTAAACAATTACTGGAGAAATCAAAACACGCCAATTGTTTTCAATGATCAGAGGTATTCCAATTTCTATTAAAACAATTGGTGTTCACGGCATCTTACTAAATATTATTTTTATTTTTCCATTACAGGGATCATGTTATTTATCCGGAAATACGTTCAAATGACATTGATCGTCTAGCCATATATAAAGATTTACAAACACAAAAAAATTTAAGTTTTCCTCCAATTTCTCACGATAGTCAAAAACAAAACATACAAAACGTAAGATAATTCACTTTAAGTAATTTGTGTGACATTAGATTTAATACATTTTTAAATGTTCATTATTATTTATTATTCATTGTGTACCTAACACTATTAACACTTAACATTATTTATTTAAATAATATGTATAGAATACCTACATTAATAAAATCGAAAAAGATCTAAACACTGATACTGGAGTGATGGATTCTAAACCAAAAAGCACTCATACTATGTAAGTAAAAAATAATATACCTACAATGCTAAAAAAATATTGTATTTTGAATTAATAGACGTTTTACATTAAAATAAAAGATTAAATCGGACGTACACAATTTCAAAAGAAAACAATACAAATGAAGGCGGAGGGACACTAGAAAGACAAAAGTGGGATAAGCAATATAATGGTGGATTAAATCCTTCAAACTTCAATTCAAATGAGAGAAAATATTTAACCAATGAAAGAAATGAGACACCAGCTTGGGTAGAACATTCATCAGAAAAAACGTAAGTAATGAGTAGGTAGATTTTAATAACTCGGAAGTGAAGACGTACAATATTTTTATGAAGAGTAAATATATATTGAGTGTAATTTAAATTTAAATAGTTCTGCAACAAACGAAATTGGAAAAACACAATTCCAAGACACTCATAAAGCTTCAGATTTTGGAGGTAGCTGCGACACTTTAAGTTCATTAGATTCAAACAACGTTTATAACAGGTAAAATATATATTACAATTATTACTACATAACTAGATACTTGATATCTTATGCTAAAATATTAAACAAACATAGCTGCTACGAATATGTATTAATTATTTATTATTCTATAAATATCAATAAAAATATGCGGTATATAATACATTTTAAAATTAAATGGTTTATATTTCTTTTTCGTGTGAGTGCATAGGACTTACTTGCTAGGGCAAAATATTCCATTGACCACTGAAGAATTAACCGCTAGAGAAGTAAAACGGCAAAAAGCAATGGAACTTCAAGAAGCTATAAAACAACAGGTGAAGTGGCCCAGTGTTAATATTTTGTAGCGATAATCTATTACTGTATTCTTAACATAGTTAAAAGAAAGACAATTAAAAAAAAAAGAAGAACTCGAAAAGAAAAAACAAGACGATTTAGTTGAAGAACGACGTATACAAAGGCAGCAAGAAATTGAAAAGAAACGGCTAGAAGACGAGTTGAGACGACAAAGGGAAAAAGAAGTAAGTAAACAAGTTATATTATGTAAAATTATCTATGAAGAGTGATAAAATATTTTTTCATGAGCATATTGTATCCAAACAGTTGTGTGACGAACGCAAAGCAAAAGCGATGCAAGAAGTTTTGGAGAATGCACAAAAACAAGCAAAGGAGGACAAATCCAAACACATGCAAAAAAAACGACAAAATCAGGAAGAAATCAAAGAACAAATTTCCACAGAACCTGTAGTGGTAGTTAGTAACTGCAGTGAAGCTAATTTAGAGCCTAAAGTTTGCCTAGAACCCAAGGCACAATCAAACGTACCGAGTCCAGTAGAGATTAAAGAGACCCCTAAGTTGCCAGACGTCGACGTGACACTTCAAACTTCACTCTCTCCACTAAACCGCCAAAAATTGTTGACGCCGAGCAAATTTCGGAGTCAGACCACTAGTGTTGCAATCCAAACCGATATTTCAAAGTAAATATAAAATATAAATTAAACTAATCGCCGTTCTTAGACTGGCAAGTCTTGCAAAATTTCTTTTGTTTCAGGAAACCCACGAAAACTTCGGTTGGTAGTGTATATCAAAAATCTATAGATTTGGACCAAAGGCCTAAATGGGGTGTGAACAGACCAGAAGTACAGTATATCAAGCAAAGTGCCAAAGATCCGAATTACCAGTTGAAACTGAGACAAAAGTCGCCGTGGACCAGACGGATAAGTAATACAAATTCAGCGAAAAGCCAATCACCAAACGTAAACGGACGAGCTGGGTAAAAAAATTTTAAATTACTATGAAATGGTAAAATGTATTGTAGGCCATTATAGGTATGTGTGTTCATGTGGTCGTGTATATATTTTAATGTAGCTTTACGTATCCGGACAATTATTCAAAAAAGACGTTTGCATACGGCCGGCCAAATTTTGCAGGTGTGTTGTGTGGAAAATGGCACCCACTTGTAATTCGAATTAGGTTTTATGTATTAAAATGCAAGTCACATTATTATAAAATGTTGCAGAAATGAAAAACAGTAATAGTGTTTCAAACAAAACTCCTTCGTTGTCAGAAAGCATATCGGTTAGTGATGTGTTATACCAATTATCATCGTTACGAAAAGTAAGAGCATAGTATATTATAACCCTTAGGAATAAATAAATGCTTTGTAATTATAGCATAGAACATTCGAATAAATAAAAATATTAAAAGCTTATCGATCGCTAATGCGTGAACGGTGTTTGGATTTAAAAATACCGCCGATAATTATTATATAATAAAATATTATTTTCGTTGATTACCTATATAGCACACGAAAAACATTAACTGCAGGACCTCTTTATTTTTATTCAACGAAAAACGTTTATATATTATATTTTAATATAAAATATAATTTTATTATTAGATATAGCTATTATACAGTTGGTTGCGCGCGAGAAACCTTAAAGCCATATAGTAGTAGGTAGCATATTAATTGTTAATTATCATTTTTTTTCTTTGTTTGCGTATAGGTACTGGAAACCAAACGAAAACATTGGAAAAGTGTTATTGCTGACGAATCACCGTCATCAGATTCTTCATGATTATTTAATATCAAATTTATAAATCATTAATATTACCTCAATATTAGGACTAGGAACTACTACAGACAACTGAGACAACAGTAGAAAAAAACGTAACCAACAAACTAACTTCAAATACTAAAGAATATTAATAACATATTATTTTCATAAGAAAAAATTGTTTGCCATAGGCACATATTTTCCCCTACAGTTTCAGCATTTTCAAATAAAATGTATGAAAGAAGCATTGATAAATTATTTTAAGGGTACCTACGTAACTAGAAAATTACTTAACTTAAAAGTTCATACGTTAAAATTTTTATTTTTCACTATAATTTTTTTCTTGTTGAAAACATTTAATTTTGTTGAATTGCTTTTAAGTATTAGGTATGAATGTATAATTTTTCCATTTTAAAATATAGTACTATAATAAATTAGACATTATTATAATTTAGACTTTTAAAATGTACAACCTTCGATTGTTATTTTTTAACTAGGTATCTAAATTATATAGGGATGTGTATATAATATTGTAAATAACGATTATTATATATATAAATACGACTTATGCATTATATTATAAACTTTTATAGTAAACGCATGAAATATTGTGAAATTTTAAGTTCAGTTAAAAATTTGAAGTGAAGGTAATTTACCGCAGAAACGTATTTATGAAATTGGTTAAAGTTTTAAAATGTAGCTACGAAACAAAATTTAACGTTTTTAACATTATATAATAAGTACCAGTACCTATATTAATTAGAATTATTGAATTACAGTAAAACTTCCGTTAACGGTCACCTCTATAAGACGGCCACCTCTATGTAACGGTCAATTTTTTTGGTCCCGTCGAGTATTATCCTAGTGTTATCCTGCCTCTGTAGGACGGGCACCTCTAAATAGCGGTCATTATTTACAGTCCCTTCGGTGACCGTTATATGGAAGTTCTACTGTATATTATATTAAAATATTATTATATCATAACTTTATTGTACCTATATATTATTATTTATGATAAATTTATAATACATAGATATTAGTCTTATAAGATTAGAAATAAATTAAATGTGTTACATACTATATTTATTAATTAGTTATTTAAGAAAATTTAGTTTGTAATCGAACAAAATCATAAAAATACTTGAAGGCCAAAATGTTATTACATAAATTATTATTATTTGTTATCATTTATGGGGTTATATTGCATACACCTAATAGATCCATATAATTTAATTATAATTTAATAATAATTATACATATATATATATATAAAAATTTAACCTTAAACTAAATATTATATCAATAAGAATACAGTTATTACTTTATTTTTCTCTGGCTCTAAGGTCCTATATTATATTACTGAAAATTTATATTAATTACAATTCATTTAAAAATTAAAATCATTTATACATTTGTGATACAAAAAAACATTATTTACGTTAAAAGTATTAGCTACAAAATATGTTAAACAAAATAAATAATATGTTTTTTTGGTTTTGATGTTATTACGTATTATTGTGTTAAGTGCATCAGACTATTTGCATTTTTTTTTTTTATTTAATATTAGAAAAAATAATGCTATATAAGACATATGGAACACACTTATGTATGATGTAGGTATATATTTTAGTCCTGTGGTGTTGTTATACCTACTTGATTAAATTATTATTGTATAGGTTTATATAATATTACAATAACTCATAAACAGTAATCAAAACAATATACAAATTTGAATCTAAAGAAATTATATGGATAATGCTGTACTTACATTATATAGGTACAAATGTAGAGTTTTAATTTCAAAACGCGACCCATTACGATATGTAATATATTTGATACCTACCTAACGCAAATTATAAATTTGTTGGTCGTAAATTATTTAAGTATTTGTATGATGATTGGTTTGATAAGTACCTACCTGTGTATACTAATTTATTCATCTTTTTATTTGTTAACAGATCAAATACGCGATGCTTGAGTTATGATGACATTTATGGATTTTATTGAAACAATTACAAGAAAATGGCTTCACAAATTGAAGAGTTTCTTGCTAAAAAGAAAGAACAAACTACACTATTGGATTTACATAACTGTACTGCTAATTCAAAGGAAGAATTAAGAAAACTTGTCGAAAAAGTGCCAGAGTTCAAGATAAAACCAGAAAAAGTAATTTTTAATAACTACCAAATTTGAAGCTTACGTATACTGCCTTAACATATTATAATATATTAATATCAATACATGTCATATATCATATAGGTAACTAGGTAGACCATAAACGAAATTATTAATAAACGCAAATTTCAAAAATCTTTGAAACTCGAGAGAATTACAGTCTTGTTAAGTATTCGAATACTTGTATTTAAATACTTTTTTTGTATTTCAAATACTTATCAAATACTTTTTGACCAATGTATTTCAAATACTTAAAAAATACTTTTTATTTGTATTTTTATTCTAGAATACTAAATACTTTTTTCATTCTCGTGGTCTACTCTAAAGTCCAAACTCCAATTACTAATAATTCGGAACGTACTATTTGAAATGTCATTTTCAAAATATTATTTTTAAATGGTTCTAACCTCTAATAATTTATAAATAAGGTTTCGCCAAAATACAAGCAGATAACAGAATGACTGAACACTGAAACCCCTGTGGCTCCTCACTCCTATAGTCACATATTATACCATGGCATACAAGACACTGATGACCACCACTGGTTGGATTGGCATTTATCTTAAATCTTTAAATAGTCTTTCTCCTTATTTAATGGGTGGTACTGTGGTAGTAGCTTATAATTTGAATATAAGATATTGGTACTAATGTTATTAAACTATTTTTTTTTCATATTTATTTTAATTTGTGCCTACAATCTGTATTAAATCTTATTTACAATAAGCACAATAGATGTAGGGATACATAAGAGGGTTTGATTTGCTTGATTAAAGAAACTATTCAATAATAGTACTTGATGGCGTGGGTAGTAGTGGTTATAGTCGACTAGTCATTGAATTGATTATTAATTATTCTTTTATTGATTTTAAAATAAAGTACTTTTTAATTACTGGCCGTGGTCGAGCTGTTTATCTCGCAATGTTTGAAATATGGTGTATTTATAGTTTATACTTTATAGACTATAGTATATTTATATTTATAGTGTATTATTGTAAACAATAAAATGATTATTTTTCAATAACAGATAACACGTATTGTAGCCGCTATATTTTGTATGATATAATTTAGTATTCGACCGTCTCGTGTAGCGTGTTGTTGACCGTTGTCCTGTCTTAAGAACTTTTCTATTAAAAAATGCCTAAAATAAACTTCGACTAGTGCTTGTTTACGTGCGTTTGTGTCTGAATTCGGAAGTGAAATTTTTCAACTGATGGATATATACTTTTTTGTAAGATATGTGATGTTAAGGTGGCCGCAGATAAAAAGTTCACTGTGGAACAACACGTGTCACGTCAAAAGCATATACATGGTATTGAGCGTAAAAATGTACAAACTGAAAAATCAAAAAATCAAAGTTTACTGACACAACCATCCAGAAAATGTACATTTAATTATGATTTGTGTCAAGCCCTTTTATCGGCTAATATTCCGTTGAATAAATTATCCAACGACTGTTTTCGTAATTTTTTGGAAAAATATACAAGCAGAAAATAGAGTGGGACAAGATATAAAAAAAAAAATTAAAATCCGTTTTGGATAAAAATACGGGCTTTAAAACGATGACAATAATTTCAAAAATTTTGAATGGTGAAAACGTATTGAACCAAAACTTTCCAGACGACCTCAATAATTCCGATATTGCTCGTTTTCAATTTGCACCAATTACATCAGTAGATGTAGAAAGAAGTTTCTCAAAATATAAGAATTTACTTTCGGACAATCGCAGGTCATTTACTATAGAAAATATCAAACATGCACTTATTGTTCAATGTAATAAATTTGATTAGGTTTTTTAATTAGGATCATTTTTATATTTTGTTTTAAATATTTTCGTAGGGTATTTATGGTTTATATTTAAATAACAATTTTTAACAAGATGTTAAATAAAAGGTTTTTTTTTCTTAAAAATATAAAATAAGTCATTTTTTTGCATTTTTTAGTTTATTAAGTCATTTTATATTATAATTTGACAATTGTTGGGTCATTTTTTGCAGTCATTTTCCATCATTTTTAGGTCATTTATTCATATTTTTTAGGTCATTTTTTAAGGTCATCAACTTCCGAGCCCTAGTTATAATATATGCTTAAGACTACGAAATATTGTCAAATTAATTTATTGATTAAGTTATTACAAAATTGTTGTCGATTTGTTTTAGAAACTGGGTGATATTAAGATAAGAGAAAAAAAATTCAAATTTAAACTACCTAAGAAAGAAAGTAAAAAATTATTCCCATTTGCCGAACCAACGCCGTCAGAAATGAAAGGAGTATCATTGGACGAGTTGTACTCGGTAAATATCCCATGGAAAATGCTTACTTCTCTTCGCCCAAAATCAAAAATCGATGAAGAATATTTTTCGAGGTAATGTTTTAAAAAAAATTCACACCATTTGCATTTTACCTCGATGAATAGTTTTACCTATTATATAAAATAATAATACATTTTTTGTATGATAACGTTTTCAATGTCAATAATAAAACATCTATTTGAGGATAGGTGAGGTAGGGTAGCCTTAAAACAATTCAACAGTTTCATTTATATTTAATCTACATAAGAAGTATATACGTATAGTTTTAAACGAAAATATTGAATTCCAAGTATTAGAAACTTTTTTCAGCATACTTTTAAAGGTATCAGTTACTTTAGAAGAAACGTTATGAACCGATAAATAATAAAAAATCTAACGGGTTATGTATAAATTTGTGGCACTTTTACATTAAATCGTGGTTATATAATTACGTATTTCATAAAATAGTAATAAATATACTATTGTTATTATTGACTATATCGACGTCATAGACATACAATATGTCGTCTATGATGAGCGTAGATTGAAATTTAGTGATTAGGTAATTATAGGTAATAATCAATAACAATACAAATTTTGAAATTTGATTAAAATTAAAAATTGTTATTTTTATACTATAGACAAGTCGAACTGGGTACAGCTACGCTTAAGACCAGGAACGCGGAGAAAAAGACGCCACGTGATAGTTTTCTGCGAAGAAAGAAAAATGCCTCCGGAGGAGTGGAGTCGAAGTTTTTGTCGTGCAAAGAATGCGGAATCGAATTTTGTACGGGCGAGAGCTGCAAAATATTCGACTACGATTCGTTCAAACGGGTTGCAGTGTCTGCCGTACAGACGACCATCGAACAGACACAAGAGCCCGCTTCCCAGGAAAAAAAGTCGTCGAAAAAGAAAAATCCTAGTAAAGGTCTTAATGTGAAATCGCGAGGGCCAGCGGTTAACGTTAAAAACGCCCCGGCGAAGAAAAACGGCAAGAGAATTATAATCGGCGTGAACACAAAAAAAAAAAATTCTATCGCTGTTCCGGATAAATTAACCATCAACAAGTCCAACGCAAACGTCAAGACAATTATGAAGGATAAATTATATTCATCGAAAGCTGATATGAAAAAAAAAACTATGACAAAGGAAAAGTCGTTAAAAAATACACGAATTGTCGAAAAAAAAGAGCCGTAAAATATTATACCATTAAATTATATGCAAACAATGAGTACTTTTTACATATTTCTTTACAATAATTATTATAACTATTGTTACTAACAACTTTTGTTGGATTCTTTATTTTTTTTTCTCTTTGTTCGGTTTCATGAACACTAGGTATAATAACCAGCATTATTTGCAAATTTTTATACTTTATTACGAAATAAATAAATTAAATATTTGTACATTTTTATCCATATAAATAAAAATGAAATGTTGTTCGTTGGTAATCGCATCAATTGAGAATAGCCGGACCAATTTGGGTATAATTTTGTATTTTAATGTTCGTAATAGTTCGAATAAGGGTTTTACGACAAGAAAAATGGTTGCAGTCGGTTATATCTTACAGGTTATAAATTATAATATTAATAGTAGAAATAATGAGCCATGAGTGGATATTAATATTTTTTGTACCTAAATAAAATATGTTTGCTATTAACTCGGGCAGATGAGGTAAAACTATAAAAGCATACATCAATGATGTTTGTTTGTAGCTTATGTAAGTACTCAAAAAATTTAAAATTGTACTTAGACATATCAGTCATATAGGACATAGGTGCTTATGGGGCAAAAGTTTTATTTTTTTGATGAGCACCAAAATATGGGCCATAAAGACTCCACTAAAGTTTTTTCTACCTAATTACTGGAATTTGGAAGAGAATCGTATTCCAAAATTCGGGACATGCACTTTTCAATTTATATATTAAATTTTAATTTGATTAATTATCATATTAATGTGTTATTTGCATAACTTTTTCTAATCATAATAAATTATGATTATGAAACAACATTTCAAAAGAAATCAATTGTAGTTACAGTATCATTGAATGAATTATGTTTGGAAAAAATAATTTAGATAATTGAAAGATGTTTAAAATACTATATTTGTTATTATTTGTCTATGAATTACCAGGAAATCAATTTAAAATCATTTTCTGTTCAATTTATTTAATTTGTAACTTAATTGGAACACATTGTCTACAGTGACCTAAATGATCTATTTAAAAGATAAGCGTGTGATTTTTCTATTTATTTAATAATTTAAACTGATATTGCTACTAAAATACATGTATAGTTACAAAAGCATAAAAGCAAATATTTATATTACTTTCAACATTCTATTTGATTTATTAAAAATAAATATGTACAATTTTGTTGTATCACAATTTGTATTTATTAATAGATACCACGCAAATATACAATAATTTAAATTACATTATATACAAATATATAAGGTATGTACAAATTATGTTTCAATTGTTCTATAATGTAGCTAATATTCTTGTAAAACCTACAGCTGCTGAGAGTAGTGTCTGTCCAACTCCCCAAAACATTGCATACAATGGTTGCATTTGAATACTAGATGCTCGATAGACAAACGCTATGGTAGCACTGCTAACTATGCCCGAACTAAGTGGAGCAAATATTCCAACCAATAAAATGAACAATGGAAAAAACCTAAAACATAAATAAATCATAAATGAGTATTAAAACTAACATATTAACAAAATAGTAATAAGTAACCTTATAACATTAAAATATTACAAAACAAATTTTAAATTTAAAAAAAAGGTAATAAAATGTGAAATAAAGAAAAATTAGATAATAAATCAAGTTAAGTGTTGGTATTGTTGGTAATATGTAGCTCTTTAATCAATCCTTTTCATGTCTGTACCAATCTTATTATACATTTCTCTTAAAAATTGTTTATTTCATATTAATTATAAATAAAAATATTAATTTTTTCTAATTTCTTAATTTGCATCTCTAGAATAGTACAGAAAAATAATATATTTTTATAAATTGACTTTCTTACATTTACCAATATTCAAATATTTATTTTTAAGGAGTTGAGTGGATGATGTGGTCAACAGTGCCGTGCTAACTAACATTGGTGCCTTAAGCCGGGGGCCAGGGCAATAATATTTGACCCTCCTCTTCAACATACATTTTTGAACATAAAAAATCAGCGCTCTAAGACAATTTTCTCATTTGCCCCTCTACCTTAGCACGGCCTTGATGGTCAAATTAAATATCTACCACTCAAGTATGATACCAACTATGAAACTCTCAAATCAAATGTTATAAGGATGTCATTACGAGGAATTAGGTTTGAAGAAACAGTTATTCTATGTACAACAATATCTAAGACATCAATTTAGAAAAAACCAAAGTAAATCAAAATATTATCTTACTTTCCAAAATTATGTTTATGGAGTGTAGCGAAAGCAATTATCGCAGCTACAGTATGGACAATAGCAGATGAGAATAATGCCCATAAAAAAGTTTGATACCACATTTCTGAAAAATGTTAACAAAAAAAAATTATCATTGATTTGTATTGATGAAATTAATTTACGTTTTTAATGGATTACCAGGAAATGTACTAAGAGGTCGTTGAGATGCCAAACCAATAACGTTGGAGATCGGAACAAGTTCAGGATTCTTGAAATCGTTGAGTGGCATCATTCTTTAAATACAATCTTTCGTTTGAACAAAGAAAAAACGATTTCAAACCATTTAATAGTGTAGGTAGTTTACAAATTATAAAGTTGTTATTGAATGTCTTGTACTATTATTTTCCAAACAGTCGAATAACTACCTACAGATGAATTATTAAAATTTTAACATTCGTGCGTACACCAATTGTTAAAACCATAGCTATACGTTTAAAGTTTAATTTAACTTGACACAAACTTTACAATCGAAAGTAATTTGAAACTCCATTGATCCGTTTTTTAATTTTTTTTACTTATCATTACGGTTATAGAGTATAGATACCCAAGGTTTGGGCTTATAAACCTTGATAGATACCAGCCGTGTTTATCATTTAATTTTTGTTTTTTTAATGATAACGAATATCACATTTTTATAACAAAATCCAAAACCACGAACTAGATAGTAACATCGATGATAATATGAGGTCTTTTATTATCTATGCACCTCCGGCACTCGACAGTCGACAGTGAGCTAGGCACTGGCGCTGGCTTGGCAATCTTACCATTCACTCTGTGAAAATTGAGAACCTAAATCACTAATAACTATACCTACGACGACCTACCACCATAAGTAATCAATACCCATTCAGTATTAATTTTAATATTCTAATATTTTGTTATTTAATAACGTTTAATTGAACTGCTTAACCTGATAGACGACAACATTGGAATTACATAATGGATTCTCAAGATTATTCCGATAGCAGCGATGAAAATGATTCGGACTATAAACCACCAGGTATTAATTATTAACATCTTAATGAAATTACATTTTAGTGTTCTAACTAGTTATTAAAATCCATTTATTATCGTTAAAATATATATATACTATTAATTCAATCGCAGTACATAACTAATGTTTGGTCTATTATAAAGAAAATAAGTCTTCAAATGTATTGATTATGATGAATTTCTGAGGACTAACAAATATAATATTATATTTTATCATTAAAATATATGATTCAGTTTTAAAAATTAAATATTTTGGTTTAAACTGTTTATTGTATTGTTTTAATCTTTTTTTAATTTATATATTCTGATTCATAAACATTTGATTTGTGTTTACTTATAGGTGAAGATGAAAAATTATCAGAAGTTGATTCAGATGATCCAATTGAAGATGATGATAATGTCAGTACATCTGCTAAAAAATCAAAGAGACTACTAAGAAACTAACTAAAACTGCAAAAAGAGGCTCACTAAATAAATCTAAAAAAAAGTAATACTTAATTTTTTTTTAGATTTAAAATATTAAATCATGTTTGTTTTGTTTACTTTTACAGAGTAATTGATGATGAAGCTATTGAAAAAACAAAAGAAGAAGTAAATACTCTTCTTAATTCCTCTGAAGATGATAAAAAGCGTTTGGATGCTTTGTGGGAAGGTATTAATTAATTTTATATTAATAATTAGTATTTTAAGATCTAACCAATTAGTAGTCTAAAATTAATAATTTATAAAATATAGGGTTAAGTAACATATTTGAACTAAATTCTGTTTTACTTTTAGAATTTCAACGACCTATAACAAAAAAGTCTTCCAATACACCTATTACCAGTGAAAATAAATCTAAATCAAAAGAATCCATAAAAGTTTCTGATAAACCAGAAACATCCAAAAAAAGGAACTTTGAAGCATTATTTGAAAGTTCTGAATCATCTAAAAAGTAAATACATATATATATATTTTATTATTAAACTTTTTGACTAAATTGAATTATTGTAACTTAATAACTCTTTATAACTGATATTTAAAAAAGTTATCAGTATCTACTATGGGCTCAAAAAATGAAAGCTGGCCACCATGTCCCGTAGTTTGTGCTCTCACTATTTTAATTTATTTCATAATGTATTATAAAATAAAACGATAATAACAAAAAAAGTAGGTAGTCTTACAAAATAAAAAAATTAAAATTAAATAACACCCATATTATACATAATTTAATAATTCAAAAATGTTTATGAATTTATGATTTGGATAATACCATCAAAAAATTCTGCTTGGCGCATGATGACTGGCAGCGCTAATTTTTTGATGCCTCAACTATAGTTTAAATGCTTTTAAATGAAGAATTATTTTTTTTTCTATCCACATGTATGAGTACATTAGTACATCAAAAAATAACATCACATTATCATACATAATGTACTTAAATTCTTTGTTTTTTTTTTTTTTATTGATCGTGAAGCCCGACAACTATGGCCATTTGCTGTTTGTAGGGGAGGGAACTGTAGGTGCAACACGTGTGTAGTTTTGGCAGAATTTTTAGTGGGTATCTGCTGTGCCCGGGTGGGGGATGGCGGCACTTCTCTCTGGACACCATGGCTTGCCTGAAGAAAAATGCCGCTCGTGAACCGAGGTATGAACCAGCGTTGGTGTACGTCACAATCAACGCCTTAGTCCGCTCGGCCACTTTGTCCCCCAAATCTTTGTTTGTCAAATACTGTAACAATACTCTGACCCAGAGGTATTCAAACTGTGCATAGCAGCTCTAATGGGTGTCATGAGTTTATTAGTCATTTATTAAGGAAGCTGTGGGACAGAAAAGGAAAAAAAATAACCATTAATATATTATTTTATTCTAAATGTAAAATATTTAATTTAAATTGTTTAAACATAATTTAATATATATATTTCCTCCTATTTTTAACCCTTTCACTGTTTCGAACGTATTATTACATTCCTGTATTTTATAATATTATTATTTGTTGGTAACTGTACAATTTTAAAAGACCTTGGATCGCATTATTTTTAACATAATATAGATATCTATTAAATAATTTTAAAATTTTGTTTTACGTAGCATACACAAGTTGCAAAGCATACATAGTGTAGCAGTGAAAAAGTTAATAATTTGAGTCTCCAAAATGTTGTGAAGATGAAAGAGCCGTGAAATGATTAAATTTGAATACCTCTGCTCTAACTTAATTATTATTGTTATTGTGATATATAGAAATTAGTGACTTAACTTAGGTATTATTATGCTATAATATGTATGTTGCGTATTAATCTAATAATGTATATATATCAGTTCTCAAGTATAATATGAGTATAATAATTAATTTGATAATTATTAAAGCTTCATCTGATCACCTACAAGTATGTTTACAAGTTTTTTTATTTTTGTGCGCCTAAGGTATAAGTTCAACTTTTAAAATATTTATCTCTAGGTAAATTTATTAATACCTAGTTAATTTATTCGGTTTATCAAAAAAAATTAAATTCATAAAGAATGTAAAATTAAGTTGTATTATTTAATTGTGAATAGTCAAATTATAAACCATAATACATTTATGAAAAATGTAAAATCATTCATTAGTTACTAAAAATTAACTAAATTTATAATGTGATTATTTTTTTTAAATGTTTTTATTTTTCAGAGTGGAGAATAATGATGACAATACAACTACACCTAAGTCTCCAGAAACTAAAAGTGAGGTAAGCTCTATCGCTCCAAAACCATCAGGCGGTTTAGCAAATATATTGAGTCAAATAGGAAAAAAAAGTAAACTGACGGTTTTAGAAAAATCTAAACTAGATTGGGATGGTTACAAAAAAAAGGAAGGAATTGTTGAAGAATTAGTTACATACAATAAAGGAAAAGATGGGTTGGTGTTTAAAATTTTTTATTTATCGTAAAAATTTAGAAAAATTATTTAATGGGTAATATTTTTATTTTAGGTACTTAGAAAAGCAAGATTTTTTGGAACGGACAGATTTACGACAATTTGAATTGGAAAAAGCATTGAGAGCTGCCAATAGATCACACAGAAGTTAGATATGGTATCATGAATTGTATATTATATCAATAATTCCTAGTATTTATGTAATTGGTTTTAAACTTTTAAATTGTAATAAATTTAAATTAATATACTTTTCTTTTTTTTTCTAAGTTAATTAATAATATTTAATTTTATATGACACCAGGTAGTTAAAAATGCAAGGTCTGTGTTTATAAATTAGTTTATTATATACAAACAATTGATTTAAAAAAAATAAATATTGTAGAATATTTTAAGACAATTATTGATACATAATAAACCGCTAGACTTAATACATTTATACTTTTTTATGTGTGATTAAGACATTCATATTAATTATTTTTAATAAACAATATATACTCAAGTATCTACATTTAAAATATAAACAAAATATTTTTCAATGGAAATTCCATGTTAATGACATTACAATTTAGTATTTACAATTTTTTATGACGTTTGCTAATCTCAAAAAATATTATCTCTTTGTGATTGTAAAATGAAAATGTACACTTTATTTTTAGCTATTACTAGATATCGCTTGAAGAAACCAGTTATTATAATTTAACCTAACAATAAATTGATTTGGTTTTGGAGTAACATGGATTTCTCTAATTATATTTATCAATGTAACTAATTTATTCGGTTTTTTGGTAAAAAGTAAATTTAATTCTTCAAAACACTGTTTATATTGTGGATTTAACGCAGCCGTAATGTCAGTCATATACCTGCAATAGTTTTCGCACATATCCAAAATTCTATTAAGGCCCAAGTAAACTTCTTCCATGAACAAAAAAGAATCTCTCATGATATTTGTCTGGAATATATCGTGAATGTGCTTAATTGTTTGAAAATCATTGGCATTGGTTAATTTCTCCAAGAGAAGAAAATATTCATCTTCGATGACATCCAATTGAAGGTAACTGTAAAGAGTATCTATAAAGAAAGATAATTTAGTTTTTAGCTGGACATTATTAGCATTTATTTCATAAGATTTTGATTTTTTTTCAATCCAAATGTTGTGCAAATTTGTTTGCACTCTTTTGATCCGTGATAAAAATGCAAACAATTTTGAATAATTTTTTTGAACAGAGCTTGTAAATATAAATTGTAGTGGCCATTTGGTTTCAAAAGTGACTTTAATCTTTGTCCACGTCGTTTCATCAGCTTCTTCATCTTCTAATGAACTGAAACCAAACACTTGATTCACAGATTTGTGCATTTTGATATCTTGAGCTGTATTAATAAATGCCACCTTAACAGCACGTAAACTATGCTCAGATTTCAGGGATAAACTGCACATTTTATTTAAAAAGTGCTTATAAAACTCTCCATTACCCAGCAAATAAAAATCTCTTACCAATTTCATATGATAAGAAAAACTATCATTAATAAATGATGCTTTTAACATATATTCATCCACAACATTATAAAACTTGTCAATTACTTTGACAAATTCATTTTTAGTAAACAAGGATACGTTTACTAAATTTAGTAAATCAGAAAACAGTTCATCTTTTTTGTGTCCATACAACTGTATAGAAATATCCTTGTAGTTTATCAATGATGATTGGTCTTTCGAATGTTGCAAACTTTTTATCACATCACCAATTCTTGTTATTTTGCTTGCAGTTGAAAGAGGAACAAAAGATGGCATTAAACTGGGTAATAAAGAAAACTGTTTAAATTCTTTACTGCTTTTAGAATATTTGGATTCAATGAAGAACTCATTGTGAGGATCAAAAATTACTCCATGTGCGAAAAATGTGTTCAACTGCGATATTAACACCTATAATAAATTAAATCTCTTAAAAAAAAGTTCAATAACAAAGGGGGAGAATAAATTATTTACATCTTAATTCAATTATAATTTTAAATTGTGAAATATTTAAAAATTTTAACAGTACTATACAGATGTTCCTAGTTCCTTGACTTCACTCAAGTGTTGAACCATGTTTGGTATGAAGGCCTTCATCACAAAATGTGTTTCCTTCCTGTCCCATTATTTTTTATAATCATTCTATTTAATCAAACAATCGTTTTCAGTATACTGTGAAGTTCAACTGTCCCATCTCCATTACTTAAAAGCAAGTGTCCCACAGGGTAACATTTTAGTTCCAACTTAGTACAACCTATTCTCCTATGTTATTTCCCACTCAGATAAAACCATTTTGCTTTTGCTGGCATCATCTCAATTCTCAACTTATGTTAACCTAAATCAAGCCTCGAGTTACTTCAAACTCACCTAAAGAAACTACAAAACTGTTTCAGTCTTAGAATAAATATGATAAATGCAAGCAAATCAGCCCATATAATTTATCTCCTGCGTTCCATTGCCAACCCTCTAATTTCAGATAACAATCACATAATTCCTCAACAATTAGTTACCAGATACTTACTTAGTATCCACCATGACAAAAGAGTCAAAACTTAAACATACTTAAACCATATAAAAACAAAATCCCTCAGTATGAAGATTAGAATAAGGAGACCAATCTCCACTTCTAATAACGTCCCGAAATGAGTCGCACGATTAAACGGCCACATTCTGCGCTCGTAGTACTGGAATTATTCATGTTTTTTTGGAAAATATATGCATTTTTATGAATTATGACCCTTTTTAGATTTTATAGCTTGTACGATTACGCATTTATACCCCCTTCAAATCAAGTTCTGTCTGTGTATTATTATTTTTAAACAATATTTGTATTTAGTTAGTAATTAAAGATAACGATTGTAAACATTTTCATTATAATTGAAAAAAAAAATACTGTTATAAATGCCTATAATATTACCTGTAAACATTGGTTGAATATGAGTGATAATTGAACTTTGTTGTCCAAAAATTCCATACAGACTACTTCGTATATAAGATTCAATATTTGTCCGCCATGTAACTGAGAAAGTTCAATTTGATCTAAAATATTATTAACTGCAACAATCAATGGTTTATGTTGTTCGACTTTCCTCAATGTTTCGGTCAATAAACATTTATTTTCTTTGTTATTTGATACATTTTTTTCAATGTCATTTATACAGTCGCGGTATGGTTTCAAGGCAATTAACATACCATCGACAAAAGCTTCAAAGTACAAACCCTGTCTGTGTGATTCTGATTCTATGTAAATACTCTGCAATCGGTTAAATGATACAATAACGGTGTTAAGTTTCTGATATTCTTCGGCTAAATGTAAGAAACACTTCAATAGCTGCTTGTCTTCGGTGTTCAAAATTATATACTCGTCATCTGTGAAATTGCTGTCATTGTCGACAATACACTGTAATATTTCTGATTTGTGGCCAAGTAGAGTAAATAATATATCAGGAATTAAACTTTCCATTGTATTAGTTATACCTTATACAGCTATAATTTTGTACAATTGAGACTATATTAATTTTTCGCCATAGGTACAAATGTATGATTGTATAATATTATTTATTTATTGTATATTTTACTATAATATTATAATAATTTATATAATAAGGTCAATATTATTCAGTTATTACTTACAAGTTAGTAGTTAATAGTTTTAAGTTAAATGTTTAAAAATCATATTAAGACATGAAGAACATTTTAAAATTTTAAATGCAGTTATACAGTTAAAAAAACTTTAATGAACAAAATATGAATAATTAAAACCAGTGATAAATGATAAAATGTTATCAAAAAACAGATTTAAAATGATAACAAGCATTCTTATAGGTAGGTAGCAAAGCGCCAAGGAACGCTACGTAATATAATATGTTAATATATACCGAGTAATATGACCGAACCTAAGGATTAAGGAAGGTATAGTTACCGCTTACCGGTTATTTATATGGATATTAATAATGTTTATTGTTCAATATTGTTTTTTTTTTATCAATAAAGGATGTTACATAAGCGAAACTGCGGAGGTAAATAATGCCAACGCTGCTCGTCTACTCCTCCCGACCACATCTTGAAACGGTTCACTATATAGAAAACATTTCTCCCTTTTTGGAAAAACATAAGATCATTCATAATAGTAGGTAGGTCATAAAACATATTATAACTGATCTTGAGGTTTATTTATTTTTTTATCCACAATAGTAATTGTAACTAATAAGTTATGATATATGATAGGAAAAGTATGAAATAAAATGTTGTGTTTGAAAATGTTCAAAAGGGATAAAGGGGGATAAATTTTAACGCCTCAATTCAAAATTTGCATTAGACCAGTATAAGGAAGCTATGGTTCAAATTTCATTTCTAGCACCATGGGAAGTGCACCAAAAAATGTTGAATTTTTTTGTTAAAAAATTTTTATTTCTACCCCAGACAAGACAAACGTCAACGAAATGGTACTTAGTCGATAATATTATAAATATTATTATGTCTGCTAAAAAGTAATTATATTTTATAGATTTTCAAATTTTCAATAATCTTTTCATCGACAACCCCTTTAATGGAAGAGGACATGATGAGAAACTCTTATATCCATGATTAAAGATAGTAATTTTTGTTTATATTTAATCTTGCTATCGTGACTAAAATCTAAAACGTAAAATATTACCATAGAATAACCAGTTGACAGTTATAGGTATGTATTAAATTATATATATTATTCTGTGGCAGTATAATAGGTTAATAGTAGGTATAATATATCTGTGGCTATATCGTATATCTGTGTTTTTTTTATTATAAAATAATGTACAGTTGTAGAGAAATTTTTCAAAATCTAATATATCGCTAAAAACTGTAAATTTTTTTGAAAATTATAAAACTGTCAACATAATACCTGGAAGACACAACTACTTATATATTTCAGGCCCGATATAATTAAAGGTAAGATTTCAATTTTTTAATATGTACGATGTAGGTATACCTACCTATATTTAATATTAGATATATATAATATTTAATATAACCTAGAACGAATAATAACTATTGAGAATTAAACTATTGACTAAGTACCTAATACTATCTGTAACCAATAAACTTATATAATAATAATTTAAGTAGGTATGTTCAAAACATTTTAATGGCAGATGTATGCGCCGCGGATTAAGTGAAAATCTGATTGAAATCTTATTGGTAGGTATTGGTTTAATATTCATAAACCATCAAAGCTCGAAAGAAAATAATTGTTAATAGTATTAACTATTAACTTAATACATCTGCATGTCCGTCTATTTATATTATGTACGTATTATACTCGTGTAATACTGCGATTAGCCGATTGCCTGCGAAAAAAAATTATTCAAAACGTTCGAAAAAAAAAATACGTTAATAGTCATAACGATTTGCACACGACCATAATATTATACATATTACCAATATGGCTACATCGCTATAAAATAAACCAACCCGATACCGATTACGGCATTACGCCGTTACTAGAATATTATGTATAATCGAAGCCTCAGAACAATAATAAGTCTTTTTGAAAATCGTGTCAACGCTCAATAGTGAGCGTTATTTAAATTCCGTTGCTTAGCGGATTAATATTACTTGTATCAGTTACATCAGAATATATTCGGATGCATCATACATATAGTACGTTAATAATATAAATAAAAATACTTTTTATGTGATTATTTGTGTGTAACGTTGGAAACGACTGAAGGGTTATACTATTATATAGTTAACTATATATATTATAATATAGTCGTACGGTAGACAGTAGTACGACCTAGTACCATTGCAGGCATATAGCCGAGATCAAATAAAGGGGGTGCTAAGCTAACTTTATACAAACAATATAAATATTAAAGAGCCTTATTTTTGGATAGTTTAGCATTTGATGCATACTTCAACTGGATATATAATTTATTAATATTTTTAAGATAACCTATCTGGAGAATATGGTACTTATCCTGTGAATTGGTCTTCAAATAATCGCCAGTTAATTGGTTGCGATGACTTCCGGGTACAATTTATCGGTCAATACTTGCCAGCATAAATTTACTGTCAAAGAAAAATTACACATTAAACAGTTATTGGTTCAAAATATTTAGGTAAAAATCACTCCTTAGACCTTACACAAATATTTTATTATAATACTGTTAATTATGAAGTTTTTTTTGAACAATTATTTAAAATATGATATGGTATTAATATTTTAACTGCAATTGGTAGATTTCATGTAAATTACCTATGCAATATTATGTAATTTAATTATAGTGTTCTAATTAATTGCATTTATAAAATATAAATTGAATATTATTTAAGTTGAAAATGATGGGCTATTCTTTTTAAAAAGTCTATTTTATTTCTCGTAATTCATATGAATCTATCACGATCAGGACCGTCCTGCTACAGTAAATTCGGGGGGGGGGGGGGAAGAGTTAAAATGTCATTATATCGTCACTTGTTAGTTGCATACAATATTGATGTATACTGTTTAGGTGAAAACTAAAAATGGGCAAGAGTGCAAATAGACATAAAAATATATAGTATACTTTGACACTTTGTGCCTACAATAATATAAATAAGTTAATAAATTAATAACACAACACTTCATATAGGTACTTAAACTTAATCAAATAAAAAAATAAATTACAAGTCAATAAATATAGTAGGTATCTACAAAGGTATAAACTAACCTATACATAATACAATATAAAAATGTATTATCTATTTACCTATAAATTAATCTTCCTACCTTTTTAAATCAGCAAATGTGTCAATAATATCATTATATTTTAATACGGCTTATTCTTGTTGCTAATAGTTGGTGACTTTTTCTTCAGACAAAGTGCTTCGTAGATAGTTTTTATATCATTTTCAGCTTTAAAAATTGAATTTTAATGATTAGCTCGTGTGAAATTCGATAGATTCATTTCACATTTGACGTAAACTAATATTGGTAGGTATAGCTAATAATAATTACAACGATTGAATGTATACAATATAAATTATGCTTTTTTTTTGTTCATCAAATTGACTTTTTTATTTTATCTATAAAAGCGGGCCCGGACCAACTGTGGTGAAGCGGCCGGGCCTCGAGTCAACGAACTTAATCGTCATATATATTTGTAATTCATTCTGCGTGGTCATTATACTTATTTTCAACACTCATATTATTTTCTTTTAATTTTAGTACAATATTTAATATTATAATGGTATAATAATTATTAGAATATAATATTATCATATATATATTATATATATTAATTATTGTTATCCCCATTGCAAATTTATCTAACAGACCTTAATTTAAAAATAAATAAATAATAGTGTTTAAATATTCTTTATGAAATTTACCATGTGACTTGTGTCCTAGTATAGTCTAATAACAAACTACAAAGAAATTAAAAAATTTTGTTCAACAATCAATAATCCTGGCGACCAATTGTGTCCACAATTCACAAACAATTCACCGGAAGGCGAAAATCAATTATTTGCGACCAATTCACCATGATCCATATAGACTGGAACAATTGAAAACATTCTGTTGATATATAATTAGTAATTACTAATAACTAATAAGTATAATAGATCCTAATTTTCATGGTATAGGTGCTATTTTAATTAAAATCGATAAAACAATTGGATACATTATAATAGCCAATAGGTAAAAAAAAATAGTTTAGATACTATTATAATAATATTAGATACCTTCTACGTCGAAGTTCGAAATAGTAGCCGAAAGTAAAAACCATCATCGTTGTAATCGTCTGCACTGAACGTCATCTGAGATCTGAACATTAAAACAATCTATTTTGATTTTATGACTTGTGTAACAAATTTACGATCCATAAATGTTGAGAACCCATCCACGTTATATTTTACAGATGAATTTGAAAACCGCGGTCAGTTTAAATTTGAAATAAAGTTGTACAGTGTTACCGCACACCATAGTCTGTTATCAGCCTTGGCTCGCGAAACGTGGTCATGAACCGTTTGAAAGTCCGTTGACGGAGTTTTAACGGTTTCAAAAATGTCAAATCAGTCAAATACTCAAATCCGATTTCGCGCTTTCTCAGTTTTGCAGTTTTGCTTTTAAAATAATACTATATCCAACGCTACAAAAGAATATCGCGAACGAGAAGTATTTTTGACATTTTCAAAAGTTTCTGTTCTGTTTTGCGTGATATTGGATTGTATTGTCAGTGTTGTAGGTATTATATTTTTCCAATTTTTTTTCAAATTCAAATCGTAAACAATCGTTATAATATTTACATATTTTTAACAATGATTATTATTATAATAGTATTACAAGTTTGTCAGTGCCGGGGGGTTGGCACCGCCGTATACACGACCTTGCCGCTTGCACTTGCACGGTTACACAGTGGACCGCGGAGTGCGTACTGCACTGCGGCAGTTTTGAATTTCGTTAACCCGCCAGCCGCCTCCGTCGAGTGATCTTCGTGACTCATGACGTTAATTGTTATTTGTTAATCTTAATACGTTATTGGTTATTATTTGTTATTATTTTCAGTATGTTGGTTATTGCTTTATTAGTCTTATATTGACCATTATAGTTCGTTTCCCTGTCCAACAATCCCACGAGGCGAATGAATTGCACACAAAGCGACCCAAAAACCTATCGTGGTCCGGTGGAAACGCACCGCCGACGTCGTCTTATCTATATTTTATGGGCGAGACGCTCGTCGGTTACGACCTCGGATCTACTATAGCTTACTTGGGGGATTTTTTTTTTCACGTCGATCGACCGAAAACAGCTCAGCGTTCGATTAGGGGGCCCCCGCGATCGCGTGTTATGGATCCGTCGTTGGTCGTTGGCCTTTGTCGTCCGTAACCGTCGGTCTTCACCTCCTTCTCCGCCACCTCCACGACCGTCCTACTACTCCACCGCCTCCTACTCAGTCGCCTTGCGAGTCGTCGTCCTCCGCCGGTAGTCGCCGCGCGCATATGTCGGCCGTCGCCACTCGCCGCCGCTAGTGGTTATCAGTCGTCGTCCGGTGTAACGGTTTTGCGCACAACACGGCTGGTGCGGCCGTTCGCGTGACGTTTCCCCTCGACGATCGTCTCGATCTTATTTTGTTATTGTTATTACATATTTTTACGGTTTATCGCGTGTCCCACGAAATACGTTTTGAAAAAAAAAAATAATAATTTTATTTAAACATATCGTTCGTCCGTCCGTCCGCCAATAGTAATATTATCGTTGTACAATATTGTTAATACTTAATCGTTGGTCGTTACGCGTATCGCGCCTTTGTATCGTTATCGTTCTCCTCCCACCCTCCCCCCACACACATTCACATACGCTGCACAGGGCCCCCGACTCGGTCGTCGTGCCCGCCTTTTGGTCGTCGTCCGGAAAATCTACGACGCCAACATGCAAGTGGAAGAAGCGTTGTTCGACGGCGTCAACTTGAAGTTGGCCATGGACATCAAGATCAAACGAACCGATGGTAAGCGATGGATGATTACGGTGTACCCTCACGTTGTGTTGGAAATATTGTCATATGGGTGGGTAGGTCTGTCCCAGTCCTTCGACCAGCCGGTCAAGTCTAGCCCGGTCTGCTCACCTAGTTGTGGCTAGCGGCAGACTGCTCAACACAGACCGTACGTTTAGTTGTCGTCGATTGACAGACACTCATATCATTATTATGTAACCTACCTCTGTGATATTTATGTTTGACGGTACATCCATAAGCTTTGTTTCCTTATTTTTAACGGGTTCCGCTGAATACGAGGAAAACACCTATGAGAATTTAACGATGGGCTAAGGCACTGGCGGTGTTGGTCTTCTAATGGCCTAGCTTGTCTTGCCATCTGGTCATAATTATCTATGTTGGTAGGATCGGATTCGTTTGATAATTTTTCATTAGGTATAAAACATATTTTCCCTGCTATTAATTTTGCTACCCACATTGTCAATATAATATTATTATAGTTAGATGATTGAATTGAAATTATATATCTACCTGGATATGTATTTAGTATGGGTAAGTACTTATCTATCTGTTCTATTGAATTTGGTTTTCTTATTTTAGATGTTTTGTATAATATATAACATAGTTCCTACATACCTATTATATTATAAAATATAGGCAACTTGTATGATAGGTACTTATTACAATTTGTGGGGATAGTTAATTTTTTATCTTTTTATATCTGCTATTGCCTTTTGTAAAAGTTTGGTAAATTGAAATCATTGATAAATAATTTATTATATACCTATACCTATTTGGGTACTTAATAGTTAATTATTGTCTTTTAATTGAAGGTGGTTAGTTAAATAGGTTGCTCGGGTAGATCTATCTATCAATTTATTGAATATCTAAACTATCTATCAATTTGATAAAAATACATTAATGAATACATTTTTAGGTAACTACCTACCATTATTTTTACTCTTGTTAAATAAATAGACCCGTTAAAATATAATTAATTGATTGTTAGTTTTTTATATAGATAGGTTCACTTTAGTACCCGCATGTTTTAAATCTTTTATTAAGAATTCTAGATTGTCTGAATTTATCCAGAGTTTATAAAAGTCCGGATTGAACAAAATAACCTACGAATTGATCCAAGGTACATATTCAAACTCTGTTCAGTAAAAAAAAGATGTTTAGGTATGGACATTTCCCTACAAACGTTGTCTTTTATATGTTTAAGTATACTGCCTAATACTTTATAGATTTACATATAATACCTACCTAACCTAAGTTATCAAAATTAAGTAGGTATATACTTATTGATAGACATTTTTATAACTTAAAATATTTAGAATGCAAGTTACTCAGCGATGACATTTTATGTGGGCATGTAGCCAAACTTAAATGTTTGCATAAAATGCTAATGCCTTATGGAGACCTACAAATAGATAGAATTGGATGAGTGTTAAACTCATTGATAGAAATTAGATTTTGCCTATATTAGGTAATATTAGGTGCCTATGTGTAAATTTAAATCTGTCAAAAAGTTCCATCACTGGATGGATTATTCTTTCAAGCCTATAAACTTCCACAGCGCTTGTACTTATTGTAAAAAAATTAATTAATAATGTAACAAAACAAAAAATAATATGTAAATTGGTGATAATAACTATTTTTTTTATTGAATACTCTATAGTATATATATAACATAAATACTTCTATAAATATTTAATACCTAGGTATCTAGGTATCTATCCATCTATCTGTACCTACTAACCAACTAACAACTTTTTCAATTGGTAAAACATTATAAGTACCTACTTATTATTGGTACTCTGTTGGTATTAACTTAAGTAAATCTGTGTAAATAAAACTACTAACTATATTAGTACATAACCACTATTAGGTAGTAGGTACATATTGTTGGACCTTGATGTAGTAGGTACCTATGTATTCAGTATTTATATGATTCTAATACCTACAATTTAAAATAATGTACCTACTCCAATTTGTACCTACCTAACATACACCCACGTACATAATTCATTTTTTATTTCTCATATAACATATTATGTACCTATAGTTATATTTTGGGTACCTAAGTACCTACAGTATTTTAGTACTTATAAAAAGTCATATAATTATTTAAGTACCTACTTGGCTTAAATCCAATCATTTTTGTAGGCACCAAACTTATTTAAATTTACTCAGAATTAATAATTACTTTATACCCTAAACGTACCTACTTAAATCAATAAATCATATACATTTAAATTCTAATTAGTGTGTTGTAAATAATACCAGATCATTTTTTTTAATGACATGTTGTTTCTCATGTTTATAATTTATGAAATTTCTACATGTTCATTGTTTATGCAAATTAACAAAGTATAGGTAAATTATTTTTATTTTTTTTATGAACCCGCGGCAACTTGAGCCATTGGGTGGTTTTGGCGAGGGTACTGTAGGTTAAACATGTGTATTTGTTAGTTTGGCAGATTTTTTAGTGGGTACCTATAGGTATCTGCCATGCCCGGTAGGAGATGGTGGCACTTCTCTCTGGACACCGTGACTTGCCTGAAGAAAAATATTGCCCGCTGCCGATGTTTGAACCAGGGTCGGTGCGGTAAATTATTGTTGAGAGCCAAAACACCTATTATTAATTCTATAGGTTACACAGATTTTTGGAAATACTATAATTTAGATATCAAAGAAGCAAACCTCATAGACCATTGAAAATTAGGTATATATTTATTATTTATATTGAGTTTTAAATTTTAATGTTATTTGTTACTTAAATAGTTAAATAATATGTATCTACCTAATCATTATTAAACTTATGTAGACGTACATTATATATATAGTATATATTGGTCCAAAAATTTACAATATACTTCCATTAGTAATTAAACACAGCAACTCTTTTAAGGTTCTTAAAAAAAAAATTACACTTTGGCTATTACAAGAACGAAATATAGACAGACTCATAACAAATGTATATGATTACTGCATTATTTATCATAATAGTTGTACGCATTTAGTAATTATTGTTAATTTTAGTTTTATATTACCATATTATATTGTATTGTTTAACTACACAATTTTTTACATAATACTATGTTATATAAACAAAGAGAAGAAAATATATATTTACTTATATAATTAATATTTGAGTTAATATTATAGTTATGTGAGAAATGTATGTTACAAATTGTTATTATTTAATTTATTTGAACTATTTAATGAATTTATATTTTATATTGTGAAAACATCGGCCCCCACACGAACATGTTCAGTGGGGCCCATTATCTTCTTGAAGAATAAAAAAAAATTATAGCTTATAGGTAAAGTTACCTTTATTTACTAATAATTTGATAATTATTTCTATTAAATTTAATTGTCTGAAGCTAGGATGGTATTCATAGCTATGTATTTTTGGGTGCAACCATTTTATTTATGATGTAAAGTAAGTTTTAAGCACTTAAATATATTTTACCAATCAATAAGATGTCCTTGTTTAATCAAATGTTCAATGTAGTCTAGTGAAATGATTTTTATTTGGTCACTCTTCCCACTCTTGACCTAAGTTTAAAATGTTTTTGTAAACAATAGTTGTTATATACCACCTACCAATGAACTAAAATTGAATACAAACATATAAAATATTATTGGTAATACTCATTTGGACTTAGTAATAATTAATAATCTGAGTTTTTAAATAGAGTATAGAGTATAATAGGGCAGTTATAGATGGTACATTTGTTACATATTAGTTAGGCACATTATTCGTGGAGTACCTATATGGTCTATGTACAATCAGATACTTATAGTCTTATGTATAAGTGATAAGTTTATTGGTATAGTAGATATCAAGATAATATAGCCATATAGGTACCTACCTAATTAATAAGTTAGGTAAAATATGTTATATGTGTTTTACATGCTTCATTTAAACCTACACCTCATTTACCTAGTAGCTACACTATCAATGGAATTTATTTATTTGTCTTATACTCAGTTTAATGTGATTGATTTACTCTCAAATAAATGTAATTGAAAAAAAAATGTTATGTATTTGTGACTAACTAATCCTTAAATTCAATAAAAAAAACCGTATGAAATTATAATTTTAAAATATTAATCTTATATTTATGTTTTCTTATCAATATCAATATCTATACCTACAAACATACTTTTTTGCTATTAACCTATAATTTATGAACTCACACTATTAAATCCATTTAAAAAAAAACTGAATTAGCTGGTATAAAAAAACGTACCAAATAATTTTTTTTAAATTTGATATTCCTCAAAGTACCAAACTGATTTAATCTGTAGTAATTATAATTGATCTATTTTTAGTAACCGATTGAAACTTGCCTTTTATGTTTCTAAACATATTTTTTGGTTTAGAACACCTTCTATCTCTCTTGTGTCCTTTCCGTTTGTTACTAGTACACAATTACAATTATTAATATTAAGGTATTTATTTATTGTCCGGAGTTGCTGTACATAAATTGTACATGGAATTGAAATTTATTGCGTTGGATTAAAATATGTTTAAGTACCAGGAATTTAGTACGCTAATAGAGTGAGCTTTCCTATCTTGATTTATTTTATCAATCTGTTTTAATTATTGTCACCTATAATTTTTTTATGTTAATTAATTTTCAATTCAAAATTTTATTAGTAATGCACTTTAGTACAATTTTGTAAATTAAGTAGCATCTGTATTTATAATTTAGTATATTATGTAGAATTTCTGTTAAAATATAGCTTATGTTTCTAAAAGTTAAATCATTTATCTTGAAATACTAAGTATGCTTGTATACTGTATTAGTGATTTATTTTAACAATATTGGGTAAAAAAAATGTTATGTTATGTTACCTATATGTTAATAATATAATTTCAGTAACATGCCCGTGTAATTTAATTAAAAATTAATTTTTTATGACAATTTGAGTTAGTACCTAGGAATGGTTGGTTGTTGAACTTAATAAATAAATGATCAATTGTTCAAGCTTTTATAGCAATATGATTCAGGTTAAAACTATCTGTAAATAAAAATCAGTTAAAGTACTTTTATGTCTGTTTTAAGTATAAATTATTATTAAGTATTTAAAATATGTTTTACACTCATATCTAATTTTTGTTATAAATATGTACTTAATTTATTCATTTTCAAGCATAAAAATCGGAAAGCCGGTAGTTACAAATTATTTTTGGAAAGTGGTAGGTGAATTTCATAATTTTAAACCTGATTAAATTAGGTACTAATTATTTGTAGGTTAATGTTACTGCTTATGATAATTTTATTTAGAGTTCGAAATATTATTTACTACCCTTTTATATTGTTACAAAAAGTATAATTTGTTGAAATAATAGGTAAACGTATTTTGTGTTTGGGTGGGTGACAAGACAACAGTTGTTTGACCTTCAGTAGTATCTTCTGTAGGCGGCCTGGCAGTCACAAGACCATATAAGGACGTCCAGAAAATGCAGACTCTAAGTAAGGGCCATACATTAGGTCCAGCTTTTTGTAGTATTAAAGTTTTAAAAAATAAATCATAACGTTGGTTTGTCTTACTTAAATAATAATACATTTCAAATTCTTATCATTTTAAAAATCTATTAATATTTATTTAATTATTTTTGTGTTAAATTTGAACACGCGCATTATACATTTCATTCGTTTTTGGTTCTTGAAAAAATTTTTTTCTTAAATGTTAAAACGTGGTTAATATTCGAGGATTATGCTCCCAAATCCTTGTTTACACAGCTGTGTGTTATCAAGTTTTTTTTATTTAAACAATAATATAAATTTATGTAGAAATCGCAATTTCTTAGAATAAACCATTGAACTGTAATTGCGTATTTATATGTTTTTCCAATTAATAAAAAAAAATGTATGTTGATTTATCTTTACTTAAAAAAGGTATTAGAGTCACTTTTAATTTCCTCACTAATTTAAGATAATTGGTTATTAATTATAACTTCCTTATTATTTATAGTTTTATAAAATTAGTTATTTGTGATATAAGATTTTTTTAAATATAGAGTTTATCAAAATCAAACGCCTACTGAAACAATTTAATACTGCCTACACAATTTACTGTGAAAACATAATATATTCTACCTATTATTAAGCCCAATCAATAGGTTTAAATGCTGTGAACTTCAACTAAATTTTACTACGCTACCAAAACAAATAGTCGTAGATATATATATTTTAATACTTGCATAGGTAGGTAATATTATAAGGAATAGGTCGTTACGTATATTTATACATAAGTACTAAAATTGTATTAACACAGAATAGAATAATATTAATATTATTTAAGTTTTAATAATTTTATTTCTTTTACCGTCTAATATAACAAATTTAATAAACATGTTAATTAATAATCTTCGAAGTACCTATATTATTCGATTTAAATTTTATAATTAATTGGTTAGGTTTAGGTTAATATTTATATCGGTAATTTATAATGATTGATGAATAATTAATATTTAATATGGTATAATATGATTTATGACATGATAATGTACCGGCTATTATCCAGTCGCGTATTTGAACACACGTTCAGGTTACAGCCGCAGCGGTAATGAAACCGTGTCCTGTTCGACCGCTACATGCTGCGGCCTACGACAGCCGCAGTGGTTATTTCAAAATAGTGTGGTCGGTCTAATTAA
Organism: Sitobion miscanthi; assembly: GCA_008086715.1. Taxonomy (NCBI): domain Eukaryota; kingdom Metazoa; phylum Arthropoda; class Insecta; order Hemiptera; family Aphididae; genus Sitobion; species Sitobion miscanthi. The sequence goes on along the minus strand of CM017800.1, from coordinate 9,608,508 downwards.
AAAATATGTATTTCGATCGAATAGGACAACCGGATGATTTCTACCGCTGCGGTTATAATTCTGTGAGAAACCGTATAGTATGTATCCAGCATTGGCGCAACTAGGGGTGGCGCCCCCTACCCTCCCCCTGACTAAGATTTAGCCCTTTCCATAAATATCCCTTATTGATTTAGATATAAGCCCCATATGGGTTATTTTAAATGAATAGTATTGTTAGCCTCCACCCAGAATTTTAACCCTAGTTGCGCCTATGATTTCCAGCTTAAGTAGTTCTTCAAGAAGATAAAATGGTTATCCTATAGGTATTTCGATATTATTAATAGATTTTAAAAATGCATGGATTATGATAAGATTAAAATAATAGTAAAATTATATTTATTTTTATTAATCCAAAAAAATTATTACAAACCGGGTAAATTTATGTTTCAACCTTGATTATGAACAACAATTAGGTTCTTCTAAATTAGGTATTTAAAATGTTACCTGTGAATAATATAGTACCATTTAATACTTATGATTTGCATTTTTTATTCATAAGGGGAGGTTCAATATTGAATATTATTTTATTACTTAGGTATGTTTTTTTTTTTGAAAAATTCAAATTACTTTATTATCTATTGTTTATGACTTATAAGCATCCTTAGAAAAGTAAACAATGTATAGGGTAAAAACAATTTATGGTTTCGAAGATCAATATTTGTTATTATTCAATTTTGTGATAGTATTGTATACACGTAATATTTTACTATTGTTATTATAATTGTATTAGTATACAGGTGGCAAAAAATTGTAGGAAAATTATTTTTCAATGCGTTACGTTGTGTAATTCATTAATGCAATTGTTTATATTGTTAATCTCTTCTAGGTTGATCCTTTAGATAATTTATGCATTACAATGTACGTGATTATTTTTATCCATTTGTATTACGACTATATAATATGATTTATGTTAGTTTTCATTCATGAAGAGTTCTGTCTAACACACGCAATAATAGGAATTTAAAAGTATTTTATTCCAAAGTACTGATAGATCTATAGACTATAGTCTTCTGATGGAAATCTAAAAACAATTTGAAGTTTTCGTAGATTGCTTGAGATCGTCTTTCTTATAGTTTTTTATTTTTTGTTTTTAACTTCTCCAAAAATTTTAATAAAAAAATGTATTTTTATTCCTAATTTTTTCAAGTAATTTTTTTACGATTTAAAGGGTATGTGCCTACGTTGAAAACTTGGAAAGAAAACTTTTCTAAATTCCTAATTTGCGTGTGTGTTACTCAAAGATGGAAAATCACTGCTTCCCCCTTAATGGCTTAATCGATTGTCTTTTGTTATGTTGTTATTTGGTGTATGTCATATATCATGAGAGGTTTCCCGACAATTATTTTCTAGTGCTAAAATGTCTGAGGTATCAGGTAAATATTATAATCTGTTGCATTTACTGCATATTGGTTGGAAATAAGTTTATAATTATGTGCGTGTATTCTTAATTAGACTTGTTCCATGTTTAAACTTGATTAGTCGTGGACAGTGGACTGGATTTTCCATCTATTTATATTGATACATTTACATTTATATTTATATTGTTTAGAACTTGTGTAACCCTATTGAATTTAGATGCTTACCGCATTGAATTTTATTCTTAAGTAATATTGTGAATTATTATTAGTGATATTATGTACTTAAGTCTATTTAATTTTTTTATATTTTTGTTATGTTTTCTTAGGTGTAATAAATTACTATAAATTAAAGTTACTCTTATTACTAATAATTGTAATTTACTATGTAGCTTTAATTTGAGTTTTGGTTTACTAAATCATTAATTATGTAGTAAATAATGGCAATATAAATATTAAATGACATCTCATTATGTCAATTTCGGCGTAATTGGTCAAAACTGTCAATCTTTCATTAATTTATTATTTTGTTTGTTTACAATTTAATATGGAAATTAAAAATAATTAGTATATGGGCCCGAGGACTAGGTGAAATATAACAATAATGTAGTTAAATATAGTTACTTAAAAAAAACTATTATTTCTTTCTATAACTATTAGCGGCTTTGTTGGTATGTCAAGTTTTTTTTAATCTATTTTCAGGTAATCTCTGATTTTATTAATACATTTTAATAATGGAATTTCAGCTCATAATTATAGTTCTGTGTTTTTTCTACGTGTATTTTACGTTGAATTATTTGTTCTTAGTTTCAACACTTGTATGTATTATTTTTTATAGTAATGCTAACGCTGTCCCCGTGTAGCAAAACAAAGAACAAACAAGAAAAAAAATGGTCAAACCACATGATTAAACAAATTTAAATTTAACTAGAATATTATGATTTTAAGTGTATCTATTATTATTTTATATTTTTATATATTACACTATATTATTATCGGTCACGTGAAGTATAAAAATTAAATTATTAAGATTTTCATTCATTAAACTTTGATTCAATAAAAGTTAAACTAAATAATCATTATTGATTAATATAGAAACTACCGCAAAAGGTTTTCGAGTTCAATTTTTTTTTTTGGTTACGTAATTTTATTTTACCCATTATGACGATTACAGTTCATTCATTTTTAAGTACCTATATCCAAATTAGATTCAGTGCAAAACGTTAAAGTAAATAGATCTGCATTGTGCTTTTATTGTTTTTTTTTTTTTTGAAATCAATTTAATATTGGTGGACGTGGTGTCGTGGTACCTATAATTATTGTAATTTATAATAAAGGTTAGTCTTAAAATAAATTAATGTAAGAATACTATTTTTTTTTTAATTTCACAGTTTAACATGTGGTCAAAACTGCAAATCTTGATTCGCGAGAGCTGTAATAATTGATAAAACAGAATTTAATTTTCTATACATTTATTATTATTGTTTATATGGACTTGACATTTTGTTGGTTTTGTAAATAGGTAGTTGAGATTGTAATTTTCCATGAAAAATAAAATTATGTGTGAAGTGTTTTATTTTTTGAAAGTACAGTAAGTTCTATTTGTATTTTATTGTTTACAATATTAAAATTTAATTGGAAAACTTATTTATTCAAGTTTCAACTGTGTGAGTTATGTACGTAATCGTTGAAACTATTTATTTTTATGCTATATACATTCGTATAAGTGTGGTTTATTATACTTGTTTAATGTTTTGTTATGATTCTTTTAATTCGTACCTGCCGATTGTTGGGTACCAATATAATATCAATAACATAGAACTATAAAAGTCCATACAGCCAACATTGAACAAATCATGAAATCCTTGGTGGATTCTGAATTCTTTCCAAATAAGGTTATACTTATATTTTTAATTTACATCTCAGTTGCCTATTATTTTTAATAATAATTGTTTTCTAGCAGAGAAAAGAATCTGTATGAAGTACAATAATTTTCAAAACACGTAGTAATAATAGGTTAATATCTGAATTTACCCATAAAAATACTTTGGTGGAACTCCACGATTGCCGTTAAATTTATCAGACAAAAAATTGCATTGGCAGCTGCTACTGTTTTAATTTATCGTGTCTCTGCTTTTGATAAATTGTGTCAAATACTGATCGATTTGGAGTTTATTTTTAACGAGTTACCATGGCCTCCAGACGTTTACGTACTATATATTCATCCTAACTACTTTGTGTATAGTATATACTGCGTATAGGGTGGGGGCTGCTTTGTGCCTGGTACGATTTGCAAACCATACTGTACGGACAACACCGCCAGTATTGTACCCAATGAACGTTGAATGAGTAAAGCAATTGAAAGTTTCGCACGTTAATTTAAATACATTTGTCGGTAAAATTAACGTTGGCAGTGTGTGTACCTAATAAATTCGACCAGTTGTGTAGTCGTGGACCGTTCGCATCAAAGGCTAGCTTATAGTTTCAGTTGTTTTGCCGACCTCTCAGTCTCTCTCTATACTAGATTTTGTTGGTCATTACGCGTTTGACCAATTATGTCGTCGTGGATTAAGAAGAGCTTATCGTGTTTTCATCACGACAAACGCCGTAATGATAGTAGATGCAAGTGCAATAAAAATATTGGTTCGATATCTGATAAAAATATTCAATGTAATTTTGACGAAGAGTTCAACAGGGAGTGTGTTGGAAATCTCGTTGACGATACGGGTTTGTACTTATATAATAATATAATGTTTAGGTACCACGTGGTAATTAGGGTATATTTCGATTTTCAAGATACCGTTCGTCTTGTTAACTCCTTTTAGATTTGTATGAAACTTAGAAATTATATTTTTACGTTATAAATAATAATCTATTAGTTTTTTTTTAATTAATAATGCTATGTTAAGTAATTACATGCATTAGCTATTGCTTGTTAACAAATTAAAAAAAGTTATTTTGTATTTATGGTTGATATTAGAAGGTACCTGTAGCATATTATCTTATTATTACCATAACAATTAATACCAGTTTAAAATTCAAATTTAAATAATGTTGGAATTAATAATTTATATATAGTTTGTTTAATGAAAAATTATAATGTTTCTTGTCATATTTTAGATTATAAGAACTACCAATAGATAGAACAATCCAAAAATCAAAATTAATATAATTGTTGTGCTCAGTTCATTAGGTTATAAAGTTACGTAAAAACAATTCTCCAAAGGTTGTATATTATACACTAATATTAACCATTATATTTTGTGTTATTGTATAGAATGTAGATATATGTTTGTTATATATACGTTATCCATATTCTACCCCTATTTAATGTATTATCTAATACCTATTACCTATCTGTTTTATTAACATATTATACAATTCATGATTTGTTTGTTATTAAACTATCTTTAGGAAACGCACTAATAAAACTAAGGTTATTTTATTTGAGACTTTTTCCTGTCCAATTTATTGTTGTTTAACAGTAAGCTATAAATCCTATTTGTGTTTTATGACTTTAAACAGTTTAAGCTAAGGCTGGCGATATTTTTGGTATACCGTGATTCGGTAATTAGATTTGCTACCGAAAATACCGTATACATTTATATTATAACTTAAAATTGATATAATCATAATAATTACAAACATTATTTTTGAAATAGATGTACAATTTTCATGGTATAAATATTTCTAAATTCATCGAAAGCGCTGATTACCGAGGTACGGTGCTTTAAGTATTTACCAAAATTTAATAGGTAATACCGTAGATACAGGTAATAAACAAATAACAAATACCTACCGGTATCAAAATTCGAAATACCGCCAGCTCTCCTTTAAACTATTGCAAATTCCAATTAAACATTATCATGTCTTTTTTTTAAAGAAAAATTGTAAAACTGCAAGTTACTGCAAAACATTTGATTTCTATTTCCATATGAAAAATCATAACAATTTTTGTAAATTTATCAAGCAATAAATCTGATTTTTAATTTTAAAAATTCTAATGAATTTAATTCGAATTGTATACAGTAAAAATAAGGCATTCTGCCATTCTGGAATAAATTATTGTTTCTGTGTATAATGTGGTCCATCTTGCCATCTTGGTGTGTCTCGAAAGGTCATTGTACGAAGATAGAATTAATCAAAGAATTCGATTATAATTAATTAATCCGGCAGTAAATTATTTTCTTTTACTTGTTAGTTGTTGTATGTACCATAAATATATAAACTAATAGATTTATTTTATTGTCGCCTAGATTATTTCTAAACTTAAAAAAAAACAGCACGCGAGTTATTTTACTTAGTTACATGATTACCTTCAGTTCTAGACGAAAATTACAACTTTTTTTGTATATTTAATGTACATTGTGTAAATTATTTTACTATTCGATGTAATTAATTAATTGGGCAGTTATACTATCCCGGGTTGCACAACAGTTTGACGAATTTAATAGATTACTTTTCGATGTTTGAGGATCCGTCAAATTTCTAATAGACTTTTGTGAAGTCCGTGGCATATGCAACCTTGGTATATTTTTTATTAATCTTGAAAAAAAGAAAATTTTTACTCTTTCAAATTACTCAACTATGGTTATGTTTGACGTGCGAGTGAGGAAAACAACCTTACATAACGATTAAACAATTTCCAATTAAAAAAAAAAAGAGTTCGGATACAGCCTACTTGTTGTTATAGTCACTCGTGACTCGTTTCGCATCACTCACATCGACATAAGACGTTGTGGCATTATTTTTATAAACTCGGAAGTAGTAAAGATAATTTTTTTATCAGTAAAACAATTTTGAGCTACAATTATACTATAGTTTAATAGTTTACTAACTTACTATAATGTTTAAATCTCGACGCGTGTTCATAAAATAAATATTGAACAATGATTATCTGTGTTTAATTCTAGACGTAGTTTGAATGTAAAGAAGATTATGATAGAAGTTATCTATGATATTATTTATCAAAATTAAGAATAAGCCACCAAAAAACAAAATAAGTTATTGATGCGTATTAGTGAAATTAATAAATCAAAATAAAATACTCTCATTATGTATAACTAATAACATCATTTTACCCATCTGGAGACTGGAATAACTTGCAATCTGAAATTAGTAGAATGAATTGTTTATATTTAATGTACCTATACGAACTACAATTTAAATATTTAAGACTAACCATAATGTCCATATTTTGGTGATTAATCAAATATTGCTTAAAATAGATATAAGTAAGATTTTTATTTTGTGTTCAACAATATTTATATTTATTCTAGAAATATTTTGCCTTATTATGTTTATAATATGTTGGACGTTGGTTGTAACCAGGTCATGTGTTGTGGTCATTTTATCATGTTTATAGTGATCTAAAAAATGTTACCATAGTTCCCATACATTATAAGTTTATACATGTAGTGTTGACCCTTCCCTTTCATTCAAATTTATACCTACACCAATAAGGGTTTAGGCCCAGCTTATGTTGTTTCCTGTTTGTAAATATGTTCCTATGGGCAACCTTGTACAATATTAATAAACATGGAAACAATTTATAATAGGTCAAGTTCATTGCCATTTTAGTTGTTGTACGCAAATGTAGGTTCCCTTAAGAATTTCCAGTAAATTATTAGAATGTTGGTTAATTTGATTTTGTATAGATATGTTTTTGTAAATTTTGTTATATCTGACTACATTATACCTATTTTACGATTGAATAATATTTATTTCTAATATTAAATGTTACATCTAAAATGTGCTTTTACATATTTTATCTGTGTATAAACTGAAAATATCTTCATCAATTTAATTACTTTAAATTTATTTTTATAGTTATTAAATTAGTGTAAACTTAACATCTTTTCCTTTGATTTCAGGTCGCATCCATAAGGCAGTTGTGTCTAGGATGAATCCAGATACTAGAAGTATTTCAGTAGAGTGGTTAGAAAATGGTGAAACTAAAGGCAAAGAGGTGAGACAAACTGCTTGGATCACATTTTATTTCAACTAATTCTACATTATTTGTTTTGTTTATAGATTGATTTAGATGGAATCTTGGAACTGAATCCTCAATTACGTTCAAATATTCCCAGTATTACTATGGTTGCTCAAAACGGTACTAATATACCAACAACTAGCAAGTTGGCGAGGGTAAATTTAACTTTTATGATGACTATTTATCATTTACAAATACAATTAGGCTTTTACATTAAGAAAATAGTTATGAATTAATAATAATATTTATTAACTTAAGGTATAATACTATCTAGGCACTATACTATATTACCGTTTGTACATAATTAGTACCAGAAAAAATATAAAAAAATTAAAAAAAAACAAAACTAATTTTATATTCAAACATTAACTGTATTGTTTGTCATTTGATAAAAATGGTACTATATAGTCATTGCTACCTTTGTGTGTTCGATACCTAAAACCGGTTTCCATTTGAAAATTGTGTTTGTGGTTGATGAAGTGTCTGGTGAAGTATAACAGACGTTAGTAACCCACCAATATGTATGTCTTATGAAGTTCTTTTCCATTAAAGTTTATACTTAGTAGTTATAAATGTAATATATTACAATTTAAATAATTTATAATAATTAAATTAAATACGTTTATATTTTCAGTATTCCACAAAAGCCTCAATACAAGCATTTACAAATAATAAAGGCAAGTATTTATTTTATTTTGTTAATTTAACAAATAACAACTTTAAATGTAATTAGATATATAATGTATGCCTGTAATGAAAAATTCAAAATTTTAACAATAATTTGAAAAAAATAAGTTAATTCTATGAAGTTAGGTAATAGGTAAATTTAATTTTATGTTTTATGTTTCAAGTATAACTAAAGTTCATCGAGTTTAAATTATTTTAAAATTTAACTATTGATCAACAATCCAATCAAAGAATATTAAAATTATTCAATATTACACATTTTTTATAAAATATAAAATATTTTAAATATTTAAATTTTTTTAGGTTCATATAAAGGAACAAAACCAGTTAGTAGGCAGACCAATCATTATTCACCTGCAGTGAATGGCACTGGAGAAGTTTTATCAACAACTGTTCCATGTACACCTTTAAACCCTCCAACCCAGTATCAACAAATTCCCGTGTTAAAACCAGCTGATCCGCCACCTCAAACACAACTAACTCACTTGTATAGCAATAATACGGCAGGAGCGATTCGTGGCTCAAATACTACTGCAGTAGGAGCAGCTGCAGCTGCTGCTGCTGCTGCCGCTGCCGCTGCAGCTGCAGCAGCCAAAGACAGGCGAAGTAATGTTGTTAAGGAGGTTGCTAAATTGAAAAAAAACCGAGAAGAAAGGCGACAACGTCAAGCTGAATTAAAAGAAGAAAAAGAAGCATTAATGAACATGGACCCTGGTAATCCAAATTGGGAGTTTCTTGCTATGATTAGGTGTGCTTGCTATAAATTACCGATTAAATCCAACTGTCATCAAATATTAATGTGAAAATGTTTTATATTTTAGAGATTATCAATCTAATTTAGATTTTAAACCTTTGAGAGACTCTGAAGTAGTTGAAGATCATCAAATTACTGTTTGTGTCAGAAAAAGGCCGCTCAATAAAAAAGGTATTGTATCTTTGAAATACTTGATGAATAACATCATTTTTCATATTATTTCTATATTGGCATAAGTAAAAAAATATGATTCAACAATTTGTAAAAAAAGACTACTGCTATTATATTTATAATTATTTTCATTTTCAGAATTCAATCGAAAAGAAGTTGATGTTGTTGCAATCCCATCTAAAAATCAGGTTATTGTTCATGAACCTAAAAACAAAGTAGATCTTACAAAATATTTAGAAAACCAGCATTTCCGATTTGATTATGCCTTTGACGAGACTTGCACCAATGAGACAGTTTATAAGTTAGTAACAAATTTTCAGTTTCATTAATAATTATTTTCAATTTATAAAAACATGTTTGTAATTAAACAATAATATTTATTCAAATTAGATATTCTGCAAGACCTCTTGTAAAGACTATATTCGATGGTGGCATGGCCACATGTTTTGCTTACGGACAAACTGGCAGTGGTAAGACTCACACTATGGGTGGAGATTTCCATGGGAAAACACAAGACTGTAAAAAAGGCATTTATGCTATGGCTGCTAAGGATGTTTTTCGTTTTTTGAATTCGCCTAGTTATTCGCCATTAAATCTGGTTGTTACTGCTAGCTTTTTTGAAATTTACAGTGGCAAGGTAATTAATAATAATAATGATTTATCTTTTTATAATGGTTTATCATTAAAGTATTATTTGCATTTGTCTATAGGTGTTTGACTTGCTGGGTGATAAAGCCAAGTTAAGAGTACTCGAAGACGGCATGCAAAAAGTACAAGTAGTTGGTCTTACTGAAAAAGTAGTCACTACAGTAGATGAAGTATTGAAAATAATTAATGACGGTAACAGTGCTAGGTAAATATATATTTTTTTTTTTAATGATTAATAATTTTAACAATATTGTGATAACATACATTTTTTTTGTCTTAGAACTTCAGGTCAGACATCAGCCAATAGTAACTCATCAAGGTCTCATGCTGTTTTTCAAATTGTATTACGTATCCCGGGTTTAAATCAAATACATGGAAAATTTTCATTAATAGATTTAGCCGGAAACGAAAGAGGTGCAGATACATCTTCAGCCAACCGACAAACACGTAATAATTTATGAAATATTTTTTTGATTATTTAATTGTAATATATTTATTTAACTTAGGAATGGAAGGTGCAGAAATAAATAAATCTCTACTTGCACTAAAAGAGTGCATTCGTGCTCTAGGGAAGAAAGGTTCTCATTTACCTTTTAGAGCAAGTAAATTAACACAAGTACTTAAAGATTCCTTTGTTGGTGAAAATACTAAGACCTGTATGGTTAGTCAATTTTTATAGGAATTAATAATTTACATATTTACGAAAGTTTTTAATGAAATATGTGTATAATAATATTTAATTTTAATATTTAGATTGCAATGATTAGTCCAGGACTAAGCTCATGTGAACACTCTCTGAACACGCTCCGTTATGCTGACCGTGTTAAAGAATTGGACGCATCAGATCCTGCTGCTGGAGAAGTTCATGCGCCTATGTATTCTCCACCACCAAGTCGTTCTCCAAATATATCTCGTAACTTACAAGATGTCAGTATGGTTGATGACGATTTAGCAGCACTAAGATCGCTTAATGTAAGTATTTTAAAGTTATATGTTTTAGTTATTTATTTACTTTCAAATTAAATTAAATTAATTTGTTCCAACAGGAAGGAGAATTGTCTGCTGACTTATACAATTTCCACGAAGCTGTTTCCCAACTGCAAGAACAAGAAGATGAAATGCTAGATAAACACAAGTCTTTACTAGAATCTGGACAGAAATGGTTACAAAAAGACAAACAGTTGTTGGCCATGACTAAAAACGTTGACTACGATCAAGATGGTAACCGAGATCAAAAGACCTGTTTTCTTGTAGCTCTCCAACTTTTAGCTTTACCTATTGCTTATGCTTTCTTTTTTTTTTTTATACTCCCGTTGCTGGAACTCGGAAATTTCCAAATGAAATAATCTAGTTGATTGTTGTAAAAAACAAAAAAATTCCTTTGTAGAATTTTTTTGAATTTATCGATTAACTTTATTTTCTTCATACCCCATCAGTATTATTTATTTTTAGTTATTTATTATTAAGCATAGTTTTATATTATCGTTGGAGTGTTTTTTTTCTTCCCATGTTTGATATTGCTGCATCTTTTTTTTTTATTATTTTGCCATTGGTGTATTATTATTCAAATATAATATCATAGCGACTTATTGTCTTTTAACATATTGTTTATTATTCGTGACATAGGCAATATTATTATTACATAGTTATTTTGATTTCGTAAAAAAAAAAAAAAAACAATTGAGACATTTGACTAAAGTGGGCAAATTTTAATCCATATTTATAAAATATTTCTTAGTATTTCTTGATTTAAAATTTTTATAGCTGTTTAATTTATATTCTAAAAATTTGGTAAGGTGTATAACATGTACAACATTTTTATATTCAATATTTATTTATTATTTAAAAATTATTCTCTTTTTTTATTTCATTTCCAAAATCTAAACATTAAAAAATATATATTTAAACAACTAATCTTAATTTTTCTTCTAGAATATTAAAATTTTTTTTTTCAAATTCAATAGAGATTTTATAGTAGTTTTGCTTCACAATCTTAACATAATTATTTTTCTGAATAACCATTTGAATATATATTTTTAGTTTTATTTTAACGTTTAGTTAAATTGAATTCGTGCTACGTGTTTAAAATAAATAAGCCGTCCAACTGTTTACCATTAGTATTAATTAATCGTTACTGTGATTATATACAGCAATACAAGACTTTTATTAGAAAATGAGTTGTCGGTCCAATTGCTCACTGAAAAGCCATCAACAGGTTAAAGTCTGTCTAGTCTTTATTAATGTTTGTAATTTTTACTTTAATTTATTTTACAATTATAAAACCAAATATTATTGCATTTGTTTAAAGTTACGCATTTATACTTTGGTAGTTTATAATATAAGGTTTACTCCTTGTATTTATTTATCTATTTAATTAATATAGTATGTTAAAAAAATTATTTTCATCTAAAGTATTTTTTTTAAAACTCCTTGTACTTTTTTATTACACTTAAATAGGCCCTGATTGTTTGCACCAATGTTCTAGTAAAATATCTGGTCTTAAGTTAACTTACTCTATTGTGTGTGCGTCTGCTTTTTGATATTATGAATTATGATGTACCTATGCGCGTTTGAAATATTTTTTGATTTATTATTAAATGTTGTGGATCATTGGAGTGTTGTTTTCTAAACCGTATTGTTTTTCCAGCGTATTCATTGCAGCTGCTCAATTTGCTTCAAACCAAATTAGCTGCCACTCAAGATCTAGTTGAAACTGTGCTCGCATTCAGAAAACAGTTGACAACTGAAGAACAATTCAGTCAGAATATAATTAGAGGCGGCCACCGTTAGAGACAACATTTTTTATTATTGTCTTCTATGTGTAATTGTTAAGTCTTTGTTTTTGTAATAAAAAAAATATGATTGAGTAGAAACATGTGAGAAAATTTCTATCTTTGTCATAGAGATACTACTGATTTTATGTGATTTTTTTCGGTGATGCTACTATTAATGGCCAACAAACATTTATGAACATTGACAGTGTTTGTTGGTTTTTACCTACTTAATAATTTACTACATCGCTTTAATTAAGTTTTTAACCTCAAAGAACTAAACCCTTATTATTGTTATGAGCATTATAAATTTGTACTTCTAACTTTAAATATCTTTAGTTATATATATTTTTAATTATATGTATTTTTTCTTTTAACAAGCATTTATTCGTATTTTTTTATTTTTTACTATAAATTCACATATTAATTTAATGTCTTACTTCATTGCAGTTATTTAATTAAATTGTTTTCTAATAAAAGCATGTTGTATAGGAAATAGCAAAAAAAATTCAAGATACCATCAAACTTTTTTGAATACCTATTTTTGTAAAATATAAAACAATAATATTTAATTAAACTAAGAAAATTATTATTACGTTTATGTGCAAATAGTTGTTCAGGCTTTATAATGTTGGAATAAGTACCTATTTTTTAACATTAATTTTTTGTAAGTCCTATGTTTCATTGATTATTAATGATTAGAGTATAATTTTTTTAAAACAAAACTATTTTCATTTCTTTTGTGTTTGTTATTCTATTATGCCCTATTTTCTAGGGATATGTTCAGTGTTAACCCCACAATTTAAGGCTATTACAGTGACTATTACGCAATGTGCCTTTTACTATTTTGAGTTTACTGTTACAATGTAAATAATTAAACTTAAACAATACTCATTGGTTTACAAGAATATATTATGTGTTAAATTGTTTTTTTTCAAATGTGGGAATTTTAAATTTATGAATTATTTATTTTTTAACAAAAGTAATACGCGAATTAATTTTAACGCTAATAATTATATTTGAATAATATAAACAAAAAAGTCATACCTCGTTCACTCATGGTTTTGTTTTATTGAAACTACTAAAATATAAATATATATATACTTATTTTTTTAGATTCTGAGTGGAACAATTAATGTATCGATTTTACAATGTGTGTTTTTTTATTTTTGTGTCTATTTTCCTTTTAGAAAAGTAAAAATGCTTAGAATTTTCTTCAACAGTATCTTTTCTGATAGGAAAGTGAATCTAGTTGGTACTTTGGGGGGGGGGGGGGGTCTAAAGTAAAATTTCTCAGTAGTTTTCAAGAGCGCCCGGAAAAACTGGAATTTTTACACAAAATTGATTTTGGCTTTTGGTGTAACTAAAACAAATGATCATAAATATATGAAATTTTCACTGAATGTTTTTATTAAAAATACATGAAAAAATTTTGACTGTTTTGAACGTTTACGGTTATACTCAGTTTCCAACTTTTTTAGGTTTTTTTTCTATGAATGTCTATAAAACTTTATTTGTTTGGTAAAAAAGTTTGAAAATTTAATAGAAAGCTCCTACTATATTGTTACAATAACGTTTGAAAAATATTAAAAATCCTTAGTCACATTTTTTTTTTATAAGCATTTAAAATTCAAATCTTGACAAAATATGGAAAAATCACGAAAATTAGCAAATTATTTTGAGTTTTGAATTCATAAAAATTTTTCTTTTCAAATCTAAGATACGAAAATGTAATACAAGATTCCTCATAAGTTTGTTTATGTTTATCAAAAAAACAAAAAGATACAGGCAAATCGAATTAAATTTTTATGAGCGTTTGAAGTTTATATTTTTACAACATTGGATATCCATTCGATTTTTCATGTAGCGATTTTCTTATTTTGTTGTAATTCAAAACCGAATAACTAGATACATGAAAATTTTACTGAATATTTATTTTATCAATTCTTAAACTATAAAATTTTCAAAATATTTTGACTTGTTTACGGACAATTTTAAACTTTAATTTTTTAATTTTTTTTTTTTCTATGAATATCATTAGTTTTATTTATTGGGCAAAAAGTGTAAAAATTTAATTCAAGGCTCCTGATATATTGTTACAATAACAGTTGAAAAATATTAAAAATACATATGCACAATTTTTTCTTATAAACATTTAATGATTATTTTGCAGTTAATAATTTATAAAATGTTCAACTTTTATACCTAAAGATAGAGAGTTTATAACAAGATTCCACGTAAGTAGTTAATTATGTTACCAAAAAATCTAAAAAATACATAAACAGTAAACACAGTTTATTTTTATAGTAATTTTATGTTCAAATTTGGACGAAATTACATACTAAAAAACCTATATTTTTTTTAGTTGTTCTGTTGTGATTGTATAATATTATTCGTGGGTACTTGAAACTTCTTAAGTATACTATTATATATCTATAATAGTATCATGGTTTGTTGTTGATGTACAACGCGTTATATGTACCTAAAGGATATTGTGATATGATTAATTTGGAATTTATTTTAGGTCAATTATAGGTCAATTATTTTTTTAATACCATAGATAAGTAGGTATATAATGTCTTAATAAACCTTGACTGACATACCGTCTCCGCTCAGAATCATTTTTCTTATACAATTATATTATATCATTGAATTCAAATTCAATACCGTCCATTATACAGTGACCCAATTGTAACCTACTGTACAGCAGAGCGACATCCACTTGCCCACCTTTTATTTATAATTTAAATAAGCAGTTTAAAAGGAAGAGGGCAATGAGCATTGGGTTACTTTTTATGAAAACTTTTTGGGGCTTTAGCCTACATTTTTAGGCTTGTTATGCGTTGCATTTTTATCAGCAATATTGCTATCAATTTGAATGTTATAATTAGAGCGCGGATTTGTATGCATTTGCATATTTATTCTGGTTGATCGTATGATATGCTAAGTGAGCACATCATTTGTTTCATGACATGACGATTTAAAAAATGAAACTTTTTAGCGCATATTTTTGCATATTTTGACATTTTTCTATTTTAAGGGCTTATTTCACAATTTTAATAGCATATTTCATCTTTTAGTGCATATTTCGATGTTTTTTTAGATATATTAAAAATATATAGTATTATAATATAAAAAAAATATCATATTTTTATAGTTTCGATTAATATCAAAATAAATTAATAGGTATACTTGTAGGTATAACGGTTTTCTCTCTCAATATGACCTTAGATCAATAATCGGGGCAATAAAATACATAATAAGATAAAGATTTTAAAGACTAAAATTTATTTTAGAATACATTGTTGATATAATTGATTCCTATTTTTTTCTTATGATTAAAATTACCTACAAAAATAAGTAGATAAATATTTATAGTGGGGTTCGATAATTTTTTGCTAATTTTATTATGCATATTTTTATTTTTTTGTGCATATTTTAACATTTTAGTGCATATATTTATGCATATTTAGGATTTTTTAGTGCATATTTGGTTGGTTTTTAATGCATATAAATCCGCGCTCTAGTTATAATGTTATTTAGTACAATATTTTCTGATCATAACTTTGAATGATTTATTTATCAAACCTAATTAAATTAAATAAAACAGTGCATTGTAATTTTTGATAGAATTTGAATGTGAGTCACACAGGATTGTGGATACAAGTTGGTCATGAGAGGTCATGAATGAATAGGTATATAAAGTTATTTAATACCTACTATAAATTGTCCTCGAATAAGCTTACTAAAAACTACAAATTAATAAACTCAACAAATAACAATTAGGTGTTTATTTTACAGAACTTTGAAGCGACCTTTACAACCACCATAGCCACAGCGATAGAAGTTAACTGTAGTGTTGTTTTCAACGTAAATATTTCTTCTAACGAATTAATACTCGACAACGTTTCTCCACTCTGGCAGCATATGTAATTGTATGGCATCAGCCCTGTAGAAAAAAAAAACTGATGTAATATTTGGATTATATATTTATAGTATATAATAATAAAATTATTATTATAAAAACCATTTTGTTTTCACCGAGACATACCAAAAAACGTTGTGTACATAAAAGTCCAGAGGGGAATGTTGAACACTGGTGCAAGCAGGTTCAACAGCCAATTCGGAGTAATCGGTATGATCCGCAAGACTAGTAACAAGTACCAAAGTTGGTGTTCGTTGTTTTTAACCTGAAAACAATTGCATCATTAAGAAAGTTATTATCACAATTGAAATAATATTATGTTTAAAAAATGTGGTGTTTTGCTTACCAAATTTCCCACAGTAGCTTTCGATGAGGTCAATGCGCTGGGGAAATAATTCATTAGAAACGTCTCAACGCCACATACTTTAGACAGGAGGTAACATGCAGAGACACCTATACTGGATAGCGTGCACACCAGAAAGAGTCCGAAAACAGAGCCAAACAATGAACCCGCAATCAAATTCTGAAAATCAATAGATGACAAGACTACTGTAGTGTTCCAAAAATGAACAAGGTTTGATTTTATTACTAATTTAAAAGAATTTTGGCAATAAAATCCTTTATAAAATAGGTACATATAAAAATATTTTTCAAAAAATAAGTTTTTAGTAGTGGAAAGTTGTATAATTTTAACTTTTTTGTATTCTACTTCATACTTAAATCCCGTTTATATTATTTTATGAATGAAGACTGAAGACTCATAGATACTTTATTTTTAATTGCTTAGCATTATAATTTTAAATATTCTTAAGTTCCTCTTTTATTAGTTATATATTTTAATTCTAGTTATTTTTTCTCATGCATGTTATAGAATAACTTCCAGGCTTCAAAGTGAAAAAACAAAAAATGTTTGCAGCACAAATTGTTTCAATATTTTTATTGATTGATATTTTACTAATAAAATTAACTATGCGAATACCAAGATTTAATACATTTCATACAGTTCATGAAATATTTTGTTACTTACTTCTGCATATTTTTTTTTATAGTTTTATAATTTAAACAATATACAGTATGTCCCAAAAGTCCCGTATCACCCTTAATATCTCCATGTAAAATCACTATATTTAAACGCGGTTTTAAGATAGCCATTTTGTTGAACATATTTTTTAAAACAGTTCAAAAAAAAAAAAAAATACTAAAATTAAATAAAAATTGACCAAGTTAGAGCAAGTTATGTTTTTGAATAATTGTAGTAAAAAAATCAATTATTGTTTCACATTTCAATAATGAAGTATCTAATTTCAGCACACGACAATACTTTTACATTCCTAATTAAAGTTTAGATTTGAATAGAAATAAAAATAGCCGTGTCATATCGTTTGCTGAACAGTGAAACTGGTTACCTATTTTTAAGTATTTTAATTATCATGAAGTGAACCTAAAGTTACGATATTGGACATAATCTTACAGTTATAATAAATGCGATTTATAATAATAATACCTACGCATATCGCAATTTTGTAAATTATAATTAAAATCATTATCTTGTGTTCTTTCTTTATTTTTATGAATTTTTGGATTTTTTTTTATGGCGTTATTTGAAAAATCTTGTGTATCCGTCTTGTTCATTGCCTGACCTTCGTCATAAAATTGAACAAAATATTCAAAATATCTTAAGAGAGACATTAGGAAATGTTAAGAACGCTTGGGTCGAAAAACTTCAACTCTGTGTTGCAAATAATGGAGGTCATTTCGAACATTTATAAAAATAAAAATGTAATGAATTATTTTCGTTTTTATGTAATAAAATTTTTTTCTATTAGCAATCAAGTTTAAAAATATTATCTGAATTTTAATTTTAATCTTTCCTAAAAGCTCCAATAATAGTTAGTGTTTACAGATTACCATTAGAAACAGCATACCTACCTAACTAATATTACAATTATTTATAAACATACTCTATTCAACTAGCTCTATCTTATTATAATCGCATTAATTATAACTGTAAGATTATGTCCAATATCGTAACTTTAGGTTTAAACTAAGTTAAATTAAAGTTAAATTCTAGACAAATTAAAGTTAAGTTCAATATGAGTTTTTTTATTACAGTTAAGTCCAGTCAAGTAAAAGTTAAGTTCCACATAGGTTTCTCATTAAAGTTAAGTTCCACTCGAATATAAAGTTAAGTTCTAGACAAATAAAAGTTAAGTTCAATATGAGTTTTTTTTTATTAAAGTTAAGTTCCACTCGAATTAAAGTTAAGTTCTAGACAAATTAAAGTTAAGTTCAATATGAGTTTTTTTATTAAAGTTAAGTTCCATATGAGTTTTTTTTATTAAAGTTAAGTTCCATATAGGTTTCTCATTAAAGTTAAGTTCCACTCGAATTAAAGTTAAGTTCTAGACAAATTAAAGTTAAGTTCAATATGAGTTTTTTTATTAAAGTTAAGTTCCATATGAGTTTTTTTTATTAAAGTTAAGTTCCATATAGGTTTCTCATTAAAGTTAAGTTCCACTCGAATAAAAGTTAAGTTCAATATGAGTTTTTTTATTAAAGTTAAGTTCCATATGAGTTTTTTTTATTAAAGTTAAGTTCCACATAGGTTTCTCATTAAAGTTAAGTTCCACTCGAATTAAAGTTAAGTTCTAGACAAATTAAAGTTAAGTTCCATATGAGTTTTTTTTATTCAAGTTAAGTTCCATATGAGTTTTATTATTAAAGTTAAGTTCCAGTAAAATTAAGAAAACTTTCGCTTGTCTGGAACTTAACTTTTACTTGACTGGAACTTAACTATAATAAATAACTCATATTGAACTTAACTTTAATTCAAGTGGAACTTAACTTTAATAAATAACTCATATTGAACTTAACTTTAATTCAAGTGGAACTTAACTTTAATGAGATACCTATATGGAACTTAACTTTAATAATAAAACTCATATGGAACTTAACTTGAATAAAAAAAACTCATATGGAACTTAACTTTAATTTGTCTAGAACTTAACTTTAATTCGAGTGGAACTTAACTTTAATGAGAAACCTATGTGGAACTTAACTTTAATAAAAAAACTCATATGGAACTTAACTTTAATTTGTCTAGAACTTAACTTTAATTCGAGTGGAACTTAACTTTAATGAGAAACCTATGTGGAACTTAACTTTAATAAAAAAACTCATATGGAACTTAACTTAATAAAAAACTCATATTGAACTTAACTTTAATTTGTCTAAACTTAACTTTTATTTGATTTTTACTTTTTTTAATTGAGTGACTTACTTTATGAGAAACTATATGGATTAACTTTAATAAAAAAAACTCATATGGAACTTAACTTTAATAAAAAAACTCATATTGAACTTAACTTTAATTTGTCTAGAACTTAACTTTAATTCGAGTGGAACTTAACTTTAATGAGAAACCTATATGGAACTTAACTTTTACTTGACTGGAACTTAACTGTAATAAAAAAACTCATATTGAACTTAACTTTAATTTGTCTAGAACTTAACTTTAATTCGAGTGGAACTTAACTTTAATGAGAAACCTATATGGAACTTAACTTTAATAAAAAAACTCATATTGGAACTTAACTTTAATAAAAAAAACTCATATTGAACTTAACTTTAATTTGTCTAGAACTTAACTTTAATTCGAGTGGAACTTAACTTTAATAAAAAAAAAACTCATATTGAACTTAACTTTTATTTGTCTAGAACTTAACTTTAATTCGAGTGGAACTTAACTTTAATGAGAAACCTATGTGGAACTTAACTTTAATAAAAAAAACTCATATGGAACTTAACTTTAATAAAAAAACTCATATTGAACTTAACTTTTATTCGAGTGGAACTTAACTTTAATGAGAAACCTATATGGAACTTAACTTTAATAAAAAAAACTCATATGGAACTTAACTTTAATAAAAAAACTCATATTGAACTTAACTTTAATTTGTCTAGAACTTAACTTTAATTCGAGTGGAACTTAACTTTAATGAGAACCTATATGGAACTTAACTTTATAAAAAAAAAACTCATATGGAACTTAACTTTAATAAAAAAACTCATATTGAACTTAACTTTAATTTGTCTAGAACTTAACTTTAATTCGAGTGGAACTTAACTTTAATAAAAAAAAACTCATATTGAACTTAACTTTTATTTGTCTAGAACTTAACTTTAATTCGAGTGGAACTTAACTTTAATGAGAAACCTATGTGGAACTTAACTTTTACTTGACTGGAACTTAACTGTAATAAAAAAACTCATATTGAACTTAACTTTAATTTGTCTAGAATTTAACTTTAATTTAACTTAGTTTAAACCTAAAGTTACGATATTGGACATAATCTTACAGTTATAATTAATGCGATTATAATAAAGATAGAGCTAGTTGAATAGAGTATGTTTATAAATAATTGTAATATTAGTTAGGTAGGTATGCTGTTTCTAATGGTAATCTGTAAACACCTAACTATTATTGGAGCTTTTAGGAAAGATTAAAATTAAAATTCAGATAATATTTTTAAACTTGATTGCTAATAGAAAAAAAGATTTTATTACATAAAAACGAAAATAATTCATTACATTTTTATTTTTATAAATGTTCGAAATGACCTCCATTATTTGCAACACAGAGTTGAAGTTTTTCGACCCAAGCGTTCTTAACATTTCCTAATGTCTCTTAAGAATTTTTGAATATTTTGTTCAATTTTATGACGAAGGTCAGGCAATGAACAAGACGGATACACAAGATTTTTCAAATAACGCCATAAAAAAAATCCAAAAATTCATAAAAATAAAGAAAGAACACAAGATAATGATTTTAATTATAATTTACAAAATTGCGATATGCGTAGGTATTATTATTATAAATCGCATTTATTATAACTGTAAGATTATGTCCAATATCGTAACTTTAGGTTCACTTCATGATAATTAAAATACTTAAAATAGGTAACCAGTTTCACTGTTCAGCAAACGATATGACACGGCTATTTTTATTTCTATTCAATCTAAACTTTAATTAGGAATGTAAAAGTATTGTCGTGTGCTGAGAAATTAGATACTTCATTATTGAAATGTGAACAATAATTGATTTTTTTACTACAATTATTATTAAGGGTGATACGGGACTTTTGGGACATACTGTATATATATATATATTTAGGAATTGTTTTAGAAAATCAAAACAATTATTTTTTCCTATTAAAACTTAGTTTCAGACCACTGTGTGTTGAGTACCTTGAGACTGATATTGTATTACCATCACAGAACACTTACCAGTATGACAGAGCCTGGTATGCAAAAGGCCTGTTTAATAATGTAAACAGTACTGAACAGTATAAGCATATATAGGTAGTTGTTATCGTAATGCTTTCTAAGACACAAATTGAGTTCCATTAGTTCAGCCATGCTCTTAGGAATCACCATTTTGATGCGGCACTAGATGGACAGAAATCATATTAATATAAATGTAACATAAAGTAGTCAAATGGCGCCAAAGTCCATATTCAGGTATCGTTGACACATTAGTTCCCAGTTTTAGGTTGATAAGTGGGTCACTATGGGTATTGTATTATACATAGTTATTAATTAATTGTTCACTCAATTTATATGTTGACTTGAGATGTCAGCATTTGAAATTTAGCAGTAAATAATATTTATATTTAATCATAATTTAGCTTTGTACTTATTTTCTGTAAGAGACGATTACAAATGAGGGTCAATTTAGCCATCCACAAGCATAGGGATAGGGAAAATATGCTAAAATACCAGCTTTAATTCACTTGGCGTCATAAAGTTGGTAGGTACCTATATCATTATGAGCAATGAGCATAGTATAAGGAATATTATTTCTTATACTAAAATTATGAGTAAGTAATGGCCATCTTACTTGATTATCAGTGGGTGGAGCATTTTGGACGAGAAAGTACAACCCGAGAATGGAAGTAGCAAACAGCGGTACCACCAGTAGCACCCGGGGGAAGCGCCATCTGCGAAAAAAAATAATATAACTGTTGAACAGTATAATATAATGTGAACCTTTAACGAAAGAACAGGATACACATTGGACGATCATAAATGATCATAAAACAAAAACTCGTTTGGAGTCAATAGGAGATCATATTTCACAGCACCTACTCTCCACGTCAATCGAATGTTCATAGTATTTTCAGTTTATTTAAAATTAAATTATTTTAATATAAATATACACACCTACACGCTCGCTGTGATCGTCCGACAAATCAGATATCGGACTTTCGAGTAACAAACAAATACTTTATTCGAAATTTCTAAATCGATTTCATTTTAAATGAAGCGCCGTCGAAAAGTGACAACGGTGAGATGCGAATTTCCGTCTT
This sequence comes from Sitobion miscanthi, assembly GCA_008086715.1. Lineage (NCBI taxonomy): Eukaryota > Metazoa > Arthropoda > Insecta > Hemiptera > Aphididae > Sitobion > Sitobion miscanthi. The sequence goes on along the minus strand of CM017800.1, from coordinate 9,585,798 downwards.
ATCAATTCCCTTATCGTTCTCTCTCCGGTTCACGCGAGTGATAAGCACTTGTCCGAAAAATGATAAGGTCCGAAATTCGCAAAAGTAGTACCAACCGATAAAATCGAAATTACCTAATTAATTACATATTCAATTAAATAATTTATATTGATAAAAGGGCCGGCACGAGAAAAACTGACGGGGGGGTCATACAAAAATTGGTGACTCCAAATACCATCTTTGCCGACTCAAAAATAAATTTAAAACTGGAGCAATGTTAACGAATGCAAATCTAAAATAATTTTTTCCTGTAAAGTTAATACATATTATGCAGGTTTAGTCTAAAAACTAATGCAATAGGTATATATTTATATATAATATGAATATTATTATTTGTCAAATAGGTACTCAAGAATATGATTTTTGTAAAATGTTAAAAAGTAAAAAAAATAAAATTATAATTCCAACAGGTAGGTACCAAGTTTTTATATTCTATAAAATATTATAAATATAATAACAATTTTTTTACAATAATTGTGGATCATACATTTATACGACGTGCTTTAAGGGTTGCCCAACAATTTCTATCATTGTTGTCATGTCGATCTCATCCAGAATATCCTTGGATGAGTTCAGTACCATAAGATTGTCAAGAATCGTTCATCATCAGTCATTGTTGTTCGCAAATGATTTTTTACAAACTTAAGAATACTGAATATTGGTCGCTGTAGAGACGGGTGATGTATATATGCCAAGCGACATAAAGCATTAGCTAATGGTATAACAGTTTTCAACTTATCACTTGATTCCATGATTGACTTTAACGTGTTATTAGAATCATTATCTGTGTTAAGTAATAACTAACAAGCTAAAGCAATAAGGCTAACGCGTGGTCCAACAAACTTGTTTACGCATCGTAAAAGAAGAAAAAATACAACAATTTAAAAAAAATTTTAAACCACAGTTTTCCCTATAGCACTACTACATTATTCATTTTACACCTATATTATTCATATTGAAAAATTTTTTGTTGTTTTTTAAGTTCTGGTGTCCAACAACTTTAAAAAGCGGTCCGCCAAACTTATTAACACATATCATAGAAGATTTTTAAATCCCCAATTGCCTTGCAGCCCTACAAATCGTCATATTATCAATTATAAGAATCATTACAATCAAGTATCGCTTCAGGGGTCGATTATAAGATGACGATTTGTAGAGCTGCAAGGCAATTGGGGATTTAAAAATTCATCTATGACATGTGTTGATAAGTTTAGTGGACCACGTTTTAAAGTTGTCGGACACCAGAACTTAAAAAACAAAAAAATAATTTATAATTGATTTTCCTATTAAACATTTTTGTTTTCATAATTTTGAGTGTAAGACTAAAGAAATAGTTATGATAATGCAACTTAAAAAACTTTTTATTTTTATTATGATTTTCTTTTTATTACACTTTGAAAAGTGCTAGAAGAAAATGTTGATTTAAAAACTTAGGAAAGTTTTTGGAGTAAGTTTTCTTCTTACACGATGTGTAAACGAGTCTGTTGGATCACTTTTTAAAGTTGTTGGACACCAACATAAAAATTTAAAAATACATAAAAAAAATTTTCCAGACGAATATATCAGGTGTAATATGAATCATGTAGTGCTACAGGGAAAATGTTGGTTTAAATATTTTTAAACATTTTTACGATGTGTATACAAGTTTATGTTGGACCACGTTTTAAAGTTGTTGGACACCAGAACTCAATACAACGACAGTTAAAAAATTTCAATATGAATATTGTGTGAAAAAAACGAAAAATGTACCGCTAGAAGAAAATGGTGATTTAAAAACTTAGGTAAGTTTTTGGAAGGAATTTATATGATAATAATAAAACGTATATTTTGTGTTGTTTCTATAATATTACAATATGTATATAAATCTCGCGGCCGCAGACACTCTGATGCCAGCGCCGGGCGGACGTCATATGCATACTGTCTTAGGTATAATATTATAAAAAACAATAATGACATTATCGATACAGTGTATAACAATATAATGATGATGATTATAACGATAGATAGATAATATATTAATTAAAATATGTTTTCGTATCCCTTCCTTCTTCTCCAGAAATCACGCACTCTTCCAAGTTCCAACTCACAATACATTATATGGACATAATCACCCCTTGCACAGAATGCTTCGTAATGTGAACAATCTCAATTTTGATTTTAATAAGTAATTAAATAATATCATTGTTATAAATATGTTTTATTATAGTTTTATTTAACTAAATTAAGGTATTACCGTTTAGTTTATATTATGTTGTGTTTTTCCATGTGTTCTAATTTTGTGTGTATTTGTATTATTATATTATTGTTATATCTATTAATTTAAACTTAATCTGTTAATTTAAAATTGCCGTTTGGCGTTTATATATTAAATAAATAAATAAATAAATAAATATGATTTTTTTTCTCGTCGAGTTTGTTCTGGTAAATCGCGGCGCAAGTCACGCACTTGTGCAGAGCGGCGTCGGTATTTTTTCATACTTTATGCAGATCAAAAAAGCCAACTTGTAAATGGGGTTTTAAGAAAAAAAATCGGTCGTTGGTCCTCATAGTAAAACAGACAGGCCAAAAATCATATAATAATGCTGTCCGATCAGTAGGTAATCGCTGCTACGCGCCGCGGTATACCCGTCGTCTGGGAGATAATTGATTTTCTCGACAACGGCGTAAAACGAAATCTCAGTTCACTTGCAATTTATCGTTCGACGTCACTCGCGCACACATCACAAACATGTCAAACTCAAGCGAAAACATCGATACCGTGGTCGAAGAAGTGATGGAAGACATCATCGCGGCTGTGGTGTCGTCAGCTGATTCCGGTGAAAATCAAATCAAGGCGACCGTCCAGTCGGTGCTCCAGGGCATCGTGGCCATGGAGTAGGGCTACGATGGACATCTAAACCTGGACACCGACGCCGACAATATGAAAGGTTGGTCGACGCTACGGTTTTCTTGGTGTCAGAAACGCTGTCCTCCGTGCCGCGCGCACAGCCCGAAGACCCCTCCGCAAACGGAAAGGCTGTACTGCGGTGCGGAGACGAAGAGGACGCGGTGAACGGCGGTGACATCGAGGTCGTTCGAGACGACCTTCCGACCGAGGGCTCATTCGAGGCGAGGACCGTGTCAGAGGATCTGGACGGCAGGCTTGATCCGGGAGTTGTACATCAGGCAACCCACGCAGTGACTCCGCGCGGGCGGATAAGGCGATTCGCGGCCGCCGCGTGGAGGGGAGTAAAACGAGCCGGGCGTGTGGTCATATGCCTGGGCTGCAACTGACGATGCGAAAGCGACCGCAGATCCCGGCACCTCCGTTCCTCGGCCGAGGGCAGCAGTCGAGGCGAAGCGATGTGGGGTCGAGGTAATAGGTACGTGAAAGTGCATTTTTGGGGTGATCGGCGGTAAGTCACCAACACTCGTTCTCCGGCCACCGGCGGTAGGGTTACGGGATCGCGGACGTCGCAAGCACGAGGTCGTCGACACGCGACACCCTCTGGACGCGCGGCGGGTCCCTGCTGCTACGGTCCGAGAGCGACGACGACGAAGCTGGCCAGCTGTACCGGCGCGGACAACGACGCCGTCCCGAAGGTACCGCAGACGATGACTGCTGCAGGACACGAAGACGACTCGCGACGGTGGCGACGGAAACCGCAGAGCACGCGTCGGGCGAGTGATGGACGACTATATAGTTATTATTTTATGGAACGCGGACGTCAGCAGCGCCAGATCCGCGGAAACGAAAAGTTTCAGGATTTGGCGGTGCGCGACTCCACGGCGAGGACTTCGGATGCGGCTGCAGACGGGACGCCATAGGTCAGGTCGAAAACTTCGGAGAGTTTCCAGGACAGCGGCGCTTTGCTCCGCCTATAGATCCTCTCCCTTTTTCGCCCATTATTCTGAGTGGTCCCGCCGGCCGAGTCGCCGCCGGTTCCGCAGCACTCATATAATAATAGTCTTCGTCGCCAGCTCCCGGTGAGCTTAGGTCGCCGTCGCCATAGCCGTCTTCGGCACCTGTGCGCAATACCGTCTATAGCGCACAACATCGCGCCCTGGCCAATCGTCATCGTTGCTCTCGCAGCCGTCGTGGTCGGGTTCCGCCCGCTTCCACGGTCGTCTTCGCGTCCCCGAGCAAACGCGCCCGCGACTCTCTTCCCCCCGCCGGACCGGCCGCAAGAACGATGTAGAGGTGACCACCAGTGGCCACACTGTTCAACCATTAACATCTGCACCACCACCCACTCGCCATCACGTACCCCCCACCTCGCTTCGTCTTGACTGATGCCTTTTTTTTTTTTTACAATTATATTCATTGTAATTTTTCCTGCCACTTTGAGCACTTTTATTTTTTTGTTTAAATTATTATTTCTGTTTTTTTTTTTTTTTGCCACATTGAGCAATTATCATTTGTGTTACTTATTTATTTTTCGGCATAAATGTTTCAAAATTGTAAAGCACTCGTTAAGTATATATCAAATATATCATTTACGATGTTATTGAATTATCATTAATCTCACACCTCTTGTGTTTTTTTTTCAAAATTAGAAACCACGTTGTTTGATAATTATATTATTTTTATACTTGATATTATTTATTACTGTATTCAAATTATTATTGTTATAATTTATATAATAAAATTATTTTTTTTATACAGTAAAATGTTATTTCTTATTTTTCGTATTAAACAATAGGTACAAATTTATTTATTACAACAGAATAATGATTGATGAACATGATCGTGGTCAATGGTCATGTGGGATCTATGAAGAATATTAACCAACAACTTTTTTGATACGTACCAAACCTCAATAAAATATTATATTGATAAGGTTTTGGCCTCGTGAAAGTATAGTTAGTGCAAAGTATTGTCATGCACCACGCACATTGCACACATCATTGTAAAATCAATAAATTCATCGCCCGGCTCAGAATCTAAGACAATAATAATAAAAACTATTGTTTTCGTTGTTGTTGAAAGAACACCAGAACAATAGTACACCCACATTATGTTTACATAAAATTAGGTACTGCTTTGGTCCGTCCATCGATCCACAAGAGGCAGTGTTGGGTAGTACTTTTTTATCTAGATAAAAATAAAGATAACTTAATTCAAATCTATCTAGATAAAAAAAGATGTTTTTTTTTTTTTAAATACCTACTATAAAGTCTAACTTTTGAGAGTGCAGCTTAGATACTACTTAGGACTTCAATATTATATAAACACCGGCTAGGTATATGTTTAAATTAATGTTAGCAGTGAACATTATTATTAATCAATAACTAAGGTATAACTGAAAAAACATTTTCAGAATTAGGTATAAATAAAAAAAAAAACTATTTTAAACAACTTGTCGTAGTAAACTTTAACTATTATGAACCTTTACAGCAGTTTTAGTAGGTATTTAAATTTTTTTTAGTAGATATACAATTATTGTTATTGCATAAGTATATACTATACAATAAATAAGAGAACATTTTATTTTACGTGATGATCATAATATCATAATGATAATATAATTTATACACAGGTAACAGGTAATATGAATTATTTATAAAATTAATGTAGATTCCAACAAATTCCAACAACGTCCAACAAGTCCGAGTAGAAGTTTGTTGGAACGGTTTTAGATTATTGTGCCAACTTTTTAGTGTCAGTTCCGTGTAGGTCTATGGTTACACCTCGCGCGGGCTACTCCGCAGATTATATAAAAATATTATACCTGCTTGAAGTTTGAACGGCTTGAACTTGTTTAGTAATAGTTCGTTTTAAACATTATCAGTCGTATTCATATCGCATTCAACTAAAAATGATCTAATACACGGATCATTACAATACATTTTGTGATGGCAAAAAAAACCAAACACTCGATAAAACTGCCGCCCCCAAAACTGACTGTTCAAAATTTGCTGCTGGCTGCTGGGGGCATTCGTCTCTCCCCCCTAAATGCCCACTGGGTACGTATCTCTCAAGGCTTACAGATTATAATCTATATGGGCGACTGGGGGAAGTACGGTTACCTGAGCGAGAATTATTATACCCATCAGGGTCCGGGTCTAAGTCTCGAAATGTTATGCCCAGTGTCTGTCTGGCAATGGCCACGAACGCGTCCCCGGCCGTATTTGGGTCGAAGGGCCCCGATAGTACTATGAATATTGGATATCGAATATTATTTTATGTTATATGATTACAATTTATAGTTCTATTATCATTTTATCAAAAATTACTGAGATAAAAGAAAATCAATTACACAATTTGAATAGCATTAAAAAAAAATATTAAGCTGTATTTGTATAATATTACAAGACATATTGTTTATATATTTTTTTTAAATTATAAATAATTACTATGACTATGTAGCTAACTTAGATGTGTATTTTAAATAAGGTACTTTTTAAAAAAATATAATATTTTGCATTTTGCAACCACTTACAAACACTATTTTTCTTATCATTTTATGAAATAACATTTTTGGTGACCTCCTGAATAAATGCGTCCGGGCCCATTAAGTACCAAACCGACAATGGACTAATAAATGGACGCATGAACATATTGACTACATTATGTCAATGTCTCGGATTTTTAAAACATAAGCTAATAATTTTTTTTAAAAAAAAATGCAAATGACCGGTTTACGGTCTACGTTGGCTATTTTTATTATTTTTAATTATACCTATATTATGTAATTTATGAGCGTGTAAATAATTACAATTTAAAATACTTATCTTAAAAATTGCGACGATGATCACCCTTTTGCTGGCGACTGCTGTGGAGACATATTATATGCGTCCTATCATTTTAAGAATAAACTATAACTGTTTTAATCGATGTAATAATAGAAAATATTGTAAACAATTAGACAAAATAATCCAAAGACACTAAAAAAAAGATAACGCATGTCCGCTAAAAAAATTACAAATAAAAAAAATGTATTAATTATTAATACTCGAAGCACTCTCAATTTAATAAAACAAATTTCCTATTCGCATAGTTGCAATCGACACTCGAATAATATTTTGGAACTAATGCGATGGATTTTTGTACGTTTTGCTTTAAACGTTTTTCGTAGACTTGGCCCTCGTCGTCTTATCGATTTTTAGACGTGTTTGGATACTCACTTCGTATTCGACTGTACACAAATCGGAAACGTTATGCATCACGAATGCGGCTATTTCACGCATACCTACGGATCCGATAAGTGTCGATTTGGCCTTTCTCTCGGCGAATGTGACATTATAATATACTCGCAATGAATAAAAAATTGAATTATGAACAATATTGAACGCTGCAGCAGTGTACCTATTTTGCCTATACATTACGCCGGGCAACACATTTTGGCGGGCACACGCGCAGTACACAGCTGAGGAGAGGTGCAGAGCACTTTCCTTTCCGGCCGAGTAAACTTATACTTTCAGTTACCACTGACCAGGTATATATATTGTGTACTCGACGCATTCAGCATTGTAGTGGTCGCTTGCTGGGTTGGTGTGAGGTCATGTGTTGTGCAACTGTTATAAATACCTATGGCGATACACGATGATACCACCCCAGCACTGGTATACGCGGGTAGCGCATGCGAAATCCGAAAATATTCTGTCCGAACCACATTTCAGCCCTCAATCGATTTCGTTGTAGGTTGGTGTAGTAGGTTCGCATATGATATAATTAAAAATTTCGAAACCGCGTAGATGCTAGAAATCAATCATCAAACGTCTAAACTTGAGGATTTTTACGGGCATACCATTTGCTAGACTTGATGTGATTTTCAAATTATTTTTGGTTCTTTTCGAGTAGGTACCTAACGACATAATAATACGAGACATTTGAAACTGTCTGCTATTAGATTCTGAGCGGATCGATGGTGTATTTTTAGTTGTTCTCCGACCCAGTTAACCCGGGGGTGCCATTTCATTTTTTTTTTTTAAGGACGGAAAGAGGTCAATTTTTTTCCCGCACCACCAAATCGTTGAAAAAACGTTTCTCGAGTTTTTACTATAGAATTTGTATCATCATAAACACGCTCAGCTTTCATTTTGTAACATATAAATTAAAAATAAAATATTCAAATTTTCGGTGAGTACCTTCATTCAGCTCTTGTTATTTTTAAATTTTTAAACGCATAAATTTGATTAATACCTATACCTATACTTGAAATTAGGACATAAAATAAAAATACGTAGTTAAAGATTGGCGGACTGAAGGCCAAGGTGGTAAGGGTGAAGGCCATAGTATCAATGACGCCCTGGCAAATTGTAGATAAAAAATTTCAGGGTGTGCGAGCGCATAGCCCAGTGGTGCGCAACCTTTTTTGATCCACGACCCCCCAAAATAATTTATTTTTAATACGACCCCCCTTCCTACCAACATTATGTAAGTGTGTAATTTAAATTTACTTTATATATAGTATATCATACTTTCTGAAGCTAATCTTTCTAAACAAATAACACGTTTTGGCTCACCTTTTTCAGCATGGAAAGTGAATCCAAACTCGATGTAACTGTCTTGGTATTTACGGTCTTTTTTATTAACTTTTCGACTGGTTTTTAAATCTGACGACAATTCCGATACCTTGCGAACTTTAATTTCTATAGCACTTTCATCATCACTATTCATCGGTCGTTTAATTAAAAATGTATCCATATCGTTTTAGTTTATATATTATAAAATATTAAAATATTAAAAATGTCAGTTTAAAATAATACAAAATACAAATAATTATTACAAGCTATATAAAATTATAAACATTAATACGATCAACTCAACGGCTCGTACATGACTATCGGACTATTTCATAATAACCGTAAGATTAAATAAAATTACCGATTAAATTCAATTTAAAAATAACCCATTGAATAGGACTTGTATCGCAATATTAAGATATGACATAATGTCATAATATTACGATTGACACAGCCAATCAACGGTACAAAATAATTTTACTTTAAAACTATAAAATAATATACAATATACATAAAACTTTTTCATTTGGTGATTATTGGCGACCCCCAGGTTGGGCACCACTGGGCCATAACCCTCCTCGAGTGGGGTCCGGTTAGTGACGCCTCTGCGCTGACCTAGGTTTCTTATCGAAACTCATGAGTGGGGAAGCCGATGCTCCTGATGTGTATTAGCGAGGATTAATTTTAATGTTCCAAGTGCTATAATTTTCGTCATTTTTCTCCTCTCCGTGTCCTGTTCTGTGCGACAAATTATTTATATAACTAACGCACTTTGCAAATGACGAAATTAGCAAATGGGACCCATCACTCGTAAACAATTTTTTTTGTATCAAAATGTTTTTTATTTTATATTATCATACAAGTGCTTTGGTGCCTAGGTATGTGTATTATTAAATTATTAATTATTAATGTTGTGTATTAAAATGTCAAGGGCAGTGGCGGGCCACGACCCCCTCTAAATTTGTCTTGCCCCCCCCCTTGACCGCCTATAACCACGAGAGAAAAATAAAAATTCTTTAAAAGAACAGATTATAAAATTGAAATTCTACACTTCTCCAAGTCCTAAGACTATACGGCAACATTTTTTTTTCGATCGAATAAAATATGATTAATATTTTTGAATTATGAATAATTATGATCATGTTCCTCACAATTCACAAGATTATGTTATTAAATCAAAATATCGAATAATAGTGGTTAGGTTCAGAATGAAATTATCCACATTATGGCTTCTATGATTCTCAAAAAAATATTTTCTGTAGTAAAAGAGTGTGTATATTTTTCAATATTAGCTGATGAAATGAAAGATATTTCTAATTGTTTAAGTAAGTTTGTTGAAAATGATATCTAATGTTAAAGTGTGTAAATATTTTTAATAATATACCAATACCTATATGATATTTATTAGCAATTGAAAACCAATAATTATGTGAAAACTTAGTATATTATGCAGCACAGTCTTTACAATAGATAGTGTGCAAGCCCCCTACCCTATACTGAGCCTATGAATAGGAAAAAGACCACGGATCGGGACTTTTTTGGCCCTACCAAATTATCAAAGGCTACCAATGCCCCCCCCCCCCAAGATAAAGTTCCTAGCGCCACCACTGGTCAAGGGCCTGTCCCGTTTAATAATTTATTATTATTATTATAATAAATAAATAATATAATATACTATACTTAGTAATAAATGCTGACAGATAGTCTTAGCTCAGAATCATTTTTTGAATGCCATGGTCTATCGTTCAATTCATTATTAAACACCTAGTATACAGCAAAGTAGTTACTGTATCCCCTTATTGTTTCGTTTATTTAATTTATTTAGAATATTTTTGTAATAATTGTTTAGGATTTAGGCAATAGATTAATTATATTGCAAATATAATATATATCAATTACATGTTTTGAACATAAACACAATTAATATAGATTGTTTAAGTGATAATAGTTTATTTTCATAACAAAAGTAAAAAATGTAAAACTAATGCGACACACAGCACTTCAAAGGAACAAATAAATACTAAAATAATATGTCTAACTGTAACAAATCACAAATAAATTAAGTAACATAAAACAGATCATTTTGATTAATCACAGAATACTATGTTTAAAATACGTTATAAATAGGTATTGTAATTAAAAGCTAAGTTTCGACTCCTTAATTATAAAGTTTTTACTTATATATATTAAGATTTAAGTGTAATACATAAAGTATAGGACTAGCGTCAGTAAACAATGTAATTTAAAGCGTTAGCTAATTAAACACAAGATTAGTATCTTATAGACACTTATATACTATTAAAGTACAGTTCATACAAAGTCAGATATTTATTTTAAGTTATAATAATTTATAATGATTTACTTGAAAACAATTTTTTTTTTTTATATAAATCAAATAACAAGTTACTTACAGGTTACAATTTATGTGCAGACAATATATAAAATAAAAATATATTAGTAAGTTTTTAACTTAAGATGCAGGTTATAATTTGAAGACCCCGAGTACAAATCATCGGAGAATAGAAATTCTGGAGTTATAGGTATCTACACTGAAATGCTAAGTTAGGGTAAAAATATAGAAGTCAAAACATTAAACGTACATATCCATTAGCATTTTAAAGCGGCGGTGGTGATAATAATCCAGCTGTCATGAAATCGTAGAAGAAAAAAAAAGTAATTTGATTATTACCCAAACGATGATTTGAGAATTTTTTCTGCTTCAATTTTGGCCTAAAAAGTAAATTTTCAAAAAATTAAATATCATTCATAATATTATTTATAGTCATATTAATAAAACCACTAAAAGCAAAAATTAATTTTGTCTCTAATACTATCATGGTTTTATCTTAAACAAATTATTTTGCGATTTTATTCTACAACTATAACATAAGTATTACATTTTACTTTAGAAAAGAAAACATATTAGTTGAACATAAGTTTAAAATTCTAATTAGATAATTTAAAAAGAAGTTTTCAGTGTACATACAGATTTGTATTAACATACATAAAAAATATGATATATATCATACATGACATAAGTATTATAGCACTAAATAAAATTTCAAAAAAAAATAGATATGACTGATGTCTATTTAATATTATCATTATTTATAATTATAAGCAACTACAAAAACATTTTTTATTATCTACTTGACATTATCTAGACAACAAAAATAGTAGCGGGTAGTAGCATTGATTATAAATACTAGGATATATAATAAATGGTAGTAGTTATTGGATAATAATAAAAACATATGATTCTATTAAGCAGCATTAGTAAATAGAAATTATGACAAAATGTTTATGAAAAGTATTGATGAATTATCAATATAAACAATTGTGCATAAAGTTTAGTAAAAAGTAAATAAATAATAAATTAGTAAAAATACAGAGGAATATAGGCTTGATAAAGTTACGTAGTGTGTAATGGGATGATTTCTGAAACTTTTAAACATTATTGGAATAAAACCCAGTTAAGAAATATAGTTCACTTACAATTACCATATAGTTTTGAACCTTGTTTTGATTGTACAAAATTAGTGAGGCAATAAAATTGAAAACAATCCAAAACAGAATGAATTGAAGTAAAAAAAATTTAGATGGATCCGTATAGATATCATTCGACCAAAATAAATTTGAGTATTTGAGTAAATTTGTAAATCTACCGAGCAATTTAATTAAAATTAAAATTTTGATAATTACCTGATGGTCTTCAACAGTTTTAACAGGGTATTGAGTGACTAATTTCAGATAATACTCAGCGCTAAACTTGTTATCCATCTTCAAAAACGTTTTGCCCAACATAAGAAGATTTTTGCTGTAAAATAAATGTAATAATTAATAAGTTACAAAAAAATAAATTAAAATCAACACATAAAGTAGTTTGTACCAGTAAAACTTAGGTTGAATTGATTCAGCTTCTCTAAAATATTCTAATGCTTCTTCGTATGTCGACTCAGGAATATCAGTGCCAAATATAATTGATCCAAGTTTTCTCCGAAACCAAGAGATATCAGCAAGATTGTAACACCTAAAAATTGTATAGTTATACTTATATATTATGTAATGTGTAAAAATAAAATCAATACCCAATCAATAATAAGAATAATGAGTCTTATTTTAAATGATAAATAAAATGATTTTTAAATCAGGGCTCTTGCAATAATTAACACATTACTTCATTACTCATATCTTAGGTTTTAAGAGAGGAATTACTTATTTCATTTAAATTTGTACAAGTATAAAAAATATATATTTTATTACATTAGGATAATGAAACTGTAGTCCTAGAAACTTGATTAATAAATAAATGCTATAGTCATAATGTACTATATAAATTGGAAGCCTTACCAATAACCAATCATGTATCGTGTAAATGGATCTTTTGGGTTGAGTTCCAATGCCATCTAGAGAAGAATAATAGGTAATTAAATTAAGTGATTTAATTGTTAAGAGGGCGCTATACCTACATGTGTTATCTCCATTTTACAAACGTGCACCATAGCAAGTTTGTGTTTAGTAGAACTGATTTTATGTTGTTGGTTTAGAATGAATTGATTTATGATCAAACTTGAAGGTAAAAAAATATCTGTTATCCATCGTTGGTTTGTTACGATATTTTAATTTTTAAGCAAGTTATGAGTATTTGAATATAAAATGCTCAAATATAACTAATATAACTCGCTTAAAAATAAAATATCATAAAAAGTCAATATTCTTTCCTTCAAGCCGTGGATTTTTATGACACCTGGGGGTCATGCTGAAAATTTTTTTCGGAGGTTGGGTGGTTGGATACATTATGGTAACCAATAATATAAAACAAATATCAAAATATTTACAGTCGCATAATTATTATATATTATACTATATAATATTATATTAAACGGCTAAGAGTGGGTATGTACTGAAATATTTGCTGTGCATCATGACTTATAAATGTACACTCACCACTGCCTTCAAGTTTGGTTATAGGTCAATTCACTCTTAATATTAAAGCTAACAATATAAAATCCGTTTTTCTGAATTAACATACATTTTCTATGTTCTACATTTTTAAGTTGCTGACAAAACATAAATGTAAATGCCTCGCTTTACATACTTGCAAATGAAATTTTACAGTTTCCAATTTAAGTAATTGTTCTTTGATTCCTAAATTGATATTACTGTATGCATCGATTAAGACAGCAGCCCATTTGTGAACTTCAGATATATTTGAATCAATGCTTAATGCTTTAATAATAGATTCATGTGCTGATGATATCAAAGATTTTTTTTTCTCCTTGCTAATGTTTTCATCTAAACTCATATTGTACTCAGCTTTGCTCAAACGCCATAGTACTTGTACATCATTTTTGTCCTGGAATACATAATATAAACAATTATGACTATTATGTTAATAAACATAAAAATATTAACTTTTCATTTTTACTATAATCATAAATATATGATATAGAAATTATTGATAGTTGAATTTTAATAATCAAAGTTATAAAAGTTATCAACTATTTAAATGTGGTTTACTGATGAATAAAAACCCTAAACAATTTCAAAACAAATTGATTTTAAATTAAGAATGCAGGCCGAATTAACTGATTCAAACTTTATTTATGCACTCTACTCTTCAGTCATCAGCAGGATTTGGATTTAAGGGCAATATAGTATATCAGTAAAAAAAAGCATTTAATTTATATAAAAAAGCAATTACAAAAAAATTTATTAAAAAATTAAATAGTTTGATACTTAACTAGTGTGTATTAAAAAAAAATCACTATCATGAACTTAGATAAACTTCAGTAAAATATTGACGGTTTGGGCTTAAAATATTTTTGTAAATAGAAAATGTAATAGGGGCGGACTGAACAATCTTGAATCTATAGTAAGTATAAACGCATGATGCACATATTTTGATCTATAGATAGGTAGTGTGACTTCTTTTATAAACGTTTAACTAACTGGCCATACCAAATACTCGATAAAGTATTTAGCGATATCGGTAAATATTTCCAATAATAAAACTCATTAAAATTAATTGACAGCCAACAATGCACAATCTTCAGAAAATCTTATCCATTTGTACCGTTTATATGTATGTTGTGTATACAACTATTAAATCAATTGAAAATTAAACACAATAAAGGCATTTATAAGTCAAAAAGGCATATATTAGATGACACGCATTTTTATATAAAAATTATTTCTCTATTATAATTATTAAAAAAAGGCTTTTGCCTTCAAATCCGAACCTTAGTCAACACATAGCAATAAAAACAGTAAAATCAAATGTAATCACCTTATAGTCTACAAGTAAACGTACTACGTCCTCATATTTGTTTGCCAGAAAGAGCTGATCGGCTTCAATAAGTTTTTGTTGCAAGACTAGTTTGTCGTCATCGACTTCTAAATCGTGTTCATTGACTTTGTTCAAGCTTGCTTTTTTGCTGCCAAAGAAAGGAAGGGCTAGGCTCAACGCCACCGGCAGTCGGATCTGCAAAGACAATGAACAGTTTTACAAGTCAGACATGTTTTAGGCCACAAAATATGCGCCACTCCTCCACAGTTTAAACAGTTCTAACACACTACTTTTCAGTAGCTAAAATACAATGGTCAGCACTCCACGACGGATATTTATAAGGCAGGAAGACAACGAACATAATATAATTCATATTATACCAATGGTCGTCGTCACCAAGCCGGGCAAATGATGTTAAAATAAATGTTGTCGGTCAATCAAACAATCAACTCGATTAATTAATTATTTATCATGAAAAACAATAGGCAAGGGGCGAGATGTCGACCTAAAATTAAACCATTCAAGTCCAATTCCGATTTCCGGGACGATTTGCCGCCCCGAAACACCATCGGGACGACGAAATCGCGGTACAGTCCCGACGTCAATGGCGACTGGCAACCGTAGCGGTAAACCTTACGTTTGGCGATGGATTGACAGCTAAACGATGAGGCTGACGGTATCCAACAGTCCTCGCAAACGATTCGTAAACGAACCAACTGATGTGTTTCACCCGGTTCCGGAACATATCTGACGGGCAAACGAGAAACGGTCAGGGTCGCTGCGAATCCGCGGTTAAAGATCCTTGGCCGCCGGCAGTAAGTATACCGTGGAATCGGTAACTGTAGTAAGTATACAGGTGTATTGTGTTCAATACGACCAGTAAGTACTAAGCATATTAAAATAAATAACAATTATTAATCATTGAAGTTTCGAATTACCGACTTCACCAGTAAATAGTAACACAGAATATAGTAATTTACTGTTATCATATACTATCATATTCTGTGCTGTTATCACGGAATTAGGGAAGGCGATACGTGATAACTAGGGCTCGGAAGTTGATGACCTAAAGAACCTTAAAAAATGACCTAAAAATGACTGCAAAAAATGACCCAACAATTGTCAAATTATGATATAAAATGACTTAATAAACTAAAAAATGCAAAAAAATGACTTATTTTATATTTTATATTTTTAAGAAAAAAAAACCTTTTATTTAACATCTTGTTAAAAATTGTTATTTAAATATAAACCATAAATACCCTACGAAAATATTTAAAACAAAATATAAAAATGATCCTAATTAAAAAACCTAATCAAATTTATTACATTGAACAATAAGTGCATGTTTGATATTTTCTATAGTAAATGACCTGCGATTGTCCCAAAGTAAATTCTTATATTTTGAGAAACTTCTTTCTACATCTACCGATGTAATTGGTGCAAATTGAAAACGAGCAATATCGGAATATTGAGGTCGTCTGGAAAGTTTTGTTCAACACGTTTTCACCATTCAAAATTTTTGAAATTTTTGTCATCGTTTTAAAGCCCGTATTTTTATCCAAAACGGATTTTAATTTTTTTTTTATATCTTGTCCTACTCTATTTTCTGCTTGTATATTTTTCCAAAAAATTACGAAAACAGTCGTTGGATAATTTATTCAACGGAATATTAGTCGTTACACAAATCATAATTAAATGTACATTTTCTGGATGGTTGTGTCAGTAAACTTTGATTTTTTGATTTTTCAGTTTGTAAATTTTTACGCTCAATACCATGTATATGCTTTTGACGTGACACGTGTTGTTCCACAGTGAACTTTTTATCTGCGGCCACCTTAACATCACATATCTTACAAAAAAGTATATATCCATCAGTTGAAAAAATTTCACTTCCGAATTCAGACACAAACACACGTAAACGAGCACTAGTCAAAGTTTTATTTTTAGGCATTTTTTAATAGAAAAGTTCTTAAGACAGGACAACGGTCAACAGACAACTACACGCTACACGAGACGGTCGAATACTAAATTATATCATACAAAATATAGCGGCTACAATACGTGTTAGCTGTTTTTGAAAAATAATCATTTTATTGTTTACAATAATACACTATAAATATAAACATACTATAGTATATAAAGTATAAACAATAAATACACCATATTTCAAACATTGTGAGATAAACAGCTCGACCACGGGCAGTAATTTTAGTGTACCTAGTTATTTTCGTAACACTAACAACAATAAGCTATATTTAAAAGTTAAAATAAAATATTAGGTATATTTTATTTTTATGACATTTTCACATTTAATGAAAAAAATTAAGCATTAAATGTATGCAAAAGAAAATTTCGTTATATTTTAGAAAAATGACGTATTTGTCGAAAAAAAAATGATTTAAAATGTAGGACCGTGATAAAATGATATCAATGAGAAATAAAGGCAAAAAATGCAAAATAAAAATTTCAGATTATTTTAGTAGACCATCTAAATCGGATTTTCAGCTTGATAGATTAATGAATACATAAATTAAAAAAAAATGCAAAATGCATCAACTTCCGAGCCCTAGTGATAACAGTTTGTTTACAAATGTCTACAAGCAAATCAAATTCAATTTTTATGAGCGGTTGAAATTCATAGGGATTTTGATATTTATACAAGACTGGATATTCACTAAATTTTTCGTGTAGCGATTTTGTTATTTTGTTGTAATTCAAAAACGAATAAATGAAGATACAGACCATTTTGACTGAATGTTTTTAATATTAGCACTCACCATACACAATAAAATATTTTGACTCTTTTTAAGCTGCTTACGGACATTGTCAGTTTTCAATTTTTTTTCCTTTTTTTTCTATAGATATCAATTTTTGTTTTTTATCAGCATTTAAAGTTCGAATTTTGACAAAATTTAATAACTATTTTGTAGCTAAAAATGTATAAAATGTTCAACTTATGTTCAAGAAATAATTGTAAATTTAAAACAAGGTTCCACGTAAATAGGTTACATATAATTTACTTTATTCACAATAATATTATCATCAAAATATATATAATATCATATAGGGTGAGACGATGACTGACCGTTTTTGCTCAGAATCGTTTTTCTTATACAAAGATATTATATCATTGAATTCAAATTTAACACCATCCATTACAGTGACCCACGCTTGTACAGCAGAGCGACATCCACTTACCCACCTTTTCTTTCTAAGAATGTCAATAAAACTTTATTTATTGAGTGAAAAGCTTATTAAAATTTAGTACAAGGCTCTTACTATATTCACTATATTTTTACAATGACATTTGAAAAATATTAAAAATCCTTAGTCACAGTTTTTTTTTATAAGTTCAAATCCTGACAAAATACGGAAAAATCACGAAAATTAGCAAATTATTTTGAGTTAAGAATTCATAAAAATTTTTCTTTTTAAATTTAAGATATGAAAATGTGATACAAGATTCCTCATAAATTTGTGCACCTTTACCGAAAAAAAATGTCTACAAGCTAATCAAATTCAATTTTAAAGAGCGTTTGAAATTCATATTTTTATAACATAAGATATTCACTCGATTTCTTATGTAGCAAATTACCTATTTATTGCTATTATTTAGTACTTATTTTGTTGTATTTCAAAAACGAATAACCGTAGACTCTAATAATATGTTTATTTTATCAATTTCCATACTTGATAACATTTTCAAAATATTTTGACTGTTTTCGAGCTGTTTACGGACATTTTCAGTTTGTAATTTTAGATTCTGAGCGAAGCGATGAATGTATTGATTTTACAATGATGTGTGTTTTTTTTAAATTTTTTTTTTTCGTATGACATCACCTTTTAGGATAGTAAAAGTGCTTGGATTTTCTTCAACAGTAACTTTTCTGATAGGAAAGTGAATCTTTAGTTTTTTTTTCTATAAATATCAATAAAATTGTATTTGTTGGGTAAAAAAGCGTGAAAATGTAATACAAGGCTCCTGATATATTGTTACAATAGCAGTTGAAAAATATTAAAAATACATAGGCACATTTTTTTTTTTTTATAAGCATTTAAAGTTCAAATTTGTACAAAATTTATCAAATTTAAAATTTAATAATTATTTTGTAGTTGAAAATTTATAAAATGTTCAATTTTTAAAGCTGAGGATTGAAAATTGAAAACAAGGTTTCACGTAAATAGGTTTTGTATAAATTACTTTATCCACAATAATATCATCAAATATACTTGGTAATATCATAGGCTGACTGACCGTTTTCGCTCAAAATCGTTTTTCTTCTACAACGATATTATATCATTAAATTCAAATGTAAGACCATCCATTACAGTGACCCACTTGTCACCTACTGTACAGCAGAGCGACACCCGCTTGCCCACCTTTTTTTTTAAATTTTAAAATCAATTAGTACGTTATTAAAAATAATAAAATTAAATTTAACATTCAAATAAAGTTTACATTGTAAAATATAATAATCTGGTTGGAAACGTTTATGATTTTATTGTACGAATTTGTGTTATGTTAAAAACAAAAACAATTAAGACAACCGTTGCGTACAACGCACGTCTATAAAGTTATAAAATATTCCTAACCGGGCGAGGCAATGTTATATTTTATTTATTTTTTCGTGCCATGACAGAGACGTGTTCTTCGTGTTTCAGCCAAAACTTGTATTAATCGTTACGACACAGCTGATCACATTTCTGTAGGCTAGAGTGGTGGATTGTAATGAACTTTTCGTGTAGGTCTTCCTCTTAGCAGCATTCCTCTTTTTTTTTTGTGTATATTACCTCCATTACTATAATATATACTTATTGGTATAGTTTGAATACTTTTGACACTCATTTAAAATTGGTTTTTTTCCCCATTATAATCGATCTACGGCCATTATATAGAAGTAACAATAGGGATAATGCATTGTAATTTTTATTTTTTTTTTCAAAGTGAGTCAGTTTTGAATTCTCAAGAGCATCTTAATTTTTTATGGCATTTAAAACGTCAATTAGAATTAAAACAATTTCGCATGTTAAATTACCTATTGTTTAGTTTTCTTAATGTTTTTGTCGTAATTATAATTTAACTTATAATTTAATAATTATTTTATAGTTAAAAATTTATAAAATGTTCAACTTTTATAGCTAAGGACTGAAAATTGAAAACAAGGCTCCACGTAAATAGGTTATATATAAATTACTTTATCTACAATAATATCATCAAATATACTTGGTAATATCATAGGACTGACCGTTTTCGCTCAGAATCGTTTTTCTTATACAATGATATTATATCATTGAATTCAAATTTAACACCATCCAGTACTGTGACCCACTTGTAACCTACTGTACAGCAGAGCGACATCCACTTATCCACCTTTTTTTTACCTTTTTTTTCTATAAATATCAATAAAATTTTATTTGTTGGGTAAAAAAGCGTGAAAATTTAATGCAAGACTCCTGATATATTGTTACAATAGCAGTTGCAAAATATTAAAAATACATTGGCACAATTTTTTTTATAATCATTTAAAGTTCGAATTTTGACAAAATTTATCAAATTGCGAATTTACAAATTATTTAATAGTCAAATATTTATAAAATATTCATTTTTTATAACTTAGGATTTAAAATTTAAAACAAAGTTCCATGGAAGTAATTCATTCTGTTACCAAAAAATCTAAAAAATACATTAATACAGTTTATTTGTATAGTTATTTTAAGTTCAAATTTGGATGAAATTACATATTAAAAAATCACGAATAACTATTTTAGTTATTTCGTTTTTTATATTAATTCAACTTACCAGCTACCGTATTGATAATAATAGTAACAACAATATAAATATAATATAAAATATCCACACTAACAAACCATCACCGCTCAGAATCGCTTTTCGTATATCATTGAATTCAAATTTAATGCCATCCATTATACTGCAGTGACCCATTTGTAACTTACTGTATAGCTGAGCGACATCCACTTGTCCATATTTTTTATGTTGTTTTTCCAAGCGTTTTTTAAAACTATTGAGAATTTTAAAATTTGACCTCCCGAAGCACCAACTAGTTTCACTTTCCCATTAAACAAGATGCTGTTGAAGAAAATCGAAGCAAATTTAAGTGCCCCAAACGCGGTATTGAGGCAGGTTTTAGAAAGTCATATTTTAGAACGCTGAGTTTTAGAATATAAGTTTTAGAAACACTATGTAATAGAAGATAAAATTTTAAGAATTTAAAATTTTACAAATACTGTTTACTCGTGTATAAAATTTTTTATAGTAAAAAAATAAATATAATAATTATTAATACTTGATTATTAGCAAAAACTCTCATAAATTCATCTAAATTATAATTAGAATTATGAACTATTCGTTCACATATTTGCAATAAGTTATTATTCCGTGTTTCATTGAACTTTTTTCTCTTGAAATCAACGATTCGATCGTTGCTTCAGTTTCACGTAGTTCTTTTTGAATTTTGGAGATAAATGATTGTATACTAGGGTGTGTGGATAATAAACGATTTATTTTGTTGTACCAACCTTCTGCTGAATTGGATGTTCTTAGCATTTCATTAACAGTTCGACTATGTACTGACCACATTTCAATTAGAAAACATGGTTCGTATCGCGTTGCTTCTTTTTTTCTAAGACTCATTCTAATTTTACCAACCACCTAGTTTTCTTTGAAATATGTTACTAGATCAATTTTAATGTCCTCAAATTCAGATTTCATAATACTCCACGCTTCCATCACTTTCTCCGGAGCCAAAAATGCTAAACTTGCAATTTCATCAACGTCAATGTAACATTAGACATTTTATTTTGCATTTAAACCAACAATTTATAATAATTGTATGTAACACTGCGTAGGTATTTGGTACGATGTACGGTACTATATAGACTACGGTGAACTACTTTTTGATATATTTTCTCATATTTGACCCGATATAAAATAATCACATATTATATCAATATAGAACCATAATAATTCTACGATAATAGTTGGCAATATCAATAAAATAAAAACTTGATAACGATTATTGAGTAACAGTAAGGATAATATTTATAAATATTATGTATTTTGATATTTCCCGTTTTCCCGATCAAACATAAACTAATTACAGATTTGGAAAAGTATCATAATTTTTACATTCTGTATCGTAAATTCTATTACAAAATAAGATAGTATTTTATTTAAAAACTCTGTATTTATTACTTTTATTTTCTAAAAGTTTCATATTCTAAAATACAGATTTTCTAAAAGTTTCATATTTTAAAATATAGATTTTCTAAATCTTGTCATTCTAAAACTTGATTTTTGAAAATATGCAACCAAATCTGGTGACAGACATAAAAAAAAAATATAAAAACATACATCATTGGAAAATCAATACAATTGCTCCGCTCAGAATCTAAAAACTCACATATACAGGATGATTCTTTTATCATGAAACGCTCATTATTTCAAAAAGTATTAATGTTTTAGAAAATATTTTTTACATAGTTTCAATTTGTAAAAAAACAACGTTTTTATTGAAGAATTATATTTTTAAATATTTTTTATCCATATAATTTTTTAAGTTTTTTACTTTTTTATTTGAAAACATAGAGTTTTAGTTTCATATTCAAAGCAGAATATTTTTCTAAGTATTTTGATTCATAAAAATCGAATTTAGGGTGAGTAGTTTATGAGTTATACGTTTTTATATGGGAGGAGTGGAGTGGTACGGGGTTACCCCGCAAAATGTTTGTCCACTAATCCGCTTATCTAAACTTTAAATATTTAACGCATTATAACTCTATTACCTCTTTATGTCGATGTACAATTTACACCAACTAGGTCAATAATGCGTCTTACTCTGTTCGCGCCACGCTAAGTATTTTCCTGTGATGTCATCATAATTTCTTAAAGTAATATAATTATTTAATATCATAATATATGTGCGTGATCGCAAAGGGCAGTCAGCCAATTATTTGTTTGCATAATATGATGAGATTCCGACTACAGTCGGTCGGCACTATCATGATAGTCGCGAATAAAACGCTGCACCGAGCACGTTTGACGTCGGGAGGCGTACAGGTGCCCTGGGATTGCACCGACCTCCCGCCGAATCTATCGGCCGGATCTATGTATTATGGAGAGTGCGGGTCATAAGGGACACCGGTTGCAACAATGTACAATTTACGGAGTTGCTCAAACGAATCTTCTCGATGATCCACGTGTTCAGCGATGATGAATAAGTGAGCAACCAGCTCACTTGCAGCCGACATGCCCGGCGTCGGTGCCTTGTTCTGTTCTTGACTCGGCTGCCACCAGACTGGCGGGCGCTCCCCGGTCTGTCACAGAACTAGAGACAGGTCGCAACAAGTCCCATAAAGTTATGGATACTGTTGTAGAAGTTTTAGGTGACGCAAAGTAATACTTCAAACACACAAATTGAATTAAAGAACCCACTGATTATTGCTCGCCTAAGGAGTCCAGTTGTCGCTCGTTGAAATCGGTATTGAGATTTTTGAGACGTTGTTACTCTGGTGGTTGGTGCTCATGCACTGGTTTAAGGGACGACACGGATATGCCGACCAGAGAGTGGTAGGCGGTTTTATCAAAGGTTTTTGTATCTCCCCGAACTAGATTTCTCTTCGGCGGCAAAGACCTTTTTTAATAGTTTTATTGGGGACGACCGATTTCTACGAACGACAGTCTGGCCATTATTTATTATTCTGTAAGAATTTAGGTTATTTATTATAACGGCGTGTGAGCATATCGTTACAGATCATGATATAAAAACGAGGCATAATCGTATCTTTTTGACTGTCAGATCCTTCGGTAAGCACGTGATGTAGAGTATAGTGTTTAGTAATAATAATTTAATGACAATATGGTAATATACAGGTCAGCAAGTGGCGTATTGCGCGGACTTGGACTAAATCTGGACTTTTTCGATCATACCATTATGTGGTTTATATTATGATAAAGATTAGGTATTGGTACCTGCAGTGTGTTATTAGTTATTAGTTATTACATTATAGCACTTTTAACAGTGTACTATTGTAATAAATTAGCATGATTGGGTAATGTAGGTTAAACGGTACATCATATTACTGTTTCGGTGACTTAAATTTTATCAGGTGCAAAAAGTTCTTGTGAAAAAATATGTACTATTGCGTGGTTATTGAGCGGTTTTGTAGAAAGTGGCTTTCTATAAGAAAATCTATATTAACGGACTTATATTAATCAATTATTTATACCAATACATTTAAAAGACATAATTCGTTTAAAACAATATAATACCTAATTATTGTTGACACACATCGAAATTAACTTCGGTAGGTAATTAAGAAATTGGAAGAATATAAAAACCAGGGGAGGGGGTTATTATTCACTAGTGATATTTTACCCCCGTAATATATATTTCGGGAGGTAACCATTCTCTAGGGATAATTTACTGGGGGATTCCACGTGGTAAATAATCTTGGGTACACCTGCATAGCACCTTGACAAATTAAAATATATAGGATAAATATTCGCATCGGCCCCATAGTATTAGGAAGAGAATATTATTTACTATTCCCGCGAAACGTGCACCAGCACCACCACTGAGGAAGTAAGTTGCACTAAGTTTGCGCTTAATATTATAATATATGTTATCCGGTCACCGCACCTGTAAGACGTTATAACTGGTAGCATCTATTAAGATTTATGAAATTAACCGCAACAGACCGAAATGGAGTGATATACATATACATATTTGTATGTACTCTAACCTAACTTTTTTTTCCATATTTGAACCACGGACTAAGATATCTTAGTCCGTGGTTTGAATCGACGACGCAGCGGGAACTGCTTTCGCATTCTTCCGCCAAACTCTTACCTAACCTAACCTAATCAAAACCTAATAATAATACGTACGGTTTTACGACCGAAGACTATACCCCGACACCTGTTGGCTTAAATCTTATAACAGTTTAATATAAGACCCATCCGTTCGTTGTCTCCGGCTTGCAAACTTACGACATGGCAAATTTTCGTTCACTAGTTTCAGTAGTGTGATGTTATTTTTGATTATAGACCTATTATAAAACTTTTAAGTAAGAACATTATCTGTGCTTAGGCAGTGTTTGGAAGGAACGAAATTCTTTTTATACAAAAAGAATTTTGAAGTGAACGGGTTGTTTTTTTCAAGGAAATATAACGAAATTGTTCGTTACTTTCGAGTTCCAATGTACCTACACAGGTATGTACAATTGTATAAATAATGTGAGAGCAACAAGATCTCACAGTTTCACCCTTTCTGCTAACTGCAACTTATCACTCTTTCGATTTTCTCTCGGAAAATCTCATTACCTATAGTTACGTTCAGCGTTTTCTACATTGTGTCGCTGTCAAAACGAGACGAACGAGTTCACTATATTGATAGTAGTTGATGTCTGCATTTCACGATTTATTCATTTTGCGGTTATAATCGCTTATACAGTATGTAAGTACACATTAACGTTTTTATTTTAATGTCGACCATTTGTATTTTTGCCGAACGCGTCATTTCTGTCGGCCATCAGACACTTTGTGGTCAAACGCCACTTCACAGACCGCACAAGCTAAAAGCTTTTATATCCCCGTCATATATTTGTTACTTCCGAGGTGAGGGTGACTGCAAAGGTTAAACAATTTACATTGTACATATAGAATGCATACGCGTTATATTAGGTACTACCTACATGGACTGTTTAAACACAACTAGTGATTGTAGTGTTAAAAAAAATTCCCTATCCCTATAAGATATAGTTATTTTTTTAAATATCTAGGTAGTTCAATAATAGATGATATGTAGGTACCGGTAGTACCCACACAAAATAAATATATAAAAGTTATCTATAAATTTGACAGAAGTAGAAGTAGTCCATCTTGATATAATTGGACCTTTCAATATTGTTAAATTTTTTTTCATCATAATTAAAAATATTCGGTTAAAAATTAAAAAATGTGTATCATCAACCAATAAAGATGCATAAATAATTAAGATATTCCAAAAAAATAAGTAAAAATTAAAAATTAAAAAATATATCAAAATGTTTTTCAAAATCATTTGATAGCAATTAAATGTATACTAAAGATAATATGTGTTAAATTTATTTTGATTTAATGAATTTATACTAGTTAAAAAAGGAATAAAAATAATTATTTTTTAAATTATAAATATTCATACGTAGGTACTTAATTAATTTTGTAGTCGGGTCAACGATTTAAATAGTATGTTTTTATTGAGTTGTGCTTATTGTAAGCTGTAGTATTGATGTTGTAAATTGTTTTGTACTTTTTTTTTCTTTTTTGTTAAAACTTAAAATATAATATAATTTCGTACTTCTGTACACATTTGAAATTCAAATGTTTATAAAAAAAATTAGTGTATAAAGGGATATTTTTAAAATTTAATGGTTACAATATCAACGATTTATGACAACCTTGTTTTAATTTTTCAATCCTTAGCTTAAAAAATTGAACCTTTTATAAATTGTTGACTAATAAATAGGTAATTTGAAAATTGTATCCTGTATAGACAATTATAAAATAAATATTTATATAATTCCATTTAATTAGATACATCAAATTATCACCAAATATTTATATTTTATTTATCTATACATAATTATATTCATATAATTTAAAGGAGAGAGTTTGTGATACAAGTAGTCTTAAGTCGTCATAATTTTACATAATAAAAGTGCTAATATAGTTATTTGAATTTAAATATAAGTAAGAAGAAAGAAACTAAACATAACAGTTTTAGGTTAATTAGAAGTATTATTTAATAAATGCATATTTCGGTTATTATTTGACAACAAAATATAGGTATAGTCACACAGACTTGCAATTTTGGCTGACAATAATATAACTGAAATTGTATTGTTAGGGCTTAGCACCCCTCCCCTTGACTACTATTTAGCCTGTTGATTTAGATTTAAGTCGCCTATGGGTTATTTTAAACTAATAGTTTTGTTAGGTGGTTTATAGCCCTCCACCAGAATTTTGACCCTAGTTGCACCTATGATGTTATAGTTATTAAATTGCTAATAATTCTGACGATCCAATTGATATATTAGATTATAATTATTAATTACAAAAGATATTCTGTAAATCACAAATAAACATAAATTCTGTAGTTAATTCAAATACAATAAATTGTTTATAGGTAGGGACCTAGTGTCTACCATTGTTTTGGTTGGAATAGTTTTTATTTTACGAAATATTTGTGAGATGGAAATTAAAATTTAGTATGGAACATATTATTATATTTTCTTATTTTTTTTTAATAAATTAAAATATATTGATTTCAAAATAAATCTAAAATTAAATAATGGATGCTAATAAGCTGAAAAATACACAGCCTAGTGAGACTTATACCTTGGACCATCTGCTAGGACCATCCGTTATGAATGACTGCGGAAATATCGAGATTGACTGCAAAAGAGTTGTAGAAAAATTTTATGAGATGAATTTAAAAGAAGAATTGTTGCGTGGTATTATGAATATGATTTTGAAAAGCCATTAACTGTTCAACAGCGCACTATTTTGCCATGCATCAAAAGGCATGATGTCATTGTTCAAGCCTGATCTGGTACTGGAAAGACAACCTTCTGTTTTGATTTCCATTCTCCAACAAATCGACACAAGTTTGAATGAGTGCCAAGCACTCATTTTGGCACCTTCACGGAAGTTGGCTCTGCAGATTCAAAAGGTAAACTTTGTTTTTATGATAACATTCTGAAATTTTTATAATATAACATTGTTTTTAGGTGGTTATTGCTTTCGGTGATTTTATGTAAGTTACGCTTGCATACACGGAATAAACACGCTAGATAATTTTCCCCATATAGTGGTTGGCACCCCCACCTGTGTATATGATTTGATCATTAGAAAATGTTTACAAACTAAATTTGTCAAGATATTTGTGTTGGATGAAACTAATAAACAGTTGAATCGAGGTATCCAATATCAAATTAATGAGGTGTTCAAGGTGTTCGATAAAGATGTTCAGGTAATTTTGTTGTCTGATTAAATGTCCGAAAATGTTTTGGATGTGACCACTAATTTCTTGCGTAATCCTGTACGCATTCTTATGCAGAAGTAGGTTTTTTCCAAATCCTTATTGTCATTGCCATGATAAGTTATGATTACTGTATATAAGAATGTTGCTATCAAAAATTCATCAATTTTACAACTAGATATTTTATAATAATTTTCTTGGTCTGTACAAGCACTGATAAAGTTATTATTTTTTAATGAAGCCAAAGGTTTTTCTTTTTGACTCATTTTTAGTAGTTAAAAGTTCTTGTATATTACTTTGAATTATATGTATTTTTTAACTTTGCGCTATAATATTTTATTATTTCCATCCAAACAATTATTTTGTTATTAATATTTGTTTGTACTGTTTAAATGATTAAAGTCTTCTTAAAAGTATTTTGTGAATTTAATGACTTAGTAAATATATTAATTTTTTATTTATGTTGTATGTTTTTCATTAATTGAGATATGGTTATAAATATAATTCCACTGACAAGTTCAATCACAACAAACTTGTCATGTTAAAATTAGGTGTACAAATTGTTACAAATGAAAGACAATTTTAGACTTAAATATATTATTTATTGGTATTGGGCTCTAACGTTGTCCAACCGTCTATACGCCGTACTCTTTTCATTCTATTTTTAATTGGAAGTGGGTTTAATAAGAGAAGTAAGTTGCCTTCTTGTATAAGTCGTTACGCCTTCTGCACGTCTTAGATTTTTCAATTCACTCTCAAAATATTTTTGCTGTACCTAGGTACCATTTTTGTTCTGGCGTATTTTACGTATTTTATTTAAAGATTATTACTTTTATAGTTTCTTCAAAAGTACATTAGCTATTAAATCTTTGTAAACATGATTATTCTACAAGATATTATTAAAATAATGTTAATAAGACCATAAGTATAGTTACACTTAAGTGTAACTCAAATTTAGGTAAAACAAATAATTTGTATGTTGGAAATGATTTATGTATACAATTTATATTTTAAATATAATTTAATATTAAGTTTTCACGATTTTAATCTGATTAAAAACGTATACAGTTAAATCGATTATTTTTACTTCAATGTCAAATGTCTTGTGTAGTCTAAACTTGATGCTTATATGCCAATTAATGTTTTATCATAATAAACGATGTACGTATTTATACTATTCATATAGGTACTATAAAATAAAAACGTATGTATACATTTATTTTTGTATTCATCAGGTTTAATGATTATTTTGTGAACTGAACTCAATTTCTCAACACAAGAGATAGCTTACAGGAGGTAGGTAAGTGTTACATTTTTTTTTATAAAATGTTGTTATTATTGGTTACAAAATAAATTATAAGCTACAAATACATAAGTTAAGTAGGTAGGTATTACGTAAGTATACACCTACCAGCTATCTATTAATATTTATACAATTTCACTTTATGCCAATGTTTACTGCGAACCAAATAATATCGACTCATCTGATGCAGTTATAGCGTATCGTAACAGAATATTTTTCTGTTAACAACCTGTGCGGTTTAATTTCAACTACCAAGGTACCTATAGTGAAAAACTTAGAAAATAATCGTACCTATTAACGGCGTTGAGATATTTTTATGTGTGCAACGTTATTTATGATTGGTCGCGGGCACCGGAAGTTAAATTCCACAATATTAACACTGTCGGGGAGCCCATAATATTTAATCCGCACGAATATATTATTATGTATTGTATATTCTACGCTCAAATAAAAAAATAAAAATTCAAATTTGAATAATTCAACTAATATATACTTATATAGTTAGTAGTCGGCGTGGTGAAGTGAGAGAACGTTTTTAATTAAAAATTATAATTATAAGATGGGATTTTATATTATATTTGAATTTCTTATATATACAATATTTGCGGTGAATAGAAATATAGGGACGAGTGTTTGTGGCGAACGAAACGCCGCAAATGTCTTTTGTCGTAATGAAAAATGTTTCTTATTTAAAAAAAAAAAATATCAAGATACATTTTTTCATAGATTAAATTCCCAGCGAATAATGTGCAGGGGTTTTCAGTTTAATTTGAGTGTTTCTCATTTCTCATTAATAGTAGACCACGGGAACGTTAACACACCTATTAGGAAAAAAACAAATAAAACCGTGGGTATAGGTTATAAGGGCAATAATATCATAATAATATTATATACCTATATTATTTTCCTGTTGTGTATGTCTTGGACACGTTGGACAAGATTAAGACAATGTAATGAATCATAATATTGTACTGGGTGATCCATTTAACGTATGAAATAATGATAAGCATTCATCAAAATGAATTAAAATCAAAATATTACATTTTAGGTATATAGATTTTTCTTTAGCAACGCAGCAAATAGTGAACGGGTTTTG
The DNA here is from genome assembly GCA_008086715.1 of Sitobion miscanthi. Lineage (NCBI taxonomy): Eukaryota > Metazoa > Arthropoda > Insecta > Hemiptera > Aphididae > Sitobion > Sitobion miscanthi. The sequence goes on along the minus strand of CM017800.1, from coordinate 9,555,580 downwards.
TTGTTCAATGTCTTGTTAGAATTACATTAGTTACACACACACGCACATACAGTATGTGTAAATAAAAATTAAGTACCAAAGGCAAAAATTATTTTAAATTTTAAGAAGGCTGAAAAGTACCTACAACTTGAAGTATTAAAAAAATGTTGTAATTTTAGAAATTGACCACTCAAATTTTGTATATTATATAGATACTTGAAAATAATAATGCGTTGCAGTTCAGAAAATTTTTCGTTTCAAACACTGTCTAGCTAAACTACATTTTGATTTAATCCTATTGTAATGAAATATATAATATACCTAATACCTGTTTAATAATTTCCCAATAAAATAAAAATAAAGAAAATGTACCCGCCAACTCCGACTTGGCAAGTGTTTTTCAATACACATTTTGTATTTTGATATGTATATATTATAGTGTTTAAAGTAGGTAGAGATTAAGAAGAGAATAATTTTGATTTTTTTATGCAATTAAATATAAAAAAATAGCGATGCGGACTGCTTTTCTTATGACTTAATTAATTTCTTCTGTGATTATTAATCGACAAATGAAAGTTTTACGCCGGCCGACATTTAATGTAATCACGCCAGCAAACTTATATTCTTTACTGCAAACTCTGATTTTTGAGATCGAATTGATATTTTTTTGATTTTACGTCAAACTGTAAATGATAACCGAGCTTTTAGAATAATTTAAAAGGTTTACGATCGGTTACAAAATTAATTTAACATATTTATTCAACAACTAAATTCATCACCCAATAAAAATAAATATACCTACCTATTAAATAGGTGTTTCATAAACATTAATATTTTATTAGCAGTTTATTATAATTTGGCAGCTACATATTTTACGTGGCTAGCACTATAATATATCTACAACAAAACAAATTATAGTCCATTATAGGTACGTGTTTGTGATTTGAAATTTTTACACTTTATTGTTTTGATAGGTAATAAATTATAATAATAATATTATGGACCATAAAAATTAAAACTTATATTTTTACACGAAAATTCACAACGTTTAATGTAGGTACTTTAATGTTCATCTCTAAATAGTAATAATATTACGATAATGTACACATACGGTTTATAATTAAAAAAAAAATATATGTATACATAAGAGCTATGGCTAATTATGTATAAAAAAATCGTAATTTTCAATGTTTGCGCAAAGATAATAGTTATTGTATAATTGTCATACGACGGTCTTATAATATTTATGACAGCAAAATCGTTCTTACAAAACACAAATAGTATTCACAATAAAAATGCACATCAAAGAAATGGTTATGTACCGTCTCATCGTCTCGTATATAGTATTAGAATATAATATTGTTTAATACAATAAAACGTTCACTTTGAATTATTAAATTTTTCTAGTGTTCGTATTTTATATAAATTATTATCATAATGATACAAGGCGCGTACCGCTAAAGACCTCATAATATTATAATAATAATTATATCGTAATACCAGACATGACGAAATGGTTTTTTTAGACTTGCCCAATATTAAAACATAGGATATGATAGCATAATATTATGACGGTGGAGCATCGTGTCCGCTTAGAAATCGGTGCGCGAGTATTGTAAGCGGAGATCCTGGAAAATATTTTTATTTTATTTTTTTTTTTTTTGGTGGGGGAGGGCTTAAATTTAGAGCAACGGACTATTTACACGCAATGTTTCCTACCTAGGTAGTAATTTATATAAGTATACTTTAAACATGTAATAAAACATAATGTAATATATTATACAATTATTTAAGTCATTATAAATATTAATAATATTAAATGTATAGTACTATAGCTATTAATTTATTATTCTAAGAGGCCGTCACACCTGCAAGCATTGATGTCTCCGTCCTACAAACGTATAACACGGAAAATGTGCGTTGGACAGTTCCAATTAAATGTAGTTAGGTTGAACATTAAATTTAATTTTTACACACTCCAAGTAAAGAATATTATATTTGTGGTTTCTCAGTGGTTATTTTTCGATATTTTAAGATTCAAGCAAGTGTTATAAGCATCTAAAATAGAACGATTTAAACATTTTCATAACTCACTTGAAAATGTCGAAAAACCAACGGGAAATTACAAATAATGTTCCCACCTTAAAGACTGATAATGTGTCACATAAAATATTTATAGGTGGTACGGTGGTTTGCCGCAATCGCTAATGTGTTCTGTTGTCAAGCATCGTCCGGCGACAGCTCCCGGATGGGTGACCACCAGAGTTTTTAGCGACGAATCCTCGCTCCACATCCGCATGTGTTGCTCAAAAACCACTGTATAACCCTCCCTCTCCCAAACTGTTTCAAAACTAATAAAAAATATATTAATAATTATCTAATCTAGTACCAAAAATAACTACACACAAAATTGGAACTGCTGAATCCAAATTTGATATGTTGTCTCCTTCTTAGATACGAGAAGTGCATAATAGGTAGGTATATCAAAATGAAGGGCATCAGTTTTCATATTTTAGCTTCATTAGTTTTAATATTAGGGTGAGTTTTATCAAACTTAAATGTAACAACATACTTTGTAGTTCGTTAGAAGAGTTCTGCATCGAGTTATGAGCATTTTTAAACTGGTTTTAATTTACTAACTATATTATAACTATTTTTTTAACATTTATTTGAAAATATACAATCTATAATAGTAGTTACAATAAGCACATATGAACTGGATTATACAAGTTGACTGTGAAAGCGTGAGGGGAGTAGCTACCCAGCAGTAACAGTCGAATATTATATCTAGTTTCAAAATTAAAATATCGAAATTACATTTCCAAAAAATCACGGATCAAGTCTTACCTTAAAGTTTAATGATAATGGGTTAGTTTACTCCAATGTCATAAATTATGAAGGTGCTAATTTTAAGAATGGGGGTGCTAATCACCCCTTTTCCCAAATGACGCCTATGGTTGAACGCATATTGTGATGTAGGTACTGATGTTATGTTGTATGATAGTAAGACAGATACAACACACGCGGGTGTGACGTCCTCCTAAGTTCACTCATCAATCAATATACGATTATTCTGTTATTTGAGATTATATTTTCCATTTTTTTTTAATAATGAATAATTAGTAGACTAGCTTGTCTGATTTGCTCCGACAGTCTACCAGTAATTATTATTTATTAGCCAGTTTTATTAGTAGAAATTGTTCTGAGATTAAAGTTTGACGTAAAATATCGTTCAACAATCATATCATCAGGGTCGGCTCAAACGAAACTAGGAAAAATCAATTTTTGCCACCCATAATAATATTATATTATCAGTATTTTGAAAATTCCGCCCACTTATTAAAGTGCTGCTTAAGTGCCGCCCTAAGCGTGGGCCTATGCCGCCTACCCCTTGAGTCGGGTCTGCATATTATTCATCAGTACCTCTAATCGGCAGGTATAATATTACTATTGATTTCGTATGAGTATAATATTATTAGTCTTAAAATTATAATAAAAAAAACTACCTATACATATAATATATAAATATATAATTATTAAGAAAACTAACTTAAATATATATTATTTCCAGGGGTTAAGCTCATGTAAGCCCCCCTCTTCCATCTCAACCGTTGGCGAATGGAATCAACAGTAAAAATAATATCTTATAATATAATGCTGAAAATCTGTGCCACACGCGAGTTCGGAGTTCATAAGTATTTTATACAGACATTACATACAATAATATTATGGTTAAGGTAGCTGGTGTTATACAATATTTTTTAAACTTAATTTTGGGCTACCCGACTTGAAATAAATTTACGTTTTAGCACGTGGTCCTTATCGATTTGCCGTGCCAATAATTGTCGCCGGTTGCAGTACTTCGGCCGAATGTGATCCGTTGTTATTATTATTATTACTGGTCGTGACTTCAGTGGCGGCGACGGCGGTGGTGGAGTCCTGAGCGGCGTTGGTCTGGTCGAACTGCGGGGTGGTGGTCGGGTCGACCTGTGGGGTGGAGGTCGGGTCCTGAGGGGCGACCAAAGGAGCGGCCGCGTCGAACTCTTCTTTCCACGGGTCGAGAGACGTTTTTATTAAACTGTCGCAACCAACTCTGGCGTTGCCGACTTTTCGAGCGCTGTGCATCACGTGCAGCTGAATGGATTCAATTTCGTCGGAATTGTCGCAGATTATTGCCGCAAACGTGGTTTTTCGGATCTCTGACAGCTGATCTGTTCGCATACAACACACGCACACGTATTAAATATTAATATATTATATAATGTTTGTATTTGTCCGTTTCTATCAGTCGAGTATAATAATATTACGTACGACGATGCATATATTGATTGGAAACGAAAATAATATAATACGACGACGAACAAGAACAACGTGCGCATAATAATAATATTATTATTATTATGTACCTACTTTACCGCCGTTTGCGATACGGGACTTAGATGCGGTCGAGCGTCGAGATGATGTATATAACACACGAGTGGGTAGACAGTATAAACTTTGTACATAACTTGAATATATATAAGCCCTTCAAACTATGTAAAAACATTGTTTTGGAAAAACCCAAACATTTCAACTATAGGAAAATTTAAAAACGAGCGTATTCACTTTATTTTATTTGCGGATCACTCGCTTCATGGTAAGTCCGTATAATATACCTACTTGTATTATAACATCAGTACGTCATTACCACGTGAATAAATAAATTTTATTTTAATCACACTAGGTAAATAGTTTTTAATTTTATCATCTAAAAAAGTAAAATGGGTAGGTATGTAGTTTTTAAACATTTTGAGAAAATACTATTATTAAAAATGTTATATACCTACATAAACACTTTTATGAACGTATATTTAGCTATAGTCTACAGGTTAAAAAATTAAAAACTTAAAAGGTCGTCATAACGACAGACATAACCTACATGTATGTACTTAGAACTTATTTCAAGAACCATAAATATGAAAATTGATTTGGAAATTTTAAAATTAGCGTAGTTATAGTTGGTTAAATGAATCATTTCATATATTATTTTTAGGGCCGGGAATTTGATGATCTAAAAGTCTAAAAAAAACGTCTGAATGCCTTACGAAAATTTAAAATTAACCACTTATAAAATTCACTAAAAATTAAAAAAATATAAGGTTTAGTAACAAATTCTATGAAATTGAATATGTATTGTACATAGAAATATAATATAATTTTATTTTAATTATTTATGATACTATATTAATTCAATGATGTTGTAATAATTCAAATTATTTGGTTTATGCGTATTCAGTGATTATAATATAAGTATTAGCATTCCCCAGGTAGGCATAGATCGCCTATCAACCTTTATCGGTTTTATTAGTTACACGGAATTTCAAATGTAATATTATGGAAATTTTGATTTTTAATTGTTTGCGTTGACAGTAGAATATTATATTTTATAAAATGTCATTAAACTTGAAACAAAAGCTTTGGAATTTTTAAATGAGGAACGTTAATATTATGAAAATGCGAATAAAAATGAAAAAAATCACACTAAAACCAAAAATGCAATAAAACACAAAATGAATATCTGCAATTGTACCTACTTATATTAATTATCTATTCAAACAGACTTGAAACAGATTTGTACCGAGACGAGCATCGTATAGCAGAACCTGCTGCAGTAGATAAAATTCAAAGTGCATTGAAAACCCAGCCATAATTATAGTACACTTACGTCAAAGGGATGCGTGTTTGTGTGTTACGAGAGAGGATACGAACGCAGAGGGGTAAGTCAGTTGAAGTGATCACGAGAAGAGAAGTGGTTTGTTGTTTATTCAAACTGAATATTTTCATACTATAATATTATTATATCATAATATGCGTTTTATTCACCTTCGTTGAATGCTTGAGGTTTCTCGTCCGTCTCGTACCAATAACGATCACCCGATTTCACCCTCAGGAATTGATCGGCCAACAGGCATGTGATCGTCGGCCCCAAGATGCTTCCTTCTAGCGGCTTCTCTGATAGCAGGCCGGTGTATAGGTCCAAATCGTCGATCGACCTGTTTCATAGTACAATAACAATACAAACACCTCAATAAATTTAATTTTTAACATCATAATTTTTAGGTATTACAGCTTTAAAACTAAAAAATAATATATAGGTATATATAGGTATATCCCTATAACTATAGTTATTTATAATAATACTAGCTGATCCCGTGCACTTCGTTGCCCGTTAAATGTATCAACTTTGTATGACTCAAACTTTGTTCAATTCGTTATTTAATATTCGGTGTATGGTGTTCAAAATTTATCTGAATTTTTCGTTGCCCAGAATAAAAATTCTGATTCGCAGCAGTACAATATATCAGGTAGGCAATCTACCTGTGGTAGATCGCGGACCCCGCCGTGCTGTTACTACGTAAGTGTATGATTTTTTAACTCTAAAGTATCAAAGTTATACCAAGTTTGTGGTTTTACTTAATTTTCTACCTACGATGGATAATATAATCAATTTACCTATACAAAATCCTATCCTAATTTAACTGTACGATGAATAAAAAAAAACAAATTTATAACCTTTGTAAATTAACTTATATTCTTCCAGAGGTCTAATCTACCCAGAACATAATTATATAATATCTAATATATAAAATATATATAAACACAGAGCTATAAACTATACAGACTAAACTCTGGAACTACTTATCAGATCTTCTTGTATATTATATTATATGTATGTATATTGACAAAAAATAATAATACAAATCAACAAACATGACCGATTAACCAATAGCAACCTAAAATTTTCTTCATATAAACCTTCTTCGTGAAATACTCTTTCGTTTTTTAAAAAAAAATCAAAAAGATCTGAAAGTAGTTCCAGAGTTTGTACAGAGATTTTTATTTCACGTTTTATAGTTGATATTATTTAAATTTATATTTAAAAAGTAAAGCAAATAGTTTTTTTTATTATTATTATCATTAAAAACCCATGGCAACCATTTATAAACAAAAATTGTCATCTGAAATCTCAAAATTCCGTCTTAGCACCTCCCGGGATTAATCCTTTCCCTTTTAAAATTAGCCTATCTTTTAAGTTGGACCAAATTACACGTGGTGTAAAATTTCATCAAAATCGGTTAAGTGGTTTAGGAGTCCATTGAGGACAAACATTGTGACACGAGATTTATATATATTAAGATAGTTCGAAGAATCGTAAATATTATCTTCCCTTACATTTCACATAACTATTTTACCTATTTTATTATAAACAATAATTTATTATATAATTAGTTGCCAAGTATATACATATTGACTTTTTCGTAAAAATAAAAATTCCACGGACTTAATTCGGTATTGCACAATGTCAACACCCGTAAAACCACCCTGGATACACCACCAAGCGTATAAATCTTATATTAAGGTCTTTATATTATAAGTTACACTTGGGTTAAGTAAAATCGTCAATTTTTAATCAACTATCAGAAACACATTATCGCCATTGTCACGTCATAATATGAAACTGAGTATTTGAGATAAATAATCATCTGGTCTTATGCAAAATAAGTTACCCTACCTATGTGTGAACATCTATAACGACTAGATATAACCGTGGTACTTTGGAGTGTGGACCTTTATAATCGGCTTGCACAATATTTACCCATGTTCAGAAACGTGAATTTATAATCATACAATTTCATAACTGCAGTGCAATCATTATGTAAACCTTACGTGTCACATATACAGGTACAAAAAGTAAAAGAAAATTATAATTGACGATACTATAGTGGTTGGATGAAGGAGGTCATGGATATTTCTTCCTCCCCCCCACACACACACTTTGGTAGTGCCCTCACTAATAACGTATTCGATGTTCAGCGATACGATAATCGTACTGTATATATACGATTTTTCCCCCATTCATTCAATATTTGCTTTCGCCGTAATATTACAAGTATAACATAATATATTATTATTATTATGGGCATATTATTAAAAGCGGCCATGGCGGCGCGTCTTTTTGAATAAGCATTAGGAATAAGCAAGTAGGTAAGTATATATAATGATGTGTACACAGTTACACGTGGCTAGAGCGTTCGTAAATATAGGAAAACTCGACTGCAACCGCGGCAAACTTTAATGAATTCCATTTTATCCTTTTCCAGATTGCTTGTCGAGTATTAATGTGACATTCGCCGAGAGTTTAGAAACTTAAAATATATTTCAATCGAAAACTTTGTGCTGTACACCACACGAACGACTCTGACATGATGAAATACATAATTGATATTGTAATTAAAATAACATCGCTGCAGTACCTACCTACCTATGCCTATATAACTGTTTACCGGCGATTGAAAAGTGTCTAGTCTAAAAAACAGCATAGCGTAAAACTAGACCGTTGCGCGAGACATTTTAAACGATTTTTATTTCATCCTAAATTACGACGAGCGTCCGAAGATTTTTAAAATTTGAAGGTAATGTTTTTGACTTTTTTCCAGTGCACCGAACACCGCTGGATTGAAATTAGCGGAATATGTCCGATCAAAACCTATATGGTCCGGATCTGCTGAATAATTATCCGGGATAATGGATTTATGATTCATCCATTAGGCATAAAATATTTCATGAGCAATTTCATTTACTAAACAATAACAACAACAACAACAACAACAATAATAATAAGTATAATAAGAAAAACAAAACACGTTGATATATTATGAATTGATTGTTTTAATATCACGTCGTATTATATTGATCGCTGTTAAGTGATATTTGTATTTTCCATTTTTTTTATATTGATTTTATTCTTAATGGTAAGATTAAAAACGTTGTGTTACAATACATTATTATGCGGTTCAAGTATACCTATATACCGTAATATACTCGTAGCCAAGATTATGCTGGGAGGGGATGATAATTTGTTATAAAGAGGGGAGGCTTAACTAAAATCCCTCATAAGTTTGCTGCACTGATGCCTTTTGCAGCATCCTCCATATAATAAACTACAATTTTAATACGTTAACATACTGAAAGCATTTTTTTAATATTCCTGAAATTCTAGGGTGGCACCTTCAAGCTTCTAGCCGTTGCTTAACAATACTGTGCGTATATAATATAATACGCAGTAATACAAACGACGAGAAAATGTTTTGTATACCTAGTTTTAATTTTTTTTCCTTCTACAGTCGACATATTATTATCAATTATTTATTGGCTATTTAGAGGGGAAGTGTAAAATATACAATTATACATAAATATTATAGATAGATAACATAATAAGTTTCATTACAATGGAAACTTAAAAATTAAATGGACAATTTCAACTTTGGTAATGAATTGAAAAGAAATCAAAATCTACAATTTTATTGGAGGATCAGAGGGGGCAGCGTAAAGGGATGTTTTAGGTTTAATTATTCTTACTCGATGGTACTATTAAGGAGTTACTTGGAACATGTGATTATATTATTATAGAAACTCTTAGTTTTATCAGTCCGCGAGTAACTCAGAGCAGTTTATTGTACCATTCGTTAAGTTCTGGATAAACGCCACATCGTTAAAAACCCGCCACGGGACATCATCGATCGATTGATCTTTTTTATTAATTAATTAAAATACTATTTAATTGTAATGTTACATTTATAATCATAAACGCAGTTATCCTCGATAAATGGGTTGCGCTGTGGGATCGAGGATCTTTATAAAAATGTCTGTACGTCGCTTCAGGACCACAATATCGTATACGCACTTGTACAATTTCGATATCCTTTGCAGCGTTGCCGGTTCTACGTGCCCTTCCAGATCGCTGAAACTCTGTGGCCTTGGAAACCCGCACGTTTCACGCCACCGTGGGTACGCCGGAAGTCCGTGATCTCGGCCCCTCTGTATGTTCAGTGCGACCAAGTCCAATCCGCACTGTCCTCCGGTGCGCCTCGACCCGTGGTTCTTCTCAAAAAGATGTCTGGTGACCTGCGTCGAAAAAAACCCGGTCAGAAGGCCACCGTAAAAACTGCGATGATATTATAATTAATATAGGGAATACGGTATAGCTTCGGGCTCGGTAGTTATTGGTAAACGCATACAATTATAGGTAACGTAAATCTTGCGCGTACGTTCTTATATAATGATATTACATATTATTATGTTTCCTTGATCATTCGCTCCAACTCGACTATCAATATATTTCGTGTTATTACAATAATATTATATATTAGAAAATGTTATTTGGAGTAAAATAATACCTATTGCAATACTCAGCAACGATCAATATTTGCACTGAACGCATAACTTATTATAATATATTATGTTGTATAGTATTGTTTATATACACCTCTCAGCAATCCCTAGTAGTTCCTACGTTCAAATTAAAATACTGTAATTTAAACTAATTCGTATATAAATGACGTGCATATCAATATATTATATACCTAACCTAATTTATAATAACAAAACGGCGACGTTATTGTGACACTTGAACCGTATTCTCCGTAGCATTATTATTATTGGAAAATATATCGTTCGTTTAAAAGATTGTTTGACGGATATTATGTTCGTCGGAGGAATGAATAGTAATAAATATGTATACATGCATGGAATGCTGACAATAAAATGTTAATTAATCATTCGTACTAACTTAAGTAAATCACGTTGTGCGCGCGTAAAGAGATTTTGGTTACTAGAATCCTTTCAAGAGCTATGCCAGGTATCCGGCGATTGGTGTCCTCGGGTATAGATCTCAACCGGAATTTCCGTTAAGTCTCGACGTGATCCGTTTGTTTGTAATAATTGTGTTTCGACAACGTTACATCATCGTACCGTGCATAGAAAGACAGACAGACAATCCCTCGAGACGAAGCCATGGTGTGTCTAAGTATTATTGGTACTTAAAACCGTTAAAACCCGTGTAAACACATTACATTAATATTATGTTCATTATAGTGTATAGTATATCTATCGATCTCGATTATTAACGGCACCAAAGTATTATACAACGTACTGTCGATGCATTTGTATCGTGTCCCCCCCCCTCATAAATATAACTACATAAATTATTTTACCTGCGCTGTGAATTTGTAGGAAAACGCATTATTTTTTAGCTTAATGTATTAGTTATGTAAACCATAGCTTTCTTAACACAATGTTTAGGGTAATGTATAAAATTATTTTATTTATGCACGTTTACGTTAAAATGTTTGTTTTTCATGAATCCGTTGGAAAATTAAAGCTTCCCAAAGTTACATATATTTCGAAGGGGCTATAAGAATTTACTGAAAGTATAAACCAAAAGTAAAAAAAAATCGTTTATTTCAAGTTAACGCCATTGTATAACAATTATTTTGCTGATATTTTCAAATTTGAACTTCATGATCTGACAGTATGTTTTTATAAATATCTAATCACATAATTTTTCACGGGTCTTACCCATAAACACAATTAACGATAATATAATTGTTAATGATATTATGGACAATTTTATTATTATTTTTCTAGTTTATAAAATATATGCTACTTCATCTAGAAAATCAGATAATCAATATAATATCCATATGTATATGCTCAAAAGTTTCAAATATGTAAAAATATACAAAAAAAATTTGCATAATATTTATAAGCCATACTTCATGAATCGAATTTATATCGTACTCTGGTATAATTTTGGTTGCACAAAAAAAGCATACAAAGTCACGAACATCCAAGCTCTATTCATTATTTAGTCAATTATTTTTGTTACATTCTGTATAATGTATTTTATACTTTGTTTTGGAGATTTTAAATGCATTTTTATTTTTTTTAGTGCACTCTTCGGGGGCTTAATTGGCGCATTCAATTCAGTGTCTTTAAAATTACTATCTTACTTCGGGTGTGAAAAATGCGTCAGATTTTCCGGCGCTCGTGTTCATCGCTCCACGAATGACACTATCCACGCCACCGCATGTGTACAATCGGTAAGGGTTGAACAGCATTTTCCTCATTTCGACAAATTCGGGATCGCTGTTGTTGTCTCTAAGGAATTTCATCATGCTCTGAAAAAATAAACACATTTTATTGGTCGTTTAACAGCTAACCAGCTAAAGATCGGCGTGTGTGTCTTTGTTTGGGGGGGGGGAGGGGTAGAGTCAAGTACGTTTTGAACATGTTTTATTATACATTTACCTTTGGCGATTTAAAGGCCCGGTGCCAGTTTTTAAAATTGTCAGCAATTCTATAAAATTTGAAAATTATATTTTATATTTTAGTTGCCACCTTAATTATAATACTACTTTTCCACTGATCTGTCACATATTATATATACATGTATTATCTATGATTATGTTTATTTATATCAACAAAAATGATTTCATAGGTTAGGTTCAGACTTTGTAGATATGTCGGATTTTGATGAATATTTTTTTACCAGAACGAAGCCGACTTCCTACAAACCCTATTGAACTCAAATGTTTTATTGTATTTCAAATAATAGTACAAAATAGTTTATGAAAAAATAAAAAGCTTAAAATTGTTTTATTTTTAAAGATGCGTTATAAAGTTTGAGATTACATTACTGAAAAACGGTGATCAATGCGGTCTGTAGAATATTACCATCTATTAGTTAAAAAAAATTATCAAATTTGGTTGATTCTGTAGGACAGGATCATAATTCATAATTCCCGTAGAGTGTATTTATGTGGACAAAATGATATATTGGCACCGGGCGCCTTAAAGGTTTTTCTGTTCTTATTAACGACAAGTGTTCAACCCATTATCGTGACAAATCACGATATAATTTTTTTTGCATAATTCTTTCGCTATTGCAGAGAGTGATGATTATTATATTGTATCTGGTCGATTTAGAATTACAATATATTATTATACTATATACCTAATATTATAATATCAATATTGGCACGATGCGAAATTTGTTTATATCTACATAATATTATATAAACGATGATTTACTATCCAGCACGAATACATATATTATTATTATTATACAACACCGTTCGAGTGAAGTACGTGCACGAAGTCAAATTTTACATAATATTACGTTAACGTAACGTCATGTTTGTACACAAATTCGTGCGTGCATATTACATAATAATATATTATATATGTATTTAAATATAATATGTTATAATGCACGAGACACGATTCCGTAGACCAATCAATTAATTTCTAATCCAAATATTGCCATTTGCCTCTATAGCGTTTATAGTGTATTAAACCATATATTATTATGAATTACGATAGGGTAAATCGTATAAATTACCTGAATTACTTAACCAGCAGCCACGGTCGAATTTCTACAATTTTTCCGAAAATGAAGTCATAAATTCAACGGACCACATTAAAATTTGTTTTAATAGTTTTAACAGTTAATAAAGTAACGATAAACGGAAATGCTGCATCCATTACTTGAGTTTTATGGCACATTAAATTATTAATAATTACGATGCATATAATATATATATATTATATTATTTGATCATTTCGATTGATTTAAACTGAAATGATTGTTTCCAAAAGTCGACTAAAACATTTTAGCATTTTTGTTGTTTTATGGTAGTGAAAACAGTTATTGTTGACGTATATTAAAGTATTTTGTATCAGGTGAAATCCATTATTTACCGTTCATCAGTAAAATAAGCGATTCGAAATTACTAACCTATATACTTTAAAGTTTAAAGTTATTACCTTTTATTGAATTATATTATATAAATAAATGCACATTGAAATTTATTTAAATAGTATTAAATGATAATATTATATTCATAATTATGAGAGTGAAATACATTTAAATGTATGTATTTTCGACGAGTTAGCTAACATAGTTAATTGATTAACGCCACATAAGTAATACTTTAAGTAAACCGACATACAATTTTTTTATATTGCAACGATTTGTCCTTTTGATTGCTTTGCAATAACGTAATATTACAATACTATATTTCTCCAAATTTATCAAAGCACGCTTGCTATTTTTATGTTACAATATTTCCAAGACGGCGTGTAATATAGGCAATATCGGTACACTGATGTATCGAAGAACAAAATAAATTGAAAATCTTCAATGTAATATAATACATTATTATTGTAGTGTGTTCAAAACTATGTCAACAACAGAACTAATTTATAATTTAAATGTCCACAATATCGGAAATTGTTATGGTAATAGTTATGATGCAGGAGGGGGGGCATGGACTGTCGTAGTGTAGTCCACAGACATTTATTCCTAATGCATTTTATCATTTTAATACGATTAATTTGATTTCACTATAATCTTCTTTGTTTTCAGCTATCCCATCCGTCTAAGATAAGCTATGGCTCGTTTTATATTAAGCCATACTATGTGTCTAATAAAATAGTTATAAGTATTATGGTCTTGTCAGTAACACTAGTTAGGTTGGTATTTGAATAAAAAATGAATTGTTATGTTTACAACACCAATATTACCATACTTATATTATTTAATATATTAATCCATGGTTTACGATAATAATATGCTAATACATATGTTATGTTAAATGTATACCTACATTATAATATTATAACATATTGAGTAGGTAGGTAAAAAAGTGTTGTGATGAAGCACTGTGATCTATATTATTATAGTTACACATGTATTTATAACCTAAACAGGAAAAATAGTTAATATTATAAATTATTTTAAACGAACCGAAAAACTGTAAATGCTAAAAAATCAAAATATTATAACCTCGAATATAACAACTATTAATTATTATTTTACGGCCCATTTATCACATCGGTATAAATTATAATAATAGTTAATACAACGAATATTAATTTTCAATTATGTAGAAATATAAACAACGGTTGGAAATGTTTTATCACAGTATATTATTACATATTTCACGCAATCCAAATATTTGAAACAATACAGTTTTAACGGAATATGGAAAACGGTAAAGAACAAAACACGTTTTCCACAAGAATTATTGAGGTATACTCACATTATACTTCAAATATACTAAAAAATTTCGTTTTCGTTCGGTAACCTACATTTTAAAATATAATTGTATATGCCTAACGGTCGCACTCTTTGCCACGCGCGATTCGAAGATGTGGTCAATACCAAATGTCAGCGTGAAAATAATTAATTTGAGCATAGATAAGTATAGACAAGTCGGCACAAGTTATTAGTGAATGTGAATATAATAGTTTTAACTCTTAAAGTTTAAAAGAGGGATCTAGCATATGCAGAAAATTAATAACTGTGTTCAGATGAAATAAATAATCATATAAATATTAATTGAAAACGATTATGAATTACTATACTAGCTATTCATAACGCACTTATTTTTACTTTTTATACCTCGAATTTTCAACTCA
Organism: Sitobion miscanthi; assembly: GCA_008086715.1. NCBI lineage: Eukaryota > Metazoa > Arthropoda > Insecta > Hemiptera > Aphididae > Sitobion > Sitobion miscanthi. The sequence continues at coordinate 9,540,298 of CM017800.1, read as the reverse complement.
AATGGTCTAATTATATTAAAATATTCTATGTGTTATACGAGACCTTATTTTATTATTTCGGGATGTAAGTTCTATAGTTGCTATGTTTTCTAATTTTCACGATAATTGTATAATTCGGGGTACAGCGAAACGTTCTCACGGCGTATTTAATGTTCAAATGTGTTTGAAATTCATCGACATAGCTTTAGTGTCCCTAATAATCACGAATTAGTACACAAGAATTAGATTTTCGATTCCAATCGCTACCTATTAAATATTAAAAACATTCTCAAATATTTTTGTGCGTAAAACCCTCGAAACATAATGCACATTCGCGTCATACATTAATCGCGTTTTGTTCCGCCGCAGGATAGGTGCGGTGTACATAATAATATAATAGTGGTCGGATACAGGTATTTACCGTAAATAACGCATACCTGGTGTACGGTAATAATAATATTATATTATTCTCTCGTTGTTCGGTATTCTTCGCCATTGCTATTATTACGTAGGTACGTATGTACGTACGTCGGTGAACCGTACGTGTTGTGTGTATCGAAACGAAACTGGCAGAGAATCAATATATCCGTATATAATATAATATATAGTTTCTTTGGCGTTTTTCAGTGGTTATTATTATCATATTATCATAATAATATTACGACGCTGGCAAATTATTACAAAAACGTATTAAATATTATATACATCGAGTGAACTATTTGCGGCTCGCGAGAGATTGCGTCGTATATATGGACCTTAGAGGACGACATTATTATATTTGTATATCTTAACAATATATCATTATTACTACTACAATTGCCGTTATTATATTATAATATATAATATTGTTGTATTATATTTCGAAATCGTTTAAACGAAATTAAAATTGCAAATATATCCGAATAAAAACCCGAGTAATCTCACGGCCACAATCGGCCAACGGGTGCCGGTGGTGCTGGCGAGCTGGGGACGTGCATAGTGGTCGGGTCGCTTTGAGCGCCTATATACTTGTGTGTAAGAATATATATATATAATACACACACACACACACACACACACACACATTTACCAAATACGCGCTTAATACGATATCAAATTGTTTTCGGATTAAACGCGGCTTTTACGGAATTACCTATCTGAATTTCATTCTAGGTAAACGGATATCGAAGCGATATATATGTATACTTTTTACCGTAGTTAAACGCACATAATATGTATTATAGTACTAACTACGAACGATTTCAGTTTGCGACGGATAATATTCGGTGGCGTATTATATATTATGTAGGTAGGTATACCTATCTAATACCCCTACCATGTATAAAGTGACTTTTACGGTTTTATATTATAGCAGTTTAAAGGTATTTATAATTATAAGACGTTTTATTCTCACATTACATTTCTTAATATTCCTAGTCACGAATATTATAATATTATAAAGACGACATTTTTTTCTTATATTTCTATTCAAAAACTCGAGTATGAATATTAATAATAATATAAATTATTAACATGGCCAATTCATAGAATTACCATTAGATCAGTATTTGATCGTGTGTTTAGTATAAGACACGATTATTATCAAAGACAAGGGCTAGTGGCATTCTAAGGAATTTTAAATTGAGGGGAGGGGTTGTGGATAATTTCTAGGAACATATGTAAGGGGGCTATCGGATCACAAAAAAACGGGTGCTTAAAAATACGGACACTGGGAGGAGGGGATTTAAACCCCATTTTGGATATTGAGATTTGGATGATTATTTTGGATTTACTTTAATAATATTAGTTATTATTGATACTTAGAAATTAATTTCAAATTTCTAGAGAAGGTTAACACATACAAATGTAGCGTGGACACCACCACCACATAAATGTCCGCAGGCATACATTATTATATTAATATAAATATAAAATAAATATTTGGGTAAATATTAGTCTCTCCTTTGAGACATTCGTGGCAACTACTGGTATTATACCTAAATTTTTATGTAATTCGTTGCCTATACGGTTATTGAAAAAAGTAAAATATTTAAAACAATATTACGTTTTTATAATATAATATGTACTACACACGCACTAGTTATAATAGTGGCGATGATTTACCGGTATGAGTGTGTGGGCGAAACGGAAGGCCGCGGTGGCAAAGTTGTTGCTGATGGTCGGGTCCACTGTAGAATTGTATCTGTTCCAATGACCAGTTTTTTGAGAGTACAAGTCCAGGCGCTTCATGAGACTGTCACCTGAAATAAAATATCAAAAAACCAATAAATTATTCAATTATTAACGAAACCACTGCTTCGATCAAATGGTTTTGTTATCATTATATTATAGCCATTTGCGGGCTTATAAATATAATTAATTATTATTGCGAACCGTCCGGCTGGATTTAATATTGGACAGTGACATTTCATTTACATTTTAAGCGTTACGTTTCACGGTAATAATAATATACCTGTGATAATATATACTGTAGAGTGTAGAATATAGATTATGTACTCAACTAAAATAAACGAATAATAAATGATTTTAATAAAAGCGGGCTCGCGTGTTTTATTTTTAAAGTTATTTAATCATTTTATGAGAACGTTTCAAGTACCTATCTAAAAAAAAAGTGTTTGTTTTCATTTGAATGCAGTATACCAGTAAATCGTTTAATATACTATATTTTATCAGACAAAGTATAATAATATAGTTGATACATTGACTTGTTAACTAGCGCAGATAGCAAACTTTCTACTTTAAAAGTTTTTTTTCGCTGTGTATAATTGTGACTTTAAATAAGTGGGATCAGACATGCTATCTTAACTTGACGTAGGTTATCCAATTACATAACTCGTTCATGCGCAATAAGCATAAAAACTTTGAAATAAACGAGCCATGTTTCTTTTCTGAATAGTTTCTATACAGCCTACATAATATATATATTATTTATATATAGACATTAATTCTCTACATTATACAGTTATATTTAGGTACATTTTTAGAAAGTTTCTAAAAGTTCATACTAACCTTAAATACTGAAAATTTAATTTACCTAAGTATTTTTTATGGGATTTTTTTTTAAACAGAATACCGCTATGAAAATTACGTCTAGAAAAGTTTTAAGCGATTTTGAAATTTAGCGACATTTAATGAATACACATTTTATTTGAAAATAAATACATACTCGAATATATTATTTAAAATAAAGTTTCATTGACACATATAGGTACGTACGCGTTAGCACATTTAAATAATACATTTAAGACAATTTAACTGTTGAAAAACAAATTTATTGTAACAATGAGTAAATTTCTTACTTGTTAGGACACTTTTGGGTCGGTATTTAATTTTAATCTATTTTTATAAATATTGTTTAAGAAAAGGCAGATAAAAAAGTTGTGTATCATTATGAAACTATAATAATATATTATTGATAATATGGTAATTAGCGTAGTGTACGATTAAAATATTTTACAATTCATAAAATATGCTTATGAAAAGTTAACGATTTATGAAATTCAATTTAAATTCATATTTTTACCCGATAAGCCATCATATCTCAAAATTATATCTCTTTCGAAAAGAATATAATATTTTTATTCCGGCATAAAAAATTTTATTCATAAAATAATACAAGATAATTTTGTCGTAATCCCCGATTTCTCTGAACTTTATTCTGTCTTTAAAAAAAAATAACTTAACATATCGTAAAATATATTATATAATACAATAAAATATAGGTAAATTGAACTTAGTTGTATACTATAACTCGTTTATATCATGACGTTTCGACTTTATACAAGGTTTTCGCAATGAAAATTGTAAACAATAATTTTTCTTATGGCCATTTTAATATTACCCATGAAAAATGTTATCCCTCTGAAAATAATACGTTTGTGTCATATTTTCTCGTTTCGTATTCGATTGTGCTCCCATGACTACATAATATAATATATGTTTACTTTTAGCGTAAAGCAGTCTTTTACAATTTTCTAAGAAGTATTATTATAATCAAAAGAAAGACAACTAGAAATGTGGAATTGTTAAACAACCGTTTTATGATCGGAATAAAAAAAAGTGGAATTATTGCTGCAGGGGTATTGATAATACGCATCTCTATGTACTGCTTTTTACCGACTTTGTGGAGGTAAAAAAAAAAATGAAAACTACAATGATTGTAATAATTAAACGCCACGAGAATATTTTATTTGATAAAGAAACTAGTTAAGTATTGTAAAATATAATATTTATGATAATTTATATCAATGGCGTTAACAACAGAATGAATGAACCTCATCGAGAGTTTTGGATATTCTAATTCCTTAATTTTTATTCGATAAAATCATATAGTTTTCATAGGTACCCAAAAATACGATAAAGTGACGAGTGACACGATGAGTTCAGGTTTTGGAGTTACCTATAGCTAAGAATCAGCTTCATCACGATAGATTGAAATATAACAATCGCACTGAATAACATACCTACCTAATGTTTTTTTCCAATGCTAAACGACGTTAATGTTATAAACAACAGGTGGGTGTACTTACCAAGCAATACTGGTAGAAATTCATTGTACGTGATGTGTTGAATCTGAGCAGTGACTATGTGTCTGGTTTCTTGAAATATGTGTTCGTCGTCCCAGTGGGGATTTAGTGACGACAATCTACCGGCAATCATGTTGTGCTGCCGCACCATGATCAAATGGAGAGTCGTCAGGTGCATGTTTTCATTCGATCTGGCGTCTCCTGTGATGCCAACAAAAACGCGTTTGACGTTAATTTATCAACATTTTGATTTTTTTAAAAATAGCATTATAATATAAACAAACAAACGAAAACAAAATTTAAACAAGATTTCAAAAAAAAATCCACAGGTAAAGTTCATATTTTATATTCATATAATTATTTGTTCGGAACTATAACAGACGGTATTTAAAAATGCATGTTTTCATTTTCCACCAGTTGGGGGAGGGGAAGGTTTCCTCCCGTTACCCCCAAAAGGGCGCACCTCACGTTTATAACTATGTTATTTATAAAACATACTCACTTTAGTTGGTGTGTTAACTGTGTGTGTTTATACATAAAAATTTAGTATCACCCCTTCCCCCCAAAAAATCGAATAAAACACGCCTTACGTGGCAGCTACTATGTAATCATATAATGTTATACGATATAGGGTGTCTCGCGAGGATTTACTAATTTAAAGCTGAGATGGGGATGACGTAAAATCCATTACCCTGACATTTTAAATAAATAAACGTTGGCGGGACACTTTATTATATCGTCGTCGTATGTATATATATATGGTTTATCATATTTTATACGCATACGATTTATTTATACAATAATATAAATATTTTACGATTCTCCTCGCAGTGACCAAAACGCTAAGTTATTAAATCAGTGGCGGATCCAGGGCTTAATTTGGGGAGGGGGGAAAATGCCCCCTTTGTATCCCCCTGGACCCACCACTGTTATTAGTTATGTCGATATTATATTCAAACGTCAGATAATGGCATGGTCTTCGGCGTGATGGCGTCAATGAAGTACGACAATAGTGAAATACGTCGTTTTAGATTCTGAGATTAAGGTAATGATTAAACAATGATGTGTGTTTTTATTTTTTTTAGTGTCTGTCACTACCTTTCTGAGCAGTACAATTGCTTGGATTTTCAACTTCAGTATCTTTTCTGGTAGGAAAGTACATAGGTCTATTATTGGTAGTTTGGGGGCAAAAAATTCCCAATACTCCCATAACAATTATTGGGGAAAACAGGTATTTTTACGCAAAATCAGTTTTCTATATTTTTATTTTGTTGTGATTCAAAAAGAAATAATCCTACGTCTTGAAATTTTCACAAAATGTTATATCAGCATTATTTATACGCATGGTATAATGTTCATAATAGTTCATAATAGTTTGAAATAAATTTTAAAACTTAGACTTGACTGTTTAACACAAGGTTTTTCGTATGGAATTCTTACTGAAACCCAAAAATCTAACAAAGGTAAAAAGAGCAATTTGTTTACAGATCTCAAATTTGAACGAAATAGAAGATTTGAACAAACATTAAGGGTTTTAGTTATTTCGTTGTAATATAAAACTATTTACTGGGACATGACAATTTTAGTATACACAAGAACGTTTTCAAAGTATAAAAAATAATTATGCAATGTTTTATCATAGAATTTAAATTGGACACATCCATTACTGCAGTGATCTACTCAATGACGAGGTATTCTCGAATTCTAAAAATGAAACTGCGCAGCAGAGTGGTTATACCTAATTTGCCTCTTTTAGTAATAATTTCGCAAAATGTACATGGCATATACCGTGGTCGGACGTAACTCAGCTGTACAGTAGTTTCTTAGAGATGCTTTGGAAGCTTACCGGACAAAAAGCAGTAACGGCCTTTTTTCATTTCCGATTCTTCGTTGCACCCGTCCAGCGGATCTTTGTTGGGCGGCAGCAACTGTTTTCCATACTCGGTTACGAACACCTTCATTCGTCCGCCAGTCCACGATCTCAGGTCGTTTTGCAGTTTACGTGTGTTGCCGTACACGGATGATCCGTCCAGATACGAGCTCGCTTGGTTCAACTGTTCCCTGGGCCCTAAAGAGAGACGACGTGAGCGCCACAATGATATAATATTACGACCGATATCATGATTTTATTATAATTACGACGACTGCGGTTGACGAAACATTTTAGTTACGACTATACCTATACTGCAGCATCGACCTACAATTATATAAGGCGTTCCAACGAGCACACTTATCTCCATTTATTAATTTACTACTGATTTTATTTCATTTTAATCAGATTAATATGGTTTTTAAAATTTTAAGTGTATATTTCAAGACATTTTTAAGATTTTTGGTTTCACTTAAGGAGTGTCTTGTGGAGATACAAACATCTGTTTTTTAATGAAAACTTCCCCTTTTTACTGTAAATAAATTGTGTAGTGAATAGTTTTTTTGAAAATGTTGATATATACCTACCACCTAGGGAATTCAAAATTCGAACAATGGTCTAGTTTCTCAGTTGTTAAATGTTAATATTAAGGAAAATAGTGCTTAAAATGGTTTTAAAAAAATATAAAATATATGTAATACTTTTGATCTAGTATTGATAATTTGAAAAACTAGAGTTTTATATCTACACACGACACCCTTGTACCTGGTACAAATAATGTCAAAAATTTGAAAATATGGTCTTTATTAGTACCCTATATATTAAAAAAAATTCGATTTTGATTAAATGTATTATTAATGCTTGGTGAATCACTGTGTATCAGGTTATCAATTGCGAAAAATATATTGACTAAAAACAAAACGAAAACAGCATACGGTAACAATAATATTACTAGCTATCGGAGCACAGTATTACCTACATAATATTTTGATTATAAATTATAATATTATGCTCTTGGCAATCGGTTGCAATTACCACGGAAATTGTTGACAAATTTTTGATTTCCGTCAATGTTCTTCAGACCTACCGATGTAAACGACGTTACTATTTAAACTGTATACCACACCCAAATTTATTTCTATATACGCCACTACATCTTGATATCATTAAATATGTATGTGTTCACGTACACTGAGTTTGTTATTTTCGTCAAAAATGTGCAAATCGCGCGTCTCGAAAATCGACGTGAACAAAATAATGTAACTACTAATTCACATTGACATTATTAAAAAACGACCTTGCCTCGCCTTCTACCTTACATTTTTTCTTACAAAATATATGTACGCGTATAATATAAATTATTAATTATGATCGTTACCGTCAACGCTCGGCGTCTTAAAAATGGCGGTGAAAAAATATATTTACCAAAACCGCAGGTAGACGCAGGCGAAGACCGCACAAACTCCATGCATTTCCCGCACTTTTTCTCACCTTCGTGGACGATCACTGGAAAACATTCGGGGTGCGTAACGTTTTTGCCCACCGATCCGCAGCACGAAATAGCGCTTCCATTATGCCCTGTAAATCGTGAAGTGTTCGTTAATAAAATAATGAATTATGCTATTCATGCACATAAATTGTCATCGATATCACGAAGCATTTCCCAAAATCGTGAATATCGAATTCATTTTTTTAAATCGAATGATTATTTCAATAACCGTCATAGAAAAACCGTTAATTTACTTTTGGTTAGTTTTTGCTTCTAGGCATACAGATTGAGACAGAGAAAATTATACACTACGTAAAAAACTAACTTTTTCTTTATATTACTAAATAATTAAGGTACGAATATGAATAATATGAATAATAACATTGTTAAAAAATAAAAATATATCGTTTGATAAAGATGAAAACATGAAGATTAACATGTTATCAATAATAAACAAGATTATTATCGTTGAACGCTAAATTTATACTTTTTTCCTGTAAATCGTATATAATTTAATAATAATATTATTATTATATTATTTCATGAAATTTTCCAAACGCTGTATAGTAATAATACATTTGTATGAGTGTGACTTAGTCATTTTAAGTAAAAACATAACAAAAAAATAATTTTCAAATATTAACAATAATGTGTTATATACCTACCAACCGATGTTTATTAGATATTTTTTACATGTCTTATGTATAGTATCAATAAACACCTTATCGTGTAATGAAATTGACTAAAAAATACGTTTGTTATAACTTATAATACTATTTCACCATGTTTCAATATCTTAAGGATCAAATTATACTTATAATGATAAAATTGTTATATATTTTTGTAAAGATTGTTAAAATAGATTGAAAGTCGAAACAATTTCATACAAACAAATTTATCGACTACAGCTATAAATTATTATCACGTATGTCTGAACTTTCAGATTAACTTAAATTTACCTCGTACTGCGTAGGTCAACATTTTATAATTACTAATATTAATAATTTAATATAGTACTAGTTATAAAATTCAATTTATTTAGTTCAAAGTAGAATTGGGCATAAATTTAATCAAATTTTTGTTTATTGAAAAAATAGTAACATAAGTACCTACAAAGAATTTTCCAATCGCCGATGATAATACTGTTTAAAACCAGAAAAATGATGTATATTTATTCTAATTTCTATAAGAATATAATCTATACATTCATATACATAATAGGTACATGTCAGGAAAAACTGGCTCGATATATGCCTAATAAACTGCGAGTAAAATATTATAAATTTTGTTTAAATTCCCATGATCCCTCTAGGGTACGAGCCATAACTTAGTTTCAACCAATATACAGAATGTCTATATTTTTTACAATATTTGACTACACTACGTCTAAAATTATATGACTTCTCTCGAGGGGATTCAGTAAGTTAAACTTTTTAGAATGTAAAAAGTCGTGTGAAGTCAAAGTAATTTATTTTGTCCCGACAACATGTAGTAAACGTTTCCTAAAAGTGTTTCAAACTTTGATTAAAATTATATGCAAAAATACATAACTAAGTTTTGGAGGACAATTATTAATACAATACCTACCACAGGTGTATCTACAGCATTTTTATCATGTTCAAGTGGAATTTAATTTATACTTTAAGGGCGGGTTCGAGTTTAAATCATCCGAAAACGTCATCTCTTTCTCACGTAATATTGTTTATTTATTTACCCTCCACTAAAAATCAAATTAATATTTTAGACAACGCTCCTGGCTTTTGAAAAATATTTTATAATCACTTTTATTTTGTCATTCAAATAACTGTTTTACAAATATACAGCTTCATCGCGCGTTAACATGTTTTAATTCAAATGAAATATTAAAATAACCATTTATTTTTTTTAGTTTTACTGTGATATTACTATGATTCGGAATAGTTGTTCTTTAATTAAACAGTTTTAGGCATGATTTAGTTATTGAAAAAAATAACATTTATATTTATATAATCAAGTTAATGCGGACGAAAGGCCGAAGCCCACACAGCTTGTTTATAATAATTATGAACCGCACAAAAAGCAGCTTTTAAAAATACACAAAACTAAAAGTTTACCGTTATTTATATGATAGATATTAAAAAAAAATCGCTAAAACTTTTCCCAGTTCAAAAATTGTTTTAAAACTAACTAAAACGTTTGAAACGTTTATCGAAAAATATTACGGGGCGAGTGTTATTTTGTGTAATAATAATTCATAATATACCTATATATAATGTTATATTATCATCGTCAATAATTTTACCGAACATTTAATAGAATTGTTGTATTATTCACCTCGGCTCAGCGCGGTGGCGGTAATGTCGTGATCCATGAACTGACCCCAGACCGCCAGCATGACGGTGAAATCGTGATCTTCTTCGTACGAAGGTCGGTGTACCTCCTCGCTGACTCGTTTAGCCGACGGCAACTCCGAACCGTCCGTCGCTTTCCTCGGTTTCCACACGCCTGCGAGTCAATAAAACAGAATCATTAATGTTATTACGGTTTAATATAAAACGTGTTTAAAACAATCGTCATCCGCGCACCCCCGAAGCAGGAGATTACATTATAATATTATATTATGTGCGCGTTATTGGTAGAATTTAAATTCATAATGTGTTTCAGGATATTACGGCGCACAACCCTTCGATGTACCCTTATTACCATCATATTATTCCTATACTTCCGTTTATTGTTATTGAATCGCTTCAATTCATTTAGATTTTTCTACATCATCATATACGCTATCGGACTAACGGGCTATGTTTGTTGAAATCTATATTTTTTAACATCTATGACCATGAGTCTGGAGCTTATTTTTTAGGTATTTAATCGTGGGAGAAGATACGGTTGGTTAGAACACGTGTATGTATATGTGGTGAGGATTTGTCTCGAAAACCCGGGTGGTAACTCATCCGGGAACTAGTGACACCGGCTGATGTTTGACTTCAGAACACGTTTGTGACTGAAGCCACACCGAGTCACGAAATTTATATTTTTATATAATTTTTTTCAAATCCATAATATTAATTTCAGAAATATTATAATAGAATAGACCAGGAATGAGCTACATCACGAGTTATAAATTGAAGCCGTCGTGTGAGCGAGAGAGACATAAATGTGATGCTATTATATACACCTATGCTAAGTTAAATTTTTTTTGATAAATTCACAGATTTAAAATGGTTTTATATGGTATGTTAGATTCACATATTTTGTATCATTCCTGGTCTGTTCTATTAGGGTCTGTGGTTAATATGCTAACATCGTATAACCGTTGTTAGTATTTCACACATCGTGTTATACTAACAGGGTTGAGCAGTATTTGAGTTATGTCTATTGAAAATACAAGAAACAAATTGTATCGTAGGTAACTATTATGTTATATCATAGTGTCATCTTGTATGTTGTATTTTTAGAATTATTCTATATTATTATGTAGGTATCATCTAACCAAGCCTATATTTTTATGAACAAAGATACAAGTCACAGAGAAATTCATAAACAAAAACGTTATTCGTAAAATTATTGAAATACATATTTTGTCTGAAATATAAAATTATTTTCAAATATAGACTTCTGATATATAACTGTGTTAGTGGTATTTAGTATAATTTTTATTATAATATACGCATCAGGTTGGTCTGATAAAAAATTTTAAACATACATTTTTTTAAAGGTTATCAAGAATTTACAAAAGATCATATAATAAATATAATAATTTATTTGTATACATTTGATTTGATATGACACATTATTTTATTAACATAAATAATTAATAATTAATCGTTACTTACATTAAAAATATATAACTTATATTACATATGTTTATATTAATCAATATTTGAATAAAACAGAATACAATTCTTATAATATGATACATTTTAGTATCTTGTCCAACACTTGCTACTGTAGTACCTCTACATTTTATCTGCTGCTCTTGATCGTTAATCACACCTGCGGTGTTGTAGTAGTTATTGTCGTTGCAATACAATTCATTTTTAAAATTAATAACGATTAAAAACTATAACTATCAAAAGTTACTGTATAATATTTATTTAATTAATTAATAACATAATTTTATCCGTACCCAAGAGTGTTTATATTATACGATTTCGTTGCGACTTATGTATAGAGTTTTCTATATTGAACATAACAATATATTTCCCGGAAATTGTGTTTTCCCTTCAAACGATCACTTACTCGTGTGGGTATAACAAAAAATAAAAGAATGAATTGGTGATGCATAAAAATATAATCACCACATGTACGCAGCTCTCATCTTTAAACGTTTGTCATTTATATAAAAAAATGAAAATATAATAATTATTATGGTGTACCTAACCCTCAGTAATACATTTTTTCCGTTTTTTTTCTTGTCGTGGTAGGTAGGTAGTTGAAATCATATGTCATTACTTTAAAAACCCTACGTACGCGTGTTCACCGGGAAAAAAAACATTTACCTACAATGTTTAAGTGTATGCGAATAAGTACACTTACTCTGTTTTTATTGCTTTTTTTTGTTTTTATAGCGATGGTTTTAATTTGCGTAGCTTACTTAATTTTTAAAACTCACTCGTTAAAAAGTTAACGGAATGAAATAACGATCATTATCACTTTTAATTTTTAAATAAAGGTACTTGCAGTTATCGAAGAACATTCCTCCGACAACGGTTGTACAGTATATGACAGCGGTGGTTTATATTATTATAAAGATATATTTTAGATTCTGAACGGAGCGATGAAACTATTGATTTAACAATGATGTGTGTTTTTTTATTATTATTATTTTTTTATTTTTTTTGTGTTTGTCACCACCGTTTAGGGCAGTAAAACTGTTTCGATTTTCTTCAATAGTATCTTGTTTGATGGGAAAGAGAATCTAGTCGGTGCATTTGGGAGGTCAAAATTTTAAACTCCCAATAGTTTTTAAAAGCGCCAGGAAAAATAACATAAACATTAAGAGAAAACGGGAACTTTCATCGATTTTGGATTTTGGTGTAACTCTAAAACAAATAAATGTACCTATACATGATATTTTCACTGGTTTATATTAGTATTTTCTATACACGATAACGTTTTTAAAATATTTTGATTTGTTTTGAACTGTTTACGGACATTTTCAGTTTGCTAGTTTTTTTTCTTCAAATGTTATTTCGAATTTAAACAATTTTATTTGTTGAGTAAAACAGGTGCCAATTTAATACAAGGCTCCTAATATTATATTGTTAGAATGACAGTTGAATAATATTAAAAATACAAAGTCACAATTTTTTTTAGTTCGCATTTTGACAAAATTGATCAAATTTAAAATTCAAAAATGATTTTTAGTTAAAATTTTATAAAATGTTCAAATTTTATTGCTAAGGATTGAAAATTTAAAATATTGTTCTACGTAAATAGGTAAATAAATTACTTTATTCACAATAGTATCATCAAATATATTTAGTAATAAATCATAGGCTGACTGACCGTCTTCACTCAGAATCGTTTTTCGTATACTAATATTATATCATTGAATTCAAATTGAACACAATTAAATTGATCTATTACAGTGACGAGTAATCCACTTGTAACCTACTATACAGCAGAACTACATCCACTTGCCCACATTTTTTTTACTAACAATCTATTAGTTCCAACATGATCTAGATTAGTAGATGGTTTTCCATCACAATTATAATAATATGCTTATTTTTTTCAAGTATATTATCGAATTTGAAATATTTTTCTATTTTCGTTGATCAGAATTCCTACACCGCGTACTAATTGGTTTTGCTTCAATTGGTATTTTTTTCCAATTAGATTTTTTCCAACTTTTTATAATTTTAATTTCGTGCCAGATCTCAAAAACCTACGCAATCAAATATACGTATTATTATAGTTTATGCGTATACCACTCACGCACATTCATACATATGCAGCAGAAACAATAATAATGACTCTTTAATTTGATTAAAAAAACCTTTTCGATCGGTCCGCTGTGGATGGCTCACGGATTACACGTGATTATAATTCAATTTAATTTTGGTTTCAAAAAACTGTTTGCGTGAGTCAGGACGACAGTATTGAATATAGTAGAAAAATGACAGTGAGAAATGTTTAAACTCTCGATTACTGGAGGGAATCCGTTGTATATGTACTTAAATGTTTGAGCATATAGAATATAGGTCAATAGGTTTTTGTTGATATTCAAAATGTCCACAAATATTAATTTTTTTTTCAATTTTTATGATGAATTATTAATTATTACCTATTCTATGAATAAGGATTTTAAAATAAATCGAAAACGCGTTTTTGACGTAGAGGTACTCGTTTTAGGAGAAAATGTTTTTTTTAAGCACGTTTTTTGCTTAGTAGGACTTTTTGCTAATAAACAGTTCATTTTTGATTTTATCTTTCTAAGAAGAATATTTTCTCAATTATTTTGATGAATAATAGACAGTTCTATTGAAGCAAAAAAAAAGTAGAGTGACAACGGTAAAATTATTATATGTATACATTTAATTAATTTTAGCATACTAAATTTTTCGTAGTTAATATAAACAATATAAACTATATTATAATATTTATATTTATATCGTGCAGAGTTAACGCATTGCAATATCTGCATATAGTCGTCATTCGTCCAACATCAAAATTTTCATCATCACTGTAGTTCGCAGTGGGATCATATTGGAATGCCAAGCGATTGTATGATGCCAATGATCTTCGTGTGCTCACGCGATGTCTCAATCGGTCATTTTCTCTTATTATATTTTGTCTTTCTTCTCTTAAGTTCCTTGAATAGACTTGTTGCTGGCTTGCATGTCTTGTGCGGCGGCCGATGTTCGAACGTCGTTCTCTAGGCATTTTGGACTATGGACAGAGTGTTGAATTTAACTTCAAATGCACGATCCACATAATTTACACTGAGCTTAAATGAAATTAACTGAGCAGAGAATAATGATTATGTTCGAACGTCGTTCTCTAGGCATTTTGGACTATGGACAGAGTGTTGAATTTAACTTCAAATGCACGATCCACATAATTTACACTGAGCTTAAATGAAATTAACTGAGCAGAGAATAATGACTATCTGTCAAACACTTTATCACGCACCGTTGCTATTGGTTTGAAGTACATAAAAATAATATATAAAAGATATAATAGATGTATAATAGATGGCGCTGTATGTGAAAAACGATTCAACACTTTTCTGTTGAATTTTCCTGAATTTTCAAGAATTTTCTTTGCTATAAACCTCACGTAGCCCAAGACCTTTCAAACGAATGCAAAACCATGGAAATCGGTTGGTGCGTTCTGGAGTTATAGCGTCAGGGAGGAAAACCGGACTTATTTTTATATATTAGATTATATTTTCGAAAAATTGAGAGAAGATTAGTATAATGGATTATAAAAAAAATTGTAAAAATTTTGTGCAAAATTGCGAAATGTCTACGACTTATTAACATACTCTCTCGTTTAAATTTCGATGATTAACGTTTTATTTGTTTTTCATTCGATAACGTTAATTGTGACTGGAAATGTGATGGATAGGATATGTCAGTCAAATATTTGTTTTCTCTCTTAGTCCCTAACGCAACACAGATAAAAGACATTCACGTAAAATCGTTTTATGATTTTTGAGTAGGTAATAGAACAAAATCATCTATTTACTATTACAACAATTATATAGAGGATAATATTTTTGAAGACTTAACATATCATCGGTGTATGTATTTTATTATTATTTAAATGTTTATTTTAATTTAAAATTAAAATATAAATTTATAAATCTAAAAGGATAGGTACCTATTAAATTATTTTAAGACAATATTTAGAGAAATCAACAATATGACACTGCCATAACTTTAAAAATAATATTCTCTATAATTTTTGTAATATGTGATTTTATTTATTCAAATAGGAAATGTGTTTTAGTACCCAAAACAATAACAAAATATTTATAAGTAAAAATATCTTAAAATATCTTAAATACTTAAATTAACAGATTGATGTTAGAGATGTGGCCAAATAATAATTACCATTTCATATTTGTGATTCTCTGCAGGAGACACAACGGGGTGGTTTAGTCGTCTCCAAAAAATGTGTAATTTTTTATTCTTAAATATTTTTTTTATCAAGTTTATAAAATTATGTTTTTTACCAATGTATGTGTTTGTCATAAATTTGGAATTTTTTTTTTAGATTATTGATTTGCGAAAATTAATTAAATAATCCGAAATAGTATTATATTATGTAATTATGGGATAACTTGTAACAGTTTATTTGTACTTAACGTAATTTTGCGATACAAGTTTGTAGATAAAACCGGCAGCGTTAGGTATTATGTGGATTATTTAAACGTCATAACTATATTATCGATAATCAGCGAAAGTTATTTGGGCCGCAACTCACCTACAGCTAAAAGGTTATCTAGACGCAATTCATCGTTTTCCGACGTCGTAAACAACACGTCGCGCATCGGGGCCACAACTCATCCATAGCCCTCTCGACTATAGTACGTCGTAGTTAAAATAGTATATTGTCGTATCACGCCTAACAATAAATTATTAAACTTATAATAATAATAATAATAATAATGTGTAAGTACCGTCTGAGTAGTCGGCCGGCAACACTCTGTGGAACGGCATCAGTGCGGCGCCTTTGAGCGGCTCCAAGATGTTGTTACAAATGCCTTCCACAGTCCGGTAACGACTCTGGAGAGGGCAAATCACCGGTTCGGGACTCGTGCACTCGGCGTTGTTGAAAACGGTCACGTTGCCCACCAATATTGTAACATCCTGGTCCTTAGTGATGTTTAATAGCAGCCTAAATCACCGAGAGACAAAAACAATTTTTTATTTTTGATACCTAAGCGGTCTTTGGATTGGTTTCTGTACGCTTCGGCATAACATGCGGTGCAATCTGCAATGGTAGAAAGTCGAAATCGTGCGAGTGTGAAGTGGATGGATGCGGCGGAAATTTCAAACACTACTTAAATTGGCCAATTATACGATGGTAAGTTTATCATCTGAGATTGTGACGCCCGTTTGCTTTATAACAAATAAATCACTTAATAATTATTATATCGATGATTTATTCAGACGGGATTTAAATTTTTTGAATTTCTCAGTTTTTTAAAATGTCGAAGAAAAAGCGATTACAGATTCTTCTCGGCGAACTCTTTGTAAAAGTTTGATCGATTTCGGTTGATTTTGTCAGTGTCGTTTAAAACCAACTCGCCTTTGAAACGGTAAAACAAAATAAAAACGTCCCTGTCGTAATTTTATAAAAACCACATAAAGCTATGACCCGTAAGTCGTTGCAACTAAAATGGTACAATGTTAAAATTTATAACGGGGAGGACGATACGGTCCAAAACGTCAAATTCGAAAAGCGATTGGTACGACGCTGTTTGTGCTCTGGCCAAATCAGAGCCGTCGTTAATCACATTATTGGGTAAATCTACATTGGTAAATATACCCGCAATATATTATTAATATAATATATTATACAAATATTTAATAAGATATATATTATATCGTATTCGGTGATTGGAAATAAGATCAATATTTGCAGTCCATACAGGTATCAATTAATTCGTCGTTCAATATTATATGCAAACAACATCGCTGCTAACTATATATTATTATAATATAATTATAATATTATAATACATTATAGACTAACGATATTTACAGTTTGATTTTAGTATTTCACTAACGGCCGTGGCTTTTGATTATCACAATACCAGCTTCCTCGGAAACGTTCCGATGATAATATGATTTTATAACAATATGATATTATTGATATTTGATTAGTTATTATACGCTCATCTAATCTTATATCAAAGTGATCTCTATTCGTTTATGATTTTGATAACATGCGTTAATATTGTCTACTTATAGTAGTTTCGCGTCGAATAAAATTATTAAATATGTTTTCAGAGAACGTCCAGACTTTCGAATATACATCGTATTTGGCTCGAATTTTGTTATTATTAAAGGCGTTGTATTTTGTTCAAAATTAACTGCATATTATTATAATATAATATAGGCAACCGTGTTAGATTTAATAACGAAAATAATTCCCGAGATATTATTTGGTATAAAAATTCTTTTTAGGTCCATACTAGCTATTTCAAGCTATTCGATATTTAAAAACCAAAAAAATTGTGCAAAAAGTGCTTTTAAAAATGTTTATCTAATAAAAGAGTGTAGGTACACATAAAAAAAAATGAATAAATTAATATGGTTTACGCGCACGTAGTCGTAATGAAGGTAGAATTTTATATGTATTTTTTTTGTTTTGTTTTATTAGCGCGGTGTTGTTTCGTTGGACTTAATAGCGTATGTACGTCCCCAGTGACCGACCCCAAAAAAACCAAATCGGGTTGCAAGAGGTCCTCTACTCGTTCCCTTTTCCATTTATTATCATCATCATCATTATCATAAGCATCATTATCATCATCGTTGCCATCATTGTCGTTGTCATCGTCGTCGTCGTCAGTTCTCTTCACCCTTGTATCGTGAAATTGTGATTTGTGCTCCTCAAAGAGATTTTTCGTTATTGTGAAAAAATCCAAATCGAACCAATTGATCATGGTAGTAGACGCACATTATAAAATTATTTCAACGTGGTCGTTTCACGGAAATATTATAACATAATAGTATAAAAATAGTTTTACGTGACGAGAAAAACGGTGAAAATTAATGTACGACCCCTAACGTTATTGTCACCATGTTATGACACAGCGCGGCGGGCGTACGTCGGAATGGGAGGGGAGAAGGGAATAATTTAAATAAAAATCTAGTTTGGAACGCTACATAATAATAATATTATTATATATTTATTACAATAGAGCAGACGGGATGATAATACGGTCTGGAGAGAAAATAAGACTAGAAACAAGCAATAACTTCCTCGAAACGTTTTTGGCAGTGAGATTTGGTCGTGAAGGGGTCGTGCGTGTGTGAGGGTTAGTGGTTGTGTGTGATGGTGTGTGGGGGTGGGTGAGTGCCAAGGGGTCGTCTGACGACGTAGCGCCGACCTCAATTTTTCAGTCGCGATGTTTTCGACGTAACCGTTCCGCGCGATTCCTATCGATTCGGGGCCGGACTTCATCACTTGCTGATGACGGTATGATGGAGTCCCGCCATCAATTGTCGGAAAGTTTTTTTCCAAATCCTCTTTGGCTTTCAAACTTTTGTAGCCTCCCTCCACCGCGGACATTAAGTCGTCCCCGGTCGCATTTATAACGACGGTCCCCTGAATAATTGATGTTGCAGTTATTCCCTCGTCTGCTTCGTCTGTTCACCACGCCATGGCAAAATTAAAAGCATGAACAAAATAAAACAAACAAATATATTATTATAATATATAATTAATTCTGTCGTATTTCAGGAGTTAAATAAAAATACGTGACACTGACTTTTCAATGGCCATCTGAGCTGCAACAACGTGTCCGCCACTGAGGCTGGTTGAATAACTGTCGAGTCGCCTTGACTCCGGTCCACGTAATATGACGTGCCCACTATAATGGCCATTAATACCAACGACCTAGAGAATAAAACATAAAATCCGGTTACTGGTTACGAGGGACAAACGACAAAAAATAATAATAACGGCCGGTTTTATTACGAGTATATATTATTTCGTATAACTCGTTCTTCACATATTATAAGCCGTATAATAAAATCTGGTTTCGAGGGACATCGTATTATTATTAATATTACTATATCAGTCGTACATTTATACATACTTGGACACAGTTTAATTTATCGCCGATTTTGTTAAATGTGTAGGTATATAAAGCATGGGTTATTATATACCTGCTGCTAAAACGAAATCTGACCTCTGTCGGTTTAACGAAATTAATCGAAAGGACTCTAAGTAATTTTTCATTTTTGGAAGGTGTGCTATATAGATAAATTTGAAATAGAACCTTTCCGTATTAAAGGCTATACTCGGAGGGACCGCTTCTAAGCGATCATATACATATATTGATATATATATATATTATATATAACTATAACTTTGATACAATCTCAGACAGAAGTATTTATCTACCGTAATAGGTTGAATAGCAATTGTAATGGAAGTTTGCGGTACTTACTAAAAATTGATAAAAATTAATTAATACACAAATCTACGTAATACAGACTGAGTGTAACGTTCGAAGGGAGAAAAAACTTAATTAAAAAAAAATAATAATAACAATAAATAATTGAAACGAGGTGCTTATAAAAGTAAGCCGCCGGTTACCATACTGCATACTAATTAGTAGGAAATAAATGCAAAGTATAATGTATAATATTATTACACCGTATATATACATAATTATAAAATATTACACGTATAATAATATTTCAACATTATGGCGTCGTTAAATTAAATACAACGAATTAGGCTTTAACTTACACTTGTACACCGCGTATTGCATAGACAATAAAAATACAAAAATAGAGGTAAAATGCGAAGAAATTATAATAAATCGGTAAAAAAAATACTCGTCTCATAAAGTCTAAACATCGTTATTAATTATCGAAGACATTTAAATCGCGAAGAAATGGTTCGATAGTAATAATTCGTCTGGGGTAACGATCGCCTCTCGTCCAATAATAATACATAGGTACATACTGTCTACTGCACGTCTGATAATTTACGTAGTACCTTTACCCTATGCTACCTATTATTATTAAATATTAAGATCAGACGTCATATAGAATATTTTTAAACTGAATAAATTTCACCACAAAATTAGAATAATTAGTCTGTTTGTAATAAATCATCTATATTCACTGTCTCAGCGTGACTGGTACCGAAACACACACACGATAGAAATGTCCCGTATATAACTAGAAATACATCAGTCTAAAGTATAATGGCAAGGAAATGTTCATATTTTGTTGACAGAGTTATTAAACAAACATAAAAATTCGGTGGTAATATAGGTACCTACAACATATTATATTATTAGACGAGTACGTACACCTACCAATCAACATAAAAAAAACATAAAAACAATTTTAATTTCAAAGTAAAATAATCTATTATAGGTAACACATGTGGCGAAGGTACGTTTATAACGCGTTTGGTGGTTTACGATGATCGAGATTTTTATATCATTATAGTTTTATTTATTAATATATTATCTAAGTATACAAACTACTTGTCCTCCCTTTGGCTTCTATTGTGGAATTCAATTTTGGGGACTATCCAAATACTCAAGTATAAAAATTATACAATCTTTCCAGTCAATATCCCTCGGAACAATAACCAATGCTCTTTGGTATGTTTGTAATCGAACCCTCTATAATGACCTCAACATAATGACCATTTCTTATCAAGCTAAATCTAAATTCTACAAACGATTTCATAAAAAACTACACAATCATTTAAATCCTTTCATATAAAATTTATTTTCTCTATATTACACACCTAGCCAATAAAACCTGTAAGCTGAAAAAGAAAATAAATGGTTCAGAGACCTTCTAAGTTTTGACCTAACTATTTTATTCATACTTATGGTAAATTTTATTAAAAAAACAATACTTAAACTTGGATCTAGATAACGTATTATAATAATATTGCTGTGTATATAATAATGTTATATTTGTAGAGTTATATCAATGGAAATTTTTTCTGATCGCGTGAACCTCACGTCATTTTTTTCCTTCTTTGATCTAATGTACTTAATGTACATATACGTTTTAAATATAATTTTAATTTTAAATTAATTAATATAACATACGATACATTTATACATTTCCAGATCACCTGTATATTTTACCCTTTAACCCATCGTTGACGTGGTGCAAATGATCACGAACATAATGTGAATCGTAACTGAACGAACACAACAATCTCGAGATTTTCTTTCAGGATGGAGAAAGATAAATTCCGATACGAACGCGATATATATTTTCGAATGGTTTACGTTGTTGCTTTATCGTTTATAAAATAAAATAACATTACACGGCGGTGTCGCAACGCGTTTTGTTACACTAAAAACACGAAATATACACAAACGCGTTCGTGTTTACTCTAAAATCCGGATTACATGATCGCCGATCTATAAACAATAATAGCAGTGTGCAAAGACGTTTTTTTATTTTAAAGCGCTGAAAAAAGGGGGACTTCAAAAACTGATTACATACGCATGTGTGTGTACGGTACCTACTACCTATATAATACTACCCGTACATGGGGTTTTCGGATGAATTTCGTCATCGCCAAAACGTTTTTGTTATAATATAAAATATTTCACCTTGGAGCGGGCGCGGCGGTGGTCGTGATTTCGAAACACGGTTTAAACATAATATTACTGTTATCATCAGTTTTTCGAACGATTGCAGCTGTGCTGCGTGTCTCCTACCGTGTACAAACGTCTAGATAAAAATAACTTTTTAATAAACGTCGATTACGATTTTTTAAATATCCTGTTGATAACATTTTCCAGAAACTGATAGCTTATATATAATATTATAATGGACAATCGATCACACCGCTGTTGACAGGAATCGATGGTAAAACGCATCGCGATCGTCATACACAATATAAACGTACACTATTGGTTATGTAATATTATTATATAGACTATACATTCCCTGTTACATTTTTTGACGTATTTCAGGATTAAAAATACCGATTTTGTGATAGATTCGTTGATATTAATATTATATAATATCAAACAACGTTCATCGGTTTGTCGACCGTCATTTCCGACGAAATAATATGGTATATCATACAGTATTTACTATTTGCATCCTCTCGGTAGAAAAAGTTATATTATACT
Organism: Sitobion miscanthi; assembly: GCA_008086715.1. Classification (NCBI taxonomy): domain Eukaryota; kingdom Metazoa; phylum Arthropoda; class Insecta; order Hemiptera; family Aphididae; genus Sitobion; species Sitobion miscanthi. The sequence goes on along the minus strand of CM017800.1, from coordinate 9,517,634 downwards.
TAAGTTCAAATTTAAAAAAAAATTGTTTGAATCTAGTGTATAACTGAACAAAATAACAAGATTAATTACTAGAATTATGATTTGGGTATTTGCGTAGGCAACAGTAAATTTTAAAATATGTATTAAAAAAAATAAATATCCTTACTGTAACAAGTTGCTATAAAAATAATGAATTAATAATTGTTCACGAAAACTGAGAAATATATTAATACCAGGCGTAATGTGCTACAAAAATATTAATATGAATATGATAGTTTCAAATGGATAATAATATTTATGGATAAAAAATATTTGACAATGATAACATAAATTTATTTAACCCAAGAAACGTGGATAAGATCATATAAAATTATCAGACTAAAAATGTAATACATTGTATTTACTCATAAATATTACCACATAAGGTAAAATTCGTTTTCGGTAATTTCTACGTGAGGTATATAAATAAAGCATAAACAGCGAAACAACACAAATATTATATGCGGAGTAACTGATAAAAAAAATGTGCCATAATAAGGAGTGATTTACCATGCATTTTCATATTAATTTTTCCATTAATAGTGAAAATACATTCAAATTCTGATTTTTGGAATATTTTCAACTAAACTTATTACTTATGCCTTAAGGACCAAACATTCAATTATTTAGATTTTTATACCATTTAAGAAATGTTTTATGACGATACAAATTAATTTTTTTCAAATGAGAACCAATCTTTTATAGAATCATTTTACTGTAAGTTCTAAAGCAGATAATTTGAATTGATTGTTTTAGAAAAAGTTGATGTTTTTAAAACAAAATTTAAATTAGTAGCTTCTTATTAAACGTATTAGATACTAATATGATAATAGTCTTTACATTTAGTTTTATACAATTATATTATATTATATATCGTTGGATTTGGTATTTATTATACTAAGAACATTTTTTTACAAATTATAATAATTTATTGATAAATTAATATTAACTATTACAATTTTAAAACCATCATAGCCCCCATATTTTTCAAGCCCGTTATATTCTAAACCTTTGATTCCAAAAGTATTTATTTAGTTTTTTAACTTTGTGTTGAAACAAATTAGATTTAGATTCTTCAAATTTCTGATTAATAATTTATAATAAAAAAAGGTTATCTGTCCCACGACACTCCTCTTAAAACGTATAAGAATAAGAACTATATTTTGAAATATGGTATTATTATATTTATTAATTCCAAAAATCAAAATTTGAGTAAATTAATTATAAATGATTACGAAAAAAAAATGGAAGAAAACATGCTTAGGAATGTATCCTGTATAATATTTAATATTATTATAAACGGCGTTAACGTAGAAACGAACAAGGGAAGGCCACAATAATTCAGAAGTGCCTTGCGGCCTGTAATTGTGCTCAATTATTATACTGCTCGGAGGCTTTTTTTTCGTATGTCTGACCACCGTTTTCTAAATCGGCGACTTTATCTCTAAATCGGCGTTTCGGACACACCACGTATAAACACGCGCTCACAGACACACAAACACACACACACACACCACACACACACACACACACACACACACACACACACACACACACACACGCCACTCGCCAAAGGGTCCGAACCCTTAATTTGTCATCCCCTCCCCGACCGGTCCACGTCCACGCGAGATTGTTGTAATTAAGCAACAACTAATAAATTACCTAGAAAAGCGAATAATTACGACCACGTCTTCGTTACACACTCTCAAACACACACACCTACACACATAAGTATGATAGGGAGGGGGAGAAAATGGCGAAATCGCAACCAAAGTTTGGGGTAAAAAAAAAAACAAAAATAACCACAACAAAAACAACTACGCGACAATGGTTGCGTGAGAAAATATATCGTGTTATTATATATTTTTCTTTATTGTGGTAACCGATTTTGTGCGAGGGGCACTATTATACGCATGCCTATTATTAAACCGCGCGCGCAGGTATAATATATTACCGAATACACGCACACTTACATAACAAAATTATTATTATAATATCATAATCTCGACCGTTCTCTCTTTGGTCCATTTCGGCTATGTAATATCCTTTTTCTCTTGGATTCGAAATTCAATTATAATATAATATCCGGGACTTAGCTATAGTAACATGTCTGCTTGTTTGTTTTTGATAATATTATTAAATAAAAATAATATTCCGAAATGTAGTGTGTGCCTATCTGCTCTAGTTCGGGTCTTCTACGGTTAGAATAATATATCAATATAAAAGAATAGAAAATGGCTACAGATTATGATATATTATTATAGTGTAATTTGCTTCATTACCGAATTGCTTTTCGAAAGAATACTTCACGATAGAACGGACCCAACAATATTATTATCTTGTTGTAGCAGAATTGCCTATCCAAGACGCCGCGTCACCGTAATAATAATTGCATATTGCATTATTGAAATGCATTAATATAAAATACCTACGACAAGTTCTAAATTATTAGTATCCGTCGTCATCAGGTATACATAACATACGTTTTTGATAGCACATAACATAAGTCATCGTTTTATAGCGGTCACGTCACACTTATTTCTCTTGAAAGTTATTACGTATAGTGTAGCAGTCGGGTCAATTGCAGTATTACACACAGGTACCCCGGTAGTAGGTTTTTAAAACCATCAACATAGTATAGTACAAATGTCCACTATAGTTTTATTTCATTACGACGCGTCCAAGCCGGTTTAAAACGTAAAAATTAAGATTACAATTTTTTTGACGTTTGACTTTTATTCGGACGTTAACAAAAAGGGGGATTTTATTATTTTTTCCAATGCGGTCATAAACTTGATCCCGTATTATAATATATACGTACGTATACCCAGCTCCCTAGGAATTATAGATTGGAGACGATAAAAATCGATACACTTAGTTTAAAGGCAATATATATTTTTTTTCCCTCGCATTTTCCCATAAAACGGTTTAGTCCGCATAATCCGGGATACTACATAATGTTCAGAGCAAGGTAGAAACCATCGTCGGTCGATTACGTAAAGGTATAATTTTGAATGACACGTGGTTGCAAAGACATCAGTGACATACGAAAATAAAACGGAAAGGATTAAGCAGCCCAAGAGTCTCTATATATTATGTAATAATCGTCCTTTTTCATTGGATAATTTTTTTTCCACGGTCGTCGATATTTCAAGTTTTTTTTTCGGTTCTTCTTATTTTATGCCATCGCTATTGTTATTATTATTTGTGGCCATAACTCGTAAGACTGAACTCGCATACCTAATATATCACGTATAATGACAACAAAATAAAATACAGTTTTCTATATTTCTGAAGGCTATGTTTTATGGTTTTAGAGTCGGATCAGAGCGAGGGAGTACTCACGTTGTGTGTGTGTGTGTGTGTGTGTGTGTTCTCGATCTCTTATTCTTTTTGAGAAACACTTTTCGGAGCGATTGAAAAAACTAAAAAAGTTTTCGCCTTCACTGATTGAACATCGCCGTGATTGTGTATAATATCCACAAAGCTATATGTATTCGGATAATTTTTGAGTTTATCTATGTTAAAAAAATTAATAATTTTTTGAAGACTTTGAAAGAACCAGACACCAGTGAGAAAAAAAATGCAAGTACATGAGTCAATGTACAAATTATATTATAGACCAAATGTTTCAGATCTTGATTTCGATTGTCTGTGGTAAAATATTATACTGTCGGATCGCATATTATTCTCTCATGACAATTTCTACGGAAAACATAACAATAATCTTATCGTCCGTGTTTATAATTTAACCATCAAAAAATATATTGCTGTGGCTGCAACATGATTATTTTTTCCATTAATATTAGGTAAATATTTTATAATTTTATTGAGTTCAATTTCAAAATTGTAAAAAATATTAATATTTACTTAGTACTTATACCTATTCGATAAAGACTTGATCTGGTGGTGGGACTTAGCAGAGTTCCGGCTGAGCTTTAGTAGAGCTCAGACCGTCTGAGCTCCACCTTCGGGCTGTTTTCCAAGATTTGAGCTAATGAGCATTATAATATTATTATAATATTATGTGTGTATTAAATATTACAAGAAACGGTTTCCCACGCTTTTCTTTCGTCTATATAGTATCGTTGTTTAATTTCGATCGGCCAAACCATAATATAATATAATACCTAATACTATCACGATTAATGTAATGATTATATTGTCGCAGTGCAGCGCGATATTGTTTTCGACGCAAATAAAAACAATTACCATAATCCTATAGTCAGCCGCGCATATAGCACACGGGAGGGCGCCGTTGTTCCTTCGAATTTCGTCGGAAAACCGCTTAAATTATTCGTGCCGAAGACAAGAGAATACTGTTTGATTGTATTTTAGAATTTTTCGAACTGCATTGCGTTCCGTCTTGTTCTGCGCTATATATTATGTAATATTATATATACATAACATACAATATATATACATATATATATGTTACTTATATACATTTTATTTTTTGAATATAATTTGATATTCGAAGACAATGTAAATGGTTTTTTAGAATTTGATTTATTGTTTTGAACAGCGTGCCGGGATTCTGCTCTAGTTGTCTTTATCGCTGCAATACAATAGCGCATCGTTCGGGAATCGGATTTTTTTTTCGCTTAAATTGTAATTTTTTTTGCAAAATATCACCACAGCGTATATTGTTATTATTATAGATAATAATATATAGGAGGTGCCTACGCCATTCGCCGAGATATTGCTGTTTTTATAAATGTTTATCGTGCGCGGCGAATTACAATAATAATATAATAATAATAATATATCGGTTTCCGTACCACAGATGTGCGACTGAAGCTTTTTGGCGTAATCCGTTTAGTTGATATACGCGCGTGTTATTCGATTTAATAATGTCACTGTAATTTCCATAAAATACGAAATTCTACGTTGAGAGTATAATATTGAACGCCGAACCAAATCATCGCTTTTATTGAGTGTAACGAAGAAGTGCCGTCGGGTAAAAGCATACACACTTTAATGAGTTTTCACGTATTATATATTATATTAGGCGGTCTTAAGGGTGAAATGTTATATACATAGTGATTCGTCAAGCATGCTCACCTCTTTTTTTCTCAATAATGCAGTTATTTAAAATCTGATTTTGGAATTTTTTAATATACTCAAAGGCCGTATTTTCAAATTCTTAAAATCGTTTGTACTACTTAAGGTATGTCTTTTGGAGATACAAACATCCGTTTTTTTTTCAAATGAGAACTTGCCCTTTCTACTGTTCATTATTTAGTAAATAATTTCTCTGAAAATGTTTACATTTTCAAATCAAAATTCGAATGAGCAGTTTTTTAATTATTTAATTTTGTTTACTAATAAGGATAATACGTCTACAATAATGCACTAGAAGATATTATGAGGGCTTTGGTGAATTAAAAATTTAAACAATTGATATTAATCTATACCAACGTTTATAAATTGTAAAAATGGTTCATGTATAATAAATACTAGATTCAATACAACATTTATTTTATATTTTTGTAAAACCATATTTAAGAATTATTATTATCTTAAATATAAACATTGTAATAACTGATAAATATTCGTTCAATTTTGAATTTGGTTAAACAAATAATATCCACAAAACAATTTATAGTAAGAAGGTAGAGGGACCTCATTAGAAAAACTGAAGTTTGTATCGCCACAGGACATTCTTAAGTAGTACTAAAAATTTCAATAATTTTAAAATATTGTAAAGTATTCTTAAGTATATTTACAAATTCCAAAAATCAGAATTTGAAAATTCATTATTAAAGGAAAAAATAGGGTAAGCACTAAGCATGCTTGTTGAATCACCCTGCATATATATATATATTATTTTTACAGTTTTAAAAACTATAAATTAAATTAGTTTGTTCCTACCTAACGTTAGTAATTAATTATAGTTTGTGATTATGTATACCACGTAATAATTTCCACTATAGTCGTAACTAATACTGTCGGGTATTTCAAAAGCAGAAATTTCATATTAAATCTAAAAACAAAATAAATATTTTTGTTTTTAAACACGCATTGCGCGTGGTAAATAAAAACATCATCAGAAATTTAAATTCATGGAAAATCTCTAAAAAATTGTCAACGTTTGACTGCCGTATGTTCTGTTTGATTTAGAAAACAGTTCGATATTTTTAGTCACATATTGTATTCCTACCGATATGGAGTAGGTTCTGTATACTTATTAGAATCGCGAACAGTGATGCTGAATACGAGCACTACATCGCCGCTCGTTATTTATAGTGAATTCTAATAATTTTCCATATTCTTCTCGTTTACTTAGATGTTTAAATTAATTCTTTGATACGAGCAAAGGCCATGTAATGTATTATAATATTTTATTGTTGTTACTCAGACCACCGGATAGGTATAAAGAAGCTGCTGTTCACGGCCCGTGATTTCGCAATTAAAACGCAGCCGCATTTACTGATGCAACTTTTAACTCTCACGCGCAGTCATGGTGCTTTATTTCTTTTATCAATTCCAGTAACGCGATTTATTGTTGTTATTAAATAACACTGAAACGCGATGTCATTTCTACGAAAATGTTTATCCGTCTCGGGGAAAAAAAATTTAAAAACGTAATAATTTACAAAACAACTATACGAAAAGGGGTCAACTCGAGATTTATGGATGGACCCAAACGACATTAGTCGTTTGGAAAAACCGTGTTCGCATTATTATTATTTTTTTTTCGTCTGTATTAGAATCGCATCCAACCGCGTGCGTTGCATGCGCATAAATAATCTATATACCTATATTTTGTAATTATTAACAATATTTTTTAATATTTGCTCTCCATTTCCAGCCCCCCCCCCTCCCACCAGCCATGGTTAGATCATAAGGTTCTTAATTTTTCCTCCTACACGATGTACATAATATTATATATCCTTATATTATACTCGCAGTTCACCTGTGTCGGCGTGTCGCTTGAATTTCTGAAATAAAATTGTCGAGCTGCAGACCTTTTACATCGCGCGCATTTTAATATTATCTACTATTTAGAACTACAGCTGCTATTAACCGTCACTGCACCAGCAGCAGCTGTCTCGTGATATTACAATTTTACCTCCGGTCTGCAGTCTGTATAAATCGTACAACTGTCGTACACTCATACCTATCTATATTTTACTATTATAAAAATAATAATTGCTTTCGAATTCCTTAAAAAACGCGAGCACGACATGTCATACAGGTATATGGTGTACGGTATATTATAATATTATATATTATACTATTGCACATTTGATACGAAACGATTCGCGCCTCGAATCTCGTATTTTTTTGTTTTATGGCGCGCGTTTAGTAATGTTTTATTATACCGTGTATATGCGGAAAGTTTTGAAAACCGATTTTATTATTTATATTTTATTATCGCGGAGACATGGCGCATACATTTTTGATTACCCGCGACTGCGTGTCGGATAAACGAGATACTATTAAATAGCAACACATTTTGCACGTTCTCTTCCGGTTTAATATTATAAATGGTTTTACCACGCACAATATAATGCCTGCATACGTATATGATACGCATGTATATACGTTACTAAAATGTCATTATCAAACGCTAAACGATTATATTATTCAAACGTAAAAGTCCAATTTAATAAACGGAAAACTGCTGCGGTGGCAACTCGAATGCCTGCCGAGCTCTGCGGTCTCGACGAATAAAATAAAATTACGTTCGCGATAATAATAATATAGATAATATTAATATATTATTATATTATGCGATGCGCCTAAATAAAAATACGCGTACTAGTCGGGGTGTGTATGTTAGGTATACTCGCCGACGACAAAATATATATGTTCGTGTCACCGATGATAATGGAACGACCATTTTAGACGACACATACCTTCGATTAGAAATTCGTTGGCGTCAAAGTCGCGTATTTCCCGTTTACTGGTCCAACCTTCTCAATCACCTATACATAGGTAATATTTAATAATGTATCTAGAAGTTACATTATTACAAAATTATACTCAGATTTCGTCTTCCATATATAATGAAAAATAAATTACCGGAGATCAAAATGAAAAATTTGGTAACTGTGGTTGATTTATTATTATTTATTATGCACTTACATTAGTTATTTGGATTGAAAAAGTCGTTATTTAACATTGATGAACATTCATTAAATTTATTGTATTCATAGCGACAGGGATCGGAGCAATACAAATTTATTTTTTTCAACCACTGCGTGATTTAATCAAACCTGAAGAATCAGTTCTTGTAACCAACTGGAAATATCTCCAGTTCTCAGAGGCCCCATAAAAATGTACAGACAACTGCAATTATTTATATTCATTGTTCGGTAGGCGTTTAAAAGATAAATAGAATCGATTTATATACACAGCATAGATCAGCCTATTGATTCCTCTATCGAGTTGGTCAGACATCACGGAAAGTGTCGGTAGATATCGGAAGCTGAATTATGACGAAGGGTGGTAGAGGGTGTGGACCGCGTCCAAAAGTCAAATTAATATTATGTTGAACAATAATTTTTAATATTTTTATACATCTATCAACTTATCTGATCTGAGCGCACTTTTTCGAATTTGGAACGAATCAAAACATATCTAATAAAATATACTATATTAATATATAATATAGATACATACATGTATAAAATACATAAATAGAAATTCACTCGACCATTTTTTTTTTATATAATAATGCATTTGAAATAATACTTATTCATTTTCTGAACGCCCCACCCTACAAGAAAAATTTTTAAAATCCACCAATAGTAAGTATTGCATGTATATTATTATTTTTTTATGACAGTCGATAACGTTACGCAACAACAAATGATTGCTGAAACATAGAAGCCTGACAATGACTCGTGCTAGAAACACTCTAAATAAATACATAGGGGACTATATACCTTCTCGATCGAGAAACTTAATCTTATTTCAGACCCACGATGATTACATAATTATGTCTGATTATAGAGTTTTATAAGTACTAAATATGTGATATTAACAGGAAAAATGTACAATACTTTGACATTACGAAGTTTTCGAAAACATATTTTCATTTGTCATTTGAATCCACCAGAGTTCGTGTCATTATTGGTTTTTTTTTCCAGTAACTTTATATTTAAACAAAAAACGCACTGATGTACATTAAAAACTTAATACAAGTATTGACATGTTATTTAAAATGTATGGTTAAGGTTTGTATTGCGGGGAAATGCACTGGTTGCGATTTACTGATTCTCTTCATTGGGGGCTTCGGTGTGTTTGGGGCGGTATAGATGACTATAATATATTCTATTGTTAGAGTTACGTTATAAGTATCACATACTGGTGCTGGTTCCTTCCTGACGAGATATACATAATATGTTAGGCGAGAGTTGTCTATTTTAGCTCGAGTAATGTTTACTTTCTCTTTTCTTTTTGTACCAGGATGAAGTTATTTCTTTTTTTTTTAAAACAATTTTACATTTCTCAATTTTTCAGGGAGAGGTAGATTTTCCCAAAATGTCTGCTACGTTATTGTTTTATAATCTGATGATTGTCACTCGAGTTTGAAGCTCAAAACAATATTATTGTAATAGTATTATAATTAAATATTTATCGGTAATTTTTGCTGTTATTCTTTTTATTCACTTAGAAAAATACATTAGCAATGAACAGAAAAGTTTAACTTATGATTTTTGAGCCCGTTGCTTGTTTCAAAGTAGTATATTTACATTTCATGGTATTTTGTTCTTGTATAGTTTTACACAGAATTTAAAAAATAAATAAATACCTTTTGAAAGTTTAAATATTTTTTCCACGTTTTATTTTTAATATCGTGTACGACTTAATAAAATTCAAAAACAAAATCAAATAAGACTTGGCAAAATTAATAATTATTGATTGCTTTCATTTCAAAATGTCAAAGATTGTACCTATACTATAGTATATATTTATCGTGTTATCGTGTTATTATGTTATAAATAATTAAGCTTCAACGATAACGATTTAATTTATATTATTTTAAACCGATTTTACCTGCAGAAATACAGGAATAATTTATGTATATTTTTTAAACTTATAATTTAGCTTGTTAATTATTTTTAAATATTAATCTTTATTTAAAAGTAGTTATTTTAGCATGAAGTGGGTTATGTGATACATATATTTTGTTTATATTAACTACATAGCAATATTATATAAATATTTGTAAACAGTAAACCAAATTGTAATTGATCTATACTATTTGGTCGTTATTAATATATATATAATAACTGAAACTAAATTATAAAAGCAAATATGATCTCAATCGTTTTTGTTTGAATAATATTAATGATATTCTTAAATCTAAGGGCTTACTTATTAAAATAAAATTTATTTTTTCCAATTACCATATTTAATTTATTGACACTAATAGTTCAAGTAGGATTAATAATTATTTTGAATATCTATAATGAAATAAATGAAATATCGAATAAAAGCATGGTAATGCATGATATTTGCTACGTTGTTTTTTGTTCTTAAAATAATAAGGAAAACAATAATTTTAAAGTTATATTAATAATTTAAAATTTCCACGAGTTTTTTCATAGTAACGATATTTGAATCGTTTTTGTATAGTGGTATTTCGTGAATTTTTTGTTTGAAATTAAAATGTCTATGAACATTATAACGACAAACTATATCGAGTGACTATATAGGTACACATACGTGTGACGTGTCTACTTAAATTTATAGTTAATCATCATAAAGTTATAAACATTTAAATGTATTAGAGTACGGTGATAAGAGCAGGTGTCGTTAGGAATAAATAATCAGATACTATGTAAACTGTCGATAATCTACTCATTTAAAATTTAAACACAAACAAATAATAATATGTAGGACGCAGGTGTATCGTGTATGAAAATATATCGAAAGAGGAAAAAAGAATGGTTTATTATACTATTGAATATCATTATTTAGGAAATTAAACCTAGTGTTAGCTAGAACCTTTTCAGACTAAATACACAATTTTGAAAGAAAAGGTTCTATATTATAATGATACAAAATGATTTAGAATGAAAATGTTCTATAATGTGATGGTACATCCAATGTGGTACAATATAATTGTTTTATAAACTATTTTTTTAAGAATCAGCAAATATTTCTTTATCATATAATATATTATCATGATAAATTTATATTTGTAACATATTCATTTTTAAATAACGTTACAGCTAATATTAGCCTATTTAGTCCTATTTTAGACTATTTGTCTATTTGGGATATTAGCCTATAACATTCAACTAATAGAATTTTTTTATAAGAAGTGCAAAAAAAAGTTCTATACAAAAGAGAAAATTTCATTCATACATCCATCAAAAAAAATATTTTTATGTTTTTATTTTTGTCCAATATGTTAATAAGTAGACATTTCTTAGATGACGTATACATCAATAGAACTTAATGAGTATATTATTTTAAATTATAAATATTGAAATCAAGTTTTTGTAAAACAAAAAAAATAAATATATTATGGGATGAATAAATCACTCTCGTGGACGGTTGTAATTATTATTATAAAGTCATACGATAGTAGCGATTTCGTATTTTGTGCCAGCATAATTATTATAATATGTGTACATCATATAAGTACTAAAACGACGACGGTGTTTTTCTTTTACCTACCTTATACCTAATCGCAGAGTGCGTTGAGAATTAAATCACTTTATATTAGGTACGTGATAACATCTACGGCTATTATGATAATAATATTATTGTTAGAAAAACTCACAGCAGTGCTGCGTACACGCAACATCTAGGTTTCAGGCACGGCGGAGTGTGATCGGTTTCGTGTTTCGACAGCGAAATGTACCCGGAACCTGATACTGGTGTGACGTCATCGGTATTGGTTAGTGGCGTGCATTCGGTCGCCATCGGTGTCCTGCGAAGGAAAGAAAAAACAATATTGTTTCATTTTTTGTGAAAGCATGTCATTGGTATGATTAGATATTTTCGTTAATAACTATCCGTAATCGGAGTAAAAAAGAGGGATGACTGGGCGAGCGTACTAAGTTAATCACCCTGTATACCGTAGCGAATCGTGTCGGTAAAAATAATATTATAAATAATAATTTAGTTTTGATAAATCACGCTAACGAGTGCCACCGTCTAAATCATTAGTCCACCGTGAGCAGCGCGCAAAACTCGGCAAAATATCTGAAGCGTCTCATAGGTTGATTTCAAGTTTCAAAGGAAACATTTAACGATTCGCCGTCAATTATTTTAAAACCCATCGGCACACAGGCAAACAGCAAAAATATCGAATTCGATATTAATAGGTAGCTAAAATGCAACCATAGTATGTTGTATTGTATTGTACTGTATTTTATACCGTTTTCACTTAAGATTTTCCTGCAGCCATACTACTTACAGTTGTTCGACGTTATTACAAGATCTGATAAATGGATGAAATATTTAATTTATTATAATAAATTATTATTATATTTAATATTAAATTATTGTTTCAAGTGTTGCAATAATAAAATGATTCATTTTTTTTAAAACTACATTATAATAATTTAATATAATATTGGAATTGTTGCCGCCATAAGCCATATTCCGTGCTACAGGTATAAGCACACGGAAATATTTTAAAAACCTTTCTGATTATGTAATTGTTATTGGCTTATAAATCGAAATGGTTAAAACATCATATGGATATAAATTATAAAATAAACCATTAATAAACAAAACACTAGCCACGTGTAAAATAAATATTATCCTTTCGAACATTTCAAATAAATACGTTTCATTATAAATGAGTTTTAAAACTCCATAGGTATAAATGTCCAAATTATTCTAAATTGGGGTTAATATCAAAAAAGTACGATTTAGCGTGTTGTATTGTGTACCTGGCACATAGCTTGTAGGAAGATACAGAGAAACGATTTTATAGCTGTAGAATAAAATATAAGCTTTGTGTAAGACCGATATTATAATATATCAAAAAATCGAAACAAATCGAACGTTTAGGTACAACGTCTAGAGCTTCAGTGACTGCATTAGGTATACCAATACAATATGCCGTATAGGTACAACACGTCGAATTATTATGATATTATATACTGTACACAAGACGTCGCAAGTTGCGAAAACAATAATAATTTGGTATTTACACTATGTTATAATCGGACCGTGTGTGCGACAATTCAAAGGGGAAGGGGGGGAGCCAAGTCGGAGGAGTGCGCGTGTTTGCGTAAAAAATAAGGGTGAAAAACGGTGCGGGTCGATACAATTAAAGCGTTATACGTATAGTATAAACGTGGGAGAACTTAAAGAATCGACAACACGGCTATTAATACGCGCGCGGCAGGTAGGTACAAAATAATATTAACGGTACATAATATTACAATAACACCGCCGCCGGCTTAAGCACATATTTATATTGTTACGCACGCATACATATACACGCATGTATACATGGTGTTGTCCTTTCCTTTAAACGCGCGTACACACAACATACATATATTATTATGTGTACTGTATACCTAGCTTCTACACGTACCGCGGTTACCAACGTTTAACAATAAAATATGTATATTATGCCGCGTTAAATTTAGGGTTGGCGTTACAAATCCGTGCGCGTAAGTGGGGTGGGGGAGGGGCAGGGTCGATGCGTGTGTGTGTTGTGGGGGGGGAGGGAGGTGACGGTTTTTCGGCCTTGTTGTGGCTGCTCGGGGCTGGGGTAGCGCGGCGTCTTAATATGCTATATTAGCGAATACGGGGACTTCCTGGCAAACATTAATTCGACGCCAGGCAGCTGCGCTGCCGGTGTGCTGCTGTGGTAGTTTATAATATGTCCTGTTTGTACAAGCGTTCGCAATATAACGACGTAAACATACACGAGTTCGCGTTATCTTAATCGACTTTATATTATTATGTTACGGTCCGACTCACGTCCCCGACGACATTATATGTGCCATGATTTGACGACGACAAATTTCCTCCGATTTCACAGCGGGACAGTAATGCCATTTGATTACTATATATACATATTACTGTTTTAAATACCATATTACAATGTTATGTTAAATTTCATTAGTTAAAAATCATTAAGGAGAAAAACTTATAAGTACTTCAGAGCCGTCGAATGATAAAGTTGTATCTATATTTTAGGTTAGATATTATGTCATATATCATATTATAACATAGCATATAATCATACTCGATTTAATATATTATAAGTAATTTACCTCGTCCGAGCAATGTGCACAGTCAACAAATCAAAGATATGAGCCAAAGTGGACGCAGGCTGATTGGATATCGTTATAATTGAACTTGCAGGACGCAGGTGTTACAGACGTAGATGTACAGATTTCTGGATTTGTCTAATATCTGAAAATAATTTGGATTTCATTAGGACTAAACAATATGGTAAATTGGTATCACTGATAAAAGTGTAACACATAGAAATAATACGTAGATATCGTATCTAACGCATTCGAAAAAAATTTTACCGTATAGCGAGCGAATTTCAATCAAGTATTAGTGGTGTTACTACATTATTATAACAGGTACGGACAGTATAGTGACCGCATTGACAACCTGTATGATTTTAACCTCACAGTGCAGCCCGCAAGAATTTAAGGAAATATCGGAATTTAAAACGATCGTCTTCAAGTTTGAGAATTTCCCGCTACGGACTTACCTGGAAAACGAAATGCGGTCGATGTACTGCATCACTGCCACCGATATACCGCGATCGACTAACGCGGGATTTGGCCGGTCGGTGGAAACGTGATCGGCGCCGCGATGACCAACACCGTAGGAAACCCTTCAAATCCGAGTTCCCCTCGATCACACCTCCCTAACACTCTCGGTCACTTCCCTCTACGGCGTGACGATCGTCGGACGAAAATCGAAAGGAATATAATATAAGTGTAGATACACGATACTATGGACGGCGTAATATATTCTACGGCATAACACGGTTATGACGATGTACCGTGGTCATGGGAAACAATCTGTAGCTTAATAAAGTATCCGACTATTATACACAGAGTTGTCAAACGCGTTGTCTAGTATATTATCATAATCCGTAACAATATTATTATTATATTGTATTAGTATATTACAATTAAAGATGAAAACCACCACGTCTCACTCTGTATACATTATAATGCGTGTAACTATATATAATAGGTATCTGGTATACCGTATGCGCGCGCGTGTAAAGTATTACATAAAACGAACCGGACACCGCGAAAAAGCACCGATGACTGCAGGTGTGTGACTGGTGACTACGTTCTCGAATCGATACCTCAACGTCGGCCATGGATTGTAAATTTATAATAATGATTATATAGTGTCGTCGTCATCGTCGCCGTCATTCGTTACAAGAAATATTACTACAATATTATATATGTATACCTACGTACGGTAATATCGTCGTAATGACCCGCGACTTGTATCATTAGTCATTACGCGCAGGTACATTGGTGGTGGGGAAAACTTATATATTATAGTTCAAAATCGTACGCGATTCTAAAAGAAAAACACTTATCATTTTCGCCAAGACTTGACGGCGAATGATCGATAAAGCGCGATCAATTTAGCAGGAGACAACAACGGAGATAATTTTTGATATTGCGTATACAAATATTATAATATTATTTATAATACTGCTATAATCGATATATATTATTTTTACGATGTCGTGTGAGTGTTTGATGTGGAATTCGAATTTGTTTTACACGTTATTATTATTATTATTATGATCTATATATTATATTATACCACGTTATTATGGCTCGTTATCCCGATCGCTTTGTTTTCTCTTCGGAAGTCGTAAAAAAATATATATTATATATAATAATAATAATAATAATAGTTAAAAAAAAAAAATATATATATATGTAGGAAGGAAAAAACGTATAGAATATTTTATGGGGCGATCAACTCGCGCATGTGTGTACGGAAGCTATTATAAAGTTAATGTTATTTATTACAGCGTGTCATTCATCAATAATATTTATAATAATAATAGAACAAAATTGAACATCGTTTTTATACAATCGTATTCCGTCTGTAGGCGTATAACCTATGTACACGCTTTTAATCATATTACAATAATAATAATATAAATAATAAAAAAAACTCCGTTTAAAAATTACATCGATAATGTATACGGATACGTTATCGATGTAAATTTAAACGGAGTTTTTTTTAGTACTCGCAATATTATTAGAATATTGTGGTCATAAACACTCGCAATGTACATCAGAGACGCACGGTATAGGTCGAACGGTTGTTCTCAAAATAATAAACTAAATAATATTATGTTATAATATCGATTATCGCTAGCAACTCGGCGGACTGTAAACAGGAATTAATACAATATTAATTGTTTTTATACATCAGAAATAAAACAAGGTGTACTTTAATACAATTATAAATACAATTTTGAATAATAATATTATAATTACCTATGTCTGCACGACAGTGATCACATCGGCTGCGCGTACCGCAGTGGACTGAACAACCCTTTTGGCGACACGCGTTCAGGCTTCCTGTACATTTAACGTACAACTGCACCCTGAAACGACCAGTGGCATGACGTGGCCTATAGTCGATGGTGTAAGCGATGACTAAAACTCATAATATTATAATATACTACCCCTCTCCCGCATAGTAATTGCACCGTATATAGCGATAGTGGCACGAGTAAACGTGTGAGAGGACTGGGGAATTTACTACGAAAAAAAAACTATTACGATTTGTGAACGTTTATTCGCGTGAAAAATAGTAGGTTTTATTTCGTTGAAATAATATGGTGAATTGGTGGACGTATGTGTCGCCGACGAATTTGTAAATTTATTCTCGTGATTGAAAATCGTAGATTTTTATGACGTATCTAGAATATAAAATGTGACAAGAACGTGCGCCGGCTGAGGGCGATTGCTGCAGGCCTCTGCAGCGTTTCGCCGGTTTTCCAATTTTATTATTTCGATAAAGCGAACACGGCAATAGGTCACACACACACACCACAGGACAGTGATATATTATTATTTTTTTTTTTTATTATTATCACTATCACCGTGATCCGGTGTTATTGGGGTCCGCAACTGCTGTCGGTGAACAGTCCCGTCAGCGGCTGTGGCGACTGACCGACAATAACTATACTATAGCTATGCGCGTATTACCACCTACAAATGCCATAACGACCACTCGTCGGACGCACATTATAATTTATTGCACAGCTGCAGTTATATCGTACGACTTCGCCGAGTCGACCTATCTATGAACGTATACATATAATATAATGTACAATGTTTATGCACACTACACAGGGTGATTCACCAAGCACACTCTCTACCTTTTTATTCATCATAAATATTTTATAATTATTTAAATTCTGTTTTTTTTTTATCAGTTATCAATATTATCATAACCTTATCATAACCTTATCAATATTTTTGATGTTCTATAAAAATTTTATAATTTATAAAAATATACCTATATACATTGCCTGAGTAGGTATAATAGGCAATATTATACCGTGAATAACTATACGCTCTACTTGATATAATTTATGAATAGCCCTCATATATAAATATTCTAAACCTATTATCATGGATTATTATATAATTTTTCAAAAAATCTATTTACAACAAAATTATGTGGTACTCATTCGAAAAAAAAATTGAAGGTGCAATAATAGCATAAAAAATCTCTGTATTTAAAAATACGTTCTCATAATTTTAATGAGTGCATAGTTAAAAGACTGAATTCGTTGTTTGGCGAATCACCCTGTATATATTATATAACTGCAAATAATAAACACAACCTGCAGCAGTGGCACATAAAATGTAATGTGTCGTATCCTTGTCCAACGCGCTATAAAATATTATCTGCGTCGTTTATAATATTATACATTTATACTATGTAGTACGGCGAGCAATGACACTCATTTTTCTTACTTACATCGTTGTCTTACGATTTCAAGACAGACCAATTCATACACATACCTACTTATTTAAAACCCCGTGAAAGACAAGTTTTTGCTGTTCATTTAAATGTTCTTTTGTTTTTAATGTCAGTCCATAAATTTATACGTAACAATCCAGTGGATCAAATAAACATTGGACGGATAGTTTGGTTGATCTTTTAGTTTTCGCCGGCAGGTATATTCCTCTTGTAGTATTTAAACTTCTGATGGCCATATGAATTTGGTAGACTCTTTTGTAACAAAACTAAAAATAGATACCTATATAGTCTCGAAAAAATATTCTACTCAGTAACGGTTGAAGTTTAAGAGTTTCAAAATATTATCAAAAAGAAATTCACCAAGTACAACACAGCGATGAGCGCACACTTAGCAATTAGCAACTTGTAAATTTGTAATATTACCTAGGGAAGTAATACACGCTTATTTTTTCGCATTTGCTTCGTTGTATTATACAGTTTTAATACGTGGCATATTTATATATACTTACCTATAATTTAAGACTCACAAAAATACAAGTTTTTAAAATTGTTATTGTTTATTTAGATTTTTTATTAAATTTGTTTTTTTTGTCGGTCCATATTTTAAGTTTCAAATCCTGAAATCCAAATAAGAACATCCAATAAACACCAAACAAATGGTTTGGTTGATTTTCTGGTTTTTACCTTCAGGCATTGCCCTTGTAGTATCCATGGTTGAAATATCCAGGTTATTACTTATTGCATATTGACTCGGATCGTTATTATCAGATACAAAATACTGCTTAAAGGTATATCACAAATATCAGTTGTTCTTATCATGAAAAATAACTGGCTCCATTTACACTTTCATTTTTGTTTTTATCATCAAATATTTTATTGAGAAGGGGCATATTATATATATTCAATAACCTTGTCTTATCAACCATGGTAGTATATAATTTTCTGATGGTCATATGAATTTGGTAGACATTTTTGTAACAAAATTGAAAATAGATACCTATAATATCTTAAGAAATATTATACTCAATAACGGTAAGTGGCGTTTAAAAGTGTAAAATATTTCCTAAAACTCGCTAAAAATCAAGTAAAATACGAGCGCACATTTGTATTATGTATTACAGACAAACGATTAAATCGGGTTCAGTGAATTATTAATCGTAGTTATTATTCGATATCGTTTGATATTAATGCACTATAATGTATTAATGTATACGCATTTGATGCACCACACATTTCGGTTTAAACTTTACGAGAGAAAGAAATTACTTTATTATACGCGATTAAATCCTGCAACGGTATACAACACGGTTAAAATGAATAATGATATCCCATTATTATATAAAATCTTATTTATTCCGGGTACGTCAGGCGCGTATATACTGTTTACTGAAAACCATTGTTATACCGAACACAATGTAACGAAACAAAAAGATTTTTTTTTGTAAAAAAAGAAAAAAAAGGTTAAATAATATAAAACTTTACTGATTAGAACGTCGATCAACGCATTTTTGGGCTTAATAGGTTTAATTCATTAGTTGCTGCACACAATAATGTCACGCGCTTGATAATAACAATAATAATAATATAATATAAAACGTAGGTACACAACAAACATTGAGAAAAGAGACAATATATTATTATAATTGGGTAGGTATAGTTGTACTTGTACATATAATCCGTAGTCCATTTACGATGAACGGACGTAAAATATTATTAAAAGATACAAAATGTTTTCGTTAAAATATAACAGTAATAACATGTAAAATCCTCTCGCAGACGTCCCATCAAAAGGTATACCGCTGTCCGCTGATATAGCAGTGATACATTTTTTCAATATTTGGTTACTATAGTTATACAACCTTATAACGTATACATTATCCGAATACAAAATAATTTATATAAAACCACGTGACACTCAAATGTCTCGACATAACGTTAAAAAATATCGATTGAATGAAGTCATACTATGAAAAAAATTCACGTGATACGTATAAAGTGATATATTTCATTTTTAGCCACACCGATTTTTCTCAGACAAATTTTGTGATTTTAAAGAACGATTTGAAGAATTTTTAACTCCGAATTATTGTCGTGAATATACGAAATAAAATTTATTTTTCATCGTAATAGTTTTTCAAAATCCCAAAAGCCGACCGAAATGAAATCGCAGTAGGTATAATTTTAATATAATATTAAGTAAGCATATAAGTATCTATAATAGTTATGTAACCGGTTAAATAATATATAATATTGTACGGATCACTATATATATATATATATAACTATAGTTAAAGTGTGAGTTGTGGACGAGATTTTCGAAAACGTCAATCCATATCAAACATTATTATTAATAATTATTACTATCATTATTATCATTATTATTATTATTATTATTAATAATTATTATCATTATTATTGTACTGCGTATACGGCTGATGATCGGTATTATACGAATGCCTTTGAAACCGAACGTCCGCGATGTTGACATGGTCACGGCCTCATCGCATGTTGACGGCATACTGGACGCGCTCCCGCAAAGGTTTGTCCGGCATGTCCACGTAGTCGTCGCTCGACCAGTCCCCGTAATCGGTCCGGTCGACCATGTCCGGCGTGATTGTCGTCAGCAACGGCGTGCCGTCGGCGCCAACGCTCAAGTAACGCAACAGCACTTCCGGTACGACGTACGGCCCCGGTGGCCGGGCGTTCTGGCTGATCAATGGGAAGTCGCCGCCCGAATCGGCCGAACTTTTGCCCGACCGTTTTAAGTCGTCCTGTGGAAACAAACCGATCGACCGTCAAACACGTCGGCACAAACAATACCGGGTGATTAATTTGAGGTAGGACACTCATTATTGAAAAAGCATTAATGTTTATACAATTATTTTGTTTGTATGATTTCAAGTCGTTATAGTATAGCAACGTTTTTACTAAAATATTTTTTTTCAGATTCTCAGCGGGGCGACGGATGTATTGATTTTACAACGTGTGTTTTATTTATTTATTTTTCCTTTGTATTTAGATTTATAAGTCGTAATGATGGTTCGACAATATATTTTTATATACCAAACATGACCACTCCAAGACAACATGATTTTATAGGCACGTATTTAAAATTACAATATATTCTGTAAAAATATCTCGTAAATATGATCCTAAATCTAGAACTATATAAATAATCGTTATAATTGTGTAAAAAAAATTTGTAGATTTGAAATCTAGACTTCATTTGTCTTGATCATGTCACAATGTGTGATATAATACCGATTGCGCCGAAATCGGTAGAATTTTAAGGACATTATATTATTCGTAGGTTTATGTTCATAAAAATGATGAAAAATGATTAAATTATGATTTTATTGTGACTATTTGCTATTTACAAGCTGACGGAAACCCAACTATAGTATATTGGCCACAATGTAAATCGAAAAATAACAATACTATTGATTGTTGATGTTGGGTAACCAATAATTTGTTGAAAACCGTTATTAACTGTTTAGTGCTGGTCTACGAGACAAGTCTCTCAAACATTCTTGTCAAAACCTATTTCGACATTTTCTATACGCCACCGTTTTTTGTCACGAGTTGGAAATGGCCGTAAATAACTTGATAGAAGTTTCAAGCCATTGGTCGTACGTATTTTTACCGAACTTAGATCTGTGACCGACGTGCTCGATTTAGCCGTCGATTGAAGGGTCACGGTGTCATTACCATTACATCATGGACTTGGAGAACTGTTCTGGTCATCTCCGGAGATGGATATGGTTGCCCGTGTTAAAAATAAACAAAATATTTTTCTGAGTATTTTGACACATAAAAATCGAAATTAGGATGAGTAATTTATGAATTGTAAGTATTTTAAGTTTAAACTCCACTCCATTCCCGCTCATCAAATTTTATATTATATACCAACTTATAACTCATGAAATACTCAACCTAAATTCGATTTTTATTTATCAAAATACTTAGAAAAAAATGTTGCTTTGGAATATGAAATTAAAACTGTAGTTATGGCGTAATTCAAAAAATTTTAACAACTAGAGACTTTTATTTTTTCAAAAACATTTATATTTTTTGAAATAATGAGTGTTTAATGATAAAATAATCACCCGGCTTAAATGTCATAATATGTTATAGGTATACATATCGGTATTAGGTGATATTGTTATACAGAGAGAAAACGATAAAGACGAAATCGTAAGACAATTTTAACGTATAAATTCGTTGAAAAAAGCAACGGTGAATTTACGTATTACGTACGTATCCAACAATATAACAGGAGAAAATACTCGTACACCGAAATGGAAAAAAAACTGTATTAACTCACTGACAATGTTTGTACAATAGTAGTCTTATTGTCCCTAAAGCGGTCTAATTGTCACTTCGTTGGATTTATTGTCACCTGTGGTCCTATATTATTGTCACTCTGTCGTTTTTCTCCACACATTGTTGCAGGTAACGTAGTGAAACTTTGAACTTTCTAAGAACTTCTAGAAAAAATTTTGCGAAATTTCTGCGAAACCAGTCACTGACATTGCCGATGACTATTTGGTTTCAGTCTTGAACGATTTTCTTCCCAGGAAAGTTTTTAAATGTCAGAAAAATGGTGACTTATATTTTGGTGCGTTTTTACAGTTTTTCTGACATAGTTAAACTTACTTTTTGGATACCCCTAGTAATAAAAAAAATAAAAATCATCAGTTATCGTTAAATACGTAACACTTAATTCAAAATTGGTATCTAGAAAAATATAAATATTCCAATAATGACGTTTAACCAAACTTATAAATTATTTCCAGCAACCGTTTTAGCATTGCTCCGTCTATATAAAAATCAAATAATAATATAACATGCCAATTGTGACCGGCAATTGACGCGATAGTTGAAAATGATGACAATATGATTTATTGGCGAATTGTTTCGAAATTCTACCTTTACGTGTATATAGGCCAGGGCCGAATTGGTTAGGCGAGCTACCGAGAAAATCTCGGTGGGCCGCTTAAATTTTGGCCCGGTCGTGTGAGTGTGAGTGAAATAAATTCATGTTTAAAATACGATTGGCTATCTAAGGTATAAGCTATAAGCTTAAAACTATAACTATAACTTATAACTATAAGCTCATAATAATTATTATATACGTAATTTTAGGCCACTGAATATGTAAATGGGCCGCTTATAGAAGTGAAAATCTCGATGGGCCGATACATATCAATCCGGCCCTGATATAGGCCGCATAGTGTATACCTACTTATAAAATATATAGGTACGATATCCATACATGGACTTACTCTGGAATACAAAAAGATTAACGTTAATTCTAGTTTGTACTACCTTACTAGACTTGCAGATATCAATTTAAGAAAACGTTGCGTGGCATACTTAACCATAAACTGTTGTGTATATAGCGCACTTAATGAGTATCTACATAAAATATGTACATGTTATACGCGTTAAATGTATACAGTTATGATGTTGAGGGACGGATAATATTATACTAATATGTTATGATATTATAGTATTATACACAAATCGTACTAACTGCAACGGACGGCCAGAGTCTAGACTATGGAGTATAGACTACATTTCACTAAGTGAAACCATTAAAGTAAAGTAAAAAAAATTGAATTTTTTAATAACATAAACATTGTAACTCAATACACCTGTATATGAAAAGCGGCAGGTG
Organism: Sitobion miscanthi; assembly: GCA_008086715.1. Classification (NCBI taxonomy): domain Eukaryota; kingdom Metazoa; phylum Arthropoda; class Insecta; order Hemiptera; family Aphididae; genus Sitobion; species Sitobion miscanthi. Next base: position 9,493,993 of record CM017800.1, on the reverse strand, counting down.
TAGGATTACTGTTTTATATAATACGCGTCTAGCTGCTGTTGCAGTAAGTGTAGCAGAGCTGATTATTATATTACGGTGGATGGATTACGGCTCCGAACAGAATGTAGAAAAATCGATGTCGAATATAATAATATAGTACTGAGCCGTTTTCGCGGTCGTGCCACGATGATTAGATACGAGGGAAATAACCGTAGGTCAATGATGTAATGTGATATAATGTCTATTCGATGTAATAAAACAAAATATAGAATCTGCAATTGAAATTAGTTAATAATCGACCAATTATAATATGGTAAGTTATATTTATTAAACATGACACCAAACTTAAATTAAATACATAATTTAAGTTTCAAAAGAAACACAACGTCGAGTTTGTTAATATCACTTAACAAAATAAGAATAACGAGAATAAAATACCACAAGGGGAACAAAGTGGCCAAGCAGACTAAGGCGTCGGTGGCGATGCGCACCGACGCCGGTTCGATCCCAGCCACGGGTGGAATTTTTCTCCGGACAGTCATGGTGTCCGAAGAGAGGCCGCCATCCCTTACCCGGGCATGGCAGATACCTTCGGGTGCCCACTTGAAAATTCTGCCAAACACAAAAACATGTTCCTCCAACCGTTCCTTACCGTACCAAAAACTTTAAATGATTATAAAAAAAATTGTGCCAATGTATTTTTAATATTTTGCAACTGCTATTGTAACAATATATCAGGAGTCTTGTATTAATTTTACCCCTGAATGGAAAGAATACGAGGATGGTGAAATAAGTCAATTAGAATATGTCAAAAAAATTGGATTAAAAAATCAACCAATTATTAAAATTATATTTATATAATTTATTCTTATGTACTTATCTATATTATATTTTATCAATTATTGATAGTTTTAAATACTAAGTTATATTATATTAATATATTATTTTGAAATACTTATATTGATGTTAATATTTGGCGCTTATGACGTATGTTGAGTATAATAGGTAGATAGCATTAAATTGGCACTTAAATCCAACGAAAGTTGGTTCAAATGTTATGCCATTTTTGTATCTTTGACGCTTATGACATATAGCCCATTTGGTGACCCCTGCAGCACTAGACTATCAACGCCATCTAACGATAATGTATTGTCAAAAAACTTGAAAGAAAACGTATATTATATACTATTATAAATATTTTATAAATTATTATATTCACTTTTGTGCGCCACTGTTACATATACTAATACTGTAAACTATGAAGTATTAATAGGAGTATAAACATAGGTATTGATAATGACTAATGAGGAATAGACTTGTATACATATTATAGTCACCCGGGTACGCATAATATACACATACAATTGTTAGCATATAATATTATAAGATACAAACCATGTTAAGTTCATTAGTTCCAGGACAAATATAGCAGCCCGCTACTAAGGAACTCCGGATGACCTACAGTTCGTAAGTCTTTTGTTCTACTTTGTTTAATTTGTAACCAAGATTGTTGTAATTTATTGTGTAATTATAAAACATATCAACTGGAGTCCGGAACTTAATATTTGATCTATTTTTCTTGAAGCTCCTAAGTTACGGTTGAAATATAATTCAAAAGGCTCTAAAACCCCTTACTGAATTATCTAAATATTACAGATTCCCCAACGCTATTACAAAATAATAAAAATTATTAGATTAGGAATAAGAGTTTTAATATTAAATTACCAGGTCCGTTGTTATCAATGCACCTACTTCCAATTAAATGAAGATTACAGTGTATAAGGTATGACGGGAGGGATAGAGATATTTACGAACCGTTCCTCTCTATCACCCTTACCACCATAATGATACCAGTATATTAGTCCGTGGTTTCAACATATCAATAATATAATATACCTAATGCGACAATTATTATACTATCATGTAATAAATTGTTATACACATATTTTAGTTTTACAAAATCAGCAAAAAATAAAACGGTCCAATGTTTTTTTCTCAGAAATATGACACAAGACATGCGTTGGCAGTCGCTGGTTATCATACGACATACCTAATTTATTATATTTAATAAAGTGAATGTGATATATTTAAATTTGTATTTTTGTTTTTTTTTTTTAAGCGAATATATCTAGAATCTAGTAGGCATCTGCTAATTTTATCCACGTACCACATTACTCTATGATATCTACCTGAAGTGTAATTAATCAATCTATAATTAGTTTTATTAATTAATTTCTAAACAAACAATTTAAAAAAAAAAAATCACAACTTTTGCAGTGCCTAATAAACATACAAACTTTTTAATAAAAAAATTATTTAAGAAAATACGCCAACACTCATTTGAAATAATGCTAAACCGTGAACGTAGCGTAATGTATTAAAATTCTTTCAAAATTCAATAAATAACAATTACATTATTCAAAAAACTAATAAATCCAGACTGATAATAAGATTTAAATACTAAAAAACACCGGATGTAATAAGTAATTATAAGATAAGAATTAAGGCTAGGATTTATAAACATTGGTTCGGTTTTTTAAGCACCCATCTACCAATTTGATTTTCAATATCGGGAAATAACGTCATATTGATATAAATGATCAATTACATGTTTTTGCACATTTTAAATCTATTGCATATTATTAAAAAATGTTCTCTATAAACACGAAATAAGCATGTTTTATGCTATATTCAAACGAAATCAGTGCTAAAATACAAAGGTTATAGATGCCGTCATGCCGAATCATATTACGGTCCTCATTTCAATTTCATAATATCAGTGATTTTGTGTTTGTTTTGTATTTAAAAAAAAAGTATTAAAAATACCCTTGATTTATTCAGGACTAAGACTAAAAAAACTGATAATATTAATAATAATAATAATCGTTTGATAATATTTCGAGTTTAGAATATCAACCATTCACTTAAATAATATATTAAAAAACATATTTATCTGTGCACAGTTCGGCGAAAGAATAGTGAAGTTATATTCCGTAAGCTTTTCAACTTACCATATTAATCTTTTCATCTGAATTCGAAAGTCAAAACCTTCATATATAAAATAAACTATTTGTCCGCGGTAGCCTGTATTCCATATTTGTATATATAATTTATTTTTTTAGAAAAGTTAATTTTTACTTGTTTATTTAGGGATTAATATTTTTTTTTCTTTGAAATTTAGGAACCGTTTCAGGTCATGTTTGCATTTTATTTTTTTATCGACTCAAGTGAAGTACGGTTTATGAAATTATGGTCTATCACCAATACTCTATGATGGTGCACAATCTGGGAGTCATTCAATTTTAGTAAGGGGTTCCCAAAATTAATTTTAATTATGATAAGTTACATTTAGTGGGTGGTGAAATATTTATCATTCATTTTTAGAAGTCATGATACAAAATATGTTGCGTACCACTCCTTTTAATATTCATTTTTAATTTATAGGTAGGTACTTCAATATTATATATCTATGTTCGTCGTATTTGCAGGGATTAGTTCAACTATAGTCTCTAAGTTCACTTATGTATACACATTATAGGTATTATCTGCTAACTATGCGATCAAGCGATTATTTCGGTAGATTATGATTTATTTCCTTATTATGTGTTTATTTTATCAATCATTATTAGGTACCTACCAATAATAAGAAAACACACTAAATATTATTTATTTCTATAATAACTTCGAATTAGTTTTAATGTTTCAAAAAGAAAATATTTGCTCATTCCTAGGCTCAAATGTTGGCGTGTCAAACTTTCGATTTACGAACTAACCTTACTAATTATTATTATTTTTATGTGCTATGTAAGCGTAAAATATATATATGCAACTATAGTTTTTTTTTTATACTGAACATTTTAATTTGTACTGTTGTGCATTATTATTGTGTTCTTAGCTGAGTTTCCCTGTCGCCTGATTAAGAATGAAGAACGAGTATATTTTTATAGCCTGGAGGAGGCATAATTAGTTTTAAAAAAAACAGCATCGGAGCTTAAACAGCAAAAGGAGCAGAATTAATATTATTTGTATTCTATATAATATTATTGTACAGTTATTAATTAAAAAGCGATGCGGGCCTTTCCATTCTTAGTCTTTATCCATTATATCAAATCAGTTATGTTTATAAATACTGTGAATTGCGTCAAAATAGTTTTTGATTAAAATGTCTTTCCAACTATAATATTTTGAAATAAGCAACCTGACCTATATATATATACGACTATTATAAAAAAATAATTAAAAAATACAAAGTTATTAAAAAACACATAAAGACAGGCATTTGGTATTGTTTTTTTAGATTTGGTTTGTGACTGACTGGTACTTAAAAAGTATTTCTGGAAATATTAAAAATAAAATAATAAATATAATTATAATATTTCCAATATATTTTTTTTAGAACAATAAGCAAATGAGAGAGAGAGGAGTTATATGGAAGAAGCCAACCATTAGTGCCACTTCTTATTTTGAGTTTTTTTGTTTTGTTTCTTATTATACCTACCTAGTTTATTTATTTTTGAAAATAAATTAGTTTAATGATCATTTAGAAGATTGTGACACGATTTTCGCTTTAGTCATTTTCTTGGGGTTCCTTGAATAAGGTTGACAGTCTTTTTTATCAGAGGGTTAGAATAGAACGTTACGTTTGTTATGAAAAATATGATTCGTCGAGTGTTGTTATTTTAAATTCATTGTGGAGTGTAGGATTCAAAACTAAGGGAGGGGTGTTAGTTATTTTTTTTAGCGAAATATTTTGAAGAGTTTGAATTTTTTTATGTTTGATATTTTTGCACTTCTCCAGAGCTGAAGCCCGTAGATCTAGATGGGTTTTATACATTAGAAATTTGATTTTATGCATTTTTTTTTTTTCATAAATATTAATCACAAATTAAAAGAAAACGAATTTGGACGTACTTACGGCTATATATTTGTCATTTTCCTTTGGGTAATATTATTTGAGGTATACGTCCATGGTAACCCGAAAAGTTATTTTTTCTTACGAGAAATCAAGTTTCAGAATCACATTTAATATTATATTATAATTTTAAATTCGGGTAGAACAATAACACTGCGGCGTGTTCGAAAAGTTAGGAAACTCATTAAATATTTAACTAGTATTGAAATATGTTTCCAAACTTTTTAAATATATTTTAATAATATAATACTTTGATAGTTTCAAAATATCCAAATACACAAAATACACCGCGCGTGTAATAATGCTAAATTGAAAATAACAATATACACTGTAGCAGTAGCAATAATATTGAGCGGCGTGTCATTGAAGTGAAAAAAGGAGAAAAATGTCTGTTTATCTGTTATCATCGTATATTATTGTCTCTATAATGATATACTCAGTGTCAACACTAAAGAAAATCACTATAACACAAGTATATACGTCGACGCCACCGCCACGACTGTATTCATTATCATATATCATTCACCGAACATCCAAATCCCCAGATATATTATCGCCGAGTCTGCAGCTGCAGCAGTATTACCTATACAGACGTTTTCGTCGCTGTGACCTTTATCCTTATATATATATATATTTATGGTTAATCCATTTTACCTATTGCCGCCACAATAACTACTCTGAAAAGATCTTTCTTCTTGTCGTGGTATAAATCACCTGTTGAGATATAGAATAATCGTCATCGTTAAGGTCCGCCGAACCCGAAGTCCGCGCGCGTCAACACATTTTATGGTGCCTGCACCTTTTGTAATTTATTATTCTCTCACCTATCGCAGACAAAAAATAAAACTGATGATATACTAGACTCTAGTAACTATAGAGTATAATAGCCACCTATTAAACTTAATCGGGATTCGATTCGAAATCAACTAGCTTTAAGTTTTATTTTTTTATTGCATATAGCTTCGACATAATATTTAAATAATACAAATAATAATTCAATAACAAATAATGGGTAAATCTATATAATACAAATTAAAAGCCGTTCGTAGGCAACCGCACCAATCGAGAACGGCTAGACCAATTTAGTTTCATTTTTTTTTAATGTTGTGAATATTATGAATGAGGTTATTACGGAAAGAAAAATTGGAAAAAAATTCTCAGAAAATTAGAAAATTCGGGAAAAACTGAAAGGCCTTTTTTTCCGTAGGATAATTGTATATAACTGTCAAATGGTTGTCATTGGTTACATATTATAATATACTTATAGTAGCCCATTAGTAGAAATTAGTATTTTTTCCATATAAATGGTTGCCTCAGGTTACATATAATATAATAATTGATCAGATATAATATAATTTTGATATTTGGTCACTATATTTTTGACCCAAGTTGGTTAATCCAAATTTAATAGACAAAAAAACTTGAAAAACTAATGGACCATTTTCAATAAAGAGTAGTTATACTAAAAGATTCCTTGAAATGTAGAGGGTGTTTATAGTTTATTTTTCAATCCCTAGACCTAGGTGGCTAAAATGGAGCTCACACAATGTCATGAATTATTTTTCAGCTCAATGATAATGTTTTTAAAATGTTGGGTTGTCAACCAGGAGAATTGGCGAGATATTTTGCGTGACTTACCCACTGTAAAATACGTGCCAATATTATTATGTTTCCGTGGTAGGTGCCACGATACATCTTCATATCAACGGTATGATAATATTGACATCCATGTAGAGTATATGCTTTTATACTTCTAACTTAAGTTAAAAATGTGACATTTTTTTGCTCGTGAAATCAAGTATAAAATTAAGTTGAGTAATAATTTATTATCCTAGCTAAAAAATGAAATGCCAATTTATTGTATATATTATATTATAATCTATAATATAATACAAAACTGAAAGGTATTTTTGCAATGGGATTTTTCTACAAATTGTTTTTGTTTATAAATGGTTTCCAGGTTCTATATTATAATATATTAACAGTAGAAATTAGTAGAAAAATAGTAGAAATTCTATATTAATGTTTACCACTGGTTACGTACAATATAATTATATAAATAAATTGTTATTATGTTCTGATATAATAATTTTAACTTATAATTAAGTTTCCTTCCACTCTGTTATATTCCACCGTAAATTCTTTCAAAATAAATTACTTATTATACAGATTGTAATTTATTCTTTTAAAAAATAATAATAAAAAAACTTATAATTTTAATATTTTTTATTTGGTCACTATATATATTTTTTATCCGCGTTGGTTTAACCAAAGTTAGTATACTAAAAACTACTGGAACGTTTTCAATAGATTCCTTAGACTTGGAGGGTGTTAATATCTTATGTATAATCTCTATAGGTATTTAAAGGGTGTAGTCTATGCTTAAACGGTAATTCATATTATTTTACTATTATAATTAGTAGAAATATGGCTTATATTTTTTTACAAATATATTTATAAAAAAAACTAATCTTTGGTACGGGCAATGCTGGATTGGACAGCATGCTAGGTAGTAATAAATAGAGTATAGGTAGCAGCTGTAGCTGTTAATCCTTACACTATATTATATTATTATACTTAGAGACCCGTTTAGTCGCTTTTCGTGATAGGCGGGAGCAACTTATGAGCTATGACACGCCTACGATATTTTAGTGACACACTCAACTTGTATTTTTATCGTTCAAGCTATGGATGAAGGAATTTTTAAGTTTAAAAAAAGGGTCATCAAATTAGTTGTCACGCAGGGCAAATAAAATTCAACCAACATTACTATTTGACACACGGGTACAGAAAGGTTCGCCATCACTGGCCTATGATCACCCTGAACAAAGTGTGGAAGGGGGAGGGGATACATAAGAGGACATTTGTGACTTTGTGACAACAATTTCACTATGTATGGACCTATAAAGGATCGCGCCGATAAACTGTTTCTGACACCAGTGTCAGATTATTATCCGGAATACTATGTGATCAACACGGAACACCGACTACTGTGTGGTCCGCCAACATTTAGACATTTATATGATGTGCCGAGATAAAACAAAACAAACAATAGTTATCTCACCTCGGGCGTGCAGACGTGATTCAGGCAGTAATAGTTATCGTTGTCTGCGGAGTGGCACCAAGTTCCGTCAGGGAAGTACGGATCGACCGGTAAGTTTGACACATCCAACCTGGGCGTGTAGAACGATCCAGTATCCTTTCGCCTGCAGAACACAGAACATCCCATCCACGGGCGGGCTGCAATAGTATAATAATAAATTACGCGTAAAATATAATATTATACGAATAGAGCACATTATTAAATAAATATGCAATATCGCAAGAGATGGATACGCCTGCATAGAGGAGTGATTCAAACTGATAATGATATAGCTACGATGATATTATAATAATAATAATAATATAATATGGCATTTCGCTTACGATATAGTTTGCGATGATTTATAGATTGTTGTAGCTATAATAATAATAACAGCAATAATAATTATTGTGATCGAGTTTATAACGCGCCGATAACAATATAATAATACTCGTACCTATGTATAAAAATATTTATAGTATAATATTTTACGATAACTCTGGAAGCTAGCGTCGAACAGTAATAAACGTTTCTTTGTACATTCTGTGCGAATAAAACAAATTCAGTAACGTAGTCATCGGATTTTTTTTTCAAACAACCCTTTGTGTAGAATAAAAAAGAAAAATATTAAGACTTATCAAGCGTTTGTGTTTTTGAATATTTTATTATTATTTTTTAAAAAAGAATAAAAACGGATAGGTACGTATTATAGCAATATCGTGTTTGTTGTACTACTCGTGTACTTAAAATGAAAATTTGACAAATATTGTTCGATGCGTATGTACATTAAACTGATTTAAATACAATAAGTTGATAAAATTTAGAACAATTACGATAAACTTGCATCATGATGTAGATCTGGCAGGAGACAGAAAATCCTTGGATTACTACCATGTCAGACCGAAACATAATTGATTCATTTGTTAGGCAGACAAAGTTGTTTAAATGCATTTAAATTTTAAGGAAATAAAATAATGTTTTGTTTCAAATTCTATAAATTGTACTTAATAGTCTCGTGTATTTAATTTTTGTAACACGAAAGAATGATACCTGACGAGCTCATCAGTGGCCGATTTTCAACGACCCTCGGAATAGACAATTTGATGAGAGAAGATTCAATTGTTGATCTAAAAAGTTTTGTATTCGTGACTAGTATACATTATTTTGTAATATATTATTTTTTATACATCATACTATTATAATCACGACAAAGTCCTGACATTTGTTTATTAGACATACATTTGATAATAATAATTGTTTACACCTAGCTTGGCGTTTAGTTATATTCGTGGTAATTGTGTAGTTGTTGTAGGAGTATTGACGACGATAATTAATATAATATATAGATTGAAAATATACATATAAATCGCGTCAATTATTAGTTGTCACATGATATAATAACGAGTTTGGGGCGGTCCACACATGACCCATTTTTGGTGCGCCGGAAAGGAGGAAATAGTAAATTATCTACCTTCATTATCGATAAGATTATAGCCAAGGCCGGTAAGTTAAATAATTTTGTAAAGTGAATAATGTAGAAGAATGTTAAGTTAAATAAAAAAGTTATTTTTCCTCTTTTGGAAAGAAAAAAGTAACGTAACTTAGCTAAAAATCAATTAATTAATGTTTTTGGGTGAGATCGTAATTTTTCATGGAAATATATTATACAAAGTTGTATTCATATACGTGATTTTTACCACTATTAAAATCCGGAAGTAGTGTATCCATCACATCCATTACAACTACAGTCTACAGTTTTGTATTTAAAAACATATAACATTACACATAATAATATAATGATAATATTTGTGGATCAACCCACATATCGGAATACCTGGAAATGAGAAAGCAGACCTGACAGTCTACGAAGCCACCTCATCTCCATTATCCATAAAAATGAATACATCATCCTCATTCGAAACTTTAACATAATCCATAACAAAATAAGAATGGAAAACATTTTGGAAAAATCTACATCTCTCTAATAAATTGAGAAATGTAAATTTGTTTAAAAAAAATTTAAATATCCTCCAGAAACAGAAATAAGAGAAAAAGTAACAATTACTCGAGCTGAAATTGGCCACTCTCACCTAATACATGCATATCTTATCAGGAAGGATACTTGTAATGTAACTCTATCAATATAATATAATATACCTATGCCCGTATGCATACCTAGTCAATATTTATGTGTTATATAACACGTCATGTTAAACTGTATTTTATATGACACATAAATTAACTATGCATACGGACATAAGTTGTCAACTACCTGAAACTCACCGAAGCTCGAAAGATAACTCAACAACCCTCTCACACTTCATCAAGCCCTCAACGAAGAGAACACTGTCGCAATCAGTGAATTTTTTTTGCAATACTAACCTTAGCCATAAATTGTAAATGACGTGTCAATATTTGTATTGAGTTTTAATGTACATTAATATACCTCTTTCTTTAAATATTAAGTTAATAGAGGCTGAGAACCTATGTAGTTACAGCTTTTAATAATAATAATATTTCCAATCATTATTATTTTTTTTTTATATAAAAACAGTAATATATACATATATGAATTTATGTGTATATTAGGAATATAACTTAACTTCACGAGACTTTAAAATTAATTAACTGTTAAGTGATAAGTATTAGCAATCATGGAAACAAATTGAACTCGTGGAGTAAGAACACTTTTAAAACAAAATTAACTCATCATGTTACTTTTTAACTTAAATTTATCAGTTGAAATGGTCATCAATGATCAGCCCTGATTATAATAATATAATATTATATTATATTATATGATAATGATTTCGGTAATGCGGTGTGATTGATTCGATGGTATTATTATTATAATGTTGTGTCGAAACAACTCACTACACACGCGACGACGACAACGGTTGTAAATATTGTCATCGTTACATCGTTATAGGATCATAACGAAAACACTAAAATATTATAATGTTTTACACGGCAATAATTTTAAACGGAAACCAGTTAAGCGCGCTTGTACAAATTATTATACACACCCGATCGAACACAACAATCGTGTATTTGTTCAGTATATTAGCTAACACGCGAACACTTTTAAAATGCGTTTTAAAAGACGTGACTGCGCTACCAGTCGTAACGTACTTATAATGTTACGAACTTTGAAAAAAACAATATGAGTTAGGTTAAGGTTTATAATAAAGTTATGTGCATAAAAGACAATACTGGGTATATAATACGTCCTTTTTTGTGACTGCCTATTGGTAATTATTGTGTACAAATGTACAATGCACGCATCGATCAAAATTTGAACCTATACACGACATTACGTGTGTTTCTACAACATGATAATATGAAACAGAGAGAATCCCATTTTCATATTAGGTATTGTACGAAACAATAATCTTAGAGTTTAAAGAAATAATCATACATTAATTGTTTCGATCGAATCAATATAATAAATAAATAAGAAATAATCAACTCTTATTCTATCGACAAATTGATAATTTCTCCAAACGCCGATCAATGTATAATATTGGATCTAAACTTAATACCAAGTAAAAAAGGACAGGAACATATTATAGTTTATATATAGAATAGATCTTAAGCAAAATCATTTGAAAGGACTAGTACCTTAAGCCTAGGAAACTCTAACTATAGTATGTATGCGATTACTACTGTGTATTGTCGTAAATTATTTCGAATGACGTTAAAATAATAAACTTTTTTTTTATTATCCATCATTAAAGTGGAACCGTCGTTTCGTTCGGCTGGATTGTTCATCGAAATCATTTTAATTTAAATTAACATGCACGCATTTCGCAAATACATAATATACGTAAATTTGGGAACCATTAACGTAGATTGCACTTACCGTCTTCGTGAGGCGCCTGCAGACCCGAGTACTCTTTGTCCAACGCCGGCAGTATGGAGGCCAATTCCTTGCACTTGGCCGTCGCGTATTCCGCGGCAGTCGTCTTTTTGGACTTCTGGCACGTCTAAGAGATACAAGACGAATTGTTTATAAATAATACAAGTAAATTCATTATGACATGTCGCGGTTTGCAATGAATCAAAAAACCGGTTTGGACCAATGATTCTTAATTTGTTCAAAGAGACGACACCAAAATTAGGTATTACATTTTGTCGCGACCACTACAAACGTTTCCTTTATATGTATATAAACACTTAAATCGTGCGTAAGTATAAAACTAAGTGGTTTAAATCATGTATTTAGGCAACTCTTATAAATAATTATATAATCGGCGAGTAATCCCAGGTCGATAATCACTTGTATGGACTATAGTCTATAATATTAATTTAGGTTCATAATAATATTATAATATACCTTGTCATCTTTGCAGAGAACGGCTTCATGTCTGGGTCCCTCGCATCCCTCGTCCGTGTTTATCGGTTTCGGATTGTTGCACGTCCTCGTCCTGGACCTGAAACCTATAATAAACGTGGAACGTCATCGGACGGTGCATTGTTGTTACGTGGCGATGAATAAAAGTGTGGAAAAATAAATAAACAAAAAAAACCCACATACCTTTTGACTTATGTATACACCCCGACGTACACTCGTGCACCTTCCACTGACTCCATCCACCTTTTATGATCTTTTTGGGTTTTTTCGGTTTGCCTTTAACGCATTTTCCCGCCTCGCACCACTGCGTTTGAAAAAAAATCGACAACAATAGGTTCAATCCCGGGTAACCCGTAAAAAGCTTTTTCAATTTAGAGTGGATTAAAAAAAAAAAGTGTTCGCGTCAAATCGGTTGATCGAATTAAGCCAAACTATATATATCATTATATGTATAACCTATATTTCCTTCTCTGGCCACACTACACGCAATATAACATGAAGGTACGCGTCGTCATTTGCAAAAAATATTGTACATTAGTAATGGCGTGTTATAAATTACTTGTAACTATATTACTAAATCAGTTAACCTATATAAATAAAAATTAAGTTATTCTTAACCTGTTTGGTTGTCTTATCTTCTTTTTGCTTTTCATTTTATAACATACTATTACGTATTTTATAAAGTATGTTCTAGAAAAAAATACTATTAGTTATAAATATAATTATTATAGACTAGTGCTCGGGACTTTAAATACCAACAAATTTAAATGATAAAATTAAGCGCATAAAAAAATTACTAATTAACTTAATTATGAGTATTCAAATAAATAAAAACGACGGCCTCAAAATGTGTGATGTCGCCCTCGAACCCCAAATACTAAAACATAGGTTTCCCCTCAAAAAATAATGTTTTTCTCTTAAATTAAAAAAATAGATATTTTTGCATTTGCTTAGCATATTATTTTTTCCGAGACTACAAAAACTAGTTAGTTTTTGTCACTGGTTACCAATTGTGTTAACTCAAATAAGGAAATATACAACAAAAAGACTAAAAAAAAACCCATCGAAATAAGCAAAACTAAGCACTTTCAAATTATTTATAGTAACATGACATTAATTTCCATAGCACTCTGCTAAATTTTATTACAAAACAAAAAAATAAGCATAAGTCCCTAGTAGAAAACTTTTACAAGCTTTTTAAAAAAATGTCAATTTTAATATTAATATTTTTGTTATAGCTGAAAATATAATGTAATAAAAAAGTTAATATAATATTACGTACAATTTAATATTTCGTGGATTATGAACGTTCAAGAAGTTGGCCCACCAACTTCACACAATCCATTCAAAATCTATGCCAACGTTTTGTGAGTAATTTTCTAGAATTTGCGAGTCCATTCCCGGAATTTACTAGCTATTCCTTCCACCCCTATTTGAGGGTGGGCCAACTTCAGGTAGCCCACCCACCTTACTCAAAACAATACAAAATAGTATCAAAAGTCTCATCTTAATTTTCTAGTACTCACGGTTCATCCCCGGAATTTACTAGTCCACCAAATTCCCTCAGTTTTGTCTAGCTTCTTGGTCTAAGAACCACTTTTTTTATCAAATGCATTTTCCTGCAGCCCCCCTATGATTTATTTTATAATATGCAATTTAAATATATTTGTAAATTTTAAAATAAACAAAATGTATGTTTCGATTGATCAAATCTATACTAGTTTTGACTTTTAAACAAACCGATTGGAAAAAAAACTAAAACTAATAATCTTTTACGAAAATATTTACTTACTCATATTAACATTTTTTTTCAATATTATATAATATTATAACGCTAATCTGAAAGTTGTATTATTATAAATATAACAAAAATAAAATTCAAGGGATGCTTAAAAATTAAGTCACTGGCTATAAGTAATAACCGATCGGACGTGTTTTCAAGCGTTGCAGCCTTTTTTGTTTTAAGTTGGAAAGCGGCGGGTGTTCGACCTATAATTACCAACACTATTTAATGGCGTCTGGAAAACGGAGCGAGAGAGAGAGAGAGAGAGAGAGAGCCAGAGACAGATAGAGAGCGAGAGATAGAGAGAAACTTTTAAAATGACATATTACCACGCGCCGTGCATAAATATGTATCATAATATATAAATATAAATATAATAATGCGTATAATTACTGAGCTGGGTCCGCACGTGGTCCCTTCCAACGCTGGCCCGGCAAAATAATATCCAGGTCGGTTTGGCGTTTCGCATTGTAAATTTTCACATATATCCTACGAAAAAACATAAAATTAACCACAGCGTGTTTATAATATTATTGTCAATTATTGAGATGAATATGCATTTCGCGCATACACCTATTACTATGTGTCTAAATATTTTTATTAGAATTACATATAACATATACGAGTGTCGAGTAAGTTATGTATATTTGTAATAAATTAAACTCCTCGATGATAAATCGTGGATCCATTAATTCGTGAATTATTTAGTGTATTATAAAGACACGAATAGCGGTGCTCATGTTTTTCGAGGCAAAATGTATTCGATTTGACAAGATAAAAATATTATTCGACAACGCTGTGGGTAAACAAACGTTTTGAAAGAATTGGTGGATATAATATTATTTTATAATTCGTTATATATTCATAGAATGGTTTAATCTGTCCTCTATTGTTTTAACAGATATTTTTTCATTGGTTTGTGTAAACATTTGAAAGATATTCGTTGCGGTTTTTATTTTAAAGGGAACGACTTATTTTTTATTTAGCAGCAAATAATTTTTCATAGAAAACCCGATACACAATACTGTTTTTATTATCGGATGTTGGATCGCCAATAATTAAGTCTAATATTTATCAACGTTTAAAGTTTAGACGAGCCGCAGGGTGAGTATTATAATATTATAGTGTATCAAAAATGCTCGGAACATTCCTAGCAAGTATAATAGTTAGTGTACTTATTTACTTTTCGTTTCTAAAGCTTTATATGCTTGTACATAATATGGGTACGTACTATTATATATATCTGCAATGTTTAATGTTTTTATACTGACGTTTTAAAAAGAAAATGTGTTTTAGAAAATTAAAATTTAAAAAAAAATAACCGAGACGGAATAGAAAACCTAAATTAAATTTCATAAAGTTGAAACATCGTGTTTAAACGGTTAATACCTACGTTAAGCAACGTCGACAAACATCAAAAAGTACCTACAAACGCGTGCGTGAATATAGGTAGAAAGAAAGTATACTCTTCGACTGAATTTGTGCGGGTGAATCGCTGAACAACATAATAATGGCGCAGGGAAACACAATCAAAGTAATACTATAGAGTAATAATGACAAAAAAAAAAAATCGTCCGTAAACGAAAAGTTAGAGACGTCGTTCAACAATACAGTCGAGCTTTTTACAGAACGACCTCCCGTTTAGGTTATACGGGAAAACGTGGTAGGCCACGGATATTATATAGGTATATGCCTTAAAAATACAACGTCCGCACCGCGCCATGGAACGGAAACGGTTTCAACGAAAAGGTACTCAACAAACTTTACGTCAATTACTGTTCTGTTCTACCAACAGTTTGTCCGCGTAATATGATCGCTGGCGGAATGGAAATACAAAATGCAGCTGTAACAGAGATAAAAATGCGACAAAACCCGTATTATCAATGCACTATCTTCTTTCAGTGAGAAGAATAAAACGTAATATTTTATATGGCGACTAAAATATAACATAACATTTGTTCGTCATTTGCCGGCTTGGGGTTGGGGATCAAACGAATAATGGCGTATATATGCAATGAAAGTGTAACAACAGGGGTCACCATATTGTGGCACTCGAACTAAATCTGTGTGACCCGCAGATGGGAAATTAATTTTTACTTGGGGATGAATTAGTTGAGCTATTTATTAATTTTTTGATTTTGTCTTTACATTATTTGCGTAAACTTAATGTAGGTATATGCATTTCTACTAGTCTCAAAAATTTCCTAGATTCGAGAGTAGCATGAAGTTGGCCCACCTTTCTTTATTTTTGTCCCGTACTTGAAGATAATGATTTGCAAATTTTAAAACCTAATTTGCTAATTCTTGTTAATTCTTTGCTAAATGTCGATATGGGTTAGATAGGTTTGAGAGAAATTGGGTGGGCCATCTTCACGATCATTTTAATTATTTTTATAGGAGATGTTATTTTGACGTTTATCACCGAACCCTCACTATTTTTCGTAAAAGATAATAGAACTGGAAAACTATGAATTTTTATTTTGTCATACTTTAGAATATACAGTTTAATTTTAGCGTGGGTCACGAAATGAGTACCGCTGATGATGAAGACTGGCGAAGACGTGTTTGACAACTCTTATTTTTTACTGCCAATTATAAAAGTAACTGTGTGCATTAAAAAATACATGGTAAAAACCCTTAACCAGTCGTACTCATATCTTAATTCGGGTAGTATCGCAGTGGATTACAATATAACCTTGTTTAATATAAAACCGGATGATGCGCATTTTCCCGCTTAGTCTGGATATAGGAAAAACAAATGTAAACAAACCCTTTACCCGTTCACGGCTTGGAGAAACGCCTGGATAGGGTAAAAATGCATACGTATTATCTTTTATGTTGCGATGGCGTTCTCATAGGTAAACAGTAAACACTATACATATTTTATTATATAATGCAAACGAAACGAGTTTTCAGCGTTTTAATACAAACAAATTCGCAAGAAGATTTTATAGGTAACAATAATATGTTATATAAATAATAAATGTATTGTATTAAGTATTCTGAATTCGACGTTACGCGGTAAATGGTCATCATATTACTAATATAATATGCCCTCTTTGAAACAATAATATACTGCACCAATACTATATTCTATTGATTGAGCTATTGCTAATTTTAAACCTGGGTGTTTATCATCCATGTGCGCTTTTGTCAACAACCTAATGCGCCGAACTATTTCATACTATATTATGTAAAACAACTCGTTCGATACCTATTAAGATATTTAGTACAAATTGAAAATCAATTGGAAACCAAAACGATTTGTACGTCTCGTGCTGCATATCGTAAGGTAGGTAGGTATTGTCGTTAAGATATCGGAAACAGTAGGTGTATGGAAAATCTTATTTTTCCTAACGACGCGCGACGTGGGTATCACTATTTTCGTTTCCACTACAGTGAGCCGGCATCACGTTGCGCGGGAACGAGTCGGAGACTATAAACATAATAATAATATTATACTCGGTGTGTTTGTTAAACGAGGTGTTATTGCATTATGACCGTTGTCGTGACGAAAAACTTACTTCTGGCTGCTGTCGCGACGAGTCCAAATTTGTTTCGGTGCTCATTACCCGGGCATCGCTGTCCAGTAACAGTAGTTCACATTGTTTTTTTGCGTCCCACGCTTGGCCAGGCTTGTCGGCGTATTTGTTGTGATCCAACTTTTGGGCCGTGGTTGAATGCCGACTACTGGACTGCTTAAAAAGACATTCGAGATTGCTGGAGCAAAAAAAAAAAAATGTCAACGGAAAATTATATTATACGGTGGCCCGGCGCTGAATAATAATAATGTATATAGTTCACCCCGGCAAGTCTGATGCACAGCGTAGTTATATATATACATGGTGTGTATTTTAATATGTCTCAGATAAATGCGAAGTCGTTTGGAAAATCACGAACAATTATTATTCGTTTTGAGCGAACAAAATTAAAATTGACCACAGTTGGAATATTACTATGGCGTGGCATAATAATATTAATAATTATAAGTAGGTCACATTTTGTCTTGTACCAAATTATTAAAATACTAACGCTGTACTCGAAACCGGGTTTTTCGAACATTTTCATAAACAAATATAATATTGTTCAAGTTACAGTTTTTTCTCCCTTTATTCGTAGATATAATATACAATACACACATTCACTGCGATCGGAAAATATTGAATCTTTTTTGAAATTATAGTGAATTGAATACGATAATATTATAAAGAAAAATTAAAACAAAACTGTGTATAATATATAATATTTATGGATCTATAAAAATATGAATAACAATATAAGGTTTGGTTGAAACGTGGATAATATCACATAATTTGCCGTAAATTATAAAAATATAAAAAAAGCGGGTAAATGGATGTCGCTCTGCTGTACAGTAGGTTAAAAGTGGGTTAATGTAAAATGGATTGTATTGAACTGAGTTCAATAATATAATATCATTGTATAAGAAAACAACGATTCTGAGCGGAGACGGTTTGTCAGTCTGGATATTTTATATTGTTATTATTTATAATATCCTGTAAGTTGAATTAATATTACAATATTATAATATTTTATTCGGTTCTATAGTGATAACTGGTAAACAAAGCATTAGAAATTAAAATCTCATTTTTAGCAGCTTTTCGTAATTTGTCTGTGGTTTTTCCCGTGGCATTAAATAATTATTGAGAAAATCGAAAAATACCATCTTGATCCAATTTGTTGAAAGATAAGATACGATATGTAGAAATCGAAGCCTTCCTTCTGGTAGAAATTTTGTATACAGGATAAAAAAAAAACACCACTGTAAAACCACTAGCTTCCTCGCTCCGCTCAGAATCTAAAAGAGTTCGTGTGCATGGTATCTGAGTTCAAAAAAAAATAATTCGTTGCTATACATTTTAATTTATTATACGAAATAAATAAAATACTAATAATTTATTTCGTAGGTACTAAACGGGCATCTATCATTCAAATTCTCTTTGACTTATTAATTGTTTGATAGGTACCAAAAAGGTTTTATTTATAGTTGACGACTTATCTTAAAACTCTGAAAGATTTAATTCATTATTAAAGTAAATAATTGTTAATACAACTATTGAAAGGCTACATTTTGAATAAACATAAAAATATTTCTGGGGGGACGGAGTGGCCGAGCGGACTAAGGAGTTGAGTTTTGATACTCCGGCCGCGGATGGCATTTTTCTTCGGGCAAGTCACGGTGTCCGGAGAACAAGTGCCGCCATCCCCCCAACCGGGGCATGGCAGAAACCTACGGGTGCCCCATTAGAAATTCTGCCAAAACACCCCACACCCAACGGCCTTAGTTGCCGCGGGTCATCTAATAAAAAAAAAAAATAAAAAATATTTCGGTCTTCTTAATGATGAACATTAATAGGATGTCTTAATAAATAGAATACCTTATTCATTTTTAGATTCTGAGCGGAACGAAGAATGTAATGGTTTGCTCAAAAGTATCAAGTATAGCATCTTTTCTGAAAGATAATGTTCTTGAGCTGGTACTTTAAACAGGTCATTTTTTGACTTTCGAAACGCTACTTGAAATAAAAGCGGTTAAAGAAGAAAAATGTAGGATTTCACGATTTTATAATATTAGATAAATACGAACGACGTTTTCTACCAGAAATATTGCTTCAAATGAAAAATGACGAAAAATATTTTTTGTTATATTTTGAATTTTGTTCCTTACGGTTTAAAGTTCAGAAAATTTTAGCCATTTTTGAACCATTTATAGACATTTTAATTTTGGGAGTTTTTTGTTTAAATTTGGTTAAAAACCTTAAAAACTTGAAATTTGGGTTGTTTACTTATATTAGCCTTACCTAGACATGGTAAAATTTTCAAAACATTTGAGCTTTTTCTTTTCTTTTCTATTTTTTTTCATTTTTATGATATATATTTCCTAATTATAAATTATAATTATAATTATATAAATTACCTATTTAGGTTCCTACTTCCATTAAGTAAGATAATTTAATTATAGGTAAAATTTAATACAGTAAAATCTTTGCAGAATATCAGTCACACGAGAGGTACAATTATAAAACGACATTATGTTTTTCCATTTTATGCCACAGGAAATATTCAACTCTTAGATTCCGGTTTTTATTTTAAAATTGATGCGAGGTTTTTGATTTATTGACAATAAAATTACACTATCCTGTTCGAGGCCTGAAGGACACAAACATCCACCACCGAAATGCGCTGACCTACTTTTTTTTTGTGATGTCGTTAATAATGTACTTAGTCTAAAGAAATTGTGGACGGCACCTGAGTTTAAGTAAGATAATTGGAATTGATAACAAACTAAATAAAAATAAAATTTTTATTTAGGTACATGATTAAAATAAAAACATGATCATCATTCAATCACAAAAAAAAATTATACGTTCTGTGGTAAATTGTAAATTTGAGTAAATCAAAATCACAGATTAATTGACTTACTTGAGATTTGCTGCAACACTAGCACTGCATTCTGACCATAACAATTCTCCAGTAATCCCTCTCGATGGTGACATTATGAACCCTTCTTTCGGACAATTGTTTGTATTGCCATCGTGATGCATGCCTAAACTGTAGTGAAAAATAGTTTCAAGATTAAGAGTCGAATGTAACCTTTCCATTAAGGAAGGTAATTGAATTATAGGTAACATTTAATACAGTAAAATCTTTGCAGAATATAAGTCATACGGGAGGTACGATTATAAAACGACATTATGTTTTTCCATTTTATGCCACACGAAATTTTCAACTCTTAGATTTCGGTTTTTATTTTAAAATTGATGCAAGGTTTTTAATTTATTGACATTAAAAATATTTTAAGTACCTATGTATAAAAATAATTAATATACATAGAATAAACATGGAATAATTGATACATCTTATCATGTTATAATATATAATATATTATTTAATATAATATCAATAATTTATATTAAATTAATGTAAAACACATCGGTAAATTATACCGATTTGTTAATTGAGAATACATATTTTGAATTATTAAGTAAATAAATTAAGTGATACACTTGCTGTATATTATGATGACAACACTATATTATTATATTATCTATGTATTGACAATAAAAAGTGCATATTTAAAAAATCACATTTATGCAATAACCATGTAATATTATCTGGAATTTCCTCCATCTTTCTCACGCATACGTCTATTGCACAATATTTTTTCAAATTATTTTTTAAATAAAAGTTGTTAGCACTACTCAAAATAACAATAAAGTACTGATCTCTTATAACTAATTAAATTAAATTTACTTCCCCCTCTTTTAGTCTTCGGAAAATTATTATTACTACCTACCTATGTAATGTAGGTGATAATGCTTATTATTTTTACTATAATTATTCATGATAATTGCTTAATTAAGGCAGTGAGACACAATGTATTGGTCATTTGAGTACCCTTGAAAAACCATCAATAATCCGGACGAACCCTCTAATCTGCATTGCAGTTAGTCTGAATCCTTCCTAACTATCGAAACTCTACCAACGTATAAACATGTATTATTATAATAATATCGTGTTTTCAGGTATACTTTATTTGGTTTGTATCAGCCTTCTCCGGGATCCTAAATTCTATTCACTATTGAGAAATGTTTATAGGTGTGCGTAAAGAGAGGTTTCGCTGTTAAATAATAGAGTTAAAAGACAGTTTTCCTATCTCTTATAATCACGAATGCACAAATAGCGAGTTAATCAATCTGGATGGATGAATATCAGTGCTGTGGTTTTCATTATCAAAATGCAAGGAACAAACAAAAAAAGAAATAAAACCACACAAGACAAAATCGTTAAATTTTACGGATTCTATAAACATTAGATGGATGCGTCAATGGGCAAAATATTGATTTCAATGTTAATACAAAAGTTTTATTTTTAAAACAGTTTACAAAAACACGTAAATTAATATTTTTGCTTTTATTACAAATAACATAATAATATAATAAAAACGCATGAAATGTTTTTATTTAGTAATATAATTTAATTTAATTAATGTACAATGTAAGTATATGCATGAATAAAAACGGGAAATAAAATAAATGAAAATTCAAACGATTCAAACACACAATATGAGAGAAAATTTTATTGTTATTCATTAATGGCGTAGGTATTTATACTTGTTGGATCGAAAAAAATTAAATAAACGAATAAAAAAAAACCGCATCCTACTTGATTAATTAATTTACAACCCTTTATAATATTATACGCTTCTCGATTATTGTTTTCTACGTCCATTGAATGTTTCAAACAGATTAACATATTATATTATTATATATATATAGGTACATTGTGAAATATCATGGTGAGTATGTATAATATTAAACAACGACCCACCAGGGTCACTCTAAGTATAAAAATAAAAGAGCACCTTAAAATGCATACATAAGCAAAACATACGAAAAAATTGCCGGACCATAATAACAAGAAGCAACACTATTCACGAAAAATATTTATTGAGAAAGCATAGTAAATTTGAAGTTTAATAATGATTTTTGAAAGTACAGTTATCCTATTGGAAATTGTGCATATAAGTGCATGCTGTATTTTTCAAATCATTTTGAACGATATTGACAAAGTTATAGCCAATTTAACTAGAAATTAGTGTTTCATATTTTTATCATTTTTTTAGATAACATTCTCTTTGGCCCGCGTTACAATTTACAATGCACTGTCTGACACCAATGGCAACCAATAAACAAAAAAAAAACAGAGTTTGGCGGAGTGTTAAAAAAATCGGAAATTTTATTTAGGCGTCTTATAAATCTATAATGATATTTTAATTGTTCAATGCCAACGAGAGAAACCTTTATTTTTTGATTCATTTTGCTCTGCCGTCAATCCAAATGTTGCGCGATAATTGTATTGGAAAATTGCAAACAGGAACGGTCACGCTTTAAATTTATCGGTTTGCGATGGGACCTCTACAACACTCGTATCGGCGATAAACCATCGAAGCCGGTCGCGGCGGCTGACATAATAATAATATAATATCAGTATAATATTAAACGTATAATGCGCGTAATCAAAAATGGAAAAACAAATTTCCCGTAGAAACGTCGTCGTGGAATGTTTATTAATTTCGTGCCTCGGAGGACGGACGAAATATCGTCCGATGATTAATTTCTCCCGACTAGTAAATCGATAAACGATATAATATTATGATATTATACTACAGAAACACTGCAAAGACGGCGCTCAATATTATTTTCGTTATTATTATTGTAATACTTTGTCATTTCGCGTCGATGTCAACGCCGCGCAGTTGACGTAAAATGTCCGGATTTCCGGAAAAAAATATGTCTGCAGATATTTACAATAGTGTAGTGCGGCGCATAAATGATAAATTGATAAATAAAATCGCCGTTCAGCGAACTAATAGACATTGAGATATTTGTTGTTGTTGTTTTTTTTTTTCGCAGACTTATTGCTTGTGAAGAGTACATCAGAGTTAATCGTTACGCGTTCTGACCGGCCAAAAAAATCATCTGCCTATACATAATTTTGATGTCTGACCTATATAATATTGTTACAGTATAAACCTTGATTTTTGACGAATCTGCTAGTTTGCGGGTTCCGGGTGGTACACTTTAAACGTAACTACTGCGCAGGACAGCGGGCAGGTTTCGACAATAATAATTAAGGCCGTCGTTTCGAACATCGAATAAACATTCGAACGCAACGTAAACATTCTGGTGTTATTTTATGAGGTGGTAGGGTCACGGCGAGACCGCATACGGAACGTTTGAAATAATATCGACGAATATAATATAGCAAAGGGACTAAAATAATATAATATAAATGTTGGTTACTCGCTAAAAAAAATGTCGTTGCAGAGGGATCACGTCAAATCGTGAACTCGGCCTATGCCTATTATGCGTTCCATTAATAGCCAATGATCTATCATATTAGAAAAAAATATCGAAATTAAAATAATATATGAAAGCACTATATTATAAGCACGATCGTCTTTTACTTCTCCACTGCGTTTTTAAAACCTGACGCGGTAAAAAGTCTTGCATGTCGTATATAGCGTGTACCTATATCGTCGACAACGTGTGTTCGTTGCCGCCTCTCGACTCTCGAGTGAACCCCAAAAACATTAAAGGCGAACCTTTAATACGATAGTGTATAATATGTTTTTAACAGTAATTAATTATTTACGGGCCTTTAAGTCTTTGACGACGGGTAATATATATATATACTATGCACGCCGGGAGGGGTTCGCTTTTTCCCTCCTTCCTTGTCGTCGTCGGATCGGAGTGATGAGAACACGATGAGAGTTATTACGATGACGACGACGTGAGCGGCACAAAATGATTAAATTTTCATTTAATCTACTTCGTACTACTGCAAAAGGTTTTCGAACGACACGTGAAACGGTGCTTTTCGGGAGTTTTTGTCCCGTCGCATGATCACGCATATAAAAATAATAATAATAAGAGCGCGTTCTTATCAAAAACGATTTCAATTTAAATAAAAATGTATAATTTAAGTACCTGTGGCCTATTTCGTGCGCCAGTATGTATACGGATGTAAAGCCCGCCGACGGGTACGGTTTTCCAAGCGCGTCTGTAGAACCGAACTCGGCGATAATGCACGAATACTTCTCCGAACAGACACCGCCCACGGTCGCCAAACCTGCGAAATATCAATATAATAATATCATTGTCTGTGCAAACGATTGGAATATAATTTTAGAGTAATTTAGTATTTTGCTCATAACAAATCAAGTAGGTATATCGATTTTGTCTTTCAAATATTATGCTAATTAGTGTATAATATATCATTTTCATCGTTTGATATTTGACCTGATTTATAATTTTGGCATTTAAATGAGGAAACAAAATATTATGTTTTGTGGCCAGTTTGGGCTTCCGCAAAGGATCTCATAACTAGGTAATAAATACTATTTCGTACCTTTTTTTTTTTTATCATGTTTTGCCCCACATGTTCAAAGATGGTAAGGCCCGATAATTATTATAATTTTTTTGACTAAACATATATTAACACATACCTCCTAAACTGTATTATATTTCAACCACTGCTGTTCAAAAACATGCAGATTGAAATATATACAGCTCATATAAATGTTTTACCTTTTAAAACCTGTATGGAGAATGAAATACAGAACGGCTTAAATTTGGGAGAATGGAAAAATGGTTAGAGGAAAGTCCATAAATATAAAGAAAAATCCATTTTTTTTAAATTTAGTCTAATATGAACAAAAAAGCTGGGCCATTGATTAATAGATTATGGAAGGCGCCATTGTTGGATAGGATACAAGGGATCGAACCCCAAATTGAAAGAGGGATTAGGTAGCAGATTATGCCTGGCACGAAACGTAGAGTATAGTAGTACAATTACTGCGTGACCAACCTTTAAGGCATGGAGCTGTGGATGAATAGGAGTGTTGACCGAAATTATTTTGAAAACATATAGGCATATAGAAAATTCCGGAAGGTTTTAATATTCTAGATTTCAAAAAAAAAAAATAAATACTTAAAAAATAAACGCTTAAAATTACTTTCACTCAATATATCGAGTAGATATAACCAGGGATTGTCACATCAAATACGGCTTTAATGTATGTTTGCGAACCGTATATACTGTCTTCTGTGCAGGAAACTGGAAAGTGACGTAAGCAGCACAACATTTAAATTAGGAAATCCAATATGTGGGCACACGGAATTGGGCCACAATGATCCTTTTTTCAAAATGTATACGGTAATATTGGGCCACTACATTTTTATATTTATAACAGGTAGACGGTGATTAGGCCACTATTTTAGACATTTTTTTATTATTGGATCTTAAAAGCAGAAGTTTATATTAAAATTCGAAACGTTGGAACATTAAAACCCCGGAAATGAACTTTAATTCAAGATAATTATATTTATAATGAAACTAAAAAAAAAATATGAAGATGGGATAAAACTAGATTTGAATTTGTGAAATCTGTATTGCATTGTTTAAAAATAATTGTATTTTTAAGAAATTGAAAATAAAATTGAATAAATATTTGATTAATTTTAAGCACCTACTTTTATATTTTATATTTATTAACAAAAAAAAGTTTAACTATATCATTACTGCTGTAATTAATACATTTTATACGTATACTAGTATTTTTTGTATTTTAGGTATATTTGTGGTCCAATACCCGGGTGATAAAATGTAAACAAATATTGTATACGGAGCAGGTAGGTTTTTGTGGTGCACTAACAGACATCAGCGTCATGCGTATCAGAGCAGCAGATACTTGGTTATTTACTTATTTCTATTATTCTTACCCATGGTGGACCCACTCCAGTGTCCGTTTTCCGTCGCGTAAAAATCTAATCTGAAAAACAAAATCTATAATTTAATAATTTTCCTTATAGTCATGACCATAACGTGATAGTTTCAGTTGTAGCAACAATTACTAAGGAATCGTTTTTGCGAAACTAACTTAATTTAGTACGGAGTACGCGTACGAGTATGTTCAAAAATAAATCGTAAATACCTGAGCAGTGAGCACACTGCTGTGTGTATAACTATAATCCGACTTTATCGGAATGATAATTATTTTTAAAACTACACATACCATTTGTGTATAATTATTTAATAATCCGTTCATAGTTTAAACAAAAATAGTTCAAAAAGCATGTTTTACACATTATGATAAGGATAACACTCCTCATATATCGATTATGTTTTATTGTAGGTAATTGTTTTGAGTAATATTTGTTTCTATTAAAAACTAAAATTTGTTTTCATTAACAATACGGTTGTTCCGACCAATTTAAAAAGTTCGATTTTCGTTTCATTCAATACTTACAATATCTGTTACTTTATAGTTATTAGAAAAAAAAAAAAAGAGTTATTTAGCAAGATTCAGAAATCACTAAGAAGAGAAAGCCTTTACTGAGTTCTAAAATTGTATTCTTAAAAAAATGTATTTATCACCAATCTTATTAATATGTATAATATGATGCAGTGGCACAATCAATTTATTTTCTAGTTGCGCCACAATTATTATGAGACATTTCTAATAATTTAATTAAATTGTTTTTGTACACAATTCTCTAAAAATATCTATACCTCATAATTTATTTATCTTTATATTTTCGTGTAGCATTAGAAGTATTTTAATGAATTATGTTTAACCACAAGTTACACCACTCATATAGTTTCCAATTCAACTTGTACTCGCTTAACATAGTGACATCTATTAAAGCTCGGAGCACACGAATTGCGTACCATGCCAAGTAAACGAATTTTTTTTGAACGAATTGCGTCCCGGATGAATTTCGTGTTAATTTTCCACTTAATATTTTTTTTAGTGGTTTCCAAATTTATTTTTAATTTTGATAATATTTTAAAATTTTTTAACAAAAATAATAGTAAACTAAATATTTATTATAAACGTAATATTATTATATGAAAACTAGTTTTTAATGATTTGTACTTTTATAGATATTTAAAAAAAATATTACAGACTATACGGACTTACTAATCAATATGTAACTATGGATTACATGCGAGACACTATGTAAGATAACATCGTACATAGCATATACAACACCACAGTTATAAATATAAATACCTACAGAAAAAATTAAAATACTATGTGTTTATGACTTATGATTTATACTACCTATGATATTTAATTTTTATAATTTAAATTTTTTTTTAAATAGGTATGTGAATATGACGATTTATATTATGATATTATGTTTTAAAAATTTCAATTTTTTTTATAACCATGGTGATTTATACTATGATAATATTATATTTTTACAATTTAATTTTTTTTTTTTAATATGTGAATATGACGATTTATGATATTATGTTTTTACAGTTTCAATTGTTTATATAACCTGATATTATTTCAATATCACTTTAGAAACCACTCAACTATAGATAAAAAGGTAACATGAATTGCGTCCCAGACGCAATTCGTTCAAAAAGGTTCGTTTACCTGTTTTGGTACGCAATTCGTGTGCGCCCATTAAAGCTAGGTATGTAATTTATATCGTATATGCGTTTGGCGGAAACCAATATTTCTTTTTTACATATTTTAACGTATTATAATATTTGTATAATTATATAATAATATCTACCCCGAAATATAGAGTCCAATATCCCATTGTTCTTGTTTTCGATATTTCTTGTTGAAGGCGCAAAACGAATCCAATAACGAACTTCTCTCGCCGCCGTAATGCGGCAAGTCATCCGGCTGTTTTTTGAACATTTCTAGTTTGACCAAGACGATTTCAATTTTTTGTCCCAAGCTAGGGTGATGGTATAGCACTTGAACCTGAAGTCAAAAATTAACTATTAAGTTAATTTATAAATCCGTACCAAAAACCAAACGTAATTTGAAAAGTAGATATTATATACACAAATATACTATATTACTAAAGACATTTGCACTTACGACATTTCGATAACAAATCGCCAACACTGCGATAGCGAGTAAAATATTAATTTATTAATTTAAACAATTTAAAAGCATAATTTATTAAAATTAATATTATGATATTATATTATAAAGTGACGTTGTTAGACTCGTACTTTATTCGTATAGAAGTGCTATTTAAAGTTTTATATGCATCCTACGAGTAAGTGTATTATATTCTAACAAATAAGTAAAGTAAAACAATTAGGTTAATTTAAAAATTATCTTTTGTCGTTAAAGTAAAACAAAATAATAACTGTTTATTTAATTTCTTATAGAAACTATATAGGTACCATGCTATATTTTTATCATTTCATTTGTTTGTTTCATTTTAAAATATCATATAAAAAACATGATTAACAAAGCTTAAACTAACGAACCGATTCGTTAATATTTAATACAAACAGTTGATGGACGTTATTATAATATTGATAATTTTCTCATTTAAGTTAACATTACTTAGTAAAATACCAAGTAGCTTAAAAGTAACTCCAGCCTTAATGAAAAAAGAACATATAGAATTCTTTAAAAATAATTTAAATATGTCAGAATAAATGTAAAATAAAATATAGTTAAATTAAAAAAAAAAATGTAATTTATTAATAAAATAATAATTTATAATACTTATTAAAACTGTTTTGCTTATAGTGTTATATACATTATAATGTTATGCACGACAATATTTTCATAATTCATATTAAAATATACAATTAACTATGGCACAGTAATATAAAAGAAAAAGTTCCAACAAATAAACGATCTCGTTTACCTTTAGAAAGTTTATATAATGTAATTTTTATAATTAAAAAAAACTATAAAGAAGAATATATACTATGTTTATTAATATAGTATTTCATACATTTTTGTTTGATTTAAAAAGTCGATGATAAATAAAATGTTGATTAACTATTATTATCTTGACGAATTTTAATATTCTTGGGTTACACAACCCATGCATCAAATCTCTTATAGTCATACTAATATGAAATATTGGATATTGGGTGAACATTTAAAAAAATATTTTGATGTTTTTTACTTGTAATTTGGTGGGGTGGTGTGGTGGTGATGCTGGGCACAACTTTGGGTGACCCGGGATGTAAAATATAAGGTGCGCCACGAGTCACGAGTAATAATTATCTTTCAAGTATTCTATCGTGATGTATATAATATATATGCTGTATATTGTAGAGTTTTAAAAAAAACTAACTCATAACGCTTACAGCGTTTAAATTTGATCAGCCAAAGGCATTCAAATAATATTTCACAACGAGCGTGCGTAATTTTTCACGATAATCGTCAATGTTCAAATTTAATTTTCGATTTAAGAGTTTAAGACACCCACTGCAAGACTTGACTGCAGTTGACGTTTTAATATTATGCAGAGCTATCTCACCTTTAATCCGTTAATAGTAAATTTATTCAGTATCTGATTTTTGTTATTTTACAATTACTTTGTTGAACCTTTTTTTTTTAATTTTTCTCTTAATAGTATTGGACTTAACATTGGGTTTTAAAATTTCATTGTACACAGTATATACCACAAACCGATTCGTTGGTCTTATATTTAACATATTTAAGTTTCAAATTGCCGTTATCGGTTATTATATCTTACCTGAATATAATGACTTTGTAATATATAATATAATATTATTGTTATTAGTATTATTAGAAAATATCAAAATCATCAAGCTTGTAATTTATAAAATAAATATTGGATCTAAATATTATCATCTATAAATATAGAGTGACATGCGAATACCAATTCGTATTTTAGATTCTGAGTGGAGTGATAAATGTATTGATTTTACGATGATGTGTTTTTTTTTATTTTTGTGCCTGTCATCACCTTTTAGAACAGTAAAAATGCTTAGATTTTCTTCGACTGTATCTTTTCTGACAGGAAAGTGAATCCAATTGGTACTTGAGGGGCTCAAAAGTAAAAATTTCGCAGTGGTTTTCAAAAACACCGTGAAAAACTCTTAAACAAATGACCGTCGATTTCTCATGTAACGATTTTGCTATTTTGTTGTTATTCAAAAACGAATAACTGTAGGTACATGACATTTTGACTGAATGTTTATAATCGCATTTTCTATACACCATAACATTTACCAAATATTTTGACTTATTTTAAGCTGTTTACGGACATTTTCAGTTTCCATTTTTTTTTAGTTTTTTTTTCTATGAATATCGAAAAAATTTTATTTCTTGTGTTAAAAAGCGTGAAAATTTAATGCAAAGCTTCTGATATATTGTTACAGCTGCAGTTGAAAAATATTTAAAATACATAGGCATAATTTTTTTTATAAGCATTTAAAGTTCAAATTTTTACAAAATTTATCACATTTTAAATTTAATAACTATTTTGTAGTTAAAAATGTATAAAATGTTCAATTTTTATAGCTAAGGATTGAAAATTTAAAGCAAGATTCCACATAAATAGGTTATTTACAAATTAATTTATTTACCTTAATACCATCAAATATACTAAGTAATATCATAGGCTGACTGACCATTTTCGTTCAGAATCGTTTTTCTTATACAATGATATTATATCATTGATTTCAAATTTAACACCATCCATTACAGTGACCCACTTGTAACCTACTTAGCAAAGAGCTACAGGGCTACAGAGCGTCATCCACTTACTCACGTTTTTGATCTATTACCTATATCATATCCAATCTTAATCTTATTTAGAGTTAAAATATATTCTTCACTACCGGTATATTTTTTTCAGTGAAATATCTACAGAAAAATTAAGTCAGTCACATAGTTTTTGATAGCTGAAACTCTAAACACAATATTGATTACACGAAACCAAAATAAAATACAAAACCCCAATGGCCTTACCCAATATATACCTAATAATTTTTCGGCTTGTATGAACTAAGATGTAACAAAAACCCGAAACCCATAAAATCTCTTTGCATAAGCCCTAATTATAATCGATGTTTTTTTGTTATCGATTTCGACGTTCTATGAGTAATTTTATTGATTTACGATAAGGGTCTATTAATTGTACCAATCTCTAATAACTCATCAGAAGTGAACGAATAAAAATAGTAATATTTTGTTAACCAGGTATTGGACTTCATCGTGTTTTAAATATTGAAATTATTATAATATCGTCTGTCGATACATTTTAATAATATATATAATACTATCATCATTGTATGACGTCGATCCTATAGTATAAAACATAATATACTCACGGCGTTGACGTAAGCGAGAATCATGTCGGCGAGGTGTTCGTCGTCGTGTTTAAAGTACTCCGAAAATGTTTTGTACGCCGCTTCGTCAAAATAGAGCGCCGTCTCCAATACGGGCATAGCCGCTGCCGCCACCGCCGCCGCCGCCGTTCCATCCTCGACGTATTTCGTGTCCTCTACCTGCGTGGCAAAATATTTAATTAAAATCCTGCAGGGTGGAGTGAAACGCAAACGGAGGGACGGGTAAAGGAGAAAACGCGACGACAACGACAACAAAAAAAAAACGTTACTAATTTTTATACTCACAAAAAGGTCTGGTGACATGAAAGCATAGTTTTCGCCGGGTCTTCGCAATACGTCTACGGACGAGAGAAAAAATAAATAAATACAAACTGTCAAGAGGAATATATTGTATTAAAGTCCTAAACGTCGTCGGGGCCAAAAGAAGAACGGGAATTACAGAACTTAAAGTTTTCCTTTTTCTCTTATTTATTTTTCGTTTTTATAACGCGCCGCCGTGTCTTCGGAAGTCCTATCACGCCCGGCTGTTGTAGGTATATGACGTATAAGCAGCAGCCGTAATGTAATAATATTATACTATATATAAATATAGGTACATCAGAAACACATAGAAACAAGAAACGTATACCGTCACGACTTGGACGCCGGCCGAACATGGACACTATTAGATCATGGCCTTGGAATATTTAGTCCTCCTGCTATAATTTTAGTTTACTATGCAATTGTTGGATTTACCAATTGAATACTATACAACAGAATATAAATTTATCGAATACACCACAATATGTTAAGAAAGTATAATATAGATCATAATAAGTTGTATATTTTTCAATACAACAGAATAAAAATTTATCGAATATACCACAATATGTTAAGAAAGTATTATTTATTTACCTAAGTATTTAAATACGAATCTATTTAATGAATGGTTTATTATACAAGTTTTTTAAATAATTTTTTTCAATGCTTACTAGGTATAGGTATAGGTAATATTATATTTATTTTTTATCTATAACTTGCGTATATTTCTAATCTAAAAGTAAACTAATAAGTAATAACCATCGTTGTTGAATTCCTAAAAGATAATAATAAAAACAAAAAAATAAAATAATAATTATACAATACTAAAATGTTGATTAAATTTTACCATAGTATAAAAACGTGGTTCCACATCCAGTAAACAATAGTTATTCAACGATAAAAATATAATCAAATATTATAATCAATTATTTTCCAATCACCTATCAAACATGGTTATGATCGAATGGGAAAATCTTCCGGAGTCTATGATTCTGTTTTAATATAAAAATGTTCTGTTTTATGCCTTGTGATTTCAGTTCCTAAATATTAGTCGTGCAGTGTTATTGTCAGGGATTTGCACTAGAATTAACCCGAACCCTTAAAAAATCAAACACCCGAAACCAATATCACCAGAATGATTTTTTTTTCCAAAACACTAGAATTAACCGAAATCCAAATAAAATTTTATTTTATCTATTTCCTGTGAATATTATTTAATTTGTGTAAAAAATTCATTGATAATGAATTATATATGTATTAATAATAATAAAAAAACACAGGCACAAAAAAAAATACGCTGATATGTATTTACGTAAGTATCCGTTCACTCTTTTAATACTTTTTTGGTTTTTTTTCTGAACTACTATTATAGTCACCCGTATAAACCAATGATATCTCGAATAATAACGGTTATTAACACCCAAACAACTGTTTAAATGATGTATTCCTGTGTTTAAACACCCGAATACATCCAGCACCCAACACCCGAAACCCGAATAAACAATACGGGTGCAAAGCTCTGATTGTTATACTATACACAATGGGTTATTATCTTTCATACAATCATGCATTCAATCTGAGGCTCAATCACAGTCCATACTATACGTTCCCTAACTATGTCGAGGCCTTATTATGTGACTTTCATCACTTAAATTAAATAACTGCTCAACTCTCTCTCATTAGACTACATTTAAAATATGTTTTTCTTATATAGGTAGGTATAGACACCTACTCTATCCTCAAATATATCATGATAAAACCATCTTTCATTTTATCATCTATATTGGTTTCAATATTATTTAAAAATGTATGAGATTTAAGTGTCATTTTTTTTATTTAGTTATTAATCATAAAATGGTTGACATTTTTATAAGTTATTATATTTATTTTTAGAATTTTGATGTCCAAGGTTTAAAAAGATTTCGCCCCATGGATTTAATACATTTTTCTTCCTTATCACCTCAAATTGTCTTTGTACTAAAATACTACTACATATCACATCGATTATGTACAAATAAATAAAATAAGCGATTTTCATTTTATTGCGTTAAAATCGTATGTATATTAGAATATTTTTTTATAACTTTTGATATCTAAAAGTAAAAAAAAATATAACTTGATTTTGTGGGAGGACCTCAATAAAGCGAGGTCCGAGGAATTTGGTGTTAACGACTTTCGTCAATTCCAGCCCAAATATATCTTTATTAAAAAAAATAAAAAGTAAAAATATTGGTTAATGAAATTGTGAATCTATAATTTGTTTGGTGCGCAATAGTTCGTTTTGTAATTTTCAGGTGGAAAAAGGTAAAGTTTTACACAAAATAAAGTTATTATAATTATTACAGCCATCTGTCACCCGTTTGGTAATAATATGTTCACTACCTAAATATAGTGGTTGCACGTCTCAGATCTGAATTCAAAATTCGAGTCGGTTACGATAACATATGCGAGATTTGAAGAAAGCTGTACTTGGAACTTGTATAATTTGCACGCGGGTACACTGGAACAACATAACCATCACGCACCCTAAAATGTAATTAAAATAGTTATCGGGGAGAAACGCGTATAATCACATACATATACCTATGTTCTAGCAACTTCCGGAAATAAAGAATACAATACAATACATTTTAACTATTAAAATAAATTAATTATTGCACTCAACGTACGCGTATATCCTATATAGCGATATTATACACTTATGAATTATTCAAACCGACGTAATAATATTTCTTGGACTGAAATTCCAAAAAAAATATGGAAACGACAATACGCTACAGTTTCGACGACGTTAAAATTGCATTTGTATTTCGTTTAGCGTACGTTTAGAGACGTTTCAGAATAACTGCGTGTGAAATACGTTTTTTTTAACGCAATTCACGCGCGTTATGTGCTATATAAATATTAAAAAGTTTTCCGCAACGTACTTATACGCGTATAATATATAGATAAGTCGAAAACTTAACATCGATTCGATTTTTATATTTCCTCGAAAAGTTGCCAAACATATTATTATATGCAGCAAGCACTGCTGCAGTCTCGTTTTGTTCGTTATTGTGTCCTCCCGAATCCGTGTGCCACTTTGCTACAGCTGTACGTTATTAACACGATATCTTTTTATCGCCACTTCCTTGCTGTTATAATAGATCGCTACGGCTTATACATTTGTACTGCACATCGTCTACAACTAAACCTGACCGATTTTAAATAGATTATGTATTTGACGTTTGGTAAAATATAATCACGTATATGTGACGAGTCACCTAGCCGATGCACAGATATCTTATTTTAAACGATCTGTAAACATAGTTTCTAGGATAAATGAAAACATTTAAACCAATATTATGTTAAAAAATAGGCGTTTTTAAGTAATGGCCTGAAATTAGGTCAAATGTATGACGAAAAAATAATGAGACTCGAGCCCCTAAATTATACAAAGGCCCAGCTGTTTACGTCTATGTTTATATATTTATATACTATTACTATAATAACGATGTTAACTGTCACTATTTCAATTATCACGTCATTCTATCTCATTATTATAGGCGTGTGCATGGGGTGTGCAGGGTACACGGGCGAAGGCGGGTTATACAGATAGTTATAATAATATGATCATTAGGTTTTCTTAAAATTTAAGTTTAATCAATGGACCAGACTTAAAAAGTAAGTAACTGTTGTTAAGATTGGCGTTTATATCTATAATATGCGTATCATGTGAACAATATTGGTACCTAACCTATACGGCTATTACACCTATACCTATAATTTTAGTATTGTACAATATTAATTTTGTTTGCAATTTCTATGTATACCTATGTATTTTAACATAGATGAACGTTGTACTCACTGAATCCATCGGTCCACGTGTGATTTATTGTCGGCGCTCGTTTCAAAATGAACGCATTTCTACCATCGTCGTCACACCGATACCGACAAAGCCCGGCACTTACGGACTGCAGTTCGTACGTGACGTCCGGCAGGAAGACAATACCATTCTGTAGATAATGAGCGAGAACGGTTTATCAATATAATATAACATCGACGAATATTGTATTATTATCGAATTTTGCAGTCACACTGGTTCATAGATAATAGATATAATATGGAAAGTTCATGGCTATATTAACACTGCATGGGGCTGCGGTCTTTTTTTTGGGAAAGAGAAAATATCCTATAAATAAATTACCTACTCTGGGGTACCTACCTTTGAGTAATTTATGACATTAGTTTTACTTATACTAATAATAAAATATATATTACCTACTTTAATTAAATATAATTACCCCATATAAACTCATAATTGTTAGTAATAAGTGACCGCATGATAAACTCCAATAGCCTATCCACTTCTATATTATCTATGTTCTGGTCGCGAACAGTGTTCGAACATGGGGCTTACTTTGGCAACTTACTTTGGAGCTCCCCGGACAGTAAGTAAATGCTGCAGTCACGCCTCCGTCTCCGGTACGACTTATCCGATGCATATAATGACATCGTCTCGGTGACTTTTCCTCATATGTCACCGACTCTGAATCGTCTCGTATTTGCCACACAAAATCTTCGCTGATCAAACGGTCGTTGGGTTCCAAGAACAACTTCACTGATCTATGTATAATAATATATTTACAAATGTAATATAATATGTATACAATAAATAACGATAACCAATAAGACGAAATACACATAATATATTATTTTACATTAATTGGTCATAAAAAAAAAAAAAAAAACATATCAATAGTCTTGGCTAAATAGACACGATTTAAAAACATATATATACTTGAAGAGAAGTCATTGACCGTAGTGGTCAAATAATATGTTACCCATCGAAAAATTTCATCTGTCAGGGCTTAGACGCAAAAATAGAATAAAATATTTTCCAAAATATAATTTTTGCATTAATCGACAGGAGTAAACGCGATGGAGTAATTAATTATACTATAAAGCTTAATTTTTAAAACGAGCCGGACGAGCTTATACACAAATCCACCTGTCCAGAGTAAGAGTTGTACACACAATACTCTATAAATCTTAAGCAAAATTTTTCCTTGCGCACAAATTTAAAGTTTCATGGCACGTGTAAAAAACACGCAATTCTAATAAAACGGTTCTTCTCGTATTAATTGGACAGCTCAAGAAAGCATAATATAATGGTGGCGTTCTTAATGCACCCGAACACGGATACCGTGGTTTGTATAGATATAACCCCATACATTTTATCTAGTCAAATATTCAACTCTTATTTTATTGGTATGTATTTAAAAAGTATATTGCATACTTAATTTATTATGGTATATAGATTTGTAATTTACATGCATATCGGGGAGGTGGAAAAGATGTTTTGTTCTTTTCGATATCGTAATTATTATTCGTCGTCGTTTGGTAAATATTTACTAAAATGATAGTATTATATTATTGTGGCAGCACACTGCACAAGTTGTGGATTTCAAAACGTTCTGCTGCAGGAAACAACTCTCGAGTGGTCAAATTGGGTATAAACGAAGATGAGAATATATCTCAAGACGGACTCGAAAAAAGCCCACTCGAGATAAAAAGAAAGTTTTATTATACAGCGATCAAAGTGACGCGTTGGCTGTATATATATGAAAGTATGTACGACGATTCGCGGTGCTACGGGTGGCGGGAGCAAAGAAAGAGTAGAAAAAAGCTCGTGACTAAGATGGAAATGTCTAGATAGACCAACGAGGCCTATATACATATACATGCTTCAGTGACAAGGAGTATATATATAAAAACGACTTTATCTAAGTTGTCGCCCGGCTTCAAATTAAAGTGGACCTATTAAGATAGTGTAATAATAATGAAGCACGCGAGACGACGGTATGATACGCGTGTGACTGGAATAGACACGATGACAAAATGTGTAAAAAGAGATTAGGTACTAATTATTATTATTATTTTTAAAAATAAAACAACGGAGTAAAATAAATAATGCGCACAACGTACAAGAGCGCGCTCGTCTATATAAACATTTGACGTCGAAAAATGTCGTTGCGTAAACGATATACAGGGCAGAGCAACGACGACGATATACCGTCCCTCGGGAAAAATCATTACTACCTAGATACCTACTTTTTCCAGGGCTTATAATAATATTATCGAAATCAGAATTTAAAAAATATTATTATTATTATTATAGCACACCTACGACGCTGAACCTATATAAATACACACAAACACATATTATAATATATCTAATATATTATATATGTGTAGATCGAAGGGATGATATTGATGTTTTTTAATCTCGGGTATTCCGTCGCATATTTGGGAGTAAAAACCCTATCTATTTATGACGGGCTAGCCATAAAACCGGACCCCTTGTCCAATTTCGGTGGGTGGAATAAAAAACCACGATGAATAAATATAAATGTTTTTTCCCCCATATATATGTATATACCTATATACACCGAAATGGGCCAATTTCATACACTGATACCTCCGAAATGGGTACTTTATCCCCACCGCATTGCTGTTAATATTTTCTCGATCAGTAACACTATTTTATAGTCGGTCATCTTCTAAATGAATATTGAAAAAAATAAAATTGGTGGTTTTAGTTATACCTAAAAAATTAGAAAAAATACGTGATCATATTTCAAAATATTCACCGTCACACTATTGTTGAATGCACACAGCGCAATCGTGTTTGCTTTGTGGGAAGCGATTTATTAAAATATAAAATGGAAAAAAGAAAACTGATTCGATTTTTAGCCATATACCCGAATTTGAAAGTTGTTGCTGTAATGGAGCATATAATATAATACTATAATAGTAGCAACATATAGTAGTAACAAATGTGTAAAAAATCAGATTTTTCCCAAGAATTCACGAAATTACGTTTAATGTTACTTTTGAGTTTGAATACACCGAACAAAATATTATATAAAATGAAATATCGAACGAAATGAAACTATTTTAAGTTTGGTAGAGAGGAGTTGCACATCGATGACTCAGGGGTTGTACGCTATCATGGTGACTGTCACTGCCACTCCTGATGAAGGCATAAATAAGATACATATAACAATAAATTGGTTCGATATTGAACGTATTATTTTGTGCATAAAAGGAAATTTTGAAAAAAATATTATTTTTTTCGATGGTGATTATTAAAAAAAAAATATGTACTACCTATAAGTATATAAAGGTCGCTATTTAAAGAAATAAATCGATATGACAAAACACATTGCACACGAAACGCATACAGTGCTTATAACAGTATAAGTATATAAAGTTTTACAAGATGGGGAAAATATACCTTTATCATATTATTATAATTCGATTTGAAAAAAAAAAATAAAAATCAAGAATTGACTGAGAAAACGAGTCTTGCGTGAAAAATATAGTCACCCCGAGCGGCAGCAGAACATCTCGCACAAATGTTTCCGGTGGGCCGGGGCAAAGAGATTGCTATGGAAATGCTATTTTTGTAATATTTGTATCTCATCTCATCTCTCTATCTATCTATCTATCTACCTATCTATCTATCTCTACGTCGTTTCCATGCATGCGAACGTGTTAAAAAAAAAAAGAAATAGAAATTTCGTCCGATAGAAGCGCCGCATATGACGTTTTATGACATATAGGGTGACTTTTTCGGCTTCTGACATTTTCGAACAAAACCATTTTCAAGTGAATCCAAGTGCCCAGGATGCAGAATTACACCAGACTAGAGTATTACAAAAAAATCTAATTTATCATCTATTATCCTTTGTCAGCAATTATAATAATATTAATGTTTAACGGGGTATTCGATATTTTCATCAGTGAACTATACGAGTTTCTGATAATATGACTACACATAAATAGTCGTTACGAAAAACGACGACGTATCATATCATCGTTTATCGATTCGATAAATGTTTTATTCGTACAATCGTACGAGGGCTTAAGGCTTATAGACGCGATCAGAATGTAGAGTTTCAGCAGGTAATACACGAACTATTTTGATATTAGGTAGGTATATTGATATGATAGTATTATTAATTCAATATTTGACGATTATAATGCTTACTATGGTTTAAGCAGCAGTCATGTTTAAGAAAACGTGATTAAAATTTCGCGTCGAAGCCGTTCAAAATTGTCGTAAGACATAATATTTTATAATATTATACAGAGGACGGGATGTATAGTACGAATCGCGTAAAACGTTTTTTTGAAGAGGTGAAAAAATCCATCTGGGAAAAAGAACTCGTTGCTGGTTAAAATAAATCACCCTGTGATGTACGCACGTACCTCCACGTAATATAACGTGCTCGATCATTAGTTCCGGTTCCTTGAATTCGCCTCGGACGTTTTTCCCTCGCTCGTAGTCGTACAACGCCTGACGATGCAACAACACACACACACGTTATTTAAACATGGTACATATTATTATTATTTTTATTATTATGTAAACTTCGTGGAGGAATTTTCCGCACTTGTGATGTTTACTCGTCATACTACAATCGCACGTACTTCCCTTTCGGGCCTAAATAAAGATGCTTAGCGCCCCTAGTTTTGAGTTCGGCCACCTCATAACTCTCATTAAATCTTGATAGTTTAATGTGTAATGTGTACTGTTGTACAAATCTCCATTATTCAATATGACGTGATTATAATAATACATTATATATGTGGGGGGGGGGTAGAAGTTACTCTTTGTGCAATCCACGATTTTATGACAGATTGGATAAATATGGAATACCTCCAGATTTTTCATTGAAATTGAACCTTAATTTTGATACTCCAAGTACCCAAATATATCATGTATCCGTCGAACAGTGAAAAAAATTGTACCTATATTCAATAACACAGAACACTATATAAATATAGGCTTCAGAAATAGGGCAGGTAATAATATTATTTTTTTTTTTTTTACTTAAATAGGCAGTTTTCGTAAAAAATTTAAATCTGTGATTAAAATTTGTAACGAATTAAAAAATAACAAACACTAAATTTGTTATAAATTATCTAGTAAGGAACGGTTTGAGTTAAAATATACGAGTTGATTATTTTGTTTTGGGAAAAAAAATTTTACCGTACTTTTTTTTGTGTATTATGTTATATATTTTATAAAGTGAAATGAAAATATAAAGGTCATAATCGTAAATTAAATAAAAATAGGCTCGTTTAACGCAATAATAATACAGTGTTAATTATAATATTAAATATTATGTAGGATACCTGCCAAAAGCAAAAAATGTGCAATCTGGTCGGTTTGCGGGATCGGATAACATGACCACCTCGTACTCGGGTGCGTCCGCTGGATCGGACACTCCGAAGTAATAGTTCAGCTCGTCCACCGTCATCGCATCGTGTAAGCCCTGTGTGAGTGAAAAAAAAAACAAATGATATAATATATTATAAAAACTTGTTAGTATTCCGTGGGGGAAGTAGACGAGTTGTCGCTTTTTCATTAGGGCTAAAATATTCTCAGATGATGGTCGGCCGCCTCGGACTTACAAAGTACTGGTGTAGTAAATTAACTTAACGCGTGGAAACAATTTTGCAGTATGAACGCCAACATTTGAAACGTTTAAAAGGTTGAAATTCGTAAGCACTTGGTGTGATATGTAAATTAACCGTGTTATAAGTCATAAATAATTATATCATTATTGGTACTCTGTGATAGCACAATATATATAAAACATAATATAACGGTATAATCAGTGATAAATATCGCCAAGTGATCCAATTGACTAATTGAGTCCAAATAAGAAGTATACCTATATCGAGTATCGACTATCTATATAAAAGGACCTCAATTTCCTCCCCCTCCAGGACCACAGCCTCAAATATATTTAACATGGCCGTGGCCTATCCATTTCTTTATTATCTATGGACTATGTTGTGCAATCACTTCTTGTCACAGACATGACTACTATACTATATAGAAATCTATGAATCTTGTTTATTAGTATATGGTTAAATATCTATGGAGTTATCATATATTTTACTAATTATTTTTTGTGTAATAAACGGTTAGGATCAATTTCAAAATATGGACTTATCTGGTTGTTACGAAAAGCCATCGACCATAATACCAACATTTTGATTTGAATAGAAGATTAGACAATTTTCAGAATTTTGAAAGTATTTCCGGAAATAGGTAAAGCTGAACTCAAGTTACTTCCTCACAAAAATGGACTTTTTATAGGTCCACGGAATTTTGTGAAAATTTAATGATTGGAATTTGTGATCTATTTTTTATGTTGTTTCTCCCAAAGAGTTTGGAAAAACGAGTTATTGCTCCAGCATTATTCATTTGTCATATCAAATTATACTGTTTATTAAATAAATACAAATTATTATACTAGGTATACCTATATTTCTTGCGAAAACTATAATATTGTTGTTTGACAAAAATTTTTTTTTAGTTAAATACAATCCATATGTAAAAATAAATTTGTAGGTAATTATATGATGTTATTAGAATATTTCGTGTACATAAAATGTCACACGTGGTCCTCAGATCAAACAAAAACTTTTTAAAATATTTTAGAATTCCTACGCATGTTTGTCATAAGGGCCACGAAAAATTGAAACTCGCATCGCTGTACAGTATACTTTGGAATGATAATTCAATAATAATAAAAAAA
This sequence comes from Sitobion miscanthi, assembly GCA_008086715.1. Classification (NCBI taxonomy): domain Eukaryota; kingdom Metazoa; phylum Arthropoda; class Insecta; order Hemiptera; family Aphididae; genus Sitobion; species Sitobion miscanthi. The sequence continues at coordinate 9,451,294 of CM017800.1, read as the reverse complement.
TTAATAATAATGATAATATCGTCACGCCTCACGTCGTACGTAAGTGAAATAAAAAAAAAAAAATGAATAAATAAAATGTTTTAAACTATAACAGTCTAAAAAATCTTATAAAAACGTAACCCGTTGACAGGGTTTTTACATTTTTGTGTACCGTATTAATTTTATATCAACGACTTTGCGTAGGTATGCATAATTTACGAGTAGAAAACTCTAATAAAAAAATCAAAATTGAGTTAAATAAAGCGTGCTTTACACTGTTATAAGATAACAATATAATATTTAGGTACACTAAAACGTATCACCAAGTACCAAGTACCATCAAGATTCACTAGAAAACAACCATTGAAAATTTCATGAATATACGTTAATTTTTTTTTAAAGTTACACCAAAAACCAAAATCGATTTTGTCAAAAACCGATCTTGCGTAAAAATTCCCATTTTTCCTTAATTTTTATGTTGTTTTTCCTGGCGCTTTTGAAAACTATTGATAATTTTAAAATTTGACCTCCCAAATGCACCAGATCCAGATTCACTTTTCTATTGAACAAGATATTGTTGAAGAAAATTGAAGTAGTTTAACTGCCCCAAACCTTGATGACAGCACAAAAAAAAATACACACATCATTGTAAAATCAATACGTTCGCCGCTCTGCTCAGAATCTAAAATATAGTTTAGTAATAATTTAAACACAGTAAGAAAAAAAAGAAATTACTTTTGGTACATTTTACACATTTTAGATTCTGAGAGGAACGATGAATGTATTGATTTTACAATGATGTGTTTTTTTTTTTGTGTGTCTGTCATCACGGTTTGGGGCAGTAAAACTGCTTCGATTTTTTTCAACAGTATTTAGTTCGATGGGAAAGCGAAACTAGTTATACATCATGATGTATACATTTTGTATACATTTATACCCCTAAGCCTGGTATATTGAAATTAAAAATTAATATATTTGAAAATATTTTGTGTTATACTATGTCTTTATTTTCCACAATTATAAGTAAAGGTCAGAAAATATAGGTACATCATTATGTATTATTGATAATTTATATGAATATTTTGTAAGTGATACGAGTAGTGTTCAAAATGTTTATAATTAATTTTTATGTCATATTCATATTTATTATACTAACGTTATTTTTCGAAACTTTGTTTTGAAAAAAAAATTAAAATATTAGTTTATAATTCTTTTATACTGTAATAATTGTTAATTATAAAAGTTATATTTTGTATTAAATACGTATTACAATCATTGATTAAATATACTTATTTAATCAATGTTCCACTGTATTATTCATAACCTTTTGAAAAATAAAAAAATATTTATTTTAAGTCTGTATTACCTACCCAATAGTGTATCTGTTTATATTATTTTTTAATATACTATTTGTATAGTATATACTTAATTCATTTTTAATCTTTTCTTGTTAAATGGGTAATCAATATTTTCGAACTTGTATTTTGTTATTTGTGTTAATACAGTTTAATAAACATGCATGATTTGATAACAGTACTCTTTTGATTTTTATAGATAAAAATTATGGTATAGGTACCTAAAACTTTTGTAGCATTATTTACTTTTAACATATCAGCAAAAATTGTATACTGTATAGTGTATTGGTGTATCAAACAATTCATATTCTAGTAGAACTATCGAACGACGTGAAACTTGGTGGCGATTCCGTGTATCTTTTATTATCCCGCAAATATCGTGGTCTAGTTTAATCAGCTAGTGCAAGCTCCTTATCTTTAATCTTCATGATCATATCATAGAATTCAAAAACCCAATAAATCAATAAATCCATATTACAGACTGTAAAAATTAGCTGCTCTAAACTGAAAATTCTCATGGTAATTCAACAAAGAAAAAACTTAAACAATTGAATGATAAAAAATATTTAAAAATAGAATTTTCTAGTGGCTCAGCGTGGCGCAGTGGCTGAAATCAATCACGAGACGTGATTGAGAGTAAGCAACGGCCGCTGCCACTAGTTCTCGGATGGGCGACCACCCGGGTTTGTAGTGCGCAAAAACCTTGCCACACATGCACGTGTTCCTAACCGGCCGTACCAACCGTCCCAACCCTACAGTACCAACCCCACCAACCTTACAGATTAATGACCTCAATCGTCGTAGCCTTAAAACCGAATAAAAAAAAAAAAAAAAAAAAGGAATTATCTAATTAAAACATTGTTTTGTAAAGACAAACTTGAAACGACTTAAAAATGTGTAATAAAACATTAATACTTTTTAAATAAAGAGTGTTCTGCATAAACGAAACAACACGGTATTATACACGATCCATTATAGATTGATATAACCTCAGATATAATATAATGCAACTGAATAGCCGACTTGGATTTAGGTAATATTGAAGTCGGTAAAATGACTGACTTTTGTAATCACAGAGTCCGTGTTCATTGGGATGTGCTTGAGTTATGACAATAATCAAAATAAATTAACAAATTGGATTTCTAATCGGTTTTTATCAATGACGAAATTATAAAAAACACGGGCCTATTTGATAAGAAAAATTAGCCATTTCCCGCGGACTTAAAGCATTAAATACCGAGTATAGAAATTCGGCTACTTATATAGTTGTATTTTATATTTTTGGATAAAACCACATATGATTTATAAAAATACTTACATATTATATTATATTTTTATGTCTAAAAATAAAATTGATTAACACTTGCTTATCGTTTAATTTTAATGTTCACTCTTAACAAGTAACAACCTGAGGTACACTAATACACTCGGTGGTGGTTCTGGCTGTTGGTCAAAAATATTTAGGAGTGAGCGCAATAGATAATTGTATAATATATGTTGTAAGTTATACCAATATATATTACTTATTTACTTAGACTTCTCGCGGCACCGAGCGAATACATTTACGGACGAAAGATAAAAATATGAAATCGGTATTGAAAATATTTGGCAAAACAAACAAGTAGTGTTATACAAGTCGGAGGACGAGTAATATATAATTTATCGTTCAATTATTTTATCTATCTGCTTTATACCGTTGTTACAATAATATAGTTTGTAAAGTTTTATTTTTTTATAAACGTTATTAGATAGTAATAATTTTATTATTATTATTACTATTGCGATCGAAGAAAACGTTACCCAATAACAATAATGACTATTTTAAAACTGTCTTATCCGTTATTATTATATTATATTATACATATATACATGCGCAAGTATGTATTCGCAATGTAATTGAAGCTGTGTTGAGGTTTTTTTTGCAGTTTGCTTCGTCAAAATATCATTTTTTGAAAACGTTTCGTACAATATTTTCTACGGCATCGCGTGGACTGAGCATAAATTGTAATGGATTTATGTATTATACTTGCCCGGGAACGCATTATTTATATATTATGTATTATATAAAACGCATTTTATTCGTTCTGACTCGTATTCTATATGCTTTTTATTTCTCAAACCATCTTCGAGGGCTTGGCTGGAGAATTATGAATAAAAAACATATGCAGGGTGCTTTAATTGATGAAAGTTGGACTCAATTCTGCTTAATCTATGCGTCAAAAATATAACTAGGATATTATGATTTATGAAAGAAAATGTTGAGCGACGATTTCGTTATCATGTACTTACTACCTTTCCCCCTGGTTAGTGTACCACTATAACCTCGATGGTGAAATGTTATTACGTAGATGGTAGATTTGTGGACTTGTTTGCTCGTCTGTTACCTTATTATTGCATTCTATTCTCAAGAAACATAGTATATCGACTGTGATAAACCTATTGGGTCTCATCACCGCCATGCGATGTTTGTACTATACTACTATATTGTATAATTTTTAATTGGCACGACTAAGTGGTAATTATTTTGACTGTGATTTTAATTGGAGAAAATACCCATTTGGCGCAAAATCGGATTATCAATAATACGTAGACATATAACTTCCGGTGTGAGAATTTTATCTGGTGTGTGGAACGAGGTACCTATAATAATTATATAATAATTTGATGCTCTCTATTATTTTTGCTCTGTTACATAATCACGCGTAATACGTTTAACTGTCGGGGACGGATAACTCGGATAACCCGACGAACGAGAGAGACTGCAGCGAACTAGTTTAATTTATAATTGCCGAACAAACAGAGCAAATTATTATTATTTATTGATCAATGCTCAGACTCATTAGTCTTACCTATAGCATACGGTATATAATATTATATATACACCAATGACGATACAGGGAGATAATATGATGGCTGCGGTGAAAACGAATATAATATTATGTAATTTCAAATTATTATAGATTTAAAACCATTTGTTTTTCGTGATTTTACTAGAAAAAAATATAATATGCGAATTTTTCAAACCATACACATAGCAGTAAACATTCGCAAGCTTGTTTTGTATAGGTATAATAACAATATGCGCTACGGTCAATGATATTCATGTGTGAGATGACAAAGTCACTGGCTGAGAAATTTTTCTCATAATTTGCTTAATGATTGGGAAATGTTGAAATTGTATTTCTCTGCCATTGAAGTCAATGGTCAGTTAAGTGTGTTGTGTTCCCTTTTCGGTTATATCCGTTGCGGGTTTGTAAGTTCGTCTTCGATGAGAAAACAACTATATTATTTTAAGATTGATTTCCGGAGGATCTTATTAGGTAATAAATAAATAGTCTTTTGATTTACTTAACGAATTAATACGAATTCACATGAGTCCTGTGTGTGATATAAAATACGATTGCCGGCGACGCTCATTCGGTATTTCGTTATTGCGTCGACAGGCATTGCAAAAAAGTGCTTATTATGCTAATTACTAATAAATTATAAACAGGGGTTCGTAACAAGTGAAACACAATGTTGACGTTGAATACATATTCTTACTATGAAAGATGCATCGGTACAAAAATGTACTTTGTATAGGTACAACACGTTATCTGATAAAAACGTTAAAGTAGACATACTAAAATTTCTATGCAGATTTCAAAGTATATGCCTACAACTGTTCTAATATCTCAATACTTGATGTCAATACGGCTTGAGGTTCCCCACGAAATTTTCTCGCAGCTACTATTTTGTATGATATTTCCTACTTAACTGAAGGTTGTTGATTGTTGTTCAAGATCTTTGTGAAAAAAAAACTTTGTTTGAGACATCTGTGCGCTGCAGTTTTATGATGTAATTATAGGAAATATTACGTATAATATATTGGTTACAGAGCGATTCACTGAACACGCTCAGCCACATTGTCCTCATTTACTTAAATTCTGATTTCTGGAATTGTTAAGTATACTTAAATACCAGAAAATCTTACAATATTTAGATTTTTTATGTAATTTTAGGAATGTTCAGTGACCAGTTGTGGTGTTACCAACTTTTTTTTCAAATGAGAATAACCACTTTTTCTCGTAAAATGTTAAGCAGATAACTATTTTAAAAGAATTTTTTCAAGCTCCATGATAATGAGTTTGGATGATATGAGATGATATAGGGATTATGACTTATGAGTACATTGGACAATTTTAGCTATTTAAAGAAAGTATTAAAAAATTAGGAAATTGATAAATAAAAAAATTAAAATAAAATAAAATATAATCATCATCCAACATTTTACAATTTGTAAAAACTTTCTGAGTTTAATAAATATAATATTTAACATCTATTTTATTTGTAATAGGTATAATTTTTAAAGACTATTATCCTTAATATTAATATATTTCAATAACTTGAAAACTCCTCGGTCGAAATTGTTTTAGATTAATCAAAATTTGCAAAAAAATCATCTGCTTTACAATTTCCAGATAAATGGTTAGTTCTTATTTTTAAAAAAAAAAGAAGTTTGTATCACCTTACAAAACTATTGAAATGGTGTTATAAATTTAAATAATTTTCCAAAATTAAAATATGAATAATTGTATTGTCAAATGAAAAAAATGGGAGTGAGCATGCTTGGAGAATCACTCTGTACATAAATATGTGTATATTTTATAAACCAATATTATAGTAAAGTTCTCCTTCATACCACTCGGAATGGAAAATTGTTCATTTTACAACACAGGCGAATTATATTATTACATTCCAAAGTTTTAATGGTCAAGTGAATGTGAAAACTTTATTTTAAACCAAACTATTTTAAGACAATAACAGTTCCAAACACCTTGTCCCGTGCCCCGAGATCTCAATGATTATTATTACTATTATATTAAAAACAAAAATCGTATATAGGATATTACATTTTCAGATCATACAAAATGTTCTGAAAATATAAGGCAATTTAATGCTTGTAAGACACATTATACGAGTACGGTTAAAGTGAGTGAATAGAAACAGTTTTACACATTTAAGTTGTTATATCTCTGGATCTAAAATATGCACAACGCTTTCAAGCACATCAACATTTGGGTAAATAGAGAAGGTGTGATATATACACACGGGACATTTGATTACGTGACATTACTACAGGTACTGGCTTTGAGATGACAAACTATATTATTATGATTAAGTATTTAATATATAGTAGAAGTTATTTTTATTAATTTATGTAGCTATAATAATAGCTTTAGGTATATATGATTACGTAGGTACCTAATTAGTAATTATATAGGTACCAATTGATTATTTTATTTTTTGTTTTTCTACAACATTTGTCGTCGTAAAAATACTATGCTAATAGTTTCAATTAATAAACCATGAAATTATAATATTATAAACACTTTATTTTTACTTTCATTATCATATCTACATATGACTACATATAAATGAATTTATTATTAATATTAATTTTTATTTTATGATTACATTTTTCACATAGGATGCAAACAGTTGCTACACACCGTGATATTATTATTTGTTTAAAAAAAAGACCTTCCTAAATAAACTTTTAGTTTTTTACAATATGTAATATCGTAATCATCCAGTCGCAATGCTTATTGACAAGAGCTCAATAATAATATAATTATCCATGTATGCGAAATGGTTGTACACTTGTAAACATATGTTAAATATTGTGCATTTAAGCGTTTAATAAAAATGCGCAATCAAATTGATGTTTTATTTTATTGACAGTTGTAATGAAGAAAACTAAAAACATACTACCTCATAATATTGTATAGTCATATCATATTATAGTTATCGACGGTAAATTAAATTTATTTATTCGATTTTCATTGCCATGGCCTAAATTTACCAACGTTACATAAATATATATTATTATGTAACGTTGTAAATTTGCAGAAGGTAACTTCAGTAAAATAACTCAAATATTTCAAAAATGATACATATTTTATTGTTTTCACATTTAAATGACTTAACTGACTACACTTGGTCACGTCAAAGGATATTATATTATGTTAAAAATTCTAGTACTTATCATAATTTAAATATCTACGTGGAAAATCTATATAAATAATATGTACTTAAATACGGGTTTTTTCAACAATAATCTGTGAAAAAATTCAAATTAAATGCCTTGGATTATAAAAAAAATTAAAAATAGTTTTTTAATTTGGTTTTCTATAGCCGTTTTTGATTGACCTTCATTTTCATTTTTCAAACAATTAAAAAAAATAAAAGAATTAAATTAAGTGCACATTTACTATGTTAGAACTGGAGATCTTTTTGATTTTTATTAAAATAATAGCTTTATGCTTGCAACAAATTAAAACGGATCACATATTTATCTTAATAAATCCCAATTGTAATGTAGGTTATTTTTATGATCATTTTTAAAAATAGATTAGTCTATTATAGCGGAATAGTTTTCGGTGGAATTTTATTTTGGTTTATTGTTGTGGAAAAAAATTAATTTAAATATTTATCGCTCTGCCTGCACGCGGAAATGCTTAGGCGATGCCTACAACTGGACTTTGGGACACGACCACTGTTCACACTATTAGCAGTTAGGTACATAATATTACGGGATACGCACTAAGATAATATAATAATTATAGGTTAATTTGTGGACCGTGGTAGGTATATATTATTATAACCACATAACATTTTATTATAGATGAGTCGACAAGAATTCCTAGCTGACCACCTCAGTCCAAACTTATAAGATGGTGGGGGGGGGGGGGGTGGAAGAGTGGTGAGGACATAAACAGAATTTAATCTTACCTGGTAAATGCCGACCGGACGCATAGAGCAGCAGACTTGCATCAACTGCAACAGGGAACCGCAGCAGAACGCGAACGCAACGGCGGTGGAGGTCTTCATCGTTCAAAGTCCGGACGCGGTTTGCTCAAAACTCGGTAAACTCCACGGGCTTTAGTGTCGTCAAATTCGGTAGGTCCATAACATGGACTGAGCGCCACCCGTAACGGGAAAACTGGAACGGTTGGACGGAAACAATATGATATTATAATATTATTAAAAGCGATGTGGGCCGTTTTGGCATCCGGAACGCGATACCGATGTCCCGCCATGGAGGTGAGATAATTATAAGGTAGGTACCAGCTGATTATTATTTTATGACGTTGACGCAGCCGTTGTCGGTATGTCGCACGACGACGGTAACTATTATACCTATTATGATATTCAAAAATGGCGCGGACCGGTGGGGTGGGTGGTAGAGCGCGAGTACGCGGGTTTTCGTCGGACGACCCGCTCCGTCGAAACTACTTGCCTGCATAATTAATAATAATAAATTATTTTTTTTTATTGGAATAGCGTTAAAATAAAATTATTATAATTATAGTACGTACGCGCCCATATATTTTATTATTATAGCGGGGCCCATAACACGACGTGTCGTTATAATAATATGTAATATGTTATTATTTTGGGTTGCGAACGCGCTCAAAAACACGGCCATCGTAATATTATTTACCTGCCTTTTATTAATTATTGCACGGGTGTTTGTTGTAGCGGTATACGTAAGTCGATATTGTTAGTTGAACATTTCTGGACTTATTTAAGTAAACGAAAATGTAATCTGTCGACGAAGAGCGGGTTTCTTGTGGATTTCTGTTAGTCTAGAAAATGTAATATCAAATATTAATTTAATTTAAGAAGAAAATGTATACGACTCGGTATAGTTATTTGCTCAACAGATATAGTTGACGACTTGCGCAATAGTCGTCGTATAAACAATTATAACAAAACGGTTCTCATCAGATGTAGATTATTAATGGTAAAATTGATAGTTATTATTTTCACCTGCGGTTGGTGATATTACTGCACGAGATTTCTGTCCGATTCAAAATGGTTTCAAACAACTATACATAACCTAGGTCTAGAACATCTAAAAAATAAAATTCCTATTCCCGCCGTCCGTATAATAATTTCTCTAAAAGCCTAGACAAAGACGAGAGAAGTACGTAATGCGCACATACGAATACGGTTCAGATTTCAAAAGTTACTTTTTAAGACTTAGGCACGTAGCAGACGGAAATTTGAATATACTATCTGCATACAACCGTATGGGCGTACTAGCAGGCGTAATACCTGCTGGCTGCTGATATTATTGTCCAAACTTAAAACTAAACTTACCGTAGTAGCGGCTCCCATACCTAAATAATATGCATCGTAATAGTATATTGTGTGGCAAGGGCGGAAATTGCCTTCCTGCACGCGCCACGCACACTATTTGTTTGTCACGCCTCTGCATTCATCGATCACGGCAAAGTTAATGCGGGGATCTATGCAATAACTAGAATTTAATATTATCCTACGACAACAAAATATTCTACGAAAGAAACGATTTGGTTTTATTTGTTTTAAGCGTCACGCAAGGAGGTTATAATAATATGAATATAAGATGTAACCAAAAGTTTATGTTTTGCAAGGACCGCGGTATAGATTTCAGTATAAATAATAATATTGTTATAATCGCGGTACATTAAAATAAAATAAGAATAAAACTGTAATCACGGCAAAGGTAATGCACGACTACGCATGGGGTCTATGCAACAATCAGGTGATTCTGCGAAAACGATTTCACGAAATAAAAATGTTTACGCGTTGCGCAAGGAGATTATAATAATATGAATATAAGATGTAACCAAAAGTTTATGTTTTGCAAGGACCGTGGTATAGATTTCAGTATAAATAATAATATTGTTATAATCGGTACATTAAAATAAAATAAGAATAAAACTGTAATCACGGCAAAGGTAATGCACGACTACGTGTGGGGTCTATGCAACAATCAGGTGATTCTGCGAAAACGATTTCACGAAATAAAAATGTTTACGCGTCGCGCAAGGAGGTTATAATAATGTGAAAATAAGATGTAACCAAAAGTTTATGTTTTGCAAGGACCGTGGTATAGATTTCAGTATAAATAATAATATTGTTATAATCAGTACATTAAAATAAAATAAGAATAAAACTGTAATCACGGCAAAGGTAATGCACGACTACGTATGGGGTCTATGCAACTATCAGGTGATTCTACGAAAACGATTTCACGAAATAAAAATGTTTACGCGTCGCGCAAGGAGATTATAATACGAATATAAGATATAACCAAAAGTTTATGTTTTGCAAGGACCGCGGTATGGATTTCGGTGTCTGGTTGTGCAGGGAATACGCGCGCGTGGTGTGACGTGCGCCCAGCACTTTTGGGGATTTCCATTATACCACCAGGCACTTTTGGGGATTTCCACTTGTGTGTTATACGTCCGGGGACACGACTTTATGTAAACAAGTCAAAAGTATGTATAGGTACACAAGTGTAGTGCTTATCGTAGGTAGGTACCTATTAAACATGGCTAAATATACGGTGATGTTCTCCAGTTAACAGTGCGCATATTCTGATGACGTGTCTCGGGAAATATGGAGGAGATGGTGAAACGTCATGGCGGAAGAAGTGAATAGGACGGAGTACGTAACGTCGGCACGGGCGATAGTGAATCTAGAATTCAGCATGACGCGTCTCTGTATTTATTTAGCCATGTTATTAAATATATAATATCATTGCATTATACTATAATAGTGTTGTCGGTTCAAATAATCGCAATGACGTGTTTCCAAAATGTCTCAGCGAACTCTCGAAATAACTACTAGGTATTACATTTTACTAAGAAATCACACATCAAATAATAGTATATATTATACTAGTGCAGTACCTACACTACTATATGGCAGCTTTCTTCAGTCAAAGGCGTATGCGTTTTGATTATTCAGTTCATTATGTTGTTCTTGGTATTACCCACGCATACCGGGTTACGTCAAACGAGGTATAACTTGTGAGGTACCTATATATAACGTCCTTGTCAACACTCAAGTTTAGAACAAACGCTTCAAAATGGTATAGGATCGTGAAAGAATCGCGTGTCTTATTACGATCATTATCCGAGCGGGTATTCAAATAAAACGTCGGGTAATATTCTTGTTCGTTCATGTTTGCGTTTAAAACTAAACCGATTTGACTACAGTCTGCAACACGGATCAATGGATTATTATAACGCAACACCTACATCATGGTTTGTACTTTTTACGAATAAATACCGCGCGATTCGCCGAGCATGGTCGGCACATGTTTACACGTCATATACAAATATTATATGCATATTCCAAAAATCGATATTTTAATAAATTATTAAAGGAAAAACGGGTGGCAAACATGATTGTTGAATCACCCTGTAGGTATATAGTTTTAGGTTCATCGTTTCAAGTTTGTAGAGTAAATAATTTAGCATCATGATGTAAATAACGTTTTTTGGTGCTGCGGGTTTTTGGATAACCGTACAAAGTGTAGACCACTCAAAAATAAGAGTATTTTAATTGTATACGAGATAGACTTTGATTGTAACAACATTTTCGTCAAATTGAATTCCAAAAACAATTATTACTTCGGGAAATTCATCCCTGATAAAATACTGTGAACAAATCAGTTATTTTCTAAACATCGCTATAATTCCTACAGACCACTAATCGGGTTAAAAAAAAATGTTGGTATTAAATAGACTTTCTATACCAAATCATTAAATAGTGTTAGGTGTTTAATACAATTTAAAATTTTCCGTTACTAGAAGGACAACAATTTTACGAGTTATGACACTCCTAGAATACCAATAATTATTTTGTTTTAATTACGAAAATACTTATTGGTAAGTACGTACCGACTTTCGATATAAATTCAGTGGCATGACCAAATTTTCAGCAGGTTTCCGTCCAGACATTATACACGTGAATTATTTAAGTATAAAAATTTATTTTTAAGATTTTCCACTGACTGATTCAACGCGTTATCAGTTATCACTATACTCAGAGAACATAAAAAAAACATAAATACAATTCTAAAATAATTAAACCTAATTTATATATTAATATATTGTATATTTATAATACACACACACACATATATATGTATATAATAGAACAAATTGAACTATTTCGAACTTAAAAAAATATATATTTCATTGAAGTTTAAAAATCTTACGAGTGTAATAATATATTATACTCAATATAAGGACAAAAATAATATAATCTCTGATCTCTCCTATACATACACGTATACACATTGTTACATCACTTGAAATATACACCTACATAGTGGTTGTAGTTATAGTTTTAACATGTCCAATAAAGATAAAAATTCGATATTGTCGAAAAGTGCAAGAGAATTTCGTTTTTTTTTGTACGCGATAACAGTGTTTACATACTAATATAAGTATTGTACATAGGGTGATTCTTTCGAAGGTAACCCTTCATTTTATCGAAATGTATTGACATTTTCGCAAATACTTTTTGATATGAACATACCAGCCAAAAGACTTTATGTTAAAATGTAATTTCAGATACCTTAGATTTCCATGTTACACTTGATGATCAGTAGTTGCTAGGGTTGCCATCATTTACAGCTAAGACAAATGCGTAAATAATATATAATTATTATTTCCTTGCAATTAAAAAGACATGTTTATGATTTTATGTATTTCCAAACGAAGGAAAGTTTAGTGTTTTTTATTTTTTACATAATTTTAAGTTATTACAATCATTTTATTTTTTTTTTTTTAATCATCTTTTACTATCGATGTAATTATTTACTTCATATGAATATTTAAAGTTTAGATGCATGGATAATAATAATATAGTGGACCATCATTTTACGGGGTAGCCCTGTGCTTCTGTTCATCTAACTTTCAATACTTATTGGTTATAACTAGTAGGTATACTACTCATTTTAAATTTATTTTAATACTAAACTCCACATACACATGTGTAGTGTAAAGTATATATATAACTTATCTTAAGAAGTAAATTCACTAAAATGTAAAAATTTTCTACTTCAAATTAATGAAAAATTAAAATATTATAACATAATTTTTTTCAAATAGTATATTGATTGTAATAACTTCAATTGTCTAAAAGAAACAATATAACTATTATAAAAAATTCTTGGAGAAAATTAGTGTATACCTTTAAAAGAATCACTCTGTATAAACCGACACGGATGCTGAACGCATTCATAATAACTAATAAGTAATAACAATAGGTAGTAAAGTATTACACACATTGGGTACATCGCCGCATTATTATTGTTTATATTGTTCATAGAAATCGTTAAATTATCATAATCTCGTACATTCGGAGGCGTGTCATATAATAATAATAATAATAATAATAATAATATTTATTATATAATTACGTAATAGTAATCTGGAATATTCAAATAAAATCTGAAATTTACAACTCAAACGGACGTTACGGTGTCCCGCGCATCGTATAATAATAATGATGATAATAATAATACGATTTAACGAATAACGATGTAAATTATTATAATGCGTCGGCTTTCGATTTTTGTATCAGTTATTAAAACCGATCAGTTTATGCATTATATATATTATTATTATAATATGCGATATCCATAACAAACTATTTCCGAACAACGCAGCGGTCAATCATTTAGTGGTATATTATAAGTGTGTACACGCGGTGCGACGGAATTCGCTTCGATTGCGATCTCCGATTTTCGGGCGGAAACCATTATTTAACACATATAATAATAATAATATATTATGTACAGCACTCGGGGCTTATCTAACGTGAGATTTTAGGGATCCGTCCATACATACAAATATTATATATACATATACAATATATAGGTAGGTACATATTATCGTCGACTGGGATTTTTGTAGAAATGGGTTAATACGGTTAGAGACTCGCGGGAATGGAAAGGACCGAACACAGTTTTCTTATGCGTGTAGGTACATGTAATATAAGGTACCTACGAGTATATATATCTGATAAGTATCGAAAGGAAAATAAATTTTTCTCTGATTTATGGTTTAGGATTGACCCAAACAAATTTATAGGACCGTAGTAGTATTATAGAGATATAATAATATGAGCATTTCATCGGGCATTCATCCCCGTCAATATAATTCTATTTGATATATTTTACGAAATAATTATATTATTACTATGGAACGTTATTAAGCACTCATTATTGGTAGTGCACACTTATTAACAATTTTTCGTATGTTCACCTATTATACTCAGGATAAAAATAATAATGAGAACTTTATCTGTGTCGTAGTATTTTAATTTTTTTTTTTGATAGCACTAAACCAATCAATCATTTTTAATAACTAAATGAAAAAAACAAAAAAAAATCTTATGTTCTTAAACTGATAACTTTAAATGTGTTTATGTTATCCAAATAAAAAACCCTACCTCACAGATGTATGCGTATGAACCCGTATGCGTTTTGGAATTTTGGTAATTCTACTATAAATACAGAGGGAGTAAAATTTTCCCGCGAAAAACAGTTTATGCTATGCTGTACATTTGTAAGACAGAGACATACAACGTATAACGTTTGGGATTAAAGTATTAAAAAACAGAGTTCGAAGCAGCCTATGGAATATTACACTCTATTAGTTTAAAAAAAAAATATCAAATTTGGTTCATTCTACAGAATAGAGTCCATTATTCCCGTAAAACATATTTTTGTGTACAAAATTACATTGGCACTGTGCACCTTAAAAACCATAATATAACTCGGTGCACCGTAACTCTGCACGAATCGTCGCCATTTTATAATATATCACCTTAACTCCGCAAACAAGTTTTTTTTTCGACACTTTAACTCCGCATACAGGATTTTTTTTAACACCCTAACTCCGCACACGGTATAAAATATATCGTATTTATTATTGTATTAATTTATTTATTTTAAATAAAATATATTATGTTATTAAAATTAAATAAAAATAATATTTTAGAGTAAAAAGGTTCATGCATTCTATTTTTTTATTTATAAATTGTATATTGTTTTTTTGTTGTGTTCTAATTATCCTACTTTCATTATTATTGGCAGAATTCATTCGTATGTAAGAATCCGCCTGCATGGCTAATAAATTTATAAATTTTTAATGAAAACTGAAATATTTGGATGTGCTGAAGTAAATAAATTACCAAATTTGGCATGAAAAGACTCACAGTTGTTAGTTGTTCTTTCCAGTGTTGCTTCTTTTTTGGCCCAAATACTGGGTGAAAATGTTGCATCCTGTTTTATGTATGTTTGTCTAAGTAAGTGATAATTTTTTTAATTCGTGCATCCTTGGGTTGGTCATTTTTAAAGCCATTTTCAAAATATAGTTCAACTTCGTAAGGATCTAGAAATATAAGACCAAATAATTGTCTGAGCCATTTTCCTATGTTGGATTCGTTGTTTTTATATTCTTGAACAAGCCCAACTGCTTGTATTCGTCTCCACCTATTAACAAAAAATAAATAAAAATAGACAACTAAATATAATATAATATATATTATCCATACGTACCATGATTGACTAAGATGAAAACAGCATCCAATTATAGCTATATTAGGAAATATATCTCACGCTTGAATGAATTGCCGTTTCGAAATCGATTACTAGTGTTCTTGGTTGCAAACATTTGTTTAACGAATGACATTTTTCACGAAGTATTTCCCAAATAGCTGTATATGTATCTTTATTTTTATTTGGAAGCAGAAGACAGAAACAAAACACAACTAGTACTAACTAGTACTCGGAGAGTCGTGCAATCAAAAATAAAATATATAACTGTAGCTATAATAGCTGCCATATGATATTACTCACAACCCGGATGAGATGTCTATTTATTTGTAACCCAATTCCCGGTATATAATTATATTTAACTTTTTTATCCTCACCTGGTCTGGTAAAATTAAATTATATATTTACAAAAACGCTTCAAATGTTGCCACAAAAGCTTCTACAAAAGTAAAACCACCAGTATAGAAAACAAAATTCAAAGGGCGAGCATAAATTTTATACCTACATTTTTTATAATCTATTTTTATTTTTTTTATTGATTACGAACAATGTTATATATTTTTTTAGAAAAAAAATTCTATTGATTTTATATAATATCTTGACCACATAAATGGTATAAAAACCAATAACGAATATAATGTATAATATAATACGCATCCTTAATTTTATGCTCACGTCATAAAGTAAGAATTGTTTAGAAAATAATTGATATATTTTTATAGTATCATTTACAAGTAGTTCGAAGTTCCTTCGACGTATAATAGGAAACAGCATGATGAATTTTGTGAACAAAAGCTCCAAATTGAATCAAACAAATCTTTTTAGCTGGGAGAGTGCGGTCAGTCAGACGAAAACACAACTTTATGACTATAAAATTTTGATGAGATCGACAAAGCAATGCGTCCGAAAGTTTCCCGAGGCTATATATCAAAGACTAAATAAATCATTGCAACCAAATATTCTTTACTTCAGCAACTTCTGCAGAAGTCAAAGAAAGAAGTAACTGCACAAGTAAATATAAATTCGTATTAACATTCAAGTATTGACTTCCAAGTTTTGGTGCACGCATTACCCAGTGTATAATATATTGGTCTCAGAATATCACCAAGAAATATTACAAAGTATATATTATATTGTACGATTGTATTTAAATTCGATATCATCGACATGATATTATGTTAGTACGTACAAAATTAAAGATACGAATAACGTTATTATTACGATCGGTTGGTTTTTTACGATAAATAGTTATTTTGAAACGGTTGCAAAACATACAACACTAAAATATGTATATTTTTAAGAGGATTAATTTAATAATAATTAAAAACAGAATTTGAAAAATAAATTAAATTTAAAAGGTTAAAATTTTATCAATATAATATTATGTTTAAATATTGTAATTGTTTTCTATTGCTTTAGTGAAAACAGCGTTATCAATAACTTATTGGAAGAAGAAATAAAAAAACGTACTTTTAATAATTAATAATGCAAATAGTGATCACGCTTCAATATTGTAAGTGAAAAATATTTAATAAATAGTTACGATTGTAAAACATTTTGATGGAAAATTTGTCTTACTCGACTTCGCCCGTGAAAAAATTAATAAATACGGCATTTTATTGGTGTATTTCGGTTTAGTGTACCTCAGTTCACGGAAAAATCGGTATCGGCGTATCTCGTTTTTTGAACTAATTTGACCCAGATTAGATATAGCACTTGGTATATTTTTGAACGTGGTTCAAAACACTTTTCAAACTTTCTAAAAAACAAATCTGAAATTTTCGTCGACATTGGTTGAATAGTTTACGAGTCCATAAACTACAAACATATGGACATTGTCTTTTGTTGTATATATTTAAATATCAAATAATTGGTTAAATATTATTTTATTTTATTAAATCCAATAGCAACGCATTTGTTATAAGGTCCTAAAATTTTATGAAAATTTTATCACAATTTTTATTGTAAAATGTTATAGAAATGTTGCTTGTGTAAGCCAGCCTATAGCGACTTGTAGGGGTTGAAAAACGAAGTAAAAAACACTTCCCTAGTCTCCAGGAATTCGCGTGCAAAACTCGGTACCATTATTGGTTGTGAAGTTTCCAACTCTAAAAGCCTCACATAAACGTACATTTATTGTTATTATTACATAGATGAGAAATGCTCAAATGCCAACTTTAAAATATGACGAATAGTTACCTAATATTATGGTCATTAATCGCGGTGGTACTAATAATTACTGTGTCATTTTATCTGGTTACAGATAAAAATGGTGTTTGCAATTTCTGGGGAATTTCTGTCGACGATCATCATCATTAATCCCTCGAGGGAAAATGTATACCATTTTATCACCGAATGATTGTAAATTTAAATTGCGTAAAATATGTAGGACGATTTAAGCTGTTCGCTTGCTATAGTACAATTTCAAAGTTACATAATATAACGTTTAACATATATTATTATTATCCTCCTGGTAACAATTCGAACATCATAATTATTGAATAAGCATAATGTAAGGTCGTCGTTTCGCTCGGTCATGAATAAAATGAGTGACAATAAAACATAATCGGTTTAAGGGACAGCCAGTCATAATGGAAAGCGGTAAATTGGAAGGTATGGTCCTTCACAATTATTATTTATAAATAAATAAAACATACAAAATATTTAAATATTTAAATATTAAAAAATATCTTACCATGACATAATACTATGACATTATACATAAAACATAAAATCCTCTGCGCCGACCTTCAAATGTTGATATTATTATCCTTTGAGAGCAATAATTATTAATTGTCTTGTGCAGGTTGTGCTTGATTTTAATTTTTTCAACAACGTTTTGCCTCTTACTGATGAATATTTGAAACATCGTTGTCTTCATTATTTTATTTTGACGAATTTAACATTATTTTTAAGTTTTAATTATTTTTGCTATACACATATAATCCGTACATCTAAAATAGTAGATGTTCAAATATTAGTCATCATACAATATTTAGTATGATTATATTAACCTCTTATTTATTATATACATTTTTTTAGTCAGGAAATTTAGAATTTAAACTGAATTTACACTGCAGCAGTTGTCGTACAGCCAAATTTGAAAATAAAAATACATAATATTTCGAACAAAATTACAAAGATTATAAAATTTAGCAATGAACATAGTACCTATTAAGTGTCAAATATTATTAACCAATTATTTTATAGGATATACCTATTATTCTATAATAAACATTATATAATATACATTAAAAATCTGATGTCAACATAATATGCCAAATGCCTCTGAATAGACAAAAATTCGAAAAAATGTCATCTATTTTAAATCTAAATGTAAATATTTTGAAATTTACGTACGCTATTTACATATTATGTCGATATTACCTATACATAATATTATGTTTAAATAATTGTTAATTAATTAGGTACCTATTATTTATTAATATGTTTTAAAAAACCGATCGTTTTATTTTAGATTCTGAGTGGAACGATGAATGTATTGATTTTACAATGATGTGTGATTTTATATTTTTTTTTATTTTTTTTTTGTGTCTGTGTACACGACAAGTAGTCGAAATAATGCTTCGATTTTCAACTTCAGTATCTTTTTCGATTGGAAAGTGAATATCGTTGGTGCATTGGGAAGGTCAAAATTTAAAAATTTCCAGTAATTTTCAAAAGCGCTAAGAAAAACAAAAGAAAAATTAAGGAAAAACGGGAATTTTTACGCAAAATTGAATTTGGTTTTTGTTGTAACTTTAAAACAAATGACCGTAGATACATGAAATTTTCACTGGTTGTTTATATTTTCATTTTCTATACATCATAACATTTACCAAATATTTTGACTTATTTTGAGATGTTTACGGACATTGTCCTGGGTTATTATTTCAAAAGCAGATGAAAAAAATTTAAAATCCCTAGTCACAGTTTTTATTCATAAACATTTAAAGTTCAAATCTTGACAAAATACGGAAAAATCACGAAAATTAACTAATTATTTTGAGTTGAGAATTCATAAAAAGTTTTCTTTTTAAATCTAAGATTTGAAAATATAATACAAGATTACCCATAAGTTTGTCTACCTTTATCAAAAAAAAAAATGTCTGCAAGCATATCAAATTAAATTTTTATGAACGTTTGAAATTCATATTTTTACAACATTTGATATTCACTCGATTTCTCATGTAACGATTTTCTTATTTTATTGTAATTAAAAAACGAATGACTGAGATACTTGAAAATTTCACTGAATGTTTATATTAGCATTTTCTATATACGATAAAATGTTGAAAATAATTTTACTCTTTTTGAGCTGTTTACGGACATTGCCAGTTTTCAATTTTTTTAGTTTTTTTTTCTATAAATATCAATAAAATTTTATTTGTTGGGTTAAAAAGCGTGAAAATGTAATACAAGGCTCCTGATATATTTTTACAATAGCAGTTGAAAAATATTTAAAATACATAGGCACAATTTTTTTTTATAAGCATTTAAAGTTCAAATTTTGACAAAATTTATAAAATTTATAATTTAATAATTATTTTGTAGTTGAAAATTTATAAAATGTTAAACTTTTATAACTAAGGATTGAAAATTGAAAACAAGGTTCCACGTAAATAGGTTATATATAAATTAATTTAAGCACAATAATATCATCAAATATACTTAGTAACATCATAGTCTGACTGACCGTTTTCGCCCAGAATTGTTTTTCTTATACAATGATATTATATCATTGAATTTAAATTTAACACCATCCATTACAGTGACCCACTTGTAATCTACTGTACAGCAGAGCGACATCCACTTACCCACCTTTTTTGATTTATCTCGTCGTTCTGTGTAAAGTGTGCAAAGAAGAACTTAATGAGTCACAGCTATTTTAATGAAAAACAAATAAAACTGTTTTAAATGTTTATTTGTTTTAGTCCCCACGTTAATTGATATCTATTGAACGTTGAACGTTTGTAATGACTATTCCGTGTTTTCTTTTATTAAATTATGCACCTCGTTTATTAAACTTTTAGATGCTGAGCTATGCAATGATTCGGATTTACAACGTTGCAGTGTGAAGGTATTTGTGTGTAACATAGTATGAGTGCCTACGAACCTCCTTCAATTACGCCAATGCGTGAATTGTCAGACAATGTTTTTTTTTTTTTTTGGAAAAATCATGTTCGACGGTTTTTTCATAATTGTGTGGCTATTAATATAGCTATTTTAATATAGTTTCAAATAATTTCGATGACCCAAAATATTAGATAAAAGTACATATTATTAATCATTATTTAAACTGTCACAAAATATATGTTAGTACGTCTTCTTTCATACGATTGAATTACACAAAATATTGTTGTTTCATATTATTCTTATAAAATATTAAAAACTTTACCTTTTATCTATTATCAAAAAAAAAAAAAAAAATTGTTCTATAACATGGTATAGTAAACCGAGCTTAGAACCGTATTCCAAGCTATACGAATTTTCAGTAATAGTTAAGACAAAAATGTGTAAACATAAATTAGTATCATTTAATGGTATAAATAGCTTAAATGTAGTCAAATATTTTGTATAAAAGCGTATCTGGAATGTTTCCAGTTATTTTATTATGGTTGATAATTTTTCAATTACGATAAACATGACTAAAATTGTTTTAGGAAAAATCTATATTTTATGATTGAATATATAATTTAAACTCAAACACCACAAAAATCTCATAGTATGTATTTTCAATTTTTTTTTTTTTTAATCAAAATTAACAATAATTTTATCAACATAAATAAAACGACACTGGTATAAATAAAAAATATCTTTAAATAGTTCAAATAGGCCCAAAATATTATTTTAATTATATCCTATAAAGAAAATGCTAAATTAAATATCTGATGCTAAAAGTTCGTTATAAAAAGTTAATAAAGAAAATTGTTTTCCTCAAAAGGTGGTATTTCGTAAATATTTCCGTTTTTCCGTTGTATTTTGGTAGTTTTCTCCTATTATTTAAAAATGTACTGAAAATTATTGTTTCTTTACATACCAGAAGTCCAGAAACCATGTTCAAAGTTAAGGTTGAAGCATTTTTTTCACTCCAGAAAGTGATTATTAAATCATGAATTATGATAGCTAGGAAAAAACTGCATAATTGTAAAATATATTATACATCAATAATTCCACGGGGTATCGCCATTGGGTGACTTCCTCCTCCTACCAATCAAACCACATACAATTTACCTGTTTTATAACGTGTAAATACAGATTGTAAACATACATTTTTTGTTCAATAAAAAAAAATTATTATTCTGTTCAGAAAATAAAACTATCAGATGATAAATTAATACTACGAAGGGTCTCTGTAGAATTTGACGGGTCTCTTCTCGAATGCAGTTAATTTCTATAAAGTATGTAGGTTCGTCAGACCTGCGCAAAATACAATACATAATTGTAAACTATAATAATAGTAGATATTACTTCTTTCTGTCTAATTTACGACTTTGATTTTTATAGTCGACATAATATAACCTTATAATAGTATGCATACAAAATGTTTGTTCCGAAAAATATCGAATAATAATAAAAATAAACGAGAAAGACGTCGTAAGACGGAACTAAACAATAATACAGATACGCGCTAGACGTATCTGGATAGACAACGCATATATAGATAAACGCGAGTGGATATTAGGCGTATAGTTTATGCGTGCGGCATTCTATTTTACGAAGAAGAATAATAATAATAATATTCGAGGTTACGATCGCTTTGTTACGAAAAGAGATAAAAAGATAAAAAAAAATAAATAATGTAGCAGTGGTATTGAGACTTTTGGAAACGACGCGCGCAGAAGTCGGGGAAGAGAGAAAATTGTAAAAAAAATACCCAAAGACGAAAAAAATGGCTAGAGGCAATCTAAAAAGATATGGAAATGCGCGTAGAGTGCGAAACACGAACATAATATAATGTGCGCACGGGGTGGGCCGAGGCGTCCGCCGGGCGATAACGAACCACTCGCAGGGTCGACGGGACAGACCGCGAATACGGCCGTGCTCACCCTGTCGTACACATAATATATAATGCGTATATTATTATATACGTTCGTCGGAGATCGTCTCCTGTAATATTTATATACACATCGCACATAGCGGGAGTTGAGGACTACTATTGCCGGTTGGTTAACCTCACACGGGCTATATAGATATTATAATATATGGTAGACGATACACCGGGACGACGATAGAGTTGTATAAAGGCGCGGCGAAGAAACGCTCATGTAAAAACGACGACGAAAAATACAGCGACTGGCTTAAAGTTCAAGAATAACAACTGCGCAGCCGATTAAATTGGATTGACGATAATAATAATAATTGTCCGACGTCCGTTTCGGACTGAAAAAGAAACGTTATTGTTAGTTTTTATTAAATATCGCTTCTTTTTGTATATATATATATATTGTTCTAAAATTGATGATTTTGCATTACAGCCAATATATTATATTGCATTACGCGATATATATTATTATTTTCTATACCAAATACAAAAATACATTTCGAACAGACAAAAATATTATGTCAGAAAGACTAAAGTTAACGCTTAGAAAATAAAATTACATTTGTATAATATTATATAATATGATATAAAATATACCGAAAATAATATCAAAGTCTGCGCCGAAAAATCGAAGAGCCTGAACTAACAAAACTCTTGTCGAAAATTCGCTTGAATTTATTACCTACGTCAATATTGCCCGTCCATAGCAAGACTTTACAACTTCAGCCATCACCGTCTGTATATAATATGTTAAACCTCATACAATATAATATTATCAATGCATGTTATACGGTTTCGTTTACCCAAAGCTTAGGTGCACACGTGATAGTATATAAAATATACTAATTTAATTATTTCGATTAAAATATTTTCAGAGTTCAAGCTCAGAAAACATGACGTCCCCCCACTTTGTCCTATCGACTTAAAAATGCCACCAAATAATTGGAAGTCGAGTTATATATTAGAATTAAAGTATACATATATTTAAGTATATTAGATTTATATTATATTTAATATAAAAATGCTATACGACTAAGAGAGCGAAAATAATAAAAATGTTTAAGAATTACTTGTTTTTTTATAATTACTATATTTTTTTATTTCGTTCGACGATGCCGTGGGAACTACGGTTTCCATGGAGTACTAAATTAATTAACATCGAAACTCAACTTGTAATATTCTATGGTGTTTTGAAGTTGATAGGACAATTATTTCGTACTAAGTTATATTATGACACATCACACGATAGTTTACATTAATATTCATTTACAATTTGTGCGTCATTGCAATATGTGAGGGTTAGTGTTTGGTATATTATGTGCACATACTTATTGGTTCAAATACGGTTATTTCTGAATTTATTCACTAAGACTCTCTCATATTTACCACCCTCCGTTTTGCATGAAGTTCAAAACAATTAGTAAACTATTAAAATTAAAAATCAATTTGTATACATCTCCTATTTAGCAGTGACTTTTGTTTGAACTTCACACTCATTAATCTAAATAGTCGACTGTCATACAAAATGGATTTGGCTTTTTAAATATCCGAATTGTTAAGTTATTTTCACTGAAAAATTTAAAAGCTAACTTATATTATTATAAAATAAAAATAAATTTTTCACTCAACGATAAACGGTGAAAAATAATTTTACAACTTATTGCATAGAGAGGGTGAGTCGATTATACAATATAATATAACAATCGTTGTACTTTTGATAGTTTCATACGAATCTGCCACTGTCTTGTAAAAAATATAGACTCTTATAATATTATGTCATATCCATTTAACGCGATTTTCTTCGAATAATTTCCCATTTTAATAATATACAAACTGTGCTCTGAAGGTGAGTTTGGTATATTATTATATATATACTTCTATAACATATTATTATGTTGTCATTCTCAAACTCTGAATTGTAGAGTTGTACACTTTTTGGAATTTTAAATTGTTTATTCGATATTACTGGGGTCCTGACATATTATGAACATCGAAATTCTCGAACGAGTTTATTATTGTTCATAAATAGTTTTAAAAATAAATATCTAAATAATATGCCATTAAAAATATATCAGCTGTGCATTTTGTGAACAAAATTACAATACTTTGAAACTTTCCGGCTAAAATAATATATTTTGTACAAAGGCGTTTTCTCTCCTATATAATATACTCTATAATATAATGACTAACTGCAATAATAACACGCATGTATATTCATCGTTCACGTTTTGTTAATTTTAAATTTCAGTCAAATTGTTGTTGTTGTGTTTGTTTTTTTCCAGTTAAAATAGTTAAGACGAAACTCACTGTAGCTAACAACAATAAACTGAAGACATCGTCGACGTAAATTATGTTAAAATATTCATAAAACATTTTCACACGAGCGATTTCTGCTAGTAGAGGTAAAACCACCATAAATGTACTCTAAATCTTCATGTTTTCAATGATAAATTGTGCGCGTATCTATCTATGTGTTGCGACAATATCTTATAAAATAAAATAACTGTAAGGAAAATACGGCATTAGTTTGAATATACGATTAAAAAACGATTTGAATAAATTGTATAGAGTGTGATGCAGTAATATAACCACATTATTATAATAAACGACGCGGGAGATTTGAATTTATGAAAATACATTGATGTAGTCGACGAAATATTTATGTTATTATAGGCATGACTAAATAAGCATACATGTCAGCTAGATGATATTGCGCAAAACGTTTCCCAGACTTGGAATAAACGCTTTAATAATAGTTTACATTATCCATTTTATATCGTTTTTCTCTTTTTTGTCGATGTCCGAAGGGCTATAGTAGCAAAAATTAAACTTAAGTTGACATGCATTTCATACCGTACGCAGTGATAGTTGTTAACTTGTAGGCGTCGACCACAATATAAACTATTGCCTACTTTATAATGTGGTCGACGGTGTGTATTTCGGTCGAATTATTCAAATAGTCGTAACTTCCAGTTTGCCTAAAAATAATCCAATTCTTATAGTTTTAAAACATTTTTCCATTTTGTCGACTACGAATATTGTTAACCAGGGTTCTGAATTTGAAATTTTTCAATTGAAATATTTTAAAATTGAAAATTTCACTCTTTTTGAAATATTTCAATGAATTTATGAAAAATATTTTCTCTTCTTTTAAACGTATTTGGTTATAGATGATTAGAAATAATAAATTGATTAAACACTTGGAAATAAAGAGGAACATATTATTTTTGTTGATTTATTATTTTATATTTGTTTATTCTATATGTAGTGTTGAAAAATATTCGTAGCGTTATTTTGAGAGTAAAAACATTTTTTTTTAATAGTTTTAAAATATTGTTGTATGCGGACCGTCAGCGATCCAAAAGATAATGGTTTGAAATAAAGTTGACGTCGATTTCAACCAGTAAATTAAATAATAGTGTGTATTTTCAGTAATTATTAAGTGTACAAAAGTCGTATATGTGTGTATGTGACTGAGTGATGTGATTATGTGAAGGTGCCTGGACTCTTTTAAAACATTTTACTTTTATTTTTCATGGAAATGAAATTTCTCATGAAATATTTCAAGAAAATAAATGTCATGAAATTTTAAAACCATATTGTTAACTGATATACCATTTAAATATCAATATTAAGTACTAATGTAGATGATAAAATAATTTGTAGTGATTGGCAGCAATATCAATAATTCGATACAATATCAATATCGATATTGTTTTATGCATCGGGAACTCGTTTTTTCTTATCTTCAATTTGGTAAAGGAAATTTTTCAAATAATTATTATTAATTTAATATTTATATTTGTTCATTTATATTAATTATTAATTGTAATAAGTAGTAACTAATAACTTATAAGTACTAATAGTAGATAATATTTAAAATGTGTATTTTTGATATTTTTGATACAATATCGTAAAATTGGAACAACATCGATACACAAAATTATATGGTTTCCTATTAATAATAATTTGTAATTTTTCATATTATTGACGAACTTTATCATATTATATTAGAATGTCGAACTTAGCACATGTATTTAAAATTTTGTTTGTATTTATGTGATGACATTGTTTTTTTTTTTTTTTTTTAATAATGACAAAATAACTAAGCTCGTTAAATAGAAATTTATTTTAATATCGAATTCCGTTAACTTTTTATTTTTAAATGATTATAAGTTACAACATTTTTTATGAGTTTCCGGTACTTATAATAATGACTGATTCAAAAATTTAATTTACCTAGCTAATTTAAGATAAGAAAAAAAACTAGTTCCCGATAAATAAAACGATATCGAAAATTTGTCACGACATCGATATCGTACCGAATTATTGATATTGTTGCCCATCACTATTAAATAATAATATATATGATATTGCATATATTATGATACATTTTTTTTTATTTTTGTACTTGTCAGTTGTCGGTGACTGGGCATCGCCGAAGTACTTTACCGATATATACATCGTTCCAATATTTATGGATGATAGCTGGTAGGTCCGTATATTTTTTTAATAATTTCCCGAGTCCAGTCAAAGATAATAGGTTCTAAATTGAATTATTTAGAAGAAGTGAACTTCTATGAAAGAAAAAATAAATAAGCAAATAAAAGTAAACGCGATTGCGATTGTATTGCGAAGGCTTTTGGCATGGCTATTTATTTATTTATTAAAATGATTCGTTCAACACTGCGAATATTCGGAGTACGATGCGGAAGTCGGAACCTATTCTTATCAGGTTTAGGCTCGAAATAACATTTATGTGGATAATCGATGTCAGCCATCATCAGTGGTCCGTGACCGGACGTCTTGAGGAAGCGTAATGAAAAATAATCGTCGAAACAGCTTAAATATTATGGGTGACAATCGCCATAAATATCGTTATCGGCCGTGGTAGTCGAGTGATCGTACGATTGACCTTGCAACTCTAACGGAAAATCAATTAAACACGGTGGTAATAAGACATAATGAAATTTTATATAAAACGTCGTTCGTCGTCTGAAAATCGTTAGTAGCATTCTCCGCGAACGGATAACAATAATATTATTAACTGCTGTAGTGTTGACGACAACGCATAATAACATGGTGAGTCACTGACTTTTTTAATATTTAAAAACTAATTATTATTTTTTAACATGGATAATTACTGTAAGTCTGTAAGTAGGTACTATAACATTGCACTTAGGTACTTAAATCTCTTGATTTTATTACTGCTTCTACTTGACACGATACCTATTATTATTTTTATATTATTTATTTTAACGACTATTTTTTTTTTAAATATAATTTTTATTGAACACAATGCTTAATAGTCAAATATTAAATCCAGTACATAAATAAGAAAATGATTAGTGCGTGTGTTGATATCGTCTGAGATTTTCTAGTAATCAGATCATTATATAAAAGGTTGTGAAAGGTAAAACTTAAAACAGTTTATTATAAACTTAACTTTTCTAAATTTAATATATAGTTTGGACGCAATTTACGTACACTTAAGTTGTACCAATACATAATGTTAGGGTAGAACTTACCACGTACCTACCTTTTTTTTTACCTATACTCATTTTTAGTGGAATTTACATGTACCCTAGTCTCTAATCCAGGCTCTAGTTATTACGAGGTTTATTACAGTTCATTTCGTTTTTTCTAACAATTATTCAGTTGGACGGCTATACGGTGGTGACAATCACGGCAGGTCTTTGTTTGTCGATCGTCTTTGAGACCGTTTGCGACAACGCCGAAATGATGACCGCCTTTAGTCCAACGGTCACAAAGCCGCAACAAATTGCCGGAAATTTCAGTGGTGACTTGACAAGGAGTCCACGGTTTGTGGTGGTCAACGGCGACGGTGTGCCCGACTACGACGGCGTGGAAGATGATGACGACCATGTCGTCTACGACTACGACGATGGTGGTGGCAGTGGAGGCGATAACGACCACGACCACGGCTACGACCACGACTATCACGACATCGGGCATGATGACGACGACGATGACGATTTCGACCACGACCACGGTAGCGGTCCCGGTTACCACCATCACGTGTGGTGGCACCACTACTACCACCACGGCGAACCGCATCTACCTTTTCCACTGTTCCCGCCCATCTTCGTGCACAGGCGACCTATTTACCGCGGGTGCGATCAGTGGCCATTCGTGTGCAGGAGCACCTACGAAATGATCCAGTGGCTCCAATGTTATCACGAGTTTTTAGCCGGATCGGGAATCCACGACGAGGTCGGCCTCCACGGGCTGGTCGGGGTGCCCACACACGCATGGAAGAAGTAACGTCAGGGCGGTGTCGAGTGCCAGGACTTCGCGGGTGGTCAAAGCGGAAAATCGCTATTTTCACGAATATCGTTCATCGTACGGTTTTTTTTTATTCCCGTTCCACAATGTTTACCCGTACTAGCATACTGCTAGGCGGATCTATATTCAGAGACCGTCGGACCTTTTGTGTTTTCTTCCGTTCTGGTTCCGGCATTAGATTATTTCATTAAAAGATTCTGGTTCCGGTTCCGGTTTTTGAAAAATCTAAATTACGGTTTAAGGTCAAAACTGATGTTTAATGATTCCAAAAAAATATTTTTTTTTATATACGTCTCTGTAGTATCGGTTTAATTTTATACACATAGGCACCACGCATACAGTAAATATATATAATAATATTATATCAAAATATAATATTAAATTAATCAGCCATTCAAATTTTAAGATATCACAATAAGAAATGATCGCCTTATATATAAACTAATAATAGTAATATCATATAATGTATTTAACTAAGCACTCCTTTGCCTGAACGAATTATCACAGAGGTAAAACCAAAATGAAAATCACCTGTTCCATTAAGGGTTTTAGGGGTGCATGATCGATTCTTTTCGGTTCAACTCTACGCCCTGTCTTTATTATCCTGCAATAAGTCACAATAAGTAATAATATAATTAAAATGCTATAACAGAATGTATTTTTGTCAGGCCTCGGCCGTAAATTGTCGAATTTTCGTCTCTCCATGCCATCGCAGTCACCGTGGAATCGAATCGTCACGGCTAATTTTCATTAACTGGTCAGGTAAGAATTTAATTTTCATAACGTTCGTCCAATGTAAATATCGCGTATTTAACTGTTCAATAAAGACGAATTAATTTTAAAAGTAACGGTGCGGTACAAAGACGATTTACCGGTTAGGATTGAGCGTGCGAATCATTATAATTGTTGCGGAAATGGGAGAGGACGACGTTGATATTCTCGTTGGAAGAGATACACGTGTACGGACGGAAACGGGAATTTCCTCAAATTCATAAAATAAAAAAAAGATTTTAAAACCGTTTATGAGTATTATATTAATTAAAAATAGCTAAAGTAAAAAATTAGTCCGTTTTTCTCAACTCGTGGAATTCATTAAACTTGGTTGGGACAACCTTTTATGTTGTGTATATATGTATTATAATATGCATGTGTGTAAATCGCACGTGCTTTTTAATTTAAACATTGTTGTACTACACTCAAATAATTTTAAACCTAACCTAAGAAATATGTATATTTTATTTCACAAACGGACACTGTAAATAAATAGTTTGACGAAGCATAAACTTGTAATTTATTATAATAATTTTAAGTTGATATTACATTTTAAAACGGTTCATACCGTTAAAAACTGGCTATATTGGTAAAAATAAATGTTATTAATTTGTAGTTATATTATCAACGTGTCTAATAATAATTTATCACTGTATGTAATCTTAATAATTATTCTGCTGTGTTATAGAACGAAGTAATATTATGAATATATTATATCAATTTAAAACTATAGAATTCAATTATAGTAATATAGTGTATATCAAATCATTCAAATCAAAATAAAACGATTATTACTTTATTAGAACAAACTATAATACTATTGGTATTTGGTAAGTATCAATTTATTATATTAGACTGATTGAAACGTTTCATAAAGGTTAAATTGAATTTTTTAATATATGATGAATTTACGCAAACCAAAAACTGTTTGTTTTAAAACTATATAATATATGTCTATGTAAGGGTATTAAATGTTGTATTCATTAAACAATTTATTAAGTATGACTTTCAGCTTGGGTTTTATTGGTATCTAACAAACAATGAATTTAATGAATATATACAGTACTTGGAATTATAATGCATATTGAACAATTAGTAAACTATTCGTTTGGTGTATTATTAAAATTAAAAAGACGGAACTTATTTATTTTTGATTTGAATTTATATATTGTCATAAAATAATACAAAAATATTTATTTAATTCAAGTGTTTTATATTATAAACAAGTTGAGTTATATATTATATCATTTTTAACTTCGGCAATTGGCTCGTATCATACAAATTCACAATGATTGATATTTATAGATAAATATAGTACTTATTATAGTTATAAATTAAAATGTGTGGCTCGGCGTGGCGTAGTGGCTGAAATCAATCATGAGACGTAAGCAACGGCCGCTGCCACTAGTTCTCGGATGGGTGACCACCTGTGTTCGTAGTGCACAAAAACCTTGCCACACATGCACGTGTTCCTAACCGACCGTACCAACCGTCCCAATCCTACAGTACCAACCCCACCAACCTTACAGGCTAATGACCTCAGTCGTCGAAGCCTTAAAACCTAATAAAAAAAAAAAAAATTAAAATTTAGTGAAACAATTAATTTATTATCATTTAATGTTTGAATAAAGCAATTTGTTGTGTTATATCTTATAGGTACTAGTGAATGGTAATGCAGTAACATAAGTTTCGCACTGTTATTCTGTAGTGTGATTATATTAAATAAAACACAGCTTTAAAATATTAAAATTAAGAAGTTATATTAATTGTATTAAAAGTATAATAGGTAATTTCTAATTTCATACAACTTAGACAGAGCGATAAACTTTCGAAAATAAGAATATAATAT
Source organism: Sitobion miscanthi (assembly GCA_008086715.1). Taxonomy (NCBI): domain Eukaryota; kingdom Metazoa; phylum Arthropoda; class Insecta; order Hemiptera; family Aphididae; genus Sitobion; species Sitobion miscanthi. The sequence goes on along the minus strand of CM017800.1, from coordinate 9,419,594 downwards.
ATTATAATGAAGTTAAAATTCAGTTATCAATTTTGTATTTATTGTGTATCTACTTTTAGTTTTTGCTCAATACAAATTTTATAAGCACACAAAACACATAGTATTAGTGGTGAAACACTAGAACTCAAGGGTAAATATTCTTAAATCAATTCAAGCCCTTATATTGAATACTTTGACAGAAGACGAGCGCGAATTGACCTGGGTGCACGTTAATAGTCCCGGCTACATTTAGATTTTAAGACAGCTGAGGGAGATCAAGAACTGAACTTACAGATGCACTGATCAGAGTTAAAATTGTTCGTTTACTTGCACTATAGATTCGCCCAAAAGATTTATATAGGCTGCTATGACACACGCGTATGATGTCACAAATTCAACAGAACATTTCACTTCAGAAGTGGCCGTATTTAGAGTTTCCCGGGTATTGAGAAAATCGTGAGTATATAGTATACAGTATTCGTCTTACCGATGTGTCGGGAAAAAAATAAATGCCATATGTACTTATTCGAATGCTGCTTTATAACGATCTAAAATTTTAAGTACTTATATAATTTCCAAACATCATTTTATTTAATAGCATTATAGTTTATAATATTGTAATATTATTATTCTAAATATACGATATTTTTCTGCTTTGTGGAAAAACATTGAATCATTGAATCATGGATATGTTTAAAATCATAAAATTAAAAGCATGTGATTAAAAAAATGTATCCACGAAATTGCTGTGGTTTAATTAGATGATGCATCGGTATAACTAGGGACAACTGTTTCGTGACGCAAAAATGTTGATCTTGCCAAATAATTTTGTGATGCCTGAGTAGTACGACACATCCACATGCTCCGTTTGGACGTAATTTCTTTTCTTCAAAATAAAGCGCCAATATTGTTATAATAGTCCAGTGCAATTAGGTTTTCAGCTCGGAAAAATTCCCACCTAGCTGAATTTTGGTACACATCTTTATTACATCGTTGTAAACAATGTCTAAAAAGTCGACCTCGATATCATGTACGCGTTAAAGGTTATTCGAGGTCAAAGGTCACGAAATTGGCCTTTTTTTTAATATCTCGTTTTTTATTGGTCGTACAAAAAAAAGTCTTAGATACAAATTGTAGAGGAGGTAATTATCTATAAAAATGGTCTCTTGACATTTTCACGTCATGTTGATAGTTTTTCCGTTATAAGGCCAACAATGTGTACACTTTTAATGAAATATGATTTTTTCGCTAAAAACAAGTAGCCTTTGCGTTAATATCTCGCTTTATACTGTTTGTACGATAAAAAGTCTCGAACAAAAATTGTAGAGGATAAAATTCTCTACAAAATGGTTGTATATATATATATCCAATCGCATTTGCGGTATACAAATTTTAATGTTTACCATACAAAATTACAATAATATAATATTATATTATATTATCATATTATAATAACGATAATAAGAATGCATTCATTTCCACACCACCATTGAGGTAGAAGCATGGTGCGTTTTTTTTTTCATGGTTTCCCCGGTAGGCCTAGTCCATGTAGTCAACAATAATTGTTAAATAACTATTATAGGTATCATAGTTATGTAATCGTCAAAACAAAGTAATAAATATTACATTTAAATTATTATTAATCATCATCGCTCTCGTCTTCATTTTTTATCGGGACAAAAAACTTCGCGGGCGAGTGCACTTCATTATTGCATGACTTAGTGCGGTACATTTATTTTCCAATTCATTAATATTACCTTTTTTATTTTTAATAATTATTTGTTTTAAAAAAAATAATAGACTTTGTGGTATATTTTTATTAATATTATCGAACATTTGATTTACCGGAGGATATGTATCGGTATTAATCAAGACAGAACGAATGTCCTCTCTGATAATTGCTGCTGCTGCTTCTACAACACGTAGACGTTCTTCCGAAACATTAGATTTTTTATTTTCATACCACGATTGACACAAAATTTTTTTTTGCGTATCAAGAAAACAAATAATTGTTAATTTAGCGTGTTTTGTAGTTATTATAATATCTTTTCCATAACGAGCAGTTAATTTATAAATTATAGTTTTTGCATCTGGAATGAAATCACTAGTTATTGCATTTACTAACTCTGTTAAGGTGAATTGACAATCATTGTTATTTTCTATGTAATAAAATATTTCTTCCATCGCTAATCTGATATTTTCGTCATGTGGACGACCTACTGATCCACCACTTTTGTATTTATTAAAAGATATCAAACAGTTATCATGGTATTTTGCCTCAGCAGCTACTAAATCATATTCAAAATTAACTCTATCCCTTACAATTTTACCGAGTCTATCACCACGGGACTCAGCTGTTTTAATAATATTATCTTTAAATGAAAGTGTGCTGACCTGTTTAATTTTCCTTCGATATTCTTGTCGTTTTCTTTTCTCAACATCTTCGTTGGCTTCTTCACCACAAACAAGGCATAGCGTTCGAAAATCAAATTTACTTGATCGTTTTTTATGCGGTGAAGGGTTAGATGGACCTGCAGCGTTTTCTTCACGTTCTCTTTTAAATGAGGCAATTTTTTTTTTGTGTGTATACACTTTACGACACTCAACATGCACAGTTACCGATGTTACATTATTTAAGAACTCAAGATGTCCATCGTCTCTTTCATTACTAGCGTTTTTTAATGTTTGTAATCCACGCTCGACATTTACAGTTTCACCGACCGATAGCGAGTTTTCACATATAAAACAATTACCGCCATTAAGTTGGTTATGTAATATAAGCAGTACTTGTAAAAAAATTCAGAACGCACAAAAAACACGATAAACACGTGACAACGTTCGTACGGACCGAACACAACTAAATACTCATCGACTGCTGCGGGCCGGTCCGGCACATGAATGTCGAAGACAGCTGCGTCTATTGTTACTAAAAAAAGGTCGACCTATATATATATATATATATATATTATATATTATATATGTATATGCACAACATGTTTCCCCCAACGGACATTCCAGACACAGTAATATGTACAATGTACCTACATTATACATCTTGCATAAAACGAATGCATTCTTAATATCGTTATTATAATATGATAATATAATATAATATTATATTATTGTAATTTTGTATGGTAAACATTAAAATTTGTATACCGCAAATGCGATTGGATATATATATATACAACCATTTTGTAGAGAATTTTATCCTCTACAATTTTTGTTCGAGACTTTTTATCGTACAAACAGTATAAAGCGAGATATTAACGCAAAGGCTACTTGTTTTTAGCGAAAAAATCATATTTCATTAAAAGTGTACACATTGTTGGCCTTATAACGGAAAAACTATCAACATGACGTGAAAATGTCAAGAGACCATTTTTATAGATAATTACCTCCTCTACAATTTGTATCTAAGACTTTTTTTTGTACGACCAATAAAAAACGAGATATTAAAAAAAAGGCCAATTTCGTGACCTTTGACCTCGAATAACCTTTAACGCGTACATGATATCGAGGTCGACTTTTTAGACATTGTTTACAACGATGTAATAAAGATGTGTACCAAAATTCAGCTAGGTGGGAATTTTTCCGAGCTGAACCCCTTTTTTCGTCTAATTGCACTGGACTATAATATTACAACTGTTGTTGTAGCCTTGCAAGGAATTTCGCGAGGTTTAAATGCGGTAAAGCGATTATTTAATTGCAGCTGCTCGAACCGAGCAACCCTATAATGGCTTTTTTTCTACGCCTTAAGATTCTATTTTAATCATGTTTTAATGACCGGAATAATTGCAAACGAAAAATACTGTAGGATCAAAACGTTAAATAATAAAATATGCAGCGTATATACCTGGTAGGTAAGTGGTTTTTAACAGATTCAACGTGACTTATTATAATCACCAGTTTAATTTGTATAAGTCCCTTCCCCCCCCCCCAATATTATATTTAGTAATAATATTATCGATGAACGATTAAAAACAAGAGTGCTTACCGATTATAGATAATTATATCGTGTATAATATGATCGTTTTTTACAGTCATTATACTTCGGCTTCTTCATCGGGTGACTCAGTCTTTAAAATATCCTAATTTTCGTACTACACACATTGTCCCAAATCGGTCAATCTAAATTATTTCTAGATAAACCCTAGTATATGCTTTATGCCACCGTTCACTACTGAGCTGATAATAATAAAAATAGCTACTCTCAATAACAATGAATAATAATAATAATAACTATAATAAGAGTATAAGACGTAACAATACAAAATATTGTTTACTGTGTGTCTGTGCAGCATAGCTAATATAAGAATTATTATGTATTCTGTGTAGTAGATAATAATTAAAATGTGGCTTGCCAAAAAACCATTAAAATATAAACAAAATGTGAAGATATACAATTTTTAATAATAATATTATCATAAATATTTAATTAGAATGACACACTTTTAAATTTCGTACTACAAACTGCACTTTTCGTACTACATAAAGTGTGTCGTACTACACATAATTTTAGGGACTGGCGGTGACTTATTTTTTCCAACGGTCTGTGTTAGTAATAATTTCAACAAACATCTAGTTCGGATAGACAATTTACCCAGTGTCGGCGTCATTATTTGCGAATCCAGTGCAATATTTTATAAATGCAGAACCTCCGGTTGGGTAAGATTGCCCACACAACTAAGATATCGGAACTATGGCGCAGTGCGTCTCAAAACATAATATAATATCAAGTTATTACAAATTTAAACTAGATGGTGAAGGTGAGGACTGGATGAGTTGTAATCCTCCATCCGTTTAAATAAAATCGGTCAGAAAATATTGACGTAAAATTCGTATTAATTTATCTAGTCGTCAACCCACATACCTGCAGACAATTATTTTTATAAATTAACATATTGATCCGTGGTTAAGATGACCGGTTTGAAAAATTCAACAATATAGAATAATAAGATAAATAATTATATTTTTAAGGTCAGGCAACCATCACTGGAACAATGGCAAGATATTAGTATTATATTACACAATAGGTAATCAATAAAATAAATAGGTATATAAAAAAAAAGAATGAATAAACATCGTATATATTTTTCTTTTGTAAAAGACGACCGTTTCGTAAATTAATTATAACAATATTGCTCAACTATATGATTTATATTCACGATTCGTGACATACGATTATACGAGTACTCGACAATAATATATTAATGGTATGCAATGATAAAACAAAAATCCATGTTAGAACCCCCTTCCCCTGGGCGATTTAGAGATATTTTGAGATCCGATGGCTCAGTATCGATTTTCTTGCGATATGACACATACGGCGCGCGGAAGTCGTATTTTTTATGACGGAGATACGAGTAAAAAAAATAAATCTACGCTACCGGTGTGAGAGCTAAGAGATAAAAAGGCTGCGGCGGTGGTGTAGCTGGTTTTTTATTAGCAGTAAAAAAAGGGCAATCGCCACGTAGCCGACGTCCCCTGCACCCCATCCACTCATCACTTCAAAGGGCCGAGCGATTACACCCCGGGCAATGCACAGAAAGGCGACGGTCACGCGGGCCTTTTCGGCGTGAAGACCCACAAATATTTATATAATCTAGCTTAAACACACATACAAACACACACAGTACACACAAACGTACTTTGTCCGATCGGTTTCATTTCGATGTTGCATTTTATTGCAACAATTTGCAACGTAGGTAAAAAAATCTGCAACATTTTTTTTTTTGTACCACAACGAATCTCGCGCGTTAAGTCATCGTCCGCACGTGTGGCCGTTCGTCTACATCCCCTTCTGATAACGGTGCCGTGGCCTTTTAATGTTGTCGATATAAGTTATTGGCGATTACCAATAGAGAATCGATTAAAATCGAAATTAAAAAAATCGATTCAGAAATAAAATTAGAGTGTCTATATCGATGTATCAACCGAAACTAATACATTACATTTTTTTTTTGTTTTTTCCAATTTTTAAGAAAAAGGGTACGAGTTTTTGATTTTGACATTCTTTTTGATGTCCACAAGTTAACATTTATAATATGATGGTTTCGGAGACCTTACGTGCATAGGTGGAAATCAATTAAAATGTTTCAGGGAGACTAACATTATTAACATCAAATGTAAGCGAGAGGGTTTTGATCCTACACAACTAAAAAAGGAGGGAAGGGATTCGATGGACTTTTGGAGTTGCTAAGCCTCTCCCTCCCCCATCCCACTGAATTACGCAAATGCTTACGTGGCAACAAAAATAAGCTTTACATGTAATGGTTGAGAACCATAAATGACGCTATTGACATGCCATATCGTATAAACCCTATACGTAGCACTTTGATCAAAATTATAGTTTTTGTATTTGCACTTGACCTGGTATAATACATATTGTATAGGTAAGTATATCGTTCGCTTCGGTCGTGCCGCCGCCTTCGGATTACCAACATCTTCAGTTGTTTGACGACAGATAAAGTCGTTTCGCCTGCCACCGGTGTTACGGAAAAAAATCGGTTCTCGTTTAAAAAAAAAAAGTTTGTATCAATACAGGACACGCCTTAGATGGTATGATAAGTCTAGATAATTGTTAACTTTATAATATTATTATAATCGATTTAATCAGTTTATAATTATATTATAATGTTGTTGAAAACCATATAAAACAATACAACGGTCAGATATCACTATCGATACGATTTAAACTAATACCTATCTACGTATTTAGTATTTACTGGATGTGCATTAATAATAGTTAAGGTTTATACGTGATGGAATTAAGTATATTATGTAACAACATTACCCTACCGGTAGCGAGTATGCTATTATAATATTATTTAAGCCAAATATTTTATTCTACGTTAATAAATTATAGAATTGTTATAATATGGTACTTATACAGTACTTGAGAATTTGAAATACCTGCCAACAAATATTAATGCTCATTAAGCCGTTTAAACGAATTTTTTAATCCCGTTATGGGAGTTAATTCGATTTGACAAAACCGAATGAAATATTTAATGCTTTTATATACGCACGTTACTCCCGGATTAACTACCTAACTACCCCGAATTAAATTAATGCGCATCAACACAGCGCTTAGACGGGGTTAATGTACGACGCATATAACTTTATCATAGTTGATACAATATCACTTAGGAAAATTGTCGTACAAATCGATCGAGTTTCGTAAACGTGAAACGGTTTTTGTGCGCAAATATGACAGAACTGTGAATTATTATTCGCCTAAAATCAAAAATTTTGAAAATAATTTAAATTTTTGCAAACGACAGCCATGGCCTGAAGAAGACCACCTACCCTTATACCAGTGGCGTTCGACCTATTTTGAATCATGGTGCGTTTTCACTAAATGTTCAATTTTTGGCGACCTCTTACTAAAATGTCGTGATCCCCTGCGGTACCCCTGTACATCTGTGCTATGTACTGCACACACACACACACACACACCCGGGTATAATAGTTTTACACATCGAACAGACGTGCTGCAGACGCGTTGAAAAAAACGTTTTTCCTCGCTAACCGTTTCGTCTTACCGCTGCCTACACATTTTTTTTTTCTCTCTCTCCCCGTATAATACTTCGTCGCCGTCCGGACGACTATATAGCGTTACATCCCTCGTTCCCCTCCCCCTCCTCTTTCCACCCAACAATTCGCTCGGAAATTACGAGAAAGGGCCGACTGCTGCCCCATCCGCCGCGCCATACTATACAATATACACTATACATAGCCTAATTATCCGCGTCCCGTCCGTGCGGAACGTTGCCGATGAATACGAAATAGCGGGTCTGCAGCAACCGTACGTGATCCGGCCGCGCGTTGGCAAAGTTCCGAGGGGTCGCCGACGATGCCGCGGGGTGGCGAGTGGGTGGCCGGCCGGGGGGCGAGCATAAGTGTCCGGTGGGTCGAGAATAAATTTCCCGGCGTTCCGGTTTCGACACGATGTGGGACTCGGGCTCGGACTCCAAGTCTGCACGGCGGGTGGAATGGATTCGCCGGATTCAGGGGTGTTGGGGTGGGGGGGGGGCGACGTCGGCGACGTTAGAATATAATTTAGTTCTCCCGGCCTCGCGAACTCGACTAGACGGCCAGGAGGAGAAAAAAAAACGATTAGGTTGACTGCTATACACGGTCGGTCGGTCGGTCGGTATTTGTTTACCTATCCCATCGCAACGGCGGAGAACAATATTATTCACGTCACGGTCGATCGGCACGCGTTCCGTTTCGCAGTTAAGTGATTAACATTTTTTTTTGCTTTTTAAACCGGTACACTCCGACGGTTGTTCTGGCTGTAGTCATACGCGTACAATCGAGATATTGTCTTCGTGCATCACATAATATTATTAACAGTCATATTATGACCTCAACACAGCGACGTACCATATTATGATAACATTGCGGTATTATCATATGTCAACATAAAACTACTGCAATCAAAATGATACCGATATCGTCCGAAATTAACGAACTAAAAATACCTGGACTATAATACGGCCGGGATGAGCAATCGGCCTTTGGCGGATTTGGTGTAGCACTTGGTATATCGGACGGTATATTGATATATTCGCCTAAACGTGGTTCAAAATAATTTCTAAGTTTTACCGATGTCTTTAAAAATAATCTCCGAAACTTTGGACATCTTCAATTCTAGTAGTTTTTGAGCCTAACGTAGGCGCTAGTTACTTTGGAAACAAATTTTTTGAGTGATGACTGTTTTGATCTAGATGTGCGCTATAATATTTACAAACATATAGGGACATTTCACTTTGTTATAAATTTTAATGACAAAAAATAAATTAAATATATTATAATTTACTATCAAAAATAAAATCCCAAAGCCACGCACGTTCATTGATAGTCTATAACAGTATTTTTTTAATTGTCTTCTGTAACCAAAGGCAACCAACAAAAAAATATTCGATTTTCGTGATCCAAAACGAAATGCATGTATGAGCCACCCATTTACCAATCAATTATAGGGACCGAAAGAATGAGCTTAAAACACTTGTTTTATAGTACCATCCTAATCTCGTAGAATCTATTGGTATATCTTTGATTGAAATCAGTCCACTTTTCCGAGGTGAGCACATTAAACCATAAAAAATTCTTCGGGTTTATAATAATAATAATAATCTTCCTAATAAATTATACAAAACTCGTGTCACGGTGTTAGTGGTCGCAGTCTTACGTAACGGCTCGACCAAGTTTAATGACTTTTGTATATTTGGTAGGTATGTAAATAGGTTGTAAAGTATTTCCCCACTCCTACCATCACTCGGGGAGGTGCTCAAACGGGGATTTTGAGATTTACTGTGGACATTTTTGTTTATAAATAGTTGCTATTGGCTATAGGAGAAATAATTAGTAGAGACTAACCGATCGTGGTGGTGACTCAGAACTCGGACGACCACGAAAATAATGATGTGTTCAAATAACGTCAAGTAAAGTAAATTTCACTCTCCTGACTGTGAAAGCTTGGTAAAATACTAAAAGAACGAATACATCATCGGAATACCGTTAGGTTGATTTCGTCGATTTGTGTGTGTGTGTTACAATTAATAGTATACGCAATAATATTTTAACAACGCTTGCAACAAATCCAATTTTCGAACATTGCCTATACCTACTACCCCGACTGAGTTGCACTTACTGCAGCGAGTTTCGCCCGAAAGGAGTTGTAAAATCATAACTTTTTTAAAGGTTGCCATTTTTTACGGGCAACAAAGTGCACGGGATCGTCTAGTATTAATATTGTATTATATAATTTAGTATATTGCGATAAATGTCTACATAAATATTAAAAAGCGTTTTCACTTGGAGTGGTGGGAAGAACATTGACCAACGGGTCGTGTTTATAGTGCGATAATGCGCCATTATTATCGTCATAAGTTAAGTCACATAAAAATATTGCGACGCGTACCTATATAGTTAGATTAAACGTCACAGATATTGTATATCGCCGCCGAGATCGACGAGACTATTATAATATAAACCTTAAAAAAAAAACCATTAAAACGACTAAAACGTTTTGTGTACACAGTGTTTTAATGTAAGTTTTTTAAATTATTTTTCTGACGTGAGTAATGATTCGCGGCATTTATTCTCAGCCGACGACGAGTGGCGGGGTGTGCATAGATAGTATAATGTATACAATAGTAATGTACCCATAGATGCGCGCGCAATGGGTTTGGAAATACAATGAAAACAAAAAGTGTGCACCTGCCTTTATAATATATTTGACGAAAAAGTATTGTGTTAGGCTCGAGAGACCTTACGAGCGGATTCGATTTACGGCGGAAACAAACACCCGTTTCCGAGATGGAGGAGCGGGCGTTATCGAAATCGCGAACACGCCGACGCCGCTGAATACAAAATGTCGAGGCCATTTAATGTAATATTATAATAAGAAATAAATAAGATAAGCCGAATGCATCATAAATATAGGTATACCTACGTAATATATAATTATAAAATATATCTCCCATACATATTGTTATCATTACCGGTGTACGATAAACGTATTGATATTATACTATATTATTATGGTACCCGCCGTTTTTCCCGTATCGAAATTCCCGAATGGGTATTTTGCCCGAAAATCCGAGAACCCGAAACCTTTTTTTCCCGACGGTTATTGTTCCCGAAGTAAAAAATTTCAAAATTCAATTAATAGCATGTTGTCGCGGTTCGCATTACTGTTGACTTTAATACATACCAGGAGCTACGATTTCTGAGGGCGATCGCGCATAATATTGTTTTGTAAGTAACAAATATTATATTGTTTATTTTATTTTAGATTCTGAGCGGAGCGATGAAGCTAGTGGTCTTACAATGGTGTTTATTTATTTAATTTTTTTATCCTGTATACAAAATTTCCACCAGATGGAGTGCTTCGGTTTCAACATTTAGTACATTATCTTTTAGCAAATTGGACCAAGATGGTACTTTAGAGAGGTCATTTTTCGATTTTCTCAATATAGTTATTTAATGCCACGGGAAAAACTACTGACAAATTACGAAAAAAGCGTAAAATGGGATTTTAATTTCTAACGATTTGTTCATCACCGTAGCAATGAATAAAAAATTATAAATAATATTCTAATTCTAATTAAAGGCTATAATAAATAATAAAAATTTAAAAAATCCAGACCGACAAACCGTCTACGCCAGTGGTGCGCAACCTTTTTTGATCCACGACCCCCCAAAATAATTTATTTTTAATACGACCCCCCCTTCCTAACGACATTATGTAAGTGTGTAATTTAAATTTACTTAATAGTCTTAATGTATACACACATTTTATTCATATACATTAAATCGTTAATTTTAGAGCAGTTTTAATATTTCTTTAATTTAATTAATCAAAAACATGAAAAAAAAAATACAAAATTAGAGTTTTATAAAATCTAAAATTAAAAAATGTATCATTATAATGATAATCAAAAATTTTAATATTTTTAAAATTATAAAATTACTTTTTAATTATTTTAATGACAGACCTGAGCTTGCATTGTAAACATGATTGATTCTATGTTTGGTTTGATATTTGTCGGTCGTTTAATTAAAAATTTATCCATATCGTTTTAGTTTATAAATTATAAAATATTAAAATATTAAAAATGTTAGTTTAAAATAATACGAAATACAAATAATTATTACAAGCTATACAAAATTAGAAGCATTAATACGATCAACTCAACGGCTCGTACATGACTATCGGACTATTTCATAATAACCGTAAGATTAAATAAAATTACTGATTAAATTCAATTTATTTGTTTATTTATTTATTTAAAAATAACCCATATACTGCGTGGTTCAATAGAACTTGTTATCGCAACATTAAGATATGACATAATGTCATAATATTACGATTGACACAGCCATCAACGGTACAAAATAATTTTAATTTGTATAAAACTATAAAATAATATACAATATACATAGTATAAAACTTTTTTTCATTTGGTGATTACTGGCGACCCCCTAATAAAATTTCGCGACCCCCAGGTTGCGCACCACTGGTCTACGCTCAGAATCGTTTTTCTTATACAATGATATTATATCGTTGATTTCAAGTTTGATACAATCCATTATACAATTACCCACTTATAACCTACTGTACAGCAGAGCGACATCCACTTATCCGCTTTTTTATATTTATTTTACAACATAGGCAATTGGCCGCTTTATACGTACTTATTATAAATTATCGATTTTTAAAAATTTGATTATTACACTGCAGCATTTATTATGATATTAATATTATTATTCGATTCGGGTAAAAAGTGTTTGGGAAAAAAGATTTCGGGTTTTTGGATTTTCGGGCAAAATACCATTCGGGAATTTCAATTCGGGAAAAATATCGGTAATCATATTATATATTATTATGTACGAAAGAAAGTATTTTCACATCTGTCTACGTACTGTGTTGTGCCATTTTATATTTTACTAATACGTCGGTGAGACGCGGAAAATTAAAAATAAATAAATTCAGGTGCGGTGATCGTGAGACATAAACTTATCACGCTACACGATATTTTCCACTTCGAAGACAGTTTATGAATCATAAATATGTATTAACCATTGATTGTATATTATAATTAATAGATTATACTATATACCTAGTGGGAATTATTAGGTCATTTTTATATTTAATTCGTTTTTATGGTGATAGACAATGCGATACGCGAAATCGATTAAAAGATAAAAATATATCTGTACCCATCCCCAAAACATATTTATGTTGAAATCGTCGGAGTGGAACGTTCCACACCATCCATACCTTCACTTGCCCTTTACAAGATCATTGCAAATTTGCAAATTTGAGGGAGGGAGGTGGTCAAGATTTAAACTGCGGTGGGTTGACGCGAGTACCAAACGGGTTCAGCAGGTTTGAAACATTTTGCGTTTACCGTAACACGCGTTGTAGACATTAAAATCATAGCGAAATCGTTTTCCAAGAGTGTTTTCCTGACGTTTTTATTTTCTAGTAAAATTATGTAAGTGCGTAAAAGTAAGTACAAACTATACACTCGGGTAATAATATATCCACGAAACGTCGATGCACTCGGATCGCTTTAAAAACCTCTGCGGTGGTAGGCGTATAGTAAATACTAAAAACAGCGAGTGTCTGCGTCCTGTTATGAGGGTTAGTTATTATGCGCAGTTAACTTTTATGTCTAAGTATGGGAAGTTGTCATCCTTACGATAAGATTATTGCACATTAATTATTGTATTCCCTTGGTCAGATCTGTTAAAATTGTCGAAGAAAAAGTCCTCTAACCCGACGATTCGTCGATCGCGTGTATATTATAATATACGATATCCTCATGCTCTCGTCAGTCGTGATTTGTTTTATAAAAACATTGTTCTGTGACCAATGTTGAGCCGAGATAAATATAATTTTATCTAGATAAAGATAAATTATTAAAATGTTGTCTAGATAAAGATAACTAATAGTTATTTATTTATCTAGATAAAGATGAAAAAATTTTTTTAACTTTTTTATATTGGTTTATGGCACTCTCCTTAAGCTCGTAGCAATATGGAATAACTTAATAGAATGTTATCGAAAATGTCGATAATTATTAGTAAATACTACCTAATTAATAAATTACTTGATTGTCTACCTATAAATTATCTGGATAAATTCATTTAGATAACGGTGATTTTTATCTTAGATAACTGTGTAAATTAATAATCTCTATTTATCTAGATAAGATAAAAGAATATTTATATAGATAAACTCAACACTGTTTGTAACATCATGAAACCATATAAAAAAAAATATTTCAAAAACATTGACATCACTTTTTGAATAATGCTTGTTCTGTGTTAAATGAATAACCGTTAAATAAATAATAATACGTTAAATAAAACCCGGTATAATATCTGATAGTAAAATAATATCGGTAGTTAGATTAGTAATAATAATTACAATTGAATACTAATTTTGTAGATATTGACACTAAATCAGAACGCGAAATGTAATAAAATTATCTGCAACTTAATGAAATGTTAATCATTTAGTTAGTCCCGAACGAAAACTTTATTGTACTTATTAGATTCAAACCAAAATACAAAATCAATTTTGATGAAAACTGATTTTGCGTAAAAATATCTGGGTTTCTTTGATTTGTCTTTGGCATCTCCCGACGCTTTTAAAAACTATTAAATGCTTTTGACCTTCCCAAAGTATACCAACTAGATTCACTTTCATACCAGAAAAAATGGCAAAATAGTAATTCAAAAAATTTCACTTGCCTAAAAGTTGATGACAGACACAAAAAAAACCATACATCATTGCCCAAATTCAACACATTCATATAAAATACAAAATATAAACTATCGTATAGTTTTAATTTTTTAGAATTTCGACCTCAATAATTTCCAATTCCAATTAAATCAACTAATTCATTACTGAATGGTACAAGAATCAAATTAAACCGTAATGATTTATTACGACCGTGTCATCCGTATGGCTTTCACTTGAGACATGAATTCTGCCTAGACATATAACATAATTAAATCATTTAAGTAGGTACTGATTCATTCACTTGATTCGTTTAAATATTTAGGTCTCTTAACCTTGATAAGCGATTAACCGGGAATAAACATATTAAATCAAAAAGATAAATCCTTAACGTCTGCATTAAAAATATGTCTAGAAAGTAGAAAAAACACTAAACTGCTAATTTATAAGATACTCGTAAAACATAAAGATATTCCGGATACAAGTTTGGCACAACTTTACAAAATCAAACTCAAATAAATTTCAAGTTTATTAGTATATAAAACTCAGTAAAAATGTAATAGACATCTCTTGTCTCTATCTTAATCCTAATTATATTTTATCATTTATAACGACCTCGATTGAGAATGAAACTTATCTTTTCCCTTGTCTATAAAACCACCACTGCCCACTCATAAAATACACACTCGTTCACTACCTGGAAACCTTTGCCACTGAGTCAATGGGATTTTGATCTTTTAAATTAATTATTTTTTACGTTTTACTTCCATTAAAGCTAAGTGTCACTAATGGGTGATCGCTACTGACCACAACTTACTCGTGTGGACCCTATTTATGTTTTTTTTCTTTTCCCTATCACACGTGTTATACTTACTTTGCATAAATCTATGTTAGGTTGTTGTGTATACATATTATTTTTATTAAACTAAAAATAAAATAAAAAAAAAAACAACAGTATTTTGCAACAAAAATTAAAATTTTGGTAACCGACATTTTAGCTTGTCGACACATTTTGAGAAAAATAACTGCGTAATATGTTTACTGCAAAACTATATATTTATTAATTCTTTTTTTGGGATGAATATTTTTAATAATATGATCTTGTTTGAAAAATAATTATTATTCATTAATTAGTTCGGTTACGAAGGCGTTAAAAGTTGAATATAATATAATAAAACATATAATAAGTGCCTATAACGTTTCATTAATACCATTGTCGAAATATAATATTTTGTATTAGCGTTTTATTTTACAATGGCGTGGATGAGTACACACAACAGTTGAAAAGCATTTACCACGTATAATAATTAGACAGCGGATTAGTATTCACTAAATAGTGTCAAAATATGCGATGAAAATCATGAAAATATGCAACAAATAAACAAGAAAAAACTTTAAATCGTGTAACATTGTAAAAAAATTCATAATTTAATAGTTCATATTACATTATTGTGACTGAAGAAAATCCCAAAAAATGTAAAAATTAAAATAATAATATACCTTTGATGCAATTTTATAAAAATCCACGGTCTATAATAATGATATACCAGTCAAATTGACTGATAATAATAACAGTATGGTGAACGGAGTGGCCAAGTGGTTGCGACGCACACCGGCGCAGGTTCGAACCCGGCCGCGGGTGGCATTTTTTTTCGGGTAAGTCACGGTGTCCGGGGAAAAGTGCCGCCATCTCACACCCGGGCATGGCAGACACCTACAGGTGCCCACTAAAAAATCTGCCAAACCAAAACACACGTGTTTACTAACCTACAATTCCTTCCCTACAAACAAAAAAAAAAAACAGCTAATGACAATAGTTGCCGGGCTTCATGAACAATAAAACAAAGGTGGGTAAGTGGATGTCGCTCTGCTGTACAGTAGGTTACAAGTGGGTCACTGTAATGGATGGTGTTAAATTTGAATTCAATGATATAATATCATTGTATAAGAAAAACGATTCTGAGCGAAAACGGTCAGTCAGTCTATGATGTTACTAAGTATATTTGATGATATTATATTGTGAATAAAGTAATTTATATATAACCTATTTACGTGGAGCCTTGTTTTGAATTTTCAATCTTTGGCTATAAAAATTGAACATTTTATACATTTTACAAAATAATAATTAAATTTTAAATGTGATGAATTTTGTCAAAATTTGAACTTTAAATGCTTGTAAAAAAAATTGTGCCTATGTATTCTTAATATTTTTCATCTGCTATTGTAACAATATATCAGGAGTCTTGAATTACATTTTCACGCTTTTTTACCCTACAAATAATATTTTATTGATATCTACAAAGAATCTTTACATGAGAAATCAAGTGAATATCAAATGTTGTAAAAATATGAATTTCAAACGCTCGAAAAAAATTTAATTTGACTTTCTTGTAGACATTTTTTTTTTTGATAAAGGTAGACAAACTTATGGAAAATCTCGTATTACATTTTCAAATCCTAGATTTAAAAAGGAAAATTGTTATGAATTTTCAACTCAAAATAATTTACTAATTTTTATGATTTTTTCGTATTGTCCAGATTTTAACTTTAAATGCTTATAAATAAAAACTGTGACTAAGGATTTTTAATATTTTTCAAATATCATTGTAACAATATAGTAGGAGCCTTTTATTAAATTTTCAAGCTTTTTTACCTAACAAATAAGGTTTTATTGACATTCATAGAAAAAAAGACTAATACAATTGGAAACCAGAAAATGTTTCGTTTCTAAACAGTTAAAAAAAAAAAAAATATTTTAAAAATTGTATCGTGTATAGTAAATGCAAATATAAACAACCAGTGACAAATGTATGTGTATACGTTCATTTGTTTTAAAGTTACACCCAAAACTAAAATTCGATTTAGTCAAAAACCAATTTTGCGTAAAATTCCTGTTTTTCCTTAATTTTTGTTTTGTTTTTCCGAGCGCTTTTGAAAACCACTGTGAATTTTAAATTTTGACCTCCCAGAAGTACCAACTAGATTCACTCTCCCATCGAACAAGATACTGAAGTCTAAAATCGATGGATTATTTCGACACAGACACAAGAATAAAAAAAACACACATGGTTGTATTATCAATACATCCACTGTTCCGCTCAAAATCTAAAAAAAAAAAAATAACAATAATAATAATTATTAAACATTTATCAATTATATCATTTGTTCCAAAACACATCGATATGGCAAATCGATCAAAACGTATTAGTCGCGTTACACGCAAGTGTACATTTTCTTCGCTTCTCCCGGCATTCTACATACATATACCTACACAATAGTGACAATACGCAATATTATTATATTATACGCGCACGTACCTGTCGTACAATAGAACATCGGGATTGCACGTATTATGCCCAATAATAGGTATATTATTATGCGCTTAGGCGCACAAAAGTTGCATTCCCATAATAATATAATATGTCTTGGGCGCGTCCCATTGTTCGGCGGCTGCAGGCAAACGATGACGGGAAACGACCGCGGTGTGATTGTTCGGAAAGTCTCGGTTTGCTCGGTGATAAAAAAAAACTTTGGATTTACCTATATATATCGCTGCACCGTGCTCGTGGACGTACCTACGCATTGCCCGTGTTATTTTAAAATGTATAATATTATGTATAAGGTACGTACGAGAAAAGATGTATTTGAGTGGACGCGATTACTGATTTTTCCGGTTCGATTTTCGTTTCCTTCCGCGCCAGCGTTGAAATAGACGCCAGCACAACAGTATCGCATACGACGGACGACCAGTGTGGACGTATTACACACTCGAACCTTAATACCGACAATAATATTAGATATGTTGACGAATATTAGCTTATATAAATTGAATTGTTCGATAAACTATAAAAAGCTTGAAATTATCTTTAATATATAATATGTAAAACTGTTGTTATTATAAAATATCGTCGTTTTCCTCCGAAAAGAGGTAAGCTTCTGACGATTTACCCGGAACTTGTACAGCAATATAAGCTAAACTAAACCATGGCTACGACGGATTTTAATAAGTAACTCCTGATGAAATACATTCTAAGAAATCCAAAGTACCAATTTACTATCATCAAAATTGAAAATTTTTTTAATGATTCTCAAAATGTATATTGAATCTAAAACCAATAATTTATCCGTCAAAATTGTTTTCGTCATTCAATTTTTTTTTTTGTTTTTTTATTTATTTGAAAAGCATATTTACAATCTACACAATTTGTACAATGAGTAAATTTGATAACATAGGTAAAAATATGACTGAATGTCTTGTGGGGAGAAAACAGTCCATCAACAGTACCTCCTATTTATTTGATGGGTTCATATATTATGGAGACCGTTTTTTTTTCTTTTTTTTTTTAGGCATGAGCGTCTCTTGGCCATTTTCTTTTTAACCTCCTTGGAGGGTTGTTGGGGATGGTTATAGAGGACATGCGGGAAATTAGAGGGTTTTGGTTTGAGTGCAGTTTGGAGTGAAACTTCTTGTAATGATTAGTTGCTATTTCGCTGACTGTTGGGATTTGTAGATCCTTATGTAATGCGACGTTGGTCATATACCATGGGGCTCCAGTTATTTGTCTAAGACATATAGACTGGAAAGCTTGAATGAGTCTTATGTTGGATGGTTTGGCTTGTCCCCAAATTTGAATACCATATGACCAGAGGGGTCATTCAGTTTTAATAAATAATTAAATAAATTTAAAAATTTAAAAATACTCAACAGGTCTATAATATTGTTCGTTAGTAGATCATAATATAAGTATAATAAATAAAACCAATTGTAACCAATAACAATTTCGTTTTCGTAGGGCCTTTTCACAGCCAGAAAACTAGCGAAAGTCGTATAGAGTCGTAGGTAGACATAAGAATTAAAATCATAATATTGAAAAATTGTGAAATTGCGGTATTTGAAACCATACAGGTGCTTTCGTCGGTACTCAGGTGGTAATGGTCAATAGGCACCATTGTTACGAAATGATGTATTGAAAAACTGTTCAAACGAATTGTTGATCGATTAATCATAATCGTTATAATAACTGATATAAAAAAATGTCGGTATAGAACATACAGCCAAACCGGGGAATGTAATCATCGTTTTCGGGAACTTGATCGTCGCCGTTCCTCTTTCGTATTATGTTTGAGTGCTATTATCATCAAATCAACGGGCTGTAAGAAGAAAATGCGAAAACGCATGCCCAACCATAAAATAGGCATCGGACATTGTAGAGAAAATGCTGTCATACGCGCCACATAATATTTTGAATGAAATAAACCTTCGTTTCGCGTTATATGAAACGAAAAATGCGCGGGATCGACGGACACTGGGAAAGCTCTCGTATTATTTCTATAATATACCGTACAAACAAAAACCCTGCAACGTACGATGTACTATGACATGAAAATTTATATTATGGGTATTGTTTGGTGAATTGTAGCCGATTCCACGGGGTCAGAATACTATCGTTTCGCGAATGAAGTGTAAAATTTCACTTTTGAAATTCTGACAAACTTGAATGAGGCTCGTTCGTTTACGTTATACAAATATACCTATACATATACAGTTATAGGTAATGCACAATTTCAATAAAAAAACAAAGTTGAATAAAAAAATCTAATAAGAATGAACAATTTATGATATGCAAATGTATATTCAATAAAAAAAATTAAAAATTAAATCAAACAAATCTGAATAGAAATAAAACAATCTTATTAAAAATGTATATTGAACAAAACAAATCTAAATATAAATAAAAAAATCTATATTTGATAAAAAAAATCTATAGTTTATAAAAAATCTATATTGAATAAAAAATCTATGTTTTTGGATTTTCCTCTGTGGAAACCAAGTAACGAATTCCGAATTGTGGTTACGAAAGGTTACGAACTGGTAACTAAAAATTGGTACTACTTCAATAAGTGAATTTCTCTTTTTTTGGGGGGGGGGGGGGGGGGGTAACGTTAGAGAAAACCGGATTTTCCGTAGCGAAAATCAAGTATCGAATTCCGAACTTGTGGTTACGAATGTTGTTACTAACTGGTCACCAACTAACGATATAATTGATTGTGGAAAAGGAGTGTAACTTTGAAAGACGGTGTCAACGAATATACCTATGCATCTTTGAGTCCCCTCGTATTGACGGTGTATGTCGGACTTACTGTCGTGTGTTATTTTTTAATAATAAGAGTATTATATTATAATAACTGAATCGTAGCCTAGATAAAGGTACGCATACTATACATAAGGATATAATATAAATTATGCCATGTCAATCATGTGTTATATTTAGCATTTAGCGTCCATTTTATACAAGTACGAAAATAATTATAATAATATACACGACCGTCACTCAATCGACTACCGACTATTTATGATATCGTTTACTCGAGATTCTTTAGTACAACTTTTTCCTTGTGTAAATGCACTCTCATAGACGACCCAGCTGCCCGTTCTGATAAACATACCTTGAGTGATGATTGGATTTGAATTTGTTCCTGCAACGAATCGACTATCATCAGCAATAACGTCAAAGCAGCGTATATGTACTGCCGATGTCATTTTTGCTGAAACATCAAACATTTCTGTTAATGAAAATTATATTACAAATGCCAGAAAGTCAATATCGATATTTTATCATGACTACGACGTCGAGACTGTGCAAAGGGTAGGTGCACATAATAGAGCAACAATTTTGAAAAAAACGGCTATACTATGTGAACGTGGCGATGTTAATAAAATGTCTTATCATTCAACTCTCTCGCATAATATACAACAGATTTTATTGTTTTGTCACTTTATTGTTTATCGATTCGCATTCATTATCATATGGTTCAGGGCCTCGGCCCGTTTCGTTGTAAAAATAACATCAATAAGTGAAATACATAGGCGTGATTGTGGGAGCAAAGTGCATAGTTTCCCTCGGGGACATCCGTTATAATGTTTTGGACATAATATCGTTATCACGACATTGTCCGGGCTGACCTACGAGACACGAGTACATCATTGTTTATATTTTTCGACGTGTCTTGAACAAGTCGAGTCGAAAACTGTTTGCGTTACCCGACCCATATAATATACCGACGTTTTAAACTTTTATTCCGCGGCGGGTCGAATGCGGAACCCACAAGACCGTCTGTGGTCCCATATTCACCGTGTATGTTATTTTTAAAGGACATCCGATATTATATTATAGTTTTTAAAATTTCGCGGTTTGGAAAACGTCGATGCGGAAAACGTCATTTATTATCGGACCAATATGGTTTATTATTTATAACATTTCGAGTGCGGGCGAGCGGGTTAAAATATTATTGTAGTGCAGTCGGAGGACTCTGCCCTGCAGCTGCAGTTAAAGATACTTCACAGTCCGTGACCGACATAGCGAAGGTACAATAAACGTTTATAAATAATAAAGTACATAATGTACGTGCTCAATAACCGATATATTATTATCATACTGTAATAGCAAAACGTTCAGAAAGTCGTCTCGCTGCGGGACTTAAAAATAACGATCGCCGTTTGAAATATAAGTACGAAACCGGAGAAAAAAATAACTCCAACGAGGGCAAAAATGCATCGCAATAAAAATACACAGAAATGCATTTACTCTGTGCATTATCTACGTATATATACGTCAAAGTTACAACAAACATGTGGGTGCATCCGATAATGCTAATCGCCGTTGCCTGTTTTATTAGATTATGCCAAAACTCTTATTGTTATTGAGATCTTTTTTTCCGACACGCAACCGTATGTTTTGTTTTACGATTTCGCCGATATTATTTTTTTTCGGTGCACACGAATCGCGTAAAACGGTTAGGTGTATGGTATTAAAACAATAAATAGATCTTTCAATTACCAGTTGGACGAATAATAAATTGAGCTCGTGGAATTTAGCGATAAACCTCGGAGCGAGTGAAAAAAATCGCAAAAATCGTTGCATCCACATCGCGTTATAGGTATATTATGTAATATATTTTTTACATTTTTTTTTTTTCAAAAGTAATAACGATAACGACGACGCGTAACGAATGTATTATTATAATATCAATAAATCAAAATAAAACATAGACTGCAGTAGAATAATATGATAACTGCATAACTGCCGTAATATAGTGTTCTAACATTGTGTTATCGATGAGAATTATCTGCCCGGACAGTTTTTACGTCTTGTGAAACTTATAATTTCTGTTCACCATTATAATATACGATCGCAGTGAATTTTATGAACAAACCGCAAGTATAATATAAATAGTGAAATAGAGGTCGTAAACGACATAAGTAATAACAATTATATTACATTGTATACCTACTGTAAATAGCTTGAATTTATACAAACTTGTAATATTATAATAAACAACGTTTCTCGTGGATCTGCCACTTCTAAAACACTGTTCAAATAATATGCAATCTGTACTGATTTTTAACATGGTTATTTGGGTTGAATTTATCAAATATAAAATACCGTAGGATGTGTGAAATTAATAATCACGTCCAACCATAATGACAACTAATTTAAATCGGTCCACCCGTTTCGATGTATTTCGTGGACAATCAATTAAACAGACAGGCAGACAAATTCATATCTTCGCGTGTTTCGTGCATATAAAATGTAAAAGTGATCGTTTAAAAATCACACCGTGTACACAATTTGTGATACGCAAAATAAACAAAAGTAAAAACAAATATTAAAAATAAGATCGTTTTTTGTATTATTATTATTATTATTGCCACAGAGTCAATTTTACAAATCTGTGGTGGTGTCAAGTTTCTGTGACTGTTATAAAATATATAGTACAATTTTACAATTCACCTATAGTTTTACGCACAGAAGATAGAAGACATGATTCCTAAAATACATTATTATTATTAAAGGTGTTATACTGAAATGTGCCATGCAAGACCAGTGGTTTTCGATTTTACCTGTATAACAATGATTTTACCGTGTTTTAACAAAAAGGTACAACCAAAAGGGGGGGAGTGGGGTAATACAGTGATGGCTTATGAGAAAATGACGAGTAGGTGTTGCGCCAAAGAAATATCAAGTTACCATAAAACAGATAATACATTTTTAATATAACAGTTTGAACATAAATGTTTAGTCACATTAAATTACACTGTGTGTCCATATTATATAATAGATCATAGATTTGAACTATTTGTTCAGTGCTTATATTCTGAAATAAATTAAATATGAATGTTTAAAAATTTTAAATATACTAGAGCTTATACTAGGGAGCAGGGCATCTCACTATTGGTCAAGTATTACAGATTGAAAACTACCGGTCCGGCATTTCGCATGGCACACTTCAGCATATTATAACCTATTTAATAATAATATATTATATGAATCACGTCTCATATCTTTTGCGCATAAAATTATAGGTAGACTGCAATTATAAAGCTATCCGTCAGCGACATACTGATTACTGGCTACGATATGATATATGAGGTGCCCTATAATATGCACTGTTTAATCATATTACGTGGTATGAAGTACTATTACCCACAGATCTAAAGTTTGACGTAAAGTTGACGGTGTATGCCCCAAGGTGCACCGTAGGTACTTCTAAGGCTACATACCTACTCCTATTATACATAATTATTACACTAATCCGTCCGTTCGCTTTTGTGAGCATATATTATATTATATTACACTAACACCTGTCTTCTACATATATGTTACCGACCTACCCGCATAAAGTAATATATTATTATGAATAATAATATACGTATTTTACGTACGTAATTGCTTATTGCTGTCATGTATCAGGCATGTAATACTATGCACAAGTTCCAGTGCTTAGAAATTTCACTTAAAAATAGAACTTATTCCGTATACATTGAATAAATTAACGTGTTCACATAAATATTTATTTTTTATTTGATAATTATACGCCCCGAAGGGCATTGGTTGAGATATAATACGGTTTTAGTGAGATTGTGAGAATATATAATAAGCTGAAGTATAAAAGTGGATAGAATAATATCGGTCAATCCGGCGCAAAATTCTACGAAGAGGCTGGTTATGAAAAAATGAGCTGAGATGGGTGGGAATAGAAAGAAGAGAATGATGTCTTAAAGTGTGGCAAGGAATGCGAAGATATATAGATGTTATTAGATCGGGTGCATCGATAGTTCCGTCAAGAAGTGAGTTAATGAACGCGAGGACGTCAAAGCATCGTGGCGTAAAGTCAGAGATGGAATATTGAGGGCAGAGCGGATTATGGTGTAGTCATGCACTGGATGCTCAATTTTTTAATAAAATAGCTGCATAAGTAGGACAGGAAACAGTTTTAGACTCGTCCAATGAGCAGTTGTTCACAATATAGGTATGGATACCAAACGACAGGTCTATACTCGTGGATTGAGCGTACCAAGCAGAAATAAAACGCAGGTTGCAGGATGCGGGTTGCGGAGAAGAAGAGAGTCGTATTGCGTTTAATGAACCCGAGGATCTCGAGACTCCCTCCTACCATAAAATTGATTGAAAGAAAGGGTGGGTGTTAGAGAATTATGAACAGACGCACTTATTTGAGCGGGCCTGTCATAATTAACCGATCCCCCTGTAGTTGTATTTAAGAAAACGTATCACACATCCTTTTTATTTGTATAAATTAGACGGATACAGTAAACGCTGGTTAGCCAGGATTGGCTACCTCCAACGACACTTATCCTCCCCAATACTTAATTGTTCATATATATATATGTTTTCAGAACAATAAAAGTAATTGCATATGGTTTAAATTTAAGAGTTATATTTATTCGAAGCGGTGTCACACCGACTGTGGTACGCACCGTTGCAACTGGCTCAAACGACGACTACAAGGAGAAAATGACGGAGAACATACCAAGGACGCAGGATAGTCCAAACCATGAAACATCTGGTGAAAAAATTAGTCCATTATAAAATGCAATAAAACCCATGAATGAAGAAATTATCGAAACGAAAGAATTATTCAAAGAAAAATGAGAGTTGGCGAAGCGGGCCGAGTCAAAACACCGGAAACTAACATTAATGTAGGTAACGTATAATTAATATAAATATTATTTATAATAATTAAGCGACTATGGAATCGATAATGAAACACATTATGTGATGATTTGAAGTTTTACCTAAGTCACTGTTATTATCACTAATATCGGTCATGTATTGTACCCGCATTGTTAAATTTTTTCATAATAATTTGGGGGCAGTAAAAATATTTCCAACACACAAATGAGCCGCGGGATGAAAATGTTTGAATACCTCTAGTATATAGTATTATTTTCGAGTGCGCCCTTTACCCACAATAATATACCCTCTTTTTTGACAAGAAGTCGTTCTTACCACGTTTTACTGTTACTTTTTGATGCCAAAGCGATTGAGCCTCGACATAACGCACTCAGTATTCGTATGGTCGGTCGTCGCAGCTATAACAATGATAATATTATCTGATGATTTTTCTTCGTCCACGTGCTCCTCTGACCCTGTTTTACTCGAAGCTTTTAAACGACATGTTATTTTGTCGAAATCTGCTTACGAGCCAACCGACCCGTTATCTGTCCAACGAATAGTTATACATTTCTACGCTCCTGTCCCGTATAATATTCTTTAAACCCTTTTTTACCCCGGATGTCGGCGACGCATACATTTAGACCAGCGGTTCCCAACCTGGGGTACGCGTACCCCAAGGGGTACTCGAGATAATCTCAAGGGGTACGCGAAAAAAAATTGAGTAATGACGGAAAAATTGAATTTGGTTTATTTAAAACTATTCGTTTCGGAAATATACAAATTAGTAAAAATGAAAACTTGTAGGTATATAAAAATATACATTATTACATTATATTATATTATATCATTGTTATTTTTAATTAAATGTTTAAAGAGTGGTTATGTGAACAATTTTAAAAATATAAAAAGAGGTAGAATCTAGAAAAATATTAAGCTTAGGGGTACAGCAGGAAAAAAAGTTTGGGAACCGCTGATTTAGACGAAAACCTGTCTGGCAACAGCCAAATATGGGACCATTGTTGTACCGCGGACGTCTTTGTCCGGCGGTCGGTACATAATCGACACGGTAACCGAATCTTTAAATTTATAATATTATCATTATCGCAAACGCCGTCGCGTTTGCTATTCGCGATTATGACATTATTGTACACGCACTTACGACCTACCTGCGACGACACGTTGAGCTGTTGGCTAACGCGACTCGATAGATTTTCGTCGACATTTATTATTATTATTGGTATTTATATTTCACCGGCACGCGGTATAGTTATTGACCGAAAGGCCGAGTTATTAATGCCTGGCAACCGGATTTGAGTTCATTTAATATACGCATAATATCTATAATACCGCGTACGGCGATCGGCAATATATATATATACATATTTGGCATTTGGCATTAGTCCACGCGATTAAATATATTATATCCGCAACAAATGTACATTATATTATACCTATTAATATTATGATATAGGTACATCGTGTTAATAATAATAATTACCTATATACTGAGTGTGCGGGTCACCCGAACTCCGGAAGTAAATCCCGCGGTGGCTTGTGTGTATATATATATGATGTGTGTATACCGCATTGGTATGCATCGGCTCAAAATTTGGGGCGAAAAAAATAAAATTGACCGAGGGCTGGCCATTCTGAAAACGAATTTTTTGTCCGAATGTCATATCGATACGTTCGGACGAGTGAGCCGTTTGAATTATTGGCATATTATCGTGTTAGAAAAGTTTTGTGTAGGCACTATAATCTTATAGCGCAATTATAGCTACGAAATATATTTGATAATACTGTGGTGAATTTTTTAATTAAAAACATCTATAATCATTAAATACCTATTCCTCATTTTTTATAAATGACGTATTTTTTTTTTTAATTTTAAAATCGATTGGTACGTTATTAAAAAATAATAGAATTTAATTCAACATTAAAATAAAATTTACAGTAAAATATAATAATCTGGTGGGAAACGTTTTTTTTGATTTTGTTGTACGAATTTGTGTTATTATGTTAAAAACAAAAACAATTAAGACATAACCGTTGCGTACGACACACGTCTATAAAGTTATAATATATTCCTAACCGGGTGAGGCGATATTATATTTTATTTATTTTTTCGTTGCCACGACAGAGCCGTTTCAGGCAAATATTGTATTAATCGTTACGACACAGCTGACCACATTTCTGTAAGCGAGAGTGGTGGATTGTAATGAACTTCTTTTCGTGTAGGTCTTCTTCTTAGCAGTATTGCTCTTTTTTTTATGCACACATTATCTCCACTACTATAATATATATACTAATTGGTATAGTTTGAATACTTTTGGCACTCGTTTAAAATTGGTTTTTTTCCCATCATAACCGATCTACGACCATTATACAGAAGTAACAATTACAAAGTATGCATTGTAATTTTTATTTTTATTTTTTTCAAAGTGAGTCGGTTTTGGATTCTTAAGAGCATCTTAATTTTTTATGGCATTTAAAACGTAAACTAAAATTAAAACAATTTCGCATGTCAAATTACCTACTGTTTAGTTTTCTTAATGTTTTTGTCGTGATGCATTAATGCATTTTTCCGTCGGGTATTTTCTTAGTTTTTCTTAGGAATAAATTTTCCATTCCTAATCATATTACGACCTCCTTTGGAGTTGGACAGATCGTATTTCAACAACCGGTAACCTACACCGAAAACAAAAAAAAAACAAATAATAATGTAGGTACTTAGGCGCACAGCTACTATACAACAGTACTGATAACTATATACGTAAATGAAGTATAATATAGTTGTTTGAATGGCTATCGCCGGGCGGTTTACACACGGATATATACCGAAACGCCGCCGTCAAAGTGTACACTTAACAAATTCGAAAAATCACGATTCGAATAAAATATTATGACGTATTATGATCATAAAACTGGTCGATCGCGCTCAACTATATATATACGTAGGAGAGTGTAAATATCACGCGCATTATCCGCGTGTAGACTTGCACCAGAGACGGTCGTTTAATATTGTCATCTCGTGTCGTCGACATCTTTTGGAGTTGATAAAGATCGAATGCATTTCGTGTTTGTCGACGAGACGTTCTGATAACAGCGCACAATATCGCTGCTGGGCGTATTCGACCGAACGCGAATGCCAACGTCGTCGGGTCTGTCAGCGTTTCGAGAGCTAATCGATCGTATCGTTTCGAAATATAATAATTTAGGCACTCACATAATTCGGGTAAAAATATTTTCCGATTTTTTGTTTTCGCGACCGGTGTGAAACAGTGTTTTCCTCCTACAAGGTGCGCGCATTTTCGTCGTCCGCCTATGTATGCGCACGATAATAATCGAACCGAATCGAAACGTTTCATCAGCGTTCAGATTATATTTCTCACAATAATAAAATGTAGGCAGGTATTCTTTTCTTTTACCATAGAAATATATCTTTTGGGCTGGGTACATATATTTTATTTTTCCGACGCTTTGTTTATCATCGCATAGAAACGAATAAAATGTAAAAATTACCTAATGACCACTAGGTACCTATAAGTACATACAACGAATGGTTGCTCGCGAATACATGTTTATAATTCATAAACATTCATAGAAGTAGAATAATACATCGAGTAACACGGCGATCGCTCATAATTTATTATACTTATACTTTAATCATGTAAAGTGTAGCCGCTGGGTTACTCCTTTTATCAAGCAACTCATGTCAACTTATTATTACTTAAAGCTCATATTCTTATAGTAAAAATCTAATTTACAGATTGTATATATTCTACTAAAATATAAAAAAAAAAAAAAAATAAAACTTATATATTTATACCTAACAAAAATATAATAATAATAATATGATAATAATTGATAATATTATGACGGCCCACGCAAGTATAATGACCGTCGTATACGCCATGCGCAAAGGCTTGGCGCATATATAAGCAGATATATTTCGGTTGCTGAAACCGTCAAACGAGTAAATTATCGACACCCGCTGCATGAGCTTATTTAAATTCTCCTTTTAGTGATGACCGCGATAACGAGTACTGCACAAAAGGATAATCAAACAGAGGTCCAACGGGATTTACACTGTACAACTCTATATAAGGTTATACTTTACTCTCGAACAACTGCGACCACGGTAACGAGTACTGGACGTCCGAGGGTGTGATCACTCTGACCAAGACGAGGTCCCATCCTCTTTCTCGACTGACCACGACGACAACGAGCACCGGACGAGAAGTAAGTACTGCGCAGTGTCTCGCTACCTTTTCCAAAAGCGTCGATCACCGCAAAAGCCTGAAATAAAACTTAAACACAATTTTCAGTCGGTAACACTTTTGTTGATGCAAGCATGAGACAATCGCGAAACAAAACACTTAGCCCGTGCTACAGGTGTCGCTTACTCGCGTACAACCGTCGCACATTTATACGCTCCCGTCGAGTTCCACGACCGTCTCGTGCCTGCGTATGTAGCGGTGAAATGTGCTCGAAATATATTTAATTGTCGCCTCAGCACGTTTTAGCTTCTGAGTAATCGTTTACTTATTCGCTAAATTATATTTATCCGTTAATACTATATGTATATTGTAACTCACAATAAATTTTATGATTGTCTAAGCTAGAATACAACAATGACCAATAAGTATAATATAAACAATACTAGTTGAATTTTCCGGCGTTGCCCTGAAAAAAATTCTGATTGTTCAACTCTTATTGCGGGTGCAATGTATTTTTAAGTGTAAATTATATTATATTTTGATGTACAGCCATCCCAACCGGCATTGTCCGTGATATTCGCTTGTGATTATACGATCAGTATATTATCAGATAGGCAGTCTACCTGCGGTAGATCGCAGACCCTGTGTGGTTTGTACGTAAGTGTATATAATTCAACTCTAAAGTATCAAAGTTATACCAAGTTTGTCGGCTGTCATCTTTGCTTAGTTCAACCTATACGGCGGATTAATACAATCAATTAATACAAAATCCTAACCTAACATAACGGTACTGAAATTCGAAGTAAAGATAAACATCCGTAGCTTAGATAAAGAACAAAAAAAAATTTAAAAAGGAAAAATCAGGTAAAAAAACAATGCCACAAACTAGTCAAGCGAAACCGTGGAATAGCAACCGTTTATGACAACAATTTCCATCGTTTATCTCAAAATCCTTTTTTGAGCACCTCTCCGAGTTGGACCTCTAATTTATCGCTTTTTTTTAACAGTCCGTCTTCTTATCAGAGGTCTAATCCATCTCTGTAATTGTGTAAGTCTTGTAATGTTATACGATATATATATAATATTCAAGGAAAATTAAATGGGATTAAATACCTATTTTATTTTCATTTTTTTGGTTAACCGATAACGTGAGTTGTACTTGCATTTGATCGTGTACATGTTCGTTCTGTAGAAAACCACGGATAATCCACTCGTCGAAAATCGAGAGTACACTGTAAATAATATAATGCGAACGACAAAATATCTTACATTAGAGTTCAAGGACAGCTTGCGGCGAAGTCAAATGCGGTATTCGTTAAAATATGATAACGTTTTAACCGAATTCTATACACGACAAATTTAGATGATGTGTCTTTTAAAAATATTCTTATCACGCAACGTCGTATTTAAATTTAAATAATATATTATCTCCGCCGTACGGGTGGCATACGCTTGCTTTATTACCTCCTAAATCCATCCTATCTGTTAGCCATAAGCTGTGTTTTGAAGCAAATGGTTTAACGAAAATAATAGAAAATGAGGCGTGGAACGCATCATAATCTCGAAATAACTAATCACGTACCCAGTAAAAATATTTTTTTTAAGTTTATAAGCGTTTCTATTTCGGTCTTTGCACAGAATTACTAACAAAATTTAAATACTAATTTGTAAGTAGTACTTTCATTTCTGTCTGACCCTTGCCTTGTACCTATACCTACAATGTCATTGTAATATGAAGAAATGGTTAATTATATTGTAGAGTAATTTTCGAAGCATGCTCACCCCCATTATTTCCTTTAATAATTAATTTATTCTGATTTTTGGAACTTTTAAATATCGGTACGTTTAAAGACCATAATATATTATTTTAAAATTCTTATAATGTATTGTACTACTTAAGGATTGCCCTGTGTTGTGATACAAACTTCTGTTTTTCGGATAATAAATTTGTTAAGTGGATAATTTTTTGGAAATGTTGATGTTCTTACCTAATTCAAGGTTCAAAAGATCAGTTTCTCAACTGTTAAAATGTTTATACCTACAAAGTAAAATAATATTCCTTTAAAACGGTTTTTGCAAAATCATGAAGTAAATGTAATACAATATTGCATCTAATTTTTATTATAATTGAACTATTTTTAGAAAATATAAATTTTGTTGGATTAGTATTAATCACTAAAATGTTCAAATCACCATACCTACTATACACCTACCCCCCACGACAAAAACCTAAATACGCTACTGTTTATAATATTTTTAACCCAATTATAATAATTAATAAATTATAATCGTCCTATGTATAGGTACACAAAGTCAAATAACTCAAAAACTACTCGTTCGATATGAATTTCGAATAATATGGTCTCAAGCGTGTTTAAAAACTACCCAAAATATCCGATTTCGAATAATTGCGCACCGTGTCGGGGAAGAAGAAACGCAGTGAGCGCGTGATTCGTGACTCGCGTCGCCTTGTGTTATAATAAAATTACAGCGGTCCGATCTCGTATTATACTCTAGTTACGTGCAATTCAAACTATAAGGGTAAAAACTCGGAAAAAAAATTTGCTCACTCGGACGGACAAATTTCTGGCGAAAACCTTCGGCGGGGGCGGGAGACCTCAGCGATTTCACGCCGACGGGAGCCGCCCGCGACTTTCGCTCCGCCGCGAACGACTCATCAATCATAAACGCCTTCCATCGAAACAACTTTGCCTCCGCGTGTGCGTTACTCTGCCCGACCACATATTTATGGTGTACATATATTGTGCACGATATTATATACGTTTGCCGAATACGATATATATATGTGAAATAAACTCGTAATGATGTATGATCAATTAACTTCGGAACGGCGTGAGCGGGTAAACCGTTTCGGGCGTCACTTGTCGCGGCTGTGCACGACGAACGCGTAATAATATATGTATGAAATCGAGCCGGGAATGACGGTTGATGTCGTCGTCATTATTATTACTATCCTAGCAATGATTAACGCGATCGTCAACTGTTTCGATTACAATATAAATAGCTGAACGGAGTGCAGACTCTGCGGGGACCGAAACGATGATATACCATATACCGTGTACGTCGATGCACATACGTGTCGATATTTAGGTTTGGACAGATGTCGTCATCTCTGTACGAGGATTAATGGAACCGAGACGGACGATCGGCACGTACTGCTATGGATATGACGATAACTTTTATTTCTTACGTGCGCGACCGATAATTGCGAGCAGAAATAAACGAATGTGCGGTCGCATGATTAAATTAATAGTGTCGTTATAACAGCGGGTAAGCCACCCTAAAATAACTAGTTCAATCTTCTGTCAACGCCTTCCTAGAATCGTCAAAATCAGTCGAGTGTGTTTTTGATCCCATAAGCCTATAAGCTGTATTATATAATTTGCGGTGCCAAAATTGTTATTATTACCATCTGTAGACTGTAACCAATTTCGACTTTATAATTAATAAACAAAATAAAAACTCTTTTTTACAAGCTGAAAACATTGTACCTGCTCTTTACTACGCTTAGGGGTTGAACGAATAAGCTATAAACACACTCCAGTTCTCAATGAATCTTTTGGTATAACTTTTATTGAAAACGGTCCAGTAGTTTTTGAGTCTATTAATTACAGACATAGGCATTATGCTAACCAACAAACATTAGATTTTCGTGAGCCGAATAAAATGTACATTGAGGTTATATAATTGCCAAAATACAAACCTGAAAACCTCCTCGCGTCTCAAGTAGTCCATTGATAACACTTTTCTTTGACACGGACTAGGGGTTTTTCGGGTCTATAGTGAACGAAGAAAGAAAAAAATAGAGAGATAAAAAAAGATTAATTTGTATATATAATCTTTAGATTACGTTCCAAATAAGTCACTCATCGAGTTAGGGGTTTCTTACATATAGTATACATATTATAATATTATATTGATTGAAAATAATATAATGAATATTGTTTGAAATATTTAGATTAGCTTTTAATACCGAGCTAAATCCAAATATTTTTGGTATATTATAAAACAATAGTACATATTGTTTTAAATATTAAAATTAATTATGTGTATCTAAAATAAATTCAACAATGTTATCATGTATGCGCATTTACCACCAAAAAGCCTGAGAGTCTTCAAACATTTTGGACAATTTTTCTGACATCCAGACACCACAACCAGGATTTCACAGTTTTGACAATCCCACACGCTTATTATACATTAAGAGGAACGATAATATTAGTATAGAATTTAGTTCCATTTTTCATCGAACTGGCTCAATTCACCAGCAGTCGATCATCATCTCAATTTCCACCGATCTTGTACGCATAATTTTAAGACACCTTAGGTTATATTATCTCGTTACAGTAAACTCGTCTCAATTGGTAAACTTTATAAAAAAATAATTAAAAATAATTGGCCTTATTTGTGTACCCGAAACCGACAGACTCGATGACTTTTTTTTTATTCGAAATAATAACAATACTATTGTACATCGACCATAGCACGATTATATCTACTTCGAACCGTAAATATTATTACGATATTAATACATTTTTCAGACTTTTATCTTGGATGGCTTGCTCGCGTTTAACAATATGATTAAAACCGACGGTTAGACTTAATTCGTCCTTTGTGATTAACATCTTCTACTTCCATAAATACACGACTAAATAACAACAACTGCAACGAGGCTTCCGCGAGTGCTTAAATAACAGTTTCAAAATAACTCTTATTTGTTCGTCGTGTTTATTCGAACGTTCTAAAATAGCTTCTTCCGCCTGTAGCAGTAATAATAGTAATAATAGTTTCATCATTTTCACCGTGAAATTACGTCTCCTTATTCGTTACACGCGAGCGTTCGCCGCGGATCTTTTGTCGGTGACACGTCTGAAACAGCAATTAAAAAAAAAATTTTTATCAATTTACAATGGCCAATGGGCGGTGGTTCATACGTATTTTTTTATTTCTTCAAAGCGTTTATAAAAATATAAATAACAACGCTTTTTTTTCAACATAAATATTTATTTAAAATGTAAAAAAAGTCAATATTTGTAGGTATTACATAATAAATAATTCAATACACTTTAGTGTTTAAAAAAAATACGCATTGAATATAAGACAAAAATGTAAATTAATAGGTGAGTAAAATTGAAAAAAATATTTACAATACAAAATTTTTATTCCGGTTTTTCATTTTTGCAAACATGTCAATTTCATTCTCTATGGTTAATGTCAATGTCTCTATGCACATGCAACATAGCCAAACTGCTAAGACGTTTATTTCCCATTTGGGAGCGTAGCCATGTTTTCAGTCTAAATAGGCAAAGCAAAATTCGAAGAAAAAGTAATAATCGCATGTGAAGTAGGTACTTATAACCCATTTTAGATTAATTCCACGCTTCGACATACTATCGAGTATTATCTTATTATAAGCAAAGAGTTAAGCCAAGCTATATGTTAATATTATTAAGTACATAATAGTACATATTACGTTTTTTTTTTGTTTTTATTATTATCTTAGTGTAGAAAAGGTACGCTCAGTAGATGCTACACTGATTGGCGGTGAGCATGTAATACACAAAATTTCATGTAGGAAAAGCATCCAGACGACACTCATCTAAAGCGTCTAATGCATTTTCACAGATATTTTTACCTAAAAAAATAAACACAATATTTATGTAATATTAATTTTATAAAGAACACAACCAACCAATAATAAGGCAGATACCTTATGTTTCTTGTTCACTCCATTTAGCATACCAAAGTTCCAGTTCTCCATTTATTATTATTCAAAAAATGAGCGATGAGTAATTACTTGAATAATTTTTTTGAAAGTGGTATGTGTTTCTTCATCTTTTATTTTAATCATGCAACTTGGAATTAGCAACATGAGGGTTACAATATTTTCATTTTCTTTACTTAAAAATCTGTATTTTAAATCTTCTAGTATACTTTCTAGAAGAGGTGTATACATATTTATACGGTGATAGTCCAAACGATCCTTTGATTCAGAATTTATATTCCCTCTATGAGTTTGACGACCACAAGCTTTAGGCAATTTCATTTCTACATCAAGTTTCTCAAAAATTAACTTGCTTAATCAAAGTAAACATTTGAATTTGTCTTCACAGCTTGACCGATACTTTTGAATAAAAAATAATAATATTGTACAAGCGAAAAATCAATCAGCAGATAACACCAGTATAAATATTCAAATATTTATAATCAATGGTTATAGCCAATATTGTCATAATGTGCTGTGGTGGTGAAAATCCCAGGGCGCTCGTAAATTGCGCCCACATTAAGTAGTTAGTAAAAATACTATAGTAAATTGCACCCGCGATTATTTTGGTTCTAAAATAGGTATAGTAAATTGCGCCCGGGATTTTTCGGGATCTAAAATGGGTGTAGTAAATTGCGCCCATAGTATCTACTTACTATCTAAGTGAACTTGAATTCATCGTTACCTATTTTGTGTATTTTAAAAATACTGTTGTTCATTTATTGGTGGATAAGCCGAACGTTTATCGCTATAATCGATATGATATTAGCGATATCAATGCCTTTACGCGTATACAACGACTTTACGTGTATAGGTCATATTTTAGTAAGCTATTTGCACGCAACAGCTAAACATAATATAAATATATGGATGTTATACATACTGAAAGCCAGAAGAAAATGACGTTATAATATACCGAGCATTTCAATTTTCAAAATTAAAACGTGAGTTGTCTTCGGGTGAAACAAAGTGGCGATGTGCTGTAAAAACGTGTAGTGCATTTTTGAAAACGATAGGAGAAAAAAATAACATGAAAATAACTGAAAAACTTGTGAATCACCGTCATAAAACAGATATTCATAAATTACAACGACAAATTGTGTCTGCACAAGTGCAAAGCGAAAAGCAACCGAAGATATCTGTGAAAGACCAGCAAAAATACTCCATAGCACAGCAAGTGTTCAAGATACGAGTTTAATCAAGGTTAGTGATGTTAAATATACTAAAAGAAATATGTATAATGCAAGAAGAAATTTACTACCTCCATTACCGAATACAGCTCAATCTGTTCAGGAAGCTTTAAACTCCAACAAAAGCTCGAAAGGAGAGGATATGCTTCTATATAATGATTTTAATAGTGAACTCGTAATCATAATATGTTGTAAATCAAATTTAGAAATATTATGCAAAGCAGGAATGTTATATATAGATGGTACATTTGATTTGAGTATTGTGCCAAGCATTTCCTTCAACTATTTAGTGTTCATGGATATTTTAACGGGCACTATGTACCATTGGTGTTTGGTTTATTAAAAAATAAATCTACTAACACTTTTATAAATTTTTTTCAAACATTGAACGAAAAATTTACTGAAATCTATGGTTATTGAATTTGAAAAAGCTATTCATTTTGCTTGCCTGAAGTTGTAATTATAGGATTTCGATTTCACTTAACACAGGCCTGGTGGAGACGAATTCAAAAAGTTAGTTTAAGTTCAGAGTATAAATCAAACGGATCTATTATTAGAGAATGGTTATTACATGTGTTTGGAATGGTATTTTTAGAGCCAGAAAATGTTTGCGATTATTTTAACTATGAATTAATGCCTACGATGCCAGAAGATGATTGACTTCGACAATTTTCTTGCTATATTTTAAACACGTATATTTTATTCGCTGACTTTCCTCCGAATATTTGGGCATCAGCTTCCGCAACATTAACTCGGACAACTAATGCCTGTGAATCTTTCCACAGTCATTTTAATAAAAGCTTTTATACACCTCATCCTCGTATTTATAATTTTATGGATAAATTATTAGAGTTACAATCTGAAATTTATATAAAAATTAATAGTAGAAATGAACCTTATAAATTTTAAAACACCAAATCAAAAAAAAAATTTCAAAAAATGGAAAAAATTATTCAACAGTACAATGAAAACACTATTACGAGGGCTGAATATGTGAAGATGATGTCTCATTACTATGCAGATAACTTATAACTGTATTTTTTATTATTAACATTTTTAACCCAACAAAAAATATGTAAAACACTATAATTTTATTAATACTATGTTTAAAAAAAAAAATCAATCTTCCCGTTTTTATTAATTAATTTTTTCGTTTAAAGTAATCCAAAAAGAACATTTTTGGAGGACAGTGATGGTCGCCTCCTCGTGGTGTCCTCTGGGTAATGCTAAATGACTATCATAAAAATAATATTTCTATTGGGCGAAATTTACTACACAGAAATTTATACCTGAAAAACACCGGACGAAATTTACAATTGTTTCCCTTCGTCGGGCGCAATTTACGTTCGCCCAAATCCCAAGGGGGGGAGGCTGTCCTCCCCCCCCCCGCCACCCGATATCTGCCACTGGTAAACCATCCACATAGATTGATATTTAAACGAGAGGAAAACGATTGTCTGCGTCGGACATTCAATAGCGTGTGTCCCTCCAACACCGGTTTCCTGGCGTTAATAAATCACGCTTTCCTCGCAAGCTCAGTTTAGCGAGGCGGATTTCTTCGAAGGATTTTCCATTCGACATAAAGCACACAGCACCGCGTTTATTGATGCCGTATAATATACATTGTTTGTTTACACATTTACGCACCGTTAAACTTCTTCTGAATTCAAGAAGTATATAATATGATTTATGGAAGAGTTGCCTTGTAGACGGAGTGCCGTTGAAGTATTCATATCGAGTGAGCGTCGTACCTGTTATTTAAAATCACACCGTTGCGACACGAGACCGACAGTTATTACCGTACGTCGGAGGCCAAAATAAAATATAATACTTTTGGTATTTTACATTTCACGTATTCGGGCCGTAGTGCATTACCGCGTTTATGGTTGTCATCTCAAAAGATTAATAATATTTTACTTTGAAACGTTGTGAGCATAAGTATTTTTATGTTTCTTTCGCTGTTATTAATGAATCGATATCGCGACGTACTTACGAATAACAACAATAATAATATGCTCTGCAGACTCCCGAACCTTTCGTGATTGCGCAGTGTCATACTGCACACGGACTAATAATTATTATAGTCACTAATTCACCATGTAGGCACTGCATAATATGGTAGTCTCTTTAGCAGGATTGTTTTGCATTTGACATAAATTCGACCGTATACACGATAGGTACGATACACTGCAATATCTTATCGGATAACGTTTCTTTTTTTGGATCAATTTGTACTTATATTTACAACCGCATTTGCTGCGACCATAATAACCATACCACACGCATATTCAATTTTTATCCACCGGTATTCGATTGCGTCTGGTCTCGATACAACTTCCACGACAATATAATAATAATAATAACAATATCGTTATTACATTGCGATACACCGCTCGTAAACTTTTTTCCCTTCGTTATTGTTTGGGATAAGACGTCGAGTGATTATAATATTATTACATCTGTATACATTGATAAGTGCATAGAGCTGCCGGGCACGAGATGTGCGCGGAACCGTTAAACGTCTCAGGCGCGGGACAGGAAATGGAGTCGGTCGGGCTATTTTAAACGGGACACTCGCTTCGACTGTAATAATAATAATGAAATAAAACTCAAGAAAATTCCACGATATTCTGATTTCCCATGTGGTTTACGGACGTATGCTCTTTGATACTCGACCTAAACTTCGGGATTTAATGAATTCAATATTTGCGGTCGTGCGCACCAGAAAAACATACGCCATATCAAACGCGCTTGTTCGTTCATTTATTTCACGTTTTTTTTGTTTTTATCCTCCACAAAACACCCGTGTTTTGCATTATACGTTAATGCAGCAGTACGGACGTTTTCTTATCTTGACAACTTACTATGAGATTTCACGATCAATTTTTTAGCCAACTAAACAACGCCAGTAGCACTTCAAACTCAGTGATGAGCCTACCCTCCGGCGTCTCGAGAGTATATGGACGTCCTCGTGACGCCCTATCTCAACTCCAACAATATGAAAACAAAAAAAAATAAAAATAATAAATACTTCACCTTTAAATGTATAATTCTTTTATTGTATCGTTATAATATATATATTTATCGATGTAAATGCCTGAAATTCGTTGTAAATAATTGTAATCAATTGCGCTGATCGACTGTCTAAATGTTAATTATCGTTACTATTTTATCATTCGGTTAGATGACCTTGTAACACTTTAAGCTAATAAAAATTAAAAAAAAAACAACTTACTCTAGACTATATTATAATAATAAGAGATGCAACGGAAAGTACACGCATATGTAAAACCCGGTACCTATGTAAATCATTTTTTTTCATTTTTTTTTTTCAATTTGAGTTACTCGTATTGCGGTACCCACTGTAGGTCGTATTATATTAAGATTTATTTGAAAACATATTATATGGCGCAAAATTTGTCACGTAGATAGGTTGTACACTCAACCGTTCGGTTATTTCTTCGCAGTGTAATATGTATATACACCTAATGATTGCCTCCTAAAAATGAATACAAAAAGGGACGTGGACATTATTTTGTTCACTCGATTTCCAGGAGATTGCGGTACGCGACAACGGTCCGAATGTTCCACACAGGATCAATTTTGACCGCTGCCGTGAAAGTGATTGATCCCCGTGGGGTGAACCCGGATTTTTGTCCGACGATTTTTGATGATTCCTGCGGATATAGATGATCCACTCAATATGTACTTGTATATAAGTCATCTTCTAGCGTATTCAAACTTCAACGCGTCCAAGGTATAATTTATCAGGACTTGTGGGCTTCGGGGAGAGTAAACATTTTCCTAACGGGTGGTACACTGCTGAGTGCCTGCCCATGAACGCAATCTCCTGTTAATAATCATTTATCAAATGTACTCGTTGAACTAATTGTATTGTATAGGTTGTAATTATTAATTTTTAATAAGAGAAAAATAAGCAAAAAAAAAATCTACTCTCCATTAAATTTTTTCAAATTTCTCAACTATCTTTGTTGAAATAAAAAAAAAAATTAGCCGTAACATAAGTGAGCACCAAACAAACGTTTAATATCAAAATGTTTGGTCGAACCAATCGCCGCACTCGGAATCGTTTTTTCAGAAACAATATCATTAGACACGCTTAAATTTTAATAAATTATAACAGACAGGTGCCAAAGTGAGTAGAGTGTGTTTAATAAAATCGCTCTAAAGGTGATTGAAGCGAGACGAGTGTCTAGTGCATAAAAACATCTACAAGCACGTTTATTTGGCATTATATAATAATATTATTTTTCGAGTAGGCACGTGGCAGTGTTTTTTTTTTTATCGTCTCTCTCGACACATATATCTATATGTAGTTTATTGTTTCCATTCGAGAAATGTTTATTTTTTTATAACAAATCATAAAAAGTGTTTTTTTTCCCCTGTTGGTTTTGTGCGATGGATACACAGTATACAGTAATATTACAGAATTATCATTAGTGTAATAAATTGAACAAATAACGGTTTTCAGCCTCACTTCAGGACGACAACGTGCACATATTTAATTAGTGAACGAAAATCTCGCGTAACGAGCCCGTCTTTCACTCGTTTCTCGTCAAGTCTGAGGTCACTGCGAGGTTATATTACATGAGCTGTCATCAACACATTGGTGTGTTTAGAGGAAGTTTTAAGCGTGCTCTGACCTATCATTAGCTCCGCCCCCAAACGGAATTTCGTATTACTATTGTTATTATTGAATAGCAATAATCGAA
This sequence comes from Sitobion miscanthi, assembly GCA_008086715.1. Taxonomy (NCBI): domain Eukaryota; kingdom Metazoa; phylum Arthropoda; class Insecta; order Hemiptera; family Aphididae; genus Sitobion; species Sitobion miscanthi. The sequence goes on along the minus strand of CM017800.1, from coordinate 9,378,445 downwards.
AACACCCGACGCAAAACAATTCTCGCTTGAATATAGGATATAATAACATAATCAGGGACTGAGACCGGACCGAAAAGAACCGGGTTGCATAACCTAAAACCGTGTATATATTAAATTAAAGAACCGTAAATAACCGTAACCTATATTTCGCATTTTTTTAAAGACCCTAACCAACGCCGAAACCCTTAAAGAAAACCGAATAAATACCGGTTTTCAATAACTCAGTGAAGTAGAAAGAAATTATTAAAAATACATGGTTTAGAAACAAGAATTATATGTTATACTTTTATAGTTTTATAGTTCGAAGTTTTATAATACACAGTAGGTATCAGGTACCTTTTTGGCCGCGTCACCCGTATATCCGCGACCGTGATCGGAAAAAATAGAAAATTCCGAATCGGGGGGGGGGGGGACACGGGAAAATTGGTTTATTCGATTTTTCCGCGGGAGGGGGTGTCATACAAATTCCAAATATGGTCATACAAATTCATACAAATTGAGTTACATAATATTGCAGTATAATATATATGAATACTTAATTATTTACACTATGGGGGACTGGAGACATGTGTCGTCAGCCCCCCTTCAGTATTTCCGGTATTGCTCGAATACTGGTGTCGTACAAATTCTAAAAACCATAAAACAAGTTCATAAAAATGACATACAAAATATTTAAATAAAAATTGTTGAGAATTTTTTTGGTGGGGGGGGGGGGGGTTGAAGACACATACGTGACGTGCGACGATGGTCTACGATAATCCATGGACTATCGAGTATCGACCAATGTATATACCAGGTTCTTCTTAGACCACGGTATATACTATTATGTAATCAATCTTATTGCTACGTCGATAACGGATAATTCCTACGAATAATAGTACTTAATTTTACTATTGCCAAATAAATGACACTATTTTTTTGAAATGTTTAATATTATAATATTATGCACGCCATACACAGTTCGCATCACTCGTATCGTATTATTGTTATTATATTATTTTACTCACTATTTCACTCGCTGACGCAGCGGCACACCACACACTTCAGTTTATACCTATACTGGCTATACTTGTGTGAAAAACTGAAAACTGAAAACTGAGTTCATATTAATTATGGGCCGTCGTACCGTGTCGTGTGTGTACGAATTTTTTAATTATGATAACCTAACTCAAGGGTATTAATTACTTTTATTTACTTTATATTTTGTACATATTTTAATCAAAACAAAACACTGAATAGATTAGTAAGTCGTAAATACTAAATAGTATATTTTGTTAATTATACAAATTGAATAATTTTGTTAAAATTTAACCGTAAATTATTATAAACTGTAAACTAAATATTAACAATAACGCAGGTTTTTATGAGCATTCAAATGTTTCAATATAAACTTTCACAACCTATAAATGAGTATATAAACATACAACTATACAAGTACATACATGTATTATTATTTTTTGTCTGAAAAACAAATATAACAAAATAAAGGTTAGATACCGGTTGAAACGGTTTTAACCGGAACCTAAATCTTAAACTTCATAAAATCCCGAAATTTCATCGAAACCCCTTAAAAATATTTTAAAGACCTTAACCCTTACCGAAACCGTTGAAACCATTAAGGTTATTCTAATGAGTGTCATTAGTGGATGACTTCTCACCTCAAGTGTAGTCTGCTGCAATTTACTCTAACCATATAAACGTATTGTGCCCTAGGGTACGAATTGTTTACCTGAAATAAAAAAAAAATAGAAAAATATTGTATTGTTATTTATCCGTTCACAGTTATGACAATCGCGTCATGATATTATGGAGATGCAAGAGGCGGTTACGGATGTGTTTTTACCACTCCAGAGGAAAGAAATTATAAGACACACACACACACTATCACGCCGCTAAACCAATACATTTTATATACTTGACCAAATCGTTTGTCGTCGTCGTCGTCCGTTTTGGATTTGGTAAAAAATCGATCGTACCTGGATCATGTGGATCAGCCAAAATTAAATATGTCAAATTGTGTACAGTAAAAACGATAACCGTTATCGGGCCACCGTGTTATCGTGCTGTTATCGAATCGCCGTCAAGTCGGACGGACACCGCATATTATTCATGACGTCATACTATGCACTTTATAGGGAGGCGAGTTCTCGCGAAGACGAATTCGTTACTCTGCGCGTCTCGTAAAATACTGCCCGTGTGCAGTTTATTATACAGAGTACCTAACTCACGTTACACTATTATTACGACGGAAATCGTCTGTAACCGTCGTAAACACGGTTATTAGACGTCTACCGGGAACTGTGAGCGTGCAACCCGAAGTATGGCAATGATAATAAAAGTAAAACTACACTTTACGCACTGTGCCCAGAGGGTTAATATACAGTGCACAGGTCCAGACGACGAATCGGACGCACATCAGTGACGCCTGCCCGGAGGACGATGAGTCCGAGGAAAAACAAAAAGCGTCCCTCGAACGCGACACCTCGTGGCGGGGTAGAAGTACGGCGAAGATACCACTAAACGTATACCATAATAATAATATATTGAATATATTATTAATGTTATTGTACGATAACGCGAGGTGGACGACCACGTGAAACCACCGCCGGCGACGGCTTCAGCCGATCCCACCCCGTCGCGCCCCCCGAGTTGTCATTTATCATCGTTATACGCGTTGTGCGTGCCAACAGTTTCAAACGGCGAGAGAGGGCCGAGGAGACGGGTCGGAGAGGGTAGTGTTTGCAGGGTGGCTAGGGGGTAGGCGCTTAAAGACGGGAGTGGAGGAGAGATACGACATACCGTTTGGGGGAAGGGGGGGGGGTGGAGGCGGCGCGTGTAATTGCTCGTAAATCTCTTGTAATCGGAAAGTTACTGCGGCGCGCGCATGATTGATGGACCGAATTCTGGGACCGCGCGTGGTATTGGCGGTAACCGCCGCAGAATAGGTGTCTAAAGCGCACACCCCGTCCCCACCTCTCGCCCAGTCATACTCTGTATCTCTCCGCGAACCCTCTCCGCGAACCCTCTCCTCTCCCGATTCCCTCAGTCTCTCCGCCTCACTTACCGCCGCGAGTTAACGTTTATGGAATGTTTATTAACGCGCTCGTCCGCGGCGGCGGACCTGTCATGCGTCATCATCCACCGTAGGTACATCTCCAAGAAACGCCACGTACACGCATAATACACGTCGTGTGCACAAGTGCCCTGGTGGTTTCTCGTCAACGGCGCTCGTCCCGCAGACGAGAACCTACTACAAAAACAAGTATAATATAATTAAATGGACCACGGGCTTTGAACACGTGACCATCGTTTATGAGACATTTTGGACATCACCGGAGAGTCATTACCGTCGCGATTTAAAAAAATTGATTTTAGGTGTGTAATATTGTTCGACTTACCGTCCACGTTCATCTCCGAGAGACGCCACGTGCGCGCATAATACACGTCATACGAGGACCTGTTACAAAAACGAGTACAATATAATAAAATGGACGTCGAGATCACGGGCTTTGAATACCTACGTGACCGTCGTTTACGAAATATTACGGATAGTAGACCTGTACTACCGCAACGGGGTTATTATTGCGATTTAAAAAGATTGATTTTGGGTGAAATATTAATCAACTTACCTACCTAAATAAAACTTCGCGAGTACCTATCAGTGAAAATCGAATGGCACGACGATTGTGCGTTTAAAGAAAGTAATCACTCCGTTGACACGTCCTTCTAGCAAGATGTTTGTGAGTGTTCTTAACACGTCGTTTTGGTACCGATCATTTTAGATTTACCGTGGTCAGTAATTGTACGTAGTCACCACAATAGTTCAGAGAACCCACCTATAAATAATCATATGATGTGATTAAAAATAATGAACAATTCATAGACATAAAGTTACAAAAAAGATGTATAAATAATGAAATTTCCATATAAATAATTACATCAGACACAGCTAATGCATCTAATATGATGACATCAATGTTATACAACACATCCAAAATGTAAAAAAAAATTAGTATTATCGTGACATATTAATATAATAATTTCCGTATCTATAACATGATTTGGTTGCATGTATATATTATTTATATGTGCGAATACCTATATTAAAGCAATATTATTTATTTTATTATTATTTGAATGTGTCAAACACTCAAACGTGATATGCGTGTATCAAACAACGTATAATAGTATGATAAGGATATAAAATTAATAATAGGTAATTGAAAATTTAACGTAAACAATTATGAAAAATTGTTAAACCGAATAGGTATAATTTAATAATCATCAAATTTTTCAAAATATAATCATGCCCATGGTTTTTTCCTCACTATGTTTTCTAATGATTATTACTAAAAAGTTCATGAATAAAAAATGTGATGAGTCACCACATATACATATAGTCGGGTTAAATTGAAGTACACGAATATAATATTCGAATCAAGACGCTAGTGACTTGGACATTTTTTTAAAGATATTAACAGAAAAAAATATATATATATATACAGTTACATTGTCATTAACTTACACATTTGACGGTGGTGAAGTGTTGTGACAATCTTTCTCACCAGTGGTCTAGCCAAACACTACACTCCATGATACGGGACGACGGGTTGTGGTGACAAAATTCTATTCACGACCAATTTATATAGCGGCGACGTCTGCGGAATTAACGATTTTAGGGATTTAATTGACAGTTCACATGCACACACACACACCAGCGCACGCGCATGGAATTTCGAGACAAAAGCCGGCGGTAAAATCCATCAAACACGTCTTGTCCATTAGAACGTTTAACCGAAACTGAGCCTTAACTCCTCTCCCCCGCGGTCGTCCCACTAAATAAATATATGTGAGTATATAATATATACATAGACTCGGGGCCGGTTTATCTGGTGTGTTATATATAATTCATCTATACGGTGACGGATGCGTTTTGACCGAAGTCCTATTTTCAATTAGCGAGACATCATTTCGTAAACTACTATATTATACATGCCGTATACACCATATTATACGACAATAGTGTTTACTACAAACAAACCTGCTATAGCTAGCATGTCGAGTTGCATGAAAAAAAAAAATAATAAATAAACGGTTCACTAAAACGTTACGGGGACCGATTTTATAACGAGCCACTAAACCATTGGCTCACTATATTGGTTCATCGAATGGCTGGCGATGATTGTTTATTCAACACGACACTAACAATTTAACGATAGCAGTGTCGGGTGTTCGCGTGAAATGGGATACGACAAACCGATCGAATGGTGCGAATCGAGTCGAGAGCACGGTCCAAGTCTTTACCGCCCAATTTTTACGACACGGCGGTATTGTTGTTTTTGAAAAAAAGGGTCATTGTATTTAAAAAAAAAATTAAACAAAGTCGAACAATTATAAAAGACGCGTCGGCGACCGGTACATGTAACCAAATCATGTTATAGACACGGAAAATAATTATATTAATATGTCAGGATGATACTATTTTTTTTTACATTTTGGATGTGTTATATAATATTGATGTCATCGTATTAGATGCACTAGTTGTAATTATTTAAATGGAAACTTCATTATTTATACATCTTTTTTGTAACTTTATGTCTATGAATTGTTCATTATTTTTAATCACATCATATGATTATTTATGGGTAGGTTCTCTGAACGATTGTGGTGAGTGGCACTAATTGTGGTAATTGGCTTAAAACAATTATAATAATATACCATGTAAGTCGAGCAATCGGTTTTTAATCTCGTTAAATGATTTTTTTTTCATTTCAAAACGTGTTATTCTCGACTGTTTTGTTAGTAGGCAGTTTCGATACTTGTCCGTTGAAAATGAGTGGGTAAACTTCTCGATAGATAGAATAATACCATCGGATAGATCATAGGATGTATAATTCTTTTCGATATTTCTTCGCTACTACGATGGAACCAGGGCTTGAAACCGGTTACCGGGTTTTACCGAAAACCTGGGTACAAAGGTGTAATACAATTTTTTTAGAAAACCGGTATTCAATCGGTTACCGGTAACCGACATTTTTTAGAAGCGGTTATCACTTAACGGTAACCTGTAATTTTGAATCTAGTACCGGTAATCGGTTACCGCTAACAACAGGACCGGTATAAAAACGGTAACCGGTATCCAAAAAATGTTCGGTTACCGCGTTACCTAACCTAACCTAACCTAATTTATTAAATTAATAACGGTTTCAAGCCCTGGATGGAACACCACGCTAGACAGTTACAACAAATATCATGTCGTGAAAATAAAACAGACCTCGTGTACATCGCACGCACGTCACACACACATATTATAATAAATCAAGGTAAGGTAAAAAATAAAATACACTCCGACAAAACAGGTGGACGGAGTGCATCTCACTGTTTCTGTCTCTGCTAAAAATAAAAATGATCGATCTACGATGTGTGGTGACAGCCGATGAAATACAGCAAAGCTTCGTGACAGCTCGATTTAGTTGATGTTCCGGTTTCAGAAATATCTGGGCGTATTTCAACACTCGTATGTAGTTATTTATAAAATATTATTATGATAATATATATATAGAGAATTATTATTATTCATCGATGATGGTTTTTTTTTGGTAAGCTTATAATATGATGGCTATAATAAAACTATACACAAATAATATTTCCGATCGACTTCGCGATGAACTGCAATACTATATAATATATACCTACGTAATATTATCCGTATTATTCGTTGACCGTAACGATTTGCACTTTGATGAAGAAAAAAAATGTCATGCGAATATTGCAATTATAATTTTTTCCCGTTAAAAGAAATTCTAAGACTTGGAGTACTGAGGTTAAACATATTATTATTATTATTATTATTATCATCCTATGTCGTCAGTTTGAAATTGCACGTTATAAACACAATATTGTAAACGTTCGATATACATAATATTACAATAATTCTACCTTATTACTTCTACGCTTCACTATAATTATCATACTTTGATGTATAATAATTGCAATTAACTATATTATCATTATTATAATAGGTTTAAATTACAAAGCGACCCATCGATACCGGTTGGTGTTCCCAAATAGCCTATTCACTGCGCCGTGTTACGATATTATGTTAGAACAGCCACGCAGCGAGGCACTAAAAAACATACATATTAAATAAAAAGTCGGCGAAAACGAAAAATATTAAAATTATTAATAGGCACTGTTTTTCGTGACGACGTCGGATAGTCACGGTTAATATTACCAGTGATGTATACAAACAAAAGCAAACGAATGAATAGGTAATTAAAATAGCAGCTCAGTGTATAATAATGATAAGACACATCATTTTGAGTGAAACTCAACGGTACCGATCAGGATTTTTCCCGGAATGTAGTCTGTTGCCTGTCAATAATGATAACACGAGTGTGCAATTTACATACATAAGTATTAAAAAACTGGTTTTGGTCATAGGCATTACGCGTATCACATTCCTTCGGGTTTATCATATTATAACCGACACAAAATATATACAAGACCAATACAATACTAAAATGTAGCATAATATGAGCTGAAAAGTTTTTTTTTTACATTTTTAAAAAGCTGCGACAGTGTACAACGGTCGTCACACGGTGTCTTATTAAAACTTTAATGGTCGTAAAAACTGTTTCCGAAAAGTATTGAATCACTGTGGTTGTATAATTGTATAATAAACACGCGAAATATCGTAGGTCAGTGTAGCGGCCAGAGGGGGGGGGGAGCTGGAAATTGTAAGAAATCAAATAATTGCTTCTGCGGTCTTTGAAAGTCAATGCAGATATATAGCATTTGTATAGCTGTACAGGAACCAAAACCCAAAATAAAAGCTCGACGCAAGTATGCTAAACTTATTGCAGGAAACCCTAGTTGAACCGACCCCGTGTAAACACATTATTATCCCCCCCCTTTCCCTCCATCTCCCTCCACTCTCGTAAGTAAGTACGTATATTAAGATTGTACAGACTTTAAATACATGTTTTCTGGATCGTCCAGACCCCGAATATTTTTAAACTCAATTTAACTCATTCGTGTTATTATTTTAACCCTGTATTTGATTGAATGCGAAACCCCGGAAAACCAATTTATGGACTAGGAATGTATCACGAGGACCACAGTAAAATTGTATTATTATTCGAACATGCATATGTATATACGAGATTACGTCGTATACATATAGGGTTGTATACGGTATATATTGTTCCGCACGTTGTAGGTCCGTAATAACTAGTGGTTCTGAGAAAGTATAACATGATGGATTATAGGTATACGGTTGAGGTATACGCGGTATAGTACTAAATATATCGACTGTCGTGCAAACAACAATACTGACTAAAGCGTGGCGCGGTGTGGGCGGGGGGGGGGACAGATTGAATGAAATACCTATTCGTTTGAGGGATGCACACACTATGGTACCCTGCAGGATATTCGGTTCGCCCGCCGAGGGATGTTATTGTGAAAATAAAAAATAAAAAATATTGCACGCGAAAACGTTTAAAGTGGACACGGGCCGTTGTGTTTATACCCTCCCCCGTAACGCTCGGGCCGGGGGAGCTTATTCACTACCGAGTTTTCGACGCACAATTAGATTTAAAAAGAGCTCGAGTCTTATTTCCAGAGCGGTTTATTTATTTTTTTTTTCATCCGATATAGGTAATACGGTATCCCATTCAATAGCCATACAACGCGATATTTTATACGATTTATATATATATATATTTGTGTGTGTGTGTGTGCGTGTGAGTTTTGTTCGATATTTTGTTTGGACCGTTACGCGGGCTCATCCATGTAACAAAACCAACTTTCTAGTTCAAAGAGTCGGCGAATTATTGTCGAAATGGCCGGAAGTAAATAATGACTTTACCGACAGACGGTCACGAAAAAACGGCGGGTAAGCGATTTTTTTACACGTGTATACCTACACCATGTATACGCGCGACAGATCTCTGCGGGTTGTTTGTGGAATCCTGATCCATTCGATCGGAAAGTGTTCGGATGTTTATACACTATAATGTATATATATAAAGCCAGTCATAGAGAGAGTTATGACGAAATCAAATGAACATCTATTGGCCCATTGTTGTAATAATAGATAGTGTAGAAGTATGTGATGGTTATACGTGTATAGGTATAGGTTCTGTTGATTCTATTTCTAATAATATATAATAACTTGTATTTGTAGGTGCAGGATGATTCTTTGGACTAGAAAAACAAATGGTTTATTACCTATAGAAGTTCGTCAAGTGTAAAAATCATGCATATTATTATGATAATATCATGAGAAGTTCAATGATTTTTAAGCCTCGTATTATTCTCCTCATTCATAAACGTATAATTTTATGAATTTATTCAAATTCAATCGTTAAACAAAATGTTTAACTAGCGGGTTTATATTTCCAAATAATTCTAAATATGTTCTACGAAAACCACTTTAATTGATGATCTTGTAATGAAAACATTTATGTTTTTTTTTTTTTTTGGCCTTAGTATAATATAATTATGCGAAAGATCTTTTTTTAGCCGTGGTGTATTTAAGTAAAAATAGTCTTTTTAAAGTTATACTTAATAATGCAGCTTAAGTTATTTAGATAAAAAAAATTAACTTCCAATCGTGGGATAAAAATGTTTAATATTACAGAGGGCAGCAAAATAAGATGAGCAATGGAAAATCTAAGCATTTTAAAATCTATTTGTTTATGTACAATAATTATAACTTACATTCCAATAATCATGATTTGTTCATAAACGCAAACTTAAGTATAAAAGTAATTTATTAAAATATTTTTCTAAAGTATTGTTAAATTATTACGTTATAAATATATTTTAATATCATATTGGAATTCTGAGCATCGAAAATATTATGTAGTCTCTTCCTAGTACGCGCACTTATTAAATTATTCGATATAACTATGCTACAGTTTAATCCTAACAATAATTCAGTATTAATAATAATAATAATAATAATAACGATAAAAAATGTCAGTGACCTGAGGATTGCCGGTTATATTTTTAAAATAATAAATACAAATTGATCGCGAGCGATCAACTGCAACGATGTACTGTATCAAGATTATTATTATTATTATATTTTGTAGTATACATATTGTATTATCTATATATATATATATCGTGATTTGTCGGTAAAAAAAACATGTAAAGTAATTAAATAAAAAAATCAACTCTGTACTATGAAAACAATATTATAATCATAGCAGATATTAAAATGCATAATATACAACTTGAACATTTTTTTTTTTTTTTTAATACGCACAAAATCGTTTTTTATTTGATTGTCATGCTCAGAGATGATGTTACGATTTTTACGGAAATCGTTTTGAGACTCACGAACAACAATAGTATTACATAATATTACATAATATATATAATAATAATATAATATATAATATTATTATACTATTACAAATCCATATAAATATTGAAACTAAATATCTGAAACGATGAGTACGCAGAACAAATACGACGCATAAATAAAGGTACCTAAATCGGCTTAAATTGTAACGATATGGTTATAACGTTCCTTTCTGATGAATTAGTGTAGTATCATATGTTTGAAGGATTGTATTTTTATGCGTTTTATCACTCGACACTAATCCTTCCATGTTACCATATTATATAATATTATCGTCCGAGTAGACGGTGATAACAATTAAATAGTCAGCATAAATAATAATATTTATCGAATATTAAGAATATGCAGGTTGCACATACCTAGTAAACAGCTTTCAAATAGACTTACAAAGTGACTAAATAAAACAGGTGTAAAAGAAAAACAACTAACGCTTGATGTTTACAACAATTTAATAATATGAAATATAAATATATATTAACTCAAAAATATGACTTATCGACATTTTGAACTAATTACATACCAATAAAATGTCTATAATCGATTCGTTGTGATAAATGCTGCTTGGAGCGCTACTGGTTATTTTTTGCTACTCATTTCAGTTTTATCAGATGTCGATGTATAATATTATCTTATAACCAGTGTACTATCATTAATCGTGTTCAGGACTATTGTTAAAGATAATCAAAAATCACGGAGATAATAATATTAATGTCACGACTCAAGATAATGTACCTACCAAAGTTTTGACATTTAGTTATAAATTCTTAGTTGCGCACGCAGAAAAAAGTAATATGATGCATAAATATACCAAAATCAGCTTAACTCTAAACTATACCTATTGTTTCGATGATAGATTTCTAAAGAATTAATGTAGGGGTATCTGAAAAATAGTATGTACTCACATATTATGCGTTTTATCACGTCTTATCACCTATCTGGATGACTGCATCCTATTAGTATAATATTATGTTACCACACATATTATCCTCCGAGAGGCTAGTGACTACAATGGCCATAGTCAAGATTATTATTAGATTATCATAATCACTGAGATAATTATATCAATGTCACTGCTCAACATATTATCTAATGCACGGTGTCTTGATATTTTTCGTACCAACTCTAAGAACGATTTCGTGTCAGTGAGTGTGAAAAGCGTATCGATAACTATTTTTTTTTGGATTTGTTAGTAAGGGTTGTATTAGCTAGGTTAGTCAAGAACAGTTACTACCTATGCAGCAGCGATACCTTATTAACTTTAATTAAATGCTGTTGAACACGAATGTAACACTCCACGATAATCCGGTGACCTAAAAAAAAAATTATTTATTTATGTAAACATGATCATAAGCACATAATACATAATATTATTATTTTAATATCGTGTGTATTCGATATTTCGAGACCATAATAATGTGTAGGTATACCAATATTAGACCATCTTCTATAAACACACGACCGTTGTTGTAAATTATTTATCTTTTAATATATATGTACATCGTATCGTATAATATTCGTATCGTTATTATGTTTAGCAACCAAATATAGCCAATATATGTTTTAGTAGGTACATATATATTATTAAACCATTATGTATAGCTAATGTTCCAGGACGGATCGAAGGTAACGAGTCTTACTACACGTCCGTTTCGTAACAACGCGTTACCCGACGTACGTCGATACCACCACATACTAGGTAATATGTAATAACCATAATAATTATTATTATGCTGATAATAATAGCACAATAAAAACGGTGATCGTTGTACTCGCGCGATGGTCTTCGTAACTCGCACCCGATCGCATCGATTATGTTTTCTATTTACCATGAGATATGCCAGTAGATGTATGATGATGATTATGGAGTCGATGGGTGATGGGTGCAATCTAAAGTATATGCGAACCCCACACGTGACTGTGCTGAGTATTAGTTTGATTTAATTTTTTCACGATTGCCACTTTTGTGCATGTTCATAAATGAATATTTCGAATGACCACCATCCACTATTTGTTTCATTCGTGTTCCTCTCAGACATATATATTATTATATAAAACCAATCAAAGCTAATAAACCACACGGATAGTAATAGCGCATTTTAGATGTTGAAGTTTATTCGAATGAAATTATATTATATTACTTTTATTAATCAGAAATAATTTTTCCCCTAAAAAATACTGTCATTTTGAGGTTTTTTTAAAATAAAATAAATAATTGTATTTTGAAAAACTATTGAATGAAGTAAAATATCTTCAAGTTCTATATATGCCGATGCGTTCATGTAATATTTCATAATGTGTGCACTGAAATGTTGTACCTATGTAAATTCTAAACAAAAAGAAAAATTTGACTTTCACAAGCTTGAAACTAATACAATATAATATATTAGATGACATTGTGTAAAATGAATTTAACCGTATAATTAATGCGTATAATATTTAGTATGAGGATTAATAAAAAAAAAACCTAAAATTAAACTACTCTATGCTCAAAATAAGTCTTGGAGTACAGCTATTGTTGACAAACTGTATTTAATGCTTAGAGTTTGTGGTATATAGAATTTAATAACCTGTGTGTATAATAATTAGTAAAGTTGAGTACTCACCAAACATTCTCACCCATATTGTATCCTTTAATAATGTATTTATTAAAATTCTAATTTCTGAGATGTTTAATTAGGTACCTATATTTTAAAGGCCATATTATATTCAGATACATTGACTTTTCGCATAATTTAAGACATTATAAACTTATTTTCTTCTTTTATTAAAATAAAAATTACCTTTTTTTCTAAAAAGGTTTTTTTTAAAAAAAATTTAGATCCATCTTAGTTGAAATTCAAATGATTTGTTTTCCAAGTTATTAAACGACATTATAAAACAATACTATTATGTAGATGAACACAAAAGATGATACATAATATTTAATATTGGTTTTACATAAAATATATATTAGACTACCTAGCTGAATAACTCGGCTTCGTCGTGTGGATCGAGCTGAATCGATTGACGAAAAATCGGTCAAAACCTGTGGACTCGTATAAGTTTTATCCGTCTTAGTCCTTTGATGTTACATAGTGGATAGTTGTAAAACCCGACTTCGCCCATGAAAAAATGAAAACATAAAATACAACTTTAAATTATAGGTGTATCTCGGTTTCAGTGGATCTCATTTTTAGTGTACCTCACGGGAAAATCGGCGTTAGTGCATCTAGCTCTGTAAATAATTCGACTTAAATGGGCAACCGCAAGTCGTGGATTAGATTTAGCACTAGGTATATTTTTAAATTACTTTCTAAACTTTTCTGAGATCTCTAAAATAAAATATGTCTGAGATTTTTGCGAAAACCAAAAGAGTAGTCTTTGAGTATATTATGTATAGGTACGCTACAGACATACATATTACATTTTATTTTAAGATATAATTCCTTTGATCGGGGCCATGTAAACGTAATGATTTGCTGCATTGTTTACCTCATCTCCCCAGAGTAGCAAATGACAACTATTTAGAAACAAAAAAATAATTTTAATTTTCACCTTAAATCTCAAAATATTTTTTTGAGGACGTCTTTAAAATGTGAATTTTAGAAAATCTTTCCTTAGTGGGTCTTAACACCATGGAACTATACTAACTACTGACCAAATTTTATACTCATATATAGCTTCAATGGTTCCAGCTAAGCGATAATGAATTCATCATTCAGTTAGTGAAGTTAAGTTATTTAATACCTATACTAGAAACAATATTTAATCTAGTAGGTACCTATACTTCATATTCTCAGACAGTTTTCACTAATAAAAAATAATAATTTATCAACTAACATTTTAAAATTATCATAATGGTGACCATATCTTTAAACATAATATCATGGACAGTTATCCTTGATGTAATGATTTATGAACTCAATAGTTTAATTATTCAAAAACTACTCGTTCTATTTCCGGCTTATAAACATTAACATTAAACAAAAAAATAATAATTTACCTTACAAACAACATATTTTTTCAAAAGAGTTTGAGTATATTTTTGTCCTGGGAGTTGAATGAGCTATAAAAACTATATTGAAAAATTTGAAAAAATCCTTTTTTTTTGGAAAGGCGGGATCAAATGGATATAAGTCTCGACATAACGAGAGTTTACTGTATAATATAATAATATAATACTGCCAACTGTAATGACAAGAAAAATTAGTTAAATAAACAAAAAAAATGTAAGTTAAACATTTACATTTGCATCGTTCTACCAAACAGGCGCATACGAATCATGTATATATATATTATAATATAATATACTCAAGGCTAAAATATAATAATCTCTTACTCTCACTACTTTATTTTCGTTAAGCTGTATTAAGCTTAATATAATAATATTATTACGATGATATATTTTCGTGACACAATGTTTATAGGCTCGAGTTGACTTCCGTGAATTGTTTATGTGCTCAAAAAAATACCGTCATTTATAGTTTTATCTTGACGATTGTGTGCCACGTGTAAATATTTTATAATTTTTTTTCAGGATTTATTTTTAATGAATGTGGAACGACAAATTAAAATTAAAGAACTCTCACGGGCCAATATAATATGTGTACCTATATATTATTCAATACAATAGTTTCATACTATTTTATCGACCAACATCGATACAGTGTAACGAAGTACCGGGGCATGCGCATTAAAAAACTAAATGAACATAGCCAAAGAAAAGTAGATGTTCAGAAGTGGGTAGGTAATTTAAATGAATAAACGTACAAAAAACATTTAAGGGCCGTCGAGTTGCAGAAAATACAGTGAATCAAAATCGACGACGAAACCGTTGCGGATTAGACTTGAACGAGAGTAAGACAAATGTACACACGCCGATGATATGGAATCGTGTGGAAGTCGGACCCTGCAGCGACCGATTCGGATGACTATGCCGAGAGAGAAGAGTAGGTTTATCTACTACGTCGCTATAACAACACGTCAAATACACGATATTAAACACCGATAGCACTGCAGCTGTCTGCTGCTACCGCATAACCGTAACCATGTTTCTGACACGAACGCGTGTGCGCTAAACACCGCGGCGGGGTATTAAATTCGACAGCAACCATTCGAAATCCGCTGTCGGAAACTTTCTACTATACACCTCCTATACGCGTACACTATAACAGTGTGATATCATAATACAAGTACACCTCGAAAACGATATTATTACGACGACGCAGACAGTATAATAATAATCGTAATAGTAGGTATAGAGGACGCATCATCGACGGGTCTCATCTCCTTATACCAAGGTCGCTGATCGCTAAATCGTTACACATACTTATACGTACGATATGATATTATATTTTATCATCATTATCTCTCTCATAATATTATTATGATAATATTATATATACTACGTACGTATATATCGCCGGTTGGCCGGGTGCCTGATTTGTTGGGCTGGAAACGTCACGGGTCGCGCGCGACGTGCAGTGCGTGTACCTATATAGGTGGTATGTGGTGTACCGACAGACCCCTTTCTGCACGCCACGGTCGGGGGGGTCAGGGGGAGGGGGTGTAACGACAACGACACAACAATAATAGTAATAATGATAATAATAACAGTAGGTATTACAGTGTTATACAGGATTTCCGGTATATATCGAAAGAGGAGAGCCATCGTCGTCCTATATACGCAGCACGGGCGCGACGCACGAATTATTGCGCCCACGATGATACTCCGGATTGGACACCGGCCAATTGCTGCGAAACGAATACGTAATGCTATCGTAGCTGTTATCGTATTATTATAATATTCATATATTATATCGTGATACCGACACCACATAGTATTATTATTATCATCACTACAACAGTATTAAATAACGTATAACATTTTAATATAATTGTACCGGGAGTGTAGTAGATATTCTAAATTCCTTGGAGGGGGGGGGGGATTTCGGGACAAAATGACCCGACGTATTAAGTGAGTATAGTCATGCAGACAATATACGGTGCATGACTAGGGGTACAGCGTCTATTGTCTTAGGAGGCTTGTTAAGATGTTTTGGTTGCTGGTAGCTGGCGCACCCGAGCCACTGTAGTAGTAGGTACTGCAGGGTTCAGGGTTGGGCTCGACGAGGTCCTGGTCACAACGTCCCTATTATAATACGCATACAACACACAAATATGTACTCACGTCATTCCTGCAACAGTATTGTATGCTTAGGTAATGGCCGAGGAGTAGTAGCTATATATATATATAGGGCACACCCTTTGCCACTTCAATCCACTTATTGTTACCTGCAAATTATTTTCGAATATATTATTATAATATTATGATGCTCGACAAAAATAAATACATGTCATCATGTATTTTAAATTAAACAATAAAATATATTTTCCAAAGTTCTATAATATAGTTGTCTAGTGTTGTATGGAAACCGAAATGTATGTGTTATATACGCCACGCAAAGGCTTGGACACTAGTTCCTTTTTCGCATGCGTCGCTAACTATTTCCTCATGACTAATCGGTATAGGATAGAATGTACATGATAACCATGATGAGTGATAATCTTCGACACGCAGGTGTATCATGCACACATCAATTAGCAACGAGAATATTGACGTATATTATACAATACAATATCGTGTTATTTTTTACGCCCTTATAAGTTATAGGTATCCAGAAATCCGCATAATCTGGATCAACCCTCCCCCCCCCCTAACCAGAAACTCGAATCCAGATATTGGAAATTTTACAAAAATCCCAATTCGTTTCCCCGCGCAGTTCTGTCATAAATTACCGTGCGCACGATATGATACTCCGTTGGAAATCGGCCAATCGACTACATACACAATAACACAATTTACGTTTAAAATAAATAACTACTCCATATTATATTTTATACCGTTACACGGTACGATGTTACAACAACTGTTGTGATCGCTGTTGCGGGATGCATGTGAACGATACGTCATAATATTATTGAACTAAACGACCCGATAGAATTTCATTAGCTAAATGCATGGTATTACTGTTGTGCAGGGCTCAAAAAATACAGACTGATATAGTTAAGGGTTTTCGAAGAATCTCTGCAACCCACCCAACCTAACCTGCATCGCGGACAGCGGCGGGCGACCAGAGTAATGTTATCGATGTTTGCTATATGCGGGTTGGGAGGGGTGAACGATTCCGAACACGTAGGTAAATAAGACGAAGCACTATATAGTCTATAATACCCACGTCGTGGAGATGTATTTTGTAATAGACAGTTCTATCGAAACGGCGAAAACAATTCCGCTTAGTCTAAGAATATATATATATATATATGTGCGTGCACTGCACCGGATTCGATCCAGTGCGGACGTAAATTATGTTATCGGAGTTTTCTGAATGGCGAAATATGATTTATTAAAAAAAGGTTCTCGAACGCCAAGAGTATGAGGAACGTACGATTATCAAATCGAAATAGGTAGGAACTTCCCAAAAACGTTGACCACTATCGAAAGGAAGTTCTTTTAAGGAACTCGTGGCTGCAGGCGTGTACACAGTGATTCACCAATTACACACTCAGTGGCCAATGAGTATTGTATTCGATAATAATTCCATAAAGTTTTAATTTAATTTCTAACTTATGGAATTTCGAGGGAGAATCATGGCCATATTATTTTTGAGACATTCGACTTTTTTAACATTTAAGGAATGTCCTGTGGGAATAAATTAGTTTTTTTTTAAATGAGAACCATCCTTGTTCACAAGAAATCATTGACATACTTGATGATATCATTTGATTTTTCAGGACAATTTTGATGCAGTTAAATCATAGCTCGAAAAAGTAGTTTCTGAGTTAATACAATTAATGTGGATTCCCACATACTAAGAATTGGAGTCATTTATAATGATTTTACAGAATACTTCAAATAGATATAATGTAAATTTATATAATACAGAGTCAACTAGTAGGTAATAATAATAAGTAATCATTCAGTTTTTACAAAGTACATAATATCATCTAAAAATAAAATACAATTTTTTTAATCTAATTTTGTGTAAACTAAATAATGACCTAAAAAAAAAATGGTTTTTCATGAAGAAAAAGTTGTTTATGGCTGAGAAGTGCGTGGCGAAAATATTGTGAAGAGCACAGTAGGCCGCAGGTATAAATAAAAGGTAATAAATATAGTAAAGGGTTGAAAATAACTAATTTATACATTATTATTATTGAACTTTATTGTGAGAGAGTTATAATCCGTTTAAGTTCACAACTATATCATATGCTTATTAAAGGAGTTGAGCTTACAACAGGGATATTATATAAATGTGAATTCATTGTATGATTAGAAAACGACATAATATGGACGCTGAAGTGTGGACACAGGCACCAATTATTACATGACTAAGTACAGATCAGACATATTAAAATTCTAAATACAATTTGAAGACCAGAAGGCTTATGTTATAACTGACAAAATTAGACAGACGATGTCTATATACATGCTATGACGGAAGATAGGCCCCTCGAGACCTTTTCTTTTAAGGTTTACCCGACTTAAATAAATATCTTAGCTTTGTGTTAGTACAAAAAAAATTATATCATTTAACCACTAGGGAACAAAAGATAAACATTTTTATTTTTCTCAATTATGGGAAACTTAGTTACTTAAAACTCAGTACCTAAAGCACAATGGCTCCTTCATCAATATTCATTTATTATGGCTATTAATTATTATACGATAGTAAGTAAGTACCTATAATAATTAAATACGGCGCTTGATTAGCCTATTGCGAGCTCGCCGCAACACTTATTATAAGATAGGTATGCCTACTATAATTAACGTTATAATATTGTGAGCAAACATAATCTAGTTGTGTAAACATAACAATTATTAAGGGATGTGATATGGGAATGGATGATGTGTACCTACCCTTCGCGATTCTCCTTCACTTCCGGCAATATCCGTGTGCCCCACTCCTCCGCCTCATCGCAAAAACGAGCTCCGTAGGGCCGTCATCAAAGGGCAAATGTCCGTCGTCGATCGCCTCCACGTGAAAGCAATAACCTGCACCCACCCGCGGGTCTGAGAGCGGTTGGTCAGTCACCTCCACAACCACTTTTCGTTAAAATATTATCGTGGAACACGAATATTGTCAAAAATGTTTGAATATCACTCGAGTCGGTTGAACGAGTTGAACCGAGAAGAGATTATTATTTCGTATCTAATTCCTGCCGATATAATATATATATATATTATTACTGTATGAATAGATGGTTTACGCACGCGCACACACAAGCGAGTGGCCCGGGCTGAATTGTATTTGCATAATAATATGTAAAACAGGATAAAAAAAAAGAATATCGAGAGAGACGGAGAAACGAGACGTATGCACACGCAAGTGTATGTCACGGGGGTGAGTTGTGAGGGGGGGGGGGGGGGGAAAAGCAAAAAAAAAGGTATGCACAAGCGCGACTATACTGCTGCAGTCGTATAATAATAATAATAATAATATATATATACGCGTCGCATCCATTATAAATATACATAATATATGTTTGTATAGCCGGTAATTGATCTTAAGTCGGCCAGGGACGATAGCAGTATATATTATATATTATATTATGAGAGATCTCCTACATCATCCGAATCTATGGCGATTATCGAAGCCGGGAGCCTAAACCCATCCAAGTATGATATGAAAAAAAACTACGACGATTCACCTATATATATATATATTATATTATTATAATAGTACATAAAATTCCTAGTCGAAACAGTCTCGTGCCTCGGGCATTATACGTTTTATGCTGCAGAGGATATTCATAATATATAATATCACGGGTGTACATAGCGTTATTATTATTATTATTATGTCTATAAGCGATGAACAGCCCCCAATCGCTTAGTCATGCATACGTGTAATAATATAATATTATATTGTACATGGAATGTTTTTATCCGCGTCAATGCAGTACGGCGTTACCACGGTACTGGTACCGATACTGAGATACCGCCGAGACGGTTGAACAATTATTTTCCAGTGATTGTGGCCATTATATCGCCATCGCTGCATCCGTATTAATACACGACGTAGGCAACAGTGCACGGTCAGAGGTGTTGATGACAACATAGAACAATATTATAATGTTGTGTGGGCGCGGTGGTTGTTCACGGTCACTGATGTGTGCTGTGGTCAAGCATCGTCCGCCGTCACTAGGATGGGTGACCGCCCGGGTTTTTAGTGACGAATCTTCACCCCACATCCACGTGTTCCTCAGCCCCCCCCCTGCAAAATGTTAACAGCTATATAGTTGTTGATGCTATGAGTTCAGTAAAAAAAAAAAAAACAAAATAATGCATTTATATCGCTTCGGAAAATGACTTGATTTGTAACAAATGCACGTTGCGTTGTCATCGGTTTATCCGCGGATTCCAAACGAAAAAAAAAAATAAAAATAAAAATAAACCGTTTACTTTGCGATTGATATAATATGTACTTCGATAATAATATGTCCCTTGTAGGCATATTCAAACAATGTCAATACTCACTTTCGTCGCGTTGAGCGTATTCAAATCGGTTATTATACGTTTAAAGTGTACGACATCGCCGAGCCACGGGTATGCGCGCGTATACCAATATTATAGACAATCGGCGACTAGCGCGCCCTGTAGACATGCGCCTCTTTACATTATTATAATATTCTCTACTCTTTTATCGTCTTATTCCCGGTGATTGATGCACGTTGTATACTGCACACGTGCAGGATGAAGGTACGACGATATAATATGCGTCCTCGCCGGTCACACGTACGCTGCGGAGCGAAATCATTTCCAACTGTTATATTATTGTCTTTCCCGCGCCGCCATACATAGTCTGTCTGCGTCCGTTCACCGACGTGTAGTTGCAGAAATGTCGATGGGCCACCTCCGCCGAGCGGACGGAAGAGACGCTCGCGCCGGAGCCTGCAGAGCACGAGCGCGCGCACCTGAAGAAGATAAATGATTAAAAGAAATTGTCTATCAAAATGGTTTCGATTTTTACGTATTACGACTATAATACCCTCGCTGCTAGACGCCTGCAGCCGATCCGAGTACTACACCCCTCGGCCCGCAGAACGACGTCCGCCTATTGATTAATAGCTATCTCGCCCACCATCCTCCCATAACGCCGCCACCCCGACCGGTGCGTTTATCTCCGTTCAGCCACCACCCCTTCCCCCACCCCTTCACGCATACCCTCGTCCTGCACTGACTGCTCCGAGATGGTTTCTTATCAAATGGTTTTTTCCTCTTTCAATCAGCAGTCGATATAGCGTTCCTCCCTTGCGGTGTTCGGTTTACTTTACTTTACTTTACTTTACTTTACTTCACCCGACCACGCTTTTGTACGGAGATAAGAAAGACGCCCTATCGCCGCATTCAATTAGCGAGCGGCAATAACATAATATATTATTATTGCACTCGCGGTGTGCCGCACGCGTACCTTTAATATTATTATTATACAGCCAGCCGGAAGTATCTGTATAGCCATTGGATGTTTTTTCGTTTTTAATTGTCCATTATTTATCTCTTTTAAACGTTCGGATTGTGTATGGCACCACGAACTACGGTGTTATTTAGTTTAGTAGGATAATTTATAAAAGGCACAATAGAAGTTAACCGTTTTTTTTTTTATTTTTTTTGGAGGCGAAACGATTAAATGAAAACACGTTAAACGCGTATAATATAAAATTTTTTATTATAACGATCAAATAATTTACAGTTATGAACGAAATTATTATGAAAAAAGTATATTAGATACTGCCATAGTATACTTTATCATTCTGTTGCTTATTAACAACATTTATCGTACACCCCGTATATAATCGTATATTAAATTTATTCGTTTCAATTCTTTGAATCAAAACTTGATTAAAATTGAATCAGGTAACTTGTCTACTATAAGGATTTAAAAAAAATGTACAAAAATAATTATGTGATTCACGAAACCTTACACTCCCGCCCCAGCTCATTCTAGAAGAACGTCAACCCTTAAGTTATATATTCCATGGGAATCAAAAACGGGTAAAATTTCTTAGGTATTGAATTACACAAACAAGACACATTACATAAACCAAAAAATGGGAATCTTGATGTGAGTACGTACTATGTACCATGTTTTAATAATAACTGTAAATAATTTTAATATTCATCGTACAAATCAGGACTGCATTTTAGGGAGGTGTGGTACCCTGACCCTCGTGCATTTTAATGTTCAGACCAAACAGTGTGCTTAAAAGTTTATAACAGAAGGCCGATGAAGCAATGTACGACAGTTGATGCTTCGTATATAATTATTTAAAATACAGTTAATCATTTTATTTAATTTATATTACAAACTATCGGGTATCTACGGTAAAATGTCAACAATTATTTATTTTATTCTACACGTACAGCTGGTAATGTCACGTGCATTCACACGTTCGTTGTCGATCGATGAGTTGCATGTAACGACATCTATAGCCCATAGGTATATATTTTCTTACACCCATTCACCGACCTAAAAATAATAATTGAAAATTAAAATTTAACAAAAACTCAATGCTCGGTACAAAAAAAGTTTAGTTTATTTTCGTTTTTATGAAAACCAAAGCCGAAAATTCACTCGGTGTTCGGTACACGAAACGTATTATTATAAAATCGCGATACGCGAAATCTTATCGCGGACCTATCGTATCGGCTGCATGTGCGATTACTTGTAAATATATATTATTTAGTAGCATACCTAAGGTATATGATAATATAATATTATGTGCACGCGAGAGACTGTGTGCGTACATAATGTGTAACCTGTGTATTCCTTTGTCTCGGTACCGGCGGCGGTCCTGTGACTGTAACAAATCGAATTTAGTCGGTTTTGAGGATCACACGCGGTTATCGGGCAGGAGGAGCAGGAGGAGACCGCGAGAAGAAGCGTTCTCTCGGTTTTCTTTTCCCCGTCATCTTCGCGTTTATCTTCTCATCTTGTCCGTACGCCACATGCGTGTTGAACCCGCCGCCACCACGCCAAGACGTTGCTAGACGAATAGTATAATGGCAATGTATTATTACATTATGTGAAAAACACCGAAACGACGAAAAAAATACACATAATATTGTTATGCAGATATGCCGTGCGCGTGTAAACTGAGGTAACGATTGATAAATCGACACGTATCAAGGTCATATGAGGTTATAATATTATTATAAACGAACGCGCGTGTGCCCGAGTTTATATAAAATCCCGTGGTACGTGAGACATTTAAATACATCGATTTGAGACGTCAACCGTCGTCGTCGTCATCGATTCGTACCAGCGCGTGTGATAATTGCAGTTAAAATAATATAATCATCGACAGTCGTCCCAAAGTGCTATATACCCACCAGACGAGAAACCCGACAGTGGAGGACTCGAAAACATTATGAACCGTTCGTTGCTGACCGCGGTAAGTCGTCGACGTTATATTATACGAATTGTGCTGTAGGTACTATATTATTGTATTGAATATAAAATATTTTATACTTTACGGCGTAACATGTAATTTAATATTTGTCATCGCCATCAGCGACTACACGACGACATGATATTAGGGTGAAAATCGAAAATGTAATTGCATGCTGCGATGATCAGTGTGGTATATTTCGTATTAATAATAACGACTGTTATATTATATTTATAGCATTTTATTAGATGTTGTTGGTTAAGTATTAACGAACACCGTTGATTATAAACAATATATGTTTGCAAGAATAACGTGCAGAGTTGTCACGCAAGTGTTAAAACATTTTGGTGAAATAATGATGGTTTTCGAAATAAAACAATTTGAAGTTTTCACGGCACGCCCTTTGGGAAACACTGCTTTTTTTTGTTGTCCATATTATATAATTGCTACTTCAATCGAACCTTTATAATATCACTGTAGCTGTCGTAACCAAACGATAATATATATATATTATAATCTCGTGGACTGGCATTTTCTCAGCGGGTACTACCTACACACCCATATTCATATCTCTCGGTCTGATGCCGCCTCACGGCCACGAAATTCGCTTCTATGTATTCGGAAGACAAACAATATTAGTACGCTGTCACGGGTGAAAAATTTCGGGGCTCATCCTAGCGAGATCCACGTCCCGCTCCTCGTAATAATGGTATAACCACGACAACAACGAAAACCTCGCGGTTATAATACCGGGGGTTGGGTAAACCGGACGACCGATAACAATAATATGGAAAAAAAAATAATAATATAAATACGTAAACGGGACAAAAACGCAAACTTTTCATTCACGTCCCGCCGTTATTGCGATTTTTTCGTCCAACCCCTCGTCGCCGCTTCAGGGCCCGTCGCGCTTTCGGGTCGAATTATTATTCACCAAACCAGATGATGACGCGAATGACACAGACGTATACGTCGGCGTATAATAATAACAACAACAACAGTAATAATAATAATAATCATGATATCGTTACATCACGACGACGGGCGCAATTCGTAAGAGTTATGTGTGCACGGTTGCCGAGAGGTTAGGTCTCAACCGTGGTAAGCGTCCACCCCGCGCACATGAGAAATTGCCGTCGGACAATGGCCGACGACGCGATTTCCCGTTTCACTGCACTTGCACCGGTTCATCACATCATATTATTATTATTATTATTATTACAATTATGTATTACAGTTTCGTGCCAACCTTCGGTCGCCAAAAAAGCGCACACTCGGCGAATTTTTGCGCGATTTATTCTCCCCGCACGTTTCGTATACGCACCCTAAAAAAAGGAAAAAATAAAAATAAATTATTATCGTTTTGACGTGACTCTGCCGCTGCAGGTTCGGTGCCCGTCGAAATATTATGTGAAACGATCGTCTACGAAGCCGATGGAAAAACAGTACACAAATTGTATTAAACGTCTCAAAGCGTACAGCCTAATTGGTCGGATTAGGCGCAGGCGGTCGTTAATAAAGTTTATTGTAATCGTTCTCGTAATAATTATTCGCCGAGAGTTAAGTGAATTAAGTCGGAGCAAAATATAACGTCGGAGTGAATATTATTATTAATACAATATTATCACTGAGCATTAATTTTTCGGGGTGGAAAAATATACAGCCGAGTTTAATATTATATTGATAGCGTATAATGCGGTGCTGACGTAATAATAACTATATAGTAATTTTGTAACGTTTCACTTTGAATTTACCGATATAAATTACAAACTGCTTGCAATACAATAATATCGTTATACTCAAGTTGGGTTTAATGGGCTAAAAAAATATAAAACGAAGGTAAAAGTCCGGGCTACCTACTCGACATTTTCGACCTAAATAGATTTGAATCCGATACGCGCCAAATATTTAATGATAAATTATTTTTTATAAATCCGATAGTGTCAAAAACTACAACGAAAATGTATAGAAAAGTAAAGAAAAAAAAGGGCCTCCCAAACCGCCTCGAACCAGCACTCATCGCAAACGAGCAGATTATTGTGATCGTGTTATAATATTATACATTACCTGTAAATAATATAGACATAAACGAACTTCCGCGATAGAATCATAATAATGATGACACACGCATTATCGACCGCGATCTCGCCACCGTCAAATGCTGCAATAACTGATATCGGGAAATAGAAAAAAATGCACTAAAAAAAATACGCAAGTACTCTTTTTCTGTTTTTTTTTTTTTTTTATATATATCATATAGTAATTTCCCTGAACCTCCATAACTACGCGCGTATGGTTCGAGAGCTGGGAAAGACGTGCGTGCGATTCGTCGTAAAAGTCTCTGAGCGTAAAAAAAATTACAATAAACAATTTACGACTCATACGCTAGTGTAAAATATAAATAATATATTACTACCTATACGTCATTTTATTGTTCGGGAAAAAAAGTTCACGGAGTTTGCGTTGTTATTATTTTATTTGTAAATATTTTTTTATTTTTTTTTATATACGTCATAATATTATATTTAAGCAATTTCACACATCATCGGTCTCGAGATTTGTAACGCGTTCGGGCACCTCGTCCTCCGTGCGCGCGTCGTGTCGGTACCTAAAAATATTATAATCTCTCTGAACGATTCAGGGTTTTTATCGAACACGTGAGAAAAACAAAAAAATAACACCGTGAAATTTGTCTATACAATTTACACACGTAAATACGATTAAATCGCCAACGCGTACAATAAAATATTATTCGTCTTAAATTGTATTATTTTATGCAAACGCACAGGTACACGTCGGTCATGCGTGTGCGGCGGCGGCGGAGGTTTTTGTCTTTTGAACGGCGTCTTCCGCAGCAGAAAACCCGAAACGAAACAGTCGAAATCGATCGCGATTTTTGGCGGAAGTTTAAAATCTGAGTGGTGGAACGGTGGTGCTATACACGAAACATTAATGATAATAATTATAATCGTCGAAAAAAATAACAGCCTCCGCAATATTGATGGTGATTTTGACAAGAAGAAAAATAAAATGTCCCATGCCTGCCCGGAAAACTGTCGTTCGTGTATTGGACTTGACTACAGTGCCGAAAATCTGCATTACCGATGTGGTATGTCTTATTTTCGAGTAAACAGGGAAAACTTTATTTCACCTATTCGCGATTGCATAATAATGGTAGGCACGTCTATGATATTATGACACTGCAACCATCGCAGTACATCATTATATTATTATTTGGAGACTCGTTTTTAATATATTTTATTTTATGATAACGAAACACAACTAAAAGTTTCGCTTGACTGTTATCAAACGTGCGTGACCCGTTCCCAAATATTTTAGACCGGACGACATTTTTACATTTCACGTCGAGTCGGATATAAAATATAATCGGTCAGTTGTCACAATACCGCGATAGGACTACAATAATAATAATAACAATGGTAATGTTAACGGAATTTTTTCTCGACTTGATAGTATAGTTTAAGTTCAAAAATATTTTGTCACAAAAATAAACTGAATTCATATAATATTATTATTATTTAGACATGATACGCGGAATGATATTAAAAGAAAATATCATCAGCTGCTGTCACTTTATTTTTAGGTACTCATACATTGTTTCGTTTGTACTATTTACATAATATTGTATAGCGTACATACTTATGACGTTTCAATAGTTAATAAACTGATTAAACGAAAAAAAATGTCACGGTAGGCAGTTCTATTATTCATCTAATTATAGCATCTAATTTGTTAAATAATGAAAATTAATACACAAACGCACACATTATTACCATTGTGTGCTTATGGAGTAAACAATGATGTAATATACTGCTAAAACGACAACAATGATTACGCGAGCTACCTAGCTACACCGAAAACCGTGTAATATTGTAATAATGTTCAGATGTAATTTTCGGGAATATTAAATTTACATCTGCAACCGCGCACATGTTTCGAACAAATAGTAATAGTTATAATAATAATATATAGGTAATGTTCTTAGATAATTTGCCCCAATTGTTATAATTTATAAACTAGTGCGGATGACTCATTTTCGTGCGGGAGAGGTTGTTGAAACGATAATAGGAATTACGAACGAACGAACTGCAATACTGCTGTAGTTTTATCTTTAAATTCGAACAATGTTTTTTTATTGTCGCGGATCGATGTTAATTATGATAATAAAAAAGTACGTAAACTTTCACGACGACAACAGTTTTTACGTCAGTCAGCTCACGAAATAATAACGAAATCAAAACGAATAGATTTGGATTCGAATATAAATTTCGTTCGGTCCAACTATATTCCAAACTACGGCTATTATAGGTACTTACTTTGGAATAAGAAGACCAAAGGCGCATCCACTACGTGCATTTTGTACGTCGTGTCGTTCTTGGGCGTGGGCGTGGTAACCGTATTCAGTTACAACTGTAACCATATTGGTTTTAAAGTTGAGCTGTAGTCAATTATTGGTATACTCGATTGAAACTATTGTAGAAAACAATATGTTTGAAGTATTGAGAATAATCCGCAGCAATGACCATTGTCGAGTGATTATACTAAATAAGGGAAATGTTGAATTTGTCTGGCCGAGATTCGCGACTTTGTTATACTCGTGTCATGATACCTATCTATTTTATTTGACCACATTTAATCACAATGAAGACAACGTGTATAAGATGAAAACAATGACTTATTTTGTAATCTATTGTGCTCTCTTGTGCACTATTAATATCGTGTGAATTCAGTTTTACTGATACGGCCCGAATTATCCAAATGCACTCGATTCCCGCGAATTTCACCTACGATTTATATGTTATATGATTGTACTAAATATTAATAAAACATTATTAAAATATTTCAACAGGGTTACTACTGCGTTACCATAGTTTTAATTTGCTGATGAATAACGATTAGTATTTATGTGATGAGTACTAGATCTAAGCATTCTATGCAATCAGATATTTGTTTCCTTCACTCAAAAATATACATTAGACGTCAGTTATGGCAACGATTCGGCTCACACTGAATTGAATAATACAATTTTTTTCTTGCATATCTGTAAGAGAGTAAATATTATATAGTAATTGCATAGGTTCTTAGAGTTTTTGTAAGTGTATTTGAAAAATGAACTTAAAATCGAATTTACTTGATGAAGATCTGTATTAATTAAGGTTGTACTGTTTGCAGTAGTTATTTCTTCAAATATACTATTTATTAACTGATTCGGCTGATTATATCAAGTAGAATAATATAAGATTCTATCTTAATAGGATTATGAACTGCGGCCGACGGTTGTTCATACACGTTAATTTAATAGTTATTAGCGGCCATACCCACAGCAATGTCGTAAAGCCGGAAAAGAGCAATTTTATTCCACAAATTAGCGGAATTGTATCTATAGATTTTCATTTTAATAACCTTTTATAAACATACACGATTTTGTAAATAGCTCACAATGTATATAATGTAACATAATATAATATGCATTTAAGTATGCTTATCGATTCTACACGATTCCACATGATTTTAAATGCAACGTTGCCATAACTTTAATTCGGTATCGTGTTACAAACCATTATGATGTGTATAATTAATGTCTGAAGTTCTGAATCAGAACTAATTAATCGTATACGCGAAACGATGATTTTTCTTGAAAACAACTAAATGGTAGTGTCAATATAGATAGTAGTATCTCACTCACTAAATGAATTTCACTTGCAAAGTACTACTAAACTTGCGAACATGTCGATACGACTATACTACTACTGTGCCTAGACACTCAGTAAGGTATAATATTTTTTGTTTCATTGAATTAAGCCCGGCAACTATGGCTATTAACCGTTTTCGTTTGTAGGGGGGGGGGGGAGGTACGGTTGTGGTCGGAACACGTTTTGTATGTGTGGCAAGGATTTATTGCTAAAAATCCCGGGTGGTCACCCATCCGGGAGCTAGCAATACCGACCAATACCTACACTCGTGTATATTACTCTTCTTTAACACACCGCGCCACATTATAATATTATATTAACCATTATAATATTTTTATTTATAATATGTATGTCTGTATGACATAATAAACATTTGCCCGTATGCATAATCAATATTAGTTACGTGGCACTATGCATACGGACAATAATCTTATAATTGTTCTTCGAAATAAAATGTCTGAACTATTTACAATACTGAACTACGTTCTGATATCAAATTCGGGAAACAGATTAACAAAATGCGCTCTGGTGGAAACAATTTGTACCTTCCAATTCGGGATGTATAGATATAGTTTTATATTGGTTATTTTATTTTTCATGGTAAATTAATTCTGGTATCGAAACTTTATACGCTTTTATAGTTAACTGTATACGTTGGTAAGTACAATTTCTTCTAATATTATCAAATACATTCAAATGCACTTCACTTAAAGCAAAAGATATGCGAAATGTCGGGAAAATACATAGTACAACCTCCCGACTCAAGTCCCGACTAGGGGAACCCGCCTAACCATCAGTACGATAGGCGTCGACGGCGCTCCCAGTGTTAACCTGTCTTCCCAATAGACGATTATGAGATTTTTCACAAAATCTGTTATCACGATAACTCCAAAATATATCTCTTATCACGATAGGAAATCAACCACAACTCAAAGTGTGAATATTTAATGCGGTAACACCGAGACATTTTAAACTGTGTATAAGCTCAATCATATTGTGCAAGTCTTGTTATTTGGCCTTTTGCAGTTATATTTTTTGTACGAAAGCCGAATGGTCTATTGCACAAAACGTTATCAGCGTGCACGTGACAATAATATTATGATTGTTAAAATATGTTAATATGGTATACCTGGGAAGGAAACGTTGCTGGTAAACTTAAGTTGATGGTCTTAACGACACACGCGGTACGCCCGGTTATTGCTCAAATCCCGATTGAACGGTGGTATACCCTAATACACCGAACTATGGTACCGACGTACCGCTCAATGTCGACGCAATATACCGAATACCATAATATATCGATTCACACTGTTGACGGGTTTTCGGTATGCCGGTTCTCCTGTATCGCTGTACCAGTGTACCGGTTGTCCGATTTCGATACCGCTGACACTATTGACGTTTTTAGATATTGATTTTTAACGATTGAAAATTTTTTAACGATTTTCCATTTTCACAGGTCTGCCTGTGGCTGTGCAGCGGATGGTGCTGCGGCGCTCCCGCGGCGGGCCAGCTTCCGACTCACCGGCGGCCGGTCGTCGAATCGCACCCGATGTCGCTGCAGGTGGCCACGCAGCACCCTGGCAGAAGTCGCGGGTTCGCTTCGCAGCAGCAGCTGCAGAAGAAGTCGGCGGTGGCGGCGGTGGGCACCACGGTGTCGGTAGCACCGGAAGACAGTGCACAGCCGGCGGATCAGGACGCTGCGGACACTGTCGGCTTCAACTTCGGCCTCGGCTTCGGGCTGGACACGCCGCTCATCGATTCGCTGCTCGAACGGCTGATAAGGCGTAAACAGTTCCTGATGGCAGCGGCCGCGGCCGCTTACCCGGGTGCCGGAGGTTGGGGCGTGGGCGCCGGCGGCGGTGGAGGTTACTTTCCCGGACCGGCGGTCGTATACCCGTACGGCGGTGGTGGTGGCGGTGGCGGCGGCGGTGGCGGAGGCGGCATTCTCCCGTGGAACAGGCCCGGCACATACCCGTTCCCGTTCGTGCCGTCCCTGAACGGCCTGAACCCGTTCGGTGGTGGAGGCGGCGGCGGTGGAGGCGGTTGGGGTAGTTTCGGCAGTGGTGGCATCGGCGGCGGTGGTTGGGGTGGCGGTGGTTGGGGTGGTGGTTGGGGCGGTATCAACCCACTGTTCGATTTCGACGATTTCGGGTGGAAGAACAACAACGCACAGCAATAAGCCCTCTCAAATATTACATAAATATTATGACGATTGTAATTATTATAAATTGATTTATATTATAAAAACAAATCTGTTTAATATTAAGAAAATATAATATTACGTTTATAACTAAATAGTTATAGAAAAGGATTTTCTGTCTGAAAATAATTGTGCAACTCAGTACACGCTTTGTATGTAACTCAACTACAGGCAATCAAGACATTTTTTTTTTTCTTTTAATTATAATTTGTATTTGTGTTAACTGTTAATATAAACAATATATATAGTACACTATATAATTAACTATATAATAATATAATAATTATAATAATTAATTTTCGATTTGTTTTATGTTAGCGATAATTATTTATAAACACTAAAGGGTGTGCAGTACTATTTTAAAATGAATCGCACGAATTCGGATGTACCCTTTGATATTAATCAATTTCAAAATAAAATTTGCTATGGTTCAATGTATGCGAATACGGCGCGTGTTACTTTGGAAACTCAGAGTGGTGCGGTGTTTGGATGTGCTCTGAGTGCCAGCACCGGCCGGTGCCACTAGTTCGGTGACCACCCGGGTTTTTACACATACACGTGTTCTAAACCAACCGTACCCTCCCCCACAGTAATATAAAACCCACTAAACAACCCTGGCTAATGACCTCGGGTGTGGAAACCTTAACATTAAAAAAAAAAAATGTTTAAAAGCTCAATGTGAAAAACATCATATATTTAAAACCTACATCAGCATTGTTAAAGATCACATCACGAAACTTGACCGACGTTTTGCACCACATACATAATTTTTCAAATTGGTAACCGTCTGAATGCCGCGTTATTCTGCGTCACCCTAAAATACCTATACATACTTTCTAGGTTCTTATTTAAGTCCTTCAATAACACATTTACTACTATAGGTATACAATAATACAATTATACTCCCAGTGTAATATTATATAGTTACGAATTTTAGGGATAAGAAACGCACATAATAGTGTACAACAATGCATGACAACAACAACAACAAAAGCAACAACAACAACAACAACAATAACAACAACAACAACAATAACATCAATCATATAATGTGTTATGGCGGTACTTACGGCAGCGTTGGCAGTGTAATAATTTATAACGATTATCGAATTACACGTATCATCGTATGAGCCATATCGTACGAATAATTCATCTCTGTCTAAAACAATTAAAATCGTATTACATAATATGTTATTATATTATACAAAACAATACGAATAGATCGTATACAATTAATATAACGAGAATGGTCGTGGGCATATGACCGAAGTGTTTTGAAAATTTTGCTGTATGAAATGTGAATATCGGCTGAAAATATCGCCTATAATGGTGTTCGTACAATTTGATAATATGGTTATTTCATCTTTGAATCATTTAATATCGTCCGATATTTAGATTATTTAATAATATTATTTTCCTTTTTAAATGTACGGACAAAATTGTATTTGTCACCTGCAACAACAACAACACGACGTATTATTTGTGTTATTCAGTTAATTAATTGAAACATTTATAATATAGGCAATCTTTATTTATATTATACTTAACGATTCGTAAGAACGTTCTAACCTATTGATTATTATTATTTTACGAAAAAAAACCCAACTTACTGGTCCCGTTGCCCCTAATTGTAGTCCATATGGATAAACCCAGTCACATTCATATTACCACACATATATTTTGTCAAATGTCAATAGACCTTTAAAATAACATAATATAAGTAGTACGGACAGTGATCGTCCAATATTTGTTGTAAATAATTGTTTATAGTATAAAATGTCTACAATTTTTCATAACTTTAGTTGGATGAATTTTTCAATAAAATATTGAAATAACCTACTAACGAAGGATTCATAAGTGAAATGTGTATGTAATTAGTTTTTTGAGAAAATACGAGCAATAAAATCAACCTTAACACAACGAGATGTTGTAAGATGCCGTCAACAGTGTCCTAAAAAAAGAGTTAAAATAATTTAATTCTTATAATAATAATACATTAATATCAAGTATTACGCAATATAATTTCAATTGACTTAGGCCCAGAAAAGAATAAAATATCATACAATTCGTTTTTAAGTATAATCTTTAAAACTTAACATACATAATAATATTATTATAAGGACATTTCTGTACAGAATTGAAAACTAAATATTTTGTTTACGTTGTTATAGCTATTTTTCGTCAAATATCTGCAGACCGCCAAATACCATTTGTAAAAGGTGCGATGACATTTTTAAAAACCTGTGCTTTAAAAATAGCTATCAAATATCCGATAAATTTTACGAAATGTGCGCAAACGGTTGTCAAACCAAATGATTTTCAGCTGCTCGCGGTCCGTGTGTATAATGGCGTGCATATAGGTGCACGAACAAAAGAACAGCAATTTTTACTCGTCATGTATATACCTGAGCTGGCAGAGGCATCGATCATTTGTCGGCCATGTGTGTGTACATATATTATGTAATATATGGGTAACATTTTTTTTATCTCTCTCGCGCCACCCCACCACCCACTCACAATAACCCTCACAAAACCGGCGCACGCTCTCCGGGGAAGGATCGCGTGGTGAGCTTCATACCTACTTCCATCCGAAGTTATATATTACCCGTCATGTAATGCAAACGCGCGCGCGAAAAACCAAAGCGTGCATTAAAATATTAGCGCGAAATGTTTTCGTAATTAATACACATTATTATAATATTAGGAGGTACATAATATACATTACGCGTTATGTCAACACACGTGTCACTATTTTTTTTATTTTTTTTTGTAAATAAATAATAATGATAAAAATAATCATGATAATAACTACCTACAACAGAACGCGTTGTACGATGACGTCGACGTAGACGAAGACAACGACGCGTGACGACAGTGACATTGTAAAAAAAGCAAAAAAACAAATAATATACAAATAAATGCCGAACAATTATAATGTGTATTTTTCAAATATTTTATTTTAGAAATTGTATGGGTGCACTGTATGTATATTGTTCCGACGACAATGGAAACGAAAAAAAAAAAACATTTACCCTTTGTTGTGCAGCCATCGGCGTCTCGGTCGAGCGTAAATAAATACGACGACCCGAGTTTTCCGATCGCAATGCCCGTACCTCCCGTGTCTCCGGTCGCACCTGATGCGCGCGCGTGCAGTTCGTTTCGGTGTTACAGTCGGCCATAACATTATATTATATTATTATACCTGAAATTATAAGGACGCATTATAGGTATAATATATTATTGTTTCAAAGTTTGTTCACCGCCGACACCGTCATGAGGAGATCGATCGCCGTCGTCGCCGCCGGCCGTGGGCTGACGATACTGTGGGTATTCGCGACGGCCCAAGTAAGACGTGCACCTATAATATTATGTCGTACGGTATCGCGATCGTACCGATGATCGTACCGCGGTATCAAACCTCGGGAATCTTATGTGGTACGAGGGGAAGGGGTCGTACGTCGGTCACCCGTAAACATTGTCAAAGGGTATTCAATTATTAAGTATAAGTAATGCGATGACGATTTTCAAAAACAATCTCGACTTGTATGGTCGTAACTATAACTATAACAGTGATACAGGGTCGTTCAAAACGATTCATCCGATTCCGAGTGCTTGTATTACCTATGTTATAATATTTAGTTTTTAGGTTAAGAGTAATATTATATAGTATTGTGATATTATATTAAATAAAAGAAAAATATTTCAAATGTATTTAATGGTTGCATGAACAGTACGCATCAAATTCATTCTATGCATATCCGTTGCAATTGCAGACTCCGCTAATTGTTTGGCTAGCTCATTTGTGGTTCGTGATTTTGGTGGTAGGCACCTACTTACAAAATATCTTTACCTAGGGAGCCCGGTGCAAGGCATCGGATGATTCATTTATAATAACCCTGTATTGTAGCATAGTATATTATGATAAAGCCGGACGTGGATGTACATATTTTCGGGCTTTGAAATAAAAATTGAAAATTAAATAGAAATTTAAAAATCTAAAATAATCATATTAATACAAATAATAATAATAATTTAAATCGTCAACATTTGCGATGATATCGAATTTCTCCTGAAATCAAACTTTGTTCAGTAACTTTTTCTAACAGACATGTCAACAACAGATGAATAAATAAACTCAGCTGCCATAATTCACTAAAAAAATTCAGGATTTTACCAACAATGTTTGGTGAATTTGTTTACAAGTTTTTATTTTTTTATTTTTACACCCTATTGATACGTAATCATACTCTAGCTATAATATTATAATGATAGCACTAAATCAGCCATTAAAAAAATTGAGAATATTGTATATAATATTACATTAAAACTCAAATCATAAATATGCATAATATAATAATGCATTATATGAAATTATCCGTTAGACTTATAAATATAATAATATATTATGAAAACTGACTATACTGCAACCGCTAGGTATAACAATATGTATAATACGTCAAAAAAGATAATTTTTACGTTTGTAAACTATTTCATCAACAGATGTAGGTAACACATTTAGTTATAACTGCTGCACGTTTTTTTACAACGAAATCAATACCTACAGTTTTTGGACAGAACATGGCACAACATTATTGTGAGTTATAATAATAATATAATGCAATTGTGTATTATAGAAAGCAATAAAGCATTACTCACTCAGGCCACGTATTTCGTGTATTTGTAACGAAAATGCATTCAACGATGGAGGAAACATGTTTTGTTTGACACAATGATAATATATCCTTTCGTCGGACCAATAACTGACGATCAAGTTGATATATTTCGCGTTCTTGAAAAAGTAATTTCACATCATATTTACGATAATTTTGAGTTAAACTATAAATTTATGTTTTGGACAGTTTTAAGTGCCTATAGAAAGTATAGAAGTAAATATTATTGCACACGCCATGCACGTCATAGTTGTACTGCCGAGACGTTTATTGTAAACAGTTTCTAAATAAGTTATACAATTTCATATTTTTTTCGTTTAAAATATTTCAGCTAAAGATATTGAGTTAGTAAGCCGCGTAAATAATAAATTGTTTCTTGGTTATTATTACAACTGCGAATATACGTCGTATAAAATATTCAGCGGTCGGAAACTTAAAAGGAAATGCACTTATATGCGTAGGTACATTTAGGTTTTATTATTATTTTTTTTACTTTAATTCGAAGTTAGTAATCCACCTCAATTAGATACGTGTATAAACTGCCGCAGTCGCAGTGTTCAGTTGTTTTTAATAAATTATTCCACGTTCTGAAAGAAAGAAAAAATCAATAAATTTAAAAAGTAAAAAAAAAACATGTCCGAACCATAAAAACTTGGCATTGGATTTATTTAGTAGTGTTATTGAAAAACGATGCGATGACGTTGCATTCCACCGCTGTACAACAATATCCGATATAAACGTGTGAAAATTAACTTGATGACGTATCTTTTGAAAAAAATGCGGAAAACAATCCCATCATAAGGTTCAAAAACAGAGTTCTAAAACGAAATTGTCAACCTTTTTCTATCGGAATACGACGCAATAATATGTCCAGGCGGAGTCTGTAGTACTTCAACTGCGTATGTATAATATTATAATAGAATTTCGTAGTGGAAATACAGTCCTCTCAAAAAAGAAAAAAAAACACAAAATCTTTATTTAAGAAAACATTATGGAACAGTATGTCGTCATATTGATAATATGATAAAACAAATTGGCCCGAACTCCTGAATTTTTTTTAACCCTTAGAAGGTGGCACGAGTAATTTGTTTGGGCACTGTCATGTAAAATATAATAAATGTCAGAACTAGTAGATAGTTCTAGAGTAGGTTAAACTAAAAAAAAGATGTTACTAGGTTACGCCCCTTCATACATTATAATCATTTAATATTATAATGTATACGGTCCAAACCAGGTAATACAAAAAAATCATCGTAACAGTTGATTTTGGGAATGTCACTGAATCATAACTCTGCTATAATAATATGATTTTAATTATTATCGTCTGAGAATTTCGAGTTATCAAGGTTCGAGTTACCGAGAGAACACTGTATTAATATTTTTTTTTGTGCAATTCGACATAATATGTATTTACCATACAATCATAGCGTTGCTACATCCCGTCACGAGTGCATAATATTATTATCACCACCACAAAACCTTATACAAATCTATTTTTTCGTGATTATGACGGTGGTGACTATACCATCATAACATTATAAATTATGACACTCTGCGATTGTTCCTTTAGCAAAATATTGACCTTTTCGATATTTTTAAAATATATTTCTTGAGTATTTTGACTATTATTCATTATTTATTACATTATTTATAAAATAAATAGTATTTTTGAAATAATATAATTTAAAAAAAAAAAAATTTATACTAAATTAATACTCCTGCACTGCACGATGTATCCAGGTGATACATCCCATATTTAACAAATTTTTATAGATTTTATACAAAGCTATATTCAACTAGCATGTTCATTATTCATTGCTCATCACTATTTTTCTTTTAATTGTTATTTTTAAGTACACTTAAGAACTATATTTTCAAATTCTTCAATGTTTCAATATCATTTAGGAGTATCCAGTGTCGATTTTCTCAAATTTTTATAAATTATAACCAAACTTGTTTAGTGCACATTATTAAGTAGATGATTTTTTTTCGAATATTTTCATATATTTAAATCAAAATCTGAACGAATTAGTTATTGAAATATTTAAATGTATTTAGTAAAAATAATAGTTAAATAATAGTACAATAACACAAATAATGCAAAATATAACTTACTATGTAATATTTTATCTAGTACATCCATATTATCCTCAGACAATTTTTATATATTTTAAAACGTTATTAGATTAATATTTAACTAGATATAATTTCTGGTAATTTTGACACCCATGTCTTTCAAATATATCATATTAGTACAAAAACTAATTTTTTGAATTCAAATTTAGATAGGTAGTTTAAAATTTTCAAAAACTCAGTTAACAATTTACATAAAAAAAAAAGATTATCTTACTTAAAAAAAAAAGTTTTGGATTGAGACCGGATACTCATCAATTAATGGTATTATATATACGGTTGCCTCATAAGTATACTAAAAATTTTAGTAATCAGAATTTGATTAAGTTAATTAGCGAGAACAACGTTGGGTGATAATCCTTAGTGAATCACCTTGTATAGTCTAAATATAATATAATATAACGTCCTACACCGTCAAAGGACATTCAAGTGAAAATTGGGCACGAACACGTGCCGACAGAGTGCTTGGTGGTAAGCTCGAGGTATATAATTATAATGACGATAATAATTATACATTATTTAATTAATACAATAAAAACGTGCCCGAAAGATAAAACGCAGCGTCATAATTTTTGATTACGCCAAAGGGGCTAACTCTATAATATAGATTAATTATAAATTAATCACACGTTATAATATCTTTAATTTAATATAATAATCTTAGTTTCCATCAAAAAAATTACAGTGTGCGTTTGTTTGTGTTAGAACTTAGAGGGAGGAGGAAGGAGTAGAAGTGATGAAAATATAATTCAAAATCTAAGCGTAAAATGTTTTTTCAAAACAAATTCAGATCTTATCAGCAATTAATGCAAACCTTGTGGAAATCCTAAATAGGACTTATTACCTGTTCGACGATCTCGCTAGTTGCAATGATTTCTTCGCTTAGTAACTTTCCAAACGATTTGTGATTTCGGAGTATCGTATTTAACACACATAATTTTCGCATCAATTTATATGGGTTTTTTTCAATCGTCAATAAACAATAATTGTGCATTGTGCAAGATGTTTGTATTACTTTTGTAGAGATGGGTCATAAAAAAATTTATAACTTGAAAAAAAATCACTGCAGATTTTCTGTAGGCTCTAAACGTTGGTACTTGGTATATTTACTCCATTTCAATTCGGTTAACAACATACTTTATGCAGTCAACTAAGTATCTATTTAAAATTGATTCTACATAAAATAGCTAGATATTTATTTTATTATTAAATGTCTAAATGCATATAACGAACAATATTATCATAGACAGCTCTCATACGGCGAGTATAGATAATATTTAAGCACAGATACTCATATACTAGGTTTTTTAGATTTTTTTTTTTTACAGGCCACTAAAAGTTAAATTATACTTTGTCCAGAGTGAGAACACTCAGTGGCCCGACGAAAATCGGTTCTTCTACGCATCCCCACGCATCCTCCCGCCATAGTGTAACCGGTTTAGATGGCAGGGGGATCGCGTGTGGATACGCAGAACTAGATACATGCGGGAATCAAATCGAATGGGGAATTAATTTTTATATTCCAAAAGCATAAAAACGTATATCGATATTATGAATGTCTTGCAAAGTAAAAAAAAAATAAAAATGTTCACTTACAAACGCCGTTTCGCAGGTTATGTGTCTAGCAACCGTCGATGAAGAGTCTGCTGAGGTGTACAGAGCGATCAGCGAGAATAAGATAGGGATGGTAACACAAATGATCACCAACAAAGGACTCGAAAGAGCGTCGAGACAGTTGCACATGTCACCGCTCAGAGCGGCTGACATGAATCCGACGACGGACGGTGATGATGATGCCGATGTCACTGCCACCGCCGCTGAGGAAAAGCAACACTGCCGCCCACGTCCATATCCGCGTGCACCTGCTTACATGGCACCGGAAGTAGACAATACCGGAACAGGTGAACGGCCAGTGGAGATGTCACAGGCTAAGGAGAATCCACCAGTATTTGGGAACGTCGAGAGTCCATCCACGAACTATGACGGTCAAGAGTTTGGAAACTACCCCCGCAGCTCGAAATCGGTTTCCGAACGTCCGAGGGGCAGACGTGCACCTACTTACGTAGCACCGGAAGTATACAATACCAGAACAGGTGAACGGCCCACGGAGATGTCACAGGCTAAGGAGAACCTGCCAGCATTTGGGAACGTCGAGAGTCCATCTATGAATAATGACGGCCAGGTCATATTCGGAGACTACCCCCGCAGCACAAATAGGTTTCCGAACGTCCGAGGGTCAGACTCGTCAAGTCTTAGAAGAAAAGGCTGGAAGACTGGTCCGGTGGTTGTGTCCCAGGTATAAATTCCTATGACCAACGAGCGGTTATCATTATACGGAATAATCCTATACGATTTTATAAATAATTTTAAAACACAAAATAAATCAATAAAAAAACCCTTTACAACTATTTTGATACCTATCTAATATAATATATAATATTTTAACTTAGAACTTGACTTACATAATCAATACATACAGTATTGGGCTTATCTAGATTAATAATAAGTGATTGTTATACTGAATAATATTATATATTATACAAATAACAATCTATAATAAAATGCATATAAATAAGTTTATTTTGTCTGTGAAAAATAAAATACAAAAATATTAATTTACAAAACAAAATAACAACGAAACAATAATTTATTTATTTTATGATTACCTAAATACCTGAAGACCATAAGTTAAAATTAATTTACGTAAATACATAATAATATATTATAATGTATCAAGTTACATTTTAAGTTTTTAGACTACATATACGTCATAACGTTTTTAATTAAAACCTGCTTAGTAACTATTATACTATCAACTCACCTCATAGTGTATTAGTGTGTAATTGTAACGTCTTATAAAACGATCGCAATCATTCTTCAATACATATTATTGTTTTAACTGCATGTATTTAGAACGGGTTGTTCTTCTAAATCATACCCACTAAATACTTATCGTTTAAAAATTTTATATAATAATGTTCACAGATTTAAATAGTTTAAGCACTATTCTTGTTTGTTAAAAGGCAGGTCGTAGGTTAGATGTACCACAAGTATTTTATTTTTGATTCATACAACTAGGCCAGGTAAAGTAATTAATATCAAAACATAATTGTATCATTTGGATGTGGTTGGCTGCGCAACGTGACAAATACAAAACACCTACATCTGGTAAGTATAATACTAATGTACGTATTACTTATAATAAACTAGGTACCTACCTAGTCCAAAATTGATTCCAAAATATCAGAATTTATTGCAGGATCCCGATTATTATGTATGTCTACTATGTTTGTTGTTTCAAAATTGATTCCTGGTTAGAAGATGTCTCAAAATAATTTATAGTTATTAAAAATAATCTTTTTTGAGTGGTAAATTATTGTGTCCGAATAAAATATTTGGGTTTGTCAAAATGTTTTGGTTCAAATATGTTAGCTCTGTTAGCATTGTTTGCTCTAAAGTCTAAATTAATACCATTGCGAATTTTGTGTTTTCATTTATTATATTTTACATTTAATTAATAATAAGACCATATATATAATAAAATAAAATTCACAAACCGATTCGGATGTATATATTATATTAAATTAGTATAACACAATTATTATACTTTAAAAATTACTAAAATCAGAATTTGACTAAATTCATTACTAAAGGAAATCACGAGATTGAGCATGCTTTAGCCCCTGTAAAAGTTGTTAATATTTAAAATTAAAATTAAAAAGTGTTTATAATAATTTGTTGATACGAGTTTTAAAAAATGAACTTTAACACAATTTGTTAGTTATCAATATTATTATGCTCAAAACTGCAGTCAATTGCACACCCAGTAAAAAATAATATACGTTGTATATGCTAATAACGTCATCATAATATAGGTAGTCTTCTGCATCGCAGAATATCTATGGCGCATTACGGTTGGAACAATAATATTATATTGATAAAAAATAAAACGAAATGTGTACCCAAAAAATGACGTACTTATTACTGTCGTTTATCGATTTATTTCTCGTCCTATACTCGCACGACGTTATACACAATCGTCGGGCTATTTTAATATCAATAATGTGGTAGAACCTTAACGCGACACACACGCCGGTTGTGTGCACATATACGACGAAGCATCGCAATATATTATGGTCTTTTCGAATTACGAATTTTTGTGTCGCAGTCTTTCGCCAAAGTCGTTTTATGCATAAAAAAAAAACCACCACAGAACACACAAATCGCTCGATTTATTATTACGCTGCAGTGCAGCCCTTATCGATACGATTTACGGGATCGTAACGTTAAGTTCATGCTGTAATACCTCGTGTTCGATCGGCGGGGCTTAACACCCTAGTGTCAAACAAAATATGAATTCAACGTATTAGTACACATACATTATACCATTGATTATACTAATAACAATAACAAAGTCCATCACATTTATTGGTAACCTCGGTGATAATTACATATAGAACGAAATTGGTTTTTAAATGCAATTTGTAAAACGTACAACACGCGTCGCGTTATTTTTTATTTCTAATTATGACTTACAA
This sequence comes from Sitobion miscanthi, assembly GCA_008086715.1. Classification (NCBI taxonomy): domain Eukaryota; kingdom Metazoa; phylum Arthropoda; class Insecta; order Hemiptera; family Aphididae; genus Sitobion; species Sitobion miscanthi. The sequence goes on along the minus strand of CM017800.1, from coordinate 9,335,384 downwards.
CACAACGTCAAAAAATCAAATGAAATCAATACAACAATCTCATCACGTAAATTGTATAGGTACGAGTTTTTTTTTTCAAACCATAGAAGAATCACATCGTTGTCATGTGATGTTAAGGACATTTTTTATACACAACAAAAACAATGTTAAAATTAGATTGTTCCAAATCCTGAATAAATAATAAAAAAAAAATACGTTCTATTCACGTTGTTGTAGCCATCATAAAGTATAATTCAAGAGTCAATTTACACCAAGTATAATGAACTTTATTGTACTTTAATTGTTATTTGTTTACACAAATTTAACAACGTTCACCCTAAACACTTTAAATTTCCCAACATTAAATAAGCATATTTATATAACACTTTAAAGACTCATACACTGTTTATAGGTAAAAAGTAAATATTAATATATATTTTATACCCTCGGTTAACTAAAGACACCGTACTTATTATATTGTATATTATTATACGTTTAAATTTGAAAAATATCTATAGAAAAACAAAAATACATATTTTTAAATCACTCGCCATTCAAAAAGACAATACAATGTAATGTATACTATATCATAACAAGCCTGGTCATAAACGAGTTAAATAGTTTAAGTTAAGTTGATTTTAACTGTTTAACTTAACTTTTTTGAGTTTAATTTTCATTAACTTAACTGATTTTTATTTATATAAACTTAATAAATAATGAGTTTCTTTTAATCAAATCCAAGTTACATTAAATTATAAATAATAAAATAATAAATATAATACAATTATAATTATTAATGATCTATATTGCATAAAAATTTACTTTTTATTGTTTTAAACCATATTACCTACAGACTATTTATATATTAAAAAATAAATAACTTAATTAGTTAATTATAATTGTCCTTATAACTTTTGACTTAACTGAGTTAAATTAAAAATTATCATTAACTAGCCCAGGCTTGTGTCATAATATAGTATATTAACTTAATATAAATATATTAACTAAATGATATGTATCGTAGGTGGTAGTCTATAGATTTTCTGAATATTATTATTTCCACAAAACATTTGGACAGAAAAAAATTTATACATTTTGAAGGTTTTTGAAATACTTCTCAGTGAAAAAAAAATATTTGAATCCGTTTTATTGAACGCATAGATGATATTATTAAAATGCATAAAGTACGTTCATTATAAGACTAAAACTTTTATATGAAACAATTCAGTCAATATTATCTATGTTGGTAGATATTTATATTTTCGTGGACGGCGTAATAAAATACCATTATTGTTTATTGGACTTTGATCTGTATCAAATATTTATAAACAAAACAAATAGAAAAGTCAAAAAAAAAAACAACACTTATAATAACTTCGTTCGTTATATTACATGCAAAATATATGTATATAGGTGCCTGTTAAATTATATTGCGGCAAAAGACTCGAAATCGAATCGAGCGAGATTGTTCGGTTTTACAATAATATTCTGTATTTACGATATTATACTTTGTTTATATTTTGTTTGAAATACTTTGAATACACTTATAACGGCATTAATGTTTTTCAATCCCTTTGCACAATGAATGATATTATTTTATTGTAATACGATGTGCCCAAAGTTAGTCGAAATAAATAATAGAGCGCAGATACGTCTTTTGCAATTTTCAAAGTGGCGAAATGCACCTGTCTATGTATATAATATAATATTATAGGTACTCATTGTTATAAGGAAAAGTCGTAAAAACTTGAAGTCCCAATGACAATTCAAATCATTATTGATGAGTCTAAACAATGCTTTATACCTACCGTGACAGTCACCGACAAGTTATATACATATAATATGTTGTGTGCGAAATATCGATCGGGTAACACTTAAATTTTGAAATTTCGAAATGTTATGGGTTACAATTAATATACTTATTATTTAAGTGTGTTTAAAATACTATGATATCTAATAATCATTAATAATTCTAAAATATTATAACATTTTATCAGTTTAATATGTATTTCTTATAGCGTTTTGATATTATTATGGAATTTTTACAAGGCGTTTTATTTTTAAAATTATATGTTTACCCCAAAACTGAACGAATGTTTTGAAAACTATTTTACGTCTATCAATAGACTAATATTTTTAACAATATTGATCTAATAATAAATGAAATATCGGCAATCAGCATTCAGCAGTATTGGACAAATACGTCACTCTCACACAACAGAATAAACAAATAATAAAGAATCAATATAAACACGATAATAATGGTTATTCGGATCCACCACGCGTTATTCTACTGGAAAAAATGATAACATATTATGTAAGTACTAACAAATGGTTGTAAAAAAAAAAAAGAGTACGTACTTAATAATATTATTACCTATAGTAACATCGTCATAACCAAAAATAAAATTTCAAGTTAAAATAAAAAACAAAAATTATGTATTTTATTTATTCGTCAGAGTGAAATGATAATACCAATATTATGATAATACTATATAATTTTCAAATAAACAACATTCGCTTAAATTTTTAACACGACGTTTTCTCCAAGCATTGGTACCAACCCCTATATAATATAGGTACGCTCTCGCTGCGAAAATACAATTTTAGACAAATATTATACTATATAGGTATTACGGACGTCCCTTTCGCGTAACGATAACTAATGCATTATATATACCTATAAGGGACGCATACCAATTGTGCGAATTCCCGCAAACGAGGTAAATTATTATCATTAACAAACCGCCACGGTAGCCCGAAAAGTTTCACTTGGTAAATTTTTATAATTTTCCAGACGGGAAAAAAGGTACCTGTACGCACTTTGGCTGCTGTGCATTTGTGTGTATACGGCGTTCACAGTGTACTCTCCGTTGTTATTTCCTCCCCTCTCCTCACCACCTACCGCCCCTACACCCATGTGTGTAGTATAATGTTGTTGTTATTTTTTATTATGTTTACCGTATAGCTTTAGCTCGTTATTTTCAGTTGATAAATCTGGCCAAACACTCGTAGTTTTCATCGTTATTATCGTGACATCTCTTCTCATTACAGTATCTTTACGGATTTCCCCGCCGAATATCTCGAGAACGTTCAATGTCGCCGTTACACGTGCCATATACATATATATATATAACATCATATACATGTATAATGTATGTAGCAGATAGGTACATGTGTGTATAATACCGCTGCAGTGTATATCGTTATAGCGATTTCATACGCTGTCAAATAAAATAATGCACAACATTATTAATAATAGCAGATAGGCATGTATAGGTATATATAAGTACCTACACAACGCGCACGAAATGTTAACATTTAAGAAATGCGTCAACTAAAAATAATATCTTATAATATTATCGAAATAAAATACGTAAGACGTTCGATAATATTATTTAATATCGCTTGGTAATAATATAGTATTAGGTAGGTATATAGGAATCCATAAAACGTATATGGCTTTAAACTCTGCTGCTCTATTTTCCTCCATATTTCATTAAACCACCATATAATATTATGATATTAGTGAAACAAGAATTTTTTTCATCTACCTATAATATTTTATGCACATTATAATAATATAATATAATGTATGACTGTTCGTCAATCGATATTATTATTATACTGATATACAACACACAAATAATTAAAAGGCGATCTATTTAAATAACTATATACGTTATTGTTATTTTGAAAACCATATTATAAACGTATTATTTTGAAGTAATTTGTTGTCGTTACAATTCATGAAGGTTTTTGAAAAAATTTAACTTGTCATCGTCATTGTTTAATAAGTTTTATATATATATTTTTTTAATGACGTTTTAAATTTCTACTTTCATATTCTAGAGCAGTGGTGCGCAATTTTTTTTGATCCACGACCCCTCAAAATAATTTATTTTTAATACGACCCCCCCCTTCCTACCAACATTATGTAAGTGTGTAATTTAAATTTACTTAATAGTCTTAATGTATACACACATTTTATTCATATACATTAAATCGTTAATTTTAGAGCAGTTTTAATATTTCTTTAATTTAATTAATCAAAAACATGAAAAAAAAATACAAAACTAGAGTCTTATAAAATCTAAAATTAAAAAATGTATCATTATAATGATAATCAAAAATTTTAATATTTTTAAAATTATAAAATTACTTTTTAATTATTTTAATGAGAGACCTGAGCTTGCATTGTAGACATGATTGATTCTATGTTTGGTTTGATATTTGTCGGTCGTTTAATTAAAAATTTATCCATATCGTTTTAGTTTATATATTATAAAATATTAAAACATTAAAAATGTTAGTTTAAAATAATACGAAATACAAATAATTATTACAAGCTATACAAAATTATAAGCATTAATACGATCAACTCAACGGCTCGTACATGACTATCGGACTATTTCATAATAACCGTAAGATTAAATAAAATTACTGATTAAATTCAATTTAAAAATAACCCATATACTGCGTGGTTCAATAGAACTTGTTATCGCAACATTAAGATATGACATAATGTCATAATATTACGATTTACACAGCCATCAACGGTACAAAATAATTTTACTTTGTATAAAACAATAAAATAATATACAATATACATAGTATAAAACTTTTTTCATTTGGTGATTACTGGCGACCCCCTAATAAAATTTCGCGACCCCCAGGTTGCGCACCACTGTTCTAGAGCAAACAATTTTTTGGATTACTCTGATGTACAAAAACCGTATTTCGAACAAGTCGTTAATTACTTATATGTATTTAAGCGAAAGATGAGTGGAGTAATGGATCAATAATTTGCGGGTTATCCCTGTGCCATTCTACTCCACTCATTTAAGTCTTAAATATTTTTAATTAATTAATGGCTCGAATAATAATTATGCATCAAAATACTCTGAGAAAAATTGTGATTTGAAATATGAGGTAACAAATATATGGTTTTTGAAAAAAGTAAAAACATGAATAATGACAACGATAAAAGATTGTAAAATATGTATTTTTTCAATTGAGTTGGGAACAATACAATAATTATAAACGAAATTATCAGTCAATATTTGTTTTCTATCGATAGTGCTTTTACCGCTAATTACGAATATGCAAAAATTAATTTTCTGAAACATGTATGAAAAGCCACTTTCGTTTCTCACTCTTGTCAGTACTATCATGATCATGATCGCGGGAGTCATACATCGAAAGTAGACGGGTGACTTAACGAGTGTAATCTTGCCAATTAAAGTATGTCAAGCACTAGCCCCCTAAACCACTCAGCTTCGGTTACAAAAAATATTTTTTAAAAGTTAAAACTTTTCGAAATAACGACACTTAAGTGGATCAGCTTGTACACACTAATTCCACTTATAATATTTCTTTTTATGTTCACATTTTAGTTGAGAGATTAATAAATAACATAACAGGAGATTATAATAATATGCCAGTGATGAAAGAGATGGATTTCAACAATAACGACTTTTCACAACGAAGCGTTTACACGCAGTTGGTACAAATGCAGCATTTTTTATAGGCATTTTTCATTTGAAAAAAAAAAATAATAAAATGTTAATCCTCGTGAATGGCGTTGTTCATATGCTCTCACTTTGAAGTTTGAATATAATATAACACCCAATACCATACAGTTGCAACAGTATTATTTTTGTTAAAAAAATAAACTTTTACGAATATATTTTGCAGTTTTAATATTGTATATTATTTTATTATTCAAGACCGAACAGGAACGCAATATTATAATAACAATGAACTAAAAGATTATTTTGATATGAATTCATTATTGAAGAAAAAAAGGTGGGTTATCGTGCTTGGTGAATCGCCTTGTTTATATATTTTATATATATTACGTACAGGTTGATAATGTATATATATTTTATATATATTGTGTACAGGTTGATAATGATAATAATAAATATGACATATTATGTAATATTATATTACATTTTTGCTTGAATAATTACTACAAGTCATTAAAAATTTAAAATTTAAATCCCGTGAGTTTTTCGGAAAAATTGCTGTATGTAGCACTATAATACAGCCAGTACGTCATACTGTAATTGTAAGTATTTTACTGTAGGTAGTGAGTGTGTAAAACCAAATGGTTTGCAAAACCAAACAGAACGTTTAAATGTCGTATAATAAATTTATTTCAAAATTATTTCTGCTATAGTGAACTTCAATAATTCAAAAATTAGAATTTTTACAAATGCACTGTCCAATCATAAATATTGTATGAATTTCGATTTTGATTAAAATTCCCCATATTAGCAGTATATTTTAAACTTTAAGAGGGTGATTTTGTTGGCATTGTTGGCACTTTTTATGTACCTAGTCAAATTTTCATTTATAATTGTTTGTAACAAATGTTACTTGTTTAAAAATATTAAATGTCTCTATTTGGGTGACTGTTAATTTAATGTATAAATACACCACATGGGTAATAACAAAACGATTTACTACTAGACTTAATGTCAGTATTTATACAATTTAAAAGTCACTGTATGACAAATATTTTAATATTCAAAAACTACAATTTATCAATTTTTGAAAACTATAAGAATGATAGTAATAATAATAATATAAAAAATATACTCACCACTATAATATTATAGTGACCAAAACTAGTTCATGAATAGACGTAGGTATTTTGTTCCGGAGTTTAGCGACAAAGTTGACAACGACCGTAGTGGTTCTTAGAATGATTTATTGTACATAAAGTTTTAGAACTATCACTTACAAATGAACGCGGAAATAATAAGGGATGGACTAAAATGATTCGATAAGTCTAAATAATTGATGTATATTTTTATTTTATTTTTTCGTTAAATCTTTGGTTGTTACGATTTGCGCCAAATCCCCGCGTCAATCCCCGGGTACATTTGTTCGAAAACAACGGTTTACGTTTGAAAAGGCGAATTCGTTTGGACGTGTGTGAACTGGAGCGGCATGAACATTTGCATTTAAAATAAAAAAGAAACAAAAACAGAAACAGAAACAGGTCGACCAAAATAAAGAAATGTTGTGCGTTATTTCTCGTTCCACTCGTTTCTGCGTTCATCTTGTACTCTTTGTTCGAAAAAACACCGTGTACATCGCAATGTAATTGCAGTAGACACGGCTGTTCGTATATGAACACCACATACACTCAAAATGTTAATAATAATCTAGTATCGACGTATTTCTTGGATTTCGTGTTTTTTTCTTTTTCTTTTGTTGGACAAGTGAGTTCCATCGTGGGAATAAAAACTATCGATGCGGTAGGGTACCTACACTGCGGCGGATGTGTGATACCGAGCGACGTGATTATTTCGACTTATTTAATTTGTCAGTTGTCCGCGTAATTCTGGTTTTTATATTTCGCAGTATGCCTTTGTCTAATAGTGGTATAGGTACCTGCTTATTTCACGTAACAAGAACGTCGTGTGGTAAAATTTAATGACATAATACCTATATGTGAGTCTATCCTTATTATTATATCAGCCAACAGGTAAGAGGTACGTCCTATAAAATATTATATATCATCACACGATAATTACCATGACGACTATATTATATTCCGCTATTTAGGTGACAGTCTTTTATAGATGCGTCTCATAAAACAATGTGGAAACAAAACATTAGGTACCCATCCCACTCAAATATTTGTTTTGTTTTGTTTTGATACTTATGTACCTAAATCAACGAATTAATAACGATGATAAAAAAAAAAAACAGAGGAAATGTTAAGTTTTTAAATTATAGCCTTCGGAAGTTTGCAATTTTCTATTTTTAGGCCTGCTCATGCGCCGTAAATTACCACAACGTCTTTCTTTCAACATTTTTTTTTCCGAAACTTACCTACTTATTTTAATTTTTACGGGTCGAGAACAATAGTGTAATCAACATTTGCACATTCAGATAGTCGTTAACGTTTAATTTCAATACCTTCAACAACTTAGGTTATTTAAAAAAAAAACAAATTTACTACCTAATCAATACATTATTTATTTACAAATCATTATCAAACCACTTAATTATACCATTTAAGTTAGCAAACAACAACAACAACAACAAAGAGCGATTCGATAAAAAATAGTTTTTTCAAGGACCACGTGGTATGAGAGTTATATCCAAAATATTTGAATAATATAATATTATATTTCACGGTGTACATAATTAAACACCTAACTTAATCCATCCCACACAGCATATTAAGTACATTTTAAAAACATTTTTTTTTTTTCTTTTTTTTTTTTTTTTAATTTGAGAATATTTTAAATTCGTGTTCAAATGTTTATGGATTTATTATGGAAAACTGTTAATAAATGTTTGAAAAACAGTTATTAGCCTCACATCATTATAGTTTTAGAACTTATATTAATAGTATTATCGCAAATATATAATATACCAGGTGATTATTTTATCATTGAACACTCATAATTTCAAAAAGTATAAATGTTTAAAAAATAAATATTTTTTATCCTTAACATTTCTGAAGTTTTAACATTTTGTAATGACATTATGACAACATATAGTTTTAACTTCATACTTCAAACCGAATATTTTTCTAAGTATATCGATTCATAAAAATCAATTTTAGGACTAGTAGTATGTATAAGTTATAACTTATCAGTATTTTAAGTATTGATGAGCAGAGTGGAGTGGTACGAGGTGACCCCGTAAAATGTTGGCCCACTACTCCGCTCCTCTAAACTTTAAATACTTATAACTCATAATAGCTATACTCCGGCCCACGAGAGATCAGTACCGTTATTCGAACAAAACGTGTCCGCATCTCCCACTCAATCGCTCTTATTTTAAACACTCTGTATAAAGGCCATATCGCGCGACGATTGCTGCACATAGTGGGGGAAATCGGGCTCCGCACCGTCGCTGCCGGTCATTCTGCATGCGCGTGACGGTACTGATCTCTCGTGGGCCGGAGCAGTGGCGCACGCAGGGGGGGGGGTTAGGAGGTCATAACCCCCCCCGAAATGTCTTCCTTCATTACGAGCGTCTAGAAACAACCCACGAACAAATTTCTCATCATGTCTTTATTTCTTATCAAATATATTATAACCAGAAATTCGTTACTTGTAATCGGTGACTATTTCCCCTTAAAATTGGAATTGCATTGCACGTAATCTGTGATACGTGTTTTTAAATTATTGTTAATTGTTATTGGTTTTGGTTAGTCAATGGAAATCTATTAGACAATAACTCAGTCAATAAGTATTAAATTTATTTCATTTTTAAGTTTTTCACATTATGAGTGAAAAAAAGAAAAGGATTGCCCATGGTAATATTACGTCATTTTTTCACAAAAAGTGTAAAAAAAATTATGAACAACCCTCAACTTCAATCTAATAACAGTAAGAATTTAGAAATACATTTTTATTTCATTTATTTAATTATTTAAGTACTAACTTCAAAAGTTTTCTAAAAATGTTTTAAATTAGTATTGGTGAATGGTGGTACTTATTTTATTATAATTAAATGGCATTTTATAGGAGCTAAATGTTGATCACTCATTGCAACTATTGCAAGTTAGTCAGGACACTCAAGAGGTTGAGGTAAAAATATCTAATGATAGTCAGGATCAGCCCGATCATGTAATCAATATCAATGTATTATGTAATTATTATTGGACTATGTTAAATAATATAAGAACCATTAGATACAGTTAACATTAAAAGGTACATTTGAATTCTGTATTTAATGTATTTCCATATTTAAATTTGATAAAACTAGCCAATGACTTAATTATTTAAAATAATTAAATTTTATAATATTAAGATTAATTTAAATTCTAAAAAATACACAATTACAAAAAATAATGATATGTTAAGAAATTTATACATAGTCTATCATAATTTTTAAAAATAGAGACAATTGAATTTCATTGATTCATTTCAAACAAGAGATTGGCATTAAATTTATAAAATTATATTTTTTTGCATACATTGTTCTATTATAAAAATTTGACTATTTATATTTTGTATTCATTGACCTTTAAACTGTTAATAATAAATTAAAATGTTATAATTAGTATATAGACTATAAAAATATTGGATGTACAAATATAGTTCATACTATTTTGATACGTTTTATAATTTTTTAGCATAGGGCTATACAATGCCTCTATAGTGAATTATTAATAGAACAACCCCCCCCCCCCGAAAAAAAATCCTGTGTGCGCCACTGGGCCGGAGTATACTCATCTTAGATTTGATTGTTATGTATCAGAATATTCAGAAAAATATTTTGTTTTCGAAATTAAAGCTGCGTATTGTAATTCAAAAAAGTTAAAAAGTTAAAAAAAATTATGAGGATAATAGTATTTAAAAATAAAATTTTTCAATAAACACGTTATTTATTTTTGTAACAACTTAAGACCTTGTAAAAAATATATTTTAAAAACATTTATACTTTTTGAATAATGAGTGTCCTACTTTAAATTAATCACCCGGTTTATCACCATCTTTAGGACAAATTATAAGATACTAATATTGATATAATGTCCATAATCAGCATAAGTTTATCATCTAAACCTAATTTTAAGGTCAGGTCATTAATGATCCTAAATAATTATTACTATTAAGAATAAAAGTAATTTATTTTAAGTTTAATAACTCAGTAATTCTATGTTCAAAAAAATTACCCAATAAACAATTTCCAGTAAAAAAAGAGCCGCTCTTTTGAATATAAGAAGTGCGTAAATCTTAAAAAAAATAAATAGATGGTATACTTGAGAAATTAAAAAATCAAAATATTTGAAAAAATACAAATACGTACAAGGATAAATCGTGGCTAAGCATGGTTGGTGAATCACTATATATGTAGTATAGAAATGTGGGTATACACATAGTAGTGACAAAGGCCACCTCATATTGCGTTATGGAAACTACGCAAAGGTATACTCGTACATTATATTAAACTTCTACAATATGCCTACGCTATATGCTACCATCGTCGCTACCACTATTATAATACCACCTTCCACCGCATGTATTATACTTAAATATTTAATATTATTATTATTATTATTATAGTCGAGTATATATATTGGAATAATGGAATTTACTTTCGACGATGAAAAGACCGCCGTTGAAAAGGTAAGATCCGCTTTATGCCGCCTGCATGGAGTTCATTGTCGGTGGTGTCGTCTTTCCCGAACGCTTCATTAATTTTCGATTCCAGCGGGCAATTTTTATTTCGCGCGTCGATATATGTAATTTATTTACTTTCTCGCCCGCACGGGGGGGGGGGGGGGGTTATTTACCACGCGGTCGTAACGCGCGTTTACGTGCCGCATACCATAGCTGTATTTCCATGGCTGGTCGGCGAGGGGAATAAGTGCGAGCTCGTATCGCGTTCGCGTCTGCCAGCGAAAAGAGGCGGAGCGGGACGACGAAAGATAAATAATAAGAAAAAACCACGACGCGTAGTTATTCGCTTTACTTACATAGGTTAGTGTAGGTGTGTACGTGCGTGTGTGCGTATGGGTGCGCGAGAGAAATGTGGAATATAGATGGAGGCAATTTAGGTGAACTTCGATCAAAATATTTCACAATTAATAGTTTTTGTCGGCGGTTTCTCTCGACGGTCATTTTATATATTTTTTCTTAACACGACTTATTTACATAACATTATCATGTTGTTTCTGGGTGTACACCAAAATTTCACTGCGCAAAATCGAAATGTTTGTCCTTATAGTTGTTATTTGAGATTAAACAGCTATTAAAACACAGAATATTAGTTTCACGATAACTATCATATAATATTGTATATACAAGACATCAACTAAAGAAGCAGTTAGAGCGTTATACGTTTTCTCGTGTTGTATAATATACAGAGTGATTCTCCGAGCATGTTCACCCTATTTTTTCTTCAGTAATTTGAGGCATTCGAAATCTGTTTCTTGGAATTTTTAAATTATATACTTTTAAAGACTAAATTTTAAAATTCTTGAGATTTAGTGTATTACCTAAGGAGTATCCTATGCAGATGCACATTACTGTTTTTTTTTTCAAATGACAACCCCCATTTTGTACTGTGAAATAGCTAGCGGAATTGTTTTTCTAAACGTACCCATTAAGATTAGAATTCAAGCGATTGGTAATTTTAGTAATTAATATTATTCGATCAACGTTTATTGTTTGGAAAAATTATCCATGTGTAAAAATAACATTAGAGCCGCAACATGACATTTTTACAACAAACAAATAATATAAGTTATAATAGTATCTATATTGTGTACATAGAAAAAAAAATCAATTATTAGTTGTTAATTGTTTTTCATAGCCTAGAGTCGGACCCGGCATCCCGACACATTATATACATACCTACACGCGATGTACCTGAAAATCGGTTACCCTAACTTTGGTCCTCGGCCGTTGCAGTCGCTCGGGACTAGATAATATTATCGGAGAACGCGCGAGCGTGTCGCAGTGGACGACGTTTTTCAATCATAGCCGAGAAATTGTTTTCGTTTTTCACGCGACTACCGCAGTGCCCGCGGGAATTTTTTTCGCATTCCGTCACGCGACAGTGTTAGTGCATGTACGTCCGATCCAGAAGAAATCTCAAACATCCCCTTTGCTAGCTATGATATTATGTCTATCGCGATCTATGGTCGGCGCTATTCGCCTCTCTCCCTCGAGGCGTTAGGCAGCCGTCTGTATGCAGGACACGGACTCGGCGCCGTGCTAGAGAGCAATTTTCCGATTTTCCTCCGAATTTTCCCGCCCATCGAGTTTTTTTTTTTTAATAGTCACTCGAATAGACAAATAAACAATAAACACGGACAGATTAACCTTTCGACGATACGTATCAACCGTGAAACATCAAAAACACAAACATAAAACTATATTTTTAAGTAGGTATGTCAAAAAACATTAATATATTAAACGTAACTGCAGGTCAAAGTGTCAAAGTATCAAACAATACTGTTGACCATGGTTATTAATTTGGTATATGAAATTATGAACTGATGAAATGATAATTTCACAGTGTTACTTATCTGTTATATACTACCAATTATTATACGATATATTTCAGATCAATGATACTATAAATTATTATTATCGAACATAATATTACAAGAATATGAATAAATATAACTGTTTTTATATAAATTCTGATGTTTTAGTTAGTTCATTTTTTACATAAATATGTTTTTGGACTGGACGCAGATATCATATTCTTCCAACCGATTTTTTCTAACATTTTTTTATCATCATAGAAACGAATAAAATATAAAAATTACCTAATTCCCACTAGCTATCTATTCAATTGATGGTTACTAATTAATACATAATTTATAATTCATAAATCGTCTTCGAGGGGGATAGTATCAAGTCGTGTGTTACGTTTATGTTATTTGTTTTTATTTTTTTGTTAGAAGATTTAACTAAAATAATATTTAAACTTTGTACTAGAAAATTTGTTACCTATAATGAATTAATCGTTCTTTCAGAAAAAGGATATTGGGTTTTGAATCGATGTATCGAATTTTTAATACCAAATTTTGGACATTACAAAACACAATTTCGGATCAGCTTCATGTCTGAATATTGTATATCTATCGCTAAACAAAATATATCGGTTAAGGTCTGATTGTAATTTAGATGTTTACATCAAGTCAGCAAATCGTTTTATACAATATATTTTAATTATAACACAATCGTGTAGCTATTTAATTGCACGTATCAACATTAAATAACCAAATGCCAAAAACCGGGCCATATAAAACAAATATCTAATATTGCTGAAATATAACACATTGACACTCTACCTAAAATCATAAAAACATAATGGAAACAAAGATGTTCATTAAAATTAATCAAAGCCTTAATATATAATTGAAGACCCTAAGCTTGATGGGTGAGATATCCTGACCAGAGTTATGAAACTACTCAATTCTTGTTCTAAACTGTCGGATAAAGGAACTCATAATATATTATTCTATTACATTATGATATTAATATAATTAGGTACACAAACCGATAGTATATGTATTTCGAATGTTAAAACCTATTAATTTTATTAATTTGTAGTGATATAAAGTATATAGTAGACATATAGTATATATAAAAAATACAACTAATTATTAGTTTAAGGTTAGGTGCAGTAGTGTAATCAAAAATATATTATTTAATATTACACGGCGTGGAGTTAATAACTAAATATTATATTAATAAACAAAGAAGTCTTGCTCAGATTATCAGCTATTCTCATTATTCAATCAAAATATTATGTGTATATTGTATGTATAATATATTATAGGCTTTTAGAAAGACGTATTGTTAGTAGGAAAAAAACCGAAATTAAACAAAATTATAAATGTCAAACTACCTAATCAAATCATCTATCACCTAAAATAATTAGGATATGTATAATAAATAATTATGTACAATAATATATAAATATATATAATATTTAATTCACTTAAACAATTGTTTATTCAATAAATATATATACATAAATCAATCGGCTGCTGGGTCGAAAGTTTTTTTACTAGAATATTAAAACTTCATATATAGGTGTCGAAATACTTTGTGAACTTTTATTGATAAATCGGATAAGTAATGGATTGGTGCTTTATTCAATTATGAATTCATACATATTGTCTTCGGACTTACGGTTGTTCAATTAAAATAACAAATTACGAACATTGAGAAAATACCGATAAATTATGTGTGGACTTAACCGGGCAACGACCTAGATGAAACTGTTTCATTTAATAATTAATAGTGAGTGTGCTGTAATAAATCCAACAGTGAGTGTTTTTAATACTATAAAATTAAATTTGAAAATGATGGAAAGTGTAAACTGTTCTGTACGTTTCCCGAATAAATTGAATCGACTAAACAGTTCATCAACTTACGACCTACGGTAGGTATATTAGATAAACAAAAAATAATTTTTAAACATACATTTTATAGCTTTATAGGACGAAACTTTTTTATAATCAAATATTTATGTTTGAATTATGGACTTATCAAAAGTTTTCAAATACAACGTTTAATTATCAACTACAATAGGTTATTCGAAGATAATATAGATGGGTACTTACTACTTATACAAACTACAGTTTTCGTTTGATTAATAAACTGGATTCATTATTACCAATATACGTTTCTATAGAGTTGCACTTATTTGTTTATTTATAATTAACTTGATGGAGGTTAACGTAGTATTCCTTATAGATAACAGTTGGTGTTTTTGAATTGATATTATATAATTATAAATGTTACTTGAAACCATTGAGGTATACTTACGGTTTTAAGTATGTATGGCGTATGAAATATAAATCAATATGTACATACAATATTAATAATAATTTTCCACAGTGAAAAACGTAAATGGTACAACGCTTACTGAAAATGCATTATGTAATATGTATACAATATTTCAATAGAATATTAGAGGTGTGCAGTATTTGAGGATCAAAAGTTTACAGATATTATTAATGTTCTAATAAATTTTCAGTGTTCAATTATTCTATCGTGGTGTTTTACAATAATTACTATATAGGTACCTAATATATTATATTGTCTTAATATTATTAGCACACGTTTTTATAATATGTCCTTAACTTGTAAGTACTATCACTCTATCGTCCACGTATTGTTTACAGAAAATCCATGATCACAATTATAAACTATTGTAATTCTGAACATTTATATACAGTTGACACGATGTATTCTCCCAGAGGCAGCGCCCGGAAGTTGCAAGTCGAACATGAGTCAAACTTGATTCATGTTGACCGACGACGTGACTACACACTTACACACGGTTGACACTTTGTTATAGAATCGAATAATAGTAATAATAAATAAAGTCATCGAAAATGGAAAAAGAAAGACGGTCACGTGTGAACCCGACTCCATTTCCGGTCTGCGTTTTTATAAACATAGCAGACGGTTAGTTCGAAAACTAGAACGAAAACGCCAAGTTTACGTTCATAATTGTTTTTTAGACAATTTATGTTTCGTAAAAGTCCGATATAGTCATACCGTATTGAAACGAACAACGTATCATATCGAAAATATTGCAATCATATAATGTTCATTTTAATTATTGTTAAGAATGTGCGGCGCCCATGATTTTACACCGCTTGTATTGTCTATCTGCAGTATCTTTCGGTTACCTATTCGAACAATATCATATGAAAGACGTTCAAAAATATTGTATTTAAATGTACCCACGCCCTACGCAAGAGTGTAAGTTTGGTACGCAAAATTGTTAGCATAAACCCTTGTCGTCAGAGTGGACCAAAAAGTATAATATAAGTGTGTATGACGCACGTCTGTTACTTCCGAAACTGCATTACACTATAATATTACTATACAGTTGACTTAGAAATGAACTTGAACGCCGTGCAATCGTATAATTTATAAGTTATAATTTCAACAATGTTAAAATTACCGAAGTGTGTACATGGTTTTCAAACAACTGGAATAATATTATCATAACTAGGCAAATTCATCGTTTATCACAATATTATTATTATATCATATTTTTCTACTGGAGTATTTTAAAGTCAGTTTTTAATACATTTCTACTTTCGTATTTTACTATTATTGTTTTATTCGATGTGTACAGTTTGTTCATTTAGTTTCCTTTATGGTATTTATTTCATATAATACATATGTATATAATATAATATATCTGCGTGTGTGGGTCGTATATACATGACGTTTAGGGTTTATATTTGTTGAAAGCAACATGTCAAGTGTAAAATTATTGGTGAGATGTAAATATAATACCGAGTACATTATTCAAAGTGTTTAATTTCATGAATACATTTATTTATTTTATACATTCACGCCTAAGTGATTTTGCAATTTAATTAATAAATTATGTACAGTAAAAACAAGAACATACGAATAAGGTATAAGAATTGGATGTCTGAGTGAACAAGTGTTAATATAACAATTTATAATATGAAACTATTTAGTCATCGTCCATAATAGATATATATACGTACGACAATACGATCATTGTCCGTCTACTAGATAATTATTGTCACTATATGACTAAAATAATATCAAAGCTGGTCTCCCCTCTACCCCACATCCCCGCACATATCGAAACGGTTAAAAAGCTAAGTAGTTGCCAAACGAGCAATTTCGATGTTCGTGCCGTCTTCCTACCGACAAATCCATTCAATTTTCGTTTGATTCAAATTCAAATTTGAACGTTAGGGGACCCCATTCGACAGTCGATGTTCGGCAAATCTTGTAAACCGTCTTTATTCGGGTCGTCCAAACCTCTTTACCCGCTGTCGTTCAATAATCTTCCTCTCGCGAAAAAGTTTCAAGCTGAATAATAATTGTTTGTTGAATTATTCATTGAAATCCTCTTAATTTTAAACGTCGAACCAAATCTAATGATAGCAAATCAAAAATATATTCCAGCGGTTGCTGACTAACGTGATTTCTTTTGAACATCATGGTGTAAAATTTATACATGTAGAATAAATAGCGTAGCGTTTCCAAAAGTAGCATTTCGAAGTATAAATTAAAATCAACCATAATGTTATCATACCTATCGAATCGGTATTGACAATTTATTTATTTCAATCATAACGGGCAGAGCCTAATTACATTACATGAGTGCATTAAGTATACAATTACATTTAAATAGAAAAAAATATCTAATTAAATAGAACAATAAAAATAACGATTATAATAATAAGATTTGGTCAAATAAGAAATGACGGTTGTTCATTAGCTATGCGCATCATGCGATATATCGGATTATTACGACCGTAGTTTGTGGAACAATTCGAAATTGAGAAGGTTGTGTAAGAATGGAGGGAACGCTGTGGTACTTTAAAATTGATACTAGAGAGAAGACAATTGATTGTTATAAATCAATTCTATTTTATTTTTTTAAGAATCCATTTTTATGCATCAACATTTTCAAAATATAGGTGACTAAAATAAACGGTTTTCGTCAAAAATATATAGTTCTACAGTAAGTATCTATGTACATTAATTTGTTTGATCATAGTAAAGTTATAGACATCGATGTGTATAATAGTATACATGATTGTCTTTTTGATACCACCGCAAAAATGTTAATAATTGATACAAACTGCGTTACATAATATAAAATATTTTATTCAAAACTATCCGAACGGTGTTCATTCATTTTCCTCGGGCAAAAGCGTAATAAATACAATTTAACATTAAACCGTTTTCGTGAATATATTTTCTATGCGAATTTTTTATTTCATTTGACATCTACAACCAAACAGTAAGTTAAACCTACGAAAACTTAAGCTAAAAAGTCACGTATTTTTATCTGGATTAATAGCAAAAAATAATATTAAGTATGTTATTAAGGCAATTAAATCTTCATTAACCTAATTCTTAAATAACTTTAAGCGTACTTATCAAATTGTGCAGTGTACTTAAAAAAAAAAAATTATGTTTTGAAAACTCAGAGTATATATTATAACTGCAATACGCATACAGTATGAGAATATTTAAACAGTGCCAACGAGAATAATTATTAATTACTTTAAGTCACGTTTTGGACGTGTAATTTTATAAAGAGTTGGCCGCGTATTACGGGTGTCTCTTTAAACTAGATGATATTATTTTATTTCACGGGTAACCAAGCGATTCTGTCAAAACCATGACAAGTTTACGTACTTAAAGTTGTTTGTTTTAAAAATTATTCCGTACGGATACTTGTTTACCCAAAACCACACGGGTACACATTAAAAAGCACCAACTTCATATACATATAACGGAAGCCGTATTATGTGTTCAACAAGTTTGGTATTTTTGTACATGCATAAACTTTTCGAGAAAATCCGTCTTACAAAAATTATACCCAAGTGTGTATTTCGTCATATTATAATTGTATTCCCAGCAACACGATGTAACGGTCTAATGTTTATCTATACTATTATATAAAATTGTGAGGGTTTTTCTACGACCGCGCTAACCGAGAAAACTACTGAACCGATTTGGCTGAAATTTTTTACTGTTATAGCCGACACTCTGCTGAAGGTTTTAGTGCTACTTTTGTCAATAAAAAAAAATTATTAAGTTCATAAAAAATTAAAAACAATTGTACCTATATTATATATATATATATATTGTAATTGTTTTTTTATTCATCGGATTTTAGTACGGTTGCGTCAGGCTTTTGTATCAATTGATTATATTAATCCTCCGTAGCTGGAATTGAGTAAAAATGACAAACTTGGTACGATTTTGATACTTTAGAGTTAAATCATACACTTACGTACAAACAGCACGGGGTCCGCGATCTACCGCAGGTAGATTGCCTACCTGATAATATACTGCTGCGAATCAGAATTTTTATCCCAGGCAACAGAAAAGTTAAGATAAATTTTGAACACCATACACCATACACCGAATATTAAATAACGAATTAAACAAAGTTTGAGTCATTAGTACATTCAACGGGCAACGAAGTGCCAGCGGGATCAGCTAGTATCGAATAAAATAGCAATAGAAAAATGACGGGAAAACCACGTCGACGGATCGCAGGACTGCACGTAATATATTAATATTATTATTGAGCTTAGTATTCGCTTTTACCGTCGATTAAAACACTACAAGCGCGCATTATTATTTTGCAATCACTTAAAATATTAACGTTACAGTATCACTTCAACCACCTCAAACGGTTCCTGGTCGTATTTTGAATTTTTTATTACACTGCACGAAATCGTGTTATCTGAAATTGTTTATTCTTTGGTACCCAATAACCTGACCTGGATATTTCTGCAGTTATAATTACAACCAACACGTCATAACAATAATTATACGAGCACGTGTATTGAGCAGCTAATAATTTTATTCGTGAGAAATTCCGCCCAGAAAAATTTCATGTAAATTGACGCCCGTGAAAATAGCCCACTTTGAGTTTGGCGATAAAAACGGTGACGAGCAAATTCTGAATGTGACCTCGCAAATTCTCGCAATCAACTCGCAAGATTTGAGACGCTACGCCAAAGTGGATGGGCTTATTTCACTAGCTGATGGTCAATGAACGAATATAGTAATTTATTGATAACCGTGTATTTTATGGTTATAATGAACAACAATTTGGGGGAATCCTCGTCGAGTTACGACATTTTACGACTTTGGACGTTTAAATGGACACATATTTTGTGGTTTCGCGGATTAAGCGTGTAAAAAGGTGTTTTTCGTATAAGAAATCGGTCTTTGCGGTAAATCGGTTTTTGTTGGAATTTTTTTCACACCAAATTTGAAACGTTATTTGAAATTTGTTTTTTATTCATCATAACTCCTGGAATATTATATTATGTATGCATAACATAATATGCGTCATAATATATCATATTTAAGGCACCTACTTCACGTTCATGCGTCACGCGTATACCGAAAATGTCACCAAAACTGCCAAAGGCGTCGAAAATGATATAATCATAGAATATCATAATATTATTTAATAACTATTGACACGATAATATAATATTATTCACCGCTGACGTTCATTATACAACGCACACGTTTATTTCATATATAATAGTATACAAAACATAATATAGAATAATATTGATAATACAATCGCGTGGATTTCTGAAACGTTTAAATGAATAATATTATCATAGGAAACTGTTACAGGTGCGGAATAATAATTTCAATGAAAACAACAAATTCAA
This sequence comes from Sitobion miscanthi, assembly GCA_008086715.1. Classification (NCBI taxonomy): domain Eukaryota; kingdom Metazoa; phylum Arthropoda; class Insecta; order Hemiptera; family Aphididae; genus Sitobion; species Sitobion miscanthi. The sequence goes on along the minus strand of CM017800.1, from coordinate 9,314,731 downwards.
AACAGTCGTAACGTATAGCTTGTCGTACTTTAGTTTATATAATTTTTTTCTGCAGCTTTTAACAATAATTTATCATATTGTTGTACATAGATATATATTTGATTTTTATTACCTATACTATATTATTACGTTTGATAAATAAATTTAAATTATCTGAACAATAAATGTAAATATATAAAGAGAGTGATTCGCCAAGCATGCTAAGCCTTTTTTCTTTCTCACCAATGCAGTTATTAAAAATCTGATTTTTGGAATTTCCGAGAAAACATAAAGACCATTGTTAATATTTTTTGTACTTCTTGAAGAGTACCTCACGGAGATCCAGAATTCTGTTTTTCAAATTAACCCCCCACCCCTTCTTATTTTTACAGTCAATTATTTAGTAGATACTATTTTAAATATTTTGATGTTTGTAATGAAAAATTTGAATGAGTAGTTTTTAGATATAAAAAATATTAGTGTATTATAGTGTCCTTCAAAATGATTTTACAAAAATATAAAATACATGTAATATTTGACCTTGTATATTTTATTAAACTTGAACCATTTTATGAATATCAATAGATTAATATAAATTACTGAAATATTAAAACTATCATCGTTTGTATCCTTAGCACACAACGTTCAATTACCTTAAAATTTTATTTTATAATTTTTTTATTGATACCTACAACCAAATTTTCAAAAAAATTATACGCTTAATAATGTCTTTTAGAAAAGAGAGCTTGTCATTTGAAAAACAGAAGTTTTCATAGTCGGTGATTCATATTTTATATTATTTTGTTTTCTGTGCTGAAACTATGTATAATATTAAATATAATTTGATTAAATAAACTCCAAATAAATTTATGAAGTTTTTATACTCATTACTCGTTTCTATTTATGCGTTTAATTATTGACCTCATATTTTATTCTGATTGCAAGACAAATATTTGCGCTAAAATACAATTCTTAAAACAAAAAACCATTTCAGTGGATTTTAAACGTGTGCAACTGATCATTATTTTGTATGAAATATCTCTGACCTCAATTATTTAAATATTTATAGTACGTTCTTTCAAACAATGCATAAATATTTATAATTTACACTGTTCTTAGATTCCTGTTTTAAATCATACACGCCATAACATTATTAAAAATTAAATCATGTTCGCTCGGTTTCTAATTGAATTTGAACAATGCAATTTTATATTTCACTACGAAATATATTTATAAAATAATTGTTGAGAATTCTAAAGTTTTTAACGAAGATATATAATATATACATAATATATTTACAAACAAAACGTATATCAAATCAGATAGAAATAGAAATGCGAACATACAACGACATCAAAAAACAAATACAAAATATATGTACATTAGAATGGGACAAAATATGGAAAAAGCAAAACCAAAAACTCAGTGAAATTAAAAAATCAAACTTCAAATGGCCCTCAAACAATCAAAACAGGAAAAATAAAACAGGCTAAGAATAGGACACACACAATTCAACCACGGGTTCTTAATGGCTAAAGAAAGACCCCCGATTTGCACCTCATGTGGAACACGCACAACAGTAAAACACATACTCACTGGTTGTCTTAAATACGAAGACCTCAGGAAAAAAAAAATCTGCCTGAACAATTATCCAAAATCCTGGGACCCGACGGAGATGCAAACAATAAAATAATAAATTTTCTAAAAATGTCTGGTTTGTATAAACTTATTTAACAAAATATCTTCATAATAATACTGTTTTAAAAAAAAAAAAAAAATGTAACTACACGACACACACGCTAATAACCATTGAAGCGATTTTTTTATCAATAAATAAAAAACGTATATTACAATAATAATTACTGAGAATTTTGATATCACGACGTAATATTTTTCTACATCCCTATTTCTCGGAATAATTACATTTATTATAGCAGCTGTACAACACAGTTGTAAACATGCGATTCAATATTAAAAAAATATTTAGAAATTAGATTATAGAGGTCATCAAAAAATCAAAGCGTACATTTCGTAAAAAAAAAAACTACATATTTATATCATACTCGGATGAAAACTCAAAAAAAAAAAAAAGAAGAAGAAAACTTATAAACGATAATAATTCTTGTTATTTCACAAACGTGTAATTTCGAAGAAGCAAAAATCAAACTTATTCTATCCATTATAGGTTATTATTATTATTATTTATTTTATTTAATTTTCTTACACGGAAATACACTGTAGTATACATCCATAAATAATTAACTCAACGGTATACTACATTTTGCAACCATTATTTTTTTCAGTGGAAATTTACTAGCTCAAGAAAAATAATAATAATGTAATGTTCATATATGTATCATATATGAATATTATCTAAAACTATAAAGCAGAGATTCGTGTGGCGCTCCTTTGGCGATTTTTCGTACTAGCGTAAGAGACGGCCAATGAAAAAATTCGATGGGCGGTCCCCCAGGTCTCTGCTTTGTAATATTATATATCAGAAAAAAAAAAGGTATATTTACGAAGAACTTATTGTATTTATATTAGAATAACAGTCCACCTTACAAAACTATTTATTTAAAATAACCCATAGGTGGCTTCTATCCAAATCAATAATGTATATTTCTGGGGGGGGGGGGGGCTAAATCTTAGTCAGGAGGAGGATAAGCTCCAAAAGGTTGTGACAATACAGTTCACTACGTATTCACCGTGGTATATCGCGACGTGAAACTGTGGTAAGTACTGCAGTGAACTGTATTGTCACAACGTTTTCACCATGCTCTGCTTGAGCGAAAAAGAAAAAGTTGGTAAACTTTCGGGGAATAGAGTATACTGTCATGGCGCGTTTGTTTAAATTTACAGTTAAAATCGGATTTGGAGAACGGCCCTAAAAGGATTTTATCACGCTGTGTGTTTCCTTATATAGGTGATACGAAATATTTTTATCCGGTGATCTCGGATTGAAATATGGTTTTCGAGAGGACAGTTTAAAAATTTTTAACACATTTATCGAGTGCACGCGCAATACAAATCATTTTTTCTCACGCCAACTCGTATTTTTAACACCAGACTTGAATAGAACCAATTTTTTAAGTAGTCGAAATTTTGTGCTAAAGTCCCTCTAACCATGGACCTAAGACCAAAATTAAGTGGTTTACATCGAGGTAATATAAAGTTGTAAACTAAAATGTCTGGTTGGATTTTTAAATCATTTAATTATTTTTATGTGATTTTGCGTAAATCCGTGGTTAAAAGGCTAAATAAGTTTACAAAATTGATTTTCCAAACCTGGTATTAGAAATATGTACTATCATTCATAAGTGTACTGCCTTGTTTAAAAACGCAAGTTGAGCACACAATAAAAAAGCTAACAATTTTAAAATCATCAACGTATTTCAGTATTTCCTAGCTTCTCCCGTAAACCCAACTCCATTGCAATCCAATGTCACTGGACAGATATATTTCTTGTTACCTTTAAAGAAAAACACAATCATACTAATCCTAGAACGTTATTCAAGTAATGAGTTCCAAAAAGAAAAAGTCATGCACAAATATTTTCAAAATAAATTTAGTCACTAAATTCGAAAATTAAAATGCATTTAAAATTTAAAACCAAATGATCCCATTACATTATTAGAAACATATTTAACAGAATATTAAAGTGTGTTAAAAAAAAATATTATGTAAAAATTTTAATAATTTAAATGTGATAGAATTATTCATTTATTCATGTTGAAAGTTCTAAAATGTTTCTAGAAAAAAAAATAAAAAATCAATGGTAAAATACCATCGATTTTGATATAAAAAACACAGTTTTCAATGTTTTCAAATAAATTGTGTACTTTTGTTTACTTTGTCAAAAAATGGTGAAAGGTGGTGAATATATTATCCCAAATACAATACTTAACATAATACTAAAAATGACCTTGGTCTAATGATCTGTCAGCGTATAGACATAATATATTATATATTATTATAGTGTTCTACCCACTTCTAATTTACAATTTTTATATCGATGATGTAACTATTGTTACATTCAGAGCTATGTGGAAAAATAAAAATCTTGTCAAAAATACAAGTTTTAGTCTCTCCAATTAGAGTATAAATAATTACTGATACCGAAAAAAATATGTAAACTATAATCATCGTGTGTTAGATTGGTTTTTTGAAGTGCGTTAAAAATTCAAACGTGCTAGAAAAAAATGATCAATTTAAATATTCAAAAAAAACAAAATGATGTGCGATTGGAAATTACTTTGGTCAAAAGACAGTGGTATCATAAATAATAATATTGAGGTTTCCTCGGGGGACTGCGCTGAACTAATATTTTTGCGGTGAGTTTACAACAAAAAACTGACGTGTGCTACCAGAATAATTGTCGAAAAATCATGGCGGAACATTGATGAGCGCGTCAGAGGATGTCGTAACCAGATCAGTGTTACCATCAACATGTTCCGCGTAAAAATAATTTAGTTCTGTTCTGTTTTTTTTCAAATGCATTTTTTTACGCAACGTTTTTCGGCGTATTCAATCAGAATTGTTTTTAAATTTGTTGATTTACACAATGAAATAATGTTTTTACATTTCACAAAACTACAAAAAAAAAAATATTCAGTAAATATTATTGCGCAAAAAATACTATAAATGTTTGATACGTTACTCCGGTAATAATAAAAATTAGAGTAATGCGAATGAGAGTTTAGGAAGTCAAATTTTTTTGAAAACAGTTCAGCATAATAATTATTTTGTCGGTAATACAGTAGAAATATTTTGTTGTTTAGCGATATTTGTGATTAAAATGTACCAGGAAACTCGTGGGTGTATCAATATTGCATAACCGACGCGCCGGCATACACATAATTATCATCGCGATGTGCTTATTATCATACAGTGCGATTCTTTTGACGGTAAACAATCATTACGTAGAAAAATGTTCAAACAATTTCATGTAAATAGAGTAAAGAGTTATAGACGAACAATTTTTTTGGTTGATTTGTCCTGTAACATTCCAGTCCACTCATAAAAACTAAAAATATACGACTAATTGACTATTCGTTTGAAATTCGATTTGTATAATCAAAAATTTTCAGAAAATCGTATATATCAAATTGAAAATATATATTATGATTTTGTTCAAAACCTATACAGTTATAACAATAAACAGTAGAAAAAAAAATTAGATATTATTTTCAAATACGCGTTGTTTTTATGATTATTTCATAATATTATTATGTAAATAAAATAATTTTCAACGAATTTATTTGTACATTACATGCTAATTATAATACTGTTCACCGTTAAAAGAACCAACCAGTATGGTGATATATAGTTGACTAAAAGTTTAATGGTTTTTATTTTTTTTTTTCAGAAGTACCTATAATTCTATAGTCTGGGATAGATATTTTAACTTTTATTCTTAAACGCGCAACACGAAAAAGTTATTTTAACGGAGCACAACACAAGTACGACTGTATAAAAACTAAACGTGTGGTACGTTGAGAAATTTGAAACGGGCAACAGCCACAATATTAAGTACAAATATTGGACCTCCGTGTTGAGTATTATAACCACCCGATCAGTGTAGTTTACCGTGTATTTTTGATATTTATGTACACGAAGTGACACAGGTATATGACCTTTACACCATCAGTGATAGGGGTGAAATATTATAATCAAAAACTGATCGAAAGTGATCCCAAACATCATATTTTGCCAGAATAATATTGATATAATGTTATAAGATATCCAAAAAAAAAAAAAACTTACTATTTATTACAATATTGTATTACTATTAAAATTCACCATTTTTATTTTAATAATCCTCATAGTAGGATGAATACACATTATTATATTAGATTCTAAGCAGAGCGATAGTTGGTTGAATTGTTTTTACTTTTGGAATAAACTTTTGAGCAGATAATCCATACAAACAGCCCTAAGATGTATTATTAAATTAGAAATAAGCCTTAGTAGTTCGGATGAAGTATGAACAAAAATTGATTGTTATTATTATGTGTGGTTAAGTATATTATATTGAAATCATAAATAATGCATATTAAATAATAAATATACACAAAAACTAAATGTATGATTTTACCATAATTTAAAAAACGCCCTTAAACATTATCGTAATAATATTGCTTATAAGCTATGAGATAAACAGGACATATTTGGAACAACATTTATTATTACGATATTATATTATTTTTAATTATTAAGGAATTTTTTTTTGCTAAAAAGTTAGGCTATCAGATACTCATTTGAATTTAACCGTGCAATTTGGGTATTTTAAATTTAGCAGTCATATGATTTTCCGTATTTTATTAGTCGGTCAAAAAAAGCGAATGCCTTATACCGTGAAATGTGTTTCATCATGACAAGATTTATTCAATTTAGCATATTATGGCATATATTTGCATTTATAGAGCATATTTCAGGATTTCGTCCATTTTTAATGCATATTGTTGCATATTATTTTTGAAATTAAGTACTTACCGAAAACCGTAAGAATTAAATTATTTTATAAAAAACATCAAACATTTTGTTTTATTTTCAGATTGAAGAAAATTAAAATAACATAAAACATAACCCTAATTATTATTTTTCATTTAAAATGTATATTTTTTAATTTTTTTTTTAAATCATATTATTATATTATTTTTTTTTTAAGACATTTCAGAGTACATATTATTTACTTGGTTTTTAAGGTACATAGTTCTGCGCGATAGTTCTCCACGATAAATTAATTATGACGTCCTGGAATCTGTGGTTATTATACTATAGTAATGTACGATATTGTCTGTCTGGTGATTTAATAATGCACACGGGTTCATTAAATTATTATAATTATGCGAACGATATTATACTTAATTCGACTGACAAGTGGGCCATCGATATTACTTAATATATCACGCCCGGAAAACGACGTGCGTGAAGTAAATTAGTATAAATAGTATATATGTTTAACTCGGGTCACCAAACCAGCAGTCGTGACGAAAAAAAAGATATACATAACATTATACTTTCCAATATGTGTCAAAATATTACTAATATTTCTAATGCTATTGCGGCGCCTTAAAGTTAAAGGGAAAACAATTATAATATGAGTGATAAAATTCGAATTTCGAGAAATCGAAGCAAATTGTCTAATGTTGCTTAGGATTTATTTGCATTATGATATTAAAAATATATGTAAACTCACATAATACATTTGATGTGAACGTAATGTTATTGTTATTTTAACGATACGTCGTAAAAACGTTTTTTTTTTTCTACGCATTTTCGTCATACCTGACAACGTTCTACGTAATTTATATTTTTATATCATCGTGCCGTTGTCGGAGGACCACCGACTGCAGCACCGCGTCCTCGGGGCCGTTGTCGTCGATCCATCACGCCGAAAGGAGGGTGTCTGGGAAAGGCCGGCCCGAGATGGAAAAGTTCGTCGGACCAACTATACGTCTTAACCGAGTGTCGGCCCGCATACAGAAGTCGATATACAGAGACGTTTCAGGAAACTTTTGCCAACTCGCAAACTCTGTTGTCCGTGCAGCTGTCGGATCGCGAGTTGACAGTGTACGCACCGGATCACTAACAGACGCTCGCGATTCACATTCGGACCGTTCTTCTGTTGGTAACAGGTCGCATCCACCCGTCCGATTCACTTCCCCGTCGAACATAATAATATCATTATACCCGTCTCCGAATATTCACTTCCCCGTCGGACGTTTCTCCGCGCTGGAAACGATACAATAATATTATTACACTGTTATGACCGGCGTTCGAAAATGTCACCGATTTTTTTTCATCGTGGCACCTTGAATAATATTACAATTCACGTATTTCGCGCCGGAGGATTTGTCACGAATTAAAGAGATATTATTATGCGATCACTTTGGGCCGGAGTATTCATCGCCAATTAAATAGGTACACATCGGTCGCTGCACCAGAAAAATATCGTGACGAAAACACGAACGCGCATCGATCACGTAAAAAATCGAAAATATTCACCGTACGCATAACATTCAGTTTGTAATATTTAAAATTTAAAATACAAACAGTACACTCATCGCTCCGCTCAGAATCTAAAATAGGTATTTATATGCATATTTTAAAATTTTTCAACACAAAATACCTATGTCGAAAATATTCACGATTCACATACCTACTATACATGTATTATCATTATAAGATAATATTAGAAATAGGTAACAATTTCGTTAGATATTTTATTTATTATACGAGTTTATACATTCTATATGCAACAAGGTAGGTATGCAAAACATACCACAGATATCTAAAATGTTGCGTTTCTAATGTACCTGTGTGGCTATCGCATGCTACGCAGACTGACCATTTGGAAGAGTGTAAAATAGTTGGTATTATTTGATTTTTGGTAGTGCATATTCCGTTTTTGCATCGCATATTATAAAAGACAGCAAACGCATATGTGGCGGAGCAATCGATACTCAACCGATACACCATAGTACGTATAACACATTGCGAACATCGTTAACATATCGCGAAATGCATATTGCATATATTTTAAAACTTTTACACCCCATCATTTTGAGATGGGACGCCTCACGCCCGAGATTTTTGGGCGCAACTGATAAATTGAATAAAATATCGAGAAAGGTCGTAGACGAGTACGCTGCACCAACAACGACAGACGTGTTTTCCACAGAGATGACCAGAATAACTCTCTGAACGCACCTGCAAAGAGAACATAATAAATGTTTTATTAAAAAATAACTATACGCCGAGGATATGTCTCATGTCTATAGGTAACTCGATTTGTTTGCCGACGTTTACCGTCTGGCGCACTTGCTGCGAACGAAGAGACGAAGAACGCTGTGGCGGCTACCAGCCAAGACGGTCTGTTTGGGTATCTAATTATTATAATAAATTATATATACTATAGGCATTGCTGTTCTATAATAATCTAATTTGCAGTGTTTTATAATATTATTAGACTGCGTGTTTAATACAGTTTATGATATTTCATATAAACTTAATTTTAAAAATAAGATGTTTTGATGAGACATTTAAAAACAGGATGTAAGGTTATTATTTATAAATACTCGTATACAAAATAAATATTTCAATTCGGTCTTAGAAATTATTAAATATAAGTCCAGTATAATACATTTTATGAGTCCTTAAAATTATGATATTGAAAGTTTGGGATTTATTTCACTAAAAATCTCTAAAATACGCAACTGAAACTGTTTTAATCTTAAGAAACCTATAATACAAACAAATATGTGAAACCATTAAAAATAAAGGCTAACGTTTTTTTTGTATATAGACCTTAGCTTTTGAGTTAGGTACGCGTTTAATTTCAAGGCGTCGACACTCGTTACCGCGCACACTGCGCAATAGTCCATTATAATATTTTAGCAGAATATATATTGTTATAACTAGAGGTGCCTATACCTATCAGTAGTTGGACAAGGACACAAAGTGTCAGTATAAAATTACAACTACGGATCACTCATCCGTGATAATACTGACTGGTTCAGCCATAGTACGTAGATGACGCGCTTCAATACAATTCAACAGACACGCGTATATTTTTATCTAACGAAAATTATACTGAAATCTTTTGTGCAAAAGCAGCACTGCGCCAGCCGTTCCGCATTATGTGCGCGTTCGTACGAAGTCGCAACAAAAACATAATATTAATATCATTATTACATTTTATTTATAAGCTAATCGCATCACTCGGACGAAAGTCGGAAACCGTTTGACGCATTATTTTTGACCGTTCAGAATGACAGTCGTGTGAATGACGAATACAGACGACTCACGGACATTCAATCTTCACAACAATAGCCGACAAACGCACATCATCATAATGACAACAATGTACTACGGCGGCAGTGTATTATTCGTTTCGTAAAGTACGCCGAAAAATCGAAATGTGATTTTATTCCCTCGCGCAGTTATTATGATTATTGTTTTCAAATATCATATAATATAATTATTCTATTATTATGCACTCACTTGAATGCTTTTATTAAATTTATATTGCTCTCTGAAAAGAAATCTCTGCGACAACAACAATATTATACAGTTTTCCATCACGCAATAATATATTTTATAACTATTTAAATCTCTGGGTCTTCCGTTCGACACCGTTTCGCAAGAATATAGTATACGTATTATAATATGGTTTCAAACTTAAATTACCGACGGGTCGTATTATATCTATAATAGGTACGTCAAAGATTCACGGGCAAAACACCGTTTTTAACCTTTTTTATTTTTACTCGCCTATTAATACTAAATCCGAAATAAACAAAATAAATGAAGACGAAATGTAGTTCATCTATTGGATATAGTTATTATAATATAACTGTATTAAATACTAGGAATTACAAAGATGTACAATGTACCTACATGTTGATTTTTTGTTCAATAATTATTTATTTTTATTTTAATAAAAATGTCAATACCTCTGAGGAAATAAATTTTTATTACCACAATATGTTTGAGACCACTGGGTTAAAGCAAAGAATAATGATACAAATAAATGTGTATCATTAATATTAATATTATGTAATTAAATAAATTATTTACTTTTTTTTACCATTTTAAAACGTACAGATTAAATTTTAAACGAGTAATTTTAAATATTTAGAAGTTTTTAAAATGTTGGTGAACAGAGTGGTGTGATACAGTTAGTTAGTGCTCGATATTACGTTGCTCAGTACATTATACTCCGCTTATCAAAACTCAAAACTTTTATGTGTAAGTTAAGATTTTTTATAATTTGTAAGTATTAAGAGGACGCCTCACCCCCTCATATTTTGTTGTCTCAATATAGCAATATTTAATGTTCACAATAATCCGTTTTACTTTGTTATTTTTAAAATTAGAGTGATTTGACCTTTTATAACATTTATATGAAATATTATTATCCAGGTCATCTTGAAGGCATTTGTTAATATTTTAAACAGACGAAAATAGATTATGGTGAACCTACAATTTTCTATGTTGTACGTTTAACGTAAGACAAAGACAAGTAACAACACATGCGAGTTGACTTCCTCTTAAAATTCTCAGAAATAATTATGTTTTGTATAGGTTTATTTAAATTAAATATGTGTGCCATTTTTTGAAAAAATATGATAAAAATTATTCGTAAGTAACAATTATAGTAAAAAGTTAAAAATATAAATTTTTAAAAAAGTTATTTTTAATAACTAATAGTAAATCATAAATAATAATTTTCGAAAACGTTTAAGAAGCTTTTAAAGAAAATTTATGTTTGGCCTTAAATGATTCACATTGAATAATAAATATTGTATAATAATTAATATTAATATAGTAGGTATGTGCTGTGCATTTCTACCAAAAATAAAAACAAGTCTTTAATCATTTAACTATTATTATAATACGCGAGATAAAATAAAATATTATTAAACTGTGTTTTCATATTTTGTGAACGATGTCTGCTTTGAACTATCGACGGTTTTTAATTACTTAAGAGAAAGTATTTTTTTTTTAATCAAATTTAATTGAATTGAAAATCCAATATTTCTGTTTATTATTTGTATGTCAATCGAACATTTCAAATTAAACACGTATTTTAATTTCCTTTGTAATCATATTTTATTCCACTACCATTTTAAGTCAAATATGTTATGGATAAAACTACAATATAATAACAACAGGACCTCACGAGCTAGTGGCATTAACATAGTTTTGTTTCATCATCTTTGTTATGGGTACGTATACACTAAATATTGTTATCAACGACCAGACATATCATGCATAGCACAATGATCCTCATAACAAATTAATACTTTAATTTTTAATATTTTTATATAGCTCATATCTGAGTGTTATTGCTGGGCGACTTATTGTATATTATCTAATAAATTTAAAAAAATATATATTTATATTAATATTATAATATTATAATCGTACATTTTATACGATTTAACTGAGATATAATTTTGTATTATTGACTGTTCAAAAATAATTATTTAGATAGACATCGCCGAGCTGATCTTTGCATTTTTATATATTATGTATATTAAAATTAACTATTTAAAATAACGTTCACACTTTGAAGAATTAGGAACACCAAAAAATTTTATAAATTAAAATAGTTTATTGTGTGGTAAGGGCGGTAAGTGAGCTATTTCAGTGACGGCCGCATTTCGCCCAATACTGAAATCGCCTTCCCGCACGAGCCACACATATTATTTTTTGTCACGCCTCTGCATTCATCTTCCATGCCAAAGGTAATGCAGGGATCTATGCAACTAGACTATAATTCTACGACAACAATATTTCACGAAAGAAACGATTTGGTTTTATTTATTTTAAGCGTCGTGCAAGGAGGTTATAGTATGAATATAAGATATAACCAAAAGTGTATGTTTTGTAAGGACTGTGGTATACATGTCTGGTTGTGCAGGGCAGTGGTGCGCAACCTTTTTTGATCCACGATCCCCCAAAATAATTTATTTTTAATACGACCCTCCCCCCTGCCTATCAACATTATGTAAGTGTGTAATTTAAATTTACTTAATAGTCTTAATGTATACACACATCTTATTCATATACATTAAATCGTTAATTTTAGAGCAGTTTTAATATTTTTTTAATTTAATTAATCAAAAACATGAAAAAAAAATACAAAATTAGAGTTTTATAAAATCTAAAATTAAAAAATGTATCTTCATAATGATAATCAAAAATTTTAATATTTTTAAAATTATAAAATTACTTTTTAATTATTTTAATGAGAGACCTGAGCTTGCATTGTAGACATGATTGATTCTATGTTTGGTTTGATATTTGTCGGTCGTTTAATTAAAAATTTATCCATATCGTTTTAGTTTGTATATTATAAAATATTAAAATATTAAAAATGTTAGTTTAAAATAATCGAAATACAAATAATTATTACAAGCTATACAAAATTATAAGCATTGATACGATCAACTCAACGGCTCGTACATGACTATCGGACTATTTCATAATAACCGTAAGATTAAATAAAATTACTGATTACATTCAATTTAAAAATAACCCATATACTGCGTGGTTCAATAGAACTTGTTATCGCAACATTAAGATATGACATAATGTCATAATATTACGATTGACACAGCTATCAACGGTACAAAATAATTTTACTTTGTAAAAAACTATAAAATAATATACAATATACATAGTATAAAACTTTTTTCATTTGGTGATTACTGGCGACTCCCTAATAAAATTTCGCGACCCCCTTAGGGGTCGCAACCCCCAGGTTGAGCACCACTGGGGATACGCCCGCCCAGCACTTTTTGGGATTCCCACATTAACACCTGTTGGACGAAAAAAGGACGCTTTCCCGTTGGAAAACCGCTATCGAAAACCAAACTTTCGGCACAGACATGACAACAAATGTAGGTCACTGCAGTAATCACGATTACTGACTTTATGTAATGTCTGTTATTCTTGTGAGAGACGATTTTTTTCTGCTCATTACGTCTGTTATCATCAACGTTTAGCAAAACATAAATTCGACAACATTTTTTTAAGAGACCCGACAACAGGCGGCAGGCGTATCGATATAGTTTACGACGGGTCAACCATGTTGCACAACGGGGTACAAAATATCTTAGGATAATCTTATACTATCATACGCGTTTCGTAATCGTATAAAATTAATGTTTTAATTAATCGCAAAACACGTCAGATGAAAAGACTCGCGCGCTTTAGTTATTATCGCACGAATGAAAGTGAATTAATTTTCACACGCATTATTATAGTCGGCTGATTTATAATTATCGTCGGAATAATACCGTATAAAAGAATAATAATATTATAATGTACGACGCGGTAAAACACATTCGGGCGGAAATCCGAAATAATTTCAACGTAATTATACTGTATTGTCTTTATATTATTATTATTATTATTATGCTATAATGTCGACGCGAGATCGCGAATAATGTACATTTTCGCAATAACAACATACCAAACGTGGGCCCTGCCGTTTCGACTCGGGGGAATACATACTGCCGATGTACACAGCACTGAACGCCGCAGTGGCGTAACCAGGATTTCGCCGAGGGTTAAATATTTTGTTGTAAATGCGACGCTCGACTAGAATCCCGCTCGTAAGTGGCGACGCTGAAGTGCCGTGGACATTTTTTTTCGTTTCGGTGACCGTGTACCTCTAAATATTATTTGCATTCGAGTTGGAGACGTTAAGTAATGTTATTGATTCGTACGGATATAATGTCTATTCGACCAAAAATCTGTACAACTATTATAATGGGAGTATATTGTGAATTAGTTTCACTTAACTTGTTGTTCATCAATGAATAATAGGGTCATATTATTACTCATTTAGGTGCTACGACGCATAAAACACATATATCTCTACAAAGTAAAAAATTCTAATCTAACGATAGTGTTATCAAATAGGGGAATCGAAAGTTCCTACACGTGAGTAGCAAGTTAAAAATTACATGCGTTAACTATTTCTGCATATGAGATGTGCAAATTCCTACACAAATATAAAAATGAGATATATAAGTTTACACGTGGCTGAAAAAAAATATCTATATATATAAGAATGGAGCGTGACAAATGTATGTTACTTCATCAATCGACAACTGTTGGTCCGATTTGGCACAATTTTTTTTTAAGATGGTCGTGATTGCCAGGAAAAGGATTTTGGAATTTTGGAAAAATCACTGGAAAAGTAGAAAATCTGGATATAAAAAATACAATAGTGGCGCCTCTGTCCAGAAAAAAATAAATTAAATAATAAAAAATTTAGTCGCAGATTAAAATAATAATAGTGTATTGTATATTGCTTGCTATTGGTTACGAGCATGTTTGTTGATTTATATTATTATTTTTTGTCAATATATATATATATAAATATGGATATAAATGAATCTTTGTGTGTAGATTAGACCTCTGAGTAGAAGATAGGCTAATTTAAAAAGAGATAAATTTGGTTTTTTTATCCATTGGATTTTTGTACGGTTAGAGGTTAGGATTTCTTTAAGGTGACAAACTTAGTATAACTTTGCTACTTTAGAGTTATTAAATCATACACTTATGTATAAACGGCACGGGGTCCGCGATCTACCGTAGATAGATTGCCCACATGATAATATACTGCTGCGAATCAGAATTTTTATTTCGGGCAACGGAAAAGTTAAGATAAGTTTTGAACACCATACACCGAATATTAAACAACGAATTAAACAAAGTTTGAATCATATAGAGTTGGTACATTTAACGGGCAACAAAGTGCACGGGATTAGCTAGTATTATATAATACTAGCTGACCCTGTGCACTTCGTTGCCCTTAAAAAAATGACAACCCTTTAAATATTGTGATTGTTCAAATCCTTTTGGATGTAACTCGCAACAGTAAGTGCAATTCAGCTACCTTGGTTGGCAATCCGACTACGTCGGATCGCGGAAATTGTACGACAGTATATCAAGTAGATATGTATATCTAATATATAACAATATATATAAAAATGTCGTGCCACAGTGTTTGTTATTGAACTCTTCTTGACCGAAACTAAATAATGTTCTAATTATTAATAGGTGTATAAATCTCTAATGAAATGGATCAAGTATGATACAGAAAATCGGAATAAATATTTACCAGACTTAATGGAATACTTTCGGTTACCAATTGTTTCCCATGAATTTTTTGAGTGTACTGTTGGTAAAGAACTACTTTTGAAGATAAATAACAATTGTAACTATATAATATTTGTATATTTGATTTTCTTATTTATTCAAAATATATTATGTTGGTTGGTAGAAAATACTTAGATGAAGCTTATGCTGTCCATACAGTCCTTGCCCAGGTAGCAAAAATGTAATGATAATAATACTAAAATATTATTAATTCATCACACCTAAAATAATATAATTAAAATAATATACTATTGTTTTATTTACGTTACAAGTTTTATATTATTACAGTAGTAACAAACAAATATTATTATATTATTATTATGAAATTATGAAATTAATATTATTAATAAAACAATATTTTTTTTTTCAACAATCATATAATATTATTTTTAAAGTAACAACAAAATCATCCTATATTATTATTAATTCATTACTAACTTATTATTATTTTTAGAACTTTATGGTATCGTTTTATTTTCAATAAATTTATAATATTATATTGTCATAAAGTCAAATCATACAATATTATTATTAATTCATTTCTATTACATTATTATTATTATTATTATATTCTTTATTGTTCTGAGTGAGGAGGGAGTTTAAACTCAGCCCCACTCTGCCCCTCCTCGTAAATGTGCCACGACACATGCATTCAGCATATTGTGACGCACGCATTGAGTACATTTTAGAACATATTTTTGTAATTTTTAAATCTATATAGTGGTGGTTACGTACAATTTCTGCTTAAATTATTTACAGGACATATATACCAGATACCTATACAATATAGGTACTATAATTTTGACATATTTTCTTGAACAGGAGATAAATACAAAAATGTATATATACATTAGGATTTATAGAATTATTATTCGACTAGCTATAGGTACGCGTATGTTTGGTAATAATCCATGTCAGATGGCAGATAGTATGCAGCGTATCAGGCACGTAAAAATAAGAAATTCGGGGAGGGGGGTTTCATAAAGTAGTTTTTTTTTTTTTTGGGGGGTGGGAGGGGGTTGAACCCCAAAAATCCCCCTTTGTTTACGTGCCTGCCTGTTTATCATACGAAGGTGTATTGTATAAAATATATTAGTACAATATTAATTACAGTTTAAGTATGCGCCCTTGTCTGTGCGTGAATAGTGTACTTATGAATTTATTTTAAAATAATTAAAAATTGTATTATACGCATATAAATGTATAATACTATAATATACATATATACCTACGTGGCTACGTATATTGTGTAATGTATATATATAGGCAGTGGCGCACACAGGATTTTTTTTCGGGGGGGTTGTTCTATTAATAATTCACTATAGAGGCATTGTATAGCCCTATGCTAAAAAATTATAAAACGTATCAAAATAGTATGAACTATATTTGTACATCCAATATATTTTATAGTCTATATACTAATTATAACATTTTAATTTATTATTAACAGTTTAAAGGTCAATGAATACAAAATTAAAATAGTCAAATTTTTATAATAGAACAATGTATGCAAAAAAATATAATTTTATAAATTTAATGCCAATCTCTTGTTTGAAATGAATCAATGAAATTCAATTGTCTCTATTTTTAAAAATTATGATAGACTATGTAATAAATTTCTTAACATATCATTATTTTTTGTAATTATGTATTTTTTAGAATTTAAATTAATCTTAATATTATAAAATTTAATTATTTTAAATAATTAAGTCATTGGCTAGTTTTTTCAAATTTAAATATGGAAATACATTAAATACAGAATTCAAATGTATCTTTTAATGTTAACCGTATCTAATGGTTCTTATATTATTTAACATAGTCCAATAATATTTACATAATTACATTGATATTGATTACCTGATCGAGCTGATCCTGACTATCATTAGATATTTTTACCTCAACCTCTTGAGTGTCCTGACTAACTTGCAATAGTTGCAATGAGTGATCAACATTTAGCTCTTATAAAATGCCATTTAATTTATAATAAAATAAGTACCACCATTCACCAATACTAATTTAAAACATTTTTAGAAAACTTTTGAAGTTAGTACTTAAATAATTAAATAAATGAAATAAAAAATGTATTTATAAATTCTTACTGTTATTAGATTTGAAGTTGAGGATTGTTCATAATTTTTTTTACACTTTTTGTGAAAAAATGACGTAATATTACGATGGGCAATCCTTTTCTTTTTTTCACTCATAATGTGAAAAACTTAAAAATGAAATAAATGTAATACTTATTGACTGAGTTATTGTCTAATAGATTTCCATTGACTAACCAAAACCAATAACAATTAACAATAATTTAAAAACACGTTATCACAGATTGCTTATCCTTATCAGTTATCACACTTTAATTGAGACCGCGGTTGTAGTGATTGTAGGTGCGCGTACCCGGTAACAAAAAACGAGCGTCTAGCAAGACGTAGCAATGCAATTCCAATTTTAAGGGGAAATAGTCACCGATTACAAGTAACGAATTTCTGGTTATAATATATTTGATAAGAAATAAAGACATGATGAGAAATTTGTTCGTGGGTTGTTTCTAGACGCTCGTAATGAAGGAAGACATTTCGGGGGGAGGGTTATGACCTCCTAACCCCCCCCCCCTGCGTGCGCCACTGTATATAGGTACACGTACACAATTATTTTCAATTTATATATTATTCAAATAATTATTATCAGCATTAATGAGATACCGCGATGTATTTACTATTATTATTTAGTAGGTATTTACTATTTACCGATTAGTATTAGGACGTCCCCTCTCCCCCCCGCGGATTCTAGCTAGTGGTTCTTCCAGTGGTGTTTCCCCTATGGACTGTGACATTTCCTCCTGCATCAATATATGTATTTTTTACACCTAATAATAGGTTGGAAAATAGGTTCTTTTGTTTTACCCGAAATATACTATCATCATATTGGCATATTATATCGATTATCATCATTCATGTTATGGATTTATTAGTAAAAACTAATTGTTATACCCAATTAAATGGGTACCTAATGATTGATAAACCATAGTAAAGTTATGTGAAAGTATTGAATTACCTATATTAATTTATTAATTTAACAATTATTTATTAAATAAATCTCGTAACAGTACATATTTTATTTATTCGTATTTGTAATTTGTATACCTATTATTGTTTCGTATTGTTTTAGTGTATTTATATTAGTGAATTTTTTATTTGCAATGGTGTTATTATGGCGTATTATTTATTTGTATTAATTTGATAATTAGTGCCATTTCGGTGGATTGCCTATTACTCCTTTATCACCGGACACCGGACACCGGTCATTCGGCTGCCCAGCAATGTACAAAGGTCAGTAGTCAGTACTCAGTTGGGCACTTGTGCGCATGTGAACTGGTTTACTAGTGTACAATACAGTGTACTCAAAATTATAAGTGTATAATATAGCATTCCGAAATTTGTAAACGGTAGACCGTTGCAGTCCGCACTCCGTTCTATAAATAACTGTGTGTTTATCGTTATTATTGTTATCAGCATAATATTGATAACACCGCCCGCTTGCTGTAACGTATTACCCATATCCTGCCGGCCCACGACGCTCCAGTGCACGATTCGTACAACTCTATGACCGTTTCACTCAGTGCGCATCGTGATCGTATTGGTTATTGTTAATTGTTATTAGGTACTTTTAAACTTGTGTAGTTGTGTGTGTACTGTGCCCGTGTGTCACTTTGTCTCAACTCTCAATTGTTGACTCTCGTGGAAACTTCGGTCTGTGTCAAGTACTCAAGTGTGATATTGCTTTATATATTTTCGGCAACAATAGGTAAGTAAATCTACGTATTAGTATAATGTAAATTAAGTATAATACGAGTCACGAGATACCCAATACTTATCAGATTCCACGGGGCATACTGTCAGTAGATCAAAAATAGATCAAAATGTGGACTGTGGTGCATTTTATTAACGAAAATGCCGTTGAAGCTGTTCCTAGCCATTGGGTAAAAAAAGATGTTTGTGGTTGGCCAAAAAACAATATAAAAAAACATATACAATCTAGAACAATCCTAAATAAGCATGGTTTTGATTATTTTCCTTCGAGAACGTTAAAAAAAGGCATTGGTAATTTCAAGTTATTTACCTATTTAATGTATAATATATTTTTTTTGAGGGTGGTTATCAATTGATTTTTGTATTTTACTTTAGCCAGTTATCTTGAAGCTAAATTAAAAGTTAAAAAAGCTGAGGTAACATCTGATCTTTCAACTAGTGATGAAATTCAGACCAATATTAGAAAAAAAAACGTATTGGTTCAAGATCCACCTATTTTTAATGAATTGTTAAACGAAGGTAAATTTTAAAACTATAACATTTTAGGGTTACTAAATTAACTATTAATAATAAACTTTTATCCATAGGTAATTTATCAAAATCTGCTAATGGCTATGAAACATTAAACAATTGTCAAATGACAAGTTCACAAATTCCAGTTAAAAGAAGATTATTTGATACATATTCTTCTAGTCTGGGTATTGTTTAAAAAATAATAATGATTATATTTTATATTTTAATAAAAACTCAAATATAATTTTGACATGAGATTTAGGATAGTGTAAATACTAATTATGTTAAAATAATACTATATATTAATAATAATAATAGGTAATACTATCTATTAATAATAATAATAATAGTTAATACTGTATACACCTATATGTGATAGTATAAAATAATATTTTTTATTTCTTTTCTTCAGATTTTTCAGATGATTTTTATGGTTTAAGAAATAGCCAAGATGATATTCCTGATTCACCAGATATTTTTAACTCTTCAACTAGTTTAAAAGATTCATCTAATACTAATGGTAAACAATACTGCCGATTATTTGCCTAATATATACTCTATAGTTTATACAATATATTATATTTATATTTTTTATTAGGAACAATACAAAAGTCAACTGTTGTACATACAACTGCATCGCCATTTAAAGTCAATCCGATGGATTCTAACCAATTTGAAATCATTAAAGTAAGTCAACATATAAGTAAAAGTTCCAGGATGCTTGATCCAGGTAAGAAAAACACAAAATGTACTTACATTCCAAACAAAGTTTCAAAATGAATTAGTTTCTAAAATTTTTTTAAAACTTATTCAAATTAGTCAATTATTCTATTATAAATTAATTAGTTATCTTATATTTTAATTATTTGGAATATTAATATCAACTATACTAAAAATATATTCAATCATTTTACTTTATAATTGTATTTTAACTATTTTAATATGAATATAAATATATTTATCATGTATGAATATTATTTTACTGTTTATGTAATACCTAACTGTTATTTCTACAGAGACATCTTCATTTCATGGTATAATAGATAAAAACAAACCAACTTTTAATGCTACTCAACATGAATCAATTTCTGATGGTAATTATTATATTAATCTCTTTTATTCTTATACATTTTTTGAAAAACCATTTCATTGTTTATCTTGGTTGACATAGAAACATTGAAAAAAATATTGAGCGTAATTATGAAAATTAAATATGATATTGAGAACATTGGACATAACCAAACACGAATGGACTACATTTTAACTGAAACTATTATAAATATGGGTAGCATTTCCAGTAATAGTCATGAAAATTCAAACATTAATGATGATAATGATTATTGTTTGTTACTACCACTACATAACGAGGACGAACTAAATAATTTTGAAGAAAAATTATTAAACAAGTCTTTCAGATTAAATTTTGTAAGTACTATTTAATAATTGTTTTTGAAAGGATAAGTTTGATCCTAACGCTTATTGATCATAACCCTATATTTCTTATTTAAGATGTTGTATGATTTTCCTTTAATTTGTTTTCAAATAAAAAAATAATAATAATAAATCAGCTATATTAATTTTATTCTTCTAGGTTAATGGTCTCAAACGATTGGCAAAAAAATCATTAACATCAACAATAAGACAAATGTTAAGAACAGTTTTCGATGATGAATTTTTGCAAATATTTAGTTATGTTGGTCAGAAGAAAAAAAGGATATTTTCTTCATTAGCTTCATGTGCTATTATATTTGGTAATAATATTTAAAAAAAAAAATAAGTACTTATTATGGGGGTTATTTATTATATATTTCCAAAGGTGGACAAACATAATAAAAATAATTAATAAGAGGAAACAAGATCAATGAGTTAGAAGTTAACAGTTAATAAATCTTAAATTTAACTCAATAAGTTAAGTTATATGGAAACCAAATAAAATTAAATCTGTTTAAAAAAAGTTAATCTATTTTTAATTATAGTATGTAGACCACATGAGAGTGACTGCGTTTTTTCTAATTTCCTAAATTACAATAATAAACAATTTTCTCATAATGTACTTATTTTACTTTACGTGATCACTAAACTTTCAAACTATTCACAATCCCCATTAATAATTTAACAAATATTAATTGTTTTATATAAACTAGAAGTTTAAGGTCATATAATATTATGCCTATCTAATCTACTAAAATATATCCATATATTAAATTATTTTTGTGAGAAAGATAACAAATATTTGTAATATGGTATTCAATAAATATTATACAATGCATAACCTGAATAAAAATAAAATATTTATTGTTAGTGTTGTGAAGTAGATTGCACTCCTACCAAATGAGTCTTAACTTGTGCATACCTTGAACAAGTGGTTTTTTGCCCATCAATGGTTAAACAACTCCTTTTTTTTACATTAATACTTCTAATTACTTCTAATCTTTCTTTGCATTTCTGTTATATAACACACAGAAGTGCAAAGAAGGATAATAAGTAAATAGAAGTATTATTAGTGTACAAAAAAAGGATATATAACTAACACTTCTAAGTAGATCCACAATATATGTATTCAACTACTTCGTTAGTGGGTTACCCCCTGTTAAATTATATCTACTTCTCTGATAGCATAATATGATATCTAAGTTAGTTTATTAAAATAATAACCTGTATTGAATTTTTTTAGAAGCTATAAGAAAAATCAAGAATTTTCAAGACATGTCTAATTCGGACATAGAAGCGCCTATAAAAATATATTTAGCCGGAGCAGCTTTCAGAAAAAAAAATAATGCATCATTAATTATATACCTGTTTTATTTTTTTTTTATTTTTTTTTAATCTAACAAAGGCAATAATAAATTATATTTAAAAAATCAATATATGAAAAGGTAATAAGAAATACCTACCTAAAATAAAAGGAATTATTAGGTAAAAATTTTTGTTGAATTTATTTATTCTAAATTATTGATTAATTACATACAAAAATACACAGAAAACTGATATTTATACTGATCAACAAGTTTATGCATGTAATATATTTATATTTAGGTATATATCTACTATACTTGCTAATCAATACTATTAATATAATAATGTATAAAAAATATATTAATATGATTTATTTATATTATTATAAAAACATTATATTTGAAGTTCAAAAATATTATTGTTTTTATATTATTATAAAAATGATATATTTGAAATGCTATTATAATAATTTTAAACTTGCCAAAAAATAATACTATATTAATACAATTACATTATTGTAATGTATTTATATTCAATTAATAGTTATTGTGTAATATTATTTATTACGTTTGTAACTTTTTTATAATGTTATAATATTGTTATTTTGCTACCTGGGTGGTACTGAGTTAAAAGCCCCGCATTTTACTTGTTGCAGTATGTTTTAATTATGAGCAAAAGAGCCAAACACCATCTCCTCTTTTGTTTAACATAATCACAAATCAGTGGAAAACTATGCCAATAATTATACCACTAAATAGTTATGGTGAAACTTATTTACTCGATGACGGTTTGAGTAAAAAATATGACCAGATTTAAGAAAATATTGAGAATTTTTCTTAATACCACCAAGATCAAATATGCGACCTCAACTATTTATTGGTACAATTATTGGTATAGTTTTCCACTGATTTGTGATTATGTTGAACAAAAGAGGAAGATGGCTCTCTTTTTCGGCACATTTGTTCGACTCTTTCAGCCAGCTCATCTCGATCATAGTCTTGCTCCCGTTGCAATTCGCGATTGAATGCATCATGCGTAGGCTTCCAACATGAATAGCACAGAGAATGGTCAAACGACTACTGTTGGCCGCGTCTCCTTCAGTAGTGAAGGCGTCACGCAAGTGGATGTACTCGTCTGATTGTATCTTCGACTGATTAAAACGAATGAGATGGAGACGCTCCATTAATATTCAAACTAAAAAAAAATAATAATAAATAAATATTAATCTCAACTCCTATAACCCTGGCAACCATTCATAAACAAAAATGTATATAGTAAATCTCAAAATTCCTGTTTGGGCACCTACCGAGGGTGATCAATTCCCTTTTTAAATTAGCATAGGACACTCACAAAGAATTTAGTTTTCTATTGGTGAAAGAATTTTTGAAATCGGTTCAGTAATTCCAGAGATTACCCTCGACAACAGTAACTAACAACTCTCTTTACATAATAGTATAGATTAATATAAAAAAAAAATGAAAAATATATATAGTATACTAACCATATTTTCTGAATTATTGAATTATAAAATATATGAAAAAGAAATGAATTAATTATACTTACCTAACTATTATGGAATATATATATATATATATATATATTTTTAATATATTTTTCTGCCACTAACATACCCATATTTTTTTTTTACCAGCTAGGTCTCGTGTATTTACTCATTACAAATATATTAGGTTTTCATTCTGAAGGTTAGATGAGGTTAGGTAAGTCTGAAAAATTAACATTTTCTCATATATTTCGAACTCTGAGTAATTGAAATAAATTGAATCGATAATAGCTACAGTCCATAATGTACCTCTTTGAAAAAAAGCGAATAATTACAAAATAAATGTGAAACTAAACGTTTTAATTATAGCGTCCGGTTGTAAAAGAAAATTAATGAATTCCATTAAAATTGGTTTCTCGTTTTTTTTTTCTTTTTTTAGCATACCTACTTGAGTTCTAAGCGGCTAAATTTATACTCATAGTATACATTCAAGGGGACTAATACGTGAAAGAAAAATACATTTAATTTTAATAGCTCGGTTTTCCAAATTAGTTTTTATTTGTGTGCCTCCTTCGTTTTGTAGGTCATTTTCTCGGAAATGGATTCAAAGTTTTTCATTCCGTAATGATCCAAAATATAAGTCGATCCAAGTGCATAATTCCAAGTAAATAAGTTGACTTCTTATGCATTTGTAAACTATTTTATATTAAATTAAAATATAACCAAAAATCTATATTTCGGAGCAACAAAGAAAATCAAGGCTAGTTGTCTAAAAACATGTTATAAAAATGAACACTGGTCAATCAAAACACTGTTAGTAGCTTATTGCAGGGCTTGCAATCAGAATGAAAAATGTTGCCTTTTGTATAACGATTTTGAACATAATTTGCTTTTTTAAACCGATTTATAGATTATAAAAAAATAAAACAATTATTATATTGGTATAAATTATCGATTTAAATTTTTTGGAATTTTTATATAGATGATTTTTAACGATTTTTATCGATATTTAAAATCGATTTCAATCCCAGGTTTATTGTCAGACATTTTTCATCCTGATCATAGTTTGCTGTGCTGGTGCGAAAATATTTTTGATTGTGTTCTTTGGAATGATGTCCATGCACGACTACGGCCTCAGGTGGTGGCAGGTTTGAGACACTTTCACTAGTCTCACTAATCACCGATGACTGTTCACACTGTCGCAAACACGTTAAAGCAAATCGCGCTTATCGAATACTCCTTGGAAAAATAGCCCTTAATTAGGTAAAGTCAAATATACAATCCATTTAATACCGATAGATTTTTTAGGTAAACTTCATGGGCGAAGAAAAATTTTATATTTGGTAAAAATATTAAAAATTTACTTATACTGTCAGCAATATAGAACATCACATGGACCACGGGTAGGAAGGGCTTATCAACCCCCCTCACTCATATAAGGAAAATCCTATTATTTGTGTCTAATAAGAAATAATATAATATTTCAAGAAACTATATCGTTAAATTATTATAAACTAAAACGATATCTGTTATATGTAATAAATAAATAAATATAACCGCATTATCGATGAGGAATTTATTATTTAACGTTCATTAAATATTGTAATTCAAAGGAATTTCTTTTTTTCCTCTATCTTACCTAGTCGGTCGACGATCAATTTTGTTCCGGCCAAATTATATTTTTTTCCTCAATAAAGTAACTACCTATATAATTTCTACCAGCGAGTATTTTTAGCAGAGAAAAGTTGTAGATAAATAATACAAAAACTCGTCTTTGACCAATACGTGACTTTTCTGGATATTTCAAAGCCCTTATAATACGACTTAGTCACACTCCCCCGTCTTTTAGATATCAAATGGCCAAAGAATAGTTCCTTTGTGTGGCTCTTATATCACTCTTTCTTTCGTGAAATGAAAACTCGCTGAATGATACTTGCATGGAAAATACCGAGAGATCTCTTTAGTACCAAAGAACATTTATGCATCATTAAGTTCAAATCCAAATATTTCAAGCAAACTGCTTATTATTCTTGAGAGAGATAAACTTCACCAAAATTATATTACATAACATAATATAATTGTCAGTGAATCAACAATAGCGTGCAATTAATTTTACAAGCGTTTTATGCAAATGTAATTTGTAAAAATACTTGTATAAATTGCAACCAAAAATGTAATATTTGATAAATGAATAAAGGCCGTAAATTTATATATTTTATGTAAAATAAAATGTTCGGGACAGCTCAAAGTACGTTTGAAAATAATTTTGATAATATCGTTACAAAATTTAACAAAATATCAAGTATCTAAATAAACTGTGCACCAAACTATAATTAAATGTGGTTTCCTCGTTATGTTGAACATAAATATTCCAACTGGAAAATTTTCAAAAGTGCATCAACTCGCTGTAATTTATTCATCAGCGGGTTGATACAATTCAAATTGCAAAGCTATTTAAAATTGTGTAATTACAAAACCCTGTACAATTTAAATCGTATTATCGTGAATTATTATTAACGGTATTTCTAGCGTGCTTTTTACTATCGTAGTGACATTAAACTTGGGCCGTCTTAGAAATAATATTAAAATTCTATTTTCACTCTAATACTGTTATGGCTACACACAGTCGACTCACTTACGCCCATATCTGTCTGTTGTGTGTGTATCGTTAAATTCATTGTTCTAGGGATACTAACGCCACATGGCTAGGATTTCTGGACAATAAGCACGCGAAATATGAAACTATTGTTCGCTCGTTTCGACTCGGGTAAAATAACAATGCTATATTACCAGTCTTACGAGCGCGGTATAAACCACGAATTAAAAATAAAATATAATATTGTTTGTGGTTCACGATATACGATGACTGCACTGCGATGACACGAAATTCTCGCTCAAGTACGGACTACGTATTCAAGGGTGAATCGGCTAGTGATGCTTTTTTCATGCTTCGTAAACTTAGAAAGTAATCAAGATAAGCAATCGAATGCCATGCCGGATTCGTTACTAAAGTAGACTTAGTTAAAACTGAGCGGAACAAAACGCATTTGTTTATCGTTGATATACCAAAAGTTAATATATCCGGTTGTGTCGGATACAGTCTCTCGATAAGGATAAATGTATTGTTTGATTTTATTATTATTATTATTATTACTATTTTGTGTGTATAAATTCTTTTTATTGTTGATTCCACGGTATAAACGGCCAGTGTATATTCAGAAGGGAACGTTTGAATGAGTCCAATACCGTAAAACGAATCGATTTAGTATAATTTTGTTTCAAAAACGCATTGCCATATTATTATTATGCCGACAAGAGAATCGCCCATGGAGGAGTTATTGCGATTTAAACGAATCCTTACGCTGGTTTAAAACGAAAACCCATCGCACTTGAGTGTAAGTATTAAATTATTCTTATAAGGGCGCATTTTTTTTTTCCGAAAAACGATTTTCCTTTATTAGTACGAACTAATACCTAAACAATTTTGGGCACGTTAGGTACCAATCTGATATTATTCTAATTGTTGAAACTAATAGCGGATCTGTGCGGACCTGTCAAATACGTATCTATTGTTAATTATTACCCAACGTCTACAAATAACTTAAATTTTATATATATATATATATCTGCAAGACTAAAAACCAATTTTGATTGTTTTTTTTTCATATAGGTCCCTATATTATTATCGGTCGTTCATCTATAGATGCATTTAAACTCTTAAAACTCTTTAAACCTTAAATTGGTGTCGAAATGTTATTCATTTTTTAAATCGACTGCTGGTCATCATAAAATTAAAACATCAAATCACAAATTTCACAGAACACCTATCGTTCACCACTTAATAAATAAACAAGCTAAATTTCATATATTTCAAGGACGATTAGCCAATACTTCTAGTTATTTGTAACCAGCGTCCAGCACCCATCTACTTTTATGTTTATGTGAAATTTGACAAGGTCAAGTTATCCTATGATTCATTAAAACCCCCATACGAATTTTGTTGTCAATTTTGAGCCAACAGACAACTCGAAATAAAATCGAAAACCACTCATAAAAAATCGTACTTTCATAGAACAAATTGACTACTTTAAAAACTCATCTATATATACAGAACAGTACTGAAACCAATATGGATGCATGGTATTCGACTTTAGGGATCAGCTAAGAAATACAATTTGTACGAAATTCAAGTGTTCAAAAATATCACACTTCGCAAGATTACAAATGCTTCCGCCATCTGACTCTCAATACACACATTTGTATTAAAACAATTGAGAAAGAAGCGGTAAATCTTTTATAAAGATTTCTTTACAAGATTAGAAAACTACCGAAATCCATTGATAAACAAAGGCTTACACATTCTTTCACTTCTTTGAAACTCTCGTCGTAGAAAATTGTATCATGATCTTCTAACTTAATTCTCTAACATATCAATCCCAAGGCAATTGTCACTATTGAGTGTTTTCTTAATCACGCAACCCTAATAATGTTTTTATTCTTTACCTCACAATATGTACTTATTTTTCTTGTTTTATTGATTGTATAGCTAAAAATATATTCATTTTATTGTTCACGTCTAGAAAATGTTACCTAATATAAATATTTGGTAAAAACTTAAAGTCCCAACGGTTATTTGCTCTATGCATTTTTTCAGCAACCGTCATAATATTATTTGATTTGTTGTCATGGAATGTAATAATATTAGATATTGAAAAAAGCTTCTCGATACGTTGGAAATATAGTTCAACTTCTTATGGACGATATACAAATAAAACAAAATTTCTACCAACACACAATTAACAGTCGATATATTGTTATATGCTATAAAAATAAATTCGATTGTCCAGTGTATTTTTACACATGTGTCGAAAACATTGACTGAAAGTGATAAAGTGCAATGTTTCTGGTGGGCGTTTATAGATATATATGTGTTAGATGTTCGTCATTGATACTATGAATATATATGTCGCAGCCACTTCGTGAAATCGATATTTTCATGAAAAGTCGTCCATTTCACGAAGTGGAAACAGCTATGGAAAATACGAAAATATTGTACTAAATAGTCACGTTAATGGTCACGTTTTCGTTAATTGGTCACACCAATTTGACATCGTGTAGGTAGTATTGTCCCAAAATAGTCGTTCGTTATGATATTATTATTTCATGTAGCACACAAAGTTATTATCATTCTTATTATTAGTTATTTAATTTATATACGACTAGTATTCGTTTATTTGTGGCATAGTATATTTTAATACAGTATAAAATGTTATACATAATTCAATGAAGTAGTATTTACCAATTTGAATTTCAGTTGATTTACATATTGACATATTGTGATATCATTACATTTACATAAGTACAAACGATTTAAATACATATAATTTGAAAATGACGAGAAGCGTATTTTATGTATAGGTACAGTAATTTGTTTGGATTTCTATTTACAAAACCATGCGCTAAGACAGTGGTTGTAGTATTTTATGTCAAGTACCTTACAGTTAGGCCCATAATTTGGCTTTACAACCACTTTAACATTAACATCTTCCCTTGTCTTCTGTTACTACATTCCAGTTTGGATGGTCTTACGCAAATAATTATTGATTATTAAATAATTCAATAATATCTCAAGGTTGATTTGTCCATCTGAAATGTGTAAAATTTTTTATATTGGTACAATTTCGAGTTCAAATAATATGTAATTGCTGTATAGATTTACAGTTCAAGTTGTATCGTAAGGTTAGGGGTTTTCCAAGTTTTTGGCGTGAGAGTTTATTTTAATCTAAACGAAGTGTTCGTTTTCATAGTACCTAGGTATACTTTAAAATGTAACAACAGTTATCACAACTTATCTTCTTGATTGAAATGTACTGAACAAATAACTGTACATACTTAAATAAACTTATTTTCCTTTTTTTGTGTTTTTTTTTTTAATTTTAATATGATTTAATATGAATATCTATAAATAATACTGTCAATGACGTTAAATTATATGTAAAAAAATACAATTTAAATTTGTAAAAAACTTTGTATGAGTACGGTATTAAATATTAATAATAATTTTGTGCGTTCGATGTTTTGTTCGAGGTCAATAATACTCACTTTGTGCATAAAATTACACGATGTTAAAATTGGAATGGGCCGTTACGTGAATTATGTTTGTATTTAACGAAGTGTGAAATTATGTTTCCATTTCATGTAAAGATCGATTTGTCGAAGTGGCTGCGACATATTATATAATATCATACACGGGTGCGTGGCTGATGGGCGCTTACGGAAAAGAATCCCTCTTATAGGAGGGATTACGCTTTCCTCTTACGTATGGAAATAATATATTATAATGTTATAAAAAAAGCGATGTCGGAAATATCGATATTTTACGTTTGCGCGTAAATTATAAAAACGCGTCTTCGCCGTCGTTGTCGTTGTCGGTGTCGCCGCGGTGAAGAATGCGGCTGGATAATCGTCGCGAAAATCGAACGTATTGTCATTTGGAAATGGCGTAATAATAATAATAATAATAATAAAAAGTAATATCGACTGCCGAATATAAAAAAATGTTCGTCGATATAAATTCCTACTCCACCGTCCGGGGCCGACGTCATCATTATATAATATATTATCAATATTATCGTCGTCGGAACGGACGAATATAATATTATAATATGTTTAATGGGCTTTCTATATCGGGACGACGCCGACGGTGGTATTTTTGAAATTTCGGACACGGCGACGAAGGCGGCGGGGGAAACGAAGACGCGGGGAAGGTGCGAGGGAAATAGTTCTCGATTACCGAGAGGGGAAATGTGGCGAAAAAAAAAATAAAAAAATACGCCTCGCATTTGATAAAAAGGCGAATAAAAATTCAAATTCCATTCAAATTAACTTTATTCTCGCGGAGCAGCCGTATATTATAGTAGTTCGCACGCCACGACGTCGACGTTGCGGTTCCTTTTTTCCTCCATATATACGCGTATTACATTATTATTATTACATAGTCGCTCAGCCGTCGGGTCTCGAGTACGAGTGTGCGAATTTAATTTCCTTTCCGTTTTTTTTTTTTTTTACATCGTGCCCGAACGGAAGAGAAAAAAGACTTCTACAACTATATACGTGAGAGGGACAAACTAAAACACTGTGATTAGAACCCTTTATTATGATTAGTATATTATTATGGTAGGTGAATTATAATGATATGTACCGTCATTATTACGGTCGCTTGTTTGGCGACTAGTTACGCCCCCCCCCTCCCAGTTGTCTGAGCTTTGTTTTTCAGCACGAGCTATATAACACACGTTACTAAATATAATATGAGTAACATAATATACACGAGAAAATGATGAGAAATTTAAAAAGCCAAATTTTATTCGATGCTCGAGGAAAACCGTCGGCTAGACGATAGCACTGACGATTTTGTGTGGCACTGCCATTTAAATAGTCCATTTCAGAACTAGAGTGAAACGAATCTTTCCGAACAACTGTAATATCGTGCCACCTACCCACCAGCCTGAGGGTGGGTGCGGTTGGCGGGTAATCGGGTCGGTCCGGTTCTCTGTGGAGGAATTTACTCGGTACACGTGTGGCAAACTTTTCGAACGCTTTATGCGCCAGCTGGCTGACACGGGAACAAAGACTACCGACCTTATAAAAATCCGAATAGGAGGGATTCGCGTTTGCTGCAAATTTCCCGAACGAGACGATAATATAGGTTTCAAATGTGGAAAAAAATATTAAAAATTGAGCAGAGTTAATATAGAGAGTTTTCGCACAAGTTAAAAATAAGGTTTCAATCGTATAACGCTATATTTTTACCTTTTAACCTTTGCAGCGCTCCGAATATCGGTACGGTTATTTGATGACCGCAATCGGTTATTTTAAACCTTTGGCACTTGGAATATGAGATAACGCGAAATCTAAATTTGCTATCACAACGTTATTATATTACCGTATATCTTAACCGAACGTCATTTTTATCGGAGTGTTTAACCACTTTAATCGGCGTTAGCAAAAACTCTACGTTATTACGATAAATTCAGGTAAATCCGTCGTAACTAATATCACAGATAATTACAGTGATTATATAATTATGTAATTCTGTGCTAATATTAGAGGTACACGTTTGTAATAATATATGAAGCGATGAATATTGAGTAAAATCAGATTTTAATTCTACGCGTGAAGTACCTGCACCGCTTTTTTCAATTTAATCTTACTTATTTCTCAAATAACTATAATTACATTATAAAACTTTCAAATTACATTTTTGGAAATTAGTGAGCGAAATTAAAAAAATAAAACATCTCGAATAATATGTTTTGATTTAAAGCTTGTTCGCTATAATATATCGGTAGTTTTCAATGCTCAATACTACTAAGACAACAAATACCATCGGTGCCCTGGAATGTCCTCTTGTAATTTGAAAACTGGAAAATATATTTTGTTTGATCAAAAGTCGCTACACGTTCAGTCGATGGCATATTGTAATATTATATAGTTATAATTACATTAATTTTCAGTTATTTCCACTATTATATACCTTGTATAAGTGCCGTGGGTTAATGAATATTTTCTACTGCGCGCGTAAACCTAAGTGTATAATATTATAATACGTATTATACATTTACGGTTTTGTGCTTTTTCCAAAAACCCTTCACGGCGACGACACGGCATAAATTATATCATATTGCGTATAATTTAACGGACGACGCGCGGGTGGTAAATAAAAAATATGTGTCGCAATATTTATATTATAACACCGCGTCATAACTATATAACTACCTTACCCACCCACCTACCCGCCTATACACACCCACCAGCCGCTCCGGTGTGTCACTGCATATAATTACTTAAAATCCGAAATACGCGGAATTCGTATCGCGCGGTGGTTGTTATTCATCAATTTCAGTGATATCGAACGCTTGAGTGAGGAAAATATTAAAAATGATATACCGTAAAAAAAAATTCATCAAATTCGTCTTCTACCTAGGTACTGCTCCCGAGACGATCGATCTGATGCGCGTTAAATGGCGAAACACGTTTATTGGATCAATTTTTTATTTTAATTTTCGGTTTCTGCACGTCTTGCGGTTACAAAAACATAATATTATTACAACGTCTACAATAATTGAAATTCCAGTCGAATCACGCTATGTCATAACGAAACGCGCAAAATATTATTTAAATCCAATAACAATTATTTTATATTATATTATTTGACGAAGTCTGCAACTAATGGTTTTTAGCCTATATATTATTAGCTCAACGGGTAAAAATAAATATAAATATATTTAAATGTATATAAAATGCCCAGTTGATCAATATAATTTTATTATGTGTTCAATTATTATTAGTAAGCATTATAATATAATTGCATGGATCGCACTGTTTCCGGTTCTTTACTGATGAGGTGAAAATGAGTTAGGCGGTGGCCTATTCTTGTCCGAGTAATGATTACATTCTATTTTCTTTTAATAAACATTACTTTTTTTTAAATTTTTTAAATTTTAAATTCCTAATTTTTTCGCAGACAAGTAAATTTAAAGAGGTTTGTAATAGATATTATATCATTATACTCGATACCTACAGCATAGTTTTAAAATATCCAACGTTGTCATAACATTTGTTTTCTCTCGCCAGTACGTCATCATAATATGTATAAAATATTATCAGAACTAGTTATTAATTGTATACGTGAACAGACGTATCATTTTGAAAACAACTAAATGGTGATGTCAATATAGCAGCGTGTCCCTGGCTAAATAATGCACTTGTAAATGTTAGTGCTTGGGTCCCCATTTGAGTACGATGGTGATATTATTGTAGTTTACAGTATAGAATATTATATTAGGCATTGTCATAGGTTTATGATATTTTTAGTTTTGCGTACATCTGTGCGAACTAGTGGACATATTTTTTTTATCTCATACGTCTTCGTCTACGAAAATAAACGTGTGAACTTTTACAATAATTGATAAAGCTGCCGTCATGGGAAAAAAACACGAGGTTTATTGTCGAATTCAAGCTTGTGAGATTTTTGGTGACAGTATTTTTTGTACGACGATATATGGTATAATCCACAGAACTTTATGTACGTTACGATCGTCAGTCGTTCATAGGTGGGCATGTCTTTCAGCAGTCGCCTTCTCGAGGTGGTGATGAGGGTGTCATACCCCCCCCCCCCTCTCGTCACTTTGGCTTATTTTTATCATGGTAAAGTAATGAATGTATATTTACCGCTGTCTTATAAACGTGGCCTGAGAATAGTCAACAATTTCATATTCCCTCCTCCTCCCACCCCAATTTATATCAGCTAAGCACGCCACTGGTTTTCGGTATGGCGACGTTGCGTTAAAATACAATATGTGACATTGCGTACAAAATAATATGGTTATTAACACTGTTCCGAAAATTTGCGGAATCGCGTCTCGGCCGCTCATAATACATTTTTAATCTATTACTTTGCACGCCTTTATTTGGCCATAGTGTGCTGGTAGGTAAAATGTCCGGACAATATATAATATATATAATAGTCGTTTTATACTTTGAAAATTAAAATCGGCCATTGTGCGCCAGTGACCGATTTTCTACTGCGGTCTTAACGATATTATATATATATTATATAGGTGTTAGGTACATAATATAGTATTGTCATAATGATATCCGTTTTCTCTGGTTTTGACGCAGCAATCAATTAGCGAAAAACGACTGCGATTGCATATAGTAATATGTAAACCGCACTCCGTTTGATATGTATTTTTAATTAAACTATTTTAATCTACGAAAACAATTCAACTGCA
The DNA here is from genome assembly GCA_008086715.1 of Sitobion miscanthi. Taxonomy (NCBI): domain Eukaryota; kingdom Metazoa; phylum Arthropoda; class Insecta; order Hemiptera; family Aphididae; genus Sitobion; species Sitobion miscanthi. Next base: position 9,279,710 of record CM017800.1, on the reverse strand, counting down.
GCTCTCGAAATTTGTCAAATGCAATACGAGAGTAGAAAACTTGAGTTAACCTATAAAAACGATTTATCGGATATCTAATGATAAAATGTAAAACGTTCATAACAATAATAATAATTATTATTATCATAAACAAAACGAAATCAAGTCAAGCAAAAAAACGCCAGTTTTTGGCGGCCATCTTATATTGTTGTCTGAATTAAATATTGTAATATGCGGTCGTACTTAAATTTATGCATTTCAAAAACATGTATCTAAATAAACATTATTACATTGTTGGAAAACTCTGTAGTAGAATCAACATCGTATATATAAAAAGTTATTGGCGGGTACTAGCCACTAGGCAACTTTTATAATTAAATAAACCGATGATGTTATTTTTAATTATTCTTTTAGTTTGAAATATTAATTTTTACTTGGCTCATAGCCCTAGTCAATTAAATATAATAATTTACCATCATTATAATATGCTCGTCCACACAATCGTTATTTATTATTGTAAGGTATTATATTTTTAATTCTATTATGCAAATTTGTGCAGTATAAATATTAAATGTTAGCGTTATTGTTGTCCGGTGTAAAAGTTGAATATTTAAACAAGATGTTTATTTTTTCATAATAATAAGAGTGACTTCTACAAAATTACTGTCGTTTATTATACGGAATACTACATTATGGTCTTTAATTATGTAGCTTAGTTTTTTTTTCCAATGAGTATAAATGAAACAGAAAACTGATTTAAAATGGTATAATTAAACAATAATTATATTAAACAATAAAATATTAATGAAAGCTATTGTTTAATTCAAATGTGTTTTTAAAAGCATACGTGAATGATTTATATTGAAGACAAATTGACAGAAATTAAAATCCTAGCAATAAACATTATATTAATGATAATGTACTTACATAATAGGAACATAAATATCAACCATGACGTTTTTAAATTATAAAAATATATTTTATAAACCGTTAATACGACAATACTGTGTAACTTAAAAGTTGAAATATTAGGCTAAAACAGTATAATATTATTGTACCGTGTTAAATCTTACATGTATGGTTTTAAAGTTATTCTAATCAATTATACGACTAAAGAAATTAAATTCCTATCATCAAGCCGGAAGTCCACAACTCTTGGTAGTTTAACTATAAATAATTATTCTCATTTATCACGAGCAGGTAGCAGACATTAGTCAGAAAAAAAAACAATTGTTTAATTTAGAATTGGACTAATATTTATTTAAATCATTTTAATTAAATTGAAGAACGGGGGAAAAATGGTCATATACGATATTCATGTAGGCGTAAAATCAATGTTTGCGTCTAACAGGCATATAGTTAGGTATGTATTATTCAAAGAGAGCTTGAAATGTAGTCAAACACATAATTCAAAATCACTTATTTTAATTAGTATCTATCGTTCTTTATCATAATGAAACATTTCTAACAAATTAAAGCAATAACATTTTTATTTTTCAGTAAATCGTTAGGTAAATACTTCTTTGAAATGAATGCTTTGTTCGTTTTATGAATACCTATTTGTATAAGTTAAGATTAAAAAAAAAAAAAAACACTGATAATAAATTGAAAATATGTAGTTATAATAATTTTTCAAACATTTTGTTATTACGATTTTTAAAAAACTACATTAAATGTCGAAATAAGTTTTTGTATTAATATCAGTTTATTATACCAAAATACATACCTTTGGCACCTTTGTAAAAGGTAGAAAATGTAGACACCGTAAAATTGTTATTTTATCCTTTGATCATTAGCTGAAACTTTACTAGACTATTAAAATAAAATATACACCTACATCATAAATATGATTATAATCTATTCGACACAAATTACATTGTCCTTAAAATAGCAACTTAGCATAATATATTAAACAACAATTTTACTAAAATAAAATAAATTAAAAGACTATCTAGAAAGTCTAAGGTTATACATTTACGATTCAATTATAAACTAATATAATGTAATTATTATAAATCACAAAGAGATTACTCATAGTTTGTGTACATCAAGATGGGACACCTAACTTTAATTGTATTTAAGGGAGTTATTATATTATTTTAATGAAAAACAAAGATCCTTTATTGCGTAAAATTATAATTTAGTTACTAAATTTCCAATCATTTTTTTTTTATATAATTATTAAATGTAATAATTTATCAATTAACTAAATATACATACATTTTCGCTAAGCATAAAAAATGATGTTTATCCCATCATGGACCATGGCTGTAGAAAATGGGACTTAGGTCTTTATTCATACCACATACAATTGAAGTAGGTACAATATTTATCAGGAATGTGAGAGTTATAGTAATACGTTTCACATTATCTAATGTCTTAATGATAATAGGCACCTGTTGTTATATTTGCTTATTATAGTATATAATAATATACTATAATGTACTAGGTGTATTCATAAGAGAGAATAAATATAAAGCTGAATTTAAAACTTAAAAAAAAAAAAAAAAATAATAACACGTGACATGGTTCGTCTTGTCCCATTGTATTCTTCCTGTTCTATCCCAAATAGTAATATTTTAATTTAACATGTCTATTATTCTTAAAATAATAATAAACTCTACCAAAGTCGCATTAATCGAAACCAAACAATTAACAAACGAGCCATTAAGAATTATATAGGAGTAATAATTAAGAATAAACAATCATTTAATTTCTTATTCGTTATTTGATGATCACAAAATATTACATCGAATATTTCCGTTAAATTCAACACGTCCGTGTACCGTATCATTTGAATAATATTATTTGTTCATATCAAATGACATTATTATAGTGTGACCAACATGCTACATTTTTTGTTTAAATTTTTTTTTTTCCCAAATCTCCTCAATGGTTTCCGTGATACGACGATGTCCCATCCTACATATTATTATCATGTTATAGTCCTCGTCTTATCCAGGTTTCCCCCGTAGAGTTGTATAGTTATTTAGTGTAACTATGTGTTCTATGTTTAAAATGAATTGACAATACCACGTGTTTCAAACAATTTGGTACATCTTCCCTCATAATATGTGGTCAGTCTTCAATATAAGATCGGAATTTTCGACGAAACGTGTTGCGCACCGAGTGGGTATAATATTTTGATTCAACAATAATAGCATTTGAAAAGAGTCGTACGGCTATTGTAAAGCAGAGATTCCTGACAAGTTAAAATACAAGTTTATAAACTCACCTTGAAGTCGTTCGAAACGGAAGTTTGCTTGAAGTGGTGAGCGGACTTGAACGTGCGGTTCAAAGTGGACCGGATGAAGTGGTAGGGCGCAAGTGTGCGGAAGTGGGCGCTGGTGAATGCGACGAGGGGCTGCGTACGTCCGGTCAAACCAGAAGCGATAGCCGTGGCAGATGAGTGGAGGACTGTGAAGGAGACGTACTGACTTTCGACGGCGCTGACCTTTGAGCAGTTGGACTAAAAAATATTTTTAAGTTCATTTTTACGTTGTTTTTCAGACTTTGGTTGGTCATTCGTATAGTATACCTATTACCTACAGTAAAGATTTTGCGACGACTGAGTTATATTGTATCGTTTTATTTACGTAGTGCCATAGACATTGTAAACTCGAACGGAAAAGTGAACCGACGACGGTTAATTTAAACTGAAAATTATATAATATTATATTTTTGTTTGTGATAGCTCACGACTTGTCGAAAAAAAACAATATTTTAAAGCCACGCGTAACTGTAAAAAAAAACATAGCACACAAACCCCGCCGCGGACTTATTCGCACTGACCCAGATATAATATAGCCAGAAAAAATAGAAGACTTTAATGTTTATAGAAATTATTTGATTATTAAAATAACGACGATATCTCTTGACAACTATATTTAATTTTACTCATCAAATACTACGGCCATAGCAAGTGGAGGGAGGACGAAGAGAGCGCGAAAAAAATATGATTTTCATTAAAAATGAAATATTAAATGTCAACAAATGTACGACTAAATGAACAGGTACTATTTTTATTGACTGCATCGCATTGTTAAAATATTATTACATCATGCTTTATTGGTAAATTGATGTTGGCATTTAATGATTTACCTGTATTTAGTCTATATTTGTTTAAGTTCGCTTAGCTTTATCCTTCATATAAATTAATATAATATCAACGACTATTGTTATTTCATTTGTAATCGTTTATAACTGTAAAACACCACCACAAACGTTCCATTTTTTTTTTTTACAAGATTCGTACACTAATGTAACGTAGATCAGGATACACCTCCACGTACTGCCAGCCATCGATAACTACGGCTGTATCGAATACGTAAGTCTTGTCAAAGATTTTAATTTCATATTATGAGTATAGTATAGTAACGGATCTATATAATATTATGGTTTTTTTTTATTTCTACCACCGCGGGACATCAATTCGTGGACATTGTAACACAAACACGGATAGGTTATCATTTATACATCAAATTTAAATTCAGGTACAATGGTACACATTAAATTATAAAAATTTTGGTCGGGGTTTTAGATTATACTTTAAACGCACGTTTATGTTTTTTGATAAGAAGTTTTGATCGCGGGTTGTATCATCATGTGATATGAGTGATAATATAATATTATTGTTACACGGCTTAATACAGAAACCATAATATTTGTCTACAATTTATACATAAAAAGAATACAATTATAAACCCCCATCCGAATAATTGAAATACGATTCGTTTTAACATACCGTAATATACTAATATCCACATCGCCGTCTTGATATTATGCGAAAACACGTCTTTGGAATTTGATGAATGCATACACGAATGTTTCTAATTAATTCAAAATATATATCTGACGGCGTAGGTAGTCGGGTTCAGGAATAATAATTATGCTAAAACCTAAGTATAATATGCGCGTGCACCGTTGCAGCGAGCGAATATATTAAATTTAAGTAGGTAGATAGGTTTCACCTATACCGTTTTAGGATTTCTCGAACGAGCGCTTTTGTCCGAGGAATCGAGTGTCAACGAAAACGAATCGTCTGAAAATGAACGGTATGAATATTCTATTCTTCTAATTAATAAATTGTCTTAAATTCTAAAGGTACGATATAGAATATTATATTATAAACTATAAAATACGTGTAGTAAAGTCACAATACAATGGAACCGCATGGCCGTGGACAAATAATTTCCTAAATCACAATACATATTTTAATATCGCGTACTACTAACCTATATAGTCCAGGGCCTAGGCTAATAGGCTATGGTAGTATGACCTCATAGAAAGTAAAATATACGTATTTAATATAGGCACTTGTTAAAAATACCTATGAAATAATAAAATGTTTTGTACAATTAATGGGTTTTAAAAAGAATATTCGAATGAAAAATTATAAATGATGAATACAATAATATATGATATAGTTATGATTAAAAACACTTTTAGTTTATTTTTATTCGTCTATGAGAGCTTTAAAGGAACACGATATTCTGTCTATAAATGTGTTATTTTTGTAAGTATATATATATATATTATATTTGTTGACTTAGAGTAGATAAATCCGACAGACAAATCCCCTACAATTCAGCAATAAATCTGGTATAAAAGTTAGCTTGGATTTTTTTTTTATTCACCATAATTTTAAATTTCAAACCACGAAGTATTTATCTAATCAACTTAATTTTTTTAAACGTAGTCATTGAAATCATATTCTCGCGTAATAGCAAAAAAACAAAAATATCTCGAAAATCTCGAAAATCGGAATACGCAATGCGTTGTATGCATAATACGTAATAGTGATTCACAAAATAGAACAATTTTTTTTTCTCGTATCGCTCGACGAATCGGTGAACAGTTTGTGCGCCATGTGGTGGTGTACTCGTGTTATACGTATACTGTATAATAATACGATAGGACACCGGAAATTTATTAGACGACGACTTTAATAATAAACGCACCGCAGTAGAATACGACAATATCGTTTCGTCAATGAACTAATGAAAACATTTTCGATTTCTCGCGGTGGGACTATATCGATGTGGGGGGGTGTCGAACAAAATCCAAAAACCTCATCGACGACGGCGCCGGTTCGACGGGGCTGTTGCGCGCGTCCGCGGCGGTTATAATACTTGTTGGTGGTGGTGCATGTCCGCGGAGTAACCGCCGCCGCCGCAACCATCCGATATTTCGTCCTGTTGAATGCATTCGCGCAGGGTGAATCTGGGTCTCGGGGATTCATGGTGGGGCGCGTGTGGGTGGGAGGGGTGGTATACATTCTATAGTAATAATAATAATAATAATAATAATATGACAACGCGCGGTGAACCCGTATAATACAGCCGCAACGATATTAATATAACAAATAATATCCGACACGCACACAGAGCAGTCGTAGTAGAGTTGCGGTGAATAATAATAATAATAATAACAATGATAATAATAATAATAATAATAATAATGTAGTGCGAAACTGCGAAACGTGCGACGGCGGCAGTTCCGGCGGATAAATACGATGACGGATGGGCTCGCGGCGGCGGGCAATCGATCAAAAAAACGTAATCGTAAGTCGTACATATTATATATACGCGGAATGGCTTTAAATATATTATTATTATTATTGTGCGTGAATACGTATGCGGAAGCGCCGCAGCCGCAGGTTTGTAATAATAAAAACGTCGGTCGGAGGCGGCGGCGGCGGTGTTTTTAAAAGATTTAAGCGGTGAATAAAATTAGAGAGAGAGAGAGAGTAAAAAAACGGAAATTAAAACAAAAATCTACAACTGCGGCGCGCACGGACAATATTATAGGTATGTATAATATATTATTACAAACAAAACGTTATAAATTCGCATAATAACAATTCGCGTGTATTAATGACGCGACGTCGTCGTAATGCGAACGCGCGTCAAAAATAATAATATGATATAATATCTAATGCCGCTGCGTAACAATATAGGCATTAGTATATTATTATAACGTGTGCCTCGCGTATTGTTTGTTATCATAATAATATAATATACGGCGGCGGCGGCGGCGGTAATTGTTGATGTCATATTTTATCATTATACGAACCGTATTGTACCGTGAAAAAATAAACACATCATCAGTGGCGTTGTAATAATATTGTTATCACTGTGTCGGCAAGTCTGACGTGATCGGGTGGCGGCGGCGGAGGGATGATAGGCATCGTATGATATTATATTTTATTATCATAATAGTCGTCCCGCGAGCATTGTGCCGCCGCTCGCAAACACCGGCGGCGGCGATGGTGATAAATTTCAATTACGCGCGTCGGTCATCAACCGCGGCGCTTATTACTATTATTATTATTTTACGATTATATACTATCATTATCGTTACTGTTTTTGTTGCCCGTTCGCAGATTATTCGCGTGTATATGTATATTATATGTGCCGGGTCGGCGTGTACCGAATATTATTATAATAATAATAATAATATCTTTGTCGCGCTGCGTGACGCACCGGCGGAGAGAAGATTCGTGAATCCTAATTATACGTCACGGCGTGTGTGCGTGTGTGTGTGGAAGGGGCGGTTGATGATGACTGAAGAGGGGGCACGAACCGATGGGCAAGGGGAGGGTCGTCATCTCCTATCCCCGTCGCCCCTCGCCGGCAGTACGGCCGCCGGCCGGTGTTCATTGTGTTGTTGTTGTTGTTGTTGTTATTATTATTATTATTATTATTATTATTACTCGGGTGGTTTTGCTCGGTACGCAAACACAATGCGGCGTCCACACCCCTCCCCCCCTCCCCATCATAATCCCTGCGCTCCTGCACCGCCCTAACCTCCTCACCCTGCTCTTTCCCCGCCCGAGGATTATATTAGCACGTATAATACGCACGCATACACCCACATTATATGATACACACGTACGGGATCGCTCGCGCCATGTACACGCGACGGCGACATTTACGCTTTGCGGTAGCGTCACGACCCGCGTGTGGGTGGCGGGCACCGAAGAGGGGTGGATGGGTGTGGGTGAAGTGTCCGGCGGAGCCGCTCTTAATTACCACGGCGGCGGGGGGGCATTGATGATGCTGCGGCGCCGAGTCGTTACCGCACACCGCCGTCACCACCGACGACGACCCCAAGTGAAAATAATGTAATAAAACTGTTTCGGTACGAAATATATTGAAATACACAAGTGCACTGCGATAGGTATGATATTATAGAAAGACAGCGATGCACATTTTAAACCGTCCACAAAATAATATCTTAGATAACCTCACCGCGATTTTGTAATATATTTTAGAGTCGAAAACCCAACAGTAGGTCACCACGCCTATTCCTGGTTTATATCCTGAGAAAATATTCCACTTGTTCGTGTGACGTGTACGAGGGAATGAGTTCGAAATGACTGAGCCACGTTGAACCTTTCAAGTTATTTGATTAGAACGAATACAATTTCCAGTAAATTTTTGATCGGTTTCTCGGAAATGTTGTGAAACGTTGCAACGTGTTTTCTTCGAATTAAAATCAGAGTTGATATCGTGCCGCACTATCGCAACTAGAATCATTCGTTTGAGGGGAAAATAAAATATTTTTTCGTGGTCACAGAATACATTTTAGACCCATGCATTTTACATGCCAGTGCATAACACAGCCAACCATACTTATATACACACAGAAATGATAATCTACGACAAACACAACGACATGGCCGATGGTGGAATGAATAATATATTGCAGTTTCCTAGAAAGTGTTCCCTAGAATAAATAGAAAATAGTTTTTAAGCAAATATAGTACATTTATAGTATTATACGAAAAGGTAAGGTTGTTTAAGTATAAAAACTGTTTAAAATTTCAGAACAAATATAAGTAAATAAGAAAAAACAACATTGTTGTACCAATAGTAACGTAATGAATAAGGCGCACATATTTTTGAGAGGAAATATCGACAATCTAAAATAAACTCCAAGGATCGATTTGAGCATAATTATTATCCCTCACATTTGATTCGTTTTCTAGTTGGGGGGGGAGGGGGCAATAACTTTTTGTTCCAAACATTGTACTTAAAGTTATAACTATTTACCAACTTTGGCGTATACAGAGGGAAAACATGTAGGTATCCAACAGTAAAATGTGTAAGCCGTGATTATAACTTGTAAAACTCTGGACTTACTGAACTTCTATACAGATTTTTGAAATACTTTATAATGTATTTTATTAATAATATATTATTTATTTATTCATAAGTAGTCTATAATGTGTAGAGGAGCGTGGACCCTATGCCCCCCCCCCCCCATAAACGGTGCGTTATACTACAGTTGAATCAATATCATGTATTACGGCTCTAAAAATTGTTCGAAAACCGGAGAACACTATACCTGCTGAGTTTATAACTGTAACTTTGGACTAGAACAGTAGAATGTCATAATAAGTCCTCGAAATCTATGGAAATAAAATACTTCATACGATGCCCCACGTGGCGTTCACTTAAATCATATGCTTATATACCTAACAAAGTTTGCACAGTGCCTAAATGTAAAAACTTATATAACCTAAATTTATAATAAAAATAACAATTAAAAGTTATTGTACTGCAATTGGATGGTGTTTGAAAACCTAATTTATTTTTGGAAATTATGAATTATAAAATAGTCGGAAAAAATGTAACTACAAAATATTTACAATAACTTGTATAGAATATTTTAGAAATTGTCTGGAATTTTCATAATTTTCAAATTAGTTCAAAGCTATAATTTATAATAGACATTAATGTATTTTAATTAAGTGCAAACGACATTAGTAGATACAACAAAATGTCCAAAATATGAAATTGATTATATTTTAAATTAAAAATGATTATTCATCAATTATTGTTCTTTTTACTTTTTTATTGTTATACCCAGAATCTTTTGTAAAATATTAATAAATATGAAGCTCAAGATTATCATTGTCGATTTTTCCGGAATAATTAATAATGAATATTAATATTTTACTGGAACTGGGTAAAACTACCGGCAAACTTATTACTTGTTAAATATATTATTATTTCGTCATACAGATCTGGATTTAAGAAGAATTCAAAGTAGGTAATCATATTCCCGAGATCTAGAATAAGTTCTCTAGTAAAAATAAATAGTAAAATGTTTTGTTTTAGTAAAATTGCATAAACTATCCAATAATATCATAGTATTAACATAATATAAAAATAAAAGTTGTTTATATAATATTATGTACTGTGGTGTTTAGCATATTTCTGGCTGTTGAAAAAAATATAAGAAGAACCCGTACCGTGTTCATTGTTGATACCGTCAGGTTTATAATATATTTCCTGTTCTTATCATTCCCACCTTTAGTTATCTACACACACTACGGAATTGACGTGATGTGCCCGATACGGGTCGCGCAGGACTAAATGAAGATGACGGAAATTTCAATTAGGTCAATCACAATAATAATAATATGTCTATCGACATTTAAACAATATTGTAATAATGATAAAAACTATTATTATAATAATGAAATACAATTTTTATTTTCACTTAGAATAAAATGTCTGTATAATAATATTATTACCGTAGTCGGAATATGATAAAAAGTATAAAAATCGCTGAAACCTAGATCAAAGCTGCATTCGTTCGCTTTATTTCAACAAACAGTATCGTGGTATCCCATGCGTATTATACGCATATTTCATACAGCACGTTAATACCATAGGAAGTAAAACGGATAATGATTTGTTTTTATTCCACTCAAAAGATATATAATATGTACTCATGAAAATGCACATACACACGACGCATTACGATGGAATATTATAATATATATATATAGTTATGATAAAACATCACTATAATATATCTGTCGGAGACGTTTCCTTTGAGAAGGTAAATATTCATTTAGCGAAACACGAATTCCAAAAGACCCTCAAGTATCATATTATTTTAAAACAATAATAATAATAATTACACGCGGAAATGAAATCATTTGGTGATGCGACGCGTTTTAAGTAATAAGTATATAGTATTGCACCAGGATATGGCCGTCATCGTTGTAGCATTATTATTATGATACGCATACGCATTATACTGTACCTCGGTTATTCTTGCAAAGAATGACTGTCCGTGTCTTATTCATCGTTCGCTCGAGAGTCTCTTCAAACGAACGAAAGTAACGAGTGAAAGGGTTTCCGACTTTTGTGCATAATATTTGATACAATACGCGTATTAAAATAATATCGCGTGGCTGTGATATCGTGGTGACGCGTTAATAATACACAACATCGTGGCGGCGGGCGTTTTTTCTGCTAAAGCAAAACATTTTTTTTTTTAAGTTTACAATATTGTTTTCTCAAAAATTATCATTACTAATGTATGGTACCTTTATTATAGTATGAGCAAGCAAATAAAATTAACAATATTAAACGACACGAATAGATTTTTGGCAACTGAAAAATGTAGAAAAAAATGGTGGAGCGTTCATCTCGAAAGTTAAATGTCTAATGCTGCTTTTATCCAATTAATTGCATCATCGTTCATCCACGGCCCTGTAAAGTTCCCGCATTGATCCTCTCAATGCACAATGGAGCAGTCTTTCGGTGTACCTACGGTGGATAGTCTGAGAGGGATGTCCTCAATACCAGTCTGAGAAGTCAACCGTTTTTTATTTGTAAAGCAACTCTATACAGTATGGAGCGCCCGTGTCCAGTGCGTAGACACTAAAGACGGTTTAACACGATCAAATATCATCGATATAGCTGACATCCCGGTACCGGATTGCCTATAGTCAGGAGAATGAAAAGCTGATGCGCTCGGTTCTGGTGGTGAATTTCTGTCATGGTTTCGCAAAAGCGTGCATTTTGAAATATTAGATTTAGATATAAAAATCCTATAGCAAAATATAATAACTATATAGCCCTATAGTTACCCATTTTGGGTTGAAAAACGAAACAGAAAACATACCCCGAATGTCTGAATATATGTGTACAAATGTTGATGATAATTCATTCACTAGTTTTCAGTCTATAAACCATACAATCGTGCATTAGTTATTATAATATGTATATATGTGTAAAGATAAGGTTATTTATATAAATTAAAATATTTCATATAGAAATAAGTATTGTATTGTTATAGGTGTTAATAGGTAAGTACCAACAGAGATTTTATAAATAATAAACCTTCTTTGACTTCATACACTAGAATCGGCACGTAATCATAATATGGCAATGAAAACCGTGTCCGTATCACGATGACATAACAAAAGTCTACTATAACATTAATTTCTAAAGTTTTAAGAAATAGAAATTGTCACTTTTCAGAAAGTTTAGATAAAGTCCAAATAAAGAAATAGTGAAGATTAAAATGCATATAAAAGAAAGAAAAGAAGCACTAGTAGCCATAATTTTAGACACATAAGACAAATTACATGTACCTACCTATAATTAAATATGAAAAAAAAGACCCAACAAATCGGACTGAATCGACTAGAAGTTCTTAGATGGGCTACAGTAAAAAAAATGTATTGCGATGGGAAATGGTTAAAAGAAATCAAGCGCAACTTTAATTCAATAAATAATTGTGATGTATTTTTGATCAAAATTATATCGTTTTATTTTTTATTTTTAAAAAAAATTGTCATGTAAATATTCTACGTTGTTAATATTGTTTTTGAATTTTGGTTCACATGACTAAAAGTCCCATGGTTATACGTAGTGTTGAGTTCAGATAGCAAAAATAACATCTAGATACATATTAGATTACTAGCTAAATTAATATCTAGAATAATATGAAGATAGAATATTCAATTTTTATCTAGATAAATATGTAGATAAAACTTAAGTATAAAATATATATACTGAGCATATAGACATGCAGTACCAATTTCCAGTGTATGACAAATACATCTACCCCAAAATCATGGTTGAATTAAGTACTAATTAGTATTTAGTAATTACTACTTGACATATATTTTCTGGTTTAAAAAACTGGTTAATAGACTTTTTATATCATATTTAAACTATAAATTAAAATAAGTAAATAAAACTTTATTCTTTTTGAAAATATTAATTATTCAACACAACATAAATAATTAAAAGAACATACAAAATAATGCAGGCTTGTTTAATTTTTTGACTCGCAACATAGGAACATCTCAAATGTTTTATCTCCTAGACGGTTTCTCCGGTGTGTCAATATTTGGATTGTTTCACTAAAGAGTCATCCGTTTGGAACTGAAGATGGAATAGTTGTGTTGTATTGTAAGAACACTTGTTTAACTATGGGATAATCTTCTAATACAGTAATTTCTTATTGTTTAAATTTGGAATAACCCGTATTCTGGTATCTGTATTGATATACGATTTTAACGGACGGAAGGATGCCTTACTGCTATTGTTATTATTAACTGCGGTAACCGCATAGAATACAATTATTGCGATTTGCCAGGAAACAGCACTAAAATGTTATTATTTTTTTGTACTCAAATTGTGATAATATTATAATATTTTATGTAAAAATGACTAAATGGGTAAACTATTATTGAAAAAAACACGTCTATTACACAAGATATCTATTAGATATTTATGTAGATTTCCGTAATTTAAATCTTAGATACCAATTAGATACTATTTTTTTTATTCATCTAGATAAGATGAAGATACTTAATTTGAATCTAGATAAATTTATCTAGATATCACTCAAAACTGGTTATACGGTCAGAACCTAATATAATACAAGACTTAGACAATCATAATATATATTATATACTGATGTTACGGACATTTTAATAACTAGTTAAACGGTAGACAACTTGATTTGTATATTATATCATTTGTTACAGAAATCGGAATATTGTGTACATTGTGTACCTACACGTATATTATACATCTATGCATTGTCAGTTGAATGACATCCATATCTGTTGCAGACGTTTTCTTTTGAAATACGAGAGCGATATTCATTCGGAGAAACACTCGTTTGAAAATACCCACACACACCCACTCATAAATATTGTGCATGGTAATAATCGTAACGAGCGCGAGTCAATGATGGGATGGGATGTATTTTATGATATTGTACAATACTGTAGTTTTTTTTAAGTTGTAATTTATACGGATATGTACATAATATCATAATGTTAGTATTACTCGGTAATTCCCGCACGGCGAATGAGTGAGTGTCCGGGAGGTCTTATTCATTCACACGAGAGTCACTTCAAACAAAACGAAAGAATAAAAGCATAAAAAGCTTTCCGTACGCCGCGCCGGCTACGAACACAAATAATTCGTAGCCAAGTAATACGAAACTGCTGCCCCGAAAGTTTTATTAAAAAAAAAAAAGAAGAGTAAAACCGTCTGTAAAATGTTTTTGACGGATAAATTGATGGAAATAACTTTCGAATTTCGTGCGGAACGTTTCGAACGCTGTCGTAACATCGTTAACATACAATGTATGATTTGTGTATTTGAATATTATTGCGTGAACGTATAGTTATATTTTAAAGTCCCGCTCCTGTTGTGCGTCTGATTCTCAATCCATACATCGAAAATGGGGAACAGGGGAACGACATTTCATCTAAGCAGGAAGTGTATAGCTCAAAGTAGCGACCTATCACCAGTTGATGCCTAAAACGTTTTTATGATTATATACCTGAAACCTACAACACTATATTATACAATTATAGCTACTTTCTCCGATGACATAACTTAATTATACTTCCAAACAAAAAATATGATACAGCTGCCCAATTCCCTAAGAACATGTCAACTAGAGACTTCAACTTCAAACCAAGCTACAACCAACTCCAAACTACATAATACATTTCGTCTTCTAAAAAGTCAAAATTAAATCTCAAAGGTAAACTGCTCCTTAACAAAGAATATGTGATCAGACCAGTTTGATCAAATATGGTTTACTGGTTTGGAGAGCTGCCAAAGCATCTAACATCCACCGGATCTAAACATTCCAAAATATATCACTACGTATTATTACTGGTGCCTCATTGTATCTAACTAACACTATACTCTGTTCCAAAAGAGAACGGTCACTTTTCGCGCATACAACTGACGGCAGTGCAAAAGCCAAACTTCCCCTACCCCACCTTCCTAGCCAACGATCGTCGACGTCTTCGAGAAACGACGGCTAGCGAGGTGGGGGAAGTTTGGCCATTGCACTGCCGCAGCCGTCAGTTGTATGCGCGAAAAGTGACCGTTCTCTTTTGGAACAGAGTATATAATATATTAGGTACACAAATATCTATAAACTATGACATCTGATGAACTCGCCAAACTTCAGTCCTGCAAAGTTTTCATTTCAAATTAATCACCGGCACTAACCGTTTAACGGAAAAAACAAAATATTGTCCCTCTATATTTTGTTCCTGATAAGTGATAATCTTCATCGCCAGCTGGAACGAAACTGGAATGAAGACTTATCAAACTAATTAATAAATAATCAAACGAGGTGATTCCAATGGGTAACTTTCTGTGCACACTATATATATTATGATATCGTTACCATCGTCACTACCATAATATTATTACTCATTGAACCCCACATCGTTATTGAACAGATTGTTTCGTTTAACATTTTAATAAAAAATAAAATACGATTTCCAAGATTAAACGTCTGACATCGATTTCATTTTCACGTGCGCATTATAATATACTATGAATAATTTACATTTTCCCGCAAATTTAATATTATCACTTTCGCTGTCGACCGGAATAAATAATAATAACATTTATTTTACGAATTTCACGGATGCTCAGAAACGTCAAAAATGTCGGACGAATAAATTATGGCGGCGGAGGCGTATCGTTATATGACGTTGTGTCATAATAATTATCTTGACGGACGTGTTTGTTTAAAAATGTTGTTGTTGTTGTTGTTATAGTTTTAAACATTAAGTCGGCCGAAGGTGGACGGTATAGGTATTTGCGTCATTTGCACATACAACACACGAGAGTCGTGTCGAACTCGCCTCGTCGTAATATTGTTACATCCGAAAGGCACCGTCGGGACTAACAATGTTTTACACCAGCCTCGGCGTGGAGACCTTTGACGGGCGTACAAGGGCGAGGGGGGGTCGGTGGCGGGCGTAAAGTCAGATTTCATCTAACCTTTCGTGGACGGGTCGTCGAAATCGCCGCGGCGAGTGTTCTACGGGAACGCCGTTTTAAATCCTTCCCGCGGTGCGTGTTCGACGCACGCGCGGTTCCTCGTCGGCCCCGCAAAGGCCGATTTTCAGGAGGCCGCAAGACGGACCTTCTTCCCCCCCCCCATCCCACCTGTCGCCGCCGTAGACGTCACACACGTGATTTTCGCGCGTTTCATTTGGCAAAATAATTACTTTTAAGCGCTGCACTCGCGACTGCAGCACGCGCGTGGCAAACTATTGTTTCAAACTCGGCGGGAGGCGCCACCGCGTTCGTCTGGTCCGCGGAACAATAATTACTCACCGCCGGCCAAAACCGCGTGGGGCGTGCCGTGTCGGCACACAAATCACGCGAAACGAAATAGACATTCCGAGCGAATAATTGTGTTTTGGATATTATGATTAAAATTACAACGTGGTGTTTGTTGGAGACGCATAGGTATACGATATTGTACGTTGCTACGTTGAACGCACACCTCAGACGTGCAAATCGTAAATCGGCCATAGAGACTGTATTCATGTAACACGTTGTCATGGTCATTATCGATATGATTGTATTTAGTGTTGTTATCGGTATCGTCGTAAAGAATATTATAAAAATAATAATATAGTTATTGATATCATCATAATCCCCAGCGGTCGACGACTATGCGTTGTTATCATGGTGGACAATATAAGATAAAATGTCCGTAATATATCGTTATTCGTTATAATATTATGATACAGTCGAGTCTCGATAACTCCAATGTCGAGGGAGATAAAAATTAATTCAACTTGTGTATTTTTGAATCACATAAATCGAATTTTCTTGAAAAAAACTAACTCGACTGTATGTTATAATATTACTAGCCGATCCTGCAAGCCGGCCTCGGTGACGAATCAAATGCTCGCGGATTTGCCCTTTATTAAACTCCGTTAAAATACGTAAGTTGCACACGTTTTGAACACAGTCGTTTGGGGCGGTTTCGTAACCAGTAACAATGCCGCATATAAAGTATAAACCAAAATGTACTAGATTTTTGCGAGCTGATACAAAATGCAAGCGTGAGCTACTCTGTATAAAAGTGACCGTTATGGGTTGTAAAACGAAACTACGAACCTCAACCGAGTCTCGAGGAGTCTATACTGACACCACTTTTATTGAAAACGATCCAGTGGGTTTCGTGTCCATAGCGAATGAACGAACAAACATTCATATCCATATTATATTACTAGCTACCGTGTCCAGCGTTTATTCGTAGATTGGTTACCGTATACATAATATTGTTACAACGATTGTTTTCATTAAGATTTTACACCAAACATTCATCGTAGATATTTTATACTAGCCTGCAGTTAATGCCGCAAAATATCAACGTCATTTGATTATTGAATAATATACAATTAGGTGTTCAATATTAAAAATATGACCAAATGTCTTTTTAATTTTTACGTGGAATTATAGTTTATTGCGTTATATTAAAATACGTTTAGGTTTAGCAGCCAGAAATTTAGCATGCTTATGTATAGTTTGGGATTGCTTACACACACACACACACACACAAAGAAACATTCATATGTACCTGCAATTGCATATTATGTACTGTAAGTACCAATTTCGTTGTGCATATATCGTGCACGTGGTTTTCTGATTTTGTTTTGATTTTCCGCAGGTCATAGCAAAACAATTGTTACGTATTGAATATTATAGTGTCGATCGTTTATATAATATGTATTACTCGATGGAAATTGGTTTTGACCTTTTTATACTTTATATACACTCCCTTTTTACCAATGGTCGGATGGTAATTCACTCTCCCTTTAACATTTTTAAGGATATATTTCCAGATAAAAATGTTAAAAGTCAACTAGATTATTGGAAGTAAACACACTGACAAAAAATGGTTAAAATCTATAGATTATAATATTAAAATAGGTCTTATCATATAAGGACACTGTGAAAATTAATGTGCTCAAAGTTCAAAGTTCAAACTGATTAACTATCTGTTTTGTGATGGTTTGATTTTTGATTAATGCAATTTTTGTCATCTGTCATCAATGTAACCCCCCCTCCCCCTCCTTACAGCGGAGTACCTATAAATCCCTCTCCCACCTGATAATGTCCGCTGTTTTACACAGTTTTAGCGATTTCAATAGTAATATTTTATTGTACTACGTACGTATGTAATATTTCTTTTACAATAAAAACGCAATGCTGTTACTTATAAATAAAACTAATAAGCCATTTACATATTATATTGTACAATAATGATTTATCACATAATATAGCGAAATTTAAAATATTAATTTTACGTATTCATATATTATACTAGTTGACCCGGCAAACGTTGTTTTGCCATATAAATTATTTCTATTGAATATTTTGGTAGTCAAATAAATAATAACTAAATCATTGCAATTGTGTGTTGATGTGTTATATTGATAAAACACCAAATATTCATTTTTTTTTTTTTGAATTCAATATATTTTTATTATCTTGACTAACAAATTTCAAATTACATCTCTATCACACATTATGAAAATTAAAAAAACTCTGTCTGTCTCTTAGTGCGATTGAGTGTACGATATTTTTAGTGAGTCCATCTTTAGCCAACACAAACAAACTGGATGGCTTACCCCGCGAGAACATGCCAAGTATAATTTCCGTGCGAAAAAAAACGGTATACCCAAATCTAAGCCACAAACAGACATCGTTTGGCCTTGAGTTTATTGATTGTCATTGCAAATATCAATCTCATTGGAAATTGAACCCGTTTGAATTCAATTGGGACATCCGTAGTAATAATAGGGATTCGTGGTAGTAATACATCTTCTCCTTGGAACTTTCCATTCAAAATGCTGGTAAACATAACGTTTTTCATCAATTTTTTAATGACTAATCGCGTGACATTGCACAGCCTTGGTGGGTTCAAATTACGAAATAATAATAGGAGATCCAACCTTCAGTTGTAAATGGTGTGGTGGCATGCCTGGCCAATCCAATGAGTTCAAAAACTCTGCTGGATAATTAACAGTTTCATTGGTATCGCAAACTGTATCGACAGATTTGCATGACACCAAGTCCTCTGGCAACAACTGTTGTACCTATCTTGAAATTTAAAACGTCAACATCCACATTTTTTGCTGCCAAATTACTCTTTGTGCCAGTTACTCATGGTTCAAGTATTGTGTGTGTATATCAGGAAATATCTGGTCAATGAGATCATTTTGCGAATTAATGGTTGTGCAGAAATCGTTTGGCCATTTTCTGCATCCAGTATTTTCATGTAAGCTACTTTTCCTTCGCTGATATCAAAAAGTTGTTTTGAGAATGATTCAGCGGATGGATCTTGAAACATTTGAATGTGCATATTTGCTTTCAGAAATAAACAAATAAACAGATAAATAAATAAACAAATAAATAAATAAATAAAAAAGTAAAAATAAATAAGTAAGTAAGTAAGTAATTAATTAATTGAGTAAGCAGGTAATTAATCAATTAACTAAGTAAATAATAATAATAAATCCTATAACCCAGAGTAACCATTAATAAACAAAAATTTCTATCGTAAATCTCAAAATTCCTGTTTGAGCACCTCCCGGGGGTGATCAATTCCCTTTTTAATAATTAGCCTAAAACGTATTCTCAGACCTAGCAAATATACACCGAAAATTTTATCAAAATCGGTCGAGCCGTTTCGGAGGAGTTCAATCACTAACACTGGGACACGACAATTTTATATATTAGATATAGTTATATATACTGTTGTAAACGCTATTATAATATGGACGACAGTTTTCTGGAAATATTTCAATTTATTTTTTGCAACAGAGCGTTGGCAAACCATTATACTTATTTTTTTTTTGTTGTATATAATATTGAGACGCTGTATAAAGTAAACATTTCAGTACTAAAGTGTACTTAAAACGAAAAAATAAACGAATACGTTATAATATCAAATATTTCACTTGATACGATATTTGCATACGAAACCACCGTTATGCTGAGGTGCGTTATCTACTTACTTAAGTCTCTGTTTAAAACACTTTAATTTTTTTTCATACATTTCCTTCGCAAATTGTATATCTAATTGCTTATTTTATTTTAACGTCCCGCCAGCTCTACCAATTTTGAAGGTAGCATGGAAAAGTAGGTATACAATGTGCCAATTATACAAGTTAGTATATCATAATATAGTATTGTTTTATAATATTGTAGTGTTTTTTGATTGGTTTTTTAATGATCTTTTCAACGATGAGTGAAGTTATAACAATATATATTTTTGGTCTGATCCGAGTACGGTTTATCAGAACCTTTATTATGACCTATAAGTAACAAGAACCGTTTTAATTTCATGTCGAATAAATCTTTCATTATTCTACCGGAACACGTTTTCTTGAAGTAATCGTTACTGCGGTAGATTAGTGTAAAAAGTATTTTAACCGTTAAGGTAATAATAATATAATAATCATTAGTCGATAATGAATTATTTGTAAGAGTTAACATTTTTTTATACTAATCGATTGCTACAACCTAAAGCTTAATAATTACTAACTATACACACAAATCATTTGATGCACCTATAGTATTAATAATATTATTATTATTATTTTTTTTAAATTTTCATTTCCTCTAAAATGAATAACTAATTAATCTTCATTGTACCGAGGTCTAACCACGCTGTAAAATAATGAATCCATCTAAATTTTCTCGAATATACTGTTTTAGTACAGCGCGTATTACGATTATGGTTATACATAATATATTGTACAATGCAATTGTTATCACAAATATTATTCAATACTTCATGGTGATATGATATAATACTATCGCGTATTTCCTATACATTACTTCACTTGGATATTTTTATAATATTGGGTACTTTTAATTCAATGTACCTAATTATAATATATGGACATGTATTGAATTAATCACGAAATTTGTCGTGTAAATAAAAAATAATAATCAGCCTTATTGTACAAGTCAATAGGAAGAATTTTCATCGAGAGCAAATATTTTCTCTGCGCGAAATAGCTCTGGAACTTCTTTGCGAGTCCTACTATGCTAAAAACTTTCGATTTTGATAGTAAATATGATGATTTTTTCCTTATAATATAATGGTGTATACATATACATATTATTATTGTGCAGTTACGCCCACTTAAGCACGTACGTTGTTGAAATTGAAAGGTTTTCGAACAGTCGTCAAGGGCGTTTTTTTTTTCCAAATAAACATACACACATTTTAAGAAACTGTGTACTATATATATTATAAAATACCGCAGTACACTGTGGAGCAGTGTTCTCGATGTAAAAATCAATTGCGATTTCTAAATAGAAGTAGTTGGCCAAGACTAAAAGCCATAATTTATTATTTTTGTATAATATACCAACGTAATTAATTAAGGCCACCAAGGCGAAATACTTTCAACAGTACATGCGCGCGCATAGTTATTGTGTATGCATCTGGAATATGGGCATCGGCAATTTTAATCAACAATAAAAATATTATATACGATTATACCTACTAATCACACAAACGTGAAATGAAAAATACAATCTCACACAGGTTTTTTTTTAATCCACTTTGATATGCCTTGAATTAGCGGTGTGTAAGCTAATGAACATGTCGTATTATTATTATTATATTTTTTTTCTCGTATCCGAAGAATGATCTCCATTTGTTATTAAAAACATTTACAGCGTATGTAATATTCAATTCGAAATTACCATAATATATTTATAACGAAAATAACGAGCAAAGGATTCGTTGTGAAAACGTATTTCGCTGATGCAGCAGCAGCAGCGGCAGAAAACGGTTTCTTGCAATGTATTATTTATTTATTTATAAATATTTACTACACGCTAATCTCATATAGATGAACTTTTTATGTTTCCCATAAGCTAAAAACAAAAGAATAAGATTATGCTAATATCACGTGTAGCCTAATCTCAGTTAAAATATCTCGCGTATTTTATTCATAAATGTTTCATTTTTTTTATCCACAAAAGTATGAAGCCAAAACGCGTTGTGTTAGGTATAGAGTAAAAAGTATAAAATACAAAAAATTATTATATAGAATTCATAGACAAAATAACTTATGATCATATAACACGACAGAGGTAAAAAACTTGGGTAAGCTATTATTTACCAGCTGTTATAAGCTAACCTGAGCGTCAAAATCCTTAAATCCAATTACGACTTATTTGTGAAGAACACCTCAATGATTTTCAAAAGAAAACTTAAAGCGTCCTGTGAACTAAGTAACGATAAAATTCGAAAAATAATATAAGTACGCAGAAGTTTGTGAAAAAAAAAAACAGTTGAATGTAGGTAATTTAGGAAGTGTACATTTTAACTTACTAGCTATCTAGTTAATTTAGAATTTCCGTGCACATAAGAAAACCGAATTTAAAATTATTACAACAAAATATTATTTTTAAAGACTTTGTGTTCTTTTGTTAAACGCTAATAAACTACAAAATCTAGGGTTCTGAATTTTAAATAATTTACTCGACATTTTTCAATATCAAAATATAATATATTATAGGTGCCTATTGATGATTATTAAGTGCATTGGTCTATATTTTTGTTATGCTTTTAAGAGTCAAATGTCGGTGTTTAAGTTCGTACAATAATAGTTTGTACAGCAGAAAATAACGCAAAATAATTTCAATATTGAGTATTTGCATTTTTCACTCCATTAGCAACACATATTATTATATTAATAATAATTAAATAAGTAATTATAACACTTTTAAAATTGTATAAATTCGGGCAAGTCATGCGGTGTCCGGAGAACAAGTGCCCACCGGCAAATACCTACGGATGCCCACTAAAAAATCTACCAAAATATCAAAATACACGTTTTTAACCTACAGTACCCTCCTCCCCCCACAATTCAAAACCCACCCAATGGCTTAAGTCTCCGCGGATTAATTAATAATAATAATAATATATTACGATATGAAATAATTATCAAACAATATTGCGACAATTAATACTAAATAACACATATTTTCTATTACATTTTTTTTATTTTCGTTTTAAAATGTGTAATGATGTGATGAGTTCTACTTAAGTGATTCCAACTTACGAGTTATGACTTTACGATGATATATATTTATGTTTAAATTGTTTTATATACCGTAGAATGGGGTAACTTTGATACACTTATATTTTTATTCACCAGATGGTACCATGACGATTTAATTTTTTTTTCATAAAACGGGGTTACTTTGGTACCGAATCAAGAAATGTAAGTATTAAGGTTGCCCACAAAATTTGTGTAACTTTGATAGCATTTAAAAAAAATTAATATCTCAGAAGGTAACATCGGAAATTTAAGAATTCAAAACTAAAAGTTTAAAAAATTGAGCATAATTAGTTGTAACTAAGATTTAATTTTAAGAGTTTTATCGTTAATATACTGCAGAAGCTATCCATAAAACAAAAACTAAAACTGTTCTAGAACAGTAAAAAAATTATCAAAGTAACACATTTTATGGTATCTAAATGTATAAAGCATTGTATTAATCATTGTATGCTATCAATATTTATCTTTGTGCAATACAATAAATATACTTTTAAAAATATGTTCTCTTGCTCTAAGTAGGTAAACAAAGTGTAACAGATTCAGCTGACAAATTTAATTTACTTGTATAACTAAATATTATAACATTTTTTTTAATAATTCAAGGTTTGGTTTTGTTGTTCAATTAAATTAAATATTCCAAGAAAAGAAATATCATGCATTTTTAAAACCTCGATGATAGGAACCATGTATTGTCATGTTACGAAGACGTTAAAACCGAAAAGTTAACCGGATACTAAATAACCAATCACAAAGACGTTTAAAACTAAATTCAAAACTATTGTTGGAAATAAGATGTGGTGAATATTAACAATGGAAAACGACGTCGACACGTTTTTAAATTATTTACAGTTGTTATTAAACGCATTTTGGGTTCAACTTGTTGAACAGGAAATTATATAAAACAATTAAAAAAAAAAAATACGAGAGAAAAAATCTAAATTAAAAATGCAACCGATAAATCATAACAATATGTTTCGATACTAAAAATAAAAAACGAAACCGAGAAAACAGTTTATTTCATTAAGAAAAAAAATTATAATAACAATAGGTATTATAGCTCACCATGTGCATTGTGTATGAATGAATAACGCGTCGGGAGAGTTATATAATATACGCAAATAATAAAGTACCCGGCTTATTGTAGAGTATGGTCAATAATTATATTCAAACGACACCGAAACTATACTTAAAACCGTTGTAATAGTAATATAGTAATTACAGTATCACTGTGCCTCCAAAGGTTACAAAACTCAGACGGGGTGTGGGGTGAAATGTGGTGGAGTCTCTGTGGGTGTCTGTCGTCGGATGCGGTGGCTGAGGCGATGAGTAGTAGTTAAACAGCTCCAAGTCATTTCGATTCGGTCCGATTTTTTCCTTGATTTTTTCTATTCCGCTTCGTAACATCACTATACCTATATTATCATAAAGCCTCTGCTAGGGTATCTCTCTGCTGGAGGACCGCTGATGAGAACTGTGTGAGCCTACATACACCACCGACATACCGTTAAACCAACCGATCCTGTAATATATAATATTATATATCGCACGGGGTGGGTAGATGCCTTTCTTCAAGTTCGTTGAAATTTATGAATCGTCGTAAAACCGCCGCAATGTGGTTACGGCGCGAACGCTGCAGGTGCAGTGTGCTGTAGAGGGAAAAATACAATCAGAGTTATGTAAATGCCTATATGAAGCGTGTATTTATATTCGCGTCTGGGAAAAGAAACGGGGATGGGGGGGGGGTCGTACCTATACAGGGCGGTTCGCCAAGCATGATCACCCCAATTTTTTTTTCCTTAGTAAAATTAATTTATTCGAATCCGGATTTTCCGAATTTTTAAATACACTCAAACGATCACGTATCGAGTGCTTGAACATTAATTTATGTAAGAAAATTCGAACGAGTAGTTTCTCAGTTATCAAAACGTTTGTATTAAGGATAATGCGCCCTTGAAATGATTTTACGAAAATATAAAACAGATGTAATACCGCATCTAGTCTATTGTCATTATTATACTTGGACCACTCATACAAATAACTATATACATTTATGGATTGATATAAATTACTAACGTTTTAAAACCACTTCCATATCTTCCAAACTCACGAACCTAGTTTAGTCATCGTTAGTACGCGGAGCGGTCAAGTAACTCAAAAACTACTCATACTGATTTCGACTACGGTAGAACAGTCGCCGCTATGCGGTCGCCATTTTCACAAAAAAAAAATGATCCACTAAATAGTCTAAGATAAAAAGGGGTGGGGATTGACGTTTGAAAATGCCGAAAAATCGGATTTTCGATGACTGCGCGGACGGAGAGACAAAAAAAAAGGTAAAAAAAAAAAGGAGTTAGCGAATCACTCTGTATAATATCATAACATTATATAACATAATATAATATTATACGGTATGTGCGTATCGGGATGATGCGCGTGCAGTATCCGCACACGTCGCGCCCCCTCGCCCGGGGTAAATATCCTGTCCGTTCGACCCGGGCGGTGTCGTAAAAAAGAGAAAAGACGAAAAAAAAATAAAAACCTACCGCAATAATATTCCACCGCAAATGCGTGTAATTTCGTTACAGCAGGAGGTGCACAGCGATATATAATAGGTACACGTGGCCGGTCTGTACGCAGCTCGTGTCGTGTGTGATGCGTAGTGTACGACAGTGGTGCGCAACCTTTTTTGATCCACGACCCCCCAAAATAATTTATTTTTAATACGACCCCCCCCCCCTTCCTACCAACATTATGTAAGTGTGTAATTCAAATTTACTTTATATATAGTATATCATACTTTCTGAAGCTAATCTTTCTAAACAAATAACACATTTTGGCTCACCTTTTTCAACATCGAAAGTGAATCTAAACTTGATGTAACTGTCTTGGTATTTACGGTCCTTTTTATTAATTTTTCGACTGGTTTTTACATCTGACGACATTTCCGATACCTTACGAACTTTAATTTCTATAGCACTTTCATCATCACTATTCATCGGTCGTTTAATTACAAATTTATCCATATCATTTATATATTATAAAATATTAAAATATTAAAAATGTTAGTTTAAAATAATACGAAATACAAATAATTATTACAAGCTATACAAAATTATAAGCATTAATACGATCAACTCAACGGCTCGTACATGACTATCGGACTATTTCATAATAACCGTAAGATTAAATAAAATTACTGATTAAATTCAATTTAAAAATAACCCATATACTTTAACTGGTTCAATAGAACTTGTATCGCAACATTAAGATATGACATAATGACATAATATTACGATTGACACAGCCATCAACGGTGCAAAATAATTTTACTTTTTATAAAACTATAAAATAATATACAATATACATAGTATAAAACTTTTTCATTTGGTGATTACTGGCGACCCCCTAATAAAATTTCGCGACCTCCAGGTTGCGCACCACTGGTGTACGATATCTATTCATATTTTTCCTCCACGCGATCGATCGGACGTATATCGTCGAGCTCGTAGTATTGTTATCATTGTATTATACACATATAATACGATAGTAGTGCTAGTGATAATGATGACGACGACGACGATGATGATGGTAATAATAATATTATACCGTATCCATAATTAAATAAATTACCGACCGCATTATATTGTCCAGTACCTCATGTACGTCGTGTTTTTGAAATCTGTTTGCGGCACGCGAAACTAGGTAGTCTATTATTAGATCGTCGTCCATCCCCGGCAGACACAGAGTTCTAAAACAATAACATTATTACGCATAGGGTACCGAGTAATGTAGGTTATTTGGTTATAGAGTTTACCCGGTTTCAGAGGACACGCGGTGTACAAAGCGTGTGTACACATATCATACCGATGTGAGAGCAACGCAATTCCAAGGTCACAGTGACAATAATAATGATACTATAGATGTTCGTGTATATAATAGATGAATATATGACACGTCATGTCTATAAAAAATAAATTATATATATTTACGGGGTGACACATCGAACATAATACACTCATTGTGTCGGAAAACACTAACGTTTTTGAAAATATTTCTGTTACAACATTGTCTCGATAGTGGAAACAAAACAGTATTTTTGAAAAAAAAAATTATATTTTTTGTCGTCATCATATTTTCACTCTTTTGGATGACAAGATGTATACATTTTTAATTTCATATTCCAAAACAAGATATTATTCGGAATTTTCAAATTTGTAGAAATCAAATTTCGAAGAAGTTTTTTTTTTTTTATTAACTATAAGATGCTCCCGGGCTATCTACATCTAAGGATGTTTACAGATTATTAAGTTTTGAATATTTTAATGGTTATATAATGGCAATATTAATGGTGCTGATACAATAAACGATGGTAATAATAACAATGAATATGTAAGTAATGGCACAAAAATAAATAACAAATAAGTATGACGTGTCTGTTAGCATGATAGGAGATTGACGTTTAACGTTTTATCCGAGTAGACGTGTAGTTAACTAACAATGTTAGGTAACCTGGACAAGTAGTCTCTTGGTTACAATTAGTGTTAAAATTATTATTGATGCGAGCGAAGTAGTGGACACTCAGTCTGTGGGGAACCCTGTACGCTATATACTTAGAGTCGTATTCCTAGTCAATGCTCAATAATAATTATTGCTTAACTTATACTTATGACTCAAATGCGATTCATAAACGACACTTTGGCTTAAGAAATGAAAAACCATTACTTAAATTAAGGTCGGTCGAGACCTACCTCAAGGATTGCTTTTAGTTACTATCACAATGTTTTCTTTTCAAATTATCAACATTAGTTTAAGCAATAATACTCATTATTAAGCATCGACTATGAATACGGCCCTCAGTGTTAATACAGAATTTTAATATTATTTTTTATCATAATTACACAACACATTTAAAAAAACTTTAATTTTATTTAGGAAATACAGTTAAATTTGGGCCACTGTCTTGGAGGCTCAACTTGTAGTATCCCAATTACAAAATTTCAGGAGATTCGCAGATACTAGACACGTCTATCCTATGTGTTTATATTTAACATCGGCAAGGCTCTTGCAAATTGCAATATGACACAAAATATAAGTTATAAATGTATGTTATACCATATATAATATACCTAACTATATAATATAAATTTTACTGTTAGTTACAACTAGAAAATTATCTAGAAAAAACAAAAGTACTGTGTTTTGGGCGAGGTTTTAAAATATATATCACGATTTTCCTTAAAGAAATAATATTAATAATATTATATTATAACAATCCGATTACAAGACTGCAGCAGTAAAATATCTATTCAACATTTTCCAAAAATAATTTTTTTTTTCATTTGAAATAAACAATCAATACCTTATTGGGGGCACAATATAGGTTTATGTGGTTAGAGTATAAATTAACAAGCTAATGACAATCACCAATTGATTATTTTCTTTTATCACATTATTATTCAAACAAAACTGGTGCTCTGTCTTTGCCCTTCGGATAAGCTGATGGGAGGGGGGTGAACAAGTAGGTCACGATACCATTTCCGTTTTAGACGTCTGGGTGGTTTCCAGGAATAGAAGGGACCGCGAGATTACGTATTAACGGTTTGCTGTTGGAGGTAAGACGATTGTGCAAGCGTTGATAATGATGAGCTACAGCTTCTTCGTGCACTAATTTCGTTTTTAGATCGGAGTGGATAGTGTGGTTTGAGACGTAAGGAGGGGCATTTAAAAGTTTCCCGAGTGCTCATATATATAAATCTTTAATCAAGCCAGTCTGGACATATGGTATACAGTCATGGGGTAGTGCAAAAAAATCAAAGATAAATAAAAATACAAACCTTTCAAAACAAAAATAAATAATTTTATTTTTTAAAATGTTTCATTTTATCGTTCGAATTCCGAGCTAAGATTTACAGGGAATACGTATGCACGTTTATTCATTATTACTATTTATTATTGTAGCAGATTTATAACAATGAATCTTGTGAATGATAAAGGTAATCGATTTAGGTATAGCTACCTATAATTAAAAAACAATAATTCCTCGGGAATTAATTATATTTTGAAACGAAGTTGTATACATAAAACAATTGATGAATTGTATAATATAATATTTTTTTTGGTGTAATTTATTGAGCATAATAATATAATATAATTGTATATTATATGAATAAAAAAAAATAATTCCATAGGTATATTATACTATATATAGTGAAAAAAAAATTAAATTAAAAAATTAGAAAAAGCAAATTATTTTCACGCAACGTAATGTGTATATTTATAATGTTAAAATAGTTGAGCACTATGATTACATTATTAAAATTAGTTTTAGCAGAATACTTTGTGCGATTTTTTGAAATTTTCTCATCACTCAAATGAACAATGTACATCCGATTTCCAATGTAATATACATAACGTACACGAGACTTTTAGAGAGTGTTTAGAATTTTAAATACGGCGTGGGTATATGTTTTTGGTTCAAGTTTTTCGGGCTTATATTTTATGTTGCGCTATTTTTTAAGCACACGAATAAAAAAAAAAAAAAAGAAAACGTTATAATAAACCAAGTTTCATTTTTACCGTCTCTATGATGAAAATTAATTTCGATCATTAAAATATGCAACTCATTTAAAAATATTAAACCGAGAACCTACCGATAAAATTACCATGCATTAAAGTAATTATTATGAAGAGACGAACAATCCTAACGAGTTCAATTTAGTTTTGTGAATAGGTACGCCTGAAACAACACTTAAAACTTATTACTAGATGAATAAATTGTTAATTAAACGTATACATTTTGTTCATAACAACAGATACTTATACTATATTATCGTTTATTTTTCGAATAGAAACAGGATCGACCGATAGGAAAGTAGTTGCAATATTATACACTTGAACCGAATAATTAATCGCAATAAATATAATATCTAAATCACAATTATTATTATTACATTGTCGCGTGTGATTATCATGGAGCTTACTCTGGCTACACCTCCCCTCCCCCCTTCTGTATAAGATATGGCCTACCATAATATTAAACGCGTCTAATATCGTATAATATAAGGAAAAGTTAGTTGAAAATTATACGCCTATGATATAATATTATGCTCGACCAACATAATATTCGTTAAATCAGTTGTGCCACTGTTGGTGATATCCCATAGGTACAATAAAATAAAACACTGAACAGTCGTGACGTATTGTCTTAGAACAGTGGTGCGCAACCTTTTTTGATCCACGACCCCCCAAAATAATTTATTTTTAATACGACCCCCCCTTCCTACCAACATTATGTAAGTGTGTAATTCAAATTTATTTTATATATAGTATATCATACTTTCTGAAGCTAATCTTTCTAAACAAATAACACATTTTGGCTCACCTTTTTCAACATCGAAAGTGAATCCAAACTTTATGTAACTGTCTTGGTATTTACGGTCCTTTTTATTAACTTTTCGACTGGTTTTTACATCTGACGACATTTCCGATACCTTACGAACTTTAATTTCTATAGCACTTTCATCATCACTATTCATCGGTCGTTTAATTACAAATTTATCCATATCGTTTATATATTATAAAATATTAAAATATTAAAAATGTTAGTTTAAAATAATACGAAATACAAATAATTATTACAAGCTATACAAAATTATAAGCATTAATACGATCAACTCAACGGATCGTACATGACTATCGGACTATTTCATAATAACCGTAAGATTAAATAAAATTACTGATTAAATTCAATTTAAAAATAACCCATATACTGCGTGGTTCAATAGAACTTGTATCGCAACATTAAGATATGACATAATGTCATAATATTACGATTGACACAGCCATCAACGGTGCAAAATAATTTTACTTTGTATAAAACTATAAAATAATATACAATATACATAGTATAAAACTTTTTCATTTGGTGATTACTGGCGACCCCCAGGTTGCGCACCACTATCTTAGAACATCATCACAATTATAATGCATCGGTCTATTTTGTCCAAGCATTTCCATACAATTATTAGAATGTGGCCCACTCACGGCCGATTGATAGTTTATATGGGAACTCATAGTTTTAATAAATTATGCATAAATCGTTGTCGGATTTCATATATTTTCTTTTTTTTTTTCTCTGCTGTCGACTGGAGCGCGTGTTCCTCACGCAAAAGGTTCTCTCTGAAATGATTGTCTTTGTTCGCGAATAATCCGATGAAATATTCGCTTTGCATTGTGTCCTGGCTGGCGCACAGTGTTCGGAAATATTAATTACACTCAAGGTACGAATAGCGACGCGACGGAAAACTGCGCCGTCAATTTGTAATATTGCGTTTAAGACGGTTTACACCCAGTTGTCTGAACGCAATACATAAATGTATATATATAGGTGGGCAGGAAGAACATAATGTAATGATAATATTGTATTGAACCACTACGATTTTCCTCGGCACAATAGACTTCATTAAACCCTGTAGAAGAATAATTTGCCGTTTACACGATACGACCGCAAACGCACGTGCCGGTTCCGGTGAATCATTTCTGGCGACTTAACCGATATTAATAACTGTATAGGCACCTACGCCATTTCGCAATTTCGCAGTCGATATGATGATATAATATTATATCGACCGCAATACACTAATTCATCTCATCATTCGTTTCGTATATTATTGTGCGCAGCTGTGGCGGTGCTATAAATTACTATAATGATATTATTACGACGCGCAGGACTTGTAAGATTCATAATATTATTGTTGTGGCGCTATCGTATTATGCACATAAAAATATATAACAAAGTCGTGACAATAATATCATTATTATTATAGTCGTAGACTGCGATTGCTCGAGCATTCGTTACCGGCACGAGGAGGAAAAGTGCAGCGTATTATATTATGTGGGTCCGTCTCGATGGTGATGATAACGACAATGGTTTCACGTCAAATGTTTCAAAACCGTCCCTTCCGCCTCTTGCGAGTTCGTATTGTTCGGGACGAGCATTCCGATTTTTGATGAAACCTATCTATATAATATACATAATACCGTCGTGTCTGATGCTCGAGATTTCATACATATTATGCGAAATGAAATTGGTTTGACGGCAATTTTAATTGTTTCGACGGCGAGGACGATTTGGCTGGAAAGAGCATGAAATAATATTACGTGATTTACGCCGTATCGGTTATGACGACCACGTCGACCTGCTCGTGTGGTCTGCCGATGGTACAAAAAAATTAGAAATGAAATTGATTAAGTATAGAAGACGAATCATCGCGTTCGCGAAGCGGCAGACTTACAAAACTGCTCAGCGATGGTGCTCGAGACGGAGTTTATTATTATTATATCGTCGTCACTTTGATATTTCATTCGCACATCAAATGAGACTATAATATAATATGTATAATGGATAATACTAGCGATTAGACGCACCTTTGCCGTGAAGTGCAATGACGTGTTTAGTGGTGCAGTGGTGCCCGGGGTGGTTAGGAAATAATGGTCAGTCTATTGTAATATTGTGTGTAATATTATACTATTTCGTTACATAATAATATGATACAAGTACCTATAGGTATAATATAAGATGTCCGTAGATTAGGTTAGGTTAGGTTACGCCGTAAAAAAATTCATATTTTGTCTATAATATTATAATCGTTGTATAATGCAACGACGATCGATTAAAAATTAAAATTCAGAGTATGTACAATTGGGATCTGTCACTAGTTAAGCGAATAGACACTTATGTTTTGACCTACGATAAAATATAATATTATCATGATTTATGGATGATGATAATGACGATTACGTGATCGTAAAGAACACGTTTCGAATGTGTGCAATATTTTAGTGTATTTTTCATTATTTTATAAGTCAACCTTTAGTGAAACGCGTGGTATCAGACTACATAGTTTACATAGTAAATTAATTTCCATTTAAATAAAAATACTATTTTCAAAACAATAAATTGTATTTATTAGTGTTTATTGTTGTATTAAAATTTTAAAAATATTATATAACATTTTTTTTACTCAGCTATATTTTAAGTATATTAATATTTTCACATATCTACTATTTGATTTTCAATTTTCACGTATTAGACAAATAAAGATAATGTTTTTGGCATTTTTCTGATCGTATCACAATAATTATTACTAAAGCATAACGCTGCTGGAGCATGGCGGAATATGGAAAATTGACAAAATAATTTATAGAGTGTTAAAAATAAACTGGTGTAAATAATTTTGCCGCGGGCGACACCAAAGGTCAACAAAAATTTGACGTAAAAACAGAATTCCAGTATACCCATAACATCTATATGATAATAATATAGTGGTTTCGTTTATATTGAGAGGAAAAAAGAGGGAAAAAAAATGTGAAGTACTATACCGTCTATACCGCAAATTGGCATACGTCGCAAAAAACGACGCATAATATGGGTCAAACACGTTTATTGGAGAGATTCGATTGAAGCGCACGCATTATAATTCGTCTACATTTATTTATATAATATTGTTACAGTATATGTGTAATATAGACGTGTTGCAGCAGCACACACCTCCGTCGTTTTTATATTATTATTTTTAACAAGCGGTATTACATTCCACCGTGCCAATGTCGGTGTTGGAAAGGTGACCTTTGGAGTATATAATATAATATGATACCGACAACGCGCGTGTAATACGGCGGTTGCGGCTCTAAAAGGGTTATCGTCCCAAATATAATTATAAAGGACGACATTTATCTGCGGGGTTGTGAAAATTACCTTTTGCGCCGCAGTATCGGTTTTTGCGAAATGTATCAGTGCACTTCAGCAAAACGTAAAACTGTATAATATATCATGATATATTATCAATGTAAATAGAATACACGCACACACAAAAAAAAAACTAAATGAATAAATACGAAAGAACGGCGGGTGCTTTAGCTGACAGAAACCGTGTTATCGGTGAAGTCATACCCACTTTACTCGGCCTTTTGCGAACACGGACAAACACAAAACAGACCGTTAAATGATACATAATATTATACCTATAGATACAAACGGCGTAAGATTATTACGATTTCCATTTAAATTATTAGATTTTCATCTATTGTTGCGGATGTATAGTGTAATTAATTGAGTTTCTTCATTTTTTTTTTTTTTTTCAATAAATTCGTACGAAATCCTTTTTCATATTGTTTTGATCATTTTAATAGATTGGCTCCGGAAAGACATTGCCGCACGACTGATCTCGGTGAAAATGATATACAGTCACGCTTGCTTTACCTATTGAAAATACCACCTGTACCCCATGTGTTAATTTCCACAAACCCACCAAAGTCTAAAATATTAGCGATTCGAAGTAATCACATACATAATGTACATCTATAGGCACAGTGAATAATATTCAAAACCGTCAGTGTCACTCAAACAACATCTGCTGCGTGTGCATAGTGCGCAGTTGTGTGTTCGGAGAGATCTATTTACAAAATAAAACGACTATAGCGGTATAGTGGCTTCGCGCAACATTTTGACAGTAGCAAAAGTTACGCAAACGGTTTAGAGTTTTGTAAATTCGTTCTAAAACTTGATCCAAACAATACGACGAAACAATACGTTACTCCATAAACTATAATATTATACATGTAAATGAACATACCATAAATAACGATTATACAAACGTATACCTACAGCAACCGAGCGCGCTAAATGTTTATTTTAATTAGTATACCGTAGTATAACCTGGTCCGCGGGGGTGGGGTTAACATCCTCGTGGTGATTAACTCGTGTAGTCATGTAAGTGCTTTAAAGTGATTCGCATCTCCAAAATTGTTATTAAATAATATGCAACAATAGAGTTAATGTGCTGTCCTTCTTTACATAGGCACTTGTGTGTTGGTAACCACGAAAGAAGAATTAATGATATTAATAACAAACATTTGAGCACCGACAATTATATTGTTCTAGCTCAACTCGTGGATGTAAAAAGCATTAAGAATATTGTAAATTTAAACGGAATGTGTATGAGTGTAGTCTGTGTTTGGACCGACAAACTGATCACAGGTACTTATAGATTACTTATTGAAATCACAGAATTTTGTCAAATTATAAAAAATTTGACTCGTTCGGGTAAAATGTATAAAGATAATCTACATAAAAACTACATAATAGGTGTAAAAATCTTATTTATTAGTAGATCTTCCACAAAACCGCGAAAATTATAAGACTTTACCCGTTAAATATAATATTCACCTGTACTCTGTTATGTACTGGGTAACAAAGTTATTGCTTACATATATTAATAGGTATATATGTATTGTTTAACATTAAGTGATCTACTTGTGTATATGATGTAATAAGCTTCTGTGTGCATAAAATCACGATATATAGAGCATCGATATCATAGTTAATATAATAAGTAGATATACGTAAAATATATGCATTGATAAGCACTAAAGAGTCTTTGTTTAAGACCTTTTTCTTGTATGATGCCCATAGTTTTTTCTAACATTTTAAAATTACAAAATTAACTACAAATTAAATTATGTACTTGAAATAATGTTGTTTTTAAATTACTTTGAAAAGTTATCGATTTAAAATAATATATAATAATATTAAATAAAATAGTCAATGATAAGTTACATTAAATTCAATAATGAAGTTATGGTTAAACGGCGATATGGGTAGGCAATTTAGGTACACCGCTGTCAAGGATTCTTTTCCCCAATATTATAATATAAGAATAGTTTTGTTAAAAATTAAAATAAATCTCAAAGTACGATATGCGTAGAGAAAGTTGATTTTTTTTAGAATATTTTATGTCTGACGTTCACTATATTCGTTGACTGGATGTGATTTTAGGTAACCGTGATTGGAGCATTTCACTATAAATACACTTTAATAATTGTCTATTATGTATGATGTATTGTCTATTGTGTAATATTTCCTTTTTGCCTGTCTGATGTTGAATGTCTATGGAATTAGCCTAAAAATTAACTAACTTTGGCGAATAAAACAAATAATATTCTAACGGACTGGACAACTATCAATCATAACGGTCTATATACATTTACTATACATAAAACACGAAATTAATTAATAATATTTATGTATACAATTTATTTATCAATACTAGTTAAATGTAATTTCACTCATATTTTGTTAACAAAATATTCAAATTATAGTTTTTAAACTATTCTAATAATACGCAATTGGCTATCGAGTTCATTTGAAACAATGTTATTGCGTCCTAAATAATTTCAAGTGCTGAGAATATTATCATTTGAATACAAGATACGAGTATAATTCAGTGCCATTTTTCGTATACATTTCCATAATTCATGTTTTTTAATCCGTCATTGATCATA
This sequence comes from Sitobion miscanthi, assembly GCA_008086715.1. Taxonomy (NCBI): domain Eukaryota; kingdom Metazoa; phylum Arthropoda; class Insecta; order Hemiptera; family Aphididae; genus Sitobion; species Sitobion miscanthi. Next base: position 9,243,187 of record CM017800.1, on the reverse strand, counting down.
TTATTAAATTAACTTGTAATGGCGATCCGCGATATTATTATATAAAACGATGGCGAATCGAGTGTACCGTTTGTGTGCTAGTTCGTGTTTGCGAAACGTTGGCATATGCGGGACTTGGGGGAAACGAATTAAATTGAAATTGGTGTGTCTGAATATAAATTAAAGTGGGTACTCATACCCTACACCCGACTCCTCGCATCGACGAAACACAAGGAATGCTTAATACCGCCTATAATATTGTAATGTTATTATAGTTATACATATTAATGTGTATACATTTATAATAGTAAATCTACTAACCGGTGTCTTAAACTGATGATGGGAATACTCGACAGGTGAAACAGATGCCCCACTTGTAGATCATGTCGGGAGACATTTATAGACTATAATAATTGCAGTAGTTGTATACAATACGCCAACGTTCAAAATTAAATTACCTTTTTGGATTTTTGGAATAACAGCGTTTTCGTGAAATACCTATATAGCAACAAAATGCACTAAACTATTAACCATGACAAATTACGAAAAATTCCGAGAAAAAAACGCCAAACACAAAATATAACGAACTACGATCAATGTTTTAGGTAGGTTGTGAGCTGAACATCAGTCCACCGCTGACATGTTTTCTTTCCGATTTTATATATATAGCAAAGAACAGATAGGAAAAAAACTACTCCAAAATTCCGTTGTAAAACGCTTCGAATTCGTAGTAAAATAGGGATACCACTTTGGTGTTTTTTTCGACAAAGTGGCTGTGCATTTTGGCGGACATTTAAATTTCACCGTGAAATATAAATACGGTAAATTATAATATGCCGATCGTTTTCTTCGTTATCAAACATAATATTCTAAAAAAAAAAAAAACAGTATTTCAGTGTAATAGAGAAATAAACGTAAATCATATAGAAACAAAAAAACCGAATTTTAATTTCTTTGTATTTGTTGGACTACGTCACGTTTTAAACGGCTTAAAAGCTTTTCTCGATCGAGAAGTGCCACGCGAAAAGAAGAACCGTTCTCTACGAAAATCTCACATATTATTATACACGTCATAATATCATTATTATATTTCATACCGCGTCACACTCAAGTGCTACGAATAATAACAATATCGTATTCACAATACAACATCACCTATGATATTATTATAATAATAATAATACAATATAATATAGAACCGACAAAAGGTACAAAAAACAAATACATATAATAATATGTTATCCGTCCGACCGGAGTCGAGAAAGTTGCGATTAACCGAACCCGCGTATACCGCGGTACAGGTACCTCTGCGTAAAACAATCACAGCTGCAGTAATAATAATAATAATAATAATAATAATACATTTGGTTTACACGTGGACGTGTTTTCGCCGCACTTCATTAACTCTCTCGCAGGCGATATCGTCCCGTCCGATCCGCTCGCCCGAATACCGCTGACTGGACACGCGATAACCCCTCGTCGTCCTGCGCGGCCCGAACGCGATTCAGTACCTCGCCGCGCATCGTCCACCGTGCCGAGTGCTCAGCACAATACGACCGTTTACCAAATCTGTGTGGCGGCAAAGGTCGATTATCATAATGTACGCGCAAACGTCGTCGTACACACATATAATATATATATATAGGTATATAGGTATATACCAGGCGCGGTAATGCGTGCGTCGTATACACGACCTTTTTTCCCCCTCCGACTATATTATTATTATTATTATTATACTCTTCGGGCCGTTCTCCTCGATAAATCGCCAGATCGCTAAAATCTCGCGTGTCACTGGCGTCTGAACATGACGACTGCGTATTTATTATCGTTTCTTCGGGATGATAATAATAATAATATTCGAAATCATATTTTTATTTCACGATTCAATTAAAAACGGGTCGTACAGTCCTCGACTACAACTACGGCGGTAGATAGGTACACATACGTTCGATGCTTAATTCGATTTACTATATTATTATATATACGGTGCGATCCATTATTATTTATACACGGCTTCTGTCTAAATAAATTGTCGTGTTTTTGAACGGATTTTGTTTCATTCGGTCAGAAGTATTTCGTAGCAGCAGTTCTAAACTAGTATGTACCTACACGTTTATAACTTTTTTTTTTTATCATACCGGCTTTTTAGTTTCTTTAATAATCTTAATTTTCAGAAAAAATATTCTACTCATGGTTTTATTAGATTAAAAATATACCTAAGTTATATTGCGTTTAACAAACTCTACGATCAACAAAAAAGTATTATATTTTTTTTCATTAGGTAGTGCTATAAATGTCCGGCGGTTACGCATAGACGAAGGCCGTTTGGTATGAAGTTCGGAAAACTAATAATCTAATATTTTTACTAATGTTCGTCACGGATATTATAATAACATCTTATGTTTTGAGTAAATAGGTACTGGATATTCCAACTATATTAAATGTACCATGATTATTATATTATTATTATTATTGTTAAATTATTGCACTGAAATTCGGAATAGATCTGTTCTTAGCCACCGGTGAAACGTGACCGATCCATGACCATGTGCACGAAAGGTGCGTGGAAAAAAAGTTTGCGAATCTCCGCAGTTTGAACTATACAGAAAAACGAGTCGAAAACACAACTACAACTGATTTGGAGAATAGAAAGTCAGTAAAACGGATAAATCCTCAGGGGGGAGGAGATCAATTCATTCGATCCATCGATCATCGGTTCACGTCGTCGTCTCGTGTGGTCTGTATCGGACACGTCATCATATCCGCTTGTTCTGATGTCGCTGACATAATATATTGAATGGATCCCGCCCGAAATATTATAATATTATTATTATACGCCTAATATAAGTCGCAGTTCCGAAGCGCACTCGTGATATACTTACGTGAAACAAAAAAAAATGTTGTGTCCAGTGGTGAATTTTCCGGGGTTGTTAAATGTGCGCCGCATGCTTCAGAATTAAAACATAAATACCAAGGCGTCGAAAATTGTTTTATCATCAATTATAATGCGTAATGCGTATTTAGAAAAAAAAAATGATAATCGTGTCGAAAACCCACAGCTGATAATATTATAGATAGTGTTTAAAAATTTCATGAAATTTAAAAAAATGAAATATTTCATGAAATATTTCAATGAAATATTTCAAATGTCTGAAATATTTCAGTATTTTAATAAATTTTGTTTTTTTTTAAATAAGTTTTATTTTTATGTTTGTAGTTGTCATAATTTACTTTTATAATTTTATACTACTGAAACAAATCACTAATTACCCATTACCTACTCATTAGTGATGGTTTTTTTTGGTATTATATATTTAAAATAGGTAGTATTCAACATTTTTAAATTGATAAAAAAACATACAAAAATGTTTAAATGATACTATAAGTCTATATTAAGTATACCGAATGCTTACATTAGTGTACCATACACTTCTATAAAATTAAATACTTATTAAAGATTTATATATACAAATATAAATGTGGTATGCAGGCTATGCAGCATTGCAGGTACATGGCCAAGTTTTTAATAGTAATACTAGTGATAACTAGTAGATAACTACTGAATATAGTTTAGTTTAGTAGATATACCTAAAGCCTAAAAGTTAGTCACAATTCACAATAATAGAACCATCCTTGCATCGTCGTCGACGATAAGCGATTCCTGGGGAAAAAAACCAATTTTTGCTATAAACAGCCGAAAACAAGACCCTAATATAGTATAAATAGTAATATAGTGTAATATGTCAACCACGGCACTCATTGCATTAATATTGTTAATATCAATGATTATACCAAGAACTCATGGACTGTACTATTAATAATTGATAAAAAACAATCATTATAATTTGTTTTCAAAAAAAAATACAATGTTTCACGTTTTTGTGAAATATTTCAAAATGAAATATTTCATACTTCAAACACTAATTATAGATAATAAACTAGATTGCCAACGCTGACAAGCGGGCCGGATGACGTCACTTTTTTCAACGCATGGGTTGCGGGCCATAATATTTTATCAATTTTTATCGTTATAATTAGGGTTATGACTTTATGAGTATGAAATATTTCAATGAAATATTGAAAAATATTTTTTTTTCAAAATGTTGTGTTTTTTGGTATGTCCATAATAAAGTCATAATTATATGGTCACACTGATTTCATATTTATCATCCATATGACAATATCAGCTAATGAAGTATAAATATAGAATATTGTATAAATAAAATCATGATAATATCTACATTTTCTTCGCCAATAACATAAATAGAAATACCGCTACCGCATATTCAATAACACCATTGGCCATTGGGTATTTCAGTATTTTGTGACATGTGTGCGTTTGTGCTAGCGAGTAGCGACGTTAGCGTTACAAAAACATAACGTATAAGGTATAAATATATAAAGTTATTACGATTAACGTGTTAATAAATTATCTATTATAATTTATGAGTTAATAGTTATATAATATATTATAATTTATAACTTAATATGGGTAAAGTCAAAAGTTTTATTCACAAATGTTTTCGTCAAGTGACAATGAATGAAGGAAACAAAAAAGTTACAAAAAACATTTGCAATTATTGCAATTGGGGAACTGTTCCCAATGCAACTCGTCAAAAAATCACATTAGAAGTTGTGTTAAGTGTCCTATGGCTGTAAAAAGCAACATTTTACAAATGAAAAAATCTTCTCATGGTAAGTTACATATTTATATACTTAAATATTAAATTATTATTTAATGCATATTTTGAACTATGAATATAATTATATTATCAATTAAAATAATTATATGATATCCACTATTCACATCATGCATCCATAGGTACCTTCTAACCTACCTCTGATTACTATGGAAACAATTACTGCCTACAGTCTATACCATAATTAATAATATTTTAATACAAATTACAAAATAATAGTGTACTAAATGATAGATAAATTATAAATAGAATTTAATTTTGTGATTTTAAGGATTAAAAATTAATGTCATAGGTATTAATGGTATTATGATTTTAATTTTAATATTATGTCATGTAACATGTTAGGTAATCAATTTAATATACTTATAATTAATTATTAATTATTATGTTTTATATTCAAAAAATCAAAATTCAAAAGTAATTCCTTATACATTTATCTGCACTTAAAATATTTTATTTTTAAGTAATAGAATATAAGTTAAATTAAATTATAAACTAATCATACAATTAAAAAATTGTACTTCAGTAATACTCTAAATTGCACCCATTAAATATATTGAACTTATATGCTGCTATTCTATTAAAAATTAAAAGTTAAAACATTCAGAAAAAGTAGGTACCTATTCATATTTAGTTTGATATTATTAAATAATTTTATATAGGTAACCAACATATTTAATTAAATCTGTTATATTAAACTTTTATTTTTAAGATAAAATAATCTATCATATTTGTCAATCTAATATATACCTTATCAATTATTAGTTATTATTTATTATGTTTAAAATTTAAAAGTATTTACCTAATTAATGCTTGTATATCTATATTTTTTATTTTATAGCAAACAATTTGAATAGTGCTGATGTTGATTATAATGATGAAGTTGTTGAAGATTGTCCATTATTGTCAATTTCAAATGATATTCCAGTTGAGTCATCATCAATGTCAACCCCACCATTTGATATTTTTATAAGACCATTTTTCGATGAAACCAAGAGCATTTAACTACTTCTACACCGAATACAACAACAAACTTCGATAAAGTCATTAAATCAAGTAAAAATGCATTAGTTGATTCATTTACTACTGAAAGTAGTTCTACACATAGTAATTATTGTACAAATATTAATCAAAATGAACAAAAAAATATTGATATACTCTTGGCTCGTTCAATTTGTGCATCATCATCATCATTAAATTTGGTAGAAAATGTATATTGGAAAGAGTTTTTAAAAAAAATTCGACCTGCTTATTGCCCACCTTCACTTTATATAATTTCTAATAGATTGCTTGATGATGAGTATAAAAGAGTAAAAGAATGTACTGATAATAATATTTTGAGTGCCAAAGTGCTTGGTGTAATGTGTGATGGATGGACAAATTTGCGAAACGAGAGTATTGTAAATTTTGTTGTAACAACTCCAAATCCTGTATTTTTTAAATCAATTTCAACTGGTACTGATCGTCACACAGGAGAGAAAATGGCTGAAGAAATTGGACAAACTAAAGTGTTTGGAATTGTTACGGATAATGCCAAAAATATGAAAAAAGCTTGGCATTTGGTTAATGAGAAATATCCTCATATAACGGCTTATGGGTGTGTCGCACATGGGCTAAATTTATTGGTAAATGATATGATGAATTTAAAATTATTTAATGATGTCATAAATGAAGGGAAATCTGTTGTAAATAATATTAGAAGAGGACATATTACAAATGCATTGTTTCTCCAAGAAAGAAAAAATAATAAAAACTCTACTGCTCTTACGTTTCCAGTTGTTACAAAGTGGGCTTCAGTAGTTGTTTTTTTAGATTCATTACTAGTAAATAAACAAATAATCAGGTCAATGAGTATTAATGAGGCCATTGAAAAAGATTTAAAACCAGAAGTCGAGAAATTAATCAGTAGTGCAAATTTTTGGGATAAAATTTACTATTTTCATCAAGTTGTAAACCCACTTGCTAAATGGATAAAAATAATTGAAAGTGATGTTCCTAAATTAAGTAGTGTACCATTTATATTTAAAGAACTTGAAACATCTTTTAAAAACACTATACAAAAATGTAAATATTTCAAAACTGAAGAAAAAAACATTATGAAAGCACTAAAAATTAGAAAAGAATTTTGTATTTCAAACATACATAATGCAGCTCATTTACTTGATCCAAAATATTTAGGCAAATGCTTAAATACTGAAGAACATAGTATATAACCTCTGAAGACGATACACTGAAGAACATTTCAATAAACACAACAACTAGTTCCTCTCAACAGGTATCTATCTAATAAATAAAAACTGTTGATTTTATACACAAAATTAATTTAACTCCTACATATTATTTTCATATTTTAAACAGGTCATAACCAAATCCAATTTAAATGTTTTGATAAATGCAAATGATTCTGATCCAGACAATCCAAGATCATTTAATATTCCACAAAATAATACTGATGAGCTGAATAATACTTCAAATAAATTAAATTATGATTTGAAGCATTCAGATACTCAGGTTAACATTGTTAATGATTTAGGAGATTTAAGCACAGGCCCTGCACAACCAATTTTACTAGTAAGTTACTTTTTAATTGAAAAAATAAAGTAATTTAAATACAATTTTATGTAAGAATGATCAAAATAATTTCATTACATATTTACATGTATGTAAGAGTAGCTAGTAAAGTAACTTTATTATTTTTTAAAGGTAACTAGTCCAATACTGGTACCATACAGATTGTAATTAAAAACAAACCATTTTATTGTTTTTTTACAAAATTTATTTTCAGACGTATCCCATGACAGTTTTTGGTAAATAAAAGATTTAATGCCAAATACTATAATGAGTTCAAGTGGATTGAGTATAGTATAGAAAAAAATGCAGTTTTTTGCTTTTGTTGTAGAATATTTGGAAGTAGTTCTACTGATCATGTTTTTACCAAAAGTGGTTTTACAAATTGGAAAAGAGTAAATATTAATTTTTGTATTTGATAAAATAAAATATAATGAAAAAGTACTAAGTGTTATAGTTATATTTGGTGTGTTTGTATACTATAGTTGGGGACAAAATTTTCAAAACACTCCAAGCTCAATGCACATGCAGCAACGCAAACACATTTAATTAACTCAACTAAAATGGATGGATATAATTCTAGTAAGATAACTGGTAACATTCTGTGTCAAGTATCAAATGCTCACAAAGATTTTGTTCTAAAGAACAGATCTTACTTAAAAACGCTTATAGATATTTTGTTATATTTGGCACGGCAAGGTATTGCATTCCGAGGAAATATTGAAAACGAGAATTCCCTAAATAGAGGTATACAATTATTTTAATTATACATTTTGTTATGACCTTAAATTTAATATTAGTGAATGGAGTGAATTATTTTTTACATTTTAGGAAATTATTTAGAAGCGTGTAAATTAATGTGTGAACATAAGCCAGAATTTAAACAAGTATTTAATAGCGAAATAAACTATACTAGTCCTTTGCTTCAAAATGAACTGATTGGAATATGTGCAGAAAATGTTCGCAGTATGATTATAATGGAAATTAAAAAAGCTGGCAGTTTTTCAATTATGTGTGATGAAGCTAGGTAAATAAAAATGTAGTTAAAAAAATACATATGTTATAATTTTTTGTAATTTTTTAGGTGCCATAAACAGGAGCAGATGTCACTTTGCATTAGATATTCAAACAAATTTGAAGTTTTTGAATGGTTTCTAGGTTTTATCAATGTATCTGAAAATCAAAATGCCGTTTTGCTCGTTTCTGCCATATTATCATACTTAAAAGTACATAAAATTGATGATATTCCAATTATTGCCCAATCGTATGATGGTGCAAATGTAATGTCTGGTTCCAAAAGAGGAGTACAGACTTTATTAAGGAAAAATTATCCTGATGCCATTTGCATTCATTGCATGGCACATAGGTTAAACCTCGTTGTTATTAATATGTGCAAAAATGTAAAGGTAGGTACAATACAATTTAATTTGCTCTTTAACAGTAAAAATATAATTTAAGTACCTAATATTTTTCAAATTTGGACATAATTTAATTAAAGTTAAAATTGTATTAGATGTTACATGTTTACTTATAGATCTTATGTTTAAATTTTTTCCATTTATTTTCTAGTATTCCAAAACTGTATTCAATACATTAGAGGCTATTTATGTGCATTTTTCTACTCCCAAAAAAAATAAGAAACTGCAAGATGTACAAAAAAAATTAAAAATGAATAAGTTAACTTTATCTGCTATTAGTGATACCCGTTGGGTATGCAGACATAAAAACTGCAAAGCAGTTATTGAACATTTTAGTTCAATTGTGGAAGTTTTAAAACATGAAGTTGAGGAGGACAATGATAGAGATGTTTCTAGAGCTATTGGTAAATTAGATTGAAATACATACATAACTTCTATTTTTAAATATTCTATTGTTATAGGTATTTTAGCTACTATTCAAAAAACGGAATTTGTGGTAAATTTACATGTTATGCACTTCGCATTGGGTATAATAAATATTTTAAGTAATAAGCTGCAAATTAAAACGGAAACAATAAGTCATGCTGCAAATACTATTGTAGGTGTTATAGAAACATTTGAAGATAACAGGAATTCTGCATGTTTCGCAGACTTATGGTAATTAATTGAAGAATTTTCAGACAAGCAAAACATAAAATTAGAATTGCCAAATACAAGTAGAGTAAAATTTACTAACCTATTAAACACATATTTTTATTAAAATTAAAATTAAATGTATAACACTATTTTTCAGATTTAAAAAGAAAGAGAAAAGAACCAGATTTATTGAGAGATCATTGTTTATCAACTACAACAGGTGCTGAAGATAATCTAAATTTAATTGAAACGGCCAAAGGTTATTGGATGTTACATGCATATTTTCCTGTTATTGATGCTATAATAAATGACATGAAAACAAGATTCTCCACGGAAAGTTTAAAAATGGCCAAGTCAATAGATACATTTTTAGATTTACAATTTGATGAGGATTCCTATTTTGTAAACCACTATAAGGTTAGTAATTTAACTAAAGTTTATATTATATTTTTTAATGTTATAATCAAATTATTAATATTTATATTATAATATTACAGTCCTTATTAAAAATTAAAGAAGATGATCTTAAGTGTGAACTTAAAGTCGCTAAAAAAGTTTATGAAAATCAGAAAGTTGACAACAATAAAACACATAATGAACAACTTAAGGCTGTTATTGAATATGATACATACCCAAATATATATAAGTTGTTACATGTTGCATTAGCTATGCCTATAAGCTCGGCAACATGTGAGAGATCTTTCTCTTCTATGAGAAGAATAAATACTTATTTAAGGTCCAACATAGAACAAGATAGATTTACCGATTTAAGTATTATAAACATAGAAAGAGAATTATCTAACCAAATAGATAATGAACAAATTTTAAACAAGTTTGCTGAGAAGGAAAGAAGGATGCAATTATAATGAAATTAATTATGTATAATATAAATATTTTTAATAATTCAATAAATAAATTTACATTTAATTTGTGATAGTTTTAAATTGTATGTAGATAAGTAGTGGGCGGAAGACAAATTTCCCACTCTTTTTGTTCTTGAAACCTTTTGGGCTCAAGCCCTATGCCTTTTAGGACCCTATTTACGTCCATGTAAGTTTATAACTTATGTGTATACATTAAGATTTATATTGTATAGCCATATAGGTATATTAATATATTATACTTATACACATAGGCAATAAATATCTACCTTACTAAGTAAAAATTAACTGTATTTCTTACTACAACTTAAAAAAAATAATATTTTATTTAATTTTTCATTAAAATGAAATATTTCACAAAAATAAATTTCATGAAGTTTTAGAACCCTAGTTACAATAATACACAGATTTAGATCTAATACAATGATGAATTTGGTTTATCAGGTGATAACACTATGCGCATAGTCCACGACCATCATGGCGTATTTTTGGCGACGGCTAATATCGCTTATAGTTTGGAATCTAGTTTATTATCTATATCGGTGCAAAAGCCTCATCTGTGTTTATAATTATTTTATCGTGACTTTACGACAGACAGACAGTTTGATATCTGCGTGTACAAGCCGCACAACACGCTTGTTATCACTGTGGAATACCGAATATTCCGAGACCTGCAACTCTACTTGGGTACTCACCACCCAAAAGCGTGCTCTATCAGCTGCGCTTCGACAGTATGATTTGTATAATTACAATAATATTTAAAGTCGACTGTATCGCGTACAAGTGTACGACGTTTTTTTTTTTTTGAAAGTATTAGTCGGTGATCATACATAAATTATTATAATCTATTAACGAATTCAAAGTAAAACCTTTTAAATATTTAATATCCGGATAAACGTGCATTCCTATAACACATTATGACAAATGATGAGCTTGTCCATGGAATCAGAGAGTCGACACTCGCCACTGGTTGTACTATGTTGTACTGAATATCATACGCACCTATATTATTGTTCTGCTGTGTTGAAATACCTCAAACGTCCGGTTTTGACGTCGTGCTTGCCATGTTCGAGGCATCGGCGATGTGGGTAAAACACCGATTACAACAACGCTACAACTGTCTGTGTACCCATCATCGGTGGGTGTCGGGGTACGACGGTATTATATTTTACGTGTTGTTTGGCGGCGGCGCGGAGAAATTTCATTTAAAAAAATAACGACTTTGAGGTTCAAAGTTTGAACACGCGGACATAACTCGAATAACTTTAGGTATTGAGGAGCACTCGTTATGAAATCCGTTAGCCGTTTTACGTAAAACGCCACACTAAAATATTTTGCCGGATTCCCGATTGAAACATCTAGTCTCTACGATTTATTGTTTTCTGCGGTAAAATAATATTGAGAGCAACACAAATAAAAAATAAAAATACAGCAATAAATCGGCGCGCTGATGTTAATATTTTATTTTTTTTTCCTACGATTTACATTATTATTATTCTCATAGGTGTACCTAGTCACAGACGTGTGTATAAATGTGCTGTTTTTTAAATTTAATTTTCAAGTTCTTATAATTATTTAGGTATCTAAGGTTAGGTTAGGTAACCTATAATACCACACATTTCATAATATACGACAAGTACTCACCGTAAAATAAATATAAAATCTACAAATTTTAGATACTCGCGGAAAAGTTGTTTTCATTTTTTTCGATATGTTTTACGTAAAAACTGTAGTTAAAAATTAAATAATAAAAATATTCAAATCCAAAAAAAATCACCTGGTCTTGTAAATTTTTATAATAATGAAGGGTTCAGTGCAACAACCAGACAAGTCCATTTTTATAAAAAATGAGTTTTTCATGGAATATTATTCATGGAAGAAATATCTATATTTTGATAGAACAACCGGACAAATCGCTTTATTATTTCCAAAGATATCTCTCGAAAAGAATTATTTCCCGCCCGTAGAGGCGAGTGAGATTAAGAATTTTGTTTTGCTTCTCCCGAACAATTGACAGAAGTGGACTTGTCTGGTTGTATTGAATTCAAACACATAAATATTGAACTTCGTATACGTCGTTTTTAGAAGTTCACTTTTTGAAAAAATGATACAATTTTCAAACAACGTGCATTGTGCCTGTTGGAGGAGAAATACTACAACAAATATTTTATAATGTTGATTATACCGAATCATGAATGCGATCGATGTACAGGTTAGTTTTATCATAATACATCAAAGAAATTAAACTTTTCATCATTTCGTGCAATACGCTTTTCGAACACTGCAACAATATAATAAAGTGCAGGGAAATCGTCTAGAAACAGCTTAGCACGGCCATAGACCGATGACTGCTGCACGCGACGAGTGAAAATATATAATATATTTCCAAATAAATGAAAACGTTTTTGGCCGGACTTCCCGGCGAAAACGCTGCGAAAATTTATTGGTCGTTTAACAGAAAGACACGCACCGGAACGACAGGGCCGGGGGACGATTTTCCTTATTTAATTGATTCGGCCGATCAATCAGTCAGTTTCTGGTCCCGGCGGAACCACCTCGATTGCAATTTCCTGGTCAGTTTACCCACAGGCGCTCGCACCCCCTCGTCCAAAACCGTCGACGTATCGCCTCATTTTTTATATCCATCCCCGCGTGGACACTTCCGAAACAGTTTATTTCATAGTATTTTTTTTTTGTTCTGCCAAAAATTTTCCATTTTCTTTATACTATCACTTATTCCCATTGTCGGTCGTATTGCCGCCGCCGCCGCCGCCGGTCTAGAGAAGGAAACGGTTCCATCATTTAGCCCGTACGTACGAAATGACAACTACTGGAAATCCAGCAAAACACATAAATTCACCTTTTCCACTGTCAAAAGCTCTGCTATCGCACGCCCCTTCCCTCCTGACACACACACGCGCGCACATATTTGCGCCGTTTCGCGTTTGCTGAATCAGAAAATGTAATCTAATAACAACCTTTGCTCGGTGATACTCATTTAAACCGCCTATAAATTAATTCGTAGATATAATATATTTTACAGTGCATATTATTATTATAATACGGTCGTCGGATGGTGGGTAACCTATACATAGTATAATATGAATATTAATCGTCACCGTTACAATCTAATTAAATTTCGCGGTAAAACGGTTTTTTAAAAATGTGGTAAATTTGTGCGTTTTAATAACAAATATCAGCTACATATTATACTTATTATGACTACATTAAATAACGTAAATAAAAATAAAAACGAAACACGTTTTAATTAAAACACCAACATTTAAAATTGGACGCACTGCGTTATTGTCTTTATTTTAATTTACGATTAAATTTTCTATTTAATCAAGACTTGGCTTAATTAATATTGTTGTATAAACACATTAAGACTGTAAGCATTGTTGTTTTTCCAACAATTGTAAAACGTTTTAAGTTATTTAAACAAGTTTATATTTTATTTGTTTATTTATATTTTGAAACATTTGTAGAAGTAGCTGGTACCTTTCAAATATTATGCTTGTGTTTGTGTACACGAGGTTAGGTCCTCAATCTCGATGGCGTAATAATTTTTCAATGTTCGACTTTTGCCATTATCTTTGCAAGCTCTAATGTAAAAAGCAAAGTATGATTAATTTGAATATTATCATCACAATGTTGTGTTAAGACTTTTGAGATTTATCACTTCGTCCCCAAAATTACAGAGACTTGGTACTTTCGGTATAAGAAGTTTAAATGTTTAAAATCCTCAATAACTTCATGAACAATCCCTCAGGTGTGTAGTTAATCGCTATAAGTTACTTGGGCCTTAAACAGTTGACGCACATCAGGATCAATATAATATGGTTGTATGGACGTATGATACAAAGTTTCTAATGTATACACGACACATAACCGTCAAAATAAACGGTCGCTTGAATGGACTGTGAATATTTGATAAATATATTATAATTCATATGAGCATATTATTATTACATCGTATGAACACTGTAGAGTTTACCACATTTTAATCATTGAATTTTATTCCTAACTATATATTTAGTTACCTGTAGTAGGTGTTTATGCTTAGTTGAATATTATGTAAAAATCGTTTGCAGCTGAATACATATTTTATTTTACGCTTAAATTTGTTTTCCCGTACGACAGCAAAAACCATGTTCCTTATAGTTCATATAGCTGTCAAGTGTGCAAGTAAACATTCAAGTATAACAAAAACATACGTTAACGCTGTTTCATTTTTTCTTTTTTTTTTTTTTTGTAAAAGCTCGAAACGTCAAACACCATGGACAGATTTTCGTTTTAATTACACGTAAGCAAAAACGCCATAAGCGAAAAGTTGAATTAAAGTTAACCAGTCGTGTTTTTGTTTATTTATTTTCATTATAATATACATCTATTAAAACTTTTCCAAAACAAAAAGAAAATCAGGTTAAGTAGAAAATAATTTTTTGCTGTATGAATAATATTATTATGTTTAAAAATGTTTATAAAATTCATTGTTAATCAGACATTTGAATAGATATTTTATAAAAAAGTGTTACCGGGAATGTTGTATATTAAAATATCATATCAGTGGTCTCGTCTATACTTTTAAATTTATCTAAATTACTTATCAAGATGCGTTTATTATTTGACCTGTTTATATAATATAATATATTGATTTAATAAAACTTTGGGCGCTTACTAAATTCGCAAAATTGTTACCTACCATTACTTAACCACACCTATTGACACATGAAAGAAAAGCATTATAACTTTGTGCTACGTTCACTCTTATATAATATTATCTCATTACTGTTAATTTACTTGTGACAAATATGTCACTGTTTTGGTAGTATATACTAATTTACCAAGTGATTCACCAAATCATTCGCAAACAAATTAAAACATATTTGGTTAAACTTCAACACACAGCCGTATCACATAATATTATGTAATATATATATTTGAAAAAAACATATAAGTACAACTAATAATATTCAAGGTTACGATGGTCCAAATGAGAACAATATTATGTTCATGAATAATCATAATAAACTAGAATAATCTTAAGATAGGTTACTTTTGTTCTCAAACGTACAAACAATAATACCATTCGACTTTTACCGGTATTGTTTGGTATCGTAATCTTATATATTTTAAAACTTTGTTAGAAAGTTAAGTACAATTATGGAAACAAAACAATGCATACTTTAATAAAAAAAATAGTTAGATAGCACACACCTATTTTAACTACTAACAACCACACTAAATATTAATACTTTATTCCATATTTTACAATGAGTAGAAACCGAAAGTTTGATAAAGTAATTTTTTTAAGATTTCATAACACATCCATAAGATATTATTATAACCTGTGATAGTGATCAGTACAAAATATGAACACTTATTTCATTATATTGTTTTATTTGTATTTAGCAAATATTTTCTTAAATGCTAAATATAACCAAAGTCATGATTTTTTTTTCTCAAATGATGGTGTCTAACTCAAATAAATCAAATAAAAAATATATGGTATATAATAAGTAATAACTACGATCGATTATTTATAAGATAATGTGTATTTTTAAAAGAGTACGCGAAAATTTGGAATCTAATTTAAATAAATACATCAATGTAAAACCAATTAGACCAGTTCTAAATTAATTATAATTTTAGGATAATTATTACAGTTTATCAATTTTGTAGGAATGCATTTAACAAATAAAAGGTGGACAATAGTAATTTATACCAGCAGATATAATAATGAGTAAACTTGAATGAACCACTCAATCAAAGCTGATATAAAATTAAATCAAATTTTCATACCTGACATAAATTCAATTTGTATTATTGAAATATGGAATAATATATTTGTATATGAATAATATGTATATATATATATATATATAAGTAAAGCGAAATATATGTGCCACATCTATCTTTTAAACTGCTTGAAGCGATTTTGGGTTTTGTCCAATTGGTTTTCCAGATGACCTCTCATAGCCAATATTCAGAATAATATTACGAGTTACAACTGGCTGATTTTATTTATTTCCCTTCAATGACTTTTTTATTTTTAATTTAGTCTTTTTTTCTTGTTCCGTGAGTTACATTTTTTATTACAAAACAAAACAAAAAAAATTGATTTTACCATTTATGAATTTTTTTTAATGAATATTTTTAGAATAGCGTTTAGCAGATTGTACCAGATTGCACATCGAAATCATCAAAACCATCATATTATTGTTTCTGTAAAAATCCGTAAAAAATTATTTAATTCATTACAAAAATATTATATTAATTAGCTTTGAAATGTGTTGTAATCAAAAATTTTAAACAAAAGAACACTTTAATGATTTAAAAAAATAAAAATTCATATATTCAGTGGCATTATTTATATCAATTATTCAAAAATCGGTAAATGATACGCAATGTTTGGAGTAATGTACGATGGTCAACGTGCAAGTCTATAGTGATGTGATTTCAATTAAATCTAACTTTTTGATGTTTTGAAGACGGATATTTTGATATTCGGATAAGTCGATTCTATATTATAGACTAAATGTATCATTGGTTTGGTTTGGTTATGCCTGTTAAACCTGTATGTTTTATGAATTTGCCAAAAACCTCATACGCATTAGGCTTATGCTATTCGATGAGTAGGCACATTCTTCTTTTTGGAGTTACTGTATTTTCAATGGTCCGTACAACTTTATTATGTCAATAGTTATTAAGTTTCACATCCAGATAACAACACAAAACAAATAAATTGAACATTTCTGAAATTGATGAATGGCATAATGCACGTTTCAACATATATTGGGCAAATAGATTGTATTTGGTAATAACAGATAACAAAATATCCATTACGAGTTCGTTGTTCCCAATATACAGCATATCGTGTAACGAATACCGTTATTAATATTTACATAGTTGTTATTATTATTATTTATTTATAACCATATTCTACATTTTTTGAATGTAACGAGTCGTATTTAAAAATATTTTTTAATAAGCAGAATTTTTCACAAACTACCATATTTTTTAATTAAATTTCATTGTTTTAAATAATAATATATCAATATACGTTACGATTGTATAAACAATTATGTGAATGTTAGAAATTCGTAACACATAAAATTACAATGCTTCTTGTGAGTTGTTCATAATATTATGGAACACTCTAGTAGTCGCGGCTAGTCAAATAAAATAACGATAGTCTGTGAGCTAAGATTATTTTTACTTATCTTAATATAAATGAAAATTAATTTAAATATTTTAGTTTAAAATACAATACTATTAAAACATATTATAAACAATAGTTGATGCGTTAAATTGTTTGATACATTTTATATTTATTATTTTTTTTAAGATGTTTCGTTTTATTTAACTGTTTATCATATACTTTTTTTTATCTATGTGTTGACTTTGAGTTTAGTCCATAAAATAGAGGAAAATGCTAGCATAGCGTGCATAATTATATATTTGTATGTATGTATAATACGTGTTAACCATTTAGTAAAAATGTAAGTTAATAAGTTAATAGTTTTAAGCCTGAATAATAACATTTATATACATATTAAAGTTGTTAAAATTATGATAGACACGAACAATATTATTATTGTGTGGGTGGGTATCATAAATTTAGATTAAAAATCATTAGTATGTCACAAATTATATTGAAATTAACTGTGACATTTTATAATAACAACTTAAATTGGTGTTAATAATTGTACATTTAGTTTTGAAAACCTCCCGGAGGGCTTTAATGCAATTGAATTATTGGCTTGTGTAACAAGTAAGGTCATTTGCTCTTCCTACAAATACAATAATTCAAAACATTATTGTAACCTAGTTTGAATCAAATTTTTGAATAATTAATTCGCGTACATTTAATTAATTCAATACATTTCGAATGTTTCGTATTAATTATATCGGCACAATTCTATAGTAACACCTTAAATGAGTTATACTGTACCTTAACTAACATTGGTATCATATAATTATTAAATACAACGAGAGTAAATGTCTTTTGTCTTGTTTTTAATTTGGAAAGCATATTTTATAATATTTCTAACCAATGAAATATTATAGTAATAATAATAGTTTTAGTGATGTTGTAAAAATAAAAGAGATGATTATAGCAACAGAAATTGACACATTAAAACGAAACATTTTGACAATCTTAACAGAGATTCAAGCGGGCACTGAGAAATGTTTTTAGCTTTTATCATAAAAATTTTGCCGAAGAAAACACTAAAGTTCTGCGAATCTACGATATACCAGGAATACTTGAAAATGCACAGCACCACGGTCGTGTGTTTCGTACTGCGAATCATTCTTAGTGATTCTTTTGGTGTATATAAATGTTAAAGGACAAATTTTATAAGCACATACATCAGGACTTTTGGGTCGTATAAATCTGTATAGCTGAAAACGAGTATACAAGACATAGGTCGTTAGAGAAACCCGGCGTTTTCTCGGCTCCTCGGCGGACGAGGCCAAGGGGGTAACGCCGAGTGGCCGTGGACATTTGTGGGTCAATTCCTGTTGTCACACGGAGAACACGGAGGAATATAGAGTTTGCATGATAAAAAAAAAAAAAAAAACGAAGAAGAAGAAAGAAAAAGAAAAAAAAGGGACATTTGTCATGGGACTAGATTGAAATGTTTGTATTCAAAACGTGTCTCTTCCTCTAAGAGTTTTTTTTTATTTTTCCCGAATCCCATCAAAGGGCTTACTCGGACGACGAGCAGCAAATGCGTTTTAAATGGAAGAGGCTGCAGCTCTTTAGTTTCGCTGGTGCTCGGATATCCTTAATATTGTATTCCGTACGATTAAGTTGGTTTCAATAATGGCATATGTAGAGTACCAGAGTGTGCATTATTATGGATAACGGTTTAGGAAGGGATAAGACGGTCGTCATTGTGGTAAATGATCTGCGAATATACAAAGAACAAATGCGCAAAAAAATCGTTTGTTTAACTACCTACAGCTGTAAACACTAAGTACACGTGTCTAAATAATGTATTTTTTGTCAAACTATATAACTATAGTATATTATAATTACTGATTTAGCACGTATTAGTTATCACGTCGTGTCTTATACATATAACATTATGTACAATTATTAATTATTATTATATTTCAAATGTTTTTAGTAGAAAAATAATGAAGACGATTCAGAGCGAGGTATAATTTAGATTTTTAATTTAAAAAACAACTGTGAAGTTTTTTTTAATTATTAGATATTTAAAAATAATATCTACTGGACAAAATATTTGAAAAAAACATAGAAAGTATTAAAGTACTAAAATGTTATCAAAAAAATATAAAATGTCAAGAAAAGTATAATCTTAAAAGAAAATTTTTTTTTTACATATTAAATTTTAGTGTTAGAATTATAGCTACAGATAATAGTAATTCATAGAAAATCAATAATTTTTTAAAAAAAATAAATACATAAAAAATGTATTTCTCACATTGGGAACCAATATAATACTTTATCACTGTAATATATAGATATAATTAATTTGACATCATATTACAAAGATACGACGTGTTTATATACAATATATACACAGAGTGAGAGATGGCGACGGTGAAAGAGAATGAGGTAGAGGAACGTATTTTGTTTGACCAAGTCAAAGTAAGCGAAACACATTTCGAATTCAGCACGCACAGGTGCTTTTGCGATACCACCACAAAGTCCTATGAAAAAATCAGCTCGATCGAACAACTTTTACATCCGTTTAGTCCTCCGTAACTAACTTTTAGTCGTAACGCATAGGACGTGTCACATCTAAATCCGAGGTGTCTAATACGCTTGAAATATGACCCAGGATCTGAATCAGGTATCTACCGCCAACGGTTTATCCCTCAAACAACTTTTATCGTCCCCCTCGCCTCCTCATCACCATCACGTTGTATAACTCTTCTCCACCCGCCGCCCACCACCCACTAACCATCATAGCAAGTTCTCTGACCACAAGTACACACACAGCGCTCCACCGGCCTTATTTACGTTTCTGAATACCCACGTTTTCGGAGATGAAGAAAAATGTTCAAAGTTATGCCCGTCGACTTTAAGTATCCCGAAATTTAATTGTAATATATCGTTTTGCCCGTTATTACGAGAGAATTAAAAAAATAATGTTGTAATGGACCGCAAGCTTTGCGTTATAATTTAACGCCGAGCGGAAAAAACGCATAAAAACGTGTTTTGCTTAACTATGCAGTATAACATGCTGCATTCTACATGGATATACCTTTATACCAGTTTTTAAACTAACCACGCCCGTCATAACATTACCTACGTTCGATTATTTGATATGAATGTAAAATATTATTTTGAATCTTTTAGCTCACATATTATCACTTCTATTAATGCGACATTACGCAATTACACCAGAATAAAAGTAACCATACCGACTAGAAACCAGACCTAAGCCAGTGTGCCACTGCAGCTGATGATATAACAAATAAATCGATTGTAGCTAATAAGAAAACCCGAACACATTGCACATTGCATATAAACACATACTAATATATTATTTTTGAATTATTAATATTACACAGTTTTCGTCTCCGCGATATTAGAAACATAAAGAGACAATTTTATAAGAGCTTATAAACTAAAACGTTTTGCTTAATGACTTATAATCTAAACTATACGTCCATCGATCCCACGGATTTTATCGTTAATCTACTGTTTTCGTACATATATTATATGTTATTACAACGACCGAAAACGCTCTCAGAAATATGACACATTATCGATTTGCATAAAAAAACATTTCATGTTAGCCGACTGATACCACGATTTACACAAAATGAGCCACTATCATATTCGTCCAAATATTTTGATAACGCGACAGGTCACGATATATTTTATGCTGCTATTATGTGTGTACTGTTCAATTTAATTGAAATAAACATTGAAGATTAAAAATAGGTACAATGAATCATATGGTGTGACACCGTCGCTGTGATTGAAAAAAAAAACATAAACAAATACAAATTTAACTCTAAAATCTCGTTTTCGGTCAGCTTCACCAAAACACGAGAAACGGTGTTGAAAACAATAAAAACGTCAACAATAATATTACAATCACGCGGTGATAAGCTAACAGATGGGCAATTTAACGCAATTCAGCGCACTAGCTGTTGTTTTAATAAGATTTATAAAATTATAATGCACGTTGTGATAATAATATATATGACACCGACAGCATCCTTGAGCATCCTACATAATATTATATATTATATTATATTTACATTATTATATTATTATGTGTTATAAGTAAATGTTTACATATCGAAAAGCGCGGTGTAATATAATATTATGTTACGCTTATAAAATTGAAAAACCCTTGCCTCCATACGCGTGGATATTATATATTATCATACATTTATACCATCTGGTTGTAACATATTATTATAAATGAAAAGCTATAATATTATGTTGGAAATATGAATATTTCACGTTTGCGTGTAATAGTTATACAACAACGAGTCGTCGTCGGTGAGAAAATCCGGCGATGGATGCGGCGGGATAATCGCCGCGCGAAATTCGAAATAGTATCGCAAGGGCGTGATTTGAAAAAAAAATATAATATATATATATATATATAATATAAAATATGCAATGCGACTGCCGATAGTAAAAAACAATGTCCGTCGATATACACTCCCACCCCGCTACTTCGCATCAAACAAAATCATAAATTATATTATATTATACAACAGGCGGAGAGACTCAACGGAAGGACAATAGTTATTGTAATGGGATTCACTTGGCAAACGCGATTTTCGTTGGAGTGCCCACGTGGAATCGCGTCGAGTGTTTAATAGGCGTTTACATTACATTAAACTGTCAGTTTTTCCGGTACAGCTGGCGTGTTACGAAAAATTACCATATTTTATACGTTCGGAGGCGGTGCAGGAGACTATGGGGGGGGGGGGGGAAGAAAAAGAACATTGGTATTTCCACGAGAGACGGAATGGTTTCGTACAATATGCATTTTCGTCGTCACAAGCGTTCCTCGCACGCTTGTTAGCGGTCCTTACGACTTTCGACCGTACAATGTGGAAAACCATTCGCTTCATAAAGACGTTCGCATGATGTTCAAAGTCAATATAATATATTATAGTTGGTTACTGTAATGTAACATAATATATTGTGTAGGTTCACGATGTCGGCTAAAACAGTTTAACATTATAAAACATCATTGTATAATGTAAACTATATAGAAAACACGGTTTATGAAAAAAATTCTAAAACGTCATACCTACAATGTTTAAGAGACTAACGAGAACGAACATGGCGAAGAGTGTCTCACTTAATTGCGTATACCTACCTATCACAGATATATTTTACGGTTTGGGAAAGAAACTGAAAGTCACTCCTTAATCGATATTTTTACCTGATTATATTTCTTTATTTATACTGTCTTGTATTGCATTTTTTTTCAACCCTTCATGTAAATTTGACACACAGAAATTTTAATGGAATCGTAGATAACTATATAATAATATGATCTAAATATGATTTGATCAATAACATTTTTAATATTTTTTTTTTCATCGAGGTAGCTAGCTAGGATGACAATAAAAACATAACAATATATTAAGTTGTATTAATATTATATAAAATTAAAAATATACTACTATAGTATCGTTCACTAACAAAAAAAATTATAAATATTAGCAACTTTTAAATCTCATCAACCAACAAACGTAGTTGATCAAATACATTTTAAAAGTTTGAAATAAATAGAAATGTCCAATTATAATAGATCAATTTTACTCTCAGAGTAAGATATATTCGTTTATCACATTGAATTAATAGGTATTTAGCGTGAATTTATAATTATATTTTGAGCATAATGCCTACGTATAATTCTTTTCTACTCTCCAAAATATATCTCATACATATTTATAGCATCTTGAGTTAATTGAATTTATGTCAGTATACATAAGCAGCTAAGCTATACTCGTCTCTATTGTCCATCACAATGGACATTCGGTAAACAATGTCACCAAATTCATTATGCTAATCATTCATTGTATTGTAAATATATCACATATTCACATCCATACCAATAATATAAGACGAGTCTATATATATTTTATAGAAACGTGGACTTTGTACAACTATACTATTCTTATAATACAGTCATGTATTAGTAGTTTAATAGATTTCACCAATATTGGATAATATTAAGTATCAGTCCTTGACAATTAATAGTTGGCATACAATCGTCAACAATATGATGATATCAATATCATATTTTGAAAATCTAGAAAAACTTTTACAACTATTACATATTATATTATAATTTCATTACTTGTAATTCCAAAAAACCGAATTGACAGCTGAAGTGAATTGAGCTCCGAATCCTTTTTCGAACGCCACGTCCCGTAAGTTCTGTAAGCTCTTTAAAACTATTAATAATAGTCGTACGAAAAGAAACGGAACACTCGATATCCGGCCTGTATCCTGTTTGTTTTTTTTCTCGTTGTAATTAAAATATCACAGGAATTTTGTCCCAGACGAGTTTTGGTGCTCTCGTTGTGCAATGGAAATAATTGATTATCTACGTGTCTGAACAGAAAAAACGCGGGAAGAGGGCCACTTGAAAAAAAAAAAAATTCAAAACCAGATTTGGGTTGGAAACGTCAAAAAAATATGTACGCATCCGGGACGTACCTCCGAAAGACACACAGCCTGGCTAGTCGGCCATTCATTAATCAAAAGCGCCGAGCAAACTTTAAATCACCATCTGCCGCATTTTGACAATGCAACAAATCCGTGTGCCCTCTAGTTTATAAAAAAAGCTTCAATGCAAGGGACAACAGACAAAAAAAAAAATCGCTTGAAATTCATAGGACACGGCCGCTACCGCCGCCGCCGCCGCTCGTCCGGGTTAAATGACTTTTGGCCACACCGGACAAAGCCCATTTGACTTATTATTATACGAGACAACATGTGTGTATACAAATTACTTTTATGTATAATGATGTGTACAGTGTGTTCGGTTAAAACATTAATAGCGTTCATAAAACGTTATGAAAAAACGTATTTTTTACAAATAAAGAAAATCGTTCTACGATTTGCGCGACGAACGAAAATATCATGTCTTAACCTTTATTAGTATTTTACTCGTTGCCATATGTTTTCGATATTGCATAAGAGACATTTTACAATAGGAAATAATATGAAAAATAAAATAAATAAGCACAGTGCGTATAAGTAATGAGTTCTTTCAAATTCTCAAATTATATACTCGTATAATAATATAGAGTAATAAGAATAAACTACATATAAATCATTTTTAAATCAAAAAATAATTGTAACTCGAAATAATATCAATATTCTGTCCTATATAATAATAGATATATTTTTGAGTAAAATAACATTTTGTTCTTCGTTTTATATATAATAACCTTTAACAATAATATTTCCACCAGAATTTCTTTATTATATTATTAAGTATAGTCTTTGTTTTATGATAACTCATAGTATTTTTTAGGTAGTCCCGTAAATTGTCTACTGTCAATGTTATTCGTTGGTTTGTGTGTAGAATGTTTGAATTATTTCGACTTATATATTATACGCATAACGCATAATATTATATTGTGTAGGAATTTATGATAAATGATAAAGAAGATCGCGACACAGTATATTATAATACTATCTTAGGCCTGGTAGTTGAACCTTGTACTAAAATGTAAATATTACTCAGACGGGTACCTATATTTAAATTGGTAATTGTGTGAGATCACAGCAGCTCTCCATAAATGGTCTCAGACAAGTCACAGAGCGTCAAACAGTGTACGACTTATTATAATATACGTCTGAAATCAAAATAATGTCCGCTATAATATAATAGCTAATATTATTTTTGAAAGGCAAACAGTTTTAGATTCTGAGCGAAGCGATGAATGTATTGATTTTACAATGATGTGTGTTTTTTGTTTTATTGTTTTTTTGTATCTGTCATCACCTTTTAGGACAGTAAAAGTGCTTGGGTTTTCTTCAATAGTAACTTTTCTGATAGGAAAGTGAATCTAGTTGGTACTTTGGGGGGTCAAAAGTAAAAATTTCCCAGTAGTTTTTAAAAGTGACGTGAAAAACAAAAGAAAAATTAAGGAAAAACGGGACTTTTTACGCAAAATCTGTTTTCGAGAAAATCGATTTTGGTTTTTCGTGTAACTCTTAAACAAATAAGCGTAGGTACATGGAATTTAGACTGAATGTTTATATTAGCATTTTATATACACCATAACATTTTCCAAATATTTTGATTTATTTTGAGCTGTTTACGAACATTTTCAGTTTCCATTTTTTTTTTGTTTTCTTTTCTATAAATATCAATAAAATTTTATTTGTTGGGTAAAAAACTTGAAAATTTAATAGAAGGCTCCTAGGTTATTGTTCCAAAGGTAGATGAAAAAAATTAAAAATCCTTAGTCACAGTTTTAATTTATAAGCATTTAAAGTTAAAATCTTAACAAAATACAGAAAAATCCAGAAAATTAGCAAATTATTTTGGGTTGAGAATTCATAAAAATTTTTCTTTTTAAATCTAAGATTTGAAAATGTAATACAAGATTATCCATAAGTTTATCTACCTTTATCAAAAAAAAATTTCTACAAGAAAGTCAAATTAAATTTTTATGAGCGTTTGAAATTCATATTTTTACAACATTTGATATTCACTCGATATCTCATGTAACGATTTTCTTATTTTGTTGTAATTAAAAAATCTGTAACTGTAGATACTTGAAAATTTCACTGAATGTTTATATTTGTATTTTATATACACGATAAAATTTTGAAAATAATATGATTCTTTTTGAGCTGTTTACGGACATTATCAGTTTTCAATTTTTTTTAGTTTTTTTTTCTATAAATATCAATAAAATTTTATTTGTTGGGTAAAATAGCGTGAAAACTGAACGCAAAACTCCTGATATATCGTTTTAACAGCAGTTGAAAAATATCAAAAATACATGGACACAATTTTTTTTTATAAGCATTTAAAGTTCAAATTTCGAAAAAATTTATAAAATTTATAATTTAATAACTATTTTGTAGTTGAAAATGTATAAAATGTTCAACTTTTATAGCTAAGGATTGAAAATTGAAAACAAGGCTCCACTTAATAGGTTATATATAAATTACTTTATTGACAATAATATCATCAAATATACTTGGTAATATCATAGGCTGACTGACCGTTTTCGCTCAGAATCGTTTTTCTTATACAATGATATCGTGTCATTGAATTCAAATTTAACACCATCCGTTACAGTGACCCATTTGTAAACTTCTGTACAGCAGAGCGACACCCACTTGCCTGCCTTTTTTTTTAATGTTTTCATACTACAGGTATCCCGAGTATCGATTGTGTCGTATTATTTATAATAATTTAAACGCCAGAAGCGCTAACCAGTTGATGATATAAATGTTGTCAGAGGTAAATGCTCTCACATGTAATATAATTACGCATTGCAATAATATTATGTCGTTACGATTTTCACCGTTTTTCTACACGGATTTTCTACACCGGCGTTTCATTAAATTGTGTTTCTCGACTGACTCAGCTAACCTGCGGTGGAGAAACTACAATAATGAACACACAGTAACTGAAGGGAAATAAAATGTGATTAACCGACTTAGTTCGTGTTTCATAATATAGTTGGTTGTCAAATGAGCCGTGGGTAACGGTAAAGAGGCATTTCTTTTGTCGTTCCCTCCGATTCTCTTTGGTGGTTACTCCCTGGTCTGACACCGAATACAAATTAGTTTACGACGGCGAAGAAGAAGAAAAAATGGTTTTATTACGTAGGGAAAAAACCGAGACAAAAAGTTGTTGGTTAATTAACAGTATATTAATGAAAAACTTGACAATTTATTAAACAGGACGTTGTTTGTATCGTTTTCGTGGACGGTAAAAATAAAATAATCAGCAAAAAAAAAAAAAATGTCGGTGTTTTTCTAGTTTTTCTTCAAGTATTTTTTCATTATTTTTATTAGGTGCTTTACCTACTTTTAAATATTTTTATTTCGAAATGGATGTTATTTTAACAGTAAGGTGTGCTAATCTGTGAATATTTTATAAATATATTTTTGTTTATTTTTTTACTATTTATTCACTAGTTTTAATTTTAATAGTTTATTATTTACACTTAACTTATAACCATCGATACTATTTTCGGCATGCATTTAAATATATTTGCAAGGAAGGTTATGTAACTATTCTTTTATCTGTTGTAGGATAGAATTGACAGTTATTTATTATGCATTTCAGCGTTTATTATTTTTAGTAGAAAGTGAAAATAGTTTATTTGTTAAATAAAAATTTTAATCTTTCACATTTGATTCAGATATTTTCTATCCAAGAACAATTTAATATGGAGAATTTTTTAGTTGACTATTTTATGTATTATACAATGATTCTATTTTCGAAATTCTATTATTATTTTTCTACAAAAGCATTCAGATAATTATTTAAAATAAATTAATATACTGACCAAAGTAGTTTTGACAATCATTTTCATTCAAAACTAATAGATCTGAAATTCGTAGTAGTTACCTATATACAATCTATATGTCTGATTTCAAGATGAATGATGAAGTACAGGATACATATTGAGTGAACTTTTATTAGGTACTGTAAAAATAAAAAGCACTTTTAAATAAACAAAATAAGACCAACAACTCTGTGACGTTTCGCTCAGATTCTCAAAATAATTCGTTTATACAAGAAAACATACTAAATTCATCACATCAAAAAATATAATAAAAACCGCATTTAGCGTTGATTAAATTGTGGAACTCTATAAAACAATGAGATTAGGATCCCGCAAACATTTTCATTAAAAACGTTTACGGGAACGAAAACAAAAATGCATAATTGTATTAAATATCTTCAAACGTGAACAACAGAATGTAATACAGGTTATAGTAGTACAGGGTCGAGATCGATTTCGAAAATGATAGTCATCAATTGTCTAGTTAATTACCTGTGCGATTTCTACTCGTTTTTTTAGAGCTGGTTATTTATACACAATTTATATCTGGCAACTTATAATATTTAATACATTCGTATAGGTACCATAAAACAGTGTCACGTAAGCCGCGAAGACTCTTCGGCGGCACGAGTGTATCGACTTGTCAGAAAAATTATTGTAGAAAAATACGTACAAAACAAAAATGACAAATAAACGATCGTGGATGTTGGAATGAATCACATATTGCATGGGACATTTTCTAAAAAATCTAGTTTTGACTTAACATCCTATTCAAAACCACGTCCACATTCGTAATTATCTGAGACCTTATTAGAGCCTTCTGAAAATTAGTCATTGCCAGAACCGCCTATTTGGATACGAAAGCAATATATTAAGTACTATGTACTATACTAAGCTATATGTATTATAATAAGCTATATTATGTATTATAATGTTCACTGTTACTTAAATCGATCGCAGTAATACAAAATAGGAATATTGCAAACCAGATACCCAAGTGTTTCTCTGTTTCCAGTTGAATTATTTGTATTTTATACTTCGTTTAAGTCAAATATCCTCGATAATGTCAAAAAGTTGATTTTAGGTTATGTACCTAATCGTCGAGAAGAAATGTCGTCGGTGCTGATGATCGTCGGCCGGTCGTCTAGAGTAGCAACAGTCTTAAAATGATCGATCGAACGCCATCACCATCGGGTTACTGAAAAATCTATAGATTCTGATGATGTATTATAGTTTATATTTTTTAACATACCTACCTAGTAAGACACTAAACAACTACTAGAGTAACTATAACGCGTCGGTTACGACTTACAGAACTGTATTGACCGATAATTTTTTAGAACGTTATACGTACCTATACGGTGGTAACAACAGTAGCGAATGACTTTTGCAACCCCCGCAATGCAATCTGATTCTCCACTCTCCGCGCGCCACCCAGTCGCGGTAGTTGGTACCCTGGTACCGGTATAGGTGGTATACATCGGCGTCGTACGAGTTTCTATAATATCATATACACTGTTATTATCACGGTCACAACACTAATAATATAACCTAGAGCCGCAGTCGCTCCATCGACCCGACGCGCGATCGACGTCTCATATGGCCGCCAATGTGGCGCCACGGCGTCGGCGACCGTGCCCAGCGAACAGTATGCACCGAACTCGTCGGTGTCTCCCCCCTCTTGAGGGGAAAAAAATGAGAACCGTTTTCCGTGCGGTGACTCGTCAAAATATATCGTTCTCTAATAATCAAGATCGTATAATATGACGCGTAGTTGTAAAAATTATCGGCCAATTATAGTACAGCCCGACACTTGGCCAACTCGAACAATAAGGAACCGGAAAGTTTGGATTATCCAGGAATTCCAGTTATCCAATGGGATATCTAATGCAATAATATAGGATTTATTTAATGGGGAATTATTCTAAGGACGCGGGGAAAAAGTTTGAGGCATCGACGAATTCGAGTTGAAAATGTCCAAGTTCACCAAGTCTACCAACTGTGATTATATTTAATGAATACTAGTTAGGTATACTTACCTAACGACAGTCGACGATCGAGCACGGTTATATCCTGGTACTGCTACTGCTGGCTAAGTACCTATGTATCATACATATTGCATGCTACTTGGACGACAAAACATAATCATAACGATACTGTGAAATAGAAACGCTGCGGTAAACGATATTGCTGAAATGATTTATCCTTAATAGTATAACACGTCATTACCAATAATCGTGTGATTTTTTAAGTACTCATCGGTGGTCGTCGTCCGTTCAATCTGCACGAGTCTTGACAATACCACAATACCATGTTCATCGCCGTTATAACGCACACCGCAAACACACGTCGGTTTGTCTATATAATAAAACACAATATTCTCAACATGTCGAAAAATTAGAAAACACCACACCAAAAATAATAATTATTGTTGTCGTTGGATCACAAACGCGTACAAAATATAAACGCAGTACCTATGGCAGACTGGGAAAAACGCGATCGACAAAAAATCGGAACCGTCAACGCCAAATCGGCGTAAAAAAACAGCACTTGACCACACTGCTCGAGTAGATACGAGACACGAATTCGACGCCTCGTAGTCCCCTCGCCCAAAATTGGGTCGCTACAAGTGCACAGGACCTGCAGCCTGATCGGGAGATGACCACCTGCAGGACCTGTATGATAAGATATTAATTGGTGGTACAAAGACAATATCATAATATGAGGTGAATTTGGTTGTGATTTAATCTAATCACACGGAGAGTTATTTTTTTTTACACGGTGCGTATAGCTGGCACTATACAACTAATTTGCCCAACCCCAACAAACTATCTCCAACCAATGTTTTAAATATTTTTATCCTGTTAATCATAAATATATGGCCTAAAATAGTGTAATAAACAATTATTATTAAACACAAAACATATCATTATTTAGGTAGATATTATGGTGTTTAATTAAAATAATCATATATTGTAATAGTTCTATAACAACAAAAATAAAAATGTGTGTAACTTTTTATTGGATACCTTTTTTATAGTAGGTAACAAAAAATATAAATAAATTAATGTTATTATTTCCATGAAGCAGGGTTAAACTTAATTTACTCCAAATATAAACCTAAATTGAATACAATATTTGTTAATAATAAAAATAATAACAAAGAGCTTGTTTTTAATAATAATAATCGTTAAATATTTCGGAAGACTTGGGAATAATAAAAAAAAAAGCTTGGCCACCGAAATCCACCCACCTGGCCGCCTAAAAGTCGACGCTGGCCTACATCGACACACAACAATACACGAGTGGGTGTATGAGAGCATAACAATTTCATTATTGTTAACCACATAATGGTCTAAGGAAATCTCGGCGATCGCCACTTCGACGATCGCCTAACCTTGAGCAGTTCCCCTACACAATATGCTAGTAATTTTAATTAAAAATAATAATTTTTTTGTGCGAACATAATAATATACCATTATATCCACTTAAAAAAGAGGACACAACACCCAAATATATGTGGTATCCTTCTAAAAGATATATGCAAAATGACCAGTTTACACAAACTACTCGAGTATACCTATAGTTGTGTTGAATCAAATATTAGAGTTGATTGGCTAATGTTATCTACTTAAGATTAACAAAATTGTCTGTGGGGGTACCCTTACAACATCTTATTTTTCAAAGAGTTATAGGTGTGTAAGATATTTAAACTTAAAACATGATCAGAACAACGGCTTACTACGTCTTACTGTATAACATACATTTACTGTTGGCATAGTGAAGACAGTATATTATATTATGTTTAGACGGATACAACAAATGTAGCCATGGCGTACTCTTAACATAATAATAATATTGTTCAGTCATAGCAATCCAATAATAAGAAATGTAATTAAATTGTTCGCGTAGTGTACCTGCGTACTCCTCACATTCGTGAGATACAGTCGGGTGTAGGCAATTATTATCCCTATAAAATGCGAATCTGTTGAAAATAATTAATAAATACATTTATGTCTCACAAAATAATTAAATAAACTAAATTCATACTTAACAGTAATTATAATATTCTTGTAATCGTTCAATTTAGAATGAACAATTATTGTCCAATTTAGTTTCTGCTAGCACAGTGACCTAGTTTAATAAAATTACTAGTTGATGTATTAATAATTATGTAAACCGTTGTACACGCACAAATATTTAAATTATACTGAAACTCAAAAGCATCCAACATGTTGAGATAAAAAATGAAATATGAATTATTTATATAAAATATTATTTTCTTAAACGAAACAATAAAATAAATAGAAAGTTAATTGATTGTATCCACTATCGCTTAACTAGGGTAAAACTAATAATTGTACAAATACAATTCCATTTCCATTGCAATAATAGTATATACGTAGGTGATGCTGGACGAATATATTTTATATTGTCGAATGTCGAATCCAAACCAAATAGATTTACTTGGCGGAATTTATAAAAAGTCCAATTCAATTAAACATGCAAATAACGTAGCGAAATCGTATTTATATAGTATTGTACTGCACATACGCAGTTTACTCTTATGTAGTATCACTTACAGTGGAATTGATTTTTTTATTTCATACACATTATTGACGTATACACAGCAGGTAAATACTATGACATAATATAATACAATTATAGCAATAATATTATGCGTATTTGCGTTTAAATATAAATTATTAATCATTAAATTGATGTAGTTCGCAAGAATCCGCTGCACCGTTCGAAAAGCGCAAATATATTTAATAATAATTTTTATTAATTTCTACTATATATTATCATTCTAATATTCGACGAGAGATCGATCCATACTCGACGATTCCCACGAGCATCTCAAAGTCTCAACCACCGCGATACATACATGCACTTACCTAGGTATTTATAATATTAATATTATAGTGTGCTGATAGTGATCGTTTTATCCGATTTTATCTACAAAGTCCCCTTAGTTTGTCTCCTCAAAATTAATGAAGTTTTTAAAAATATTGTTGTCTTAGATGATTTGAAGTCAATAATATTACAAAACAATATTTTCTAGGGTAATTACAACTATATAAACTAATAAGAAGGGCCTGAAGTCCCGAATACTATCAAACAGTACTCCCATAAAAATACCTGTTGACCGCAACTATATCCTTAAGAATTATTATCTTATTTTAATACAAAACATTAATTTAATGCACATTTTAATATTTTGCGAAGGCGTAATTCTAAGATACAAAAATTATGAGTTAGCTGATGTCAATGATTATGAGCGTCTCACTAAACATTGTGAACCAACACAGTATTTATATTTTATTATAATGTACATAATATTATACTTTATAATATATATTATATTCAATTATCTAAGACGCGTGTGTTAAAAATAATTCATGATGTGTTAGCATAGAGTCCCACCGTATATCATTATAACTATTTTTGATTAGTTATTTTTATTGAATTTAATTGTATCATAATAATCTTTCTCGACATATACTCTGGATGATCCATTTAATGTGAGATATTCTTTATTTTAAAAACTAATAATTTTTTTGAAAATATTTGTTTTACACAATTATTGTATGTAAAGAGTTAAAGAAACAATACTTTTATACATTAATGTATTTTAAAATTTAAATTAAAATTTTTTTTAAAGATAACAGAATATGTTTAATTCCTTTTCCAAACCGGAAGATTTTTTTGAACCCTTCGATATATATAATTCGAATTTTGAACGAGTAGTGTTTGTATTATAAGCAATTTAAGTCTCGAAGAGTGGAATGGAGTGGTATAAAATGTTGGTTTGCTACTACTGTTCGTCAAAAATTTAAATACATATTAGTTATCACTAATAGACTATAGGTGTCTAAAATTTGATTTTTATGGATAAAAATAAACCAAATGTATGTATTTTATACAAAACAGTAAAACACTTTTAAAATTATTTTTTCTAACAACTTAAAATTAAATAAAAGAATATTAGAGTTTGCTGAAACAAAGAGTGTCTTAATTAATATGTTAAATGTGTCACCCCGTATGTGCGTGCTGAAGTAGTCTCGTTTTGTGATAGACAACGTTTTTCATATTAACTACCACGTAACAACATAACGACACTTCTAGAGATAATATTTTTAATTACTTAGTTTTACACTTAACGCTCAAAAAATGCATTAATATATTATATGCTCTAAAAAGTGCATCTTGACATAAAAACGCAAAATAAAAGTTTAACGTTTGAAGTATCTGTCAGGCACACGAATCAAATTATATTTTACTTGAAATGTAATTCTTGGAGCGCCCCTTCCCCCAAAAAATACAGTTTACATTAAAATTCGTGCCCTAATTAAAAGTATTTGAGTTTAGACGATCGGAGTAGTGGATTAACATTTCACAGAGCACCCCCGCATGTGTCACACGACTCCGCTCATCTAAACTTAAAATTAACTAGGTATTCGTTCAAAATTAAATTTATATGCGACGTCGTGTCAAAATTCTCAGAAAAATATCCCGATTTGGGCAGCGATAAATTAAAACAATAATATACATATATTGCGGAAACTTGCGAAAACCTCAAAATCGATATAGATTTTAAAACGATATAGTGTATGTTATGGTTTTTATTTATCAGCCTATATGCGTATAGTGTGTCGGCGACATAACACAACCGCGTGAAAAAATATTTTCAAAAAAGTACATAATAATATAATATCGTTGAACACTGGCTGTTGAAACAATCACGCTGTATTCATAATAATAATAATAATAACAATAATAATACAACATAAACGTTCGTACGTATTATTATAATAATATCAACATTTTAATATGGCCATAATTATTATATTGTGGTGGTGCTGCTGCAGCGGCGTGTACATATATATATATACTCCGCGTACGTATGATGTAGTATTATATTCGTTGTTATTCAAAGCAGTTTATGAATATACGAATAGTTGGCGGCGGCCAAAACACAATATTGCCATATTTCCCCCCACCCACACGTTCGCCGGTGTGTGCGTACTGTATATACACTTTTAACTCCGGTCATATTGTCGGGGCACAATGAGAACGAGCCACATCTGCTCTGAGGTCCTATTCTCCTAGATTCCGGAACAACAATAAATCGCGGAAAAACATCGTGCCCAGTGTATAATGTGTATATATATATAGGTATATATTATATACATATATGGGCGGGGTAGTCGTCGAGGTAATGACGTGTGTTTGGTTTCTCCGCCAGTAGTCGTTACTATTTATTTATTTTTTATATGTATATGATGTACCCACTAACTATTAGGAGGTGTATAGAATAATAATGTTATGTATCAACTTTTCTTTTTTTTTTCAATTAGCCCAGATCCAACCAATCGCCATCGGTAAACAATGGTGATTGGTGACCCGAATATGAAAATTTCCGTTTGAATAATATTATAGGTATATTATTTTTATCCAAACGTTCTAAACCCGACATCATAATAATATTATAATGTTATGTCTCGTTAACGGAATAATAATAAAAACTCGAGTGAAACGGTGGATTGAATTTCGAATTATTTTATTATTATGTAATAAATAAATTACTATGAATTATTATTATTGCTATTATACGTCTCAGGTCTCTATGTAATAATATTAAACGAAACGTTTTATCGTGCAAAACTGAAAAAGTCCAATCGTTTGGATAATAGTGTGGTTATTCGGGTGTATTATTATGTTAATTTTTAAGAATTGATTTAATCTAGTTTTTAAGTTAATTCATTCATTTACCAACACGGGTGGTCAACGGGTTTCCATCTTTAAAAGTATGGTGCCAGAAAAGCCAGAAGTTGTTGGACAATATCTCATAGCTAACGTCTCGTATATAACTACCTGCTGTTCGATTATTGTTATACAATAATTGTTATTATATAATAGAGTAACTTTGTAAATCCTTTTATCTGGATATGAGTATACCCATATGACGTAACGTTTGCCAAAGCGGACCTCGGAAGTAATTCGGTTGGATGATTTTTGAATACACATCGAATTATGTGGGGAGACTCCGTTCGGTTTCGAATGAAATGGGGTTTGCGAGAATAACGGAATTGCAGCAGACAGGCTGAGTACAGCTCTTTTGGTAAATACTTCGCCCATCAATAATCCTAAGCCGCCGGAATTGAGGGCTAGCAATATTTTCAACCACACCGGTGCATGCATAAAGTTTAATTAAATCCCGACTTAATAAATTTTCAAAGAAAACGGAAGGGACTCGTGACAAGCAGATATATTTATCAATACAACCCGTGTCAGTTATCGGTATAATTATATAATAATATTATGATGTTTATTATTTATTTATTTATTTATTTATTTAATTAATTCACGGAATAAAAAATTCCTTATTTAGTACAGTACATAATAATAATTCAGTAAAATGATAATATATTATATATATATACCGAACTACTAATGATTACAATATAATGTAGCTGTGGCGGGCACTTAATAACAATGCTAATATTATATAATAACGGTCCGCGGCAGGGTTTTTCGACGAGTAGAAAGTAATGCGCAGAATATAATATTATATAGGTACTTATCAATTTAATTACCTACCTACGTTATAATATTTAATCGCTCATTTCGTGGAAATATTAAGAATTCGTACCGAATATTTGTTGCATTTTAAAATACGTGTCGATTACATTAAATTTAAAGAAAAAATAATAAAATGTAAGACTTGATACGAAAAACCGTATTTTTTCATAGAAAAATGGTAATAATAATGAAAATATGGTGTGGTGCACAGACCTTGTATATTACGTAATGTCAGACCCGTATTTAGAAAATGCGACGATAATAAGTCTAAACTTATTTTGCTTCATGATAAAACTGGTTTTAAATTTGGTTTTTTACTGTACGCATATATACTATGTAGTTCGATTTTTCAATGTAGGCTGACCTAAGTTTTGGTCGCTACACTAAGGGTTGACAATTTCTGGGAACGTTGCTTGGATTGGCCACGATAATTTCCAGCTATGTCCTGCAGGATTTTTGAGAATTTACGATAGTCAATTACTTACTATTTATAATTACCTAATATGTTAGTTGATGACGTATTTCAATAAGATTGGTACCTATTCAAATGTTTTGATAAAATACAATAGGTGCATAGTTAAATCAAATGTGGAAAACAAAATAAATTGTAATATTATTTTAATTGATTTTAGTTGAACAATACTAATAAAATAAATATTTAATAAATATATTAATTTTGTGTGCAATGTGTGTTTGTGCACAGAGTGTTTTCAGCAGAATGATATAATGCACAATTGCATTTACGATAAATGAACTTAAATGTTTTAATTAAAATTGATTAATAATGATTCATCAGCTATGATGCTATGCTAATGTATTAACCTATCCAGACTTTCAACGCGTACATGACAATATAATACTTACTATATATTTAATCATTTTAAATATGTAATTCAAATTATTTTGTAGGTAAAATACTAAAAGGGCCAAAGCTGAACTGAAAGATTCACTAAGCCGCAGTATTTATAAGATCGAAATCCCTGTTGGGGCATGTAATTATATTGAATTTTTTCAGCATTTTTACTTACATAAAAAAAAAATATGTAGAGATGATATTATAATTAAAATTCATGCTAGAAGAAAAAAAAGTGTTTCGTGTATGCGACTTTCTGACGTCAATATAAAATATCAAATTAAAAAGACGTGACAACCATTCGATGATAATAGTTGCCTATAATAACTGTTAAATAGTTACATCCATGATGTGCCTTTTACATACCCGAGAAATTCAGAATAATTACAGTTGTTCGATGGTTACGCAGTGACACGATATTGAATGCTGTAGCTACACGTTATATTTATAAATATAATACAATAATAATATTATAATAATTATATTAATAACCATAATATTATAATAAGACCTAAACATGCCTTGGTTTATACCTATCAAATTAAACGTCTGGTTGAAGTTTGATACTAATAATAGTTTAATTGAATAATATTTGTACGATTTACCGATTCGAGATTAGACGGAGTAAAGAAAATAATTTTCAAGAGCTATATGCGACCAGGTATACGGACAAAATAATTTTAAATATTCATATACAAATTGCAGGAATTCATAAAAAAATTAATATTTTCCGCCTGTCCATTTTCTGGACAACATTTTTAGAAATTTATACAGTCAGTTTCTACTTTATTTTTTGATTTCTTCACATAAACCTAGAAAGAAGTTAAATCTATTGCTGAAAAAAGTTAGGTACATACGTTTAACTAATAATAGTCACCTACATTAACAATATTTAACTGAGAACTGTGCTGTGGTATTATTCGCATTTTTAAAAATAGAAATAGATTATTATTCCATTCGTAGTATTAAAATATATTATGTAAAAATTAGATGGTATTTTTCTTGTTATGTACATAAAATTTTTTGTTTTCTTCGAAGCGCATCAAAGCTTCTGATTGTTTGATTACCACACATAAACTTCAAGGCAAATGTATTGCATATAAAATTGTTTACATAAAAAAAAAAACCAATCATCTTAATATTATTTCTTTCTATATCCCTACGTATAAACATAATATTATATGGGTATTGGGTAGGTACTGTCATGATATATATTCAATTGAAATGATTTTTAAAATTTTAAGTTGAACGGGAAAACATAAAAAAAATTATCCTTGAGAGTATCATTCTCGTATACATATATTTTTCAACGGTTATTCGTGCTCCAATTATTTTTCAAATATATTATACGCACTGTCTTTAAATAAACAACTTTTTTGGGGTTTTTTGTATGTGACGTGTCGGAGCTTGGAGATAAAAATGATATATTTCTCAACGTAAATAATGATAAACTTTACAAACGTGATATTTCTGCAACCATTCTGTAGTCGTATTATTATAATTTTTAATCTCGTATCGAGAGTTTTAGGAACTCGAAGTCAATATTAAATACCCACATGATGCATTACACTGGATACTACATATTATGCTATACAATGTTATAACACGCATGTCGTAAAAAGTCAAACAATAATTTGTTTCTTTGATTTATTATATGTAATACTCATACATACCCAATATAAAGCGCTTAACATTGTTACTTAATCTGAAAAAAAAAATTATATTTTTAGTCCAAACACGATATCTTAATGGCTATATAGGTTCAAATAATATTTTCTACTCCTTCATCAAGTGAATGTAAAATATTAAATATTCAACACGAATAGGTTATTGATATTATAAAGTATACATTATATTATTATTTAATCGTAATAATAAATATAAAATGATAGTTATAATAATACTATCATATATTAATAATGTAAACTTTTTTTTCTGAAAAATACATATTGTTGAGAAAATATTTGTGAAAATTATTAAGTTTTTTACCAGTTTCGGATGAAGAATTTATGTAACGATGATAATATGTTTACAGACTTAAGTAAATAATATAACAATAAAATTACAGTATACTGGATAATATTATATTTATCAGACAATAGACAAATAAAGCGATGGATTTGTTTTGTTAATTTGTTGACACAACGCGCCACGAATCAATGTCTTCAATAAATCTGGACTCATGGTCATGTGATTTATTTGTTTTATTTGATGTCATGTGGCATTTGCCAAGTTGTGCAGTTTATAACAAGTAATATAGTTTTACTTAGTGACACAATGTATAAGATGAAATATAGTTCACCAATACCAAAAATGTGTAGCACAGACACTAGACTCCAACAATCAACTGTGTCAAACAATTTTTTTAAAACCAGTGAATACGGTATCTTCTTGGAATTTTTCTTCGAAGTTTTTCAGAACGTAAAAGAAAGAATGCTGGCAACAGTAGATTTACCAGGATGTTTCACCCGATTTTAAATCACATGGTAAATATTAGTGAGTTTTTCAATGGAACAACTAGCAAAAGAAACTTAATTTGAAGTGCGTTAGGATTGACTATAGTTGAGGCAGCTAAACACGCGGATATGGCTTGTTGGAACTACTGAAAATTGGATCGAGAAGGTTGCGACGGGGGCATTGGAAAAATGGGTTCGGTTGAAATAGAACGAGAAAGGAGATGTTTATAATAGTATTGAAATCGGGTGTTATGTGATATCAAATACATATATTATTATTTAAATTCAAATTCTAAACAATTTAGTTGGAATTAATACATTGAATCCTGTGTTTACAAAATAACTCGATTAATGAAATTGTGAGGCAGTACAATTACTAAATTATTTATATAAATTTAAAAGGGTTCTAGAAGTACCCAGTACCAAATATTATACCAATAGTTAGTCGAATCGCCATGACTCATGAGTATGAATGCTGAATGTTTATTGATTGAATATTGGATTCAAAGGGGTGACTATAAGTAGGAAAAAAATAGTACCGTTACAGCTCGTATTATAAAGCTCCATGACTTTCAGTGGCTGCGTTAGTCACATCACAAAAATTGTAAATTTAACTATAAGACTATCTATCCTATTAAAAAATATTGGTCACGAGTGTTGGACTGAAACATCAATGTGATAAGGTATATCGCACGAGCCGATGACGACTGATTCAGTCAATTGGTTGAGGAGGAGGCAAGATTGATAGGACACATTTTAGACATTTTAAGACCGGTCTTTAAAATTCTGGGTCCATACAAACAATAATGCATATTGTCCATTCGCGATAGGCAGCAATATAATATGATAATATGATCTATTCAAAAACAAAGCCTCCAAATAACGGTAAGTTTATTACAACTGGGCATATATATATATATATGTATATACGCTCGCTTTTCAAGTATCGTCGAGAAAATCCGCGATAAAAACGGTCTTATACAGTGTAATATAATATAATTAGGTGTATATTATCTGCAGCTAATAGCTATATATATAATATACATAGGTACTTCTAGCATATACTGTGGAAAATCTCCTCTCTCTCTCTCTCGAGGGGTGGCGCGCGTGGAGATAAATGATATATTATACATAGGGCTTCTATCCGCGTCTCGTGCACGTCGAACGTCTCCGACGTCGGAGCAGATGTTTTTAAACGTCGGAAAGTCAAAAACAACAAGTACACCTATACACGCACACTTTTTGTGTACAACAAGCCATACACTCCGGGCGAGAAAATCATGGGTCGGGGAGGGGGAGTCACATTAATCATTTTAATTAATTACGAAACAACGTCAGGTGATCGGTCAGGCGGCAATAACGTTATCTCGCGGCAGCTAGAGGGAGAAATGCGCGTCCTCCACGCTCTTCACACGCTTCCTTCCGACCACCCACCATGTCTGTACGTATAATAATAATACAACACTATTTGTTTATGTAGAGAGACGGGGGAGAGAGAGAGAGAGAGAGAGAGAGGAGAGAGAGAGAGAGAGAGAGAGACGGACAGAAAGTACGGGAAGCTTTTTTTCGGTTTTTTTGCTCCCTCCTACCCGGCTGCACGCATTACCCGCCGCGTGAACGTCGGCGGCAAGGCGGCAGCAGCAGCAGTTTACGGGAACAAAGTTTCCTAATTGATGTTTCAAAATCAACTGTACCCCATACACAATATTATGATACGCACACACACACACGCGCGCGCGCCCCTAGGTCTGAGTCTGCGGTGTGAACTGGAACTAAGCGACGCCGCGATGCCGTGCAGGTGTAGGGCGAAGGGTGTTGGATCGCACAGAAAACATCATATCATAATAAAATGTACGTGTTATGTGTGTCACGGCGATGGCGGGACAGGGCGGATTACGGGAAGGATGAATGCGGGTGGAGGACGAGGAAAAAAATATACAAGCCGACCGCCGCAGTCAAGTACCGACACGACGCCGCCGCCGACGTCGACGTCGAACGGTTAAAAGTTATTATTCAAGACTATGCGAATATACGGTCCCGCGATTTCCGGTGATGGTGAGTTGAAAGGCCGCAAACGTTTAATTGCCATTTTAAGATCTTTTTTCCGTTTGTACGCACACTTACTGACCTACTAATTGCGATCTGCAGAATACGTGTACACGAAATGCGTGTCGTACGGGCTATGGTGCAGGGACAGATAATATTCCATCCCCGGGGGCGAAGAGTTTTTTTTTCTCACGCTAAACTTGTGCAAACGCATTGTAGGTATACGTTTTTGTACTCGTTTTGATACTCGGTTTTTGTCTAAAACGAATACATTTTATTCGCCATTGATATTGTTCTATAATCAGGCAGATATCATTTCGATTTTAGTCTATTATAATATAGAACAACATGTATGGATTACGATTTTTATTTAATTTTCCGAAGGATAATAATTTATATTTCGCTGAACGCCTGAATACCTACGACAATGCATTATTTAATATTAGATTCACCGATATACCAAACCGTAAAATATGTTTATAAGACAATATTATGACTAAGAACCCGAAACCCGTTTGTTTTATATACTATTCAATTATGTAAGTACCTATAGGTACCTTTCAGAAAAAAACGAAAGGACACTTTCAAAAAAAAAATTCACTTTAAGAGGGATCAACTGAGGGCGGGCGGGAGCCAAACAAACCAGCGGGATTTAAGTCTAGAGTGAGCACATCAATATGTTTAATAAACATTAAACCTTATTGGGAGGAATAGGGTTCGGTACATAATATAGGCCAAAAAGAAACAGTTAGGTACCTATATGACATTTTTAAATCATATCATTATAACAAATTGATGGTTTATAGAGAAAAATATTTATTATTTATTTTTAATTTTCATAGACTATAGTGTTCACAAAGCTTGAACATTTATATATCTTTACCTTATAATATAATCTTAAAATAAAACAAAACACGCGAATTTTTCTCTAATAATAATGTCGACTGATTCACCTAAAATATATTATTATAATTTATATTACCGACGGACCATGGTCCCGCTAAATTGCACAACACACTCTGCAGACAATAAGCCAGTGCAGATAATAGACAGTGAATAAAGAAAAACCGGCTGAAGTCCACACGTTTAAAAAATATAATATTTATATACTGAGATGACGATAAAAAAATATGACAAACGTCACTGCAGATATGAAATCTCGATTACAAATATTATTATACATGTAGGTATAATGGCAGTAATAATAATAATAATAATAAGGCTGATATAAATACTATTAATCTCGAAACAGGAAATTACTTTTGCGAATTGGGCTTTCAACGGTAGACAGGCTGGTGCGTGTTGCAGGGGCATCCAGTCGAGCTGGTACTTATATATATATATATGCGTAAAATGTTTTCTATTCATTTGGTGTTTTAACAATTTACAACGATTTATAAATTCCATTGCATTTACAGGGCCGAGCGCTGGGGAATACCGTGAAAAAATACCCCTCCGTTCGTTAGACAATCCTGCTACGCACATACTGAAAAGACTCGTCTGCGAATGCAATCGCGATGTATAATGATATTCTGTGTGCAATTATATAACTATATTATATCGGTGTTAGACCCGTCGTCGTCGGTTGTTTTTTTTTTTTTTTTTGTTAAATGTCGAAACCTGCTCCGTAGAACAGATGAGACAGAATTGGATGAAAATCGTTTTCGCCAAGTCCTAGATGATCGATCATAGAGGTTCGTACTCGCAAGTATTGCAACTCAACCGAAAGTAATTAAAAAAAAAAAAAAAAAAATGAATAAACAATATAATAGTTTGCTATACATATGTATATGCGATTATCACGTCATAATATATTGTACGTTCGTAATACAGCGTAACATTTTTGGTATTTTGTATGAAAAATACTACTGGTGAAGTCTTTGAGCCGAATTTCAAACACGTGGGTGCCAGCGTCACTCACCTCATCTATACATATTATTGTATTTTAATTTTTGCAAAAATTTAAGTAATAATGTTAAAATAGGTATTACGACAGTTGTTATATTGTTATAAAAATATAATTTTTTCCACGTCCCAGCTCATTACATTTTTTTAACCCTGTAAAAAACGAACCAGCATTCATGCATTAGGCACGATAAAATATATTTTGTGCACATACACACGTATCGTGTGCGTTTATATACATTTTAAAAAGAGTGATTTTAATTGTATAGTACACTGAACAAAAGTTATTTCTGACCTACAATGATAAATGTGAACTTTTTTTTTTTTTGTTTTTTGTCGGCAGGTAAAGTCGGCTTTTTAAAACATATTTAATCATAAAACTGGAATGCGCATACGCACACAT
This sequence comes from Sitobion miscanthi, assembly GCA_008086715.1. Classification (NCBI taxonomy): domain Eukaryota; kingdom Metazoa; phylum Arthropoda; class Insecta; order Hemiptera; family Aphididae; genus Sitobion; species Sitobion miscanthi. Next base: position 9,199,236 of record CM017800.1, on the reverse strand, counting down.
ACTCACTCGCACACACGCACACACATATTTATTTAATATATAAATATAATAATATACGCGCATTATATATTTTATCGTTAACCGTGCGAAATGCGATTGCTATCAAGTCGAATGACATAATATTATTATGACGTTACATGCGTATAATAAATGTATATAAATATATTACGTTTTACGTGTAATGTGTAACGTGTCTTGCACTGGTTAGCCGTTTTTATGGGAGCAGTGTTTGTTTATTTTCGGTGTTGCGTTTAGTTTTCAACCCCATAAAACACAAAATAAAAACAAAACGACACCAACAACAACAAAAACCACAACGGCAGCAGCACCGTTGATTCGGGTTTAAGTGAGTTTGAAAACAACAATCATAATAATAATAATAATAATAATAATAATAATAATAATATTGTTACAACAGCAGGTATATAAAGCGTATAATATGCACTGCATATTATTATAATAATGGGTAAACATTTTATGTCGCCAAAAACGCTTCCAATCGAATAGGCTAAAATGTCTTCAATGATTTTTAAATAATGAGCGCCACACACCAAACGAATCACCCGGCACCCATATTAGCATTTTTTTATGATAAAATACCTGTAAACATTTTGGCCGATAACCTTCCAAGCTGTTGAAGTTCGTACATTTGTATATTGAAAAATAAAAAATAATTGTATAACAATATTACATATTGTACCTTATACTATACGTCAATTGCCAATTGACTGGAAAAACTGCAATGTCCCGTAAGGTAGGTGTATAATAATATTATCGTCGTTGACACGACAAGAATGTGTGGGCAACATTTAACGGTTAATAGTGTTGATTGGTATGGTAACAACGGATATATAAAACGGGATAAACATAAATGCCCGAGTAAACAGAAACGAATTCAGGAAAGTTATTATTTAAACAATCCCTTTGCACTATAGATTTAGTGTTACACTGTTATGAATATTAAACGTTTACAGAGCTAAACATTGCACATTAGTAGGTACCGACGGGCAATGACATTTAAATGTGTTAAGTATTTAGTATTTCTCCCCACCTATTATGACTACCCACGTAAGTACAATAAGTCTTACAAACGTTTCTCTATTATATATATATATTTTAAATAAACCAAAATGTAAACTCGTCTTTTACAATCTAAAATGTCTTGAATTATTTAACACTGTCTGTCTGGTGGGAAAAAAACCGAATACAAACATTAGAAATTAAAAACACCCGGCAAAATTTGTAAGAAAAAAATTGTTTTTGAGTAGGTTTAAAATAAGTACCGACAAATTAAAACAAGCTTGTTTTCTGATTTATACCTTAACTTTGAAGTTAACAACTGCACACGCATACAAATAAGTAATTTAAAAAGCGACAAAGTTAAAATATGTTTAAGTTCACCCCGTTTTTTTACGATACATAATAAATAGAAGGTACCTATACGTCATGTTATGCATAATACATAGCTAACGAGTCGGTTCTCCTAATGAGCGACTAGACATTGCACGCGAATAAATCCAATCAACAATCTGCCATTAGCCAACATCAATATTAGACAGTTTTCACTCGGTATATTAGCCACAAAAATGCATTTGCGCAAAGTACGGCCACGTAATAATAATATAGTACGTTGCGCGACTCCGGTAACAAAAATAATAATATAACGAAGTTGAATACTCACGAGCGAGGTAAATAATTCAATTCGGTTTTCCAGCTGACAACTAGACGAATAATAATTAACGACACCATCTGAATCTGATATAACGTGTGACCGCGCGTCATTCGAGCGCACGAAAATAATTGACAGCTGAAATTTAAGCGCTCTTCAATTTATTATTAGCGAATGATATGCGATATTTTGAGACGGTCAATGTCATTGGGCAATATGATATTCCGATAATAGTCAGTTCTATAATATAATATACGGTTTATTTTTGAAATATATATTTTGTTGAGGATCTGTACTGTTTCAATCTCAAAGTATTGAAACACGCAATCATTACCGACAGAGTAAAATCAATCAACGACCTGTTAAAAGTATATCGACCCACACAAATGAAATGTATTTTGATCGTGACTTTGGTCGCTATGAAATTAGTCAATCTTGCATTCTTAACGGTACCTATTCATTTGAATGTGAGTTTTGCTTTTTCTATATTGTAATAATATGTAACTGTTTAAGACGAGTGCTCAGAAAGTCACGTGATATTAATTAAGTCACTGCTATATGTATACGTTGGAAACTTTGAGGTGCTAAAAATGGTACCTGAGTTTTATGTCTTAGAAATTTTTCGTTTTTCCAGTAAGAATTTTATCATACAATATCTACAATTATTATACAAATTCAGTTTTGAATAATAAATTGTAATGCGCTGGCGTAATAATGCCGATGACGTAAAACGATTTTTAATAAATAAATAATAGGTGCCTCACCAAATTGTGTTCAAATCGCTTTTTGGAATACCGAATACAATTTTAAAATTGTTTTTATATCTCAGTCGAGCTAGAAGCTAAATGATATTATCCTTTAGTGGAGCGCGTTTTCAATATATTGGACCGAATTTAATGCTTCACGGGGCAACATATTTTGTACGGAAAATCTTATCCGATTTTCATACAACTCGTTTCCAAAGAGCGCAATGAATAAAAACTATCATTTGGTTGCATTGGGTGGAAGGGACAGTAGGGTCGGTAGTGCGGATAACAGTTTTCATCAAAATCGATTTTGGTTATTCCGAAAACAACAACGCTATAGGAGCCGTAAAAGATTATTTATTAGAGCATTCGACAATATCATCATTACTGACTTGTTGAATTCTGTTTACGAGCACTTACATTTTGACAACGATTTTAATATCAGGATTTGTGCATTATCAATATTATATACTTTCTTTAAAACTCCGGGAACGGCCCAGTTAGGCGTAGAATCTTCCAAGCACGATATCGCTATATGCATATACCTTGGCCGAGGCGAAGGACTCAGCTGGTCAAGTGCACGGTTGATCTTTTCGTATACTTTCGTAATATTATACGTTTTCTTTGCTATTCTCACGCGTATTCTCCGGCACTATATAATATACTCATTATAATATCGATGATATGGTTAAATGTGACGGTCGAAAACCGTATATATATATATAGGTACATTGATATAATTATTTAATGAGGAAATCCGATTGCGCGCCGCCCACCCAATACGGACTATAATAATATTATATTGTTCGCTCGTGTCCGCATTGCGTCGTCGGCTGAAAATGCGTATAATATTATATTCGTATGGTTACGGGCATTACGCTGTGCACAGCGAGAGGTGTATTATATGGTCGCGTATATAGAACACACCGACGGAGATATTTCGGCGCCGTTGTAAGACCGAACCGATAAACCAATATCGAAAAATCCCGAAGACGAAAACCACCGGCAACGTTACGACCCCAATGCCGTAATGGGATTTAAATATTATTTGGAATATAAAAATGTATAACGCACACACATACACACATAATATATATATAGTATAAGTGTGTGTGTGTGAAGAGTACAGCGATATTATTTTTACCGCGAATTCGTGCTGGCTGCGTATAGAGATAGGCTCTCTCTCTCAAAAAAAAGCGATTAAATTTCGGTTCTCGGCGGGTTTTCGAAAGGTGAAAAAAACGAATGGAAGCGTGGCGTGAACGCGTGTGTACATATTACATTACATAATATAGAAATGGGTTAATTCCCGTACAGTCGTCAATCGATTCGGAAATACGCAGAAAAATGTTTTGCGATTTCTGCAGCCGGTATAATAATACGCCGTATCGAAATATTATATTATGACATAATAGTATAGTATTTTCACCGCGAATAAAAAACGATAGAGTCGGGGGGGGGGGGACGGATCGAGGATATTATATATTATAATATATTATGTGGTGCGGGCGCACAGCGAGGAGGAAAACAAGAGCGCACCGTAATACTTGCGCAGTCTGTGCATAATATATAGTCTTATTTATTGTCGCAGGTAAAAGAAAAAAAAACGTAGGTATATGACCGGTAAAAAACGTAAAAGATTTTTTTCGCCATCATCATCCGACGACGGTTTCGTCGAGCGAGTCTTCACCCCGTCGTGACAACTGACAAACAGACGGCGACGGACGCACATCAAACGAACAACGGTGCGCTGCAGCTTTTGAGTCGTCGCGGCACGCACTGCTATTCTGTTTTAGAGTGAATTTTTATTTTTTTCAAATTACCGCGTGCAATTACTTACCGGCGAGCTGTATCGTCGTTTATTCTCATGATTCTTCATCTGCACATAATACCGTGGTGTTTACGGGTGGCATTTTGTCCGTCGAGTATTCTAAATTACATATACGATTTCACGTCATGATTTTAATATTATAGGCATTCGGTTCAAAATAGTGTATTATTGTGAATAAAATATAAATAAGCACACTTCGAGGATTCGCCGCTAAAGATGCGATGGGTATACGCATGTCATAAAGAAAACGACGAAAATATCAGTCAGATAAACGTTTTACTAAAATACTTACTATTAATATATTATTACTTTGTTTCACTAACTACCCACCTATCCCTAGAATATTATACGCGGTATAACGAATTTGGATAACTTGCCCCATTTCTATTTTATATAAACAGTATGATATTTTTTATTTCGATATACCTACTGTATTTTATGTCAAACAAATATCACTTTTAATGTAAACGGCTTTTAATATTGCATAATATCATAATGCAAATAATATCTTAGCTTTGTATATTCAGCTTATTCGAATGAAATAGTGTATTATTAATACAGCGTCAGCGTGTCAGTTGGAAGTAAATATATGAGACACGAGTCTTCCTTTTAGGCTATGAAAAATTCATTATGTTAGTGTTCTTTCGATTCCTCCTTGATGCAACTTTTATAAATATATTAAACTTTTAAAAATTCACAAAATGATTTTTGACAGATAATTTTAAGACATCGTAAACACAGACGTATTTCAGTGTAGGGATTTATTTTGTTTTCGAATATTTATCAAAATGTACATCATAATATTATATTTGATTATTTTCACATAAAAATCGTTTAAAAATCTGTGATATTGTATAATGACTTGGAAGCGAAATAAATTGAAACTTGTCTTAATAATTGTATTTAATAAAAAAAACATTAGGGCCTGAATAAAAGATTTCGTTTTTAGAAATAAACGAATCCAGACAAAAAGTTAGAAAATAAATTTTTTTATTATTTGCAATAATTAACCTAAAAAAGGTTATATAATCTTAGGTTTTTATTTTAGAACCAGCAGAGAAATTATTGAATAATACATTAACATCAATGTACATTATTTAACTTTAAATTGTCCCTATATTGTTCTAAAAGTCATACTATTCTGAAGTATTCTATACTGTAAGTGCTGTAATCGATTCCGTCCCGTTATATCTAGTAAATACGATAAACAATTCAACGTAAGTGATACTTGAAAATTATCAACATTGTGAACTCTCAGACATAATCAAATCACAACTACTCCACTATACATATTATATTTTTTGATATCTTAAACTATGCTAGTGTAATAATTTCAGTAAATGCAATAATATATTATTATGAAGTATTAAAATCAAACGCAAATTCGTATTACAATAATGATATAATGCACATTATACTACACATTTCACACAGACTGAAATCAATTAAAAAATAATAATTATTAGTTCTGGATTAATTTTAATAATAATCGTGCGTGTATTTAAATTGATATTATATATGAAACTGGGAGAAATTGAATATGTTTTCATTAATCAAATAATAATGATCAAACGCGTGCATTATATTTAGTATCATAATATACACATTATAATACTATGTATTAATACTTGGAAGACGAAATAAATGGATTTATGCTTCGTTCAATTTGCACACTAATATTATTTTCTTCATACTAAAATTATTACTGGTAAGTGTTAGATATATTAAACAGAACTATTCTATAAAAATTAAACTCGCACACAATTTGTTTACCTGGTATAAAAGCATTTAACACTGATTGAAATCAATTTTTTGCGTAGGTATTTATTAGTAACTATAAACATGTCATCAACAGTGATCAATTATTAATAATAATTAATAACAGAATAAATTCAAATCATGCAAAAAACAATTATTTTTTTAATCTACTGCGTACATTAAGGTTTCATAGGTATCAAAGAGATGGTTTTGTATTATCGTAAGATGAAACAAATGGCGTGCACGAAGGAGGAGGGGCTAACGAGCTTAGCCCCCTCCCAAACGGTTGGCTGACCATTAATATTCCTAAGCCTTAAAAATAATTACTATTACTACTTATTTGAAAATAATTTTACTTAGCCCCCACCCCCCAAAAAAATCCTGTGCACCCTAGGCTTAAACTAACCTATATTAGTAGATTATACCTACCTATATTGCACTATAATATTTTAATATTTTAGAACACCTATATATTACTTACAGAATACGGTTGCCGTGGATACACAGACACTATATTTTGGGTTACTGCAGGAAAACGCGCATTATTATACATGATAAGCCTCAACCAGCGATTTTGCCTGCAGAGAAATCCTACCTATTATATTACAATATTAATTTAGGGTGACCAGATATGAAAAAAAAATACTAATTTTTTTATATTTACCAAAAGCAAACAACATATCATTGAATAAAATATTCTTTTACAAATTAAACTCAGGGTTAAAAAAAAAGACCTTTTTAGATTTTAATGTTTACATACCTACCTATGTTATCAATGTGCTTAACCACTGGTAGAATTTGATGCATATTTATCTTCTAATACTACGGATGTATATTCATTATACGTATGAAAATGGGACAATTTTTTTAATTACAGACATCGAAGCGCCCCGAAATTTTTTGTTGGGACACCGGGTCACTCTTTTAAAATATAGAACTTTCTTGTATAAAACTGTATACCTGGCCACCTTATATATTAGTGCTATTAGTAAAATAAATTACTTTAATATCGATAATACAAAACCATCAAATACTTATATCTACTTTTAATAATATAGACTGACAGGCCGTAGTACAGAATCGTTTTCATCGTATGAAATAAATTATTTTATACCATTGAACTACAATTTAATACATTTACTGTTACAGTGACCCACTCGAAACCTATTGCAAACCGCATAGTCGTATATACTCAATTGCCTAGTCTTTACGGTTATTATAAGGTACCTACTAACCTATACAAACCGATATAAATACTAAAGTACTTCTCCAAATCGACAGACTAGTTATATAGATAATCAATTCACTCACTTGCACTAAATCGTATTTTTCATGTTATCACATGTTATTATTAAATAGATCTAATCGTTTCTAATGTAAAAATAATTTGAACATCAAGTTTTCCGATCAATGTTCGTACGTCAGAAACTCAGCAATGGACCAAATATAATATTATAGTAAGGCCTTATGGGTCTTGACGATTGACGATCAATGACGTGAAATATCATGTAAAATTCTTTGCCGTGTATATTAGAAATGTTATAGATATCGGCACTATGCGAAATAACCATGTAAGAAACTCGTCTGACACTCCAACGTCGTCTAAAATGATTTCGGATTCGCGCTCATTCTGACCTTAGAAAATAAGTTTTCACATGCATGGCAGCTCTTGCAAGATAAACGAAATCACTATAATATTTATGAGGCACCGCACCAATATGGATACTTCCTTCTATTTTTGATTAACTAATGTATACATAAAATTGCCCTATTGCCTTGTACAACTTATATATTATGCTTGTACAATTTACACCTTTTGGGTCACTGCCCGAAAATGCTTGAAATATAAAAATAATAATTTTGTCTTTATTTTAACTACAAATGTGATTGCATAAGCATAAATAATATTCTTTGTGGATCGTGAACCGATACGCACTAAAAAAAAAAACTGCAGGCAACCTCCTCGAAATTATCTTGATGATATTATTATCTCCTTGGCCGCCTGCATTATCGTATCGTGATTATAAGGGAAGTCCAAAACGGAGAAGTCCAAGACGTATACACGACAATAATCTGGATAGTTACAGATAACATGCCCAAAGCCGTTTTCGAATTAATAACCGATTTTACTAGCTAAATTAACTGGACGTGCTTTGTAACGTGTGAAGAAATGCAAACGCTGTTAAATTTGACCGTCTCTAACCGGCAGAGTCCTACGACTCGGGATGTAGAAAAAAATAAATAGTACTCCCATTTAAACACGCTGAGCAGCCGAGCAGCATTCATTCTAATTAAAAATAAGACTGTTCACTGAACAGAGTTGCAATTCACAAACGTCGAAAGGTTTTTCGTTTTGATTCTTCCGCGTAGAAGGTAAAATTGTATAAACGCACTAAAATAAAAACCACATTGGATAGAATACACCATGCCGCGCGGTAATATAATTTTATATTTCACTTAACATTTTTTTTCTCGCGGAGTGTTCGACGGGGAAAATCCAAAGCGAAGTGATGTCCTACGCCTTACGAGAAGATAACACAAAAATCATAAATGTACTTTTTAAGTACCTACCCGTTTAACGACACTTATAATGAGTATAATATGACCTATAGACAAGAGCCGGTGACTGTATTGGATTATAAATCGTTAATTTTCTCTGATATTGAGTGAGATATGTTTATTATTATACTGTACACGAACGATAGTAAAAAAGTCGTTATTTATAAGTTGTTTATTCTTCGTTCGATTAAAGTTATGGCATCAGTTTTAAAACAAGTGTCAACATCGCACAATTGTTTTTTTCTTCCGTTTTGTTTATTATTTTTCATTTTTTTTTTTAATAACTTCTTTCCATTAATGCGTAGGTCTTCTACCTATAATGATTTTGATTTAATTTGTTAAATTTATCTATATTTTTTATGGGCACTTGTAAATTATGTTATTTACGCTGCTTAACAAACTTGTATGATAAAATATGCTACCTAGTACCTTACCTACCTATGTATTTATTATGCAATTTAAAATTTTAATATATATTAAAAAAAAAATTAAATAACTTAGCACTTTATTCTTAAACATTGTATAATCAAGTATTTGTTTCGTATTATTATTATAACCTACCTACGTTTTCAGAAATTTGGAAAAATGTATAAATAAATATAAAGCCATAATGTTGATCATCCTACCGGTTGTCCTATCGAATGGAAGCTGATACAACTAATAAAACTAATAATAAGATCTATAATATATTATAATTTAGACGATTAATACTTAAATGTTTGATGAACATAACAAATTTATAAGCAAGCTAAAATATCACATTTTGGATCATTAATGTTTTGTAGGTGATAAAATTAACAGAATCAATTTACGAGGTGAGTAGCATTTTTTATGTAGTTGGCATACTTTAACGAGTACCTTTTTATGTAACATACTACATAGTACGTAGTACGGTTTAATAATAATAGGTATGGTCTACATGGTCTTCTAAAATTAAAGTGACAATAATGGTGGGGATTATGTTAAGAACTAACATTATCCCCACCATTTTCGTCCCACAAGATTTAGAAGACCCTGTTACCACACATTTTTTTTCTTATAAAATCAGACGATTTGTAGTCTATAATATAATATTTAAAGTAAATAAATTTACTTAAATTAATATTGCTGTAAAGATTTTAGAATTCGGGCACGTAAAAATTAAATCCATTATAATATACTTTATAATAATATAACGTGTACAAAAATAAACTAAAGTACGAGCAGTGAATCAAAATTCAAAAATTATAATTATACACTATACAGTATTTGTTTTTGTCCAACAATGTATTTTGCTAGGGAATAAATTGTTTACACACACACAAACTCACACACTTACATACACATATATTATGTATAATAATGGATACAAAAGGGTCCAAATTTTAAAGAAAAAAGAAAAAATAATAATAATAATTAAGTATGCTATTGCATGTTCGTCTAAACAGTTGCATGCGACTAAACTTTGTCCAGGTTTTAAATCACTCGCGCTGTAAAAAGTGACGCCAAAGTGTATTACTACAACAATGTGCCAAACACTTGGGTCCAAATACCAAATACTGCCCGAGCACACGATCGTTTGGAACCGGAATCGTCCAACACCTTAACCTCGTGATTAACACCAACATAATATTATGTACACCACTGGCGCGTTTTGGATTTGTAAATCAGTTTGACTACTATGCGGTAAAAATTTCGAATTCGTTAGATTCGGATCCTAAAGTCCGTGATTTATGTGCAATAAACCCGCAATGAATTTAATTCCAATAGTGTTTAGTACCTATACTTAATACGCAACCGAGGCGATGAAATCTGTCGGTTTGCATAAGACCCGGTAAAAACTATAGTGATGAAAATTGTTTGCATTAATTTTTTATCAAATAAATCCATTTATATAATATAGTTAAGGTATACATAATTTTTATCTACATAGTTTTATTTACAATTCAGTGTAATTATATTACCATTTACCCATTTTAATGTCATGCTATTAAATATAATATGGAAAATCCTAAATACAAATAAATTTATCTCGGTAATAAATGTGCATTTTTATCTATTATTAAAATAATTATATTTTAATTTCAGTAGGTACCTACGAATAAATTTTAATTTTAGTTTATACTCAAATTTCAAAGTAGTTTAATTCCTAATTAAATAATTTAAATTTAACTATCATGCCAACCGTACAACCTCAAAAATTAATTATACTAAGAATAATACGTTAAAAATAACATTTTCAAATAAAGTTTTAATGCAAAAAAATCTCTAGATAAAACTTGATATGTGAAATAAATAGATACTTGAATCTAGGTTATTTGGTGAGATTTGACGACGAATCTATGACAACGTTAGGATTCGATTAAAATGTCTCCTCGAGTAGTAATATTATAATATACAAAACGCGTATAACTTTGCGTCACACAGGCGGCATGGAAAAGTTTTGAAAGAAAACCTTACAACATCGCGTATATAGAACCCAGTATAAGGTCACCACTCGCTGGTAGACTGAAAGTGTTGATAAGTGTCCCAGAGGGAACTCAGTTTTTTCAATTACACACATATATATTATATATATGTCTTCATTTTATTTTTCATTTTCAATAAATTACATATCCTTCAACAAAACCAAAGAAACCAAAGAAAGTTATAAATATTTCCACTGTACCTGGGTCATATGAGACGCTTCCCATTCTGATTTTTATTGACGTCAGGTCAGTGCTGTAGAAATATTGACAGACATTTTTCTTCATTTTTCTTCGAGATATTATATCGATTAAATTACATTCATTTTATTTAAACGTGCACCGTAGCAATGACGTAGGACCATATACCTACAATTTTACCACTTGCAAGTGTACTTATTGCATTTGCAAGTACCCCGGTTAAATTTAATTAAAATAATACACTGTGTGTAAGTTTCATGTTCATAAATCGATGTGGACGATTTTGAATTTTTCATGGACAGACATCGCCGGGTAGTTCGAACCAACTGCAGCGCAGTGAGCTATCACGGTAAGGATATGCGAATGGTTTAATGGTACACGACGCTAGAAAAAAAAACCACACAACGTTATGAAAAATATTGTATTTTTCAGAAAACTCTAAAACACGTGGATTTTAACTAATATATTATTTCGTACAACGTAGCTTATATTTCCTACAAATTATGTAAATCGCTCCCGACGGAGAATATTTAAATAATTTACCGTTCAGAAAATTATCGATTTATAAAAAGTCTACGACACATACAATTCTAAACAACCCGACGGAGCAATTAAAATGATTTTTTTTCTCTGAGAGGAAAAGTAACATCGCTACCCGACACGACATTATACTATTATCAATGGTTCGAGTTGATCCTCGACACAAAAGGCAGCGGGCGTAAAGTGCCCGTCTTTAATTTAATGATTAGCGATTTAATTGCGTTTTGTTTTAATTACACCGTATAATTTAATGAAATGGGGTATAGAGTGGCCGAGCGGATTAAGGCATCGGTTGCGACGCACACCGGCGCCGGTTCGATACCGGCCGCGGATGGCATTTTTCTTCGGGCAAGTCACGGTGTCCGAAGAGAAGTGCCGCTATCCCCCTGCCTGGCATGGCAGATACCTACGGGTGCCTACTAAGAAATCTGCCAAACCAAAACACACGTGTTTAAACTTACAGTACCCTTTGTTGCCAAAGTTGCCGTGGGATAAGAAATAATAAAAAAAAAAGAATTTAATGAAATGTTCAAACTAGCGACTTGCAATATTTTTCGTAAAAATCGTATTTATTTATTTATTCTACGCATATGAAAATGTTGTGATAAAATCGATTTTAAGCTATGCCTTATCTAACACTACAGCGCTATCTCTCCATTATAATAATTATTATAACACAATTATAAGACAATACATATTTTATTAACTTTATAGATTGGAAGCAAATAATAAATTATCAATAATTGTTATTACACGACGATTAAATATGTGTCGAAATTATAAAAATTATATTATATACACTATATACAGCTGTTAATTGTTATAGTAGGACAGTAGGTAAACAATTTATTGATAGTAATATACTCTTTGTATTGCAATTTTATTGAATAGGTACACGAAAATTACGAAAATTAAAAAAAATAAAATTTATTTTTAAATTATTTTTCAGTTATATATCGTGCAAAAGTTAATATTAATCGACGTTTTTCTGTAAGAATTTTCTTCTCTGTGTTAATATAATAATATATCATATATAATATATTAGAATATTATAATTAACAACAAATGATCAAATTGGATAAGCTTATTTTTCCTAAGTTTTCCAATAACTAATGTTTTTTAATTTAATGCAAAATAACTCGTGTATAATCGTAATAATTGATAAATATAGAACAAAACCATCATAATAACACACGTTGGTTTTAAATTTTAATTAAACAACACAATATATCACTTCAGCAAACGTTATAATTATTTTTTTAATTAAAAAAAATATTTACAGTCAGTGTGAGAAAACATACAATAAACGAAGTGTTGATATGTTACTTGCCTTGTTTTACATGGCTTAATAAAGTATTTATACTTTTTTAAATTATTTTTATCAAAAATAAAGAGCTATACCTATATTTATAATATGATTTGGTTTGAAATAATATCGTCCAATCAGACTGATATTTCAGTTGGTTACCTGGTAATGACATGGGTACAGATGTAGCCATTAAATGTGTTACTAAAATCACTGATTTATAACAGGTAAACTGTCAATAGTTTTTAAAATGTAATTAATAATATACAGGTTGATTTATCAAGCATGCTCACCCACTTTTTTTTGTCATTTAGCATTGAATTTATTCAAATTTTGATATTCAGAATTTTTAAATTTACTTAAACTTTAAAGCTCATATTTTTAAATTCTTGAGATTTCTCGTAATGCTTAATAAAAACGTCCTGTGGCGACACAAACTTCTATTTTTCAAATGAGAATCCCCATTTTTAATGTAAATTTATTATTCAGTGGATATTTTTTTGAAAAATATTGATATATTTAATTTGAATGACGGATGGGCTTACAATAATCATAAAATAATAATGTAAAATATATCATGTAATATATCGGATCTAATATTAATTATTATACTTGGACTATTTTTAGTTTTTATAAATTATACATTTTGATTGATTAATATAAATGACCAAAATTTATTAAAAATGTTTTAATTACTATATAGTCCCCGTGGTCCATATTATGTTCCAAACTCATTATCATGGACCTTATTATCTTTAGTATATAAAGTTATTGCGTGTATTAACTTTTACTCGTTCGAATTTGTATTTAATAGGTAAATACTTCATATTGTTTAGAAAAATGATCCACTAAATAATTTACAGTATAAACAAGGTGGTTCTAGTTTTAAAAAAAGAAGTTTACATCACCACAGGGCACTTTTTAAGTAGAGTGAATAATCCCAAGAATTTAAAGATATTATGGTCTTAAAGTATACATGAGAATTCAAAAAATCAAAATTTGAATAAATTCATTATTAAAGGAAAAAATAGGGTTAAGCATGCTTGGTAAATCACTATGTATTCTAAATTTAAGAGTCGTAAACTTATTGTAGCTTAATTCCAGTGGCGGCTCGTGGTTTGAACGACGGGACGATCGCACCCCCTACTAAAATTAATTGTATAATATTCTTAATTTTACATTTTTAAAAAATATTGCAAATTTTTTAATAATAAAATAGTTATATAATACTAGCTACTTTACATCTGTCTATAAGATAAATAAATTTTCGCGTGCGAACTGGTTATTTCTCTCAGATACCAGGAGCATATGGGTACGCCGTACGCATGTACACATGAGCAGTGTTTGGACGACCGTCAGCGTCGTCCATACAGTAAAATATTTATATATAACTAGCTATATTGGATAATTTATTTTTAAATTAACAGCGTTGTCGGTAGCAAATCGCTATTATTATTGTTTTCATTTTCATTTTTCTACTGCGACCTGCGACTATATAAAAAGTAAGATGCATGACAAAATAGATCTATTTTCTCATGGTAAGGTGTATATTTTCGTATATTTAAATAATTTCTTATAACTATGGCTACCGCTATTATATTTAAAGTCACACCCCAACCACCAGCACCCATGAGCCGCCACTGCTCAATTCGATAATTGTTTTACATCTAATTGTAAATATTTGTGTTAACCGAATCTCGAGAGTACCACTGTAATGAAACTAGAAGTGGAATAGCTCACGTAGAAGTCCAATGAAAATATCGATTATATATTTTAGTTACAACAAAAAGAGTACATTATATTGCAAAGGCCTAGTTTGATAAGATGATGGACTATAGTCTGTAGTATAATTCGAGACAGTGAACAGTGATCGGATGCAGCTGTATCAGCGACACAAATCTTAGAGTGAGCACTACGAGCATATCATAATCCCGTGGATAATGAGAAACAGAAGAACGAAAAGATAAAGAAGAGCAGAAGTGTTTACTTAATTATTGAAACTTTGTCAATCTAAATAATACGCATGAAAATATAAGAGAAAAAATAATTTAAAAAATAATACCAACAGTATAAAATTAATAATATCATCATTAACTGTTAAAAAAAAAAGATTATAACTCAATTATATTATGATAATCATTATTGTATGAATAATAAGAATCAAATAACTTAGTTCGTTTAATTTATTTTTTAAACTTGAGTACCTCCCGCCTACAACCTTTCCAGTTTCAGAATGAGGTTGAAATTTCAAAAAAATATACATATTATATTATTATGGAACTGAATATTTATAATTTTAAACCTTATTGCTGGGTATAACAATAATAACATCTGGCATAGTATGAAGATTTTAGAACGTCATGGTGATTATAAATGTGTAGATCAAGTAGACGCAAAAAAAATAATGAATTAAAACTGGAGTAGACACTTGTTTCATTTAAAAATATATAATATTGTATAATGTTTTGACTGTGTACAAATATTATAATTTTAAAATTCCGACATTATATAATATATATTTATTATTAATATTGTGTAGTATACTTGATTCGTCCAAAAAATTCAGAAACAAAAACCAGAAATCCTCATATTGTTATCTCCTTAATTATCATGTGCAACAAAATGGTTAAAATTAATTATTTGGGTGTTCCAAATTGTTGTGTTCGATATTCATAATATTAATTAATTGTCATCAAACAATTGTAAGTAGGAAACTTCATCTCGTGTTGTAGTATAAGCAATTGTTTCACCCACTATTATATGGTTCGGTGTATAGGGAGCAGATAATCTAAGGAATTCAGTCGATATAGTCCTCTATATGCGCGCGGTGCTATCTAAACTTCCCCATTGTTTGCCCGAAATGAAAAATTCAAGAAAAACACTATATTCGAGTTACTTTTAATTAATTGTTTAGTGTTTTATCTATTAACCATAAACCGATATCAATTGACAACTGCTTCTATGAATAATGTTATTTATTTTTTTAATCGAGCAGCAAGCTGAAAAAACGTGACAACTGTCAACTATACATCTAATCAAATGCAGATCCGAGTATAAACGTCCTGTACATCCGTTGCTCAATCCATCGAATGAGTAAAGTGTTTATATAAAACCTTAGTTTAAAATATACATCTTAATGAAGAAATATGCACGATAAAATAAAATAATTATTGATCTTTTATTAATTATTTCCAAGAACACAATGTTTTATACAGATATTGATAAACAATAATGGATGATCGTTATATTGATTAATTTAACCATACCAAAAAATGTCTCCAAATTTAAATTGTTTGTTTTCTTAAATTACATTTTTTAAACGACCACTTATAGTACCATTTAATACCATAAAAATGACAAATACAAACCGACGCATTTGCAAACTATCATAATATGCAAACCATTTTATTATGCAAAATCATTCTTTTATACTAATATAACAAATTTCCTATACATAGGTAACGCTCGGCAGATAAATTTGATCGTTTAAAAAAAAAAAAACACGCAAACGCAACAACATACCAGTTTCGGACATAAAACGAATAATACTGCAGCGGGATCGAAAAGTACGTCCGTGAAATGCCGAGGAAACGCGCAATTTATTTTCCACGTTTTCGAACATTTATCCGCCGGAAACACTCGTTCTCTTTAAAGGTCAGGTACTATATATATGCTCGTGCTATTTTCGGCCATTTGAACGGACAATCCGTCTGTGGACGTTTAGTGGGTCGAGGGGAGAGTCGATGAATCTCGCCATACATCCGGTGATGTTTTTTTTTTACCTCCTGAAATATTGCGATTGCCCAAAAACAAAACTCCGGTCGTGGTACTGAATCTGTGTGTGTGTGTGTGTGGTCGCGCCCTCACGAGCGCGTGCGTGTAGAAAGTTTGGAAATCCTCAATTTGTACCGGGAGACGGGAGTCATCTGCCTACGTCATATAGCATGCCATTAAGAAAACACGCAACGATTAAAGTTTCTTTTGATTCGACGTATGCACCGTGATTGTTTTGAAATTTTAAATACCTATAGTCGTAAATCATGTACCTACCTATAAAATATTGTGAAAAAAAAACGGATTTTTTATCCGAGACTTCTTCAAACCTTAAATGCTAATAAAATATGGCAAATAACTATATAATTTATATGGTGTTTTAATAATCCATATATTATTATAATATCAGATTATCGTAGAAAATAGTGCACTCTAACATAGGAACGAAATCCAAAATAGGGGTTGTCACAGACTCACAGTTTATGTTAAAAGTAACACGAGAATTCGTGTGTAAAGATTGAAACGAAACAACTTCGTATATATAGTATACACGAACGAATTACATCGCGAAGTGGCGAGAGGTGACGACTAAACGCTAAAAGTTTTCCGATCGAAGTGAACCTATACCTATATAATTATGTGCTGGCCGCAATTAGTATTATTGTTATCTCCGATCGTTTGCCGTTATGTCGTGGTGATAATGTGCGTGTGATCCTCGCCACCGCAAACCTCGTGTAAGGACATTGAAACTTTCTGGACACTGTATTTTTATCTATGTACCTCCATCGTTTGTGATCTGAACTATGCACGCACCAAATAGCACGATGTGTATCATAATTATAATTATTATCATACACCACGCACGTCCCAGTGGCGTACCCACTAGGTCTTTCTTATTGGTGGAGAAGGGAGAAGGGAGTTCGCTAGTGAGAACAAATAACGTGTGTAATGTCGACTACAGTCTTACACTGTAGAAAGATATTTTATTTTGTAACTAAAAATCAATAGTAAGAGATAACGGTATAGTAACAATAGGTTTTACCATGTTTTCATATTATTAACTAGGTACTTCATGAAAAAAAAAATTCAAAATAATTGTAAAAACACTAAAATCAAATAATAACAATGCACACATATAATTATACGGCCCCTCCTCGACGCTCACTCCTACACCGCCACCAATGGCACGTATGCGTATATAATATCTTTAAATGTCATAATAATATTATAACAATTTAAGATTAATATTACAATCGTTTCTGATGTTTCCAAATCAAAAAATACTGCCGACGACATTACAATGCCGAATCGTATCGGGCTGTATTTTTTGGCGCTGCTGCCGATCGAACCGCCGCTCCACGCGCAAACGAAATAAACACATAAATAACTAACCGCCGGGGTAACTTTTATTTTAACACCACAATCCACCCCGTCACACACCCCGACCCACCCCCGGGCCAGTCGCCCGTGTTTTCCTTTGCCCCGCTGCTCGCTCTTCGATCATATAATAGTCTTTCCCGTCCGCACCGGTATAGTATGTGTACAAATACATATAGTGTTGGAAATTGAATTTTCTCGGTCGCGTATAACCGGATTTTTCCACCTGAACATATCCGGGGGTGTAAAACCTAAATGTTTTATTTTTTTTTTTTCTATTCGAGGGAATATATGTGGGCCGCTCGATTTCGTATACAAGTTTAGTGTATATATAATAATTTATATATACATATATATATATGCATACCTGCACGCGGCGTACCACTAAAACGAAAAGCAGTTGTAGCATGTATATAATATATAGGTGTACACCGTGGATGGGTACACCAGTGGACACACAAAAGATGAATAGTGGGTTTTCGAAATGCAATTCGACGACGACCTTTTATGTATTCATTTCATCATTCAGCTACCTACACACACATATATATATATATACACCCATACATATATTACATACACGTTGGATGGGTTTCTTTTTGATTTCATACTCCACCCCGATGAGTTTTGCAGCATAATAATAATAATATAGAAATTACCTTATCATACGCCTTCTTTTAGATATTATGTTATACTCATAACGGTTGAAAACATACCTAAAATATAATAATAACACGCTATTAACTATACAAAGTGCAATAGGCTTCGCATGCGATTCTGAGCGGAGTGTATTGCTTTTACAATTATGTGATTTTTTCAAGTGTCAGTCATCTCTTTTTGAGCACTAAAAATACTTCAAATTATTTTTTTAAGTTTGGTTTCTGGTATAAAATTGGATTAAATTGGTTTATTGGTTTGGTAAAAATTGAACACATCTATTAAAGTGGTGATCTAGGTACTCAATGATGAGGTACACTCAAATCCTACTATACATCAAAGTAATTTTATCAGTTTATTTAAAATATAAAGATATAATTTTCGAAATACTATTGCATGCGTTATATGCTTTTATATTCTCATTTTTTTTTCTTTGTATAAATCTATTATATTTCTAAGAACATTAATTTGAAAAGCGTCGTCGATGATCTTGTCTTTATACAGACGATTGGTGGGAATCACGATTACGAGAATCGAAAATTATCCCTGTAATAGCTGTTGGATTTGTTACGGAATTCTACCTTAATAATTTATCAATTTATTATTTCCACGCTGTCATTTTAGAAATCCATCATTCAATGGTTTGTTGAAAGTATAAATAAGACCATATTCAACTCAAAATTCATTCAGCCTTTGTTCCCCGTGACGGTGTAAATTCTGCATGATTTGATGTCACATTTCAACACCTAATACAAATACTGTGTAGCCGTGTAGGTACATTTCAAAATATTATAACTATGTTAATATTATCGTACTATAGTTGATTCGAAAAAGAATAACTATTAATACTGTATTTATTAAAATTGCAACGAATTTATAATGTACCTACAAAATTTATACTAAAAATTATATTAGAAAATGAAAAATCCAATTATTATATTTTCAGATGAACATTTTGATTGAATAAATCAGTAGCGGGATCGAGACTAATTGTGATCCTTATAGTACTTAATAGTGTGAAAAATCAAAATAATAATCAGTTGATAATATTTAAATAGATATGTGCAATGCAATATGGAAAACAACAATGAGCTCGGATAGGTTTAAAAACTATAAAACAGAAAAAATATTCTTCACTTAATTATTGATGAGCTTATTAAGTTTCAATATAAACGTTGAACTTCGTAGAGACTATAAATAATTAGAGGTTAAAATATAAAAGTATAAAAGAAAAAATGTACAGTGTATTCCTAGAATATTTTGACAGGAGACCATTTTAGTTTAACATTGTTTATGGATTTAATATTACAAAATAATAACAAATAAACCGCCAGTCTTCTTTAACGAGCTATCGCGTGTGTTTTTACTATTATTTTATGCACAAATTTGCTCGTTCTCCCTAAACCTGTGGCAATCGGTTATACCACTTTTTCGAACAATAACAATAGAAATCATATAGTAATAGTACATAGGTCATATGAAAATTGTTTTTGATCCAATACATAATAGTATAATGTAGACAATTTACTGAGATGAATAATATACCCAAGTGGAAATAATATTTGTGTCCATCCAAGTAATAATATCAATAGGTAATAAAAACTGCTTGGATAAAATTCGCTTTACATAATAAATAATAATATAAATAATTCACTATTTTTCAGATCATACTTCCGTCAACTTTACATTGTCCACCACAAATATCATTTTTTATACTAAAATATTTTGTTACGTAGTACATTTGATATACTAATAATATTAATGGTCGAAAAGCTTTAAATATTAAAATTGCAATCAATTAATTATATAATGCAAAACTAAAAAAAAACTATTAGACGCTATATATTAATTTATACCATTATTATAATAATATAATACAATTAAAATTTAGGATATTATGATATATATCATGTTGCAACAATGCAACATGTATATTGTATCCCTTTAAGTATATCGTGTGGTGTATATTATGGGACAATAAGTTACAATTCAATGATTCAAGCATAATGGAGAAAATAACAAGAATTTTTTTCAAGTATTTATGTTTCATTTTTAGCTGAACAATTTTTTTATAAAAATTTCACACTTGGAATTAGCTATAAAAAATGCATATGAACTGGTAACTGAATATAAATGTGCCCATTCGGTGTAACTTTACCAGAAATTAATACAAGATTTTTTAAATTTAGATCTGTACAAATGTTAATACCTCAATAATTTAATTTGAAACCACAAAATAGTTTTTCTGTAAAGTCAATTATTTATGAAAGATTTAGAAATATTTAATGTAAAATTGGCAAGCTACCTATATGTAGCAAATTTTAAAGACTTAGCTTGTCACATTATTTATAAACAAGCAATGTCGGTCTAAAACATTTTATGTCCCATTGAAACACTCTAAAATTACTAGGCGTAGAACGTGGCGTGTACTAGAGACATTTAACAAAATACTATAGAGCACTATTAAAGCTGTTGAATTTGCCACCAGCTATAGTGGTTTGAGCAGAAATCGCTGCATGGTTACTTCCTGAAGTAGACTCTACGCAATTTATGTCCTCCCGATGGGATCTATCCGAATAAAGGTACACGTTTCAAAATAATATATTGTTTCACTCACGCCATCAAATAGATATTTATATTATTTAGTCTGGACATGGGATAACATACGAGTGGAATCGTAAAACTGATTCAAAACTAAAAAAAAGTTCTCGTTTTGATAACATTGTAACTAACATGAAATATATTATAAAATATTTTACAGATTTCAGTGATGTATAATAATAATAAAAAAAAATATAAAATATAATGATATTCCATGGTCAAATTCAACCGATGTTGTACATAGATACACTTATATTTTTTAACATTCTAATATAAATATTATAAGAGTACTTGTCATTAAATCTATTAGGCTATAATTATATAGGACTTTATAACCTTTTGAAGACTAAATATTGGTAAAATAATGTTCATATAACAACGTATCCAGAATTTAAAATAGAATAAAAAATAAAACAAATGTTCAATAATAATAGTTGCACATCATTATACATTAGGTAGTTAATGAATGAATATCTCATTTTAATAATTTACTGTGCATTAATTATTTTAGTAGTACGATAATTAATTTTACTTTAACCCGGCTTTTTGAATTATTATAGTATTTTTAACTTTTACACATATTATAAAGAGATCTAATATGTTAATTAGTCTAGGTTATTTCAATATGCGTTAGACGTCCCATAACAGAATATGTATTTCTTACACAAACAATATAATTTTACGAGATAGTATTTAAATTTTTTTCATTAAAGATCGGAGATATATTTGGAACAAATTAAAAAAAATAAGCATTTCAAATCATGTCTAATATCTTGTTTAATATTATGTAATTTACTTAGCTCAGGCATAACAGGTCCAGAAATTGGTCCCGACCTTTTGAATAATTTTATACAGCTTGGAGCACTTTGGTTGTATATTTTAGATGCACATTATCTTGGTATACATTTAATTTAATTTTAATATTATAATATTTCAAAAAATAGTATAAAATCGTTTTAATTAAAACGACTGGCGAGGTTGATAGAGAGGACTGAAGAGGTATTATAATAAGTGACAAATTAATATTCTGGTTCTTACAGCTTTAGTCTTGCCAGCACTATCGTTATATTTGTAACTTTTATGGCAGTAAGTGTGACCCAGATGTCACACATTAGTGTCCCGTTTTAAAGATCTTGGTCCCCCTTTTAAAATGGTCTCCTTCATGTTGCACATTCACAATAGTTTTAAATATATTATATTTTTTCCAACAGATATAATAAAAAATAAATATTTTAGTTTCTATACTCCGTAGTTTTAACTGTATAATTAGGGCAAAGAACACTGTCTAGAATCTAGATAGAATAGTTATTCAATCATCAATTAAAATTACATAAGAAATATAAATTATATGTAACTATAAATTTAAATATTATTATGTATTATAATAAATATGATTCAAATTTTTTTTTACAATTAAATATTATACATATTATATAATAGTAAACTAATTAGCGTATTAACTTAACAATAAACGTTTTTTAGTTGTATCCATTGGGTATCGGTAATTCTTAAAGAAATTGTAAAAAAGTATCCTGCTTTTTAAAACAAAAATTATGATCACACACTCACACCACACTTCTTTTTGTTATTACTTTAATTAAAACAACCAGGAATCAATAACTATACTGTCTCACTGGTTGGTCATACTATGTTGATATGCCCACAATGTCAATATTCTAAAACATGCTGATATTTTAATCAAATATGCAATCGTGTTATCGTGGTTGTTAAAAAAAATTATATTTACATAATATTATAAATGGTAAAAAAAAGTTAGCAATCGGAAATTAATCATGATTTCTTTTAAACAATATTATAATAACTAAATCTTTTCAGAATAGGTCATACACACTACACACAAATAAGAGCCACCAAAAACATGCAATATATGCGATTATCCAACTACTATCATACACAGTACCACAGAATGTAGAGACTCATAAGAGGCTCGACAAAATTTCGACATACCCGAGCCACCTTTCTCAACGCACTGGGCACCAACGAAGATTCCATTAAAAACATTTTATTATTTATGAAATATATTAAATTTTATAATTTATTTTAAATAATTTAAGTATGTAATACAAGTCAATTGTCCTGTAATAGGACGGCTTCAACTTAAATAAAAAAAAACTACTATAATTTAATTTATAGTTTTAAATCAGGTATATGCGTATGTACAATTAGCAATTTAAGGTGAGATTTAAAATAATATTAGATACTGACCTTTTTAATGTTGAAATCAACTTAAAAATGAAAGAATGGAATTTCCAAACACATACGTCGACGACGGATAATTTCAATTTTATTATTAACCGTCTCTGTATGTAATTATGACGACACAAGATATAAAATCTGAGTTTCTCATCATATCCAATGAACATAATAGAAAATTAAAAAAAAAAGATCTCATCGAGTGTATTGATTGAACAAAAGTATATGCAGAGTACTTTTTTATAGTTGTTGAGAGATATAATTCATACAAATATATTTTATTGTTTCCCTCCAAACTGTGCTTTCGAAAAAAAAACCAATTTTACAAGCAAATTTCCTTTTTTTAAACGTTATATTTATAACAATATATTGTGAGTATTATTTTACATTAATCAAAAAACAGATACAATTGATAAAACTATGTTATGTGATTATTATGAAAAAATAAAAGTATATAGATAGGTACGATAAGAAACCAAAAAAATATATCCATAACGCTGTAGTGTAATAGACCTCAGAGTTTGAGATTATATATTCTTTATCATAAAAATATTTCTTTCGATAAAATCGAACGCATTTAGATACTAATTAAAAATAAAAATCGTACAGTTGAGAGGTAAATATTTTATAATATTATTATTTTTTTATGATATATGTACATTTGCGTAGGTATAATATTATTTTAATATTGATGATCATTGAAAACGTCCAACTACGATGTAGAAGTTACTATAGGGTATAATAATAATATATTATAATAACGTCGAATAATTTGTTATGAAATCTTTATGCGGTTTTTCAAATTATAAAAATTGTTTTGATACATTTACGTTCATCAAATATGTAATAATGTTTCTGTAAGTATAAATATTAAATTTACGGTCCATAAACAGTTCATTTCGGATAATTGACCGATTACATTTCTTTTTTTTCAATTTTTTTTTTTTTTTTTAGTGATGCATTCTTATTTAACACCAA
Source organism: Sitobion miscanthi (assembly GCA_008086715.1). Taxonomy (NCBI): domain Eukaryota; kingdom Metazoa; phylum Arthropoda; class Insecta; order Hemiptera; family Aphididae; genus Sitobion; species Sitobion miscanthi. The sequence continues at coordinate 9,174,581 of CM017800.1, read as the reverse complement.
CACATAAACATGTTCAGTTCTCTTGGGGTAATTTATTCTAGTCATTGTTCGATCCAATCACACAAGCACCATTATTCACTTTTAACGTTTTTAATTTATACGACGCACCACTGAATGAATTTTATGGAAAATGGTATACAATGAAAGACCCCAGTCAGAAAATTCCCAGAAATAAACGTTTAACTATATACCTTATTATTTTACCATTCTATTTATTTTTAATTTTTTTTTATCGACTTTAGCCTGCAACCGTGATATTTTAAAAACTTTGTAAAGTTATTAATTAATTAAATTAGTTTGTTTACAGTTTACCTACAATTTATAAACCAATATCAACGTTTTTAAACGAGTATCCAGATTTTTACATTAAAAAACGACCTTTGCAGGCTAAAATATAAAGTTGAATACAAAATAAGAAACTTATAGTAGGTATCGAAAAGGTTAAACTGCAGAATAACGTTTATCTAAAGTTTAAACCACGGCATTTTACAAGGAGCTCATATTGTAAAAATGGTTATTTTAATATTAAAATGAATGGGGCTAAATATAAATATATTATATTTAGATAAGTAAAGTTCTACGCACAATTAATAATTTACTATTTCGTACGATTGATTTTGTTTTATCTTTTAAGACATTTAAGATAGGAATTAAAAAATATAATACTTATTTATTTATTGTAAGTAATAATGTAAATATTTGAACTAAATAGTATACAATATAGGTATACGAAACAAGTGGGACAACGATATCAATAGCCAAAATTAATTGGTCAAAATCTCAGATAACGTTTATTGCAAATTATCTGTTAGTTGTTACGAATTAGAACTATTATCGTAGAATTATTGTATTATATACTATTATTATACCACTTATCCTGCAGTACGTGCTTCGAAGAGATAAACAAGTTGAAACCAGGATATATACCTATATACGCAGAATCGCTTTAAACATTCTCAATACTTGAAAGTTTCAATATTTATCTTCAGTTAGGTACTATAATTAAGTATAGTAGAACAAAAAATAATATACTAGTTTCTTAGATTTAATTGATTTAAATAATCACTGCCACTAATCAGTTACTTTTTAAAAAATTTTTCATATTTAACTGATTGGGTTATGTTAATGATATAAAACAATAATAACGTGTCCTTATTCTTTATATCATATCAATAAATATTGATTATTTATTTATTTATTTCCAACAGTTAGATATATAGACTTAATACTACCTAATCATTATTATTTCGCATTAAAATAAAACTACATAAAATATACAAATGCCTATGGTAAAATTTGGAGGAATTCGACTGTTGCCATAATTATAAATTATTCACGATTTTCAATATAATTATTTAATTATTTATATACATGCACCACACACACACACGTAAACTTTAAACATATATCATATTAATAATATAATATAATCTGCACTGAGTGCCAGGTGAGCAGAATCTGCTAACAAACCAGAGTGAATAATGTATTGAGTTATGACTTTTATGAGTATGTAAAATATTACATTATAGAAATGCTCATAACTCACTTAAAATTGATATATCGTAAAGGGCCAAGTTTCAAACTCAGATAATTTTCTTAGCTTTAGTTTTGATTATATAGGTCGATTCACTCTAATATTAAAAATAATAATATGAAATCGGTTCTGTAGAACACAGATGTGCTATGATGTACGGTTGTACAACGGTAACGAAAAATTCGGGATGGTATCTCCTAAAAATGTCTGGGTGTTTCATAACTATAATATTTGTTTATAATATCTACAGCCCCTTTCAGTACTGATCTAAAAGCTTGTAGGGAACTTTCAGTTTTAAGTACAGTTTTGACCGTAGCAACCTAAATAATGTAGAAAAATAACCCTAAATTCAAGAAAATGCATTAAAAAATACTTTTACAAATACCAACTAAAAAGCACATAAAGTTGTTATTTATAACTACTTGAACGTGAAAAAAATTGTCCACAAAAACAATGCATAGACCGAAATGGACACCGCGAAACAATATTTACTCTCATGATATACATTGCCTCTACATATTCGCTATTCGGAACGATGCACAAATATTCTATAATTAGCGATTTAGAACTCAGAACGTTAAAACGGCGCGCCACCAAAATTTGCAGTTTGAGTACGTACGATAGCTTACCTAACCTATACAGAGTGTCCCGTGAGGATATACGCATTAACCGTGGACCTGCCCGGACAAAAACCGGTTTTTTGCTGTTTTACCTAAAAACTAAAAAAAATGATTAAAAATTATGAAATTTTTGAAAATAAAATTTTGAAAGGAAACTCTATAAAATGTCACCCTTCAAATGTCTCAAAAAAAAAAAAAAGAAATTTACCAAAAAAATTGTTTTGATTAAAAATAAAATATATCAAGTCCTAGTCTCTGTGAGTCTAATAAAAAAAAACAGATTTATGAAAAATGTATGGGTAAATCCTCGAGGGACGGGTATAGTATAGGTTACCTACTGCAGCTACCATACGTACCACGCTTAATCCTTTTCATGTGAACTGGTAGGTAACCGGTATGTTCAGGTGTGTCTACGCTAATTATTTATTTATCTGCCGCCGTACAATTATACGTGTGTAAAAAATATTGCGAAAGTGAAAATAATATAACTCAGAATACATTGATTATAGTATTTGAATAAAGTGAGTATTTAGTATACTTAGATAGGTGGCGGAAAAACCAAAGTAATTTAATATGACGTGGATCATCCAGCTGTGTGTGGGGGTGATTGTGGACATAGGTACCACATAGTTTAAAATATCTCACCGGCTCTGCACGGTGGTCTAAAATAATATTATCTAAAATTTATTTAAACAAGACACGGACTCATTATAATTATTAAACATTATACATACAATATTATGAATTATGATATTAAATATATAATACCCAATGAAAATAAAAGTAGGTACTTAAAACGCGGTTTCCGGCATGTGCAATATTTCAACAATCGCGTATTTACACGAGTAATAGCAATCTTAAAAATAATATGTTATAGGTACTTGAAACATTATTAAATACCTCATTCGATCAGAAGAGCCGTGCCAGAAGCCATCAATTATACCGAAGTGTTTACATTTTAACATTCGACCATTTGAAATGCATTTATCCTCATATTTAAATACATGGCATTCGGAAATGTCATATTTCCACACGGTGATGTAGTTGCATACATTTTCGTTCAAACATTTCAAATGATTTTCAAAGGTATTTTTAACAAGTGCATAGGTACCTAGTGAAAAATAATGTATTACATTGCTTCAAGTTTTAAACAGAGCATCGTTCTAATTACTTTCAATGTTCTAATAATTACGCGTGTTTACCCTGTACGAAAGTACTTACCTAGTTACTTAAAGTAAAACTCGTAATGTTTAAAGTGGTAATAATGAACAAGTAATAATTTGAAACCGTTTTGTTAGTTGTTCTTATAATGAAATTACTTGCGAGGTAATTTATTATTATACGTGGAACGAATTTGAAATATTTTTGAATACGATTTTGGTCACAATTAGATTATTATTAGGCAACTGATAATTTGAGTTGTTTAAATTACCTATGTTTTATTTGTTTTCTTTGTAAACGTTTAGACCATTACTCATATTAAAAACTATAAAATATCTCTATGCCACAACTTTTGGGTATGCTAGCACTACCATTTACTTTTATAATTATTCAATTCATAATAATATAATATGTAGGTACTTACGAGTTACGGATTATTTTGATCGGAATCAGTATACATAATACGATATGATATTAATATGTATCATAGTTATAACTTATAATCAGTGAGGTACATAATTATTTTAAAAACCAACGAACATTTAAAACTCACGAGTCTGTTAAACAGTTAGCCATGTATTATTATTTCTTACCTGTAAACCTAATAAATTATATGAGCCGTTAAAGAAAAATCAAGTGTGTGGTGTATATTTCTATACAGTCTTTGTCATCTACTGTGACCAATTTTATCCTAGAACAGTGTAGCCAACACCGAAATATGGGTATTTTCGTTTTACACAACATGGAAAAAAAAATGTACGATCAACAATATTCTTTCCGATGAAAATTAACGACGCAATTATTTTTGTATCCGCATCTACGTCTCGCGTGTACGTTCGGGAGGTGACCACGACTGTGCAGTGTATTGTTTTTAGCGTTCGGAGGTCGCGAACCGGAGCGCAGATTCGAGAAACCATCTCGGGTTCGCGTGGCGTCAAACGCAGAGACCGCGGCACGGCCGGTCGGTGAATTGCAAATCACAAATTGATCAATTTCGTCGTCAATCGAACGACGACGACCGCAAGAACACAGTGCGTCGGGAATTCAAACGTAACGGATAATAATTACAATTACCGAACGGGCCTGCCCACGCGACGCAATTTTTTTTTTATCCGTATCTATGTCTCGCGTGTACGTTCGGGGGGTGACCACGGCGGTGCAGTGTGTTGTTTTTAGCGTTCGGAGGTCGCGAACCGGAGCGCAGAATCGAGAAACTATCCCACGTTCGGGCGGCGTCAAACGCAGAGACCGGCACAGTCGGCTAGTGAATCACAAATCCCCGTAGTGTGTGTAACGGCCGCCGTCGTCGGTGCGATTTTCCGTCCGCTGCCGAGTGAAAACGAAAATTCGCTTTGAAACCAAAATAATATTATTATATTACCGTCGCACCGTACCGTATCAGTGCGGACGCGAGTTCGTACGTCGAAATAAAAAATAATATTCGCGTGGCCCGTGTACCTATCGATAAATATATTCCGCGTTATTTTATTTCGATTTCTCGTCCGTTCGTTTTTTTTTTGTTTTTTAAACGTGTATTTATTTATCATGTGATTTTTCAACATCCGTTTATTATCGATATTATTATTATTTCGGCATGACGGATTTTCCGATGAAAGTTGTACGTCCGGACTAGAAAATAAATAAATAAGGATCATACGACATGTGTACAGTGACTGCCGGATTTCTACAGTTAAGCGCTCTGTGCTTTTGGATAATCGCTATAGCCAGTTCCCAAGGTAAGATATATATACGATTGATCGCTTCTATAATATAATTATATCGAACACAGGTTTTTTGGATTTCAACTGAAAAAATTTATCAGTTTATTTTAATTTTACATTTAGAAATTTATATTGTTTTAAGCTTAATGAAAATTGTATGTATGAACAACACAAATAATAGAAGAACAAATTAAACAAATTATTTAAGCATCCGTTGATGTTATTGATTTATTTTTAAATTAAACGAATAGTCATATTGCATCTATTTTTTAAATAACACATATTAGGTACTTCATTAACATTTAATTTAATATTATTTCAACTGAATATAAAACTACTTAAACTTTTTTCTTTAAACACGTTAGTACCTGTAATTCATACATCGGGACATACATTTATTTTTTATACTTGCCTCTACAAATATTTTATAGTTAATATATAAGCAAGATAGTTACTTAAAAGATAAATATAACCAAAATAAATCTTTTATAAAATATGAGCAATAGAATAAAAAATACGACCATTGCAATATTATACATAATATAAAAATGTATTAATCAACCCTATAAGATTGCATTGAACAATATTTGTGTATTATGTTTTTATAACTGCATCTTAAATCATAATATTATTAACCGTCAAAAATATATATATTATTTTAAAATTATAATATCTAGGTGCTAATTAATTATGATTTATTTTTAGTCATCATAATATAACAATTATTGTTTTTCATTCAATAGATATTCCAAGGTATTCCCATCTATAAAAAACGGTACACTGATCATATAAATAATAAATTATAATATATGAAACTATATCTTAAAATTGACTAAGAAATCAACACATTTACATTGCTTTGTACATAATAGCATCATACATTTAATATATCGTCTATACTTAGTACCTACCTACACCTATCCCATTTAATACTATGGTAATGACAACTAAAATGTAGTGTCATTCATTAAAATAGTTATAACTTATAAGGTATAGCCGTAGGATAAAGGTACATTCGAGAGGGTACATTTAAAAATGAAAACTTTATATTTTGTGAAATATTTTAGGATCTCAATTAATTGTAAAGCAAGGCAGATGTGGATACCTACATAAGTAATATCCATGGCACCCATTTTAGTTTAAGTAAATAATATTAATTAAAGATAATATTATTTCACTCAGCATATTTTATAATGAAATAATAAATGAAATAATTAAAAAAAAAATTATAATAATATTAAAATTTAAGTATTTATAGTTTTGCATAATACTGTCAGTCCGATGCTAATAATATAAATCAAATTAGATTTAAAGGTCACGTAATCAATATTATAAATTATGTACCAATCTTTAGATCATTCCATTTCTTATACTATAATATGGGTTCCTCTAAATACTTGTTTTAAATTAATATGTATATGTATAATTATAATACATAGCTAATTAGTAATTAATAATACTGTTAAGTTTAAAAACAAATTGTGTTGTTCTTAAAAGTTGATGGCAAACGACCGACCTCTGCAGGGCTCTTCTGACTAGAAACGAAAAATATAGTTTGTTGTAGGCAACTCAATATAGTTTCAATAACAATACAACTTTTACTTAATATATAATATACTTTCAAGAATTTATTTAACCCGGGAAGTCCGATAAAAGTTTCTTGTACGTTAATATCTCATTATTATTATTATTATTATTATTGTTGCGACTTTTGGTGTTGTTTTTTTCTCAGAATGTTGTTTCATTTCGATCATAAATAACAATGTCGTTTTCCGAGTCACCCCTACCGTCACCTCCACCGCCACACCGTCGCACAATACCAAAACGGTATGAAATTAATTTCACCCAGTTCAATGGTTCTTCTGTATAGTATGTAAATAGTAAATACCTTCAAACCGTAATTAAAATTTTTTTTCCACTAATTATTCACGTTTCACGCTTCTATTGCTAGTACTCCGTAAATGGTTTCTAGAAATATCATCGATAACTAGAAGTATTTTTATGAAATTGTTTCTATTATTTTTTCCTCGTATTCTTATAAATATGTATGATAATGATACGTATTTAGCTTTAACCACGAGTTACAAGACTGCGGGGCCACCCAAGATGCTATTTTTCACGATACTAGTTTTCTAGTTAATGTCATAATAATTTCTGAAAATGTGACACTTTAGTATTTCTAAGAATTGCACCACTTTTCAAATATTTATTTAAACGAAAATTCAATTGTAAAGGAAATATTAGTATTAAAATAATACTACAACATTATTTTTTCTTGCACATTTAATATTATATTTTAAATGGGAAAACTGTGTCCTATACCGGGAAGCGGCAAACTACGTCCCGTGGACCAAATTTGTAGCACGACTGATCTCGATACGGCCCATGAGACACGATTTTATATTACAAAATAAATGGACACGATAGGTACAAAACATAAATAATTTGGGTACTTACCTATGTAATTCGTTTGACCGCCACACATTTTTGTTTTTACTTTTTAGCCTTTCGTTTAAAAAGTTTGCACATTTTTGTACATATGTACTTAGTTAAAAAAAAACTCAATTAAAAATGGGCATAATTTGATCTGGGTCAATTTTTTATGCTACATGCTAAACACTGGGTACAATATGGTAAGTACAATACGCAAGGTACAATATGTATCACATAATTAAAATACTGATGGATACAATATTTAAATTACCACTATACCAGTAGGTACTGTATTACTGTCTTATTGTTATTGTTATTCAAATTTAATAGCATTGCATATTGTGAAAAAACTCCAAACAAAACTAGGTTAATTATAAATTATTATATAGGTATGTATAGAACATTTTATAACTTTAAAAAGTCGTAAATTTAAGAGTAAATATTTTCAAAATATTGTATTAATATAGAAATTAATATAGTTGAGTGATAACTATTTTAGTAAACATAAAGTTTTATTTCTTTTAAAAAAAATACAAATTATATTAAAATAAACTAAAAAGTTACTCAAGATGTTTGAGATATTTTAAGTAAGTGTCCATAATTAAAATATTTTTGTTAAAGATAAGTTAAATTAAATTTTTTAAAAAATTTACTTTCCGAGTTTATCAATATAAAATCTAAATAAATAAATCTTTTAAATATTAAATATCTAGGATTATTAAATAGCTGTAACATAATGTAAAAAAGTGTTTTTCTTGGTCACTCGTACTTCATATATATTATATAGAGATCAAAATTTTCTGTAAAAAATAATTAAAAATCTAAGGATTGTCAAAAATGGTCTCTCTAAAGTATATCAACCATCGATGTCCAATATCAAATTTTTAAAATAAATCCCAATATTTACAACTACAAAAATGTAAAACTTAAAAAAAAGAGATCGTTATAAAATAAATAAAAGTAAATACTACAATTATATTATTTTAAAACTAAAAAAACAGTTTTAATAGTAATTTGTATCAAATAAAAAAAACCAACAAGAAGAACACAGTACAAATTATTTAAGCATTACTATATACCTATAATGAATATTTTAGTGGTTTATACAAGACCAATCTAAATGCCCAAAGCTGTTGCAATATTCAGTAGTTCTATAAAGTGTGGAGACATTTTAACTGAAGTGGAAAATAAACATATAAATATAAACTTATGATTTACATATTAAATTAAATTATTTGAACAATAATTATTTGCATTTTATTACTGAAAGATCATCAGTAAAGCGAACATAGAAGTAAGAAAAACAGCTTAAGTATTTTGAAACACTCGAACACAATATGTTATATCAAGCTAGTATAAATTCAGAAGCTTGGTACATTTCTGAATCGATATCAAAGATCTACAGTGAATAAAATATAAATAAATTATACAATTAAAATTTAAGAAATTTGTGTATTTTAACATAATATTAAAGGTATGCATTAAAATTAAAATTAATGCTTAGGAAAAAAAAAACGACGTGTATCTTAAATACCGGCAGATGAAATATAATATTTTAGTGTATGTTACTTATTTTACTGTTTATAAAATACAACTTTTTGCGGACGTCACAAAAACTATTCATAAGTCATAATATCTGAAACTATCTGCGTCTCGCTAATGCTTATACAACACTAAGTATAGGATCCAAATTTTTTCAACCAAATGCCGCTTACCGCAAAGAAAAATATCCGCTCCAGTTTGTTTGATAAGAGAAAAATAGTGTATCAATGGTTATTTTCTAATTTCTATTTTTTCATTTTGGTTTCAATTGTTAATATAAATTGTTATTGAACACCTATACGTATACATGGTTTTAAGTTGATACGAAGTTTCGTCTAAAATTAGCTACGATATTTTTTTCCTATATATTCGTATCTTATTATTTATATTATATTTTATATTTATTGATGTTTACTCATGTTTAAACTGTAATCATTCTTATTTAGTTTTTAATTATAAGCTATATCTTTCTTACTCCAACTTCAGATTGCTAAAAGTTAACTCTCTACTTCATCACAAGCTTCGGGTTAAAGAAGTAGATAATTGTATTTATATATTTTATTGTGTTTATATCCTTTTTATATTATACAAATTTTAATAAATAAAAAAAAAAAGTATGGCCAAAAAATTATTTTTCATTTCTTAATTAATATTTGGTTTCTAAATGCACAGATTATAGAATCTTTAAAATTAAAATATTAATTATAATTATAAATATAATTATTTTCTCGATTATTTTGGATAAAATTCTATTTTTTTCACGAGGTTTTTTAAAATCAAAGGTAAAATCTGAATAAACATTTTGTTTAAACCTTACAGTTTACATACGAACGATACCTATAAATCATTTGTCATGGATGCATTGCAGGTTGTGGGGCGTATGTTAGTAAAGTTGCATCATGTATACGTTTCCAACCAGGGTGTTAGTAAATTTGATGAATCTAATATAATATGTTTAACTTGTGCACAATGGCGAGGGTGTTTTGTGTAGGGCGAGTAGATAATAGAAAGTGAAGTGTTTTAAACGGGCTATGGCGTAACTGTAAATAAAATAAAAATTGTCTCGCAGCAGATTCATCCAAACAAAACTATATAATATTAATGATTTAAACATATTATTTAAGAACTAAACATGTTCTCGGTAGGTATTAAAACAAAAATTAATTTTATAACAATCTTACAAAAATCGGGCGTCAGTTAAATATTTAAAGGAATATAATGACATGTGAAAATATATCTACTTAAAGAATAAATTAACATAATATTATTATTAGGTTCAAACTTTTGAGATTTGTTGTACTACTCAAGGACAGACGGTCAGTCAGTACAAACTTCTGTTTTTTAAATGATGATCCGCATAACCAACCATTTTTTCATGAGTTATTTTTGAACGAATAATTTTTTTGAAAATTTCGTTCAATTAAAATGAGAGTTCTTTATACAGACGTTTTGCTGTATTTTATATGAATTTACGATAATTAGTTACCCATATGTGACAATTGACCATTTAAAAATTACCGAAATTAAATATTTGCATAATATACTCGAATTGCACGTTGTTTGTATATTTATTATACTAAACGTGGTTTTGAAAACGGAAATCGTTATATCAAATAGACTATAGAGTATCACCATGGCCGAACATACTAGTGTTATGCTATTAGTTATTGTACTTAAATGATTTATGTGCAGACTCTTTGCCCGAAAATACTTAGTAGTTATTTCACAAATTAATGTTTCAAGTGATATCCCGGATATGATTGTAGGCGCATTCATGTCCGTTCATATTTTGTTATACTATTTATATTAAAATTGAATATTACTGAATAATTTCCTTAACACGTTTGAACAATATCATCTGTATTTATTACTTCATTAATTTTTTTTTTGTGATCTATAAATTATTGAAATTTTGTTTTTTGTTATATTTTTCATTATGTGGTTTTTATAAGTTTGTAATTTTTCATAAATCTAGTATGTAACATAATAATATACACTGTTAGCACCTATATTGTACCAATTATGTGAATTCGAATGGCGGCGTACACCAAATAAAAAACTCATAGAAATCAAAAATTTGACCACATACTAAATAATTCTCATTTATTCAAAGGCAAAGATGAAGTAATTATTATAAACAGATTACTTATAGATCCCACGGCCATCTTATGTATAGATAAGAATCAACACTGGTCCAAATCTGTGGAGAACTTCTTACAGTAAAGCACCTCTTTGTGTATTGTCAAAACCATAAAACCATATGGAAACTAGAAAAATCATATGATTGCTTGACATATTCGTTGAATCCCTCAGCCCAATTGAACATAACATCAACAAAACCATCTCATTTCTCAAATATATTGATATGTACAACTTAATTTAGAAAAATCATTGTGTTCAACTATATTAATCATTAATATTTAGCATTGTGTAAGCTAATAACCTAAGTTGTTAAAGCTGTGTCAATTTTAATAAAAAAATAGTATACAAGCAAATCTACAGTAGAACGATATGTCGTCATGTCGATATATAATATACATACCAATACTAATAATTAAGCTTTTATGAATTTGATAAAAAAAATTAATAAAACTAAGATACGGGTTTTCTATACTTTTGTATGTGATAATATTCATGCAATCTCTGATTAGTTATTCGATATTTCACCCACATAAAATATCACCAGGAATGATGTGCATTTCCCACTTCAGTTCGAACACTGGAACACCTACACACCTATAATACAGTGCATTTAAATATTATTCATAAATACCTATGCATTGTATATCGTAAAATATGCTGCAGAGGGCGGTTCACGTAGCATGCTCATCCCCGCTTTTTCCTTTAATAAATCATTTATTCTAAGTCTGATTTTTAGAATTCTTAAACATAAGTAGGTTCTCAAAGACCACATTTTCCAATTTTTGAGATCTTTTTTTACTAATTAAGGAGTGTCCTGTGGCAATGTGTTTTTCAAATAAGTACCCTTCTCCTCCTACGTACCTATATAAAGTGTAAATAACTCAAAAACTTCTCGTTCGAATTTCGATTTTAAAACTTCGTTAATTTCGAAAAAATTATTCGCCAGATAATGTACAGTAGAAAAGGGTGGTTCTCGTTTTAAAAACGGAAGTTTGTATATCTACGGTACTACAAACCCCAATAATCGGAAAATATAGTTTTTAATTATAATTCAAAACTCTAAAAATCAGATTTTGAATAACTGCACTGTTGAATAAAAAATGTGGGTGAGCATGCTTGGTGAATCACTCTGTATATTATGTATTGATGTTGATATGTATGTTTGCTCAATACTTTACACTGCGTTAGATATGTACGAACAAAATGGTCGTGGAAATATTATGTCATACAGTTTCTTGCGGTGCCTACTGCCAAATAACAGCGTACGTTTTGGCTGCGAGGAAATAGCTTTTTCGTGCTTTTTTCATGTTTTGCGGTACTGGGCTATTTGAGATTTGAGAACCTAGTTTTAATATTGATAAAAAGCTACAGAACTACGTAAAATATAAAATTGCCCCCTATATTCGGTTAAAATGTTCACTAAACTCACGGTTATTAAGGTTTTTATTTGTACATCTCTAAAATATTTTCAACGCCCTATGCTATTAAAGTATAGTAAGTAATAACTAACTTTACGTTTTAGTCATGTACAAGACTTGAATAAATAAAACTCATCAGTTCACCTCTAAAATTATTTTAAATATGAAATGTAGGTACTTAAAAAGGTACTATTATTGTTAGTAAATGACTTACACAAATACTCACATAAAATAATATTTGATGTACAATCGTGTTAAATATACAAAGCAATTAATTCGTTTGAATTTTTTTCAAGTTAATATAATATTAGATACATATATTCAATCAAACTATAATACACTACACTTTAGTACCTAATACACGTATAATAAGCCACTTTTAAATGCATTTGCCGTAAAGAATCATTTTTTTTGGAAATTAATATCTTGACACACATCCTTCGCTAGATGACCAAAGTTAAATTATAATGTCTTCAGTACAACACCCTATATATGTGTCCAGTTCAGATGTTTTAAAGAAAATCAAACGATAATAAAATGTTGTTGCTGGGAGACATATTTATGTAATTATATATTGTCTATTCAGGGTAATTCTGAATTCACCTTACATGATGATTTATAATCTCCATTTTTTCCCCTTTAATATTGAATAAAGTTATAAAGTTGTTCAAATAAATTTAACTTATTATTAAAAAACTACTTGTTTGAATTTTAATTTTGATACGTCATAATTTTTATAAATATTATCTACTATATAATTTACAGTAGAAATGGTTACTTCTCATTTGAAAATTAGATTTTTGTATATTCATTTGGAACTCATTAAATAATATACAAAAATCTCAAAAACTTGAAAATTTGGTCTTGAAGTAGGTATATTTAATGATTCCAAAATTCAGATTTTGAATAACTTAATTATTGAAGAAAAAAAAGGAAGGTTAGCATGATTTATGAATCATTCAGTATTTTATAATTGCTCACCATATTATATAACTATTGGAATCAAAATAATATGCTTACAGATTGTATTTAAAATAAAAATATATGTTTGATGTATTTATTGTATAGGTAACTATACAGCGTTTTTGAGAAGGATTGATTTATATAATATTCCAAAGGTTTCGGTTTCTACCAAAACACGGTTGACACTTGCACCATATGATCTTATTGTTATACAATAGCATGCGTATACCATAATATTATTTCTGGTCGGGTTGTTGTTGGGATACTCAACATGGATTCGATGTACACTGAATATTTGTATACCTAATATATTATATTATATAATACATAGAGGTACAATAGGTGCATATATATATATATATATATACTAATACACTATACATACATTGTATATACTTACATACATACATGCATACATACATAAATACATGCATACATACATACATGCGTATATAATATACACAATATGCATATTCATGATAATGTTAATTATTATGTAGATCGATAATGAATAATATCTACAGAATTATATTATTATATAATTACGGCAGTCCGTGGTGTACCTACCAAACGATAGTAATTCTACGGAAGTGGAGCTTGTTTTAAAGGTAAGACCAGACCACGTGTCGTGGAATGCCCCAAAAATTCCGATTTTTTTTCCATTAGAACATTTATCAATAGATATATTAACTATTATATACATTAGGGTGCAAAATAAATAACTGACAAACTAACTGGTACTAACTGTAGCTTATAACTAACTAACTTTGTGAAAACTTTTGTTCTTATCAACTATTATAGGTACCTATATATTTTTATATTTTATTACTACATTTAAGTTATCTAATATAATAAGTTCGTTATAGTTATATCATTCAGCTTTTACTTGTTTGTGACTGCATGGTGGTCAACGCATATTGCATATGCGTTTTCACCAAGCATGATCACGGATCGCCCCACCCTAAATTATCCTTTAATTATTCATTTATTCAAATTGTGGTTTTTTAATTTTTAAATACGTATATACTTAAAGACCATGTTTTTAAATACTTAGATTGTTTTTACCACTCAAAGGGTGGGTGTCCTGTGAAGATGCAAATTTCTTTTCTTCATACAAACCCCCCCCCCCCCCTATATTTTATTGGAGATCAATAATCGGATGTTTTTTTTGTAAATGTTCATGCATCTAAATTTATATCAAATTAGTACTTTTTGAGTTATAACTTATAAAAACTTTATTTTTTAAGACAATTAGTCCTTAATAATGATTTTTTAAAAAATATGAAATAGTTATAATTATAAGTTATAATATAATTTAAAATTATAACACCCATATCTTCACAATAATATATTATATTGTAGACTACTATTCTTAGTACTTAAAACATCTATAAGAACTGCTCGTTCGAATTTCGATTTAAAAACATCAATATTTTGGAAAAAACAACTCCTTAGCAATTTTCAGTAAAACGAAAGGTTCTCGTTGAAAACAAGTTTGTATTGCCACAGAAAACTCATAAAAATGCATACAAATGCCAAGGGTTTGAAAAATATGGTCCTCAAGTATACCTAAAAATATTCAAAAAAATCAGAAATTTAATAAATTCATTACTTTAGTGTCGTTTGGGTGAAATACATGTGCGTATCACGTTCGATTATATTTTCCGTTTCGTTAAAATCCTTTCCGCAAATAACCTATTGCATTAATAATAATAGTACAACTGCAGTAATATTATTGTTTGTATATTAAAGTAATATAATAAATATAATGTAATATACAGATGTAAGCCGAACAATTACAAACTGACAGTATTGCGTCCAAAAGAATAACGTACATTTCAGCAAAAAAAAAAAAAAATACAAATAAAGATATCCGCGTGGCCAATTATTGAAACTAGCGTTCCCACACTAGGATATAATCATTATTTTTTTATTAATAACTAACACCATTTAGATGTGACATACAGTTCGGAAAATATTACCCAGTGTGAATACTCACCAGGTAGTTTAAACCGTTACTATGGGCCTTTTTTTTTCAGAAAAATTCGACTTTTTAAATAAATTACTGGAAACCCGGACAGGTAATGTAGGTTGCAAAAATAGTTGAATGGAGATACGTTTATTTATTGCACTTAGAAACCCATGCTTGACGACAACTGCGCCACGTCATTATTACAGTTAACTGATAAAGTATTTTACAATAAAAATACCTATAATAACGAGCCATTCAGCCATACCCTAGTCAGTTCACTTAAAAACACGATATTTATGAGACAAGGTGATCGCATTACACAGCGATACAGGTGTATAAAAAGTAGTAACGTGACATAGGTGAAAATTCCGTTTTTGACTTGGAGGGACTACTACCTATACATAAATAAATGAAATAGGTAGTGTGATGAGCTCCCCTACACTATCTGATTCGAGTACCTATTAAATATACATATTACTTGCTCACTTTATTTATATATTATAATATAACGTAATTTATTTATTTTTTATTTAAGCCAATTTTCTACATTTACATTATTTCCTATTACTTTAAAACAAAAAACAACATTTAGCTATATGTATATTTATAATCGTAACCGCCTATTGATAAATTTGTAAAACTATTCTGATTTTCATGAAAATTCAAAAAATCAACAGGCTTAACTCTATTTGTAAATAAATTACTGCAATACCCTGAAGGAAAAATTGCGTACATAGAGTCGTAAATAATATAGAACACAATTTAGTTAGGCTATTTTATAATTATTTAATTTTTAAGTAAAAATAATTTAAAAATAAAAAAATGATGAGTATAAAAAAGTCAGTGGCATTGTGGACTATTATTTTGAACCTCTTGGGACATGTATCTCACCACCTCCAATTCGTCACGACCACTCGTGTTTTGGCTTTGAATAAAATCACAATTTAAAATATATGATCCAGTAGTATGAATTGTATGAACATTTAAAAATTATAAAAAGGTACCTAAAAATATCAATTTTTTTATGAATTGGTGAGGTACAATAAATAATAAACTAATAACATTAAATTATTAAATCCTTCATCTAGTACAATCTGTTCACCATGTACTACTCTGATTCAACTGGCCTGGATTACAATTTATTATTTTAAGTTTACATAATAGCAATATTAAATATGTTATTAATGTTATCATTACACTTGAGGTTCAATAATTAAAACGTATTGTACGAGGTATTGTATGATTAATAATTTATTTATTACTTTATAGTCATACGATAAAACCCTAACACCTAACTTTTTGTCACGGGTTTACTTGCAGTATATCTCTCTATTAAAATAAAAGTTTTGTCTATTTATATCGTTCACATAACAGTAAATTGCTATGGCAACCAAAAAAAATTACCTATTATTATTAATTAAATACTTAAAACTATTTAATATTTAAAAAAGTTTTGTTCATTTTATTTTTGGATATTTTAAATTACAGATATAAAATGTCAAGATGAAATAGGTGATAAAACCTCTAGGGGTCAATCCCACTATGGGATTAGTGAATGAATTAAACATTATTATACCAATACATATATTGTGTGAATTTATTCTATGATTAACTAAACAAATAGTTGCGCAAGAGTGGGGGGAGGGTTGTGTGTCATGGCAATTATTAAACTGATGAAAGTTTAGAGGATATATTGTTATAACGACTCACGAGGGCTTAAGAATAAATCCTACAGCCACCGCTACTGATCGCTCGCCGACCTGTGGATGAGACGCTGATTTTCTGCAGGTGGTGGTGGTGGCGGTGGATTTAAGTGAATGCGTGCGGTGACAAACAAGAAGCTTGCCCAACCCCTCCCTAAACTACCCCCTTCCCCAGCATGAGTAGTAGTAAAGCCAAATATTACATTATTTCTCTATTGTTAACGGGATAAGGAAAAATAAAAATCGCTGTTGCCAAGACAACACATAATATTATATAGCAGCATACGCGCGACGTGAGTGTGATTCAACGTGACTTGAGTGTCATAAACTCATAAATAAAATACGGTTTTCGAGGTTTGGTACGTCTTTCTATAATATGTAATGTTTTGGAATTTGAGATACTAGTTAAAGGTTGGAAAATTTAGTAATTATTAATTTAAGTCACCGGACCTGAAAACCCGACCAATGCATCGCGGATTATATTGCGCACGGGCACATAACAATATTATGTATACCGTCGCATCGTCACGTGTATTTACGTTCACTGTAGGGTTTATAATATTTATGGTTACAAAATTATTATGATGTGTGTTGATAGATTTTTTTTGTAAGAAAGTCTAGTTTTATCAAATAGTTCTTGGTTTTACAAAATGAAAACTAATTTATTATAATTGTATAACTATAATATGACAAAATCAACATGAAACTACTCGGTATATTATGTCCTCGAATAAGAAATAATATGTATAGTGAAATCGTCTAGAAAATCATTAATATAAATTACTGCAATATTGGTTAAAATTAAATAGTACTGGAGTTTTACTCTAACAGAAACAAACTTGAAATGTACAATACTTAAATTTAGAAAATTAAAATTCAATTTTTATTAGATTTTTTTTTAATTGTTATAAACATTTACGAATATAATGAACATACAAATTTTATTAATAATCACCGTATACTAAAGACCTGCAAGGGCCGGGCCAGCCCGACCCAGTCCTTAAAAGCTTGGTCTGGAGTGACATTGGACCGGGCCGGGCCTTTGAAAAAAAATAAAGGGTTGGACCGGGCTTTTTTAAGTCTTGGAATTTTATTCCGGGCTGGGCCTAGGTTTTTTTTTGTACAATTTGTCGGGCTGGGCTGGACTTCGAATAATAAATCAAGGGTTGCACCGGGCTTTTTAAGGATTTTTCGACAATAAACAATCACAATTTAAAATAATAAATAATAATAATAAAACCGATGTTGGTACAGGTAGAGTATGCTCTATGGATAGATACTAGATAGTAGATACAATCACAATGAATATAATAATATATTGATTGATGGGCATAATAAAACTATTTATATACCATAATAATATTATATTTTTTTTCACAATATCTTTTAGACCAGACCGGGCCGGGTCTGAGGATAAAATTGATGGACCGGACCGGGCTGAATATTTACGGCCCTTGCAGGTCTATACCGTATACCTATATCATTTTATAATTTGTTCAAAAATTCAAAAGTGTGTCTTGCGTTATTTAACACTATTATGATGCTGATGTGATGATCTATGACGCGTAGTTTGACGTCGAGGGAGACAATATACATATCATTGTATTTGTAAAAACGAAAACAGTAATTCTTGGCCTTTTATTTATATGCTTTTATCCATTATATTACTCGTATTGTATCACAACTTTTATATGGCAACGACAACCTATTAATACATTATAATATATTAATATATTTTAATTCCCAAACTAATGATTTTATTATTGATAACGATTGTATGTTATTTTAAATTATGTAATTTTAAATAAGTAAGCATAAATAGGTGGGTATAATAATTTTAAATGAATCAGATTTAAATACTTTAATGTAAAAGCCATTTATGTAGTAAATTTGAATATAATATATTATTGTTTTCACTCAACATTTAAATCACACGAATGGTGTTTTTAGATTTGAAGTTATTAGGAGATAAATGGAAAAACATTTTACTAAAAAAAAAAAAAATGTTGAGTTGACAAAGACTTAAAAAAGATAAAAATCTTTTTACAGATGACATTTTAATATTTTATGTAGAAAGGTTACATTTGAATGTATTATTTTTCTAAACGAACGAAACTTAACATTTTTTTCTCATCACAATGATTGAATAATATGTTCATACTATACAAAAATCCTACTAGAACATCAATTTTGTCTGTTGATCTTTTGCCCATTGTGTAGACACAAGACAGGTTATATATTTTTTATCATGTAAGTAATAAATTTGAACTTGATTCAACTTGAAGTGTAAAGACTGTTTTGATTCAAAAAAAAAAACCGCGAGGTCAGGTATTGAACACGTACGATATTTTCTATTTTTACAGAATAAAGATTTTTTACGATTTTTATAATATTACATTGGTCCTTGTCATTATCCCAATCTTACATATACATATATCTACAACTAAATTCTACATGGTAAATATATATTTATTTATTTATTATTGAGAATAAGCTTTAGCAGATATAAGGCATTTGATGGTACAGAATATATGATACAATGTCATCCTTTATAAAACCAGCAAAGAGTTTATAATTTATAGGCTCCTAACAGTATTTAATCACACAGCATACTTCACTTAAGTAATTATATTTTGAACAGTTTACAATAGGTACTATCTTCTTGTGTTTTCTAGGTTTATGGTAAAAAAAAAGAATATAATCTTTTCATCTGTAGTGTTTACTATTTTTAGTGTACAAATCGGGAAGAATTAGAGTCACGTGAACAATTTTAAAAATATTCCTTGTAGTTTATTTCGATTGGGGTTATATTAAGAAAATATATAGGTAAGAGTAATTAAATATTAATTGTACCTTATTTCTATAATCATCATAAATCATAAGCAATTATTCGGTTATGTCAGGAATGAAGATTGTTTTGAAACTTTTCACTTTCTGTTGTAGAAAGTTGGCAAACACAAACAAGTTAATTAATTTTAAATTAACTTTCGTGTATTTAGATAACGTTAAGAAGCAAATTACCTAGTTAACGAGATTGTTTACATTATCGGTAAAAAATATGAAAATAATAATTCAATACTTTTGTTGCTGATTGAACTCATTTAACAAAAATAAAGGGTTTCCTGGAAAGTCAAATTAATTTTTTATGAGCGTTTAAAGTTAGACATTGGATATTCACCCATAAATTAGTAAATTTTCATACAACGATTTTCTTATTTGATTGTTTTTCAAAAACTATTAACCGTAGGTACTGAATTTTTATCAAATATTTATTTTATCATTTTCTTCACGTCATGATAATATTTTTTAAATATTTTGATTAGTTTTAAATTATATTATATGTGTTTGAAATTTAAACTTTATTTAGTTTTTTATTTTATGAATGTCAATAAAATTTTATTCGTTAGATCAAAAAACTTAAAAAATGAATGAAAAGTTCCTCATAAGTAGTTATAATAGCAATTGAGAAATAACAAAGATCCACAGGCACGATTTGACTTTCTAGTAAACATTTTTTGTTTTGATAAAGGTAGACAAATTTATGAGAAACCTTGTATTACATTTTCAAAACTTAGATTTAAAAAGGAAATTTTTTTTGAATTTCTAACTCAAAATAGTTTGCAAATTTTCGTCATTTTTACGTATTTTTTCAATATTTGAACTTTAAATACTTATAAAAAAATTGTGACTTTGCGTTTTTAATTTTTTCATCTGCCTTTGAAACAATATACTATAACAATATACTCCTAGGAGCCTAAAGTAACAAAACTTTATTCACTTTCTCATCAAAAAAATACTGTTGAAGAAAATATAAGAATTTTTACTGTCCTAAAAGGTGATGACGGACCCAAAAATAAAAATAATATAAAAAACAAATAAAAACAAATACACACATCATTATAAAATCAATACATCCATCGTTCTACCCAGAATCTAAAATTATAATTATATCCAGTATACCTAACCACTTCGCTTATTATTAGTTATTACCATGTTCGTACCTTATAAATTGTATGGACAATATTAATTATATATAACATTCTTTTTAAAGCCTAGCAAAGACTCACAAGCATAATAAATTAAATTAAAAACCGTATTTAGGTAGGAAATTTAAAAATGATATTTTTGGATAAGAACGTAGGTGAAATATTTAAATATGTATTATAATATAATATTTTTATATTTTTGTTACAATACGGGATATTCCCAAATCAATATAAGATAGTAAATACATACAAAATGTAATACATAATAATATGTACAGAATAATTAAATAAATAGAGATTATATAATATATATATTTGTTTTCGTTTTGAATTTTCAGCAAGTATCTTTTGTCACAAATATAAGTGCTATATATTTATTTTGGCAATTAGTTATTTAATAAGCATAAAGAATCAGCAAAAAGTATTTTTAATATTTTGTTTAGAATCGAAAATAGTTTAAATACTTTTATTACAATAAATTATAATATATTATGTATACAAACTATAATATTGCTCTAGATATTAATTGTATGATCTATAGATTTATAATTGTGTAGACTTTACGCTTAGAGTTTGAAACTTACAACAATATCTACATTTTTCAATACTAAACTGCATAATACTCGTATATTTGAATCACGTATCAAGTAATTGTATTTAATTTGTATTGCTTTATTTGTTTAGATTCTTAGCGGCACTTTTTACCCTTAGAATTTGCCATGCAATCTTCAGCGATAAAAATATTACATAGTTTCAAAAATATAAACTATAAGAATATAATGATAACAATAATAATAGTCTGGTACTCTAATAGTATAGTACCTAACTATTCCAGTAAATATATGCTATAATTTTAACATTAAATCAACTGGAGTTAACGTAACAGAGTATTAAATAATGTTTAAAATATTGTGTTAACACTATGTTTATTTAAAATAGTACCTAAATATACTTATATTATGTATATTACAATATTAATACTATTTTACTGTCATATTATCAGAGTTTAAATATATAAATTGATACTATCCGTCACAATTGGTTCCTCAATGAATATATTAGAATAAAATAAAATAACTCGTAAATATTGTATTACACTTATTGAATAATTTGGTATAATATCGAAAAAGTATTTGTTTTGGAAAATTATTCTATTGTTCAACAGAATAAGTGCTTGTTACGTAGTCGAGTGTATCTACTGGGTATACCTACATTTACTGGAAGGTTATAATATTCTCACGGGGCGTTCCAAACACCCTTATAATTTAGATAATCTAATTTAAACGTGAAAGAAAAAACACTATGAAGCCTCTGACCGTTAACTTTTCTTTTTCTTTTTTTTTTAGTTTCAAGTCACGTATGAGTACTCTTGAATACTTTTATATTTTTTTAATAATACTTTACCAGCATCATTGCTAAAAATGTTCAGAAAACAAACTGTGATGTTATTTCAATTTATTTTACGGAGGTACTAATTATTTTATTATAACAAGTATAACAAGCGATTCATTCAAAACATTTATATGATAATGTTATTTTTTTTAAATATTTATCTTTGAATGAAATGTCTCTATAAACCTGGTTGTGAATAATATTACAACAGGTATATTATATAATTAAGAACAACAATAGGTAATAATATCGGATGTATTTTAATACTATTCTGCCAACTATTATCATTCATCACTTGATATTTTTCAAATTATTAATAATAATAATAATAATAATAAAAACGACCATCTTTATTACAAAATAAACTCCATTTACATAATATTAACATTTAAGAGGGATGTCAGTGCAATATTTATTTTCTCTCCCAGACGCAACAAAGATTAAATGCATTAAAGTAGAAACGTTTTTTTATGATTTTTGAGTAATCTTAGGGTAAAATCATATAATATTACAATAATAATTGATGATTTTTTCAAGGTTTGACATACTTACTGTATATTTAAATTTATATTAAACTGTTTTAAGACTTATAGACGAATCGATCGATATGCCATACCTTCAAACAAAATTGTTCTCTATAGTTTTTTTTTTGGGTAATTTTACTCTAAGATTATTCAAAAACAATGATTTTGTGTGAATGGGTTTTACCTATGTTCTGCAGAGAAGCGAATGTAAAAAGTGCACTGACATTCACTCAAGTCTTTGCATACAATATAATAACTAATAGGGATATACTCAGTTAAACATCATCTGAGATTTTGAACTTTTTATATCAACACAATTGAAAAATATCTACTGACATTAAAAAATGTATTGAAGAATACACTAGTATATTTGTTTTGTATATTATCATAATATATTTTTTACTTTGTGCTACTTATAAAATTACATTTATTAATTAACTATTCGTTTTTTTTTTCAGGTGAGTACCTACTGTCAAGCAATACATACCTAGCTAATACAATAACTACAAAAGGGTAATGTAGTATTTATGCTTTTTCACCTTTCTAAAATTTATATACGTAATGATAAAATGAATAAGCGTAAATTTGATACATTTATAAATAACATTGCATTGTAAATATAGTAACACATATTTAATATTATGAATTTATTTAAATACCGAAGAGTTACCCACACATGTGTATATACTTTATACACATACACGTTAAAATTAAGTAATTGACAATAGTATCAAGAATTTTAAAAACAAAAGGTGAAATTAAATATGACTTAAAAAGTTTATAGTATTATAATTTGAATTACAATATACATATCCATGAATAAATATGTTATAATAATATATTTAAACTAAAATAAATACACTAACATTTTTCTTCATTTTTAGTTTTAAATAATAATACGAGAATATAATAATAACTCTCTTTTTATTTCTAAGAGAAACACGCCGTACACTTGGGTTTTCTTCTCAAAACTTCTTTTATTATAATTCTGGTATCTGCAGTACAGCAAAATTGTGATTTAGACCATGATTAAACATTTATAATATGTATATATTTATTTATATAAAGCTGACTAAAGTAGTCGTAGATTCTGTTTATCGGATCGGCCGGTGTTTTCCATACCGGAACTACGCCCAACCCTGCAAACCCCACATCTACCATGCACCTTATTCAACAGGAAACTTTCTATCTCATCCGCGTGCGGAAACGTGTCCTGAATTCCGCCGATATCTAAGTCACCTGACCTTAATAATTTCAATCGAATTCGCGTGTATGCAATGCGAAGTTTGCGTTGTACTTACAAATCCTCCATAGTTTCATTTAGCCTCAAAGGTATTATCGGCCGCAATCATTTACCCCGTTTTCGGCAGACACATTGAAAATTTATCACCGATGTTTTTATTTCACTGGCTCTATGGTTATAGGTTCGAAATTTCCAAGTACAACTTACTTGCGGGACAAACTTGCTATGGACATGTTAAATTTCAATCGAATGCGTCATTTATATTTAATAAGCTCCTCAATCAATACATAATTTATATTATATAATCCTTGAGTAGTTTCCTTCATAGTTCGTAGTTAACTTTGTAATTAAGATAAAATATTTGCTATTCATAAATTAAAATAAGAAACCATGTATTAAATCAAACATGATTGGTACAATATGGTAAGTACTTGGTTGTTATTGCTCCGCCTCTGAACCGTATAAAATCACCCTGCCACCGAGTGGCATTATGTCAGCAGAATTTAGTCTACAAATTCGAATTCCTCGGTAAATATTGTTTTTTCTGTATCTCGATTTCTTAATGTATAGCTAAATCTACTATGCTGCGATCTATTTACGAAAAAGTGTAAATATTCGTCATAATATTGGAAAAATTATTTTATATTTTTAATATAATATAATAATTTTAGAATATAGCCTGCTTATCGCTATATTGTATACCTATTTATAAGTGTAATTTCATGTTCGTATCTACCCGTCTTATACGAATGATATAAATTTATTTTTAAATATAAATACTGTTAAAAATATAAAATCTTGATGATTTATGTCTTGCAATATTGAATGCTGACATTCAATTTTTAGAACAAAAATATTTGGTTAAAACAAACAAAATATGTGACATATTTAATTGATGAACTTTAAGAAATCGTTTTATTTGTTATGATTATTTACGTGGAGTTATGAAATATTAGTTAATAACTATATTAGAATTAATGATTGTGAAAAAATGTATTATTATTACTATTATTTATTTTTGACCTCGATAATATTATATTTAATAGCAAAAAAGATATTTTTTTATAGAAGTTAGATAGGTCACGTTTTCTGTGTATGTCAACACTCAAGTATATTGTGGTGTTTAATTTGAAAGCAATATGCATTGTTTTTAAAATAATATATAATAGATTTTTTTTTTTTAAAACTGTTGACATATCATCCCATTTGAAAAGGGATTTTGTGTGGAACACTTGTTTGTATTAGAACTAACAGAAAATAATTGGTTTGGGTTTTATTAGATTCAATTTCTTGTATAGTTTGGTATATATTTCAAAATAATACTAATCTATTCATGGGAAATGTATAGTTTTAATACTATAGAATAGACAAATACTTATTAGGTATGAAGTAGAAATATATATAAGTAGTATTATATAGGTACAATTGATACATAGTATATATTATAATTACCTAATACCTTACTAACCTAATTTATTCTATAAACTTTAAAAATCTGAATTTACTCTGTATAAACATTTTTTTTTTCAAATTATAATATTCAGTTGTATAAAACACTTTTTGTTAAATTTTGAAAAAGTTTCTATGATCACTAACATACTAATATTGCTTAAACAAAAACAATACAAATGATTTATGCTTTTATTAATTCCTATGTAATTGTCATGAACAAAAGTTTGAATTCAATCGATAGTAATGTACCTATATTCAATTATTTTAATAGTTTTACGAATAACACATTTACCAAAATGTATAATTATCATATTTTAATATTATTCACATTTATTGATGGTGAAGTTTTAAATGTATTTTTTCATACGAGTTTGTATTTTGTACAATTCAATGATGACTATTATATTACTTCTAGTGGGTACTGTTCCTTATATTTTATTGTCAATTTAAGATGGTGAGATGAATTGAATTTTCTTTTAAAGCATTGTGTTTTCTGTATTTGATGAATTTAGTAAGTATTTCCTCACACGTTTCGCATTGTATAGGATTGATTCATGATTCATCAAGACATATTGATTTATTCTTGTAATCATCATCTAAGTTTTTGATAGATTACACTTTGTAAAGTTACGTTTTATTTAATTTCGTACTATCTCGAGCATGAATGTCAAAACCAGTCTTAAAAATACTAAGTGACCAATAAATGTATTTTACTACCTACAACTGTATTAAGTTAGTTTTCTGTGCTGAATTTTTATTAAAGTCAGTAAGTATAGTAAGTATATACATATATTATGTGGTAAATATCACAAAGATAAAATTTGATAAAGAAATCATTTTATTAGTATAAACCAACTTTTTTTTTAATTTTGAGTATTATGGTCACGTACTCACAAACTATTATTTACCTGAAAACGAGGATTGCCCGATATGACAACCTCATATTTTATGAATGAATTAAATAATTCTTAGTATATTTTGAAAGTGTTTATAAGAATATAGCTTTAAAAAACAAAAATGTCCTAATAGCCATAAAAACGCCTTATGCGGACTTTCTATGGTCTAAAATGAATGCCAATGGTCTTTGTCTTACTTTTTGATAAGCCATATTAGGTAAATATTTACATATTGATGCGTCAAGACTCAAGATGCATTGATTTAGAATCATTCTAATCTATATAATCTCTATTACTCCAATACTTAACTCTAATACTGGGTATTAGGTATACTTGGTTAAAATTTGCATTGCTTCATATTAAGCTTTATTAATTATGTGTTGTATAGTGTACATGAAAATCCACACAAACACACAATAAATTTATAAATACTCTAAATATATCTACATGCAAAGACACGAATATCAGTTAATATTTACATGAACAATATCATTTCTAAAAAAAATATGAATATCCATGTTATGTTTTATTAGGTATATCGAATATTATAGTATAATATACATACACTAAACGTAGTTGGCAATATATTAATCATTATAAAAAAAAAGTAAAATAACAGTGAATAAATTGTTTTATGCAAAGTTAGAAATTTTTTTTAATAAACCGTACAAAATAAGGATATTTAATATTGATAAAAATCAATAACCGTCGTTGTTTTTCATTATCGACTTGAATTTTTTTCATCACAACATTACTCGCTGTCTAGTCAAGCGTATTCTGTGCCAAATATTTGTCTTTTTTTTATATAAATTTATTTAGAAACAAATGTATGTTCCACATTTTTACTAATTATAATAGTGATATAATATGAAACCAACGACAACCTCATAAATTAACCAAAAAAAATATTCTTTTTTAGTTAGGTGGAGAAAAAATTATGTGTGAGCTACCGTTTAACTACCTATATGGGTTGAAAAAAACAAGCTATAAACACCCTCCAGGTCTCAAAGAATCTATTGATAAAGTACCTTTACTAAAAATGGTTCAGTATGATTTTTGAGTGTATTAACTTCGAATAAACCAACGTGGGTTAAAAACGTAGTGACCAAATATCAAAATCATAAGCTAAAATTATTATATCCGATAAACTATATTATATTACGTAACCTGTGGCAACGATTTATGTAGAAAAATCCTATTGAAATAATGTCTTCCCAGTTTTTCCCGAATTTCCCTATTTTTCGAGCAGTTTTTCCAATTTCTTTCTCCATTAAAACCTTATTCGGAATACTACAAAAGTACAAACATTTAAAAATAAAAATGAGCTAAATCGGTCCAGCTGTTCTCGATTGACACGGTCGGAACAGCATTTCATTTTTATTGTATATATTTAAACCTTTTTAAATATTATATGTACCTACAACAATAACATTGTGCAAACAATAGATAAAATATTACGTATGTACAATATTAACAGAAACCATACTTGCTAAAAACAAAAGATCTCGAAGCATGAAAATGCATCATGTTGAGGTTACACAAAAGGTAATGCTTAGCTTTATATCATACTATTCAATACTATACAATACGCATAATATGTTTCTCAAAATGAACAAAGATTATTATTATATTGTGAGTTTATAAAATAAATTAAAAATAACTTGTCCAAAAACAACACTCGAAATTTCATTGAACCAATTTTATTTATATATTTGAATAAGTATAAAATATTATGTACACCAATGAGGGACTAAGTACTCTACTGTTATATATTATCCTAATTCAATTACGTAGGTAAACTTTTCAAAATAGCACTTAATGGTTATGGACAATAGTTTATCACGATGAATAAAATGTAGGCCAGATTTGGAATTTTAATTTTAATTTAAAGATTTTATGTATCATATTTATATTATCTACACAACTATAGATAATATAATAATATGGTAATGCTGTGAAACTTCCATAATATAACAATTTTTCATTTAACAACATTTTCCGTTCAACGAAATAATTCTGAGAACCAAACTGATTTTGAACCAAATGTATTCGATTCTATTTATCAAAATTCTCTATAATACGATTTTTTTTATGCCCCACTAGACTTTGTAAAATGGAAGTTTTACTGTATATCTCGTGTATATCCATATTGTTCAATGTTAGGTATTTGGAATTCCTATAATATTTTTAATCATTAAAAAGCAACATTCCAAATTCGCAAATTATAAGAAGGATAACCATAAATCACAAACACATTGAATTTTAATGTGTAACAGTATCGCGCTACATGTTAAATAGAATATTGTTAAATTATTTAACATATTATATTAAATTAATTATTGTTAAAATAGTTCTTTAGTTCACAATAATTAGTATAGGTCTACCTAGTAACGTTTGATCATCTTGCAGTGTGAGTATAATAGGTATCAAATAATAAAATTAATTGTTGTATAGAATTAAAATAAAAATAATATTTATATTTAGGTACTTTCTAAAATCGCTGTGGTGTATATAAACATTTTTTTTATTTTAAATAATTAATTTAACTCTACTGGACCATTTTGTTGTATAGAAAAGTACCAAATATTATATATATTATATACCTAGGTATTTGAATATTAGTATTGAAAAACTACTTTAAAAAAATATTAACTAAATACAACGACAGAGTTTTCAGTAAACCTAAATATATTCTACAACTGTCTGTATTAAAATAATGTAGTGCTATGTTATACATATTATAAGTTGAACATATTTTTTTTCAAATGTCAAAATAATAATTTAAAACTAATTGAGAAACTAACCGATATAATATAAAAATAACTGATATTTCAATTTGTCAATTTATTTCTCACAATATAGTAATATTCTCAAAATGTATTGGTATATTATTTAAATATTTTATAATAATTCAATCCATATAATTTTGTCTATGAGTTTTGCAAACATTAAGGTTGTGAATTGTAATTTTGTACTGTTTATTTACAATTTATTACTTCGAAAAGAGTCGTGGAATTGGTCATGATAATATATTAATGTTTTAACTATTATACGAAACACATAAACGTCAGTATTAGTAAATTTAGTATGTTTGGAATAATGGAAAATTTTCTATTAGAATATCACAACCTCTAATTACAATTATTGTCCATATTATTCGAAACATTATTATTATTCGTACAAAATATTAATGCATTACTATCAAGTTCTCTTCTACACTAAAGGGTTATGAGTTTTATGTGCGCACAATGAACATTACAATTTTCACGGCAAATTTGATGTATATATATATATATCGTATAATATATTTTGTAGTATTATGTTTACATGGAATCCATATGTTTTTGGGGACAAAAGTCGTTCCGGGCATAGTTGAGGTTATAATATCTGGTGCACAGTAGTGGTCTAAATTGTTGGAGTGGGCAATATTCGCATTTCAAACATCTGTTTCGTAGCATTCTTGTGACCATAACGTGCACCACCGCCGAGGCGCTTTAACTTTTACCGCTTATTCGAGCCCACCTCCATAACATTTGTTGTTTGGCCAATGAATATTGTCGTCGCATAAAACAAGTAAATGGTTCGCTATTAACGAGTATACCCGAAATTGTTATTGTTCTCGTCGTATATACATATACCGTTAAAATATAATATCGCGTATTTTGATTCGATCTCTATTACTATATATTATAGTGTACAATATTATTACATAATATAACGATTTGAACCCACTCGAAAAATAATTATTGTACATCCCGCAACAGTGAGTTGGCAATCGGTCAATATTTGAGGGGCGTTTGTCATGGGCGAACCGTTCTTAAGTCCGTTTTCCCAAATTTGCCGTAGACTGAGAATGTTTATAAATATTAAAAATAACAATATTTATATAATGTATAACGGATTTCGTCGTTGTCGTACAATCATGCGTTTAAATCTATTTCTATTTTTAATATAAAAACAATACCATATTGTAATGAAAACATAATAATTGGATTATTATAACACAAACTTAACTCCTTTTAAATTTCAGTATTGTTTATTAATATGTAGCGCATTAAAAAAAAGAAGAAGGTTATTGTAAAATGTATAGACCGTATTATAAAATAGACGAAATAAAAAAAAAAAAATTTGTGTTTTTATTGCCAAAAGGGACGGGATGGATATTTTTGGCAAACACTTATGGATCATAAACACTAGCCAGCGGATATTTTGGCGTGAAAATGGCCAAGACGAATGTATAGACGACGGTGTTTTAGATGATAACCACTATAATAAGTATGCGATTTAAATACAGACCGCTGCGGTTGCATTCCAACCGCGTTAGCCTATGAATCCTTGAACAAGGGGCCGACGTGCTAATGGCACGCAGCCCCCCCCCCTCGGGCGTTTTATTGCAGTAAAGTGTACACTACCCAACCGTTTGAAAGTTTAGAGTTCCAACCCCGTAATCATCGAGTGCGTTTAAAATCTGCAGACGAGAGACTCGATTTTTATTATGCTAGTGTATGAAAACGAAATGAGCAGCACGGAGTAGTGATCATCGTAGTGACCGTCTGCAGCGATCACAGTGCAACACCGTCCTTATTTTCGAGCGCAAAGTTTATGTGATGATTTTTATTCATCTCGTCTAATAAACGCGAGTGTGTGAAATGATAAAAAATTTGCAGCTAAACCCGGGCAAGGATGGGGTAGTAGCGAAAGGAAAAGCAAAACACCGACGTCATATAGTTGCTTAATTTTATGACGGGGTTATTTCATCAGTTTTAATATGCTCATGAAATTTACCTAGGTATTCAGTTTTTCTTCGTCAGTCATGATTTCACGAAGCGCTGATATATACCGCATGACGTATCTTTATAAATTATCATTTATTCGAGTTTTGAATTATAAGCTTGAGAATTAAATTTATTATGGTCAAAATGTTCTTAAATAAATATCTGTCTTGGTTATTTATAATTCTAAAAACATACAACTAGGGTAACCTTTTTTACATTTTAATAATAAAATAAAACACTTTTAAGGTGGTGTGTCCACAACATAATATACAATTAATGCATTATACTAAATATTAACAATGACAATTAATTATACTGCAGTTGTATCATAATATACAATAACTACGTATTTTATTTAATATTCTCAATGATTTTATTCAGATAATTTTTCAAGTCTTACTCAAAAACATAATATCTGTTCTTTAAATAATATTTTGCAATACTATATCAAGAATGTACAAAATGTTTGTTTATTTTTAAATCTGAGTAAATCAATAAATGCAATGGTTTATGTTAATATTTCTTTCCATTCTTTGTTTACTATAGTTTATTGTAGTGGTTACGTATACAACTTTTTTTCAAATAACAGTAAATATAAATCATAATAGTTAACTTTGTTGACAAGAAGTTATTATTTTATGTCACTGTCAAATATTTTATAACCAACAGATAATATTTGTTGCATTTTATAACTAAGAGTTAATCCAAAAGCAAGTTGTTGGATGGAGAATTTTATTTTTGTATCATGGTTTTAATTATCTTTATTGTATACTACATTTTATTTAATGCTGATAAAGTGCATTAAAATAGTTATAATGGAATGATCTATATCAATGTTCTTCGTTTCTTCCATTTCATTTAGCTTCATGAGGAAATGGTGATTCACAAAACTGTTTTAAGTATTAACATTACGCACGATTTATATTTAATACCTACAAAATGTATTTATGTTCCATGTTTATTGTACATCATTCGTTTTATATATTTATAAACATTGAGTACCTACCTATTGTTATTATATTACAAGTAATAACTACATGCAGCCAGGACCTGGCTGCATTTGCATACTGTTTCTGATTAATTTTATCGTAGGTATTATGCTGAGAGTAAATACAAAATACAATTTACAACGTTTTTGATAAAATTCTCAAAACATTTAGAGCATATTTTTGCATAATATTTTTAAATATTTGAATAAAAATGCCATATTTTTTTATTATAAGTGCATATTTTGATTTTTTTCTTGCTAATTTTGAATGTTAATCGAAAATCCAGGACTTTGGTAAATATGTTTCGTTAATCAAAGTCAACAATAATTATTTAATTTAACTGTGAACTGAATATAAAAGGGCAAGATCCCGGGTTTTGGCGCCTTTCGGCTACAACCGCGGAACTTATGTTAGCACTGGGTGCTGGTCAAAAGCCGTGGAGGTCTTACGGCCGCCGCTAGCCGACCCGTAACACTGCATAACAAATCATGGCTGACGTGTTCGTAGTCGACGGACAGACGACCACACGTCGTCTAAGGACCACGAGCATCGGGCGCGCACGGAGGAGTTTTCCGGCGCGCCCGTACCATCCGGCTAGGGCATACAGGTGCCTTTCGCCACCTTGGCGGGGCCGCAATCTATTCACTTTGCTTTTCGTTTTTGGTCACGGACAACCTTCGCTGCATATAGCCCCAACGATAAGCTGGGTGAGCGCTAAGGAGGGACCGTGCTTCCTTGGCCGGCTGCCACCGTACGAGTCCACCCGGCTCCGTCACTAGGCAGCCTTCCTCTGGCCAAGCATGCGGCCTTTTCCCACATAGTAAGCTCCAGTCTACCACCACTCCGTAACCAAACCGCCGTCGATCGAGGACAGTGTCCGCCGCGGTCGACGTATGAGGGTTCGGTGTTAATCTCTCAACACTGAGGAGCCCCTTCACGTCCCGAAGCATCATTCTCGCCTCCCGTTAGGTAAGGCACATCAATGGTGTGATTCTCGGAAGAAGCTTCGTCGGCGACTTGCCTCAGCTTATAGTCCTCCCGAGATTTGGGCCGTGTACCGCGGGCTCACGGTGGGCCCGTTAATATAAAAGGCAGTAGAGACCAATTTTTATCCAAATGGTCAATTGGTAGATTTAATTATAATGCAGTGCAACACAAAGTAGCTTATAAAATCATTCGTTATGTCTGTTTTTGTTTAATTTTACGGATATTACATGGGGATGGTACAATAATTATATAGTTAGAAGTTATAACTATACAATATACAACCAAATAGTTTAAAATATTTTGTGACACTTCACTGTGTATAGAAAATATTATATATTTTATGAATAAATACAACATAACAAAAATTATTTTAAGAAAAAATGGCAACAAAATGAATTTTTTGAAATTTGAACCTCAAAAATGCTGATAAAATTATGTATTTTGATATTTTTTAATTGCTATAAGATCAACTAACGAGGAATATTGTATTAAATTTCCAAGCTTTTTCACTCACAAACAAATATTTTATTATAAATAAATTGAAGAAAAATTAAAAAAAAGTCAGATATTTTTGAAGTCTATAAATTGCTTAATAATAAGAGCAAAACTTTTCTGGACATTTTACCTTATCTATAAAATACAAGTATAAATATTTGGTGAAATTTCAAGTATGCGTAGTAATTCATTTTTGAATTACAACGAAATAGATGAGAACAAAGAGAAAGCCCGTTTTTCCGTAATTGTCTTTTGTTTTCCCAATTATTTTTGAAAAGTACTCTAATTTTTACTTACGTATGATCCCCGAAAGTAGTAAGTACCTACTTATTGCACCCAATTTACTACCATGAACCATACTCGAAGATTAAAGCATCCAATGGCAGACAACAAAAATAAAAATACACGTCGTCGGTGTAAAGCTAATACTACATCGCTATCGGAGCGATGAGAATCTAAAACGATATTATATTTTATGGTCGCGTTACTTGCCCTCCAGACGAAATTCTGAATGAATTGATGTGTAATTTCATTAATTTGGTATAGATAATTCAAAGGCTATTTTCGAAATAGTAGCGTACTTGCACATAATATTATATACATATATACTATCGTTTAAACTATTATCGGGAAACTGGGCCTTAAATCGCCTACCCATTGTCCTTGGACTTACAATATATCAAAAGTGACGTTTATGGTCAGGACCTTCATCCACGCGTGCCCCAGACTGCCATCGAGCTGTACCGAAATCCCTTAGTTTCGGTGGTGGTGTTGATGGAGGTGGTGGTGGTGTGGTGGTGGTGGTGGTGGTGGTGGTGGCGGTTAGTTGCTGTGGTGGACACTTAAAATTACTGCCGGTTTTGCTACGAAACAGTTCCGGTCGGTCGGCCAGTCTTTGCGTTCCACATGCTCGGTGGCAAAAACACGATACATAGATACAACCGTGTATTAATAACTATCTTTTGTTGCTATTGTTATCAAAAGGGTGAAAGCGGATTGTCCGAGAAATCAATATTCGTATTTCGTTATTATAATAATATCATACATATCAATTTATTGTGTGGTTAATTATTTTATTTTGAATTAGTTCGAATGCAAACTAAGTTTATTATTTACTAATTACTATGTTACTCACGATTTTTAGAACAATATTTTTAATTTTAATTTTAAATGTTTATTAACCACACATAGTTTAAATTTGAAACTTTTAAATGTTTTTTTTTCAATCCAAATAATTAACATCCAATTGATTTTTAAATATTTGTTTTAAATTAATTTTATTAGGTTAGTTTATATTATAGTTATTATTTGTAATATAGGTAGTATACTTAAATAATATTTTAATATTTGTGAACTGTGAATAGGCAGCTTGTAGTTTTAATTTATTGAAGCGAGAATCGTATTGTTTATTTCTATGAATTATTTTTCAAGCAGGAGTACTTACTCCAGAGAATGCTCAAATAGTTTCATACATAGATTGAAAATCTTTTATGTAGATTTTAAACTTTGAAAAGGTAACTTTTGATTTCATCAACCGTTGAAAAATATTGAATTATTATTGTAAAAGCCATGGGCGTAGTATGCATGGGGACTATGGGGGCTTAAGCCCCCACAAAAAATTTTTAGCCCCCTCATGGTATATTTACTTTCATTTTTTACATTTTATCCAAAATTATAGTCTTAAATGTTTTTATAATTGTCTAGTCCTATATAGCCCCCACAAATAATTATACCAAACTACGCCCATGGTTAAAGCTCATCATCGTATTTGCAGTTGCGTTAAAATTCTTAATTTCCAGATAACTACATTTAATTTTCAAAAATGCAAACACAAAAAAAAATCAGCTCCTTGTTCGTTATTATTACTTTTCTCGTTTCTTTTAAATAGTTAAATTTCACAAAATAAATTATATTTCTTTTTTTTTTATTTAAAATACGTAATTACAATTTATACAACATCTGTCCAATAAGTAATTTTGATTTAAGATATTTACATAGCGATACTGACAGATAAGGGACGACACATAGTAGTGCCACCCGACAAATAAATTATATTAAAATATCTTTATTCGCTGGATGAAATTAGGCACCTGAGCACTTACATCAAGCGTGCAATATGGTGTAAGACGTATTGAATAATAATATAGAAAATGTATAAATAATTTAAATGCTTGAATGGTTTTTGATTTAAATGTACGTGCATCGTCGTTGCTGCCAAACAATATTGTATGTAATCATGTTTTTGACGTGAAAAACTTTTTCGCTGTTTTTTAAACTAAAGTCGATTAAAGTGGTAATATACATTTTTTCCGTTTGCTTCACGTATTTTCCACCAACGAACATTATATTTATACAATATTAAAAAAAAAGTTTAAAAATGTGCTCAGCATTAGATTCGTGGATTGGTGGGGAAAAAGTGAAAAGAAAAAATATCAGACTTGGATATTGTTCTTCATAGAAAAAAAAAACAAAACTTGTCGGATTGCGCTGAGAATATTTAATGGCTTGACGAAACTTTTTTGTTTATGCGAAACGAGTCCTTCTGGATAATACTTGGAGAGCTTATTATTTACCGTGCTTGGATGAAAAAAAAATCTATGGTAGATAGTTCGACAATATATGTTCATGTGTACACGCAACACTCAGTGCACATCGCACAGGCCACAGTGGATAATTTTTTGAGACGCATTTAAACTGAGACAATGTGAACGATGTACTTGACACCCAATAGTTGAATGCATGTAAATTAATAATGTTATCGCAATTGACTTAAGAGGATGTTAACGCACTTTTATCAAAGCTAACAACACAAGGTCGTTGCTGCTGAAGGCAAATTTTCCATGTTGTGTTAGGGGTCAGAGAGAGAGAGAGAGAGAGAGAGAGAGAGAACAAATAGCGCGTTGACGGGATCCTCTAAATATTTTATCGAAATTTCATGTTATACTTCATACTTGTAAATCTATTTAGAGTCTTCCAGAGTATTTTCCTAAATAATTAGCATTAAATAAAATAACATGCCTAAATAAACAACTATTGAACTGAATATTCATGTCGAATAATTCAAATTATATAATATATGTATATATAATTATATATTTATGATAAACCTATCCATATCCATATGATTGTAATTTCCCACCAAAGTTCATGATAGCTGCTTTTGGCTTCTTTGTGAGAGTACTATGCTATGTTATCGTGTTAATAATATTAATATACATAATACATTAATACGTACCATATTTCAGATTATTTCCATGACAAATATATATACTTTAAAATGTAGTTATATTAATTTTAATGGATATTCAAAAAATATTTGAACTATTAGAAGCTATGTTGAAATCTAAGCAAGCCAAGCTTAAGGCCGGATAATATACATTAATATCTATTTAGCATGATCTCATGAAAAACCATGTATGTTCATATTATACTAAATTTCAAATTTAACAAAGCTGTTTTATTGTTTTATTGAGTTTTGTATAAATAAATATTTTTCATGTGCTTATTACATAATTTAGTTGTTATCATGATTCATTGCATTTTGTGAAGAATTTAAGTGAAAAATATTCATTTCATTGATTCTTAATTTTTTTTGTTGATCCTTGGTAGATATATAATTATATTATTATATTTTGATTATTATACATTATTATATATTTAGTATGATCTCATGAAGAACCATTTATAATCATATACTAAATTTTAAATGTAACAAGGGTTTTTTTTTGTTTTATTGAGTTTTGTATAAATAAATATTTTCCATGTGCTTATTGTACATTTCAAACATATTCAAAATGTTACCTTGTTACTTGATGCCAAGTATAGGAAAAATATTGTAATATTTTTCTAAAATTTAAACAAAATAAAAATAATAAAAATAATACGTTTTGAAAAAAAAAATTATAAAACGAACTATAACCATATTTTTTTTCAAAACTTATCATTTCCGGAAATGACACGTTTTGCATAAAAACAAAACAAAAAAACTTTAAAAAAATGATCAAATAATTTAATATTTTTTATTTATCAAACAGTTTCCTTTTCTAATAATAAATATTCAATTTTTAAAAGTTACCCATAATTCCTAACTTGTTCGGTTCGTTTGCAACAGAAAATCACTATTTCTGAAAAAAAGCGGTTTTTGGAAATAACACGTTTTGCATAAAACACCTCAATTGTGAAATAAATTGTAGTTTATACTAAATTACCAAAATCATTTCATTTAATGTTAGAGACAGATAGTAATGTAAGTTGTCTGATTTTTAAAATCAGTTAATTCATTTTTATATATCTGACTATCAAGACCAACCGTAATAATTTAACGGCTACAGATCAGCCAAAAAAATACATAGAAAAATGCATTACAAAATAAAATTAATATACACACTACGATGGCAGGATATTTTAGGATGCCAAAATATTTTTCCTTGTGCACTAATTAAAAAGCATAATTTATAATGCAAAACTCGTTTTATAATAGTGGTCTCTGTGAAGAGATTTCAAAAATACTGCTTAAGTATAAATATGGGGCACATTGAATACAGAATGAGTTTTATTAAAACATATAGGAACTATGAAAAATTATATTCAATACGTTTACCCAATCAAAGTGCACTTTTCATTATAACTATAATATCGTATGTATTAAACAATTATTAAATATTTTTTCAGAGATAATTATATATAAAGTATTTATATTAAAAAACTAAAAAACCTTGTTTATGTAACACAATTTGTTTTCTGTAATTGGAAATTTTGATCTTTTTTTAAATGTATTTTAATGTATAGGAATCTTATAAATTTGTAATTCAACAATTTTTTATGAAGTAGATAAAGTACCTCCTAATTAAAAAAAAAGTAAAATGCATAATAAATTATATATTTATATAGGTACGACGAAAAATAATTTCAATTGCACCATGATTTATACGAAAAACTACGATCTTTCCTTAGATTTAAAATACTCCGACCATGAATATACTCTGTTCAGAAAGATTGAACCGCTCGCTCGACCAAAACACGTTTTTTGGCGCGCATTCCAGACACCGGTGGGAACGTATGCACAGCGGCCAGCGCCGGCGCCGACGATCGACGACGGTCCGCGATGACTGTCGGCCAATCAAAGAACGTATAGCCATCGCATGGGGGTCAGGCATTGTTCGGCGGCTCAGTCTGCATGCGCGATGCCGGTTCAATCTTAACCTGAACTGAGTATAGTTTCAAACACTTATACAATTTTTTTCAAGCGCCTTCTTAATAATTCAAGTGGGGGCACAATATTATGTTTAGTTATATATTATGAGTTAAAAACACATACAAACCAGAGACTCGTCATATGAGGACGTCTTAGGAATCATCTTCAACTAACAATAGTTTTTAAGTTAAATTTATATAACTCGATTCACTACTATTATACATATTTGTTTACATATTTTTAGTGTATACATCTATGTTATAATTGTTGGCATATTGGAAAAGTTAAATATTGTTACCAACGTAGAAAATAAAATATGTATAAGTGTTTAGATAACTTATTAGGTATTACCAGTAAAACGTAATTAAATAATAAATATTTATACACAGCGAATGTTTTTTTCAATAGTCAACATTAATTATATTAAAAAATATGAATTTTTTTTTTGAATATTTTATTTACATAAATAAAATTTTTTAGAAAAATCATTTAAAAACGTATGAATATTTCCACAAACATTTATATGCGTTTCGAGAAAATGAGTGTTTACTTTTAAAAAATCACCATTTATATGTACGACCGAGTTTGTGAGGAGGTGCGTGTATAGTATGAATGCAACATGTTGCATATATTATGCAGGTCTCAGTATTTAATCTGGGAAAATCCCAAGTAAGATACAAAAGATCTGTTTTACACTTTCTCGATATCATGTTTACGGATTTTTATTTTCCAACTACCTACATACTATTGTGGTTATTAAAGCTATTCAGCTTATTATTTAGAAATAAACGTTATATTTTTAGGTACCTATATACCATATAAGAATGGAATCATTCATATTATTTTATTCACTCGTCAAGAAATAAAATTCATCCAAAATTATATTTGAAAATATTGAAGATTTATAGACCTAATTTTATCGATTAACAGGAATAATAGCAGTTAAAAGTAGACACGTAACATATTGCCAAAATTAAAAATATAAATATGCTATTTTTAGGTGGTACAACAACTATTTTGCATACTTTCCAATTGTTGGTTCTATTTATATCATATACTTGGTACGTCCATCATATTATGTACAACTGATGGATATCTTTTACATTGTACGCGTTGGCGTAAGCCCTACAATGCATTATGTTGGTCGTGTGGGATTTAGTATTATTGTGTACATAAGCATGTTATTGTGTGTATTAGTGATTTGTGTAAGGGTGACAAAATACGTATCATATTATGTGATATGTGTATAATATATTATGTGTTGTATATATTTATAGATTATATTGTAATATATTTTATGTATATAGGGAATACATTTTTCGAATCGTTAGAACGATATTTAATATAATAATTACTAATACTTACAATATTAACTATTATAATAAAGCGTTAGTTTAGAATAATTTAAGCAATTCGAACTATGCATGACGTGTCTTCCCTATCCATGACACTCGGAGTAAATTTAAACATAATCGAGTACCGGAGTACATGACGATAATAAAGCATAATGTATAGCAACAAGTGTACAACGAATGAATAATAATGGAACCACCTTGTAACCCATTTGGATTATTTCCCAGCACGAGTGCACTGAATAATTAATAACAAACGTCCGATCTGATTATTAACGGTCTATATAACGTTTTGAACTACACAGGTGGTTCATACGTGTTAAACATTTTCTGTGCGAATGTTAGGCCACTTCGTGATAGACATAAATTCTTCGATATTGTAGATTGCCGATTTAATTATTATTTAAATAATATTCAACGCAATGTCATCATATTTATTAATCAAGTGGGGTGAATAATTCACAAAAACCTATACCAGAGAATGTTAGTGTTATAGATAGGTAGCAACTATTTGATAGTTTTTTTCTGTTAGGTATGTAAAGGGTACAAAAACAGTTATTCGAAATTTCGAACAACTTTTCCCAGAAACTAAGCGTTTAATATTTATGTTGCCTCATTACCTAGAAAAATTGTGGATCACAACAAATTATGAATTTTCAAGTCTCCAAACCGTATTGTTGGGGAGCTAACTACAACTGTCATAATGTGATGCTTCTCGCGATTAGTCTTAACATAATATAAATAGTATAAATATTTTAATATAATTATGTTCTTCTTATGTAAGAACAAGTTGTTTAATGATTTTAATTGCAGTACAAACATAGTTTTCAAAACAAAGATGTCCGAATACTCTGAATAGCCATATTCTAATATTGACATAAAACGTTACCGATCAATAATGAGCTAATTAACATAATTTTTTTATTTGATTTGTGAATGAAATGCGATTTGGTTAGTACCTACGGGACATGGTGAGGAACGCGTCTGTATCATGGATTTTATTTTGCGGAATGTGGCTATCGCAGTTCAATATTCTTGCAAATTATATATGTTATTATTATTAAGCTCGACGATTCAAGTGTATTTGAAATTTAAACAATAAAATATATATTCGTTCGGAATGTTCATCTCAAATAAAAGCACACACACACACGATCGCTTAATGATAAACGTGTGACGTGGCAGCGGTGGTGTGGCCGGTCGTTTTTCGCCACCATCGAGGCCCATCAAAAACATCTGACTCGTTTAAAATGATTTATAACGATCGTAAATGTCAACACGCAGCCCCACCCGACGACGAAGCGCGAACGCTGTGGCTAAGGGGCGTTCGCCGCCAACTTTCTGCTCGTTATAAATATTTCATCCCGATTATCTGCCGCCACTGCCGCCGCTTGTATGTTTAACAGGCGATAAACGACGATACTGTGCATAAAACATACGCAAGAATAAAATTATATTATTTTAATATTATGTATTTGTGTGTGTGCGCGCGCGTGCGTAAACATTTCATTTTTATGAAATTAAATTTTATATAACATCATAATTTTTGTTTTTTTTTTCACTCCGTGACTTTTTGCATGTTGGCAACTATGTTGTGATTTAAACATGCACAAATTGAAAAAGTGAAATAATTAAACGTGTGAGGCTCATTTGACGTGATTTTTAATAGTGCGTTCACATATTATTTTATTTTATTCAGACTTTGGAAAGTTTTAAGTACTTATTATGAAACATATTATAACTATTGGAACGAGTACATTTTAGAATAAAAAAATTATCGCGTGACTTACATTTAGTTTTCCAATTCAAACAAAATGTATGAATCATAAATATGTATAACTAGCTGATCCCGCACATTTCGTTACCCGTCATAAATGACAACCCTTAAAAAAATTTCGATTGTTCAACTCCTTTAAGGTTCAACTCGCTGCAGTAAGTGCAACTCAGTCACCCTGGTTGGAAATCCGACTATGTCAGATTGTGAACTATGCGCGCCAGCATAACAATAGTAAAAAATCCACGTGTGGTGGATTGCGGACATGCTAATGAGCGGCTATTAGTGCAACTCAGCCACGTTTGTTGGAAATGTGCGA
The DNA here is from genome assembly GCA_008086715.1 of Sitobion miscanthi. NCBI lineage: Eukaryota > Metazoa > Arthropoda > Insecta > Hemiptera > Aphididae > Sitobion > Sitobion miscanthi. Next base: position 9,131,994 of record CM017800.1, on the reverse strand, counting down.
AAATTCAATTTTATGCATGCTTGTACTGATCTGACTGATTAACAAATGGCTAATAATATACTTACTTAAATAAAAATAATAAATACTAAATTTTAATATCACTATTATAATCTACTTCCAATGGCTACCGTATATAAGCAAATAAAAAGATTCTATTCCCACCGTGAATCACAAATTCATTTTTTGAGCTCCTCTAATTTACTTTTTTTGATACAAAATGTAGAAGCCTATCTTCTTCTCCTGTCTATCTTCTTCTTCTCTCTTTCTCTGTACCAAATATGATCGCAATCGGATGAACGGCTTAGGAATGCATAAAGAATAGACAGACAGACATTCATTTTTATGTTTATAGATTAATCAATAACCATTAATTGTATATATACCTCGTGGGAATCAGGTAATTTTTACATTTTATTCGTTTCTATGGTGATAAACAAAGCGTTAGAAAAAATCGGTTAAAAAAATAAAATATCTGTACTCAACCCAAAAGCATATTTATGTTAAAAAGATTCTTCTTCTACTTCATCAGCTTGGCTAGTCCATTCAGGACCATCGCTGCCATCAAAATCTCTCTGATAAGCTGTTTTTAATTTTGCATTTGGGTCAACATAACTATATCTTTGGCAACTACGTCAATTCATCGGGTTTTGGGTCGTCCTAGGGGTCTTGTTTTAATTATTTTATTGATTAGTACATTTTTAATTAACTGTTAAAAAGATTTCTTTAAGTTTTTACCTAACTGCGAACGGCAGTACATAATATAATATAGTATTGTATTAATCACACTTCAAGGCCAACTTCCTTTTTTTAGTAACAATCGTGTCGATTATAATAAAGAAGTTTGTAGCATAATGTATAATCTAATATATTATACGATGACGACGTTACGATAAACTTGTTTTCTTTTTGTGTTTGCTTGCAATGCGCCGATCAGTTTGCGAATCTCTTTTTGTACGGTTATTGTTGGATACCTATTCTATACACGACCGTATCTCATTGTTGCGATGACATTTTCGAAATATTCAAGGTTACAACAGGTATTATAGATTTTGCCCACTCTCTTTTTATGAACTCTGTTCACCTCAATTTTCTCGGTGATATAATAGTTACAGCCCGTTTGCAAAAATTATGAAACACGGACAAAGACGAAAAATAATACAGACTATAGGTACCCATTTTTTAATTGCTCAAAATGTCGTTTAATTTCACTAATTAGACCATACATTTGTGTACATAAATCAACTTTCATATATTTAACTTACCATTTTTTATACTTAAAAATTACACTCTATGATAAACAATAAATAACATTGGTAATACATTAATTTTTTTTCGATTTAACAGAATTCACCAATACATGTAAATTATCATAACTTGAGTTAAAATTGTTTTATACACATCTTATGAATTATAAAGTATTTTATAAAAATTTCACATCCAACCCCGAACCTAATTACTATCATTTCATATAATAATCTTTAATCGTCGAAATAATGACCGAGAATAATATTTATTACACCCTCTAGAAATCGTTATCAATAATTTAAATCACTCAAAAACATACATTTCGAATTATTATTGAAATCAATAAAATATATTGTTTTTGTGTGACTTTAACAAAAAAACCATGTCAATATGATATCCAGGTACTCACCAAACTCATTATAATTTAAAATAATAAACAGATTATAAAAACCAGGTGTTTAAAACGTATTACTGCTTCAAATAAAGATAGCGGTGCATTAATTAATATCGTTTGAATCTAAAAAGAAAGGTTTCTGAGCGTATTTTTTTGTTTTATTTATCGAACAGTTTAAAATATTTAAATTCACCATGAATGAAATAAATAATAAAAGATGACAAGGATATTTTTTATATAGTTGATAATTACCAATGTACTTGTAAAATATTATTAAATTATAAAGTGATATTTCCAAAGGTTTAAGTTAAAATTAATAAAGTTGAAAACTTAACTGTATTTTTTCTTTTTCAGTTAATTAAAAATTTACTCATGATTGTAACAAAACAACTAAAAAAAGCATTCAATGTTTTATACAAATTTTACTTTATTAAAAATGCATAAATGACAAATTAAACCTCCTCTAAGTTCCTTCAAAATTGAATTTACTTGTACGGTGTTTAACTTTAACTCTTTCACAAAATGATTAATTTCTTTTATATTACTCTAATTTAATAAATAACGATCAATAACTGTTGGAAAAAACACTACAAATATCCCAAACCAATTTTACAGACATCAAAATGTGAGTACCTATAAAAGTTTACTAATTTAAATTTGAATGTGTGATGTAGTAATGTATATTATTACTAAGTACATAGTCGTTCCCTTTGGATATCTGGAGTATTAAAAATGGCCAATCCTCTGTCATGTGACCATCGTTAATGCAACTGATACTAATGAATTAATTAACCTTTGATTGGTGTGGTTCGATGATCAAATTAACAATGATTGCCAAGCTGAGTGTTGACGTGTATACTTAGACGAGAACTCGAAAAAAAATAAATAGCTCACACCGAATCCATAATTTTTAATTTAATAATTATTAATTACACAATCAAATTATTTACCATACAAGCTTATGACATTTTAAGAATAAATAATTTTTAATAATAATAATTTATATTTCTGATTAAATTATTTGTATTGACAAAAAAAAAAAAAATTCAACACCAAATAGTTGTTGAGATGAATATATTTTATTAAGATTATTTTAAGAATAAATTGAAGATTTCAGTATTAAATATTTAATGTTCAAACTCAAAGCCTCATTATTGATAAATTACCCTATTACTTTATTGAACACACTACAATATTATAGAATATACATCGATGACATATTTTTCATATATTATCAATCCGTTTATTTATTTTTTATGTACATAATAATATGTATAAATTGTATAACCACGTCTAACTTTATTCACGTTATTTCGCTCATAATACTAAATGTATTCATTTAATTTTTATTTTTCATTCATATGAAATAATAACAAAATATATATATACAAATATAATGTAATCCAAATTATTTAGTTAAATTTATGATGCGCTCATGGTCAAGTCACCAACAATGAAGATCAATAATTAAAAAAAATTAATATATTCAATTATAGCTATTTTATTTATTATTTATACAAAGAATATAATATTATTGTCTAGGCATAATAAATTATGAACAATTTAAACCAATTCGTAAACATTGATTTATATATTGTAATAGACAATTAAATTTCTTAAATTGATGTTTTTTATTTATTATTGAAAATTTACTAATGTAGAAATCTATTAAAAACTGGATTTTCATTTATCAAATCCTTCAAATTTTCTATTCTATTATATTATAATGGTGTTTGTTATTCTCGAAATGGTCTAACTTGCGTCATGCCCATTGTTATAATAGCGTGATTGCCTTGTAAAAGCATTGTACCATTAGAATTCTGTAGAGTCAGTCATCATAAATGGGTGCCACTTAATATTGTTGCCGAGTACGATAATTTATATAAAAAAAATAATATTTTGCTTAACAATTTAGATAAAATAATATATTGCACGAATCACCTTATTTTAAATTATTTCTGTACATGTATTGTGTTCATTTAATTCTATCATTATTTTTGACATTATTTATTTTGTACTCGGTATATTTTAATCAAATGTATTTTTAATAAACTAACTTAAATAGTTAATATTATTTTTAGATTTGAATAAATATTATGATATAGTTTTATAAATATTGATTTACTTGTCTCAATTCTTTAGTTGTCTCTTGGAAATCAATTTTATTTTATTACTAAAGCAATTTAATTAAATACCTATGTAATGAGATGTTGGGAATTATTTTTTGTCATGAGGTTTTATATACGTCGTAACTATCATTATCTGAGTTAATTTATGCGATTTTAAAGTAAAAATTATCTTATACTTACGTTTTTATGCAAGTTTATACAATATTCAAAAATTATTATAATATATTATGTTTTTATTGTGGAAATTGAACAAATACCATTACAATTTCTGATTGAGAAACTTGTTTTACCTACTTATGTATTTGTTAAAATCACATTTTAAAGCTATATGTTTTGTTCTTTTGCATCATAATTCTATGTTTCTTACTCAAAGAAGTAATTTTAAAATATAAGTCTTCAAAATGACAGATGCACAAACTTTTTCTCCGAGACCATAATTTTAACTTATAATAATATTCAAATATATGTTGTATATGTTATATTTTACTCTCAAAACTACAATTAATTTAAGTTTAGAATTCGTGTAACCAAGTCACCAAGATGTGTTATGTGTTTATTTTTAAATTACACGAGATTTAAATTTTGACTTAAATAAAATGTATGATAACAAACATAATATAATGCAGAATATAATACATGTTTTTTTTATCTTAAAATGCATAGATTTTAGGTAGTAATTTTTTATATGATTTAAATATGTATTTTTTATTTAAGCTTTGAATACTAATATTTGAATGTTCTAAGCGTCCCACAAGCAATATTTTAAACCCAATATTTTGTACAGTTGTTCGAAAAAAAAATTTGAGGCATAATAGGTACACCAGTATCTATACATATCATAATTTAAATCACAAAGTTTCTATAGTAACTTTTGCCTCACCGGTGTATATATTATACCTGTCTTATTTTATAATATTTACCATATTAAATAAAATAATAATAACCAAATATATAGCATACATAGTAGTATATAATATCAATATCATTTAAAAAATTATAAAAACAACTGTTTATTACGTCATGGATCGCGGTCTAGGTTATCTAAATTTATGCAATCACCGTTAAGTCCAGTTGAACGTTGATGATTGATAATACTATTATACTATAATCTCTGTATACATTTAAACTGTTGATATCGTTAAGTCGTTTTAAGATTAAATATAATATTACATTGTATTATCTTATATCTATTTAAATATGTAACTTCTATATCTACAAACTTCCGATCTTCATCAATGTGATAAATATTATATCACTTAATGCATCTATGTACGTATAATATACAAATATACAAATTTAGAATTTATATAAGACTTGTATTGTATTAATTGGTATCATTTTATTTGCAAAATATGCATATGTAGAAGTTTTAGTGTTTATTATAACTAGTTAGGTAATCGTTTCAAGTAAATTGAAAAATAAAATGTTTAATCTTTATTTTATTTTCCAATATAATAATATTTTTACTCATCGTCAGCCCAATAAAAAATATATTACTATTTACCAGTAATAAACTAAATGTTGTAAATAAATAAAATATACATAAATAATTATAAATATAACTGTACACTTTAGGTCCATGACATCACGTTTAAGTTTAACAATGCTGACAATTATGTTTAGTCTAATTTATGAAGTATTGAAACTATGATACAATTATATAATTTAGAAATAACTCCATAGATATATCTTTGTTTACGAGTACATAATCTACATGTATATATACATTATTAGAATGTTTGTCAAAGAATGGTTCTTATGGCATATACAATGTAATATACTATATGCAAGCGAAAACTAACTATACAAATGTATACGATCTTACTGTTTAGTGTCTTTCTTGATAAGTGTCTTATTTATATTCGACATTTCTATAAAGAATACAAAGTATTTCGTGAAAATTAAACTAAAGGTACTTAAAATAAAAATCAATAATACTGAACAACTTAACATATACAATATAAACATATTCAATATACTTAAATGAAATAACTTATAACTGGAAATCATAATCGTACGTAGATAAATATTTTTACTTAAGTATGATTAATTAATTAATGTAATTGATAAATTCGTTTCACGTGATTTGCAATAAAATAAGATATATTTTACTTGACTTATTTTTACATAATTTGTAAAATTTCTGCTTTTGCCTTAGATATTTCGTAAATTTCAAAATATTCCCTAATACTGAAAAGTAAAATTATTAGTCAAGTTACATCATCTTCATTGATGGTTTAGTAATAAATTATACTTTCATACTAGTTTTCATAAAAATAGTGTGCAGTGTGCAATTAAAAAAAATACATTTAATGCAATTAAAAATAATAAATAGGTGCTATTTGAGGGGACCTAGGGCTTAGCCCCTCCATTAAATTGTAAATTAATTGAAGTATTAATTATCTCATCTACTAATACAGTAAACGTTTGAAGGAATTATATTACAAAGTTTAAAGAACGATTTATTATTCACGTGTTTCCCATATTAGATAATCGGATACACCCCCAAAACATAATATAGGTTTAATAATAGTATTAAAAATTAGTAATTACAATATATTATTTAGAACATTTTAATTTATCTAGATTATAGTCGATTGATAGTAGTGTTTTTTTTTTTTTATAAATTTTCAATTTGGAATCGATATTTACAATTATAATATAATATAATATATAAATACCTAAATGTTGTTATTTGTTTTAGTAAAAATATTTATTGATTTTAGCAATAGGTAGATGTAAAGTTATAAAATGTACATTAATGTAGGAAAGTAGGTGAGAAAAAATATATATTATGCGTTATATAATATTAAAATAAAGTAATGTATTTCAAAGATACTTTAATATGTGTTAACACCAAATCATAGAAGTTTTAATTAAAAAAAAAAACAGATAAGTAGATGTTGCTCCGCTGTACAGTAGGTCACAAGTGGGTCAATATATAATGGATTGTATTAAACTTAAATTCAATGATATAATATCATTGTATAAGAAAAACGATTCTGAGCGGAGACGGTTTGTCAGTCTGGATTTTTTATATTGTTATTATTTATTATAGCCTGTATATTGAATTAATATTAAAATATTATAATTTTTTATTCGTTGCTATGGTGATAAACAAAGCGTTAGAAATTAAAATCCCATTTTTAGCGGTTTTTCGTAATTTGTCAATAGTTTTTTTCCTGTGGCATTAAATAACTATTGAGAAAATCGAAAAATACCTCTCTAAAGTACCATCTTGATCCAATTCGCTAGACGATAGCGTACTATATGTTGAAATCGAAGAACTCCTTCTGGTAGAACTTTTGTATACAGGATAAAAATAAAAAAAAATAAACACCATTGTAGAACCTCTCGCTTCGCTTAGAATCTAAAATGTATAAAACTATTGATAAATTACTCTACATGGTTTACCATTATTTTACTCTCCAATGATTAAACATTTTTCATTTTTTTCATTTTAATTACATACACTTATGTACATATAATATGTTTGCCTTTATATTACATATAAATCCTGGCCCAACGAGTAAATAAAGTATGTTACGCGATTACCAGAATAAATACTAAATTACTGTGTTCGACCGACCATAATAATAATATTAGTTATAAGTCATGGCCTAATAATATGCCTTAATAATACCAGATTAAAAAAAAAAACGTTCTTCAGTGAAGATGTTCGTACGCACGACAGCGATGCAGCTATATTGCCTATACACCACGCCGTCGTACGTGACAAGCATACCTGCACAATAATAATATTGTTTATATTTACAATAGTCTTACCTATATTATTCTACGTTAATACAATAAAGTCAAAATATAACGTAATTAAAAATAGACGATTAACTGTCAGAATAAAACTTTCCGTAACGTTTTATGATTTATGTCTTTTGAAGTTGAATGATTATTATATACAAATTTGTAGTTGTCGATATTAATTATACAATATAATATTATTTAATTAATTCAAAAATTTTTTTTTTACAGGTAAGCAACGGTCGGCTCACAGTATGAATAAACTTACTTAACTTAAAAGTCATTAAATTACGTAATGTATTATCTAAATTATTACCTATGTTTTATAAATTATATTATGTATAGTCGATCAATAATACAGTATTGATTTATTTATGTATTTGAAAGTTTTCAAATTCAGAATAAAAGTGATGATACTTTATATTTATTATCCATTCAAAAATGGTTAATAAAAATGCATACACACTCACATAGATACGAACAATATTATAATTGTATTCTTGTGTATGTACAGTATCGTCGTTTATCGCCTGTTGGCTGTTAAACATACAAATGACGGCAGTGGCGCCTAACTAAAAACTATAGTCACCTACTCATTAATTTTATCTTTCATTTTAAATCCATATTATATTCGTTTTACATATTAAATGTATTAATATTAATCAGTGTTTTTATAACATTGTGTATTTTATTTTATTTCATGTTTTCCTGAAATAGAATTTAGGTTTTATATTACATATTTAAGATCCTTTGAGAAGTCCGGTGTTTTGAAATATTGAAAATAACTTTTGCTAAATAACATTTCAAACAAATTTGGTGAGATAGAAAGAGTTTTAAGGGTCAAAAAGTTTTGGAGAGAATTTCAAATATTTTGCAAACCTAGCTTAATGTACTTTTTATAATTTACTTAATTGTATGAAATCATCAAGACTTAAAGTATGCTGGTTTTAGGAATTCATAGTGGCTATGTAACCGCTTTTATAATGCTATAAATTATTTAATTTAGGTTAAACATGACCTTAAAAATCGAATTTTTCTATATATTTCTTTTTAAAATTTAATTTATTAAAAAACACTAGTATTCTAAGTTTTGTAAGTTACATTAAATTCAAAAACGAATAAATATGTATAAATCAAAAATACTTTCATAAATGGTTATAATATAATAATATGAAACAATAAACTTACACATACGACGGTTGAATAACAATTATAATATTTAGTCGTGATTTAAATCGAGTAAATGTTATAAATGATAACATAATATATAATACATAAATACCTCTAACTATGTATCTATAATATTAATAAAATTGTAACTTGAACTTTTTAACATAAATAATATGTTTTTTGTGCTGTGAACAGATATTTTTATTCTATACCCGATTTTACGTAACGCTTTGTTTAACATCACAGAAACGAATAAAACGAAATTACCTAATTCCCACTAGTGTGTACAAATTATTAATGGTTATTTATTATTTATTGTATTATAATATATTATTTATTATTTTTCAATATTTTATTATTTATTTATTTTGTTTATTTTATTCACAATTTTATGATTCGTAAATATTCTTCGAAGTGGAAAATATTGAGTAGTGTGCTACGTTTATGTCACACGATCACCACTTTATATAAGACGACGAATTTTATACTATGGTATTCGCATAGATAATTTGATAATCTTACAAAGAGAATGTAATATTTAACCATACCAATTAATTATTTAATAAACAGTAGTTTATATATGTATCGATAATAATAATATTATAGAATCCTATAAATTCGTCTTTTAAATATAATAAACCATCTTTTTAAATAGTTCTATATTTAAAAGTTATATATACATAGCATAATTGAAATAAATTGTTTGGTTGCATATATATATATATATATATATATATTATATATACACATTTTTAATTAATTATTTTTTTTTTAACACCTCATATTTATATTATAATTTTATATTTATAATTTGTTTGAGGCGCTCGATGTCAGTTTTTCAAATGTTCCGCAATTCTATAAAATGTATGTCATATTAATGTCATATTTGGCCATATATTATTACTTTATCAACAATTTTAATTTTACTAAATTTAGATATTGTGTAATAATTATGTGACGATATTTTCGGATCGTTTAGTATTTTTGGTTGCATATAACATTAGATTATAATATTACATAGTACAAGTGAAAAACAAAACGAAATTCCTTACGTCTTTTTGTTGTATAAAATACGTTATGTCTTTATACAAATGAAATGTAATAGAATGAGCAAAAAGACGTAAAAGAATACATGGTATTTTATGTATGTCGTAAATAATTCTAGAAGACATTGTTGATTTCTCGTGTATAAAAATCTGTATAAAAACGTCACCGACCGAGGTTAATGGCACATGCCTACCTAGTAAATGTAACTTCCATGGCATACTTTTTCGGTTTTATTATTTTTATTCTTCTTAAAAATTTTGTCTTAGTATAATGTACGAAAACGGTACATGAAAAATGTTTCTCTTTATCGTATTGTAGGATTTGGTTAATGTATTCTCATTTTTCTACGTTCTTTACTAACCGTTTGTTGTAAGGGATTCACAGTTGGGGAAAATCCCGCTAAAGGTTCAAGAAAAATAAGAAAAACTGTATTAGGTACTAACCTAACTATTTGATACAAAGCAAATGGAATTATATATCATTCTATAGAAATTACGAGTATTATGTATTTTCGTCTGTTACGACTTACGATTGTTATGTACGCGGTCAGAGTTTAAACATCTTTAAAGGGTTGTAAAATAGTTGTAGGTTTGTGTTATTAATTAATACAACGGAAATATTATGCCACGACATTAATTACGATACATCGTCATTCAATTTTAGACTGAAATAATATGTCTTAAGCATTTCAAGTCTTGTACAGGGTTTTATGTTTTGCTAGAGAATATAACGGTTTTCCGGTATAACACGCACAGTGTTTTTCGTATAAATGATATTATCATTATAAGGTACAGGCCTTTTCACAGATGTTCTTCCGGTCGGACGTGGGATTTACAGACAACAGTAGTAGGTACGACGTCTTACAATTTGTCATTTTCGATGCCTCCACCGACACGCAACTGTCGTCGTTATCTATTTCCCCGTAAAATAACCCGGTTAGACCAAGGTGGCCCGAGTGGACGAAACGCATCGGTGATGGCATGTCCCCCAGTGTCGGACTTCTAACTAGGGCGTGACTGAGGCTTTTCCGGTGGGAAGATATTATAGTATAATTATTAAGTTCCGGTTGACGTGCAGGACACACGACGATCGTCGGTAAAATATCTGTCAAACACCCGTCACAAACGCCGTCACAACTGTGCAGCTGCTGTGCGAGTAACGGCGGTGTTGGCTCTGTGGATCTCGGAGGTCCAGTCTCGAATAATAGTATAATAATAATTGTTAGTGGCTTCGTGGAAGAGGCCCGCAACGTTTTGCCAATAGGAGACCAAGCCTAAGCGCCAATGATTAATGGAGTTCAGACGCAGTGTACAAGTAGGAACCGGAAGGTCGTACCGGATTATGTAAGGTATACATCTGGCTCGCCGTGTTGCATGCACCTACACACACACACACACACACACACCACACACACACACACACACACTTATATACATATATATATGTACAATATGTACATATAGATGTAGCGCGTAGTATTAGCGAGAATTCACTTGTGGCCATATAAATGGTCTGGCAAAACTAACCTGATACCCGCTTGCAAGCCCTGCTAGGATTAGTCGCGCTTTTGTATAATTACTTTAGGTTAAGTTATATTTATATATATATTTATCCGCGTGTTCATTTGTTTTTGGACCTTTAGTGTTATCGCCACCGACGCCTGCTGCCGTATGCTTAATTTCACATCGGTAAATCCAGTTGTAAGACGACACGACGCAATAGAAATTGTTGTAGTTACTATAGCTATTGTTCACCCGAATATAATTTGTTTAAAAAAAGTGATAAACGTGCTCGGTATTCACACACACACACATACACACACACACATACACTGAGAACACATAATATGAACTGTTGAAAATGTCTGATATTATTTGCTATGTACATATTTTGTAAATAATAATAATTTAATTTACACAAAACTTACAATTTATGTCATCAAATATAATAGTCTTTGAAGATGGAAAATAAAATATTTATAAAATCAATAAACAATTTTAGTATACATATCTAAAAAATAATGTTCGCTGAGAAAATAATTTTTAAAACGATTAATAACTTTCAATAAATTCATATAAAATCATATTGCTTTAAGAAATGATGACTACTTTTCTTTAATATCCGAACATTTTATTATATGGTAAAAATAAGTGATTAGAGAAAATATACCTCATCGTTTATTATTAAAACAAAACAGAAAATTATCAAAAAATCAAACAAAATAATTGAATGCAATAAAAGATTCAGATTGTGTTTTAATCGCAATATATTTATAGTAAATTTGCATAAAAGGCATTTAATAATAACAATATAATAGATGACTGAAAAATTATTTAATGGACAAGTCAATTAAAAAAATATGTAAATGGGAAAATACAACTTTGTTCCATCAGCTTGTATTAGCTAATTGTATGGGTACTATAGTCTATTGTGTGGCAAGGGCGGAAAATGAGCTATTTCAGTCGTTGGCGAATTTCACCCAAAACTGTAATTACCTTCCTGTACGAGCCATACATACTATTTTTTGTCACGCCTCTGCGTAAATTGATCATGGCAAAGGCAATGCAGGGATCAGTGCAACAAACAGACTATTCTACGAAAATAATTTCATGAATGAAACGATTTGGTTTTATTTATTTTAAGAGTCATGCATGGAGGCTATAATATCAATATAAGATGTAAATAACCAAAAGTTTATGTTTTACAAAGACCTTGGTAGAGATTTCCGTGCCTGGTTGTGCGGGGTTACGCATGATATGCGTGATCAGCAATTTTGAGGATTTCAATTTTACCACCAGGCACTTTTTAGAATTTCCACTTTACCGGTCGCTTTCCAACGCTTCAACCATCATCGAAAACTAAACTTCCGATGAAGGCGTGACAAAAATAATTAAACGGTCCTCTATCGTGAAACAAATAACAACAAAAAACCACGGGTGGATTGAAAAGAATATGAATACAATCAGTCAACTAATATTTGCCATTCAATTTCTATTTGTTATAAGACGTAGTATAATATTGTACCAGTGGTGTATTTAGGAATTTTTCGTGGAAGGGCTCCAGCTAATTTTTCAAACACATTTAAGTGGGGGGCACCGCTATCACTACAGAATTTATAATTATATATATATTAGATGCTTAAATAGGTATTTATGGGGCCAATTGTGGGGGGTCCGAACCAAAAATATGCCACTGTATTGAACTATTGATTAGTCTCTGAAAAAAAATTCGCTAGACTTTGCTTGTAGATTATACAAGTTCTATCACGTGCGATTGTAGTTTGGTTCGATAAATGATTCAACGGGTGGTTGAATAACTGATAAAATATACATAATAACGGTTATTACAAGGTCAAATATGCAGCTCGAGTTTTGAACACACATACAATGTATAATTTCCAGTCGAGACACATCATTTTAGGCTGATGACTACCAAAAAAAAAAAAAAAATAGGAATTTCTATAATATCTAGAGTTAAATAATATATCTTATGAAAAACGAACACATAATATGTTTCATGAAAAATTGTTTGTCTTCGACAGCTTGTAAAAGTAATGTTGTTCCTTTTGTTTTATGAGATAGAATGAGTAAAAAAAAAAATAAATACAATTTTTCTACACTACAGTCAAAATAACCAGATGCTATTACGTTTGTCAAATAAAATAGTATTTGTATTTTTTATATTAAATGATATTATATTATGTTTCAAGTATAGATTGGTACATTATGTAGGTGTACCTATTTTCATTTATAGGCTTCTATAGTGGCAGCACGATATACTTTCATGTCGTATTGATCGATTAAGGCATTGTATGCTTGGAAATTATTTTTTTATACCAAAAATACCACCTTCTATTTGAAACCCAAATTGATCGAGTAAACAATTGAAAAACATAAACTTAAAAGTGTCTTAAGTAAAAATATAACAATATTTCAATATTTATGACTGTTTCTTGTGAGTACACAATTAATACGATTTTTATAAATTATGCATGATAACATATATACCTACGTATACATATATATACGTATGAATATACACAAATTATTGAACTTCGTTAAAAATGTTTGCATTATTATAAGATCATAAATTGCAGTAAATGAATTGTTGTTTTATTAAATAATATCAGTTAATGAATTATTAAACAGTATTAAAAAAATATTTATTTTTAATTATTCCATAATTTTCGGCTAGTTTGTACCTACTCTTCCTCCCTAGATTTTTCCAACCCCTAGGATATTTTACCTAAAATGCGTATTAGGTATATATTTTTAATACTCTTATGATTGTAATTTAATTATTGTTTGTTTTTTGCTGTTGCCATACAGTTATAAGACATTGATTAATAATTTTAAATAATTTGTACTCAGTAAAGATAACATAAATAATTGCATTCAACAATGTTGTTACTCATAGCTAAATTTCTAATCATTGCTTTACAATTTCTCTTACTCCTACAACTTAATTCTCAAAATGCCACTTAATGAAAATATTTACATTCAATGCACAAAAATATCAAAGCTTATATAAATTTTATTTAATAAAAGTATCCTCAGAAAAAAAATGGTATATTATTATAACAAAACCAATGTGTTTTCGATTAATTTATAATCTTAAATACCTATGCAGTTGTATTAGAATCCTTATAACCATATTCAGTCACATTGAAATTCAATATAATTATACTCTCTTTTTTATAACACTCGTAGCTGCTATGATTTTGATTAACACTTTGTTTACATTTCAGAAAACTAACATGACCTATTTCATAGGTATGAGCATAAATTATAACAATATCCAACTTATTCAATGTTTTTTACTGTCTTAATTTTACCAATATATTGAATCACTTTTTGTATTTTTGTATTGAATAATACATAATATTATGTATATTATATCATTATAATATTTATGATTTTTTTTTCTTTGGAAAAATGTAATTTCATATTATTATTATGTGCTCTGATTATAAACTACTATATTATGAATTATACACTACAAGAATAAAATGACAACTGACGCTTCACTGAACTAAATATGTCTGTACAGTTTAATACAATTTCTATCAAAAAATCGACTTGAATATGATTTTTGTTCGAAAAATATATTTTTCTACGCATCGAAAATGTCAAATTGTTCACGAATGACTTTGCCTGGACCATTTTGTCTCTAAATGGTTTTCGATATCTTTCCAATTCCTTTCTCTCCGATAGTTTAATGGATTCTAATCTTTGACGGGAACACAAAATGTGCATATAACTATTCATCTATATCTATATATATATATTTATATCTTATACAACTATTGTATAAACTCACCTTCACATGAAACCTTTTATCAACTACTCGCGGTATAATAATAATATGTTCTACCGACTTTCTGTACAATGACTGTATATGGCATGTATTTACAAGAGAATATTCTTTCTATGAGGTAGAATCTTTTGGCAGACACCGACAATCCTTTCAAGAAAGCTGACCACCTGCAAGTGTTTGATAAACCTTGTTGAACTATTCACTTCTGAACGTTTAGAGTGATTTTTTTCAACTAAATAACTAAATAAATTTTTGATTTTAGAAAATCCCGAAAGAAACCACGGAGAATTAAAAAATATATTTCCAGTCTAAAGATAAAATATAATAGGTACTGTGTTAAAATTAAAATGCATTATAAAAGTAGACTGATATTTTGTATACTTTTGATGTACCTATTTTACTGTATTATAATATTTTTGTTAGGAATTAATATTTATGGGCTTTTTGTTTTTGCTGTTTATTCAGTGACTATATAGGAACTATATAAATGTAATTTCCCATGGTCAGCTCTGGGATGGATTATGAATTTTGCAATATTTATCAATTATATACAAGTGTGTATACAATATATACGTAATACGCTCATGATTTGAAATTTATAATTTTTTTTTTTTTTGTTAACACACAAATAATATCATATTATTTTAAAATTTAAATGCTAATTAAAATAATTATTGTTTACGAAATTTTTATAACAGTATGTTATACAAAAGTATACGAATATTAAATCCTAATATTTTGTTATATTTTGGCTTAAATTAACAGATGTATAATTATTTTTTTAATTTAATCGAGGAAAAGTAGCACGTCATTGTTTAAGATAGAAATACAATATGGTTGACTGATTTAAATATTAATTTTTGTTTTGTTTCACGACTTGTAGGTACGAGACGATAAAATTATCATACAAATGCAATCTATCTCTTCCATAATGTTTTAACGTAATACTTGCTATATCACAGCAGACTAACTATTTATATCAATAAAATCAGACTGAACAAACAAAGTGAATGATATTAATGATATTTGTTAAATTATAAACCGTTTTGTGGTCATGATGCTCAACATTGTCGTTGTATATTACACTATAGCTCTTATTACAATTTTTTTAATTATTCAATACTATGCAGGTAAACATTTTGTTTTTTGTTCGCTATCTTATGTTCGTTAATCATAATTATTTACTGCATTGAAAGAGATTATAACAATTAATTATTTTATTCTGGTATTTTAAGCGATGCGCGGGCTTAATAATCTTGTTTTGTGTATGCAAATGTTCTTCAGTATAATGAGTGCTCTAAATGTTACTTATGAGACCATAATATAGCCTATAATATTATGGTATGCTAACCATACTAATTAAATCGTTAAAATGTTGAGTGTCGTAAATGGTTTTTTATGGATCTAAGATTTGCTAATAATAGCTGGTATACATGACGTATTATTTTAATTATATGACGTTAGTTTTTGGATGTCTATTAATCGAATAGGCAATTCTAAATGTCAACATACAGAATGTCTTAATATATACAATGGTTATACTCTTTTATTCATGCATACTTGGTACATTCATATTATTAAAATCATATTTTAAATAGTCCTATAATTACAATAGAGATTCCGAGCCCTTTCTAGAACCATTAGCCGATACGATTTATCGTTGCATTAAGATTTATGCACCACTACAACTGTAAAAGTGCAAAAGTGAGCAACGCGCGACGTATATCAATAAATCTCTTAATCACAAATAATCTCTTAGTTTTATCCAAAACATTTGTGATTGTCTGATTAAAGTATCAATGTTTTGAATAAAACGATATCTTTGGTCTAATTGTTGGCCGGACAGTTTTCTATAGATAAATTACACTGACCATATTATGAGCTTTGTCAACTTCATATGGTATTTCTACCCTCGCATTAACCCGAGATAGTCTGCCATATTTTATTCAAAGCAAAAGGATGATCGTTATCTATGGACAATAACATTATGGATTCGTGCGGGGAGCTGCAGTGTTGAATAAATCGCCAGTCCTCGCGTGACCTCTACATTTCAATATACATTGTAATTTATAATATACAATATTATGTTCATATAGGTTTGATGTATATTGTGACCAGAATGGTAGAAAGTGTTATGCCGTGTAAACATTTGATACAATTGACTTTGATACAATTCCGGGGTAATATATAAAATTAATAACACGAACATTATGCAAATGCCGATTCCGAAACAATGTTTTTGTCACTGTATGAGGAACTAAATTTTAATTGATCAAAATTCGTTTACGACATGAAGAAGTTAAAACATTGGTTTCACTATAAACAAATATAAAATTAAATACGATTCATTTTATATTATTTATTGACAGACAAACAAAAACCTGAATTGAAAAAACTATAATCCTGATTTTGACCGATTTCTTCAGGTACCTATTTATTTGTTCGAGGAAAACTTTAAGATAGTTTTGACCCTTGTAGTATCAACATCATTAAAAATTATCAAACACTTTTCAAAGTGTTTTAACTTAAATCTAGAATTCTGACGTTAATGACCAAACCAAAGTCTGGTAAAGAATACTTTAAATTTTCAAAGTAAGTCGTTGGTACCTACTATATATATAGCAAATATAAACCCGTAATTAAATGTTTGGTTTAAGGAAAAAAAATCGGACTAAATCAGTTATATTAATTCAATACAAATGCACCAATAAATGAATAAACTTATAAAATATATACTAAATTAATGTTGTGTTCTGTATGAGTTTGGGATTTTATATATTCAAACGTGGTATTTGACCACAACATAATAACATCTATTGTATCGATCATTAAAAAAGAGTTGGTATATACGTTGCTTTAAATAAAGGTAATAAATTCAAATTACAATTCAGTTTTAAAAAAAAAAAAAAACCTTATAAAATAAAAAAAAAACTATCTATACTATATATACTATTTAATAAACTGTGAAATTAAATTGAAAAATAAAATACCTTGAAAATAAACGCATAAATAATGAAACTTTATAATTTTTACTGAAATTAGTGTTAACGTTTAAGTAAGGAACTAAAACAAAGTCACATGTAAAATTATGACATTTTATTCATACTCTGTAGGTATTAAACAGGAGCTTTTCTTGGAAATGCGTTGTAATAAAGTCTCGAGACAATTAAATGGAGTAATGCGAATAAAAGAATAATGACAAATGTTTAGCGATTCAGAAAATGAGCAAAATTACATCTCCAAAGATACGATTAACTCACTGCTGTTTCTTTTCTTTTGACCAGACCGTTTTAATTGTATGATTTAGTTATAATTCTTTAGAAATATTTGAAAAATATAAAGCACCTGAAATTTAAAAAAAATACTCACATTAAATTAAAAAGTCTTGCGGTTGAGTTATTAAAAAAAAAATAATAATAATGATACAAATAAAACTGTTATAACGATATCAATTAATTAAAAAGTTTTTAAATATTTCATTAGTTTTTTCTTCGAATCTATGTAAAAAAAAATTAAAATTTTAATCATAATCATGTCATTCAGTTTTCCCATAGGTATTTTTATTTTTCTAAAATTAAAACGAGGTGTTCATATTATACATTAGTTGAGTTATCACAAACCATATTATTATCTCTCCTTTCAGCAGAAAATAATTATTCATTAATAAACAAAAGTCAATTTGTTGTTTGTACAATATACATTTACACTCTCACCAGTATCATATTGTTTCTTAACATTATTATATTCTGTTATAATATGAGACTCGTTTAGTGTACTACCAGTTTATTCAGAGGAATTGTGCATTTATAAATTGTATGCAAAATTGATGACAATAATTGTATACTAATTGATAAAATATATAGCTGGGCACACTAAAAATGCAAGTGATTAAAATTTTCATCACTGTTTCAAATATTTTCACTTTTCATAAACTAATCTACGTAGCGTCATTACTCGTTATAAATATTTATTTAAATGAGAAACTTCGAATTTTCAATTAAATAAATTGTTTTTTTTTAAATTTAACATAAAATGTTTAGTTTATAAAACAAAAATGTATTACAGCAATACGATGACGGAAAAAGAATAATTTCAAGTTGTATGACATAACGCACATTAGTCGTAGGTAATAGATTATATGATAATTTTGTAGTTTACATAGAACTAAAGCAATATACGTCATATTTAAAACGATAATAAATAATAATATGTTATAAGTGGATTTCAACATAACCTTAATGTTAGTTATCATAATATTATATACAAAATATTGTAAACCTTATCTCTAACGTAACATTTTTGTACCTACACGTTTTAATTAAATATTGCTAGGACGTATATTATATTCAAGCAAGAATTCATCCTCTTTCGAATTCATGCATGTATACTCGTCGTCGAATGGATATATTTTAGATACCAAACAAATTCAGGAATATCAAATGTTTCACAATTATGTGTATTTTTAAGTTTAATCTACTGGAATTTTGTTCTCGCGAAGGGGAGTGGTCTAAACGTTCAATACATAGTGCGATGCATCTATTTAATGATAAACATTTTATAAAATTAAAATATGGAATTTCTTGTCTTTTTATAATTTTACCAAATGTTTTGAAAACATAAAGAAATTAAAAGCCACTCGTTTTTCAACAATAATTACCTACCTACTTGACAGCTAGGGCAGGTATTAGTAGTTATAATACGATTGTCAAAAAAAAAAAACAAAAATCAAAAGCTAAGACACTCTTTTCAAAATGATTATTTAATCCAGTTGTATACTATCTATATAATAATGATTATTATTAAATATAATATTGAAAACGTTTTGTTCATGTTTATGGTTTTTAATTTAATGTTTTATTTTTTTGTTGTAAATTTTTCTGTTTTTATTTGGAAAACTGAACATTTTGTTGGTTAATCCGGGGAGACTACATTTTATATTAGTTGAACGTTTTAAAACTCATTATTTGACATTTTTTTTCAGAGTTTTAATAAAACCAACTTTGAGATGCAATAATTATATAGATATTAATCTATGTATTTCTGATTATTAATCTTAAGATTATCTTTGAAATCATTCGAAAAATAACACTTTATTAAAATTAAAGCATAATACACTATATAGTATATACATAATATTATAATATATGAATATTTTATAATCTTTTTGTACCAGAGATTAGATTTTGAACGAGTCAAGACCCATATGTAAGTACAGTTGATTTATGTACTGACAACGGGGTCATAAACTATTTTACATGACGAGCGCCGTCGGCGGTGAGCATACATGTTTGGTATTGGCAATGCAGTTATGCTGTCATCGGAAACATTAATAAAAATCTGAAATAGGAGAGGAAAGGGAAATAAAAAGAAAAACGATATACGGTTGACAGGTAGTAAAATTGACAGCGATCGGAAACTTCAGTCATATACTGTTCCCGTATATGTTCGAGACCATATTATACCGTTTTATTAATATAAAAATAAAAATAAAGTCAGCCATATAAAAACATAATTATAAAGTGACAATCAGATAAAAAAAAAATAATAATAATAAATTGAAATTGAGAAGAGTCTACGTGTCATCACTCTTACAAAATAAACTAATTCATCATTTAAAAGAATACAATTCAAGGCATCAAATAATGTGGAGTGTTTACCTGTTATGAAATATATTATAACAATAATTGTTTTTCTGAATTTAGAAAAATAAATGTGATTTTTTAGATAAATAATATCAGCTGCGCTATGTCCAAATATTTGTTTCGCATATCAATTATGTTTGAAAGGAATATAACTAATAACATTATACTATATAATATATGCATACTGTATTTATATAAAACTTCTAGAACTGTTAGAATGTTTAACTTTAGTAGTAATTAATAGTTAGTTATAGCAGTTGAAAGCGAACCATTTTTAAGGGGTCGGATTTAGACAATATTCACATCGTGAGTGATGTGTGACTGTCTGTGTGTAGTGACTGTTTATTAGTGTGAGTGAATTTTATGTAATTGAAGATAAACTACGGCTAAGATTCTTGGAAATCTGTAACGTACATACGAGCAGTCAAACGTCGCTAAATTTTGCGATCGAAAAAGTTTCACTACATGAAAGTCCTAAAAAGCGGAAGAATAATAATTTACCCAGAACCTAGAGCCCGATTTCAATTTTGAAAACATATTTGAATTCCTTATTCTCTTTTCTATGTCATATCATGTTGGAAATGTAATTTTATATATATATATATTTTATTTTATCATTTCATTTATATTTATTTTTATTTTTCAAAATTCACTTTTACCTAAATGTAACTAAAAAAATAATAATAAAAATAATATGATTCTTACGAACCACAGACGAGAAGCGAACAAATTCTAATATTTTTTTTGAAATCAAAATAGAACTTCTAGAATTGTATTTTTTTCTTAATCTAAATGCACAAAAAACTACCCGCTTGCCACCGCCTAAATATAATTTTATATTAAAATTGAATTTGATTTGAAACTATTACTTTAGAACAAATTTAATGGTATATCAACTACGAAATGATTCCTTTTAGGTTTAACTCTTATATTTTATACTTCAAAGAGCTTTTTGGAATCCTTTTCTAAAAAGAATCTTTTAATATTTCAAGATTTGTACAATTTCATCCATGTAGGTATATTTCGAAGACGTACAATTTATACTTAAATATATAAATATATGTATAGTATGAAATAGCTATAATTGATCAGGTTTCTATACTATGTCAATCGAAAAACTATCTTACAAATTATCTAAAATGTATCTTGAAGAACACGCGTATTTTATTAAAATAAATACTGTATTTATGTACTCAAATCATACGTTTGATATTGATACAGATGAATCGTATAACTATTGTTTACCACATCCAGAACTATTTTATTGATAGTGATAACAATGTCATGTCGTAGTATCCATAAAACGTTGTCTATCTCTGCAAATAGTATAATATGTATCAGTGACAGATTAATACCGAACGCGCAGAGGCAAATACGGCGATTTTGACGTTAAATTAGACACAAGACACTTAACTGTGCAAAGTACAACTCAACGTAGGTATAATATTCAATACAACGTAAGTGTAATAATACATTTTACTTAACCAATGTTCTGGTAGCAATACGCTGCACCCAGAAAGATATGAAACGAGGCTAACACGTACCTTTTGGAGTCGGTCGAAAGATTATTATTATACATTTTCTAAAGTAATCAAAAGTAGTTATACTGTGTGGTTGAACTTCATGATAAATCAAAACGAATATAAAATGAAACACTCGTCTAGAATTCATAAGTGCTATAATATTATGTATGCTACAGTAAAATATAAAAACGACGGTGTGAACCCATCCCATTACAAAGATACAATTAGCAAAGGTTCATTAATGAGACTAAATAATTGAAGTTAATTAAAGTGAACACGATATCAAGAAATTAAGAGTTAGTTAAATGTTAACAAATAATAAATTCAACTCGCCAAGTATATAACGAGTTGCGCCATAATGTACTTTTTACTTATTTTATAATATTAGCACTAGGGTGGTAGATCATATAATATTAAAGATATTTTGTGCCTATCTATATACAATAATATTATTTTAACAAGAAACACGACAGAATTTAAAGTATTACATATTACTATTATTTTAATATTAGACAGGGGCGTATTTGGAAATGTATTGGGGAAGAGGGGGGCGACGCAATAAAAAAAATCAAATTATACGTATTTATTAGTTATAACACTTATAACTTATAACTCATATTATCCATATCAAAATTATGTAATAAATATTTTTATTTAAAACTTTTTTTACATTAAATTATGACGTATAAAACTATTAAAACCAAAAATTTCCAAAACATTTTTAATTTTAACTCGATAGATTATTTTTAAATCAACTGAGCAGCAAAATTGTTCCAATAGTCATTTAAACTAGTTTTGTTTAAAAATTAACCAAAAAGTTAACAAACTAGTTAAGTAAAAAAATTGACTTTTTATAAACTTTTAACTAGTTGTCAATACTCACCTTTGAATATTAGCTTCTTACCATATTATAAATACAGCTGAATATTACGACGTTGCTCTCAGTTATTCATTTTATTTGAATCAATGTCATATCTATAGTGTGTTTATTACGACTAGATATTATATAATTTATGCGGTAAACTATATCTGTTCAAATGTACACATCAATTATTAAATGATCCATCTCGTGGAATTCACACTATCATTGATTAATAATAATAATATAAGTATGATATTTGATGGTACCCAATCGTTCAATGGGATTATTTTTAAAATAAAAAATGTAGACGAGTGGTTGACAAGCGTAAATTACAGATAGAAAGGGAAATATAACCACGCTATGAGATTTCGCTTTTAATTGATGTTGAAAAAAAATTATTTTCTTGTGTTATTTGAATTCATTCAGTGTGTGTATAGGTACTCGGAAAGTAATTGATAATATTTCATAAGTGCATCGTTCAGTTACTGTATATAGTATACCCGTAATAATATAGTGTTGTTGTACACGTATATAAATAATATACTAATTAAAAAATGTCCTGGCTAATGGGTTAAAAGGCAAAAATCATCGGGAAAATATAATATTATTGTGTCCCGATAGTGTTCGGCTGATAATAATTTATTACACCAAGATCGAAATTGATTTAATGAAAAATAATTATTAGTATGTTTTTACGATGAATTTATTAGAATAAGTAATAACGTATTTTCACAGCATTACATCGTTATGGAATGCTGTAATACACTTTATTAATATTATTCCGTGCACACACTGCACACATAATATCATAATAATAATATATTATTATTATTATTATTATTATTATTATTATCATTATCATACATCACGCCCCTGTTTACCGTATAATGTTGTGCGGTTTTCTGCATTCCGACACAATGTTCTAAAACGCATAACACACACCGTCAATGGTATGATTTTACTATCATTTATTATATTAGGTTCGAGTGCCAGTGTAAAACGACGCGCTATTCCAACTCATAACGTTACAACGGAGCGGCATCGCAATTAGACATGTCGTTTGCATAATTAAAGGCTTTGAAAGCGGCGGCGGCGGTGACTGCTACAAAGGCATCGGGTACACACCCACACACACACACACGAACATAAAGTATATAATACGATATATTATACACCCAACAATAAAATTTTGTATCATCTCTATAAATACCACACAGTGCACACATTAAATCATCAATAAATTGTCTATGCGTATACTCGGTGTGTATTGATTAATGGATATTGTTGGCCACCGAACCAAAATTATATTATACCGAATGTGTATGGGTCGCGTTTATGTTTTAAACTTTTTTTTGCATTTGGCACGTCTCAGATAATCTGCAGTCGTCTGCAGGTTTAATATTCAGAGTGATACAATATAATTGCAGGATTTGTAAAATTGTTTTCATATTTTTTTTTCCAAAAATATAATACAAATACATTAATATTCTCTACTCTGAACTGTTTTCCTAACCTCACGAGATAATAACTGTTTTAGAAATCTGACCCTGGAGGCAACGACCAGACATATCCAATTAAAGTATTTTTCTAAGAATGACTAAAAACCATCCGGATATTATATGTCATGTTGTTGCCTCAAAAAATAAACCAGACATATCAATTATAATATTTCAGTATCTAACTATCGGTTATAACATATATATTTGTTGCACCAAAAGACGGAATTTTTTTTTCAATACTGCTATTTAAAAAACTGATTTTGGCCGAAAGGAGATGTCTTGCGTTGTTGCCTCCAGGTCTGGGAAGACATCTTTCATATTCTAATTGACCACCCGATTTCTGCATTAGTCATTTTTTATGGTTGCTGAAAATAAGTTCTTTATAATATTCCAAAATCGTTGATTTCCGATTATCCGGAAAGATCACGGAAAATGGTTGTATTAATAAAATTAAGAATTTATAAATCAACACGATACAAAATATGTAGGTACATAATTGTATGTAGTATAAAGACAAAGCTGTTGTAAATACGATTCTGAGAATATTAAATTAAATGTACACTATCATCGCACTATTTTAATATTTATAATAATATCAAGTACAAAATGTTTGATGTTCGATGATACGAACAAATTTCTTTTTCAAATTCTCGAGCAGTTAAACACACTGCAAACAATAAAACTGTACTGAAATAAAGAAAACGATCCAAATTAACGTAAAAGCCCAATTGGAAATGCTATTTGAACTGTTTTTTACCTGAGCGGACACTTAAAAATGAAAAATTCATCGGCGAAATATTTTAAGTTTTTTTTGTCTTAATGCTTTTAATGAGATTTAAAATTTTTTTGATTATAATATTATATTTTGACAAGTTACAGCGAGATATATTTTTGGGAATATTCTGCGGCCTGCAGCTTACGAAACACTGTACCTATATAGCTTTATTCAGACGTCCGAAAAAAATTATATGATATTTTGCATTTTTGTACAAGAATCGCATACCTATTACACAGTGTTTATAATCTTATTAATCCAATGTTAAATAATATAATTCATCTTCACAACCGTGGGTACACAAAAACGTATATAATACTCTATCTAAAACATATGTTGGAGTAAGTTCGTTTGGAACACAATTTAGTATAATATGTATTTAAAAACCAGTAAACCTAATACTATAAGACCATAACAATTTGTTTGTGAATAATAATTAAAAACCAACATACAATTATTTACTTAAAACAACAATTGTGGGCGTTTAAAAATACAATTAGTAAATGTATAATACATTAGGTACCTACGTATAATATAAAGGTACCGAATGTTGTATAAAAATATAATATATAAATCGACACAAAATATTATAATATTATACATGAAAAATCAATACTATTTCTCTCTGCATAACCGACGACAGAAAAAATAATTGACGGTAAATATCAAACCCTATACTATTAAATAAATTTGGGTTTGTTATAAAAAAAAATCAAAGTTTGTTTTTAACACAAGTTCAAACTTAAGACTTATGTGGCACATCTATCGATAAGCCACTACGCATTTAATTACACAAAAACCATGTGTCTATTATTACAATGCATTATATAGGGTATTATAAAAAGTGAATCAATAAGCAGACTCACCCTCTTTTTTTCTTCAATAATACAGTTATTCAAAATCTGAATTTTTCAATTTTTCAATATACTTAAACAACATTACATGAATCAATGAATTATAAATATCTATAGTTTTAATTTATTTATTTATCACTACGTTTAACAAAAATTAAGTTGGATATATTTTTAAAATGTAGCTAAGGACCTTACTTTTCATTTTTATAATTTTATAGCTGCAAAAAATAATATAGAATGGCTAGTATAATTTTCAATATATTATTCCAATGATTATTTTTCCTTTAAATTCTTGTCAAACTGTACGAAATAATCGTAACTCCGAAAAATAATATCAAAAAAACGTCGCATCTTTTTATAATGGCTAAATAGCGTATTTACCAATAATTTATTTTCCACGATAATATTTGAAAAAAATCGTTCCTTCGACAATATAATACTGTAGACATTTTTGATGAAAAAAGTTCACAGTTCACTAAAAAAATGTTCGCTTTCACAAAACTGATAAAATTAGTACTAAATCATAAAACAATTATTTAAAATGAATAGTGAATTATACACATTGGTTCTAAAACACTTGATTTAATATGACATTGAAACTTATTTTTTTATGTCTTAAAATTTGGTGTTTTTGAATTATATAGTATACTAAATAGGCTATAACGATATGCAGTATTTGCGTAATCCAATAAAAATATATTATCCATTACTTTTATAAAATATAATATCAATCAGTTAGGTAGTTGTATTAATGTTTATAAATGTGTATTGTTTTTTTAATGTATTTAAATATATTAATATGATTCACTGATTTAATATTTGTATTTAATTATATTCATTTGAGTTTTAAATAAATTTAGTGTAGAGATAAATAGAAATAGTTTTTTTTTTTTTAATAAAAGGCAAAATGAGATGAAAAGAAATTTGGGTGCAGTAATTAAAGGTTTGCAAAGACTACTAATAATAAATAAAATAAATATCTTTCTTAAAGATGGTAGAACCATTTCTTCAGTTCAAATATTTGGAGACTTTAATATTATATTAAAAAACCTACCTAGCCAAACAAACACAAATCATACTGTTTTAATATTTTAATATTTTAATTTAGAAAACGCGTTGAGTTTGTTATCATATTATATTATTATTATTGATTATAAAGTTATCTTGACTTACCTGGAGTAATCAATTCTAAGACATTTATATAAATGATTATTTTAAAATTTAAATATTTATTTTATTATAAATTTAAATATTAAAATAGATATCAACAATACAGTACTAACTTAGATTTTTTATGCCATACACCTGCGATAAAACAAAATATATATCTATAATATATAGGTACAGTTTTTAATTTATTTTTGACCAATTTTATAACCATAAAAATTAATAACTATAATATATTCTATACATGATATTCCAATATGGTTTAGTGTATGTCAGAGACAGTATTTAATTATAATAAAGAAATCTGAATTTTTCACAATAGTCTCTGTTTTGGATGGAATCACTGAACTATAAAATATAGGGACTGTTGTATTTTCCCTTTAAACTTGAAACTATCATCGGGCACTAAAAAGGGTTCTGAGTGGTGTTTTAATTTCACTTTTAAAACAAATAATGGAAGTTGTAATGTATATGAGTTACGTATTAACAAAAAAATAAAAATTATTTGAAAATATTTTTTTAAGTATACTTAGATAACAAAAACACCACAAAACCACGAGAAATTAATTTTTCCTGAAAATATTACTGCTTGAGTATAATAAAGTAATGAAGCCAAATAATAACAGAAAAAAAAAACCCGAGAAAACCATAATATTTATGGTTACGAAAATAGATAACAGATGATATTATTCAGAATAATCTGAATAGGTAGGTAGGTACTTACATACATTTCACTTTCCTAGAATGATGACATCCCTAGCCTCTAACGGTTTTTCGCTATAACGGTAACATTATTTTACATTTTTATTGTATTTTAATATTTATGTGAAAATTGTATATTCGTTGTAAACAAATCTACATGGTTTCGGTGTGAATAAATTTATGACACTAAAACATCTATAAAAAAAATTCAATAAGCATAATCAAACTGTATGAATTGAACGGAATAAATCAAGCACAATGCACAATAAATATTATATTTATGATACGGTTTACTTTAAATCTAAAGCATAGATTAGATATTTTTAAAATATCAATCGATTGCGAAATAGTTTTTGTTCTCGTGTAATGTAATATATTTTGCATCTCGTAGATGCAATGATATTTAGCAATGATATTTTAATGGTTATATTTCCGACTGATACATCATCATACACAAATACACTGTGACATATAATTTTCAAATTATTTATTATTTAGTACTTAAGTTGTTATCGCGTAAAATAAGAATATAAAAAGTCATGTTGCTCTTATTATTTTGAATACGCTTCAGTTGTTTAACAAGATGACATTCAAATGGTGGACTGCATTCAGAGTTCAATAAATCATCCACTACTCTGTTATAATATATTTTACAACTTTTTCGAGCATCCATTTCGCTAAATCATTAAACACGAATCGACTACAGTGTTGTAATAAGCACTGTGAGAAAAATAATACTTTTTTTTAATTTTCATTAATTTTGAGTGAAATTTATTTTATAAAATATGTTTAGACAGTTTTGTCTTATAATACAAAATATAGTATAGCAAGCATTATAATTTATAAGTGTACATAAGTAACTTCGTCTGAAGAATATTTCCCTATTATAATCAATTAAACTAATTGCTTTTTAAATTATTTATTAAGTTTATAGGTACACAAACATAATCTCATAATATTAATAAAATTATCCTTCTATGGTGTCTTGTATTCTTCTTCTGTTTTATCAAAATCAAAATGATATCACATTATAGTAACAGTAATAAGCCATTGCTTAGAGTACCTGCAAAGTATTATACTATTCGAGAATATTAAATATTATAATAATTTTCTTTAAACAGATTTGATACCCAATATTCAATTATAGGTAGATATAAGAACCAAAAATATATAAACTTTTTCAATTAATTATTATGAATTGGTTTTTTTTTCGATATCATTATTATAGGTACCTCGCATAGACTTTTTATAAACCGTACGGAAATATTTTATTTGAGACTTGTTTTGCTTGGACAACTGGTTCGACTGTTAATAACAAAAATAATAATAACATCTTTGTCACGCTTTTTCGGTCACCACGCCACTACACCAGACCTGCGATAAAATCTATGCAATAGCTTAATAACTAATAAAATATTATGGTAATTCAACTGGTTTCAATTTTGTTTAAAATTATTATAACAAAACAAAATACCAATTAATAAGAATAACAAATTAATTATTATTTCATAGTTGTTGTTTGTAATCAGAACAAAATAACTGTAGTTCGATTATTTTCATTAATGAGAGATACAGAAATTGCGCCAGGTAGAATATTAGTGTTTATTTGCATATTCATTAAAGTTCTAATAAATATTCAGGAATGGAAACATTAAGTTTTAAATGGCTGAATTGGATTTTCTTAAGAACTTTGTATAAGGTACACCGTTGTTATTATAATTCACGAAATTAATATGTTAATAATTTAACGTAATAAACACAGCTATTGATTTTATAATATTATGATGGAATAGAATATTTTGTATAAGTATAGTGTATGATTTGTATTTGAACTTTTGATAAAGCCCATTGTGTTATTATTATTAATTCTGAAGGGTAATAATTGGTATAAATATATACCTAAGACTTTTTGTTGTTATGTCTGTTATTGAGTTCTCAGGCAGAACATTTGTTGAAAATCTTCAACTTTGAAAGTGGTTTCTGGTAACAAATTTTATCTTATTGCTACCATGGTGGTTTGGTTAGATCAAGAAGATTCAAAGTAATTTTTTTTAATAATTGGGAATTAACAAAAAAATCTTGAAATAATAAAAATACAGATAAAAATATGTAGGTACGCATCACGCTGGAAAACCGATTATTACAAAATATAATTTATTTTATTTTAGTAATTCAGAATAAAGATATGAAGTAATAGCAAAGACTTGAAAATTTTACCAAACATTAATATAAACAATTTATAGACATGATATAATTTTCAAAATATGTCATGGCTGTCATGTTTTTTTTTTATTATTATTATTAGCTTCTAACCAAAAGTTACATTTAAATAAATATTTATACAAGATAAGAATATAATAATAACATTAATAATAGTTATAACTATAGCTCTAACTATAGCTCTAACTATAGTTATAATAATAATATAATATTTTAATTATATAATGAGATATACTTAATAATAAAATGATATATTGTCATCGATTCAATTTGTACAATTATAAAATGTGTGTGTTTATAGTTATTATTTAGGTTGGTACATATATTATAATACTAAATAAATAGTTGGGTATATAATATACAATGAATAGAGAGTAGTTATTAATATGAACGATTTTAAATGGAGGTTGAAATGAGTGGAAATCTTAAATTCTTGAACCTGAATGGCTAGAGGAGCATTGCAACCTTTAAATGCACTTAGAAACTAGAACAGAGGAAAGAAGTTAAATATTATTGGTCTGATTATTGAATATAAATTTGATATGAATTGTGATACCTAACATGGTAGAGACGGTTTCTGACGGTGAATTTTCATTTGATGTGACTTCTGCGTATGTTTTCATTTTGGTTTGGGTATGAGTTTTTAGAACCTTATGGACCGTTTTTTTAAGCTGCTTAAAAAAAAAAAAAATGTTTCTTATAACAAGTTAGTTGAACATTTTTATAAGACGGGGAAGTCTAAGTATCAATATACCTAATATATATATTACCATATAATATTATTATATTGTAATAATTGATAATATAAAATGCGAAAAATGTAGTTTAATACATTGAATAAAATTCATAACAGTTCGATCTACTCAAGTACACGTATAATACCTACTCAACGCAAATCAATTTTTTCGGTTTTTTTTTTTTTTATTAATTTCCTTTATTTCAGATTTCTGAATTTTTTGTTTTTCTTGTAGTTTCTTAATTTCTTAATAGTTATTTTGCATTACATCGTATTATTAAAATAAAAAAAAACTTCAAATAGCATAATATTGGTACCTTAAATGAGATTTCTTAATATTTCAGCCTTGCCAGTCAAGGCAATGGCTCTTAATAAGACGTAATTTTAGTTAAGCACATTGGCATTCACGTGATGCCTAGTTATTTTCTAGAACTTTAAATTGCATTTCGAACTTAACTCACACAATACCGTGCCTTTAGGAATTATTCTAATGCTATCAACCACTCGATCGTGGTGTCTACAGAATAATATAATACTTATACATAATATTATATAGTATATAATATATCAACAGGACGGGTTTAGACAAGAAAGACCACGTCTACGGTTGTTACATTCGTTAATAACAATAATGATAATAATAATTGACAGGCGGGTTTCCTTTTATAAAACTAAACAATAACTATCTGCAAACATCCCGGTGTTCTATCTACCAAAGTGCTATACCATTGTTGTCGTTGTGTTCGCCGATTTAAACGAACGATTTGGTCCCGTGTCGCTATAATGATGTGACCTGACTAGCCAACGTTTATAATTTGGATTTTAAACTAGCAGTCGGTATCTTGATTCCTCACGTACATGGATTGCATCACAAAAACAACACAACCAAAACTTCTGACTTGTCTGATGAAGTTTAGTTCAATTTGCATATCCTTCAAACTCTAAAATCCGCACGTGTATGGTATTTTACTAATAAATTACAGTGTTTCTAATTAGATTGAAGAAATCCTAAATGAATTCATTCACATGATCGTCAAACACGATATTATTTCTAAACTTGAGTAAAATAATAAAAATACCTGTTGTATGTAGTTGTTTCTTTTTCCAATTATTTTCATATTTTTGGTATCGACGACGAGTCGGGCATTAGCAGATATAAATACTATTATATTATTTACATGATTTAATTATCATAATATAAAAAATTAGTTGGTGGGGATCTATTCGATTTATCAACTTGATAAGACATGACGTATTGACTGCTTTTGTTGATAGTGAGAGGACTTTTCAGTAGTAGGTTTGAATTTCTTGAAGTTGACGTTTGTGTCGGTGTACTGTCGGCATCTTCTCGAGACACAAATAGTATACTTCACAGTATTGAGACTTATCTAGATATAAACATAAATGCCATTTATTTAGGTTAAATGGAAACTTTAGTCATCTATTATAATTTATCTAGATATTTTTTTTTTATGTTGTAGAAATGATTTTAATTAATTTTAATACTATCTATGTTCCTGGATTTAATAGTAATATTTTGGAATATTTTCGTTCCCATCGTCGTCTACGATGAAGATTTCTATCATAATTTATTATATTACTCATTAGATTATAGTTAATAGTCTGGAGTCGTATCCGTACGCCAAAATGATAAATTCCGAATGCTATAAGCCTTATGTGGTAATGCAAATAATTGAATGACGAACATTATTAATCGTTTAATTGTATTTTGGCTTTCCTCTTATTTGAATGTAACCATCCCCCCACAATTTATAATATTTAATTAATAAATACATATTATATATTATTATTTGTTTTTTATTTTATACGGTTTTATACGTATCATTAAGATTTTATTACTTGCTTGTGCCACGGTAAGATGGACTGCTTGATCTGTCTAAGCTCATTATTTTTTGTAAATTTAAGCATTAGTTTTTGCGATTAAGTAATGTGATTAGATGTATCGTTATGTCTGATGTGCAGTGGCATAGTATTCTTAATCGGTTTAATTTTCTCATACAAATACTAAAAACCACAGTAATGGTAGTATTTTAAATGTAATTATTACGTCACGTGGTTCGTGGTATAAGTTGAGTTTTGTATATTTTACAACTATTATATAGTTATATACTTACAGGGAACCTAGACCAAGTAGGCACCTATAATCTATACCTCAATAATTTTCTAGGTATTAATTTACAATATTTAAATTTTGAAGACATGAATCTCCCTAGTGTAAAAATGCCTGATAAAAAATATAGTATCGATCTTCACAAATTTTTTCCCTAAATACATGTCCCCTATAACGGTGTTAGAGCTTAAGTACATAATATAATATATTATGTAAGTAATTGCAATAAATATTCATTATTTTAAATTTTTCAACGACCCCACTTGTTTTTCTTGATTCCTGATTGAATCACATTGGAGAATAATCTATTTTAAACGTGCCAATGACTCAAGATATTAATAGCTTAACTTATTTATAAATACGTACCTAGGCAAATTTAATAAATTGTAAATTTTATTTTACCCTTGTAAACACTCTGCGGAGAATTTAATGATTGAAAGTTCTCATGTATAAATTATACATAATAACATAACGTATAGCCTAAATTGCTCGAGTTCGGCGCCAGCAGCCATTATTACGTCGGATGCTTCTTTTTTTTCTTGTACTACCACCCTTCGCCTTACCACCATACCACTCACATACAACCAAATATTGTGTATATGATAATAATACAGTAAAAGCCATTACGAGTATAACATTCAACTAACCGATCCATATTCTTCTTGTTCAGCAGTGTTATTATAATTTTATACTTGATTTTGAAAACAATATCACAGCTTTAACGTTCAGAAAACAAAATAACATATCATTATTGTAGGCATTTTATCCAATTCTATTCAACTAGTATATGGTAGCACGATGAATTTTTTAAAAAATTTCTATATCATTGTTAACAGAATTTAATAGAAAAATAACTAAATATTATTTTATTTATTTTTTTTTATTATTAGCTTTAAGTAATACATATTATGACAGCTTAAAAATTATTAACAACAATATGCATTAAATAAATAACGTCCGTGCTATTCAGAATTTTTATCTTACATAAGATTTAACTAACTGTTTGATTGCTGTAATGTATTTGTTATTTAATTTATGTTGCATTTCAAATAGTTTACGATTTATAGTATAATACAAATATATTGATAGCTTATGTTACTGTATAGAAACTGGTAATTTATCTATATACATATACTTGTCCAAAAACTAGTCATTATTTATTTGAATTGAACATAGAATTTACAAATTAATATATACAATGATTATCTAATACATGCATCTAAATTTATTTTTTATAATATTATACATTTTTAAAAACAAAAAATTAATCTAAAATATCAATAATATTGTTAAAATGATTTCAGTATACTATTTTTTTTCTCCTATTTTGATCCACTAGCAACATGGAGAATATGGGTTCATCAGAACAAATATAATGTCGTAAGCTGTGATATTAAAAATAATTGACCTATGATAACATAAAGTTCAGAATGTTGTATACAATGTTAGTTCGTTGCCTTTTTTACGATACTTACATTTCGTATGCAAGTTGTGTTGCTCTAAAATATTACAATTTCAAAATGCAACTAAAAATAAAAATAAAATATCCCAAAAAAGCCAATGTTCAAACATAGATAGTGATTTTAACTTTAACTTAGATAATAGGTCAATTCACTCTATTATTAATCTAACAATACTATATTGGTTCTGCTGAACTCAAATATATTAGGTTTTGTGTGGGACAAAGAAAGAAAACAAATATAGTACGCTGGCATCATCATTTAATAATTATTTAGCATGCTACCAAACAATTTATTATAATATGTTACTTTGTACAAGAACAATTTTGTTTAACCTACTTCTGTTAGTTGACATAGACATTTTTATTATTTAATTAAGTTTACATTGCTTAGTGAGTAACACATTTCTTTTGGTAAATCTAATGTCTTTGTATAAAAATTAATATAAAATGTAAAATCGTTTGAAAAAATGCTCAAATGTATAATTATATATTATACATGCCATAATATTTATATATCTTTTTACATAAAAACAATTCAAGTAATATCCAATCAGCTAATTTACTATAAAAAAAAAAAAAAAATGATGGTTTTATTTTGACATTCTTTGAGATTTAACGGTGGATTTGAGTTATGACATCATATTTGGTACATCAATCTCTTACAAATGAAATTCACTCTTAACTTCGTTATTTTTGATTCTGAGAAACCGAATAAGCTTTTATGCCACAGTAATGTTTTTTACAGCAAAGAGGTTTTTTGGAAATTCTAGTAGAGCTTGAAAATGTTCATGTAGCATATTATTTGATTGGTAGTATTGATGGTAAAATTACAATTTAGAAAAATACAACATGATACGATATATTCATTGTAAACAAATAAAAAAAAAAATTGAAAACTCATAGGTAAAGCAAAATAATATAATTGTATTATAGTTAAATTATTATCTTAAACTCATTATTTATTATTAACTACATAATAAAGTTTATATACTATTTTACTAACAAGTACATGATTTTTATTTGTTCACAGGTAAGGACTTTTCAAGACATTGTTCGGAAATATTATTTTCATATCCGAAAAAAAGTTTAGTAATGTACGAGCTCTTTATATTCTTGTTAAAATTTAGATTTTAATGTACTTTATTGCATTATTTTTTGAAGAAGTTATATATTTATAAAAGTGCTCATTGAATAAATGCGAAACTCTAAACTTAATTAATTGAATAATCCATAAAAAATGTTGTTTAAATTTAAAAAAAAATGGTATTAATAAGTGGTAATAACTAAAAGTTAATTATAAACAAGTAGGTAGGTACTTAATACTTACTTATTATTTTAAATTTATATAATCCATTACTAAATAATCAAATACTTTAATTGGCTACTTTAAAACACTATTCAATGTAAACCTGTTCCAATCTAAATTGTATCTGATTTTTTTTTTATGTTGTACATTTTTTATTCATTAATTTAAACTATTAAAAATATAAATGGCAACCATATATTTAATAGCTAATAATAACATTTTAGGTTTTAACTGTTAATGAGTCATGCTCTGAAAATATAACTGTACGTACAAATTATTGCCTGTCCACGTGTTAAGTATAATTTAGTTGAACTAATTCTATCGGAATTTTTAATTTTTCCTCTTATTCGACAAAGTTTTTTAAGCAGCCTCAGTGAGTTCCTGTGTATTTTACTAACTCTTCAGTTAAGTTTAAATTATTATTATTTATTATCTATGAAATAAGTGTTAGTGTGTGGTATAATAGTTTTAACTATTTTTATATTCCATCATAATCAACCTTGCAAGGCTCCATCGCTCGTCGTTCACTGACCTTTGGATTCGCGATTAGTTCACACTATATACTATACTCGATTACAATTATAAATATGAATAATCAAACTATTAAAAAAAAAAACGACCAAAACATTAGCGTTCTACAAAGAAAAAAGATTAAATTATCAACGACTGTTACTTCATGAATAGATACCTCAATAAAATATTAAGATAATGAAAATCCAAAAAAGATTCGATATCGTTCAATTCTTTCATTAACATCATCTCCTCAAATGGTTCAAAATAAAAATAAATTGTTCACCAAAAAAAATTGTTTTGAAGTATTTAATTCAACTGAAACTAATGATCCCATTGCTGAAAAAATGCAATCCAATACCCGAAATTCAGTTCAAACATCCAATAAACTACCCCCGTCTATTTTCATTAGAGAAATTTTTACTCTCTTGTGTATGTACCAAATGAATCAAGCCCATTGACATCGATAATTTTTATTGTAAATCAACAGCTCACCGGTTAATAACACAAACCACGAATTCTTAATCATACTGAACGCTAATATACTATTTAAAAGAAGAAAATGACGAATTTAACACTTTTCAACCAAAATAGGATAAATTGGCTCATGTAGCTTTAAGCAACCTTCATCCATCCACTCCCACAGCCATGATCAAAATTGAACTAGGTACGCATATTTTTGAAGTCACGTAAGTTATTCTAGGATCAACAAATACCCACTCTCTTTTTTTTTATTTACCTGGAGCCCAAAAATCGTTCAAATTCATTTTTTCATCGTGAATCATTATGACACACAAAAGTTAGAAATATAGGAGCCTCACAAAACAATAATTATCAGTCAGAGTTAAAACTTTCAAGACGGTCACACGAAATAAAATTGTGGTTATATGCCTCGTTATGTATACTGTGGCAATAACCACCTCACGAACTTCAAGGAATGCTCTGTATACATATACAACTTCAACACTATAAGAAACCTGCAATATAAAACAATTATAATTCACATGTGAAATCAATATTCAAGTCTAATGATGTATAGACCATTCATTAAATGACACTTCTCTTAATTACCATACGATTAAATTGCAAACTTGTACACTCATACTACTCTTCCACAAACTTCCGATATAAATAAAGAAATTTTAAGTTTTCTAACAAGCTGAATTCACTGATTAAATAAGTTAATCTCATTACTTACTTAAGTTATTTCAAGCTAGTCTGTTAGTTAAGAAAAATGATTAACTCAGTTATAAATAATTCCTTACAAGTTGTACGGTTGCTAACAGGCTTAAAAATCTGATGATAGAACTTCAAAACGCATTATATATCAGACGTATTGACATTACAGAAACACACTATACCAAATATTCATACTTTCATAATATAATATATATTATATATCTGGACATAATTTACTAAAAATTAACCATACAGAAAACACTAACACATAGTGGTGATCAATATTTTTATTAAATCTTCGATCATGTTCCAATCACGTCCTTATTATTTTCATGGTTGTATACACAATTAATTTGTTCTATAATGAATAACCCAACCAACATTTCCATTCCTATAAGTGCTTTGTAAGTTTCTCCCCATCGTAAAACATTGAATTGTTAATGATTAAATATTATATGATATTATATTTTGGATGATTAATTTAATATAATTAAAAATAATTTTACCATTGGTGATACTGTGGCCTATATGGCTATATACTATTTAACTTTTATGTTTCCGATCGGCCCACAACACGAAATACTCGT
Organism: Sitobion miscanthi; assembly: GCA_008086715.1. Lineage (NCBI taxonomy): Eukaryota > Metazoa > Arthropoda > Insecta > Hemiptera > Aphididae > Sitobion > Sitobion miscanthi. The sequence goes on along the minus strand of CM017800.1, from coordinate 9,093,779 downwards.
GTTGCCAACTATGCCGATGGTAAAGTTAACCTAGCTATACACAACGAGCCAACAATTGCCACGGGAAATGTACAATTCCATTTTAATCTATTGTTTGTCTGAATAGTATGATACATGGTCCATACAATTAAACCACAACAAATCAATCCATACGACATTCAGTCTTATACATGACCACTACCCAAACATCTCTGTTAATTATTTACCTACCACGTCACTAGATAGTGTTAAATACTGAAATATTTAGGGATTATCCTTGATAAAAGACTTAATTGGAATTATCTTATAAGTTATAAAGTCAAAAAGATTAACATTCAATACTTGATCTTGGTTGCTAAAAATGGTATTGTCAAAAACTAAGTTAACAAGCTTAAAGAAATTAAAGTTTTTTTTTCTTTTACCTATATATAGCCCAAATGCCTAATACTAAGTTTTACTAATGGGTGACTTCTGGCTCACGCAACCCCAATATTGATTCCCTCTTATCACATATATTACTAATACTTATACTATATTTATAGATTGCATATACTCGTTAAAAAAAAACTGTCAATTAAACTAGTGTGATTTTGAATAATCAACATTCCAAAATTCCATTTTTAACAATAGATAGTGCAGTATTGACCGATGTAAAATGTGTGGTATGAATATGCAGTTTTAAACGACACTCTTATTTATAAATTCGCCATAATAACGAAAGAAATTACTATTGATTATAGTTACTGATAACAACTGTACCGAGAAAAAATAAATCAGTAAAAAAAATCACTAAATTATATAAAACTGTTAGAGATTATTAAGATATAACACGGTCCGTCGTAGTCTTCATTGAGATGTGTCTTCATTGTATGCGTTATACGATATATCGTAGTTTTAAGAATATAATTTTTATTTTATAATTGTTTAAATCGGTAATATAATATTTTTATCAGTCTAGACAATGTAGTAGATGTTAAGTTTAGTCGGGTAGTCATCGAGTTGGAGGAAATGTTGTTTAACTTGTAAAAAAAAATGTTAGCTTAGCAATAATTGACTTTTTTTTAGTTTTTTCTGATATCGGCGGTCGCTTTAAATAAAAGTATAGAAATCTTTTTTGTATGTATGAGATGAACTATCGAATAACGGTACCTTTATTTTTTTATTTTTATGCGTTATTCAGTTTTTCAAATATAAAATCGAGCTATTTAAATGTTGGTCCTTCAAAATATTATAAATTAAATATAAAAAGTGTTTGGTTTATAATACTTGCATTTAGTAGTATAACCAACTTGAATATTTTTAAAATTGAAAAGATATAAATAAACCATAATATTATGCATGTAAAATTCAAGTATATTACCATATACCTACCTATAATATCCTATTTTTAAAATCAAAACTTAATTTTTCCATTATTTTTACACAATGTTAAGTACATTCTGATCTTTATTTTACTTTAAATATTAGTTTTGATTGCATGGGTTTATAACGGTTTTTTTATTATTTTGTAATTTCCCCCCCCCTTTTTATCAATTTATTAATCCAATTTCGACTCTCAACCGCACTTTGATGGTCGTCGTCATAGTTAATATTTATCCTCCTTTTGCACTATATGATGGCTCTATAATAGACATTTAAATTCAATTTGAAACATTTATCTGAGTAAAAACCATTTTAATACTGTTCAATTATAATACTGTACATACTGCTTGTGTCCATAAAAAAATATGTTTTTGAACCACTTTACTCATCTGACAGCTATTATTTTATTTTTTTTTTATTCAAGTGAAAATTTTATATTACGTTTGAATGAATTTTGTTTAGCTTCTGTATTCAATTTAGGAAACGAATACATCGAAAATAATGAAAAACTAGATGAGAACCTTTTCGAATAAAAGTTGTTCCAAATTGGAAGCTATAAAGATTTCTATAAGTTTAGTGGAAATAATATTCTCATGGGAATCCCAAAAATAGAGGTTAAGAAGGTGGAGGCCCGAACTATTCGTATTATTGGAAACTATCCAAATGATTCAATTGCAATTTCGGGTACAAATCTAAACATATTTTATGCAAAAAATCGAAACTTGCATATTTTAAAGTATAAAAGTTTGTGGAAACGTGAAAGGTGAAACAAATGTCTAACCTATAAATGTACGTGTTTCTTGTTGATATAAATGAATGATTGTTGTAATTGATAACTGGAGCAGTCACGTCAAAGGTATATGTTATAATATAGTAGTGTCGTATTCAATTTTAAAACGAGAATAATAGTGTTCTAAAAATTAATTCGCTGGATTGTCATTATATTGTTTACCGTTTAAAAAAACTATTTCTAGAACTTTTAATTTTTTAAAAATCATATTATATTTTGTTAAGTACACAGGCAGTATGGTATAGACATCTTAAGTACAAGAAACCTTAACTTTAGTTTTAGTAAGAACTGCAGTATGAAAAAATGCATATCCTATTCATGCTTCTAATGTAATATTTTATAGCAAAACTGTTTGAAAATGTACATGTCAAAATAATATAATGAAATAAATATATTACACACATTATTAGATACATCACATGGGGCGGTACAACAATTAGATTTTTTTTTTTTAATTATAAATATCAGTGCCTCTATAAACAAAGAACCCACTATAGGCCTATCTATTTAGAGTTTCGTTGTTTTGTTTCTTTTTTCGATACGATATATTATTTTAAAAAACGATTATTAATTAATAATTACAAACACAACTTAACCCGTATTAAAACTTTAATGACAACTTTTTGGAGGTCGACTTTATTCGCCCCTACTGTGATACTATTCAATAGCATTTAAGAGTTCCAAAACTATAATCGAAATTAAGTCGGTTGGTACTCGATATGAATATTCATAAGTCAAGCGTGGTAGGCAGTATGTTCAATAATACATCTCGTACACAATAATTGTAATAATTATTATTGTTAATTTTATGTTACGCGTTAACAATAATATTTATATTGGTAATCATTGGTTGTTTCAAGGTTGGGTAATTCGTAAACGACTTTGTAGTAAATTACTTTACCTATTACCTATTACAGTATGTGTCTCTGTGCCGATAACATACTTTATTGCGTTATGTTATATACGTCGTGCCTTTGCGGGGCTTTGAATGGAAGGGATTAAATAATAATTATCAGACATAATGCCGTGCGTAGGTATGTCAGTTATACGCTGAATCCAATATCTCGTGCATTCCATTTAATTTAAATCGCGAGCATAATAGTATATAATACACACATATCTATATATATATATATATATGATGACGATATAGCGTTACGACAATCATTAATAAAGGATCGGTTGCAAATAGTCCCAGTGTGAATAGATTTATGGGTTCAGAGTGGTGCGCAGTGCGCGTGCGCGCAAGCGGGACACAGATGGGAAGACGAGCGGCGGCAAGGTTGTACGTATATAAGACTTTTCTTTCGTCGTAAGATCCTCAGCGTATCATTGATTTTTTGACGACGACCACGGTGGTGGTTTACACGCGGAACAACCGCATACATACATGTATATATATATAAATATTTATATCGCATATGGTATATAATATAGGTATTATACCTAGGTATGCCGACATTCGTTTGCGGTGTGCGCGCGTGTAGCCTGTTGTTTATGGCGGCCGCGACGGCGGATCCGCGGGATCTTCGGGGTTTCCACATAAAAATAAATCCCTCTCGCGATTTGTAACAATATGGCATGAAATATATGTCGTATACAGCTGAGGTGGGTACCTACCCTCCCGGTCGGAAAGCTTTTCGCCGAAATGCCGATATGAAAAACTACTGCGCCGCCCGGCAAATGGAAATTTATGGCTCGGTGTGCCGCCCGCCACCGACCGGCCGCGGTGTGTAAAATTTAGTCGCCCGTACATATTTTACAACAGGTGTAGACATTTTTTTTTCGACATATAGGTAATGTAGACTCCGCTTTAGACTTCGGTACCCACTGCTGCTGCTGCAGTTACGACTGTCCGAAATTGGATGATTGTTTTATTTTTGCGCAGAATTAATAATGTCCTGCGTGATATTTAAATAATAGGTAATATATTATAATAATATGTATAATGTTTTATGTGTTCACGTACAACGTATATACCATAGCGGATTCACGTGGAAAATAAAAAATCGAATTAAATCGGCTGTCGTTTTGTTGTCGCTTATAATACGTGAGTGTAACCTAATAATCTATTCCCGCAGCTATATTGTGGCGTCGCAGTGAAGAAAATCACGAGACGTTGTTTCCTTGGCAACCCAATTATTCCTCGATAAGACGGATAAAGTAGATCACCCGTAAGGCGTAACATCATTATTACGTTGTGGTTAAATAATGAAGATACAACATGATTCAATAATATTTCTTCGACTTCTCGGAAACGAAGCTGCAGCGCGTTTTAAATAACTTTTTGTGTGCATTTATTATTAACTGTAATTTAAACGAACTCTGCAGATCTCGAGTACCTAATTAAAAAGGTCATATTCGTGTAATGCGTAAAGGGTATATTGTAATCAAATGTGAGTTGTAATTTTAAATTCTGTCATAATTATATCACAGTGTTTTAAACTATATTATTATTTCATAACATTTTAAATACGAATAAAATATAAATATCAACTTATAAACAAGAAACGTTCAGAGATTATATTATTATGGTATTGAAAATGATATTATTATTATGACGAAAGTAGGGTGATTAGCCTGCTATTGTATCCATCAGTTCTTGACGGATTGATTAAGGCAATTCTGGACCACAGAGTTTGCCAATGACATTCCGTTGATTGATGAGCATTCTGTAAAATCTGTACAGAACTTTAATACAAGCTACAATGCTACGATAAGAATTAGACAATGGGTCAACAATTAGTTGGTCAAGTTATTATGAAGGTAGGCATGTGAATTAAATTGAAACGGATAATAAATTTAGGTTTATGTCGTAAAAATAATTCTAACGTTATATTTTGTTTCAAAACCTTTAGGAATATATTATTTTACTATTAAAATTACATACTAAAGGTACCGTAACCTATATACCATAATTTATACATTAATATTATATTATCTTTATTGATTTATTTCAAAATAAAAATATTTAAATTATGAAAGGTTTATTTTTTCATTTTTGTAATCAAATAACAATAAAATATTTTATGCGATGTGGTTTTATATTATATCCAACGATTCATCAAATTCAAAAGGAGCACCACTAAGGAACGACTTATTGAGTTATATTTCTTGCATTATTAATAAATATACGTATTATTGTATCACACTTTCACAAATTTGATTATTTACTATCTTTATTTTTTTTATTCTTGTAGTATCGATGACGTTTCCGGAACTTCTTGCGAATTACTTCGGCAACGCCGCCATCGTTTATTAATTAATTAATGACATACAAAAATGTATGAAACTTTCGGGAAGTCGGAGACTAATTATTTCCATAGGGATCGCATTTGTATCCCCATATGTGTAGACTCCGGGAACTTTTCCTATCTATACTTATTTATTTCACATGTTTGAAGACATTTTTCATGAAATCTCAAAGAGCTTATCAAATATAATGTTTCTTTTCAATTTTTAAAACATCTAATGTTCAATATATTCCAATTATTACATATATTATAATATATGTACACTAGTACACTCAATGGCTCAGTTTTTTTTAACAGTCATCACTAATAATCTTAACAATAGAACAATAGTGCCTATAAACGTTTTTGAAAACAGTTTTCTCCATTTATTTTTAGGTCATAACAAAACAAATTGCTTTTTATAAATTAAATATTTTACTATTTTGTATTGGTATACTTTTTAAGTATTTTATTTTTTGAATGACAACGCTCATTTTTAATTTCATATTTTGGAAAACAGTATTCTTCTGAGAATTCACTAAGATAATACTAATTACTCATTCGAAATTCGATTTTTGTACATAAAATATCCAAAAAATAATATGCTTAGAAAAATTGAATTAAATATTATGCATGTATTGCTTTAAAAGTAAAAAACAAAACTCAAAATATATTATAGGTAGTATGCTACTAGATATTTTCCCCCAGCAAAGGATCATAGATATGTTTTTGTGTATAGTGCAGTGTTCAAATATCTGGTAGGTAGAATGTACCATTTTGTTAGGAATTTAATTTAATTCAATTGTTTTGTTTTTATTGTTGATTTGCATTTATATGACAATAAACAAAGCGTTACGAAAATCGGTAAGAAAAAAATTAATATGTACCCAGTCCAAAAACGGTATCTATGTTAAAACGAAAATGGTGAAAAATAGTGTAAAAATGTGATTTTGTAATAAATTCAAATGATTATGTAAAAAAAAAATATATTTGTAAAGACGGTCAAACTTTTTTTACGAATGAGTGCGCATACTATTGTAGTTCTTTACCTACCGTAAGAATCATTCTGTATATGTTTGAAAAGTAGCTATTCGAGTAGGTACTTACCCACCTAGTTGAATTAATAATTCGAAATACTTTTTTCCCCGACCTTAAAGTACTTACCGTGGTTGGCCATGGAAAGTTAATACCTACTTAAAGAGTAAACAAAACTTATTCGTGGAACCTTTCGTCGGGCACCAGCAACAGCAACTATATATCGCAGCTAGTCAATTTATTTATTATAGCGTGGGCGGCGAGGGACTGAGCGTCGGAGGTATGTATCCGGGTGCGGTTAAATGCGTGTACCTACCTGACATGCGGTATAGAACTCTCGGTATAATATGCGTACGTATACAACCGACCGGTATTATAATATATCACATTATTATACATTTAAACGCACATATAGTACTCGTTGTTTTATCGAACGACGACTGTGTCATATATATATATATTATTATAGGACTGTTATTTATCTATCAACGCTCGTATAATTTATTACGTGATATCGGGCGCGTGTATCGGATGGATAGTAGGTTATATAGACCTATATGCCTTGGGCGTAAGTGCGCGGTTCACAACGAATTTCAGGTATAAATCGCCCGATTGGTGAGTGGCTTGGTGGAGGTCGTGGGCGGCGGAGTATTATACGGGGGTATATACGCCATCAATAATAATATCTGCAGCAGCGGTGGGTGGCGGGCGGTAGCACGTGCTAAATCCCCGAAATTCGGCGACTGTATAATGTAAATTGCGTTATACGGCGCGTATCGTATAGGTAGTGGGTACATCGGTCGGGTGCGGTAGGTATATCTCGCCGTACGCCACCACTGATTTACAACCGCGGTAACGTTGCATAAATTATGGTATACGTTATGAGTTTGGAGAGTATGGTGGTGGGTGGGGTGAAGTGGGTGAAGGAAAGTATCGGCCACTTTCGTCGCGCGTTAATTGCCAGAGACACAACAGTGGCGGCCGCATACGCTTTGGAAACGACCCAAGTGCATCCTCTCGGTCTCACGTGCACCTCCGCGTGAAACCCAATCACTTTGCCGACCGCGGTAAAACGCTTCGTCGTTGCTGCAGTCCGCCTTCAGTGTTGAGGGAGATTCCGATTTTGAGTTGGAGAGTGGTTGTGGTTTTGGTGCCGAGTGGATTGGATACGATAGGTTGTCGAGCCTTGAACGTCGTCGACCGACCACCTCGTCACGTCGGGATTTTTCGAAATTCAGTACATACGAATAGTGGTATGGACAAGTTCAACCAGTGGTGGGTTAAGGGAGAGGGTTCTTGGGAGCTGAAGCACCCACTGTTTCACACATTGAACTTTTTACTTTATTAAATTACTTTAATTACTTTCAGTTATCAAGTAGAATTAGAAGTATTAAATGTAGATATGGACTATCTACTTTTAACAATTAGGTTAAATTTGTTTAAACCCTGAAGTTGACCATGGTAAATATGTGTCTAAGGAGCTTTATTATCAGTTAGGTTAGGTTAGTTATTTGAACGTTTATAAATCAATTTCTAAAAACAAACATGCAGGATTGGGTGTTCTATTCAGATGTCAAGTGTTAAAACTATATTCAAATAATAATAATACAATAATTGGTCTAATATCTCCAGAAAATGTTGACACAATCGTCGAGTTAACTTCATCGTATTCACCCTGAACGATGTCTCGATCATCAATTTTATTATATCATACACGAACACTTAACACATCGATTTACTATATTATGTTACATCGAACACCACACAATTATCAGTAGTTAAATAATATGATTGTGGTGGTGTTTGTCTCGAAAACGATATTTAACCGTTTAAAACAAATACAATATCTATACAATTACCTAGCTATACGCTTAACATCTAAACATGGGACAACAAAAACTGAATAAAACTTAAAAGTCTTTGAAACTCATTATAGCGGTGAACTTAAATCCCTTTGCTTCATCCACTGTCTACGAGCACGGAAAGCTCACCTCATACTATTTACTTGTACTACAATCTACCATCCAAAATATTCATTTTAGTACGTTCAATAACTTTAATCCCTGGCGGGATTCCTTTATTACTATTATAAACGTGCTTTCTGTGAATTCAGCGTTCAATATACAATCCACTGTAAATAACATATTTTCTCTGAGTACACTTCATCGCGCGTGTGGTTTAGTGCTAGTTTTATTTTTTCTGTCCCTAATTGACCATATCAGTTCACTGTTATAAATTATAATGCATACAGTACAATAGGTACCTGTGTATAATTGTAATGTGTTATAATATTTTAGGTATAAATGATTTTTGTAACGTTATCGTAATGGAAATCGTGACATATTGTGTTATTGTTTGAGTAGAAAGATATATTATGTAATATCTAAATGAAAAACAAAAACAAAAAAGAAATGTTCACACGTGAAGAGAGACTTAGCTGCAATCTTGCAGTTTATTATCTATAACCGTGACAGCTGCAACGGTATTCCTACTAGTTTCCCATGTGTGTATGCACATTGCTGTCTTGTTTAGCGTATAACGCTTATTGTGCTGAATTATGTGTTTCAAATGGGTCGGGATAAGCGATCCGTGGCGAATAAAAAAACCCTTTTCGTTTTGTACGTGACATGAAGTACGCGAGATCAGAAGAGCATTTTATCAGAGTGGGCCGCAGATGTGGGTCAGTTTTCATGGAATGGGCAAAATTTAGGGAAACATAGAGAGTGAAAAATGAGATACAGATATAGAGGCGAATGATATAACGTTGTGACGATAAATTTTCATCAACTCGATTTTTTTATTTTAATTGTTCAAGTTTTTTTCTTGCAAAAAAACTAAAACAACAAAAAAATAAGCCATTTAATTTACCAGTAGCCATAAGATTGTACTTACTAATGAACTTATTCCAGAAACTGTTTATTTTTATCATCTGCCTTGAAATATATTTATAGACAAATTATAGATTACCTAGCTATTGTCATGGTACCTACTTTATTTTAAATGACGTAATGGAAAATTTTAGATTTTATTTCAACGTTTTATTTTTGGTACTGTTCTGTTATCGCCCCACCATGGTTCATCGAAATTGTATATTACATATTATTTTACCAACCAAAGTATACGTCATGTTTCCAGCGGTATTTTAAAATAAATTGTTATAAAAAGTATCCTAAGCCGCAGGGATTCTTAACCTTTTCTGCACTATGGAGCTCCTTATAATATGATATATAGTACGGATCCCCTCAAAAAAAAAAAGAAAAAATGTTTGATCTTGATTATCATTTAATATTTTAGTATTTATTTAAAAAAACTTAAAAACTATTCCGTGGGCCCCGAATATTCATCTACAGGTCACCATGGTTAAGAACCTCCCGTCCTAAAGTAAACCTGTGATATATACAACAAAATATCAATTCAATTATAATAAATAATAACAAGCTTTCTTTAACGTAATTTTAAATTATTTTTTTAATGTTGTGATATTGTAAATACTATCTAAAATGCTAATGATTTTAAACAATATGCCACCAACAACGATACTTATATTTTGCATTCACTTATTTCACTCATATATTTATATAGTTCATACTGCAATAGTATTATTTTAATTTTTAGACCCGAGTGGTAAATATCAGGCCTTAGCTTAACAAAATGATTATTTATATTTATCGTACGAGATGTTGTATTTTAAAATTTCAATGGGTTCAACCCAAGCTAATGTAATTATATTATTGAACAAACGCAAGATAACGGTGGCTTTGGTTGCTATGAAAAAGAAAAAGAAACCATTTTAAACTACGATAATTACCTTGGTTAATTTTTACAGTGCTTAAAATAAAATTCTTCTCTTCATTTCTCAAGTTTAATAACTTTTATCAAGTCTTGTTAACTAAACAATTTGATGCAACGCGGAAATGTAATATTATGAGTCGCGTCGTGTTACGCTAAGTATCACAACCTTGAATAGGGTCCATTTTTTTCAAATAATAACCCATACCTTCGTATATGCATTATATTATGAATTATCCCCAATCAGATTATTTTCGAGAAATCCATTGGTCGAGCACGTTTTTCCACTTTTCTTACGGGTTTAATGCTGAGAATACGCTTGATAGTTTCGTGTGGGTTTCATAACAATATATTTCATTTAATAACCTCCTTTGCTAACAATTTGAAAACCCATTCCATGTTTCCAATAGGTATCTGGTATACTTATATATGTATACACACAGTATATATAACAACATCGTATATGATAAGATGGCAGTCCGTAAACCACCGAGGAGAAGGATAACAGGATAAGTTAGTTCAAATAATTGCTATTACGCTCACAGATATATGGCCAACAATACGAATATGGGTACCTATAATAATAATAATAATAACAACAACAACGACAATAATAATAACACACTCGTAAGTACTGCGGGAAACCGTAGGCCGCGGGGATAGTGCCGACCACGTGGTTATTGTAAAAAACAAAAATATATTAAAGCCCAAACTGAGCTCTCCTGGTCACACAATTGTAACAATAATAATAATAAAAAGCGGTGTTACGAAATTGCTGTTGGAAAAAAAATTAAATTAAAAAAATCATAAATCCGAAACGCAAAACTATTATAATATACATACACGTATAATAAAATAATGGAATTAATCACGGGCAAATGGGCTGTATGCGGGATTCCAACATTATAACTATACGGGGCCTACTACATTTTAAACGGGCCAATGCATAATTCCCGAAACATAAACTAATATATATACATATTGTATCAAATGCTCAGGAATACGTTATACGTGAGTACATTATTATATTGTACACTTACATGCTGGCCTATATAAAACGCAGTCAGTCTTATTGTTTGCTGCGATGTGCAAACGGATTTAATTATCGACGTGGGAACCCGGCCTGCAGGTCACTGCTCGATATTTTGTCATCGAATTTTCACGATAAAAACGAGTTTTCTACGAAAGTATCAAATAGGTACGGGTGTAGGTTTTTTTGAGTATTTATCGGGTGAAAAAAAACCATTCAGTCAAATAGGCGAAATTAATTTTTTTAGTTTTAAAAAAAATTGTTATTCTATAATATTATATTATATTGTACTTACACGACGTCGTCATTAATGCAATATAATTATGACTACGAATTCGGATCCATAGTTGAATGCGGTTTATGCGCTTATTTGTCATGAGAACTCTGCGCTCGAACTATAACATCATTAAATACCTACCTACGTACAGGACGTTTGCTAATTATTTTGTACTGTGCTAAAAGTCCATTGACAAAAAAAAACCCGATGCCTATAATATTATATGATATTCTAAGTCGACTTAAAATTTATTATTTCAGATATAACATGGATTTGATACAATCATTTAAGAGAGAGTGATATAAAATGTAACATCGTTTTACTTTTTATACAGTTAATCAAAACATATATTTTACTGACATTTTGGAATGAATTGCATTACTTAAACATACATTTTTATCTAACAATATAATAATTGTAATAGAAAAATTACAACGACCTAAAGAAATAAAACGCAACTCTTATAAACTCTAATTATTTTTTGTTCTTAAATACAAAACGTTGGATTTTTGTTTTTAATGAATAGTGTCCTCAAATCGGTGTTATTGTCAAATGGAAACTAAAAGACCATTTCAGCGTTGCCAACACAAAATACATTTCAATGAATAGTACAAGAGTTTTTTTTTATTTATTTATCTTCCGAAGCATTTGGAATTAAGAGTGAGGTTGAAAAAATGGCTCAGATAACAATTAGGCTAAACCAAAAAAAAAAAAGACTTACCGGAATTTCTTTGTCCTTTTATGTTTTACGTACCAGACAAAAGCTTTGTCAGAAACAAAGATTACATAGAGATCCGTGCAATTCGAGGCCATTATCCTTGGCGATATAATTTTTTCTCTTTACCTTTTCTCTTAAGAAGCAAAAAAAATAAATATCCATCCTGTTAGTTACCCGCATTAATATGTAGGTACTCAAAACAAAATGAATAGTAAAAATGCCTATAAAATCAACAGATTTCGTTATTTGTTTCATTAAATCTCGGATGGTACCCACAATTGATGGATATTATAAAGTCGCATTCTCGAGTACGTCAGTATATTATAATACGGTCGAATAATACATTTTTGTCCTACATGATAACTATGCTAAAATTGATACCTAGGTACCACCGCAGTTTTTGATACGCATTCCCCACCTATGTCGTACTTCTACATTTCTTATTGGCTGACAATCATATACATACATAATAATAATATTATATAACATGGACAAAAATCAACCAATCAGAAGTGGAGAACTACGACATGGGCTAGAGGTGAAGGAGATGCGTATACCGAAAACTGTGAATTATCACATAATATTATCATCTATATATTTTGTCTTGTTAAATTGAGTAAACATTTTCTTATTGGATAATTCAGAAACTTGAGTGCGAAAACGTACTATTTGCGTGCAGTTTAAACTGTTAACTAATAATTAGTAATAAATGTATCTATAGTTATAATTAACTAATCTGTTGTTTACGAAATATAGACAAAAAGCATCGTTGGATGTTGTAATGAATCAAACACAACATACATTTACGATACACTTTCATTACATTTAATAAAAACTGATGTACTAAATTTATTAAATTTGTATATGAATTCCCATTAGAAAACCAATAATTGGATTAAATAGTTATTATGGTTATTTATAACAGATTTTATCTAGCGATCTCATACTTATTTAAAAAAAATTTATTTGATTAAAAATTGAAGTCTACCGCGGCCCGCCTGGTATTAATTTAAAATACATTTTTAGTAACTCTTAGCATCAAAATAATTTGTCTAAATTTCTTTTAAATTTTTAATACACGACTATTATAATTTATATATGTTTTAACAAACAACCCAATTATTGCCTTAATTACTATGATATTATATAATTCATGCAATTTTTTCTATACACCAAAAGAACTAGAATAAATTCAATTTTAAGAAAACAAGATTAAATATAAACTGTATAGTTTGTTAATTAAATTTAGTACCTATTGCGGCTTGTGATATGCTTCGCCGAGTAATAATTTCCAATTTTTATTATAGAGTTTACAAACACGATAAAATATTTTTGTAAATTAATAGTAATTATAAAGGTAAAAGTGGGGTTAAAAGGTTATTTACTCATTGTATAAATAAATGCAAAATAAAAGTTTGGATAAAAAAAAATAATCCTCTAAAATAATTAATACAAATTCGTTGAAATAAAAATACCATAAAAAAGACATTTTAATTCATTCGACTGTAATATTTAAATATATTTTGAGAAACTGAGATTCAATTTTCCATCTCTCGATATAATAATAATTTATGAATTATAATAATCTACATTTTTCATAAGATTACTGAATTTTGGAAGCAAATAATAATAATAATTATTATTATTATTATATAAACATACCTACAAAAGTTATTATTTTCAATTGGATTTGTTTTGTTGTCAAAGTTTTCATTAAAAACAATGCGGTTAGTTTTAAATTACAATATTTAAATGAATTGGCAGTCAACCAGTTTCCATTAACGAGAATCTGAAAAAAAAATAGTTTTAATTTCGAATGATGTTTTTTTTTCAACAAAATTATATAGGTACCTACGTTCTAATATATTTAGATGTACAAGTCGTTATTTTCAATTTTGTTTTTTTGTCTTTACTGTGCGGCATAATAGCGATGGGTAACAATGTCGATAATTCTATACGATATCGATAGTGTGACAAATTTTCTGTATCGATATTGTTTTATATACAAATATAGAACTAGTTTTTTTTCTTATCTTCAATTATTAGCTAGGTAAATCGATTTTTTTAATCAATAATTATTAATTCAATATTTATATTTATTAATTTCAATAATTTATAACTAATAAGTACTGATAGTAGTTAATGTTTAAAATACTACTTACGGTACCGTGATACAACATTAGAAAAATTGGAACGATATCAATACTCAAAATTATACCGTTGCCCCTCGGACTCCGGTCCAACAACCATTTACTTACAACTACCATTTTGCTACGTGTCCATGTGCAGTCGATGAAATGTTATATTATATTGTTTTAATAATGTATCATTGTTTTCATATTGTTCCTCGGCGTGTGCTTGTCTGTACAGACCGCAAGAACAAAACATAATATTATTTCAAGACGATTTTATATTATATTTTTTATTGTATTATTATTGGTAGCTTGTCATTGGTATCGTACTCACCAGTGGACTGTGAAGCTCATCTTGTTATTATTTTGATAACCAGTTGTTCAAATATTATTTCATTCCTCTGATGATGTATATTTTTATACCTTCAATCGACATGTTTCCAATTTTCCATACATTATTTTGAAAATATAATAATTTTATAAATATTTCTTGACAACTTCACCAGGTACTATGTAACTAGTAGGTAGTACCTATCCATAAAGTGAGCGTTGTGCTCGCCCAACGGTATAGGCCACTCGCCAAAAAATTTTTTTGTAAAACGATAATATACAAGTGATTTTGGTGCTGGTTTCAATGTTCATAATTCGTTTAATAATAAATTACAATGAAAAAACAACGACGCTCACTCAGTACCAATAGTGCAAGAACGTTACGTCACAGCAATACCAATGACGGAATAGGCACTGTAGACATGGCAAAGTACAACCATCGTTGACATGAAAATACCTTCGATTTGCTAAGCCCCGATCGATAATTTAAGAGAGACAAAAAAACGTTAACGAAAACAAATCGCCAATGATGTACGGATATAAATGTTATAATTTTAAAACTATATATAAAATCTAAAGTTCAATATTTGTGGAAATATTGTATAAATAATTGTCTATACTATACCCACATTGGTTTTTTTCCAAACTTAAACAGGAGGTTTTTTTAATGTCACAAAGGAGGGGTTCTTTGAACGATATTTATTATTTGGGTCCATATTATTGTAATGAATGTTTAATGACATAGAAGAAATTTCTAAGGCGATATTTTATAATAGACAACACAAAAGTGATCTTATTTATTACTTTTCGTTTCTGCGAAAACAAAGATAGGTTATTTTTTTCCGAATCCACGGACACCAAAACCACCTCAAAATCTTAAATTTGACACACAGGATGCGCATTTCTCTAGTCGGAGACGAAACACTGCGGGTGCGTCAGTAATAATGATAATAATGCATACCGTACGCGTACTTCACTTTGCGTCTCTCTAATAAATATTGTAATAATATTATTATAAACGTGCACGAATCCTATTCGCATCCGAGTTTTCATGAATTGTTTGTGTTAACGACTGCATTTAATGGTCTTGCGTACATATTAGCATTACAAGTGCATTCCATTATTCGCTACGCAAACCATCCGTAATTCCCCTAACCATTTTACTATGCCTACGCTAATCCACATAGTAAAAACAACAGCAGACGAACAAAATATAAAATGTCTGACGACGCGTGTAGATATTATTATACAACGCGTAACTAGAACGACTTGACAAACATTTGTTCTTATCAATAATACAAAATATATAGGTAAATTATCATTTATTGATGCTTTCGCTACAAAATATGCAAGATACAATTTTTCTTTTATTTTTTTAATACTTTTTAACACCTACTGAAAATAAAAAATGTAAAATATCTCATTTCTAAATCTAGTTTTTAGAAAAATGTCGATCTCAAAAACGCCTATTTAAGCCAAGTGGTTTATTTTGTACAATTTTGTAAAGTATAATCAGTATTCTTTTTGGGAATTTTTAGACATCTTAAATTATTTATTATTCATTTAATTTAATAATTTTTTTCTTACGTTTAACTAGCATCACTTTTTTTAATTTGACCGTTATTATTTTCTGCTAGTTGCGTAACTATAGGCTACAAATGTCAATCGCTATCGAAATAATTGCAGTGGTGTGCACTACGGGGCACACGGTGTTCGAAATCATAATAATATTTATTTAACAACATTGTGTTTTTTAAAATATATATTATCCACCTTTACACCGGGGTGGTAAATTATTTTTTAAGATGTATGCGTTCATATTTTTTATTGGACCGAAATATTATAACAATATATAATATAATAACACACGAATATGCGAAACAATTTACTGAGCCTATTTATATGTCTTAAGACAATTATTTATCCGATATATTTTATTGTGTGTACAAAAAGATTACTTACAGAATAATATGTCATTTCAAAACCCTCATCAAAATATAACAGTCTGCGCTCATACATAATATTCCGAACTTAATTTATTGATAAATATACACTGTCAATTCACGACCAATATAATATTTGGAAAAGAATTTATAATATATATATTTTTTTTTATCAAAACTCGTTCTATAATTAAATTACAATAAATAAATCATTCCGAACGTAATGATAGATATTTATGCTAAATATATATCCGTTCACGCTATTAATAATCCCTTTAAAATATATTAAAAATAATAAATTTGGGATTTTATGTAGGATGTAGCATTGAACAAAAATAAAAACGTCCGAGTATAATTAAATTGGCAGAAATTATTGTCTCTGGCACTCTGGGTTTTTGTTTTAAATAAAGTTTTATAATTGGTAATGACATACTGAGTGAATGTACACGTGATTTCCAAAATAAACTACACCATGTGTAATAATGTAATATTATATTATATTATAATTATTATTATTATTATTATTATTATATTATTATTATTATTATTATTATTATTATGTCTGTTTTCTGTAATAGAAACGCTTATAAAGGATTTAATTAAATTTGTAAGCGCAAGTCAAAATTGAATTTAGTATAATATTCCTACATAATATTATATTAAATGTATCTACTTACAACATTCTTCGCTGGAGATTAAATATACGAAAAATAAGTAAATTTTTGAAGACCATTAAGACCAAATGTAATAAACACAACGTGGATAATTTTAAAACATTTTTCATAGCTTTTTTTTCTCTTACATAACCAACCAACGTTATAATAATATATTATTTAAATTAAACGTATGACTGTATAAGCTAACGCATTTAAATAATTTAAAATAAATCATTTTGGACTTTTTAATGAATATTTAGGTTTTATCTACCTACCCACTTATTAAAATGTTATCAAAATAAAACCCATGATTTTAATCTTACTGAGATTCAATCTCACTATGCCGCAACAATGTGTTTGCATCATGAACGGAAATTAACTCTTATTCATCTATGCGTATATTTTAATATCACAGACGTCAAAATAAGTTAACATTTATGACAACCTACAAATATTATGTAAATATTTCGAAAAATTCACATTTTGCGGACGGACATTTAAAAAAAAAAAGTATATTGTTGAATAACTATTATTATTTTTCAAATTATGTCATTTATGACGATGAATTCATCAAGTTTACGTGGCTATAAAAAAAAAAAAAATTATAATATTTTAAAAGAATTTCATAAGATATTCATATAGTTGTTTTTTTTTTTGTTTATGGTTTTTTTTTTTTTTAGTTAAGGCTTCGACAACTGAGGCCATTAGCATTTTACTGTAGGGGAGGGTACGGTTAGTTGGAGCAGAAAACCCGGGTGGTCACACATCCGGGAACTTGTGACACCCGGCACTCAGAACACGTTTATGACCGAATCCAAGCACCAATATAGGCCACAATATAGTTATCATATGGGAGTATGGGACTAACTTAACTATTAAAACAACAGTTCATTCAACTAAACTTCTTTAATCGTCACCACATACTGAACATGTAGGCGTCTTCCAGTTATTACCTTGTTGGGTGCCGGATTATTATCTCTGTTATTAATTTTAAAAAAACTATCTCAACAGTCCAGTTAGAATTGATTTATTATTTCCATTTGATTTGATTTAAAATAAATTTTATTGGACTGCGAAGAAAATCAAACGATTTTTAACATTGATGTGGTTCACGCTGAGGCAATTTATTTTTTAATTAAATTAATTTCGCCGTCTAATTTGTAATCGAAAACTGTAAATTAATGAGTGTCTTTCGATTCCCGAGCGTAGTCCAATCCTTTACATTACGGATGTACAAAAATCTCGACAATGGTTTTATCGACGCCTCAGTAAAACTAATCCATTTCCTCTTTTCACGCCCGGTGTTGGCAGAACGTTTCTTTCGGTCGCAATTTCCGTTCGGGTGACTCTTTCACGCCTCTCTGTCCACCTCTGTATCACTAGTTTTCGCTTTGTGTGCACTTATATTCTCTTCCGATCACATTCTCTGCCGCAATATTCAAAATGCCGACATTTTGCATTTAATTTAGCAGGTTGGGATGAACGTGGATAAAACAGAACCGATCGTGCACTGCGATGGGACGTGGGTGAATTGTCGATCGGAAGGCTTGTACCTACCACGGGTTTCGTGCTCTATCAATATCTCTTATTGTGTCGGTCCAAAAACACATTATGCCGTCAATGTACGCGAAATCGCCATGTTATCCATCAACTAGCTCGAACCTCAAAAGAATGAATAATAATAATAATAATAAAAAAAAATGTATGCCATAAGAAGAGCGATTTTTCACTGCATAAAAATATAGGGATGAAAATTACTCGGACACGATGATATTTTTACCCACGATAGTAATAATGCAAAATAAAAACGTCAAAAAATATTTGTGCATTTTATACGATCATTTATTAATAATATTTGTATACACTGTTGATAAAACCGAAACAAAATATAACCATAAACATTGAATTATGCATTATTATGCATAATGAATTCCATTACTATGTATATAAAGACTGACGTTAAAAATAAAAAGAAACTATTATACTGATACATATTATAACATTATATATGTGTACTTATTTAACTGATTTATAATCTTTGTGCTGTGGGCTAACCTTTTTATATTTTAAGACAAATCAGTATTTTGATAATAATAACATAATATGTAAGATAAGATAACTTTAGATAATAAATCATTATATTAGGTACTTATTTTTATTATATTATAGTTATATATCAACACATAATATTATATTATATAAAAACAGTCAATGGCCAAACATCCGGGGCCCAAATAATAATATAAAATTGTGTTTGATGTCGACATATCAAATACAATAGATGATAAAATTGCATGGAAATACACAAACGTATGTATTAAATTTATTGATTTAAGTCCATGATAAAATCTAGTAACTTATACCAACACATAAATATACAGTATTATTATGTACCACCGTAATTACCAAGTACTAAGAGTCTACATGAAACAACTTAACTAGAATAGTTTGAGTAAATGTAGCGCAATAAACGGAGTTTAGTGACTTGAATTATTTTTTCTATTTTTATATCAATCGTTGAGAAATTCGCCACAGTTCTTCATTCAACTTTCGCACGAAATTATATAATAATAATATACGCATAAAATATATGTATATAGTTGTAAACAAAATAATTTAAATATTCCTCACAAAAATATTGTCAAGAATTAAATTAATCTCATCGCAACGGGTTTTTGTTTAGAGTGTTAGAGGTGTAGCAGGTATCAAATTGTCGAAAATCGTATTTATGTCCAGAAATATAAATTCGTTTTCATTGTCCAAATTATACTGTTATTTTTTTATGAAATTTAAAGTCTAAGTGTATCTATACATTCGTGTTATTTAAAACGTGTTCAATAAGGTAAATTACATTTTGTTTTCCAAGAAAAGTTACATAAAAGTGTCAGTATAGGTACGTACCTACACTATTGTTGTGCAGCGCAGCAGCTCAGTCTGGAATCGTATTATTTTCCTCTAACTGCAGGCCCTGGGACTGTAGACACAGGAGGAAATTAGCCGTCTTACGCAGGCAGTCACTAACTCTAATATACCTTTATCAGTTTAAATCTAATACAACAAAAGTATAAAAGTGTTTTCAGTGTTGTGAGACAATTACTTCTAGTTTTCGGAGATACTATAAAAGAATGAGTTCGGCAAAGTTTCGTATACGATACAAAACTATAAACGTAATACTAAATTAAAATTAATTGACAATTTGTCACCGTTTAACTTCCGTTTAATCACGTTGATAACATTGCATTATTGTTAAATTAAAAAATGTCACGTTCATAACTCACAGTATTATGAAAGGTAATTAATAAAAGAGTCTCGATGTTATTTCAAATTTATTAGTTGCATTACCTATCGTAGTGTGTGTTTTTAAAAACAAAAATGCTTTAGTCATCATGAAAATATAAATTATCCTAAATTCGTTTTTAACTTGATCATATTTTAGCATGCAGAATGTAATATACAGTACTGTAATTTTCTCGCGTAGTAATGTCAATACATAATATTATGTTATTAGAAGCTGCTATATAGTTTGAAGAGAAAATTGTTAAGAATCCTTTGACGATGGCTAAATTAAATTTTTATAAGATGCTGTTAAAATATAATAACTATGATGTAATAAATAAATACCAGTAAAATTACTTTTTTAAGTAGATACAGCGCTACACAGTACAAAATCTTAGAAAATCATTATATTTCGATTGAAAATTAGGTCTACCTAGTTGAAACATGGATGGACATTTTTTTATATTGCCTAAGCGTAAAATAAAATAAAAATATTTTATGAAGAAATGAAAACATTTATGATAGTACAAAAATCTTTTTTTTTATGTCTTAGTTTATCATCACAAAACATACTATGATTTGCATTAGCACATACGTCCAAGTGACCCACCAAAGTATAATTGAATTAGTTCTTTTTTTTCGTAAAAGCCATAATTTTGATATGAGGTAATAAGTTTTACACATGTGTAAGGAATATCGATGTAACTTCCAACAAACAAAAACGTAATATAAAATAAAACTTGTGATATCAGTGATTTGGGACTTGGGTACATTCGGTACTTTGGTTATTGATAAAAACATCTATGATAATATTTATTATTATTTTATGGTTTTTTTTCATTTTTTTTTTCAAGAAATCCTTAATATTTCATATTATTTTTAAGAGTTCGATTTGGCATACTTTCAAAATTAAAACATGTGTTTGATGAATACATAAAATAATTTTTTTTCAGACACAATTCTACTTTTATAGATCGAAATTTGTATAGTACCTAATCCGTTATTCTGAAAAGTAAACCATTCTCCGTTCCAGTTAAACTAATTAAATTTATTTCTCTGCGCAGAAAATATTACAAAACACCATCAAAATATAAATAACATGACAAATTATATTATTTTGAACAAATAAAAATATATATATAAAGTTGATTTAAACCAAATTTCTAAACAAGTGAGCTTAACGAAATAGTGTTTTTATACTGAAATAGTATGCATTCTAATTAAGAATAATATTGTATATCAGTACAAGATATAATATATATATTATTAGTGTATACAATAGTTAAGTTATTTCAATACTATACGAAAGGTATACATAAAATGTAATATATATTTACCAGATTAAAAGGGATGAATAGAAATTCGATTGCGGCATTTTAGAAAAATCGTGCTTAACATTCCACGTTTGTAAAAAGTCTTAACCATCGTAAAATGTACACTTGTATATTATCAAATATTTATCATTATTCTATACCTAATAATGTACCCTATTCTGATTTCATAATTTAAAATTATTTTTGATACTGTTTCATTCAGTATTCATTAATCTATTGGACAAGTTTTCTCCTGTGTGGTTATAATATAAATTTTCTCGTTACTCTCTTCGAGTAAATTTGCACACATAACCGTAAGTACCATTATCATAGAGAACTTGCATTATAGTACCTAATACACGTACTCCATAATATAATCCCATGGCGAATAATTACGAAGTTCAGACATGTAACAATGTAAAGAAATAACCATAAAGGTCACATATTTTAGCTTCTTATATTCAAATCGTATTAACAAGGCGTAGTGCATTTTTAAGATGTAGCGTAAGCCCAAGCCTAGTTTCATAAATAATAGGACATTTAAAGTATTTTATTTTCAAAACTTTAAATATAAATTTTGTTTTAAAAGAAACCAGCAAAGAATACAATTTAAATTCGTATGTACACTTTTTGAAAATTACGACTTACAATTCTTATTTTGTGTTTGGCGCAGAGAAATTTGGTTTTAATGAGGAATAGTACTAATTGCCCACACAATATTCATAATAAATTTATTTTTTTTGTATTTTAAATATTTATTATACGATCTGTAAATGTTATTTTTTTACAATAAGTTAAGTGATGTTGAGGAATGCAGTCGACTGTAATCTTAAGAGAAGAATTGACGGAACTTCGTATTATATTCATTAGATGTATTGTTTTTTTTTACATAATTGTTTATTGGGCAATCTGTAACAGTAATAGAACAGTAAGCTTAATTGATATAATATTAATACACACAAGAAACGCAAAGTGAAGAGACTTCCCAGTGGAGGTACATCCTAATATTCATATTATCATGATTAAAATGTGTCTGCTGACTGTCCAAACTGCGGGAGATTAGAAAATTCAAATACGCATTATGTTTCGTATTATATTTACACACAAAATTAATATCTCTGAGGAAAAGTAAATAACCACTCCGCGGTATTCTACCACTATTCTTTATAGCCCTCAACTATGGGTATACATTTGAATTATATTATGCGTAGTTCTTAAGTTCTTTGTGTAAACCTAAGACTCGAATATTAACTTTAATATTAAATTATTACGAATGTCTCAATTACTACAGTTTGTTTATTCTAACTCCTTTCTTGTGTTTAGTTTTCAATATTTTATCTTTATCAAACACGCCACGTATAATATAAGATCATTTATAAATTTGAATCCATTATTCAAATTAATAAAGGATACTGTGTATATAGGTGATATTATAATCATTTTATACTTTAAATTTAGTGTTTGACTGTCTTGAGATTTGTATCACACATTGTTTCAATTTCAAATGTCTACGGTCAATAAATTAGTTTAATTTTTATTTTAACCGTCAACCTAAAAATGAATCTCATAAAAATTATTAGCTGTTAGATATTTCATATCAAGCATCTAATTTCATTTAGAAAATTATTTAATAGTAATTTTATTTATCAAGATGAACTATGGCCATTAGCTGTTTTTATTGTCTGTAGGGAGATAAACGATTGGTTGGAACACGTTTGTATGTGTGGCAAGGATTTGTAGCTAAAAATCCCGGGTGGTCACCCATCCGGTAGCTAGCAACACCGACCTATACGTACATTCAGAGCATTTCCACAGTTGGGTGTACGGACTGCGCCACACCAAGCCACGCAATGTGTTTAGTTTAATTATTATAATATGACATATCACGTATGGTCGTCTAGGTAATGGATAGTTATATTAAAAAAGTCACTAAGCAAACATTAAACTTTAAATACAGAATTAAAATACATAGTCATATCTAATTAGAACTAGAATACATTGGTGTGTTTTTTTGCTAAGTCCTTTTACAAATTCAGTTGGAAATGTACACGAAATTTCTCATATTGATGCGCATGATCTATTATTTGTTTTGCATATCTTTGCATATTTTTGCATATTTTAAGTTTATGCATTTTATTGCATAATTTAACTAAAAACACAAAGAATGTGTGTTTCACATGGTATATTTAAATAAAAGTAGTGTATAAATATAATAACACGCCCCTATATTACGCTCCTAAATTCAATATCATAAAATCTATGATTTAGTCTTAGAGGTACAAAATGTAAAAATATATTAAAAATGCCATGAATTTATTTAAAAGTGAGACTAAGAAAAATGATTTAGCTTACTTAAAAGGAAACTTTATTAAATTTGTTTTGAAAGTATAAGAAGCTTCTCTTTAATTTAACGATAGTTTGAAAAATATCAGAAAATTAATTTTATATTTTATTATAGTATGATTGTACTTCATATTTTTACACATTTTAAGAAAATTATAAAATCACTATTTTATATTACAGAATATAATGAATCCTAGTTCTTTTCGTAATTACTTTCTTTTAATATTAAAATTAAAATGAACACGCCAAATGATTTTGTCCACATTTGATACTAATGAAAACAACATTGTTAACAAAATGTGTATTTTATAAGTACCTAAAAAGTAGTATTGTATAATATTAAAATTTAAAGTTATTTACAATAAATATAGATCTCAATAAAATACTATACTGTATTCAGGGTAAGAGCGGTACCGGGCGGCCGACTTGTGTGCATGGGCTTCGTTCTGAGTGCCGAACCTGGTGGTTGACTTGGTGGGAAAGCATCTGACCGCCGCCGCCGAACGAAAACCGGTACCGTTCTTATCCTGAACAGAGTATAATATGTATTGTATTACTTATATTAATCCAGCTATGTTTATTTGTCTACATTTTTAGGATTTTCCATTTAATTATAAGTCAACTATACATATTGTGTTTTTTTTAATGCATACTTTTAGTTTTGTCAGAACTACACACAGAATAATTTGGAAAAAAAAATCTATAATAATAATAATTTCTGAATTTCCCTTTCACTGCTTCGAACGCGTAGACCTCTTATAGTCTTATACTAATAAGACAAGAAGTGATTGCATATTGAACGTGAAAACGTAGAGGGCGCTTTTCGGTGACTGAGTGACTCATATGTAGGTAATGCGGGGTAGTACGGTAAGATAAATAGATTATTGTATTTTGTCGTCAAGACAGCCTACATCACTGCAAGATATTTGCATGTCGCTCGTAAGGCTGTTGTTATACACGGTTCGTGCCTATATTAGTAAAAGGTCTATCATTTATAAAAAAAAAAAAAAAAAACATTAAATTTTTTGATTAATGTGACAACATGTACATATTGTAGTTGATTAAAAAAATCAAATCTTTACTAATATAAATCATACTTATAATTCTATACTTAATGTTCTAAATAAATTCTAACTAATAAAATGGTTTACTGGAATACATGAAGTTTAATGCTTCCCAAAAAAATACAATATGCTTATTGATCTACATAGTTGTACATATTATAATGAATCATGATAATTAATAATTTGAATTTGTTAAAACGAATGACATATTTTGTTATAAGCTATAAATATCAATAGTTATGATAAAATATGTGATTTTAGATAATTAGTTATCTTTCATTATTATGGTTTTAAATTTGTTTGGTAAATATTATTGCGTATAACGTACTTTTTTGGGAATATAATTGCGTACGATTTTCCGAGAAATTTTGACGTTTATTTCTACTACATCTAACTACTAATTTTATGATGAATACAACTAACTACAAATTATTAATAACTAATTATCTATTTACGATTGACTAATGCAGTTTTTTAAATTTTAGAATTAAAAAAAAAATCAAATTATAATTAATTATAAATTGATACTCTAAATTGGTACCTGTAGCAAATATAGATACACACTCGTCAAATATTTGGTTAAATCATATACTCAATATAATGGCTTGAATAGTTTGATCTAAACGTATATTTTTTGTTTTCGATAATAATTGTCGATTATAATGTACAACCTGATTGAATTTCGTAATATTTAAAAATAATTTGAGTTTTTCATAATAACTGGTCTTTTGTTCAAATTGTTTTTTTTCCGTGGTGCCTCATATGAAAGAAAATCCGGTAATATTGCACAAGAATCTTAGGACAGAAAATGGGCAATCGTATACCTAAAATATTACACGATTTCATACGCTCAATAAGAGCCGTACGCAATCGTGTTGTACCCAAATTATTATACCCATAGAATCTCTAACTGAAATTAAGCTGAAACCATAACTAACATTCCCACCAACATGTATACATCTGCCCTGCTAATAATCTATTTTGTACGACTGTACATTTAATTTAATAGCAATAAACACTTTTGAAATTGAACTATATTTTATATAATTGGATCTTGATGCTTTTATGTAAATTGTTATCATGATATGTAATCAAATTAGTAAAACGGTATATTGTCATTTTAAAATTCAAGACTATTTTACCTCACGTGAAAACTAATTTAATTGTTCCAATCTAAATTTAGTGTTGATGATCGAATTCGTGAACATGAAATTTTAATTACGACGGGGGAATATATATGGCTGCAAGGACTACATATTATTATCAATGGATTTTATTTTTCTCACAGCGATAAATTACTGAAACAAATTACGGACAATCATTAAATACACATGTGTACATAGTTTCAAAATAAATTTTAATGTGTTTATTTCAGCAGTTTATCGTGAATATAATATTATTTAGTCAGGATAACAGTAAATTGTAAATGAGTATAGAAAATTTTTCTAAGTCGATTTCAAAATTAAATATTATTAATCGTGTGAAGTACCTCAAAAACTTTAAACTATTATATCTATATTTTGTTATTAATTGAAAACCATTTTCGAGAAAACTGGTCTCACGTATGCTTTAATCACAGAGTCGTACACGTTATGGATTTTATTCGACATAGAATTATTTTTAAAAATCCTTTGGCGAAAATATTATACATGGATAATGTCTTGAGGATGTTTAATAATATTTATATTATACAGGGTGATTTTGTAAACATGCTCACCCTATTTTTATGCTTAAATTATACATCCCTATATATTCAAATTCTGATTTTTAGCATTTTTAAATACACATTTCGTATACTTGAGATTCTTTGTTCCACATAAGAATGATCCTGTGACAGTTTTTTCGATTTTAATTATTCAGATGAAATTTTTGTTGAGCATTTTTATGTACCTATCTAAATCAAAATTCGAACGAGTAATTTTTGAGTAATATAACTTTGTGTATTAAAGATAATATATCTATGGTGTAATGGGTTAAGTAGATTTGGCGGCTTAATGAGTTGAACATTATAGTAATTACTTTTGATCTATCAATATAAATAATATGTAAAAATGATCTAAATATAACGAATACTACATAAAATATTACGTATAACTTATATATTTTAATAAAACCATATTTAAGGATTTATCATCCTTAGTGCAAACATTTTAATAACTCAGAAGACAGAAACTTTTAATTACAATTTTGATTAAGATACATCGATGTTTTCAAAAAAATTACCCTCCTTATAATTTAGAGTAAAAAGGAGAGGAGTTCTCATTTGAAAACTAGATGTTTGTATCATCCCTGTAACGTTGAAAATATTATGGTCTTTAGATATATACTTATAAATTATTAAAAAAAAATTAGAATTTGAAATAAATATAATATTAAGAGAAAAAATGGGGGTGATCCAGCTTGGCGGCGGCATCCTGTATACATTATAATCAAAGCGATCTAATGCGGACGACCAATTTAATTGTTCTCGATGGGCAACAACGGAATTGGACTTTAGGTTGCTCGATGTATGGTGGAATAATAACTGTAATTATAATACATACAGTACACATGGCAATTCATGGAATTAGAGACAATCGCGCGTATAATACGGTTAGGGTATAATACTGTATCGGACACAATGATAATATGGCTTGAACATAGGTACACATAGATGGTAATAATATATTGTATAAAAACGGACAAAGTCCACACATACGTGGCTTATCTATACGGTCCTGGGCGTGGAGCTTTCACAGCAGGGTTCCCTAAGGTCGACCCCGTACGGGCTGCAGGGTTCATTAGTCGATGCGATCTCTTACAAAAAATGTGTCTTATCAGAGCAGGCGGCGCACGCAGTGGTGTGGTCTTCCATCGACGTGGCCACAAATATTTTAACGCGTGAGGTTGAATTCGACCGGTGGCTCCAACCACCGCGTTATCGCCGATGGTTTGAAACGTTTTGTTTCTGTCCAATTTGAATGCACAATAAGATAATATGCGGAAACCAATACTATATACACTACAGTACAACTACACCACATAACATTGTTACATTGAAAACATAGTATTATTTATTTATTTTTATTATGTCTTATCGCAGTATAATATACAGAACCGAATATGCTAAGAACAGCTGTTATACTAATTAGGTACTATTATACAATACACATAAATACAATAATCTAAATCTAAACACCACGATATCATTATCACTTTATATTGTACTATTTAACTAGCTGCACCAAGGACCAGTCCAGTCCAGCTAAACGCGTCAACTGTTTTGAAAATCATACAACTACAAGGGGTGTCAGTTCTACCAAACTATACTAAATCGCCACAAAATCAGGTCTTCCAATTCCAAAAAAATTATCACACATACAAAAAACTTATTCCCCGAGTCCCATTGACCCCTCTCAATCCATCCCATCATATGCTGCTGCTACTTCTGGATCGAAACTAAACACTAATCCGCAAAACTCAAATTTAAAATTAGCTCTTTCAAAATTCCTATCCGATTTAACCTCCATAATAAATTCTTTTCTTTCCGCTATATTATTAACCAATTAATTATGACATCTACTTTTAATATTATTTCTATTATTATATACACTAATGACTAATATTCCGTTTTGTTTATTTCTTATCTGACATTATTATCTTATTTATTATTATATCGTTATGCTCATTATGTTTAGTTACTAATTATTTCTTAGTGTATCAATGTATCTATAAATATTGTAATAGTTGAACTATAATAGTTTATACTGAAAGTTCTAAATAAAAAAAAAATAAATACTATTTAACAATATTATAAAAAATGATTTCAGCCTGGCTGAATCATGATAAAAAATAAAAATAAAAATAATTTAGTAAAAAATTTAGTTAATCAGTTTTGGCGTCAAGTAGAAGTGTACTATGATTGTTGCTATTATGTCAAATAACCATAAAATCAATAATGTTGACTGCAGACAATATTATTGTTTTGTGATATTTTTATTTATAGTTCAACAAAAATGTCTTATTGTGCAAAAATACTCAAAATTATAAACACGTATTTAAAAGAAAATACATTTTTTTTTCATATTTTTTGTATCTAGGTATATTAGTAAAAAAAAATTGTTTTTTGAATATTTAACTTTCGTATTATTAATAAGAATTATTTACTTGTATTTATATTCCCTCCTATTTCAGATTTAATATTATATTTTAATTGGTAATCATATTATATTCTCAAACAAAAAATTTCCGTTTCAATATGTCAAATTGTTCAAATGGTTTGTTGAAGATTTATTTTGTATATTATAGTATTTAAAATATTAAACACTTAATATACTAAAATATATTATTTGTTGGTAATTTAACAGACAAATTCTTTATTTATAATACCGTATAGCACCTATTGGTACAACATTATTTTCATTTTAATAATATTCGCCATAGTTCAAATACAGTCTCACAATATTTCGTACGTACACTAGCTCGATAAATCCAACGCTTTCCGTAGATTTATGTGTATAATATAATATGTAGGTCTACGCAATTCTATCCACGCCGGGCGTACCGGTCAGAAAAGAGCTTCGGGTCGATATAGATAGACTTGAGGGGCAACACTACGGGAAAAAAACGTTCAAAGAAATTCTGGACATTTTTATATTATTATCTCCTTTGGTAACGGCAGCGGTGGCGATGGTGGTGATGATGATAATATTACAAGCATAACCTAATAAATAACAACTATGCAACAATATCGACAACGGCGGCAACAACAACAACAACAACCTCGGAAAATCTCTGTGTACCTGCACAGCGAAGTGTGTATAATAATATTATAATAATATAAAACGTCGGGAATAAATATCGAGTGCCCGTACATTATAATATATGGACACAGATATCGTATAGGTGCGTGTATAACATCAATCCCCTCTTCGTCTGTATTATTATTACAACCCTTGGCCGAGCACAAATGGGGGGGGGGAGTGCCCGTAATGTCTACATAACATCGCATACATATATATTGTATACGGTGCGCGATAAGGGCGCAACGTGCATATTATTAAGTGCTGTACCGGCGAGTGTGCGCGTGGGTCTCGGTGTGGTCCCACACAGGGCGTGTGTGTAGAGCTGGCGCGTTACAGCTGAATGTGGGTCCCCCGGGATCGGGTCCGGAATTCCGGGAATGGCCGAGGAGAGAGTGTTTCAGGGGAGGGAGAGAGTTCGCCCCCAACCCCCCCACAACCACCAAGGCGGGAGTGGCTCGGCGGGGAAAATTTACCGTTTTACCTTTCGCGGCGGGCGGCCGGCAGTTATTCTTCATTTCGTCGAAGAATCTGACGTGAAATATATTTACGGACGAGCAGCGACCCACTCCACTGCCCCCGCCGAGCGCCGTTTTAGCGTTTGTTATATTATTCGCGCAGCGGCGGACGATTTTCCGGGTCGCGCAAAAGGTTTCACACGTTTAGCCTCCGACCACCGGACGAGAGATCCAAGTGCTTGTTTTCCACCGAGTGGGCGTCTGTGTGTGTTTGTGTGCATGTGTATACAAGGTAGTTCACCAAGCACGCTTTCCGTCGGTTTTTAATTTGAAAATTAATTTAATCGAAAGTATATACGTCTTCACGACCTTTTTATCAAATACTTGGATACCGCATATTTTAGGCGATGTCCTGAGAGGTGCGTCGTCCTGGCACCCGTAAATCTTCAAACTCCCTAACCCCCTAACATGTCTCATTTTTTTGTACCCGATTTGTACCCATTTGTCCAGAGGCTATACCAACTTATTTTATCCAACATGCAATAACAAAAATCATTTTTAGATTTTTTTTTAGAATGTCGGTGTACTCAAATCATTATATTTTGTAAATTTAAGTTATTATTCTATCAACATTATAGATGGATTTTATGAAAACTGTCCTAGTGCAATACTATAACTACCCGTACTAGATTAAACAAATTGTTCTATTTTAAAGATAATCCGTAAAACAATTTTTAAGGATTATTATCCTTATAATAGTACCTATACACATCTTTGAAATAATTATTCGTTTGGATTTTGATTTAAAATTAAGATGCTTAAAAATTTAGCTTCATCCGCTCAGTAATGAAAATAAAACAAGTTTGGTTCTCAATCAGCCAATAACATTATTATACAATAATGAATACCTACATTATATATTTAACCTGGATAATAACATCACGACGATATCGTCCTGGTGCCGGATCTCCACGAGACCAGCTAGGTACTGGAGACCATTAATGATTTTATTCTTAACCGGTTTATATGCTATAAAAATATACACAAACGCTTCATTTTCATTTACATTTTAATGCACTATTTTAATAATATTATACTGTTTATACTCCAATCTATCTTCTCCGGTTCTTTCAAACTTTGGAAACTGTCGCTTGCAGTGCGTAATATTCGATTAGTGCGGGTCACATTCCCCGAGATGACGTGGGCCGAAATACTTGCTATTATTATTACAATATAGTTATTACCGTCATTATTTTATTGATGTTAGAGACGCTTAAGTCTCGCCGAAAACCAATTTTCTCGCGTGTCAATATGCCGCAGTGGATTTTCGATAATAATTAATATTGGTTTCCGCTTGTCCCAACCATTTACGTGTGAAGTGCCACGTTCCTGGGATAATAGATATTCCAATCCGATAGAAAGCCGTCCGTGTCATTATAATTTACATTATACCGCGTCGATTACGTACAAAATGTGATTTTACGTCACCAGGACTTAGGTGCCTTGTGTCATTCATCGTAATACTATGATGATATAACAGCGATGAGAGAGTTGCGATCCGCACAATATTATGAAAAATTTGTGAGAGCCACGAGCGGGAAAACTCCAGGTTCTCGACTATCGTAAATAGGATATTATATAAGATATCAAATGTAGTGAAATGTTTGTAGGATGCGAATCATTATAGAAACCACGGACTAAGATATTATAATGAACTGAAAACGAGTAGCTGATCAGTGGCCCCCGAATGTATGACGTACAAGATGCAAGTGTGGAGGGGAGGTCGCAAACTGCAATGGGCATTGAGGGTTTACAACGCCATCTGTATAAAACAGGAACTGAGGTACAAACGTGACTCCAAATAAAACCACCGTTAGCGCTGATAACATTCAATGCCCAGTTTTGATGATAACAGAGGGACCTTTTGCGGGACTTCTCCCGTCACCTGCCCACGCTGTCTTTTCCAGTCCATTATATTATCAGCTTAGTCCTTGATAGAAAGTAAAAACACACAGTAATGTAATATTAAATATATTTTGTACGGGACGAGTTTGTCTTCATAATATAATGCCTATTATATTAAATAACACAATATTATATATTTTTTTGTAACAATAGTAAAAATGTTTTGTGTCTTACTATAAAGACGTGAGCCGCACGCGAGTCTGTGACGCGAGCCGCGGTTTGGCTACCCCTGCTGTATAATAATATAATAACGACAGTGCAACTCTGAAAATATATCGTGTTCTTATTATAATAATGGTATAGTGAACTTGATGTTTTGTTACGACGGGGATGATTAGTCCAAACTGTATAGAAATGTTCGATTCCGAATGGAGCGAGGGATGATTTGGTTTTGTAACGATGTTATTCGTTTTTTTGCGATGGTGAATACATCGAAAGTTTTTTTTTTTTTGTGCGGTACTCCTTTGCAGCCGATGTGGAATGTTTCTTACGGTTGCCGAAAAAAATCGAGTAAAACGTTAAAAATCGATGATGATGATGATGATGTTATTATTATGTAACGAGCACGCGCCAGCTTTATAAAACAATCTCTCGGCCGTTTTTCGGATAGAACTAAACGGAATCGTTTTAATGTTGTGATCTCGATGCTATTTATTAAGCCACCCGACCAGACACTGAACTGATCGAACCATAGTTTTTTATCACTTAATGTTATGTAACGAAATTTCATGAAAATAATTTGAATTAACGTCATTTTAAATTTGACAGAGTGGTCAACATCAAAAGTAACAACTAATAAACCTTTATAGAAAATTAATAAATTGAAAAAATGATTATAATACGTGTAATAAATGTTCACTAGGTAAATACCTAAAAAAAATGAGGGAAAGTGAGGTAACCACTCCGATGTAAAATAGTAGGAGTCGAGTGTACCTTATTATTGAGCATCCATTATAATTGTGTATTTTATTGTACTTATATGTAATTATATTGTGTACAATTTTAATTCAATAATAAATCATTGTACACGGTGAAAAAATGGATTCAGACCGAACATGGTCTAACTTTTTCGTATTCAAGATTATCAAAAAATTTTATTCTATTAATAACAATAATATTTTAGCAAAGCATTATGTTTACAAAAATATACAACAGTGTAAAATCAATACACCCATCGTTCTGTTCAGAATCTAAAATAATTCATTTGATTTCGATTAACGTTCTAAGAAAAGTTTAATAATTTAATAATATAAATTTTCTATAATTTCATTAGTATTCCTATCATGTATTACCATTCCGAATATAAAAAATAATGTTAAACATTTTCAATATGGTAATGCTATAAAAATCGATTGCATTAAGATTGAATTCCCAAGACTTTTGTACTTATATTTATTATACTTTGCGTGGTTCGAACGTTATAGAATGTTGAAAAAATAACAATTAAGCTTATACGCCGCTGATATAATAATGTTATAACATGAACGCTTGTCAATTTAACCTGCACATGTCATAATATCAACTAATAAAATATGTTTATTAATCGGGTGTTACGATGGAACAGCGGACCTTTTCCAAGGACTTCTAACATTTTCCAATGTAATTACTTGAATTTTCAAATAAAAAAAACCATTATTATATCATTAGGAATCGCGTTCCGATCAAAACGCTCATTTTAATAAAAAATATATTATAATATTGTATTTTGCTTAAAATAATAAAAACGCTTCTATTCGCGTCGTCAATGGCACCGTATATAACAACAAATCAAACCTAATAACTCTAAATAATATAGATTTTCCTTAGTATTAATTAGTTCAGTATTCGTCGAAATAAGCTTTCATTTTAATATTATTATAATCTTGTACGTCGACATTGATTTCTTCGTTGTCGGACATTTATATAAAGTAACACCTTCTGTTTCGCTTACTGTATTCTTTTTTTTTTCGTCCATAAAGTTTTGTTGAGGGTATTATTATTATACAGTGTGCGTGTGATATGTGTATTTTAATTTTGGACCATTTCACCGTTGACCGTATTTATAGTGCGTACCTAAGTGGTACTGTATATATTGTTTTTACGGCACTTTGTTTATTGTTTTTTTCTGTCTCCAAAAAAAAAACACCAATACCATTATAAATACGTTTAGCATTGGCTAACTATTTCATATAATATTATTATAGACATACGTATAATAGTATGTACCACTGAGTCGCTTAAGTGGTGTTTTTTTCTAAAATTATGTGTTGTATTCATGTTTGGTTTAAATAAAATTGTATAAATACCGATAAAAAAAAAAGAGTTAATTTTCATTCTAGATTACCTACGATGGTTGTTTTGTTTATATCAACTTCATATTTGCACTAAAACCTGGTAATAACTATTATAAAACTTTCTACTTTAATAGAACTATAATGTATTTATTTGTGAACCAGAAAATAATTATCCCAGACTCTAGAGACTTAATCGTCGCATAGCATTATTTAGTCAAATAATATTATAATCTAAGTAATAAACTTTTTATGTACAATTATTTTTAAAACTTAATTTTTAAATACCCCTTGAAAAAATACACTTAAATCAGTTGTATAATTTCAAGAAAAAACAATATATTATAGTGCCTATAGGTCTATGGTAATTATTGCAGTTGTGTAGTTATTGCATATTATTACAACTTTAAATTATTTTTAACACGGCGTGATGAGTAGGCAATATAGGTACATCACAATACATAATGCATGCATACGTCATTAGTTTGAGCATATTATATTTTAATATTATCATTTACTATAATATTATTCTGTAATATTCGACATCGAAGAAAACAACTAAACAAATGTAGCTTACATTGTTCCCCCATTCAATCTAATAACCAAACAGGTGTGGCAATATTTTCACCTAAAAACTGATGTCTGCATCATAAGTGTACAACATAAAATATAAACAATTACTAAAATAATACGCGTTTTATCCAAAATCATTTATTTTCGTTTCACATTAATTCATAGATCACTGCACGCGACGAAATAACTAAGATATATAGGTGCATTTGCTATGAGTGTATAAGACTGTTATACAAGGTGACGTCGTGATAATATAGCTAAGAATTGGATGTGACGTGTTATGTTTTTATACGAGAAAATTATCAACGATGCCATTTCCACAACAATTCTGAGTGAAATGTAGTGATGCGATAGTATCAATGACACTAAACTCAAGTGTTATATTATGTTTCTTGATTGTTTGGGAAACAATATGAATTCAAAAAGTTGATGAATTCAGTGAGTTATATAAAATTCTAAATTGACGTATTATAATAATATATACATTATAGTACCCATTCAGACACCATCTTATTTTGAAAAATGTTTTAATATAAAATATAAATGTGCATATTATTATTGAACCGATCGTTTTTAATCCATCGTAAAAAAACGCACCAAATCTTAAACAAAATGAAGATTTATAATAATCATAATATATAAATCCAAAATATTATACATTGTACGAATTTTAATTTATTTAAACATTAATTGAAAAGTTCAATAACTACATACCTAATATTATTTTTCGAGTAGATAAATAAAATATGAATTTCAGAAATGTTTTTCGTACACAGTCACATCAAATAATAATTGATCGTTTAACTTAGGTAACGGTTTTAGATTTGAGCACCAATTTTTATTTTACACATTATCAGTACCTATATAATAAGGCTACAATTAATGACTGTAAACTGTTTGAAACTCTTAAAAAATTAAATTATGGTAATATTTTCAGTATCAGGTTTATGTTGTACCTACATATATACGGGTTGTACATGTCTGTAAATATGTATAACATCGTTTACATAATACTACGTTAGTTTAAAAACCCTACGGACCTTCAAATTAATATGTACTTAAATTATTACGTAATTTAACAAAACTGATTACGAAGTTTCTAGATGAGAACACAATGTTATATGTGTTATAATATGTATTCCATTTTACCACATCACAGTTAATAATTGATGAAACCCAGAGATAATAGTATTAATGAAATTGTATTATTTATATTAACTTCAACATGGCTGAATGTTAGAAATGTGAAAATTCCTTTTATTTAAATACAATTTGTAAATCTAATTATCATAAAAAGAAATCATTTTATGAGAAACGTATGAATTATTATAGTTTCAAAATAATGTTTAACTTAAATTTAGCTAAAAAGCACTTAGCAATAAAATTGAAATACAATAAACATTTATTCGTTGACAGCAGGGTATAAATATTTATAATGCATATACTAAAATATATGAGACTTAAGTTCATATAATATTATAAAATCAAATAATAGAAATAAATAAGTAGACAATTCATTTTCGGATTTTGAGTGGAGCGATGAATGTATTGGGTTTTCAATGAGTAATTTTTGTTCTGTGTTTGACGCAACCTTTAGCTTTTAAGAGCAGCAAAACTTCTTTTATCTACAACTTTGATGGTGGTTAAAGCTATCTAAAATTGGAAGAAGTTTGAACTTTTGGGGTCCAAAAGTAATATTTAGGTACTTCTTAAAAGTTATTTTCAAAATGATCGGTGGAAAAACAAATTACGGAATAAAGGAAATAATATTTATTTATGAGCGTTTAATGTTTGCATTTTTATGATATTCAATATCATGAAAATTAGCAAATTATTTTCAAGTTTAATATTTGTAAAATGTTTAATACCTTTGACTGGATTAATTACTATATGAATCCTTTCAAGTTCGTTTACTGGAAATAAAAAATAAATAGTTTAGCATAAAGCCGTATACATCATTCTGTTATGATCGTATTATATTGTAATTGTACGATTTGTGTATTCAAACATATTATAAATATTTTCATTAGATAACCAATTTTCATTATTTTGTAATTATTCAAAATAATTTTATCTTAAAACATTGAAGTATTCCACTATTACTTAAATTAACATTTTCTCAACCGATTAAATTTTCAAAACATTTAAATTAATATTTTAATATGTTTTTAGGCATTTGACATTTTCCTATTTTTGTTCATTATTTTCTGTGTCAAAGAAACATTTTACCTATGTAATTTTGAGGACGTTTCTACAATTTGTTATAGTGTATTTCACTATATTTGTTTCCTTCAACTTATACAAAAGTTGCTGATTAGATAAAAATAATACAATTTGTTTCATAATATACATAGGTAATAGGTATGTATATACCTATATTCAATGTTATTTAGTTTTGGAATAACTTACTAGACATTAATTGAATCAATATCCAATTACACACTACTCGAGAAATGTCCTGTATATATACGTTGTACGTTCAAGAGTTTAAAGCTGAATTATACTACACGGACGAGCTTATCCTATTAAAATAAGAAATATCTTAGTACTTGGATCGATTTAACAACGAATGTAATTCGAGTGCTTTGTGGTATCTGCGTCTCTATCCGATTTTAAAATTAAAAATAAACGTATCCAATATTATTCCATTACAAGTACAGTGGAAGCATATCGCAAAGTAATAAACTTTAAATCAACCAGAACAATAAAACGAAATTTCGTGTACGATAAAATTACATTTATGGCATAACTATTTGTTATTCATTCATTTGAAGACCCTGTAAAATATCCATGAATGTACATATTATAGGAATTAAGTTATTTGAAAAGGACGAATAATTGATTGTTTTAAGTTTGGATGTGATATAATAATATTTATATTTTGTATTTATTTTAATGTGGTGGAGAATTCGGATTTATAATTTCCAATGCCCACGTTCAAAGTACAATTATCGCAATTTTCCACCGACTGGTTTTTATCCAAACCATTTTGTAACGCCAAAGATCAATATACAGGGTCACTCTGTTATACGACGCGCGTTCAGTTGTAAATTTATTCGAATAATTTTAGATTTCTTACATTACATACATTTAAAATCCATATTATTATCAAATACCTTCTTAGATTTTCTAGCTATTTAAACATTGGCCTGTATAGAGATAGAAAATGTGATATATTTTCAAAAATGAAAACCTGCACACTTTTTAGAGGAAATATCGATCAACAGATAACGTTATTGAACATTTTTAAGTTTATGACATTAGTTTACAGGATGTTAAACCGTGTGTGCTAAAGATTATGTCTACGAGAGGAGATTAGAAAATAATATGGTGATAATGATTATTTAAACGCCATTATTAAAATCAATATCAATCTATTAGCAATTAATTATTTTGGAAAATTAATTACCCAGTTACGTTAAAATTGTATAGAACATCAAAGTATGTCATTTCGTTCTGAAGAAAACGTTCGAATTACAAAAATTGAAATTTAATTAAATTTACAGCTAATGGATAAAATGGAGGCGAGCTTGCTCGGTGAATTACCCTGTAAAAATTTTAAATTAAATATTCAGCAAACTCATCAACAACAATGAAGTATTTGCTTGGAATAATACCACGTCGGGTCAGATTACTATATACGTGAAAGCCGATGCTACTCTTTTCGAAATTGCCTAGTCACCGTATCACTCTTTAGACATATATTATTTTATACACGGAAACTAGAAACTGAAAATGAATATCGTCTTGATAATTTTATTTTAACAACCCTTATAATAACTTACGGGTAAAAATTAGATCATTTGTTAGACGGAAAGAAAAACCAAAAATATTAGTTTACATGTCTGTTATTTTAAACGGTCGTATTTCCCCGGTCCTAGTTTTTTAGATTTTATATTGATGGTCTCCATACAAACTTGAGCAAACCTCGTGATAACGGGTTTTAAGTTTCAAGTTTTACAACCGTCCGACAGCCTATATCGTTGTGTAACATCAATTGGATTACACTCAGGAATTTTACACGACTAACAATATTATTAAAAGTAGGTACTCGAAGTACTGATAATTTTGAAAATAAAATATTTTTGGAAAGATAGTTAAACGGTTCAATACTATTGAATTTGGTTATACATTTTATTCAACTAAATTTTGGCTTTGAAGTACGTTGCACAAAGTTAAATATTGTAAAACTTTATAAGCGATGCTATTTATTTATTTTTCACACTACATATTATATTAAAAAGATTGTGCAACGAAAATTACAAAAATTTAATATAACTAATGATAAATGTATTTCTACTAAATCTCAAAGCATTCAAATCTATTTAGTTTAATATTTAAAATCGTTCATCAAAACGAAAAAAATATGGTAAAATTTATATTTTGTATTTATTTTTTAACTATGTAAATTTCAAGCTTCTAGATATTTATTTATCGCGAAACAGGTATTACATTATATTGCTATATAAAATATTTAATTTACTGATTTAAAATATTTATGTGCAAGTGCACAACAAACTACCTATGTGAAAATTATATAACATAAAATGTTAAATACAAACTCCGTTTAACTGCTTATTTGCGTTCTAAATTCTGATTAGACCTATGAATGTATTTTATTTTATAGTAATGTGGGTTTTTTTTTGTTTGTCGCCTTTTAGGGCATAAAAACTATATATGCTTTGGTTTTCTACTTCAACATCTTTTCTAGAAATGAAATAAATGTAATTTTCCAGGGGTCAAAGGTAAAAATTCAAAATATTTTTAATTAACGCCAGGAAACAAACTAAAAGTTATAGAAAAACTAAGAATTTTACGCTTAACTAGTTTCCAAAAAATAAATTTGGTTTTTTATGTAACTCTGAAAAAAATAACCATAGACATATTATTATTAAAAATGTTCACCGAATGTTTAAATTGGAATTTTCTATACATTTTCATTATTTTGACTCTTTTTGAGCTATTTAAAAGCATAAAAAAAATGTTCATTTGGTCATAAACTGGAAAATTTAATAAAATGTAGGTACCTCATAAATCGTTGTTAATGAAAATTAAAAAAAAAATTAAGCATAAACCCATAATAATTTCCTATGAGCATCTGAAGTTAAACATTTAACAACATTTATTAAAATCACAAACATTTTGCACATTATTTTGAGTTGGAAATTCATTAACATTTAATATATTATCTAAAATTTGAAAATGTAACACTAGATTTTTCATAAGTTTTTCTCTATTTATAAAAAATGTTTCCTAAAAAGTCAAATTAATTTTTTATGAGCGTTTGAAGTTAGACATTGAATATTCATTCGTAAATTAACATATTCTCATTAACCGATTTAATTATTTTGTTACAATTCAAAAATATTAACCTAAGAACATGACATTTTCACTAAATATTTATTTTTCCCATTTCTACACAAGATACTCGGATACTTATAATATACCATATTCTATACACCTTTACCTTTTCTGTATATTTTGAGCTGTAAATATTTAAAATTTAAAATTATTTTAGATTTATTTTTTTATAAAATTAAGTATCAATACTTTTTTTTAAGTTTTGTGGAAATGCTTAAAATTGTAATATAACAATTGAAAAATATTAAAGATATATTATATAGGTACGATTTTTTTTTGGTTTGTAATTAAATTTCAAATGTTTACAAAATTTATCAAAATCTTGAAAAAATTAGTTAAATTATAAAATGTTCAATTTTAATAGCTAAAATTTAAAAATTTAAATCGAGGTTCCTCATAAATATTTTAAACTGTAACCAAAAAATCTAAAACATGTAAAAATAAAGTTTTTTTGCATACTTATTTTAATTTCAAATTGGACGAAATTAGATATTTAAACGAGAAATTACAATTTAAATTATTTTGTCGTGATATAAAAATATAATTCCCAGGTACTTTAATTTTTTAAATTATTTTATCATATTTTACACACACATTGATGTTTCCAAATGAAGAGTTTTGGCAAAAATTGTTTTGACCTACTATAGTACTATAGTATAATGCCCAATAGAAATTAAATTACTTTAATCACAATATGTTATAGTTAGTATTAATAATTAGTAATATTATAGACTGGCAGACCGTCTTTGCTCAGAATCGTTTTTTGGATACAATTATTTTATATCGTTGAATTCAGATTTATCACATACATTACTGTGACTCATCTAGACACCAAATGTACAGCAGAGCGACCTTTTTATTTTAAAAACGATATTTTTAATAAATGTTCTTTGGAAAATTTAATTTGTTTGTTTTGAATATGTTTATACATAAACATTAATAACGTTTTAGCGAGAGACGTGTAGCAGCGTATAAACATTAAACTTATAAATAATTGTCATATTCCATAATTAAATAGTTTAATATAATATTGTGTATTATATAAGCATATTTGTATCAAAATGTATTTTTTTTTAAAAGTAAAACATCATAAATTAATTTTAGCGATTACTTAAAAAGTATTATTTTTAATATAACAATTAATTGTCTTAAGCGTTTAGTAACTAAATAGTAACTTTTTATCCGCTGAAAAAAACGCA
Source organism: Sitobion miscanthi (assembly GCA_008086715.1). NCBI lineage: Eukaryota > Metazoa > Arthropoda > Insecta > Hemiptera > Aphididae > Sitobion > Sitobion miscanthi. The sequence goes on along the minus strand of CM017800.1, from coordinate 9,051,902 downwards.
TACCATACAGGTCAGTAATTAGTGAAATCTTATTGCTGCAGAACTCGATAAAAAAAAATAAATCGACTAGTCTTAACTACAGTAATACAAAAAGTATGTTAACTTTGTAATAAGAAACTACTAAATTAATGTTTAATAATTCAAACAATTGTGTTTCGTCCTCGTGCCTTGAAATAACTATCAGATTTAATAATTATTGTCTGTATAACATTTATCGGTGGCGTTTTGACCGAAGAATATTCTATGAAGAGGAAACATTTTTGTTAGAAATGCCGTTATGGGGTTTGGCTTTGGAAATAAACAATTGTATAATTAAAACAGATTAGCATCGCATCACGTCCTCGAGTTCAAAATCTTGTTGAACAATTGTTAAGATTTGGCTAAATATAATTCTAGTTCTTATAATAATTGTTTTATTAAAATATGAGGTATACATTTCTTTTATATTTTATGCCTACAACACGTTTTGCTAATAACATTTAATTATCGTTGACAATTTTTTCGATAGTATTTTTTACCCATTCAATACGAACATCGACACACATCGAACGGTCGAAAAACGAAAAACTGTTTTAGTTGACAACATCTGAATACCTAATAATATAGTTTCAATACCTAACGAGTATTTTTAAGAGTCACTAAGAATTTTAATTATTGACGTTCAACATTTCTACGATTTACCGTTGTTTTTCCAAACTTTTAACTGCCCAACGCCCATATATATAACATATAGATTTAATTACAACACTTAGATTTCATAAAACTATAAGTATATAACGATTAATCAATTACAGAAGTAGAACAAAAAAAAAAAAAAAACTAAAAGAAAAAGATCGACGTGATTTGTTACGTTAAAATAGTATAAGTATTTTATTTCTAACAACGTACGTGATTATACAGAATGATTCACCAAGCTGCTCACCCACATTTATTCCTATAGCAATTAATATATTCAAATTCTGATATTTGGAACTTTACACAAATGTAATATTTTTAAATTCCGAATTTTTTCGTACTACTTTAAGAGTGTCATGTGGCGATACAATCTTCTGCTTTTCAATCGGAACCCCCCTCCCCCTTTTTACTGTAAATAATATTTTGAAAATGCTGATGTACCTAATTCAGAATGTAAGCTAGAAGTTTCTCAGTTATTAAAACGATCATACTACGAATAATAGTCCTCGTATAATATCTGCCAAACCTACCGTAATGGACTTGGACACAAAGTTAAGTAACTCAATAACTACTCGAGGGAATTTTGATTCTAATACATCAACATTTTCAGAAAAACTATTCGCTAAACAGTAATTTACATTTCACAGTATATTAATGGTGGGTTCTCATTCGAAAAACAAAAGTCTACACGAGACACACACCTCGCGCAGTACGAATAATCTTCAAAAATTTGAAAATAATATGGTCTTAAAGTAATTTTGAAGAAGAATAGGAGGGTGAATATGCTTGGTAGATCAGCCTGTATACACCCATGTGTAAAGTGTAATGTTATAAAAATGAATGTAATAATATAATGCTGCGTTCTTTTCAACTGGTAAACGCGCGGCGTAAATCACTTTATAATAATATATAAACGATATATACGAAACTGTATAAAGTGTTTTTCAACTCAACTCCTTCGGTGTGACGATAATAAAAGGCTTCCCAGTGACCGCGGGCTACAACACACACCGACCACTGTTGCGTAGTTTTCCGCTGTACACGCGCATTGTATACAAGTACGTGATACGCGGTATATATAGTTTGGCCAAATAAAACCGTGTTAAACTCCTAGCACACGTGAATCATATAACAATAATTTAAAACGGTCTTGGCTCGCGGTGGAGAGGTTTTTACGGCGGCGGCGGCGACGACGACACAGGAAGTGAAAAGTGCGATCGAGCATATATATATATATGTGTGTGTGTGTGTATATAGTGGCTGTTGCGGTCGGTCCGGAGGGGGTGGGCCGAGGGGTTCCATATAAAATTCTCGGACAAAGTGGAGGGACACTGATTTAATGGAGTTGTGAAAAGTTGAACTGCGTGAAAACGTCAAAACCACGGTCGCGGTAACTGCAGAGGTGGCGGCGGTGGCAATACAGTCGGTGACCTGCGAGCGGCGTAGAAGACGGAGTGGTAGTAGGAGGAGGAGAAGAAGAAGAAGAAGAAGAAGAAGAAGCAGCAGCGGCGGCGGCAGCGGCAAAAGAGGACCGCCCGGTTCGGAGCTGTAAATTACCCGCAGTGTTTTCGCGTATATCCAACAACTAACGTCGTATATCATTGCAGTAGAACTTTTTGGCGGACGGGAGGGATTCCGGTCGCGTTGTGGCACTCGTTAAAGTTGCCGCCCCACGTGCGCAGGCGTGTGTGCGTGTGGGGCTATTATTCGGCATCCGCATGTACAGTGCGGCCAGTATAGTTTGGGTCACGTGTGTAGTCGTTGTATATATGTATAGCGATGGCGGTGGCTGAGGTAGTCGTAGTGTGCGTATATATATACAGGAGGTGGATGTGGTGGTGGAGGTGGAGGCGGTGGTGGCGGTGGCAGTGATGGGCAAGTTGCTAGGTTTTAAGAGTTATGGAAAAAATATACTGTCGGATACGTAGAGCAGAAAATGCTCATTTAAAATATCGCAACATTACGAAAAATATATTATTATTATAAATGAAATAAAACCAAATCTATTTGATTCGAAGTTTTAACATCCGTCGTACAGCTTCCGGTAGAATTAACATAATACACTTATGGTATATTATTATGTAATGGTATTAGTTTTAGCTTTGCGTGGGCTGCATATATAGGTATGGTAAAATAATATCGAAACACATATTATTATATTCATCGTACATTTTATTTTGCGCATGCAGAAAAACGTCTACGGTAATAATATTAATACACGTATTCCAATCGATAAAGACGAGAACAACAATAAACGAGATATTCATCAGATTATTTATACTTTTAAATTTGTAAAAACCTATTTAGCGTATTTTTAATCGTATGCGATGAAAATTATTACTCTTTTAAACGACTACTTATTATTGAGAATTTAAATTTTTTTTTAAATATTTTTCGTCAAGAGAATAAAATATCTTAAATATTTATTTTTCATTTTTAAACAATATCATAATATGACGTATTGTATGTTTGATATTTTTGAATATTCCACACTTCTCACCCCCCCCCCCCCGGGTAGATATTGAAGTAAATTCCAAAAAAATGAATTCTCATACTATGAATATTTTGCACAAGTGTATTCAAAACGACTTATATTGTGAAAGTTAATATTTTTAATTTAATTTGGTCTTCAACAACCAATCTAACAGAATTTTTTCGTAGTTTGACAGTAATAGTATTTTGATAACATACAATTATTACTTACATAGACATATTATTAATATGTTTATGCTAGATACTTACCTATAATTTTATGTTAACCAAGTTGTCATCATAGTGGGGTCGTGTATTGATACAACAGTATAATATATCATAAGCATGAGTGAAATAGAAATATAATACTACAAATAATTATAATAGAAATTTAAACTTTTTATTCAATAATATGTATACTTAATAATTAAATAAATTATAACTTTATTAGAGAAACATAATAATTTTCAAATCAATTCAAAAAACACTGGAGATAATAATTCAGTTTTCTTACAAAACATTCAGTCTAATTATTCAATCAACTCGCCAGCAAACATGCAAATGTCATTAGGTAATTCTGCTAATTTAGATATATTTTATTGTAATATTAATGATATTAAACAAATATGTGGTATAATTTAATTTTACAGTGTTACGAAATTATGTATTGTTTGTTATATTTTAATATTCATACTATTTTCTTGTGTTTTACTTAGGTACCAAATTATATTATATTCACAAACCTTAAATGTATTCTTATACTCTGTATACATACATTTATTAATTTATAAATATACCTCTACTGTTATATTTAAATACAATTTTTGTAAATAGCGTTTCTTTTCTCTAAATAATTCAATTAATAAATAAATACCATCTTATCCATATGCGCGAGCGTATTCTGCTCGTATATGTTCATGTTCATTATTATATAAGCTAATAAAGCACACGATACGAAGAATGACAATCGATTACATATTTTCCAATAATTGTTCGCTTATATTATGTACACTTTTTCGTTTCCATTCACTTAGACTTTATAAGTATAAGTATTACTTACGTGTAGTTAACCGTTTAGTCGTTATATTCTACGTATACTTATACTGTATGATCGAATTTTAATTTAAAATAAAAAAAATGCATACCAATATTCAGCGACATAATTCGTATATTTGACGTTCGCTCGAAATGCTTTTTTTTTTAAATTAATAAGCATTTTTCTTTCAGCCAAAAGAAGCGAAATAATTTTTTTAGATCTCTCATCGACATACTTTTTAATAAAAGTGAATTTAATAAAATAATACTTTTTTATTAACATTTTGCTATAATATCATGTTCTGCAGCATTGATGATAATTAATTCAATTTTATTTTCCTAATTTATGTTGGACCACGTTTCAGTAAGTCTTTAGTTAAACGACATTAGTATTATAGCTTATATATATATCTAAGTTAAAAACTTATATAAATTTAACGTATTTGATTCAACTATACTTGTACATTACCTATAATATTGTTTATGAATACTTTTTTTCTATTCGAACGAGTACTTTACGGCATTAGTCATTAGAGAGTACATTATTAAATAATATGTTCATTAAATGAATTAACATTATATTTTAAAAACCCTTCAGTTCAAAACAAGTTTGTAATAAAGTTTTCAGATGGATTATTAACATCAGGTTAACGTTATGATAACCAGTGAGGTGGGTTTTATTAGTTTTCAGTCACAGAAAATCCCATGGTATTAATGGGATTAATTTTAGAAAATCGCAGTATTATTTTGGATTAATGTAAGACAGATTTCATAATACCTAGTTGTTCAAGTCAAAGATGAGGATTTTAGATCATTAATTTTAATTCATAAATAGGCAAGTTGTCTGAGAGACAGAGGATACCTGAAATCTAAGACAGTTAAACTCAGTGTGCTGTTGAAATTGCTTTTGTTGTTAATTTAGTCTTCTACGACGAACTTATCTATTATTTCATTATTCAAAAATCGTCAATTTAATGAAGCATATTAGCTAAAAACAATTCCATTAGATTGTTTAATCTATACAATAATGTTGGTTGATGATAATATACTATACAAATTGACAATTGTACTTGGTGAAATACATCCTTATCAATTAAAAATTGGCCCCTATAACATTTGTTTGCTTTATTTAATTACAATTAATTTTCATTCACGTAATAATATATTATTTTAATATAAAACAATTAATCGCGCACTGTTATATTGTACGCACATAATATTTATTATACCATTTAATTCATAAAAATAAGTGTTGAATATTCAAATGTTTTAATTGCAAACAACGGCTTATAGTATACACTTAATGTATACGATTTTATACGAACAAGTCTTTCGGGACTATTAGAAATTCGTAAGACGATTTTTTGTTACACTTGATGTTATCTTTCGCTGTGGTGAAGTCATATTTTGTTATGCTTTTGAATAATAATATTATTTAAATGGTATGCATTAACATTTAAAATTGTACACCTACTGGGTGTTGAATATAAACTATGTGATTTTAAACCGACATGCAAACACATATTTTTCAATTTATTGTATAATACTAACATTTCCATAAAATAGTTTGAAATGTTTAATTGAACGGTTAGCCGAATGACTGAATTAGGCTTGTAAAACAAATTAAACAATTAGTAAACTACATAATAGCTGAAAACTTTGTCTCAGTTTGACTTAAAAGGACACGAATACACCCCCAAAATTTTGAACCTAACCAAAATATCCTTATTCTAAATTTCCTCCCTTGTACGAACTACAATAACAATAGAAACTATTGTTTCTCTACTTCCGACCATGTAAACGGAACACTATAAATACAGCAAGAACATGGTGCAAAGTTTATAGAGGGAGATCTATTCAAAATTAGCTAAACATCGTTTCGAAAAATTGCATTTAAGTTTGTCACTCGACAATTAAAATTGCCATTACATAAAACATTCGACTAGACTAAAGTGAAAACGATTTAATTCTATAACAAATTACTTTTTAGGTCGAAATAATATAGTTTGATAAGTGGAAACAAAAAATTGCTATCATACAACGAGACGAAATAGTTTTAAATACTCGAAAGGAATTCGAAAACCACAAACAATCAAAAAGTAATAATTTATGAAAACCGTGCCAAACTGCAAATTCGTCGTTTAATTATTAACAATGGTTATTTCTTGAAATTAAATTGTCTGACTTATATTTTACTAAAATATTCGTAAAAAACTAATTATTATACGAAGCATGTTTAAAACAGAACGGACAGCACAGGACACGGTGGCCCAATAAGTGTTGAGCATTCGTCTCGTTCAGTTCTCCCAAGCGCAAGCCAGTGCGAATTATTATTATAATATTATAATGGTACATATTTTAAATGCAATGATAAATGATTGCATACCAAAAACGATTTTGGATGGAGCTATGTTTACTGTATATGTTGTTTAAAGGACACTTTTCAAAACTTGAAGTGCTCATAGAATTATTTATGAGTTATTTTTTTGATTATATTGTCATAAATATTATGAAATATTATAATGCGAGAGGGTCCACAGTCATATCAAAATAAATAAATAACTGTATGGCCAGGTCAATAACTAAACTGCAATTTGCAATAAAACAAATAACACGACAATCGCCTGATAAAAATATAATTTTGCGTTAAAAAATTATATATAAAAGTAATTTACTGGTGAAACTAAAACGTTATCATCCGCGTAATACTAAATATCAGCGTTATGATATTCAAGCTATGAAAGCTTCTTTTTTTTTTTTAATGATTATCATAAATATTGTTCTGCATACAACGTTTACATTATAATATATTTTATATACTATTTGGTCGAAACTTTTATCATCTACTGCGTTTATATATAATTTGTTTGTCGATGATAATAATTATTGCGAAGCTCAATAATATGTTTTCGAGCGGAGTACATTATATGTGTTGCCAATTTAGTTTAAAATAAACTTTTTGACCCAACACTTAATTTTATCTAAAATGGCATTTGAGATACAATTCGCATTTAATTCTGATGGGTAAATACTAAATACAATTGTATTTACCAGACTTTCATAGCTATCTATGTCGTACCGTTTTAATGATAATAACGTTACAATGTAACCATGTCATAAGATAAATGAATTGATTTATATTATACAAAAATTAATTAGTCGTATACAAATCTAAACAATATTGTCACTGGTATTGTATGTCTGTGGTGAGTTCAAGACGTCACTATATGTGTATAATATAATATAATATATAGTTATCTATACTATAAAAGCAAGTCCGTATTTTTGTGTTACGGTTTGGCTCCGAAACGGCTTGACCGATTAGGCTTATTTTTTTTTTTGTGTTCATAATTGTCAGGACAAGGTTCATATGAAAGAAAATGTTGGTAAAATCCACCGGAAAAGTAGGAAATCTGGAAGTCAAAAATACAATAGCGGCGCCATCTATCCAGGAGAAAAATAAACATATTAATATTATATTTTTGTTTATTGGAAAGTTGCTATTGGTTATGATAGTCTTAGTTTTTAAATTTGAATAGATTTTGTTTATTTTTTAATAATGTCCATAAAGAGGAAATCAAACCTTGACCGCTCCACAAATGGTGCCAAGAGGATGCGCTCATCTAGGAACAGTATAGTTGAAGATTAAATTAATTACATGTCTTTGCAGCGATGCCAACGAGGGGTTAATAATCTGGAGTCAGCTAAAAGGCTAATAAATAAAAAATTAGGCTAAGTATTAAGGTTTTGATTGGACATATGACCACTGTTTGCCCATTTTGTTCTGCGCTGAAATTCAAATCAGAAACTCCTTCAATGTGTTGCTCAAATCTATACTATAAAAGCAAGTCCCGATTTTTAGTAACGCACACAAATCCACACCGTTCAACGTATCGTCGCCAAATTTTTTACTGTTATACCTGACAGTCTACTGTACCACATTTGTTAATAAAAAATAAGTATATGAAGTTCTTGGAAAATTAAAAACAAAGCTAACCTACTTACGTATAATTGCATGGGATATTTCGGGTATTCCCGTGACCGACTACGATAGTATCTATAGAATCTGTGGGTTTCGAGCTACCTGCAACCTGACTTTTTTCTATTGTGTGTGTTTTATCGGCGTGTACATATGAATTGTTCCGAAAAGTAAAATTCAACAATCTAAATACATCTATATACTTCTATATTCATATATTTACGCGCTATATATATATAGGTATATGTGAAAATGGAATCTTTGTGTCGAATGTGCTCTGAAACTACTCGTCCGATTTTCTTGATTTCTTTTTTAAATGAAAGAGTACATCAAGGACCAGGCTATATAGGCTTGATTTCAAGGTAGTTTTGTAATTACCCACCGGTGTGTGGACCGCGATCTAACGTAGTCGGATCGCCTATCTGACTGGTTTATTCATACTTTGACCGAAGTATAATTCATATATATTCATAAAATAAACAAATCGTATGCACGACTGCACGAGCAACAGCCCCGCTATTTGCGAACAACTATCCACGGGGGCGGAGCACGCGGGACACAGCTAGTTACCTATATTATAAATTATAATATAGTATTTTTGTTTTGGATCGCTTCGGACTAAAGTAATTTACAAAAATGAGATCATTTTTCTATCTTCTATCTATTTATCTATCTTGTATAAAACACTGGAAAACGTTTAAACAATATGTACGTCTATTAATTTTTGTGTAGTATACGTATCATATTTAAATTATATACAAACTGACGGACACACGTTTTCCAAAAAGATATTTGTAAACTTACAACGACGATAATAATATTTATATATTATTACAGCTATAATACATTTCAATAATTGTACATACTTACTAGGATGGTAATGCTCAGGAACTGTGTCAAATGGTTTACGGCCAACCTCTATTTTTTTTTATACATATTTTTTCTTTGTGTATATATTTATAAAAAAAATTGCCGGTTAATTAAGCTTCACCAACATATCTACGCCTTAAAGTCCAGATTATCCCATAAAGTGTTTTTTAGAAGGTTTTATATTAGTCCATTCGAGTTAATGCATTTTAAACTTATAGTCATGCTCCGAATAAGATTAAAAGACAAAGTTAATCCGACCAAATGATTTCCTTGACTGAATGAAAAAAAGTGTGAAGTTAACACCACGAACACAATTTATTTTTAATTACAAAGTGTTTTCCTTAAATTTAAATTATACTGTCAGTAAAATATTTTATTGTACTGGGTTGAATAATAATTTTAAATACGAATCTGCTTAAAATTCAAATTAGCTAGAAAAAAATGTTAAAAAAATGTACTTGAGTATTACAACAACTATTGGATCATAATTTAATAAAATTGTTTTTTTGTAATACATAATTATTACTTATCGTACCACTCAATATAATATTATAATATACTCTTAACTACATTAAATGATAAAATAAGCCTGAAAACACAATAAATCGGTTGTTAATTTTTAACCGCGGTATAGATGTGGAAAGTGTCTCTTTTCACTAGCAATGTAAACCATGCAGTAATCATTTTAAATGCCATTTTTCCATTTTATGCCTGCAACTTTATAGCTATACACCCTACACGCACACATTTTAAAGATATTTGACCATCTCTCATATTTATCTAGCACGTTTGACGCCACTGTAGCGTGCAATGCTATAAACCAAATTATCAGTAAAAACCTTAACACAATAAAACGAATATTTTTACGATACCATTTTACACACAATAGTACCTCCGAATTCAGTCGTGTTCGATATTTTGTTATATTGAAACATGTTTTCGTTTTGTTTGGACAGCTTTCACTTATATTGGCGAATAACATTACTGTTTATAGATATCCTTTGTATATGATGTATTATGATATTATATATGTGTATGTTGGATCTTAAAATCATCTCAATAAGTTAATCAATCTTTATTTTTACTACCACTATATTTTAATGATATAATATAATTTTGGTTTTTAGAGACAATTGAACAGTTTTGGTTTTCTCTCACAATTGTCATTATTCTTATTATAGTTATTTTATATTGATATTTCAATATTATGAATTTTATTATTAATAATATCATGTCGAAATATAAAGTTTTCGTCAACCTTTTTTTTCGATGTTCCCTATTATAATTTTCAAATATACGGTGTTTATTAAAAATATAAATGTAAAGTTATGTCAATGAGAATTTATTTAGAAACATTAACATCGTATTTCTAATATTGTATTATACACGAAGGATGTTTTTCGAACGAAAATGTTATGGTTGAAGTTACATTTACTTTAATTTATTATGCAACTTGGAAATAAAACGATGCTAATAAGAACCTTTTTTTTAATCCCTTCGGCTTTTTACGACCAGTAAATAATAATACGCATATATTCGGTCAGCAAAAATATGTAATCCGGTTTGCTGCAAACTGTAATTTTTAGGTATGAGATTATGAATGAAAATTAAAAAGGAGATTTATATATTTAAAAAAAAAATAAATAAACGATGTTAGGGCTTATTTCGGAACGCCTACACCCTAATTAAATATTTACGTAACATAAATAGAGATTCGTTAACTTTGAATTATTGAACGAAAATGATTGAAACCGTAATGATTCCGTATATACTTATATAATATTATGTAAGTAAACAATCTTCTCGCTATTATTGCTTTAATTACTTTTGACATAATATCAACTCTCCGTTTGGCTGACCCAATTATAAAAAAAATCCCGAAGTAAATAAAGTCGATAAGGTATTCAAATTTAAAAATATAAGGAGACAAAATAATATTATATTTGTCCGTCTCTTTTTTTTTCGCCAACGACCGTACATATTTGATTGATTATGTTTTTATTTCTCGTCCCATAAACATAATATTATATGAATGATATTAACGCGCCGTAAAAACCGAACATAATAATGATGTATGGCGTGTTTGGCGGTGGATCGACTAAAGTGTCTGATTATTATTATAATATTATATTACGATATTATTATTAATTTAGACGTCGTTCGGGAATTCAGACGGGCTTCGTCTGGGTGAACTACCGGAGACGTGGTCGGCCATGTTGGGGTCTCATCGTATCTCACGTGCCGACCGGACTAAACCGACCGAAATTGGCCGTCCTTCATGAATCGCTAAAATAACGTGGAATAGGCAAAAAATACCGAAATAGTTCGGTCGCGATACAATCTGACCGCATATTATTCGCCGCCCACATAAAGCGTTTTCGTAACGTGGAATACTTTGCCGAGGATTTTGCCTACACTAGCCAGTATTCGGGACAGGCGTGGTTAATTTCCCCGGGGTGGCGCTCTCGAGGGGCTAAGGCGACACTTTTGGTTCCAAGTTTATTTTTTATGACCATTAAGTACAGCGTTTGTAACCGTTACGGTGACGTGCGGCGCGCGTACAGTTAGTAAATCCGTATCGTCTCTATATATCGTTTCGTTCGACACTTTTCGCACACTTTAAGGCCGTTGTCCACGCCCTAACTAATTATAATATGTCTCGTGGGACGCGTACAAAGCACGTCTCGTCGGCTAAAATTATTCCGAACCCTATCATTATAATTGGTGATTGAAAACGAATTTTTTTTTTCTGCAAACAGTTCAATGCCTATCATAAGTATAGTACCTTGTCCACGATTTCTTGTAAAACATTGAAACGCGTACAACACGAACACTAGTTGATATCGCGAGGCGTGTCGTCACGCGATGGTCTCTCAAAATTAATAACGGAACGATGATATATTTTAACGACTAAGACAAAAACAACAACAACTTCGACAAATATCGACCGCTATCTCTTCCCTCCCGGCATCACCGCTGTATATCGTGTAAGTGTGGAACTTCGGCGGTGGAGATCCATTTAAATGTTTGATCATACGCACCACGTCTGACGGGTGCCTACCTGATTATAATAAATTTCGTATCTATATATCGCAGTGATACGTACCTATCATCAAGTATATCGGCAGTGGTCACGACACTTGCAGTACCTATATGGTGTGTGGTGTAAACGCGGTACACAACATAATTATACGTATACGAAACCCGAGGCCGGACAGGTGGTTAGCAAATATTCGCACACGCGTCCGTCTCGGATTTACTAATGCAGTCCGCGACCACTACAACAATCGTCAATAATGCTCGTGTTTGTGTCAATACGATGACGTGTTCATTTTGTACAACTGCCGTAGATGCCTGCTGTAATCTATCTATGTATATATGGCAGTAAACAACACCGTAGACGGTGCTGTGTAGGGTGTCTATAGGTATATCATATATTATACACCGCACGATGACACGGTGGTTGGCGAAAACAAAGTATCAATATTATTATTGTCTATGATGGAGGCCCACTCGATGTACAGTACAAGCGGCGTCGTCGGTCATCATTAATCATTATAAATAATATAATATTGTATTGTTGGATCAGCGGGTGTGTGGGTAGGTAACTTCAGCTGCAGTGAGAACACTGAGCAGACCGAAGTACTCCTGCACACGGCGTCGAGCATGCATAACGAGGATTTCGAGTCTCAACCGCGGTATCCTTCGAGTAATCCAGTATATCCTATACATCAGTGGTCTCAAACTCAAATTACCTACGGGCCATATATATTTACTTCACAGGTTCGCGGGCCAAATACTTTTTTTTACTCAGTTTAATAATAAATCTAAAATAAACTAAATAAATTAAGGAAAGATGTAATTATTTTATTGATTATAATTCTAACAAAGATGTACTTTGTACAGTGTCTTGATTTTTTGTTTAGTAGTAATAATAGTTTATTTTTATTTTCGAGCTGCACTCACTTGATACTTGACATCTCTTATTTTGTACCAAACTGTCTATATTTGCACAAGAACTTCTGGATGTCAAATGTAGAACAGATTGCAATTTTAAATTAGAAATTTGATTGCGGCTTTTTGATTTATTCAACTTCATGAGGGAAAATAATTGTTCACATACATACGTGCTACCGAACATGAATAATATGTAACAAAAATGTTTTTGCATTATTTTTATCGCATTGTGCTTATCATGATCGAATTAAATTATTTTGGGAAATTCCTATTACGAATGTATATATTAAATATAAAATATTTTATAAAACAAAAAAATCAAACAATTTTTGAAGAAATAAATATTTATTGAGGGCCACATCAAAAGGGGTTGCGGGCCGCATGTGGCCCGCGGGCCGCGTGTTTGAGACCACTGCTATACATCGTCGGCCTAAGTGGCAAAGGGCGTAACTCCATTTTTTTGGAGGATTTCCGGATTATTGGTGATTAAAATTAAGAAAAAAAAACCGGTAAAGTCGTAACTGAAATTGTATAATTTTATCCACCGTGAAATTGATGGTTAGAAATCATTGATCTCTGATGTAATGATTTTAAGAGCCCAGAAAAAGTCTTATCTCCGTAATATTATTATTACCATTGTAATAAAGATGGAGATGCGCCCTTTGCAAACCCTTCGCGCGTTATGGAATGACGCCGATGAAGTGTTTTTTCCTCTCCTGAAAAAATTTGTAATTTTCTACATACTCCTTTTGGGACTTCGGCCGACGATATTAGAAATCAATTAGCGAGCCGATCGGAGAGCAAACTTCGAATTTGCATCGTGTGCCGCGGCGGAATACGCGACGATTTCTATATTGTTATATCCCACCCTAACTACTTTACGACGTTCGGTGAAAGCTACCCACGTTTTCGGTATATTGTTTTACGGAATGAGTAACTGAGTAAGGCGGTAGCGATTTGAAGATATGATAATAATATAATGTAACAATAACATAATATTATAATGTCTGTGCGGTATAGAATGAAATAACAAACATGACTGGTTGACGATAACGTGACTCTTCGTATTAACCATAATAATGATAATATATAGGTATTATGAATCAACTAATATTATTAATGTTTACAAATTGAATATGTCCTCAGTCGTTACAGCGATAATCAAATATACACCGCGGCGACAAAACATGTACAAGTGTTATAATCGCTTATCAAATTAAAATTTTAGAGCTCAACCTGCTTAAGAATATTTTATAAACGTCAATACCGCGTTTTCTAAGTATACACCTAATGGAGATTGGTAGATAGAACGTGACAGTATGATATATTATAATTTATTATAGTGGTATTTTTGCATTTCGTATTTATTATTAATATAATATGTATATAAAACCTTAAATTATAAACATTGATTCAATAATATTATCAAGACTTTTTAATCAAACTTATTGAAGCTGATATTTTCAATTTAAAATTATGTTTAAATATTATATTATACCTATCATACCTATTATATGATCATATTTCATAATATTTTACGATTAACTTTCAATTTTTGTTCTTCGTTTTTAAAATTAAAATACCACATGCCTATTACAGTACACCAATTAGTTATAATTGGCGAGATAAATTACTAGTTTGGAATTATTAAAACGCTGTAGGATGATGTAAAAAATGATGGTGCCTGAATACTGAATAGAATCTGAAATTATGCAAAGTGGTTTTTGGTTGTTGGCGGGTAATTTTGAGACAATTTAAAAATGACCTCTATAAAAAAGAATATTACTAGTATGTAATTATTAAAAACTAATATTTTTTAAACTGTAAAACATAATTTTTTTTAAATCCGTTATTAAATTATATTTTATAACGCTGACTGAATGTTGTAATGTGCAAAAAATATTTAATGTATTATCTATTTTATAACCATACTGGCTTATAAAAAAATGATATTAATTCACCGTCATAACAACAATAATTGTAATAATAATAATAATAATAGAATTATATATTTAATATTTGAGTAGCATAATATCTATTGCTGTTATTTTAATCATATTATTATTTCTTATCGACATCAAATGTGCTGGATAACTCTGTAACATCGTAGGTACATATTAGGAATGGAGAATTCGTCCCGTGCTTTTAAGATAAGCATTTTAATGTAACCGAATTTCACGTGAAAAAGATCACTTTGAACAAAAAAGAACTTGATTTAGAACCTTTTAGTATTGAACCTACGACCTGTGTCCAATTTCCGACCTGTATATAGTGGGGATATGTGAAACTTTTGGAGCACGACTCTGCTATGAAAATGTGTTGGTGGTAATGCTAAAAAAAAAAAAAAAAATAAAGAAAACTATAATAATATCACAGTGAAACCTTCACCTTCAGTATATTGCGTTCGCCGGGATCTAAATTTAATTATAAATGGCGCTGAATAAAAAATCCGTGCCATTTTTTGGAAGCGTTTAACTATACAAATGGTAATAAAGTATCGCCCGACCCGACAAATTTGTTGTCGTCGACAATTTAATAGGGATTTGGAATGCATTTTTTCTCTTGCACGTGTCATTTGCATGTTGTACGTAGATACAAAATATATTTGGTAAATATAAGGTAACGAACCTGTACAGTATACGATTTTCATTGAACGTAGTTGTCCAAGTACGATATAGAGTTCAAAGTTCAAATAGTGTTTTTAGACAGTTTGAGAAAAACAGAACGACATTCTTGCGAATTGCATTTCCAATGTGCATTATAAAGAGTTAGATAAAAGCAATTAAAATAAACATTTTATTTCGAAAAAATAATAATAATATATTGGTGTTTTCATTATAATTTAACATAATTTCGTACCGTTTTTGAGTTAGTTTAAATTTAATTTAAAAATACTTTTTTTTTTTTACTATAAGTGCATGCACAAATAGTTAGTAAAGTATTTTGTTTAGTAAAACACAAGCGTAAAAGAGTTCCCGTCCCGCTATAAAACTGTTATTGCTAATTTTTTTTTATTTAGTAAACTATGACATTTCAGGTTTATAGATTTTTCCATGCTAAGCAAAAAAAATACCGTAACTCCATTTACGGTGGATAAATACTGTCGGAGAAAAAAATCGTATATAAAATGTACAGCACTCTGCGCACCTGCTCTAAAGTGTAAACATTTAATTTTCGTTATATTATTACAATAATAAGTAGGTACCGAAAAAAACTTTTAAGTTTCCAAGTACACATTATTATTGTTCTTCAGAGTAATAAAAACGATCAACTATTAGAAAATAAATAATCGTGCCCTTAAATTTCTTGTCGAATATCATCAAAATATTGTTATAATTATTTTACATTATATTTTGCACTCGTCCCGTAAAATGTATTTTGCCATTTAGAATTACGCGTTTTATGATATTAACATTTACTGAACCAAATACAAGACCTTTCTATTACAATTTCCAACCAATGAGTTTTATTGGACTAGTAGGCAAAAACAAAATATTATTATATTATTTTGTCACTATTAGTACAACACCACTACAATTAAAGCAGTATAATAATATTATCGTTTGAACAAGTTATATTATAATATAATATATGCCGGCGTTCAGGATAGGCAATATAGTAGCAGTGTATCTATATCTACCTTGAAAACAATGCAACTCTGTATAATTTAATTTAATTTAAATTTTTATAACAAAAAACGGATTTGAAACCCTTTTGAAAATGTTTCAAATAACATAATTACAATAACACTCATAAAATGCAATTATTAATAATTTTAATATGATTTCTAATGTTAATTTATTATGACAAATATGGTAAATCATTAAGGTAGATTAAAATTAAAAAAATTAAATATGGAATGATTAAAGATCGATATAGGGATCCTGATTGGCCTTTAACATTCAAAGCCCTACATAATTTTATCATATTATCAAAGATCTAATATGATATTATGTCGATAATATTTATATTATATTATCCCATTGAGATGTAGGTACTACATTATTGTTTTGTTAATTAATATAGTAAACAGTAAAAAATATTTAACCTAGCATTATAATTATTGTACCACAAATTAATAAATAATTTCTCAATAGGTTATTACAATAAAACTATTTAAATTTTTTCTAAAATATAGTACTATAATAAATATTATGTTGCAATTATTGTTATGTTACACCAACATCATTTCTAGTTAGTAACAATAACCAACTATACCTCTACATAAATAAAGTTTTAATTAAATTAGATGGTAATATTTTTTTACATCAATTCATATTTTCTTGAGTGATTTTTATAATTTATTCTTTTCTGTAACTCGAATGTATAAGCATTAACTTATTTGTTATAAGTTAGAGCTTTGAAAAATGCAAAGTGAACAACAAATCCATTTCAAATCGACATAATTGTGAATTCAGCATTTTTAGGGCATATTTCTATAGTATATTTAATAACAAATTAAGTACATTTGGATTCCCTTTATATTACCAAAACGTCACGAAATATTGTATAACTCAATTCCATAAATTAATAAAGGAATCATAAATGTCTAATATTGCAATTGTCGGTAAAATTATAACATTTTTATTCATGCGCATTACTCACTGATCAGTAAAAGTATTATATTTTACTTCACAAAAATAAATATATAAATATGGCTACTTACAATATTATTATGTTCACTTTTAACATTATTATTATGAACAGCGTCGAGATACCACTACAACATCTGTCTAGGGAATCATCATAAATTACAGTTGAAAACTTTAGTATTTACAAATCTAGTTGTTGTAAGTACCTATATTTACAAAACAAAAACGGTGAAATAATATAACTAGATAAACAAAACCAACTAAAACTCGATAGTAAAACATAATATGTATTCGCCTTTTTTGTTGTTGTGATATTATTGTTTGACATTGATCAACAATATAATCGGCACGTCGAAGATATAACATTGTAATTAAAAGCACTTTATACCGTCTAAGGTTTGTTTTTTTTATCATCCGTCGTTACATTTTGTAAGCCATGTGATTATAAGTTAGGTGCATATGAAAAATATACCTTAATCTACTAATGGCTTACTATTAGATGATAAATTGTATTTATTTTGAAAAATTCTTGACCGACAAAGAAAAAAAAATGTTTTCGCATTTCGATGTGTAATGCTCGATGACTAAAAAAAAATACAGTTTTTTTTCACTTTTAAAATAACTCAATGTTTGATTTAAAACTCGGGTATGTAGGTATCTAAACTATTGATCCACGTTACATCGAAATTCGAGAATTTAATTTATCGGTTTCTTCGATATTGCGTGTCTACATTAGTAATATATATATATCAATGTTTGTTTTTAAAAACATTCAATGTTGGATGAACTATTTTACACGCTTATCAAATTAATCAGAGTGGCAGCGAATTCACTATTGGAAGAATGAATATGATTCTTGTACGCTAATTCGCACGAATACCAGCCACGTGTAAATTAAGTTATTAGGTTAAACTTGATTGAAGTGTATGTGTATATATATATATTTATATAATATTATATACACTCGGTTCACGGTAGTTTGGTCAAGAATTAGCAGAAGATATATATCCGTCAATACACCAAAAGGGTGTGCAAACTTTGATCAGTTCAAGGGTCTCGGGAGTGTAATCAAAAAAACTGAGGAAACTTTTCCTCGAACCCTATAGCTATGCGTTGGACCCGTCCGTTGGTAAATTGAAAATGGAAATTCGTCAGAAAATTTGAATGGCTCTATTTACTTCGATAACAATTTAAATTTGTTACGTTTTTTTTTCCACTTTAGCTCTCGGAAAAATATGTGTATATATTTATATTAAGGGCATCCCGAATTCAACAAAAGTTAATCGCACAACTTTCGAAAAAATGTATTCACCGTTCGTCTAATCCGTCGGCTGAGTATATAATATAAGTAAATTAGTTTACGTGAACGATATAGGTGTATTGCATCCACCGTTGTATATTACAAAATATATAATGAAACGCCTCGGTGGAAGATTTATAAACTATTTTCTCGGCTTTGCCCGTGACTGTGATACAATAATTTGAATACATAATATATTATCATTTTTTTTCTTTTCATTCCATGCCGATAATTTGGTCTCAAAAAAGTTTTTCCATTTGTTGACCCGAACGGCTGACGAGAAACTTGCTTTTAATTTCGCTTGTATATACTTCTCCCCCCTCCCCCTGTCACTCATTCTACCCTCCTTTCGTCGGCCGATGAGACGCAGAAAATTTTTCAATTCCAACACTATGTATCGGGCTAACTCAACGAATACTCTTTCCCGACAACTTTTATAATTAATTGTTCTACGTTGTAAATTTATAAAGTGAACAAATAATTTGCCAGCCTGCAAATAAGCAGAGAGAAAACCTCAACATCGGGTTCATGATAATCGATCGAACGCCGTGATAAACCTAAAGGTCCGTGGGGACAAACTTTTCGAAAGCATTTTGTACCCCTCAGACTCGCTTTTGTCTGTATAATATTTATGTGCTCGAAAAAATAAGTTTTTGTCCGATCGGCCGTTTGCGAATCTGTGGAGAGTCACTAGGATCGAATTTCTAGGGTAATTTATGGCTAGGGACGAAAACGGCCCCATTTTTTTTTTTTTTTTTTGTAGCACTCGATATTTTACAATCCATATTTATGAACATTGAACTTATTACCTACAATCGTGAAACTGTAGAAAACATACAATGTACGATGCCTTTCGACTCGCGTTTCGAACATAAAACAATTTTGTAATATTTATGGGTAGGTAAATATTATTGATTCGAGCTTAATACACTTATCTACCTATAATCGTTTTGTATTTGAAGTATAATACAATAAAATTAGCAACTAAATATAATCATCTTGAACAATTTAAATGTTACGCTACTGCTGCACTATACTGTAACAACTATTGTAATAAACATTGCTTGCATTTACATAAAGCCCAATTATTAAAGAAAACCGGTGTGTATATATATGAGAAAAAATAATAACCTTATAGTGCTCCATAGAAATAGTCACTACCAAAAAACATTGTTTCGTTCGGCTCCCGCGGTATTTACTTCGAAACAGTTATATAGCCTGGAGCTGGTCCAATTTTTTTGGTTTTCCTTACTTCTTATTTGTCTGTTTCGTTCTTTTATTTATTTACCGTGGCAAGCCTGCGAGATCAATATTCTCAATTGAATTTTCACCAGACTGGTATTTTAAAAATTTTAACGAATTAACGTCTTAAATAATTGAACTAAACAACAAATGGAAATGAAAAGAATATAAACTATCTGATTTCACAAACGATTTGACAAGAAAAAAAAAATTAAAGATTTCAGTGGAAAATAAATTACATTTCATCTTTTAAACTCACATAAATATGTATAAGGTCGGAAAGATCGAAACGAGCAATAGAAACGTTTAATGTTTCGTAAAAAAAAACCATTTTTTATAATACTCTAAAGTGATTATAATTATGCTAAAAAAAAGTATATTTCGTGTTATATCTATTACGTTTTATACGATATAATATATATGACAACTATAGTTACATTCGGTTCGAGAAAACATAGAAAACAATTATTTATTTCATGTGAGATAGGTATTTACCCACTTATATAATCAGTTAAAATGTTATTCAACATTTATTGTGTCGATAACACAATCGATAATGATTGACTCATCTAAAATGTAAACGAAATATGTAATATAATCAGCTAATATATGCGGAGAGGACTTGATTGATTCGATAAAGTTATGTTCCAATACGTTATAACATTTGCCTAAATCAATTAATATATAGACTAAATGAACGGTACTCTGTCCAACTCGAGTTGCCCTCTCGGATATACATCTGACATGGAGTTCAGTCGATTTACAATATTATTGGCTTAAATCCGGCTAAGACGTCCTCCTATCGAGATAACATCATAGTAAAACAATAAATTTTGTTTTTTTTAAACTTATTTTCCAGTGACATTACTATAATTATTTAAACTCATATCGATTCGAACTCGCTAACCATTGCTTAAGTGGGAATATTATACGACGCGTTCCTCCGAGGAGATGCTGGAAAATCGAGAAAGGATCTCACTGCGATATTCGAAGACAAATAGTTGTGTGAATCTTGAAATAAAAACTTCAGAGTGATGCGACCCAGCGAATGACCGTTTTCGGTCAAATCTCGTCCATTTCCTGGTATATATTCTGTTATATAATCGAGCTCAGAATCGTTTTTCGAATCTTCGAGGTCAAATAATATACGCTATTTGTATTCAATCACCCGACGACTCATCGTATTATATCGTGGGAGGGTGAGTGATCATCTCGTCCGAATAACTGTTGAAAATAGTTTTATCGAGATAATAATATTGCATTATTGCCGGTCCCCGAGTTCACCGTCCTTGACGTTAATTCATTCCACGCGCGCAATACGGACGAAATTATATGATATAATATGCAACAAACCATATTATATACCTACGTAATAGTACATACCATATATTAATACATTTCGAGACCTGTTGCCACACCGCATTGTCACCTAACCACTCCCCCCCCCCACCGAAACCCTTTCTTAGAACAGTGTAGTGGTAGAATCGTGGCAAGGTGGTGATCGGATTATTCGAATGCCTGCAGCTGCGGCGCGCCATTTAACGATTAATTCACGCACGTACTATGCAGTGATGCGAATATTATATATATATATATAGGGAATTCGCATTCGAGGAGGAGGTCACGAAAATGATATAAGTCCGACTTCCTTTATTGCCTGTTGTGCGTAAGCAAGAAATAGATATTGTGCAACCATCGTATATGGGTTTCATATCGAATTGAAATCTATATGTGTTTCTCACTTAAGTCATGGGCAATGTCAATAATATAATAAATTACACGGTTTCGTCTTCGTACCGGTTAGATGTGACCGTTCTCGCAGTAGACCTTATAAAAAGTAGGTATTAAAAATACATTTTCAAGATTTGTATCTTTTAATGTATGTAATGCTATAATATGTAGTGAACGGTACTCGTACCCGTTTGTGATTCGTCTCAGACAATCACTGCAGGACAAAATTATAATTAATATTTTTACTTAATAATCGATTTATCAATACGAGAGTTATCCATGGACCATGACTGATGGTGTCTTCTTGTGTTCGGCTTCAACTCTAAAAATTTTTAACGAATTAAAAAAAAATGGAAATTTAGCTGTTTAGTAGTTATTAATTAATAAGTGATTGCATATTCGTTGCCCCCGCCCCTTAACCGCCAGTGACGATGCTACCAGTTATACCAGGTAAGTATATGTCTCCGCTCTCGTGCGCAGACGACGACGACGACGACAATATTACTCGGCGAAATCGTCCCGGCGCACATACTGCAGTAGTGTTGTACACGTCACGTCAAAAACACCCCTTTCGCGGCCTCGGCGACTTGGGCTGAAAGGGAGTTGGCGCGAACGTCTTCGGGGGTTGGGGGGAGGGGGGGAGACGCGGCTCGCGTAAGCACGCATTTATCATTTCCGCGGAACGGCCTCCGGTGAATGCGCGTATATAGTGTGGAAGCGTTTTGTCGCCTGTTTTTTTTTTTTTTTTTGTTTGTTCATGTCACCGAGCGGGTTTAATAACAATAATAAATCCGTATTCTGGCAACCCGCTCACACCCGTCGCCCTTTCCACCAGCCGTCACTGAGAAACGCTTTCCGACGACTTTTACGCTCGTCGTACCTGTTACGCCGATGACGCCGCTGGCTGCTGTCACGCTGTTCATCTCTAACAAATGGAACCGACCGAGCACACGCGTATACGCGTGTATATATATAATAATATATAATATCATATTATTATAATGAATGATTAATAACGCATCTGCTCCACGCCAACTATGTATAATATCACGGTATGCGACAGACAGTATACTCCTCCACGTCTAACACCCCCCCCCCCCCATTGTCTCCGCCACCACCCCCGCCGCCGCGTGATCGCCTCCACCGGCAAGTGCACGTGTATGTGCAACTACTATATGCGTACCTGTTCTCTAACCGTGTGTGTTTTTTTACAGGCAAACTGGCGACGTACACGCAGAGACCGCCACCGTCTTCGACGCCGCCGTCGGTCGCCCGACAGACCGACCGCACGTCCTCCACCCCCGGAAACGGTACCGACCAGCTGTATCCGTTTTTCGATTACTACGTGCCACGCAACATCACGACCACGATTGGACAGAGCGCGTTTCTCCACTGCCGGACGGAAAACTTAAACGACAAATCGGTAAGCGATGATGCGACTCGATGCGAATAACAATAATGGTCCTCGGTATATCTAGTTAGGTGTTTTTTTGTGTTTTGATCGTATATTATTATCGTGTCAGAGGGGTCGCCGGCCAGTGAAAAGTACTACGGGTATAAGACGTACTGCATAAAAATTTACGAAAAATCACGAGCAATATAATATTATGCGCACACGTACTATTATTATTGGGCACTATGATTGGCCTTGGTCACGGATACACCTAGAACGTGTAAACGCTATAAAACTAGTTAAAACGGAATATATTGAAACTATTTCTGTCGGTTATTTCGCAAACTTAAATAATGCACACAAAGGGATTGAGCATTAATAATTGTTTTGAATATATAATAATTACCTAATAACTAATTAACGGTTAAAAATTTAAAATTCTATTAAAAATAATAATACCTATCGTACATTGGCTAAATTTGATTTTGTAACAAAATAAGGAAATCATTGCTTTAAAAATAGGTATGACTTTGTATGTACAATACAAATTGATAATTATTTTAAAAGTGTTTATTTATTTATTTAATATATTTTTTTTTAATTTCATATAAATGTATATCGTCATTATCGTCCTTCCATGTAGAAACACGCATCATTTTTTTTCAACAAATTGGTACTTACTTTATTTCCATACACACCGGTATACCTACTTCAACCCTGTTTGAACTATAGCTTTAATGTATTATACACCTATGTAATAGAACAGTTAACACATTCTCCGGGACTAACTCGTTTGAAAATACGTTTATTAAAATCTCCGACAACGTGAATATCCGGCCAATCACAAATCGTATCCTATTAATATCATTATTAGTGTGCACAATTTATTCGTTTTCGTGCGAATTCAAAACCACAAAACCACGTCCGTCTTATTGCAGAATACTCTTTGGCATTAAATATTTGTCATGCTCGATTTCGGGTGGTGTTCGGGTTCAAACTAAAGACAACACCGTCTCGTGGTTTACGAATGTCGCTGCCGAATCGTTAGACTTTTTATTTACATATAAACCGAGAACTTTTTTTTTATTATTATTTTGTAAGCCTATTACCTTTATTATTTTTATCATCTTTTTTTTTTTGCCGATCGAACGAATCCAACAACGACGAAACAATAACAATTTGCGTACCACTGGTATGGTATAGGTAGGTAAATCGTATATTTTCGGCGCTATACGCTGTGTTTCCTCTCCGAGGGACGTAGACGTTTAGAAACAACCACACGGACGTTATCAAGTATCCCTTACCTTTAATAATAAATACTAAAAGCATTTATAGACGTAATGGACTCTACAAATTCGGGTCTATTTCATATCGAACGAATTAGAGTTGACCTAATTTCGTTAATTTATTTATTTAGGAAATTGAACAATTTATACCTACGTTAAACCGTTGTCCAATTCGTCTTGAATATATTTGCAAATATAAATAGTCACAACATCTTATAAACATCGAAAAGTTTAAATAATTTACATAATGTTACGTGTATAAATAATAAATTGTGTAAAACTTATCCCGCGAAGTTCGATCAAATATATTCAATGAATTTCGTATACTGATTGATTTTCTTTGTCCTAGTCGAGTTTCATTTGAAAAAACGTAAACCATATTTTCACACCTCAAAAATGTGTGTATTGCAGTAGGTAGGAACAATAAAAGTTTATTTTTTTAATCAGTGAGTAGTAAAATACAGGCAAACTTGTTCGGTTTTTTTTTTTTTTCATTATTTACAACTGTCGAACGAATGGTTTGAAAGTAA
The DNA here is from genome assembly GCA_008086715.1 of Sitobion miscanthi. Taxonomy (NCBI): domain Eukaryota; kingdom Metazoa; phylum Arthropoda; class Insecta; order Hemiptera; family Aphididae; genus Sitobion; species Sitobion miscanthi. The sequence continues at coordinate 9,026,840 of CM017800.1, read as the reverse complement.
TTTTACTTCTGTAGTTTTTTTACTGGAAAAGGTGATATAAGAAAATGCAAATTCTGATCAACAACAAAATGCGCTATAGTTTTTACTTTTAAGAAAGAAAAAACCGATTGATTAAAACCATTTTGAACCAATATCAAACTGTAATTTTTCTAATTTTTATATTTAAAACAATAGTATGATTTTTTTTTATAACAGCAGTTTTTAATATCAGAGTTTTAAAGTGTAAGACATTTTATTAAAAATTATAAACATTTAAAAATATCAATACATAGTAATAAATTATTTCATTTGTGTTGTATTCTTTTAAGAAACACTTTTCTTCGTTAAACGTGCAGGGTACATTAAAAAAAAAGATAAAATATGAATCACTGTCCACTGTCCCTAATTATATTACTATACCATCATGATTATACTTATCAGGACTCTAAATTACTCTAATTTTCCCCTAAATAAATATATTTATTATTAGAAAAGGTCGAATTATTATATTTAAATTATGACTTCCCTTATTAATATTATTTAATCGTATATTTTCACTGCAATCAAAACATAATACAAATAATAATACTACAAAATAACTACCTACCTTAATAATATACAGTATATAACTCAACTTTATAAATGATCTTTATAAAATCGGCAATTTAAATCTATTGTACAGTTTATTTCAATAATATAATATTATATATTATATTGTATTTAACTTAATTTAGCACAAAAATAACGATTTCTAACACTTTTCCACAACATTGTAAAATATAATTTAATACTTTGACACGAGTTAGGTACTTAAAATACGACTACGTAAGACGTAATCAGTCTGATCTCGAATGCCGTAATTCGTATTGGCATTATGATAACATAATAGTATAATATTTTAAAGACAGTGTAGTAGTAAGTATTAAAACATCACATCGATAGTAATATAAACCACTGCGGTATATATAAATTTTAATTAAAACACGCTGCAAACTCGAGATACACACAAGAAATGTTACGATTGGTTGTATATTATGGTTGTATAGTCGATATGAATTACAGACGTTAATAATGATTAACGTTTAAAACAATATACCATCTTTATATGAGTTCACGTAATGAACAACTTAGTTGGCTCGTGTGCGAAATACATAATATTATAGTTGTTAAACTCAATCTTTAATCAGATTTAAGACAGTACAAATAATAATAATTGTATAACTGTATAATTCAATTTGGCTTAGCTAGTAGAAATCCGCGTTGTTGACATGTAAAAACAACATCATTCGAAATAAATAATAATACCCCATATAAAATGATGTGCTCAACGCATTGTTATGTAAGAAATACAATTTCGTTTAAAAAAAAAAATAAAAAAAAAATTGTTACTTGACAGATTCCGACTTATTTTATGCCAACTGAAGTTTTGGTATTTATAACAGTCACTCCATACCAAACTATTATTATCTACTTATGTTTCAATAAAATTTTTCATGATTAACACACGTAGCTTATGTCGACAATATCGTAGGAAACGTTTCGATCGTCTTTCTGGGCATCATAAATATATTATTATTATTATTATTATTATATTGTCCCCGCAACGTCGCACCTATTAGTTATAGTGTTTGGTCCTGAACAGATAGATACTCGTTAAGATTTTAATTCACTTTGTGAATCGCTCTGTGAAACGATTTCGATACCGTTCGACCAAAGGATGGTATGAAGTTTTAAGGTAGATTGCAAACTTGGTCGGGTCAAAGGGATTTTCATCATCGATAACCCATCGCACGACCTATTTGTACGTAAATAATTTCCGAAATCAAGTTTCGTAACATGTTAAATTCCCCAAAGGTATTAACGTACTGCGAACCTATAAGTTTATATAATAATAATATTATTATTATTATTATGGACACTCCCAAACATCCAAAAACCCGACGTGGAAACAGTGTTTAACATATTATGCTATACTCATAGACGATACAGGCGACTGATTGACATACGGTGTTGTAAATCGTAATTAGTTCTCCAAAAGGCCTTCCAGACACGTGTCTACAGCTAAAATGTGTTCATGTATTAAACATTATATTATAATTCAAACACGTATAGTCGTTGAACACTTAACAAAGTTATTTTGAGTTTGGTAAGCCAAATCGCAATAAAGTAAATTATGATTTCGACTGAAATATCATGACATATATTATTATGCGTAAATGTGTTTGTAATATTTAAGTTATGACAAGCGCATATGTGTTATTAGTTTAAATGTACAAAATTACTATAGGTACATTGTGAACAGTTATTACGATTTAAAAAATTAGAAAGTATTCTTATCAGTCATTCCAAATCATTGATTTCTAAACTTGATTATAATCTATATGAATACGGTATCTATCAGTTCTAATATTATAGTTAACTGTATCACGAAATACCAGAAAATCAACTATCCTATTATTACCTGCAGCACATTTGGTAACTATGGTAATTAAAGACTATATATAGATTATAATATTAAAACAAATTATAAATAATTAATTAATACAGTGATTAATCACTTTATAGCTTATATAATTATTGTTTACCACTTAGAACAATCTATTTAATTATTGGGGGGTAATGAACTGTAAGGACAGAATGAACAGGTATTTAGTACTGATTATTAAACCAAAAAAATTGTTATCAAACTTATTGCACCAAATAAATAATATTTTGAAAACTAAACTTTGATTTCTAAATAAACATTTGTTGGTAAAAATAAATGAAAATCTATAAAACCTAAATAAAATAAATAGACCAGTTTTACTCTATTTCAGATATTTCACTCAAAATACGTGTATGTACCTATGTGTATTATATTATATTGTATTTTCTAAGTTTATACTCAAAACAGAATATATTTTCAAACGAAAAGTAAAAGTTTAATAATGCGTAAACTAAAAGAAAATAATAAGAAAACTCATTTAAGTTTCAAAAATAATATAAATACGGAGTTAAAACTTTTAAGGATACACTCAGGAAATAATATTAAGTGGATTTGTAAGTTTAGGAATATGCAAAACTATACAATAACACGTTACATTATTTTTAAGTACGTTTTGCTACATAATTTAAATATATCAATTTCCAAAATGAATTACAAAACAAATCATGAAAATTAAGACTCATCACTTTATTGATTTATGGACATTTTAAAATATACTGGGTGATATCGGTAAAAGGGGATACGAATTACAAATTGGTTATTTTAAAGGTCAGTGGCCAAGCTCTTAACGGTTTTATTTAAGTCTGCGATGTAGATATAATATATTTAATAAACTCAATAATCAAATCAAAACTCAGAGTTCATTAAATTAAATAGTTTTATTTAATAAAGCTATCTAATAAGTCATAAATAAGCCCCAACTTTGTACTGAACTGTATGTACATAATGAAAATTACAACTTCGTTGATTTATAAATTATGTTTTATGCAAAATAAAGAACTAAAACGATATGAATCGAAAAACTAACAGGATTAAATCGTTTATTAAATTTGAGTGCTAAAAACTTGATTTAACATTTTAAACAACTTATAGGAAATCATTTACTACGTCGGAAGTTGAAAAAAAATTACTAATACAATACTGTTTGTCTTAATTAATATGCATGTGAGCAACTCTGCATATAGTTTTTGTTCATTTATCCAACCAAGAATTGTGGCTGAACAATTGGATAAGCGCCAACGGGTTTTGGCAATTTGAAAACAAATATAAATTGAAAAACTTTTTTAACAATATTATTCGAATTTTTATCGCCGTTGTTGGTTATTTATAAGACACCGATGATCGTGATAATTATGATGGGGTTTTTTTTGTTTGTTTGTTTGTTTGTTTTTAACGATCTGAATCGCTCAAATTAAAAAATAAGCCGTCCAAATTACTCCTAATATTATTCGACACGCAACCTTTAACAAATAAACGTCTTGAACTTCCCAACAACTTAAACTCGACAATAAACATTTAAAAAAAAATAACGCCCAACTCGCTTTTTCTCTATACGCCATTAAATTATATAATTATTATTGCTATACGACTATATACACAGCTATTGGTTTAAAGCCTTATTATAATCATTATAAATAATTAGTCTTATGAAGTCGTAGAGTTAATGTTTTCAGAATTAAAGTTTTCTTTTAAGTCACAGTCAATTCTTATACTTTATTATGCTCGGTTTGTTCTCGATTCAATGACGAATTGTACTCAATAGGATATTGATTTTACACTATTATAACGAATTATAATTTTAATTACTTAAACCAAAAACAAATACATTACTAGTGTGTAAAGTATTTTATAATGTAAACGGTGAGTATTCAACTGGACTAAAAATAACAACCAAAACGTTTTTATTATACACTCGTAACGTCCATTTTAAACTTAGTTTTAATAGACCCTCCTAATGGCCAATTTAAATCACTGTGTTTATATTGAATAAACGTTGTTTTTACAAAACAAAATGTTCTTTCTTATCGACATTTAAGCATTAGTATATACACAATTGATCACAATGAACTAATTTTTTAAGTGTTATGAATAGTAAAAATATTTTAATATTACAAAAATATTTATGATGGGTAGACTATGTACCTATTATAATTCTATGTACAGACACGATTCAAAGTATTGAAGAATAATATCAATGTAGGTAGGTATTGCATGAACCGAACTTTCGTAAAATCGTATGAAAATTTCTATGAATAATTGTGTCGGCCATTTTTGCAATTTTAGTTTGTACCGCGTCTACAACATAATACAATTTATAATGTATAATATAGTATAGTATACTGTATACCTACCGTGTAAATCGTATAATGACTGAAATTGGCAATCTCCCTTAATGAGAAAATTCTATTTTTATTCTCCGGAATTAAGAAAGGCGTAGAATATTATGTGCAGTGTATTATTGTAGGACCGCCATGCTAACGTCGTCGTCGTACATACCACTACGATTCTACCCGAACATGTTTGGGATCGACTAATAGCTCGTTAAAAATAATATGTGTCTTGTACGTCGTATATAATATTATTATATATAATACGTGTGTGTGGGTGTATTTATCCGTCTGTTTCTCTATCTTTCTCTCTCCCTCTGTTTCTCTCTCTCCATCTATATATATATATATATATTATGTAATCGGTTTAGAACAAATCCCGTCGAACCGTTATGACACGTTGTAGTGTTATTGGTAATATTCTTTGCACAGCGAGAATTCGTCCGGACGTTGTCGCGCCGGGCGGAGGAGGAACAACACTGCACGCTCGACGATCACGTACTGTACGCCCCGAGAAAATCGCCATCGTTCTTTGAATCGGGTAATGAGACGGCTTGTAGTGGATGTTGGTATATGTGCATGTGTGTGTGTGCGTGTGTGATGAGGGGAGGGTTGTATAGGGTGTCTAGTACACATATTGCCGAATTAAAAAAACGCATAGGACAAATACATTTTTTTTTCAAAATAAATTTTTATTTTTATTGTCATTATAATATTACGTTCATCGTTTAGTAAAATCTCCGATACGAGTGTGGAAAAAACCCCTGGCACACGATGTCCGCCTATCAGGAGACACGATATTGGGGTGTGCACTCATTGAAGTTTTCGATGACTCGCCCAGCGCCCACGAATATACAACTGCATAGTATCATTAACGGATCTTTCGATTTCTCGCTTTGATTCCGTTTAGGGTTTGCTAGACCACGGACGTCTTCACGAAAATGAACCGCAGGGCGAGAGATCGCAAGATCTGGCAGGGCATTTCATTATTGACACAACGCGTGGACATCAGCTGTTCCAGAATGTAAATAATCGAAATCGAATGACACCCAACACGAATAAACGCTATTACACGAAAGATAGGAATCATAACGTCAATAATAAAACCACGAAAACCAGCCGTCACGATACTAAAATAATTAAATAAAAATTGGTTAATTACAAAAAAAAAAAAAAAAATACTTAAATTCGGTGCTATATCCCGTTTACGGTACACCCTCTATTTTTCGCTCGTGCGTGAGCGGTGTTTATAAGCCGTCGATTACGCCAAGAATCAAAAGACCTTTAACGCTCTTGTTATATAATAATATATCACTACTATATTATACGGTCGTACAGTAAACGTATTTTATGCGAACTTGGCCGTCCGTGAGACTTACGCCGACGATGACGTTTTCATACGGTCTCCAGGCCGTATGGTGTAAATAATTTCATTCCTCGCGCTCTTCCGACGATAATATATTTTTCTTTTTCTTTATTCTCGTTCTCCTGCCGTGACGTCCCGACGCCATTGCCGCCGTGCCGTTTTTCCCGTTCCAGCCAATTCGCGAACACAACAATGCGTGTAGGGATTTTCTCCGTCAGGGTTAGGCATCGGCCACGTTATGCGTCGCGGGCAACGCGCTATGCGTCGGTTCGTGTTTATGTAGCAAAACGGCCGGGAAATGGTAATCTGCGACAGTGACCTTTTCTGACGAGTGACCTGTGACGAAAAAATTCCATAGTACCTTGTAATCTATAATATAGTTGGGTATTTTGTATGATTATTATTATTTCAACAACGTCTGCGTTTAATATATGTTTAACAAATTACCCCACGCGATATGGTTATAATGTAAAGTCGTTAAAATACAAAATAATATCGAAATCAAAAATTATTTATTTCCAAAACACGCTAACGAAAAAAACATCTACACGCAAAAAACAAATTCGCATAATTTAGTAGTTTTTTTTTTGCTTCAAACCTTTTCTTAAGCAATATATGGTTAACTAAACTAATGGTAAAGTATGGTTAACGGTCGTGGTATGTGCAAACCAATAATATGCATACTCCACATCAGTGGCGTAGCCAGGATTTTTTTTTCGGCGGGGGCTGATCAGCTTTTACACTTTTACACATTGAATACGTACTAGCACAGATAGATAGTTGAAAAGTGTTAATACTTATAGTAAATTTTTAAATATTTTAATTACAATTTAAGACTTTTTGAGCAACTATCATAGACCATTAAAATAATTTTTAAATTTTCTCAAGATTTCGGGGGGGGGGAGAGGGTGCAGCCCTTTCAGCCCCTTCCCTGGTTACCCCACTGCTTCACATGACTTCACCTAACCTAACCTAACCTAGACTACAGGCGGAGGCATACTGCAATTAAACGGTTTTCTTCGTTTTCAAATTTATATTTTTTATACATCATAAGGCGCGCCCACAGCACTTAACAATTATTTCAACAATATGAAAAATACTTCGTGATGTGGATTATATTTTACTAAAAAATGTAAACTTGTTAGAGATCAAATAAGAACAAGAACTATATTTTGAGTAAAACGATTACGAGATTTGCTAGTGACAAATTTCAGGGGTAACTAGACTACAAACACTAAACACACAACACACGTGTATGCGAATTGAATTGATTAGACTCGCATTTGGTCGGCGGGCTTAATGGTAACCGGTTAAATCAGACCAATGACCGAGCAAAACGTCAGACAAAGTTTTAGTTGTATCCATTATAGGGCCAACACGTCTTAATCAATAAGTTCATATTATTATATAACACACATTATCGCCTCGAACGAGTGCCAACACGTTTTGACCGTGCGCACTCTCCGGGGATTCGCGACGCCTGTTCTCGAGAGGAGATTTTTTTTCCATTATAGTTATGAATTTGATTTAGGTCTTTTGACGAGAGAAAAATGAATTAGATACTCAGCTACAACTGTCTACAACAATCGTTTGCGGACTGCGGGGTTGCCGGTTTACTGATAATTCGGAAAAATTTCAAGACGTTCGATAAGCGTTTTATGTATTATTATTATGCTTGTACAGTGTACTCTCGGTAACTTGAAACTCAAGGGGGAAAAAAAATCGACTTACTATAAATGTCGAGTTATCGAAATCATAATGTGTTATTGTTATTTGAAGGGGAATTTTATTCGTTCGAGATGTCGAGAATTTCCGGGTTATTAAGGTTCGAGTTACCGACCGTATAAATATATAATCCTTCTTTATAAAATGCTTTTTAACGCGACCCATACGCACAATATCCATTGAAATCAGCTGCTGCCGAGGTACGTAATCCGTTTTATTCCCTCGCAAACATAGTCACAACAATATAATATTATTCTGATCGGTCCGCGTACGATCGCGGCACAGGCTCGATTGAAGTCACTCGACGGTTTCCGCCACATCGCAATAATTATTTGAAACCGCGGCCCAGGTCACTGTGACATCGAAAGGGTGTGCGGGATTGTGTTCAGACCATTGTTTAATCCGATATGACGATTTACGACTCCATCGTCGGATTAAATTAATCGTAATCGAGGTGTATATAATTTACTAATGTTTGTTTATCATACCTAACGTAGCGTGCGATGTAATTTCACTACGATTCCGTTAATCTACATATAATATAATGTATATTATAATATATTATAACCGGAGGAGGATTAATCACGGGCGTGCGACCAAAAACGGTTTGTCGGAATTTAAATGATATGCGCGATCGCGAATAAAATGCATTGCACTAAAAATTAAAAAAATTAAATAAAATAGTTTATAGGTCTCGTCGGCAACGGACGATTTCGTTCGCAGCGATAGATCGAACAGAATAATACCGGAATTTACGAGTTACTTATATCATGAGACGTATAGGTACTTACCTATACTTAACTGCCGTGTATACACGCAGTGCACTGTTATATACGTTCGCGACCGTAAAAATAAATTTCAGTTAGATACCTCCAAGTCCCTGCAGTGTGTATTGTATACATACATATCGACCTCCGTCGCCATAACTGTATACCTTGTTTTTCTCGTGGAAATTACACAGTGTCCGTCTCAATGCGAGCTTTACGGGGCTTAATCCGCGAGTGGGCACCACCGCTGATCGAGGAAATAGTAGGCGTACGGTGATGACGATCTATGTTTATATACCTACCACGATTATACGATATTTTTATTATTATACACATACGTATATGACTGGCTTAAATGATAATACCGTGGCGGAGTATTATTTGTACCTGTTACAGCGAAATAAAATACCCGAGTTCCGTTTTCAGGGGATTATTCGGACGCAGTTTTGGTTTAATCCGGAGTTTTATACGCACGCGATGTCCGTTTTAACGATATTAATATTATTGAATTTGATAATATCATGACCAACGTAATAATATATACGTGCCTACATTTATTATAATACATCCCCGCAAAGCAATATACTCCGACAAGAATCCTGTGGACATGAGGAATTCTGTAAAAAATTATTAAAAACTATACAAGTACAGAAATTAAGTGCGCTCAACACATTAATTTTTTATGACATTAACATTAAGTTAGACTATATATTTGAAATCACGTAAGATAATCTATAATAATCATGACGATATCATTATGCCATGTACGTTTCTGTCTATTGAAATGAATGAATACTCGCTTTTAGTATTTATGAAAATCGTCTTATATCAAGAATATTAAAATTTAAATAAAGATAAAATATAATATTACAAACCTCGTTAGTAAAATTTCAATTATTGTGAGTATTTCGGAATTAAATAACACCGTTTTGCTTTTACAATGCGATCGCGTTTAATTTTGAACGTTGTTATTGCGTTATAAAAATTTTAATCATCAGTCTCTAGTACTTATGAAAGGTTGTGGGCCAACCAAAATAAATCTCATCAAATAGCTTATGCAGTGTTGTATAATAGTTATTGAACAACGAACGCTTTACGTTTACTTCAAATAATATTATTTAATTTATCAATATTAGGACATTCAAAATAGTTAAACGCGCAGACCGTGTTCATCCTGATTTCTGACCCTAGATTAAATTTCATTAATGGTTTATTCGGACTCTCTTATACAGATTACATCCCTTATAATATATGACGTCAGTAACCACTTTTATCGTGTTATTCCATCTATTTACCATTGTTTTTCATCGTCTTTATTCGAGAGAACGTTCATGGTTCCTAAAAAATAATAAATAAAAATCAATAATGAACTATTTAAGAACAAATCACTCTATACGTGATCAATATCATAATCAAACCGACAGGTTCCTCTATAACAGTAGGTACCTATAAAATCGAACCAATTCGTCGATCATGCGAATTCAGTCTAATAATATTAGTAATATTTTAGTCTGTCGTATAGTAGTATAATAATATGTACATTATACCTCCAGGGCGTTCCCAAAGTGAGCATTTTTGGGTCTGGACGGGAGATCCCCCCCCCTATTTAAAGACAGAATTTAAAGTTCTTAAGGTGCAAACCACCATTATATACTTTTTACATGTTAAAAAAATTTGGGTACGCACCTGTTCCTACATATTGTTACTTGCTTCCCACTACCCAGTATGCTCATCAGTCATCACATTGTAAGGTCAGAGTCCGTTAAACTACACTATAAATTTTCATCATCGCACACAGCGATGTCAACGTTTTCCCGATTTCACCACTAAAAGTTGATTATATTTTCCTATTTTTCCAGTGACATTCGTGAACAGAACATCGTCATAATACGATACCGCGGTATAATAATATTATGCGTATGGTTTAAGGATTTACCGTGGTTTTTTTCATAACGTACAGTTGAGGGATGACGTACGTACTACATAATATATTATATAGTATTTTTTTTTCATCGTCTGCGGAGCGTGGCGACGAGTGCCAAACACTCGAACAATTGGCGAGCGTTTAACGGCAACGACGACGTGTAATAAATTTGGTACCAACGTATTATAATTTATGAGAGTTTACATAATATTATCGTTGAGCCCACCGCCGCACAGTCTGTTTCCACGGATTCCCAGATAATACCTGAGTCTCCCTTATCATGGATTATTTTGAGGTGATGAGGGGAAAGTTTACAGAGTGCGTCCCTAAATGACCCTTAATTTAATGTCCCTAGTGCGTTCCAAGAAAAAGAGATCATATTTTTGACGTAACCCGGATGCGCCCCAATTAATTTAACTTTTACAGCATGCAACACGAGGCGCAAGTTATTAATATTTATTTTATTATTTTGGCGAAAGCCTTTTTTTTTTTATAATTTTTAGTGAAGGCGAGTGTACTAATTTTTGTATAATATTTTTTTTTAGTGTAACATTATCGAATTCGACTTTACATTTTTTGAAAATTTTGAAAATTAAAAACACGGGTGACTATTTGTCTATTATGACACTTCTTTATGCGAATCAATACACTATACACATGTATTGACCTGAGTAAGCCGTAGTTGTGCACTGGTATTATCGAAGTTATAATAAAATGTGCCACCGTTGCCACAGTCGTTGTAAAAATTATATATATAATTGTAAATTCGTACTATCGTAGCTGATTGTCGGTTCCGTATCTTGAAAGTTTTAACTGTGGACGCACTCGGGATTTTTGAAATATAATTCGTCAATAAGGCTACGGACGCACATAGACTACGAAAAAAGGTCAAAACTAAAACGGGACGCAGTCGGGACATTACCCTTATTCGATACGTTAACATAAAGTACATAAAATACACTGTCTCAGGATTCCGTTTTAATCGTGTGGTTAACACGTTACCACAATTATTATAAAGTTACCGGCGTATAGTTGAAAATATTCAACCACTATACTTTTCCATCTCCCCGTGCGGTTAGGTGGTTATTAATTACAAGCCTACACCTAGCGAATTCATTTTAACTGAATAATATTAATTAATTTGGTGAACAAGAAACTGCAGGTCGTTTCTTTCGCGGTGTCTCGGCGTTCGATTTTCGGCCGAACCGTTTTCTGGTCACTGTCCGCGCATCCGGTGGTTTATGTGCGCAGTTTCCGGTTAAACGAATATAATATAATATCCGTAAATTTGTGACCGGATGCGGCGCCGCTTGTGTTGCCGATCAAGGGGCCGCGGACGCCGTGTGGTTTGGCCGGATCGGACGACTGTGGCCTTGAACACGGCGGCAGTATTCGTTACCGGAACTCGGGTAGACAAATGTATGACCGCAGGTTGGTGCGCGAGCTCGTTACCATGTTTTTCGGTGGTTCAGACGTCTTTGGACCACAGGTAAACAAGAACCCGATCAGCTGATCGAGCGTCGCGTCCATATTGTTCCGTGGTAAGAGGCACGTCGTCGTCAGCGATTTATATTATATTAACATAATATTTTACACGTTAGGACGGTAAAGACACGCCGCTGTTCCGCTCGACCGTTTGTTCAGGACGTATCGCACTTCCACGCCGCGTGTGTATTATAATAATATAAAATCAAACACGTACAGGTAAAATCGCCGCGGAGTAGGTTTATGCAGGGGAATGCCTGGTTATATATTTTAGTTAATATTAATTGTTTTAGCACTTGTAAAAAATAAATAAATAAATAGTATGAGCCGTATTATCAGAGGCTTTTGACTTTGTACCGACCCCCCCCCCCCTCCTTGGTTTGTATTCCTGCGGGCGCCCTCGTAAGTATGTCGAAGTTTTACTTCGGCGAACTTTGCCCACGGACGAGTAGCAAGCGCGTCCAGAATGTTTACGCCGCTCGTTCTGCAAACCTGATGCATCATGGCGGCGTCCGTGCCCTGTCAGACTATTGTAAAGCTCTTCTGGCAAAGAATAATAACACAATAATAATAAAATAATATGAGCGTCACGAAAATGTACAAAAATTGCAATGCTATTATTATAAATATTTAAAATTATTTATATTGTGTGCAGCAAGACGTGTATAATATTTACATTAATTAATATTATCACAACAAATGAAATCATCGAAATCGTCCGTTTTTGGTGAGTAAGATGGTTTTGATTTGTAATAAAAGATTTTGTTTTAATGTATCATCATGCTTTATCTTACTTATTTGATTTAATGCGATTTCTCGTGACTAGGTGACTTCTTTGGTTTGTCTACATAAAATTTAATAAAGCGTTTCACTTAAATTTATATTTTAAAAATGTATAATACTCTAACTGATATTGCGAAATGCATAAATAATTTGAGCACATTTAAATTCATTTTTTTTTCATTCCTCGGTTTAGAGTTTAAGCTGCAAGATAAATATAGGCGTTTAAAAAATATATGATATAAAATGTTTAATAAATATTAAAAATGATTCATTTACGACAATAATCCGAAATGGGATATTTTTTATCCGTCCATAAACAATTATCTTACATTTAAAATGTAAAAGTTTATTTTAAAAATCCTCTTTTGTGATCATATTGGTTCCAAATATAAAAGAGATCAATATCGGTGCTAAAGTGTTTTCTTCAGAAACGTAACACTTGTATAATAAATTTCCAAGCCTCTCATCAAAAATGTATATCACAAGAAGACCAAAAACGTAATACCCAACCGTTTTAGTTCACACGGAAGTTCTTTTGGAGAAAAATATATTATTCCTTTTAGTCTAAAGTTTACCATTTGTGGTGAAAATGGTATGCCGTACAATTTTAAATTACAATCATAATATATATGAATGTGTAATATTTAACAGAACCTATTTATTAGATCGTAAGACTTGACACAATTTTAATATATTCTATTAATTTTAAACCAAAAAATAGAACAATCGATCATAGTGTTCGGTTGTACAACCTTTAATATTAATTTTGTTATAATTATATTTAAAACCTCAAACTTTATAATATGTCTTCAAAAATAATACAATTTTAAGCGTTTTTTCATAAATTATATTCTACCATATAAAAATTAGCCTATAGAGGAAGTCTTCTTCTTTCACATAAAAAAGTAGTTATTAAAATCCGACAATTCTACAGGGCCTAAAAATTAATCCCGTGGAGTTATTTTTTTCGATATAATACATCCTATTAACCTCCCCTCCCCCCTTAATTAGGTATCGGGTAGCAGATTAGTGGAAAGGTATTATATTTAAGGTGGCAATTAAAATATAAAATTTTATATAATATTTTATAATTTTATAAAACGGCGGAAATTTTAAAAGAATGGCATCGGGCTCCTAAATAAAAAAAATTCAACTGTATCATTATATTATATTTTTCCTCCCTCACAGGAACGTACCGATATTGCCTATCCATTTCCCCGGTTGATTCATTTTTATTTTTAAAATAATTGAAAGTACATTCAGGTATAATATACAGGGAATAATATACATTCAACAATAAAATATAGGTACGTTTGATATATATTTCATAAATTAATTTTATTATATATATTATACTGCATCAATATAATTGTAATGTATTTTTAATTCCCATTACCTACGTCAAGTTGATTTTAAATAAAATAATAACAGACATTTTTTTTATTTTAAATTTATTTAAATTAGTATTCTATGTCAACAACGTATCACAAGTCGTATTAATCCAAAAAATTGTATACTTTAATTATGTAATAAATTATTAACTTTTATTGACATACATAGCATATCGATTGATATGTCTCGGTGAATTGTATTTTATTTCAAACCATTAAGGTGTTGGGTTAAGTTTACTTTAAGAACCTATAAGGTCAATTCAATCCACGCTTTGCCCTAATCCAACTCAATTATTGTGTGTTATCACTTATCAGTCATTTCTGCATACAATTTCAAAAATATTTCTACTAAATACAATGGTAGGTAATTTATCAATTATTCAAAAAAGGATATCGAATATTATACTAACGCTCATGGCAATGTATATAACCAAGTTTAGTGGTGGTTGACGTTAGTATATGATAAATGAAAATGAAAAATACTCATACGAATTTCACATATGACTTCTTTTTTATCCAAAATATTTGGAGGTAAAATAATTGTTTTAATCCTTTCACGAGTAAAGTTTGTTTTTATATAGAACCTATCCGTATTTACGTAATACGCAATACTGCAATGAGAATTAATACTTTTTTAAACAATATTATAATATTAAATTTGTGGTGTTTTGGTTTTCTAATAATATTCAGTATTATTATTGTTTTCTGTGAGGACTTTTTTGTGCATAAAGAACGCTCGAAAAGTTTCATGTTTCATCTTTGAAGATCAAAAATTGAGTGTGGATGGTACTTTAAACGGGTCGAGTTTTTACCATTTTCTCTATGTGTAAGAATACCAATATACCGTATATTATACCGTCAACTATATAAAATTGTTAAAATATTCCGTCGTAAAGTATTGACTGCTCGTCCATGGGTTTTGTAAGTTTATATTCTTGTAGACGATATATTTGTAACTAAAGTAGTTGTTTTCTACTTAAAAAATCAAATTGGATTTACATTATGTGTGTGAATTTGTGCGGCAGCATTAATTGAAGTTCGTATGACATGATTCACCCGTGAAGTCGTGATAAATTTACTAATCTTGTACTGGAAAATCAATTCGCATGCAGAGCTTTAATGTATTTCATTTTGATAGATGTTCACCGACAGAGTGAATTTGATGAAATTTTTTTGTCGACTGGACACTTGGTCGAATTAATAGGAGACGTAATCCGTTCATTTTATCTTTTAGCCATTTGTAGACTGAAACTAGAAAGTTCATATTAGTCTATACTTGCGTAAATTTTTTAATTTCCGGGCTTCATCGTATTCATTATTTGAAACTAATTCAGAGAAGGTATACAGCGCCACAATCTCTCACGTTAAAATTAATTATAGATTTGTTGCCGAGTTTAAACCTTCTGAATAATGTATTCCGCGTTCTATGTCAGCCCGAACTTATTTCAAATAACTCTTATTGTACTTAACGAATTGCCAAGAATGACATGTTTTCTTCTTTGTCCATTTTAAATTCTACTCTCTCTGAACAACGAAGGATTCAACAATGTTGTTTAGACAATATATATATGTGTGTATATAGGTACGTGGTTGTTCCATTGTTCTTTTTTTTTATACTTTCTGATGATTGCTATTCCAGCCCAGCTCTTAGTTTAAAACGTGTCTAATATATATATTTCTCAGCGTGTGTTCAGAAGACGGCTTTTAGGTGTTTTTATGTCCTTTTGACTCACGTGTGTGGCCATAGATGAAATTTTAACTTCGCACCTACAACATTTACTTGATGTCCAAAGTGCGCTAAAAGTTATGTTCTCTGGTCGTTACTAAAACAATTGTACTGCATTTCAGTTTTTATGACCATTCGCCTCGTAGTTGTCGGCCATCTCGAATACAAATTGAAACACATATAAAATATGTACCTAGGTAGTATTATAGTTACTTACAAATCATATAGGTTTTAGTTTAAAAATTGAATTTATCGTCTCACACATATTTAGCCGAGCCCACAGTTCTTCGTCATTTTCACATCCATCAAAACCTACTGACTCCCAAGGATGATTTTATATAATGACGTCTTAAAATTTATCAAAAATGGTATAGGTTTGCAATTTGCTCTTTTCGATTCTGCATCAAGCTGATTTTTTTTTTTTGTTTTACAATGTACAGTATACACATTATGTATTTGTTCGGAAAACAATTGTTTGGTTGACGCAGTAATTAAATAATATAGTTTGATTTTGTATTCACGCACGATAAGATTCACTGCCGAACGATGACAAATTATTTTTATGATTTTTTTTTTATCTAGTCGATTTGTATTTTGTCGATTTAATCAAATGGCTAATTATTATAAATACATTTTATTACAATTCATTTTGGAGATACCAAATTTAATTATTTTATATAGTTGAAATTAAAAAAAAAATTCATTCAAATGCATAAGTGTGCTTGGATATTGTAATATAGGTTCCTATAATTAAAGCATAAATTACAACAAATTAAAAATGCATTAAGTATAGTAAACGTATCTACATCAAGACAAAAAAAAAACGGTATTTCTGTGCGGTTGTACCTATTGTATTAAATTATATTAATTTATTTTAGTTTGTATTTTCTATTCGAATATAATGTTACGCGTATTCCTTATAATATAATATTGATTAAAATAAAGAAAAAAATTACAGGACGTCTATAAATCTACGTCAATACCTGTTTGAGTACGTATTACAATTAAATAGTTTAGTCTTTAATAAACGTACCTATATAGGTACTATTTTACCGTGAATATATTGCAGTGCGCATATATGAATGTATATATTAGCGCGATGTTCATATGACTTATTTCTCGCGCGAAAAAGCAATTTTTCATTTACGCGTACCGTTTTTTTTTTTTTTTTAATAAACCCCATTTACAAAGCCATTCGAACAAAGTGAGTCGGCAATTCGGGCAAACAATACGTGTTTGTATTTTGTAGGCGACGCAGCAGCCAGATATGACAGAACGCGACTTCCGTATGGTTTTTTTTATTTTTTTGCCTTCATACAGATGCATACACACACGCACACATATACACACATACACATATTTATATATATAGATTATATAAAAATACGCCAGGAATACGTTATTTATGTAGGCGCACGGGTCGTGTACATCCGTCGCGACTTTCTTCGCCTAAGTCGCTAATAGCTGTATATGTTATGCGTTGACTTTTTGCACAAAATATTAATAACGATAGTATTTTTTGGCCTGTTCTTTTTAAAACCTCACTGCTTTCGGATCATTATTTCGAATTATATTTTTTTCAATTGAACACCCTATGGTGTGCTATCTTATGTTAAAGTGAGTGTTCTGTGTGTTCTCTTATAAAGAGTTGTGTCGGTTTTTCAACATATCCTGTACGTGAGATCGAAAACGAAATTGAACTTTTTTCGTTGTATATTCTCCAAATATAATAATTATTAATTAATTCAATATTAACATACGGACAAGGTTTTTGTTTTGAAAATACAATTTTGAACGGTTATTTAAGTAAAAAAAAATTCAATTAGTCATTTATAATTGTCGTTTTTTAATTGAATACCCACGGTTTTTAAATCATGTCACGTTTTCAACCGTAACTATCTGTTAGAAGTCCCAGACGGGTAGGCGGTGGGGGGTTACCTAAAGTCTTCGCTAATCACTCGCTACATGTCTCGAACTCTTGAATCAGGATGTAATCAAGTAATAATCGGAATTCTCGGAAAACAATACGATAAATACAATTTCAGATTCATATAATGCTAGTATAGAAATAGAAATCAGGAAATCGGAGCACTTCGCTCTTCCTCGATTCTGTTTTAATCAAATCATCACCCAAAACAGAACGCAGCCATTATCGGTGGTTCCGTTCAGTTGCATCCGCCATGCGAGTGTGCAACAGAATGTATTATAATAATATGCATAAAGTCAAATAGTCCCAACGTAACAATAGTTTCTCGCCGCTATAGTATAATAATAATAACGTGAAAACGAAAAATCAAATAGAGTATTTTATTATTTTATTACAGAAAAACCGATCGTTTTATTTTAAATTGAAAAATGCGCGAGAAAAAAATATGTAGGTACATTATTTTAAGATGATCTGATTTTTGTGTGGCACTTCCGTGTCGAGTAATCCGCAGTTACATTTGTACAGCGCGTGCAACAATATTGTTATATATAGTTCCGTCCTAAACGTCTATACAGAAAAATAATACATTACGCGAGATTATATTTCCGGTTCTGACCGCGTTCAATATGCTCGCAGTGGTTTTTCATTCTATTCACGAATTATTGTGGTACACCCTTTAAAAAATTGTTCATATATATTATATTTGAACAATTTCATGATATTTCTCGTATAAAGCAGAATTCGTTAATCTGTTTTCAACGACTTTAAATCCAGTTTTCATTTTGTTATTTCAACTAAAAACTTTATTTTCATGCACTTTAAATCCTACAAAATGTACAGCTATGATTATTAGATTTATAAAAATAATTTATATTTATATTCGTAGAGAAACATTATTGTGATTCAATAATTGCGTTTTAAAATAAACATTTTTTTTCAATACTAAACAGGACATTTTGGACGATTGAGATGAAAACTATTATAATTTGTTTTTATTCCTTATAAGCACCAACTAAAAATGGCTTAAAAAGTTTATATTCAAAAATGTGTATTTACAATTTGATTAAACTTGTATAGAGTAATAGAACGCTGTTGATTAATATTGTAAGTGACTTATTGTATATAGTTATTGTGCACGAATCTAATAGTTTACGAATTTCAAATGAGAACAAATACTATAGGTACCTGATTAATGTGGTTATTGATTACGACTTTAAACGGTTTGTTGCATTATTATAGAAGTCATTTTAAGCATGTTGACCCATATTTCTAGATCCCGGACGTCATCGACAAACACACTATACACGTGCAAATTATTATACAACCGAACGAATATAACGATTGTTTTGTTTTTCATTTGGTTGGTAGCACTAGCTGCCAAAGTACGTTAAAAAAATACATGTTAGATTAGTTACCGAATTATATACAGCCTTCAAAAGCAATCAAAATCGGAATGAGTTCTTCTCGAGAAAAAACACTTAGAGATTAAGATATAGCGGCGCTCTCCAATCGGTAAATGACAATGAAATCAATCCAAATGGAAAAAAGTGACATACGAGATTATTGGGTGGGACACCGAGACGGCCGTCTTTTAATTCGAAAGCGATGATAAATCATTGAGTTCGCGATAAAACGTTTTTGAACGGAGTCTTGTCAACTAAAAATGGTCGAGATTTGGTAAAAAAAAATAAAATAAATTGAGTACGGTTTTATATTTCCGTGACTATCGCCAGAACTATTTGAAAATTCGAGCACTTTTCATCTCGAAAAACATAATAATAGTATTGTCCGGCGCCATGGATGACAATTTTTCCGCATTTCTACTGTGAAATAAATTTTCGTCGTAAGACTAACTATATACAGCGATACCTATGTCCTCTACGCTCAACAACTATAATCAGAATATAAAACGAAATATGACCTTTTCTGGAGCCGCAGGCCAGGAGATGCTGGGTGAACTAGGCCCTCTTAAATTTAAAGTTGCTTAAAAATTATTTTTGATTAGTATTTAGATATGAAAATTATTTTTTTAACCAACCAAAGGTAAATTTTAAATTATTAAGATTCTATTGGTATGGGATTCTGCCTAAGGGGCTGAGGGAGTATGGAGATAGAAACACAAAATTGTTGGCCCCCCTAATAGAAATTTTCTAGCTACGTGCCTGTGTAGAAGCCCGTTACTCCAGCATCCCAAGTTTTATATTTTTGTACCAACACTTCACAAGGTTATGTAACCATTTTATAACGAAATGTTACCACGGTAACTTTTTGTGTAACTTATGAGGAAGTTCAGAATTCCAAACTTTATTCCGGGTGCTGGATTGACGTCACCCCAGCGCCCAGGATCTTTCAACATGATTTCTTTGATTTTCACCCAGCTGTTTCCTGTTTCCTCGGGTGTCGAGCACTTGCACGCAATGCGTCGCCACAGACGTCAATCGTCAAGAATAAACGGAATAAACTACCTACGACCACAATGTCTCTTCAGTCATTAGGGGCACAAAATGCGTGCAAAAATTATAAAAAAGGTTTAACGTGCGACGATATCGTGTGATTTTCTGCCGACTTATCGCTCCCACGGTGTCGGCCGAAACGAGCGAGAGTGATCGTTTTGTCGTGATCGCGTTAGACGAAGAAATCTACGACATTATTAGCATACGAGTACAATAACGGGTACTTGGCCGAGACTATAATATTATACCCACTGCAGCGGCAGTGCGAGTGTGCATACGTAATGATTGGATAGAACTCTGTGTAAAATCTGAGTGTACCGACGCGAACAATGAGAACTAATTGAGAAATAATAAAAATATATTTACATTTAACGTGGACGACAATTTAACAATATGTCTCGAGAACACATTTTTCAGTCGATTCAGCGCGTATTTTATACAGCTCCTCGTCGCCGCCGCCGCCGCCCCCCTAACTATATCCACTTGGCGGTATGCAATTTTATGATACATCGCGTTTCATGTACGGGTTTTTTAATCAGTGGCAATTGATTTGTTCTAGTGCCGATTTTTGAACGACGCGGTTTTAAAAAGATTTAAGCCCTGTGCATTTTTTTTTTCAGAATTCCTAAAATACGGCGGCGGCCAAATTTCAAATAGATTATGTATCGCGTGTATGCCATTATATAATATTGTGCAACCCGCTTGTGGAGTATACGGTCCACTACAACCCTACAGTTTAAAGTAGTCCACTCTGGAGGGGTATTAATAATGAGCTTATTCGTCTTTTCGAGTTTAAGAACAATAAACAGGCGCCTCGTAATAAGATAATAAACGCATAAACTCGTCGGCTGATGGATTAATCGATTTTCGATGAACGACTCTGGCCAAGCGCCCGAGCATATTATATTAGAAACTTATTACATCCAATATTTTTTCGTTTGTTTTAAACAATTCACTACGTCATACGTTGTACGTGTAACACTCGGAAAACCATTAACGGACGTTATGAAATTATTTCAATTTAAAAACTTGATTGGACTAAGAGAGAAAAACGTACGATTCTCTCTGCAATCTCTATATTAAATGCTGTTATTAGTTTGTCGAATCGTTCGTGAGCTTGTGGTTTTTCATAGTCTTGAACTTGTTGGTAAAATGTGTCGATTTTAAAAAAACTTGACAAGTTCAGACACTTATATTGTGTTTTAGACGTTTTCGTTATGGATTTTATTGATTGTATTTTTTTTTTTTTTTTGGAAGAAAAAAACTTTTTGTTTAATTTCGGAGTTTGAAATAAATTGTACAATATTATTTAATATAGTACTTGTTCAATACTTCCAGTTCATTGTACATAATATGCGATAGGTATAATACCTTTAATGAATTATTCGGAACACGTTTGCCGCCGCAACGAGTGCTGTTCAAATAAAACGCATTAAGTACTGTACAACCGATGTGGCTTCCTCTCTTTAGTCGGAATCGAAAATTAATTCATTTAATAAACGAATATTAAGTTAGATATTATTAATATTGACTTAAAAAATAAAATAGAAACGTGTTCAAACTAAATTTTTGGATATTAAATGGTATTTATCATATTATTAACCCATTTTCCTATACCCGTAAGTGCTAAAATAGCTGGATTTTAATTTAACAAAAAAAAATTGGTTGACAACAATTTAAAGCATTTTAATAATCGTTTCCTCTTAACATGTTTCCATTTCTAAAATATTATATAATTTCAAAATGTATTCGTTGACCTGAAAACCAATGGAAATACTATTATAGGCTTAAGACTAATAGATATTTCCATTATATTTTCCCAACATTTAATATGGTTTTAAGAATTTTATATTAACATTAATGATAACCTGAATTATATTTCAGCACTTAAAATATCAATGAGACGAGATATTTTATTTTATTCAGATGTAATAATATTAGCCCAATATTTGTAAATAATGTAAATTAATATTCTCTATAATAATCCATTTCGTAAATAATCAAAATTCCATCTTTATTAATTCCCCACTACCTATCCGGCGGATGAACATAACATAATATCCTCGAGTAATCCTCTTTTTTTCATTTCTCTTTCAATCGACACACCAACAGTAAACTTACGGAAGTCGTTAGTATACTTTGTTGAGTGAGAGAGAGTTGTTTCCAAATGTTCAATGTAATTGCGTTGCCCCGACATGTCGGCTTCTAGATTAGAAAATGGTTGAAAACAAGTCTTATCTTCATTTATTCAGACTCTGTGGTATAGAAAATTCATTTTTTTTCTCTCTACCCTCAAAATATGACAAATCCGATATCGTATTGTTTTTATATTAGGTACCTTTTATATACTATAAAGTATTTTTTTGTGACCACCACTAACCATTTTTTTTTTGTGGTTCCTAAATTACATTTTTACCAAAATATATAAATATTGCATTGGTTTTAAAATAAGAAATGGTTTTCGCATCATGTCAAATCGTCTACCAATTTAATATTAATTGAATCCTAGTTCGTTCATTTTTCATTTTATTTTTTTATTTAAATTTAAATTAAATTTTGATGAAATAATACTAAACGTCCAGCTGAATAATTATTATTCAAATACCGTTTATATAGTATTGAATTGAATTATATTTTGTGGTTATTTAATTTAAAATTATAGTCAATGACATTGATTTAAATGGTTTCCTCCAATGCATTTTTTCGTTGATATAATAAAATATACCTTATAAATAATTTATGAACAATGTAGTGTTTGTTTCTATATATTTTAGTCTCTGAGCAAAGCTATTCATACTTTGCAATAATGTGTCTTTGTTACATCTAATCATGTGGTTTTCTGGTATGAATAAACTGGTATAGACAGTAGGTGCAACTTCAATAGTTTGTCGCAAACTTAGGACGATGTTTTCCCCTTCAATTTGTAGTTTTGGTTATTAAGAAATGACGTTTTAATACGAAACGTTGCTCTATCGTATGTATTTTTTTGCATTCAACAAATTCTGAAATCTCAACTCATAAATTATTTTTATGAGTACTTAAAATTTGAAAAATGTACTATAAACATGTAAGCATAATATTATGTATGCCGGTTAAAATCGTTTTTCGAATTCCGTGATTTATCGAAACATTATTCATCGCTATCAAATTAAAAATGATATAACAATATAATAATTCACTGCCTTGTGCCGAGACAAGTGAAGTGAGCCAAGTGTCCCAAATCCATTCCGACTCACTAATCTTCTACGTCAAATCATCTGTTATTCGGATAAGCTGTAAAAATATATGAATACAATTTAGATTTTGATGAGTTAAAGAAGAAATCAAATAATATAATGATGAATGAGATTTGACAATATTGTTGATCTTTTATTTTCATTGTTCTAAAACCTCCATAGTAAACTATGGGTTTAATTATAATATATGAGGGACGTATTCGTTTCAAAAAATATGAGTGCCATTTTGGTTTGTCTTATTACGTTAATTGTCTACGTTACAATACATTTTTGTGCAGATATGTTTTACAATATGTCTTTACCATGAAATAATACCGAAACATAATATATAGTAATATCAATAATTTATCAAAGACTTTTTCCACGTCTTTTCTGACTTTATAACGAGACATAATGTACAAACATTTTATAACAAACAAATGATTTATTGGTATATTTTATAATTTGTTTTCTTTAATAAAAAATTAATTTATTGTAGTTATTTTTTATTGAATAAATAAATTTAAGGGGAAAATTGTATTTGTTGTATACATGCCAGTCTATACCATAACGTGACGATATGATGCTGAATTCAATACATAATCAAAAACAATAATTTATGGTATTTTTTTTATTTTTTTATTACTAACGCCAGTTATATTCGGTTGGATATAAAATAACGTATCTGCCCTAAATTTTTAAACGTTGTAATAATTAATAAGTTTTGAGCAGAGCGATCATTGTATTGGTTTTACATCGATGTGTAGTTTTTTTTTTTTTTATGTCTAGAGACACTTTTTCTAGTAGAAAAAATGATCAGATCGTGAACTTTAATGGAAGTTTCTGGTGGAAAATTGGATCTAGTAGTTACTTGGGGAGATAGAAATTGAAAATTCTCAAAACTTTTGCTAAAAATCGGGAAAAATAATACAACCAACAATAAATATGAAAATTTGTTAAAATTTTAATTATTATTATTAAAATGATTGTTTATTAACCATGGTTCCTAACATACCTGTATATTATTATTACTATTATGTTTGTAAATTACGATGTTCGATTACCATTAACGTCCGATTGACAACGAATATTGAAGTATCATCACATGAATTATCGTAAACATGATGATCATAATAATAATTATTGTTAACATATATTGTTCATTATATACAGTGTTTTACAATGTTTTTCGTAGTACCTCTTATATACTTTTAAAAACATACAATAATTACATTTTTAAAACGTTTACACAAATTATATCTCTAATAGATAGCTATCTAGATAATTTCTGAGAAACTATCTCAGAACTTAATTTTTTTCTAGTCAACCGAACATTATAATAACTATAAGTTTTAAAAAAAATACCAGGTATTTTATTTCAAGTTATAAAACAATTAAAAATAAAATATAATTGCAATGGATAGCAGAAACTTTGTACACAAAGTATAAGGTAGCTATTCTATAATAATTGTGACCGTATAAATTGTTAGGTCATTGGTCAAAATATTTATCCTTACTAATATTGGTTAATAATGGTCAAGATCAAAGTTTTAAAATAAAGTACCACAACGCAAAATAAATTAAGCGTTTCGAATGTGTTACATTGTAGCTAGAAACCTACCTAAAAATCAATCGATACGATTTATCTCAGTGATTATTTCAGTGAGCATAATCGTATTCCACCAACGTTAACTTATGCAATAATTGTATAGTTTTAAGTTATGCGCATAAATCGCTTAAAGCAGTTGTACATGACAGTTATACCAGTACCCATATGTATATATATTTCTTTCTACAAAAATAACATTTTTGGTTACAAATATTTTTTTCTGGCGATATTTTTACCGGTCGTCACATAATATAATATTAATAATTTCGTCAAAAAGAATGTTCGACATGACCTTTCTGTAGTCCCGTAGGTCGTATCGCGCTTGGAATTCGTCCGTACAAATAATACCTACTTGGGCCATACAATGCCAACACGAATGAAACTTCGAAACGAAAACGACTCATTATTGTTATTATTATTATTATTATTATTGTGGTTGTTGTTGTTGTTGTTGTTGTTGTTGTTGTTGTTATTGTCGTTATTGTGTTCGTTGTTAACGGTGTTGTTTTTGACGTGTGCACACAGGTATCGTGGATGCGGAAGAGAGACTTGCACATACTGACGGCAGGAGTGCTGACTTACACCAGTGACCAGAGATTCCAAGTCATCCACCCGGATAACTCGGACAATTGGACCCTACTGATTAAATTTGCTCAACCGAGAGACGCCGGAATCTATGAATGCCAAGTAAATACCGAACCCAAAATGAGTTTGGCATTCCAGCTCAACGTCGTAGGTAAGTCATAGCATATGGAAAATTACAACAAATTGTGTTTCATCTATATAATATATAAATGTAAATCGGCGCGCTCGGCAAAATATAATTTATTTGGAGAAAAAAAGGGGTGCAGTAATAAGCCGGATGCAAAAAACAATAATACAATAAGAATATGTTTCGGGCGATGCGTTAAGCGTTTTACTACACGAGCGATACATCGTAAATTTTGAATTTATACACATCATTTTTTTCCCCCGTCCTTAAATGGCAACACTTGTTTTTAATTTCGTACGCCGTAGTTGAAATTTTTTTCGAACATTTTGATGTATAAAATATTATATCGTATATACCAAATCAATAGTTTATTATTTATAAGCATTTAGGGTGTGGAAGAGCGGTGTGGTGCCCTGCAGTACAGTTCGCGAAGTAAAAGAATATTTGTCCTTTCCACCAGTCCGTTTTTCGAAACTTTATATGCTTATAAATAATAAAATATTCGTTCGATATTCGATATTTAGAGGATGACGTTTTCAGAAAAATATTTAATTTCTGAAAATATGAAATTAAAAACCATATTTTCACTTGAAGATACGAACAAATAATATTACGTGAAACGTAAAATTGTCGAACGTGGTACTATATAGCTATAAATCACAATCGCCCAGGTCAACAAACACCAGAGTGGCAGATTACCTGACATTTTGGGGGGCACCATTTGATGCGTTTGTGTTGTCGGTATTTTATTTATTATAAAATAATTCCCTACATAAAATATAAAGATTTTTATAATGATAATTTATATAAATTTATTTAGTGGCGGGTAGTGGTTGAGGTTAACAACGTAATTATTGTTAGGTTGTAAGTTATGAAAACGCTTTTAAGCAGAAAATTAGTATAACATTTAAAATTAGAACAAAAATAATAATATAATATGTAATATTATTATGGTCTATGGATAACAGACGACGGACGACGGACGACAGAATCGATGAATCATTTGCTAACATATTTTTGAGAGAAACCAAAAAGTGTTAATGATTTTTTAGCCGTATTCAATTTTTTCAGTTCAAGTGCCCCGAGATGGGCAACGTTGGCTTTCAGTGAATGTGATGCAAATCAAATTAAACAAATAGTCCTAAAAAAAAAAAGTATACCCCACTCGCTGGGAATCGCAACACGTGTCTTTTTATGCCTTAAAAGAGGATTTTGATGTTTTCAAATCTTTAAGCAATATTTCCTCATCAAGTCTAAAAAAAGAAGAAAGAATTATTGAAAATAATCTAAAAAAATTGAATTTGTTCTGTTTTTTATGCATATGGGGTATAAAATATTAAGACCATTATATTGAGTATTACAGTATATTTATCGTAAAAATACTAATTTACACAATGTTTGTCAACTTTTGTACGAGGCTAATTGTACTATTCAAAATTTAAGGAATTTGAGGATGTTGAGAGGCAACTTATAATATTTACAACGATATGTGTGATAAATGAGGAATTTCAAAATATTAAGGAAGTACTATGAATTTCGTTCTAAATTCGCTGTTAAAAATGTTGATGAAGTTGACTTTGATAGGAGATTACGGGAGAAAACTTTAAAGTTTGAGTTTTTTACAATTTATACTGTCATTTTTCAACTTTCTAATAGATTTCGTGCATTAAAATAAAAACTTTGATTTTTACAACCAATTATTACACTGATTAATTTATCTGAAGATGACTTAATAAAAGCTAAATAATGTAAATTATTTATAAGCTACTCTATTCATGTTACCTCTTGGCTCATACCTATATTTAACTAAACATTACGTAAGCAGTTGAAGTACCTATTTTAATATATTATATAGATACAAAATCTATTCTATAAATGTATAATGAAAATAATATAATGTAGGGTACCACATAAGTTTTGTTATTGGGGCACCATAAGTTGTGGTTGCGCTACTGCCCCCGTTAGTTGAATAATTTTTTGACGAAGTCGACGTGTTGTAACCGTTTAATAACACCGAGAAATAATATAAGACGGCGTGTATAATAATTATATGACTGATCAAACTTTTAATTTGTATTTATTTGTATTTTTTTTTTTTTTGATGATTTATGTTTGTTGTCGTACCTGCTAGTTGACATTAAAAATGACCGGAATCAGAGCGTTAAGATTGAAAATTTAATTAACTCGACCATTTGAAAACCGACAAATTACTGCACTCGTATAGTACTACAGTCCGCGCAACTAATATAACCGACGTAATCGAGTAGCGCGGCGCAAACGATAATAATTAGAGAGAATAATAATAATATACGAATCGCACAATATTGTTACACGTTTCGTCGTAAAGTTAACGAACCGGGCTTTCTCTGTCTCTATCTCTCTCTCTCTCTGTCGGTCTCTGTCTATCTCTCTCTGTCTCTCTCTCTCGCTCCCTCTCCCTCTCTATCCATCTCTCTAAATATATGTACATGCACATAAATGAATTCCACGTAGGGTTGGTATACGTACGTTGGGACATTTTGCATTTTCATGAGCCATTAAAAGTAAAAAATAAAATATAAAAATTTGTATGCCGTTAATATACAGATGGGTCCGGTTGTTATTAATAAATGAAAAAAAAATAACGAAACAGGTATTATAAGAGGTGCGTTAGTATTGTATATATCACGTCGTTATATATACAGTAATATACACACCCTTGGATGGTTAATCCATAATTTTATAACACTTTAAAACGTAATTTCACGCACGAAACCACTGCGGCGTCGGGACACAGAGATGGTATATAGCCATATAGGTACGGCGTGTATATAATATATCATATAATAATATATAAGTATAATAATATTAAATTAATGGAGTTTTCATTAGCCAAACTTTGTGTTTATGGTAAAAATGCGGTCGTATCAGCTGTATAATAATTTAAAAATATTATAAAAAAAAAAAAAAATCATAAATACTGTCCGTTTTTTCGAAATAAGTAAATTATTACCTTATGTCTGTATCAGTATCAGAATACCGCCGCCACCGTACCATAATAATAATATATTATAATAATATTATAACGGACAAAAAAAGGTTTAATATAATAATATAGTAATTATTATTCTACTGACCGTTATAATATTATTACACTCGTATAATATTATTACGACCTTATATTTTTATATCCCGACAATGTGATTCTACCCCACGCGTCGTAATATGGAGAGGAATTATTTTTGTTTATAACCAGCTAATAACAAAATATGCTCTTCGTCGCGCGCGCTCCCGACAATAATACGCATGCGCTGCAATTGATCGTTTTTAATCAAAAACACTATCGCCGCTTGTCGCGTGTCTGTAAACATTTTGTCATTAGACTTGTGGAAAACGTTTTTCAATACTTTATTATATTTTGAAGTACCTATAGGAATACGTTATGAAATTATTTACGTTTTCGCGACTATTTTTTTATAAAAACCAAACCAGTGTCTCGCGATGACGTTAGAAAAAACTCACCCTTACAATAATATACATATTATAATCGATACGTCAATCTGGACGAGCATCGAGTCGTTAAAAAATGTACCGAAAACCGCATTATCGCACACAATGTAATGCTGTGTGTCAATAATCCAACTGCGGTCGAGTTTTCGGGATAGACTTTGCCTCAGACCTTTTTCCGTATCGTCGCCGCATTTTAAAGAAGGCCTGCATATTTTTGATCAACAATGAAAAACACGTCGAAAATTTGAAGTTTTTCATTTTAACCGACATATTATACATGACGTATATTGTGTAACGCGGAATCCTTTCGCCAATCATGAATTATTTCTCATTCGTTATAATAGTTATTTATTCTAGTCACTATATAATATATACAGTCACAAAAAATATTAAACACTCAATCTGCGGTAAATGTTGACACTCGCTCGTCAGTCGACCGTTTTGTGCCGTCTTTATCGCATACAGCACGAGCATATCTATCTAATCACAGCCTTTGAGTTAATTAAGAACGACCTCCTCCCGATCGTGGTTCACGATGCAATGAAAAAAAAAAAAACAGGGGTAAAAGCAAAGAAGAAAGAGGCCTTTGTTGTGAGTTATGTTAGTTTTTCGCTTTCGGTCCATCAATAGCGAAATAGAGCGAATGGTTTTATCGCCAGATATTTGTGTAACACATTACAATGGTACGTTTAACGATTTTCTGTAATCCGAGTTTAATGGTGGGGTTCGAAAAAAATTACGTTTTGTACTGTATATATACAGAATATACATATATATATATCGATAACTCACCACGCCCCGCCTCCCCACTGAAACGTCGGGTGAGAGGGAAGGGCAAAAATAAAGAGAGGAAAGACAGTACGAAAGAGAGATAGAGAGACAGTGGGAGAGAATAAGAAAGGCCTATAACCGTCTTGCTCTCGACTGCCGGATTAAGAAACATGTAATTCAAAACAGGAGTAATGTAAAAATGTTTCGAGATCGCACGTACAAAAGTCTGCGGGCGGATTATGCAACTGTCTCGCAGTTGTACGGAACTATTTGTTGAAATCAATACTTTAAAAGCGTTTTTATTTTCATGCGCTATATAATAATAGTGTAATAATGTACACAAACACAAAACAATAATATATTATGCGATATGGGTATGGGTATGGGTCGCGCATATCGCCGAACTGCGGCGATTTAAAAGGGGGGGGCGATTACGCGTGCCGGGACACGCGCTTAAAATTCGTGCTCGTCTATTATTGTTATTATCAAATGATTTTCAATCGTCGATTTTAGTCCTGCCGATCGATCGATAATAATGAAATGATGGTTTTTACGCCACGCTTGTCGAACACAATATAATATATTTTATAAACCGTATGGCCTGAGTTATCCCGCGGTCAGTGCATAATATTACATACTGAGTGATCCATTCAACAAAAGACACTCTTCATTTCAGAAAACATTATTTTTAATATTTCTTATCGTTATTGTTTTTAAGTCTAATACTTTTTTCAATGAAAACATACATTATTATTAACTTCATACTACACTTTTAGTGTATCAAGCACTAATAGAATCCATAATTAATTATGGTATTTCATGAGCCCATCATCTTCCTGGAGAATAAATAAAAATTAAATCTAATACTCTGAACTAAAGTATTATTTAGAGTATTACGATCTAAAAATAACAAATTTTGGACAAGGAGTTTATTAGTAATAAGTATATAAAGTTTAGACGAGCGAAATAGTGTACCAACGTTTTTCGGGGTACCTATACCCCTTGTACCGCACCACTCCACACATCTAAACTTAAAATACTTATAATATTCATAAACTACTCGACCAAAATGCTATTAATTATACATCGAAGTGCTCCAAAAAAAATCTGTTTTGGAATAAAAAATTAAAAACGCAAGTTTTTATCAGAAAACAAAAATGATAACGATAAAAAAAATGTGGTTTTTGAAAAACAATCAATTATTTAAAAAAATAAAAATACCTTTCCAGAAACATTAATAGTTTTTGAAATAATGAGTGTCTTGCGTTAAATGGATCACCTGGTATATATATTTATATTTATTTGGACGGGCCACAGACGATATATAATATATTAATATATAATAATATGATCGACGACACGACTTCCGGCGTAGCTGGTATATACTCTATCAAACGACGGAAAGTGTGGTTTCCAATTTGCTAGTTTCGTACGGTCATTATTATATATTTATAGGATTTTGGATATGCGTCTCGCCGAATCCCCCGCAGTCATTATCAATCGACCCCTGGTCAATTAACGGCGAAAAGGGTGTCCCCAGACGTCCAGTGACGGGAAAATCTCCGCATTATATTATAACGGTGTACCTTAGATATTCAGATTAAATTGCACCGGGCGTCTGCGGTGTTGAAACTTTCGGAAAAGTGAATGCTAACGACCTGACTACGATTATTTTATTATTCGACCATTTCGTTGGAGATCACAATAAGTCAATAAATTACGTTCGTGCCTATTATTACATTTTAGTATATCTACTGATTCGGCGTGCTCACGAGAGGGAAGGGATGATTTTAGCACAGAATAAATTATTTATTCTGTGATTATAGAACGAGCCAACCCATTTCGCTTCTTCTTCTTTTTTGTCTATTTCATCAATACATAAAAAAAATTTCTAATTTATGGATAAAATTAAAATACATGTCTTAATTTTTTTTTCTGTGTAATTTTTAATATTTCATACAAGTTAAGTTGATTGATAATAATAGAATAGAATATAATAGAATATAACAGAATATGTGATTGATGAAGTAGTGATTGCATAATGCATATATACTGCCATCCTAATTACTGAATATCAGTTATAAGTTTTAAATTTCAATACTGTGTGATTGTTGAACCGTTCTAAAATAATTATATTTTAACCTACCAACGATGATTATAATATTACGGTGAAAGGACTTCAATTAAAACTTTTTTAGGAACAATATTCGTATTATTCGTCCACCAAACGCATATTAATAAACTTTATAAAAGATTATTATTTAAATTACCATTATCTATTTATACACTTAGTGCAGCATTTAAAAATCTGATTTTTGGATTTTTAAAATATAATTAAACACCATATTTATAAATTCTTGAAATTTTTGTACTATTTGAGGAGTAATCCTGTGGACTGTGTCCTGTGTCATGTGGACCAACTGTTTCTAAAAAAAAATTCCCTTTGTGTACATTAAATTATTTAGAGGTTCATTTCTCTGAACATTTAGACGTATCATAATTGAAATTCGAACAAGTTGTTCTTAAATTAGGACCGGTATGGTCAAAAAATAAAGTGGTTATAATAATTCGAAATAGTAATAATTTTATATTTATATTAATATATCAATATATTTTATAAGGTATAAAAGTAATCCAAGTATAATAAGAATGTACATACTATATCTGATATTACATTTTTTTAATATATGTTTTAAACTATTTTTAAGATGTATTCTCGATATAATCATTTTAATAACGAAAAAACTACTAGTGTGAATTTTAAACTAAACATAAAAAATTATTTACTAAAATATAGTGTACAGTAAAAATAGAGTTTTCATTTTGAAAACAGAAGTTTTTATCGCCACAGGATACTTATTCATTAGTACAAAAAATCTTAAGTATTTTAAAATAGGGTCTTTAAATATATTAAATATTTAAAAAAAATCTAAAAACCATCATTTTAATAAATTCATTATTAAATGAAAAATGGGGACCAATATACTCGGCGAATCACCTTGTATAATATAATGTATAATTCTTAAAGATGTGAGTGTAGTAAAATTAAAATGTAAAATTGGCCTACTTTTTTTCCCCTTAAAATGTTATATGACCAAGTTAATTGTGATTGATTAAGATTTATGAAACATGTTATCAACTTTTTGAGGTTGCCTATGTATTATATTGTCAGCTACCACCAGACTTAAACGCATACACCAACCAAAGTTACTTTATAGTTAATTGTTACTAAACCAACTATTTTATACCAAGACAATATTATATAAATAAGCCTTAAATACCTTATTAATTTAAGTATTATTCACATCAAGTGGTAGTTATTTTACCATTTTCACAAATTTTTCGCAGTTTCCTTTTATATAAATTCTCTATTTCTAGAAATAAAATTCTAAAACATATTATATTAACGACGAAACCAATCGTATACAGCTTATAGTTATAATTTGGTTCATATATAATTACCGCAATACTTTTAAAATTTTGTTTTCCAAATCCTAACTCCGATAAATGGGGCACTTACTGAAAAAAAAACGCCAATAGCAATATGATTACATCTTTCATTATTAAATTATGTTTTTACCTTTGGGCTAAACAAAGTTATACATTTTTTTATAGAGTAAACGACTTATGTTTTAATAATCGACCATGCTTATTTTATACAAACAAAAATATTTCTGAGATAACCTCGAGAAACGGTTGATTGCTACCAACCGAACAAACTTTGATGTATTTCAAAAATAATTTTAGATTTTAACAACTAGTCAAAACTACAGGGCTCCGGAGTATTTATTCTATTAAGACGGCACAACGTTCAAATTTTTTTAATCAAAAATTATTAATTAATATTTGCTATTGTAACATTGTTTTAGGTACCGTTTTAACGGTAGCAGGTAATTTTCACGTGAATATTGTAATAAAAAAGGCACATTCGATATGGGATTCTCATGACTAGGTCAAAAAGATTTTTTTCAATTAGTCATAACAAATTGTTTAACTACCTAAGTATTTGATTTTTAATTTGCGACTCTTAACTAATTTGAAAAATATATAGATAAAGCCACCTTGTTTTATATCGTTGTTTACATTTGAGATTTCTACGTAGATTAATAAAATTAAACTATACCTTTTAATAAGATAATAATAAGATGAGACTGGTAATAAGATTTTTTTTTAATAATTTACTATTTTTATTAAATGACAATACATATTATTCTAAATATGCAAACGTGATCGATTCGCTGATATGAAAAAAAACATACAAATATATTAAAATAATATTATATACAACCTATATATGTGACTATGATGTGGTTTTTTTCTTTTGTATTTTAAAGGTTTTGTTAGATGTCTCTTTGTAATGAATCGTGGAAATGAATCCTCGTCTGTAAAACCAGTACTCTGTCACTCCAGTTTTGCAAACGACAACCGATGCTATCTGCAATAGATTGAGCAAAATCGATTAGTTTACATAGATTTTGTGTGGGTAAAACGTATGAAATATTTCAAATTACGATTCCTTGACATTTGTCTATGGGGCCATAGTTGCACTTCTTACTGAAACCACTATCCTTCGTGGACCATGTGAGCCCGTTAACAATACGTCCTGTAGCATTGTTCCCGTCCGACGGTGCGTCAGAAGTCACCTATGAAAGTGACTACATTGAAAAACGCGTCTGTTTTATTGCAGACATTCGTCGATCGTCAATCGTATAATGTTTTATATTATGTTATAGGTCAGTGCACACTTTAGTATATTAAAATAGTTCTTATGCAATATACCAAATACATTATCGGCATTTTTCGCATTTTACCCTTGACGATACATTTGACGGGCAAACTATAAAGGTCATTTAATGGCCATGACCTAGTCGAGTAATCGTTAAACACGGCACGTGCAAGGGCGTAGCCAAGGAGGAGAGAGTGATTCCCCCCCCCTCGTTCATAGCTAACAAATAAATTAATACATAATGAAATTTTAAATTGGGGGGGAAATTTAAAAATACATTTGGTTGCCCCCCCCCCCAGTCCTGATAAAATTTCTAGCTACGCCCCTGGCCGTGCGTATTATTTTTAAGCGAGCCCCCTCTTAGATAGGTAATATAATAGGTATAATCTAAGGTCGGTTTAACTACCCTTCTTCCCCGACTATGAAAAAAATACTATTTTACATTAATTTATTGTCATTACCTTTTCACAATGTGATCCAATCACTTCTACACATTTTAGAGGACATCGTGTTTTCGACTGAGGGTCGAAATAATTGTTGTGCCAATATTTTGTCATCATAGTACTACACGGACTTATACGCAGGACATTTTTCTTCTATTCGATATGTTTAAAAAAATAATACAATAAAAATAATTATAAGTACCTATACATATATTATTTGTTTATTTCAAATAACTAATAATTATTAGAAATGTAATTTACTATATATAGAAGAAAAACCCAACCCAGCCCCCTGTCGTCAATCGTCAGTACGTAAATCGTTAGCTTTTCTTTCTTTAATTATTTAGCCAAAAGATAAGGTTTTGTCAAAACGGATGCCGCGTAAATTACGCGTTGGATTTAAAAAATACGAGAAATAAAAGTCGAATATAAATAAAAAAATACGTAGGTAGGTATTATAATATTTTAGATCGTGGGCTGCTGGAACAGAAAATTCATCACCGAAACGATAATATATTATCGTATACGACAACGACGTTGTATTTTGTTTACGTAGGCCGACACGATTTATCTTTAAGCCATTCGAGATCGACTTTGTTCCGTTGACGTTAATTATTATGGAAATATATCATCGCGATTGAAATACGCGAGGTTTTGTCGGATATGAATTATTATAATATTATATTATAAATAATAACGTGTGTTTTTTGTTTTATTCCGAAACTGCTATAGTGCGCTTTAATAATAATGATGATAATAATAATAATAATAATATAATACATACTTAGTGTTGGGTGAAATATTCAAATAATAAGATACTAAAAAACGATACGTCCTGACCCAAATCGGTAACTTGTCCGTATAATAACGATTATTGTAATTTTAGTTAAAAATCGTTTTATAGAGGTATACCTTTGCAGATCTTGCGATAGGGATGGACTTCGGTAAAATGTCGGAACGCGAGACGATCGGCCGCTGTCGACGCGAACCGGATAATTTCTCATTTTGGGGGATTTTCGTTGCCATGTTTTTCCACTTTCTGCAAAACGAGCGCGATTTAATATTTTTATATTATTGCTACCTACACGATGGATATGGGTTTTAACTCTTACACTCCACATACTGTAGATAACACGAAATCATATTATTTATTGTTCTGTGAAAAAGAATTAAGGGTTGTCTCACACTGTTTCGGAACGGAACAGCATCGACATTTTGCAATCTGAAACGAATTTTATCCTTTACGGCAGTATGGGAATAATATGAATCGAAATAACTATTTAGAATTCTACGACCAAAATTAGAACGTTCAACCTGAGTTGTAATCAGGGAAAAATGGTTAGTTAGTAGGTACTTGGTTGTTATATAATATTGTGTATTTGTGTTGTTCGTGTACTTCATAGCATTATAAGTTACAATAAAGTTTATGTATGTAACGTTTTGTAACAATTCAGTGATAACACGGTACACGTTAAACAACTGAAAGTTCCACTAATCTAGTACCATATGCTTTGAAAATGTACCGACGTAAAAACGCTTCCGGAAAAATCGTAAAAAAAATAAATATTTTGATTCGATTTCATTCCGTTTGGTTGTAACGTCCAACTGAACTAGTTCTAACGGACTCATATTTAAGTATACATATTCTTCATTCGTTTCTTTTCGGTAACTGAAATAGTTTAAGACGGTTTTTACCAGTTATTTTTATTCAAATTTTATCTAATAGGTGGTAAGTATACAATTTCGATAAAAATTAAATTGTTAAATATAAATGAGTTTTATTTATTCATCGCTATTTTGTTAAAAACATTAAATTCTCTTTTCACTTTCATAAATTACCACTTTTAATTTTTTACCTTTACACGGTATTTGTAATAATAATGAATACAGTGACTGTATTGTGATATAATACGATTTTATGAATAGTCAATAGCTCATTAGCCATTACTCATCAGTCATCAGTACTCTAATTCATCTAAACTCTAAAAACATTTTATCCACATGGTATATAGTTCCACCGTAGATATAATGCGACCACTGAACTTGTTATAGAAAAGATAAAAAAAAAAAAAT
Organism: Sitobion miscanthi; assembly: GCA_008086715.1. Taxonomy (NCBI): domain Eukaryota; kingdom Metazoa; phylum Arthropoda; class Insecta; order Hemiptera; family Aphididae; genus Sitobion; species Sitobion miscanthi. The sequence continues at coordinate 8,989,464 of CM017800.1, read as the reverse complement.
AAAAACCGTGAGTGCTGTCATCAGTATTTTATAATATTTTATTAATCATACTATATTATGCTAAGTGTATTTGTATGAAACTATAAAAAAAACTATTGCACTTAAACGTTTACCTGCGTAGCTGTAGAAATTTTCGCCGAGCACGGTTTTATGACTCGACCTAGCCTTCCGACGACAAACACGAATAGGTACGTCTAAAAACGATTCGAGCACGTTAAAAGTAAATAAATATTAGTTGGAACGAATATCATTCGAACGGTTAACGGATAAATGGTGATGATTTTGATAAGTCACAACCATATAGACAAGTATATAAATAATCACAACCGAAATCCATAGATCGTTGTACAATGTACATTTTTGCCAACGTAATAATTGTTTTAATATATCGAGGACACGATTTTATATAATCTCTTTTTTCGACATGGATAATACGTTTTTGGACAGCTTCCATTTTTTTTTCTAGCCGATTTTCGCAACGCCGATTTTTGTAACACTTAGTTTATAATTGCCATAGAATGCAAATCAACAATAATAACAAAAAAAACAAATGAAATTCTAACAAAATGAAGCATATGCCTGTGCAGGCCTACAGTGCCTACTAGATATTTGTCCACTGCACTATACCGATAAACATAATATCTATGATTCCTTAATTTTTCTTACAGAAGAAAAATATCTATAAAAATAATATTATCATATTATGCTACTATTATAATATCTATATTCTTTAAGCGTTTACTGTTCAAAAAGTGTTCGGATTGGCGGTAAAATATTTATTTTTTTCACTATCGACACTTGTAAAAAAAAAATCCAATATGTACCTAAATCTCGATTATGACGGGATATTCTTTATTTATTTATTCTTAAGTTGCTGCTGGCGGAGAGTCGATATTGTAAAATTTGAATTCCCGTCCCACGTCGTTTCGGTCGGTTTTCAAAAATTCTCATTCGCTTCTCGTGTTACGCGGCCGAGCGATAAATCGCAGCGAGCAAGACCTGCACATGGATCACTGCGACGAACACAATCGTTTCCGGGCACAAGGCACGCCGTCGTAATAAATCGTCCGACCGACGGAGCCTCCCGTGAGCCCCTGGACTGTATGTGTCGTTAAACAATATTATTTTGGAGTCATATAGCCACAGTAATAATAATAATAATATATTCCCCGGACACGGTGGCTAATAAACGGAATTTACACCGACCGCTAACCTGCAATGTCGGCGACGACGGCGACGGACAAAATATCCTATATTGTTATTATGGTATGGCCGGAGAAATAAAATATGGCCATGATAGGTTCGTATCGAATTATTATGTGTGACAGGTATATTATATAATATGTTGTAAATTATATGAAACAAAAAAAAGGAAGATTATAAAAAGGCCAAAAGACTCTCGCCCCCGCCACCACTTCCCACCGGATGTCCGGATCGAAATAATATATATTATATTATTATTATTATATATACGTAGGTAGATGTATAATATGTCCGACCGAGAAAATTGCGAGCTCGCATCACGTGGAAAACCGAGCGGCTGACGTACTGCAGCTGTAATATATCGTTACTATGCTTTATATATATTATGTAATATTGTCGTCGCACACAATTGTATTATTATTATTATTATTATTATTATTATTATTATTATTATTATTATTATCGGCCAGGCTCGGCGTTAAGTCGCGCCGTGACGAGACTTAACAATATACTCTGCCGGTCGCGGGGCACGTGAGTAAGTACTGTCACTGTTGTTATTTTTTGAAATTAGTTGTAACCTTTCGCGAACGGATATTAGAAAACGGCGCAGAATATATACTGCGACGGACGGACAACGAGGAAGTGTGACGCGGAAATCGAACTTCGTAAGCGTCTAGTTTCGTGATGAAATAATAAAATATGAAAGACAAATGCGACCAAATCAACAGTACAACGACAAAAACTAATCATTTTTCCGAGTTTCAAATATATGAATTACAGCGTGCATCGCGTTTTCTTTATCTATATGAATATAAAGTGTTGTATCATGTAATTATTATCAAAACATAAATGCATTACTATTAATCGTGATTAAATACTTAAAAAGAGTTTTCTATATTTAGTCTTGCAGATATTTTATTTTGAAATATTTTAAATTACAGATATTAAAATTCAAAATGTCAAGGGGTCAGTCCTTGGGTCGTGGGATCAAGGGGCCTGACCCCGCATCCCAAGGGGAATGGTGATCGAAGCGATCAAGGGCAGAGCCTCCTAATTTTTGAATAAAAAACGTTACATTATATTATAGAATATTTGGTTGGAAATCTCGTTTATCCATAAATCGTGTCAAATACTAATTTCCTGGGCAAGCGACAACTTAGAGGTATTACACCTTCGCCAGCCACGTATTTTACTTGCAGTATGTACGCAGTGTGATTGGTACATATTTTTATTCCATTTTTCATAAACCTCTCCCGCTCTGCCCGCCATAAAAATCGTTTATCATTAAGCGATAACCCAACAATCTGTTCCCCGAAAACTAACCTGTTACTTGTGACCTAGTGTCAAAATCGAAATAACAAATAATAATAAATTATTCCTGGTTTGAATTATTATTAATGTTTAGTAAAATATACTAAATGTGTAAAGCGTAGGTACTTATAAGAGATAAAATAGTATGCTCCAAAATTTAAATTCTCTAAAAAATATAATATCGGCTGAATGAAAATATATATTTATCAGTGCCATTGCAGTCTACATACTCAATAATATATAACATTATGTCCGGAGCAGGGCTATTGTTGTAGAGTTGTATTTTAACTTAACTGACAATCTGCGTATTTTAAAAATATTTTTAACTCTTGAAAATAATCATTATTGGTTGGTTGATTTTCAGCAAAAAAATAAAAAAATACCAACCATCCATCCAGGATGGATAATACCCATTGCGAATGATCTCGTGTGCGTAGAACGTTTAGAAGTTAATTAAATAAATTAACTTTTTTTTTAACACATTTCGTGATTTTAGCGATTTCCGACGAGAAACAAAGCGCCACGCACGCCCTTCATCATAGCGCTGCCACCCGCTACACCACAATCTCATTTTTAAACAAAGTTATAATAATATTTGATTACTGCACGTCATTATTATTAGAAAAAATGTTGGGCATTATAGTTATATATTCGAAAATCGCAAATTGAAATATAATTATAATATAAATTCGAAAATATACACAGCCATCGGCCTCGGACAGACGTGGAATCAATTCCGTTTGTGTATTATACCGTGTTTAAAGCAGATTCATGAAACAAAATATTGTAAATTTTTTTTGTTTACCCCGTAAATAAAACTACGATACTTGTATATTTTGATGAACGATGATACAATATCGATAATGTGAAAACCATCTCTATTTGTTTTAATGAAACACATTTTAAAACGTAAAACATTTTGTATACAAATAGGTAGGTATATGGGTATACAGGTTATCCGAATGTGCGTACTTGAATTGAAATTTCACTCGCCAAATATTAGAATATTGCAGTCAAATAAACCATCATGGTACTTCGTTTATGAAAAGCAACAAAATGATAATTATAGCTATGCATAAATTGAGAGTTTGACCTATTGGCCACATATATATGTATATGTATATTGCACCACAATACATTTATAACGAAATTAGCCTCGTCACAATGGCGTAATAATTGTACCGATATATGAAACAAACAGGTTATTTTTACAAAATAAACAATCGGTTAAAATATTTGCAGAAGCATCTTTTTTTATTCGGTTTGTTCCTTTCGGATTGTTCTCGATTTTGTTTGGTTTATGTTCTCAAGTGGAAAGTCGAAAGAGATTTTAAATGAGGTACACTGAAACTTTACAGCGGTTCAAGGTTTCAATGAATAGTTTCCGCAGAATTTACTTTTATAAATGAGCCAAGTTTGAAGTTAAATTAAATTAATAAATGCAGTCGAAATTGGTACGCGATTCATTTTTTCGAATGCATAACAAGTTTACCGGGGAAATAGAGCGGCGCAGGCTTGCGAAAACGTCAATAAAAGCAAACGAGATAGTAGGCAAACCTAATAGCGATTGTTCCTCCGTACTTAACTCTGTACATTCTGTAGCGAACCGCGTAGAATCGTTATATAATAATATATTGGTACCTATAATACAGCAGTAAAACTAAAATAGTTTTTCACTGTTAACTGGTCGCAGATAAAATATACTCTAAATACCATGAAATAATAATAAAAATAGACCTATATACGCGTGGTACACATCCCATCCAGTTCATGGGCGATAACAGTGCGTAATACCATTCCTTTTCCCGAGACAACACTACACCGGGGTGGAATGTAAACGTCTTGGCACCTCGTCCGAACTGACCCGCCTTCGATCGAAACGCCCATCGTCCTGCACCGTGCCCACGAAACGGAATTGATCGAATCGAGACGTACACACTGCCTTAACTTAAAATATCTAATCACTAAACGTTTCTTGTACTAAGTCAAGCTGCAGTTACGATTGCAACGACACGAGGACGATCTGGAAAGAGGAATTACAATGGTTTTACGTGGCGTCGTATTGTTATGAACCGCGGGGTTGATATTATCAGGGTGAAAATGTTTTTTTTTACGCTGAATATAATTTAAAAAAAAAACATATAAGGTTTTAAGTATTTATCGAATTCGTCGGGTAAACAGTATAATATCACATCGTAGAAAAGTTATGAGCTTTATGTTATATCCACTAATTACTATATGAATAGGCAATTATTATATCATATGACACGGGACCACTTAGAGCTGATATTGTACGATGGTAAAAATAATAATATAATAACTAACAAGATATTAAGGGCTCGGTTGTGTGATTCCAGGAACCATCTATATCATATGAAAAACATTGTCAATTTGAAAAAAACATCAAATGCGCTTGGCGTAGGTACATCTACGTCAATTAGATCGATTCGCTAACATTAAACGGGTCACTGAATATTTGTACCGGCTGTAATTACTAAAAAGCAGACACAGGAGCGACTTTAAAGTCACGTGGTTTCGAACACGAACAATACGCGGCATTTTAAATTAAAATACGTTTTCACTCATAAATATCGCCAACAAGTACAACCACTATCAGTATGCTCGTGATTATGTAGATACCGTCGATTGTTAATAATTATTCGACCAAACTATTCGCACCTAAATATGCCCAAAACGTAAAACAATAATACCGAATATTTTTTTTCCCCATCTGCAGCTTCGACGAAACGCAACGTCGGCGATGTCGTTTGGACGTTGAGGTTAACTTTAGGTTCCGAGTGGAGCGATCATATGTATAGATTTTGCAATAATGTGTGAATTTTTTTTTTCTTGTCCGGCATCACTTTTTGGAGCAGTAAAAATGTTCAACTTTCAACGTCGAGGGTGGTTTCTGGGAGCGAATTTGATCTAGTTGGTACTTTAGAGGGGCTAAAAGTAAAAAACTCAAAATTACCAGTTTTTGACAAAATGTATTTCAACTTGTTTGTCGTAACTCAATAATTTATAACTATAGAAACTTAAGTTTTTAAGGAATATTTATATTCTAGACGTGAAATCGTTTTAAAAATGCTTTGGTTCTATTTATGCTATTTATAAGTGTTATAAATTATATATTTTTATTTTTGTAAGTATGACGTTTTTGTTTTTGAGTAAAAATACTTGAAAATATATCACAAGGTTCCTCATAATATTATACTAATTAAAAATCTAAAATACATAGTTGCAATATTTTTTATAAGTAATTAAAGTTTAATTATTTTAAATTCGTGAAAAATTACAAATGCATTAGTAGGTAGTTAAAACTTAAATTGTAATAAAAGGTTCCATACAAGTCTCAATTTCGAGAATAAAAAAAAATATAGTTTATATCTACAAATATTTTTTACGAGTGACTGAAGTTTTATTTTTACGAAATTATTTATTAATTATATTTATTATTTACGAAATTATCTATTCGTAAAATAACGATTTCTCAACCATCGGTAATAGTTTTGTTTATTGTAATTCGAAAATTATTAATCATAGGAACATGAAATGTTTTTCGCATACAATGATATAAAATCATTGAATTCAATTTTAACACATCCATTACTACAGTAACCCACTCGACACCCACCGTGCCTACAGTAGAGTATGTTCAGGCGTTCAGTACCTACCCACTTGTCATAAATTTATAAAGCAATACATTTTACAAAACTGTTTTGTAAATTTTATCATGCGTCTACATTGTGTATACATAAAATACACTAAAATGTGAAAATTTAAAGTCCCCAGGATTATTTAAAAGTTTTAAAATAATGTTAAAAGTTTGCCAGCGCGACGGAAATCCAACCCGCGTTTGGGTTTTCCTTATACGGCCGTGGTTTTGGGGTATAGTCCTTCGCGATTATCCAGAAAACTACTGGTGAATTCCAAAAATCACCTGTTTAAAGTACCATCTGCTTCGAATTACCGGTGCGGTGTGGAGTGGTTTATACGAAACTTTCGGACGATACTTTCCACCCGAAAAAGTGTTTATGGGCGTAATAATAATAATAATGATAATAATAATAATAATAAAATAATAAAAACACGTCAACGTTCAATCGAAAGATTCCACGCCACGTACCGAGTCCGAGACACAGAGATCATAATATACATTGTATACATATATATTATACTTGAGCATAATATCCACTAGCTAAATTATGTAGATGAATGAAAAAAGGGCCAAGAATATATTATTATTATATTGCGTTTTAAACCAATAAACCTAAACGGATCGTAAACATCTCTGCGGGCAGGAGGATTTTCGGTGTATTATAGTTATATATTTAAGTGCTCGGCCCAAAGTATATCCAAAAATGGATGTAGTCGACATCGAGAGATCGTGCTAGGGAGGGAGAGAGAGAGAACCAACGAGTGAGAGCAAAAGGGTCTGTCAAAAGTGTATTTTAAAAAATATACCCAGACATTTCTTGTTATTATTATTTTATTTTTTTTTTTTTTACACAAGTTACGATCTGCCATAGCTGTATAGTGTATAAACTATACATAACTTTGTCGTAGGATATTAATGCGGATATTTTTCGCATTTTATCGTAACTCGAAAATGATAATAATGCATTTAGAAACTATTTGTACCTATATATAAGAGTCGCGTACATACATTTTAAAACTTTAAAACGCTATTAAATTGTTGTAGTAGCTAATACAGCCGAAAAAAAATCCTTCTACCGGAAAAGTTTATGTTTTTTTTTTTTTTTTTACGATACGATTTACAACTATTTTTCTTTCCACGGACGCGATCCCGGACTTTTCCGTTTAAATCCTTAAAACGGGACATAAAACTGGGATGATCGGCCATTGATCGCGGCGGACAACCGTGCAGTCGCCTACTGCGACTTTCCAATTTTTATTGCTAATATTTCTATAACGGTTTGCGGTTATAAATAATATGTATGAATAATATGCGGTAATTCCCGGGGTGGGGAGGAGCGAGGAGTGGCGCTCGCACAATATAATATATCGCAATATGTGTTTCAAAACGCATAATAACCGCGTATATTATTATACATTCGACCGGCGAAATTGTCAAAAACCTCGGTTCGGGCAAACAGCACTCGACACTCCGCTGACAAATCGGCGGCAAAGCCGGGCATGAAGTCTGCTGCAGCAGTACGACCATTTATCATACGAACGTGCAACGATCGAATTCGGTGTCAACGTGGTGGCTCAGCGCACGATTAATCATTAATTTACAGCAAATTTTAAATCGAACCGTATTTTATGACGCAAAAAAAAAAAATAAAAACTGTTTCTGATCATATCGCCGCGTCCGCTTCAACCCCCCCCCCCCCCCCAATCGTCCGTCTGAAATTGCACGCAGTCGTCGTAAACTGCAGAAGGCCATAACGATTAACAGCATAATGCCGTCAAGTATATTATAGGGAACCTCTCTGCTGTGCTGCAGTGTCGTTATAGGCCAAGAGCTTCGTCGAGTAGGTCGTCACCGTAATGGGTGCAAATTCAATTTGAATTCAACGATAAACAATAATATTATTGTAAGCGGTTCTCGACGGAGACGGTCTAACTTTTTCCGCCAAGGTCACGCCGAACGACTATTTTACTAACGACATTAAAATGCTAACAGTTAATGTTCTCATTTGTTTCTTAGTTTTTCCCGATTGTTTTTTTAAAAGCACTGGGAATTTTTCGCTTTGACCTCCCAAAGTATAATTTAAAACCAATTTCCTACCAGAAATCTGCACCTTCAAAGTTTAAATTCGACTATTTTTCTTGCCGTTGTAAATTCAATACACCCATCGCTACGCTCAGAATCATTGACCAGTGACCGACTCTATAACGACTATCGTTCTAATCTGTATTCAGAAAAAAAAAATGTGTATATAATTTATTATTATTGATAATTATATAAAAAAAATAAATAAAATTTGTTTGATTACATTTTTCACTTTTTTTTGTTACGCCTTGACAACTTGTTGTTTTCCGATTTGATTATATATTTTACTAGCTGCATTACCCGAATTCGTCAGGAAAAAATAACAACGAATGTAAACAGCACTGCAAATTTTAGCAAAAGTGGCCACATTTGTGCAAGTTGATTATCTACATGTTAATGGATATACTCGACTTAAATACATTACCACGGTGACTGGTCATTATATCTGCACATGTATCAACGATATCCGCGGGCGGGTGAATTTTACAGTACTCCGTAGTATTTCTGATACCTTCAACGTAGTGTTTAAAATCGATTTTTCGTGCCAATTCTTAAGAGGCAAGAATATACACGGGTCCACAAAATTTAAAAATGTGTAATTGTTTTTTTTTTTTTTTTAAATAATGTATTATTCGATCATTTACGACTCATATTATAAATTGATAAATAGCTCGAAAATTGTCTTTCATTGTCATACCGAAATTGAGAATATTATTTCTCTGTTGTTGTCGTCGTTCACTGATGATCGTTTAAAACATAGGTATGTGTTGTCTAGAATTCGTGACATCGCTACGTGATATTTTGCTGACACTTTATCCCTTATCCAGAAACTATATTATCAACGGTGCATGTTATTGTGGACAAATATCAAAGTTTAATGTGACTGGGATTTGAAAGACTCGGTTGAAACGTTACATTTGTAGAGCTTATATTATAAAAAAAAATAAAACTAAAAATACATTTTGATGTTTCATCTTGATATGTTCGCTGTTGAATATTAACTTATTAATGGCGTCTACGCGAATAGGTAACTCGGAACCCAAAGAAGTGTCAGACTTCCGACATGAACCAAATTTGTACGTAGAATATATCATTGGTATTGGACACGTGGGTGTAAAAAATTGAACAAGCGTTATTATTAAATTTTCGTAGGTACTGCGATATCAATATAATATTATGCTCTTACATTCTGTTGATTAAAAAATATATTACAATTTCGTTTCAATCAAAATGTCTTATCGTGAGTTCGTGAAATATTAACCTAAGCTACTAAATAAGTCCACGTAACATGTATACCGCCAACTTGAAAAATATCGGCTATAGGTAGGTACCTACTCGAGGTTTTCCGGAGATGTAATGATTCACAAACATTATATTAGATTTATATAAAAAAAATAAAAATCTTATTGATTGGCATAATAATTTGTCATTATACGCTCAGGCACATGTAAACTATACCGACAAAACCTAAAAACGTATCACTTCGAAATCCCACGACTGTTGCAGTACTAGATTCTTCGCATCGCCTCTCCCGAAATCGTGCGAATGAGAACATCGACACATCGTTGCTAAACCAACATGTAGTTTATTCTGCAGATTTCGAAATGATTTATACTTAACGAAATATCATATACATCATAGAGTGCAGACATTAGACATTATTGCATTGCTGTCGAGTGTATAATGTATATAATATATTTCGTTTTCTCCGTACGCCTTGGTCGACGTAATTGTTTGCGGATCTTCGAAAACGGACGAAATTAATATTCTCGCGGACGGCTCATCTGGAAAATAAAGCGGAAAAAACTTAAAATCTAATCACCAAACACTTATCGACACCGACCCGTCCAACCACAGCTGGTAGTTGTAGTGATCAATAGACTCAGTTAGGTTAACTCGGTGGGCGGGTTTGTTGATACGCACATATCACAACGATTTAGGTGCCTATTTTTTATTTTTTTTTACAATAACAGGTTGTTAAACGTATTCCAAAGAGTTCTGATATTAAACAGTTTGTTTACCATTAGAATACATATTCAATACCTACTTAATTGTATGCACCTATATATTATTTAGGAATCTTACTTGCAAGATTTCCTCGTGGAAGTAGAAAAAGACGCCAATGTGCAGGCGCCCCCGCGCGTATTATTATTTAAAAATTCGTATTAAATTGTTAAATTATAAATTATTTTTATTATTTAATTTCCAAAATCTAAACCCCGGTCCATTATAAATTATAATATATAAAATTCTAATAACAATAACTTATTATTATTATTATTATATATCCTCATGTGGGAAAAATACGAAGATTATAGTGATCTCCTGGTGAACGAGGATGTCACTTGGTTAGTTTACAAAGTGAGTTCTGACTTTCATCAGACCAAGAAAATAAAGCAAATCGATTCGGTCGTTTCTCAGAAAAATGATTACGAAATTCTCCAACTTGATTTTTTGTGTAGATGTGTGGTAGCAGGTATACCGTATACAGGGTGTTTCATCAAGCGTCCAAACAGTTTGTATCACCGCGGCTAGGGCAGTGCTTAAATAGAGCGAGAAATCCCGAGAATTCAAAAAAATAATAATATGGTCTTAGAAAGTAGGTGCCTAGACTTTAGAAAAATCCCAAAAATCGGAACTTGAAGAAGTTCATTAGGAACTGGAGTGAAAAATTGGGATGTGCGAGCTTGGTGAATCACTCTGTATGCCTACACGCACACATTAACCCAGCTATTTACGAAACCAAACCTATAATCATTGCATTGTACTCGTACTGGTCATAATATAGGTATAGGCATTTTTCTCGGTCATTTTCGGACACCCCACACGCACACCCCGTGGTTTTGGCGAGCACGCTGAACAGTATCGACCCATGTCTATACGACTTACACAATATACATGTATTTGTGTGTGTGGGTGGGTGTGCGTGTGGGTGTGTGTGTGTGTTGGAACCAGACAACGTTTTGCCGCGTCCAGGCCAATGGCTCGACTATAATGGGATCTCGCGCATTATACGCCCGTCAAAATGACGCGAAAACCACTGAAATCCGTCCGTTGTACTATTATACTTGTATATTTGTCAAGAGATCAAAAACTTTGTTTCGCGACGCAAGGAAGTGAAATAGAAAACCGTACGCGAATTTTCGGCGTATAATATTTGTAAAATAATATGTTTAAACGACATCATCATATTTTATATTGCATAAACATGTAATCACTATATTATATAACCTATACAGTTTCATCACACTTTGTATGTCTATTGTGTTTTTACAAAATTTTAAACGCAATAAAATATCTGCAATCTGTGTCGTCGAGTCAGTCGAGTTAATTTTCAATGCATTTTTAAACACGTCCCACAGGGCAGGGATGACAAATCCGCGGCACGCGAAAATATTTTGAGGGCACGTCAATAATTATAATGCAGTAATGTAATTTCTTCTATTAAATCTCTCGACTAAATACATTCAAACTATGTACCTATATAATATAATATTTTTCATAATTTTTGGCACGTAACGGTAGAAAAAGTTGCCATCCCTGCGGTAGGACATGGATGATTATGACCGTAATACAACGCGTATTAATAATTAAAAAAAAATAATGATGTTTTTAGGCGACTTTTTACGTTGTTTATTTCGAGAGATGACTTCCTTTATACTGCAGGCCACCACAATAATGCTAGAAAATATTAGGTATAATATTATTACGGTAACTTTTTTCATTCTCTTTTGTCTGTTTTCAGTACTTTTGTAGGTTCCATAAAATCCTAATACTGATTATAACGTTAAATTATTATTGTACCTTATAGTTATATGCAAAAGTGTTTTATAATACTTGTAAACGACAAACCGTCTGTCCATCTGCACGGCCTAAATAAGCGACACATACAACTTCACTGCACCATTTGCTAGTTATTGGCTGGCGAGTGGCGAAAGTAAATTAACAGGAATTGGTTTTATATTTTATGCTACTTAGATGAATTAAAAACTAGTCGCCCGAATCGTTATTATATTAAAGAAATAATTTCCACTTGCATATACATAAAGTTTAAGTTTTTCAATCAATATTATTTTTAATGACTCTTTGTGTGCCGATAACAATATTATAACCTTCCACCTGAAATAATTCCCTAGTCATAGTACGAATTCAAAATCAAATAATAACAATAATAGTGGACGATATTTAATTTTATGTTCATATTTTTTTTTCACTTAAACTATTAAAATCGCTAAAAACAAAACATTAACCTATAGTTATAAATTTAAAAGTAAGAAATTATTAAGTATCTTAATTTCGATCTCTTTTCGTCTTCATCGCGTTGGCGTGCTTTATTATAATTATAATGTTTTATCTTTAACCATTTCGGTACGAAACAAATACTTTTCAACTACAACAAGTCCGTAAAGTTATAATATGGTATAATTAAAATTTTATTTTTTTGTACCACCTTTATTTGTTTTCAAGTTATTACAATAATATTGAAAACGTTATAATACATACTTTTTTTAAAAGCGGACAGTCCAAATCAACCACGCAAGTAGTGTTTATTATTTTTCTATACGTTTTGACAGTCAATTTCTTAATATGTATATTCACATAATGTGTATTATGCGTCTGGACGTCAGTTAGTCAATAATCATCAGTCCGTAATCCGTATTGTATTTAAAACACTTAAGGTCACGATCGTCCAAAGCTGTGAGTTCATTGGCCGAATAAATACCTATCCTACCTAACAGGTAATAAATCTACTCAATCGGTTTCAATACTTTTTGGAATACTTAGCAATGGGGAGGTGGACTTTCACATTTCTGAATTAGTTTTTAAAAATGTCTAGAACAAAATCTGGTTTAATCTGAAGGGGAAACATTCTGCGAATTTGATAACAGCTCGGACACCGACAATATACATTCATTACGGTCATTTTGACTAATTTAATCGTTTATACTATAAACTTTATTCCAATTGTGTTAGTTGAACTCGTCAATTAATTTACCAAAATCTAGTTCGGGTGCGGTTATATAGTCGTCGTATAGTTGAGTAGTGAACAGCTGCGGCCTGGTGACCGTCAAACTTTCTAGAAAAATAATCACTACAATGTCAGGTACATTATTATCATAATAATTATGAGATTATGAGATTCGTCTGCAAAAACGTCGATTTACAATCGAAAAACGAACTTTACGAAAAATATAAATTCAGAACCAACCCGATTGGAACAGCTGTAGGTACCAAGTACCTACACATAATCTTACCGTTTTCCGTTACCAATACTGTTAAAATAGTATATGTACAAATCACTTACAGTACAATCGTTACGTCTTGCAGAATTTTCGTTCACGTTCGTGTAGATGTGCACAAATAATACCTACCCAGACGCATAATATAATAATCTGAGAAGATCTTGTACACAGACCACTGGCACGCATAAAAATGAAATGTGTTTCATGTAAATGTCAGGTACATTATTATCATAATAATTATGAGATTATGAGATGCGTCTGCAAAAACGTCGATTTACATTCGAAAAACGAACTTTACGAAAAATATAAATTCAGAACAAACCCGATTGGAACAGTTGTAGGTAACAAGTACCTACACATAATCTTACCGTTTTCCGTTACCAATACTATTAAAATAGTATATGTACCAATCACTTACAGTACAATCGTTACGTCTTGCAGAATTTTCGTTCACGTTCGTGTATAGATGTGCACAAATAATACCTACCCAGACGCATAATATAATAATCTGAGAAAATCCTGTACACAGACCACTGGCACGCATAAAAATGAAATGTGTTTCATGTTTGAAGAAAATTTAATAAAATACACAGAGCGTACATGTAGTATGCGGCTGGTTAGATTTAAAACATTATTCTCAACAATTTGCATTTCGTATGAAACGAAATAATTTAACAGTGATAATGGAAGCGGATGTTTTATTTTACTTTTTTTTTCCAAATTATAACAATTACTATCATGATAATACGGTATGAGGGTGAAATTATTTTTTCATCTTTACGTCCGTATCCTAATAAATATATCACTTAATGTACCAGTGGGTAAATTAGTCCAGCCGATTAGCTATATATGTTTAGGTACTATAATATAGGTATGTGAATTAGAAACGTCTGCGTAGGTATTGACCATTTTCTATAATTATTTTTTACTTGAAATAAATAATCTATATGACGAAATGGATAATAATAAGTATGGTACCGACGTGGAAAAATCGTTTAAAGAGCCATTACCGAAACTTAGGTATATTTTTATTCGTCTAAGATATTATTACGACTAGACAATTTTAATTTGATTTCAATCAAATAGAGTGATATATATATTGATATCATAACGACGAATTTAAAAAAAATTTATTCCAATAACATTATGTTATTGACACTTACAGTGCGTAGGTATAGGTACTGCACAGATAGCTGATGGGGATATAACTTTTTATACCACGGTAAGAAAAGTAAGGATTGCAATTTACATGAAGTGAAATCTGAAATCTGAAAAAGATTATTAAAAAACACGTCATAGCGTATATTATATTATACAAACCGAAATAGATATCGAAACATAATAATATAATCTCCTACACGTACTGTTATTATACTGCGTGCACGAATACGGTTTTATTGGCATAAATATACTCTGCAAAGTATTTAAAAATGTAAGTTATGATTTTCCATAGCCAATTTCGTTTCGAAAAATAATATATGTTTGGTCCCGGGAACGTTAGAATATTATTACCAAGTCCCCGGAGAGGTATAAACAACGTGCACATTATACCGCGTTAGCCTAACCCTAACCTAACATAATGTACCGTGTACGTTATATGCGTAGGTATATGATTTTAAATAATGCTATAATGCATACAGTGTAACGTTTTTACATTATTATTTTCAAGAAATCATCATCTACCTATGTGCGCAGTTGGGTTCCTGAAACGAATTCCAATGGTTCATTAAAAACACTTCCAGTCCGGTAAATCTTATACGGTAATTCCTTTGTACGAAATGCAGTACGTCAGAGTATATTTTTCCAATTACCGGTCGATCTGAATTTTCGTTTTTGAGTAAAACCGAATTAAAAATAATAACGTTTACTTACAGTATAAGGCAAACGAATAGATCAACGCATAATATGTCCGTCGATGAATATCTACCGTAGTATGGTTTTCTGGCGTTCAAGTTCCGCCATAGTAAATTACGCTTAGCTTATCATAAATTCGTAGCGTACTTAATACATAATAATCATCGAAATCGTTAGAAATCAAAAGTCGTACACAATAACAACGGACGTACCTCTTCCGTCCACATTATATAATAATAATATATATATATATATGTTCATATTTTATTGTAACGATATTGTCGTGTTATTATCGATTACCATATCGATCGCAAACGCGTCGATTGCGGTATTTGGTGGCCGTCATGAATTGAAAATTAAGTGAAAAAAAATTATGTTACAGGTGCCATATTAAGTGTTATACATTTGTAAGGACGTTTCGCGAAGTGTTTCTTCATAAAATGTAATAACCCGATAAATCAACCGTAATGTTACAGACGTGACCGTTAAATTATTATAATTGTGTCTCGACGATAAAATCGAATTATTGGCTTAACCGAGCGCTAATGACCGACGACCGTATAAACTTTGAACGAAACTTATATTATTATAAGATAACCTATATAATAAAATCATTAAAATCGCTGATTTCCTATGGACGTCTTCGACTAATGAAATACGTCTCAAGCGAGTCTCCGAGCTGCACTGTGCCTACAATGCAACGTAGCGTCTGCATTGTTATATTATTATCTCATACACTGGTGGCGTAATTACCTACTGTAGTTTCACAACCCGCCACGGACATCATTTTTGTCTGGAGAACAATACGTCTTCATGGCAACAAATTAATAAAACTTTAAACGTCTTAAAATCCTGCAAATCAATCTTTCTCAAACTCCAGACGATCGTGTGATGGGATTCGAAACAAAAAAAAAAAACTCTTCTCCCCGTGAAAAATAATGTATTATGTACATTTATATCGTTATCGAACAACGATCGGAAGTCCAATCGAAAACTTTAAAACTAGAATTTTTCAAGCTTCTCGATAATTAACCATTTTGTTTATTAGGTATAGAAACAAAAAGCTGTAGTTGGTTTCGCGGGTTTATTTTAATGATTAATTTTCTGGAAACGATCGCATTAAATTTACTAGTAATGAAAAACTAATGTGAAGACAATGGAATCTCAAGTTTGAAATCAATCGAACACTCATAGTACAATAGTTGTATGCTCCAATTACAAAGTGAAACAAACAATTGTATTAAAATAAAGACGTCTAATTCATGAAAGCATTAATATTTTTTTAATAGTTAAAAGATTTAAACAATTCAAAATGATATTTAGTATAAACTCGTAATATTATATGTAAACGAGAATGGCTTGAAAAAACCAGTAATATTATTATTTGTACAAAGTTTTATTGGGCAAAGAAAGTTTAGGTTAAGTAAAACTAGATTTTATAACCGAAAATTCAAGCACGTAGATAGATATCAATTAATTATTTTTTAAATATTTATTTAAAAATAAATGATTTGATTAAGTAATTTCTACAAAAGTATGTACAAGCAATACATCATTTTTGGTGTTATTTAGTTTCAAGTTGACAAATAATATATATATATTATATAGATACGTAGTGAATATAGTCATATAGTTGTATTAGAATAATATAATATAACAAGTTGAAAGTACATAAGCACTCCGTTTGCTGAGAGAATGTGGTTGAGCCAAAACCAAAAAGCGTCAACGCGTCGTATCCCCACTCCTCGTTCGCAGTCGAATGCGCGAAGTAACCATATTCTCTCGGTGAACTGAGATACGTATATTATGTACGTACCCGTATTACCGTTGAATGCTCTTTTCGGTCATCAAAAATCGAGTAATTAGCAACAGATTTGTATCACGACAATATTGTAATTTAGCTTATATTGTGTACATTAACAACTATTCGCCCTTGACGACACGCACTTCGTTGTCTGCCACGCGCGTCTTGTAACACTATGTATAATCATTGGCACTGTCATTGATCGAGCGCGCGCGTCTTGATTCGCAGAGATGAGGGCCTGGATTTCCGGACCGCCGGAGCTGTACGTCAACGAGGACGGCGAGGTGAACATGCGGTGTGAGCTGAGCCAGGGCCCCCACGACCTGGGAACCATATTCTGGTACCTGGGTAACGTGCCGGTGTTCACAGACCAGGCAAGCCTGCAGTCGATCCGGCAACCGCGGGTCAGCGTTCACACCGAATGGGTGGACGGACTCAAGAGCACGCTGCACATAGCCCGGGCCAAGCTCGCAGACTCCGGAAACTACACGTGCATGCCCACGTTTGGACAATCAGCTACCATCAACGTGCACGTGGTCAACGGTAACTTACGCATGACTATTGCATGTCCGTTGTGTCCTCCCCTCACCCCTCCAACAACTACCCCTGCAAACGATATCCGTGCAAACGTTCGATGTAAGTGAGTTATAGGTACACGAAGCTTGTCAAAAATAAATAGAACCTATATAGGGGCCGCAGAGGCCGGTGAGACGGGGAAATCGGTAGTACCTATAACGGTAGGTTAGGTTAGGTTAGGTTAGGTTACCTAACCTATAACGGTAACTCGAATTAACCGGAGCAAACGCTATATCCAAATTTTGAAAACTGCAAATATATATATAAATTACGTTCGAACATTGCACATAAAATATGTTCACGGATATCGTTTGTGGCGGGAGCAAGAGGAAATGGGCTTTGAATGTTTTAACACCTTTAGCTATAAATTCAATGTAAGTAGGTACATTGTAATCGGTGCGTATGTTATGGGTAGAATGTAAGCATGTTAAATTTTTAAGCCTCAGCATTGGATGTAACACTTGCAATTTTTTGAAACACTATTCCTCCGGAAGAGTACTGTAGTCCTCCTCCGTCGTACAAGGAAACGACCACCCATATATTATAATATTATTATTAAAAGCCATTTTAGTTGTATTTTATATCCACTGATGAATTCAGTGTTGGGAATTATCTGGATAAGATTTTTTGAAATTAATTATCTTTTAAAGTATCTAGATAATTATGTTACGATTTATCTAATGTTTAGCTTAGACAAAAAATGAGCTTATCTAGATTAATATTAAATGCCCCTACAAAATTATAAAACTAATGTTACTAAAATTCTAACATAATATAAATTATTTATAAAATTAGTAGAATATATTTCTTGTTATTATTGCCAACGACTGTATTACGATAATACGAGAACCTGCGTGCGGACATGCACTATGACTGATGGAAAAGATGGAAAACAACGCGATCTAGTGGTGAACTCTTGTACTAGTGCAGGGATCAAATTCAAGTTTTTTTATTACGTTGTATGGGAAAACGTGTGAAAAACTGTAAATAATTGTTTTTTTTTTAACTGTCGATGAATATGCATTTATTAAAATATAGTCACATTTTATAATTACTAAATGGTTGAATTAATATTGAAAATGTTTTTAATCATCTGCCTAATCTGTGTATTTACTTCGCTTCTTAACTAGATACCTAAATAATTGTTTTCTTGTAAAATTAAAATTAGATAATGATATTCCATTAGATAATGAAAAGTTCAAACTTCAAAGGTTCTGAATTAATTATTTTCAAAAATTAAAATAAATTATTAGTAATTTAATAATAAAGTATGGCTTTCAAAGCATAAATTCACATTTTGAATTCTATAATAATAAAGGTTTAAAATTGTATGAAAGAAATCATGTCCTGAATGTACAGTTAGTATTCTTATCAATGGTAGTTAGTACTTAGTAGTTAGTAATTGTTACAATTTACAAAAACAAATAGCAATATTATTCATTGTTTATTGTAGGTAAAACCAATAACCATGTAAAACATTATTCTTCGCCCCTGCACTAGTATGATAGTTGTCTCCCCAGAGCGCTAGTAGTACCACCGCACGCAGTCTTATCTCTACTAGCCCCATAATGAGCATATTAAAATTAGTTAGGTACAGTTTTATTTCCCCATACATTTTAAAAATAAATAAAAAATAAGTGTAAAAAATGATATTTATCTAGATAGATTACATTTATGTTATCTTTATTTTTGTCTGGATAATTTTTTAGTTATCTATTCCCAACACTGCTGACGATGTCATCTGCAGGGAAAAATGTCGTTTTTGCAAATGCACTTTTCAGGTGTACAAACCATGTCAGAAGATTTCTTTTTTAAACTAAATTAAATAGAACGGAAATGTGTAGTACATTTCAAAAGTATCGCAGCTTATCACTTCCAGAGAACATCCGATCTGAAGTTTTTTTAATCCCCATATCGATGCCAATCTGGTTATTTCTCCCCTCAATTTATATTAGCAACTCCCCTCCCACTGTCCAGACCCGATTCGAGTGACGGCCCATTTAATATATAGATGACATCACACGTTGAATCGATTAAATCCCATACGTTGATACATGTATAATTTATGAGCATCGGCAGTGTTATATCAGTTTTGTTCGACGTTCAGTGAGTGAGCAGAGGAAAAAAGTATTCACGAAAGTAATAATGTACAATCATTTAAATACTTTTAACAGGATAGGTACTACGCGCGGATATCGTTTAAGCAACTAAAATGTACGCATGTCGCTGTGTAGTAGGAGATAAGATGTATAATATAATGATCTAATTATTGTAGTAAACTATGTAACTATTGTCACTGAAATAAAATTATCAATGAGAATAATACGTCGTATTATTTCCTATATAAGATATATGGTTTGAATAGAGTTACATTGATCTATTTCTTGACAATTACTTAGGTATAAGTCAGACTTCCGCTAAAATTCACACTGAGAGTGCAATATTAATATTAAAACTATTTCATAAAAGACAGCCAACTTTTAGATTCTGAGTGGAACGATGAATGTATTATTGATTTCACAGTGATGTGTGTGTGTGTGTTTTTTTTTTATTTTTGTGTCTGTGTACACGATAAGTACTCGAAATAATCATTGTATTTTCAACTTCAGCATCTTGTTCGATGGGAAAGTGAATATCGTTGATGCATTGAGGAGGTCAAAATTTAAAATTTCCAATAGTTTTCAAAAGCACCGGGAAAAACAACATAAAAATTAAGGAAAACGGGAATTTTTACGTAAAATCGGTTTTTGAGAAAATCGATTTTGGTTTTTGGTGTAACTCTAAAACAAATGACCGTATACTCATGCAATTTTCACTGGTAATTTATATTAGCATTGTCTATACACTATAAAATTTTCAAAATATTTTGATTTGTTTTGAACTAATTAGGAACATTTTCAGTTTCCAATTTTATTAGTTTTTTTTCTAAGGATGTCAATAAAACTTTATTTGTAGGGTAAAAAAGTTTGAAAATTTAATAGAAGGCTCCTAGGTTATTGTTTCAAAAGCAGATGAAATAAATTAAAAATCCTTAGTCACAGTTTTTTTTATAAGCATTTAAAGTTCAAAAATTGACAAAATATGGAAAAATCACGAAAATTACCAAATTATTTTGAGTTAAGAATTCATAAAAATTTTTCTTTTTAAATCTTAGATTTTAATATGTAATACAAGATTCCTTATAAGATTATCTACCTTTATCAAAAAAAAAATGTCTACAAGAAAGTCAAATTAAATTTTCACGAGCGTTTGAAGTTCATATTTTCACAATATTGGATATTCAATCGATTTCTCATGTAGCGGTTTTGTTATTTTATTGTTATTTAAAAACGAATAAATGTAGATACATGAAAATTGTACGGGGTATTTATATTTTCATTTGCTATACATCATACAATTTTAAAAATATTTTGACTTTTATTGAGTTGTTTATGGACATTGTCAGTTTTCATTTTTTTTTTGTTTTTTTTTCTATAAATATCAATAACATTTTATTTGTTGGATAAAAAAGCGTAATAATTTAATTCCAGGCTCCTGATATATTTTTACAATAGCAGTTGAAAAATATTAAAAATACATAGGCGCAATCTTTTTTTATAAGCATTTAAAGTTCATATTTTGACAAAATTTATAAAATTTATAATTTAATAATTATTTTCTAGTTAAAAATTTATAAAATATTTAAATTTTATAGCTAAGGATTGAAAATTGAAAACAAGGTTCCACGTAAATAGGTTATATATAAATTACTTTATTCACGATAATATCATCAAATATATTAGTAATACCATAGGCTGACTGACCGTTTTCGCTCAGAATCGTTTTTATTTATTCAAATTTAACACCATCCATTACAGTGACCCACTTGTAACCTACTGTACAGCAGAGCGACATCCACTTACCAACCTTTTTTTTTTATATACGAATATTTAATTTAAATAAATCATCTATCGTCAACAATGTGTTCGTACAAAATAAAATACAATAAAATTGTTTTATTTAATCGTAATTGAAAACCGTTATTTTACAATACCCCGTGAAACAAAAATATTTATGAAACCAAAAAATCTGACGTTTTTAATTTTTAATTGACACTATTTAAAACAATACATTTTTACTAACCTCACCGAGAATTAAACAATAATAAAATAATATTGTACACAAAAGTACATTGTTTTGGAGACAATTTATTTAGGTTAATTTATGAAAAAATTTTCGTAAGTCGAGTAGTAAATGATAATATAAATTATAAATAATAATAATTGTATGTCTGGAGAAAACTAAAAATGACATCTCGATTGTGCACTTTCACCGTTTCCAAATTGATGCACTCCAAGACCAAAATTAGAAAACAAAACAATGTGAGGTTTATCATTTACCACTAATAAATTCAAAGTGCGTTACAACTCAAGAGTCTAAAAAGGTTTAAAATACTGTGTTGAATGTTTAAAACTATTAATTATTTTAAAAATAAAATTGTTGAAAAGGGATTATTAAGTGCTTTTAAAATTGTACTTAAAATAATCGCTATTTCGAAAGTCTTACAGCAGACTTTAAAATCGTATTATTAACACATCACAACGAAATATGCACACGATAAGCACAAATTATATATTTACAACATATAGTCGTATACGCGTAAAACTTGAAATTTAAATGTCAATCTTCTCTAATATCATATTCGTGACTATATCGTACATCATCCACACGGGGTGGAATTCTCAAAGACGTGAACACCGATTTTGTTTTCAATTTTAATACGTACTATATTTATCTTAAGAGTGCTGAAGCTCGTTAAATTAAAGCCACATGCGTATATACATGCTTGCGCACGATATTATTATCGCACATGGGTACGAGCCTATACTAATAACGAAATAAATTATGCAGAAAAGTTAATAAACATAGTAGTAATAATAATGAACATCAAACGAGTATAATAAATTAAAACACGTGAGGGGAGTAAAAATTAATATTCAAAAAACACGCGCCCAAAAATTTGGTTAGCTGACTGAAAATTCCGACTTGACTAAACCTTATGTCAGCTAATGCTTGTGTATTATATCATTATGTTTTTACCCCGCGTATAGTGGTATGATATCGACACATTATTATACAGGTATAGTTAATATATTATAAATGGTGTTCAGCCGAGCCCGGAAGCCGACATGTATGTTCATTTGTAATTATGTTCGAGCCATTACTCATCACGACATTCGTCAGATATTTAAATAAGCCCTTATGGTTGTTTAGGTAATTTATTATTGTTTCGCCGAGAGAAGATCGTACTTCCAAAATAAACGTACTACACATAATATTATAAGTACCCTATAATGATATACGACGAATGTCGAACTTCACTAGTGCTTAAATTACATAGACCGTACCACCTGCAGCGGGTGCACTTTCTAGTTTTTGCAGTGACGCCAGCGGAGTTGTCGAGCAGACAACATGGTCGGTTGGGGTTGATAAACTGGGTAAAATATTTATACTCAAAATAAATAAAAATTAAACATCGAGTATATCGTATAAGAGTATCCAGGGGGAGATTCCGATAATCACTCTAATCAATATAATATTATATATTGTGTCGTGTTTGGCATTTCTGGGACATGACGTCACGCTAAAAGGATTGTTAGTTTTCCGTTAAATTCAATTGTCCGTGTATAAAAACCATCAGACATATTTTAAAAACTTTTTTACGAAACAACATAATATCCATTTTTCGTGGAATTATTACATTTCTTTTGGATGGCAGCAAATCTATTGATTTTATGTGTTTACAAAGTGTTAATTGAAATATTCCACTGTTACTTAAATTATGATTTTATATAATATTGATAAAATGTTAAAAATATTAAGACTTATTTTAAACTATTTATAATAGGTATTTGAAATATTAGATTTTTACTATTATTTTTTTGTTTAAAGTGTTGATAAAAATGTTAAGCTCGAAAAATGCTCTAAAATGTAATACAAGATCCTACACTCAAGATAATATTCTTCCAGCAATTTTAAAATATTAAAATTAATTTGCACGATTTTTTTAATAAGCATTTGAAATTCATATTTTTAATTTTAAAACTTTGATAAATTTCTTATGAGTAGTTATTACTAAAAACCAAAAATATAATAATATAAAACACTATTTTATTTATAGACATTTGACGAAATTAAATATTTTAACTAAGAATCATAATTTTAGTTATTTTGACAAAATTCAACAATATTTTTGGGAGCTTTTCAATATAATATTTAGATTAATTGTAGGCTTTGTTACAAAAATATGTCTGCTGAAAATTTTAAAATTGTTCACAGTTTGATGTTCGTTTTTTAAATGCTCTCAGACTAAAAATTTAAAAATTAACCCCTTTTACACTGCAATTCCATCTGAACTGGATTATACAATTATAAATAATTCATAGAGCTCGTTTTACATATAAACAATATTACCTATTTAAAAAAAGACATATTTTCAAATCCAACTTTCGTTCCAATTAGAATCTCATAATAATTTATACTTTCATTAAAATGTTAATCATTTCGATTATAAAATATAAATATTTAATCCCCCTATTTCAATTTTGAGCGGATAAACCACAAAAGGATGCCTGAATATGGAATAGGGGTATCTTCAACATTTCCTCACTGGTCACACCATTCAGTTTAGTTCAGGAAAAATCGTCTGTGATTTGTAACATTAAATTAATTAAAACTACATTTATGAATCCAGTTCTGTTTATTTAAAATGGCATTTTTTAACTTCTTTTAAAACAATATTTGAGTAAAATTTGTTGAAAAGTAATTTAATATCTTTATTTTTAATATATATACAAATTTAAATAGCTCTCTCGAAAAAAAAAATAAATAACTGAATAAAAATCCAATTTAAAAAAACTTTAAACGTCAAAATAATAAATGCAATGGCCTTAGTCGTTATTTAATTTTATTTCGCTTAAAAAAATTATATCATTTAAAATAATATATGTGCAATTTATTTATTTTAATGCTTTCGTACATAATATTACAGTATAACAATAGTTTAAAATAGAATTGTTCTTATAAATGTCCATTAGTCATATTATAATATCGAACAACGTAATAGTATTTTTCTGTTGAAATATATTACAATAAAACCAAATAATATTTTTTAATTATTTATTGACATTTATAAAAAAAAAAACGATATAGTATTATAAAATATAATTGAATAAATTTTATTTTAAGTTAAACCTAACCTTTGTCTTAACAAAAAGGGTTTGGTACTATTTGATTATAATATTATAATAAGTATAATATTATTGTTATTAAATGTGTGCAACACATTCGTTTATGTACAATAACGTAGTGAATAATCGTTCGTTGATCAAAGATTAAAACTTTAGCATTAAATTACAGCACTTGTGTACAACTCCGATTCGTTTTAATGTTGTTTTAAGAGCTTTATAAATCGGGAGTCGTGTGTTATATATAATACACAGGAGTGCATGTATAGTGTTCTCTGAGGTGTCATATAATCCGATTATCTTGGAAATTCTCAAAACTGCGGTGACGGAGAGAAAACTCACAAAAATGTAGTTTTAAGCAAAGTAGGTTGTTGAAAAATAAAAAGTCGATCACTCGAAAATTTCCAAAAAAATAAATACACATCGCACTGTCTGTATATAGTGTATAATGCTCGCCGATTATGCTTATGCTTTTAAGAAAAGTTCGTCTCTTACATTATACAGAATTTACTTTTAACGCATCAACGCTTAACTGTAGTAGATGTGAAAATCGTATATTATATATCGAGTAAGTAGATCAAAAATGCATAAAGATAATATATATAGTGAACGAAACGTGAATTAATTTTGGTACTTATTTCATATTTTAATCTAAAATATCATCGCATTCTGCAAACTTCTGAGCATCCGGCTCGCATAGACTCGGTGGTTGCGTGCAACCCTATGATTATACAATTTTTTTTTTATAATTTACATTTTAAATTATTCGAAATAACTAGTAAGTATATATGAATATTTTAAAAAATAAATTAAAAAAGACTAGTACGTCTCCGTAGGTAATAAATTCTACGTTTTCTACTATTGACTTCAATCAAACATGATTTAGGTTCTGCGGACCAAAGCGAGGATAACGTATATATTATAATATTAGTTGGTTCGGACATTTTAACCCAGTCTGTACGTTTTTAGAGAGGTGGTTTTTTTTTTTTTTACTGTCTCGACTGAAAAGTTTCCCAGAACTTACCTGTTTCTCTCGTTACGTCAGCTTTTCGAAATATTAAAAGTTATACAATCCAAAACCAGTTTCTTTAAAATCAATTCATTAGGTCAAGGAAAACCTTGGTTTTTAGACATTTTTACAACCTATCAAACAATAAAAATAATACAATGTGACGAGTGTGATTCGTTGATCAATCGCACAGATGTTAGGCAATGTCAATTTTCTTAGACTAACAGGAGACTTACTTTAATATAAAATATACATTATACAATTCATACGTAAATATTAGGCACCTATATAGTTATATTATAGGTCACTAAAAAATAGATCATAGCTCGTGTACGCGGTGGCTGATTTTTTAAGGCTAATTTCTCAGACAGAACTCGTGCGAACGCGTCTGTCGGTGAAGTCCGGTAAGGTCAATTGTGATGCGCGTTACGCGAGTAATTTATCAATATGTCACTTGTATATTAATTGGCAAACCTTTATTATACACATGGTTAGTAGTATATATTTGTATGTTCTGAGCACCACTGAACTTAGTACAAAACTAATGAAGAATAATCGCTGGTAGTTTTTTGAAAGTTCATGGTTTTTTATTTTAAAGAAAAAAAAATTAAATTTGAAAATTCTTACTTAAAAAATAAATATATAAATGAAACAAGACAATAAAATAAAAAGCATAACTTGGTTCAACAACGGATTATTAGTTACTGAAAATGTATAGCTAAATTAATTGTAGTACTAGTGAATAAAAAAAGTTCAGTGTTGCCAACGCTTATGAGTAATACGTTGATGGAAAAAAAATATATATATTGTTTGTGTAACAAATGATATAGACACAGTTATGTGATGTGATGTACAATCACATAAACTGTTATCATACTTTTTAAAAAATTGTATTACACGGTGAGTGTATGTAAAAATATCCGCTTGAACTGAAGAAATCTCCCTGTAAAAAAGGTGCTCAGAACATACAGATATATATACTACTATGGTTGAAATATACAAGTTTATTGCATATATACACCCCTTTTCAATCAAATTGTCGATGATAAAAACAAAGATGGCAGCGTAAAAGGAGCCAGGTATTTTTCATGATAAGAACAATTGATATTTGTGATATTCCTTGACGCAGCCATATTGTATCTGATGACAACAATCCGAGTTTATATGCAATAACCTGTATTTCAACCATGGTTAAACACTATAATATTATACTCTATCTCAAAGTATATATATATGTATATGGATTACACAGAGTTACGTAGACGCAATAAAGACGTACGGAATCGCGTCTATTCCTCATAAACGGTAATAATATAATAGTGGTGTACATCCTACTTGGACACGACACTTGTGGCACGCATAATCCTTGGAAAACGAAAGAAAAAAAGTGGACCTCGGAAGTGACGAGGAGCACGTCATATTATCCATATATTATATATACCTATTTGCACAAGACCCGTTTTGCCTGAATTTTGTGGAACTGCACACCTACCATCAAACACGCAACCACTAACGACGTGACGGATGCGAATAAAACGGCAGTTTTCCGAATAGTGGAGGACTGGAGATATCGCGGTTATCCGATACTATATACTTATACGTACGATATGGCGTGCTTACCACGGTCGACAGCTCTGTATAAATTCCTCTGGCGATATGACCGCGGCTTAAACCAGACCGAGACGACCGCAGTTGTGGTAAATGGTAATCGCGATCGGGTAACCGCCTTCGTAAATAAGGGACATTCACAACTCGCCGTGATAGGAAATCGTGTTGCCAACATTTTGTTATCTACGTATTGAACACACGGAACCCGACATGTTCTAGCGCGGCGAAGAGGGTTCGAGAAATTCCAGAATCGGTCAATTAGCAATCGTCATTACTGCAAAAGTGCCGACATAAGTACTATACATTGTTATACATCCTTGTGGTACACAGGAGAAAAAATTCAAATTATTGTAATTGCAAAAGAATAAAGAGCTACTAGAGTAAATTATTTAGATATAATTATTGATTGTCACTTACGTTGAAGTATACATATTAGCGATATGACTATATGCGTTTAAGGTCAATTATTTTTGAAATGTACAAACAAAACAAAATCCTACTTGGAAAAATGATTTTCACCGCATACAATGCACCGTATACAAATTGATTTTTCAATATGGCTTAATAACATGGGGATTGGGGGGTTGTGAAAAAAATGCAATAAAACCTCTGGTACTGCATTGAAGTCTAGTAAAAAAAATTTAATAGAAACTATTAATTTCGAGTTATTTAACTTTGTGCACTAAGGATAATAGGTCATTAATAATGGGTTTGGAAGGTGTGCAGGTGGTAATATGAAAACTGTAGTAATTTACATTAATCCGTCAATATTTTACTTGTATTGGATATTTTTGTAAAACCATTTTTAAGGATTATTATTCTTAACATAAACATTTTGATAACTGAAAAACCACTCGTCGGAATTTTGAGTTATACACATCAAAATGTTGAACACAATTATCCACTTAATAATTTACAATAAAAATGGGACATTTGAACAATCCATTTGAAAAACAGAAGTTTGTATATCGCCACAGGACACTTCTTAAGTAGGTATAGTAAAAAAAATCTCGAGAATTTTAAAACGCAGTATATTTAAAAATTAGAAATTTAATTAATTCTATTAAATGAAAAAATGGAATGAGCGTGCTAAGTGGAACGCCCTATATGTTGAAACGAACTAAATTATAATTGACAAATTTCATACATTATTCACTGATAAAATATTTCGGCGTTTCACCAGTGGTGATGGTCTACAGCCGTAATATAGGTGTTATTATAAATAGCGAACTGTTTCGATAATACATTTATACGTTTAAAAATAATACCTGTTTAGTATTTTCTCCGCCGTTTTTGGTCTTCCAAGACCTCATTATCATTGTATTTGCATAATCTATTATTGGCAAAGAATCAAGTCAGAATCGTCCCGTAACACGCTCCGGCGTGGATTTGATATTATCTGAAAAAATAAACAAAACGTGTAAATAAAAACGAAACTGCGTGCTTCTACGGGAGGAAGAAAATTTGTATTTATTTTTGCATTTCGTTTCGGTTGCCGAGGAGTAAGCAAACTCGAGGCAGTCGTATTTGGTTTAATGGTGGCGTATATATTATGTGTGTGTGTATATATTTTTTCGGTAAACACATTTGTAGTAGTTGATGTAGGTACTTCAATGTCTTACTGCAGTATAAATCATAATGTGAAAAGTAATAATCTATTGAAAATCGCATATACAAATAACACGTGCAGGTAGGTACTGGCTAGGTTAGTGGGTTGCACAATATTATTATAAATATTATTAAACTGGCGTTGTATCAAAATGATAATGTTTTATAATATTGTCATGTGCAATAGACGTCACCGCCGAATTTAATAATTGTTTTTAAACGGACATAATAGCGTATATTTGATTTGATACTGTTTTCAACTCGTTCATAATATTATTATTATATATTCGTACAAGCAATGATTCACCGCCTTCAACTGTGACATGGCGACGGTTTTGACTCACGCCCACTCAAAAATTAAATACGCGCGGGTACCATCGGTGGTGAC
Organism: Sitobion miscanthi; assembly: GCA_008086715.1. Taxonomy (NCBI): domain Eukaryota; kingdom Metazoa; phylum Arthropoda; class Insecta; order Hemiptera; family Aphididae; genus Sitobion; species Sitobion miscanthi. The sequence continues at coordinate 8,959,891 of CM017800.1, read as the reverse complement.
CCATATATTATGAAATAATAAAAAATGAATTTATCCGGCTTTTTAAATCTCCCTCCTGCCGTCATCCAGATTCGCGGAAAACTTCCCCCAACTCCGAAACGTATACGTTATAATGTGTGAAAAAATGTATAGTGCAATGGAAATTTCAGAATTGCGCATGCTCAGCAAGGAAAATTGCGGAGATTATGTTTTTAGGTATGTGGAAAAATATGTAGTGGGTAGTACCTGTGTGACATTTTGTCAGAAATTTAGTTTAATTTTTATTGTTGATTTCCGTTTCTATAGGAATAGACAAAACGTTAAGCAAAATCGGTCGGAAAAACAAATGCCAGAAAAAAATATCAACAATGAACATAATAATATGAATAAATACGATTCCGTCTTAATGAAGAGATAATGAAAAAGTAGAATAAGAACGTACCTACCTACCCGCAGCGGGGTCGTACCTCACCACGGAATATTTCAATTATATTATAATACAATATATTAATATATCACGTGTCGTGTAACAGGTATACTGCACGTGAAAGACAATCGGCGTTCGGCCGGTGGTATAGGTATTTGCGTTTACACAATATTATTTATTATATTTCAAGAGTATGGTAGGCAGAACAAGATGGGGAGCACTGAGATAAAATGTTCTAGGAAGTTGTGGTCGAACTGTGTGCAAAACGATTTTTGTCAGCAGCTATTAAACGAATAATACACACGACGCATGCGCGCAGCAGGCTAAAAACATTGATAATATCGACAGTACAAGCTATAATAATATTATACACAGGGATACAGTGTTTTCATTTCGTATCTTCCTCGCAGTCCACCGACACCCATTTCCCTGACTAATCGGTTTTCACGGTTTTATAAAAATTTCACCATTTTCCAACACACGAATATTATAATTTATTATGGATGATGAAAAGTCATTTTTAAATTCCTATCATCAAATGCATTATGACAACGATGATTTATTTATTTATTTTATTTTAGATTCTGAGCGAAGCGATGAATGTATTGATTTTACAATAAAGTGTGTTTTTTTTTTTTAGTTTTTTTTTGTGTCTGTCATCACCTTTTAGGACAGTAAAAGTGCTTGGAATTTCTTCAATAATAACTTTTCTGATAGGAAAGTGAATCTAGTTGGTGCTTTGGGGGGTCAAAAGTAAAAATATCTAATAGTTTTCAAAAGCGCCGGAAAAACAACATAAAAATGAAGATAAACGAGAATTTTTACGCAAAATCGGTTTTCGAGAAAATCGATTTTGGTTTTTGGTGTGACTCTAAAAAAATTACCGTATACACATGCAATTTTCACTGGTCATTTATATTAGCATTTTCTATACACTATAAAATTTTCAAAATGTTTTGATTTGTTTTGAACTAATTAGGAACATTTTCAGTTTCCAATTTTATTAGTCTTTTTTTCTAAGGATGTCAATAAAACTTTACTTGTAGGGTAAAAAAGTTTGAAAAATTATATTAACTATATTGTTACAATGACGTTTGAAAAATATTAAAAATCCTTGGTCAAAGTTTTTTTTTATAAGCATTTAAAGTTCAAATATTGACAAAATACGAAAATTAGCAAATTATTTTGAGTTGAGAATTCATAAAAAATTTTGTTTTTAAATTTAAGATTTGAAAATGTAATACGAGATTAACCATACGTTAATCTATCTTTATCAAAAAAAAAAAAGTCTACATGAAAGTAAAATTAAATTTTTATGAACGTTTGAAATTTATATTTTTACAACATTTAATATTCACTCGATTTCTCATGTAACGATTTTCTTATTTTGTTGTATTTAAAAAACGTATGACTATAGATACTTGAAAATTTCACTGAACGTTTATATTAGTATTTTCTATACACCATAAAATTTCGAAAATAATTTGAATCTTTTTGAGCTGTTTACGGACATTGGCAGTTCTCAATTTTTTTAGTTGTTTTTTCTGTAAATATCAATAAAATTTTATTTGTTCGGTAGAAAAGCGTGAAAATTTAATATAAGGCTCCTGATACTTCGTTCTTACAACAGTTGAAAAATATTAGAAATACATTGGCACAATTTTTTTTATAAGCATTTAAAGTTCATATTTTGAAAACATTTATCAAATTTATAATTTAATAATTATTTTCTAGTAAAAAATTTATAAAATATTCAAATTTTATAGCTAAGGATTGAAAATGTAAAACAAGGTTCCACGTAAATAGGTCATATATAAATTACTTTATTCACAATAATATCATCAAATATACTTGGTAATATTGACAGACTGTTTTCGCTCAGAATCATTTTTCTTATACAATGGTATTATATCATTGAATTCAAATTTAATACCATCCATTACAGTGACCCACTTATAACCTATTGTACAGCAGAGCGACTTCCACTTACCCACCTTTTTTTGACATATTAATATAATAATAATAATAATATTTTTTTTCCAACCAACAAAAAAATTACAGCGCGATTATAATAATAATAATAGTAAAAACAGTACCTAATTAGTAGTTGGTCACCTTCAGGTCAATAATGACTGAGTGAAAGAAGTATGTGTTTGATAATACAAATAATTAGTCGATATAATAATTGTAATATAATGATTATAATAATATAACTTACACATAATAATATTTAAATTGAGTATTTTTACTAAAACAGACTATAACTATGAATAAAAAAATAAATAAATAGAATAAGTGACACTGTATTGTGAAGAATAAATTAATATAACATATATTGTTAAATATTTAGTTATATTTTAATAAATGATGTACTTTCCGCTGAATCGTTGCAAAAATGTACTTTTTCAAAACTAATTCCGAAAAAATAAAAATGTTCTAGTGGTGAAATGGTGATACTATTATATTATATTCACAGACTTAATAGAAAACGAGTCATAATGAATAGGTAGGCACTATAAAGTATAAATGCATCGATAACTGTGATGGTTGTGTAATTTTTAATGAAGTATGAATGTTCCGTTAGGTATTAAAAAATCATAACTACAAAACCGTTTGGTATTTTTAGGATTTTTAACAAATTATTTAAAAGTTTAAAACTATTAAAAAAAAGTTTTACGTGTATTCTTTTTAGATATTTCTGTACTGCTGCATGAAAACATTTTTTATTTTTTGAATAATAAGAAAATGTAACTAAAATAGTTTAATGGAAATCGTACGTAATAGGACGTAATATCAAACTTAACAACATTTTATTTTCAAATGCTTATTAAATATTTAAGAGCTTTCGGTCAATTTTTTTTTACCTGTAAGAATACTAATTTACTTAGAATCTTAAATATTCTATTATAGTGTTGTATATTTTATTTTAATTACCTATATATATATTATTTTTGAATATTACGCCATTTTACCGTAATGAAATAATGTAGGTACTTTATTATACTCGTCGGGAAACTGGAAGACGACGAATTGGACATGAACCCAATCACTATAGGAGATGCAATCCGAGATTTAAGTGAGAGTAATTCGAACGCCCACGTCCTACTTCATGGTGCGAATAGAAATTAGAATTTGCTTGAAAAAAAAAAGTGTTCGGTCGACGACGACAACGACGACTCTTCAGGATTATTATTATACTTACGATCCGCGATTTCCAACCACCAGAAAATGTGATGCGAGTGAGGTGTGCGGGCGTTTTTGACGTAAAACTTTTGGAGTGCTATACAATACCCTTCAACCAACCGAAAAACACGTTCACAGACGAACAGAGAGAGAAAATCCCCACCCTCGCCAGGGAGTCTAAAAAAGAAATGCTCGGCATACAAGTATATTATACGCACCATATTTGTATCTCGTCGTGACTTTCAGTCTGCATAATGCATTACACGGATAGGGGGCAAAAAAAGTTTTTGAGAAACCGTTGTCGTATATAGTAAAGAGTCCTGGAGAACCGTCGTGAATACGTTCGACCGTCTCCGACGAGAATAATGTCATATTTATTTTTATCACGGATAGTAAATATCTTCGCCCATAGTTGTATTCGACGACCGTGTTTGTCCTCCGCGTCACGGTGTTCTCATTTATACCAAGTAACATTTTTGCAGAAATACGATTTTCTTTTTAATCGTATAATCGTAGGTTTTATAATCATAGAGCCACGTTTCCACCACGACCTTAAATCAAAATAATCAAAAATCATTTTCTGAGCATTTTTAAGATTAAGTCATTTTTGGTACCTAGTTTATAATATATTTATTTTATATATAATTATACAATACTGGCCGGAAGGAGGGTGGTGGTGATATATGTATAATTCACAAATACAGATAGCGGTCAACATAATAATTTACGTATGTTAACCAAAATATACAATATGGTTATTTGAAATTAAGTGATGTTTCCTGGTTAGCATTTCGCGTCACTATTTTGATAGGCTTCTTGCGTGTGTATAGTCGGTGCAGGTAGATATACAAGCACGTGGAAACGATATAAAGACCGCGAGTAAATAGAAGGAACCTTCAAATCTATCTGGGACAAGAGTTCAGAGAAGTCAATAATTATACCATTATTGATTCGTTTTTAATAATTATGCAACTTATTTCGGGGTGAGAGGGCATGGGAATGGTTAAGTTTCGCCGTACGTCGTGTTTTGAAGTTTTTGGCCGGGAGGCGGTTTGGTATGCGTAGAGGGTGAGTTCTGGGAAACCTAACCGCACAGAAATCTGAAGGTCATTTTCCCCGGGTGCTGCAAGGATACCCGAAACGCCCGATAAAAATCGGCTAATACACCTGCTGGTGACCGCATGCTAGTATAAGTGAAGTATAAATTTATATATGTACATCACACAACAATATAGTGCGCTGTATTTCGGCGTACGATATTAATGTCCGCCAGTTTTTCGACGTCAAATTTACCAGTCCCCGGTGCGCTCTGTCACCGACGGAAAACCCTTTAAATGCGGCGCATTAAACAAACTCGAAAATCCACGAGGCTCGTGTATAATATATATAGAAAGTTAAGTGGGCTGTGCATTACCTATACAGCGAGTTTCCTCTTATTTTCACGTTTTTCGGGACGCCGTGTCGTCGTGGCCTTCGCGTATCGTTCAACCGTAAATGCGATCGATGGTCACTCTCGCTTTAGTCGCCAACTCATACGAATATAAATGTGCTGGGGCGCGTGTAAAACGGGCCGATTCCGAAATGTGCGGCTATTTGGGGGAGGAAATGGTGCAGCAATCCATGTGGCTCACACAACGCGTTATACTTCAAAACGTATAGGTATATAATGTGTACCTACCGGTCTATAATATATACCAAGGTACAATAAATTGTTGTACCTATTGTATTTTTATGCGTTATGCAATATTGTATACCGCTTTTCCGATAATATCGTTCAAAAATATATCGTATAGGAGATTTCCTTATAACCGGAACTATCAAAGATCTATAATATTATGGATTTTTCACGCTGCAACTGAACAACGTACACATCTTGGCAATGTATTTATATCGTTATTGGGACATTTTGAGGGTTAAATATTTGTTACTAAATCGTAGGCGCGTGGGACTCTCGAGAGGTGTCTTTGTAGTATTATTTTAGTCCTACGAAATAAAGAAAAATATTATTTCGGTACACTGAAAATAGTTCGCTATAGATGGTATTATACTACAGGGTGAGGGCAGAGCCAACTGACTAGTTTTTAAAGGCTGTAATACGCAGGCACGACGAAACCTCGATGTACAACCAGATGTACTTTCCAGACCAAGAATATGACTAAAAAAGGCATAATCGTGGAATTCAAAACACGTCACTAATAATAAAGGCATGCATTTATCAGACTAATGATCCCATTAAACTCGTTGATTGGCTCTGCCGCACACTGAAATCGCACCTGTGAGATAGTCTACAACAATATATCGATGCTGACTGACGGCCGCCATCATGGAGATATAATTTTCAAAAAGCAATTTCAAAAATAGGATGTCCTACTCATTTCAATACAACAAACTGTTTTTCTCAAAGTTGAACTTTTCGGAATGTATAGCCCTTCAAAACTCGTCAGTTGGATATGCCGCACCCTGTATCATACAGTATTCGTGTATATATTATTTCATACAAATACTCTTGAAAATTACGAGGCGATCGTCGACGAACTATACTATTACACTACTTAAGTATGCCGTTATATTATAATAGAGTATAAAATTGATTTCGTCGTTAGTGTATAAATGTACCTGTATTAATACACAGAGTGACACGATAGTGAACGAATTTTAAAGCGTTAAGCGGAAATGGGACGTGACCTCCGCGCCTTTTACCCCAATTTATTATTGTACGGATTTTAATGTGGGCAAATTTTTTCCCCCAACCCACTAGTTTCGTCATCCGTAAACACACGTATAAGAGTAAATTACATAATACCTAGGTATATATAAATGTATTGATAAAAAAAAAAACACTCAAGTCATTAGACATTTCACATTACCGGTAGCGATGAGAAATAAATTACGACTTCGTTTTCAAACGAGCCTTGACGACGGTCGATATTTAATTTTCTCGGTGAAAAGTCGGCAGTAGCGAAGTAGGCAGGTATACACATTTAATCAACTTAAACACATTTGAATTTAAAAAAAAAAATCACAATGTTCAGATGACATGGATTTAACATTATAATAATATTCACTATCGGTTTAATTCTACATTATAATTTAATAAATCAACATTGCATTTTTTAAATGCTATTGATGAAATTTGGAAGTCTGCAGTGAACGTAGAATTTATGAAATTAAGTAAAAATAATGATGACACAACTTTATGATTTGAAAATAACTCTTATGACTATAATATATAATCTAATCAATCATTGGGGGCTACGGAAATGTGGGACTGAACCGCTGAGCTATAGATTAGACCAGCTGTTCCCAACCTTTTTTATATCATTAAATTTTTCACGTGCTCTAATAACCTTTTTTTAATTTTATTCATAATTATATAAATATTAACATATGAGGAATTAAAGCATAAAAGTATAGCATTAAATATGCAGTTATAATTTTATTATTTATTTGTAAGCTTACTCATACACATAGGTCAACTTGTGTTTTATATTTAGGTACATTTTTGTTAATTTTTTTTTTCTAATCAAAAACTTCTTCGCGTACCACATACAAGGTTTCCGCGTATCACTTGTTGGGATTAGTCAGTACAATATTATGAAGCACGACTGAACAAGTATATATCGAATATTGAAAAAAATTCTTATAAATACCTATTCAAAGTTTGGACAAACAGAGTATTAAGCCACGAATTTTTTAATTACCTATACTGGCCACATCGCTCTTATTATCGAATCACCGTACACTTGTAGATAAATAAAAAACAATTTTTTTTATAATGTCGAAATTTTAAGAATATATTTTGCTCCAGAATAATGGAAGGAAATGGATAGTAAATTCATTGTTTGTAAGTTAAATGTCATCTGAAATAAAAAAATGTATAAAAAATATTCAAATGTTAGAATTGTGTTAAAATAAAGCAGCTTCAAATTATAACAAAAAATATTTTTGAAAAACCGTTGTAAAAACTTTGAAAAAATTGTTTTTACCATTGAATATTATACTTCTATAAACATAACGGTCTTTGAATACTCGATTTAATTATGGTCATTTATTTTCTTTAAAATTCGTCCGTTGTTTCCGTGATTATACTCGAATAATATGCTAAAAATTAAAAATTAAATTGTATGTAATTGTTATGCATTCTATAATATTATATAAATGTTATCATTAATATCCACGTTAATTAATCACAGTAGTTAACAGCGATATATGTTTATATGCAGTAAGCATTGTTTTGGGTATATTATAAAAATCAGAAACAGGAAACGCGATTGAAATACGTACATTATGCATTGAATTCCTTCATACTATGCGGAGTATGGGTAAACGGATTAAAAAAAAAATCACTGTAACTAATGAACCGATTCGGTTCAACCGAGCAATTGTTATCGTTTCATTGACTTTTTCGGGACTGAAAAATACAGAAAAACGTTTTGTGTCCTTTTTTTAAATAATCGACGATAAAGATTGTTACTGTCGGGACGAAAAAACAAGAGTCGCACATAAATTGTTTGGGGTAAAAAATAGCATTCCGAATAAACATGTTGTTATTTTGTCCGTCGTCGTTTATGAAAAAAGAAAAAAAAACGTTCCTTCTTTTTCGCTACACTCGAAATAGCCGCACTGGAGACCATTCGATAAAGCCCAAAACACTTAAAGTAAACGCTACACAAACTAACAAGTATAAAAATATATAAAAACAAAAAAAAGTACCGTTTTTCTACAAACACAAACAGTTTGTACATAAAAATAAAATAAAAAATAACATCGCCAATTTCTGCCTACTATATTCTAACAAATAACGACCTTTTCAGAAACGGACGTTTTACAAAGCGTATTATTATTCTTGTTTTTGTGTTATTGGTTTAGTGCCTTTGCGGTTATTATTTCGTTTCTCGGTAAGTAACGATGTCCCAAAGTCGATGTCGTTATAATTAATTTCACTAGAGCCAATAATTAAACACTGTGTTGGCTGATATTCTCGTCGTTTATATTTCGAAATGTGAAGTCGTAAACTTTAAAACGGTCCAATAAACGCGTTCGAGCCTATGTATTATATTTTATGTGTTAAATATCATACTATAGGTAAGTGTGTACTCGTAGGGTTGGACAGTAATAAGTTACATTATGCGTCAAAGTTACACTTGTGACATTTATAACTTGCAATCAGTTTTGCAACTTTCAAGTATCATTAAAATGTAACTCGTTACCATTTGCATTGTAATTTGAATACAAAATACATATTATATAATATTGTAGGTATATAAAGTTACATTTAAATATAGATAGGTACAAAACAAATGTACTACTAAATACTAACAGATAATAATTGAATGATTTCAATATCGGTTATGTCATAGTTTTAAAATATTGTGTACAATGAACAAATATAAAATTTTAACAGATTAGTTGTTAATATGAAAATTTTTTATTTTTTTTAAAAAAACCACATAATATATATAAGGTATTTGCACCACCAATATACGTTATTACAATATATTGGCTACAACCACGGATCGAGATTTAATGAACTGGTGATTTGACATTCACCCCCCCCCCCCCTCCTCAATACTAGGATATAATAACTATGCAGCATTAATCAGGTTAGGTCAGGTGAAGACTGATTGTACGGTCTTGCTAGCAGTAACTGTATGCAATCAGTTATATTACACGCAGCTTCTGGAGACTCGCGCACGATTCATATCACCGTTGTCGGCGAGACTAACTGCGGAGATGTTATATAGCTGTATATATAACAAACTTCAGTGCCGTGGGCAAGTGTGGGACTTGGGGCACGTGCTCTCCGCCCCGACACTGTTGTTGATTAATTTTGTTTTACCTGGCAATAAATAGTAGCAATAGTACACATAATAACATAAAGAATATATTTAAAATAATACATTATATTGAATCAATCGGTTAATGGAATCAAAATGACCTAAACCAACTATAATGTGTGTGATGTGTTTATTTTATGACATTTTCGCCCAACCAAGGACCAACCCCGTCACGCCCACAAAAAAAAAAAAAAAAACAATAACAACAACAAAATATTAAATCGTATAATATTATACTGCAGTGTGATAATTTTTTTGTATTTCCATTCTCTGTCGACAGGCGAACACCCTGCCGCCATGCAGCACGGAAACCGGAGTGCGGTCAGCGGCCAGATGACCGTCCACGTGCTAGCCCTGTTCAGCCTGGTCATAATGCTGTCCAATCCGGTGCTGTTCGGACACTGAGGAAAGCAAACCGAGGATGGCGGGGATGCGATGGCGGCGCCGCCGTCTCGTCCTGACCTCTCCTTCGACCCCCAAGCATCCACATACCCCCGCCCTCGCCGCCCTCCAGGCACGGTACGCCGCGAAATCATATTTTTCTTCGTCAGCCCAGGGACGAGTAGGAAGACAACCGGCCGAACAGACGCGGACGGTGTTTCTCTTCTCTTATACATATTATACTACATACATAATATATATTATTATATTACAACACTATAAAATATATACCTAAACATTTCACGCGTTTATAATACTATATAATATTAAATCCGTCGTATATGGTGTTTTTGGAAAAAAATTTTTTTTTAATTGTAAAATTGTAAAATAAAAGATCGCCCGAAAACGTGTCGCGCGTCAATCGAACGAGCGCACGACCGTTACCGGGGTTTAGATGCGCGGGCAGGAGACCAGCTCGAGTCCGGACAAATTATCGTTATGCGAGCGCGCGCGACGTCGATTTTTTTCTCGACAATTCGTCCCTAAGGGTTACTGCACATATATAATATACAATACAGAGACAAGTCTCGATCGCGCGCCGTCGAGGGAGGGGGGGCGAACGTGCTTTCGTTTCGGCGTCCTTCGACGATTTCGACGATGCCCGTGACACGGAGTACACAGCTGGCTCATTCGGAGTCGACTGATCGTCGGACGATCGTCGTTTATTCACGGGTCTCGAAGATTCGGAATTTCGTCCGCGTAGACCTTTTTTTTATTTGTCGCGCGATAACAATGTTATACATGTTACAACTATCTATTATAAATGCGACATCCTCGCGGGACGTGCCGTTTATCGACTGTGCAAAGAATGTTATCACTATTACTATTATTATTATTATTATTCGATTTTGCTAAATGTATTTCTCTGCACTATTGTGGCAAGGGGTCGAGTATCGGTATTGGTATGTAGGTATATCAATATATAATACATATTATATGTACCTACCCAGGTATATAAAAAAAAATGTCTATACGCACAAGTAATAATTCATTGTTTCCTCTTCATCCGTTTGATTCGGAACGAAAAAATAAACACAATCACTCTCCCCTATGTATACACTATACGCATATATATATAATATACATAAAATATTATATATATATATACGCACATCACGTCACGTATACATACACAAACACACTATATACTGTCGGATCGGAGGTCAAACAATTTTTCATAGTTTTTCGTGTTTCATTTTTTATTACCGTCGAACAAAGCGGAGGAAATATTCCTTTTATCGCACCCGCGTGATTTCAACCTTAAATATCTTCCACGCGCACACACAGTGCGTTACCACCACCGCCGACGCCATATTTTTATTATTATTGTTATTGTTATTATTATTATTATTATTATTATTATTATTATTATTATTATTATATTATTATTATTATTACTATTACGAAATGTCCAATGAAATTATAAAACATACTAACCGTCGTCGGCGTGTGGTAATGAGGTTGAACGCGTTTTGAGCAACAAAAATACGAAAAAAATCCCGAAAACCTCTCGCGGCGTAACCGCGTTCTCGGTTTTTCGCTAAACGTTAATCGGCTTAGCGTGAACGCATTTACTCGCAAGTATATCCACACAATATCTCTACTACGTACCGTGGTTAAATTACACCGTCAATACGCAATATGGTAAGCGTATATATTAGAATAACCATTTTTGCGAGAAAAAAATTCTTCAAAAAATATCTCTAATTTTTCTTTCTGGTTTACGAAGAAAAACATTTAATAATGCATGGAGACGCCTACGCCCCACGCCCCTGTCGTAACTCGAAAGTAAAACTTTTAAAATTTTCATTTTACTAATCAAAAAAGTTTCGTACCTACTTAACCCGACGATAATGAATTTGTTGTGGGCGAAGTACTAATTATTAAACGACTAAAATATAAAATTGATGGACGTTATCGGCAATTCACTTTGTTAAAAGTAACATACGTAGAAAAAAATGTATTAGATAGTAAATACAATTATTACTAATTGAGAGGAGGAGACGAAGTTAATCTTGCGAAAATCGATTAATCTAATACCAATGCGTGGGTATAGCGTTCTCCAGTCTCCACAGACTAATCAATCGTTTTAAGCACGAAGAAAATAATAATCGATTGGATTAAAAAAAACTCAATTATAAATAAATTTAATTTTCAATCATTTTTATATTATATTGCGCAATAGTCTAATTAATCTACTTAAACGAGCAAGTATTTTGCAGTTTTAACCGCACCTCTGTTCGAGTCTATTCATCCGCCAGCGAGTCCTCCGGGTGTGTGACAAAACGTAAACGACGGATTTCTATTTTATACTACCCGATGTACAATTAATAATACCAACGTCTGATGACATTGAAATTCAAAAAATATCGCAACGGTTAACATAGGTTATAATTTTCGTTAATAACGTGGACCGACGACATTAAAATTTAAACCCCGTTACTATGCACCCTCTGCGAGGGTAGTTCGTAAAATCAGACGCCACACTGCACCCGCACCGTGAGTTCAATACCGTTATACATTTTATACGTATAGACTATATCATATACCTAATACTACTAATACCACTGCTATAGTATATATATATATTGATATTGTAAATACATACACCTATTACTGGGCCGTTAAAAGCCCATAAATGTATACAGGGTGATTATTTTATTTTCGGTGAGGACCAGGCGCCGTGTGCGAATTCGTTTATTATATATATTGTTTTCAACTTTTAAGTGTAAACGTATTTGAGTTACGAAATAATAAACACAGAGAACACTGCTGTGGTCGTTAAAATATAAAAGTGCTAAAAACGCACCGGACAAGGTGTGGCCCGGTTCGCGATAAAATCAATAATCACCCTGTACATGTTATATATACCCACCACGTGCACAGTGCACATACTCTATACAGTTTATATTATATTATACACTCGACGTTACACGACATATAATAATAATAGGTATAATATACGTTAAAATTTAATGAACCGAAAGAATTCGATTTACGGTCGCGACTTTATACGGCAGGTACCATACCCGGGGGTGCCCTACCACCATCCGGATAGGTATATCAAGCCTGGCGTATACGTAACATCTACGGCTAAAGTCAATTACCCGATTAGCGAACGGCGGCGCATGTTTTCCACCGACGCATATACAGTAGTTCAATGATGATGATGATGATATAAAATTATACTAACAATATAAGCGTGTATTGTCGCAGTACAGTTTGACTCGCGAAAGCCGTTTTTCAGCGCCAAGTTCCGAAGACGTCACCGGAAAAGTGAAGCCAAACGTTTAAAACCCGTTTTCTAATACCAAACGCTATCCTAAGCACATACAAGTATCGTTAGGACAATAGTGTAAACGATCCGACCAGATGGAGGATTGCAGGGTGTATCACGAAGATTTACACGGTAAATGTGTCAAATATACGTGAAATGAACCTTATATTATAAAAACCCACCGATCTTGTTGCGCAGCTTCTTCTCGACGCTCTTCTGCCTCTCGCCCACTAGTTTTCTTCCCGCATCCGGCTCTGAGGAAGCACCCGCCAGACCCACCCTCCCAGTATTTCATTCGGGGCGATCATGTTAGATTTCTACCTTCCCACTGCAGACACGGCTCAATTTTTGGCTCGGTGTAGTAACTACACTGTATACGACCCTATATAGCAGCAGCTCATGTCAGACACCTGCAATAATGATGATGTCATCTCATTCGAAGGGTAAAAATTAAAACTCGCCGCTGCAAGGAATATGAGCCATTGAAATTCGTCATGGAACCTGAAACCGTTAGATATTAGTTCCGCAAAAATGCAGAAATCGATTTTCCATTTCGGCGAACGCCGTTATAACTATTAAGTATTATTTGTTACCGTATTTCCATATTTAACGCGTATTCTATATAATTCTGTGTTCATCTTTTCTTCTTCTTCTTCTTCTTTTGTACGAGAAAATTATAATAAAATGAAGGGACACGCGCAATTTCGTGAATGTTAATTTTAACAACAAGATAACGATGATTGTCTCTCAACTTGTAAAATATACAGTGAAGCAATAAGAATAGTAAATAATAAATAGTATGTGTATTAATACATTATAGGATGTATATGAAATATTTTGAAATTCTCCACTGAAATTAAATTTAAATATCTCATATCTTCCAGATGCATCCTGTATGTGTACCAATATACGAATATATTGCAACGGTGATATGAATATTATCATATTTTGTTTTAAACTGCCTTTTTCATTTTTCTCAACTCCGAGGACTACTACTGCCGTATTAGCGAAACGCACTTATTTATTGAATTCTGCACGACAGAAAATAAGAGAGCTTCATAAAAATAATGTCACATTTTACTCACCCCCGCGCTACACATCTCTATAATCCTCACCGTTCGGCGACTTTCACTCCGCCCTCTGGGGACCTCGGAAACGGACGTCATTTCTTCTACCCCCGAGGCTATTAGAAAATATGGAATTCCCGCGGTCATAAATTCACATATCCTGCAAATTGAAAATACTACTGCGTCGTCGTCGTCGTGTGTGTTTATATATAGGTAGTTACTTTATACCTACTTTATGTGTTCCCAATAAGTTCGGCCTCAAATCGTCACACGAGAACACTGTATACACGAGTATATAAGTGAGTCAAAGGCTTTACGACGAAGACGCCGCCGTCGCTGGTTTTATATCTTGTTTTTACGCGTTTTTCGTTCTTCCTACACATACGTACACACACTTCGATTACTTTGCATCGAAACCGGAAAGTCGTCGCAGTAATAAAAAAAATTCTTACCAAACTGAACGCACGTGGCGAAAAACACGAGAAAACACATTCTGTTACCCGTTTACCCGCAATATAGTATATGCACATTACCTGCCAAACCGCGTAGGTACATCTTATACTATACCTTTATATTAAAATATTGTACAATTTGAAACATAGACTGAGATAATCGATTTCCTTCTACGACACATCGTGTCACACACTGCGTTATAATATAATATATAATATTATTATATTTTGCAAATTATTAAAATAATGCTGCTGTTGTCGGACGCGCACAAACTCGTACTGTAACATATTATTTCTTAACGATTATAGGTCGAGACGATTGCAGAGAAGGGGAGGTGCGCGAGCTGGTGGGAAAAATGCCGTCTCGTTCCGGATGATGACAATACTATAATATATTTTAATATACTACTCGATATTATGACGATGGGGGAAAAAAGTTTCCTTCGGCGCGAACAACTATATTATTACGGAGCGATTACTATTTTACCGCCACGCGCGTGTAGGGCGACGGCGACTGTAAAATACAATACCGTACACACATACATACATACACATAGAATATTATTATCAATAGGTGCGGTATATAACCTTACACGCGATTCCAGAGAACTCCTTCCTATTCCCGATATTTAGCCCGGGGTCCAATACAGCACGGTCGTTAAGAACAAACTTTAATCCAAAGAAATGAATCCATTAAAAACGCGCACTTTTCAGATATTGTCTTATTTCAACCATTTCCCATCAATTGCAGCAGCAGCCCTTGCACTCCGTTAAACCAAAGCAGCAAGCACCCGATATCCTTTGCACAAACGGGTGTGTGTGTGTGTGTGTGTGTGTCGTCTTTAAAGCGACGCCTACTATTCCGAGGTCAATCGAAATTACCGCCGAAAAAAAAAAATAGGACCAAAAACTCATTCGGGTCGCGTTATATTACATTCTTCGTATATACGCGTATTTATTTCAACGGCTAATGGAAAGTACGTATAATATTCGATTCTGTACGACATCGTTAGTGGGTTTTATTTTTAAGAAATGTTGACCGGCTCGTATGTGGATAGGTACAAGTGTACAACAGACAGCGTCACTATTATATGATCAAAAGAATCGACGATCGCTGGCAAGTATGACGAGTTATAACGGTATTCTGTCCGTGTGTGGGCCTGTGTCGTTTTTCTTTAGACAATCAGTTCAAATTAAAAATAAATATTTTCGATTGCGGTTAAGTATAATATATATCGATATAGTAGGTATTATAATTTATAATAATAATAAATACTTCGGTCTTGGGAGGAATAACAATGTCATATACTTTTTGTGCATAATTCGAAACTATTATTCTGGATTACCTTTTGTTGTGATCGTTAGGCGTATATCATGTTCTACATTAATTGAGGAATGCGAGAGAATAAGAATAAGTTTTCCATTATTTTTGACGTATCATAATGATCACGCACTCACGCGCAATAAATCTGTAGGTACCTACACACAATTATATAAATATAAATTCGAACAAACCTCAATATCAATATAATAATTTAATACAGTGAGAGGGATCGGCGGTTGATCGGTGATCGATCGCTTGGCCACCTGTGATGTACACAGTACGAAACAAAAATCGACTGCCCCGACGACCCTTTCCCGTTTCGCCCCACCTTCATGCACCGAAAAAAATATGTCACCCTTTCCCGGACTGCGTCTTCTTAACGAACGGCGGATGCGCACGTCTTAATGCGTACAAATGCGCCTGTCGGTAAAGCTGTAGTTTCGCCGACGGTAAATCCTTTAGGCTCGGCGGAAAACCTTTCCGGCACTGTCTCGTGAGACTTTATTCTTTTCTTTTGAAATGTCCATAATGCGCGCATGCTATGCTACGTACAAAACGAGATCCCGTACAACCGTTAAAACCGAGGGGGGGAGCTTATATAATGACTCTTGAGGGACGTCGGTGACAATTTGACACGTCTGACAGCCACCGCTGGAAATCCGGAAAAAACCGATAAACGATGTACCTACGTCGAGAAATGCAGCCGGACGAATATTCTATGCGTACCGAATGACCTTGGACGCGCGTGAAAAAGCTCGCGACGACTTCACGAATTAATCAACGTTACGGACCGACGGTAACCGGACGAACGAAAAAAGCAAACAATCGATTTCACGGCCGTTTTGGGGACGACAAAATGTATACGCGTGTATGACTTCGCCGCCGAGTTCAAATGCCGTTCCGTGCGCTTTACGCGCGCGATTAGTCTTCGTTTTGTCTTTCGAAGTCGAGATTTGCCGTCGCCGCCGCCGCTGAGACGAAGCGCAGAGTACATACTATATTATATAAATTATATATATATGGCCACGGGGCAGTATATAGATCGTGCGAACACGACAAAAAAAAAAAATGAAATACAATTCCAGAGCTGTCCGACACGCGTCCGCGGAGAAAACTTTTCGTGACACGAAACGTCGATAGTTCACAAAAGCGTAAAAGCGACTTTTTCATTCGCGAGATTTTTATTAATGTTTTCTTAGTGCGGTTCGATAAAGTTATATGTATGTATGTATATATTATATAAGGCTTACTTCGTTTTTTATTATTTTTATTGTTTGTCTTTTTTCAAATTTTTTTTTTGTAGTTTTGGACGTTTTTCTTTACTCGTCCAATCATCTTCCAGACTACGTTCTTATTCATAAAAATATTTTTTTATTTTCGCCGTCTCCTTGTCTCGCACAGTCGTCACCGCCACTGTCATATAGTCGGACCTATTATATCGGTTGACTTGCTTGGTAAACGCCATCCGACGCTGCGGTTGCAGAGCAGTCTGTTGACTTTCCGATTTTTCGTTCACCAACCTTATGGTATATAGGTAGTGACTTTTACAACGTCCTTTAAAATACAGTAAAAAAAATTGATTCTTGATATAAATAGGACATTCAAAACTCAATATAATAAACAACCATCAACCGATTTTCAAATCGTAATTAATGGAAAAAACTATACACGACACAAGTCTAAAAATCAAATCGGTAGAGTGGTACGAAGGTCGCACACTTCTATTTTACCTCCAATGTCCCCGATGGATTGTGGTCGAGAAAAGTTAAATGTGTGCCATTCTAACATATTTCTATTGCCTTGATTGGCTTATTCCTTTTATTCTTATAATATGTCTGTCAGTGAAACTACTATTGAGTGTTTTTTTTTTTTTATTTTTTTTTTAATTACAATCAAATTGCCAGTTTCATAATCGAAAGCAGAATACTATTATATAAAATATCAAATAATGAACGAGTATACATTTTTGAAATATTTAGTAGATATAGGCGGTGGCTTGGCGAACGGTAATTTCAGAGGCAATTGCCTGAGATCTGTCTCAAATAGTAGGGTGGGTGGTAGCCGGTGGGTCCCCTAGTAAATGTAATATGATATACTCAATAGGTAGTTAATAACGATCTGAAATATAATTAGTTATATTATATATTAACACATTATTATGCATTAATACTTGGGATATTTGTAACTTGCCTATCGAAAAATTTTAGTTCACCACGCCACTGGATATAAGTATTTAAAGTCTCAATAAACGGAGTAGTTCAAATAGTAGTGCAAACTTTAAATGCTTATTAGTTATAATTTTATAAATAATAATAAAAAAAAAAAAATTAATTCATAGTTTTCAAAATAATATTCTGCTTCAGATTTCCCCGGACAAACGTGAGGATAAAATGGACAAGTGCAATGTAGTATTAGCTACGCATATTGTGTTTTATACTTTTATATAGTATACCAAAAAAATTAATTCAAAAAAAGTTGATAAATTTCAAAAAATAAGTCTCCGTTGTTTAAAAAATATCACACTCCCTATATCCAAACGTATAATATTTGTCTGCAGTATTCCTATTATTTGTAATAGCAGAAATCTAGATCGAACATTAAAGACTAGAAAAATAAAAACTCAATACCCAAAGCGATACCCCATGTTGTCTTCTATTAAACTAATTCAATTTGTTGTCTTTTTTTGTAAGCTCAAAATGATCGAACCGCAAAAAAATCTTTTACATTCAACACAAAAATAATTTTTAAAACCAATCGATAGGATTTGATCTGTTTTTTTTCTTTGTTGGTGGTGGAGGGCAAACTATATAAATCCCTCGTAGTCACGCCCATTTCCTATTTGTATGTCGACGTGCGTAGTAAAGAAAAATTTGATGAGACCACCAAGTAACGCTCGATAATGCAGTATACCTATACGAATAGCCACTGAATAGTAGTAAATACATCAAATAATAATAATAATAATAATATTAATTAGTGTTGACACGACGAGAAATTAAACTGTTCTGTCGGGTTACAGAGTTATATGCTTACTAACCATAATACCGCGAGCGTTTATTATTTGTAATAAAATAAAATCGAAAACAATACGAATACAAAAAAAAGCAGTGACCCACCGCAGAATATTATTTAAACGAAGTCCCGTATAATTTGTATACTACATCAACAACAATATCGTTAAACAGTTGTATTGTATAAATATATATACATTATTATTATTATTATTATCTTACAATATATATTACCTACATTATAATATGTTGTACATACAAAAATGTTTAATATTTAGAACATTATTAATAACTGTACGTTGAAAAAACATATTTTCTTTGTAACAATTACCTATCATATGTATGACTTACCTACCAATAGTTTCACGGGCGACCACGATCCTTTTTATATGACCGTAAAATATCATATAAAATTATAAATGTTTATTACCTATATATTACTGTTATATTGTTTTAACGGCGTTTATAAAAACTTGTTTTTTTTTCCTCCGATTCGACATTTTCCCTAAGCCGGTGCATATTTTATTATTTATATTACGCATTGCGGTGCATTAATTAAATAAATAAATCATTATTGCTCTAGATTTAATGACCGGCGAGATTTTAAAATTCGTACACCAAAAGTAGCACTACGCCTCTAGCCCCGGAAGGGCTGCAGGATGGCATACCAGTACCCATCATATGGCCCGAAAGATTTGTTTAATCCGATCGAAAATCGAGAGAAATAACGCCTTTTTGGAAAACGGTTTTCTCGGCGGTCAGCCGAACATTGCCTGCGATGAGCCTAGTGCCAGGATATGGTGACGACACCACGTGACTTCACGCTCGCCCCCCAAAACGTTTTCGGGACGATTCCCTCAAACGCCGTGAATCAGATAGCGTTACGTCAAGTCCGAACTGCACTACGACACGCGTATAAATATATATACCTACCTATCACGCTGTGGTAAGTACTATGTATTATGTGTTATATTATTATAGCCATACCGACCGACAGACCGCATTTAATTCTTTATCAGATTTCCGTTTATTTCCCCCCCCTCGTTTCGCTCTTGTTCGACGATAAATTCGATTTCCTCCCGACCGCTGTCGCGTTTTCCACAATACAATTAAACGCGCGTGGTACAACCTCCCCCCCCCCCGCCAACCACGCCACAAGCACGCGCGCGCGCCGCACACTGTTTCGCCGGCCAGACCGTTTATTTTTATTTTTTGTTTTCCTTCGTCCGTTCGCCGTCTCCGAAACGACCAAAAAAACGCGAAAAGTTTTGATCATAACTCGAAAAATAATACATTTCCCTAGAACATCATCGTGTCCCTTCGTTCTGCATTTCGAACGTTTTATTTCATTCCGTTTCGTTTGTACGTAACGGCGATATATTATGCGTATAATACATCTATATGTATATACACATACACAAACACACACCTACATATTATATTCTTCATCGTTCCATTCAGGCGTTTTTATTTCTCTCATATAATATTATATATATATCTAACGGTTATAAACGTATTCGGTTTTGTTCGTACCGACCGGCGTATAATATGCGTGTTCGTTACCCGTCTCATTACATATAATAGAATAACGCACATTTAAGTAACGTAATAATTCTGTTTAAAATGGTTTCCATTTATGATTAAGGTATTTTCGCGGATTTGACTCGTCGTAAAACAACTGTATACGATAATCGTCGCCGGTCCGTTGTTTCACGTAGAAACGTTCAGATTTATAATCAATATTATAATTATTATTATATTTAAATACCCACGCATGTCATGATGTGGTTATACATATTGTTGTTTTTTTAATTATTATTATTATTATTATCATCATCACCTGTTAGTAAAATATAATAGGTATTGTGTTAAATTTTTTTTCCCGGCGTTTTATATATTATATAGTATATTATATAAGATATAAAATTGTTATTATTGTTAATATGTACATATACATAGATTTAAAATATTAATACGATGACTTTGTTAAATAATTCTTGTTTCGGATTAGATTTTACGAACATTTCTAGTCAATTAATATCTACTTGAAAATGTGTTTGGAAAAAAATGTATAAAAAGGAATTCATTAAAACTTTTTATATATAGGAATAAAATATATAGTGTATGTATACTACACACACTATGAAAATGCCATAATATTCATTAGTTTCATTGCAATTATAATTCGCAGCTGAATCGGAAACTCGTGTATGAGAATCAGACGGGATAATATTATCGTTCGCGGAAAACATGTAAGTATAATTTAGTATGCACATCTGTTCATGAAGTAAATAGAGGAAATTTGTTTGATATAAATCGTGATGTCTATATTTAAAATAATTAAGCCTATACAAGGCATGATACGTTTGCGTATTTTACATATTATGATATAAATACATCAATATATTCAGGTTTTTCAGGAGCTTAGCTACTCTAACGTGACTGGGAAAATATAAAATGTATAGAAATTTTAAATCTCAATCCCCACAGAAAAAATATATTAACTATAGAAAAAACTCCATGTAAAAAAAAAATCGACATATTTTAACGGCCATGTCAATCCCTCGCAGACAAATTGTAAAAAAATTAAAAATATACAGTAATCACAATCTAAACTCATTTATATTTATAAAAGAAAGCACACTCCACACCTCATCTATAGAAAATATATTAAGTAACTTTAATGTAACATAGTGTGTAAATAGAACATCAAACAAAAATTATTTATGATTATGATATTAATATTTTATTTCACGACGGTTAGACACGTTAAAATATTGTTGTTATACGCAGAAATGTAACTAAATAACTAAATTGCCTACACGTTGCGCCGGATAAGTCGGACAACAGAGTATTACTGACTTATACTACGTTCGCTACATACTATACAACGGTGGATACAGGTAAGAAAAATCAGATTATAATATGAAAATGTATTATACCTATATTACATTTCATATGATCTGTGGTATAATTGTTAATACATAGTTAGTAAATCGACGATAAATTTCCGCACTCAATAAGGATCCTGAAAACACTGCAACAATCGTAGATTTTTTTAAAGGTCAGTGTTTATTTTTAGATTTTGAGCAGAGCGATTAATGTATTGATTTTACAATATGTTTTATTTCGTTTTATGTGTACCTAGAACTACCTACACGATTCATAGTAGAAAAAATGCTTTGATTTTCAACTTCAATATCTTTTTTAGCAGATAGGAAAGTGAATCTAGTTTATAAATCTATTTTACCATCAATAATAATATAGGTATTATAATTTTACAACCTTAAGCAAGATCGTTTTATTTATTAATATTATGAAGAGATGAAAAGGAACATTATTATTTTTACACGCCACACTGGGATGGTCCAGTGACGTAGGTGAGTGGGGCTTGGGTGAATGGCCACCTCCTTGGAATATTATATTCATGATGTTTTGAACACGGTTATAGCCTATATAGGCAATAAAATAATATAGTATTTAAATAGTACCCCACCCCCCCCCCCCCCCCCCCGGGCCACCCATCATTGAGCTCCAGCTACACGCTACTGGGATGGTCGAGATTACAAAACGAGTGCGGATTGATTAAACTCGCATTATGCAGGTATAGAATATAATTAAAATGTATACACATCATACAATCTAAAGCAATAAACCTTACCGATGAGGATTTGGATGTATGTATTAAAGGTTTTCAAGGAAAAATACGATAAAAATAATCGTAGAAAAATATTTATTATATTAACACAATTGCTGAGTTTTCAGTTTGTTGGTCGTATCTGATAAATAAATTGCAACGTAGCAAGTGTATACTTATATAATATATATGGGCAGATAGGAGGCAGGTATATACTTTTACAAAAGAAAATAATAACTTCTCCAAACTTAAAAATAATAATAATAATAATAATACATCGAAAAATCAATAACAAGCAATATATAAATCCAAAGAATATTATACTGTCGTCCGCACACAACGTTACCACTTAATACATACAAATCATACAATATACAGTGCATTAAAATATTATTTGATAATCGCGTTATTTACTATATATTATGTATGCATGTATATTATATAATATACATTTACCTACCTACACGAAATGATGGAAACCATATGTTGCACGGATTTAATATAATAACGTATTATATATAGGAATTTATTCGGGACGCAGCGTGACCGGGAAAACGTTTTCCAGAAGTAAGTATACGTTTCAGTTGCAAATTTCTAACCACCCCGCCGATGTGTATGATAATATACGGTATAACGGGGTCAACAGCGGTATACCGTGTATACAGTCATGAAAATAATATTTTTACGGTAAGGCGTGTACCGCCATATATATAGGTAATGTAATCGAATTCGAAAACTCGAAATCACAACTAGCTACCGGTGCGCATATTACAAAATAAATATAAAGGTACATCGATGCATGCGCGTCGCCAGCTAGTATCGTTCGGCGTGATGGTGAACAACAAACAACCCCTTCTCTGCATACACGCATAACATACCTACTTACAGACACGGTTTATTTACAGTTCGATTAGATTCGTGTCGGCCGTTTTACCGGCGTCGTGTTTGTGCCTGGGCGGAGGGAGTGGATCCATCGGCGGGTTGAAAAATAAATCGCTATCGTCTCCGTCCGCCGCCGATCTTTTCGTCCGGCCAATTTTCTTCCCTTCCTCTGGATACATCAACAGCGGATCCTGTAGCAGTAAAACGTGATTTAGTTTTCGTCGGCCAACACGCGTGTCAGCTATTTAAACGTCCACGTCAACAGAAAATCATCCGTAGTAATATATGTGATGGAGACGTTTATATTTATTTCGGAATACAAAGGGGCGAGCATAAAAAACCTCAAACTTTTTGTGTTGACGACACTACGCTATTATTATAAATCTATACCGCGAAATACCCCGGCAATTTAGGCTCTGCAATTAAGCGACGAAATTAGTCCGCAACGACGGTTTACTTTATTATAAGTTATAACCGTACCACGTATACGTGACTATACGAAGTTTACAATAATATTTTATACCAACTCAATCAACAACGAACGAATAGATATACATAATACATACTTGCAAACCGTCATCCCATTAAAAGGATTTAAATTCTAGTGTAAAATTTGTTGTTGGGATTTAAATTAATTTTATTTCGCGAATTGAACAAAAAAAAAAACGAAATGTTATATAATATACCAACTATATGATACGTGCCACTTGAATGCACCTGTTTAACGACCTTTATCGGAAAATATAAACGTATGCGGCGAGTTATACCTACTGCTGCAACGATATTTTTTATAATAATGACATTTATCAGTGGCATTGATGCATATAGGTACTCGTATTGAACTATATATCGTGATATCAATACATAATAGTTCCCCCGGGAGATAAATTTGTTTTGATTTTACTGCGGACGGCACTATTATAATGCAGTTGGTCTGGTGTTCGAACAAAATGCTATATTTCCGCAATTACATAACTAGAAAATTACCGACAGTCGACAGATGATAATAGGTACGTACTTTTCCAGTAAGCTCCACGATTTTTTTTTGTATCGACGTCATTCGGGTTCTCATATATTCGTACCTGAAAAATAAACCCTTGTCAATCGCTGTGCCTGATCGTGATCAAAATATATCAAAATGATATACTAATATACAATTAAGAATGCAACAGTCTTAGTTTTCTAATTTTTACTTCGAATTTGCCATCATTTTAATGTATTTTTGTATCATTATCACCTATCAAAACCGCTAAAGACTAAGTGTCCACCCAAAACGCGATGGTATACAATTTACATATATTTTTTATTTATTGAAATTAAATTATTCTAAACAGTAATAACATCAATGTTTATATCCATAAATATTATCAGTTAACGTATAATATACCTACATAAGTACTTTAATCGAAAAATATCCCGAAAAACATGTTATCCTAATATTTAATAGTTTGATTTAAATTCAAAATAAGTTTACACATTGGAAAATATTAATATTTTTTCAAACTAGTTTAATATGTATATTATATTGTATACTTAACTATTATTACTATTAGCATCTCAAAATATTAATCGGTTCGGTTAGCGTTTGGGCTCTATCTAGTTTTCTTTTCAAACCTTTATCAGTTGAATTTAAAATCGTAGTTTTGCAATTCAAAAATTAGGAGACGTTTAAATCTATATTTATACAAACACAGACGTTGAACTCGAATTTTTAATTGGCTTATATTCTCGAGAGGGAAAAACGATATTTTCATGTTAATGGCGAACGAGTTTGAATAAAGTAAAACATATAAGTATCTTTTATCGTTGATCTTAAGAACACGGTTCTATACATAAAGTTACATTCACAAGTCCTACCTAAAAATCAGTACAGAAATCTTCCAACAATAAATTAAACGGTCTCTCGTCTTTTTTTTCCTTTTTAATGTATTAAAAATGGTGTTGGATGTTGTTTTTTCATAGCAAAGCCATAAAAACAAGAATGTAATGGCATTTAACGCACTTTGCCATTTACATAGCTATGTATTTGACCGTATAAAATATAAACTTAATTTAAAATGTGTTCTTTAAATATGTCAGTAGGTAACTTAAAGCAGTAAGCATTATCTTAGAACTTTGAAGTTTCAATACTATTTTAACTACATTGATATTATGAACGAGTGGGAAATTCTCAAAAGTTTTGCGAAAACTGCGCGAAATTTAGAATAAATTTAACCACAAGCAGTTCATAAATGCAACATGTATGTTTTTCATTTCATGATTTATTAAGAAAAAGTAATAGATAATATTAGATGTTTTTTTATGCATTAAAAATTATCAAGGTGTTTAATTTAATTTCTCTGATAAAAATATTGAAAATTCAAACGAGATTCTTTTTAAGTGTAGTTCTTACAGAGATATAAAAATATTAAAAATAAAAGATTTTAGTTATTAATATTATTTATTTTAGTCATTTGAATGTAATTCAAAAATATAAAATTTAAGATTTGCCACTTTTCACCATTACTATTATTATTTTAATATGCACAGTGCAATATCAAAAATATTTGACTAATTCTAAGCAATGTATACCAACAAACTATTCATGCCATTATACAGTACATCAGTACGATAGACCTTAAACTCATAGACGGAGCATTACAGGCCAACGGAGTTGGGTAGTGCGGTCCTTATAAATTTGTGTTACAGTGATATATATATATATATTATATAGTTATACACAGTTCATTGTATCATCTACTGCACATGTGCATAATGCAATGGGTCCAGTCTAGCAGCACAGCCTGACAAGACTATACAAACTACACCCTTGCTTCGTCTATTATTATAAGGTCTGCGATCAGTACTGAATTATAATTTACAAATTGAATGAAATTAAATAATATTTAAAAAAATAAAAACTAATAATCGTTTATTATGCTGTTTTTAGAATATTATTACTATGACATTCAATAATGAGGTACACTCGGAATCTACTACACAGCAGAGTTACTTTTTTAATATTTACCTCTTGAGTTATAAATCAAATTGGAATTTCAACTTTGGTTTTAGTCAATCGTAATATGTCAACTAATAATAATAAGACATTTTTATTTTAGTAGACTATTACAGAATATAACTTGAAATAATATTATACCCAATAAAACAAATACAACTAATAAGACACTTACGTTGAGCTTTGAATACATTTGATCCACTGATGAACGTGATCCTCGGACTGACTAGAAATAATATACTTTTTATCCGGTTCGTCTTTAAATGAAAGAGAAAATGAAAATAATGTTCCTGGCGTATTATTCTCAAGTCTTACAATAGAATTCTCCAAAACAAAAACACCAGCTGGCTAAGAACATATTATACAAAAGATAATGAACAAAATTCATAAAAATTAAATATAATAATTTGGAAGTAGGTAGAAATTTAATACAATATTTATTCTATTACAAACATTAAACATTTAAATTACCTCTTTAAAATTAACAAAAAATTAATCAAACAATAAAGGTTTTATTTTATTTACTTGATGTAAATCAACTTGCCCAAATCCATTTATTTTAAAGTAAAATAATAAGTTGTACTTGAGTCGAAACCATCTTTCCTTGAAACCTATAGTAAATTATCAATTAATTTTGAATTACTTCATAGGTTTATGGACATGAAATATTAAAATGATTAGATTAGTTTATTAATAGTAATAGAGCAATTTGTAATTTTTTTTTTGTGTAAAGTTATACAAAAAAAAAGAGCACTATACATAAAGTGAGTAAACAGGGTGGTAAACCATAAGTCTGCGATAATAATTAGAAATTACTTATTATGTAAGTTTATTGAAAATACTAGACTACATCATTTTATTTCCTCCTTAGTTAATTTGTATGATAATAGTCAGTATACTGAGAATTGCTAAACATAGTAGTCGTTTAAGAATGGAAACAAATGTGTTTAATATTTTACCTGAAAATAATTTGATATTAGGCATAATAAAATACCAATACATATTTTGTCTGAAATTAATGCTTAAAATTTGAATACAATCTGTTGATTTTAACTGTGTAGTAAAAAAAAACTATCACATAAAAAGCAAAACATAACGAAATACATTTCCTACATAATCACAGCCTACTTATACATAAAAAAAAAAACTAATGTATAAGTAAAGTTAAGTTTTATTTTATTAAATAATATTATTCCAAATAATTAACTGTCTTATATACAATTATTACTACTACAATTAATAATTTATATTATCAATAAAATGGTATCTTAACAAGGTATCTATTTCACATAAATTTTTAACAACTATAATTTAAAAAATATATCTGTTCTAATTAGTTGTATGCTTTATTGTACCTATTGTTTTATTTGAGCATTTTGAGCCATTATATAATTATTATTGTATTTTATACTATAAACAGATAAATAATTATATACACTGTCACTGATAATTTCAAATTGTTACACATAAATTATTATGTTTGTATGATGGCATTAAATGGGTTTAAATCCACTCATACATGTTTGACCTATTTAAGATAAATTAAATTATATTAATAAAATATAAATATCCATGGGTACAACTATTTAATTGTCGTCATAATTCATAATATGATAATTGTAGTCATTTGATGGGTAAAGATTTGAAATTGTCATAGTAGTGATAAACGTAGCCACTTTAAACTCATATTGACACCAAACGTATTTTGCACCTACTGATTGAATTCGCTGAGGGTGTCCCTGCTAAGTAATTACATTTTAATTTACATTTTAGGATTGACTTTATAAAAGCCTTTTAGGTAAATGAAGGTGATAATACAATTTTTTACATAAAAATGTATTGCATTTATTTATTTATTAGTAAGACAAAAATAGACCTTTCAATGAAAATAAGATGATATCCTCTGATATAGGCAATACTAAAATCCAATTTAAATTCCAGAGGTAAGTTAATATAAAAATATATGGACAGTGATGTAGTAAAAAAGTTTATAGGCACACGTCTTATCATTGTAAAAAATAACTTGGGAGGGCTACGCCTAACCTGTGTACCACAATTTTTTGTTAGGGGTACATGCATGACTATAAAATTAGAAGACGGGTTACACCGTGTACCCACCACTACTAGTCTACACCACTGTACATGGACAGAGTAGAGTATACAAAAAACACGCATAAGCAGTGCACTCGGCACTTACTCAGGCGGTGACAATATTGTTTGGCGGGTTAATTAACGACCTACCTTTGGAAGCGTATCCGTTAGACATCTTTGCATAGGACATCCGGCCTTCAAGAACAGGATTCGAGTGACTCACGTGAATCATTTCTTTGTTGTTGAATCGCATGTTAAATCTGTTATTTTCTTTTCGAGACTATTTATTCTTTAGCGTTGAGATGATACAAAATATGTTTTTTTTTATTATTGAAATACGTACAGCACTTATGGTTTCCAATTTAAGGCATAACTAGAGCGACTAAGTGTCTGAGTCACAGTTAACCATAATTTTAATAACAAATTTTCGTGTTCACTATTTACACAGTTGACCGTTTTATTTTTTATTTAAACAAATGCACTAGACACCACAATTTACAGTTTAAACTTTTAAATTTTATACACAATATTATTATGCTTCATGGTTGAATACCAAAACGATAAAACGCAATTAAAATGATAACAAATCAAGAATATTCATGATAAGCGATAAGGGAGATATTAACTTCACATTAATAAAACATTATTTAAATTATTAACATCACAATTCACAGACAATGATACCGTAGTCGGCCATTTTTGGTCCTTTGGATTCGAATATTCGATGCTCCACTGCTCTAGCCACCAGCAGTCCAACCCCATCAGGTAGTTTAAATGGATTTATATAATGTTCAATCCACATGAACAGAGATTGAAGGTGACTTTGTCCATACCTTATTTGGCTATTAAAAAATGACAGCCTCCTCCCGTACCTATATAATATATTAATATAATATTATACAATTATTAATGAAAATGTAGTAGAATTTTACTTTTTGTACAACTTTTCAAAACGGATTTTCTCTCTGGGATTCCACAAAGGTATTATAGACGGTCTTCAACACTAATAACATGAAAATATACCTCACTATATAGGTAGTACATAATCTAAGAAATAAACATTATACATATTATCACTTATTATTTACCTATTTATTAATTATTTACTTGTATTTAAATATTTATACCTACGCATGTCTTGGGGCGAAATTATTTAGACTGTAACTTGTAGATTGAAGTATGCTTATTTTTTATGATGGGTAAAAATATCAACTCCCCTTCCTTTCTACACATAAACAATGTTCAGACCATAATTTATACATATTTAATAAGTAATAAAATAAACTAATAACTAATAACTCATGTCGATTTCCAATGATATGCTGTTGCATTGTTAAAATTGGCCATTTGAAATTAATCGCAAATGATCTTTAGTTGTCAGTTAAGTTTGTTGATTTTGTAAGAATTGTCTTATTCATTATTATATCCGATTCAGTTATTAGATAATTTATATGTAAAAACATACGTCAGGATCAACAAACTTTATTTACCAAGAATAATATTAATACTATTAATTTGTAAAATGTATAGGTAAATATTAATTACATACACAAATTAGTAAAAGAAAAAACATTTATTCCATATAGCATTTATAAAATCAATATTCGATGAATTTATATTCGTTGTCTTATAAGCTAATAAGTAAAATATGTTTGTTCAAACCATTTAGAACAAGCATTTTATAGTGCCGGCTATGAATGATAACTATAATATTTAACATTATGTTATACCTAACAAAGTAATAAATATGAAACTAATTTATTTAAAGAAAACAAATAAAAGAATCATTTTTCCTAATCTAAGATATTCATATATGAATTTATCTGAGATATGAACACTTGAGCTCAATATAATAATATTAAATATGAGTATGGTTTTTCATTTATACTTTGATAAAAAAATAAAACCATTATTTGAATACAAAACAAAATAACAAATTTTCTTATCAGTATTTCATCACTTTTGAATATTTTACATTTAAAATTGTAAACATTAAAATAGTAAATTTAACAACTCGTAAATGTTAGAAATGTACCGAACAAAATTGAAATATTAAACTAATTTTTTTCTTTCAATAACTAACAAAAAATACCATCAAATCACAAAAACAATGTACTTAACAAAAAAATATTGTTTAAAAATAGTTATTAAAAATAAAATACTTGTTACTGAAAATAATACAGATTTGAGATTATGTTGAAGTCCATAACAATTAACCTTAGGACTAAATACCACAAAAATGTTATGAACATATTCTTTTCAAACAATACCATGATTAAATCAAATTAATATAATATACTATGCAGTCAATATCCATATTATGAGCTTGGTTGTATTGTACTTCTTTTCCAATCGTCATACAGTGATTTCATGTCATTAAGTGCCTCCGAAATACGAACGGCAAATCTATTTGAATCCTATAACGCAGCACAAAGTGATTAAAGACAAAACTTAAAGTTAAATAATTAAATGAACATACAGTGTGAGGAGAACTTTTTTTGCTCGAGATGTGGAAGAAAACCAGATTTTCACCAGCTATTATGTAGCTAACACCATATCCATCATTGGCTACAGGGCCAAATCCACCACCAGCAGAAATACAATTAGGAAATTTCCTCAAGTCAAACTGAGTAGTCTGTCCATGTGGTGTTTGTGAAGTTGACAACCTCCATGGTTCACTCAATACTTTCTAAAAATGAGAAAAATATTATAAATTAATTTTAATA
Source organism: Sitobion miscanthi (assembly GCA_008086715.1). NCBI lineage: Eukaryota > Metazoa > Arthropoda > Insecta > Hemiptera > Aphididae > Sitobion > Sitobion miscanthi. The sequence continues at coordinate 8,928,562 of CM017800.1, read as the reverse complement.
TTTATAGATTACACAATTTATTAAATTTAGACATTCAATATTCACTGGAGACATAACTACAAAATTATGTTTGTGCTCTAAACACATCAACGAAAATTGTCACAAGACTATATAAGGTATAACAGGACTATTTAACAAATTGCCATGACTAACGTTGCTATATTTGTCAAATAGTACCGTTACACCCTATATAGTACATATTATGTATAAACAAAGTTTAATATTTCACCAACAATTGTACAAAGATTTTAAGTTTTAGTTACATTTAAGAATGGTGATTCGACTTCCAAATACTTGGAAACCACATATAGACAAAACAAATGTCTGTCAATTCCTTTTCCGCACATTGCATCTTGATAACCTCTTTGATGAGTTGCACATGCTTCTCTCAATAGAGTAATACGTTTGTTTGTCTATAAATAAATTAGAAATTTGAATGTTCAAATGTAGAAATTTAAATGATGTACGTCAACAGACAACAACTAACATCAACATTTGGATCCAACATCGATTTCACCCAAGCTGAAGAATCTAGAGTACAGGGTCTTACAGTTTCAGTTCTACCTTCCCTGTACAATCTGGTCATTGATGCTTCATACGTTAGACTAAACTTACCAGCGTCCTATAAACATAAAATCAAATTATTTTGTTAGATTTTTTATTAATATAAATTAATTTAGTATTATTATGTTATCAAAAAGTAATTATAAATTACTCTATAATATGCCAGTTGGAGTGCCATCTGAATAAAAGCATCCGGACTGACTTTAGCAGTTTTCATGAATCCCTTGCCATAATCACTGAATGCCAAAATACGCAGATCAATATCATTTACTAAGGCTAATGAGACCTAAAATAGCAATAAATAATAATACACAGTTCTTTAACTCCCCAAACAAAATGTGTAAAAATCTTACTTGATATGATTTTTCAATAGCTTCTAACACTGGTTCCAAATTCCATTGAAGCCTTATAGGTTTTGGAGGTTCCAATTCAGGAGCACCTTTTGTGTGTCCATTTTCTTGATATCTTTATGTTTAAGAAAATGAATACTATTAATTAATTTTATCAATACAATAGTATTATTGTATTCATTGTGGTACATATTGTACTAAAGTATGTACTGTGTAAAATATTTTACACGCATGATGTTTAATTTTGTCAGAATGCAATGATGTACTTATGATATTTAACCATGATCCGTTATTATTTTCATATATTTTCAAAAATAAAGGAACCCATCCATTATCAAATTATAAAATGTTACACAAGACACTGTGATTATTATTATTATTTTTGTTTTTTGTATTGACTTGGTACTAATTTATATGATGATTAATGAATGATTATTATGAATCGTGTTAGTCAATAATAATTAATAATTATTAATAGCTGAATATACTCAGATGAAAATAATTATTAAATATTAAAATATTGCAACCACATTATTAATAATTGTGATATAATAATTATGTAATTGGATGGCTTCCTACAAAATGTGTGCATAAACTAAAAAAAGGTAATGGATTAATTTAATTATTGTATGGATTATTACCCCACAACTAGATCGCCGCATAGAAAATGTTCCCATAAATGACCCATAACCGGTGCATCTGCCCTGTCATCAATGAAAACAATAACCAAGTAATAAAATTAATAGAAGCTGCCTTATCTATTGCTCGTCTTAATCACAATATTTAGATAAATTGATGAAGTTATTAATAAGATAGTTCAATTATAATGTTTTGAATTTGTAGTTATGATAAAATAATTATGATGACATGCGTTTTTAATTTACCATGACAAAGAATATATTATTGTTGTTTCTTCAAAGAAGTACCATATCCTTAAAAATAACTATGCAAATATTCCCAGCAAGCAAAATTATAAAATATCATATAAAAAAAATTTAGGCTTTATTACAGTGAAACTGTGACCTATTAAGTTACCCAGATTTTTTTGCTTCATCAAAAATGATGAATTCCCAAAGATGAGACATAACCGCGGCATCAGCCCTGTAACAACGCTTGTTAAATGCAAATTCAAAACAATATTTGAAATTTTAATTAAACATTAAACGTTTAATTCAAACATTTACAAAACGTGATACAAACATACACAACATTTCAATTACTGTTCAAATAATAATACTATGAAACACTCACCACGAATGCTCAGCATTGAACCCCACCTAGAAAAGATATGAAAATTATTAATTTGTTTAAACTTGTAACATTATTATTTATTTATTATGCAATATATTTATGAATAAACATTACTCTTCCATTTGATCCAATACATAAAGTAAATGATTTATCAAACCAACGGTCATATCCTTTGCCAGTCATTAATATTCTTCCAAATTCGTCCAACTTTTTAGAATTTTCCTAAATTAAAAATAATATATTTTAATACTAGATAAACATGAGTGAACCGTAAGTAAAATAATAAGCCTCTTCCAATTTAAAGATACAATAATATTATATTCTATATCACCTCAATGCACAAAATTAATAAAACCTCATTAACATATTTTTTCTTTTTCTCCTTCCATATTAGTACTTTACCAATGACCAAGTTACATTGTTTTAGTATTAGCCTCTAATTGTCATTATATTATTACATAACTATATTTTAATGTATCATAATCGAAACCATATTGTATAACTTATCATTGTTATTAATGTACTGTTTAAATTGGGCTAACACCCGTTATTATATATTAAATAAATAAATAAATTAGTCACTTAGTATTAACTACTTACAGGGTCATACTCATATGGAACCTCATCTAATGTAACCACAAATGCAGCTTTCTCAATAGCATCTAAGCTTTGTCTATTTATGCCCTTAAAAAAATATTGAGTGCGCGTATTTGCCCAATGTGTTCGATCAGCAGCAGTCAAAGCAGCTACTTTTTCTTCTCCAGCATATGGTTTCTCTGTGTTATCAAGAATTGATTGTATTTGTCTAAATTATTAAATATATATATATATGAATATTTTTTTTTTAGAATATCACAATATTAAATTTAAAAAAAATATTTACTCTTCAATTTCACAAGGATGAAGTATACGATTTTGACTATAGATAATCACTTTGAAATATCGTCCAGCATGATACACAACAATGTGTCTACTATCGTTGTAGTGAACAATTTTATCACTGACAGCACCAGGAACACGTGTTGTATTGAATATCCTTTCATATTGCCATGAACACAGAGGAACCAATCCTTGAACTCTTATCTACGTAGTATAAATATTGATAAGTATATTATATGGTACTATATTTTTTATTTTTGTTTATATAAAACATTTATATTTTATTTATTAATATTTTTAACAGGTAAATTTTTTAATACCGGTTCTAGTTCTTGACGTTCAATCAGTCTTCTATACTGCAAACACTGCCAAATTATCATGGCAGCGCGAGCAGCTTGAATAGATGTTGAATGTAACATTATAGCATCAGTACCATAAAAATTTGAATTAACTATTAAAGGTGTTCGACTTCTTAAATACACATATTCTTCCCACCAATCTGATACATAATTACTCGACCACCTATTAAAATCAATAGTTCATCATATATTTTTATTTTTTGTAATTGGTCAACATTTTATCATAGGTATAAATATAATACTTAAAGACATTAATTTTCACCATTATAACAAGAAAATTTACTGCACTAAATAATTATCATAATACCAATAAAATAATATTTATTTAAATCTAAATACATAGTTCTAGATTTCTAACAGATAATATTTATATTTTTTTAAATGCAATAATTTCTAGGAACTGAGTAAGAAGAATAGCATTTCAAATAAATTTTACTATTTATAAAAAACTAGAAATAACTTTTATGATTATTATTCATTAATCATTATACTAAATTAATACTTTTTTTAGTAATAAAATATTACAAGGTACTAATTTTATTTTGTTTGATAAATTTATAATATTTAACATTTAGAATGTGACAGACATGATATAGCAGACAAATTTAATCAACTAATTATGCAATGTAATATTTTGTATCAATACTTTTTCTACTAATTTTTTGTTACTTCATAATCATTATCAATAATCCAATAATATATATTTAAAAAAAAAAATTATATAACAAAAATAAAAGTTGTTATTTATTAGTTATTAGTTATTAACTGGACTCGGAATTTATAGTAAATGCACATTTTTTTTTTGGAAGTCTTAGAACATGAAAAGTAAGATACAAATTTGTTTCACTCTTCCCTGATCTTGTATAAAAATTTTATTTTGCTAATTTTGCATATTCATAGTTTTTAGTGCTATTCACAGCACATATCTTAAAGTTTTAAAATGCATATTATTAAAGCGCTAAAAAATAACTTCCAAGCCCTGGTTATTACATAATATACTCTTATAGTATATAAAGTATAGTTAGTTAATTATATCTGGCAGTTCTTTCTGATACAGCCTAAATGTATAAGTCTAAAAGATATAACTAAGTTTATTTTAACTAAAAGAGTATTTGTACATAGCATTAACAGTTAATGTATAGTGTTTCTTAAAAGTGACATATTTATGGAATAGATTCTGAAAACCAATGTTTAGGGAATAAAAGTGAATTAAATTTCTCATAAAATGTTATCTAAAAATAACTAAACACTAGTAAAAATTTAAAAAGGTACTTTTCTGATTTTGTATCAATTTAAAAAACTATAAAATGTAAGCAAACCTAATTTTAATAAAATTCTGGAACATACTTAAGTTAACTCAACTACATTCACTTTTTTAGAAAACAATGATGTATTATAGCTTTTAAATTATAATGAATAGTATGACACTAACTAGCACTGAGCTTAACATGCATAGACAAATACTCATCATTCACCACTCATTTGTATTCTGATTTAACCCACTTTTTAAAATTTTAATGGTATCAAATAAAATTTAAGTCATTTTTAAGAACTTTCATAATGGTTATAAAACAATTATTATATAATTATATAATTATATAATGATTTAACTAATAAAATGTATACCTTTAAGATAAGAAAATGCAGTAAATCATAATTAAAATTAGGTAATAATAAAATATTATTTAAATCACTCATAGCATTTTAAAATAAATAAATATAAAAAAATACCATGATTTCAACCACAGATATCGCTGAAGTTTGACTGCTATACCATCTTCAAATTCATTTGCTAGCTTTACCATACTTTCAAATTCTGAATCGTTCATTAATGGACGGACACTTTTTAAATACTGTAATAAAATACAATATTAAAAATAATAACTAAAGAATTAAATATGTTATTAAATAATATTAGTTTTTTAAAATAATTACTCTTTTCATAGTTTGATTAACTGGAGGCAATGGAAGTTTTGGTAATGAACCTTGATAGCTGTAAAGTAAAGGTTTACTTTTTGAAGAAAGTAATTTTACACCTAAGCCCCAAAGTTTGGTTTGTAAAGACACTTTATGTCCTCCTCTGCTTTCATACATCCAACCTGAATAAGCAAATAAGTGAATAATATATTAATATATAATATGTCTCAAATTATGATTTCAAATAATTACCTTTATACATTAACATGATCTTGAATGTGTACCTTACTATGTAAATCAATATTAACCAAAAAGTTAAAGATAAAATAAAACAAGATACTATTTGCCATATATAAGATGTCCTAAAAATAAGAAACATAATGATTACAAATTCTATTCAATTATAGAATACAAATTACAATTCACTTACCCAGGTAAATATTGTAATATGGTGTCTGTATATTTAATAAAAGTATTATTGGCATAACGAAGAGCAAGCACAATACCCATCATAGCCCAAAGACTTTGCAATGGAGCTGGAAAAACTCCATTGCGTACATTGTTCTAAAATGTTTAAAAACAATTTCAAGATTAAAAGGAATGATTAAAAACAATTTTAATCTTAAAATGTAATTTATAATATCTTTGTTAAAATATTAAAATATTATACATACCTTAAACCTGGCTAAACGCTTTTTCCAAGAACGAATTCCAGATGCCCAGACTAAATGGAGCACTTCACGATCAAAATTAACATCCCAACCTTCATGGGTGATTGAAAATGAAAATGCAACTGCCGAATGAGCTTCAGCCATGATAATTAAAAATCTAAAAATGAAATTTAAAAATTTTAAAGTATTATAAAAAGCACAAATATACAATTATTATATTTTTCAAATTTACTACTATAATTATATAATATTTAAATCAATCAAGAATTTATCCGTACACAAAAATGTATTAGGCACTAAATAGTAAATATAGTATATACTTTATTAAGCTACATTATTGTCACATTTTATTGTTTAATGAAATTAACTATGATTATATGTGTATATAAAAAATTCATCTTTTAACAATAAAAACAAGGTAAACAACTCAAACCAGATGAACCAAACTTGAATTTGGTTTAGCTTGCCTACTACGCTAGCCTTGTATTTTTATCAAGGATTTTTCTGTTTACAGTTTATTTAAGTGTACTATGTACAATCATTTTACTTCCTCGAAAATGAAAAAAATATACTTTCAAAATTGTAAACCAACATATTTGTTAGGGATTTAGGCAATACTTCTACACTTATTTTACACTAAAATATATTATTCAATAACTAATATAATTAACTCTAATATATTGTATAAGAATAAAACATTGCTTATAATATAAATGTTTAATACATTTACTTTTTTTAGGATTTTTTACTTCAACAATATTTTATTTTTACATAAGAAGTTGCATAATTCACTAATATAGTAATATCTACTATATTATGCAATGCATAATTTATTCTTTATCAATTAAAGAATAGAATGAAAATTACATTATATTTTTGATTACTTAGGTACCTAAAGGTAATGAGTATACGTCTACTACTTATTTAATAAATGTATTATATAATATATAATATATACAGTAGAACCTCAATTATCTGAACCTTTGTTAAACAAACCCTCTATTATCCGAACTAAATTTAGCTTATTCAAACGTTATCTGAAGTTTCACAAAAAATTACTGTAGAAAAGCGCTTTGCAGCTTGTCATCAAATGAAAATCGATAATTTAGTCAAAAAAATATCATAGACATATTTTTAATAATGTTTAATATAATAATAAATATGTAATATATAATAATATGTATATAATTGTATGTAAAAAATTGTTTTTTTAAACAATTTCCAGTATTTGAACTTTTGCGTATCCGGACTAGGTGTAGTCCTAATTAGTTTGGATAATTGAGGTTCTACTGTATATCAAAATAGTATTCATAGTTTATCGCAAAGAAAACAAAATAAGTTTTAAATGCATAATTTTAATTTTAATTTTAAGCTGTTACTGAATCAATTTTAAGGATAAGTACCTAAGAAAAAATACTTAAAATGTACCTACTCCTCAAAAATATGAATAATAACCTGAATAATAACTAAACGTACTATTTATTCTTTTTCTGTGCATTATTGCCAATAAACTATTCCAGAGATATTTTACACACTGGTTTGAATGAAGCAAAATTTAACTGACCTTTGCAAGCTACCAATTTGTATTAAATTATTATATAAAGCTCGCTTATTTTAGTTGTTCATAATTGTATTATTAAGTATTCTCTCTAAGCGACAATCTAATCATGTATAGTAATAGGAATGTAGTAAAAATCTACATGGAAAAAATTAAAACCTTGTTGAAAATAAACTGGTCAACTAAAATACCAAATAGTGACATTTAAAATTATAAATAATTCAAGATAATTAGAAAACAAACCTAAGTTAATGAGTAATCTATAAAAACTGAAAACAGTAGAGCATAATATTATATTACCATAAAATAGGTCACCTGAATGTTATGTGTTTAATGACAAACTGAATTTTAAATTATTAACAACCGACAACTAGATTTAATGCTATGCAAATTAATTTGGTTTAGGAAAAACAATTGGCCTAACATATACATGTTATAATTATGTCATATGAATTATACAAATTAATTGATGATAATTTAAATAAAATATGGTGACATTGATGTCCTAAAATAGTAAACAAAATTAAAAATAATTAATTTAATTGGTCTTCACAAAATGTATTTTATAACATGTAATTTTATAATATTTTACTTGTATACTATATACAAGTACCTGCCTTTTTTTTTTTTTTATTAAATATAAATAAATATACGAATATCTACCTATAAGTTTTAGATCAATTGAATGCCAAGCACGGTGAAAATAATGTGTACGTAAAGAAATAAATTTGTTCAAAACCAAAAAATGTATACGGTTTAAATATAAATACAATAATAAAGAAATAAAAAAGTAAATTAAATGATGAATGCAATTCTTACGATTTTTCTGAATCAAATAGATGTGCAACAATTACTAATAAGCATTATTATTTATACTCGCCTTAATAAATTAATTAAGAATTAGACCGTTTAAGCATTAGTCCAGTCATTGAATTCGAAAATGTTGGGTTTATTATAATATTGAGACACGCACAAGGTTCTAAGGTTTTCAAATTGAAATGTTAGTGAAATATTGTGCGAAAAATAATTACCCCGAAACGTATTCACAGCACGTCAGGAGGTTCAATCGCTCGACGCAACAGTGTTTAGATCACCATTGAAACGTATTTTGGTTTGTTTGTTTTCTTCCGTCTGACTCTCTTTTAATAGAGAACGAAAAACGAACGAAAAAGTGAAAGTAAAGACAACAATAATAATAATAGTAAATCCCAGTCGAGCGGACGTCAACCAGGGACGTCAAGACAACGACGACGAACAGAAGCGTCTGAACTGAACGCTCTGAGCTACTGAACAACAGCGATAGCGTAATAACGAATTCCGAATAGTGAAATAATTATTGATGTCTGCAATGCTGACTGATAGTCGTCTGATAGTTCTCGAAACAATAATAAATAATAATAGACGTACACGAAAAATAAAAAAAACGACAGATAGCAGTTATCACAATATCACATATCAGCACAGTTATAGATAGTACTATCTTTAATCGTGCATATCAGTATTCAGTAATAGTTCTCCAAATCACGGTGTATGTGTATATATTTCATATTATACTCTGTGGTGATATCACAAATTGTTCTATGGTGAATTCTACTACTATTACTACTACAGAATATAATATAAATGTTTACTACGAAGACTAGAAGACTTCAATTCCGGTGGTGGAAATTACGAATGTCGAGCCGCACCATTTTAAATATAATATATAGTAATACTATAATATATTATTATATGATATTTCACAATAATATTATAATATTATGTTTTTTTAATTATCATTTATCAGTATTCAGTAAAGACTCTAGGATCTTATAAATTATAATACACTTATTAAAACGATTGTTTTTGTTAGTTTTCTATATCATGGCGCAGATTACCAAAATTAATATTTAATAATGTGTCACTAATTAAGTAAGTACCAACATACATGTTGTTTTTATATTTAAAGCTGATTACGAAGGTACGCACTCAAATTTATTTAGTAGTGGTGAAAAATTCTATAGACAAATAAGTATATAACATAATATAATTAATATTATGCCTGTGCAAATTGAAAATACAATCTCTCAACAAAATAATATGTTTTCTTATCTGAGCCGACCACACAATGTCAGTATAATATATTAAGATATACAGAGTGATTCAGATTATTTTTGGAATTTTTAAAAACATAAAAACAATTTTTCCGAAGTCATTAGATTTCTTCTGCTGAGTACTTAAGCCTTAAGGAGTTTCCTGTGAAGATACAAACTTCTGTTTTTCAAATAACAACCTTTCTTCTATAGGTACCGTAAATTATTTAATGAATAATTTTTCTGAAAATGTTGACGAATCAGAATCGAAATTCGAAATAGTAGTTTGAGTTATTTAACTTTGTACTTTTGTAAGGATACTTCTTTGATAGGCCCATGATAAATGAGGAATTCAAGGATATGTACTAGGGTGATTTGAAAATTGTAGTGATTATAATATTAATCTATATCAACATTAATAATTTGTAAAAATGGTCAATCATAATAAATACTATATAAAAATATTATTTCTACTTTTTATTTTTGGAAAACCATTTTTAAGGACTACTATCCTAACTACTTAATATAAAAATTTTAATAATTGAGAAACTACTTTTCTAATATCGTTCTAATTTGGAAGCACGATATCAAAATGTTCAAAACAATTAGGGTACCTACCCACTAAATAATTAATTTACAAAAAGGGAAGCTGTTATTTGAATAACAGAAATTTGTATTACTACAAGGAACTCGTTAAATAATAGTACAAAAAAATTCAAGAATTTTAAAATTGGTTTTAGAATACCTATATTTAAAAATTCCAAAAATCAGAATTTTTTTTAATTCATTATCTGTTTAAAAAAAATGGAGGGGGAGAACCTATTCTTGATGAATCACTCAATCACTGTGTATACAGAATATGTAGTTATATATTATTATCATGCAACTATTGCGACTATGCGAAATGCAACCATGACGTATGAAATATAAAAATATTGGTAGGTTTCTCACGTCTTTACAATTTACATTAATTAATATAATAATATGGAAGTTTACGATTGGACCGCTCCACTGTGTACCAGGTATACCTATACATGTTTTAGCATATATAATATTGTGACATTTTATGAACTTACTTTTAATTTATTTTAGGAGGTAACGCAAGCATATACTTATTATACCTTTATTGGCTTTATTATATTATAATATATTATAGTTTACTATTATACTGTCTATGAAACTATTTTCATCTTATAAATTATAATTAAATATCATATAAAAATATTTATTTTAAGTTAGTAAATTGTGTAAATTTATTCTAAATACCATGTGAATTTTATACATAAAATTCGTAAAACGTGTTAAGACGCGCCTGTAATATATAGGTAATATATTATAATAATGATTAATGATGTTATAATTTAAGCTATAGTCTATTATATTATTATACAGTGTGAGTAAAATTATCAAACTTTGCTATAGTATAACATAATATTACCTAATCAAAACATATAGGTATACACATACAATATACAATCATAACAAATAACTTAGTACAATAGTACAATAGTACCTACCCTCCTATGTATATTACGACAACTTAGTACATACTATAACCTACCAATTAGTTATTATACTAATTACCAACATATTGTTATACCTAATATTTTGTGCTGGAAGTGACACAATAACAACGATGATGACTTAAATTTTGACTATAATTTTTATAATAATTGTCCAAATTTAAGAATATCTTAAGCATAAGTACCTAAACGAGTACTAACGAGTATATATACGACTACAGTGGCGTAATTTGGTCCTGTTTGTGTGGGATTCAGGAATTTACCCTCCACCACTAAAAAAAAAAAAAAATTAAAAAAAAAAAAAAAATTTTTATCATAAACACCTCAGTACAACTATTGTGATCTGTATAATGTAAGTGCATATATAAATGCACCATAAATAATTACCTATATTAATAAAAATATATAGATTCGTGAATAATCTGCGTATTTAGGCGTAAAATACTCAAAATAACTTTAAAACTTAAGTCCGACTGACTAATTCTAATTGCATCATTGTTTTTAACTCTATGAAATACAATGTTTTCCGAAAAAAAATTTACAAAAATCGCTGAGGAGCTAAACTGCATTGTTATGCCGTATTTAAATATATTAATTATCAATACCTAGTGATTAGTGTTTATTACGAAGTAATATTATTTTAGTTATGTACAGCTAGCATATAGGGGATTCGGCTTTTTATGTATTATTATTTATTTATATAAAATATACTATAGTATAATAAATAATAATATTAATAGTTAAATAAGTAGGTAGGTAATTAAATATGATTCACCAGTTCTTAAAAAAAAAGTCATGTGGGGATACGAAATCCAACCTCCCCCCCCCCCCGTAATTATGCCACTGTACGGCTATAGGTATGCCTATACTAATGTACAAGTATAATATGTATTAACCATAGTCCATTGGGCATAGAAATATAGAATATAGTGACATAGCACATTGTATATAAAGTGCGACGGTGCGACACATGTTTAATAATCCTTCAATATATTCTGAAAACTGGAACAAAGTCGTACAAAGAGTTACCTTGTTAATTACAATATCAAATGCATCTAACATCGCAACTATAGGTATTACATACCTACCTTTGTTTGGAGCTATTATTCATAGTAACTGCAGTTAAACAAACAACAATGCATCAATCATTATATATGCAGACATGCTAATATGTTTTGTTTTCATATGTCCCTATATATTTCACCTACATACACACAATGCAATAAGCAGGGTGGTTTTTTTTTCGTAAACCGGACAATATAATATTATCTTACCTTGGTGACTCCAAATAATATAATAATATAGTACAACTTGTTTTATCTTTTAATGTAAAAAATATTTTATATTTTATTATGATAAATTATAATACTTACTATTGATAATAAAGCGTAGAATAATACTGCATTACTGCCGAATTGTCAATTTGAAGTAATTAAACATGTCCAAGGCCCAAGGGCATCATAGAAATATAATAGTCACGTAAGCCGTTTCTTTATTTTGATAAAAATGCGTGGATAATCGAGGAAGTTCTTGCAGTTTTCTATAACAGAAGTTATTTTATAACATATCTCGAATACTTTATATAGGTACATTTATTATAGAAGCTAGAGTCGTAAAAATATTGTTTATTCACTACAAAAATAATTTACATACCTATATTTTTATTACGTACAATCGAATCGCTGTAGTGTTGTACCTAACCTTTTGGGCCGGTAATAGCCTACCACCTACATTCGGTACACACCGGGGCAGCAGCCGGGAGGGGGGGGGGGCATTGACTGCAGACTGTATTCTAATGAGTTATAACGAAGAACGTATTATGATGATAATTAAAAGTACAGAGATAGAAATAATATAACTGTATACTGTATAGTTTATTGTTCATTTGTTTGTGTAATATTACGCCTGTAAGGTGAAGCAAAGAAGAATATTAATTAAACTTAAGAGGACGTTACAGTACGTTACTATCTAAATCCTCATGCGTTGCCTCTGTGTTACAAACGCATAACATAGCAAATTGTACGCTCTGAATAATCCGTTTAAGAGAACATGGCAGACGCATGTGCTGTCTCCGTCTTATACACGTGTACGACATAGGTAGCAAATTTTCGTTCGCTAGTTTCAATAGGGTGCTGTCAGTTTTGATATAAAAGTGAATTGACCTATTGTTAAACTTTTAGCTAGGTGGTAACATAAAATATGTTCTGTCGTTGGTTTTTTACGATATTTTAATTTTTAAGTGAGTTATGAGCATTTTAAAACTATCGTATTATAACTCGCTTTAAAATTAAAATATAGAAAATAAATGATGAGATTCACTAATAATCTTACATACTTATAAATTTGATAATAAGTAAATACTTGGCTATAATATTAAACATAGCAGAATTAAATGGATTATTTATTCAGAATGTACAATTTTCTATGTTATTTTTGTGAAAAAAACATTAAACTCAAAATATAATAATTATGCAGGATAAAGTCTATTATGGCTTGCATAGAATACATTTTACAAAAAAGTAATTAAATACGATAACTGTCTCGAATAAGTGCCTCGCCAGATTGAAATAACATAATATTATGAAATAATTGGTTGAACTATTGCCAAATAAACAGTTCGAAGTAATTTAATGCTGAATTCATTATAACCTAAATTTAATTTAAAACGTCATATTTGTACGATTATCATAATCCGACATCACGGAAAAAAATTAAACCGTGTCTTCTACATTGTGGTCCTTATATTACGATGTTATTACATGCGATATAATTTACTGTATTGCCAACATAGAACATATCTGCTTCACGCTCATTATGGCTAAATTTAGAAACAATGATTTTCCGTTCTACACGTGACGGTTTCAATCCGAATGTTTATTATAGTATATACGACATTCGACAGGTGGGCATCACCATTCGGTTAGAGAAGGTTAAGACCATGATCTCGGTCGCATGAATACCATAATCCTCTAACCAGAAATACTCGCTACCTCGATTTGGAATATTCCTAGAAAAAACAAAAGTAAAACATAAATCAAAATAGCTCACGCCTGGTGCTGGCATATAGGCCAAACGGCCGTTTACAAAGCAAACGTCGTGGAGATCTGAAAAATGTCACACACACTTCATTCACACGCCTGAGTTCCGTGGCTTTAATTTGGACTATGGAGTTTGAGCGATAATCATGAAACCCCGCCAGGTTGCATAAATAAATTGATTAATTATTGATGGTTCAATAAAAATCATGGGTCACTGTCACTCACTGAGTCATGTTTATTGGTATTTTATAGATATTAAAAGTGCACAAAACACAAAAAAAATTTTAATATGAACAAATGTTCAATTCTATAAAAAATGGTATAAGTTTAACTATAGAACCTTAATAGTTAATATATTATCTAGGCTCTCTAAGTTTAACGTTTTTAGTTTCTACTAACATTATTCAATGAATTAGATTTTTTTTACATTTTTGTTGTACTATGTTATGTGTTTCTGTACACCTAAGACGTTATAGTCTTATACAAGTAATTTTCGTTACCCACGTCTTTGTAACCACCCCAGTCACTTATCACAACACGAAATGGCGCAACCAGCCATTATATTTTTTAGTATTTTTAATATTTAAAAAAAACTAAATAATTTATTAAAATTATGATAGTTCTATCTTTAGCACACAAATGCTCAAATAAGAATTTTTAGGAATTTTTTTACTTTTTTAATACAGGGTCTCTTATTTATCTTATCTTTTTGTTTATTTTTAGATTCTGAGTGAAAAAAAAGATCAGATCTATTAGTTTTAAAATTATGTTTATTTTAATTTTTTGTCTTTGACACGGTTAGTAAACTTAGTGAGTGATAAAATCGGTCCAAACGTTACGTTCAGTCACTCTATGTCTCTATAGTTCGAAAATGTACAAATTGTGCAGCATGAAAACATAAAACATAATATATTCAGTGCAATCTCGATTTAAAATATTTCATAAATGTATTATATAACATCATAATTTATTTATGTGGATAATATAATTTAACATAATATATTTTTATATCATTTTGCACGGGGGCCGGCCATTTGTAACGCCAGCCCTGGCAGACATGAGACATTGTTTGTTTAAAAAAACCAACAATAAAATAAAATAAAATAGAATTATAATCTATGTTGGACTGATATTTTTCTCCTAATTTTAATATAATGGTAGTCAGTAAAGCTTGTATGTAATAGTCAATAGATCACATGATTTTGTTTCTGCAGCAAAATTGCAAAATACACCATCGACACTTAACTGTACCTACATATAACAATAATTATGAATTTGTGGATGACTTCTAACCTTTTATCATCTATCAAATTGTTCTATATACATATATTCGTAGGATGTAACTGCATAACATGCCACTATATATAATTATATAAATAATAAATATATATTTTATTATATAATATTATGCAGTTATAATATATAATAATAATTAATTAATACCCACTCAGTTATTTTTCACCGACATCTGATCCTCATAAATATGTCAGGTAAAAAGTATTAAATCTTAAATAATATTGCGAAAAATGTACGTGGACATACAGTGGTGCACAAACACTAATGTGGTCTGCAGTGATTTAATCTTTCATGCAAGTAAAATCAAATCAACACATTTACCTTTAAACAGCATACCTACAGTATTCATACACATTCTAAATAAAATAGGTACTTAATTTTTGTATTTTGGAAAAGACCAAATCTACTAAAATCCATTTGCATAATATTATAATAATATAATATAAATAAAAGTACCACTGCTTGTTTAAGTGTATAACTTCAATGAAAGACTGAATTGTATGGTATCATACAAAAATATAAATAATATATCATAATATATTATAATTTTGTTGGAATAATCGAAAACTAAAAATATTATATATAATATATTTATATCATACGCAGTTTGAAAAATGCAACTCACTATTTTTCGGTTAGAGTTTATTCAGATATCCTTAATTAGTAAAATCTATAGTTATGTAGGTCTGTATTATTGTTTTTATAATTAATATATATTATTTATAATGTATACAAAATAATACAGTAAAAGTATTGTATGCCTTATTAACTAATAACTATTAACCAAGTGATCTATATTTCAAAGTCTTCATAATATAATTATTGCGGAAATAATATAACATTATAATTGAATTATCTGAACCGTTACGGTTTTATATACCTACAGTGTAATTGTTTGAATTTGTATGTTCAAATTGTGACAGTTTTGAATTTTTGATTATCAAATAATGAAATGTATAAACATACCTACTTAACGTGTCTTGCTTTTGACATCCTTCTCTGATACGGTTCTACGGCTAAAAGTAACGGAAATACGACTACTAGTCAGAAGTTCTTGGATGCAGGATAATTTTCAAATGTATTATAAATATTCGGAAAACATTCAAAAGTAAACACTACTCACTAGTCTCGGGTACCGCTGTGAACATGGAGAGGTCTTATGGTATTGACGATTATCAACCATCAAGAGGTAACGGGTAAGTAATAATTATACTATATATTCATTATATAAAACATCTAAATAATTATACCTAAAATATCTAGTTTTAATTAATTTGTTTCTTGAAGTAATTATAGTACTTAGGTATACAGATAAATAAAATATTGCTTTTATACATAATAAATGAATAAATTACAAAAATTATAATCATAATACAATAATAAGTGAGGTCTATGCGAGGTACTTTCATAATTATTGTTATTAGGTATTGACAAAATAACACACACTATTTACTATGTCTAGGATAAACAATATTTTTGAAGCAGTTAAAATATTAAATTTAGTGCCAAGTGGAAATAATTTGTCAAAATTGAATTGATTTTGTTGAATTAATAATTCAATAACTCGTGTCTATAGATAGACAAAGACAATCAGTTAGAATTAATACAAGGCTTGTTTTGCAAGCATAATTTAGCATTACGTGCTCTGCAGGCTTATATTAACGTATAATATGTACTTGTTTTTAATTTAAGTAAAATTAACCAAGAAATCTAATTGATACACCATTAATTTTAAACTTTAATACTTAAAACAATATGAATTTTAATGAAAAATCTAAACAAGTGCAGGGGACATATTGATATTTTTATTATATTTTTGTAAAAACAAATGCATAGACGCTGTTCTCTGGATATAGTCGGTATTGTGTGACAAGGAAAACACGTGTCTAGCATAATATATAATATGTATAGTATTATAAACACTATTTTTTGGCAATATTCTATTTTTATTAAAATATAATATAATGTATAATAAAATATACATATTTTTTTATTACAGTTTAGGTTTTGGCCTAGAACCGTCAACATTTATATCGGTACTGGCATTTCTGGCGTTCCTGCTACATGCGCTATTAATACTACTTATACCGACGCTGAAGTCATTTTTCACCGGGCCTTTTTTCGGCCACGGGTATGCCAATGGCATTGGCTACAGCAATGGATTCGGTGGTGGTGGAGGATTCGGAGGCGGGCCCGGATTCGGTGGCATGGGCTATGGAGGTCTGCAGAACGGAGGCTACGGGGCCGGTGGTGGTTTCGGTTACGGAGCCGTTCCATCCATATTGGGTGGCGTCAACGGCATATTGGGTACGGGGCTTTTGGGCACAACGGGGTTATTGGGCACGGGGCTGTCTGGACTATTTGGTCCAGGGGTTGGAGGCTTAGGGGCGGCGGCACCAGGGGCTGCGGCTGCGGGGACGCCGATTACACGTGGCGCGAGCAGGAGTAGATCAGTCGACGGTGAAAACCGAACGTGGGTTTCCGAAGACGAAACGCAAGTGAGTCAAAATCAAAATTTTTTTCATAATCATGTACTTAGCCATTTAGGCATTAGGCACCACGTGTACGTGAACTTACATAGAATAAAAACAAATGGTATTAATCCCCCCCTCATCCCACATCAGTGTGCAAATTTCTGCTTCGGTAAAACAATATTACATAATATAAACTAGGTATATGTAAATTTAGTTTATGCAAACTATCCATGTTTCTTTGAACTATCGTTCTTTTCAACTTCCACGCATTATTGTTGAGTAGGTACCTACCTATATATTATGTTTAAACGAATTTAATTGATGATATTCAGATATTGCAAATGTGTAAACAATATATATACATTATATAATATTAAATACATATAATATGTATATTGGAAAGTGGAAACTCAACGCGTAAGTACCTAATACAAAAACTTATCGTTTTTCAGGTAAAACCTACAGCTGAAGTAGACGGGTCAACGGGACGAAATATAAACGCAAACAGATTGCTGAGTAAATGTAATTTTTACTTTTGTTTACTTGGCAAAACGAAAATTGATCATATGTTAGTGTTACGAGAACGTAAATAATAATATTATATATATTAAGGAATATAACATATATATTAGTTACATAGATATATAAGAAGTGTCACGACGTGTTTGTCCTCAAACATACCAAGTATAATATTATATACATAAAGGTACCTGAGTGGCTTTGTTGTCACTCGCCGCAACTATGTATAAATAAAATATATTTCATTCTACTCATCACTCACCAACTCATGCAGCCAAAACTTTAAGACTTACACAACTATTTGAATACCTATAAAATTAAAATTTATCATTTGACTTTTGAAATATTATAAGTTATAACATATACATTTACTGTTTAAATTGATTGTGTCATTATATTGTTAATACATTTATTATGAAAACATTTTTATCAAAACTTTGTATTAATACTACCTATAAATTATAATAATTGTAGCAATGTAAATCTATAGATAGGAATCAAATAATAATGTTTTCAAATAAAAAAATGTACCTATTGACAAGGACAAACACGTGAGAGACATTCTATTATATGCATTCTAAACATATAATACAAATTATAATACAATACAATACTAAACTACTCAGAGTTATAAATTATCACATTAAATGTAAAGCATTATACATTTATGCATAATGTAACTTATAAGTATTTAATATTTATATTTTAATTCGTATAAATGTATAATATGTTAAAACATATTGTAACAATATAACTTAAAAGTAATGCCCAATGATAATTATCAAGATATGTGGTCTTTATAAAATATTTATCATTGAAAAATCAATTGAGTAGACGTAAAACACGTTTATACTTTAAAATCCAACGTTTAAATTTAATTCACGTATAAAATAACTTCTAAACCATATTAATAAGGTATATAGCATAAGTCATAATTTTGCCATTTTGGGTGCTGTCGCTATAATAATATGTGTATAATTTTACTCGAAGCATAATATTATGTTAACTTTAAGAACCTAACTTATCCTTATAAAACTATTATTATACAATTAATATTGATTATTGTACCTATACCTTCCTTGGAAGCTAAATCGGTCAGTACTTAATGAAATATTTATAGTAGACATTGTAAAATATTAATGCATTTGACTTATAATTTATATTGATCTATTATAGGGAGTTTTAAGTTCATGCAAAGGTGGAAGTCATTGTTAACCTATATTATGTATGAATGTTAATTAGATATAAAGTTTTTAGAAATATTATGATTCATGGTATATATTAATGTTAAAAGTATTTAAGTACTAAGTAGGTAGTGAACGATTATTATTGTACCTAAAACATTATTTTACTACAGACTATAGCTGTGTGGTTTACTAACTACTAGTGTTAACTATGTATTAATTGTAAAATAAAACCATGCATTTTTTTTTAGAATACACCATTTTGTATTTTATTTGTGTCTCAAATAGATAATAAGTCAGTAGAAAGGACAAAATAACACTATCAACGAAAAAATTATATTATCTTCAACTTTAAAAAACGTCATTCAAACCCATTGAATTTTATATTTTTAAATTAAATATTTTCTCTGCTTACTAGGTTTGTTTGACCGGCTAAGAAAAAATCGTATATTATATTATTATACTTAACTGCCCCAAAAAGTACACTTCAGCTTTCCTAGCCCACTAGTAACCCAGCCTGACCATTTTTCTTAGTTTAAATATTCCAATTTGTAGTATAGCGAGGGAAACAAGGGTGGACTTCGTAAATGTCAATCCAAAAGCTCCAAGTTCTGTTTATAATATTACTTATAATTTATAAAGGTGCATATATTGTATCTATATATAGCATTATATAGGTTATAGCACACCACTTTTTTCACATTCCTAGATCCACCTCTGTCAATAATTTATACTGATAAGTTATTCTTTACATATTATACCTATTATATTAGCATTATAAAATTTAATTTATATCTTTTAAAAATGGACTGTATAAATGGAAGGTACTTATAGGTACATTAAGTTCCACACAGCGTGACAATGTGTCAGCTACGAAAAATAAAAAATATAACGAGTTATGATGACATGATAAATAATATAATGTTGAACATCAAATGGATCAAACTAAAAAAAAACAGACCCGCAGCAGAAAAAAACAGTAGGTACCAAGCGGCGTGCAGTCAGCAGCCCGTATCTATAAAACGTATGTTCCTATTTCAACTCTTCTGAATATCATTAAAGTATTACTATGTAGCCATATAGGTACGAAATATATATCAGCGATTATAAATGTATTCCACGAAAGGATGTGTAGTATAGATTGTACACAATACTGCCGATTGCGGTAAATTGAAAAGACCAAAGAGCCTTCTTATAAGTCATAAAAAATAATTCAATATAAATTAATATCCATGATCTTACATAAAATACTGGAATACTGGAAATATAATCGAATTTCAATAATTAATTATGTATATATTTTTTTGATCTTTTTATATAGTTTCTTAAACATTGATAACATAATAATAGTGCCATATGATTTTTTTAAACTTTTTATTTGCTTCTTAAAATGCGTTTGCCTGCAAGTGCCCACGTTCCCCTTTCAATTTATTTTTCATAAATTTAATTCAATTGATTTTTTAATATAAATATTAAAAATTTTTCAACTTTATAAGTTTTCACTTTATTATATAGATCTTTGTAACCGGGTGCCCTCTGTATTATCATTCTTTAATGATCTAATTATTGTGAATAAAATTTTCTGTTTGAGATTCTGGAATTTTAGTTTCAACTCTAATGTGTGTTCCTACTGTATATATTTTTTCTGCATTTTTTTTTGTTTTCTCTAAAATGCATTTGCCTGAGGGCGCTAACACCCCCCTCCCCCTCAATTTTTCTTCATGATTTTAATTCTAGCTGAATTTTTTATTATTGTTATAAAAATATAATTTAGTTTAGCGCCCACGCAAATTTTCCAATTTTTTTTTCGGAAACTCATGACTCGTTACTACCTGTTATAAGAACTATGATACAAAAATGAATTGCCGGAAATCATTAGTTTTTATGGTACCTACATCAATTAACATAAACCTTACAGATGTACGGACCTATTCACGATTAATTGTTACACAAAAATGACAAATTTAATATAGATAGGTATATCAGCTCATGGACGGTTAAGTATAACGTTAAAAGATAACCACAGACTGCATCAGTCATAATATAAATGTATAAAAATAAAATCTATACTTAACCATTTTTTAATGAAATTAATATAGGTATAAGTACGTAATAAGTATAATAACACTGTTTCGTTGTTTCTGCTTTAATGTTACCTACTTGTATTTTTACAAAAATGTAAGTATGACGTGTATAGTGTATACGCGGTGTACCGGAAAACAACAATAAATAATAATAATAATTATATTACAAATACCTATATAGTATAAGTATATTGTAATATGGTATATAATTTAAAATTCTCAACAAATAGACAATTTCTTAATAGTTTTATTTGTCCTTTATGCGTATCCATATAATACTATTATAGAAAAAAAATATTAAAGTAAATCATTTAATGTGATGCGGGTTTTATAAATGAGCTGATAAGTTGTTATTTTCGTAGTGAATATGTGGCGACACTCGCAATGTTTTGTCACCTAAAAGATGTTAAGGTCTCACTAGTCACAATGACTAATACTAAGTCTAATAGACATAACATATTATCCACCTAAGTGGCTAAGTATATTATACTATTATACATCTGCAGTATAGATTAAAAACAAAATATTGATCAAGGACAAATACACGCAAGGCACACCACCAGATAACACACGTGTATTTAGTTGTCACAGGCATAGCCTGAAGCATATCCAAACCTTATACGAAAATCATATAATAGGTAAAGCATTACATTAATTTCTTGTGAATTAACTTTTATAACTATTAACTACCTATTCGAAAAGAACATTTTATCGAGTTAGGTAAATCAATTCTTTCTCGTCTATACAAAAAATATAGAACTATAAAAGATACTAACACGCGGATATGGAAAAAAGATTTTGAATTCCTCTATGCATAGGGGGGGGGGAGGGGGAAACTGCCCGCTTTAATATTTAACTAAGTGGGCAACAGTGTCATTTTATCTTATAGATTTTTAGTTTTACCCCCCTCCCCTTCCAACCATATAAAATATAATAATATAGTTTAAAAGCTTCGATCAATCCACGAATAGTATTTTCAAATTACAACAAAATAACCAAAATTGTTATTCTTCGTTTAAATATCTAATTTTATCAAATTTTGAACTTCTTAAAAGTATAGTAAGAAGTCTAGAGACTATAGAGCGGTATTTGTAAATCGTAGGTACCTATACGAAATACGAATAATTATAATACCTTTACGTTTCTACTTTCTATTACGTATACTTTAACAAAACTGTATTGTTGAATGTCATTCGTTTACGGACGGATTATATTCTATTACGAACGGGTCATATACATATTGTGCTTTTTTTTAGATTTTTCGCTTTAAATTTTTCCTCTTTAGATTGCTTATCTTTCTTCAAATATGCTCTTCTTTTTTTTTACTCTTAGCCTCTTATTATGTAAACTGATACAGATTGTATATTACTTATTCAAAATAAAATTAAAAAAAAAAAAGATTGTGTTTTTTTAAATAAAATTAATTTTTTAATTTTTTGTCTGTGATGTACACGATAAGTTGATAAGTACCTAGGGATTTAAAATGATGTGTTTGATATTCACCATAATTAATATCTTCGTCGGAGGGAAAGTGGATGGAGTTGGGTGCATTCGTGTTTTCAAAAACGACAAGAAAAATAACACAAAATTAAGAAAATCCAGAAATGTTTACGGAAAACCAGTTATTGACAAAATAGATTTTATCAACTAAAAATTCTATTATACTAAAAAAAATATAACCGTAGTTACATGCTTTTTTTAACCGAATGTTTATTTATACTAATAATTCTCTAAAGATACGCCATCAAATTTTGAATTTTTTTCAGCCATTTATAGGCATAAGACATTTTATTTTTAATAGTTTTTTTTTTATATTTGACAATAAAAATGGTTTCAGCTGAAAAATATTATAGATAATACATACCTGGTCAAGATTTCTGTTTACAAGCATATGAAGTTCAAATTTTGATAAAGTTCTTCAAAATCACGATAATTTGCTAATTATTTTGTCGTTAAAAACGAACAAAATCGTTATAGCTAAGGATTTCTCGTATGCGGTTCAAATGTCCGTGACAAAAATGTTCAACTAAAATTTTTCGTAGTCTTTAATTATTATTGTTCTGTTATATTTTCATTTTCTTCCGGTTTTACTTTCGTCCGGCGGAACCTATCCAACGAAAATCCATTTGCAATCACAAATCATAAAACAAGACGGCAATAGGCGGTCTGACATTGTGTCTATATTCGATGCACACAATATCGTGACGGATGCTGCACCTGCAATCTTGTGAGAAGCTATGCCGATCTTGGATCGCGGTAACAACACAGAATAATGTGGTAACCGCGGCTGTACAATATAGGTACACCTAACCAATTTCGACCAAAGATTTCTGTACAGTGTGTAGCAAGTGTGCGGCTACAGCAACCGTGGTTTCATCCATTCTGTGGCGGTAACCGGTAACACGGAATATAATAATATGTACCTACCTACAATGACTCGTGTCTAATAATATTCCGTGCCGGTAACATTGGCGGTCTGCGCGATAGGCAATCATATATTATAATAATACATTAATACTGCAGCCCACGATCCCAGACCGTGATACAGCCAATAAGAACATTTTGTATTTTTTACTTCAAGACGGAATAATAATAATAATAATATTATATTATTTTTTATCTGTGAGAGAGAGACACACAGCGACTGATAAAACATGTGCTTGTGTAATGTGTGTTATTATCGTGATTGATGAGTCGTACATGGTACATCGCGTCTTACGTTTTTTTTTTCAAAAACTCTGAATCGTCATACGGTTATAAAGGTGCAATTCGTTTTTTTGTGCCGCACCGACAACACTATAATAGCCGTTCGCCAGTAACACCACAGTTCAATATCGAATTTATGACATTTTCGAATTTGTCGGTACTTAACTACTAACTATAGTGAGTACACACGCTACACTCCTTTGTTTGAAATGCCTAATCACGATAACGAAAATATTTGTTATTTTTTTTTTTATTTGTCAAATCAGTCCATAATGACTAATAAGTACCTAATAAGTAATGGTATGATGTCATACCACTAAACCATTTTATAAATTGTATGGCAGTATAGTAATAACGTCGATGGTGTATGTACATTGTTAAATTCCTAGCCCCTGGGTTTTGTCATACATTCGTTGCTTATTTAATTAAAGTGGAAAATAACCCTTTGCTTCATATAAATAACTTTTAAAAAGTTATTTCGTTGCAATAAATTGGGCTAATATTTAAACAAAATACAATAAAATTTTAATATAGCGTTACTGCAAAAGTAATTTCGTTACAGTAATTTGGGTTACGTTACTATCCTAAACTGCCTATTTTTACATTTTCAATTTAAATATATAAGTGTTGGACATCTTTTTTGGTAATCGTCAACCTCATAACATTTGGGACCCTGCGCCCATTACAATATAACATAATATATTACAATTATACAATAGATAGGTAGGTATTGTGACTTTGTAAAGTTATAGGCAGCATCTATAGTACATTAGTACCTACACAACATAAATTTTAAATTAAATTTACATTTCATACTGGCAACAAACACTTCTTAAATTATTTTTTATTTAGATATATTTAAAAGCTTTTCTTGTCTTACATTCACTTATATTATTATACCTAATCTAAATCTATACTTGCTCAATTATCAATAATTAATAGTTATCACTCATCTGATTAAATAAAACATCAATAAACATATTGTAGCTCAAAGTAGATATTTTTTTTTTAACACTGGCATGACTAGCTCAAAGAAACTAATGATATTAACCTCTTCATTAAGTTAAAAATATTTTGTAATACTCAAGTATTTTATTTTATGCAGTTAAATATAGTTTTTAATAATTTCATGATTTAACCTTATAATCGTCAAAACGTCATGAAATAATATTTAAAAATATCATCTTTTCAACAATAATTTATAAAGTACTAGTTGTTTATAATGTACATTTTTGTTTTGGAATTTACTTACTGTTTAAAACTAAATATATACAGTTTACTAAAATATAAATATAAATTGTTTTTTATTTGTTTGAACTTGTGGTCTTTATTTTTGAAACAGGAAACACCAACCATATTTGAGTACTGTAATAATTTATAATTATTACAGTTTTAAACAAATATAAATACAATATTAATCTTAAAAAAGGAGGAATATAAACACTTTAAATAATCAAAAATGAATTCAGATTAGAATGTTCAAAATTGACACTAGTTATTTGGTTAACTAAAGGTTGTTATTTAGTATTTACCTGGATTCTTAAAAAAAAAACAATATTTTCTTTTAGAACTGTGATATTATAATTTACATATGTGTATACATTTCTTTCCGAGAATACAAATATGTTAATTACTATTTTCACTCTTATGAATATTGCTCACAAGTTATTTATTTTATTAAAATTGAATGTGATTGTCACATTCTTTGTCATACTTTTAACAAAAATAGAAATTTCCATATAATATTTACTAAATACAAATCCGACCCATCATTATTTTAATAATTAAATATTTAACATGAAATAGTGATCACTGTTTAATCTGATAATACATAATATGCATATAATATTATATAAAGATTAAATAATAACATAATATTAAAGTCTAAAAAAAAGTCATATAAATTAATATTAGTCTCAAATATTTAGTTTATGCAATATTACCGTAGGTACTTTAGATTGTACATTAACACAAAATACAATTCATATAAATTATTATAATATTATCTTTGAGATTAAAAATTAAAAATATCAAATATCATTAGGTATTGTATGTATAGCCAAATTTAATAGGATAATTGTATTAAAATGTATTTACTAACATCATAATAACATGAAAAATTAACATAATATAACAATTAAAATTAAATTTTTTATGTTGTTCTATTGATAAGGATTTAGTAGTCCAGTCAGTAATAAACTTATGAAGATATGAAAGTAAATCAAAAAACAATTAAACTAAATTTAATTTATTTTATTTTAACATGAATTGCACATCTCATTATTATAACATTAAAATAATTTAGAATTTAGAAAAAAAATGAGATTTTTTTGCAATATAATGTACATCAACAATAGTTTTTTTTGCTTTTTTTTCACCTAAAATCAAAAAATTAAATTAATATAGAACAGAGAATATAACAATAAATAATGTATGAGAAATAACATAAATTGTATACTAAAGTAGTTCAAACTTAAACATTTTAAATAAACACACCTAAATAAAATAGGAGTACCATAATTAAAGTTTTGTAATGTAATTTTAAAATAATATACATAAATTATTATTCATATAAAAAAAAATTATAAATGCCAGTGCTCGAAAAAAAATAATAATAATATAATGTCAATGAAAAGTAAAGAGCTAAAATGTGATATTGTCTTTTTCTATAATAAATGCCAGTGAAATGAACCCTTTATTGGTTGAAAATAAAAAATTACTAAATTATAATTATAAGTAATTGCTTACAATTAATAATCTAACCAAAAAACCTAATTAAAATAAAATACACTTGTTAGTTATAAAAATGAATCAGTTGGAAATAGTTACGAGTATAAAAGTTAATCTAATTTCTCTATAATTTAGATATTGGCTACCTATCAAAAAAAACAGCTAAATTTCTATACAGCGTTTCCAATGAGTAGCATATAAACCCCATAAAAATATTAACTTTTGAGGCCGCACAGTGAACACTAAATAAATTATTAATTCATTATATAGTTAGGTATTAATGTTGTCAACTGCATCTTTCAAGTAAGCTTGTAAATTTTGTTGACATTCATCACCAGTCCATTGCTGTACTAAGATATGTGTTTCAGACTCTAATGCTTTTGCCAATTTTTCTTTGGTTTCTTGTTTTTGAAGAGCTTTAGAAGTTATCATTGCCTAAACACAAAAAAATATTTAACATTATTTATCAATCAACAGTAACATTTAAATTACATTCTTTTTCAGTTAGAAACTATTGCAAAATAACCATGTGGATTAATTATATTGCATACACTTTGATAAGTGTAGTCAATGTGTATTGTATATCTACATTTACGACAGTTACATCCAGTAAAACAGATAATGCTGTATTCATATACCCTGGACAAGTAAATAAATTGTTATCCATTTCGATATTTTCTTATTGTTGCAAGAATAATAAATGCATGTTTTTTTTGTTAAGGAAAAAAGTGAACGAGACTTAGGCATTTGTGAACAAAATAGTGTATGTAATATTGTACACCTTAGGTTTTGGTTTCCAAATCAAGTTGAACGTTTATGTAAATGCCCAAACCGTGAAGAATGCCCATGGAAGTGGAGTACAGATGATAATCTTAGTATGCCATTAGATAACCGTTCACAACTAAAGGTTTTTAAAAATTACCACATAGATACATATTATTAACCTAATTAAAATAAACCAAATTTAATTTAGTTTTGTAAACCCATTAACGAACTGCCTGACTGTACAATGAAATCCGACGAATCTATAACGATTATAAAAAGCAGAGAGGATAACAATGTTCAAATAAAAGCCAAAGTCCACTGCAATTGCCCACATCACACAACTTGGGCATTAATAAAACATGAACAAAAAGAACAACATAATGAAACTACTGATATAAGTTACATTGAAGATTTATTCAAATGTAAAAAGGTAAATATCACCTACATAATGAAAAAAAGTAAATAATTTAGTTATGTGTTCAATTGTAATTTTGTATGTGCTCTTTCAGTTAAAGGATTGCAATTCTGGTGAATTTTGTGGATTTATAAGAACAGACTACTACTCTACATACACTAAATGCACTTGTCCAAAGGATCATCTGTGTTTACACAAAGATAGACAAGAAATTACAACATATGAAATGTTATTTTATGGAACATCATATCGAGCGGAATGTACATTGTTAAGTACTGAAGTCTGAAGATGTTTTTATTGCTCAAATCAACTACTTTATAATGTACTTAAAGAGACTAATTTTTAATCGAATCAATGTCTGTAAAAATCAATTAATCCGAATTAAAAAAAAATTATTTGATTTAATAATTATTATTAAGCTTTAAGTAAATTGTATGAAGACTTTTTTAATATAAAACTAACCTGTAATGACTGTCTTGCTAATGCTTTGACCAATGGTATTAATTCATCGTGGAATCGATCAGGCCATAGTGTTCTGGTCACCAGACCATAATAGTGAGCTTGTCCAGCAGTTAATCTCTGACTACCCATAATCATTTCAGCGACTAAAAGTCTACCTAAAATAGTTGTGGCCGCACCTTCGGCAATATGACCAAGTTGTGCATATGGTGTTTCAAAAGTTGCTTTATCACTAGCAAAAACTAAGTCAAAATGGACTAGCATAGTAGCACCAAGTCCAACTGCTGCTCCATCCACACCAGCTACAAGTAATTTGGGAAAGTTACTTAGGCATGAGATAAATTTCCTGTCAAAAAAGAAATACAATTATTAAATTTTATTTTAAATGGGTTTAGTTTTAAATTAATTATTAAGTTATACAATTTTCACAAGTAAAATAAGTAAAGGTTTTTAATAAATAGTACCCAAATTAAATTAACTTTATCAAATATTACAGTATTCCCAATATTTAGTAGACTATAAAAAGATATAATTTTAACTTGATTTTTTTATTTATTAATTTGCTTAACTAAACATAAATCATATACCAAAAAGAATCAATTTCACTTATCAATGCATTCTTTAAATTCTATACAAATATCTATGATTAATTAGATATGAGTTAGTGAAGATAATACTCAGTTCAACAATAGACACACAGCAAGTTTATTAAAATGGGTTGTTGCTGCATATTAACCACTGCTACACTGTGAGTATAGCGTGGAAAGGAGATGTAATGTAAAAAACACCATTAGAGTATTTATACTTTATTATCGAGTGCCACCATAAAGGTATTAATATTTTTGATGACATTTTTATATGTAATTAATAATCATTGGCCTGTTAGATATTGTGTACGGAAGTAGTCATTGATTGCACCGTGTATTACTATCAGATATATGAGTAAAGAAAAATATATTATATTTACATTTCATTTCAATATCCATTAAATTGTAACTGTATAAATTAAGTCTTGTCTAATATTAGTAGCATTAAAACCTACCATATCCCCCACTTGGAATTAATCTGTCACTGATACATACTAGAGATTATAAATATTTAAATAGTCAGTACACTGTGTAACAGAGATATACCATTATGTGGTCAGCAACTGTAGTACACTGAGCTGATATTATAGTACTGGTCACTGGCAGCGTTTAATATGTATACTTTGTAGCAGTGTGTTATTTTATTGAAGAGTACAGATAATAGAATATATACCTATTTGAGCAGCAGATATAAATTTAGTTCACCATACACAATAAAATTATTTTTAAGGAACACACAACCAAAAAAAAATTGTCTTTAAATGTTAAATTATTGTAGATATTAAATGATTTGGTGAAAATTCAATGTAAAAAAAATTATTACTTTAAGAGATTAAGAGATATTAAGAAATGTAGAATAGCCGCATGATGTCATTGGGCCCGGCTCATCGTAATTGCCTATCTTAACTTCCTCGCTTCACACCACGATTTACTAACATTTACTTACACTACGATTATCTAAACATTTTATTTTTGAAATTTAGTTTAAGTATAAATGTGTGATTTTAAGTGTATTTTTGAAATTTAATTTATATATTAATGTGTGGTTTTATGTGTTTAAGACGTTAAAAGTATCAGAAATTCAACATAACGTTTAGTTTTTTAAATATTAATAAATCTTTTAAGTGATATTTTTGTTGAACGGCACATCATGGTCATTATATATAAAATAAAAATTCTAATGTATTTCTAAGATTTTTAATATTTAAAAAAACTAAACGTTTTATTGAAATTCTGATACTTGTATCATCTTAAACACATAAAACCACACAATTATAAATAAATTAAATTTCAAAAATAAAAATTTTAGGTTGGTAAATTGTGGTGTATAGCGGGGATCTTTTACAAGTATAAGATATGAAATTACAATGAGCAGGGCCCAAAGATGTCACGCGTATTTTTCCAATTGCTCATAACTTATTGAATAATGTGAGTAGAAACATAAAACACCTATACCATTATTATTAGAATTGAACATTCTTTCAACATTTTTTATATTTTAGGCTCTTTAAAATAATGATAAAATGCAACAATTTAAGTACCAGGCAAATACACGCTCAACTAGAAATAAATATTATAAAAAAAAAACTTATTATGAACTTTCACTTGTTATTGGCAACCTATGTGAAAATTGTAAACGTATTAAATAAATACTAAATTTTCATGATAAAATTTATAGATGTAAATATTCAATATAAAATAATGGGACAGGCTTTAAGATCTAAGGCATGGAGTATTCAAATATTTTAATCAAAATTACTTAAGAGTAGATGAAATATCTAAAGCTGCTTCTATACATTTCTGTTGGTCATCGTGTACAAGAGGAGCTATATCCAAACCTTGACAAAATATTCTGCCAGCCGAAGACACTAGAACGACTTTACAAGTATCATCATTTTCTAAATGATTCAACTCTCTCATCAATTCTTCCATTACCTAATAAAATACAAATAGAAATAAATATTTTTTTATAACATAATTACCCACAAACTATAAAAAAACAGGACTTACTGATATATTCAAAGCATTTTTCATAACGGTTGAAACTGGTGTTAATGTAATATGTACGACTCCGTCGTAACGTCTTAAAGTGATTTCATTATAAGTAGTATCTTCAACCTCTTTTTTAATACTTTCTGCTAATGATCCTGTAAAAAAAACATAACTTATTAAAAACTATTTTAACTTAATTTTAAACATAACTTTACTAACTTGAAAGTTTAGTCGATGCTGGCACTTGTTGTTTTTTAACTTTTTGGTTATTAGAATTCTTGGTTTTAACTGAACTTTTATTTGCTCCTTTGCTCACTTCAACAAATGACGGATCGCTTGAATTCAATAATATATCATTGGAGTTTTTATTTTTTCGGGTATATACTCTCAAGGCTTTTACAGGTGTGTGTTTTATAGTCAAGTTATTAATAGGTACAGTTTCAGAACTGAAAGTATTGGACTACCACCAACACTAGATGCTTCACTACTAGACGAATGTTTTCTAATAATTTTAGACTCGTCAGCTGGAATAGCTTTTCTACCAGAGAAATTACCCAAACATTTTGAAGACTGATCAGAACCTTGCGAATCTATAGACGTTTTCCTTGTACACTTATTCTCAGGTGAAATAGATGGAGTACACACATCTGAACGCCGCCCAAGGCGGTTAGATGACAATGACGCAGTAGCTGGAGAACTCATTTTAAGCATGGCATTTTTAACCAATTTAGTTTTCAACATTAGGTCTTTTTTCTTGCGCCTAGTTGAAGGAAGAATATTCTTTGCATTATTGTTACCAGGGGATCTTCTTTTTTCAAGGGAATATATCATATTTATTGCTCCTTCATCACCTAAAAGACGATTAATTTCTCTCATTGTCCTTGCTTTAACAACATCATTAGTTTTAATTTCAGGCACAATTTCTTCTTCAGTATTCTCACTAACAACCTCGTCATTGGGAGTTGGTTCCACTTTAATGATTGATTGACGTTTGTCAGTATATGATTTAATATATTGATCAATAGCTATTTTAACTTCAGGTACATCATCAGGTGTTGGTTTCTTACGTTTCAAAGCAGAACCAAGATCATTTTTGGCCAATAGTTTCTTATCAATTTCTATTTTTCTTTTAGCATAAAGAGAATCAAATCTTTTTGGTCTTGAAACTTCTTGAAGCTGTTTTAAAGCTATTTGCCTTTCTAACTCTGGATCCAATTTTGGTTTAGATCTTTTAGTTCTAGTAGTGCTTCGGATTATTTTCTTTTTAATTATAGTTGTTTTTTGTGGTGTTGTAGGTATTGGTGTTGATACTGGCAAAGGAATTGCCAATGGCACATCTGGTAATTGGCTAGCATCTGCTTCAATAGTCTCAAAATCTTCGAGTATAGCAATTAACTCTTCATTAGAAGATATTTTTTCATCATTTTTATCTTCAGACACATTATTGACTTGATGATCAGCTGACTGATCTAAAATTTGAAGAGTATTAGTTATTTGTTCAATATGTTTGGAGTCATTAACTTCTATGGATTCTTTGGAAATATTATTGGATTCCTGAACATCCGGACTTTGAATATTGCTTAAATTATTTTCTATAGATTGTGTTGTGCTTGGTAGTTTAACATCTGGTTTATTATTAGTATCGGGTTTGCTAATTGTTGGTTTACTACTTGTATCTACGTCAGATTTCTCTGATTTTTTATTTGATAATTCATTTTTAGTATTAGATAATTTTTTGGGGTTTTATTTACATCTTTTGATTTCCCATCTGGGGTTTTAGATCCAGAAATGTTATTAGACAGTCTGTGTGATAATTTCATGGAAAAAAGTTTTTCTGGCTTATCAACACGGGTTATTGGATACTTCTGTTGAAACCTTTCAAATAACTCCTTAGCAATTTCATCTTGCGTTACGATCTGGCTTGTCATGTGAATGTAAGGTACTTTAACACCAAATCTAGGTTTTAACATTCGTTTTCCGGAACGAGGAAGTGTTTCTTCGGACAAAGACGCCATATCACGTCCAGCGATATGTTGAGGAATCGTAACAGAAATTTTGTCTTTCGTTAAAACTAACGAACCATCAGCTTTTTTGGTTTCACTAACTAAGCTCTTTGTTTTAATAATTTTATTGTTAACTTCATTAATTTTAACAGCATCTTCTTTATTTGTAGTGGCAGATTCAGAAGTGTCTGCAACGTCATTGGCGATTTTATCAGGTTCTTCGGTTACATTTACTTCATTCACCGGCTCGACAACTTTGTCTTCCACATCGACAATTTTGTCTTCCACATCGACATCCATTCGCGAGTCATCTTCCTTCTCTGCTGTCTGGTCGTCGGAAACGTTGTTCACAGTCGATGCCTCGGCCGGTGCGAGACATCGCCGTCAGCTACAGTATCAACAGACGCACTGCCCTCTTCGTTTGGAATTATTTCGATGACGACGTCGGTGATCTCCATTCGGTCTTGCGAGTCATCTTCGCACGTCTCTATGACATCCATGCCGCTGGCGTCGTCCACGGTCACTTCGTGCACCTCGGGGGAGTCGTCTTCCACACCGTTCGCCTTGTCCATGTCCAGCAGGACGACCTCTTCGCCGTCGGAATGACACTGATAATCGTTAACCTCGACGACTTCCATGGCTGCAGTGCTCGCCCAGCGACGACGAATGATCACAACAACAACAACAACAACAAAGATAATAACCACGGCCGGTGAGCGTTGGCGAGATAAGAACGTCGAAGTTGCGCAAGTCTTGCAGCTGTACTCTACTGGTCACTGGCGTACCCTACAACGGTCGGCGGGACTCGGCACGAGACGGACTGACCACTGGTGGCCACTAAGCGCCCGGCATGTTCGCTTGTCGCTAAACACCGGTTTGTGCGCGCGAGGTGGACGGGTCAAACGTGCGTGCGAGACGGACGGGACGGTAAACGCGTCGCGCGCTAGGCGGGCGGACTGTTCGGTGTCGGCACGCGCTCGAATCTGACTAACGGCACACTCACGTCACTCGTCGCGTCCGGAGATGGTGAAAAACGCCATTTTTAGAGAAGCGCACCGCACGACGAGAGATCGCAAATAACAATAATGTCGCGAACTCGTGATTCGCGATGGAAGACTGGTGCGAGCGAGACGGACGTAATATTGTACGGTAACGCAACACACCGACCGCAGTGGTCTTAACTCTTAAAAACTCGCACGCACACACACGCTCAACAAAATATAACGCACACGCGCATACGCCGCACCACGGAGATAAATAATAATTGTGCGTGTGTAAAATATATTGTATTTGTATACAATATACGGGACAGGACGGAGAGCACACCGTGGCACACATGTTGCACGCGCTCGCCGTTCCGTTGGCACGCCTGTCCCGCCGATGGACTATTCCATTGGGTGTCAAAAGTCCGCGACGCCGAACCGTTTTCGGCTTTTCGTTCGGGCGGGCGGCGGCGCGGCGTGCAAGTTTTGCGCGTCTTGCGGTAAAACGATACACGTTCGACATTTTGAAAATATATCATGTAGATCTGTGTTTATAATACATATAATAATACTATTATCTCAACAGTTGATGACCAATGTCCTGAGAGAAATGTTATAATCAGTGACTCGTCACCGTGCGAGTTTCGAGTACGCACAATATTAATTGAATACCATAACAATGTAAGCACCAGTGGTGCCTTGGCGGACAAATGATTTCGTCGAGAGGGGGGAGGGGATATGTCTGATTTTTAACGCGCACTATTTGATTATTAAAAATAAAGGAACAAATTCACTTTGCAGGCTACTCAATTATTACTCTAACGACAAATCATACTTTTCCTTGTCTTTGAATTGGTAGAGCAGTTTGTGGAAGTGTTTTGAACGACTAAATATTAATTATTTACTTGAAAGTAAAAAAGGTACCGGGTAGACTGTGTGGTATATTTAAAACGTTCGAGTATTAGTAGACATTAGTCAAAGGTTGTAGTTTCTATTACAAACTGGAAACTTGTCAGTTGTTACACTCTATTATTTATTGTTTATTAACTAATAACCACTATTATTCAGTTCTAATATCTTACTAATAGCCTGTAGTGGCTATAGGCAATAATAAAACCCATATTAAAATTCAAAATATTGATTAAGAAAAACGTTTACACATTTTATCTGTGTAAGTCTTATTGAATTACACTGTACAAATAGACTTGGGTACCCATACAATTAGATAAATGCCAGAAAGTCCAGAACTGATTCGTATTATTAGCACCTAATCGATCGTGTCTAGTCTACCTATAACCTATATTATATCTCATAAAGATAAGATTTTGGTTTACGTGGTAAGTAATCGTTTTTCAGTTAACTATAATATACAATTAATAATATTAGGTATATAATATTATAGTTCCAAACATCCAAAAATGTATAATATTAACAGTCAGGAAAAAGTATGATAAAGAACTCCGGTAAAATAATTTTTAAAATGTACTTGAATACTTATTACTTGTCGAAAGTATTTGAAATTAGAATATCAAACATACTTTATGCTTAGGTATACAACCCTGGCCCCAACTCCCAACAGTGTCACAGTTTAGGTACTAAGTGACAGAGTTAGGTGTATCGTTTTTTTGAATTATTTCCAAAACGCTATTTGGTTATTAATGTCTAGAATCATCACGGTTTGGTCGTGGTCTCTCGGCTCCCGTTTATTTTTATTTATTGGTTATTGTTATTTAGCAGGGCCGGATAGTAAACGATTTTAAACCCAGAGATAACAATAAAATAAGCCTATTTTCTTTAAAATAATTTAAATATTTCATTATATTAGATTAATTCGTTCGCGATTAAATAAAATATTTAGTATACTCTATACCTTCTAAGTAGGTACCCACTTAATAAGAAAATATTCTAAAAACAAAAATATCTTCACACACACACACACACAAATATTTATGTAGTACATTTTGTAATGTCATTAGGACATTCGGTTAATATTTAATTAATTTACATTCATAATAATATACTTAAGAGCAGTGGCGTTATGGAATGTTGGAGGGTCAAAGCAATAAAAAAAACAACCGTTTTATTATCTGATACACGCAAAAAAATGAATACAAATTATAACATAGGTATAGATTTCACTAATTGAAATAAGCACATCTTTTTTTATTTAAATTTTTGAATCTATTAGCGTCACCCAGGAGGTTAGCTCTTCATTGCTACCCATTTTTTTTTTGCAACTTATTCAAAAATATTTTTATTATTAGGTACATAATATTATATTAAACCATTAAGTTATTACAAAAATAATAAATCTACTAAAATCAAAAATCACATTTTATTTTATTTACTGCTATCGTATTTATTAATAAATTTTATTTTTTTCCGAAAACGTGGTCCAATGTCATAAATATTTCCTAACATCATTGTCAAGATTAAATTCATTACATTTTTTTTAAATGTATTCATGTTTTTTTACAGTTACGTTTTGTATAAAGATATAACAAAAAATGTTGAACTCGTCTTTATTTATTTTAAATTTACTACATTTAAAATTATCAATTATACCCCACTTTTTACCATGACAGGTTTCGAAAACTTCATTAGTATTCACATTCATTATTCTTACATCTTACTGTACAGTAACTACCTACAGTTAGTAAAACCGAATCAAACTGAGATACTGAATAATCGAAAGAATAAAGAAATTTGTAATCAATAATCATATTGATATAGCCCATACAGGTGTAATAAATATTATAGTCTTCGATCATATATTATGTTAAGCCACACGTTCTCTGATTAGACTAATTATTGATTTACCAGGTAAAATGATAAAATCCCTTTATATATATTTATATGTGTTCAAACGTAAGTTGTGTCTATTTGTACCAAAACGTGTTACCCGTATTGGCTTTTAGGTCAATGTGCATGTGTCTAAACGTCCAGCTCTCAAAATAATACGTCAATGGGGGGGAGTGGGTGGCCCAGCCAACCAAAATATTTACAGGCCACCAAATTATATTGTTAAAATACCCAAGGCTAAAATAATGAAATTGAAAAAAGGTGGGTAAGTGGATGTCGCTCTGCTGTACAGTAGGTTACAAGTGGATCACTGTAATGGATGGTGTTAAATTTGAATTCAATGATATAATATAATAATTGTATAAGTAAAACGATTCTGAGCGAAAACGGTCAGTCAGCCTATGATATTACCA
Organism: Sitobion miscanthi; assembly: GCA_008086715.1. NCBI lineage: Eukaryota > Metazoa > Arthropoda > Insecta > Hemiptera > Aphididae > Sitobion > Sitobion miscanthi. Next base: position 8,890,968 of record CM017800.1, on the reverse strand, counting down.
AGTATATTTGATGATATTATTGTGAATAAAGTAATTTATATATAACCTATTTACGTGGAGCCTTGTTTTCAATTTTCAATCCTTAGCTATAAAAGTTGAACATTTTATAAATTTTTAACTACAAAATAATTATTAAATTATAAATTTGATAAATGTTGTCAAAATATGAACTTTAAATGCTTATAAAAAAGAATAGTGCCTATGTATTTTTAACATTTTTCAACTACTATAAGAATGATGTATCAGGAGCCTTATATTAAATTTTCACACTTTTTACCCAACAAATACAATTTTAATGATATTTATAGAAAAAAAACTAAAACAAATGAAAACTGACAATGTTCGTTAACAGCTCAAAAAAAGTCAAATTATTTTCAAAATGTTATCGTGTATAGAAAATGCTAATATAAACATTCAGTCAAAATGTCATGTACCTACCTACGGTCATTTGTTTTAGAGTTACACCAAAAACCAAAATCGATTTTCTCGAAAACAGATTTTGCGTAAAAATTCCTGATTTTCCTTAATTTTTCTTTTGTGTTTCACGTCGCTTTTGAAAACTACAGAGAAATGTTTACTTTTTACCCCCCAAAGTACCAACTAGATTCACTTTCCTATCAGAAAACTTACTATTGAAGAAAATCCAAGCACTTTTACTGTTCTAAAAGGTGATGACAGACACAAAAAAAACACTCATCATTGTAAAATCAATACATTCATCGCTCCGCTCAGAATCTAAAATGTCTATTAAGATATTTGTTATTAATTATTATTAATTAATTATCTTTAATGCTGTGTTCTCACGACGATTACAAATGATGAACATAACCGCTTGTAAATTATCGTATCAGATGCATTTCTTTTTTTGAACAGTATGGTCTGATTGCCAGAACTCAGAATAGAAATCGTTCATCGACACTCGTCGTCTTCGTCGTAGGGTGTAGGACAGAATGCATCTCTTACTCAACACTATAATATAATATAATATATATGGTCTTACTCTATGATGCATCTATATTGTGAACCCACATTTCTATTTCATTAATTCGGTATTTCCCTTCACGGCATCATTATTTGGTTAGCGATGGTTAGTTTGGTACCACGATAATTATTATGCATTTATGCATATTATACGCAATAAAATACGTACAGTAGGCACAGTATTGGTACCTGTTTATAATCCATAAATATAATTATATAAATACAATCGCTGATTTCCTACTATAACCAACTATAACAAATAATACATTAAGTATAAATTATTGATGAGTTTACTAGAGGTCTGGAGAAATAGCCGCGATTCATAGTGTAGCAATAGCATTTAAAACAACTCGGTAGAGTATACACATTTCCTTCAGGTATCAGGTAAACATAATGTTGACCCGGGAGGGATTACTATAGTTATATAGAGTTTTTACCATATATAATCGGGAGTTTACCACCCGTCTACTGTACACTGTACACAAAACTATACACAATAGCTCTAAGGTTAGGTTATGCTCTGCAAATGCATTACAGTTAACGTGTCTTAACAGCATTTTGTCTTGATTTTAGTGTTAGTTTAATCGTGATCAATTTGAAAATAGTAGGTATTAATGTACAGCCATACAAGGGCAAGTTCTTAATAGTTAGACTCCTATTTTCCAACAGACGACCTGCAGTGACCACTAAGGTCTACTTACCGACTAAGATTTTAGTCCGTGTTAACGACTAACCATTAATGACAACCACTAACGACTATATACCTATAAAGACTATGGAGAACGGACAAGACAATCATTATAATATTATAGCCCTCCGAGGAACGAACTATGAAGTACAGTCTTATACTCTTATATGGGTTGGACTGTTGGAGGGGTAGCAGTGTAGTACTCATCCATGTATAATATATTGCATGAATATTTTATTTTATATACGTAAAATCGATTAGTAGGTGTATTAAAAATATATGGCATCGCGACAAATTCTTATTATAATTATAATATGGTAATCGGTCAAAATATCCAAATTTATCCGTTTTTACGAAAATTAATATATATTACACTTTACTACTTTCTAATAAAATTCGATCAAATATCAAATTATTTAATTAGCTCGTTTATAGCAATATTATCACAAACATTAGTAAAATACTCAAATAATATAAAATAAAATGTATGGTTAAAATTTAAAACAATTTTCAAGCATTTTGACCCAACGAATAAAATTCTATAAATAAAAAAATTATAATAAAAAAAGAAAAGGATGTATAGGAACTATTCCGGTTTCTATATTATATTTCTATATCCCCCCCCCCCCCCAATACACCCCCGAGTTGAGCTTTTAATTGATGTTGGAAGCTATAATAATAATTTAAAAAAAATTAAATATATATAAGGTGTATTCCGCGAGGATTTACCCATTGCGATATCTCCTGAGATAATAAATATATCATAAATCTGTTTTTTTTATTAGACTCACAGAGACAAGGACTGCACATACTTTATTTTTTAACTTAATTACCTACATTGTTTGGTAAAAAAGTTGTAAAAGTTATTTTTTTATTGTTTATTTTTGAAACAGTTGCAGAGACCTCTAATATTCTAAAGTAAAAATATATTTAATGATGGGTACTTACCAGTAAACGCTTGAAAATATTTTTAGTTTTTTACGAATACGAGCAGTGCACGAGCTACCTACTTCCATTCTCCTTCGACGTACGTGGGGCCGCTACAATGCAATGGACTCAATAGTACTAGAGAGGTAGATCTTGGTGTAGGGAAACTTTGCAAAAACATACGCCAAAGATTTGTGCGTCTCGCTCAAACAGTTCCGGCGACAATTTAATTTTTGAGTCGAATGTAGATGTCGGTCACAAAGGATTAGGCAGTCGTTCCGGACGTTATTGGTGCAAAGAACGCTACGCCGATGAGAAGAACGAGAAGATTGAAAAACAGTTTTTCAACCATATAAAAGATAGGTATTTTACAAAAAAAATAACTTACTTATGAGACTGATAGGAACGGCGGGCTGGGTAAACGAACACAGCGCAGTTAACATGCCCGCACCTAGAGCGCAGCACATAATTATTCATAACTATAGTAATTATTGTTCTGTGTTCTATAACTATAGGTATATACCCTGTTCAAAATAAGAAGCGCATAGGCGGCCACGGACAAAACCGGTGTTGTTACGTAAATCTGTGCTCTTCTTATTTTGAACAGGCCATAGTATATGACAAGGCCAGTGAATAAACAAGTCCATTAAATGAACACTTCGCAGTTTTCTTTAAATAATAGGGCATATATCGGATTAATACAGTGATGTATTTAGCTTAAATCTATGTTGAGCTTAATAAAGTAACACTGTACATTTTACTATCGTTGAAGCATTGTTCAATTTATAACACGAATACACGATTAATTATATACTTAAGATATTATACTATAATCGTGATGTACAAGCATAACACGTTTTCGCTCCATTTATTATCACCGTTCACCATGGTTGTTATCAAATTGTTTAATTTGTTACCTATTTTTTTTTTTATTTTGTTATTAACGTTTTGAAATTTATCCATAAATGCTCAGTCAAGGTAATTTTCGTTAGAGTTAATCTTTTAATACATATATCAAATTGGTTTTAACCATTTTTCTTATTTTTATAATTATTTAAATGCTGTTCAAGCACTGGTGTTTTCAATCGACAAAAATCCATTAAATAAACAATGTTCATTAACTGGTTTTATTTGTTGTATCCAGTAAATGACCATTGTTTATTTACCGGGTTTACTCAAATTTTGAACCTTAAGTCCTGTGAATGGACCCTTGACATTTTGGAGAAAAAAAATGGGATACATTTCTTCTAAAAAACTACTCGGTAACTAGTTTTTTACCAAACTATAATATATCTTATCTTATAAAAAATAGTAAAATAGTAAAGTAGGTAAAAAAAGAATATAATAAAATAGTTTAAATCAGTGTTCATTTACATGGTATTTGTTCATTTACAAGGAAATATTGTTTTTTTCTTTTTTTTTAATTGACTTTTTAAAAACATAAATTGTCTTAAGATATACCGTGATTTTCTGTTTTTGTCGAACACACGCGTGACATAGTATTTTAGACGTGTTTTTTGCCAAACATTCATATTGATCTATTGAAGCAATATCTGAAAACAGATTTGAATTTGTCGTCAAGTATACTTGAAATCTACTTTTCCACATGTTTGATATCATCCTCTTAATTCCTAAAAATGTCATATTAAAAAAGAGTATTTAAAAATTGTTACATTTTAATTTTTGAAAAAGTTAAAATCAAAAAAGTGGAAAAGTTGATTTCAAGTAGCTAAGTTGACGTCAATTTCAAATCTGTTTTTAGAATTCTTATCAATTCATTAGATCAATTGGTATGTTTGGTAAAAAAACGTCTAAAATGTCACGAGTGTGCTAGACGAAAACAGTCAATCACGGTATCGAATCCCTTTAACATAATAAATATGTGACTTTTATGTTGCATAACATTTTGATGTTGAATAAAATTAATATATTTTGTGTCCAGAAATTCTCTGTTACATAAAGTTATGAAGTTAAAAGTTTAAAAAACCTTATGTGTTCATTTACTGACCCTCTTATCCGAAATGACCGAAATACTATCACAAATTATTTGATTTTATTAATGACATATAAAATATACTCTCTGATTAGCATTATTGCTATAATATTATTATTATTATATATTACCCTCTTTTTATTTTTTATCATCAGAAGTTTCACCTCATTTATATTTTGTAATGTAACAGACAACCTATGAGCTCGGTCGACATTCCTACATGGGATCCACGCGACTCGGCTCACAAGCCACCACGAAGTATCCCCCTACATAGTGAGCATGGGAGTAAGCACTTCCTAAAAATGTTCAAATGTCACAAGTGGATTTAAAATACAAAAATAATCGTTCTAGTTATTTGTATATGTATTTATTAAATTGAGCGCTTCAAATTGTAATAAAATACATATTTGTATAAAATAACTACCAATATACAACACTAATTATCCATGACTTTTATTGATAGGTAATAAAAACTAAAAATTAATAATATTTGAAATATTTACTATGCATTTATGTAGTCAGTTGATGTATGCAAAGTTTGTTTTCTCCATCTTAAACGTACGGCATAGGAAATTTTTGTTCACTGGTTTCAATAGCGTGATGTTATATTTGTTGATATTAGAGTGAATAAATTGACCTATTATCAACCTTTTACATAAAAACATTATCTGTGCTCAAGCGTCGGCTTTTATTCGATATTTTAGTTTTCAAGATATGAGCATTTTTGATTCGTGATATTACACATAGGTACCCATATCCATCTTGGAAATTTAAATATCTAAAATCGACGATGCTTAAGCAGAGAAAATATTCTTTCCAAAAGTTTGATTGTAGATAAATTCACTCTAATATCAAAACTAACAAGTAACAACACACTATTGAAACAAGTAAAAGAAAATTTGCTATGTGTAAGACGGAGACAATAAATGCACGAGTAGCGTACTCATAAACACTCGGGATTTAATAGGTTCTGGTCAGTGATTATATTGAAAGACTTAATTCTATAATTATAATTTATTATACTTAACAGCAATTGGTTCAATACGGGACTGTCGGAACTCAAATCTCTAAATGAATAAATAAATGCGCTTGCGCTATAAAAACGTTTTGGCGCTAGCATAAGAAGAATGTAAACAAAAAATAAATATATACTAGAAGAAACAACATTGAAGTAAACTAAAAATATTATAAAATAAAATTCAATAGACACAACTGAACATTCAACAGATTATTACCTACGTCAGTTAAGTATATAAATAATTAGTCTACCAGCTATTTTGGTTTTAAGTTTTAAGTAAATAGTAAATACATTCTGGTCAGTTGAAGCTTCGAATGAAACTGCATCATCCGATCTTCAAAGAATATTAAGTTTAATTACTCGATACGCATAAAATAATTTATCTTCATACTAAATATGTGTTTGATTATCTATTAGATAAGTATATAATATAAGTATAGCTAACGATTTAAAATTATTATACAGTACTAAACTATATAGTGTCTGAAATATAATAAATAAAGTTCAATGGTTTATGGTTTTTAGAATATATTAAAATTTGGCACTTATCAATGTTAAGGCACCTAACCAATATACAAATGTAAAAACAAAGATTGAATTTCGCTATTTTAATAATTTGTAATTTTATTAATATGTAAGTATATGTTAATTCTTATCCTGCCAAAAACATAATATCATAATATATCTTGGAAAATATTGAAAATATTACCGTTTTGATATTTTAGGAAGATATTTATAACAGTTTTAACGTACAGAAGTTAGAGAAGGTATACCGATTACATATTATAGTAAATCAAGATTTCAGTATACTTAAGGATCTTATTTTGAATTACTTACATTGTTTATGCAATTTAATGAGTGCCCTGTGGAGATATAAACTTATATTTTTCAAATAAACTAGAAAAATTTCGATGTATAAAAATCAAAATTTTAACAAGTAGGTAATTTCCAAGTTGTTAAGCTTTAAGCAGATACTAAGGATAATGATCCACGATAATAGGTTTATTAGGATATATGGAGTCTATGATGATTTAAAAATCATACTAATAATGATTTACACATTAAAATCTTATTATTTGTAAAAATTGCCCGAAGGTGTCTGCACTAAACAAAATGTTACATATATAATCGGGCGTGGTAGAAACCACGTGACCTTGAACTTAACATGGTATATGGTGTTCGCCAGGTCAAGATCGTGACATACCTACACAAAAACTGGTTGCAGTATTATACACACACTATATACGATTATTTTGTATAAATGTATATTAAAAGTGATTTTGGACGGATAACACGAGATAATACGATAGTTACGCGCACGCGAATATCGAACCTTATTCCGATCGCGAGTTTTCTACGTGCATGTCTGTATTCCCACAGGCGAGCAGTGGCATGACGAGCTTGAAAACGTTCAGAGGTAAGTATAATAATATATTTCACACACCCAAAAACCTGATAAACGGATATACCGTCATATGACGGCGAATGTAAATTAAAATCATTTTAAATACCAGTTGTAGTAAATACTAAATAGTTATACTAAATTATTATCATCCATTGGCCGCATTACCCAATATCAACTCACCCACCACCCCTTAAAAAACTCAGAGGCAGCAGCTGCGCGCGCTTACCAGCTCTATTTACGCACTATCGCACTATATATACGTACAAAACCTTAAGCCAATAATATTGACTTTACCGTTCAACTGCACACGTGAATACAATTAAGTGTTATAGCCAATGTCGACATAAATACGAGTTAAGTGCATACACAGGTCTCAGTGTTCGCATGATAACCGAACTATACGTGCGCAGTATCGTCGTTAGTTATGTAATTTAACACCGCTTCGAATGAACAATGGACTTCCCGGGGAGTGTACAGTCGTTCGTGTAAATAATATCATCGCATATCATCGGCCACACACCCACACGGAGACTGCTGATCAGTCACCCGTCGAATAAGAACGCGATCGATGTCATGAACATATCCGACATCATCATTAGAGCTATTTAATCATAACATAATTTTGTTTATAGCATCATTTTATTGTTACTTATTTATAAATTATTTTTACATGTCTACATCGCACTGAATGATACTTCGTCGATGCCATTGATTTGAAATCACGATCTTAACCATCTAAAAATTCACATCCAAACAAATCCCGATTAACACGTACAATTATGGCGGTTTTCGTAAGCGATTTGGTTTCCAGATCGATTTTGGTTTTCTTCAGTTTCGCAGTGTTGTCCATCCGATCTGAGACCTGTAATTTTGTCACACATTTTCTCACGAACAATGGGCTGTACACGCTAAACGCAACCGATTCGGTCATGTTTCTCCCCACCGATTATAGTTACATAAAAGCCGAATGGGAAAACTCTTGCCCGACCGGAAATTGCACTACTGCCAACGAGATTCTCTACGGAAACGAGAGGATAACGTCGCTTTCAAAAACCGATTTACAAATAAAGGACGAGGAATTGACCAACGCGATTTATAACAGTTTAGTCGGCAACACGCTTTTGAATGACGTAATTATCGTGTTTCCCAACAGGTATGTAGTCAGGACAAACTCCGAAAAAATGATCATCTTCTCGATAAAAATCGGCTTCGATGTTTCTATTGTGAGCCCAAAATGCGATACTAATGCATTTCAGTATAAATCGACTCTGTCAAAAATAAAAGGGTTGGTTTGTGTGAGTAGATTTTCCTCCTCCGACGGCAGAAATAAGATTAAATGTGATAATATCACTTTGTTTTTAATCCCAATCGTAGAAAATGGTAAACTTGACGGTGAGACAAAATGCGATAACAGACGTAAAGATAACGTACAAGTAGCAAAACATTCAGCTGCTAATAAGCTGAAATATGTGTAAAATTATTCTTGTACCTACTATGTTAATTTTAATAATATTTAATATAATTATTTTTAAGTAACATATACAAATAAACCATATAATACCTATTATTATATTGCCCTATCAAATAATAAAATAAATTATGTATACAAATTAGAATATATATTTTAAAAATATTTTACAGTTTATCAAATATTTATGATTTTAAAAGCATTATGTAAATTAAAATATACACGACATTTCAATTAATTAAAAACAAAACGAAAATTTCGAATAAAAACGGCTTTATATTATACCAAATACCTGTGAGTATGTATATATTTATACCTATATATCTGTGGCGTATATATAGTATGGCAAAATTTAAAACATACCTACTCATAATATATTATATTATATATATAGTATACATTATGTCACACCTATTTTGTTCCTCCTAAGTTAACTATAAGTTAATCGCAAATAAAAATTGGTATTTACCACGTGTGTGTTGATCGCAGATGGCATGGTACGTGTTTTTGTCACACATTTCTGACGGGAGGCGACCGTTATTATTGATTGGTGTTCTGAATTTGAAATATTTCAAAATTGAAAATTTCCATCTTAAAGAATTATTTAAATTAAAAAAAAACTCGGGAATAGTAGGAAAAAACCATTTTTTCAGAAAATTAAAAAATTGTATTTTAATTAAAATAATGAAAATTTAAAAAAAAATTAGTAAAAAAAATAGTTAAAGAAACCTGTCATTGTCATTTCACATTTGTCAATACGGTGAACGTATCATTGTACTAATACTATTAACTATTAATATTGTCGACTAGTAAGTATTTCATAGTTTTAATATTTTTTAAACTTAGTGAGTAGGTAAAAATGAAATAATATTTATAACTACATAATAAATACCTAATATATAATCTTACAAATTATAATTATTTATAAATAAAGTAAAAATCCGCAAGATTCATCTACTATACGTCTATACAGACATTAAGTGATAGTATACTAATTTATAATGATTATAAACTATCATTATTTATTGGTTTGTTTCCACTTATAATTACTTTTTCAATTCTTTAGGAAAACATTTTTTTATCATGAAATTTTCCAATTGTTCCGGAACATCCCATAGCACTAGAAGTTTTTGTGCATAAACGTCGGGACCTGGTGCACATTTCTGCACAAACAATGCACAAATGTTTAGCACTTTTAAAATTTCAATTTTTTAAAATAGGAGGGCTATTGAAAAGAAACATCCCCTTTTTGGGATAGCGCTGGAAGTTTTTGTGCACAAACGTTTGGTACATTCAAACATCAAAATATTCAATGTGGGGGAACTACCGTTCCAATGGTCTCCATTTTGTTTTTGAGATAGAGCTTTAAGTTTTTGCACAAACGATGCACAAGCGTTTGGCGTGGTCAGTAGTTCAAATTTTGAAATTGTGGGCCATTGAAATTACCCCCATTGAAATGGACCTGTTCTCCAAAACGGCCATTACAACAAAAACAACAATATTTATCGCAACAATAATTTACGATAACCTGCCTAATACCATTGTTGTGTATACTTAATCTATGCTTGTATACGTCCGCATAATATAAGCGAACACGTTAAACGCCAAAAACCTGTTTATAAATTACAGTACACTGTAATATTATTTTGACTTGACCTTGTGTTCGGCGATAATGGTTTTCCCCCCAGCTGGAAATTTAACATAGTTTATACATAGGTATATATAGTAGGTATAGAGTATTTTATATTGTACGCGAAATCGTTCGTGTAATTATTGGACAGAAAATCCAATTAAAATATAACATAAGCCTGAGTAACATACTTGAGTGCTACAGTCGTGTTTGGTTATAAATACCAGTACCAAGAATAAAATATCAAGTTATTAGTGTTAGTTTAGTATTAGTGTATAGTCAAGTTACATCAGTAAGCTATTTTCTGATTTTCCTATTAAATTCAAACATTTACATCTCCAACTTTTCCCGAAAATATCCAACACCTGGAAGAACTTTCAGGAACAGCACGAACCAACTGTAAGTATTTATAGCAGATAGCTGTTATACTTTTTACCTATCGTATAAGTTAATACCTACCATTTTAGGGGTTCACACTGATCTGTTTTCAAAAGTAACACTAAACTCAGTATGACATTTCTCCGTCAGGTCAAAACAGTTATAATTTGTTATGACTGATCAAAACAATCATAACAAATACCTAATTGGTAAACTGCAACTCGCAAGCCTTTGTGTAACAAAATAATTTTCTGATTTACTGTAAAATAATTATATTTATTACTTGTGTTGTACTTTTTGGAAAATAGGTATTACGTTTTTTTAATTTATACGAAACATAGACAGAACAATGTGCAGCTATATCAAAATAATAAAATCAATGCATTAAATTATATCAGTGTTTAATGAATTGAGTAATTTCTAAAAAAAAAATTTATATGGAAAAAATGTATTGCAGACAGTTCTGAAGGTGATGGCATCAAAATCAGGACACATACCGATTGCTGAACATAGTGGTCAATATCAGAGTTTGGATAAAAATTAATTCCTGTTGAAGATATAATTCACAAAATAATATTATATTAAATTATAAAATAAAACATACGGAAAGGAGAATTGTATACTCGCAATTCGATTAAAAGGTATGTCACTCAACCATTAATCTTTCATTACATGGTACTAAGTGATAATTAGTTATAACATACCTGTATTTGTAACAGTAATAATAACAATAAAACAATCATATTTTGTTAGTTAAAACTCAGTTTACAAAATACGTAGGTATTAATTATGATTTTTTTAAATTATTTATGTTCAGTTTTGATCTTTATCAATTTACAGTTTCTTGTTAGATCAGAAAATTGTGATTATATAACAAATTTTTTTATGAAAAAAAATGTATTCGTATTTAAGTCAGTGGAATCCGTACAGTTTCTTCCAATCGAATATAAAACCACAAGTTTTGGATTCTTTCCATTGGATTTTGGAAATACAACTGTATACCCTAACCTTATTACATATAAAGATAAAGACGTTGAAACTCTATCAGACACTGAATTGAAAATTAGCAATGAAGATTTGATGAGCGCTGTTTACAAAAGTCTTATTACTGATGAACGTTTACATGATGTAATAAGTGTTTTTTCAAATAGATATGTGGTTAGGATTGGTTCCAACAACGTGAGGGTCTTCACATTTAAATTTGGCGTTGATGTTGAAATTGATCATACGAAATGTGAGATTGATCAAATACGGTTTATCAAATCAGTAATTAAAGGAATGATTTGTAAGACCTTTTACGTGTCTGGCGTGAGGTATAACATTAAATGTGAAACTATCACATTTAGTTTACTGCCTATTGACGAAACTGGTAAACTGGAAGTAGAAACAAAATGTAAGATCTAATTTTTGTTTTTGGCTGCAAGACTTTCTGTGAAAATGTGAACTTACTGACATTTATGACGTTTTTGATAAGTGATGTATCGTTAAATCGTTTACATATTATAGGTAATTGTATTAATTTATTATATTTAAGACAAAACTGTACGGACTCGATAGTTTGAAATACTATATCAATAGACGAGTGGGGACTGGAGACTGGGGAGATATTATTAGTGGATAGTAGTTATACAAAACACAAAACCCATTAGGTAATATTAAAAAATAATATAGGTATAAATACTATTAACACCTAATTCCTATAGTATACTGTACGGTTATAGAGGCATAATATTGGTGAATTGTAAAATAATTCTAAATCCTCCTACTAAAGTAAAAATTGAAAATATTGTCCGTATATTATTGAAAATGCGCCACTCTTTTACATTGATCGTCTCAAAGCCGCATAGTTTGAGAAAAAGCTATGAAGTTCAAAAATCTACTGTATGTGGGAGTTAACTATAACTTTATGCTCACGTGATACGTTTCATTAATCACTATACCACGGTTGCTATAGCCAACTATAACACCTTACACCACCTACTTATGTTCATGTATATATATATATTCACTCATTTTAAGATCATTTTTCAATATCATATATTTTTGATTGTATATAAAATATGACTAAACACAAAATAAATATTCGTTTTAAATTTAAAAACAAAATCTTTTATACCTATCTACATTTTAAACTTCTGTACTTACATATTCGTAAATACTAAGGACCGGATTCCCGTGCAATTGCATCTTTTTATGGCGTGTTCTAAATTAAGAGATGTAGATTAATTTAAAGAAAGTTTTATGTTGCACAAAATTGCACGTTTCTGGTTTTTTTTATAAAAATGTACTTTTGTACAAATATTTTTGTATTTTTGTATTATTTTTATCGGCACTATATTATGTTGTTATACAAAGTATTGGACTTTTATATCTAACAATATAATTATAAATATATATATATATCGATATAATATGACCTAATTAAGATAATGACTAGTAAGTAGGTACTAGGATAGTCGATAGATTATCGATTACATATACAGTACCTATACACATATAGTACTAGTCTATCCGTGGCTGTCGTAGTCAACTCATGTTTTATACAACAATTTTATAGTTGATACTTATTACTTGATATTATTTAATTTAAAATGCCGAAAATTAGTAGTAGCCATTGTTCTAAAATAAAGTGTTGGGTCGAAAAATATCCAGAATTGAAAACATAGGTGGGGAACATGGTTAGAAGCTGCTTTGTCTTACTCTGAAAATTTCAGTAAATTTAAAGAATTGGTATCTAATATAGAAGATTATGCCCAATCTGTCCAAAAAGTAAAATCCATTTTGAGTACTACATCAATTATATCTGATTTAACATTTATTCGATCACATTTGTCCGAGTTGCCAAATTTAATTACCTAAAACAAAATTCTTTTCTAAATCATCAATAAAAAAAATAGTATTAAAATTAAAATTTGAAGTACCTATAATGAAAATTTTATTTTTACACATTCTTTAGATTTTAGCTGCACAAAAACCCGGTCTTTAATTATAACCATGCAATTTATTTGTTTATTTTTTATAATTTATACTATATACTGAGTACAATTACTAAATACCATATTTATATTATGTTTTTAATCACCATTTCATAATATTGTATCGTTTTTATATTAATGTCTATCCCGTTAAGAACGGTACTACCACCAGATAGCTTCGCTGCTCTTATAATTGTAAATGTTTATATATTTTTTTCTCACCCTCTAAGAACCTATTTGCTTATTGTATATTTTATTTTGTACTGGTTTTAAAAGTTAAGTTTTAATAAAATATGAATTCCTGTCAAATGTGTTATTCAATACATTTTACATATTATAATACACACTGTTATAATATAGGACATACAAAATATGTACTTATTATAATTATTAATTATTATTTACAGAAATCGTCAAAACATGTAAATCATTGTCGTAATAACTATTATAATTAAAATATATATATATATATAATTTAATGTATTGTGTAAAAAATATTGTTTGCCACCTTTGTTAAATAGAAAAACCCAGACGTCTTCAACATAATAATAGTATTTTTATTTCAACAACAAAATGGGTATACGATTTTAAGATTTTTAAAAACAAATTATAGTTCTAACTTCTGACCTTCACTTTAACGTCGTCAGTCATCACCTACTAATTATTAACATCATACTCAGTTATGTTGTTCAATCATGTTTGAACTATAACTGAATAAACTTTGAAAACTCTTTTCCGTTAACGTATACCAGTGATACCCGTGTTGACATTCACTCGCTACGCTCGGACAAAAAAAATCGAAATATCCCTCGACTTGCTATGCAACACCACTTCAAATTGGTCTCAGGGTAACCATCGTATATCCACTCTTAATAACGACCTTAATTTTATAACGACTATTCAATTTAAATATATAATATTTAGGTATAATACGTATTGAGAGTGGATGTACAACGGTTACCCTGTGACCAACTTGAGGTGGTGTTGCATAGCAAGTCTGACGCCCCCCTCCCCCCAAAAGGGGTATCTTGTAAAGTAGAAAATGGTATACGTATAACGGAAAAGTTAAACTTTAACATTTTAAACGGTTATATTGCAATGCACGCATGCATGCGATATTTTATTTTTTTTATTATCATCGTTATAAACATGAACACTATAATTCTTTGATTACCGTGTTACAATTTTTTTTCATAAAATAATATGTGAAAATAGAATTAATTATTACTGAAAAACATATTATTTCAAAATATGAAATAAAAATAAAAATACATTAATTGCTCCGCTCAGATTCTAAAAGTGTTGTAGTTTAGAAACAAAATATACAGGGTTATCTATTGAATATATATATATGGAGAGTAGAGACAATAAAGTACCTATATTATAATGGCATTTGCTTATTATTTTATCCTAGTGTCTAAGGACAATAATTTAAGGTGGCTGTTTACTTTTTTAGTCTTACTTCACAAGAAAAAAAATCAAATGCTACAATTAAACATAATAATACCTAACCTCTTAATAAAATGAGATAAAAAAAAGTGTATTTATGTCTACATTCTATGTAAGTATATTTTTGATTTTTAATTAAATTATATTTATTTTTTGTATTCATACATGTACATATACATTAAAAAGTATTATAGTAAGGACTTTTTTGGGGTCAAAATCACATAAATGTGCGGTTTTAGGTTTTAACCTATCAAAAGTGTGCGGTTTTAGGCGTCGACGTGCCCGGGCCGGAGGACAATGGACATAGTGGTGGCGATAATTTGTTTTTCCTATGGAACGACTATTTAAAATAAGTACTCACCCATACATTTGTCCAGTGTTAATGTGAAGTAGGTATTTTTACTTAATCTATTATAATAATATATGTATTAAACAAAAATAACAACGGCTCGTGGTTATGTTGGGTTAGGTTAGGTTTGTCTACATCGATTCGTAATAGTATACGTAGTCACGTAGACGAAAAATAGGGCGAGAATTATAATATTATGTGTAAAATAACTGAACAGATGAATCTTTTGTACTTTACACATGAAACTAAGAAAAATCCTAGTTTAGGTAATATACGTCTCCATACAGACGAAAAAAAGGATCAGGTTTTCGTATACCAGACGGCCACACCTGTGGGTTGACAACCGTTGTTTATTATTGATAACTCGTGTGTATTCAACAATTGAAGATACCTGTTTTCTTTTTTGGATTTTAATCCGTTTTTTTTTACATACACAAACATAACTCATATAATATGCAAATAGAAGCATCGTACAGACATCCGAAAAGCTAGTCTGTGAACTATAGTCGAGAACATATTTTATCACGATTTTATTGCTTCATGGTACGCACGGCTGTTAATGCCGAGTAAGATTTGAATACAAAAATTAGTATTTGTCGTACCTACTATGAATTATTAGTATATACATTTAATAATACAATTAATAACGTTAATAATGGTGCATAATGTGAATAATGGTGCATAATGTACATCATATAATATGCTACCAAGTAATATACCTAATACATCGACGTAAACTAGTTTTTAGAAGATTGGGCTGCAATATTCAAACCGAGTTTGATATAAATACGAGTAGAGTACATTTTATTGTTAGTAACAATAAGTGTACAATTTGTACAAGTTCATCATAACATATATAGCAATAACAAAGTTTTCGAACTGTCAACGAGACTTCAAAGATAAAAAAATCAACTGTGAGTATTTTCATTAATAGCTATATTGAATTGTTACAATAGGCAAAATCTAGTACTATACATTAGATTTAAAAACAACATCAAATGCCATACATATTTTTCTCAGCCAATAACAAATAATATATTAATGTATCTTTTAGTAAATCATGTCTAAAAAAATTATGAATAAAATCATAATCATAATATCTTATTACGCTCAAAATCTGAGTCAAACGATTTATGATACGAACATATCAGCGTACAACTGAGTAAAGTAAATAGTAAATACAATTTTGTTTCTATTGATTAAATAATGGTTTTTATAGTAAATTTATCTTGGGTTTTTATTTTGATAAATGTTGTATTGCATGTTTCATCGGATGATTGTAATTTAATTTCAAATTATATAGCGAGCAAAAATCTATTTATAATAAATACAAATGAATCTATAGAGTTCATTCCTTCCGGATTATAATTAAAAGAATCTGAGTGGGAAGAAGTAGATCGTAACTCTACATTCACTAATAAGGTTGATTATAATGATGACCAATTCATAGACAATCTCGCAGAATCTGAATTAAATATAAGTGATAATGAACTGACCGATGCCATCCACAAAAGTCTCGTTGAATCTGAACTTTCAAATGATATTATTAGTGTTTTTCCGAACAGATTTATTGTTAGAACTGAAGAGACCACAAAAGCCACAGTCTATTCTATTAAATATGGAGCTACTTTTAACATTAAAATTAAAGCAAAATGTAAAAAGTATCAAATGAAATAACATTTTTCTTGTTTGAATGGGTTAATTTGTAAAACTTGTTACGCCTTAGGCAGAAGATTTAGCTTTAAATGTCATCAAATGTTTTTTATGGTCTATAGTCGATAACGGTAAAATTGATGGCGAGGTAAAATGTGATGTCTAAACTTTTTTTTTGTGTAACACTAAATATATATAAACATTTTTCTTTTTATGAAGGGTTCAAGGGATTTAGGGACGTATAAAAATGTATTGGTACCTAAGTGGAGTTTTAGTAAACACCATTATTTTTAAAAATTAAGTTTAATTTAATTTGATTTTAGTTCAATGTTTTATTAGTATTATTAATTTTTTTAACATAACCCCATTAAGTAAAGTCCGTACAATATAATACCTTGAGTAGAATCAAAAAATAATTAAGTGGTAAAGTACTGTAATGTAAAGTACTTAAGTCATATTTGTTAATATCACGTGAATAATAAAAAAAAATGCGCGTCACGTACCACACCTCGCGAATCGTTTATATCAATATAGTATTAGGTACAACTTATACTTATTTCAACACACAAAAGAGTGAAAATTTTTTTAGAAATTAACTGAATCTAACGGATTAACTGATTACTATTACAATAGATATATCTGATTCATGTGGCAGTCAAATTCGCTCAAATAAACTGCCTTTACCTATAGTTAAACAAATACAATTAAAACATGTACTTAAATCAGAATAGACATTTTTATGACGAGTGACTTTAACGACGCATGCGCTATTGTGCGAGTGGTACGGTGGTTGAGAATCATCAACGCAGCAAATTTATGTGAATAATAATGTTTTAATGTTTATAGACAGGAATCCCCAAGCGGGTTCACGGATCATAGACAATGTTTTCAAGTAAGTTAGTTTGGCTGGTCAGGGTAGATAGATTATTTTTTATACCATGCTCAGGGGAGGGGGGAAGGTTAGGGGTTAGGGCCTCCCATTATCTTTTTTTACCGACCTCTAGAAAACCAGTTATCAGTTATATTATTACAGCTGTTTAGAGTTATTAATTTTATTATCTGAGTCAACAAGCTTAAAATTTAATACGAGGCTACTAATATATTCTTACAATGGCAGTTGAAAATTATTAAAAATACAGTCATAATTTTTTTTTTAAGCATTTAGTTTGAATTTTGATGAATCACGTAAAAACCATGAAAATGTGCAAATTATTTTGAGTTATAAATTCGTAAACATTTTTATTTTTAAATCCAACTATCAAAGATTTGATAATTTAATACAAGATTCCTCATAATAAGTTTGTCTACCTTTAACAAAAAAAAAAATGAGCGTTTGAAGTTCAGATTTTCTTATGTTGTATTTTTTTTATATATAATAAATAATATACAGGGTTAGGTTAGGTTAGGTTAGGTGAAAAAGTTAAAAAATATATTTTTTTATTTAATTATTTTAAAAAACGAAGATAGCCATTTTGTAGAGTTAATTTTTCTGAAAATATTGACGTTTCAATATTTTGATTTCATTAATCTCCTGATTTTTAATATTTTTTCTAGTTTCTAGAAAACTAGCGAACTATTTAATACCATAGTGGTATAATCATGTAGTCCACGACCACTAATTCGCATTTTTTTTCAAAACTAGAAAAAATATTAAAAATCCGAAAATTAATGAAATTAAAATGTTAAAACGTCAATATTTTCAGAAAAATTAACTCTACAAAATGGCTATCTTCAATTTTTTTTAAACAATTAAATAAAAATATATATTTTTTAACTTTTTTACCAAAACATTAAAATAAATTAAAACATGAAATGTCTGTAGTCCTTGTCTCAGTGAGTCTTATTAAAAAACCAGAATTCTGATATCTCCTTTATTTCAGGAGATATCGCAATGGGTAAATCCTCACGGGGCACTCTGTATATATTATATATCAATACATTTTTATTTGTTTGGTCAAAAACCGTGAAAATATAATACACGGCTCCTAATATATTTTTACAATAGCAGTTGAATAATATTAAAAATACATATGCACAATTTTTTTTATAAATATTTAAAGTTTTAATTTCGACAAAATTTATCAAACTTAAAATTTAAAAAGCGGGTAAGTAGATGTCACTCTGCTGTGCAGTAGGTTACAAGTGGGTCAATGTATAATGGATTGTATTAAACTTGAATTCAATGATATAATATCATTGTATAAGAAAATTGATTCTGAGCGTAGATGGTTTATCAGTCTGGATATTTAATATTGTTATTATTTATATTACCATTGGCCTATTAGTTAAATTGATATTATAATATTATTATTTTTATTCGTTTCTATGGTGATAAACAAAGCGTTAGAAATTAAAATCATGTTTTTAGCGGTTTTTCATAATTTGTCGGTGGTTTTTCCCCGGGCGGTGGCATTAATTGAGAAAATCGAAAAATGATCTCTTTAATTTACCATCTTGATCCAATTTGCTAAAATATAAGATACTATATGTGGAAATCAATACACTCTTTCTGGTTGAAATTTTGTATCCAGGATAAAAAAAAAAAATAATAAATAAATACCATTGTAAGAATACTATAGCTTCTAAAATGAATTTTTGTCACGCCTGCACCGAAAGTTTGGTTTTCAATAGAGGTTGAGACGTTGGAAAGCGTCATTTTTCCGTCCAGCGGGCGGTATAGTGGAAATCCCTAATAGTGCCGGGTGGTAAAGTGGAAATCCCCAAAATTGCTTCCCACACATTTCACGCGTGACACGCGTATACCCTGCACAAATAGTCACTGAAACCTTACTGACAATCCAAGAGCCTGTTCTGAAACACAGTGTTGAAATTAAACAACAATACACGTCCATGTAAGTTTAAAATATAAATATGATTGTATTAAGTCTGAATTTTACAGATCTTTAAATAATAATACTAGGTAGTAGGTATTAATTTTGAGAATATTAAATTATTATAAAGAACTAATAACAGTTATAGTTTTTTACCACAAAAATGCAAATATTCGATTTTCTTGACAATGTTTAACACCAACTATTCACAGATACTTCAAACTTCAAAAGGACAAATATTAATAATGTCAATATTAAATCGTTACAGTTGGCAAAATCTAGTAACTGAATTATAACTTAATTCGAAAACAATTAATATAATTTAAAGACATCTCTGTCAGATCTAACATGTGATAATATTATATTGTAGGTATTATTTATAATTCCGTTTGAAGTTTCTTAATGAACTTTGACTATCAATTTAAAAAAAAAAGTATTACATACGTAGTTTAAACTATACTAAAAGTCAACATATTTTTTAATAAATATTTTCAAAAAATGGCAAATCAAATCTATACTTTGTATAGTTTATCGTTGGAGGTTCAAAAATAAAATCACAAATTTGTACCCTACTTACTTATTACTTGCGTGCGTCGAACGATCGATTTATATTAAATGAATAAATATAATAAATAGTTTGATTGAATAAAATGGTTGTTTAAAATTAAATGAGCACAGGTAATAGATAATTTTGATAACAACACCGAAAACGAGATACTTAGTTAAAGAAAATAAAGGTTTGGATTTCAACATGCGTAGGTATACAGTAGAACGGCTTTTAATTATTGAATAGGTAGTTTATGTAAAAACCACACGTCGTCGTGCTATATGCTATATACTATCAAATCAAAATTATTCAAGTTCCCAAGTCACTATCGCGTAAATAATAATAATAAATAAAAATTAATTACGACGCGCGTCAAGCCAGTCGTATTTCACGGCGCGCCTGCGCTCTCGTGCTGGTGGCACGACGGTTGCGAACCCCTACTGCGGCAGACGTAAATGTAATAGATATGCAATTATATTATAATTTTTATACGGAAAAATTCTCCCCCTTACGGTCCAGTAGCCAGTTCTGAAACACAGCGTAGCGATCAGTGCAGTTATTATACACCAACTTACTAGTCTGTTAAGGTCATGTAAGACTTAACTAAATATATTTACGAGAGGATCACGTTTATATTTTACATTCCGGCCAATAACCACATTTTTTTGTATTGAAAATAATGTTGTACAGACTGAATTCGAGTACGACGTCACTTCACTATTGAATTTCCAACGTTATTTTCGGACTAACAATCTAACATCGAGAATTTTAATGGACGCGAACCAACCGTAAGTATTATAGTATAATACAATTCGATACTGTAATCAAAGCATATTTTAGATTCGGCGCTAAACGTTTTCCTACTTGGATACTAACTGACTTATGTGAAGTTTCAATCGTTTTGCGACGTTAAATTCTAATTTACTCAGGTTTCAAAGTTCAAATATCTAAACAAAATATTAATAAAAAAAAAAATCGTGTTTCTGTAACAGCATCAGACGTATAATAAATATTAATTACAATGATTTTTATGAACCATTTAGTTGCCTATGTGGCTTTAATTTTTATCAATATTGTGTTTTCTGTTGGATCGGAAGACTGTTCTTTTATTTCGAACTTTTTTAAAAACAAAGAAATATTTGTTCTAAACGAAGAAGAAACGGTCGAGTTTCTTCCCTCCGAATACAATCACGTAGATTCCGGCTGGGACGACGTGTGTGTCAATACCACGAATTGTGTTATATTCGGTAATGAGGTTAATTATAAAAATAAAAGAATAAGATCGCTTTCTGACACCGAACTTGGTATTACCGATCAAGATTTTACAAAGGCCATTTATAAAAGTTTTATCAACAACGAGATCTTACATGATGTAATAAGTGTGTTTACCAATCGATATGTCATTAGGACACGCTCGACAAAGGTCTTAGTCTATTCGATACACTATGGCATACCGTTCAATATCATAAGTCCAAGCTGTACGAACTATCTAATCAAGTATCAAATGTCAAAAATAAAAGGTTTTATTTGCAAAATCGGTTTCGTATCCGGTGTGAGATCTCAAATGAAATGTGACGACATAACATTATATTTAAATCCTATTGACGAAAATGGTAACATAGATTGCGAAACGAAATGTCAGAATTAAATGCGCGTTTCAATACTGTACAATATTGAACAATATTGTAAGCTAATACGTCAATTATAATTATAAGTTCTAAGCTTGAGTTTTTAATGAATTTATGTTTGTCTAAATTAATGATTATTTTATAACTAAATGTCAATATAATGAACATTTTAATTTTTATGTGAAGTTTTTTTTCAGACGTTTTAAATGATCAATTGTATGAACATGTTTATTCTACAGGTACAGAGTTATCTATTTGGACATGACATGCTATGCTTCACAAGTTTTCTAAAATTCTATATTTAAATGATTTTGTATAAATAATCTTTAATAATGGTTTTTATGTGCTTACAACCAATAATAAGCCAAATCATAACAATGATGAAAAAAGTATAAAAATCGACTAGTAAAATACGTGTCTTGTACGCAACAAACCCACGATACTTCTAGCTACTGCAAACTAATTATTATAATATTATTAATATATGCTTTAATTATTTCGAATAATGCATTCCATTACGCACGTGAAAAATAATCCGTTTTTATTTTTTACTTGTTATACATATATTCTTGTGCCCAAATAAAATAACCGGGGCCATGTTTCTGGGGGCCATCGCCGAACGAACCACTGTCATTCACAAGTCACAATCGCACTCAATATTATTGCGTTCAACTTGGATATATAATTATTTGCATAGTATTAGATACGTCAAACAATACCACGTCAATTATTATACCTATACTCTATCCAGAATAAGAATAGAAAAAAATCACGACAAAACCGCGTCACGTTCGCGCATGTGCAGTCTCGTTGGCCGGCGTCGATGCGCTGCCGACTACTGGCCAATCACAGCGGTCCTATCGTTCCGAGGTAGGTCATTTCCTTTCTCATTCTGAATAGAGTATAGGTATTATCTATAATATGTCCGTACGTCAAAACAGCGTAATATATTGTGATTTTTATAATTGATAATGAAACTGGTTGAATTGCTATTTAAATATGATTCCAACCATGTGCGTTTAAATTAACTTCCATTAGAATTTGTATATTATTTTTTGAAAAAATAAATGCACATTTATTATACTGTACATGGAAAGTTACCGTAATTGCAACGATTGGTGGGTTCGGGTTGGCACCATCCATGTCACAAGCCTCAACACGTTTACACTGTTCGAAATTCCACTTTTGATCCGTTTTCCACGCATGTAATAATATAATCAACCACCTGAGGAAAAAATAAATAAATGATAATTTAATATACTATTATTGCTGTTATTTTTTATGAATCGATCTTATTATTATAGCACATCAATAATAACGTTCAACATTATTATTTACACGCCCAAATTGTGCAGAATTACATTCTCGATTAACTTCGCGTAACCATCCGTGGAAACCTTGAAATCAATACGACGATGTTATGAATTGTGGTAATGCAGTAGAACATCGTATAATTAACATACAACATTTAGCAAACAAGTTGTTACTGTCGTTATTACCTACCTCTAAAAACTAATATTATTGTTCAAAATGCAAGTTGGATGTCCGAAGTATGTAAGTACCGAGTATTGTTTTTCAATTTAATAAAAAAAAAAACTGATACTTTGCAAGTACTAACCAAAATTGTGTATTTACGTCGTAAAAAGTATTCTATATTCTAATACTTATTTACAATTTTACAATTTACATCTATACAATAATATTATATGCATTTATGTAAAAATAAATATTAAAAAATTGAAAAAAAATTGAAAGACAATACACGTATAATAGCTTGCTGGTGTCCAATAATCCCTCCAATATCTGACAAAAAAAACATATAAATAGTAAAATCAAACGTCATAATGGTTCATCTCGATGTAAGCATTTTATTCGGCGGGAATCAAACCGCAAAAAAACAACAACAATCTCATAACAAATAGGTAGCTCGAAGTCTATTTAAATTGGGACAAAAAACATATTGTGACCATGGTGATTATTGACCAAGCGAAAGACACGACCAGTGACCACAGCCGGAGACACTGCCAAACCGGTTATAGCTGGCGCTTATATATCTTCTGTCTTGACCGTCATCGTTTCGATGATGACGGAAGAAGCGTATCTACGTCATGCTCTCGTCGATCATGGAAATCGTGTTCACGTACCTACAAATTCCATACCTGCAATTTTTAAAACGGGAATATTGATGCCGGAATAAATTATTTACATAAATACTATATTAGAATATTATTAATATCGTAATTATTGCAGCGTTGGTTTGACGACAAAACTGTTATAGGCGAGGTCTCACGCAGTTTCGCGCTTTGCTATGAACTTCAAATTGTCAACTTCCATTGACATAGTTGTCGACAAGAAGGTCTACACCGAGGATGTGTAAGTCGTTTTAATAATAATATAAATTATATAATATTATATATTATTATAGAATTATACAAGTTATAAAATTGGTGTATTATACAGTTATACCTTAAAAAAAAACTATTATGGCTATGTGTAAAAAAATGTATATTATTTGTCAACCTGTTCAATATTTAAACGTTTCACAAGTTAAAAAAAAACACTTAGTTTTATATTATTTGCCGAGGTGTTTAATATTTATGATTTGTTTCTTCTTCTTTATACACCTTGAGGCCAGAACACATATTTATTGTATACAATTATAGTCATTAATTAATTTAGTACCATTGAAGACACAATTCAAAAATATTAACATAAAATAACTGAGAAAAAATTTCTCTCAAGTTATAATGTACCAAATAATATTTTTTTTAAATATAAAACGAATTGTTCTAGTTATTTCGATATGTATTTATCATATTATAATATTATAGAGAACACTTACAGATTGTAATTGAATTCAAATTTGTCGAAAAGAATTACCATTATAATATTAATCAGTAATCAGCCGAGACATTTATTAATAACTAAAACTACGAACATTTGAAATAAACTTTATTAAGTAAATTGTTATTGTTATCGTAAAAATTATTCGATATTATTATGATCAAAATAGAAAAAAAAAGATTGTCTTATAATATAAAATATATATTGTGTGAAATTAGTTTTTTAAATCATCAAATATTTATATTCTGAATACATGATGTAATTGTATGATTAGAATTAACTCCTCAAGCACAACTTTAACATGTCATCAGCTCAAATTCCAAACCATTAATGTCAAACACTTGAGACCTGATAGGCTGTGACCTGCAGTGATTGTACTATTTAAAAGCTCGATTATATAATTATTATACTTGACAGAAATTGGTTTAATACGGAACTCAAAATGTATGAAGTAATAAATAAATACGCATTATAAAAACATTTTGGCTCTAGCAAAATACGATTGCGTACAAAAATAATAATATAAGCTGTAGAAGAAAAAACGAACAAGTCAACCTGTTCGGGCGTGACTACTCAAACAAAAACAGACAATATATAAGACACGGAAAGTTTTATTAAAATACATTTCAAACAATATAAATGATTCTCTGAACGACGTACTGACCCGTCTTGCGTTTTGGAGAGACTCCTCGATTTACACATATTTTTGGCCTTAAATATTGTAAATTTAAAACTTATGGTTACCTAAGCATTTTAGTTGACTTACTTATGCTAAGGAAATTTCAAAATAAAATAAATTGTTGTCTTTGCAATCTGCTTCGTGCACCTTAATGACATACAAATTACCTACATTTTTTGTTGATAATAATTAAATTATTCCACACATACATACTACTAACTAGAAGAAAAACGTACAAGACAACCGGACAATCTTCTAAGATTTAAGAAAAAAATGATTCAATTGGAACGACTGAATCTACAACAAAATATTATGTCGATTAAGTATGAAAATATATAGTCAATATCACGCCTATTTGGTTCTAACTGTAAAGTACATGAATTCCGGCCAATCGAAGCTTCAAACAAGGTCACATCATCTCCAAAAAAATCAAGTACACATATAATTTCTCTTCATAATGAATATTTGTTTAAATAATTTATTGTTATAATTAAATAGTTTGTTTTATGTATTCGATAAGTGTAATACTTACTATTATAGCTATTATAATCTTTCAATTAAATATTACTATACAATTTGGTATAAAATATTAGTTATATTATGTTTCATTCTTATCAACAATCACGCAATATATAATTGACCTTAGTTGGTTGCAACTCCGGGAATACCACCTCTCTTATGATTAGTATTGGTATTTCCTATCCATTTAAGTACCATCTATGGAAACGACACGAAATTTTGAAAATATCAACTTAAATTGTCATCGTTGGCCAAACTTATTTGCAATAAGTACACGCTTCAATGTTTGAAACATTTCGTCCGAACAGTTCTGAAAATCTTAGATTCAAATGTTGTATATACTGGAGAAGAAAACTACCTTTAGGTACTTATTTTAATACATATAGCGATAGCAGTTGACAAAGGTAAGAACTTTATAATACCGTACAAACGAAAATAAAAACTGGTTGGTTCTTCCCTCAAGATACTCAAGCTACTATACGTATATTATAATTTTAACAAAAACATAATTTATGGTTATTGTACTTTTTTTATGTACAGATTGGGTAAACTCTAGATTAAAAATAAAAAAACTGCAAATTTATAAATAAAATCATATTGTTTTATTATATTCGTTAATTTACATAAATTTAAGTGTAGGTACCCGGTTTTATTTTCCGATATTAAATATTCTTTTTCAAAATCTAATGGGGTAATGGTATTATAATACTAGTTTAAAAGTAATTAAATTATTATAATATAATCTAAGTATGGCGTTATTTTAAAAAGTAGGTACACTCAATTGTAACATAATTTTAATGAATTACTGGTTTAGGGCGTTTAGGCATTTATAATTGGTCACGATAAATATAATAGTGACTAAAAAGTCTAAGCAAAACGAAGTGGATTTCATCTGAAAAGCATAAGTTTGTAACGCCACAGAACCACTCCTTAAATTATACAAAAAAATAATTGTCTTGAAGTATATTTGAAAATTCTAAAAATCAGATTTATAATAACAGCATTATTAAACAAACGAGCGGATGAGCATGTAAATAAATATAACCCTGTATATAATAAGAAGTAGGCTACCTAACTACCTACACCAATTACAGTACAATACCCACAAATCACATATTATTATATTTCAATTTAATGTGATTATTGACTATGTTGGTATGTTTATTGTATTTCACCGTGAAATAATGCCATAAATATGCCGCAAACGTGTAATTTTGTTGAAATATATTAATATATTGTTGCTTCATTTCTTATAACATCTTTAAACTTTTACTACCTACTAAGACTAACTATCATATAAAATATTATATTCCAATTACACGTTGATATGTTATTCGTAAATATTATCTTTCTAATTAATGTTCAGCTAAAATATATAATGTGGTCTTCTAAATCGATTTTTACAACAGTTTATTACTATAGTAATTAGTTTATTACGTTTCGTATAATAATTTATATTTGCTAACGGTAAGTACATTTATTTTATATAGATAAAACACAAACAATCATTATAGAAAAATTAGTGTTGGTCGTGTGGTAAACACAAATAACTACGCATTATTTTATGCGTGTAACTGTAAGGTAGGTATACGTAAATGCATAATAATTATTAGCAATATATAGGTATTAGGTAGTATAGGTTAGGTATGTACACGATAATTATAGTTAAAATATTCTAGCCGAAAACATGGTTGAAGGTTTTTCCGGATATATATTCTCCCGTGCATCATATGGATTTGGGATAGTAAAGTTATCTATACACCAGATTTATTCATGGTGTTTCTAAACAATTTAAAATAGAATTATAGCCAATAAATGTTATTATCTAAAATGTTTAACAACATTTGAAGTGATGTTATTAATTTAAATTAATATATTTTTAGAATTCATTGATTTTTTTTTTTTTAGTTTAAGCACATAAAAATACAGAAAAAGTTTGAAAAAGCAGGTAAGTGGGTGTCGTTCTGCTATACAGTATGTTACAAATGGGTCACTGTAACGCATATTGTTAAATTTGAATTAAATTATATACCTAACATTATTTTTGTACCATATGAAAAACGATTCTGAGTTGAGACGCTTTGGCAGCCTAGGATATTTTATATTATATTTATATTGTTACTTAGTACTAGCTCTAGCTGACAAGAAAATGCGTTCCTATCGCTAGGTTTTTGTGATTATGCGAGCAGTTTATTATCAGGTAAGCAATCAACCTACGGTAGATCGCGGACCCTCGTGTTGCGCACGTAAGTGTATAATTTAACTCTAAAGTACCAAAATATGCAAAATATTCGCCCGCCGAACCTTAGTTTGAACTCGCGATAAATCCTGTACTAAAATACACTGGCTTAATAATTATTATTATTAAAACCAATTACAACCATTTATATATAAAATAAAATAATAATAATAATAATTTCAAAATCCCTGTTTGAGAACATCCCCGGATTAGACCTCTTATTCATCTTTTTTTGAAACAAACTGTAGCCCATCTTTTTTTAAAACAGACTTCGTCAAAAACCTGCATTTTGCATAAAAAATGCCAGTCTATTCCTTATTTTTTTTTTGTTTTTCCTGGCGCTTATGGAAACGGCGTTGGGAATTTTTAACATTTTACCTACCCAATGCACCAACTAGATTCACTTTCCCTTCGTAAAAGATACTGAAGTTGAATATCGATGTATTAGTTTGACTACTTATTGTGTACACAGACACAAAAAAAAAATGTATAAAAAAAAAACACACAACATTGTAAATTACTAAAATTAATACATTTACCGCACCGCTCGGAATCTAAAATCATATTTCAAAATAATTGAATAGGGAAAAAGCATATTAGTTAGAATAAATACGATGTGAGTTATTGTTTATCAACGCTAATCAACATATTTTTCTGGAATTCGAGTAGTGATTTTTCCAATTACGAAATTACGAACAAGGCCCAAACTCGTTAAATTTAATTAAATAGCACTGCTGATTACGATGCAAGGTTGAATATAAATATGAGTGAAGTGATTATAATGTTTAGTGTACGTTTAGAAGCGATGCTACAAGCCACGTTAGAGTACGTCTTCGAATTTGTATTCTCTAGTATTTTTTCGAAAAAACATTTCATAGCCTCACTGATGGATTTATGTAAGTATATTTAAAATTATTTAGTATATACACTTATGTATATATATTTCCAAATATTGATAATAAAACACAAATAAAAGTGTTGAAAAGTACAGTAAAATATTATAATTTAAACACAATAATGTACTTAGTGTAGGTGCATAATAAACCGCATAAAATCATTTGTGATCCGTCAGTACAATAGTAATAAAAATATTGATGTATTATTATTTATAATCATAAGGTAGTCATTATCATAAATAATAATTAGAACTATAGAAATCTAGCTAAATTATTTCTTATTTACATAGGATTTAATTACTTTTAAATACCAACTAGGTAAAAAAAAAAAATTTTTTATAACTACCTACTTATAATACTGTTTTTTAAATTTAAATTCCATAGTTATTAATAATGATTTTAATAAATTCCTTTTATTCAATTCTACTTTTTATTAATTTATTGTTATCTGTTGGATCTCAAAGTTGCAATTCTGTTACAGATTTCATTAAGGATAATAAACTGTTTCTTTTTAATACATCGGAATCGGTTGTGTTTCTCCCAACCAAATATAGCTATAGTAATCTTACGGATTCTGACTGGGTAAATGACTGTATTGGCTATTTGGAAGTGTGTACTTCAGCTAACGGGGTTCTATATAAAGGCGAAGAATTAACATCACTCTCAGAAACGGATTTAAAAATTAGCGATAATGAGTTGACTGATGCTATCCGTGCTAGTTTTCTTAAAAACAAACAATTGCACGAGGTAATAAGCGTTTTATCTAATAAATATGCTATTAGAACTCGATCAAAAAAAGTTCAGGTCTTTTCAATGCATTTTGGCGTTGATATAAGTTATACAAATCCAAATTGTACCTACACATCTCGTACTGAGTCTTCAGAAATTGATGGATTGATTTGCAAAACTAATTATATCTCTGGTGTAAGATATAGCCTTCAATGTGATGATATTAAATTAATGTTGAGACCGGTTGACGAAAATGGTAACCTTGAATTTCAATTCGAATGTAAGCCATAACTATATTATAGCTATATAATAAATAATAATGTATTTGAATCAAAATCAAACAACACATCTGGCGTTGAAACTATATTCAAGCAAAGTAGACATTTTGTTATATATGCATGCATCTATAAGTGTGTGTGTGTGTATGTCCTGTGCAAGCCCGGATTAAGATAATTTCGGGCCCGGGGCCAAACAATTTTAGGGGCCCATAAACATAATCAAAATATTGGTGACCCACAAATAAATATATTTCAAAGATCAATGTTTTTTTACGCTATAGGTATATAATATTTCATTATTTTCATTATTTAAATACTTTTTTATAAGATGTAAGTGTTTGAACAATTAACATATTATACATACCTAATAAACTATAAATATTATTGTATGAATGCGTTCACTATTCTAGGTAATATTTAAAAGTTAAAATCAAAAATTATATTATTTTGTTTTCATTTTTATCAATATTATATACTGTAAAATTGTGTATACATACATATATATATATATTATAATTAATTAAGAGAACGTCACACCCGCATGTGTTGTCTCCGTCTTACAAATATACGACATAGAAAAACTATTTTGCGCGGGACAACTTTTATTTTTCGGTGTTAGTAGTAGTGGCTCCAAAATGTCTGAACATATAGGGTAGAAAATTGTCTATGCAACAGCGTGTCTATATTTTAGGTAACATAAATACAATAAAAGTTATTTGCTTGTAAATATTTCGTTTTTTTGTTTTTTTCATTTGCTTATAAAAAATAATTGGATAGAGCTATTAAAAAAAGCACTCTGTTGCACAGACAAAGTTCTTTTTTACGTGTTGTGAAACTTTGGTAGTTCAATAACAAACAAGATGTGAGAAAAGTTGTCTCGCACAAAACAGTTTTTGCTATGTTGTGCATTTGTAAGACGGGGACAACAAATGTGGGTGTGACGTCCTCTAAATTAATATTGTAACAGACTCCCTACTCTTACTCTGACAAGCTATTGCTTATAGAGAGTAAGTACCTATCAACTTTAAATGTTAATTGAAAGGTAAATATTATTATGAAGAAGTTAAAATAATTATTATTATTATTATTAAAAACAGTTTTATAGTCAAATCTATAATATCTAATAATAATGATTCAATCATCATTCGCCGTAAATTCGTAATCGACGGTATTCACCATACTCACTACTACGGGTATTCCTATAAATCCCATTTCCTTACCAATTATCTTCCTGCTTAAAATAAATGGCATTGTCGATATTACGATAGCATAATAATAACATAATTATCCATTATCGATATATTATAGTAATATTTAGCAATATTAGCCTATAATATTTTACGCGTTGATTTTGTATCGTTTTCAAACATAGGATATTATGATTAGATAATTAGATAGCGTACTTGGACAATTTATTATATTATTTTGTGTTATTAAATGTTGGCTATGGCTATTCATATTATATTTATATTAACCTAACCTAACCTAACCACTGGTGATCCATCGAATTAGTATAGGTAATGATGGATTTATTTTTATTATTTAGCTTATATATTTTATGATCTAAAGGTGTTATACATTGCATTTTTTAATTCATGTTAAAAATGTTTATCAATAATAATTAGGAAAAAGTTTTTTTTTTTTTTATTGAACAAAAATGTATATACAGTAGTCACTCGATAATTCGAAAAACTCCATAAATCGAACTAAACGCTAAGTCCCCTGAAAAACCTCTACAATTAGAAAAAAATACATGTATTCTTGTCCCCTCGATAATTCGAAATGTCTGTCGGTGAGGCACACTCTATAATTCGAATTTCTTTAAACACGATTATATGTACGTTCATATGTACATATAAGGATTATGATAGTTAAATATTATCGTAGTTTAATGTTATCGTATCTTACCTACCTAATCTATACCAAAATAAACCTCTGCTATGGGTAAACCGTTATTGAAATTGAACAAACGTAATCAGTCGTAGCTAACGTAGTCAGTCGCAATATGGACGAAAAAAGATGCGATACAATTTTCAATGCTATCAGTAAGTTAGACAACGCTATGGACCAGATTGTGACCAACAATTTTTCACAAAAAAAATAACAGATTTCTTTAAAATGTAATAATATTAAAAATAAATGTAAAATATAATAATATGTATGTATAATAAATAAATATCTATTAATAGTTTTAAAATATACATTGTAATAATATTTATAATAAGTAAATGTAAAAATAAACGTAATACTACATACATACATTATGTACAATTTTCCACCTCTCTTTAATTCGAATTAATTTTTTTTCCCTCGATAATTCGAACACTCGGTAAATCGAAAACCTCTATAAATCGAATTTTTAACTCGGTCCCCTGAATTTCGAATTGTCGAGTGACTACTGTATTTACAATGTGTATTTACATGTTATACAATAAGATAATTTGATGAGATTTAAATGATGGGTGGCGGATCCCCTTGAATGGAAAAGGTATATTAAACATATAACATGCACCTACCTTTAGGAATTTAGGGCTCCATAACTATTTAGCGCTTTATTTATGAACACTCCTTAATCATCTCGCCTGTTCACTAGTGTACTCCCCATAAAATATTGTAATTTTCCCGCACAAGGACCGCATTGGACGCTCCTACCACAACACTACGAAAACACGCCGGCGGACCATTGGCTGACACCATGAAAACGCAGTTGCATTTTTTGACGACCTCTGGCCAGGCATAAGTCCAATCCGTCAGGCTTCAAGTCTCTGGCAATAAAAAAACAATGTTTTATACAGTCTAAGATTTTCGAGTATTGATGTGTTCCACTCTCCTGTTGTGACCAACTAGATGACAGCCGGAGTAATGTCGAAGCAAAATCTCATTCGACTACTATCAAAACACTATCATCTTGGCCGGAGTGGTCGCATACTCTTCCCAATACACGGGCGTCTAGAGCGGAGAGGGCAAGATGATACAACTGCCTCCATGTAGATTTTTAATCCTGTTTGTCCAAACATTTATATTATATTAACATAATAATCTAATAATGTATAATTTCTAAATTTTAGTCCTATAATATATTATGATATTATGATAAATTAAAGTTAAGAGATCATTATTTTTTAAATTATCTATGCCCATCCCTCATAGAAAATAATGTCTGTGGACGCTCATGTCTCCATGCCCCTCCCCCACCCCATGTAAATCACAAATGGTCATACGACGTGCACATTTTTTTTTATATAATATATAATATTGACAGTTTTATATCCTTCCTCAAATTCAATTCAAACCATCCTCTATATAACTCAACACATATTTTCTAAATCAATATTAAAAAATATATATAGAACGTTTAAAGTATATTTTAATAATGAGTTGAAATATAACGTGCCCGGTGACCCGCAGGTGGGACTGTGGCGTCGGTAACGTCCAAAAACCGAGATACTATATAGTATATGGCACTTATGTTTAAAATGGAAATAAAACAAACATAGAATAAATTACATATTATATATTTAATCATTACCGTGCCAAAACTCAAGAAAGGACAATTAATACAATATTTTATCCGTATTCGTCTCCCTAATCCCATATACTGTCAAGTGTCAATCCTATTAAATATATAAAAAGAAACAACAAATGTTTTAATAAAAAAACACGATTTAAGATAAATGTTTTCACAACTATTTATCTACACATGTGTTTGTTATGCGCCGCTGCACGTTGTTGAAAATTCATATGATTACCCCATTGTAAAAATTATTTTGTTAGTATTAATTGTAATATTCATTATTATATAAATATGTTTAGTCATACTGAGAATAAAAACAACTACTTTATGTATTGTATAATATATCAAAAACTTGTAAAATGTACCCCAATAAGCATTAGTTAATATTTTTATTTGATAAACAACAAAATAAATTAACATGATTAACCATACCTAACCCTCAATGTTTTTATTATTTTATCTATAATCTTGAATATTACCTAATTTATGTTACCTAATATTATATTTTAGATTCTGAGTGGAACGATGTCTGTGTACACGATAAGTAGTCGAAATAATGCTTCGATTTTCAACTTCAGTATCGTTTTCGATTGGAAAGTGAATATCGTTGGTGTATTGGGGAGGTCAAAATTTAAAATTCCCAGTAATTTTCAAAAGCGGCAAGAAAAACAAAAGAAAAATTAAGGAAAAACGGGAATTTTTACGCAAAATCGATTTTTCACAAAATTGAATTTGGTTTTTGTTGTAACTTTAAAACAAAGAACCGTAGATACATGAAATTTTCACTGGTTGTTTATATTTTAATTTTCTATACAAAATAACATTTTTAAAATAATTTGACTCTTTTTGAGCTGTTTACGGACATTGTCAGTTTTAAATTTTTTAGTTTTTTTTTCTATAAATACCAATACAATTTTGTCTGTTGAGTAAAAAAGCTTGAAAATTTAATAGAAGGCTCCTAGGTTATTGTTTCAAAGGCAGATGAAAAAAATTAAAAATCCTTAGTCACAGTTTTTATTGATAAGCATTTAAAGTTCAAATCTTGACAAAATCCGGAAAAATCACGAAAATTAGCAAATTATTTTGAGTTGAGAATTCATAAAAATTTTTCTTTTTAAATCTAAGATTTGAAAATGTAATATAATATTACTCAAAAGTTTGTCTACCTTTATCAAAAAAAAAAAAAATGTCTACAAGCAAATCAAATTAAATTTTTATGAGCGTTTGAAATTCATATTTTTACAACATTTGATATTCACTCGATTTCTCATGTAACGATTTTCTTATTTTATTGTAATTAAAAAACGAATGACTGTAGATACTTGAAAATTTCACTGAACGTTTATATTAGCATTTTCTATACACGATAAAATTTTGAAAATAATTTGACTCTTTTTGAGCTGTTTACAGACATTGTCAGTTTTCAATTTTTTTAGTTTTTTTTTCTATAAATATCAATAAAATTTTATGTGTTGGGAAAAAAAGCGTGAAAATTTAATACAAGGCTCCTGATATATTTTTACAATAGCAGTTGAAAAATATTAAAAATACATAGGCACATTTTTTTTTATAAGCATTTAAAGTTAAAATTTCGACAAAATTTATAAAATTTATAATTTAATAATTATTTTGTAGTTAAAAATTTATAAAATGTTCAACTTTTATAGCTAAGGATTGAAAATTGAAAACAAGACTCCACGTAAATAGGTTATATATAAATTACTTTATGCACAATAATATTATCAAATATACTTAGTAACATCATAGTCTGACTGACCGTTTTCGCTCAGAATCGTTTTTCTTATACAATGATATTATATTATTGAATTCAAATTTAACACCATCCATTACAGTGACCCAATTTTAACCTACTGTACAGCAGAGCGACATCCACTTACCCACCTTTTTTTTTATTATTTACCTAAAGCAGATTTTTGCGTAAAAATTCCAACTTTTTTTATTTTTTGTTTTTCCCAGTTATTAACAAAATATACTATTGGGGATTTCTAATGTTAATCTCTCAAAAGTGCCAATTGGAGAAAAATTGAAAATCAAAGTTTTTTTCTACTAACTTTTGTGGATACAGATTACAGACACAATCAAATAAAAAAAAATTTTAAAATATTCCTACACATCATTGTAAAATCAATACATTTATCGCTTCGCTTGAAATCTAAAATAAAAATAATAAATGAGTAGGAAAATACTATAATAGTTAAAATAATACAGTGGAAGTTTTTATTTATTTTTTATTTCATTCGTTTACATAGCAACGAAATATCATTTATATTATAATATGAACTTATTACCTACCCGGCTACCTAAATAAAAAAAAGTACTGGTGGGAGTATCCCCACCAATATATCTTCTCATAGGAGCTGAGCGACGAAGGACTATCTTCCACTTCCACTTCCATTTTTTTTAATTTTTTTTCTCATTACGAGTATTAGGAGGGGAGGACATTTATGAGACGGCAAAATAAGGCTGTGCCTCCAGCGGCACAACACCTTAACACGGTACTATATAATATTATAACGGCCAATACCAGAACTAAATCACTGGGCACTACCTCAAGAAAACTAGTAAAACGTCAAAAATAATATAATATATCCTCATTGTAAACCGTTAAATAAATATTACATTAGTCAAGTATATTCTTAAATGTGTGAATTAGTATTAACATATTATATATATATATATATAATATAAATTCGTGGAGCCTCCTGTAGGTATATTATGTAAATTTAATGATACTTTTGCAGTAGTTCAGGAGTAAGTTTTGTAGCACGTTTTTGTTCAAGCCAATTAGATCTCAATACGGTTGTTGAGGCCGGGCAAGGTTTGGATATAAATACCACTTTGGCGTCCATTTTATTGTTAGTATACGTTTGATAAGCGTAAGATATAATATCATATAATATAAATATTTTTATCGTTATAGTGAAACTTTATTTTGTTATTTTATCATAAGTTTTAACTTAAATCTAAAACTTTTTTTGACAACATCTTACTAAGACATTTTTCCAGTATATAAGCAAATCGTAAGTATGTTAATTAATAATTTATAAATTTATAATATTTTGTAATTATAACACAATTCCCGGATTTATGATCATAACCATAAACGGGATTATATTATTTCATTCGATTAAATCGTAACTTTTGTAGTAGATACCTAAAAATGTCTTTTATAAATAATTTAATTTTCTT
Source organism: Sitobion miscanthi (assembly GCA_008086715.1). Taxonomy (NCBI): domain Eukaryota; kingdom Metazoa; phylum Arthropoda; class Insecta; order Hemiptera; family Aphididae; genus Sitobion; species Sitobion miscanthi. The sequence goes on along the minus strand of CM017800.1, from coordinate 8,854,140 downwards.
TTCGGTTTTTATTGTTATAAACTTTGTTTCGTCCATTAAAGCTGAAGATTGTGACGCAATGTCGAATTTTTTCTTGGAAAAAAATTTAATTATGTTCAACGCAACGGAATCTGTTGTATTTCTTCCCACATTATTTAATTATAATAAGTTTAGGGAGGCTGAGTGGAAAACACCGACTTGTGTAGAAGGCGAAGATTGTTATATAAGAAACGAAGTTAGTTTTAATAGTAAAAGAGTAAAGTCACTCTCGAAAACTCATTTGGCCATAAGTGATGAAGAATTATCCAATGCCGTTTACAAAAGTCTCGTTGATAACAAACTCTCAAGCGATGTACTAAGTGTTTCTCCGGACAGATACACTGTACGTACAAACGCTAGAAATTCAATAGCCTTTTCATTAGAATATGGCGTTAGATATAATATATTAAAAACAAATAATTGTATAAACTTCATGGTTCGAAATAAAGAATCCGCGATATCAGGGTTGATTTGCAAATTTATGTACACCACTGGTGTACGATACAACATTAAATGTGATAAAGTCAAATTGTTGTTAGTCCCTATTGATGAAAATGGTTATGCCCAATGCGAGACAATATGTACAGATTAAATATTGTACTTAAACTAAACATTCATTAACAATCGCATTTGTGTAATATTATTTTATTAATAGTGTTCATTAAAATATTACAAGTCGATAAAATATATTTTTTTTTATATATAAATAGTTATAGCTATTCTATGATATAATTTTTCTAACAAATATATTGATAATGTTTAAATATGGACCAAGATATAAATATTAAGTGAAAATATTAATTTAAATTATTTTATATTATACTTTTATATCTAAATATAATAAGCGGCATCGGTGTAAGGCTAATAGCACCACAAAGCCAATATCAAAACAAAGAAAGTTACACTAAGAAATTTATAACTTTATGTTCAAGATCAAGGACCATTATATTATAATATACAACAACACTTTCTATAACAAATCATCACTACAGACGCCGAGGGTTAGTCCTGCTGTGTATCACTTCTTTGCAATAAGGATCAACCTTTGTACTCTAAAACCGATCCTTTGTTAACTCTATACATACGTACACGTCAATATAATTATGCTCTCAGGCATTTCTAAAACATTTTTTGACACATGTAATCATTTTTAAAAGTTCCAACCAGATGACACGGCCGGTGTGGTATCCGTTTTGACGTGTCTGTGTGGTTGTAGCCGGTAGGAATGGATTCACATACGGGGGTACAATTAATATATATACGAAATAAGGTGACCGCAAGAAGTATAACGATTATTTATTAATGTAAAAAAAACATATTTTAATGCGATCGAACAAACGTCCAGCTTCGTCAGCGGTGTTGCTGTGTAAGGTTGATTTGAAAAACAAAAATAAACAACAATTTAAAGCAAGTTGACGCTAAACGCGTCGTTTTAAATTCCAAAAAAAAAAATCAAGATGAATAGAACAAAATATTATATTCAAAATTAACGTCACTTGTGTGCGATGTCTCAGGATATATTGCAGTAGAGATAAATTTTTTTTTTAAAACATACAATTTGAATACCGAAATTTATGGGTAAGGCACGGACGGAGCTAAGGTCGACTACGCATATATGAAAAGACAGACCGTTTGACCGTTTGACCGTTTGACCGTTTCGTACAGGTTCTCCGTCGTGACTTTGTTCCAGTGTGCCCCTCCCGTCACAGGTGAGCGCGCTCGTGTCGCTGCAGGTGGTTCAAATGTCTTTTTTCCGGGACAACGTCATAGAGACGATCGTTTAAGTCGACAGAGGAAAGTGTTTGGACACTATTTCTATCCAAAAATTGTACCAAAAGAGAATAATAAATGAGTTTCAAAATCTAAGACACAGGCACACAGCAGACGATATTACGACCTTTTAAAGTGTTATCATATTATAATGTATTCTTAAATATTTAAAGTTTATATTTTACTACTTACCGATATTTTTATTTTTAGTCTAGCCGTAAAAACAATGAAGCAAATGAGCTGAGTCTTCAATAATGAAAATAGTACATAATATTTTATAATGCATGATAGAAAATATGTTAAGAATATGTGTCCAGCTGTGTTGATTAGCGTTCTGCATATTAAATTTTGTATCTTTAGATATTTTTGAACATAATATTATGGCCTTGAGTATAAGTATAATATTATTTAACGAGTGTTTTTTTCAAATAATATATAATTCTATGTGTATCTTGATTTATCATTAACGATAATACATATTTGCATTAATTTTATGAAATACACAGGTATATGAGCTTATGACTTCTTAAACACATTACAAATATGGGTGCCTAATTAAATTGAAAATATATTGTTGAACATTTGAAAATTAGACTATATAGCTATTTAAATAGTCAATACATTATTTATGCAATATATTATAACATAATATTTTTAATGAATTTAATTTGTTTTGTTTATTTTTTATAGCAAAATTAATAATAATATTTGTATGTTTTTCAAATTATCGATACCTAAGTACCTATTGTTTTAATTTTTTTACTTATATAGTTATATGTTTATTTTTACTTTATAACATAGTACCTACTCATTCCTTTTTATTATCCAATCAGCTACTATCTAGTACGTATATTACACGCCCAATGTCCTGATGGCTAAAAATAAGTTATAGAGTTATTGCATTTTTAATTACACACTAATTATAAATCATTAACGAGTAAAAATTATATATAATTATATAAATTTAAAAATATAAAAAAAAATATTCTATTCGGGTAAGTATTATAGGTATTAACTTATAAATTATAATACGTATATACATAGATATAGATATCACGTGCAAAAGTAATATTATTTATAAAAACCTTTTCGAATCACAGTGGCCCATGTTGCAGAGAGTCTTTAAAAGAAAATATCATTATTTATTCTAAAATTAAATTTGTTTGGTATCTATTGGTAAAACAAGTTTTTAGTATAAACTTATTCGACCAAGATTGAATAAAATATCATGGCACTTTGTATTTTGTTTTTATTCGTTTTAAATATTTTCAATGTACCTATTTTAAATGAGAAAAAATATGTCCAATGACTAGAAGTACATATTTTCATATATTATACTGGTTTTTATACTAGTCTGTCCACGTATAAGCATGCGTCATAGGTATCAACAACAACTCGTTTGGCGGCTGCCTCTGGTTTTTAAATAAAACAGAAAAAATATTTATTTTTTTTTTTAATTAAGAGTTATCTATACTCTGGGAACAAACTGCAATCATTTTGCGCAGTATTTTGCTATTCACTACGATACGTATAATTACGACTGGCCTTCACTCTATTCGGCTGTAATGATAGAAGGATTAGCAGATACCTTTGGTTTTTAAAACAAAATTTTATTTTTTATTTTTCATTAAGTATTTAAGCGAATTGGTGAGGCCAAATAAGGTGAAACCCTCTGCAGGAGGCAATTATAACCTCTACCCTAATAATAAAAGTTAAGACATGTAAGTTTATTAAACACTTGTGGATTTAATATAATGTAAATTAACGTATTAATTTTTTGAAAATTACAATAACCAAAACTATTATTAATACATAGTTTATTTAGGTAAATCAATGTAATATAATAAATAATAAATAATAAAATCGTGATATTAAATAATGTGAATTTCGTGAAAATATTAAATTTCATCGACAGACTATCGTTGTTTATAAATATTCCCCCCTCTTTTAAACACGGACACACCTAGTATTATATGGGAAACTCAAAGAAGCCAGTTTTTATAAGATCAAGCCACTTACGTCCACACACAGTCGTTGAGGATGAGTAGGGTTGGGATATAAATACGAGTAGATAGAATATTTTCATATTAGTGTTGTCAGAGACTTGTGATATTAAAGAGTTCGTCATAACATTTTACTAATATTTTAAAATTAAAATTTTTTTCTGCTTTCAACAATATCCCAAATTGACACTTCTGATGACAAATATCGATTGTAAGTATTATTAATAATAGCTATATCGAAACGTTTTAATTGGAAAACCTAATATCCAGAATTAGATTATAACTGAAAATAACTTGAAAGTTTGTATTAGAAGTACCTAACAAGTAACAAGTAATTTCGTATTGCATCATTTGTATATTATATTTTATAGTAAATTATAACTAAAACCATATTAATATAATATAAATTATAAAAATAAATCGTATTATACACATCTGTTATAAAATATTCACATCTCCTTGACTTAAAACCTAAGTTATATCTAGGTATTTTTAAATTTGAAACAAAATATTCAATAATATAATAGGTATACCTAATATCAAATCGTTAATTTTAAATACTACATAATGAGTTGTATGAAAAAATTAGTTTCGGTTTTTATTTTAACCAATTTCATGGTATACGGTGTATTATCGATAGGTTGTGAATTAATTTCAAATTTTTTAGTAGAAAATAAAATGTATATGATGAATGCAACGGAATCAGTTATATTTATTCCGTCGTCTAATTTAGAACCTTATTTAGAAACCTGGGCGAATGTAAAAGATGACAATGTTTACTATAATTTGATTACGTATAATGACGAATACAAACTGTCTCTCTCAAACACCGATTTGGATATAAGTGATAAAAAGTTGACAAATGCCATTTACAGAAGCTTCATTGACAATCAACTATCACAAGAAATCATAACAGTTTTCCCAAATAGATATATAATTTTAACTGAAAACGGCACAAGAGTATTTTCATTTAAATATATCAATAATATAAATGTTGTATCTAAAAATTGTGATAAGTTTCAAATACAATACCAATCGACAAGAATAGAAGGATTGATTTGCAAAATCAAATATATGGCTGGCATAAGGTATAAGGTTAATTGTGGCAAAATCGGATTAGAATTTATGCCTATTAACGAAATAGGTGAGCTTGAAGCTGAAATACAATGTATAACCTAAAGATTTTCATTACACTATTTTTTTCATGAAACTAAATTAAATAATATTATAATATCATGAATTATCAATGAAGTAATATTTAATTGTATAATTCAAAACAAATAATTATTTATGACATTCATAAATCATATTACAAATAGCAACTGAATATTAACAATACATTTATAACATATTATTATTTCAAAAGTGTAGTAGTTTGATGTATATATGATCCTACATTAATTAAGTTTTGTTTAATATTATATAGTTATTAATTATTAATTATTATAGATGTGTAAAGTACAAGTTTAGTGTGCTAAGCGAAAACGTTATACAAATGTTTAATTTTTAGCTTAAGCTCAAAATGTTATACACATTAATTTCCATAATATTATATTTCTTACAAATTTTTTCCAAAAGGATTTTTGATACCTTTAAATATACCTACTCGAAGACCATATTTTCAAATTCATTAATATTTTTGTACTACAAAAGAAGTGTCCTGTAGTGTTACAAACTTTTGTTTTTCAAATAAGAACCCTCCTTTTCTACTGTAAATTATTTAATAGATCTTTTTTTGAAAACGATGATGAACCTTATTCAAATTTTGTATGAGTAGTTTCTTAGTTATTAAAATGTTTGCATAAAAGATAATATTCCTTAAGAATGGTATTACATCAATATAAAATAGACATAAAATTGGATCTAGTATTAATTATACAAGTGCCAAATTTACAAATTATTAATATTAATTACTACAATTTTCATATCACCATAGTCCCCATTCCCATATCTTATAAACCTATTACTATGTACTTTTGTCCTTAAAACACAAAGTTAAATAACATTGTAAACATGCTTGGTGAATCACCATGTATATAAAATGCATAACGCCTAACTTAAAAAACACAATTTGCCATAAAAATAGTACCTATACTCTGCCGAAGTTACTACTTACTAATTTACACGAATAATCTATACTGGACGTCCAATCATTGTCTGAATGTTGTATACATTATACGAATAGTTCAGTGGTGGATTTACTGTGGGGAGGGGGGATGCTCCAGGGTTAGGTACTAGCCCAACTGAACAATTTTTAAAATCCACCAGTGGAGAATATGTATATTAAGCTTGGCATTGTAAAAAGACACAGAGTAAAAATGTTTCACGTGTTTTCGAAATTCCGTTTTTTGATTGTTTCTTTTATTATATGTTCTATATTGCCCGATAAAAACATTGAATGATTATTCACTTATTAAAATTTTATTTATTTTTTAAATCTTTATCTTCCAGCACTTTTTGTCACCAGATAAAACACAGGATGAGCTTTTATGCCATGAATGATTCATGATAAAAATTAATAATACTAATCGAATAATACAAATTAAAACAAATTTCCCCATTCATCTATATTATATAACAATTTGAAAACTGAAGTACGTTATATAATATGGAAACTCAGCAAGAACTCTTGGAAACAAGTAAATTTATTTTCATATAGATATCGAAATACATAATAACAACGATCAGATACGTCATATTAAGTTGGATCTTAAGTTCCTATTTTTAATAATAGCTTTATTGCAATATTACAATTATTGGAAGAATCTAGTACTAGGTACATCATAACTGAAAATAACTTAAGATTAATAGGTAAAACATTAAATGTAACAGTATTAAATTATAAATTGTTTGAAAAAAAACGTAACCTTGAATTCTAAATAAAATACAAGTCCATAATTTTTTATAAGCTCATAATTTTTCACGAACTAAAATTTTAAATATATATTTTATTGATTATTGAGGTATTTTTTAAACTAATCTAGGCATATGATTTCAACAGAAAAGAAAACAGATGTTTTGATAAACGTAATTATTTTAATTATATTCTATAGACACATTATTTATGTTATTCTATGTTCAAATACTGAATATTTACAATGTATTGTATATTATTTTAATTTTTCCTAACTTTTGATATTACGATGTATCAGTCAAAAAAATAAATTTTTGTATATAAATTAAAATTTAAAATTATAACACCACTGCATGATGATATTATGTTATGTACTTATTATGTGGCGTGTGAGGTATTTCCCCCAAGAGTCTGTTATACTTAGATTTATATTAGAACTTAAATCTCTCAACATTGAAATTGCTTTTTGCTTATATAACTATATTTTTAGGATCAATTATATCGTAAGTTAATAATATTAAATAATCTTTTGATTTGTCAAATTCAAAACAAATACTAGTTATTTTCAAATTAATTTAATTAAATCCTATTGTATTACACTATAAAAATAATTATTATGAAACAACTCTAACTAAATGTAAATTTAAATTTAAATTTCAAACTAGAAATATCTGATAAATAATATTAAATGTATTGATTATTGTTATTATGTTATCAAGTTTCACGTTTCATATTGTAGACATTATTCATTATCATTATATTCATATCGATAATAAAAAAATGTTAGTAAAAAAAAATAATATGTAACTATATAGGTAACTATATAGATAACTATGTAAAATGTATATTTAAATTGAATTATTATTATTGTACGACTACAGAAAATTCACAAACGCCAGCTCCCGGGTCATCTCATGTTCCAAACCGTTTATTCCAAGCACTTGGGATCTAATAGAGCGTGAGCAATGTTTATATTTATAGCTATATCTGACATGTCAATTATATGTCTTCGTTTGAAATAATAATATTTCCGTTAATAATAACACGGAAATCGCAAATGTATAAATTATTTATACTATAATGTACAAATACAAGCATAAAACTAAGCAACATTTAAATCGTTAAGTTCATTTTACGAAGGAATACATAAATACAAGAGTCATAATTTAATGTACCTACCAGTAAAACAATAATGTACAGCCACGAATTAGTATCATTGATGAAAGAACAACGTTCAAATTAACTGAACTGATTTACCAATCTTATATTACATTATGATATGAGTGAAATAAAATCCACAAATAAACTGTCAGTATATTGAAAATGAAAATATAGCTAATATCACAAAATCTATTTTGACCCACGGTGTAAATACATAAATTCCGGTCCATCAAAACTTCGAACAAAACCACGCAGTACACATATGGAGATTACAGCTACCACTCACTCTTCATACTAAATATTTTTTATATTTTTTTTATATATACATATATTTAAGATTAGTTTAAAGTAAGCATAGATTATAATTGATGTGTATTATTGCCATTAAAATATTAAATAAATATGTTTGTCATCCATGCAAAATATGTATTGTATGTTTATTCATACAGTTATCTACATTATATTATCTAATATACAAATTATTCTATTTTAAAAATTAAACTCTCATTATATTATAGAAAAAAATATGTACGTAGTTATCGGCTCGTTCCTAATTGCGACTTGGCACAACCTCAGCGAACAGTTCAAGGTAAAATTCCATTAACATATTATTATTATAGGTACCTAATACTAGTGTTAATAATCAATGCGAAAACCAATAACAGTATGATATCATACGACCGGTACTAGGTATAGGCAAAAACTATACGCCGATGGTCCAAAACGTATAATACATATATTATTGTTGGTCATGCCGTATAGTACGTGAGTATATTGTATATGTATACAATAATAATATGTTATTATGTCGTAAAACGATTCGCAACTGTAAAAATGTCTCCACTAATCGTTGGGCTAGTAAGTATTGCATAATGTTCAACAGAACAGAATTCATATATTGTATACCTAGCTGGTTAACAAAGGTAAGCATTTTTCGTCCCACCTACTGATTAATTTAAAAAAATCGTTTTCCATCCATTACAGAGGACCATCAGCGGTCGAAAAATGTATTATCTAAATCTGAGAAGAATACGTTTTGTCAAGTTTCAAATAAATCAAAAGCTGCTATGTATATGTTACCAATACTGCTTTCTGTTATATACTTATATGCAACAGTTTAGCGCATCTAGATATTGAAAAAAGCAAGAACAGTTCAATATGGATTACCATTTGACCCATAAAGGTATCGTCATAGGAAACAAAGGCATGACAAAAAACATATACTTTTTTAATACAACGGTGATAAGTTAATATCCATACTATTAATTAAAAAGCAATTATTTTTAGATTCTGAGTGAAACGTGTTTTTTTTTATGATTGTGTCTATCATCACCTTTTAAGACAGTAAAAATGCTTGGATTTTCTTCAACAGTATCTTCTCTGATAGGAAAGTGAATTTAGTTGGTACTTTGAGAGATCAAAAGTAAAAATTTCCTATTAGTTTTCAAAAACGCCGTGAAAAACAAAAGAAAAATAAGGGAAAACGGAAATTTTTACGCAAAATCAGTTTTCGAAAAAATCGATTTTGGTTTTTGGTGTAACTCTAAAAAAAAATTAACCTATATACATGAAATTTTCACTGGTTGTTTATATTTACATTTTCTATATACAATAAAATTTTCAAAATATTTTGATTTGTTTTGAACTGTTTAGGAATATTTTCTGTTTCCAATTTTATTAGTCTTTTTTCTATGAATGTCAATAAAACTTTATTTGTTGGGTAAAAAAGCTTGAAAATTTATTACAAGGCTCCTACTATTTATAAGCATTTAAAGTTCAAATATTGACAAAATACGGAAAAATCACGAAAATTAGCAAATTATTTTGAGTCGAGAATTCATAAAAATTTTTCTTTTAAAATCTAAAATTTGAAAATTTAATACAAGATTATCCATAAGTTTGTCTACCTTTATCAAAAAAAAATTTCTACAAGAAAGTCAAATTAATTTTTTATGAGCGTTTGAAATTCATATTTTTACAACATTTGATATTCATTCGATTTCTCGTGTATTTTGTTATTTTATTGTAATTCAAAAACGAATAACTGTAGATACTCAAAAATTTCACTGAATGTTTATATTTATATTTTATATACACCATACAATTTTGAAAATATTTTGACTCTTTTTGAGCTGTTTACGGGCATTGTCAGTTTTAAATTTTTTTAGTTTTTTTTTCAAACAGTTCAAAACAAGTCAAAATATTTTGAAAATTGTATCGTGTATAGAAATTGCTAATATAAACAACCAGTGAAAATATCATGCATATATGTTCATTTGTTTTAGAGTTACACCGAAAACCAATATCGATTTTGTCAAAAACCAATTTTGTGTAAAAATTCCCGTTTTTCCTTAATTGTTATGTGGGTTTCGTCGGCGCTTTTGAAAACTATTGAGAATTTTAAAATTCGACATCCCGAATGCAGTAACTAGATTCATTTTCCCATCGAACAAGATACTGTTAAAGGAAATTGAAGCAGTTTTACTGTCCCAAACCGTGAAGACAGACACAAAAATAAAAAATAAAAAATTAATAATAAAAAAAAACACACATCATTGAAAAATTAATACATTTATCGCTTCACTCAGAATCTAAAAAACACACATCATTGTAAAATCAATACATTCATCGCTTCGCTCAGAATCTAAAATGTGGGCAAGTGGGACCACTCTACTTTAGAAGAGTACTTATGTGTCGAGTAAGTCACTCTAATGGATATGTTTATTTATATTATTTCAATATAATGACAGTATATTATGACAAATTTAAATCCCAATGAAAAATATTTTTGAGTTACAACAAAATAATTAAAATTGTTAAACTTTGTTTAAATATCTAATTTTGTAGAAATTAAAACTTAAAATGTCCATTAAACAAATTGTGAATATAATATATTTATATTTATTATATAATCCTGGGCTCATCATTTTTGGTAACTGATTGAAAATTATTTGAAAAATAATATATTATTCATAATAATATATCATATATGAATAAAAGAATATAGATCAATTAGATAGGCATGGAACAATATTTGCTTTTAAATTACATTTTTAATAAAATAATCCCCATTAGCACAAGAAATAATAGATATAATAGCATTAGAAATAAAATAAAATAAAAGTGACTATTATTGAAATAGATACATGTAACAAAATTGAAAATATACAACAGACCAGAATTTGTTGAATTATACTTTTGTGGTTTGTAAGCAAAGTAACCGCCCCTAAATAGACTACTCATAAATTGTAATATTATATTTTACCATCGGTAGCCTGGCATCGGTGGAAGCGATTTGCTGTGGTTGCTCTCATTTTACCTACCCGTTAGACATAAATACAAATTTAAAATATTGTAATAATACAAAAATACGTATAACGCGTGTGGGTAACAAAAAGTTTATATGAGGTTAAAAGTAAAGTACGTATTATATAGTCAGTGCCGTAACCAGAAAAAAAATTTAGGGGTGGGACCTAATTTTTTTCCCTAGCCTTTGAAATGCTAAAATATCTAATTATGACCCCTTTGTTCATAAAGTGTATGAACTCTTTTTATGACTATATATTTATGTTAACAATTATGGTACCCACATTTAATATAACAATGTATTAATATTATTTTAAACCATAGGATAATATATGCTTATGCATATTAATATATTATTATTATATCAAAATGAGTTGTAAGCAAAACATTCCATTTTTTGTTCGAATATTATTAAAATGTCTTAATAAAAATACAAGACTATATTAGGGCTTTTGAAAGCTGGTCGTTTTTTGTGCATTTATATCAATATACTTATATTATAGATACTTATATCTATATACCTCTAGAAGTTCAATTTTAATTTCGAAAAAATATATCAAATTTCTCCGCTTTTTGTTTGTGTTTTGTGGAAGCAAATTTTTACTTAAGTAAAAGTGAATTTTGAAAAAAAAAAAAAGAAAATTACTTTGGTAATAAACTAATTAAACAAAACTAAAAATCAAAAATCCATTTCCTACATAACCTAGAAAAGAGATTAAGGAACTCAAATATGTTTTCAAAATTAAAATAGGGCTTTTAGTACTGGGTGAATTTTTCTTCCGCTATTTGGGAGTTTTGTGGCACGTGTAAGTTGAACATTTTTTTATCACAAAATATAGTGACGTGACTGCGTGTTTGTACGTTACTGAGGTCAGGAATCTTAGCCATCGTTTATCTTTAATTACATAAAGCGTTCGGTAAACTCACACACACTAATGATTATTGATTAGTCATTAAACACACAATCATACAGCACTAACGATGGATTTACAATATTTCCTAAATCCAACCCCTTCAAAATGGTTCGCTTTCGACAGCCTTAACTTATAATTTTTATCAAACATATAATATATTATAAAACAAGCTAAAAAAAATGTTGGGGGTCGCACGTACTCCCAATGCTAACCCCTGGCTACGGCATTGATTATAGTGTATATTTTGTGTAATACGGATCACAGGGTATTTAGATCGATTACTAACGCGAAAACAAATGTATTCGAGTAACACGGCGTAACAAATAGGCAAAATAGGTACGTTGCTGTGTAGAAGAACAACAATTATTTATAGTGGAAATGAAAAATGTATTTACTCATTGCAATACCAATAATTGACATTGAAGTACTATTATTTGATTTTATCATGTTAGATTCTGAGTGGAGCGAGAAATCTAGTGGTTTTACAATGGTGTTTTTTTTTTTATTTTTTTTTTATATCCTGTATACAAAATTTCTACCAGAGGGAGTGCTTCGATTTCAACATATAGTACCTTATTTTTTAGCAAATTGGATCAAGATAGTACTTTAAAGATGTAGTTTTTCGATTTTCTCAATAGTTATGTAATGACACAGGAAAAACTACCGAGAAATTACAAAAACCGGATAAGTAGTAATATTAAATTGTTAACATGGCTTTGTACCCAAATCATTGATTCGGGTTTCAGGTTTCAGGTGCTGGATGTATTCGGGTGTTCAAAAATCTGAATATAAAATTTAAACAAAAGTTTAGGTGTTAACCGTTAATATTAGAAATCAGGTGTTCAGTAATCTACATAAAACATAATTTTTATTCAAGTCCAAGCCACACCCCCCCCCCCCCCCCCCCCCAAAAAAAAAAAAAATGTCTGAGTAAATATTTCACTGTATGATATAAAAATAGGTTTTGACTTTTGAGGCACCATTTAGTAATATGGGCAATATAGAAGGGACACTAACACTACTTTAAAGGTCTATAAGATTTACAGAGTTAACGGTTTCGTTATTATCAATACCCGACATAGACTATGATTGATTTAAAATAATTACCCCGAATCAATAGCTACCAAGGTGGCTGAGTTGCACTTACTGCTGCGAATTACACCCAAAAGGAGTTGAACAATCATACATTTTTTTAGGAGTTGCCATTTTTTTACGGGCAAAAAAGTGCACGGTAAATAATACAAAATTTAATTCATAATCAAATAATTCTCCCTCTTTATATTGATTTCTTTATATTTCCCTTGCCCTTAAACCGTACTATTATTGATTTTATATTATTTTACAACTGAGTAAATCAGTTTGAATTTACACGTTGCAATTAATTATTAAGAATAAATGAATAACTCACAGAAAGAACCTTATATAATATACGGTAACACTATTACTGGTGATAACCGTTTGTTGTGGTTGATATGCGCTGATAACAGCTGTAACCTAGTTCTACTACATTGACGGCGGCGTCAGCGTTCATAAAATACATAGTAGTATATGATCTAAGGCGTTATGTGTATATACAGATGCGGCGACGATGATGTCCTTGACTCTATCGTATGTGTTCAATATAAATAGTGGAAAAATATAAAATTGTAAATTATAAAAAAAAAGACTAAATATTTAGGCGATTATTATACCTGTATAGGTAAGTATTGCGTATAAACTATAATACATATCGAGTGAAAAAGTAATATTACTTATAAAAAACCTTTTGAACACTCAATGGCCAATGTTTTCGAGGAACTTTTAGATAAAAATATATTATTTATTCTAAAGATTAATTTCCTTTTAATTTCTTAGATTTCATATTGTTGAAAATCTAAAAATTGTTGGTAGGTACCTATTTATAAAACAAGTTCTTTAGGATAAACTTATTCGATCAAGATTGATTAAAATACTATGACACTTTAGATTTTGTTTTTATTCGTTTTAAATATGTATTTTCAAAGATTTCGAAATGAAACAAAATAAATTCAATTACCAGAAGATAATATTTTAATATATTATAATGGTTTTTATACTAGTACATCATAAACATGCGTCATAGCCCATATAGGTATCAAAAACAACTCGTTTGGCGGCAACCTCTGGTTTTTAAATAAAACAGTAAAAAATAATTTTTTTTTAATTACTATCCTCTGGGCACAATTTGTAGTCATTTTGCGGAGTATTTTACTACTCACTACGAAACGTATAATTATAATTGATACCTTCACGCTATTTGCCCGTAAATATCTTTCAGGCTTGGCTAATACATCTGGTTTTTAAATAAAACAAGAAAAAAATCTTATTTTTTATTTTTCATTGCGAGCTCAAGCGAATTGGTGGGACCAAATAAGGCGAAATCCTTTGCTGGGGACAGAAATAACCTCCGCCGTAATAATAAAGGTATAGACTATCTTGTGTGTACTAAACGGTTTTGAAATTTATGTAATGTAAATTAATGTAAGTAGTATTTTTTTTTCGTAAATTATAATAACCAAAACCATTATTAACGCATAACTTTGACGGTGAATAGGCTTATCATCAATGTAATATTACTGTAATCGTGTGATAATTGTAATAATTGTCGTGATATTACATACCTAATATACAGTTTGTGAAAAACTCAAAATCAATCGTCATACTATTGTCGTATATTAATATTCCGCCCCTCTTTGATACACGGACACTCCTAGTATTACATTGAAAAATCCGAGAAGCCAGTTTTTATAAGATCAAGCCAATTACATAAAAACACAGTCGTTGAGGATGAGTAGGGTTAGGATATAAATACGAGTAATTGTTCATATTAGTTTTAGTTATGTTACAGATTTGTGGTATTAAAGAGTTCGTCTTATAATTTTCCTATAATTTTTAAATTAAAATGGTTTTTTGATTTCGACAATATCCAAGACCGACACTGCGGATGACAAATATCGATTGTGAGTATTATTAATGATAGCTATATCGAAATTTTGTAGTTGGAAAAATATAATATCCATAACTATATTATAACTAAAAATAACTTGAAATTTTGTGTCAGAACTAACAATAGTAACAATAGTAATTACGTATTGTATTATTTGTATTTATATTTTAGTTGATTATAATTTATAACTAAAGCCATATTAATATAATACAAATTATAAAAGTAAATTGTATTATACACATGCATTATAAATTATTCACATCTTCTTGGCATAAAACTTAAGTTATGCATATTTTTTAATTTGAAATAAAATATTTCATAATATAATATAATATCAAATCGTTAATTTTAAATACTACATAATGAGTTGTACGAAAAAATTAGTTTTGGTTTTTATTTTAACCAATTTCATGGTATACGGTGTATTATCGATAGGTTGTGAATTAGTTTCAGATTTTTTAGTAAGCAATCAAATTTTTATGATGAATACAACGGAATCCGTTATGTTTATCCCGACGTCCAATTTAGAACCTTATTTAGAAACCTGGGCGAATGTAAAAGATGACAATACGTACTACAATTGGGTTACGTATAATGACGAATACCAACATTCTCTCTCGAACACCGATTTGGATATAAGTGATAAAAAGTTGACAAATGCCATTTACAGAAGTTTCATTGATAACCAAATATCACAAGAAATCATTACAATTTTCCCAAACAGATTTATAATTTTAACTGAAAACGGCACAAGAGTATTTTCATTTAAATTTGTAAATAATATACATGTTGTATCTAAAATTTGTAATAAGTTTCAACTACAATACCAATCGACAAGAATAGAAGGATTGATTTGCAAAGTCAAGTATATGGCTGGCGTAAGGTATAAGGTTAATTGTGGCAAAGTCGGATTAGAATTTATGCCTATTAACGAATTAGGTGAACTTGAAGCTGAAATACAATGTATAACCTAAGGGTTTTCCTTACAATCATTTTTTTCACAAAACTAAACTAAATAATATTATAATATCATGATAATGATATTCAGTGGCATAGCCAGAAATTTTGTATGGGAGGGAGGGGGGCGGGGGGAGTCTAAGTCTCACAAAAAAATACAAAAAATACAAATACAATATGTCTTTTATTTACACTTTTTTTTTCTTGATAAAATTCTAAGGTCAACACAGTCAACCCCCGGCTTAGATTCACCAATGGGTACTAGACCACTCCCGCCAGAACCTTTATATTATTTTTTAAGTACAGTCAATACTTGTTTTTAATAAAAACAAAAATAATACTTTTGAATATATCATATTTTTAGTCCACTCTCCCCCCTCCAAGAAAAATGTTGTAAATCCTCCACTGGACAGTAGATACCTATATTAAGCTTTGTTAGAGACAAAATAAAAAAAGTTTTCACTTGTTTTAGAAATTCCTTTTTTGTTGTTTTCTTTTATTATATTTTCTGTATTGCTCGATAATAACAATTACTTATTTTAATATTTCATTTATTTTTTAAATATTCATCTTCCAGTACTTTTGGCCACCATAACTTGTTAAATTTTGCATACCCCTATATTACATATGTTATGCCCAACGAAATTATGATAAGATGGAATAGGATTTAAATCTTGTTGCCGGTGCTAGCGCTTCTAGTGGACTATTTTATAATTTATAATATAATATGATCATAATACATATTTAAATATTTTTATATTATATAGGTATAACATAAAAATTTTTTTTTAGTTTTAATTTTAACTGATATAAGCACTATATGCGGAAACAGTCACAAATCCCGTGACTTTTTGTATTTTATCTTAATCATATTCTGTATGATAACAATTTTCTAATGGGACATTGGGCAAGTGGGCAACCATATTATCTTAAATCATGGTTATAACTGATCCTGGCGAATAATTTAAACTAAAATATATTGCAAGGAAAATATAATTGATCGGGTCAACCGGTAATAATATTGCTAAATAATATTTTTAAATCTTCAAAACTAATTTTAAAATTTTAGAAGCCGGTTCTGTATCAGGGCATCAAAATCAAGCCATTTAGAACACGAAAAGATTGGGTAGGGTTTGTACATAAAAATGAATGTACAATATCTAATTATTAGTGTTAGTATTTTAACCGTTTATATGTACGTTGTTATTTTAACGTTAAACAAAAATTCTCAAACTACCAACTTTTTTTTACAATATCCGATACTTCCTGGAACTTTTCAACAACACAAATTTATTTTTAGTATTATTAGTATATTATGTTGTACCTATGGATCTGAGTGTTCGAAATTTGCTGATGAAAATAATATTGATAAAAAATATATTGTAACTATAGTCGGTATAGTATAAACCAATAAAGTAAAAACACAGGGTATGGTTTCATGCCATGAATGATTTATAATAATAATAATTAATAATCGAATAATAAAAGTTAAAACAAACTTAAATTCATCAATATTATGAAATAACAATCAACAAAATTACCTTTGTAGCTATGTTCAAACCCAAAATAATCATATTTAAAATATAATGTATTTAATCACGTGTAAATTTGTTGCAGAATGTATGTTATAATATCGCAATTCCGCTGAAATTCCATTGTACATTTTAAGTGATTTGCATATAAATTTCAACGTAATAACAACGATCTAGAATCTAGATAATCTAATAATACCTAGATATATTAATTGTTAAAGTATACCGTTCTCGTCACTTTTGGTAGAATTTGTTTTTAAATCAATTAAAAAATTGGCGTAAAATAATACGCATTAGCACCCGAAGTAATATAGTATTAAAATACCAATAAAAAATACCTTAAGCAACCAGTTTATTTAAATAATCATTACCATTACCTACTAAATGTATGAATATTTTATCCTCGGCACATCCTATAATTATACGGAAATACCCGAGAAGCCTGTTTTTATAAGATCAAGCCAATTACAACAAGACACATTCTCTGATATTGAGTAGGATTGGATTTAAATACGAGTAGAGTAGGTTTATTTTATTTTAGTGTTCTTAAAGACTTTGAAAGGGTAACATTAGAGTTCGACATAAAATTGTACTATTATTACTAAATTTAAACTTTTTTCCATAATATCCAAAACCGGGACTATTCTTCTGAGGACAAAAAAGTGATTTGTAAGTATTATTAATAATAGTTAAATCGAATTATCTGTCAAAACCAACAAGTAAATAATATAATATTGTATTAATTATATCTGTAGTTAATCTGTAATCATACCTAAAACGGCTGAAATTATATAAAATATAATTATAATAAACATTTTAAAAAGAAATATTTTTCAAATTAATCATAATCTTTATAAAATTATCATATTTTCTTGGTTTGAAATAGAAGCTATCATAGTGAATATAGTTTGAAATAAATCCATTAGTAAAATAAATATTAAATTAATCTCGATTTGCAAAACATTATTTTAAATACCAAATAATGAATTCTATAAATACATTAGTTTCGGTTTTTATTTCAATTAATTTTATTTTCACGACTGTATCAACAAAAAATTGTGATGCGATTTCAAACTTTTTTATAAAAAACAATTTAATGTTTCTGAATTCAACGGAATCCGTTGAATTTCTTCCATCAGATTTTGAATACAAATTAGAAAATTGGAAAGATTTTGATGGTGATCATAATGAATACCATAATTCGATTACGTATAATGACGAACTCATGAATTCACTCTCAGAAACTGATTTGAGTATAAGTGATGACGAGTTAACTGGTGCCGTTTACAGAAGTCTCTTCTATAACGAAAATTTACATGATTTAGTAAGCGTATTTTCGAACAGATATGTAGTTAGAACTGAAAGATCCACAAGAGTATTTACAATTGACTATGCCCAATTTTATTATATTGAAAATACAAAATGTGATAAGTTTCAAGTGCAATACACGAGGTCAGTAATAAAAGGATTGATTTGCAAAATTAGTTTTGTTACTGGCTTGAGGTATACCGTGAAATGTGGCAGTGTTATTTTAGGGTTATTGCCACTTGACAAAAATGGACAACTTGAATATGAAACAAGATGTACCTAAAACCAACGTTTTTATAAACATATATTTTCTGCAAACTATATCATATTTTTATTTGATTAATGGGATCATTTTTAATTTAATCAATGAATCCAATAAAAAAACCAAAACAAACAACTTGTATTTTTAAAAAGAATTAATACATTTTATTTATTTATTTGATTAATATTTTATTGAGATTTTTTTATATAGTTCTATGATACCTACCGAATATTAACAAATTGTTGTGTATTATTATTATTCCTAATGTAAACTATCTATCGAAATATTTTTTTTTTTTTTTTTATTGATCATTGAGCCGGCAACTATGGCCATTAGCTGTTTGTTTATTTGTAGGGGAGGATACTGTTGGTTGGTAAACACGTGAGTGTAGTTTTGGCAGATTTTCAAGTGGGCGCCCGTATATTTCTGCCATGCCCGGGTGGGGGATAGCGGCACTTGTTCTCCGGACACCGTGATTTGCCCTAAGAAAAATGCCACCCGTGAACCGAGGTTTGAACCAGCGCCGGTGTGAGTCACAACCGACGCCTTAGTACGCTCAACCACTCCGCCCCCTATCTATATATTATAATCGATAAATATCAATTTAAATTATAAAAAAACATATTATAGTATTACTATATTAGTAAGTTATCAAATTTCAACACCACTGCACAACAACACTCAGCTACTAGTTTAGGTAAGTCCTACCATAGTAACATACTTTGTTTAAAACTGGAGGACCGTAAATTTTTAAGGAACGGTATGAAATAAACAAAACGCCTACTTAGGTTGCTCTGTAAAAGTCGTAAAAACACAGAGTAATATACTTCACGCCATGAATATAATAAAAATAGAATAATAACAATACAAAAAAATGTGAATTCATCTATATAATTCATAATACATATAAAATAATAATAATCATTATTATGCTTAAACACAAAATTGTGAAACTCCATCGAATAAGTAAAATTATTTGCACATAAATATCGAAATACATAATAACAACGAATCAGATACGTTATAATAAGTTGGATCTTAAGTCTCTATTTTTAATAATAGCTTTATTGCAATATTACAATTATTGGAAGAATATAGTAGGTACATCATAACTGAAAATAACTTAAGATTAATAGGTAAAACATTAAATGTAACAGTATTAAATTATAAATTGTTTGACAAAAAACGTAACCTTGAATTCTAAATAAAATACAAGTCCATAATTTTCTATAAGCTCATAATTTTCCACGAACTAAAATTTTAAATATATATTTTATTGATTATTGAGGTATTTTTTAAACCAATCTAGGCATATGATTTCAATAGAAAAGAAAACAAATGTTTTGATAAACGTAATTATTTTAATTATATTCTATAGACACATAATTTATGTTATTCTATGTTCAAATACTTAGTTTTTTACAATGAATTGTATATTATTTTAATTTTTCCTAACTTTTAATATTACGATATATCAATCAAAAAGATAAATATTTGTATAGAAAATTTAAAGTTCAAATTATAACACCATTGCATGATGATACTATGTTATGTACTTATTATGTGGTGTGTAAGACATTATCACTCACGAGACTGTTATACTTAGATTTATATTAGAACTTAAACCTCTCAACATTGAAAATGATTTTTGCTTATATAACTATATTTTTGGAATCAGTTATGTCGTATTTCAATAATGTTAATCTTTTGATGTGTCAAACTCAAAGCAAATACTAGTTTTTTTCAAATTAATTTAATAAAATTTCATTAATCTGTATTACAATAACAAAATAATTATTATGAAATAATACTAACTAAATGTATATGTAAATTTAAATTTCAAAATAGAAATATTTGATAAATAATATTAAATGTATTGATTATTGTTATTATGTTATCAAGTTTAGGTACGTTTTATATTGTACGCATTATTCACTATCAATATATAAATATTAAAAAAAAAATTGTTCAAAAAATTAATATGTAACTGTATAGGGAACTATATAGATAACTATGTAAAATGTATATTTGAATTGAATTATTATTGTTGTACGACTACAGAAAACTTCACAAACGCCAACTCCCGGTCATCTCATGCACCAAACCGTTTATTCCAAGCACTTGGGACCTAATAGACCGTGAGCAAGATTATTTTATTTAAAGCTATATCTGAAATGTTCATTATATGACTTAGCTTCAAATATTATTGACATGGAAATCGCATACGTATCAATTATTTATACTATAAGGTACAAACACATGCATAAAACTAAGCAACATTTAAATCGTAAAATGCATTTTAAGAAGGAATAAATCAAAACACGCGTCATAATGCGATGTATCAACCAGCAAAACAATAATGTTAAGTGAAGAATAAATATCATTCATGAAAGGACACCGTTCAAATTAACCGAACCGATTTATCAACCTTCTATTACATTATGATATGAGAGAAATAAAATTCACAAATAAACTGTCAGTATATTGAAAATGAAAATATAGCTAATATCACACAATCTATTTTGACCCACAGTGTAATTACAAAAACTCCGGTCCATCAAAACTTCGAACAAAACCAGCAATTCATATATTCTTCGTCTCTTCAGTCTTTATATTATATTTAAGATAAGTATAAAGTTAGCATTGATTTTGAATTGATGTGTATTATTGCCATTCAAGTATAAAATAAATGATTTTGATATCCGTGTAAAATATGTATTATATTATGTTTATTCATACGGGTACATTATAATCCATGTAAATTATTCTATTTTAAAAATTGAACTCTCATAATTATATTGAAAAAAATATGTGCTTACTTATCGGCTTGTTTAAACGTTACTAATTGCGACCTGGCACAACCTTAACAGCTCAAGGAAAAATTCCATTAATATACTATTATTATAAATTATGCACCTAGGTACCTAGCGTTCTAGCTAATACCAATGACAGTATGCGATATACGACCGGAACGAGGCAAAAACTATACGCCGATGGTCTAAAATGTATAATAAGAACATTTGTCTTGGTTGTCACGCCGTACAGTGCGTGAGTATATGTAATAATAATATTATGATCTTCTTTTTTGACAGTTTTGAAACGATTTGAAATGGTGAAAATATCTCCACGAATTGTTGGACTAGGAAGTAATGCATAATGTTCAACAGAACTTTATACGGTTTATGTCCGTTAACAAAGGCAAAACATTTTTGTCACACCTGCTCCGAAAGTTTAATTTTTGAAAAGTGTTATCCGCCCATTATAGCGGAATGTTAGGTGTCCGAAAATTTACCGTAAAATGTCCAAATCAGATAAGTATTAAAGTATACGTTTTATGAAATATCAAATATACAGAAATCTGGTAGGTGGGTTACCAATGCTTCCGTGGTGTTCTACGAAACAGTTTAGCATATCTAGTCATCTAGATACCGTGTACGGCAAGAGAACATACTTCATTATGGATTACCGATACCGATAGAGGCAGTGTCGGAGGCAACAGAGACATGGCCAAATATATACTATTTTTTATTGCAATAAATTATAATCCGTATCACTGATTAAAAAGTAGTTCGTTTTTAATATTGTAGACTATAACTATAGAGTAAAAACCCAAATACCACTCATCATAATAGACGGAATGAGATGTGACATAGTTTTGGAGTTGTACAAAAATAGATTCCAAGATTTGTGTTATATTCTATACAGAGTGTTATATACGCACGACACAACATTACTGCAAGGTTGAGTAAAAACAGTTGGTATTCGGTGAATTATATACACTTATATATTTTATAGAAATAGATTTAGTGGCGCTAAGGTCGTCCCATACTAATTTCCTGATAGATACACTGATATTCAAGTATTTAGTATATCTGATATGTATACTGAGTGTCCCGCGAGAATATACCCATTAGCCGTAGAGGGGGATCCGTTACTGGATAAAAACCGGTTTTTTTGCCGTTTTATCTATAAATTAAAAAAAAATTTAAAAATCATTCAATTAGTGAAAATAAAATGTTGAAAATTCAAAATGTTCACAAAATAAAGTCTATAAAAGGCTATCTTCAATTATTTCAAAAATTGAAAATTAAAAAATAATTTTTTTATTAAAAAAAATAAATTTTATTAAAAAATAAAATTTGTGTAGTTCTTGTCTCTGTGAGTCTAATAATAAAAACAGATTTATGATATGTTTATTCTCTTATGAGATATCGTAATGGGTAAATCCTCGCGGGACACCCTGTATTGTTTACCTTAGTGTATCGCAATAAATTAATAACATGATATGATGTGAAACGCAAAGCCACCAAAAGTCAAAACATCACATCACAAATATTTAGACAGAACGCGTTTAGATATACTTCATATCAGTTTCCGCAGCGACATCTATTAGCTAAGTAGTATAACGCATAACACAAGAATTAATAATTCAGATAATTTACTTGACAAAGTTCCTAATTTTGAATATAAGCTTCTTTCTACATTATACACATCCCTAGAACTCTTGAAAGTTGGCTTACATAATATGGCACTTTAGGTTGTGTTTTTATTCATGGCAATCGACACATTTTCTTATTTCTCGTTTTAATATATTTACGTCTTTATGCTGTATTATAACAAACATTATAACCTAACGTTCAGGGACGAAAAGTACATTTATAAAACCAATTCGACCAGTAGCATTTACCAAATGTAAAGATAATTAAATAGGTATATAAACCTAACCTAACCAAAATATATTTTATATTGTATTATAATATTATATTTTTGAATGAAAATCATTAAACTGCTGAACAACTATATTGATAGAACTATACGCGTTATATACAAATGGTGAAATAACGTGTCTGTTGAACAAGCTACAACAAGCTACACTGCACTTATGCGATGATATCCGCTTTCGATCCTTGTCTCACTCACACACGACACACAATTTGATTTTATAATTTATAATAATACATGCATATAAATATATCATTTATTATAATTTATTGCTCTTTACTGTGCACAATATGCAATCACTTTGAGTGTTATTCTACTACTCACCATGATATGTATAAATTACGACTGACCTTCACTGTCTTTTCCCATAAATATCTTTCAGACTTCACGGCTGCCTCTGGTTTTTTTTTAATGAACTGAAAAAATAATATTTTTCATTACAAGCTTAAGATAATTGATGGTGCCGAATAATGTGAAACCCTCTACCAAAGGCGTTTCTAAGAAATGTTTATGCAAATAACATTAAAATAAGAAGTCTACAACTTAGTACATACCAACGACTTGCAGTTAATGATAAATTTGGAAATATTTTACAATGAATGGGAGTTATCTTGCGTAAGTATAATATCATGCAATGAAAACCCAAACACCAATTTAAATTGTGAATTTGTATTTTCGATATTATTCTATAGTTCAAGTATGGAGAGCATTTGAGTAATCTTGTATTTAATTGTCTGGTTTTTTACTCATAAATAAAAATATAAAATCTATAGAAATCTATAGAAAGCACAAAAACAACAGAAATATTTTGGAAACTATATTATGTACAAATATTAATATTTGGTGGACATTTCAAGTTTCAATTTACGAATTACAACAAATAAAAAACTTCGAATTTGTCAACTAGATATACGAAAGTATTTATTTTTCCTGGTTGCTTTTAAAATTACTGGGGACATTATAGACAAGCAGACCATAATCCACCAGGAGTTCAAATACTAGACTAACTTTTTTGATTTGGCGGAAAATAAAATTGGGGGAAAGGGAAAAGGTACACTTGGCGGAAACCAGTCATGCCCAATCCACCATCAAAAATGAATATTGAGACAATTTTACTACCTACTCCAAAAGGTTATAACTTATAACAGATATCTACAAAACTAAAATAAAAAGGTGAGCAAGTACCAAGTGCATAACGCTTTACTGTACAATATCTGTCAAGTAAGTGTCACCGTAATGGATAAGTTAATCATCAATTACAGCAAGTCATAAATTATATTCAATATATTATGATGGTATGTCAGCCAATATTACTCAGTATATTATATTATATCAGAAAATAGAAATTGTTATATTTATGTTGTAATTGATAAATATGTTTTAATAAAATATATGGTAGGAAAATTTAAAGTTTTACCAAAAACATTACATTTATTATATTATTAATATTTATAATCTAAATTTTTTGAAAATGTCATTGTGTATATAAAATATAATTACATCCACAAAGGTTTCAAATCCCAAAATATTTTTAAGTTACATAACAATCTAACTAAAACGTTACTATCCGTTTAAATATCTAATTTTATCTAAATTAAACGAATACGCAACCAGTTTATTATAAATTAATATTACCTAGGTACTTAATTTAAAAATATTTTATTCCTAGCACATCTTATAATTTCGTATATTGAATAATCCAAGAAGCTAGAGTTTTGATAGGATAGAGCCAATTACAACAAGACACTGTATACCTATACATGTTGAAATCTGAAGCAAAGTAGAGGGAAGATACAAATACGAGTGGAGTACCTAATTTTACTTTTAGTGCTCTAAAGACTTTAAAAAGGTAGAATAGAGTTCGTCACAAAATTGTATTTTCAAATTTAAACGTTTGACTATTTTTGAGAATCTAACCGAGTTCTTTTAAGTACAAAAAAGTAAATTGTAATGTTAAATAAATAGCTAGGATATCGAATTCTTTTTTATTATTTATGTAATATTATATATTATAGTTAATAATATCTAAAACAATATTAATATAATACACATTTTAAAAATATATCATAATATTATAATAAACCATATCTTCTCGGTTTAAAATTTAATTATTTAAGTTATATTTACATAGTTTGTATAGTTTGAAATAAAATTGCTACCAACCTATCAAAATAAATAATTAATAATCATGATAGTTAATCACATTTTGCAAAACTTTATTTTTAATATTAAATTATATATTTTATATAAGTAATATAGTGTAAGTTTTTAACTTCAAGTTTCAACAATAAATACGGGTAGAGTACATATTACTCTGAACTCGAGTACATTTTAGTGCCTGTTTAATAACCGTATCATATCATAAACAATTGTAAGCTAAGGAGTGAAATTTCAAAATCAGCATAATACATTTTTGAAATTTTTCGGGAACAACAAAAAACGAAAAAGACTTTTACATTTTACTCTGTGATTGTATACATATTGTGTATGAATAAGTGTTTTATAAAAATATTATTACAAGAGTTATTAATAACTTATTACATTACTAGTTTCGATATGTAGCTGGTTTTGTTGCAGATTTCATCATATGGTGGCTAGTTTTGAAGCCGACGATATAGCTGGTTTTATGATTCATTTTTTGAAATAAACGTCAGATGGGTGATTTTGAATCCAACCAAACTATTGTTCATGGTCGGTTTAGACCATAGACAATGGACAGTCACGCATTCCACTCAGCCCTGCCTTCAATTCTGGGGAATCACATAACTCAGAAAGAAAGAACAAAGAACAAAGAGAAAAAGAATATAAAGTAGTAATCATGGAGGAAATACTTCACTTTTCTTTCCCATTTTCTTTATCAACCATAAATATATATGTAATATAAATAGGTAACATGCTTGCTACCATAGACCCACAAGTTTGGTAACCACAAATCAGTTATTATATTAATAATAAAATATAAAAATTGACAGATTTTATTGTAATGCAATTTTTTATTTGACAGTAGACTGTAAATAAATTACTACTTTGCTTCTTTCAACGCTCACAC
The DNA here is from genome assembly GCA_008086715.1 of Sitobion miscanthi. NCBI lineage: Eukaryota > Metazoa > Arthropoda > Insecta > Hemiptera > Aphididae > Sitobion > Sitobion miscanthi. The sequence goes on along the minus strand of CM017800.1, from coordinate 8,827,319 downwards.
TATATCGTTCCCCTGACTTCTCTCTCTAAGCGCTGTCCATTAATTTTAGGTCTATGCTTTAGACGTTATAGCCAGTTATATTTGATGTTCAATATTTTTTCAGAACTTTTAATAGAGTGTGACAAATTAGAAAATATGAAAAAACCAGCTCTCAAAAAATTTGCTTTTGGCTGGTTTTGAAACTACACGTCTTGACTGTAAAAAACACTTTAGCATAATTAAAACGTTTAAAATACTTCATAAAATTTATTCTCTTCTTTAACTATCGTTAAGTTCAAAGTACCATATTACTTACAAGAACGTAACCCTAAACTCTTACATCGATTTTAATATAAAAATTAAATTCATAAATAACATCGTTACTAAATAATTTATTTTATAAATATTTGAGTTTCTGTTTTTATTTTGTACAATTTTATAATTACTGCTGTGTTATCAGGAGATTGCAGTTTAATTTCAAAATGTTTAATAATTACCATTTATTTATGCTGAATACAACGGGAAAAACAACGACCAATAATTTATTATAAAAATTAAGCGAGGCTTCTGCCCCTCCAAAAAAAATTGATCAAGTTCCGCTCATGTCTATACAATTTATTTTGTTGTTCTTCCATCTGGTGCGCAGATACACGCGCGGAAATTATAGCAAAACCGTTGACCAAAACAACCCAACCAGTCACCTTGCGTGCCAAAATCGTTCACTTCTATACAGTAGTTCTGTATTTGCGTGAACATTTATTTCTATCATACATTATAATATGTTTGTATTTTATAAGACCAAAGAAGAACCAGTATAATTATCATTTGCATGTACTCAGCAGAATCTTGGCGAGAAATGGTTTAATTGGCTTTCGCAGTGTACGCGAGCTCGACTGAACCAAACCGGTTACGATAAACGGAGAGGATCTAAATGGGTAATGGATTATTTATCATGTCAAATAATATTATTGTGGTGGTGGTGGTGGTGGCATAGCCCCCCCCCGCACCACAAATCGCGCCCAAGGTAACTTACATGCACCAACTCCTAGCCAATTAGAAGACGGTCCGAGTAAAGAGTTTTCATGTAAATACGTGTGCTCGGTGTACGATGATATTATAATACCTCAGTGTCGGTTATTAGAACTGCATATCACATATTATAATATCTGAATCAGTCTTCGAAACGATTTCCGATAGAGGACAACGTGTCGCGTGCAACATAATATATACCTGTACGTAAGTCGTTTTACATTTTTAATATAATATTATATTATATTATATCTTATCATGTGCGCATCGCGGGGATGAATAGGTATATAGCTAGGGAGGGCAATTATTATTTTTCTCCGTTTAAACGCGTTTTTATGTTTCGACAAGGTGCGTAAAATATTATGTCTATACCTAGTGCCTAATATCAATATAATATAATACATTATACTATCAAAAATCATGGCTTTTATAAATAAATTGGTCTCGTTTTCGGTTTTAATTTTAATCAACTGCACACTGTCCATCAGATCTGAAAACTGTATTAACCTGGTAAATTTAATCACTACCAACAAATTGTACGTCCTAAACGTATCGGAACTAGTCATGTTCTACCCGACGGATTTCGAATTCGTAACGACGGAGTATGACGGCGTCAGTTGTTCAACCGGCAACTGCTCTATGACGAACGAAGTTTTTTACAAGAACAAGAGACTGAAATCGCTTGCTGATACGGATTTAGCAATAAGTGACGAAGCGTTGTCCACAGCTATTTACAATAGTATGACTTATGACACGTTGTTGAACAACGTTATAAGCGTTTTCCCTAACAGGTTCATCGTAAGATCGCGCACCGAAAAAAATACCTTTTTGATTTACTCGACAGTGTTTGGTATCGAAATCAACCTCCCAAAGCCGGAATGCAATGGGAAACCGTTTACATATAGGGCGAGAATAGTGAAAATAAAAGGAGTGGTGTGCAATATCCTTTACGTGTCTGGCGTCAGGTATAAACTTAATTGTGGAGATATCCTACTAAGATTGGGCGCCATCAATGACAATAATGAGCATGACATTGATACAAAATGTAATCCTTAAAAATAAAAACTGTTCTTCAAAATAACTTCACTGAACAACTATATGGTCTATAGTGAAAACATCTACTCGTAGGTATTGTTTTCGTAATATTGGTGTATAATGTATGTCGATCATTTTAAATAATGCTGTTGATATTTCAAATCTAAAAAAAAATAATCATATTGGTATAGCCATTTTAAAATTTATTTTTAAGAATACCTTTAAAAATGTATTTAAATAGTAATTTTTAATTTATAAATCACATAAGATGGTTTTAATGAATAATGTTAAATATATTGATTTATTTCATTACATCATTGAGACGTATAGCCGAAAAGTGCGTTTTATATTGAATATATTGTACACATTATTAAACAATATTTATAACAAAATAACTAGTTTTATTTAAAATTCAACTGTATTATTTGCTATTTAAACATTGTGTTAATGTATAATGATTAATGATCCATATTCCATGCGTAAGACATGTCCAATAATATATTCTTAGGAAATGATTTTATTTTAAAATAAGTAATAACTATTTGTGCTATGAATAAATAAATTACAATATAAAAATAATATACATGTATCGTTTGTTTTGATGTTATTGCTTAAACAACCTCAACGAACAACCGTAAAAAAAATTCTAAAATACATGGAATATAATTATAACGTTAATGTTATAATAATACGAACTGAATGGACGGACGCGAGCGGCACTAGGTATAGGCAAAAACTATACGCTGACAGTTCAAAACGCACCTGTATTGTCTTGTTAGTTGTTATCACACAACACGTAACGCAAACGCAATAATAAATAATTATAATTATATTTTGTTGTATATGATATAGCAGATTATTTTGAAACAACGAGAAAATCTGAAAATGTTTCTGCAGATCGTCGTGCCAAAACTTTTTTGCTAAAGTACCTAACCTTAACTATCAGGTACAGTATTACCTAATGTCACACTACTAATGTCCTGACTTGTAAAGCATTAGGGGTGACTGGGGAACTGCGGTCACCTTAGGAGAATTTAAATATTTCATAAGCTAGACATCCAAATTGAATGGTTTAACTTTTTAAACAGAAACATCTGCTGCATTATAATGCGTATGTCTCATATTTATAAAACAAATTTTTTTTTTTAATGCGAATACCGGTTACCTGGGGAGAATACCGGTTATACTTATAAAACAAATATTGTTTTTTTTATTTTTATTTTTTTTAATATTTGCTATAAATTTGAAAAAAAAAAATTACTTTCCGTGCTTGTGTTGGTGGTAGAGAGTTACAATTTATATCACTTAAATTAGTAATCCAAAAATATTAACACCATTTTTTATGATAGTAAGATTATTAGTATATATTATGTCATACATGAATATAAATAAAATACTATGTATACACAGATAGGTAATATTTTAATGATGTGAATAACCAATTGATAATTTTATTACTTTATTGAGGTATAAATTTTTAAAATTCCTGTAGTTAGTGTGTATACTATTTTTAATATTAATAGGCAGTGTTGAAATAATATGTAGGATCATGATATTCTATGAATTTTATGCTCTATTTTCCATTTAATCATAATATATGCTTTCTGTATCAACCCATGATTATAATTTTTTTAATAAATAAAATAGCGATTTTTTAAAATAATTTGTCTATTGGTAAAACATTTAATAATTTATGTGTGATGATCGATAGTTGATTCTTCTCAGTTATGCTTATTAATGATAATTTGCCTTTGCTGTATTACATATACTAGCTAAATATCCCGGCTGCGTATTTATGAACCGTAACTGAATTCGACCAAACGGGTATGACCAACTGCCAATTAGTTACGTTTATCATCATAATTTACAAAATAATTGAAGTTTAAAGTTTTGTTATTGGGTAGTTCTGTTCCTTGTGAGTTGTGTCAAGATGTCAAAAACGATTAATTTTAATTTTGATATATTTTCTAAAGTAATTAGTACCAGTGTTAATAATTAATTATTTAACTCGTACAAAATTTATTTTAGAAAAAAATTCACATTCGTGTGACGTATATCTTATTTTTAAATTGTAATATTAATAGATAATAGTATACATTTAAATGTTAAGAATTATATAAAATAATTAAAATGTGTATGATCGGCATATGTGTGAAAAAGCACTTGTTTTATAAATGTATAATACGCAAGCGGTAAATATAATCGGTAGGCGATAAATTTAATCACAAGAAAATCTCCACAATAATAATAACATTATTTTTTTGAATATTATACATATTTTCTTTAAAATCTAAAATTCAAGAAAAATGCCCCCACGTTGTACAAAAACTACAAAAAGTGACGTAAACATGTAAAAAAATTACATTAAAAAACAAAAAAAAAATTAATTTAGAGCTAAAATTGCAAAATAAAATATATTCTGAATCAAGGAAGCATGAAACAAATTTTTAACTAAGATAACATTGTATAAGATCAAAGGAAAAAAATGCAAGTCATCAACATCTTAATCCTACAATCTACTTATAACTAATAAGCTAATAAACAACTTTTCCGAAATTTGTATGGATCGAAATACTCTGAAATCTGGATAATAGTATGTTCTTATAATAATGTATGTTATTATTCAAGAGTAAAAACCTAAATAGTAAAAATTATAACTTATTTCAAAAATGTTATTTTGTAACGAGTTAAAATTATAAAAAGAAAAATATTTTCAAAAACTTTGGAGTTTTCTGAAGTTTAAAAACTAAATTTCAAGCATTTTTAAAAGTCGTGCATCACATTTACCTTTATGGGTTATGACTTTAGTAAGTAGTCATTAATCATTATATTTCATAAATAAATATTGCGCATTATAATAAAAAATAACGTAATTATTGTACAACATATCTATGAATATAGGTTATAACAATTATAACCTTTCGGGTTATCAAATAATAAATAATCCGAAATTTTAAATAATTAAATTTGTTTATGAACACGTGTATTGACTAATGACTAAAAATTAAAACAGTAAACGTGCACAGAATCCAAATCCATTTTTCATAGGTAAAATTCCAGGTATTATAGTTTATTAATCGTAGTACATTATAATACTGTGTTATACTGTTATCAATGTCGTTTACTCCTCAAACGTTTACACATGCAAAATATTTGTGCGTATAATAAAATAATATATTATCAAAATTCTTGTGGACTGTCACAATAAAGTTACATGTACAACTGTCATCTATTTTTTATCTGTATAAAAATTGATTGAAATTTATCTCGACAACTTTATCTTTTCTATAATTCTTTCAATGTTATTGACACAATAAACGTAGATTATTGATTCCCATTTTATTTTATTACAACGCACTATCATTGCAATGGATCAATTTGTACAAAAATAATGAATAGCGTTAACTATCTACGCCAGTGTAATATTATAAACCAGACAAACTTATATAAATTCGTACCTTTTTTTTTTTAAATAAATTATATTTAATAAACAATTTATAGAACAAAAAATGAATTTTGTTAGACCTGGGAAAGATTAAATATTTGGCATATTAACTGATATCTACAACCTTCAACAACTGCAATCATATGATGTCAATAAGTTTATTCTGCTAAGATATAACTTATTTCAGGTCCTAATAAACATGTTTCATTCTAGGTGTTAAAAGTTCAGCTGATAAAAATTACACTAATGCCAAAGTACAAAGTCATGCATAAGGTCAACGACGTAACCATATATTTTTTACTAGTTTATCCGTTCAGATCATGTTCTAGGATTTGTAAGAGTAGGTACAAAAAACTTTAAAATTTAAGAGATTATAACTATGAATAAAAAAAAAAGTTATATCTACCATGTCTAATCAATATGAGCTCAATATGTGCTATACACTTATCAAAATCAAATTTGTACATCAAGCAATATATTTGTTTAATTAAAAAACACAAAAATAAAACAACCTGCAACACACAAATACAACTGTTGTGTCAATATTATACATACATATTATGATAAACCCTGTTGAAGAAATACAGAAAACTTAAACAAAAAAATCAATAAAAAATAATATGAATTTCGATTGAGACAAAAAAAAAAAATGATAAATGAGGAATTGTAAGTATAATAATATTACTTTATTAGACATGGTAAGTCTTACTTATAATACTCACTTTCTCTGAAGCCAAAAGAACCTGTTTTTGGCGACTTCTGTAAGAGATTTCCAGCTGAGAAGAAATAATTTTTTGAAACAGATCAACATTGTTGGCAAATAATATATTTTCAGTGCAGTACCTAACTTGACTCTTGTAAGTAGTTAGATATCCCTATACTACATGTATACTCCTTGTAACTACTATAGGATAAGTCCAATGATAACAGAAGGAAAGGCACATGATAACATATAATTAAAACTTTAGGGTGGTGCCAAAAATAAATTGACCAAAGGGATTAAGTTGACAAGCAGGACTAGAGTAACCTTACAATTAACACAATGATATTTCAACATATTGAAAAAACATTTTACCTCTTAGATTTAAAATTAACAGCTGATGTTGACGTATTCTATTATTTTAAATGTATGCTCTTAGATTGACAACATCCATTATCTGGTTAAATGGTACACACCCCAGCATCTTACAGCTCATAAATGAGTCTTCTTTTTCCATTAATATAATATTTTAATTAGAGCTGAGAATTATATTATATTATAAATGTTAATAACCAAATTAGAAACAAATTATACATTCAATGAATAAATACCAATATGTTAACTTTTAAATGAGAATGCCAAGCCGCATAGGATGTTGCTGTTTTCAATCTTACAAGTATGGAACATAGCAAATGTAAATTAAGAGAAACAGTAGTTTAAAAAATCATAAAGTTTAGATAATTATAATAAATAATAATAGCATTCAATTAAATTAAATAACTTTGTTGTTATATTCTTTGTTTATTGTTTTATAGATATATAGTTTTATCTTGTAAAAATTATTACACATGTTATAGAAACCTTAACTTATTCGCGTTCTTACAAATTAAAATAGAAATAGAACATGAAGAAAAATAAATATTAAAATCGACTTGATTTTTTTTTAAATAAAATTATAATATATTATTATTATCATCCATAAGGAAAATAGTTAAATGAACGCGAAAAGTGGTCAACACTTTATTTTTGTTTCATACAGTCAATTTTTTTTTAGAGATTTTAAAAATTATTATAATAAAACTTATAAGTAGTCTATGAAGAACAACAAAAAAACTTAACGTTTTTTTTTTAAATTTTTTTTTTTTAATAATACTTAATACTTAATACTTAAAATGGTAATCAAACTTTGGTTTTTAATCAGTTGTTCTCACCATTTTCTTGACTTTTGATAATTTCGTTCTGGGGCTTTTCTACTTCTAGGTTGTGACCATTGGCGTGGTCGGTTGAATTTGGCGAAAGAGAGCCAACATCGTTTTCAGATATGCTCTTTCTGTTGTCCTTGTAACTGCTGCTACGTCTCCTAAATCTGCCACCATACTTTCGGCCTCCTTTAGGAGGTGGAGAAACCGGTTCAGGATTTTCAAAATGCATGATTATAGAACTAACAATGTCTTCTTTTTCTTCATCAGATAGTTCCGGCAATTTGCCTTTAACAGCGTCTTTGAAACCGTCTTTATTTTCTTTATTTTCCTGTAAATAAGTTAAAAAATAAATTATATTTATAATCATATTCAAATTAATATAATTTGGGAGTAAACAAAATCAATTATTTAACTAACTGTCCATAAAGATTGGAGTGTTACATAATCAATGTTAGCTTTGGCGATTGAATTACGATAACTAATAGCTTTCTTGCGATCTAATGTTGATGTTTGATATGACAAAGACTTATGGTAAACTGTATTTAGTGACTTTTGTCTTGCCAATAACTCTTGAGTGCTATGCAATGTCTGTACTTCGTTATCTATACTTGTAAGGAATGTAGACAATGCCTTGGCCTTGGTTTCTTCAGAAACTTCACTTCCAGTTACCACTTCTTTCCCATCATCATTACCACTTTCCAAAGTTACACACAAATGTTGGACAATCTAAAATAATTTAAACTATGAATAAGCTAATAAATAAAAACATGAAATATCAAAATATCTGTTATTTAAGCGATGATATAACAGCAAAAATGACTTTAAAAATATGAATAAATAATTTTAGACTTGACTTACATCATAAGCTAATTTAGCACGATCAGTTGCCTTGGAAGTATCAATATGATCTTTATCTAAGAGCACCTTTGACAGAACTCTCAATGAAAACATAACCATAGTATCTTGACAATGAGTTTGAGCAAATGAATGGCAGTTAGCAAATCCTTTGACTACTTCAGAGAATTTATCTAATAAATTATAGCTGTAATAACAAAAAAACCAAGGAGATAAAAAAAAAATAATATTTTTATTACAAGAATAAATATAGGTAGATAAATAAATTTGTTTTCTTACGCAAGTAGAGACTTAATTAGAAGACAAGTGTTGAATTTGCTAACTTCATGACACACTAAAATGGCCATTTTTTTACCATTGTCTTTCAACATTTGTTCTAACCATTCTATAAATTCAGCTAAAGCAGATATTTCACTTTTTGATTTTAATGTCTAATAAAAAATAACCATTAAATAAATATCATTAAACATAAAAAATGGATGAAGAGAATTGCTATTACCTAACAAAGAGATATTTATTATATCGAAAGATATTTGAAATTCATAAAAGTGGTAATTTTAATTTTCATAAATACTTCAGGAATCTTTTAGCATAATAAATTACAGAAGATTACCTCTAGTGTAATGCAAAAACAATCATATTTTGTTGTATTTGTAATATTCTATTACTAAAAAAATATGTTGGGTACACCTAATTAACTTTTTTTTTTTTTTACAGAAAGTTTGATTTTGATAGCTACATTATACTCCAGCCTAAGAGATCAGTACCGTTTTTTTTTGACCAAAATCGTCAGATTCCACGCATCTCCCACTCTCAACTCATCAGCCCACCGACAACTGGTCGCTGCCAGTCATTGAGCATGTGAATGATCAATGTCATTCTATGACGGTACTGATCTCTTGTGGATCGGAGTACAGCTACGTATATATATTATATAGTCAATATAGAAAATATATAGTCTATAATAATTTGAATGTTACAAAAAACTAAGTACCTATGTGATACTTGAAAATCAATTAAGAGAACATTACACGGGCATTTGTTGTCTCTGTCTTACACTTAGCAGAACACGCGTACCTCCTTCGGTTTAAAAATTAGAATGAATTCACCTCTTGTAAAATTTAAAGGTAAGAATATTATCTAAGCAATATCATCGGCTTTTTATTATATTTTAATTTTAATGTGAGTTAGGACTATTTTAAGATGTACAAACAATTTACAACTATAAAATACTTAATTATTAAACTGTTTATTATTGTTATTAAATATCTTACTTTATTATTTTTTATATCTTTTAATGCACGGAAACGTCCCATTGTTATAGTGCACAAAAGATGGCGTCTTCTGGCTACTTGATCAATGTCATTATGTGGCATTATATATTGATTAAACTGCGAATTTGGTGTGTGACCAGCAATATGACATATTTCGTCCAGTAAACGGCGTCCAGTTGTATCTATATCCCAGCCAATGACCATGTAGTCGGACAAATTGTCCAACGTCACAGTGTTATTACTGACATCTACAATTTCGGTATTTTGAACCATTTTGCTATAAATTAAATTAAAGATTGTAATATAAGTAAACCTAAATATTTCACAAATACATAGGAAAAAAATTTAAATTTAAATATTTTTGAATGTTCGAAATTATTGAAAAGTTAATTATTTATTGCAACTAATCAATAACAAGATGTATTTAAAAAAACAAATTAATCAATACTAATATGATAATATTACCTTTCAAATATTATTATTGTTAAGAATAGGTTAAATTATTAAAATTATTTTGATTGCGAAAAATTCCCGTTTACGTAATACGATGTTTAAATATAAATTTAATGTGTATCCGTGTTATTAACCTATTTAATCATGTTAAGCCCCTTTTTCATGGATGTTGTAGAATTGTAATGTAATATTATGTGTTTATTAATCGTACAAGTATTATAACTTTAAAGAAATTTGTTAGAAATGTTGTTGCAAAACCTTTAAGTGGAAATTCGGAACTTCAGTGGACCGACTAAAATATCTTAAATTTATAAACTATCCACCATATACCCACACAACATACCTATCGAATTGTCTAAAAATACAATAAAACCACAAAAATGTGAAACCGGAGCAACATTGTGAAAAACCTCGAAGACTTTCGATAAAAAAGGTATTAATAGATTAATCGCTTTCATATCGACACGCCGATACGTCGATTATGACGTCCAAACTCCAAAGCACCACGTTTAAAATCTTAACGACAATATATTTACGGGACCGTAAAAATAGTATTATGTCTGCGGACCCGGACAACGGTTTTATCGAGATAGCAGAGGTTAATATCCGATGCTAATCAAGATAACGTTACGAATATCGTACACGATATTGCTATATTATTATGATTATTTATCGCGATGCGTTGAGTATTCAGCTGAATATAAAACGAACTGTAAAATGGTGTAATAACCCCGTAAAATGAGAACGGAGGACGAAAATACGATACGAGCCGCGATTCCGTTTGCCGGCGACGCATAAACGAGTTTGCGCCGAGCGACAGCGATGAAAGTTCCGAGGACGACGAGAAACGGAACGTCGTTTAAAACCGAATATTTTGATTATATAACGACGATCAATGTAGGTAAATCCGAAAATGCCTCTGGCAATGGCTGTAACCGAAAGGATTGTATTATTATTATTATTATTATGACGTAAACGACGTAATCGCTAATCAAAAACGAATCTGAACGACGCGGACGCGAAGGGGGGACACCCGGGATAAAAAGGGATTCGGGCGCAATGTGAAAAATGAAAAGAATTAAATAAATATCGTAGCATGTTTTAAATTTTAAGGTCCGAATTTTCAAATTTTGCAGTCCGTCAGTACGTGCGCCAAACCACGTCCTTGCACGGTCGGCGGCCCGAGCGCGCGCGTCGCACATGTCTCGCGGTCACGGCCTAACCCTTTCGAAAATCATGAAATCAAAAAACTCATCATCGAACAACAATATTATGGAGGCGCGGTCGTCCGACGTACAAACTACGCGACATTTCTCATACACAACTGCGACAACATCTTAATTTTATTATAATATATCAATCACATTAATATCGTTATAATACCTATTGGTCGTTAAAAAAAACATTGATATTAAAATAATATTGTCGAACTCACCTGGATTGACGATATTACGGTGTACGGCGGTGTTGAAAAACGTTGACGTATTATACTCTAAGCGATATGCCGATATCGGATATTACACGTGCGAAACTGCAGCGGCTCTCCGTCGACGGTGGATAAAAAAACGTGTGTGCGGGTCGGCCTCGGAATCGGATCCGGTAACTCACTGATGGTCGGCGAGACGTGTGCGCGTGCGCTCGTCCGGCGAAGTATCAAAATAATAATAATAATAATAACGTTGGTTGTGAAATAACGACGACGTCAAAGTGCGGTAGGTGTATGTGCGTGTGTGGTGGGGGACGATCGAGGGAGAGTTGGAACAAGTTTTGGTCAGAGACTGTTCACTATTTTTTTTTTTTTTTTTATAGTGTTTACTTGTTTGGTTGGGGGACGCGCGGGCGAATTCAAACATTTCGAACGCGACAGCGTAATAGAAATAGATATTAGATTTGAGTTGCCTTCTCTTATATTATATTCAAATCTCAAATCGCGGTCTTCAAACAGTCGTACAAGTATACTTGGTATACTTATCTAAGCACACGACGTCAAGCACTCGAGCTGCCAACTCGACTCTAATGTCGATGGAACGCAAGTCTATCTCAGAAAAAAACGGCAATCAAATTTCTGTTAGGTTAATATAGCAAAAAATAAGTAATAACCGATATTCGGTATTTAATCTGTTCTGTGGTATGACGTCCCATTTCAGCGCTAAGTAATTTGAAACTAAACGATTTCGTGTTTATTTAAATTCTTAACTGACCTATTATAATTTTTTAAGACCTCTATAAGCACAGAGCAATAAGAGTTGTACGAGAATCTATTATAGAATCTAGATCGTAGAGTAAATATTAAGTATTTAATCTACGTCTGTACAACTATATTATGCGACGTAGGCCGAGCAAAGAACATGGTAATGCTATTATATTATGTACTTAATATTTATTGATATGTGAAAATGTAATATTTAATATTATGCCATTATGATAATATTGTATTATTGTAATAACTACCTATCTATTAACTAATAATTTTAAATGTATAATTGTAGTAGGTGAGGTTGACCATTGGGCATTGACGACATTTGGTACTTTGGTTGGCGACTTGGCGTGCAAAAAGCTCGGAAAAACACATTATTACTTTTTAGGTTATAGTTATTGCAAATACGATTAGAATGCGGCAAGCTTAGTAACCCTGCGACATCGCTCTGCAATATGTAATTGGTTGCCTACTCGGCTCCTTTATCCTTATCACTTAATAATTGATAACAATATCACAGAATAACTTATTAAAATTTATTCTGTGATAACATGTAGTGCTCGATAAATACAACCCACAAATTGAGACATACGAGCTATATAAGGTATGTCTTAATTCGTGCTACAGCCTACAAATTATTTTGCGCCATAAATCATACAATACCAATTACCAAATGCTATAGAATAATATATTTATAATATAATACTATATTATGATAAATTAGAAGAAATATGGCATATAATTTGTGTATAAATACAAATATTTGGCCAGGATAACGTCGGGCAGCACAGCTAGTATGCAATGCTATAAAGCAAAAGAATTGAACAACAAATGTATCAATTGTATCAGTGTTCCATTTCGATTTTCGAGTCATTTATACCTTACCAAAAGTACCTGGATGGCTGGATGTATTTAAATAATTGTTCTTACAGTTGTTCTATAATTTTTATATTATTAATTTTTTATAATTTACTTATTGTTATTGTAATATACTACCATATTTAGTTGCAATAACACAGGATCATACAAATACATTATCAATTGATCAAAATATGTAATTTGTATGAACTTTTATTTTGTTGCAATCCTAATTTCTAAAGAATTATTAATTATAGATTTAGTCAATGGGTAAAACTAACACAAAATAATATAATTATTGACAGTTTTAAACTTAAAGGACTAGCCTTAGTAAAATATGAGGTAATATTTTCAATATATTTTTCAGACAATTCAATTTGGAAGTATAATGTTTATATTATATTATTATAGTTATTTTATGTACAAACATGAAAATGTTATTAATTACTAAAATTGGAAATATAACTGCCAAAGAAATTTAAAATAAACAAAAAAAAAATTATTATTTTTTTAACTTTAGAGTTTAGATAATAGTCAATAGCAATCCGAAGAATCTTCTTGTAGTTTCATATTCAAAGCTTCAAGTAGTTCAACATATGGCTCTTTAAGTCTATGATGAATTGAGTTTAACTCTAGTTAAATATTTGAAAAAAAAAATTTTTTAAGCTAGAGGTTATACGTCATCAATGTTTTTTTTTCCTGTAAACAAAATTTCTACCAGAAGGAGTGCTTTAAATATGCAAATTTCATTAGAATGATAAGTTCTAGCTCTAGCTTGGTAGGTACTCGCTTTTTACTCTAGCCCCAAGTTACCTATGCACTCCAAAACTCACAAGCATGAGTCTTGTGCCTAAAATCAGAGCTTGAATTGGGAAACATTTAGAAGACAGATTGTAAAAGTGTAAAAATTGTGCGCACCCAAATATATAAATCTTTTATTGATTAGGATATAATTAGAAAAGGTATGCATAAATATTTTTTAAAAAGAAGAGGGACTACATCCTTTAATTCAAACACTGCCTAAAATTAATAATGATTAACTTCACCCTATGCTTTGTGCTCTATATAACTTACCGGAAAAATTTGGATATTTTTAGTCAAAGAAAAAATCATACAATTATGTTATTTTAATACAAATATAAAATAATATAGGATAACATTTAATAATGTCAATATCAGTTACAAAATATCAGAAAAAAAATGTATGAATACACATACCTATTGCAGCAATATGTCAAAATTATTCAAAAAATTTCATTAAACAATTTGAATATAAAAAATGTTTAGCAATACACTCTTTGTATAACTTAAAAATTTTTTAAAAATGTATCTTGCTTGTTAATAGATTGGTACCATACATTGTCCGTACATAATATTGATAATCATGTTGGTAGGTCACATACTAACGAATACCTCAAATGATGTAGATGTGTTAACACGTAAAAATAAATTGAAAAGTTAGTATAAATTTTAATGGATGAAATACCATAAAAATATTATTTTTTTATAATTCTCAAAATGAAGATTTTGGTATGGATGATGGATTTGATCTTATGCCAGTGGAAGATCATGTTAAAAGAACATTGAGAAATTGAAACCAGTTGAATAAATTAGTAAATATAGATGATTTGGTCATTATTGGTGATAAGTACTTTAAATTATATTAATGTCAATTATTTATTATACCCACTTAAAAACACATTGGCATTTTCAAAAGACACAATATGTATAATATTTAATTTAAATATACCTAGTCACTTTTATTAAAAAAAATAAACCGGTGTTCAATTAGAAATGATAGCAGTTGTTGAATTGCTTTTTGTAAGCCATTGAACATATTTATATCATATTATGTGATGCATGGAAAACAGAATTTAAAAAAAAAATACTGTTAAATATATTAATAGCTTTGTAAAAACTAGCAATAAAAACATTGATGTAGGTAATATATATACAAATGAATTTAAAAAATAAATATTTATAGGAATTGTTCATTTGCAAATTAATAGGTAGGTATTCTATCATTAATACTAAGGATAATAGCCCTTAAAAATGGTTTAACTAAAATATAAAATAAATGTAATATTGAATTTAAATTGAGAGATTAATATTAATTACTAAAATGTTCAACTTACCATGAACCCTATAACTTCCAAACTCAAAATCATAATTATGGGCCTATTATCCTTAACACACAAAATTAAATAACTCAAAAGCCACTCGTTAAAATGTTGACTTTGATACGTGAACATTTTTAGTTACATTATTTATATTTTATAGTGCAGTACAGCAGTACAGCACAGATCGTTTGATGAACTACAGAACTTCCATGCATGAGCTATTATTCATGAACTAAGCAGATAGATCTTAGACCCAGTTAGTCAGTGATGAAAACAGAATACGGATATATATTATGTGGTACACTCAGAGAATAGATGATAATATATTCTGTGCACGATGTAGAGAAAATATCTTAGATCGTAGTACATCGTGATTCTGTGCCCTATCTGTGAAAAGTAAACAACAACAAAAACTGGCTGCTCACAGAATGACTGATATCACATAATTGATATTATTATGATTTGCGCCATAATCAGTGTGACCATGTCAACCATTAATAGACCTGAGAATTGGGAAGATCGGGAGCGCTGCAGTTGGACCACGGTTATCTACTTAGGGAAACAGATTAACAAGACGCGCTCTGGTGGAAACAATTTGTACCTTCCAATTCGGGATGTTTAGAAATAGTTTTATATTGGTTATTTTACTTTTTATAATTAACAATTCTGGTGTCGAAACTTTATACGCTTTTATAGCTAACTGTGTACGTTGGTAAATACAATTTCTACTAATATTATCAAGTACATTCAAATACACTTCACTTAAAGGAAAATATATGCGAAATATCGGGAAAATACATACAATTTCCTGACTCCGCGTAGGGGGAACCCGCCTAACCATCAGTACGATAGGCATCGACAGCTCTCCCAGTGTTAATCTGTTTTCCCAATACTTGTGACCGTGATTTGGACGAATGGATCTTCCCAGGAAAAAATGTTTTCGATCCGTATATAAAATTGCCTATATTGGCCCCTTTTTTGCAGTTACAAAATATTATGATCATTTATGACATTATTTTCATTTTAATATATTTTATTTTATTATACGCTTATTCGTGGTAATTCGTATTTAGTTGTAGAAATGTGCATTTGTATTATACACTATACAGTGGTTACAATTCTAAAGCACAAGCTATACAAAAAAAAAAAACTAAATTAATATTATTAGAAAATTAATTTGATATTTAAGAATATAATTTACATTTATTTTATAGAATATAATATAATCAAAGTTGGGCACTAACTAGTTAGAAAGTTAAAGTTCAGTTAGAAAGTTACTTAAAAAGTAACTTTCTAACTTAACTAGTTAGCTTTAATTCATATTAACTTTGTAACTTAACTAGTTGAATTTAATGTGTAAAATAGTCTAATCTAACTCGTTAGAAAAAAAACTAACTAGTTATTATTATTATTTTCATTCCAAAATTGTTCCTTAATCATGACATTATGGCAATATGCCTAATATCCTTTTATTTTGTTTCACCATTTATGATCTATTAACTGATAAGTGATATACCAATTAATTTCAAATTAATTGAAATTATTACTTACCTAATTAGAAAATTTTGATAAAATTACTAGGTGTTTAATTCAATTTTTCAGTTTTAATCAATAATTTAAGTTAGATAACTTATAATTTACATTTCAACAACATTGTTTTTTAATCTATAAGAAAAACTAACTTTTAACTTCTACTCCAACTTAAGTTACTATTTTCACTAATTTAATTTCTAACTAACTAAGTTAGAAATTTGGACAGTTTTATAAACTAACTTATATTCTAACTTAGTTAGTTTTTTTATTAAAGTAACTTAACTTCAACTAGTTGAAAACAATTACTAACTTGTCCAGCTTTGAATATAATATTAATTAGAAGAATTGTAACTACATTATTTTAAATTAAAATTATTTCTAGTCACTAAGTACCTATCTATATTAGGACTGGTAGCATATAACTTCAAATATTAATTGAGGCGTTTCTATGCAAAATGTGCTATCTCAATTTTCAATAAAATCAAGTTATACATACATTTTTATGGAAAAATTGCAAGAAATCGATTAAAACCTTTATTTGTTAGTCAAAATAAACTATTTTCAACTTTAAATTAAGCTTATACTATTACTTTTATCAAAATGCTTTATTTCCAATAGATTTTTTTCCAAAACGTTCTACAGGTATCCATTTTCCTTCAAAACATGACATTTCCTGTACTAAATCATAGGTCAGTGGTTCCCAACCTTTTATAAGTGTGTTCCTAACACTTTAAATTTAACTTTTAGCGACCGAAAAAAAAAAATCATAGTTTCCATCTCTACATTAATTTATTTATTATTGTCATCAAATGTACAACATCGGGTGAGGTCCAAGGAGTGTGGATGGCGAAGCCCCAAGCGGCTCTGTGTTAATTAATTGTGTGGGTAGTAAGTAATTTATAATAACGAAACAGTAAATCGACTTAAAGAAACATGTATTACCTAATAATACAAATACTATTGCAATTAATCAAATTGTTTCATATTTGTGTGAATTACATTTAAACTTTTAACCTATGTGACTATAATATACTATTATAGTAAATATAATATATTATACTGTAACACTGCGCTGTATAACAGTCAACGGTATCAACAGTCTTGGGTAGTATTCCAAACAAAATATTTCAAATATAGTATTCGGAATACTTTTGAAAAAATTTTCCCAAAAGAATTTTATTCCTATAAATAAATACTTTTTATTTACTATAATCATTGTTTTTCATGTTTTTCTGAAAATGTTTACAATATTATAACCTACTCATTTTAAAACTTGAAATCAAGTATCAACAACTTAAATATTATATTTAGAATTATTAAATTATATATGTTGGCGCTAAAAAAGTATCATTGGTTTAATATTTAAAACAAAAACTAAAATGTACAACCTTAACGTCCTCTAAACCATAATAACTGCAATATGTTTTTTAAGATTCATGTAGGTATATAGGTGCTTAAATAATAAGAATATAATATCTAATCGATTTTTAAATTTTCTAAAGGAATGATTTAATGATGAACGTTTTAAAAAAAAATAGGTAGGTAGTACCTAGGACCTAGGTACTAAGAAAATATAGAGGGAAAGGAGTTAATTTTCGAAAATAGTATTTTGAATATTTTATATACATTTATGTACCGCTTAATTTGCATTCTTATACAATATACTTTTATTTATAAACCTATAAGTATAATACAAAAGTTTATAAAAAATCATATTAAAAAACATACCCTGAACCGATATAACATTATAGTCATATAGCTACACAATAAGTGACTTAAGGACAAAATCAGATATTTCAAGAAATACTGTAAGATATAGAGTGAAAGGAGTTGATTTTTGAAAATATAATTTTATATAAATTTACAAAAACATTTATTTTTATATATACTTTTATTTATATATGTATATATATGTAATAATTTATAAAAAAAACATATTAAATCACCTACCCTGAACCCATATTAACATATAGTTACAAAATAAACATGTTTAATATGGGCAAAATATGATGTCATACTTGGTTATCGCGCTACCATGACATGTGAACGAGCTGGTCGAGGTGTCGAACGCGTGACTGTGGGAGTTTGGACATGCTTTCTTAAAGAATGCCGGATTATAGTTTTTGGGCCATGAGCTGATTTTACAAGTCGACTGGGTGTTGTAAGCACCTTGGCAGCAGTAAGCGTCCGTGTTGAACTGCGAACAGGCGCTATGGCACGCCACCACGCTGGAGCCATCAGCTGCCTTCACGGCCAGCTCGGACGGGCACACGCTGTTCAGATCGGGCACACATTCGGCCGGCTTGCAGTCGTACTTGCCTTTTTTCGTGTACGTGAAATACCTAGTCGGCATCATCCTTATTGGCAGGTTGTAGCCTTCCAACATCGACACTAGGTAGAAGTCCAATCCGTCGGACCGGGTGAACTTCATCTCAGCAAATGACGCGGGCGGCACAGCCCGCGATCCGCTGCAGTGGATCTTGTTCCCTGAATCATCAAATTGTAGCGCAATGAAATAAATGATATAAAATCATACATAGTGTAAGAATTTTTTACACATATGATGGTGTTAAGGTGCAGATAAAATACGAAAACAGGAATACACCGGGGAAGGTATCTGTCTAGTAAAATAACAATTTTAGCGGGCAAACCCTGCAGGTGATACTAAACATAAAAATCAGTAACCTAACCAATTTATAAAATAATAATTAATTAGTGTTTGTTACTCAAATGTACATGAAAAGGAAATGTCTGTATGTTTGTACCTAGCTTATAGAGTAATATACAGTATGTCCCAAAAGTCCCGTATCACCCTTAGTATCTCCGTGGAAAATCAATATATTTAAATTCAGTTTTTTTTGCTGTAATAAGTATAGAAATTCTGTTTGAATAGCATAAGATTCAGTTTTTTTTCTCAAAAATTCAAAAATAACCAAGCATTTTTTTAAATTTCCAAAGTAGTCATTTTGTTGATCATATTTTTTAAAACAGTTCAAAAAAAAAAATAATCATTTAATGAAAATCGACCAAGTTGGAGCTAATTCTGTTTTTCAATTTATAAAACTAATAGAGTTATTTTAGCAAAATACCAATCGCATGATTTAATCAATCTCAATTGGAACTCTGATTTTTTATGACAATTTGTAAATATCTTATTAATAGTGGAGTTTTTAGGAAAGATTAAAATTACAGTTCAGATAATAGTTTAAACTTTTAATCTTGATTAATAATTAAAAAAATAAATATTTTAATACATTAAATCGAAAATAATTCATTACTTTTTATTTATTTGTAATACTGAGTTACAGTTTTTGGTCCCAAGCATTCTTAACATTTTTTAATGTTTCAGGTAATATATTTTGAATATTTTCTTCAATGCGAAGGTGGAGATCAGACAATAAACACGATGGATACACAAGATTTTTCAAATAACCCCATAAAAAAAGTCCATTGGTTTTAAATCAGAAGATCTTGCTGGCCAAAGTTCTGGACCTCTTACGAGTCGATAGTCAATTTATGTGTCACAGACCTCAGACAATTTCATGTTAAACTATGTCTTAATAGTGACACAAAAACTGACTATACATAGGTAAAATATCTATTATTCTTAGAAATTCAAAATAATAATTAGTTCCAACTTGGTAAATTTTCTTTAAAACTAACATAGCGATTCGTATCACAAAACTAGGTACTTGTTATTGGTTTTCGACTGTGCCATCCAGGTGACTCCATGTACCGTGAATTGTTACTTGTTCTTGTATCAAACTATCAAAGTAAATATTATAGTTCGGGTAATTACGAAAATCAAGTGATAGAAGTGGTAAATGAATGGTAAATATTTAAACAACATATGGCTCCAAAAATACTATAATAATTCACTAAAAAATTGAAAATTGAAATAATTGAATTCCCTTTTATAAAAAAATTTTAAAAACGATACTAAATAATGTTTTTTAATTAGTAGATAGGCAGAACAGGAAATGTTTTATTTTCTCAGTCATGACTGGTGAATATTGGATATCTCTATGCAGTGCACACAAATAAAGCTGATTATCAAACATGTTAAATAATATATAAAGCATAATTTTATGTCTATAGTTGTAACTTGTACGGAGTATCCCCTAAAATTGAATGTCCTAATTTATAATCTCAAATTAATTACACCCCTATATATAGCGTATAAAACCTTAACTAATAAAGTAATAACTTTCACAATAAACTAAATTAATTAATTAAGTGCACTTTTATACTTATAGGAGGCTTGCTAAAAAAAAATGTACCTATTGCACTTTATTATTAGGTACGTATTATAGCAGTATAGCAGTATTGCTATCAGATTCTAATTAAGTGGAGCCACTCATGTATATTGATTTTACACATATTTTTCATATTCTTATTAAAATAAATTTATGATGTAAATTTTTTTTATCTGTCAACGCTTGTAAGCTTTTAAAGCAGTGAAAAAACTTAAATTTTCAACTTTGAGGGTTCACGGTAGCAAATTAGATCTAGTTGCGGGAGGGGGAATATAATGAGCTGGGATATGAAAATGCTAAATACGTCTCTGAAAATGTATTTAAGTCAAATACTTTCAAGTGGGTATTCTTCTGTATGGCTATATATTTTTTGGGTCAGGAATATTCGATACCTAGCTTTATTAAATATTTTGTTATTATTGGCAATTTAATACCGTTATTAGCGCGCGCCATAAGAAATTAAAACAACCATGATATATTATACGTAGATAGCACGAAGTCCGCGGAAACAGGTTCATATACTGAAGGGAAACATGCATCGTTCGCCGCCAGCAGTTGTAGCGATGGTTGAAACACAAATTTTAGGATAATGGCAGGCTGCATCACGAACGAACCAGAATATATACTATTATATATTGTATATAATACTGTAAAGATGGGTCATTATTGTGATAAAAATTATTCGTATATTTTTTCTTGACTGAGACGAGGTATTGGGTAGGAAGGACGATTCTTTTGATATGAATTTGTGTATAAAATCGATATTTATCAATTTCTTTATATAAATACTACTTACTAGCTGATCCTGCACGGCGTGTTGCCCCAGACAAATTAAATGAGTGCGATAGATTCGGCTGTGGATCGCTTACAAACACACGTCAACAATGCCGCCTTTTATTAATATTTATAAATGGGCAAAATAACATTAATGTTACTAATATTTTTAAATTTATTTAACCCATTTAATATATTACTTGGCTTTGCCCGGCA
This sequence comes from Sitobion miscanthi, assembly GCA_008086715.1. Taxonomy (NCBI): domain Eukaryota; kingdom Metazoa; phylum Arthropoda; class Insecta; order Hemiptera; family Aphididae; genus Sitobion; species Sitobion miscanthi. The sequence continues at coordinate 8,805,393 of CM017800.1, read as the reverse complement.
ATAAATAAACCGTTGATGGACAATCCCCCTGCGACGGACAGTATAGTAATTAACTTTTTTTTTCTTACGTGAACCAACTGCGAGCAGAAATAAACGAAAATGCGGTTATGGTTTTAATATAATTAATAACAGGTGCTTACTACCCTAAAATAATATTTTACTAATGAGTAAGAATAACCTAACCTGATTAAGACATCTCTACTACCGTTTTCCGAATAATATAGGTTCGAACAAATCGACCATATAGACTTACCGCAATCGCCCGTTTCGCATTTTCCTTGACTGTCGCAATTGGTCCTACCCCAAATCCTGCCCGCCCAATTTCGAGGCGTATTAAACGTATGGGTCTTGTAAGCGTCCAACAAAAATCCGCCGTTTAGGAGATGTTCGTGTTCCTGGTCGCCTTGTATACCGGGCCATACAGTAAACGAGCAGTTGTTTTTTATTCTAATCAGGTGTGCTTTAGTCACTGCAGTCAATTGAACAAAAAACAGTACAAACTTAAGGTCCATATCGAGATTTCAGATCGCCGGATTATGATAGGTATAGGTGGTTAACTGGCGATAGAATTTGCGAGCTGTATTAGCAATGACGTCGCATCTCATATCACAACTTGTTTATATACCGACGCGAACCGATCGACAATAATTACTGTTTACTTTGCAAAGTAACAACTCAAGGTTAACCACTGGACCTCTCTATCCAACTAAGAAAATTATCAATAGTGTTGTTTTTTTCACACCATGGTCATGTGTTAGTTATTGCCACGATTTAAGATGGATACTATTTTAAATCGCGACGATTGCCTAAACAGCTGTTTTTAAGAGAAACTTTTATAATCATCTTTATTTAATTATTGTTATTGAGTTTTTTTCTAGGGTTTCCCTTAATTTTTTATTGTTTTATTTGCTAACCCTTTTAAAAACTCGTGGGAGTTTCTTCAATTATTTGCTACTTTGCCCTTAACATCCGCGCTACTCCGGAACGTACATTTTCTGTTCTAAAAAGATTTAAATTATGTTTAAGGTTTAATTAAATATATTTAAATTTACACAGATATTTGTTGTCTCCGTCTTACAAGTTCGTAACATAGCACATTTACGTTCAGCAGATCACGTTTAGTGTTTAAATTCGTTAATTTAAAAATTAGAGTGAATCGATATTTTATGAAACTTGATGCTAAGAACATTATGCCTGTGCTTGTATGTGAGTTTTATAATTCAGTTTTTAAGTGAGTTATGTCCATTTTTAATTTATGCTGTATTATATACGCATACCTTGCTGAAAAATTGAACTATCGTAAGAACTCCATATACAAACAGAGATAATGTTCTTACCATCAAGTTTCATAATATAGTATGTCGATGCACTCTATTTTTTAAACCATCGGATTTAAACGTGATAGGTTGAATGTAAATTTGCTATGTTACGAACTTGTAAGACAGAGGCAACAAATGGATGTGGGACGTTCTCGAGTTATAATTATAATAAATGAAGAAATGTTTGGTCTTATCTAGAATAAATAAAGATTCGAATATTAAAACATAGAAAAAGAAATATTGACTCTTTTTATTTAAAAATCTCCTAGTAGGATTAAAGTTATAGATTGGGCACAATAATAATATAATGTATTAAAGTATAAGATATAGGTAGGTACCTCAAAGAATATTTACCTTATATTATGTAAGTTGATAATTTATTTTTTTAAATCCTGAGCTGAGCGATAAATGCATATTGATTTTACAATGATATGTGTTTTTTATTTTTGTGTCTGTCACTACCGTTTGGGGCAGTAAAATTGCTTCGATTTTCTTCAACACTATCTTGTTCGGTGGGAAAATGAACTAGTTGGTGCATTCGGGAGGTCAACATTTAAAATTCGCAATAGTTTTCAAAAGCGCCGGTAAAAACAACATAAAAATTAAAAATTAAGGAAAAACCTGAGCGTGTAAATAAGGCCGTGTAGAGCGTGTATGAGTGATTCATTTTACGTAAGACGTCACTCATATTATTTCAGAAAACAAGGTTTTTGCAAATATCTCTTTCTCGTAATTTTAATTCGTTTCAAAACAACATTTTTGGATTTTCTTTATTTTTTATCGTTATCAGATTTTTAATTGTTTACTCTTTTAAATAAATTACAACATGCATTTTTAATTTCATATTCTCTAACGTAATAATGTAATATTATTGAATTATTCTGAGTCTTCGATCTATAAAAATCCAATTTTGGACAAGTAACTTATTACCTAGTTCCTAGTACTTATAAATATTTTAAATTTTAAAATAATATTGTTTTTAATGACTTAAAATTATGTAAAAAAAAACGTTCAAATTGTATGAAATAATTAGTGTCTTACGTTAAAATTAATATTTAATATCCAATTGTCATTTTATATCAAGTATACTCGTATGAACCCGTTACAAATATTTTATTTGTATTGATAATATATTACGTCCTATAGGTAGTGGGATCTGTCCAATAATATAATATATATGTATACACCATAATATAATTGTTAGTTAATATTATTATAAAATATATATAACACTGATAACAATACAATGTGAATTACTAATTAGCGCCACTGAGCAAGATTGACGAGGGCTCTAAATGGCAAAACTATATTCTTAAATATACTATAGAACTGTCTAAAGAAAAATATAAAATTACTAAGCAAATTGTAGTACTCGAAATCCATGGAGAGATTTATGACACATCGTTCTTCTCATGACATCAAAGTGGTTTCGGTTTTTTCGATGTACCTTGTTGATAATTTTTTTTTTCAGCGGTTTTGTCGATCCATTTTCCGATTCAACATCACCGATTAACTGCGTTTCCGTGGTTGGTATCGAACTTAACTGCTGGGCGACGGAATCGATCTGCTGAACAGGTGGCTAAGTCGACGAGACGGGTAACAGCGACTCGATGTCGCTAGCTCCTATAGCAGCAGGTGTCATTAATTCGCTGTTAGTCGATTCGGCCGACATTGAATCCGTCAAAACTTGTATTTCCATGGAAGTGACGGACGGAATCGCTTCTGGTGCATCGCCCACAGTATTTGTTTCGAATGCTATGTTGGGCAATGGATTTGCATAGTCTTTGCGCTTGCAAATTCTTGATATCGTTGCATTTGTAAAAAGTAAAAATTCCTGATAGTTTTCGAAAGCGCAAGGGAAAAGAAAAATTAATGAAAAACAGGAATTTTTACGTAAAATGAGTTTTTGTTAAAATCGATTTTGATTTTTGATGTAACTCTAAAACAAATGACCGTACATGAAATTTTAACTGAATGTTTATATATGCATTTTCTATGCACCAAAACATTTTCCAAATATGTTGACTTATTTTGAGTTGTTTACGGACATTTTCAGTTTCCATTTTTTTTTTATTTCTTTGAATGTTAATAAAAATCTATTTGTTGGATAAAAGAGCTTGGAAATTTAATGCAAGGCTCTTAATATACTGTTACAATGATATTTGAAAAATATTAAAAATCCATGTTCACATTTTTTTTATAAGCATTTAAAGTTCGAATTTTGACGAAATTTATCGAATTTAAAATTTAAAAAGGTGGCTAAGTGGATGTCGCTCTGCTATACGGTAGGTTACAAGTGGGTCATTGTAATGGATGGTGTTAAATTTGAATTCAATGATATAATATCATTGTATAAGAAAAACGATTCTGAGCGAAAACGGTCAGTCAGACTATGATGTTACTAAGTATATTTGATGATATTATTGTGCATAAAGTAATTTATATATAACCTATTTACGTGGAGCCTTGTTTTCAATTTTCAATCCTTAGCTATAAAAGTTGAACATTTTATAAATTTTATAAATTTTGTCGAAATTTTAACTTTAAATGCTTATAAAAAAAAAATTGTGCCTATGTGTTTTTAATATTTTTCAACTGCTATTGTAAAAATATATCAGGGGCCTTGTATTCAATTTTCACGCTTTGTTTCCCAACAAATATTTTATTGATATTTATAGAAAAAAAAACTAAAAAAATTGAAAACTGGCAATGTCCGTAGAGCTCAAAAAGAGTCAAATTATTTTCAAAATGTTATCGTGTATAGAAAATGCTAATATAAACATTCAGTGAAATTTTCAAGTATCTACAGTCATTCGTTTTTTAATTACAATAAAATAAGAAAATCGTTACATGAGAAATCGAGTGAATATCCAATATTGTGAAAATATGAATTTCAAACGCTCATAAAAATTTAATTTGACTTTCTTGTAGATATTTTTTTTGATAAAGGTAGACAAACTTATGGATAATCTTGTATTACATTTCTTAGATTTAAAAAGAAAAATTTTTATGAATTCTCAACTCAAAATAATTTGCTAATTTTCGTGATTTTTCCGGATTTTGTCAAGATTTGAACTTTAAATGCTTATAAATAAAAACTGTGAATAAAGATTTTTAATTTTGACAATGTCCATAAACAGCTCAAAATAAGTCAAAATATTTGGAAAATGTTATGGTGTATAGGAAATGAAAATATAAGCTACCAGTGAAAATGTCATGTATCTACGGTCATTTGTTTTAAAGTTACAACAAAAACCAAATTCAATTTTGTGAAAAATCGATTTTACGTAAAAATTCCCGTTTTTCCTTAATTTTTCTTTTGTTTTTCTTGGCGCTTTTGAAAATTACTGGGAATTTTAAATTTTGACCTCCCCAATGCACCAACGATATTCACTTTTCAATCGAAAAAAATACTGAAGTTGAAAATCGAAGCATTATTTCGACTACTTATCGTGTACACAGACAGAAAAAAAAAATAAAAAAAAAATATAAAAACACACATCATTGTAAAATCAATACATTCATCGTTTCACTCAGAATCTAAAAGGTGGGCAAGTAGGTGTCGCTCTGTTGTACAGAAGTTTACAAATGGGCCACTGTAATGGATGGTGTTAAATTTGAATTCAATGATATAAAATCATTGTATAAGAAAAACGATTCCGAGCGAAAACGGTCAGTCATCCTATGATATTACCAAGTAGGTATATTTGATGATATTATTGTGAATAAAGTAATTTATATATAACCTATTTACGTGGAACCTTGTTTTCAATTTTTAATCCTTAGCTATAAAAGTTGAACATTTTATAAATTTTTAATTACAAAATAATAATTAAATTATACATTTGATAAATGTTGTCAAAATATGAACTTTAAATGCTTATAAAAAAAATTGTGCCAACCTATGTATTTTTAAGAAAAAATAAAACTAAAAAAATTGAAAACTGACAAGTCGAATTATATTCAAAATTTTATAGTGTATAGAAAATGCTAATATAAACATTCAGTGAAATTTTCAAGTATCTACAGTCATTCGTTTTTTAATTACAACAAAATAAGAAAATCGTTACATGAGAAATCGAGTGAATATCCAATATTGTGAAAATATGAATTTCAAACGCTCATAAAAATTTAATTTGACTTTCTTGTAGATATTTTTTTTGATAAAGGTAGACAAACTTATGGATAATCTTGTATTACATTTCTTAGATTTAAAAAGAAAAATTTTTATGAATTCTCAACTCAAAATAATTTGTTAATTTTCGTGATTTTTCCGTATTTTGTCGAGAATTGAATTTTAAATGCTTATAAATAAAAACTATGACCAAGGATTTTTAATTTTTTTCATCTGCCTTTGAAACAATAACCTAGGAGCCTTCTATTAAATTTTTAAACTTTTTTACGCCACAAATAAAGTTTTATTGACATCTTTAGAAAAAAAGACTAATAAAATTGGAAACTGAAAATGTCCGTAAACAACTCAAAATAAGTCAACATATTTGGAAAATGTTATGGTGCATAGAAAATGCATATATAAACATTCAGTTAAAATTTCATGTACGCTCATTTGTTTTAGAGTTACACTAAAAACCAAAATCGATTTTCTCGAAAACGGATTTTGCGTAAAAATTCCCGTTTTTCCTTCATTTTTCTTTTGTTTTTCACGGCGCTTTTGAAAACTACTGGGAAATTTTTACTTTTGACCCCCCCCCCCCTAGGCTGTTAACATTTTTTTTTTTTGGTAGTGCAGGCACGTCCGGCACGCCCTGTGCGTACGATTAGGGCTATGTCGTATAATAATGTATTGATATTATTTAATTTTAATTATGCTCGTACAAAAATATTAATTAAGAAATATAATTTGTTGTATATTTTTTTTTGTATTGTAACATTTAAAAAAATCGAATGTTATACATATATAGTATATGACCATATTGTATGGATATATATTTATATATTATACCACATAATATGCATAATTATATGGAATTACAATATGCCCTTGAGTTGTTTTGATTAACTATTACCTACTTCCATTTATTAAAGACGCACTATGTAAAATACACCAATCATTAGGTTACAAAAAATACTAATAACTGTTTCTTTTCAGTACCTAAATAGGTACCATAAATGGTCGCCCCGCCGCTCTATAAAATCGATACATCCCGTTAATAGTCTAATAGTATTTGTGAATCTTGGTGAAAACCCGTATTATTACTATATAGAACGTAGGTACTATTGTAATGGATACTTTAGGTATAATTAAATATATATTAAAACTACTAACCTAACCTTTATTATTTATGAATTATGATAGGGTCCAGACGGTCTAGGACACTTCGCCACCAGCGTTTCGTCGCCAGACCCTTTCTCGGCAAATAGCATATTGTGGCATCATTTGGGTAAGCCATCCCTTCCCTCCTGCCAATAACCTGCAAGTAGTATATTTTTTTTTTTAATTTAATTTTTGAAAAATATATATAATTCCAATTTTTTTTACTCGTATAGTGTTTTAGTAGGAAGCACAAATGTCAGAGTATATACTGTACTTACCTATCATATATAATAGAATTTCGTGGACCCTTAACTCGGGGGAAAACGCACAAAATGTGCAGAGAATGTGTGGTTGGCCAAATGAGGCAACAAAAAACGACGAGGAAAATATCAAATGATCCATTTATTCAATTTTTAAAAACATACCAGAATTTTAACATCCATTTAAGTTTTAATTTTGTTTGCATAATTATTATTACTATCATACAAATATAATAATTATAATATATTATTAGATATATATATATTACTATTATTAGTTATTACCCATATTTTTAATTTTCAGAAGCATTAATAAATGAAAAAAATAAAATATTACGTATCCCTTATATATTATTTATTATTATTATGCATATAATTGTATATAATTATGGTGCGAAAAGAACAAAACTATACGTCTTGATAATCAAATTTGATAGAGATAGAGACAGTTCCATTCGTCCGCAACCTTGAGCTGTTCTTTTGTATATTATGCAGATTATTGCGGTATATATACAAGAAGTGATATAGATGAGACGTCATTGATAATTCAGCTCTCAAATTCTATCACCAGTTAACCGCCTATACCTATCATAATCCCGTGGTCTCAACTCTCGAGATGGACTTTAAATTTGTAATATTTTTTGTTCAAATGGCTGGAATCACTATGGCACACATGTTTAGAATAACAAACAACTGCCTGTTTACTGTATGGCCCGGCATACAAGGCAACCCGGGACACGAACATCTCGAAAATGGCGGATTTTCGTTGGGCCCGTACAGGACCCATTTGGTTATCTCGTCTCGAAATTGGACGGGCAGGATTTGGGGCAGGACCAAATGCAACAGTAAAGGAAAATGCGAAACGGGCGATTGCGGTAAGTCTATATGGTTGATTTGTAATAGCTAGGCTTATAACGATACACCCGACCCTTACAATATTATTCGGAAAACGGCAGTAGAGATGTCCTAATCGGGTTAGGCCCTTAACCATTATAGTAATAATTACCAACTATTACATATATAAATATCTCTAATATTGAATAAATTTCGATAAAAATTAGAATATAACGATTTAAATATAGTGGCAACAAGTTTATGGAGTAACTATATATACAATGGTTTATATGTTATTTATGATAGCCTATAGATATGATTGCTATGATGAGTCAGCCAAAGCTACCATACCACATAATAGAACTACCTGATAGGTAGAAAGTTTTCATGTAATTCGAAGAGTTTTAAAGGTTTTTGAAATGAAAAGTTTTGAAACTTTTCATTAGCCACTGCAATGGTGATAGATATGGTTATTGAAGTATTAATTTAATTTAAATTAATAAATCAATAACAGCTAATAAATCACTATAGTTAGGTATATAAATTGGTAAGGTGATGAGATGTAAAGTATAACAAACAATTTTAACTGTGGAAAAGGTATACAAATAAAATTAAAAGTTTAAAAGAGCAAAATGGGAAGTTTCAATTTTTTTAAGTTTCTGAAAAGTTTAATCGGGTGAGTAAAAACATGAAATTTTATATCTCTGCTGATAGGCCACAAGCATTTAAGAAAAATTACGTACTTATAAAATATGTTATTTTGGATTCTGAGCAGAGCGAGGAAGCTAGTGGTTTTACAATGGTGTTTATTTTTTTTATATCCTCTATACAACATTTTTACCAGAAGGAGTGCTTCGATTTCAATATATAGTATCTTTTAGCAAATTGGATCAAGATGGTACTTTAGAGAGGTCATTTTTCGATTTTCTCAATATTTATTTAATACTACGGGTAAAACTACTGACAAAATACGAAAAATCGCTTAAAATGGGATTTTAATTTCTAACGATTACCGTAGCAAAGAATAAAAAAATATAATATTATAATATTAATTTAACTTAAAGGCTATAATAAATAATAAAAATTTAAAAATATCCAGACTGATAAACCGTCTCCGCTTAGAATCGTTTTTCTTGTACAATGATATTATATCATTGAATTCAAGTTTAATACATTAATTATACATTGAGTCACTTGTAACCTACTGTACAGCAGAGCGACATCCACTTACCCACTTTTTTACTATAATATTTTTCTAAATAAAAATTATTAAATACAATAGAAAATATGAAAGGAAAGAAGCCTCTAAAATATGCTCTTAAAATAAAATATATGACCTTTAAAACAAAATATGCATAATTCAATTGAGTATTTGATCATAAATGTATTAAATTTACATTAAAAATACTTACCTTTGAATTTTATACTCTAATTATTACAAACAATGGAGTCAAAAATTACAACTCTAGGATGGTGCTCAGTAGTCACTCGTTATTGAGCTGCAGGCGCCTCATAGGTCTAATTAGTGATTATAGTAATAAACTAATAAAAGTATAAAATTACAAAAAAAATGGAAAAAAATATTAACCATAGGTATACTTAACCTTTTGTTTAGCCAGTATATTTAACCAGATACTAGACAACCTGAAACTTCATCTACATGTCCTATACGGCTGTATTGTACGAGTGTATTAAATATTGCAATATATATTTATTTATCTAAGTCTACATAATAAAAATGAAATGCTGTCCGTTGGTTGCCGCATGACCGCATCACTTGATAACGGTGGACCGTTTCGTTAATTTTTTACTAAAATGTTTGTAATAGTTCGAATGAGGTTTTTACGGACAGAAAAATTGGAAGAGTTGGCCGAAAAATTGGGAAATTTAAGAAAAACTGAAAGCCCAAAAAATGTTTGTAGATAAATGGTTGCCATTGGTTACATAATATCGACGCCCCAGTTCAATACTGCAACAACTCGAAATATTGCTAAGGCGAACTGATACATTTTTGGATTCATCTTTTAACATGCTTTTCAAATCAATAACGCAATAAAATATCAAAAAATTATTCCGTCCGTGAAGTCACTTGATTCGTTATGGAATTATTGTAATTTCCCTTTTAAAACAGTTCAAAACTGTACCAAATAAACTTAGTTCAATATTGAACTGATACTATAACTTATAAATAGAAATAAGTTGAGTTGTTACAGTATTGAATTATATTTATAATTATTTTAATTGCATCATGTTGACTTGTTGCAGTGTTGCACTATTAAGTATTAAATAACTTTTACTGAAAAAAAATGTAACTTTTCTTGACTTTCAAAATATTTGTTATAGGTACACCTGATTTAATATTGATTTAATATTATTATTTTATAATTTTAATTTTTCCAATTGAAGGTTCATCAAGTTTTGATTATGATGACACAGACAAAGATAAAACCTATGTACCAGTCGATACAACAAATTGTATTAATACAGAAATTAGTAATGAAAATACAAAAGAAAAGACGAGGAAAAGACTTAAGAATGAAGCAATGTGGAAGAAAAATATAACTAAAAAATTAAAAAATGAAGGAAAAGAGTACACAAGTTCAAAAAGTAACAAAGTAGTTGCAGAAAAAAAAATGGGAACTGTATGCAGTGACAAGTGTAGACTTAAGTGCTCAAAAATACTAACTGACATTCAACGTGCCAACATTTTTCGGAGATATTGGTCACTTGGAAATTTAAATAGTCAACGGGAATTTATATTGAGGCATATTTCTCAAATTGATCTCAAATATAGATCTCGTTTAACAAGTAATAGATCACTCAATTATAAATATAGTTTTTCTGTAGACAATGAAGATGTTAGAGTATGCAAGACTATGTTTATGTCTACATTAGCAATATCAAGTAGAATGATTTTTACCACAATACATAAAAATAATGATGGAATATTAGAACAAGATAAACGCGGGAGACATGGCAATTATGGTAATGCAGTTAATGAAGAAATTAAAAATAGTATGAGATTGCACATAAAATCCTTCCCAACTACACCATCTCATTACTGTCGGGCCAATTCATCCAAACAATTTATTGATGGAAGTTTGAACATTGCCTTGATGTATAGACTTTATGTTGAAAAGTGTAAATCAGAAAATAACAGCTATGGAAAACAAAGTTATTATACTACAATTTTCAACCAAGAATTCAACATATCTTTTCACAGACCAAAAAAGATTTATGTATGACCTGCGAGTCATATAAGAACGCAAATGATGATGATAAAGTAGTTGAAGAAGACAAATATAGGAAACATCAAGAAGAAAAAACTCTAAGCAGGAAAGAAAAAGATGCAGATATCTTACTTGATGACAATGTGGTTGTATGTTGTTTTGATTTGCAAGCTGTACTGATTTCGCCTCGTGGAGAAGTATCACAGTTTTATTACAAGAGGAGGCTTGCAAGTTATAACTTCACAGTATTTAAAAATAAAAGTAAGGAGGGAATATGTTATTTTTGGAATGAAACAATAGGGAGAAGAGGTTCTAACGAAATAGGATCATGTTTACTGTTATTTCTTCAAAATCAAGAAAATGAAAATAAAGATATAATATTTTATGCAGACAACTGTGGTGGGCAAAACAAAAACAAATATGTAATTTCCATGCTTGTATATTGTGTCAAGAACTAAATATTAGATCAGTGACTTTAAAATTTTTAATTGTTGGTCATACGCAGAACGAAGGTGACTCCATGCATGCACGGATAGAAGGAGAGGCAAAGCGAATACTCCACAGTGGCCCAATTTATGAACCTTCACAGTGGGTATCTGTAATTAAATCTGCCAAGAAGAATGGCAAACCGTATACTGTTTATGAGGTTCAAAAGGATCAATTTTTTGATCTAAAAAAATTGTCATTAGATATTGGTAATAATTATAAATTAAATCAGGATGGAGAAAATGTATTATGGAATGAAATAAAAATGATAAAAATTGAAAAGGACAATCCAACATTACTAAAATACAAAACCAGTTACAAAGATAACGATTTCAAAATAATTGACATAAGAAGAAAATGCAGAAAATCATTAGTTGATTTAAAATTATTTAACCTTAACTCTGACATTAAAATATCTCTTGAAAAAAAAAAAGATTTGGTATCATTATGTCATTCCAATGCGATCCCAAAGAACCACTGGTCATTCTATGAAACACTAGAAGCTGAAGCAATAAATACTGAAGCTGATGAAAGCGATTAACCAAACAGTTCAATTAAGTTATAGAAGAATTGTTTAAAATATTTTTAACAAATATTAATTTACAGTGAAATACTTGTTTTTTTTTTTTATCTACCTATAAGTAATTTTGTTTTTTTTAATAATTTTTTTAAAGTTTTTATAAAATTGGTTATTACTTATTGATAAACTGTTTAATGTTCTATTTTATTAAACTTGTTTATCTATTCTTCAGTTCATTAGGTAATGAAAATATTAATATAATTATGATCTATTGTTTTTATTATACTATAATTTGTTTTTTAATAATAAATAATAAATATTAAAATTGGTTATTGATAAAGTGTTAAAGTTTTTTAGTTTCAATAATGAAAAAAAATAATATTATTATTATAATAATAATATATTTGTTGCATATTTGCTTTTAATAGTTCAGTTCAATAACGCAATAAGTCTAGTTATTGCATAAATGTTTGCGATATTTCAATTCAAAACTGCAATATGTAGTTAAATTTTGCTTGTTTTTTAATAATAATAAAAAAGCAAGGTAGCGTTCAAAACAGAACATTATGTCAATGATGCATACCAAATTTGGTCATTTTATCTCAATTTTACAATATTAATTACAACATTTCAAGATTTCAAATATTTTCAAATTGCTCTCCTGGAAAACTAGTATTTATAGTTGTTGCAGTATTGAACTGGGGCGTCGATATTATAATATAATTCTGGACCTTGGGTTAAGAAGTGCCAGTCTCACTTTTTGGTGAAATAAAAGGGCCTAGTATAAAGGGCTAAAAATATTCAAATTATGTTTATTTTCTTGTGCTAGAGGGGCGTATCTTGATCAGTAAATGTCCAATGAGGCCAATATCGAGATACGGCCTTCTAGCACAAGAAAATATACATAAATTGTATATGTTAAGCCCTGTATCTCATTTTCCCCAAAAAGTGAGATTGGCCCTTCTAGACCCAAGGTCCACAATTGATCAGATATAAAAATGTTAACTTTTAATTTTTAAATTTGGTCACTATATTTTGAACCCGAATTGGTTTATCTGAAGTTAATAGACTCAAAAACTACTGGACCGTTTTCAATGAAAATTTTTACCAATAGATTTCTTTTTTTGATATTTTATTCTTCCAATTTATGTACCTAGGTAGCTCACGAAAAAAAAATATATTTGTTTTTCTGCATAGCCATTGGTCACATATTATATTATAACTACTAAATGATCCCGCGCACTTCGTTGCCCGTAAAAACTAAAATTTAAAAAAAAAATTATTGTGATTGTTTAACTCCTTTTGGACGCAACTCAGCCTCCCTGGTAGGCAATCTTACTACGTCGGATCACGGACAATTTTGCATGGTGAAAATACTTTATGGCTTATTCTCATACCTACCAAACGTCCAAAACAATGTCATTAAAATCGATCGAGCCGATTAGGATTAATACGTTATTTGAACATTACTATTTTCATTACACGGTCGTCCGAGTTACCACCATGATTTTGCACCTGATCCTCCCAATTAACTTATGGCAACCAATAATAAATAAATACTAATTTCTACTAATTATTCATCCTATAACCAATAGCAACTATTTATAAACAAAAATTTCAATCGTAAATCTCAAAATCCTAGTTTGAGAACCTCCCAGGGTGGTGTTAGGAGTGTGATAAATACTTATTTACCTATTCTCATACCACCAAATACACAAAAAAAATTTCATTAAAATCGATCGAGCCGTTACGGAGGAGTTCGTGCACTAACACTGTGACACGAGATTTTTAAATATTAGATTATAATAATAGTAGAAATATGGTGTATACGTTGTCTTACAAATATATTTATAAAAAAAACCAAATCTTTGGTATGTTTGGACAGCTGGTATCTATTACCTAGTTGATAAATATCAATTTTATGTACAAATTCATAACAGAAGAATCGCCATTCCTACCCAATACCCACGTTTTGGCCAATAAAAAATGTAAGAACAATTTTTATCACAATTAACCATTAATGTACAATTTATATTCTATTTCACTCACATTGCGCACAGGCCGTGGCCTGTCTCTACCCAATATATGTGGCTCATGAAATAAATATAAAAATGGACAAATTTCAAATTATATCATGTATGTTGCCATTAGCGATTAAATTTAGGGCCAAAATTTGTTACATATTTTTGTAAAGCAAACACAATATATTATGTTTGCTGGTGATGATAGTGTGACTTTCAATGCTAAAAAAATTAACTAATTAAAACGAAAACATAGTATCAATTTTACGTACCAATTTATAACAGAAGAATCGCCATTCCTACCCAATACCCACGTTTTGGCCAATAAAAAATGTACGAACAATTTTTATCACAATTAATCATTGTATTGTGATAGGTTTATGTACAATTTATATTCTGGTTCGCTCGTAATGCGACCTACCTCTGCCTAAAGAATGTGGCTCACGAAGTGAACATACAAACTGAAAATTTCAACGATTCATTCAAATTGCCATGAACAGTTATTCATTTATGGCTCAGAGTTGTAAACATTTACAAATATTTTTGTAAAGCAAACAAATATATGTTTCATGAAAATGTGATTAATTATTTTAGACAGAGACGGCTAATAGTTGCTCTGGTAACGATGGTGCGACTTTAAATACCTAACTAATTAAAACAAAAATATAGGTGTATTATAATTTGTAGTTTACTAGTATTACTAGTATAGAAATACTGATACGGAAATAAAATGTTTAAAAATACTATATTCGATACTTTAAGCGATTGCCGATTATTAGCGACCGACAACGACCCTACCTACACTCTGTGTTAAGTTTAAAAAAAAAAAATTATATTGTGATATTTTCTGGTTTGGAATTTGAAAACAAGTATTAGAACGCGGTTTAAAATATGTATGACGTACGCACGTGCACGATTTTGCTCTTTAATTATAAATTATAATGTACATGTCAAAATAGCTTAAGCGAAGAGACGTTTCGTCCTAACACTACATAACGAGTTTGCAGCATGCATACCCACAGGCTCTTGGTATCTGACAGTATCTGTGTGAATACAATGTACACCTCTTACACGTAAATGTTGTTTAAAATTTGTTGTTTTAAAAAATTAATAAAATAATAATATAGTAAATATAAATTTAATCTTCTTATTTTCTTTAATTTTAGTATAGGGGGTGGAGTCGTCCCGTAATCCACGAAAACGGAAGTTGAATTTTTTACGGTCAAACAAAGTTTTGTATCGGTGTTTGTGCATCTTATCCTTTTATTCGTGTAAACATTTTATATATATGGAAAAAACAGGAATTTCGTATTTTAGTTTTTAAGTCTATGAGGGATAACACACGATCTCACACAATATACCTTTTTGTCTATCAGATTCCACACACATTTTCGTTTAACAAAAGCTTTTTTTATCTAACCAAATTGTAACACGTTTCTGCACAAAAATTACGGTAAATTGTTATTTAAAAATATTAATAAAAGACCAAATAATTGAATTATTTTAATTTAATTTTACTGGACAGTGTACAGATAGGGTGTATTCTCATTGTAATATTTTTCCTGCCTTAACATCGTCATACAAGTAAAAAAAATATTTTTGAAAATCTACTCAATATATGCTTATATTACCTTTCCAATTATATATCTATTTTCTCTTACTATATGTATATATGTGAAGTTATTGGTACGACTAAAAAATTGCTCACGTACCTATTAATAATTAATATATAGAATATGCAAATATTATTTTCCAATATTATCTATATATGATTTTATTTCGTATATTTCATTGCGCTATGATGCAGGGAACAAGATTCAATGCAACGGTACCATGGGCATGCCACCTTTATCCCTAGCTGAGTTAGAGTTCTCTAAGGTCGACGAAGTGGACTTATACCACGTGTCGTTGGTGGACGGCTTCAACTTGCCGATCAGGATTAGGCCTGACCCGTTTTCAGCGTCCATAATAAACGACACCAACTGCCAGCCGGCCGACTGTGTGGCCAACTTGAACAGCGGGTGTCCGGCCGAACTGGCCGTCAAGGCGGCCGATGGCTCCAGCGTGGTGGCGTGCAAGGGCGCCTGTCCGCTGTTCAACACGAAGTCTGACTGCTGTCAAGGTGTCTACACCACCCCAAAGACCTGTAAGAGAAGCTCGTGGCCCAAAAACTATCCGGCATACTTCAAGTCAGCCTGTCCGCACGCCTACAGTTACCCATTTGACGACACGTCCAGCACGCACAAGTGTCAAGGCAACGCGTTAACCAAGTACCACGTTTTATTTTGCCCTTAAGCCACTTATTGTAAAGCTGTATATTATATATATTTATATAGGTTCGGGGTAGCTAGGTTATTTTCACGGTTTTATGAAAAAATTTAACTGTATAATATATTATATAAAATTAAATGTAAATTGTATAAAAAAAAATTGAATTGCCGTCTTGAGACTGTACACGGAAGTGAAAATTTCTACTAATACAATTTTACAGAATTCGCCCACTCCGTATAAGACACGTTCCAAGATAGTATGGTTGCCCGTCAACTTGTGATAAGAAAGCCAGTACAGTGAATCTCACTTTTTTTTTATTACAGCTGCAGCGTTCCATGTGAGCAAAATACAGTGTTGTTACTCGCGCGACTGTTCATATCGATAAGCCTAATATTTTACCTTATAGGAGGTGGGCAACCGCGTACTATCTTAAATCATGGTATAAGATAGCCACTATCCACTGATGAACTACGCTCGCTCAAACATTTTTATAATGTTATACTGTTGATGCATTGTATTGAAAGTGTTACATTTGTCAGTGTAGCTGATTCTTTTATGCGTTTACTTCCATTAGCGGGTGGATAGAAAGTGCGCGCACTCGTATATCCATATAGTTTATAGAACGTATTTTAGGAGTGTACACTGTATAGGTACAAAGTTATTATATTATGATAAAGAGTTAGCATTTTTAATAGCAATGAAGTGCACGGGGTAAGCTAGCATAAAAACCGGCCAAGTGCGAGTGGGACTCGCGCACGAAGGGTTCCGTACCATCATCTATAAACATGTTGGCCACACAGCTGATATTATATATTCTAGGATTTTTAGTATTTGTTGTTATAGCGGAAACAGAGATACATAATCTGTGAAAATTTCAACTTTCTAACTTTCATGATTCGTGAGATTCAGCCTGGTGACGGACGGACGGACGGACAGCGGAGCCTTAGTAATAAGGTTTAAACGGGTTTATAGGGTTAACCCGTTTTACCGTTCGGAACCCTAAAAATGGATCTTTCAATGTTCGTCCATCTGTTTTTTAGATAGAAACTCAAAAAAAACTGGACCGTTTTCAATAAAAGCTTTATCAATAAATAACTGAACTCATATCGCGCACATTCTGTATTATAATATTATATTTATCGCATTATACCTATGTGCCCGAGTTGTATAGGACGTGCGGATATTTTTTATTAATTAACGCAAGTCGTCGGCCTTTATAACAATATTGACAAAATTATACAAAAAAAGTAATATGATACAATAAATATACATAAAACTGTAATAGTAAAACATTAATGTGGCTCGGCGCAGTAGCTGAAATCAATCACGCCGCGTGATTGAGAGTAAGCAACGACCGCTGCTACTAGTTCTCGGATGGGTGACCACTCGAGTACGAAGTGCGCAAAAACCTTGCCACACATACACGTGTTCCTAACCGACCGTACCGGGGTTAGCAACCTTAAAGGCTAATGACCTCAATCGTCGAATCCTTATAACCAAAAAAAAACATTTATACATGAATAAAAATGATGAATTTTTCTAAGTTCGAAATTATTATTGACAATTATTAAATATGGAAATAATTCTTATTAGGCGAGCGTTTCTTCTAAAATTACTACGGCTTAGTGGAATGTTAAAGAAATCTTTATCACGAGTATTACTATTAGGGATGCGAATGCTAAGTCGTTCCAGTTTTCGATATGTGTCGATGTTGCCATCAGTCAATGCCTAAATAAAACATCAGCTAGAAATAATGCGACGTTCAGAAAGTGGCTTGAATTATGTCATTAATGGTCCCCGTAATCGTGTGGAGGACGCGCTACATTGAGTACCCTGCGAAGCTTATAAGAAGCGGGTTTGGACTCTGTCAAGTCTCTGAGTGTTACTACCGTGTAAGGAGACCAGATAATAGCTCCGTACTCCAAAAGTGATCGCATATAAGAGTTGTAGGGTATATAAAGGCATTTTGGGTTATCAAAGTTTGAAAAGTGTCTCCTAAGTCCTAGTAAAGCCGAGGACACGTAGCGTGCTTTACCAGCGACAAAGTCGATATGCGGACGAAAATCTAGTGGTGGAACAGAAACGAATCCGAGATCTTTAACTTGGTGAATGCGTTCAAGTGGTTGTCTGTGGATATATAATACATAATATCGATATCACGTATTCATTTATTAGTATACATAATTGATAATATTTCTTTATTACGGAAATAAATTAATATATTATAATCAACCGCTATTCGCGGCGAGTTAAATATCACGCATATCAACTTAAATATATTATATATGAGCGAAACGCGCTCGCATATTATAGTAATATTATCATTATCGTATAAAATATATATTATAATATTATGTACATAACGAGGTCACGTGATGATATTTTTTTAATACGTACAGTGCAGAGTCAGTGGTGACAACACAGAAACGCGTAACCCCAGTGAAAATGTATACCTCATAAGTCATAATCAGGGTAAGGATTTTATAGCACTCAAAATTACATAAATATGAGGTATAATGATACTTTAAATATCGCTAAATATGCGCTAAAAATATGCAAAAAAAGTTAAATTTATTAATTAATAATTTTTTAATTACCTACAAATTATTATAGGTAGTCACTTAAGTTTTGAAATAATTTAGTCACTCTAGCTGATCAGAATCCTGAAGGGTAGGAAAAAAAATACCTTATATGAAATTATCGAAAAAAATTCGACTGACAAAAATCTAAAAACATGTTTACTAAAATATAATTTCATAAAATATGTCCGATTTTGATTCAAAAACAGTTAAAATAGCAAAAGAGGCTCAAAAAGTCCAAAAAATCACAAAATATGCAAAAACAAAGGAAAATAAAATTTTGAATTTGAGTTCTCTGTATCATGAAACACATTTTTAGTTTACTCTGCTATTTTTTAAGCATCTCATAAGAAATATGCAAATGCTATAAAATCCAAACCCTGCTCATAATATAATATTTATATACTTATAGACCTACAAGTGTATATTATAATATACACCAGCTCGGCGCACAGACATCGTCTTGTAAGTCGTAGGTAAGTATATACAGGGTGATTCGCCAAACATGCACACCCCCTTTTAGATTCTGAGCGGAGCGATGAATGTATTGATTTTACAATGATGTGTGTTTTTTATTTTTTTTTTGTGTCTGTCATCGTTTGGGGCAGTAAAACTGCTTCGATTTTCTTCAAAAGTATTTTGTTATTTGTACGATGGGAAAGTAAATCTAGTTGGCGTATTCAGGAGGTCAAAATTTAAACTTCCAAATAGTTTTCAAAAGCGCATTGAAAAACAAAATAAAAATTAAGGAAAAACGAGAATTTTTACGCAAAATCGGTTTTCGACAAAATCGATTTTGATTTTTGGTGTAACTCTGATGGCAGTCATTCCATTCACGTACACATATAATGTACATATTTATAGGTACCTTATGTAATACACTTGAAAGTTGAAGTATATAATAATATATATGATACACCAATGCGCCCCCATACATACACACCCAAACGCACACACTGTCGTTTTCAGTATAAGATTTAAAATTATTCGTTTTAAATTCCAAGCGGGGAACTGAATTTATTGACTTTACAATTTTGTGGGTTTTTTTAATAATTATTTATTTTTGTGTCTCAATTAGCAACTTTGAATGTGGTTCCTGGTGGTAGAATATCGAACCTAGATGATACTGTGGGAGGGGGGGGGGGTCAAATGTAAGTATGTGTTTACAAAGACTCCGATATAAAATTAAAATATATAATTTGTTTTTGATTTAACCATATACCTTTGAAAAACCTGTTACGGTAGAGGTCTGTTGTTATCGCCCCGGGTGCGGAAAAATGTTATACTACTACTATAATAATCGGTACCTAAATAATTTAATGCAGGGGTCTCCAATCTTTTTTTACAGCTCCAATTTGAAATACGCTATTTGGCATCGAGAGCCAACATTTTTAGAAGAAGTGGTTGAGAATAATAGAAGAATAGATACGATTTATTTTTTTGATTGTTCACATACTTTTTTTATTTTATAACGAGTTTTTCTATTATTAGTTAGTGTTAGTAGTTAGTATATAGGTATAAATGTCTATTATCAGCTGTTACGAATAACACCAAAGAAAATAATAACTAATTAATTTTATTTAATTAATTCAATAAATTAAAAACAATGGAAACTAAATGGAATTAATATAACAAATATATTATTTTAAAAACATTATAATTAGGTTGGAGGGCCAGAGAAAAAATCTTGGCCGGATCCGCGGAGACCCCTGAATTCTAATGATTTGATGCATCTCGGGAAAAACATTCTATAAGTATTGATACCTATTTATTACGTAGGGTTTTTTTAAAAACCAATAATTAAACATTGAACGATACGCCATCAAAGTATCAAACAATCAAACACCAAACGTGTTCGATTTAGACCAGGTTAAACACCATAATTTTTTCTGACAGTTGGAAAGATTATGTTAATTTTCAGCCACATGGAAATAAACATAGTAAATAGTTAATCGTGGATATTAGACACAATAACGTGGACGCTTGACTCGAGGGAAACACACAAAATAGGGTATGGGGGCAAAATAAGAAAAAAAAATAGAAAAAACATTAAATATAGATAATATCAAAGCTAAATGATCCATTTGAAACAATTTTTAAAAATATAGCGGCATTTCAATTTTAATTTTGTTTGCATAATTATTATTATTATCATACAAATTATAATACACTATTTTTATTTAAATATATTATTATTGTTAGTTATTACCTATATTTATAATTTTGTAGGATTATTAATAAATAAAATAATAAATTATTACGCATCACTTATATACTATTTATCATTGTTATTATTGTTATTTTTAATATAGTTTATAGATTATAATTTATAGTGTGAAAAGAACTGCACTATACGTAATTTTCTTGGTTAGAGAGAGAGAGAGAGAGTTCCATTCGTCCGCAACCTTGAGTTGTTTCTTAGTATAACAGTTTATTATTGACGAGTGGTTCACGTTGGTATATAAACAAGATGTGATACCAGATGCAACGCCATTGTTAATACGCAAATTCTGTCGACAGTTAACCGCCTATACAGTATACCTATAACAATCCGGCGGTCTCATCTCTCGAGATGGACTTTAAATTTGTATTGTTTTTTGTTCAAATGGCTGCAGTCACTAAAGCACACATGTTTAGGATAACAAACAACTGCTCGTTTACTGTATGGCCTGGCATACAAGGCAACCCCGGACACAAACATCTCGAAAATGGTGGATTTTCGTTGGAACCTTACAGGACTCATTTAGTTATCTCGTCTCGAAATTGGACGGGCAGGATCTGGGGCAGGACCAAATGCAACAGTAAAGGAAAATGCGAAACGGGCGACTGTGGTAAGTCTATAAGGTCGATTTGTAATAGGCTTATTGCCATACGTTCGACCCTTATTACAATCTTATTCGGAATACAGTAGTAGGTAATATGTCTTAATCGGCTTAGGTTCTTAACCATTATCGTAATTATTAGTAACTATTACCTACACAAAAAAAAATAAATAATAAATATCACAAATAGGTATAAAATAAACAATCCTATAAAAATAGGATTAAATGTCTATACAATTGAGAATGTCACAATTGAAATATATAACAAGCTTATATGGAGTACAATGTTCTATATGTTATTTATTATAGCCATAGGGTAATTGGCATGAAAGAAAAATTGGAAAAGTTAGACGATTTAGGAAAAACTGTAGGCCCTTTTTTCCATTGGATTTTTTTAGATAAACGGTTGCCAGAGTTTACATATTATAATATAATTCATCTGGTATAAAAATGTTAACTTTTAATTTCGATAATAATTATTGGCCACCATATTTTAACCCGCATTGGTTTATCTGATGTTAATAGAATCAAAAACTACTGGACCGTTTTCAATACACACTTATACCAATAGATTCTTTGAACTAAGAAGTGAGAGAATGTTTATTTTTTCATTCCCTATAACTAGATAGTTAAAAGGTAGCTCACACATCACTTTTTGTTCAGCTCATGAAAAAACAATATTTTTTTCGTCTAATATATTCATAGGATGAATATTGGTCACATATTATATGACTATAATAATATTAGGAGAGATATAGTGTATACGTTGTTTTACAAATATTTTTATAAAAAAAACCAAATCTTTGGCATGGGCAACCCTGAGCTAAGCAGGACAGCTAATATACCTATTACCTAGTTGATAAATATCAATTTTATATACCAATTCATAACAGAAGAATCGCCATTACTGCCCGATACCCACGTTTGGGTCAATAAAAAATATACCAACAATTTTTATCACAACTGATCATTAATGTACAATTTATATTCTATTTCACTCGCATTGCGCGCAGGCCGCGGCCTGTCTCTATCCAATAAATGTGGCTCATGAAATAAATATAAAAATGTACAAATTTCAAACTATATCATGTATGTTGCCATTAGCGATTAAATTTAGGGCTAAAATTTGTTACATATTTTTGTAAAGCAAACACAATATATTATGTTTGCTAGTGATGATAGTGTGACTTTCAACGCTAAAAAAATTAAAACGAAAACATAGGTGTATTGTAATTTGAAGTATATTAGTATAACTATAGTAGGTATAGAAATATTTATACGGAAATAATATGTTAAAAAATACTGTTGTCGATAGTACCGATTGCCGATTAGCGACCGACAACGACCCGCGTAGGTATAGTGGCTACCAACACTTTGCATTTAATTTTAAAAATAAATTATAATATCGTGATTTTATTTGGTTTGGAATTTGAAAATTAGCATTAGAACGCGGTTTAGAGTATGTACGATTTACGCACGCGCACAATGACGTGCGTCAATTATAATGTACCTACGTACTTAGAATAGCTCAAACGAAAAGATGTTTCACGCTGCATAATACGTGTTTGCATCAAACATAGTACCTACATACTCTTGGTATCTGACAACATCTGTATGAATTCAATGTAAACCTTACACGTAAATATTACTTAAAATGTCTATTATAAAAAATCGATAGAACAATAAAAAAATAAATGTAAAATTAATATTCTTATTTTCTTTAATTTTAGTATAGGGGGCGCTGCAGTCCACGAAAATGGAAGTTGAATTTTTTATGGTCAACACACAGTTTTGTATCAGCATTAGTGCAGTCGTGCCTCTTCTTCTTTCATTCGTATGAACATTTTATATATAAAATATATGGAAAAACCGGAATTTCGTATTTTAGTTATGAAGTCTATAAGGGGTAACACAGATTTCGCACAATATACATTTTTATCTACCCGATCCCGCATAAAAATTGTTGCGATGTTGTCAGTTGTGGTAAAATAAAAAAAAATTATATTAAATAAAAAAAAAAAATAGTAAATATTTTGAACAGTTGTAACTTGTAAGGGAAATACAAATTGCATACGTCGGAATATAGATAAATTGTTGATTTTTAAACGTGAAACATTTATCAGTTTTTAAAATCGTCAGTTGTTGTAAAGCATTATTTAACGACGTTGGAAGTACAGGAAAATGTTTTTTTCCTTATTTCTCTCTGACACAATAGTACGAATTTCTGAATTATTCATTTCAAACAGGTAACTTATATGAGTCCAGATAATAAGTAAACCGTAGATGATGATTGACTATTGAGCTAGCATTTTTATAAAACCAAAATAATGTTATAATATTCTGTCTAAAAATTATTATGTAATATCAACTATTTTTATGTTTAAAATTATTTTTAAAATACAATCGGCAACGTCGCAAAATATATTTGTGCGGAATCGTATGAATAAAAAGGCATGATATGCGGAACCTAACCATTATTTTATAAACTGGTTATATCGGTTATTGGTTTTTATATTAATTTTGTATTACTTGGTGAATTTTAATTAAATTTTACTAGACAGTGAAAAAATAGGTGTATTCCTGCTATTGTGTTTTACTTGCCTTAACATCATAATACGGATAAAAAAGTTATTTTTCAAATCTACTCTATATACATATACTTATATAGGTATACCTTTCCAATGATATATCTATTTTCCCCTACTATATGTATATATGCAAAGTTATTGATACGGCTAAAAAAGCGATCACGTAGGTATTATGTTATCATGTATAATATGTATAGAATATTAGAATATGAAAATATGACAGTCTAATATTATATATGATTTTATTTCGTATATTTCATTTCACTATGATTTGACGATACAGGGAGCAAGATTCAATGCAACGGGACCAGGGGCGTTCCACCCTTGTCCCTAGCTGAAATGGAGCTCTCCAAGGTCAACGGAGTGGACTTCTACTACGTGTCATTGGTGGACGGCTTCAACCTGCCGATCAAGATTAGGCCTGTCCCGTTTTCAGACTCCATGAAAAATGACACCAACTGTCAGCTGGCCTACTGTTTTTCTAACCTGAACAACAGGTGTCCGTCCAAACTGGCTGTCAGGGCGGCCGATGGCTCCAGCGTTGTGGCGTGCAAGAGCGCCTGTACGCTGTTCAACACGAAGTCTGACTGCTGCCAAGGTGTCTACACCACCCCAAAGACTTGTAACAAAAGCGCGTGGCCCAAAAACTATCCGGAATACTTCAAGTCAGCCTGTCCGTACGCCTACAGTTACCCATTCGACGACACGTCCAGCATACATATGTGTCAAGGCAATGCTAAAACCAAGTACCACATCATATTTTGCCCTTAAGCCACTTATTGTGTAGCTATATGTTTATATAGTTTCAGGTTAGGTTATTCAACATGATTTTTTATAAATTATTTTATCTATATATTATTGTATTATATACAAATTAATGTAAATTGTATAAGAATAAAAGTAAAGGTATTTAGGTACATAAGTGTATATAAAATAGTAAAATACTATTTTCAAAAAGTAACTTCTTCCCTCTATACTTAGTATTGATCGAAAATGTCCACCATTAAATGATTCTACTAGACAATTTAAACCCAATTATTATATTATTATTATTATTTAAGTAGGTATGCCTACATAAATCTTACTAACCATTGTTCATTTTGCATCAGCCATTACTTATTACAGTTTAGATGACGTTATGGTTATACCCACGTGTGTTGTCTCCGTCTTTCTAACGCATACTGAATCAAATTATTCGTTCAGAATAATTCCTTTTTCTCAATCATTTTTAATATTAGATTAAAATCTAGTTGTTAATATTGTTTTTACTTTATAATATTAGAACTGATCTATTATTAAATTTAAAGATAAGAATATAGGGCTCCCGTGGATATTCTATATTTTAATTTTAATGCAAGGTATGATCATTTTCAACTATAGTACGTGTAAATTTAAAATCTGTGCCGATACGTACCAAACATTTTTTTTTAAATTAACTTTAAGGACGAGTCAAAACGAATACCCCGACCCAGATAAAGCATTTTTATTATGTCCCTCCCTAAAAATATTTATGTAAGCACCTCTTCCAGGCAACTTTTCCAATTTTTTTTTTCCGTAAAACCTCATTTATACTATTACAAACATAAACAAAATTTGCCAAATTGGTCCAATCATCCTCGAATGATTTAGTTACTAATGGACAGCATTTCATTTTTACTATACAGATTCCAGATTATAATACAATTCTGATTTCTGATTAGAAATACATCTTAACATTAGGTTTATTAATAGTAAGGTATATTAGTATTACAAAAAGAGATTTAATTATTTATTTTAGATGTAAAAAAGCACAATACAAACAATTAGTATGTTTTTCTGTTCAAATTATAAACATTTAATTATCATTTAAACATCTATTTTCTTATAGAATAATCGATATTGTTTAAATTGTACCTATTTTATGTAATAATAATTATATTCATCAATATAATTTATATTAATTGATGGGATGTTAATTTTCTGAGAAATATATTATACTACTGTTCAATTAATTTGTAGTAATATTTCACAGCTTATAAAGGAGTTATAATTTATAAAATAGTAACTGTTTTTATTATTATTATTATTCTAAATGTGCATGTCAACTTTTGGTAAAAATTATTTATAAATCGAGAAAAAGAAAATTTGTTATTAATTAGCCACCGCCTAGCACTAGATTAGACACTGCCACCTAACCACGATGATAACAGAAAGGTATACTCACGACGCTGATGTACCCAAATTGCCTACTCAGAACGCCGAGCAATCATCGTTTTATTGGGGAAAAAAGATCTAAATATTCTAATGAAAGCCAGGAAAGTACCTTTATAATTTAAAAAAAAAATCAAAATTAGGATTAATACTTTTAAAAGATACGTGACTTATACAGTTTGACTTAAAATGTTTGATATGTTATTGTAATAATCACAGAGTGGTTGGTTTCGCCTCAGACGAAAAAAAATCGACCAGAACGCAGGATTCACGTTATTTTTTTTCTTTTACGCATGTGTAATAGTGGTGTACCCATATTTTAATAAAGAGATTCTTGTGGTAGTAGTTAATAGGCACATAAAATATTACAAACAGCCTTTCATATCTGATATTACAGGACGCATGTCATTCGGAATCCGAATTCGTCATATTATATTATATAATGTTGTAAGAAGTATTTCTACAACGTGGAAGGATAATGAAATTCATTTTGTCAACACACGTTGGCGTTCACCAACCAAACTGTTTAGCCGTATGAAGGACATATGGGATGGTATTTAATATGTTTATGAATACATATTAAATTTAAACTTTATTTTAATTACAACAATTTTTTTAGAAAGAATTAATTGTACAAATAATTTGTGAAATCTATCTACTAGGCAGAGGCGTATTTACGGAGAGTGGGTCCAAGGCCCGAGGGGTCCGGACCCCCCCCCCCACCATTGAATCTAACGATCTTAATTTTTTTTATATGGAATTATAAATGTAACCCACAGTTTTATTTTGGGAAAATTATGTGGACCCCCTCCCCCTCCCATAAAAATTTCTAAATACGACACTGTCGGGCACTGTCACTAGGTAATGATATAAATAATGGTAGATTGGAAACATTGCATTTATTTATAAGCACTCATAAGTCATAACCACCAACTTATCACAGATTTGTCGATCATCGTATAAATATAGGCAATATATAGACACTCTCTTAAATAAGGTCCCATGCCCGTATCTAAGTTAAAAATAAAAATAAAATAAAATAACAAAAGAATTATTTTTTTAATAAAAAAAACATGACTTACCTTATACAAATACTATTACAATAAATTGAATTGTATAATTTTTTCATATTTGTATGAATTACATTCATCATTTTAACCTATATGACTATAAATATATTATACTGCAACGGTGTACAATGGATTACATTTTCGTAATTTACAAAGTAAATTACAGGTATAAGTTGTAAAATTATATATCTATGTACAAGCGGTAAACTTTTCAAAAGATTATGTCTTCAAAAAAAGTTGTTAAACAAAAACAAACTTTTTGTTTTTTATTTCAGGAAAAAACTGTACGACTTAAAAAATATTTTAGTACCTACAGTTCTAAAATGCCCAAAATTTGTTTAAGTACTAACGTATAAAAATTTAAAAAAAACGTAAGTGGTGCTCTAGATAGTATTCTTACCTTTACATTTAATTTCAATTCACTCTAAAATTAAAAATTGAAAATAATATTTACAATCAGATTTTTTTGTCTTTTTTTTAATTCAAGATAATTGGTTTTTACTATATAAATAAAAAAGGTGGGAAAGTGGGGACAAAAATAAAAACCCATATCATTGTAAAATCAATACATTTATCACTCCACCCAGAATCTAAAATAAACGAGTGAAATGGATTATTCTGAAATCTAAACGAACAATTTGTTTCGTTCTGTGTTAGGAAGACGGAGACAACACATTCGGGTATAACCATAACGTCCTCTTAACTATAAAAACTGCAATATTGTCAGTAAGATTTATAAGTATTCTTAAATAATATGAATGTGAAAATCGATTTTCAATTTTCTAAAACAATTATTTAATGATGGACATCTTCGAGCAATAATAAGATATAAAGGAAAGAAGTTAATTTTCGAAAATAGTATTCAATATACGGTATACCAACCTTTATTTTTATTCTTATACAATACAATTTTATTTCTATATGAATATATAATAATTTATAAAATTTGTGATAAATAACCTACCCTGAACCTATAATGTAGACATAATATAGTTACATACAATCATTGGCTTAAGGGCAAAATACAATGTCGAACTTAAACATACCGACGTAAACATTCTAGTCGTGTTATCAAACGGGTAACTGTAGGCCAACGGACAGGCTTCCTTGAAGAATGGCGGATAATTTTGGGGCCACGAACTTCTATTACAAGTCTTTGGGGTGGTGTAGACACCTTGGAAGCAATCACTGTCCGTGTTGAACAGCGCACAGGCGCTCTTGCACGCCACCATCCTGGAGCCATCGGCCAGTTTGTCCGGTCACTTGCCGTTCAGGTCGGCCACACAGTTAGCCGGCTTGCAGTCGGTGCTGTTTTTCGATGTCATTGAATATTTGTTCGGCATAATCTTGATCGGCAGGTTGAATCCGTCCACCAGTGACACGTGGTAGAAGTCAATGTTGTCGGACTCGGCGAACTGTATCTCAGCTAGGGTCAAGGGTGGCACGCCCAAGGTCCCGATGCATTGGGTCTTAAAAACCGATTTTCAAATTTTCTAAAATAATCATTTATTGATTTACATCTTCGAGCTATAATAAGATATAGAGGGAGAGAAGTTAATTTTCGAAAATAGTATTCAATATACGGTATACCAACCTTTTTTTTTATTCTTATACAATACAATTTTATTTCTATATGAATATATTATAATAATTTATGAAATTTGTGATAAATAACCTACCCTGAACCTATAATGTAGACATAATATAGTTACACACAATCATTGGCTTAAGGGCAAAATACGATGTCGAACTTGGTTAACGAATTGCCGTGACACGAAAACATGCTAGTCGTGTTGTCGAACGGGTAACTGTAGGCGTACGGACAGGCTTCCTTGAAGAATGGCGGATAGTTTTGGGGCCACGAACTTCTATTACAAGTCTTTGGGGTGGTGTAGACACCTTGGCAGCAATCACTGTCCGTGTTGAACAGCGTACAGGCGCTCTTGCACGCCACCACCCTGGAGCCATCGGCCGCCTTGACGGCCAGTTTTTCTGGGCACTTGCCGTTCAGGTCGGCCACACAGTTAGCCGGCTTGCAGTCGGTGCTGTTTTTCGATGTCATTGAATATTTGTTCGGCATAATCTTGATCGGCAGGTTGAATCCGTCCACCAGTGATACGTGGTAGAAGTCAATGTTGTCGGACTCGGCGAACTGTATCTCAGCTAGGGTCAAGGGTGGCACGCCCAAGGTCCCGTTGCATTTGATCTTGTTCCCTGCATCATCAAATAGTATTGCAATTAAATATACGATACAAAATCACACAGGTGTAGTATAAGAAAATAATATGTGCATATTATATATATGTACCCACATTAATACACAATCACTTTTTTTAGTTGTTCCAATATTACTCTCCCTATATACAGCATACACCTATAGTAGATAAAAGAAAATACCTAAAAATTATTATAGAGTAGATTCGCAGAATTTTTTTTTAACTTATATGATGTTGTTAGGGCAGATGAAATATGACAATATACCTTTCCGACCAGTAAAATAAAATTAAAATAATTTAAAAAAATACCTATATTATTATACCAGGTAATGCGAAATATAAACGTCACAGTAGATTTTGGGTTAATTTTACCCAGAGATTAATAATTGAAGGTCACATTGATGCTCCACTCTTGTTATAGCGAATTAACGGATTAAAACATTCGGGTCCCAGTTAACACCAGGCCCCAAGAGTCCTTTCATTATCCAGAAAGTCGGTCCAACTTTGCTAATAAATAATAATGCCCCCATTATAAGAATGACCTTAATCAATATTAATCAATAACCATTAGTGGTAGACGAAGATACCATGAAAATTTAAAATCTTATTGGCTATCAAAGTTTAGGCTCTACTGGTGGCGCAGCGTAGATTACAACTTAAGTTGGTTAACGTGGGCGTTTAAAATGTGAAGTCAGCGGGTTTGAGGGGGTCTCTGCCCCACACTGGTTTCAAACATCGAATTTTAAACATGGGTACACAACTTTCATATACATTTTGGTATGAATCTTCCTACCTCAGTAATACTTTTTTTCATCAAAACTCAGTGTACCGAAATGCTTTAAAAATAATTATTCAATCGCACACTTACATACTGTATTTATTATTAGTTTATAATTAGTTATTAATTATCGACAAGTATTATAAACAACAATCACTGTACGTCTATGCCCGTAGGATACAGAATTCATTTAACTCAAAGCTGATGGAAAGTGGAGAAAAATCTAAAAAAAAATTGGATAAACAGAATAGTTCAGAAATAAAAACTGTGAGTCTGGAATCTGGTTACGAAAAATATTTGGACGTTTTTATGTAAATCCAGAAGGAGTTTTTAATTGTTTTATAGAATATTTTATGGCACACTTCCCAATAGGCAATAATGATCCAGAAATCTTAACAAGTCTTAACAAATTCTGAAATTTACATTATTGAGTTTTCGAGATTTCTGCCATATGTTTGGGCCTCTTTTTCAACCACAAACAGATCTGAATTTCTTTATGCAAAAATTATTTCTTTGTTTACAAATTCACACCAAATATGTTATATGTATTCATTCATACAAGTCATATACATAAGAATTCAAATAAATACATACATTATTCTCAAATCAACTCATCGAAAAAAAAAAATTATTAAAACACAAAATAAGTCTAATACATTCAGGAGGTACCTACATAATTTATTTTTAGCCAAGAATACAGGTTAGTTTTATCAAATATTGTATTATTTATTAACAATAAATAAAAAAGTTGATTACATGGCCGTAAGAAATTGAAATAAACATATTATTATAATTCGTGATGGTACGAAGTATGCTGAAACAGGTATACCATCACAGGCGTATTTGAAGGAAAACAAGCGTCATACGTGATCAGCAGTAATAGCGATGTGTCTAGATTCTCTAGAGCGCAGATTATTATACACTAAAGAAATCGTAAAAAATATGCAATAAAAAATAAAAAACAGTCATTAGTATTTAAAAATGTACGCAATTAGTTCGTTTATTTAGTTTGATAATAATTTAAAATAAATTTAACATCTTACTGAGGACATAAGTTATAGGTAGGTACATAATTAAAAACAATTTTTTTTTTTGTAAAATTGTTTGACAATATTACGAAAAAAAGTCAAGAAAATTATCTATTCCTGTTAAAAATTATAAATTTTACATGAGTTACAAAAAAACGATAGGTTCGTAGCCGATGAAATATATTATTACAATTTTCTACTCACGTAATATTATTTTACACCTTTATTAGATTTTGAAAACAGTATAATATAATTTAATATGCATTTGGTAGGTATGCAATAAAAATCAAATTTTGTCGATGATATTCGTTTAAAATTAAAATGCAATACCTCATCAGCTACAGGTTGTTAAATGCCATTCAACATTTTTATTGAATATTCTAACGCTTTGTTTATCAGCATAGAAACGAATAAAAAATAATAATATTATAATATCAATTCAACTTAGAGGCTATATAATGAATAAAAACAATATAAAATCTCCTGCAGACTGACAAACCATCTCCGCTCAGATTCGTTTTTCTTATATTATATCATTGAATTCACTAAAGATTCTAATTATTTATATATAAGGTACTATAAGCAATGAATAATGTGAGGTAGACCCTATACCCGATCAAGACATGTCTGCTGTGTACAGCCTTCCGAATAATATTGATAATATACATCGCAATAAACACGTTACGAATCGACCTCGTATACTCCCACATTTACCATAGACTTACCGCAATCGCCTGTTTCGCATTTTCCTTGACTGTCACAATTAGTCCTACCCCAAATCCTGCCTGCCCAAGTTCGAGGCGAGAGAATGAAATGGGTCTTGTAAGCGCTCACCGAAAATCCGCCGCTTTCGAGATGTTGCTGTCCTGCGTTGCCTTGTATGCCGGGCCATACAGTAAACGGGCAGTTGTTTGTAACTCTAAGCATGTGTGCCATAGTGATTCCAGCCATTTGAACAAAAATTAATACTAATTTAAAGTCCATCTCGAGAGTTGAGACCGCGCGGGATCGTGATGGGTAGGTATACTGCAGTAGTGTATCGGCGGTTAACTGACGACGGAATTTGAGAGCTGTATTAGCAATAATGACGTCGAATCTTGTTTATACACCAACGTGAACTATTCAATAAAAATAATTTCTTCTATAAAGGAACATCTCAAGGTTGTGGATGAACGGTGGACCTCTTTCTCTTACTAGTCATAAGATTATCGATAGGTAGACGGTGTTGTTCTTTTCGCACCATGGTCACATTATAGACCTTATACTTAATAATAATAAAAAAATAGTACCTATATATTAGTGATAGGTAGGTAATAATTATTTATTTTTTTTTCATTTAATACTTACAATAAGTATAGGTAAGTAATCATAATATTATATATGTATGAAAAATATTTTGGTTTGTCTCGAGCTGTTAACTGATATTTAAAGTTTCCAATTTTTTTAGTTTTTTTTCTATAGAAAAAAAATACTAATCGTAGAAACTTGAAACACTACACTGTTGCTTAAATTAATATTATAGGTAATAGTTAGATATTACATAGTATATGATAGTATTATATGACATTTATTTTGGGTGAAAATTAGTTCAACCTTCCGTTTTAGTTATAGAAATATAAATGTAAAGATTATTACAAGTACCTACACTGCCGTTATTAGCAAAAATATCTTTGGTCACCGGAGAATGATTTTGAGATAAATGTGTTTTTGTGTTTTGTATTTTCATAAAATCATAACACCTTGTACATTCTAATTATTTAAATATGATAAATGTTTCCCTATGTAATTTTACCCAACGACGAATCAATGAAACAATAATAAATATGATTAAATTATTTTTTAACAAGATATTTAATACTTTTCACGTTGTACCTTAGTATTGGTAAAAACTTTTGATACTTTATTCAAAAGCAAGCATGCCGTAACTCGTAATTAACAACTTCTGATATGATAAAACTATTTATACATTTTAATATTAATGAATTCACGATACAAAAATATAATTTTTAAGTGAACTTATAAATAAAAATATAAATACTTTATACATCATTTTTATAATTATCATGTTGGAATATTTTGCTTTACGATACGTAAACCGGTCCATGTCACTAAGTCAAAATGCCGTCAAATTTGTTCTAAGATAAAATGCCGTATCTTCATCAATACTTACGGCGTTCGTGCTTAGTATAGTCTATTTGCGGCGTTTTTACCTAGTAACCACGAATTTTTCTACGATTTACGGCGTTATAGTTGTTTGATTATTGCTCGTATTATACTTTTGTAGTAATATTTCAGACATACGGCATATTTATCTACACAATTTACGATAATTTATTTAATATCTCATCACTATTTTTTTTTTGGGACTTACTGTGTTTTTGCTTACAGATGTATGGTACCTACATGATAAAGCTGGTTTTGTTGCCAATTTCGTCATAAGGCAGTTTTTGAAGCCAACAATTTATTGGTTTTTTTTATACATAGCTGGTTTTGAAATTGACTTGGTGATATAGGTGGTTTTAAAATAAACATCAAAACACCTAATGAAAACCAAACATTGATTTTACTTTACGCACATTCCTTGACAATATTAAAACCTTATTTTATAAAAGAAATGAATACATTGCAAAAAATGGTATACCTATAATAGTAGGTAGTAAATACTATTATCAGAGCGTTAAGGTTTACCCATCTATTTTATTATTTAATAACTGGAAAAAAATGTTGATTATGACTTATTTTGAAGTAAACATAGTCCGATGCATGTCCAATTAGTTGGCCATGGTCAGATGATTTATATTAAAATCAACCACGATTTTCCATGATCATCTTAGACAAGTTCATGACGATAATACGATAGGTATAGAGACGATTCTGCGACGATTACATCGTTGACCTGTAGTTATAGCCTTGTTAGTTGTTTGATGTTAAATATTTTTACTTGTAATACAGTGTAAATTATCTATTTAAAAAATATCGAGAGTTATTTATATATTATAATTTGTTCAATCAGTTATTTTATTTGGGATAGATATAGGAGAGAGGCTTACAATGACCATTTGAACTAAGTTAAAAGCACTATGAATAAGACAATAAACAATTAGATTTATTTTAACTCAACATTGTTTTAAAAATAATGATTTTTATATAAGGTTTTTAATTTTTATTTTATGTACTACATTTTAATAAATTGCTTAACAAATGTACTCTATTAACAGCTTATAAACAAAAAAAAAACATTTTCCTACTCGCTGTCATAAGTATAATACTAGACTCAAAAAAGTATCAATATAAACGTGCCAACTTGCCATAAGCATTTTGGTACCAAGATCTACCTGAATCATGCAATAGCATACTTTCCAGAAATTTAGAAATAAACATTAATAACTTCTCAAACTCCAATTTATTTAAGCGCTATACATTAATTTATTATCAGGTATAATTTAATCAGTATCTGTTAATTTGTCTATTTACCATTATTCACTATTGTAAAAATTTTAGGTATCACACTACTGTAGTATTTAACAGTATTCATCACTGATCAAAATTATATTTATTTTGTTTATAACTTTATTAACTTATATTACTATATCTATAACTCTGTAAAAGGTAAATCACCTAATTATTTTATTGTTACTATTAGTATTCTATAATCATTATTTATATATTGACTAATTTAGGAACTTCTCGTCTCCAAACTTTTGCTTACAGGAGGCGAGCAAACATTTAATTATGTTGTTGTTAGTTTGCAAAAACAAATATTATTATTATTATTGTGTGTAGAAGGAGTCTGAATGACTAAACAAAACAAATTACCTTAGAATACCACAGAAGAACACCCAACCATAGAGTCAGGTTTTATGTTTAAATAGGGGGCCCATCATAAAATGGAAAAATTAAATTAGTTATTATTCGAAAAAATATGGAAAATGTACCTTTTATAATAGGTTGATATTGATATTATTTTAGATATTATTATTTTGATATTATTCAAAATCAAAAAACAAAAATTCAAACAATTCAAATATTGACATTTCTTGTTATTGAAAATAGTCTTTCATCTATTTATAGTGAAATTCTTATTGTTTGTATTATATATTTAAGTCTCTCAGTTACTGTCACTACAGCCGAAAGGTCATTTTCCAAATTAAAACTGTTGAAAAATTATCTTCGGATTTCAATTTCACAAGAGAGATAAACCGGCATAAGTATACTTAATATTGAAAAATTGATAAATGACTGCAAATATGAAGTCTAGAAGGAAAAACTTTTTAAAATAAAATCATTATATAATATTTGGGTGCTGCTCTCATATGCGGTCTACAAATACATGCGGTCTGCCATCATAAATGTAGACCGCATATCGTATCAGAAAAAAAATATTATTAACTGCATTATAAACACGTACATCTACTAAAAGATAAAATAAAATTGGTCAGATAAAATGTTTTGATATATGTCATATCTTGTATTTTTCAACTATGTTTATTGTTATTAAAAGATAAAATTGTTGATATACCTAACCTACCAATAATAATAATTACTGTGCGACATTACAACGAATTCAATATAAGTTTATTAGTTACGAATTGGTCGTCGATTGTGTTGTACTGGGTTTATACTTATGTCCGTTTTATATATCGTGTGCATTATGCAATTAAAATATTTTTATTCGTACATTTTTTATATTGAGGTTTTCGATTTATTTTATGTAGACATGTTATTATTATTACATTATATTTTTCAAATTTGAGCTAATAAACATATATTATAATTATGAAAATATAAACATGGCGTATTCCAATATAGGTAATATGCGATCTACGTCTTACAAGGTAGACCGCATACGTCAGCAGAAATATGTCGGTATAGTCTGCTTATGAGAGTAGCACCAATATATTATTTTGTTGATAGTTTATTTGTTGTTATTTAAATTTTAATGTAATAGCTGGTATTGTGTTAAAATATTGAATCGAGAAAAATGAACACGCCTAGTACATTTTGTTTGATAAATTAGTTGCTTTTTAATGATTTTTGGCACGTGTTCAAAGTTGGAATTTGATGTAAAAAATATAGTGTTATATAATAGTATAGTTAATTATTCTCTAATAAACTAGATATTGCTCTACAGTATAGTACAGTCTACACTAGACTCTACACTTCCCTAAAAAAAAAAAATTAACAACAATTTTTTTTTACTTTAAACTCCTTATATATATACTTCTACAGTTCTACTTTTTATAGCTTTAATTTTATTATTATCACTTTGAGTGCCACATATTATTTGGCGTGCGTTTCCCGATAATCCGCGCGAAATCGGTCCCGCAATTACGTCGGCCGTCTACGTGTTGACCACGAGTGGTTCATCATGTGGTTGTTTTTTCGCTACATACCTACTTGTTATTATTATTTAGTATTTGAATGATTAATATGCAATGATAAAATGTGCAAATCTCTTATTATACCTGTAGCAATGAATAATGTAATATTATTATGCACGAACTAATACGAAATAATATTATGGTGTATGTCCCTTGTATGATTAATTTCGTTTGTATAATATAAGTAAATTAAGAACATTTTATAAATAATAATAACATTAATATCTGTACAACTGTATATTATAAGAATAATGAATAGATATAAACGTATAAATCGTATAATAACTATAGCTATAAACATAAACTTACTATCGTCGCCGCGTCGTCGTCGGAGGTATCATAATTCTGGTTTTTTAATAAGACTCGCAGGGACAAGAACTACAAACATTTCATGTTTTAATTTACTTTATTGTTTTGGTAAAAAAATTAAAAAATATATTTTTTTAAAAAAAAATTGAAAATAGCCATTTTGTAGAGTTAATTTTTCTGAAAATATTGACTTTTCAACATTTTTATTTCATTAAAGCGTTAAAAATACATTTTCATTTTCTTATGATTGACCTCCAATCACATTGTTTAGAAAAACATCCTGACAACCACGAGGGATTATAATATTATGAGGACGCACTGCACCGCAGACCATAGATAATATTATAGATGTATATATTATCTATGCCGCAGACCTGGTGAACGATGGATGGCCTAAGGTGGATTGATATCCACCACGGACTAAGATGTAATCTATCTTAGTCCGTGATATCCACCTTTGGATGGCCGTTGTCTTGTTGAGCTTATCGTTACAAGAGTCGTTGCCGCAGCCCGCAAGTCCAGCAGCTCATGTCGATCAAAGTTTATACTCTATACCGGTACTTGATTTATCAGCTAGTGCTTCAGCACATTTATCACCACTCGCGCAGCCGAAAGCAATGTGCCGAAAGTCT
The DNA here is from genome assembly GCA_008086715.1 of Sitobion miscanthi. Lineage (NCBI taxonomy): Eukaryota > Metazoa > Arthropoda > Insecta > Hemiptera > Aphididae > Sitobion > Sitobion miscanthi. The sequence continues at coordinate 8,767,584 of CM017800.1, read as the reverse complement.
CATTGTTTGCGTCCGTCGATCAGAGTGGGCACAAAAGAAAAATCAATTATGGCCGCGTTATTTTAGTCTAATATTCACTTAGTATGTTGACTCCGTAACATTTTGATTCAGTTTTACGATTCGCTACATCCCGACACTTTTGCATTTTTCCACGATCAGTTACATTCAATGCCTTCCATTCGTAACACTTCCTCGTTTCCGTGGTTGAAGACACTGTGGTTTGGGTGTTTGAACCGGCCGCGACTGTTGTCAAATCGCCGGCCGCCCCCTCGATACCTGAATGACTGAATACATATACATATTACATAATATATTATAATGAATCATGTAAACGAGCATAAAAAACAATACTACAGTGGACACTAATTATCGATGCACATACAATATATTATTTGGGCATAATATTAATCAGTGCGTTTGGCCAACACCTCGTGCAAATTTTTAGATTTTTTTTTTTTTCGGAAGTTACTCACTTTAACTATTTAAGAACATATAGCATATAACAATGGTGCAATCAGAATTTGTCGGTCGGACTTAGTTATGAAGTTATGGCCTTTGGAAGTTGTCAATTTTACGTTTTTTACGCATGAGCGCTACGATACGTTTATCATGTCTTTTTATCGTTGTCCGAGCGCAGCGCAGCCAGCGAGTGGCAACGCTAACACACTATATGTGCTTTTTAACAACTTTATTTAATTCCGAGGCCTCCCCAAGGTGGCTTTACACAGTAAATGGGGAATATTTTCAATTTTTTGTTCGAACGCAGCGCTGATTGTGCAAATTGTGATTTCACCATCATTCTTAAAGGGATTATCGCTACGTTTAGACCAATAAGCGGTGGTAAATTACACATACTTCTGAATGTCCGATTTTCATTTTTAATATACGTATGAGTTCTTTGGCAAAATAACTAGGCTTTCTAGGAAGTCGATTTTCAATTTTCAATTTTAAAGGACCATAAAATTTGTTATTTTTTTAAAAAATCTCATGAAATAATTGCATTACATTTGTATTTATTTGTGGCTTATTGGGTTTTACATCAAAAAAATTGGTTCCTACAAGGCGTAGTCCAGGAGCTTACGAATTCAACCATTTTTTCGAAATTACAATCAAACTTCAGGAAGTATGTTTAATTTACTACCGCTTTTGGTAGTTTTTATAGGTGACGCATAGAAGAATATATTTCGTTGTTCTCGATTTATTAACATGTGCGTGCGCGTGCGAGAGTGACACACGGCGGATTCACAACGTATCTACGCACACTAATGATAATTTACTTCGCACACAACCACAATGCCCTAACGATTATAAAGACATCGAATTGCCTATACGCGACCCCTTATTAAATCGCCGCATTCAAGTCGTTAAAATACGCATAAAAAAATTGAAATTAATTATAGGCGCTGCGCGCGTGCGTAGAAACGTAACAACGCAAACTTTGTATGGCTATAACTTCTAAAATAACGGTTTCTGACAAATTCTGATTGCACCGTTGTTCTTAAATAGTTAAAAAGAGAAAGTTCCAATTGAAAAAATCGAAAAATTTGCGCGGGGTGGTAAAGTGCATTCGTTCCATATTTTAGTATTATAGGATCCGCGTAAACAAATACCTATTATAATTTCTAAATAATTTCGATTTCAAAATATTATGTACCTGTTCATTATTGAAGAATTATTTCATTTTGTCATGGTTATTTTACTTAATATATATTTATAGGTGAGAATATAATAATTAAATAACAAATTAGTGACAAATCAATAATAAAAATTGAGCGTTTTAATTCGTAAATAACTAAAATTATGGGTTTTTTCTACGATTAATTTTAGGTGATATAATTGCAACGTTTGTTTTGGCATCAGATTCAATATAATATTATACTGTAATACATAATAATATAATCTATGGCACGACATTACGTGTGCTTAATTTGTAGCATAATCGCGTTAAATCCACAGGTATAATACTTAGATCATGTACGATCATAATATCATATACGATTAGATATTATATAATACGATCTAAGGCCTATTATATTATCTTATATAGTCCGTGATAATAATATATATCTATGGCCGTGATCAGTATTTCGGTATTTGTAAATAATTAGTGTGGTAAACCTGATTGATAAGCTGTTTTAGTTAAAAAAATTGATAATAATTTGTTTGGTCTTTCCCTAGCCGCCTGGCGCCTTGACGAAGTTTCGTTATTTTCGAAGGAACGTTTTCCTAACAAAGTAACGTGTGTTTTTAGCATTGTAGTAACTATAAAAATTAACATTTATTTTCAGTATTTCTCTTAATATATTGTTAAATCGTATAATTTTATACGAATTATTTCTTCACTAATTTAAACCTTTTCTACGGTTAGTTTGAGATTAATACATAATAGCTATTAAATATATATTGTACAATTAATATTTTTATTTTTTCATAGATGGAAATTTCAACTAATAATATAAATAATTTGGTGAAATGCCTCCAAGCCACATTAAGTCCTGATCCAAGTGAACGCAAACAAGGTTAGAATAATTTACAATATTTAATTGTAATCATGTGTAACAAATATTATAACTAAATACCTATTATGTTTATTTTGTAGCTGAAAATTTCTTACTTTCAATTGAATGTAATAAAAATTATCCATTATTATTACTTCACATTATCAGTGCACCAAATGATGTGAATGTGAATTTGGTCAAGCAAATTGGATCAGTTACTTTTAAGAACTATATAAAACGAAATTGGCCTATCGTAAGTATATTATTTATTAATTATTACGTATAAAAAATGTTAAAAAAATACAAAAATCATAATTTTTTTTTTTCAATTTTGATAATTACAAGATATATATATATTTATAATTATTTTTTGAACTTATATATCTAAACTAAACTAAGAACTACCCAAATTAAGGGATTAAGTTTCTATAGTCATAGACTATAATTTGCTGATTAAATCAACTACCTAACAAGCTGTTATTTAAAATTTTACTTTAACCATCATAAGTTGTTAAAGCATAGTTCATGGGATCATTTTTATAATAAGTAAAGAGTGGCTAACTGGTTGTTTCCTTAACAAATTCATCAATCGATGACACTATCTTCCTTAAGTACATTTTTCATTTATTTAGAAAGAAAAATTATATTTTTATTTTTAGGTGTTATTTTGATTGTTATTATAACTTATTCCTAGATCTATTGAAAATGAAATAAAGATAACATTCATCATTTGCAATTTAATAATGATTTTTCCGTTTTAAGGCATTCAATTTAATTGAAGGATAATTTATAGTCACTAGTAAATGACAAGTTTTATTTTGTTACTTTGATTTACCAAAATATTATTGTTTTTTTTTAGGATGAAGACACATTACAAAGCAAAATTCATCAAGAAGATCGCGTATTAATAAAAGAACAGATTGTGACTGTTATGTTGAATGCTCCAGATGCTGTTCAGAAGCAGTTAAGTGATGCTATTTCACTTATAGGAAAATATGATTTCCCAGATAATTGGCCAAATTTATTGACAACAATTATTGAAAACTTTGCTGCATTCGCTAGTATGTGTATTCAATAAGTTGATAATATACTTTTGTTGTTTATATTATAAGATGTAATATTGTGATATGTTATAGATGCACCAACCAGTGATCTAGCACCTATCAATGGAGCGTTAGAGACAGCGCATTCTTTGTTTAGAAAATATAGATTTGAGCTTAAATCTCAGAAGCTTTGGACAGAAATAAAATTTGTGTTAGACACCTTAGCTAAACCTCTTACTGAATTATTTGCTGTAAGTTTGTCAAGAACTTAAATTGAAAGTCGAGTTTTTTATGTATCAAACAAAAGATAAATTTTTTAAGTTATTAATATTAAAAATTTGTTCTTAGCTTACTATGAATTTATGTGAAGTGTCAAAGGATCCTAAAGTTTTTAATGTAATACTTGTACTGACTAAAATATTTTATTCGTTAAATTATCAGGTAAATAAACATATTATCATTTTTATTTCTCGATAATTATAAATTTTTTAATTATTTTATTATCAGGATCTTCCAGAATTTTTTGAGGATAATATGCAAATTTGGATTAGTAATTTCCAAAAATTGCTAGAATTAGAAATCAAAGAATTAGAAACTCAGGTAATTTTTACCATACCAAATTTGTATAGCTGTTTTATATCTACCTATTTTTAAAGAGCGATGATGAAACTGGTATATTGCATCAAATTCAATCACAAATTTGTGAAAACATATCGTTATATGCACAAAAATATGAAGAAGAGTTTTCATCTTATATGCGATCATTAGTTACAATTATTTGGAAATTATTGATTAAAACTGGATCAGAACCAAAATATGACACAGTAAATATTTATTATTATTTTTTTTTTAAATTTAACTATGTTATTGTTATTTTATTTTAAAAAAATATTCTTATTTATTTAGCTTGTTATAAATGCCTTGCAATTTTTGTCAACAACTGTAATCAAGCCTCAGTATCGTGATCTCTTTGATGATCCATCAGTTTTCTCAGCTATTTGTGAAAAAGTTGCTATTCCTAATATGCAATTTAAAGGTATGCAAAATATGTCAATTACATTTTTTTTTTATTGAATAACAGTTCCAGAAACGATGATTTTTACGTTTCAAAATGTATATAGTTTTATTTATTTTTTATTAATTAGTCCATGTTTTACTGTAGCATCAGATGAGGAATTATTTGAGGACAATCCAGAAGAATATATTCGGAGAGACATTGAAGGATCTGATGTGGATACTAGAAGAAGAGCGGCGTGTGATTTAGTTAAAGCACTTTCGAAGGAGTTTGAACAAATTACTATGTCTTCATTTGGTTTATATGTGAAAGTAAGATTATTTATTGCTATTTAAATTTAAATTAAAAAAAAAACAAAGTATCACAGGCGACCCTCGAAAGATGTGAAAACAATAACAAATATATGAGCTTAGAAATAATATAGATTTATTATGTTAAATTTAAAGTAAATATTCATAATTTAAAACACGTGCTTTCATATTATTTGTAGGATAGGATTGAAAATGTTTAAGAATTATACTTGTTCAAATTTTATTTTTCATAACACAAAGAGATAACTTTTAAGAATTAAATATTTACATAATAGTTATATGTAAAATAATAAAATATATATAATTATTAAACATATTTATACAGACTTTAGGTCGTTTAAATAATAAAGCCCCAGGGCCCAAAAAAAAATCATAATAGGTCGGTACATATACTCTGTTTAGATTAAAATTGGAATTGGACTGTTAGTAGCAAAAGAAGTTTTGGTGTTTGTCAAAAAATTTGAATCACCAGTAGAACTCTGAGCCTCTTTTTAATAATATAATAAGTATCAAGCGTTACACAAAAATGATTACTCTCGAAAATTCTTGCTCTCCTTTTGAAAGGATTTGAACGTTGTATAAGATGTTTTCACATCAAAAACACATTTATTAATTAAGATTTATTGTTTTTATTTTAGTCTATGTTAGAGCAATATGCAGCTAATGAACAAAATTGGCGTAGTAAAGATGCTGCAATGTTTTTGGTAACAACACTTGCATCAAGAGGAAGTACTCAACGTCATGGTACAACCAAAATTAGTGAACTTGTTAATATAGAAGAATTTACCACTTTGCATGTATTACCTGAACTAACAAAACCAAATAGTAAGTACTGAGTACACAGTGCCTTTATAAATATAAATATTTATATTATTCAATGTTTTACATGTATTAAATATGTATCCATGTTTTATGTCTTTAGTTAATGGTATGCCTGTTATGAAAGCTGATGCAATTAAATATATAGTGACGTTCCGTAGTATATTACCTCCTCATCTTATTGTTAGCACATTACCAGCACTTACAAAGCTTTTAGAAGCCGAGAGTGTAGTTGTTAGGATTTATGCTGCAGCTGCAATTGATAAAATTTTACTTTTGAAACAACCTGACACTAAAACTCCAGTGTTAGTATTTTTTTATAAATTAATAATTTTATGACTTACGTTTATTATTATAATAAACTTAATTTATCTTCAGAATATAAAAACCCAGTTAAATATTGTTATGTTTATTTAATTTTTAGGATTGATGCAGCTACATTATCTCCTTATGCAGAACAATTAATTAAATCTCTCTTTGGAATTTTAACAAAACCCGGTTCGGAAGAAAATAGCCACACTATGAAAGGTAAAATTAAAATTTCTTTTTTATATATTTTTGATTATCATAATATTGTGTATTGTAATTTTTTTTTATGTATTAATAGCTATAATGAGAACATTTTTCACGCTGAAACAACAAATAATTCCTCTTTTGGCTGAACTTTTACCAGTCCTGACTGACAAACTTACTATTGTTGCTCGTAATCCTAGTCAACCAGAATTCAATCATTTTCTCTTTGAAACCATTTCATTTTGTGTAAAGTAAGTTTAATTTCAAAATAGATAATAGCATTTTTAAATTAATTATTATTTTTAAATGTATATGAAACATATTGTATAATATTTGTTTGTCTTATATTAGACTAGTATGCACTGTAACACCCGAAGGAGTTGGTTCATTTGAAGGAGTATTGTTTCCTATATTTCAAATAATATTGCAGCAAGACATTTTGGGTATGATTGGACAGTTTTTTATTCAATTGTATACCCTAACATTGGTTTTATAAAAATTTATAGAATTTATGCCATATACATTCCAATTGTTGGCTCAGTTACTTGAATTCCACAGTCCTGGCAATGTGGGTGACACCTATACTATATTATATCCATTTTTGTTGACACCAGTGCTGTGGGAGAAAACCAGTAATATTCATCCATTAGTTAGGCTCTTAAGATCATATGTGCGTAAAACTTCCCCAGAAAATTTTGAGAAATCTTTAAACATTGTAAGTGTTTAAAATTGTGTCTTTGGAAAATTATTAATTTATAAAAAAAATTTAGAATGGACTTTTAGGTGTGTTCCAAAAACTTATTGCATCAAAATCACAGGATCAAGAAGGATTCAGATTACTGAAAACAATAATAGAGCATTGTCCTATGTTAGTAAACGCAACAATATTTATACATTTTATTAAATTTTAACTCAATTAATTCATTTCAGGGAAGTATTACAATCACAGATGAAAAATATATTTGTTCTCTTGTTTCAACGACTAACTTCATCTAAAACTACCAAATTTATACGAGAACTTATTGTGTTTATATTCTTCTGTGTCATCAAATATGGAGCATCATTTATGGTAGATCTCATAGATTCAATTCAAAATGGGTTGGTATTTACTATTTTTATTTTGTAAATTGCATCTTTAATAATAATCATATGAAATTATTAATTGTATAAACCTTATATATTTTAGTATGTTTGGTATGTTATTGGAAAAAATCATGTTACCTGATGTTCAAAAAGTAACTGGAAATATTAATAAAAAAATCACTGCAGTTGGCATCATAAAAGTACTTACAGACACTCAAAAGCTAATTGACGGACCTTACGCACAATTTTGGTATGTTCCTTTTCCAAAATATGGTAAAATAAATGTTATTTTAGTACTGTACTTTTATTAGTATCCATTATCTAAACTTCTAAAATGAAAAGATTTTGTTTACTGTTATCCATTAAAATAATTTACTAATTCAATTAGGTGTTACAAAAGAAATAGTTTTTTTTTAAGATTAGATAATCTGGTATTGACAAGGTAAGGGGTTAGAAGGAATAATTTAACAAATGAAATGGTGAAACATGAGTTTTTGGGTCAGGAAGATTTTTAAAAAAGAATGAAGAATAATGAAAATATTATTAATACTCTTATATTTTAGATAATATCACATGATTACATGAGAAATAAACAAACCGTATATTAAAAACTAACCATGATAACGATTTGGTAGTGGTGGTGGTAGATGATGTGACAATGCGTTTGCGACTATTGTAAAATAAATTAAAACTGAAATATTATCGGCAAGACATGTCTCATAATGTAACGATAACGGTCACTCACTTTTTAATTCTCCGGGGCTCACCATGTTCGCAAAATGAAATTTTGTCTTTTATTTATTTTTATAGTAAATTTATTCTGTTTTTGGATGTTTATTGGAACTGCAGTTTTTTTTTATTATTATTCTAAAAATAATGTAATGGTATAACAAAAACAAAATATTTTGACAAATATTGGAATATAATAATATATATATATAAAATTATTGTGTATTATTAGACATTATCATTTCATTATAGTGTGTAAAATAAATATTTTATTTAAATTATTTGTTCATATTCTAAGTAGGTAGATGTTGTCTTATCGTCTCCTATGACGCTTTGCCACTGATCAAATGCATCTTAACCCTTTCTCTAGATTGCTTGACCAGAGAAAGAAACCACCCCTCCCCACTTCCTGTAGCATAATAGATATTAAAGTGATTAAACTAGGCAAAAAAAATATTATATATTATGAATCATAAGTTATTACTTTATAATACTTTAGTATTAATTAAATTAACTAAAAATAATGTTACAGGGCTCTACTCCTTCAATCTGTTGTTTGCTTGTTTGAACTTCCAGAAGATGAAACTGTCTATTCTGAGGACAGATTATTACAAGATGACAATGATAATTCTTATGAAGCTGGCTATTCGCAACTTGCTTTTGCAAGCGAAACTGAATATGATCCTTTAGAAGGTAAGTAACAAATAATACATTAATAACACAACAATAAAAAAATTATTTTCAAATGCTAAGTCATTGTAGTAGGAATTATTAAAAACGATATTGTCAAAATCCAATCTATAAAATATTATTTAAGGAGAAATTGGTGAGATATCTAGAATAACTGAATGACGTTGCTGGGCTGAGCTCGGCATAATCACCTATTTTACACGTGTTAAAGTTGCTCGATTTACCAACCTAAATATTTTTATTTTTTTTATGTTTGATTGATGTAGATTTATCTGATTGTTTATGCATAAGACAATACACAGTATCAGAATTTCAATATAACGATTTGTTTTTTTTAATATAAAAAAATTAAAATACTAAATAAATATTTTTGGTACGTTCATACATAGTAGTTATAACAAGGCACGTTGATTTATTTTAATGGTTATTTTAATTATTTTAAAAAAACTAAACACTAGAAAAATGAGAAAGGAGTGGTGCCGGATGATTACTTTTTAAGCATAATTGTAACTATACCAAAAAAAAGAGGAGCAAATCCTGTGAACAGTTTAAAACACTGAGTCTACTGTCTCAAAAATCTTAACAAAAATAATAAATTGAAGAATAGAAGAAAAAGTAGAATAGTACTTAAAAAATGATTAATATGGATTTAGAAGACAAAAAGGTGCACGAGATGCAATTCTAGAACTGCAAATATAAATTAAAAAGCAGATTGGTAGAAATAAAATTACATATTTAGCCTCCATAGACCTGGAAAAGCATTTGACTATGCAAATTGAAATAAAATGCTGCTCACGTTATGAGAAATAGGTGTTAAACAACATAATCTAAGAATCATTCACAGTCTACAAAAATCAAACAGTTTGCATAAAAAAAGGAGAAATCAGCAGCTAACGCTCAAATATAAAAAAGAATCCGACAAGGATAGAAAAAAAAAAAAAATAGAAGCTTTTGAGATGGGTGTTGGAGGTGTGTGGTTAGGATAAGCTGGATAGAGCGGAAAACAAATGATCAAGTACTCAGCACTGTGAGAGAAAAGCGTACACTCATAGATGTCATAAGAGCAAGGCGTTGGAAAATGGTTGGACATGCCCTGAGACATTCAGAAGAGTTGCATAATGTAATATCAGAGGGTATGATAGAAGGAAAGAAAACTGGTGGATCTCCATGTAACTCTTATATAGGACAAATTAAATGTGATGCAAGAGTCAAAACCTTAAAGGGACTTAAAGAAAACTCTAGCTATCGGTCAGAATATAGAATTGAAGTTGTAAACCAACCTTGAGGTTAATAAAAAAAAAACTAGGAAAATTCTGGTTCCACCAACGTTTTCAGTAAATAAAAACATACCATATATGAACAAAAAAAATTTAAAAATATCCTTTAAATGTAGTTAATTATTGTGTGAAGCGAGGAAAATTAACACGTGTAAGATAGGCAATTACCGCGAGTTCATACCAAAACGTCACACGTCTTTTTTCAATTAATCATATATTATTGAACAATGTGAGTAGAAACTTAAAACTTGTCTTGTAAAATATTCGAATAAATGTATTCAAATAAAAGTATTTGAATACTTTTTTTGTATTCGAATACTATTTTAAATACTTTTTTTAAAAAAGTATTCAAATACGTATTCTGAATACTTTTATTTGTATTTTTTATTCATTCAAAAAATACTTTTTTCCGATCCAGAAAAATAGTTATAGGTATCATGAAAATCATGAAAATCCTGAACATAAATTTTATTCTTTGAACGAAATATAATATTGGCCCATGATTATTTTTATAAACACCAATGTATTGTATTCCGTATGGGCCATATCGGCTGTATCAAATGTGGTCAAAATTTATAAATAACTTATGATTACGATGCATTTTTAATTATTAATTAATAAATGTTAATTACCGACCATTTTAGTTGTGAAAAAAAGTATTCGAATATGTATTCTGAATATTTTTTTTAAGAACTATTCGAATACGTATTCTGAATGCCTTAGTTCTCATTTATTTGAATATGTATTCCGAACACAAAATAAAAGTATTCTTTACAAGACTGCTTAAAACCTATACCATTATTCTTAGAATTGAATATTCTTTCAAATTAAAAAAACTTATTTTTTGTGTTTTGTGTTCTTTGATGAATTAATGTATTATTGTATTTTAGGAGTGGAAGCAAAAATGTTCCTAGGTCAATCATTAACCAAACTCATGAATCAATTACCTGGACGAGTTTCTATACTAATGAGTCAGGGAATTACTGAAGAGCGGCGTGCACAAATTCAAAACTATCTAATTAGTCTCAATGTGCAAATTATGTGAATTCATTGATGAAAAATACCAACATTATTAAATTTGTATATTGTATGTAATGAAAATTTTTTTTTTCTTGAGTTTTAAATAATTATTTTGTTTAACTGCATCAAACACAAAATACCTTTTTTCTCTTCAGTTTATAACAGTTAATATTATAGTAAATGAATTTTTTTTTTTAGCTAAGAATAACTTTTAATTTTAAAAATGTGTGTATATTTTTTATCTTGTTTACAAAATTGTTATAATAAAAGATGTTCATATTACTTATAAAGTACAGTAAAGTACACAACTACTTATTGTAAGAAAATAATAACACTTAATTTTAAAACTAACTACTGGAGACTAAACTTAATTGAATACAAATTATTTACAGTGGTTACAGAATATAATTGCTATTACCAGTGGTATAATTAAAAAAGTGATGGACCTAATCTCAAATTTTAATTAAATTTGATTTTAAATGATAAAAAAAAAGGGAGAAAGTATGTGTTCAAATGTACCTTGTCATTGATTATGTTACTTTTATGTGTTAAATTTGAATTCAGTGATAAATCATTGCGTGTGAAAAAACAATTTTAAAAGATGATGTTCTTGTCAGCATAATTACTAAGTATATTTCATGATATATTTATTTTACTATTACAAATACGGTAAGTTGAATTAATTTTTGCCGAAAACGTTGAATTTCAAAATGTTCATGGTATAAATAGACAATAGCTTAAAACAAATCTAAATGTTTTAAATGTCAAAATAAATAAATAAATATAGTAAATAATACAAAAAATAATATTTTTGAATTGCATCAAAATAACTAAAATTGTTATTCTTTTGAATATCTAATGTCCAAATATTTGCTTAGGTATATTATAAATTAGTAAATTATACTAATACATTAATAAACATTTATAAAAATAAAATTGTGCTTAAATATTTTTAAAAATTTTAAGTTTCAGGGTGAACTATGAACATATGAGGAACCTTGTATTACATTATCAAGCCTTAGTTACATAATTAAACATTGTATTAATTAACTACAAAATAATTTGCAAATTCTCATGACTGACAAAATTTGGAATATAAAATTTTCAAATATTAGTAAAAAAATATTGTTACCTACTTACTGTTTTTTCAATATTCTTTAAATCGCTAATGGTTCAATACAATTTAATAGACTAATCATGGGCCACTAAATTATATTTAAAGAACGTTTAGCTCAATATCGATTTGTTAAATGTTTGGTGATTGTTCATGTAACTCGTCATAAGTACCATATTGTTTTATAAGAATTATTATGCCTGAATGATAATTTCTACATTAAAAAAAAGCATAAATACATAATTTACTTGTTCAAAATATGTAAATATTGAAAATAATGTTTATTTAATATATTTTACTTTACCTATAAGTCATGGCTCATGACCCATGACCTAGTAGCAATACACAGAGTTAGGGAAATTAAGAGACTGCAGATTCAGTACACACATTTCTTACAAGCCGAAAAATCATTAGTTAGATATAATTAATCATAAAAAATACATAAATATTAATTCAGTTTGTAAATAGCAATCAACTAAGGTGAGCTGAGTATATACTAATATTAAAAACTAAAAAGAATCAAGATTGTTTGAATTGATGATAAATTATAAATTATAATACTATATTAAATATTTCAATGTGGCCCTCTTATGTTACGACAAAAATGCCATATTGGTATGAAAGCATAGTGTGACTACGTGAGTGTCCAGCAGTTGTCCGGGAAAACTATTATTACATAAAAATAAATTACAATTTCAGTCCACTTTGAATTAAATGTTTTATTAAACTCACTTTTATAGACAGAAAATAATTTTATTAAGAAAGTATGACTTAGCCTAGTTGGAAATTAATAGTTTGCGTAACAGCATCCAAGGCTCTTTCGTGTTTGTCATGCTCAATGCGAATATCCAGGTAAGTAGGTAACTAATAAAAGTCTTCAAAATTTCTTTATTCTTGGCCATGGCCAATTGGGTTTCTGCCATCATCTGAAAAATGTCAAGACAATAAAACAAACAAAACGAACCGAAAATGCAAAAGGACAGTATGACAAACTATAAGATGTTGGAAAGTTAGAAAGCTCGGCTAGCCATCAGACATCAAAACCATAAATAATAGACTACTAGAGTCTAGATATATCAATAAGAGACCAAACTTATACGTAGGTTATAGGTAATAAACGTTCCATAATACATCACAGACTTATTTCTCCACCAGTGTATGCGGCAGTTTCCTTTTCCGAGACTGTTATGAAACACAGTTAACCCGAATTAAATATAGAAAGATATGGAACTATTTAACATTAAAAGAATGTCAGCACACCATTTGTTTTCTTTCTCTAGCCCATGCGCGACTTGGAGAATTTATGTTTAGCAGAACCAACTTTATCCAAAGAACATTACCTGTGTTTCACGCGTTGCTTATTTTATGATAATTTGATTTTTATGTAAGTTATGAGTGTGTAAAATATTACAATTTAAAAACGTTTATAAATTGTATAAAAATTAAAATGGTGTAAATAAGCCAACGGAGGGACACAGGTAATGTTCTTACTGTTCTTGGCATAAAGTTCGATAATAGATGAATTCACTCTAATATTAAAAGTAACAACACAGAGTTGGTTCTGCTAAACATAAATTGGCTGTTACGCGCGGGTCAGAGTGAAAAAAAAATGGTGCGCTGAAGTAAAAAATTATACGTTTTATTCAAACCATAATGACACCAGCGTCTTAGGCGTGAATTCATAAAAATCTTTATAAATAAATTTAAAAAAAACAGTGTGTTTATGTTGGTCAATCGACCAAAATGAACTTTATTCATCTACATTTATAATACAAAATTGATAAGCTACCCAATAAACGACTAATTAATAAATTTAGATATCCGTTCCATGAACTCTGATCATAACTAATGTCAGACTTGGGTAGTATTCCGAATACTTTTTAAATACTTGTGTTATGACAATATGTTGGACGTTTTACATTAGTATAGGTGCCTACGCTATATGTAGAAGCATTATATATTATAAGTAAGTCAGTTTTATATTTTAATAGTAGATATCTAATAAAAAATAATAAAAAATATCACTTGGCGATTTTAATCTCCCTCTGTAGGTATTTCAGGTAGTTTGCACTTCCCTTAGACGTCAATGTTATATTAATCAGAAAAAAATAATAAAACAAAACATTGTAATTACTATACGTTTTTCTAAATCTGGTATATGTGGAACATTATTCATCCAATCTTTATTACGAATGTATAAACTCATGACAAATTAAATTAAATTTGTCAAGTATAAACTCTTGTTTACATGATATTGATGATATGTAATAGGTTTACTCCAGGAATGTTGCTCATTATAGCCTGGTATTGGCTGTAGCAGCGTTGCTATTCTATAATGTGACAAAAAGTTATTATAGGTAGTTTCAAAAGTTAAAAAGTTACTTAATTAGTAAGTTGGTTTTTTTTTAAAACAGGCACTTATCACCGTTGTAAACATATTTTTAGCAAGATTATTGGAAATAATATTATTTTTGTGTTATCATATCTGATCATGAAAAATCAAACAAAATAACTAAATTATAATATATAATTTATAACTATATTACGGTCAAATGAGATATCTGCGACACAAAATTCAAAATTTCGATTTGATTATAATATGCAAATATAATAGGTAAGTAGAAGATATAACATGATAAACTATTTATAAAACTTTTATTCAAAAAATTTTATTTATAAATACATTCGCCTACCTAACGTGTCAGTTTACTTTTTTAGGAATTCAAATAAGGGTAAGTATTTTGATTTAACTTGGTCAAGACTAAAGAAATAAAATATCTTTTCTAAACCGTGGTACTATAAAATAAAAATAGTTACCTATAAACAGTTGAACCATTTTTACTATTTATATGTACATTTAATACGTAAATATAGAACATTAATATCATTTTTGAAATTTATAACTATAGATAAATTTGCGCTGATGGTGTAATTATAATTTGAATACGATTTTTAGTTTTTGAATTATAATTTTTTTAATGTAATAAAGTCAAGTATGTCCCTATTTCATACGGGTAAATTATACTCCGAGCCAGCCTCGGATTTGAGACTGATGGAGACTGGTGGAGAAATTAGTGTGATATGTTTTACCATAGAACAATGTTTTACGGGACGTTTTTCGTGGTAGAGTTTGGCCTCCTTAGTCCTTAGTCTTCAAGATTTATTCAATGGTACTATTTTTTAAAGCAACTGTATAGATAGCGAACTCCCACCGTGAATTGAAGTATCAAGGGGGGGGGGGGCAATTGCATGGTATTTCTTATGATAAAATATAAGATAAATTATGGTTTATTTTGTATTGTATTTAATTATTTCTAAACCTGTAGTTTGAAAAAAAAAAAAACTTATATAAATCATTTTCAATTTACTATTTTGTTTTACCATTAAAAACGATGTTATTCCTAATACATTTTGTATAATGAATGAAGCGTTTTGCCCACGGACTGAGATATACCTTGATGTATGTCTTAGCCCGTGGTTTTACCATAGATAATATACATTCTTATATTATCTATGGGTTTGCCCCCCGAGAAAATGGCGGCCGTACACTATCTTAAATCGTGGCTGAGCTTCACTTGATAACAATGTGTGTAAACAATGGTGATATGAACCATGACAAATTAAATTTGTCCTGATATGAACCGTTTTTATTCACTGTCTGGTATAAAAATTAAAAACTGTACCTATATTGAATGATGTCTTGTTCTGTTTTCTCGATGTCCTAGTCCAATACTGATTATATTATAGTGACTTCTGTCCAGTCCGGAGTTCCGTCGATATAGACGTGTGAAATTATTATATTAATTAAAAACTATTTTTGTTCTGTGCTATCACACGAGTACTGACAATGTAAGACGCGAGTGCCATAAACTAATAGTAACTATTAACTACAGTCATACATTTCATCTATGTTACAGTTGAAGATCCATCATTTATATTTAATCGTGCTACCTGGTGTATTCATTTTACTGTTGAGCCGTAAATTGAACTGATATCGTACTTCTGACCTTTTGAATGGTATTGCCATATGCAAGGACGCATGGTTATATGTTGTGGTTTCAATGTGAATTACTGAAAAACGCCGTTAGACTTGGCGTCTGATGGTCGCTACATTTGATGTATTCGCTGTTTTAAAGTTGTAACAATCATGGTAAGACATACACAATTCGGAACAGTTAAAGAAAACTATGTTTTGTTCATCTGTAACGATTACGACTGTGATAGTTTATGGTTTAGATTTTAAGATTAAGTTTAAAATCTATAAACCACAATTTAAAATAGACTATCTTCAATCGTTCTGTAAAGCTATAGTGTGTTCGAGTGAAGATTATGACCAGTTAACTTATTAACATGGGACAAAACTGGTTCTTTTGATATTAATGCTCACTAATTTGTAATTAAAAAATGACAATAAAAAAATGAATGAATGATTTAGATGGTTTGCAAGTTTGGTATATAAATAAAAAAAAAAAACGCTACAACATAGATCAATTTATTCTCTAACTATGATATGAAAATAAATACTTAAATAGTCAAATATATGAATTCTGAGGCCCACTAATAAATACATTTTAAATAATTACCTTTGATTTATTTTTATTTTTATTTATCATTGAATATTATTACTAATTTGTTTTAGAGTAAAAAAAACAATAATAAAATGAATTCTCTTCAAACATCAAAAACTGAATTTGATACAATTAAATCAAAAGCTGTTGTCAAATATTCTTCAGTTCTTCGACCACCTAATTTTGCTCATCTTCAATGTAACACTGATCTAAATCTACCACCTTCAAATTGGTTAAGCAGTGCGGCTGAATCTTATGGCTTACGACACATGTTATCTCATTCAGATGGATTTTCTAGGTAAGAAAATGTTGTATATTTTAAAAAAATTATTGTAATTTTTTGATTATTACCTCTATAATATGTCATTTTTAGTTTTCAAATGGCTCACATGTTTCCAGACTGCATTGGGGAAGTTGATGTTGTGTCAGATGCTGAAAATATCAAACGACTATTAAAAATACCCTACAGTAACAAATCGGTAATTTTTTTATATTTAAATATTTAATTTTAGCTAATAATATAATATTAAAGACCTTAAAATTAACTACAGTTATGTAAATAAGTTCTTATAATTCATTAAATGTTTTAACTTATAGCTAACTATATCATCATAAGTGCAGCAACTAGGTTTTTATTGGCAAGGGTGCAAATATATTGTGGATAATTTGTGTTTGGTGCTTCTTGGATTTGCATGTTGTTCTCTAGTGTTTGTTTAATATTCTTTATAAGATGTACACATTTCTTCTGTCAAATAGTGAAATTTAATAGAAATTGTGACTGCATATTTCTTTATCTTTTACAAAAACATTATTTTTTGGAGAAATTTAAGCATTTTCAATTGTCATCATATAATTATTTTAACATTTTGATGTATGTACTGTTTCACCAGTTTTTCCCCCATAACATTTTTTGCGTGTTTTAAAGAATATTATTCTTAATGTTATTGCATATTTTAAAGATTCTTAGTAAAATAGTCCTAAACCACATTAACAAATACATTCTGTATTTTTTATATTCATGCAAAAATCTTTACCTTATAAATGAGTAACTGATAGGCAGTCTGGAGAGATGGATTCTCAGTGGCAGTATGTAAACAAAAGTTTATTCAATCATATTTGAATATATTTTGTACTTAAAAGTTAAAATTGTTTTGTAGTGGAATTAATTTTGATTTAAAGTGATTGGTAAAAATGTTGATATTGTTTGTAAGCTTCATTACATTACATTCTTGATTACATCTTACTCTACTAACTTCTGACAATGTAAGTCCGCTTGCTGTACAATTATTTAAATATATATACATTGTAATCCAAACTTTTGATAATTTAAGTCCATTATTAGTTAATGCTTAAAAAGATTGTTATACTATGAATAGTTATTTAATATTATTAAGCTATTTAAATAAATAATCACTCATTTTAATTAAACTATTTTAATTCACTTAGGTGAGCATGATGGTTCATAGGATTGAAAATACATTGCTTCTAGACGAATTTGACGTTCACAAACATTTGATGGTGCAAACAGCGGATGACTGGGAATGGCTGAGAAAATTTTTCTACGGTCATATTTTAGAATCATTTGATAGAAAAGTAAGATAAATTGTGTTTAATTATTACATATTTGCATTAAATTTTAATACTTTATGTTATATTCTTTTTTAATTCATACAACAACTTAAATTAAGATAAATATTTGTTTGGATGTTAAGTTTTGGATTATAATTTATTGAAACGAATTATTTGTGTTACTGAATACAGGAGAAATGTATTACGCACAAAGTGAACACTTTTGATGTTATACAACAAAGAAGTTTGATCTCAAAGTTCTTACATTATAGCATTGCTGAGTCATCAAATTCCAACAATGATTACCAATTACCAAATAAAATTTTACCAAGTCCACCTTCTTCAGTATGTTTTTCTTAGTCTTGCAATTATATATATTTATTATTTAGTATTTACCTAAACTTTGAATTACTAGTTAAATAATAAATATATTAAGTTTATATATGCATTAAACCAAAAATTATTTGCAGTCAGCTCCTCCTTTACCAGAACCTACGCCAGAAGAAGAATTCCCTGATGATCCTAAAACACATCGATTATTCAACCAAAATGTTTTATGGAATTTTGAAGACCTGCGAATGTTACTTGGTACGGACTTACCAATTTTTGGAGGTGGTACTTATCCTTGCATAAGTCTGAGATTGAGGTTGAATATTTAATTTTAACCATACTCTATGGTTTTGTATTAAGTTAAAGATAATACTAATATTCAACTTTTAAATTTAGAGATATGTCAAAACCCATAAGTGTGTTAACTGGGATTGATTATTGGTTAGATAATTTGATGTGCAATGTTCCTGAAGTTGTAATGTGTTATCATTTAAATGGCATTGTTCAAAAGTATGAGTTAGTAAAAACTGAAGACTTGCCATATATGAATGATTCAAAATTTTCACCTAAAGTAATCAGAGATGTCGCACAAAATATATTATCATTTTTGAAGTCAAATGCCACTAAAGCTGGACATACGTACTGGTTATTCAAAGGTATAAAATAAAAATTAATTAGAAGCGTTAAATATAGTTATTGACTGTATATATGTGCTATAGTCTTAATTACATCTATTTAATGTGTAGGGAAAAATGACGATGTAGTGAAACTTTACGATTTGACATCATTATGTTCTGAATCATTAGTCGAAGGACGTTGTGAAGGTCAAAATCCATTCACTGTTCCTGTCGCTATGTTGTTATATCGCGTTGCTCGGAATTTAAAACACAACCCAGATGTTGGAATACCATCTAGTCCAATTACTATCCAAATGTTACTCAACAATTGTTTAAAATTATTAAATAAAACAAAGTACCCTCAAGTAATTAATAATAAATAGAAGTCTGTAATTAATTAAAATAACTTTTAATAATGCATTTATTTTATGATTTACAGATTGTTACATCCGTAAACTACATGTTATCTGACCTCTATATCCCAGTTAATACCAATCCCACATCGCCTAAACTAGAAGATTTAACTAATATTGGTGAAGATTCTCTCACATCTCATGTTGATTCTGATGACGATTCATCATTTGGCTCTGATGATGAATCTCCTACATTTTCTGTTGATGTACATGAATTATGTTTGTCACACACAAAAAAAAAAAAATCTACAAGTAATTGTTCATTACTTTTAATACATGAAGTTAAAATTATTAACTTATATTTATTATTTATGAATTCAGAACATAAGTTTCCTCGATCAGAACCTGTAGTAAAGACGTTGAAAGAACGTTGTCAAAAAGCGTTATATCATGTCGGTTGTGGCTTAAGTTGTTTACAGTATTTTAAGAATCTTAATCCACAGTGTACTGATGAAGATAATATGGTCTGAAATAAATAATTGGTTTTATATATTTTTAAATTTTAATTAATTTATGATTTCTTTGAACTTAGAATAAGTTTGGGGATGAACCTAAAATGGCATCATCATCCAATGCAATTCCTATGCCATATCTTGTTTCTGAAATGGATCATCAAACGAAAGAAGATGAAAGAGTTGTTAACAAAGGCATAAAAAATAAAAATCGCAAACGTAATAAAACTAATATTGTTGTTGAAAATGATGATGACACTAAAAATGTGTAAGTACTTGTTAAAAAAATATGATCCTTTTTAAATCACTGCAAACTTTGGTTCTACTGTTTTTAGTCCTAGCACATTACTCTGTAAATCTATTGCTGAAACTATGCCAACTTGGCATAATCCACCCGATGCTAAGGACAGTGATTCATGGAAACAACACTTACGGGTGTTACTTTATGAAAAAGCATGTTTATCCTATGCTGCGTTAGCCGAATATGAGTTTACATGCAACAAGTAAGATGTGAAAAATAGTTGTGATATTGTTAAATGTTAAAAATTTATTCTTACTATAGGTATGGAATAGCGTTGAAACACTTTCGATCTGTATTTGAATGTCGGCTATGTATTATTAACACCAATATCAACGACCTATTTGGATTTTTATTAGGACGTTGTGGTGATTGCTGTTTGTTGATTGCTCAAAACTGGGATAAAGCTCAACAGTACACAGATGAGTTAAAAACTGATGAAAATTATGATATAGAAATAAGAGAAGCATTGCAAGGCGAATGTGATAGTCGCACACAAGAAGGTAGTTTCTACTTAGGAATATTGGTTAAAAATTATTAAAATTTTTATAAAAAAATATATTTTATAATATTATAGATTTCAATTTAATACCACAATTGTTTGAGTCAAAAGAGGATATGTTGAATGCAGCAGCTAATTGTTATGGACGTTCTTTAGATTTAGAAACAAATGAAAAAAACAAAAATAATCTGAACAGAAGAATTGGTAATGTTTACAATGAAATCACATCAGGATACATAGACGAAATTGCAAGTAAGTTACTTTTATTTAGGCCTAAATTAATTGAAAGTTCATAACACTTAAATGTAATTTTTATAGCTGCTTTAAGAGATAAAATTGAGTTAACTCCTTCAAGATTGCAATGGCTGCTAAAACAATCCAAACATTATTTGTCCAAGGGAATCGATAAATTTGAAAGTACCGAAGATTTAATTAATCTCACTTTGTTGTATTCGAATATGGGCCGCTTATATAGACACGTGTCGTATTATTCATCACAATACATGGGTTCCTTAGGAGAATTTTTAAAAGATGAGGATTTTACTAACAAGGTTAGTTGATTATTTTTAAATTTAAATTAATTATTTCAGTTGACTGAATAATATTGTAAGCCATTTTATTTTTTTATATTTAATATTTTAGGCCGTGGAAAGCTACATGAAAGGTCTGGCAGTGCTGGGCTGCCGTCGTTTTAATCCAAAACTCTGGGACATGGTTTGTTGGGACTTATCAACAACCATTTACAATATGGCTATACAATCTCAAGATGATCCATCTGTATTCAGTGTAAGTGTCTGATATTCAGTTAAATTATAATAATTTGTTTTGACTCATAAAAAAAATTATACAACATTTAGGATAGGGTTGAAGCTGAGAAAGAAGTTATCAGTTTACTCTTGAAAGCTTTAAAATATTGTGATTTGGAAAATGATTCGTCTAGAAAATTGTTGTATGAATTCCGGGCAGCATACATTCATGACCGACTAGCGTCTTTGTATCACCATCGTTTAAGGTAATAATGGACATTAGTAAAATACAAATACTATGATTTTTATTTGTATTGTAATAGTATAAATGTATAATACATTGTATGCTATATAAAACCCTAAGCCTATATTGATGGCCACACAGAAAAAGAGTCCAAGCAACACATAGGGTTAAAGCGACATGACATATCATTGGATGGAGAAAAAATTGAGTTTTCCAATGAACATGCGCAAAACATCCGTGACCATTATTTAATGAAGAATATAAATTATAAGTTTGCGATATGATCGACACATACATTTTGTTTTCTCCAAAAAGAGTAAATGACAATAATAGGAAATTAACTACATTATCACAAATGTTTAGGGGACAAGTGACATTTATAAAAATATTTGTTTACACTTTTTGTTAAACACGAGCACATGCATAATGGCATTATATTACTAATATATAATAGAAGATACATTCATTAGATAAATTATTAAACTAATGTATTCTAATTTCTGTATCCACGTAAATAATAATCAAAAATATATAGGTATTTATATAAAGGATGTACAAATATAAAAAGTACTAAACGAAAAAATGTCAAATCCTAAGCAAATAAGTTATTGCTTATCAAAAAATTAAAATATTAAAATAATAACAAAATGGTTTTTAATTTTCCTGAAAACCTTTAAATATGTTGCTTAGTTATCGATATTAATACTTATTTATAATGATAAACTGTTACTTTATATTAGATGTTATTATTCTCAGCTTACAACTACAAGTTTATATTTTGACATTTTATGTCTTTGCTTTGGCACATAGAATTGAAATCGAAAAACATTACGTTACAAAAAAAATAGCAAAATATCATTTTTCTCATACGAGATTCGAACTCTATATACGTGCTTATCACATGATAGTTAGGTGCCATTGCACCGATGCTCGATGTGTTTGATACTTCGACCATTTGAGCATATAGCGAATGTCGGACGTGGACGGTACACCGCGCTACGATAGCATCACATATGATACATATAATAGCAAAAACAACAAAGACATAAACTGTGATACCTAAGCTATGCTCGGGAGATTTGACTCGTTAGATAGATTTATAAATAAATGTATGCATATTTTATTATTATTTTAATCACCTGTTTGAAAATCTATTTTTTTATATCAATATTTTTATGAAAATATTATTATTTAAAATATAAAATTAAAAATAGATGCTTTAATTCAAATATGTAAATAACTTAAAAATTATAACGCTAAAAAAGCAATAAATTAAAATTGTTTTCAAAAGTGTGTTTATCAACATACATTTATATACAAATTTACTATCAATAATTTTAACACTATTAGATTTAACGAGATTTTGCTGTTAAATGAATCACTCAGTATGACATTTATATAATAATAATAAAAAAAAATTAATTTCATTAAAATATGTTTTTTATCAGGTGTTTGGAAGTGGATATTCCAAAGTTTAAAAGTACCCTTCATCAGTGTACATCTCATTATAATCGTGCATATGAAATGTTTTATAAAATGGAACGTCCATTGGAGTGTCTTGAAATACTCATAAAAAACATTGCTTTAGACGAGCTTCAAATTGACAGTATGTAAACAAACGCACTTAATCTTACAATAATTTGAAATAATTTCAATAATTATCATTTAGGTGCAACAAATTCTCAATCCAAAGTTAAATTTATTATGTCCATCACACAAACTTTAGGAAAATGTATTTCCATATTAAAAATGTTAGCAGAAAATAGTATTGATGAGTGCAAGGAAAAATATTTAGATGATCATAATGATAGTCTTGATAAGACAGATCGTAATGGTGACGATGATCAAGATAGTGAAATGAAAAAAAAAAAGTTGTTAAAACTTTTAGAAGAGAGATTACAGCATATATTGAAGTCCATGATCAAGCTGGCAATGGCAAAAACATCAAAGTGAGTGTGCCCTATTATTAACTTTATGTATATTATTCCATACTTGTTTTTTTTGCATCTGCGATGGCTTAAAATTAAAATTATTGAAAACAGGCATAATTTATTTAATAAGAGTTTGAAATCAACTATTCATATCGAAATAATTTGTCAAAATTCAAATTAAGACATTTAATTGAAAAACAACTTTATTTTCCTCTAACTTTGTTATAATTCATAAAATATTTGTCGCAGTCCTAAAACTTTAGCCGTTATAAATATCATTATTTTCTATACACGATGACATTTTCAATATGTATTAGTATTCCCTTTTTATTAACACCAAACAGTAATTTTACAACAGATCTGGTAAAAAAGTATGCATATGAGTAGTTAGAATACAATAGGGCTAATGTAGGTACATGAGAGAGGTATTATATAAAAAAGTAGAGAGCTAAATATATATATCAATATATTATATATTATATTTAAATTATATGAAATCAAAAATTAGTTGAAGTTTGACCTACTTGTTTTATTGCGATATTTCTGTTATTGGTGATTTAAACTTGTAGTATAAAATATAAACATTGGGATTGGACATTGCCCCCTTCCCCAATCATTGGTTAAGCCATTGTGTGCCTGTGAATAAAGCGAATTACAATAAGACAATTTAGTTGGGTAATATGAAACTTACTGATACTAATTATTAGAAAATTATTTATAAGTGTGATGTAGATTTAAGTAATTATTCCATTTAACTAATGAATAAATAAATATAAAAACATTAATAGTTATACATTTATTTCAACTTGTTATAGGTTAACCAATAAAACAAACGAATTAAAAACAATCTATGGTGAATTGCTGCGAAAAAGTACTGACGCTGATGATTTTTCACATTTACTCAGAGTTGTCACACAGATATCAGAATTAAGCTTCTAAGTTTAATGATTAGATGAGGAGGTTGAAACAATATTTTAATACTTGTTATGTTAATGTTAATTTCTGTTTGTTGTATATTTTTTTGTTTACTTTTTATAGTCAACACTACTATTAAATGTTGGAAACTAGTAACTATTTTTATAACTCTACTTCTACTATAAGATTTGTTTTTTGTGATACAAAAATCAGAAATAAATAATAGCATTGACTAGTATTTAAAATCAATGATAATAGTAATAATATAGTACAATGTGAACATTATATAAAGTAATTCAAACCAATTTTTTGCGAGTGTATCAACACATGTTTATTTATGTCAATGAGTCTTAAATTAAATGATACACTAACAATATATTTTGTCTTCACTTTTAAGTGTACATACATACATTATTCCATTTTTTTTTTATATCCATGAAATAATGTGCGATTAACAATGTTCAAAAAAGAAAAAAATCTTACAATAGTAAGTCATATTGTATTAGCCAATAATTCGTAATGTGTTATAATATTAAGTATTGTATATTGTACAAAATTACAAGACACTTGGAGGATCAATAAACAATAGTTTAAACTCTATTTACTTTGGGACAGTAGTTATTGAAGAGGACGCCACAACCGCATGTGTCGTCTTGAAACTTGATGGTAAGAACATTATCTGTGTTTTGTTGGCAGTTTTTTTTACGATAATTCAGTTTTTAAGTGAGTTTTGAGCATTTTTAATTAACATTTATCGTACACGCATAACTCACTTAAAAACTGAATTATCGTAAAAAAACTTGCAACAAAACACGGCTAATGTCCTTACCATCGAGTTTCATAATAGGTCGGTTCATTCTAATTTTTAAGCCTACGACATAAAACGTGAATTTCTGAGCGTAAATTTGGTGTGTTACGCGTCTGTAAGACGGGGATAACTCGTGCGGGTGTGGCGTCCTCTTAACGACAGTGTTGTAGCTGAATAATAATTGAGATGTCAAAATATGGTGGCGTATATCATACGTAACTATGAGGAGTCTGGTCAGTTTATTTGTTATCATGTTTTATTCACTTTGAAGTACCTATGTCTTAGGAAGTACGGTATTTTGTTAATTGTTTTTATACAATATAGTACGTATGTAGGTAACGGATGTTGTACGGATTGTAAATGGACATAAAAAAATACTATTGGCCCGACGCCCAAGCAAACGGAGGGATGTTCATTTCTTTCTATCGAATACAAAATTACAAATAATGACTTTTTATGAAAACTGTACAAATCGCAACCTATATATGCGTCACGAACAAATGTTCGAAAAACAAAACGAATTCGCTGCTGCCCAAAAATTGTGTCTACTCAAGCTGTGGTGGTACATATTAATATATTACAATATTAGGTATATACCATGACAAATTAAATAATATAATTTAAATAATATAATTTGTCATGATTAGGTATATACTATATACTAATTGAAGACTATTGGGGAAACAGATTAACAAAACGCGCTCTGGTGGAAACAATTTGTACCTTCCAATTTGGGATGTATAGATATCGTTTTATATCGGTTATTTTACTTTCTACAGTAAATTAATTCTGGTATCGAAACTTTATACGCTTTATAGTTAAATGCGTACGTCGGTAAGTATAATTTCACCTAATATTATCAAGTACATTCAAATACACTTCACTCAAAGCGAAAGATATGCGAAATGCCGGGAAAATACATACAATCTCCCGTCTCCACGTAGGGGGGAACCCGCCTAACCATCAGTACGATAGGCGTCGACAGCGCTCCCAGTGTTGATCTGTCTTCCCAATAAATTATATCAAATAAAAACCGTTTAATAAATTATAATGCTGGCAATATTATGTCGAGAAAAACGAAATGGGCGCTCAACGTGAAACAAAACAACGTGTCGGCAGATGTACGTGGAAATGGAATATGCCGTTCGATCGTCGTTCAGCGCCAGCGAAAGAAAAATCGAAATATCAACGGAATAAATTATTTTGAGTTATGACTTATGGCGTACTCACGTAATAATATAATATCGTTCAATGGAATTTGAACGACGGAAATATCATAATTTAACCATCGAAGGTATAATAGTGGTCGTCGCGACGTCGGTTTACAGGAACCGATATTGACAATTATCGACATAATGGCTAATAATAATTAATAGTAACGATATGATATAGGTACCCATATCTCAAGGTACGTACAGAATATGAAATTAAATCAACCGTAAACAAAGATCAATAAACAAAACGCTCGCGGTAATGGGTACAACATTATACTATTATTACAATAATATTTAAACTAATAGCATTACAAATCAAAACAACATAATGATAATACAGCCATAATATATAGGTATCTCGTGCTCGCAAGTCGTAATGGTTTTTTAAAAAAAAAAACGGTCGACAACGTCTTTAAAGCATGATATAATATTATTACAACATTCGTACATAAGAAGGTATCATACAGATAGTGTACAGATAGGAACATGATCGTATTTTATGCTTATATTTTCACGCTGCGAAATACGGTATTATATTATAATATTATTGTTGTTGTGGTTAAAAATGACTGGGGAAAAATAAATAGCAAATACGATCAACGGAAAACGATAATAACTATAATAATAACAACGAAGAGAATCGGAGATTTCCTCAGGTCGGCCACGGGACGTCGGCGCTCCGCCATTCAGTCATCGTCTCGCGTCGGTGAAACTGGTTCGATTTTCATTGGCGGCGGCGTCGTTGTCGTCGTCGCGGCGGACATCAACAGCGCAGGATTGGCGACGGCGATTATGTTGCCGCCGCTCGACGATATTATCTGCAAAGTGGAAACGGCGATATTCATTGTTTTTCATTCGGTGGCACGTGCGTTGGAAAATTTCGAAAACCATATCGGCTCGCGAATTTTGTCTGTTGGCTTTTGGCACGCACCACCGGTGGCGTAAATAGGAATTTGGTTGGGGGGGGGGGGGTGATAAACGTTTTTAGCAAACACGAATGACTCATTATCAATACTCTGAACGGAATGTTAATGGTAAAAAAAAAGTTTTTTTTTGGGGGGAGGGGAGGATCCATCCCCCAATCGCGTACCATGTACAATATATTATTGTTATATTGTTTAATTCCTCTACTTTTAACGTGTATCATCGTGTTACGGTAGGCATACGAGTGTAGGTACCTACATTGAATTATTGAGTTTTGGTTTTATGTAGGGGGCTCGATAAAAATAATAATAATATTATTGTCTTATTTGAGATATTCTATGTTTATAAACATTAGTATAACAAGTGTAATAACAGTGTACGCGTGGGAGCTGAGGCCCGGGGGGGGGGGGTCTTTACTAATACCTATATTTTATACTGTAGTATTGTACCTATATAATATATGTATACATAATATTTTACAAGTAGGCACCTACTTCTGTTTCTTTTTCAGACTTGTATATTTACGGAGAAGGCAAATATTTTGGTATGTCCCCATTTAACTGATAAGTAGCTGGGCTCGGAAGATGATGGTCTCGCAAAGTAAAAATATTAAATACCTAATGGCTAATGACTTAAAATAAAATGCAAATATGACCTAACGGTGTTAAAAAATGACCACAACAAAATTGTAAATCCATTTATCAATTTTATTTCATTGAACGAGGTGAGTTCAAAAAGTACTATTATATTAAAAAAATAAATAGTTTTAAAATGTATTGAAACAGCTAGAAAAGCATCGTCTATGACGTTCCAAAAAAACGAAAAAGTCGCCGATTTCCGTTAGTGATAACTTTGGCCAATAATGCACTCGTTATGTTTACCTCTAAGTCCGCCGTACACGCATGGTGTTCTTATTATATGTTATTACCATGAGCACAATTTGGAGGGGGGTCTAGGGGGCTTAGCTTCTCCTAGTTTTATTTAAGCCCCCTCCTAAGTTTTTAAATATATTCATTCTTAAATCCACCTAATAAAAAAATTACGCGGGTCTATATTGATTTTATAAATTTAGCCCCCCCCCAAATCAACTGTCCGAATTGCGTCTATGGATCGTTAGTTATGTATTATTATGTGTCCGGGACTGGATAATTTTTTACCTGGACTTTGTCGTTGAAAAACCGATCAACCAGATGTCTGTTGCCGTTTATGTGGGCGGACGGACTGCGACGGCGCTGAGGTTCTCCGTCGTCTTCGTCCGTGTCGTCCGTATCGCCGCGAGACAAGTTACTCTGGAAAAAGAGAAGCTGTTGAACGTACGAAGAATAAAGAGATAAACGATATTGTTTTAGTCGGGTTAAAAATGCAGTTACAACATAATATTGCAATGATGTTGCAGTGTACATCGATATAGGTACGCATTTAGTTAGTAGGTATTATATAAAATTATTAGTTATAGGTAGTCATTATATTACATAAAGCTGCTGCAGTCCAAGCCACGTGTGTGTTGACGTGTCCGAGAAATTTGTTATTCAAAACAATAATACAATAATATAAATACTATATATTATTTGCATACATACCTGGGCTTTGGAAAAACACAAACAAAACAAAAGCGAAACAAGCTAAAACAAACATAAACTGAAAAGGTTTTGGTTAATAACGACGCACAAGTATGAATCATAAATTAATAGTAAATTACATTAATGTACCTACATAATAATACATAGTAATATTTACACACATACATGCCTGTTAAATAATAACACAATTTGCACATCTAATGGGATATTTACATTATATACAGAATAAATATTTAAAAAAAAATTTAAAACAAACGACTCTAGCTACGTTCAAAATACACAACAGTAGTATGCATTTTTCATATTTGGTATAGTGTTTTATGCTACGCCGTTTAGAATCGAAACGAATTACCATTTCAAAGTTCGGATTTTTCATCCAAAACGTCGTGCCTAGGTAGGTACTGTATGGCTCACGAGGACCAATTTTAATTTTAAAGTATCTACATACTTGATATAATAATTAATTGTTTTATGGATTTTCAATATTTTAAAAACTAATGCACTTGGGATATGAACGACTTATAACTTTAAAACGAAATAGGCATCAAATAAATTAATACAAATTAGAACACAATTTAGTCAGTCTGAAAGCGTAGGTTTTTTTTTTTTAATTAAAAAAGCGTAGGTTATACTTTTATTTTCGAAACACTATTCCTTTCAAACACTGTACTGCAAATCATCGTTTCTTGATGTTACTAAAGTTTAATATAAAAGTAGGTACCTACCTATTTTTCGTTTTAATATTAAATACGAAATTAATGTCAAACATTTGATTCATTAGATTTTTCTGAGAATATTTATTTTCATTTGTTAGAGTTTTACTGAGAATCATATTTTCTTTTAAGTTATAATGTTAAAATATTTCAGTACAAAATAAATTGTGATTCCAAGTAAACCTAATTTTTAGAAACTAAAATATTAAATATTAATTATTTTATAAAAAGAAAATATAAAGAAAAAATATATGTTCAACAATATTGATATTGAAACGTGTAACTTTGTTTGAAGATATTTAAAATAAATATATTTCAGTAATAATTATAGGTATATCACCCGTAACTATATTATAGTTTTCAAATAATTTAAAGTAATGATTATTTTTTTTTTTAAATTTAATGACTGTCTTTTTTTATCTATTATATTAATGTTTACGTTTTTGTTAGTTGTATCAAATATATTATATTTTTTTAGCGAATATTGAAGGTAAATAAAGTAAAAATGTTCACATGCCGCCAAATTCCCAACCATTTATAAACCATGCGTTATTTGGCGTTATTCACACTGTATTAGTAAAAATATGAAAAATGATATTATTATGATGGATCCGAATTCCAAAATATATGCACGTATGTGCAATATGTGCGTATTTTTCAAGACGAATGCACCATATTAATTGTCTCCTGACAGGATGACTATTATTTTGTGTTAGTTTTGGGGGACGAAAAACCTCAAAGCGGATCGGTGCCGCTACCTTTACCGCACTCGCCATCACCGCTGTGAACACGTTTTACCTGGTTACCGGTATTCTGTGATGGTTTTCCGTCGTGGTTGTAGTCGACGCTGCAACGAGTCATCGAATCCCTCGAGTCACTAATATCCTGAAATTTGGTTAGGAAATTCAGTTTAGGCACGAAAATCGCAAAATATATAGTCGAATAGGATAATAACAAATCGATAAACACGTTATAGAGCATTATATATAGGTACAGGAACTCCCGTGTAACTCTAAACGCATAAAGGAAAATTGGGGGGGGGGGTAGTTGTATAGCGTACGCGAAAATAAACGACACAACAGACCAGATGACTGTCAGTCATGGTGTGCAGTGATGTACCTTTTAAGTAGTGTAAGTATAGATACCAACACTACTTAAAAATGACAAACGGATGATGGTTAGGTAATCTACGATTATTTTTTTAATAAAGCAAACAACCGCACCTGTAATGGAGAACTAGTATTACTGTACGACATTTGAGAGTCCGTGTCGTCCGTGTCGAAACCGGCCGATGACGACGTCCTCCCGCCGCTCCTGTCCCTTCGCATCGATCTGCGTGCAACAGACGTTCGATGTTAATGTTTAGTTTTGCTTTTAATATTTAACTTTGAATCAAATGTGACGTGAATATTACTTGTTTTGCCTCAGGTCGTTCTGTTCCACCAACAGCTGCGCTTGGCGATTCTTCAGGGTTTCCAACTGGTGCAGGACCGTCTGGTCATCTTGGGGCTCTGGTCTAGCTCCTCTCGGCGATCGTTGACTGCCTTAAGTTCGTCAGCGATCTGATCTAATCGTTCCTGCGAAAACAACACGCCTCATCCATTATATAATGTAGATATAGAGGTATCTATTATATTATAAACGATCGCGCTTATCAACCCAGCCAGACAAAAAGACAAAAATACAAAATAATCAATTGGGAATTGGTATCGATATCACATAATATTAAGTACTGACCTACTTAACATTTAAATTATATCATATATTGTATAATTATAGTACCTATATGATATGCCTATCCCAACAAAAACACTCCGCTATACTCCGTATAAAAAAAAAAACGATAAGTTTAAAAAAAAAACAGCTCTAAAAGTTGTGATATCGTTTTATAGGTAGCTAAGTCTTTGAACTATTGATATAATTTATGCTAAAATAATTTGCTAAAGAATTAACGGTAAAATCAAACTAAATCCAATTTTTTAGCAGGTTATTTTGACATAAATCATATCTATAGTTCAAAGACTCGGCTTCCTACCTATAAAATGATATCACAACTTTTAGAGCCATTTTTTTTATACTTAACGTTTTTTCGGTAGTATTCGCGTGTATTTTGCCTATATGTGTATTTTAAGGCACACTTTTTTTTATACTTAGCGTGAGTACGTGACCCTGCCGATCCGTTGGATATGATGCGTATAGCGTATGTCATATATGTACAGACAATAATATACATATGTACAGTAATAAAAAAATATACTCAGTTCACAATACTTATTGTGTACAAAACATAATGGTTTATATAATTTTCCAATATAGTATTTTAATCACGCAATTTGTATATATCTTTCAAGTAAGTATTGATTATTTGGCTCGGGAGTCGCCCACAAATGTTTATTTACCTGTCGCCGAATTTTGAGTAGTTCGACGTGATCGTCCAGACGGGGCCTCTTCGAACCGTAACTACAGTCGCCGTTCGAAGTCAATCCTCCGAAACTCTGCAGCATGCTTGACCTGTTTTAGTTTTAAAATATTTTTAATTTGGCACAACACTTAACTAATGATATTTGTTTTACTACGAATGTTTCATGCGGATTTCGATGGGATATGAAATAATAACCGGATAATAATTTTTTTATTATTTGTTCATTATTTAGGTAAAATTAGTTTACTTGGAATGTCCTTTGGAGTAATGGTATCCCGAGTCACGGACCACTTGTCGGGCTAAAGAGAACAGTTCGTCTCGTCTAGTCAACAGGGCAGGCACCAATTTGCATATCTGTGCGGCAGCCTCGTTAACGGACACCTGTGGGTTTGTAAACATCGTTTTAAAATTCGCGTGCAATAAGATATATTTTAATGTATTTTTATTATATCGATATTTTTTTTTTAACTCGGATGTTCTGTTCCATTATTTGATATAGCTAGCCTTATTCCCGTTATTGGATACTCAAATGCCGCTATAAATGATTTACACGTTTCTACCGTATATTTATATCATTAATAATATTAATTAAGACGGTTATTCACCTCGTGCAATGTCAAAGGTTTTTCTGGTTTCCTTTTGCAATCGAACCGCCCGTAAATGGCCGAATACTTCCTAATGGATTCTATGCGCCTAGGATCTTCTTCCGGCATGTTCATGACGCACTGTAAAACCAATGCATACTATAGAATACAATATAATATGTGACATCTATAATTCACAGCGTAAATTAAAGTTAATTATAGTCGGTAGTCAATATTATAATGGTAATTTTACAATTGGAAAAAATATAACGTCAAACGGTTAAGTTCCTTTAAAATAGTTTCTTGTACAATTATTTAAGTGCGACTTCCCCGCCACACCCATTTCAAATTTCTGGTTAAGACTCGGAGGGCTCCATCGTTTATGTTAGATCATGGTGTTTGGACTTGGAGCTCAATACTTTTCAAATTTATTTGAATTTTACAACGGGAGGTAATACTTCTTCCCGGCGAGAAAACGCGCCATGGGGCGACCAAAATCGGGTTTTCTGCGCAACCCCAAGCGACACCCAGCTAAGGGAACCGATTTTGATACCCAGGGGGATGTCCAGAATTGGCGCGTTTTCTCGCTGGACAAAGTATAGGTAAAATATAAAAATCAGTGTTGCATATATAAATAGCAAAATGTTCAAAGCTCAAAACTTTCTCAAATACTATAATAAATGCCATTAAACGTTGTAAGCCTGATATATATTTTCTTCCATGCATAAATTATAAAAATATTTTACATACAATATGATACATGAAGCAACTGCTACTTCTGAACAAATGTTTTCATATCTTAAAAGGTTGAAACCCCATTTAAGAAATTTCATGGTAGAAGTCTATTAGTTGTTCAAGTTTTATGAGGTGAAAAATTACTCTATCTAGATAATTTAAAATTTAAATTATATACTGAGACAGACTACTCTTTTTTTACATAATAATTATTAACGCTGATCTGTTTTTTAATTATATGTATATTATAGTATAGTTTTACTGCGTGGTTGTGAATTTGTGATGTGTCATAAAACCGTCTCAGTGGATTGACCACAATGACGGTACAAAAGAAATATTAATAACCACATATGAAATATTGACCAACTTAGTAAATGAACATATTACCTACTATAAATTATCACAGTTTCACCCCCCAATTTCTTCAGTTTGAAAAGTATTTTACTGATTGTAGTATGAGTGGTGCAGTAAAATAAAACTTAAAAGTTCGTAACTAGGTAAATATGTTTATTTTGTGTTGTGTACTTGTGTAACAGTTCGTTTGTGTTATATTATGTGTTACCTATATATACTTATATGAATAATATTATATACTTATATGGCATCGGTTACTTTTCAGTAAAGCATTGTTTAATAATTTCACCATCCCCTTTCTGCATCTGAGAAACGCATGCTTACCTCGAGTTCTTTGTTCGCCTTCCGTTTCGCTGTTTGTGCCTTAGGCTGGTACTGCGGTAGCCTTTGCACTAGTTGCTTAGCTGACGTAGCCAACCGGGCGATTTGTGATTCATCCAGTGATGGGGACAGCTGCAACGGCGATCCTGGACTTTGGCCAGGACTATTACTATCACCATAGTGTTGTCCAGCCGAAGTTGTCGCTTCGCTCGTTTGCGCGACCTAAAAAACACGTATCAGGTATCACTGATTATAACGATATATCTCTATATACACTAGATAATCTGTACTCTGTAGTGTATATAAGTGTATTAGTAAATAGCATTATAATTATACATGTTCAATGGATAATAAAACAGTCATTTATTAATCAAATTATTAATTTTAGATTCTGAGCGGAATGTGTGTATCAATTTTACGATGATGTGTGTTTTAAAAAAAATGTGTCTCATCACATTTTGGAACTATAAAAATGTTTCAATGTTTCAACACAAATTCAAACGGTTCAAACGATCATAAAAATGTATGTGGCTTTTCGTTTATTTTTTTATAATCTGGTAAATAATATGAAAAAATATGTATTACATTTTAGGCATTTAAATCGATAAAAATATGAATTGATTTAGGTACTACGAAATAATTTGTAAATGTTCGTGATTTTGGATGAATTTTGATTACATTTGAACATTTGACGCAGAAATACTTATAGTTAAAAAATTGTGACTATATTGATTGTATTTTTGATATTCTTTTGAGGAACATTGCACTTAATACATTTTCAAATTTTTAACTTACCTTTAAACAAACATTTATTATACAAATTAACTAAAAAAAGTTGAACAGTTTAAATGTCTCTAAATAACATAAAAAAATCCAAAATATTTTTTCAGTTATATTCCCGTTTTGGTATTTTTTTTTATATTTTCCTGATTATTTTTAAAACTATTGTGCTTTTTTAAATTTTGCACAAAGTTTCAACTAAATCTAATTGACAATCGGAAACCACCCTCAAAGTTGAAGGTTGGAGCATTTTTTCTGCTTAAAAAAGTGAGATATTGGACTCAAAAACTACTGCAAAAACATACATCATATTGTATAACCTGTGATCGTTTAGCCCTACTCAAAATCTAAAATAATGATTTAAAGGTGTACCTATTATGTACACTGAAATATATTTATGTACCCGTTTAGATTTCGATATCATACCCCGGTATATAATATAATTATACAACCCTTGGGGGCGTGCTTGTGTGTAATAATAATAAATATTACATAGGAAATCTAATAATAATATTTACCTGTGGTAGTTGGTTGGTCGAACTGGGCACGGGCGATGGTGACGTGGGCGGCTGGTAACCGTATCCTAGTGGTGTATAGTAACCGTGGTGTATGGATGTCTGAATCAGTGGGTTCGGGCAGACGCTGAGAAACGGCCGCACCGGGTTCGGTGGCAGCACGATAGCACTGGAACCACCACCTGCGACAGGAGACGTCAGCGGCGCTTGGAACATGGCTGCGGACAAAATCCAAGATCGAGATGAGGAAAGTTTCTAAACCATAACCACGGTTTGAATAGTAATTTTAAACATTTGATTAATATATATTATATTTATATTATATACTATATACACAGAGACGGGCCCATATCTATACGAAGACAATCCACTCACTATATTTAATATTGTAATGCCTATACCAAGTGTCGAATTGAAAATGTCACTACATGTGCAATATTATATTATACTGTAGTGATTCAATAATTGTAAATTTGCAACATTGTAACATCATTTAGGTGTATATATAGGACAAGCGGGCATTCACACTATACTTGTATTTATATACATATAGGTCTCCGGATGGTAATGTACTAATGTGTCCTATCCAAACCAACCTAAATCGTTTATCGTGTATCCAGACAGACGTACAATATCATGTCATTATATAATATATGTTTTAGCCGTTCTTACAATGTCCGGTTAAGTGTCGGTTAACATTAACCGGACATTGTAAGAACGGCCCTTAGAGTATTGAATATAGGCCAACTTAATATATGTATAAATATAATATATTTAAAAATATAAAATACATAATATACACATATAGCCATTATATAGGTATGCACGTGATTGCCATTATAATATTCGCGTGGAAGGTTTATGACGGTGCGTATCGGTGTTTATTATTATAATTTACGATACGTTACGTCATTATACATACTATATAGTATTTAAACGTTCAAAAACGTTCAATAGTGAATAGTGACAAGTTCTGAGGATTTTAGTTTTATGTAAGTACTTTTCTTGATACCCATTTGAAATTACACGTATGTTCGGTACAATTATTTGAATACTAACTTATGAATCTAAAATAATGGTCAAACCGTCAGCTCCTGGACGAAAATGCGTATTATTATGTTTGTGATAAATAGGGCTCGGATTTATATGTAAATACATATTTTCTCTGCTGTATGATAAATTAATTTCGGCAAGTGATAAATTCGTTTCACAAGATTGTTGATAAAATTAGCTATTTTACATATTTTTACATATTTTGTCATAAATACATGTTGTTACATATTTCACAATTATTCAATTTTTTCTCTCATATTTAGACAATTTTATTGTTTTAACGTCTTTTCTTCAGAGTTAAATGATTTTTCCCTAAAAATGATCCACTTAACATGTTTAGCACACGCATTTCACCGAATAGCAGAAACTATACGATCCGATTTTACGACAGAATCGGCGATCTTTTGAATTCGAAAATTTAAAAATGCATTTTATTATTAATTGTAATCAAGATAATTTTATAACTAGATAAATATACATTGTTTTATTACATTTTATTATATCATACTAATTGTTATTAAAATTTTACGACAAAATCGGTAATCTTTTGGATTTGAAAATTTAAAAATGAATGTTATTAATTGTTATCAATATAATTATTGATATAATTAATTATTATTATTTTTTTTTTTTTTGATAATGCATATTTTGAATTCTATAGCACATATTTATGTACATATTTTTGTGGTATAAATACATATAAATCCTAGCCCTACAGTGATAAACATTTAACGATATGAATGACATTAAGATAAACGTGCAGATGTAATCAGAATTTTCCAATGTCAAACTTTCATAATATTAATAATAACAAAGTAAAAAGGGTCGAAATTTAGTCGATTCAAATTTACACGTGTCAAAATATCTTATATACGTCAAATTTATTGTCTAGCATCGAAATGACGTATACTCAATAATTATGCACAAACTATGTAGGTATATAACTATAATTATTTAATTTAATGTTTATTATAGTAGATAATTAGGTATTATAATAATCATATGTAATTTAACAACAAAATAATCAATTAATACTAATAATAGTAATAAAGAGTTGTACAATTATTATCAACTTAAGAATTTTAATATTCAGTTGAATATAAAAGTTAAACATAGTATTATAGTAATAATATATTCGACATTATTAACTTAAAATCTAAAAAAGTTTATTTAGTAGGAATTATAATGGTTGATACATTTTTTAAATTAACATTTCGTGATTTATGAAGAAACTTAACCTAATTGCCTAATCTTGTTCTATTTTATCTTAATTTTTTACCTGATGTTAAATTAAAAACACTTTTATAGTTTTATACTATTTTTTTTAGTTTATAGATTTTGAAATGTTTTCTTAAAACGAATTATTGATGGTTCCTAAAATGAAAAACTCTCAATCCCAGAATTATGTACTTTATTCGCCGGGTTATCTGAAAACCCCTCAACACATTGCAGCTGCGACAGAAAAATTGATCGAGCAAACTTTTTTTTGTCTTTTTTCCCTCTCTCCCTCACCCAACCCTACCACTCTCTCTCTCTCTTTCTATCTTTCCCACTCCCTCAGTCTCCTACGTTCTCTCTCTTCCCTCGATTCGACGACGTTGTTCCACAAAATAACAAGAGGTAGGACTGGGTAGAGGTTTTATGATTCGGTTCTTTTTTTTCTCCTTTTTTTTGTTCCTTTTATTTTTATTTTTCCCCCTCTTTCTCTCTCTCTCTCTCTGAGCGATTTCTCTTGTAACGAGAAAAAAAGGGGTAGAAAAAAACCAGCAGACTACTATATATATATACACACACACTCACATTACACACGCACACACAAACGTATCTACAAACGCGAGTATATATATAGGTGATCCCGTTGAAAATTTACACCACAAAATGTTCAGTTCGTCGGATAGGGGACGGGAGAAGCTTTTGGAAAAAGTCATATATAATTTTTTTCTATTGCAAAAGGTTTTCCCTCTTGGATTTGAACTTTCAATGTTCATTCTGGGTTTTGTGTGCAGGGTAGAATGGACGTAAAACAACAATTTCCCTAGAATTCTGTCCATTTTTTACATTATTATTATTATTTACTAAACATATATAGAATTTTTATTTGTTGTGTCTATACATTTTATGAAAATGTTTATAATTAAATTCCAACGAAAAACATACTGTCAAGGACTTATTATTAACTGAAATTTTAAAATTGATAAATTTAAGTAAAAAATTACGGTGGTCACCAAACAACCACTAATTAATTTATTATTATCTTCATAAGTACCTAAAAATATATTACTCATCTGTATACGATCACATGATAATAGTCCAGTCCATATAATTATTCGGTGAATTAATTCTAATAAAATATTTAACAAAACACATATTATTGATTTAAATGACAAAATATTAATTCAGCTACAGATTAATTTTGAAATATTGCAGAGCCATAATAGAAAAAAATACGTTTTTCATATACCTATGTTAAGTTTGAACAATTACATTTATTACTATTAAAACCATTACTGTATAGTATATTTTCTCAAAAATGTTTAAAATAAAAGCAGCTCATTGAATAATGAAACAGAAAATAATTGTATTAATAATTCAAGTTAAATACTAAACAGCTAGTAAAATTCGTAACTTAGATGAGACGCTGCTGGAAATCTCGCTGTACGAATTGATATCTATACGTAATCGTTAATCAACTAAAAACTAAAAGTACAATATATTTTGAGTGGGTACGTTGCAATCATTTCATACCTTATTATGTCAAAAAACATACACTGCACTTGAGAAATACAATACAATGGTAAATATTGCATTTTCTTTACACCTATATGATACATGCGTGTACACTGTACATATTATTATGGTATATAAATATACCTATGCATATACGTATGCATACAAACCGAGGAACTACACGCCGCACTAATCATAATAATAACAAAAGGAGTGACTGGTCTATAGAAAGGGTTAAATAATAATAATAATAAACCCGGTGGCTCACCAACTGCTCCTGCTGCTGTTTAGAACCTTATTCATTGTCATTCTCTTACGAGCATTCGAGAATATTATTATTATTAGTTTCATTAGTATTCGACCTACATGTATATTATGCCTATCGAAGGATTACCATTACCTGCGACCTACCTACTGTTATAATGACCCGACGACATTTGGTCAACGGGCCCAAAACACCGTTCGTTGGTAATAATGCATTTATACTTTCGTCCCAGAATAATGATTAATCAATTTTACTACGAAGAATCATGAAACACGTGTTTTCAAAATGTAACGTAATAGTTTATGATAGTTTACGAATATGTTTGGTTTTACCTATATGTTACAGAGTGAATTTGTTTTCATTTGTTTACATTACGTACTAATACGTAGGTACATTTCAAATATTAGCTGTATCATTAATTTAAGCGTAGGAACTTACTTGGGTTGCTGACCCATTCGTGCAAAGCTTTCTGCAACCGTCTGACGTGTAGTGGCTTTGACGCCATACCGACCAGTGCCATTATCTCAAGAAATTCCTCTTCGCCGGCGTCACAAAGCTGTTGCAAGTCATCACCTCCTGTTCATTACGACGAGAATGTAATAATATTATATGATAATAACTTTAATTTTGACAGTAAATATATTAATACTTTCTGCTTATAATAATATTTTTGAATAGCAGATCTTTTAGTCCTCTTTAAGTCTTTCGTATGTTTTTATATCGTGTTAAAATTAGTAAAATTGTTATATTACATTAATAAATTGTATTATTATTTATTGGTAGGTATGGGTTGTGCATTTGTGAATGCAATTGGATATATAAAAAAAAGAAAATCTACAAGACACGTACATATTGTTTTTAAAATATTTTTATAATTTTTCATGTAGATAAACTGTAGAAACAAAATTAAAAACAAAGATTATTATCTTTTCAGGCTTAAAGATTTTATGTAGAATCAGGTGTCTTTGGATTTATAAAATCGACAACAAACAGTATTACCTATTTATTTATAAAGAATAAATAGAAACATAATATAATTATTACGATCGGGTAATTTAATCGATCAACTGATTATTTAATTTCAAGTATATTATTTTGTCGAGAATATTTTTAAACTAATTATTATATTTTTATAATAACAGCATTTTTTTTCATTAGTTATAAAGGATATTTATTATGTAAACGAGTTGGATGAGAACTAATTCACGATAAAACAAATCAGAGCTGAATTTGATCAATATTCAGATATTTCATTATTTAATTAAAATATTTAATGCCAAAAGGTAAACGATAATTATTTTAATGAACTCATCTTATGCTAATAATAGGCTAAATTAATATTTAAAATTATTAAATATTTTTTAAATAAATATACTTTAGTAGGCTCTTTTATAAAAAAAAAATACATCAAGAAGAATATCGTGTATATTAGGTATATAAATTATAAACGATATTAATGGATATTTTTTTTATGTAAAAACATAATACAATTCAGATTAATTTTAATTTTGAACTTCATTATTATTTATATTTTATTAATTCACTGTCTTGTGTAGAACATTTAAACGTTTTATTCAAGCCCATTAATAATTTCCGTATGTGTGTAACGTAAAAAAAAATGCATAATTTCAATTAGGTATATAGATCACGTTTACTCTAATTATTATTACTAAATTGGTTATTTTTTTCAATGTACCACTTTCCTATAGGTATTAATGTGTCCGTCTTACCCATTTCGAGTAGTGTGTCGTAATACGCTAAAAGACTAGCTCTCTGCATTACCCTGTACAATTGTAATTCAGCTTCGTTACTTGGACTGGATGTCATAATCACTGCAATACATACAATTTTTACAATAAGTATATTATTTAATAATTAATATTTTAAAACCAAATTAGAGATAATAAAGTTAACGTTCAGGTTCGGTGTATTAAAGATGTGTGCATACTTATGTGTACATATTATATTATATTACTAATATTATTAACACCTATTTATTCGTATTTTTAACCTTTTACAACAGGCCTTAACCTTTACACGATTTTTTTTCATTTGACGGCGGCAGTGGCGTCGAAAATGCTATTATTATTGTTATAATATATGTTATAGGTATAGCAGTGGTAGCGTTTAGAATTCAGGTCACCGATAATAAATGTGTCTGCTGCTCCTACCCTCCCCTCCAAAACCATTTCTGAAGGGTAGTGTTTTTATTTTATAATATATAATATATAGTGTTTTCCTTCATTCTTGCGACCAATATTTTATATTTTGCGACTTTGTAGGA
Organism: Sitobion miscanthi; assembly: GCA_008086715.1. Classification (NCBI taxonomy): domain Eukaryota; kingdom Metazoa; phylum Arthropoda; class Insecta; order Hemiptera; family Aphididae; genus Sitobion; species Sitobion miscanthi. The sequence continues at coordinate 8,725,608 of CM017800.1, read as the reverse complement.
GTTTCGTTCTTCCATTATATATGGGTGGTATACTAGTATAATAGCCCCTTTTGCCCCTCCATTTATATATATATTAGCATCGGCTGAATTACATATGAATATATATATATATGATACGTGAAGAGAATAATGGCTTAGCGTTCTATCCGCCTTGTTGCTGAGGAGAAGAAATAAATGATTTTTTTCCCTATCACGTGGTATTATTGTATTGAATTGGCGTCGCGTTGTCGTTGCAGTTGCATCGAAAACTGCAGTTGACGGCGCCACATTGACTATATACGTTGTGGTCTGTTGAGAGAAACTTTTATGATTTTTGTGGTTCGATTAAAATAAATTGCCAAACCGTTTATATAGTCAATATTATGTACAGCGCATTCATGAGAACAATAATTTATACTTGTTATAGTTGTTTTCAGTTAAAAATTTAAAATTTTATCTAGTCTGTTATAGGAACACTGCTGGAGTTTTCTAAAATTAAATAATTATAACTATATACCTAGTTATGTATTTATATTTCTACAATAGTTCGTTACAGATAGAAAACTATAATAATCATAACTATTTTGTGATAAACATAAACCTATAAATTCCCCGAAGCGAGTGCGTGCAGTATATTTTATTCAGCGCTCACTGGTTAAATCCAATCAATGAAAATAAAGTAATAAATGCTTCAGATTAAAATAAAAATACCCATACTAATTTTACTAATTTGAAGTAAGTACACTTAAATAATAAATTACTTATTTCTCAACAAATCAAAACAGTATAACTATTAAAAATTATTATTATAGTTACTCGGTATAAAAGCAACAATTCCTTAATCCCCTGCAGTTGTAACCGTATATTGTATGAATAACCGACAGTGCGCGCTGCAGCAGTGTTCGCCTAACATTATTTATTATTATTATTATAATTATTTTTTTTTTTTTTTTGTTAAAGGGTTGGTGGTCAGGACAATATTTAAGGTGGGGGTACCTTCTGTTTATTAACCAGAGGTACTGCAGTATACCAACGTGTTGTTCTAACGACTTCCTGAGCTATAAAGTGACCTGGGGCCGTCTAGTCCGTTGTAATTATTGCACAACGTACATCGGACAGCAGCTGAGGGTTGAACTCGTTTCAAGGCTACCAGCACCACGGGGTGTCCATTATTATAGTATAAAAAAAATAAGATAAAAACAACATAGGTCAATAATATTGACCTTTAATAATATATTAAGGATGCATCACGTATTATATTGTTTGTATATATTACAGATGATTACTACCAGTCACTGACAAGTTAGTTTCATTGGTTGTCAATATACGACGTTTATTATGAATCATTATTTACTAATATTGTTATAATGTTTTATTTATTAACTTTCTGTTTTTAGCACTTGAATCAAATTATACATACAAATGATGTTTCGATGTTTGAAACATATTATAAGCAGTTATCAGTATTTGATCAGTTTTGATATTTTATTTAACCCTTTCAGACTCAAATTACTTTGGTTTTAATTTTTTTTTTCATAGGTAGGTATTCAATTTTTTTATTATATGCTTTAAAGATATTATACAACATTATTTTAGTCAAACAAAAATAATAACTAATCAATTAAATAGGTATTAAAAACAAATAATAAAAAAAAATATATTTTTATATTGGGTGATTCATAATATAAAATATTACGCCGTGTTTAAACTGTGGTAACAATATAACAATACATAATATTATACTATTTGAATACCGTTGAATATCGAATATGATCTACTTTTTAGAAGTGAATAAAATATATAATATAATATAGGTATATATGTGGTATACTATACAAATGTTACGTGCGACGGGTTTTTTTTCCACATAGGTAGATGTAGATGTTCTATGTAGTAGATGCGTTGACTGGGATTTAAATAAAGAACAAAAACATCGAAGAAATCGGTTTGAATGCTTAACAGCAGATGTGGCCCGTACAATGGACATAACAGTAAGTAGAAAAAATTATGTGAAAAAAAATTGAACCAGAATCTTCTAGTAGATAAAAAAAGATGGTATATATGTGTAGTGTGTACACATCAATTAGGGCCCGTCCATCTGTCTTTGGGTAGTCCATCTATGTAAATGAACCTTTTGTACAGCCCCAGGGTCAAATATGGGTATGATTTGTTAACTGATCAAACACATACACACATATATAATATGTGCTGTAGGTACGTGGACGTTGTAGGAGATATGAGGTCAACGATCTGGTTAAAATAACAAAACACCTTTTCATGTCGTGTAGCTGATCGTATTTTGATAAGAGCCATATTATGATGGTGTCTAATGTTTTTTTTAAGGTATGATGTATGGGATTTACGAGACCTTGGATAGTTGGATAAATTGTCAATAACAAGGTTGTAATAATTGATAAACAAAATTTAAACCCAATTTATCGTATTTCATTTCCAACAACGTGCATTTATAGGTATAGGTATAGGTTAGGGTCTATATTATAAATAAGAGATCTTGGGAATACAATTCCTATAGTTGAATACTGAATACTCAACACATTAATTATAGATAAATATTATTTTGGATTTATAACTTTAAAAATGTATACAATCATTCGTGAAATATTTTTCAGAACTTTAAAAGTTTTCCTATTCAAATGTTTGGTTTTTCTATTAAATTTAATAGAAATAAAACTAAGAATTTTTAATTTCACATTAATAAAGAGCTACGTTATTAAGATTGAAAAAAATATTTATGTATAATATTGGATCTTCATAGTACCTATCTATAAACTAATTATAAAATTTATTTTAAATTGAACTTAATTAATTATTATTAAAATTACATTTTATTTTGATTAAAAATCATATTTATTATAAGAAACCACATTATCCAATTTCATAAAACATTAATTTTCTATTCATTGCACTTATGCAAATGGAAAATTAATAATATCAAATAATAATTTTTAATTTTTACTATCATAAAAATAACCTATATTATTGTAATTCAAATTTACGGTTTATAGCTATATAAAATATGTAGGTATACCGTACAATAATTTTGATGATTAATTACGTGATTTGGTTCTATTTCATAGCTTAATTAATAAATTGAATTAATTTTGTTGAAACGATTTTTAGCTAAAAGATGAAATACATTTAAAATTATTGTAAAGACTGTTTAAAGTATTAATTAAAAATGTTGTATATTAGTAGGTAGTTTTATATAAAAAAAAAACCTCGAAAAAAACATAACTGACCTATATATTACCTAATACTTTTTATTTTTGTTTACTTAGTTTGTAATGTGTAGGTTATTATATCAATTAGGAAACTAGATTAAAGTTTTCTCACGGTATTAAAATCTCGAGAGGCCAAAATAATATATATGTTTTTTTCGAGATAGAAAAAATTAAATTATATACAGTGTTTCAACATATACCTAAAAAAAATATTGAATTATAAGTAATTTGGGAGTGTAAAAATATTAAATTATATTCCACTAGGACAAAATGAGGTTCAACTTCTAACTTCAATGCTTTTTTTATTCCAAACCTTCTTTGAGTCTCATGCTGATGACGATCGAGAGAAAAAAATGGACAGCAAAAAAAAAATAAATTATAAAAAACACTAGAGAATGTGAACCCTTCAGGCAGAACCGGTGGTTCTTTTTGTTTTGTTTTGTTGTTTTTTTTTAGAACCGAGGCCATTAACATTATTTTTTTTTGTCTTTTTAAAGTCCGAGAATGTCTTTATGCATGGGAAACATTAAAAAAAAACAGTACCGTAGACGGAACATAAAAAAAATAATCAATACACCTAGAGTTCTAAGAATAAAAAAAAAATTGATAAAATGAAATGGGGCCTGGGTGCCTCGCGTGGTATATACTGTTGAATGATAATGAGTTTTAATAAATTGGTTCCAGCTGTTTTGATGATTAGGATTTTTTTCACCCGAGTAAAATGATGATTAAAGTTGAAACTTCCGTGGTAAAAATAATGTAAATTATTTCAAACTGCAATTTATTAACAATAATAACAGTAATTAAAAAAGAATTATACACATACTAAATAAAAACGATATTAATACAAACATAATGATGACAGAGATACATTTGAAAAAGTATTTTTCAAATATTATAATAATGTTTATTTTTAACGAAAGATTTATTAACTATTAGTTATAAAACTAAAATAGTATAAATTGTATTCAATATCAAAAATAAATAGGTAGGTACTTTATCTTTGCTCTAAAGGCAGATTTTATGTTTCCCGTCTTTATATTATTATCTGTTATCTGATTTATTCAGTATGAATTATGAAAAAATAATTGAACATTTATTTTGTAGAAGAATAAATATAAATACATAATTTAATACAACAATATGAAAATGGTTGTGTGATCCATAAGATAGACAGGAATTATTTTTAAAATAATATTTTATTTTGCCGGAATGCAATTTTGGTTGAATAAAAAGTTTATAAATTATTAATCAATGGGTTAGAAAAGCGATTAATATGAAGTGTTTGAAAGTATGACAGGATATAGTCATATCTTTAATTAATACAATTATAATTTACAACTTAAACCTAACCGAACAAAAAATTTCGTACTTACATGCTAATATCTAAGGCTAAATTATATAAACGGTTTAATTCAATTAAAACTTAGATGCGTACCTAAATGCTAAACGGCGTATTTAAATTTAAGTAGGTTATAAAACCTTATTGGTTTTTATAAATATTCAATAATAGTTTAAAAGATTAAATAATATTATAATATACCGACACAGATATTAGATATTAAGTGACTATATGCGCGTATATTATATGTACATAACACTGACACAATTATAATTACATTATATTGATAAAATATTAAAACGGTTTAAAATATAAAATGTTTATTAATTAAAAAAAATAGTTAAATAATATATCTGCTCATTTGAGTACTCAACTGTTTTATTTTTAAAATAAGACATATATTATTAATATTAATGTTACTTTAAATTCTTATTTTACACTTAAACACATATACTTTTTAGTCAACAATATTTCAATTATTAAGAAACTGGCGATTGAGTAACTAATTTAGCCCCGGCCAGGTGGCATCCACAGTTCACACGTTTAGCCTATAGTTGATCTCTATAATTATATTATTTCAAATTATAGAACGTCTAAAAAAGTAAATGATTGACATAAAAAGAAACACCTGTCCCGAATTATATAAATATTACCGTAATAACATTCAAGTATAGATATATTTTTGAAGACTTTTTGTTTATAAAACTACATTTGATAGATGGTACAACATATTTAAGCGGTAAAATATAAACTATAAAGGTATACAAATAATATATCTTTATATATTTATGTCGAATAGGGGTACGTACCAAATATTGTTGAGTCAATACTTACTCGAGCTACTCGATATAGTATATAATAAAGAATTATAAGACATTTTTTTCTTTTGAACATTCGCTATTTATCTATTCCACTGCATAAACTAAAACCGATTCAATCCCTTCCTGTGGGAATACTATCTCTGTAAAGATCCCACTCATGAAACAATATTCGTATGAAAAAAAAATGTTGTCCAAGAAAAAAACTACCTCGCATTTTGTTCACGTACATGCAAATATCGTGTGACTATGTTAAAGAAAAAAAGTCGTCTAATTTTTATACTTCTACATTTTTTTTACCTAAAACAATACTCAGCTGCCAGTGTATAAGTACGGGGGTAGGTAGGTATGCGTGAGAATGAGAGGAAAGGGTCACAGGTGTTTTACATGCATGTAATCCGTCTGATGCATGCAAATGCTCGTCCACGCTATTATAATATAATGTAGTGGAAGAGAAGAAAAAAAATTTACCCTGCGTGAGATTCTATAACGATGGCATTGTCTTTGTAAATTTTTTTTGTCATCTACAACCCTTTTCTAAGGTCATCTCCAAGTTGGTGCAAAAAACGGACCCCTTTTGCATAAAAAATTACTAAAACTTTTTTTTTTTGGCCACCCACCAAAAAAATTGACTCTATACACGGTTAGATGTACGGGATGGTTCATCCCCAGTGGGGTTGTTTTTTTTTCATCATCCATATAAGGATAATTAAGGGTGTGAGGGTACGCCCGCCATTTCGCTACCCTCCGGTATTGTTTAGGGGTGGATGCTATTTTTTGTTATTATTTTTTTTAAGGTTTCGTTCTACCCTCCGGATGACTGTCCCGGCCCAATGGTGAAGCGGCAGGGGTGACTGAAATATGGTTGGATGGGATCAACGGTTTTTGTAACGTTTTCGCAACGGTTTACTAAAAACTAAAATGGACGAACTAAGACTACTGATTATAGTACGAATACACGTGTATAATTACGGTATCCATTTTTTGGTAAATCGTGATAGAAGATTTAAATTTGTTTTCATTGTATAAACTCGCGTAATTTTGGATAAAATTATTTCGCACACATTAAACAACTCTAGCTATTGTGGCAATAATAGAATTCCTGCAAAACCCATTCTGGAAGATGTCTTAGAAATATTCTGTATATATAATTAAAAATTAAAATACAAACATGATTGTTCTTAAATAAAATTAATTTTTTATGATCTCATATTATTATATTTGAACCATTTTTAAACTATAAAGGTAAAGTCAATAAACAATAATCCAGTACACTCTACTCTGATATTTTTTCGAAGTATGTACAGTCTAGGCTTTACGGAACGGGATTTTGAATAAATCTTTATAATTATTATTTTATGACGTACCTGCGAAATACAAGGATAACAAATCTCGGCGTGGCTTCCTGTTAATTTCTTCTTGTTTACTGTTAAACATGATTTCAATTCTTACAGAATAAATCAACAGGACACTTTTGTGATGTAGGTACACGCATTATTATTTAAAAACTATTTGTGCCTATATTATTTTGATATGCTGTAGGCATATTCTTAGAGTTTTTAATTTCTTTTTGTTGAAAAATGTATACTGTTGATGAATAACTGCATTAATGCATAATGAATAAAAGTGGGTCAGTGGTGAGCAAGACTTAAGTTGTAACGAATTAGCCCTGAAGCGATTATCTGTTTGATTTAATGAATATAATTGTATTTTAATGTTCTTAAGAATTTCGTTATAATGTAATTTATGTAATTATGATTTATGGGTGATATGTGGCCATATTATATTTTGAATGCCATTAAATTAAAATCTTAAGAATAATAGAACAAATAAATACATTTATGACGTATATGACGTATTTGATCACTGTATATCATTGGTAAAGTGTGATGGAATTATTTTCCCTATAATATGTCGTAAAGTCTGTAAGAAGTACATATTTTATAAAATAATAATAATTATTATAGTATAGGCATTAACAAAATATTATATTATAAAAATTATTTCGTTTTTACATTTAATAAAATACCTATTTATTTATATAATTTACAGTATTTTGTAAATACTAGATACATCATTAGGTAAATTTTATTTTTATTAAATCCAATACTTACTAATATACTTAAACAATTAATGATTAAAATTAAAATATATACTTTTAAAGGAATACGATTTATAAAAATGAATTATGTTGTTTTCTTGTTCTATTAAAAATTATAATAGTACCTATATCTAGTTTAAATATAAATATTTATTTATAGGTAATTAAATAACATTAGGTAACTTTGAAACTATGTATGGACGTACAAATTATTTTAAAAGATTTATGAGAAATTTAATTGTTTCACACATTAGTACCTATTTGTTATGTGATAACGTTAATATTTGACCATTTAATATAATATACTATAGTTTTTCCATATAGTAATAAAGTTATACATTATATATAAATCGATTATTCAAACAACTACAAAATAAATTAAACATTTATTTTTTTATTAAATTAAATAAATAGATTAACAAAATTATTATTATTATTCGACATTTTTATTAACGCTATTGAACTTTTATCATTTACATTTAAACAAAAGCTATATAAATTTAGTAATTTAATTTAAATGAAATATGATAAGATCAAAAGAAATCATTGAAAGATTTGTACTCAAAATGTAATAGGGTGGTTATGCTTTTAAAAATGAGTGCAATAAAACAACATCAGAAAAAAACCACAAGTTTTCGTTGGATGGCGTGTTACTTTCGTGAAATAAAGAAATGTTTATTTTTACCTACTCACTTGCAACGTTTGAAAAGAAATTTTTTCTTTCGTGGAATTAACTTTAAATTACGCATTTGATTTTTTCTTGTGTCAGATGCATAAAATATGCCGAAGAAAACCGAATAGCAAGAATGAATGATAAAAAAAAAATAAACGTAGAAAGAAAAAACTGAATTCAACCTCTACGCTCCAAGGCATATCATCAGATAAAGCGGTTGGATAAAAAAAAGCAAAGAAAAAATTTCTCAACGTCCTATTTATTGGTTGAAATACGTTTTTTGTCTTTCATATTATCATTGTGTTACATACGTGAAAATATTATATCAGTGGAAAAAAAATACTAGGAAAAATCACCATGGAAAAAAATAGAAATAAATAAGTCGATATTTTACCAATATACGTGATGCATAACAGAATGAATGAAAGCAGTATAGGGATAAGAACCGAAAATATGTTACAGAAGGAAAAATCGATTCGTTTCGTTGCTATAATCATAATTATATTACACATATATTATGAGATGATAAAAACAAAATTAGACGCCTACGTGTTGATCAGATCACATTATGTTAAACTGTTAAAATTAAAACCGTTCTTTTTCAAAAACCACTTAGATAATATTTATTTTTCCTTTACGCACGTACGTACCATCAAATTGATGTGTAATTTTCTTCAGTTCAGAATTCAACCAAAATGTCTTACATAAAATGCTATTAAAAATACTAGGGTGCAAAAATTGCAATATCGATGTCACTTATGTAGTTCGATAAAAATTGTTTAATCTAAATAGAACTCCCAGAGTAAAAAAAATCGAATTATGTAACAATATGTAAATTAATTGAACTTCCAATCAGATTACACAAACAAATTCATTTTTGAAATACCTATAAATATTAGTGTAAACTAAGAAATATCAAAAATACGTCAAAATAAACACGTCCGAAGGCCAAATAGAATAAAACTTGTAGCTCGTATATATAGAATATAGATATAATTTAAAAAATTGTTGTATAATACGTTATAAATAAATTGTTTTATATAATTTATTTATTCAAAGAATAGTTTAATTATGACCAACTTTGAATAAAACATTTGATTATTATATGAATTAGATTTAAGTAAGTACCTAGTACCCAATTATATCAGTTGATACTTTGGACAGGATACTGCAGTGATAGGGTCATAAAAATTCTCATACCTTAGGTATAGGTCAGTTAGATTAGGTTAGGTATACAATTGTATATAAAATAATACTCGTATTATAAAATACATTCGAATGCAGTAAAATGATGTATTGTAAACGTATCCTACTGGAGTTTGGATAAAATCGCGATTGTTTTGATTCGATCTTCAAGGGCTTTGGAGGATTACCAGGGTTCTCTCTTCGACGAACCAACTAGACACGGTTTTTAATAGTGAGTGGTCATGCGAAACTATTTCAGAGGCTCTGATTCCAGACAAACAATATTATGTGCAGAAAACAGAACAGTTTTAGAACCAATATCGTTAATTTAATGTACATATATATAATTGCAGTATTATACCTTCATCAACCGAGTCTTGATAGCTCAGATTTCAAGAGGAATGCAACTAAATTAGAATTGCGTATTTTTTTAATTGTACAAGACACAGGTACGTCTATTATAAAACATTGATTATTACAGTATTGGGTATTTGACTGTACTTAAAAAAGTGGTTTAATCAAACAAATCATTGGGAACAGTAAAAAAATGTTCTTAAATATGTACATGTTTACTTCCTACCTATTCATATTATGTTTCGTATATTTATTATAATAATATACTCTGTGTCTTGAGTATACAATATTTATGGTGCCAGTGCGCAGTAATCAAAGGGCGGCTTAATAGCAATGCGGTTTGTGCACGGCATTGTTGTGAGACAAATGTGGAATGAGCCGAGAACGAAAGTTTAAAAAATAATAATAATAATAATCAAAAGATCGCTCACTTGTGCCGTTCGAATTCTTGCTCAAGATCTTCGTGCCGGAAGTATGTTCCGCCGGAGCGCCGACTGCAGCGGACGTGCCGCAACAGTTGCCCCCGCCGTTGTTACCGCCGTTGGTCGGCGGCGTGCCGGTAGACCGAACTTCGGCGCTTTCGTTGACTTCCATAAAACCTACAACGGCCGGTAAATAAATAGCGTTCTGTGCAGTCCGCGAGAACGCGATTCACGTCGGCATTATGTTGAGTAGAAGAAAACACAAAAATTATGAGAGAGGAAAGAAAAAGTCACAAAAAAAAAAAAAAACAAATTAAAAAAAAATCTCAACAAAAAACCATTAAATTTAACACAATCTCATACGATACAATAACGATATAATAGAACAAAAAGTTGTAAATAATTCGATGAGGAGTGTAGTAGAGCTTACGTGACGAGCTTTGAAATAAAATAATAATATTATAAAAATGGTATGTATTATTTTATCGTCTAATAAAATATAAAACAGTGTCGATCGGCGGCGTAAGCGTCCGACGGTTAGCGGACCCGTGACGATTGCCGCATGGCGACTCCGGGACACTCGAGGGAAAACTCAAAACGCGCAGCATTATGCCGCCGCCGCCGCCAGACGTCCGCGGCGCCATCTGTTGGCTTGGCCGACGGCGACGGCGGAAAACGCCATCTCTTCATCCGCTCGGCGGCAGCTGCAGTTGAACTGGCAGCCGCCGAGGGGTCTCCCTCGTTAGTAATAATAATAATAATAATAATATCTACCGATGTCCTATAATTGCCTGATTGCCAATAATTCATTTACGGTACATCATAATAATATTATCATTGTATATACCTAAAGCGTATTATAGGCATATCATAATGAATACTTATAGCAGTGGTTATCAACCATTAGATATGTGTGAGTAGGCACGCATGTCTTCGTAAGTGGGGGGGGAGGGCTTTAAGTCATGGAAATAATCGATAGCGCCCCCTTTACAATATATAGATTTCAATTCAATAAATTATACACAGACGACAGGTTAGATTAGGCAATACAATTTTTAACATAAAAAAAATTGTTCTCGTGCAGTATAAGGTATCATATTATACTCTAACTATATATGTACCGTATTATATAATAAGTATATAATTCAAAGGATGTCGTCACGGTTTAGAATTTAGATTTATTTTCTCTGCACTGGGTGCCTCATCTGCAGAATGGTAAAAGTATCTACAATAATATAATATAGTTTTCATGATTTTAGTCATGTATGCGGGATGGAAAAACTTCCATTGATGAATCAACGCTTAACGGTATATCTGCAGTACGCGTGCATATCAATAACAATAACATTAACTATAGTATATAACTATAATAATAATAATAATAATAATGATAATTATGATGATAATATTTGACAAATTTACACTGCAGAAATCATTTTTTTCAAACGCGCGTTAAATATTACGCTCCCCCCAGACATTTTAAACGCCCCCCACCCATAGGTTGGGAAACACTGTTATAAACAATGGTAGGTGGGTTTTTTTAAAAAATATTTTTCCCTCCTCTACCATCGCAACCGCACCGGGACGGGTGAAACGAAGTGCGTCGGCATCGTATAAGAACGCCGCCGTGCAAATGGCAGGGGGACGGCTATTATATAATATATTATATATTATATACATATACATATATATATATATATATATTCGATCGTTGTTGGGTGAGTGGATGGGCGACGAGTGGTTGTGGGGGGGAGGTTGTAGTCGTCATCGTCGTCGTCGTCGTCGTCGTCAAGAAACCGGACTCGAACGGGCAGAAAAAAAAAATTAAATGAAAAAAAAAAAAAACCGTTTCGGGAAAAGAGACGGCGGCGGGGAATATATATCCTACGCGAAAACAAAAAAAAGGCCGAAAGCGGTTTTTCGGCGCGGTGTGTAATAAAAATATAATATTAATTGAACGACAAGGGAATATAATATAGAAGACGGAGGAAAAAAAATAATGATTAAAAAAAAATTGTGGGCATAGAATGTCGTGATCCCGCGGGAGAAAACGTCTAAGAACAAAGGGTTGTGGAAAAAAATGGTCCGTTCGTGACTGCACACGCTGGTTGAGAATTATGACGTGTTCGTTATTATGTATTATTATTATTGTACAGTGCAAACGGCAAAACGAGAAATTCTTCGCAACAACGTCTTTTGTACGTATGCAAATTTACGCGCAATAGAACGGTTTTATTTTTTTTTCAAAATATTTTCACGTACATTTATTGTTTGCAGTGGGCAAACATATTATAAGTACGTTTTATAATAGATAATCAACATTGCGGGCCGCCGGCGTTGGCAGCGTTTTTATTTTTACTTACCAAAAACAGTACTTAAATAGTATTATAATGATTACATATTATATTATTACGTGTCACACAGGACGAGAATTAGCTTAAAAAACCATATACTGCAGATACTGGAAACATAATACATACAGAAACACCGGAATCAGTATTAAGATCATCATCGTTCCGGAAATTCGTCCGACTTACAATTTTCACGTTTTGTACTATACCTGTACAGAGCTGGTGGTCCGGTCCTCGTAAAACGGCATTTAATAAAATGATTATTTTTAAACTATAAGAATTCGCTGTTTAATAATAAATATTATTACCGTCATACGGTTTACAGTGACGACTGATATCGTTAAAAGTCATACGCGCGTAGGTTCGTGCAACATATTATATTGATTTGGAAATGTCTCGCATACAGTGTAGTTATCGTCTTCCAACGGCTAGCGGCCGAATACATTGTGTTAGGACCGTTGTTTGCAATCAGGGGCGACCACCAGGCAGGAACTGCGGGTGATAGACACCGCAGTGTAAAGTATGATAACAAATGTGCGATGGCAACTTAATGATACGCATACCTCCCGCCAACCATCATACAAAGCGGCAGTGTCCGTCTCACCGCTTTTCGTTGAATGTCAATACTTGTCATGATTGTAATATTATAATATATATGCATAGTGCATCACGAGACCAACTGGATGCAAACTCCGACGGGATTCAGTTTGTTGCCGTCATACACCCATCATGGTATTAATATTTACCATGGTATAAAGTATGACTAGCTGACCACGGAAGAGACGCCGAGCACATTGGCGCGCTGGTGTTACCGCGGTTCCAGACGAAATGATAATACGCGATCCTGGTTACCGATAATTACTTCGTCGAGTAAGACACGCTGTGCACCGACCAGTACCCATATAAACGTGTGTAGTGATGTGTGTAACTCGACGAGTAGTGTTCGCGTTTGCCAGGCAAAACTGATGAGATAATCTGCAGTGTTGTGAGTGTGTATTGTGCATATGATTATATATTATGTGTGTAATTGTAAGTCAAAATAAAATTTTATCAAGGAATTATCCAGGATTTCCTCGTAAGTTAATAATACAATTCAAATATTTATCATGTTCTAATATAGACAATAGAATTAAATATACATCTGTGGGCATATATAAAAGGGGATGCACAATGCCATTACGGCATTTTTTTTTGTCTTTTGGTCCGCCAATAAATGAAATAATGAAATTAAAAATTACCAAATAAATAGTTCAAAATGATATGTACTCACAATGTAATAACTTGTACGGAGCGCAGGCTGACTAGGCTGGTCCTAGCTGAATGCCGACAAATAATAATATAATAACAACCGCAGTGCGATTTGCGCACACAACATAATATTATAAAAAAGTAGTGGCAATTCGCCCAAAAGTTTGAAATAATTGATTAATAATAACGATAATAATACAGGCAGTGGCAAATAACAAATAGGCGATAATATTCGCGAGCAATATACAACTAATAAAATAAAGCAATTCGCATATTTATATAATAAAAATAACGGAGATTTACGCACGCACAAACCTAGTACGATTAGGGTAAGTAAATTAACAATGCTTATAAAATAATATCTGATCATAATAATGGTTATTGGTTGATTAATGATCATAATTATAATAATTTTAAACTCACAGATATTGTATCATTTTCGTCCATAAAAAAGGTATGCAACCCAGGGTGATCGCCTACCTCTCCACAATGTCCAATGACCCAGCTAGGGTCCCTTTTAATACGTGTGCCTGTTGGTGCACGACAGGAAAAGGGGGTAGGTAATTAAGTATCCGCGGACAAGCGCAAAAAAGTCGTCGGCCGCGACATCGACAATACTTCGACCTAATCCATACGCCACTGAAAGCATGCGCAGAGTTCTGAAAAAACCTATCTGTACGTATAATACCGAATATACCGATATATTATCATGTGTAAGGAAATCTAATGTAGTGTAAGTACAGTGCCGGTCTGCTGCAGATGATGTGGAAATCCTATCTCGGCATAGGTATGTGCATTGAGGATAATTACACTATCCGTCATCTTTCGTAGATTTCCGGGGAATTAATAATAACAACAAGAACACCCCCAAAACGCGTTTACTGAGCCGGTGCCTTTCTCTCAGACCACTGCACAGATTCATAGACAATTGGGTATAACAATAATATATAATACGACACGCTGCAAATCCGGATAACGTTATACGTCCTTACATACGTATACATATACCTTGGTAGTTGATAAAAAATACAATGCTCGGAAAAAACATTTGGGCAACCACGCCTCAGCTCGTCCACCGCGCACACCCGTTTGCCTCTAATGTGCGAATGTCATGGTAAACATTTATATTCCACTCGTATTAGCTCACCCGCCCACCAGCCATTCAATCTGCACAATTATCCCCGAGTACCTATATGATATTATGCTCAGCCCCGGACACCACACACGCTGAAATGTCACGTACAAACTGCAGGACCTCTTAATTGCCGAATGTTGAGTAATTCAATTATTTAGTCCCGGTGGCCGGTGCACACGTTCGTTTTTTTTTGTCGACCTCTCCCATTAGTCCATGATTATGTAATGTTTATAAATACAAATTCGTAATACACCATGGTGTATGCACCTGCGAGTACGCACAATTTTACTTTTTCGGTAAACCTCCATTGCCGGCGATTCTGTAAACTGAATGCACGAAATGACAATTTATACGGCCACTGCCGAATGTGCAGACACTCGGAAAAAACGCACGTGTGTGGATTAAAAAACCGGACGTGTGCACAAGACAGTGTTTCAGAACACAACGCTTAATACAACATGTTTTCAAAGATATTGATAAAATATAATTTGTACTTACTTAAATCATCTTCGTTGTAATCTTTTTCATTTTTCAATACCTAACCTTTTAGTAGTTACCTGACCTAACTTCAGACGTGTTTTACTGTTGGAAATGTGCATAGTTGTATAATATAATTATAGGTATAGATGTATGTGTTGACTGTTGAATTACAAATTGTCAAGCTTCGACATGAGCACACAAAATATTTTTTATAAAACTATTTAAAAATAATAATAAAGTTTTTGTAGGTACCTATAATAAATTATTGTTTATAATAAGTTAATCGAAACGTAAAATGTCGTCGGCGATTATACTTATTTATATTTAATTTTAAGCCTCCTGTACATTTTAATGCAATAAGAAGTATTAATATTCATTACCTATTGTAAATTAACATTTAGAAAAAAAATGGGGTTATACCAACACGCGGCCGTGACTATACTCCGCGACTAAGAATTATAAAAGGTTCCTATTCATAAAAGGCCTGGGAAAGAAGAAAAAAACACGGTAATACATTGTTTCTTTCGAACAATGTGCGATGGTAAAAAATAGTCATGCAATATATTTTTTTTTTTAGTAAACACTAAATAAAATAATATTAATATGTTCTATGTATATGAATAACTTATTCATCATAAACCACGCGTTTTGTTAAAGTGTGTACAATTATTTAAGTTGACAATATTCACATATTGACGACTGAGGTGGACTGAAAATATTAGTAAAATGCGGGTAAGTGGATGTCCCTCTGCTGTACAGTAGGTTACAAGTGGGTAACTGTTTAATGGATGGTATTAAATTTGAATCCAATGACATAATATCATTGTATACGAAAAATGATTCGTTAGCCAATAATATACTATAGGTACATAGGCATATTTTATGATATTATTGTGATTAAAGTAATTAATTTTAGTATTAGGCATTAGTACCAATATCTACTGCAGTAGGTTAAATTCATTTTTGCTAAAAAAATTACATTTGAAAATGTAATTGTGTGTATAAAATAAAGATTTTTGAAAATAAAAAAAAATTCTCAAGTCTTATTTTAACTTAAGAATACAAAACAAAATAATAGGTTTTGGGTTTTTGGGGGGGGGATATATCCCTTAACCCCACCCCTTAATTACGCCCCTGAGCACCGCACAAAGAGGAGACCGAGAAATAAATAGCTATATATATATTTATATAACTATAGGTCTCTAAGCTAGTGGCGTCATTACTCATGTCAGTTTTTGAGAAGGAAGGGCAAAATTGTTGACCAGCTCATAATAAAACTGAAAAAAAAACCACTCGTTGACAATTACATTACATTACATAACAATCGCATTTTTATCACAATACAATAATAGCCCTCTTACATAAATTTATACTTACTAGTTTTTCCATAGGTTACTATATTATAGGCAGAAATAGCCCATTTTTTCAAGAGATAACAATGACTAAATAATTAATACATATGTAGAGGGCAGGAGGCTGCTCTCTGTTATCCTGTCCATATAAAATTATAATTCGGTTATCGTCGCCACAATAGAGAAATTTCGCCATGAGCGCTACATAATGTGCGTGCGCCCAACAAAATCGCAATAACCGATAACAACAATACGTAATTTCGGACATCCGAATAACGTACGTTCAAATTAAAAATATGTGAAAATTTACTATTCAGTTTATTGTTGAATTATTTTATACTAATTTAATATTTATTATGATGGGACACAGATGCATCGTACCAGGATGTAAATCTGGTTATGAATACTGTGTAAATAAACACCATTTTTGCTATTGGATTTTGCTATTGAACAGGAAGACTGGAGTTTGGATGATACTGTAGAAGTCAGCGATCATGATTATTATTATCCCCTGTAATAGACTGCATTTTATATTATGTTACTGGTTACTTGTCTAAACAAATTATTCGTTTTTTTCAAATCTACTACTTACCAAGCTGCAATTAAGCAACCATAATATTTGAATTCTGTTAAACCTGTTGCATGACTAACTTAACTTCCAGAGGTGGATTTATTCATCGAAATTTACATTTTTAAATTTCGTATGTAAAATCGAACAATTATTTACAAAGTATTGTTTAATGGCAGATGTTTTTGAATTAATATTAACTGAATTATTAGAAAACAATGTTCTTAATTTTCCATGTTTCCAGTATAGCGAAGAAATAAATGTTTTTGCCATTAGGTATTATATTAATATGAGAATGCGGCAATTTTCTCAAAAATGTAATGCTGAAATCAAAAAAGAAAATATGATTAAAAAAGAGGTTTTAAAATTTACATTAAATTAGGGATTACTTAACTTAATTTGTACACAGTACCTATTGTTTTAAATAAAAAAATTAATTAATGCTTTATTACAATATTTTATGTTTTGTAGACATTTTTTCAACTGACAATTACCTACTAGTTTTATTTTCTGATTTTTTAATACCTACCTTAGTTTTATCATACCATGCCTACATCAATAAAATAGTTAATTTTATCCAAGGCTGGGCAAGTTAATGATATTTTTTAACTGAGTTAAGTTAGGTTAAACTAAAATCTAAATCAAGTTAATAGTTAAAAGTTAATTCAAAATGATCTATTAATTGAACTAAGTTAAAAGTTAACCAAAATTTAATATTAACTTTTTAACTCAAGTTAAGTTACTTAAAAAAAAATTTCTTGTTTTCATCTAGGTAAAATTAAAACAATCGGTACCTAAAATTGTTCATATTACTAGACCAAAGAACTTTTATTATTTTATTTTCCAAAAGCATTAGGTAACAGTCCACACATTTATTAACATACTTTTAAAATGTGTACCATCAATTTGCGCGTCCACGCCACCGGAAATCGGAATGCTGGTTATCGGCGAAAATGTCGAATTAATAATAAATTATCCAAAAATAAACGCGGTATTACTAAGAACCGTAGACTGTCCACGCTACCTTCTATACAATTATTAATTCGTAATAAGTATAATATAATAATAATATATAAAATAGTTTATAATAATAGGAATATAACTGGCGACGATGGCGAAAAATAACGGGCATTGATAATATTCGTAATTTAATAATATTATAGGTATTTATATTTTATACGAATATGAAAACATATTCCATAATAATTAAAATTGAAATTAACTTAACTTGTTTAAATGTAAAATTAACTCAAGTTAATTGAAAGTTAATTCAAACATTCCTTAAGTTAATAATCATAAAAAAAATTAACTTATTAAGTTAAAAAGTTAAATTAACTTAACTTTAACTTATAAACTCGTTAATGCCCAGCCTTGATTTTATACTCGTCTGGATAAATTATTTTAGATACCTATTAATAAACTACATATTCAACTAATTATTAGGTACAAAATAGTTTGCTATACTAAAAAAATAGACGGCTGTTTTTATATTTAAGAAATAATTGTTTTTTTAATTTCTGATTTCATTTAGTTTTAACAAGTATGGATCAGGTACAATATATTATAATTGCAATATGATATTTTCTGATGAACCTACCTACCTATAATGATTATTTTTGATAAATATTATAAATCATTATTACTTAACCTTAACAAAATAACTGCATCAGACTACTGATGTATTCAATATTATGATTTATGAAAGTATGACAATAGTCATTAAAATGTTTGCATTATCCTAATTTCAATCGTTATTAATTATAATAATAACTCATATTTTATTTTCAATCGGTGAATATATTATATATATATATTTTATACTATAATATACCGTACAACATGATATAATTAATTGTATCACGTAGATCAACTTGAAGTTAGCAAATTTGAAGCATTACTTGTTTGTATACGCTTCTACATTGGCGGCGGTAGAGCGCACGCACAGTAGCGACCCTATAGCGGATTATTATTGAAATGGCAACAATCACAATGGTCGAGCAGTGGCCAGTCCTTACTATTATTATATTGTCGTGGTATAGGGATACGTAAATATATTACCTATTAGCCACCATATGAAGGTCTAAAACTAGCCCACACCCGGCCCGCTAATGACAAGGAGGGGGTGGCAAATGCCCACCCTTTCCGCCACAAAAGACGCCACTGTAAGCCACTCTAAGCTTGGCGCTCGTGTGTCGTTGTTATATACGTTGTTACCACACATGTGATACCGCAGACCGGAAAGTGGTAAACCGTCACGAGTGGTTATGTTGCGAAGGATAACTTACTGTGATGATAAGCTAAGGATTAAATTATTTGGTAACTCGTACAATTTTTATAAATATAACAAACGATTATAATACCATATCAACTGTAAGACTAATAACTAATAAAGTAATAAGTAATAGCATATTAATTTCACCATGTGTATTAAATTACATAAAATGGTTTTATTATTAGAAATTTCAAAATAAGTTGATACTCGATACCCACCGCTGAATCACATAGCCACTGAACCGGAACAAAAGTATAGACGATAGTTTACCAATAAATGCATATTATTTTATAAAACACGACAAATATTACAATCTTGTCCACGAAATTTATTTCAAAAAATTATCTGGTCCACTTCGCACAATTTATTATTTTAATGTGGATTAGTGCGCGTTAGCGGCGTTTTGAAACTGGTATTAAGTTAGGTTACTGGAGGTCAGCGCTGCATTTTAAAATGTTTAATTCTTAGAATTTGTATGAGTAAATAAAATAAAGGTCATTTAAAAGTCAAATCAACCCACGTGACTTTTAAGTATTGTCAACTGGCTCTTTGTAAAGTTTTAGTGGCCCATCTCTACGCTATAGGATATCGCCTAGATATACCTTGTCCGTAATTATTTTTCTATTAATACTATGTAATTACAAGCGTGCCAGTTCAAAATAAAATTAAAAATATTTTTTATTTTATTTTTGAAGTTCTTTTGAATAATTCATAACCTGTTGCATAGTACTTCATTATTTTTATAATGTACGTTAAGTTGCGTCAATAGTATTTTAAGGAGTAGGTTTGCCTACAAAGATGGTAGTTTGATACGTCATACATAATTATATATCATAATAATAGAATACAACTTGGGAATTTAGGATAAGTAGTTAGTAATTTGGCACAATCTAGATTAATTATTTTATAATGATAAAATATCATCAAGTACACACCGATTTATTTACCATTATTAAGGTACCTTATTGAATTTTTTTAAAAATATTTGTTCACATATATTTTTATTTATTTTTAACTACCACTAAGGACAAGGTTCACATAATACTATAAAGTATAAATTAATCTAGCGAAATATATACCTAGTATTAAAATTACTGTAAATATGTATATTTTCAATTTTGTGGTAAATGTATTGTTCGTCACAAGTGCAGGTTTACCGGAGAATAGTGATTTATAATTAAATACATTTCAGAGCCGTTTTATGGCGTTGGAAAAACGATTCAGACGCAAAGAACTATTGGGGAAAAAAATATATGTATTATATGGAGCACGAAGCATATTATTTTTTGTGTGGGGACCACGGGACTTATATAGGTAAATAGACGCCGGCTTAAGTATATTATATTCAACGGTGATAATAATTATGGTTGTAATTATGGTTGTTGTTGTTGTTGTTGAACCGAGGGTATTGCCGCCACCCATTATTTGGACGCCACCTCCACATGGACTCTGGGTGATACCAGTAACCCTTGCCGCGATGGTACGTCCACCCGTAGTGTTCGCCAAATTGCCTGTCACCGGGCGATGGTCGTGACGGTCTTGGATACGACCGGTATCCATTACGGTAGGCCTCTATGTCGTCACGAGCGCAAGACACTTGATGCAAGACCAAAAGTAGAAAAATGATCTGAAAACGGTATGTAATAGTATATAATCATTATATTAAATTATATTAGCTGATCCCGTGCACTTCGTTGCCCGTTAAATGTACCAACTCTATATTATGACTCAAACTTTGTTCAATTCGTTATTTAATACTCGGTGTATGGTATATAGTGTTCAAAATGTATCTTAACTTTTCTGTTGCCTGGAATAAAAATTCTGATTCGCAGCAGTATACTATCAGGTAGGCAATCTACCTGCGGTAGATCGCGGACCCAGTGCTGTTTGTACGTACAAGTGTATGATTAGACTCTAAATAGTATCAAAGTTATACCAAGTTCATTTCGATATAATACGTTGGATTAATATAATCAACTATTACATAATCCTAACCGTACTGAAATCCGATGAATAAAAAAACCAAATTCAACCCTTTTTAAATTAGCCTATCTTCTTCCACAGGAAACTCGCGGAAACCCTAATGATTGGATTCTGAGCCGAGTGATAAATGCATTGGTCTTACAATGTAGTTATCCATGTTTTATTTTTTTTTAAAGTAGAACATTTTGTATAGTATTTTAAAAAATCCTTCAATCTTCCACCTCGAGAAAGGATTATGGTGAACAATTTGAATTAGTTTGAATGGCGGGGGGGGGGTTTCCATTTCCCGTCAAAATAAATAAATACATTATTTTAGATATTTTTTGAGTATGATTACGGCCTTCACCTCGTATAGATTCCATATCATACTAAGCAATATAACTTTACCATTGTATTTCCCCGCGTATGCCAGAATAATGTATTCACATTATTTATTAAAAAACTGCATTTAAAATTTTAAGTACGTCCCCACTAAGCCATAACATAGCCACTGATCCATTATTAACATGGATCACAAATGCATGAGTACGTTTTATTTTTATTTTAATCAATTGTTTTATAAAAAGTTATCTTCGATATCTACGTGGGCTTAGAATTTGTAAAATGAAGTACAGATCAATGTATATTGTAAAATGGCAAGTTTGATGTTTGAATAAACAAAAAACTCCACGAAATATTATTTCTTAAATTAGGTAAGATAAATAATAAACGAAGAATACATAAAAAAAAAATGGGAACCTACTGGATTTATGTTAGTCAAAAAAATCACTTTTTAATTTAGGTAAACATGTAATTAGCATTAATAGGATACCAGCGCACTATATTATCTCTCTGGCCCACGCGCAGACAAAATGCATTCATGCAGAATCTTTTTTTTTATGTTTTTGAGTAAATTGATATAATAAACTATTACAAAAACGGTAGAGAGTATTATTTTTGAGGGTAGACGGATCTAATTTCTAATTATTGTCTCAAAACAATTTAAACATCATTTAAATTTACAAAAATTTATTTTTAATTTGAAAGTCTAATACAAAGTCAAATAATAATAAAATATTAAACATATAAGTCATACCCTCAAAAATATTATCCCCTATAATATTTGTAATAGATGATTTTACTCTAAAACTACTAATTTTTTTAAAAAAAATTCTTTTTTTCATAAATATTTAAAGTTTTAGTTGAGAGTATTTTAACAACAATCATTAATTTAATATTGTGATATGGTCAAAAATATATTTTTGTTTCTATACTATATTAGTATTGGTTTTAATTTTATAGTGTTTGTTTGTAAAGACATAATATTATATTAGTAACACTCGATTATATGTTAATGTGGCACTGTGCCTGTTTGGTATCCATATGTATTAATGTATTATGCTGCCTGCAATATTTTTCTCGAAACTTTTAAGTTTTTATTATTTAAATACATAGGAATATTATACTTACAGAAAAAATTATGATTCTTTTCATGTTGTATTTCAGTGTAGCTATCAGGTGATAAAATAATAAAATGTGTCTTACTATGTGTAAACTGTCAAAAACAAACTGAAGTTTTCACGAAAATGTTTTGGTTTTTATACGTATAAGTAGCTATTAAAATGAGGATAGTAAAAAAGTTAACCTTGGAAATCAGAAATAATCTAATTAAAATATAGGTATACCACCTAAATACCTGCGTGCATTTTTTTAGGTGTAATTATATACTATATAATTATTAATAAATTATAGTCTCTAATCTCTGTGTAAAATATTTTTTGGAAACTCATCACTTTATAAAATTGTTGTTTCAATTAGAAAATGCCGTGACAAATATACTTATTTATAGTCTGATTTAAATATAAATGCTAAGAATAAAATTCTGGATATAATTACCTATATATGGGTAAATTATAGGTAAATTATAATTTATAATAATTACCTAACCTACTTTACCACGACTAACTAAAATTCAATTTTGGATCATGGAAATTATTCACACTTATTTTTTCTTAAATAATAAATGTCAATAAATATGTGCAATGATAAAATCATCCGATGATACGAAATAAAAACGAATATTATAGCAATTATTATTTGCAGCCTGCAGGTTGATTATATTTAATATAAAAATAACGGAATCATTTTAGGTAGGTAGGTATAGGTACATTTTTAGAAATAGTAAATTATTTTCAACTGTGTATTATCACACAGTTATTATGCGTTGTTAGTGAGCATATGGAAGTATATAGTTATTATTCACAATTATTATTGTTATAATTAATATAAAAAAAAAATTTCAGAAAGACTACGTTATTACTACGTTATAATGCAGTAATAATGGTATATTATTTATGTTTACGAAACACTTGTGATAATTATTTTAATAATATTTTTTTTATAAATAATTATACAAATAGGTATATTATGAATTTATGTATTATAATATTAGATTTAAAAATCTGATAAGTATACGTATACAGGACATAATAAAATTATGATATATGAAAAAAAAGTAGAATTATATAATGTCACATTATTAATATGAAGGACGTGGAATTAGGCAGGCTGTGCGCACAATATATATACTAATAAACAATCTAATAAATTATAAGCAATATTAATATTTAACTGTCGAAATTAAAATCTTTATAAAATAATTTGGGCCACCTATATAGTTGAAAAATATTTGATATATTTTTATGTAGTTGTATGTTTATGTATGCACCAAAGGATAATATTATGGTCATCTATTAGGTTTTAAATTGTGAGTAAGGACATTGTAAGTATTTCCAGCGAACACATTATTCTGTAACCGTACCTACTATACGTTTAAGTTGATTAAAATGAGTATTATTATTATTATTTAAAAAATTTTTAACCATAACCATATTTTTTATTATTAATGTTGCTTCAATTTTGTATCATGTATGATTATGTTTCACACATTCTTGTATTTTAGTTTCTTGTTTTATACCGTACTCAATATATCCTACAGTAGTTCCAATGAAGCAGGATAACATTATATCTTATAATCTTATCGACGTTCAAATGTAAATATACACATGGCTTAACTTAAACAGCAGGTATGCATTTTTTATGTGTTAACTGCTATTTCACAATCATTTTAAACGGTCCTAATTAGTAAAAGTAACACGGTTAAAAATTATTACATATTGAGCTTTATAATAATAATACTCAGTTAGGTACCTATAGAAATCTGGTGTTGAATTTACAATGAAACGTGTCATTATTGAACACATTTGAGTGTAGATTTCTAGCTGGAGTAAGCTTGGTGTTGAAATACTTCTAGCAAACGGTTCAACATAATTTAGTAAACCAAACACTTGTTTGATGTTGGCTTGACACTAGTTGTTGTTTGTATCACATTATAGATATTTCAAAAAATGCAAAATTTATTTCCTGCGGGCTTCGGTTTTGGTCTGCACACCGGTCATCCGTTGTGGGATTCCTAACCTAACGCCTAACCTACCGAACCACTATCTAACATTGTGAATAATGGGAAAACTTTGTTATTTAAACGGAGTTTTTAGTACCTATAGTTTGGTGAAATTAAAAGTTACAGTGGTTAAATTAAGATTCGTGGTGTTAAAGTTATGTCATTGTATCTTTATCCAACAATGTATTGGTGTGGTTTTAACCACAATTAAACACACGAATATTCGTATATGATTTTAACACCAATCCGTAAATACAACTGGTGTTGTTTTAAATAAATTCACTATTTAAAACTTATTATCTTCAATTTGACTGCAAATAAATGTTGTTTCAACTACATATAAATTAATAAACCAATATCATTTTTTTTTACTATTTTAACAATATGTATTGTTGAACTAAAATGATAATTCAGTTACACGCTAGTGTCACCTTAACTATCCTAAACACATAATTTAAAATTTAGTTGTTCAACAGTTTATGTAAAAGTTAAATCAACAACTGATTTCTATGTGTGATACCTATATTGTCAAAAAGCTTAATAATTTAATATAAAGTTGCTCGTGAGATTTTACACTGGTTAAAAAAAAAACCGTAAGTATACCTGAACAAAATACCTAGAATTTCCACAAGCCGCACTAATTAATTTTACACAAGCGTGTTGACATATTTATTAATAATATTATCAATTAAAAACCAAATATTATATAAAACATAACACACAATTTTACTCAAGTAAATTTCAGATACAATTTACATTTTACGTACGTTTGGTACCCAAATTCCATCGTAATAAAACCATATTATAAGCCCTATTCGTCTGCGCGGTCGATCGCACCACAGCAAAACATACGCCTGACGAACCTCTTCGTCCGGTTCCAAAGTGAACGGCGCCGGACGTCTAGGCGTGACAGTTGTTACCGGCAGGTCCACGCGTCACTACGGCCACTGCTGGTTACCGTATCCGTTACTCCGGCTTCTACCGGTGGCGACGGTGACGAGACGGATAACGGCGTTTTGATCCAGCGGTCATCTTCTGCGGTGGCGGGTGACATCAATGCCAAAAACAGACGATTCGGCACGTGATGGCAAATCCGCCGAAACGGGCAACTCCGCGGACGTACCGAACGACAATCCAATTTCCGGAGCATCGCCCGAGGAATTTTCACGCACGGCCACATATTTAGGTAAAGACACAGCTCTCTTGTTCATCGGGAAACTAAGGACATCGCTACTTTCCGACGGTTTCCAGCATATTCGACCGGTGATCGTCGACAGCCGCTACCATCGAGTCGGGCGTGGATTTCCAACCGATCTCTGCAGGTGCTTCGGCCGCGGAATTTCCACGCACGGCCACATTAGGTAACGATATAAATCTATTGCGCAGCGGCAACCTACGGAAATCACACCTCTCCAGCGGTTTTGGTATATTTGACGGGAGCTCGTCAAAAACCATTTGCATCGTTTCAGTCTTGGATAGCAACTTGATATCCGACGGCTTCTTGTCTTGAGTGGCAATATTTGACACATTGATATTTGATGTTGTAGGTACGTGGATTAAATGTATTATACGAAAGTTCGATTCCAACTTTTATACCTTAGGTACCAGCATTTATTCGTGATTTTTGTAACGAATGAATAGTGAAATGTGACAAAGACACAAATTATAGATTTTCCAAACAATTAATATGCACTTGGCAACTAGATGTTTGTTATTTTTGTAAATCTGAATGTATCTAAATTGTTTAACATATGTTATACGGTACAACAATTATTTATTAAATTCTTATTTTTAGTTGTACCGCTCAAGTATAAACCTTAAAGTTATTTTATTATTTAGGGCGGGGAGGGGGGGTTGAATGAGTTGGAAGTTGGTATTTGCTGATAATGGATTTCCGCCTAGGCGACCTGCGTGTTTCGCGAAGGAAATTATTACATCCTCATGTGATACGATTTTCGAGTAGGTATTTGTCGCGCGGTAGCGTCGTCGAGACGGGCTCGTGGACAATTTTGTAAAAGTGTTTTCCCCCGAAGGCCGGTGGTGCAGTGGCGTAACTAAGAGGGATCAGAGGGCGCAGTCGCACCCGGGCCCGTTCGTATAGGGGCCCAAAGAAATAAAAAAAAATTTTCTATTAATTACATGACTTGGCAAAATTTATAATTGTAGACAATTATTTAATAGCAGCAAGTTTTCCAGATTTATGTACAGCTTGTTTTCTTTTTTTGACAATACCAGTGACGGTGGCCACCGCAGAAAGAAGTTTTTCTAAACTCAAAATAATTAAAAACTATCTTCGAAGTATGATGTCTCAAATTCGTCTGTCAAGTTTGGCAATAATATCAATAGAAAAGAAAATTGCGAAAGAAATTAATACATCAGATATTATTTCTACTTTGGCAAATAAGAAGTCCAGAAGAATGTTTTAAGTTTTGAGTTAATTGTTATTTATTACAACTGCTATAACTGTTTACTAATTTTTTTGTATGTATATAATATGAAGTATTAAATTAATATCTTTTATTTAAAAAAAAATTTTTTAATTATTTTAGTAAGGTGAATACACTCCCCCGGATCTTCTTAATATATATAGGTACCTGGACGATGGGGGGGCCCGTTGAAAATTTCGCTCCCGGGCCCAAATTTTGAAGTTACGCCACTGCGGTGGTGGTTTGTACGGGAATAGAGGACTCTGCTCTGAATCGAAGCTCGGATTAATATCTCTAGGTGAGGTGGGTTGGACCAGATAATCGAACTTGCAGTGACAATTTTTAAATACTCTTTTTTAATACGAATTTTTTAGGAATTTAGGGGATAATATCAAACATGTGGGAAAGTCGATTTCAAGTAGACTTGACGACAAATTGAAATCTGTTTTCAGAATTCTTATCGCTTCACTAGTTCAATTGGAATGTTTGGCAAAAAACACGTCTAAAATATATATAATGTTGCGCATGTGTTAGACAAAAACAGAAAATCACGGTATCGAATCCCCTTAACAATAATACAAATTATGGAAAATAATACCTACGTACCTACCTACACAATACACTATTATTACTTATTTATTAGTACCATTTGCATTGTGTACCATTGCACACAATGCAGATCACCCAAAAGATTTATATTGAATACAATTGCATAGGTAAACGTACTTTATAGAACCATAATATGTCAATAAAACACAAGTGTACATTTTGAAACATAGGTATTCAAAATAATTATAAAAGCCAATATAAATTCTCAATTTTTTTTACACATATTTTATTTTTTAAGAGAATTTCTTTCAACATCTATAATATTAAAAATTGTAATTCAATAAAATCTTATACAACCTTATACACTAACACATATAAATATAATATATATATTATATTAAAACTCGTTATCACTCGTACGTCTAGTAACAACACATTATTGGTATTGATTTCGATTTATACATGTTCATATTATTTTGGACAACAATAATGTGATGATCGTTAGTTGTTATTGTATAACACAATAAATTTAATATTATTATATATTTTATTACATTCAAATTTACTTTCCTATTTTTTTTTTCATTAGTACTTAACAATGTTAAAAAACATTTTACGCTTTGACTCAATTATAGAAAGCACCATTACTAAACCGTAAAAAATGCGTTCTTATAATAAAATGATTTTGATTTTTACACTCTAGCCAGATTTCATCGATTTTTTTCAGAAATCTTAACCACAATAACGTACCTAACTCTGCTAACATTTATAACAAATAATAAATCCAATTTATATATATAAAAAAAAAACACAAGTATTTGAAATAAACTTACTATAAGTACACTAATCGTTTATAATTCTGTTAATTAATTATTAATCGATTAGCCTGTACGATCACTCTAATACGTGATTTTAAAACCATCAAGTATCTCGGCAGTAGGATCAAATGACGGTTTTTTTTTTAACTTTTAAGAATCACTGACACCTCACTTAAAAACTTAACTTTAAATTAATTTACATTGTGCAAAAATATTTTCCGTGTATGGTGCTCACACAGCACGTGGAATTTTCCATCACGAAGATTTTATATTTATTATTATTTTTTTTTAAATTGTATTTACCGACTAATGGCGCCTATGACTAGGTACATAATGAATGGAGCGCGAGAACCTATATTGTAATGGTTCAATAATGAGGTTCTAAAATTTAAAACTCAATAGAAAACGTTTTTTTCCGTTTGTTTACCTACATCTGCATCAGGTGTTGAAATTTGGCAACGATAGTTCCTACCGAAAAGATAATTCTTTAATATATTGTAGGGGCAGGTACATGAACATAATAGGCGTGGGAGTGGAAACGTTAGTTAGATACGCACGTAAATTGACGTTTGAAGTATTTATAAAGTACCTATATACGCAATACGCCAAATACCAGTTAAGACGATACTAAACAAATTTTCGGTTAGTTCGGGGTATCATGTATCGGATACTTTTTTTGAACATGACGTATCAATGACTACATTTATATTCTATTATTGGAGCTGCACTACTGACAATAATCATACAAGTGGTTTTACTGGACGTTTTATAAACTGTATTATTGTTGACGTATAGTATTTAAAAAGTTGCTCTTTTGTGAGATATTACTCAGATTACTTGATGGTCTATATATTTTCAAAAGTTTTTCTAAATATTCGTTTCCGATTTTAATTTGTGTACATAATATTACATAATATAGTCATTATTATAGATCATAGAAATGAAAACAATTTCAAATATTATCGAAACGAAGAATAACAGTCAAAGTAAGATGTCAGACTTTTGGTTCTTTTCTTGTTTACAGTAATATAAGTTATTATAATATGATATAATACTCAATATTAAATACGATATATTATTATCATTTAGTGGTCACTGATTTCAATTATTAAAAAATGAGAATTTATTTTAAATCAATCGTATTAAACGCTGAAGTTCAACTCAGTGATCCACGTTACACCCAACGTGTACAAAACTATTGCATAGTATTATAGTTCCGTGGACCAGTTACTGATAATTGAACAAAAAAAAAAAAAATCACATTTAAGCATTATTTTTCGGCAACTTAAATAATATTCACATTATACATTATGATATAGCGTAATAATATATGTGTCAAACAACACAAATTAATAATAATATTATCTTATCGTTAAAAATTATACAAATCGTATGTAATATAATATAATATATATACCTTAAATTTAAATTAAAATTTCCCTATCGAGTATACACCTTCGGTCGGGGGTGGATGTGTTCATATTATATTAGACTAAACGGTATACAGCGTACAATGCCAGGGGATGTGAAAAGTTTTAATCCGAATTAATGGGCTACGCGTGATAAGACAACGTGAGATGAATTAGATGTAGCTGGTGTATCGTATGACGTCTGTCCTATACTTGCGCGTGTAGGTTTCTATTTTCTAAAATAGCTTAACCGTGACCATTAGACCATAAAGATGCGATTGTGTGACTGGACATAAATTATTAATGGTGGACGGAAAAAGACGACAGTCAGTTGTTATTTGTTTATCTTTGATTTCGTCAACTGAGTTTGTTGTATGTATATATATATATATATATATATGTATAAAAGAAAAACAAGAATTAATTAATTGTTAATCGTTTCAAATAACTTGAACATTTTAGTGGAATTACAAAATAAAATGGAATAACTTTTTCTTGCGATCTCACGATAAAATGATTTAATTTGATTTATACAAGTAGAGTAAAATACGTCATAAATTTTACAAAAAGTTTGAAAAGTCGGGAAAAAATGGAGCGTTTTTAAAACACAATTTATTTTATAACGGGACATACGATTAAAGGAAAATTACATTTGACGTATTTTGGTTTGTTTAAGACACTTATATTTTCCAGTTCTCGTATATCTATATACGTATGGTATTAAGTTAACGGTCAAATCCAATAATGATCAGCTTAACGACTATTATACAAAAGCATTAATTGGGTTTTAAAGTCATCGAACCGGTCAGCGATTCCGGTCAGAACTTTCCATCTCACCCTGTTTACCATACGGTATGTGGTTATAGTGGCCTTTGCACATATGAATATCATACAGTCTTGGTGACAGTAATAACAACATATCGTGCACATAAGATATGAGTAATTAACATCCGTAAACGATGTTTAATATCGGACATCATGTGTGGACTTTGTAGGCCGTATCTACCGTAAGTCATATTGTATTAGTTTTTATAAAATTACTATATAAACATCTATATGACGGTTGTCATAATACAACGGAATATAATATTAGCAATTATTATGCTCAAACAAAGATTTTAATGCAATGAAAAACGAACATTGAACTGCGGAGTACCTACAATTATTATTTGTACACTTCATGTATTATAAACATTGTAATATTATGTGAATGATTTTGAAAAATACAGGTATAATATAGGTTCGAATCGGCGGGATGTGCACGCAAACGGATTTTATAATTTGCTGGTGGTGATATACGTGATGGTGGTAAACAATGGCTACAGACACGAAGAACGGAAGAAAAAAAAAACGAACGACATTGAGCGTTTGTAAGTAAGTAAGTAAGTAAGTAATTAACTCGAACGGGATCGACGAAACGGACAGTGGTTGCAATTCGACGGATAATCGTGGAAAACGCCGATGGAGTTTTGTGTTTGTTTCTATGAGGTATAAACATGGTATATAATAATATTGTTATGTGAGAAAACTCGACTCGCTCTTTCGATAAATTAAATTTGGATGGAATCGATTCGTGCGCGTCGGACACGCGAACAGATTTCCCCGACAGATTTCGTATAAGGACCCTGTCTCTTTGTATCTGTCAGGTGTGTGTGTGTGTGTGTGTGTAAACAAATGAATCAAATGGTTTCGTTTAAAGGTAAAATTGAGCATGGAGTGTAGAAAAAAATTACAAAATATCGATTGAGATGGTAATCAATATAATAATGTGGAGTGGACACGTTTCATTTATTATATTATTATAGTTTTCGGGAGATCTGGTTGAGTTTACTATTAATAATAATCATAATAATTGTATTTGATGCGAGTAAATGCACTTCAAGTTGAGAGAAGATTAATTAGACTACACGACGACTACGTATATATATATAGAGAGAGAGAGATTCGTGTAGAAAAGAAACAGAAAAAATACTCGAAAAACCAATAAACAAAACAACGGTGATGACAAACGATAGACAAACAAAAAGACCAAACGAACTGCAAAATGGAAATCGTTTGATGCGAAACGTAAATCCAAATGCACAAAACGCGAGCTCGCTTGTCTTTTATAATAATAATATTGTTGTTGCTATGTGCCGTGGCGGCGACAACAATAATAATAATAATTAAAATAATAATATAATAATAATAATAATAATACGACGGCGGCGGCGGCGGCTACGGTCGGTGACTCGGCGGCGTGGCAAATTACTTGTCCTCGTCCACGCCCTCGCGGAACAGGTACGTGGACCAGTAGGACATGTTGAACATGGCGAACACCATCGGGAACAGTATGCGGGATATGACGTCGATGCGTTTGGACCTGGTGGGGAACTTGGACATCCACGACTTCCAGCACGAGTTCTTCTCCATCGGCGGCGTCTGGTGGATGATCTGGCTCATCTTGTCCCGGGACATCATCAGCTCGGGACGCATCAGCGGCTTCTGCGGAAATACACGGCGCGCGCGCACCGCAACGGTCGTTAAACGTCGTTATTACGACGACGACGGGCCTACTGCACTCGTTATTGTACGGGCGCAGGCCGTGGGGGGGGGGGGGGCGGTCTGGAATTGTTTTTTTTTGCAAATCTTTCTGCTCGCGTAGGAGAACGAAAAAGTTTAAAAAAAAAAAAATTCCAAAAACCGAGTAACGTATACGGGCGACGTTCCGATAAATCGGAACACTGCGCTATGCCAAAAGCGAATCGTTTACTCGCCGAAATCGATTTTTGTGATTTTTGAAAGCTTCCAAATAAAATGGGAAATAGATTAGAATAGAAATTGTTGTAGCCGGTATTAACGGATCACCCTATATACGTCACTGTTTGTTACCGTATTCCGCTAGAATCGTATACGCATTTCCGTTTTCCTGCGATATGGGTTATACCTTATACATTTCTATAGTATGCTCATAGTTGTCAACCAAACGGTATAAAAACGAAATGTTCATACTTCCAAAGTACTAAAATATACTAACGAGCTTTCTCAAACTTCAAACAATTGGATGCGGATATGATGACAAAAAAAAAAAAAAAAAAAAAATGGTGAATTTAAATTATGCTTTTAAACATTTAAATTTAAGTCGAAGTGTAACAATAATATAATTCATGCTTATGACATAATATCATATTACAATAATAACAAAATAAAATCACCTATCTATGTTAGTCGTGTTTTTGCAATCGTCTATATGCGTAAAAATAAATAAATTAACCCTATAACTTCAACTATAGTGCACTACTATACCTATATAGTCATATATACTTTTGTGACACGCAAAACCGACTTACTGAGTAAAAACTATTCAAATACCAGAAATATGCACAAAATTGCATATGCACCCAAATCCAATTGTTTGAAGAAAAATCTCTACACAAATTGTATAACATATTATTATATCTAAGTATAACATTTTTTTTAATGTATCAAACAATTTTTTTTTGTTTTTGATTTGTGCAATTAATATACTGAAGGGAATTGGCTGTAATCTCGTTTAGCGGAAACGATTGACGGACGGAAAAGGAAAAGGTATGATTTTAGCGGAAACACGGGTTATGTCCACGTACCAGTCGCGCACCCAGGAATTTTTTTTGTCGAGAAAGTGATTTCATATTTTATTTGTTAAACTTTACACCGCGTAGATGTCAAATAACAAATATTAAAATGTAAAACTAAATTTGAATAATACAATGAAATTAACGCAATGCGTAAAATAAATATCTACGCAATTTCCTTATCGATGAATTTTAAAATTTTTTTTTTTTTTAGAACTGTCGGACATCGTCTCGACCTGAAAATATATCCTCGAGATTGTATGCTTATTTCTTGGACGGTTCGGACATTAATATACACGACATTTCTTCTGGGTGCGAAACTGTGTATGATTATGTGTACCTATAATACATATTATATTATTGTGATTTCAAAATACCGTATACATTAAATAATATATAATATACGAATGCACATAAGAGTACGTATTCGTCATTGATACGGTTGATTTAAAAAAAAAATTTAAAAAAAAAACATTCGGGCTAGTGCCAAGCTTTCGCATTAACCGTGTACGGACAGTTCCCGTGCGACATTCACGCTCTCTGTCCAGATTCTCGTCGTAATGGAAAATGTGGTAAAATATGATTCGGAAAATATTGCAGTCGGTTCGTACAATTATTTTTTATGTTCTTCTTACAAAACTATGTGCCAGTATACGCGCATCGAGTATGGACAAGTTCGTTTTTTAAAACGAAAAATTTCCTTGAAATTTACGACGCATCAAGAGGAGGCGGTGCCATGTCGCCCGAGAAACTGTTCACCTAAAGGATGCAGACCATGCGGATAATGCAAACATTGATTCCCAGCTTTTCATTTGAAAATAAATAATGAAAAATGCGTTTGTAAACAAATTAATAATAATATAGTCAAATAACTAAAATCAAATTATACTTGAATAAAATTAAACGATTACAGGTACGACGAAATACTGCAGCATCGGTAAATGCATAAATAAACAGTTTGAAAATGTTAAGAGTTTAAAATGTCGTGAGGTGGATTTGGATTCGGGAGCAAATAAATAATAAAAAAGAACCCAATAAGTGCACTACAATATGTTTCTAAACTCCAACTATAACAACCGACAGCTTATTATATTATTATTGTGTTAGGTATTATTGTATTTTAAGGGGTTTTTTTTTTTTAATCTCACTGATTGTTTCTATGTTTATCAATAGGTTGGCCCAATCAGCAAAGAAAAAAAAACATTTAATGAAATTTTATTGTTGAAATCTTTTATTTAAACAATTTAATATGTGTTCCGTTGTATAGTGTTTGGTCTGTTCATATAATATAATAAAAATATCAGAAAATCAATACCATAATAATTTCAACCACTAATACGAATTTTATCCACTCTGAAGAGTAAATATTAAGATATACAATTAATGTATCAGAAAATATATAATATTACCACATAAGGGTCGTATAGTAGAATAGAATGGAATAAAATATTTTTATTTTGCTTTGTAGCAGTATAATTAATATGTATTTCAATATTATGAAAATCACGTTTTGGATTAAGGGAGGTCCACATTACATCGTGTCGTGTAAAATGATTTCCTCTGATTGGCTGAACCAATAGTGGTTCAATTAAGGCATACCATATGGTATATCGTTATTTCATCACACGATACCATGTAACCAAACGATTCTGCATAGTTGAATATTTCAACTTTTGGCTGTGTTGAGAAAAGTATAATATTCATATTATTGGTATTGCATTTGGATATACAGATAAAAAACGCACGACACAACAAGGCACGGTGTAAGTGTGAACTTTTTACGCGGTTTGTAAAAATTATTTTTCATCTAGAATCAATGCACATATGTAATGATTTTTTTAACACTGGACGTTCATTATTTAAAAAAAAAAAAATATTAACTTTCACTCAATTATAGTATTTTATATTGCCATTTTATTTAAGCATTAATTAATGTCTATTAATAGGTAAAAAAGTTAAAACTGTTCGTTTAACATTCGACACACTCGTAAAGTTGAAATGTACCATTGTACCTACATATCTATTTCCTGTATGTTACGTTTTCATATTCAGTTTCAGATGACAAAATCTAAAATAAATTGCCGTTTAAAATCCAAAGTCGATTCCTACCGGTTTTACCGATAAAAAACAAATAAGGATATCGAAAAAAAATAAGAGTAATGTAAAATATCGGTAACCGCGTATTATTGCGAGTATCGAATTTTCCACGACGACATTTCGAGGAGAGTGAATACTTTTTGGAATGATATGCGCGTTTACTGCTAAAATAATCATTTCGCATATAATACCTATATGTACCTATTGAACGGGGAAAGAGATGAAAAACTGTTTACTTGCAGTGCTCGCGGAAAAGCCACGATGTGTGTCGAACGAATACGAAATTTAAGTATTAATCCAAATACTCGGGGGTTGTAGTGACTTGTGGTGGTTGTGGCGGTGAGACTACGATGGAGGGGAAGTGTTAGTAAATACAGGGAGATTATTTAAGACTGAATTGCGGAATGCGTTTGTTAATCTTTCAGAGTTTGTGTGTGTGTGTGTGTGTGTGTGAGGGTGTTTGAATCTAAAGCCAACGAAAGTAACTGGTCCGTGGTACGATAAAATAATAACGAGTCGAAACAAAAATTATTAATAATAATTCGTTAGTTAAATATAATAATAATAATAATAATAATGTAATTATGTCGCTATTACGCTGTAAAAATGTATAGTATTATTATGTATGTAAGAATAATACGAAACTTAAAAAGAAAAAAATGGTAAGTAGGTACAAAATATAAAAAAAACGAATTAAAAACGTAAAACGATAAAAAATGAAAAAGCTGGAAAGTAAATGAAGCGCTTCGAACGAACCGGGTTCTCCGCGCTCGGTCAATGCTCACCGTACTATTCGACCTCACCATATTGAACGAATTCGGGCCGTCCTCGTAGTCGCCGACGTCCATGGACACGGTGCGCTCCAGGTCGCACTTTTTGCTCATGTCGTCCCTGTGCGTGTCCGACCGGGACGCGTAGTTGACCAGCGCGAACTCGAGCAGGGCGCCGAACACGAACGTCAGGCACACGCCCGTCCACACGTCGATGGCCTTGGTGTAGGACACGGGCGGCAGGGACGCGTTGATGCCGGACGTCTGCGTGGCCATCGTCAGCAGCGTGGTCACTCCCAGCGACACGCGCGCCGGCACCGCGCTCTGGTCCAGCCAGAACGACACCCACGACACGATCACCAACATGCAGCACGGTATGTAGATCTGGATCAGGTAGTAACTGAACTCGCGCTTGAACAGCAGGTCCACTTTCAGGCAGCTGTACTCTCCTGCGACGCATTATACGATATATATATGACACGCGTGTTCGTGTTGTACCGCCGTGGTAACAATGGTATAATAAAGGTATATGATACCTGACCCAAGTCCGACGCGTAAACGTGGTTGTGAGGATAACGCGTAACCTGTTTCCGTAGGTTTTTACACCCCGTGTACACGGGGACGCGATTCCAACGGAGAAACGACTGGGGGGGGGGGGGTGCTGAACTGCTAAAGCCCTTATCATATGATAATAGTCTCCAGTCCTATGCTCGTGGATTACACACAACGAGCAAGACGGAGCAACGCCCCCCCCTCCCCCAAATGCACATAACATTCGCGATCGTAGACCTCTATTAACTAAATGGACTGCACCCTCCATACCCATTGCACGGCGAAAAAATAAGTCAACATCTGATGAGCAAAAACCAGTGTTTGGGAAGACAAAATCAATATTTATTGTTTCTTCCATTCGATATTATGTTTCCCGCCAATATATTTAGTTATAATAATTATGGTTTGTGTCGCCTTAAGTTTCTGCGTATTTTGTATTTTTAGGATTGTCGTCCGTCGTCCGTCGAATCCGGGCGTTATCGCGATAGCATTTATAATAATTATTAATGTTTTGGACTTTGGAGTGATCTACAATTTATATTATCCGAATTTTAAACAAAGTAATTATTTTACGCGCCGAATGTGCATGCCGACCGAAAACAAATATTACATTACCGATGTGCCTCATTCGCCAAAAAGTTTTTACTAATGAAGCTATGAAATCGTGAAGATTTAATGCCAGGTAATAAAAAAAAAAATAAAGTTTTATAGCCAAGGATTGAAAATTGAAAACAAGGCTCCACGTAAATAGGTTATATATAAATTACTTTATGCACAATAATATCATCATAGTCCGACTGACCGTTTTCGCTCAAAATCGGTTTTTTTATACGATGATATTATATCATTGAATTCAAATTTAACACCATCCATTACAGTGACCCACTTGTAACCTACTGTACAGCAGAGCGACATCCACTTACCCACCTTTTTTTATCCATAATGCTATATATCAATTATAAAAAGTCTTGGCATAATCAAATTAATATTCATTTTTTTCTTCTAAGATACTGGTTTTTGCTTATCAGATGTTGTCTGATTATTTCGTGCTCAAGGCGCAGTCCATTTAGTTAATAGGTTTTGTACTGTTTACAATAATATCGATATTACTTAATTCGTTTATTTTTCAAAATCTTAAGACATGTTTTTCAAATTTATTTCACGTCGATCTGTCTAATTCAATAATATTCCAACGAGTAGTTTCTCAGTTGTTACAATTTTATGCTATAAGGTACGGTAAAAAATGGGAGTTCTCGTTTGAAATACAGAAGTTTGTACACTCCGCGGGACACTCCTTGTAAGTAGGTACCTAGTATGAAAATTCTCAAGAATTTGAAACTATATTTTTTTCGGTCTCGAGTTTCTGTAGGTGTATAGTAAGGTTGACGAAACTTATCTGCAGTTAGGCTTAAAGGGTAGCGCTGCAGGGAATTATTTCGTGTTTCTGAGTTTGAGGTTGGAGGAAATCCACATTTCATTAAATTACCGTAATGGCGTAATTAATTAATGTATTTTGCTGTTCAAGTTTTAATCAAATCCTAATATCTGAATAAAACGAGTCCGTAAAGAGAGATGATCGTGTACGAGTTATCACTTACGATGCTCCCATGTGAGTACTATTTTATTCAAGAAAATTGTAATAATATTATTTAATTTATTAGATTATTATTTATTAGCTATTGGATTATAAGATTTAAGGGATTGTCATACAAATGATGTATTATTGTTTACTGTTCGTAGATATTAGTTTGAGTGATTCAGTGATCATAAACATAACATTTATTTTTAAATGTTAAAATTGTATAATGCACAGTAGGTGCGCATAGCTATCCAATTTAAAAAAAATACTTAAAATTATTATTTTCTTGTCATAAAAAGCAATCAACTTTTAAATCGCATGTTACGCGATGTACGTGAAATAAAGTATTAAAATATGTAAATTTGGACGTGCAAAAATGCATGTATGACATAATATAGGTTCATAAATAAAATAAAAAATCCCTTTTTTTCGTGGTTACGATACTACTATTACATGTAGCTATTGCGTAATGTGTATAAAAGTACAATAATATACATATTTTCTTTGTTTTTATAACACGGTTGGTATGTAAATATATAAAGTCTTATAAAAATTACGTTGATATTAAAATATTATAATATGTATTTTATTACCTATAATGCTGTCAATGTAAAATAAAATGTGTAACTAACCTGTGTTAGTTTTGCTGTTACAATAATCCGTGAGGAATTTTTCTAAAGTGAATCTAGGCAAGTGTAAATTTTTTACGACTTGCACTGGATCGCCTTCTTTCCATAAAAATACTAAGTCGTCAGTTGTCCAGCCGTCTAGGAAAAAATTTCAAAAGTGTGAATTTTTTGTTTGAAATAATTTAATGTATCACATTAAATTACGATATTGACTTACAGCTGACCATTCGGAGTGAACACGTTTGACGATCCAGTGGATATAATTTGAGATTCATTGGACACGATAGAGTAAGAGATATTCTAAATAATAATAATAATGTAAATATAAAGCTGTAATTATTTTATACTTATTCAACCGATTAATATTTATGCTAACCTTATACTGTACAACACTAATCCATTGGGGAATATCCTGATGTACACGTTCGGCATGATTATATTGTGGAAATGACCTTCCTTCTCGTTAGAAAAGAATAAGTCGGGCATCCACACTCTGTTGGCTTCAGTCAAAGTTAAGTATTTCATTTTACCTATCCAAACAACAGGAAACATTAGTTTGTTTTTGCGCTTTAAACCAGTTGTTAATTGTTATAGTGCCAATTAAATTTGACACGTCAGCGTTGATCGTGTCTCTCGATTTTCTCTTGAGAATTTCACGAACGTTAACAATTGGTAAATAGAGGTAACTAATTATTGTAACTTTCTGATTTCCCTGAACATATTATTTGGAGATTTTGGTTTTGTTTTTTTTTTAAAACTATTGTATCGGCGGATCACTGAGTCTTCTCGAACTATATACGCTAGGTGCCAGCTATACAACATCGCCCGAACGCTGTCCTTCAAGATTCAGCTGATGTGGAATCGATGTAAAAAATAAAATAAAAAATTGGGTCATCGTGTTCGAAATGGGAAAACGCGTGAAAAATATACATTATTATACTACGTAAGTATATATTATGCATAGGGTCCGGTTGTGCGTGGCGAGGGGCGGTGGGTGTGGGTGTGGGTACTTCACTGGCAAACTTGAACGCGGACGCGCGCGCCCAAGTTACGTCGGGTGGGTGGCTCCTCGAGTACGCTTTTAGTAAGCAAAGTGATTTCCATGTATTTACCGTTGTAGTCGTTAAATTTTAGCCTCTCGTCCATCCATTGTTCGCGGAACGTCAGTTGCACACTGTACTCCTAACACACAAAACACACGTTTAGAAATTTATCACATGTACAGCACACGAATATAACACACACACATTTATATAATATATAATCGTATATAGATCATAACAATGCAATATACAATATACATATTATTATGTACACGTTATAATATTTAATAGCAACGGCGAAATACATTCGTGGCCGGGGGAATTCAGCTGCTGGGAGACGCTTGCCGCTAGTCCGAAAACAATATATTATTATGACACGCCTTTGTGCACTGTGTACACATTTCAGAACAAGAATTAGACACATACACTTGCCGCACAGGGTAGGCGTCAAGTGCTCGAATTATATTATAGTGACCGCGTTAGGTCACTCGCATTCACAAGTCGAGTCGTGTTATGATGCGCTTCTAAAAAGGGGTAAGATTAGCCGTTAACGTTATAGTAATGACCGCCAACAAATATTATTCGAAATTGCATTACGATCAATATAATCAATTTTTTTTTTTTTTTGTTTCGACTGTGGTCCCCGAGTGTTGACCTCGTACGACAAGTATTTTGAGAATTCAGCATTGGACCGCGCAGCACGTCAAGTCGAAAAGGCATTTTGTTTTCTTCGAAATTTACATTTTTTTCTCGTAGGCCACTATGGTATTATATCAGTTTCTATTCGTAAAATAATATATTAATTTACAAATACCACGACAGATACAGTGTTGGAAGAGTAGCTTGTAAAAAAAAAAAAAAAACAAATATTGTTCATAACAAGTCTTAAAAAAAAAAAACAAAAACTTCGTCAACTACTCGTTAACAAGATTATCGCAAGGTGGATACAAATTACAAAATGAGTCGACTTATGTGTTTTTTGGATTTTATATCTCAAATATAACTTATAAATTCTTCGAGTGGCAAGAAAAAACAACGACGAGTTATTGCGACTCTATTCTAGTCGTACTCTTTTAAGATATTTTATTAAAATGTAAAACGTATAAATTCGAAAATACACAAAGAACACGTTAGTTCTTCAAAACCGTGATTTCGTTCCCGTTCTCTCCAACACTGCGTTGATATCGTTGTTCAACCACTACACACACATATTATAATATATGTGTACAGAGTGTCTCGTTGTGTTTGTCCTTGTACGTATCCGCCCGACTATAGTATTCTTCTATTAGCCTCCTGCCGAACTCGAAGACCTAGGATATGTAGCTATTTAAACACTTACAACGACAATCATTATTAGAATTAAAAAGTGTAAGCAACTTTTTTTTTAGATATGTTTACACAACTAAATAGTAGGTACATGCTCGACGAATTGGCTTTTATCATACACCTAGGTTCTCGAGAAACGCAAACACAACCTATATTTCCCTACACATCACTATATACATATAGTGATGAGAAAAACGGTCGCGTTAACGGGTACAAATACGTATAATAATATGGGGCGAGACACCCTGCATTACAATAATAATATTTTGCACAGTCGGAACGACGAATAATATAATATTTTGCGGACCTACGCGCGCTGTCTCCCATCACACTCCCCCGGCCGCAAAACGAAACGTGCGCCAGTGATCGGCGCCCTATAATAGCGCACGTGACGTGTTATCTATCATAGGGCACCCTAGGTCACTGTCGACTTCGCGATTGCCGGGCGAATCGGAAAAAAAGCGTCCGTGTCCGCGGCGATTCGCCCGGAATCTGCGCGTTTCGAGTGACAAAAATATAAAAAAAAAAATAATCACATTATATTATTATATATTTCAAATAAAACAAATAACGCACAAATACAACAATAAAGTGACATGCGTGTGTAGGTGTATGTGTGTGTGTGTGTGTGTGTGTGTGTGTGTGTGTACACCAAGACCAAAAATGCAATAAATTGACCTCCGGCCGTGTGTGTACGACCGTCCGTATCGCCGCAACGGCGAAATGCAGGTGGAAACGAGCGGTTGTAATTTTTTTTTTTTTTGAACTGTGTGACGCGTGTGAGGTGGGACACTACGGATACATACGGAAGCGTAATAACGACGACGTTATTTATACGTACGTGCAAGCATGTAGCGGATCGTATATAATATTTTATTTTCAAAAATAAAGCATGCAAAATAAAACGAGTTATCGAACAAAATCGTCATAGATACACATCTGAGGCACAGAAAGTTACAGATTAAAAAACAGTGAGGCAGGTGACAGTCATAATGTATAATAATAATAATAATAATAACAATAACAATAATAATAATAATCAAAATAAACGCATTTCAAAAAAAAAAAAAAGAAAAGAAAACCAACAAAAGCGTTTTTAATCTTTTTTTTCTCATGAATTATTAAAACATCCGACATGGTCAAAGGTTATGGGAATTTTGTTTTGCTTTGTTTTTTTTTTTTTTTTGATTATTCACCACAAAACCCAGCAAATTTCCCAAAAGCACTGAACGTTTTTCCGCACACGTAAAATTATTCCCCGTTATTTTGGTTATTTTATCATTGCAAGAGTACCGTTTGGTGTTTGTCATCCTACATATATTTGTATTCGTTTTGGAAGTATGTAATGTTAATACGGTATGAATGGTGTGTCAGTGAGGTGAACAAAATATTACAATAATAATGTACAGGGAAACTGACTTGTCACTTAGGTACTATTTATTCCAATAAACTTTTAGAACGAGTTAGATACGGACATTTAAATAAAACAATACCTATTAAATAGATAACTAAATTCAGTGTTTTGTTACTATTATTTCCCTTCGCAATGTTATAATATGCCGCAGTAACTGTATTATATTATCTTTTGTTTTCCCCAGAAAAGTTATATTATGTTTATTTAATACATTTTTGAAATATAAAACTTTTCGAAACAAATACCGCTTTAAAAGTGCCCTAACAAATTAAATTAAAAAAGTGCACACAAATTGTTTAATTGTTTATTTCTACAACAACAGTTTTGAAGTTTATAGATTTTTATAAAAGTATAAAAGTAAAATAACTTAGCATGATATTATATTATGTATTATATAATATATAAGTATTATATATATATATATATATATATATATATGTATATGTATATGTTAATACAATATACACTATTGAGTTAATTCAATATATTATATATATTTATATAAATTTATATATATTACTATATTATGTTGATGTATGATTGTATGTATTTATATACAAGACACAAAATGCCTAAATACACACACCATTTCAATGCATTATTTAACAAAAAATAAAAATAAATAACAAAAACAAGTTATGAGTTCAGAATAATCAATATTTAAAATGAAAAAAAAAATACTTGTGGAATTTGATTTAAAAAACACATCTTGTCCAACAGAAAATAATAAATGTGTAAAGAAAATTATCATTTTGAATTATGTGTTGGTTACTGTATGTATAATAATGTGTAAATAGTGGAATGATTAATCGGATTTCAATTGATTATTGTGCGTCAGACGAGCAGACCTCAGGAGTTAGTTGGATTATGATTACGTGATCCTGTTGGTCAAGACATATGCCTACGGCCACGAAAACAAAAACATAAAATCCGCAAATAAATTGGGCGCAATCTCACAACAGAAAACCAAATAATAATATTTCATAAAAACAAAATAAATCCAATAAAAATTATTTAAGGCCATCACCCGACTCACCATTTTGTAA
This sequence comes from Sitobion miscanthi, assembly GCA_008086715.1. Classification (NCBI taxonomy): domain Eukaryota; kingdom Metazoa; phylum Arthropoda; class Insecta; order Hemiptera; family Aphididae; genus Sitobion; species Sitobion miscanthi. The sequence continues at coordinate 8,681,413 of CM017800.1, read as the reverse complement.
TCATCAATTCTGCTGATGGACCGTACCAACATGTTGACATACACAATGCAGGGAGAGTCGCCTGCGGGATACAATAAAGACCGACAAAATATAGTCAGCGGTTAGAAAAAACAAGTCAGCATACTACATATTACATTATTTCAAGAGAAAATAATATTCAAATAAAAAATCAAATAAAAAAAAATCAAGAGTAACCTAAAAATAACATCGCGGGAAGTACTATGTATAACTTTTTTAAGAAAAAATTCTAGCGCTATTCGTTAGGCCATTCACTATAATATTATAACATTATCCTTTACGGATTTGAATTGTACAGGGTGTGCGATGGACGTCAGATGCATACATTACTCATGGGAAATTGTTTGCGTATAAATTAAAGTAAGTGACCCTGATGTTAAAATTATTGGTATTTGGACTATTTGGAGGTGGTTATTATGCAACGCATTACGGATAATTCTTATATGTGTGTGTATAATTATGACTATTAATTACTTAAAATGTATAACATGTTATATTAAAGCATGAGGTCTGTAATTATTTCCTCATTATTAGTATATAAGTTATTATGTGACGGTATACCTAGGTACTACTGAAACGATGGAACTATTTATAACATTTTCGGTTTTGTTTATGCGGGGAAATAAAAAACTATTATATTGTCATTAATTTGTTCTGTTACGAGTTTTTCCAGGATATGGCTGTAATTTAATATTTTAGTATTAAAATGATTAAAGGTAGTTTTTAGTGGAAATAGAGGAAACTTGGAAAGTTTTTTATTGAGTTCACGAGGACTGCGTGACAAATTGCTTTTTATTGTGAACTAAATAAGTTTTAAAAATAAATAGTTACTAATAATTTTTAAAAATTGTACCATTCAGTGCAGTTATTAAATTTAAAAGATCACAAGATGTCGTTTACATTGAAATAGAAAGTTAAATTTGTTTCGTTGTGATTTAAGTATTTAACATTTTAATTGAAGCACAGCGGAAATGGAAACAAAATTAATTAGTACAAACAAAATTGTTTTTATATTAAGAAAATATTGTGAAATCAATGAAACAAGAAGATTTTAAGTATTGTTTTCCAATTACCAGATTTTAATTTCAGCTACACAGTGTTTTGGTGATATTTGAAGTTCATAATCGAATTTTTTTTTTCAGATTTTTATATTATAATTGTTAGCTTTAAATAAAATTTGTATAACTATCTAAAATATAAAGCAAAATAAAAAAAAAAATGCACGTGACATTTTTATTAAGCTTTTGGAGACACACGATAAGTTAAAATACTCGGATAAATAATTGCAATAAGGTGAACTTCATATTTTATCCGTTTAACAAACTAAAATACGTTTAAAACCAATCGGATTTTTTCGATCAAATAAAATTATTGTTTAAATCGATACTCGTGAATCAAAAGTAAATATTTGTACGTCGTAACAAATGAAGTGGAAAGTGTCCCCTAAAATTAATAACTGAACAAAAGTGTCACTGGATTGAAGGAGGGCATCATTGAACACCGATACTGGTGGAGTATAAAAAAAAAATGTAATAAAGTATTTTTTCGACATAATTCATCATTTTAAAGAGGATGTTTTATTAAATTACTCGACAACTGAAGAAGACGCTTACATAATAGTTTGAATGGAAATAAGTGAGTTGAAAGTTTAATGAACCATTTTAAATGTTAAGAATGTTTTATAGAGGAATTAGTACTGATTTATTCTATAAAAGTTTAAAATCACGCATAATATAAATCAATCATATTTATTTTGATAGGATGCCAGGATGGTAATAATCGTGTTACTAAAGGATGAACGTGTAAATACGTATTTTAAGGTTTATTATATTTATATTTTGTAATACAAGTATACAACTTATTAGTATTTCATACATTTCTAATTGATTATATAGGTACCAAGTGATGAAAAATGGTCTGAAATTTATGGTTAATATTAACTATTAAGTAATTTCAAAAAGCCACAAGAATATGTGTAGTTTTTTTTTTTCTGTTGGATTGGTGCATGTTATACATACTTTTGTCTACGTGTGATCAAATTATAATGTATTAAATTTCTTAAAACAACTGAAGGTTGTTTTATTTCAAATAAAATATATACTTAGGATATTTTGACGACAAGTCTCACTGGAACATGATTAAAACAATTATTTTAAATGAGAATACAATTTTTTTTTTTAAACCCGTCTTCGCGTCTTACGACGATTGCAGGCGTTTAAAACTTTAGACTCGGCCACAATGTTGAATCTATTACAATATAATATACATATTAAATGCAACGACCACGGCATATGTTATTGTATTATTATTGTATTATATGTTTTTCGATCTAATACACGTTACAGCGCTATAATATAACTCTAGATATATATAATATATTTATGCATCGAATAAGAGTAAAATAATATAATAATATTATAATTTTATATTATGACGTATACTGCCAAACTTAAATCAGCGTATAATATAGTATACTTTAATAATATTATAATTTATATTGCTTACATTAGCGTTACTAATACGAATATTCTATAGCGCCTATCTAAAATCGACCCGTTAGGTATACCTTGCAAGTTTATCATTATATTTTAGACATAATATACAATACGGCGGTAATTATATAATAGTTATAATAATATTAAGTGATTTCTGTCAATTAAGTCAACAAGCGTACAATTTAGTCCAGCAATAATTCTATTGTTATATTATCGTTAATTTATTCTAAGTGTATATGTATAGTCATATTATGTTACGCACCCCGGAAAAAGCTCTATGTCAATTTATTAGTGTGAAAACCGCGTGTTTTTATGCGTTTTACGGGGTAGGTTTTCATTTTTTCGTTCTTAAAATATTATATATATAACAGGTTTTATTATTTATTTTATACACAATCATTCCATGTAATGTACAAAAATAAAAAAAACTGCTATGAATGCAAAATAAAACGTTCATCAAGAGCGGGTGAAAGATTCAGGAAACATAATATTGATATAGTATATAATATATAGCGGACGGGACCATCTACAAATATATTATTGATAACGTTTACGTTACCAATAAAATGTAGAATAAATTTGTCTCTAAGTATAAATATATAAAACAACAAAAAATTGCGTTTGTTTTCGCTCAAAATACCAGCATCCAACCTAGACAAGATGACTTACCATCTTGTTGTCACTTATTGTCATGATACTTCTCACAAATAGGTTTATGTGCACGATTGTTGGGCCATCTAGGGAGTTATAAAATATTTTAAATATATTTGTATATATATTATTTGTTAATTGTTATCGTTCAAAGTACAATAAATTTGCTAATTTCTGTAAATATGACGGTTCATAAGATATTATTACCCTAAGACGTATTGTTACATAATTGTATTATTATTTATCTTGTAAAACATTGCACGCATTAAGCACATCTCAACGATTATTGAATTATTAAAGAAGAATGTACCATTATTAATATTCATCGAGCGTAGCGAAGAGAGCGTTGAAAAGTTTTGAGCAAAAATCCTAATTTAAACACATATACATTTAAAACACTTTTATGTTCCTACAAGGAACTAAGGAAGAATAAAAAAATATAATATATACTAAAAACAAAATATCTTCTTCAATAAAGTTTAACCCCTTTTATGTTAAAATTTTCCATATGAAAAACGTATTTTTTTGTTAAATAATTAGTATTGAAAAGATATGCATTAATATTCGGAAAAATAGTTTTATACATTTCCATAAAGTAATAAAATAGTTTTGGCTGTTTTTTTTAAATATTTAAATATTATGGCATTGAAAATATATTGAACGGATTTGTAATACCAACTATTTATTTAAGATTCCCAGTATAAATTAAATGTAAATGAAAAAACTGTTATTTTTGTACTATTTTTGATGATATAAAATATAAAATATTAAAATAGTTTAAACGGATTTTTGCTCAAGTGTATATTAAAAAAAAAAAAAAAAATGTGTAATGACTGTAAAACCGCAATTCTCAATCATAGCTTGAAAATAAAAATGAACTTATTAATAGATTGCTGTTTAAACGAAAAAAAATAAAAAAATATCAAGTGCTATATGTAAGAACATGTAACCCTGAAATAGGCAATAAAATATATAATATAAAAGAGGTTGTACGTAGTGCGGATAATAGTGCATAAAATATTGTTAAATCGTAATAAATGGTTAAAATATAATAATTGTGACATATTTCGTTGATAGAAACAAATTGAAAATTGAGTGAACCAATGTGCTTTACCGATTTGACTTACCATTTCTTTGTCACTAATTTTCTCGACGTTTCGTAGCATTAAATCTATTTTAACAATAACCGGCCCATCTAGGAATTATTATTAAGAGTACTGATTTTATGTTTGTTACCAATATTATTATTTCGATACAATTAAATAAACGAAATATTATTAGTATTAACTTTTGCTGGTTGTTACAACTATAGCTGAAGGCCCCCAACAGACAAAGTAAAAATGAGTGGCCACTTGAAAGTTAAAAGTTAAATCCTGCTCCTATATATACAGGCATCATAATATAACACAAAAGGGGATTTGGCACTATGCACAAGTACTCATAGAATTTTTCAGTTTGGCGAAAAGCCTAAAGTACTTCGAGTATTTAAACAAAAAATAAAACTTTGAAGGGAAAATTAAAAAAAAAAAAAAGTAATAATGAAGAAAAAATAAGGTGTCGCTTTTATGATGAACCCACAAGATTAAATCAATTCCTTCCTCCCCTTTAATGTTTTACAAATATTGTCGAGATCATGAGATTGTTTAATATAAAATCATTTTCACGTAGTTGTAATAATGTTAATTTAATAAAACATACTTAAAAAAATAAAAAATAAATGAACATAATGAATTGTTTTGGTCGTGAGCATGTAACAATTTTTCATTTTTATACAAAACAACATAATTTTGAATCGTATTTTACCTGTGCCATTAACTCCTGATGGACGGATCCTAGCATCGTAGCTCCCTGGACCTAAAATTTGATCAAGAACTTCTTTTTCTTTGTGCCTATAGTTGACTTTTGGTACGCATCTGTGTTGAGAATTTCCTTTATGATTACTACACCCATCATCGTCAATTCGAGTGCTGTAATAAATAAGAACTTTTATTACAAAATATTATTACATTATTACTGGGTAAATTTAATCCAAAATTATTTTATCCGTGAAAATGTTATTTAAAAACGTTTTCGTTAAAGATTACAGTATGGGCAATTACTATATTTACAATTAACGTCGGTTTTATTTCATAATTTGAAATTAAAGTATAGTTATCAATTTATCATACAGATAAATCATAAATAAATCCCTCAATCAATTATAGAATAAAATATTTTGTTATTGTTTTTTATTACTTTGATGATAACTAATAGCGTACAATAAATACTAAATTTTAAACTCAATTGAAGGTAGAATTCATAAAACCATTGATTACTGTTATGATTAAACTTGCTTATAGACAAAAGTTTCTTACCAACAATATTGAGCAAAGAGCGCAAACAAAAATACCATCAAGAACGATGGCCACTCCTTGAAACTAGCCATTCTCTGCAGTAACCCTAAAACAAAAACAAGCAACGAAATTATTCTCAATCGCTCAGTTTAGCGTACACATAGGCACAGATAATAATAGGTACTCGATCACATCTCCCACCAGACGTATGAGAAATGTGTCGATTTTCTGAATACAAGTTTTGATTAATCAGTAATCACCATTGGCAGGTATATAGGTACAGGCCATACTTAAATATAATAATGCGATGGGATGGCGCCACCCGTCTTGTGCATTATAATATATTAAATATTATTCAAGCGGTTCGTAAATCACGGTTATTTACCTAAATATGCGTACACGGTTTCGGTCTGGTTGTGTGCTTATAATTTATATATTATACTATTATCATATGTTCAAACGGCACACAACGACTATTATAGTATAATAATTGTTGTACTAGTCTGAACAACTACATGGAATCTCGAAGGTTTTGATATTGTGGCATATACAATAGTACAATATAGGCACTGTGTTGCACTGTTGTGCACTCGCACGAAGGATTAGTATTATGTTATCGCGTTGATTATATTATTATTATTATCTGAAGACATGTAACGATATTGAATACAGTTATTATTATGCACGTAAGCATGTGGCACAGTAGCCGCAGTATTACACGCGTGCTGCACCTTATTGTCTGTTTTACACCGATTACGTCGGTTTTATATTATTATATTTTTTTTTAAAAAGCGAATATAACTGATTTCTATGTATTTTGGAGTGGACGTCTAAAATTACAGTAATATGTGCGCCTGTGTATCTACGCCCACAGTGCGCATACCATTGTGTAATGCTCGGGAATAATACTATTATTTTATTTTATGAAGTAAGCGTCGTATAGGTATACGCAACGTGTTTTCGAATCGAGCCGTGCTTTACGCGATATATATATATATGGAAAAAATTCGAATCCGAAAAAAAGAAAAAGAAACTCGAATTACGGTTCGCGGGGCCGTCCGGAAAGGCGAACAACGACAACATTGTACGGTTACGGACGCGTTGGCATTTCGCAGCAGAGCCGACCCCGCAGACGCGGATAGACCGAAACCTAGTTGACCCAGTTTGCCGGCGACGTGTGCGCTCGCCGGACCACCGCAAGCGACTAGGAAGTTGGTACGAAAAAGAAAAAAATTAATGACAAAAATATTCTTTGCGATACATCGATATGGGGCACCGACGGTCGTTTCGCAAACTCTAATATTCGATGATGACGGTGAGGCATATTTTCCCCTATTTTTCCCTATTATTGTCATGTTAAACTGAATCGAGGGCGATGAGTACCAGTGGAAAAAATGAACTCACGCGTGTTTCGTCTCCTGTAAATATTAAGATGGAATATCAATTATTGGTCCCCGGGAGTTACATTAGCCGTAGATGTTCCAGGCGTATAACGTCCGATCACAGGACATTTGCCTCCCGCGATTTTTATGAGTCTTTAATTACGACATGAAATGCGTTTGTAACAATATTTCCGTCCAAATGGTCCAAATAAGAATAAATGGGTACGAGTGTTGACACAAACTTGTGCAATGGATCGTACACACCGATACACTATTATCTCTTATCTTCTGATTACAGAGTATAACTGCGCGGTGTACTGTTCCGTTCTGAAAACAATAATAGTTATCCCGACTTGACCAAAAATGAATTGACTGACATTGGAATTGATTGAAATAATGTTTTTGATTACCAGGGGACCAAATATCCTATTTTCCCATGGATAATAATATTTATGCGCACATATTATATTTAACACGTGTTATGACATGTGACGATTCTCGATTGTACGGTTTGAGTAATAAACGTGCGGTCGAAATCCATTGGCGCTGCGCCTCTGCCGAATAATTTCCGGAATTCGAGTGTCGGATTTCAAGCTACTCGAAAATTGGCCGGTGACTGCGGGTGGGTGGCTCATTACCGATACACGTGGGTATTGTATAGCGTAGAATATTATTTGTACCTATGTGCCTCCGGAATTCGTGACGTTTTGATGGAATCGCCCTGTCCGATAACACGGAAATTCGGAAGACAATTCGAAAACCTATTCGAAACGCACCCCGCAGGTCACCAGTTTTCGGAAAAGCGAACGGCGACGACGCAAAGGCTTCTGCTATAGCGTCCGCGCAACAATCGATTTTATCGAGTGGGATGGGGACCTTTGTATGCATGTCATATAATATAATATTATCATTACTATATAGGTAATCGGATTCTAAGGGATTCTCGGGTGACTCGCCCACCTGTTCATTTATATTCTATATATTCTGCCTATACTGTGCGACGATGATAATATTATTGTATAATATTAATTAATAATACGAATTCACGTGTACATAATATTATACTTACCATTGTACGCGATAACCGCACTCCAGATGCGTATATATATATATATATATATTCTAATATAATATATACTCGGTCGGAGGGTCCAAGTGTATAATTATTTTCACTCTCTCTGTCACTCGATGTACGGAAAAAAAAAACTACCAGTGTTTTCCAGGGTTTTCGTTTTTTTATTAATTATTATCGTTTGACAAACGCACGTTGCGCGCTGCCATCCCGCACCCCGGCGGACCGAGAGTCAAACTAATGGCCTTGTGTGCTGTTATTATAATATTATTTATATGTGCATGTTATGCTCATGATTATACTATTATTTTCCACGCGATGCATATAATTATTCAATTTTTGAACGCGTCCCCCGGTTTAATCTTTTCGGCCGTTCGCCGCAATTCCACGACGGATAATCTAGATTTCATTTCGCGTTCGAACAAAATATAAATATCGCAAGGAAACAGCACGTTTACACTGGTGCGTGCGTGCGGTCGACTCCAGATGCGAACGGATTGGACACGTGAAATATTACAATAATATTTCATATTGTGTGATGGCAGAAACAACCAAAACAAGTCCGACCCATGCAAGTATGCGATAAACATAAATATTTTCAAACGATTGGGCAGGATGTCGCGAAGTACAAGGGATGTGTCGGTGGAGGTGTTGTGTGGTGATGGATCATAATATTCCGAATGTATATTGTATAATTTGAGCGTTTCCGTATTATAGAGGCCTTTTCGTCGAACTTGATTTTCAGTTATTCCGTATTCGATCATATTATTATAGTAATACATATTTTTTTTTATAATGAGCCCGGCAATCATGGCCATAGGCTGTTTTTTTTTTGTTTCTAGGGGGGAGGAACGGTTGGAACGGTTTGTTGGAAACGCGTTTGTATGAGACGAAAGGATTTGTAGCTAAAAATCCCGGGCGGTCACCCATCCGCGAGTTTGAAACACCGGCCGATACGTACACTCATAGCATTTCCGCAGTTGAGTGTATGGACCGCGCCACAATAATATTTTATAGTGCACTGTATTGGAATATTAGGACGTACGACGATCGCGAGAAATTGCGAAACACGTGTCCGAAATTTGTTTTATTAAAACCTATATATTATTTTACAATATAATATAATAATTATAGACAAATACAAATTATGTATGTAATCTATACTACAGTATAATAAAGCTGAAGAGTTTGTTTGGTTGAAAGTGCTAGGAATTTTGAGATTGGAAGTGGTTGCTGTTGGTTAGGTGTAGCCGGTATAGGAGAAATAATCAGTAGAAATGGTATTTGTTTATTATTGGTTGCCATTCGGGTTAATTGGGCGGATCAGGTACAAGCATGCATCAAATCAAATTTTCACACAATTTTTTCGTTTGACGAGTTGTCATTTTTTACGGGCCACGCGAAGTGCGCGGGATCAGCTAGTAATATTATAAAATCATGGCTGCGGGGCGTCTATGTGTAGGTTATAATAAATAAACCGATCCGAAACGGATTTCCGTCTGGGGAATTCGAAATTAAACTTTTCCAAAAAAAACGGGTTAATTTATGTAGGTGGATAGGTACATATTATAAGCTCTTTTATTTCTGGTGCCACCGCTGTTTCTTATATATTTTATGACACTGCCGCCCGCCGCGACAAAAGTCGTGCACTGGGGAAAAATAAGATACCATCGCCCCCGCCCTCCCCCCCACCGGAGGACCTGGTGTCACCGGCGCGCATTATTATTATTATTATCAGTGGCGACGGCTGTTGTTTATTTTTAGCTACAAAGCTGTCTGCGCGAACGACATCGGCTGCAGTGGCGGGTAGTGCGCTGCAGGTAAAACGTCTGAGGCAGTGGCGGGGGTGGCACAGGGGAAATTGATCTCGTGTCCTCCGCCGTTGCCCCGGGCTACCAGGTCGCCGCGACGAAACCCGTGACGTAATGCAAGAGTACGTCATCGTTACGAGAACGCCGACTTCACAATGATGTATGTGTAGGTATTATAATAATAATATGGACGACAGCAACGATCGGTATTATTATCGTCGTCTCGTTAAAACACCGGTCGGTCCTATCTAAATGTAACCTATATATACCTGACGGCTGTTATATTTTCGGTCGCATATATTTTATCTTTTTCGTTATTATTTCACACGCGAGTTTTGTTATATTATACTTTTCACTGCAGGCTCGTATCACGGTTTCCTGCCAGCTCGCGGGACGAAAAAGACACGAGTCGAAATGCTGATCATTTGTTTTAGGTACATATATATATAGGTATGTGCCGAAGACCGCCTGCAGTTCCCCGGGGAACGTTGACATTTGTATGATCCCCCCCCTGCGGCCGCGAGTGTAGTGCACGTGCATAGCGTACGCTACCTCGCCGTAATGTCGTTTCGGAAAATAAATTACTATTCATATCGTTTTCAATTAGGCACTCGCATGTTGTCTATGAACAATACTTTTGATATTAAACGGTAATATAGGTATGACGTGTTGGCAACAGACAAAAATCGAAACGACTGATTGTTTCTTTTAATATTTATTTCATTCGAAATTCGAAATTCAAAAATATAGTGTCAACTTTTCTCTGATACGAATATAACCAATCATTTTTAATTAAATTTCGTCAAAAACTTATTGAATACATCTGTATAATATATTACATTATGTAGAACTGCAGGTGAACCTTTGAACATCTTTCTTCTTCCAATTTTAAATTTAAGTTTTAAAAGCGTACACCCAGGCACGTTCATACACTTAAACGTTAAACTCCCCAGACGACAAACTTTGTGTGACCTAATATGTAAATATTATTAATTATACTGTAAGAGATAAATGTTTTCAAGTCCCAGGTGAAGCGAAACATTACATTTTTTTATAAACATTAGTTCTAATACAACCATAGGTGCAAATCACCCAGAAATATTACAGCATTTTGCAAAATAAAATACATTTGGTTTGGTTCTCAAAAATATTTAGTTAAACATTTTGTTAATTGAAAGTTCGTTGTATGGCAGTTTCACTGTAGGTAATTATACTAGAAATATGTAATTACAATGGAAATTTATTAAGGACTATCACATATCGTTTAATGCCCGTATCTCTTTCTAAGTGAATGAATTTATGTGTCCGATGGTCTATCTTGTTTCATGAGCCATGCTAGTGGCACGTGATCATGATTTGTAATTATTATTTAAAATAATCACAAGATCCTGGGTGCTAGCATTATATTCAGGGTGCTAAGTACCGTTAGCACCCATTTGATTTGTGGCAATGAATACAACTATAATATTTTAAAAATTCAATGGCTATGGCTTATTTAGTTAAGACATATACATTTGGCTGGACAAAAGATAAAGTTTAGACATTTATACCTAACCTAACTTATAAGATACAATATATACCTATAGGCATTTAATATTACATAAAATAAATACAAATAATATGCCTTGCCGTATACTCGACACATTTCGAATGATTTAAATAAATACAAATGTATAGTTACTTTATTTTTTTCTCCCTATTCCGTCGATGGGTTTTGTTTTAAAAAAGTATTTTATGTTATTGTATTCAATAAATTAAACAACAAAAAAGTTTCGTTTTTGGTTCATTCCTATAAAACATTAAGATAAAAAAAAACATAAGCACAAATTTAATATGTATGAACTAATAAATTGTATGGATTATAGAATCGTGTATTTATAAAAAAAGATCTCAAGTTGGACTCAATTGAACTGCGAATCGTAGCTACGATAGCAAAATATTTTTTTCTCATTTTAGAATAACATGAAGAGTTTAGTCAATTCGACGAAAACAGAAATTATGTAATATGCATAATTTACTAGCTATAGAATATTTGTTGAATGCGCCTAATTGTCTAATGAATGTAATAATGAATAATGACTGACGCTTATTGAGTGGTGATATTCAATTTAGTTTTTATTACAGATTATTAATGGATACATTCGATATAATGAACTTCTATTGAAAACCTTTTTTTTTTTTTTTATATAAAAGTGAATTTAGTACAATATTATTATTATTGATTAACCTATTATGATTTTACGTATTTATGTGATTAATAATATGATAAGTTTCAAAGCTATTCTATTTAGAAAATATACGTAGGCATAGCTATATAATTAGAAAGTAATTTATATTTTCCAACAAGCGGTAAATCATTTACGATTACAGCATTAAATTCATTAATTCATAATCACAATATAATAGAACAAAAGTTATTGATTTTAAATTAATTTTGGTTCTTTCCGTGATAACATACTAACCAACCCAAATCAGTGACATGTATGATCAATACGTGCTGTTAACTTACATAGTTACATATATGAGTAGAACCATTCCTAGTGTTTCAAACATGCAATAGGTATGGGAGTTTTGTCAGTAGATAGGTAATATAGTTTTTTATTACTATATTAGTCTTAGAATAAACAAATATGTCATAAGATCGATTTGCTAATACAAAAGAGGAAATCAACGTCAATGTAGGTAGTTGTAAAGAAAAATTAATCATAAAGCATAATAATATAGATAGGTATATAATAAATGATCTGATTACGAATTAAAATAAATTAAATATTTCAAAGGCCATTAATTTTCTTGGTCATTATGTTTCGTTGGCAATATTTTTGAAAAGAAGATTCCACTTTTTTTCTCACTCCCTATTTGATATTTTTTCAATATAACTGTTTCATAATGAACTAAACTACTCAACTTAACAACATCATCAATCATCAAGTTCATACTCACGTGTTGATTACGTTGGAGATATATATATATTTCAATATTTAATGTAATACAACAAACACGATTGCGTATTATACCTACATTATCATGTTTTTTTTATGGGGGTGGGGGAGTGTATCAGTATATAAATTACTTAAATTTTACTCAAATATTTATATGGGCTTAAAATTTTAAATTCAGAAATAATTGTGCCAATCATATTTAATTTTAAATCAGTTTTGAACTTTTATCAAGTGTTACCTAGATATTGATCCATTGTAGGTACCTATAGATACATGTTTATATTGTGATATTGGTATGGCTTTGTTTAACATATTGAAAGATTTTTCAATAAATGGTCCGAATATTTAAGATTTGAATACTCGACTGGGTGCAAATAAAGTGTAAACCGTATGATTTTGATTCATCATGTTCGGTTTACTGTAGTCCATTTATATAGGTACCTAAAGATACTATAGATTTAAAACTGCAAACGTGTAAAACGGTAGAATGAAGATATTTATTGGGAAAGCTGCCAGATTCCACTATACAGTAGACATAAAAACGAAAGGGGTGTCGGGTTCTTCATTTTTCCACTCATCCCTTAAGCCACGCCGGAAGCTTTTAATTTAGGCCACCTGCAGTAAACTTAACGGGTTTGCGCAAGGGTTCGAAAATCCCGGAAGTTCAGGAAGCAATAAGTCTGATAGTTTTCTCACGTCGAGTAAGACCATATACATATAGGTATGTATTGTATATACACCATAAACGAAACGGTAAAACCACACACTACACATAAACATTTTAAAAATATTACATACACAAACATAGAAAACGTGCTTTTAATAAAAAAAAAAACTAAAATAATAATTTGTTTCTAAAAAAATATTCCCAAAAGTGTTATTTTTATTTTAAGTCTAATAGGGTTAGTTTTTTTATTATATTTTTATGTAATAAACAATTTTTAAACAATTTAAACACAATTTGCATCTGAATTAAAATATAATGATAATATTATATTATCTGAATTTCTGTATTAAATTAAATTGCTTTACTAACGTTGATATAATTGAATGGACTTTTGTTTGGTAATCAAAATATAAACATAAATTCGGGCGATTAACGTTTGTGCAAGCGAAGCAAATAGCAATTGAATCAAGTAAATTACCTAATGTAAATCGCTATTCTGCACAGTCTTCAAAATTTTTCTGTTCCATTAAGCACATGATTTCAACCCTCGGCCGGACAGACATAATAATATACCTCCTGTAACTACCTATAGGTAAATTTTTTCTTGCCGAATAAATAATATATTTCGATTAATTTTCGATGTAAAACGAAAAACCGAACGTTAACAACCAGTGAATGGTAAATAACTGTCGGTTTTATTGGAAAATTAATGACGAAATTCAGAGGCATAATAAAACGCGGTCGACTCAAAACCTCGTCATTTCACTCGTCGGGCTCGGCTACAAATTTAGCATACATAATGTTATTACGCGTACTGTGAACGATTCGTTTTCGATAAACGCCGCCGACGGAGCAGAATGATATTTCGATTTCGGTTGGCTGCAAAGGGGCGACGAGAGAAAAATGTCCTCGGACGTAATAGCGATGCTTACGGACCACTGGTTGATACAGTATGGATTTTCCTCTCTTCATTTTTTTTCAGATGTGCCGTATTATATTATAATGAGGCACACTGATGGTATAATAAAACCGTCGGGGAAACGCAGACGGGGCACGTCTATTTGCAAGAATGGATTTCGGCATACGCCACAGTTGACCCGAAAGAATTTCGTTATACCTCGATACCGTGGTAGGTACATTACAGTCGTTTAAACGACATTATTATATAGGTATTACGGTTCATAATATCATTACCGTATTAACCGGAGCATTTTCGTCGGATGCAATAAGACACCAAGCCCGCAACTCGTTAACGACGTTCTTCTTTTCGCAGCTCCGCGCACTCACTCGTATATAATTATTGTTTTAATTTTTTACCAAATAAAGCCAGACACGAACGACGGACTAGGTATATTTTCACAAGTATTTGCATGCGCGTGCGAACCTATAATACTGCGCAGTACCTATATAAGTTACGAAACGCAAACGGCGCGCTCGTACAATTATTGTTGTAATAATATTATAATATTATTGCGCTATATTTACGACGGTACCAGCTACGGTCGTCGGGCACGGGCAGCGCCGATACGAACTAGAAAAACAAAATATATTTTATGAAAATCGCCGCGTGTTGTTCCTCGAGCGTTTGTATCATCACGTTCCAAAGCTTTTAGCGGGGCGTGGTGCACGGCGAATAACACCTATAAATATATGTGCGCATAAATACTCGTGTGTGTGTGTGTGTGTGTTAAGCACACGAATGAAAAAAATAAAAAACGAAACGAGAGAAAAATATAAAACACCGAAACAAAACAACCCGACAAATTTTTACTGCACACACACTGTACGTGTACGCGATAGTGGTGCCCCTCGAATTCACCGTTGCCCGTAGTCTTACAGTCTCTCTCACACACACACACACACACTATGTGTATATACGCGTGTACATAAATATTATCGTAAATCAAACAACGAAATTAAATAAAAAAATCTATACGAAAGACGAAAAGTAACGGAGCTAAAAAAAAAACATCAGAGTTTGCGAAACGCGTGTAATTAATGCGACGAACGTGAGCGCCGGCGACGACCGATAATTAAATTTTATGGGAAACGCCGAAATCGTGTTTTTATTATTATTAATATCGTATTTTTTGCCCCCCCCCCCCCGCAGCTTTATCTTATCGCGCGAGTATAAAATCAAATTATTATTTTCGCTCCTACGAATTCGGCTGTTTTTCGGCCAAACCGACGCCACTACCTGCAGAGGGTACATTACACTTGCTGCACAGATTTCGCCGTGAAAATATTATTACGATTTGTCGCATAACCACTGAAGCAGCTGTGCCGCCATGTCAGTCCAGTGCCCACACGTCGTTATCATTATCATTATTATCCATTTTGGGCAGTGCAGGCCTGTGTCGGTTCCGTGACACTTTTATGTTATAATATCACGTCCGTGCGAGGAATGAGCATGCGCAGTGTGGACTACCGAGACAATATTATTATGGTCTTGTGCGAGATGATGTACCAAAATAATTGTTATCGACGATTCACCACCTGCCGAACCCAACCGAGCTGCGGGTCAGCTGATAATAGCGCACGCGCCTTTTTCGAAAACAGTCATCCGAATGATATTGTACGTAATGTACCATCGTCGTGAATACATTTCGTCCAAGTCAACCCCCCCCCCCACAATTGGCAGATATGGTTGTGCCGATGGAGAACGGCAACACGACCGTCGTCGTACGAGTCCATCACATTCTGTCGGACGGAAATCCCATCGTACCGATTAAAATTGCGCCGAAAAATTCGCGGAGAAATATATTCGTACTTGTGCACGTTATACAGTATTATATCGATATATCTGTCAGTATAATAATAATAATAATATGTAAATAGTATTGTGCATGGCATATTATATTATACGTCTCACCATATTACGCGTGTTTATAAGACAAAAAGCTATAAATACACCGAGTGGGATACGCGATTTCGTGAATTGTAACATTTTGATGAAAAAAAATTCACCCAATCAGACGTCCATTGTGATGCGGCACATCGTGCGTTCAAATGAGAATGATGTTTTCTTTAATGCAACGCGATCCCGGTTTTGTACGGTATTATTTCAAGAATATTGGAGCTGGGCTTAAGTTGTTTAAGAGTTAAGGGAAATAACGTGCGCGTATTCGTGTGCACATTTATACAAATATACATAAAATATTAAAAATTCTTGTATGGCTTGTATGTATTCAAATGTGGTTAGCCGAAATCAGAGCTATGCAATCATGGCATAAATATGGCACTGATGTCACGCCGAAAGTTTTTGTCCGATTTTTTTCAAGTTAATGTCATTATTATTTGCATCGTAAAATACAAACGGCGAATGTGTGTTTCGATCGTAACCCGATAAATTATCCTAACACATCGAAAACCGCCGATCAACTATCGACAGGCAGTTTCTTATCGGTAATGGAATTTCAACAATTGTTAAATTTTATTAATTTTTATGAAATTCGTAAGTAGGTATAATAATATAAGACGAGTAGGACAACCAATGTCATCACTTATTAACGGAACTCGTTGCACACGATCCTGAGTATAATATTATATCCTTACTGTAACATCAGAATAGCTTACGCAGTACTATACAATTATATAGTCAATAACGGCAATGACATAGGTATAATAGGTACGGAGATATTCCGATGGGCCGAGTGTAGGGAAATTATTGTTTTAACTTATAATGCATATCATTAAAAATACGTCAAATATAATATCATTGTGCGTTTCTGAAGTAAACCGTAAAGTCCTCTCGTGCATTGTCCGCATGTCCGCGATGGCTTTGGCATTGTACAACAACAAACACTACTTTACACGATATCAAATACAACAAACGATTTTGGTCGTTAAAAATAACGTCCAAACACAGTGGGTACCTAAACCTACCTACACGGTGCAGACGTGCAGTCGAAATTGTGTTATGTGCTTATTGTTCTTTGGTTCGCGAGTTCGTTTTAAATTTATTCACGCGGTCAATTGTTTGGTCGGGTTCATAAAAAAATTTGTCCGCGCATTTTAAAAATAAACGTCATAAAATCTCCGTGTTATGGCATTTTCAGGATTGACGCACTTGAATAATTTTTCATTCAGGATATCTGATAAAAATAGGTCGAGTGGTGTAAAAAGCTTGTATATAAAAACTATTCTAGCGTAATATATGTCGTTATGATTACGTACCTACCCTTTTTGCTCAAACGAAAAACTTTGTGCACATAGCTAAATATAATTGCCCTGCTTAATTGCATACAAAATAATAATTAAAATAATAAAATATTACATTACAACGAAAATGTTGATATTTATTTATTTTCTTTATAATTATGTTTTATTCGATTGTGGGTTAGGCTTATTATTGTGTATGTGAAAATTTAGAAATTAGTTATTAATATAATAATCGAAATAATTAAATTTAGACATCCGAGGGGTGTTAATTTTTTAATTTTTACATAATCTTGAAAACTTAAAATTTCGTACGAAATCACATGC
Source organism: Sitobion miscanthi (assembly GCA_008086715.1). Lineage (NCBI taxonomy): Eukaryota > Metazoa > Arthropoda > Insecta > Hemiptera > Aphididae > Sitobion > Sitobion miscanthi. Next base: position 8,663,557 of record CM017800.1, on the reverse strand, counting down.
CTTTACCACTTATTACTTGACGGGTTTACTTGTTTAAGAATTACGCGGCCCGGTATACTTGCCCCCCTGGAAATTCTCTGAATTGACTTGGCTAAATGCCAGAATTTTCAACACCAGGAAATTATCGCCAAGAACACGAGTTTTTGTGTCTATTCGGTAAATCTTGCATACGAATAATAGCGTTAATGGAATTTTCATGTTTTGAAAAAAATGATATAACAAATTAAATAATAATTAAAGCGCCGAAGTACAAAGCGTGCGACCGAGGCCTGTTGAAAATCAAACGCGTTTCGATTTAATATTTTAATATATTTATCCCGTGTAAACACTGCATTGCATCAAAAATGGGGTTTTTTTTTTTGCAAACTAAATATGGCACATTTTTTGTCCATTAGTAACACACTGTCGACATTCGCACTAATCAGGTGGGTATATGTCGAGTGGACATTTATTAGGGATTACAGGAGACACAGACGGACAAAACGAACGTACCTGCCCACAATTGCGAGCAAAAAATATAAAACAAATCCTTCACATACCCGTAGGTAGGTATTATATCATTGTTATTATGTAAAGTATTCCGTTGTTTTATAAATTTAATGACGAATGTGCAAATATTACACACGCTGTAGGAACGATAGCTCGTAAAACGCATCACGCACGCATATTATTACAAGATTGATATACACGCGAAAAAAATGTACTGCAACTTAGAACTTTGTATGGTTAACGAGTTATAATATCGTAACGCAGCCGGAAGAAACATTTTAAATGCATCTGTCGACAACATTTTAATTGGAATCCGGAAGAAAGCACTTAAACATAATAAAACACCAAATCGCGGTATACGTATAATATTGTATACATTTTTTTTTATATTATACATATCGTCCAATTATAAGTTGTATCATACCGTCATGGTCACCACTGCAGTAGTGCTTCACCGGAAAATCAAAGTTAACAATACACACAAGTCCAAAAGGAGTTTAAGTTTTCCGGAAACGCATAATAATTGACTTGTTACCGTTGAGTTTATCATATCTTACAAAGTGTTTGAAATTTATCGAGGACAAAATATTCAAGTGTAAAATGTTTATTGTGAGTTTTTTTTTTTTGAAATTATTTATCCCAAAGACAAATCGACGGCATTATTGGCAATTATAGTACACAGTTATATTGACAATGAAATTGTATATTGATTTTTACAATAGTTTTTTTAAATGTATATAAATTATAAATGCATTAAATCAAGTCATAAATATTCGCTTCTTTTTAGAACCCGTTTATAATATGTCGTATAACGTGCACGATACAGCAATAATGCAATATACGTAATCTTTATGCAGAAAAGTATTATATTAGTTATTTTTAAAAGTAAACAATAATATGTTTAACATTTTTATTTTAAAATAATATTTTTTTAACAAACATAATCGTATTATTGTTGGTTCTCTCAACAAAAATAATTATTTAATCCCAGAAAAAAATATGTTTTGTTTTTTTAATCGCTTGAAGTAAAATTTTATTATTTTCTTGTAACGCATTTAAATCATTCTTTACAATAATATTATAATTATAGCGTATCATATCATAATATTATAATATTGCCTGGTTGTATAAATTCATTTTGTACTAGTTAAACCTCGACGGACTAGATATATAAGAGTCGGCACCTATAGGTAGGTACTTTGTTATTTACATAATATATTATACGTTATATTATGTATAATTATTATTATTAGTGATGTAAAAACAAATCACGAAATTTGTAAAAAAGAAGGTTTTTTGTGTTTTTAGTTTATCATTTGTGTTAACGTAAATTAAAATTAAATGTAAATTTATTGGCTTAAAATTAGACAGACAAAGCTTAGCAAAATACGCAAACGCTGTTTAGAATTTTAAAAGTTTTGGCGATATGCGTCTTTTTTGACTGAAACTATTTTGATATTGACATGTTTAAAATGTTCATAGATTATTGTTTAATTTTTAAACTAATTTGTTTCTGCAAATATTTTATGATCTGTATATTAATTATTGTTCTATACATGTGGTATGTGAATAGATATTAGTTTAAACGTAATGAAAGTGATTGACAAATAAATAGAAAACTTTACAACTTCATTTTGGAAAGAAGCAAGAAAAATTATAAAGTATTTGGTACCTACATATGAATTTAATACATCTATTTTTGTTTCAGTAATTAAGTATAAAGTTATATTACTAAGGAAACTTATTGGAAAAGCAATAACAACAAATATTAACAAATTAACAACCAATATAGTAAAAGTATCTCTTATACGCTCTTTCGATGAACTACATACAATTTTTAACAGCACATATTACACAATATTTAAGGATAAACAAAAAATATAAACTTTTTAAAATATATCAAGTAATTCAAATCACTTTTTTTATAATTATCTATTTCCTCGTGATTGCTTGAAAATTCATAGAAATGTAATATTACTTCGGAGCAGTAAATACGCATATATAGGCACGGCCTATACAAATATTGTTTTATATAGCTAAACCTACTGCCATTATCATTATTATTTATGTACAATATACTTAAAGTATTATAATATGCATGAAAATTCCTCTTGTAAGAATAATACTCATCGCGTATTTGTTAAATGAAATGTTTATTTCAATCTGACAAGCAACACTCGTATAGTTACGAATGAAATGTGTGAATTACGTATGATTAAAAGCATGCGCTATATTGTGGGCTTAAATGTTCGATTTGTTTGCCGTTAATGTTTTCTTTAACTTAAAGTTAAAAATCATTAAAATTGTACGTAATTTTTGTTTTTTTCGGTGTCTTCTTAAACATGAAACAAGAAAGAACAATGATGTAAATCAAATTAAACGGCGCATTTGATAATTTCGATCATACATGCTGTATAAACCACAATAAATTCATGGGACAATAAAGGATAATTACCAGATTTTCAGCAAACTGTCGTCACCTAAGTGATGGGATTGTGTCGTAAGATCTTAAAGATTATATAAGATAACAATACAAGAGGTAAAAAAATTTAGTGACAAATGACAATTGAGTAAATTGCAGTAATGGTGTGAGGAATTCAACAGCATATTGTTCCCTTATTGTTCACAATTTTCAGTATAAATTGTATGTTTTATATTATTTTCATCGTGCACGCTCTCATTAAATAACATAATATAAAATCTAATTATTTATTACAAATAAGACGATTTACACGGAAAACGTAAATTACCTACATATACATTCACCATCCACATTGCACATTGTCGACTTATGATTAAATGTCGAGTAATAAATGTAGAAATTTATTTATTTTTCTAGACAAGCGTAGGTATAATATGCATGTAGGTACAAGATGAATCAGTTACCAAAAATAATATTGAAGTTCATACCTAATAGGTACAGCGGTTTTAATATTTTGGATGATTGCAATTTTAATATAATACACCAATATAACTCCGAGTAGAAATAATGTAAATCGAGTGTTTTGTACTTGTACGGAATAAGTTAATTATATTTGGAGTAGGAATTCAACAGGAGAACAGCTACATTATTAATTGATACAATAAAACACATAATCGTGATAATCGTGTTTTTAATTATTTAAAAAATTTTAAGAAACATTTAACAATACGGGTTCCTAAATGAAATATAACATGAAGTAGGTAGATATCATATTGTAAGTACCTACCTGCGTTTTCGTGTAGATTACACATTGCGACCTTCCCTGGTATTTTAATTAATTATTCTATTATACCCACACCCACCTAACACTCGTCTCGTTTCAGTCAAGTTTAAACTTTATGACATCGTTATTTTTAATTTGTTAGCAAAATGATAAATAATTATATTCGAATAATATAATAAATTATTCCGATCAGGGCTCATGTATTTTTTTTTTTGTCGAATTGTAAATTAATTTTATAGAAACGCGAGATCAGTAATTTGCAAAAATAGCTAGACAATACAATATTTAATCTTCTATAGCCTTTATATCCATACAAATGCAAACCTTTATTTTTGTTTTGAAAAAATACACAAAATATGAAACATAAACTGGACTTAAAAATGTTAATTTTATTTTTCAAGATCGAGAATTATTGAAATGTTTAGTAAAAATTAAGTAAATAAATTATTCACAAACAAATAGGCAGGTACATTTTTTGTAATAAACTATGGTCATACATTCAAATATTCAATAAAGTTGGAAGATTTGAACTGTACGCCAAACACCCCATAATATCGTACCGCCAATGGGATTTTATAGCGTATTTTGTTTTGTTTTCAAGTATATTATTTGATTTTATTGCAATATTGATTTTGCAATGCGTTATGGGGGTCGACCGGAAATTTGGCAGACAACGTACAAAACGAAGGGTTCCCTATACGACTTTACGTTATAATATTCAGTTTACACTAATTACACATAGATTTGTACGTATCGAATTCAATTTTTGAAAAATATTTTAACTCGAAGGGATTACAAATAAAGCTGAATTTTAAAATAGTTATATTTTAACTCGTAGCCACGCAATTGAACAAGTATTATGCGACTGTGATATTATAATGGTATAGTGAATGAGATAAGTACATAATAATGAATATCTACGTAATAATTTAATAAAATATAATATTTCGTAGTTTGGACCTACACTTATTTCCATTAATGAAACGTTAGCGAAATGGGTACATAATATCTTAAACGTAATCCATCCATATTGTAATTTAAAATATTACGCATAGTTAAATAAACTAACAATTGGTTTATAGATATGTTTTTAAATAATGCAAATCTATCAAAAGATTTCTTTTTAAATAAAAATAAAACTATAATTAATAATGTTTAGAAATTTTAAAGCAGTTGTTATTTGAGATTTACGAAAGGCCGACATTTTTAACACAGTAAATTTATAATATTGTACAAACATAACGTAACATAAATATGTTTCAAAGTTCTTAAGACAAGCAAATGTTAGATAATTAAAATATTTAAGATACATTAAAAAAATGTTTAATTACGCTTGAAAATGTATTTTGGTTTTGGAAAAACGATAATATCGTACAACGTTATACCCTTATATTATGACAATATTTGAGGTCTAAAAAAATCGTACTTTTCTAATTTGTGCACGATACCTATATATTACATACCATTGCAATGATAAAAAAGACGTCCCAAGTTTTACTGAAATCTGATCTAGTAAAAAACGGTTTGCATTATATTATCGAGTTCGATTTCAGGATAGTTAATTGTCGATACCATAAGTACCATCAATACCATCGATACCATAGTCGAATACATATAATATTATATTGTTTTATACAAGTGAACATTTTAAAACATTTCCCCCTCGAATATAATATTAGGTAAAATTAAAACCGCGGTATAATATAATATCATATTATCGTGTGACCAAAGCTATTATTTATAGCTCTGACATACCTGAAAAGTAAAACATATAAACGCATAATGTAAAGCATATTATAATATTTGTAAAATCATTTCTCAAACGCACAATGTTTGTGTACACAACGACATTAGTACAATATATTGTTATTAAAATGTAAAATGACAATAATTACAATAGTGTTATAACAACAGCACACTACGTGTCCGTTATCATAGCGTACTCAAATGACATATGCGAGCTACTGAAATGCGACAAACAAACAATTATAGAAGATAAATGTGTACAATTATTACCTAGTTTTTACATGTACCACATACCGCACCTGTATATACCTGATCTACCGCCTGTAACCCTAATTATGGCATCAAAGATAAACAAATAAAACAAATCATAAAAACGATATTATGTGCACAAGTATAATATAATCGCAGCCGACGGTGTAAATATTAATAATTGTTATTATAGAGTACACGACTGTTGTTGTGTTGTGACCGCGGTATCTCGACGGGACGGTTATAATATTATAATTGTTATGTACCTAATAATTATTGTCAGTGAGCGTCGTCACGACGACGAAGAAAGAAAAAATAAATAGTCGCGTGCTCGTTATTATATTAGCTACTCACCGCTGGTCGGCGGCGTCTACTCGGCGGCGGCGGCGGCGGCGGCGGCGGTCTCGCTACAACAAGAGAACAACACGGCCCTGCATTTTGCGCCGGCGAGGCCCACGTCCGTCGCTGTCCGTCGGCCGTGGAGATGTGTCGTCTGTCGGCGCGCGCGAACCGAACACGAAGCACCACCACCACCAGACCGAGCAACAGAGAGAACACCTCCTGCTGGTGCTGCTGCCGCTGGTGCTCTGCATGTATACGCGGCGCACGGTCGGTGTGCGCGCGTAACTCACCACCACCGCCGCCGCCACCGACCGGGAGTGCGCGTATCGACCGGGCGCGGGCAGCCCCCCGGAGACTGGGCCCGGTGGACCACCAACGCAAGCGCCGTCCCGACTTTTGTGGGTGGCCGACGGGGTGGTCTGCGGCTGGCGGCGGCGGCGGCGGCGGCGGCGGTGGTGGTGGGTGGTGGGTGTCGGGCGGCGGCGGCGTTCTCCGATGAGGCGCGCGCGACGACGACCCCGCCGAGAGCCTAATGAAGCGCGAGCGATTGACGTTCCGCAGAGTTTTTTTTTTTTAAATAAAAAACGTTCGTTTTATTTTCGATGTCAGTCTCCGTCGGTCCCTCCGACAACCCTTCTCAGGTAGACCGTTTTACCTTCCGTCGGCAAGGGTGGTGGGTCACTGCAGGGCGTCTGCAGCGGTCGACCGGACGTGTGTGTGAGATGTAATAATCAGTATAATTATTTAGATGTAATGTGGGTACGGACGACAAACGGCAGACGCGTGGGTGCAACTATGATTAAAATTCTTGGGAGGGGGGCTGCAGACCTAACCAGAACTTTTACCTTCGAATAACCCGTAGGGACCCACTCCCAAACCTCCATCCAGCATCAGACATTTTAGATTCTGAGCGAAGCGAATCCACGTGACACTATCGTGAGCAAAGTTAGCCAATCATAAAAATGATGGTCTACACACAATTCTGTACGCCCACCGCTATATTATTATGTTACTCTTTTTTTTTTTTCAACTTTAATAATATTAGAACACGAAAATAACAAAAAACCAACTCATAATTCATAGTCAGCGTGTTTTTTTTTTAGGGGGGCTGCTTAATTTCGAGCGTCTCCTGTCTAACCTTAGTTGTAGCACTGCAATGGATCATACAGCATATACAATTCCTAATATTAACAGAAACGATCGATAATACTATGGTCGTAATTATTTTTATAGAGTTGTAATTAATACTGTAATTACCTATATAATAATATTATGTCGTGTATAAACGCGAACAGTAATTATTACTATCGCGGGGAGTGAAAAATATGTTCCCAACCCCTATAGCATTAGGGGATTATCGTGGCTGCAGTGACTCCCTCCCCAGAATATTATAGGAACATTCGAATCTCCGTTGTCGCAAATCGTAATGACTACAACACCGTCTTGTCCGTGGGGATGAGGGATTGGCTAACTATACTACTGGGTCAAATTTAGTCCACGGCTCCACCTCGACGCGACTCACAATTTGACGATTTTATGTTGTAAAGTTAAATATAAACATGATACGAACAACATAAAATTTAACCATTTTTTTGCCAGTCGTAAACATTTTTATTTTTACTCCGTTACCGTATAAATTCTCCTTAACGTGCGTAATGTGAATATAAAGTACTGTCCTATTATACAGGTTACGAGTCATTCTCGCGCACAACATACATAATGATTGCTTCGATTTGAGTTGACATGGCAAAAATGATCACGGGAGTTGGTGGGGTGAGGGTAAAATGTTAATACGCAAAGAACGAGATAAAAATCAATTACATAGGTAATTAAAAAAATGTTGATCCAATTTTAAACCGCACCCCTCTTCTTTGTACGCATTTGCTAGTGATCGACTTCTGAGTCGAATCATAGTCACACAAGACCTATACGAGCAGATATTATTAGCTCACATTAGGTATACCTTAAAATATAATATTAAAAAACATATTGTATGACATCTGTATGCATGATAAGACGAGATATTTTTACCAACCTAATAACTCGAACAGAGTTACCGAGGGTTACCGAGGGTTACCCGATTATTATACGCGTTGACCGATAAATCGTTTACTCGAATCGTCCAAACCAGCTCCTATTGTAATAACTATTATCACTATAATAACTAAGGCTAGGATTTATATGCAATAAAAAATTGTAAAATATGCATTTGATTTACCAAAATATGCAAAAATATGCAAAAACAAATTGATTTTATTTAAACGAGAGTAAGCAAAATCGTGGACAAATTTGACAAACAATAGATTTGGACTTAAGGAAAAAAACATGCAAATGCATATAAATCCTAGCCCTAATAATAACTAATAAGTATATTAAATCTAAAATATACATAAATCCGACGCTCGACGGCCACGGCATCGATCAGCCAAAGCTTCGATTTGAGATTCGTTTTTCACAGTGGACATCCTCGAGGGCGTAATATCAGACAAATAGTAGTGATGTACAGTATGCGAAGAGAATAGGTAGTCATGAACAAGACTTCGGGCGACTTTTGGCCCGAAAAAGGGCGCAGTTCGATTTGCGATAGTGACAACGAGTAACGACGCCCCGGGCGGCTCGTAAAAGTGGGGTGCACATCAGTCACCCACATTATTTGCAGGCTCCTCTTATGCAGTGACAATATCACAATCTCTACGACGCCAATTTAAGATGTTTTATACGTATAATGTGCGTGCATATTGTGGTGTTTATGGGACGGGAAAATCCAAGTAAGTATCTATATAACATATTAGAACCGTGGTGAAATAGTGACTGCCCAATTTTATTGCACGAGGTTGTTTAAAACATATATCCCATAGCGGCCGAGCTCAGACATTTCCTCGCAGAATTATTGTGATATTTTTTGATATTATAATGAAAAAATAACCGAGCAAATAAAATAATAGAATATCGTAGAACAGAATTACCACGTGAACCACAACAATTCTTCGTTTATTCACCCGGTTGAATGGCGGGTTGCACACTACAGTGTCTAGCCCCGACGTTGAGGACTTTTCTGTGCGTTCTAGAGTGCATATGCGTGTGATTTCTTTCATTATTGTTCTTTATTCATTTCATCTTTGTTAAACATACCTATGTTTATATTATTCGAATTATAATATTTGATGGTATAGTTACACTGTCACAGTACCTATGCGTATAGAGGGACAATTTTGATTTTCTGCCGTCTACATTATGCGTTATTAGTTATTTTAATACTATTTTAATAATGTTGTTTGGCGGCATGCTTTTGTTTGCAGATCCAAAGATATACGCACACTTTTTTACACGTATATTATATTAATTGTAATAAAATAACGTTGGAAGTGTGTCGTGTGTATTATTTAACTTAAATTCTGCATACAATACAATTTGATCAAAAGGTTTATTTGGTCTGTTTACAAAAAAAAAAAAAAAATGAAGAGTACGTATGTAATTAATTAAATATTATAAACTGAAAACTGTATAAAAACAAGAATTTATTTTCTAGTATAATTAGAAAAATCATATAAAAAACCAGAGTTCGTGTTTTTGAAGTAGTATTACTGAACTCACTTACTCCATCTAGTCGTATTCTTATAGAGATCTAAATACTTTCAGTTTTTTAATATGACTTAATTTGTCAAAATATGTTATTTATCTTACATAGTTTCGTTAGAATTATAATTTTGAGTAGAATATTGTTATAAAATTGCTGAATCACTGGACACTAAAGTGATGTAAAAATAATATTTATAAACTATAAGTACAATATTTTTTTCAAATAATTCTGAATACTCGTCTAAGAATAATTTTAACAATAAGAATAATTTGAAAAAATGAATGAGTATTTGAAATATTACCTATTTTACTTTTGCGCACAACAATTAATTAATTAAATAATAATATAGTAAGTTCGTGTTTGATAGTCAACCGTGCAACATGTGTGTACCATACCTCGTTTTAATAGCTCTCGATAGCAAAGAAACACGCTGACACACACGACTCACGAGTAATATGCATTTAAATTAAAATACCTATACTATATAACAAATATAATTAGATAACAAACACGCACGGCCTATAGTCGCTCAGATAATGGGCGACGACTCCACAGCCAGACTCCTCGAGAGCGGCAACATCACTATCTACAATACAATTAAAACCTCAACCAATTAACGATGTCTCTAATAATGTTCACGAAGAATTAATAACATCACCAAAATCTCTGAAGTCCAACTACATGGTAATTAATGATAACTCACAATCTAACAACGTTTCGAATATAGGCTCAAATACCGCAAACGAAAAAAAAATATTCAACATTTTGTTGAGACAACAACAACCAATACCTTCCCCAAGCTGAATCAATAGTCTTCATGGAAATTTGCGGCATTAACCAAATAGATAACCTTATGACCAGTTCATCAAAAAAAAAAAAAAAATGTAGACCCAATAAATAAACAGTTAGCACCTTATGAGCCAATTGTCAGCCTAAACGATAAGATACCTATGGGCTATGACCTTCACACAGTTCAAGAACATTTTAGAAAACTCCTCCAACAAATTTATAAACATCTAAGATTTGTGTTAAGTGTCCGGCATTGACAAAAACAAAGTATTTAAAACAATTGAGTTAATAAGACCTGCACTCATCGACAGAATAATCAAGACCAAGATTACCAAACTTGCTAACATCCTTTTCCAAATCACGCCCTCCTCTCGGACGAAAACCGCAGATATATCCATCTCCTTCTTAATCACCCTAGCCTCCTTCACTCTTCTACGACTGTACATCTTAAATCAACTTTATTCATCTCTACTCTTTTTTTCTTTACCTTAATTTCTCTAAATCTCCAATTAAGAGTTCAACAGCAAAAAAATATATGTCAACTCAACTTTAGAAGTAATAGAAATTCAGATTTTCCTCGAGACAACAATAACTATATGCAATATATATATCCCCGACAGTACTCCTCTTTCACTCCAAGAACCAATCTCAATAATAAATAATGATACAACTCCGTTAACCTTTCTTAATTCTGGACGACTTCAACAGTAAAACATCATATGGGGATCATCACAAACCAGCATTCATGAAAAAACAATAGAAAAATTATTAGAAAATTCTTCACTGATGCTGTTAAATAACGGCGACCCAACAAGACACAGTTCTTTATCATCCATCAACTTAACAATATCCAGCAACTCAACTTCAACAAAAAAATTTCCCCAACCTCAATTATAAGAAAAAGGGGTCGGTCTGCTGTACAATAGGTTACAAGTAGGTCACTGAAATGGATTGTGTTAAATTTGAATTTAATGATATAATATCATTGTATACGTAAAACGATTCTGAGCGAAGACGGTTAGTCAGCGTATGATATATTACTAAGTATATTTGATGACGTTATTTTAAATAAAGTAATTAATTAACTAGTATATGTGAATTGTGAAACCTTATTTTATATTTTCAATCTTTGCCTATAAAAGTTGAACATTTTATAAATTTTTAACTACATAATCATTTTCAAATTTTAAATTTGATACATTTTGTCAAAATTCGAACTTTAAATGCTTATAAAAGAAAATAGTGACTGTATATTTTTAATATTTTTCAATTGTTATTGTAATAATATATTAGGAGCCTTGTATTAAATTTTCAAGCTTTTCGACCCAACGAATAAAATTTAATTGACATTTATAGAAAAAAAAACTTAAAAATTGGAAACTGAATATATTCGTAAACCACTCAAAACAAGTCAAAATATTTTAAACATTTATCGTGTATATAAATTGATAAAATAAATATATGGTATAAATTTCAAATATCTACAGTTATTCGTTTTTGAATTACACTAAACACCAAAATCGATTTTTTTCGATTTCCGTTTTTCATTAATATTTGTTTTGATTTTCCCTGCGCTTTTGAAACCTTCCGAATGCACCAACTAGATTCACTTTCCCATCGAATGAGATACAGTTGAAGAAAATCGAAGCAGTGTTACTGCCCCAAACGGTGATGACAGACACTAAATTTTTTTTAAAAAAAACATACACCTTTGTAAAATGAATACATTCATCGCTCAGCTCACAATCTAAAATTCAAAATAATAATTCAAAAACTAAACGAACACGAAAAAGTTACAGATGCATACGATACCGTTATATTTATATATTGTAAATTGAATGTGTATTGTGAGTGGCATGCAGTGTCAGATCACTGGTCTGGATAGAAGACTTTTTAGGAGTGAGCTCACGCGCGTACGTGTTTCCAGTAAAAGTCCATTTATGAATTATGAGTGATTAAAAATGTCAACATGAAATATAATTATGTGATATTAGCATATTTTACGCGAAACCTTAAAACAAATTAATCAAAATAGTTAAGCATACAGTCTAATTACAAACAATTTATTCGAAAACTTAATATAATATGTAACGCCGTCATTATGTATTTTAAGATCAGTGATAATTATTATTGGGTAATTAATAGTTATTAATCGTTTTGTGTTTATCTATAATCTAAAAAGTTATATTCACGTTTGATATTAATTTTCAAAATAATTTATTACAAGTACCGTAATATATACAAATATACAATTGTGTCACTTGTGTCTTGTATATACATATAAATTGTTAGCTATATGCCTATTATGATACTTTACATATTATTTTAACGTATACGTGTACAAGTATAACTCATTGTATAAAGACGTCTAATGTAAACCCGACACGAATGACGAGGTAGATGATTATCATAATTTATGGTGTAGGTAGGCATATTAAATATGCGCGTGCTTCTTATTTAATTAATGATACAATAAATTAAAGTTAATGATTACTTAAGTAATATAAAACAGAGGTTGAAAATATAATAACAGTTAAACATTTTGTGAAATATATATATTATTACACAATTAATCAGTTATTACTTATATATATAACCTATGTTCTATATCAACGTTAAGCACATATTATATGAAGTGTAATATAAAATGATCTGCCGTCTGCCTTTAAACTGTTAAACAACCCATAAACAATAATTGTCATGACTAAAAATTAAATTATATTGAATTATATATTTTTCGGTTGTAGAATTTTAAAGTATACATAAAATATGTATGTACCATTCCAGTATCCATTTTATTTTATTTTAAGCCGTAAATAGACAAAAATTATTTTTCATAAAATATTATATGCATTACCCCGAGGAACAAAAGTAATATAATATGTATATGTAAAAAAAAAAATGGTGCCTATAATGAAAATTCTATTAACGCTCAGATAATTTGAAACGGTATACATATGCTCATGGGACACCTCGTTATAGGTAGGTACTGCTTAATTATATGAAAACCACGTGCCAGAATAAATATTACAAAAAAAAAAACGGAAACAAATAATAAATAATAATAAAATAAATAAAAAGGCTTGCCGCAACAATCATATTAATCTACTTTAACAAAAACGAGCTTTTAATAGAATATTATTCATGGAAGAAATATTTATATTTTGGTGGAAAAATCAGAAAATTCGCTTTATTTTCCAAAAATACCTCAAAATGAATTATTTCCCGCAAACTGTGGTAAATGAGATAAAGAATTTTGTTTTACTCGTCCTGAGCAATTAGTAAAATGTGACTTATCTGGTTGTTGCAGCAGGACCTTACAATTATTGTAAGTAGGTTTTTATTTTTTCCATCGCCCAAAATGTATATTCAAACCTTGTGGTTTTGGTATATTTTATATGTATACTTCTAATGAAATGTTATAAAATATTAACTGTTCATATGAAATACTAATTAGCACGGCGGCACGTAAAACTACAAAATAACTGCATAAGATAAATTTTATCGTTTTCGAAAGGTATTCGAAAATTACAAAATACTGTAAATGGTAAAAAAAAAAATCGTAATAATCGATAGAGTGGGCAATTATCGAAAAATCGTCCACGGCCCTCAGCCAGTGTAGGTATATCCTATAATATTGTATATTGTATAGGTATTCCTCAATGTCTCAATAAATGGGTAGGTTACACACTATACCAGTCATTGATTATATGCTTCATCCATTACGATGATCTACTCAAGTATTCTTATATACTGGACAGGCATGTTCGATTTTTTTTACATCAAACGATCAGTTACAATAATTGTATTAATATCCAGTAGGTACCTATACCTATAGGTACAGATTTTTAAAAATGCATTGATAAGTCCATCGGTGTGAGCATATCATTCTTCGGATGGAGTTAATTTGTATAAGAATAGCAATAATTTATAAAATATTTTAAATAACTCTTACTATTGCGCAGGTGTTCTATACATGAGGTTCGGATTTACACAAGTAAACGTTTGTGAAATAATTATTATAAAATGGTAACAATTTTAAAATTTACAGATTTTTTTTTTCTTTTGCTGACAATCTTCATCTTTTGTCGACGTCCCACAACAGCTATTTCTGTACAAAACTTGGATGATTGAATGAGTTCTGTCGACGCTTAATATCCTCTTTTTGTAATGTCTCTGCTTACTAATCTGTTGGGCCATTTAAAAAGAAAACATCTCAACTTACAAGTCTTCACACTTTAAATGTTACAATTCATTTTGATGGGGTTTTTTGTTGCTGTCGTTGATAATTATGACAAAAAAAAAAAAATAAACATCTTTTTATCGCGTCTTTTTTGCAATTTCAAAAGCGTATTAAGATGCCTTTTTATTGTTGTTTTCACAGCCATTTTGAGCAACAGACGATCGTCATTGACAAATTGTAGAAAAAGCACGTACAGGTTAGTCTCGGGTAACGTCATTATAATGTATATAATATAGGTAGGTACACTAGAAATAATTGTGTCTCAAATCTCAAGTGTTTATAGCCTTGAAAAATGCTATTATAAATATTAAGCAGTCCCACTAAGAGGTAAACTGCAGTTCATAGAGATATAGCTGATCAAGCGTGAGTCTTTTCATGTTAATTATTAGAGTTCGTGATTTTTTGTTAATCCTCGATATGTTAAAAGATGTTTATGAAATATAAAATAATGTTCATAAAAACCCTCGAGAATTATTGCATAGCGTGGCTCTTATAAGTTCCCTCCCCTCCCCCCCCCAAGCCTGCAGAGAGGCGAAAAATCGTTTTATACGAAAACATGAACGTTATTACACAACCCATGTGCAGTGTGCACTTTAGTGCAGACATAAAAGAGACAAGAGTACGTATTTATTAACCAAAAAAAAAATAAATATATATACTTTAAGTAAACGACAACGTCACGAACATGTAAAATTACGGAATTTAAATAAAGATGGAGTTTTGTAGCCATGGTGTGAGACGCTATTAGGTGTTTTTAATAAGTATACCTATTTAGTAAGTGCCTGTGTAGGTGTATGCAATTCTAACATTATGGAATCAAAAACACTTGGTACTACGGATTATAATTTTTAATTGACATTTCGGGTCTGAGAAATACCTACTTTCGATAAAATCGTATTTAATTTAAACACAATTCTCAAACGTTAATAAATAATGCGCCCTAAGTGCGTCATCTCGAAAGACTTTTGCGAACACCGGAACACAGCACTGTTAGTGCTTTCACATTGCGCTATGAAATATGAAAAATAAATTCGTAATTTGGAGCTTTTGTCTGAATACGAAATGCATGTTTTTATTGAACTCTGCAGAAATGAATATGGACGTCCGTCCGTTGTATAAAATATCCTAATATAATATAAGGTACCTATATATTATTGCAAAACAGCATATAAATGCAAAATTATAAATGTATATAATATATTATTTGTTACTGGGTATTTGTAATCAGTGTTTATTTATCATTCGATGGTTGAAAATATATTTCCTTGGGATGTGATAATATAACAATAAATATACATTCTGGACCGCCGTAAGTAAAAATCAAACACAGCAAATATAAAAAAATATGTCATTCATGCGTCGGTGAATCAAAATCAAAGAAAAAATCATCCAGCTGTAATGTGACAATTTGATGTCGAAACAAAAATTGATGTCAAAAACCGAGTGGTTCAAAGAAAAGGGAATCGGTTGCAAAGTTTTTTTTTCATATCTGTACATTTTGATAACTGCAGCGTTCGATGTACTCGGGCCTTGTGAAATAATGTGAACATATTGTACGTCGTTATGGCCAGCAACTTTCCCGAACGATT
The DNA here is from genome assembly GCA_008086715.1 of Sitobion miscanthi. Taxonomy (NCBI): domain Eukaryota; kingdom Metazoa; phylum Arthropoda; class Insecta; order Hemiptera; family Aphididae; genus Sitobion; species Sitobion miscanthi. The sequence goes on along the minus strand of CM017800.1, from coordinate 8,647,324 downwards.
GAGATGCAAAATATAAACAACACACATTGCATTAATTAATGACATCATCGCGAATATCTCATTTCCATAAACATTTACAAATCACTAAAAACAAGTAACACAGTACGTAATATTCTGATGTTCAGTAATGTCCAGCAGTAGCAATTACAATTTTAAGGTAATTATATTTTCATGTACTTTTATCAAACATAGATAAATTGGTCATTTTATTACGTTCATGTTTTAAACTTTTATAACACAGGTACCTAATGTCACGGCGGCGGCATAACAATTGTAGTAATTGTTTTACCAACACATATACAATGTAATATACTTAACTCTGTACTGGCATACATAAATGTTAATGTATACATTTATATGTAGTCATATAGACGTGTAAGTTCCTGCTAGATACTATACAAATAAAAATTACAATATTGTACTTCCATAACATCGCATATTACCACACACGTGTTATAAATACACCTTGATAATATAGGTAATATATAAAATGTTATGCATAGTATACGAAAACTACAAAGTAATGAGAATTTTAGATTATTTTCGTGTATGTAAACTGCGGAATTATTATTATTTACTGTTATTACTATTCATATTATTTTAGTCGTGTTTTTAAAATGCCATAGGTATTATGCACGAGTATAATATATGATTTCTCTGAACAACTTTATTATTATTTAGTTGAACTTTACTAATATTTTATAACCGATGTAGTTGTGGTAAATGTTTCGAATAATGTGTGTTTCATACGAGACCAAATTTCAAAAAAATTATATTTTAAATAAATTCACGGGTTTAATATTTTACGACATGATATATTTTAGTTGTTTTAAGCACATCGTACTTAATAGCTGTACTTAGATATTATATGCGTGGTACCTATATACTGCTGTATATTGTAGACCTAAAATTATAATCAAAGAAATAATCATTGAATGCCTTTTCAATTATAAAATATAATATGGTATAATATGTGTGTCAAAAGTATTTAAATTTGATGAAATATGCATGCGCTTCAAAGGTTAATAATATACTTTAAATGGACTTTTAGTTTTTCAAAATGTGTGTTATGTCTATTGATTTTTGTAAATTATTTTAATAAAAAATAAAACACTTTACTTAAAAGTAATGGAGAATTTAATTTCATTGGTAAAAATATTTAGGTGTATAAATTGATACTATTTTATACATAAATACTATCCAACAATCATGACACTATTATGTAGACATGTAATACACAAATATAAAAAAGGTGGGTTAGTGGATGTCGCTCTGCTGTACAGTAGGTTACAAGTGGGTCACTGTAATGGATGGTGTTAAATTTGAATTCAATGATATAATATCATTGTATCGATTCTGAGCGAAAACGGTCAGTCAGACTATGATGTTACTAAGTATATTTGATGATATTACTCGTATTATGCATAAAGTAATTTATATATAACCTATTTACGTAGAGCCTTGTTTTAAATTTTCAATCCTTAGCTATAAAAGTTGAACATTTTATAAATTTTTAACTACAAAATAATTATTAAATTATAAATTTTATAAATTTTGTTGAAATTTGAACTTTAAATGCTTATAAAAAAAATTGTGCCTATGTATTTTTAATATTTTTCAATTGCTATTGTAAAAATATATCAGGAGCCTTGTATTAAATTTTCACGCTTTTTTACCCAACAAATAACATTTTATTGATATTTATAGAAAAAAAAAACTAAAAAAATTGAAAACTGACAATGTCCGTAAACAGCTCAAAAAGAATCAAATTATTTTCAAAATTTTATCGTGTATAGAAAATGCTAATATAAACATTCAGTGAAATTTTTAAGTATCTACAGTCATTCGTTTTTTAATTACAACAAAATAAGTAAATCATTACATGAGAAATCGAGTGAATATCATATGTTGTAAAAATATGAATTTCAAACGCTCATAAAAATTTAATTTGATTTGCTTGTAGACATTTTTTTTTTTTTTTTGATAAAGGTAGACAAACTTATGGGTAATCTTGTATTACATTTTCAAATCTTAGATTTAAAAAGAAAAATTTTTATGAATTCTCAACTCAAAATAATTTGCTAATTTTCGTGATTTTTCCGTATTTTGTCAAGATTTGAACTTTAAATGCTTATAAATAAAAACTGTGACTAAGGATTTTTAATTTTTTTCATCTGCCTTTGAAACAATAACCTAGGAGCCTCTGTTAAATTTTCAAGCTTTTTTCTCGACAGATAAAATTGTATTGATATTTATAGAAAAAAAACTAAAATAAATGGAAACTGACAATGTCCGTAAACAGCTCAAAACAAGTCAAAATATTTGTAAAATGTTAAAGTGTACAGAAAATCCTAATATAAACATTCAGTCAAAATTGCATGCACCTATGGCTATTTGTTTTAGAGTTGCACCAAAAATAAAAATCGATCGTAAAAATTTCCGTTTTTCCTTAATTTTTCTTTTGTTTTTCACGTCGCTTTTGAAAACTACTGGGAAATGTTTACTTTTGACCCCTCAACGTACCATCTAGATTCACTTTCCTATCAGAAAAGTTACTGTTGAAGAAAATCCAAGCACTTTTACTGTCCTAAAAGGTGATGACAGACACAAAAAAACACACACATCATTGTAAAATCAATACATTCATCGTTCCACTCAGAATTTAAAAATGTGCAAATGGGTATCGCTCTGCTGTGTGTGCAGACATGAAGTAGGTATCGAGTGTAACCCGTCATTGAACAGGCCTCTGTATTGGACGTGTTAAATTTAAATTCAATGATAAATCATTGTACACGAAAAACGATTCAAAACAGAGGCGGTCAGTTAGTCTATATTATTAAGTATATTTTATGATATACATTGCGTCTGTAGTTATTTATTTTAATAATATAGTTATACGGTAGGCTGAATTCATTTTCCCAAAAACGTTACTAGAGCTGACCGTCCGATTGAAAATACTAATTCTTATATGATTCAAACTTTGTTCAATTCGTTAAATAGCACTAGAACTACAAAACAATCAAGACTAATCTAAAACACCACGAATAAGAAAAATAAGAAAAATGTATAAGCCGTCCATGGATAAGCACATAAACACAACATAAACTCAGAACTTAACATGCTAAACATATACAAAAGTTTCTTAAAAACTACCATTGAATATCTAAACGAATTTTAAGAAATATATACTGATGCCTCCAAAAATGATGAAGGGGTAGGAATATACATGATAAAAAAAACAATCTACAGACATCGTTTAAACTACCATCAACATGTTGTGCACATACAATCGAAGCAATGGCCATGCTTCTGGCCATTAAGTTTATAAACAAAAATAAAAAATATATTATTCCAAGAGACTCGTTAAGCTTTATCATCAGTGTAAAAAATAAATTTAATCCTAGTGATATAGCAATACAAATCCAAAACAGACGAGGAGAAGAAAAAAAATAAGAACAATAACATAATTTTTTCTTATATGGATACTTAGACGCATGTGAATAGACGGCAATGAAAGGGTAGATAAACAAGCCAAACTTGCTACCCGCTCAAATGCGCACAATACATCGACATGTCCCCGTGCACAGACGTCATAAAACACATAAAACACAATAACCTCCCTAAGGCAAAACATATGGAGCATCCAAACAAACAAACAAGCAAACAAACTAAACCAAATCAAACGAACAGTAAAAAGATGGAGAAGAAACCTTAATGTTAGTATCGCAAACGACAAAAAAACTGAATCGGTCCAGAATCGGACACTCGAGAATGACACACGGATATTTGATGGCTAAATGCCACGCTCACGATCAAACATATCTTCGAAGAATGCAGACAGTGAGTACGAAAAACAAAGAGAGAAACTCGACATAAGCCACCTGATTGGAACAAGTCTATATAGGTCCAGTCCCAGGCAATGAAATACTTACCATAGAATTCGTCAAGACAATAAAAATATTAAACCTAATAGGTACCTATAAGATAAAACCAAAAATTGTGATGCACATAAAAAACAAAATTTTTTTCAAAACTTTATGTATTTCATTCATTATTTTTTTTCTCTCCTATATGTCACTGCAAAATATGTAATGCCAATGGTCTTAGCTGTCAAAGCAGAAATTTATAATTTCAAGACCAATAAATAAATGATATTTTTTTGTCACGCTTGTGCCGAGAGATTAGTTTTCGATGACGGTCGAACAGTTGGAAAGCGACCTTTTTCCGTCCAGTGGGCGGTAATGTGGGAATTCCCATGGTGCCGGGTGGTAAAATGGAAATCCCCAAATGTGCTGGGCGCGTATATCACGCGTATCCCCTGCACAACCAGACACTGAAATCTATACCACGGTCCTTACAAGACATACACGTTTGGTTAGATCCTTAGGTAATACATATTGGCTATTGTTCTACGACACTGGATAGAGCTACGCGCTCGAAGCCGATTTGGTTGGGTCGTTCGGCCCGACGAATTTATTGCGCATGCGTCGGGAATGAAAAAGATAGCGCGGGACGGGATGATAATAGTAATAAAATTGCGGTGATGTTTTGCGCATGCTCAGCGGTGACATCGGCGCCGAATGGGCCGACCAAATCGGCTTCAAGATTTTGATCACAGCTCTATCCGGTATGTACTATCTAAGGTTGGATGTTAAATCTTATTTTCATATTATAACCTCTAAACCTCCATGCATGACGCTTTAAAATAAATAAAACCAAATCGTAAAAAATAGTATGTGTGGCTCACGCGGGAAGGAAATTTTAGTCTTGAGCGAAATGCGGTTCGTGCAGCCGCACACGTCCCCCGCGACTGAAATAGCTCACTTCCCTTGCCACGCAATATACTGTTTTAAATAACGAAAAAATAACTGAAATGGTAATTCTTCGTTTAAATATCTAATTTTGTCCAAATGTGAACTTCAAATATGTATAAAAAAAATTATTTGTATTTATCTATTTTTTTTTTTTGGATATTTAGGTGTCAGTGAGAAACACTTGTGAGGAACATTGTATTGCATTTTTATTGTTATCCTTCGCCATAAAAATTGAATATTTTATATCAATGCTTTAAAAAAAGCAAATAAAATTTAAAATTTAAAATACATAAAAATATAACTCTAAGTTATTCACATCATTGTAAAATCAATACATTCGTCGCTTTGTTCAGAATCTAAAACACACTATATTATAGGTACGTGTTCGCAATGTTTTATGATAAATAAATACTAAATACTTGCCAATATATAAATATTTAATTCATATATTATAAAGATAAATTTGATATATTTTTCAATTTTAGAATGTTTAAAAACTTCAGTTGAACAAATATTTACTCATTTTTAAGCTACCTAGGTATTTGAACTTTAAACCCAAAAAATGAACAATAAGAATCCTTAATAGGCTTTAAATTATTAAATAGGTATAGTTTTTTTAACTATTTTCTCCTGTAATAGAATTCCTAAGTTGACACAATTATACTTGAACTTAAACATTGTATTATTATAATAGTATTCATTCGTTTTCAAATTCACTACATTTTTATAAAATTGAACGGACTCCAATTATTCACTTATTAAACCCAGTATAACTTTCAAAATGTTAACTTTAATTTTAAAACAATTTATAAAATAAATATATTTCAAAAATCAGTGAAAAATATTTTGTTGTTTAAATTGTAATATTAATCTGATTGATAAATTAAACGAAAAATAATTATTATATTTGCTTTGATAATAGTAAATTGAAGAAATATTGTTTATGAAGTGATTTTTATGTTCGCACTTGTTCGTAATTAATGGTCCACTGGGAGAAATGTATTGATTTTTAAGTTAGAAAGTGAAACATAATAATATATTTTACTACTCTTACAGTTTTACTTGATAAATAATGTCTTTTTCAATATTGATAGTTTGGTTGTTAGAATTTTGAATAATTTCGATAAACTGTTAATAAACTAATATAATTCTAGAGTCTTTATTTACTGTAAATATTATTGAGTTTTGTGAAACATTTTCAAAAACCATAAGATGACTTTATGAAAATACTAACTACAGGTCTATAGTAATTTAAAAAAGTTGATGACGTAAAATGTTTAATATGGTGTATCTAGTATATACAGAAGAGTCAACAATACAAAAAATATAATCTGGAGTAATATTGTTAATTACTTTTTTAAAAGGGATATACAGAAACAAATCCGATTAAACATTTTGTTTGAAGATAGACGTAGACATGGATGGCGAACAGTTTTAAAAATTAATTATTATGATGCAATGCGGAATATTAGTGAAGCCACCGCAGTAAAATATTAAAAGATTAATTGAAATTGCAACGTAGAAATAAAACACAACCCAATGAAATATTGTTTGATGAAACATAATTTATTCAGAGCAAATCATTAGAAAACTATATCGCATGCGTATAAATATCATAATATCAACAAAATCAAATAATTTACTATACATAAAAAATTATAATACAACGGTTTAGCATTAAATTGATTATATTTAAATTTGTAAAAATAATTTATTCAAAAGTGAGTAAACTAAAATATAAAAATAGTATCATCTTATTAAATATCTAAAAAAGTTATTACACATTTCTTAGGTTAGGCAAATTTTGATTAATTGTTATTTGTTGTATATTATAACCACAGACCACTGCACTACTGCGGATTGGAATTGGGTAACAATAATTAAATACCTATTTAATATTACTATAGGAATGGAATTTCGATACTTTTTGCAATAATTTCTAAATCTAGCTACGCAATATATTCGTGTATACGTTTTATGTATTTTTGAATCAGATTAAAAATATTTTTTTTGTATTTTTGGATAGTATTCAATTTTATGGTTATTTTTTTTTTATTTTTTAGTGTTTAGAGCATTCAACCTAAAAATCCGTTTTTTAATTTTAATTTAAAGATTTTTACTCAAAGACAGAACTTTGTACAAGGTTTTTATCTATTCGAATATTATTAATCGTAATTTTTTGAACGGATCTGTACCTACAAAGTAAAAATCGAGATTACGAGTGGTGACGGAAATTTAAATGAAATAGTTCTTTTTCAGATTAAAGGTCTACGTAGAAGACTTAAAATCATGCAGTTCTGCAAAAGTTTATTTATTTAATTCAATAAAAAATATTATTTGGTATGGAATATAAAAAATTAAGTGCTATATTTTGAATTTTTAAGGGATAAAAACATTTTTAGGGAATTTTTGGGGTTTTATTTAAGGCATTACATTCCCGGTCCTAATAATTACATATATTATTGGTTGTAGCCTACATGTAGGCAGTATAATTTATTGTTCACGTTATTTTAAATCGTATGCTAACTTTTTTTTTTTTAAATATTATTATGAATATTTACAGTTATATTTAATTCTTTAGTAAAAATTGTTTTAAACATAAACACTGATTATAGTTAATGACCCACCAAAGGTCATAATAACATATCGCTCCGCCTAACTTAAGGATATTTACTTTATAAGTAAATTATAGTAAATGCAATTTCTATTTTTCTATTTAAAATATATAAACAACTTTGTATCACAAGCAGAGTCTTAAACTTGGTTATTCTGAATGGTTTCAATAGGAACTTAATACTCGCATTGTACACAGGAATATATATAAGTACGATTTTAATCAAATTATATCTTTTGAATTTGGCCCCGGGAAATGTACCTAAACTTGTTTACAATCGATTGATGCTATGGGGAATTAATCTAATGGACTTTCCTGCTCTAGCTTTCACCGTATCGTGCCGTGAACAAGTTAAATGGACATAATATTGTGCATTATAATAATAATTATTATTATTACGTTGAACTGTCTTTGTATCGTATCGGGATGTCCGTGGTCACAAGTTAAAAAGTGGACTACATTTTTATTAGTTTCATAGTTTCACGGTAAATAGTTGCATAGTTGTATAATTTCGTAATTTCACGAAATTATACAATACGTATAGTATTATCACACTCTTTTTTAAACAGTTTACCTATACGTAAAAGAATACGTTAAAGCAGAATTGCAGTGCCGTTTATTCACTATTTTGACGTTACATGTAGGTATTATATAATATTATTTATAGATGGATATAAAATATCGATTATAAGACAATTCAATTGTATCGATGATCGACGTGCATTGTGCATCGATTTTTGTTTTGCTGTCGTACATATTACAACGCATTTGGACTTAATGTGTGTGCGCAATCACTGGACCTAAGATAATATAGTAAATTAAATGTATTATCTTGTTTTTTTGGTTTCAACCAAAAATGTATAGTAACATACATTGTTCATACTAGCTGGTTGTTAAGATATAATTTAGGAGTTTGAACAATGACACGTAATAGTTCGGGCGGTTTCCAAACATTTGTACTTATAACATAGATTGTTGCGGAAATTCAGTAACTGACATTCAAATGTGTCAAATAAATCAAATCCGATTGCAACAAGACAGAAAAATATAATTCACAATTGAATAATTAAACATTTATGAAACTGTAATAGTATAATATGATGTGGTGTGTATACGGGGGAACACGGGGCAAAAGTAATCAGTGGGGCAAAACTGGTACCCGAGATAACGCTCGATCTAATGATGATAAGTTATATTAAACACAATATGGATCTTACCAGTCACAGTTCTGCCTTCGAGAAAACGCAATCTGCATCAAAAAAATTTGTTTTTTTATTGAGTTATGAATTTTACTTAGTCAGCAATCGCATTTACTTTAATCGATTTGTATATTAATGACGTTTTGTTATCAATAATTTTTGTCCGGATACCTGAAACATTTATCATATTATTAAATTATTTATAGATATTAATCGTTAGAGGAAAAACCGTATTAAATTTTTGTATGGTGAAATCTGAATAAAACTAACCTAACCGTTTGTCACCCTTTATGCAGTTATTCAATTGTTGTCCCGACCGTTGTATGAAAGCTATAACTATTGGGTATGAACTCATCCAACTTTCCCCCTTCACCAGACGCCGAAGTGATCACCACCCCCTCCCCACCGACTACTTCCACCCATGATTACTATTTTTGATCATAAAACCATCTATATGGTTTTCCCCAAGACTTATGCGGTTTTACTCCACCTATGTGAAAAAATCGTACATTTAAGACAGAAGTTTCAAAATTTTGATTTTTTTTTTGAGTTCATGTTAAGATTTTTTTAAAAATGCTTAAATATTATTGAGTCTGACAATATTTTTAATATAGTTATGCAATTAAATTTTTAATTCTTAAAATATTGTGAGTTCTACAATGCATATTTATAACTTATTAGTACGAATCTACCCCACCTCCCCCTAGGACACACGCGGCCGTTAAGATAATATTCTTGATTTGGATACGTAAGATTGATGCGAATGAAATGTACGCGACACGTTACGAACCATTTGAATGGAATTAATAAAAAATAAGCGACATCTGATGAGATTTCGAGGAAAAGTTATCTCGAGATTGGAATAGATGCTTATTACCGATGAACCGGAATTAGGTATAGTGTGAAATATATTATATTATATCAAATAACATTTTAGATATTCGTATAAGAAGACGGACATTTGTTAATGACGTTGATTTCTTTTCTCTTTCAGCCATGACAATTAATAGAGCAGATGTCATTAATAATTTTCAGCGCAAATAAGAGACGTGCGTCACATTCAATTTGCAGTGTTTGAACCAAACCGATTGAGATGAAATGTTAAATAGATCTTCAAGAATCAAGAGAAAACATTATGGATGTTGAAATGGCTTAAACAAAATGTGTTCGAATTAAACAATGGACATTTAACAGTTTTAATACAGAACTGAAAACAAAAATGAATCTTGTCGCAATAACGTGTTATGATTTTTGGTTAGATATGATTTATTCTTTACGTTAATATTACGAGCAATATTAGTACTTGTGGTAAAACAAAAATCGCAACTATCTAGTTTCATTTCGCTTGTCCTGGTCCAAGATAATATCGTATTTTTAATTTTAAAGTATCGCAATTCAAAATTGATTCTGCGAAGAGTTAAGTTATATAAATTTTATAAAAATACAAAGTAAACATAATAATATGTTTTGATACAGTGTATTGTCGTACACATTAAACGAGTTATTAAATTCACGATTTAATGCAAGGGCATCATATTTTGGTACTATTCCACACCACATATATGATACCTATAGGGTATATGACGTATATGTATACATCAGGGTTTCATATGAATTTCGAATTTATACTAAGGACTTCAATATAACAAAGAGAACTTTTTATGTTTCTACTTATTTAAGCTAACAGTGTTGTGCACAATCTATATTTAAAGTAAACATGGAGTTTTAATTAAAAATACATATCAAAGTTTTAATCAAAATTCACAAATGAAAAAAAATATTAAAATATTAATAGGTAGATACAGATTTTAAAGTGAAATAATCATAAAATATCATACTTAATACAGAAAATGTATTATTATGACATGCTTCATTCAAAATTAACAATCATGTAAGCACAATGTATGAGTCGTAGCTCAAGATGTTTATAAGTTTAAAACAATAAGAATTGTTTATAATAATTTTTGAAATACAATTAAATTTAAAAGCTCTATGCGTATTTTTAAAATCCTGTATTATGAAAGTGAATTGACCAATCATTAGATTTAAATTAAACATTATCTGTAAATGTACTTTGACCTTTTTATAATATATCAATTTTTATTTAAGGTATGTAAATTATTACAGTTTAAAAATGCTCATTATATCACAGGAAAATTGAAATATCGTAAAAATGTGAAAATGTCAACGTATAAGCCAGTTACATAGGTAATGTTCTTAACTTTAAGTTTAGTAATAGGTCATGAATCTAATATTAAAGCTAACAACACAAGATTGGTTCACCTGGACCTGGATCACCTTGGGCCCGAGCGAAAAAACAAAATGTAGTGTACTGATATACTGTGGATATTGAACTATCCTATTTCGTGCGATCGTACAATATTATTTTTTTGTATATTATATATTAGCCAGCACTATTTGCTTATCGTTTCTGATTGTTTATTGTAATTTATTTTGTTATAGATGGGTGTGTTGGCGTAGCAGCCCCTATACCTCCTCTCCAAACAGGCTAGAGTCATAATGACAATTTATCAGCAAAATTCGACTAAAAAATGCTGCGAGATATAAAAACTGTTAAAGCCGTTAAAAGTAAGCTTAAAAGCCATCTACGAATCTATTTGTCATAAATGTGTTCAGCCCTCCCCAAAAATTGATTAATATTATTGCGCCTATAAGAAATCGAGAAAACAAATTAATAATTAATTTTTAGTAAATTGTTGTGTTGTTTTCTATCTTGTGTTTTGAAAAAGATAAGTAATAATATAATACCACACACACACACACACACACACTAAGTACATAATACAACATAACGTATCTGAATTCTGATTGAAGTTAAATTGATTTACAGACCCTGTTTGACTTTGATTTCGAACTTTTATTATAAAGCAATTTAAAATAAATGATTTGAAAAAATTGAATTTTTCAATTTAAAATAATTGACGTTAAAAAAATATACTTCAATATTCATAATAAATAAAAATCAATGAAAAATAATTAAAATATAATATATATCTGAGTGAAAATGTAAAGTTATTTAAATTTATCGACCTGGAAATTTGTAGAAAGTAATGTTAGAACTAATTAATTTTAAACTACTGTTAGTACTTTTCAATTATAAGTCGATGCTATGTTTGATGTTTATAGTAAATAAAAACGAAAATAAGACACATTCATATTCTTTATATGAATTACAATCCTTTGTATTCTGTAAAGACCATTTTGACTTTTGACTTTTAAAATTATGAATTAATTTTGAATTTTCAAATAGAATAATACACATTAAAACCACTGTAGCCTTAAATTGTTATCATTATAAATTTACAAAACTATTTTGCTTGTTAAAAAAGAATTTAATTTTCCATATAAAAAAATTATTAAAATGGTTTTTTTATGTCACAGGACAATGGGAACATAAAATAGAATGTAAAATGATGTGAATTGTATTTGTATACAAATTATTGAGCTTTTAAGAGGTCACGACAGTAGCTAAAATGAACTGTCATTACATTATATATGTTTCCGTATTTCATCGGTTGTGACTCACTGAATGGTCATGGAACAATAGTTTCGTTTTTGGTTAGAAAGAGTTTAACTTTAACAATGTTTTATTCAAAGCTTTTTTTTTATATAACTTATTGAAAATGTGATTATTTTTTTTTTTTTTTTTAACATGAATTATATTGGATATAAAACTCACAGATAAATCCTCTACAGCATGAAAATAAGGTTTTTTTATAACAAACAAATAAACATTTTTGAAATACGACCAATCACGGCTAATGAAATAACAAAAATATGTTGTTGCATTTCTTTAAACTATGTGCCTGTACAGGCTGTACCATATCGAAACATTTGATACACTGAGTTCACCATTATTTACTCTCAATGTTCAAGTTCTCAAACTTTTTAACTTTTAAGTAGAACATAGTATACAACGTGATGGATATTTGAATATTTCATACTTGTATAAATTACATTATATTTTAAATATTAAAATATATATTTTCAATTTAGTCAAGTTTCAGAAAACTTTCATGTATTTCACTTCCAATTTATGTTATTTTGTCTTATCGGCAATCATTAAAATTTGCATTTTTATTTTGGTGTTATGATTGTATTATATTTCAAGTTATTTCATAAAACAAACACAAGTGAACTGACATTTAAATTCAAATGCAATTATGTATCAATACAAAATCCAGTCAAGTACCTGCTAAACCTTTTTTCGTTCTGCGTAGGAGGCGCTACTGCCAGTAATATACTATTGTGAACCTAAACGATGAGCTCCTGTAAAAAAAAATTATGTATAATATGTTAGTCAATAAATTATTGGTTATTATTTTATTAGTTATTTTAATATTAAAAATGAAGAAATGGTGCACTAACCGGATTCACGCGCATTCTTTTAAATTTGTTCATCTCGTCAGATCTCAGAATAGTGATCTATTGTTATTATAAGGATTAATAATGCCCGGATTCGAAAATACTTTGAAAAATAACCAACAATCCATTTAAAACGCAACAAAATTATTAAAAAAATTACCCATCATTTTTTTGACAGACATGCAAGCAAGAGTAAAACAGTGGTTTAACTTTGAGCATTTGTAACACTAATTTATCTTAACTAAACAAACAATAATACAAAAATGAACTCAAACACGCACGATTGATGAACATTAAACAGTATACTCGAAATAAACGCTCACACGATGTAGCTATTGACACAAATGTTATGAAAATAATATTGCTTAAAATATTATAATGTTCGAATTTACTGATTTACACTAAAAGCTTGTACGATGTATTAATAAGCAGTAAAATGAATAAAATAACCAGAAAATAGAAAAACAGTGAAAAATGCAAAATAAAAGTTTCCCCTTTGAAGTATCTGTTTCATTAAATGAATTATGTAGGTACTTGGTATGTCCTAGACTCTAGAGCGCCCAAAATATTGCACACTTCGCATTGAAATCCGGGCTCTAGTTATTATCATAAATTTTAATTGAACGATAATAAATTATAGCATTCGAACAACTATGGCGTATGAGCTCGGTTTACTGAATATTGTGTGTTCAGGAAGTTTTTAAGATTTAAGTGCCTATATTGTTTTCTGCGGGTGACTGCAAAATAACCCATATCGAGTTGAGACCGTGACATTTGCAGCTTACATATTTTCTTAAAACACTTTGCTGTTTTCCAGGTTTTTCTTTACATTAACGGGCGATTTTGACAATGACCTTTACATATGGTAGGTGCCATCTATAAATTATAATAGATATTAGATATAAACACGTGCCTTTTAGAACCTATTTACTTCTAGAAAAAGAAAAATAATATATCATTGTAAAAAAAAAATATTATTATATATTTCACAATGTCTATTAATTATTATACATTTAGATATGATATAATAATGCCATTACCTCTAATTTTTTCAATGCAATTATGCTTTTGGTAAATTATACCATCAGTATAAAGTTAGAACACTATTTCTAATCAATTGACTTATTCATTTAACAATATATTATTATATTATTTAAAATCAATTTGTTAGAGTTGTGGGGAAATATTGTGTTATTTTTTAAAGTAGGTATGTATGTTGTATGGTACTGTACAGTATCTGTGGGATTTATTTGGCAAGTTGGTCAGTCGCTATTGGGTTAGGTTGTTTGTCTACATATTCCCAGCAACATTCGGTTATAGCAGCATTTGAAAAAAAAAGATCGTTATAAAAAATATGCAATGCAACAAATGTTATATTAAACTAAGCTGTTCTATGTTGCGGGTACATCATACTCGTAATATTATAATGTAACTGATAAGCCGTTAAAATGCAATTTATTTTGCGATTAAACGTAAACGCGTGTCGTCCTTTTTTGAACTTATGATCGCATATTATATTACTAAGTAACGTAAGCACTGTTTGAAGGTACTGTGAATCTATTATGTTTATAGTTTCCGCAGCCGAAATGGGTCTTTTGCGCTGACAATAAATTTAACAAATTTGTTTTCGTTAGTAGTTATTAGAACAAATATTATCATTTAAAATAACATAAGCTATATATCACAACGGATACGTTAAATTGTTATAGAAGTAATTATATATTTCCATGCTATAAAGTTAAAGGTGGAGTCTTATTAGGTATTTAATGATTTTAATCAAAATTAATTATTAGCCATTTGCAATCTATGAAATGTCATAGACAATATCATATAATGGTATGTGGTATACTATGAATTTAAACAACTGGAAATAATTTAAGAACACGGGGGATGAGGATTTGGATCGTAAGTCCATAACTCTGCTCGTAAAGATTTAGTATAATTGAAAAATTAAGACGTGCTAAAAAAAAATAAATAATTTACTATAGCGTAACAATATTATGCGTTTCCACTTGAGTAATTATATGATTGTGTTTTATGTATCCCTTCAATGATGACAGTAAAATATTTTGAAATCGATTACGTGGAAATTAGATTTTTCTTCTTCCGTTGGTAATATTCAAATTAATAAAAATACGCGATTTCAATCAATCACCTGAAAAAAATAAAAAATAAAACAGAAGACCGACGAAGAAAGATATACCTACGCATATTTTTTGCTCGGATTTAACGGCGGCGTCGTGGCCGCGGTGAAGTATTAATAATAATGTCTAAAAAATAGCGGGCATTACAATAATATTATTGTTATGAGCGAGCCCGTCAAACCGCCGCCCGTAAACAGTTTGAATTGTATTAAATTACTTTTTTTTATTAATATTATTATTATCATTATTATTATTATTGCTATCATCATTATACAGAACGACTCGAGGATTGCGAAACAGTAAAAGGTTTATATTATTCGCTGCGGCTGACGGGCCCGTGTACGGAAAATCGATTTTCCGAAATATTTACGTTTCTACCCTCCATGTCCCGATCCATTTCTCTCTTCATTCTATCTGTTAGTCAGCCCACTCCTGATCCATATACCATATAATATACATTATGCATATACATAGTATACATGCGTCCCTATCGTCACCACTCTCCTCGCCTCTTGCTCTCGTTCCCTTTGTAGTTCCGTCTCTTTCAGCTCTTTTTCCCTTCGGCGCGTTCCATCCGTCCGCTGTAACTGTGTCGTGCCGAGTTCGATACAATCAGTTGCATAATAACGGTAAGTATAAATAGTATATGCCTACTGTGTATACGTATAGGCAGTGCCACAATTGGCGGGGGTGCTGGGGGTGCACCGCACCCCCAAAAGGTCCCATTATCATATTTAGGTGGGCCTTTTCAGACACAAAGGATTTTAGATTTTAAACTAATATGAACTTTTTCGCCAATCTACAACACACGATGAAAATTGAAATTTTTTGAAACCTGCGACGTGTCAAGTCCGACATCTAATATTATTTTATTGATTATACTCATGAAGATAATATTTTATACTATACATTTTCAACTATAACTTGGCCCCAAAAATAAAACTTTATTGATATTCATAGAAAAAAAAACTAAAAAAATTTTAATTTTAATTGTTTTTTTATCAAGAAGGTATTCGAATTGATAAAATAAACATTCTGTGAAATTTTCATGTATCTACAGTTATTGGTCTTTGAATTACAAAAAAATCTTAGATTTAAAACGAAAGTTTTTTATGAATTTCTAACTCAAATCAATTTAAATATTTTCGTGAATTTTACATATTTTGTCAATATTTGAACTTTAACTGCTTATAAAAAAAAATTATGATAGTAGATTTTTAATATTTTTCATCGTCTTTGAAACAATATATTAAGAGCTGTCTATTAAATTGTCAAGCTTTTTCACCCAACAAATACAATTTTATCGATATTAATAGAATAAAAAACCAAAAAAATTGTAAAATGAAAATGTACGTAAACACCTTAAAATAATTCGAAATATTTTAAAAATGTTATAATGCATAGAAATTGCTAATAACCACCCTTAGTTGCGTTTTTGGTGCTATGCAATTTTGTAAGGCAAAAGTTTGGAATAGGGGGCCCCAAAATTTGACTCGCACCTGGGCCCTTTTATCTCTAGTTGTGGCACTGTGTATAGGTAAGTAGACGAAAGTCGGAATACCTGAATGTGTCCTCCAGAAACCATATCCCGCGGGTTATGTACTTATGTACATTATTGTTTATTACATTGTTATATTATTATTATTATTATTATACGACGCTTTTCGACAATTATTGATTCGCGTAGGTGCGTTATTTCTCTTCTACCGATGCGGAGGACCCACCTGCACCCTCCATCATCGCCACTCATCATATTCTCACACCCCCTCCTCCTATAACTGCACACCAAGTACCAACCCGCCGACTTGTAAGCCTTTGTCAAAGTTTGAGGCGCCTTACTTTTTCCACAAACACTGCGTGTCGCATCGCATTTTTCCGTCATAAACCTAAAGCCGGGTTCACAACTGCCCGTGTCGTGTCGTGTTCTGTTTTAAACGTCTTCGTGCCGTGCGTTTTTTTTTTTATCTGTATACCTAAATTCAATACCAATCATATGAATATTGTACCTGATGACGGCCATTTTATCATTTTTCCGCACACATCTGTGACCACACGGCCAAAAGTTGAATGTATTCGACTACGCGGTATCGTGTGATGAAATAACAATATTATAATATACCATACACGGTATACCTTAATGGTACTACGCGGTTCAGCCAATCGGAGAAAATAATTTTACACGACGTGGCACAACACGGCCAGTTGCGAACCTGGCTCAAGTCACACGACAAAGGCCTGCAGGTATTTGCCAGCCATATCCGACAGACGTTTAACCGAAGATATAATATTAATAAACTCGTGGAATTAAAACGTCGAGTCTTTTGGTGGTGCAAGGGCGGAGTGACGTTATTGTGGATATTTCAATACTATTATGGATATTTCAATATTTGTATTGAACGGTCTTGTAGCTTACAAAACCCTGTTCTCTGCAAACCCATACGCCCCCACCGATGTGTTCCGAGAAAATGAAATACGACAGACGTACCTATGTCCTCTATATACATACTATATTTCTGCCAAACCGATTGATCGTCTATACTTCACGAATACAAATTGAAAATTAATTATCAAGTAAAATACTTTGTATACACGTTTTATCGCACATCGTAATATTTTAAAGCGAATCGCTCAGTAAACAAGCATTCCGAATTTATAATGTCTAATAATTAATGTATAAATTATAAGACATGCCCCAAACTCGTTTCGTTTGTTTGCGATTCTAATATTATAGACTTTGCCAGACATCTACACAGGGGGAAGGGAGAAAACCCCTTATAGGTACCCCAGAATGTTTTCAAAAAAAAAAAAAAATGCTGTTTCTTGGCTGCGCGGCGTGCACGATTAATTTTCAGAAGAAAAAATAAGAAATGAATGGCCTCTGAATTTTCAACAGAACCAATGACGTGCATTGCCTACGCAGGAAATTACATTCGTATTGGTTAATGGTTGTTGAATTTAGCCTTTTTTTTGTTTTCGGATATTATGATTATTTTATTGTCAAAAGAGAGCGTCTACACAGACGTTCCAGCAATCGATAAACGTTTTGCAGTAGTCATTATTAACATAATTTGTTGTATTCGTTGGAATTTTGTAATGGTACCTACACATCAATTATATAAGATGATTAAAGATTTATTTGAACAGGACGATTGCAGTCGATGCCAGAAATTTTACCGGATACCTATACCTATAAGGCTATAACTATAAATTATACGTCATATTAAACCATTATTTTTTTTTTACTCAACTTGATTCCGTTCAATTTACTTACAAGTTACAAGTGATAACAATTATAATGAAATTACTGTGATTAATAATTATTATTATTATCCTCTCTTGGTAATTGCAAATAGACGCGTCGATTTAATTACTTTACAATTAATCAAAATGGTAAATAATTATTAAGTAATTTAATTTTATGTACCTAGGTATAAGAGAATATTTATCGGTCGTCTACGTTTGTGTCATTGTTCGCCGGTCACTTAGTTTTAAAGTGCTAAGTGTGTTTTCTTTTGCTCAAAGGAGTTGCAACAAAGTTGAAGATATTTTTAGTTTTTATAGAATAACTTTTTAATAACTTTAATTTTTGGTAACTAGATATTGTCTAGAAGAGGTGTTACATTTCATACAGCAAAGAAAAGGTCATCTGAGTTAATTTTAGTTCATTAGATGAAAGAGTTGGATTCATGAATGCGAGCAGTGATGTTGACATTTCAGTTTCCTTTTGTACTTAGAAAAATATATTTATAACGTGTGGTGAATTTGTAAAATAAAATATAACTTTTGGCTTAGATTTAGATATATGTTAGGTACTAACCATTACAATTATTTAGATAATCCTATCTAGCTCTTATTATTATTGCATATTATATATACTATTACTGTTATTATTGTATTATAATTGAATCATGCTGAAATAAATAAATAAAATAAATCAATAAAAATAGTAGTTTATATTATAATATATATATAATAGATATTACATCACATCAAATTTATATTGTATAACATAGATAATATTTTTATTTAAGGCAGCTAATATAGCAATTGGAAAATCTAATAGCCCTCTTAACAAAAGAATAGTACCATGGTGGAATGAAAATTGCAAAACTGCAATCACAAAATATAAAAAAATCCCTCAACCGCTTAAAAAAAACCAACCTTCAAACAGACCATAAACTAGTAAAAAAATACAAAGCTGAATCCAGATGCATCACTAAAAAAAGAAAACTAGAATGCTGGCAAAAATATACATCTACAATCAATATCAGAACTCACCCATCAACAGTCTGGAACAAAATTCGAGCACTCAAAGGATGTAAACACCAGCCACTACCTAACCACATGCACCATAACCAAACTGAACCACATCCAACCCCCGAAATTGCCCATGCCTTTGCTGAGTCATTTCAATCAAACAACAGCAATGCAAATTATGAGGAATTTTCTCAATTATCAAAAACGAGAATGAAAAAAATATCACAATTAACACCTATCCTCAACCCGACAACGTGGAATACAATAATATAATACTGTAAAAACTACTTATCCCATAATTATGTAATCTTAATTTATAACTTAATTATCCATTAATAATAATGTAACCACAACCACATGCTAATGACCTAGCTGTTGAAACCTGCTTTATTCTCAATAAAAAAAATAAATATATATTTTTACTAGCTGATCCCGTGCACTTCGTTACCCGTTAAATGTACAAACTGTATATGACTCAAACTTTGTTCAATGCGTTATTTATAATATTATTTTTATTTTTTTCTGGACAACCCTTATCATTTAGGGGTATGAAAAATAGATAGTAGCCGATTCTCAGACCTACTGAATATGAATATAAAATTTCATGAAAATCGGTCCAGCCGTTTCGGAGGAGTTGGTAACAGACATTGTGACACGAGATTTTCATATATTAGATTTAACTCTAATATACAACGGTCAGTCCATATTATTTATTATTAATTATATTACTCGTATAATATATTGATTTTTATTTAAAATATGTTTACAGTGTACAGTATTATTCTCCTATTTTATAGTAGAGCTTATTAGTTTAATCATACCAACGAAATAAAACTCTATGAACAAGGTTTCGTGTAAGTATACCTGATGGTATTATCAACGGCGACTTTGGTGTAGTAATAGATTATTTCATTTTACACTATTTACTACTGGGAGTTTTATTCTGGTGGATATGCCTACGGGCAGAAAGAAGTCGAGATGCTGAGTTGACTTTAGATGTCTGTTGGGTGTCAGTAGGTACTATCCGAGGTGTGTGCGCAATACTGTATAAATATATATATATATATATATATATGTGGTCCTACACCCTTAGATCATATACTATGGATGTAGCTACGGCGTATGATTTTGTTTCCGATGTAGCGACGAGTCTCCGAATTAGGTGATCGATGTGCGCGAGCGCAATGCAACTCCTCGCATAATTATCCACAGGTAAAAATACTACAATAGGTATCTGGTGACTTTTTTTTTGTATTAATTTAATACGCCATGACTCCATCCATAGTACATGATCTAATACTGTATTATTGTATAAATATATATGTGTGGTCCTATACCTTGGCTATTGCAACGATTGTATACTTGTATGAGTGTGTGATATCAGATATGACACGATCATCGTTTTACGTACTCTAGTTAGATAATCAGGTATAAATAAAATAAATAGCGTGTAGTAATTTTGTTTTTTTTTTACTTTTCACAATATTGTGCTTATGGAGGTCGTTTGAACAGATTACCTACGATAATCAATAATTTGTAATGCATTTTCATAACAGTAAACTTTTTATCTTCATATTAATTCCGATTCTGTTTAAAAACATCAAATACAAAATTCAATAATAGTTTACTAATTTTTTAGTTAAAATTATTATTGAATTTTTAATCTATTTGTGTTTGTGTCAATTCATTTTTCAACTACTACCTATTTAACGTATACTTACTATCCTGTTTGTCGTAACTCGCGTGTTTTAAATTTGCCAGTAATTTTATATTTTATAATATCTAGTGGCTAAGAGCTATATCGGTCGATGTATTATTTAAGGTAGCCTCCATCTTAAAGTGCTCGTTTGGATCGATGGAGTGTTAATATGTACACTGCAGTATTTTTGAAGTACTTTAAACATTATTTTCGATTATTCTGCCAACGTGTCTTTGGATATTTTGGGTTATATAGTTTCCACTTCACTTGAGAGCTCGAGTATTCCAACTGTCGTTGTGTACAACGCACTACACAATACTATTATTTGATTCCCATATCTATTATTTATTATTGGTAAATCTGGTATGTTTATGTGCATAAGCAGAAAAGCAGTGGTATTTGGAGTCTCGAGATACCTATAGCTACATCTGTTTTTGTTTGTTTTCTTTCCGATATACTTGATATTATAATCATTCACACGAACAAGACAACGGGAAGTCAGAGTCGAAGAGTGGAAATACTAATCAGATTACACTACAGCTTGCTGTCGGAGTGCTTTATTTTGTATACAATATACTACAATACCAGCTTACTATAATAATAGGTACTATACACACACGCGCAATCAAAAACGTGAACTATATTTAATTAAGTTCTATCTATTTTTTCAAAGTTGAAACGTATTCATTTAGTCGTTAATTTTGTGAAAAAACCGTTTCACGAATGAGTGTTGTGATGTAAAATCAAACTGACAGTGCGATATGGCGTACGTTGCGTTTAGTGTTTTATTACACCTACACATAGTTTATTATTATTATTATTATCAACGAATAATGAATAATAATAGAAAATCGATCAATACAGGTTGTATTAAACTTTACAGGAATTATTTGAACGACGTGCATAAACTGACATACTTACCTAGAAATAAAATTTGATTTCGTTTTCACATTTTAAATATTAATAAATTACTTTTAAAACTTAATTTCATAACATAAAATAGTATTTTCTTGTTCAGTATGGAATCAAATGCTTAGGTCCGAGTACGATTTAAATTTAAAATAATAAAATGTTGACTGAACAGAACGGAGAGAACACAACTTGAATGATATATTTTAAGTTTATATAGCATTGGGTACAACAATTCTAATTGGATCTTCGTCCCCGCAAGTTTAAAAGCAGTGAAGTAAACACTGGTCTTTGGAGGGTCTTTGTTTGAGTTTGAACTTTACACATTTAAAGAGAATACGTTGACGTATAATTAACACAAATATACCAAAAGCTATTGTTGTACAATTGTACAAGTGCATTTGCTTTATTTTAAATTATTAAGTCACAAACTATTATAGTCCAATTAGTTATAGCTTTAATTATTAATCAACCATATCAAACATCGTACTATAAACTTACGTTGTCTATAATGTTATAAATTGATTGCGTGATTGTACAAACAATGGACTTAATATATATTTATGTGTGTGTTTAAAGAGAAACCTTTTTGAGACCAACTTAAACACAAAATAATATCAGCTTAAAAGTGCTTCCAAAACAATCATTTAAAAAAAAAAACACTATAGTTGGTCGTTTACTCGTAAGTAAACAGTCACAAGTACTTATCTGGTATTTTTTTTAATGATTTTTTTTTTGGGATTTATATATATATGCGCAATATGTTACAGTAGCAAAATATAGACATCCATATAATTACAATAAATTGTAAATACCGAGAGTAAACGCATGCACATATTTATTCACAATAATGTTTTTGTTGACACGTCTGCAAACAATCACACATAGGCTGATTTATCAAATCATTCAAACACAATACACAGTTGTCTGCTGGTATTCTAGTCAGTAATCATATTTGATCAACGGTATTGACTTATCAAACAATCTATTTCCATACACAACGCATGTGTAATTTGTCATCCACTATGGCGCTATGCCATCATTGTTAGATTGTAGTAGATAATATAATATTTTACACACGTCAAGGAGGAGGATATACATTTAGTAAGTACACGTTATTATATAACGTGAATGATTGGGAACAAATGTTTTACATAAACAACTAATTGAATAATGAGTATCTAATTATCGTTCAATGTTGCATGGCCAATGACCCGACATCCGAGTAACTACTTTTTAACTAAAACAGATTTTCTATAACTCTATCGTACGTCGGTAATCACTAAAAGGCGACCAGATCGTTATTTTTTCTTTTTTTTTAATATTACTGTAATAATAATAATAATAATAGTTTCATGAAATATAAAGATCATTTAAAATTAAATAGCTTAATTTTCAGGATGGTTTATTCAAAACAATTATTATCGTTAAATAATGTGTAAATGTGATAGGAATATTTTATAGTCTGTGCGCCGGGAATTTAGGATACATGCTAAAAATAGCATTGTTTTTCGTTAAGAGGGATGGCTATAATTACCGACATTGATTGTCTGCAACTCGAATAGTTATACGCGTCGTCCTATTCTCTCTTTCTAATATTAATAGTACTTATACTTTGGAAGTTCAATAGGTTAGGTTATTTTACTTTGAATACCTACGCAAATACATTTAAACAGTGTTTTACAGTCATGCGAAATGCCTGCCACGTCATGTTGCGATGAAATGATTTCCCGCGTTAGAAATCACATTCGCAACGGCACATGAAATTAAATCCCTAAGGTTCCAAACAAATCGATTTCCGTCGATTTCTAGGAACCCGACGAGCAGACCCTTCCGTCGATTTCTAAGAACCCGATAGGTGTAGACCCCTTAACCCTCTCCCCCCCCGCACACACACCCACTACGAATGCGCGTAAATATATTATGCGTAATACGCAAATGTGTTATTCGATTGCACCGGAGCCACGACACGCTGTACCGGTACAACGCGTATCCAAAAACGGGAAAAACCTAACAGCACCTACGCCGTGAGAATTTTCAAACAATCCGGATGTACCCACCCATGCACTTTAGATAATAATTGCAAAATTATAATGTGTTTTGGGTGTCTGCGGCGACGGGCGTCTATTATCGGCTGCTGTTGCGATGGTTGGCGGTGTGTTGGAACTTGGGAGGAGCTGAAGACTTTATCACAGGCGGGTACGATGGACGCGATTATATAAATTCTCTCGGAATTGTCTACCGCGACAGTCAACGGATGACTCTGCGGAGGTCGACCCGATTTTTTCCCGAAAGATGTTCGCTGTCCCGAGTCAATTTCATATCCATACCAGCTGACGGACATTCGTACACTCCTCTGGAACATGTATTAATTATTATGCGCAGGCTGCATTTTAGATCGACACTTGACTTAGGAATTTGGCCATACCGAGTCCACCATCGCTGTCATCTATACATCAATTACGACGTACCAATATCGTTATTATTTATCGGTTTCAACATTTGAATATTGTAAGAACTATTATATTGTTTGAAATGAATGCAAAAACGTTAATGTCCCGACTTAAATCAATCCTATACCTTAGTAGAACAGTTAATTTTTTTTTGTTTTACGTATATCTACTCAATGGAAAACTGCTCATGTTAGAATCGACAGCGATCGTATTTTTTGTTCTATCGACGCGATAAAGTGTACAAAAAATAAAAATAATAATTTCGCACTAAACGCTGCGAATAAATTTCTTACAAGTAGGCACTCGTCTTTTAATCGAACTCACTCGTTTCGTAATGGCTGCTGTGCATTAGTGTGTGTATTATAGTCATTATTTTTGCTATCACGACACGACGCGATTACATTTATCATGTTGTAATAACGTCGGTTTACTTGTTTGTATTAGACATTAATTTGTTGTGCAGGCGGTTCACGGGGCAAAATCGACTTGCACAAAAATGTGCACCGCAATTGTCAAACACAAATAGACATTCGGGGAGACATTATTACAATGTTTACACGCGTGCCTTTTACCAGAAATCGCCCCGAAAGAGTTTACACGACGCGACCTTTTTTTTTTTTTTTTTGAAATTCGCCCGGCAGAATTGTCGGTCTACAACCGGAGAAGTCTAATAATGATAAGACGTAGGTATTTAGATAGTAATACGAGACGACGGCGATACCGGATATTGCGTCTCGGAGCCGCGCGACGGGCAATTCGATAGAGACGCGACCAGTTCGAATGGACCCCGACACGAAATGTACATAATATATATATATAATTTATATTGTATACTTGGATGCTGCTGCAGTGGTCAGCCATATAATATACGAGTTGCTCGAAATCCTCAGTCGGAAAAAAATATATAATAAATAAACACGCACGTATTGCACGGTCTGCAGTATATCCCGGTCGGGTTGCCACCGACGTCGAGACCGACCCCGTATCTTAGAAATGCAAATAACCGTTTATAGATAATATCGGATATATATGTATATATATTGTAGGTCTGGCGCATAATATCTAAATATCAATCGGGGCACGACGACGACTGAATATACTTACATATTATTATGTATGCGTACAAACATTTGTGGGGGTTCTCAGGCGAAACTCTATACGTTATATTATACAGTCGGTTTGCACGCATATAAGGAGTTTGTGCGGCGTATGGTAAAATAAGGAAAACCTTCTGCGCGATAAATTATAATATCATATACCTAAGACGTCATCCGGTTCGGTAGAAAAATGATCGCACGCTGAATAATATATGTTACACACATATGTTTATTGTAGAGCGCTACACGTCATGACGTTCTATCACGTCGATGCGGCAATGATATTGTTATTATTATCATCGTCATCATCGATGTTCACACGGGATATAGGAAATGGGATACAGAACCAAAAAGTACTGATTACAATTCATTATGCGAGCGACAATGCGATTTGAAGTTTATAAGTATAATTATTTATTTAATTATTTTAATACGGGCCGCAGCCCAGAGTACGGAATATAAATTTAACGTGACAAAAGTACCATACGAAAATGTGCGGTAGATACAACAATTGAAATAGATTATAATATTGACGCGACATAAGCATTTTACAGCAGTAAATAATATTATCTGAGTATAACGGTTTAAATAGTTCGTTGTAGACAATAAGTTATTGAGAGGAAGCTATAATTCCGATAAAAACCCAAATTTTCACCGTGAAAAGTTGAAAACTTTGACTGAAATATTTTTTTTATTTTTTTTTTTTAATCCCTTATACAAAAAAAGTTTTTTTGTTTTAAAAGCCGTTATTTTTATGTTTTTAAAACTTGAATAACTTTTTTAGTCAGTACAAGTGATATTGATAAAGTAAAAATGACACTGCATAGCTAAAGTTCTCCTATTATTTTTGGTGAAAATTTTTTTATAACTATAGCTGTAGCCTTTTTAGTTCTTTCCCACACAAAAAAATGGTTTTCTTATATAATTTCTTAATTCCGCAACAACTATAACAACGGCAATGACGTGGAACCACTATTATGTAACTTTGAATTAGTATTGAAGTATATTTTTAATATACATTTTTTTAAGCATTTTATTAAAACCGTATAAATCAAAGCACGAACATTTATATGATATTAATATTTCTAATATTTCATGTTTGACATAGTACTTATATATTATTATGAATTATTAATTCAACTAACAGTACTTTTTCATTTTTATTTATTTTTTATAAGATTTAAAAATAATTAAAAATTAATGACGGGTTTTACAACGAAAACAATTTTCGTGTGAGAGAAGTACTTCTAGAAATGCACGTTCCATACAATTTTTTTAAAATCCACCCACGCTTATAATTATTAAAATATTATACGAAATGCCCATATAGTTATATAATCGGACCTATATTTTGTGAACCGCACAGCTGCAGCTATAGCAACTCGATGAAACGTGTGAGAGAAAATAGAAATTGTATTTTTTTTTATGTTCATTCGATTTAAATTTAAATTATAATTGCTATATGTTTTTATAGTTTGTACTTCTGCCCGAAAAGACACTGCCCTCATATAATATTATAATAGAACACATATTATAGTGGCAGAGAGCACGAGAGCTCGGTTTCATAATAATGATATAACCATTATACTAATATTATTATGTGTACATACCATTACAGTAGAAATAATAATTGTTATAACCATACGAAACCGTTACCAGTTCGTAAATCTAAATCACAGGAAAACGGCCATAGGTATCATTTAGCTAGTACCTACATACCTACTTGTGTGAACAATTTTCACTGCAAACAATACAAACGTATATAGTCCGTTCCATTGGCGTGGTCAACGAGCCAGCAAAACATTATGTACGCCGTACGGTTTAAGTGCCTCATACCGTATACCTATACAATGCGATATTATGATATATAATAATAATAATAATAATGATATACAGAGTAACCCTCGCCGTTCGTCCCCCGCAGATTTTATGTCGCGGAATTAATTTCTCGGATTTGTGGGACTAATATTTATTATTGTTTTCGGTCGAATATATTATGATATCCATTATTGCCGCACACAATCGCAACGAACGCCATAATAATTCTAACATATCATATTGTATAAATGTATAATAAATAGCAAATAAAAATAATAAAAAGTGTGATGGCAAACACAAATACGGCCAACGCAAAGTACACACTGCACGTGGCGATATTATAATACAACAATACGCTTGCAGTTGTCTTGTGCAAAATATTATATTATAATGCGTACCTATATAGGTGTCCGACTAGAAGGTTATTATTATTATATCGTGATGGTAATTAATATGCATTTACCTGCGTCATATACCAACGTAAATGATATTATAATATTAAAATAATAATTTGCATGCAATAATAGGTAGGTAGGTAATGCGGAGACTTGTCGCTTTTCGCAGTTATTATGTCGTCCGGTCCCTGTCGTAATGTATCAAGTTTAAAAAAGGTGGGTAAGTGGATGTCGCTCTGCTGTACAGTAGGTTACAAGTGGGTCACTGTAATGGATGGTGTTAAATTTGAATTCAATGATATAATATCATTGTATAAGAAAAACGATTCTGAGCGAAAACGGTCAATCAGACTATGATGTTACTAAGTATATTTGATGATATATTGTGCATAAAGTAATTTATATATAACCTATTTACGTGGAGCCTTGTTTTCAATTTTCAATCCTTAGCTATAAAAGTTGAACATTTTATAAATTTTTAACTACAAAATAATTATTAAATTATAAATTTTATAAATTTTGTCGAAATTTGAACTTTAAATGCTTATAAAAAAAATTGTGCCCATGTATTTTTAATATTTTTCAACTGCTATTGTAAAAATATATCAGGAGCCTTGTATTAAATTTTCACGCTTTATTTCCCAACAAATAAAATTTTATTGATATTTATAGAAAAAAAAACTAAAAATAATGTAAACTGACAATGTCCGTAAACAGCTCAAAATAAGTCAAAATATTTGGAAAATGTTATGGTGTATAGAAAATGGAAATATAAACAACCAGTGAAAATTTCATGTATCTACGGTCATTTGTTTTAAAGTTACAACAAAAACCAAATTCAATTTTGTGAAAAATCGATTTTGCGTAAAAATTTCCGTTTTTCCTTAATTTTTCTTTTGTTTTTCTTGGCGCTTTTGAAAATTACTGGGAATTTTAAATTTTGACTTCCTCAATGCACCAACGATATTCACTTTCCAATCGAAAAAGATACTGAAGTTGAAAATCGAAGCATTATTTCGACTACTTATCGTGTACACAGACACAAAAAAAAATAAAAATAAAAATATAAAAACACACATCATTGTAAAATCAATACATTCATCGTTCCACTCAGAATCTAAAATCGTTATGAACATGTTTCTTTTTTAAAACTAATTTTAAGTCCGTTACTCGCTATTCGCACATTACTACATTCCTATCTACGTATATTATAATTATTTAGGTGCCTATATATATATATAATAACCGTATTAACGGTTGTTCATTAATTATTTTCTACTATTTTCGTGTACGCGGCATACCAGTCCATCATTCACCACATTCGAGTATTTATGAGTAGACGTTTTCCACAATTCACATTGAGATAACACGACAAGCGAAGTATAAATAATGATGTCCGAGCTTACCACGTGATAAAATACTACGATGGTGTTATATGAAAACTGTCCTCCGTTCGAGGGCTGATTTATAATTTCATTATTTGGACCCACGTCCCACACAATATTATAAGGCTATTCTGTGAACTTTCGAGTGTAAAGTAGGTATGCCAAGTATACAGACTACACTATACTATTAGTAATGTAAAGGTACCGCTTTTTTCTAATAATTTCACTACCTAGTTTTTATTTAATATAGGTGCCTACTTGTACTCTACGTTTTTTTTTTTGGTTCGTTCGGTACATTATGTGTTAAAAATAAATCTTTATTATAGACATTAATCGTCGAAAATGTTGAAATATTTCATTTTTACAAGTGAGTGCTAGACATTTTTAGCATACCTTTTTACAAAAATAATACATTTATTTTTATATTTATATTGTACTTATTATATTTTTAGTTTGTAAGAATAAACCGAAAGAAAACAAACACGTTTAAAATGTTATACTCGACTTAAAAACAGGTATGCATAAATAATAATATTATGCAATGTAATAATATGTAGATACTATGTAGACCATACATTTTACCATATTTTCGGTAGTTTTTTCTCGTACTTATAAAAACGTGATGAGAAATTAAAAAATAACATTTTTAAGGTACCAACAAAATAAAAAGTTTAATTTAAATATATATATATTTTACCCTGTAAGGTCATGTGAAAAATTGGGAACACTCATTCTACTTGAAAAAGATGATTAACAGACAAAACTAAAAAACCGAAAATTGTTTCACTGATGTCGTTTTGTTGAAACATAAATTTAACAAACCTTGGTTTTCTGTTTTAATAATATGGGTCATATAAACTTATTATCGCTGTAAATGTGGGTCGAAAATTGATTAAAACGATGAGTTCCTCAGATTTCAAAAATACCAATTTAATTTACGCTTGTTTGTTTTGTTTTATTTGTATTGCATACTTGTATCAAAAGTATAATATTGTGATAATAATAATCCTATGGTAATTATAGTCAATACGTAGTAATTTAGATTAAAATCGTTGAATATTTTACCTTTTGCTTGAGGATTACGAATAATTAATCTCTTTTATTCTGCATGAAAATATTCTATATTTTGTTGTAGGTATCAATATCAAAATATTTAATTTGATTAGGTATCTAGTTTCATTTACCATTTATTATTACCTCCGCACATAAATAACATACTATAGTTATGTCATATGTGTAGCGTGCGGCTTAATATAAATTATTTGTCTTCGTAGAGAAGTTAAGGAAGTCTATATTTAATTTATCTCAAAAGTTATAGAAACGTCCCTATTATTAACCTGCACAGACCATTACGGCAAAGTCTATTTTATCATTTTATGGAATACCTTCCTGCCTCAGTAGCTGACGATATTATATCATCATCGTTTCAAACTTTTGTTTCGACAAATAATCCGTATTTCACTCTAACGACTTTGCAACATTTTCACGTCTAACATTTAATGATGAAAAAATGATGAAAGGGTCTGTACGCACTGTACAGCTTAATTTTTTGTGAACAATTAAAATGTCTATAAAACGAGTGTACAATGCACCGTGTGGGCGATCGCTTTGATGTTATAGCGATTAGTTTCAATCCTTTCGTTCGTACCTACATTATTTAACTTTTTAATTTAATCTAATATTTATATTATGCAGCAATAATTATATAGTGTATGGTCATGACGTGTGTGACTGACTATTTATTATTTTCTATGTTTTTTTTAAATCGTGAAATATTTTTTTATTTTTTATGAAACTCTCAAACTCGATTCTACCGAATATACTCTATAATCATAGCAATCTATAGACAATAATTGACATTAACATGTATAGATAATATAGATAGTGCTTGAAAATGTGTATTTATTTAATCTTATTATAATTTATTTTATTATTACTTATGTATCGTTTGGCACAATCATCAAATTGATGATCTTAAAAAACTTAATACAAAAATAAGTACCTATAACAATTAACAAGTCAAAAATTAAAAAAAATATGTATATTTAAACCCAAAATTAATCGTATTATTATTATTTGATATGACTCAAGTCACCAGTATTTATAAAAAAAAAATCGATATAAAAATTAACCATATTTTGGGTTAGTCGAGTATAACTAACGAATTTCAAATATAATGATTTCGTTGAATTGTGAACTAAATTAAAACTTAATAACATCATAGGGCGCATGTTGGGGAAGGGTTAGGTCCTCCCCTTAAGTATTAGCCTGATTTGAGGGCAAACAAAAAAAAAATCAATTCATGTATAGGTAATCCTATAAACTTTAAGTCATCATAGTTCCGCCACTACATAATAGGTACCTATTATACGTCCTATTAACATAAGTTGAACTTCACGTACATCTTTGACCACTAACTTAACATGAGATATTTAATACTTACCTATAAGTACACCTACATACTTACTTAACAATTAGGGACTGTATAATATTATAATCATTTGAAAGAAAAACGTACTAAAATAATACTATTATATTATAATACTGTAATTTTGATTACAAACATTTGTTAAACGGTAAATAGTTTTGCCGTACAAAGCTGTTAATTATATATCGCTATGGTTCACGCAACCAAAACTTTTTAATAACATGTCCCATTAATATTATTCAACGAACGGAGTTTGTATTAAATTTACGCGGTAGTGATTTTTAATTGATAAAAACGAGTGTGATGTGGGTGGGAATGTATTAATTATTTTTTTTATAATATATTGTTAGACTTTGTCAACACCCAAGTTTTGTTTATAACTTTTTTTGGTCGTTAATGCTCAATAATGACTTTGAATAATTATACACCTACTCCTCATCTTCGTGAATTGAGTGATTAATACTATAGTATTTATACCTAGTCTGGGTTTTAGTGGAGCATAAATTTTAATCTGCTCGAAGTCGTTTTCAAATTATATTAATGTGTCATTACCTGATTTAAATAATACAGAAATAATTTAATATTATAATTTTTTCACGTCGAAATGAACCATGCTAGGCGCTTACAATATAGTTATTGTATTCTTTTAAGTAAGTAATATTTTATCTTATCAAGATTTTATTTATCTTTTTTTTAATTTCACATTTCATTTTTTGTTTATCTCGCCATTAATAATTTGTATTATTTAATTAAAATTAGAATTAATTTTATTGTTATATTCCACCATGAGAATTTAATATGCGCTAATATTAACATTATTCGGAAAAACTCATCTTACTAAATGATTCTGTTCAGCGTGCGATATAAAACTAAAAACGGATGTCTATACCTAATAATATAATTTTTTATTTGATACTTTTGAAAACAAGCTTACATGCTTACTGTTATTATCGTTCTTTGAGCACAAAGTGTATTGTATTAAAAACTATAATGGCACTAATATTTTAGATACAATTATTTTGTTTTAATTTAATATTCATTTGTAATGCATAAAATAAAATAAAA
Source organism: Sitobion miscanthi (assembly GCA_008086715.1). Lineage (NCBI taxonomy): Eukaryota > Metazoa > Arthropoda > Insecta > Hemiptera > Aphididae > Sitobion > Sitobion miscanthi. Next base: position 8,614,661 of record CM017800.1, on the reverse strand, counting down.
TTTATAATTCCTGAACATTATTTTCATGATTGAATTATAATGTCTGCACAGATGATATTGTATTGTTTAAACTTAAACACATTTTGATTATTGTTTATTTAATACGTAAAACGTACAATAACTATTATTATATAAAAAGTTTAATAAATAATTGTTGTATTCTAATTAAAATCTTGCAATATAGATATTTACATTTACAATACGGCTGCAGTATACCTATATTAGTTAGTGTATTATTATATTTACCTTACATCTTAAGACATTTTAATTGAATTTTACTTAATGAAGAATTTCAAACGCTTTATTATGATGACAGGGACTATATTTTCTTGGAATTCTATACAATTTATCGACATAATTCATCGTTTTATTGTTTCACAAAATAATATAATAATAAAATGCAGATAGGTATGCATATCAAAATGAAACATTTTAAGTATTTGTTTGGAAGCATATTTTCTTTAAGCTATCTATTATTGAAAGTTACAATAACAGTTGTAACTTGTATTATAAAATATTGAAATTAATTTTATTAGAATATTCAAACTACTATAATAGTAATCACTAATACATTGTCTGTTTAAGATTGATTAGAAGTACAAAACCTATTATGAAATTGTAAATTGTATAATATAATTTAAAATATTATATATTATATTTGTATTTATTTTTTTTTTAGCTTCGACCACAGTGATTATTATATAGCTATAGTTACTGAGTAATATCATATAAAGACTACAATACTAAATATAATATACCACGCCTTTTCAAATGAATATAATATAGTGATAAGTGTACCTACCAATACATTTTTATATTAAATCTTGAAAATATCTTTACATATAGCTTAATGGATAATGATAATATTCCAAATACACCAACTTAGAAATAACAAAAAATATTATGTACTTTGAATCAACATCAACGCATGCAAACAAATAATTCAAAAGTACCTTCTCAATTAATTATAATATAGCTATATAATATTACTCACATTACACTATAATATATACACCCACTGTTATATGCCTACTATTATGTTTAATATCTACATCGAACTGTATTGTATTCTGTTTTATCATTTATATTATAATTTAAATATTGACATTTAAGATTCAACTGAAAAATATAAACAGATTTATCAAGCTGATGTTCGCATCACGAATATTGCCACCTAAGTATTATATTAACGTTTGGTATGCCCATACTTAGCCACTTGTGGTTTGGTTATTAAAATATATCCTTCAGGGAACTTAAATTGAATAATAAACGATTTCATCTTTCCATTTTAACAAAACCACTCAAGGCGCCGCAAATAATTCGGTTGACTTGACGTATATTGGAAATTACTTAAATCGTTTTTGCCTTCTCGAAGAGGAGGGTCTCCCTCGGCTCTCGAATGGTATATAGGTTCTGCAGGTTATTCATCACATGCAGTTATATATTATTATACACCTAATATCTCTAAAAAATAAATCGAGAAAAAGGTAAATACGTGGTAAGTGATTATTTATTAAATCAATAATATTATAATACCTGCAGCTAGTTCACGATCAAGATTTTCTATAATATTATAATATATTACGACTTATGAGCATCGTGAGCGCGAATATCAAACAATACAATTTTGCAGATAAAAATAATATTTTGTTGGCTCATTCGTACCTACTTACGTTATTGACGTGTTTCATTTAACAGCCTTAATTGTATTTTACCGTATAACGTAAAATCCTAACATTAAACCTTGTGCTTACATAGGTATTAACTTGAATAACAAAATATTAAACATTTTTCCATTTTTTATCCAATCTTCTCAAATCTTTTAGGAATTTCACAATATTAACATGTTTGGACTACGTTCTTTGTATAATTTATAACCGATTGAATGCCCCAAACGACACTTTAGAAGCACTTTCCCCAACTCAGAAGTGTTTCCTTAAAAAAACACATAGTCATACACTTATACACTTCCTCTTGTGCCCATAACTCAGTCGTTGTACTGAGATTCTAAAAGAACATTTATTTTGGACATCTTACTAAATACATTTTACTACATTTATACATCATTATAAGATTTCTAGATAAAATACTTTTAAATTTGTATTTTTTTCAATCCGTCTAAATGTCTACATTTATAATAATATTTAAAATAATAACAATTTATTCTTTTTTTTTGAAACTGTATTCGGAGAATTATTAGATACCTACCTCTGTTTGAGTTTATTTTTTCTGTCTACTGATCGTCCTAAGTTATGCAAATAAATTATGAACGTACTCTATGTAAGTAAAATGTATTTGTTTCTGATTTAGAGTATACTTATATGCAATAAACTACAGCAACTAATTTGGTTACATAATTAAATATATTAACTATTTAAATTTTAACTAAAAGGCTATAAACAAAATCACTTCACTATAATCAGTACCTAATCAACAACCCAATATTTTATATTTAATTCAAATGTTGTAGGTATGATGCCTATTATCTATTTTAGGTAACACATAGTACAAAATATAGACAATAGCTAATACAAATTATAATAAATAATGAAAATTCTTGATCATATTAGATTCTCTTTTTCATAATATTATATTTTAATATTAGGCCAATTATATTACATTTTATTTTTATTTCAATTCCACGACTGCACTATTGCAGTGTTATTGCCTGTCGGATAATAAAACCACAGGGATAATCGATTTTTTTTTTATATATTCACTTTCAAGTGAAAAAGTAATACTCCGACTAGTTTCCAAAGCAATAAAAGACGACTTTCCAATTTCCCAAACTATACGATAAAAGAAAATATAATACACGCGCCGACCATACGTGAAATGTGTTCATTTTATTCGTATATTCAAATTGTTCATGCGAACGTTACGATCAAAAATGAAAATGTTATTCGTATTCGTTACAAGATACGTTGTACCTATATAATATGTATTGGATTCGAGGCTGCCACGAGTCGTATGGGACACGACAAGAGATCTGAAAACGGAAAAGTCAGAGACGTTATACAATTATATTATTATAATATTTATTTATGAATATATTAAGGGCGAATCCTTTTGAAATTCAATAATAATAATATGTCCCCGCCGTATGGGATAAAACGACGGTACGCTTTATCGACACTTTTTTCTTATACGTGTATTTATTTTTATCACAGTTTTGGGAATCGAAAATAATGTTCTACCGTCATACAACCATAGGGCACGATGTTGCTGCGCAGATATTATTGATTGAAATCCTGCAGGCGACTAATAGAAATAAAAATACTGATTTTATCCCGAACGAATTCCGGCGAAGCGAATACGAATATATGATATACAGTATTTTATTGATATTGAAACTATACGACAGCAGTGATATTTTAGGTACTACGCGTTGCGCATTGAATATCATTTATGTCCAACGTCCTTATCGAATATTTGACAAAAAGTATAGAATATTATATTGTTGCACTCAGAGTATACGCGTACCATACGATTTTTACCGATTTTCATTTACTATAGTTTGTGATGTACGTTCGTAGGCATAGGTACGATTTCTGACAGTCCAAGCACGCTGGTCATTGCAATATATTCCGGGCCAGTTGAAAATTATCGATAACTCGTCGAATGCATTGTTTTTTGTTTTAAAATATGTTTTGTTAAAATATATTCGTCCAAATTATGCAATTCGGTATGTGGACTTGTTGCATTGGAACTGTGAACAAATTATTCAAGAAATGCATTTTATCGTATTCAAATGACAGTCCGGTGATTCGTGACACTGTACCTACTCGCAGTTGTTCGGACAAACCCGTTTTTATACTATACGCCTAAATATATTTTAGGCAAAAGGAGACATTTTGTTTGTTCAACTAAGTAATCATGTCAAGTCGAATTGTTTACATTCAATGACTTTCAGTTGTTAACATTTAAATCCTAATTATTAAAATATATATCTAATTGAACTATAATGGCGATTTCATTTATCTCGGGCATTGAAGGTCAGAGTGTCATATTAGAAGATTGCGTTCTTGACATTACTAGTAACGGTGATAAAATATAATGACAACAAGCAGTTTTTATTGGGAAGAGTTATGGACAGAGCCAATACTTAGTCAATATTTATAAAAATTATTTAATTTATAATTATTTTTTTTTAATTGAAAGATGTTTTTGTTAGTGGTCCAATTATAATTCACAATTTATCTTTAATACAAAACACGATAAGTACAATTCCAAAAAACAATTTCAGTAATTCAAAAAAGTTGGGATGGCAAAAATTAATTACAAACATTTTTAAATTAAAATTGTTTCAATTAAAACGATAGCACAATCTTGAGGAAAAGTTTTTGTAAAAACGATTATAATATTATAAACTATAATGTTCGGCTAATATCGAAAATGTCATCTGAAAGGTAAATAGAAAAAGAGTTGTTTAAAGAATTTCCTATCTAAATATTGATGCCTTTTATACTCGATAAGGCTAAAATGCTATATCATATAATCATATATTTTTTACGTATTCGTTTTTACATGTTTCCCTATTATAGTAATATTGTATTGTAATTAATAAAGTTCCATGACTGGGAATTGGAAGTTATAACGTATAAATCATCCTGTTCAATATATATTAATACATACATACATATATATATTTAATCTTGTTAATTGGAAGCTAAATATATTTAATATGTAGATAAATACCTATTTGCAGAATTAATTAATCCAAATAATCAATTGTTTATGTTTTTAAAAGAGTGAATGTAAACATATTTTGCGGTGACCAAGAATGCATACAAGGACACAATAGGTAATTTTTTTAAAAGAAAACACTAATCTTTTCAAAAAGTATTAGCGTTTTTGCAAATATAATTTTTTTCTCAATAAAGGCGCTTAAATAAAATTTTTAATAGAAGAAAGAGAATAAACTAATAATTGTTAGGTTATTAATTAATATTTTTCAAGCTTTTTCTGTATTGAATATCTATTTAAATACATTGTAGGCATTTCATATTCCAATACAGAATATATTTCTGAGAATTTTAATAGGTACCTAAAATGATAAAAATTGAATTCGATCGAACTATAAGATAGGTAGGTAGTATAACATTTTAAATTTTCAAGTGTAAAAGTGGATGTTAGTGTATCCCACCAAATGTTTGTCTGCTACTCCGTTCATCATTAAATATTTATTAAAAGTATATTTAACTATTCGTTAGAAATTAAATTTTTATGTATAATATAAATATTCGTAGAAAAATATTTGCTTCGGAATATGGCCTATGAAATAAAAAAACGTAAGTTTTTAATGTATAATGTCGTCTCATTCACCACTAGTTAAAAAAATAAAATTTGATAACGATAGAAATATATTTTATTTTATAACGAATTTAAATTATGTAAAACAACATTTCTACACCTTAATACTTTTCAGGAAAATATGTGTTAACTATATCATAAGTCTTTTGTTGACCAGAAAAAGAGCTATTTTACTAATAATACCTTAAGTTTGTTAATGAAAACTTTTGACTTTCTTGAAAACACAATGATACGCTAATAATTATATCTCTTATGATCACTATGATCGTATGATATAAATGCAAATACTTATAGACTATAGTACATATTTATATATAATTTATGATATCTTCGCAACTCGCAAGAATGATGAACTAAGTAAAGACTTATAACCGTTTTAGAAAATTGGAAATTATGTATTAACACTAAATATAATATGTATATTGTAATAATATTGTATATAGGACCGTTATATAAGTAGCTATAATAAATTATAATTATACAATTTTTATTTTTATTTTTATTCTTCTTTATTGTGCACTATAAAAAATTGAAGATCATAAATTAGGTAAGTCGCCATTTTCATTAGATACTTTTATAGCTAACGGTTGACCTATAAATTTGATTTATAAAATTAAATGTTTAATTTAAATGTTATACACATATTATAGATAACAGTATAATACAATATCGAATTATCTAACTTTTATATATTATAAACTTATGAACTATCTTATTTAATTTTAAAACAAATAGATAAAGTAATATTAAAGAAAAATTAAAACTGCTGACTAAATTATTATAATAATAATCACTTGTAAGTTGTATGGCAATAATATATGTGTCTAACAAGAGATATTTTAAATATTATCATGATTCATGATAAATAACTGATAAATCTTATATTCTAATTACAATTGTAATTTGTATTACATACAATAGATAAAAAACTCAAAATGTATGATTCATCAAACGCAAGACGATTTACCATTATAACTTCTAGGTAATAATAGGATGGCAACAAATTTAGTAACTTACTACTAAATTAATTGAATCTAGAGATACGACGATTCCGGGCAAACGATGAATATTAATATTATATACAGTATTAGATTTTAACATTTACCAAAGAACAGTCAACGTCAATGGAATTATTTGAGAATTTAATTTAGTAGATACCTACAGAACGGGATGGGTAAATCGAAATAATCCCAATTTTCATTAACATCATGTTACACGTAGGACAGTCAACAGATGTCCAAGTTATAATCGGAGAACAAATAAACATTCATAAGACGTATTTCAAAGTGGATACAGCTCATCAACAAATTGATATTAAAATTAAATGATACAATTGATTATTATATTATAGACATGAAGTTTCTATTATTTAAATATAAATATGTAAATCGGCCGGGATGCAAACTGCTATAAGCATGTATATAATCTCAATTTGAATTTGAAAAGAGAATTCCCAATAATACTTAAAAAGTAATAAATAATTGAAAAAAAAAATAAAATGAAAATATGAACCACAAGAGCTGTGTGCCCACCCCGTGTGCATTTAAATTTTTTAATTTTATGGCAATGATAAATCTTACCACATTTATAAAAAGATTCTGACTTTCTGAGCTGAGGTCGATTTACCAAAAATGATCAATATTTTGTTGAAAGCGGGTGCTCACAACTTATATTATTTTTCAGAAAATTAGAATATTCTAATATATTATTTTATCCTTTTTGGTATAAAAAAAAAAATACTTTATCTAATTTTAACTATTTACAATTTTCATAAGTAATTTGTTTTAAATTATTTTATGCATATATTTTATTATAAGCAATATTTTAATGTGAATTACCTATCGTATATTTAAAAACTGTTATAAATCATGTAAAATGAATTATTGATATAAATTAATTTGACTTATTTAAATACGATACAGATATGCATTGTTAAATCCTCCTGAAAATTTTATGCATCTAAATGAACAATTTAACAATTCTTCGTTTTATATTTTTGATCGAATTTTTAACTTCAAATCTTTTTATTTCATAAATTCATAAATTCATAATACATATTTATTCAGACAATATCGTTTCATCCTGCTGCCTTTATACTCAAGCATGAATCATGGATGCTCTAATGCTAAAGAATACTTACAAAATTGTTTTTAAAAACATTAAATAAATGTATAAATTTCTATATGATTCATAAGGAAATACTAAATAGAGAAAACAAAGAAAACTTTGCATCAAACAGCGAGACGTGTTTTTTTCCATAGATATATACCTAGTATCTACTGCAAAATATAAATATGCGTTCTTATAGTATATTAATTTTTCAGAAAATGGTTTTGATATAGGTATATTTATGTAAATAATTTATATTATAGACATCTCTGCACTGCTGAGTGATTATTTTAACATGAGCATTTTTCAAAATTCTGTTTTAGGAAATTTAAGTAACATGTTTTTATTTTTATCAGACATTTTAAAATTTTTATTTTGAAATTATATAGCTACCTACCAATATTTTTAATTTATAACCTAAAATTACTTCCTTTTTTTTTAATGTTGATGCACAAAATCCAATTATTGAATGTTCAAAATCTTCAAATATTATCACTGTTGAAATAATCACTCTGTGGTACGCGTCAGCAGTATGTTAGAAAGTGTAATACACTATGATATACACAACATTGTCCACTGATTGGAAAGTGGAAATTAAATTCTAAGATATAAGGATACTTTAAAGCTTCTGTAATGAATAGTTTTGGATGGCTGTCGGTATTGAAGCGTGTTTTGTAAAGAGCAATATCGGCATTTCCCTTGTGGCCCAAGTGTTTTAAACGTTGACGGTCCCTAATCATTAATCACAAAAAAAAAGGATGACCCACCACGCCTTTGTCGTGTTCTGACATGCAACGCCTAAACTAATTTACTTGTCCGAGCCCCTGAGTAGTGAAAAAATAAGATAAAAAAATAATATATATGGTTATACGGAATAACAAAAAATAAAAATAATATAATAACAACAACAAAACGAAATTACTGTCTGAAACAACGCAACTAAAAAAAAAAGAAAAAAAAATTAAAAATCGAAATTTATTGCGTTATGGGATATGACCTCTATAGACGTTCGTCGGGAGTGAACTAGTGTGGAAAATGTTGAACTAACATTATACACTATATGGCCATTCGTACCCTGCAGGATCATGAATATTACAAATCGAGTAATGCGATTATTCGTGGCGAATGAATATGAATATAAATTTGTATTAATAACCGCGTCCATAGGGAGAAAATATCATAGAAACTCGTATAATATCTGCAGCGCATAACATAATACGTGTTTGTGATCTTAAATTAAATTAGGGATTTAATATCTTACTATAATATAGGCACCTTCGTAATTAATGTATTACATATTATTATATAAAATATAATTGTATGTATAAATATAAACCTAAAATAATATAATAAACGTAATTTAAATTAGAAAAAATATTTTTGTAGAAACATCACTAAGATACTGGAAATTGTATAATTCTATGAGTGTAGCTAAATTGCATATCCAAAACACCGTGCGGTCATTTAATGAACAAAAAGTGTGATTTGTCGGAGAAAACAAGACGTGTCCGACGGGAAATATGATAATTTAAAAATTGTAAATAAAAATTGTATTGACAATAAGTCAATGAACTCTAAAATGAAAACATTTAGAACTAACGTATTATGCTCACTATCCACACATCAACATAAGTGTGAATGTGTGATTGTTATTTGAATGGTATCTGAGAGTATTACAATTACCGATTCAAGAAAAGAGCCGATTCAATTTCGAATTTACGGGCGTTAAGCCGTGAAATATTATAATATTATATTCTATCTTCTATCTATTTTGAATTTCTATATGTATAATATAGAAATTCAAAATAGATAGTCGAATTCAACTATATATGCATAATTCACAGAATTTCCAGACTGTCAATTCATTACGAAAGACATTAGTATTTCACTATTTCGTGACACACCCATTAATGTTTATCATTATAATATAATATAATCGATCACATGTTGGCTAAGTACCTATACGTTTCCACAATGCCACGTACTGAAGAATATCACTTCAGACGTGCGAGTCGATATGGGCATCGAAAGGCTACACCCTTCCTTTATTTATAAAACAATAGTGATTAGTGGACACTTTTTCTTTTGTCAGCCAGTTTTTTATAGCTACTTTGGGATAGGTTATTGTGAGTGACCGATTTCAGTCTTATAGCTGCTGTACGCCTCCGCATTAATTATTAATATTTTCATGGGTCTAGCCTTAGCTATACACATTTAATATTTTACCAGTTTTGAACTATACAAATTAATTAACTGTGGTTTTGATGAAATCAGAACTTTAAATGCTTATAAAAAATAACCACGATGCCTATATTTTGATGATGATTATACGCCCCTATTTGTATCGTTAATATTTTAGATATAATAAAAACTTACATATTACATTTTTAAGCTTTTTGACTGGATAAATAATTTTTTATTGATATTTATAGAAAAAAAAATGTTTAATTAATCAAATACAATCCAAGTGAGGACAGTGTAACCAAGCTGGTTACCAACAATTTTTAACCAATTTTCATTTTTTTTCCAATTATTTAAAAAAGCATTGAGCATTTTCAATTCGGACCTCCTAAAAGTACCAACTATAGATCCAATTTGCTTCCAAAAACATACATCGGGCATCGAATGATCAGAACATTTTTTCTACCAGAAAAGTTGAGAGGTTACAAACACTTTAAAATACCTCAAATAAACGTCTGAAATTGTTAGACTGGACAAAATAAAAATAAAATTGTAATTAATTTTCAAGCCCCCCCCCCCCCCATTGAAAAATCCTACGTACGCCACTGCATGGTTTTGAGTTGATTTGAAGTTTGTAACATAATAATATAGGTTCTATACGTCTTATTATTTGTTTAATATTATTAATTATTGAATAAACATTGAAATATTTTCGGCTTCACGTACAACCATGAGAAATTTTCGATTTTAACTATGTTTTTGGGCTAAATAAAATTTTTTTGTTTCTAACCAATTTTTCGTTAGATTTCCATTGTCATGGTTACTTGAAATTATATTTAGATTCATAGATTTTTGTTGTAGAGAAAAAATACCGAGTAGCGAGTTATGGTTTTTAAAATTGAATAGAAAGTTTCTCATCAGTTATTAGTGGAAATAAAAAAAAAAATAAGAGTTTATACTCAGTAAATAATTTTATGAGCGTCTAAAGTTGGAATTTTGATAATTTTAAAAACATCATTGTGTATATAAAATATAGGTATTTAAATGCTTCAAGTAGGTACCAAAAAATAATATATTTTTTAATTATAACAAAATTTTCCCCTCAAGCAAATAGTCACTAGTGGGTGACTTCTTAATCATGCATACCATGTTTTCGGTTTCTTTTCACAATATGTACTTATTATGCCAAGTAGTATAGAATAAAAATACTAGACAGTATAAAATAATGAGTGAAAATTTAAAGCATCTATGATTTTTCTCTTTTGTATATTACAAATCTCATGTCGAAGAATTACAAAAATTTACTTTCCGATAACGACGCAGCTACAAGTTTGATCAAATTAAAAAAAACTATTGTATCACAGTGCAACACGCTGATAATTTAATAATGTAATAAAATGAATTATTAGTCACTAATAAATAATAAATTATAATATAAATTAAAGTTAATAAAACGCTATGTAAATTTAAGAAATGTATTTTAAATTGTAGTAAAAAAAAATAATATATAAAAATAACTATTATAATATAATATTTTTGTTTTATGAATCGTAATAAATTTTTTTGTGCATATTTTGTTTGCATATTTCGTAATTTTTTAGTGCATAAATGCATGCATATTACAGTAGTTTTAAGTGCATAAACATCCGAGCCCTACTCATAAATAATTAATTTGACTTTCCAGTAAGCCTATTTTCTACCTTAAAAGTACCAGAAATCTCGTATTAAATTTTCAAATCCTATACATAAAAAGAAAATTTTTTAAGCCGGGATTACACGGCGCGGCGCGAGGAGCGTGTTTATTCCGCGCACATTAAAACCGACACGCTGTTTAGATTGGATAAGTGTGTAAGACGCACCGCGCCAAATTTCCTTTGGCGCGAGACACAGAGACCGACAAATTATCGGAAAAGACGCGCCGCGCAAAAAACTTTGCCGCACAACACCAATCGGTCAACACTCAAAATATGTACCTACGCGCTATACAGCTCCGCACTCGACGCGACGCTGACACCGTCTGATCTCGGCTTTACGAATTTCTAACTCAAAAAAGTTTGAACATTTTTCGTGATTTTTACAACATTTTGACTTCGGACGCCAGTCATCGCTAACCACGCACTCACCCTCTACGGTCTACGCTGTCCATTGACCGGTTGGTCGGTAGTCGAATAATTCGAGATGAACAATAATATTAAAATATGTATGACAATAATAATAATAATTATACTGTTGTATTGCGTAGGCACCGAATGCAGACGGTTTTTATCAAACCAAATATTATATAATATCATAGAGTCAAAAACGGTATTTTTCAATGGGCATCGAAAAATGTTTCAATAATCACTTTCGTTTCTGCACGATGTTATAATTTATAATCAATGGTGGGTAACTCATAAACGTCGTGAACGTTAAACAATCACCGGCCCATTGATATTTTGTACACGCGGACAATAATAGACCCCGGATGAAAATTTGGTGCCCCGTTTCTTTGTTATTGTTTATATTCGGCGCGGGAGTAGACCGTTTCCCATAGTCCGTACATCAAGCGTATGTACATTCGGAATATCGGTGCGGAGGACGTGCCTACCCGCCCGCCCACCCAGTCACAACTACAGTCATGTAAAAATACATCTGACAATAATATTAGAATAATTTTAAATTCAAACCGTTGAATCGGCGGGCGTGTCGTAGCAACGATAACAATAACGATATTATTACCGCCACCGCATTACTTAAAAATAGTCATTATAGTAATCGTATAAATAAAAGTTTATGTTCTTATGATACGATAATATTTTTGTGTTTTGTCACCACTCTGCGGCTCTGCCACTCTACGGTCTACACTCCCTCCGCTAGGCAGTTGTAGTAAATATTGTAACTTGTCAGTATAGTCGGTAATCTGTACTCTAAAGTCTACACGACCACACTCCAATAGACAGTGGTCACTATAGTCCAGTACTTGTACGGCTGTAGTAGTGTTCCAGGCCTTTGCGACTGTGTGCCACCATTCACAACACTGTTCGTCCGGTCATCTAAAGCCTATCGCATCTTCAAAAACTATTGACTACCAGTAGTCCGTTTTGTTTTTGTTAACTATTCGTCCATCGCAGCAGACGCAGCAGATCTGAGCATATTTTTCTATGTAAGTATTACAGTGGTTTTTTTTATTAAATGTATCTATATAACTTATAGCTACTCTTAACCAACCTAACTATTAACTTAATAGGTCTATGATACAATAATATTATAATACCCAACAACAAAATAATAAACTATACGTAAAAAATGAAGAAAATAATAATTAGTAAATTAAATACTTAATAATCTTATAATGGTAATTCGTAAAATATATCGATTTTGTTACATCTTGTTTTTTTATTAATTCATAATTTAACATACATACATTTTTGTACTTCTAATATTGTTCTAAAAGCCGCATGTAGTATATTAATTATTTTAATAAAATTAATAGATCATGGTAAAATAAAATACAATACAATTTTTGTTATATATTATATTTAAAAATTATACGTGGCAGATTGTGCTAATTTGCTGACACCACGTTTTAAATGGTGTTAAAATATATATTAGAATATATTATAAATTATAATGTGAACCTATAATGTTTTAATTAGGTAATTTTAAGTAGAAATGTTTGGTTAGTTCTTATAATACAAAGAAATAAAAAATATTAAGTATCTCATTCTTTTATTATCGTTTTTAGAAATAATTTTTACGTAATTTTAAGTCGTTTACCTAGGTGTTTAAAGTTAAGATGAGTGGAGTAGCACAGGGGCCACTACTCCTCGTGTCAAACTTTAAATACCTATAAAGCCCTGTCCAGACCAAAGGTCCTGTCTGGACGACTGGCCCGGGCTAAGGGCTATAGGTACTTAGTACTTACTAATAAATTACATATCTAAAATTTAATTATGATAAATCTATACACTCCGAGTAATATTCTGCTTCGGAATATGAAATTATAAATATATGTTGTATTTTTAAAAAAGTAAAAACTTAAAAAAAAATTAAAATTTTTCGAAAAATTTTGTTTTGTAACATTAAAAGTACGTGAAAAAAATGATTCATAAACGTTAATGTTTTCTGATATAACGAGTGTCTTGCGTTAAATGGATCACTCGGATTCACTCCGTATTGACACATAAAAAATCAAAGCTTTACAACAATATACTATTTACGTAATGTTTGAAAAAATATTTATAAAAATTAAAAATTAATTTGTCTCATTTCAGTTCAATTAATATATTGCCAACAGTTATGCTTATACTCGTTAGTAGTTTTAACTTACAATCAGAATTGGTATATCTCACTGTATTGATGTATAGTACCTACTGGTGTCAGGGCTAATTTTAATAATATAATAAACAATAAGCAGTACCTACCTATACTCCATAGTGGCTAGTACTTACATATGCATTACATAACAAAACAAATCTTAATTTACCTTCAATGTTAAAAAGAAGTAAAGTAGATAGGTATATTATTATAATTTATGATATTTAAATTTTAAATAAAAGGACGATATGCGCACATGATACCCATATGTTTTGCTCCTGGGTGGGTGCATAGCTGAAAGGGAGGGGGGGGCTAGGTGTGGAGTGGCCCCTGTTTACAAAGCGTTAAAGTCTCACGCAATATTGAATATTATACGACAAATGTTTTTTTCGTTGTTTAAAATGAATGCAATATTATTATTTTTTATTTTATTATAATATTAACCTACCTGATATTGTTTTTGAATCTAAGTTCTAAGATATTAAGAGGACGTCACACCCGCATATGTTGTGACCGTCTTACACACGTACGATATAGATGTCCAAAATATTGTCATCTTTTGATTTTGTAATCGGTGTTTTTATTCTAACACCAAAATTGAGCAACTTCTACTCGAGACTGCGTCAACGCGTTTTGTCCATGTCGTACGTGTGTAAGACGGAGACAACATGTGCGGGTGTAACGCCCTCAAGATAACACTGAAATCTACATACTAATCCAACACATACACAAAATATAGCTATTTAAAGAATATGCATTGACTATAACCATTGATTATAAATACCATGACTTTAATAGTCGTGATAAATATAAAATACTATATAGTAATCAATGCTATTATTAACTAAGACGATTTTCATCTAAGTTGTCGCCGTCGTCATCGAATTTTTACTGTTTTTATTATTTATAATTTATAGTTAAAAAAAAGATAGTATACAATTATTATAGGAATGGTTGGTTTATACTTTATTATTTGATCGATGCTTATCGATATTATTATTTTTATAAAATATTCTGAGCAAAGCAAAGAATAATGTTGTGGGCTAATTGACTTTCTTATTGAAAAGTTTCACGGCTCGTGTAAGCGTGGTTAGGTATCGACGGTAACCTATTAACTACTAAGGTTTAATTTAACTTTGGTATCAATATAATTTCAATATAGACGTGCGTGGTTTTAATTTATATTCCAAAGCAGAATATTTTTCTTAGTATTTTGATACATGAAAATCGAATTTTGGGTGAGTAGTTAATGGGTTATAAGTATTTAAAGTTAAGATGAGCGGAGTGGAGTGGTACGGGGTTACCCCGCGAAATGTTTGTCCACTTCACCGTTGATACTTTGAATATTTAAACCTCATAAACTACTCACCCCAAATTCGATTTTCATGTATCGAAATACTAAGAAAAATATTCTGCTTTGGAATATAAAATTAAAACCCTATACTGTCATTCAAAAAAGTAAAAAACTTTAAATATTATAAGGATAAAAAATATTTAAAAATATAATTTTTTAATAAAAACGTTGTTTTATAAGCGACTTGAAACTATGTAAAAAAATATTTTCAAAAAAAATATACACTTTTTGAAATAATGAGTGTTGTTTGATACAAGAATCACCCGGTATAGTACGATTATTATTCGAACGACGAATAATCGAATAACCAAATAATCTAATAACCGTCGTATTAATTACAATCAAAACATCCGTGCAAACCACAGACTTCGATATGATATCTAAGTCCGCACTCCGTGGTGCAAACGATAAATCAATAAGAAATATTACGAATGAATAATAAATTATAAATCGCCACCAATAAACCATTTAGATTATAATTAATATAAAATGTCAGTGTAACATTGGTAGACCCGCGTAAACATGCAAGACATTATTAATATTATTTTTACTCAATATCATTTGTTATATTTAACTAAAATATCTATTTACAGTCGGCAGTAATCAGTCGACTTCCTCAATTATTTTTCTGTCGTTTTCCGTTTTTCTTCCGTTGCAAATACAAACAACAAACAATCATTTTAGTTTCTGAGTGGAACGATGAATGTATTGATTTTACAATGATGTGTGTTTTTATATTTTTTTTTGTGTCTGTGTACACGATAAGTAGTCGAAATAATTCTTCGATTTTCAACTTCAGTATCTTTTTCGATTGGAAAGTGATTATTGTTGGTGCATTGGGGAGGTCAAAATTTAAAATTCTCAGTAATTTTCAAAAGCGCCAAGAAAAATTAAGGAAAAACGGGAATTTTAACGCAAAATTGAATTTGGTTTTTGTTGTAACTTTAAAACAAATGACCGTAAATGCATGAAATTTTCACTGGTTGTTTATATTTTCATTTTCTATACACCATAACATTTTCCAAATATTTTGACTTACTTTGAGCTGTTTACAGACATTGTCAGTTTCCATTTTTTTTAGTTTTTTTTTTTTTTCTATAAATATCAATAAAATTTTATCTGTTGAGTAAAAAAGATCGAAAATTTAACAGAAGGCTCCAAGGTTATTGTTTCAAAGGCAGATGAAAAAAATTAAAAAACCTTAGTCACAGTTTTTATTTATAAGCATTTAAAGTTCAAATCTTGACAAAATACGGAAAGATCACGAAAATTAGCAAATTATTTTGAGTTGAGAATTCATAAAATTTTTTTTTTTAAATCTAAGATTTTAAATGTAATACAAGATTATCCATAAGTTTATCTACCTTTAAAAAAAAAAAAAAATGTCTACAAGAAAGTTAAATTAAATTTTTATGAGCGTTTGAAATTCATATTTTTACAACATTTGATATTCACTCGATTTCTGGTGTAACGATTTTCTTATTTTGTTGTAATTAAAAAACGAATGACTGTAGGTACTTGAAAATTCAACTGAATATTTATATTAGCATTTTCTATACACGATAAAATTTATAAAATAAATTGACTCTTTTTGAGCTGTTTACGGACATTGTCAGTTTTCAATTTTTTTAGTTTTTTTTTCTATAAATATCAATAAAATGTTATTTGTTGGGTAAAAAAGCGTGAAAATTTAATACAAGGCTCCTGATATATTTTTACAATAGCAGTTGAAAAATATTAAAAATACATAGGCACGATTTTTTTTTAATAAGCATTTAAAGTTCAAATTTCGACAAAATTTATAAAATTTATAATTTAATAATTATTTTGTTGTTAAAAATTTATAAAATGCTCAACTTTTATAACTAAGGATTGAAAATTGAAAACGAGGTTCACGTAAATAGGTTATATATAAATTACTTTATTCACAATAATATCATCAAATATACTTGGTAATATCATAGGCTGACTGACCGTTTTCGCTCAGAATCGTTTTTCTTATACAATGATATTATATCATTTAATTCAAATTTAACACCATCCATTACAGTGACCCATTTGTAACCTACTGTACAGCAGAGCGACATCCACTTACCCACCTTTTTATATTTATTATTGTCTATTTTTTGTTTAATAATAATTCTCAACCGGTTAAAAAACCTTGGAAATAATCGCACAGCCCTAGCCCGTAGTCGCCGACCGATAAACTGCTCCATCTCGAACCTACCCTCCGCCCAATATTTTATATAACCTATATAGATTTATTTAGCTTCCCATTATTTTTGTTTTATTAGTTGATCATGTGAAGATAAAAATATTTACAATTTATTATACTTTTAAACATCCGTGATCCATTCGCCCAGATTAAAAAAATATATATATTTAGTTAAATTATGCAATTTAAAATCCCAAATAAGAAAATGAAATAAGTTTATCAGTTTTAAACATAACATAACATTTGTTAATACAAATGATAATACCTTTTGTTAATGATAATTATATAATATTAATGTTGGTTGAAATTACATATTATTAATTGTACGATTTTAGGACCAGAAATGACTTATTGTGTATTTAACACAAAATCTAATAATCTTCGCTGTTCAGGGCCTAAAATTAAGATATTTTGCTACTGTACATCTAATTCCACTCCAAAATATATTTTTAAATAATGAACATAGACCTAGTAGTGCACATACTACATATTAGTTATAATATATACAATCTAAGACAATCTTCTATAAAAGTCCATGGTACCTATATGGCTGTATGACTAAACATTTTAAAATTAAAAACGAAATATCTTGGGTTAATATACTTATTATAAGTATAGAATATGGTGTAGTCGGTATTATTTTTACTGTTAAGCATTTTAAACAAATACAATATGCTAATTGGCAATTTACAATAATCAATATTGGATTTTAATCAAATAAAAACTTATAAAAGCCGAAAAAATTTACTGCACATTTAATATTAGCTATTTCACACAGTTTTAGGCCCTGGAGCAAGATGTTTTTGATAATTATATTTTGTACCCACATAAAACATAAATATAAATAATAAGAATAATAAAAATAATTTAAGATCATCTATTGTTATAATTGTTAACTAATTGCTATTAACATAATCTGATAGTTGGTATAATTTATATAAAGTACCAATATTTTAGATTTTGAGCGGAGCGATGAATGTATTGATTTTACAATGATGTGTGCCTTAGATTCTGAGTAGAGCAATGAAATTATTGATCATAATGTAATCAAAAAAAATATTTAAACAGTTTTTTTTATAGTTATTTGAAGTTCAATCTCGAGTTCAATTTTGGATGAAATTAGATATTAGACGAAGAAGAACAATTTTAGTTTTGTGTTAGGTTAAATTTGGCTAAAAATATTATTCATAGGTGCTTGAAACTTCTAAAATTATATTATAAATTATTACAAATAAATAATATTAATTCAACATGCCGGCTGCTGTATATACTCAATTTAATATAAAATATCTTCGGCTAACAAACCGTCTCCGCTCGGAATCGTTTTTTGTATAGGTACAATGATATTATATATCACTGAATTCAAATTTAACACCAAAATACCATCTATTACCGTGACCTACTTATAACATATTATATAGCAGTGTCATCCCCTTACTCGATTTTTACTTACTATATTTGAATTTGCTTTAGCAGCTTCAAATTTGTTTTTAGGAACACTAAAATGTTTAGTGCCTACTTTTTAGCTGTTATATACGGTTTTTTTTATAATGTAAATTTTATAATTGTAATTTCAAATGTCTTACGGTATTCAAGAATATCTATTCATATTTATTAAAAATAAGATAAATATGTTATGAATGGGTAGGAAAACTTCAGAGAAATCTTGTACCTATTAAATTTTCAAATCTTAGATTTAATAAAAAAATATTTTATGAATTTCTAACTCAAAATAATTTGCAAATGTTTGTGATTTTTACGGCTTTTGTCAAAATTCGAACTTTAAATGCTTATAAAAAAAATTTTTGACTATGTATTTTTAAAATTTTTCAACAGTCATTGTAACAATATTATATAACTCTTGTATTAAATTATCAAACATTTTGACCCAACAAATATAATTATAATAAATTATAATGACATTTATAAAAAAAAAAAAAACTAAAAAAATTGGTTACTCAATATGTCCGTAAACCACTCAAAACAAGTAAAAATATTTTGAACATTTTATGGTGTATAGAAAGTGGTAATATAAACATTCAGTGAAAAATTCATGTACATACAGTCATTTGTTTTAGAATTGCACCAAAAACCATAATCGATTTTGTCAAATACCAATTTTACGTAAAAATTCCAGTTTTTCTTTAATTTTTAGTCTGCCTTTCTCTGCGTTTTTGAAAACATTTAGAAATGTTTACTCTTGACCCTCCAAAGTACCAACAAGATTCACTTTCCTATCAAAAAAGATACTGATGAAGAAAAACTAAGCATTTTTACTGACCTAAAAGGTGATGACAGAATCAAAAAAATATACATCATTGTAAAATCAATACATTTATTGCTCCCCTCAGAATCTAAAAAAGAATAGTAGGTTTATAATATTATAGTGATGTAGAATTATGAACATTGAAAATACCTTAATTTACTAAGAACTTTCTTTATTATGTTAATAATTAAATATATTTAAAAATGTGTATTTAACCGTTCCTCCCCCTACTAACAATCTACAAACAAACAAAACAGCTAATGGCCTAAGTTGCCGGGCTCAAGCCAATTAAAAAATATATATATATTTTATATTTTTAGTCATACAGCTGTCACAAGTTTTTACACAATTTAAGATATCCTAGGTTTTTAATTAAAAATGTATTACTTATTAAGCAGATTCTATAATATTTTAATTGTATGTGATAAAAATATCTGAAATTGAACCAATATTATCTACCTAAATATACCTACATGGTTCTATGTTATATTATAAAGATTTAATATTTAATCATCTTAGTTTCCAGGGTATCTGATCATTTACGCTATGGAGTCGTTGATTCAAACAATTAATAAACTACAAGATGTGTTTGCTGTGGTAAAAGAACATTCAATTGATTTACCTCAGATCGTTGTTGTCGGGTCCCAAAGCTCTGGTAAGAGTTCAGTTCTTGAGAGTCTGGTGGGCAAATCATTTTTGCCACGAGGAACAGGCATTGTAACTCGCGCTCCTTTAATTCTACAAATGATAAAGTACAATAACGAAGATATGAAATCCATGTTGAACATAACAAATAATAAAAACATAACAGAATGGGCTTGTTTTTCGCATTTAGAAAACACTGTGTTTTATGATTTTGATGAAGTAAGAGAAGAAATAGAGAAACGAACAGATATTTTAGCTGGTGAAAATAAGGGAATTACTGACAAACCAATAGTGTTAAAAGTTTATACCTCCTTGTACACTCTAACGTTTGTTGATTTGCCTGGAATCACTAAATTACCCGTTGGTAATCAACCAGCAGACATTGAAGAACAAATCCAACAACTAATAGTAAAATATGTTCGACAGCCAAACGCTATAATCTTAGCCATGGTCACTGCTAATACAGATCCTGCAACCTCAGAAAGTCTGAAAATAGCTAAGCAATGGGATCCTGAAGGTGCAAGGACAATTGCCGTGGTTACCAAGTTGGATATTATTGATAAAGGTACCAAGAGCGATAAAGCTGATCTTCTTTGTGGTAAAATAATTCCGGTAAAACTTGGTATTATTGGTGTGGTTAATAGGTCTCAGAAAGATATTGACGAGAATAAGACATTGGAGGAGACTCTGAAAAATGAAACCGAATTTTTTAGAACTAATTATCCAGAAATTTATAAAATGCATGGAAACAAAGTGTTGGCTAATACATTACAGGATATATTAATAAAACATATTAAAAAAACCATTCCAACCTTGTACAAAAACTTACAAGATATCAAAACGAAACTTAAAAGTGAATTAAAAACATTGAAAAAACCTGATTGCGAAAAAACATTTGTACTAGAATTATTAAATGACATTAACAAATCATACTGCGAAACCGTAACGGGAGATAGAAAGGATGCATCTGATAAAATGTTGATGGGTGGTGCAAAAATTGTAAATGTTATACAAGAAAACTTTTCTAAAAAATTCATGGCGGTGAATCCGTTGAATAATTTGAGTGATAAACAAATAGAAAATTATTTATTAAATACTTCTGGAATTAAAAAAAGTACACTAGTGAATCATAAGGCATTGGAAATTATGGTTAGCAAACAATTGGAGTATCTCATTGAACCGGCATTATCATTTGTGGACATTGTGCGTGAAGAAATGTTCAACATTCTTGATTCAATTGACCAAAAATTGTTAGATGAACTTGAAAAATTTCCAAAATTAAAAAATGATGTAAGTATGACTTTATTATTTATTTATAATAACTACGGACAGCCCAATATTTGTAGAGACATAGTATGAGTACATAACAAAAATTTAAAAGAAATACATGACATTAAACAAAATAATTTGGAAGAAGAATGACAGATCTTCATTAGTGATTCTCGTCATCTTGAAGAGAGGCTCATGAGGAGATATATATTATGTTTGAATGGGGAATTATTTTATTATTTTTGTAGTATCAAGGGAAAAAGTACCAAAAAGATTATTTGCTTTAATATTTTAGCTTCTAATCAAACTACTGTAGCATTTGATAGATATGTTTCCGAATAAATATAGCTAATACCAATGTGATCACACTTAAGAATTATTACAGTTTTCTTAATAAGACTTGCCAAATGTATTCAGAATATGTATTTAAATACTTTCTTTCAAAACTATTAAAACACAAATACATTTTAAAAGTACACTGGTCGAGAACTTTTTTGTATATTAAAATAATTGTATGTTTATCACACATGTATACTAAAAGTTATTAATAAATATTTAAATGAAATGGTTAATAAGTAATAACTATAATCTTTAATAAGTTTAAGAATTTGACATTTCAGACCTATCATATTTTAATTAGGTCAAGTTAAACTTCACATAGATAGATATAAATTTTAGCTATTATATCATGTGTATATTTTATGAAATATTATACATTCATAGAACTCATAGAAGCATTATAAAATATTATTTTAAGAACAATTTTTTAAAGTATTTAGAATTCCGGAATAAAATACAAAGAAAAAGAATTTCAAATTCACTTGTTAAAAATTATTCGAGAAGTACCTACTTAAAATACCAAAAAAATATTTAAATACAAGTATTTGAGTATGTACTTAGTTAGATAGCTTATACCAATGTGATCACATTTATGAATTAAAATATAGAAAATTACATAAAAAATATCCAATTGTTGTTCACTTGTTCCAACTATCTTTTTTTATTATTTTTTAAAAAGTATAGTTTATACAATCTGTTAATTCATTTTTTTTTATCAACAATAGGTGAATTAGCTAATAATTATACAGGTTTGCATGAATTAGATGATCAAAATAAGCCACCCAACATTGACATTTTTTTTGCTTGATATTAATTAGAAATTAATTAGGTTTTATCTGTTCTCCATACCATTTAGCTTATTGTCCAGATAGATTTCCGAGGATATTATTTAAGTTGAGATCTTCACGAAGGAATTTGGGTAAATGGCTAAGTGATGTCTATGTGTTGATCGGGATGTAAAGTTTGATTGAAGATGTAGAAAGGTGGAACCACATTATCAGGAGTGTAGTTGATTGAAATGCTTGGATTATTTTTAAATTTAATGTTTAGTTTCTCCCCATATTTGGATTCTGGAAGACCAAATAATCTAAAATATAAATGCATATTAATTATTAGTAAATAGTTGATACTAGTATCGTCCATTAGTTGATTTTCGACCATAAAAACTATTTTAAATATAAAAGTAAAACCAACACTCAACAAACTTTAAAAGTTTAAAATATTACATTTCTTATCACACTCGTAGATCGATATTGGCATTTGTTACTTAATTAATATTCTTTTGATGTATGAATTAGTTAGGTTACTGCATTTTAATTTTTATATTAGGTATTACATGACTTCATCTGGGAAAATTTTGTTTTTAAATTTATTTAATTTATCTTAACTGAACAGCTGGGCTGCCACCATTGGTGTATTCCTATTTTAGTATTTTATTTGTAATTGGGCAACATTGTTTTTTTGTGAAACTCTTCTCGACAATATACCTCTCCAATGATGTATTTATTTTCCCCTACTATAAATATATTGGCTGATTAATTGGTACCACATAATAAATAAAATATTATAACTGCATCCAACATTTCAAATAAATAAAAATGTAAAATATATTTTATTTGGCTTGATTAAGATGTTAATGATCTTTTGATTTCAGGTAAGAAGCACCCTGGACACCTTACTAGAGATGAAGTTGAAAAATATTAAAAAGTCTATAAGGTCTCACATTAAAACACATCAGAAATTCTTAAATACAACTAACCCCAATTACCTTTTACAATTGATTGATTCATCAACCAAGTGCTCTTCATCTTTTATAAAGAATAAAAATACATATTATAATAACTTGAGATCTAATGTTAGCTTTACTGAAATCGAAAAGATTGAAAATGAAGTTGTAAGTAACATGTACAAAGATATATTATCAAGTCTGGGTGGTTTAAATAATTATAAAAATGAAATTAATGTACAAGTAAAATTGCACAAAGAATTTACACGTTGTTACTTCGAATTCATCAGGAATACTTTAAGAGATTTTGTGCCAAACCGCATTAACCATAAACTGGTTAACTTTATTCTGAAAAAATTTGATAAAAAATTGAAGGCAGATGTGTTTATGCCTTTTATCCACAATCCGTCTTCTGGTGGAATTCTTTTTGAAAAAGAAGGTGTTGCAGAAGAAAGAAAACAAAAAGAGGAATTGTTAATTGCTGTTAATAAAGCTTTTAAAAGTTTGAAAGAAATACAAAAGCAATAAGTTAAATTTTTTTCCAAAAGCACATATTTTGTGTTCTTCAAGTAAAATTTTTATTTTAATGTATCTTAAGATAAGTATAAAATTTGTTAAATGAAAAGTCTTCATTCATATTATATTCAACTAATGAATAACTATTGTGTAATAATAATTATTAGGTACCCTACCAAGTACCTACTTCTTAATTAAGGTATATTGTTAAGTAGGTATACCTTTTTTATTAAATTGTATTATTAAAGTAAAATTATGCATACCAGTTAAGTTATTATATTTATGGATTCAAAATGTTTTTATTTTATAGTCTTCTAATTGATTTATAATGTATATTTTAGTGCATAAAAAAAAAAAAAAATGTTATACTAAATTATGCTGTTACAACAAATCAATACTACTATAAAATATTCTATTATCATTTATGATGTTAATTTAATTGTATTTATATTGCATTTTTGAAAAAGTAATAATAAAAAAGTCATGAAAATATATTACTTTATAGAATTTTATAACATTTGAAAACTGAACACAATTTTAATAAAAATAACTATCAGGATTAACAAATATGTCAAGTACCTAATTCCTTAAGTCTATTATGTGTTTTTCCTCTTTAGTATTAGTCAAATACATTAATCAGATTCAAATTATTTATGAGTAACTGACTAAGTGACTACGGACTATCAATGAATATCTAAGTTGAAGTGGTTGGACAATTCTTAATTGTGAGAATCCAGAAGTAGGTACCCGAAGACCTAGTAGGTAGAGTTTTTTTTTCTTAAATTGTAAAAAATACTTTCTTGTAAGTTTTTTTGGATATAACATTAATAATTAGGTATACAATGTCATAACCGACCTGACATAATTCTTTAAACAGAGTGTTAATAAGCACTGTTGAAACTTTATTAAATACAAATTTAGAATAAAAGTCTTAATTTGTTATTTGTATAAGTACCTATAATAATTTATAAGATTTATTTTATTATTTTAACCAATGATGAATGTATTTACAATAATATTTAATATTCATTAGGCTATTATTTTAGGTAGATAAAAATATTTTGCTCAAGTAATTCGATAAAAGTTTTAATTTTTCTTAAGAATTAAAATAAAAATATTACTTATATTGTAGGTATTTTAAAACAATTAATGAGTTTCAATGACAATATTTTTTTATTTAACTAAATGATACCATTGATTACAGTTAAAAGTGTTACTATTTATAATTAATTATTACACAGCCGACAGTGCGAGTTGTTACTTATGTTGCCAACATTAATTTAGAACGGGTACATAGATAAAATTAACATTGTTGCGGAATCATTAATTTTGCAAATACCTATTGATTTGAGACCGTTTACGGTCAGAATGAATTTTAAAAATAAATTTTAAGACATACATTTCGGTGTCTATAAAGTATTTACAACGGATACGACCATACAAGTTCTGAGGTCTACTGGGTTCAGACATTGTTTGACGGGTATGATACTGATGTGGGTGGAGAAAAAAACGTCATTACAAATTGATTACAGTGGTCGTGACAATATAATATTCCATGGATAATCCTGAACGGAATATTCTAAACAAAAAATATATTCTCGTATACCCGTAGCCCGTCGAGTGACATAACTTATGGAAATAGGAAGTCGACATGGATGCTGTGTACCTATGCTGTATAATATACTATAATGTGATACGTATGTACAATCGATTGTAAATGCAACATTCGACTACGTACTTACCCACAACATTTTAAATTGCACGTCTGGAGCAGGAAATAGCATACATCTCTTATATTTATAGCACCGTGTTATGAGTCGTGAGTGTACCTATTGGGGAAACAGATTAACAAAACGCGGTCTGGTGGAAACAATTTGTAGCTTCCATTTCGGGGTGAATAGAATATTATATAGTTTTATATCGGTTATTTTACTTTTTATAATAAATGAATTCTGAAACTTAATACGCTTTTATAGCTAACTGTGTACGTTGGTAAGTACAATTTCTACTAATATCATCAAATACATTCAAATACACTTCACTTAAAGCAAAATATATGCGAAATGTCGGCAAAATACATACAATCTCCCGACTCCGCGTAGGGGGGAACCCGCCTAACCATCAGTACGATAGGCGTCGACAGCGCTCCCAGTGTTAATCTGTCTTCCCAATATTATATATTATTATTTTTAACGCACGTAGCACGTCATGATTTAACATTGACGTTCATGTTTTTGATATAAGTTTATTAATTAATTATAATATTACCCCGTGTTTTGCCTACGTAGTCAGTAGTTCACAGTTCATAGATCATAATATGCAAATGTATTGTCTAAGGCACAGATGTGTACTAGTATACTATCTCAAATCGTGTTCCGAATGAAATGTTATCAGTTTCAGTTGTACGCGGTCATCATTTATCGGTGTTTTTGAATTTTTTTACACCCAGGCCCCCACGGGTCTGTGTTGAGTAATTGCCCCCTTGGAACGCAGTTTTTAAATTGTTCGATTGAGCTCCTCTACTTAATTTTTCCCAATTCGAGCACTGTTCATACGTCATATTATGTAACGTATATTATATAACATTGGTATTATGTTTTTAGCATTTTATATAATTTTCACGTATCTATTGTACATACGTTTTAATTTAATAATAATATGTTAAAGCCTATAGGTATATAGGTACAATTGAGTCTTGAGAAATCAATTTACCAAGGGAATTAAACTAAAGGTAATGCAACCAATGTTTTTTTCAAGTTATACAACTCATTCGGTACTCAAATATAGCTTAAATCACTTTAAGGGAGTCGAAAAAATTTGAGTTATCTAACTTCGGGTTTCCTATACTAAAATAATATGCTGTAATGCTGTATAGTACCTACTGGCTACTGTATAATATTATAGTGTATACCTAAACCTAATATACAATTGGTATGAAAATATTGTAATTTTTGCTGGTTTCGCATTGGTCATTTTTAATATTAAAATATATTACCTACTAGTAATACTACTACCTCTTGGACATTGGACATCTATACCCAATAATGTTTTTAAACAATAATAATAGCTGTTAATTTTAAAATTCTCATTCATATTTTAAGATCATATAATTAAAAATTCATAAAATATACTTTTATTATGAAGTTACCTCGATTTTAATTTCTTATTTGCAAAATATTCTGATAGTTTTGGGAAAATTGGATAACATATCATCGGTGGTTGAGACAATTCCATACACAATGGCTAATTTATAGCTATATCTAGCTACTCTTAGGAACTTTGTTATTTTTAATTTTTTTTCCGTTCTAACTTTAAACCCATAAACATTTTCAAATAAAGAGTAGAAAAACTTTTTTTATTCATACAATGAAATAACCATAAAAATAATGAAATACCATTTATCATTGTTTTTCTTTAGAATATTCTACTTTATAGAACCTAATGCACCTTTAAAATGCATCTGAATAAATGGTTTATGGTAAACAACTAAACGAGTTATTTAGTTTTTTTACAAAAATGTATATTTTTACTCGATTTGGTTTGTTTAAACAAATATACAACTATATGGAATCTGGGGTAGGGGACATTTATATATTACAAAATGTTTTTGTTTCACCAACGTGGACGTAACAATAATATTTACGAGTAATAAATTGAAGACTAATGATAAATTGTACCTTTGTGTATAATATGCATTATTTATGTAAATGTATCTACTATAATTATTATGATACTATTCAATTTAAAATCACAGTATTTTATAAACACAGTTTTTCGGTCTGGATAGTACACATGGTTCACTATTATGCAATAGGTATTAGGTATCCATAAATATAATATACAAAATGACACATAATATAATACCCAAAAATATAAATTATAATGATATACAAGTTGGCTATTTTGGAGGGCTGTGGTTTTTTCATTTATTATATAGGTTTAATAAAATTAATTTATGTTATAGGCAAAGCTGGGCACTAACTAGTTAGAAAGTTAAAGTTAAGTTAAAAAGTTACTTTTTAAGTAACCTACCTAAGGCTTTTTAAGTAACTTTCTAACTTAACTAGTTAGTTTTAATTCATATAAACTTTGTAACTTAACTAGTTGAATTTAATATGTAAAATAGTCTTAATCTATTATCTAACTCGTTAGAAAAAAAACTAACTAATTATTATTATTATTTTTTTCATTCCAAAATTGTTCCTTAATCATGTCATTATGGCAATATGCCTAATATCCCTTTTATTTTGTTTCACCCTTTATGATCTAATATCTGATAAGTGATATACCAATTAATTTCAAATTAATTGAAATTATTACTTACCTAATTAGAACATTTTGATCAAATTACTAGGTGTTTAATTCAATTTTTCCGTTTTAATCAATAATTAATTTAAGTTAGATAACTTATAATTTACATCTCAACAAAAATGTTTTTTAATCTATAAAAAAAACTAACTTCTAACTTTTACTCCAACTTAAGTTATTACTTTAACCAAACTAACTTCTTACTAACTAAATTAGAAATCTGGACAGTTTCAGAAACTAACTTTTATTCTAATACTTAGTTAGTTTTTTTATTAAAGTAACTTAACTTCAACTAATTGAAAACAATTACTAACTTGCCCAGCTTTGGTTATAGGTATGTCTTTAATAGTCAATAGGTCAACATTAGAACTTGAACTGCAACGAAAATATATAGGTATCTATATTCTGTCAACGCAGTGGCGTATATAAGGGGGGACGTAGAGGTCAGATCTCCTCCCATTGTCTCTGGAGTAGATAATCTTCCATATATTGTGTTTGATGTGAATTTGGAATCAATTCTAATTATATTCATTGTTCCTAATTGTTTAATATTTTACTACCTGAGAATAAAAAGTGTTGAAAAGTTTCCAATTTTCCCATCCCATTTAGCTATGTCGTTTTCTTTTTTTGATCCCTCCCCTTTCAGAAATCATTTACCTATACGCCACTGCTTCAACGCAAACCAGTGGCGTATTTAGGAATTTGTAATGGGGAGGGTCCAGACAATTTTCATAATACAGATCCGTGGGGGGATTCGCCCCCCCCCCCAATTACCTACTCATTATTAAATAAATTTACCATATTTTATATTTTTGTATAGAAATTCAATTTATTACAATGAATTAACATATATGCATTTTGTTAATTATTTATTTTAAAACCTAAAAATGAATAACATAATATTATATTTGCCTACCCACAATATTAATTTAATAAGTAATTCAAATGAAATCTATTTAAAGCATAAACAATTTGTAGATTAATAATAGGTTTGGTTAGGTTATATTATTCTAAAAGAAAGTCAGAATGAAATATGATTTTTTCTTACCAGAATTTTCTCTTCGTCACTTAAGGAACGATTGATAAATAAACAAATGTCATTAGGCATAGTAATGAAGTTATCTATACTTATATATGTGTCAATTAATGTAATTTGTAAATGTTCATTTTTCATTATAACAGCACAGCAAAAATGTTGATCAGGCCAAGCACATTACATAAGCCAACATTATTTCCATCATTAATACAAACCATATGCGAATAAAGTAAAAAATACAGTCTTACTACTACCAAGTACCAGGCGTACATGATGACAAAGTAGCGGTAGTAGACACTGTCTTCGTGGAAAATCCAGACCCCATGGACCCCCCCCCCCACCGTAAATACGCCACTGACGCAAACATAATGATATATAATATTATAGTTAGTGGGTACTTACCTATTAGTTTTACTTGCTTATATTAATTGAAGATCGCTATTCCGAGATCGATCGGAAAAGTTACTTTATTATACAAATTACATGTACTTACGATACTTATTATTACTGTACTATTATAACTATTATACTTATTGTTAGTGCTTATGATAAAAATATAGATGAATTTTTTTTGTTGTATTTATCATAAATAATTTAGTGGGTTTTTTGTGTGCAATTCATTACTGTTGACTGTCTCGTCTACATAGTGTACCCCGAGTACTCCGTTAAAAAATATTGTATCCCAACACACGGTAAGATACTGTGAGGTACTTACTTACTGACCAGTGTAGGATATCAAAAAAACAGATGCTATAAAATAGGTACACATTACATAGATATTGTCATATTATTAGTGTTTTTACATTGTACCTTTTATGTGTACTGAATCATAACATCGTAAAAAGAAACAGAATTGTATAAATATTTCGTTCAGGTAGTTGGGTACCGTTTTCGATAGTGTTATATTCGTATACAATTTCGGAGTTGTTTGAATGATGTCTATCCAGTGTATATTTTACTGGAATCCATTTATAGGATCCATCATCCGTCTATAGAAACGCTTGTATAAACCTCGTAGGGGCATACGAATAATAATATTATATTATTATATAAATTTATTACGAACACACGAAAATATCCCCTTAAACCCTTCAAACAATATTATGATGACCGACCCTGTGGGGAAAAAAAAGGTACAATAATGTTAGATTTGCTAGGCTCAGCTAGAGCTTAACGTGACATTTCCTGAAATGGTTTCCGTCTGCACTTTGCTCGAAAATAATATGAAAAGGATTTGACATTTTTTTTCCTCAGGATCCATTCTGCAACAACCTCGACGTAATACCGCAAAAAGTTTTTTCACATCTAAGTAATGCTTCGAAACACAAACCCCGTTTACCGCTAAAAAATGCCATAAATAATATTAAATATATCATGAAACAATACGGGTTTCAATTGAAATTAATTGTATTATATTGTAGATATTATGAACGTTGTTATATGACATTTAGCTGGAAAATGTAATAATAATATGCATTCAGGTTAGGTACTTAGGTGTGCATAGTTAACCACACAATAGGTAGTATTAACAGCAAAATACAAATTTACCGAAGCATAATATAATTTTATTCAATACGTTTTTCTCTAAATAAATCAATTTAAGTCTTTAAACAATTTAAACGTAAATCGGATTATTGTTACACTCAGCGTGTACGAACGTTTAATGGCAGCATCTTACCTTTTTACTGTGCGATGTTTTTGTGCAAAATTACTGCAGAAAAATCCGTCTTATTCAAAGTACAGCGATTTTATTTAAATTTTATTGCAAATGTTTAATTTTTTTTATATGGTGTTTCGCAAAAAAGAGTTTTCGCACGTTCGTTGACATAGGTAATAATAATACAATATAGATACAGCCTTCAGCTCTTGCTCCTTCTATAATACATTCATAAGACAATACGCGTTAATTAAATATTTAAGTTGGAAATTCTGATTTTTTTTAATTTTTTACAATTTTTATTGCAATTTAAATTACAAAAATTAAAAATGTTGCTCGATCGTTCCCTTATATATACTACGGAAAATCCGAAAATTTTGTCAGAATGAAAATCGTGATAATTGTGTACACGTATTGTTGGAATTAGAAACAGTAGTTTTTGACAAAAAAAGACGTGGTAGTGAGGCCCCTTAATCGCCATTTAAATAAATAGTATAGGTGCAGTTTATGGCATCAAAATCTCCTTCCTTTTAAATATCTAAGTACATAAACGGACTTGAACCACGGACTAAGCTAATATTATAAGATACATATATTCATAGAAAAGTAAGTAATGCCTAAATATGGACGACCAGTGGCGTCAAAATATATACTTACCTGTGACAATTGTCATAGGTGATTTTAGTAGGCAGGGGGTCACCATTGTTATTCTATAGTTATTTTATGAAAATTTGTTTAATAGACAACATAAAAATTATAATTGGTGTATGGTAAGGTAATTATAAGAAATAGGTGGGTGTCAAAATGTTATATGCAGGTGTCTAATGTCATAGGTAAAATTTTGGACTTCGGCGCCACTGTGGACGACTATAATTAAACGATAAAACAAATAACATATCAAATAGATTGTGGTGAAAAATATATAAAAACTATCAACACTATAAATTATAGTCAAAATATGCAATAATAACAGATAATATAACATTATGTTCATGATAAAGATACGTACAAATCAGTTGTTGGAAATATCTTATTATTTGTATTTTTTATAGCAATAAGCTAACACATGGACGCTACAATAGTAGCTAATAACTACTTTTGTAACTATGTAGCACGTACTGTTTCGTTTCGGTAGTAGGTAGTGTGGATACTCTACGTCTCTACTATCCACTATATTAGCTAGTAGACTATTTTTTTTTTATCACAGTGTGATCTATCAAATACTTTATTTATATACTTACGTTATTTCACGGTTGGAACTAGTAAATAAAATACTATTATAATGAGTGAAAAGAAGATCATATAGCAGAAGAATAATCATTAAGGTCATAAAAGTTCACACTTTTTTTAAAAGTTGAATTTTGTCCGGAGTGACCCGTAAAGTGGGGTAACTTCGGACACGTACCTATTAGATTTCATTAAAAACTGATGTCATAATTACAATGGATGACTTCGGACAATATAGATATTTAAAAAAAAATGTAATGAATTGAAAAAAAAAAAACAGCATATTATTTTCTATAAAGGTTACAATAGATATTAACGTAGAGTATCAGTTTTCGTGTATTCTAAAATTATAAGACAACTAAAAAAACATGGTGTTGTCCGAATTCACCCCTTTCTACGGTAGTCATTAGTACAAGAATCTTTGGTTCAAACATTTTTAAGGCCCCCCCCCCCTTGCGGACAAAGTCACAGCCTTGCATTGTAGTTGTATTGTACCTACATCAATTACATCTAACCTATATGTTTGCCGAGAATATTTATAACTGAAACATAAACCGTCCAAATGGTTCTGTTTACGACACTTATGGGACGTCGGTTAAGGGTTGTTTACGTTTTTAACGAATATGCGTATTTGTGAAGTACATTATGATATCATATAATAAACATACGACTAAACAACAAACGGATTTGGAGGGCACACTCATACAGTCTATACCTTATATAGGATATAATATTGTCGAATGTTTAATCGTATAAAAACGTGTAATACGACTATAAATTATTTAATATTACACACGAAATACAAGTACTCTCGATAAAATTATGTCTTCCTATTATATTCCTCTGCGGCTCTGCTGTCACCTACACACGCGTCACGACTCTCGGTATACGCTGCAGTAAACTGGTCATATAGATTTGGTAGCGTATCGAATTCGTCACATTAACACATTGGTCGCACACATTTATTCTTAGGATAATTTAAAACATTTATATACACATCAATCAAAATTATACCTATAATATTACTCAACGCTCTATTATTTTAAACGGCGATCGGTGATTTATCTTATATATAATATTTATTATACCATCAATGACGGTCTATATACGCGTGTGGGCGCGGTAGGACCGCGCTGCAGTCGTATATTATATAAGCAGTGGTGTCATTTCAGTTTTTGAGAGGAGGGGAGAGGGCAACATTTTTGACCGGAACATAATAAAACTGAAAAAATACCGCTCGCTAACAGTTGCATTTTTATCTCAATAAAATGAATTGCCTTCCTACATAATTTTATACTTACCAACTACTAGTTAGTATTTATGCATCATAGCTGGTTACTATCTTATAGGCATAAATAACCCATTTTTTTTTTTAGAGATAACAATGACGAAGGGGTGGCAGGGAAATGCCCACCCTGCCACCTTCCAAATGACGCCATATAATAAGTACCTACAATATGAAAATATAATTTTATTATTACGTGACAGTCGAATGCCGGACAAGTGCGGTACTGCGGCGTATAGCAGGTACTCGTAAATCGTAATAACAATATGTAAGTGCTGCGGTACGTTATAATATTCCGATAACGGATTTATGGACAGATGTCCAGAACGGTTTTCGCTGCAAAACATATATTATCATATTATTATACATATATTGTATCCCCAGATTACATTGTGTATATAATATATTATATTATGGTCTGTAGCCGTCACACTGGCGCCCGCAACGCAAGCAATATACGAACGGGAAAAAAGAAACAAAAACCGTAAACAATTTGTTATAATATAATATATTGTGTTTTCGTACTAATGGGATCAATAGCGCATGTTATCAATATTGATCTTCTGCGATAACGCGTCGACGACGTGAACACGTATATGGTATATTATCTATGTATATAGGAGACAAAGAGATGACTCGAAAAGCACATGGACGACGTGCGTGGGAGGATTGCGAACCTGACCTAACAGCGTCGTTCGGAAAGTTTTAATTTTCTCCGAACTTTGCGCCCGGCTCGTTCTAAAATAACATTATATAACGCCATAATATAATAGCTCTATAATTGTTGTAGGTATACATACTTGCCCGTACTTACCCATATGCCCGTATCAGCCCATGTCCGCTGAATATTTTTCATTCGAAGCGTACGTATTAGTATGTCGTATTGTCGTGTGTACCGCATATTATATTATAATGTAACCGAATAAAATACCGCACCGTAGTCTTAGGGCCAGTATTACAATCGTTGATTACACTTCGATTACGCTTAACCGACTGATAAGAGATTTTTCTTACCGGCCGAATTCGGCTGGTCAGGAGTCCGTTAAATTTAACCGCAAACGGTAATACTGGCCCTAAGACTTTTCGTCTTTTAATATTATCCCTGTATTGTTCCTGGTAAAACACTGATAATTAAATGTGTAAAATAAATTATACTGAATTCACTGTAGTCTGTAAGTGGGCAATATAATAACTACACGGTTTAGAATTTTGCCCTCATCTCGATGTAAATACCTGCAAAACGTTAATAGTGATGTATTGGCATAGTATAAAACTTTGAAACGTTAACAATCAAATCGACGATGGTTCACGGTCGAATAAATCGCACAAGTCCACTGTCCGTAATTACAAGTCACGTATGGCTCATTCGCTCAATCAATCTTATCTGCAAACTCAAACGCTTTAATAAGGGGATTGCAAACGGACCGTAACGGCTAAGTAGATCTATTTTCAATCCAACAGTACCAATCGATCTACAGAAATACGATGAGAATTCTAACGACTTTATTTCCACTTCTTCGTCAGAACTAATAAATGTGCGAATGCTCGAATAAGCGATAAATAACAATAATATATAGGTGTTTATATTGATGTATTAACATTTAGCACTAGGGTCTAGGATAAAAACCAAATCTATAGATTATAATCACATAACTTTTTACGGGTATAGGCGAAATGTGGGAGGGGGAGGATTTGAATCTCACCAAAAATGTGTGTATTAGTTGTGCCTTTAATTCGATCGACGTAATATTATTTCACTAGTTCTAAAAAAGCGAGAATAGAACTATATTTGGCGATAAAATGATGAAAGTTACGAATATAACCAAGTCTGGGCATTAACGAGTTAAAAAGTTGATTTTATTTTAACTTTATAACTTAACTAGTTACTTTTGGCTTTTCATTAACTTAACTGTTAACTTACTAAATTTATTTTTTAATTAACGTGAAATTAACGAGTTAATTTTTAATTTTAAGAAGTAAGTTAAGTTAATTTATTTTGTTTTTAATTTAATTATATTTCACTATTTCAGTCTATTTCTTTTTCATGTTAAAAAATATGTATCATACATTGTTTGAAGTTGAAAATGTATATCATTCGAATCTAATTTATATGGAAATACTGTACAAAGTAGTCTATAATTTAGTTTTGGGTTGGAAAAAAATTAAGTACGCTAGCGTTGCATAAACAAATTAACTTTTTTTTAACTTAATAAAAAGTTAACAAAAAGTGTGTATTAACTTTTAACTTAACTGAGTTAACCTATAGTTAAATTAACTTTCAACTTTTAACTTTTTGTTATTGGTGCATATTAACTTAACTAAACTGAGTTAAAAAAAAATCATTAACTTGCCCAGCCATGAATATAACCTTTTAGGTATTAGAGGTGGAATATGCAGATAATACACTCTTGGGGGTCACATAATTACATGGTGGCCATAATATAATAATATTATGTTATACATTTTAAACATTATTGGTTTTTAAATCGACATTTAATGTATTTGTATGGTTCAATTAATTAATGTCAATGTTAATATTTACTAATATTATAATCGTCAATCAATTAGGCACGGACTTATGGAAATAAAAAAAATGAAAAATTTATTAGTATTTTGAAATGCTGTTTTTGATAAACGTATAGTATAATATTATGTAGTGTGGGCATTTACACAAATTAAATTAATGTGGATTGTGGATACTTTGAGTAAAATTAACTTTGTATTAAAATGTCAAGCCATCAAACTATGATTTAATGTTTTGTTTTATGTCAACTATAGTTTCTAATCAAAATGTATTAACGTATTAGATAATATTGTATCAATATATACCTACAAGCAGTACATATGGCCACAATATGTTACCGGTGTAGGTAAATTTTGTAAAGGTCCATATTATGCACTTAAAAAAATATTTGAGCGTTGGTCGTCACGTCACATGTTACGGTGACAATTCATAATAATATTATATTATTATTTTTTACTATATATGAACATTATTCGCAGTTTGTACACAGCTGCGGACGCGCTTGCAGTGTCACCTAAATTGTTGAACTGCCCCGCGGGAAATCGCTCCGTTCACAATATCCGCCTCCAGAATTTGTCAATGTTTACCCGGACTAAGTTTAACCTTTGCAGCGTTTCAATATATATACCTACCGTATATATAGGTGTACCGTATATTAATTCACGCATCAGCACCGCCATTTGTTAGCTTATATATATCATAGCCATATTATATAGGGTACGATAGGCAGCTACAATGCAAACAGTTCAGACTTCAAGACTTGAGCATTTCAATTTTCAGTATTATGCCGTTTCAAATGACAAGCCGCGTATCAAAGTCAACCGTTCTTGTCGTGACATCTTTAATTATTTACCGTGCTATCCGTAAACTGACGATTGATGTGCATACAATGTTTTATGAATAACATAACCAAGGTAGGTACTTCAAACGAGACAAACCATAATCGTTTTCGGACTAATAATCATCAACAATTCAAAACAAATTCAAATAATAATTGTCTTGATGAAGATCGCTTATTCGTTACTAGAACATTAACAGCGTTACCTTTATATAACGTGATATGTCAAAAACGTGATTTTTACGTATTTTGTCAAGGTTTAAACTTTAAATACTTATAACAAAAATTTTGACTGGATTTTCAATATATTTCAACTGTCATTGTAACAATTCTATTAGATGCTTTGTATTAATTTTTCAAGGTTTTTGACCCAACAAATAAAATTTAATTGACATTTATAGAAAAAAAAAAAATGAAAACGGAAACTGAAAATGTCCGTAAGCCACTCAAAACATGTCAAAATATTTTGTAAATTTTATCGTGTATAGAAAATGCTAATATAAACATTCAGTTAACCTACGCTAAAATGTCTGAAAAATTAGTTGGGGTAACCCGTCCCCTGTGTCTCTCCCCCCCACCACCAACTGAGCACTGGATATTATTGATTGATAAAATATTCACTATTTTTAAATCCATTTTGAGAAAACAATCTAATGAAGTGGCTAGTAATAAACTCTCTGTTGAAAAACTTTTTTAAGGTTAATAATAATTGTGCGAATAATTCCACATACTATACTTACGCCTGCAGTATTCTTCTTTCGTTTTAATAAGAGTAATGTAACATAAAACATTTTTTCATTTTCAAATAAACCGAACAACTGGGGGGGGGGGGGGAGGAGGTGGCTATTTAGAAAACTATGGAATAGGTACGTGTTTACTGTTTATTAATTCACCAATTTCCACTAACTCAATTTTTTTTACGGGTGAGTATCATGTTCAAAATTGTATACTTCTGGACTCTGAATCATGAAAAACACATACCGGGCATAGATATGGGAATTTTACCGGTAATTTTTTTCCGGTAAATTTTATGTAAATGTACGTAAGTTTTTTAATTCTGTATAATATTTTTATTTAGTCAATTTAACACGAACTCAATAACATTTTTATAACTAAGCTAAACCATTTAACCAATGTACCATTCGTCCACTCCTTATACTACAAGTATTTTATTTATAAATATTATAAGTATGCATTGTCTCATAAACGGGGATGCCAGGGGGTGCTTAGCACCTCGAACTTATATTAGTTGTATTAGACTAAAAATATTGTTTAAAGTAAATCAGAGATGATGGTGTTAAACATTGTCTTAGTAATAATTATTTGCTGGAATACCTCATGTGCGTGATATAATTAATATAAGTAGGTATATAACTTGTTATATTTATATCATGCATTGTGGAGATATGGATGTCACTAAAAGGCGTTGTTGTGCATATGAAAACAATTGAAATGAGTGGTCACTCAAGTTTTAAGACAATAAAAAATACTTACGGGGTAAAAAAACTATCGGTAAAATTTACCGAGCTCCCATCTCTAACCGGGCATACTTAATACGTGTAAGTACTTAATATTGCACTAAATCAGGTTGGTAATTATTATGAGAAATAGATAATGTATGAAAATGTTTATAATACTGCATATAAAATTTTACCAGTCACGATAATATTATGTTATTATTATTTATCATATCAAATATATTATGTCTCACCATTTCGGTAATTTATGTAGCGCCAGCTTGGTGCCATTTTGGGCGTTGGTACTTATATTTTAACAAACGAAATAAACAAATCAAAAGCAAGGTGTTCGAACGAATGAGTTTACTAAATGTCGTTTAAATGTGTTTACAAAATAAACATTTACGCTATAAAAAGTTGCATGCATTATTTTTATTTATTACGCTTTTGAATCTGAAAATATATATTTGAATGTACTTTGAAATGTTATTTGTTTTATTAATAACATATTAAAAAAAAACCAACCAAAAAAAAAAAAAACATTTATTATTTAGTTATTTGACTGTATGTATCCATAATAATTAACATCACGGGCAGACGTGTTTTATGTGAACATACCTAACACAACTTAATAACTATCTCTATTTCAAAATAATAAAAAAACCATCTATGATTTCCCCTCATGTTTGTCTCTAATTTCAATGCTATTTTTATTAAAGTTTTTTTTTAAATAAACTTGTGTGGCTTAAATTGTTTATACTTCATTAAATTATAATTAATAACGATTTTTAGATTTAATTTCGACGATGGTATTAATAGAAACTATTAATATTTCATTTAACGATGTTATTTCGTAAAATTATTCCAGTACCTATAAGTATATAAAAATTAAAATTTCGTCATTCAAATTATTATATTGCATGTCTGCATTGGTTAGTACCTATATGTATAACCTCTGGGTCTGCATGGCAATTGAGTTGTCGCATATACTACTGAACTCGTGTTGGGTTCAAGTGCTTTTATGAATATCATGTCGGTGTTTTTTAATACTTGATACTACATTGGTGTGGTGGTTTATTGAAACGCGAGCACCGCAGACTTTGTATTTTTAATTTTTTTTGATGCTCGTTGAAAAACACAAGTGTGCTTATAGTTTTTAAAATAATATATATTTAAAAGAAAAGCCTGCGAATCCGTTTTTGCGGGATAGAATAAGAAATATTATTTAATTTATTATAATTGTTGTGAAGTTTAGACAAGATGATTAGTGATGAAGAGTCACGTATATCCTGAAATAACTCCGCACTGCAGTGTTTGTTGATGAGGGTTGACAAGCATTATAGGCATTATAAACATTTTATTTATTTTTCATTAATATCATAAATTCTGCTTTTTATTGAAAAACGTATTACATAATGGCCCCTAGTTCAATAAGACGAGGATAACTTTATATTATGCTAATATAACTAAAAAGTAATATAAATTTGGAAAAGGGTGTAAATACTAAAAACATTTTGCTGTATTGTATTTTTGAAAAAATATATATTAATTTATGTGAAAATGATCCATATTGAGGAAATAATTTTATTATGAAGATGTTGTGAAATTTCAAAAATAAAATATTACATAGCAACCAACTAAGTGTAAAATGAAAATAACTAATAAGGGATAAAATACAAAGTATTAGTAAAACAGTTTACCTACTTATACCTACATTCAGTTCACGAAAAGAACTACTTCGCTAAAAATATGCCATATGGCATGATAAGTACTATTAGTTACTACCTATAAACTGAGATACATAGTCATTCGCTTCATTCAGTCATGTGATTGGATTTTATTTTTATTTTTTTTATTGATATTAATTTCGTCCAAATCATTAAAGACTAAAGTAATAAGTATAACATTATCTTGCACCAAGTTTTTATACACTTAACCTATACAATATACACACTACACATATTACGATAATTTTCTTTTTACTATCTAAGCTTGTATAATATTATATAACTAGTCCTCCGGTCTAGTATTATATAATATTTAAAGTGTCATCAGATTATTTACGTATTTTATCTATTAACTCGATTTTAAAAATACTAAAAATCTTTTATTTATTGTATGCCTATTTTAAAATGTAACTTTAAAATATAGATTATAGCGAATAATTTGTCTATAAAAATAGAAAATTTAAGTGTAATATTTGGGTATATAAAATCATACTATTTGCTTATGCTGGTGTTTTTTGGAAAATTAGTGTACAGAGTTGGAAAAGTTTTGAGGAGCAGTAATTCCAATTCTATCTGCAACGCTTCAATTTCTTTGTGCAATTCCAGTACTTTTGTATTTATCTGTGTAAATTTCATTATATCTTTCATCCTAAAACAAAACATATGTTATGTAGATTCTCTAATATTAATGTCATTATTTGTCTTAGGGCAATAAAATTTAGATTTGAGAATACAGATTGACATATACTTAAGTATTCGTTGAACAAATACATATAAATGTATTTATCTATTCTTCCTTGAATATAATTTAAATTTTTAAATTTTTAATGATACCTATAATGTTATAAAAATTACGGTATAACCAAAAGTACAGTCTATTTACTTTTCACCACTGTGATGCATCAGTTTGTCGTTTAAACCGTAATCTATGAGGCACTTTAACTCGGTTAATTCACACGTCATTTGGTCTATCTCTTCATCAGCCTTTTTGTTTTTATTCTTAATATCTCTTTCTGTTTTGTACATTTCATTTAACTTTTCATTTAGCTTTTCTTTCTGTTTTGTGTAAGTCTGGAAAACAGTACATTTTATCACACATATTAATATATTATATACTGTTGCATTTCATCTTTTATATACATATAGGTAGTATATACAATATATTTTATATATTTATTATTTACTAACTAGGTATTAAATTACGATTGACGTGAGTACAGTGTAATGTCTACCCATTTAACACAATTTATATGTATTTGTATTATATTCATAGGGGTTTACCATGCTCACAATACAATTACCGCTGTACATAATATTATTACTCATATTACATGAATAATACCTACTTAAATCCTATGTATATCGTATACAATACCTATTAATTATTATAAATATGTAAGTCTATATTGAAATCGCCTCATTAATATCTTACAAATTTAATTGCTGCTAGTTCTTTGTTCACGTTTTGTTCAGCTTGTTCTGCATTATTTATTCCTTTCATCTTAAACTTCAAGTAGTTTAACACATTTTCGGTTATTTTCATTGATGTTATAAGATCAAAACGAAATTTATACAATGGAATTTTGTGGTTTTTTAGAATGTCGTGTTCCCATTTTAAAAATCGACATTTACGTTTGAACTTCAGTAAATTAGATAAAGCATCAATTTTAGTACTGCCCATTTTCTAAAAATTATAGATTTTGTAATAATTAAAATGTTTTATCGTATAAATATATTAATTTATTTTATAGAAAAAAGTTACTATAACAAAGTAGTTATAACTTATAAGTCACTGAGCGGAGAACAAAAGTTAGATCAAGCAGGTAGATCAAATTTTATAGTTCTAACGCAAGTTATGCCTAAAATGAAATTGTCACAGTTTGTATGAATCGTTATGATTGTAATACCATCTATATATTGTGTATGTATATGTAAATAAATATAAAACCGTTTACTTTGATTTCGGTGTTCACTTTATCAATAGCATTTTTAGAAATAAGTGTAGTGCTTTCGAAATCGCTAAAGTGTCCTGTTAATACGGTTTCAACGTTCCCCTGAGGCATTACTAATTGAACCTAAAATTGAAATTAAAAACGAACACATCTGTGTTTTTATAGTCACTACTCAAAGTCCTACTTTTTACCTCAGGGTTATCCTTATAATACAAATCTTGGTTTTCTAATCTGATGATAGTCATTTTTAATTTCTCAATCATTGCTTCCTTGTCTTCTTTATCGCGCTTTAAGCTATCCAATAAGTTGTCTTTGTCTGTTGCGTCTTTTTGACATGTACTGATCTTAAATTCTGATTCAATTTTCATTCGTCTAAAATTGCAAACCTTATGCCAAGTTTCTCTGTCCATATTCAGCTTATAATCATCCACATATTTATAATCGTCATATACCCTAAGTGTATCTAAATATTTAACGAATTCCGGGGTCAAAAGATGTAGCTTATCATCAGATGGATCCATTATAGTATTGACAAACTGGTAACCGAGTATTGACGAGTAGTTTTTATTGCCTTGTATTTTAGGCCTCCGGCTACGAGTTAAAATTCATTTTAAAATATCATAAAACTAATTGAAAGACTTATTTGGTTTTTACTTGTAGGCGATTAATGCTTGTTCGTAAATTAGTTTGGAAGGAAACTCAGACTTAAAACGTTTATTAAGAATGTTGTTTTTGTGATTCAACGCTTCTATAGTATTGAGCAAAGAATTTGGCTCGGTTTTTGCAATTTTTTTATTCGTTTCCGCAATAATTTGTTCAAATCCCGTAATAGCTTCTCTTAACTCCAAAATGATTTCACTTCCAAAATAAATTAAAACATTTGATAAATTATCTAAAAAAAAATTATAAAACCATAATATCTACTTATACCTGTGTCGTTTAATTTGGTGTTTTCGCTGATCACTATCGCTCAACATTTTCGAAAGCCTAAGCATTTTTAAATTCTCGTGATCGATGGCTGAATTGTACTTCAACTTCATTTGAAACAACGTAAATACATTATTGTCAAATTGTTCTATAATCTGTGCAATGTGATGATGTATTTTTATCTTTTCTTCTTCAAGAATATTTTTGTATTTTATTCTTTCGTCGTTCAAAGCCAAAGTTAATTTTTCATACTCGTCTATAGCCTTTAAATCGTCTGCTGTGAAATCCTCAGGACTTTTGTTTAACTATAACATGGAAAAAACCATGCATAATTTTTATGCCGATGAAGATAATATATTGAATTTATGTTAAAGGTAAAATAGGAAATACAAATTCAATACACAGTAGAAATCGATAATAACTTGAAACATATGTAGATAATTAAATTTGATGAAATTAAATACTCAATATTTATGTGCTATCTAGTAATTTATATCGATCAGAAATTAATAATTTTTTCAATATAATAGTTAAACATTATATAATCATATATCGTATTATATTCATGTTTATAATACTATATATGCTGCAAAAAAATATTTGTGGGTATGAAAAGTGCCACGTGTGGTGGTCGTCACCTCAAATCTAAATACATATAAATTACATAGCTCCTAAATACGTTCTTGTGAAAAATATTAGTGCGCTTGTTAAGAAAATCTTAAAAATATACACACACCACCATGCATTGCGGTTTTGGCACGTCTTTTTTCAATTCGTCTTCCCACCTTTTCTCCAGCACACCATCCATCATAATCATCAGTGCCCGCTGTCTATAGTTGTTAAGAGTTACCGTCTCACTGTTTCGTTTTCCTGTACCTGAATTCATGTCATTCGACATTTCTTTACTGGATAATACATTATTATGATACAATTCTACGGGAACTTCATCGTCATCGACGTGTAAAAGTTCCTCTGTTTGTTCATATTTATTCCATTTATAATCTACTGGAGACGGTTCGGTGGGTTCAACTAAACAAAATTAATAGAAATCACAACTGTTTTCGAGCTCCCGTTATGGTTTATTCAGTTTTAATACTTTTGCATGCCAATCTCAATTCAGTTTCAATTACACGTAATCTGTCATTATATTCTTTCAAATTATCCAGTTGCTGTTGTTTTTCCGTAAACAAATCATCAAATATTTGATTGAATTTATGCTTTAATTTGTTAACCATAAACTAATAATGTATAATAAATATGAAAAACATGGTATTAAGTAAAAATAAATAAGTAGGTCATAAAAATTAATCAACACAAGTGAAACTATTTTAATTTTCACTGTTTACATACTTTAAGTAAAATTATTTCATCTTCAGCCATTTCTAATTTATAATAATTGTACTGAGAATTTAAAGTGTCAATAGTTTCAACAAACTCATAACTAATTGAACCCATCATTGATAAATCATTACTTTGCTTGTAATCGAATTCCGATGAATTTGATTCAACATCTAATATCTCAAAATTATTCCTAGAAAAAACGTTTTTGACATTTGCATAACATTTTAGATTCTGAGCGAAGCGATAAATGTATTGATTTTACAATGTTGTGTGTTTATTTTTATTTTTTATTTTTTTTTTTTGTGTCTGTCATCACCC
The DNA here is from genome assembly GCA_008086715.1 of Sitobion miscanthi. Lineage (NCBI taxonomy): Eukaryota > Metazoa > Arthropoda > Insecta > Hemiptera > Aphididae > Sitobion > Sitobion miscanthi. Next base: position 8,569,835 of record CM017800.1, on the reverse strand, counting down.
TTTAGGACAGTAAAAGTGCTTGGATTTTCTTCACTAGTAACTTTCCGAATAGAAAAGTGAATCTAGTTGGTACTTTGGGGGGTCAAAAGTAAAAATTTCCCAGTAGTTTTCAAAAGCGACGTGAAAAACAAAAGAAAAATTTATATAGTATAATAATAAGGCTTCTGATATATCATTCTAATAGTAGTTGAAAAATATTAAAAATACATAGGCACAATTTTTTTTTATAAGCATTTAATATTCATATCTTGACAACATTTATCAAATTTATAATTTAATAATTATTTTGTTGTTAAAAATTTATAAAATGTTCGACTTTTATAGCTAAGGATTGAAAATTGAAAACAAGGCTCCACTTAATAGGTTATATATAAATTACTTTATTCACAATAATATCATCAAATATACTTAGTAATATCATAGACTGACTGACCGTTTTCGCTCAAAATCGTTTTTCTTATACAATGATATTATATCATTGAATTCAAATTTAACACCATCCATTACAGTGACCTATTTGTAAACTTCTGTACAGCAGAGCGACACCCACTTGCCCACCTTTTTATTTTATGTTTCTTACTTGGAAAATGGATCTTCCGTACTGGATATTTGTTCTGACATATCTCTGATTAATATTCTTTTTTCTATGATTATATTTGCTTTGTTAATAATGTCTTGGTCTTTTATGCTTATTGGGTAGTTGTCTACTTTATATATATTTTTTAGACACTAAAATGAAATACAAAATCAGTTATTATTATAATTGTATTCCATCATACGTACATACGCCCTTTTGGGTACATACGTATATAGATTTTGGTTTGATAAAAAGTGTTTCCCATTTTTCCTTTATAATATTTTCAGTTTCCAATTTAAACTTGTTTATGTCACTTAGAATTTTTTCTTCGTACTCTTTACGTTCAAGCTTACATTTTTCTCTGAAACGCAGTCTATAATCTATATTTAAATCGAATTCTTCTATATCTATTTTCATGTCATCCGGCCCATTGACATTTGTTTCTAATAGATTTCGAAGCTAAAATTCAAAACAAATAAATAAATTATGGGGTACATCGTACGTAATAAACTGAAATGAAATATTATGATTATTTTAGTTTATATTATATTATATTTTTTATTTTTATTATTACTTCTGTTTTTATTTTTTCAAAGTCTTGAATGATTTGTTGTTTTTGATTACTATAAGTCGCTATACTTGCATTCAATTCATTTTGTTGATTAATCATTTCCCATGTCATTCGTTTTGGTGCTGAAAAATAGTGAAGTTCAGTCAATAAATTATGCTTCCGTCTATTTTCTATTGCTAACAATAATAAACTAACATTCTGGTCCGTCCTCAAAACCGATTCCTTTTGTTTCAAAATGATCTTCGATCATTGGAAAATTGATTTTATCAATCCGTCTATTACGACTTAAACTACCTCTAAAATTCGTTAAAATAAATAATATTTTTTAAAATTATTGTTTCCATTATAAAATTTACTTAAAGCTTGTACACATAAAATTTTCTTGGTGGCTAAGTGTTAATATGTTATGGCCATTGACATCAACTTTAGCAGCTATCAACCCTCCACTTTGCCAATGGCTGCAATTTACCATGATAATTTGTTTCCACTGACCATCATCATCAAATTCATAAATATTATATGAACCATCTGGACTAAATGTAACACAATGATTTTCGTTCGTGTACGTCTTAATACTTTTTAATTGATGATTTAATGGTATAGTTTGTGACTCAAGCATTTTTTCCTTTAACGTAAACATATTATTACAATATTAATCATAAGATCAGGTAAATATTGAATCATACCTTAACGATATCTATAGTCATCAAATGAATACATTTCGACTGTAAGACAGTAAAAGCTATGTTTAATGCGCCTGGCACATTACATGAACTCCATTTAAATACTGATGTGAAATAATTTTGCATATCGTTTAATTTAAAAACTATATTGAAATTTATATCAAATATTAAAATATTATTTCCAGCATTTTCGGCGTTTTTCAAATCTGTATATAAAACTGTCAAAAACGATGATTTTTTATCGTCGATTATGTCGATATCAATAATATATTTTCCCAAATGATGTTCTCTCAATACAGTACATTTCTGTCCTAATGTAATCTATTGGATGTTTTAAAATAAGTGATGTATATTTTTTTTACAATCACATATTATTAAAATATTAAATTATTATAATTATCATTACACCATTAAACGAACATACAAATAATAACAATAAGTGTTAATTATATTTTTTAAATTATATACCGAACGTTTTTAGTAAGTATTAATTCTCAATAAAATCATTAAATGGCATTATATAATGGTAAATGATAATATCAAATGTATATTTAATATTTATATTAACTTACACTTATGTAATAAAATCGACCAGTGGGAAAACTAATGACACTGCAAATGTTTCCGTCAGAGAAAAATTTTACCGAAGATAAGTCTTCATCACATAGTACTATTTTTGCAATGCACTCTATTTCGTTTGCTTTGGGAACAGTTCTCAGCAATTCCATTTTACCGTTTTTAAACGTAATGGCAATATAGTAGTAAAATGGATTACTACACAAATCCGTTGCGGTTCCATTTAGTTTCATCTTGCTTTTCTGTAAAACAACAAGAGACAATAATAGAATACTACCCTACTTTAATGGATATTAAAAATGTTTACAAATTCTCCGGTCGAAGCATCCCACACTTGCAAAATGTTTGCATGGTTTATGGTGGCCACCGTTTCATCTGTCGGTTTGATAAACGTAAAATACTTGATTTTTGATCCGTACACTTTCAATATTTTTTGTTTTTTCTGTGTCAGTTGTAACAGCGTTCCCTGTACGGTCAAAAATAAAATATGTTTATTGACTTTTCCAATATTGTCTAGGTGCGCACGATGCTATATTATTATTATTATTATATTATGTAATGGTGTTATGTACCTCGTCCGACCAGCCGTAAACGTCGTTTTTTACAGCTACCATACATTGCAATGTGCAGTCAACGACCATAGTCCATATTTTTGAGAAAATACCCCTGGTGTCCTTAAAACACTGCGGGTTGCAGACAATATGTTAAACATGAGTCGTTTATGAATTATTATTTCTTGTTGTATTATTATATTAGCTGGAGGCGGCTATTACTATTGCTAGGTTCTTGTGATTATGCGAGCAGTATATTATCACGTAGGCAATCTACCTGTGGTAAATCGTGAACCCCGCGTGGTACGTACGTGAGTGTATAGTATATATCTGAAGTATCAAAAAATGCAAAAAATTGGTCCACCAACACCGTGGTTCGAACTCGATACATTTTGTGTTCTATAACACAAAGGCTTATAGCGCTAATAATATAACCATACACCTTATAAGATATAAGGTCTATGAATATAATAATAATTATTATTAAAACCAATAGCAACCACTCAAAAATAATAATAACAATAATAATCATCTCAAAATCACTGTTTAAGAACAACCCCGGGTTGGATATCTTATTTACCTTTTTTCGAAACAAAATATAGCCTATCTTTTTTTCCAAGGTCTAATCTATCTCCGTATCAAATTTCATCACAATCGAACGAACGGTTTAGAAATGCATAAAGGACATAGTCCGACGTAAACATTTTTTGTCTTTATATAAGATATGTATAATATATATATACAGATAGATATACTCATAATAGCTCCAAAACACCTCTGTATACGCTGGTGTAGTTTTTTTTTTTATTATTTCTGCACAGGTTAGTTATTAGTAGGGCTAGGATTTATATGCATTTACATGTTTTTTTCCTCAAGTCCAAATTGATTGGTTGTCAGATTTGTCCACGATTTGGCTTATTCTCGTTTAAATAGAACCAATTTTTTTTTCTGCATGTTTTTGCATATTTTGAACATAATGCATATAATTGCATATTCATAGATTTTTGAGAATTTGATTTTTTTCGACTTAAATTTTTAAATTTTTATAAGATATTGTTAATTTTAAATGGTGTTTATTTCACGAAATCGATTCAAAACACTTTTAAAAATTTGTAACATTATAAACGGTGAATATGAAGAGGAAGAGGAAGAAGAAGATATTAATATTAATTTAACTCCAGGCCAAATCGCGTCATTTAAATATGCTCCAATAACCTCGTGTGATGTGGAAAGGAGTTTTAGTCAATATAAATCTATTTTACGTTCAAATCGCCGGTCGCTCGTATTTGAAAATTTGAAACAACATATTATCATAGTAGCATGTAATAATATGAACTGATATTTAGTGTAATAATATGAACTAACATTTAATGTAATAAGTAATAACTTAATAATTCATAATAATAAATTATGAATTATAATAAATAATAATATTCTAGTAATAATAAAAATTTGTTTTTGCATATTTTGGTTAATAAAATGCATATTTTAAAATTTGTTATTGCATATAAATCCTAGCCCTAGTTATTAGTTACTATAGTAGAAAAATGTATGACAATCAACAAAAAACGCAATCAGCCACACAAATATTATAATGCTAAAAAATATATAAAAAAAAACCCCAAGAGGTCACCGCTCGCAGCTCGACATAATAATGTATATCATAAAATTCTATATTATATTTCTATGTATAACAATAATATTATAGACGGTTAATATATAAACGGTTTTGTCATTGGAGCAAATAATCCGGTTAGGTTTGTTAAATCAAATTAAACTTTTGAAAATATCGTAAGGTTTTTATATAATTTATATTATATGACGTTACATATTATTTTATTATTATTACAAGACGTTTATTTTTTGGTTATCGACTGTATTTTGTGTACGCCACGATGACATAATTTTTTGTTTCATCGTCAGGAGGGCAGAGATTTTGGCCCAAAATAGAAACTTGAACATAAGTGCACAACTCAATTACGTATTTACGTCTCAACACTAATTAGCTAACAATTCTATTAGGTAGATGGAAAACAAAAAATTAAATTACAATTCATAAAACAAAAACCTATTCATAATAACACACATTATTTATTGTTATTTGTTACAATGGTAATAAATTACTGTTCACGGTATAATATCTACATAGGCTATAATACCTATGTCAATAAATTATGAATAATAAAATATACAGCTGAGTGGTAATTAATGGGATTTTATTATTTTTATTTTTATCAACTCAAAATTTAATATTTTTTTATTCTATATTTAATAGGTATTTGTCTTTTTAATACAATTTTGTTTATAATTGATTTCGAATGAAAAAATTTACATGCATTATCAGACAGATAACCAGAATTTCCAAAAATGTAGGATGTAGGTGGTAACTGACTATAGCAAAACTGTTGAACTTATTTTGTTGCTTATTAAATGAGTAACTAAATAGTAATAGCCACTAATAGGTTAACCGTAAAACGTCTTTCGGGTCTACCACAGTCCCATTCTTTAATACAAAAAAAAAGTAATTCAAATAATATTCCAAAATTCACTTGTCTTACAATCTTCGATATTATAAAGCCAACTTATAGACTATAGTCCTAAACACTGAATTTTTCGCTACCACGATTATGCTGAACGACAGTAGTTGATACCGTATAATATATCATTTATTCAGTTATATAATAGTGTTGTATACATAATAATATTTTATCGACGCATTGGGACGCGATTTGGTGATTTATTGTTCCGTTACGATAACCATCGAACATAGCTCAAACATTGTTGCCCACAGGCCACAGCCCACACCTCTTGTACGGGCCACACCGAGATACGAAAATATCATCTGGAACTCACTGACTGGCAGCGATTAAAACATTATATTATACGGTATACCACCTGACATGCAGTTACACCATAGACATATAAATAAAATGTATTAATATGTCTATGAGTTACACCTTGACAAAATATGTCTTAATCACGTAGTACTATAACACGACAAGAGAATAATCATAAAAATAACAACAATAGTTATTTTAATATACCGTCAGACGGTTGTCCCGGTTGACCGCGTACAGCACGAAACCCTGTTTGGTGGGGCACACCAACGCGCCCGGACCGCCGCTGCCGCTTCCGCGTTTCGCCGAGATCGGATCCACCGCCGTTACGACCATTTCCGGTTCCGGTGCGCCGGGCTGCACTCGATAGACGTTCGCCAACGAGTCGCAGAACACGTACCATCCGTACGGCGTCCAGCAGCCCGAAGGGGAGGCGTCCGAGGGCACCTCCACCCGAGTCCTCTCAGCGTACACCGTCTTGCAGCCCACGAACAACGTCCACAGCTGGAGCTTACATCCGACGTCATGTTCCGTCTGGCTCAGGTACACGTCGTTTCGGCCCGTCGCGGCGGTGATCGCTGACAGACTGCGTTTGACGTGACAAGACAACAGATAAAATAGATTATATTATAAATTATTTTGTATAGGTATTCGATTGCGCGGGCATAGACTCGAGATAGAATATTCTCATGTGGGTATGGATTTCGCACCTAGCCCTATCCCGTGACTTTGTCGTGTGCGTGTGTGTGTGGGGGGGGGGAGAGGTCTAATATACTCGATTAATATTATTTTTTTTTAGGAATCCCCACGAACGAGTACACATAGAGAGTTTACGTATTTATGACTAATGTAGTACGTACAATATAGTACCTGCAAGTATACTAGTAGTGATGTATGTGATATTTAAATCTAAATTTTACCAACTACAATATAACTTATCCTATTTAGTTATACATTTATACATGTAACGGCCAGCTTTTCAATATTGGGGTTGTTTATAGCTTGGGGTGGTCTAAATTAAAAACACTTTAGTCATATAAAACAATATAAAACGATTAAAAATTTTTATGTAAACGTACGAATAGTATAATGGGCGAGGGTATACGTCAATACGTCTATACGCCATGTCTGTATAATTTTAAATGTTTTAAAATATTACACGAGCGGAATGTCAAATCAGTTAACATACATTTATAATATATTGTGTGGGTAATAAAAATATAAATGTATAACATTAAATACATATAAGGTATCTATAAAAGTTTAAACAATCAAATATGGAATATTGCTGTTATAATTACACGAAAAACAGGACTTTTAATCAATGATTTAAAGATATGTGTATATTATCGAAAGGTATTTAAGAATTTATTACTATTATTTTAATTTGGATTAAGTTTTACTATATTTATGTGCTTTTAAAATATTTGTAAAATAATGTAATCGAACTCTTCAGTATTTTTCTTATTTATTTGAGAAAAAAAATAATGATAATAAGTACTAATTAAAATTGGAACTTTTTACATATTTTGTTATGATTTTTTTAAAAAAAATATTGAATAAGCTTCAAGTAAAATACATTTATTTTGGAAAATAACAAATTTGTATACATCATTTAATTTCTCATATTTTTTTTATGTTCATGAAAAATTCATACAGCTATATCATTAGTTATTAGTATGATTCATAACCTTTGAGTGAAAAGGGTACAATAATATTAACAACTCGTTTGCTTGAATTCAAAATAAATATAGGTGGGTATTTAATTGCATTTATTTAGTATATTTTTGTAATTATTAGTGAATAATAAATAAATATATGTTTTCAAATATTTTTTAGTGCAATACGTGGCCCCAAACCCTAAATAATATTGCCACACTATTATTATTATTATTATTATACGGAGGAAAAACCAATCAGTGTTGGATAGTATATAATATATATATATATATATATATATTGTTTATTATGCCTGCGGCATTTGGCACACCGAGCAGACGAAGCGTGCTTTTACTTTAGATATTGGTTCGGCTGAATGAATCCGGTGTCGACGACCAACAGTTTTTCTCCAATTCTCCACGCCCACACGATCAAATCGAATGCCGGGTAATCGCGCAAGCCGATTAAATATTCCAACCTCAGAAACAGTATAGACTTGTATGGTGCAGGGCAGCTACTATCTGAAATCCAATAAAATCCCCTTCAAAATAAAAAACAGAATAGCTTATACAGAGTGATCCATTAAAACCACTTCAGTTTAAAATATCGTACAGACAATTTATATGATTTAAACAAAAAAAAAAAAAAACGGTTTGTAGAAATTGTTTATATTGTGGAACTAGCTGTAACTATATAAACATTTTTCCAAACACTTTTTCGTCACAGCGGCTTTTATATTTTAGATTTTGAGCGAAGCGATTTTACAACAATGTGTGTTTAATTTTAATTTTTTTTTGTCTATCATCACCTATGGGGCGGTACAACTTCTTCGATTTTCTTCAACAGTATCTTGTTCGATGGGAAAATGAATCTATTTGGTGCATTCGGGAAGTTTATTTTTAAATCATGTAATATTAAAGGTATTATAAATTATAATATATATATATATTAAGTACTTACCAACAAGAGTCGCCAACACTTTCAGGTCAGGATATAAACAAATTACCACCTTGGATATTGGTGGATGTTCAGCCAAGGCTAGTAAATCTGTATCACAGCAATCGACGCACCCAATACCTTCTAAATGTAGATCATCATCACTACCACCCCCCGGGGTCGATTTACTGCCTACTATTAGGATATCTTCTTTTTGCGTATTCCCGTCATAAAATATTAACGTTTTTCCAACGCGTATCAATAAAACGTCTTTGGACACGAATTTAAATTCACTAACACTCGTTGGTTTCAACCACCTGGAAAAAATATTCTCGATCAAAAAATAAGCGGGTACCCATAATTTTGGTTTTTCTGTTTTAAAAAAAAAAAAAAAGAATAAGCCATTTAAAATATAACAACATATAAAACATTGGCTAATTTCAACGATTTCGTTTAACAACGTTTAAAAATTAACTACCTACAAAATATTATAATTTTATTTCCTTTATTCAACTCGATTTTTTGTCCTTTTCATTTTTATTTTTTTTATTTTTAGGAGAAAATATACAAGCAAGTATAATATGTGTGTTCCATTAGGTTAGGTTAAGTTAACTTATAACAATAGAACATGATTCAAATAATTTGAGGAAAGAAGCCACCCAGACAGCCAGTGATGATACTTTCATTTGATTTACATTTTTAATCTTCGAATCAATTACCAATTTTTTTTTTTTATTTACCAATAAACGCTTCAACGACAAAGGTTATTAGCGTGTGATTACATTTTTTTGATAGATATTTTGCTAAATAGTTTGAACAAATCAGACATTTTTTAAAAAATTTGTTATTTTTTGTTGTTCGCATCTTCGTCGTGTCCCAGGATTTCGAGTAATTGTCCAGGCAGATTTATTTGTTTTTGTTTTTGTTTCGATTTTTTGTTTTATTGTTTTTCTTCTAACAGAAGCAGTGAGTTTGATAATTTTGTAAGTTTACATATTTTTATATTGACGTGTATAAGACGCGTTTGTACACAATATTATATGAGTTTCAAGAAGACTACAAAATGTTAACTATAATATATAATATAAGCACCCAATTAGGCAGAAAAAAATAAATTGTGAATGCCTGAAAATTTACGAATCGTGTTGAGTTTCAAAGAGACCACAAAAAATGTAATTGAGTGTAATATACTGGCTACTACCTGATATTATATTGATATATTATATGATGCTCGAAAATATACAAATCGTTGTAAAGTAATGAACAGTACCTATACCTATATGGCTATATATTATATAATTATGTATAATGTATTTATTGTAGGTATAAGTACATTATGTTTCTCTCAATATTAAATTTAACTCGAATCCAAATTTATACCTTGCGAATACACTTTTACTGGATACATTTGCACTTTCCTCTGTGTTTTCTTGCTGATCGTTCGATTCTTCTTCACTTAACGATTTTAAAGTGATATTTTCTTTCGATTCTTCTGTCATCTGTTCGTAAACAATATTTTAATATTCTATTCAATATTATCTTGTTTTTTTTCCTGTACGCGGACTATATTATTATAATTTATAAAAATGTACGTTGCTAAACTATAATATGACTATAGGTAATAATTTGATATTTTTAGTTCAGTTCGTTTCAAATACAACATATACTGTGCTATTATATAATATATACATTTCACTATTTTATTCAAAGAAAAAAAAATATTTTTAATTAATTAAATAATTATAATATATGATATGAATAATATCATCATGTAGTTACACTATAGGTATGAAAAACTATAATAAAAGTTCCCGTTTTAATTATTTAAATAATTAATTGTCGAGTATTATTTACTATAATATTATTCTGGTAGAGCCATTACAGCCTATGGGTATAGGTTAGGTTAACACTGCATATTATTATATTTATACATATGTTATGTGTCATAGAGATAACAATGATAACATTATACATTTAACACTATTACCTCAAATTAATTTCTCCAAGGTGTAGTGTAACGCGTAATGGGGTTGTCGTATTGTGAGTGATGAGTCGTTTGTAATATTAAATATGGATATCACGCATTCACGTACCTACAAATATACAAATTTATCATGTGGTCTGATGTTACAATTATTTTATAATATAATTAATCTTGAAATACTAAGTATATAATACTCATAGGTATATACTGTACAAGCACTATGAATTATATTATTATAATGTATACAAACATATTATATACCAGACAATTGCCACAATATTGTATAAAATAATAAGGGATGGGACTTTAATGCTCTAAAAAATGAGTTTAAAATGTATTTCTTCGAGCTTTAAAAGTAAAAAAGTAGGTTATATTTCAAATTAGTTAACTAATTTATTTTTTCAAAAATATTGTTTCAATAATATATATTAGGTGGGGTCTTCTGACTATATGTACTAAATCTGAATAAATAATTTTAAAAATGTGTTATTAATGTTTAAAATCGTAGTCAAACTAAAATTATTGTCGTTGGTTGGACAATGGACTTTTGTAGACAAAAAAACTTCTTTCTACATCTACACACCTATGTCACAGGAGCCCATATTTAAAATATCGTCACTATCTGAATACTTTGTACCTTTTCCCATATATTATGATGGTTTTTATTCAAACAGTCAACAATAAATTATGTTATTTACAGTTTTAAATAATTATGTAATCGGTGATAATTAATAATTGATAAAATAACTTTTACTTTGTAGAAAATTAGAATTTGTGAAAAATACTCTAAAACTTGAAAATGCCTTAAAATGTAAATTAACCGGTAGATGTACCTACCGCCTAAAGACGAGTAACGTGTTAAAATACCAGAAATATAGAATCAAAAATTACTAAACTCTTAATAATAATATTTATAACATATTTATTGTTACTTCCTACCTACCTGCTATAATTATGCAGTGAACACATGTGAATGTTGAACGATTTTCAATAAAGTTCGTTCATTATTATGTAATAATTAAAGTTAAACTTACCATCAGATTGAATTATTCAAAGATAACAATAATATTAACGTCGACCGTTGTAAATATAATAGGAATATGTATTGATATAAATAATATACTATCTTAGCTAAACTATTTACCTACATTATGTGTTGAATATAAAATTATTGTATATTTTTCTGACAGAAGTACAGGACGGGTAACGTAACTAAGGAAACTGTTACTATAACGGCAGCATGTCTACTAGTGATATAAACATAAACATAATTTTCGAAACTATTATGATCAATACTTAAGACTTTTATACTGTGTATGTACTCTTTTTCAAAAACAAATCATAAGCTAATATATACATTTCTCGTGTCACGGTGTTTATGGTCTGTATCTTACTGCATGTAACGGCTCAACTGATTCTTATGAGATTTTGTGTGTATATTCAGCAGGTCTGAGAATAGGTCGTTAAGTATATTTCACCCTCCTCCTACCACCCATCCGGAGAGACGGTCAAACAGGAATTTTGAGATTTATGATGGACATTTTAGATTCTGAGCAAAGCGATGAATGTATTGACTTTACAATGATGTGTATATTTTTTTTTATTTTTTTTGTGTCTGTCATCACCCTTTAGGACAGTAAAAGTGCTTGGATTTTCTTCAATAGTAACTTTTCTGATAAGAAAGTGAATCTAGTTGGGTTCTTTGGGGGGTCAAAAGTAAAAATGTCCCAGTAGTTTTTAAAAGCGCCGTGAAAAAAAAAAGAAAAATTAAGGAAAAACGGGAATTGTTACGCAAAATCTGTTTTTGAGAAAATCGATTTTGGTTTTTTGTGCAACTCAAAAACAAATGACCGTAGATACTTGAAAATTTCACTTATATTAGTATTTTCTATACATGATAAAATTTTGAAAATATTTTGACTCTTTTTGAGCTGTTTAAGGACATTGTCAGTTTTAAATTGTTTCAGTTTTTTTTCCTACAAATATCAATAAAATTTTATTTGTTGGTTAAAAAAGCTTGAACATTTAAAAGAAGGCTCCTGGGTTATTGTCTCAAAGGCAGATGAAAAAAATTAAAAATCCTTAGTCACAGTTTTTATTTATAAGCAATTAAAGTTCAAATCTTGACAAAATACGGAAAAATCACGAAAATTAGCAAATTATTTTGAGTTGAGAATTCATAAATTTTTTTTTTTTAAATCTAAGATTTTAAATGTAAAAGATAATACAAGATTATCCATAAGCTTATCTACCTTTATCAAAAAAAAAAAAAATGTCTACAAGAAAGTTAAATTAAATTTTTATGAGCGTTTGAAATTCATATTTTTACAACATTAGATATTCACTCGATTTCTCGAGTAACGATTTTCTTATTTTGTTGTAATTAAAAAACGAATGACTGTAGATACTTGAAAATTCAACTGAATATTCATATTAGCATTTTCTATACACGATAAAATTTATAAAATAATTTGACTCTTTTTGAGCTGTTTACGGACATTGTCAGTTTTCAATTTTTTTAGTTTTTTTTTCTATAAATATCAATTATAGCGTGAAAATTTAATACAAGGCTCCTGATATATTTTTACAATAGCAGTTGAAAAATATTAAAAATACATAGGCACGATTTTTTTTTAATAAGCATTTAAAGTTCAAATTTCGACAAAATTTATAAAATTTATAATTTAATAATTATTTTGTTGTTAAAAATTTATAAAATGTTCAACTTTTATAACTAAGGATTGAAAATTGAAAACGAGGTTCACGTAAATAGGTTATATATAAATTACTTTATTCACAATAATATCATCAAATATACTTGGTAATATCATAGGCTGACTGACCGTTTTCGCACAGAATCGTTTTTCTTATACAATGATATTATATCATTGAATTCAAATTCAACACCATCCATTACAGTGACCCATTTGTAACCTACTGTACAGCAGAGCGTCATCCACTTGCCCACCTTTTTTTTTTTATAATTTAACAACTCTATTTTACACCACATAAAGGCATTAAGGTATTAGACATTTTTAAACACACTATATATTTTGTTCATTAATATGTCATCTATATTCAAACATTTTCAACCACACCTAGGATATGAGCAACGACAATTATGTGGATCTCTCAATCAATTTATATGTCGACCCTTTATAATTGCGTCACATTTAGTATTTGTTAAGCAAGTAGACGTGTGCACTGTGACACTTTGTGATATTTTGCGTTGGCCGGAGGGTGTCAAATTTTTTTTATGACTCATCACTGTATTTTGTATTTTAATTTTATTTAAAAATAACCTATAATACCTTTATTATTTTTATTTCATTTTTTCCATTAGTTTTATTTTATTCAAAATACAATTCAAAACAAAGTTAAAAATATAATTTTATTATGTAGGTTCATATTATATTTAGTCATGTATAATGAATAAATTATTAAATCTTTAATATTTTTTTAGGTGTGGTTTCTGCCGATTTGGTATTTTATTTATTATTATTATTATTATTATATTTTTTTGTACCGTCATCCATTACACGACCGAGGGTTTGACTTTTGATGGTGTATTATAATAGGATTGGCCTGAGTTGGTAATGTAATTAGTTCCGGAGCCCAAGCTTTTGTTATTAGCGATTCGGAAAGTACAAGACAACTATGTAAAGATTTCGGTTCACTCGTGTGAAAGGTCTCCGGGAAAGAGGCAGTTGCAGTGACAAGGCATGGGAGGAGAATGGTCTTAATTACATTTTCGTGTTGACGTACAGGCTAGTTAACACTTTCAATGCTCGTGGAGCATCAGCGGCAATTTGAAAAGGGCTATAGATACATATATAGAGAGCTGCGTCGTATATAATATTATATAGGTCCGACGTAACCAGTAATAATTCACGTACCTATATATACATTGGTTAGTTCAAATAATCAAATTTAATTTGATTAGTTTTAAATGTAGGTATACATTTAATATATTAATTATACCGAGAATAGCATTGGTGCGATTATTTAATTATAAAGATGATAAACCTTCGACAAAGTGTTCGGTTTCAGCCACCAAATTAATTAGGTCACATCTTTATACACTTGATAACATATTATATTTAGTAGACGAAATTAAATTGGTAATTTATTAATCAATAGTTTAACTGACCATAATATTATGTTAGTGTCCAAAATGTATGTCATCCTATACACAGGGTGATTCAGCAAGCATGCTCAGTGCTTAACTCTTTTTTTTCTTCAATAATGCCGTTTATATAAAATCTGATTTTTAGAATTTTTAAATATACTTTGAGATCATATTTTCCGATATTTTCACTTTTTTGAGATTTTTTGTACTACTTAAGAAGTGTCCAGTGGAGATGAGAACACCCCTTTCAACTGTAAATTATACAGTGGATAATCAGAATCAAGTTCATACTAGTAGTTTTCGAGTTATTTAACTTTATGTTCTAAGGATACCATGGTAATGGGTTTATAAGATAGGCTTCAGTGATTTTACAATTTTTAGTCAATAATATAAATCTATCAATATTAAAAGATGGCTAAAGTATAATACATACTAGATCCAAATTCATATATATTTTATAGTTTTTTAAAACCATTTTTAAGGACTATTATCCTTGGTACAAACATTTTAATAACTAAGAAACTATAGGTACTTATTCGAATTTTGAATTAAGTGCTTGAACATTTAAAAAAAAAATATTCACTAAAAAATGTACAGTAAAACCCGTCGCAGGACACTCCTTAAGTAGGTAGTACAAAAAAATTCAAGAATTTTAAAATATTAACTCTGAGTATATTTAAAAATTCCAAAAATCAGAATTTGAATAAATTCATTATTAAAGGCATAACTGGGTGTGAACATGCTAAGTGGATGACCCAGTGTAATATGTTGTATACGTCATGTCCTATTATCCTGGGTATATATTCAGTGAATACAATATACAAACATAAAACGAAATTATTTTTATAGATAGTTATATAGGTATAATATATTTAATTTTTTTAATTTTTACTATCGAAATCATCAACATTTTCATAATACAAAAAACTAATATAATTAACATGATTATCCATATCTTTTAAGCTAAGCTAGTATTAGAAATAAAGAATATACCTATACCTAATACATTAACAATAAAAACATAATATATAGTTTTTAAATTACAATTTTAAATAGAAAATTATATATAATTGATATTTACATGAACAAATGAAGGACTGAAACTAAATGGAAGGAGAACATAGCAGTGTTCGGAACGTTCATTAAGAAAATGAATTCGCGATTCACATTCAGTGCTTAAAAAAGGAATTCGTTCACGTTCAGATTCATAATTTTTTCAATGAACACATTCACGTTCACGTCCTTTGAAAATATGAATGCGTTCATTTTGTCGTTCATTTTATTTTATTTATATGTATCGTTTAAATACGAATACAACATCGTGGAAATAATAATATTATTGTTGCTTCATGTCCAGGCGTGCTCACTGGAATTGCATGTGTTTTATTTTTATAATTCGTAATAATCTTTTGTATATAAATAAAAAAGGTGGGTAAGTGGATGTCGCTCTGCTGTACAGTAGGTTACAATTGGGTCACTGTAATAAATGGTGTTAAAATTGAATTCAATGATATAATATCATTGTATAAGAAAAACGATTCTGAGCGAAAACGGTCAGTCAGCCTATGATATTACCAAGTATATTTGATGATATTATTGTGAATAAAGTAATTTATATATAACCTATTTACGTGAACCTCGTTTTCAATTTTCAATCCTTAGCTATAAAAGTTGAACATTTTATGAATTTTTAACAACAAAATAATTATTAAATTATAAATTTTATAAATTTTGTCAAAATTTGAACTTTAAATGCTTATAAAAAAAATTTGTGCCTATCTATTTTTAATATTTTTCAACTGCTCATATTACTCAACAGACAAAATTTTATTGATATTTATAGAAAAAAAAACTAAAAAAAATGGAAACTGATAATGTCCGTAAACAGCTCAAAATAAGTCAAAATATTTGGAAAATGTTATGGTGTATAGAAAATGAAAATATAAACAACCAGTGAAAATTTCATGTATCTACGGTCATTTGTTTTAAAGTTACAAAAAAAACCAAATTCAATTTTGTGAAAAATCGATTTTGCGCAAAAATTCCCGTTATTCCTTAATTTTTCTTATGTTTTTCTTGGCGCTTTTGAAAATGACTAGGAATTTTAAATTTTGTTCTCCTCAATGCACCGACGATTTTCACTTTCCAATCGAAAAAGATACTGAAGTTGAAAATCGAAGCATTATTTCGATTATTTATCGTGTACACAGACACAAAAAAAAATTTAAAAAAAATATAAAAACACACATCATTGTAAAATCAATACATTCATCGTTTCACTCAGAATCTAAAATGGATCCCTGTTTCCCTTGGTCATCGCTTCACGCGTGAACGGCTGGGCCGATTTTACTGTTTCTATATTGCCAGGACAAGGTTCTTATGAAAGAAAATTATGTAGGAAAATCCATCGGAAAAGAAGAAAATTTGGATGTCAAAAAATACTACAATGGCACGATCTGTCCAGTAAAACGTAAACTAAATAATAAAAAATTTAGTTGCAGATTAAAATAATAATAGTGCATTGTATATTGCTTGCTATTTGTTACGGGCATATTTTTTGATTTGTATTATTATTTTTTGTCAATATATACATATATATATATATATATATATATTAAATATATATTTATGTATAGATATAAATGAATCTTTGTGTGTAGATTAGACCTCTGGGAAGAAGATATAAGAAGATATAAGAAGATATAAAAAGGGTTAAATTTGGTTTTTTTATCCATTGGAATTTAGTACGGTTAGGTTAGGTTAGGGTTTCGTAAAAACGACAAACTTGGTATAAATTTGATACTTTAGAGTTATTAAATCATGCACTTATGAATAAACGGCACGGGGTCCGCGACCTACCTGGATAATACACTGCTGCGAATCAGAATTTTTATTTCGGGTAACGGAAAAGTTAAGATAAGTTTTGAACACCATACACCGAATATTAAACAAAGTTTGAGTCTTGTAGAGTTGGTACATTTAACGGGCAACAAAGTGCACGGGATTAGCTAGTATATATTATATATCATAATAGTATTATCAATCAATATTTATTAAATAATAAATAAATATGAACGTCTTAAAAATCATTCAAATTCATTAAAAATATTAACGTAGTTCACGTCCAAGTTCTATTTGAAAAAAACGAGTGATGTTCACGTATCGTTCACTAAATATGAACGACGTTCTTTCCAAACACTGGAAAATGGGCACAGGCAAACTCCATTTAAGGATCGAAAATATAGTAATATATACATATACTTATATATTTTATTGATTATAATAATTACAAATGCATAATATACGCAGTGTAGTGAAAAGTGATCGCGCGGACCGTCACTCTAACTTACCCATCCTACCGATCGATCTAATAATGCGATAATATTTTAGGAAACCGATCTGAATTGGTTAGAATGTCTGTTTGAGATCGTTCAGTCCACATTTTAAGATTTCTGATTTATATTCTGAATAAATCCCGAATAATCAACGTTTCAAAATTCCGAAATTTCAAGATATTCAAGCTAATTTTATAAATGTTGGGGGGGGGTGAATTGGGAAGAGTGGTCTGACCAATCTCAACTAGACATAATAACGTATTCAAATCAGTTTTAAAAAGTATTATCGCATTACTAGATCGATCAGTATGATGGAATACAAATTGGATGTTTTGGCTAAAATAAGAATTACTGTTTAATATATTATTATAAATAATAAATTACTACCTACGTCAGGAACGTCTTTTCTCGTCCAGCCCGCAACGTGCCATAAAAATCTTCGATTCAAAAATCAAAATTACGTAACTGCGCTTTACACTTTTACTCTATGTTGCGTGTGGGTATGAGGGAGAAAACAAACATCCTTTTAAATTAAAATATTAAATCATAATCGTGAACAGTAAAGCGTCCCGTTCATATTATAGTTTGAAATGTTGTTTGTACAAGGCTTCGGTGGAGACTGTGGGGGAGGGGGTTAGTTTGGCGGGCCATCATGTAGAGAAGTCGGCGATATAATAATATAATTATAAATTTTATATATATTTAAATGGGATTTTCGGATCTTAACGTTGGCACAACTGATATCTCAAAAATCGAATTGCTGTTATCACATTTCGGGATATCTGTTCAAGCCCGGATATCACTTCGATGAGTTAGCAAATTGTTTGGAAGTGTTAGAACAATAATCATAACTAGAAAATTCACTCTGCTCGCCTTTTAGTGTTTTTCATTTCAGTGTTTCTTTAAAATCAACTGACATTCATAATGGTTCTCGAAAGTACTATGATATGGTAAGTAGACACAATGATATTCGTTCTCTGGTAAAATTCGTTCATTTTCAAGTTTCACATTTTGTATACTGGTAATAGCGACAATTAACGTAACAACTACAAAACACACTCTGCCACATATTTGTCCCTTTTTTAAGCTTAATTATTTGTTCCATAACTAATCATTTAATATTATCATGTATTAAGTACACTACAAATATATAAGTATATTATACCCACACATTATTTTATGTTTGATTCATTTCAATATTTTTGAGTACAGTACTACAGCAATACCTACCTACCTATCTAGTAATCTTTATTATTTTTCTTAAATTATTTTTATGTGGTTTAAAAAGTATTTTATTTGTTTGTTTTGTTACATACCGTAAGTAAAAATAGTACACAAACAATATAAAACTTTTTAATTTACATAAATAATTAGGTATTTTTAGAAGTTAAATTTTTGTACTTCAAATTATATTTAAATATCTTTATGATCATAAATTGACTTGTAATATATTCCTTTTTAGTGTTGATAACAGCGACTACATGCGAAATGGTGATTTTGTACCTACCCGTCTACAAGCTCAACAAGATGCTGTTAACTTAGTATGTCTTTCTAAGACTCGTGCAAATCCTGAGAACAACGTCGGTCTTTTAACTTTAGCCAAGTATGAATTTCTATATTTTTAAATAACACATTGAATTTAATGCTTGGTTGTTTATTTTGTTTTTAGTGTTCGTGTATTGGCTACTTTAACAGCCGATGTTGGTAGGATTCTATCAAAATTGCATCAAGTACAACCCAATGGTATCATCAATTTTCCTACTGGCATTAGAATTGCTCATGTAATTTACAATTATTATTATATAAAGTATTTACAGTTAAACAACAAATTAATATAAGTGACACTTTTGCTTAATTGAACTTTTCAAATCAAGCAGTACTTTGAAGTTTAAATTATATCACACCAAGCACATAAATGAGAACAGTTGATACATTTTACATCATTCAGTAGTTATTACATAATTAAATTAGACAACAGCTATTCACTTTCAAATATTAGAAGCATAAATTAGTAATTACTAGGGCTAAATACCTTTAAAAACCTTAAAATATGCATTTATTTATAACCTAAAATATCAATAAATGTACTCTATAAATATGCGTAATCACTGAAACATAGTCTTAAAATATGCCTCAAAAACCAAAACATTTTGACTGCGCTAAATAACCAGACAAATATTTTTAATTTATGTTGTAAAAAATATATATAAATGTACGTTGTATAACAATTTAAAAAATTTATTATATCTATGTAAACTAATATTTATATATCCAGACTTCAGATATTTTTTAAGCATGTCTAAAAAAAATAACTGAAAATTCCATTTATTAATTTTATTTTTATTTTTCTATAATTATTCAATAAATACTAATTACTACCCAAATTAATAGTTGTATTAATGTACAAAATATATTTATAATTGATAAAAACATATCACTGCAGGTCTATAATTTTAATTATAAATGGTCTTGCGGACTAGGAAAACACAATCCACACTAATTTCTTTGAATATACTTTTAGGTATGCCATTATTAAATTTTTTATGTATTCTAATTTAAAAATATATATAAAACATGCACTTTAAATGAAAATATAACCAAATATGCTCTAACACGGGAAAAAGTAAAATATGTGGAAAAAAATGTCTGTAGACTCCTCGTATTATGAAACAGATTTCTATATTACCAAGCTATGTTTTTAATAAATATTAAAAAACATGCAAACTCTTTAAAGTCCCTAGACTAGTAATTACTTGTATTAAATAATAAATACATATATTACTAATAACACTTAAAAACCTGAAATGTAATTATTTAAATTAATTTATTAATTAAATTTAAGTATAATTTACTAAAAATCAGGTTAGTTTAAAAAAAACCATCAGAAAAAAATAAGGAATAGTCACTTCACTCCAATATGTACTACTGTTAATATATTATAAAACAATTTAAATAAAAATAGTATATCAAATCCTAAATATTTCAAAATATTACAGTTAGCGCTAAAGCATCGTCAAGGAAAAAATCATAAAATGCGTATAATTGCATTTATTGGCAGTCCGGTTGGGTTGGATGAAAAAGAAATTATTAAGTTAGCCAAGAGGCTCAAGAAAGAAAAGGTTAATGTGGATGTTGTTTCTTTTGGTGAAGAGGTAAAAATTTATTTAATGAAACTTGAATTATATGACATTTTATACTATTATTCAATTTTTAGGCTGAAAATTCTGATGTATTAACTGCGTTTGTTAATGCATTAAATGGTAAAGATGGTGGTGGCAGCCATCTTATTGCTGTACCACCAGGCTCACATTTTTCCGAAGCATTAGTATCATCTCCAGTTATTCAAGGAGAAGATGGTGCTGGAGGAGCTGGTCTTGGCGGAACAGGATATGAATTCGGAGTTGATCCTAATGAAGATCCTGAATTAGCTTTAGTTAGTTATTAAATAAGTCAACACTTAGGAAAAAAATGTATAATCTATTGTGATTTTTTTTTAAAGGCTTTGCGTGTTTCTATGGAAGAACAAAGAGCTAGACAGGAGCAAGAAGCTCGTCGAGGTCAAGGTGCATCTGCTGGTGCTGAAACATCAACCGCTCGTCCAGAAACTATTAATGAAAGTAAGCAAATTTGCTGAAAGAATATTTTTATAATTACCTATGTTACGTAAAACTAAAGGATTCGTTGGCCTTTAACTTCCAACTTTATACCACAATATTATTAATAAATAGTAAAATCATAGTTTACTGGCACTAGAATAATAATTTGTAATTAATAATTACTAACAAATTATAAGATATGTACAATTAGCAGAATAGATCTTGAGAAGCTATTGGTACTGATTTGTTATATTCCCGCCCGGGATAACACTTTTTATAATTTCCACCGTGGTTTGAAGTACTGTTTTGTTTTTCATTATTAAATTTACAGTTTTATATTATTAAAAAAAATTTTTCAAGACAAGTGCCCAGTGTAAATTCTAAAAGTTCTGATTAGTAAATCAATTCTCTGATATTAACTATTAATAATCTGTAGTAAGACACCACATATGTATGTTACTTGTGTATAAGATCAAGACAACATGGCGTGGGTGGGGGGTTTAACATCCTCTTAATGTATGTAAATATGTTATGATACATTTCAATCGGTAACAAAATTATATAATAATTTAACCCTTTCAAGAGCCTACTTATTACCTTTTTTAAATCATGGAAATGAAAATATATAATATGGTTCAGTTGTAGCATCTAACATAACTAAGTAAATTTTTTTTTTTATTTAATTAATTTTATTATGTATTAATACTCATTACTTATAATATATAAAGAATACACCATACTGTCATGTGTTACCTCAGTTTTAAAACGTACAATACAAATTTGTGTTCAGTGTTTCCAATTTTGAATGATAAGCTTTAATAATAGCGTTTATTGAACTATTAAAAAATTTTAAGCTTAGGACAGTATCTGCTTTCACTCGGGGGTTTTTACAATATTTTAATTTTTAAGCGATCAATGAGTATATAAAATATTAAATTTAATGTTCTCATAACATAAGATTAAAAATTGAAATATTGTAAAAAAATCATGTGAATGCACATGTTCATACATTTAAGTTTGAGGTTATTGCATAAGATTGGAAATGCTGATCAATTTGCTATATTGTATATTTGTAGGATGGAGACAAGTGACAGTACATAATATGAAAGTAGCTTCCTTCTAAATAATTTATTAGTAACTGAAGTAATGGTAACATACGTCAACTTTAGTCAAAACTTAAAATAAACCTTGATATTATATTTCTTATGACATCATTATTTTAAATTTAAACCCCATTTTAGTATTTTATATATTATCTTATAATTATTACAGCTCCAACTGAAGAAGCTATGTTGGAGCGTGCTTTGGCAATGTCAATGGAAACTGGTGAAGATGAGCCAATGGTTGTACAGGAGGGATCTGGCACTTCAGCTTCTGGACCTTCTGCTGCAGCTGCATCTCAAGTAGACTTCAATAATATGAGTGAAGAAGAGCAGATAGCATTTGCTATGCAAATGTCTATGCAGGACTCGGCAGCTGAAGAAAAAGCATCAACATCAAGTGCCAAATCCAAAGAGGAAGCTATGGAAGTAGAAGAAGACTACTCGGAAGTGATTGATCCTGAATTTATTCAGAGTGTGTTGGAAAATCTACCTGGCGTTGACTCACAAAGTGATGCAGTACGCCAAGCTGTTGGTCTTGTTAGTAAGGATTCAAAGGATAAAGACCAAAAAAATGAAAAGGATAAAAGCAGTAAGAAATAAGTGTTGAAAGACAAATTGGAAAATATATTTAATTATACTTTATATATTTCTTATTATTATCATATTTTTTTTTTATAACACTTCTAATTAAATAATTTTCAGAACCCACAGCTTACTAAAATTATAATAAATCAAATTATCCAATTTTAGAACTGTCTAATGTTTATATAAGTTAAAAACATGTTTAGTCTTATAATAAAATCAATATTATCCATAAAAATATAACTGGAATATCTAATTGTTTAAATTTAATATGGTTGTATTTCATTTGTTTATGAAGTATAATTAAAGTTTAAATAATAATTTGTCTTTTTCTTTAATACATGTTACAATGGTATAATAATAACAATAATAATTTATTCATTTGAATAAAACGGACAGAAGCCCGATTTGTTAAAAAGATAATATTTTTAAATTAAATATTACAGTTTAATAGACAAAAAAAAATAGATATAAAAGAGAAATATGCATTGGATAATATATGAATAAGAAAAAAAAAACATCAGTAGGTAA
Organism: Sitobion miscanthi; assembly: GCA_008086715.1. Classification (NCBI taxonomy): domain Eukaryota; kingdom Metazoa; phylum Arthropoda; class Insecta; order Hemiptera; family Aphididae; genus Sitobion; species Sitobion miscanthi. The sequence continues at coordinate 8,546,185 of CM017800.1, read as the reverse complement.
ATTGTAATAATAATATATAAAGTGATATAATACAATATAATGATAATATTGTAGAAAACTTCTTAGTGTATCAGAACTTCAAGTGACGCATAGTTATTATATTTCATAGATTAGAATAAAAAACAAATAATTATTGCATAAGGACATACTTCCAGAAGAGGCTGAATTTCTTGTGAAATTATTATTATGAGATGGGACGTAGAAAAGCAAAAGGAAATCTGTGATGATGAAAAGGGGCTATAAACTGTATAATATGATCTAATAAATATGAAGAGCCAATGTGTCCATTATTAAGGTTATATAGGAATGATATAATATCCGCCTCTCCACGTCGACTTACGAACTTGGCGTGTCAAGTTGTGTACGAATTGGATCGTAGTTATGGAGTTTTAAAAACTAAGAACTTTGTAAGGTGTTTTAGATTTGCAATCTGAATCTAAATAATGGAACAGTATATCCTAAAATAATAGATGTAACTAGAGCTTTAAAATATCTAGGATCTTCAAAACTCAAAAATATAAAATATCATATTGATGAACCTAAACAAAACATTTAGCGATACATCTAGCGGCAACTTATTAGCAATGGCTAATTTCTCGTCGACATTTAAACTTGTGTGAGGTAGCTGTAGCTCTCTTTTAACGCATTCATGTCCCAGGTGTGCTTTTTGATACATAACTGAACATTAACCACCAGAATTGAATTCCCTTAACGTTACAAGTGTGGGACAAATACCACTCAATTTTCTTGAACCTATTCGTTTTGGGATTATGTTTAAACGTTTTTCCCCTAAACGATGACATATATATTTTGTGATTGTACATGTTTTAGTTTTCCACCACACGGCTTTAGAAAACTGATAGTATGATTTTTTTCCACATCAATTTTCCATCTTTCAAATTCTTTAAAGTTTTGGAACTGTAATATTGTTCGTATAGGAAGACAATTCTGTTGTATTTTTGGTACCGTTCATTGATGGGTTTTCTTGTGTGAAAATCTTGTTCACTCATGAGGAATTTAAAATGTTTACCTGCAATAAAATTATTAAAAACACTTGAACGCGTATGAATTATAACAATTACAAAGCTGTATAAATTACCTTAGGACAATCTACAGTTTTGTGATTAAAGTAATGTTCACTGTGATATGGTTTGATGAATAACTTTTCTGGTATATTTTCTTGAGCAATGATCACATTTCTAAAGGATTTATTCGAAACATACCACAACAGTTTCAAAAATATCTTGTTCAAATAAGTGACCACATTTAATACGACGTCTCAGGGTTAGGTACGAATTTTGTATTGCAGTAATTAAATTTATATAAGATCGTATTGACTTACAAAATGTTCTTGAGCACGTAGAAATTGTTTATCTTCTTGAATACGTTGTGGATGCACACTTTTTTGATGGCATTTTAGTCCCTCAAGACTAACAAACTTTTAAAGACACAATTTATTGCATATTTATTTTTTAAAACAAAAGCCTCGGTTTCGTGTTCTCTCTTATTAATATTGCTAGATAAAATAAACAAAACACCAAAGTGGACAAAAATACAGCAACAGACTCGACGAAGTCGTGTCTAATTAGGAAAAACGGATATTTTATATTTTCACACGGAAGCCTGATCTCGTTAAACTTCAACTGCAGTAAAATGTAAATAAAATTGGCCACGGGTATTTAAATTGATCGTAGAGTAACATCTACATACATAATATCTACAAAACCGATCGGAATTGTAGGCAATTTTTTCCAGGAGGACCTCTACTGTTTCTTCTGCAAGATGACACCGTCGATATTTCGATATTTTCTACTGATATCGCTTAAAATTGTACACAATACGCTTGGACCACCCAAATGTACATTTAAATAGCAACCCACTGAACGACGGTCGCTAGTCGAGCATACAATGTCGTGGCTTCGTCGTGTCGGAGAAACGTACCTAGGCAGAATATGACATTAGCGTAGACCTGAGATATTTCAAAAGTCTCGCGCCGCAGTAGAATCTGTAATATCACTAGCCGAATAACCGTGAAAAAATTGTGATTTATTAACTCCTTTTGGGAGTAATTCGCTCTGCACAGGTACGGCAGTAAAATCGTATTATGTTTTAATTTTTAGCCATCCCGCGTGGCGTTGCCAGGTGAGTTTCGCTTATGGTTATGCGAACAGTATATTATCAGGTAGATATCCGACACGGATAGGATGGAGATAAAATATATCCTATATTGGCACAGCTTTGTAGTTGAACAAAATATGTTGTGTATACAGTGTACCTAAAATAGTATTGAAGTCATAGTCGATAATCCCGGATTTTTAGGAGTATTTTATATTTATATATTAATATTTTTTGGGGGTCATTTGATTTATTTTTGTGGACGTGGGCACAGTATAATGTGCCGGTGCCGACTTGACGGACATGACAGACCGGCGTAATTGTACCCAGTTCTGTGGAATAATTCGCATATTATATAACTTGCAACCATTTATAAACAACAAAAAAGTTTCGATTTCCACCGTGAATTTTAAGATCCCTGTTTTGCCACCTTTTTAAAAAGCGAATATCGGAAACCTCTTTCTTATCGAGCATCTAGATCATTAGAGGAAACCACCAAGTATTCCATCCAATATAAAATGAAATACAATTATAATAATTTAGACATTCGCGACGTCACGCGCGTCTGAAGTGCTGGCAGTGCGGAGTGCAAAATGCAAATGAACGCGTTTAGTGTAAAGGCACCGTGGCAAGGCAATGGAGAGATAATAACTAATAAATAGAATAATTTGCACGTGTATTGGTTTATGTCATCGGTGTGCATTTTATCGTTCATTATAATAAAATAGGAGTATCGGAAAGACAAATTAACACTGGAAGCGCTGTCGACGCCTATCGTACTGATGGTTAGGCGGGTCCCCCCCCCCCTACGTGGAGTCGGGAGATTGTATGTATTTTCCCGACGTTTCGCACGTCTTTTGCTTTAAGTGAAGTGTATTCGAATGTATATGATAATATTAGTAGATACCATAAAACCAGATACCAGAATTAATTTATTATATTAATTGAGAGGTACAAATTGTTTCCACCAGAGCGCGTTTTGTTAATCTGTTTCCCCGATTGGTGTACGCGCTATGCATGAGATTATTTTTATCGATAAACTCTTCTCGGAACAACATTAGTCTTATCTACACACGACGACGACGACGAACAAAAAGGATAGGTTAGGTTAGCAGCTGGCCGGAAACCCGCGGCAATAATTGCAACAATACACAATATTGGCGGCGAATAATTATAATTGTTGATTACTCCACTAAAACGCAACATTTTTGAAAATCCTCCCCAACTGCGCGGTGAAAATATGAGAAGAGCCTCTATTCCAAATTTCAAATCCGTACGTTGCGTAGTTTTTGAGATACAGCGATCAGCGAGTGAGTGGTATTTGGATTTTATATGCATAAAAGATAGATTATTATAGGAAAAAGGGCGTGTAGCTAAATTGCATACACATGTCGCCGTGTTATTATAATCATGTATCTCTATGTATAAAATGACTTGTCCTGAGTGATTCATCATCGCCTAGCCGGAACCGCCGAAGATATGAGTATGAAATTTGGACAGTAGTTTTGTTTTGTGATGTAGACACCCGCCGAGAAAGGATTTTTCAAAATTCCACCCCTACAGACGGTTAAGAGGGGTAAAAACGAAAAGAATTACCTACCCGGAACCGCTAAAGCCATGAGCATGAAAGTTGGACAGCAGTATCTATCTATAGATTAAAATATGTTCATAATTTGCTCTCCACATTTGTTCTTGTCTCTACCTCATTCCCATTATCACCTTCAATAAACAAAATTGTATCATCAGCCAAAGCTATTATATTTGCACTTGTGTTCAAGAATAGTATGGGACCTAAAGCAGATGCCGTAATTTAAATTGTTTGGATCACTTGTCAATTTATTTATTTTTACTATTTGTAGTCTATCATGAAGATATTATTTGAACCAATTACTAATTACTAAATTTATTTTCCCAATAATTTTTTCCCGTTTACGTAATAGCAACTCGTGAGATATTGAACCGAAAGCTTTTGCTGCGTCTAAGAAAATATTTAAACATAATTTACCTTATCAAGAGAACTATAAGCCAAATTCGCCCAATATGAAATAACATACTCACTACCAGTTTGCTCCCGAAAACCAAATTGCATTTCATTTATGGTGTGTTTACATATTTATGAATTTAATAATAAAGTTTTTTGCCAATCTTGTTGGAAAGCATAGTTTATTCTTATAACTTTTGTAATAACTAAGTAATCTAATTTCATTTTTTTTTTTTTTTTTTATCAACATGTTACCTAACTAATCTCTGGTTCTATAATAGTTCAATAACACTGTTGACTGTTGTTATCCATGGCTTAATTTGTTTCTTGTTTGCTGAAATGCAGTTGTTCTTTGCTAATTGAGAATTTTTTAAATAATTGCTCAACAACTCATTTAGGTAATTAATTTCCGTCTTAGAATTAATACGTTTTACTAATTTGCATATTCGAATATCAGAGATATTTGTACATACATATTTAAAACGCCTGTCATACGCTATATTTTTTCAATTTTCCAAACAGACCTTTGATATTTTGTTAAATGTTTGTTTATATAGCATTTTTTCGCGGATTTGATTTGTTGTAATTTTAATTTTTTTGTTGCTAATAGTTATTTTTGCGCTTCCTTACACATTATTAACCAAGCTATTATCTGCATACCTGTATTTTAATGTGTTGATACTCTATATGCTTTTTTCACATCACATTTTATATAAGTTAAACGTATAATAGAACGACAGCACGGGAAAACGGTGATCACGTAGAACAGTGATTCCCAACGTGGGCATTTTTTATTTTGAAGGGGGCGTTTTTATGAGGAGGGCGCTCATCCATCAAAATCAAAAAAAATTTTTAGATTCTGACTTAGAAATATACTGTGCACAACTTGAATCCCTTAAAGATAACATGAATACTAGATTTAAGGATATCAACGAACTGATTATACCAGAATGGGTATTGAATCCATTTTTAGCAGATATACAAAATGTCCAACCATTAATTCAAGAAGAACTACTCGAAGTGAAGCACAATGAAGAAGCTAAAATCGATTTTAAACATAATGGATACGAGTTGATTTGGCTCAAACAAAAAACTATGTACCCTCAACTTTGGAAAGAAGTGGAATTACTAATTATGGCTTTTCCGTCGACATACCTAATCGAAAAAAGGCTTTAGTGCGGTTCAACTACTTTTGACCAAATCAAGAAACAAATTAGAAATATGACAAAGAGGAGATTTAAGACTAATGCTGACATCTATTGAGCCAGATATCATTTCGTTAGCAGGAAACCACCAACCTCAGGGCAGTCATTAGTCACATGAGTATTTTTTGTGTTATAATTTTATATTTGCAAATTCGAAATCAAATTAATATATAATTTATATATTAGTAGGTATTTAAATTTAAGATTAACTAAATTGTAGCGTTAAAATGTTAATAATGATATTTTGTCTTAAATTAAATAGCTTATTAAAAAATAAAAAGTTTATCATTTTCAAAAATTGATGGTGGGGGGAGGGCGGTTGAGATTTTTAAAATCTAAAAGGGGCGTTGAGTAAAAAAAGGTTGGGAAACACTGGCGTAGAACCACACAATTTTTTTTTGATCTTTCTAAAATGTCTTCTATAAAAGTGCCATGAATCCAGTTTCTTTTTTTAACATTTTTTTTTAACAATAGTCTAGTATTTCTTTTAATATCTTAATTTTCTTTACTATTAGGACTTATTTTATTTTTTAACGCGCCTATAATTTCAGTGTAACTACCTACTTATCAATGCTTTACAAGACTCTGTATGACATGACCATCTAGTATTACTCAAAGATTTCAATACTATAGTAATCGATTACTGTCACTTTTTTCTACAGATGTTATTCCATCGATGAGTAGCACTCAAAATAGACGATATTGCCGATATTACGATAGCGTAATAATAATAATATGTTATTCACTATCGATATAGTATAACCTATAGGAAACATTAATGTATTATATCTAAAAATGACTGGTTTTTTTAAAAAAAAAGGACAATTCTAAGTCCGTGGTTTTTACTATGTTTTAAATTTGTAAAACAAAGACCACACATGCGGGTGTAGCATCTTCAAAATAATATTAGTCATTCCGAATCTATTCAACTCATCGTAGCCCGCAGATTAAATAAATATATTATAGTAAAAACCAATTAATAATCATTGTTATAAATAAACATTCCGTACCCAACCGTGAACCGTAAGGTAATATAATTTTCCATAATAATACGATTGCTGTATATTGTTTAATGTTATGACAAAAGATGAAACACTAAAACGTGCATTCACACAATACCTATATTGTTCTAATCGTGAATTCGTGAAATACTGAATTGATTTGGGGGTGCTAGTTTGAAGCTTGGGGATGCTAAGCACCCCCCTATGAAACTAAGTTAGTTTATGGGTCTACGGGGACATACGGTGTCCCACGATGCCGGAAAGAGTTAATTTGTTAGGTATTCCTATCATACCCTGACATTGTATATTAGATATATTAATTACCAAATAAATAATAGGTATATTACTATTTGCTAATATTGTAATAATATGACAACTGAAGTTGAAACTTGCCAATATAAATCCAACCATTGTGTCCATCACCATTTAAATAAATTTAAATAATGGAATTAATTAATATTTTTATGAAAATTGTCATGCATAAATTATATTTTTTATATTCTTATATAATGTTCAATCCACTTAATACCAATATTATTTATTTATTATTTAAAATTTATTCTATATTAAACAATATTTATTAATTTATACAATTTACATTTTTTTTTTTTTTATATGACCAGAGACTGAATCATTAACATTCAAAAGCGATATTATGCACATAAAGAAATAATAATAATAAAAAAAAAAAGAAATACAAAACAATAATTTGTACATCAGTCACATTCATTTAAATTAAATTAGCAAAAGTATTATGGAAGAGTTTTCAAACAATTATAAAACATTCACAATCTGTTTAATAAGAATACACTGCCGAGTGCCAATTGCTAAGGATTTGTAAATTACCTATAATAACTTGTTGTACCGTCGTTCAATGGTATTCTACTGCTAATTGCTATCTCAAGAAAACACCTGTGGACGGTAGGCCTATATTGTTACTATTAGTCAGTGGTGTCATTTCAATTCTTAATAGAGGGGGGCCAAAAGTTTTGACCAGCCCAAATGGGAACTTAAAAACAACTACTAGCAAGCACATATTAATATATTATTATTATGTGCCGTTTCCTTCATAAAACACACACATACATGCCAACTTTAATGTATATCCACACATGCATACATAAATATAAATATATACCAACTATTAATTAATAAATACCAATTTATCATGGTGATAATAATTTCTTAGTACCTACTCGTTATAATATTTTCCTATAAATATAGAAATGTTTTCGCGCTAATATAATATAATACGGGTTAATCAAAAATCATCGTGCACCGGCCAATCGGGCTGGTTTTAAAAGACAGGGGCAAATGCCTACATTGCCTCACCACAGTCAATAGATGGTTTGTACCGCAAGAAAGTCATGAGGTAAAAAAACAATCTAATTCAGAATATTACATATTATTTTCTTAAACATTGTCCGACGACACAAATTCAAAACTTACTACTCAATAAATATATTTTATACTTCAGAAGTTTAGGTATTTATTTTTACTAAATATGATGTACTGCTAAATTAAAAAAATTCTTATTAGGTATTTACTTAATTTTCTGAGTTATTGACAAACACTGATTAATAGATTAGGACACCAAACTAAACTTCTTTGTTTAGAGTTTAAAATAGTCCTAACAGTCCTGTATCTGTACGGTTGTATGATAAACAAATAGTACAACAGACTATACATAGAACTGTTGAAAATGTTTTAGTTCAATTTCTTTTTAATATTTAACAATTTTAATTATTTTAACGCAACATACCTATTTATTGTACAGAAAAACCAGGAATTTTTATGGGTATTCCATATAGTTTGTTTTAAAAAATTACAGGTTGAATTTTTACAGTCGGCAAATACTTGAATCCCCCTTCCCACGGGAAAAATTGTATGGACCTGTAGGTACTTCTTTTAAAAATATCCAAAGATAAAATCCAGTAGAAGACTGGTAACTTTTAAAATTTATAAGCTTTATGAAAGAGTTATCAAACAATTATAAAACATTCACAATCTATTTAATAAGAATTTATTTGATAAGAATTCTTCAACTAGTTGAGCGTTCCACGGCAACAATGGGTGCCACAAAGACATGGTATTTTGTTATCTTCGAGTGGGAATTTATAATCATAAGTTATTTCCTCATTTACTCCGATTGGCTGTTTACTATATATGACTATTTTTTTTTGTCCATCGATTTGAATTATCTTGGCATAGCAATTAGGCTGCAATAAAAAAGATATTAATAAAAGATATTCAAGGTCATATTTGGTTTTAATTTTGTAATGTTCTTTGATTACAAAAAGTTTAAGAATACGTATTATTATGTTGAAATTATAGGAGAGTGTCAGCCTGCATTATTCGTTTTCTATTTGACAAACACGAGACTTAGCAAATTTGTGTTAAGCAGGACCAATCTTGTATTGTTAGCTTTAATATTGCAGAGAATTGATATATTATCAAATTTTAAGTCTACACAGCAAGTAACATATAAATAGCCTAGATTCTTACCTTTAAGTGTGATAATAGGTCAATTTACTTTAAAATCAAAGCGAACAACACAAGATTTGTTCTACTGAACACTAATTTGCTGTTGCGTGTGTGAGAGAGAAACCAAATAATATTTTGACATTATCATAAAAAATGTATAATAATTGTTTTATATTGTTTTTTCATATACACAAAGTCAAAAATCAAGATTTTTTTCTTGTAGCTAAATTTTTAAGAATATCAAAAACTGGGGAATAATTTATTTAGAGACAAAAAATTGAGAAAATGTCACAAAAATTCAAGCATTTTTACGGCTCCAAAAAGTATAACAAAAAACAAAAAATGTTAATGTAAAATCAATACATTCTTCGCTCAGAATCTAAAATTGTGTTTGAAAGTCTATACTAGTAAGTAGTAATCTATAAAACTTGATAAATTTTATGATAATGAATAATTATTAAAATATTGAAATAATTATCAAAAAATGATTTGATATTACTGTAAACTGTAAAGGCACAACAGCATATTATTGGTTTCAAACTTTGTACTTAAATTGTATATTATTTTTACTAATTTGATAATTTTCCTAAAAAGGCAAAAACTCATTTTATGTTTCAAATTAACTAAAATATTTTTGTTTGTATAACATTAAAAATACTCACATTGCAACTATGATTAATGAATCTTGCCAGATTGCCACATTTGGTAGCATCAATAATGGTATCCAAATCTATTCTGAATAGATACGAACTGCCTATTCCAGTAGCTTCATATTGTCTTTCGCGTAGATCAGCAACTACAGGGCGAACCATTTGCCCTACATACTCAATAACCATTTCATCAGCTGCAATAGACTCCATAGCAAACAAGCCCCAATCGTGTATAGCAGACTTTCCAAATTTCAATTGTTTCTTACGGAATTTTAACACATTGAATTTGAGCAAATCACTGTCTGACGTGGCTCCGAACGCTGTTAATAACCTTCTCTGGTTACTACGAGCTTCACGAGAAAGAGCTAACATTTTACCAGTAGATTCTTTTACACGTTTAAGCTCTGTAATACGGTTTAATTGCGCAATTGTGTGTCCAAAATGATACTAAAATAAAAAAATTTATTTATGTTAAGGGTAAAGTAAAAAATATTCATTAATTCAATATGTATACTATTGGTGAATGTACCTTTGTTTAAAATATAAAAAAAATTTAGGTAAAAGCAATATTTTACAAGCATTATTTACCTTATGGTTGGCTTTTTGTTTACTGTCCACTTTATAATAACCTTCAGTTCTACCACATCCCGTATCATGAACTTTCCATTCATCTTTTTTCTTTTTGCGTGGAAGCTGATTTGGTACTGCTGTCAGTGTATATAAATTAAGGAAGATTTTAACTTAACTAATAAAATAAATACCTACCAACAATATTTAATTCCTTTCTGTTTACTTAATTTACAGTTTATACCCATTAAATCTTTAACTTATAAAAAGCTAAAAGAAACTCTGAACTATATTCTGTCTAGCAAAAAAACGAACAAGCCTCAAGCCTATCAAAATCAGTTTTGCATATCACCACATGATGAGACCTCCCATAAGAGAACTGGTTTCGAAAGCAGGGTGAAGCTGGGAGGATGTGCAGAATCAGCGCGTTTTCTCACTGGACCGAGTATATTATATAAATTATTTAATTAGTATAATTTTTAAATAATGTGAATAATTTCTTGTTTAAACATTAATAAAATTTAAAAATAAAATTTTCTTTTACTTCAATCATAATTCATAACTGTTTTTTTCTTTATTCAAAGTAAAGGCATCTAAACAAAAAATAATTTTTTAAAAGTTTTTAATTTTAATGGTTTATTATTATAGACAACATAATAAAAAATGTTTAAGAAAAATTATTAATAATTGAAATGACGAGAGCTTATAAATATCCTCTTGACATCATAGAGCTGAAAAGTTTATACCCACCTAGGTCTTATGTGTAAAATTTTGTTTTTTTTTTAATCTTATGAATATTTATGTGTAAAATGGATTCTGAATTGAGTATTATATCTTGTTATTGTATTCTTTAAATCAAAGCTTTGCACCCGAAAGAAACCCGAATTAACCCAAATAAATAGCATAACCCAAAACCCGTATATACAAAACCGATGAAAAAAACACCCAAAACCCGAATTTCCATTTGGGTTTACCGGACAAATTTTCACACTAAGAAGAAGAGAACATTGACTGTGCAGCGTTGTTTTTAATTTTTCAATATCACAAAAACAAAAATAATTCTTATTGTTTAAAAATTCATTAATTTGTGTTTTTCAAACTTGAATAACTTTTTTTTATAGTTCTGATATTGAAAAAATAATAACAACGTTGCCCAGTAAATGTTCTCGTCTTCATAGTGTATAAATTTGGTTGTTTAGCTTGGGCAACAGCCTGAGTGATTCTTGCCAGCACAAAACAGTTTTTGCTATGTTATATATTTGTAAGATGTAAACAACATTTGTGGATGTAGCGTCATCTTGATTTCATCAGAAGTGTAGTTATGTGTTTAATTTTGACATACTTTCTAGTTTTTTTCATAGTATTTAGAACTAACAAAGTAAATTTTGTAAAATCATGTTTTGGTCTGTGGTGTGACAAGGGGGCAAAGCATCAAAATTTATGTTAAATTAAGAATACAATAACAAGGTATAATACTCAATTTAGAATCCATTTTACACATAAATATACGCAAGATTAAAAATACAAAATTTTAAAATACTATTGTAAGTTATTAAAATATAATAAATAAATAACCTGGCCACAGTGCCACACGAATATTTTCCAATCGCTTGAATCTCATTGAATAATTGTTTAAATGGGGGACCCACACCACATTTCTTAGATTATAATGTATAACATACTTTAAATCTAAGCAAACTTGTTTTTAGTGTTGTGATAACTTTTAATTTTTGTAGTATAACTTAATTCTATCTAAATTTATACATCTTCTAGTAAAACCCATATAAATAAAATTATAAAAGACAATGCATAGCATAGCTAAATTAAAAAAAATCATAATAAATATTATTAAAAGGATATCTGGATGGCTGACCCAATGTGTTTCATTCGTCCAGTAGTGTACATTATCATTTGACAACAATGAATTATAGCTTTGTTTTAAATAGTTAATATCTTCCACATCTATACCCTTAGTAAGGAACTCAAATAATACAGTTGCTTCTTGTACCATATCTCGTTTGTTGTAATATTTAGTTTTAACTTTGTTATCACAATGTTTTTGTATAATTGACTGATCTGCGTTTTCTATTTTATTGTGATCTCTGACAGTTAGGGGCTGTTTTAATGTTATTTTCTGTTCACTTATTACTGGTTGGATTATTACATTCTTAGATTTATAATTTTTGTTGACTTCAGTTTCCCAATCAGATATAGGAGGAGGACTGTAAACCTGTTTTGGCCCACGATACAAATTATCTGAAAATACTTCACTTGGGGTTTCTTCTCCATTAACAAAACGTTTTTTAGGTTCAACTTCTTTGTCTAAATGCTCATCTTCAATCTTTCGTTTCACAGCTTTATCATCACGTTTATACTTCACAAATGATCCTTCTTCATCAGAACTTAGTAAAGTATCCATTTCCATAGGAGTTTCATTTCCAGTAGGGGTGAGCTCCCTAAAAACATTCATATATTTAATGCTCATAAAACATATTTTACATAGTAAATTTGACTTTATATTATTCATTGTCATTTGCCTACCTGACCCTATCAAAATCATCCATTGTCATAGTTTTACATAATTTTTTCAATTTATTTTTCCAGATGAATTCGTCAGATGAACCCTCATTATTAGAGCTATCATTACTAGATTCTTCTTCCGAAGAACTATGAACTGACGGTTCAGAAGTAGAAGAATTACTATCACTGTCAAATAAGTATCTTCCCAAACGTTTTCGTTCCGCAAATGTAGGTCTAGTCACTTCATCATCATCAATCTTGAAATAAAAAAACTTATAAAGTAACACATATTTGATAAATAAATTAAACATACATCTTTGGCTTCATTGTCCGAAGTTATAACCATTTCTTCTTGATCACTTCCGTAATCTTGTTGTTCATTAGTTTTCTTGGGTGATGGTTCCTTCTTTTTTCTCTGAAAATTCCAATCAAAAAAATAATAATAATAAAAAAAAAATTATATACATACAAGACAAGATAACTTACACGGAATGACGGCATTTTAGGAATAGCTGCTCGGAACCCTAAACCTAATCCACTTAGAGCCAACGTTTCTAAGCCTTCTGTACCAGCTTCCAAGATACTATTGAGGTTAGGAGCTGGTTGTGCGGATTTAGGCTCTTCGTTAGTCATACTAGTAGACTATAAATATTTTCAAATATGTCAATAACTTCAAAACAAATTCAAGTAGATAAAATTTACTTTTGACTGCTTTTCAGCTTCTTCCCACCACTCATCCAGAGCATTAAAAGCCACAGTTGTCCCCATTTTCTTCATAAGGTCAAGTTTAATAATAATTCTTAACTCATATAATACTGCATTCATTAAATTTCTAAAACAAAAATGTTTAAAATTATAAATGAAATCGTTTTTGAAATTAGTAACACATACTTTTTAAGTTCTGCAGGGAAATTTTCATTTTCATGCCTATCACGTGATAGTTCTGGTTCATAAAACTCAGCTCTAGGTAACGGAGGACCATATGGATAATTAGGAGGATATGGAAAATATTGATAGCCATAATGATTGTTAATTTGTGATGGATAGTAATATCCTTGAGGAGGATAATTTGGCAATGGTGGATATTGAGGTGGTATATTAGGATCATTTTCAACAATTTTCTCATCGCGGGATGACAAACTAGATAAACTCATGGCATCATCAGGAGTATTTCCTTTAAAACTTGACCCTAACATGAATTCATCATCACTGGAGCTGATATCACTGTGCAAAGAATCGTGCATATTCTTATTAATAACTAAAACCAAATAAAAATATTTACTTATTTTTTGTAACAAATTATGTATAATCCAATGTTTTTATGATATTACCATTTCTTATACTATTATTCAAGAAGCTTTTTGCTTCCAATTTCTCTTTTTCTTTAGTAATTTTTAATTGTTCGGCTGCAGTTTCAAAACACTTAATATAAATATCTTTTGACAAGAAAGGAGATGGAGGATTAGAAAGTGGAGGTAACGTTTCTTCACTGTTGCTAACTTTGTCTTCATCTAAGTCAGATTGATTGTCATTATCTCCAGGTGGTGGTGGAAGATTCTGACTAATATCATCATCAATGGTATCTTCCACAATGTTAAATGAAACATCATCAGGTTCTTTTTTCACAATAGATAAAAATGCAGGTTCTATACTAGCACCTTGAGAAGACATGCCACTAAGCATCATTTCAATTCTTGTATCTAAATCCAATTTTGATTGTGCTTCAGAATCTAACTTAGAGGTTGGTGCTGGTGTAGGTACCGGTATTGATGCTGGTACTGAGGGTAAAGGTGGAGGTATATGACTAGATTCTCCCCACCAATAATTATTTGGTCCCGGAGGAATACTGCAAGGAAATCTTAAAATAAAAAGTAATAATTATAATCACCATTTAAAAATAAGTTATAATATCATAACAATAATAATAAATAAATTAGTTTATAATTTATACCTATTAAAGGAATAGGGAGGATGAGTCCCATTGTATGCAGGAGTACCAGCAATACTGTTATATCCACTGCTATAACTTTGCTCTGATGGAAGGTCACTAACGGCTGGAGAAGGTGTGGTATAGTCATAACTATAATTTTTGTAACTATCTGTTTTGGGTGGCAATGATGATTTCTCTTCCAGCTGAGGTTTAACAGAAGATTCTTCTTCGGATTTACACATTTTAACAGTCCGTCGATCTCGATTAGAAATAGGAAGTGGTTTAACTTTTGGTACTTCTGACAGAGGTTTTTGTTTTTCTTCAGTCATCTTATCAAATATTACTTTACATTCTGAAGCTGCACAATGTATACATAATTTAGTTATAAAATTGTCTGCAAATGTAAAATTAATACTAAAATATAATTTTACCAAAAGGGTCCAAAAATACACTGACAACTTTTCCCATCACAGATGTATCATTTAACTTTTGAACACAATATCTAGCTGATGATGCCTCTTCAAAAATAATTTTGGCTAAACCCAAATGTTTTTTAGTGACTGGGTGGTAGAATATTTGTAACAATTCTATTTTTCCAAATTTCACTACCTAAAAATTGTAAAAAGTATCTTAATATAATGCAAAAATAGAAAATTTAAGCAATAACATTATTTTAATTTTTTTTACTACTTCCTAGACATAGTAATAATAATATAGTTATAATTTTGTCAGTGAACATAGTTTATAATTTAATTATAAAAATTGAATCAGTAATTATGTTTAAATGCATAATCTAAAATCTGTTTTAAATGATATTATAAAGATATATGAACATTTTAAGCCAAAATATGTAAATAAGTATAACATAAAATAAAAAAAAAAATTTCCTAAATTCCTACAACAATATACTTGGACTAATAATAATCAAGTAATTATAATGCTGAATAAAACATCATAATTATATTTTATATGACATAATTTACTATCTAACTTTTCTTAATATAAGTAAATTCACTCACCAAGTCAGTCAGGAACACTTTATCAATATTATCGTTTAAATTAGAAAAAGTTATTTCGACTTCAGGACGTTGGCCAATGTAGTTTCTGTCAAGCTAAAAAAATAATTTTTAGTTTAAAACATAATAGTATTTCTGCTCTTGTTTTCTAGTACAATTTAACATAAATTTCAATATAATATATAACCAGATACAAGATAAATTAATATTATTAAAATATTATTATAATTTTTTTATTTTGATAAAACTCCATACATGTTGTATATTTGAAAAATTATGTTTACTACCAATAACAAATGTATTAATTACTTATTTTAATAATAGTTAAAAATGTATTTTAATTCCATTAATAATTTGATAAAATTGAATCAAAATTATCAAAAAATAAATCTAATATTTAATGAAATAATATTAAAATTTAAAATGTAAAACTGTGTATAGTTAACACATTTACTTGTGATTCTGATTTTTCATTGTAATTAATAAAATTAATTCAACATAATAACAAAAATATAAAATTTGGTATAAAATAGAGAATAATATTTTGTGAACAAGATGCCTACTTCTCTACATAAAACATCAATTCTAAAAATAGTATGCTTAACTTTTAATTATATTTATGTAAAATTAACAAATATGATTTGATATCATAATTATGAGTTTTTGGATCCAAAATACAAATTTGAAATTTTGTTTTAAAACTACATGCTAACGTGAGTTATGTATAACAAACTAAAGTAGGCACTCTCATATCTTGTATCGGACATTAGGACAGTAAAATTGTAATATCAAAACTTAGATAACGAGTTTACGAGTGGTGGTGTGGCAAAGTATGTTTAGAAACACTATATATTAACGCTGTGAATATACACTCGACCATAGTCGAAATTATAATAGGCACTATAACTACAGATTACAATGTACACCCAACCAATTTGTTATTAAATGCGTATGTGTTTGGATTTAAAACTATAAACTATGGGGTTAATGGTAACAGGAATAAAAATCCTCATACTACTATATAACTAACAACCACATGAAAATGCTTGACAGACTACTTTTTAAATAATTAAATGCATCATAAGCATGTAAAACTTATATTTGACAGTGTTTTCAAATTTTTTTGTTGGTCATTTTTGTCTTATTATCCCTCTCTGAATGAACACACTTAATAGTTGATAACAACAAATAGGTTTTTGAACAATTCAAATAAAAAAAAAAAATTTAAAAAAATTGCTTGGGAGTTAAAGTAGAATTATGCCCCACCTAATATAATAGGTACATACTACTTAATTCTAATCTTATAATTTATAAGGTCACATGCATGCACATTTGTTAACAATATGGTCGGGTGCATATCCACAGCAATACATATTATTCTGTTTAATAATCTGTCAGAGTATACAGGTAAATAAATAAATGATCCAAATCTATCAAAATAGATTAAAAAAAATATAAGGAAATAATTGTTTTTTCAGATTAAAAGGAGTCCAAGTTGGAGATGTTCTAAAGTTTAGCCTAGAAAAATTATTTTAATCACTTATTACAATTTAATTAATTTAATCAAATATCAATTCAAATTTATACTAAATTTATTAAAAATAAAAACAATAAAACTGCATTTTTTTAGTGTATTATTTAGAATTTTTAGGGCATTAAAGTATTTATTTTTTTGAGGGTATTACATTCCCAGTCTTAGTTATCACTTATCAAACTATTCTAACCTTTCTTTATCATGTTACACTTTTCACTCAGTTTCATTAATAAAAATAAAAAACATGTGTTTATCAAATAGAAGAAATTGTAGAAGTTTAGAATAAGAATTTTAACATTACAAAGATTGTTTGATAATTCTATTAAGTTTTCTTTACTCTTTTACATTAAAAATAATTTAATGTATAGCTTAATTTAATTCAGTCTCTTAATTTATCACTTCACATATTTGTTCAAAACATTTGTTGTACCTATCACAAAATTAATCAAATATTTTTATATATTTACAGTTTTCTTTCATTCAATTTTTGTATTAGAAGACTGTAAACAGGTATATAATATGTAGATGGATGATTTAGAAAAATAAATGTTTTTAAATTAAATTGTTTGTTCATAAATCATAATAGGTACATAAATATATCATTAATTAACCATTATATTTTTTAACGTATATTACATTAAGTTTATAGTACCTATGTATTTTTAAGTATTTATTAAGTACCTGACTTGAAAAAAAAAAATATTAGTGAGCAAGTTTGTGAAAATCTAATAGATAGATGAAATTGATCATCTAAAATACATACCTTAAATTTAGGTACTGGCAATTCAATGGGCAAAGTAATAGTTTTAAATGTTTTTCGTGGATCGTCATTGGGCAATTCAGGTAACGAAGGATCTAAAACACCATCGTAGCGATATACTTTAGAGACCGCTTTACTAAGAAATGGATCGACCAAAAGTTTCCAATTGCGTTCTTTTGGCTTTTCAATAATCGATACTGTTGGTGGTGGCGGTGGAGTAGTTGGCCTTCGAGTAGGTTGATGGTACATTGGTGAAGGAGGTCTCTCAACTCTTGTAGATGGAATTCTGTTATGCTCATATTCATTATCTTCATCACTGCTTCTGTTGTTGTGATGTCGCTGGTGAACACGATGCGATTCATACTCTACTTGATCATATCTATTGTGATGGTGGCGGTGTCGATGTCTGTGGTGCCTAGAGTCATGATGTCTCGAACTATGTCTACGGTAAGATTCCATTTTATTTTGTCGATCTAAATAATGAAAAATGTACAATGAGCTATATTTTTACAAGATTGTTGTAAGGTTGAAAGAAAAACAAACACACATCATACTATTCATGATAATCAATTTTTTTTGATTCGGAATGGCATATACAATATTATTAACGCAGTGGCTATTTTCACATCCGACCACGAATAAAGATCTTGCTTCCAACCACGACTAGAGATATACAAGGTAATTTAAGGTATATCTTCAATCGTTCTTCTAACGGACAGGTAGTTGTCGGGAAAAGACAAGATCGTTTCACCTAAACAAATTAAGCCATGGTCGAGACTCCAGAGCGTACATAGTTTATGGCATGTACTACTACCATAGATAAGAAAGTTGACTAGACTACGGTAGTATAGTGCACACTGGGACTGGACGCCGTTGGTAGCGGTTGCCGGGTGGGTAGGACTGTAGGAGTATGACCACAAAGTTGTACTCTACCAGTACAGATACGACGCAACGCCATCTATTAACCTATTCATTAAAACACTTTTAACACGGGTTTTTATCACAGTCAAGAGGGACATGTTTAATCGTGTATAATATACTAGCATTGCCGCCATCCCCCACCCGGGCATGGCAGATACCCGCTAAAAAATCTGCCAAAACTACACACACTCGTGGTTCCCTCCCGCACAGTTTAATAACCACCCAAAGGCCTAAGTTGCCGCGGGTTTACTAATAAAAAAATATATATACCAACATGGTAGCATTATACCACAGAATAGTTGATTATACCAACTATCGTATGATTTTTGAACACAAACGTAGTCCGTGTTACTAACAGGTAAAGTGCAGCTACATCGCATGTGTACGAATTCCGTAAAACGTGCTGCGGGCCACGGACAACTTACAGGTCGACTGGAAACACGAATTAATTCCTGACTGGAAACCATAGATAATAAAGATATGGATAGGCCACGGCTATGTTAATTATATTTGAGACCGCGTTCCCGGAGGGAAAGGCAACTCAGGCTCCTCTATCCATAGACGTGATTGATAGTCGATACAGGTACCTATACTTTATTTGGCCTCAATCGTTCCCCTCACGGACTAAGACAATAAGACATAATGGACTGGAAACGAATAGGTCGGCCGGCGGGTGACGGCCCGCCAAAGGTTCCTCTGTTATCATCAGCACACATAATAGAATGTTTTCAGCGCTACCAGTGGTTTTATTTAGCGTCACATTTTGTATCTCAGTCTGTGTTTTATACAGAGGCGCTGTAAACTCTCAATTATGATTGCTACCCCCCGCATTTTCCTCTTTTACATGCTTTTGAGGCCACTGATAATCTGCTCGTTCCCAGTCAGTTGTTCCCCTCGAAGACCGCTGATAAGACTATTTTGTCCTATCCATATCTTTATTATCTATGCTAAGAAACACAGACTTCTATAATAGAAGTGTATTATAGAAGTCTGTGGCTGGAAACCATAGACCTTATCAGTAGTCCTAGAACCATATAAATATGTTTTCAAAAGGTACAATGTGTGTATTTTTACCTAGCGCTATCTATGTACAGAAAAATCAGTTGCTCTATAATAAATAAACATTTATATTATTTTTTTCATGCTTTAAACAAATTTTAATAATTTTAGCTTCTCCCTTATTAGTTATTTTGTAGTTTGTACGTATTATAAATATTAATATGATAATTGATTGGTAGTAGGTAATACTAGGTACTCAATACGATATGATAAAACAAAATTACTTATATGAGTAGTTAATAGAAAAAATTTTTGTGCTCAATGCTCATCGAGTCATGACTGTTCATCGATGGCTGATCATTTTGATGCACTTTTGTTTCATTTCACTCCAAATAAAAGAACTTTAAGAACATTAAACTGTATCAAAGGAATTTGTGTACTTAAGAAAGGCTTGATATACGAATACATACCAGAAAAAAAAAATGGTGATTTTAGTAAAATTTAATACTTTATACTAATTTTAGTAATAAATTAATTATTTTATTCTCTAATAAAGAATTATGCATAAAACAACACATTAACTATTGTAAAATAATAATACATGATGTTGTATAACAATCTTAAATATATATAAATATAAGATCATAATAACAAGAAAGTTTGAGGTCATTCTCACTAGACTCCGGATCGGGCACACGCACATCACTCAGTCATCTAATAAGCAAAATATGTCTATCATGCAGCACCTGTCTTACAGTCAAACACATAATGACGGAATGTCGTTCATACTCCAAACCAAGATCGATCGCAAAACTTCCAAAACACCTTTCAAAATCACTTGGCCACAACAGATGTCGCAGCTACCTTCGAATTCATCATAAAAGCAAACCTTCAAAACAAACTATAAATAACTTCTATAAATATGTACACTAATTGTCTTAATACCATTAGAAATAAGTTCTCGATATAAATAATACTTGTATCCCAATGGCCTATGTCGCAGAGAGTAATTTATTAATAATAAAAAATAAAAAAGAATATAATTAATTATGATTTATTACTATGTAGTATGTATTTTCTAATTTAGCTTTTTTTGCATTAAGTTTAATTGAATTTATTTTTGTTATTAATGAATACTACTGCATTCTCATGATTATAAAATTTGAAATTATTTTATGTAAGCACGTCTTTTTTATGTTCAACACAAGGAAAATTGATACTTTAATTGTTATTTGTTGTCAAAAAAGGCATCAATTGCCATTAAAAAAAAAAACATAATTGTTTTTACAATGCTTGATAAATGATTTTTCAACAGCAATCAGTTATCTAAATAAAAAATAATTTGGATTAGTCAAACCACTGCGTGTTTTTAAATTAAGAAGAGTAGCTTCTGGTTTGTTTGAGTAAGACTTTTTACCTAAACTATAGAGATGAGCAATTAATTTCAAATTGGTGATTATTTTAAAATCAATTGTTTTGTATATATACCAGTTAACACTGTAAAGCTTTTATTACATTTAATTTGTTTTACCATATTTTTTATTATTAGGACCTGGAACCTGATGACCTAAAATTTTTTTAAAAATGCACAAACAAAAATCTTAAAATTACTTAAAAAATACCAAAATTAACTTTATAATGACTAAACATTTTCAAAAATTAACATTTTATATAACTCGTGTATCATAAATTGTAATTATTATAGGTGCTAGATCTTCAAAAATTTGTAGTCTCGAAGGATCTTTCAAAAATATTTTTTTTGCAATTTAAAATATGTTAATTGACTTAGGAAATTTTTTCTGATTGACAGGCATAAAGATTTATTCACTACTTGGTCTTCCCCAAAAATTTATCCATTTAAGATTCTCTTCTAAAATTTCATTTAATGTAGTAAATAACCATTAGGATTATATTTTGATTCATATTACACTATACCTGTAAGTTATGACTACCATTTCTAATTCCTTATGTTGGGTATTTTCTATTTAGCCATAAGATAGTTTATTAAAATCGTCAGTGAAAAGTTCTGTATGATGGCTAGTCTTTAAAGATTCTACTTTGCAATAATCACGATAAAATTCTATTCCCCTAGACATAAAGTTACTTAAAATCTGAAATATAATTATATTCAAATTAATAACTATACCTTTATTAAATTTAAAAATTCTATTTCTATTAGAATTTTTACTAACTATAATATAATGCCATAAGTATTTGGATACATTTATTTATAATAAAAATAATACATAGGTACCTATCAGAATAATAATATGTATTATGTTAAGATGTATAAAATTAAGGTGTATGAATGGAGGGATGTGGGGGCAAAGACTCCCTACTTATCAATTTAGTCGTCATAAATCTAGCACCCCCATAAATTTAACGCAAATTGCGCCTATGCATATAACAAATAGAAATATAGAATAAAACAGATACTATACTCTATCCATCGATTTTGGTCTTTCCGTAAACCATTCTTTGCCTGGACAGAGTATACAAGTAGGTATTTAATTGTTTACAAGCTATGTCCTACACCAATGACAAGTACATACATAATTAATTAGTGACTAGTTATGAATGTTATTAGTAAATGTAAACGGAAGGAAACTTATAGATTTAAAAAAGTACCTTTAACAGGTCTTTTCGATGTAAATACTGCAATTGACTGGGTACAGTTCATAAAAACTAATGCATGGTTTGCTTTTAAGCACATGAATCAACTTCTCCCCCAAAATTCTCTAAACCACAATAGGATAATGTTTGGGAATCTACATAAAAACTTTCTCTCAAAAACATTAAATGTTCCATGAAATTTTCATCATATACAAGCTTACCATTTACTACCTTTTGTTTGGGTTCAAGTATTCCTACTTTTCTTTAATAACTGAATATTTTTTTGGTCCAAGCCTCATTTAACATCTATCAAAGACAAAAAAATTGTGTATTGTTTTTGGACAAGGTAGTGGTAAAATTTCTTGTTGCCTCAAAAATCTATATGTTGAAGATCTATAAATTGAAAGTTATAATGTCAAAATGTTTCAGACTTCAGTAGTATTTCAAAATGCAGAATGTACAAGTAAGTACCTTATTTTTAATAAGATTCATAATAAAATCTAGTCCTCTGATACCTTTTATTTTTCAAATTTGTGACTATGGTAATAATTTCACTACTATTGTTTTCCGAGATGTATTAAATGTGTCCATTCTAAATATATATATTTTCAATAGATTCATTCGTTAATCTTTTGGATTTGTTCTGTTATAAATTCAATAACATGTTTAATCGTTGGATGGTTGACTTAAACCTTAGATTAATTCAAATATAAATCATTATACATCCTTAATATTTGTATTATAATACCTAATGGTAATAATTTTACCTTTTATTTGACTTTTTGACAGTTGTTGTTCTTCATAATATTTTACCTAGTACACAATGTCTTCTAAGAGTAAGAACTGAACCCACATAATATGATTTATTGTTTTGAGTCAATCTTTTTTATAAGTCGAAAGTTGAGGAAATAATAAATTGCATTTTCCACATCTCTTTTTTAAATCAGTTAAAATAGAACATTTATTATGGCGCCACATTATACCTTCTAAGTGTTTTTTATGTGAATACCTACCTAATAAGAAATAATTAAATATTACAAAAAAATATATATGAGAATAAATAATAATTATTAATCATTTCCAAAATATTTTAAATATGTGTAGGTACCTGGAAAATGTATGACACTTGGGCCCCTTAGACAAATAAGTCGATTATCAAATAATTGAACAGTATTGGCAATTTCAATCATGCCTATTGAGTATGTTAACTGTTTTAGACATAACATTTTTGAATCCTGGGGTTTTTGGTTTACATAATAGCTTAGGTCAACAATTTGTTTTTCAGTAATGATTTTTATCTCATTTGATGATGATTTATTTACTTTATACAACGATACCATCCATACACCTTGGTATAATATCCTTTCAACTGGCAATAACAATCCTTTGAAAGACGAAAATAGGTACATCAATAAATCACATGAAGTGTAGGGATAATATGAATAAATAGCTGTTATAATTAATATAGGTAAGACTAAATTATTTGAATAAATAAAATAGGAAACAAATCTTCGATTATTACCACGTTTATTGCAGCTCGAAGAGGCTCTATTATAGGTGACCTGGTTAAACACTGTAAATGTAGACCAAATTTGAGACTAACTATAGCTGGTTATATAAAAGATATTTAGAAAAAAATTATTTAAACTATTTACTCAGGTAAACCCCTAAACAAACTAAAATCCTGTGTACTGCGAATCGCTACTGATGGCTACTGACAACGTTTGATTTTGCAGTCTTTAAAAATGTATTAAAATCAATATAAAAATAATATGTACCTACCTACAGTCCAGTAAATTTTGTTTTTTCATAATATTTATACGTATATATGTATTGTACCTACAACAGTGCAACGTATCTTCTAACAAATTAAACTTTATACTTACTTAATATTTTGTTTTTTTGTGAAAAAATTCAATTCAATTCGATAGTTTCTTTTCCCTGACATTTTCTCTGGTTCCAATAGTATAAAAATAAAAATCCTGTGCATCACGTTGCACCACCAAAATATCAAAATAATTATCTACGTACCAACACATTCTGCATTCACTGCGACACTGCCGGACGCCGGTATCCGGCAAGACAATCAATATTTTCCGTCGTTCGTTTGTGTAGATTTGTTATTTATACAACTTACTAACTATATTATACATTATACGATCGGATGTAAAGATAAGAACAGGTGTCGCCTTCCGCTAATCGCTTACAAATATTTATTTATACATTTCAACGTAAAACCAATAATAATTAATGTGCTAACAGTGAAAAAACCGCGGAACGCTAATATTTGGTACTATCGCGACGGCGACCTATGCACAATATTATATTATATTATGCATTAAATATTTAAACGCCTACTGGCACAATGGCTATGGATACCTCGGTGAAGCGTAAATATCGGCTATAGTACATTTTTGTCGATGAACAATTGATAATAAAAGCCAACGAAATAAAGATGAGAATTTCGAATCAGTAAAATACAATTTAAGACTTTTGTAACGACTCTCATAGACCATTAAAAATTAAAATAATTTTTCAATTTTCTTTGCTAGGGGGTCTGCAGCCACTGGGATTATGGATATAATCGTAATATTATTGGCATTTGAGTTATTATGCAGAGTGATAATATTATTCATACATTTCACCATTTCGATTATAATAATAAAAACTGAAAAATTCCCTATGCCTGTACACGTAAAAACGACATCAGTACGGTATCATTTTGGCGGGCGCCACAATTCCGTACCATGTTTTTTCCATAGACCTATTATTATAGGCAGAATCGTGTTAAGGGGAGAGGGTGGCAAAGGGAGCGCCTGATTTGCTACTTGCGGCCCAAATTGTAGGGAAGGGGCGCGAAATGCCCCGGGGCGCTGAATTGCTTGACACGGCTCTGATTATTGGGAAAACAGATTAACACTGGAAGCGCTGTCGGCGCCTATCGTACTGATGGTTAAGCGGGTTCCCCCCTACGCGGAGTCTGGAGATTGTATGTATTTTCCCGACATTTTGCATATATTTTGCTTTAAGTGAAGTGTATTTGAATGCATTTGATATTATTAGTAGAAATTGTACTTACCGACGTATACAGTTAGCTATAAAAGCGTATAAAGTTTCGATACCAGAATTCATTTATTATAAAAAGTAAAACAACCAATATAAAACTATATCTATACATCCCGAATTGGAAGGTACAAATTGTTTCCACCAGAGCGCGTTTTGTTAATCTGTTTCCCCAATAGGTCTATGGTTTTTTCGCTCCAGCCGGCCGTGTTCGGCGTCCTTTGATTTTCATGCGCGATACATATGCACCACGCCCTCTGGTTGTTCACCTCGACTTGGCTTCGGGTACCGACAACTAAATCGCGAAAGTCTCCACCACCGTCTACCTAGTCACGTTACCGATATATCGACTAGATATATAACGGGGCCCGAACACCTAGTAAAAGTGTCCTCGCTAGTTATTCATTGCTATTCTCGTTGCTGTAAATTGAGTGCTTGCCATCGTCCTTAAGGACGACATCGACTGGTGCCAAATTGTTGTTGATTCAATCCTGAACTTGGGACTTAAGTCTCGCAATTCACGCGCGACGCTGCTTAATTGTCAGATTATATAATTATAAAACATTTACGATCGTTAATGGTCGACGGAATGGATTTTAAGAATCGACTACGTTTAGTTCCTCCTGTACAACTTCATTTGCATAAAACGTGCATTCAGCGATTGTAACAATTGAATAAAACTAAGCTCTGGGCGATAGCACCAATTTTTTTAACTAGTCAGAGTTAGGTTATCCTAAAATAAAAAATAACTAAACCAAGTTAAAGTCAATCTTATAAAAAAAATCTAGTAACTTAAGTTAAAGGTAATTTTTGAAAAAAATTTTAAATAATTAAGGGAAGTTGCAAATTTTCTTGAAAATAATAACCAAGTCAAGAGGATACTACTCATGCATTTGTTGTATCCGTCTTAAACACGTACGCCAATGAAGAAAGTTGTTTTTCCCGATCTTATTGTAGATATAATACTCATGGCATAGGAAGAGTTTTCCGTTGGATGGGAGGTGGCTGATAAATGAATATGGAATTCCATCTGGGCCGGAGCTTTTACTTTTAAACTTGGATAGGACGTGAAGAAAAATCTATGCAGTTTAATCGTTAAATTGTTTACTAGTTTACTATAGTTATAAAACATTGGCTCTTTTATAATTACTTAGTCTTACCCTGCAGTTATTTTCATTTCTATTGGTTACATTCGAATTTGTTTATAGAAATATATTATGTGTTGTCCCAATAGTGACACAAACATTTTAACTTTTAGCGGGTTAGGAATCTCAATTACATAATTTATATTTAAATAACTGTCAATATAAGTAGGTAATAATAAACACAATAAAATAATACTGATAATACAAAATTACATATAGGTACTTACTTCTATGTCACTTTAGGTTACGAGGTAAGAAATTACATTAAGTTCTAAACAAGTATAAAAGTTTGGTGGGATGAACCACAAGTCCACAAACGAATCAATTTCTAACTCGTTTATATAGTTATAAGGCTATTACAGCGGCTATTACTTGTTAATAATACGCGGTTTTCTATCGTTAGTTACTTGAAGGCTCAGATAAAATAAGTTTTTAAACCGAGTACTACGGGTTAGTAGGGGAGAAGGATAAAGTTGGCCAAAAGCTTAAATGAAAATTGTAACTATGAAATATTATAAGTATATAAACGTAAACTGCGATGTCTTATAATGTTTCGAGGTTAAGAGTAGACAAAAGTGGAGCATACGAATATTGAATTACCGTAGCGAAAATTATTATATGCGTAAGAATTATCGGTGAATCGTTTTCAATTTTGATTTATGACATGATTGGAATGGAATCGATGACCTGTAGGTATATTATTTGCAATTATAACGCGTTCTAAGGACTAATATATAGACTTTAAAACATATTTATCAGTAAATTCAGAATGATTTTGATTAATCACACCTAAGATTTTACTCGATATCTTTACAATATTAGTAATGTGACATTTAAATTTAAATTTTGGATCAAAAGATTTAAAAATGTGTTTAATTTTTTAAATAAAATTAAAAATCAAAAATGTGTTTAGTAGACCGGTGTAGTATTTCACCATTGATATACTGTCATAATAAGTTATCACCCCCATCAGATGCCGCAATTTATAAAATCACCTTAAGTTCAGCATTGAGCAAAAAAAATAGCACGCCACTCGATAATTTTCCTCTGGAAGTAAACTTTATGAATCGCATAATATTATATGTTTTTGTTAATAAGTAACCATGACAACAAAAATGATTAGAAAATCTGTTAAAAGAATTAAATATCTGTACCCAGCTTCAAAACATATACATGTTCAAATATTATACAGTTAAATACTTATAATTCAATTTAATAAAAACAAAAATAATATCATCATATCATTTTAAAACTTTAAACAAAAATGATTTTTTCTTGTTAGTTATTTCAAAAATATAAAAAACCAATACTTTTATCACTATTGTCTTGAATATAAAAAATAAAAATAAACAGTTCGATACAGACAGTAGTTAAAATTCAAAGTGATCAGACTTATAGTTGCATAATTATTTTTTAATGTAATTTGGTCGTAGAATAATATTGAGTAAGTCACTATGAGGTAGGTACTTTTTTGATCTGTTATAAATGATCCTATTTGGTTTTAGGTATTTTTAATCTTGACTTGTGTAGCTGGTCATACACTACAGCCTACAGGGAACACAAAATGTTTTCCTTTATTTCTTTTCTTCTGTACAAAATCTAGATCAGAATTAATTATATTATTCTCGTAAGTCGTATTATCAATTTATAAAGTGTTGAAACTTGAAGAGCCGTTTTCGCCAGTTAACATCTGTGTAAATATTATAGTTATTTGTATCTTTTCTTATTGTTAAATAGATCTATTTGTTTTAGCACTATAATTTCTTATCCTTGTAATCTTTATTATTATTACCCTGGTGTGATATTCATTTTCCCGCTTTCCTATACATCGGCACAAGTCCTCGTAGCTATTATTCGTAGGAGCAACATAGGTACTAACACCAGGATTTTATAACGACCTATAATAAAATCAATTTAACCAGGATAAAAAAAAGTATAAAAAAGGTGGATAAGTGGATGTCGCTCTGCTGTACAGTAGGTTACAAGTGGGTCGCTGTATAATGGATGGTATTAAATTTGAATTCGATGATATAATATCATCGACCATTGTATACGAAAAACGATTCTGTGTAGAGAAGGTTTGTCAGTGTTTATATTTTATAGGTATCATATTTATATTGTTATTACTTATTAATACGGTAACTTGTAAGTTGAATTAATATTATAAAATTACAACTAAATAACTAACATAGTTATTCTTGTTATTAATTATATGTAATTTCATTCAAATTTGAACATAAAATAACTATAAAAAAACTGTGTTACAGAATAATTTACTCACGTGGAAATGTGGAACCTTGTTTTAAATCATTAATTGCATTAGTTCTTAGCTATAAAAGTTGAACATTTTTAAATGTTAATATTAGTAATTAAAAAAATTTTTCAACTGTCATTGTAACAATATATCAGAAGTTTTGTATTAAATTTTCAAGATTTTTCACCCAACGAATAAAATTGTATTGACATCTATAGAAAAATAACCAAAAAAATTGGAACTGAAAATTTCCGTAAACAGCTCAAAACAAGTCAAAATATTTTGAATAATTTATTCTGTATAGCAAATGCTAATATAAATATTCAGTGAACATTTCATGTATCGACGGTCATTTGTTTTAAAAACCAAAATTGATTTAGTCGAAAGCCGGTTTAGCGCGAAAAATTCCCGTTTTTCCTTAATTTTATTTTTTTAATTTAATTTTTCACTTTCCCATAAAACAAGATACTGAAGTTGAAAAAAGAAGCATTATGTATCCACTACTTATCGTGTACAAAGAAACAAATCAAAAAAAAAAACAAATCATTGTAAAATCAATACATTCGTGGCTCCTCTCAGAATCTAAAAAGTCCACGAATACCAATTTGTTTAATAAAATTTGACGATGAACTTTATCAAGATCCTGTGCCAAATCAATATATGTATATATAACGTCATCAGATGAATACTCAGGTGAAAAGCACAAAATTTTGAACAATTAAAAAACATCTAGGTTGCTAATGATGATCTTATTTTGACGAAAACCATTCTGCTGATCTATGATTACATTATTTAAATCAAATAAAACCTTACTATATAAACTATCACTATTAATTTCAATATTTTCGGCATAAGGAAAAACAACATAATTGGTCGGAAATTAGAAATATTGGATGCACTTAAAACTTAAAAGTCCGTTAAACACCTCCGTAAATATTATTATCGGTTTGAATTTGACTTTTGGAAGTTATTTTTTTGCCATATCCTCGACTATACCAGTCCGCGCAAATCAATGTATACTATCTATAGGCAGTATTTGGAAAGTGCACTTAAAAACTGACACCGTTCACGTTCAATGTGTATAAAATAATATCATTCACGTCCAAAACAATTACTTTTACAAAGGAACAAGTTTCACATTCATTTAATTATTTATTTTATTATGAATTGCTATCTACTATAAAATTATGATATTTTTTTTAAATTTAAATTTAAATTTTGAATGTAGGTACGTATAGTATATTACCTAATAAACAATTCACTGGAAAAAAAGAATTTAATTTGAGTGGTCTGTGAAACGTTCTGCGAGTCCTCTAAAAAATATGAATTTCGTTCACGTGCACACTCTATTTATAAGAAATGAGTGACGTTGACGTTGTCGTTCACTAAATATGAACGTGAACGCAATGAACACACGTTCACGAGCGTGTTCTTTCCAAACACTGCCTATAGGTATAATATATTGATGGTGTTGATATAAATTAGATATTTTTATTTGAATATTAGTTTTAATATGTAAAAAAAAATTCACAATATATACATATATATTAATATGGTTAATTTAAATTAGATATTCCCATAATGCCAATATATTATTTAAGATATACAAAGTTAGTTCGTAATACATATACCTATATGTACAAAATATGGTGAATATATTATTAAGATTTAAGAGTTTGGGAATAGTTAATAAAGATTTTCTGTAGATATTAATAACAAATTAATTAACCTCGTTTGTATATTTTATTTAATATGTTTCTGCTATTTGGGAAATACGTTGTAATAATATTATAATAACACGGCGTCATGTGTATGCAATTTAACAACATGCCCTAACTGCATGATATAGCTTAGGCGTATATTTTAGTGGGGTGTAAGACCATCGTAATTGCTCATGAAATATGTTAGGCCTTATAACAATATCATATTCTGCCAAGCATTCGTCCGTCGCCCCCCAAAATACTTTGCATTAAGTATAGTTCGGTATGTTTCTCTAACATATAATGAAACGACGACACGCTCGACTAACGACCATCGTTCAGTAGGTTGCTAAATATGCATATAGACTTCTAAGCCGATTTAGGTGGTCTAAGCGTATTATGTATAATTTTGTAGAATCTTAGTAGAAAATATCTAAATATCGATCGCGCTATTTCGGGGAAGAAATACTAGAGGTCCCCGTGATGGAATTTCGTGCCATTCCGATCGGTTTTGTATATATTATATAAAATATTTACTCTTCGAGTAATTTAAATACTCGCAACCGATATTTTTTTTATTTTACTGTAGTTATAATGTTTAACGAAATTAGGCCTACATGCCTACACGTAAAAATACAGAATTTCTATTTTTCCCAATTAGACGACTCCGTCAACTCTGAGGCTGTATTTTTGTCCACTTATGTGTTTTGTTTATTTTTTATGTAGGCGATATTATAAGACTATAAAAGGGATATTATGAAAACAAGGCCATCGAGCTTGAACTGTTTTGGGGTCGGATTTAAAAACGTCGGCTGGTGCCTCGCACACCCGGTACACGCTCGTAATTTACGGGGACTGTACATATTATATATGCTAAATGTGTTAAATGTATGTAAACAAGAAACAAATTATAAATTTTTATTTTCGGGATGTTTTTAGTTTTAATTGCCCTTAACCTGCAGAACTACGGCTATTCGTACACCTACATCGTACAATACAATAACAGCGAGAGATTATGTAAAAAAAAAAAAAAAAATGTTTAATTTAATTATATATTTTTTCCCCATAATATAACGTTTATAAAATAAACATTTAATTAAAAATTGCTATGCTCGGCGTTTCGTTCACATTACACAACTGAATATATTATAAATTATAATGCATAATATAATAACAATGCGCCAAAGTAGTATTTGCGATTTCCGTGGCTACAGCTGCAGACAGGGACTATAGTTTGGTTTTTTACGACAAAAACCGTGTTTAACGTTCTTATTATTAAATCGAACATTTTACCGTTTGGGAAATATATTATAAAACTGATTTGACATATCTTTGAATACAATGCGACATATAGGTGAATATGGGATGTGCATGTAATATATTTAATGTATATACATGAGTACATATTATAGAGTAGCTGCAAACGTTTGCTTACGCATTTGTCATAAACATGGTGTAACAGGAAAACCTGACAAATGAAATAATTTAATTTTAAATTTTAAATTTTTATACATAATTTACTGACACTTATGCGCTATGTGTAAGATTTTTTTATTTTTTATCACTAGAAATAAAAATTTTAAATCTGATGTACCTACATTTTTTTTGAAAAATTCAAAATCGACAATTTGTGAATCTGGTTTTTAAATAAATGTCGATTCACGATTGTAATAAATGTATTTAGGTAAGTCGTGTAGTTAATTTTTAATATTTTTTTGAAATCTTATTATTTTGTTAAATAAAGTCAGTTGATTAAACCGTAAAAAAATTTATATTCAAAATGTAGGTACCTATAATATATTTTTTTTTCAAAAAGTTATTTATTTTCAAATAATTGAATCTTACTTAAAAAATACTTAAAAAATCATAAATAAGAAACCACTTCATTAATATGATAAATGGTTTTATAGTCCAAAGTTTTTCTAAAATCTAGATTAACAAATTTGTTATTTTGAATTTTTCAAAAAAACGTAGGTACATCAGATTTAAAGTTTTATATTTTCAGTATTAAAAAATAAAAATAAAAAATGTCATCTTATACATGTAGCGCGAACGTCAATAAATTATTATTTATCTTATATGGAAAAAAAAAATATCGATTAGAACAAAAGTTATTTAATTTGTCAGGTATTCCTGTTACATCCTGTACATAGATGTAGACGACTGAGCGCAAGGACATTGGCGGTAGGCATATATATATATATATATATATAGGTCCGCAAACGCTTCAATAGAGGAATACGTTTCTTTCCCAAGTGTTCCCGTCTCCGAAGCAATTATTTATTGTATAAAGTTTCAATCCGAACCATCTCGTCGCGGAGAAAATATACATTCACGCAGGGGACATGTACGGGTTTGTCGCTTCGTGTCGTGTCTCGTGTACACAGGTATTGTACCTACACATCTCGAATAATTCTCGTATAGGTGTGCGTGTACTGCCATCATGCCGCAATGTTTTGAAATTTTTTCGATTTCGCGTTGTTTTTGCGTCAGTCTGGAAAAACAAACGAAACAAAATAATACAACAATGTCACTTTGGTTTCATATTTTTATCTTACCGTTCGGGACCGATATATATGTGTGCGCACACCGCGAGGCTTAGAGCGTCACAAAACGACAAG
Organism: Sitobion miscanthi; assembly: GCA_008086715.1. NCBI lineage: Eukaryota > Metazoa > Arthropoda > Insecta > Hemiptera > Aphididae > Sitobion > Sitobion miscanthi. The sequence goes on along the minus strand of CM017800.1, from coordinate 8,513,106 downwards.
AGCCACTGTCATTCCTATATATGATATAATATTTCATTTTGTGCGTACAAGAAGATCATTATAAGGTATAAGGAATGGCCAGTTGTTCATTATAATTTCCGAACCAATTAAATTGGTTGCTTGAATATCAATATGTAGGTATACAGGTAATAGAAACATCAATTATCATACGTAAATTGTCCTTAAGACGTCGTTGCACTTCGAAATAGTGATTGAACATGATTCATGCAATATTATTATTCCGGGTATGTCGTAGGCACGTAGATGGCAAGGGCTCACACAGCTGATAATTTTTATCATTATTTTTTCATCCAACTAAATTTTTTGATTCAACTTCAAGGCCTCAGTGCGACGTACCTTTTGAAGAGTGAGTTTCAGGGGACGGCTCTTATAATGAGTTATACACGCAGGAGAGACGGGGGATTGGAGTCCATTTCTACCCACTCCCCAGCAAAAAATTTAACCACACTGCCAGCACATGCCAATGTATATACGCAGTGGTGCGCGTACCTATATAAAACATAGGTATACGTTGAGGGCGTAATATACTTATGTGAAATATATTTATTTTTTTCGTGTTTACGCGTAGGTATAATGCAAGGCAATTTATTCTTTCGGATTTTTCGGGCCACTAACCTCAGTGTTAAACATATTATTATCAAACCCTCTCGCCGTGAAATTTTAATGGATTTCCGCCCGCGGCGTGGCTGTACCCGCCTCGTGTGATATATCGGAGGTTGGGTCGTCGTCGTCGTCGTCGTGTGAGTATATATATATAATATATAATATATGTACCTCCTATATGCACCGAGTAAGTGTATATAATATTATATTATTTACGCGTTTCGTTAGATTCGTCGAGAATGGCGACGAAAAACCCGCATACACATATTATATTATGCCAGCCGCACTGTTCGAACGTCAACTTTGATGTAATATTGTATACACATAATGTATCGATCACAATCCGCCGTAGGTACATGCGAGTATTACATAACTATATTATAATATTGTTATACAAGTGAATTTCTACAGGTACAGGTACCTACATACCTGCTATACCGAGGTACACGCAATCCGATTTATATAAATGGTCTCGTGTCTACCATCAATATTCTGCCGCGTTCTGACGACGACATGAAACCCGATCGAGGAGGGCGTTCTATTAGCAAAAACATTCTAGAGTGTTATTAATTTGTTTCGTTCGATTAAACGACAGCTGCAGTCAATACTATTTCATTATATATTGTTGTACATTACATTAATTGTATTTTGTGCACTAATGATATAAACTATATTGTTGGGTACCTACCTAAATATAAAAATTATTTTGGTTAGGTTAGGTTAACCTTATATTTTAATCGTTCCCAAACTGATTTATACGGAGATTAGGCCATATATGCATACATTATAAATATATATCTCAATGATCAAAGAATTGTAATAGATACCTACTACTTACCTATAAAAATGGTAATAAGTGTACATTTAAGATTTAGAAACTTCAATGAAGTATAATTAACATAAATAATAAATATGCACTAACCCTTCGTTTGAGCGTTGGTGAAATTTATAGTTACTTATTTAACTATTATTATGTATGTATACTTGGAACTGACATATACATATAATTATTTGTAAAAAAATATTTTTGTATGATAATTGAAAATATTATATTATGGTTATTATGATAATTTGTATTGTGCTTTTTGTGAGATGTTGGTATACTTTACAGAAAATAAAAATAAAAATAATAATTAATGTTATTCTCTATGTTAAATTTAAGCAGTAATATTTTGACAATAATTAAAAATTTTAAAAATGTCATGTATTATTAATAATTAATATTAATTATTATATGCCTAAAAAGTCAGAGACGTAACTTCAGTATAAAAAAGGCATACTGCGATGCAAATTACCTATGAGATACGACTTTTTCTGAACCTTTTTTTATTTGTACGCAACTTATCTACTGATTATAATTTCGTAGTATGCGCATGGTATTAACTATTAGGTAGAAAATCACTTTATCACATAGGGATTAATAAAGCCCAAGACACTAGAGAAGCCAGGAGGTGAGGTTAAAATATATGTAGGTACTATTACTTAAGAATATCATCGAAAATCAAGTTCAATAGCCATATATCATTCCAAAATTGTTATAATGTAAACCTAACAACCATATTATCATGGATATTTTGGGACTTATGCGAAATGCATACACAGGAACATTTACCAAGTATGTTGTACATATATTTCATCATTTAATTATAAATTTATTCAAATTTGGATTTTTGGAATTTTGAAGTATAGGTACTTAAGAACCATATTTTCAAATACTTAGATTATATATTTAGATTTAATGATTATTTGGTAATATGGTTATTGTGATCATTTGTATTAAACTTTTGAGGAATTTTGATACTTAAGAGTTAAGAGGATATCAGTGCACTATTTGTTTTCTCTCTCTGACCCACGCGCAACATAACAAATTTATTTTTAGCTGCAGAACCAATCCCGAGTTGTTACTTTTAATATCAGATTACCTACGTAATACGTTAGCAATTTTTTGATGTTTTAATTTTGATGTAAGTTATGAGCATGTAAATTATTACAATTTAAAAATGCCTATAAATTGTATAAATATTAAAATATCGTAAAAAACTAACGTAGAGGCACAGGTAAATTAAAGTTTGATGATAAGTGAATTCACTCTTAAATTAAAATAAACAGCATAGGGTTGGCTCTGATAAATGTAATTTTGCTATGGTGCGCTAAGGTCAAAAAGAGAAAAAAATGGTGCGTTGACAATTTGCCATCCTTTTAATAAAAATACAAATTATCCTTTACCTATTTACCTATTGCTAAAGTGTCCTGTAAAATATAAATTGTAAATTTATAAAAATATCAAACTGTGTTGGATTAATATTAACTACTACAATCTTCAAACCATTATCATCCAAATTCCAAACCCATTATCATTAGTGTCCTAAGTTCACCATGTTGAAAATCTTAAAATCAATAAAATCTGCTAATTTCTTATTAGATACATCAACATTTAAAAAAAATTATAAACTTATCTGATTTGCAGGAAAAAAAATGATTTTCAAATCTCAATTTACAAAAAGCAGTTGATATATCCACATGAAACAACTTAAATGGTAAAGAGAACATAAGTATCTCGTAGGTATAGGTATACTTAAAAAATTCCAAATATCAAATTTGAAATTAATTATTAGATGAAAAAATAGGGGTGAGCATGTTTGATTAATCACCTTGTGTGGTGTATATATAATAAATTATAAAAATTATTATAAATATAAAAATGTGGCTTAGTAAATAACGCCCGCTGCTACTAGTTCCCGGATATGTAACCACCCGGGTTCGTAGTAGTAAAAACCTTGCCATACATACAAGTGTTTGCTTACTTACCGTAACAACACCTTACCGTATCAACCTAGTAACCCATAGTTCATAATCCCCTACAACAGCTAATGACTATAGTCGCCGGGCTTAAGTTCAATAAAAAAAAAGGTGGGTAAGTGGATGTTGCTTTGCTGTACAGTAGGTTACAAGTGGGTCACTGTAATGGATAGTGTTAAATTTGAATTCAATGATATAATATTGTATAAGAAAAACGATTCTGAGCGAAAACGGTCAGTCAGACTATGATGTTACTAAGTATATTTGATGATATTATTGTGCATAAAGTAATTTATATATAACCTATTTACGTGGAGCCTTGTTTTCAATTGTCAATCCTTAGCTATAAAAGTTGAATATTTTATAAATTTTTAATTACAAAATAATTATTAAATTATAAATTTTATAAATTTTGTCGAAATTTGAACTTTAAATGCTTATAAAAAAAAAATCGTGCCTATGTATTTTTAATATTTTTCAACTGCTATTGTAAAAATATATCAGGAGCCTTGTATTAAATTTTCGCGCTTTATTTCCCAACAAATAAAATTTTATTGATATTTATAGAAAAAAAAATTAAAAAAATTGAAAACTGACAATGTCCGTAAACAGCTCAAAAAGGGTTAAATTATTTTCAAAATTTTATCGTGTATAGATAATGCTAATATAAACATTTAGTGAAATTTTCAAGTATCTACAGTCATACGTTTTTTAATTACAACAAATTAAGAAAATCGTTACATGAGAAATCGAGTGAATATCAAATGTTGTAAAAAAATAAATTTCAAACGCTCATAAAGATTTAATTTCACTTTCTTGTAGACATTTTTTTTTTGATAAAAGTAGATAAACTTATGGATAATCTTGTATTACATTTTCAAATCTCAGATTGAAAAAGAAAAATTTTTATGAATTCTCAACTCAAAATAATTTGTTAATTTTCGTGATTTTTTCGTATTCGTCAATATTTGAACTCTAAATGCTTATAAATAAAAACTGTGACTAAGGATTTTTAATATTTTTCAAATATCATTGTAACAATATAGTAGGAGCCTTGTATTAAATTTTCAAGATTTTTTACCCAACAAATACAATTTTATTGACATCCATAGAAAAAAATACTAATCAAATTGGAAACTGAAAATGTTCCTAAACAGTTCAAAACAAATCAAAGTATTTTCAAAATTTTATCGCGTATAGCAATTGCAAATATAAACAACCAATGAACATTTCATGTTTATACGTTCATTTCTCTTAGAGTTACACCAAAAACCAAAATCGATTTTCTTGAAAACAGATTTTGCGTACCAATTCCCGTTTTTCCTTAATTTTTCTTTTGTTTTTCACGGCGCTTTTGAAAACTTCTGAGAAATGTTTAATTTTGACCCCCCAAAGTACCAACTATATTCACTTCCCTATCAGAAAAGTTACTGTTGAATCTAAAATATATATATATATATATATAATATATATTTACAATTATATCCCTAATCATCTATATTTATTACTTTTAAATAAATAATTATTTTATATTCCACATATTCCCAAAACTACATGTCTTGTACATCTATTAATATTTTGTTATCTGTTGGGAATACAATGAATAATGTAAATTTAGTTTTCCTTTAATAATTTATTTGAAAACTTTATTTTATATATTATATCCTTTCTGACCTTGCTAAGAATTCATATTGTTTTCTTTCTTCTTTTCTTAGTTGTAGAAAAGTACGTTGACTATTTTTTTAAGTATTGTATTTTATCTTTATGCCGTATCTGTTTCTATACTTTTTGGACTTTGCCCTTTGAATAAATAAATAATAATAACAATAATAAAACGCTCATCGTCCGGCATAAGATACACGAAGAAAAGAAAATATCGATTACTCTATTTCAAATGCTTACTGCTATATTTTAGAGTCATCCGGACAGATTTGTTCGTCAAAAGTTTATATGGGTAGCAGGTACACGAATTATCATAATATAGTAATGAGTAAAAACACACGACAAGGACGCGTAATTAGATATAATAACTTAACGAAAAAAATAACACACCTATATATAGTATATTATAATTATACGTTAACGAGTATCCGTAACAATAATTATTATGCTGTGAAAGAAAAAAACAAGCAAAAAAAACTGTCGAGTATCAAATTGGACGTCGGACGACCGTAAAATCATAACAACATAATGAACCTATAGCATAGGTACCTGCAGTATATATGGTCATCCACATGCGAAAAACAGCAGCAGCGGCGTCAGCTTAAATCTTCGACGGGTAGGGCACGGTGGCGCGAGCGTGACGCGTGCTCTGACCAGACGAATGGGAGCGTGACGGCACGCGGTGTACCTGCAGCCTACCCGTACTGATGTAGTGGCCATCGCAGTAATTACGACGAATAAATACGTTTTCTTTACGTTCACATCGAACCCGGCAGTGGCCGACAGGTGTATACCGCAGTCTGCAATACCACTGTGGATCGTGTAATCCGCAAAACACGCCAACTGAGCGGCATTTCATTTAGGTTCGCGTGTCGCGCAGATAAGCCACTGTACACATTATAAGGCTTTGGACGGGTCGGACGATAGTGTGCTGCCCGCCGCTGCCCGGACCATGGAAGTACGCGTATCATACGCCGCCGTGGTGTTCACCTGTTGTTGCTGCAGCTGGCTGTCCAGGTAAGAACCTATACCTATATATAATAGTACACACGATATCATAATATTTGTTTGGTATAATATATTGTGTGTACGCAAACTCGCGGTAAGTACCCTTATACGTTATTTGTCACGTTCGTTTAGTGAAATCGATATTTTAGCCCATTCTGCAGACGCGCGAGCACTCCGTACAAAATGTAAACAGACGTTATAGGCAGGTCGCAGGTGTATGGGCAGCTATATATAATACGATCATCTCGAGATAATATCGTCCTGCAAATGGACCCGTGATGTATATAGGCCGTTATAGTGTTACAATCTTTACGTTTAATAAGCTAATATTTTTTCACTCGTACTTTTTTTTATAGCTGGCCTGAAAAACCACAAAATAAATATTTTTCACTTATCAAAGTTTTTTTAAAACCTGGTAAGTTTAAAAAAAAACACCACGATAAACGCGATATACTCGAAATATGTATTTTTAAAATATTGTATCATTTTAACCTGTTAATAAAATAAACATACCACGCGTTAAGGTTTTTTATGCGCATCGAAGACTTAACATCTAAATCAATATATACAATATAGAAGCAGGAATTAATCAGACGATATATTATTATATTGGTGAAGTTTTTAAGAAAACTTAAAAAAATTCTGATATAACTAGTGAGAAAATTGGACTGACAGCTATTTGAAAATCTGCGCGGAGGATCAAGGTATCATGTCCTAGCAAATCAAAATCTATATATATACTTGCCAAATGTGTCGGTTAAAAAAACAATCGTTGCACAATAGTATCTCTAATATCTATAATATGCAATCCTTTTCAAATATAAATGAAATATTAGACATTATGACTTATATTCCTTACAGTTGTGTGTAGACGCGTCAAATATTTATTCGTTCTATTTAGTATTTACTCAACAATAAATGTATTTAACAGATTATAAAAAAAATAAATAATATACTATGAACCCACATTGCCACTGTTATTGAAAATATTTTATATTATTGACAACTTATTACGTAAAATCAAATGACAGAACATTTTTTTTTTAATTTAGCAATGTAATAAACACTTACATTATGTTAAATTTAAAAAACCATTCATACAGAAAAGTAAAATAATCTGTTCCGAGTAAGATTTTTAGGTCAAAAATAACCTGTTGTAAGTTAACGTTGCATCGCCGTAGTAATAGTGATTAGTTACTTTATAAGTTAGTTGATAGTGAACACACGTCAAAAGTGACTATTATTATGTCGAGCCACAAGTTATAGAAAATAAACTTCTAAACTATATAATAATATTATATATTATGGCTAATTTCGGTATACAATGTACGATATGATAATATTATTATACAAACTAACATCTTACTTCGTCGTTATATTGTACAACAATTATAATTTATATTATGTTTTAGCAATGTGTGAATTTAATTTAAATTAAACCTTTAATATTTGTTCAAATGTCATGCATATATGATTATAGGTACAAGTATATTATGCCACACTTATCTGAGAAAAAGTGCCCAATTTCAATTTTTTTTCTTCAGTAGACTAAGAAAACTCTTTTGTCGATAACTAAATAGTAAATATTCTGATCACACGTATTTCTTTTGCTAATATACGTTTTTGTCACCTCAAGATGATCCAGTCTTTATTTAAAAAAAAAATGTTGTATAATTTTGGTAACAGTACCAAACGTATTTTTCAAACAGTGGAATTGGGCCTTTTTATATAAGTGTCTCATAATATATTATATTATTATTATGCTATTGTTCGATGTGTGATCGTTTGCAGTGTACGAGGCCACGCGATCGACTTTAAAGCCATGCCCATGACCCTGCTGAACGCCACCAATTTCATTATGCGGCACCAGAGGTATTTGCTGCAAGACGACGAACGCGCAACTGACGCCACCGCACGGGCATCCGGTAACGAAGGTAAGTAACTGCCGCTGAACACCAAGTGAGTTTTTGTACGTAATATACAGGGTGATTCACCAAGCATTGAACTTTTGAAGCACGACCGCCCCATATTTTTTATTTTTTAATGCACTTAAAAAATATAGGTATTTTTAAATTCTCTAGATTTTTGTATTTGGTATTTAAAGAGTGGCCTGTGGCGATATAAATGTCTATTTTTATATCTCAACAAGACACTCTTTTAGTTGTAAGAAAAAAACTTTGAATATATTAAGGGTCTTAAGTACCTATATTTAAAAATGTTCAAAAATCAAATTTTGTGTAACCACATTATTTAAAACGAAAATGGGATAAATACGCTCAGTGAATCACTCTGTATACATTTATATATACTGTACAGGGCGTTCGTTTTACCGGTGGCCTTTGAGTGTAGAGCTGATATGTGGTGTATAGGGGTTGATGTTTTTTTGGTATAATGCATCGTGTATTAACACGTGTAATATTTATGTCAATACAACAATACACACTGTCGCGTAAGTCCGTTCGTATATAATAATATGATTACATATAAACTTCGTGACAATGTGCCTATTTTATTTACTACCTATTGCAAATTTGATATGTAGATCTATTCAATTGCTGAGCAAAAACATATTATATTATAAAGAAGCGTAGCAAAACTTGAAATTAAAACCATAGGTACCTACCTAATACAGTTCGCTACAGAAAAAAAACTCCACACTGCAGACACTATGCAGATAAGTTTAAAATCTAATGGGTAAAAACGATTTTGGAACTTCACAACAATCGACAAAAAAAAATTAAAATAAACACCCTAAATCAAAATATTGGGATTTTTGCAGATTTAATCGCTAGTCATAACAATACAATTATTAGTGATCACAGCTCCGTATAATATACCTAATATTATATTATATTATACGTCACGCCAAATACTCCCATGTGCTGTACAAAGATAATCAAAACATTATCTAGATAACAGATAAAAGATAACCAGAATTATCTAGATAAAAAACAAGATAAGTTTTTGCGTAATTTAGAACTTGAATTCGTAAAATAGCATTATTGTTATAAATATACTGATATATATTATATAAATTTAAATTTATACGTGTGTAATGTGTATTAAATATGATTATCCATCGATGTTGAGAATGAACACCATACAGATTACAGACATACTCCAAAATAATTAAAGTAAAATACAAGTAATAAATACACATAAAAGAGCAAAAAAAACTTTAAAATAAAATCAAATAAATCAGATAAAGGCTTAGAAAAATTAACAGCTCCCCACAAAAAAATTATACAATTGAAAGTCTCGTCACAAAAACATTATTTATAGATAATTTTTCTCAAAAAAACTATTTAATTTAAATATATATAAATATGATATTTTAAAAATTTGTATCTAGATAGACGCACACAACACTGCTCGCTACCCACGCGTATAACTCGATATTGTGTAAAATATTAATTGAAACCGACTCAACACTTGGCATACAAAAACGAGCTCGTCAAAGCGATTAGATTAATACAAACCGCTCGGGAAGACGTGAAAATAATGATTCGCTTGAATTCGGATCAATGAATAGTGTTCGATAGATAGTAAACGTCGCACGCGCATTATTATAATAATATTGTTGTTGTACGTATTATAGCGCACGCGTTCGGTAATCTAATAATTTAACAGAGGGTTACCATAGAACAATAATATTATTACTTATGTATAGTTACCCGCATTGTATACGCGTTTTACTTTAATAATGCAACCATATTTTATATACCTACTCGTTTTCGTACCTACATTTTAACCACCGACGAATCATACCCCGGCGTGTTGTAATAATATTATATTTCGTACTATGACAATATTCGACGACGGCGCAACGCGCAAACGATATTATTATGCGACGTGTGTACGACTATTATATAATACACGACAGTGTGACCATTAATCGTCCACTATATGTAAAGAGAAAAAAAAACATCTAATCGTTGTAGATCAGACATTGTAAAAATATTAATGCAACCATTGCAGCATAAGAAAATACTACAGACTGCAGTGTCTCACCGCGTTCGGCCCTATACATACCACCTGACGATTTATTATAATATTACACAACACCATATTATTATCATATATACAGTCATTATGATTACATAACCATATGAGTGTCCGTTTCCATACCCCATTATGAAAAAGTACGACGATTCTATTTTTAAAATATTTACATAAATAACCTACAATATACAGACTTATATAAATATAATTGGCCGTGGGTAGTATTAGGTTAACAATTGCAATATCGAACTCTACAGTAGGATTTATATGACTGATGTACATTTTGTGTTTTAATTAAATACAGTAGTTGTAGAGTTGTAAGATATATTAATAATATTTCAAAAAAGTTGTCGACCGGTGACCCTGCACACACTCAGATAGATATACCTACCTAACCAGCTGATTGAATCTTTTCCACAACCGCACAACCCAATATATTATTATCATACCATTGAAATTGTATTATAATTATTTTAATCGTCGTTAGGTATCCGTTTGAATTTATGTTATTATAACAGCTTAGTGCCTTAGTGTACATACTTGCGGATATCTGTCACTAAGTGACGATGAGAGCATTTCGAATTTTACTTTTAGCTTATGCAAATCCGTTGTAGATGACGACGAGGCGTTTAAATGTTTCGTCTTTGAAATAATTTGCGTGATGGTTGTTTGTGTGCACTAATGTCACCCATATAATAATCTGTTGTTTGAGGTGACTTTGCTTCAAAACATCTAACGTCATATATATAGTTGATGACTTTAAATTATCACGGTATTATTAAACGTCATTCGCCGAAGCAAACGTAATATCTTGAATCCATCTAATCGTTTATGTTTGAATCAAGGTTCGTTCTTCAGGTCCTTAGGCATAATATTTCAACATGTATAATATCCCGACCGAGTTAATAGCGTATAATGTGCATTGTGATAATATACAATTAGTATGCAAAGTTACTATTTAGTAGAATTAATAATTATTTTGCGTCATAACCAAAGTAGCAAAATCTATACTGTAATATTGATGCGCCTCGTTATATTTCATTTATGGATATAATAATAATAATATGTATATTACACAGTATACTTTGGTGTTGCGACACGCATTGTAATATTATATACTTCGTTAAAAAAATATCCACATAAACTTAGTTTGCAAAGAGATCTACTTTGCATATTGGGTATAAAGGTCACGCCTTTTTGGATGTCGTATATACGGTCGGACAATTTATTGAAATAGCGATCTACGTGTATTCAAAAAAAATTTATTTGAACGAAGGAGTTTTTGTACACAGATTTAGTGACTTTCCTTAGAAACGTTAAGAATTTTATAATTTTAGCACGTTTTATGTACAACATCTCTGTATATTATGTGTGTAAAATTCCAATAAATGCTACATGAACATGATGTAATACTTATATTATATACAGGTACCTTTAAGTATAAAAATAAACATTTTATGGGAAAATCAATACATTTTTTTTATCTGAGAATATTTCTATAACAAAAATCCACAGAAGATTTTTTTTAAATGACTTACATATGTATGGTTTTATTTTAAAATACATTTTATTAGGTAGTACCTATAGGTACCTACATAAAATAATATCACACCGATACCACTAATAATTAGATTTAAAAGTGATGTATATGATGGCTTGATAAAATATTTGTAACTTATAATGGAATCAAATTGTTCACTAAAAATTAATTAAATTACATCTCTCCTATTGTATTTTAATTACTTATGAGTTACGGACCATGTCGAATAAGTCGTTAAAGGCTCAGGTTGAATATTGTGATGATATTGGTAGGTATAGGCGTATAGCTAACGTAATGGTATTTAGGTCATCGTGAATATTACAGCTCGGTAATATTATTCAAAAGTCTAAGATATTCTGAATTACTCAACTTGCAGACTATCTTACTATACTTAAGTCTCATCTATAATAACTTAAGTTCGAGTTTCAAATAGTAATTGAGTAATTGAAAATTATTATCAACGATTACATTTTATTTTATTAAAAAGTTTCAAGTGCGTGACTCTAATTCAGGCTGAAGGTAAAATAAAAAAAGATCTCTCTCAATACGTATACATTATAATGTTTATTTATCCAATTAATAAAATGGGAGAAGTAGATAACTGTCTGCTCTGTTATTTTGTGAGTATCGAGTGTATCTTGTCAGGGCACTGTAATACTATATGCATTTGTAATGTATGTTGAATTTGAATGATGAATCATTGCATTTGAAAAACAATTCTGACTGTCAGCCTATATATTAAGCCTTGTAAGCATATTTTATGATATAAATATTTTAGTATTTATATTGCTATTAAAGTAATTTATTTTACTATAAGTATGTACTTAAGCATCTACCTACTTTATTCGGTGGGTGGAATTAATTTTAGCCAACAACTTTGCATTTATTACATTATTAATATTTAATAATATTATTATAATAATTTATATTTATATCATATATTATTGTTATTAACTCTCGACTTGCCATAAAAATGTGTAAATAGGTTATCGAATACACCAGGAAAGATATTGAAGTTAAAAATCCATACGTTTTTTCTACTGTGAATCGTGTACCTATTTTCTTTCTGTATACACAAAAACAAAACCACTCATCATTGTAAAATCAATATATTATATTATAATCAATATATTCATCGCTCGGATCGCTCCTCTCTGAATCTAAAAAATTAGCTTTCTATACAAACTTATTAAATTATAAAATTATTAATTAGACACTAGTTAAATTAATACGAATCAAGTCTAGCAGGAAACAGTAGGACTTTGTGGAAGTTTCCAATTTCTCAATGATAAATTACTACACGCATAGTCGCACAGAGAATCTTAGAAAACAATTAATACATTTAATCATATTTTTTTACGATAGCATACGATTATATTTATCATTGTTTTCTAATTAAATTTCACAACGCATTACTATCCTCTACTAATGGGTGAGCAAAGTGATATGAGGACCACGCACTCTAACAACAGGTTTTATATACAGGCCAGCGAGTTAATTCATTGTGTTAATAAAATATATTATGGTTCTTAAAATCTTCTTTTTTTAGTTTTTTATATTTTAATAGACATGGTATTATAGGTAGTACTATGTATAAATATCATAATATTGAAAATGTTTAACTTTTTTTAAAATTATCAAACTTATTTTTAAAAAAATATACATTTTCTTACAATCTTGTCTTTTTACTCATGATCGAATTTGAAAGTTTTTAATTAAGTTTATATAACTTAAATTTCCCTCAAAGCTTTACCATTAAAACATAAATCCAATGTTTTCCATATTTTTATTCATATTATACATATATTTTTAACAAAGTTCATATTTTTTTTTTTTTTTTAGTAAACAAGAATATTTTACCTATACAATCTGTAATAATTTATACAATAGGTAATATGGAGGGTACAAGTATACAAGACGGGACGGCATGATAGAAGGGGGGTCCAATGACCCTACTTCAAAATTCCAAGCAGGTTTTTTTTTTTTTATTAAATGTTAAGGAGGTCCCTGGGCCAATTTCGTTTGAGACAGCGAGGTGGGTTATTAGTAAGAGAGGAGAGGTTTGAAATTAGAGGATTTGAGTGATTGTAAGTGTTTTTGTGGAATGATTTATAATAGTGAGCGGCAAGTGTATGAATAGATGGGATTTTTAGGTCAGAGTGGAGGGAGAGATTGCTGACGTACCAGAGGGCTTTTGAAATGAGGCGAAGGCAAATTGACTGAAATGATTGGAAAATTGTTATATTTGATATTTTGGCCGTACCCCAAAGCTGAATACCGTAGGTCATTGATGGGTGAATAATTTGTTTGTAAATTAAAAGTTTGGTGTTGAGTGGAAGATTTGATTTGAGGTGACTAAGTTTATGGCGTTTGAGGTTAAGAGATTTTCTCTTAGTTTTTATATGAGTGGCCCAAGTAAGTTTATTATCATGGTGGACTCCAAGATAACGAGTTGCTTCTTTAGAGGGAATCATGTCATTATTATAAGAGTCATGGGGGGGGGAAGTTCATATTATAATTTTTAAATAAATAAATTGAATACTAAGGTACCTAATTTATTGTTTTTAAAATAATTCAGTCTCTAGACTGATGACTCCATAATATAAATAGGTACAGTAATAATATTGAATACTGAATAGCGATGTTACTGGATACTTTTCTAAACATTTAGTTTTTAATTTTTTTTGATAGGTATTGGGTTCTATTATTTTGTCTATTAAATTTTAAAGTTTGTAATAATTTTTAATCTTAATGTACTTCTGTCAAGTATAAAATCAAAAAACATAAAACATGTTTGATTAATTATTATTAATTAGACTGTATAACATTTAAAATATATTTATTTAATATATTAGCTAATTAATAATTTTTATATTTAATGAATAAAATAACTGAAATTCAGTATTCAGATAGTATTCATTTACAGATTACAAATTATACTATTTTCTGTAAAAATGTTATTCTTTTACACAAAATCATCATTTATCACTAGACCCAGGACTTTAATGCCCATAAAAAGTTTAAAATATGATGCTATTATGTACAGAAAAACGATGAATTGTTCATCCTACTACCAATGCTCTTAAAACGTACTATAAAAGTCGAAAAAATATAAGTAGTGCTTACCATTGATTGTAATTTCTTACCATTGTTGGCAAGTACTTAATTATTTCCTCAACTCTAAAATATGATTTTATGGTATGTAAAAATAAACTTTTTTTATTCGCCTTCTTAGTTTAATAATTCGTACAAAATTCTTACTTCCTTCAAGCTGCGTACACTCTCAAATATAATATTATGTGAACTTGTGAAACCATCATAAAGATCCGGACTGTATTTATAACAGGAAATTATTTTTTGGTTGGTACCTATGTTCATTGTTTTTGATTTAAATATACTTATACCTACCACTTTATGGCCATTAATGATGATGATACCTATATTTCACTGAAAGAAATTCTTTATCACAACTCACAAGAGATATTTAATACTTTACAGTGAATACAATTTAAAAACACTACTTATAATGATAACTATAGGTACATCATCGTACGTTATAATGTTTATCTTTTATGTATGTTACATTATATTATAGATTTTTATATTTTAAATATTTTTATAATAAAATAGACGCGTCTTTATAGGCTTAGAGCAGGTACATACTCTCCTCCCTCCCAGTTTGGAATTTTACAACGAAACTGATATTAATCGTTTGGACGAAGATAATAATTTTGACCAAAAAATAAATAGTCTGTTTGGGCTATTATCATTTATAGGTACCGTTTGGGTGAGTGAAATTATATTTACCCGCTTAAGTTAAAAACCTGCAGGTGTCTTTGATGCGAACATTTTTAAAAATAGTGCTCATCATTAATTATTTATATTATATAATATTATATCCTACCTATATGATTTTGTTTTAGTAATTACAACATTTTAAATTCTGATTGGAACGATGAATGTATTGGTTTTACAATGATGTGTGTTTTTACATTTTTTTTAAAATTTTTTTTTGTGTCTGTGTACACGATAAGTAATTGAAATAATGCTTCGATTTTCAACTTCAGTATCTTTTTCGATTGGAAAGTGAATATCGTTGGTGCATTGGGGAGGTCAAAATTTAAAATTTCCAGTAATTTTCAAAAGCGCCAAGAAAAACAAAAGAAAAATTAAGGAAAAACGGGAATTTTTACGCAAAATCGATTTTTCACAAAATTGAATTTGGTTTTTGTTGTAATTTTAAAAAAAATGACCGTAGATACATGAAATTTTCACTGGTTATTTATATTTTCATTTTCTATACACCATAACATTTTCCAAATATTTTGACTTATTTTGAGCTGTTTACGGACATTGTCAGTTTCCATTTTTTTTAGTTTTTTTTTCTATAAATATCAATAAAATTTTATCTGTTGAGTAAAAAAACTTTAAAATTTAATAGAAGGCTCCTAGGTTATTGTTTCAAAGGCAGGTGAAAAAAATTAAAAATCCTTAGTCACAGTTTTTATTTATAAGCATTTAAAGTTCAAATCTTGACAAAATACGGAAAAATCACGAAAATTACCAAATTATTTTGAGTTGAGAATTTCTTAAAAATTTTTCTTTTTAAATCTAAGATTTGAAAATGTAATACAAGATTACCCATAAGTTTGTCTATCTTTATCAAAAAAAAAAAAATGTCTACAAGAAAATCAAATTAAATTTTTATGAGCGTTTGAAATTCATATTTTTACAACATTTGATATTCACTCGATTTCTAGTGTAACGATTTTCTTATTTTGTTGTAATTAAAAAACGAATGACTGTAGATACTTTAAAATTTCACTGAATGTTTATATTAGCATTTTCTATACACGATAAAATTTTGAAAATAATTTGACTCTTTTTGAGCTGTTTACGGACATTGCCAGTTTTCAATTTTTTTAGTTTTTTTTTCTATAAATATCAATAAAATTTTATTTGTTTGGAAATAAAGCATGAAAATTTAATACAAGGCTCCTGATATATTTTTACAATAGCAGTTGAAAAATATTAAAAATACAAAGGCACAATTTTTTTTTATAAGCATTTAAAGTTCAAATTTCGACAAAATTTATCAAATTTATAGTTTAATAATTATTTTGTACTTAAAAATTTATAAAATGTTCAACTTTTATAGCTAAGTATTGAAAATTGAAAACAAGGCTCCACGTAAATAGGTTATATATAAATTACTTAATGCACAATAATATCATCAAATATACTTAGTAACATCATAGTCTTACTGACCGTTTTCGCTCAGAATCGTTTTTCTTATACAATTATATTATATCATTGAATTCAAATTTAACACCATTCATTACAGTGACCCACTTGTAACCAACTGTACAGCAGAGCGACATCCACTTACCCACCTTTTTATTAATTTTGATTGTATATATTACAATATTACTGAGTATAGTGTATACCAATATATTTTTTTAAATTAAGATTTCATTATTATTTCTGTTTTATTATGTATTTTGTATGTGACTTTATTTATTCAATGTATGTATTAATTTACCTATAAACCTATTCGTACTTATTCACCCAAATGGTATCTTTTGTTGAATAAGCGCTCGCCCAACCGGTCTATAACTATTTGCCCAAACAGACTACATTTTGGTCTATTCACCCAATCGTTTGTAGTTTTGTACCTGATCGTACCTAAAGTCCCTTTGTTTGTACCTCGAAATAATCTTCACCATCCAGTAGGAAGAGAGCAAAGGAGTTAATCCCTCAAAAAAAAAAAAAAACTATCAATCACAAAGAGACGTATTAGTCTACAGTACATTATTGTATTTTGCATTGGATGATATATTTGATAGTACCTATTATTTTTAAATATTTGGATTTAATAAATATAAAATATGATATTAACTCTTAATACTTACAGTAAAATGTATAACACAATATGACCATATACAACAAAGAAACTCATTTAGTGTATTGATTTCCTTTATTAGTGATATCCATAATAGTATAATAACCCATATACCCAAATAGATATTTTCCGACGTACGTTGACTTTTGACATACAAATGGGATATTCGTGTATAACGATAATAATAATAATCATAAAAAAATAATAATAATAATGATAAAAATATAAAATTATCAAATCGATCCGTCATTGGACGCACAACAAGAAACACGGAAAAGTATTTCTTAATTGTTTCACATATTAAAACGAGTGTGTGTAATTGTTCCCCATAAAACGAATGTGTAATGTTACGTGAACGGCGGAGATTATTTTTCGTTACGATATTACTATGAGATATATTAATAACTTACTACGATTTTACGGGTGGTAATTAGTGCAGGTACCTACGCGAAACGTAATGGTTTTTTTTTTCTCTTCTCCTTTCAGTGAACATGAATATTGATGAGAACGCAGACGGCATTGTTAATAGCCCTTTGGTTTTAACTACTGAAGTGTGCAACCCGAGAAAATGTCAAGCCGGTAAAATGGAAGGAGTGTGTATTAGCGGCGAATCGTGTTTCAAACACGGTGGTCAGACCGGAAACCTTTGCAACGGATCGAGTAATCTGATTTGTTGCACATGTCAGTACCCGAACACAGTAGCAGTATTACCTATAATACATTTACTACAAATAAACATTATTACAACATATTATATATTATATTTGCGGCTACAGCACACACGTTTGGGCATTTTATCTCGAGACGCGATACGTTTGGGTATTATATGGTCTAAATAAAATGAAAATATATTTTATGTATATAATACTATATTATTATGTAGGCTTTTATATGCAAGTTGTATAAGTTAGAATTTATGTACCATAATATGCGAACACGAATATTAAAACTAAAAGGTCGTAATAATGAAGCCATAAGCGCATCACGCCGACGTCACAAATTAACTTATCAATTTATATTGTATATAAGTCGAAAAATACCGCGTACTTGCGCGTGGCTGTGAAACTGTACTTACTACGATAATCATAGCGGACTGCAATAAAATTCGATGTTACAGACAATAATTATATTCTAAATTTCCAAACATTTTATTAATTATTACAAAAATAATTATTTTATAATCATTTTTTATTTCATTGATATTATGTTTCAAACAAATTTTACGTAACTCATTTGTAACGTATTTATTTGAATTATTATCATAAATATTATTAGTATAGTGTTATGTTTAGTATACAGAGTATAACAGAAAGATCTGAGGTAAAATTTTGCTAGTTGAACGTGTGACATAAATTGTGAAAATTATATGGATAGTAAATAATTTAAAAAATAAACTCATGTCAGGAAATTCCTAAAAATAATATTTTGTTAAAAGTTATTACGTTTTAAATTAATTTACTCCAAAAAAATATTCTTATTTAAAAAAATTAACTATTTTACTTAGATAAATGTTTTTACCATTAAAATTATTCTTAAATCAGATTTACAAATTGGCTATTTTGAATCAAATTTTCAGTTTCACAAAATAAAAACTAAAAAATGTATCATATAAATATAGCACAATTTATAAATTATATAACTAAAAGAAAAACAATTTTAAAATATTGATTATATAAGTTATATCTTATGACGAAAGTTATTGCATTAGTCAGTTCTGTCAGTTAAATATATTTATATAATGATGACTTATAAGTATACTATCCCGAACAAAAGATATTAAGGTACTTCTTTCATTTTAATGATGCCCAAACGTGCAGATATCTTTTTACTCTTAAGTGATATAGAGAGAGTTTTATCGACTCCGCCGGCTATCAATTCTGCCGGATTTTTGTTTATGTTGATTCCGCCGGCTGTTTATTAAACAATAACCGACGTATCATATTATACAGAATTTTTCGTTTAAATTAACAGTATAGGTTAGAGTACTTATACACTTAGTTTGCCATAATATTATAAAGTAAGGTTTAATTAGATATGAACATTTCAAAAAACAATTTAAACATTGTTGTCCATAACGGATAATATTTATTAAAATAATAAAATAATATAACTCAAACAGTCAAATACCTAGTGATTATTATTTTTACAAAATGAAGTAAAACCATCATACTATTACCAATTACAGTAAGTTAACAGTAGTTACAGTAGTTAACAGTAGTTACAGTGGGTACCTACTAATGAAATAAAACATATTTTATATCATAGACAATAGCATGACATAAATGTAAGCCTTTTACATTTTGTTATAATTAGAATAAACAGTTTACAAAATATATTCAGTGAGTTGATAGTCGACGCCTGGCAGAATCGGTAAAAAAGTTCGGCGGAGTGCCGGAGTCGATAGCCAGCGGAATCAATGTGTAGAAAGTTCGGTGGAGTTGATACGCGGCGCAATCGATAGATTTTTTACGGGTAAAACGGTAGTTTAGGTGCAATCGATATTTATAGTGCCCACTACAAATGTTGTGTAAGTAAGGGGCTACTAGCTGCTCGCTTGCAACAATTTTCTTTTCCGAACATTAAATGTCGATGTGTTAATTTTTTTGTTGTTGGTTAATCTACAGTTATACTTACGTGCGGTGACGTCTCCAGTCAAAAAGTGACGTACCTCCAGTCCCCGGACAGTTTGAAAATTGATTCGGGCAGTTTAGCATGCGATTACGACGTGATTGTTCAAGAGGATACGTGCGCAGTCCGGTAAGTTCGTCATTAAACTGTATGCATTATAGTTGTGGAGGGTATATGCAATGTATATATAGTTATACATATAACTCATATAAGTACATACTACACACCAATATGTAATGTAAAATTGAAATATTATTAAAAAATGCATTGTTTGAATGTTAATTAATTTTCTAGTAAGTAATTACACTTGCTACTTGCAGCACTCTACAGCGTATTATAACATTATTATTTATACTCGTAGACCGTAGTTAAAATAAAACGGTACTGTACGGAAAAAAGAAAAACCAATCGCTTTTACAGTGTAAAATCAGAGTTATTTACACGTAATGGCTGAAAACTTGTAAATATGTGTATATAAAAACGATTTATAAAAAATAAACATTACCTTTAACAGGATATATAATTTCCATATAATATGGCGGAAAGTGGATACTGTATATATATATATGTCTCTACAGAGGCAATGTGCAGAAAGCAGAGGCTTTTATTTAATCTTTCGTTTCTGAATTAAAAACATATATAGGTATGGCTGACATTTTATGTTGATTTAAATTCTGACTAGAATTCTCTCAGTTACAGTCTTTATTTTTTGTCGTATTAAATTTTGAATGCAAACCATTCGGAGTCATATCCGTGTCAATATCGGTCCATTACACAAATTTTACATTACGTGTCCACTTGACACTTGATAACGGTTTCAGTATAATTTATATTACATTTGAATATTTTGGCGTCAAAGAGTATATACATTAAATTCATATCTAAAAAGATGTTTGTAAAAAAGAGACGTTTGTCGCAAACTCATTATCATATAATATGATGTATAGATGTAATATGTATAATATGCAAATTGTAATTTTTTTTATTTTTCCTTCTTATTCAAACCTGTATCGGTTTCATTTTAGAGGATTGTCTATTAGCTGGCGATCGTGATTAAATGATGTATTTGATTGGTATAATTTTCATCTTCTTCAGTTCTTTCTATTGTTCTTCATAATCTCCATGAATTTTGATTAGGAATTCATTGCATTGTTATCAACGCTACGGATTTTTATAGTGTAGCGGCATGTTATGTCGGTAAACAAATAAATTATTCAATATTTACCGAGTTATAGATAGTTACAACTTATAAGTACATCCTGTATAGTAGGTACCTTTTATGCATATATCACGGAAAAAATTGAAAACAGGGTATTTAAAAAAAAAATCCCGGACAAGGTACCTATATATTAATAATTCCTCACATAATTATGTATAAATTATCATATATGTACCCGACAGGTGACAAGACAAGTGACAATTTACATTGTATATATATATAATGACCAAGATATTATGATGTAAGTGCATGATATATTATTTTAGAGGACTTAATAACTTCATATTGTATATATTTATGAGATTGAATTTATTTATAGAAAATAGTTACAATACATAGGTATTTAATAATTAGAGACAATTTAAAAAAAATTAAATATTTTTGTTTGTAAATACTATTCAAGTGTGGCACAAAATCTAAATTACATTTCTAAAACTTAACGTCGTACTCTTTACTCTTACATAATATACATTACGGTAATATAATAACTTATGTATAACCGTATGTGTAATACATAGATACCTATACTATACATTATCACATCAGAAATCTATAAGGTAAAATTGGATCCAATTCTTTTATATATTATAGGAGTGTTATAACTTTCATCGGCTGGTTGACCATTACCCGCGGGGATACATAAAAAATTGGAAAATATATTATTATGTTTGGAATTGTATTCTTTATGAAAAATATATTGTTAGAAAAACTTTATAGTTTATTGTATTTATTATATTGAACCATATTATTTCAAAATATTTAACGAAAAACTGAAAATGTATAAATCCTGACAGTTTTGTTATACGATTTTTTTCTATAAAATTAGATTTTTTAGGTAAAAAGACTTAAATTTTTAAAGCAAATATTGACATATAATTCCCTATAGGCTATAGTTACTTGAAAATGTTTTTTAAAAATACAGAGGCTACATATTTACGACTCGGTTACGTGCGGACAACGTCTGCGTTTCGTGTTTAGTGAAATGAAACATTTAATCATAGAATCTAAGAGAATACCTATGTATTCGTGTAGATGCGTAAATTGAAAATCTATAATCTTTGTAATAAAAAAAAAAAAATCAATGATAGAAGAAAATATATAAAATACAACGTAACGTTTCATCGTTGAATGTTGTGGGAGAACGTTTTGCGTTGAAAATGTTGTCGAGGGTCGTTGGCGAGTGACTGGTTGTTACTTGTTAGATACTTGGATACATTATTTAAGGTCACTCTGCAATAATAATAACAACAATTGCTATATCTATAGGTATAATCATTAACCATGAACGTCTAACGGCCGAACAACTTTTAATTGTTTAAATATTATTTATTAATAACGATTATTGTTGCATGATCTTTTTGTTCATACGTATCCTATCACGTATCGTAAAAAAAAATGCATTTGTCAAATAATATTAAATCTCACTAACACTGATAAAACTAAAAACAATATTCGATAAAATTGTATAAATTATTATTATTATTATTATTATCATAAAATATTTTGTTCGTTCTTTTGAAGTGTGGATTATGAAAAAGTAAATCTTGCCAGCAAGATAGGAGGAGTATGTGACATCGATCAAGTTTACATTTTGAATTCCAACGACGGACCAACGACGGGTCAATGTGGAGCATTGACTGGTTACAGCAGTAAGTCTTTTTACGCCAATACATCATACTGAACGCTCTTACAATATTACACTTAGACAGCGACCTGATGTCGAAGTACCCACAGTGAAATGTAGTAATTTAAATTGATTTTTTTTTCAGCCGTCGTCGCTGTGAAACCGAACCAAGAAAAACCTTTGAAAATAGCGATGGTTGTGCAAAGTGAACCGACCGAATATTGGCTAATCAAAGTCTCACAAATAGGTTGCGCAGAAATAAAACCGCTCAAAGGTAGGAATAACAAGACAATTTATATAGTAGTAAAAGCCATCTTTTTGTAGTTATATATTTGTCCCCGGAGAGTACTACAATAACCACGCTGACACGCTTATCCGGTAATTTTTTTCTCCCTTATACAAACAAAGCCTAATAAATCAGTAAACCCAAAATATATACGTAGAATGCGCAGGGGAAAAGTTCACACAGTCGTATAATATAGAACGCTGATTAGTTGGGCGACAGCGTCTACGCCATAATATCGTATACCACAAGCGAAGAACAATAACTGTCTGAAAATAGTTATTTTTTCACAGTTCAAGCTCTCTTATATTTACATTATACATTTATAAGTATACACAAAACAGTATAATATATAATATACGCTGTCTCGAAATTCACCATGTCTTATAATATATATTAAATATTTCAAACTATAAAAACGGCTGGGAAAGTTTACAATTTGAAAAGTTCCGACGTGCTAAAAACAAAAAAAAAAAAAAACAAAAACATTCATAAATTATTATTTTATCACTTAAATATCGCCGAAATGATATATACATACAATATGATATAATATTGTGTTAGAACAATATACCATTGTAATTTTTAAAGGAGCTTAAATACTACACTGCATAATAATATTATGTTAATGGCGCCACGCGTTCCTACGTCGCAAAATTGTGTATTGTTTCGACTAATCGACTGCAATACGGTTTGAATGAATTCAAATAATTCAATCTCTCGGCGGGAAGCCCAAATAACGAATGATAAGAAATTATAATTCATCAACCGTGTGAGGCTTCCTCGTTCGTTGAACACGAATAGTAATCAAACGCTACATTTTCTAGAAGTATAGGTATACTTACTGTAATTATTATTGTTTGCTGTCCTTATTATTGTTTCATAGCTTCTCTCCAATTGGATATAAAATGTACTGCAACTGAATTATTCCCATTCACATTGCACATAGCCTCATACTGTTGTTTGTCGTAAATACCAAATAGATACACGGAATTCGTCTTAAGAGGTATATACCTACCTCCTACCTGTATGGATGTATACTATGTATATCGCGTTTAAACTTGAACGTGCGCTCAGATATCTAATCGTTGGGATATTGTTACAATGATTTATGATTCGGAACGGTATTGTTATATTGTTTCCACTATAAATCAAACGGTCCGCAAGCACAAAGATTTCGTTCGCGAAGTTGTAGGGGGTGTAATGGTGCAGCACAGTATGCACTGTATACATAATGGTTTCGAAGTGATTTCCGCCAGGGAAAAAATGTTTTACATAAACATAATTAATTTCGACGTATTTTAATCGGGTGATTAAGATGAATTCATAGGAAAACGTTTTCGTAGTTTACTTAAATCGTTTTATAATAATTTTACGTTACAAAAATTATTATTAATTATTCAAAAACCATTGAGTTTATAAATCGAAACATCGAGCAAACTTTCGTATAATTTATAAATTAAGAGGAACGACAGCGGCTTAATTTTTATGTGAAAAAAAATAAATACTTAAACGCGCCATTACTTTCTGATTTATTTACAACTCGGAATAAACTTTATTTTATTAAACCACAGGAAATGAATCAAACTAAAATAACTTTATTTTGTTTTCTATTATTTATAGAATTATTGTTATTCGTATTCGAGTCATAATATTATATTGTCTGCAGTTTTAAGATTCTACACAGTTTGTTTTTAATTCATCAAAAAAAAAAATTACCAAAAACCTAGACTTCACAGGTAACATTTATTGGCCGAATTGTCTTCAGAACATAATATTGTTATAGGAGTAATAATAAGACGTAATAGTTATGCAAATATCGTTCAATAGTCGACCGCCTGAGCGACTTTTTGTATAAAACGATGATTCTCTCGGTTCACCTTAACGCGCAAAAAAAAATAAATGTATTTATGATGTATATATTATGTTAAATTGCGGATTAGCTATGATAAAGCTTTGTAGACGACCGCTGCTATATAGCTACTGCTAATAATGCAATCAGTGACGGATTTATCTCTTTTTGCCGCCATAAAGAATTTATCATTTTCGCAAAAAGTGTTTAAATTTATCCTCGCATTTAAAACTGAAGGTGATTTCATATTTCTCTTTTACCACTTATAATATAGTTGGCACCAGATCTCAATAATGTGGCGCGTCTTCCAAGGGATTTTCACCTTTGAAGTCGGGTAGACCAAAAGTACTATATACGTCATTATATCATATCGGTAGGTACATATCATAGACCTATATAGTATATACACAGAATACAATATGTCATTCTGTGTTTTTTTATGGTCAGCTCGCTATCGACGTTCAATCGATACGACGGTGACATACAATTTGTTATAATACGGGTGTGCACGTGTGATGCATTTGTGTAATTGTGTGGTTTTTTTTTCGTTTCTAAAATGTAACAGGACTTTGTGTTTTGTGTAACATACTAACATAATTTATAGAGTTAAAACTTTATGAAAATGTTTCGGAGTAATAAGTAGGTTCTGTGTTGATCAAATATAGGAAGGTTGTTACACGTCTTTGAAGGTTAGGTTCAAGTGTTGTTTTTTTTTAAATTTGTCGATGAATAATTTAATATAACTATTCAAATAGTATATTTTGTAAAAGTACATGATCTCATTTAGTAATATATAAAGTTTTTATAAGGTGTTAAAATGAAATTAAATCTTATATACCAAATATAGAATAAAAGCCCTTAGAAAATTTTATATTGTGCAATATTATTTGTCCATGATATTCTGAACGTATAATAAAAAATAATGTCGGAATGCATCCGCGTGTAAACATTAAAGTATTAAAGTATATTCAACTGTATTGTTATAATAATATCAATTATAACGGAATTACCGTCTGGGGCCTATTCGATTCGGGTAAAGCCATATGGAACCGCAACCACGGTACCTGTATGGATTATAACAATATGCATACTGATACTTACAAGTTACAACACAGTGCTATTAAGTATAAAAGCGTTACACACTATCAGTTATGCGACACGGTACACAATAATATGGGTGGCGGCTACGGTGCGGCGACGCGTGGTGGTGATTAATCGAAACTTTTAGAAGCATCTTATAATATCTGCAGAGCTTGGTAAATTCTTATCTAAATAATTTAAGTAATCAAATAAAAAGTAATCAAGCAACAGTTGTTTAGAAGAAATTGTCGTTCAAATAAGTTTCGAGATAAAATCTCATTCGAGTATAATATTATTATGTGTAGGTACAATGGTACGTACCTATATGTACTCGACAAACAATGCTCCGCTATATTATCTTACCTAATTAATAATATTACAAACATGACCCCATGGATTCGGGTTTGTCTGCCGGAAGGTGTCTCTAATTCTCACAAAAACAAATGGTTTTTATTTTTTTGCAACTTTCAATATGATAATCGCACCCCAGCGATGGATTCATACGTGCGTACATGCAATGAATGTACAATAATTATTATACGTTTCATCTGATCTATAATGAGAACTGCTGGTGTTATGTGAGATTTGACGATTTGAGTTGAACTATAGTGGTTTTATCCTCTTTTTTTTTTTTTTGGAGTCTGCAACCAACTTCTATTATCAGTATAATAAATTGTATAGTTGGATAAGCCATCACAAAAGAGGTCGAAAAGATACCTTCTATTAATGGGCTCTGAGGATTCAAATCTATCCCGTCCGAGGACTCACCCCGATATTTCATTTTTGTTTGAATTGGGGTGAATTGCCCTTAATTTATTAGCTTGACTTTTCCATCCCATCGTTTAATGATGTTAGGCGTCGGCCGGCCGTGGTCTCCCATATTGATTTCCGTACATGACTCGCTATAATATAATATATTCACGTGATTCGTCTGATTGAGGCAGCCAGTACAAACTACAAATAATAACGTGCTATACATTATTATTTTATCGTATAATATAAAATATAAAGTGTATTATATATATATAGATATATTATATGTACTTTTTTTTATAGATTTCTAGGTCGTTCATAGTTTACGGACCTCGTTAATTTTGTACCACTGTAAAAAGCTTTCGGACCGCTGCCTTATAGAAGATAACGTCAAAGAAATTTCTCATCTCCTCGAGTTTTGTTGCTTGATAGATATAGAGATCACTGAGTGGATACGTGTAGTTTATTTTACTCATTCAAGAGAAATCCACTCGTTAAACTCTAATGAGTTATGAGGCTATAATATAATATACATATTTTTTAACGTTCAAAAATAAAACCTTGGTGAAAGTTTTTGAATTAAAGAACGTTTATACATAATAATAATAATAATAATAGCTATGGTAATAAAAATGTACTGAAAGTTTGACTGGTCGCTCGAATTAAATATTCCTCTCAGCTGCAAGTAGCGGACGTGTTGATTAACCGATGACTGTCGACTTTATGGCTTATCTTCCAAGACCGATGTACATAATGATATTATCACGGACATTTTAAGACGACGGTGACGTTCTTTGGTTTCAGAATCACCGGATTGTGGTCTAACGCCCGTCCGTCAAATGAACGACGACAACTTCAATGATCAGTCACAGCACCTGACGCCGTCGTTAGAAACCGGACGTTGCGGCGGAAGTGGTGGCAGTGGTGGCAGGAGTAATAGTGGTGGAGACGATGACGGCAATTCAATGAGTGAACGGCAGCGGCTCATACGTCGCTCTGCGGTCCGCGGCGGCGAGCACGGCGTCTTGCAACCGTGGCGGATGAGGCGGTCAGGAGGTCACTTCGGGTCAGATAGAGAACGACAGCACACTGTCAGGGACGGCGATAACCGCAGGATCATCGGTAGCGACGAGGCGTACATAGGCGAGCACACCTGGCAAGTGGCCATCGCCCTGGACGGGGTGTTCTTCTGTGGCGGAGCACTGATCGCTGATCGATTCGTCATCACCGCCGCCCACTGTGTCATGACGTAATAACCATATTATAATTATAATAACATCACAATAACGTTAATATTTATTCAACACTTATATTCATGTCATGTCTCATTGCATGTACTTAAATTTAAAAAAAAAAAACAAAAGAAAACGGGTTTAAAATGTGACGTTTTCTTCATACGAGAGACGGATTACAAACGATTGCAAGAATGGTTTATTTAACGAATATTTTAGTAATGAATTTCAGAATAATTAATACCCTTGAAGAAAATATAATTAATATTTACACGTGCAACTCAATCACGCGATAAAACATCTGCAATATAACTACCGCATATTTTAATAAATAAAAATGTAAGATTTTGAAACGGAAAACAGTTGAATTCGCTTTTCTGGGTCCTTGTTTATTCCAAATGCTATATTTAAAATGAAAACCACAATTTACTCACAAAATAATTAAAAAATACACTAACATTAAGATAAAACACAATCACGTTATGAGCATAGCATATTGTTAGAAAACCTCACCATAAGCCTGCTGTGGTGCGCAAGATACGTATATATTTTGAAAAAAAATGAGTAATTAAAAAGATTGTTAATTACATAACTAATTAAAATTAATTGATTAATAAAACCATTATGATTAAATTAATAATATTTCGCATTAGTTTTTAATGAAAATTGACGATAAAAATTCAACAACAATAATAAAAATGATGATAAAATCACTAAAAATAAAAAAAAGATTATCTTGAGAATTCTGCCGACAGTAAAATTACATGGACAATAGTTTCAAACAGAAAAAAGTCGATATAAAAAGGCTGGGAGACCGGGTGTCGGACAATCGTCTCGCTTCGTTCACCTCGGTTCAAGATAGTTGTGTATTAAATTCGAAAGCAATAATAAATCATCGTACTATAAAAACAATTCTTAGTCTAGATCAGTTAACTAATAACTATATATATATATGTATATTATACCCTATTATTTATTATATATTTAAAATGCTTATTGCTTACAGAGCATTTTTAAATTCCACGTGTTCATAAAAAAAACAAATGCACTGTTAATATTTTAAAAATACACTGAACTTATACATCGAGTAACTGGCTGCATTAGAAATTTAATTTTTAATGCTTACCGAAAATTATATAAAATTAAACCATTGGAATTCAAAAAAGTACATGGTAAAAATTATTAAATAAATACTAAAATATATATATGCAAGATAATAGGCCACTCGGACATATTCGCGTGAGGGCCTAAGAGTTCACAACTATAAATACAAATTCATCAAATAGATGAGATGTTTCATTCAATAATTACAACACATTTTTTTACATAACAAACATTTTAATACTAATAAATACACATTGTTTCTATGTTTATATACAAGATGATTCACCAATAATCATCACCTTTTTCTTCTGTAACGCAGTTATTTAAAATCTGATTTCGGAATTTTAGGTATACTTAAAGACAACATTTTAAAACCCTAATGAGAACCCCCCTTTTCTACTGTAAATTATTTAGCGAATATTTAGTGAACATTTTGACGTATCGAAATTCGTAAAAGTAGTTTTTGAGTTATTTAACTTTGTGTACTATGAATAATAAAATGTTCATGATAGTGAGTTTGTGAGGTATGGTGATTAAATAAATATTATCCATCAACATTAATGTAAAAATGACCCAAGTGCAATATAATATTTATATTTATATTTACAATATAGTATATTATTTACTATGCCAATATTATTAATTTTCCAATTACACCCACAAAGCAAACCTCGTTCTCGATTGAGATTGGTATATTATTAATGACATTATAGTATATATTCAGTGATGTGGCAAAGTGAAATATTTTATCGGCAATTCATTTTGTTAATGACCTACAACCCCTTGACTATTACGCAGTACACATTGGCCATTACCCATGTGCATGCATGTACAAATTCACAGCAAAAATGTATCTTTTTATTTTAAACACTGTACCTAATTGATTTAATAATTAAGTAGGTACTATACAGCCACTAGGTATATACAATAATTGCACATGGTAATCAATATTAAGGTCATGTTACTATTATTGTTAAATATAATATCAGGTGAACTTATTGTCTTGTACCTATACTACAATCCAGCACTCGCCCACCCACCCCTTTAAAATTATCGGGTAACTGCTCTCAACATCACGGTGAACACGCCACTATATAGGGGTACCAATCTAAGGTTTTATCTGCGAACTCTAAAGTTAATCGAACACTATAATGGTTATGCAGTACATTTATCTAATAGTATATTGCGTACTATAAATTTACTAAGTGTCTATGTATAGAATGTACAAGTATAATGGACTATTGTCGACGTACTCTATATGATATTATAATTTATATTTGCCGCTAAAATATCGTGTTATTAGAAAATGAACAACGACAATATAATATAACTATATCGATTTATGTTTTAACGGCCGAAAAGGAAATGAGCCTTTTTTGATTGAGGTTTCTCGGTCATCGATCTTCGTGGACCGTTGTACCATATACGGTACAGCCATAGCATGTATATTACACGGAACGTTTTTGACGGAAAAGACACCAAAAAGTCTTATTACCGCCCATATACGCCTTGCACAATAATAAGTCTCTCGTAAGTCGTATTTGACGTCCATAGCGTACTGCAGAGACATTATCGCATCCCACGAAAAGAAAGTATCTTAAACGTGTTATATTTATGTATGTATTATTATTTATGTACTTTGATTTCGCCGCGTGTGGCATACCGTTTTGTTTTTGACACGTACCACACGGATCTACGATGACTCGTAATCGTATATTTTCGTTTGTTATTATTATCTTCGTTATTGTTTTTCTCTTTTCATCAATCAATTTTTCATCCATACGTCATATTATTCCCGTCGCCGTTTTTTAGGTCGCTCTCGAGCGGCTCACCCGCCACTGCCATTTCATAATATTCCATGTATTATACATGTATCATAGGCGCAAATTGGCTAAATTTTTTGGGGGGGACTCAAGCCCCCCTCCCCATAGGCCATACTGCTTAGTACCACAGAATATAAAATTAGTATTAATTACTAGATTTTGAACTGGGGGGACTTGACCGACATTTGGGGGGACTGAGTTCCCCCAAGTCCTCCCCTATTTGCGCCAATGTACATGTTTATTATACGTTACGCAGGTGTATGACGTGCAGCAGCGTTATAGTTTTGTAGTTTCCCTCGGAAACGATATCGTCACGACGCTTAGAGGTAAAAATCACATATTATAACAACTGTATCCGCACAAGCTACCTGCAGGAATGTATATAGGTTAGGTGCATAGCGCGTAGGTACTGTAGACGGGCTTATTATCCTAATCCATTTCTACATTATACAGAGGTTTAAATGTTTTGTAAAGCGTATTATTTTTAATTAACTCTATATTATATTCGTCGACCGAGAAAAAAAAACTTTAATTAGTGAAGAGTACGCGTGTTATTATAGTCGAATGCAATATTATACTGATCCGCAAAAAGCTTTTCTTTCTTTGTTAAAAAAAATATTAAAGTTCAAAACGTTATTCATTCTTTTTAGTGAAGCTCAAAATAGCGAAATGTTACGTTAAAAAAATAACACTAGTTGTTTACACAACTTTTGACAGTCAAAATTGCTACTTTTATATTTTGAGTGAACCGAATAATTTATTGGTTTTGTTAAGATTGTTCGTGTTATTGTGCTAATTTTTTGGTTTTATATTTTTGACGTAGGCAACTCTCTTTATTGAATAAAAATCTGAGGGAGTACGTACTCCAAAAAACTTTGTGACAAGTTTCTTAATTGGATCCTTTGTACTGTAATTTAGAAGATAATAATATTACACTTGAAATTTGTTTAGGTTATTTGAAATTATTTTGATGAGTTTAAAACTGGAGATGTGATTTTACAATTTATGACAATTTTCATTTTATTTTAGTTTAAAGTTTATAATAATAAAACATATTGTTGTTAAAAATAAATAATCAAAGAAATTCAATTTGTTGGTACATATTTTTATATCACAATAATATTTTTCTATACTCTTTGTAAACAGTATTAAATCGTTGATCTTCAACTCCGGGTATAATATTTCATCATAGTGTTCCATTAAAACAAATTCTATAGTGAGTTCTCTCGATTTGTTCGTATAAAAAAAATGTACTGCTTACCACTCGTACAAGATCCTATAGCTGTATCCTCGTATAGTCGTTTAATACATAGTGCACGCTTACTCCTTTTAGTGTTCTCTCGGTCCTATATTCTCTTCAAATATCTATTACAATTTGTTTCTTTTTATATAAATTTATATGTACAACGAATGAATTTTTAAACACAAAACTATTTTAGCGCGGTAAAAAAAACTCACGTGATCTTTCTCAATTTATTCCCTGCACTGTACTATTAATCCGATTCCGTACATCCTTTTCAATTTGTCCGTTGTCATGTTACTTGAATTTCTGTATTTTCCCCACAGTTTATCACTCTTTTCTGAGCATTTTTATATTAAATTCTGTTTGGTTTTTCGTTTCATTATCCTGCTTCAACAACATATTGTATACTATCAGTGTAATATTTATTATATTATATTATGTCTGCGTACTCGGATCGTATATAATATGATACTCAAAAAATTCGAGATTATTTATTTATATGTATTTATCTAGGGAATTTTCCATGCCAGAAACTCTTATAAAAACTTGAGTATCATATTGTATTGATACTCAACCCAGGTTCATAAAACTACTGAATGCATATATAATACTCAAAGCGTTCGTAAGATCAGTGAAATTAGTAGGGCAGTAAATTAGTTAACTATAGTATAAATACTAAATTGTTTATATTTAACAAACAAACAATTTATATTAATTATACAACACGTACACTGCAATTTTAGAAGTCGAGCGTTAAAATGCATATATATTTCTTATGAGGAATTTTTATGAACACTCTTTGGAGTATCTAGTAAAAACATTACATTTCGTTGACGCAACTTCTCTAAACTGTAGATTAGTCGATCAAAGGCCATTTATACATTTCTATAATTTTTTCGAAAAATATCAATAGAATCAGAAATATTAAGGTAAAAACAATTACATGCAAGTATTTTCAAGGTTTTTGAGGGAATCTAACTACAAAATCTGATCAAAGTCGCTTTTAGGACCCAACGCCTAAAGGTTTGTAATGTATTTGAAATTGTAAATATATTTACTCTGTAATGGCTCACAGTCTCGTTTATGTTCGTATTTAATTTCTGTAAGCAGTAAATTCAATTTAAAGATTTCCTTTTTAAAATATAAACCCCACAAATGAAACAATAAGTTTACTATAAATAATAATACATTTAATACTAATACTGTATTTAATACTAATAATACATTTTAGTTTAATCAACTACATCGAATAATAAAATCTCAAATGCGTTTTAGCGTAATGATTATGAGCTTCTATTATATATACTTAAGTAGACAACACGTCAACACTTAATGTATGTTTACGCGCTTCGTAAATGAGATTAGTAAGAATTTCTTGTTGTAATGCCAGAGTAATATATAAGTATACCGCTGGTTAGCTCTTACCACTCAGGTTATTAAAAAAAAAAAGATAAATTCGTGTATAATTTCATATTTTTATAATAAATATCGTAATTTGATCAAAATTCAATATGTTATAACTTATAGTAGTATTTGGTGTATATATATATATATACTAGCTGATCCCGTGCACTCCGTTACCCGTTAAATGTACAGACTGTATATGACTCAAACTTTGTTCAATGCGTTATTTAATATTCGGTGTATGGTGTTCAAAATTTATCTTAACGTTTCTGTTGCCTGAAATAAAAATTCTGTTTCGCAGCAGTATATTATCAGGTAGGCAATCTACCTGCGGTAGATTGCGGACCCCGTGTTGTTTATACGCAAGTGTATGATTTAACTCTTAAGTATCAAAGTT
Organism: Sitobion miscanthi; assembly: GCA_008086715.1. Classification (NCBI taxonomy): domain Eukaryota; kingdom Metazoa; phylum Arthropoda; class Insecta; order Hemiptera; family Aphididae; genus Sitobion; species Sitobion miscanthi. Next base: position 8,478,927 of record CM017800.1, on the reverse strand, counting down.
ATACCAAGTTTGTCGTTTTTACTTAATTCCACCTACGGTGGATTAATATAATCAATTAATACAAAATTCTAACCTAACCTAACCGTACTAAAATCCGATGAATAAAAAAAAACCAAATTTAACCCTTTTTAAATTAGCCTATCTTATTCTCAGAGGTCTAATATACACACAAACATTCATTTAGATTTATATATTGACAAAAAATAATAATACAAATCAACAAACATGCCCGATTAACCAATAGCAACCAATATATAATACACTATTATTATTTATATTTTTATTTTTTTCTGGACAACCCTTATCACTTAGGGGTATGAAAAATAGATAATAGCCGTTTTTCAGACCTACTGAATATGTATATAAAATTTCATAGAAATCGGTCAAACCGTTTCGGAGTATGGTAACTAACATTATGACACGAGAATTTTATATATTAGATATATATATATACACTGAACCCTGTTTACAATTAAGTCAATAAATTGAAAAAAAAAAAAAAAACATTAATATTTAACTTATGTGCAAACATCCACGAAACTCTATACAACATAATATATTTTTTTTGTATTTGTCAAAGTCAAACAATTTTTATTGAAACCCGTATAGCTATGATACGCCTATATGAAAATAATTAATCGTTTGTATGCTTATAATATGTATAGGTGGCTCGTACAATGTACACACACTTTATGTTTAAGTCAAGCACCTGAGTATAATAAAATGTGGGCACACCCACCACGTTCCAATATCATGCAAAGTGATATTTTAACTGTCGTTTGATGTGAACGCCTATGTTACAGCCCATATAGCTGTATAGTCATATTTTTGTTGCAATATGCATAACTAATAAATGGCATAACTACCGAGCATTTTACATCCCCAGACATTATTTACACCCGACGTCTTAACGTTAATTTCGAAGTACCTACCCGAGACACCTATTGTAAACAATAATGTTATGTCTGGTGAGCGCATTTCATTGGTAAAAGTATGCGTAAACGCTAAACGCAATTGCTTTTAACCAAAAAGTACGTTTATCACCTATAAGCTGCGTAAGCTTGAGTTAGTATAACTCAAAACGTTTATTGTCGTTAATCATATAAACAGCTCTAGCTTTAAAACTATTTTATTATTAAAAGCCCTTCGCGTGGCCCTGTCGGTTTGTAATAATATATTCCCCTGGCATGTGATATTGTTTTCATTACAATCTTTTTCATCTAAATTCAAAATACAACATAAGCGACTTGTACACCGCAGAATCTTTTGTATTGTTATTCGTATATTTTGATACCTCCGCTCGCGATGTACCATCCAATAATAATTATTAATATGGATGCCATTAAGATAATATGCTTAGTAAACCATTAAAATATGTTTATCATATTCCATTAATATTTTTATCTTATTATAATAAATACCTATCAATACCATAATATTAAATGTATTCCGTACGATATAGGTATTAGATGTATATATAAAATTACTTACTTAACATATACATTATACGTACCATGGTTGAAATATACAAGGTTATTGCGTATATATACCCCTTCTCGATCAAATATTTGATGATAAAAACAAAAATGGCAGCGTAAAGGGAGCCAATAGTAATCAAGTATATGTATATGCGCGGGATTTTGAATTTGTTAGCTATTGTCAGCGTATTTTTGATGATAAGAAAAATGTATATTTGTGATATCCCGTTACGAAGCCATTTTGTTTCAAAATGTGTTTCGGTGACACGAGTAAATTATATTTGAAACGTCTGCTCAAAAATGATTATTAATTATAATGAGCTTAATAATAATAATGTGTGCACTATTTAATATGATAAAATTATGTAGATTATAAGTATAAGTAATGAGCGTAACCCAAGTGAAATGTCCAATCTTATTTGGCACGTACCTATTACATAGTAATTTAATTAAATATTTGAGAAAAAAATATATAGGGCTTGACTAAACCAGATGTACAGTGAAACAAAAAAAAAAAATCAAGAGAGTTTTGTTAAATCCTCGTTACACATTTATTTGAATTGTCGCCGAAATAATATTTAGTTAAGTCCCGTGGATAATATCGTCCATTATTCTGGATCGTAACATAGCGGGCCATAAAAATACATATTTTAAGCACGTGATTCTATACAATATATATACAATATACATATACATAGTGCAATTTACACATCGTTGTCTTATTTATGCACCTCACGCCTTCGGGATCTGAAATTGTCATACCATTATTATTATGACTATTATTGTTGTTGTTGTTGTTGTTGCTGTTGTTGTCATTCTATATTTTTTATCAGAAATAAAAGAAGTTTCATCCCATCATTTTCCATTTGGTTTTATTTAATTTATACAACGTTCCACGAGGGCTTACTTTTTGAAAAACATGTACGCATTTGCCGTTACTAAATCTTAATAAACATTAAACACCCTGTATAGTTCAACCCTGAAATCATAACTTTTTATCCACATTATACAATTATGTTGAGTGCATCGTCATTTTTTAAAATTGAAATTGAAGTTTTAGTCTTAGTTAATACGTTTACATTAATTTATATAGAAGAACAAATTAATCGACTTCAACAGTATAATAAATAATAATATTATAGTGTGGGCTTTTTTTCAGCGTATATATAATAATATTAAGTCGTAGAATAAATCACGATATCCATGTTGAAACTTAATATTATATTAATATTGTATAAATGGTATACGCGATCAATGTATGGTATTGTCGGACCATGTGAATATTAAATACCCGAGTTACGTTAACACATTAAATGTATGGTTATGATTATTTTATTATTATTAATACATACTTTTAGAACTATAAAAAAAGTTTTGTCTTTGTGAAAATATTTAAACGCCCATTATACATATAATATATATATATACATATAATATTTATTTTGCATACATATTGGGACGGTAAAATTCAGTTTCCAGGGAGACGGTTAACAAAATTAACCAGCCGTAAAGCAACGTAATGACCGATGAAAGCAAACAATTATTAACTTTTTAATTTTTCCCAACCAACCCAACGACGACCAATACGTCATCGATGTGCACACTGCAGTCCAGCTATACCTCTTTTATTACCTATAAACACAAGATATAAAATACATAATGTCATAACATAATTTATACGTTTCTATCAGTCCATAAGTGACACCCGATATTGCCATAATGGCATTATATATGAAACTTATAATACATAGAACACAGTACGGCCATTATAAATTACTGTGCATCGCATTTTTTCACGCATCGACGTAAACTATTTATTACAATGGGATTTTACTATGGTGTTCTTCGATATAATATATTATATGCCCAGAGCTACTAACTGCGCCTATACCAGAATAACGTAAAATAATGTTATTTGTTTTATTTAACTTATCGATTTTATAAACACATTTATAATAAAAACTAATCCTCAAAATGTTTCATAACAATGTGAGTAAGTATGTGACAATGCATATAACTTCATTCCAATTATATAAAAAAAAACCGGTACAGGCCCGCCGATCTCTGGTTATTATCATTTGAATAAAATTGTGTGCATTTTAAAACTTTGTGATTAAGTACTTACAAAAAAAACAATATTTTCAAACATAACATAATATTGTCGTAGGTCACATATATCCGGCCGACGATCAAATTGCTCGGCCACCAATCGACTTTGAAGAAATATTTAAATTACTTTGGGTCGCGACCGTGTCATTAATTTAAGGCGCCAACACGTTTGGGACGTCAAATAGTAATTTATGTGATTTGCCAGTTAAGTGGATTGATTTTGACATCACTCGGGCGCTCATAACATAAGCCTACCGACTAAAACTTCCGCGTTTATATTATAAGCTGCAGCAATATAACGTCAATGCGTTGCAATATTTATTTTTTCAACTTCCGCCGAAATCACCGAAGGGAAACGTCCGACCTACAAACAGGGAGAAACCCTTTATCAATTTATACACATGTATATAGGCATCACCGTCCGGTGGCAGATTTAGGACGTATACGGTTTGTCGGTTTCCATACACAAAAATACAGTTGGTATAACCTTCATGTCCGACAAAACGAAAAATATTATGGATTTTTCATGCAGAGTTTCAAGTATACCCATTAGTTTTAATCTACACAATCGGCTCACAAACACACACGTGTCATCGTTATAATACAACTCACTTACTCACGAGATCAGTATATATCTTATACGATATACATACAGGCAGGCGCATAAATTATTTTTAACAAAAAAAGTAACATTTTCCTAGTCGATTTGTGCGCTATGTTGTATAAGAAAAACCAATTTCATCATTAAGTTAATGTTTAAAAATCCGAAAGTATAATTTGACCGACAATTAAGACTCATCAAAATTATTGTATTTCCGATGAATTTATCGTAGTGAAACGTTTAAGACAAATGGTGTAATACACGTTGTTTTTAAGCATCAACGACATGAGAAAGTATATTAATAATAAAAACCTTTATTTTTCACCAAACGGAAAAAAAATATTGCCGCCCCAGTGGGACTATTATAATAACCTACGGGTATACTCGCTCTATAACGTTCAAAAACAAAAAACTTATACCGGCATCGTGGTAATACAATCGTCGGGTAATAAAACATATTATAATAATGATATAATCTCGACCGTATAATGCGATGGTACCTACATAATATATAACATTATCGTGATCCACATATTATATTGTTGTAGGTATATAATATGATTATTATCATCAATAGGGCTCGGAAGTTTTTATGTCTTTATGACAGACCGAGATAGGAACTCAATATATAGAGCATAGGTATACAACGATTAGATTAAAGACGATAATCTATTAAAATGTGTATTTTTCATATTTCGTATACTTTGGAGTAAAACTGAAATTTCATAATTTTTCTGTAACATTATGCATACCTACTCGTAATATTTTCCAAAACAATGTCTTTTATTACCTCGTGCCACATATTTTATACTCAATTATTTAACGTTGGTTTTTTTTTTCCAAAGATTTGTGCAAAGTGGCTAAAAAGGTTTTTCCATCATAATAAATTGATTTAATTTTTTTCTTTTTTTTAATTTTCATAAGCCATGTTTTGTTATGGCTTGGTGTAGGTATATAACTACGCCCCAATAGTGAAGTATTATTATTTTCAACCAACCACTTTTTCGTTTCATTTTATTAACATTATAGCTGTTGTCTTCTACATTGGTAAAAGGCAATGTCTGCGTGTGCTTGCCAAACCTATCGGCTATCACACTCATCTCGATTCGGAAATTTTGTGCCTAGGTAATCCTGTGGCCGGGGATGTGCACCTCGGAGCCAATTCATTAAATTTAGCATTTTAAAGAGGGGTTAGGGATTTGTTGGGTCACGAAAAACGAGTATTTATTTATTTGTATAGCGTTGCCATTGGTTACATAAAATAAAATGGTTATTAAAATCATAATTGTAAATAGTTTTAGACCTGTATTTTATAGGTATACGTCTTGATAAAAACAACTCAAATTACTGTGTCAAAATAAAATATATGTATAGAAGAGAGTCCACATTTAATGGAGTTTATGACTACATGATAAAACCCCTGGCATTATTTAAATTTCTCGTGGACTAGGATCAGCTGGTTTTTAATAGTAATCTTCTGTTTAACTCATAATAATTAATAAGCTGGTTGTTATAATATCTTTTGCATATTTAGTACAAATTATTTTGTCCATATTTTAGATATTTTATGTGTGCATAACATACTATATTCGCATGGACATATTTTATCGATCTTGACTTCAAGAACTAAGATCACGGATCTTGACTTCAAGATCTAAGATCACGGGTTTCGTTATTCTTTGTTTGAACTCTGATGATCTTGCGCCTATGCCGCAATAATAATACGCGCAGTGCCGCGTTAAAACGCCGAAAAATCAAAATGTGACGATAATAATAATAATAATAATTTTTTCATCTGACACGCAGGCGCGACACGCCGATGGACGACTTAATGGTGCACTTGGGTGACTACGACCTGACCGCGGACAACGAGACGGAACACCAGGCGCGGAAAGTGTCTCGCGTGCTGTTCCACTCTCATTTCCATCCGTTCCTGTTGGCCAACGACATAGCGCTGCTTCAACTCGACCGGCCGGCCGCCGCGAGCGACACCGTCAGGCCCGTGTGCATGCCGTCCGCCGACGGTGAGTAGTGTCAGCATAGTGACATATTGATATAATAATTATATATACTATATAGGCCCAGTGTTGGCAATCACCTAGATAAAATTATCTCTTTAATCGTCTTATCTAGATAAAAATAATTAAATCATCTAATTATCTTGTCTAGATAAATGGAATGGTTATCTGTGGTAATTTATCTAGATAAATAATAATATAATAATAAGAATATTTTTAAATACTGAAATGGCCAATAATTTACGAGAATCGAGTATAGTGATTCCAAATTCCAATATTGTTATAGTTCAAAAAAAAGAAATGCTTACTGAAATATAGTCAGTTTTATTTTATTTTTATTCAAGTTGTATTAAAAATTTAAATCGTATGTTGTTTTAGTTGAGAAATGACATTAAGGATTTATTAATTGATAAATATCATCTAATTAGTAATTAGGTACTAGTAAATTACATTATTTATAGTATAATTTTAAAAAAATTACCTATTTTTTTATCTAGATAAAAAAAAATAATGTTATATTTTATCTTATCTAGATACATTTTGAATGAATTATCGGTTATCTTATCCAGATGATTTTTTGGTTCCCTTTTTCCCAACACCTGTATATAGCAGGGTGGCCAAACCGCGGCTTGGGAGCCTAGATTCGTGCGGCTCAAGTGTTTTCTTAAAACGCAAAACAATTTTACAAATATAATAATAGTTACTGTAATATGAAGACGAAATTATCCCTTTCAAAAATTTAATCTGAAATTATTGCACGTACCGTCCGTGTACCACGTGACAAAATAGATAAGTTCGTATCTTCACATTTGTTATGGTTTTTTTCAGTATGGGCATCTCATTCACTTCCGGCTAATGCCGTAGTTCTCCACCTCTGATCAGTTGATTTTTTTCAATGTCATAATATATTATGTAATATGCACGTATATATTTGACAGCCAATAAGAAGCGGAGAACTACGATATTGGTGAAGTAAAGAATGGAGGATGTGTATCAAAAAACTGTGATGGTACCTATCTATTTCGTCATGCCACGTACCTAGTTATAACTTATATTGTTTCGCGTTCTACACATTTTATTGAATTTGATATCATATCTGATCTATATATTAGGCATGTACAACAATTGAGAACTTTTTTTCTGTTCTTAGCTCTTGCATATTTTTTATTGCCGAGAAATTTGATGTTTTTAATATCATTTTAAACGATTAGTTAACAACGTATTTTTTGTACATAGGTATTTATCTATAAGTAGGTAAACGTGACTTAAGAATATTATTATGAAATTAAAAATGTTGTTTTATAATGATTTAGAATTATGTAAAAAACAATATTTTAAAAAACGTTCGAAATAGTAATGAGTGTTATTGCTTTTAAAATAATCATCAATAGTGGCCAGTAGGTATATAATAATAATATGTAGGTATAAAACCGCGAGCGGTGGTACATTTCTGTATTAAACCGACTGCAGTGTAATTTTCACTGTCGATTTATGCAACGAGTGGTTTACGACAAGAACGGTTTAATAACAGCTGCTGTGAATTGAATTCCTAGATAATACCTAGGTAGGTACTTTTTGACTGACACGTATTGACGCTAACGTATTATTAGCGAATAGTACCTACACCTATATTCTGCAGCTCTATAGATCTAAATTCTAGAATATGAAATCAAAATATTATGGATTAACATTTCGAAAATTAATGAGTATGAAGTCTAAAAAATCTCCATGATACAAAACAGAAAACGCTTAATAATATTAGGTTTTTGTGAAAATTCAGTGTTATATAATATAAAACATGCAGCTATAACTTACAAATCGGTGGATAATCATTGTTCAAAAACATCATAAGCATTGACTAAACAAATTAGTGTAGCCAACCAAATGGATTTCTCTGTACCTATGTATTCGTGATTCGCCAAGCATGGTCTCTTTTATCCTTTAGTAATATGCATTAAAATACTGATTTTTATAATTATTTGAAGTACCCATACTTGATAAGGAACATAATATTTAAAAATAATAAGACTTTTTTTATATTATAAGGAATAAATGAGTGTCCTACAAGTTTTTTTTTCAAATATGAACCATATTTTTACTGTAATAATTGTTAAGCAAATGGTTTTTTGAAAAAGTTAATCTACTAAATTTAAATTCAAACTAGTAGTTTATGAGTTATTAAACTTTTTGATTTTAACTTTGGACTTTAATCCTACACAAGGTAATTATAAATTAGTGTATTAGTGTAGTATGTACTTATAGTTAGTTATTCACTCGGACAAATTATAAAAATTATAAAATATTTATAGAATCATATTAATTATTATAGTTTTCTAATAATCATAGCCACCATATCTCTAACTTATCAATCATCCTAAGTATACTTAATACTTATACTTTAATAACTCATGAACTATTCATTCAAATTTTGATTTAATTACATAGATAAAAAAATTATGTCTGCTTAACAATTTACATAATAAAAATAAGTATAGTTCTCGTTAAAAAAAAATGAACTTTGTATCGCTTAAATTAGAAATTAATTTATAAGGATTTGAAAAAGTGTTGTGGTCCAGAAAAAAGTTGTTTTTAAATCCTAAAAATAGATCAAATAATAATCAATCATGTGCAGAACTTATTATTCTTGGTCTACGCGGAGATAAATAATACAAAACCAAATTTATTTCTACCAAAAAAGGAAGAATCTAAAAAAACAAAATGTCTGTGACCCAGCGACAAAATAAAATGTTTTCGGTTGTCATGTTTTTAATAGGTACCAGCCCCAAATAAAAAAATACAAGCATTTGAAAATATGGTCTTAAAGTATCATTGTACACTTCAGTTTTTGCGGTCGAACGAATTAGGATTCAAAATTTCTATTTTCCCCAAAATGTAATACAGTGTTTGCACCTTATATTATTATTAGTTTGCCGATTCGAATCTGCAGGGATAATTCCACAAAAATATCTAACGTATTTTTGAACACGCTGTATTTTGCTATACACTATAAATCATGTCGTTATTATTATTATTAATAGAACCTACCTATAATAAATTTTGCTCGTACTGCGCAATCAAATCGGATTTTCGTACATATTGCACTTGTCAGTATAGTCATACAACGTTTCCAATAATAAACTGCTAATTTATCATTTTATATAAAATATAAAACAAACAGTCGTGTACAGATATATTTTATACAGGCATGAAATACTCATTATTACATCTTCTACGTGATACTGTGGTACATTGATATACTTGCGATTTATATTTTATCTATTCAAAGTTCGTACCATGTCTTTCAAATCCGTGCGGTGCTAGCATTTCTGGTTGGATCGGCACCCGGCTATTTTTTTCTCAAAAACCATTCGGTTAAAATAGAATCCGCTAGAGTTAAAATGTTATATGAAAAAGTAATTCCATTAGTAATGTCACTCGATACATTGGTTTTTTGACGATCATGTAAATCGCACGAATATATTATAATATTATCTAATTATTTCTTTGTCTTTCTCACACTCTTGAAGAAAATGCCTAAAGCTACAGGGCCGCAGCGTGCGATTGATGAATACTATGAATTATGATGAATAATGATGTATTATACATCACGGTGATAGCGATCCATCAGCTGGTGTACATTTCATACTGGTTGATACACTGGTATCATCAGCTGTTACGCAAACGCCCATAAAACTGCAATAACCTATATTATTGGATTTTACGATTTATGTACATGTGTGCTTTTATTTAGTTTTTTTTTATGCGAAAAACATTTTTAATGGCGTTGTTAATGCGCTTTCGCGTGTAGTTAATCCGCCGGAAAATACACGTATAATAATAATATATTACACTGTGCGCCGTACATAAGTTGCACATGGAATTAAATCGAGATTGTAAAAATTTCATTATTGTGCTTCAATACAACTCCGAAATGGATAAATTCTAGTACGCACATAAATTGTGTACATCACGGAGTTTCTGCGTAACGTCGGACGTTCGCTATATTTCCGTTGTCCACAATACATATAATGTCCGGTATCAACAGGGGCGGATTGGGGGGAGGGTTGAAAGCACCCATTGTCCCGCATATAAGATTTTTTTTTATAAATTATTTAGATTCCACATAGTACAAACGTAGGTATTTATTGTAAACTAATACCAAAAAATAGGAAAATAGAAAAAAATTTGTTTTCACCCCGAATTTGTGCTGTTCATGATAATTACGAAGTACTTACTAAAAGAGTTTTATTATCAACATAGCACCCAACATTAAAAAATCAAAAATCCGCCACCGGGTATCAATGTACCTATCATTATAGGTACCCATGTACAATAGTATTATAATAGTATTGGAATGTAATAAACATTTTTAAATACTTTGTGTGTAGTGTAGTCTATAATCTATATTTCTATAATAATAATTTGCTGAAGTCGTGCGACAAATATATACAGGGTGATTCTGCACCCCCCCCCCCTCATTTTTCTTTAGTAATGTTAGTTTTTCAAGTTCCTACTATTGGAATTTACCTTGGAAGCATTTATGGGTGATATTTTCAAATACTTGGGTTTCGTCCATACCATTTATAAGGAGTGTAGTATGATAAAAAAAATCAGAGAAAATTAAAGTATACCTACAGATATATATAATAACTGGATACCCGACTCCATATACAACAACATTATTGGATTATGACGATGCCCAACGCCATTCGTCACTTGGGCAATGTTTACAAATTCTAATCGCTTTGATTGGCAACGGGCTTGTTTGATATGAAATGTTGTTGTTTATTATCATAAATTCATATTACACATTATCACATTGCCCAAATTGTATACGGCTGCCAGCGTCATTAATAAGAAGAAGTCGGGTATCTAGTTATTATATATATATCTGTGAGTATACCTATACCTACTAACAAATTCTAAAAACCTGATTTTGAATTAATTCATTATTAAATGGAAAAATAGGGGTGAACATGCTCGGTAAATTATTTTGCACAGTATAATTATATATTGTACCTGACTAATCGGTATATCAATAATCAAGACAATGTAACCTCGTATAGATAATTATATGTACCTATGCAAAAAGTGTCGATAATGCCAGTACGGGTCAGTATTGATTTTATCATTATGTATATAAAATCAATGGTATCGGTCACTTTTTGTCATTTGTCAACTGTGTATATTTCTGTAATTGTCTAAAGTCAGTATCAAATTGTTCGTACAGTCTATTTTTTGATGGGTTGTTACTTGTTTTCGTCAGTTCTAAGACCATCTCACTCATTACAATACCTGTTACATTTTGGGGAAAAATCTGAGACCAGAGATAATTTTATTATATGCATACACTATACACAATACAGGTGTTATTTATAATAATTCCTATAGTATAATCTATTATACTTGTGTGACGTATCCATTGTATTTTCAATTTTTGTTTATATTATAATTAACCTTCTGGACACTTATAAAATTAAACTATTAATCACGTTTTTCCTTTACATTTGAATATTATTTTTTACCTTGGTAATGAATCATAAATCATAACTCATAACTAATAAATTATGATCAGGGACTAAACAAAATAGGGATTGAGGATTACACACACACACACACACACAGTAATATAATATTAGCCATTAGGCTTATTAAATTAAAATATTGAGTGATACACACACTAAATTAACGCCTAAATAGTTAATCACGTCCTCGTGATATTGCGTGAATGCTTTAAATATTAGCGACTTTGACCGATCTGTCTTAGTCATTTTTGATGATGGGCAATCGCAAATACCTATCGACATTTTCGGTAGTATCCATATTGTAAATGTTTAATGTGGCCAGGAAATAGACGCATAGTAAAATTATGTTCGCAAATCTATAACCGCGACGACGTGACACCCATGACGATCTCGATGAAAATCCATGGGTTGTGTTTGCAGTAGCAGTATACCTACGTATATTATGTGTCACGTCGTCAAGATGCACACACACACGCACATTATATTGAATAAAATATATTATATATTGATATAGTACGTCGCCGACGTCGTCGTCGTCGTCGTCAACATGTGGTAAAAAATATAACAACTGGCGCGTCTGATCAATACCACTCACTGCTCATACACGTATTACATATACCTATATATCATATAGTTACTTATATAATACACGCACGATACATATTATATTGTATGACTATCATCTATACATATAGGTGTATACAGTAAGTTTCAGTGGTGGCCCGTCCGGAATTGCGGTGTATTGTATATCATCCTGCAAACAGTGATTGGAATAGGAAAACATGTTTTTTAAGACGAACGACGAGCCGATCTGATTCTATAATTCCTATGGATTAAAGTTAGTTAATAATATTTTCATAGTTGCATGTCCCCCCCACGCGCCAGGGTCGATAAAAGGCGAACAATTTGAAGTTACGTAAAATAGGTATTTCACAATAATTTTGTTCGTCGCTATAAGTACCTACTATCTTTTCTAGTAAAACTGTAAATCTCAATATTCATAAATCAAGTATATTAGGTAGGTTCCAAATGTAATTACTAATTATCTTTGATCATAAAACATTGATACCGGTGGATCATGCAGTTAAATAACTGCAGATTTTTTTCTCTATAATAATAGTCTAATCCGTCAATTTTTTCTAATTCAGAGTTCCTTTATACTCTTGCCCGTCTCGGAATGACCGAAATTTGCCGTTACTAAATCATACTAAGCCTAACGCTAAAAAAAAATGTTAGATTTTGAATACTATTCACACTTATAATAATTATTGTTCACTGTTTGTTAACGGTTATACCGACCAAAACTATATTCCAAATACTACAATGAGGTGCATTTGAGCTTTGTGAGCTTGTTTGACGTTGTGCGCGTTTATATACAGTATACACTTTTTAACATAATTAAATAACGAACGGTATAATTTCGGATTGTGTTGTTGCGTTAAAACAATAACAAAATGTAACGCAGTAACAAAAACAGTAGCTATACAAGACATTCAAAGGTAGATCATTGAGTAGTAATACTTAGAACAAAAATCATTTGAGTCTATATTTTTCGTTTTGGAAAATATACACCTACATGCGTTTGTGCCATTCAAAGCAACTATACGTGAACTGCGTATAACAACTATATAAATATAATCGACTCGGGAAAAGAAAAAATATAGTGCGGTACACACACCTTTTTCTGTTTAACGAACTCAAAAATCGACCGAGACAATGACGAGTGTTTTGTGTTGAACGAATCGCCTCTCGGCACCTATTATAAAATAGTAAATACCGAGCCATAAAAACGTATATAGATGATAATAACATTATACGACTTTATATTGTAATATTTATATATCTATATAGGCTGTATATACATATATTATAGTGCTATACGTTTAAGTTTTAGTATCGTCTCTCTCGTACACACCCGAGTGCAGCTCGGCGTTTACACAACATGTCAACATATATATATATATATTATATAATGACGTGTAGAACACAACTATATATTATTATGATGTGATACGCTTCTGAAGCGCTTCGTGTCTTTTGCATAACGATATTATATAAAACTTTTTCTATATTTCATATATTATTGTGTGCGCACAAATGCATCAGGCGACTCGTATGTGGGCCAAAAAGGCACGGTCGTGGGATGGGGGATCACTGCATTCCCGACGGGCGACCCAAGTCCCACGCTGCAGAAACTGTCCGTGGAAGTCCTGTCAAACTTCCAGTGTTCCCGCGTCATCGACGATCACGTAGGTCTGGGCATGCTGTGCGCCGCCGCGCCGTCGTTGCAAGGGACGTGCTTCGTAAGTATATATAATATTATGCTTGACGATAACATTCACGACATAACAATAATAACATAAGTTATAATACGCAATAACAACACGTCACGTCATTTACTATACATTGCCATGTGTATATCATAATAATTATTGTGTCATGTTCACTGCTGCAGCAGCGCGTTTAAGCCGGACCACTCTATCCGGTCTAAGACAGCCGCCGGTGCATTTGATAAAATATAATGTGTTTTAATGTAATTTTAGCACATTTGCATTAATTATTTGTCAGTTGAACGCTTCAATCCGAGTTTAATATAGTATTATATTAGCCAAGTATTGCTCCGATTTTTTATTGCGTAGGAATTTGGAAAATTTTTCATCATATACTTCAGAGTAATATTTACCAAGCATACTTACCGTCATTTTTTCATTTAATTATGAATTTATTCGAAATGTGATTTTTGGAATTTTTAAATATACCCACTTCAAGACCGTTATTCAAATTCTTGAGATTTTTTTGTATTATACTTGAGGAGTGTCCTGAGGCGATACAAACTTCCGTTTTTCAAATAAGAACCCCTTTTTCTACTATAAAATATTTATTACGTTGTTTTATTGAAAATGTTGATGTAACCAATTCAAAATCGAAAGAGTAGTTTTTCAGTTATAAAAATGTTCAAACCCACTGAAAAAAATAGTACTTTAAAATGATTTCACAAAAATATAAAATGAATGTGATATTGGATCTAATATCGATTAAACTTAGGTATTTACAAATTATAAATGTTGATAAGTAAATATTAATTACTAAAATTTCAAAATCACAGTAGCCCGCATATCATCTAAACCCATTATCATGGTCTTAGTGCACAAAGTCTGAGTTAAAAAACTCCTCGTACGAATTTTGATTTTGATACGTCGACATTTTCAGAAAAATAATCATTATATAATTTATAGTAGAAAAAGATGGTTCATGTTTACAAAACAGAAGTTTGTATCTCCACGGGGTACTTTTTTACTAGGTATGTAATGTAAAAAATCTCAAAAATTAAAAATATATGGTCTTTAAGTATATTTTTTATTTAACAACTCCAAGAACCAGATTTTGTTTAACTGTGCTGTTGAAGAATAAAAGGGAGGCCAGCATGCTTGATGAATCTCCTATTTATACATAAATTACAGGCGCTATGTAGTACCAACGAAAATTTCAACATTTTTCAAAAGTAAAACAATATCTATATGTTACCTACCTACATTGACAAAATTGTTTTTTTTTTTTATATTTACGTACTACACAATTTGACAGTATATTAACAGACTTGAAATAATAATAATATTATTATTTCGACTATTTTTACTCGATTTGGTGATCGAATTTCGGCTGATCGATATAATGTCCGCTCGCGTCGATGAAGTCTACCTACCTACGAATACACGCGGACGACCGTTCATATACACTCGCCGCTTCCATTTTATAATTCAAATATGCAAATAAGTTTTATTCAGCGTAATAATATTTTTTAACGACGATAATAAGCGCATAAATGTATGAACGTTATTAGTGCGCATATATTACGGTTCGGGGAGACCCAATAATGATCACCATAATGTCAAATAATATTATACCTATAGGTACCGTATTTTCACAATACGCGATACACTCAATAATTCCAAATAACAGAACCATCATCGCGGAATGTCCCGCCGCGATATATTATTGTTGTGCGACGAAACAATGTTAAATGCCCGCAAACGTTTCGCACTCCTATTGTTTTATGCATATTATATTGTAACATTGGTGCATAATATTTTCGTTTCCGATCCGGCCACGCGCGGTTTCCCGCACAAACACGACGCCCAAACCCCTAATTTTGTATAATTTATCGCGCGGTGTTTATTGTGTTTGATGTGCGTCGACACACACGTCCGGCGGTTTAGTATTTACATAACGACGTTTTTATTCAAATTGTATTTTCGATTAACAGCGTAACGTGTGAACGTAGGTCGTACATACGTATAGTTAGGTGCCCTGTAGTGTATTGTATGCGCAGTGTACAGGCCACACTGCATATAGGCGCAACTAGGGTTAAAATTCTGGGGGGGGGGGGGCTAACAAAACTATTTATTAAAAATAACCTATAGGAGGCTTATATCTAAATCGATAAGGGACATTTTTGGGGGGGAGGGGCTAAATCTTAGTCATGGGGCTAACCCCCCCCCCCCTAGTTGCGCCGACGGGCCACAGGATGTTTTCTTGCAAAATTTGCAGCAATCTTTTTTAGTTATTTCAACGTTTTTGATACTTTTAACGGATTAAAGGCCCGTGTTTTTTTTTTAAACAATCGTGATTATATTGAACGAAAATCGGCGACTTGGGATTGAAATAAAAAAGTTATTTACTGCAAACCCAGTGGGACGACCGCAAAGACATACATGTGACCACAGAATATACTTACTGATTTTTCTTCCAAAATATAGCTTGTGTATACAACTGAGTATACCTACTGACATTTTTAATGCATATCATATTTGTATAATATATTTCAACAGATTATAATATATTATAACCAACATGACGTTGAATGTGTTATGTGTATATCAAACACTGTTTGTACTCTAAGATTTTTTTTACGAAAACTTCATGATGAACATAATATTATATGAGCATTAAGCTTATAAATTTAATTTATTTCCAAACAGATACTTTGTAGTAAAAAAAATATTCAGTAGTTTACCTAATAATAATTTAAGCGTTATACTGTTATAAAGTGTTATTATATGTTTTAAAAATTGATTTAAACAAAAACCATCATGTAATACAATTATATAGTCATGTGTCTCCAAAAACAAAATCAAACTATTTTACATCTTTTACAGATTATACTACTCCAATTATAAGTCTACAAAGTTAAATAACTATATCCAAGTTATACATAGATTATTAAATACGTAATTGCTTATTTATAATTTGATTAATCTAAAAGAATTTATGTTAGCAACTTTTCAATTTCCATAAAAACAGTTTGAAATTATACTCTTAAATTAAAAGTAGCTTTTTGTGATAAAATACAATACAGTATTAATGAAAAAAGAAAAGTAGATAAAGTTAAAAAGAAACCACTTTGAGACGCTTTAATATTGACTTATAAAAAGTATAAAAAGAGGTATATTAAATAATATGTATATATATTTTAATACATAGGACAAAGGTAGTATTAAATAATTTATTACACCAATTTCGATTTACACATTTCAATAATATTTCTTAATATGAATATCGGCTTCACTCCAAAAATATAGAATTTCGTTGGATAAGGTTATTATAACTTAAAACAATATAAAAGTTGTTTTATGTTATTCGTATGGTATAAATATAAATATACACATAAATATTATTATATGAATAGGTTTATAAAATATCAAACTATAATATCTTATTAACAACTCAGCTTACTAACTTCTATTCTATATTACTTATTAGTTATTACAGTTCAGCAGTAGGTAGGTGCCTAATAAATTAAAATTAAAATTAATAATAAATTATTTCAATTTTTTACGTAGCAGCTAGTGTACAAATTACTGTTCATCCATTTTTTCGTGCTATTTTGCAATCCATAAATAAATAAATAAATAAATATATTCGAGTTTTTCACACGAGGTATTGCTGGGTGTAAAAAAATAACAAAATGTAATATAGAGCATAAATTAATAATTAGTGAGTTTTAGAAGAGCAAAAAAAAATTTTAATTGTATTAAATCCCCCTAGTTTATCCCTTGGCTATTGATTTATAGCTTATAGGTTCAATTTTCATTTAAAATTTTATTCCTAACACTACTGTAGTTAATCCAAGTATAAACCATTCAAATCACGATTTTTCAACAAAAAACGGGTTTCCCGCCCCTCGCTGTATATTATTACATTTTTTTAATTAACACATGATTAACATGATATTATATTATACTTAAATATTAATTTCATTTTTTTGTCCAAATAGTAAATACACGTGTTTATATAATATGAGTTTATTTTAATTTTTCAATTTTTTTTAATGTATTATTTATGTTTGTAAATTACCATTTTAGTATCTAATGTAAAATGAAATTCATTTCTTTTTTTTCAAGATTTTTCGTAAAATACATTTATGTTATTTTTACTAATTTATGAATAATTCTTCCTTATAAAGTAAATTTCGCAATGAAATTACTTTTGTAATTTATTCAACTTTAATAAATTAGTTATTTCACGTTTTTAATATTTTTTTAAATATTCATTTTAAAATTAAAATATTCTAAATATTATACATGCCATTGTATACACAAATAGGTACCTATTCAAACTTCATAATATAGTAATAAACCGTTTATAAATATAAATATAAAATATAGGTACTATTATACTATATAAAGTGTCAAGTATGTCGTATGATCCATTCATTTGACTCATATTTATTTTAGTATATAAAGTACTTCGTATACTTGTACGTAAAATGTAAATGCCAATAATAAACAATACACGTTACATATACTTGTTGTAATAACTTCAATATATTTTTTTTAATATTTACCATAAATCATAATGTATTATATTTGTTTCAAACGTATACCCTATTTGTACAATTGAAGTTCCGAAATATATCTACTACAAAAGGTAGTAAGCACCCCCTTTGAACACCGAATCAATTGTATATTTTTATTTTTAACACTTTTTTTTTCTACGCGGTGTTACATTATACGTTGTTTGGCGTTCTAAATTCAGTACCTTACTATAGTAATATAGATATAGAAGATACCTCGTGCCTATTATACATAGCATAACTCGTAATGCGCAGAATTTTCTGGAGCAGCACGAGTTCACTTCAAACCGTTTTCTAGTTTTTCCAACCGGAGTCGAGTGTCGGCTCAGAACCACATTATTGTGCTTTATTTCAGGTCTCCTGATCTCAACTTGTTTGTGCACCTACGTATAAAGTAAATCCATTATAGTGGGAAAAATAAAATATAATTCAAATGGTCAGCACGGTTGCACCTGATATTATATTGCTGTACAAATATTGTACAGAACTTTTTGATATTCCATCGCTAGACCTGAAGTGAAAAAAAAAAAAAAACAATAAAACAAAAATGCACATTGACATTTTTTGTCGTTTTTTGGCGGTGCACCTGCAATGAGAAGTCCATGTCCATGTCCACCTATATAATTAGTTATACTTATAACCAAACCAAATTTACCCGTGAGCAGTTGCCAAAATAGTGACGTCACGCGTGTGTTTACCATTGATAATAAATATATGGATAGGCCATGGCTATAACACTGTATGAGGTCGCGTTCTTTTTTGTGGGAGGGAGAAAATATCATATCTTTAAGAATATTGTTCTCTCTCCCATACGGGCGCCCGCAAAGGGGGGTCGGTGGGTGCAATGGCACCCACTGGGATTTTTTAATGAACAAAAAAATCAGTGTATAATAATGTAAATATGTGACTACCTATGTATGTATAACATGAATTTAATTTTGCACCCACTGAGCTGATTTTCTGCGGGATACTATTTAAGGTCGTGTTCAAACTTCAAATAATCGCCGCCCGCCGGCATAATATGAAATATTCCAAATTTCTAACGTGGAATTATAATAATAATATAATATACCTATTGAGACTTTTGAGACCTTTGAGTTTTGAGTAGTTTTTGGCATTATATAATATTTACCATTTTACCCCATAGAACCTCAACATTGATGAGCTTCAATGGCCTATCCATGTCTTTATCATCCATAGTGTTTACTGCTTTGTAGGGCGACAGCGGAGGCCCCCTGACCGTGGAACGAGATTCGGGAAGAAACGTTTTGATCGGCCTGGTGAGTTACGGAGTGACGGGCTGCGCGGTCAAACCGGCTTTTCCCGACCTGTACACCAGAATATCGGAGTACACCAAATGGATCGACGTCGCCACTTCGTAGTGCAGTAACAATAATAATAGTAATAATAATGACAATGATGACGATGATGATGATAGTAATATTAATGACGGTAATAAATTTAACGGAAATCGTACGGTTGTCGAGCACACGAATGTCACAAATGTATATAAAAATTATATTATTCATAAGTCATAACGATTAACGATGAAACGATGGACGACGTCGAATATATTATTATTTCGGCGGACGTCGTCGCAGTCCGAGAACACACTACACACTACACCAGTGAGGGCAGTGTAAGGTCCCTCGCCCATAGGTCTATTATTTTATTAATTATAATAGCATTGTTGTGACTTATGAGTTATCTGTCGTGGACTACGGCAGTATTTTTTTTTTTTTTTTTTTATTAGATGACCCGCGGCAACTAAGGCCATTGGGTGTGGGGTGGGAACTGTTGGTTTTAAGTATTATATTATGCTATACCAGTCATCGAGTCCGTCGTCCTTTGCCCCACAATAATACGAATGACGTACCTACTATATGTTGTATGATTTATTATTTCTGTCCGGACGTGCACGTGTGCCGCCACGATCTGGACGGCACGACGAGATATAATATAATATAGGCACACCTAAACGATGCTTGTTAACGTATTATTAATAATTATTTCTGCAAATTATTCACACCGTACCGATTTCAAAAACAGACAACGTTCGTTCGAAAACGCTTCGCAGCGAATATCGTATTATGCTCGCGTTTAAATTAAAATATCGCGTATTATAACCGCGGTGTATCGATCATTTATTTCCAAGTTTGCGTTATAACAATGTCTCACGGCCTCACGCATTCGAAAACTGATGAAATTAAATTACACCGTACTGCACGTCCGACGAGTGAACATAATATTAACCGTAAAGTTTGACAGCTTGCGATATTTTTCGTAACCCGTAAGTCTGCAAACATTATTATTTTGGAGCATTAACAAAACAACGTATCGAACATTCGAACGTAACATATTGTTACCTGCGCATTGTCATATTGTGCGTGTTGTAAATAATGTTATGCCGAGCAAAATCAATACGTTTCCCCGTTAATCTCTGTTTGTTGTTCAATTAATTATCGAGTAGGGGATACCTATTTCATTAATTTACCCGAGCGTTTTAGACTAGAATGTTGTACGTTTTGTTTTAAATGTTTGAATAACGCGAACCGCTTAATTTGTTTATTATTATTTGTACGCCTATTTTGATAAATAGAACCGCGGATGATGTAATAGTATTATAAGCTAATTATTCGTACTCGAGATAAAAGTTTAATAATATGTATTAGTTTTAATAAATTGTATAATAGATTATATGTATATATATATTATATCGTAATAAACTAATAATATATTGTATGATATTAGTTTTAAAACAATGCTACTAAAGATTAAACACTGTGTACCACATTAGCATTAACTATTAGTAATAGTGAAGTGACTGTCATTTAGTTTAAAAGTTTTTTTTAAATTATAATGTAGTTTAGAGTAAAAAAGTTTGTAGTCTAAGAACAACGTCGAGGAAATGAAATAATTTTTTCCTCGACATCGTTATTCGTGTTAAATAATAAGAATGTTCGTGTAAATCTAAAACCATAAATGTCAACAATTTAAAAATTGTTGTTACAAATGTTTTTAAAATAAAATCATATAATCATATAATAATTATTGTTTAAAAAAGAAGTGTATTTATTATTTAGGGAAAATTATATTCACCAAACCAAGTGACTTATATAGTGTACCTATGGTATTTTATATTTGAAACGAACCTATTAATATTTTATGTTTTAATTAAAACTGACTTCAATGTTTTCTATATTGAAAATGTATTTTTGAAATGGAAAAATGTTCGTCGTTGACATTTCGCGTAGGAGAAATAATTTTAAACGAACAAACAGGAAAACCAAATAAATTGCGAAAGTCAAACACGTCGGCCACATGAATTTGAATAAAGACACGAGCCTTGTATTTTAGTGGCGTGGTTTGCGATGTGATATGTAAATTGTTTTGTTTACAATAGATTAAAATACATTATTAGTGCCACCGAAAATGTGTTCGGCCCCATGTGTTATACGTATTATTATCAAACGCGTTTTCTCCCTCCACACACGGTATTCTCATTTTATTTTCCGCCCACGCACACTGCTCCAATAATTTTCTAACCGAACTTAACTGCTTCTGTTCCCTCTATTTTCTACTACAGCCCGTCACCGACGACTTTAGATAATACGTGTACGAGGTTTTGGTTTTTTTAAAAATAGATTTGAGATTTATAATTATTTATTTCTCCTTTGTCGGATAAATCGATTCATCCCGCTCGATATAGAACAATGTGTGCTCATATACACAGACACACACACACTACCACTTGTAATTACGGAAGATCCTCTTGAATTTCCAAATGGCGTATTTCTGTCTTTGGTTTTCTCGATTTTCGAGAAGTATTATATCATACACTGTGTATTTTTTCAAAACGATGAAAGAACTTCAATTATTTCTAAATGTATTTGTTTTTTCACATAAATCGTGAATTTAATTTAAAGCAAAGCAAAAAATACAGTTATAATAATTTGGTTAGTACCTATACAAGAACAACTCTTAAATCTCAAGTTGGCATACACCTAAATATTAAAGAGATTCTACATGAATGCACCTAACAATTTTGAATTTGTTAAATCTTTGACATGAGCATTTAAAATATTCAGTTTTATGTAATTAACGGTTCTGTCTGTAGCATCATATAACATGTGATCTCAGTTTTAACTTCCCGAGTAAAACTTTTAGACACCCATTACGGCTATAGTGTCCGCATCTTAAGGAAGTTTACTGTAATTGAAATATTTCGCCGTAGTGCGATGTTTGCCATCTAATGTGTTCCATCCAACTAAACCATCATAGCTTCGTCTAACTTGGACTGCTCTCTATAGCAGTGATTTATAATGCAGTTGTGGTTGGATCAGAGAAATTTGGTTTAGGTCATTGTTGTAAGCTCATATTATTACACATACCGGTGAAGTCGTCGTTCGTTGCTTATATTGTGCTTACCAGAGTTTTTATTTAAAGTGTCGCTATGGGTACAATAGTCAATATTATTACATCTTTCACGGTTTCACGCTCGTGAGTAAAATATCAAATTTTTTTTTATGTTTAATGCAATCTGTACATTTTATATAGGTACAAACAATTGTAACTGTTATTATTATTTAATGGTCTATTTATTAGACTTCTTTTGGCAAGTGATAATTCACTAGGGCATTATGCAAATTTACTTGAGCTTGAGGATTACCCGCATTGATATTCCGCGTTAATTAATTTTAAATATAATAGTGCAGTGAGTATAATAATACATCTTAATATTGTTGTGTCTTTTCACGATTAAGTAAGTTAATAATTTATTTACTGACATTCTTAAACGCAAAGTTGGGAATTTAATTAGGTAGGTAAAGGCTTTTTATTTAATAAATAATCAAAACAACTTTTGGAAGTTTTCATAAGTATAATATTACAACTGTAAATTGTTCAGTATTTAACTTTTCAATATCTCAAAAACTAAAAATCTTATAATTGTTTAAGAACATTGATTTAATTTGAATACTTAAGAAAAATTAATTTAGTTTTTACAACCTTTCATAGTAAATTTCAATAATGGACATTTAATTAAAAATGCACCTACTCTCCTATCCAATTATTTGTTTGGTTCTCGATGTCTTGTTTTTTACATTTATTTCATTCAATATGGCATTTAAATAAATGGGAATTCAAAGTTTTATATATTTAAATAACTATAAATGGAGCAAAAACTAAAAAGTATTTATAATTACTTAATATTGGTAGATTTTATTCTTCCTAATCGATTGAATTAATTTTTTTTTTTTTTAAATTATAATCGTAGGTAGGAAATAAGTCCAAAAAAGATTACGAATTCTTGATTTCAGACAGAAATATTGATATTTTGTTTCTATTATAAAACAAATAAATAGTAGCCAGTAGGCGACAATAATGTACAATATCAGAATATTCTCAATCGTGTTCAGCCATTTGTGGGATAACATGGATCTATTTATTCTATTACTTATTAGATAATATACAGAGATACAAAAATATTATGGTGTTGTAATAAACAATAGGTTTAATACATTTGTCGGTACTCCGGTTTAACAATGTACCATACTCGTAAACCTACCTACTTATATTACACAAATGAAAGTTAATTAAAAAAATGTATAATTGTGCAAACCATATTTGTTTGAATTTGTTATATACACCTACGGTATAAACTATAAAATTTACCTACCGTATTAATGTATTATGCTATATAGATATGTATTATGTAATATGTATCATGTGTGTATGTAAAGCACTATAATATCAAGTAGGTATACAATAGCATAACTTTTTTGGTAACCTTCCATATTTTTTTTTTTTTTTAATAAATACCCGGAGGAAGAATGATTTATAGCAGGAACCTACACGCAATTTAAAAGGTTGAAATGGAAACTTTTCCTGCAATGATAAGCCATTAGTCAAAACACTAACCAACTATACCTACCTACCTGCCTATACACGTCCAGAGTAGGTAGTTTTTATTATTATTATTATTTGGTTTTAAAGTCGTTAACGTAAAGCAAAAGCATGTTTTGTTTAATTTCAGACCTTTTATATTAGTACCTATAGGTACGTACTTACATCCCTAATGTGTGTCTACTTAAAAGGAATTACGTTTCAATGTTCAAATCTATATTACTTACGGTGTTAATGTGTGGAAGCTATCATCATTGTGTTACAGTATTTATTATAATACCTTACTATAATACGGGTTGTGTTTTGACTGCATATATAAATACCTCAATCGTCAATTAAATCGATTTAAGCTGTAATACCTCCACAGGGCGTACATATATACATTACAATAACGTTATAATGCTCATAGGTACTCGAAATAGTACCAAGTACCAACCTATTGGTTACAGATTTACGTATTGGTTACCTATATGATTAGCTAGAACGACCATCAGCCGATGATGCGGGGCCTAAAATTTAGATATTTTGCTATT
This sequence comes from Sitobion miscanthi, assembly GCA_008086715.1. Lineage (NCBI taxonomy): Eukaryota > Metazoa > Arthropoda > Insecta > Hemiptera > Aphididae > Sitobion > Sitobion miscanthi. The sequence goes on along the minus strand of CM017800.1, from coordinate 8,453,906 downwards.
GCACGCCTATAATTCTACACCAAAATATTATAAAATAACGAACGTAGACCCAGTAGTGCACGTACCGCATAATATGACTTCATTGCACAGTTGTTTTTGCTATTCGTTAATAATTAGTTATAATAAATACAATCTGAGACAGTCTTCTATGAAAGTCCTCGATACCCATATACGACGTAAGCATTTTAAAATTAAAAACTAAACAGCTCGGGTTCATGTACTTATTATTATATTATCCAGAAGTCGGTTTTATTTGTAATGTTAAGGATTTCAAACGAATACGATATGCTAATTAGTAATTTTCAATAATCAATGTTGAATATTCATCGAATAAAAATTTATAAAAGCCGAAAATAGCACTGAACACAATTTTAAGCCCTGTTATGATGAACAATATTATGAATGATTAGTATTTTACAGAAACTCACTGAATAGGTACGAATTATAATTACTTTGAACAATGTACTATATATAATTTTATATCGTATATCTTGCAGCATAGGTACTCAGCAAGTGCCCCATTTCGACGAAGGAAATATGATTGTTACTGCATTATGGACAACAATGAACTATAATGATCGATCTACCTACTCGGAAGTGATAAATACGCACGGACTTCTACAATAATTATGGGGTTTGGTAAGTTTACAAACGAAACGTGGCGGGTAAACGTCATTTTCAACAAGAAGAAAAATCCCCCGTACCCCCGCGGTCAAAAATACACCCTTAGTCCGTACGCAAGTATAGGCACCCACACGGAAATAAAATGAAATGCTTTACTATCTGTGCAAGTGAAGTATATAACATAATAACGAAATATAACATTGTAAGAAAATCTATACGCTGCCCGGACGTAGGTAACCATCTGCATTAGGTAGGTTTGACTATATTATTATAATACGAAGTAGTACGCGGACGAACCATTTCGTTTGTAGTTCAACGTCGTCAAGCTTTTGATTTAAAGCGTTTTTTTTTTGGAGCACAAAACGGGCAAATTTCAACCTCGCCGACTACACACGTTTGAGACGTCGGTCTCGAGTCAGAATACGAATAATCGGGAACGAAATTTGTTTTTGCATTTTGTCGTTTTCGTACGGGAACATATTTTTGCGTGATAACGTATAGGTATGGGTGGTATAGGTACCTAGTTCGAGTTTTTTTTCACGCTGTAAAATCTCACGTGATCGCGTATTTTTTTCGCGCAGAATCGTACACAATGATACGTATGTGGGCGATCTTTAAGTGCGCACGAGAGAAACTTAAACTTTCGACCGGCAACATTAGCTCGCGCGTGCGTGAATAGGGGACAATAATTATTAAGGGTGAGTGTAAGTTCCCTCACGAGACATGCAGGTACGTAACAGGTAAAAAATCATCCATACGTAATATATATAGTGCCTAATTATCCCCTATAAGTACGCGTGCGCGCGCACGCAAGAGCGGACATTTTCTATAGTCAACACCCTTCACGGGAATAAATTATTTGCACTCGACACAGAGATAATATTATCGAAATACGGTTCCGAAAAAATTCGATATAGTTTTTTTTTTACTCGTTCAATTTTCGTATTGTAATGAATCCAGGAAGACAAAAACCCCTATGACCAACAAACACTAAACATTCAATGATTATGCTCTATTCCAAATTTCCCGTTGTTCTAAACACTATCAGAACTAATATTGATATTATTTATTAATCAATAATTTTGTAACACTTTTTCGGTGTTTTCAACATATCATTGTCTTGCTTTAAATAAGCTGTATATAGTTATTCATTATTCATTTTTGTACTTTTATATCATATTATTTAACAACGATGGGTATACATACATATAAAATAGGAAAATAGACAGTGGTATACTAAACATATTGTACCTAGTAGGTAAGTTACCTAAGGTACCTAAGTTAGGTTGGTACATTTGCACCCAATTTATTATACTTCTTAGTACTGACTATATATTTAGGTATTTTATTAATCAATTATAAAGAAAAAAAATTACATCTCATACAATATGACATTAAAAATGACTAATAAAGAATAATAAACTAATTTAATTTAATTTTTTCCGCTTTTCTTCCCGAGATCCATTTTTTATACGAATTGCGTTTCGATAATATTAACAACTACACTAATTGCGTCCGATGTAAATACATTATTTATCATTCAACTTAATGTATGAATTACATGTTTTTTGCAACACTTCCAACGCTGCACAACTATCATTTATTAAAAAAAAAAAAAATTACAATCGTTTATACAAATTAATGTTTTGTTTTTTTCACTACTTACAACATCAATCGCAATGAAACTCATGTCTTAATTTTTTAGAATAAATTACAAACAGAACAGTGAGCGATGACACTCGCAATCGAAACACATACTAATCGTATACATTTATTTCATAAGACGTACCATTATTGATTCAGATGATCATATAGGTATATAACCTAACCTATATATATCAGATAATCGTATGCAGCCTTTTTTTTTTCCCCCAATACCATTGTAAACTTGTGATAGTCGTCTAATGTCGCACGGTGCGCATTTTATGCGATTCAATTTTTTAAAATTTTTTTTTTTGCAATTCGAAAAATCAATAGGTGTGGTTTACACGATTCACTGGAGACGCCATACAGATAGGTCATGACAAATGCGGCGTACCAAGTTGTTGGACTGTTTCGCGTAGGTTAAAACATATTACACATTTACACTCACCTCCGTTGAAGTATTTCTCGTCTCGGGCAATATACGTTTTCCAAGCTTACCCACGGGTTACTGTGGGATAGGTTTCTATCGAGCATACACATAATGTGTTGTAATACCGCAGCGACCGTACTTTTTCAACCCACATACTCGGGACGAACAATATTACGTATATTTCGATAAGCAACAGTGTCGTCAAAACATAATACAACTATAGAGTCGTATATAGGGAAACCAATGTACGAGTTTCAAATCAGCAATCGATGTGTGAATATTATTATTGTATATCGAGCGATGCTTAAACGAAATGGCGGGTTGTTTTCGTTTTAAATATTCAAACGTTTTTGAGTGAAATTCGTTTTTTTTTTTTAAGCTTTCTTTCTCTTTATTCGTATTATTATTTTTCAAAAAAAAAAAAGACAAATACAAAACAGACATAACGACGAGTAACGCAAAGAGGAGGGACGTTCGACGAAATCACATTAGGTTATCCACGCAAACCAAATACGTTTATAAGTCCCAGGCCACCGCCGAAATGTCGTAAAACAATAATGATTGCGCATTACACACAACTCCCCGTAGTACTAAAATATTGATGTGCTTTTTTATTTTCTGTAGTGACCAGAAATTATTTTCGTCGCGTAAAAAAATAACGTCGAAAATAATACTGTCGTTTTGTGAATGTATAATAATAATATTTATTATGATTTACCATTTTACCGTAAGATTCGATGGGCATATAACTGGTACAAGAATTCCGACTCTTAAACCTTTGTAATGACCAAACATAGATCAACACTCTAAATATAGAAGTCCTCGCTATAAGCGAAGTTTGCAGTATGTACTTCAAAATCCACCCTCTGGGCCTATTGTGGGCGCCAGCTTGTCCTGCAACTAAAATATAAAAACCCAAACTAACCAAAGCAAGTTATCCATATTGCGAACAAGTCAGACACGGGCAGATGCACTGCAATGATACCGGCGTCATGATTTAGGAGGAGGGAGTTTGTTTTTATAGCACATTTTATACTCATTCGGTTATCCCTTGTTAAAAACGATCCATCACTCAAATTGTTTTTAATTAGAGAAAAATTTTGTTTTTCTCGTAATGTATAATATACTTCTTACTAAAACCCACCACGACCTTTATAGTTAGTTCGTTTTAGTAATATAGCTTATTTACATAGATAGGTTAGGTACTCACGTGATACGGAGACGGAGTCTTATCATTCATAATTCATGTAATAATGAATACAGGATCATAAAATTAATATGGGTACCTACTTTCTACGTGGAAATTATTAATTTCCACGCAGAAGAATGTTTACAGTTATTAATTTAAGAAAATAAACATTTCAGCTCTAGTATCAAACAGCGGACATCAATATAGGATGTTTACGGGAAAATAATGTTTACGGGAAAAAAATACAACACATATTTACCGTAACAACAAAATGCATTTTTATTTCTGTACCAATTCCATTTATCTTGGACATAATAATTTCCCTTTAATAAAAACTTAAAAGACAAAACAATTATAAAGTTACACCTTAAATTATACTGAGTAAAGATCTTAACGTCGTTTTTATGTAGGAGTGTTTTAGCTTTGAATTTTTTAGCAGCTACTTATAGCCTACATATTACATTATATAGGACAAACAATGTATACAATAAAATTATATAGTTCATTAAATTTAAATATCACATTTTCTTTGTTTTAAACGTGTGAAAATGAGTTATGGAATGATATAATGAATAATGAATGGTAAGTATACATAAAAAATAAAGTATAACAAAAAAAAAAAATCACAAGGTCGTGAAAATGGTAAAGTATATCACGTATATCCATGTGCATCGTCATGTGTATACATTCACATAATATACAATATATATATTTATTTAATGTGTGATATGTTCGTTTAACGGTAAAATAATCTAAATCTGTTTTATTTTTTTTCATTGATTGCTGAAAAAATGTGTTTCACGACAAAAATCAAAACATAATATTCATATTTATTTATTTTACTTCAATTTTCATAAGTCACCGATTTGTTTTTATTATATTTTAACATTAAAACACTTCTACGAAGATATACGTTTCAGTAGATATTGTATACTATTAAAACTATGTTCATAAATTAATTTTATACATTATGCTATTTTGAAAATATCATCCTGTATTTGAACTCATTATGTGGCTTCTATTATAGCTCTATATAAATATAAATATAACGTTAATCATAACTTTCTATTTTACTACAATCCCCATTAAAATATTAAAATTAAAACTCCTAATCCTGAGTTTAACAACCGACGTTAATTATTCTTTGTTAATATCACTAACCTTAATACATGGAAGTATAATATAATGACGAGGCCACATATTATATAGGTACTTAGGTATAAGTTAAATTTAGTTAAATTTTTAAATATAATATTCTAAAAATGGGTATACATCAAACAATTTTACTTTATTTTGAGATTTGATACTCGGATCGAGCAATTATTTTTAGTGTCGCTGAGATCGAGTTCATAACCAATATTATTATTATTTTGTTTTTTTTTTTTCATTTTGGACGATGGCAAATATGTTACCCGATGATAATTTACACTAGCTAGTCCGTAAAATAAAAAAAAAATGATGATAAAATAATTATTGACCATTAAATAACGGTTATTTCAGGACGGATTTTAGACTAAAGGTTTATGAAAAGTTTTCTATAAATACACACACGTAAACGAACTGATTAAAATTTAATGCAGACAATGTGTAGTATAACCATTCAGACATCCAAAAATAGTGTATTACATAGTGTGTAACGAGATTGAAATCACCAGATCATATTTTGTCACCAATAATAGAGTAGAAAAAAAATGCGTAAGTTGTCTTTTGCACGTTATCATAATTATATTACTTATGTACCTAATATAATAAAGTGTATATGCACGGTACGCTGAAATAATATTTTAGGTATTGAACAGTTTTCTATCACCCTATATCTATGAAATATATTTATATGTACGAATAATAATAATTAAAAAGCACCAATGCAATTCACATCAATTTATAATAAACATAACTATTATATCACATTATCCCGTAGAAAAAAAAAAAGAAATCAAATCATTTCGGGCCACGGATGTGACGAAAATAATTACGTTTTGGTTTACGGTATTTAACTATACGACTTGTTGGGATCTGTTGAGCAAATATGACTTTCAAACAATAAAAAACGTTTTTTTTTTCTTCCTCCATCAAGCTGAATGGTATTATGGTTTGTGTCGGGGGACAAGTTTATTGATGATAATATTATTTTGTAACGAAACGAAAACAAACAAAATACGAAAGTTCACTACCTCCAATAATGTAAAGATTCTTACTCGCGTTTAGTCCTTACAAAGTATATTCTATAATATAATATATATATACACACACCTACATGGGATAAGTGCATTTACCGATTTACGTGTACGGGGAGGAGCCCCTCCCCTCGAAGTTATCCTATCATAATTTAATATTATATTTATACGATTCGTGTAATAACGAATGGCTATTGAGCCGTCCCGAGAATATTATACCCTGTTCAAAAAAAAAAAAAAAAAAACGTATATCACTTACGCAAGTCCTCTGATTTTTGCACACAAGTTTTCGAAGGGACGAAGAGGTAGGCACGGCTAAAATAATAATAATCAGAGGAAAATGTACGAGCGTCGGATGAATGTTTGTAAAACTATAATAATGTATTATTTGTTGTGCTCATTAGTTCGTATATTGTTGTATTATTGACTCAGTCTTATGCGCACGCTGCGAACTCGACAAGATGAACTACCTACTGCGACGGACTGAACTCCATAGAATAGGATTTATTTATGAATATGATAATAATTATTACTCGTGTGCGACGACGTACCAACCAGATGTCATAATGCAGAAACGGTTTGTTGAACGGAGGGCGGGCGGGACTGAAAGATGTTTTAAAAAAATAAATAATTTTGTGTACTATCTAAAATGTCCATAGAATACTCTGATAGCTGTTCCAATAGTAGGTATACGGAAATGAAAACTATAAAACCATATATATATATATAACAACTTATTGGAAACGCGGTTTTCCACCCCACACGTTTCCTAGTGAAAAACGTATTTCAGCGAATAACAAACAGACTCATTAATTTTTATCCACTTTTGGTCCACTTATTAAATCTGCTAGCGTATTCAACATTAAACGTAAGCTATACGACCCCTACGAAAAACCACCTGACACATTCTAATAATAATAATAATAATAATAATAACAATCAATAATAATTGTGTACCTACCTAATCAATTAATTTACCTATGGTTCAGTATACTTTTCTTATAATATCATATTATTATGGTTGTTGTCGCAGGCTAATGAAACAAACAAATCATAACAGTTTATTTTTTTATAAATCATTAGTAATTAGGTACTATGGAAAAAAAAGACATTCAAAGGTCGTTGTACCCGTGTACAATATAGGCATGATGTATGATGGGATAGTATAATGTTTTTGTATAAGGCACACATGAACAATGAATGTATATAATAATATAATGTTATACCTTTGTATGAATCAATATAAACGACTGTGGTAAGTAAATCCCGTCGCCAATTTCGACGTCCACGCGAATCTCGGTCCTCGGACTGTTTGCGTTGATGATTTAAAATTTAAAATTTAAACAAATACAATAATAATAATAATAATAATAATAACGACCGAAAAAAAGAACTCGCCCACAAAAAAAAAAATCGTCGTCGTCGGATGACGTCCACCCGTTTCATTTGATATATTATTATAATGTACACACACACACACAACACACGGTGAGTGGTGATGTCAGTTAAGGGTGGTAAGGGGGTAGTAATGGATGGGTGTTGTGGATGGGTCGAGGAAGAAGCAACAGTACAAATAATAGTAATAATAATAATAATAATATAATAATAATAACAATCAATAATAATTGTGTACCTACCTAATCAATTAATTTACCTATGGTTCAGTATACTTTTCTTATAATATCATATTATTATGGTTGTTGTCGCAGGCTAATGAAACAAACAAATCATAACAGTTTATTTTTTTATAAATCATTAGTAATTAGGTACTATGGAAAAACAAAACATTCAATGGTCGTTGTACCCGTGTACAATATAGGCATGATGTATGATGGGATAGTATAATGTTTTTGTATAAGGCACACATGAACAATGAATGTATATAATAATATAATGTTATACCTTTGTATGAATCAATATAAATGACTGTGGTAAGTAAATCCCGTCGCCAATTTCGACGTCCACGCGAATCTCGGTCCTCGGACTGTTTGCGTTGATGATTTAAAATTTAAAATTTAAACAAATACAATAATAATAATAATAATAATAATAATAATAATAACGACCGAAAAAAAGAACTCGCCCACAAAAAAAAAAATCGTCGTCATCGGATGACGTCCACCCGTTTCATTTGATATATTATTATAATGTACACACACACACACACAACACACGGTGAGTGGTGATGTCAGTTAAGGGTGGTAAGGGGGTAGTAATGGATGGGTGTTGTGGATGGGTCGAGGAAGAAGCAACAGTACAAATAATAGTAATAATAATAATAATAATAATAAAATGAAAAATAATTATATGAATATGAAAATTACGTAGAAGGCGAGTTATTGTAATACTTAGACTATATTGTGTAATATGTTTTAGAACATAACGGACTCAGAACGCGCGGGCCCGCTTGGTCTCCTCGTCGACGATCCGCTGCTGCATAAGGTAATTGGCCATCGCTATGCCGCTGGCCGATCCGCATATGGTCACCTTCCGGTTGGTGGTGCCCGGCGCGTACACGCCCTTCTTGGATATGTGGATGGTGACGCCGCTCATCTGCTGGATCTCCACCAGTGACCGGCCACCGGGGCCGATGATGGCGCCCACGATCGACTCCGGCACGTCCATCTCCCGCTTGACCGATTGCTGGTCGTCGGCAGTCATCTCGTACAGCGCGGCCGCGGCAGCCGCAGCGGCCGCTGCCGCTGCGTTGGTCGTCGGTCCCATCGCCTTGGGTGTCGATGCGGCTGCGGCCGCGGCCGCCGCTGCCGCCGCCACGCCCAGCCCGTATGAGTTGGCGTTGGACAGCGACGGGCTGGCCGCGTTCTGCGACAGGATCGCGTTGATGGATATGGCGCCGCCAGCCAGGCCCAGATCGAACAGGTCGTTGGTCACAGTGCTCAGGAGTCCCGTGCCGTTGTGGTGTGCTACCGACGGGGCCGGTTGCAGGATGCTGGTCTGGTTGATCAGGCCGATTATACTATTCGGGCTAAGTACATTGTGCCTGCGGATAACATGAAAAAAAAAGACAGTCAGTGACGGATTTATACCGAGTCCCGTAGACGCAATTAGGGGAGTGGGGGTCTTAGCCCCCCGGCTTTTTAATCATATTTTAGTTTAAAATATAAATTATCAAGGTCTATACTGCTGATACAATTCTAGCCCCTCTGCAGGAAAATGCCCTTGGTTGCTCTATGGTCCTACTTAGGAGGGAGTGGCTAAGCGGTCTCGGATCCCGACAAAATTACGGCTTCCATATTACTACAATACAGTAGTATACGATTTATTTATATCGATCAACATCAAATAATAAAATTACTAATAACTAATAAGTAATAGGTAGACTATAGACGTATAGTATAATAATTTATTTTTAATCTTAAAATATAAAAACGTAATAGCAAAAAAATTTAAAAAACCTATCTATAAAAATGAATTTATGCAAGGCGCATCACCAAAAAATTAGCCTTGTGAAATTTCCAAGAAAATTTCATTTTACAATTTCAAAGTAGTGAAATCGTAGTAGTGTGAAAATAGTCCCCAGTCCCCCCCATCCATAAATGTCAAAATAATATAGTAATATGTTGAACAATTATTTTTGATTTTCTTTGAAATGTATAAACAATAATATACTGTCTTTTTTGTGCACGTAAACGAAGAGTATACAAACATAATAGTAATGCATAAAAGTCTAATTCGCATCGCACTAATCTGCTGATAATATGTTAGATGATAAGTACCCTCCCCCCAAAAAAATTTTGAAAACGACTGCCGCACCAGACATGCCGCATGTTTGACCCGTTACTATAATTGCTTTGGAGTGGTACAACGAAAAAATAACTATATATTATGAGGTTTTGCGAAATTATGAAAAAGGTGGTCGGTTGCGCACTTGGGCAAGTTGGGAATGATTAATATTTATTTATTATAATAGTGTATATTTCTATGATATTATATTATTGACTATTGTTATTAACTTTTGAGTCAATACCACCTTACCGTAGAACAATAGGAATGGATTGATGTGTATTATGAAGGCAAAAATGTAATTAAATCTAAATTTGTATGCCATTGCGTATAGTAGTATTTATAACGTCTGTAAAATTGTTACGTCCCCACAAATAATGTTTAGTTTGGATTCAATCATAAATTGTTGTACCTATACGATAAAAACGATTCAGAGCGGAGACGGTTATATGTTATATTTTATTGACATTTCAAAACAAATTAACTATTGAAATTGTATTTCACATTTGTTATAAAAAAAACTTTACTGCTTGTTTTTCAATCATACATAAACTGACATTGAAATCTCGTGAATAAGTTTTAGGTACCGGGTATACATCATTTTTGTTATACGGTTATTATTTCTGTGGCTCCTTATTTCACGAGATTATTTATTAGTCAAATCCTTTGGAGTATATATTACGCCATTGGTCGCATCTTGGGCTTTCCCACTAAATTGGTTGAAAATATCAAATAAACATTATTTTATTGTTTATAGATCATATTTATAAAACCTAATGTAAAAAAGATAAAGTGATGATCAATCAAATTTGAAGATGGTCGAGTTGTACAAACGTGATAAGTCGCGTACCTATTGGTCGATATGACCGAAATTATAATGATTTATGGGTTGACCATCATCAAAGATGGCTTTTATTTTATCGTGTGAACGATTTTACAAATACATTTCAAATCGTATTTAATTAATTAATTATTAGGACCCGAATTATTATATCAATCAATGGCGGCTGTTTCGTCCTCAGCGTGACCAACGGCAGACGTCCGATGGGACTTATCCAACAATAATGCGTAGTTGGTCTACCAAGCTTAACCCAAAATCGTTCGATACCGGTTTGAACAAAAGCTCCAGAAAATATTTGGACCATAATAAAATATACAAGGCGATTTTTTTTAGCATTCTCACCCTATTTTTGTGCGTAAATTATACATAAATGCATATTATAATTCTGATTTTTGGAATTTTTAAATACCCTTGAAGAGTGAAGAACTGAAGACCATGTTTATGAATAAGTACTTAAAATTTTTTTTACTAATTAAGAATAGTCTTGTAACAATGCAAACTTCTACTTTTCAAATAGAAACCCCTTTTTTTTCTTGAAATTTTTCAACGGATATTTTTTTTGTGAATTTTTATGTATCTAAATCAAAAATCGAACGAGTAATTTTTGATATAACTTAGTGTACTAAGGATAATATGTCTAAGGTTGGTAATGGATTAAATAGATGGGGGCTTAGATGATTTGAAAATGTTCATAATTACTATAAATCTATCAGTATCTAGGTATAAATAATTTGTAAAAATTATCGAAGTACAATGAATAATATATCAAATATTACATACTATATTTTTGTAAAATCTTTTTTAAGGATTATTATTCTTAGGAGGTTTTCATTTGAAAAATAAAATTTTATATCAATACAGCTAAATAAATAGGTATAAATATAAATAGGTAGGTAGTATAACAAACATCAGGAATTTGAATATATGGTATTTAGCCATAGCTGGTACTTATCATCCTGCAAGTCATCCATTGCCCGAGAATTACCTATAGTTGCTGCAGAAAATGTATGGGAACACAGTGTTTTTGTTTTACAAAAATGCACGTCAAAAACCACGGTCGCAAACATTTCCAACAATGAGTAACGACCAACGACATTGTTGCACAGGTACAAATATATAGGTATATCTATTTGTACTTAAAAATGAATATACGTTTGTATGGGGCTTATAGACTTGGTAACTATACTAAGCTAGTTGCACTAAATTATGCACATATATTTCTTCAGACTCGGGGAGTGTTATTTGCTTAGTTTTTCAACCACTATAGATTGGTAAAGGGTGGTTTGCACAAAAATTTTATTTCAACACATGAAAATCAAAAATTATAGTAAAGAAAGATGGGTAAGCAGATTTTGCTCTACTGTACAGTAGGTTACAAGTGGGTCTCTGTAATGGATGGTGTTAAATTTGAATTTAATGATGTAATATCATTGTATAAGAAAAACGATTCTGAGCGAAAATGGTCAGTCAGCCTATGATATTACCAAGTATATTCGATGATATTATTGTGAATAAAGTAATTTATATATTTACTTATTTACGTGGAACCTTGTTCAATCCTTAGCTATAAAAGTTGAACATTTTATAAATTTTTAACTTCAAAATAATTATCAAATTATAAATTTGATAAATTTTGTCAAAATTTGAACTTTAAATGCTTATAAAAAAAATTGTGCCTTTGTATTTTTAATATTTTTCAACTGCTATTAGAACGAAATATAAGGAGCCTTATATTAAATTTCCACGCTTTTTTACCCAACAAATAAAATTTTATTGATATTTACAGAAAAAAAAACTAAAAAGAGCCAAATCATTTTCAAAATTTTACCGTGCATAGAAAGTGCTAATATAAATATTCGGTGAAATTTTCAAGTATCTACAGTCATTCGTTTTTTAATTACAACAATATAAGAAAACCGTTACATGAGAAATCGAGTGAATATCAGCGTTCAAAGCATTTATCAAGTACTCTATATTCAATCCTGTGATGGTTTGCCCATCTTGGTCAAATTAGTTTACAAAGCGTGGCACACCGATTCCGATTTATCCGTGAACTATAATGTACCTATATATACACTAAAATCGAGATACACTGTGATATAACATTGTATTTTATGTTGATTTATATTTTCCCGGGCGATTTCTGGTTATACAGATAGTAATTTAATAAATATATATTATCACCCCACGTCCCCATGTATAGTTTCGTATTGGAAAACATCCCTTTAAAATATTACACGTGTAGACTGCCACAGTTTTTTTTTAACGGCTTACCCCTCTTGAATAATATCAACTTGTGAAAACGATTATTTTGTTTTATAACTATACATAAATTCCCGCACGTCTCTACCTGACTTACAATATGATTATAATATACAGACAAACACAGTAGAAATTGATTAATACGACATCAAAGGCACCGCGTGTAGTTAGTTGTGCAATAACCGATAAAGGTTGTACAAAACAATAGACAAAAACCCGTAGAAAATTCAACTGGGAATTTAGATTTAGTGCGTATTAACCAATATGACGTGTTCGCCGATGACGTATTGAACGATTCAACATGTTTATAGTAGTATATTATATTTTAATATTAAAGCATATAGTGCAAGGTCGTCACAGAGATCACCAATTATAATGATTTTGGAGGGCCAAATTAGGAATTTAGGAAGTTTTCGGGTGGTATTAAAATGTAGGAAATGCGCATGTTAACGCATAAAAAGTTCATATGATTCACCATAAAAAAAAATAATAAATATCGGACACGTTTGGTGACCCAGGGTCAAATGTTTACGATAATGATTAGGGCTGTTATGTGAGTAATACTATAGTGAATCTATCGTAAATCATTTTGATAGGAATCATCCAATCAATTTGACCCCGGAAATCGGTATACCACTGTATCCCGTCAAATCTGCACAAATTCGGTTAACGTCTAATGCCATTTCGGGTAGAAATACGATTGCGTTTACGGTGCTTATCTCAGCTACAGTGTCATAACACGATTCCGTATACTCACGTTGAATTAATTAATTTTTTGCGATGTTGACAAATTTTACTAATTTTACAATGGTTTATAGATAGCAAAATACAATACATTTATAATAATACGTGATTATTGATTATACTCGGCATTCGGGTAACCATCAAACGTTTTTTAAATTAAATTACAATGATTTTTTTTTTTTTTTGTAAGAACTATTATAATGTTTGTACGTGCTAAATAATTACGTTTACTAATATGAGACTGTTATTATACTAAGTAAACCGTAAAATCAAAATCATTTAATTTTAACCATTAAGACCGTAAGTGGCAAGTTGTTTTTTATGTGCTGACTCAATAACATTTACAATCTGATCGTGTTATTTTGAAAATAGTATAATTACATTATATTTTACAACCTTGGGGCGTATATTTTCGTACTCAATCGTGTCGCATTTAAGGGATTCCTTTGTTAATGCGATTCCTGATATATATAAGCAAACGTGTGTCTAAAAAGGTAAATCGTATATGTATAAACAATCGGGTTCTACCCTTCGGCTTTCCGGAATTCGGGAATTTTTAAAAAACCTTCAAGCTCCAATATATTTTACGCGCATGAAGGTAAGTGCATTCCACACGAGAGAATTCGGATTACACCACGTCCGTTGTTTGAATTCAACGCGTATTATTGTCACTTAGGTGTTTGAATTATTAGTTTTTATTTATAAATAAAATATGCATAATTAAATTTGCTTTCGCAACACTTTACAGTCGAAAAGACACCGTCTGCACATTAATTATCACTAGATACCTAAATATATCATATATTATGTATATTATTATGTGTGCTGCTTTCTGTCTCGTGCAGTTTAGTGCGTCGTATAACGAAGTTCGCGACGTGTATCACACATGTCGTAACTTCCGAAAAGTTACCTTCTCGTGTGATTTTAGACGACATAGTAGGTCGTCAAGATATTATTTTATTTATGAAATATTAACGTGCCGCGTGTAATTTTGATATTTATGCTCATTTTGTAAATTGTTACGTAATAATATTTTTAATGTCAACTATCACTGAATTGTGTTATATGTAATTGTAGTTTTGGTTAATTAGAGGTGTGTAACCGGATTTGAATCAAACCCAATTATTCCGATTTTCTCATAAGTTAAAATACTTTTTTGAAGTGAACTTATCTATACAATAAATTTTTAACTGCTGAAATGATATACATAGATTGTTAAAAAACATAAGCAAAAAATAATAAAGTGACTTGGCATTTGGCAATGAAACAATGGTCGTAGGGTTCTATTTTACAAAATTACAAGTATACAATTGAAAGCCATTGTATTCTAACTACTCTGACTTTTGAAACGAAAATGAGTTATTTATTGTGAATGGTACGAAATGTAATTCTGTTCATTTTAACAATCACAAAAACTCCTTGAATATGCTTCGTTTTTCTTAGAATGTATATGATGTGAATGGATATATTTTATAATATAGATACAGCAGTACTGATAAAAATTAGTTAGTATATGATAAAACAAAATACGTGTGTATATAATATATTAGTAATTAGTTGAAGTTAGATATGATAATCGATAGTTATACTTGATATTTCAAAGTTAAGTCACCTACTAGGCCAGTGGCGTATTTAAGGGGAGGGATCAAGGGGATCAATCTCTCATTGGCTGTATATAATATGCAAAAGTTTTAGGAGACCTAACTTAAGGCCTCAAACTTTAAAGAGGGGGGAGGGGCTACTGGATAAAATCATATCTCACCCCCCAAGACAAAACCTTAAGTATCCCACTGTACTAGGAAATCTGTCAATCTTCATTTATTCATAAATAAGTCTATTAAACATTAATGTAAAAAATGAGTTATTCTAAATCCAATATGCCTACCTAAAATGTTTCATATATAATATGAAAGCACCGAATTATTTGTATGAAAATTTAACAATTTTTCGTAATTGTCTCTCGACACATTTAATTATTTTTCAAGCTAGTCAAGATTAGTTTTATCGAAATATCATATTTGACTTGCTACATTAGAGTATCTTATTGCATAAGTTATGCATCAAATTGCCTGTAGAAATAGACGTCGTGAACAAGATTTATTATAATAATAAATTTATTTTTTTATCAAAATCGAATAATAACTGTGGATCTAAACAGGAGCTATTTTAAATTCATGTTGTTTTAAATAATAATAACTATTAGCGAATATTCCAGCCAAATGGAATGTCCTACACGGTTGACTCCACAAAGGATTCTTTGAAAAGTTCACATGTGACAGGCCTGAACTCAAAGCCTCTTTATTCAAACTAACAATAAGTACTGAATACCGCCAATACCTATTTATGATATTATATATTATGTAATTGATGTGTATAAATAATGATGTCAGGCAATGAGGGACATCACATTTTATCATAGACAGCAAAACATCATTCAATATGAAGAAATGCATATTTCAGCAAGGAAATATTAATTACAATTATAGTACCTTAATTAAATTATCAAATTTCATGTAAATACAATTAATATAATAACTTAATTAAAATAATAATTTAATTAAAATATCTGATTAGAGCACCTAATCAGATAAACCTAGATTAACCTTAAGCTGAGATCATAGTTCAATAATTTAAAATAAATAAATCGTAAGATTCGTATTATAAATTACTTTGTGAATATTAGAGTCCAATAATCAGGTGCGATATACCTACCGATATCATATTAGAAACAATATAATTTACTGCTAATAATAATAATAATAATAATAATAATAATATAATAATAATAAGTAATAACTAAACTACTAACTAGCTAAAACAAATTACATATTTATGTATATTGTAAAGTGTTACATAATACATTACCATATTATTCTATATAACATACTCCATTAATTTTCTCAAAATATATTTGTTATTTTAATAAAACAAAAAAAAAATTGTTTTCTTAGCAAACGCACATACATACTTACAACATTTTTGTAAAAAAAAAACAAATTGTTTTTTTATTACTTAAAGTGATTTTTTCTAAGAAAATTAATGTAGCAGAATAAATAAACGACATTCTATGAAAAACATTCTTAGCGTTTTAAAAATTCGAAATGCGTTCCGTTTAAATACGGGAGTTTGTGCGCAATATGTAGGTAATAAAAACGCGTAATTAAATGTTATTAATATGTTTCTCTTACTTGGCTAACGTCAAAAAGGCGACGGCTATTTCGTTGACTGCGGATTCTGGATATCCACTGGACCTTAATAACGGCTTTACGTTGTCTAAGAATTTGTTCGTGAATATACCATTACTGACATCCTGTGTGGACAACGACGTGGTATTTAAGTTGTAGCTGGTCTGGTTGTTGGCTGAAACGTACAACGGACACATGGTTAGCCGACGTGACCGCTAACACGGTATAGTATAAGCACCTAGCTACGCGGGGGGCGTATACAAAGGGGGTATGTGGAGGGTGGTCTGAGGCCTTTTTTTTCATTTTTAAATGATCTTGCTCTGATGGAAGTACATACAGAAATACCCTATTATCCTATTAGTGCCTTCTGAAGGAGTAATTGTTGACGAATCGGCCAAAAAATAAAAGGAAATTAAATTTTATAATTTAATTGCACGGCGTAGGTATTTAATCATATGGACGCCTTTTTTTTTCGTAATCGGCGATAGATTAGACTTTTTTCCACAGATCTGACCTTGGCGGGGGTTATGAGAGGGGCTCGTACGAAAGCCGCGCATGCTCAATTTCAGCGTTGCCCGATGCAATCATTGTAAATAAAAATAACGAAATGGTTATATTTCGATAAATAATATTATAATAATATATAATAAATACGTACAGCAATTGGTGGTGGCCAGGGCGTACGGCGATCCCGTCGGATTGAAATTCGCCACGGGGCCATTGACGTCGGCGTAACTCAAATTCGGACAGGACGCGCTCAACGGGTCTTCGATTATTTTGTTTAATATGCACAAGCATACTTTTTTGTTTCCTTCCGTGTTACCTGCAATGAAATAATAACTCGTTTTCAAAAAAAAACACACAACAAATACGCCATGTCGTACTCCGCAGTAGAGCCGGTAGACCTATATAGGTGCATCGTTGTTTATCCATTATTGTAAAGTATTTTACCTTTTAGTAAAAGTGTCGTAGAGTATGGGTGTGGAACGACTTTTTTAAAATACTATTACCATCATGTATTTGAATTTTATTTCGAAAACCTATTAAGTATATACATATATTGATAGTAGTGAATATTAATCTGTATGATATACTTTTCTAATTTCTGTCCTCGGCTCGGGTGATTCGTTTTATACGATATTATGTTATTTGACTTTATTAATTTTAAATCAAGTATGTTAACTGGAATAAAAAAATCTGAATTTTGAAAACTTCAAGAGCTCGTGGTAAGTAGGAAAATAGTAAAAATGTAACTCGGTAATAATGAGTAAATGGGTAATTAAGTGAGTAGGTTCGATCTTCGATGTCCAAGCTGTATAATGATTTTAATCTAGACAAACGTCGGGGTGATCAGCCATAAAAATTATTTTTTAACGTTGCCGTGAGAGCTAGAAAGTTGGTCGATGTCTCATAAAAAAGTGCTTGTCAAGTAGATACAAAATGTGAAATTTAAAAATTAATTCACCTTTTAACCGTTAAAAAAAATGGTCAATTTCAGCTAAAATTTTGTTTAGCAACGCAGATCTCCGAAACCGAAGAACGGATTTTGTTGTCTAGGGTGTTGTAAAAATCGCATTGTCTAGGATAGTTGCAGTCCTGAAGAGTTATATTTCATAGCTTATTCATTACAGACCTTTAAAATTGTCCATCATAAAAATACACACACATATTGTAGATAAGAACTATGAGTAGGTACCAAAGGAAAAAATTCCTATAAAATGTTCGTATAAAATTTTAAGATGTTTAAAAAGTACGCGGTGAGTTCCATAAGTATAGTTAAGCTAAAGTATTAAAAAGGGTTAACATTTTAAAAACGGACCACTAAAATGTTGTATACTAGAAAATAATATGCTTTCCAGTTCAGAAAAGTTTCCATTTCGAGTACTGCCTAAAGTGCAATTCTAAAAATTAAAAACCAAGAAAGTGTACCTACATGACCCCGACCTCGACTTGGCAAGCGTTTTTTTTTTTTATTGCTAAGTTCTGTAAATCGTGGTTTGATGAACATAATAATATGATGACCTGATACGGTATAACGATATGATTCAATTGTTGTTTTTATTGTTAACATGATAAATGTAATTCCACAGAATTATTAGTTAGATAATACTTTTAAAAAATGTTTAGTTTTTACATAATGTTATATTGTTGTGACACGAATGACGGATGAACATTTCAAACAAATAATGTAATAAAAGTGTTTTGTTTCCCTCCAATGACTTATTAAAAAATATA
The DNA here is from genome assembly GCA_008086715.1 of Sitobion miscanthi. Classification (NCBI taxonomy): domain Eukaryota; kingdom Metazoa; phylum Arthropoda; class Insecta; order Hemiptera; family Aphididae; genus Sitobion; species Sitobion miscanthi. The sequence goes on along the minus strand of CM017800.1, from coordinate 8,434,831 downwards.
CATATATATAAAACGATAATGTAATAATTTAACTATATTTTTTGTTTTTGTATTTGAAAACTATTTTAGTAGGTTGTGGTTGTTGGTATTATTATACACATTGGCCAACATTGAAGTAGCAGTATTCGATAAGTATTTTAAATAACTACTTTAAAAACAAAAATATATACGAGTAGGTACGGTGTTTTGAATAGGTAGGTGCATTTTCCAAGTGTTCTTTACGACACTGACAATATGATATATTATATTTTGGGACTGACTATCTTTACCGGCGATGAGAATTAAACGAACAAAACATTAATTATGTAAAACATTGTAATATTATATTATACCTGACACGGTAATGCACCGTTCTTGGAGTGTAGTGTCTTTCGCTTTTTGCGATATCTGCACAAAACACCCGCTGTCTTCCTTCAACTGTTTGATGTACGCTCCGGCTTTACCGATAATCATACCAGCTGTCGAGTTGGGTATCAGGATTTTCACCTACAATTTGAAACACTTAATTTAATAAATTTTCAACAATATTCATCGTATGGGTATGGATATAATACGTACCGATCGTACGTTTATTCGTTAATTATTTATTATTATTACTGTCGTCGCATTCGATATGATAATACTATACGATATGTACCTGTTTTTCACGATCTGCAATTGCATCGCCAGAATTTTGGACCCTATTTGACGCATCTGGTTTTTCCCGGATTCGTTCCATAATAAATGTAAGTGCAGCCATTATATGTTCAGAACTTGATCCAGATATTATGCAAACTCTTTCGGTCGTGCCTAGAATTGTTAAATCGATTGTTACTTTAATAGTTTAATTCAATTGTCTTTGTACACGTTCTTAAGACCAAAACGGAATAACGTTTGAACATATTTTACAAATTGCATTATTTAACATAATAAGAGGATTAACAAACGGACAGTTTTTTTCCCCGACCAAAGCTTACGGTGTGCGACAGGGCTGTGACCTTATTTTCGTCCCGGTCTCATCTGCAGTCTGACAGCGACGATACGAAACAAAGCGTTTCGAAAACATTTTTGAATTCTCGTCGACCATGTCGTCATCAGAACTAAAGCTTTTTACCGCCACATTGAGCAAATTTTCTTTTTACAACAAAACGTTATACGCCAATACAATATAATTTATCGCACAGTACAATATACACTACGATAATATCGTACAATGTCCAAACACTTACGAGTACGAGTCCGCGAGACGCAACAACCGATCGATCGATCGAACCAAGTCATAAAAAAATACTACGGATACAAATTATAAAAAACGGGGAGGTCGGAGAACGTTTTGGGATGGATTTCGAACGAGAGTGGATTACCAGGACATCGTTAGTTCGGTCGATACATACATTGAGGGATTAAATTGGGTCTATTCAGCGATAAAATAACGCGACCCGGTGTCGATGTTAGTTGCGTGCCCTGTTGTACTGGTACGGCGGAATACAACACACACTAATGATGACCATTTAGTCGCACACGCTCGCCCGTTTGTGATATTGCCTGTATCGAACTCCTTAAAAACATAATATTATTATACTGTTCGCCGTCCCCATTTTTATCGTTCCGATATTATGATTCGTTTTTAAATTCACATTATAACGATATTATTTATAGAAATATTACACGTGAAATTAGGTTAACCGTAAAAAATAAAAGCATGAAAACGGGACAGGACGGTGTGCTTGTACAGACCATTATAGTGTGTTCACTCGATAACCTCGGCGCAAGAGTATACGCACCTATTGTGTAACTTTTCTTTTAAATTTCAAAGCAATGATAAATCATAACATTCATAAAACCGTTCCATTGTTGTACCATCAATTTTACCGTTTTATCGTTATTTTTAGATTTTCGGCGATATCATCGGTTCTACAGTGTTGTGTGTCTTTTATTATTATTATAATTTTTTTTTTTTGTATAACTGGTATTATTTCCAAATAAAAATCCTCTAGTTATTCTGTGAACGCCGAACGGGGATTCAATTACTGGTTATACAACGATATTTTTACTTACAAAAAATACTTTAGACAGTATCTACATGGAAATGCTCTAAAAATGTATTTAGGAAATATTTTAATCTATCAAAAAACTGCACACGGATAAAACTTTAAACTCTATATATAGCTGAGTTATAATTAGAAAATGATAAACAAATAAACTCAATTCTAAAAAAAAAAAAACTTATATAGTTTACTAACTTTCATTTTGAATCGCTGATGAATAATGAATAATAATTATTAATAACGCTTTCATTTTTTTGAAAATAATAATGTGATACTCAAGGTGGATTAATATCAATCCACCTTGCTAATACTGATATTTGCACAAAGACAAGCGAAACATGTCGAATGTCCAACACTCGGTCACAGAAATGTCTTAGGTTTTTATTTTGCCTTCAAATACTTGATAAAACTTTTTATTTCTAATTACACTTTAAGCAACTCTCATTTAAGACTATTTTAATAAACCGAGTTTAATATAATTTTAATAAATTAGAGAGATATAATTGCCAAATAATTAAATACCTAGTACATTTCTAGTAAAAATCAACCATAAGAAAATTCAAAAACAGGGTTTAGCTTAAAAAAATGATTTTTATTCCACTCTGGCACACTAGAAATGGCTAAAATAGCATGGAATTTTTCTATTTATGGAATAAGTGTAAATAGCATACACATAACAATGTCACCAAACACAACACACTACGAAAAATATGTTTATTTTACAAAAAAAAAGTGCTGAATTAAACGAATTGTACTGTATAATATGTAAAATTGTAACTCCCATTATGTGAAGTCTACTTGAAGGGTTTTTTTATATTTTATCCATCGAATAATGGATTTTATAATATTGTTTCCACATGATAACACTGTTTAAACTGAACAATACGAATATCAGATATTGCAAGAAGAATGCATTAATATATTATTATTGTTCTCGTTAAAACCCTACTTTACAATATAATATAAAGAGGTATTATATTGGTATATTAGTAATCGTGTAAAGTGTCAATAACTTTATCAACCGTTTCGATCTATTTTATAACAGAAAATAATTTACATATTCTTACGAAAAAAAAACAATACATTTATACCTACTGATATTTATAAAAGATAGTATTTAAATAAAGAACTAAAATGCACGCTTTTATAGTGCAAACTCTACAAAACACAATTAAAAAACTTTGGCTTGAAAATAAAATATATTTAGGTACAAAAAGTTGCAAGTTAGCAACAAATACGAAAAATTAAAGGTAAAACTGTTGATTTGTCAAAACGTTGATTCAAAACTTAACTCAAGTTCAGAAGAATAAAATATAAATGTTTAGCTGAGCTAAATAATTTATAAAAATTAAAAGTTACTGAGCTATGTGCTTATGTGTTTATGAAAAATATAAATTAACTACGGTTTAATACTAAAAGGTTAGATTTGTTGAACCGTTTATTATAAATAAGTAAAACATAAACGAGTCGTTGAATATGGCAATGAAGTTATTGGTTTTCCTGTATAAAATATATCTTTATTTGTACCTATAAAAAAAAAAAATAGTACAAAAGCATTATTTAGTATACTGTACCTACCTACTATACCTGCCTGTCGTTTAAAATTGAATAAGTTTATCCAACTTTGGACGCATACAATAATTATTGCTAAATCTCCGTTTTCGATTTTAAGATGTATACAACTATTGAAGTGGAGTAAAATGAAAATGGAAAGGCTAAATATGTATACCTGTATATACGTATGAGGAATTTATTTTATGACTATTAAAAAAAATTTAGGCAGTTTAATCATAATGTAGGTTGGACATTAAGTTTGGAAGTTGAATTAAAAAAAATCCATGCCATCTCCCTCAGACTTCGACCACTAGGTACATAAAATATTTTATTTTAACCCCTAGCAATATTGACTAAGAAAAACAATTTTCGAAATTTTTATAATTACATTTTCCAGCATTTTTTATGAAATACTCTTTATTCTTAGCTTTTCTAAAACTCGATTATTCATTAAACAAAACTCATACCTAATGGCTAATGGTAATACGTTGAACGTGCTATTTTAATTTCTTCGACTGTCCCCTGCACAATAACACGGTACACTTTTAATTAATTAAATTTTATCCAACAAAACAATTTGAATATCAAATCAATACGAACAAACAGTCGTCATGAAATTATTATCTGTTCTAGATATGTTTTTACTTCTACTTCCGTGGTCATAAAATGTGGCACGTTATTATATTAAGAAGGTCAGGAAAAATGCCGAGTGACAAATACATGGACACCTAACCTAAACACCTTATTTATACGACACATTAACAACCAGACACGATGTCATTGAACAAGACAATTTTAAATTACTTAAAATATAGTACCTCGTTTGATATTTAATCGATACATACCAATAGTCACCTCCTAACAATGTGTTAAATAATAATTATATACCAATATTCAATTTTAAAACGGTTAAAAATAAAATGTGAGACGTGCAAGAAACACAGGTGTAGAGTATTCTTGTCATAAAAAAACTACCTAACTAAAATACCTAATATAACTTAAATATAATAATATAATAACTATACCCTTCTGTTCAATCAGAACACTATAATTTAACACTTAAAGATAATTTTATAATTTATAATTATTTATGTGTTTATAAAAAACGTTATTAAATGATTTTGGGACTTTGTGAGTTCCTTTCAAACATTTACAAATGTTATTTATTTAACTAATATTTATATTTTTAGTAAAAATGTATAGGTGATATTTTCTATGGTTGAAATACTCAGACGGTATTTGTATATAATAAATGTTATTCTTTCAACCATTTGTAAACTCCATTTCTTCTAAATAAGCTATTTATATTTAATTTTCGATAATTTTAGTTTTTGTTGTATAATTGTATTGAAACCGTCGTTTTTATAAAAGTTAAAAAAAATAATGTTTCTATAATAAACTAAAAAGAAAACTAGAGAAATATTACATGAATTCAAGCTTTAAATGAATTGTTCATTTTATTTATAATAAGTTAGACAATTTAAATATAATTGATGATTATTAATGTTTAGGTGTATACAATTATTTGAACTGTTATTTAATTTAGGCAATAGATTCTTGAAACTAATAATTTAAAATAATAGGTAATTAGTTAATGGTATACTTAATACCTATTTTAATTATCTGTTTGACATATCTATGTTAATGTTAAGATCATCTTTTTAAATAGATATTTTGTTAGACAAATAATAATAATAACAATATAAAAACTATTATTAATTAAACCTAAACTTCTTGATGTTTTTTATATTAAAATTTGAATCCATAAAATGTATACGTATCTTAGTAATAAGGCATCTAGTGATTGCTTCTAACTTTCTACCATAAAGTAATCTCTATTACATGATAACATACCTATATTATACATGAATGTTAAAAATCAATCTAGTGAGATTCGTTCAATTTGTAAGTATCCCTGAGGCTTAAATACGTAACTCTTAACTCTACTACGAAAATTGGGATTTACTATCTTAGATACACCTATATGGATACATCCAATTCGAAGATAGGGATTTATTCAATTACAGTGTTCAGTCCACGAAGAAACATGAACTTATTCAATTGACTGAATAACACTGTTATTCGTTTTATTACGTGGGGAGAGGTTTGCATTTTTAAAATGGGAGGTAGTGAAGTACCTAAATAAAATCGAAATATAAACATAAAACGTGGATATATATATAGATATATGCAAGGTAATTCACCAAAGTTGCTCACCCATATTTTTTCATTTAATAATAAATTTATTCAAATTCTGATTTTTAGAATTGTATGTATATATGTAGGTGCCCACTTTAGGACCATATTTTCAATTATGTAGATTTTTATACTATTTAAGGAGTGTCCTGTGAGGATACATTCCTACTTCTTTTTTTAAAATGAGAACCATTTTTATTGTGCTTACCAAAATTGTTTAGCAAATAGCCTTTTTTGAAAATGTCTCTAAATCAAAAATTGAACGTGAAAATGGTTATAGAAGAATATAAAATAGATATGCTACTGGATCTAGTATTTTAGTATTTATTATACTTCGGAAATTTTAAGACTCTTCAATTAATGACGATTTTTATATATAAACATTTTTAAGTATAAACATTAACTGTATAATTGTTTATTTATTTAATGTATTAATTATATACTCATAATTGTATTAATTATTTGCAGGAAAAGTGGGTAATACTCATTTGAAAAAAAAAATTGTATCGCTATAGAACATTCCTTAAATGGTAAATAAAAAACCTAAATATTTAATGTATAGTCCTTGAGTATACTTAACAATTTTAAAAATCTGAATGTTTGTAATATTGCCGAATTAAAAGTAATGTTACATTTGAATTACGTAAACTATAGTCTATAAACAATATAATATGTACTTCCTAAACATGAATTTTATGCAAAAATATTAAAATAAGTAACTGTATCAACTTACCAGGATAGAAATCATTTGTTTTCGACATTTTTATTTTTGTATTGGTCTCCGTTTGCAGCTGTGCAATCGTCTCCCCGCCTTTCCCAATTATGGCACCAGCAGTTATGCAAGGAATCAAAATTTTCATGTGATACATTCCATCTGAATTTCCTAAAAAAACAAATAAAATAAAATAAAATATTTCGATTATAATTCGACTAAATAATTATTTTAATTTCTAATACATGAATTGTTTAACTGTATTATAAACACAAACTATGGAACTCATGCAAAAAAAAATTATTCTCACGTGCTTCAGAAAAATTGATTTAACAGAAATATCTTTAAACTATAGTAAATATCGTTAATATCTTATCGTGATATATTGATATGTTGTATTTGTAATCCATATAAGATAGATGTCACCTGTACATTTCTCGCATTAGCTACAGAGGGGGTAAATTCAAATAATAATTTTTAGAAAAACTCAAGTCATGTTATTGAATTATTATCAATAAGTAAGTCATTGCTATAGACACTAATTAGGAACACTACCAATAAGTCAGTACTGAATATCATACAAAAAAATACCCACAACAATATTATATAATATTTAATTGGCCCAAATATGCATCGGCCCTTTTCACATAGCCAGGGCAGTCCTGCAAAACCTAAACGAGTATTCCGCTATACAACATATTGTTTTAAGAGATTTTATTTGTTTTGTTTTTAGAACTATTCACATTATACTATAATATTTAACCGCTTATTGCGTTTCTTTTGTGTGGGAAACCATCTTTTGCTAGAACAGGATAATAAAATAATATATAATATGAAATTGCTCACGACCAGCCATCACTATATAGGATGTCCCGTGGTTTACCCATTGCGATATCTCCTGAAAAAATGGAGATATCATAATTCTGATTTTTTAGTAAGACTCACAGGGACAAGAAATAAAATATTTCATGTTTTAATTTATATTTATGTTTTGGTAAAAAAGTTAAAAAATATATTTTTTTATTTAATTGTTTTAAAAAAAATCGAAGATAGCCATTTTGTGGAGTTCATTTTTCTAAAAATATTGACGTTTCAATATTTTGATTTTAATGGTCTCCTGATTTTCAATATTTTTTCTTGTTTCTAAAAAAACAGCGAATTGTTTAATACCATAGTGGCATGATCATGATGTAGCCCGCGACCCGCTAATTCGCATTTTTTTTTAAAACTGTAAAAAATATTAAAAACCAGAAGATGAATGAAATTAAAATGTTGAAACGTCAATATCTTCAGAAAAATGAACTCTACAAAATGGGTATCTTCAATTTTTTTTACCAAAACATTAAAATAAATTAAAACATGAAATGTTTGTAGTTCTTGTCTCTGTGAATCTTATTAAAAAACTAGAATTATGATATCTCCTTTATTTCAGGAGATATCGCAATGGGCAAATCCTCACGGGCCACCCTTTATGTTCTCTCTGTCCCTCAATATGTCAAGAACAACAATATCCACATAAACACAAAATTGTCATGTTAAAGTGAGTGTGTGAATATTTCGTATGCAATGTGTTTACAAATCGATATCCTCGAAATGTTCTCAAGTCTCGTACACATTAAACATGATTTGATAATGCGTTTACTTAGGTAACGTTCAAAAAGGAAACCATGTTCAGCGAACAATACATGTGATATTAACATAAGTCTGTACATTTTAACTTGGTAGGTAAATTTGAAACAAAAAAAAAATAATAATACCGTTAGGGTACCGATCTCAATAGTTCGTTTATTTATTTATTTCACTTCTACTGTGACAACTTGTACAAAAAATGGTATTTTGTATTAAAATAATCTTTAAATAAATGTTAAAATAAAATGGGTTATGCCTATACACGGTATACACATTGATATTTAATAAAGACTGCATATTAACTCAATTTCTCTTGATAATATGCTTGAGTTGGGTTTTCGTAATCAGTTGTGTGTATATATTAGTAAATTACAAACATTTTGTACTATTTTATGTGTTTAGTGTTAAACCTTTAAGCTGGTTTACTGACTAAATACAAATTAAGATTAAGATTAACATAAATGTTTATTATTTGTAATGCTGGATGAAAATATGGGACTTTCAAGTAACATAAAAGTGTATTTGTCATGTTAAATTTAAAACGAAAATATATAATGGTGTGTTTGTACATGAGTAAATATGCAAATTTAAATAATAATTATTATCTAAAATTATTTTTAAAAGTAATTACTTCGTGTCTTCGTCTATATTTCATAATATTTTATTTTAAAGTATAAATTAAACCGAAACGGGTAGTTCTGGTCCGTTGGCACAAAATTAATACTGATTGTAATTGCACTTGGAATGGTCGACTATATACCAGCGTTGGATATTCTGCCAAAATCACTAGCTCATTTGCCAAGTCTTTTAAAACTCAAATAATACCCCTGTCAATGTGTAAATGAATGTTTTGTATAATATTAAGTACTTTAGTTCTGTGATTAACGAGGATTTTAGATGGATACTATTTGGTTTGAATTGTGTTTTTACACATTAACTATGTTTGTTGGGTTGAGTTGTATAAATGCGTGCATAATATAATATATTGATTTTAAACGTTACTGTGAACAAATTGTTTAGACGTTAAGAGTCGAACTACGTCTGTTATTTTGTTATTCAAAGGACGATGACTCTTTGTAACATGTTGTTTTGATTAATCGATTGTGCGTTGATAAATTATTACAATGTATGTGTAATGTTTACCACCATTCACAAAAAAAAAAAAATAATATATATTTGTATAGTAAAAACCAGCAAAGAAGTTTATTTTTTTAGGTATTTTTATACAATGTTAGCAGGTAGGCAATTATTATTGTTGACACATACAATAAAATATCAATAACAACGTAATCTCTGTTATATGAACTGTAGTAGGTGTAATAGGTACAATAGAAATAATAGAACATACATGCACACTTAGTTTTTTTCTTTCTAATCTAGAAACAAACAATTATAATAAAAATAAAAATATTATTTACATAAAATAACTTATGGAATCTTTGATGCGCATTTATGTATAATATTTTATTATTAGAATTATTTTCCATTATTATTTTTATTAGTCATAGGCACCTACATAATATAATATTATCGTGTTTTGTATGATACTATGGTTGAAGAATAGTAGGTATAATGCTTTATACTTTTATCTATGTAAATTTAATTTCAATGTAAAGTCGATATGCTCCAGAGGCTGTAGTAAATGAGATATAGGCAATAATTTTTCTATGAACCTGTGATATTTCTTTCTGAATATATTGTATTTAATAAAATCAAAAATCAATATTTTTTCAACCAATATATTTTCTATTAATTAAATACAAAAATGGTTCTGAATGTAATTAAATGTTTATAATTGGCGTTTGCATAGTTGGTGCTTATTATTAAACCAACATACTTATTCTATTAGATTTCACCCATACTATAGAAAATATTGATAGTTGACCCGATTACACAAATTTCCCGGTGCCGATTTATAATCGCAATACGCCCCTGCCCGTTTAATATTATATTAGTACTTATTGCACATATGGTGTTTTCAAGTACGTATTTACGTATCGTTTATACTATATTATGTCAAGTAGGTATAATAGAAATAAAATTATATTCAACTTGCATTGTTATTGGACGAAATTGTTCTTATATTGCATATTATATTACATTTCAGCCATCGTGTCGGGTAAAATTTTCTCGAAAAGAAATTATTTCTATGAACAATAATAAATTATAAAAATGATTATTTCGAATTTGAATTTTGACAACATAAACGTCACGCTGTCTGTGCACGTTTTTACACAAACGGCAACGAAAAGGGTTTCGGGAAAATAAATTGGCACAAGATTGTTCGATCCCATACATTATATTATATTCGTCGGAAATGTTCAGACATAACCATTATTATTATTATTATTATTATTATTATTATTATCTAATACCGTTAATACGAGCTTGCCGGTAAAATGCTGAGTTTGTCATTTCCCAGGTCCTATATATACAGGTAGGGTAGTGTTTCGATGGCGCAACTTCAAAAATAATGATTAACGGTTTTTATAATACACGGACAACGAATTCGTGTTCGAAATACTAAGATGCGAGATATTATGACGATACATTCCGCAAAAATTAAACCTCGAAATATATTAATGACTTTACTATTATTAGTCAAGAGGACGCTACACCAATCCATTTATTGTCTCTCCGTCTTGCACACGTACGACATAATAAATTTTCGTTCACTAGTTGCGATAGTGTGATAGATATTAGAGTGAAATGACCTATTATTAAACTTTTAGGTAAGTCAGTGCTTGAGCAATGGCGATTTTTCCAATAGTTTACTTTTCAGAGAAATTGATGTGTGAACACCTTAAATGAAAAATGCCCATATCTTGCTCGGAAATCAAAATATCGAAAAATTCGACGACGGATAATGTTCTTACCCAAAAGTTTTTGTAGTATATAGGTAAATTCCCTTAAATATCAAAACTAACAGCACACTATTGACACTATAGTGAATGAAAATTTGCTATGTCGTACCTTGTGTAAGACGGAGACAACAAATGCATAAGTAGGCGCCCTCTTAAAGTGCCTTAAACGAATCGTGCAATTAATTCACACAACGAGTAACTTTACAAGTTTTTTTATTTTATTGATACTGTATGTTGTGTGATATATATATACTATACAAGATATGATTCTTATAATAATTTTCATCGTAATGATTTTAGATTTATGCTAAATACATAATGTTATGTGATATATAGTATATACATTATACATAAAGTACACCGTAAAATAGTTTGTAAAAAGTTATGTTAAATTATATATTGTTTAATACCTACATGAATTTATTCATTTTTATTAGCATTGAACAAACAATTATTAATATTATTTACATTATCGGTCTGTTTTCAACGATATTAATTAATGTATTGAAGACAATAAATAGAAAATTAATGTTAGTTTAAATCAAATACAACCCATAAAAATAATACTTTTTGATAAATAATTTGATTTTTATGTGAAATATCTAAGTTAAGAAATATGATTTTGCAATAAATAATTAAAATAAAATAAGAAAACCTTTGATGAGGCAACAAATTATCCATAACAAAATCTATATTATTATTATAAATTATAATTTACTAATTAAGAATGTTCTACAGACCATATATATAACTTAAGGTCTTTACTAAAAAAAACCTCGCATTTCCTTTTTTAATGTTAGTTTATATTTTATTTAGTATTTATTATTTCAAGGAAAACTTCAAATGTTATTGCTTTTAAGGTCGAGGTTTGAGCTCCAGTTAAAATATGATATTACGAAGCTAATGGCACATTATTTAATGTTTTTCATGTAGATCATAACCCACTTATACGCATAATGTGTATGATTACTTTTGATACAATACCAATTACCAACATTTGAATTCAAGAGTTATGTAACTCAAAGATCTACTGAAAAAATAATGAATGTAATTTATCTCTTAATAACTTAACTACTAAACCCTTTAAAACGTTTCACTGGCTAAACATATTCATTACAACCGGGCGCAATGATTTACTTATGTAACACGTTACCTACATCACCGATATTAATTGATAACACTTAATCACAAAAAAAAATATCGTTATTTCGAAACTATATATTTACATAGAGTATAATTAAAACGTAAATCCTTTAATTATTTGTCTCTCTAATCAAGTGCAATATAATTAATAATTTAAAATATATATTGTGATGATGTTCTGTTTTGTTTTCGGTTCATCTTACGGGTTTAATTGAATCGCTTATTTGTGTTGGACAAACGCAAAAAACAAACAACGGCGCGGATATGCGGTGGCGACGTCGCGCACCCTCCCCTTCGCGTAACGAGCTAGTCGATTAATATCAATATTAATATAATGTTATATCGATTTCGTAAATTAATTTAAGCATTTCTACCGGGCAAGTGTGTTCAGTATAGGTAGAGGTACACACGTCACTAATAATTAAATATATCGCGTAAGATTGTGAAATAATAATAAAATGCGTTGAGTATACGATTTATGTGTACCTATATATTTGTATTGCGAGTATAGGTATAGTAATAACATATTATAGGATGTCAGTGTGAAAAATCGTCATCGATCATCGATAGCGAGCACGATAACATTTTAAAACGGCCACTATAGATAGGTATAGGTATGTGGTATGTGGTATAATAATAATATAAAAATATATAACATCGACAATAATGATGACAGAGACGGACGGACGACAGACGTTTCGCCAGCCGCGCGTACTTGAAAATCGGTCGCGCAAAACGTGTCGGCGACGGACAGTGGCGATTTACTCATGGCCGATCCAGAATCGAACTAAAAAGTTTACTCGCCCGTCTCTCTGTACATTATATTATACCGGTTGTACGTGCCAAACATATTGATCACGACGGAGGCGCAAGGCGTAGACGACAATCCAGTTTCCGATGTTATAATGATATATTATATTATATTATATTATTATATACCACCCGCCGGTTGAAGGCAAAGGCCCCGGGAGGCACGTGACGGCATCGTCATCGTCGTCGCCGCCGCCAGTATAAAAGTCAAAAACTTTTGATGTAAAAATGTTATTTCGCCCAGAACTCACTGACGCAGTAAAGTAAGTACGACCAACTCGCCGCGGTTCGAACTTTTCCAGTCTATATATTATTATTATTATTATTATTATTATAATATTATGTACATAAAATAATGTGTCGTAAACAGACCGATCACGACGACACACAAAAAGTTTAGTGTGTGCGTAAACCGTAAAATAAAAAACACATTATACCAAACGAAATCTACATCGAGTCATTTATAAGATTTTACCGCGAGTAATTATTATATTATCAATTATTTTACCATTTGACGTAATCAATCTCTCTCTCTGTCTCTCTCTCACTCACTCTCTCACTCCTACTCCTTCTTCCCTCGCCGACAATAGAATTCTTATCTAAAGATCACAAAATTACATGCATATATACAAATAACAACTAAATGTATCTAATAAGTATAGTATACACGCCGTCATATTTTTCGCCACAAATAACCGATCATTACACACACACACACATAGCACAACATTGTCAAGGTCCCGCAGAGCAGATCCATCCGAATACACTCATACATGGTATATGTACATAACTACCTAACCCCGACGACCTCTACTAGGTTACTGTTACTGGTTCGGCCGCGCGCGAGTCTTATGCCAACCGGTTCGACCTTCAAAAGTGTATATTATACACTGGACACCTCTGCAGTGCTGCAGCCGACTGGTCGTACATTTACGCAGCATAACGTATGACGGTTGTCCCTCCTAGTAAAAAAAAATAATAAAAAAAAAAACACACTCGATGTTTTTCAAGAACTATCGAAGAACGTGTTTTCGTTCAAATATAATTATATGACTATTACCTATCTGTTTTTTTTTTTTTTTTAAGCGTTTTACCTTCCGATGCGCAGTAAACACGAAATCTCAGAACCAAACGAGATATTATAAACTCGGATGACGCTTCCACGAACATCATCGTTCGTCTAAAATATGCTGTACATTGTACAACTAGCTGAGATAATAATTAATTACCAAATTATGGATTAGTCTGATCTAAAATGTGGTAAAAGTATGACGATAATCGTTCGCCCTGTACGCGGCGAGTAATATATTTTCAATCCTAAATAGATAAGAGTAGACGCGTATTTTATGTAAAATAACCTACCGAGTGCCTACGTTATTCGTCAGAATTTCAATAAGCTTGTACTTTTTTCGCAGGCCAATTAAATTAAACAATCTATACTACATATTTTATAATTTAGAGCAATCGTAAACTACGTATACTAGCTATAAGCATTTTTAATAATTACACAATTCCATAAGCTCGAAGCGGCATAATAGGTATAGTCGTTAAAAAATAATTATTGTACCTTTAAATGATGGGAATCATAATAAGTTAATAGCAATAAATTAAAAGATTCTATAAATAAATTGTATATAATTACTTATCATTTCTCTACAATAAAATAAAGAGTGTGAAATTAATAATAATAATCATTAAAGCTATACCTAAATATTATTCTTAAATCAATATCATAAATAATAGGTAGGTTAGTATACCTACATTTTTTTCATCTGTGCGTAAATATAAAACTCAACTGATGTTACAATTTATAAAAATATTTCGTACGACTATATTACTGTTAAAGGTTAAACTACTTTAATTTAATTTAAAACCTTGAACATGTGAACCAAACTATTATTTTATTTTATTACTTTTCCATTAATTTTCATGAGAATTCTTCGTTTGGCATGATATTATTATATGAATAACACTATAACCATATATTATAAAATATTAAAATTGTTTGAAGATCGGTCTAAATTCAGGTTTTCCAGGAATTATTTCATCATAACTCTGATTAATCATAATTTCCCACATTCATCATGAAATCATAATTACAATCGGATGCATGAATTATTATATTATTAGTAAATAATTGGTATAATATATTATTGTATAAATCCTCATGGTACATGGTAATAAGTTCAATTTTAATAAAACTATTAAAATATATCATACAAATTTACATTTTCATTTACAAAATGATTAAAAAAATCCCTAATTATTTTTTATTATTAAAAATATAGCTAATTACCGAGTATATAGCTAATCAATAATATAATATTGTATTTTATAATTAGTATTGAACGATTATTTATTACAATTAAATAGACAAAATTAATGAATTATAGTATTATGAAAAATGAAAGGAAGTTGTTAATAATTAGTCTTCGATGTTAATTATGTAGTTCTCAAAAATAATTAATGTGTAAGCTCAAAATACTCTAGACTTAATAACCTCATAATAATATTCAAATAATTAAAAAAAAAATTAAAACTTTCTTAATATAAAGTTAGTGCTATACGGAGTACTTTTAAAGTTAAGTAATTATTCTACAATATAGTACTTATAGATACGCACTTAAGCATTTTATAAATAGAAAATAATATAAAGTCATAGGTACCAAAGATTTGTATTTAGATTAGCCAATGGGATCACACTGAATAGGTATTTGCAAATTTTAAAGTTCAAATAAAGTACTCTATTCTATACTAATTATTTGAATAATTTAAATTAAATACTTTACATCACAGGTTTTAGCAGATTTAGTCTATCCTTGCCGCTAGCAACTTAATTAAGTTATATAAGACATAATTTAAAATTTTCATTGTTCACCATGTGCAAGATATCTAAAAAGTTTAGAAACTTTTTATAGAGTTCTTACTTATCTTCAAACTGTTTCAAATTTCGAGACGCCTTCTACATAACTACTACCTATATTATATAATGTCTGAATGCATATTACATTATTTTTCAACACTGCATAGCAAATTTAATTATAATAACTCAATTGTGAAGTATATATTTTTTTAATTTAAGGGATTATCACTCTATAACGATGTTGTGACTTATTTACATAATGTGTACATTTCTAATCATTGAAAATTGAAAATTCTAAAATTTTTAACAGCATAATGGGTAATAGTTACTTTAAAGTATTTAAAACCAAATGAAAGTCCATTTAGGAATAAATCCAACCATGGTTCTAAATTGTAATGCATGCAATACGTAGGTAATCCATACAATAGGTTAGGTTACTTTAAAAAAAAATATATATTAGCTCGTGTCTCTATATAGTCTACATATAACTGACGGATGTTATTATGTAGAAATTTCTGGTAATTATTCATAGTCAAAACCAAAACAATACTCAACAACAATTTACATTTTTATGCTAATGAAATGTAAAAATTAAATCAAAGGAAATTGTGTTAATACAACTACTAGATTGTAGTTTAAAATAAATAATAAACAATCAAATTGTCTACTCGGATACCTAAACCTATATTATCATGGTTAAATTATTTTTATAATAATATGTGCATTTTGTTTTATCAAGAGGATGTTGTTAGCGCACTATTTTCTCTTTCTCTCTCTCTCTCTCTCTCTCTCTGAAAAACACGCAACATGTCAAATTTTCGTTCAGCAGAATCAACCTTTTGTTGATAGCTTTAGTATTAGAGTATATTGACTTACTGTCTAACTTAAACTTGAGAACATTATCCGTGTTCTCACGTAAAATTTTCAAGGATATTTCAATTTTAATGCTATAGTTATGAGCACTTTTAAATTGTAACATTTTACATACTCATATAAGTAGCATAAAAATTGAAATATCGTAAAAAATAAAAATGCCAAAATAATAGTACAAATAAGGTTCGCAAGTTGAAGTTTGATACAAGGTCAATTCACTCTAATCCTAATGTTGCGCACGGGGCATAATGAGAAAAAAATAGTGTGCTGACATCCTCTTAGAGTAATGAGGTTTTAAAAAATAACAAGTTTATATTATAATATACCATTATACCAATCAAAACATTTAACATTTTTAAATTAAAAAATGTAATATATTTTGCTAAAATGTTTCATGATAATTTTCTTTCTTCATTTTTTCACATTTAATTATAAATATTTATGAAATTTGTTTGAGAAAATATTTATCCAGTTTAGATAACCAACAACTAAAGAAGGCAAACATAGAATTTCCTATCGCCTCTAATATTAATACCAGCAATAATTAATTCATTATCGACGCAATAAAATGATTAGTCTTAATTAAAAATAAATCGTTACGATAAAATAAATTACTTATACACTTTAAACGTTAAAACAATATTATTGTAAGTTATTCCAAAAGTCAACAGTATGATTTATCGCATAGCAATGCTGTTACTCAATTGGTTAAACTATTGATTTAATAGGGTAATATTTTTCTTAACACCATAGAAACTACCTTTAACTAGAAATAATGTTGTTTCGAGTTGATTTAAGGGTAATGATTTTAAGGTTTAAGGTTTTAGGCCTACCTATTGCTCAACAATTAAAAATGTATCATAATATACATTTGTAGTAGTTAACAATACAAAAAAAAAAATAAAATAGGTTTATTCATATATCCAAGGAATGATATAATAAATAACTAAAAGTGTACGCATATAACAAAGTAATATTTTTTTGGGGGTATGAAAGATTAATATTTAAAATATAATAAATCATTTTTTTTTTTTTTTTACAAAAACCGCTCATGTCACACGTTAGTATTCTTCTATTGTGTACGTGTACAGTTTTTAAAATAAAAAAAAAAATCTTCTTTAGAAAATGTTGATTTCAATTACCAACTGGAAATTTAATTATCCGAACTTGTTCACAATGTTTACTGTCCGGAGGACAAGAATTATTATGGCAATAAAATATAAATTTATAATGTTGCTTAATAATTATTACAGTGGTATTGTTTTTAAATAGCTACATTGTATTTCAAGTAACTGCTTTAGGTACGTACTAGACAGTAAGTATAATAGTAGTAACCTTTGCATGTTCTATATTTACTCTATTTCACTGTAGATACATTGATCATACTATCTTACAAATTTCGTTCAATTTAATTTAAAAACTTTTTGAAAAACTTGAAAAGAGCAGTGTTGTGATAGATGAAGTTCCGAAAAATGTGTTTTTGTTGTATATTGGTTTCCTTCTAAATTGTATTAAGAACTTCGACTGAAAAACATTAAATTCATGAGTTTCTCTAAAATTTAAAGCGCTTTGTATAATAACTAATAAGAGAAGAAGAATGGTTATATATTGTTTTAGTTTCGTGTCATCACCCAACAATAACTTCCCATATCTTCTTCAATAAAAAAAAGTTTCACGCTTAACATTTCTGAAAGTTCAAACTTTTCAAAATAATCAATTATATTTAGTTTTAACTCGGTAATCTTATATTCTTATTACATAGGTATTATATTCATATATGTAGTTTATATCCATATACCATACATCAGTTCATTTTTTACTTAAGGTAAACAATTTGTTATAATACACAAATATATTTTTGATCAAAAAAAATTAATAGATTTATCACATAATAAAGCAAAATAATTTAAATCAACTCGTTGGTAAGAATTTTTCCTACTTATATCTAAACTACATTGTTAATAAAATATTAAATTTAATATAATATGAATAATAATTTATAATACTTAGTAGTTAGTAGATAGATAATAATGGATAAAATATCCATAAGTTGTATATCAGACAGTAAATCGTACAAAAAAAATAAATGATTTATATATTAATGTATTTATATATATTGTTATTATGAAATGATGAACCAATGAAAATTGATAAAACTTAATGAGTAATTATTTTAATAAGATATAAATATACAATGTATATACCTCCGTATTAACTATCATATATTATACTAGATATAAAGTTCAATATAAATTATACGATTAATAATTTTTATAAAAGATCATCAATTCAATTTCTGTATAATTTATCGTTTTTAGTACTTAGTATTCTATTATATGGATATTAAGAACGCATATTAAAGCAATACCATTATTCATTAATATGTTAAATTTCTATTAGCATTTTAAAATTTTTTTATTGTGTTACAAAAACTTACGGCGATATTAAAACACAGTTATAACTTACAAGTAATTAAATAGCGATTTTATACTTAAAACTTTAATGTTTTAACTATTATTACTATCCTGTTACTGATATGATAATATTACCCATGTTAGGTTTTTAATATCTCAAATAGTTTTAATAATTATTACTTTATTTAGTTATACTAAAATTAGTGGAACACAACCTTGAATAAATCAGTAAGTACCTATACCTAAGAGTTTAAATTTAAAACTGTTTTCATTTTAAAATGTCTTCCCATAACACTAATCATGCCTTCCCATCGTTTAGAAAAAATAGAAATTTAAATATAACTGTCGATTATTTTAAAATTAAATTTCAAGACACATATACATATCGCTGTTCTGTTAATATTTAATATTTGACAAACAAAATTATAACAGTTATTTTAAAATTGAGTTACTATTTTATTTTTATTATTTGCAAATGATAACCTTTTCAACTATATAATATTATACACATTAGTTTACAATAATAATGAGAGTTTATCCTTCTAGGACGAGTTAAATAATATATCAATATATTAACACATCGCGATATTATAAAATATATAATTACGAGAGACGAGCTTATATTTTATTTTAAAGACCGTCAATTTATCAAGGAAAATTCGTAGAAAAGAAAAACAAATAAAAATAACATTAATGGTATAAGGTACGTCATAACTCATAATTCATGTGTTACTTATAGTTTATGGATATATCATTATGATTAAATTGCCGAATACTACATTAATTTTTGTAATACAATTAATTATTAAATTTAAAGAGATGGGTAATTACATCAATTTTAAATCGAAATTGCATTTATAATTATATCATATGTATTTATATATTTATATTCGTACATATGATATTTAACTAAGTACGCACAACTACAATATGTGTATTAAATATGTATTCGCACGCTTACCTATATAGAGCTAATAAAGTATAATTATTTCAATTATTTGAACAACACAATTTAAATATAATACCATATGTACAGTGTACACATAATATAAGAATAATTATGATTCTACGAGACGGAAAAACATTTTATATATTTAAATCCTCCATTTAGATTGAACGTTTACTACGAATTGATTCCAATAATAATGCCCATTCTTTTTTTTCACCATATTGTATTAAAACAACTCAAAAAAATTTCAATTTATTTTATCATTATAAATTAAATTCATCCGATTGATTTTGCAAAATCGAATTGAATTGATAGATTATATTCACGTTTAAATCAAAATTCTATGAATTGTATAACAATATAAAATACGTTTCATAATTTAATATTTTTATGCAAACTGAACTGAACTTTGTTTAAAATGTCAAGATTTACAATTTCTTGGAGAAATAATTTATAGTTATCCACTGCACCCATACTTAAACTATAATTTTACATAGAAACATATTATTATAAGATATAACAAACTAACAATAGACAATATTGAGAAAATATTTAAAATAATAAGACATATTATAATATTATAGTGTACGCCTACTTTTAACCAAGGTACCTATACTAAAAAAAATTTTGAAAATAAAAACACAATTTAGTAGATAATCGACCTATATAGAACCGTCAACTAGACCATATCTTGATCACGAAAACATAGGGTTAAAAACAATAATAATAATAATAATAATAATGGCAGTATTATAAGTTATGACAAACGATCGAGCGTTCTTTTTGGAAACGATTATTCGATTTTATCGCGAGTTTGTTGACCGTTTATTAAAATATTACACAATTTATTTTACTTATAGAACATAGAACGGCAGACGCTGTAGGAATACTGCAACGATATAGTTTTGTGCAGACAGAATCTAATGATAACATTAATAAAGATCGTACACACGCGAGAATTGTATAATATAATATATATTTATTATTTATAATATACTGTGTCAGAAGTTCGCGCGAAGGTCCGGGCGGCAAAAACATTTCCGCGAGTGCCTGCTGTACCGCACACGCGATTGCGGTAACCACGGTAACTGCACTGGTATATGTGTGACGACACCCGAAACGCCACCGCCGCCGCAGCCAAGGTATATATATATATTATAAATGTATAGTATACTATATCCGCTTTTTCTCACGACCCCGAATAGCGCACATGCAAATTGGATATTGGCTCGGGTTATCTTTCGGATTACGTTTGGTATCCTCGTGCGTGGGCGTCCGCTACCGCGCACGCGCACTATACTATTTATATACATGTGTGTGTCAGTGTGCGTTCCATATTTTATTTGTATTTCGTACCAAACATACCACGTCACATCGCACGAGGAATAGGCGTATATATATAATGACCGTTTCCCGTCGGACAAGATCGATTGTATATGATGTAATAATAGGTACCTATACCGCATTAAACCCGTGTACGCAGCGGCCAGATGTGTGCTGGGCAGGTATATATATACGCAATATATTACCCGGTACATAATTGGCCGCGGTGCAGGGCGTGCGGTGGAGACGAATGTGAGAAAGCGAGAGCCATAGACGGAGGCAGATAGGGGAGGGAAGGACAGAAAAAAATAGGGTGAGAGAGACAGTGTGAAATTCACCGGGGGGCTCGAGTTCAATTAAATTTCTACTGCAAACGGTAAACACGCACGACCAGAGTGCGGCTAAAAGAACGTTTTAGAAAAATAAACGTCTAAATATTATATGTATTTTTTAAAAAAAAACGAGAAAAGTCGCTCAGCACTCATAGTAGAATTCAAGTGTACCCGGTAATTGAGTACTTAATAGGTCACTGTTATGGATGTGTCAAGTGTAAATTCAATGATAAATCGTTGCATACGAAAAACGATTCTGAGCGAGGACAGGTGTATCAGCCTCCATTTCTAAGGATATTATATAATTTATTTGTATTATTCAAAGTAATGTGGTTGGCTGAACAAATTTTTTCCAAGAACATTGCAGATACCCAGTAAACATTATAATATTTTATTAGGTTATCATATTTTATCATAAATATAATATTAATGTTATACTTAATAACTAATAAGTTATAAGACAATAGCGGCGTGCAGTTGAACTGTAGGGTAAATAGCTTAAAATCAGTGTAAATATTTTGAAAAGTCCCTATATAGAAAATTATTATTTAAGTAAAAATGGGGTGTTTGAAGTTTCTATGATTAATATTTTAGATTATGAGCAGAGCGATGAAAGTATTTTTAATTGAACGTGTATTCAATTTCCAAGCATGTTAACTCACTAATAAAATTTGTTTACACAATAAATATAAAACATAAAATTTCATATGTTTATTAAAAGAGTAAAAAAGCCAAAATATTTCTAATTTTTTTATTATATAAACAAGGCCTCGAATACATTAGTCATTGGCCGCTATTAGTGAGTTACACATTGGTTCAAGTTCATTACAGAATATAGTTTTTTATATGATCATATGTACATTTTGATTTTGTTCTGATTACTATTATATGATTTTGTGTAAATTGGTGTCTTTGATGTTCTTCGAAATATTTGTAAACTTATATACTATCAACATTTTTATATTGTACATATTTAGTGGACCAGTGGCGTCCGCAGGGATGGCTAACGGGCTGAAGCCCCCCCCCCCTTCATTGCCCGTACTATTATTACTTTTAAAAAAATAATATTTATCAAGTTTCAACTGACAACTATAGTAAGCACTTAGCGGGACGTAAATTCCATATAAGGCTTACTAGAATAAATTCATTTTTGAAAAAACATTGTATTTGCATAGCAATTTTTCGATAAAAGTATAAACGACTTGTATGAAAGACCTGGTATTAAATTGTCTAGCTTTAGTTATATACTTTTAATATTTTCTAAGTTTAGAACTACAAATTAACTGTGGTTTTGCCGAAATTAGAACTTTAAATACTTATAAAAAATAACCATGATACCTTATGTATCGTTAATATTTTAACTATAATAAAAACTTACGTATTACATTTTTAAGCTTTTTGACCGGATAAATAATTTTTAATTGACATTTATAGAAAAAAAAAAATGTAATTAATCAAATACAATCCAAGTGAGGAGGTATAACCAAGCTGGTTACCAAACAATTTTAATACATTTTAATTTTTTTTTCTTCAATTACTTTAAAAAGCACTGAGCATTTTCAATTTCGACCTCCTAAAAGTACCAACTAGATTCAATTTGATTTCAAAAAATAAATATTTTCAGTTTTTTCGTAATTTTTTGAAAATGACTGGGATGTTTTACCTTTGAACCTGCAAAGGACCAACTAGATCCGATTTGCTATGAAAAATTACACTCAAAAAAGAACATTTTGTGCTCCTTAATGTTGTCAGACATATTCAAATTAAAAAAAAAACACACATCATTGTAAAAACCAATACCCTCTGCTCACAATCTTAAACTTTACTTTAAAGACGTTTGTAAGTTTAAATTTCTATCAAAAAGTTTTCGATTGAAAAAAATGATTAAGTCATAATATTAAAAAACTATAATAATATTATAAATTGATTAAGATATGAATTCCTATATCATAGGATTTTTTGACATCATGGCTGTACGGCACTACTGCACTAGTAAGATTTAGATATATACCTAATATTTAAAAATATAATAAACCTGAAATTCAAATTTCTCATTTTCATAAAAAAAAACCCATTACCTAACTATAACTATATTGTTTTGGCATAATATGTAATCATAAAAACACTTTACAACAACTTGATCATAATTTTCATAAAAATAATAGAAATTACGTAATTATATTTAATAGCCTCAAAGTTCGATAACTTTGTAATATTAATGCAATTTCCAATAACTTATACATGCAGCATACATATTACTTAACGATGCCTTTATTACTCAAAAAACTAAAAAATATTATAATATTCATATAGATAGAAATATTTATATGGTCAAAGTTTTGCAAGGTCACAAACAATCATCGCGCAAGTAGGAGGTTTCTACTCGAAAAAAAAATAAAACTAGAACATAACCGTAGGTGTACACATGAAAAAAATTGCAGCGTAATTGTTAAATTTATTATAATTATACAATTATTGCAAGACTAGTTTTAATGTTACAAAATTTAAAAGTAGTAAATGATTCAATAAATGTTTTACTGGCTGAAATGTACTGGCCATTTGTATCTACGCGGTTTTATAACAATTGTATAATAAACAATCACTTAAAAATGATAACTTTAAGCTCAATATGTGTTTAATTTATAATCTATGAAGGCACGTCGTATAAAAGTTTAGACCTTACTCAATTGGAACCCAACATTTTTAAAAGTACCTATGACATACTATTGTGAATATTTTAATGTAGTTGTATACAATATAATATGATTTATGCATTATAATGCATTCATTTTTCTTAATTACATCATGGCGTATCTTAAGCTATTATTGGTAGCTAATACATATTGTAATATAACAGGTAAATATGTTGTTTAAAAATAAATAAATCAATCATCGACTTCGCTTATAGTATTAAAAACAATTTTAATCGTTGTGTTATTTAACTTAACTAATATTAAAATATTGTAATCATAAAGTAATTAAGGAGATTGTTAACGGTTCAGTTATTTTAACAAAAATGTAGGTACCATACTACCATCTTTTGTAAAATCGTACTGATAGACCTAGTAATGTGATTATACTTTTGAAAACAGATTTGAATTTGTTATTATGTCTACTTGTCTAATTAGGCCACTTTTTCGAGTTTAGTTTTTTCGACCTACACATATTTGGTTTGAATATTTTAAATTTTGGTTATTTGTAATTTAAAATTAAAATCTTAAAATTTGGCTTGATCGGTTTTTACTAGACACATAGGCGGAAATTAGGGAGAGGGGTAAAATAATATAAGTAAAATATTAACTTTCAATTCAAATATTGACGCAAATAAAAAAAAAAATCTGGTCTATTAGTATTTTTGATTCCATTACCAAAGTCCATAGCGTAATACATTTTAACGTAGGTATATCACAGCTAGTTGAATCTGGTGTTCTGGTTCACCACAGAATATTATTATAATATTATTGTAATTGTCAATTTAAAGAAAATGTTTTCAACTGATAGTGTTCAAACGGCTGAAGTTGTAGACAATTTCATCAAATTAGATTTTAAAAAGAGTGAATTGTTTACTAAGGCAATTTTAGTTTGAAAACTTGCTTTCAAATTTGAATATAACTGAATTAACAAATAATATGACCTGTGGGTTCAAAATAGAATTATTATAATTGATTTATTTTATATATTGTAAGTTATGTTTATTATGCTATTGCTATATGAAAGATAATTGTTTATTTTCTAGGAGCTATTGGATGTAAAAAGATAAGTGTTGAATCAGAAATGTCTGTTGTGAAAAACTACATACATTTTTCAACTGGCAAAAGCAGTATTAGTTTAGAAGATTTGACTTCAGTACATTCTAAAGATATATATCCAAATATAATATATAAGTTTACCTGTGCAAGTTTCACTTTTCACTCTTCTCATAAGTTTGTTAACATGTGAACGTAGTATTTCAACAATGAGAAGAATAAAAACAAGGTTGAAGCCGCCTATGTTGCAAATTAGATTCAAAAATGTAGCTATCATTAGTACAAAAAACGATATTATAATAATTGATAGAGGAGTCATTCTGGAATAATTCGCAAAACAAAAAGATATACTGTTTTAAAGTAAATATTTTAATATAACAACTAGATAAACAGTAGGTTGCTACCTACTGTAAATTAATATTTAATAATTTTGTTTTTCTTTATAATTTTTTTAACCAGTATTATATTTTTTTATATATTTAAAGTTAAAATTCAAGTATACGTACGAGTTATTTAACTCATATAGTATGTTTGAAATAAACCATGCTTAGTTTTGGATGGTGTTTAGGGTAATATTCTATTTGCAAGTGCAGAGAGCGGCTTTGATATGCAATAAAGTAGTTTTAAATATTAGCCCCCTCTAAAACTATAGCAAATTTCCGCCTACGAGTAGACAGTCAGACAGACATAATATTAACGAATTAAAATCAATTTATCGCATTATTAGGTCCATCTTCAACACGAAACTAATAATTTCCAAAACGAATATTTTGTTAAATTCGTTGGTCTCGGAATAATAATAATAAGCAGACTGAAGAAGAACGATTCTATAAATTGCATCCAAAAAAAAAACAATATATCATTTATAAATAATATAAGTCCATGAATGTACAATAAAATATATATACTTATATACAATATACATTATGTATATAATATTAGGAAAACAATTTATGCTTAAAATGTTAAGCCATTTAATCGTTGTATCGTTATGGAAGTATATACACTATAATGGAAATTACAAAATATTAGTAACATCTTTAGCTGTAACTTTGAACTATTCGTCTGGTTTAATATAATATTATGCACAAGTGTCATTGAACATTAAATTTTCAGTTGAAGTGACTTTGTCACAGAACTCTAGACATTTTAAGTCGTAATAAAAAAAACCAAGAAAAATAAACTATTATATTTTCACAGAATTACGTAGGTACTACAAATAATAATATTGCATGTGCATTATTTTATATTTCGATCTCGTACCTGCCCATCATCCTTTACATCTTTATAAGTCATAAAATTAAGACTAAACGATCATTAGTAATAAAAATATATCAATTACTTTTGGTATAATTTAAAATTATAATATTTCAAATGTTTTATTTACTACAAAAATAAACTTAAAACGTAATTTATTTCATCTAGGTATGCAAAACAATTGCAGATTACACCACATAAACCTCATAAATATTCAGGTTTAAAATACGCGGTTTTTACTTTATTTACTATTACTTGATAAATAATTAACATTATAAAAATACATTAGTACCTACCTATATTATGAATTATATGATCATATAGGTACTATAAAAAAAAATAATTACACTGTTTTTTTTAAAAATAAATAAATATTAAGTATAATTATACCTACATCTATAATATGTGAAGTTATTAAATTAATAAAAAACAATGAATCAATAATTACGATGGTTAAAATATGAGTACTTAAACGAATATATCATCCATTTTATTTGACATTATTTTTCATTATATTTATTTACCAGTAAAATATTTATTTATTTTCTACAAACAGTTTATACAAATCTTATTCATCAATTATTACTTAACTATGTTATGCTGATATCAAATATTGAAATATATACATTTAAAATGTTAGCAAAATAAATTATATTGGTGTCATATAGTTAAGTGCAAATCAATAAATCAATAAAATATAATGTATGTATAGGTGCATGTAACACATTGAAATTATGTAAATAATTGTACATACTTGAATATAAATAATTTAATTTAATTTAATTAAATCAATATCATAGTTGCAGCATTATTCAGAAAATAATTATTTTTAATATTACTAAAATATCATAAGTAATTAAATGAAAACCAATGTTTGAACCAATGGCATACAAATATACCACCTAGGTATATGGACAATTGTATTTAAATATTGATTTAATCAAAAAGTTCTAACATAAATACACGATTGACTGAATTGTATTTTGTCATTAACATTTTTTATTTAAATCAATGTTTAAATAAAATTGTCTTTATTTGTATTTCATTAGTCAAAACATTTATTTTAATTTAATTATTTTTATAATATTAGAAATAATAATTTTCTGCAGCAACTTTGATTTACTCTCTATAGGTATATAGTATATTATATCTATTAAATATTATTCAAAAAAGTAAAAATAATTATTTTTTCTATTAGATATCGGTTTAATTTGATTTTAGGTTAGGTACCTAATGGACAATGGCTAATATTATCAGTTCAATAATATGATATAATGTTAGCCCATGCTTATTTCTATTGATCCTATATATTTTTGCGGACATTAGAATCTTTAAAAGCAAAAAAGTCACGTGCCCCTAAAAGTTTATTGATTTTATGCCTTGACATTTCAAATATTTACATCTAGACATTAGTTTGTGATTAAGAACGAATCCTTTGCATTCGTACTGTCTACTTCATTAAAGTTTCTATTTTTTCATGTATACGTTAACTAATACGCATTTACTTTTTTTGTCAGAAATTCTTTATACTTACAATTGACCTAGTGATTTATGACATTAGAAAAACTTTTTCCTGTAGGTTACATCTTACATTAAAATGTTTTCAAAAGTTTCTGTTTAAAAAAGTTGTTTAATCGAACTTATCTCTTCTGCGACACCAGATATATTTATATATTTGAAACAAACAAATCCAAAACGCAATCAATATTGTTAATCATTCTCTATTCTGCAAAGGTTAAACAGTTGAAATTCATCATATGAAACCCAGTGGAACGCGTACGAAAAAACTATTATACCAAGCTTTGAAAAAAGTTTTGAACCGTTCTCAAATATGTAATAAACGGTAGAGATGAGATATAATTTGTATTTTATTAAAGGATCTAGATCAAAAAAAGTCGAGTTTACATAATATCATAATATATATAATTATTAATTGAGGTTATTCTACTCGTATCTCGAAATAACATCAATATTATTCAAAAAATTATAAATATGCAATATTCATCGCTTGGATCAAATACACGGCAATAAACATTATAGGATTCACAATTCACTATTGGCTATATTATGCGCAACGTGTTACGTAAATGGCGAAAAAAAAAATATAAGCTCTATAGTTATCTCTTTGACCTGCCACCCTTGTGTCGTCGTTTTAGATGCGTTTAAGAACGATGACTGTATTAAGCAGAATTTATTACTCATACGAGTCATACGACTATAGTTTGTATTTCGATATTAACTGTTAGTGTCTTATTATAATATGAACGACAAAAAATGTTAATATGCAATAAGTGATGTAAAAAAAAAAAACCAACAAAAAAACCTCGTAATGACGGTGTTATGATAGAACGCGTGGAAAATTAATATTTCCAGAAACAATACCTACTCGGCAAGAAGATAAATAATAATAATAATATGCTTCATGACGGTATAATAATAATAATTAGTCACGCACAGAGAAATATCACAACGTACAGCCTACAACCTATACGCTTCGATTAATTATTTATTTATTTATTTAATTACTAATTACTAATTAGATACGTTCAAAAGTTAGTAAAGGCGCGTGTACGCTCTTGGGATTCGATAAGCACTGCACCACTGCACGTGTGCGCGTTTGTTATTTTATGTCTTGAATGTTTGCCCGTGTCATTAAAAGCCTCGACCTTGTACGAACACACACACACACATACAATATGGTGTTATCAAACATATCAATGTACACACACACACACATATATATTATTATTATATATTACACGTCGTGTACGATACTATTATAACGATTCAAACACACTGGCACAGTTTTTACAGCGGCGTTCCACGGCGGGCCGACGACTCGGTGAAAGCATTTATTACGGCATTTCGTGTTTACCGAAGATATTCACACCGTTTTAACGTTTCGACGATTACGATAATAATAATAACGTGATATTATAACATGGTAATAATAATAATAGCAACAACAACAATAATACGTACGATACAGGGCCGCGGCTGCACCCTGCGAGAACGTGTACGACAGAAGTGTGTTTATCATTATTATTAGGCAGGTATACCTACGCCAAACGTTTGTACAGCCGCGGGCCAGAACGATATAATAATATAATAATATCATATTCTATACCACGGTCGTGTGCCCGCACCGGCTCATCGATATAATACACCCATGTCCCGGTGGTACGCGTCACAATATTATATAAATATTTCTACAAACCTCGACACGGACGACTGCACAACACCACCCCGACGGATGACGGTGATCAACACGACGTCGTTAATTATTGTTGAAAACCAGCGGCGGCGGCGGCTGCGGTGCATCGAAGACGCGCGACGGTGTTAAAATAATATAATTTAATGAAATACCGATGTGAAATTATTACGACATATTATCATCGCGATATCGTAACAATACGGTGGGCGCACGACTCACTAAAATATCATAACTTTTAAGCATAGTAATACCTACGGCGTAATAATATTTATTTGATAAACAACCGCGAATGCACGAATCGCGGTAAAATACAAACGAAACGAATATCGTCTTGGGGTTTGGAGGAAAGTTGGGGTCTGGAGGAAAGTCTTGGGTCTGGAGGAAAGTTTGGGCTCTGGAGGAAAGTAACGCTCACGCGGTTCTCCTCCAGATCTCGATTACCTGGAAAAAAAAGTAAAAAAAAAAAAATATCGTCTGATCACGGAATCAATACAAACGACATCGAGAATCGAGATGGATAGCAAATACGCGATGTTATAACAGCTGAATAGCGTTTTGAGTGTAATAAGAATTCATCCGATAAAATAATATGCATGGGTCACGGTGATATTAAACTAAAATAATGTAACTCAAAAAGTTTTGAATGCTATCCCGAATTTCGGTACGAGACGAAATAACACGTACATCGACGGTGAGAGGGTTATCACGCGAAAACGATACGACCTAGGCAAAATTTGTGTACGTCCGTAGAACGAACCGCCAAATTTAGTAGACTCAAAAGATGGCCGTCGTCAATAATTTATTTATAAATTAGATAAACAATCAAAACATTAAGGCGCTTAGCACTCGAGGAGCGGTCGCATGAGAATTCTCTTAAAGTCATAATATCTCAAAGATATTACAGTGGTGATCGTCGATGTGGATATCGGCGTATCACTATCGCAGGTGAAAATACATTTCCGACTTGAGTGGGTAGCGTAAAATGTATTTTTCACACGCCCGAGTGTTTTATTAAAAACGGTTAGAAACGGATTATACAAACAGTCGTGATAACTAAACCTCATTCGAGTGCTGAATTAACTAAAACATGTATCACAACAAAATTATGTTATTTTACGTGCAAGTGTTTACACGGCCACGCGGCGACAAGCCGCCACCTCCGACTTGGACATTTGCCGCGACAACGGACGAACAATGGCCGTATAATAATGATAATAATATCGCTACATACCCACAACCCACATGGCGCGTATGTTACCAAACTTTATAGCAATAATAATATGATAATACACGACTCTAATTTCCTGTGACCCGGACGGCGTGTATATCATTGTGATATACATAATATTATTATTGTAATATTATGTGTTATATTGTGTATTGACGGAGGGCTCAGCTAACACAATATCATCGTAAACTCGTAACATATCACACGAGTGTTACCTACCCGAGTGGGGTGCTCTTACCCACCCGGCTACCCACGATGTATAAATTATTATTATATTATTATTTATTATCGTCGAACGGTTTACGACCGAATTTTGTGTTGCGTACCGTGGTTCGTCTTCCAATCCACGGCTCGCGTAATAATATTAAAAAAAGTAATTATAATTATTTGTTGTTGTTGTTCTTGTTGTTGTTATTATAGTGTTTCGGCCGTATAGAGCTGATCCTGTTTGTGTATAGTGTGTACACATCATCATAGTCGTTTTGAAATTTTTATGCTAACGAAACATAGCCAGCCGAACAAACACAATCAATATTTACAACAGTTTGTATAATATTACCTATGGGTTATGTGTGGGCGCCTTGACCAAATTTCCAACTCAGATATACTTGGTAGGTAACAATATTGTGTTAATAACGATTGTCCGTTCAAGAATAAAGAACATTCCCGCCTGTACCTATCGCAAGCAAACCAAAAAAATTCCAATATAATAGCGACGACTCGTATATGATATACGTAGCAAGGACCGTTTTTACAAGGTTCAATTTTAAGAAAAAAAACTCTCAAGTTGAAAAAAATTTCATCGTTTGTGGGAAAAATAAAACGGTAATAAATTTATATAAAAGATTATTACAAATTTAATTAACCTGCAGGATTTATTTTTAATTAAACCCTATTAAAGGCTGAGCTTCATTTGTTTGTATTACAAAAATAAAATCTATCCTCACATTGACAATGACTATATTGTACACAAATTATTAATTGTGAATAAAATAATGATATCATTAAACATAAAATAGGATCTTAGACTAGACTTTTCAAAACCTAAATAAAGCTTTTCATCCTAAATACGTGTGGAACTCACTTTTTCATTATCTTTGCAACCTAATCACATTCTGTAGTTCATATACTCGTATATTGACGAGGTATTTTCGGTCAAAATTTCAACTTCTTATTCTACCGATGTCGTACTCCGTAGTCCGTTGGATTAAACGCGGATTCATTGATTCGATAGTGAAAAAAAATGATCAAAACTGAGCACATGTAATTCTTAAGCGTGTATCAATAAACGATAAGGTGATTGAGCTGATAACTCTAAGGTTACCATAATAATGATTTTGAGCTGATTTTTCCGATTTTTAAAGAGCAAATTAAATAACACAATATTCTGTCTCGCGTGGGTATATAAAAATATATATACCTACCATAGTATAGTACCTATATTGCACCTATGTACCTATAATTTATATAGACATAAATATTAGAGTTAGGTTATGCAAATATTAATAACAAATTAATGTGTGAATTTAATTTAAACATTCTAAATAATCACTCTACGCTTTTAGAGACGTCATAATATTATTATATTATAGTTAATCGTTTCATTCACGTTTTTGTTTCATATTTTTCCAACCTTTTTGTTACCTTTACACAATTGTTGTGGTTACATTTATTTCTTGTGGAAACATGGTTAATTTTTATATTAGTTTTGGTCTCGATTGTTGTTATTATATCTATGCCATAACTACACCGTTGTATATAATTGTTGATGAGTTTACGGCGATTCCGGACCAATTCTCGTGCCAGGTTCTAATGTACACTAGTTGTCCTGTCTAAGCACAAAAGGCAACTTCGTATATTTCTACGCACATCTATTTGAAATGAGTAATTGGAAATTTTAATATTTATAGTTTTCGAGGGGTAGAAACAAAATCAATATAAGCTGCACCATAAACATCGGTTATATTGTATGATATAATTATTATATTATACATTATACCTATATAATTTAGGTAGGTACTAATAATATCGTAAGTCCAACACACCAACTATGATCCAACGTGGTATTATATGATATTACAAAACTCATCCAAATGCCATAATGTATAGTAATTTTAGTTACATATGACATATCACTTTTCCGAAACAATATTCTAACACGCTAACTTCCAGTATAGGTAGTACCCACGCCATATAAACATACAATACTTCATCGGTATTGATACTACCTATATACTAAGAATTATCTTGAAAAAGACAAAACACCAAAGGAAACCCTTAATAAAGCTCAGAAAATTGAAGTACAAAACCAGTAGCAGATAAATAACTTCAATAACAATCACTTGGTTTAAATTATCACAAAACCTTTCTTTTAACTTTTTTTTATTCGCGTATACTCAGTTAGTTTGCAATAAACTTGAAAGTTGTTAAAAAACAGTGTTTTTGCTTTTAGAAGTAAAACTTAGTTTAGTTGTATGGTTGTAAACGTCTAAACTTCTGTAACGTTTGAAACAAAATGCACGTCCATATATACTTTGAAAATGTACAAAACACCGTTTACTTAAAACAATTCGATGGAAGATTCAAATTATGTCACATTGATGTAAAACTTTTCAATGGTTAAATATTAACTAAGAGTCATAGTAGCGGTTAAAATATTCCTACGATCATAGATTTTATAAGTTACATAAATATTTAGTTATTTAATAAAATATTCCACATAATTTGTCATTCTTAAAGGCAAGCAATCGATATCGTTGTAATTCAAAATTCTGAACATTGAACGCAACACGCGTATAAAAAGAAATGTTGTGTAAATAGTTTTTAGAATTTTTTTCAACCTTATTGAAAATTACGGATTTGTAACAACGATAAATAATTATGTAAATACAAAAAAAAACTGTGCATATTGTGTAAAATAGTTATCGTATAACAGAGCCAATTATAATCAGTCAATGGCCAGATGGATGGCTTTAATAAAAAAAATATGTAAAAATTAAAAATCATTTTCTTTATAACTTATTACGATATTGGTTTTTAGTTGGTAATTAAATAATAATATTCTTTATGAAAAAATTCGCTAACAATTATAATATATTCACTATTTATAACCAAAATCCTTATAATCGCACACTGATAACAGGTTTTAAGTACACGCATATTAGAGTAATTATGAAAAATCAAGTTAATATACCTAGCAAATATTATGTTTTTGCTCTTGTATTGAATCCTATTGTTGAACTTCTCAGCTACAAAATAGGATAAAGTGATTGACTACATACCTATACTAATGTGTTTTGTTATAGTCTCAAATTCTCAATATTCTCTCCTCATATACCTAATTAATATCATTAAATTAAATAAATTATAAAACTATTACACAGTTCATATTGAAATCTAATAACATTTCAACTAACAGTTCATCGTCATCGTCAATAAAATGCACTATCTTTAGCAACGAGGTTACTGTCATCATATTTTTAGTATAACAGATGTCTATTACTCAACTTATATCCAATTTCTTTATAAACTCGATATCGGAAATATATGTCAATAACACGAGCGAACCAAATGAAAAACGTCTATAAAAGTACTCAAAATGTAATCATAATAGACTAGTTTAAAATTTGAAGACGACTTAAAATAGGTACCCAATGAAAAACTTACATCTCAATAGAAAATTGTACGTCATAGCTGTGACGCCACGCATCATTTACAGTCATGTAAACTTTTTATATTAGTATGCATACTCTTGGACAAACAATATGCAAATGACTAGATGAAAAAAAGTTTTGAATATTTGTACTCATAATTTGACTGCCGTTGTATCTCATCACGCTCACTCACTCTCTTTCTCTCTCTCTCTTTCTCCCTCTCTCTTTTCCTCGCACTATTGTTATTTGTTGGGCTGTTCGAACGCTTGCCATATATTATGTTAATATTTATAGGCTTAAAAATAAACGAAGAACGACATACTCGTAACCAAGCATCATTCTCTACCTACCCATACTATATTTTTTCAATATGCTTATGAAAGTATAGTGCTTTATTTTTATTTATATTTTAAACCATCTAACGCACCTGCTGGTATACTGCACGTTAAAAAAATACTTTTAATTGAAATAATACAATTCATACAAAAAGTGACATTTGTCTAGTCATTTTGAATAGTTTATTAAACCCACATTTATGATATAATATTATATACATAACAACATTGTAAAGAAGCAAACAGAGCGAAAAATTCATATTTAATTACCTACCTATTCAGTTAGCCTGTCACAAAGCGCAATTGTGTTGGAACATTAGGCAATACGTGGGCAAATTACTAATAATGAGATCTTAAAGGTAAAATAAGTACTGCAAACCTAAAAGGTAAGAAAAAAAAATGGTATTATTCTAAACAAAATGTTAAAATATTCAAGTCAAATTATGAAATTTGTTTTTTTTTCTTAAACTTATTAGTTATTTGTGTATATTATATAGTAATAATACAGATAACAACTAAATATAAGAATTGTATAAGTAAGAGTTTAAAAAAAATGTTGTTTTCTTATATAAAAAAAAAATTATTGAATTATAAAATATAATTTCCACGATAACGTAATATATGATTACATAATTTTCAATTATTTTTATCGATAAAACCACGTAACCACAAATGTTTCAAAAAATTTTTTTTGTTTTGTCCTTAACAGAATAACTAATATTCACTTTATTATAATTATTTATATTATACTAGCTGGACACGGCAATGCGTTGCTATTGCTAAGTTTTTGTGATTATGCGAGCAGTACCTATATTATCAAGTAAGCAATTTATCTGCTGTAGACCGTGGACCCCGTGTGTTGCTTACGTAAGTTTATAGTTTAGCTCTAAAGTATCAAAAAATGCAAAAAAACTGATCCTCCAGATCGTGGTTCAAACTCCATACATTCTATACTAAAATACACAAACTTATCGCATTAATAATTATTATTATTATTATCATTATTAAAACCAATAGCAACCATTTATACACAAAAATAATAATAATAATCTCAAAACCCCTGTTTGAGGACATCTGGACATCACCAGGTTAGGGACCTCTTATCTACCTTTTTTCGAGACAAAATGTAGCCTATCTTTTTCCCAAGGTCTAATCGATATCTCTGTACCAAATTGCATCGCAATCGGATGAACGGTTTAGGAATGCATAAATAGGACATAGTCAGGCGCAAACATTTTTTGTCTTTTATGCATTTAGATTTAATTTAACACGCACTAATAAATAATAATATATTGATTCAGATGGGCAATATTATTGTAACAGTCATTTAAAAAATCACACTACAAAAAACAACACAAAAACACTCGCGGTGTACAAAGTACCAATATTATATATATACTAGCTGATCCTGTATGCACTTCGTTGCCCGTTAAATGTACCAACTCTATGTGACTCAAACTTTGTTCAATTTGTTATTTTAAATTCGGTTAGTGGTGTTCAAAATGTATCTTAACTTTTCTGTTGCCTGCAGGAATAAAAATTTTAATTCGCAGCAGTATATTATCAGGTAGACAATCTACCTGTGGTAGATCGCAGACCCTGTGCTGTTTGTACGTAATTGTATGATTTAACTCTAAAGTATCAAAGTTATACCAAGTTTGTCTTTTTTACTTAATTCCACCTACGGTGGATTAATGTAATCGATTAATACAAAATCCTAACCTGACCTAACCGTACTAAGATCCGATGCATAAAAAAAACCAAATTTAACCCTTTTTAAATTAGCCTATCTTCTTCCCATAGGTCTAATCTGCACACAAACATTCATTTAGATATATATAGCCTGTAGAGAGATTTTCATTTCACATTTATATAGTTATAGTATACAGTCAAAGACATATACGAATAAAACTCGTCGTGTATACTCACACAATAACTTACTAAAATAACAATAATTCTCCAACCATAATGCCATGTACATTATGTCCTTTTGAACCTATGTTGAATTTACTTTAATATCTTTTACAGTCTACTCGAGACAATAAATTGATATTTATCCCTCACGTCATCAAGAAATCTTTGGTATAACTATAACAGACCGGTTGGGTTAAGTTAAATTTAATTTTAATCGGTAGGTATATTCGATTTTAGTCCAAATATTAGTGCAGGTCAGATATTGAACATGTCTCGATACCATAAAAAAAAAATGTATATTGTGTTTACTTACTATTTATGCTATAAATCATTAGTAAATTCACACTCTGCTAAAATGTATATATTTTAAAAAAATAACTATAACCTAACGTAGGTAATTATAGACTTTTTTGAGTTTTCTAAGGAGTTTTCTCGGATCAAATATAAACATACAATTGAAGGCAGTAATATAACACCTATATACTTATACTTTACAAATTATAGAGTAAGTATAGGTATACACTTTGTAATAAATTCGTATAATAGATTTCTAATTTGTGCAAATTTTGGTATTTATTTGTCATTGAAAACTATGACGAAGCTATTAGGTATTATATATTAACTCGACATGAAAAGACAAATATACAATGGCAAAATATATGCAATGAAAATATTTTATCTGAATAGTTATTTTGCAAGCAATGATTTTAGCATAATTATTGTGTATAGGTACGTCAAGAGATCATACATTTTTTTTGCAACATATTTTATGTCAACGATTTAATGTAATCAATATTATAAATTATAAAAATAAAGAAATTGAAAAATTTGCAACAGCAGATCACCTTGTGATAAATTCAAATATAAAATACAACAAATAAATTAATTTATAAATAGGATTTTTAAATTATTATCTACATCTGTCTAAAAAAATCGTCCTCTTTTTTTGTTATACTATTGTATGTTTATGTAATTTTGTAACTATTACTAGGTAGGTATTTATAAGTAGGTGTACAATTAATTAATTAATTAATATTACACACGATAAATTCACACGGGTATTAAATCGAGTATCAAAAATGTAAAACTCATTAGGAATGTTAATGAAAATATTATAAATTCATGAAAAGATTATGAAATAACCAATAGGTAAGCTTAAAATATAATAAATTATTATTTATTTACAAAAATGAAAAAAATAGGGTGATTCAAATGTAGAATTACTAGTAATACATTTTAAAATAAACGTAATACGTTATTTGGAAAACACGATGACTATTATTAACCTCGCTGATATTATTCAATTATATAACAGAACATAAAATATAAATACATAGTATATTTATATATAAAAACTTAGCATCAAATTAAAATTATAACTATTTAGTATGTTAAATAATAATGATAATAATAATTATAAGCAAGCACCTGCAATATAACAAACCTAGAATATTGTTTGATGTTTTTTCTTCTATTTTATGTAAAAAAAAAATTACTAGAACCAAGTATTTTATAATGATATATTATATTATGATAAAAAACCTTCATAAATATATATTTTACATGGCCAAGTTCGTAATAATAAAGTTACAAACGAAAATTCTCTGTAGGAAGGCTTTGTTGGGGTGTAACTAATATTCTAAAACACATATTATGTAAGAAGTCAGGACACAGGAAGAACTATTTGGGATCAAATATTATATAATTGTAAGTACAATAGCACTAAAAAGCACCAAAAAACATGAATTTATAATGCTGATATAGAACCTACTATAGTGTCGTAATTTTTGAAAAGTTTTATACTTATTTAACATTTGTAGTTTTATAGATTTTCTTAAAATACACATATTCCTGGTGTGAAAATAATGTTGAGGTTCTTACAGTTAATGGTCATAAACAAATTTTACGCGTTTCGTATGTAGTGCATATTCCTAATACAGTAAATGCAGCGTACAAAAATATAAAAATAAATAAATCGAAATATTTCATTACAAACAAGGTATTGGTTTCACTATTTATGTTGCCATACAATAAGTGGGTAAATAAAATAATAATTCGTGTTGCTTAATGCGATAGGTATGCCAATATCTATAATATTACTAACCCATTATAAGTATAATGAAATGAATGTATAGAAACAAAATAATATATTCGATGACTTATAAGTTTCCCTACACAAGGCATAGGAGAATTATTCTTGACATATTTTTTTCCCCATTAAATAATTTTTTTTATTACACAATCAGTTATAATATATAAGTGCATATCACTATATCAGAACAATAAGTGAATGTTCTGTGATGAAGAAAAAAACATACATGTTCCTCAGAACGAAGAGTCTTCCCACTAGAGGAACTCCAAAAATTCTAGATATAAAATTATTTGTTACCATTTAAAAATCATAATAATTTAAGGTTAGTTAAAAAATACATCACTAAATTAATTAAAACATTTCTAAATTGATCACTTCGACATTATTTAAATATTCCACTAGGTATAACTATTTTTGGGCCAACAGATAAATAAAACTTGTATAAAAAAAACTATTAATTATTACTTATTAGCGTTCGTTATTTATGGCTAAACCTATATACGACCGGAATACTGACAGATTCTTTTGAAAATTAATCTTTCTAAACATTTTTAATCCTGATAATTATTTATAAAATAAATTCAATATAACATTAATATTATATAATAGCTATGAATTTACAGTACCTACGCTAAAAGCGGCAGTGTTATCAATCTTTGTCTTTTATAACGTTATTACTTATTTTGTATTATAAGTAGTATAATTTATCAGGATTTGTAATAGATTTCCTATTGATCTAAGTTTTGAAGGTACCTCTACTTTCTTATAAATCATGGTCCCTACATAACATTATCAGCTAAGTACTGTGTATGGTAATTATAAATTAAATTAAATTTCCCTCAAGCTGTTTAGAAATAATATGTGTAACATAACATTATAACCAACCTATATGGAATTAAATAATGTAAATTTAATTACAGCGCTTTGAAATATTATTATACATAGCACCTATTTGGGTATCAGTAAATGTGTTTCCTGCACAGCGATATAGTGACCTTTAACCGTTGCAAATGTATATTCCTAAATGAATACATAGGCACCTAGTTATATAAAGTAAATAGAAACAGAGTACGATTGAATGTGTATTTAATCCAGTATATTAACTATTATTAAATAATCACTATCAAAAATATAATTATTAACAAATAATAAAAATAAATGTAATATAGGTATATAATAGGTTAATAAATATTATAAAATTGATATAAATAATTATCATGCAATTAGTCCTTAAATAAAAACTATTATTCCAAATATTCAGAAAAAATCACATTTTGTCAATTTATTTGATAATTAAGAAAACCTTAAAACAACTTAATTTAATAAAACGAATACTTCGATAAAAAAAAAAAAGCATCTGTCCTTCCAGATAATACTGTTAAAGTAAGTACTTGAATATATTTGCTAGCTCGTATTAAACATTTTCATACATATTTCCACATTAAAAAATATACATTTATTTATCATTTCCTTTAATACATTTTAATTGCAAAATAAAATAAAAAAAAAAAATTATGCATAAATATTTTTTCAGGACTCCAATTAATTATAACAAAACAATCGGAAAAAAATCAATAATAATTTTAACTAAAACATGGAACCACAATATTGTGTAAGCACGGTTTGTCTTAGTATTATTCACGAGATGATTTTTACTAACGGTACGACGATATAACAATTCTTAAGATTTTATGATTACTGCAAAGTGTGGAGTAGATGAATCCACTGTTTAACAATGACAAAAAAAATAGATCAAAGAAATAAGGAGTAATAAACACTAGTGTAACATAGATCAAAAGAAAAAATAATAAGAATTAAATTAGCTAAACGACTAAGATACAAAAAAAAAAGTATGGAATAAATAAGTTAAGTTATTGCGGTTAGAGGTTATGCATATAAATGAAAAATAATAACCTAGACCACTCGTTTGATTAATAAAGTCATTAAAATTGGTTACTAAAATCTGGCTGTATTTTTGTTGAAGCCTAAAACCTTTCAAATTAAAAAAAGTTGTATGCTGGTTTTAATTAAAAAAATAAAGAATAATTGCCTCAAAAATAAGCGTTTAAAAAAAAAAAAAACCTTATATTTTTACTATTGTTAAAGTGTTTTACTTATTGCTTTTTTACTACGGATTTTTAACTTATCGTCCAAAATTGGAGCTAAAATTTCGATTTATAAAAATAAAATATTAAACAGTTCTGAATATTTCAGGTTTAGACGAGCGGAGTGGAGTAACACATTCGGGTAACCTGCAAAATGTTATTCCATTTTCCCGCTCATCAACACTTTGAATAGGTACCTAATTATAATGAATTAACTAGTCGACATTTATGCGTCGACATTTTCAGTAAAATAGAGTAGGTATACCATCTAAATCTTTCCAAAAAGTAAAAACATTAAATTTATCAAAAACGATGATAAGATTGAAATAGTAAAATATTAAGTTAATATTATAAGTTTTCTGACTTGGAGAAATGTAAAAAAAAATATTTTCAAAAGCGAACTAGTTTACACTTTTGATTGCAAGTGGTCAACGTTAGAAGAATATCACTCAGAATCACTCAACCAAGTGGGTTCGTTCATTTTTTTTTACGGTAAGTATATCATAATATCGGTACACAAATTGAGATACGGATACGATTTCAGTTTATTACAGAATAATAAATACTAATGTTGTATAATATTTTGAAATGGTATAAATCAGAAATTCATGGTAATTAATTAGTGAATTTTGTCATTCATAATTAGTATTGATGAACTGTATAGGTGACAATAGTATAATGGCGTAGGATTTATACGCATCGTATGCGATGTCATTTGTTTTCGCTCACAACGAATATTATTTGAATGTATTTTTACAATACATAACCTACGGTATAATATTATATTACACATTCGTAATACCGATGAATTCATAAAACAAATTTAAAAGATAAATTAACGATGTTTGTGTAACCTATTGTAAAAAAAATACAAATACAAACACAATTATTCATAATGTATAATTTACTTTTTCGATATAATTTATAACAAATATTAGAAAAAAATCATCGAAAACAACAGTAAATATTGTATATTATATTAAATAATCATTATATTCAAACTTTTTATGATTTCGAGTTTTTGTATAAATATGTATTTATAATTATTTATTGTAAATTATACCCGAATACCAAGGCATATTCGTAATTATTCTAATAACATATACTATAATTTATAAGTATAAATAATCCCTTATAGTCATATCGGTGAATATATATTACCTATAATGTGGCTTATGAATTTTATGAAGGGGTTTTCTCTAGTACCTAATCGGCTCGCTAATCGGTTTACTTAAACAGATAAACTGTAGTTTAAAATAATAATGGCCCATAAACGTCTCAAAATCAATTAATTATAATTTATAAATAACAAACAACAAAAGTTTAAAACGTATCCAATGTAAAAATAATTATTGTAGGTATGAACATTTTAAATATTATCTTATTTTGTACATTTAATTCCGTATTAATTGATTAATCGATTAAAATGTCGAGGAAAAAAATATTATTTTACTTATTACACAACAGATACATATGAACGTTTGAATGAAAGTACATTTGAAAATATTTATCATTCGATGTGAAAAAGAAGGTTAATCTTAACTTAACGAAAAAAAACATCATAGTACCTACAATGTTCTGTCATATTAAATCAGTGGTAAATAATAATAAAAATAAACAAAATGTGTTTAGTTTCAACTAGTTGTTTTAATTTTGTACGGTACACACCATTTCAATTATTGTGTTTGCATCAATTTAAATATTAGGAAAATAACGTCCATCTTAAAATATGTAATATAAAATCAAATCAATATTAATAAAGAATGGGAGACTCTTATAAATTTCAACCAGTTTTTTCTTTCAAATAATTAATACTATAAATAATCTATGAAAATTCCAAAATTTTGCATATAATATTTAATTTGTTGAAAAAACCTAAGCCTTTTCATTAAATTATGATGGGTATAATTAAATTTAAACTGCACAAAAAATTGTCATACCTGAAGGACCGAAACACACCTGGTATATTACAGTACTACGCCAAAATTATGTTTATAACGCCTTAGGGATTTCGAAAAAATATTAACTATAACATTCGTGCAAGGTTCCTTTCGATGATAATTCACATCTGTTCATATTTCGATCGATATATTATTAATCGATTATAATACATTTAAATATTGAACAACATCTATATGGGTGTTTATATTAGTCTCCTTTGACATTGAAAGTATCGTATGGTTGCAGTACCTAAATAAGGTTGCAAAGTAATAATTATAATATCCGATCATTAAATTCAAATGACGATAACGAAACATAAATTAACTTGCAATAGCTATTATAATTAATTGATAAATATTTATAAAGATACGCTTATATTACATTTTGTCATTAATATTAATATTATGTTTTGTGTAAGGATTTTTGGTGGAAATAATTTTCGGAGGTACTCGTGGTGGTACTTAATATTATGTTTTCGAAAATTCTAAAACTATATTGCCCTACGTCAGATAATAAAAATATATATAACGGTATAAATGTATACGTTACGTCCGGAAATATAAATTTTTTTTCGCGGCAAAGTACTTATGTCCACGTAATTAATTCAAACCAGGTGCCCAGTGAATTAGACGCGTCTTACCTGCGACGGACGAACTGTGCGTTCTCTTGACGTTAGCGCCGTCCAACGTGTCCTGCAACGGACGTTTCCTGTTCTCGACCGCGTGCTGTTGCTGCAGCTGAAGATGGTGATGATGTAGATGGTGATGATGATGATGATCGTTGGCCGGTGACGCCGGGCACGCGTCCATCATTTTCACGTCCCCGGCGGCGGCGGTTGTCGTGAAGCAACGACCGCCGATCGACGGCGTCAACGACAACGATAACGGCGACGACAACGATAACGGCGACGACGACAACGACGACGAGGACGACGACGATAACGACGACGGCGATGACGACGATAACGGCGACGACGACGACGACGACGACGGCGGTGACGGCGGCGACGACAACGACGACGGTAACAGCGGCGAACACATACCGGCGCCGGCCGCGGCCACCGAATCGAACTGCATCGCGTACAACATTCGCTGGCAAAAGTAATGGTCAGGCGCCGACGCCGTGGCCGCGTACAGCTCCGCGCCATCGGCGCCGCCGAACATACCGCCGCCGCCGGCACTCGTCTGCGATGTACCGGTCAAAAATTGCATCGCGCCCGTTCGTTTGTTTTTATTTGTGCCGCAAAAACGACAGAAAACGAAAATTTATTTGAAAAAAAAGAAATGGAAATTTCCAATAATAATATTATTATTTTATTATTGTATTAACGTCGGGAACTCCACGAATTGCGCGAGTCGTGACCGTTGGGCAACTGAGACGGCTGCTGCTGCGACGACGGTGTCGTTCTGTTGAGCGCGGTCAGGGTTAACACGTGTGCGTAACGCGAGTGTCCGCGTGCTCCG
Organism: Sitobion miscanthi; assembly: GCA_008086715.1. Lineage (NCBI taxonomy): Eukaryota > Metazoa > Arthropoda > Insecta > Hemiptera > Aphididae > Sitobion > Sitobion miscanthi. The sequence continues at coordinate 8,390,194 of CM017800.1, read as the reverse complement.
ACGAGTAACTCGCGACCGTCCGGCGGTATAATATCAATTTATAATTTATATACCATTTATAGTAATGATAATAAATAATAATACGATGTTGATTATATTTATTATTATTATTACACTCTGCGCGTCTTCACGTAAATTCTCTCCTATAGAGCCGTTTGTCGTTGTTGTTGTTGTTATTGTTGTTTTAAAGCCGGTTGCGCGTTGATGATGATGACGACGACGACGACGACGACGACGACGATTGCAACGACGGACGATCACGCGGGTGCATGCGACTATGCGAGTTTAACGATTAGCGCGCGCGACCGGTGTGCCGCGGGTCCGCTCTCAGTGGCTGCCGATCGGCCGGCCGGCCCGCCCGTCCGTGCCCTTGCCGCCAAAAGACCTTGCCCGCGCCGACCCACTCACCGCCCGCGCACCCTTCCACCCGCGCCGTTATACAACTCGAGCCACAGCCGCCGCGACCGCTCGTCCGTCGGCCGGTCGCGGGTAGGTCGTCCGACCGGTCACGCTGTCGTTGTCGTCGGACAATCGGCAATCGCGTACGAAAATGATGGCCGCGGGAGGGGGGTGCCGTCACGATCAAGGGCGCCGGGCGAGGGGCCGCGGCACCCCGCCTAACCGATATTTCGGTCGATTATCCATAGTCTTAGGTACAGTAATTATTTTCCGATATGAATCACTTTTTTTTGATAAAAAATAAAATTGACATCAACGTTATAATACTGTTACTGTACCTACTATTAGGTATACGCTCGCCACTGCTATTAGACACATTTAAATATTTCCAACTGCACAGTCCGGTGATAATATTGTATTATTATACTTACATCACTCGACAATAAATTAACATTACATCATAGTATCAATACGTTAGACGAGACTAGCACGGGACGAAATCCTATACGACCGCGATGCTTAAGACCGGGGTTCGGCGGTCCAGATAATTTGAAAAAAAATGTTCGAGGGCCAGAAAAAAACTTAAATATTAGTTGATATAATGTGTTTAAAAATACAGTTTAGGGCATTTAAAGTTTCACATATTATTATGGTATGTGGAGCCAAAATACATAAAAATAGATCAAAATATATCTGTTATGTGCCATCCACGGGCCTCCTATAGTCCTATGCCGACCCCTGTTTTAGACGTTGGCTCCCGCTCCGCACTTTTCGACTTGTGTTCCCGCGGCCTACCCTCAGTCGATAATAATTTATATAAATATTATAATATTACATGGAACAAACAGTGTATATTATTATTATACCACTACAAAATATTTGAACGATCGATGTTGCAAGTTATGCTTCTAGTTTTTAAAGCAAAACAAATAGTGCATTACTGCGTATAAGATCAGTTTTTTTGTTCGGCATACACCTGAAAAACGTGCAAAATAAATTATCGGTGAACCAAAGAACAGCAATATGTTTAGCGTACATGCCTCGATTTATATTCTCATCACCAGCTATATCTGTTTCATATTGTAATAATTATAGATACATATTATTATATTTTTGTACTATTTTTGTGCGTATAATACGGTAAGTAATATAATATAAGAAACATACAGTTAAATCTGATTTACAACATTTTATTACAATTTACCATTGTGCACATTTCTAAGTTTGTTTCCGGTGAAGGAAAAGTTTACAAGTCCTTTTCCTACAGCCTCGGTGGGTAGTCTGTATCTGATTTAGTTAGTAACCATCCGTCTATATTGGCCACACGCTCGTGTATATTCGAGTGTTGTCACATTTTCATCATTTTTTTTTTTTATTATTAAGATAAGCCTATAGTCGTCTGGGGGCCATTGGCTGACAATTTTTTTATTCGTATAATATCCGTTGACATTGTTATCTCTGTAATTACATCGTAATTAGTATTATATTATAAACTTTAAATCCGACGACAATGGTAAAGCAACACAAACTACAAATAATATATAGCCTGTATATAGTACAGGTACCTATAGGTAATAATACGAAAAAGTGTATTCCAATGAAATCCAATTAAAAATATACATTTTAATTCAAAAACCCTGAAATGTGCAATTTTGGACTAAATAAAACTTTGTTACAATTAATCTACTTACTTCACTTGATTCGGATTTATAACTTGTTTCAATACAATTTGGTACACGCATTAAAAAGTTGCAACCGCACGAGAATCCGGAATTTAATTATAATAATAAATCATTTAGGTATATTATTAAAGATACGCACTAATGATGTGTATGAAACTGGGCAATTAGGCGTGGTTTGGAAAGATAATATGGTCCCTCTAAAATAATTACATATTATACCATATTATAGAACATCATAATATCATCTATAATATTAGGTATGTAGGTGCGCATTACTTTTTTTCGGTTGTTCTAGAATAATTAATAACGTATACAAAACATTACAGCCATCGTAAATATCTAGTGAATAATGTATTATTATTTACCAGCTGACACGACAATGCCCAGCTATTGCTAGGTTTTTGTGATAATGCTATAGCAGTATATTATCATTTATCGGGTTGGCAATCTATCTGCGATAGATCTCGGATCCCGCGTGGTGCGTACGTAAGTGTACAGTTTAACTCTAAAGTATCAAAGTCATACAATCAATTAATACAAAATCCTAACCTAACCTAACCTAACCGTATGTACTAGAACCCGATTGATAAAAAAAACCCAAGCATTCGTAGATGTCTATGGATAAAGAAGAAAAATAAAAATAAATACATTGCAGTTAATAACAACAATAATTATTATTATTAAAACCATTTATAAGCAAAAATTATAAAATAAAATACAACGCAAAAAATTTGTCGACCGGACTCGTGGTTCGAACTGGAGCCCCCTGTTTGAATTCCTTGTTTGAGAACCTCCCCGGGTTGGACTCATTTACGTTTTTCGCGACAAAATGTAGCCAATCTTCTTCCCCGAGGTCTAATCTGTCTCAGTACCAAATTTCATCGAAATCAGATAAACGGTTTACTGTTTAGGAATGCATAAAGGACACAGGTACAAACATTGTTTGTCTTTTAAAATATATAATATAGATTATACCTAGGTACTAAAATAATCAATAAGTATAATTTATATACAATGTATAGGTATATATACATATAAGGTACATTTATCAAAGAAAAATAATATCTAAATTATCATCGATAGTAGCGAAAATATTAGAGTCATATGTCGGAGTCGCAAAACTGCAAAATTGATTAATATATATTAAACCACGAAGGTTCACCAAAATGTAACGGACCAATCGTAGGCCACTATAAATCAAATTCAAGGGATTATTATATTATCATGATTCGTTACATCAGGGGCGTGTTTAAGGGGGGGGGGCACACATTTCCCCCCTCCATTCACAGTATTTTAAATGTAATAAGGTAATAAACTAATAATATATACCTACAATAATATTGTACATATTTATTTTGTATCACATATAATATATTTCGAACGGTGAAAACGATCGATTCTCTGAGGCTTCCCCGCCGATTTCTGGTCGCCCTTCTTTCTCCGTGTAGATAGGTACTGAATAAGCAGAGTGATCACCCGAAAACATTTTCAAACGCCGCCTATATAGCTTTTATAGTCTTGTTTTCGGCCTCAACGGTCTCGTTCCACATGGAGGACTTTTATTGCCTTTTGCCATTAATCTCCGCCGTCGGTCACGCTGTCTATATGAAATATGGGTAGTCAGGTACTATGGTTATGTATCAAACGCGTGTCCGAATGATATACATTTCGATACATATCCATGGGCGAACGTTACGAGTCGGGTTATACACATTATCGTGTACAAGCTTTGGAGAACTTTCGAGTTGGTTTTTGAGCTAATATGTTATTCATTTTTAAAACACCGCACACTCGGCAACCACATCGCGACCTCACCGAAAAGATTTTGATGTATTTCCTGTCACGTAAATGTACCTACAAAAGCACTCGTATGCGCACCTCTTTAACATTACGACGGTAAACCGAAATATCATGTTACAATATTGCAGTAACGCCAGCCAGACAGCGGCATTAGCATCTGTGAAATGAATATCACGTATTTATTTATTATATTATTATAGAACACACGTGAACTATTTTCTGTTATTGTTTTATTTATAATATGTATATGTATAATACAGAGTTACTCCGATGCGTCTTCCTGTTCTTGTTACTACCTATATGTATAATAAATAACTGGATAATGCAACTCTTACAGCTAACCACCAACGGCGTATATCAATGTATTATATATATATATCTGTGTATACGCATGTTTAAATAATAAATTTTAATGCGATTAAAAAATATAGGTAGGTGATTTATTATGATCGCATATTATATTATAAATATATATATATATATATGTATTATGTACATGTATGTATAAATAAATTAACACACAGTTTATAGATATGTGAATGTCACACGATAAAAAATTCAATGTTATAGGTACTTTATTATGCAATATATGCATACAATGTGTTTAATTTAAAAACACTAAAGAAAGAATAAAAACACCTGTGTTTTATATTACTGGTTTTCACGGGCTCCCGTTTTGGATTTTTAAACGCTGAAATCGTATAAGTAAACGTTTCAGAATATTACAGACTTTGGCGCTTTTCATTTCAGAGTTATACCTACGCTTTCTATGTGGTTTTAAATTACATTTTTTTTCCTTTTGTTAATATATTTTACAATTTGTATAACTGACGAAAGTGATGTGGAATGGATAGTTGGTAGATAACTCTTGTGTGAAGACTGAAGACCCTGTATCCATTGATAGAATATCATAAAATTTAAAATAGTTGTAAAATTCACACGAATTCGTAAAATGATACTTACAAACATGCTATAGTTGTAACTTGTATTTATTGTACCCTAATATAATGTATGTATTATATCACAGAAATTCATAATATATTTTAACTGAATAAACATTGTATATGAATAAAATATGCAACTAGGACACTAGGTGCTCACCTGCAGTATGACTTTATATACTAACGATTTGTAACTCATGCACATTCAATATGTAATTGACTGTTTTTGTGATATATATTTATAGTTCAACTTTAACTTAGTAAATATAGTGCAAACAAATATTTTTCAAGTACCTACAGTTTAAGCTCAAAAATAGTTTTTAACAACACCGTTCGCCTAAGAATACTTAATATGGCGTAGCACCTACTTCAATCGCTTCCGCATTAACCACATAAAAAAAATTCAGATTTTATCGTCCATTTTGCATATTTTTGTTCAAAATATATTTTTCACAGTAATAAAAATGCTTTATTTGACACAACGTAGCGTTAACTTTCAAGCGTTCTCCTGAAGACTGATTTTATACTTCCATCTAAAGTGCATTTTAAACTCACTTATTAATATATAATGTACAGTTTAATTTTTAATTTGTTTAATTTTTGATTGATAAAGTAATGTTCTTTCACTTTGACGTTGTAAATAATAGTTGATGCAATTATAAACTATATAATTCGATAAAGTTTTCAAACTATTCCTCAATATGAAAAAAAACATTTATTAATTGCATCAATTGAATTAATTATTATTAATTTAATATTTTATCAACTGGAAAAATATAAAATCAGAATTTTTCAATAGTAAAATAGTAAACATACTATAAAGTACATTCACCTAAATATTATCTATTCGTATTGAGTAGGTACTTACAGGGATATAAAATATGAATTAACCATACAATATAAATGCCACAACCATATAAATACATGCAAAACTTTCTAAATGTATAAGACATAATGTGTTATATATGTATAGAAGTATTAGAGTTTTTTTTTTTAGGTTATATCTAGGTACATCTAGGTTATATGTTTTATCTACTAAAAATTATGTTAATAAATGCTATAGTGTATAGATTTCTGACGTATTTACAACAAACTTAATAAACATAGTATATATTTAATAAAAATATTATTGTCTCTCTTAGTCCAGCATTTGAATTATTTTGTTTATTATAAAAATTCTCATACATTATTAAATTTTACTTTTATGCTATTATAAGTAGAACTGGTAGTGTATTATGTAACATATCATATCGTGATTTCCATCACAGTTACTTTTAGTTAATTATTTGAATTTTTTTTTCGTTTTTTTGTTATTTTTTATTTCATTTCATCCGTTTATGGCTTATCTAAAAAAAACCTATAAAAAAAAGTATGAAAACTAATAATCACTAAAGTAATATAAAAATCAATTTTGTCTCGTAAGCCAAACAATTCTCCTTGTATAAAAAACTTAACTGTACCTACTGTAATAGACAATATTGTATGGAAATACTATCTCGTCTACATTCGCCGCGCGGTGTTCACATAGACAAATTTAATTATCTACATAAGAAAAAAAAGCTGCGCCATTCTGATAGGCCGTCTTTGTTATGATGATTAGATTACAACGCCCATAATATCAATAATTTTACTTTATGTTTCATATTTTTGATGATAACAATATTAAAATAAGGTATTAGGTAGGTAGGAATTGTACAAATTTTGTCAGCCTTAAGCCCAACGACTCACTATACTCCCATCGTCGTTATAAAAATTAAAATGTCTAAATAATTAGATATTAATTACGAACTGTTCATCCCTTGCAAATTAAATAACTTGTAGGCACTTCGTTTTCATTCCATTCGTTTCTAGCGCGACATAATAATTTTTGGATGGCGATTTGGTTTGCTCAGTCCTTCTAGATAAACAAAAAATAAATGACCTGGACGAATAAAATTACGGTTTCCAGATCTAAATGCATTATTATAGTTCACCCTCACGACTGTATACATATTATATTATATAGTATACATTTTTTTTTATTTGTTCATATGAACGCTCACGCACCGAGCCAAACATAATATTTCTGCGGCATATAGTTATTACCCATTGACGGTGCGTATATATACGCGATAATTTATATTATATATTATACAATATATACACTGAACAGCAACATAAGTATAAATGTATGACCATAACGGTGACAACGACCGTGTATCTATTAATCGCATATTTATACGAAACCGTGTAATATAATATTGTGTAGTTGGGCAACGGCTGGTCTTCCGAATGTCCGCATACTATATTGCGGTCCCGTGAATATTTAAACGACCGCGACGTCCGTATTTCGTATAATGGGAAATAATATAGAATTCTGCAGTACTAACAATATTATTGTTTCCTTCGTTTCTCCACAGCTGTATAGTATATATGTAATATTATGTATCCGTAAAAATAGGTAGCTATATTTGTTACTCACGGTAGTCGTGGACTGTATATTATGTTAGGTAACATCTAAATAAAAACTAAAGTGGTCAGTGCTATGCCGGGTAACAGCCTACTGTCTGTAGAATAAGAAAAACATAAATCTGGGGCACAAATGTGCCGGCCGGCGTAGGGCTCTTAATAGAGTAACAATAATAATTCAATAACAATAATAATGAGTATAATAAGTTTATAAAAACCAGAACGGGTGTGGCGGCGAGGTTGCTGCTCCGTGGTGCTGGTGACGGTGAGATGACGGTGAAGTGACGGTGAAGTGACGGTGAAGTGACGGTGAAGTGACGGTATGGTGACGTTGAAGTGACGGTGACAAACTCAACTTAAAAACTTTGCCCGTGCAGTCGGTACCAAACATAACATAAAACGCACGCAAATTAACGTTTTCACACACAGCGGATCCGGCAACGCAACTGACTGTCCAGTCCGCGATATGACCTTTGGTAATGGTTATCTAACGTAATGGTTATCTTACGACGACGCCTGAACATACCACCCTCCTCGAATGGTCCCACACTCAATCCCAGTGGTATCGGGTATAACCTCCCCGCTGGACGCTTGAGAGTCTTTCCATTAGCTAATTTGACATCAGCTACTCGGACGACACTGTCTTCGCCTGGGTATAATTTGATAACACGTGCTGTACTCCATGTGAGTGGTGGGGTGGGTTCCTTAATGATGACCAAGTCATTCACTGCCAGGTTACGGTCTGGTCGTTTCCATTTATTCCTCGTTTGCAGAGTTTGTATGTATTCCTTTCGCCATCGTTGCCAGAAGTGAAGTTGGATCTGTTGAATCAAAGTCCAACGTTGACGTAGCGTGTGGGCTAGTGGATGGTCTTGTGTGTATGGTTCCGGTATAGAGGCTGGGGGACCCATCGTCAAAAAATACCCTGCGGTGAGTGGTGAAAAATCGTTAGGGTCGCTGGAGAGGACGCCTAATGGCCTCGAATTTAGGGTTGCTTCTATTTTGTGCATGACAGTGTTTAGCTCTTCGTAGGTGAGGACTTGATCTCTAACTATCCGACGTAACAACCCTTTAGCCGATTTGACTGCTACCTCACAGATCCCCCCCCCATGTGTAGCGCAACAGGAGGATCAGAAGTTAATATAAATTTTGAATACTATACACCGAATATTAAATAACGAATTGAACAAAGTTTGAGTCATATAGTGTTGGTACATTTAACGGGCAACAAAGTGCACACAGGATCAGCTAGTAATCTATATCTATATCTATACTTACTATATAAAATTGTAAAGGGTTTTCTAAGGGCGTGCTAACCGAGACATTTTTTACTGTTATACTTGAAAGACTGCTGAAGGCTTTGGCTCCACATTTATTAATAAAAAATAAGTATAAAGTTCTTGAAAAATTGTAATACAAAGCTAATTTTCTTATATATATGTTCCCATTGTGTGACGACACTATTTAACATTTTCCCTATTTTTTTTCACAAGGTTATACCAAATACTCCTGCAAGTGGTCTATTATTCATAATTTATTCGTCATCTATATGTAAAAAAATTGTATTAGTCATAATATTTATATTATCAAAGTGATACAGGTTTCGTTTTTCCAATAGCCTGTATTTATGAAAACATACTTTTTAAGGAGTACAATCCTTAAGTGCCTATTTTGCAAATTTGACAAGTTTTTTTTTTAATTTTTTTAACGTTTTATACAAACCGACAAACTATAAATGATTTGTATGTGCTTATAAGTTAGATCGGTATAAACACAACTTTTAGATTTGTAAGTAATTCATAATTTTGAGAAAAAAAATGAACATTATATAACGTGTTAATACATAAATATGAAGATAATCAGATCATAATATTACAATGCTACATATTACTATGTTGGTGAAAAACAACATACGACAAAATAACAGATGATCATTTAATTAATTTAATTTTTTAGTTCCATTATACATACGCCTACAACGTCCATACAACCACTATCCAGTTATCTATCAGCAGAGTATAAGACTTGTGACTTGTGGTATAAACTGGCAGAGACTCTATCATAACGCGTGCACGTGCTTGATACCTGCTTGATACCGTGGGCATTCAATATATTGCTGACAGTTATGGAATTTGGCGACGGTAAACGACAGTTGATTTAAAAATACTCTACAATGTGTTTGGTCATAAACTTTTCACGCCTTAGTTTAATAAAACATAAAATAAAAAAAAATATTAATTATGAAATACAATATGTTGGGTGTTTGATCACCGGCTTTTAAACATCAATTTTAAATTTCCTAATGTTCTGCTCTACAAATACATTTTATGACTGCATTACTTCATTAAATATTTTACAATTTTTATTACAGGTGTATTATAAAACAACACTTACCTACCCAGTATTTTATAAACTAAATCGTTCATACAAACTGCATTCTATTGAAAGGACTACCTAAATAAATATAATTTTTTTTTTTTAAAGAGCTTTTCATATTTTTTTTAGCTTTTCAAGGGGCCTTTAGATCAAAGACCTTACGTTTTGATAAAATTAAAGTTAATTTACTTTGTCCGGTTTTTTTGATTCTGAAAAAAAATTTAACTTGATAGAAAGATGTTTACAATGGTATGGAACACTTTGTAAAAAAAAATCTTATATTATTGTAAACTGTAATATTGAAAACTTGAAAATATGAGTTTTTCCAAATTATTATTAAATTTAAAATGTTTTATAATATTACATATTATTGCAAGTCTGTAAATGGTCCAATTACAATTACTAGTTAGTAGTTACAGTTAGTCTGTGATATTGTAATAATGATGTATACAAGTTGATATAAGTTAATAGGTAACAGTAGTGATTTGAGGTCGATCTTCGTCTTCACTTGAGCCTGATAGAAGACGATATTGCGGTAGATTTTTTCAAATCATAATTAAAATCAAAATTAAAAACAGAAAGTGTTTCGTGCGATCTACAGATATTTTTCTGCTGAATTCAAATATTTTATCAGAATCAGAGAACGTTAACTAACTTTAATTTTGTCAAAACTATAAGTAAGTTGTTGTAAAATTCTCATAGTGAATTTTATATTGTTATCGGGTTGTTGACATGTGCATGCGTGCAGGAGAGTGGTACAATAATTGCATTTCAATGACACTAATAATCATATACAACTAACACATAGCTCCCGGGCGGTTAAGACGAGACTAAAAATTGCCTAAATGTTACGCCTTAAGGTCCCTTAACTTCGTCACTATATGGACTCTGAGCGTTGGTTACACAGTGCTAGCTAAACGACCTAGTTGCAGGCCTAGTCAATTATTGCTGTGCAGCTATTTTTTTTGTTTTTAATCGTCTGCATTAGCTCAATTCGCCTTCCACCACCACACCACAAGCAGCATCTCTTTATGGTCTCGCCATCGGCTCGCACTTGTGTGATCAGATCTTAATAATAGGTATTACAGACAGTAACACGTATGTTATACCATTGGTTATGAATAATATGTATAGTAAGTAAAATAAGTGTTTATATTCTTTCTCGGCCAAAAACGGAACCATGAAGGATTTTGTCTTGAAGTGCCAAATTCGAAAATGCCAATAGTCCATCTTAACTTGTCGGACGTTATGATTAAGACAGTCCAATTCTCATTAATACCGAATTATGCGAGTAGTATGAAGTGTATAGCTCGAATGTACCTACAAAATATACGCTGTCACTAAGACACCGAGTTTTGCTCCTGTCGTATTGGAAATAACAACATCCACGCTACTACTGCAAGTGGAATGTATTTGACGCAAAAATAATTAAGTACAACAGAACCATAAAATAAATATATATTATTATGTTAAATGTCCTAACTGCTTCTGACGTGAAAATGTAGAATACCTGCGTCTTAAAAAGTCGTTTGATTTCCCTCGTCATTTCCACGGCAACGGCACAATTGCGTAAAATTAGATCAATTATTCGTTTATTTTTTCCATCCCCTATAACAAAAACAGATAACATTATAAATTGTTGTAATATTCAGTATACGCATACACGTTAATCAATACGCATACTTAAGTATGCGTGTGGATTAATACTAATAAAATATTCATACTATATATAGACTATATAGTTGCATCATATCAGTCAAATCTAAATTGCCTGTCAAAAAAATATATTTAATATAAATATGTATGCTTAAACGTGATATTATACTGAATATTTAGTAAAAAAAAGTTTAAAAATTTAGGTGAGTTCCAACCAGTTGGTGAATTTTTTTACTCAAATATCCAACTTTTGCTCACTCAGTTAAAAAGAGAAAAGTGATCGATTTTGGGTCTTATACACGATGAATTCGCGGTGAATAGTATATAATTTATCCACTGCGCAGACTTTGTTGGACATCGTCTGGGCGCCACTGATTAAAGTTCTGCAACAACTCAACGTGAATATTCTTCTTTTCTATACCTACATTTATAATTTTGTAATATAATTTATTTTTTTTTAGTATTTTTTTGTACAATATAATATATTATGGCTTACAGGAGGCCATCGCAGTAAATAGTAAGTACAAAAAAAGTAAATGTAAAGATTTTATTTTTTTTATTTGCGTTTGCCGATTTCGTTTAGATTAAAATGAAAATCTAAAAAAAAAAACTACACAATATGTATATTTAAAACATACATTTTAAATTTGAGTGAATGCGATTGGTGTATTGAATATCGAATATCTAATTTTTTAAACATCGAATGTTATTAAAAAAATATTGTGGATTTATTAATAATACTTATCAGTTTTGAAGAACATTAAATTACATTTTCAAGTGTTTGAATCAAGCGAAATTGTTTTAGGATTTTGAGAACATTTTAAATATTTACGGTTATTCCTTTTTGAAGTATAACAATTTAATGAGATCAATTACGTAATTACTTATTTTGTTGTAATTAAAAAGTATTATTAATGGGGACTTGAAATTTACACGTATAATATTGCATTTTATATACACAATGTAATTTTCAAAATAATGTGAGATTAATTGTATTATGCTATTGGTATTATTTATACCACGAACCTATTCACGCCGTTTTACGTCGGTATTGACTCAAATGTTAATAACTAATAAGAATACTATATGATATAAGTATGGGTATAATTATATACTATTATAATAGTACCTAATAATAATAAATGCAATGTTTTCGGAAAAAATTAATTGAGCCTACCGTATTAATAATAGTAAAGTAAATTACTTTAATAGCATTATAAAATAATATATCCTAAAATATACTTGGTAATATAGATTGACTTCGTACGCAACGATCTATCATTGAATTCAAATTTCATACATACTTTAGACTCTTTATAAAGTGACTTACTCAATGATGGGGTACATACCGGCTACTGTAGAGAATAGTGGTTACCTACTTCCACATTTTTGTTTTCTACCCATCCACTCGGTTTTATGAGTTATTGCAGGTATTTAAAACTTATCTATAGGTAGAGTGGCACAAGGTACCCGCAAATGTTGGTTCACTACGTTCGTCTATATAGGTTAAATACCTATTACAATACATTAATACCCTACTTTAAATACCTATAACTCATAAACTACTAGTCCAAAATTCTGTTTGTACGCATTTAAGTAGTTTCTCTAAAGTAAATATTCTACTTTGGGATTTAATATTGAAAGTACATTTGAGAATATAGTTTTTAGGACAAATTTTATTTTTTAATTACTTAAAATTATGTAGGAGATAATATATTTAAAAAAAAAAAAGGTTAATAGGTAATATTTGAAATAATGAGTAATATTCTTCGATGATAAAATCACCTTGTATATTATGTATATATTTTGGGTGTTTTGGTTATAAAAGAGAAACTTACATTTTTTTTTTTAATAATTTTATAACATTATAAGAACCACATAAATGCAATTTATCGTTATTAATACACTAACTAAATATTGCAATAAGCAGGAAGTCGGGCAAGATATAAGTCAAACAGTGGTAGGGAGTAATTAAAATAGATATAAAGACATATTATGCGGCGTGAACAGATATGGTGATAACGGTAACCTACAGGATAAATAGAGGTAGAGGTAGAGGACAAACATAGTAGAAGTAACTAACGACCCCACTTACGTTGATATGTTTATGTTTGTGTTTCAAGCAAATTATTTTAAAATTTAATATATGTTGTAATTACCAGCGATGTTTAATTAATTAATTTTTTTCAAATGTGAGTTACGCTTTGATTCAGTTGTTCAGTATAATATCTATCGTATTTTACAAATAAGTAGTAAGACAAAGATAGTTTAAGAGACAGTATGCATGTCTTTTGTGCTATGACGCTATATTATTTAAAATTAATGCGCAGATAAATTAAACACATTCAAATATAATATATGCCTATATTATAGGAGGCTATTTCATAGCACTTAAAAATTGTAATTCTGTTCAAATGTATTGTATTACTTATAATCAATGGTATAATGTATTGTTTCAGTTATTTTGTTGTAATTTAGAAACATTATTCGTGGACAACTACTTGAAACTTTTGACGTATACCTATATTATTATATTTTATGCACATTGCGCACAATGACATTTTCAAATGAAATGTTATATGCAAAAACCTACCGTATTGCTAATTATTGTAAAATAAATAACTTTAACAGCAATATCAATCATAAAATACACTTAGTAATATGCCTACAGACTACAATCGTCTTCACTCAGAATCGCTTTTCGCATACAATGGTTTATCATTGAATTCAAATTTAACACATCCATTACAATTACTTTACTCAATGGCGACGTACACTCGACTCCTAATCTACAGTAGAGCGGTTACCTACTTTCCCTCTTTTTTGTTTGCAAATAAAAATTATGAACATTCGAAAAGGTTTATTTTCATAAGTGATGTTTACTTAGGTTAAAGTCCTTAAATATGTATGAAGCTATTCAAAAGCTAATCAAGTTTACTTAACAGTTTACCATATTACACTGTGTGTCCTTTTTTAATATTTATGGTTACCCTGCGTCATGATTATATAATGTATTATGTATAATTATACGTCATTTTTGTTTGTAATTTAAACACATAAGATAGAAGTTTAATGTATTAAGTATTTTACAAATGTCCACAATATCGGTATTTTGTATCGACAATGTGCACAACCTTCTCCATGGCTTGAATGTAAACCTCACTTTGGCCCACTCTATAATCAACTTCGCATCAGCGAGTATTGTATCTAGTTTTTTGATAAAAAGTATATAATATTATTCACAGATTGCTCCACCACTTTTCAATCAACTGCCATTCAATAGTATGTAATAATGGAATATATAGGTACATCAAGTTTAGATTGTAACCTAATTATTTTTCACCCGTCTCAAAAAATTTGCTTACAGCTGATTGCGAATACAAGTATACGTACTAACAAAGTCGGAATAACATACGTCATATAGTCTTGCATTTATATCAAATGCATAATAAAAATATAATAATGACTTAGCTGCGTGCCCCTCCTGGTAGATATGATTAGATATACTGAACCAAATAATTTGGCTGCAGTATTTACCATATTATGTATGTTATACTTCAATCCGTACTATTCCGTAGCAGATAACATATTGAACCACTTCCAAAAGTTTTATCATTTATCATTATAGTCTTAACTTTTAACCTTTATGCCTTATGGTCGAGTACTATTTTACAACTTATATCATCTATACAAATTATATATATATGTATTAAAATTTCTCATGACTTGAAGAATAATTGGTTTTTATATAGTTGTAATAAGTACATACTGTGATATTAAGACAAAACGAATTTTTTTTATATTGTACATGACGTTTTCATATTATAATATGAAAACATATTATGTTATAGCTAACTGGAGATTCTTATAAATTTATTTGTACGTCCTGGGGATGGGCGTTTACTTCGTAGTAGTCAGATCAGTAATCTTATCACACGAACAGTCACATATACTCGCATAACGATTTACATTATAACCAAACTTGGATAAGGGGGCAGGGGGCCACGTCCCCGCGGCCCACGTATGCAAAGGGCCTATAGTCTTCTTGGCTTAAAATTACATTGGGTGGTAATTTGTACTTTTTATAGTGCCTACAAGAATATTTTTTTCTTGTTTTAACTAATAGGCATTGGGGCCCGTCACCCACCTACTATGTTCACCACCACGGGCATAGTAAGTGGGGGCACATGGCCATTTTTTCATTGGTTGGGGCCTACAACCATGTATTGACGCCTGGGTTCCCGAAGATCCCTAATCCGGGCTGGATTTATCACCAAATTAAAGATTTTGTACTATTTAAATATTATTTTAATTTATAATAAGTTGTCTAACCAGAAATTTCCTTTGAAATTGAATATTTAGCATTATTTCTCCGAGGAAAAGGTGATCACCCATCAGACACAAAAGTGATAAACTTCGTGGTAAATTCAATGGGGTAAAATACAAGCTTGTGTATAATAATTAATAATTTTAGTGTCGTCCACCCTCCTCCATAAAAGTTAAAACTTAATCAAATACGCCACTGCAGGTTGTAAATGATAATTAGCGCGAGTCATGAAATTCAATGCGAGTACCACTCTCGTACGCGCATTCGCCTCAACTAATCTAAAACGTAACTTCCTACTTACAAGATAAAATACCATATCATTGTAAAATCTATAGTTTTGTCGCTTCGATCAATCGTTCAAAATCTGAAGTACATTACCTCCCATATTATTGATCACTATAAGCAATCATTATACTCATCTAGACCGCATTCGATCACAATATCCATTCATATTCAAGTCATATCGTATTATGTTCATTTCACAATACGGTATACACAGCCCATCGTACGTGTGTACACAATGCATGATATATACGTAAATTATACATGTACCATGCATCAATCATTCAATGTCGATTTGCGAGTTTTTTAATAAAAATATTTTTACCCTTTTATCCTACATTCAATTCGTATAATACGTCAAATCTCGTATTTTGAATCTCATTCCATAATACATATTAACCCACTAATCTCAGCAGTACCAGTGACAATTTAATCTGTGTTAATCCACACTGTTTAAAGTCCCATAAAATTAATCGATTCAATTAGCAATATATATATATGTATTATATATAGTTAGGTACAAATGTTACAAAAAAAAGACACAACGTTGTTGTTTATCAATAACTAAGCTAGTGTATGTCAAATATGCCACAAACAAGTTTCGTTTATTTTAATATGGAAAAATATGAGCCGTTTTTCATTCAAAATTAAATTTTCATCCACCGTCCAAGAAAAATACTAGAAATACCAGTTGAGAGTATGTTGTTCGCAGAATCGTTGACTCGTCAATCTTATTTTGTAATGGTGCAAACGTGGAGATTTATTTTACTTTCTCGACGATAAATTTTCACGAATAACCCTTCCAACGAAAAAAATGACAAGATAAGTGGTTACATTATTAGTTCGGTGAATAATTTATAGCGGTTAAGTTGTTTTCTTGTAAAACGAACTATAAAATAACACGAAATAAAATCTATAATCAATATATCGGCTTAGGAGGAATAAGGAAAAGTCTTCTCTTATACGAACATTTACAATCTGGTTCAGATGAGTTTCGTCCATTCGGTCACCACAGTGACCCATCAATCATACAATGTGTGATAAACATGGCTCCTCCAGAAAAGCTTTTTGGAAAAACTTCGGAAACATCGCTTATAGCATTATACCATCATCGTTCGGTAAATAAATTCGAATATTGGTAATTAAAATTGTGTGGCGTTAAAATTACGGGAGTGGTTAATTCCTACAAATGTAGGTAATCACTCACAAATAGTGTTAACTCCTGCAAAACATAGTCGTGACTCTTACAAAAGATAGTGTTAACTCCTACAAACGATAATAAAATAATAGTTTTTAGTACTTTTTACAAAAGAATCAAATTAATTTTTAAAAAGGTGGACAAGTGGGTACCGCTTGTTGTACCTCTGTTGTACCTCCTAGCATACTTATATAAATTATCAAATTTAATAATTTCCTCCTGTTTAAATCGTTCAATTATCATACATTATTAAATATTAAAAAATCTAATTACTTAGGTATATAGGTAAAAAGTCAAAATAATGTTAAAAAAAATCAGTATAAAAAAATATGTCTTCGTATTTTCGACATTAAAAATACAATATTTGTCTTACAATACATTAACACATATAATACAAATATTATTTCAGCTACCTATATAAACAAAAAACTTAAATAATAATCGTATTAAAATAAATCATCAACTAAGTATTTTATCTATAAAAATATATTTTTATATTTATTACTTTCAAGTTATCATTTTTAGATTGTTAAGCTTTTCATTTCCAAAATCATGTATTGAAATAAAATGTTGGAGTGCAGGATATAAGTATATTACCCTATTTTTTTTCAGATAAAAATATCCATTCAGGAGATTACAGTATCTTTGATTTCAGGTAAAAAGGTTATTCGTGTAGGAGTTTACATTTTGTCAAAATTATAAAAATTTTTGGACAACCAACCAACCTCCCTCCTCTCAAACTGAAAAACCATTCTACATACAGCCTTGTTTCAACCTCTGAAGTTATCACTAATTATGAGTTTATTGCCCGTAATACATTTATTAATTTTATTAAGGCGATGAATCGCATTTTATTTAGATTGAAGTACCAAAAAAAAAATTCAAATATACTTTAATATAGGTTATAAACTATTATATTAATATAATATATTATCATACTATTATAGTACCTATGTCCTATGTATTGGTATGTTATGATAAAAAATAATAGATATGCGGTCGTAATGGATGAGTTATGAGCAATGAATATTTTTAGCTTTTAGATATCACGATTAAAATGTTTTTAATCTATCAAAACACTGATTCTGGCTTTTGGCTTGATTCCAACTTTCAGAGCGTGCATTTTGGAAAAATATTATGATGAATAATAGTTTTGTATTTTCGTAAACTAATTTCCTAATTTCACTGCACCGTACATTAAAATATTACATTATTATTGTATTAGGGTTTAAACTATACCCCCTTTTCCCAAAAAAATATTTAAAAAAGTTCAGACAGTCAATTAATTTTATTCTACCGCGGTTTATTCAATCGTAACAATAAAAATAAGATTTCTACAAACAATTTGAAGAGACATTAATTATTGAAAAGTAAATAGTTATTATAAATCAAATTAAAATCCTGGGTGCGCCCTTGATCAAACATATTACCGATCTTATTTATTAGGTGTATAAAAAACATGTTTAAAAATTGGGAGATTTATCGATTCCACCAAAACATCCTGTTTTTAAAAAAGATAAATAAATATATAATTATATTTACTCTACTGGCTGCCATTTACTACCTACAGCTAGATTCCGCAGTCTTAAATTTATAAATATTATAGAAACCAACCATTCGTTTGGGATGATATTTATATTTTTCTGAATTTTGTATTAACATAATATTTGATTCATAACACAAGTCATGATCCTAAATTTATTTATGTATAATATTTTTAATCAAAATACCTATATTATATATATGTTATACCTTGGTTATATAATGGGTGCGTTAAACAACAAATTTAGAATACATGATTATTATTATTATAACCATAAATCATTATAAAAGAATAAATATTTATTCAAAGTTCATGATCTGCCCATGTTAATGGATGTACGTTGTACAACAAACCGAATAAACCGCCTACCAACGGTTTTAAAGTTTATAATTTGAAATACGTATAATAAGTGCTTGAAGGAATCAATAGTCTGCAGAGT
Source organism: Sitobion miscanthi (assembly GCA_008086715.1). Lineage (NCBI taxonomy): Eukaryota > Metazoa > Arthropoda > Insecta > Hemiptera > Aphididae > Sitobion > Sitobion miscanthi. Next base: position 8,371,103 of record CM017800.1, on the reverse strand, counting down.
CAATAGGTAGATATTATTACGAAAAGTGGCCGGCAGAGTCTGTACAAAATTGATGACGGATTCGATGTATGCCTTTAACCCGTTAAATGTATTTTATTCTAAAATCTTAACATTTTAAAGATCTAACCTATAGTTTCCGTGTAACACGAGGGTGTCGTATCCTCCAAATAACATATTTCAGTGACAGTGAAACAGATGAATTTGCGATCTCAAATCGATAGGTATGAAATAGAACAATTGTGGTGAAACATGGCTAAACGTGGCTTATATAAGTATAGGTATGTCAGTAAACCAATTCGCTATAGGTACTCGTGACATACTGACGTCCCACATTACTAGATGGAATATATTATTATTGATTATTATTATTATTATTATTATTATCCACTGTAGTAGGTAGGTACTGTAGTACTGTACACTAAGGTGTGCGACTTGCGATACAGCAATTTGGCTTCATGATGTTCAGAGAAAGACTTTAAACATAATAATATCTGATATCATAATATATATATATATATATATCCATATAATTATTTCCATACAAATGTACAATAGTCAATAATTGTCGTGAAAACGAACGATTGAAGTGCAGTGTGACTGTTCGAGTTGAGATTTATCACTCTATTCACTCATACTCCCACGATGATAGAGACGCAGAGAATCGAGAGCCACGTGATTAAACCTGCAGATTCCCGATAAGTATGTTCGTCGTTACCTTTTAGACGCCCTATAATTCAACAATAGTGTTGCTATTGTAATGCTATAATATATATTAACTTAAAATGTAAATGTTCGCTCGCGATGGTTGCTCTATATATACGTATAATTTATTGCTCCATCCGTGTGGCTTGCTCTGGACTCGTTACGTTTTTATAACAATAAAAAACTAAGCCGTTTCAGGTGGGTACCTAAAATATATCCCTGTATTAGCTGGCGGTTGGTAATATTTTTTTCATAGACCGGATAAATGTAACATCACGATTGTTAAATATTTCAAGGCGTTAAACGGTTATGCGCACTATATCGTGCTCAGAGCATAATCTCGGATGATTCATTGAATACTTAAAATATACATCTTATTTATTGATTAATTATTTTTTATACATTGACATTTTCGACAAATTTTCCGATTAGAGGAATATGAAATGAAAAAAAAATGATAACGATAAGAAATAATTTAATGTGTGTTCATTGTTAAAGGAATTACCCTGTATAATACAAATAAGTAATAGCTAATAAGTGATAGTAAATCGATGATTTAGTAAACACAATTTCCAATACACCAAACACCGGCAGCCAATTCCGATAGAGTATATTTAGTTATATAATATAACTATATATAAATCGGTTTCGACAGTGGGTACCTACTGTTTAAAACTATAAACACCAAACAGAATATAATTTTTCAAACTGTAATCGACACTACGTATATATATATACGTTATTTAATCTAATCGGCTTGGTTAATAAAATTGATAACGAGCACAAACGCAGTAGTTACTAAATGCGTCACTCTAGATTTAAGCACATCATTGTAACATGTATTATAATATAGAATCATTAAAATGTACACCGGTTTTAGTGGAATACGATATTATCGTTCCAAAGGTTTGTTGATAAAAAAAAAAAATACCATAAATTAACAATATATTTAATATGAATTACGATAGTAACTTTTTAAAATATTAAGAATGACTACAGACTACTGTATAGTATAGACTATCCGAAAAATTAAAAATATATTATTCCCAGTTTAAAATCTTTAAACAAAATAAACTGGTATAGGTACTATTTTGTATTTACCCTTTTTTGTCATATTATATACACCAACTAGATTTACCTATACGGCTATGCGTAAACGTATGTAATGTAAGATATCACGAGATACGAAGAAATATTATAAATTTCAATTTTTTTACATTTAATGGCTCGAAACAAGAAACTGTATACAGCTCTGTAGCGGGGCGATGACAAAAAAATATAGTATATATTATGCTAGGTCCTGCCGTTACAGTATTTGCAAGTATAAATTAAGTGTTTTTACTGTTTTCGTGTATAAAGGGGTAAAGGCAACCTGCCTGCCCCCCGATAAACCACGCAACCCCCCCGCCTACCGAATAGATACAACACACTCCTAATCAGCTAAATAAACCTATAATATTATATGATAGTAGCTGATCCCGCGCAATTCGTTGACCGTAAAAAACGACAACCCTTATAAAAATTGTGATTGTTCAACTCCTTTTGGGTGTAACTCGCTGCAGTGAGTGCACTCAGCCACATTGGTAGGCAATGTCCGAAAATTCGATTTGATGCCCATGCTCGTACCTGATCTTTCCGAATAACCAACGCAGGCAACCAATAATAAATAAATACAAATTTCCGTTAATCATTCCTCCTACAACCAATATAGCGCCGTCTATAAACAAAAATGTCCATCGTAAATATCAAAATCCCGGTTTGAGCACCTCCCCGGGTCGGGGGCCTACCCGCGAGTCCGATTGTGAATCTAGAGTCTAAAAACCGTTCGAGGACCCGCTGAAGCACACACAAAAAATGTCATAAAAATCGGCGCAGGAGGACATTGAATACCTACGCGTCATGAACAGGAGAAATATATCATAAACGTATATTATTAAGATTATTATTATCATACCAAATGTTATATTATATTCCAACAATAGGTATCGGTAGCAACAAACAAATTAAACGTAAACAAAAATATGTGTGATTGTTGTTACCCATATTATGTTATTATTATTATTATTTATACTTTGGCTTTGTTCAATCGATACGGTATGATACAATGCCGACAATTACACGTCGTATCGCGCGGGGGAGAAGTAGTGACATTGCTTGAAGGATAAACGATCATTTTTGCCACGTCATGCAAATCGAAACGACTGTAAGTATATAAAACTTATAATTGAAAAGCTCGTCGCTCACGTGGGTACGCCGTGTACGCGTTACACGATTGAAGCGTATTTCATAGGCAGTCGTATGTTATACTCCGTTCAAGTCAAGAGACGTATGGTCAGCGGCCGACTTGTGCGCGGGGTTGTGGCAATAATGCGCGACAGTTATATATGGGTACAGATAATTTACCGGATGAGCCGACGAAAACTAGTCACCGCCGACTACGTTTCTCGACTTTTGAACGGAGGTAGGCATACGCTAACTACACGAGTCGACCTCCGACCGGCCGTAAAAAGCAGTATGGTGGTATCCGTTTTCTGTTATATATATATATGCATATATTATATATGATATACTACGTCTTGAAACACCTCATATAATATACACGATCCGTTTATTACCGCGCGGTTTACGGTTTACTGTAGTTGGGTCCGCAAGACCCTTATTTAATCTAGTTAGGTCCCAGTGTTTTTCAGGCACTACTCTAGTTGGGTCCATGCAAAAAAAAATTCCATTTCTCGGTCTTACGGTCTACAGACTTGTAGGGCTGTCAGTGCGATCTATAAATTATAACACGGGCGTGAGATATAAAAAATGTTTTTTTTTTTTTTTAAGTTATTCTTACTATATATAGTAAATAATTATTTTAGTTTATAGAACATTAGTAGTACACTGGTATAAAATGTTAAAAACTGTTAAAATATTCACGCGGTCGGTAAAAATAGAAATGAAAGAGGTTTTACAAAGTAAAATCTATTTATTTTACTCGTCAACTTTTCTTCAAAAAAATTTTCTGTAAATAAAATAATTTTTATTTTGTTCTGCTCGCTTATTATTTTTATGTAACTATCGTATTCGTAGACGGACCTAACTAGTATGTTTAGTGTGTTATCGTTTTTATATTCGGACCCAATTAGTATGTTACCGTTTTTGTAGACGGAACCAATTAGTATAGTTTATCTTTATCAGAAATGTTATCTAGGATACACCCAACCTGTCCAAATCGGATATACGCCCGTTTATTAAGCCCTCCACTTAGCGCAATTTATCAAGTTCGTTTACAAGTAAAACGAAACTGAAGAATGCGCAAACTCGGCCCGTGTAAGCACGTCGTAATAATTCAGCTGTAGGTACCTATTGCATTTCTCAATTCATCGGAACACGTCATCGATTTCGCATGAATCAAAAACAGAAAAGTGCAGATTGCCTACACGCGATCATTTTGGACGACAGACCACCAAACGATAATCGACGCTGCTGCTCGAAAATTCAAGCGCAACGAATCCACGACAGGATTAAACCTATCACGAGACAATACTTTGCGAGCTTGCAAGGGCGCAACCCTTAGGTTCCTTAGGAATTCTTCAGTTTCGTTTATAATTGGTGATCCCTGCACCGCAATATTATATAATTTTGCAACAGCGGGTCGCCCGACCTACCGCATAAATGCCTATACATTGTATTGATGAAAATCATCGTCATTTTTAACACCATTACTACATCGGGGGTCGCCAACCTATTTCACCAAAGTGGCAAAGTGAACCAAATCAAAAAATGCAAGAATCTGGTGATCTACCATTATATTTTTTTGTTATATTTTTATATTATAATATGCAGGATAATAATAAATTGTGTATAATAATGTTCTTCTTTCGCATTACCAATTTATCCGTCGGAAAATTGTATGTTTTTCTTCGCTAGTAAATACTTTACTTTGCATATAAAGCATTATAGCATTAAAGCGTTAAGGTTTAAGTCTTAAATTTTTGGACTACGCACGTAATCAAGAGATATTAAAATAAAATAAAATATTAGTATAATAATTGACCTATATTCGTCTCAGGCGCGTAGCTAGGAATTTCAAAGGGGGGGGGGGGGTGTTGTTCAAACTTAATTGACAAAACTATACACATACCATTATAATAATTAATTTTACCTATACTTTATTGTACAAACGCGTATTACAGCCACAACTTACAAGTGAATAGTGTTAATAATTTAGAATAATAGTTTTCTTATATGATATTATTATTAATAAAAAAAAAATAAAACCATTTTTAAATTACCTTAATGCGTCGACTTTTTGAAGCAAGTGTATCCATTATTTCGTCTGTGGTTACGACTAAATCTCGATGAATATTCATAACTACTAAGCCATTCAAGCGATTTTCACCAGTTGTGTTCCTTCGGTATGTTTTCAAGCGTCGTAATGAGGAAGAAGACCTTTCACTGCTTGCAGTTGTTACTGGTAGTGTAATCAATATTTGTATAAGTCGATGAACAGTAGGAAATATGTCTTCGTTGCAGTGAAAGAAAGCTCCAGTAGCATTTTTAGGATTTTCGTTTTTTATTCGTTGATTTCATATTGCAAACTCACCAATTTCATCAGCTTCAATATCTGAAGAATATGTCTTTAGAAGTTCTTTGAATTCGGTCTCATTTTTTTCATTTGCAATTTTTAAACAAGTAAATTGTTTTAATAGTGATTCATGGTTCAAAAATCTGTCATAAAGAGACTATCGGCTTGTAATTTAGGTGTTTTTGTGTAGTTTGATGAAATGGAGTTTTTTCTTTTAATGCCTTCCTTGGTACGCTCCGTAGTTAATTATAATATTGCAAGTTAAAACTCAAACGTGTACTTGCAAAACTACGAAAAAAATGCTGAACTTGTTGCAATCATTTGACGCTTACGAACATATTTTATTGATTAGTTTTATTTGGTATCACAGAACTGATGAGTGTGATTACATTCAGATGGATCGGTTGATATACTTTAGTAACACTCTCTAATGATAAAGTTGTAAACGGTATATACTCTTACGCTGCATTAAAAGATATCTTGTACACGTGCATGAAACGAGTAAACTATAAAACGACACAGAATGGTCTAAAATAATAATTAATGCCGGGTCCCCCGGTTTAAGTGCTTTACATTGTAAAACATAGTATACCGCGGCTGGGGGGGGGGGGGTGTTACTACACCTGTAACACCCCCCCCCTGGTATGCGCCTCCTGATTCGTCTAATGATCGACCAATCGACAGCGATCGACTGATCAGCCACTGACGATCCACATTATTATCGTATAAATAGATGTTACTGGTGGTGACCGCAGCAGCGGTGATGACCATATCCCTACCATTGCTGCTGCCGGTGACCGGTACCGGGCTGCCGGTGTCCCGCTTGACGTACATCGTTAGCGGGGCGCACCTAGAGTGGACGGGGCCTGGCGATCGATTGCGGGCCACCGAGTCGGGCGAGTACGTGGCCCGCAACGTGGCGCCCGCCCGGATGGCGATGAGACACGACGGCGTCATCTACCTGGCCGTGCCCAGGCTCAAGCGAGGCGTACCGTTCACGCTCGGCGCCGTCGAGTACGACCCGTGCGTGAGCACCATCGAGCCGCCCGTTTCGCCGTACCCGTGCGCGGCCGCCCACCGGAACGCCGCGCGGCCCGGCTCCGGTAACGGTAACTGGACCATGGTCAACGTGGTGGACGTGCACTTGGACGACGGAGGCGTGCTGTGGGCGCTGGACATCGGTATGGTCAACCTGCTCGAGGACGGCGGGCCAGTCGTCATCCGGCCGCCGATGGTGTTCGCATTCGACACAGACACCAATGATGTGAGTACGGCAATACTGCGATAAAATACCATTTCCTGTACCCTAGTCACTAGGGCAGTGCGGCCTGTAGTAGGTGGTCACCAGAAAATTATTAATTATAATTTTTTAGATTTGAGTATGTGTCCTATAATTTGTATGCTTCATAAATCTTTGCTCGATTCTTATTTAGAAATGAAATACATAAGCGTGCGCAGGGGGGGGGCCGTTTACACATAGTAATACATGATCTGAACATCGCGATTTTTGATTTTTTAAATCATAAAACATTAAATAGGTAGGTGAAAAATAACATTGATAATAAATAATAATAATAATAATGACTTTAAAAATAAAATTTATAACATATTACCATTACAGATTGTGAAATTGTATTCATTTAAAATTTAAAACTGTGTTGATAATCAAAATATTTAATTTAAAAAAATATATATATCTGTTTTTTATCATATGAATGATTTGTGCCTTAAATAGTGGGTGATTATGAGTAGGTAAATTAAAGTATGCGACATTTTAATTGTTTCTTCCATCAGAGTTCAGGTTTCTTAATCTTTATTGACTTAGCCAGTTAGCCCACTCTGCCACAAAAGTCTGCGCACATCTATGATGAAATACTTAAATACTTTAGAAAAATATAAATGTCAAAATGTTAATGGGTGGGTGGAAAATAAAGTTGAGTGTCACTAATCTCTATACTTCACTACCTACTTACCAAGACGCATATTATAATTAAATATTATATATTTTAAATACATATGTATTTCATTCATATTGCTCGATAGCCGATGGAATCGCACGTGCATTTTCAATAATGTTATGGAGTCCAACATTATTCAAAGTGATTAATAAAATGTATAAAATATTATTGTGATAATTTCAATGCTACAAACATACGATTACTACCATTACAAAGACATTTCAACGGGCCCCTAAAATAGCTGGGCCCCTGTACTCCAGGTCCAGCAGCCCCCCCCTTGTGGGAGCCGTGGATATACATACGCATAAAGTTCATAACTCATAAGTATTTTATAGATGATTTATCTGCTCGATTAATTTAATTTGAATTTAATAAATTGCATTTTAAAATATATAAAAATATCCGCATCTGTATAATGTTTATTTTCTAACGGCATCGAGTCTATAGATAAAACTTAATATACAGAGGCGTATATTAAGTTGTATACGACGTGTGTTATAGTACTTATTATACAATTATTATCAAAAATAAATTTCGATTTAGTAAAAATTATGTTCAATGATGATTATATTACTTATATTTTAATCTAATGTATTTATCAAATGTTGTATTAGTATTAAGTCAAGCAAAAAAATTTAAATGCCTCCGTCAAAATGAGCACAAAAAATACTTTAGATGAATCTTTTTATAAAATACGTTGAAGAAAATAAAAACTCTTTCAGAAAATTTTTTCGTTATGCTTCTACAAATAAATAATACTAAATGTAAAAACGTGAACGTGTTCACGTGAAAAAAGTATTAAAATAAACAATAGAAAATTCCTTGTTCTTGGAATTTTCAATAACACGTTAAACTTCGTTACGTCTTAAAACATAAGAATTTATATAAACACGTCTTAATAATCGAGAAAATATTTCTGAACAGTTTCTGAATAAACACTATACTGGAAAATGGCAATGAAAATTAAAATGACATTTTTTGGAATGGTGTCAGCTTAAATAAAATATCTTAAAACTGTAATATTATATAAAAGACAAATTAGTTTAAAAAAAAAACTCAATAATAATTTACACCTACTACCGATATTAAATTTTGATTGGTTCTCGTTCTATTGAACTGTTATATCAGTTATTACTATTCATCGTAAAATGTTTTTAATTAATGATTTTCTTATCATAAAATGAATAATTATTAAAAAAAAAAAAAAATCAAACGTACCTAATAACTGCATGTAGAGTTCAGTCGTTTTCATAATTAATTAATTTATGCACTCTTTTCAAACGGATTTGACGTTAAAGTTGATTTTCCATTTTAATTTTACCGATAGCCAAACAAAAACATTTCATTCCCGTATAACGGCTGCAGCACCACTGTTATCGAATATAATAATTAAACTAATTAACCGTGCATGGTACATATCGACGCAAGTGTCACAAACATACTTCTGGCGAAATTCAGTTAAAATTAACGTTATTATAATAATACGTGTAATCCAAGTATAATATTATAATGTATAGAAGTGATATACAGGAGCTATCGAACGAGCAAAAATCAAATCAATGCGTATTTTAAAAACCATTTTGAACTGGAGTGGGGTCGGATCTTATCCGAAAGTAACCTCAACATCAAAAATTCGCTCATTTTTCGAACGTTTTGATAAAAAAAAAAAAAACAATAGGAAATAGCCCGAGATGTTCAGAAATTCAATAAATATTAATACCATAAATCAGAATGCGGTCAATATTAAAAATTCGTTTATATGGTTCGTACTTGAAAAAATTAATAAGAAACCCAATGGTCCAAGATGTTGCGAGAAATGCAATAAATATTGATATTATAATAAATCGGTTTATTATACGAATTTTGAATTAAGCTATTATTATAAACAACCACTTACAGCAAAATAAACGTAATTAAAAAACAAAAAGTCAAAATGTTTACAACGTCTAAATTACGTATCAATAATTACGTAATTTAATATAAATGTATTCTTCGCGGCCTTTTGTTTGTTATAAAATATAATTATTCTAATATACACATAAACATAACACGTGTTTTGTTTACTACAAATATTACGGATGCAAGTGATGCAACAATCCTTTTGACAGAATGATCGCCATCATCATCTATAGTTTATTGGCTACATTTGTTTATATTTCCACTTATCTTGATGTTATTTATTATTAATCAAACTATAGGCGTGTTATTTTTTTATTATTTTCTCTATGTTATCAATACTTAACTGTATTCTGTAATAATAATCGGGCCATTTAGTATGCCCGTCAAATAAATAAACATCAAATATCAACAAAAAATGCATTTCCTCCCGGGGTTTTGCATACAAATTAACCGAAACCAGAATCATTTTTTACCTTGCAAAATTAATTTCAGATGACATGTAATTTTGTATGCATTTTTTACGGTGAGTTCGGTCTGTTTAATTAGTCGTTTGTCTTCATAATTATTGACTGGAATTAGTTTACAATCAATTGGTAATTGGATTAAATTATTAAATATTTATCGTTACCTATCAATACATTTTAACATTTATGCTTCATTACATCCATATTATTAAATAATATTCGAAAAATTATAATATATCCTATAATCTAAAAAACTTGGTGGCTACTAACATAGTTTTCAGACAGAAGTTTTCCTAAACTATTTGTTACACGCCCACATTAACCCGCATAACGACGATAAAGAGCATCCCAAATTATGCTTAAATGTTTTATTTCGGAGTTTGAATAATGAACACCCGTGAAACCTGCATACAGCGCCAAATGGTCCAAAAAGTCTTTGTGTATTCGCGGCGGCGCAGTTTACCTATTCGAATCTCGCGTGATACAGACTGCTGCATTAGTTAGAACAATTTTTGTTTAAATAATTATTTGAACACAAATCTAGTCGAATGATTTTTTACAACACGTGTGATATACCTACTTACCAACAAAATTGTATTTGAATACTTTTCCAACGTAATTGCTCGAATACTTTTTTCACCTGAATGAATAATATTAATGTAATTGAAAATAATTCGAATACACTTGAATATAATAAATGCGCCTTACTCCGGCTGCAGATAGTGCGGGCCATCGACTTGTCGCGCGCGACCACGGCGGCCAGTTTCCTGCAATCGATCGTGGTCGACCACAGCACGACCGCGGGCCAGTTCGTGTACGTGTCGGACGCCGGCCTGGGCAACGTGATCGTTTACAACGTGGCCTGCGACAGTTCTTTCAAGGTGCAAGTGCCGGTCGGACCGTGCGGCCAGCGGGACGTCATGTACATGGCACCGGTCCAGGCCGACGTGTTGGACATGGCCGCGGGCCGCGGAACAGCCCGCTACCGACGACTCTACGTCACGTACCTGTCGTCGTGTGACATGATATACATCCCGGTGCACGTCGTTGACGAGACAACGGTCGGTCTGCCGACCGTCAACATAGGTCGGAAGCCGTGCAAGATGATCGTGCTGGGCACCGACCGTGGGTCCGTCATCTACTTCCGGAGCGGCAGCGACACCGGCGAAATTCTCAGCTGGGACGTCAACAAGCAGTTCCGGTACGAAAACTTTAGGTAAATATTTAGATTAAAAAAAAATAATTGTCACGTTCGCGGTACGCACACTAGCACCGAGTGACGACTTTTTCATTGGCCTTTCATTTTTATTTTTTAATCTAGTCGTTGGACGAATTTTATTCCGACTTATCGGAATTCTCAACTGTTTAATAACAGTTTCAAACAATCAGATCTTTACGACAAATTTTAAGCTGTAGAAAAACGTTTTATTTTCATTTGCGACAACCCTTTTCACTGTGAATTTTTATGAGCAAATGATTTTGTTACTCGCGTTACATACTCGGACGATTATTACAAATCGCAATCGGAATTTATATAAATGCATAGGTAAAGCCGTAAAGGAATAAGTTATTGGAAATAAGAATGCCATTTAAACATTTTTCGGGAACTTATTGTCATCGTGATAAGTTTGGTGGTGCTATAATTGAGCAGGTATTATAGTATAGAGTCATCATATCACACTGACTCAATCCGATTGTCCAAATTCATCAATCACTAGTCGGGCCCAATACTCGTGTTATCCGTAGGTATATATAATATAATATCATATGTGGTCATGTGTGAATCAAAATATATGGGCCGCGTCGATTTCATGAGAAGCGTTATCGTCTCTTACCAGCGGCTCCCTGCACCCGCACTCACGCGAACCGACGTATCGAGTTTACCTTACTCGGTTCAGTGTTCAAAAAACGCATTATACATCTACGGTTATTTTTTTAGAGAGAGAGAGAGAAAAAGAAAAACCCTTTTTTTATTCAGAGGACCCGTTATCAAATGAAAGCCGACGGTTGGCACATTGGATATCGGATGTATTTTTTTTCCCCTTTAAAAACCGATGTCGGACCCAGTGTTAAATAGTTTTTCAGCGTAGAAAAAAAATACAGACAGGTCATTTAAGCACTTTACTTACATCCATTCTAACGACGCGTTCTTCTCCGTAAGTTCTATTTTCCCGCCGCTATCTTCAACGCGAGTAATTTTATCTGATAATGAGGCGTTGCATACATCTACGATACACTACCTACGTGTAATAAATCGTTGATCACCAGCGTCAGTTAGCTCCGACGTGTAAACGATACTGACCATGTACTGAGTAACCACCTGCACGAACGTAATCTTTATATACCGTAATGTCTACCTAAACCTATATAGGTACATATTGTATTGCAACCAAAGTTTTGTTGTTTGTAGATTTTCCTATTAATTGTCATGTTAAATCGAAAATCTGGTATCATCGGTTGTATTATTTTATTACGGTGAACCGCCGGATTACACAGGAAACAAATCCATTTTTCGTCTCGTCGGCCTATAAAGTATCGAATGACGTTGTAAAACAAGTACGATATATGACGTGTACAGTATATGATATTGTGTCAATAGTAAAAATATACCGAAACCCGTTCATATCGGATGACTGGCAATCGTCGGGGTTATCACAACTACTATATAAGGCGGATATCCGACATCAGCAGCTGTAGATTTAGATTGTTCCCATAGTATTACTCGTAGAAATACACAAGATGTACGCTTTTCGGGCAGATGGGAAAAATAACAGCAACTGAACAACGGTCGTCGTAATGAAACACGTGCCTATATGATATCATTATTATATTCTTTACGCGCGTCGACCAGCGCACTGCGAATAAAATATGTATCGTAATCGTGACGCGGATAAGCGGTGGGCAAACACAGGGGGGGGTTCGAGACGACAGCAGGGTTTTCGTGATTGAAGTATTGAACTCGTGTGGTTATACGTGCGCGTTCGGTTTTACATACTTTCCACCGACAAAGCATAATGTTTACACACTGTAGCGTCTCGAAAACGACGTCATCTTTTTCATTCCGTCGTCGGCTTTAAAAATAATAACCTTCCCCCCCCCCCCCCCCGGAATAATTTGTTCCAAAAATAATAATATTATTAACAACAACACAACAGCGCCTGCAATAATTGTTATTTCAATGTTAATATTTTACCGCGTTCGTAAAATACACGTTGTGGGTGAATTAATATAAAAACTTTTGAACGTCAAACACTCGCGCGTGCATTATGTGTGTGTGTGTGTGTGTGTGCTTGTGTGCGTGTGTGTGCGTGCGTGTGTGCGTGTGTGTGTGCGTGTGTGCGCACGCGCATGGATCGTTATCGCGAGATATATATTATTGTAGAATATACATATCGTATATACACATATAGCTGGTCCATACGACTGTTTCACGACTGAAATATCAAACACCGTTTGATAATACAACGACGACGACTAATTCATTTCGCCTCGTTTGTATATAATATAATATATGCCCGACATGTTACATCCCGTGTAAACCCAGCTTCATCCACTGCGGTGCACGGCCATAATATAATGTGCTGTTTTATGGTCGGTAGGTACGTATATAGTGTACAACTGTATGGTATAATATGGTACGTCGTGTGTAACGACGTGTCTTACAGTGTACAATAATATTGCGCTCAAAGGTTATACATTTTACCGTTTTAGCCCTTCGATACCTTCGCTACAGCAGCTATTTCGTTATAATTATTATGATAATGTTAATCGCGCACACAAGCGTGAAGTGGATGATTTTTCTTTCTTTCGCAACAGACACGATGATAACCAATCATATAATTTTGGTTAATATAATACGAACACGACAAATAATCGGATAATATTAGGTATGGTTTTAACGGTCTGGGGACCTATATGAGGTGCCTCGTCCAGGCACCCGTAAATCGTCAAAACCCCCCCTAACAAACCTCATTTTTTTTGTACTCGATTTGTACCCATTCGACCCCTCCATAAAAAAATTAGTACCCCTTTCCCTTTTACGCAAAACCAAATTCCCCGTCCGGGTGCTGTAAAAACGTCGTCCTGGCACCCGGAACCACCAGAAGTCAACCGATCGATTTCGGACCCATCTCATTTTTTTGTACCCGATTTGTACCCATTTGAACCCTCCCTAAAAATGTTTGTACCCCTTTCCTTTTTACGCAAAACCAAATCCCCCGTCCGGGTGCTGTAAAAACGTCGTACTGGCACACAGCGCGGTTTTTATTGGATGCGCAGTGCTTGGTGTTTTTAAAAATCTTTGTTTTTTCGGTTTACCTAAATGTACCTACTTACTCATCGATGGCAGTAGGTAATTACGTTATATGCGAGTATATAAGTACAGTAGACTTTCCATATAACGGTCAACGAAGGGACTGTAAATAATGACCGCTATTTAGAGGTGCTCGTTCTACAGAGATAGGATAACACTCGACGTGACCAAAATATTAATCGTCCTACAGAGGTGACCGTTAACGGAAGTTTTACTGTATATTGTTATTTGACAAAATCACTTTGTTCATTGTTGTATTTTACTGAATGAAATGTTCAATTCTCAAGTTTTAAAAATAAAACCACGTTTCGATACAGCATTCCAGCATTAATGGCTTATAAAATAAACTACAAATATATTTAACATAGCCGTGGCCTATCCATATCTTTATTATCTGTGACCGCGATATAATTATATCTTTAATCGTGATTTGCAATACCCAATATCTTATCAATTGCATAGTACCGTTGTGTTTATCATATTGTATCAATCAAACTATGCATATATTATATAGATTATATACAAGTATATATATATATATATACAGAGAGTATATGCTTTAGTATATTTACGTATATACAATAGTATGTATAGACTATAGAGTATATACTGTAGTATGTATAGAGTATAACGAATTAGCAAAAATGGTTAGAAAAACAGACGAAAAACAAAATTCAAATGTAGATAAATTAAATGAAGAGATAAATATTCTAAAAAAACACATTCAACAATTAACCACAGATATAAGGGAAAAACCGGTAAAAAACCATACACCAAATTATACCAATGGAGCTAATAACAATAGCGAAGTTTATGATCAACAATTTCTAAATCAATATTTTTCACCGTATTTTAATCCGAACCAACAAAACTCTAGGTTTACGTACAATCAAATTAGTCAAAATATACCAAATGCATTTACACAACAACAAAATCAGTATCAAAACTATCAACATTGGAACCCTCCAAGGCCGATAGGTACCAACGTGTTATGGATGTGGCAAGGTAGGACATATTAAGAGAAATTGTTACAACCGAAAAAACTAAGTCCTGCAGGCACCTGGGTCTGTAAAGGGTATACTTATTTTGGCTTTTGGTGTCACTCTAAAACAAATGATTGTAAATACCTACATGAAATTTTAACTGAATGTTTATATTAGCCTTTTCTATTCGTGAAAAAATCCTCAAAATATTTTGACTGATTTCGAGCTGTTTATGGATATACTCAGTTTCTAACTTTTTTTAGGTTTTTGTTCTATAAATGTCAATAAAACTTTATTTGTCGGGTAAAAAAGCGTGAAAATGTAGTGCAAGGCTCCTGATATATTGTTACAATAGCAATTGAAAAATATTAAAATTACATACACTATTTTTTTTATAAGCATAAAAAAAGGCTTT
Organism: Sitobion miscanthi; assembly: GCA_008086715.1. Taxonomy (NCBI): domain Eukaryota; kingdom Metazoa; phylum Arthropoda; class Insecta; order Hemiptera; family Aphididae; genus Sitobion; species Sitobion miscanthi. The sequence goes on along the minus strand of CM017800.1, from coordinate 8,355,797 downwards.
AAAAAGTTCAAATTTTGACAACAATTATTACATTTAAAATTTAATAATTATTGTGTAGTTAAAAATTTATGAAATGCTCTACTTTTATAGCTAAGGATTGAAAATGTAAAACAAGATTCCATATAAATAGGTTATATTTAAATTACTTTATTCACGTTAATATCATCGAATATACTTAGTAATATCTTAGGCTGACTGACCGTATTCGCTCAGAATCGTTTTTCTTAAACAATGATTTTATATCATTGAATTCAAATTTAACAACATCCATTACAGTCACTTACTCGTAACCTACTGTACAGCAGAGCGACATTCACTTACATTTGAATGCCTCCCCATTTTAATGCCTGTGTACCTACACAATAGTAAGTCCAGTGGCGCACACAGGATTTTTTTTCGGGGGGAGTTGTTCTATTAATAATTCACTATAGAGGCATTGTATAGCTCTATACTAAAAAATTATAAAACGTATCAAAATAGTATGAACTATATTTGTACATCCAATATATTTTATAGTCTATATACTAATTATAACATTTTAATTTATTATTAACAGTTTAAAGGTCAATGAATAGAAAATTAAAATAGTCAAATTTTTATAATAGAACAATGTATGCAAAAAAATATAATTTTATAAATTTAATGCCAATCTCTTGTTTGAAATGAATCAATGAAATTCAATTGTCTCTATTTTTAAAAATTATGATAGACTATGTAATAAATTTCTTAACATATCATTATTTTTTGTAATTGTGTATTTTTTAGAATTTAAATTAATCTTAATATTATAAAATTTAATTATTTTAAATAATTAAGTCATTGGCTAGTTTTATCAAATTTAAATATGGAAATACATTAAATACAGAATTCAAATGTACCTTTTAATGTTAACTGTATCTAATGGTTCTTATATTATTTAACATAGTCCAATAATATTTACATAATTACATTGATATTGATTACCTGATCGGGCTGATCCTGACTATCATTAGATATTTTTACCTCAACCTCTTGAGTGTCCTGACTAACTTGCAATAGTTGCAATGAGTGATTAACATTTAGCTCCTATAAAATCCCATTTAATTTATAATAAAATAAGTGCCACCATTCACCAATACTAATTTAAAACATTTTTAGAAAACTTTTGAAGTTAGTACTTAAATAATTAAATAAATGAAATAAAAAATGTATTTCTAAATTCTTACTGTTATTAGATTTGAAGTTGAGGGTTGTTCATAATTTTTTACACTTTTTGTGAAAAAATGACGTAATATTACCATGGGCAATCCTTTTCTTTTTTTCACTCATAATGTGAAAAACTTAAAAATGAAATAAATATAATACTTATTGACTGAGTTATTGTCTAATAGATTTCCATTGACTAACCAAAACCAATAACAATTAACAATAATTTAAAAACACGTTATCACAGATTGCTTATCCTTATCAGTTATCACACTTTAATTGAGACCGCGGTTGTAGTGATTGTAGGTGCGCGTACCCGGTAACAAAAAAACGAGCGTCTAGCAAGACGTAGCAATGCAATTCCAATTTTAAGGGGAAATAGTCACCGATTACAAGTAACGAATTTCTTGTTATAATATATTTGATAAGAAATAAAGACATGATGAGAAATTTGTTCGTGGGTTGTTTCTAGACGCTCGTAATGAAGAAAGACATCCTAACCCCCCCTGCGTGCGCCACTGAGTAAGTCCATGGTATTAGTTCACTAGTAAGTAGTACGTACTAACACTGCCAGTGTTCCACTGATGGAAAAGCCGGGTTACATATTATACTCATAGTCCATAGATAACTTATAATAGTTATAAATATTATAATACTATATGTCTGTATAAATAAACCCACCAGTTTAATAATAGAGCGTTTGGCCACTAATTAAAATGTATAGTCGGTACATTTGTTTACATGTGACGATTACACATCACGAACATATTTTATTAATAACATCTAATAATAGGTACCAAATAACTGTTTAATAATTAAGGAATACAATAATCAATGGCTGTACTTGACAAGGGCTTAGTAAATAGGTAGTACAACTTTCTCGAGAAATAATAATTACTTTTTTAACTTACTGAAAAAATATAAAATTAGTCAAAGGTAGAAATTATGACTTAGGATTTACGGGTGGCAAGACAACTTACATGAATACATGATAGCCGATAGGTAGAACAAACTATTGCCCCAATTAGGACTTTCCAGTATTTTTCAGGAATCAACGAAGACTTATTTGTAAACTAAATCATTTGATCACAGATTTATTACTAATTCTTGAACTAGGGAACCTAGGTACCTACCAAAAAATGAACCAAAATAATAAGTAAAAAAACTAATTTTGTATTTTAAGAACAGTATCAATTAAACGTCTTTTCAAATTATTATGAAACGGAGACATTGTTCTTTATAAGTGTATATTAACATGAATACATGATGTACTTACATGACCTCCCTATACATTTGAAGACGTTAATGTCAATTTTGTTGCTCTCAAAACCATATCGTTTTAATTTGCTCGAGTTCATGACAGACAAAAAATAATAAAATAACTTACGGATGCTCATATTTAGTCAGTAGTTTTAGTTAAAGTAGTTCTATACTTCTATGGAGTTTAATAAGCGGTTGATTCTATACCAAAAACGTGATTTTGTTTTACAACATTAGAATTAAACATTTAAAATACAACAAACTGATTTTGTCAAATACCAATATACATATATACTCGTATACAATAGTAATATAATGTAATTACTAATTACCTAATACCATCGATGGATAAGTAGGTACATTTAGATAAATCGAAAAACAAAGATTTTTAAAAACACCAAGCACTGCGTATTCAATAAAAACGCTGTGTACTAGTACGACGGTTTTACAGCACCCAGAGGATTCGGTTTTGCGTGAAAGGCTCTGGGTACAAATTTTATTAGGGAGGGTTCAAATGGGTACAAATTGGGTTGACCCCTGGTGGTTCTGGGTGCCAGGACGATGTTTTTACTGCCCCGGGCGAGGGATTTGGTTTTACGTAAAAGGGAGAAGGGAACAAATTTTTTTAGGGAGTGTTCAAATGGGTACACAAAAATGAGATATGTTGGGGGGGGGTTGACGATTTACAGGTGCCAGGACGACGCACCTACCTATACGCTATAATATTACGCTACTATTGTACTATTGTCTATGCTGCAATATGTTTTACTTGACATATAAATAAAACGATGGTTTTATATATTATTATTTATACTTAAAAATATTATATGACCTGTGTACCTGTTCTATAAAACGTTTTATATCCCATTATATACTATGCATAATAGTATCTCTATTCTCTAATATCAAAGATGTTTTTATTGGAGGCTCAATAAGGGATCAATTGCCGCGGGCGCCAAATTCTGAGTCCCATAAAGGGACGCTTATGTGCTTGACGTTCAAAGGCTTAATGGTTAATACCAATGATACATTTTTGTTTTTACTATAATACTACGTTACATCAATAATTTTACAATTTTACATACAATATTAATATAGTATAATTTAATTTTGTTGCTTTCTCTCTTTTTGTGCATAATATATAATTTTTCAAATTAACGAGCCGGTGCGTATTTTAGTACAGAAACATGTCTTACAGAAAAATAGTAGCCCTGTAAAATAGTTGGTTCAAATGCATATTTTAGCTTCTATGATTATAAATAAAAAAAATTAACGAAATTCAACTTTAATTTAATTCGTTAATTTTTTTTTATTTAAAATAAGAGAACATTTTGCGGGTCAGATTAAAGCCCGATTTTCAAAATTATAATTATAGAAGCTAAAATATGCATTTGAATAATGCACAATATTTGTTGTTTTCAAAACATATTTTTCCACCACTATTAAAGTAAAATGAAAATTTGCCTTTTAATCCAACCTGAAGAAATTTCTCTTCTTTTAAACATAAAAAAAAATGTAACGAAATTCGACTATTCTACGAAGGGCATGAGAATATTTCCTGTGACGTAATTTTCGTTGATATAATACACCGTTTTCAACCCCCCATAAGTTATGGTAATTAGATTTTTAAAAGGAAGGAGCTTATTTTGAAGCCTCAAACTTTGTTATACTATTTATTTAAATGGCGATCTATACGTAAATAGAAAAAAAAATTGGAAAATGTTACTTTTTTTCTAACTTATCTATGTGCTACAGCCCATGCAGGCGACATACCTGTTGATGGCTATTTTAATACAAATTTTACGTTTTTTGAATTTAGGGGTGAAAGGATTTCCGAGCAAACTTCAAAACTAAATTAGATAGTTTATGGCACCGTCAAGTAACAATTTCGCCAAAAATGTTTTTTTTTTTTAATAGAAAAGGGATTAAAAACAGTTTTTTTTTTAAAACGACGTTTATGTTAATTCAATTTTTAAAATGAAGGAGCTTATTTTGATACCTCAGACTGCTTATACTATTTATTTAAATGGCGATATTATATACGTTGATAGGAAAAAAAATTTTGCCAAAAAAAATTTAAATGATCGACGGTCAATCGTTTTTGTGAAAAATAAAATAACCAGAAAAATAAAATCGAATTGTAAAAAATCTGTGTTCCTTCACTCCGAATCTAAAATAGCAAGAATCAAAGTTCACACATACTGTAGGAATTATTTTTATTACAATTTACTAGTAGGATAATTAATATAAATAATATATTATAAATGCTACGTTTTCTTCTAATAATGATTTATTTCAAATCATGTATTTAGTGTTGTTTTGTTTTTAATTATGTTACACTAAATAGTTATAGTATAATAAATAATCACTTAACATCCCCAACCACCCGCCAAATTGTGTGTGTGTTGCTGAAGCCACACATTGACTTTAGGATCGCCGCCACTTTTTCGCGCATTTATCTGTAATCTTTTTTATTGTGTGACATTTAGTTTGTTTACCTGTGACACTCGAGTGATGTAATCTTACTGCCAAAGAAGACGGACGTGCTCAATCGTAGTTTTCACTCAACTAAAATAACAATTTTAACAATTTTTAGGTTGAATCAGTTGAATTGGTTTGATTTTTAATAACCGATAGAGATTTCATGTACATATGACAATAATTGCACTTATATTATATCACTCTAAATATTTATATCTAGTTATTTACATCAATCATTTTAAACGATTTGAGAAACACAGCCACTATTGGAGAAATGTCGTACCTAATAAATGTTTACTATTTATATTCTTATTTTTATTTAACTCTGTAGAATCTAGAATCGAAATCATAAAAAAATCAATAAATAAATATAAATATATAATACTTTAAATAAGACGCTACGTCGCTACTAAAGGTATGTGTATTTTGAGCATAGAATATATTTTTAAATTTTAATAATTGTAATAACTTTAAGCTTTGAATTATGTTTTCTACAAACTGTTGAAGTAGACGGCTGTCAGATACAATTAAAACTCGCAACAAAACGTAAGAATATTAATCTACTATGAAAGATAAAAATCCAATAATGTATTATCTAATATCTAAATTATACAATGAAAAATAATGTATAAAAAAAGGTATATAATTATCTATTCGTTTTGAACACATATACCTAATATAATTATTATTAGCCACTAAAGGTATATCTACACCTATAAATTATTACGTATTGCATTTTATTATTTACATATTTCGTTAAATTATACATCGTGTAATCATATAAATATATAATATTTAAATTTCAAAATATTACAAAAAAAGCACCTATTAGGGTAGTAAATTTAACTAAATTGTAAACAAATTCTCATCAATATATAATTAGTTATAATTAATTAAATGATGATAATTTAACTATTAGAAACAATAACACCTTAAACCTTGTTATTAATGGACATTTTGAATGGAAATTTTACTTGAAAATATCGACTCAAAATAAATGTAATGTTATTGTATTACATTTCTAAATAACGTTGAAAAATGTACAAGTAGGTAATGAAAAAGCAAGAAAAATATAATTTTAACATCAACATATTGGCGCGTTATTACCTAGGTACCTCATGTGTGATTAGGTAGAACAAATCATAAAACTCATAAATTGTATGTTGTCTAGGTGATCTGGCGATTAGGTACATTGCCCTTTATGGCTGTATAAAGTATAGGGGTCCGTATTAATTTTTAACTTGACCACGTAATTTTGTACCTACAATCACTACATAATTAATCGTAAATAATAATAATATCAATAATATCTAGTTATCTATTTGCAATAATTGTTAATATTATATTATAGCAGATTTTTTTTTAAATATGTGTGTGTGTTCTTTTAAATGTATGTAAGTAGGTAGTTTCTATCAATACAATTTATTAGGCAGACTGCCGTTCTAATTTAACATTAATTTTCATAGGACGATATCGAATATAGAGTCCCAGTGTGTTAATGTAATGAAAAGTGGTTAAATAATAATTATATAACGTCAAATGTGTTGAGTACCTAGTTAATAAGTGTCAAATACTCCGACATTAATTTGTGTCCATTGTTCTTTATAGGACATAAAATGAAAATTAATTAGGTTTAAATATGCGATTGAAATAATGGAAATATTAACCTACAAATTACAATATTAATAACTAGAGTTCGGATGTTAATGACCAAAATGTCATTAAAATATGCATTTAAAAATTTCAAAATATGTTACAATATGCCTTTAAATATATCAAAAATATACCTATTTTCCAACAAATATATGCAAAAATGAAAAAAATATGCAAAAAAGGTGTTAATATTAATTCAAAATAAATTATCTATTTTAAACAATTACAAAAAATGGGATGATAGTGATTCAGAATAACTTTTGTTTTAAATGATTTTAAAATAACTTAATTGCAAAATACATAAAAGAAATAAAATACTATAAATATAAATATATAAACTAAAATACATATTAGGTAGTAGAAAGTGTTATGTTTATATTTTATTTAAATATTTTAAATGCCACTAAATCTAGAAATTAGCAATATATGAATTTATATGCTCAAAAATGTCAAATATGCAAAAAAAGTTTGCCTATTTCTAATATAGACTTCAAGAATCAAATTTATATCTCATTCCGGTGTAATTCCGGCTGCGCGAAAAAAATATGCTAAGTCATAAACATCCGAGCTCTATAATTAATAACCTATTTTTTCGATTTATACAATTATTATTAGTTAATATAAAATAATGTGAATACGCTTAAATATATCATTACATAAATTATACATACCTAGGTACTTATATTTTATACTTAGATATGTATTTTAGCTGTGATACTTTTTTTTTGATTTTTTAGAATTTTAAATTAAAAATGAGTATTACCTATATAATAACGCTATAATATCTTAATAATTTATGTATACGATCAATATTTATATATTTGAATATTTGATGTATAAAAATATTTATTAAGAGTATAATAATTATAACACTGCATAATATTAACACATATTAATATTTTCACTGATATGATTCATTTAATAAGAGGACGCCATACCCGCGTTGTCTCCGTCTTACAAACGCATAGCATAGCAAATTGTACGTTCTGAATAATTAATTTAACTCTGTTGTTTAATTTTAAAGCTATTACAATTTAGTATTTACAGTTTTAAAATGCTCATAATTTGCTTTAAGGTTAACATACAAAAAAAAACCTACGTGGCTGCGTCGTCGACTAGATAATATTCTTTCTTCTAAATTTGATGACAGATAAATTCACTCTAGAATCAAACATAACAGAGTAAAATGAATTATTCAGATCTCAAAACGTACAATATTTGCTATGTTATACGTTTAAAGGACGGAGACAAAACAACGCATGCAGGTATGGCGTCCTCTTAAATGGCAGTAAGTAGGTACCGTTTCTAAGAAAAAATCGATGAAACCGTTTCCTCGCAATCAGACCGAAGCTTAGTAGAGAACTTTTTGATTATAATAAGCCACATACTAAAAATGTGAACATCTCTTTTTACGATTCTAACGTTTACCGTGGTTATCCGTGAAGTTACACTGCGCTTCTGTGTATCCATCAACACACGCGTTGCGCATTAATAATGAATAAAGTTGTCGACGTTTGATTTGTCCTCTACGCTCGAAATGTCCTCCATATATTTTTATATTTTACTCTCTCCGCCACAGATATATCAACGCAAAGCTATTTATATTTACTTATTTATTTATTTATTTATTCAGCGACCGTACGTGGATGTATGTGGTCGAATCTCTGCGGTCCATCGAATTCGATTGATGTGGGAATCATTTATCCGCGCGTATGCCGTATAATGCAATTGGTATAATTGATATCTCCAATAGTTGCTCGTTTCCGCCAAAAAGTATATCATCTATTCCTATACCTTTCCCATTTCCGCCAAATCATAAATTAGCGGATTCCGCCCGTGTAAATATTAGTATTTATAATCAATGGTATTATCTACTTAGTATTTACCGAACAAAGTGATGGCTGCTGCACAACGATCTGCAGACAAACGAAATATTGCCGTCGCGTGCTGGAAAATATTTAATCATTTATATACTTACCTACTTGACTCGCCGCATGCATGCTCAACCCCCATTTTTTTTTTTAAACGATGAATTCTGATTATTCCGTTTTAAGCAGTCAGTTGGGGGGACTGACTACTTTGGCCCTTCCACAGCAGTAGTACCCGATTCCGCCAAATATGTTTAATATATGTATAATGTCGCTGCTCACATACATACAGCTTGTGCGCACACTGCCCGCAGGTCCGTGCAGCGCGGTCGAAGGTCCAGGATACCGTTGATGGTGACCGTGGGTTTCCAGGGTTACCAGTGGTCAATGGAGAGCAATTACGTCGACTTCCTGATCGGCGACATCGGGTGTCTGGGCGTCAGCACAAGAATCGAACCGCTGCAGATCCGCGACGAATATCCCGACGACCCGTGTTCGAATACAGTACCGATGCGATGCGGCCAGGGCCCTACGACGGCGGCGGCGGCGGCGGAGAAAATCGGAACCAAAAGGAAAAAAATAAAAGAAAGGAGTGAGACCATTGGCGTCGACAAGAGACCCACCTCGACAATAGCTGTCGGGCAGACACCGTAGACACTTGGATGCAGACGCCGCCGCGCCGCCTGGGTCGTGGCGTTGGAGACGATATGATATGGAAAACATTTTTTTGACCGGAAAGGCACATAATATTACTACAATTTTGTAGAGTGCATGGTGTCCAAGTACTGTGGTTCTTCGTATTCCGAGAATTTTTTCGAGTACCTACTCAATTCTATCGTATATAAATATTATAACGATGTCGTGATTCGTTGATTGTTACGCTCTACTACGCATCAATTATTTTTTGTGTTTTTGTGTTTCGTTATTATTATCATTATCGTCTTTAAAAGCATATTATTTATATACCTAATAAATAGTATGGATAATAATTATAATACTTATTATTGTTATTAATATTTTAATTTTTTTATCGGCTTCGACGACTGATGTCGTTAGCCTGTAAGGTTAGTAGGGTTAGTACGGTAAGGTTGGAACGATTGGTACGTTTGGAAACACGTGTATGTGTGGCAAGGTTTTTGCGCACTACGAACCTAGGTGGTCACCCATCCGGGAACTAGTGGCAGCGGCCGTTACTCACTCTCAGTCACGTGACGAGACTGATTGCAGCCGCCGAGCCAAGCCACATTATTAATATTATTCAGATAGTTTATGCACCAGGCACCTATACATAATTTTAAGCATATTCCCATTTTTCGAGTATACCTAGTCTATCCATGTGGGCAGCTAAACATGGTAGCATAATATAAAAATAGATTACCTACATATATAGGTAGGTACTTATTACACTATTACCTATATCTAATCGTTCAACTCAAAAGTACAACCTGTATAAGTATGTTTTATCTTCAGAAAATAGTTGTCATAATCAAAACAAACTTTAATATTTCATAAAATATTAATATAATATTGACTAATCTAGTAATTATTTACCAGCCTCGACATTTTTAATTCTAAATAATAATTTGTTTCTTCCTAGTGGACTTTTAATTTTTGTATAGTATCTTTCATTCTAAATTTCAACAATGGGGAAGTTAACAATAAAATATGTAATAATTTAAGAAAACTATCTATAGTTACCTAAATGTTACCAAGTTATAAGTTGTATTTAAATGAACTCTATATTTCAAACGATTTTGACATTATTTGTGAAGGTTCAGGCAGATAGGTACTGAAATTAGACTCCGAGCAAAAACCACTTCTGCCCTATGTCGGTTTCGAAATTTAAAATTATGCGTTGCTTTTCTTCTTTTTGTATATCATCACTAAAGATAGTAGGTAACAATTATTGTCAATAATATAACAAATCTTTTGTGAATAAACTCAATAGTTACCAAGTTAAATATTATACTGATATTCAAAAGTTGAAATAAAATATATACACTTTAAAATGTTTCATTATGATTTTTGTACGATATAGTTCATCTTATTTTACTACTATTGTAAAAATATATTCTTATCAAAATATGAATTGGCCTTCGACTGAAATTTGACATTCAATATAATATGATATATAATAGACATTCCGTCTGCGGTTTAAACTTTAAAGTGTTAAAGCTATAAATTGATATTGACATATAGTTGACTAAAACTAAGTTTATTGACTATACCTATTATAGTTTCAACTTGGCCATTAGACCATTTATTTTATTTTTGATACCGTCTTGTTAATAATATTATAAGTTTATAAGAACAAAAGTCTCATCAAAAATTATTTAACAATAAACAAAAAGTGTTTGAACTTTACGTCACAAATCGTATATTCGTAGGTATATAATATTCAGATTTGTATCACAAAGATTTTAAATATTTAAACTTAATTAAAATAATGAATGTGACAATCGCCAAATGTTCGTGATACAAGCCTGTACATTAAATGTATATGAATATTATGCATATTAACATTATAACATTACACCGTCCCAATCATCGATAATACCTATATCTCATTTAATATTATCTATAATCTTGACTACACAACTATTAAGTAAAAAAAAAGTACGTTAAATATTATTGTTCATAAATAAAGAAAGTGAGATGATTTAAATGAACATTAATTTATCAAAATGTAATATTATTCATAAAATATAATTATTATTAGGAAGGTACCCATATTTAACAATCTGGAATAAGATCAGTCAGAAGTCAGAAAGTAAAACGTACATGTCCCCACCCCCACCCATTTTCATTTTTCAATTTTTTCCTACGCCAATATTTAGTGCTCTGAAATTCCTGCCGATTCCTGCCACTACTCCCGGAATTCCTGCTCAATTATCGCCCCCGCAAAAACCAAAAAACTATGGGTGGGGCTAGGGACACGTGTCACAAAGCCAAATTATAAAATATTTTTTTGCACTTTTTTTTAATTCCGTAAGTGGTGGCAGGAATTGAGCACTAAATATTGGCGTCGGAAAAAGTTGAAAAAGTCAATTTCTGACCATAGGTGGGGCAGATGACACGTGTCCCCAGCCCCACCCATAGTTTTTTTGGTTTTTGCGCGGGTGGTAATTGAGCAGGAATTCCGGAAGTGGTGACAGGAATCGGCAGGAATTGAGCACTAAATATTGGCGTAGGAAAAAGTTGAAAAATGAAAATGGGTGGGGGCGGGGACATGTACGTGAAAATAAAAGTGTTTCTAATGTTTGCACTTTGCATATTGGTTATATGTACAGCCAAACAGGGCAGGTAGATAGTCTGCAGATAGGGGGCATGTAACATTTCCGCTGATTAAATTTTAGATTCTGAGTGGAACGATGAATGTTTTGATTTTACATTTTATTAAAATAAAAGCTGAAATTTACAGCATATTGCATTAAACTAGGATAGGTTATTTTGGCTAAAAATAACCTACTGTACAGCAGAACGACATCCACTTACCCACCTTTTTTTTTTTAATAGGTTGTTTATTCCTATTTCCACCAATCTAACTGCTATGGTAAAATTATTATAAGATATTTCATATTTTTGGGAAAAAAATTTGCATTTTCACGTACAATCATAGGCGTGTAATAAATTATTAGTATTATAATTGATATATTAATATGTAGAATGTTTCTATATAAATAATAATAACAATTATAATATAAGAAATCGGGTAAGTGGGTGTCATTCTGCTGGTTAAAAATGGGTCACTGCAGTAATGGATGGTGTTAAATTTGAATTCAATGATATAAAATTATTTTATATGAAATCGAGTCTGTCAGCCTATAATATTACTAAGTAGGTAGGTATATATTTTTATATTATTATGATTAAAGCAATTTATTTTACTATAAGGCATTGTAGGTAACAACAGTAGATTAAATTCATTTTTGCCAAGAAATCACATTTTAAAATGTCATTGTGTGCATAAAATATGTACTCTAAAAATGTCATACGCATAGGTACCCACAAATATACATTTTTAAATTACAACAGAATAACTAAAATCGTATTTCTTGGTTTTAATATGTAATTTCGTCCAAATTTGAACTTAAAATGTTTGTAAAAAATAAGCGTGTTTATATATTTTTTAGATTTTTTGGTTACAGGATAAATCTTTATTTTAAATTGCCAATCCTTAGCTATAAAAATTGAACATTTTATCATTTTTTAACTACAATAAACTTGAAAATGTTCGATATTTTTAAAAATTTTAACAAAATTTTAACTTTAAATACACGTATAAAATACCAACCTATGAATCTTTAATATTTATCAACTGCTATTATAACAACTTACAAGGAACCTTGTATTAAATTTTCAAGATTTTTGAGCAATCGAATAAAATTTTATTGAAATGTATAGAATAAAAAACTAAAAAAATTCAAAATATTTTGAAAATGTTATGCTTATGACTAATCACGTATAGAAAATGATAAAATAAGCATTAATTTTTGATGAAAATATCAAGTTCCACAGCTTATAGTTTTAGAATAACGATAAAATATGAAAATCGTCGTACTTATGAGAATTTGTTGTTAAATTTGTCAAAACTATGGACAACAATTATATATTATTAATAATACTAATAATACTAATATTTTTAATAATTTATATTCTAAATACCTATAAATATTTTATATAACTTACATTTGTAATAATTGTCGATGTTTATAACAAAAAGTAGATATTAAACTTTTTGGTTTAGTCGGAAGAGGGATCGACCTTTTTTTAAATTTGGTTGTAAAGTGAATCGGTCGAAAAGGGAAGGGTACTTACGATTTTGGTCGAAAACAGACATGCCTAATAAATAAGTACGGATGCCACAATGCCAGCAATACTGTTAACAGCAATGATGGGCGATGAAAACGAATCTAGGTATACTGAGTGTAATTACGGTTCATATTGGCCTCTATATATATGATATATTAGGTATACTACGAAAGTGCAAAGTACTAGCTGGTAAAAGCTTGTGAAAATAAAATAATTCAATTTTGGCTTTTTGAGTTATAAAGTGTACACTGTACCTGTAAAGTTTTTATAAGCATTATAACATTATTGATTGTATTTTATTTTTGACTTTTGATTTTAAACACAGAGAAGGTAAGAAAACTGCCAGAAGGTACTCCGATGTTTTTACAGAGTTCGTTAAAAATTAAGTAGGCCATTAAAAAGTTATGAAATACTTTATTTCTTCAAATAACGTTCAAAACGTTATTAGTTATTTGCTTCCATTATTTTATGACATGATATTATTTTAAGGCATTATTTAAGCATATATTTATCTATACTCTATATGTAAGCATATATAAGTATATTAATATACATTTTTAAGTCCATAAATAAGAACTAGGTTGCCGTGGATATAAATCGTGCATGGCATGGAATGGGAGGGAGTCCTCTCTAATATCTGCGGGAAAAAATGATTTATATGGGTAGAACTATTAAAACTGTATAACTGCATAAGTTGACAACGCAATTACAATCGATGATATTATTACGTTCACAGATTGTAATCGATCACATTTTATTATTTTGATTGTGTAATTAATTTAAGGAGATTCACACTCACAAAATTCCACCGTAAAATATTTAGTTTCGTATTTCATGGACTGCAACGGATAGAAATGGGTACCTAGGTACTTATAATTACATCTTTTTATGTATAAAGACAAAATGCTCTGTTATGTCATACCATTTTTTTTTAGATTCTGAGCGGGACGAGGGTCTAGTGGTTTTACAACGGTGTTTATTTTGTTTTTTCTTGTATACAAAATTTCTACCGGAAGGAGTGCTTCGATTTTCAACATATAGTATCTTATCTTAGATAATATATGGTACTTTAGAGAAGTAATTTTTCGATTTCCTCAATAGTTATTTATTGTCACGGGAAAAACCATCGACAAATTACAAAAAACCGCTAAAAATGGGACTTTAATTTCTAACGCTTTGTTCATCACCGTAGAAACGAATAAAAATAAAAACTTTAGTTAATTTTGTTGTAATTTATAATATTAATTCAACTTACAGGCTATAATAAAATATAATAACAATATAAAATATCCCGACTGACAAACCGTCTCCGCTCAGAATCGTTTTTCAAATAGGTACAATGATATGATATCATTGAATTCAAATTGAATGCAATCCATCATACAGTTACCCACTTGTAACCTACTGTACAGCAGAGCAATATCCCACTTACCCGCTTTTTTGTATCATTAATGTTGTTTAAATTGTTTACCTGTAGGCAATCCCCACAAAATATTGAATTTAAATAAAACTTATAGATTAAAACTCGACAAAATGCCTAGGTGTAATAGCCAAGGAAAATGCAAATAACATTTTTTTGATATAAATTAGTATATACCTGAGCTGTGATCAATAAATGCAGTATTTTTTTAATTTTTTTTATAAGAAATATACCATCTGTACCCAGAGGCACAATAAGAATATGGGTTAATTTACAATGACGTGAAAGAGTTGTTGGAGGAAGCCACCCTGCAGAAGTGACACTTCCTACATAATTGCAGTATAACACAACTATTTATAAACTACTTACGTATTAAACTTACGTCATATATCTAGCATATGTTTTAAGGGATTTTGGCGGGGCTCACAAAGACACATAAGATCAGAAGATTTATGTGTTTTGCTTACCAAATTACCACATTATTAAAAACATGTTTTTACATTTTAAAAAAACCATATCCTGATTATAACGTTAGAACTAGCCACTAGGTGCATCGAATAAGTGACTTATGTAGGTGTGGCTAATAGTTGCGTCCCACGGTAAAAATGTCTTCCGAATTGCGGTTTAAGCTTTTTTGGGGTGCGTACGAATTTTGGCCCGAGTTTTTTTTGGTTACATACGAATTGCAGCCCGAAATTTAAAATTAAATTAATTGTAATATGTAAATTAAAATTAAAAGAGCTTCATTTTCCTTCACATTTTTATACAGGCTTAGGACTGTCCGTAGCATCAGTAGATGCTGCAGGTAGGTTAAAATGATTCTTTGTTTTTATTTAAAAATGTTGGCTCTGGTAAAAACGTATATTATGATATTTTTGAAGGTTAAAAATGTTTTTTTGACATTAAAATCTGATATTAAAATGTTTTGATTTTATTAAAAAATGTGGCACTGGTAAAAATTTGTATGATAGTATTTGTATAAATTCAAGTTTGTCAATTTGGTTTTCTTCTAACCATTTCATAGCATTTCTAATAATGTTTCTTTTTCAATATATTTGCTCTGCGAGTATTTAAGTGAGTGCTTCTTAATTTTATATAATTTTCAGAACATCAATGAATACAAAATTATTAGGATGAGCACTGTAGAGCAAATCGTTGAATTTGAATTTTTTATTACCTATTTAACAGCAAGACTAGCTATAGGTACCTATAGGTACACGCTATAACATAATGTAGCATTAGGTAGGTACACAGGTAGGTACTATAATACACCTACAGTTGAATACAGGTATTTGATTACTTGAATATATGTATTATTATTTTGAAATAATAATTAATTTAACAAAATTTAGTTTATACCTTCATGATTTTGTACAATATTGGTATTTGTTATTACTTCTTACTGGAATCATAGAACAATAATCGAGGAATCGAGTTAAAAACATTACAAGTTTTATAACAAGGTTAGGTTAAAAAAATTCCGCTAACAGCCACAATAGGTACCTAGTTTAGATAGATAAGTAAATGCTAATTTTGATTAGGCTAAACTTTACATTATACTATTTTCTATGTACCTATCTATAAATATTGGCGTATAAAATTAACATTAACCGGTTAATCTAAATATTGGGCGCAAGTTGTTCATACAAGTTCAACCGATATTCGCATGTGTCTAGATGAGACTACATTTGAGACGGCGCTTAAGTGTAGGTAATTTAAGGTAGGTAATTGTTTTAGTTGTTTTTTTTTTTTTTGGTAGGTACCACGGCTATAAATAGATAGCCGTGGTAGGGACCTACTATCTACCTACTACCTATTAGACCTATCAATTATTATTATGCATTATTCTGTATTTATAGCAAGCCACGTTGTATATTGAGCAGCACATGGTTAATATTATAATCATGATGTGACTCCGCCGAGGCGGTGGTAAAAGTAGGTAGGTACTTACTCGAATCAAAACTCATTTACTATTCAATACCTTTTTGTATCTGAGTAGGTATTTCTGTGAAACAGTGAGAGGTACTACACATAACCACAGACAAAATGTATGTAATGTTTATTACCGATAAAACGTTTGAATTGTCAGACGAGGTCATATTTTCAACCATTGATCGATATTTCATATCAGCTGCCAAGTATAAACTTTTTATTGTTTTCTTGTTAAATTTATATTTATGTGAATGTGTCCTAGAAAACAAGCATAATAAAACACGATTTTATATTTAATCATTTAGTGTAGCGCCTTTCTCGAAAATTTAAGGAATAGGTACGACAAATATATTATATTGGTACCTATTCAACATTTAAAGTTCTGATATCTTGATGTCTCCACCAAATTTCGTTGTAAGGCATAATTAATGTATTTAATTTTGAACTTAAATTATATCACTGCAATTGTCCGTTGTAGTACAGTGATATTAGGTTTTCAGCTCGGAAAAATTCCCATCTAGCTGAATTTTGGTACACACCTTAATGACATCGTTGTAAACAACGTGTGAAAAGTCGCCATCTGTATCATGTACGCGTCAAAGGTTATTCGAGGTCAAAGGTCACGAAATTTGCTTTTTTTTAATATCTCGCTTTCAATGTGTCGTTAATAAAAAGTTTTAGTTATAAATTGTAGAAGAAGTAATTATCCACAAAAAAGGTCTTATGACATTTTCACGTAAAAGTTATAGTTTTTGCGTTATAAGGCCATCAAAATGTACACTTTTAATGAAATATGAATTTTTTGCTAAAACAAGTAGCCTTTGCGTTAATATCTCGCTTTATAGGTATGGGTGTACAAAAAAATTTTAATACAAAAATTGAAGAGGACAAAATTATCTACAAGGTTACATATATATCCAATCGCACTAACTGTATACGAATTTTAATGTTTACCGTACAAAATTACGATAATATTATATATTATGTATGTATATATAAAATGGATCTCTGTATCACTTGGTCATCGCATCACGCGTGAACGGCTACACTGATTTCACTAATTCTTTTTTTGTTGTGTTCGTAATTATTGTCAAGGGAAGGTTCTCATGTAATACAATTTTAGAAGAATCCACCGGAAAAGTAGAAAATTTGAATGTCAAAAAATACAACAATAGCTCCATCTGTCCAGAAAAAAATTAACTAAATATTAAAAAATGTAGTTGCAGATTAAAATAATAATAGTGTATTGTGCTATTGGTTACGGGCATGTTTGTTGATTTGAATTATTATTTTTTTCAATAAATATATATATTAGCTTCTATCTATATAAATGTGAAATGAAAATCTTCGTACAGGGTAAACTCTGGACTTATCAGATCTTCTTGATTTTTTCTTTAAACGAAAGAGTATATCACGGAGAAGTTTTAAAGAAAATTTTAAGAAAATCCACTGGAAAAGTAGGAAATCTGGACGTCAATAATACCTACAACAGTGACGCAACAGGTTAGGTTAGTATTTTGTATTAATTGATTATATTAATCCACTATAGGTAGAATACGAAAAACTTGGTATAACTTTGATACTTTGGAGTTAAATCATACACTTACGTACAAACAGCATGGGGTCCGCGATCTATCTACCGCAGGTAGATTGCCTACCTGATAATATACAGCTACGAATCAAAATTTTTATTCCGGGCAACGGAAAAGTTAAGATTAATTTTGAACACCACTAACCGAATATTAAATAACGAATTGAACAAAATTTGAGTCATAAAGAGTTGGTACATTTAACGAGCAACGAAGTGCACAGGTTCAGCTAGTAATATAATAACGATAATAAGAATGCATTCGTTTTATACAGGATGTATTATGTACCTAAGGTATATGAATATATATAATAAAAATAAAAATTTATTAAATGTGTCAACCATACAAATATTTTAATACAAAATATGTATTTGGATATAAAAATTAATCGTTTAAATTAAAAGAGTTCTGAAATTCTATTAGCCATTAGACATAATTTGTGTTGGCCCCAGACCTTGTATTAAACAATTTCACAAATATAAATGAACTATCTTTACTCTGTATGGATTCAACAGAGAAAACATGTTTAAATTTCTAATTTACCGCTAGAATTATAACTAGGTAACGTAATTTAAAAATGATTGGCAATATTATATAATACACTAATATTAATTATTACTATAGTAACTCATAACCCATAAAATACAAGTGGTCCTAATTTTTAGCAAATTTGTTAAGCATATTTTATTTTTACGGATAGTGTGTCCTTGGCTTTATTTTAAGAATAGTAATTTAGGTGATATAAAATAATAACAAACACATGAAACTATAACATATATTTTTTTGAAATCCTCATTCTGTAATAAAATTGAAATAAAACAAATTCAATAATTGTTTAACACGTAATATTTTACATTTTATAATATATATATATATGAATAAACACATGTATATTGTTTATATTGTGTATATATAAATTTATTTTCTGTATTAAGTATAAGCTTATTATCAACACTATACATAATATTTTGTAAATTTGATTTGTATAGACATTGGACAATTATTTATGTTAAAAAAAAATATATTATTATAATATCAGGCCTACCCGCCTACAATAAACGATCATTTTTATATTTATATATTATTATGCTTCATATTAATTGATAGTTATTGTTTTGTTTTACATAAATATCTTATTATAATGTACAACATAAATATAATAACATTTCAAGTGGTTAAAAACAATAATTCATCCCTGTTGACGGGTCTACCCTTAAAATGAGTTTACATTAAATATGATCAACATTTTTTGATATAAGAACAGAAAAAAAAACTTATCGCTCAAGCAGATACATAAATTACTAATTAGTGTATTACATGAGTATATTATATTGAGTAGTTATATATGTTTACAAATCAAATATAATACATTATTTTATGTATGCATATATTATATATCTAAACTTTTTATTCTGCTCCAGACAAAAATACGTTTTTCAATTAGTTAGACATTTTTATTTTTGGCAGGGTTATTACTTATTACACTAGTTCAAATATTATATCATGTATGCTAAAAATGAATATATACTAATAAAATGTAGCCACTTTTTTATGTACAAAACATGTTTTATTACATCTGCATGAAAAAAAAATATAAGTTAAAAAAGGAATAATAAAATAATAATAGTAATAATCATAATAATAATAATAATAACCAACAAGAGAATTAATAAAAAAATCCCTAAACTTATTCTTGAATGCAATCTTTCTTAATTTTTGTGTCTTGTTACGTAACATTTAAAAATGTATACTTTCATAGAAGCAAAAATTAAAACTAATATACTGTGGTAAATAAATAAAAAAATAAATGACACATTTTATGTTTATTTTAAAAATAAATAACACAACCGAAGTAGATAAGAGTGTGTTCACTTCACATGACTTTCTTCATTCACATATTGAAAAATTGGTGGTTGAACTACTTATAACATGTTAATCCTAACAAAGATAAACTCAAATATTTAAATGACCCCTAATGAGATGAATAACCATTATAACTTTTTATTTTTTATTTTTGAGTAATCCTGTGAAAAAAAAACAGAATATTTGGTAAAATTTAACAATACTTTTTAATCTGGTTTGTGTTCATTACAATCTATATCAAATATATTTATAGATATTCATTAATGTATTTTAGTTGATTAATGATGGAATATTGGAATACAATTTGATTTAGTAACACTACATCATGACCAGTGCTAAGAATGCAGTGACTAAATCTTGTTTTTGTAAAAAATAGTTCATTCCATAAGTAATAAATAAATATCATAATTCTTTGTATCAAAATTAACAAAAACAAAACTTTTGATTAAATTGCTCTTTGGCATATTTTTAACAAATTACAATGTAATAAAACAAACAAAACAAAATAAATACAATAATAAGCTGCTATTTTTTTTATGGAAATAGTATTTTAAAACTTGATAATGTACAGAACAAATGTTTAAAAATGACACTTCATAAATTAATTTTCTCATACATTTAATAATATATGCCCAGCAGTATTATAGTAGACTAGCATTTTTTTTTTTTTTTAAATAAATGTCACTAATTTAGATTGTCGCATAGACGCAAATTACATAATATGAGTTTAACAGAAATTCCTTATAAAAATAACATTATTAAATCAAAATAATGAATTCACCTTAGTTGTTTAGACTTGTGTATAGAAATAAAACGGCCATCACAATTGAAACAATTGGCTAGCATTTATTAACATCAGGAGGTGTAGCTAGATATTCATCGGCTCTCTTATGATCATTTAATGCCCTCAAAGTGTATGTGTCATGTGGTAATTCAGATTTACGCCTCAATAAAGGTTTTTCTTTTCGATTTTTACGGTTCTACAAAACAAAATAAAATGGTTATCATTAAGTACATGAAAATATTAACCTTAGAGTTAATATTACATCTGTATCAATATGATACTTGGTATCCTCTTCTAAACTTTTCAAATCAATAGTCGGGTCTAAATCGTTAATTGGCGACCTTGCAAAGTCAGTATAAAATGACAAACTATTATCAATGGATACTGTAAAGTTGGGATTCCTTTTAGCCAACTCTTCAACTCGATGCCACTTTTCATCTCGTTTCTTTAACTTATCCACTTCACTAAAAGGATAAACAATACCATTGAGGTGAAAAAAATTGTTTAAGAATAGTTATAAAAAATTATCATCAATTATTAAATTATTAAATATACGTACGTCTTCCTATCTTCTTTGAATTGTTGTGTGCACGTATGAAATAGTACAGGATTAGTTTCAGTAAATATTTTCAATGCATTGTACATTAGACCATGTATATTTCTGGAATAAAATAATAAAAAATAACAGAAGAATTTAATTATTTTATAAGTATATTTTAATATTACATAATATAATAATTATTGTGTACATTCTATAGGATCTCAAATATTTCAATAATTATATACTTTTGAAAATCCATCATTCACAAAATATGACCTTATGGTTCCTAGTACTGCCTACAACTGAGTTACATCTTAATTAATTAAATAAAATACTTTTCCTAAATTAAGATTTTGAGATGAACGGTTAATTAACACTTTAAAAAGCAGAAATCTTCTAAAAATTTAACACAAATTTCACTTTAACATCTAATCACATGAATTGCAATGTTTAAAAATAAGGAAATATACAAACAAATACCATGCAACAAAATTATGAGCTTTTTAAGGTAAACTATTATTCTGAATGACTGCATTGAAGTCATGTTTATTTAGTAGATGTAATTTTTAAAATGAATTACTTATTCCAATGAGTTTTAGAATTTTTGTATAACACTGGAAACATGATTGGCAAAATTTCATCAACATTCTCAGACATCAGTGACATTATGTACTCATTGTTCCAAAAGTAAAGTGCTCTCTCTGCAACCTAAAATATAAATAAACTTTATTGATATATCCAAAACATGGAATCTATTTTTCATAACAAAATTAAATTGCAATT
Source organism: Sitobion miscanthi (assembly GCA_008086715.1). NCBI lineage: Eukaryota > Metazoa > Arthropoda > Insecta > Hemiptera > Aphididae > Sitobion > Sitobion miscanthi. Next base: position 8,333,626 of record CM017800.1, on the reverse strand, counting down.
TACATGTGTTATCAATAAAATAAAGATATTGGTATTTCAAATTGTTTTTTTTATATATACCTAATAATATATAATAATATTATAATAAATATTTATTTAAGTTTTAATTAAAGCTGTATTATTTCTATTAACTTAGTATTTTAGTTTGAATAATTTATAATTGCGTATAATATTATATTACATGTTTTTACAAAAATGTTATGTATATCAACTACCAAGATGTTGCGGCTTATATTTAAGTACTTTAAAAAAACACTTTTACATTTTAATTGATTTGTTAAGACACATATAAGCAGTTTACTTAAACAGTATTACAATTTACGTATTGATTTAAATTTTTTTATAAAAACATCCTCAACAATAATTAAATTATTTTTTTTATTGATCATGAAGCCCGACAACTATAGCCATTAGCTGTTTTGTTTTTGTTTGTAGAGGAGGAATTTGTAGGTTAGTAAACACGTGTGTTTTTGGTTTGGCAGATTTTTTAGTGGGCACTTGTAGGTATCTGCCATGCGCGGGTGGGGGATGGCCACACTTCGCTCCGAACACCGTGACTTGTCCAAAGAAAAATGCTGCCTGCGGCCTGATTTGAACCGACATCGGTGTGCGTCACAACCGACGCTTTATTCCGGTCGACCACTCTGTCCCCCCAATAATTATTTATATGCATGTATAAATAGTAATTTATAAATAGAATTTTACAAACACACTGTATTGTAATAATATTCTACTAAATACATCATAAATAAGTTGCATGAATTCATTTGTAAAAATGCAAATAACGTGTTTTACTAATGACATACTTGAAAATGTTGACTGGAGACACATCTAGCTAATTGATGTATTAATGGTTTAAGCACTTTTCGAAATTCCAATGGTTCAATTATGTCCAAAATTTCTTCTAATTCGTTAAGAAACATGACCTGTAATTAGGAAACCAAATTTGGTGATTATTAAAAATTATCAATTTAATACATGATATACTATTACTTCTTTTGGGGAATGTGTTTTAGGCCAAAACTTTAACAAACTTCTGATAACTGGTTCTGTAAGAGATGGATCTTTTTCAAGGAACTGTACAATACAATAAGCCAGTTGTGGATGATACACAGATAAAGATTTCACTTTGTGTAACGGCAGTAAAACTTTTAACAAGAATACCTTATGCTCCTCTTTCAAAGGCAATGCAAAACCATTGACAATACTAATTTAAAAAAAAAAAATGTTTTAAATACATAGTTTCATAAATAGTTTTATAAAATTGAATATACCTTCCTAAGATTTCTAAAAGCTCTGCAATGCCATTATGATGTTCTGTTTCATATATAAAACTATGAAAAATTAAAATGTGTAAGTAATTATAGTCACAAAAAAATATAAACCATTTGTTATTACCTATAAAATATGTTGTTTATCTGTTTTCTTATGTATGCTCGCAAACTTAAAAATTTACCATAAATCCGATGCAGTATAGTTTTCAAAAAGTCTCTCTCTCGTGGATCTTCTGAATCAAATAGCTCTAACAACTATACGTAAATAAAAAATATTTTGACAATTACAGCCTATTCAAAATAATTCAATGAATTTTTATTACCTGAAGAACAAATTTCTGATCAATATAGTTTTTAGCTAAATGGGGATTAAAGTTTTGAGACTCTAAAAATCTAAGAAAGAACTCATAAACCAGTTGTAAATGAGGCCAAGCTGCTTCTAATAGAGGTTCGTCCTCTTCTGGATCAAACTCTGCCCCATTGGATTACTTGATGGAGGCAGACTACGGAATAAATTTACTCCAAACTAAAATTTAAAAATTATTTTACTAATGCATTAATATTAAACTTGTATACTTGTTTTATATATAGCTTTTAGTTCTTACCATTCTTACAGCTTCAGGATATATAGCTTCAGTAAGCACATTACTACTGTGATTTGATGACAAATAGTCTACCATTTCATGTAATGTTTCTCGCTTGATTTCTTTCCATTTAAGATCAGACTGTGGATCCGAAATAAAGTCAAATAACACACAGCACTGTTGCATTTTTTGAATAAGCAACTGTTCTCTTTCAGATGCATTGGCTTCTGTAATTAAAAAAATGATTGTATTAGAGAATAATAAAATAAATTCCAAATTTCAACAAAATGTTCTAATGAATATTATAATGAGTAATACAATTAAAATAAACCAAATATGTTGAAAAGTATGCATGTCATTTATTTGGTTTTCAATTAATTAGCCTGCAGTAATACTATTTTCATAATCAAATATTAAAATGTAATATATTTTACCTCTTAGCTGCATTATTGACAGCTTTCAAATTAATACTTTTTTTAACACATATCAATACAAATCATTAATTTCAAAACTAAATTATTTGAGAAATTTAAAATATAATTATACTACATATTATCTCTATGAACTGAAACTATACTGAGAACATATTTTTTTACAAACGTTTATGTGGTCCAATTCCTTAAGATAATTAAATAGGTTTGAATATAAACAAATGTTGTGTTTCATTGCCAAATAACATAATAATAGTTCTACGGAGTACTCTCCATTAATTGTAGGTTAGTATATTAATGATAGTACTTTAAACTAGTCAAGTACATAAAACGAGTAAAATTTTTTTAATTACTAAATTTAAAATTAATTTTTTAAATAATTATTTTTTATGAAAAATAAGCATAATATATTATAGTATGCTTAATAGTTAATTCTATTATATAATAATGCTAGAACATGACAATATTCTGTTTCCATATAACAGTGTTATACAAACAGTAGTATAATAAGTTAAGTACTATTAATAAATATAAACATATTTCAAAGATTTATTGTGTATAGGAATTAAAGAATAAAACACCCAAATTTCAACAAGAAAATAGTAAAATGGAGTTGTTTTAAAAATGGAAGATATAATTTTTAGTTTTAAATATTATGTCTTAACAGGGAACATATTATGTGATGTGTTTACGGGTGTTACCGCAATGGTCAGATCTACAAATTTAAATTGGATTCAAAACTATAGAATGTAGAATTTTTTAGGAAGGAGCTAGTTTCATAAAAGATTTTTCAAGAAATTAATATTGACCAGATTTGAGAAATTGTTCAAGACACAATCATGGCAAGATATAATATCATTGTCATTAATCCATTTAATAAATATTCAAAATCTTTATCATCAATTATTTTTATGAGCTAAGAACTTCAAATTTAAAAACTTCCTATTAAGTTTATTTACTATACCAAAATTAGCACCGATCAATTTTTAATGTGATTATCATTGCAATCCAATCTACAATAATAATGCATTAACAGACATGTATGGCATACAGTCACGAATACGGTATAACCTCCCATAGTTTTTTGGGGGTTTATCACCTCTCCACGAAATGTTTCATATAAACCAGGGATGGACAACTCAAAGTTACTAGCGGGCTACTTTTAAGTACTTTAAAGTCTAGCGGGCCGCAGTGCATAGGAGAAAGCAAAAAAAGGTCCAGATAAAAAGGGTACGCGGGCTGCCAGTTGCCCATCCCTGATATAGACATTTAACACAGACCTTCACCTTCATGATTTTTATAAAGGTTAATGTGAAATACTTGTACAAAAACATTATAATGACAAACTAACAACATTTTAATTATTAACAATAAAAATATTTAGTTTTTTTTTACTTATGAACCCTCCTCACAAAATTCTTTTCTGTTAAGTGACAAACACTAAGTCAACTTTCTGATATTGCCATTAATCATTAAACAATAAAATGTCATTATAATATAGTCATTACCTGTGTTGGTATCTACTTTTGTGTAAATCAAATCTTTGTAATTTTCAATGATAGTATTTTGGGTTTTCACTCCCTCACCACTATGGGATTTTTTATTGTTACATAATGATTTTGTAACTCAAGATCCACTAAACCGGTTTCAATTAAAATTTCAGGGCATATTAAGATTGATATGTAGATGGTTTCTGTGAAGTTTGTACGCTTTGCAATAAGTGGTTCCGGAGGTATGGCTTCTTAAATGCACACCTGGCGACATGGCCAAAAACAACAACAACGTCTATACACTTATTTTTATCTATATATATAATCCATAGCAACCATTAAAAAACAAAAATTTCTATCGTAAATCTCAAAATTCCTTTTTAAATTAGCCTATGACACTCACGAAGAATGTGGCTTTGTATTGGTGAAAGAATTTTCGAAATCGGTTCAGTAGTTTCGGAGTTTATCACGAACATACAAACACTATCATTTTATATATTAGTATAGATAAAAATGAATGTTTGTGTGTTAACTGTGTAGATTAGACCTCTGGGAAGAAGATAGGCTAATTTAAAAAGTGTTAAATTTGTTTTTTTTTATTCATCGGATTTTAGCACGGTTGCGTTAGGCTTTTGTATTAATTGATTATATTAATCCTCCGTAGGTGGAATTAAGTAAAAATGACAAACTTAGTACAATTTTGATACTTAAGAGTTAAATCATACACTTACGTAAAAACAGAACGGAGTCCGCGATCTACCGCAGGTAGATTGCCTACCTACCTGATAATATACTGCTGCGAATCAGAATTTTTATTCCAAACAACAGAAAAGTTAAGATACATTTTGAACACCATACACCGAATATTAAATAACGAATTGAACAAAGTTTGAGTCATAAAGAATTGGTACATTAAACAGGCAACGAAGTGCCATGCCAGCGGGATCAGCTAGTATAATATATAATATAGACATATTACATATAGGTGTGTATATATTATATTGAATATTGATATATTCCCATTGGAATTTTCTGTGTATCTCATTAACAAGCGCGAACTGGTAAAAAAGAGCACGGGATGCTCCACAATTTAACAGGCAAATAACATACTTTTTTGGGACAAATTTAAAACATGTAGATTATTTATAAAACATTAATATGTTTTATTTTGTTTTAAAAAAATATTAAAGATTGAATATACGTAAAAAACGTAAGAAAGTACCAAATTACAAACTTTCAATCAAAATTGTACAATATTATAGATTACTAATAACCGTAAGTTGGTAATGATCTGCTGTTCATTAGGTATTTAGTGTCCTTAAACATATAATAAATAATATTAAGGCAAGGGACAATACTGTAGCACCCCAGCGTCCCACCCAGTCCGTGCCTGCCTATTAGTCGATTCATATGGTATATTATCCTTATTCTGTTAAGTAGGTATTAATCATCGATATAAATATAAAATAATTTAACACTTCAAAAAACTTCTATCTTTACAATAACAACAATTTTTTAACATTTGTATTTTCAAAATTCAGACTATGCTAATTTTAACTGAAAATAAAAAGGTAGTCAGTATAACTTACATAATATATTATATATTGTATACAGTATTTAGGAATTAACTTCACATATATTCATAGTTTTAATAAAATATTAATATTTTCATTCTATATTAAGATAAAATAACTATCTCAGTCTGATCAATAAAAATAAACTGATATTGATTTGATTCTATAAAAACAGCACTGAACTGGTGCTTACTACTTGGTGTCTTGGTAGTATAAAATATTAAAAACTGAATATAGTTAAAATTACATAAATTATAAATATAACAATGTACAAACTATATAACTTTAAATTACATTTTTTATCAATGTTTTATAGTTATAGTGAGGTAATCGCGTACATATGTAGTGAAAAGGGATGATGGGAATTGTTCCCCTCTTTGACCTGAGTTGGTTTTACAATTCAAATATAATATACACATATTATTATTATTATTATTATATTTTTTTTGATGAGTTAAGGCTTCAACATCAGTTCTAAGGTGATTAGCCTGAAGATTATTAATAGTAGGTTTTTTCAACTTTGAGGGAGGGTACGGTAACCGTTGGTTATAACACGTGTATGTGTGTTGAGGATTCATCACTAAAGCCCAGGAGGTCACCCATCCGGGAACTAGTAACACTGGCTAATGCTTGATCTCAGAACACATTTATGACTGAAGTCAACAACCGCGTCACGCGCATATTATATATTACATATAATTTACATAATATAATATAGGTATATAGCTATATTTAAACTATAAATAATTTATTGTAATAATACAATTATAGTTGTTATTAGTTTACAGTTAAATAACCTCCCCTTTTCGAATATTTATTAAAAAGTGAATGCGTCAATCGGTCGATGTAATACAGCCTTATGACAATATATTATGTTCTATTTTTATTTATTCGTATAGTAATATATTATGTAGTTTATAAATATTAGAACTATTTTTGTTCAACTACTGGCAAATATTGAAGTGTACTAAAAATAGATCAACGTTTGATATAATTATAATCACTAAAAGCACATGCTTATTAGCCAAAACAATTATTTGTGCAAAATATTTTATATTATAATTACAACTAAAAATAGTATAACTTATATGATGACGATATTATTTTCTTTAGCAATTTTCCTATATATATATATTATGATTTATGAGCAAAGTATTTGTTTTGCATACTTTTTAGATTCTGAGTGGAACGATGAATGTATTGATTTTACAATGATGTGTTTTTTTTTATTTTTTTTGTATCTGTCATCACCTTTTAGATAAGTAAAAGTGCTTGGATTTTCTTCAACAGTAACTTTTCTGATAGGAAAGTGAATCTAGTTGGTACTTTGCCGGGTCAAAAATGAAAATTTCCTAGTAGTTTTCAAAAGCGACGTGAAAAACAAAAGAAAAATTAAGGAAAAACTGAAATTTTTACGCAAAATCTGTTTTCGGGAAAATCGATTTTGGTTTTTGGTGTAACTCTAGAACAAATGACCGTAGGTACGTGAAATTTTCATTGGTTGTTTATAATTGCATTTCCTATACACACCATAACATTTTTCAAATATTTTGAGCTGTTTACGGACATCGTCAGTTTCCATTTTTTTAGTTTTTTTTTCTATAAATATCAATAAAATTTTATCTGTTGAGTAAAAAAGCTTGAAAATTTAATAGAAGGCTCCTGATATATTTTTACAATAACAGTTAGAAAATATTAAAAATACAAAGGCACAATTTTTTTTTATAAGTATTTAAAGTTCAAATTTCGAAAAAATTTATCAAATTTATAATTTAATAATAATTTTGTAGTTAAAAATGTATAAAATGTTCAACTTTTATAACTATGGATTGAAAATTTAAAATAAAGCTCCACGTAAATAGGTTACATATAAATTACTTTATGCACAACAATATCATCAAATATACTTGGTAATATCATAGTCTGACTGACCGTTTTCGCTCAGAATCGTTTTTCTTATACAATGATATTATATCATTGAATTCAAATTTAACACTATCCATTAAAGTGACCCACTTGTAACCTACTGTACAGCAAAGCGACATCTACTTACCCACCTTTTTTATTCTGTGGACCGTGGTTCTGAAATACAAACTCAATTCATTTTTAGGAGACAGCTCAAGTAAAATGATTAATGTAAATATGTTCTTGGGATCGTTGGTATATAAACCCAGAAATAAAATATTGAATTTCTTATTTACAAAAACCGAACATTATAACAACAAAATAATATTTAATAATAGCAAGTTTAAATTATGTAAATCAGGTAAGATTCAAACAACAGATTAGAGTTCTTCTATAGTACATATTAGATTACCAAAATTGCTTTTAAGTTCAAATGTCTTCAAGTTCACAGGGTTGTTTGATGCGATTACTTTTGCGTTGGAAAAAAGTTATTTTGCACATGTGCATTCCTTGATATATCACAAACTTTCGATAGAGTATGGCTATAGAGTATACTTCAGACCAACCTACTGTACCTAATACCTTAGTGGCGGACTATGCAGATGACAAAGCAATAATATCAACTAGCGCAGACCCTGTTTTAGATTCCACTTATCTTCAAAATCATCTCTCTCAAATGGAGGATTGGTACAGGAAATGGCGGTTTAATGTCAACCAAACCAAATCAATTCATACAACTTTCACCCTCAAACAAGCCCAATTTCCGGCTGTAACGCTCTATGATATCCAAATTCCCTCAACCTCTACGGTCAAATATCTCCAACTAACACTCGATCACACCATATTAAAACTAAACGGCTGCAGCTGAATTCCCGGTTACGCATGCTTAACACACTCCTCATTAATATTAATAATAAACACACAGACTTAAACACTAAATTACTAATGTACAAATCCCTACTCAAACCTATATGTACCTACGGTCTACAACAATGAGGCAATGCCAAAATCTCAAATCTTAAAAAAATCCAAACGTTTCAAAATATTACATTAAGAATAATTACTAACTCTCCCCCGTACATATCAAATCCCACCCTCCACACCGATCTCTATAAAAAAACTGCCGTCCAAGAAGAAGCAAAATACTTCTATAAGCGTTTTCATGATCGTCTCATAACCCACACAAATCTATTAATCCGTGAACTAGCATGGAACGAAATTCCTGGTAATCCTCACCGAGGACTAAAAATAAAGTGGTACAGTATCTCCTAAACAACTAAAAAAAAAAATTTCAAATGTCCAATATTAGTTTTAACAACTTATAAGTCTATGATTGTTGGGTTTAAAAAAAAAATGTAAATGCATTAGAAGAATTTGTCGGAAAGTGTAAACTATTAATAGAATATTAACGGTATTAATGGTATTAAAAAATAAAATTAGAAAACTTTAAATGTTTGTCAACACAGAATAGGTAAAAATGCTAATATTTTGAAGATTCATATAGAAAATGCTATTTTAAATATTTAGTTAATGACTGACGTAAATCAGTGAATAACCCTTCGTAGAGCATAGGTTAAAACAAATTAACTTTTGTTTGTTAATAAATGGTGAATGTATATAATTTTAATTTTGAGTTTAAAAATAAAGTTATGAAGTATCAAATATGTATATTATATAATGGGTATAATGTAGGTAAATAGTATATACCTATTACATACTATATAATAGAACATAAGAATAACAAGTTTCAATAGTTTGTAGACATCACTAGAGATTTAATTAAAAGTATCCATTATACGCAAACCATGCTATAAATACCAGGTGCAAATTTCAAAAAGACTAAGTATAACCTTGAAAACCCAAAGTATTTATTAAGCTAAGCTGTTGCAACAAGTCATGTTCGAGTAATTTTAGATTTTAAGCAGAGCGATGAATTAATGAATTTACAATTAGTTTATTTTGTTGTGTCTGTGTTCACAATAGGTAGTTGAAATAATGCTTTGATTTACAACTTCATATTTTTTTCTGGTGGAATAGTTAATCTAGTTGGGACTTTAGAGTGGTCAAAAACAATTTTAATCTTGAATACCAATAAATCACAAAATTTATAAAATGTATTTATCTATTAGCAAAAACAAAACATCTCACGACTTGTGGGGGCCTGCAAGAACACCAATTATTGTTGATAAAAAAATGTTCACGGGGTCCACACATTCATAACCGAGTTCATAACAGTTACCCGCTCGACACCTGCTGTACAGCAGAGTGTTACCCATTTTCCTACCTTTTTTTAAATTATATTTTGGTAATTTTTTTGTCTGTAAAATATTAAATTTAAGTCCTTTGATATTTGAAATTTGTCATTTATGTATCGCGTATGTGTTAAGGGTCCTTAAAGTAATGGTGTTTGAACTTTGAATACATAATAGTAGGTAGTATAATACCTACATAAACTTAATATTTCTTGACTAAGGAATTGTAGAAAAAAATTATGATATAAAAAATAAAAATATATCCATTAATAGGTTAGAATGATGAAGGGCTAAAGTGCACAAGGTTGCTAAGCAATACAAAACAACAGTTGTCATGTTATAATAATACGTGGTTATACTGGTGTATCATAGGGGCTTTACTACAGTAAAATAGGAATTTAAAATTGAAGGACGTAACGTAAATAACAAGTCAATAGAGATACACAATGTATGCCGTCGCATTAACTGTATTTTAAAACAAGTTTATAGACTTATAGTCACTTTATACAAAAACGATCCGCCATAATATTTAATTTAATAAATATGTTCGACAATTAAATTAATATTTACAACTAATTTAAAATTATAGGTTATTACTTAATAGTAATGTATAATATTTACCGGCAAAAAAATAAGAGAGAATGTTTTTTCAACATTATACGTTTCCAATAATTAAAATAATAAAAAAATATCACAATATACTCTCTCGTTAAAAAAAAATGTTTAAACAATATAATATAATAAAGAATTTACGTTTGATAGGACATCAATAGATTTAGTGTTTTCAAGTATAAAAAAGGTGGGTAAGTGGATATCGCACTGCTATACAGTAGGTTACAAGTGGGTCACTGTAATAGATGGTGTTAAATTTAAATTCAATGATATTATATCATTGTATAAGAAAAACGATTCTGAGTGAAAACGGTCAGTCAGCCTATGATATTACCAAGTATATTTGATGATATTATTGTGAATAAAGTAATTTATATATAACCTATTTACGTGGACCTTGTTTTAAATTTTCAATCCTTAACTGTAAAAGTTGAACATTTTATAAATTTTCACGCTTTTTTACCAAACAAATAAAATTTTATTGATATTTATAGAAAAAAAAAACTAAAAAAATTGAAAACTGACAATGTCCGTAAATAGGTCGAAAAGAGTCAAAATATTTTCAAAATTGTATGGTGTATAGAAAATGCTAATATAAACATTAGTGAAATTTTCAAGTATCTACAATCATTCGTTTTTGAAAACAACAAAATAGCAAAATCGTTACATGAGAAATCGAGTGAATATCAAATGTTGTAAAAATATGAATTTCAAATGCTCATATTTGACTTTCTAGTACACATTTTTTTTTTTTGATAAAGGTAGACACTTATGGATAATCTTGTATAACATTTTAAAATCTTAGATTTAAAAAGAAAAATTTTTATGAATTCTCAACTCAAAATAATTTGCTAATTTTCGTGATTTTTCAGTATTTTCTCAAGCTTTGAACTTTAAATACTTCTAAACAAAAACTGTGACTAAGGATTTTTAATTTATTTCATCTGCCTTTGAAACAATAACCTAGGAGCCTTCTATTAAATTTTCAAGCTTTTTTAACCAACAAATAGAATTTTAATGATATTTATAGAAAAAAAAACTAAAAAAACTGAAAATGTCCGTAAACTCAAAATAAGTCATAACATTTGGAATATATTATGGTGTATAGAAAATACTAATATAAACATTCAGTCAAAATTTCATGTACCTACGGTCATTTGTTTTAGAGTTGCACCAAAAACCAAAATCGATTTTCTCGAAAACAGATTTTGATTATGCGTAAAAATTTCTTTTTTTCATTAATTTTTCTTTTCTTCTTCACGTCTCTTGAAAACAAGTGGGAAATTTTTACTTTTGACCCCCCAAAGTACCAACTAGATTAACTTTCCTATCAGAAAAGTTACCGTTGAAGAAAATCTAAGCAATTTTACTGTCCTAAAAAGTGATGACAGACACAAAAAAATTTTTTAAAAAAAACACACATCATTGTAAAATCAATACATTCATCGCTTCGCTCAGAATCTAAAACAATATTTTTAAGTTTGCAATAGTAAGTACTAGATTAGAGTAGAAAATAACTTATTGATGAAAAAAATTATGTTTATCATTCATTATTGTAATTTACAATGTAAGTTATAGGTGTTAAATTATAACTGAATGAGTCTTATATATTTTCTTACTTTTTCAAAGAAAATAAAAATGTATTTGATTCATCATTTCAGAGCGTTTTTTAAAAAATAATCACCATGGTAGTTGAAAAATAAATTGGATGAGGGAGCGCAAATTTAGTTTTCTGCCAGGGGCGCTACTGGTTCTTGCTACAGCTCTGAATATCTTTGTGTACGAAAAATGATTCTGAGCAGTGGCGGTATGTCAGTGTGGATATTTTATATTAAATTTATATTGCTATTACTTATTATCGATATGGTAGCCGGTAAGTTGAATTAATATTATAAAATGACAACAAAATAACTAAAATAGTTATTCTTGGTTTTTTAATATGTAATTTCGTCCAAATTTGAACTTAAAATGATTATATAAATAAACTGTGCCAATGTCTTTTTTAGATTTTTTGCTAACAGAATTAATTACTTCCGTGGAACTTAGTTTTAAATTTTTAATCCTTAGCTATAAAAGTTGAACATTTTATACATTTTTAACTACTAAATAATTTGTAAATTCTCAATTTGATAAATTTTGTCAAAATTCAAACTTTAAATGATTATAAAAAAAATTGTACCTATGTATTTTTCAACTGCTATTGTAACAATATATTAGGAACCTTGTATTCAATTTTAACGCTTTTAGGCCCAACAAACAAAACTTTAGTAATATTCATAGAAAAAAAACTAAAAAAATTGAAATTTAAAATTGTCCGTTAACAGCTCAAAACAAGTCAAAATATTTTGAAAATTTTATCAAGTATAGGAATCGATAAAATAAATATATGATATAAATTTCAAGAGTCTACGGTTGTTTGTTCTTGAATTACAACAAAATAAGAAAATTGCTACATGAGAATTCAAGGGAATTTTTGTAAAAATATGAATTTCAAACGCTCATAAAAAATGAATTTGATTTACTTGTAGACATTTTTTTTTTTTTTTTTGATAAAGGTGGACAAACTTATGAGGAATCTTGTATTACATTTTTATATCTTAGATTTAAAAAGCAAAATTTTTATGAATTCTTAACTCAAAATAATTTGCTAATTTTTGTGACTTTACCGTATTTTGTCAAGATTTGAATTTTAAAATGCTTATAAAAAAAAACTGCGACCAAGGATTTTTAATATTTTTCAAATTTCGTTGTAACAATATATTAGGAGCCTTGTATTAAATGTTCAAGCTTTTTTACCTAACAAATAAAGTTTTATTGACATTCACAGGAAAAAAAACTAAAAAAAATGGAAACTAAAAATGTCCGTAAACAGCTCAAAACGAATCAATATTTTTTGAAAATGTAATGGTGTATAGAAAATGCTAATATAAGCATTCAGTCAACATTTACGGACATTGGTTTTAAAGTTACGCCAAAAAACAAAATCGATTTTGCGTAAAAAAGTTGTTTTTCCTTAATTTTTCACGGCGCTTTTGAAAATTAATTATGACCTCCCCAATGCACCAACAGTATTCACTTTCCCATCGAACAAGATACTGAAGTTGAAAATTGAAGCATCATTTCGAATACTTATAGTGTACACACAAAAATAAATAATAAAAAACAGATATCATTGTAAAATCAATACATTCATCGCTCCGCTCAGAATCTAAAAGTAGAAACCATTATAATAATGTTTTAATTTTAAGGTATAGAACTATATAGATCAATGAAATAAGAATTCGAGGAATAAACATCATCATTGGAGGGTTTTAAATAAAAAAGACATAAACATTTTGCATTATGAGTATAATGTAACTTTTACCAATACTAAGTTGATATTCTCATAATTATTGGACTAAGATAATCATTATAATATATATAATAATCGTAAGATATTTTGAATGGTAAAATAATATAAATAATGCTCAATGAGTGTAATAATAGTATTACGTTAACTTTATTAAATATTTTAAATATTTATAAGTTATTATAACATTTAACAAGAAACCTATTTACAAAATTACACATTCCGATAGAGCTGCTTTTCAGCCTTGAACTTATTTAAACTTACAGGAATAATAAATCTATAATAATTTTGTATGATTTATATATAAATAGGTAGATAAATTTGAACCACCAATGTCCAATGATGTGCTGAAGCCAGGGCTCCGAATGAACAGATCCAGTTCACAGAGGAAAAATACTTTTTATATACTATCATTCTAGTGCACACACCAATTTTACACAAACATACTATTTGTATATAGTATATAATTAAATATATAATGTATTAAAAAAATAAATATTTGTTCTAGTTCAGTAAATCTTAAATTTTGAGCACTGGCTGAATAGTAAAAAAAAATAACACTGGTACGAAGGTTAAGTACTAAGCAATTCCCTTATATGCGTCTCTTGGAGGGCGGGGAATGACGGGCTCAAGAAGAGACCCATAATAACACCCTTTATACCCCCCGCTATGTGATTATTGAATATTTGAATGTACCACTGGTGTAGGGGTGAAGTTTATCATCGTGTAATCCAGGATCACAAGACTAACTAAAAAAAATAGAAGGTTTCAACGCTCAGTTTTCCATTGAAATTACACCGCCGCACACGCACAACTTCACAAGTGTAATAGGAGTAAGTTCCAATTGAATTTGTAGGTTTGATTTTTACGTAAAATATAAATGTATAAATATATTATTAAATATAAAAATAATAGTTTTTAGAAGCAATATGAATTCGTCACTCGTCACATATTTACATTTATTGAAATGTTATTGATTCTCAAAATGCACTATACAAGTGCATATTAACATATTATAATAAAGTTTTATCATCAAATTTTCGCATTAGCGCACGTCCATGTGAAATTTGTGTGCATATGCGTTATTAGTCACTTATACAAGTTTATTAATAAGGTATAAATATTACTTATTATACTTTATTATAAGTTATTAAATAATAAACTGGCCCTCGTCATATTATACGACTCACCATGAAGCCTGGGCAAATGCATTGTTGGATCGCAAAACATAATGATTGGAGATTTTTCACGGCCAGCAAGCAGATCCAAACCACTATGGAAGCTTGGGCTTTTGGGCAGAAACGGTACGCCGGATTGCAGGTTACCCGCCACCGCTGCAGCAGTGCCGTTGGCAGTTGTACTCAGCGAAAGCGTACGACCGCCCGCAGATTTGTTCACTACCATAATCACCGCGCCACAGGCTCTTAACCGTAACACCCATTTAAGATCATCTAGTTCTCGTTACCATAATATAATAACACAAACATGAGCACCACCACAGCTAGCAGAAGACAATGACATGCCACTACACCGTTCGAATCAGGGTAGATAATGTTACTTAGACGTCAAAAAGGAAAATTCCATATATTTGGTTTTCGTTACCTTCCTAGCTAAATTCGATACGAAATAAATAAGAAAATGATTACCTATTTTGAACGAAATTACTGTCTGTGTTCGATTGTAGAGTGTAAAAGATCAAACTACCTAAATATTATTTTGAATACTTAATAATCCGACATCTCGCGTGTTAAGAAATAACACTATCTACGTAATTAGTTGTTGTGAACGATTATGCATGTTAACTAACACAGTTTCAGTTGCAATAACTCAATAATATTTCAAATATTAGGCGATTAGCATTTGAATAATAACCTATTATGATTTATGAATACTCTATTTTTGACAAAGATATTTAAATTAGCAGACAATATAAATATATGTATAATGTGTTTATTAAATAAATACAGAAAACTTAGTGTATTTTTTGTTTTCATTCGAATTCCATAAATTATTTTCTTGTTGATAACATATGTTAGTTATTAAGTACCAAAAAAAAAACCAATAATTGAAACTAGATAATTTAATATCGTTAAAACATCAACCTTCAAGCTTCCGAGTAAAAAAATAGGTACATAAAGAAATAGTTGCTAAATTTAAAAACATAATATAATTTATTTATGCATTGACAAAAAAGAAATAACATATCGTATAAAGTAAGAAGTCTAAACCACAAAAGAATTTCAATGAGAAAAAGGAAAAAATATAAGTACAGAAAAACCGGTAAATAACTAGTTAATAAGTAGGGTTCTTATCGTAGGTGTTTTTATTATATTTTAAACTAAACTATCCGTGACGAGGTGACCCCACCCTCGATCGACCTTTTGGCATTTACCGGACTCGAAATGGAATTAACCACGAACGTATACGAGTTGTAGGCGAAAATCATCATCTCCACGATTTCCGTGTGTTAGTAGCTACCGTCAAATATATATATGATAATATCATATCATTGTAATAATATGACGACTGTAATATTATTACATAGATACATCGAATATTCGAATGCCGATTACATTTTTATGCGATTACAGCGGGAAACAAACGCGATAATATCATTATGATTCATATTATTGTATACACTCTACAATCGACAGGTGACGATCAGAACAGACAATACCTATATTATATTATTATTATTGTTACAATAATCTATGACGGATACACGGAATCAAAAACCATTCCGATGTGCGTTCCAACATTTACAGCGCTAAGGTTTCTCAAACGGCGAGCAATAAGATATAATAATATCAATAATAATAATAATAATAATAATAATAATATTAGTATTATGTGCCAATGTCAGAATATTATGTACAGAAACCTCGCGAGTGCGACGGCGACGACGACACGATTGCGCGCGCGCGCGCCCCGGGTGAGTGCGATTTTATTGAATTTATTACAATTTTATTTGTTGACGAATTACTACAACAATTGGCTTAACGCGGGCGACAATTAATCGTGAATGCGTACGCGGATCGGCGACAACTAGACGACGACCAAAACTCAAAACATCAAATGTTGTCGAAACGGACGCGCGCGCACGTGCATGGCGTTTCGGCGACGGTGTTTCGCGGACTAGAGCGGCGTCTGTGAGCTTTTGGTTCGCGGTGGATCGATGGTGGCGGCAAATAGGTGCGTGGGCGGAGAGGCGGGGTGGAAGTCATGGCTGGTAGAGTGGTAGGACGAGAAAGTGGTGGCCGGGATGAGCGCTGCCATGGGGTAACCAAGGAAACACACGTCGAACACCAGCCGCCGCCACGGCTGGCCGGAGTGCTGGACGGCTGTGCCGAACGCTAGCGGCGCCTAGACCGCCGCACGTAGCGACAAGCACGGCGACTGGTTGTCGTTGGCCAGATGTCGCTACTATTCCACGCGGGGCACGTGTATGCGGCCACCGGCGTAACAAGTGTTGGTCGTGTGCCCGACCTGCGTCCGTTGGCGCCCGTCGAGAGTGCGAATTGCAATAATTTGCAACAAATGAAGTGATAATAATAATATGATGGTAATAATTTCCATAGGCCATATAACATGAATTACGAATGAAGGTCCAAATGTCCGATGTCATGTCTCGTGTGTGTGTGTGTGTGTGTATATGAATATAAATAGAAATAACGACGTATCCAAGTATCCAACAATATATATGTACGATGTACCTATACGTAATTTTCTAACCGAGTAGATAGGATAAGCTTTATGATTGGAGGGTGGTTTTACAATATTTCAATTTTTATGAGAGTTTTTATGAGTGTATACAATGTTACAATTTAAAAATGTTTATATCTAGCAAAAAAATGAGTATATTGAGGGATAGCAAACACAAAAGCACATATTATTACAATGTCCTTAACTTTATATCTGATAATAGGTCAATTAATTCTAATACTAAAACTAACAACACAAGGTTGATTCTGCTGAACGCTAATTTGCTATGTTGCACATGGGTCAGAGAGAAAATGAATAGTGCGCTGACATCCTTATTTTAATACCAAAGTTACCCAACTATTAACATTTTAAGTCTCAACAGACTTAAATATCAATACATTGTTTCTCATCATATTATGTTACCTATTTTAACTAATAACTATGTATCAATTATCAATAAATATCAATCCGTTTATGAGCATTAGCCCTTTAAGTTCATATTACCTACAAAAAATGAATTAATTTCATAAATTATAACAATATAATATTTACTTATTTTGGATATATTTACTGTTCAACAATACATTTCAGTATTGTAGTAAAAAACATTTACTAAAAATCTAAAATTATAAATATGTATTATACTATTATAGATAGAATTGTTTTATACAATGATCAACTATAGATTATTTTTTAACCATAATATATACATTTTTGAAAATGTAATCATTGTTTCAACAACAATGCCAACACAGTTATATTCATAGGCATGGCATTGACAGTCGCAGTGTTTATTTCAGGGAGGTGACCAGGAAAAAAAATGTATACCACCCCGAAAATATATTTTTACTTCATTATTTACATATGACATTCTTACTTGAAAATTTACAATACCGCCCCGGGAAAGGTCTGAAGTAAATACTGGGTACAAGGCTAAATTGATAATGTAAATATTTTTGAAAAGTTGACCCAAGGCGACTTTAATTGCATCTAAACAAATATGAATACAATTAAATTGTACAATAGATTTTTAAAAAAACTACTTAATCATCACATTTTTAAATAAAATAACAAATCAGATAACAAATATTTACCAAATATCCATCAATATTTTACAAATTACATCCATTGTTTATGAACTAATATAATTAGTTTAATTAGGATCATTAGTGACTGTTTATAATCCTAGATGATTTAAATCATACTTCACCAAATGTACCAGGTATATAATGTTTATAATTTAACCCCAAATTATACATATAGTATTCATACAATTACAGAATAATTTAATTAAGAAGTTACTTCAAATACCTATTTAGTTTAAGCCATACATTCTTCATTCAGAAATATTATTTATAAGTAAACATTTTTCAATACTATTCAAAAGATAATATAAAATTAAAAATTCTTGTATGCTCAATTGTGTTATTGGTGTGACATAGGATAGTTACAGTGATAAATTGTATAGTGTTTCTTCAATGTTAACCTCACAGGATTATAAAAATATGTTTATTGTATCAAACGATCATTAAATATGGATCAATTCTGTCAATATTTTATAACACATTATAATTAATAAATGATACAACTTAAATCTGACCTACAGATCATATTAACCCTATTTTTATTTTGAAATAATCATTTTAATTTAAATAATAGTTAAAATAGTATTCAATGAGTTTTGCAACAAAAAATATTTAACTTGAAAAGTCAAATTTTGTTGCAAACACTGAATATAAAATGATTGCATTTATATATTGATGAGTGAGAGAATCTCCATCACTAACAATTAATTTAAATATACGTGCATCTATAGAAAAATAAATTGTTAATAAATAGTACTATCACAATATATTCTAAAGGACTTTTACAACATTTAAACTATCTCCAGGAAAAATTACTTATATGTATCATTTTCAGTTTTTATTTTATAATATTCAAATATTTAGAACATATGCATACCATTAAGTGATTGTAGAACTTGAAGTTCGCGATTGGTAGCTACAACATTGAAACGTGAAGAGTTTTGTCTTTTCTCTCTTTTAATTGTGATTGGTCCTAACTTAAGTTTGTTTATTTGTGTTGGTGGTGGACTGGGAGCAGTAGTTGAATGTCCAATAGAAGTGCCATCTTGTACCTATAATAATAATTTTAAAAAATGTATAATAATAAGAACATTTAATTTATAAAAATTGACAATAAATAGTGGTATTTAAACAAATATTAATGTATAAATACTAATTGCCATCCTGGAATTATTAATTATTTTTATAATTAAAACTAAAAGTTTCTATTACATAATTGAAATATGTTTGCAACGAAATCAAGTGTAGAATAATGAATTTCAATTAGCTAATAAACAATTGTTTTTTGTATGTTTAAAAACAGTTCACACTAAATAAGATGAAAATATTACTTATTTGTTATTTAAAATCCTTTCTTCAACATTTTTAATAATCTCAAATCTATCAATCACTAGGTACTTGGCTATTATGAATCCAATAAATTATATTTATATTTATAAATTTATATTAAACATGCGTTGAAAATGTTAAATGTTTATAAATAGCTAAACATAATTGAAATATTTTTGAAATTTTATCATATATAGAAAATGATAGTATAAAATTTGGTAAAATTTTAAGTCTATTATATAGGTTATGTTTTTGAATTACAAAAAAACAATATTTTTTGAAAATGGTTGCTTAAATATTATATTCTTCAGCTATTTTTATTTTGCAATTCCCAGTTAAAAGTGTAAAACCCAATACACAATATGTGATTAAGACTTATAAGTATAATATGGTTTTAAAAAATTTATTTAATTCATTTTTGTCACAAATAGTTGTATTTTTTAACGGTTTTCATAAAAATCTATTAATTATGTCTGCTGTCTATTATTTGATATAATTACTTAATTAAATGTTTAAACTTTTATACTAGGTATACTAAGATAATGAAGGTCAGAGCTTGTGCCCTTCAAATAAAAAAAAAAACTATATTGCCTATTTAAAAATAATAATTATCAATAATATAGGCCTTGTTTATATTCTAAAATTAAAATTTGTATTTTAATCAAAATGCAAGAAAGTAGAAAAATTTTAAATTTAATAATAACAAACTAAAGTAAAACAATCTACTTTAATGCCTTATGTAAATTATGATTAAACAGTAATAAAACATGGTTAAATAATAATTATTTATGATAAATAACATATTTGAACTTGGTACTACACTTACATTTGCACTTTTAACAATTAATATCTTATTGTATGTCTTATAATATTTTGTTACTGTTTGATATCTTACTTATACAATATTTAATTATTATTGCTGTTGGTAACATTATGAAAAACCTAAAATATTATTGGTTATAATGAACAAAAAGTATTTTAAGTAACTTACTTTAAGCCAACTTTTGACATAACCATGAATTAATACCTACATATAATATTAGACCTATGAAATGTTGCATATAAAGTAATTTAATATTTGTGATTTTTTCTATGCTATTTTGTATTTAGAAAGTTATCAGAATTTTTTTTAAAATATAATAATAAAATACAAATTTAAACAATTTAAAAATTGAGTTTTTAATTTAACTATATTTAAAATTAATTGAATCAACACCTATTTAGTTTCTGTTCATTTTAGAATTATTTTTTTTTAGTAACTAATAATATTAGATTTATAACTTGATTTCAAACTTAGATTGTTAATATATTATTATAATCTATTATAATGAATGTCAAATATATATATATTTTTTTTAACTGTCAAAATTAATTCATAGACACACACACATAAATTCTGTCAATTACATTTTTAGCCATCCCCCACTTATTTTGAGCCACTTTGACTACTGCAAATACTATGTCATAGCCAATATAAAGAGTTGATCATAATTGTTATTATTTCATATTAGACATAAAGTACTCATTTTAAGATTGGAATTCTACAGAATTTCTGATTAATATTTATTTCATATATTTTTTGATTTATTTTGCATATTATATAAGATGCAAAAGATTTCTAAAAAAATGTCATGTTCAATTCTTTGTCAATCAAATAATTAAGCATAATGCAACACTTCTGAGAAAATTAAAAAAAAATGCATATATGAAAGCATCACCTAGAAAAGATTTTTGAAATATAAAGTTGTTACTGGCTACAAAACAAGTGTTTATAAATCAATAAAAGCCTAATCAATATACTCCATACTATGTTAAGTATCTAATTTTTTTTTTTACAATTTAGTAGTATAATTTACAAATAAATTAGGTACATATTAAATTAACCAATCTTTTGCAGGATGATTCATTTTAAATAAGACATTGATTTTTAATTGCTACTATGAATTTAAAATGATAATTATTTCTTAGTTATACTAATTAATAGTAGAAATATTAAATTATTTATAATTTTCAAAAACTACTTCAATTATGCAGGTCTAAATTAACTGGCATTTACATAAATCGGAACTCATATTGGTTTTGAATGAAATACATTTTTTAAGTCATTCTGACTTATCATGTGGATTATACAGGACTTAAAACTACTTGACTGAACACACTTGAAACATTAAAATATATTCTCAGAATAATATGCAATAAGCCAATACAATTTATAGACAATATGCCACATACCATAATATTTAACGTTTTATGATTTGTTTCAACCTATTTTATATGCTATATAAGAAATAAGAGTCTAAGATAATTACTCTCCGGTTATTAAGAGTACCCAGTAAAATTTAGTGTACCAATCAGAACTCTTATTTCATTATTTATCATAAATTCATAGAAAAGTTATGTCATAACCATAATAATTTTATTGACGGCACTGGTGGTGAAATATTTTTTATGTTTTATTTAAGAAATAAGTAGGTAGTTAACACAACTTACATCATCTCCAGACATTTCTACTCCTGATCCATTTTTTACCTCAATATTTTTGGACTTGGAAATGTCCTAGAATATAACAAATTATTAAAACAACATGGAATACTTTTTTTTTTTTTGCTCATCTATAAAATAAAAAATGTACCATCACAATCACATAATCATGCATATCTACCATAAATATATTAAGTTGAGGACTAGATAAAATTACAATTGACTTAAACAATTTCATGAATACAGTTATACATTTTTTTTATGTATTTTTTTTAAATCATGGTCTGATGATAATAGTATTATCTTAGTATTGTTACCTTATTTAAATTAAAAATATAAAAAAATTATTGTATCTATTTTATTATCTTGAATACACACATACATTATAACATGAATAATATTGATATTATAATATACTAATAATATTAGTCAGATGTACCTAATACAATTTATTCACTTATCTATTTATTATTCTCATAAACTTGCTTGTCATAGTTAATTACAAAAATTGTACAGGAAATATATCATTGCATGTAAGTATAATAAATCAGTCTTCCGATTTAAATGTTGTGAAATCAAAATGTGTTAGAATAAGTATCTAAAAATATGCAGTCATCAGTTTAACAAATATACAATTTTGTAACATATACCTACATAGGTATTATTAGGTATTAAAATCACATACTTTTAATAGTGTCCATATATATATATATAATAATAATAAAAATCAAACCTATGAAATAACATAATTGAGTAGAAATTGAGGGGAAATATGTATGAAAAATCATGCTGCAAAAAATCATTAGGATAAAGAAATACATAGGTGATAGGCCAAAACAAATATAAGTTGAGCAATCGTTTACCTTGTCTTTTTTCAGTAATATCCTATTTGGCATTTTCAATTCGTTCACAATGTCATAAACGTTCTGAAACACGATAAAATTATATTTACGGATATTTTAAGAAATTTGTAAACTTGAAACTCAAAACGTATTAAACTTTCCCACGAAACTCGGTACTTTTTCGTTTTTTTTTTTATTGTCAACACAATGAACTGCGTAACAGTTTGTTAAGTGGAGAAGGAAACCTTTCGGTTATCTGTCTAATAAACGTATACAACATCAGTTCGTCTTTGATAAGCATATTATGCGAATGCGATATGCGTACAGCGTAAATACTAAATTGCGTATTGGATTTGGATTCAAGAATTTAAGATTAAGAATTAAGATATTATATTTATGTGATCATAAATTGTGCTAATAAGTTTGTTGTCTGTTTGAGGCATTGCGTTGAAGTACTGTACCTACTTGTCTTCTGTGTTCTGTTGTAGTTGTCACTTGTCTTGTACAGTAAAGTTGTACTCTTGTCAAAGAATAATAAACTCATAAATAATATGACGAATGATAATCAGACAATATTATAATATGACTATAATAATTTACTATTATGCCTAAACTTGAGAGTTTTTGGCGTTGTAAAAGCGTTTCAACAGTTATTATGAAATAATTATTTTTTAATTTCATCACTTTAATAGCCTGTAGTCTACAACACATCACTACGTAATGAGTACAACGTACCTATATTCCATGCTGTAAACATAATAGATAATACATATAGGTACTATATATAGTATTAGCCATTTTATAATATAATCCATTTCTTATTACTTTCTTATTAGGTATTCTTATTATTCTCTCTTTATTCTTTATAGTACATAAACTGTCTTAGATTCTATATAATATGTAACATAATGTCGGTAAATTAAATAATAATTAATATTAAATATGTATTTTTGTATTTTTACCCTAATCACTGAATGAAATTTAATCGGGAAAAAATTCCCAAAGCAAATATACTTTCCTATATTTAATTTTACATCTTAAAATACTCATAACTCGCTCTTAAATTAAAATATATAATAAATAACCTATTATATTACTTATATAATAAATAATAATCTTACCTTTACATTTTATGAGGTAAATTTACTCAAAGTTTTAAACTTACGTTATTTACTGAGCGTTAAATGATTCGTTTTTTTAAATTATTATTTCGTATATTTAAAATAACTTAATTATTTATTTATTATATTACCGTGTTTTTGTGGATACACCGTATATTATTTGGAACAATTCTGTTTTAGCAACTTTTTGATTTTTAAAAATTTTTTTTTTTATATGTGCATTTTAGGGTGCTTTGTAAGAATGTAAAAAAAAAGCCCGGACAAACTTCGTTTTGAAGTTATTGATACAAAACATTTTTTTCGTGTTACGCGCATTTTTAAAAAAAAAATCATTATAATAAAATATCGCTCGGGCAAAAAAATTGAAAATATCCCCCGATTTGCTAATCGTATGTAAAACCATCTTGGGCAGTATTCGGAATTAAGCAAAGTTGTTAAAAAGCATATTATAATCTGCTAGCGTTGCCACTCACTCGCTACGCTGCGCTCGAACGAAAAAATCGATTATCGTTTTTCATCAATAACTTCAAATCGACGTTTGTCCGGGCTTTTTTTTTACATTCTTATATAAAGCATTTTAAAATTCACATTTTGAAAAAAAAAATTGATAAATTGATAGGTTGCTAAACCAGAATTATGCCTATTATTTTACCGTTTCCACTCATGAAATTGACAACTTTTTATTTATAGATCGATTTCGTACACGAGTTGTTATACTGTTTCTGACCAGACGTCAAAATTACATTTTAATAAATAAATATTAAATATGTAAATATGTTTGATTATTAAAAGTATCCAACTGATACTTTAATTTTACAGTAAATTCTGGTAAATTTTTTTACTTGGAGTCGTAAAAAATTATCAATACTAAATATAAATAATTGTAATGTTATTACTTATAATTATAAAATTGATAATAGTAGTATAATAGTACTACTACTTTAGTTAAAAAAATCATTTAATATGTTTGCATTCTGCAGATGCCAGGAATACGACTGATTTTAAAAATATTGACTCATTTAAAACATTTTAAACATTATATTATTTAATTATTTCATAATTTTAATATAATTGTTGTATTTGCCAAATTAAGATTCTACTTACTGTACTATTATTATTAAAGAGTACCTGCCCGTTTATAAATAAATATTTACATAGCAATATCATATAATATAAATTATAATATGTCCCTATTTATCAATATTATATACCTACCGAATAATTATCATTCAAATTTTATATTTTTTTAATAGCTATATCCAACAGTAGCTATAACAATAGCTACGGACTAATATATACAGTGGTCGGAAGTAGCGCGCTAATTGTAGCGACGCTACAGTAGCACGCTACTTAAGTAGGAACGATTAACGTGTAGCGTCGCTACATCCTACAATACACCTAATGTAGCTAGTGCCGGATCTAAGTCTTAGGAGGCCGGGGTGCACTACTGCACTACCAATTGGAGGCCTCTTAAAAAAAAATTTGCTCGACATAACACCGATTTATTTATTTGATACGTGTTGTCGTATTGATATATTAAATAAACTAAAAACACAAAATTTTAATTTAATAGGTAAATTATGAAATTATACATTCATTCCAGGGGGTGGGGGGGTTCAAAACCCCCATAAAAAAGTCCTAATCGGTTAATATATATAATAATAATAATCAGGAAAAAATTGCATGTAGATACTACAAACAACAAGAATTACTTTTAAGTTGAACATAAGAAAACAATTAATATATTGCTAAATTATAATCAAGAGCGAAGATCAATATTTTTGTAATACTTTTTTACAAGTACTTGTTTGTTACGAAAAATAATGATTATCTAAATAGAGTAAAAAATGTGGACGATTCGTTCGATTCCGAATGCGTAGAAAAAAGTTTTTTTTGCATATTTGAGAATATTTTATTGGTTGGAGAATATTTAACCCATTTAGCATATTATGGAATATTTCGTAAATTGTGAGAAAAAATTTGTATTCATTTTCAATTTTAATATTACGGTACCCAGAAAAAAATTGTTGAACATTTACAATTTTTTTTTTATCATTTAACTCTTACAAAAGTGTAATAGTATTCAATTAGAATACGCAACTTTTAATACCTAATTAATACCTCACTATTAAAATAATATTGAAAATAAAATATTTAAAAATGCATATTTAGGCAAATAATGATGTTTATTGATTATTTTTGCATATTTTTTAAATTTTTAAGAGAATATAATGAAAATATTTGAAGGGTTTTTAGAGAATATTAGCATCATATTTTAGGTATTTTAAGAAAATATAAATCTGGTCTTAATAGTTATATTCAATATTGTAATAGCTATATTATACATAAAATATTAACTACAAAATTGCGTGCCCGACACCTGTATCTTATTTTGACCCACGACGCATACGGCCGTGCCAGAAATACTGCTAATAATATTTTATTAATACTATTAATTATAAGAATTTATCACCGTGTTTTAAATTACGTAATCACCGATTTACATAATTTATCCTGGAGGCTGGAACTGTTGCGTATTTCCGTTGTCTCAGACTTCAGTTTGCGTGTAACTAAATATTATTTTCCAGCCAAAGTAGGTAATTTTTTTAATTTTTATAATAAAACGTTCACTGCCAATCGCCGGTGTCAACACATTGTTGACGTTCGCAATCTTGCCACGGTGACCAACGTCAACACAGCATGTTTTTAACGCTATCCATTGTTTGATCTATCCATGTTTACGTATTCATTATATTTTGGTTTTTTTGTATTCCTATCCCTATGATATTGATATAAAATTATTCCTTATTATCTGTAGATCATGATTAAATAACTATATTAAATAACTAATAGTTATTTAATCATGCTGTAGATTATAATGGTACATCGGGTTTACTCGCGACACACGTATTTTATACGTTTACCGTTTCAAATAAAAATGTAGTTTAAGTCGACCCCCCCCCCCCCCCCCATTAATAATCTATACCTACGCTCTGATTCACTCACTGTTCTCAATTTCTCATACCTATTATACCACGCTTAGATATGATGTATTAACCATTAATGTATTCTGCTATGCTAATATGATATAAATTAAGAATAAATGTAATTAATATGATAATGGCTGCAGTATATTCTCTATATTGTCCTAAAATGAAATAGGAATGATATGGAAATATGAATCAGGTATAATTACCTGAATTGAATACAAAATTATTCATCAATCCTTTATATTTTTTTAATTCATTGTTTTGAACATTTTTCTCCGTCTTTTAGATGCACCACTTTCAAATTGTCTGTTAGACATGTTTTTTTTTCAAAAGTCAATAAAAGATAGTGCAGGTACCTAATTTAAATTTTTAATAAGCAAATGAAAAATAAATATAATACAGCAGGTATAGTAAGCAAAAAATAAAACTAACAAAAGTATAAAACAACATATCCGAAACCAAAAACACTGCATCAAGACATGTCCGCAAATTATAATCCGTTTTAAATCCGTTCTTAATCTTATTAGTTTGTCCAGCACGATACTAGCACGACTGCGCGAACCTCTGAGATTAAATAAATAGTATGATCATACGAAAATTCAAAATAGTATACGATGCATACTATATATATATAATGTGTATACAAATAAATATGTAAAACAAACATTAACAATGATAAATAGTATTGTTTTTACACAAGTCATTACATTTTATGATTAAAAAACAAATCGTAAGTATAGTAGGTATTGTAGGTTGTATCTTTAATCGTAATAGGTACTTACTATCATAGGCGTAACTAGCCCTTTATAATAGGGGGGGGGGGCTGGAGTCCCAAAAGTTTTGTGGTACCTGTGGAAACATAATGTTTAGAATCTAAGACAAAATAATCATACACGAGTCCATTCAATAATGTAACTATGTTTAAAAATAGATTTAAATGTATAAGGTAAATCCACTGTTCTAAAAACAAATCATAAATACAGGTCTTAGATAGTGTTATTGATATAACTAACGAGTGTCTAGCGATAATAATATAATATATTATAATAATACCTTATAAACACAATATTATATACATTTTATTTTTATTAGATAATTATTCATTGTTTATATTGGTGTATTCGTTTTTATGATACCTACATTATATTTTTTGACATTGCGGGAAAAAATAAAGTTAATATTAAAATGTTTTTAGGCATATACTGACATACATTTACCCAAAAAATTTGGAGGGGCTATAAGAAATTCTGGGGGGCTGAAGCCCCTCCCTAGTTACGCCTATGCTTACTATCATTGATAAATAGTAGGTATACTAGGTATCTACCACGGTCTTAGAAGATCTTCTAAGACCGTGGTACCTATTAAAGTATTAACTAACTTAACCTGAGATCATTAATAAATTCAACATATTATTGTAATATTATGGTATGGTTGTAATTTGTATGACCCCTTCATGTCAGTTTCATAATTAGTTTTATTAGAGAGGCCAAAAGTTTTACTAGTCTAAATGGGTAATTTAAATGACGCCATTGCTACAGGTTGGATTAGGTACATTTTGTAGGTCAGATAGCAACTTACGCCATTTAATAATACTGTTCAGATACGAACCAGTGTTGAGCCGAGATAAATATAATTTTATCTGGATAAAGATGAAAATTTTTTTTTTCATCTAGATAAATTATCGGATACATTTTTTATATTGGATTATAGCACTCTCCGTAAGTTCGTAGTATATAGAATAACTTAATAGTATGTCATCGAAAATGTTGATAGTTATTAGAAAATACTACCTACTTAATAAATTACTTAATTGTCTACCTATTGGGGAAACAGATTAACAAAACGCGCTCTGGTGGAAACAATTTGTACCTTCCAATTCGGAATGTATAGATACAGTTTTATATTGGTTATTTTACTTTTTATAATAAATTAATTTTGGTATCGAAACTTTATACGCTTTTATAGTTAACTGTATACGTTGGTAAGTACAATTTCTACAAATATTATCAAATACATTCAAATACACTTCACTTAAAGCAAAAGATATGTGAAATGTCGGGAAAATAAATACAATCCCCCGACTCCACGTAGGGGGGAACCCGCCTAACCATCAGTACGATAGGCGTCGACAGCGCTCCCAGTGTTAATCTGTCTTCCCAATAAATTATATCAAATAAAAACCGTTTAATAAATTAAATTATTTGGATAAATTCATCTGGATAACGGTGATTTTTATCTTAGATAACTGTGTAAGTTAATATTACAGATATATACTAATACCACCTCAGATATATACTAATACGTATTAGTATATATCTGTGAATACCGCGGACTAAGATATATCTTAGTCCGTGACTAATACTGTATTAGTATATATCTGTGGTTAATATTCTAGATAAGATAAAAGAATATTTATCACAGACTAATATATACAGGACACGAGATGAATATTGTGGTTACAAAATGTAGAACAACAGGCGGAGTTCGGCGGGATATTTTCCTTTTAGCATTACTAGCGCCATCTTAGTGGATACTAAAACACATCATACAAATTTTTAGTTCCATAAGTATCCACTAAGACAGCGCTAGTAATGCTAAAAGGAAAATATCCCCCCCGAACACCGCCTGTTGGACTGCATTTTGTGGTCAACCCACCACACCCTCCAACCTTGTCGTGTCCAGTCCTGTATAGTCCGTGATATTTATCTACAAAACACTTTCAACTCGACACTGATAAGAACTAGTTAATTCTCTCAAAATAAATCACTGAGTACCCATGTACAGAGATTTCATTTTAGACTTTAAATGCTCAAAATGCTAAGTTGATGTTCCAAAACGTAGTTTTTTTAATGTATTATTTATAGGATCGAAGTCCTCCCTATGTTAAACTTTTAAGCCTATTTAAGTATATACTAAAAATACAACTGCATCTAAGGACCCCCGCAGGAATTTGTCAAGGGGAGGGCAAAATATTTTCCATGCTACATTTTTTATTTCACTATCGACTATCCTATTAGTGATGTTCTTTCATATAGACGGGGAATGTAAAAATATTTGAATTATATGTAGATATAGTTAGTTAAAACTTAATCTTATAGGCTAAATAAGATTAATTTTAACTAATTGTTATGTAATTTTAAATTAGCAAATACATTTTTTTTTAATAAATAAAATGTCACTGTTGATTTTATTATTTTAGGTAATTTATAAAATTAAATATTTCTAGCTTATTCAGTCATTGATACCAACTTCACAAGATATCCCACTATTACGTAAAAAGCATAAGTTCAGCATAAGTTTCTGTAATTAAAAATAAAATAATAGAAATATATTATATCTTAAACATGTTACTGTCTATGTACTTAGATTTAAAAAATAATTTGAATGTATTACTAACTATGTAACTTA
Source organism: Sitobion miscanthi (assembly GCA_008086715.1). NCBI lineage: Eukaryota > Metazoa > Arthropoda > Insecta > Hemiptera > Aphididae > Sitobion > Sitobion miscanthi. Next base: position 8,303,197 of record CM017800.1, on the reverse strand, counting down.
ATTTATTAGTCCAAAAATTCATCTTTTTTTTTTAACTATTGCATTGATTCTTGTATATTTTTTAACAATTTCATGAAGTTTAAATACTAATATTTAATAGATATTAGCCATTGATATCAAAGAAAAGATTAATAAAAAGAAAAAACTATGAAATTATAATGTTAGTAATAAAGCATTATATTAATAATATCGAGAATATTGTAACTTAATACAAGGACTGTAGGACGATATGATTTGTTATTTAAGAAAAATATAAAATTATAATTACTCATCATATATACATATATTGATAATAACTCTGCAACCCCACACTATACCGATTAACAATCAATTAAATTTTAAACTTACTACAATAAAAAAAAAACATTAAATATATTAGATCTTGTATATTAATATATTATGTATTTATTATATATAGGTCCAAAATTCCAAATAAATAAATATATATTTTATAATATAACAATAATTACAGTTCATTGTTTAAATATATTTATATATAACATACATAAAGTTGAACATTTACTTAACAATTTATTTTTAAATACTATAAAGTATAAGATTTCCCAGATCCACGAGAATCAGAGAAAGCAACAGATTCATCTCCCTTTTTTTGTACTATATTAGAAGTAGGATAAGGCAAAGTTGCTTCAGATAAATTAAATCCAATACTTAACAATAGTTCTGAAAATTGTTTAGTTAAATTAGTTGGATATTCAATTGCAACATCATTATTTTTTAAACGAAAACGAGGGATATTATTAACACTTAATATGTCTTGTGGATCTGTTTTTAACATTGATAAAAGTAATTGAGTACCATCACGAACATCAGCAGCACCTGAGATTAATCTTCTTCCACATATATTTCCTGTTTCTACAGCAATAACTGGTAAGTACAACGATGTTGCTCGTTCTGTTTGATTTATCATATGATCTTTAAGATTTGAATCCAAAATATTGTTCAATATATAACCAGAATTAGTTAAAATATAGGATCCAAAAACAGAACCAAGACCACTAAGAAATAAATTAAAATACAAATCTGAATAAATATTTTATCAAATAATATCTTAAATAAAATATCTAAATCTAAATCATATTATGTTATGATTGAAAAAAAATATTTTAAATTGTAATTTATTTTCCATTGTTCAATATATATTAATATTACAATGTTAAATGTTAAATTTTGTAGTATTTCATCCATCACAAGCTATAATTTTGGGGAGGCACCATAAGGTGTATCTACTTTTAGTTTTGGTTGTCCCTTCATGTTATTATATTAATTTGACAATTAACAGTATATTATTAATATAAGTAATAAGTATTATATACCTTATAATAGTTACATAAAGATCAAAAGCATCTGTAGTAGAAACTTGTAACCCTGAATTTTGATTCCAGTTATCTCCTAAACCATTACAAAATATCATGAAATATATTAAATAATTAATACATTTTAAACGTCCAAATTACGTACTTTTAAAGCTATTCAATAATGATAGATCTTCAACATTTGTATTAGTATTATTGATTTTACTTAATACTTCCAGTAAAATTGGTCCTCCAGTACCATTATTTGAAGTTATAATGCAATAGTTCATAAAATTTTGTTTTAATACTGGTAAAATAAGCGGTTGGTAACTAATTACATCATTGGCTTTAAGGTAGACTCCAATTCTTTAGACATTTCTTTATAAAATTCTTAAAAAAAAAAAAAAACAATATTATATTTAAATTAAATATTTTTTATAAATATGTTCATATAGTAGATACCACACTAATATAACTTTTGAATCAAATTTCATATAATTGTATAAATATTTCATATCATATCTATTTTACATTAAAACAGTTACAGTACCAAGTTTAAAATAACTTAAGTACCTTATTTTTATGATTCATCCGCGGGAACATATAAAATATACAATTTCTACTAACATAATATAAAAGTAACAATATTATTAATGTAGCGTCCTTTTTTTTTATAGCATACCAATGGGTCCATGTAAAGATATTGAGGTAAGAGTTTTTATAAGACCATTTGGTGTTTTAACTATTTGACCAGGTGATCTAGTTGATACTGTGGATAACCAACGTTTAAGGTTATCGTCTTTAACTAACTTAGTGGTATTCTGATTAATTGCTTCAAGTAAACTTTCTGTGACAGTTATGCCCATTCTGAAAATAAATACAATAATTTTGTATGAATACATTTAGTAAATTATATCTTTCTTACTTTGCTAGGTTTATGGAAGGTTCAACTAGTGTCTTCCAAGGAAGAATTCCATATTTTACATTAGCATAAAACAATCCTGCTAAAAAACCTGGTACTCCGATAATATTATGTGAACTATGTGTAGCTCTAAAATCAATTGTATTTCCTATACCAGTTCGATGATCGTACACCACCATAACACCACTTCTAAAAAGATAATTAGATAATTTAAAAATAATTATATAGTGTTCAAGTTATATATTATTTTACTTGCCCTCCTAATCCTGAAAGATGAGGGAGCACTATGGAGTTGCATAATGCAGCAGTAATTGCTGCATCAACTGCATTACCGCCCATTTTGAGCACATCAATTCCGTATTGAGAGCATTGATCATTATCACTTGCTACATTTCCATGAGGTACTAACTTTCAAGTTAATATGATTTTAATTTAATTTTTAACTACATATATTTTAAATTTATTATACCTGATGTGATCCATAATGAATGTGAATTAATAAAATAATTAATAATCCAATGCAAAATATCATACAAAAACCTACAATTCAATTTAAGTAGAGCTTTTTCATTGTTATTTTTAGCATAAAGTGGTGTCTTTTCACAACCATCATGATCATATACAGCTGAAATTATATAAAGTTCAAATATAAATAAGTATATCAAACGAATATTGATTTAAATTTAAAGATCGATAAAATTAATTTTAAATAAAAAATAAAAATTATAGAACTAATAATTGTATAAAAATGTTTAATTACATTTTTTTCAAAGCAATTAAAAATATAGATACATAAGTCATAAATATAATTCAAGAATTAATAGTTATTAATAGGACAATATGCATTACTAGATCCATTTGTGCGTAACAACTAGTTAATTCATAATAAAAGATTTTTTTTTTTTGAGTTTAGGTAAAGATGAAAAATGTCCATGCCAAACTTGCAACATTAAGTATTTAAATACTATAATAAATAATAATAATATATTATTTTATTAAAAATATAATAATCTGGTTTAAAGTTAAAATTATTTGAAACACCAATAAATCTTATTGTTATTATAAAAATTAGGGATAAAAGCATTTTAGGTATTGATTCCAAACTAGTAGGTAGTAGGTACAGTACCTATTTAAATTAATTAAAAACAATTTTTACATTTTGCATTTTCTGCAGTTCAAACTAAATTTTATGTAAGCTAAAAGAATCAAGTACTAAAAACATTTTTATATTCAATAAATACAGTTTCCAATGATGTAACAGAGATAATTAATGACAATAGACAAAATAAACCCATACATTGACTGGAAAATTTATCAATAGTGTCGTCATCCATCGTAGACTACTTTCTCACATATCCGTCTTAATATAATTCCTCAAAACAACAATTAGGTAGACAAATAATTGATTTAAATATTTAATTAAAAAATTGAATTAAATCGATACATAGGTATATAATTGAAATGTGATCACAAAGCCACGACTGATCTCCACAAAAATAGAAAATACGATGTAGGCCCGGGTCTTCAGTAGTTAGACATACTAATTAGTAGTGTACCGTATACGTGCAATATCCAACTACCTACTACTACATAGATAGTGACTGTTGTCTGTTGGATAAATTTATTTGGCAGATAAAGTATTGGTTGTTACTTGACAATTTTAACGTGCTATCAACTATAATCATAGATAATACATCATCATCTATATTATCATTATTCTATGATATTCTATGCCTATGATACTCTATGCCACGATCACGATTTAAGATAGTGGCCACGATGTAAGATATCTCATAGATAATATAATATGGGTATTATCTATGTTATAAATATAAACATTTTTTGTTATCAGTTTTATTTAGCAACCATCTGGAAATTCGCTAGGTTAAATCCAATACAATATGACTAAAATTAGCATCCCTTAGACATAATATAATAGATCAATGGCTTGTCTATTGTCAACTCAAAGATAACCCTTTTATATTACACCCAACCTAACCGTGATCATGTCTATGGCTTAACCGGTTAAAAAATTATCCTGCAAATTATAATATTATTGTCCGAAGTCCAAACATTAGGGTGCATTTTTATTCAGACCAGTTCAGCCAAGCAAATGTCTATCGTGTCGTGTATCCGAAATTCAAGAACAAGGTTTAGAGCGAAATTGTTAAATTTATGACTAAATAAACTTGTCAAAGTTTAGAAGTATGTTTTCTTTAGTCTTTGTAGAGAAGATGTGGTTCAGTTGATTAAACATATACATTTATAATATATTACATTTATAAAAATATTTGGAAACGTGTTCTGTATTCACTATTCAGACAGTATTGGATAGCAGCGTTGATTGAACCCATGATTTAAGATAGTAGTCTACTATCTTAAGTCGTTATTAAACCTAATACTAGTATTTATAATAAATAGTAAACTTAGAAAAATAGAAGAAAATGTCGGGAAAAAAATATCTGCGGAGGGAGGGGGGAATTAATGATAAAATTAACAAATTTCAAATTTGGCCTATGGGACACCCCACACCATGATCAATTACAAATCACAATATATTATTTATTATTCACATTTTATGGTTTTTGATAATTGGTTCAATGCAACATGAATTTTACAATTTACTCATTTTGTTGGATCATTCTTTTGATTTAGGAATGAAACAAATTTGTCAAGTATTTAAATTTATAGTATCAGAAAAACATTTATATATACAATTGTTTTAAAAAATAGTTTACAATATTTAAAATACAGTTATAAAACCTATAACATTTATTTAATAGTTTCATTGTATCGCTTGTAAGAATGGAATAAAAATAAACACACATCTAATCTCATAATGTTTAGCTGACACTTGCGCAACAGCCTGTTTATTGAGTCCAGTAATATTCGTTCACTTGGTGAAAATAAATTGTCCATAGCTTCTTCGAAAAAATCCTTGTCGGCTTCTTGTTTATCTTGTAATCCTTGAACCATACCATCAAATCGAGCTTTATTTTTTAGTAATCTCTTATTATCTTCACAAGTTTTAAACTTCCACATCATGCAGTTCCCAATCATTTTTAATATTTCTTCTGTTAATTCTTGATGTAGTTGACGTTCATTTAAATGGTACAAATAAAAAGATTTTCCATCATTTCGACCTAAACGAGTATTTGGTTTTCTTAATTCTTGAACTTGGAGGTAATTATTCATAAATAGTTCAGATGTTAATGTTTTTGTTTCACGGTCTGGTATTAAAGCAGTTTGTTGAAGACGTTCTAGTTCAAGAAGTTTATTGCTCCTAGTTGCTCTGAATAACCTTGCAGAACTTTCACCAAACTTATAGCTTACTACTTGGTCCATTATTGAATCATTTAAACAATTTATTATCTGTTTAAAATTAACAGTAATGTTACACATTGTACCATAAGATTTACATAAAAATTTAGTAGGGTCTTCTTCTATCATTGTTATATATTCTAATAAATAATTATGACCAACAGATAAATTACTTCTAATTAATTGCAATGCTATAGGGTTTGAAACTGGTGCACTACTGTCAGCACATTGACTTAATATTGTAGACATTACTTCACCTACAATTGTATCATCAAATGTTCTCACCACAGCATCTATGATGATTTTATTTCTCATATCTTGATGAAACTTATTAAAATTGAGAGTAAACAAAATTTTTTTCTCATCTTTTTGATTTTTTGTTGGTGGTGTAAATATTTTATTTTGTTTAACTTCAGTCCAAACAACATATGTAGGTGTTCTTTTAAAATATTCATTTCTTATCAATTCAATAGCTTTTTCCCAATAATTATTGTACAAATCATCGGTTTTATTTTGTAATTTAATACATTCACTAACAATTTTTGATAATGAAGCTCGACCAAGACAAAGTAAAGTTTCAACAAGTTCCTCGTATTGATTACCAAATTTCCTCTTAATAATTGATAAATATTTTGGGTACCTTAAAATCATTAGAATATTTTCCATATTCAATTTGTATTCTATTTGTACTGAGTGGACATTACAAATTGCCGATACAAAATTGAATTGCAATAAAACAATTATCGTTTCCTGTATCAAGTGCCGAGGATATTTTCCATCCAACATGGTACTCAAAGTCATTAGGGATTTCTGACCCCATTGTAAAGGTTTTGCAATTTCAGAAACGTCTTGACCAAAATAATCACGCAAGATAGATGTACAAATTCGACAATAGTCGGAAGACATGTCAATATTAATTCAAAATACTTTTAAGATAAACTACAGACGAGAAACTACCACAGACAACAGTAATTCAGTACCACGATCTATGACTATGATACGACACGATACTACACCACGGCCTGCTATAGCCGATAACAGTGTAGTATGATATTAGTAGTGATAAATACGATAAATGCGACCATAATCATAGATAATAGGTGATACCACGGCTGTTAACGATATTAACAGAAAGTTAACCGCCATAACCTAAAAAATAAATGTTGTATAATGTTTTGCCGTATTTATTTTTCGTTGTTTTAATGTTTTCATTTAGTGAATTATTGTAATAACATATTATTATGTGCTTTAAACTTAATATGAAATTAATATTAACTATTCCGTCGTCTGTATGTCTGATTGATTAAATATTTGTTGAAACTGCTGAAATTTATTATTATAACTGCCTTAAGCATGGAGAGTGAGTAAAATTGAACTCATTTAAAAATATTTTATGCTGGAACTTAGATTTTTGTATTAAATGTTATGTTTCTAATTTATCTAGCTTGCCATTTTGTTTTGTTTTCATTAATTATGTATATAATATCGTTTATTTAATTTTAATTAGCTGAATCGTTACAAAGTTCGTGGTCACCATATACGGAGCTGCTACCTGTTTTGGAGAACATTTTTACAAATGAAAGACCGAATGTAGCATTTTTAAAACGCATTTTACGTGCTGCTAAACCACATTTTTTGAATGTATTTAAAAACCCAGTAAGTTGTTGTAAATTTAATGTTTTTAATTGTACATTTTTATATTAAAACCAATAATTTTAGCCAAAAAATGTTAAAAGTCGAGAACAAATAATGAAAGTGTTGGCTGATGGAAAACCAATTCAGAAATTTGAGATGTTGGCATTACCAAAAGATATGGCCGAAGAAGTGCTTATTCTCTCAGATATGTATGATTTAGATGAACTCATGTCTTTGGAACTTTTAAATACTGGTAATTGAATATCTGTCTTTACACTTATTTCACAGATTTTAAAGAGAATATATAAGATTCATTTGAAACTATAAATTAATATGATGCAGATAATAATGGATTATTTGTCAATCAATTTGTTAATTTATTATTTTTCTAAAAATGTGATATTATATTATTTGAAGGAATTTGATGAATAAAAATCTTTTTTTTTAATTAAAAATAGCTCGATACCAAAATCCAAAATATCCAGAACTTTGCCGAGGTTTAGTAGCAGTATTGTTGTATTATAATGCTCATCGTATGCTAGCATCTTCATTAAGACTTCTCATTGAAGGAAGCACAGGTCGTACTTGGATGCCACGTGTAGATCCAGCTTGTGCACAACATCTTGGCCAATTTGTTGATCAACTAATGAATGATGGATTATTTATTAATATTTTAAGTAATTATATTTCTTAATTTTAATTTTATCTGTATTTTTACTTAATATTTTTATTTTTTATTTAGTTGTATTAGAGAACAAAGATTTGACTAAGGAAATTGAATTGCTTCAAAAAAATAAAGCAATTGGTGGACCAAAACATCACCAACTTGTTGTGAGCTTATTTACTGAAATTCGTACAATGTTAGCAGAATGTGTATTTTATTATTCTATTCAATTTGGATTATCAAAACAACAATTAATTAGGTAAGTTATAACGTTTTAATTTTCAATTTTCAATTAAATACTATCATTTACTTTTAAAGTGTTATTATTTATCCTTAACATATCATTTTATTTAGTTTATTACAACATTTGCAAAAGATAAAACCAGATGTAGAATCGCATGGAGTGGTTAGCAAAGTACCTTTATTTATGGTGACTTCATTTTTATATGCTATTGATTTGGGTTGTATGAATAATACTCAAGAAATTAGTGGTGGTAATTCAACAAATAATAAAACATACCTATTTGTTATATTTATTATTAAAAAAAAAAATTTTTAGAAACTAAGGAGCAATTTTTATCTTCGGCATATACTGAACTTACTACACACAATTGGGAATGGCCAGAACTGAAAAGTATTGCTACCTTTGGATTAGCTGTAGCATTCTCAAAATTACGTTCTTCACAACATGTATTTCAGGATAAAAATTTATTCAAAATTGATGAAACCTTAATTAGCAATGCTATGGATACTAAAGTATTTAGATTTTTGAACCAAAATGTTGCTCCTTCAGAATTTCTTCATTATGTGGTACATATTATACGTTTTTATATAAAATAAAGTTTAAAAAAAGAAATTAATTTTGAGTACTGAAAAGTACTTAAAAATGATGTTACTGTTTTCTAGATAGTATCAACATAATATATTTTATATTTATTAAAAACAATATCAGTGTACACAATATCTCCATTAATCATATTATGTGTTAGTCTTATTAAATTGAATGAATCATAAATCATCATAAAAAATGTCTAAAATACTTATACAGTTATACACTGTATCACCTTATTTAATTTAAAAACGCAATTTTTTTTAGGAATTCATGATAAAAAAATTTCATCAATTGATCACTGAATTTATTGTTATGATGCCACATACCGTCAAAGAAATAAGAAACAAATCAGATGAAATAGCACATACAATTTTAATTTATTACCAAGTAATTTATACTAACAATTTTTTTTAATTATTTAATTTTATTTAATCAATTGCATTTTTAGGAAGGATTAGAACCTCCAGCAAGTGAAGAAAATCATTTTGAACAATTGTTAATGTTGATGGCAGCATTGTATGCAAAAGATCCATTAGAATTGAACTTGAATTTGGATTATTGGCCACCATCTCGTGAACAATTAAAAACAATCAAGATGTCATCATTTTTAACGACTCAAAAATTTCAAGCTTCATTATACAGATTTATCTGTCAAACTGGTGACATGTTGCCTCACATGTTATTTGTACCATATTTAAATATGTTAAGCTCATTAGCAACAACTGAAACTGGGGCTGAAAATGTGTTCAATCACTTTCATTCTAATGCAACTAATTCAAATCTTACATGGGATCACTTTTTCAAAACTTTTTTGAGATATTATACAAATTTAAGACAAGAAAATATTCCTCCAACAGACACTGTGTACAAAAGAGGACATCAAAAAGGTATTACTGCTCTTGAAATACAAGGACTTCAAGCTGTATTAAAATTAATCAGAAATGTAGCAGGTTTGTTCCATTATTTTCTATTAAAATCTTATTTATACGTAAACATTAAATAATATATATTTTGTCACGCCTATACTGGAAATTTAGTTTTTAATACTGGTTAAAGCATTGAACAATTACTTTTTTCACTCAGCAACAAATTAATATTGTCCAAGTCATATTAATATACTTGAACGTAATTAGACGTTTTGTCTAATTTAACAAATATTTATGGTAGTTTAGTTACTCCCGTGCTGTTCTATGTAACAGTTTGGTTAATCTAGATACTAAGAACTATAAAAACAGTTCATTATGGATTATTATAATATCAGTGGAACCGGCAGAGGCGTGACAAAAGAAGTATGTGTGATTTATGCAGTAAGGCAAACCCTCTGTTTAAAACACTTCCCTTCCTTTCCCGTGTAGTACACAATATAAGATAGATTTACTAATTTACATATTATTTTATATTATTAGTAATCATTGATGTTTATTTTTAGAACAAAGCGTTAAGTCAAAAGTAACTTTTGTGGACCGTTCCGAATGGGAGACACTTCCAGTTTTATTGGGTCTTGTATCATGTCCAGTAAGAATTTCTCTCAAGGCAGATTTAATTTTGACACTTTCTACATTAGTTAAACCTCCGCCATCAATAATAGCAATCAATTTTTGGCAAACTCTTGAAGCATCTCAAATAATTGTAACTGTACCAACTATAAGCAGTTATCAAAGTCGTGGTATAATGGTAAATACAATCTAAATTAAATAACATTTTAGTTTATGTAATTCACTTTATTTTTTTTTATTATATGTTTTATTATAGGCGGAGTTAGATGATCTAGAACCTCGCAATGAAGAATACCCATTGACAATTGCTTTATTGAAATTATTGTCTACTCTTACAGAACAGCCAGTACCAAACCTTTTGGGTTCAAACAACCGAACACCTGGTTTTGATCCATATTTAAATTTTGTTTTAAATAATATTTTTTTGAAATGTCTTTCTAGAGGTTATAAAAAACAAAATGAAAAAGTAAATGAAATTCATTTTTATATTTTTTAACATATTTTAATTAATCAATCATTTTAAAGTGGGAAGTAAGTGGCATATGCCTGGAACTCGTATTAAAGTTTTTGAACCAATATGAACCCCAGCAATCAGATTTCGTGGGCAGTAGTGTTTTTCTACCCGATAATACTACTATTAATATCAACCCACCACCTGGCTTTCATATCATGACATACTTGTGCACAAACTCCGACTTTTTAAGAACCGTAAGATTTTTCTATAATATAAATTATATAAATATTTCTCTACTACCTAAATGATAAATCAATTTTTAGATTTTAAATATAATGCATACGGGCTGTCAAATGTTTGATCTTTATACCTCATTTAGTGGTAAAGAAGCAATGGAAAAAACAACATTAGTTGTACTACGCCTTTTAGAACAGGCTTTACATCTACAGCAAATATTTTTAAATGCATCTATTTCTTCTGGGTCACCTCTCATATATACTGGATTGCATAAAACTCTTGTTAGTATTAATGTAGCAACAAATGAACCAGATTATATAATCGATTTGTCCAAGTTAGTATAAACATTATAATTTAAGTTTTTTTATTTGTATATGTATAACTTTTTGTTTGTAGGTTTGTAACTTATACACATTTACCAGAGCATGCATATCATGCAATTCGAATACTGATGACAATAACTTCTTATCCGATACCCCAGTCTCATATGGTATCATATTTTACTTCCAATCCTAAACTTACAATTGGTATTAGACATGGATTTGTGGAATGTCTAGAAGAAGAAGAATCAACAAAGGTATTATACTATATAGTATCTATTATCTAATGTATATAGATTTATATTACTCATAGACAAGTAACATAAGCACATGAGACAAGTAATAATAATCTAGCATAGTTTACTTTATTATGGAACAATGTCAATATTGGAATTATCGGTGTTTATATTGAGTAGAATTCAGCTGTCTCCTCAGTGAGATCTGAATCCTGAATGTTGTCTTGAGTTGACTAGATCCCAGGAATTATTAATAGTATATCCGGCATAGGTGCAGAGGGTATAACTCCAAATCTTGATTTTAAATAACGCTTGATTAAAATTGAGAAACCACTCTGCCGTATTGTAGGGTTTGAGTGTACCTTGTTAAAATTGGTTCACTGTAATAGATCTGTAAAATTTGAATTCAATGATAAATCATTGTATAAATAAAATATTTCTCAGCAGAGAGTGGAGACACTGTCAGCTTCTATTTCTAAGGATATTGTAATATTTATATTACTGGAAGTAATTAATTTTTGAATTAGTAATAATGTAGCTTTAAATTTTAATTATTTTTTTGATTTAAACCACAATTATATTTATTAGATTATAATGTTATACTATTGTTGTTAACTTATAAGCCAATATTTACATACCATAGAATGTGTAATTACTAATTAGTTTGTGGTTTGTAGCTACAAGTCTAAATATTTCAAAAATTTCATTGTTCTTATAAAATAATAATAAACAAGAATTTATATGATAATAATTAAGTTTTGAGACACCTATAAGTTGAATTCATTCGGAAACAAATTATTTGTTGTTAACTTATACCCATGAGGCCTATTTAAAGATCTGTCCATATATTGTTTAATGTGTCGTAAGGTTTTTCTGGCAGGATATAATTCAATTTTTTTTTTTTGTAAAATATGAATTATTTATCTAAATATATCTTATATTAAAATAAACTTTAAACATGTATTGTATTCTAGTTTAAAATGTTATAAATTATATAAATATAATAATTTTTTCTAATTTTTAGTTTTTAGAAGAATCAAATGATATGTCTACTATAAAAAAATGTAAAGAGTCCATTTTAAAACTCTTGTTGCAATGTTTAAATTCTTCGCCTCCAAATTTGGCACATTATTTACTTGGTTTTAATTTAGATAATGTCCAAAAGACTTGTTTTGAAAATGCTGGTATGTTAAAATATCAATGATTTAGAAATGTTTGATATTGATTTAATGTCAATTGTATGCTTACTTATTAGGTGTTGGAGGAAATCCTAGAAACTGTTTGCACTCAATTATTGATATACTAGATGATTCACTGAAAAGTCGTAAGAATGGAGCCGTTAGTAAAAATCATTCAAAATTGTTGGAGTTATGCTATCAGTTGATATATGTATTAGTTTCAAGTAATCGAACATCTAGACCAGTTTTGGTTTATTTGAAATCACGTAGTGACTTTATCTTACGTCATGCTTCTGCATTGCCATTTTACTCAGAAAGCTCTAGCAAAAAAGTGAACTGTACGTCGTATTAAAAATTATTTTTATAATATAATAATTATTTTTATATATTATTAACTATTAACTAAATAATAGGTAGTGATTTAATACAAATGAATTGGTTGTTACGTATAATTGCTGTTGAGATAAAAATGCATGTGCATCAAAATTTGCTGATGACATTGACAAAGCTAGTATTATTATTCATTGGAACTACTGAGAAAAAGAACAAGTAAGCAACATTTAAAACTATATATTTCTTTATAAAATCTAGAATATAAATATAATGAAACATTTTAAAGTGTTCCTGGATCAGAATTATTGCAATCTCAATCATCCAACAATTTATTTGATCATTCAACATTAACTAGAGACCATGGTAATATAATTTAAATGATTATTTAGCTAAATATATTAATTTATACTAATTTGTTTAAATAGATCAAGACGATGGTAAAGATGATGGTAAAAAGTTACTGAGCTTGTTAGAAATTGTGGACCTTGAATTTGAAACAACTTTTGATGATATGCCGGAACTAAAATATCTTGAATCAAAACTTATTAATCAGGTAATTTATATTATTATATATTTTTTTATATTAACAGTGTGTAATTCTAATTCTTTTTCAGTTATTGAGTGAGTGTGAAATTGCTGGTAAAGTTCCATTGATAGATGTTAAGCAGTTGCATTCAATACTGATGAATGAATTAAAATCAATTGATAGTTCTTCGACAGTTAGAGCTAGTTTGCTCCAAGAAATTCAAGTGAGTAACATTTATTTCAACTTGTTGGTATTTAACAAATAATTATTTAAATGTATATTATATTTTAGGAGTTATTAGCGTATGCTGTAAGAATTAATGATAAGCGCCTTCAAGTTAGTTGTATGGTAAAATATTTTGATGCCTGGCATCAATTGACTGCTGTTATATTCAGTATGGCTAACTTGCCGTCTATGGAATTCCAACAACGTTTCACATTTGTAATTGATCTTTTGGTATCGCTACAAAGCAAGGTAAATAACTTATAATTATAATCAATCATTTCATTAAATTGTAATAAGTTTTTCACTGGTATTAATATCATTATTTATAAGACCATATATCAGACCTAACCACATATGTACAGGGTAATTGTTCAGACTTAATTTTTTTTACTGTCGGAAAAAAAGTACTTTTCTTGGTAGAGAAATCAAAAATAAAATGAAAAAAAAAACATACGATTCAGGATTTGAACCCGTGCCGGACTGTAGGACGCGTAACACAACGCTGTGATCTTATCAAATTAACCTCAATATTATCCCACTTGGGCCAGAGTGACAGTATGTAAGGTTGAGGAGAAAACGCAGGGGCTAGAGCCGTGTTAATAGTCAGTACAGGCTTGTCTGTACAGTAAATTAGTACAGGCTTTTTGTCCAATTTTTTTCAAATCTGACTTTATTCCCAGATTGTGAAGTTTCCATGTATACTTATAGTATAAAAAGGTGGGTAACTTAGTGGATGTCTTTCTGCTGAACAGTAGGTTATAAGTGAGTCACTGTAATGGATGGTGTTAAATTTGAATTCAATGATATAATATCTTTGCACAAGAAAAACGATTCTGAGCGAAAACTGTCAGTCAGCCTATGATATTACCAAGTATATTTTATGATATTGTGATGTGCCACAGCCAATAGTTGAAAGGATGATGGTGATATTAAATAACTTGAGATTGATTGTATAATTTTAGGTGTTTTATTATTTATTCTATTATAATATTTATAAGAAATACTCTAAGTCTAAGATAATTAAACTGGAGCTAGCGAGTTGTGACAATATTTGACTAGTGACTGTTCTTGAGTTGGTCAGTTGTTCGTCTGATGAACGCTTGTCCATCAACTCTCCTCGTTGGGTCATTCCCTGTCCCTACTTTACTCTGTACAACTGTACATGGTCATCCTGCGGTTAGGCCTAGCGTGGGATTGTCACACGCTTTTGCACACGCCAGATGTCTAACATATATTTGTTGTTATTGTGAATTTGTGGTGTTATTTCATATAACCACACAAGATCTATACGCAGTTATTTATATACGTAGTCATATTTATATTGACGCACGCCACCCATGATCACGCGCTATTACTATTACTATTAATATTAATACATTATGATATTAATTAAATAGGTAAACAGTCACAGCTCGCTACAGTATTATTGTGAATAAATTAATTTATATATAACCTATTTACATAGAATCTTGTTTTAAATTTTCAATCCTTAGCTATAAAAGTTGAACATTTTATAAATTTTTAACTTCAAAATAATTATTAAATTATAAATTTGATAAATTTTGTTAAAATTTGAACTTTAAATGCTTATAAAAAAAAATTGTGCCAATGTATTTTTAATATTTTTGAACTGCTATTGTAAAAATATATCAGGAGCCTTATATTAAATTTTCACGCTTTATTTCCCAACAAATAAAATTTTATTGATATTTATAGAAAAAAAAACTAAAAAAATTTAAAACTGACAATGTCCGTAAACAGCTCAAAAAGAGTCAAATTATTTTCAAAATTTTATCGTGTATAGAAAATGCTAATATAAACATTCAGTGAAATTTTCAAGTATCTACGGTCATTTGTTTTAAAGTTACAATAAAATAAGAAGATCGTTACATGAGAAGTCGAGTAAATATCAAATGTTGTAAAAATATGAATTTCAAACGCTCATAAAAATTTAATTTGACTTTCTTGTAGACTTTTTTTTTTGATAAAGATAGACAAACTTATGGATAATCTTGTATTATATTTTCATTTTTTCAAATCTTAGATTTAAAAAGAAATATTTTTATGAATTCTCAACTCAAAATAATTTGCTAATTTTTGTGATTTTACCATATTTTGTCAAGATTTGAACTTTAAATGCTTATAAATAAAAAAAGCGGCTAAGGATTCTTAATATTTTTTAAATATCATTATAACAATATAGTAGGAGCCTTGTATTTTCAAGCTTTTTTACCCAACAAATAAAGTTTTATTGACATCTACGGAAAGAAATACTAATAAATTGGAAACTGAAAATGTTCCTAAACAATTCAAAACGAATCAAATTATTTTTAAAAATTTTTCATGTATAGAAAATGCAAATATAAACAACCAGTGAAAATTGCATGTATATACGTTCATTTGAAAGAGTTACACCAAAAACCAAAATCGATTTTCTCGAAAACATATTTTGTGTAAAAATTCCCGATTTTCCTTAATTTTTCTTTTGTCTTTCACATCGCTTTTGAAATCTACTGGGAAATTTTTACTTTTGACCCCCCATAGTACCAACTAGATTCACTTTCCTATCAGAAAATATACTGTTGAAGTAAATCTAAGCATTTTTACTGTCCTAAAAGGTGATGACAGACACAAAAAAAAAAAAATAAAAAAAAAACACATTGTAAACCTATACATTCATCATTCCACTCAGAATCTAAAATGTATCAAATATGATTTGAATGTAACATTGTAAAAATAATAAACCCTTTTGATATTTTTGCTATAATAAATAAACAAATGCATATACTGTGTAATAGGGGTACACAGTTAGTGGTTCCTTTTCATTTTATCCATAGATAAAATTAAACCTTATTTTATCAAGGACAGAAGTGATATTTTTAGCCAAAATAACCTATTCTAGTTTAATGCAATATGCTGTAAATTTCAGCTTTTATTTTAACTACAATTGTCACAAATAGAAACTTATTTTCATATTTTTAATTTATATGTAAATATAATAATAATAACTATTTCACTAATAATTATCAAACAGATGTTAATATTACAATACTGGTTTACCCACTAAAGCCTATGGCTGTTTTGTGAGTTGGAGTTTATAATAAAAAGTCCAATATTTTTATAATATTATTTATATCTAAGTCTATTTTGTATTATTATTTTAGGTGATTCGTTATCCACAAATGTCAGATTTA
This sequence comes from Sitobion miscanthi, assembly GCA_008086715.1. Classification (NCBI taxonomy): domain Eukaryota; kingdom Metazoa; phylum Arthropoda; class Insecta; order Hemiptera; family Aphididae; genus Sitobion; species Sitobion miscanthi. The sequence goes on along the minus strand of CM017800.1, from coordinate 8,286,311 downwards.
TCTACGCTTATCACAAATTCCCAATTACTTTTGTTGATCAATTTGAAAAATACCATTGACCAACATTTGGAGCTATACGTTGTGAATCCTGACCTTAATTTAGGGTCATTTGTTACTGGACAGTCTAGTGTTTATTCTAGCATGCTTCAAAATATACTTAAATGTATTCAACAATCAGGTACATTTATGTTATAGAATAATAATATGCTATTATTAATAATAATTATTTAGGTTCTCAAAAATTACGAGCAAGCTTATATTCATCTTTAATAGCATTGATTAATCTTTTGGCCACTAACAGTCGGACACTAACTAATGGAAACTTCAAACAAAAAAGTATCATATTTACTTCTACAGATAAACAGATTCTTGATTCCGAGTCCATTAAGTTCATTAAGTCTTTAAATTTTGACCAATATTTAAGTGAAAGAATTTTGGAAGTAATTTGTGTTGACTTAACATCTGGTCATGATATATGCAAAGTATTTATAATTTTATGTACATTTAATAGTAAATTGTAGGTTTCTTCAACAATATATTTTTGTTATCGATATTGTTTTGTTTAGTGCGATATTGAAAAAAATTTAAGTATCGATATTCCAAATTATTGATAACTATAAAAAATAGTTTTTAAAATAAATTATACAAGTATTTTGGCGTTAAAATCAGTTGGTTTCTGTTAACCTGAATACCCAATGGCTTGGGGAAATTAATTAAAATTTAAAAATTAATTTTGTTGATGATGTATTCAATGTTGTACAATATTATTTCAAGTATCAATATCTAAATTACCGAAAAAAAGTTTGCAATATCGATATCTTTGAAGAAGCCTAGTAAATTGTAATAATACATTTAAAGAATAATTGATGTTTTAATTGTTTTAGGTACTATCATATACATTATGTGAACTTTTAATAGATATCAATCCTAAACTTATAAGTTATATATCTAATCAAGGTTATCTTAAATGTATTATATCCAGTCTTTTAGAATCGGATTTAGAACTCAAAGATTTGATTTCAGCAAAAAATAAAACCCTGAAACCCATTTATGTATATGAAAATAAAATGGTAAATTTATATTTAATAATTTTGAACTTCAATTTTTTATAATATTTAATACTTTAGAGTCTTTTGAATAAAATTGCAACTTATACTACTGGTGCTGATGCATTACTTAATCATCAAGCTATAGCATGCTTGTCATCAATGAAGGCAATTGATGCTCATCCAAATTTTGAAACAAGGTAATTAAATAAAATTATCATAATGTATCTAATTGAATATAGGTATTAGATATATTGAATTCTAATAAAGTGATCACTTAAAGTATTCATTCAGAAACTTAAATCATTAATTTAAACTAAAATATAGAATTACAATTATTTATATTCTTTCTTATTTAATATTTTATTTTAATTGTAAAATAAATTTGTAAATATTGTTAACATTTTCTTTTTACATTTATATTATTTTGCATGTGTATAATAGTTTCAAACGTTCTATGAAAGAATTTATGCCGGATGAAGGTGATCGATATATGATGATATGTTCACCAGCAATGTGTTTATGTCAAACAGTTATAAGTACACTAGGAAATCAAAATATGACTTCTATTCTTCAAGTAACGTTTTAATTATAAATATAAAAATATAATTTTAATTTAAACTATCTTTTAGGTTGTTTATTATTTGATTAGTCATCGCGATACGGTGACGATTGCTCTTACTAATTCAGCACCATTGTGTGAGCAATGGTATCTTAAAGAACTTTATCAATTAACATCTTTGTTTGTTAATGTTACTAATGATGGTAAATATAAATATAAATATTCTTTAATCTTTGTATAAATAAAACCTTTATGGATATTAGGTACCATATTTATTTGCTATTAAAAAGTTACAAGTTCCCTTAAATTTTAATATATATGACAACATTGGTGGGTATTAAATAACAATGTATCATCATACTCTCTGCCACTTGTCACAAAAAACTGAAAGGCCCTTTAGATAAAATATTTTTAAATTCCTTGATAACTGATTAATTTAATTAAATTTATTAATTGTAAAATGTTAATAGATACAAGTTCAGAAATAAATTCAAGTGGTGACAAGGATATTGCTGGATTATTTTATCATTATAGTGTGTTAATGCAAAGAACTTTAATACGATTTTCTGTTAATTTATCCATAATACGAGCAATACGTAAAAAGTGTTCTGAAGAATCGAGTCCAAATGATGGTGAAACAAATGTCACTTTATATTTGAGAGTAAGTAAATTCAAATTATGCTTATATTAATTATAATAGTATTATTAGTTGAAAATGTTTTATGATTATATCTATTAGATAACATTAAACTTATTAAATTATGTATCAAATTTAATGGATGGTGGATGGGCTACTAGTGGTCAGAAATTTAAAAGAAGGATTTTGGATGTTTCTGTGTACACTGATCCATTTAGCATTACTTCTCATGGTATGTAATGAGCGCTTATCATTATTTATTTTATTAATATATTATAATTTATACCTATTTCTTTTAGGTGATTTGAATCCTGGTAATGTTTTGTCAATGGGCACAATTGTCACAATAATGGTTCAGACTGTTGAACATTATTTCATGCAATTTAACACTACTAAAGCTAGAACTGAAAATAGAAAATCACCTATTCAAGTAATTACATATTTTATACATTATAATTATATTTAAGAACAAAGTAAATACCGACTTCATATCTCGTAGTCAATTTTTGTGCCCATCGTTTTTTTTTTTTACAACATAAATTAAAAATTATTCTTTATTTTATTATACTTTTTATTTAAAAGATTATTTAAAAGTTCATATTTTTGCTATACAGGAAAACATGCTAACTGAGATACAAATCTGTTTCATAGCAGTAGTAATAATAATATGAAGTTTGATAGTGCATGTTATGGGTGTAAAAGTATATTTGGCATATAGTTGATTTTTTACAGTCGTTAGAGCATATTATTTCAGAAAAATATTTGAAAAGTTTCTTGTTTCTTATTTACTTACTTTCCCGTTAAAAAAATTATAGTGTTTTGATTTATTTTTATTCAGTGAGTGTGCGACTACCTAGTGTTCTAGTACATACCTATTTAGATTTTATGCGTTTTACGAAGTACCGCGGAAATAATGTTATCACTACCACTACCATCCTCCAACTTACAAAGTGGCAGCTTCTCACCAACCAGCATTTATAATTTTGTACGTTGGTACAGTATAGTTTTCTTGTGCTCGCCGATGAGTTTACTTGTATGAATTGTATGCGTTCGTCCGTACAATTTCCTGATTTAGTGTTTTCGTGTGAGGTATAGGTACCGTACACATTATTCATGTTTTATTTAAACAATGCCAAAAGAAAAAAAAAGTCGCGGGTTGTTTGCAAAATTTTGTAGCGGAATTTGAATTTTTGGATTTATTTTAAAATTTGTTCATGATTTTTTTACATATTGCATATTTTCGAACTTTTTAGTGCATGAAGTTACGAGCCCTGGTTATTATGTTCCAATAATTATTTTAATTTACATTTCAAATAATGTCTTATCATTCATTATTTTTTAATTTAATAAATACAATAATCTATTCATAAAAATTGGTACAACAATTAGTTTTTTAACATAATTAAAAGTAATAGTGTGCAATGGTATGGTGAACATGTTGGTAGCCAATAACATAAAACAAAAATTAAAATATTTAGTCACATAATAATTGTATGTAAAATATAATATAACTAATTATATTATATTAAGGAGATAAAGAGTGGATAGGTACTGAATTAATTTGAGATTATTTACTACAGCTCACTTTAGATAATCTTAAATCATTGTCATACTTTATACCATGAGAGAATATCCCCCACTAAAGTTGTAATAGGTAGCGCTCGACATCGGCGGCAGCTGATTATGTCATTGTTAGTGTGGTTGCATGGAAGGATTTTATTTTTTATTAAAACATTTAATGTTGTATATTATACGATCATGTTCATTGGGTATTTTTAATTATTGCTTGATTATTAACACCCCCTTGGTCCCGATTTATGCGTATAATCGACAATCTACTGTACATGAATAGGAAGTCTCACATTTGAGAGACCTAGCCTTCATATTACAAGTTTATTATTATCGTGTTTAGTTTTACTTTATTTTGTTTTATTTTAGTTATTTGGTGAAAGTAACAATGAAACTGAGATAGAAAATAAGGATATTGATGACCAAACTCAACGTATACTATGTAAACAAATAGTGGAAGTATGTTTGTATATTTTGTGGGCTCACACAGATTATTATTTTATGCAAAGTCCTGTTCAACATGTTCATCGTCCTAAAGGATTAAACAGTAAGTGTATTTTATTATAAAACAAAAATTATTAAAATAGAGTAATTCTTGTTAATTGATCAATTAGGATCAGGTAGTTCTAACCAAGATGATGAAGATGGTGTAACACCTGATGAATTAAAAGAATTAAGACAGGGATTGGTGAAAGTGTTAAATGAAGCATTTCTTGAAAAACTTTATGCAACAAATGAAGTAAATATCTATGAAATAATTACATTAATAGAAAATAGAGAACGCCATACTGGCATGTGTTGTGTAGTTTCCATTTAACAGAGTTTACGGAAAAATCCATTGGCTTTAACTATATTATCACAGGCAATACCATGCAGGATCAGCTAATATAAAATATTTACTGAATATTTCAAGTCTGCTTTTATTTGTGATTTTTGAATTACAATAATCAATTTTGTCAAAAAATAGATTTGCGTAAATATTACTTCTCTTTTACAATATTGTTTTAAAAGAATTGGGAATTATTTACTTTATCAACTAGGTCCAATTCGCTAATAGAAGAAACCTAATGGTAAACAAACAAAATAAAATATATATATTAAAAAACCAAATTCCACACCACACTCCACTCACAATTTAAAATGAGATGATTGTGTGCATACAAATTACAAATTCAGAGTTTTGTACTTCTGTTCATTATGAAACACTTTTTTAGAATACAATATGATTAAACGGCTTGTTTTAAATTCAATAATAAAAAAAAAAAATGTTAAGTTTAATGAATATTTATAATTTGTTAAAGGACAAGTCAGAAGACAGTTTTGTACAAGTCATGGTTCACAGGATCAAAAAACTCTTACAATTTGTTAGTTCTTAGAGCTTAAGTAGTTTAAATTAAGTCTTTTTTGCTTTTATTATTATTTTTTTTTTGTACATTTATATAGACATTTTCATTCCATTTACAGTTGTATTAATTTTCAATATATACAATTACAACTCATTAAGACTCAATTTTATTTTTATAATATGTACAATATGATAATAGAAAAACAATATTTCCCTGTAAAAAAAACTAATCTAAAAATTATGATTAGAAAGTCTATAGAAAGTTCTTTCATTGATATAAATAATATAATTAATAATTACATAATAAAAACATATTACTTTTTATTTAAATTTCACTAAAATTATTATTTTTTAAACAATTATTGAATAGAATTAAAGTAGGGAAATGATGGAATTTATCCACATAAAATCCAAGAGTAATTGATAAAAATAACGAATCCAACAATTATTGGCTTTACAAAATAGTCGATTGAATAAAAAAAAAAAAACAAAACTTTGCAACATTTTATTAGAGATCACAAATAAATGTTTTTTTTTTATAAAAAAAAAAACATGAATTCATTAAAAAAAATTTATAATCCAGTTTTGTTTAGAAAGACTAGCAGCGTTTTTAAACCTACAGAAAAAAACCTGTATTAAGTCTTATCTGGTGGCCCAGCAATGTCTTTATCTTCCAAGTCGCTAGGCAAATTTTCATGTTTTGGTAGGGGAATAGCATCTATAAATTCGGCAGCAGTAGTTTCAATATTACGTAATAATGACAACTGTTCATCTTCATCTTTCTCATCGGTTTCATCTAGATCATTTTCACCTAATCACAAATAAAAAATTGTATATCAATGATTTATTTTTATATATAAAAACTTACATTAATTAAACAACAAATTCTAAGTATACATTTTATTTGATATAAGGGCAGATTTGTTATTACTAATTATGGTAATAACTATGTACTATGTGGAAAAAAATAAATTGTAAAACTGTTAAAGTCATTACGACAAGCAGTAGTGTATTCAAGAGGGTGTTTGGGGGATATGACACCTCCCTATAGATAATTTTTAATTAAGTATAATATTATACTTAATGTTCTTTTTTTTATGCATGTATATGAATATCTTGATTGGTCGATTGTTTTTACTTGACTATTTTAATTTATACATAGATATGTACCTATTTTTATATATTGGTGACACCCTCTAAAAAAAATCCTAGCTACGCCACTGACAACAGGTATTATATAATAGTAATTGTTATTAACTTTTTATATTATACACCTAATTTATTTATAGGATATTTACTTTATATAGTTTGTAACAAATAACTCATTAAATAGATGGTAACCAATTTATCAATTTATGTTGAGAGAAATATATTTTAGAATAATATTATAATAATTATTATTACATGTGCATAAATATAAAACTAAAATTGTAATGTCGTTTCATGTATAAAAAAAACTACATAAAAAAAAAATGTAAATCAACTAATTTATTATGGCTTAGGAAAATTCTTTTTTTTGGTTTTTATAAGGCTTCTTCAACGATATCGATACTGATATCGCAAACTTTTTCAGAAATTTAGGTATTAATAATTGTAATATATCCAAGGGCGGATTGGCAAATATGTATTAAACCGGCCCTGCACCGCAAATGTACCCTCCCCCCCCCAAAATGGTTATAATTTTACTTAAATTTCAATGTTTGTTTAGTTTCACCACTAAATTAGTAAAATATATAATAGGTACCTATAGTTAAAGCTATAACAGTTTTGGGTTAGTCAGATAAGATGGTTGTTCAGACTATCCTAACTTAAACTTGAAGTTTAATCTTATTACATTTTAGATTCTGAGCGGAGCGATGAATGTATTGTTTTTACAATGATGTGTTTTTTTTTTTTAATTTTTAATTATTTTTTTAAAATTTTCATTTAAATTTTTTTTTTGTCTGTAGTTACATGAAATTTTGACTGAATGTTATCTAATAGCATTTTCTATACACCATAACATTTTGACTTATTTTGAGCTGTTTACGGCCACTTTCAGTTTTCATGTTTTTTAGTTTTTTTTTTCTATGATTAACAATAACATTTTATTTGTTAATTAAAAAAGCTTGAAAATTTAATAGAAGGCTCCTAGTATATTGCTTCAAAGGCAGATGAAAAAAATTAAAATCCATTGTCACAATTTTGTTTTATAAGCATTTAAAGTTCATATATTGACAAAATAAGTCCTTTATCAAAAAAAATTGTCTACAAGAAAGTCAAATTAAAATTTTATGAGTGTTTGAAATTCATATTTTTACAACATTTGATATTCACTCAATTTCATACGTGACGATTTTCTTATTTTGTTGTAATTAAAAAACGAATGACTGTAGATACTAGAAAATTTCACTGAATGTTTAGACACCATACAATTTTGAAAATAATTTGACTCTTTATGCTTAATTTATAACTATAATATAATAATTATAGCAGCCTTGCCGGCCTTCCCAAGAACCGGCCCATCAGGAAGATTCCCGATAGACCAATCCACCCCTGAATATATCGATAATCGATGTACAGCAAGCAAAACTGATTTTAATTGTTAATATAATACCTATTAGTTACTACTTAGTACCTAGTCAATTGAGTATTTGAGTATTGACATAATATTGATAATATTGATTTTATATTAATAATAATAATATTGACATAAACATCATGACAGTCATAGATATCGGAATATCAATACCTAAATTTTTTTTTTCAATATCGCACAATTCAAAACGATATCGATATTCAAAAAATATATAGTTGAAGAAGCCTAGTTTTTATACATTTTTAACTTAAACTAAATGCCAGATATCTTTAAATATAGTTTCATATATTAATATATAAGGCCACTTCACAGAAAAAGTGTTCAATTTTGATTTCTAACTTGTTTAAAAAAACAATTCAATGTTATTAAAATATAGTACTGAATAATAACAACATTGTTATTGAAATATTAAACGTATTAACATACATCATATGACATTTGATATATTTTGTACCTTTAAAAGTTTTAAATATATTTTTAATTTTATAACTAGTCTATAAATAATAATAATAACATATATTTGATTACCTGAAGATGAAGGACAGATTTTGTCTAATAGTTTTTGAGCTGCCATTTTAATATTGCTTAAAACTACCTTAAGTTCTTGCACAGGAGGTTTGACTAAGGAGCAAACTCTCAAAGCCCTTAGATTAGACAGCATCCTTTTTTCAGTTTCTAATTCACCTAATTTCTCCAAGTCATTCGGCAAATTAAATATAACACTCTCCAATAATTCAAAAGTGTGATGTGATAGTACACTAGCAGCCATCTGTTAAAATTAAAATAAAAAAATATAAATATATATACATACATACATATTTTAATTTCAAAATAATAGTGAATTGTTATAACTATGCATTTAAATTACCTCAGGAAAAAAAGTTCTGACAAAATCATATATAACATCATTATTCAAACTAAGACGTTCCTCAATAAGTGTAGATTCCAAGTAATCCACAAAGTAATTATTTTTAGATAACAATCTCAAATATGGTAAGTTAGATCCCTGTAAAAAACAAACATTTCAAATTATTAAAATTGTTTTAATTTTTAAGTATATACTTACATTCATATTATGCACATCTAGCCAAAACTTTGGAAAATAAGTATGATGCAATGGAATAGATTCATATCCAATCATTGCATTAAGTGCTACTAGAGGTTCAGTCAAACAGTCATTATTAACAGCAGTTCGGCACATCACATCAATAAAATCGTGATATGGTGCATAAAATGCAGATAATTCTGTATCGTAATGTGGATCACACCCCTAAAATAATTAAAACAATTAGCATACTCGCTAGAAATACATTTTTTTTTAATATTATTCTTACTTTAGTCAAGTCTAATTGGTTATGTGTTAAAGCCATTTGAACCATGGGTCTAACGGGCCTAGTATTTGATTTCAAACTAAGCATGGGCACTTTATGTCCGCGACGTGGAAAATATGGACCAATGGGCATACCATTATTACTGTCCATACAAACAGCATGACAATGTGTCAATATTGGTTGAAGTACATTAATAACTTCAATTGGCATTAGTACAACAAGTACTTTTAGTAGATCTAAAAAATAATTAGAGTAAAACAAAATTAAATTTTTTATTACATCTTTATAACACTTACAGTAAGTTGTTATTACTAATAACATTGATTTATAATACACAGATAAGCCATCCTATTGTTTTATTGGAAGCGGTTGAATGCAATTAGCTCCTTTCAATAATCCAATATTAACAATAGCTTATCTGTATATTATAAAATCAATGCTAATAATGGTTGAGAATTAACCCTCATTGATTTCATAAGATAATTATGGTTAAGAAAGTAAAATAAATTGTGTTATTATATAAAATGTTGCTTAATGGAACTAAAACTATCTGCACCAATGTGATAACTATACCTAGTGTATACTGTACTAATAACTAATAATTTATAAAAATATTATTGACAGAAATAAAATTATGTATTTTATATTAGAATACAAATTTTATTTTCTACTAATAAATAAATAATTTTAAGTTTTGTAGATTTTTATTGAATTAAATGAATAAATAAAATATATATTGGCTAATTAATATTACCTAATACTGATTGTCTCATTTCTTTAGGATTGTATGTATTGAGTAACGTAACCAATTTTCTTAACAAATCAGGCCATTCTTTATATGTCAATATTACAGTACGTGGTGTTTCTTTTTCAGCCAATTTGTTTTGTTCATGAGTTTTTTGTAAACACTTTGTGATATCAACGATTAAAGCAACCATATCAATTAAGTCACCTGTTACGTGGCAAGCAGTAGCTTCATGATACATATTGTGTAATGTTTGAAAACCCTAAAATACCAATAATTTTTTATATTATAAAAATATTTAATTATTAGTTGGAAATTTAAATTATTACTTCAAAACACATTTCTAAACCACGGTTATGAATAAAAAATAATTTATCCTCATCATTTTCCAAAAGAATTTTGGCAACTGGAATTAAAGTGCCCCAGCCAGCTTTTCCATCTAAGTTTGATACATATAATTGTATAGTTTCTTTTCTGTATTGGTTTATTTCAGCTATTTCCTGATCAGTTGAATCGGGAAATTTTTTAATAAATAGTTGTAATAGTTTAAATAACTCATCAACAGCCTAATTAATTGTACAAATATAAAAATAATTAAAACGAGTAAAAAAAAAAAAATACAATAATTAATTATCTTACAGCTGCATATTGAGTAGGGTGAGGAGAAATATTCTTAAAAGCCCAACTTATATTTTGATGCCCAGCTAATTGTCTAGAAAATATTCTAGAATGTTGACAACATATTCTTAAAAGACCATAATATGCTGGTAACATGGTCCGATTGAAAATTACCACTTCTTGGTCATCATGATCAGCTCTAAAAAAAGATCCTCATGAAATTATGAATTTTCTTATTCTTACATTGTACATTCTTCTTTAAATTACTTACAATATATAATTGAATGCTATATTTTTCACAAAGTATGGATCTTGGACAAGTATTTGCACATTTTCTATACAGTCAGACAAAACATTATAGAATAACATCAATAAGCTTTGTTTGTTATGATGTACTGATATGGCTGGTTCAGAAAGTTTAGGATGAAATAATTGCCAAAGTTCAACTAAATGTGGTCCAAACTGAAAATATTTAATATACAGCCATTTTTAATTTATACTTAAGCTATATAAATCAATATTAGTTGTTAAAATGTATTTGATATTAAAAATAATAATTATTTCAAAATTATCTGCATAAAAAAAAACAACATTATTTCTGCTTTTCAGTAAGTTTCAAGTGTTATCCATTATGTAATTACCTATTTAAGTCACAATGATGACTAATGGATGTGTTCAACTTAAATTTTATATTATGAACAATTCTGCACAAAGGTATAAATTAATAAAATTATTAAGTCTTTATAATCATTACTTTCTGAAGATTAGATTAAAAATTGGAGTAAGCCAGCTCCAAAATGCGATGAGTTACAAAACAAACACATTGTAAAACCAATATATCACCATTATATTCCTCACTCAACTCAAATTTTAAAACTGTTTTTCAATTTTACCTTTTGTATTTTTTAATATTGTCAGAATAATTTGATCGCCATAAAAAATAATAAAAAATGTTTTAAAATGTTTACCATCAATTTTTCTGTTCTTGATATCAAAAAATAATTGAGCAAAACAAAGTAGGCAGTTAGTTTAGATGATCCATGTTGAGTAGTATCTGTATACTCTTTAGCCATTTTCAAGAGGTTTAAAAGAAATTTGAATATTTCATGCAGTGTTTCCTTTGCATCTGAAGCCAGTAAAACTTCTTTTTGTAATGTACACATGCCCCTTGCTGATCTATATGCTTGTCGAAACTGAGTATTTGGAACCAATGATACTAATAACATACTAGCAGCTGAAAAGTAAATTTTAATTAAAAATTGCAAAATTAGTTACAATATGCATCAAATAATTTAGTAATTGTTTCAGTAAGTTTTCAACTAAATATTTTATACTAATATCAAGGGTCTGATTAATTTAGTTAAAAAGTTGATGATCTCCAATTAATTTTTGTTTGGGTATATCCTCTTTAGTTCTTTGGTAACCCAAGGTGGCTGGCCTACTAATAATTTATTCAGTATATTCACTACTTCATTATAAGATATAAAAATAATAAATACATCTTTTAACTTGTACTTTATATTTGTATTATGTGAAAGACAAAAATACTAAAAATATAATTATAATACATTTTTAGTTAGTTAACATCACAAAAAAAGCAATCAAAAATAGAATGTTGTTAATCAAAGTCGATATTACAAAATAAGGGGATACCTTAAAAACTAATATCATTCTAATTATTCTTTTTTTTAGTTCCATAATTTTTTTTTTTTATTTTTTTATAATTTTTATTTACAATCTGTTACAATAAAATGAACAATAAGTAAAATAGATAATTGAATAAGTGGCTTGAGGAAAGGACGGATTTAAGAAGCCTTCCAGTGAAGACACTTTGTCAGCTGTTTATATACATTTCAATAAGTTAACAATAAAGTTATAAATAGAAATAAAGATTAGATAATTAACTAAATTAACAGGTCCCGACACCACCGCCTTTTTAGTCTTTTCCTAGGATTGTCGGGTATGTTTGCCGACGCAAGTCTTTTAATTAGGGGATTATCATGGTTTTTAACAGATAAGTTAAATCGTCTATAAAAAGTTCTAGCTACATCACAGACGGGTGAGATGGCAAGATCGTTATGTAAGGTCTGGTTGGACACGTAGAAAGATGCTTTAGTTATGGCTCAGAGCGTTTTGGATTGGAAGCTTTGGATACGGTTAGTGTTTGAAATTTTTGCAGAGCCCCATAATTGAACTCCGTACGTCCACATTGGTTTAAGATAAAGTTTATATATTAGAAGCTTGGTTGGTAGTTTTATGTGTTTGGAGGTTAGGAGAGAGCGGAGAAGACGAAATCGATTGTTTAAGGGTAGTAGTTTGCTGCGAAGATGAGGAGACCATGTGAGGCGTTGATCAATGATTATGCCTAGTGCTCTGCGCGGTTGGCAAGATTTGCTCATTTAAGGTAATAGATGGGCATATTCCCTTCCTAAGAGTGAAGGTACATTGTATAGATTTAGATTCGTTTATTTTCACACCCCACCCCTTATACCATTTTTCGAGGAGAGATAGGTGTTCTTGGATATGCGAGGAAGCAATGGATGGATCATGGCTATTGGTTAAAATAGCTTTGTCATCGGCAAAGTCAGCGATGAGGCTAGTGGGCAGCGTGGGTTGATCAGATACGAATATATTAAATAACAGAGGAGCAGTGACTGCGCCCTGGGGGACTCCTGCATTTATGGGTTTTGGTGAGGAGTTAGATGAACCATAACGTACCAAGAAGAAACGATCTTCTAGGTAGGACTTGAGTATAAGATAATAAGTAGACGGTAGGATGAGTTTCAGCTTAAATAAAAGCCCTGCGTGCCAGCCTCGGTCAAAGGCTTGAGAAACGTCAAGGAAGGCCCCAGTGCAATATTGTTTTTCTTCTAGAGAAAATGATATTTTATCTACTATACGGTGAATTTGATATATCGTGGAGTGTTTGGTACGAAAACCAAACTGAGAGTCAGGTAAGACTTTGGATTCAGCGATAATGCTTAAGATTCTTTTTAATAATATTTTTTCAAACACTTTCGACAGTATTGGAAGCAGGCTAATAGGTCTATATGATGTTGGACAGTCAGGTGGTTTTTTTGGTTTGAGAATGAATATGATAGTGGAAAACTTCGATAATATAGGGAAGTAAGATAATCGGAGCATTGAGTTAATTATATAGGTGAGAAGTACGATAACTTTTTTTGGAAGCTGGTTGAGTATTTCAGAAGTTATTAGATCATAGCCAGGAGACTTTTTCCTGGGGAGTTTAGATATTATATAGCGAATTTCAGCAGGAGATATATGCTTCGGTGGGAGGGACATTTGTAGTGGTGAGTTGAGAAATTGTTCAACTATATTAATTTTTTCCGGAAGGAGAATGGTATTGTGAGGTAGAAAAGTATCAGCGAGATGGTTTGTAAAAGTTCCATAATTAATAGTAAAAATGTCTCGGTTTTTTTAAATTACATAGTGATTAAACTTTTGAAGTACTTCATTTGTGTAAAATGATTAGTAAAAATAACATAAACAAATTTAATGAATAAATGATTTTTTAATTAATAAGCTTTTTCTTTCGACTTCAAATCTAAATAAATAAATGTTTTTTTTTAGCAAAATATCTTGTTAGACAAATTTATCCATTCAGATCAAATTACATTGAAGTTAAAATATTTTCCATAATATATTTTTTTGGCAAAATGTACAATACTCTAAACATAATAATATTGAACAAACCAAATATTATTATCATAATTAATAATTTAAATTCTTCAGAGCAATATATTTACCTGAGCGAACTCGAGCATTTCCGTGTGATAATAAAAATCGTTCAACCCATGTGTCCATACCGTTAAGTACCCAAGCAGATACCTGCTTATTACGAGGCACTTGGAGACCAAGCCATTCCAATGCTACTTGAGGCCCATTTTCAGTAGACTGCCACAAAAGTCTTAATATAAATTCAGTAAATGATGGTAATCCTCCATTACCGCTGACACTACCTTCAGATAGTAAAGTTAACATTTTGAAAAATGGCTGAGTAATCTAAAGTACAAACATAGTTTATTTTATTAATATTAATATTTCAATTAATTTAAATAAATACTCTTACTTCAGAATTATTAACATTTTTTTGAATAATATTTAAAATCTGACTGATAATTTCATTGGCGAGTAAAGCATTCTTTTGTGATGAATCATTCCGGCAGAGAGAAAATATAAGATTTTTAGTCATATGTAAATTTGTATTATCTTTAACTTGTTGAATTATGAATGGGAACCCCTAAAACAATATTTCATTGTTAGATAAATATAATATTTTGTAACACAGACTAAGATAAAGAAGAATGGAAATGGATAGACCTTTGGGTGGTCAGGATGTGTTAATGAAAAACTAATCACAGGGGACTGTGGTACATCTAGTGGTGTCATAACTCATAAAACGATATTGTGTAACATGGCGTGGTTGTATTATATAATTTATATTTCATTTTTACAAGTATAACTGAATTTCTTGAGTCCTAGTACAAATTTGTAAAACATTTAAATTACTAAAAAGTGAATACACCAGTTTTTCAAATATGATTTACAAATTATATACTATTCAAGACTCCTGTCGGTATGACGGTGTCCTGTTTTCTATATCTTAGTCCGTGGTTATAAATATATAGGATCTTCCAAATGTTGTGTGACAAAAATGGTGGGTATTACAAAAGTTCTTATGTGATCCCCAACATTTTTATCGCAGCATTTGAAAGATTATGTATATTATTATAAATAATTGAATACTAAAAGTTACCTTCATTCCTTGTAAAACATACAAATCATTATCTGATAGCTCTAATTGACCACTAATATTTCTTGATTTTTCTACCAATGAAACTACAAGAGCAATTAATTTTTCAAGAGATATAGGTGGCTTGTTTCGATCTGCTGTTGACATTGGAATTGTTTCTTCTTCTTCTTCTTCACAGTCAGCTCCATTAATATTATTAGGATTGTCACTCTATGAATTATAAACTTTATTTAATATGTTCTATAAATATTGATGTTTATAACTTACAAATTCATGTCCTTTTAAGCCCAAGTAAAAGTTTACAACTGTCGTAATACATTGAATAGCTATGAGAAATTTACTTTCTTCATCACCTAGTTTACTAAATTCATGTAACATCGAAAAATATTCAGTCATATTACGAATACAATTTTTGATATTTTGTTCCATCTAAAATATGAAAATATAATTTAGTGATTTAAAATATAGTTTTGATTCAGCAATAACAAAAAAAAACTTACTAAAGATACTACTGTACGTATAAATGAAGTAAGACATGATACACATGGTTTCATATATTCACTTTTATCATCATTCATAAAAGTATTATTGAAAAAACAAACATATGGCCTAGAATAAATACAATATTATTTATAATACGCGTGGGTTAAAGAGAAAAAACAAATAGTGCGCTGACATTCTCTTAAAACAAAGATTATTAAATTTACCCTATGCTAGAATGATTTATTGCAAAAGAATGCTTTACTTGCTAATAAAAATATCAGCCCCAAATTTTAAATATTATACAGTTAATATGAGAATATATATGAGTATTTATTAAAACTCATTGAAATATAAATATTGATAAAATAAATAATGTTTGTACTTTAGATTACTCAGTTACTTTTCAAAATATTAACTTTAAGTAGTATACTATAGTTACTGGAACTTCAGAAAGTTAATCAAGTTTAACCACTTTGCAATTGCATAATGCTATATTCAATTTTTTAGTGAAACTTTTAGAAAAAATACCATTTCATTTTGTTTTTAAAGTTGCCCCTTTAGAATTTAGGACCAGAAATAACATCAATTTTTTTTTCAAATTAATTTTAAAAAACTTAACATTTTTTAAGGTATCTAACTTTTATATCCTAAAAGTCAATTGTGATAGCTGGTGTATTATGTCTCCACTCAAAGACTGATAATATGTTTTTCGCATACATTTCATTGAAATAATATTATGTAATAACTAATAAATATACAATTTTATAAAAATATCTAATTACGGTCAACTATGCAAAAATATGTAAAATAACATATTTATAATGAATTCTAATTATTAATTAATATGATTCATAAAGGTTATACACAAAATTATGAAAATTAAAAAAAAATACGCAGTTGCATACAACTCAATGCTCTAGTTATGAGTTCAAATAAATTGTTAAATAATATAAATATTTTTATTAATTATTATTACCTAGTTTGCTGAATTACATGTATACACAACTTAAGAAATGTCTGTCGTATTATTTGATTTGGACATTTAATAAAAATTTTAAGTGGCCACCATCCATCAACACTCATTTGTTGCAGAAACCATTCAGAACCAGATTGTGAAGCACTGAACTGCTTTGTCAACAATTCTGTCCATTGCATTATAGTAGACTAAAAATTTAAAATTCAACATAATATGATGATAAAAAAATTGAAGCCCATGATAAATAAAAATACTTACTCGTTCTTTAGCATGTATATAAGTTTCCAAAAAAAAAGCTGAAGTTAATTTTGTAGCAAGTTCAGCTAATTCTTCCGTATCTTCTAAAGATTGTGGAATAAATGCACATATTTGCCACATAAATCTTTAAAAAAATGTAATCAATATTAAACATAATCATAGTTTGCTAAGTAAACAAACAACTTACTGAAAATAAGCACTTTCAAATATATTTTTATCTTGTAAAAATTGTCTATTATCCCTCCAAATCCATCCTTCTAATTCACTACTTAATTTTATTGGTGGACATATTTCTATATCATTAGAAATATTATGCTCTTCAATTTCTGGATCAGTCGGCTTAACAAGTTCATAAAATAACATATAAGCACTGTTTGTTTTTTCAAAACTCAAGTCCATGTACTTGTCTGTTACTGAATCATAGGTTTTACTCTGGAATGAAAAATGTGTTTAACATTTAAATGGAAAATTATGTAAGTTTAAATATGTATTACTGTCATTTCTCCACCAAAGCATTCAGCTGCTAATTGACTAGCATCGAACAATTTTACTTCTGCATCATTGAATAAATACCATTGATCAGTACTTGGAGTTTGAGACTTATTTGTACGTTCTCGGTTTCGTATAAAGCTATAATAATGACCACCATCTGCTGTCCCTGTATGAACCGTGACACCAATAAGTTCATATTGATAGTTTTCTTCCAATCGCTCAGTTCCTTTGTTTTCATTCATTTCTTTTTCTTCAAGATAATGCTGAGGCATCAAATGTTTTTCAACATAACCAGACATGTCAAGTATCATAGGAAATGAAAAGTGGGTGTTCACTTTTTCTTTCATCATAGTCACCATATTAAATGTATATCTCATTGTATTAAAACAAAGAATTTGTGGTAATTTTTTGAAACAAGCTCTGAAATGTTAAATGCATTAATATTCAATAAAATAAAAATATAATGACGTTTAAAGTTTAATTACCTTTTTTCTGCACGAACTTTCTTTTCACACTGAGAACATGTATACATATTATCTCCATCTAAAGTATCTTTTAATGTAACTTCATCGAGAGATTCATACAAATTTCTCATGTCAGCTACTTGACATCTTACAGTATAAAACTCTTCTAAAGTTCTACTTACATGATCACAGTCCTAAATATTTCAAATTGAATATCAGGATATAACTTTTTTAAGATTAGTTACTTATTATTTATTAGGTACTAGCTAATTATACTATATAGACTGTAATTTTTCAAGAATACAATATATTATATAAACAATAAAAATTAATTTATAGAGGATTATAAAAATAAATTATGTAATGAACAGTTTATACTGAGCGGAGCAAAAGAATGTTTGTATTTTAACATTTGGGGTAGAAAAAATGTTTAGATTTCCAAGATCAGCATCTTACTGATAAAGAAGTGAATCTAATTACCTAGTACTTTTGAGAGATCAAAAATGAAAATTCCAAGTAGTTTTAGAAGGCATCAAGAAAAACAAAAATCAATTTAATTTTTTTGTCGTAACCCATAAATTAATGACTGTAGTTAAAATTTTCACCAAATATTTAAATTAGCATTTTACATAAATGGTAAAATTTCGAAATATTAATTATTTTTGAGATAGTTGTAGCCTTGAGACATTTTAAAAATATTTTAATTTTTTTTAAATTATTCTCAATAAAAACTTTTTTAATTAGTAAAAAAGCTTGAAAAATGAATGTAAGCTTCCTTATAAGTTTCAATAATGGAAGTTCAAAAATATTAAATATACATACGCACAATTATTTTTTGTATGCATTTTAAGTTCAAATTTTGAAAATGTACAAACTAAATTTTCATTAGAAATTCATAAAAGTGTTTCATTTCATAGCTAACATTAGAAATTTTAATAGAAGGTTCCCAACAAGTTTTCCTACCTCAAAGAAAAAGAAAATGTTCACCTATTATAAACACAGAGATACTTTCGTTTTTTTTAAAACTTTTTTGTAACTATTAAATTTGATTATTTACACAAATATGCTAGGATGATACAACATCCTCGCTTAGAATTATTTTTCGTATACAATTTGTATCATTGGTTTAAAATATTACACATCAATTACAATGACATGATTGACAACTACTGTACAGCAGAGTGATACCAACTAGTCCACCTTTTTATTATTTGAGATTTATAATTTATTTTTGATATAATAAAAATAATAATAATAATAATAAACTAAAATAAATTATAAATAGGATAATATTAAGAGTTCACACCAAAACCGCATATGTTGTTTCCGTCTTACAAACACATAGCATAGCAAATTGGACGTTCTGAATAATTCATTTCACTCTGTTATGTTTAATTTTAGAGTGAATTTATCACATATTCTCAAATTTAGAAGTAAAAATATTTTTTGATGAATGTCATATGTTTTTATTATATACTTATTTTAAAACGAGTTAAGAGCATTTTAAAATGTACAAACTATGTTATGCGTTTGTAAGAGTAAACAGAGACACCGCTACGTCCTCTAAACAAATTATCAGTTTTTGTTATTATTTTTATATAATTTAGTGAAAAAATTAGTATATTTTATAATCTAAGGAGGAAAAATATATCAATTTTTCTAAATATATACAAAATTGATATGCCTATTAATAAGTATTAAGTGACTTCACTAAAATTTTATTAGATACTAGATACTAACTTTTGTTAATTTATTGTCAATAATATAAAAATGTATCACAATTATACTAACCAATGAAACAACATTGTTGCTAATTACACCTCCAAATAGAGTCTTAACAAGTGTTTTTAATTCTGGTGTCATTTCTTCAAGCTTAGATACAAGGTCAATAAAAAATTCAGCCATATCCTTCTGCTCACCAGTATTCAAAAGTTGTTGATCCATTGTATAAACTTTGCAGAAGCTACGAGGATTGTAAGTTTTTCTTTCGCTTTCCTATAATAAAATAATATAATGGTTAAGGGCATTAGAGCTGGTGCATTTTAAGAAAAAAACATGTTATACAAGAAAAACTTTTACGCCCTGTAAAATAGTCTGCTTTTGTTAATTTTTTTTTTTTATTTAAAAAAATTAACATTATGTAGGTCGAATAAAGATTTGATTTTCAAAATTATAATTACAGAAAATAAAATATGCATTTGAATGATGCACAATATTATGTATCTAAGTATTTTACTGGAACAATTTTAAGTAAAACGAAAATTTGGCCTTTCATCTGACCTGAAAAAAGTTCTCATATTTTAGATAGAAAATTGTATTAAAATCCTATGCGAGAGTTTTTTCTTTGAAGTCATTTTTGTAGATATATTACTCCGTATCAACCCTTTTTAAATAGGTATCGAGCAGTAGATTAGTGGAAAAGTATTAGAGGTATTATATTTTATTGTAGTAGTATTTATAGTGTTATATCTTAAGTATTTAAGGTAGTAACTGAAATATAAAATATAATTTTTAAATTTTATAGTTGCAAAAAATTGGAAAAACTAAGGGCCATTCTTACAATGTCCAGCTAAAGTTAACCGACACTAAATGGCCGAATTTTGCCGGTAATAAAATTGGTTATCTGTCAGGTAGCGTTAACCGACACTTAACTGGACATTTTAAGAACGGCCCTAAGTGTTAATTAATATTTTATTTCCAATAAAAAGGTTTTTCAATAAATTGATTGGTTTTATAATTTTCAATTATGAAATTTAGAATAAGCTGAGAGGTTGGTAAATCAGAGGCATACAGGGTACCATTAAAAAGGGAGAAGATTAATAGGAAGTCAGATTTAACACAGCAAGAAGCTGGAGAAGGAATATCAGGTTTGTTCAGGAAAGAGTGCAGTGATATGGTAGAAAATACATATCTAATTAGAAGGCTGCAAAGAAAAGATGGCGATTTACTGCTCGGTCAAAGCGCAATTAGTTACACGCTAAGTAAGAATACCAGACCACAACTCCATACTCTAAAATCTATAGTGCTATGGTGCAGAAACAGGTAGCAAGAATGTTACGCTCTATGAATACTAAATACTTAGGAATCTCTCAAATTTATATGGTGTTTAAAAGAGATAGGATATAATAATCTAGGTGCTAGATGATATCTACATACTCAAGGGAATAGAGATTATGCATAAGAATGATTCCTGGAAAGGAACAACTTGGAATGATATTTGCTGATGTTAAGAATAAGGTGTGTCCAAAAACAAAGATGGCATCAAGATCTGATGGGTGGACATCTAGAACCGATTTTTATGTCGTCAGTAAATAAAAATACTTTGAGAAAAGAGTATATAAAAATTAAGAAAGGATAAATGAATAGTAACTAGTGACCGTCCTGAAACCTTAGATACAAGAAGAAATTAAGGATATATAAAAAATTAACTTCCAAATGAAATATGAAAAATAAAAAATAATCACTGAACGAACATTCTGATTCCCTGTTATCTTCAACATAAATATAGACATCAGACAAAAAAAAACGGTAAATGTAAATTTAAGATGGATAAATCTTTGTATGAAGTGAGCATTTTTACACATTTATAATTATATGGTCCCTAAAATTAAATATATTTGATAAAAATCAACCATACCAATAAATAAGCAAACATTCGCTTAAGCTCAACCAATATGGATGCATGTTTATTAGACTCATCACATTTCGCTTCAAGTATGGATCGTCTTGCTTGTGGCATCATAAATAAATGCTGCATACAGGAGGCCATATAACAAGTGGCACCAAGATTTGTTAAGCCAACGTATCCACAATTAGATCGACCATCATCATGAGGCCAATAATCCCATAAATATGGAAGCCGATTTAAATCTACAAAAATATTAGTAAAAATAAATATGTGTATAAAATTACCCTTAAAATATTTACCATTACTGTGTTGCTCTAATAATTTTTTGTATAAATACTCATAGTTGTGAGGAGTTTCTTTTACTAATTCAACTAATAAATCATAAGCTGAAGATCGAGCACTTTCAGATTTACATTTGGGTAATTGTCGATTCTGAGGATCGGGTAAAGCAAACAAAAACTCAAAAACCTAGAATTTTAAAATAAAAAGCAATTCATTTTTATTTGTTAAGTTTTTTTTTAAAACGTACTGTGTCCAAAATGTTATGACTCTGTTTACTGAATTTAAAAGGGGGTTTATGTCCTAGTATATTTGACATTAAATTTAAGAGCCCAATTAAACCATCATCTTGAAGGCCACTATAATGTGTCTCAATAAAATCTCTAGATGCAATTGATTCCCAAACACGTATAGCCAATGCTTCAATATCAATAATACATTTTGATGGAAATTTAATACTTTCTAAAAATAAAATACAGATTACACATTTATATAAATATAGATATTTTTACACATTTACCTTGAATGATGTCATTTGGTAAGCAATTAACAAGTCGACACATAAGCCAAAAATAATCTCTGCAAGCTGGTCCATAATTAAGTTTATCTTCATCAGTTATTCTCATTGAATTCTAAAATACAATATAATTTAACATAATACAATTTGAATTAATAATTTAAATTCACTAACTTCATGTCTTATATTTTGAGGTTGCATGCATTCAGCCTTATCTAGGAACTTGATTAACTGAGATAATAGTAATGTAGCAGCAGTACGATTTGCAGGGGGTACAGCACAAAGTCGATATAACGCAACACATATTTCATGTCTAACTAATGGATCCGGATCTTCAAGAACAAGATTGCAAAGCCACATGGAGAACTGGTTAGATTCTAAAAGTGCTTCACAAATACCATTTACACTGTGAGACCATGACAAAACCAAAGTCATTAAAAAATGAATAACTTGAGCACGGCCCCAAAAACCGGTTTTTATATCTTTTGAGTGTCCAGGATAAGATAACTCATTTAAAATACTCATCAATCTAGGTATAACCAAATCTATTTTCATAAGTTTTAACATTTCCTAAAAATAAAATTAAAAGTAAAATTAAAAAATATTTTATAAAATGTATTGAAAAAATTACTTTGTTAAGTTTTGGCACAACAAGATTAGCTTGCTTTTTAATGTGTGATTTTCTTGGTCGAAAATAAGGATCAAACCCTAGTCCCTCAAATTGATCTAATTGTCGTCTATCATTTGGTGACACACCAAGTTGACAGAGTAATTTAAGTAAATGAGCCAAGCAATCTTGATGCCATTCACTGTTACCCTGAAGTGTACCTACAATTATTTTATAATTGTTTTTAATTGTATTTTGATACAATTTTTTAATTTATTTTTTGCTAGAAATCTACAACTTACCAGACAACAAAATAGTAAAGAGATGTTCTAAACCTCCCTTTTCAATGAAATATTCTCCCCATGAACTAGATAATCCATTTGTTGATACCTATAAATAAAGGGTGAAGATTTTTTATAAAAACATGATTTCTTAAAGGGTAAGCAGTGGCGTACTCACGGGGGGGGGGGAGGTCATGAGGTTTGAACCCCCCATCAGCCATATCTTTTTTCCACTATTTCATATACGTATTACAATTTAATATTTTTTTACTAACAATATCACGAATATTGATTTAGTGATTAAATTAATATAATAAATAAAAATAAATGAATGTATTGAATTTACAATGATGTGTTTTTTTTTTTATTTGTTTGTGTACACGATAAGTAGTCAAAATAATGCTTCAATTTTTAACTTTGTATCTTGTTCAATGGCGAAGTGATCTAGTTGGTGCTTTGGGAGGTCAAAATCCTGTACTCTCATTAGTGTTGAAAAGTGCCAAGAAAAAAAAAATAAGAAAACTGGGAAAATCGATTTTGGTTTATGGTGTAACTCTAAAACAAATGACCGTAGATACTTGAAATTTTCAATGGTTGTTTATAGTACCATTTTCTATATTTTATCAATTCCTATATGGCTATAATTGATAAAATTTTTAAAATATTTTGACTTGTTTCGAGCTGTTGACGGACAATTTTAAATTTCAAATTTTTTAGTTTTTTTTTCTATAAAAATCAATAAAATTTTATTTGTAGTCCAAAAAGCAAGGATGGGCATTAACAAGTTAATAAGTTAAAGTTAAGTTACTTTTAACTAATTAATGAGTTACTTTTTTTCTTATGTTATTCAGTAACTTACAAGTTATTAATTTTTTTGCCACGTTAAGTTAATTTTTTTCCTAATCCACAGGTCTAAAATAAATTCAATTTTGTAAAAATTAATTTATAAAAAAAGAATCAGTAATATTAAATATATTAACTAGCAAATAATAATTTATAATAATAGTTATTATATAGCATTTTCACAGAAAATATTATATAACTAAATTATAGACGAAAATGTTATAAGGGTTACTGTTGATATTACTTTCTTACAATATTGTATCGTACCTAGGCTTCGTCAACGATATATTTTTGAATATCGATATCGTTTTGAATTGTGCGATATTGAAAAAAAAATGTAGATATCGATATATCGATATTCCGATATCTCTATGACTATCATAAATGCCAATACTCAAATACTTAATTGACTGGGTACTATAGGTAGTAACTAGTGGGTATTATATTAACAATTAATTGTTTTGAAATATATTTTTCAAGAGCTTTGGCATGAAAATCAGTTTTCTAATTTCTTGATATACATCGATTAACGATATATTTCGATTATAGATATATTACGATTATCGATACCTAAATTTCTGAAAAAAGTTCGCGATATCGATATTGTTGAAGAAGCTTAATCGTACCTATTGTTTGAAATTTTGAATAAAAATATGGATAACTATTAACTATTAACTTAGCTTATAGTGACACATCTCGTTCAAAATGAAGTCATTTAAATCAATATTTTAAAGAAACGTCGCAGGCCGTGAAAACAGGCCACAGGCTTATGTATAGATAAGTTTAAATTAAAAGTATAACAAGTATACAAATCAAAAATGTACAGGTTAATAAAAAATTAAAAAAAGAAAAAGATTTATTCTTGTTGGCGATGCACAATATCCTATAAATTGAGCAGTTACAGAAGTAGTTAATACTAAGTAATGTAAAACGGTAGAGAATGGATAGAGATAATGGACTGAAACTTGAAAATATTGTGTTTTGAAATGTTTGGTAAATTATTATAGTTTTATAGTTTATGATTTAAACATACCTCTGGCAATATATCATCTTCATCTGAATTTTTTTCAACTCCCACCTGAACTAATGATTCGACAATGTATAATGAATACATTAATTTTTGTAAATTTGATGGATCTAAATCTTTCTTTAACCAAACTTGACATTTGTCTTTTGGTTCATGAGTTGGAAAGTGTTTAAAACATTCTAACATTGAGGGACTAGTTGGAAGTATAGTCAAAATATCCCAAACACTTCTTGATAATACTTGAGCTCTTCCGTGTAATAATTCATTCTATACATAACAATAACATTCAAATTTCAAATTTAAATTAAAAAATTAGTTGAATTAATTAAAATTCAGTAATTATTTCCGTTCATGTTAAATAATATTATACTAACCCTATCAAACTATTTGACCAAATATCATTATAACTAAGTTAGGCATCACTCAAATGAAAATCAACAAAATAATTTTAATTTAATAATATTAATTTTAATTTTAATTTATTAATATAAATTTAAAAAAAAGTGTGCAGTAGTTGCCTAGTGTGTTATTGCAATAGATGTGTTGTATTTGAATTCAGTGATAAGTCATAGAATACAGAAAATGATTTGTTGTCATCCTAGCATACTTGTTAAAATAATCATATTTAAAAATTAAAATAAAATATCTATCATGCATATAAATAGCATACATTTGCATTTAACTTTTTTTTGTTTCTGGTTGAAAAACTTACACATAGAAACCAGGAATTCATTACACTCGAAAAGAGAGCTTTCCTAAATTGTTTTTGTTCAATTTAACGACTATTTTTAAAAATTTTACAAAACATTTTTGATCCCTCCTTTAAATTAAGAATATAAAATAATTACTTCTTCTTCATCAATTGTTTTCATTGATCCAAGAGTATGCATAAGACCAAACAGTACTTCAAAGTTTTTAGGTCGTAAAAGCAATAATGTTGGAGAACTCTCTTTAGTTGGTACAAATTGTGCAGAACCTGGTAAATCTTGGTCACCAAGTTTCTTCTTACGAGTAGTACTTAATGATAAGTATATAATCTAAAATAAATATTTAAAAAAATTACTGGTCACCTATATTACTTTAAAATTAATTACTTGGTTATCTTTTAATCCAGTTTCTTGAATAGTTTTTTCATCAAAATCTGATGTTATTTCTTGGCCTAATGCAATCATGCGTATATTACCATCTGTAGGTAATTTTTGAATAGTTAAATTATCATTTTGACTTTCCCACCAATGAGCTATT
The DNA here is from genome assembly GCA_008086715.1 of Sitobion miscanthi. Classification (NCBI taxonomy): domain Eukaryota; kingdom Metazoa; phylum Arthropoda; class Insecta; order Hemiptera; family Aphididae; genus Sitobion; species Sitobion miscanthi. The sequence goes on along the minus strand of CM017800.1, from coordinate 8,260,006 downwards.
TCAGCTCTCATATCAGCTATATAATCTGTACTAGGCATATCAAGAGTTAACTTTTCATCTAACATGGCAGGATTGATATTTAATCTAATTGTTGCTGCATTTTTATCATTTTGAATTACATGACTAATAATACCATGCCCTTCTAAAGTCCATTTTCTTAAATGATAAGCATACTTTCTCTTAAATGTTTCTAAGTGAGTTTTTAATAGTAACAGAGCTCGTTGTATATAAAGAAGACTGGATTCTTCTTTATCGTTCAAAGTATCTGCAGCTACTGACAAATTTGATACACACTCACTAATAAACTTGTCTTCCTTATCAAGTTGTAGATTCATCATATAATAGTTGTTTATATATTGTATCGCAGCCATGCTTACATCTAAAACCAAATTGATTTAATAATTAATATATCAATAATAATTTATAACTAATACATAAGAAGAAACATTGAATTTAAATAAATAATGGCCGCTATAAAAAAACATTTCAAAATTAAGAAGTATTCATAAATAAATATGTTAAATGAATCGCCAAATATAATTATATATATATATATATATTTTTTTTTTTGAACTTAAGCCCGGCCGACTATGGCCATTAGATGTTGTAGGAGATTATGAATTATGGATGGTAAGGTTGGTACGGTTAGGTGTTGTAACGATTGTTACAGTTGGTAAGTTAACACTTATATGTGTAGCAAGGTCATCCTCCAGGAGCTGGTAGCAGTGGGCGTTAATTATTTTCAGTATCATTCCGCAACTGGTAGCAGCCAATGCACCACGCCAAACCACAAAATTTATAATTAATGTAACAGAGTTTTCACATTTAAATTTTAACTAATGCTAAACAATTTTTCTTTCAAATTTGAGCCTTAAAATATTATTTCTTATACTAACCATTATTTGACGCTTTTAATGCAATTCTTGATAAGTGTTCCATAGCAGCTGCATGACCATTTCTTGCCAACAACAAATAATCACTAGATACTTGTTGTTGGGCCATATTACATAGCTGTGTAAATAAACTAAGAGCAGTCATAGTATAACTTTCTGGAGCTAATGACAACAATTTTTCACAGTACAAATGTGTCAATGTTTCAACATTAAATGTATGTTGTTCGCGACAACGGACTTGTCGTAATAACCAATTAAATAATTCATCCCGACAAACTTCATCAGATACCAAACAATTCCATAATGTATCCAGTTCATCAATAGTTAACCTTAAGAGTTTAACATTTTAAAATCCAATCTCTTTATTAAATTGTAATTAAGTCCTTACTTAATAGTATCTGGAAGTCCAATTGAAGAGTAAATATGAGTCAAAAATTGTAACCTAGCTTCTATATGAATTTGGTGAGAGTAAAATCCTGAATCTTCGAACAAATTATCGGCATGTTGTTTACAGTACTCTCGAAAATTGTTAAATACTCTATCAATCATACTGTGATGTTTAACAGCCCAAAGAGTCACCTGACGAGTATCCATTCCAACATTAAGGTTAGCCAATGAAGCTCCTCGGAATTGATGAAATGATGCAAATAACTTAGGTAATAATCTTAATGAAATAACTACAGATCTAAAACAAAATACATAAAAATAATTTACACACTATCAAAAATTAGTTATCCATAATACTCATAATACTTAACCATACTTCTCCCAATATAGTATAAATGTTAGTATTATAACATGCAACGTTATAAATTTTTTTACTAATATTACAATTTATTCTTGTTAGTTTTTAAAAACTGAAAAAGATTATAAATATTTTAACATACTTATTTTTTTGTATATTCTCTAAACAGCCTTCAATGAATTTCATTCTGATGGCACGATCAGTATTAAAGCATACCAAATTAAACAATGCTTTTTCTGCTTCTAAAGCTAATGATTCACCTAGGAGCGTCTGAAAAAATATAAAATATTTGTAATTGATAATACACAATAATAACATATTAAATATTATTTTTATCTTACATTTGACTATAAATATAAATAAAATAATTTAAAATTAATTTTTATGTAATATATTTATCAAGATTTGATTAGTATAAATAAATTATTAATTAGGTATTTCAATAGGTTTTTAGTGGATTATTGACATTAATATGTACTGTACAAGTTAAGTTAACTTTTCAAATATTTAATTTTTTTTTTATAGCTTATTAATGGAATGAGCGGAATTGCGTACATGGCAAAAGTTATCCAAAGTTAATTTTGCTAAAACGTCTTTCATAATATTTTCTGAAAGAAATTCTAACACTTGAAGTAAGCGTTGAAAATACACTTAAAAAAATAAAATTATTAAATAAATTAAAAATTAGGTACACTTTTTTAAATTATGAAATAATATTATTTAACGATTCAAAAATAATTGTAATATCTTGATATCATTTTTTTTTTTTTTTTTTTAATGTATACAGATGTAAAGAATATATGAATCAAATGTTGTGTCTATATTACTTACAATATTATCATCTTGAAGTAAATCCCACAATAATGTCGAACCAGGTTTACAAACATTTTCTATATTGAACTGGTTAGATATTGTTGTAGTTATATTTTGAGTACAAGGATGCACGTTTTTACTGGTATGGAAATTAGAATGGAATGCCATATGGTTTAACTGTTGTGTTGATAAATGAGTCTGAGCACGTGCTGCAAGTTGCAACAATTCCTCGTCACAGCCTGAATCTTCTCCATCAAAATCAGCCATATTTTTGTCAGATTTATTTGACATACGAGATGACATACTATTCTCATCTCCACTATAATCTTCTAGCATTTGTCTATTCATAAGTGTAGATGGTACCTGCTGATCTGAAGTAGTATCAATGGGAGATATACCAATTTCCATAGCTTCCATTGATTCACTATCTTCATCTTCAATATCTTCATCCTCATCCTCATCTTCCTCGTCGTCATCTTCATCACCATCAGACTCAGAATCATCTTCAGTACAATCAGTTCTAATGCACCTCATTTTAAGATTTCGTATTTTTTTGTCTAAAACATTAACAACATACATAAAAAATAATAATTATTATAAAATTAAAAACATGTAATTTACGGTTATTAATTTTTCCTCTTGGTTTTTGAAGTTTGGTTCCCTTTACTAGTTTACAATGATTTATTTGAACTTTATCTGAATCTTCATCACTAGAGTTACATGGTTTCATAACTCTCATTCTTGTATCTCTCATTGCTTTCTTTCTAACACAATGCCTTATTTTGCACATACCTAATGGTTTGGATGGTCTAATAATATCTTTTTCATTAATATCAAAATCTTCATCTAGTTCTTCAATTTTTGCTCCTTCTAGAACTAATGATTCTAAAAAAAAAAAATGATTACGATATTATATTCTTAATATTTCTTGAATACTCTTACCATTATCAGAGTAAGCAAAAATGTTTTCTTTTTTAGGTTTTTTTCTAGGAGTCGGACCATCACTCATATCACTTCGTTCATCGCTAGATTCACCCTCGGAATTGCTATTGAGGCTAGCACTATTTTCTGATGTACTCATATCATTTGAACGAGCTATTCTACGGCCATCACGTATATTTACAATCCTTGACATTTTTGGAATAGAAAATTCATGAGTTCGTGCGGTAGTTGCCATACTTGACCAAATAAATTTGGTAAGAGCTGATGCTAAGAATAAGCTCTATAAAACATAAATAGAATTACATTTTTTAAATTCATATTTTGTTTAGTGTATAAATTTACTTGTTCAGTGTGCTCTTTTGGTTCTAGTTTTCTTAGTAAATGATATAAATGTAAAACAGGAGCAGGTTCTAAGTGTTTGATAAAACCAGGTAATAAATCAAAAACTTGTTTGCTACAATGTTTTAACTGTGCTGCTTGCCAAATAGTATCAATATGTTCATTAGTAATCTTACCTTCTGATGCTAAAAAATTAAGTGTAATACTACACTGTTTAATAACCTAAAAAATATTTACATTTTGATTAATTTAATTTTAATTTATAATAGAATTCTTAACAGAACATACTTCAACATGCAAATTTGGCCCAAACACATGAGATATAATTTTACGATGTACAAGCCAAGTTGCTAGATTATGTCCAATCTGTTCGATAGTAACCATATCATTGGATTGTGATGATGTTGATAACGTTGCTGCAGTTACATGAACAAGTTCATTTAAAGATCCTATATGGCTATTAATTTGAGATATTCCTGCTAGCCTCATTGTTAATGTTGGGGATGTAAAATACTTAAAAGCCAATTCAAGACCATCTTTATCTAAATTAGAAGTATGACCATCCTTGTTTGAACTCCACATAAAATCTATAAAGAAAATAAATATAACAGTTTTTTGTAAATTTATTTGCATTTGTTACTTAAAAATAATATATTTACCAGCCATAGTTTTAGCTGCAGGAGTTCTCAATTCTTTATCAGATAAGTTACACATAAATCTTAAAACTTTTGACCTCAGTGGAACAAATACATGAACATTTGTGTGATAATTTAGCCACAGTTTTACATTACAAGCAAGTATAACGATTGGATTTGCAATAGTTAATGGCAATGATTCGTAATCAAAACAAGACATAATTGCTTCCAAACCACCAACCCTAAATAAATAAGATGCTTGGTTTATACATAATAGGCAAGAATTAAATAAAATAAAGTACCGGCAAAACATATTGACAGTTCTTAAAAGTAATAATGGCATATCGATTTCTTGAACATCGCAATAATGATTCATTGCTGAAACTTCTTGTTGAGTTACTTCTTCCGTCTTGTAATGTGGGTATTGTTTTACAGCCACATATAATGGAAAGTTCATCAAAAATACTTTTGTCATGAGATGTAACGGTTTTTCCATTTCTGCTAATGTCCATTGCAACTCTACAAAAATAATTAAAAAAATGTATAAATATTACATTAAAATAGATAAAAAAATTAATAAACACTTAACACATTTACCCATCAGAAAAACTATACATATACATTATAAAGGTTTAAGTTAAAAAAAATTAACTATTCACCTTCGTCTTTGAAATTTAATAGTAAATTTTCCCATTTACGGCTACTCTCAGCATCATCATCGTCACGAGCTGGATAGATAATATTATCTTGTCCTTTATAAGATTTTAACAAATTAGTCATTAACAAAACAAAACATTGTGTAATCCACTGAAACTGTTCATAGTTTTTTCTATCTTGAAATCCACCAAGACATTGTCTGTAAAATAAAGAAAATAGTGTTAAATAGTATCAATATTTTATAATTGTTTGCTTACCTTTGCATAAAAGCCTGAACAAAAACAACCAATTGATTCACTTCAGACTTTGATAGAATTACACAACTAAAGTCGTTCTTTGCACTTGCATCTCTATCTGTAAGAGAAATAATAATTTTAACCGGATAAAAGTGTATTTTAGGAGATATTTGTAATACATACATGGTTTCAGTAGCTTTGAAAACTCTATACATGTCTCACATTCACACATTTTTTAAGTGTATGAGGCAGTGTCCTAAGGGGTGTATGTATAACACATAATTCGATAAAAATCACTCATCAAAATTAAAAAAATTTACGAAAAATTGGGAAAACAAAATGTACACAAAATTACTGTATAGTATATACATATGTAAGTAAATTATATACATATATATATACACACATGAATATATATTTATCTATTTTTCTTAACTTTTCGAGAATGAAAATAAAGTAGGTTATGCGGCTATAACACGATATCACGATGACAGTGACACCAACGTTATATTTAAATTATCTTTGGCTGTGACTTGCGTAGGTATTTTAGTTTATAAATTTATTATGAATGTAACTCGCTCGAGTAAGATCTCACCGTTTTCTATTTTCTATACTATAATATATATATAATTATTAATTAATAATTAATAACGTTACATATTTCCATATTTCAATATATTTTGTGGCACAGATTAATATTAATATTCATCCGTGTCCCAGTCTCACCAACATTTTTTAATGAAATCGTGATACTTTTTCGTGATATCTTATTACTACTTATAGATTTTAGTTCCGTAATTGTTGAAGTTTCAACCTTTGTCAATATCAGGCCTATGCAACAACAACTTACTCTCAAACCAATTTACACAAATCAGTGGTGCTCTTATTGTCTGGTCCCGCTCTAGTGGCGCGCTCTAGTAGTAATTTGTATTTTAATAATTTATTACTCATTCAAAGATAAAACAAAGAAAAACATTTTTACTGTTAGAATAGTATAATAATTATTATTTAAAAGTATGAGACATTAATAAAGGCCATAAAAGTATAAATATTACAATCTAAAAATGAAAAAATATTATTGAATTATTAAAAGTACCTAACAACATTTAAAATAACCAGATCTTACATGCAAATTAAAAGTACCTATAGGTACATATTATTATGTTTTACAAAATTTGGATGATTTGTTTTCATAGTTTAGATTTAGATTGATTTGATTGTCTCGTGTACTGAGAAGCATTCGCATACTTATGTGATATTTTATTGAATGAGAAATAATATAATCTTTATGTTCTGCACATGGGAAAGTGGATGATTTAAAATAATAAAAAATGAAATTTTAGATAAAAGTATACATTTTAATGAATTGAATCTCATTCAATTTAAAATACCAAATGTAAGAGAAATTAACTAGAAGTGTGTAAATGTATCCAATAAAAATTATTTCTTAAAATGTCATGTCGGTAGATGGCGCCACCAGAGCGGGACCCGACAATAAGAGCTTCATAACCGGGTTGCCAGCACGGACTTAAGTACTTAATTAGTATAATATAGTATATCTTTAGTCCGTGGTTGCCAGATATCTAATAAAGACCGTGGTCAATATGGTCTAGTCACGTATGACCAAATACCGGTCAGGAATTGTTATGGGTACAAAATTATGCGATAGTAGCACACTCTAGTAGAGAACATATAAAAGTTAATAAAATTATTTATATTTTTTGAATCTTAAATTATATTATATTATACAGCTTGGAAACCATAAAGCATTACTCAAAGCTTCCCACTTTCCATAATAAATATTATAAATACTATAAATATTTTGAATATTTTGTTATTTTTTGTTGCTACAAATCCAAAATGTTAGTTTGACTTGTTGGTAATGTACTCAAGAATCAAGAGTCTTGTTCAATCTATGTATGATGAATGATGATGTAGTATTATAAGTCCAGTGGTGTAGTGGGGCGTATACGCGGGTATACGGCGTATAACAACTTCTCCAGTTTTTGGTTGATGCGTATACTTATAATATAAATCATGATACGCAGGTATACGGGTATACTATATAGCACAGATCACAGATATATATAATAAACTTATATATTATTATATATATCTGTGGCACGGACTAAGATAAAATCACGGACATAGGCATGCGCAAGGATAGGGCTGATTGGGCTTTACCCCACCTGAGATTTTTTTATATGCGGGTGGGTTGGTAACTTATGAAGATATGACTAAAAGTAAGTATAGTCCTTTTAGTTTTTAAACGTTTGTGTTTACCCGAGAGACTATACAGAGCAATTCATTTAAAATTGAACACTCATTATTTCAAAAAGTCATTTACAAAACAACATTGTTATTAAAAAATTATATTTTTTAATTATTTTAATGACAACATAGTTTTAATTTCATATTCCAAAACAGAATATTTTTCTAAGTATTCTGATACATAAAAATCGAATTTAGTGCGAGTAGTTTATGCGTTACAACTTTATAAGTATTTAAAGTTTAGTTGAGTGGTACGGGGTTACCCGCGAAATGTATGCCCACTACTCCACTCATCAAAACTTAAAATATTTAAATCTCATAAACTAATAGCCTTTATAAGACAATTGCCCATGAAAAATTTAAAACAATATAAATATTAATGTCAATTGAAAATTTTTAATCTTATACAATATTATATTTTGAACGTTTTTTAATAAATTGTTTTATTAGATTATATTTGGTTAAATTTTTTAATCAATGTTGATGAATCTTGTATGTGTGAAATAATGAAAACTGATTGTTTACATTTCTCAGTCACCAACAAAAGTGTCACTTAAAAGTTTGTAGTGAAAATGTATATAATTTTTTTCTTGTGTAATTATGACAAGGGGATAGGTGATCACATTTCAGCCATACCTGATTTAGAGGTCTGCGCACGCCCATGATCACGGACTAAGACATAACGGACTGGGAACGAGCAGCTTATCAGTGGCCTCGAAAGTATGTACAAGAGGCAAATGCGGGGGATCGCAACCATAATTGAGAGTTTACAGCGCCATCTACATAAAACACGGACTGAGATACAAAATGTGACGCTAAATAAAAAAACTGATAGAGCTGAAAACATTCAATTATGAGTGCTGATGGATAACAGAGGACCCTTTTGCGGGCCGTCCCCCGTCACCCGCCCACCTTGTCGTTTCCAGTCCATTATATCTTAGTCCGTGGTCCGTGCAATACTCTGTTCAGATTAAGATTGAACCGCTCGCTTGACCAAAACACGTTTTTTTTCGCGCATTCCGGACACCGCCACACCGGTGGGAGCGTATACACAGCGGCCAGCACCGGCGCCGACGATCGACGACGGCCGGCGATGACTGTCGGCCAATCACAGAACGCATAGCCATCACATGGGTCAGGCACTGTTCGGCGGCTCAGTCTGCATGCGCGAAGCCGGTTCAATCTTAACTTGAACTGAGTATTAAATGTTATACCTAATATAAACAATATTAATGAATAACCACGGACTAAGATATAATGAACTGAAAACGACATGGTCGGCGGGTGTCGGGGGACAGCCACGAAAATGTGTCACTTAGCTGGTAAGAATACTGTTCTTGAAGTTTTCAACCTTAGATCATAAACAATGGGTGGAGCCATGACAAATTAAATAGGTATGTCACCAACTCGTGATACGCATGTCTGTGACGTAAGCATTTCTCCAACGGGCTGAGCGGTGGAGTAGTGGTAGAGTCTTCGGCGGCGGCGGCGGCTATTTGCGGCAGGGGCGCGGTGGACCAATGAGAACCGAAGAAATGCCTACGTCACATTACAAGGCTGGGCGGAGGGTGGGTTCGCGATTTGTTTCTAAACCCATAATATTGCTGACATACCTATTTAATTTGTCATGGATGGAGCTATGTGTGTATTTCTCGTATACCGAGCTGTGTGTTCAACTTCAACATAACCTCCCACTACCCATTTAATTTCAAGGTACAACGAGTTATTGCGCATGCTTTACGTGATAACAAGGTTAAATATATTTGGTGTTATTGGTTATTCGCACGGACTTAGATATAAATATATAATGGACTGGAAACGAGCAGCTTATCACGGTCACGAATGTATGTACAAGAGGCAAAGAGCGGGGGGTCGCCTGTGTTCTTGGAGTTCACAGCGCCCTCTGCATTTAACACGGACTAAGTACAAATTGTGTAGCCAAATAAAACCACCGGAAATAATACAATGGATAGAGCTACTTTAATCATTTGCTGTGTCCAACATAACCCCCCACTTATTTGTTATTTTATATTGATTTTGGGCGATACGCATGCGTAGTAACTCGTTGTACCTTGAAATCAAATGGGTGGTGGGGATGAAATGTAAAGCCCCTACACGATCAATATTATTGCACAATATAAATATTGTGCAATATTATATTGCACAATATAAATATTGTGCAATATTATATTGTACAATATTTTTGAATACAAACGATTCAATGTTTTTGTGCAATATATTCAGTTTGAAATAACTATTCACTGAGAGCAGATTAGTGATTTTAGATTTTAGATTTTAAAATTATTTATAATAATAATTTATTATTATTATGTCTAAAAAACGGAAAGCGTGTCTCGCAATTGTTTTATATTTTGCATCCGCAAAAGAACCAAAACGGCGGCGTTGGGCTAAGGAATGGTATTTAAAACGAGAAGAATTTACTAGTGAAAATTTACTACGTGAATTAAAGCTATGTGAACCAAGGGATTACCAAAATTTTTTACGCATGAATAATGACGGTTTTAATGAGTTGTTGGAAATGATATCTCCAATAATTACAAAACAAGATACCGTGATGAGAAAGGCTATTTCACCAACAGAACGACTTGCAACAACGCTCCGATTCTTAGCAACAGGTCGAAGTTTCGAAGACTTAAAATTTAGCACAGCAATAGCACCACAAACTATCAGCTCTATTATTTTGGAAACATGCGAGACTATGATAACAAAACTGCAAGAATACATTCAGGTAAACAAATGTTGCTTTATTATATTATACAATACGCACTTTATCATTGAAAAAAAAAAATTAAACATACTTTAAATAATTGAAAATAAACAAATTTACTGATCGGAGTAATTTGAAAAATATGCTCCTGCACTGTCAATACTATCCAAAGAGTGATACTGCTCTGTATGAAGTTGTGGTGTTGTCAGTTGTGGTGATGGTGTTGACGAAGTTGATGGAAATGACCATACTGAGGATTGAGGTATTATTTGGTTACTTAAAGGTTCATTGATTTTTACGGAGTTTCTATGAAAGTACCCAACTGACCTTCATACAAAATATCATGAATGGCTTTTTTTGCATGAATTTGTTGATCAACTCTTATTTTTTGTATCTCATTTGCCCATGATATTCCGATATTTTCATACTCATCGTGATTTTTCAAATACTCACATGCTATATTTAGTAATTCCTTTTGAGAAGTAACCATTTGTTTTTTTGCTGGTGGTGGCTGTATGGTTGGTTTCGGTCTTAGCTTAACATTTGTGTATTGTTCCTAAACATATAGACGGGTAAATTTTTCACAGAGTTCCAAGTATCATAGATGATATTAAAAAAAATAATTAATTGTCCTTAATTAAACGTAATGTCACTAACATAAATATTTATATTATTTTAGCTTCCTAAGAATTCTGAAGGTTGGAGTGCAGTTGCTAAGGGATTTGAAAGCAAATGGAATTTTCCTCATTGCATCGGTGCCGTAGACGGAAAGCACATAGCAGTACAAAAGCCTAAAGGATCTGGTTCTCAATATTACAACTACAAACATTTTTTTAGTCTTGTACTAATGGCAGTCGTAGATTCAAACTATGAATTCATTATGGTTGATGTAGGAGCAAATGGACGTATGTCAGATGGAGCCGTGATAACAAATACAAAATTTGGTCAGTTATTAGAAAAAGGAGAATTAAATATCCCTCCTCCAAAAATAATGCCCAACAGTAATTATCAATTACCATTTGTTTTTGTCGGAGATGAGGCATTTGCACTAAAAGATAATTTTATGAAACCTTTTCCTCAAAGAAATTTAACTAGAGAAGAAAGAGTGTTTAACTACAGGCTATCCCGAGCTCGGCGTATAGTAGAAAATACATTTGGCATATTAGTATCACGTTTTAGATTACTTTTGACCACAATAAATTTATCACCAGAAAAAGTACAAAGAATAGTTTTAGCTTGCTGTTATCTTTATAATTTTTTAAGAAGAAAAATAAAAGATCAATACTCAGATATTTCAAAATACAATAATTTTGATGACCCTGAAAATGAAGTTAATATAGAACATCCTTAATTATACTGTCTACAACCTCTACGAGGAAGAAATGCATCAATATCCGCGAAAAATATTAGACTAAAGTTCTGTGATTATTTTAACAACGAAGGGAAAGTTACTTGGCAAGAAAATATTATTTAAAATGTAAATGTATGATAAATGTGTTTCTTAAATGTATGTTCTTATAAAATTGTTTATTTGTAATAAATAATTAAACTTCCAATTACCTCTGGTATGTTTTGCTCCTGTGCGTTTATTGAGAGGTCTACGTCGTCTTGTGTCTCATCCTCGCTTTGTAAAATAATTGTAGATGATCCATCCACAGGTACTTCTTGGTCTTGTAGAAAATTTAATTCATTATAATACCATAACGGAGGCACGTATATATCATCAGTACCACTTCCAGATTTGTAGGACGCTTTTACTTTTTTCAGCTCTTTTCGATAATTAGTTCTCAGACTATTAATTTTCTTTTTCACAATTTCTTTGTCTGCATTTGGGTCCACTTCTTTATATTTTTCAATTAATACATTATATGCCTCATTCTTCAGGTTTCTATCACTATATTCAGTACTTTTAACTTTCCATAAAGCTGTATGTTGGCGATATAATTGCAATAGTTCAATAATAAATTCGCGGTCTTCATTGCGTTTCGCCATGGTGACTTGAATTCAACTGAACCGTCAACAACAATTATTGTACAATATTATGCCTACACGTACAAATTATTCAATATTGTACAATTATTTTCAAACAAGCACAATTTTCATTCAATACTTGCGCAGTATGCACAATATTAGTATCAGACGCACAATAATATTGCACAATATCAATTATTGCGCAATAATATTGATCATGTTGGGGCCGTTTTAGAAACGGTTATTATTTTTATATTTTACACATCTATTTTTAACTTCATTGCATGGATCTATATTTATTATATATATATTATTGTTCGAACGCGGAATGGTTTTACCGCCAAGACATTAGGCCAAAGTGCTCCGGCCTATACAAAGCTTCGAATATACAAGCTCCCGGCAACTTCCCCCCTGCGTTGTTTGACACCAGGACGTTTGCCGGTGCCCAGGCCGTCGGCCGCCGACATATCGTCTATCGTTTTGTAGCCGTTGATACGAGCGTAACGTGCCGTGATCGCTCAACCTGCTGTGCCAGCTGAAAAACCTCGTGTAAGCACGAGTGTCAAGATTTATTCACGTTTGTGCGACAAACTGGCAAAACGTGCCAGATATTTATTGGCGAGCTTCGTGATCGAAGTGTTGTTCGCGCACGTGTGTCGTGCGTCGCTGACGGCTGAATCGAACATCTCGTTTCCCGTTGGCAGTGATATAGACCGGCGTTTCGCGGTGCTGTGAGGATTGTATTTTGTCCGCCATCTCCGTTCTGGCGAAGTCCTACTGGAGGAGCCGCCGTCGGTCCAGCTAGCCATAGTCGTGAAAATGCCGAGGTGTCATCAAATCAGGTCGATCATTTAATTAGTCTCCCACGTGGTCAGTGGGTGGTTTTAAAGTTGTGTAACGTATACCAGCATCTGTATTTAGGTTTTAAGTTGATTATTTGGGTGCCCGCTATATATATCTATATACTATATTATTGTTTTGCATACAAAATACATGTGTTTCCGACCCATTAAATTGGTCTTGAGTATATAATATTGAGTTACCTGATTCCACTCCCGTTTTCAGTACACTATGCAAGTCGTTGCTGACAACTGCCAAACCTGTAGGATCGGTAACGGCGCAACAATTATACATCTAAAATTATAAGCTTATCGCTAACGATCGCCGACGCCGAGATGCACGGTCACATGCATTACTGAAAATAATTTTGTTAATAAATATTATTTCATGTACACTGTGACACTGTACAGTTTACCACAATATTAAAACATGACCTTTTTATTAGAGTTTGCTACATAGGGTGTTTGGTTCGCAATAAGCCTTGGTATGTATTAATTTGTTTCAATATCGAGGTCCATTGGAGGGGTCCTGAGGTTTGTATCGGGTGTCGGAATTTTACTTAGGTACGTTAGACATGAGGTAGAGGTGTGACCTTCTCTTTGTAAAGGAAACATGTAACAGGAAGATTCTATAATAAAAGCGAAATCAAAGTTTATTAGCATTGAAGAGGGTAATTTGTCGATGTCATAGTGTGATATGAACAATTGTTTTCGAAAACTTAGTACGTGGTCGAGACCGTTGGCTATTGACCCGGCTCGTAGAAAAGAAATTGGGCTTGTAGGTATTATATTTAATTTTGATAGTTGGTCTTAAATAGGTCGTTTGGGAATATTGGGTAATACGTTAGATAGTATGATTCGTTTGTCGGGATTATGTAATCTTCTTAATTTGATTGTCTGGTTGCCGATAGTGATGTGTTGATTATTTTGGATGAGTTGGTCTACCAATTCTTTTTTCGAAAGATAAATACAATAGCGGACTTATGAGATTCTGGATGCGAAAATGATATTTTTAGAACGAATTATTTTGTTTTAATACGATTAAATACGTTTTTGAGGAACATACCCTGTTAGGTTGGGCTAATCTAACCCTGTGGTAGCAGCGCGAGCTGACAGCCCTGCACGTCCGGTACAGATAGTGCTAGAAGCAACCGTGACCCGTCAGTGCTTGGGTCATGTGGTATGTCAGAGGCACTTTTGGCACGGTCCTCACAAGCCACCTGCCTACGTCCGGGATTACGAGTCACGTCCACGACGCCTTGGATGAATTTTCCGCACCTCAGTTTTCACCTGGTTTTTAGAAGGAAGTGGTGTCCCAGGGATATTCCCGGTGACCAGTCGGACCCTAATCCTCAGTCTCTCTAAGCCAAGAAGGTCAACTGGAGGGATGAAGGCCAGCAGTAGTGTGGCCTTGTCAGACACCGTCCGATATGCCCGTATCACCTTAAAGGCAGCAAACTTCTGTGGGTGAACTAGGTCTGCTCTGGTTCTAGCCGACGAGATTACCGATTTGATCCACAATATAACAGCTGGCTCTTCACAACAGAGGTGATAAGCTTGCGCTTCCATTAGCATGAACCTCCAATGTTCAGCTTAAGTCTCGAAAAAGCCACTGCCTATTTTGGATGCCTTTTCGCGACGGTTTCCACATGTCTCTTGAACATCAGTCTGCTGTTCATAATGACGCCGAGGTACCTCACGTGCATTGTCAGGCTGATATCTTGGCCCCCTATCAACAACCTTGGGGGGATGTATGCCTGTCTTCTGGTCAGTATTACAGCCTCACTCTTTTGGTGGGTGAGCTGGATACCTCTGCTCAACATCCATCTATCAACCTGTTCCAACACAGGGTCGATTAGATCCTCTAGTAAAGGTCCCGTTCTCGCCACACCAACCATAGCCAGATCTTCAGCAAATCCCACTAGGTAGACGCCTGCAGGTACTCGCATAACCAATAGATCATCATATGCAGCATTCCACTGGGTTGGCCCGAGGACCGAACCCTGAGGAACACCACAGGTCTAGACGATCCCGCCTCGTCAACCAATAATACGCGATCCGACAATCAGGATCGCAACATCTCGACCAGGTACTCAGGGGTAGACTTCCTCCTGAGGGCTGCGTGTTGAAGGCATTTTCACATCCAAAGTAGCGAGCACACAGAGGTCCTTTGTACGCTCTTGCGTTGTGGCTGCACTTGCAACTGCCGATTCAGTAGAGATGCCTTTCCTGAAGCCAAACTGATTCGGGGCTCTCCTCGTTGCTTGGGCGTCAAAATGACTCTCCAGTCTTTAGACGAGCAATCATTCCAGCAACTTG
The DNA here is from genome assembly GCA_008086715.1 of Sitobion miscanthi. Classification (NCBI taxonomy): domain Eukaryota; kingdom Metazoa; phylum Arthropoda; class Insecta; order Hemiptera; family Aphididae; genus Sitobion; species Sitobion miscanthi. Next base: position 8,244,618 of record CM017800.1, on the reverse strand, counting down.
CCTGGAGTATCCAGAAGTCAAATCGACCGGTAGGTGGAAGGGGGTATCCAAAGGTTTCCTTGGGCCCTTGTGGATTAGCACAAGTTTTGCCCTCTTCCAGCAGGCAGGGAAACACGTCACCAGAGAACATAAAATAACTAGGTATAAGAAAAATTGGGTTTTATATTTTTTTAGATTTTTTGTTACAGAATAATCTACTTACGTGGAATTTTCAAACCTTAGCTATAAAAATTTTCAATTAAAATTTTGATTTACGTTTAAAAGTCTTAAACAATTTGAGATTTAATTACAGCTCGTCCCGCTACAATTTGGACAATAATTCAGCATCCGTGCTGTTGGAATCCCGTCCCGTTTCTGTAATAATTTATATTTTTTTTTATCAAAAGATAGGGTATAATATACTTAAATTTTTGTTATACGTTTCATAAGTTTTAATTCATTTTTGAATTAACTACAGTTCGTCTCGTCAAAATATTGACCTAATTACACGTACCGGTGGCATTGCAACGTTACCTAAAAAGCTATCTGAATTAGATATTGAAGGTGATTGGTGATCAACGAATGATAAAATAAATAAAATGGACTAATACAAAAAATGTATTTTTTTACAATAAGTACAAGCGCTGTGGGAGTTGATGGGTTGGAGGCTTGAAAGAAGAATCCATCCAGTGATGGAACTTCTTGACAGATTTAATTGTTTGATCGGTTAGAAGATCCCGCCACCATTTACGTTTCAAGCGCCTGTTGGGATCACAAAGAATCTTAAGGACTAACACACAGATCTAACCCATCAAGTGGATTGTGATAGTTAGATAGATTAAAGTGAAAGCGTTTAGAGACATCTTTGGTTACTCATTTTACTGTTGGAATGGAGAGATCTTTGTGGAGTGTATCGTTTGATACATACAAAGGAGCTTTTGTGATTTGACGAAGACATTTGAACTTATTTTATATTTGAGGGCTTAGCTGAACTCCAGAGCTGTATGCCATATGACCATATTGGTTTTAGGAGAAGTTTATATAGGAGGCTTTTATTGTTTAGTTGTATGTGTTTGGAAGTTATAGGATGAACCGCAGCTGGCGGGATCGGTTGTTGAGGGTAATACGCTATTGGTATGGACACGGTGGGCCCAGGTCAGTCTTTTATCCAGTTGGAGACTTAGATAGCGAACATTCTGTGAGGGTGGGATGGGCAGATTATTGAGAGTTTTGAGCATTATCTGAATGTGAAAGTGCAGTGTGTGGATTTTGATTCATTTATTTTGATTCCCCATTGCTTGTATCATGTATGTAGTAGGTTAAGGTGTGATTGGATTAGGTTTTATGCTATTTCAAGTTCTGAGTGTAAGGCGAAAATTGCTTTATCATCCGCAGTCACCTGTGAGCCTTGGAAATTTAGAAAACATTTGCTTCAAAATTTTTTTAGATCATTTTTGAATTTTTGAAAAATAACATATATTATGTTATTCAATCAGAATTTCCATACTTATTACTGTAAAAAAACTGCATTTAAATATATTGATTTTACACAGAGATACTGAAGGTGAAACGGGATTTTTGGGACATACCTGCTGTTTACTTTAAATAATATATTAATATGATTTTTCAGTTTAATTAAGTATTAATTATTATTATCGTCATATAAAAATAATACATATATTTAAAAAAAATTTAAATCATTTTTATTTTTATCTACTTCTTGTTCTAAAGTTATGACTTAATGCCTCGGAGTTTTTGGTTGTCTACCTGTAGCAAAAATGGATACTAAACAAGGAAGAACAAACAACAGTCAAAAGCTTTGAAATGTAGTGTTGGAGAAGGATGCTGAGAGTGAGTTGGTCAGAATACCACACACCGTACCAACGAAAGCATACTCAGTGAAATAGATGAGCGCAGAGACTCAAAACTATCTGCAGAGAAAGACGATTAAACATAATGTATCACATATATTGAGGCACGAAAAATTGAAGGTAAAAGGTTATGTTATGTAAAAGGTAAACTTAATTTGCCAAACAAATGATTTTCTATGCTAGACTATCAAGTTACACCCAACTGTGGAGAGCATATGTCCAACTGCAAAACCAACCTTAAAAATTGAATACCATGAGAAAAAGTTCTTTAATTAATAGATATTTTATTATGATTAATAATTAAACTAAGTATTACTGACATCACATCATTAGGGTAAGTTAATGTAACTAAAAACGAATCGAGTTTTCATGACATGGTTTGCACTATTCGTTGGTAACCACTATTTTGAAAATAAAATTTGTTACACACTCATACAGTATATTATTCAAATGTATATGTATTGAGTTATCGAGCTTTTTGTAAGATTTTAACACGTCTATACATGCAAAACAATTTTTATATGCACATAAAAAATTTTAATTTTTTGTACTTTCACACTATGGGTTATAGTTAAACTAGACAAAAGTGTTGGAACATTAATTATACTCTTTTATCACAGAACTACTTTCAATATACTAGGTCAATTATTAGTATTCCATGACGATAAGTTTTATATAATATGTATACACAGAAACAATATACAAACATACTGTTTTAACTCGGTCCAATGTACATAATTAACACATAAATAAATTTTTAAATTCTGTTTGCGGAACATGAAACTTGACTTTCAAATTCCAGTCTAACAATTTTTTGAACACAACTTCACTTCTTTTTTTTTAGTTATAACAACTATTTAGAATATCATTCTTGGAATGGTGGATTTTTTTTAGTTATTTTGATGTTTCTACTTGTATTCTAATTCTAAAATTAACTAAACTCAAAGCTGGGCATTAACAAGTTAAATTATTTTTAACTTATAAACTTAACTTACTAGTTCCCTGTTTTAATTAACTTAATTCTTTTGTATAATTGTATCTAAGTTAACTTAAATACAACTTATTTTATATTAAAATCGATCAATCAAAAAATGATATTTAAAATATGGTTTATCATAAAAAAAATTAAGCTGTATTGCACATAAGATAATGCATGAGTTGAAAAATGTTAGTTATAGGAATTTATGATCCAGGGTTATGAGTGATAGTGTTCCCTGTTTCCGTGAACACACGTTATATATGATAATCACCACTTAGATGTATAATTTTTTTTTAAAAAAAGTAATATACAATCTGTATCAGTTGACACAAAAAGCATATATGCTAAGAGTAAAAAAAACATGAGTATATTTGAACAAAGGATCAATCTAATGGTGCCATACTTTCAATTTAGTAGCTTAAGTGCATGTTAGTTACGTAAAAGATCTCGACACCACTTACGCTTAAGTAACCTTGTATGGTAAGTTTAAATATATAGGTTTTTTTACAATTTCTAAATGATTTAGTAGTTTAATTTTTAAATTATAAATCTTAAACAATACGGTAAGCCCTAAGCACATTTACACTCAAATTTAAATTTAAATGAACCCAGCGTGAAATATGAATACAGTTCTAAAATGATGCAGCCCTATAGGTTTTAAATTACATACATAGACATAATGTATAAAACATGAAATTATGTATAGGTTACTGACTAAGCTATAAAGTTACCATGTTTCTGTGGGCACATAGTGCACATGTATATTAAATAGTATAAAAAGTATATAACAAGGTCAATTATGGCATTTCTAGTAATTCAAACTTGATTTTACACTACTAATTATATATATTATTAAAACATTACAAACTCTGTAAATTTAATTAATATCTTTTCATTCTTTATACTATTTAAGATAAATTAGATTTTTTCTTCTTTATTGAATCCTGAAAAAACTATATAATGATAAATTTTATACTAAAATTAAAAATATATTTAAGCTATTCTCAATGTTTATCAATAGCTTTTACACTTAACACAAAATACAATATGTTATAATTTTACTTGTTAAATTAGACAATTAATTTGATGTTAAATTACATTATATTTGTAACAATTTGATTTAAAATAAATTGGTGATTTAACAGCATTTCTTAACACTCATAATCTTATTATCAATATCTTCTAGATCTTGTATTCTTGTAGGAGTATCAATACCTATTTCTTCCCAAATATTTACTTTATTTTGATTATCGTTATTCATATTGAAAGACTCATGAATAAAGTTATCTAAAATGTCTACCAAACATAATATTGTTATAATACTATTTTTTATAACTATTTTAAATATTATACAAACAATATATTTTAAAATATTTACTTGTAAGATCCATTGTAACAATATTATCATAGGTTGTTTCATTAGCGGAGGGTAAAAAATTATAATCTTGATGACACAGTTTATTTGAAATTTTACGTTCTGACTTATTGTAGAATGATTTTTGACCTTGAATAGTTGTAAGCAACAAATTCAGATCATCATTATTATCTACGTTATCATTTTGTAACAAACTCAGTGAGGATTGTTTTGTTTTAGATAAAATATAATATGTATTTTCTAATTCAGACACTATAAAAAAATTAATTAATATATTAGAAAAGGATATAATATTATATATTCAAATATTCAAATATACTAAAATTTAAAAACCAATTACAATATATTACTTACAACTTTTATCTTCCAGCATAACAGAAATTATAGTTTGAATATTCTTCAAATATTTGATTACAATTGCACATCTTTTAAGTAATTGATTTTTAGTTAAATCATTATAACTGTGACTTGTTTTTTGATTATGGATTAAACATGCGTTATACTCTCTCAGAGCTAAAATAAAACATTTCAGTACTATATAATAAAGATGTATCCAAAGTATATTTTTACCGTTTTTATACTGCTTGTAAGTCGTAGAAAGTTCTTTATTTTCAAAAAGGGTCAGTGTAAATATTTTTTCAATAAACTTTGAAAAATTATTCATGCCATTTAACAAATATACATATAAATCCATGTTGGCATTTGGATCACTCTTTTGGATAGTATCAATAATATTCATAGAAGTTTCTATTGTTGTCTAATTACAAATATAACTATTAACTAGTAATAAAAACTAAAGTTTAAAAACATTACTTGAATGAATGCATAAGGATCGACGATTTTGTCTAGAAGATTTTGTATTTCACAAATCTCACAAACCCAATGGTTTATTAGCAGCTTTAAAAATGTTTTTTTCACTAATGAAGTCGGATCTAAATAAAACTCAATAATAGCTGGTACCATATCACTGTCCAAAAGTTCCAAGCTTGATATACACGATTTTAAAGGAATAACATCTAAATACATTTATGAATATTAAAGTAAAACATTAAAAAATAATTGATTGTATTAAATAAACATTCAAGTTGATGTAGGGACAATTTTAGAGACCACAAAAACCTTGCACCAGTATTTAGTGGTTAAGTGTCTATACTATTTAATTCTTTATATTATTAAAACTAAATAAGTCAATATTTTAAAATGGTGATCATTATACATTATACATTTTGGTACATAATTATTTCAAAAAGTTTTTACTTTTTTAAAAATATTATTTTTTAACTTTTTATTATTATCAATTTTAATTTTTAAATGACAAAATGTATGTTACAGGGGTTTTGCGTTAAATGCTGATCCAATACTTCTTCATCTAAATTTTAAAGTTTAAATACTTATATAAGTTATAACTGGCATAACATCCTATTGGTAAGTCAGAAATCTCTCTCTCCACTCTGACCTCAAAATCCCAACCATTCATTCACTAGCCGCCCATTGTTATAAACCATTTCATAAAAACACTTTCAACCATTCAAATCCTCTCCTCTTTTACTCTTCCTGATAACCCACCCCGCCATCTTAAACGGAATTGACCCAGGGACCTCCTTAACATTTAAAAAAAATTTTAAAACCGCTCAGAATTATGAGTTATGGTCATTGGACACCCTTTCTATCAAGCCATCCAGTCCTGTATACTTGTACCCCCCCCCCACATATTACCTATTGTATACATTTATTACAGATTGTATATATTCTTGTTTTCTAAAAAAAAAAAAAAAACATAACATCAAAGTACTTAAAAATAATATTTTCAAAAAATTTAAAACTTTTTGAAATAGTGTATGTTTAAATATATCACCTTGTATACATTTTATTTGTTTTAAAAAACTAATGATTATTGATTTATAACTTACATTCATCATTTTTACAGCAGGCCACAGAAAATAGTCCAATCTGAATTAGCACGTCAGTATATTTATCCAAATCACAAATCATATTATGTAAATCTGATGCATTTCTTAGTTGAGTGTCAACAGAATCTCCACACTTTTTAATCAGTTTTTTGATAGTAAAAAATGGATCATTAAAAATCTAAAATTTTAATAATATATAAAAAAAACAATTAATATATTAGTAAGTACAAATACCTAATACAAAATAATGTTTTAAAATGTTAGTATTTATTTCATAATTGATTTACTATACTTTAAAAATAAGATGCAATACTGATGTATTAATTCTTCTTTCAAGAATAGATAATGAGGAAGATAAATAATCATATTGGAAAAAATTATCAGTTTCATTGATATTTATCTTTTCGAATTGTTGAATCGCTGTTAAAACCTTAAATAATAAGTAAAATTGATCTAAATATTAAAATATTACATATTTATATTGTAAACATTTTTTACATGTTTAGATGAAGATGTTATTTCTAAGTTGTCTATTGTATCTGCAACTTTAGCAATAGTTATAGCTTGAAATAAAATTTTATTGATATTAGATTTAATAAGTTCAAAATGATCCCTATTGCTTAACGCATTTAAAACAATATTCATTTGATCGATGAATTTTCCTGGATGTTCATCCACGTCAGTTAAATCTATCATTTCCAAACAGTCTTCCAACTTATAAAAACATTTTTGAATCCGCTTAATTATGTACATGCTTAAAACCTAATATGAATAAATGCTTAGTATTAAGTATTCAAATATAAAATGAATTAATACTATACACCAAAATCAATAAATAAACATACCTTTTCAAAGTTTAGAACATTATTTTGTTCTGATATAGTTGTTTCATACAAGAGGAGACATTTTCGAATTTGACTTAAGCATACACAAACCATATAAACATTTTTATTTTTAAATGTTTTTAAAAAAACTTGAATTGATTTTACAAACTGAAGGAGTGGTCCGTTTATTAAATCCTGAAATTAATTTGTATTAATAAAAATAAGTATACTTGATTAAAACGCTAGGACACAAAATATTCTGTTACCCACTTACTATGAATATTATTTTATATTCATGAAATTCTTTTTTCTCAAAATTACATAAATATCTAGAACACTCATTTAAAACGATATTAATTTTGAAATATAAATCATCCATTATAACTTATAATCAGGACTACAGAACGGTATTGTTCTAATTAAAAGTTGTAAATAAGTAATAAATCAATGTTAAAAATTGTATGTGATCCAACTCTCCAATTTCGAATTAAAAAAATCTTCCAAGAATTTTCAAATGACAGTTGTGTTCAGTTACGATAACAGCGGAATGCCGTAATATACTAATATAATATCATCAACTATCAGACAGATAATTACTATAATACAGTATTTTATTGTCTATCACGATATCAACCTCTGGAGAACCATGAATCGTGATCTCAACTACTCAAGTACTCAACCATACAACATAACTAAGATTATAAAGAAGTTTTTATACAACTATCTATATTTCTGTGGTTATAATATTATTATTATTATGGTGCCTTACAATAATTATTATAGGCATCCTACAATAATAGCCGGTGGGTGGGTAAGTTGCCCGACCTTTAAATCTCCAATGGGGCTATGACCGTGGAATACTGGAATCGTACCATGACCATGATCTGTTAACTACTAGATAATATAATCTCAATTGTTCAGTTATCAATAATAAGCTTTTTAGTTTTTAACCAAGGTACCATGGCAAAATATATTTTATAATAAGTACCTATAGGTACAATATTATAAATTAGTACTTAAGTACAATTTTTCATCTGGAAGTTTAATGATATATTAAAATTTATTATACTAACTAATATAGTATGCCTATTGCATATTTCACATTCAAATTTCCGCCTGCAGTTCCCAATGTGATTCATTATTTTGTCAATAATATCTATATTTAAATATAAAAATATTAAATTTTTATATTAATACCTATATATAATTATAAAAATTGCCATGATCAAACTTTATATAGTATGCTGTCATGCTGACACTTTTTAAAGTACGTTGTTATTGGATTTAATAATAATTACTAAATAATTAATTAATAAATGCATTAATATATTATAAAAAAAAATCTCAAACAAACTATTATGTTTATAATAAAAGTATACATTTATTATTTTTTTTGATTGAAATGTGATAAAAAAAATCATTGAGTTGTTGATGATGAAAATTAACTTGCGAAAGCATAGTTTGGTGTCCTATCTAAATTATCTTAAATAATTGTATACTTCAAATATATTTGATTTAAGTATAAATGTATAATATTATAATTATTGTCATATATTATTACCTATCAAAGTATTTTTGCAAAAGTTTTTTAAAAAATATGTAACTTGGTGGTAGTTGGAATATTTAATTGTTTGTTATTTATTTAGTAGTAAGTATAGTTAATTATTGATTATAATTGTATTTTTATCTAAAACAATAATATAATGTAATTTAATAATCTGTAGCCAATTAGTATAAAAGATTGGTTAATTTAATGGGCTACTAAAATACTAAATAGGTACCTAAAGGAACCAAAAGCTTACTATTGATTAATTTTTTTTAGTGATTGTTTATACATCCTGGCATATAAATTCTAGTATAAATGTTCCTTTTTTGTATACATTGTACGTTGCATAAATATAAAAATAAGATTGTAATTTTGATTTAATTTTCTCAAGCTGTAATTTTCCTGTTTGCTTGTAATATATTTTGTTTGCTTTGTATTATTGTCACTATGTTTGTATATAGTCGTTGAATGATAAAGAACGGTGTAAAACACAACTTCATTAGTTCAAAATATTTAATGTTTTGGGGCAAATATTTATTATGAGTACATGTTAGTCGATTCTGTTGTTTTCACATAGTGTATGATACATATTCAATTAATTTAACTATAGACTTCTTATAAATATAAGTCTACAGTTTTATGGATTAAACATAAAGTTGGATGCAAAAAATATTTGTGGCGTTGATTTCATGCATCACCCATCTCTGCTTGAAAATAATATTGTGTCAATTTGATAGTTTGTTCCTCTACCCCATAAATAGCTATGCTGGAATATTATTATATTTCATACAAATCATATTAAATATTTAACTATTTAGAGCCAATATTCATCCCAAGTAGAAAAAAAATGCTGGAAAAAGTGACGCTGTAGCGTACAGCCTGTCATCAAATGTATTATTATACAGTATGTTAAAAGTAAATTATAATATTATATAAAGTTTTGGTGATAATATAATTTTTTGGGGAAAATAGTTTTTTTCTTTTTTAAATTATATGTTTCTATGTAAAATTACATCAATGCAAAAACAAGTTTAAAAAAATATATATTTTACTGGCTTAGCGAGATTTTTCATTATATAATACTGAATCTTAAAAATCTTATTCATATATTCAATTTTAATTTGAGAACATAAAAACATAATACCTTAATTATCTTAATACTATTTGGTAGTATACTACTATAATATCTGTAAATACTTATTATCTTTAAAATGGTACTTTAATCGTAAATATCATGATTTCATTACAATTTACAGAATTTACGCTAGCTAACTATTTAAAACTCTTGTTATGATATTGATTATTTCAGCATATAAATATTTATATTATTTGTGAATTTAATTTTAAACTTGTTGGCTTTAAAGTATTATTACCTACATATTTCTATGTTGAATAAAATTACAAATATTTCTTTCTTATACAAAGTAAGAATAGCTAAAATGTGCAACATCTATTGATTAATAGGTAATAAAATAAAATAGTTAGTAATTTTATAAGTTTTATTATCATAAATATTTCAAATTCAATTTTTTTAAATTTATATAATATATTATAATATTGGATGAGATTGAAAATATTATTTCTATCACACCTAATTTGTTGTTATCAGTGCCCAGAGGACAGAGTTAAACTATTACAATATTTAGTCATTCAGATATTATTTAAGTAGGTATGTATTTTTATAAAATATTTTTTTAGTGTTTTTTAATAAATACTGTTTTCAGTTCTTTTAATTATTGCTATAACTTTACAAGCATATGAGAAATATTGGTATTCTTGTTTAGGTACGTACATGTTTTTTTAAGAAGTACATGAAAATATTTTTTATGTACTTATAATATATAAGTTGATAGATGAAATTAATGTACTATTAATTGTATAAACAGTTCATTGTTTAATATAGTTAAATAGTTAAGTATAAATTACAATATAAATTTATTTTTCAATATGTGTACGGTACACCTAATTGAATGATTACCTATTATTTATCAACGAGCCTGGAGAATTAATGTAATTTATCACTTTTGATTTTGAAAAAGTATATATTTTTTAATATTTATTGGTATATTTATAATTCTTACAATTATTAACTATCCAATATCTCAGGACATACTAATATTATCTATCCGTGCAAATAAATTGTTTAACAAAAAGATACATTTTGGTCGATCTGTTAATAATAATAATGTTAGAGTATTATTTTTTTTAATAGTTTTAAAATATGCCAATATTCCATGTTTATAAGATAATATAAATTGTATTTACAACATTAATATATTAATAATAAATATAAAAGTATTTAGGTATTATCAAAAGTATATAACTGCATATTGGCTTTGATAATAACATTTTTATTAAATATTTGAAATGTAATATCATATAATATATTATTTTTGCTCTAAAATGTAGTTATTTATTTGTTTGTTCAACTATTTTAGATTTATTAAACTTAGGCACTGAACAATTATGTTGAGTTCTACTAAATACAACGTTGATACTGAAAAATGGCAAGAATTTGTATTGGATGAAATTCAATTTGACCATGAAAAGTGAGTTTTAAAACGTCATTTTTATTTCAATAATTTCATTATATTTTGTTTAAATTTTAGTTGTTCAGGCAATGAATTACCTCTTTCATCAATAGGGACTACTTGTAAAATTGATACTAAAAAATGGCAAGATATTATATTGGATAATATTCAATCTAACACGGAAAAGTACATATAAAATCAATTAAGATCAAACATTTTATTTTAAATGTTTTTTTCAATTATAAATTATTATATTGTTTAAATTTTAGAGACTCAAAATATGAGTTGCCATTTTCATCAATATCCACAGTTAATGTTGACCACAGAAATGCAAAATATCAAGATATTGATTTGGATGATATTGAATCTGACATAGAAAAGTAAGTTTAATGTCATATTTTAATTTTTATTATAATAATTATTTGTATTTATAATTTAGTTATTCAGATAATGAGCTACCTCTTTCATCAATAGCAAATGTATTGCTTCCAATTGATAGCTGTAAAGTCGTAGAAAGTAAAGTTGTAAAATCTGATTCAAGTCAAATATCCATCAAAGAACAAAGTAAAATAGATACACCAATTAAGAAGTATGGATGTGATATTTGTGGAAAAATATATCTTACGCGTACTTCAATTATTGAACATTTTAGAACTAGTTTATGTTTTCCAGGAAGTCTTTTTGATCTCGAACACAACAACCCTACTTATAATGTTTGCAACAATTCTGAAAATGTAATATCATACATCAATATAAGTAATTTAAAAACTAATAATACAAAAGATATGACCAACAAGTGCAGAATTTGTCAAAGTGTAATTAGAAATGGCAAATTTATAAAAAGGCTTAATATATTTCATACTAAAGGAAATAACTTATGTAATATATGTTCAGTATTAAATAGTATTGCATGTGGAAATAATCACCACCTTAAAGAAAAGTATACATGGAAATGTAAAACTTGTGGGCAGTCATTTACTAAATTATCTGTTTTAAAAGCTCACATATGCATTTTTCCAAAGAATAATAAATTGAACACCCTGGAAAAACATAAAACTATTACATTGCAATGCGATATATGTTATAAACAATTCTTTAAACAGTCTTCTTTAAAAGATCATAAAAGAATACACAATTTAAGATGTATTAACCAATACAATATTCGTTTAAAATACTTAAATTATAGTGTATTGAGGCATACAAAAAGAGTCCGCAGTTCATCTCAAAATTATGAATGTTCAAGATGTTCAAAAGTATTTCATAAACGTTCAGAAATAGTATCTCATATTTTTGAAAACCATCAAGAAGATTATTCCAAATATAGTTGTGACGATTGTACAAATTTATGTGATTCTTCACGGGACTATATTTTACGTTTAGGAAAAAACCATTTCAAATGTGATGTATGTCCCCAATCATTCACTACATCTTATAGACTACAACAGCATTACGGATGGCATCTTGGTATCGATAATTTTAAATGTGAATTCTGTCCTAAGACATTTTCGAAATGTTCTCTTTATTTATCTCATGAAAGAATTCACACTGGTGAAAGACCATTCAGGTGTAATTTTTGTGGAAAATGGTTTCCAGAATCATCAAATTTAAATATTCATTTAAAACCCTATTGTCAAAAATCTTATACTCAGATGTCATCATTATTATCCCATAAAAGAATACATGCTAAAGAAAAACATCTAGAAAATAAGAGTTATAATCAGCTGTCTTCTATGGAAGTACGCACAAGACGACAATGTACTAGAAGAAAGCAGTTTAAGTGTAACGTATGTGCCAAATCATTTTTTCATTCATGGTCATTAAATGCTCATCTAAAAACACATCAAAATAACAAGAATGTGAAAAAATCATCCTTAAACAAACACAAGAGACCACAAAAAAATGCTATATGCATTAAATGTGATTTATGCCAAGAACTATTCTATGACAAGAATAATTTAATCGCTCATAGATGCAATTCATCTACTTGTACTTGTTGTCTAAAAGTATTTGATAATGTTTCTTCACTTAAAAGACACTACAGGTACATGCATCAAAAAAATAATAAACTGTATGACTGTGATATCTGTAATATATCATTCATGTGTTCAACTAGTCTTAATGAACATAGAAAAAATCATACTCCATTTGAAAAAAACACCCCTCTTAAACTCAATTCCAACAATGAAATAAATACAGTAAACGAAGAAATGTACTTAAATGAAGAATATAAATGTGATCTTTGTATGAAAAGTTTTTTCAATCAAGCACAAATATTTGCTCATATTCTAGAAACTCATTATTAGGTTTATTAGGTTAAATATTAAGTATATGTGTATATAAATGAAAATGTAAAAGAAATTAAGCTTTGATCATGTATTCAAGTGTCATATTAAATTAGGATTTACGAAGGCACACAATCTTTTTACTGTCTATTTGTAATAATAATGCTATTAAAATTTAGTTTTTGTATGTATTATACAGTTTGAAATTAAAAAATCTATAGAATAGAATTAAAATATAAGATATTCATTTCTTTTTGATATTATGTTATTATGAATTTTTACATTATAATTTGCTTGCTTTTTAAAGTATTAAATAGAATAATCAAATTCATTCTCACTAATTAAATATCAATGTATTGTAATAAACTGGTAAAAACAATTTCACATTTTGTATAATAAAAAATATATATATTCAAAGGTTAAAGTTAAGTTACCTATCCAATTAAAATATTTTTCTTACAGTATCAGATTTTAACATGGAGTATACCTGTCCACTTCTAAATATAAATTGACTAAGTGACTGTATTGTAATATTTTGTTGATAAAGAATTGATGCTTTTATCGACGAGAAGGAAGAAAGACTAAATTTAATAATATATTAAATTGATTGTATTTAAAGTAAAATATAATATATGCTGTAATTATTTTATATTTTGACCCAACTGTTTTAAGGGATTCAATATATATGTTTAAAAAAGGGTTTAAGTGGGAAAAAATTTCAGAGGGGACTAATGTTTCCATATAGTTTTAAGTGTTTCATATATAATCTTATGTATAAAATCCTAATTTGTTAAAGGGGACGCTTTTTAACCGCCGTCAGAGGTAGGGGACTGAGTCCTCCTGCATCCTCCGCCCACTTTAACTTCTGTGTTTGAACAAAAAAAAATTATCAGTAATCATCACTAATTGTATATGAAATTTTCAATTTTATGTATATTATTATTTTATAGATTGTAATAACTTATTATATATACCTACATTATTACTACTGAACAATCATAAATATCAGTAAAACAATGCAATCTATAAATTAATTATGTATCAATAGAATGCTTCAAACCACAATGTAATAATAAATTTCCATCAGAGAAACAAACAATCTCCACAGTTGAGTTAATTAGGTACAATAATGAATGATCCATTGTTACACACTTATCAGTCGTTATAAACATGTTACCATGTAGTTCCTACACGGGTGCATCCTCCTATAGGCTGGCAGATATCGTTGAATACCAAAATATAGAAGTTTATTGAAATTGAATAAGCCAGACATAATTTATTTTTTATTTAAGATTTCACACTAGGTTTCTACTGAATACACTTATATAGATTTGTTGTCCTGTTTTTTTATTTATTTGTCTTGCATCGTTCTTATCCGAGTTACCATAAATATATCAAACACAATTGAAATTATCCTGAATGGGCTATTTAAATTTCTATTGTAAACCATTTGATTGTACTGGATACTGGATAGTGACAACAAATAAGCATCTTACGAGTATTTTATTGATAACTAATTAGTAACATATAAAAATAAATTTAATATTTTACACATTACAGCCAATAATAATGGTTGTACTTAAAAGTTAATTTTTTTCCTTTTGTTATTATAAAAAAAATAAGCAATGACATCTTGATCATTGGCACACTCGCTTCAATTCAGACTGCATTGAGTGAAAGGACACGTATAGATTTAGTATACTGTGCAGTTAGAATTTCCAATAATAGTCAATATTTAATAAAAATGAGGGCAAATAGGTGCAATAAAAATGCGTGACTTGATATTTGTAAGTTGCTAAAAGAACAAGTTATGAATTATGAGGAACCCTATTGTAGGTATTCCATTTTCAAGGTTTAGATCAAGAATATTTTTTTATCATCATTTATAGAAAACAAATTCGATAATTTCAAATGTCTTACAAATACTAAAAAAAGAAAAATATTTTGTTTATTTATTGAAACTTGAAAGTAAATTAATCGAATATAAAGTTTTGGTAAATATGTCAATTCTCTATAGGGTTATTCTTTAAAGAACTATAACAAAAATCAAATTGAAAACCGCTGCTCAGTAAATATTGTAATATTTCTGATTCTTTAGTAGATTATTGTCACATCATCAACCTATTTTATATCTACCTTTTTAAAATTAAATAGGTACACTCAAACAAAAAATATAATGTGTACTTACTATTTGTGTGGGTCACTAAATATGGAAGTATTAAATTTGAATTTTATAATACAAAATCACTGTTTAAGAAAAACTAAAGAATTCTGAGCAAAAACTGTCAGTCAGACTTTACTAAAATCGTTATTCTCCATTTAAATATCCAATTAAGTAGGTACTTAAAATTTGAAGTTAAAATATAGGTGTATAAAAAAATCTGTATTTATACATTTATCGTTTAACTACTAGAAGCATTGTTTTAATTTGTCTATTCTTATAATAGAAGAATACTTTAAAGTATCATATTCATTTTATTTTTTAATTACAACGAAATAAGAAAATCGTTTGATCAAAAATCTGGTGAATATCCATTATCCAATGTCATAACAATTTAAACTTAATAGGTACACTCATAAAAAAATGTATATGACCTTCCGGTATACGTGTACTTTTTATTTTTGTTGAAGTTAAAAAAAACTTATGAAAAAACCAATATTAAATTTTAAAATTTAACTCAAAATAATTTGCAAATTTATGTTATTTTGTTGAGTAAAAATATTTTAAAAATTAATTTGGATGGAAACTGGAAATATAAAAAACATGTTCACATAAACATTTGATGAAAACTTAAAGTATCTACAGTTATTTGTTTTTTAGTTATACTAAATAAACAAAATACATGTTGTTAAAAACTGGTTTTGCGTATATATTCTCATTCTTTCATGTTGCTGCTACTAGATTTACTTTCCTAACGGACAAGATGCTGAAGACCGAAGTAGAATATCGAAGCATCTATACTGTCCTAAAGGGTGATGAAAAAACACATCATTGTAAAATCAATACATTCATATGAGCCCATTGCTTTCCTCAGATTCTAAAATGCACTTTTAAGTATTTTAAAACTTTAATTAACAAAAGAGAATATTGAGCATATAAATTTAATACAAACATATTGGAATAGTCCGAATTCCTAATTCCCAACTTATGTTTCAATGACTATTCCTATGCTTTTCTAGTTACAAGGATTAGTTGGTTAGCTTTTCCCAAAACACGAACCTGGTTGACGGTTGTTGGACCAATAAGTAGGTAAATACAGTTATATTTACAGGTCTTAGAAACTTGCAGCTATAAACTCATAAACTAACGCTGTATACCTAAGTATACAAGGCCCAAAGGTTTATTAAATATTTAAAATAGTAATATTTTACAGTACCTTCAAGCATTACCTGTGAGTAACCCTAGTTCTCGAGGTTAGCATATTGATGATTGCAGAGTAGTTAGGTACCTAGGAGTATGAGTTGAGAAACAACTAAATTATCCATTATGATTTATCTATAACTTATAAGGTAGCCGGTAGGTTATTATACCTATAGTAAATCAAATTAATTTTAATTAAAATATGTGGACGACCCAGTCTCCACTCAATAATTCAAAACCAGACTACTGGCAACTGGTACTCAACATGTTTGTGTTCGGTTGGCCTAAAGAAATTCACTATGTATTATTACATAAGCGACAAGTCAGTTATCCGCAAATCGTTCGTGTTATTTATTATAACACATTTTGGATTTACATATATGTATAATGTAAATATGATATTTTGACTTGGCATTTATAGGTATACAAGCTATTACATTATTATTTCAGGTTTATTTTTCTAAAATCAAGTTAGAATACGATATTAAATGGAGTTTGAGTATGTGAATAACAGATTTTGCGTAAACATGTGGTGTACCAGTACCTAAAACTAAAATAAATCAAAATTGTCCCAAATCAATGATAAATAATCATTTCTAAAAATTTTGTAAAATATACGCTATGTCCTAACAAAGTATCGCACGACTTAAGAAAACTAGTTTTTTAAACAATATTTCAAATTGTTTTATGGCTAAGCATATTTTATTCACATATACCTCTTAAATACATGTATGTAGTATATAAAAAAAATGTTATACAATATTATATAAGTTTTTAACACCAATGTATAATTTATTTTATGTCCATAATTATCAAAAATCATAATAGTTTTTTTATTTCTAGGTAATTTCAATGTCTGCAAAAATGTAACCTAGTGCAACAAACTACCTATATTACCAATTCTAACATCCTCAAAACAACAATATTAAGCTAGTAATTTACATCGCTTTAGAAAAAATTTTTAACTTCTCAAAAAATAACACTCAAACATACAATAATAATAAAAATAATATATATTCAAAGAATAACATACAATTATTGTAAAAGAAAAATTTTTTACTAATTTTAAGTTATACAAATGATGTGAAGGTAAAATATGTGTATAGGTATGATTTACAAATTAAAAAAAATAATGTTAATTAGAATTAAGGAATAATTAATTTGATGTATTCAGAATCACTATTACATTTTATCAAAATGTGTTACAAAAATAAAAATGTTTTATGGAGCCTGATTTAAAGGCTTTTGTGTCATTACTATTAACTAAAAAATATTGGAAACCATTAAAAAAAAAGAATATATTTAAGATAGTTTACCAAATACAAGTTTAATCCATACATCACATGTTTTCAGTTCTAATACGCATATTTTTTTCCCTAACTCCAGCAATGTTTTCAAACATCATGGTTGATTGTCACTTGCCAGTCATGTATTTCTTGTGTTAAACAAGACTCACGTGAGTCTTTAAATGTTTAAGTAAAGAAAATGAGTATTCAACCAAAACAATAAAATTAGAACATGGCATCAACAGCATTTTTTTAATTTTTTTTAGAGTATTTAGGAAACAACTTTGTTTTGTATATCAGACCTTATTAGATGTGCTATACTGTTATCAGAATCATAATGAATACGCTCAAAACACGGTTCAAGTTCCCTTCCCTATATTCAAGCTGTGTAACACAAAAACAACAACAACAATGCAAATGATGATTGCAACCGACAATAATCTACAGCCAATCACAGAACATCGGGTGGTAGCCCTCAGAAAATTATTTGAATACGCCAGCGCATTTACTTTTTTCTTCTAAAAACTGTATATTATCATTGATACTAACTTAGTTAATAGTTTTTAATGACAACATTAAAAAGAGATTAGATTTAATTTAGAAATCTTCTGAAGATGAACTTATTTTTAATAGCCTGTTTTCATCAACAAAATGTTGAATACAAAATAGATAAGGTTGCTAAAATCTAATATATGTTGATGAAAACAGGCTATTAAAAATGTCAATAATCTTTTCAGGAAACCCCAAAAATGACTATTTCAAGTTTAAATGTTAACAAACATTAAACAGTATTAAACTTGTCACAAGCAAAGGGTATACTTTTCCAAGTAACTAAATTAGCGTCCACCCTCGGATTAATTAACTGCTAAGCTGATATAACAATATTTTTTAGCTAAAATACCATTCATACACTTAAATAAATCCAACTATCAAAAAACAACAGACTAAAAAAATTAAAGAATTAAAATTCATTATAAATAGTAATATTTATTATAATTAAATTTTTGTAAATTTATAATACAATTACAAAGTTGAAATCATAAAAAAAGTCAAAAATGTAAAGATTTAAGTTACAAACTAAAGAACTTACTTTTTCTTATTAAACTTTTTATTTTTCTGTACTTTGCCACCTTTAAATTTTGAACCATTTTTACCTTTTCCATTTTTGAAACCACCCTTAGCTTTAGGCTTAGGCTTTTCTTCTTCGCTTTCTTCTTCATCATCATCTACTTCTAGACCTGCAGTAGTTTCATCATCATCATCGTCTTCGTCTACCTCAAGACCATCAGTTTCATCATCATCATCATCATCCTCGTCATCCATTACTTCATCATTAGAAGCTTCTTTTTTAGATTTTGGAGTCTTGGAATCTGGTTTTTTAGCCCTAACTTTATTGTCTTTAATTATACTATCTACGTTACCACCAACAGCTTTGAATTCACTGATTAATTTTTCATAAACTCCATCCAATACTTCATCACTAGTATCCTTAAATTTGGAAAATCCTTTAGTAATCATATTCTGTAAAAATATCAAAAATATTATTAGAAAAACACTTAATGTCCATAAAAAATTAAATATAGTCTTACTTTCAGTTTTATACTCTTTTGAGGAATAGAAGATTTATTTTTATAATCTCCTAATAGCTTAGCAACACTACTCTCTTCCTCAGAAAGATTAGTCATATTTGAAACATTTTGAATAGCTTTAGACCATAACTCCTGTAGTGCCAATTTTTCAGGATTAGGAGGCGTTTCTACTTTAATTTTTTCTCCTTCTTTTTTCAATACGGTTGGCTTGACAATATCTTTTTGTTTTTCTTTTCTAACTTGTACACCACCTTTAGCTTGTTTCTTCGGAGACTTATTTCTATATATAAAAAATCAAAATACATAATTATTAATAATATTGAATAGTTTTAATTTTAAAGAATTATCAGATATTTCATTGAATTCAGGGAAAATAAAACATAAGAAATAAATTATACTTAATTTGATTTAAAATGCTTTACTAAAATTCAAATTTATGAAAAATAAAATAAATAATTGTGTACAAGACATACTCATACCATAATTTGTTTAAATTATGAATACTTTCAAATACTAATTTTTGAAATTTTGAAGCCTAGTTAAAGACGATATTTTCTAATACCTACTTTAGATTACTCTAGACTTGATATGACATTTAAATAGTATCCAGGGCATTGGTGATATTAATATTAGTTTTTCAAATGAGTAGCTACAAGTTTTGTGAACAAGAAGATTGTTTTGAAAATGTGGCGTATGTAATTGAGATTTGAACAAAATGTTTTTGAGTTATTCTACTTTAAATACTTTTTAAATGGCTACTCCGGAATTATAATTTTTAATTAAGTATATGTAATATAAAATATTAGTTAATAATTACTACTTAGGAGATTTTTTAATATTACAAAATGGTTATAGACTAATATTGCAGACAATGATTTTTAAAGCAAAAGTTAGTGTAAATATTCTTTTAGTACATCATAAATATTCATAGGATTTAAAGCATGGTAACTCAGAAATTGTTTGAAATCTGAGTATTTGAAAATATAGTCTTTACCTGCCTACACTTACAAATTCCAAAAACTAAAATTTGAATATATACATGATATAAATATAAAAACGGGATAAGCTTAAAAATCACTCTGTATATATCCCTTAAATTATATGTTTAATGTTTGATTTGTTTATGGGCATGGAGGTGTATTCAACAAGCCATTTTGGTTTCAACTTTCAAAAGCATCGAATTTAGAAATTAGTATGTGTGATATTAAAAATTGTGTTTCAACATTATAATTTATTTATATTGTGCATTGTGTACTTTATTAGTTTATTTTTGATGTGTAGGTACAGTATAGTGGGGTTAAGACTCATTGAACATGGTTTTTATTAACAACATTTGTAATGTTTTAAGCATGTTCACTCATTATGAAATTAGTTTTTATTTTGACAAGCCTGTAGTGTATATTTATAACAAATATTATGTATTATACTAAGTAGAATCATCAATTCTCTACAATAATCTATTCAGGATTAGTGTATACAGGCATACAGCTCAGCCAACAAAAACTGGTCGTGTCGGTATACGGGTATAAGTGGGGACCTATAGACACGTGATGGTCAACAATTAACGTTCATTGGCAAAGTCTAGTAGTTGCCTAGTGGTCCTACGGGTTTGGCGGCTCAGTCTGCATACCCTAGACTTGTATACACTTAACCTGTATAGAATCAAGTAATATTATTTATTAGTCTCCGTACGCTATTTCTCACTGATCTATTTGGTTTTTTAATGCTGATCCAACAGACAATATAAATATTTTACAATTCACAAAATTGATATAAAAAATTAAGCTTTTTACAAAGCTATTTATTTATAAAAAAATAGTATAACAAATCATCTAAACGTTTTTTTACTTGACACAATATTTTTAGGTATTTATCTTAAAATCCAACCAATACTCAGCACTATAACAAAATACTTAAATGTTAACATAATTACTTGTTTGCATTCATGGGCTTCTTAGCTGAATTATTAGTCTTTAGCTTCATCTAGAACATAAAAGATATGCAATAATTTAAAAGCCACAAAAATCAATGTTACTATAGAACATTATATTAATAGATACTATTTGATTTTGTTTATAAATGATATTATATAATAAATAATATACATTTTGTAAATAATATAACATGTGTAACTATAAAAGCAAAACAAAATGTAATAAAAATAAGCAATTCATTTTAAAAATTATTTAACTTCAAATAATTATTTAAAACGCATAACATTTGTTTCCACATTTTGAATTAGAAATCATATGGATTAAGGTTCATATTAAGTATTCTAATATTAAGTAACATGGTGATAAATACGAATTTTAAATTACAAATTATACATTAATATATTACCTTTAATAGTAGTTAATAAATCGGAAAAGGTAAATATTATTAAAAGAATCAGTATAATAATCGGAAGAAAATAATCTAAAACTTATGAATTAGTAGTATTGAGTAAGAAGCAGTAAGCCGAACCACACCAACAACACGGCAACACACAGAAATTTCAAATGAAGTATAAACACATTTACTTAGAACACGATATAAGTATTGATTATTTTAGGTTATAATTACAGAGTATAGACGCACCATGCAGCGAAAACTGAAAAATTCATATGAATGGAAGAAAAACTACGAACATGCTTGATTTCACTCGGCGCGTACACAGAAATCTTTGCAGGGTGTTTTTAAAAATAATTTTCATAACCACTAAAAATTACAAACTACCAAAACGTTTTATAGGTAATATAAAAATTTAAAAATGTGGGCTAGCCTGTTGTACATTAGAAGGGAAATGGTAAATTTATGTTTCCCCGTTAAAAAAACCAGTCTATGGTATAACATTTTATCTGTTGAGTAAAAAAGCTTGAAAATTTAATAGAAGGCTTCCAGGTTATTGTTTCAAAGGCAGATGAAAAAAATTAAAATCCTTAGTCACAGTTTTTATTTATAAGCATTTATGTTCAAATCTTAACAAAATACGGAAAAATCACGAAAATTAGCAAATTATTTTGAGTTGAGAATTCATAAAAATTTTTCTTTTAAATCTAAGATTTAAAATGTATCACTAATACTATGATCTTATAAGTTATAACTATTACGTACTTATTGCAGTATCGTTATTATTATCTTTATTATTATTATTATTGTTTTTGTTTTTAGGATTAAAACCTTAAATTTATATTCATGCTGAAGTACCTCCGATGGGTGGTCTCTTCCCTCAGTCTCTTCTGTCTATTTTATTATATTTTCATCACTTAAGCTTATTGTTCATTAATTGTAACAGATAGCGTAATATAAAATTGTGTTAAAAAAAAAAAAAATCTAAGATTTGAAAATGTAATACAAGATTATCCATAAGTTTGTCTACGTTTATCAAAAAAAAAATGTCTACAAGAAAGTCAAATTAAATTTTTATGAGCATTTGAAATTCATATTTTTACAACATTTGATATTCACTCGATATCTCATGTAACGATTTTCTTATTTTGTTGTAATTAAAAAACGTATCACTGTAGATACTTGAAAATTTCACTAAATGTTTATATTAGCATTTTCTATACACGATCAAATTTTGAAAATAATTTGACTCTTTTTGAGCTGTTTACGGTCATTGTCAGTTTTCAATTTTTTTAGTTTTTTTTCTGTAAATATCAATAAAATTTTATTTGTTGGGTTAAAAAGCGTGAAAATTTAATATAAGGCTCCTGATATATCGTTATAATAGCAGTTGAAAAATATTAAAAATACATGGGCACAATTTTTTTCATAAGCATTTAAGTTCAAATTTATCAAAATTAGAATTTAATAATTATTTTGTAGTAAAAAATTTATAAAATGTTCATCTTTTATAGCTAAGGATTGAAAATTGAAAACAAGGTTCCACGTAAATAGGTTTATATAAATTACTTTATTCACAATAATATCATCAAATATACTTGGTAATATCATAGACTGACTGACCGTTTTCGCTCAGAATCGTTTTTCTTTTACATGATATTATATCATTGAATTCAAATTTAACACCATCCATTACAGTGACCCACTTGTAACTTACTGTACAGCAGAGCGACATCCACTCATCCACCTTTTTTTATTTAAATTTTCACTTATTTTCATAAAACGTAAAATGTCAGTATAATTTATAATCCGTGTTCTTCAGCTTATATAAAATTTACGATTATAGTGAGTTTAAATCTGTTTGCTATCCCCACGTCATAATATTTTAAATTTAAAATTATACTGAAATTGTATGATTATTAGATATAATTGAAATTTTAAATTAAAAAAAGGTGGGAAAGTGGGTGTCGCTCTGCTGTACAATATTAGTGGGTATTATAAGTGGGTCGCTGAAATGGATGGTGTTAAATTTAAATTCAATGATATAATATTATTGCATAAGAAAATTATATAGGTGGAGATCAGAGAGCCTCCCCCAAAGTCAGTCCAGCTCTCTCCTTTTTAGCTATGTGGGATCAAAGGTCCCATCCTAACATTGATGTTAATAATGTTAGCCTCCTTAAAATTTTAATGGATTTTCGCCAATGAAGAAAAACTATTCTGAGCGGAGACGGTATTTCAGTCTACATATATATAGGTATTAGATTCTGAGCGAAGCGATGAATGTATTGATTTTACAATGATGTTTGTTTTTTTTTTATTTTATTTTTTTGTGTCTGTCATCAGCTTTTAGGACAGTAAAAATGCTTAGATTTTCTTCAACAGTATATTTTCTGATAGGAAAGTGAGGTTATATATAAAATACTTTATTCACAATAATATTATCAAATTGGAAAACAAAAGCAGCTGACAGAGAGTCGTGGAGGATTGGTTGTTTGACGGGATGGTCCTAGTGGCCGATAATACCCAAGAAGAAGAAGAAGAAGAATATCATAGGCTGACTGACCGTTTTCGCTCAGAATCGTTTTTCTTATACAATGATATTATATCATTGAATTAAAATTTAACACCATCCATTACAGTGCCCACTTGTAACCTACTGTACAGCAGAGCAACATCCACTTACCCACCTTTTTATAGTTAGTAATTCCAATTCAATATCCATTACATTGTCACTGACAATTTGTCAGTGAAAGCATTGTCATTATTAATATTAGTATAATTTTCTACTCCAATTTCTATATGACCATATTAGATTTGTGCATACTACTAGGAAAATTTAAATTATCAAAGTTATAATTTTTTTTATTATTTAACGTTGCACATTCAGTCTCCATTGTGTCCATATCCATTTTAATAAATTATATGCAGAAACGTATATGGTCAAAATTATTTCCTACAGCCAAAGTTCCTATTTCAATTCGATCATTGTCTGTCAAGTTAGGAAGATTATTAACAGTGTCTCCAAATAAACGTACTGCACATACAGTGGTGGATTGGCTATTTTTTTCGGCCGGGAATTTGAATCAAACCGGTCTCTTTTAACCCCCAAGACAGAATTTTTTTGTCTTTTAACAATTACAATTAGGTGTTCTTTAATTTACAATTTCATCATTTGTTTTGTCCCTCCTCTAAATTAGCTAATTTAATAACTATATAATAGCCTTGGGTTAGTCAGATAAGGTTAAACTGTTCCGAACTTGAACTTGAAGTTAAAACATAATACATTTTTCAATATTTACAGAAAATATCCTTAAATATTTTGAAACGATTATAAACATAAAAATGTTTTGTATTGTGTTTAAAAGTTCATTACATTTTCTAAACCTTTTATGGAAATATATTTTATTATATTTCTTGTCTTAATTTGACTATATTCTATTATATTGTCTTTACTGAATAATAACACAATTTGATACACAGATCACAATCATTAAGGCTGTTGGAAACGGGTCGTTTCTTCATGCATTTAAACCAATAAGCGGAAAAATTATACTTCCAGAAGTCTAATTTCAATTTTGAAAAAAAATATTTGAATTTTTATTTTATTTTCTAGGTTGTGTAGGAAATGGATTTTTTATTTTCACTAAAGTAAAGGTGAATTTTAATAATAAAAAAAAAGAAAATTAATTTGGTACTATACTAGCTAAGCAATACAAAAATTCAAAAATGCGTTTCCTATATAACTGAGAAAAGAAAATAAGGAATTAAAATATGTTTTCATAGTTAAAATCGGAATTTTTCTTCCCTTTTTTTGGGACTTTCATGTTGAAAGTTTTTTAATCCCAAAATATATAGTGACGTTTGACTCCACGTATGTAAGTACGTGATGGATTTCTAAGAATCTTAGCATAAAGTGTTCGGGGAACTTGCGCACATTAATAATCACTATACACACATCACTCAATGAATAAATGGAAATAGAATATTTCCTAAATCCAAATCATTTAAATGCAGGTTCGCTTTCAACCGGCCTTAATTACCTATCGCCTATCGGCTATAATTATAATGAATCACGGACATTTCCCCCCCCCCCCCAATATATTTTTTAAAGTTTACTATTTAATAATATAATATTATTAGTTAGTATGAAATTAATTTATGTCTATTGTTTCATAAATATAATAAATTATAGATGTATATTTTTGATCAACTGAACTACTTGAATCAAATTCACAAGCAATTATTAAATTGTTAAATATTCAAATTGGTACAGTTCTAACAAAAAATAAATAAATAAATATTAGCAAAGGATAAAAATATAACTTAAGAAATAACAAAAGAATCAGAATTCAAATGTATCATTTTGATGTCAGAATTTTGAACCATTTTTATTAATTATTAATTATATTTTACTTTATAGGTACCTACTTTTATGGTACCCTTTTATGTAGGTACCTACTTATTTTTTTTTATTTTTACTGTTTCAAGTAAGTAGTTCAGTTGATTAAACATATAGGTACACATTTATAATATATTATATTTATGAAAATAAAAACTATTTTATATATTTTATATTTTATTTAAAAAAAATTTCATAAATAAATAATATTATATATCATTAAAATAATTCAATATTATTAGTTAATAATTAACTTTTAAAAAATGGGGAGGGGGAATGAAAATATATCGTGAGGAAAATGTCCTACTAGACCGAAAACAGTCGGGGGAAAAAGTCCATTTACCAATTATAATATATAGGGTATAGGCTATGGATCTTCTAGGTACTATTATTTTAATATATATTTTTTTTCTACCAACGCATTTGTAATATGCTTATTATTGCATTAATATTTATTAATTTACATGTATTCACTATTATGATCTGAAAACACCAAAATAATATATTTTCTATGTGAATTTTATAAAAAAATATATTTTTATTGTTATTCTATAATTCGGCCCACACATGGACCGGCCCATCGGGAAGATTCTCGATTTCCTGATAGGCCATATCCTGATAGTGCACATATATGCTTGCAAAAGCGACCACGAATATAGATGGAACTTTGGAAAAATGTCCAAGTAGTTTTCAAAAGCGCCGTAAAAGATAAAATAAAAATTAAGGAAAACGAGAATTTTTACGCAAAATCTGTTTTCAAGAATATCGATTTTGGTTTTTGATGCAACTTTTAAACAAATTACCGTAGGCACATGAAATTTTGACTGAATATTTATCTTAGCATTTTCTATCACTATAACAATTTCCAAATATTTTGACTAATTGTGAGCTGTTTACGGACATTTTCAGTTTCCATTTCTCTTAGTTTTTTTTCCATAAATATCAATAAAATTTTATTTGTTGGTTAAAAAAGCTTAAAAATTTAATATGTGGTTGTGACTAAATGTCTAAGTGTCCTAAAAGTTATCCAGCCAGTCTATACAAATTGCAATAAGTGCGATTGTAACGACACTAGAAAAAATAGAATCGCGTATAAAACGGCGTCGCTATAACTACAGAATATAACAATAATAATATAACCCATAATAGAGATAGTCGCGATAACGCACAAGTACCCCTAAAACATTTTATGATTCAATGGTCCCTTAAACAAGATTTACTTGATTTAGTAATTATAGTGGCCCACGATTGGACAATTCAATTTTTAATGAACCATTAAATTGAATAAATTGTCTATGCAAGCCAGCATTAATAATTAAAATAAAAGGTAACATCCAACAGAATATTATACCTACCTAATATAAAAATATTTGATTATATATTATAGACATTATACTATTATAGTAATATAGTATAGGTATGATTATTATTACAGTAAGTATATACTATGTACATAATATAGTATAATAGTGTCTAGTATTATGTATGAGCCTATAGGTATTAAAAAAATCAACTTTTTAAATAGGTTTATCGGTTATCCCTATACCTATTAAATAAAGAACACAATGAAATAGATACCTATATACACCTACCTACCTATACACTTGTTTGTGTTCATTTCACAAAAATACAATACCTACATGTCATTACTTATAAGTTATAATATATGTGGTTAGTAAAAACAAAAATAATTTTTTAACAACAGTGAACTTAAAAAGTTACAAAATATCAGGATAATTGCATCATACGCGTTTCATTCTCTCACGTTATTATAAGCTTATTACCATAGATCAAATAGTAATTTATATAACATATTTTCAGATTGTATTTGTATAGGTATAACTAAAAATATAAAAATATTCATGAGTAAATTACATATAATATAACTAATATAAATTACTTTCTATAATTTATAACAGTAGGTTTATATAATATATATTAATATGACATAGGTACTATTGAAATAATTATGAATTAATTTAAAAGGTAAAAACTAAAAACGTATTAAATTTACATTTTACAAGTATTTACAGTAAATATTTTACTTAGTTTCCAATTTAAATTAATAGTGCAGAACTGCAGACTATATCAAAATAATTCAAGATACTGGACAGAGAGATGAATGTATGATTTTATAATGAAGTATGCCGTTTGTTTTTCTTGTGTCTGTACTCTGTATATACACCATAGAATACCATAGACATAGCCGTCCTAAGAAGAGGGGGGGAATGGGGCAAGGGCCCTAGGGCGTCTAAAGTATTATGAATTTAGGGGGCGTCATAACAATGAATGATAAAAAGAAAAATTTGGTGTTTTCATTTCAGGTATTATTTTTCTTTGTATACTGCAATATCAAAGATGAGTATCTATCAACATTGATTAAATATACAGTTATTAAATATTAAGTATATTAATTAATCAATGCTATCAAATTGTATACTATTAAATATAAAATTATGTAAATAATGTGTTAAATCTTATGCGACATCTTAATGTTAATAACATACCTTCAATAATATACAAATATACATAAGTAATTTATTCAATATTCATATAAAAACAAATAAAAATATTACCTAATACTTATGAGTTGTAAGACTACAATAGTAATTTATTTATATGCAATATATTTTAAATTAGCTGATCCCGTGCACTTTGTTGCCCGTTGATTGTACCAACTCTATGTGACTCAAACTTTGTTTAATTCTTTATTTAATACTTGGTGTATGGTGTTCAACATTTATCTTAACTCTTCTGTTGCCCGGAATAAAAATTCTGGTTCGCAGCAGTATATTATCAGATAGGCAATCTTCATGTGGTAGATCGCGGACCCCATGCTATTTTACGTAAGTGGTAAGTGTATGATTTAACTCTAAAGTATTAAAGTTACCTAGGTATACCAATTTGTCGTTTTACTTAATTCCACCTAACGAGGATTAATATAATCAATTGATACAAAATCCTAACCTGACCTAACCATACTAAAATCCGATGAACTAAAAAAAAAACAAATTTAACCCTTTTTAATTTAGCCCATCTTCTTCCCAGAGATCTAATCTACCCACAAACATTCATTTTTAAATAAAAAATAATAATACAAATCAACAAACGTGCCCGATTAACCAATAGCAACCAATATGTATACAGTATACATATCTGAAACAATAAACTATATTTTCTATTATTTAGTTTACTTTTTCTGGACAGATAGCGCCATTGTTGTATGTTTGACATCCAGATTTCCTACATTTCTGGAGGATTTTCCTAAAATTTTCTTTCATAAGGGTCTCCGTGATACTCTTTCGTTAAAAAAAAAATTAAGAAGATCTGATAAGTAGTTCCAGAGTTTCGCTTGTAGAGAGATTTACATTTCACATTTGTATAGTTAGATTAAGTAGGTATAACATTAATATCGTATACATACACAAGTACACAACTATAAAAATAGTCATCTGACTATAATTGAATAACAACTTTTTCGTTTTAAATGCTAAAAACGAAATAATATATTAAATTCACGAAAAATAATTTTCTAATAATTGTATAATTTTTATTTCGAAACAAAAATGTTTTTTAGTCTTAATTATTTAAATAGTTTATAGTGCCTTTTCTTACATGGTATGTATTATGTAACAAATATGAATAAAGTTTAATTTTGGATTTGAACGTGGCCCGTGGGAATTACATAGGAGGTTATCAAATATCTGTAGTGCCAAACAAAGCAATATAGGCTAAATATTACGAACTAACAATTACATTAAACGGTCAGGTTATTGTATTAATTGTAAATTTATCATTTGCATGTTTATTAAAAAACATATACCTAGATAATAATTTCATTATTCTTGTCAAGTGCCATTAAGCCGTGAACGTATACCTACAAAATATGTTGTTAATTTTTCTTTCAAAAGTATTGTTTTGTGGGACTTTGTTCATATTATAATTTTTATGGATTCTAAAATAAAAGCGTTTCCCCCCGGTCCAACAGAGTGCGAGCACTGAAAGCGCATGGCTCCACCCCCATGTGCATGTCTATGAGCTGCACATTTATGCACTAACGGAAATTAAAGCTGCAAATTTCAGTAGGAGGGGTGATAAAATGTATCTGATTTGAATGGAGGAATATATCGAAATTTATGTTTCAAAATGGGGAGGTGGGGAGGTTAACCCTTCACGGCGAAATGTCCTAGACCCCCCAAACTATGGCGACATTAAAATAAAAAAAATAAAAAAAAATACATATCATTGTAAAATCAATACATTCATTGTTCCACTCAGAATCTAAAATGATTTTGTAATTAAAAATATATAAAACGTTAAACTTTTATAGCCAAGGATTGAAAATTTAAAACGAGGTTCCACGTAAGTAGATTATTTTGTAAGTAACCAAAAAATCTCAAAAATATAAAAACACAATTTTTCTATAGTTATTTTATGTTCAACTTTGGACGAAATTACATATTAAATAACCAAAAATAACGATTTTAGTTATTTCGTTGTAGTTTTATAATATTAATTCAACTTACTCGCTACCGTATAACTAATAACAATAGGTAGGTTTAAATATAACATAAAATATCCACACTGACAAACCGTCTCCGATAAGAATCGTTTTTCGTATACAATGATATAATTATTATAATATCATTGAATTCAAATTTACCTACCACCCATTATACAGTGACCCACTTGTAACCTACTGTACAGCAGAGTGACATCCACTTACCCACCTTTTTTTTTTAGATATTTACTATAATTTGTAAATGTCAATAAAATTTCGTTGATTCAAAAAGTTTGAAAATATAGTACAAGGTTCCTCATAATTATGTAGATTATATTGTAATGAAAATATGTAAAAATATTTAAACACAGTTTTTTTACAGACATTTTATAAGTTCAAATTTGGACAAAATTAGGTACCTTCTTATTTAAACAAAAGAATAACGATTTTAGTTATTTTCTTGTAATTTAAAAATATTATTCGTTGGTACTTCAAACTTTTAAAGTACCTACGTTATTATATTTTAAACACTAATGACGTTTTAAAATGCAAGAGTTTATGCACAAATTAATTTAACCCATTATACATTTTAAACTAATATAGCAATAATGTCATTAAATACTGGTACCTACTAAATACTAATAGTTATTAATTATTAAATTAATATAATACAAACTGTCATCGCTCAGAATTTTGTGTTCAATGATTCATTATTAAAATCAAATTAACATATACTATATTACATTGACCAATTGACCCACTCGATACCTACTGTATCTACAGCAGAACAGTACCCACTTTCCAACTTTATTTTTCGATATCTACACCTGCTATCTAAAATATAAATATATTCTTTAAAAGAATAAAATGTGTTCATTTAATGTGTTTATGTTTAAATATTGTAGGTAGGTGAATAATTATTCTGCTTTTATGCATTATTATTTATTGTTTTTTTAAATGTTCATGTTTTGTCTAAAATATTGTAATGTATTAGGTATTTACACCTAATAAATGAAAAATAACAAAAAAAAATATGGCCAAATGTATGTTACGGTGTTATAACAGTACCAACAAATTGCCAATAAATTACTGGATAACATCTATAAAAAGCAAGTCGTAAATGAATGTTTTAAAAACCATGAAAATGAATACCAACATTTTAGTGGTTGTGCTTCTAGCATATTTTTTGGCAAGTTTATAAATATATTTTGTTATTTCTATCTAAATTCTCAAATTTTAATCAATGACTTTTTCTAACAAAATAGTTACCTATTTATAATTATTTCTTTTAAGCTCTCTTTCTTATTATATTTATCATTATAGAAGTAAAAATTAAAATTAGCTCAATTCCTTTCAATAAATTTCATATTCATTTTTTTAAACTATTAGGTATTGTTTATTAATCACCTATAATACTTTGTTTAGGATTATTTATCAGCGGCCACCTTTAAACCAGTTAAATCTACATCTTTGAATGGGATAAATACTCCAGATCAATACAAAAACTCTTTAGTTTTCAACCAACCTATTAAAAGTCATGTAAGTGTGTTTTTAAATTTTATGAACGACATAAATAATTTTATACTATTGTACTTTGTATGTATCAATAACTAATACACTTATACCTAATTCAACTTTTTTAAATATTTATATTTAATCTTTCTAGGATCTTAATTTTGGGAATTTCAAAGTAAATCCTACAGTTCTTTATAATGTTCCTGCTCCACCATCACCTCCAGTTCCTCCAAAATCTCCATCACCTCCTTCAGCACATACATTTTTATCAAGTATAAAAGTAAGTCTTAGATACAACTGTTTTATTTTAAATATAGTATTATAATATTTAATTATTATTTATATAATGGGAAATCACCAGCCACCTCAACCATCAAGAGCTTCTGCTCCAACTACAGTACCAACAAATGTAATTAATGACATTTTTAGACAGAATAATTGTATTGTTATTAGAATGTCTTATTAGTTAGTTAATAAATATATGTAAAAAGGAAAATGACAATCATCAAGGATTTGACTCAGTTGAAGAAGGAGATAATTATTATTATGAAGAAGAAGAAGAAGAAGAAGAAGAAGAAGACGACAACGAAGAGGAAGGAGGAGATGAAGAACATTTGGAAAATAGTAAAACTGTGAAAATTCCAACTCAAAGTAAACCAACAATCTCCACAAAAGTTAATAATAGTTCAAACACTTCAAACAAGCTAAGTTCTTCAACTTCTACTAAACCCATAGTACCAGAAAGTGTGAAACAGGTAAGTTTTAGGCAGAGTAATTTTATTTTTTTTCAGAATGTCAAAATTACTCTAATAAATATACCTTAAAAGGAAAATGGCAATCAACAAGGATTCGAAACACTTGAAGGAGATGATGACGAAGAAGAAATAGAAGATGAAGAACCTTTGCAAAATAGTATAATTGTGGCAAGTACATATATTTTTTTTTTTTTTAATCAGAAAAAAAAATTATTTAACAAAATACATATTAAATAAAACATTTGATTGATTTATGTATCTCCTTTAAGCTTTCGCTTGTGTTGGAGATAGAGAGTTATAACATTAAAAAGAATAAATAATTATCAGAAACAAATACAAATAAAGATAAAACATCACAATTTGGTATATAAAAAAAAAAAAAATCATAAGAAGACATTTAACAATTACATTTATCATCTCATTTTTAGATAGTATAATAATTAATAACTCTAATACATGTATTAAAATTTTTCCATGTTTGTAAATAAGCAATCAGATATCAATTTTTTCGTATACTTAGGTGTTACACAAATTATATTTTTTAATTCATTCTTCATGGAGTTGAAGATAGAAGAACCTAGATAGTCCAGAAATCTTTGACCATGAGGTGTTTGTGTAGGCTACAGGAGCATTATATGCTCTGTTTATTCTCTTATCTTCCAAGATATAAACCAAGAATTTATATTTTTAATTACCCATAATATTGCAAATTTTTGGTAAATTAATTTAAAAGGTAAAACGTTTAGCTCTTTTTAGTTATGTACAGTTGACCCTACTAAATCTTTTTTATCCAGACATACTCTTATTATTTTATTTTGCTGAAGCTGTAGCTGTTTGATTACATTAGCAGTTGCACCACCCCAAATCTTTATACCATATTGGAGAACTGCTTGATAAAATGATATGTATACTATTCTGATGAGATGCTTAGGTAAAACTGAATGGAGTTTATAAAATGATGTAATGAAATATGCGAGCGTTTAAGTAAATAATTTATGTGCAGATCCCATCTCAGATGTTTATCAATAGTTATACCTAAATATCTGATACTTTGAACTCTTTGAATTTTTTTACACGTATTATTGATAGAACACTTTTCAGTATTTTCACAAAAGTGAATTTTTAGGTCACTTAGAGGGATTTGAGTACTATTTATAGTGAACGTCATATAAAAGGTCTTACTAGTATTCAATGACAATTTCCTATTTGTTAGACTTCGAACAACTTTATTTAGCCCATTTGTTGCTTTGTCGTGAACAGATTTCCATGTCGAGTCTGAAAAGAGCAAACATGTATCGTCTGCATATGTGATCACCTGGCCATCTATTTTAGTATTGCAAACATTATTAATATATAATATAAAGAGGATTGGTCCAAGCACACTTCCCTGTGGTATACCACAGACAACACTTTTTTTTTCACCTAGTACACCATTTATGTTAACTAATTGTAATCTATTTTCTAGGTAACTAGTAAACCAAAGTAGACTTGTTTGTTATTCCAAAAGTTGGAAGAATTTTATTAATTCAATGTGATTAACTGTATCAAAAGCTTTTTTCAAGTCTAAAAAGATTGCTAATGTTTTATAACCATTGTCTAGAGAATTACTTATAAACTTAGTTACATTATATAATGCATCCTCTGTACTTAGACCTGGTCTAAAACCAAATTGATTATCCATGAGTATGTTGTTAGATTCAAGGTATTTCATTAACCTGTTTTTAATGAATTTTCTAACAGTTTGGCAAAATTAGAGATCATCGATATTGGTCTATAGTTATTTATTTCAGTTCGATTTCCTCCTTTAAATAGTGGAGTAACTACAGCTATCTTAAATTTTTCAGGAAATAAACAGTATTTAATACTTATATTATATATATATATATAGAAGTGGGCCTAGTATAGAATTAATTATGGTTTTTAATAATTTTACAGTTATTTTATCAAATCCGGCTGCTGTATCATCTTTCAGAGTTTTTAAAGTTTGCAAGATATCTGTTTCTGTTATTTTTTCATTAAAAATATTTTTATACGAGTTTCCATTGAGAGAAACGACTTCCTCTGTAGGATTATCTTCTACTATATTATTTTCAGCTAATTTACTGCCTATATCAACGAAAAAAGTGTTGAAAATATTTGCGATTTTTTGCGGTTCGACTGTTGCATTTAACTTTTGTTTATTTATTAGTATTGAATTGATTTCTTTAGACTTATCGACATTTTTATTTGTGATTTCGTTTATTAATTTCCAAGTTAGTTTTAGATTAGATGCAATACTATTAATTTTATTTTGATAAAAATTTATTTTTGTGAGTCTCAATATTTTAGTAAAAGTATTTTTATACTTAGTATAATATAACATTAAAGATGTATTGTTAGGGTGTTTTTTAATTTTTTTGTGTAGAGCATAATAAACCGGCTGTCATCCATTCTTTAATACGTTTATATCTAGAGCCTACATTGTTGGTCGTGGTTGCCAAGCTAATAGCATAATTCAATTTATCATAAAAAATATTACAACTTCTATTTATGTCATTATTACTATACACATTTTCCCATTGTTCATATTTCAATTTAGTGTTCACCTTTTCATGATTAATTATTTCAATTGTATTTTACTATTATTATTGTGTTTAGATTTTACATTTATTGGTATTGCTAATACTGTTAAGAAATAACCCAGCTTCAAAATGATTTATCATACTATTCAATTTAACAAAAATATGATCTAAACAAGAATATCTGAAATGATTTGGTGTTCTGGTATACACATTAATAAAAGATTTAAAATCATATAAAGGCAACATATTTAAATAGTCATTATCAATCGAGTTTATGCCAGCTATATTAATATTTATATCCCCTAATAATGCCATGATGTCATTGCATGTATTTTCATCTGATAAGATTTTATTCAACATAGTCAAAAATTCCTGGATATCATTCGATGGTGATCTATACATACAAAATAAAGTTATAGGATTATTAGCGATATTAATTTTTAACTTAACAATATTAGCTTCATTACAATTAAATTTAAAAAAATGTATACATAAATTTTTTTTATACAAAACAATTATTCCGTCGTTTTGATTTCTCTTAATTTTAGTAAAATAAGTATTATAATCACGTATAGATATATTACAACAGTTAACGTCATGCCAAGTTTCGGTTAGAATTATTATATCTAAAAGCATATTTTTTTATCATTTTCCAAGAAAAGTAATAATTCATCTAAATTAGAATTTACACTTCTTATGTTGCAACACAGAATATTTAGAAACGAACCATTAATAATTTTATGACTGTATATAAAGTCTGTGAAAGAACAAAAATAATTAGTTGTATAATTAGAAAAATTTGAAACATATATACATAGTAAACAAACACTTTCAATGAAATCTAATGATAGTTCATAATAAATTTCAGGCAAGTCAACCTATGCAAACTTCTTCAATTTCTGAACCCACAGTACCAGAAAGTGTGAATCAAGTAAATTTTAGACAGAGCAATTTTATTTTTAATAGACTATCAAAGTTATTAATAAATATATCTTAAAAGGAAAATGACAATCATCAAGGATTCAAAACACTTGAAGGAGATAATTATAAAGAAATATCAGAAGAAATTGAAGATGGTCACAATGTTGAAGAATATTCAGAGGATCCAGATCATAATACTCCAACAGATAACATAACAATTAATGGAGTTCAAGTAAATTTACCCGTACCAACGAATAATCCAATTGTCCCACAATTGTCAGAAGATAAATTGACAGAAAACAATTACAATGAATCTGAATATTCCCTCAATACTGATGAAGACCATTCATCATTTCAAAATACTGATGAGTGGGAACCAAAGTCTTTTAATATTAACAATAATCCCACTGAAATTTCTGAAACTTTAGCCAGAAAAAATGATAATACCAAAGATCGATTAATTAACACAAATGAATTTGAAACAAACTCATACGATAATACACAGATATCTACTGATAAACAAGAAGACATTGCTAAATACCAATTTGAAAATCAATATGTGTCAGAAAATAAAGAACGAATTATCAATGGGTATAAAGCTATGAAGAAAATATTACATATGTTACATGACTATGCAAGCTCGACATTTAATTGGATCATAAACAAAATAAATTACCGAATGGAACAAGTCTCAAG
The DNA here is from genome assembly GCA_008086715.1 of Sitobion miscanthi. NCBI lineage: Eukaryota > Metazoa > Arthropoda > Insecta > Hemiptera > Aphididae > Sitobion > Sitobion miscanthi. The sequence goes on along the minus strand of CM017800.1, from coordinate 8,207,406 downwards.
TTAGGTAAACGGTCACAATATTATCAAATTAATATTAAAATATTCAGTTAAAAAGAGGATAAGTAACAAAGTAAGACAACAATAGGAAAACAATCAACATCAATTAATTTTAGAATTTATTAATAAATATAAAATTTATTATAACCAACATACATGTAAAAGTTATATAATGACTAATAAATAAAGTTTATCAATGCTATAAAATTAAAAATAGATTTTTTAGTGATATAAGAAGTATAACAAAGATTGTTAAATGTATGTTATTCTAATATTTATTCTATAAATTGTTCCAATATCCTATCTGCTTCGCGCCAACCAGTTTCAATTGCTCCGTGTACAGTCGAAAAGTAAGAACTATGTGTTGCTTCACCACCAAACAGCAAAATCTAAAAAAAAATAATCAATAATATGAACTATTTTAAAACAATAATATTTTATGGATCACATACATTTTTTCCATCGGAATTAATTAAAGGTTTTGCTAATTGACTGTTGGCTTTTCCTTCTTTATCGGTGTTCATAGAATGAAAAGAATATGAACCATAGAAGTGACTATTGGAACCCCATTGAGATCTTAAATATTTTCAGCATTGAATATTAAATATAATTATATTACAATAATTATATTACAATAGTAATATAATAACATTCAAAAACAAAAATATTAATTAAAAAGTAACTACAGATGAAATATCATGTTTCATTAGTATTTAATATAATATATTTTTACCTAGTCACTAAATCTGGAAATGGTATAGTGTATGTGTCTCCCAAAAACTTATTCAATAAATACATTAATCCAATTTTTATCTCGTCTAAAGATTTCCGTTCCATGTTTCTTGCAGCAGGACCCACTATCCAACCAAGGAGTGTATTTGGACAGTTATCACAAATATAAAAACCAAATACATCACACAGATAATCCCAACCACGTCTCTGTATTAAAAAATATTTATAAAAATATCAATAATTGTATGAAATGTATAGGATAATATCATATCGAAAACAATAGTAATACATTTATGGGAAGAAAGTTATAAAAACAAACAAGTAATGTTTCAAATATTGTACCCTGCTTCTATTAAATAATTATTATAAGAGTACATTTTTTTTTTTTTTAAGTACATCGATTACATATTTTAGAGTTTTATTAAAAATGCATATTATAAATGTAAGGTTAATGCATGTTTCTGTAAATATTTTATTGTGTATTGTAAATACTATAAACTATATACAACCATTGTAAATATATATACTAAGATCACTGGATCATTTTAATAAAATAAACTTTAAAGATCTTAAAAATAAAATTATTTTCAAATGGAATACAGTTGCCCAAGTTACAGCTATTAAATATTAACCCTTTAAAAAAAGGCAATATCCCAAATCAAGAATGGTAAATCACCAGGATCGGATAACTTACACGGAGAATTTTTCAAATTATAAGATGAGGAAGGTATTACGTGTCTAACTAGAGTATTCAATAATTTATATTATGCTGGAAAATTACCTACACAATGGTTAAAATTACATTTATAGCACTTCATAAAAAACTTAGTGCTAAACATTGTAATAATTTTTGCACTATTAGTCTTATGAACCACTTATCAAAGATCTATTTAAAAATCATACATCAGAGAACTTTTAAAAAACTCAAATGAGTAATATACAATTTGGGTTTAGTTGATACAAGAGAAGCCATCTTTAGCTTACAGGTGTTAATTCAAAGGGCCAGGGATGTCAATCGCGATGTATATGCTTGTTTCATTGACTATCAAAAGGCTTTCGATAGAGTTGAACACGACAAACTTATAAAAATACTAGAAGTGACTGGAATTGACAATCAAGACTTGAGTATAATAAGCAATTTATACTGGAACCAAACTTTTGCTATATGAGTAGAAGCAGAAATGTCAAATGATATTCCATTAAAAAGAGGAGTGAGACAGGGATGCATCTTGTCACAACTTCTGTTTAACTTATATTTGGAATTCATACTTCGTGAAGCCTTGGATGAAGTTAACGAGGGCATAAAAGTGTTATGATACAGTTGTATTCGCGAATAATATGTTAAGCCTCCAAAAAATTGTAGATAGAATAGTGGATATACGAGAAGATTTTGGGTTGTCTCTAAATATAAGCAAAACCAAATATATGGAAATTTCGAAAAAACAAAATTTAAGAGAAAAACTATAAATTAGGGGATAGCAAATAAAAAAGGTTCAAAAGTATAAATATCTCGGTACATGAGTAAGCGAGGACTGGGAACATGGGATGGAAGTTAAATGTTGGATTGAGATGGCCAAAGGTTAGGTTATCTAAATGTCTAAGATAATTAAATGCCATGATTTTTCACTAGGCACTAAGATTAGAATATTAAGATGTTATATCTTTCCTATTTTATTATATGGTGTCGAAACATGGAAATTAACTTAAACATTGAGTAAGAAAATTGAGGCATTGGAAATGTGGCTGTATCGCCGTATCCTAAATATATCACGGACAGATCAAATATCCAACGTGTGCGTACTACAAAAAATGCAAAAGGAAAAAGAATTACTACAGACTATAAAAACACGGAAATTAGAATACCTGGATCACATAATGATAAATAACCATAGATATGGATTGCTGCAACTTATACTTCAAGGAAAAATAGAAGGCAGGAGAAGTGCTGGTATACGAAGGATATCTTGACTAAAAAATCTCGGGAACTGGTTTAGTACAACATCAATTGAATTATTTCGATCATCGTTAGAAAGAGAAGCAATATTCAATATGATTTCCAACATCTGAAACGGATAGGAACTTCAAGAAGAAGAAATATTAACCCTTATAAATGCATATTAATTGCAATGATACCGGAACTAAAATATATTAATATTAAGGTTTGATTTTAATTTAAACTTATGACCGCTGTGCCTATTAATATAAATTTAGTATTACATTTGAAGTGGTTTCACATGTAGCAAATGCAGTGGTCGGGAGAAGTGTGCTAATTGTAACGACACAACAGTACAATATTAATCGCTACAATACACTTAATATAGCAAAACACTATAGCACGCTAGAAATGTACATTAATTGTAGTGAAATGTAGCATTTATTTTGTGGCTACCTACCTACAAACTATTTGGTAACAATTAAAATACTATGATAACTATTTTATTTATTTATAAGTGAATTTTTCGGGTTTAATCTATGATTACACAAAGTCAAATCCCATCCAGTGACCAAATGTCAATTCAGTGCAAACTACATACTACCAATTTTCAATAAAAAAATTAAAAAAAAAAAATATAGCGAAAAAGTACCGCGCTACACTTAAGCAGCAGCGTTAGAAATTTAACAAAAGTAATGATAGGAAGCTACTTTTTTGGGAGGAGTAGTTATAGCGTTAGTGTGCTACAAAAAACTAATACCGTCCCATTCACTGAGAAAATTTTTGAAACGTTTATAAAGTTGATTTAATTGCCACAAACATTTGATCAAAACTTATAATTTAATACAATTGATATTGGGTGGACATACACTACCCTTTTAGTCTGTTTTTTCTCTATATAATAGTGTACAGAGATAATTCTCTGTATCTTAATTTATTTTAGTGCTCTCTATAAATACCTAATAAAAAAGATACTAATAATCTTTAAGTGTTAATACCATTTGTATTACATTATATTAATTAATAATTTGAATTTTTTATCTACGATTTTGTTACTTTATTTATTCTACATAGTATGTACTCTATGCCTTTGGGTATTTTTAATTTAAACAAATAAATAAAATAATATTATTATTTATTAACATTTTTTAATAATACCAAAAAATAAATAAATAAAAAGTGGTATACTTTCATAATAATTACATACTTTATTTTCTTTAATGAATTTTTCACGATCATCATCGGACCATAAAAAACTAAACCCGGTGGTGTCTTTTGACCACCATGAATATGGAAATTTCAAAAATAACTTATCAACAGTTCCAATACCTAAATTCTAAAAACATTTAATATGTATAAGTACATACAATAAGAAATCAAAAAAGGTTTTTCATTACCTGTATAGCTTTTAATTTATATTCAGGAAGTTCGGGTTCAAATAATTCATTGCACACATTTTTTAAGACACCAAGACTCATTGTAGTTAAAATACATTGTGCTTTAAAACGGCTATTATCAGCACATAATACTTCTGCTTGATCACCAGACCAATATATTTTTACAACTTCTTTTCCAAATATTACTTTATCTTTAATATGTAGGTCTTCTACTTCATCATTAAACTTTTCCTAAAATATTAGAAAGAAATCATTAATAAAATTAATGTTTATACAACTAAATAAATTACATTTTTTTAAATGACACATTTAGTCACTTACAATTTTGATACCTAGTTATTGTTATATAATTCAGAAACTGCTCCTAATAAAATAAGAAAATGCCTGAATGCAGAAAAAAGTACTTCAAATACAGAAATTAAATGTTTTAAATAATTTATCCTAATTTTTTTCTTAAAAAATATCCATGAAAAGGTTATAATAATATAACTTAACTATTTGCTATGTTTAGATTCTAAAAAAATATTCCCAAACAATTTTGAGGAAAGTAAAATTTACATACCTGCATTAAATCTATTACAGTTGAATATCCTTTTGATTTCCAACTAATTGCAGGATAACCAGGACAAGATTTGTATGTGTCTATATTAATTGCAGATGCTTCAAACCAACTATCGCTTCCATTATAAGAATTTTGATAATGTTGGCACCAATTAATAAATTGCTTCAGGGGTAGTTCTTCTGTGTCAACTAAGACATTTTCAATTCTATAAGAGATACAAAAATATTTCTATGTTTATATCAAAACAATATTTATAAAATTAATATAATTACCGTTTTTGAAAAAGCTCTCCTAACGACATGAATCGTTCTAAATCATCCTTTGGACTATCATCGAATACAGAATAAGCTACTTTTAAGTAATCACGAAGATGGTTAGATTTTATTTCACTACCTGATGACGTAACAAATGTAGAATTAATAAATTGCTGTATTGTTTCTCTTTTATCAGATACTAAATTTTGAGCTGAAGCCATTTGGAAAACTACATTTCCTTCTTCTCCATGAATCCATTGTGCTCCTAATTCAATGTGCCCATCTAGAAAAGTACAAGAAAAAATACTTATTGATAATATTGAATTAAAAATTAATTATTTATTATCAAAATAATGTATTTAATTTTTAACCAAATATATACTATAACTTGTATAATATACTGATATTTTGGTTGTACTGTATCTGCTGATGTGATCAGAGATTATTATATTTTATAACTTTCATCAAGCATAATTGTATGGTTATGTTAGGTTGGTTCTTTATATATTTTATTTTATTTTGGTTAAACAATTTTTCTCAACAATTAATCTAGACATATTGTTTGTTGCAAAATTAAATTATAAAACAAGGATTGTCAAACACAGAATCTAGAATATGACTGGATATCTTGGGTAAATGAGATTATATAGTGGATTAAAGCATTAAAGAGTATATTAAGGGAATTAACAATCATAACTAAATGATGTTGTTCTATTATTTATGGAAATCGTCAATTAACAATCATCTTTGGTGGTCAGTACAAACATATGAAGGGGATGAAGAAAAACTCATTGATAAATTTACATCTATTATAAAACACATATCAAATGAACGTAGTGTGAGTGGGAAGATAATGGTAAAAAAAAGAGATGCGAACATGAAAAATTAAATGAAAATAAAATACAAAATAAACTGTGGATGGACCCAGAAAGCAAATCACATTACGCTTTGAAAAAAATTATCATGACAAAAGATTTTTTTAAGGATTTGACGCATGCTACTAATTTTGTACATATTGGTAGATTAGAGTCATATCACAATTTACAATTAAAATATATGCCAAAACGTAATCTCTTAAAATACAAAGGTATTATCATTGCTATACTAGATCATAATAACAACGTAAATAAAAAGGAAGTCGGAGAAAAAATAGTTTTTTCTAAACCAGCCAGTAGGTATGTCATAAAAAGAAAATATGAATTAAATAAAAATGATGAGTGGCGTGAAAATATTATGCAAAAAGTCCATGTTCACATAAAAGAAAATAATTCAACAATATCAGAAAAATTCAGTTTACTCGCGATGCCTAACAATATAGTTCCTCAACCAAAACCTAGTTACAAGGATTTAACGAAAACAAATTCACAAAATTCTAAAAATATAAATTAATTGTTATACAAATTTAAATATTTTAATTTTCAAAATATAATATACCATTTTAAATTTGTACTATTTTGTCTATACTAAATGTAAACTGTAAAACTCAAATACTCATTTTAATAATGCATTAATATATTTCAATGATGTTAACTTAATAGTTGTTGTAAGTGTTTATAAAACACCATGTAAATATCTACCGCGTAAAATAATAATAATAAGGCGGCACAAATCTGTGCGCACCAGTGATGTCATGCGTATACGTACGATCACTATTTGACACAGGAGTGATCGTTTTTTTGAAAAGACAAACAATGTAGTTTTCATTTCTAATATTATATTAAGGTATAAAAAAAAATGATTTTTTTTTTTTGCTTCATGGTCGGTCCTTTAATGGAAATAAAAATAGAGCTTTTATAAAATCATGACCAAATTTGTTTAAACTTAATAATTTTTTTTCCAATAAATGATTTGTTACATTTTTAAATTTAAAAAAATTCACCTCGCCAAATTTTGATACTATATATAACTTTGGTTTTATGATCAATTATTAGTTTTGACAAATTTAATTTTAACTTTGTACACAATAAAGTTTAAAATAAATTAGGTTTAATTCATAAAAGTACAATGTTCACTGAATTAATTTTATTCTTTGATTACATATTTGTGTTGTGATTAATTATCATCTTATCTTTGTAGCATCAATGGTAAGTGTGAATTTTATATTACATGTAGTTTTATTAGAATTAAAGCTCTCTATATGTAATATTAATAAATATTCTGTAATACTTCTAAAGAATATGTTCAATATATACTCATTTTAACTATTAAGTTATTAAATATACATATATAATAACAGTCTTGTTAAGTATTTGAATACTTGTATTGTATTTCAAATACTTTTTGACCAATGTATTTTAAATACTTAAAAAATGCTTTTTATTTGTATTTTTATTCTAGAATACTAAATACTTTTTTTCATTCTCGTGGTCTACTCGAAATTCCTGTTACTAATAATTCAGAATGTACTATTTTAAATGTTGATTCTAAAATATTATTTTAAAATGGTTCTAACCTTTGATCATTTATAAATAGGTTTCGCCAAAATACAAGCAGATAACAGAATAGGGGATTGGCTCCTCACTCCCATTATATACCATGGCATACAAGACACTGACCACCACTGATTGGATTGGCATTTATCTTGAATCTTTAAATAGTCTTTCTTATTATTTAATGGGTGGTACTGTGGTAGTAACTTATAATTTGTATATAAGATATTAGTATTAATGTTATTGATCTTTTTTTTTCATATTTATTTTAATTTTTACAATCTGTATTAATTTTTTTTACAATAAGCACAATAGATGGAGAGTTACATGAGAGGGCTTGGTTTGGTCGATTAAAGAAACTATTAAATAATAGTATTTTATGGCGTGGATAGTAGTGGTTTTAGTCGACTAGTCATTAAACTGATTGAATTATTGATTTTAAAATAAAGTATTTTTGTTAGTATTTTGAATACGTATTTTAGATACAAATTACACCAAGTATTTAACTCTGAATACATTTGAAAAGTATTCTTTACAAGACTGTATAATAATTACTTTACTACTGTTAATTAGGTATAAGGTATAATTGGATAATACGTCAATATGGAATTGACAATATTAATAACTACAATGGCTTATAAATTACTATTAATAAAACACAATTATATTTAATATTTTAATCGTGGGGGGTCTACAAGTAAATTTCTGTGAACAGCACTGATTCTAAATAGGTATCTAATATTTTTTTATTTTTTACAAGTTGAATATTAAATAAATGTTAATATTGAGATGTTTAGTTATAAAAATATAATAACCTTTAGCTTTACTATTTGAGATATGACTATAACAGCCAACATAAGTTTTACTATTAAGTGTAAATATAAAGAACTTGTATTCAAAATAATAAAATACAATTATTGAAACTCATATATCTAAAATAGTATTAAATAAATAAAATCAATTGATAACTTCCTTAATTTTAAATTTAATTAAACAAATCATAATTACCACCAAAAGGTAAAGTTTGAATGCGACCACCAATACGGTTTTCTGCTTCCAATATGATAAAATTGTTGAAGTTATTCTTTAGTAGTTTAGTTGCAGCTGCAATTCCTGATACACCTGCTCCTATGATGATTACTGTGTTGTATGATTGAGCCATCTTATGCATACATAAAAAAAAATATATATATTTTCGATATCTTATAAATAATATAAAATAACTAAAAATGTAGAATAAAATGTAATATTGTTAGAGTAAATGTTGAATGGTAGCCACACCCAATACAGTAATACAATGAAATATCACAGATATAATCAAATAATTGATTATTGAATAATTATTTAAGAATACTTGATTTATATACAGGATGTTCATATTATTAAAAAAAAAAACTACCTCTGTTACAATTATTTTATAATTTATGAACATGCATTTATAATAACTAGCCACTAGGTACAAGTATTTATTTTATATAAATGGTTAGATCATGCCCATCATTCAAATTATAATATTAATAATAATATTTATGCTACATCAATGATATTGATGCCTTTTACATTTTACAAAATACATGCGTATTATATTATAATAGTATTACAAATTAATCATAAATAGTTATTAAAAAATTCTCTATTCATATTAATTATAAAATTTAGATAATTTAAAATTTTTATTTGTGATCTAACTGTTAAGCAAGGTATGACAATTACATAGGATATATCCTTGGTATATATCTTTTCATACTCATCTTAGGCTTAGCTTGCAGAATCTTTAAATCAATCCCTACTTTTATGAACATATTATTTATTTTTCTGGATAGAATCTATTAGATTAGTTTTTAGAATATATTAGATATATTTATTTTCATATCTATCAATATTTAAAGTTGGATGGGTTGGTTTTAGTAGTTTTTAAAAAATTAAAAAAATAATAAAAATTCTACATGACCAAAAACTTTAATATTTGAAATAAGAAAAACCTTTTAAAACTTTTGACTAAATTAGTAGTATAATCTCACATACATACAAATGCAATATTGCATTATTTATTAAATAATACAGTTATTACTTATTAAGATTATATGAATAGTGAAAGTTGAACTATAGTGAAATGTAATAACCTTTATAAACATAATACCTACATAACAATATTAAGTATTAATAGCTATAAAACTAATACAAACCTAATGATATTTATTTTCATATTTACTTATATACAAATAATTTCAAAGTTATTTAAAATATATTGGCCAAAATTCAAACTTTGTCAACACGATAACATACATTTTGTTTTAGGTATTAAGAAAGATAGTAAGTACCTAAAATCAATGATCGGGAGTAGCGCACTAATTATAGTGTCATTATAATATACCTAATGTAGCGATATACTAAGTAATTTTCGGTAAGCTTAGCAAAAATTACCATTATTTTATTGCTACCTTCAATACTTATTTAGTTATAGTTAAAATAGTAAGATAATTATTATATTTATTTTTTTATTTTATAATAATGATGAGTTATGAGTAAATAAATTAACTATTTGGGTTTAATCCACGATTAATTTGTGTAGTTAAAACCCATCCAGTGACCAAATGTTAAATCAGTACAATCTATCAAATTTCAATTAGAACATTTATAAAAAAAAATATAGCATAAAAGCAGCGCACTACATTTAAACAAAAGTAGCCATCGTTATAGAAGCTACTTTTTTTGGGGGAGTAGCTGTAACGTTAGTGTTTTACAAAAAACTAGTAGTGACCCGACCACTGCTTAAAATGAATAAAAAAATACGACCTACCTTCTACTTATTTCAATAGCCAATTAATTTAATATATATATATATATCGCCAACAATGTTATTACATTGAGTTGTTACGATTTGCTATAGTATAAATTAATAATGAAAAAAATTAAAAACCATGTAAAAATATAGTATTGTTATTTATTTATTATTTCTTTTTGGGTTTAATTTTACAAATTATAACACTCTATGAAAAAAATTACAAATCCAAAATTCATATTAATCACTAAACGCAATTCGCTAGTATTTACGTTTAAAGTGTTAACATAGAATTGTAGAAATAGAAAATAATATATAAAGAAAAAATTATTTCACCAATGCACCCATTAAGGATTAAAGTTTAAATTCTTTATCTGAAAACTGATAAGTACTAATGATGATAACAATACTGTGGCGACCACCTAAGGTTTCCTACACGGATTACAGTCCATTATGTCATTGTATATTATCTATTGTTCTATGACTATATATCTTAGTCCGTGGTTTCCTATGATATGTTAATATCACGGACTATGATTAATTTAAACTTTAAACTTTCATTAAACTATGATATAGTCTGTGGTAAATATGTTATTGCGCCTTCGGTAATGCAACGCTGTGGATAAATAAATTGAAATGATAAAAAATGATAAAACATGTATCATATTAAAACACAGATATAGACCTATTAACTAAGTTAGTTAACAGATCTATGATACCAATATATATTGTTCTATAATGATACGTATGTACGTCCGCGGTGATAACGATCGGCAAAACCATGACAAATTAAATTAAATTTGTCATAGGCAAATTACAGACCTATAAACCTATAATGGACAGCGCATTCCACTACGCCCTGTCATCAATGCACGAGAATCATATAAGAGAAAGAAAGAAGAAAGAACGAAGAGAGAAAAGAGAGAAAGAACGTAAAGGGGGTAATCATTGACGTATGAAACTATATTCCGTATGATTCTGTGGTAGTGTGAACCCCGCTTATCAATACACGACGACTTTGTCATGGGGTAGCTGCTTACCACAACCATTATACCTTTATTATAGAGTTAAAAATTACCTTATTTATTATTTATTATCGGTATCGCATTAAACTTGTCTATTATGAATTTAATAATAATTACATTTTACATTCTACATTCTACCATATACTATAGATATACATAATATTACTTATATATAATATACATATATATAATGTACATTGAATTTTTAATGTTTATCAACCACTAAAATAAGTAATAACTACAAATTCAAAATACCTAAGTGAAAAAAATAATAATTTTAGGCAGGTATTCTGTTACATACTTTGATATAAACAAGTAAGTTTTTTACGTGTAATTATTCTGTAGCCCACTGGGTACCTACTTAGTTCATACCATACAAATCACTACTTAAATAAAAAAAAAATCAATTACAAAGTATAGCTTAAGTCATTTACATTTAAAAAAATATATTTAATAATTATTTCCATTTAATTATTATAAAAAAAAAAACTAAGGACTTAGGTCAAAGTTAACCTATTTAAGATGTTGTCGAGAAAAAATAAAGATACAAGAACTATTAAAGAAGGAGTGGTTGGAAAATATGTTAAAAAAGACAAGCCACCTGAAATACCAAGTAAGTTTCCAAAGTAAACAAAACAAATATATTATAATAATAATACCTTTGTTATAATATAACATTCATTGTTTAAGAATGTGAATGTATTAGTATATTATTGAAATTATTTTGTTATTTATTATTCATATTAGAAATAGGTATTGTGACTATTGAGATAATTCTCTATGTGGGAGAATTTATTCTTCCGTCATAAATGTAGTTTCATAAGACATTAGAGGACGTCATACCCGAATGGTCGCATGTGTTGTCTCTACCTTATACAAGTACTTCATAGTAAATTTTCATTCACCGGTTTCTTGTTTGACTTTCTGATCTGCGGTTAGTTTTGATATTAGAGTGAATTGACTTATTATCAAACATCTAAGTAAAAACGTAATTCTGTGTAAAAATATTATTTGTGTTCTCTCAATCAGTTTTTTTTACGATATTTTAATTTTTAAATGAGTTAAGATTATGTACTATATAAATATAAATATTTGAAAATGCTCATAATTCATTTAAAAATTTAAATATCGTAAAAACCCTATTGAAAGAACACAGATAAGAACACTTTCTTACCTAAAAATCTGACATTAGATCAATTAACTTTAATATCAAAACTAACAACACTATTGAAACTGGTAAACAAAAATTTGGGATGTCATACGTTTGTAAGACAACATAATATGCAGCATGTTCTCTTAAGATGATGTCAGCGCATTATTTGTTTTCTCTCTCTGGCCCACACACAACATAGACAAAACGCATTTATGCAGAATTATTTTTTCTATATTTTTAAGTAATATTAGAGTAAAATTACTCATTACAAAAAAGATAGAGAATAATATTTTTGAGGGAGTGACATATCGATTTGTCTAAATATTGTCTCAAAACAATGGAAACATAATTTAAATTTACAACATTATTTTGTTTATTTTGAAAGTTGAATACAAAGTCAAATAACATTTAAATATAAAATTGATTTGTCATTCCCTCAAAAATATTATTCTCTATCTTTTTTATTATGGGGGATTTTTCTCTAAGATTACTTAAAAACATAAGCAAAATGATTCTGCGTTAATTTGTATTGTCTATGTTGTGCGTGGTACGGAGAGAGAAAACAAATAGTGCGCTGAAATCCTCTTAATTTTAAGATATAATTTCACTTGGTAAAGTTTGTCATCGGTCACATCTATTTTTACTATTTTATTGGTCACTTGATGATAATTTCTCTCAATTGGTTTTGTTTGATTTTATTCACCAAATCATGTTTATTATGCAATTTGTGTTAGTTATGATCACTTTTAAATTTAATTATTTGACCATTTATCTTGTCGTATACAGGTTGATTCTTTTATCATTGAACACTCATTATTTCAAGAAGTGTAAATGTTTTTGAAAATAATATTTTACATAGTTTCAAGACGTTTACAAAACAATGTTTTTATTAAAAAAATTATATTTTTTATCCTTATCATTTTTTTAAGTTTTTTATTTTTTTGAAAGATGACAGTGTTTTATTTCATTTTCCAAAGTATTCTGTCTAAGTATTTTGAAATACTTCGAATAAAAATCGAATTTAGGACAAGTAATTTATTAGTTATAACTTGTAAGGATTTAAAGTTTAGATGAGCGGAATAGTGGATAAACATTTCGTGGGATAACCCTGTATCACTCCACTCCGCTCATCAAAACTTTAAATACTTATAACTCAAAACTATTCGCCCTAAATTCGATTTTATGTTTCAAAATATTCTGCTTTGGAATATGCATTAAAAAAATACAAGGATAAAAAATATTTAAAAATATAAAATTTTTAATAAAATTGTTGATTTGTAAACAACTTGAAACTATGTAAAATAATATTTCCAAAAACATTTAAACTTCATGAAATAATGAGTGTTCAATGATAAAAGAATCACCCTGTATTTGTAACATATTAAAAATTTAATTATTGAGCATTATTATTATTTGTGGCATTTAGAGAATATTTTTCACTATTTAAGTACTGATCACATTAGATGAATACAGACAATCGAACATCGATTAACATTTTTGTTGATGTCATAAAATATCTTAAAAGTTGAATCAATTTTGTTTTGATTATACTTAAAATTTAACTTTTTATTAGTATCAAAAAAAAAAAAAAAATATAGTAGCTATATTACTGTATTATTGCACTATTGTTTCTAGTGTTTAATTATATATTAATAATATTAACATAATATAGGTAAAGATTCTAATAATGTATTTATTTTAATGTTTCACTTTAATCTCGAGTATCTATTGATGAAAATTAAATGTTTTATTTTTAGTTATAAATGTATGGACTACAGAACCTTTCAGAAAAAATAACCACAGCCGGACTAATGTTTCAGAATCCCCAAATCTGAATGTAAGAATTAGTTGATTTTTAAACTAAGCTCTATTTAATTTAAATTATTTTAGAATACAAACCAACCAAGTGGTTCAGTTCAAAAATTTGGTAATGTGAAAAATACACCATCTCCATCAATGCTAATAGGCCATGAAGGAAAGTATACTCCTAGTAGTTCTGTTCCTGATTTAGCTCAAAAGTATTTAGTATTATTAATTTAAAAATGATTATATAATGTTAATATATTTTTTTTTTAAAGATTTGCCAATGCTAATTTATGGAGTAGTTCACCAGGTATAGCTGCTGATCAATCAATAAGTGTTAGAAATTGTAGTAATAGATATATTTCCAATGACTGCCACATTAATCATCAAGCAAGTTTATAACTTTGTAACTGATAATGTAGTTAATTTATTAAAGTGATATAATTTGTTAGATGTAAGAGTGTGTATTTGCATCTCAAGGTTCTTGTTTAAGAGGACACTACATCTGCATGCGTTGTCTCCGTCTTACAAATGCACAACATAGCAAAAACTGTTTTGCGCGGGACAATTATGGTCTTACTGTTTTTATAGTAGAATTACCAAAATTCCACCAAGCATAGGGAAGACCTTTATCTATGTCGTTGAGTTTTTTTCATTTAGATAATATAAACACATTAAAGTTATCAGTTTGAGAACATAATGATTTTTTTGTTTTTTTTAGTTTAATTATTAAAAATTATTTGTAAGTCTTATCATAAAAACAAAAATGCTACGACACAGATAAAGTTCTTTTTGTGTTGTGGAATTTAGGTAATTCTACTATAAATAGAGAGAGAGAGAGAGCATAGTTTTCCCGCGCAAAACAGTTTTTGTTATGTTGTGCATTTGTGAGACGGAGACAACGCATGTGGGTGTAGTGTTCTCCTAAACATTTATGCCATTTGTTAGAAAAGCGATTGTTTTGGTGTATTGATTGTAGATTTATTTATATCATGAAATAATGAAAAATGATGACACTGGTTTCAAATGTATGTTTAAATAATTTAAATTTTATATTTTTATTTAGATGGGAACTCACTCTAGTGCCTCTTGTTTGCCTTATCATTCACACTCAGATTTAGCAGAGTCTTCTGTTATTATACATGGATTTAGTGACAATACAATTTACTCACCAGCATTATCACAATGTTTCCCAACTGTAAGTTCATATCTATTTTAGATTTTGTTTTTTTTAAAACGTTTAGTTTCATATCTGTGCTTATGTCCAACCTAAAAAAATATATAAAATATAATATATAAAAGTCATTTAATTTTAGTTACTGCAAGTCTAATGTTTAGGGTAACTTAATGTGTCCAAATATAATAGATTTATTTTGAGAATAGGAAAAATATTTTTAATTTTAAGTGTATTTTGTCAATGAGCTAAAATATTTTCAAATATATTTAATTAATTGTAAAATACCTATATTATTTAATCCTTATAATTTCAATTAGTTAAATAGCTTATTAAGTACCATTTTCATACATCAGCTATCACTCTTAGTCTTAGTTTAATGAAAACATTAGTAACGCTTTATTAACTTAAAGAAAATGGTAAACTAGCTTGATTTTGATTGATGATTATTTTTCTGTTAGTAATTTTACCATCTTTTCATTATTATTGTATAGAAACATTTGGGTTTGCAATCAAAATTCAAAATAATGTTTCCTTATTATCTAAAAGCCTAGTATTTACTATTTAACTTAATATATGATATTATGTAGATCAAATTAACTTAATTAATTGACTCATGATTATTGATTTCATACATCTACAACAAACTACTGTAACAGTAACTTTGGGAATTTCTTCTATCTAAATTTCAGTAACCAGTGTAAAATAATAATTAGGTAAAAATGTCTCTGATTTCTGTTGAATCACATAATAATTGAAGCATATATGTTTTAACTTTTAGATTCAAATACAACACAAAAATGAAATTATTAATACTCATCATTCCACTCCTGCTTTACATAATATTGGACAGTCTGTTCCAATACCTTTACCATCAGGTGAATATTTATATTTAGTTATAATTAAAATCTATAATAGTTATTAAGTTAAGGATAATATTTAACTTACCTCTATTATAAATACTCCCTAAAATATTTTGGTTATAAATTGCATTATTACTTGATAATAATTGATTAATACATTTTATGTATAAGTTGATCTTAACAATTTTATAAAAAATGTATAATGATATTAAAATATTCAGCATTCAAATTTGTTATTTTTCAGCTGGCGAGGAAGAACTCCCCTTACCACCAGGTTGGTCTGTAGACTTAACATTAAGAGGTCGTAAGTATTTTATCGACCACAATACCAAAACTACTCATTGGTCACATCCTTTGGAAAAAGAAGGTCTTCCTACTGGATGGGAACGTATTGAAAGCGACGAGTATGGAGTATATTTTGTTAAGTGAGTACAAAATAAAATCATAATACTTAAATTTAAACAGTTAATTTATTGAGTTTTAAATAATAACCATAAATTATATGAAATCTAAATATTTAGTATAATTTATATTTTAATATTTTCTTATTCATATTTAACTTTTATAAATTATAATATACTTATAGGTGATGTCAGTACATTATTTGTTTTATACCTGACCCACTCAAAACATAGCAAATTGTGTGTTTGACAGAAATCAACTTACACAAGATAAGCTTTGATTTTATAATGTGAATTGATATACTATCAAACTTAAAATTTGGAAAATTATCTGTGTTTCTATGCTGTATTTTTACAACACCTCATTTAGTATTCAAAATATTATAACTTAAAAATGCACACACCGCAAAAAAATTAAAATATTGAAAAAAACCAATAAAAATGATTTTTATTTGAGTTTTGATAATAGGTCAATTTGCTTTAATATTAATGCTAAGAACATTTTCTGTATTTCCCTTGCCTCTTGGATTAAATAATGAAAACAAATAGTGCACTGAAGTCTTTTTAAGTATATACTGAACAGTTTTAATGAACAAATATTCTCTAAAAATAAGATATTATGCTCTATATTCAAATATTATTAATTCATCATTATTGTATTATTTGAATATTTCATTTATTCTTTGTGCATAGATAGATATAAATCAGTCAAAGGTTAGGGGAATATTATTATACTGTAAATATTGAATATAGGCCTATAAGTATATTTTTCTTATTTTTTCATATAAATCAAATGTTAAAAAGGTTGTTAAGTAGAGTACTGTCGCTCTGCTGTACAGTAGGTTACAAGTGGGTTACTAATAGATGGTGTTAAATTTGAATTCAATGATAAATTTGATAAATTTTGTCAAAATTTGAACTTTAAATGCTTATAAAAAAAATGTACCTATGTATTATTAATATTTTTCAACTGCTATTGTAACATTATATCAGGAGCATCGCATTCAATTTTCACGCTTTTTTACCCAACAAATACAATTTTATTGATATTTATAGAAAAAAAAACTAAAAAAATTGAAAACTGACAATGTCCGTAAACAGCTCAAAAAAAGTCAAATTATTTTCAAAATGTTATCGTGTATAGAAAATGCTAATATAAACATTCAGTGAAATTTTCAAGTATCTACAGTCATATGTTTTTTAATTAAAACAAATTAAGAAAATTGTTACATGATAAATCGAGTAAATATCAAATGTTGTAAAAATATGAATTTCAAACGCTCATAAAAATTTAATTTGACTTTCTTGTAGACATTTTATTTTTGATAAAGGTAGACAAACTTATGGATAATTTTCAAATCTTATATTTAAAATAAAAATTTTTATGAAATCTCAACTCAAAATAATTTGGTAATTTTCGTGATTTATCCGTATTTTGTCAAGATTTGAACTTTAAATGCTTATAAATAAAAACTGTGGCTGAGGATATTTAATTTTTTTCATCTGCCTTTGAAACAATAACCTAGGAGCCTTCTATTAAATTTTCAAGCTTTTTACTCAACAGGTATAATTTTATTGATATTTATAGAAAAAAAAACTAAAAAAATGGAAACTGACAATGTCCGTAAACAGCTCAAAATATTTGAAAAATATTATGGTGTGTATAGGAAATGCAATTATAAACAACCAGTGAAAATTTCATGTACCTACGGTCATTTGTTCTAGAGTTACACCAAAAACCAAAATCGATTTTGCGTATAAATTCCCGTTTTTCCTTAATTTTTCTTTTGTTTTTCATGTCGCTTTTGAAAGCTACTGAGAAATTTTCATCTTTGATCCGGCAAAGTACCAACTAGATTCACTTTCCTATTAGAAAAGTTACTGTTGAAGAAAATCCAAGCACTTTTACTGTCCTTAAAGGTGATGACAGACACAAAAAAAAATAAAAAAAACACATCATTGTAAAATCAATACATTCATCGCTTCGCTCAAAATCTAAAATTATGTTATGCACTAAGAATATTTTATATTTATTTTTATTAAAATAAAAGTTCAAGATCTTGCACAAATTAAACATTATAAAAGGCTTGTTTATAATTTTAGAATCCAAATTACATAATTTAAATATATTATCATCATTAATTATACTACACATTTTAATTTTTATTTTTCAGTCATATTTCTCGACAAGCACAGTATGAGCATCCATGTGCTCCACACTATATTTATCAACCAGAAGTGAGACCTCCATTGCCACTTCTACCTCCTCCACCGCCAAGATCTACACATTTCCATTCTCATAATATGCTTGTGCCTGCAAATCCTTACCTAAATCAAGGTAAAAATAATTGTTGTTAACAAAGTTATGTTAAGTTTTGTTTTAAATATTTGTTTTTCTTTAAGAAATCCCTGTATGGCTTGGTGTTTATTCTCATGCAGCACAAACATCAGACCATAAACTAAAATGGGAAATGTTTAGGTTACCAGAACTTGACTGTTTCAATGCTATGTTAACACGATTATATAAACAAGAATTAGAAGAGATTGTTATGCGTTATGAAGTTTACAGGTTTGTTACAATTATTTATTCTAGATTTAATTTTAATTCTGTGAGTGGAGTTAGATACACTTGTATGATCTTATCAGATAAAACTTGCAGTTAGCACTGAATTCAATCATCCTAATATTGTTTAACTACGACTGATGGAATGAGTACAACTGTGTTGAGAACTCATTGCATCAATTTTTTGGTGGATGCATTAGTCAAAACTAATGACCATTTAAGGTGTATTATATGTTACATTATCATCAATAAAATATAGTAATACTTACTAATATGAGGTCCTAATACCCAATGTTAGTATAATATTGTTGGTTGTTGTTTAATTGCATAATTATATGGAAAAACTGTTTTCCATGGCAGAGATTTTTTCTATATATATATTTAAGAACTATCACTGTGCAACATTTATTTAATTTTTAGGGTTCTGTACGGTAAAATGGGACTCTACTACTAAGGCTCCGCTGTCCGTCTGTCACCAGGCTGTATCTCATGAACCATGAATCTTAAAAAATTATTTTCACAAATTATGTATTTCTGTTGCCGCTATAACAACAAATACTTAAAATCCTAGAATATAATATAAGCAGTGTTACCTACATGTTTCTAGATGATGGTACAGAACTCTTTGTGCGCAAGTCCGATGCGTACTTGGCCGGTTTTTTTTTGTATATATCGCTTGTAAAAAAAAAAATCAACATAATATTGCGATAGTTTAGGTTTTTCTCTTTTTATGGTGATAATTTAGTTGTTTAACAAATAGTAATGCCAGTGGCAGTTTTTAACTAATTATATTAAAGATTTGTGGTTCCTCTTAATAGAGAAGTTTTTGAAAAAATAATTGATGATTTTATATTGCTTTTAAATTTATTATATTACTAGTATATAGCATTGAGGTGAGTGAAGTGAATATAAGTGAGCCACCAAGTTCTTGTATACTGTTCAGATCTCTAATCTCATTGGTCTTCATCCTTTTTGAACTCTCAATCCTGCTTAAATTATAACTGGAGATATTTATTATTAATTTATTATTTATTATATTTATTTTATTTGCTTCGTACAATTTAATGAAATATATTTTCACTTTATTTTTTTTTTTTTAATCTTTCAAAGTATATTATAATATATTTCCCAAATTTGAAACCTACTGGTGTAAGACCACTAACCTATACTTTATTCAGGATAAGAGCGAGACTTGTACACATGGGTGTTCCGAATGCCGAACCTAGTGGTTGACTTAGTGGGCAAAGTATCTGACTGCCGCCAGACAAAAACCGGTCCCCGCCTAGTACCGATCTTATCCTGAATAGAGTATATATATTATATAACAACCAATAAGATATTAAGTTTGATTGAGTCTTACTTATATTAATCATATTATTTGGAATTAAATTAAGACAAATAGTTATTATAATTTTATGTTAGTGTTTCATTGACCCAAATAGTGTTAAGTGTTTACTTATCCGAGATAGCTTTATTTAAAGGTTGATAAATATTGGTTGCTTTATTTCAATGATCACAATGTTGAAATTTAACTTATTTTTATTCTAAAATAATCTTTTACAAAAAAATATTTTTGTATAAATCTTTTTTTAGATCTGCATTATTATATGAAATGGATAGAAGACATATGCAATCGCGATATATTGATACAAATGAATATAACCGTTATGGACCAGGGCTACGTATTATTGATGTAACTAATGATAATTTGCGAGAAGTTGCACTTTCACAACATACAGAAACTAAAGTTTAATTATTAAGTATTAGAATTTATTTTTATATAATATCGATCAAGGTATTTTACATTGTTTTCAAATACCATTGCTTAATGATACTATGAGTTATATTAACATATAATTAAGGCTTTTCTACAATACTGTGATAATTTATTAATTATGTAATTATTACTATTGTGACTAAAATTAAAGGATATGGTTGAAATAATACTACCCATTATTTGTATTATAAAAGAATTAATAGGTTTTATTATATTTACTAATTTGTTAAAGCAAGTGCTAATATAATTTCTTTTAGATGTACTTATTTAATTATTATTAATGTAGTGGAAGCACATTTTTACACCCAAAACCAAACCTCTTCAAGTATGTCCATTGTTTTGCCAAAAATTATTTTAATAGTTATAACCACAGACTAAAATATATCTTATTCCGTGGTTGTAACTGACATTGCCTAATCAATTAAAAATATATTTTTATTTTTTAGGAGTTGAAAGTGATAAAAATTTGACAATATTGAAATCAACCACAAAAGTAAATGATATTTACTATTTAGTATGTTTAAATTATATAATATATATAATATCTATTACATAAAATATGGGTTATCACTATGCCCATATTATTGGGTTTTTTTTAAAGATTGTCTCACCTTATTTGCGAGGATAAAATATGTATTTATATATTATTATGTTATATCTCGTCTATATGCAAAAATAGGTAATATTTAATTAAATATGATAACAGATAAATCAAAATTCTAATGGATGATATTTTTAATATTAAATATTTTAAATGTTAAAAGAATGTTATGCTTTTATTTTACTGTCCCAGTTTTAACATAATAATGTTGAACGACTGTGACTATACAAACATGGATGGATACAATTAAGAATTTGATTTGAATAAACCAATATTTAGTTTTAAAATAATTTTTTATGTATATACTGAATGAGTTTAATTAAATGGATTTTGCATATTTTATATCAGTGGTATAATACAATTTTATTTTTTGAAATTTAATACCAGTTGAAAGTTTATAGGGCATCAATATTCAGGTTTTAAAGTTATAACTCTAACTGTTTATAAGTGACATCAGGCTTAATGTCATACAACAATTATCTAACGCTAATTTTGTTCATTAAAAAATAATAAAATATATTTACACATAGTTTAAAAACTGCATATCTTAATCGCAATTATGTATCATACATAATAGTTAATGCACTTAATAATCATTAAATGTTCAAAATAATATCCAGTAATAGCCTATGACTAGGAGGTAGGCCCTATATTCTAGTTTTATTGTTTACAAAGATTAATATTTTTTTGTTATTTACATGGCTCAAAAAATAATAAATAACCATAATCGTTTCTTAAAATATTGATATTGGCATTTGAAGACAATACAATTGTTAAATAAAATTACACATTTTAAACAATCCAATGGGTTATGTGGTTATCATGACTTCATTATTAACAGAATTCATAGATATTGCTGATCCTTTCTCAGTTAATTCTTTTTTGAATGAAGATAGATTTTGAGTAAACCTATTAAAATGTATATATGTATCAATTTATTGTATTTACTATTTAATATTTTGTTTAGTTAATATAATATATACCTTTCTCGATTCCTGCTTGCTAAATTTCGTTCAACTCCTTCCATCAACATTTCAAACCATTGAGCCATTGCTGATTGTTTATCAATTGGTTGGCTTTGTAAGATAACATCCCTTAGTTGATTAAAATACTAAACAAAATGTACGCGATATTATATAAGTGAGGTTTATTTACTTTAAATAATCAATAATAATACCTCTTCATTAAGTAGTATAAGTCCGAGAAGCGGTCTGGACATTGACCATTGATTTCTACATTCTTCAAATATGATTATGTTGAGTACAGTCTGTAAGATTTGTCTAAATACACCTAAATGTGTTTCTAGAGTGCGTAAAAAAATTTCATTTACTTGTTGCATGCGACGCCTCACTTTTTTACCTAAGGAAAATAAGAATGTTAGTTAGTTTAATTAAACATATTAAAAAAACTGATATTATATAATATCACAATGATTTTTTTAAGGTTTTTATATTTATACTTTCTCTATTTTAGTTAAAAACTTACCTTTTAATAATAATTGTTTAAATACATAAGTAACAATATGATCGAGAGTAGTACAACATCCTGTGCATATAGACATATCTAAAAAATAAGGTTAACAATAAATAATGGATTTTGACTAAACATTTAATAATTAATTAATTATTTAAAGTTATGAACCTCAAAAATCTCCATATTATTCCCTTTTTTGGGTTAAGCTAATGAATCTAAAATCGCCAAGGCATTATATATCTTTATTTTAACTAACCAAAAACTGTTTTATTGGAGATGATTTTATATACACTATTCTGTATAGGATTCTTCTTTTGCTACTTTCCATGGTAAAATGATGTACAATATTATCAAATCTTTAGAGCTAAGTATCCTAAATACGGGTAATGCATCAACTCAACAATATAAACCCAACTATTTAAATACTACACATATATTTCTTAATTATTTCTACTTTCCCAATCTAGTCTTCAACTTGATCCACTATGGCTAATACAAATAGTAGTGACCACTTTCCTACAATTATTTAAGCCCTAACATGCTGGTACCAATTTTTCTAACTTCCATGATGGACTATTTTTTATCGCAAATCTGTTGCCTTTAGCATCAACTGACTTTCTCCACTAATGTTACAACACTGACCCACTAATCATTACTTTCAATATTAAATAAATTAATTGATTTAAATTACAAATCAAACCATCTGTCATCATATTATGTAGTTATTTTAGTTGAACACATTCATAAAAACCAACTTGACTGGTTAGGTAAACGATGTGTTGGGCTTAGTGGTATAATTAGGATTTTAGAGGCCCATGGTATAAAATCTCCTGAGTCCCCTAAACATTTAAAAATACACAAAAGATAGCTCTAATAATTGGTCATTGGTCCGTAAGTGGTGGAATTTATTTCAAATACTAAAATATTATTATTTTATTGTGAAATTTGTAATCTAATATAAAAAATAGAGTATTGTTGGTTAGGATAGGACCCTCATCAGTTGTAGACCCGTAGCATTTGCTCACCTTGTTCACCCGGTATTTACCTCACTGGTTGAGCTCTCTAAACTTTGTTCTTTTCAATCAGCCCAACATCAAGTTTATATCATTTAATTTTAATTTTGTATACAATTTAATTTTCTAAATTAATATTTTATGGTCAAAAACTCAAAATTAAACTGATTTTTAAATAATGACTTAGTACATTTTTATATTAACATACAGTGATTTATTTAACATGCAACAGTTATTATTTCGTAAAGTATTAACTTTTAGATTTTTTCTAGAAATGTATATACATTTTTATTTTTCCACCCTTATATTTACTTAAACTGCTATCATCTTTTGATTTCAAAATGACAATCCATACAAAAAATATCATAAATTAATAAGATTAGTTTTTTTTTTTTTATGAATTTATTATCATGTTCAAATTTTTGTTTTTACTAACCAGTTTTTTTTTTAGTATTTAGCACTTCAAAGTTATTTGGTTTTGGAAGGTTTTTATGTGTTATCTAGTCAGTACCTACTGCCACAATTAGGATTTTTATGCCCAGGGTAAAAGATATATTTTTAACATTAATTCAGTAAGTACAGTAAGCTTAAGTTGCGTCCCTAAATGTAATGTGTAAAGCCCATTTCGCAGGGTGTCATGTAGTTAGTTCACTACATGTGTTTGTGTTGTTGGTAATGATAATACTTATCGTCAAAAAGACCAGAAGTTATAACTTATAAGTAATAAATTTGATATCGTCCAACCCAAAGGTATGAGGTAAGGTGTGTGATAAACATTGTACCTATTGACTACTATCTACAGCCGTTAATGATATTTGGTACAATGTGTAATGGCAATTATTTATTGACCTTTGGGTCAAACGATATCAAATTTATTACTTATGACTTTTGGTCTTTATAAACGATAAACATTATTAATTATTATGACCAGTGCAGTGAGCTGAACTGCACGACAACCTGCCAAATGGTATTTTGAAATCAAAAATAGATAGTGGTTTACCTAATAAATATAAGGGCAAAAAAAAAATTAAATTTTATGCATTTCTTGAAAAGTATGGATCTAAAATTTTGAAAAAAGTTAATAATATTTTATGTAATGACTGTTTTACATTAAATGAAATACCCTATATAAGTTGTATCTATAATATTAATTAATTGAGTAGGCTTTATCACTAAAAAGTTAAAAATAAACATAAAGCAAATTACATGGATTTTAGACTTTGCCTACATCTTATGAAGAAACTTAAATTTTTCACTTATTAGTTTTTAATGTCTATTATACCTTTACCAATTTTTAACACATACTTTGTTTTTGTATATCAATACTTACTGAAATATTTATCTCATAATATAGGTAATGTATATTTTTACTATATATAACTCACCCAATGCATTCAGTCCTTCAGATATGGATGAAAGTATGTACAAAAATACTTGAGGTTCTAAAGTTGATAAAAACTCCATATGATCTTGAGCAAGACACTCAAGTAGTCCATAATATGTTTGCGATAATTTAGGATAATGCTAGAAATAAATTTAAAATAACAATTAATATTACAATTATTAATCTATTACTTTAATATGAGAAAAGTCTTAGGTACTTAGATTATAATTTAACTATGATAGGATGATTGTAATGTACAATGTAACTCAATGGTATAGAGCTAAAAATAAGTTAGTTAATATTATAACTATTTGATAGTCTTAATATAATTGATTATTATTTACAATATTGAATAATAGGAAATTAGGTTATAATTTATAAGAAAAATAAAATAAAATGAATATTAATGGACCTTGAAAATCATACAATTTGTATATAAAATACCATGTTGCTACATACAAAATGATAATATTCTTAAAAAATGGAACATAAAATAATACACAATTCAAGCAATTTATGTGGTAAAATAATTAAACTGCTTTAACTGTCAAGATCTTTATTATTAAAGAAAAATATATTTATACAATACTTGCACAATACAAGATGATAATTTTAAAGATAAGTTAAACACAATTTTTTTTGAGAAAATGAAATATTTTTTATTACATAATTATTAATTATTAATTACTAATTTTATTGTTATAATTAAATTGCATATGCCAAAATAGAATCATTTTCTGAGAATTCAAATACCTACATTAATGAGTTGTTCAAGTGGGTACCGTTCTGCTGTACATTAGGTATTGAGTTTATCAATGGATATATTAAATTTGAATTCAATGATAAAATAAAAAGAATTCCGAGTGAAGATCCATTGGTTCATTAGTCTTATTAGGTACTAAGTATATTTTATAAAATCATTGTTATTTAGGTAATTTAATTTACTATTAGTAATCTAGTAAGTTAAATTAACTTTTGCCGAAAACATTGCATTTTAAAATGACGTCACTGTGTTTATAAAATATAATAATATACTTTTAAAGTTATAAGTACCCACTCATATTATTTTGAAATTATACCTAACAAAATAAATATAATCGTTATTCTTTGTTTAAATTTCTACTTTATTCCACCAACAATGAAATAAAAATATCTAAAAAAAAATTGTACCTATATATTTTTTATATTTTTCTTATCCGTATGTGAACTACTTACAAGTAACCTTGTATTCAATTTTCAAGCCTTTACTAAAAAAATTGAACATTTGAATACTGCTGGGTCACTGGGATAATTAAATATTGATATTGTTTATAAATAGATTGAAAATTATTTAATCAACTACTATACATCCCAACAATGTAAGAAGAGTAAGAAGAACAAATTTTAATTTTACAATCGATTTGTAGTTTAATTTTAAGGCAAATAATATACGACTTACCATAAGATCACTCAGAGGAATTGACAGTAATAATTTTACAAATATATTAAGAGCATTTTCTAAAGTGTCATCACCATAAAGTTTAAAAACACCGAAGTTAACATAGTTTCCACATAATGCTGCTTTTAACATTGAAAAACAAATAGATATTCCTTTTAACTTTTTTTTATACAACATATCTTGTTGAACATCAAGATTTAAAATATTATTCCCTGTAAAAATTATTTATGTTTATATTTTTTACAAAAATAAAAAGTTTAAGAAATCCTTACCATAAGTACAAACAACTTTACTAGCTTCACGGAATAATAATATTCCATTGGGAGAAGACACATCAACTTGAAGTCTTTGTGAACGATTCAAAGCCAATTCTGCATAGAGTTTTAATAATGGAGTTGTAATTTCAGGATCAGCATACCATAGTTCCATTGCGCGTAGTAAAATTGGTGTATATGAAGGATATAACCATTCAAACAATAACATAAATGATGTCTTAGTATTGAATGAAAAAGCTAAGCCTCTAAGGTCTCTAATTAGACCGATTAGAGCTTTTTTGGCTTCAATATTTGAATATACAGATGTATCATTTACACCGTTAACTGTAGCTAATAAAGCTCCTATTGACTCAACGGATGCTAAGTTTAAAAAAAATTAATACAATAGTTAATTAAATATACTGTATGAATTATATTGGTTGAATACATTTACCTGTTAGAGGTATCATAAAATTATCAAATTTATCTTCATCTTCCAATAAATCAATCATAAGAAGTCTACCTAATGAAGTATAAAACGATGATCGATGTCTCATATCTTTAACACTAAAAGTGTTACCCAATAAAGGAAAATGTTCACTCTGTTAAAAAAAGTGTTAATAGAACATTTTTTATTTAAAAAAATTATATGTTAATATTTTAAATTACTGTATGGTTGTTTAATAGGAACTGAATTTCATCAAGTTTTACTAATTTTCTAACACTAGAAAAACCAACTGAAAGATCATTCAATAATGCTAATGTTTTTTGAATTACTGTATTACTGGAGCACCAAAATTTTAAATTTGTTATACTGAAAATTAAATTAATGACAACATTATAGTGATCAATATCAAATTTAAATCAAAATAATTTACATTTTCCTCATAAAAATGCTGAGAACCATGTGCTCTTCACTAATGCCAAGGACATCGTGTAATCGGCGATAGACCTTTGAGTTCTTAGGTACCTATACAAATTTAATACATAAAGTACTTCGTTCAAAATATAAAAATTCAAATAAATGTAACAATTATTTTGGATTATATGGCCAAAACAATAAAACTTCAAATAATCCATATAATTATTTTTCCTTACTTGATCACCAATGTAGATTTTTCGAAATTGTTCAAAAAAAAATAAAAATGAATGTTCTAATTTTTCATAACCTCCTTGAGGCAGCCTTGAATCACTAAAAGTCATTAGCTGTAGAACTTTACAAGCCATTTCTCCATCCATTGCATCTCCATCATCATTACTATTAAATGTTACACGACCACCAATTGCTGCTCCAATTAAGTATACCAACCAAGTTAGACGACCTAAATTAAAAATTATTTATATATTTACAGTAGAAAAAATATTGAGAACTAAAACAGAAATATAAACACAACATACCATAATATATCATAATAATATAAGACATTGATAAAATATTACTCGATGATCAACTTTAAAATACACCTACATAACCATAAGCGATATGATTTTAAATTTTAGTCTGGATAACTAAAATGGATTACAAGATACAAGTCTAGGGGGAGGTCTTAAAGAAAATATGAACTACAGATTAAAAAACATATTATTATATCTAAATTTCACACATTTATACGATATTATATTATTACAAATTTACCATACATTTTTTTAGAGGAATCATAAAACTTAGTGTTGTTAGCTCTAATAATATTAGAATGAGTTGAATTCTTTAAGCTAAAAACATAAACTATGTTTAAAAATTATCATTTTACAATATTTAAATTTTGAAGTGAATTCTGATTATATATATATAAATTAAATGTGTAATTTTTTAAAAATGCTCACACACATTTTTTCTCCTTAAAATTACATTTATTCAAATTCTGATTTTTAGAATTTTAAGTATACCTTTAGACCATATTTTCAAATTCCTGAATCCTGATATTTTTTGTACTAGGTACTGGAGGAGTGTCTGTGGCGATACAAACATTTATTCTTCAAATAAGAATCCCCTTTTTTAATGTAAATTATTTAGCAGGTAATTTTCTTGAAAATTTTGATGAATCTAAATCAAAATTCTAATAAGTAGTTTCTGAGTTATTAAAATATTTGTACTAAGGATAATAATCCTTAAATATGGTTTTATACAAATATAAGCTATATGTAATAATAGATGTAGTATTCATTATACTTAGATTATTTTTACGAACTATTTATATTGATAGATCATTGGTAATTACTAAAATTTTCAAATTATCTAAGCCCCCAAATTGAACCTTGGAAAAAAAGTCCAAAAGAAAAAGAGAACACGGAAAAAAGGACAATTTTTAAAAATTAAATGAAATTAATTGATTATGAAAATTAAAAAAATATTAAGGGGTATCAAATATCAATTGCATACTGTGAGCATACTTAAAAAATCACCCTGTACATGATATTGCAATTTAATAACTGTCATAACTGTTTTAAAAATTAAAACATCATAGAAAGTAGACATACAAAGATAATATTATCAACTTTAAGTTAGATAACAGGTCAATCCGCTCTAATTCTAATACTAAAGCTAACAAAACAAAATTGGTTCTACTGAATGCAAATTTGGTATGTGGTGTGTTTGTAAAATGGAGACAATTCATATGGGTGTGAAGTCTTTTAAATTTAAGACTTAAACCACAGTTGCAAACTGTTCCTTGCTACCATCCTTGAAATAGTGATATCAATCAATATAATCAACTCAATAATTTAAAAACTCCATAAATCAACTAAACAATGGTCCTCTGAGAAAAGCTCTATAGTTAGAAGAATATACATATATTACGGTCCCTTCAAAAATTTAAAAATGTCTGTTGGTGGTTTTTTGACTTTTAATCGTATTATTTTAACAAAATAAATCTCTGAAATAGGTAAACAGTTGTTAAAATCGAATGAAACGTAGTCAGTCTGAATACGGGTCCCGTAAAATACAAGCGTTTGTTGCTCACCGATAAAAAAAGTGATTGCAGCAGTATAAGTTAGGGGAGAAAAAATTGTTGCCCTACGTTTTTGTATCCCAACTTCTACATTTTAAACTATAATCAAACAATAGGACCATCTTACAACATTAACTTATTTACTTTAATAATATATATAAATAAATATACAGGGTGAATACCCAAGCATGCACACACCCTTTTTCCTTCAATAATGCAATTATTCAAAATCTAATTTTTTGAAATTTTTAATATACTTTAACTAACCTAACCATATTTGTTTAATTTTTTAAATTAAGTGCCTATATCAACATTTTCAAAAAAATTATCCACTAAATAATTTACAGTAAAAAGGATGTTCTCATTAGAAAAACAGAAGTTTGTATTGCCACAGAAGCTCCTTAAATAGTACAAAAATATTCATTAAATTGAAAATATAGTCTCGAGTATATTTTAAAATTCCAAAAATCAGAATTAGAATAAATATATTATTAAAGGAAGAAATGGAGGTGAGCATGCTTGGTGAATCAACCAGTATAAAAAAATAATTAATAAATAATTAACACAATGTATGTACTTAAGTAATTCAATTTTCATTACCGAACACTCGGTAAATCAAACACCTCTATAAAACAAATTTTTAACTCGGCTATATTTCAAACTATTGAGGGACGACTGTAATGTACTTAATGTATTTAATTATTAAGGTGTTTTATCACACTGCATAGACAATGGATACAACAAAGTAAAGTATACACTGATATCGCTAAAATTAATAAAATATAAATCAAATTGAACTTAAAGAAAAAATGAATTTTACATACCTTCTTGAATCTTTAGATCATAAATAGAAGCAGAAGCCGAAGCAATAATTTCTTGATAATTGGTAGCGGATTGATCAAATAACTGAGCAATTAATGAGCATGTTTTTTGATAATGACATCTGCCAATCACAGATAACTGCTCAAGCTGTTGTTGAACATTAGTGAAATCATCTAATGGGTCATCCAATCCATCTCTTACAATAAGAGTAACACTTTCTATCCTGGATGATATGTATGCCTTGGTAACTTCAGGAGTATAAGTTTCCAATAAATGAGGTTCTGCAGCTTTGACATAAGGTACTGATGCTACCATTCGTTGCCAGAAACTTAACAGATAGTGAAAACTGTTTGGAGCACATTGGTATACCTAATTAAAATCAGATTTTTTTTTATATATATATTTTTGAATATACAATTACATTAACAAAATTTAAGTTAAAAATTATATGAATGCTTTTCTGGTACTTAAGTAAAAATCAACAATAGACTCAATAACCATTGTTGTCAAATTGATTTGTAAATTAAAAACATTAGGAAAAATAGAAAAAAAATATGATAACACATTAAGATAGTAATAATGTGTAAATTACAACTAAAACCTAATTTTATTCATGAAATTGTATTCTATGCAAAAACAGATTTCAAAATTATACACCTATATTATTACTAGATTTATATGCAATGTTTAATAGTGAAATAAGCATTTAATTTTGTTATTATATTTTATTTATTTACATATTTACTCTACAAATTTGATACAACATTTTTACCTGTAAACTTTCAACAGTAAATTTAGCAATGAGACCAACAGTTTCTTGATAAGTGTCAACCATCACAAGTTCTCCAAGCTGATAGTTTGATTTCAGTCTTGCTAATAAACGGCAAAACTCATGGTAATTATTTGAATCGGCTAAACCCTATGAAAACAATTGAATTTTAATAATAATACAATATTTCAATGGTTATAATACTAGGAACTGCAACAATAGTTAATGCAAAATTTAAATGTTTAATAAGTTGTAAACCAACAATTTATTGAAATATAAAGATAAAATGTTTATTCAGTTAAAATCTTAATACCTGAGGATTAAGTAGAATATCTTTGACACCATTTACTAAATGAGATAAAAATTTAGCTCTTTCAGTAGTACTAAATAAGGAACGTCGAACTGACGCTAGTTGCACCAAGCATGATAGAGCCTAAACAATTATAAATATTATTAATTTCATGATGAGGCATAGTGTGCAATTTTTTAAAAGCTATTCTTACTAGGCTTGACAAACTAGGAGGCAGGGAATGATAGAGATCGAAAAATAGTGTTAAAGTAGATTGTTCGAGGAATGCTGGTCGCCAACCTGTGGGTATTTGAACAGTACAAATATCATCAGCCGATTCATCACAAGTTGTACCAATAAAATCATAGGTTAAGCAATTCTGAGCTAACTGTAGACATCGAGACATGAATCCATGCTAAAACAAAAAGAACAATGTATACATTCAAAACATATATAAATTATATGTATAATTTTAATGAACTTGGATTTACTTGGGTTTCGTCAGTGAAATTTAAATTTTTTCGATTATTATTAGCACCCCGTAACATTTGACATGACATTCGAAAAATTTCAAATAATTGTGTATCTCTGAATGATGAAGCCACTTTTCGATGTTTTAAAACAGCTCGGTGAGATTCAACATCAGCTACAGTGTTCATTTCAGTTGTTAACTGAGATAATAGTTGTACACCAATCATGCAATGTTCAACATTCGTTCCCTAAAACATTTATGCTTTATTATCTATTAGTATAATATTTTTTTTTCTTAATACCAATAAAAACTCCATAAGAGGACGTTTCACTCGCATTTGTTGTCTCCGCCTTACACACGTACTTCATAGCGAAAACTGTTTTGCGCGGGAAAGAACCGAGAAGACTACAGTCATAACTAGGGAACAAAATTTTCACCTCATATAAAGGAAAACTTTGGCTGTGCAATTATCGTTTTTATTTTTTTGATATCAATTATACGAATAAAGTTCTTATTGTTTCAAAATCCATAACAACTTTTTTAAGTTCTGATAACGAAAAAATAAAAATTATATTGTATAGCCAAAGTTATATTCAAAGTTTTTGTGTGGTGAAATTTTGTTTCTTAGTTATGACAGCAGCCTTCTCAGTTCTTTCCCACGCAAAACAGTTTTTGCTTTGCAGTACGTGTGTAAGACGGAGACAACAAATTTGGGTAAAAGTCCTCTTAATTAAACAGAGAAAAACAGTACTAATATAAAACCATTTAATAAAAGACTGATAAAGGTATACACAAATTGAAAATAATGTTACATGTTATAACTATTGTGTTTGGATGTTACTTATTACAATTTTGAATAAATGTCTGGGAGGCATATTAGAGTACTAGGACCTCCTAGTTTCTACTAAGTATAAGGAATACAACTATTATTTTTAAAGTCTGGGGGGACATAAATTGTGTAGTACTACAATTATATGCAACTTTTTGCCACTGTTGCTAACTATAACTGTGATTCATGAAGAATATTGAGGATATAGTTAAAAGAAGTACCTAACAAATTAAATAATCTAACCTTAAGTTATAAGCCTCAAAATTTTAGTTACTTGTAAAAATACTGAAATATCAGATACAACATTTCTAAATGCATAGGAATCTTTTTCTCCATCAAACCATCCTTGTTTAGTAATTTTTGCAAATAATAATACAAGTGCTTGGACTACAAATGATGGCAATTTAGGACGAGTAGCCAAATAATTCAAAATATAATTTCCTAAAATAAAAAAATATTAATAATTATCATATAAGGAACAAAACATTTTTAAAAATCATATTAAATTATAAAACTTACTGATTTGTATTCTTTGATCAAGATTTAAAGTTAATGGAGTGCGTGATAAAAGTTTAGTTATAGTGGTAGTGGCTAATAGTTGAGAATAATGTGAATCAGCTCGTTCCAATAGCAATTGACACTTTGATAGTGTGTTAGGGGTATTACTATTTTGAAATGAAACCAAAGCTTTTTCGGCTTCTACACACAGAGTAGCATCCCTTGATTCGTACATTTGCTTGCATAGCATTTCCAAACGTGGAATACTCTATAAAATACATAAATATTATTTTTAAAAATTTGTATTATAATGATTTAACAAATTAATATATTTAAATCTAACATAATATTATAGTTGATTAAAAATGTATTAACAATAATAGTTATAAATAATGATAATTTAATCTGTAGGTAGATAAAAAATATTTATACTAAAAACACAAATGAAAAATAATTATTTATGATAAATATTTACATTATAGTTAAGAGTAATACTTAAGATAAAATGTTTTGTTTACAATAAATTAAAATTGTAAATAATTATTTTATTTAAATAAGTATAACGGAAATATTAAAACTAAAAAATATCTAAATACTTTATATAAAAATCTATAGTTGTAAAGATAATAATATAATATGGGGTATTTGGAGAAAAAAGTTAGGTAAAATATGTTATGTTAGGTATGAACCACTCAGCCGATTAAAAAGATTTTCCGCGCATTCCAACCACAATCCAGACATTGGAGAGAGCGTTAGAACAGGCGCCCGACGACCGAAAATGACTATCGGCCAATCACAGAAGGCATAGCCATCACATGGGGGGGAGGGGTCAGGCACTGTTTGGCGGCTCAGTCTGCATGCGCGAAAGTGGTTCAATCTAATTCTGAATAGAGTATATTATATGAGACACATATTAATCTAATAAATTATTTATATTTAGTTCAATGTAATATGACATTATTAAATGTTATACATATCTTCTCCGAAATCGTTTTTTTCTGAAGGATATCTATTATTATTTAATATTAATAATAAAACAAAAAAACAAAATATTTACTTGGATTTTACACTATTTTAAATACATGTTATATTTGTTTTGTTCATGAACAAAACGTTTAAAATAAATGTTTTTATCATGTTTAAAACATAACAACTCAGGTGATTACCAAAATGTGTTTTTGGAACCTAAGGGGTCCTTGGGACAATCTCAAGAGTTCCGCTGAGAATGCCTAACGTACGTGGATATTGAGAAAATTATTTTGTATTATACTGTTTATACATCGAAAAAATAGTTCACATAAATAATAGTCACTAGTATAATATTGGCATATTGCTATAAAATATTCGTTTAACAGACATTGGGGTTCCATGAAACTTTTTTCCAAGGGTGCCGTGGTGGTAAAAGTTTGGGAACCGCAGGTATAGGTACCTATAAATATTATAGTTTTAGTATATTACATTAAATATACCAAAACCAAAGTAGGTATACAGTTACACAAATACATATGAAAAAAAGTTTTTTTTATGAATTACATCTAAAAATGTTAAGCTAATTACTAATATTATCTATTATACTGATGTACCATGAACCTAGGTACTATTTAAAATACTTAGTTAATTAATAATTTCTAGATAGTCCAAACATTACATCCATTAAATGTGTACCATATTTCTTGAAATTAATTATACACATTTTTCTTTATATATAGTATATCCATTATTTAAGTAAATAACTATTTTATTTTAACACTGTCGAGTAATTATTTAAAAAGGTATATGTAAATGATGAAGATAAAAGGGAAATTTTAAAATGCTTATACTTAAATATTATAATATAAATAAATAAAATATTGAGTGATTATTAAAAATGTATAATACGTAAATAATTATAATATATAACTATAATTTCATTAATTTATAAAAATAACAATACAAATGTAACCATGCAGCCGATTACACTTGCCTGAATATCGTCCGCCATCTCCATCAAAAGCCATTAAACATCCAACAGAAATATGTATAGTGACAGCCTTATTATATTATTATTAAATTGTTGAAAATTATAGTTTACCAAACAAACTTATTTTACCGCAATCACACTATATAATAATTCTAAACTAAAAAATCCAGTGCGAAAAAATAATAAACAGAAATTTTTGCCCAACTACAAACAACGTTCGTCTATCTATTTTCATGTTAACCAACATTACACCAGTGTATAAATCATAAATTAAATTAAGTTGCATTTAAAAAACACTTGTTAATAATTTTGATAAATTTCGACACAATGAGTTCTAAATCAACATTTATTTAACGGGTAATTTTAATTTTTTAACACATCGTAAGAC
Organism: Sitobion miscanthi; assembly: GCA_008086715.1. Classification (NCBI taxonomy): domain Eukaryota; kingdom Metazoa; phylum Arthropoda; class Insecta; order Hemiptera; family Aphididae; genus Sitobion; species Sitobion miscanthi. Next base: position 8,171,423 of record CM017800.1, on the reverse strand, counting down.
AAATTAAAATTTTAATTTTTGTTGGTTAGTCTGAAAAAGTGATAAAATAAATAATAATAATTATTGTTATTTTGTTAACAGTTTTTGATAACAAATTATTTTAAACATATATACAAATGTATATTGTTTCAATGTTTAACGTGAGTCGTGAGTTATGACTTATGAGTATGACTCTTCAAGGCATACAGAATACCGAATAATCGAATGTTATTTTATTATAATTACTAATTAAATAGGCATGTACATTTTTCATGATTTAATCTAGTCTCCAGTGTAACATTAAATTACAAAATTTTTCAAATTTTTACTGGCTACTGGGTAACTATACGGTTAAATAAATATCATACATTCTACATTCAATTTTGTTTAAAAAAATGAATAATAAAAATGATGGTGAGGCTCATGTACAAATGTTAACAGATGTTTGCCAAAATGTTTGTACATTTATCAAAACAATAACAATAAATAACATGTCAAATGTTGATAAGTTAAATACCTTTGAAATAAAAATTAATGATTTGCAATGTATTTGTTCTAAATTAAAAACTAAATTAGAACAAATTAATGAACAAGTTAAAACATTAGCAAGTTTGTTAAATTTCACAACTGACCAAGATGCGTCTGCTATCGATATATTGACTCAATGGATTTTATCGCTTTCAAACAAAAATATTGAATATCCTAAAAAAAGAAAATTATATTCTTCTTATTCACCTCTAAAGTTGTCTCTTAAAGATAAAACTGAGATTAATGAAAGCACTAAAAATAAATCAATTTGTACAAAACCTGAAAAAGAAAACAAAATTAAATGTCAAAATGAATTTAATAATATATGGAAATTACAAGTTAAGCGTGATGGAAATCCTTCTGATTTATTAAAGAAATCTAAACAAACCACGTTAATGCTTCGACCACAAAAAGAAAAGGTGAAGATGGATATTACTACTTTCAGCAGTCCTACACCTAAAATATCAGTATTAAATTCTTCTAGTTTGTTTAGTCCTGAAATATTAAATTTGAAAAATTATACAACTAATGATAATACAATATGTGAAACAAATATAATTCATAATACAGAACTAAATGATTCGAATAATATTTCTTCAAGTAATTTTAATACAATTATCAAGCCTAGTACAAATATATTGTCTATAATAAAAACAAATACTTTAAAATCAAAAGAAACAATTACTTCACATAGTCAAACTGAAAAACATGATCACTCAAATGATGAAACCAATTGTAGCCCAATAAATATATCAATGAGTATTTTAAATAATACAACAACACTTAAAAAACAAATCAAAATTCCTAATGGAAATTTATTAGATAGTTTTGATATTATTCCTGGTTTGAATGATAAAAAAAATGACTTACCCAATTACAAATTTAAAGAAGATCCTGTTAGAAAACAAAATGAACGGAAGTTGTTAAATGGTTGGGATTGTAAAGACTGTTGCAAATTTTATGAAGAAAATAATGATAATCCTATAGATGCAAAAAATGCCATGAATCACTTTTCAAGACATCGTTCTCATAAACATCAACATCACGCTCCAACACCACCAGGATTTTGGGATCCAATGTAATAACACCATAGATATAAAATTCCTGTATAATAATTGATCTTAATCAGCTTTTTAACTTATAAGCTCACATAATTTTTATAAGTACTTTTATTGTTAAATATTAAATAATATAATAATTGGGTCTTAACTCTCTTCAGATATTATGTAAAAAAAAGATAAATAATTATATTCCACAGAATAATTAAATATTCAATGTGTGTTATACAATTATTAATGTCTAACACAGCAACAAGCACCTCCTAGTGCCACTAATTATCAATAGCATATTTAAAAATATATTTAATATAAATCTACAATTTGTAAATAATTAATATTTAATAAATTCATTACATTATTATTATTATAGTATGTATATACTGATATAAATATCAGATCAATTATATTTTTCAAGTATAAATTAAGTATGAAAAATAATAAGTTAATATATTCAAATAATGAATATAAAAATTAATTAAATATGATTTTTTTTATTGATTTATAATAATTTAATAATAGTCATATAGGTAGATTAGCAAAATAAGCAAAATGTATTGAATTCATTATTCATTGAATCTGATTCAAATAAAATATCAATTATAAACAAAATGCATTTTTTTTTCTTTTAAAATTTCTAATTCAAATTAAGTAGTACTATTTTATTTTATTTTTTTTTGGGGGGGGGGAAAGGGGTTGGACAAAACCCTGAGAAACAGAAGTACACTTGAGATACACAGCCGCAGAACTCATAAACAAATATTTTAGGCAATTAAGGGCTTAACTTTGGGTCGTATATTGTAGTAATCTATAATAAGTATTAAGTATATTAATATTAAGTCCTAAGTTAGTAATATTATGGCTAGCCCATAGATACATACAACAACCAGCTTTGGATACGGCCAAAACATCAAATAATTAAATGGTCCTATCAATTTGCCTTTGCCTCATTACAAAAATCCTCTGATACATCACTACATCAGCCATCTCTTCTATCACTATGACCTCAAAATTCCAATCATTCATATTCCCTAATTTCAAACCTCTCATCTCTTACACTTTCTTATAACCCACCACACCATCTTAAACAAAATTGGCTCAGAGATCTTCTCAACATTTAAAAAAAAATGAATAAATAATACCAACACAAAAAAATTTTTAAGTAAGATCATTGGAAGGGGTCTTCTATCGGATTTCGGAAAAAAAAGCCCTGGAAAAAAAAGCCCCGGAAAAAAAAGCCCCGATTTCAAAACACGGTAAAAAAAGCCCCACCTATAGGAAAAAAAAGCCCCGTACTAATTAAACACATAACGCATTTTCATTATAGTGTACATTTTATAATTTAATATTTGTATATAGGTAACCTAACCTTTTTTGGACATAGGTATATTCTATAACCATATATATATGTATAGTAACATTTAAAATACAAAAGATTAAAGTATAGTAAGGTAATAAAAGTAATTGACATTTGATTTTATCTTAAAAATTATGTAGGCTCTATCTGGAAACTAGTCTTGGTAAAACTAGGTACAAAACAATTAATTGAAAACCGCCTAAAAAATTTATGTATACAAATTAAAAATAATGATATAAGTATATTAGATTTTCTAATGGCAGTTAGCCACAACATTAGAAAGTAATGTAATAAATAATATGTATTGAACTAATTAATATATATATTTTGATTTATGGTTTATCTTATATAATTTTTAACTGTGATATAATTAGTTATTGTTTAATGTCATATACGATATACTAGATGTAATTTTTCTAAAGTTACCTTTTAATAAAATAATATTATATTAAAGAAGTGTTAGGTACATTGATAAATGTAATGATTATATTATGATTATATTTAATTATGTAAATCATAATAAAAAAGAATAATGTATTTAGTTGGTACGGGGCTTTTTTTTCCTAGATTCCTTCTATCATGCCCTGTATACTTTTACCCCCCATATTAGGTACCACAAATTATGTAAAATCTGTGATATTACCAATATTGTATAAATGTTATTAAAGATTGTATAATATTATATTCTTGTTTGTTCTAATAAAAATAAAAATAGTGATGCCAATGTACCAAAGTTTATAGGTAGTTAATATTATCTAAAAAAGTTGCCATTATTCAAATTGCCCCTTCCCCACACACATACATACACATACAAATGACGATCAAGACAACCCGTTTCTTATAACCTGTATGGATGTTAAAAAGGTAAAAAGCATAACAATTGAATTATTATTATTGTTATTTATCGATGCAACAATGCTTTTCACACTTAAAATCCATAATAGGTAAATGGTCATAAGCCATAACAACGTTGTTATTGTTTTCGTGTTATCAGTAGTTTATATTATCGACCGTTCAATGTTCATATACGGATAAAGGATGTAGTAACAACTTTACTGTATATAGACGTTATAGATTGTTCTGTGGTTATAGTAGCCAGTGGCTATCTTATAACTTAATCTTAATAGCCATTATCCACAAGTCACAATAACAAAATATTTTTTTATTTTATTGCAACGACGCAATAACTTTGTGAGAACGTTTGGGTTACTACTTACTGCACTTTAGTTTGCAATTGCACGTTGTTAATCAATGTTTTAAAATCACTACTTACATTAATCAAAGTTGAAGGAATCAAAATGAAATTACTATTTCTAGGATTTTGTCTCTTCATCGCTTTATTTGGAGAAAATGTTTCCGCTCAAAAGCACAAGGTGAGTATATTTGTAGTGGATTGGATTTATAGTCAACATTTATTTATTTTTTCAACCATTGGACCCTTAAAATGTTTATCCTAGCAATTACTCAGTTACATCTTACATTACAAATTCTATAAATCACAACTCATGAAATATAAAACTGTTATATCAATATCTTGGCTTAAAATTATCTATATTGAATATTGAATCCTAATGATAATTGAAATTGCGGCAAACTGAAAATTTGCTATTCGAAGGATAGGAAATTTTAAAATTTCACTTCAAGGGATTTGAAACAAACTATTTTTCATTTTAACATATTGAATACTAATCAATCTAATTACTGATATACCTAAATTTTGAAAACATTATTATTAATTGTTATATATATATAACAAACACTTTTGAGGAACGTTGTATTAAATTTTCAAGTATTTTGATTCAGCAAAAATTTTTATTGACAATAATTTAGAAGACGTTACACCAAAATTTGTTGTCTTACATATCAAATTATACGCTCAGAAGATCACGTTTAGCTCTCTTAGTTAAAAATTTGAGTGAATTGACCTATTATAAAATGTAAAGGTTAGATTATTATCTAGGCATATTATATTTTTATTTTAAAGCGAGGTATGAGTATTTTAAGATGTACAATGCTGATACATATTTAAAAAAATAATAATAAAAAACAAAATAAACAAATGCTTATAGGCTATAGGTTATATAATAACGCAAAAATTTACATAAAAAAAACTAAATTGATTTTGTTCATTTGCATAAAAATCTCTGTTTTTTCTTATTTTTTTTTTTTTTTGTTTTTCTTGTCACTTGAAAACTTCTGGAAACTCTGGATTAGATTTACTTTCCTACCAGAAAAGATATTGAAGTATCGCTCCTCTCAGAATCTAAAATTTACAAAAATGTAATATGTGAAATAAAATAATATATTCATTTTTTACTTTAAATTATGTAATAACTAAATAACTCTAATAACTAAACAAATGTATTATATATTACTGGCATAAGAAATTATATTATTTACTACTGTAGACCGAATATTGTTTAAACTTCTTTTTAAAGTAATTATGTTATATTTTAAACTAGTTTTATGTTTAATATATAATATGTTATCAGTAAAGCCCTGATTTCAATGCAAAGTGCATCTTTTTGTAGGTCATCTTAGACAATGCTTTCCAAGTACTTACATAATTTGTTCATAAAACAGATTTAACAGTCTGAAACTTTTATTTTGCATTTTGTTGCATATTTCAATGTTTTTTCATTTTATAGAATTTTTCGGTAATTTTGTTAGTTTTAATGCATATTTATATATTGTACGACTTCAGTAGCGGATTAGATTTGTCTTCTTAGGGGGGGGGATCCATTTGGTCCAAAAATTATACCTTTAACTATTTACCCACTTAGCCTATCCAGAGGGACTAATATGTATCCAATAGTAACATTTGTAAGCCGTAATTATAAAATCCTAAAATCTTCTCAGCCTCCGGTTGGTCCACTTACCTGATAGGAAATGCTAATTTTGCTACACCACTGGCCCTCCCTTTAAATCAGTGGCCCCAGCTTGGCCCACCTAGACAAAAATATCTGGTGCCGCCACTGACTCTGAACTTCTAATAAAATGTTTATCTAATATTGGTTTTTTTTTTTAAATAAATGTTAAATAAATTATTTTAAATTAGGTAGGTGTAACTTAATAAAACATTGCATTGAAAAAACGATTTTACATGTCAACTTTTAAAGGCATTATTGTGGTATAACACAATTTTTATGGACATTTTTTAGAGTGTATGAATCTGAGCCCTAGTTATGAGCATAAGTTAAACTTGGCTAAACGCTTGATAACAGTACCTACTAGGGAAAAATTTTATATTTTGACTTTTACCTAGATAAACCTAATTGTTACAAATGTCATACGTTGCACTTTAGTGAAATATGATTTTATGGGCAATGGCCATTTTAGTTAGCCCAGGTATGTAGTGTACACAATTTTAAATACTTCAATAACTATAAACTTGTTACTACCTAATTAAAACTAATTGACTTCACTGTAATATTTATTAGGTGGTTTTATATTTTTATATATAATATACAATTAGAATTATTCGATAAACATGTATTTTAGTCTTTAGATAAACAAATTTAATTAGTACTAATAACAAAGCCAGTAGCATAAACCCAAGCAAGTAGGTACCCAACCTTTTCAGTTAGATTATTTGTTAGTTAAAACTTATAATACAAAAAACATAATGTTAAAAGAATTTTTATTATTTTACTTATTTTGTTTACATTAAATTATTGGAAATATGATATAATTGCTTAGTGTTTTTTAAAACTTCCCACTAAATTATTTAATATTAAATTTAACAATTATCCTATCCAAGTTAAATTTAAAATTAATTTCTCAATAAAAGAAAGAATTGGGAAAAAATATGAATGTAGTTTTCACTCAATATATGAAATTTGTCTAGGTCATTCAATTATTTTTCTGCTAACCTTACAATTAAATGTTGTTTATGAAATTATCAAGTAGGTATTTGTTGATTGGTGAAATATTCTACTAATCAAAGGCCATATTACCCACTTGCACAACACTTGGATGAGAAGTAGATAAATAGATTTAACACGGGAATAACATTTATTATGTGATTACATAGTCATTTTTCTCTATTTCGTTATCCAATTACTTTTATCTAAATAATTACTAACTGAACTATAAAGTATAATATATTTTGACCTTTTATATTTTTGGATTAAATAAAAAAAAAATGTCGAATAATATATTTTAGTTCATAATCTAACTAAGCTTTTTTTAACATTTTTAGAAAGTAATGAGAATTGTCTATTAACTCCTCATTTGTGTGTCTACCACATTGTGCCCTATGAATAATAATAAAATTATTCTCAAAATAAAAAAGAGGTGGGTAAGTAGATGTTGCTCTGCTCTACAATAGTTCACAAGTGGGTCACTGTATAATGGATGGTATTAAATTTGTTTTCAATGATATAATAGCATTGTGTACGAAAACGATTCTGAGTGGAAACGTTTTGTCAGTGTGGATATTTTATATTATAAATATATTGTTATTACTTATTATTAATACGGCAGCCGTCAAAATTTGAACATTAAATGCTTATTAAAAAATTTGTGCCTATGTATTTTTTATATTTTTCAACTATTACTCTGTAAAAATACTTCATGTTTTTTGACCCAACAAATAAAATTTTATTTACATTTATAGAAAAAAAAATATGATATAAATTTCAAGTGTTTACAGTTATTCATTTTTGAATAACAACAAAATAAGAAAAGAGCTACTTGAGAAATCGAGTGAATATCCAATGTTGTAAAAATTTGAACTTCAAACGCTTATAAAAATGTATCTTGACTTTCTTATGGACATTTTTTTTGTAAAACATAGACAAACTTATAAGACGTAATCTTGTATTACATTTCAAAGACTTACATTTAAAAAGAAACATTTTTAGGAATAACTAATTCAAAATAATTTGATAATTTTTGTGATTTTTCCATATTTTGTCAAGTATTGAACTTTAAATGCTTGAAAAAAAAACTGTGACTAAGTCTTTTTAATATTTTTCAAACACCATAGTAACGATAAATTTGTAGCCTTGTTTTTAATTGTCATGGTTTTTTAGCCAATAAATAATTTAATTGACATTTGCAGAAAAATTGACAGTAAAAATTTAAAAATTACCGTAAACAGTTTATTTTGAAAATGTTACCGTGTATAGGAACATGCTAATACAAACAACCAGTGAAAATTTCATGTATATACAGTAATTTGTTTCAGAGAACCCAAAAACTAAAATTCTAGTTTTTTCTTAATTGTTATGTTGTTTTTCCTGGCGCTTTTGTGAACTATTGGGAACTTTAAATTTTGACCTCCTGAATGTACCAACTAGATTTACTTTCCCATCGAACAAGCCTCAAACAATGGTGACAGACACAAAAATAAAAAATAAATTTAAAAAAAAACACACATTGTAAAATCATTACATTCATCGATCCACTCAGAATCTCAAATTTGATTCAGTAATCATAATATAGTGAATACATTGTAGTGATACATTTTAAAACACTTACTATACTTTACAATAATATTTGTCATATTAGACTTTTTTAAATATGATTTCCTTGCAATAGTTTAAATCAAGGAAAATTTGAAGGGTGCTTATTGGTACACTAAAATGTCAAACATTGATTTTAACACTGTAGAAAAGCCACATGAAATATTCCCGTAGTATTCATCTTGAGTTTCAATCATGGTACCTAACTAGTAACTAATAATTAATTAAATTTTTTAATGAATAAATATGTAGGTATATTTAAAAAATAGAAAATAAGTAATAATAACACCTCCATTGAATATAATTTATTTGCTTGTTCTCAATATTAATTTCGATGATTGTTATTTTACTGCCCACTACACTCCTGAATTATTCTGTTATAGATTGAAAACAATAAACAGTTTTTAATTTCCAAGCTTTACAATCATCATTATTCTGTGAGAAATATTATCAATCATAAAAAAATAAAAAGAGATACTGAAGAAGGAATTAATAAATTTATTGAACAATTATCAGATATTGCATTGAAATCAATGAATGGATTTTCAGATTATGGGCATAAATTAATTGAAGTTGAAAAAATTGGCAACATATCACGCGTAAGGTTAAAATATGATTTAATATAAGACTAGGAAATTTAAAATTCAATTTACAGACTTCAGATCAAAACAAAATAGAAGTAACAGCATGTCGTTTTAATGATTTAAATCAGAAAAAAGAAATAGAAATGCATCCTGAAAAAAAAATATCAAGTGCTGATTTTTTTGTGAGTTTTTTATATGTTAAATTTTTCTTGGGCTTACATACATTTTTTTTTAAAGGTTTGTGATGTATGTCAAAGTACAATTAATAAGACGGAAAACAGTACATATAAAATGGTTGAAATGCAATGTGTCTTACATGATTCTCGTACTTATATTAGTGCTCCAGAGGTTTAACAAATTTGTAATATTTTCTATTTGTATAAAAAAAGTGTTTAATTTGTTATATATTTATAGAATATAATAATGACTTTAAATATTTCTGATATCAATAAGAATATTCATACACCTGATCAAAATAGAAGACTTTTGAAACGAAAAATAAATGATTATTCAAAAGACTTGCCAATTTAAAATTAGTGAACAAAAAATTTAAATTGGAATTCATATATAGCATATTAATGAAATGGATACAGAGTTTTATTTTGTAAGAACTTAATTAAAAATGAATTTGTAAAAAAAAATGACAATTTAAAAATAAGTATTTATACAATTTTTACAGATATCAAACTGGAATAATTTCAAAACATCAAATTAAAACAAAAAAGTTTTATATGAATAAATATTAGTTTAGAAAATATGAATAACAGAAAAATGTATGCAAAATACTGTATTTTTGTATTCAATGTTTAGTTTAAAAGTTATTAGTAAAGACAACAATACATTTTCAATTAAAAATGAAAAATGTGAATGTGTAATAATTTTATATTTTAATATTTTTTTGTTGATGTATGAGTTGTAAAAATAAAACGTATATTATGAAATCAGTTGGTATAAATATTAAGGGCGTTGAAGACGGTGCGCTTTTAGTACAAAAACATGTCTTATATGAAAAACTCTCATGCCGTAGAATAGTCGGATTTCGTTAATTTTTTTTTATTGAAAAAGAGAACATTTTGCAGGTTGGATAAAACCCTGTTTTTCAAAATTATAGTTATAGAAGCTAAAATATACATTTGAATAATGCTCAATAATTGTTATTTTTCAAATGTATTTTTCTGGCACTATTTTAAGAGGATGTCAGCGCACTATTTGTTTTCTCTCTCTCTCTGGCCCACGCGCAACATGTACAAAACACATTAACGTAGAATCATTTTTTCTATGTTTTTAAGTAATCTTAGAGTAAAATCACCCATTACAAAAAAGATAGATAATAATATTTTTGAAGGAATGACTTATCAATTTTATATTATATTATTTGACTTTGTATTCGACTTTCAAAATGAAAAAAAAATGTTGTAAATTTAAATTATGTTTAAATTGTTTTGGTACAATATTTCGAAAAATCGATATGTCATTCCCTTAAAAATATTATTCTTTATCTTTTTTGTAATAGGTAATGTTACTCTAAGATAACTTAAAAACATAGAAAAAATGCGTTTTGTTTATGTTGTGTGTGGGCCAGAGAGAGACAACAAATACTGCGCTGACATCCTCTTAAGTAAAATGAAAATGGCCTTGGTCCAGTCTGAAAGAAATTCTTACTTTCAAATAAAAAAAATGATTAAAATTCTACTTATCAATGAGGTGTGTGGGATTTTCCTGTGAAGTCATTTTAGTTGATATAATACATTGTATTCCTGACACTTCCTGATACTTCCTGAAAACACCCGTCTCCGTGTCATTTTGTACAGATTAAATATTTCTCTTATAAAAAAAAAAAAAAAAAAATTGAACAATAATTGATATAATATTATATATATACTTGCTTTTTTTTATGCATATCCATTATTACTGTTGAATAAAAATTGAGAATGGAATGACAATATAGGTAATCAGTGATCACAATCATCTAGATTTATTCAGTAATATTTCATTTGTTGGAAATTGTCTAAAAAAAGTTTTTTTTACAACTAACAAGTTTCTTAAGTATATCAGATTAAAAACTAAAAATTAAATAGTACAACTGTGTTGAATACAATTCCAAAATATGAAACATTCTACATTGTTATCACTTTTAATTCTTGTGTAATTACAAATTTTTTACATACATTTTTGTCTTTAATTAGTTCCATGATCAATAAGCTAAACCAAATAATATAATATAAAAAAAAATAATAAAATACGGTATAACTTGTGAAATAATAGTAATTTTGTTAGAAAGTAACCTGAAAACTTTATTATGTTCAATCTTTTTAATTAGTAGAAAAGCTATTTCTCTCAAGAATGAACATGTTTAATAGGAGGCAACGCTCATAGAATTTTACTGCAAAAATAAGTGTTAACTTCTCCCTAGCCAAATGAATACCCAATGGTAGATAATTAATAGTAAGACAATATATTTGTGAGGGTTAGGATAATACAACTACAAAATTACTACAATAAAGGTATTAACTACTTAGAACTAATAGCGACCACACTTCAGTCTTCTCATTGCAGGATGGCCACGCAACGCACAGGTAAAACACCACGATGCTCGCAACAATCTGCTCCTATTACACCAACAGTGTTATTGATAGTTTTGTATTTCATAGATTGTAATTGCTAATATTATTAAAAATATAAATTAGTGGATGCATATTACATAGGTAACTTTAAGCATAAAAACATGCATTTTTTTTCATTACCTGCACATATTAAATTTGTTGGAAACACTTAAAACCAATTTGCTAATTTAATTGCATTGCCAGAACCAGAAAATCAAATTCCATAAGAACACAGGACAACACTTAATAATGTTTTGAAAGTTATATTATTTTAAAATAAAAACTAAATATAATGTATGTTTAAAACTAAGCTTTATTTAATAGTTCTTTATTTATTTTTTAGCCATCCCCTTTGGGAGGTTATAATGACATTGAAGCTGACAGCGAGAATATCAAAAAACTGGCTCTCTTTTCATTAGATTCTATAACACAACAAACAATGTCTAAAAGATCCTTGGGGTTGATCAGAGTCGTCTCCGCAAAATCTCAAGTATAATTTTCAATTATATTAAATATATATTAATTAGGTAAAATTATAATTCATAATTATTTAACTTTCAGGTTGTTGCAGGAATAAATTATAAGATAAAATTATTGGTATGTGAAAAGGATTCAACACAGGGGGAGAACATTGTTATGGATCCCAAAGTATGTATATTTTATTCTCATTGACAATTTAGTCTTTTATTTAACTTAATATAATTACTTTTTTTAGAATTGTCGTTCTTGTGATATAACCATCTGGGAACAATCATGGTTGAACAATAAAAATGTTACTAAAGTGGCTTGTTCTAAACCTTCTGACATTTCTTCATTTTCAAGTGTAGCTGTAACTAAAAGAGTAATATTAATCTGAAATGTACCTAAGTAAAATTAAAATATATTATACATTTTACCCTGCACAGGACATACATGAAAATGTAAATCTTGGAGCAAAAATAAGTTTGAATTCTAATGACAAGAAAGTTCAAGACATAGTGGCTTATGCTTTACTGTCTATTGATATACAAGAAGGATCTAACAAACCACGTGTGTTATCAAAAATCATAAATGTGTCCAAACAAGTAAAAAAAAAAAATAGTTACATTTATAAGTATGTAATTAAATTAAACCCTTAACTAAATTATTTGTTATTATAGATTGTATCTGGAATTATCTACAATATTGAATTGGAATTATGTGATAATTCTACACGTGAAGTTGATGAAAAGGTAATCTTCCAAATAAATTATTAGATAGTTTAATGATAAATTTGTTTTTAAATTTATATTATTTCAAGAACTGTCTACTAATATTGATAAATAGACACAACATTGTGGAAATTATATTATACCAATACTGTTTTATAATTATTTAATTCATCATAATTTTTAAATAAAAATTGAAGTAACGTAAAATAATGTAGTTGAGGAAAAACTGTTGGCAGTTGCAAACATAATCATAATGGTTTCTCTTTATTGTTGTTATTTCATCATATTTTGTAATTTTTTTAGTTTTTTTTTCAAGGCACCACTTATATTTGAAGAAAAAAGTTTGTTCCCTTAAAATTTGTTTAAAATAGATTTACAACAAAATATTTATGAACCTTTTTATTAATTAATATAATTTTTTATTGTTATATGATAATTTATAAAATGTATACTATTTATAAATTACCTTACCTATTGTAAAAATTAAACGATTGCTACTTTTATGTATTATTATGTATTTTTGTAATATTACAGATCTGTAGGATTTGTAATATTAAAGTATGGGAACAGGCATGGGAGAACAACAAAAATATTTCAGAATTCAATTGTTATAAACCTCATAAAACTAACACAGATACATCAAATTCTGTAAGTTCACATAACTAATGTTAAATATTAATTATTTATATCAATTATAGTAGAACCTCATTAATTCGGACTATATGGGGCTCTAGGTTGTCCGAATTATTGAAAGTCCGGATTAAACAAAATAACCAAAAATCGTAAATTATAAATTTAAAAACACAATGTATTGGATATTAATTTATTATTCAAACTAAATATAAATACATATGTATGTCTTACAATATTTAACCTAAAAATACATGATACATAATTGTATTATAATCATTACACACTTAATATAGTACATACATACATATTAAGGCTCACCTTCGTTATTCACACTTGACATGCTTACTGGTTTAAAAAAATTGCTAATCTTTGGTTGTCTTTCTTTCACATTGATTTCTTTAATAATTAACTCACGGAGATGCCTTAAATGTTCATAATACGCAGATATGTTTTCATTGTTGTTATCTTCAACGTATTTAATGACAATATTTAGATGATCTTTAATTTCGCCAAGTTTTGGCTTAGGGATTTTAATCTATGGCATAAGCTATGTGATAAATATGTAATCGAAATAACCCGCGTCTATAGGATATTTTTAGAATTCGTTTTCTTGTTTATTTCAATCTATAATATAAACTAGCGTAATTTACGTATTATAAATGGCTGTCCGGATTAAGCGAAGTCCGGACTAATGAGGTCCGAATTAATGAGGTTCTGCTGTACATTTTAAACCTAAGTGCACTCGATTGATATTATATGTTGAGCATTATTCATGATTATTAACAGACTCGACTTATATTAATTATTTATTGAAAATTATGGTAAACCAATGAGTTCACTGAAAAAATTGCAGTATTTTCATTGATCCCAAGAAATAAGTTATCATTTATACACTGTGTGTTATCATTTATTTTAACTATAAAAATCTATAGAAAAAAGATACTACAATATACATTATTCAATATTATATTATTAAATAGTTTTATTCTTTTTTTTAGGAAAAATTAACTACCAAGAAAAATAATATTGATGATCGATTACAATTAAAGTCAGATTTTGAAAATTTTATCATGACACATAATAAAATTTATACTAGTCTTGAAGAAAAGAGTAGAAGATTCCGAATATTTGCTGCTAATATGAAAAAAGTAAAATTATTACAAAACCATGAACAAGGAAGTGCTATTTATGGAGCTACACAATTTGCAGATCTTACAAGTAACAAACCATATAATTAAAAAATGATGTTTGTCAATTGCAATTTATCATTTATGTTTCAATATTTATAATTTTTAGGTTGATTTCTAATTTTTAAATTATAACAAAAAAAATTAATAAGTTTGTAATAGATTTGCCTTGACTCTGTGTGTATGGTTTTTATATAGTTTCAATTTTCTTTAAAATTACTTTAGAATTTCAAAAACAAATTACCTCTAACATCCTTGATGAAATTTTTAATCAGTAGAGGATTTTAATATCACATCATAACACTTCTAGTTAAAAAGGAATCACTAGGCCTAAGATTTCTATACATTTGCATCTTTTTCTAGAATGCTTGACATGATGCTTTCCAAGATACAAATGTGTTTCAATTTCAAGTACACAGCATTACACGCTATGCTAACAGCAAACTTTTTTTAGGACATCATTTATTTTTTTAGTCATTTTTAAACCTATGCCTAATAATATTACAAAATTATTTAAATTAAAATATAATATTATATAAATACACATATTGTACTAGAAAAACAAAGGTAATCTGAATTTTAAATAAAACTTTTCATTTATTTATCTTTGTTTCTGAAGAAATCCGCGTTCATTTTCAGGAATTTTTTTAGTCATAAATGCATTTTTAAAAAGGCATTTAAATCCGAACCCTAATATCAATAACATAAGAACACAATAAAAAAACAAATTTTTATAAATTTCTACTTCTTTTTTGTAATTTAAAATCAGACAAATTTTTTTATATTTACTACAAACAGTATTAAATAATACAATAATAATTTAATATTTTTATAGAAAATGAATTTAAAAAAAAATACTTGGGCCTGGACTCTTCTTGACAAGCAAAAAAACATTACCCATGGCAGTTATACCACAAAGTGCTTCTATTCCTAATGAATTTGATTGGAGAGAACATAATGCAGTGACACCAGTAAAAAATCAGGTAAAAATATTGACACATAATTTTAAATTATATTTATTAAATTTATAATCATTAATAATTCTATACATTTTAATTATAAAACATGTTGGAAAAATGATACAAAATATATAGAGTAAAACAAATAAAATGATGAATTGCATTTGTACATTGTCATTTTAGGGAGCTTGTGGATCTTGTTGGGCATTCTCAGCCATAGCCAATATTGAGGGACAGTATGCTTTAAAATCTCAAAAACTTCTATCTCTCTCAGAACAAGGTAATTAATACAATAAATTGAGTATAAGTATTAAAAAATTGGGTTATCAGTTTAAAACACCTTTACTTATATCCCCATTGTGTCTGTTCATCCGTTAGTTAACAGTACATAGTTACAATTGTTGATACTAATTTTACAATTTTGGTAATAGTATTCTAAATTAAAAATAAGAAACTAGAAATGCATTTACAAGAGACTTATTAATATAAATATTTTAATACTACAGTTGAATAAATAAATAATTTCATAACAGTTCTATTAAAAATAAATTCATACCATACTAGCTAGTAGCTAGTATAATAAAAATATCAAATACTTATTTGTTTAGTTTTCAATTGTAATATAGATTCATACTAAACGATATTAAAAAATAGGTACCAAAATATAAGAGTACCAAATTCTTTTAAAAATTGTATGGAAATAATAGTTAATTGTACTTTATTAAAAAAATGAGTGCTATCCTTACTTGTTATTTTATTGATATAAGCTTTATTTTTGATAGAGCTAATTGATTGTGACAATTTGGATAATGGATGTGGTGGTGGTTTAATGACTCAAGCATTTGAAGCCGTTGAAAATTTAGGAGGTTTAGAGACAGAGTCTGATTATCCTTATGAAGGACACGCAGATCGTAAAGGATGTCAGTTAAAAAAAAGTGATGTGAAGGTGTCAATATCAAAAGCTGTGAATGTATCTACAGATGAGGAAGATATTGCCAAATTTTTAGTTAAACATGGACCTCTTTCTGTTGGGGTTAATGCTAATGCTATGCAGGTATGTAGTATACAATTTTAATATTTTATAATAAAATGAGTTAAGGTCAGGTTAACCCAACAGTGGTTATACAAAATCTCACTTTAACTGCATGCATCTCTTACTATTTTCATGTTAGGTTAGGAAGTATATTTTTTTTTTCAACTATTAATAAATTAGTCATAAACTCATATTTGTTTTCAAAATAGAGTTTAAAGAATTTTTGGTTGAGAAATAAATATTTAAAAATAATGTTGCATGTTCCCTGCTACCCGGGTAAGTACAAAACCCAGTATTTTGATACTGTTTATACAACCTTATTTCGAGGTTGGGGTAAGTGCCATAAACTATTGAATATCCGTAAACAAATCACTTGACAGAATCTATTTATTATTTAAATGTATTATAATTTGACAGAAAGTTCTTTTAATTTTTATGATTTGTTAAGGAGTTTATACATTATCTTTAAGTTTAAGTTAATTGTTAAAATTTCAACACATTAAAAGTATCAATGTTATTTACATTTACATTTAAAAACGTACATTTGCTAATGTATGGGCCAGTGCGACAAAGCATGTCGGCATATGTCACATCTATTGTCCCATTTATCATGTTGTATTTTCCCCATATGGCACTTTCATGAGGGAAGTGCCAAATTGGCTAATACTTATTTGTATCATAAAATTAACACTGTTAAAAAATTAATTGGTAACCCAGTGTACTGTCGGTAACTCGAACCTTGATAACTCGAAATTCTTGACATCTCGAACAAATAAAATTCCCTTTCAAATAACAATAACACATTAAGATTTTGATAACTCAAAATTCTTTTCCCCTGTGAGCTTTAAGTTACATAAATATATAAATATACATTTATTTACCAAATTTGAAACAATTTAAGTTAAAAAATTACATTGATTTATAATAATACTAGTGATATCAGAGTAGCTTTTCAAATAGTGATAACCGCTGTGTTTGATATCCTACACTGTAATCTAAATTATACAATAGATGATGTGTATGATACTTTGTAATTTTCATATAATCAACATTAAAATTTAAAGATTGTATTTTTTATAACCCGATTAGACACTTACTCCGTTAGCATCTTATCCCACCAGACCTCATTTTATTGATTTAATTCTTCAATTTTATAATTTATAGCTAAGTTTCAGTGAAACTATGAAAGATAAAATGTTAGTTTTAAAAAGCAGTAGAACAACTCTTGTATTCAATATTTTTATTGATTACCTCATATCCTCATTGGTATAATAGATTCTGAGCAGACCAATGGATGTATTGGTTTTACAATGATGCGATTTTTTGTGTCTAAAAACACTTTTATTGTAGAAAAAATACTCTGATTTTCAATTCTGAGAAAGTTATCTTGTAGCAAATTGAATATTGTTATTTGAGGAGTCAAAGAAATTCTCAGTACTTTTCAAAATAATAGGAAATATCAAAACAATTCTAATGATAAAACGGGATTGATAATGAAAAACTATTTTTTGACATAAATTAATTTAGTTTTTTTGTTGTAAACCAAAAACGAATAGCCATAGATTTTAAATTTTTTCCGAAAATGTATAAGCATTTTCTATTCAAAATAAAAATATTTTACCTCTTTTTGAACCACTTATAGAAATTTTAAATTTTCTTAATTTTTTTGTTTTTTTTACGATTTATGTATCATTATAATCATATCATTTTACGATCATCATTTCTGCTTAGAATCGTTTATCATTGTATACAATGGTTTATCATTGAATCAAAATTTAAAACATCCGTAACATTGATACTTACTCAGTAATAGAGGTACGCTCATACCTACTATACAGCAAAGGGACTTCCGTGGTTCTTTTTTCATCTAAATTTTAAAATTATATTTATAATAAATTAAAAATTTAAATTTTTAGAATAACTAATCATACATTCATAGTTTACTTACACTCATTGCTTATTTACCGTTGTTTCAGTTTTATATGGGTGGTGTATCACATCCAATCCATGCCTTATGTAGCCCTAAATCACTGGATCACGGTGTGGCCATTGTTGGCTATGGAGTCCACAGTAAGTTATTGCATCATATTTTACAATAATTTATTAAAAAATTAATTGTGTGCTAATATAGTGATCTTTATAATAATTTTCAAATCAAAAAATTACTTAAGTTAACATTAAATATTTTCATTTTAGGAACTAAATATACCCACAAAAATTTACCATATTGGTTAATTAAAAATAGTTGGGGACCTGGATGGGGAGAAAAAGTAAGTTAAACTCAGATATATTAAAATATATGTTTTTTTTCAGAATATCCTTATTTAAATGCGACTTTACCGTTTTGGACCATTAAAAACAGTTGGGGCGACAAATGGGGCATGCAGGTAATGGGCTTGTAAAAATTAAGCCACGCAATAAATCATAATATTTTTTCAATAATTATGTGGTGCTTATTTTTAACAATTAGAAAAATGGTCCAAATAGTGTGAAAAAATAAGTATTATGTTTTTACTTTAATACAATGTGTTTGTTTGGTTATACTTTATAGTTTATGTTATTATTTACTTAATTGTTTAATGGGGATTGACTTTGAATTATACAATTCTATAATATAATATTTGTTATAGGGTTACTACTTGCTCTACAGAGGTGATGGATCTTGTGGAGTCAATCAAATGGTTTCTTCAGCAATCATTGAATAATCTCATGTTAAATTTTAAATAAACAATTAAAATATTTTACAAGCCATTAAATATTCTCAAAATGACATACTTAATATTAAACATTGTATTAATGTTTCATTATTTAATCTATAGAATTTTTTATATTAATTTGAACTTATAAGTAGATCTTTAATGTATCTAACACTGTCTTGTATTAATCATAAAATGTAGATATATCTTAATCTACTTAATTTTTTTATATATTAGGTACTGAATATGTTATTATTATATTATACACAAACTAATATAGCATCAGAGTAATTATAACATTTATTTGTTTTATTTATTATAATTTATTCCCCTCAGAGTTATTTTTCTAATGCATTAGAAATATATTTTTTAAATTTAATGTTTACAAATTCAACAAACAATGGGAGACCATTTCAAAATAAATAACTAAAATTATTGACAATGACCACTATCATGCGTCAAGATAGACTATTGGACTTTTAAATTATCCACATAGAAAGAGATATGTGTAGATAGTCATATTAATAATGAAACTATTTAAAATAAATATGCTGAGAAATAAGTGTTCACTATAGTTACATATTTCTAGTACGGTGAAACTTCCATATCATGAATTTCCAATCAACAAAATGTTCTGTTTAACTAAATATTTTTGTGAAGATAATGTATTTTATGAAATTCTCCATAGTACAAATTTGTGTTTTGTTGCTTATGAGGCTCAAGACTTTGTTGTAAGTATCACTTAAATATATTATATAACTTTAAAAAAAATACTTAATTTGGTACATTTTGTAATTATGGCTGTCAGTGGCAGATCTAGAATTTCTTAATGGGGGGGTGCTAAGGTTAAGGTCTCGTATTCTGTAAACACCATACTAATAGTAAGATTTTTTTTAGTCCTCAAAATGGATTTGCTTATTATTCAAAAGGTGGCAAATCAATTTTTTATTTTATGGTACCAATTCTGTTTAGAAATGCCTACTGAAAAATATATGTTAGGTAGAGTACCTATTTGTTTTCCAGGAAGCAACATGCCAAAGGAGTTGCTATACCCCCCCCCCTGGATCCACACCTGATGGCTGTGAATTTAATGCTGTAAAAAACTTTAAAAATATCAACAATTTCACTTTAAAATGCTCTATACATAATATATCTTAAATAATGAGTTTAAACTTCAAAATTTAAAATATGAATATCTATCAATCTGTATTAAGAACAAAAATTATGTTTTTAATTATTTTTAACCAATTACAAAAATTAATAAGACAAAAAGTGGGTAAGTGGATGTCACTCTGCTGTACAGTAGGTTACAAGTGGGTCACTGTAATGGATGTTGTTAAATTTGAATTCAATGGTATAATATCATTGTATAAGAAAAACGATTCTGAGCAAAAAGGTCAGTCCGCCTATTACATTACCAAGTAAATTTGATAATATTGAGGTGAACAAAGTAATTTATATACAACCTATTTACGTGGAATTTTGTTTTAAATTTTCAATCCTTAGCTATAAATATAGAACGTTTTATAAATTTGTAACTACAAAATAATTATTAAATTTTAAATGTGATAAATTTTGTTAACATTTGAACTTTAAATGCTTATAAAAAAATTGTGCCTATGGATTTACATCCACTTACCCACCTTTTTTTTTTTTATAAAGGTAGACAAATTTATCAGGAATCTTTTATTACATTTTCAAATCTTAAAATTAAAAAGAACATTTTTTATGAATTTCTATCTCAAAATAATTTGCAAAGTTTTGTCATTTTTATGTATTTTGTTAATATTTGAACTTTAAATGCTTTTTAAAAAAAACTGTGACTAAGAATTTTTAATATTTTTCAAATTTCATTGTAACAATATAATAGGAGCATTGTATTAAATTTTTTAGCTTTTTGGCCAAGAAATAAAGTTTAATTAACATTCATAGAAACTAGAAACTAAAAATGTCCCTTAACAATTCAAAACAAATCAAAATATTAAAAATTTGAACATTTTATCGTGTATTGAAAATTCAAATATAAACAATCAGTGAAAATTGCATGCGAATTATTTGTTTTAGAGTTACACCAAAAACCAATATCGATTTATTCGAAAATCGTTTTTGCGTAAAAATTCCCGTTTTCCCTTAATTGTTATGTTGTTTTTCCCGGCGCTTTTGAAAACTATTGGGAATTTTAAATTTTGACCTCCCGAATACCCCAAATAGATTCACTTTTCCATCGACCAAGATACTGTTGAAGAAAATCAAAGCAGTATTACTGCCTCAAACCATGATGACAGGTTGTTATACCCAAACTATAGATAAGGATTGAAATTTAAAATAAGGTTCCACGAAGTAGGTTATTCTATAACCAAAAAATCTCAAGAATATAAAACAGTTTTTTTTATAGTTCTTTTATGTTCAAATTTAGACGAGAATATAAATTTAATCATTCGAATCATCATACACCACTGTTCTGTGAACAAGTGATCTTACATTCTTACTTCGAACGTCACACAATGTTCGCGATTCTTAGCAAGACTGTCTGTCGGCCAATATAATATGCCTAAGCGCATACCTATTTAAGACAGTACTATGATAAAGTAATTAATTTTACTATTATAGGCATTATTGTAGGTTAAATTATTTTTTTCCGTAAAAATTGCATTTGAAAATGTCATTGTGTATTTTTGTGTATAAAAATATATAACTAATAATATACATTAAAAGTTTCATAAAGGTAGGTACCCACAAATAATATTTTTATAAATTACAACAAAATCACTAGATATTAAATCTATATAACTCGGTTTGGTGTAACTTGATCAATAATTTACTGCTGAATATCATTGTACAAGTTATAAGTTCAAAAGCTCATATAAATTAATTAATGTTCCGTTTAAGTATACTTCAATTTAAATAACCATTGCTACAATAGCTCAAAAAAAGTCAAAATATTTCGAAATTGTTACCATTTATTTGTTACAATTATAAATATTTTGTGAAATGTTCAAAGCTCTGTGGGTATAAGTTTTTGAGTTACACCAAAACAAAAATTGGTTTCGCATAAAAATTACTTGGAATTTTGACTTTTGACCTCACAACTATAGATTCACTTTTCTATCAGAAAAGATGGTGATCTCAAATATTGGAGCATTTTTAATATTTAAAATGTTGCCCGCAGACAGAAAAAAAACTCACATCGATGTAAAATCAATGCATTTTTTGAATCACGGAAAAAAAGTCCCGGAAAAAAAAAGTTTAGTCAAAAAATTACCGAAAATCTTATACTCTTGTAGGTACTTGTACAGTTCCATAGTAAATTGTGCTTTGTATTTTAGTGTGTAAGAGTAATGAATAAAATGCTTGTACATATTATATATTTGTCAACTGCCATAATAAGTAATAAATAATAGGAAAAAGCAGTTGTATAGTTATACTTATTTTAGTATGTAATGTACCTATAGGTAGGCATAAAATATATTTGTGATCTACCATAATAACTATCATACACCATATATTTTGATCCTATATTAATTTGTACACTAGAAAATTCCCCATTTTCGAACATAAGACGGTCATTAGAAATTCATTAGAAAAATTCCACCTATATTTTCACCTTCCTCGTGGAATGTACATAATGCCACTTCAGTAGTGGGGGGGGGGGGCATCGAACAAATAATATGACTGAAGGATGGAATAACCGATTTTCAAAACTCTGTGGACATAAGCATCCAACTATTTGGAAATAATTAGAAAATAAAAATGGAAATTTCCGCAAATGAAGCGAAATTAACTTTAGATGCTGTCGGAGATTCAAAAACTGTTAAAAAACTAGGGCAAACTCGGACAGTATAGAAAAACGTCTGAAAAATTGATATATACAAATACAAGCGGGCAATATCGGTGTTTTAGATTTTTCAACAGCCGTAAGTCATAATATAAAAAAGAGGTGTACCTAATTATAATATTACATTTTTATAGCATTGTTATTATAATTATATAGGTACTTTAATTGTATTTATCATTGACTTTTATTTGACTTATTTATTATTCTATTACATTTTATTATTTTAGACTTAGATTAAATTAAATTAATTATATTTAAATATGTGATTTAAGTAAGTTAGTAACATTTTTTATGATATTATATGACTTTTCATGTAATTTTAATGTATTTGTCAATACAATTTTACCATATTTATACTTAAATTTTGATATAAATGTTCATACATTTTTATCGGGACTTTTTATTTATTAAATTAAATTATATTTTAATATGTGATTTAAAAAAGTAATCAACATTTTTTATGGTATTTTATGACTTTTTATGTTTTTATATATTTACCGGGACTTTTATTTACGATTACCGCATTCTTCCGTTCCACTCAGAATTTAAAATTGAACATCTTATAATTTTTAAACTACAAAATAATTTGCAAATTTTCGAGATTTTGATAAATTCTTTAAATACTTAAATACTTCAATCAAGTATATGGATCTTTAGTATTTCAAAACCGCTACTAGGTATAACAACTCGCAAAATGTTATTGACATTTAATAAAAAAAAATTAAACAAATTAAAAATTAAAAATGCTTATAAATAACACTTAACGAGTCAAAATATTTTCAAAAATATATCATATAGTATAGAAAATTATAAAAAAAAACATTTAGTGAACATTTTTCATTAGGATTATGTTGGTAGATGAACTAAAATATATGATTTTTCAGAAAAAAAATTATTGTGGGAATATGGGCCCCATATAACCCTTGTAATTACGCCACTGACTATATGAGGGGAGGCTTTACATTTAACTCACATTTATTATTTTTTTTTTTTTCATCAGAAATAGAACTGAAACATAAAAGTTCCAATTATATACAATATTATACAATATTATAAACGTATATTATTTGAATTTAAAACAAGAAAAATGCCGCCTATTTAGCGATGTCTTTGGAAATATATAATCAAAATGGACGACTACAATGAATCATAATAATAATTACTCATCGTTTGTATGGGTATGTCCACTTATCTACTTTGTGGAAACATGGTAAAAACCATAGACCTTATACTATATAGTATAAGGTCTATGGTAAAAACAAGTAAAAATTGAGAGGTGTGTCGGCAATGATACGAGTTTTGGACCAATTCACGCAACATCCATTTGCTTCATGTGTTACATGTGTTAAATTTTACACTCTACCAATGAGAAGTGGTGAACTAGTGTTTTAGTTGTATTTGATCGGTGGCCATGCGTATCATTAAGTTTCCGACACACCTATCTAGTATCTAATATCTATTTATTCAAGAGTTTAGCAAAACATTTGATTATTCTGTTTCTTTGTATTTTGTTATGACTAATGTTGTTGGTATTGTTATTTAATAATTTCCTAATGTTTAAAATGTTTGAATATTATTGCAATTCATAATAGTATGGTATTCGTATTCGATGATATCATCGTGTCGTAGTCGGTTGTTTTGTGTAGTGTAATCCGGTATTCGTCATAACTTGGGTGTTGTCTTCATTAGGTTTATGCTTACACTCATTTGAAAATTACAATTAGTAAATACCTATCTTGGCCATTTATACAGTGACATATAACCAAATAATACAACATGACTGATCAGTTCGGTCCTATTACACTAAAATGGGATCCCAAAAATCTAGAGATACGAACTATGTCTGTGGAAAAGACATTAGAACCATTAGTTTTACAAGTAAGTACCTACAGTTATATCAAAACAACTATTTACTTAAGAAATACCTAATATCGGTAACTGTTGCAGGTGACTACTTTAGTGAACACTAAAGGAACTTCACGTAAGAAGAAAGGACGTTCAAAAAGAGCTCATGTTCTAGTTGCTGCTGTCGAAAAAGCTACAGAGAATTTTATTGAAGTAGGAGAACAAATCGCTTTTGAAAATCCTGATATAAAACAAGAAATGTTAGCTGCAGTTGAAGAAGTTCGAAAAACTGGTAAATTCAAAATACTTAAATATTTTCATCCTAGCATACTAGTTGAATAATCAAATTTAATAATTTAAAAAAAATCAAAAATATCTTATTGCTATAATCAACATTTTTTTTTAATGGTAGAATGATGTGTAGCAAATCTTCTATTAAAATGTCTATGTTAGTGATGGAAAGAAAAAGTAATAAGTAACTGGAAAATAATTTGAACATTTTCTAGATTTTGATGAATTTTGTCAAAATTTGGTTTTAATGTATATAAAAAATATTTGTGCCTATGTATCTTAAATATTTTTGAACTTCCATTAAATAAACTTATAAGGAACCTTACATTAGTTTGTCAAGCTTTTTTACTAGGTAATTTACTAAGTTCCTGTATGGCTCTATAATATTTAATTTTAGTACAGGAAAAATTAAAAAAAAATAAAGAGAAAATCTACTATTGTCTACTTTTTTTGAATGCATATTAGTACCTATAGTACTGCAGTCGATGTAAAAGAGTATGAAAAGTTATAGTAATCTGAAAGGTTTTAATTTTTAATTTTTTTTAATATTTAAAATGGAAATATATTATATATAGATACCTATATTTAATGTACCTGTATTAGTTAAGTATGTGACCTACCAAGATAATTATCTATATATTATTAAGTACGGGTACCGAATTAATAGGCAAGATACATTTCTTAAATTGTAACTAATACCTATACAAAAAGTGCATTGCCAACTATATTTGAGATTATAATAAGCACTCTCGACCACAGTCGGGCTGATAATGTACACCCCACCATATTGTTATCAATTGTGCATACAAGTGGATTTGTTATAAACTATGGGATTAATATTACGTAGTATATACCTATATTAGGTAGGTTATTAAGTTGTAGCATCTGTAATGGTTACTAAATGCATGGCGACATTTTGAATTTTTATATAATCATGATTTGTTCTTAGTGGGCTATGTTACTATCACTGCTCAGTTCCCCTCAATTGTTGAATCATCTTGTAATAAAACCCAATTAATCTGATACATTTTATATTTAGATCAAGATTGCAGATCTTGGTTTGTTAGTCAATGAACTTTGCCCACATTCAATAGAGAAATAATAGAAAATAATCTGTAAAAAAATAGGCATTTCGACATATGAACAAGATATGAGTAAATTAATCGAACAATTCTGTACTGCAAAACAGAAAGTCAATACCACTTATTATCACAATATCTAACCATTTTTTAAAAAAAAATTCCACATTATGTGAAAAATTGGAACTTTTCTACTTTACAGGACCTTACTTTTTTTGGGAGACGTCAGTTATCAGTATTGTCCGTGTTGCCATTCGCTCCCTGCGCTGCGCTAGGGTAAAAAAACTAAAAATATCCCTTGACTATAGCGTGCAAGGTAACCGCCGTACATCCACACATTATTTTCCCTACTCTTTATGTATTAACTTTGAAGTGTCGTAACTTCAAAACTATGCCGAGTGTCAAACTCTGACCTCCATCGTTTTCAGTGTACTTAACTACATAAGTTTTAAAAATAAAAACTGCAACAAAAAAAGGTGTCCCGTAAAATAGAAATATATTGAAAAATTATTTTATAAAAAATTGTCATGATATTCAGGAAGAATGTGTTAATAGTAAGATATTAAATAGTGGTAACTTTTTGAATTCTACTACATTTTGTCATGGAATATTTTTTAGGGGATATTTTTACTGGAATGTTTTGTCAAACCTTAATACATAAATATTTTTTGTATTATATTGGTCGAAGAGAGTGTACATGTTGATGTAGCATCCTTTAATGATTTTCCAATTTTAATACAGTATGAAGTTATGTCTGTAAAAGATTGTGGCATAATCTTTATTATTTTATGTAGGTGATGCTATGAGTATTGCTGCAAGGGAGTTTGCTGAAGATCCTTGTGCTTCAGCTAAACGTAGCAATATGGTAAGAGCAGCCAGAAATCTATTGTCAGCCGTAACACGCCTACTTATACTTGCAGATATGGTTGATGTGCATTTATTATTGAAGTCTTTAAGAGTTGTAAGTATTATTAGCTTTATTATTTTACGTAATATTTTATTAAATAACTCATTCAACATATTAAAGATACCTATGTAAATCATATTGAAAATATACCTATATTTTTAATTCAATTTTAGGTTGAAGATGATTTGGAAAAAGTTAAAAATGCTTCAAGTCAAGCTGAACTTCTTGACAATATTAAAGTTTTTGGTAGAAGTGCTAGTGAACTTATGAGTCAAGCTGCAAAACGACAACAAGAATTAAAGGATCCTCAATTACGTGATGATCTTGCTGCAGCTCGTGCTATTTTAAAAAAACATTCCACAATGCTGTTAACTGCTTCCAAAGTAAAATTTTAGTAATATAATATCCAACTGATGTTAATTTAAAAATAACATTAATTTATTCCCAAGGTTTATGTAAGACACCCAGAACTTGCTGCAGCTAAAGCTAATCGTGATTTTGTATTGAAACAAGTGTGTGAAGCTGTAAACACTATAAGTGATGTTGCCCAAGGTCGATCTGCTGCAATGAACGATAATGGAAACCAAATTTATGATGGACCTGGTGAATTAGCTGCTGCACTTGATGATTTTGATGTAATTATGTATTATTTAATTCACAATATATTCAGAAGAAATATATTAATAAAATTCCATCATATATTTATTATTATTAAGATGATTGCAAATGGACATAATTTCGTGCCCCATTTTTTTGTCGATTGTACCAATCAAAATAATAAATCGTTAACTGATATTTTTTTCTCATGCAGTTTATTTAAATCTCTTCAAAGTGTAATTTTAAAATCTAGACATTTCAGAAATTTAAAACATTTATGATAATTAAAGCGCAGATTTTGAAATTTTTTATTGCTTAAAATATGATGCTAATATGCTCTAAAATAATCTCTAAATATTCCTTAATCTTGTGAATATGTAGATATGATTTTTTTTTTCTTAAATTGTTTAATAAAAACAACAAACAACTTGTATACACCAGTATCAGTTCCATTGTTGGCATTTGCTCCCCCCCCCCCTAAAAAAAAAAAATTAGCCCTGGATTAACTACTGGTATGCACCATTCTTTGGTAAAAGAGAAATTAATAAAATATGTTTTTTTTATGAACAATAATTGAATATATTCTTAAATATGACAAATAGGCAAAACATTCTATAATTTCCAAAATATGCTAAAATATACAAAATAAATTTTTTCCTACAAACTCTATGATGGATAAATCATCCTCATAAAGCTGCATAAAGTCAATAAAAATATGTAAAAACCTAAAGATCCACGCTCTAATGACAATGATTTAAAATAAATAAGTTATTAAAAAGTTTTTTATTCTAAAGAAAATTATTAATTAATGACTATAGATCAATCGGTATGATAACACTATAAGTAAATACTTTTAAAATGTTTTCTAACACTACTGTGTGATATAGACATGTGAGTGCTAAATTTATGTATTAGGGTAGATGTGCACACACATTAATTATCACTTATTATACACACAATTACGTATATTTTCAAAGAATGTGAACGTGTCCATTTGAAAAAAATATAAATTTGAATGTGTGAATGAATTCATTTTTTAGTGAACATTCTGAACACTGCCTATAATGAACTCTTTTAAACAAACCATTTGCAATCCGCTTAAAATCAAGATTACGAAATTTTAATTTTATGTTAATTAAACGATATTAGATTCTGAGTAGAGCGAGGAAGCTAGTGGTTTTGGAATAAAAAAATATAATATTATAATATTAATTCAACTTACAAATATAATAAATAATAACGATATAAAATATCCAGATTGACAAACCGTCTCCGCTCAGAACCGTTTTTCTTATACAATGATATTATATCATTGAATTCAAGTTTAATACAATCCATTATACATTGACCCACTTGTAACCTACTGTACAGCTGAGCGACATCCACTTATCCACTTATTTAATTTTTTTCTATTGTACCTTAAAACTATTAATTCAATTTTGTCTAGATTTTTCGTAAAGTCTTACTACTGATATTTGCCTTATAATATAAAACAATTAGTACAAATATCATTATGATAAAAAAATGTATCTTTTCATGTTATGTATTTTAGGAAAGAATGGTTATGGATCCTCTTGTTTATAATGAAGTGCGTACTCGTCCTTCTTTAGAAGAACGACTTGAAAGTATTATTAGTGGAGCTGCATTAATGGCTGATTCTTCATGTACCCGCGATGAACGTAGAGAAAGAATTGTTGCTGAGTGTAATGCTGTGCGCCAAGCATTGCAGGATTTGCTGTCTGAATATATGTCCAACGTATGTATTTTTACAATAAATTAATTAATATGAACTTTATTTTTAAATATTACATTTAACTTAACATTCCATCAAGAATTATTATTTTTATGTTGGTGTTTGCAGCAATTGCAACTCCAAAGGGTCGGAAAAAGGGTATGGTTTATGGTTTTTGTTAAAAACAAATTGTTCTTCCTTGCACTTAACACTAACATTTTAGAAATAGACCACAAAATAAATACATTTTGTGTACCCTTTTTTTATTCACTGTTGAGTAAATTTTTTTTAAACAAAATTTGATACTTAAACCACTAATCTGTGTTTTATTAGTAGTTGTACGTATTTAATACAAATTGTCCACAACTTTAAATTCATACTTTCAGTTACTAACACATTAAAATATATTTGAGTGCACGACTACCTAATCTTTTTTTTTAGTGAGTCAAGTAGAGTTTAATATTTAATACTCAATATATTATATTAATGTTACATACATTGCATAAACAAACATAACATTACTAAACATTAGTGATCAAATGGTCTATTAAATTAATATATTTTTTATGCAACTCTGCCTAAATATATAAAATAGACTTATTTTATGATGATAATTATATAATAATTAATCATTCACTATATTAAATCTTGACATGATTGTAAACAAATTTAATTTACTGAGATAATTGTGTTAAACTCTATTTGAGCACTCTTTATGGCACCATAGCAATCCTATAATATACAGTGTGTCTAGAAATTGTAGAATCCATACATTTAGGGATCATATAATATAACATAAAATGATTTAAAATTGCAATAATTTATGATACATAGTTAACTTAAAGTATAATGTAATAACTTTTTGTTGACTATTATTATATTATGTGATTAGTGATTAGCCATTAGGTACCAATGTACCATTACAAATCTAAGACTTTTTAATGGTATTTAATGTTTATTTATGTAGAATAGAAAATTTCAGTCAAATTATTTTTAAATAATGATAAACATATATAACATGTTTTTTAAGGTATCCATTATTAATTATCTATTTCTTTTATTAATTTATTAAATTAATATTTTTATATAATTATATCTATTTGAACACATACACTTCAATTTATCATCTGCGTATTTACAAGGTTAATATTAACAATTGTATTTTTAAATGATTGTAAAGTTAAGACTATATATTATTGTATAGTTTTTTTTAAACAATTTAGTCTTGTTTAAATCTTTATATTCCCATCAATTCTTTTTTTTTTTTATATCAGTTGTACATCTAACAATTGTAACTAATTTGAAGCATAGTGGTTCAAATTTAAAACAATAACCACACCTGTGTTACCTTCAAGATTCAATTTCATTCTAATATGTAAATAATTGAGTTGGCACTCGGTAATTCCTGTACTATTTGATGTACTTGAATTTTGTTAATACTTAATTTTATACTGTGTTTTACTGTCGTTCTATAACAATGTCGCCGACAATGTTCAATTGTATTTTTCAATTTTGCATGAATAAAAAGATCACTGTAAGGCATGCCATTTGAATAATTTAAGATAAATGCCAAAATATTAAATTAAGATATTAATTATATACTATAAACATTCCTTTTAATAGATGAGTGTAAAAGAAACTAGTGAAGGATTGGAACGTGCTATTGATCATATGTGTAGAAAAACTAGAGATTTGAGACGACAATTACGTAAAGCTGTTGTAGATCATGTATCTGATAGGTAAAATAAATTCAAAGGAAATGGTTAGGATTTAATTTAGTTAATAAATCTTTTTTTTTGTTAAACCACAGTTTCCTAGAAACAAGTGTTCCATTACTTGTTTTGATTGAAGCAGCACATTCAGGCGACGAAAAAGAAGTTGAAGAATGTGCTCTTGTATTCACTGAACATGCAAATAAACTTGTTGAAGTAAATTAAACTTTCATGAATGTAAATTGTATGGTTGTAGTATTACTTAATTAATTTTAATGATTTTGTTTTCAGGTTGCTAATCTTGCGTGTAGCATGTCGAACAATGAAGATGGCGTAAAAATGGTACGAACAGCTGCTGCACAAATTGAGAATTTATGTCCTCAAGTCATAAATGCAGCTAGAGTACTTGCTGTTCGGCCCCGCTCTAAATTGGCACTTGATAATATGGACGTTTTTAGAGATGCATGGCAAGCACAAGTCAGACTACTGACTGAAGCTGTTGATGATATAACAACAATTGATGACTTCTTAGCTGTTTCTGGTTTGGAATTACTGTTATTAATTATATTTTTAAATTTGTGTACACATTTTATTATTCTATTTTAGAAAGTCATATTTTGGAAGATGTGAACAAATGTGTTCTCGCATTACAAGAAGGATCAGCTGATCCATTAGATAGAACTGCTGGAGCAATTAGAGGCCGTTCAGCAAGAGTTTGTAATGTAGTAGCTGCTGAAATGGATAATTATGAACCAGGAATATATACTGAGCGTGTGTTAGAAGCAATTAAAGTATTACGTGATCAAGGTAAATACAAAGCAACAATTAATTATAATTTCAAAGCAATAAAAGATAAAATAATGAATATTTTTTTTTCAATTTAATTTAGTTATGCCTAACTTTGCTCAACGTGTTGAGTTAGCGGTTGATGCCTTGTCAACCAATCCTCCTAAAGAAGTAGATGAAAATGATTTTATTGATGCTTCAAGACTTGTTTATGATGGTGTAAGGGAGATTCGTCGAGCTGTTCTCATGAATAGGGTATAAAATTTACTTAATTTTTCAATGTAACAAATTTATATTATTTGGCTTGGTGTGGCGCGATCTATACACTCTACCTTCAAAAATGTTCTGAGTGTACATATCGGCCAGTGTTGCTAACTCCCGGTTGATCGGCCACCCGGGATTTTTAGCTTCAAATCTTTGACACACATACGTATTTCAACCTACTGCTCCTTCCCCCTACAAACAAAAAAACAGCCAATGATCATAGTTTCCGGACTTAAACTCAATAAAAAAAAAAAAGTAAATAAATGATTAATATTAATAGTTTAAATATTATAGACTGATGAAGAATTAGACCCTGAAGATATTGAGTTTGATGAACATTATACAATTGATACACGGAGCCGATGTAAGTATTGTAATCAACATAAATGTACTTAATAAAGTTTGTCAAGTAGAAGTTTAGGTTAAGGAAAATTCTTAAGATACATTTTTCTATAAATTATGTTTTGAGTCCAATCATAAAATGTTGATCTTTTCATTTTAATTTAAATATTCATAACACTTCAATAATACGTGTTAAATAATTTTATAGCAAGTGCTCATACTGGAGAACCTTTGGATGAGTACCCAGATATTAGTGGAATTACTACAGCACGTGTATGTATCGACAATATTTATTATTTATTGTTAATAACAGTAATATTTTTAAATATATTTAGAGACATTGTTAATTTATTTGTTTTTATTAATGATGTGTTATACAGGAAGCTATGAGAAAAATGACAGAAGAAGATAAACAAAAAATTGCTCAACAAGTTGAATTCTTTAGGAGTGAAAAGCTTAAGTTTGACCGTGAGGTAGCTAAATGGGATGATACAGGAAATGATATTATTGTTCTTGCCAAACACATGTGTATGATTATGATGGAAATGACAGATTTTACCCGGTATATAATAAAATTTTTATAACTTATAATTTCATATTCACTAGTATAAAACTACATAAGCATGATTTTTAACCCTTTCACTGCTCCAAAAGTATGTTTTGAACATTTATACCATTCACTGCTCCAAACATACTACTAATATATCTAATAATCGTGCCTATATTTTATATTATTTTTTGTCACTAACCATTTTAAACTTAAATAATTGAATAATATTATAGAAATAAAAATAATATATTTTATTTTACGGAGCATACACAGGTTGCAGAGCATAAATATATTGTAGCAGTAAAAAGGTTAAATAATACTAATTTTAATAATAAATTATATTTTTTAAGTGGCCGTGGACCATTGAAAACTACTATGGATGTTATTAATGCAGCTAAGAAAATTTCAGAAGCTGGAACAAAGTTAGATAAGCTTACTAGACAAATTGCTGACCAATGTCCAGAATCATCTACCAAAAAAGATTTATTAGCTTATTTACAACGTATTGCTTTGTATTGTCATCAGCTGAACATCACTTCTAAAGTTAAAGCTGATGTGCAAAATATAAGTGGTGAACTAATTGTTTCTGGGGTATGATATTTTTATTTTATTATATAAATGTCAAATAAATTACTTTCCTACAGTAAAACAAACTAATAATATAACTTTTAGTTGGACAGTGCCACATCTCTAATTCAAGCTGCAAAAAATTTAATGAATGCTGTTGTATTAACCGTGAAGTCCTCATATGTGGCCAGTACAAAATACCCTAGACAAGGAGCAGATCTCCAAAAAGTAATTATTTTATTTTATGAAGAAAAATAGTTCATTTTTAATGTTATTTATTTCCATAGCTTGTTGTGTGGAAAATGAAAGCTCCTGAAAAGAAGCCACTTGTTAGACCAGAAAAACCTGAAGAAGTTAGAGCTAAAGTTCGAAAAGGCTCTCAAAAGAAAGTACAAAACCCAATAAAGGCTTTAAGTGAATTCCAAAGTCCTACAGAATCTGTTTAAAATGTATAATAATTATTATTTATTAATTGCTATTTAGATGTTTAGCTAATGATTTGAAAAATAAGTTAATATTTACTTGTACATTCATCAATAAAAGTAAATGCCAAATAATACTAGATTAATTAAAGGTAAACATTAATATATTATTTGTATATTATTGAGAAAAAAAAAATATTCAAATTTATTATTTTATATACATGGTTTTGTTGCCAAAATTAATAAATGACAAAATATACTTGATAGTATGTTGGCTAAAAAAAATTCTTGAATATAATCTTAATGGAAATTAGTTTGTTATTAATTATTATTATAATCATATAATATTTTATATTATAATCAACCTTTATTGTATTTATAAAATTAGTTTCTCATTTACCAAATAGTTGGGTAACAATTTATTCTACAGTATTATTAATTATTATTTATTTAGTCCTAGAAATTACTTTTAGCATTAATATTAAATTTATACAAAAAAATAAAATAACTATTTATTATATTATTGCGTCTGGTAGAATCTTTTTTTTTGATAATTTATCTGTAGATCCTGATTATTAAGCTAAATGCTTAGCACATTTCTGATATCATATTTTATTAAATTATGTTTTTAATACAAAAATAAATATATATACCAAATATTAGTTGTATTTTTCAAATTACCCATTCTCTTAGTCTTACAGCTCCTTTTTTGCAGTAGGGGACCTTTCAGGTTCTTGGTTTTTAATTTTTAATTAAGTTTTAGATTTTGAATGTAATTTTAAATGTATCAGTTTACAATGGTTTTTTTTGTAGCAGAAGAACTGGTTTAATTTTCAACTCTGGGGTGGTTTTGGGTAGCAAACTAGGAAGTTCTTTTATATAGTATATGTAAAGTGTACGCCCAAGTATACCTTGTCATAAAGCAGGAGGTCACTGTAATGGATGGGTTAAATTTGTAAGATCTACCTTGCAAAGCAGTTGGTCAATTATCATTAAGCAAATACAGTAGGTTCATTTCAGTTATCAAATCATAGTCATAAACTAAAAATATACTTACGATACAGGTTTGTTATATCCCCACCAGGGAATAAACTTTATAGCCCCCTTATCATTGTTTCATATATTATTAAAATGTATTTTAAAGATTTGTGCTAAGACAATAAGTGCTTACACATTTTAAATACTCGAAACTTTTTATATTTATATTTATAAATGGGCTTAGCCCAATGGTACAATGTATAACATGATAGTTAACATACAACATATAATTTTTATATTAATATATCATAATAATTAAACTAATTAAAAAATCAATTATTATCACTTAATTACTTATGTTATACATATTAAAAAATGATTTACTATCACTTATATACTATTTGTTATTATTATTTTTTTTTCTTTTGGTCCGTTTATTTCGATATATTATTTATTATTATAGATGGTAGTGAGTCAACAAATTTTGTGTAGCAGCACTATAAAGTTTTCAAACCTGGGCAGGATATAATAAACCAGTACCTTACTTCATTTAACTCTATTCATAAAAATTATGATTTGTTTTATTTAAGATAAATTAATTATTTTAATAAAAATGAAATTGTTATTTTTCTATAAGTACAAATTAGAGCAAGATTTGTATGTTAAGATTCACTATCCGTTTCATCAAAATATCCAGCTGTTTGTAGTAATTTATTTTGTACTTTTACTTTTAATTCTCTTTTGATTGTATCTGGTAACATCCCTATAATAGTAATCGGTGACAAGTAATTGATTCATTAATTGATAAACATATTTTGTTATTATTAAATATCATACTTCTAGCATCTGGGGCAACATCATTGAATAAATCGTCTTCAGTGATAGATTGAACCGTTTGTCCTTTAGATAAACGATCCTTTAACTTTTCTTTGCATAACATGGTCACTTCATCCATCCAACCACATTCAACCAGTCTTCGACATACTAATGACTTGAAACTGTAATAGTTAAATTATTAGATAAAATACAAATCAAAAAATAAAATACATCTGTTTTTAACTATTTAGTATTAATCTGAATATAAATTTAAAATTCTAAAATTATTTTTTATTAAAATAGTAGAAGCATTTAAATATTTATTAATATTAACCCTTTAACTGTTCCGTCTGTTTTTATAACAGATGATGAAAAATGAAATTGTTTGATACCTGCAATGTGTTACGTCCAACATCTAATGTTATGTTATTGTAGTATTGATTATACTTATGAAGATAATATTTTATACTATACATTTTTCACAATAACTTGGTCCCACAATTAAAACTTTATTGATATTCATAGAAAAAAAAAACTAAAAAAATTGGGTAAATGGATGTCGTTCTGCTGTACAGTAGGTTAAACGTGGATCACTGTAATGAATGGTGTTAAATTATTTTCTGGGTTTTTTTGTTACCAAGGAGTTGTTAGCCCACGGTTAATTGCGATTTTGGTGCTATGCAATTTGGTAAGACAAAAGTTTGTAACGGGGGGCTCCAAAATTTGACTCGCACTTTTGTGTCACTGATTGCCAACCTACTTAAACCTATTTTGATAATGAATTTAACCATCAAAAACAGATAGGTATAATTAATTTTCTTCATATAGGTATACAAACATTGTTTCATTTTGAGACATTGTACATGCAGTTATATAATGTTATTATTAATAAAATAGTTATAATTACTTTTCTTCTTCTACAAACGTCACTTCGTTTTGAGACATTGTGCAGGTGTACTAGGTAGGTATTATATGTTATTGTAAGGGAATAACAAATAAGCATTCGTTTAAGTTTGATATCTGTTTTCATTAAACATGTTACATCCAAATAAATTAGTTAACACTGTCTACTAGAAATACATAATAAACCTATTCTTATACTTACTATATGTTTATTCTTAATATCTATAGAATATAAATATTAGATAACAGTACTATTTAGATATTCCACATTTTAATATGCCTATGATTCACGAGTACTTATGAAAGGTATTTAAAGTATTTTTAATTACGGACAATAATAATGGGCCACGAGTTTTAAATAAAACGAATATTAAGAATCTATGACAAAATCAAAAAAAATAAATTAGAATATTGAACTTTTTAAGTTTGAACAGAAAAGAATAAACACACAATTAAAAATTAACTAGATGTCTGATGAGTGTATACTCTATGACAGTTATATTTTATATATATGTCAAATGGACCAGTGGTAGTGAGTTTTGTACATAGATAATATAATATTATATCTAGTATCTACACAGATATATATCTGTGGTTATCTATGATTATGTCCACTATCGCGATTTTAGGTTACTAAGCTGCCCTATGCCCCCATGCACAATTTTAATAACAAAAGTGGTGCGCACGAATTATAAACAGAATACCGAACGAGCGTAAGATAACTGATAAATGAACGTTCTCAGTTCTCATTGTCGGCCGTGGTTTGGAATGAACAACTAGCGCTTTATAAGATTGTTGATTGTTCTGTGTTAACCGGGAGAATAAGGAACTTAGTATAAAGCGCTAGTTGTCAAGTCAAACAATCAAACCTTAGATCATAATATACGATCACATACACTATAATATCATAGTAAAATAATACATTATTTATATAGGAATATGGGAAGACAGATTAACACTGGGAGGGTATATAAAGGTTTAAGGTATATCTTTAATCGTGTGGGAACTGGGGACAGATTTAGGGCCATTCTTACCACGATTTAAGATATACAGGTTAAACATAGGCCTATAAAGAATAGTGTCTCATGGATTAGATCATATACAATGGATGGAGCTGTGTGTATTTCTCGTACACCGAGCTGTGTCCAACATAACCTCCCACTATCATTTAATTTCAAGGTACAACGAGTTATTACGCACGCGTTTCGCAAAAAAAACTTTTCGTACGATAGTTTGATATCCTATATACGTATTAGTACAATGTTTTAAATAGTTTTGATTGTTATAAAATATATTGATGTAAGTAGGTACCTATATTTAATTAAAATATAATATAGGAAGTTGATTGTTATTTGTTGTACATATTATAATATCTTTTAAATAAAGACTATGGGTAATTATTCATATTATTTAATTATTGTTGCAATTTGCAGTACGTAGTATGAACCTATGTAAAAAAACCGACTGTATGCACTTAACATGTTCATCGTTCATAATATATATAATTTTTACAATTTGATAATTTATCATGACGTGCTTTTCATTCTATTATCAAATGTACTTATTGTATGTATAGATTGGAAGTATAATTTTTTTTTTTAAATTTTGAATGTGTTTCAGAGTCATTTGTAATTTGTTTTATCATATTTTAAATTGGGTTCAACCCGTTTATATATTAATATATTTTAGATAAATAAATGAATGAATAAATACATAAATAAATAATCTGCAATATAGAAATGTACCTACTAATTTAGGGGTTTATTGTTTTAATTATTATAAGTTATCGAATTACGTTGTACATTGATTACGCTAGTCACTTCATTCAATAGGCTTCCATTTATTCATATGTATCTAAGGTTTTTGGATTCTGAGTGGAACGATGAATGTAATGATTTTACAATGATGTGTGTTTTTTTTATTTTTGTGTCTGTACATGATAAGTAGGCGAAATAAATATTGGATTTTCAACTTCAGTATCTTTTTCGATTGGAAAGTGAATATCGTTGGTGCATTGAGGTGGTCAAAATTTAAAATTCCAGTAATTTTCAAAAGCGCCAAGAAAAACAAAAGAAAAATTAAGGAAAAACGGGAATTTTTACGCAAAATCGATTTTTCACAAAATTGAATTTGGTTTTTGTTGTAACTTTAAAACAAATGACCGCAGATACATAACATTTTCACTGGTTATTTATATTTTCATTTTCTATACACAATAACATTTTCCAAATATTTTGAGCTGTTTACGGACATTGTCAGTTTCCATTTTTTTTAGTTTTTTTTTCTATAAATATCAATAAAATTTTATTTGTCGAGTAAAAAAGCTTGAAAATTTAATAGAAGACTCCTAGGTTATTGTTTCAAAGGCAGATGAAAAAAATTAAAAATCCTTAGTCACAGTTTTTATTTATAAGCATTTAAAGTTCAAATCTTGACAAAATGTATAAAATTTATAATTTAATAATTATTTTGTAGGTAAAAATTTATAAAATGTTCAACTTTTATAGCTAAGGATTGAAAATTGAAAACAAGGCTCCACGTAAATAGGTTATATATAAATTACTTTATGCACAATAATATCATCAAATATACTTGGTAATATCATAGGCTGACTGACCGTTTTCGCTCAGAATCGTTTTTCTTATACAATGATATTATACCATTGAATTCAAATTTAACACCATCCATTACAATGACCCACTTGTAACCAGTGCTCGAATTGGAAAAAAAATTGAGGACGGACGCTGGTTTTAGTTCAAAAAACACCGTTCCATAGCTAATAAATTGTAAAGTAACCCGTTGTGAAAATTAAACAAAAAGTTCTCAAAAGTAGAATGTAGAAACACGTATACGGCGGCAATACAACCGAAATCACTTCAAAATTATTACACTTGCAGATAATAGAGATAAGGTAGACATGATATCTTTAATCGTGGTAGTGTACAAACCAATAAAACCACCGCGGCGGTAATAATAACCGAAACAAAAAAAATCCAAATACACCGTTCAAAAGTAAGCATCCCCAGGGGTCAGAGGGGGACTCGTTTTTAGCGTTCCCCGCTTAATTAAATGAAGGGGGACGCTGAAATCTATGAAAAAAATGAAAGCGGACTCCGTCCGCCCGCGTCCCCCCCCAATTCGAGCACTGCTTGTAACCTACGGTACAGCAGAGCGACATCCACTTACCCACCTTTTTTAAATATATATATAATATTATGGAAAAAACATATCTTGCTAAGGATCTGTTTAATGAAAGTTTTTACAACACAACAATTATTTTACAGAAATAATGTCCTATGATATTATACCTACCTACGAATTTAATTTTTATTGTGTTGAAACCTAGATACACGTCAAACAAACAACTTAGGAATCCCTACAGTCAGTTTAATGAAATCTAGCCGATGTTTTTCGCAAGTGGGTTCGAGATTACTGAATGATATTCCGGAGAAAATTATTATCAGTAGGTCTTATAAATTATGCAAACACTATATTATTATGGTTGTTAAATAATACTAATGACCTACGGCCTATATGAAATGTTACAAGCGTATATTATAAATTATTTATAATGTAGTCTACTTATTTATCTGTTCCATTTTTTTTTGTTCTTCTTTATATATTCATTTAATACCATTAGTTTTTATTATTATTTTACTTATTAATAACTACTACTACTACTAGGTATGTATATTTATGTTTTTTAATTATAGTCAAATATAGATGCAGTTTTTGCGGAGTATAAAATATTATAAAATGTATAAATGTATGATTGTCTTTTAATGGCGCTCTAGTATAGAGGTTACGCTCAGTAGTGAGATGGGCCATTTAACTATGCTTTATTTATTTACTTACTGAAAATTGTAATTTCCTAACCTAACCTAACCGAAAACACTGGACGAGCTACGGTGGCCATTTTTACTTGAGCTTGAGGAATCGGCCGGCGGGATTTTCACCGGACGGAGACCGGAGAGCACCGGCGGACCGCAACGTTGCGATCCCGACGCTCTCCGCGGTTTTCGTCTTGCGGAAATCCCGACATTGCCGCGTCTGCGTCCTCCGTCGCCGAGCAGACGAAAACCTGAAAGATTCGGCGGAATCTCTGCGGTTTTCGTACCGGCGCGCCGCACCGCCGGACCCTGAAACCTTGCAACGGTTTTTGCGGGTTCGCCCGCGATGCTGACGTCCTAGCTCAAATATATGGCTCGCCCGTCGTGTTCCGCAGTCTGCGCCGCCACTGCCGCCGTTGCCGTTGCCAGTGGCGTCTTCTTGCACGCCGCGTCGTCTCGTCACCGCCGCGTCGCACAGCTAACCGCCGCAACCATACCGTCCGCCGCGGCCGGGCGCTCGCCGGATCCGCCACCCGATGGTCTCGAGTGTCGAAAACCGCGCACGAGCTCACGACGCCGTCGACCGCCGCCCGTCCGTCCGCGGAGTCGACCTGCGAAGAACGTATAGATGGCGACTTACCGCCCCGGACACAATGTGCTCTTTCGCGCACCACTCCCCCGTCTAGCCGCCGTCTCGTCTCTGGTGCTCCTCGGCCGAGGTGTGGGAACTGGACTCCGCTGGCCGCTATTCACGTCGCCGGCCACAGCAACAGAACAGGCGTCCGGCCTGTTTCGCGCCTGTCCACGCCCTGGACAAGAACCGACGCAAGGTCCGTCCACGGCGCGGACGTGCGCCCGTCCGTTGCTGGGCCACCGGAACAATGCGCTCTTCACAGTTCAGACGTCCATTTGACCCACGTTTGACCGTCTTTCCGTCATCGGCCTCGGCCGGCCACATCTCGGTGCTCAAGCCCGCGACGATGTCGCTCACCACCGCGACGACGTAGTCGCTTAAGGCCTCTCTGGGGAATTCTTCCTCGCCGTCGTCCTCGTGGACTTCGGTTCCGGGTTCTCTCAAGTGAAGAAGTTCGCCTTTTGTCAGCAGAGCCGCCACCACGTCCATCACGCACACGTCAAAGTACGCCTCGAGTGCCTCGTCTTCGTACACGCGCTGCATCATGATGGTTGGATGATCGTAAGGTGTTCGCAACTCGGAGATGATAAATGTTATGAACGCAAAACTAGAAAACCGTCGTAGGCTGTCGTCGAAAAAACAAACATTTCCCGGACGACGGCGGTGCCGAGTTGTTATTATTCTGGCCAGCCGCGAGTACGCGCGCGATAATAATAATGTCATGTTTTCTGATCGGTCGGCGTTAAGATTTCGTGAATTTTTAATTTTTTCAAATCCGTTATCGTCGATACCCATATACGAGTATATAGGTAAAACGATTATTATATTATAATATTTTAACGAGTAATCGTGTTTCGGTTTGTGTTTGATGCACTGCAGCGCTCGTCGATGCATAATGTACTGTTGGGGAAGTTATTTTAGATTCTGAATGGAGCTATGAAGGACGTATTGATCTTGCAACGATGTGTGTTGCGTAACGTTTCATATATAATGATTCGATGTTAAGGGTTATTTCTGATAGCAAACTGAATTTAGTTGGTTCATAAATATTGAAAATTCTACGTCTTTGCTCTGTTTTTTCGAACATAAAATTATTGCCGCAACTACCTTTATCTATATAAAATTTGCAACTATAAAACCTGGAATATAATTCAATGATTTCGTGTGATGTTAAATATTTTATCATTCATATTTGATAGTCCTATCACCCGTAGAAATATATTTTAGGTTTCCTGATTATTTTTATTTTTATGTTTTTTTGAGCCATGTGTAACTGCCATAAGTATTATTATACTTATACCGAACGACCAAGGCAATATACCAATAATACCATAATAACTATAACATACCTATAATATACTATAATATAAGACCTAGTCAACGGTAAATTGTATATAGGTACAATATGATGACTGCATACGATTGGTGGAGCTACTATTTTTAATCACGAATGCGACACGACCGGACTGAATTATGGGCAACTATCTCGGTTTTAGCAAAAATCATCGTTGTACGAAATAATATTATTATTACAATAAATTTAACA
Organism: Sitobion miscanthi; assembly: GCA_008086715.1. NCBI lineage: Eukaryota > Metazoa > Arthropoda > Insecta > Hemiptera > Aphididae > Sitobion > Sitobion miscanthi. The sequence goes on along the minus strand of CM017800.1, from coordinate 8,128,515 downwards.
AGTGGTCCGAAAGTCGCATGCATGCAATCTGCGTTGCAGCGATGCGTGCAGCGGACAAAACTTTACGAAACTCAATTAAAATTCTATTTATAATTGTATGCGGGTAATGGATTTGGCGTCTTATTCATTAAGAATGGAGGCCTCCGGACGGCGACGCAACATTTTTATGTTTAAGGGGTCGTACGTCAGACCCAGCAGCGTCGGCCACCGCTCCCTATCATTGACCAGAATTTTAATTAGTTTGTTGTGTCAAAATGGTCTTCTGGTTCTTACAATTTTCAGTAAAATGTCGGCACTTTAGTAAAGTGACTTCCTTAGATCATATTTATATTTATATAATCTAAGGTGACTTCATCCATAGATAATATAATATTATCTATGACTTTACTGAACATGGTAAGAACGGCCCTAACACTGGGAGCGCTGTCGATGCCTATCGTACTGATGGTTAGGCGAGTTCTAAATTCATCTATTCTGTGGTATAACTATATTATTAATATTATATAATATTAGTGTTTTAAAATTGTAAATGGTTTGTGTATTTTAAAATACTCATAACTTTCTTTAAATTTAAAATCTAATAAAAACCTATGAGGTTCACTAGATAAGAATCTTACCTTTAAATGTTATAAGCAATCAATTCACTCTAAATTTTTAACCAACAAAGCTAAACATTATCTTTTTAACGTAGAATTTTCCCTGTTATGTGTTTGTAAGACAGAGAGAACGCATGCAGGTGTGGCACCCTCTTAACACAGTGGGCAGTTATATCGAGCACTATAATAATGTAGCATACTTGAATATCAATTCAATATTTATATAGTAATTTTGCACCAGATTTTGAAGTACCTAGTGATAAAAACTTGTTCAGTTAAAACCAAAAACTGTCCTATTTAATTAAAAAACAAAGAGAATCTTTTTTTTCTACCCTGTACAGGTATAAATATTTATTTTTTCAATAAATTATACAATACAGTATTGAGTAAATCATATTTTAATGACCTATTTAATAAATATATACAAAAACAACCATACCAAAAAAGTACCAAAATAATATAGTAAATTAATATGTATAAACACAAGAAAACAAAAATAAAAATGCATAAAAACATACAATTCATAACATATTTCATAGCTGGCAACTAATTTTTTTTTAAATATAGTTTTAAATTAAGTTTGAAGATATTTGCAGTCAAATAGAATCACAATGAACTGTAAAGAATGTTTTAATTGTTGAATGTAAGAAATAATGAATATACTTTAAAAAACAAAAAAAAACTATGATTGCTATTGAAAACTAAATTTGCTGAAAGGAAAGTTGTTGTTAAGGTAACAGTATCCACAAATTACTGCTAATCCGGCAACAAGCCCACTGATTATAAATGTTGTGTTCTAAAACAAGACACAAATCCAATTTATTTAACTCATTTCTAAGTCTAATAACAATATACTAAATACAATAATATTTTTTTCCCCGAAAATCAAGTTGGATTATGAAGTTGGTGATCATAAAATGTAAACATGTTTATTTTGACTATTGACTACCACGCGCGCAAATTATTTTTACTGGTTTTAAAAATAAACAAGTGTGGGAAATTGGTTGTTGGGAGAAGACGTAAATATTAATTATATTTTTATGTAGCTCTACAGGCTAAGAAAATATCTGCGCACACCAATAATTATTTTTTCCAAAAATATTTATTACTAATAGGTATTATAATGGGTAAGTAGGGTAACTTATTGAAAAAAAAAGTTTATAAATAATGTAACATTATACCGTATTTTTGTCGTCTTTTGCTGATTTTTCATTAACATCTTTTTGTCCCAACATCTTTTTATACAATTCTCTTTCTTGCACTCGCTCTTTGACTAATGCTGCTTTTACATTGCTTAGAATGCTTTGGACAGTTTTATTATTTGGATTTATTTGCAATGCTTTTTCAAGCTCACGAGCGGCTGCTATATTTTGTCCTTTTAAAGCTAGTACTTTACCCTTACGCATAATTGCTTTTTCATTATGAGGTTCAACATTGAGTACACTGTCCAATGTACTTAAAGCTAAATCTAAACTATTCATAGACATGTGCACAGCTGCCATATTGTTTAATGTCTTAACACGTTCACTTAGAATATCTTTTTGTTCTGAATCTGAACCAATCTAAAAAAAATTTTAATTAAAGAATAATGTAATTATTTTGTGATTTTTGGTTCATATGTATAACTTTATAAGCATATATTATATACATATATTATAAATTATAAAAAACGGTTAATCATAAATGTCTATATTTGTATGAACAACCATACATAATATTTGTGGTAAATAATAAATAATAACAAATATTATTGTTAAATTAGTTATAATACTGGTGCAGGTAGTATTCATTCCATTAAGCGATTAATTTTCTCTCAATTCCTTCCCTCAGCAGTTTTCATCCATAGATTGGTTTGCAACCATTTTTGACATGTTTCCATGGTTTTTATTAATTATTTCAACTACTGTTTTTAATATTAACTATAGATTCCCCCGTGCATGCCACAGTTAACTCATTTGATTCTTCTCATTCATATTTAATTGATTATTTTAGGCATTGAAAAAAATTCTGTTGTTTCCTTTTGTATATTTTTCTCTATTTACCAGTTTGAGAATCGCTGCATGGCCAAAAAATATTTCCAAACATTTTTTCTCGATTACTTCCTACTTTATCTTAAAGAAACCTTACCCTTAGGTCTAGGAGACACTATAAAGATATAATTTTATTCATAATTTATAAAATCTTAATAAAATAGCAATAATTGCTTAAGGATAAATATTTGTAGAGAAATGAAAATAAGTAAAAAGTAAAGATATAAAATAAACTATATTATTATACCTATTCATGATATAATTAATATTAATTGAATTTATAAAAAAATATATTATATATAAGATATTCATTTTAAATTTTAATGATAATCCTGAAGAATATAATGAATTTATAAGAATAATGTTAGACATTTTTTAAAAATATAGGAACTTAAACTACGAATATTATGATTAAATTTGTTTAAAATGTAAATAAAAAAATATGATTATTATATTTACTATATCTCCTGGTCCGCCGAAATATTGAAGAGCTTTGCGATACACATGTAAAGCCATAGTGTTCTCATTACGTGCATACCACCAGTTTCCTTTATCTTTTTTTTTGAGCCTATAACAAAACAAAATTAACTTAAAAATTATTTTACAATTTTTAATTTTAAACAAAAATCAATAGGTAGATGTTAGTCCAGTTTCTTCCCCCTTCCTTGCACACAACAGTGATATAACTGGTTTATATCTAGTATATAATATATATTTTTATATCTTCTAACCTAATTCCAACATGGAACCATGTATTATGAGTTATGACTATTTTAAACTTAAATTAGTTTTTCAAAACTCCTACCATTTTTAAAAAGGCAATAAAATATGTGAAAAATCACATGTTGTCCATGCATTTTTTTCAGATATATTTTGTTTTAATCAATAGTTAAAAAATTATTAATATTTTTGAAAATTTTAAAATTTAGGACAATTTCATACAGTATGTATCTTAATATTTGTACTTTAAAGGTTTTATATTTAAATTTTACAATAATTATTTTTTAGATGTATGAAAGGTTATGTATCATAATCTAATATAATGGGTACATTGACAGCTTTTTATAAGTTGTGGATTAGACTGTTTTTTGTTTAAGTTCAGTATTTAGTATTTACCTAATTATTTATCAGCGTAGTTTTATTAATATAAGTTTAAAAATCAAAGAAAAAGTGTTTTTAATGGAAAAATAATAAAATATGAATTAAAATGTTGAAATATACAATTATTCTAGATTTTAAAACAATATTATAAAGTGTAATAGTTCTAGTCTATATATAATTGTAGATTTATAATATATGATCAACCAAAACACTCATTTTGAACACATAATTTTTAATTATATGATAGGTAAGTTCAATAATAATTAGATACAAATGTACAAACCCAATGTTAAGCCTTTCAATTGGAGTAAGGTCATCTGGAAGTATTTCTGGTTTTACAGATACTAGTTCTACAGTATAAACTAATCTAGCTCCACCCAGAACCTTTGGATTCAATCCCTTTTCACCATAACCAAATCGTGATGCTATTTTCAACTCAGCTATTTCACCTACATTCATTAAGCTTAAAGCTAAATCAACACCTTGAATAACCTAAATAAAACACAATCATTGTTTAAGAATATATATATTGTTTCTATATATATTACCTCACAATCACCAAGAGTGATTTCAAAGTTGTCTTCCTTTTCAAATATATCATCGTTATCTTCTAGACGACCAACTAAATTTATCACAATTTGTTCACCTTTCATTGGTCGTTCATCAAGAGCTCCTTCTTTAATGATTTTTTTCAATAGATCCCCAGAACCTAAAATATCTTGATAAGTTTGTTCCTTTGGTTCACTTCCTTCAGTCAGTGGTTGAGAAGGAAAATCTTCATTATTTTGTTCATTATCTAACTGAATATCATTAGAACTAATTGGAGATTCCAAAGAAGTGCCTTGTTCAGCAGTTATAAAATCAGAAACTTTGGAAGTCACGTTTGGTGGAATGGTATCATTCTGATTCAGATTTAATTTCATGTCGTCCATTTTAAAATAATTTTTTAAGTAATGTTTGGATATACAAGATCAATAATCAACACCTTCAATCACCACTAAACACAAAGTATGAATTGTGACAGTGACACAAATGTAATTAAATTATTTACAGACTATAGGAATAAATTACTTAATAAAATAATTATTAATTTGAACAAATTTCAAAATGGTGTATTTACAATAGTGAAATAAAGTGAATAGTAAATACAGATTACCGAAAAGCACGATTAAAGATAAACTGTAAAGTGATATTTTTTTAGTTTTAGATTTTATTTTACTTTACTGTTTTTCAATTGTCAAGCATACTGCATGCCTGCATAGATTATATTATAGTAGATTATAAAGTATAGAGTATAGACTATTGACTTGTAAGTTGTGCTTGTGACCATGATATCATGGTTGTAACTATATAGGTGTATTATGATTATCAGGTTCCGGAAAAAAACTGATAACAAAATTCATTATCACCATGAAAAATAAGTTCATGTCACGCCAAGGTGTATTGATACCACGAACCACGAATTACGAATTTGTGCCACGGACTAAGGTATGGAAGATATCACCAGGTTATATTCTGTGATATCACCACTGACTAAGATATACAGGTTGCGTATCGAACTCCTATAATTTGACTGATGAACTAACTATCTGAAACCGCTGTTCTCAGTACTACTAACGCACCCTGAGAACAAATTTAAAGATTCAATAATACTATATACTATAGGTATTATTGGTATCAAAAGCAGATAACCGCGGTGATGGGTTTATATCGTTATGATATTATATATATATATATATATTTAACATATTTAAACCACAACGAGCGTTAGTGATTCTGGGACCTCGGCTGTTTCAGATAGTTGGTTCACCAGTCACCATAAAGCACTATTCGTTATAGGCCAATGTTTAACCTGTATATCTTAAATCGTGGTCTAAACATAGGAATGCACCTTATGCGTACTGCTCATGCGCGTAATTTATCCTCTACTATCATGTATTCATGTTTGGCTGTTATCAATATATTATCAGATCACTATAATACGATAATATAATTATAGAAATAATCAATCAAATTATTCAAAATTTAAACATGCTTTACTCATAAGTCATAATACCTTTTGATATTTATATACTACCATAAATTGTATATTATTAAAAATGATTTACGGCATGTATAATATAGATCGTTAATTATTACTAATTTATCATATATCCTATTTATATTCTCTTAACTTTGAAAATCAGTGGGCGTAACCAAGGGTTAAACTATGATTGTAAAACAGGCCGTGGTCGTTCGTGGTAGTTACCAAACCAATTATCTTATGACCATTAACCTTATGGCTTGTTATGCGAGTTACCATGGTTTCTTATCATAAGGCCACAGCCTATCTACCAGTGACCAGTGACGTGTTCTTCCTTTTCGGAAAGTGGTTCTAGTTTCTACCTTTTTTTTTCAATAAATGAATACTATATTTCTAAGCTAAATACTTTACAAAATATTAAAGTTAATGAAAAAGTAATGAAAATCAGCTCATTGGCGTGTCGTTAAGGTAAATTATAAATGTAATATAAAATATAGTACAGTTTTACTATGTTTACATTTTATCAAACATTTCTTCAAAATTAATTCACAATTATTAGACTACATTTATTTATAGGGCATCTTTTTGGTGTTAATTAATATTAATAAGTGTCTGTAGTACCTGTTTGAATTTCATACTGCATTTAAATTGTCTTTAATATAATATAAATATGATTTTCTCTTAGTTATTTAATTTTGATTGTTTAAAAATCAATTAAATTGCCTATTTTGAAAATAAACTGTCCTGATCTTATTAACATATTTAAGCTGAATTTAATTTATATTTATTTATAATATTAAATAATATAATATAAAAGTATTATTATTGATTTGCAGTTCATAAGTCATTTCAGACATTTTTATATGAGAGATGAGCTTATGTTTAAAGTAAATATGACTGACTGCTCTTTTATTAATAATCCAAATGAATAATTTAGTATGAATACAGTGAGTTCTCGATTATTGTTTTTAATAGTTTATGGATTCAACAATTTGTTGGAATAATAAAAGAAACAACTAAATAAATTCACAATTTATTTTTAATCAATCTGATTATAGAATTAAGATTATTTGTACCAGTGTCATCAAATTAAGCACTGTAGTTAACCAATAACCTATAATTAAGTAGTTTAATATTTTTATTTTAAATTCTAAACTTACATAATTTATAGTTTAAATATATATAGATAATAAACTACCACGTTTTTCTATTTTTCATATACTTTATACTAAATTATAATATAACGATTAACGGGTCAAACTAAACATTTATTTATTAACTCTTTCACCTACTCCGGACGCACTATTACGTCCCTGTATTTTATTTAATCACATTTGTAACCGGAAACCTTTGCTCGCATCATTTAAACCTACCTAATTAGATCATATAAATCTCAAAATTAAAAAATTATAATTCATTTTACGTAGCATTCTACAGGTTGCAGAGTAGATAAATAGTGTAGCAGTAAAAGGGTTAAATAAAAGTAGGTGTTATCAATTATTATTTATATAAGGGCTAAAAAGTGATTCCAACGATAATGAAGCTCTCCTATTGACATTTGCATGCATTCTTAACTTAAAACTTTTTCAATTTAATATGACTTACTATTTATATATTTTTTCTAATTCTAGTAAACATGTCAACGTACGAAGAATTTATTGAGCAAAATGAAGAGCGTGACGGTGTTCGCTTGTCGTGGAATGTTTGGCCAGCTAGTAGATTAGAAGCAACCCGTCTTGTTGTACCAGTAGGTTGTCTTTACCAGCCATTAAAAGAAAGACCGGGTCAGTATAAAATTTATTATAAAATTTATCAATTTATTTCTAACATTTTATTTATGCAAGAATAGATTTACCTCCAATACAGTATGATCCTGTACTATGTACGCGTAATACTTGTCGTGCAATTTTGAATCCCTTATGTCAAGTGGATTATAGAGGGAAAATGTGGATCTGTAATTTTTGTTTTCAGTGTAATTCTGTAAGTATGACTACTATTGTCTTAGTTATTATTTAAATTTGTAATAATCATTTATTTAAATTTATTTAGTTTCCTCCTCAATATGGAGCAATTTCAGATCAACATCAACCAGCTGAACTTATTCCAGCATTTTCTACCATTGAATACTCAATAACGGTAATGTTTTAAATATTTGTTGTTGGGCGATAGGTACAAATTAAGATTAATAATATTTTGTATTATATTGTATATTTAATTTAGAGAGCTAAAACCATGCCACCTATATTTTTATTTGTTGTGGATACTTGTATGGATGATGAAGAACTTGGTGCTCTTAAGGACTCTTTACAAATGTCTCTTAGTTTATTACCACCAAATGCTCTTGTTGGATTAATCACATTTGGAAATGTTGTTCAGGTATGAAATATAGTATTTAATTGTAAAATTTATTTAATGAATCTTCTGTATGTGTCTATAAACAATTAATATTTACATACCTTTTTAGGTCCACGAATTGGGTTGTGAAGGTATTTCTAAGTCATACGTGTTTAGAGGAACTAAAGACTTGCCTCCAAAACAAATTCAAGATATACTAGGAATTGGAAAATATGCTGCTCCAGCTGCACAAGCTGGTGTGCCCCAACAGCAAGCACAACAACAACAACAACAACAAGTTAATGTACCAGCAAACAGGTATTTCCAAAGTAAAATTATTATTTTCACTTGTACTGATGTAAATATTTACACAGATTTATACAACCGGTTCATAATTGTGATGTGAATATGTCAGACTTATTAAATGAGCTTTTAAAAGATCCATGGCCTGTTCCACAAGGAATGAGACCATTAAGGAGCACAGGAATGGCATTATCAATTGCTGTTAGCTTATTGGAGGTAATCACTAATTACTTTAATTAAATTACAATATTTTGAAATATATATAGTAATATTTATAGTCTACATATCCACAAACTGGTGCACGTATAATGTTGTTTGTCGGTGGAGCATGTTCCCAAGGTCCAGGTCATGTAGTTAATGAAAAGTTATCTGATACGATTCGCTCTCACGACCAAATAATGAAAGATAATGCTCCATATATGAAAAAAGCAACTAAGCATTATGATACCTTGGCAGTTCGTGCTGCAACCAATGGACATACAATTGATATCTATGCTTGTGCTTTAGATCAAACTGGTTTGATGGAAATGAAGCAATGTTGTAATACAACTGGGTTTGTTATTATTATGAGATATTTTCATAAAAAATTTCAACCCAGATTTTTATTTCTATTTTAATTTTAGTGGCCATATGGTAATGGGTGATTCATTCAATTCATCTTTATTCAAACAAACGTTCCAAAGAGTATTGGCACGAGATCATGAAAACAATTTAAAAATGGCATTTAATGCTACTTTGGAAGTAAAAACATCTAGAGAATTGAAAAGTAAAGTGTCTTTGTATACTGTGACCCTATTATAATTCAATGAAATAAATTATTTTAATGATTATTTTTATTTAGTTATGGGTGCAATAGGTCCATGTGTATCATTAAGTATCAAAAACCCATGTGTATCTGACTGTGACTTAGGTTTAGGTGGTACATGTCAATGGAAAATGTGTAGCTTGATGCCTAACACTACATGTGCATTTTTTTTTGAAATTGTCAATCAAGTAAATAATTGTAAAACCATTTTGTATACACAAATATAAAATTTATATATTTATCTGTATTTTTATCTTTAGCATGGATCACCTATACCCCAGGGAGGACGTGGTTGCATTCAGTTTATTACTCAGTACCAACATTCCAGTGGCTATAAACGAATAAGAGTCACCACGTTAGCTAGGAAGTATGTATTTGTTTGTATACAAAACTAATTTAATTTTAAACTTATGACTTATGAGTTTTGTTTTTTAGTTGGGCAGACCCTGTGCAAAATATGATGCATGTTAGTGCAGCATTTGATCAAGAGGCATCTGCAGTTTTAATGGCTCGTATGGTAGTGAACCGTGCTGAAACTGAAGATAGTCCAGATGTTATGCGGTGGGCTGACCGTACGCTTATACGCTTGGTAATAAATATTTACATATTTATTTCTTATATGATATTTGAACAAAAATTAGCTTTCATTTTTGTTAATTTGAATACAGTGTCAGAAATTCGGTGACTATCAAAAAGATGATCCAAATAGTTTCCGATTGCCAGAAAACTTCAGTTTATATCCACAGTTCATGTATCATTTAAGAAGGTCTCAATTTCTACAAGTTTTTAACAATAGTCCTGATGAAACATCATATTATAGGTAAATTTTAATTTAAAAGAAACTTTTAAAAAACTATCCATAAATAATAATTATATGTTTCTTTTTTAGACACATGTTGATGCGTGAAGATGTTACACAGAGCTTAATCATGATACAACCAATTCTGTATAGCTATAGTTTTAATGGTAGGCCAGAACCTGTACTTTTGGATACCAGCAGTATTCAACCCGACAAAATATTATTGATGGACACATTTTTCCATATTTTGATATTCCACGGAGAAGTGAGTTAATATATATATATATATAAAAAACGTATTTTACTTATTTAGTTTTTTACGGTCCTTAAAAGAAAATAATATTTGAATAAGATAATAATTAATTATTTAGACTATTGCTCAATGGAGAGCTATGGATTATCAAAATAGACCAGAGTATAGTAACTTCAAACAGTTGCTTCAAGCTCCTGTTGATGATGCTCAAGAAATACTCAAAACTCGATTCCCAATGCCTCGATATATTGACACAGAACAAGGTGGTAGTCAGGTAAACTATTTGAACAATTTTATTATCATAAACATATTGTTACTGATAAATGATAATTAACTAAAAAAAAACAATTTTAATTTTCAGGCAAGATTTTTACTATGTAAAGTTAACCCATCTCAAACACATAATAATATGTATGCTTATGGAGGTGTAAGTATTGAATTAGTTTTTATAATTGTATATTATAGATGTGAAGTCAATTTTTAATTTTAGGATGGTGGAGCACCAGTTTTGACAGATGATGTAAGCTTGCAACTGTTTATGGAACATTTGAAAAAGCTAGCTGTCTCATCCAATGCATAGAAAGTATTCTTTATTTTAATGAATTGTTATTTTTATTATAAATTATTTATCCGGTAATTGAAAATAAGATCATTATTCAAAATGTTTTATACTCATACATAATTGTTTGTGTCGAAAACAGTTGTTTTTTCTATGTTGGATAAATACATTAAAGACAAATTTGTAAATTATAAAAATTTTATGTTATATTAAAATATTATATTGTATTCAACATTTTTTTGCATAAATCTACTCTATACGTAATAAAAGAATAAAAATTAATTAAAATATTGGTCTTTGAATTGAAATATTAAGTTCTCTCTAATTATTAAAATTATTGCTGTGTACCTAGAACAATTTATAAAATTAAAAGAACATAATAATATGAGCGGAATGATCTGTTGATAATAGGCATGTTCGATTAGTTTAAAAATCTAATTGACATTTTGTGTTCAATATCAGACTTTTCAAATGTTTTACTAAATTCATCAAATGAAATTAATCCATCTTCATCTACGTCTGCCTCAGAAATTGTCTTATCCGCAATTATAGACAACTGTTCTTCACTAAAAAAAAAGATTAAAATTTAAGGATCTGAAAAAAAAACATACAAATCATTAAAATGTTTACCTTATGTTGGCACCAACCATCATATGTAAAATAACCAACAGTTCATCCTTTGATATCAATCCATCATTATCAACATCATACATATCAAAAGCAACTAAAATGATATTGACGATATATTATACAAATTCTGCTCTATGATGCACAAGTTTATCGCTAATAATTAATGATTACATTTTACTTTCTCCATTCTATTATTTTGTTTGTTTGGTTTATTCGGTCGAATTGGTCTAAATTTAGACAGTGCTCTCATGAATTGTAAGAAATTGATACGATCACAATTATTCCCAAAGTCTGCGTGGAATAAATCAACGATTCTTTCACCTAAGGGGTTTATTGCCAGCTCTGGAATACGCAGTAAATCTTCCCTACTGAGCGTACCCAAATCACCTCTATCCAAACTGGTAAACCTACTGTAGAGACGTTCTATTTGATTTGCAGTGACTGTAAGATAATTGTATTAAAATTAGTTTCATGGTACAGATCAAATTGTTAATCTAAATCGTAGATTTTCTGCTTGACATAATACAAAAAGTACTAGAACAAAAAAATGTATTTAAAAACTAATAGCAATATTTGTCATAAATTATTATGCAAGTAAAATTTTTTTATTATTATTTAACCATCTAAAAATAGTTGCTAATTTTATCGTCATTGTGTCATCAACCAATTTTTCCATTATCACTAATAAAATAAAAACCAGTTTGTCAATGTCGTCAAAGCTAGCTTTCTATTTTTACTTCATATTAATAGAAATAAATGTAAATAATTTAAAGAAAAACACTAGTTAATTCATTGAAACTTTAATTGATTTCTGTGTATATCTAGAAATACTTAAAATTTAAAAAGAACATGCATAATTAAGGCAATAAAATCATAATCACATTTTGCAACTTAATACTTACATCCAGTTTCATTTCTAATTTGAGCAATTTCTTCTTTTCGCAAAAGCAATGATGATCGGTTACCCATTTTCAAAATAATATCAACGTTTAAAATAAAATATATAAATTGTAAATTATTGAGTAAATAAAATTTATGTGGAACTCATATCCTTGACCTTAAATTAACACCGAGCGTAATGTAAAACATAATTCAAAACCATAACAATCAAATGCATATATATAATTGCATGCTACTAGTTGGCAGTCGCAGTGCTTGGTACTTTGATCTTGATGCTAAACTACAACTCTATTATGATTCATTTTATCATAATTATCACCTTTGGCTTTAGTAGGTGTTTCTATCATAGGTTAATAATAAATTCTATATTATTATCTATCTGAGTGGTTACTATCAGGCCCATACCTTGGGTATATCTTTAACCGTGATCAGGCCTACGCAACTCCCGCTCTGGTGGCGCGCTCTTGTAGGAATTTGTATTTTAATAATTTATTACTCATTCAAAGATAAAACATAAATAGATCAACATTTTTACTGTTATAATAGTAATTATTATTTAAAAGTATAAAACATTAAAACCTAAAAATGAATATGCTAAATACTTAAAAAGGCTATAAAAGTATAAAACATTATAATCTAAATATTAAAAATTTGATGAAATGATTACAAATATAAAACATCAACATTTAAAATATCCAGAATCCAGATCTTCCAGGTAAATTAATAGAACCAATAAGTATTATTATTATGTTTTACAAAATTTGGATAATTTTTTTTTTTAGTTTACTTTAGATTTATCTTGATTCAACTGCCTCGTGTACTGTTACATTTGCATACTTATGTAGTATTTTCTCAAATAAGAAATAATGTACCTAATATTTATGTTCTACACATGGGAAAGTGAATGATTCTAATTTAGTGATTAATCCTTCTACAATATCATCAAATACAGTTAAACTTTCACAATACTTTTAAAACTCATCTTCTATTGCACTCATCAAATGATATAGGTAAGTATTTGGGTGTTTAAGCCATCCTTTACTTTTAATGTTTGTTAAATCAGCCTCAGCTCTGTAATTCTGTTTAGATGTGTAAGACATGATTTACATTTTGAGCAAGTTGTCCTTTTCATTATTTGATGACTTAAATACCCTACTATATAATATTTTATATAACCAACAATATGAGCTAATGAATAATCATGTTCAAATACATCAGTGAACTCCCATTCCCCTTGATTTATAATACTATCAAGTTATATTGTTAAATTGTTATATAAGAAATACAAAATATTATTTAATAAAAAACTACTTGTAAAGCTCATCATACAATTATATACAACACAACTGCTATGTTCATTTTTGATTACTTTTTCTGTTCTATTAGATTTTATATCCATACAATATCTTCTGTTTTAATAGACTCTTCAGAAAAATGTAACTGGCGTAATCTATCTCCAATTTTTAAAATTTTACCTATAACTACTCCCCAACTTTCCAACCGATCTTGTGTTACACAAAATGTAGGTAATCCGGTGGTGGTACAATACATATAGAACATTTTCGTGTCATTTTTATAAAGTATATAGTACTTAAAAGACAATGTGCCAAAATGGTGGATCTGTATATTTTGGGGGTATTTTACAGTCTTAGGCTCATAGATTATTACCACAGAATATAACATTGTTATTACTATGAGCAAAATAATACCGATAATATTCAATGGATCGTTAAGCCCACGGTCTTAATTAAACAATCAACGAAATAATAATATTATTGAACTTGGCCGGTAGATGGCGCCACCAGAACGGGACGCGTCAAACAGCTTCACAACCCGGGATTATTATCCTGTTTAACCGCCGTTTTAAACGATAGTTTAATTTATCTGGTGATTAACTAACAGTTGTTATGACAAATGAAAAACCGGGCCCTATTAATCTGAGAACGTAGGTGATGCAAATGTAGAAGTTCAAACAATCTTAGAATGATATAATATTTGGTACCAATCGTAGGTTCGATATATAACAATCATGCTGAAAGGGGAAATCGTTTATTTAAATTTACCATTGGTCCAGACATTAATGCTGTGCATGCTGAGCAAATTGCAAAATGGAAATACTTAATCTTAAATCGTGGTATTAACAGCAAAGGCCAAGGCTGTAGAGCCAGTCGTCGTTACTCGTTCATCGTTCATAAATCGTGAATCGTTATGGTGAGAATCTGGTAAAAATGTCTCACAAAAACCGTTACGAAACACAACAATAAAATGTAAAAACTTGGAAATTATTAAATACATAATTGAATATGTATTTCAAGACGGTGCATTTAGGAATACAAAATTCTGAATTGAAAATTTGAATTCATTTGGCGGTTGACTAGGTTGGGCTATCTTTTTTTTCCTCCATGAAATTTTGGTCCAAGTACGAACGTTGAATATTATGATCCACGGACTAAGATATAATGGTCTGGAAACGAACAGCTTATCACGGCTACGAATATATGTTCAAGAGGCAAAGTGCGGGGGGTCGCCTGTGTTCCTGGAGTTTGCAGCGCCCTCTGCATTTAACACGGACTAAGATCTAAATTGTATGACAAATAAAACCACCGGTAGCGCTGAAAACTTCAAGAACAGAATTTTTATGGGCAAAGTGAAACCTTTTCGTGGCCGTCTCCCGACCCCCGCCAACCATGTCGTTTCCAGTCCATTATATCTTAGTCCGTGATCTAAACATAGAACAAAATTTTATGATCTGAGCCCGAAGGGTTACAAGCTTGATCCTCGTTTATCTATATTTTTATCAAAACTAAAGAACCGCATATTGCATAATTCAGTTATAATCTGATAAGACTGATTTCAGTATAAGAAGCTAATATTTAGTAAATTATTCACGCTTCACTTTATTAATATTATTAAATTAATGTAAAATAGCTTACTCTGACTTATTAAGATGACTGATGATAATACAATTGATGTTAAAAATAACTTTAATCATCTCATTACTGAAGAAAAGAACAAACACACTGTGTATTGCACAAAATGCCCATCCAAGATTTTGTCATCTACAATGGGGAAGCATTTAAGAATCGAAGTAATTTTTCATGTAAATTTACTTTTTAGTAAATTTTCTAATAACTATTATTATTTTTTAGTTCAATCTTCCGCACATGTCTCAAAAAAAAAATTGTGAGGCTGTTGAATGCGAACTGTTGGCGGATTACTGGATGGTTCCAGATATGTATATGTTTGATAATATTGGATTTTCAAAGACTGTTGAATCAGGCATTAAATATCTTATATGTGCTGACTGTGAAATTGGACCAATTGGATGGTATGACGATAACACTAAGCAATCTTATGTAGCACTGTCAAGAGTGAAACACGCTGAAGATTCGTGATATTTGATCAAATTGTAAATACTTGAAACATTCTAATTTTATTATAATATTTATAGATTAAAAGTAAAAATTTTAAATATTAAAAATGTATTTTTAAAATTAATTATATTATTTATAATACCAACATTTTTATTATTTATTTATTAAACAGTATTCATGTAATTTGTTTTAACTTATAAGTAGTACATTTTTTTGTGTTTGCAGTGATTATTGACTAACATTCTAGGAGTCAATCAGTAACAAATTTAACTCATCAATCACAGTGGTCATCAGCATGTTATTTTATGATTGTCTCTACAATAAAAATATTTCATACACACTACACCTACACTCTGTTCCAAATAAGAACAGGCTTCAGTGACCAAGTTGTGCATATGGGCGTGGTTTTGTTCCCATGACAGTGCCTGATGCTCCGCCATAGTGGGACAGCTTCTGATTGTCGCGGAACAAAAAGTGGTCGCCGCCAAAGTCTGTACTTGTTTGGAACAGAGGATAGTTACCAATAACACTAATTGATGGTTATCTATAATTTGGATTTAAATAAAATTAAGAATATTGTTTATTGGATACAGAACTATAGATCATTTGCACAACTAGAGGGGATGCAAAAGTTACTTTGGCACCCATTGTTTTTTAGGTCTACGCACAACTAGTATTATTATAGTGAAATACCATTAATTTTATGTTTTTAAATTATTAAATATTTACAGGAAAAAAAAATTAAAACAATATTGGTCATCACTAAGCCATAATATTAATTTGTTATAAATTATTACATAGTTCAATAATTGATAGACGAGATTAGCAATAAAATAAACATTACGGATAATTGGATTGCTTACTAACAATTTTTAGCCAATGGTAGCATAAAAAAGCAGTATATAGAAGTACACTGTGGTGGACTATGTTACTATTTACTGGTAAATAAACCCTCATGAGTTATATATTAATTATTAATGTTTTATCGTTCAATACTTAATATATTATTAATGAGAAAAGTATTATAACCTATAGGTATATAATATTTTGTTTTTGTCATTAATATGAAGAGTGTTAAATGTGTATAAAAAGTTTTCAAGTATCGATTGTTGAAGATTTTTAGATTCTAAATGAAGCAATGAGTGTATTGATTTTACAATGTGTTAAAATTTTTTTTATTTGTGTCTGTCTTCTCCTTTTAGGATAGTAAATATTATTAGATTTTCTTCAACAGCGCCTTTTCTGATAGGAAAGTGAATCTAGTTATTACATTGGGGAGTTAAAAGTAAAAATTTTCCAGTAGTTTTCTAAAGCACCGGGAAAAACAAAAGAAAAACAAGGATTTTTTATGCAAAATTGATTTTGGTTTTTGTGTAACTATAAAACTAATTACCATAGGTAAATGAAAGTTTGACTGAATGTTTAAATTAACATTTTCTATATGTCATAAAATTTTTTTTTTTTAGAAAAGTCAATAAAATTTAATTCATCGAGTCATAAAGTGTGCAAATGTAATACTAGGCTCTTGGTATATTGTTACAATTACAGTAACAATTGCAGCTGACCAGTCTACTCCTTGTTGTTAGGTTGTTGGTTATGACAATTTAAATGAATATAAAATAAATATATTTTAAGCCTAATAATTTTACAAAAATATACACTAATAATCAAGTAAGCTGTACATGAAAATAATAGTTGATACATTTTTTTTATATATACTTCCATGAAATATGTTAATATGTTGTTAATTTTATATTGTCATTCCTTTGCAATGCACTAAACAAAAATGTATGAATATTAGATAAAAATCAAAAATATGAAAATTGACTTACCAATAAATTCTGAAACTGGATCATTTTCTCCGTCACATCTCATTGTACCAGTTATTTCTTCATTTTCAACAATTGGTAAAAATAAATCAACAAATTCAACTGAATAAGGAGGAGAAACTGCTTCTAGAGCCTACTCAAAAAAAAAAAAAAAAATCAGAAAAATAAAATAGACATTGCATAAATAATTATTTACTTCTGTAACAAAATAACGTATCAAAGAAATATCAGTATCTCCTCTATGCCAGCACTGTTCAATATATTTTATAACTGGAACAACACAACCACAACACAATAAGTTCACCATACGGTCAAGCAGCATCTTTTTCATCTCCAACTAAAACAATAAAATAATGAATGATTTTATACTCATTTAATAATGAGTTAGAATATAAAAATTTATGAGTTATTAATGAGCTATAAAATGAAGAAACCAAAACTGATAATTTATTTATTAACTCACGTGTACTAGAATTTCCAGTTCATCCTGTTTAGATTCAAAAAGAGACACAAATAATTTTAATATGATATTATGCAGTTGTGGATGGCATGTAACAACTTCATCTAAGAGTGCTAAATGTGTTGGTGTATGTTCAGTACATAACTTAAAGAAACTTGGTTCAGTCACAGTGCTCTCAACCCAACATATTAAACCAACAGCAACAGCCGGATATCTACATAGAAACAAAAAAAAATTCTTACAATTCTGAAGTTACAAGAAAACTTGACAGCTGGTATCTATAATAGAATATGCTAGTTTCATGCATGTTGAGCTCCACATCACTGCCTACAACATTCAATTATAATGACATGAAGTCAATGCCTGGTGAAATGCTGTGGGTTATACTCTCTCATTGGTCTAAGTATAGTGCATATCTTAATTAATACTAAAGTTTATTGTATTTACAAAAGTGTAATATTTATTCTGAAATAAATAAATACCTGATGCAATGGTAAATAGTTGCTACTTCAGCAATTAATTCTGTTGAACTTTTATTTAAATTGCATATACTATGAACTTTATCAACAGCTTGAATTGTAGATTTTAAATCGTCCTTATTAATAATTTTCCTTTTTTTACCAGATGTTACTTCATACACACTAGCAGAATAAGCATAAAGATATATGTACTTGGGTTTGTATTCTGGATTTAATTTCATTCCAGGCTTAAATAGAGCCTGAACTAATAGTTCTGAAAAAAATATATACTAATTTCATAAAAATAAATAAAATAATTAGTACCTAATATATTTAAAACTAAACTAACCAAGAAATTGTGGTATTCTGAGTAAACTGACGGGAGGAGAATCTGCTGATGAATAATGTTTATGTAATACATTTATATCAGCAGGATTTAAGGCATTTCGCGATAACATAGAACTTAATGCTGCACAAGGCTGGTCATACGGGGCAGCGCCATTTAATGCCATAGTAATGGGAGTGACATCATTTCTTAACAAAACCAAATTGAGAAATAAATTTTAATTTAATAATCTTGAAATTAACATAATACCTCTCTTGAGCACAGCGAGTTATTTCTTGAGAAAATCTTTTCATGTTAACTCCTCCATTAGTTTCCTTAGCTAAAACTTGAAGAGCAACTAATGTAAAAACATATGTATGTTGGCTATGACATACCATTTTCTAAAGAAAAAAATTAATAAATACAGTAATTATTATTAACTGGGAACTGATATATGATAGCTTATAGTTTTAATTAAAAATGTATTACATATAACAATATGGTGTTAACAGTTTAACTTACAGCACATTCTTGTATTGTATTTTGGCGATTCTCACTAGAAGTTTTTATGGATTCTGTAATAAAATTTTTTAATATTCGGGAATATACTTCAATTTGTTGAGAAGCTGTAGATATACTTGTTATTTCGCCTTGATATCCAGCATCTGATATCAACTATTAGTAAATAAAATAAGAATAATATTTAACTAATATCAAAAGGCTGGAGATAATTAAAATATAATATTTGATGAGTAAATACTGTTAATTATCAATAATCTCTGTGAACCAAAGTAAAAACCATGGATATTATACTGATAAACTTGAGAGGATTCGATGCCGTGATTTTCTGTTTTTTTCTAACACATACGCGACATAGTATTTTAGAAGTGTTTTTTTGCCAAACATTCCTATTGATCTATGAAGCGATAAAAATTCTGAAAACAGATTTGAATTTGTCGTCAAGTCTACTTGAAATCGACTTTTCCACATGTTTGATATTATCCCCCAAATTCGTAAAAATGTCATAATAATAAAAGAGTATTTAAAAATTGTCGCATTTTAATTTTTGGAGAAGTTAAAATCAAAAATGTGGGAAAGTCGATTTCAAATAGACTTGACAACAAATTCAAATCTGTTTTTAAAATTCTTATCGCTTCATTAAATCAATTTGTATGTTTGTCAAAGAACTAGTCTAAAATCATATGTTGTGTGTGTGTTAGACAAATACAGAAAATCACAGTATCAAATTCCTTTAATAGTTAATTCTATGTTATGGATGATTTGTTAACAAATAATTAGTTAATCAATGACATATTAAGGGAAATATAGTGGTCGAGCAGAAAGCGCAAAGTGCACCCTCACCGGTTTGAACCGGCCCTCTTTCTTTAAACAGATTCGGTTTGTCAGCCAAGAATATTTTATATTATATTGATATTGTTATTATTAATACGGTAGCTGGTTAAGTTGAATTATGATTATTTGTTTACTACCATAATTCTATATAATAATATACTTAAGAAGTTTCAAGTACCAACACATAATATTTGTTTAATATAACACAAAATTAAAGTCGTTCTTAAATATCTAATTTTAACATAAAATAACTATAAAAAAACTGTTTCATATTTTTTGGTTACAGATAACATACTTAAAAGTGTTTTAAATTTTGTCAAAATTCTTATATTGTAACAATATATTAGGAGCCTTGTATTACATTTTCACACTTTTTTAACCGACAAATAAAATTTACTGGCATTTATAAAAAAAAAAAGAAAAATTTAAATTTGAAATGTCTCTAAATAACTTGGAACGAGTCAAAATATTTTGAAAATTTTATGAAGTATAATAATGAATAATAATAAAATAAACATATTGTATAAATATCAAGTGTCTACAGTTATTCATTTTTGAAAATCACTACATGAGAATTTGAGTGAATTTCCAACGTAAAAATTTGAATTTCAAACGCCCATGGCAATTTTATTTGAGTGTCTGGTAATTTTTTTTTTTTTGTCGAAGATAGGTAAACTTATGAGAAGTCCTGTATTAAATTTTTAAGTTATAGATTTGAAAAGAAAATTTTTTTATGAATTTCTAACAAAATAATTAAATATTTTTTGGTTTAATTATTTTTGTAAGTTTGGTTTTCATTGAAATTACTTTCAAACATCTTATATGGTCCCTTTTAAATGCTAATAAAAAAATAGTGACTATGTATTTTTAATATTTTTAACTAATTTCCAAACATTTAGCACCTCCCCCGTAAAACAGTTCAAAACAAATCTATATATTATGAAAATTGTATTGTATATAGAAAATCCTAACATAAACAACTAGTGAAAATTTCATGAATCTACAGTCATTTGTTTCATAGTTCAACCAATAACCACACTAGATTTTGCATAGAAAACACGTTTTTCCTTAATTTTTATTGTTTTTCCCTGCACTTTTGATAACTATTGGGAATTTTACATTTTGATTTCCTGAATGCATCAACTAGATTTATTATCCCATCAAACACAAAATACTGTTTAAGAAAATTGAAGCAGTTTTACTGCCCCAAACGGTGATGACACCCAAAAAAACATCATTGTAAAACCAATACATTCATCGCTCCGCTCAGAATCTAAAACTATTACAGTAATAGTTAATACTTAATACCTTAATTGTAAAGTTAAGCATCAGACAATCGGGATATTCTTCTGCTAATCTATAAATTAATGATCTCCATATTTTGTGTTCAATCATTTCTGTTAACCAAGCTGGAGTCTGTTGATTACAATACATATTAAAAATAATTAATACTTCTTTAAATAATAATAATTAACATACTTCTCCCTCTTCACTGAATATTGTATCCGCTTTTTTCGGATCAAATGTTTTTAATACCATATCTTTGAGATGATTTTCAACAAAGGATTGAACTTCACCAACGGCAACACCTTTTAAAATATTTTTATTTTATTTATTTATTATAATTGATGCCAAACGGGTTTTTTAATTACAGCATAAAAAAATACAATGGTAAAATAGTTAAAACAGTTAAAAATTTATGAAACAAACTAACTTTTCTATTTAGTTAATCTAAAGAAATATATTAAAGTTATAAATGGTGAACATATTATATCATTACCTCCCAGAATCAGCCATTCAGCTACCATATTTGCCATCTGAGCAACACCAATATAATTCTTAGATAATAATTCTATAACATGTTCAGGAGTTCCACCAACTTGAAAATACCTATACAGTAAAATAAAATGTATTATTTAATTATAGATTATTATTTTTACAGAAAAATAAATCAATATAAAGTTTGACCAGAAAAATGTAATAATAAGTTAATCAAGCACATAAGTTCCTTTAAAGGTTAAAGGTTTAAAAAACTTAATTTAGTTATTTCTTACAACACATAAATATAATTAAATAAAAAAAATTCTTTAATTTTAATTTATAAATAATATTTTTTATAATTGTATTTAAAATGTCTTAAGTATACAGATTAAAAAGTAAGAAAAATTAATATTTTTGCTAACCTCAATTATACTTTTGAATCACATTAATTATTAAAATGAGGTATCACTTGCATGTATTGTCTCAGTCTTGCAAGCGCGTAACATAGCAAATTTGCATTTACAAGTTCTCATTTAGATTCATTAGTTTTAATATGAGATTGAATTTAACAATCAAATTAAAGGTAACAACATATTCTGTAATTTATAGGAAGTGTTTTTCGATATTTTAATTTTGAAGCATGTTACGAGCATTATTAAATTATTATGTTTTATACTTAACTTCAAAATTAAAACATCAAAATAACTACGAAATGTTTTTACCTTTAATTTTATAAAAGGTGAATTCACTCAAACATTAAAACTAACAAAGCTAAATGAGATTTTCTGAACATAAATTTGTTACGTTACACATTTGCAGAGACAACACTTGCAGGTGAGATGTCCTCTTAAAGCAAAAATCAAAGGCCATTAAAAAAATATTAATAGAAGTAAAAAGTTTTTTATAATTATTGAGAAGATAAAAATCTACAAGTATTTATTTTTTTATTTTATTCTATTTTTATTCTTCTCTCAATTTTTAATTGAATAAGTTATTATTAAAATGTAAATGTATATACCAATGTTAATGGCCTTAGTAGTCGAAGCAGAAATTTATAATTTCAAGACCAATAAAAAAAAAAAATCTAGAAATAAGCTTGCTCATATAATAAAATTTAAGTATATTTTTATTCTCGTAATTATTCAAATTATTGTTCTTATAAATAATAATATTGTATTTTATGATGTTAAAATAATTATGAACAAAGTTTATTCTAGATGACAAATCAACTATTATAGGTAATAGATATACTAATGAGTAATAATTATGAACTAAAAATACCTTTTAAGCTGTGAAAATATTCCTGGTTCCATGATATAATCAGCACTACTAAATTTCTCTAAACATTGAGTTAAGGTTTCTTCTGGATTTTCTAATATGTCGTCATTGTCATCAGCCTTAACAAGAGTAGGTAATAATACAACAAAACAGTAGAGTTAATTACACATTTTAAATAAATATAATTTCACATTTATTAGAAAATTGTTTAATATAAATATACCTAGAGTTGGTGATAATTTATAAAGTGTTACAAAACTAACCTCTACATCGACATCACCGTCCCAGCGACGATATTCATCATAGTCGTCTTCCATTTTGATTGAAAGAGCAATTAGTACTGATTTTAAACAAACCGAAGTAGATACGCCTAGGTTACAATTGATGGACAATAGAATATTTAGAGAAGTAAAATGTATTAAGAAGATTAATGGTTTAAAACTTTAAAATGCTATAAATATATTAATTATTAGACACGGCCGCACGCATAATTATAGTGTACCGTTATTGTACCATTTGTACCTATTGTACTTAAAATCCATAAAAAAATACAAATAACAATATAAACAGTTTATAAATTAATAATCATTATTCACTGCTGGCGCTAAACCACAAATTTGATAACAGATATCAAACATTTGAGTTTTGTTTATAAAAGTAGTTCTCTGAAAATATAATGTTATTTTGCCGGTTACCATACAATGAGTGCAGCTGTGGCGGGGGTAACAACCCAACGTGAATATAGTATAAATATACCAACATACACCTATTCTTTTTTCATAATTTGCAACATATTAATATATATTTTAGATATAGGTAATAGCGTAAAAATTATGTACTTGTGATTGGTAACTGTTAAGTAATAAGTTGTTGAGTGGTGCTGTGGTAGAGTGGAGGTACTCTAGCAGGTGTCACGCTAATGACATGTTATGATTAAATCTATAGGTATTTTGTATAAAAAATATAAAATGTTCAGCTTCACTAATCGTTCCGCTTTTCAACAAATCGTTATATATTTATTATAATTTAGTTTTGCCATGTTATAAAATTAAAAGTATTGATTGTAGTGAACATTAATACTATTTAATTTAGTTAGGTACCTACCATTTTGTATAAATACTATATTATAGTATTAAAAACATTGTTTTTTGTATTTATTGTGTTTCATTTGTATTTATTTATTGTTTTTACCGATTAATTTCAGGAGTACTAGGAAATTTCTTTATTTAACCTCACAAAGTATCAGTCACAACCTACCCCAAAATTGAAAATTATTTATTTTACCTACCAAAATGACAGAATTAGTGTCTGCACAAAAATATATTTTAAAAAACAATAAAAAAAATTGTAAATTCAGAACGCTTTGCTTAAAGATAAACTTTGAGGGAGGGTCAACAGATAAACTTTTTTATAGATTCAGACATGAGACATTCAGTAAACGTCCAAGGACGAGTTTTCAAATTTTAGTCCTACTTAGGTATAATATTATTATTTTCTAGTCACTATATTATGTATTACCATTTAAGCTATGCGTAACATTGTAATATCCATGACTAAATAAATAGAAATATATATATTTAATCAATACTAATATAATATACAGTGACGTTCACAGATATTTTCAATGGGAGGGGTTATATAAAAAAATGAAATGTATATTGTATGTGTATCAATATCAACATTTCAAAATTTTATTAATTTTTATACTTTTGTAAATATGGTAAAAAAAATACCAAAAGGGGGTTGAACATCCACCTTCCCCCATTGTACACTCGACTTAATATAATATACGTATTACGCATATTATCATAGAACATTGGATAATAAAGTAAAGTTATTCATTTAGTAATAATCACTAATTAGTATTAACTTAACTTTATCATGGTAGCCGGTAGGTAACAAAGAT
Source organism: Sitobion miscanthi (assembly GCA_008086715.1). Classification (NCBI taxonomy): domain Eukaryota; kingdom Metazoa; phylum Arthropoda; class Insecta; order Hemiptera; family Aphididae; genus Sitobion; species Sitobion miscanthi. Next base: position 8,103,438 of record CM017800.1, on the reverse strand, counting down.
GATTTGGGATTTAGTATTTTCGTTCTACGTATCTCTTATTTATCACGGCGGTTAGGTAAAATTATCAATACCAATATCTTATCTCTGTATTTTTGTTTCTACCTTCAAATCTTCAAAGCATGAACTATAAGAAGATATTATAATATTATACCTTCTTATATAGTTGATGATTTAAATTATAAAGTTTTGCTCAAGTTTGTTTTAATTGAAACAAAATATATGCGCCTTATGCTTGACCACTATATTTCCCTTAATTTGTTATTGATTAACTAATTATTTGTTGACAAATAATCCATAACATAGTATTAACTATTAAGGGGATTCGATACCGTAATTTTCTGTATTTGTCTAACACACGCGCAACATATGATTTTAGACTGGTTCTTTGACAAACATACCAATTGATTTAGGGCCCATATTACAGTCATAGTTTAAACCTCGGTTACGTCTAACCCACTGATTTTACCAGCCGAATTCGGTAGTTTAACCTCAGTTTAACGATTGTAAAACGGACCTTTAATGAAGCGATAAAAATTCTAAAAACAGATTTGAATTTTTGTCAAGTCTATTTGAAATCGACTTTCCCACATTTTTGATTTTTTGATTTTAACTTCTCCAAAAATTAAAATGTGACCATTTTTTAATATGACATTTTTAGGAATTTGGAGAATAATATCAAACATGTGGGAAAGTCGATTTCAAGTAGACTTGACGACAAATTCAAATCTGTTTTCAGAATTCTTATCGCTTCACTAGTTCAATTAATTGTTATTCTATAAATTATAATCTGTAAATAATTTCGTGTAACACATTGCAAATAAAAATTAAAATAATTATTAGTAATTACCTACTTAATATTATTATTATTTATTTTAAGCTTGATATTTATACAGTAAATTATTATAATATACTATCATCAGTTACAATAAAGACTTGAAGCATTGTCCAATAAAAAAAATTGCAGTTAATTGAAATGGGGTTATTATTTAACTATTACCTCTAGTAGAACATGACGTACACATTTTTGTACAAATTTCCAGTGTATATTATACATATTTATAAAAATAAAAAATCTTTGGCGCGGCAGGGGCTGCTCCGGTGACATGGTTAGGGGGGGGGGGGGGGGGGGGGGGGGGGGGGCAAGTCACATTTTTCATACAATTTCGATAATTTTTTTTGTTATTTTTTTTTAACAGTATAAAATTGTTTAGAAATACCTTTGGGGGCACAGCTCACCCTACCCCTGTGGCACAAGCAAGGCCGGATGGTACCTAAGGGCCAGGGCCATCCTTAGGATGTCTGTGAACAGCTCAAAAAGAGTCAAATTATTTTCAAAATTTTATCGTGTATAGAAAATGCTAATATAAACATTCAGTGAAATTTTCAAGTATCTACGGTCATTTGTTTTTGAGTTGGACCAAAAACCAAAATCGATTTTCTTGAAAACAGATTTTGCGTAAAAATTCCAGGTTTTCCTTAATTTTTCTTTTGTTTTTCACGGCTCTTTTGAAAACTACTGTGAAATTTTTACTTTTGAACCCCCAAAGTACCAACTAGATTCACTTCTCTATCAAAAAAGTTACTATTGAAGAAAATCCAAGCATTTTTACTGTCCTAAAAGGTGATGACAGACACAAAAAAAAATTTAAAAAAAATAAAAAATAAAAAAAAAAATAAAAAAAAAAACACACATCATTGTAAAATCAATACATTCATCGTTTCACTCAGAATCTAAAAGTAGGTCAGCACATTTCGGTGGTGGATGTTTGTCCATCGTACCTTCGGGCCTCGGGCAAGATAGTGTAATTCTACTGTATTCGATTTGAATGCAATTATTGCATTCGATAAAAAACGATTCTGAGTGGACGAGGGAATCTTTTTTATTTAATTTTATTCGTTTCTATGGTGATTAACAAAGCGTTTTAAGAACAGCTTAAGAACGATTATATTAATAGGTAATTTATAATTAGGAAATACCATGAATAAATGAAAAAAAAATATAAAATAAAATAAAAAGCTCATAAGTCGCTCAAATGTTTAGGTAAGGCTTATATAAGTAAACAACCCAATAAAGTAAAGTTTTTACGAACGTTTTTAACCGAATTACAATAAAAAAACTCCCAAAATTAAAATGTCTATAAATAGCTCAAAAATGGCTTAAAATTTAGGAACTTTAAACCGTAAGGAACAAAATCCAAAATACAACGAAAAATATCTCTTGTCACTTTTGATTTGAAGCTATATTTCTGGTAAAAAATGTCGTCCGTAATTATTTTATATTACAAAATCGTGAAATCATCCTTTTTTTCTCCTTTAACCGCTTTTTTTTTCGAGTAGCATTTCAAAAATCGAAAATGACTTCTTTTAAGTACCAGCTCAAGAACATAACCTTTCAGAAAAGATGCTATACTTGATACTTTTGAGCAAATTTAGCGGGAGAAAAAGTGTTTACAGAATAAAAAAGAAAAAGAAATAAACATCATTGTAAAACCATTACAATCCTCACTCCGCTCAGAATTTAAAACTATAGAAAGTACTTTTTTTCAAACAAAATTGAATGATTTATAATTCACATACAATGTATTATAAAAACATACACCGTCATACATAAACGCGAATAAACGATAGACTCGTACCGAATTTTTCTGCTGTGAACAAAATAATACTTAAAACACGTAAACATTTTAAATAAAGAATTATCCCGTGTAAAATCAACGATAATATTAATATAATATGATATGATAATAACCAATAGTTAATCTTATCAAATATAATTAAACAACAAATTGTTTTAGGATTAGGAAATAGTCGTAGCACATTTATATACGTATGATTATTATAATAATGCATATTTATACACGTTATTTTAAAGGATAATAAAATAAAAATTGGCGCTAGATTAGAAAGTTAATCATTCAGAAGTCGAACAAAAGATAATGAATGTACAAATCAAAATTCACGTAGGTATCAACAATCGAATTATTTTCATTTCGATTGCTCTGTATGGCTATTTTTAAAATTTGTTTGTAAAAAAAAACGGTCATAACCTAAAGAATTCGAACAAAAACATCGATGCCATTCTGACAGGAAACGTCTGCCGTTGGTTATACACTTATCCTTAAACCACGGTCCACGAGTATCTTTAAGTGTTGTGTTTAAATTTTTTTTAACCGTACAGCATTGTGCATTTGTGCTTGGTTTGAGCAGTGATAGGAATACACTATCCAAGGCAATTAACGTCACCGACGACTCGCGATAATGACGGATGCGATTACGGAGTTGTCATCGTACCGGACGCTGGTGAAGTGTGCTCTAAGCCTCGGCCTGCCCGGGAATCTAAAGGTCAGTTGCAGGTGGTTTTATAGTGTTGTAGTTACACATTGTCTAATGACAACAATAAATAATAATAATAATAATTGTAATTGACGATAATCGTCTAATCTTAATTTAATATACTTAATCATTAAGTAAGACGACGTCGTTGGTGTTTAGTTACTATCGCGTAAAACTTTAGATAAAATAATATCATTAAATCAATTAACGATGCATACTATAATATAGTATATTCCCATGTTTCGTGTATATAGGTATACAACCGTACTGTACCCATGTTATGTGGGTCGTCCGCGATAATATGATTGGCGTGCGGTGCTTTTCCCGGGTTTCCCGACGCTGTCCCGTGTATAAGTGTAATTATAGAACGTGCTCGTCGCCGCTAACCGGTTTTGCGTCCGGCCGGTACGCTCGACAATTACAGGTAATCGGTCAACCGGCCAATGGCTGCCGCGGCAAAGGGACTTTGCGGCAGCGCCGGCAGATAGCCAGATTGTAAGATCCGCCGCCGACAGGCGACAATCGGAGTATCGGACTTCTGTAGTTCGGACAGTTTGGTGCTTAATCGGCGTTCACCTCACGTCGTCCCGTCGAGAGTATCATTTTTTATTCCCGTTTCAGCCGCCGCCCCTGTGTTTCGCGCCAAAGATCGTTGTCTTTGAACATTTTTCCTGTGATCCACGAACTGCATTATTTTTCCGGCCAACGACCGACGTGCCTGCAGCGCCAGTCTCTTGTCGATTTTCTTGTGCGTCCACCTCGTCTGCTGTACGATTTCGATTTGAATAATACCATTATAATACTATGCACCTATGTTGTTTTTTTATACCCAACGTTTGTCTTTGAAATACAGTTTCGTTTTCACATCAATTGATGTTTCTGTCATACTTTTTTTATCCGAGTTTTTTAATAAACGTAGATAATTCAATATTTTACAGAAAGACGAGTATGTTGAATTATTGAGATTGCATCGAATGGGATTTCACTTCGAATGTAAAACGTTGGCACACATTATGAAAACGAAAAGACAGAGTTTGAAAAAAACCAGTACCAAGAAGCTAGTAAAAAAGCGATCTGTCGGAAGACCTCGTAAATCAAAAATTAAATATGATGAATTGTCATCTGAAACTTCATTAGAGTGTATAAAAATGCGTACACAAGTAGCCACAAGTATTCCAGTTGAAAAAGCTCAAATCCGTTCAACTGTTAGACAACCGAAGCCTAATTCTGAAGTTCATGTATGTATTTATGTTAATACTCTAAAATATAATTAGATATTTGTATCAGTGGAAAACATTATTCAGTAGCAATGTGTTACCTATTGAAATATTGGTGAGTACCTATGCTTTTTTTATCTTCATCATTCTCTATTTTCTTCAACAAATAACAATTGGGAGGACATATAATTGTGGTTGCTCTCCGAGCATGTGAAAAATGTATTGCTGCTTGCCACTATTTATTTTAACTTTTTATATTATGCACTTACCTAGGTATTATAGTTGAAATTTTATTAGCTTTTGATAATTTTAACTAGGTACTTCTTGTTATACTATTAGACCTAAGTAAATTTATTTAAAGACAAAGAAATCGTTGTATGGTTAATGTTGTTTTTAAATTTAGGTGTCCTCTTCTAGCTCAATGGAAAACATTGTCTATCGACCTCCAATTGCAAAGACTACAAGTGCACTTTTAAGAAATATGTTGCTTTCAACAGATAGAACTAGGTTTAATAGATCTTCAACAAATGCTAGTCTTACTATTTCAAACAATAGCAATCCATATTGCAACTATTATCAGGTACTGATTTTTTTTTTGATTTGAATTTCCTAATTATTTCAACACTAACAAACCTAACATTTCACTTATTATTTACTAGCTAGGTATTTTACTATAGTAAATAACTGATTTTTTAATTGTAAAAGTCTATAGCACTGACTTTATGGTCCCTAAAAAATCATACCAGAAACAGCGGTATAAGTACACTCTTTACATTAATCTTTGTATCTAATTTTCACCCATATTTTATCTTTTGTGCTTATTTCAAAATGTCTTCAAAATATACAATCTTGTTATACAACACTGACATAATATGTGTTAAAAGTTATATTTGATTTTGCATTATGACAGCACCTTTTGAGTGAAAATTACCATCACACATCAAACATAATTATTACCACTATTATGCTTCATGATATAGTGTTCATAACAAAGATGACCAAAGACCATTGTTTAATGAAGGTATCTGGTGAGAACGCCCAGGAGTTAAATTGGGAAAAAATTCCAGAGGGGACTAATGTTTCCATATAGTTTTAAGCGTTCCATATATAATTTTATGTATAATGTTTAATGTATAAAATCCTAATTTGTTAAAGGCAACGCTTTTTAACCGCCGTCAGAGGTAGGGGACTGAGTCTTGCATTGCCCCCCCCCACTTTAACTTCTGAGAACGCCATATGTATGTTTTATAATAGGAATGCTAATGTCTTAGTTACTACTCGATGCATTATCTCATAGGATAAAATAGAAGATGCACCTATATTTATAGAATACAATTAACAACCCTTTATTTCCGTAATGCTCGTTGCATGACTGTATTAATTTTAAAATAATATGTTTTAGTTGAACAAATCAAAACCTCTAAATCTAGAAGTTTCGCATAGAGCTTCATCGTTTGCTGAAAACTCATCTCGAGTAATTTGTGCATTATAAAGAATTTATTGAAATTTTGATTTATTCACACTTAATGTTTACTTTTTAGATAAAGTGGAAAAACAGCAATAAAAAGTTAAACATACCTACAAAAGAAATCAAATCTACTGTATCTGGAAGTGGTTACCTATCTAACCTTCAAGCTTTTCCTGATATCCCACAACTGGCTGATGTAGACATTAATGCGAGTTTTGAGCTAGATAACTCTAACTATAGCATGTAAAATTATATGAATAATTTATGTTATTATTCACAATTTTAAATAATTTATTTTCTATAGAAATGATCAAACTGATACAGAAACAACGGTGCTATGTATTGATGATTCTGATACCTTGAGTAATGAGTCTGCAGAGAACATTGAAAAAGAACAGCAAGAGTTTGATCAACGTTGGGCTATGTCAGTTCGTATGGAAAGTGGAGAAATGTCAACACCGTTTGTTAACTGTGAAACATTTAATCCATTAGACGATGTAAATTATTTCCACAAATGTTACTATCCCGATTAAAGCGAGAAGTATATTTGAATTTGTTGCTTTTTAGGTTTCTCTCTTAGGGCCACAAGATACAGCATTAGTACAAAATGATGTTATACAAAATTACATAGAAACAAATAATGTCCAGTTCATGCAACTTCCAGATTCCAGTTGTGAAGTGATTAGAACCTTGCAGTACTATGAATCAAGATTATTAACAAGTCCTTGGTCTTTTCCAGAACATGTAACACAGAAATATGTTTATAACTTTTTTATATTAATTATTAAGTCAAATTATTATTTAGTTACAGAATCATAATGAGTCTATTTCAAATGAACAGACAATTCAAGGTGAGCAACAGGATCAAACAATAGGATCAAACCACACTCTAGCAGAATTTGCAAACATGCTTCCTTGTCCAATTGCTGGTTGCTTATGGTATTCACATTCTGCAACTTTATATGTTCATTTGTTTACAGTAAGTAATTTTGTTTTCAATCTTTTCCTCCTTAAGTTAATTACATGATTTTTACTTAAATATAATATAACATAATATATTAATTGCTTTATTATTAGTGCCACCAAGAAATGATATACTATGGAAATTCTATTGCACATGTGTTCAGATGTCAAGATATTCAAAATTTCTGCTTTTTTACTCATTTACAATTTGTGCAAAATACCATTTATATAATCACTGTGGCATTTGATAGCTATAGTCGCACATTTGTAGCCACCATTCAGGTATTATTGTATTAGATGTAATTATTTGTATATTAATTTCATATAAGAGCATATTTCTATGCATGTTAATGGTAATGTGGCAACGGGGGCTTATATTTCACTTTCATTAGCATCACCGTATAGCTTGTATTTTCCTAAACACAGCAATTTTTTGGTTGTGTCCAATCGTCAGAAATATAAGTCAATAACGAAAACCGATTTTATCGAGTGGGGTGGTCGTTGCCAAACTTTATCTCATATAATAAAATATAGTTAACAATATAATTTTAATAATTATTTGTTTATTTTCAGCATGTTTCATCATATGGTGACAATACAAGTGCTTCACAAACAACAGCTATACTGACCACTAGTAATTTATGTAACAATACTGATCAACATTCGTGGAGTGGCCCAGTACAGCCTTACAGTGTTCCATTGGATGTACTTCATGCTGATGGTAGATGTTTATTCATTGACCCTACCAATTCTGAACAGATGATTATCAATGTTAACTTAACAGTGCCATTGATTTATTCAAATGATTCAATGTTTGCCTGCTTATGAATATTATATTTGTATTCTTTATCATGTTCTATAATATTTATATAGTACCTATAATGCTATATCCAAGTTATTATGTTTTACATAACATACTTGTTACATGTTTAATTGTTTTACTTGTTGTTAATTTATAATTATTTAACTTTTTTTGTTGTTAAGGTACAAACTGTTTAGTATATAAATTACTATTATTAAATGATCAGTATAAGAAATATTACCTTTATATATATAGCATATGATACTATTGTGTCTCTTATACAAATGCTTAATTATTTTACTTTTTATTACAGTACATTACTTTATTTATGTTAATTTTCTCCTTACCATTTAAAAAAGAAACACAATTATTATGTTAAGTAACTATAGCTGGTAATTGAGTTTGAATTTATAGTTTTGTCCCAATACTAAAAAGTATGATTAAATTATTATTTATTTATAAGTTAATAATTGATAATTTTGTTAAATTGTTTTGTTGGCATCTTTATAATTACAAATTTTTACATATGTGTAAATAATTATAATTTGAATTATCTCATCTAAGGTGTTGTAATTAGAAGATTCCAAACAATGTTTGGTTTAAACTTAAGTGACATTGGTTTCAAATGTATTTTATGTACCTATTATTAAATATTCTATATTATTTAAAATTTAATAATTATATAAGACATATATTTATTTTTCTGTAACTACAGATATACTTTGTAAGATTAATTATTTCTAGACACATATTTCAATGTCAAACAATCTTCATCCAAAGATTACCAAAACATAATCCAACTAAGACAAACGTTGACAATAACAGCTTTATTATTGGATTGGTTTGTGAATACTGAATTAAGTGATAAACTATAATCATCTCAAGTATCTAAATGTCCAGATACTTATTTATTGGTTGATTAATGGTAAACTTAAGTATGAAGAAAGTATATTTATTGAGTACAAAAGCCTTGAAGATCAGCAAGTGAGACAAAGATAATTTTATGAACTTTATTAATTAGCCACTAAAAAACATTAAATTAACCAAAAATGCTTGCTTGAAATCTTTAAATCATTATTTAATCATAGGCTAGTGGTGTAGAAAAAGATGTAATTGAGAGGCTGCTACCTCCGTGTTTTTCAATGGGTGATGGTCGATGGATGAATAATGGCATATAGGTGATAATTCAGTATTCTATAGTAACTATAGGCCTCTGAACACTTAAGTTCACCACACCACTGCATAGGTTTAGATAAAATATAATTATTAATAAGTGACTAATAAAAACCTAATATTGGTACATACTATTAGGGCCCCCTAGATGTTGATGATTTTTGCATGTTTTTTGGAACATCAAACTTCATAGATGACGATGCTTTCCTAGCTTAAAATATGTTTCAATAACATACAAATCCATACAACTAATTTTAATTTTGCATTTATTTGATAAATGTAATTTTTAAGGTTTTAGGAACTTCTTAAATTTTTTTAACGATTGATTGTAATTCCAAAGGATTACAAAAAATACTAAAAACAGAATTTGTAATTATTTTCTAGATTAAAACTTGTTTTGAAATTTAAATCACGTACGTTTATAAATTGTAACATTGTGATTTTTAATTTAAATTGAAAAAATTATTTTACTAACTTAAATAGTTTTATGATTAAACAAGTATTTAGGTGATTAACATAATATACTATTTTTAGGGCTTTTTTTTGTGTTTTTTATGTAATAAATTCATATTTTTCCAGGGCCCTAATAACTATTAGACTAATTTTACTACTAAATAAGAAGTAAATGTACACTAGTTAATAATATTAAAGAGTTTATTAAAATGTAAAAAATAAATTGTAATTATTAGTTGATTATATTTTTAAAGTCCTTTATTGAAGTATAATGTATCTGAAAGTTCAGCAGATTTTTCAGTAACTTGACTATAAGCTTCTTTATCAAATTGCTTTAATGTACTCAATTTAACAGAACTGAAAAGTGAAAATACATAATACTACACGTTTTGACTGTACATATAGATTATAGTCATTTAGCATATATTTATTTATTTTTTTTAAGTCAATCCAGTGTGAACTATGAAAACAATTTACTTACCTAAATTGTGGAAATACAGCACATGCTGTTGGGAGCATACCAATGAGTCTGTGTAAACAAATTTAGATAAAAAGTTTTATTAATATTATTAAAATAAATATGAACAAATATGATTTGTTATCAAATTAATAGGTATTCAAAAATATAATAGTATAGGTACAGACTACATGGACAATAATCTATATATATTTAACATTTTAGATTCAGAGCGATGAATGTATTGATTGTATAATGAAATGTGTTTTTTTTATTGCGTGTACTCAAAATTGTAACTAGTTGAAAATTGAAATAATGGTTCGATTTTTAACTTCAGTATTTTGTTCGATTGGAAAGTAAATCTAGTTGGTGCGTTGGGGAGGTCAATATTCCACATTCCCATTAGTCATAAAAAGCACCGGGAAAAATAGGTATAAGGAAAAAAAAACTAAAATTATAATATAATCAAAATTTTTCCTTTATTCTATTACTGTTACTTGATAATAATATTTTTATTGTTATTATCAAATAATATTAAAAAAAGAAAAATTAATTTATATAATGCATTACATTTAAAAAATGGGTTTTTAAACTAAAAAAAACTAATTTCTAACTTCTAACTTAAGTTACTATTTTCACCAAATTAACTTCTATCGAACTAAGTTAGAAATTTGGTAAATTTCAGAAACTTACTTATATTCTAACATTATTACTTTTTATACTAAAATAACTTAACTTTAACTAGTTGAAAAAGTGACTAAGTTGCCCAGCTTTGAAATTGGATAAAATTTATATATAATTTTTATAATACTGATAACACAGCGTATAGATTATATATTATATTTTATGATGATCATGACTAAATAGATTTTATACCACACCTATTAACTTTAGACCCTGCAAGTGCGCTCACAAGATAAAATCCCACCCGGGGCGAGATGAAAATTATTTATAATCTAATATTCGTTATAGCGATATTGATATTAAAGTACATGCAGTTAAAAATTCCCAGGGGGGGGCCCATGTTTAGACCTCGGACTCAGATTAATTTAAGACTAAGATTATTAAGTTTATTGACCTTATGCATGCCAGTCATGGTGATAATGCTAATTCTCCGATATATTATTACTTTGGTTTTTTTTTCCGGGATTTGGAAAAATAACTATCCCCCCCCCCATATGGACACTTTACAAATATAATATATGCAGATGTATAATTATAATAATTTATGAGGAACAAATCTAGTTTAGCACCCACGCTAATTTTTAAATTTTTTTTTCGGAAATCTTATGTATTATAAGTATTTATAACGATGTTGAAAAATTCATTAGTTTTTAAGTTATAGCCTAAATTATACCCCTCCCCTCCACACACACACACATCAATGATTTCTAAGCACGCCTCTGCTACCTATACATACTATAGTATACATTTGTAACTGTATGTCATTTTTATAATGTCAGTAGGTATTTCGCAAATTTTGGTGAAAAATATAACTCTGACGATTAATTATTATGTATATTAATTTATATAATACGTAGTACTTACATAATTCCAAATCCAATTGAATTAAAAGCAAAATGTGCCCATTTATTTTTTCTAAACCAGCAGCTTTTGTTATCCAACACGTCTTCCAAATATTGAATTAAAACTGAAAATAGCAACAATTGTATTTTCATATTTGTACAGAGATGGCAGGTGCCTCATTGGTAAGTACCAAGGTATTTTAATTTTAAGTATATATTTTAATACAACACGTCATATATCAATTGCGTAGTGACGTATTGTTACTTTAACATCAATTTATTCTTATAATGTAGGTATGTGAGTATGCGACATGTATCTATAAAACACAATTTAAGCAACTTATGGTATATGGCTATATTCAGTGTCCTAGCCAGGATTATGAAAGGAGGTGGGGGTTTAAGTATTAATTAAACAAAGTTTCTTATAGTTTTCATAAATAGATAATACAAATAAACAATAATATATTTATTAGGGGATGACAATGTGTGTGTGTGGGGGAGGTGAAACACTCAAAACCCCTTGACTATATAATGTATTTATGGCATAATTAATATACCTAATATTAAGCCATAAAGATATTATAGTGAAAGGATATTCAAGATATAGGTAAATCCTGCTAAAGGGAATCATATTTTATGAATTTGAGATTTCAAATATTATTCAGTGTGCGCGGTGACGCGGTGTACGGGTGTAGGTACCTAATTAGTACCTAATTATAAATTATATTAATTATCTTTGTCAACGATTTGAAAACTCTTTTATTTGTTCCCGCTACTTATATTTTAATCTATTTTAGATTCTGAGCGGATCGATCAAAAGTAAAATATTTCCAGTTTTCAAAATAATCGAGTAAACCGAAAAAGAAAAAAACTTTGGAGACAGGAATAACGTTATTAACGGTGCGAAACGTTACGTCTTTCGTATGCAATACAGGAACTTCACAAAATGATGATGAATGAATGGTGTGATTTATAGGTATGGGTATTGAAAGTATTCTATATATTTGCAGTAATTATATCTTAAACTCGACTTTTGTCATTTTTATTGCATTTTTTTTTGAATGTTTAAAACAATCTTATTATAGTTTATAAATTATAATGCTACATAATTTGTATATTTATTTGTATGTTTTAGAATTAATTTTTAATTTTGTAAATATGCAATATGTTAAAGGTTTAACAATTAAAAATTATTCCTTGGCATTTTAACTGGGATTGGCCGAACTTGAGTTTTCATGAACTTTAACTTAATTTTTTTCACAAACTTTTAGAACATTTTTCGAACTCCTACAAAATTTTAAAAATTTACCATTATATCAAATTTTAGATTACAATTGTGGTAAAATTTTAAGTTTTATGCCGCGGTTGTTAATATGTTGCTGATATTCTAATAGGGCGACGGAGTGGCCGAGCGGACTGAGGCGTCGGTTGCAATGCGCACCGTCGCCGGTTCGAACCTAGGGCATGGCAGATAACTACAGGTGCCCAAATCAAAAAATTCTGCCAAAAATAAACACACACGTGTAAACAAATCTACAATACCCTCCCCCGCAGTACCGAAGGCTAATGGTCTTAGTAGTTGAAGCCTTAACCCTAATAATTAAAAAAAAATGTATTCTAATAGTTTTTAAATTTGCTTCTTGTTATTTTCACAGCTGATTGATTGTATCACAAAATTAATTGTAAAACAAGTTTTAAAAGATAATGTTTATTTATTATAAGGTAGGTACATCTAGCCATCTAGGAAACATCTGGTGTATGATAAAGTATTTTAAGTTTTGTGTGGTGTATTAAAATAATTTAAGTCATGCAAAATGTATTAATTGAATTACCTAGGAACATTATTTAATATTTAAGAGTCCTTACATACCTACTCCCGGAGCGAGCATTATAACTCTAGTAACTATGGTTTCTCCTATGCCTTTTAATCCAGCAAACTGTAAACAAATAGCAAAAATATTGTTAAAATAATTTTATTTGTGTTTAATTGTATAATCTTAATATAAAATAGTAAATACTAACTCTTGAATATCCAACTTTTTCTTTATTACAGTCATATATTCTTACACCATCTATGATTTCATTGTGTCTCATTATTGGGACATTAATAAAACTGGCACTCGCAAATGTTATCAATGGGACGAACCGCTATTGGTAATTAAAAAAAAAAACAAATACAAATTAGATATAATTTTAATTATGAACTAAGGAATCTACAATCAAGCATTTAGTAGGTATTATTATTACACCTGTAGCGAATTTAAATATTTATTATATTATTAACATACAGTGTAATCGCTAAAAATATTATATATATCTGGAGAAGAATGAAAATAATAGTCATAGAAAAGGCTTAACGGGTAAAATATTACATACTACATAATGTTATTGGATTAATAGATTTACATAAAGTATTGGATGACATATCTTGCTAAGGAGAAATCTTTCAATATGAAATGCAGCCAAAGTCGATGTAGCTGTGGCAGCCAAAATGGATATTCCGAATCTAAATTGATTAGTTGGAATGAATTTGGTATCACCGTTACGGTTAGTAAAATTTACTAATGAATCGTATGATTGATTGAGACCATGCCAAGCATAACTGGAATAATTCTTTCTAAAATATTATAATAAATATAATGTATAGTAATGAAGGTATAAATAATTTAATAATAAATATACTATTTGAATTATTTTACATAATTTATGAATATGATACTATACAATATACTATGCCTTTTATATAACAATAACTTTATGTACAACTTAAGTATAAGCTCAATAATAAATAATATATAAATTCAAAATATGTATTTATTGTATAGAGTATAAAGTATAGACCAGTGCTCGACTTAGTAAAATTAAAGTAGGGGATCTCGTGTCTCTGGTAACATTTTAAAAAAGAGCGGCCCCATGACTTGTTAAACATTATTGAGCCGTGAGGGTGTGGGCGTGTGGGCTATGCCCTAACGGTCTAACACCTCCTAATGCACCTCTTTAAATCATATAAAAAATATATATAAATAATCAATTGAAAAAAAAATACAAGTTAATATAAGGTATGGGTAATTATTGTAGCAACCTATTATAAATAATATTATTATAGTTATAACTTATAATTTATAAATAATATCAAAATCAAATGGATAATCAAAGTAAATAAATTAATACCTAGCTTAGTAATTATATTATCTAGTTAATATTAACTTATTTATAGATCCACATGGTTATGAAATAATCCATAAGACAAATTATGATGGTATCTCGCACATTTTGATAAAAATACAGAATTATATGAAGCATCCCGTGCGCTCCTCTTAAAAATAATAGTTTGGCTACGCTAAAATGTCTGAAAAATAGTTGGAGTACTCTGTTCTCCTGCGTCCTGCAGTACATACGCAATACAGTACAATTGTACCATATCATCTATCATTGGGACATTGGGTTTAAATTATAATTGTTGATGAATTATTATTATTTATTTTCAAGTATGTATTGGTAGTCGGTAGTAAACTAATATACCTATTAATCTATATAATATAAATATTGATAAAATGTAATATATATTATATAATATTATACCTACCTAGATAAGTAGTAAGTCCTATATAGCATAATTAAATATTTAAACATACATTTTTTAGTTCAATATTTATATTCTATTTTGAATTTTTATTTGCATTAATATCATTGGTATTTAAGTTCAAAATGAATGATAGGTATATCTCACAAATATAATTGATCAAATTTACCAATATTACGGAGTAAAGACTGTGTTCTATCCAAATTTTCAACTTTCAACCAACACGCCGAATCCAAGCATTTGAGATGTGGATAGTGGATATACCGCAGAATATTAAAAATTAATTGTGCGATCACATTTATCGAATATCAACGTATATTATAACGAATTAATAAAGATCTTAAAGTAGTGAAAACAAGAAAAACGCGAAAACTTCAATATCTGGTACATATTATGCGGCATCCAAATGAATATAATCTACTCCAACTAATAATTCAGGGAAAAATAGGTGGGAAAAGGAACCGCGGACGACCTCAAGACTCAAATATTTTGGATGGACAACCTATATATTAAATAATAATAATAATAATAATAATAATAATAAAAAAAAACATAAAATATTACAAAAAAATCGTAGCCACACATTTTTGTAGGCCTTAGGTACAGCGCTAATATGGTCCTGTATACCTATTTTGTTTATGATAATTGATAATTATATTTATTTTTAACTTTTGATATAATATAATAATATACCTAATACCTATTAATTAATTAGTTTATTAATAAAAATATATTAATTCATTCATTCATTTATAAGATATTATAGAAATAATAGATTAAAATAAATATTTGAGTAAAGTGCATCACTATATAAAAACAGCACAATTTAAGTTTTTTTTTTTTGATGGATAGTGTCTTTTAAGTGCAATTACTTACAAAGTAGGTACCTACCAAATTTATCTACACTCTACAGTATTAACTTTATGGGAAAACGAGTAAACACGATAGTTAACCCAATTTAATATTAATTGTATAAATAATACAACCTAAATGAATTAAAAAAATTAAGAACTTAAAAATTATAGAGAGTAGTAACTATAAAATATAAATAGGACTTTATATAAAACTACGTAATATTTTGTAATTTATTGTTCCTTAATAAATGAATATTAATATGATAAAACCTGTAAAATAGGTATTTTGATAATTCAAAAACTGTAGTTTTTTTATAGGTATAGGATATACGATATACCTTTTAAAAACATATAACTTACGTCAATTGAGATAGTAGAACAGCAACTAATAATGATTTTCCAATTGGTATAAATGATAATCGTCCAAAACGGTTTTGAACTTCATTAGTGTCGGGGTGAATTACACTTTCGTAGATTTGATGTGCATATAACAGTTTTGTTTCTGTGATATCATCATTTGAAATTGATCCATTTCTATTCAGTATTGATCATTAACATAGAAGTATAGAACAATGGTCAATATCATAAAATATACACGATATTATAAAATTATATGATTAGGACTTAGGAGGAATATATATGAGTTGAATAATGAAACAAATATCATGAGCTACATGAGCTCTGAAGCACAAATGTCATATAGTCATACTAAATTACTTATATGGATAGCCGGTAAGTGTATATACTACTATTACTATTTACTACTAAATCTTTAATCTACTATAGATAAATAGGTAGGTATCTGCGTATGTCGTTATTTGAACATTTTGCGCCCCAGGGCAACATAATTACCCCCTCCCAAAAAAGTTATATCTTAAAATTAAAGGTTTTTAAAGGTTAGTCTAACCCAGTGTTCGGAACGAATACTCAAAAAATGAACTCGTTCACGTTCACGTTCTTTTAAAAAATGAACGCGTTCATTGGGTCGTTAATTTAATTTTTTTTTTTGAATCGTTAGCTTGTGCCCTGTATTCAATATAAAAATTAAAAACCCATAAACATATAGGACTAAACCAAAAAATAAAAATACACAATTTAGACTTTAGAGCATATATTATTTATAAAGTATCTGAATTAATATTTAATATCATATTGAGTTACATTTTGATAAGGATTTCATAGTGATAAAATTAAACGAATATTAGGGTACTTATTATGATAAACCGATTAGGTTTATTACAAATTCGTGGAAATCATAATATTATTGTTGTTGTATGTCTAGCCGGGGACATTGTAATTTCACGTATTTAATTTATATATTTTGCAATCAAACAAATATTAAAGGAACTATAATGGGAAAAATGAAAATATTATTATTATAATATAATTAATTAAAATATTTTATATTTATAAAATGTATTAAATGGTAAATAAATTGAATGTCTTAAAAATCAATCAAATTCATTAAAAATATAAACGTTCGTTCAAGTCCACGTTCTATTTGCAAAAAACGAATGATGTTCACGTATCGTTCACTATACATGAACGACGTTCTTTACCTAACCTATACCAACCTATAACATTTTGTGACATAAGTGAGGTTTAGCTCCCAAGCGATTTTTGAAATTTATTTTCAATGAGTATTTAATGGTATTTCAATGAGTTAAGAACAATGGTGTAATTAGAATTTATCGGTCGACCTTAGTTTTAAACTTTAAAGTTATGGGTACAATGTCCGCGAGTTTGCGTATTCCAGTTTTCTATTAAATTACTTTACTAACAATAAAATAAAAAGTAAGTACGACAGGTAATTTCAGATGCCACCAAAATCTAAAGGATGAAAAAACTCACATTTGAGTCAGCCTATGATATTACCAAGTATATTTGATGATATTATTTTGAATAAAGTAATTTATATAATTATATAACATATTTACGTGGAACCAAAGTGGCAAAGTGGCATAGTGTGGACGCGCCTTTATAAATTATACTAGCTAATAGCTATACGTTATTTATGCTGGTGATCAACCACTTTAGAATATGAAATTTCAGATTATGATTATTGTTTAAATTGATTTATTTTTAGAATAAAAAAATAATTGTACAATAGGTACTTACAAATAAGAAAGGTGTAATAATTTGGCATTTTCAATGGTTCCAGAGCTGATGAAGTTCAATTTTGGATTAGTAATCCAAGAATAATACAGCCATCGCCCAAAATAGGTATTTAGGTCCCATGGACATGACACTGTTTTAGGATTTTCCATTATGATACTGAAAAAAAAACAAAAAATAGGTAAGTACCTACATTAGTACAACATTATAATATATATATAATATAGCTAACCTTGCGAATAACTTAACTATGTTTGTATCAATATATAATTAATGTACAGTTTCGCAATCTATATCACGTATGAGCAGGGTTCAGGACTTCTAATATATTTGCATGTTTTTTGTAGTGGTCGAAGATTATTCTAGGTAAGTTATAAACTTGTATAATGAAATGGCGAAATAAATAAGTTATGAATTAATTTGTGCATAATATTTCGTATTTTTTATTTTTATGTACGTAAAATTGTCGGGAAAAATCTCATGTTGGATAACATTCAAAAAAATTTTTTCAAAAATACCCTTGGGTAGGTAGCATAGGCTCAAATAGCGTTTGAGGTTTAGGGAAGCTGAAGCCTAAGCCCTACTATTATTATAATGAATAAGCTTAGAAAAAAAATTAGACAATTTTTGGGAGTGCAGTTAAAATTATTGGTGGAGGCTTGGCCCCTAAATCCTTTCTATTTGCGCATATGGTACGTAGGTACCTATGTAAGATTTTATCAGTCTCTTTGTGACAAAACTAATTGACATCTAGATTCTAGATTGTACGAAGAAATGAAAATCTTAAATAAAAAGTGTGTAATTATGATTATATTATCCAGTTGATTTGTCCATTTAAATTCCGTGATGTGCTGTGGATTATGTCGCGACTCATGAACATATTTTTTTAGGGAATTTTTTTGCGGGTGGGTAAGTTGGAAAACAAATTTTTATATTTATAACTATCATTATTGAATAGGTAATTAATATGTTTGTATATTTGACTGGTTTACTCTAGGATTTAGTATAAGTATTTAGTATGAAACAAAACGTGCTGTATTATTGTGTGTAGTTGTGGAACTGGGAAGATATTATTATTAATTTTTGGAACATCGAAAACTATGGCCATTAGCATTTTGTGGGGTTACGGTTGGTTTTGAGCAACACATTTGTATGTGAGGCGATGATTCGTAGAAATTTGGCGTAATAAGAATCCGGGAGCTGCAAGAGTGCTGCGTACGAGTTGATTCCCGGGTCATTAAAAGGTATGTACGAAATACGAGTTGATTCTCTGGTCATTAAATATTATTTTCAATATTTAGTCAAATATTCAGCCTATTAGCCTAACCCAAGAAACACCATGAGGAGGTTGGCAGACAAGTTTCTCAAAAATGTTGTTCTTTTTAGTTTTTTCATATTTTGAAAATCATTCAATTTTTTGTTTAAAAATTATTTATAAAAAATTTAGTAAGTAAAAAATTATTATTAAAAAATGTTTGTAATTCGGTAAAAATGTACAACATTGTTTTTAAAAATTATAACAAGTGGTAATGAAATTACCACTATACCGTAACATATAATGACCTGGGAATCAACTCGTACATACCTAAAAATGACCTGGGAAATCAACTAATACATAAAGTAGGTCTCGGGAATCAACTTACCTACTGCGTGCAGGAGACGCCAAACGATGCCTATTCTTAGGGCCTGAAGATATATTGCAAGCGACCTCTTGCAGTTCTTACGCCATACGTAAGTACCTATAGCAGTATAGCCTTTTTTTTCGTAATATCGAGGACCAGGAGAGAACCGTGATTTATGCATTACAGTTCCCCGGATAACAGTACAGCCTAAGGTAAGGTAGGTAAGATAGTTACATATAGGTGCATAGTACATTCTACATACCTACCTATACCTACATTATTATAGTAATAGTTTATATTATATATATATATCATAAAACCAGTGGTGGATACGCCATTGGGAGGGGGGGGGCTGCAATATGTATTGTTTTACATGTAGGAAAAAGGAAATATTAAAAAAATACTACTATATATCCATATAAAATGTACAATGAATCGTGAATGTGTGAGGAGAGGTAAATAGTTCCATCACTGCTTAACATAAGTAGAAACTCAAGACAGTCACCTTTACAACGAAATGTCGTTGAGCACCATCTTACTTACCTATATGGTGATCGTTTTGAAGGATCCAACTATATTAATAACTATAAAATAATTACAAATGACACTTCTAAAAAAATTATTTTATATTTAATCATATTATAAAAGTTTACTAAATGATCATTAAATATTCAAACACCACAGATCATAGTAATTGGTAAGTCAAAGTGTCGATTGCCATCGTTTACATAAATCCATAGATTTATTTTTTCTAAGCTACAATCGCCGAATGCTGAGTCCTTGGTCCGTGATTTTAATTATTTTTATTTAACTAAATTTCAAAGCTTACAACAAACCATTTAGAGTATTACTCTATGCACCAGACACCCACAAAAATACATTAATTATTTTAAGTACAAATTAATAAAATAGGTATTAACTTTCACTATTTTACAACTGTGATCTAAATTAATGTCTGATCAAATACTAAAATAGGAAATTCAAGTCAGGACTCTGGAATATAATCAAAATATACTAGAATTGCTAGTTTTATATTTTGCACGGACTTCCAGTCGCTTATCGTTATCAATATGTAGTGGTTTAGATAGATAACAACCTAAATTAGAATAATTCTGTGCTTATATCTCTAGATACTATAAGTTATCTATAAACCAAATATATAATCCAATATTTATCCACCTTGCCTATAAGTGTATAGTCAATAGGTCTATATTATGATAAACCTAACGTGTAAGATCACAATATCGTGTGTAAGATATAACCATTGAATATTGAGATACTTAAACAATACTTAATTTAATTGTAATAACTATAATAGTTGTTATCTAATATCTATCTTGATGCGTATAACTCACGGAATAGAATATCTTATATTATCTATATTTGTAATCCTTTTATTGAGGATTAATAAACCTATGAGAAAAAAAAAGTTTCAGGGTTTCTCAATCTTTTTTCATTCACAATTGACCGCTTTATGTAAATATCAATTTGTCATATTATTTTTACAATTAAGATGGAAAAGAAATTAAGAATCAAACTTATAATAATACAATTTTACCTTTTCCGTGTACTTCACACAGGGCTACGCTCCCCTGATTTCCGCAAATTAATAAATCAAATGCTTTAAGAACAATTAACATGATTGGTCATAGAATTACTATATCGTCATAAAGCTAAGGGTTCAATCGTTGAAAAATATAATATAATAGACATCTAAATGTTTGTAAATCTGACAACAAATAACTATATTAGACTCGGTGTCTCAGCCCATGAAAGAACATGCTGCGGCCTGACCAAAATTGGTTTTTCTGAGCATCCCCATCGACACCCTGCCATAGGAGAACCAGTTTCAATAGCAGGGTAACACCTGGGGATGCACAGAACTGACATTTCCTCTAGTGGAACAGAGTATAGGGCATTTCACTTACATTAATTTTGAAATAAATGGACAACCCTTTAATAATTAGTACCATTATTTGATTTATCTTCTGGCGTTCATATTTCTTTAATCAAACATATTTTGCGAAACGGTAACATGAAATGATTAAGCATGATTCATAAACCAAATAACAAATTCTTTGTTTTTACTAATAGAATATGTTGAATATGATTAAGTACACATAAAACAAAACAAAAATATAAATTTAATACCTAAAACATCTATTTAAAACGAAAAAAAAATTCTAAAACAGCACAGTTTAACAACAAATCTTACGAATTTGTTTCTTTATTTTTGATGGTTTCATCAGCTTGTTCTTCTTTATTTAAAAATTCTTCATCATCTTTTAAACCTTCTGTATATACTTCTGGATATTGATCCATGCAAGTCCACATAGCTGTAAACTTTTCTCTACATTCCATACCTTTAGGTTCTTCTTTACTATAATGAAAACACGTAAATGATTCTCTAAATTCAACCCCACAAGGCCCAGTAGCCATTCCTCCTAAACATGGGCAATTCCAGTTGATGGAGCCATCTGGAAATATGAGACCCGGTGAGGGTTCTGGTGGTGATAATATGACTTTACTAGGTGACTGATGATCTTCTTTTGTGGCAAATATGATTGTATCTTTACCATCTTTAATTACTTGTGACATGTTTATAAGTTCTGTCTTCTGTGATGAATGATATTAAACACGACGATCCACGATGCACGTTAAATGCAACAGTATTTGAGTTGTGGCGTCCAAACAAAGTAAGCGCTCCACGAAATTTAATGTAAAAATTAGATGGACACCGAATTATGCCTTTTCCAGCTTTAAACTTTAGTACATCAAAGTTGATACTCGATCCAAACTAAAAAAAAGTACAAATATTAAATTTTTCCAAATATTTTTATAAACATTAACACGTTCAACGCCGCCCATGATTTCAGAAACAACAGAAATAACAAAAAAAACCACCCATACTTTTAAATTTAGAGTTCATTATCAATAACCTATTTGAGTTTCAGAGTTTATTAAAAAAATCCGATTTAATTATAGCATATAAAAAATGTATACGTTTGTGATGCGTTAACGCGTCACCAGCCTATTGGAATAAGCTCTGTTGACGTGATACGCGTTAGTGGTGTTGAAAGTGTTAAGGTTTTGTTTTGTAGATAAAAAAATATAAAACATAATAATGAATTCATAAAATGGTCAGAAATAATACACATTGCATATTATGAGTTTATGACCATATAAAATATACTAAAATGTTTAATAATGATGTGATTGTAAAATAGTGTTTAAATGTAGCATGTATAATCAAAAGTTGATAGTGCAAGTCTATTTAAGTAAACTATGAAGTAAATCATTAAATGTATTTAAATGAAATGTTTAATTAAATACATAAATTAGAAACAGTTTCAAATGTATATAGGAACATATAAGTTATAATTTCTAAAAATCTATTCATTTCGGAAATTGATTGTAGGAAATATTTGCACATAATAAATTGTTGATCATACAGTGGCGTCCGCAGGGGGGGGGGGGGGTAAATGGGCTGAAGCCCCCTTTCATTGCCCGTATTCTAATTAATTAAAAAAATAAAATATTTATCAAGTTTCAGCTGTCAACTATAGTAAGCAAGACATAAATTTCATATAAGTCTTACCAGCATGAATTCATTTTTGAAAAAACATTGTACTTGCATACCAATTTTCCTAAAATTTGAACTTTAAATGCTTATAAAAAATAACCATGATGCCTATGTAACGTTAATATTTTAGCTATAATAAAAACTTACATAAGTACAACATTTTTAAGCTTTTTGACTGGATAAATAATTTTTTATTGATATTTATAGAAAAATAAATTTAATTTATCAAATACAATCCAAGTAAGGACAGTATAACCAAGCTGGTTACCAAACAATTTTAATAAATTTTCATTTTTTTTCTCCAGTTACTTAAAAAAACAAGGACCATTTTCAATTTTGACATCTTTAAAGTACCAACTAGATCCAATAACATACATCGGGCATCAAAGTTTATGATCAGAGCATTTTTTCTACCAGAAAAGTTGAGAAGTTACAAACATTTTAAAATACCTCAAATAAACGTCTGAAATTATTAGACTGGACAAAATAAATGTAAAATTGTAACTTATTTTCAAGCCCCACCCAATGAAAAATCCTGCGTATGCCACTGTGATCACATATATTGTAATGAATTAAAAATTAAAATGTTTTAGTGTCAGTGAAATATCAAAAATACTGTGGGTGTAGAATGACTATCAGTTTGGGTCATTAAACATTGTGGAAAACAACAATAATAAACAATACACAACTTAATACATATTAGTAAACATAATTTTGTACCTGGCCAAAAACTTCTTTAAGCGCTTCCTTGATGTAAAATGAAAACTTTCCGTCATTCACGTCTACGTTATCGCCTTTTCTATCGAGAACATTCCTAGACAAGGAAATAGAATCGGTTAATATAAATATAATTCAAATAAGTAAATACTGATTAAGCAAGGGTTTACGATTCAAAAGTCACTCACAATGTGACTTCTAGGAAGTAATAAGAACACATAATCGGTATATTATCAACATTATTCTATCGTAACCTAACCTAACAGGTACTACACCATTACGGTCTACGGTTGTATTTTGGAAAAAAAAAATACAAAAAAAACGGACACAACCTACACGGATGTGCAGAAGATGAGTGCACCTATTTAAAGTGCCTAACGTAAATGCAGCGGCCAGCGAGTAATGCACCACAGGCTATTGCACTATAATAAGTAATAATCCATTATCAACAATTTTTAATCGGATTCGAACGTATTTGAGGTTAAGAGTTAAGACCTCGGAGATCTCAATCGTCGGGCGCCGATCAGTGTGGCCAACGGAACTCTGGCCGAGTGGCCGTGTCCGAGGGGTCCGACCTCCGACACGATCATTGTTGGCGCGCCACCGGTTGTCCGTCCGTCGTCCCGCCGCGCTATCAACGAGTTGCGTTAATTTTTTTTGAATGACAAAATAGGTATCATTTCGATTTTCGCTTCCAAGTTCCATTCGTCCCGTGGTTGCCGCCGCCGCAGAGTGCAGACTCTTGTTATTATTATTATTTTTGTTGTAGTGCACCTACCCGCCACCGTGGTCGTCGTGTTCACACCATTTTCGTGTGCGTGTGTGCGTGTGCCGCCGTCTGCCGTGCCGATCGACCGATCTCGCGCAGTTCGCCGACGCTGCCGTTGCCCGTTGCTGTCTCTCGTCTTGCGCGCGTGTGTATGTGTGGTGCCGTGCGTGTGCGTGTGCGTGTTGCCGTTTCGTTGCGTTTGTTGCCGACGACGACACGTCTAAATGGGAAGCGTGAACAACGCTGTCCGTTGCGGTTTCATATGTCGTCTGTGTTCGAAAATCGACAAGCGCGTTGTGCACATCTACGGCGAACTAGGCAGAAAATACAATTTGGTTCAAAAGATCAGAGACTATTTGCCCATAAAGGTAAGGCACACACACTCGCACCGCACCTCAGCGGTCGTTGACGTCTATTTATTTTTATTTATTTTTTTTTACTGTTATTGTATTTCCGTTCTACGGTCGTGTTCGGACCAGCGGCCGACGCTCCGAAGTCGAGACGGCTTTTCGGTCCTCGTGATGTAGAAGCCGGGTTGGAAAAAAAATTTCGGGCGGCGATTTTTGTTTTTGTCGGCCCTATTGAATTTCGTTATTGTGTTTCGAAACGAGTATGACGAAATCTGTGCGCGCACGCGCGCTCGTGTGTGTGTGTATATGTGTAGTAATGTATACCATGTCATATATTATTATGCACATTGCACACGCGCGCGCACACACACACACGCCTGTAGATTGTGTGCGTGTTGCGTTATCACCGGGCCGTTGCGATTTAGCGCTAAATGTGTGTAGAAACACGTCTGTTTTTTTACGCCATCGCCGAGACGGTCGCGGGGGCGACGGTCTGCGTTTCTCGCGGGCCGCGTCGCGGTAGTTTTTCCGTGGCATCGGCGTTTCCCGGCCCAGGGTTTCCATCGAAATTCTGTCACATTTTCGCGGGACCTACACTATTCCTCCGTCCACCGTCGGTTCCGACCGACACATCGCCTCCGCCGCGACAACCTTGACCTCGGGTTTTCGGTGAACCATTTTTTTGTTGTTTTTCAGGGTTATTAAAAGTGTGTTACTTTCATAGGCGCCGAGGACGCCGTAGCCTTGACGCTCGAGCTCCTTACGCGTATTATACGATGGCAATATCACAATAATAATATTGTAACGCAAACGGTTGTGTACTACCTATAAAAAAAGGTTTTCGAAATTTAATTTCTCCGTCCGCCCGTCGTGTTAAATTTGGAATAGTAACTAATTACGCGTGCGGCACATCCACAATGTGTGTGTCCTGCCCGGAATAGGTGGTGTAGGTACCACACGACAAGTACGTTGGTACCCACATGATGTGTGCAATTTCTTAAAGTCTACTAGCTGTCCACTTTTTTTCAGTTGCGATTTCAAGGTCTCAAACAATATCGGCTTTCTAAGTGAATTGCTATTTTTTTTCTTTCAATTTTCGTTGTATTATTTAGGTGCAAATTATTTGATTGCAGTTTAATACACGTTGAATTGGGAATAGACATTTTGATGTCCTTTTTTAACATTTTCCATGGTCCATTTGTAACCTTGACCCAACTCTACCTGATTACCTACTATTTGGATATATTTTAAATTAAAAGTATTAGAAAATAAGTCAAGGATATTAAATTGGTTACACTATTGAAATCATACAGATTGTATGCAATTTTAACAATGATTAAATTGGTGATGTCATATTGATGTAGGTATTGGACGATTATGAGATAAAGTTATAATGTTTATCTCAATATTTATTTATATACTTACCAATGTTCCTACATACAATTATTTTATTTTAAAATCTCGATTAACCATAGTTATTGTATCTATTAGACATTATCTTAACGTTGTCAGCTCAAAATCAAATCATTGACAAACTATTTCTTATTTATTTAGAACTATAGCTTACAACGATGATTGATTTTTTATAAATTTTATTTCTTGATTAGGTATGTTAGGTTAACCTATGTAGACTAGAATTTAAATATTTATGTTTACTCTTTACTTTTAGGTATCTACCTATTATTTATAGAAATTAATTTAAATATAGGTACCTTCTAAGATAGGTATTTATATTTATTGAAATGTTTTCTTATTTATACTTTGGAAAAATAACATAACTATTTGGTCTTGAACTATATTAAATTATTTTAACATTAAAAAGACTGATTGTGGGTTTGACAATTGTCAATTATGCTTTTTTTTATTGTTTAGTTTAATTGTTTGTGATAACAATAACATTCAAGTGCCCTTGATTTGTAACAAATATTTGATTATTTACTAACATTTGCCATGGGTACTATCAAAAATGATACCATTTCGTTGCTTATTTTATAATATTTAAATAAAAAAAGTAATATTTATTAATGAAAAACTAAAACATAAATCATAGGTTTTTAAAAATTAAAAAGAATGTTATTGTCATTATTCATTTCTTTGTATTGAATGCTCTTAATTTTGGTTACCTAATGAACAAGATTTGTGGGTTTGTTTGATATATATTGTGTTTATTGATGAATCATAATTATTAATAAATCATACTTATGCACTCCAAATACATAGATTAATAATACCTAATGAATGTATCAAGTTCATTATCATTACTTTTAAAATTGATACCTAGTTACCTGTTATTTAGGTACTTATTTGCTAGGTACTCATTAAGTATCAATTAATTTAAAAAAAATGTAACTATAATGTGTTAACACATGAACTCACACATATTGTGTAAGTGTCAATGTTTAAATGAGGTAGAAAAATTTGTACCTACCTAATTGTTATTTTAATACATTTTTATAAAGTAATTTGTAAATTTTAATTAATTATGGTATTGTTCTTCATACTTAATACTAATTGATTACCTACCAACAAATTAAGTGCTCCAACCATAATAACTGTATTGTTATAGGTATCTTCAAACATTTGTAAAATAGTAATAATATTATAAATTACACCTTTATATAGAATCCTTTACCAAGTTTAACTAGTTTAAAAACTAGAGTAGTGGATAAAAATGTAGTGTTGGAAATTTTTGATAAAAAAATTTTTTAATAACTATTTAGGTACCAAACCTACCAATTTAGTGAATTTCCCCATTCAGTTTATGTCTCAGATATTCCATATTTGAAAATATATTCCTATTTTTAAATTTATAGAATAAATAATTAGTTTAAATATTTAAATAATTAATTTAAATGTCATAAATTCAAAATTCTTGACTTATCAAAAAATTAAATGCAGTATTTATAGAAGTTGTATAGATGTTGAGTAATATGAATCAATCCTAAACTGTAAAAATAACTCAATAATTCTTTATTTTGTTTTACTGATTGCTGTTAGAATTCATACTAGTGTTAAATGTTTTATAATTAAGAATTTACTTTCTTTGAATAAATGGTATATGTTTTATATTATTTTTATACTTAATACTTGGATTGAAAAAAAATTGTGATCATCTTAGCAAACTATAAATAGACAAGTAAAGTTGTGGTACAATTTATTAAGTAAATAACAACTGAATCTATTGATCAGCCATCCTTAAAGTTCTAATTGCTAAACAAAATATTTGTATCTGATTAAACAATTCAAGATACTAGGTATTTATTATCACAAGTACATCATTTGTAATATGGATTATTTATTTCATATTTTCATGTTTGTTTATAAAATATTTAAATTATACTCTGGTGTGCTGGCCGACCAAAATCTGTTCTTCTGCGCATCACCATGCAACATCCTACTATAGGTGAACCGGTTTTGATATCAGGATGACATGACAGCCGGGGGAGGGGAGTGCGCAGAATCTGCGCATTCTCTCACTGGACAAAGTATACATGAGCTTAATTGTAAAAGTGTATAAATTAATTGTTTATTATTTTTATTACAAATAAAAAATTTAAATTAACTAAAGTGTGACCTTTTTTTGTATTAACTTTGTTGTTTTCAATGATATAGTGTTCTATTTAATTATACTACAGTATCAGTACTTTAAAATATATAAAAATTAAATTATTTCATCATCTCTAAATATCATTAATTTATTGTAAAATATTTGTGAACTTATATGTACATGTTCATAGTTCAGTAGAGTGGAGACTCAATATACTTAAAATAATAGGTACTATATGAAAAGATTTTATAGTCAAAATGGTGCATTGTTTTTAGTTATACACTATAAGTAAATCCGTTAAAAAAATATAAGGAATTAATTCTTTACTTTATCTGACTATGGACTTCTTTATAAATAATTTTATTCTATTCGGGATATTTTTATATTACAGACATTGTTTTTCTATTTTCTATATGATATTTATAAAAAAGATTATGCTTGGTCAATAATCTGGGACAAATGAATGTTTTATTCTGTTTTAGATTAAATCTTCTGATGGTTTGCCGCTTACATTATGTGTATCATGTGTTCAAAGATTAAATCGCAGGCACACATTACAAATGGCGATAAAGCACAGTACTGCTCGTATAGTATCTCGCACCACAGTAGAATCTACCACCGGAAGAGACGAGTGTAATCAACGTCAACAAATACACCTCAGCTCAGCTGTACAGTCAATTTGATTTTCGTCTTCTTTTTTTGTATATACCTATTTTTTTTTTTCAATGAAGACTGTTATAAAAATTGAGTTCAAAACACATGAGCTGAATAATGTTATTCAAATTTGTCAAGTCTCATCAGTGAATTACTAAAAGTGTTTTACTAACGGTTTTTATTAGATTTAAGTTGAGCAATAAGGTTATTTAACAAAAATTATTTTAAGTATATAATTATATTTCTATGTATAACATTAAAAATACCTAAAATAATTTATTTTTGATTGTATGTAAGTTAATTTTATGTAAGCTAAAATGCTTGTTTTATTTAAGAATAGTGCTGATGTAGACCTATTAGTAATATATTAGGGGTAGTCAAAATAAATATGTTAATAATAAGTAAATGTATAGATATCCAATCTACCACTGCATTTGACAACTATGCATTTTTCAAGTATCATATACAAAATAGGACATAGAAAACCAACAAAAATGTATTTTATATTAATAATTGAACATAATATGTTATATTATAAAGTTATTCATGTTCAATTGAAGACTTGAAAAATGCATACACATTATCATCAATTTTTTTTTCTTATAATAGTTTCAATTATATTTCAAAAAGGGGTTACTACTATTGTTTACTAAACCACCAACGTATTTAAATAACATGGCGTGCCATTTGTCTTTAATTTTATGTTATTTTTTTAAAAGCATTCACTTTATATAATTTGAAATGAACTTTTCCTGATCTCAAACTTATGGGAAGGTTTTTAGTACAGATTTGTTGAATTTTTTAACATATTGAATTTGACATCCCAATAAATATTAATTTTTAATTGATTTTTTTATTAAAATCAGTGCCTATAAAATTCAATTTAAGTATTAATATTTTATAAAATTTAAGTTTATATTTTACTTTGTAGATCTAGAAAAATAGTACAATAAGTGCAATATGAATTGGCGCTGAATAAAAAATTGTTTGAAACTTTTAATTTATTACGTTTTATGATGTACTTCTTTTTCAGAAATAGAAATTTAACAACATTTTTAAAAAAAAATTTTATTGTGTTATGTTTTGTAAAAATTTTGAACTTCCATTAAATATGTTTATCTCCTTGTTAACTTGACCTGCAATATAAATAATTGTTAAGATGTGAAAAAGATAGTATTATAATTTGTCATTTGAAAAACTTACATTTATTTGCATTTTATTTTTTTAACACTGTTTTCAATCCTAGTATTGTTTAAAATAATAAATAGGACTGGGAAACTGATAGGTACTCTATAAAATTAGTGAAATTGCTTTTAAAAAAATCTAGAAATTAAACTTTTAACTTAAAGAACCGCATACAGAATTTGAATATTGGTATAAAAAGAAAATATTTTCTGAATTAAATTATGTATCGGCCTAGTAAGAAATAAGCTTAGTCGTAGATTGCTATGATTTTATAAAACAGATTAATAATTCAAAATAGGTGGTTCTAAAAATATATAGCATATACTCGAGCATATATGACATAGTGTTATATTATAATTATATTTAAAAACTAATGAAAATTGTCATATTTCTAGTGCCTATCAGGTTGAATAAAATATTGAAGATGTTGAGCTGATAGATGTGACAAACTATGGACTTATAATATTTGGTAAAATCTTTATAGTAAGCTTAAAAATTATGAAACTGGGAAAGTGGGAACTATTGACTGGGAGGGAGGTGTATCGTATATTGCTCAGTTTTCTACAATGGTTAGAACATAAGGTATACTGAGTATCTACAAGTAATTGGTAATATTGTTAAATGGTTATCAGTCCTCTGACGTAGTGTGCTAAAGACTGAAGCACACTGGTGCATCCTGCCCGACTGCAGGAAAACGGTAATATATCCCTAGTTTAAATTGTACATAGACATTCTTAAAATGTACTTGCTTTATATTTCTTATTGCCTATTTTATAAATAAAAAACAATTTGGTACCAAATTGAATTAAAAATCAAAAAGTTTAAATATATCGTGTTTTTTGTGTAGGACTGAAATAGCAAACTTCAATAATAGACTTCCGATATAGATTTCTTCTACAAAGTGAATCTACAAAATATACAAATTACAATTATTATTTATTAGTTTATTACATTTTACGATTTTTAGTAATTGTTTTAGGTTATTATTAAGGTTAAAAAAAGTTTTGTTAATGAATTACAAAAATATAATATTATATTTAGCTAATGTTTTAAAATCTTTATAAATCTAGTGTCAAATAGTAATATGTATTTATAATATACGTGTAGGTACTGTGTAATATTTCAACATGGAATAATAAAGAGAAGGCTAGTGGTAATGTTTAAATAATAAATAATATACGTTCATATTTAAAAATAAATTGCACAGTATTGAATTTTTAATTTGTTAAGTAATCTCGATTATGTTCGAAATTGTATTAAACATTTGGCTGAACTTGTACTATTATTGTCATCATAATGTCGAAATGTATACATAATGACACACTTAGTACTTGCAAGGTAATTGTGTTTAATGAGCTACTCAAGGACTTTCATGCTACTTCATTTTGGTAGGTTTCATGAGATGGTTTCATCGTCGAATCTTGAAGGTCACTAGACAGTTATAATCACTAATGCAACTTTTTAACGGACTATTTTGTAATGCTGTAATTTTGCAACCAGTAAATTTTGGGGATTTTAACGGTTATATCGTAATCAATAAAAAAATATTCCACTGCTTGAACAAATATTGTTAGTTTCAGTAATTAAAGAAATATATTTGAAATAAGTCTATTATTTGGACCGCGGAAAGTAGAAATACCTTAAGTAGAAACTAATACAATTAAATATTCTAGAATTTAAATCAAAATAATATACCTACATAATTGTTTATTACTATAATAATAAGGTAGATACATAGAATAAATATACTATAGTACGTTGGGTACTAAATATTATATAGCAATAAAGTAACTTCAAAACTAAGTCCAACGGTCAAATTCTAATTTCGCCATCGTTTTCAGCGTGCTTAACTGCATACCTATGTTAAAACAAAACAAAAATTGTAAAAAATAGGGTGTCCGGTTGCATCTTTCATGCAGACATCTTTTTTCTTAAATTTCTTAAAATATGTACGGTTGCTTTATATTTTAAATAAGATCACGACATCTTCAATCCAAATTCACGGCACTCTGGTCGGAATCTGCCTTAATGGCTAACCAGTAGCTTGCTCAATAAAAACTGAACAGTGAAGGTTGTATGTATGTAGACAATATATTATATTATGTGGTTTAATAATAATTCTAAATAGATACTTATTTAGCTTATATTCTAGTGTATATTGCCGAGTGTAACCATAATAATAACTTTTTTGGAATACTCAACGCCTAGTATTTACTCGGGGGTTAATGTGGGTGATACTCATTTCTCCTACCACTGACTGCGCTCACAAAGTATCCCCTTTAACTTAGGTACCTAAAAAGGCACACTTGTACGCTGTGGGTCTGTGGCCTAATGTGGACGAATAAAAATAATTTCATCTCCAGTCAATATAGGTAAATTTATTTTTGAAATCTTATCATTTTAGATCATCCAGTGGCGTATATTTCTGAAGTTCGATTGTAATTTCGAAAAAATAGTTGAATTATAAAGCTTCTAGGCTTTACTCTTTAGGAATCACCTTTTTGATTCAAAATCAGATGTGCGCAAAATAAATATAAATGTAAATTGTAATGCAATTATTTCATGGGATTTTTGGAAAAAAACTTAATTAAAAGGTCCTTTAAAATTAACTATTTTAAATTAGCTTTCTAAAAGCCTAGATATTTTGTTACATTCTGAGTTAATACAAGTATAAAAAGGTGGGTAAGTGGATGTAGCTCTGCTGTACAGTAGGTTACAATTGGATCATTGTAGTCTTTAATGGATGGTGTTGAATTCGAATTCAATGATATAATATTGTATAATAAGAAAAACGATTCTGAGCGAAGATTATAATATTACGAAGTATATTTGATGATATTTTTGTGAATAAAGTATAATTTATTTACCTATTTCCATGGAACTTTGTTTTAAATTTTCAATCCTTATAGCTATAAAAAATAAACATTTCATACATTTTTAAATACTTAATAATTTTAAATTTTAAATTTGATAAATTTTGCCATGATTCAAACTTTAAATGCTTGTAAAAAAAATTGTGCCTATATGTATTTTAACACTTTTTTAACTGCTTTAGTAAAAATAGAGCAGGAGCCTTGTATCAAAAAATCACGCCTATTAAAAACAATTGCTTACCCAACAAATGAAATTTTATTAACTGTATTATTATAACATCAGTACAATAAGGACTTAACTAAAAAAAAGGTGGGTAAGTGGATGTTGCTCTGCTGTACGTAGGTTACAAGTGGGTCACTGTAATGGATGGTGTTAAATTTGAATTCAATGATATAATATCATTGTATAAGAAAAACGATTCTGAGCGAAAACGGTCAGTCAGCCTATGATATTACCATGTATATTTGATGATATTATTGTGAATAAAGTAATTTATATTTAAACTATTTACGTGGAATCTTGTTTTAAATTTTCAATCCTTAGCTATAGAAGTTGAACATTTTATAAATTTTTAACTACAAAATAATTATTAAATTTTAAATTTGATATATTTTGTCAAAATTTGAACTTTAAATCCTTATAAAAAAAAATTGTGCCTGTATTTTTAATATTTTTCAACTGCTATTAGAACGAAAATTCTGGAGCCTTATATTAAAATTCACGCTTTTTTACACAAATAAAATTTTATTGATATTTACAGAAAAATTGAAAACTGACAATGTCCGTAAACAGCTCAAAAAAAGTCAAATTATTTTCAAAATTTTATCGTGTATAGAAAATGCTAATATAAACATTCAGTGAAATTTTCAAGTATCTACAGTCATACGTTTTTTAATTACAACAAAATAAGAAAATCGTTACATGAGAAATCGAGTGAATATCAAATGTTGTAAAAATATGAATTTCAAACGCTCATAAAAATTTAATTTGACTTTCTTGTAGACATTTTTTTTTTTTTGATAAAGGTAGACAAACTTATGGATAATCTTGTATTACATTTTCAAATCTTAGATTTAAAAAGAAAAATTTTTATGAATTCTCAACTCAAAATAATTTGCGGATTTTCGTGATTTTTCCGTATTTTGTCAAGATTTGAACTTTAAATGCTTATAAATAAAAACTGTGACTAAGAATTTTTAATTTTTTTCATCTGCCTGTGAAACAATTACCCAGGAGCCTTTCTGGGTAACTTTTCTGATAAGAAAGTGAATCTAGTTGGTACTTTGGGGGGTCAAAAGTAAAAATTTCACAGTAGCTTTCAAAAGCGCCGTGAAAAACAAAAGAAAAATTAAGGAAAAACGGGAATTTTCACGCAAAATCTGTTTTCAAGAAAATCGATTTTGGTTTTTGATGCAACTCAAAAACAAATGACCGTAGATACTTGAAAATTTCACTGAATGTTTATATTAGCATTTTCTATACACGATAACAATTTTGAAAATAATTTGACTCTTTTTGAGCTGTTCACAGACATCCTAAGGATGGCCCTTAGGTACCATCCGGCGCTGTCTGTGCCACAGGGGTAGGGTGAGCTGTGCCTCCTCAAGGTATTTCTAAACAATTTTATACTGTTAAAAAGAAAATAACAAAAAAACTTATCGAAATTGTCTGAAAACTGTGACTTGTGCCCCCCCTCCTAACCATGTCTCCGGAGCCGCCCTGCCGCGCCAAAGATGTATTTTTTTTTATAAATATGTATAATATACACTGAAAATTCGTACAAAAATGTGTACGTCATGTTCTACTAGAGGTAATAGTTGAATAATGACCCATTTCAATCAACTGCAATTTTTTTCTTCTTTTGCTCGAAAACTAATTTTATTCTTTGATATGAACAACATTAATACAATAGAAACATTTATTATAATTCCCTAAGAACGACTTCATTGCATGTAATAGTTTACTTAATTTACTTAAGAGGATATCAGCGCACTATATTTGTTTTCTATAGATACTCTGACCCACGCGCAACGTTCAGCAGAACCAACCTTTTGTTGTTAGTTTCGGTATTAGAATGATTGGCCTATTATAAATCGTAGAGTTAAGAACATTGACTATGTTCTTACGTTGGATTTTTAAAAATATTTTAATTTTAAAGCGGGATATGAACATTTTTAAATTGTAAAATTGTGCATACCTAGGTATCTACTCATAACTTCTATAAAAATCAAAATTTCATAAAAAAAAAGCCATAATAGGATAGGTAAAGACGTAATAACACAGATAATGTTCTTAACTTAAATTTGATGACAGATTTACTCCTAAATTAAAGCTAGCTAACTACACACAGTATTGGTTCTGCTGGACCGCAAGGGCGCCCATTAAGGGATGCAAGGAGGTGACATGTCACCTTCCTAGACGAATGTGAAATTATTGTAATTTTCTGTAATTGTAAGCAATAAAATATTTTTACTGATGATATCAATATAATATATGACATGTTATACATAGGTACATCGTTTATCTATGTTGTGTATTTATTTTCTGTTATTTAATAAAATCAATTTAGTTGGTTCTTAGTTATTTTTTTATGTTATTGTCACCCCCCTAGGTTCTGATTGATGGGCGCCCTTGGGCCTGGACGCAAATTTCCTATGTCGCGCATGGCAAGAGAGAGAAAACAGTGCTCCGGCATCCTCTAACGACTGAACATGTAATTATATTATACTATAATAATTTACAGGGTATGCGTAGATGGTAGTGCGTACGTATGGACCGCCGGACCGACCAATCTTAACATAGCCCAACAATTTGAGTGTGATGTTTCATACTGTCATTCGCCTCTTATTCTTATACCTACATATAATAATATGTCTTAATATCAATGATAAGGCCGTAAGACTAACGTTGCTCTTGAACCAAGCAACCAAATATTTGGTTTTATTTATTTGTATAATTTTAAAATGCTCACAATTGCTTTAAAATTAAAACATCATAACACATCTCTTGTGGGGCCAAGGCACTGTACGGCTGTATAATATAATGTTATATACTTTTAAATTCGATAATAGGCCAATTCAACAAGTGATTGAGTGAAAATACAACAATAATAATATGATATTACCTATATTATTACAATATAGTTAGACAATAGATTACATTTGGGTTACCTATGTCAATAAATGCCTTATAAATGGTTAAATTACATTAATTTTGGTATTATACATACTCACTGATTGATTGATTATACTGCAGTTTAATTTTCAGTCTTGTCTTTATACTGCATTTGAATACTTGATATATTTTATATTTGTTTGTAATTCTGTATAAATCTACAATTTTAGGCCTTATAACCCGTCCAGTTCATCTCATCCATCGGTGACCGTTAATTATTATCGTAATAATATTATGTAAAGTAATACCAACTGTGACGTCATTTTAGTTTTTATCAGGGGGGGGCATCATTTTTGACCGTCCCATAATAAAACTGAAAAAACCGCTCACTAAAAATTACATTACATTACAATCGCATTTTTATCTCAATACAAATAGCCATTTTTACATAATTTTATACTTACTAGTTACCACGGACTATGGTTAATCTTAGTCCGTGCTAGTTACTATTACTGTTATCTCACGGCTATCTTAGATAATTGTGGTTAAATCACAAAATAATGTTAAATACCTCTTTTTTTAAGAGAAAACAACGAGTGTCAATGACTAAATAATTAATACATAAACAGAGGGATACCTAAATTCAATATTACCTATTAGCTACTATATGACGGCCCAAAACTAGCCCATAGCCGGTCCGCTAATGACTAAGGGGGGGGGGGGCAAATGCCCACTTATGTAAATCGAATGTTGCTGTTACATTATTTTATTCAAATCAGATTATTCTGTAAAACGGTCTAGATACTAGATAGAACAATCGTCTAGACTCAATATTCATCTGACAACCGTGTTTTGTAGCGAATATGTTCACGCCACCTTGCTGGAGAAGACAAAATACTTTCGTAGGATATAGTGCTCGGGAGGAATACTAGATCGCGCGAAACATATCTTTGGCGTACCTATAGTATAAATTGTCAAAAATGACTAATTTTCAGGAAGATTAAACAAAACTTTGAAAAATCGTTCAAAACCGTAGACAATAGTGTGTGGGCTGATAATTAATTTAATTTAATATTAAATATACCAACTTTTATGGTAACTATTAAGTAGAACTTTAAAATCAATTCTTTTATATTTTTAAGTGACTTAAGATAATTGGATTTTTATTTAATATGACTTACGCTATTAGGGCATGATGCATTTAAAATTATTACTAAACTTGACTTAAGAATTAAGATATTATGACCATTTTAAAATTATTTCTGTCAGAATCTCAATTCTTAAGTAGACATACGTCTTTTGTACCCAATATAATGTGTCTTAAAATATTTAGATCATGTTTTTGAGCTCCTAAAGGTGATAACAAACAAACAAAACACATATCATTGTAAAACGTATACGTGCATTCATCGCTCCACAGCTGGATGTCCATTCAAATTCCAAAATAAGGATATCATATCTATTTTTATATTAAAAACTTCTTTTAATATTTAATCTTGTATCTATTTTATAGCATATGGCGCCGGCGCATTGGATAGGCAATCTTGATACAGAAATGCGTAGAAAACAATTTGGCTGTAATATTCTTCATAAGAAATAATTAATATAATATTCAGTCTGATCTTCAATTAATAATTATAATTAATTATTTTCAGAAGCTGTTCGTTCGTCTTTTAACAACTACTCTTCTTATAGAAGATATAACAGAAATGGAAACGGTGGCGAGTATTTGGATAACAAAAGTAGGCAAAAGATCAAAAAAATCTGTTGATTAACAGATTTTTTATGTATATGAAAAATAGGTAAGTAGTACCTACTTCAGTGGCGTTATTTAGAGGGGGGTAAAAGTTTTAATCAGTCTAAATGTGTAACTTAAAACAAACAAGCTCACAAACACAAATCCATTTACATTTTTATCAAATTACCATTCTCGTCTCACATATATAAATATATTTTATAATTTTAATATTTTTTAATCTAATAGTTGAAACTCTTTTTGTTAACTAGGTAACAATATAAATTGCAAATATAAGATACCAGATATTTTATAAAAACAATTGTACTTGTAAATTGAAACTGTAAACTAATATTATTTTAAGTAATAATAATGTTATTTTTTACTGCTTATACTTACCGGTTCAAGTTTGTCTGTTATAAACATATTAAAAATTATTAACAATTATTCAGCGATTTACACATTCTTAATTTTTTTGGCACACTAGTATACTATACATTTCTTTTTAATTATCCATATTAAAAAATTAATGAAACATGCCGAAAAAATTAAATTTGAATACAATAAATTAAATTAAACACTATAGAGTACACGACTGTCACATATTTAACTGAAGTCTCTAATAGAACTTGCTAATCAATGATGAATGAAAGTGCCGAATGCCAATCTATTGTTGTTTTTAGAATTTGTATTAACTTTAGATTTTACAAATACCACTATACATATATATAGGATTATGATATTAATTTTATAGCTATTTTCTATTATTATTATTAATTTTTTTTTTATTAATTAACCCGCGGCCACTTAGGCCATTGGGTGTTTTTTTAACTGTGTGGGAGGATACTGTTGGTTTAAACACGTTTTACACAGTTTGGCAGATTTTTTAGGTAGGTATCTGCCATGCCCGGGTGTGGGATATGTCAGAACTTCTCTCCGGACACCGTGACTTGCCCAAAGAAAAATTCCGCTCGCGGCCGAGGTTTTGAACCGGCGTCAGTGCTCGTCGCAACCGACGCCTAAGTCCGCTCGGCCACCCAATGTCTATTATTATTGCTGTACATACAACAATATGTTCCTTTTCCTTCACAAAACAATAAAACATACATATTAGTACATAACACGCACACTTCAACTTTCATGTAAGTATGTCACTGCATGTGTCTAAATAAAAAAAATAAATATATTCCAACTATTAATTATAAACTGTTTTTAAAATCAGACAGGGTCCACTTTGCCCCACAAATGACGCCATTGGCGTCCTACCTGTATCAGCATAATATGCACAACACTTTTATTATGATATTCTAGAAATTATATTTTATCGACTATCATAGTATCATTGTTGTATGAATGTAAGAAATAAAATAAAATATCAATTTATTATAATATGCTGTTCATTAAAATTAAAATTATCTAACAACTGTTGTAATAAATAACTTTAAAGGAGTTTAGAGAAATATATATTAAACTATTTATCAAATAATCGATTAAAATGGTTTTATGATTATTATGTATACATTAGAAGATAGAAATAAAGAATATTCAAGGAATCTAATTTATTATTTAATTTTGCAGTGTTTTTATTCTTTATGAACCATAATGCATCATAGATATATAAATCTATATATATTGTAAATATCTTTGTATTACACTATTACCATAATTTTATTAAATGTCTGCAGGTGCAACACTTTCATTGATACAATAATCATGAAGACAAATTAAGTCATATTCGAAGCCAATCTTTGCTAATCTTTGCTTGTGTACACCATTTTTTATGTAAATATTTTTCTACATACATATAAAAATACAATATTTATTTCAAATAAAAAATATTATTTTGTTAAAATTTAGTCTATAGCTTAAACCACGGACTAAATAATATATATATATATTATATCTTAGTCCGTGACGCAGACACAGACCATTACTTGATCCTGATTGACTTAATTGTAAAGATGTCCATGGAATGGAATAAGAAACAAAAATACTCGAGAAATACGATGTGGATAAATTAAAAAATTAAAAAACATTACGGACATTTCAAGAAACAGTGTCAAATCTTTTAGGAAAAAGAGAGGGAAGAGATAATCAACAGATTGAGGAGTTATGGAAAATAATAAAAGCCTCAATAACGGAATCCGCAGAAAAGTCATTCAACACACACAAAGAAATAGTTTAATGATAATTGCAAGAAAGGAATCAAAGAACGGAATGAAGTCAGAATCAAAGCAGCCACACACCAACCCCCGAGAACATAAAGGACTTCGAGAACAAACGAAGAGAAGTAACTACACTGATAAGAAAAGAGAATAGCGGAAAAAGTACGATTAGAGGAGATTGAAAACTTCAAACACAACTCCAGAGAATTCTTCAAACGTTGCAAAACATATAAAAATGGATTTATACCAACGACACAGATGATGAAAGATAAAAATGGTGCTCTAATTACAAGACCGGAAAACATTGCCGAGGAATTTAGAATGTACTTTTAAAAACTTCTTAACAGAGACTCAACAATGGAAGTTGGTGAACAAGACGACACCATACATTATACAGCTGAACCAGAAGTATTAAACCCGAGTTAAGAAAAGATACAGTATGCAATCTAGACTCTAAAAAATAATAAGTCACCAGGAGATAATAAAATTGCAGCTTAATTATGGAAGTTAGGAGGACAAAACCTAACACAAAAATTACTCAAAGGAAAAGATACCACAAGACTGGAATGAATTATTGATACGTCTAATCTTCAAAAAAATAGAGAAATATAGAGGAAAAACTTTGTTGAACTCTGGGTATAAGGTTATCATTTATCATACTTAAAAGATTGAAAATTTATGTAAATGATATAGTAAGTAATTACCAAAGCGGGTTCAGAAAAAATAAATTAACTACTAATCACATATTTGTCATAAGACAAATTATGGAAAGAAGTTATGAGTTCACGAAAGAGCTACATATGGTTTTTGTAGATTACAAACAAGCATATGATAGCATAAATAGAGAAAAACTATGGAAAACTCTTAAAGACTTTGGTTTACCAACTAAATTAATTAACATGATAAGACTGTGTAACACGAATACCAGCAGCCGAGTCAAGGCGAACAACGAGATATCATCTTCGTTTATAATAAATAATGGATTGAAGCAAGGGGATGCGATGTCGCCAGTGCTTTTCAATATGGCACCGGAGAGTGTAATAAAAAAGATTCCACGAGACGAGACGTTAAACCTTAATGAAGGTAATGTCTTTACTAGCATTTGCAGACGACATAGTGGTTATGGGGAATTCGCGAGAAGATATCCAGAATACTGTTGAAGAACTGATAACGATAGGAAAAGATATTGGCTTAACAATCAACAGCGGAAAAACTAAATACATGATGGTAAAGCGAGGAGGGGGCGACCATAATAACCTCCATGTAGGAAATAACACCTTTGAACAAGTACAAGAGTTCAAGTACCTTGGGTCTACCTTAAATAACCAAAACAACATGCATGTAGAGATCAATATCAGATTGAGCGCTGCTAACCAATGCCTTATGCACTGAAAACCCTCTTTAAATCTAAGCTGCAGTCAAAGAAGACAAAAGAACATCTATTCATCAGTTACATCCGTCCTGTATTTACATATGCATGTGCTACATGGGCATCGATAAGAGGCAATGATGAAAAACTACGGTTATTTAAGAGAAAAGTTCTTAGGAAAATTTATGGACCCGTATTCAACAATAAAGAACATAAATGGGAAATAAGAACAAACTCCAAACTTTACCAGATTTACAAAAGAGAAGATGTCG
This sequence comes from Sitobion miscanthi, assembly GCA_008086715.1. Lineage (NCBI taxonomy): Eukaryota > Metazoa > Arthropoda > Insecta > Hemiptera > Aphididae > Sitobion > Sitobion miscanthi. The sequence goes on along the minus strand of CM017800.1, from coordinate 8,061,538 downwards.
TCCAATTCACAGGAGGGACAAGGATAGAATGGGTAGGTCATATATGGTGGGCCGATGGAAGTATGCTGAAAGGAGCATTGACATATATGGCAATGGCAAAGAGACCAAGGGGAAGACCGCGGAAAAGATGGAAGGACAGCGTCAAGGAATTATTTGAAGAAATTGGAGTGGCAGGCATATCATAGAAAGCGATGGAAGAAAGTAGTTTTGGCAGCCAAGAGTCTAAATGGCTCGTAAAAGCCTTGAAAAAAAAAATATCTAAGTCCGTGGTGGCCTATGCTGATGTAACTGCTATAATTGATAAGTAATAACCATAGATATATAGAACAACTAGATAGCCGACTACTATACAACTGTCATGCAATGTGTTGAGGTTGTGTCGCCATTTGTCTAAACGGCAATGTTTATATTTTATCATATTTAAAATATATATATATTGATCATAGTTATCATATAAAGGTGTAAACATTGCTGTTTAGGCATAGAGCGGACGAGATGGGGACGCGGCTTCAATAACAAATTATAGTCGGCTATCTAGTTGTTCTATATGTCAATGGTAATAACAAAATGATTACATAACATTATTTTATTATTTGTTCAGTTGTGACGTTATGTCATCTTTTATCAAAAAAAAATCAATTAATTGTAACTAATTATTTATTTATTATAAATTCATGGGACAAGCCCTTTGAAATTTGAACACATTATTAAACACACAACATAAATACATAATTGTTACATATTTACCAAATAATCACACAGTTAACAATTACAGTGGCGTATATAGGAATTAATTTCATGGGGAGGGGGTGGGTAGGTTTGAACCCCTACCCAACACCCTATATAAACCACTGAACAATTACCAAAAACTACAATTTAATTAAAAATATGGTTAAAATACAATAATATCTTATGAAAATATAATAATGCATAACTTAATTCCAAAATTATAAACTAAACTTATTTTGTGAAATCTAAATATGTATATTAAAATGTATAACATTGAGTAATATAACATAAATAAAGTAAACATATATTTTAAAGTAAAGTACCTACAGATTAATTTAATCCTAATATTTATTTCTGCTATATCATTTATTTCTTAAGCTATATTTAACAATTTTTCAGGAAAAGATTGCTCTATACTAATTTTTTTTAAATAATAAAAAATAAAGAGTTAATAAAAATGCAGATGTCAAACCAATTATTAGATCAGGAAAATGCAATATAAAAATAATAATAAAATGATAATAAATTATATTATGATAAAAACACAATGTAGATAATGGATAATGTGTAGTCATAAAACATTAATAAATGATTCCTATAATTCTCCAAAATAAAATAATTTGTAAAATCTGTTGAGTAAACCATATTAATTTTATAACTCAAATAATATGTATAGGTATTATATAACAAAATGTACTCTTCTATTTTGTATCTACTATATTTAATATTACATAAATAATAAAATATTTAGTTTAACGAAAGGATAGATATATTTGATCTTCATATTCTCTTTTTATTTATTATACTATATTTTATGTTTTTTCAGGTGAATTTTCATTTGTTTTTTTCTGAGCAAATGACTATTTTCAGATAGCACAATTAAATGGTTTATTGGTTTTATGAACAATTTTGTGTTTACTTAAACTTGATGAATGCAGAAAAGATTTATAACAGGACATGCATTTATATATTTTTTCTCCCATATGAATCTGCTGAATGTGACTTTTCATGTGGTATTTTCGTAAAAAAGATTCATTACAAATATCACATTTATATAACATATCACGAGGTATATTATGAAGTTTTTGGTGTTTTTTTAAATTTGAGTCAAGGGTAAAAAATTTATTACATACCAAACATTCAAATGGCTTCTCTCCCGTATGAGTTTTAATATGTCTTTCCATATCTTGTTTACGTAAACATGATTTTTTACAAACATTGCATTTGAACGGTTTTTCACCCGTATGAATCCTTTTGTGTTTTTTGAGTTCGTGGTTTTGTGAATATGATTTAAAACAAATATTACATTTATGTGGTTTTAGAGCATTCGGATTTAATGGATCAAAAGGTATATGAATCACTTTATGTCTATTTAAATTTGATACATCAGAAAAAGATTTGTTACAAATTAAACATTTGTAAGGTTTTTCTCCTGTATGAACCCTAATATGTTTTCTGATACAATGTTTTCGAAAAAACGATTTATTACATATAGCACAAATAAATGGTTTATGAGATCTATGAATAATTTTGTGTTTACATAAATATGATAATTGAGCAAACGATTTAAAACAAATATGACATATGTATGGTTTTAATTTATCATAGTCAGGTTTGTGAATCATTGTATGCCTATTAAATCTTGATGCATTAGAAAATGTTTCTTTACAAATATCACATTTGTATGTTATAGTAGTCTTATGAATCTTAAAGTGTTTATTGAGATATTTTAGGTATGCAAATGATTTGTTGCAAATAGTACATTTGTGTGGTTTTTCCTCATTTTTTTTTGACGATTTCACTTTGCGTTTAATTGTAGTTAAGGTTTTTGTGTTGAGATTGGAATGTTTAGGATTATTTTCAATGTGTAACTTGTCAGTTGTATTGGACACAACTGATGGTACATCACTGTCTTCTCTCTTGATAAAAGTTTCATATATATTGTTGCCAATTATATCCACTTCAGTTTTTATCGCAGCTTCTAGATTTTCTATTTTACATTTAAAATCTTTTATATCACTGAAACAACAATTAATATTTAAAATATACATAGTGTAACTAACTAACAGCTAAAATATAACAAAAACTTTAATAGTATAATCATAATTAATGTAAACACTAATTATAGTTAGGTCAGCTTGTTCTTTAACACAAATTAGTAGAACAAATAGTACACAGTTGTAGACAAATGTAATAAAAAAAGGATTATAAATTATAATTAATCTATTTTAAATGTTTATGGATATTTTTTTGTATTTTGTAGGTACTCCATTGTATTGTGTTTAAGAGACTCCTTTGTTATTCTTAAATTATACACATTTATAAATTGGGTTCTATACTTCTACCTGTTTAAGAAATACTGGTTTCATATCAGTAAAAATACCAAGCACAATATTGTTAAGCAGCGTACACACTTGTAACATTTGCGTGTAATATCCTTTGATGCGGCCAAATGTACCGACAACTGGTGGAATGGTGTTACGGCGTAATAGAAAATGTTATAAGTGTGTACGCAGCTTTATAGTCTTTATGGTCTATTAAAAATGAAGGTGAAATCCTAAGATAAGATTGACGATCTATGAAGCTAATACTTACCAAGTTGTTTGACAATCATTAGGATCATAATTAACATTGTCTTCTGTGGGTTCGTCAATATATTCTTGTTTAAATTCTTGTTTAATGTATTTATTTTGCCTTATAACATTGTCTTCTGTGGGTTCATCAATATGTTCTTGTTTAAATTCTTGTTTAATGTATTTATTTTGCCTTATATTTTGTGGCACACATATTTCTGGTGAAATCTTGGACATCTTTGGCTTTAGAACTTCCAAAAACATATCTAAACAAAACAATAAAAAATGTAACCATTTATAACACATTAAATGTTTCTAATACCAAGTGATTAATATATTAGAAATAAATTAGATTAATAATTTCTTCAATGGAAATCTAAAAATAAATACAAGTTACCATAGCATGCAATCTAAATGTGACATCAAATATTTATATTGATAAATTAATAGTAATTACTAGGGATCGGAACTTAATGCGCTTAAAAAGTATTAAAAAGTATTAAATGCGCATAAAAATATTCACTTATTATTTTTTCAACGCAACATTTGATAAATACAAATATTTTACTAAACTAAACATAATTGCCAAGTATAAATATATAAAATAAAGTAAATGAATAGATTAAAAAATGTTATCGAAATAAAATGCATAATTATAGCTAAATGCATAATTTGAGCAAAATAAAATAGGGCAAGCATGTTTAAAAAATCATCCTGTATATTTATTTTTACTTTGTAATTATTACATGGCCTGGAATTATATGCACTTTAAATATGCAAAAATATATTTTAATTTATAATTAAATTAAGAACAGAGGAAATAAGTTTACCTAGTTGTAATAGTTATATTATATTACCAATTTTTATTCATATTTAGTGATTTGAAACAAAATCACGGATTTTGGCAATGGTTTGTTCGTATATGTCAAATAAATTGTTTTTCTATGTGTTTCCTTAATGTTGACTTGTCCAGAATAATCCAGAAAAACCAAAAAACAATGGTAAAACAATGGGTATGAAACACTTAGGTATTCATAAAATACAGCAATATGCAATATGAATAAAAAAAATGACAAAATATGCAAAAATTTGTATTCTATCCATTGACTATAATTCAAATTTGTAGCTTATCTAGTTACTTTTTGGATTGTAAAAAAAAACATGCAAATGCATATAAATGTGGGCCCTATAAAAAAATAAATACATTTATTTATTCATGGCTATATGTATATCGTAGTATCACATTTTGTATCAATTTAAGATTGATAACTGAGTAAAATCAAACATCATTTTGAGTGAATGTATGTTTATACATTTTATGTTTTAGGATATTAAAGTAGGTATGATTTAAAAAACACGATATCCAATTATATGCGACAAATATGTTAGATTTCCAACTGCAAGAATATCGGAATAGGTGAGTTTACAATTAATTGTCAGATACATCACATGTAATAGATTTGTTAGAAAGCAAACACAAGAGGTACCCAAGTTCTTTTTGACAATAGGTATGGAAACTATTTTCAAGTTGGCAGTATTTTGAAAAAGGCTCAAATAGGTATTATGATTATAATCTAGACAATCTATACTAATGAGATCGTACCCCGGCGGCGACCAGTTTTCGTGGGGCGGTTAACAGATATATGGTCAGATGCTGTCTCCACTACGGCGACTCGTTGAGCGCTGCCACGCCCATGCGCACAACTTGGCCGCCGGGGTACGATCACATTCAGAATAGAGTATAGTATATATTACTACAATAATGCAGTTGAGAGCTTTAAATTAATTTCCTACAGGGCCGTATTGAAGATTTTTCCTATAGGCAACAACATTTTGGCCCCCACTTTGCTTATGATTAATTTTTCATATTTTTATATTTTTACAAAAATTTATTGTCTACCAAAAATAAAAAAAAAACTGTCTTATGATTATAAATTATACATAGCATACTTTTATAGAAGACTGAATTATATTATATTATTATTTTCATAATAAATTGATGTGACAGTACTCTTTTGCTGACCAAGGACTTGAATAATATTTGGATACCTATTTTGTTTTAAAATAATAAATATAGCATTTCTATAGCATATTATTTGGTATGCTATAAGCCTCAAGGTATAAGTATTGGGATTTATGATATCTAATTTAGTATTTAGTAAAAAAAGATATCATTTAAAAAAAAATATATATATAATATTCCAAGGTTGTAGATTAGGAACCAATATTACACAAATGTATTAATATATTTTGAAAACATTGTTTTACTTTTTTCTATAGTCGCTCCATAACATTTACAAGGGTGGGCTATAGCCCTCCCAAACCACCACTTAAATAAGGCCCTGATTTCCTATATCCTTAGCTAATTTATCACAATATAAGTTCACACAGGCAAACGGAAATCGAATATTTTTAGTAAATATAAATTAAAATATACGGGTTGCTTTTGGTTACAGATTATAATTACATTTACAAGTATTGGCTGATTTACGTTGTCAGAGAGAAAACACATTATTATTATTCATATGAACAAAACTTCACTTTTTAAATATACTTAACTATAACAAAATGAACAAAGTTTGAATCATAATATTTGATGTGGGCAACAAAGTACACGGGGACTGAAATTTGACAAAGATAACTAAGCAATGTTCACCAATTTACTATGAAGTTAAATACAATGCAGATATAAAATACCTACTGATAAAATGCATTAATACCTGACACCTTAACATCTGCAGGACGTAGGTGTACTATACTATTTTATTTGTATTTCTTAATTTTTATATTATGATTCAATATGTATCCTCTTAAAAATATCTATATACATATTGTACTGAGTAGTAAACTGTATCCAATTGGCTACTCACATGGAGAACAGTTTACTTTATTATAGTTTATGTCTTATTTTTAAATAAAGTTGTTTATATATTATACTCATATACAATATACAAATATAAATATTTATGTGTCAATGATTTAGCCCCTATTTTTCAAAAAAATGTGGACTACACATTTTATTATCAATGATATTAAGATACAGTGACAAAGAGAACCAAGAAATTAAATAAAATATTATATACTATATTCTGCAGTAAAATATAGGCATAATTTAAATATTTAAATTTAAGAGAATTAAAATCATACCACAGAAACAATTAAAGGTATCCGATCTTCATAATAATTCAACAGCATGTTTATAACTTCTTTTATCTTTCAATTGTGGGATACAGCACATTTTTTTTGTCTATATAGTCTATACCGACTACCCGGCGTGTTCACTATTCAAATCAAAGTAGAGAAGTAAAGATCAATTTGGTAAAATGTTACTAGAAACAATTTGTTTTTGGCACCTATCGTAAAAGATTTTATTTTTAAATTTTCATAATGTTGTATACTACAATACTACTACCTAGTACCAATTTCCAATAAATTATAATCTTTTATTTTTATAGTCTTATTTACACACTTAGAATTTTGGATTACACAGTCTGTCGGGGTTCACTAAAAATATGCGCCATTGCTACATTTTTAAATTACTTCAAACAATATTATCGTTTATCTGTATTTATAAATGACGTTGATCGTAGATAATAAATTTGTACAACTATCCTATGGCAATTGAAATTTAAAAGCAAGATGCTACATTTCAATTAGAATTATGTGAGATGCAAACAAATCCATTTTTACGATGTTTTAATGATTTTCCATTGTTGCATTGAAAATTTTATCTATGCCCTGGACCAATAGATTTTAAAGTTTCTAAAAATTGACCCTCTAGTAACTTTGAGTTGCCCATCCCTGCTATATACTAAAACGTCCATGTAGGTACTATTATACTTACAAGAGTGTCAATATTAAATAATGTATAGTATGTGCTCAGTGGGACTGTGAAATACCGTGTAACCAATAAGTATTTACAATTTTAAACCATCATAATGCAGTCACCGCTTGCGAATGTCGAATATGAATTATGAGTATCTAACGAGCTATGTGCGATCATGATTTCATGATATAAACAATACAAATTATAAAAACATTATTAAATTGTTATCTGTATAAACACTTTGATCTTGCGTAATAATAAATAATAACTGACAACACTCCTTCTCAGATACTATGGTCAATGATCACTGAGTACGAAGGTAACAAACGCATGCACGAGTATAGCCTGCCGTTATATTATACGATGTAAGCACGACGAAGAAAAGATAAACAGACACCTGTTGTTACGTAACTTGTCACACCAGCTTCACAGCGTCACAGTCACGCAGCACGAGATACGTCAGCAAAATAATCTAACCTTAATTTTTTGTAAAGGCGGGTTTCCAGTTTCCATTACACGTTAGGGCACTAATGATACTGTAGTATATATCTATATAGAGCCTTTATCGTTTTATGGTTGTAGACACCATAGACCTATTAACTAAATGGACTGCGCCTTCCATGCCTATTGCACGGCGAAAAAATAAGTCAACATCTGATAAGCAAAAACCAGTATTTGGAAGATAAAATCGATATTTATTGTTTCTTCCATTCAATATTATGTTTCCCTCCAATATATTTTTAGTTATAATAATTGTGGTTTGTGTCACCTAAGTTTCTGTGTATTTTGTATTTTTAGAATTATCGTTCGTCGTCTGTCGAATCCGGGCGTTATCGCGATAGCATTTATAATAATTATTAATATTTTGGACTTTGGAGTGATCTACAATTTATATTATCTGAATTTTAAACAAAGTAATTATTTTACACGTCGAATGTGCATGCCGATCGAAAACAAATATTACATTACCGATGTGCCTCATTTACCAAAAAAGTTTTTACTAACGAAGCTATGAAACCGTAAAGATTTAATGCCAGGTAATAAAAAAAATAAAGTTTTGTCCTGAGATCTGGTGAAATTTTTTTTTCTGTTTGACTATAAATATGAAGTTAGTTAATAGGTCTATGGTATGAACCATGAAGACTAGAGATAAGGAGGCCAAACTCTGCTGGCCGCCTGCACAACAATTGGTTCTATAAGACAATATTTTCTCCACCAGTCTGCGTGGGGTTCAAATCCGAGGCTGGCTTGGTGTATAATTAACCCGTATTACATAGGGACATACTCGACTTTATTACCTTTAAAAAATTATAATTAAAAAAATAAATATCGTATTTAAATTATAATTAGACCATCGTATTTAGCGCAAATTTATCTATAACAATAAATTACAAAAATAATATTAATATTTTGTATTTACGTTATAAATTTTATTATTAAATTAAGTATTTTAATTATTTCTAAAGACAAGAAATGTATTATACTGGTGCGTATTATTTTCTAGTGGTAGATTCATATTAACGACACCGATTGATTACACCAAATCGAGTAAATATTGAAAATTTATATATGTCTTTCTAGCTTAGGAAGCGATTGTTCCTCTTCCTCTAGAGACAAACTTATAGACATGCCATCAAAGGGCCATTTGATACATTCATCTAATAATCTATTTAGTTTAATTTCTGCTTTAGAAAATCAACACTAGAAACATTGAAAATAAAGAAATTATTATGGATAATTTATTAACTACTACGTTAATGATTGAACAAGGCGATTCAATCCAGTTGGTTGGTTGTGTTGATAAGATGACAAATTTTCTAAAGTCATATTGTCCGTTTTTTTTAATAATGCGCTTGTGTTTTACTGTAAAAAGAGCCAATTGTAAGATACTATGACTAGTAAGGAAAAAACGAAAAATAAAACAGGAAAGTATCCAGGGGCGGATTGGAATTTCGGACCAGCCTGGGAAAATACTTTTTTACCGGCCCACTATTTGTTGGGAGATTGGGGACAACTGGGAAGTGTACCATACTGAAGATGGTAATTTTTTTAAGTATTTTAAAGGGTAGTCTACTGTAATCAGTGTTATTATAAAATCAACCTTTAACAATAAAATGTAATAATAAAAATAATAATAATGGAATAACAATAGTATTACCTACATATAAATGTTACATAATAAAATGTTAGTAATTATTTTTTATTTGAATAAATAAAATGGTTTAATTTACAATGACAGATTTTTTTTTAAAAGAGAACTCTCTTTTTGTAATTCTTTTATTATTTTATCTGAATCCAATAGTGTTAATTTCTGCATTTTGATGGCCATTAACATGAATGCTTCTAGTTTTGGATCCGAAAGCTGACTACGAAGTCTTGATTTAATATTTTTTAAGAAAGAAAAAGATCTTTCACATGATACTTGGGTTGATGGTAGAGTAAGTACATATTTGTATGCCAAAAATAAATTAGCATATGCATCACAATATAAATTATATTTTTGTAAAATGTTATAGCAATAAACAACACATTTTTTACAAGTCATATTTTGTGATTCAGGATTCATTTTAGATTCAATGTCATCTTCTTCATCTTGTGTTAGTTCCAAAGAGTATGAAGTAGCAAATGATTCAGTAAGACTTTTCTTTAACTTATCCCAATTTTTGCGAAATGTATTAACTCATCCTTTAGACCGTTGTAAGTTATATTTGAATTCAAACTCTTTAACTTATCACATAAAGTAGTCAATGCTTGATCAGGCAAACCATTTTGAATTATATACGAAAAATAACTTGGTGACAAACATGATAAATCATTATACAATTTTCTGTGTTTTATAAATCTTTTGTTAATACTCTCAACAACTATATCTAATATTCTGTTATGAACTTCTATTTCAAACTTCGTTAAAGGATCCTCATGTACCATATCATTACTAATCTCACCTGGTAACATTTTTTTCTTTCTGGTTCTTATATTAGGTAATATTTCATTTACAGTTATAGGATTATCACCATTAAATTGTATATCTAACTCTGTATTAGCCCAAATAACAATTGACTGTGCAGATAATTTTATCCATTCCATATTTCTTTGAACTTTTTTTAAATGTTCAAGTGCTCCATCAACTAGGTTCTGAGCTGTATTTAAATCCATTGATTTTGATTGCAGGTATCTCGATAAAGGACCTGTAATACTAAAAATTCTAATATATATATATGCAGTCAAAATAATAGAAAAATTCATTAATGTATTTTTCATAGTTTCAGCTTTGACCCTTATATCTGGTGTAGATTTTTCATTGTTTAGAATATCATTAATATCATTAAGTTGATTTTTTGATTACAGCTGTTATTGGTATTACTTATTGATAATTAATATTATTTTTCAGTTCCTGTTGTAGACGTTGTATACTTGTATTATTACAATTTACAATGTTTTACGTTATTATATTATAGACTGTTATTACGTAATAATATTTGAATAAATAATCTATAATCAATGGTAATATTTATTAATTATTTCATTATATTTACGTCTACCTACTATTTACTATTTAGTACGCGGCGTCGCGGCCCATCGGGAATTTTCCGATTTCCCTATGGCCCAATCCGTCCTGAAAGTATCCAAACTGTAGTAAATAATAATAATAATTATGTAAACGAAACAGTTTACCTATTTTACTATTTATATGTACATTTATTACGTAAATATTAATGTTATTTTTGTAATTTATTATTATAGATAAATTTGCGCTGAATACGATGGTGTAATTATAATTTAAATGCGATTTTTAGTTTTTTAATTATAACTTTTTAAAGGTAATAAAGTCAAGTATGTCCCTATCTAATTTATACGTAAAGGCTCTCTAGACATAGACTTTACACTAAATTATCAAACATGATTTACGATCAGCGTTCACCGCGGGAACTATCACCATGATCCGTCTATAGTCCAGTGGCGCGCAATCTGGGGGTCGCGAAATTTTATTAGGGGGTCGCCAGTAATCACCAAAGGAAAAAAGTTTTATATTATGTATATTGTATATTATTTTATAGTTTTATACAAAGTAAAATTATTTTGTACCGTTGATGGCTGTGTCAATCGTAATATTATGACATTATGTCATATCTTAATGTTGCGATAACAAGTTCTATTGAACCACGCAGTATATGGGTTATTTTTAAATTGAATTTAATCAGTAATTTTATTTAATCTTACGGTTATTATGAAATAGTCCGATAGTCATGTACGAGCCGTTGAGTTGTTCGTATTAATGCTTATAATTTTGTATAGCTTGTAATAATTATTTATATTTTGTATTATTTTAAACTAACATTTTTAATATTTTAATATTTTATAATATATAAACTAAAACGATATGGATACATTTTTAATTAAACGACCGACAAATATCAAACCAAACATAGAATCAATCATGTCTACAATGCAAGCTCAGGTCTCTCATTAAAATAATTAAAAAGTAATTTTATAATTTTAAAAATATTAAAATTTTTGATTATCGTTATAATGATACATTTTTTAATTTTAGATTTTATAAAACTCTATTTTGTATTTTTTTTTCATGTTTTTGATTAATTAAATTAAAGAAATATTAAAACTGCTCTAAAATTAACGATTTAATGTATATGAATAAAATGTGTGTATACATTAAGGCTATTAAGTAAATTTAAATTACACACTTACATAATGTTGGTAGGAAGGGGGGGGGGGGTCGTGGATCAAAAAAGGTTGCGCACCACTGGTCTATACCGTAGACGTATAAACTAATGGACAGCGCATTCCACTCTGCCCTGCCACCAATGCACGGGAATCATATAAGAGAAAGAAAAGAGAAAGAACGAAGAGAGAAAAGAGAGAAAGAACATAAAGGGGGTAATCATACGTCTACGGAAACTAATACTGTATTTTCCCCACGTTCTCTTTTCTCTTTTACTCTATATCGTACCCCTGACCTCTCTCTCTATACGCTGTCCATTAGTTTATAGGTATATGGTCTATACTCTATTAGCAGGTATTAGAAAATGTTGACATTTGTTTTATTCCGTGGACTGTGGTACCTATAACTCTTAAGGTCTGTGATTCGACTTTACTGTTTATATTTGAACGTGTTTTTAGCTTTCGGGAGTTCTACCCACGATTTGAGACAATATACAGGCTATTCGACGCCTTATAGAAACTGGTATCTAGAGTGATGCACACGATAAAGTCTATCCCCTGTACACCTTAAATCTTGGTTCTGCCAATTACTGTGTCCTTTTTCTACAATATATGTTATTCAAATATGTAACTGACAACATGCAATATTTGTATTGTAGGATGTTCAATTTTCACGGTGATATTAAAGTTATATAAATCATAGGATATTGAGTATATACTTAATATAGTTCACATACTGACATGGAGTAACCTACCTACCCGGAATCTAGGAAAAAAATCATCAAAGCTATACCTAACCGTACTGTACTGTTGGGTACAGCTGTCAAAAATAATAATTAATAATCATAAAAACATATACAACTTGAATGATAATTATTATATTATTATATAATATTGATGAATAGGTACATATTATTATGTTATATGATATTGCTATATAAATATGTATTCATTTATTTATTTATAAACTGATATGTATACCCTTTGGTAATACAAATTAAAAGTACATTAAGTTGAATCTCAATTTGACAAATATTATACTGAAATTAAATAATATGTTATTAATGAGTTAGGTAATATTTTTAAAATTAATCGTATTCCGTATAGGAGCTATGTAACATATTACGTTAAATGGTTAATGTTTGTTTTCTTAAACAAATAAATATAATGTTTTACTAATTTTGAATGAATATTATATAAAACCGAAAAACTACTAACTTAAAATGGCTATAACTTCGAAACAAATGATCTGTGCCAATTTTAATTTCCACCACCTTTTTCACTGTTGATAAATACATACAATTTAAAAAAATTTAAATTTAGATGGCCGAAAAAAAAGAAAATATAAAAATTATTTAAACTGTATAGTAGGTAACTGTTAAATAGCTGAGATTCACTTGTTATGATGTAGGTACCTATTAGCTATTATATTGTGGCCCAATGGTTAATCTGACATATTATGGATAGTAATAATTAGAGCTCGGATGTTTATAACTTGCATATTTTTTTCTCGCAGCCAGAATTACACCGGAATGAGATATAAATTTGATTCTTGAAGTCTATATTAGAAATAGGCAAACTTTTTTTGCATATTTTTGCATATTTGACATTTTTGAGCATATAAATGCATATATTGCTAATTTCTAGATTAGTGGCATTTAAAATATTTAAATATAATATAAACATAACACTTTTTACTACCTAATATGTATTTTAGTTTATATATTTATATTTATAGTATTTTATTTCTTTTATGTATTTTACAATGAAGTTATTTTAAAATCATTTAAAACAAAAGTTATTCTGAATCACTATTATCCCATTTTTCGTAATTGTTTAAAATAGATATAATATTTAGTATACATTTAATAGTGTTCATAATTTATTTTGAATTAACACCTTTTTTGCGTATATTTTTTCATTTTTGCATATATTTGTTGAAAAATAGGTATATTTTTGATATATTTAATGGCATATTGTAACATATTTTGAAATTTTTAAATGCATATTTTAACATATTTTGAAATTTTTAAATGCATATTTCAATGACATTTTGGTCATTAACATCCGAGCTCTAGTAATAATAATATAAAATATTAATAACTCGTGGTACAGTATTCAAGGTCATTAATTTCATTATAATTTTTGCACTTTTTTAGACTATATGACACAACATTTTATTAATATTTTACTTACCCTGTGACCCACTTGAGGTGGTTTTTCATAAAAAATAGATGGATGTTTTCGCTTTAAATTAAGCGAGCGAGCTCAGCGACCGAGTGACCTGGACCGGTCTTTATATAGGTGCGAAGAATAATTGAATCTCTGTAGTTTAAGCAAAACTATAAAAACAACAAACTTCAAATGAATATCCCTTCGGAACTGGAGACTTTCGAATTGCCTCCCAAATTAAGGTGGGTGATATTTTTTCACTCGAATTGCCGCTGGGTGTTTTTGGAGGCAATTTGAGTATCTATATAGTCTATACCCGAACGGTCTACTCGAATTGCCCCTTATAGCATACCTTGATTATCAATTATGATAATATTATATTGATAGTTGTACGTGTGCTAGGTATCGATTATTATATCAATTTCCGTATTCCGTAATGTTCAAAAATATTATTTTTAAGATATACAGTATTTCCTAGACAGATTAATTGGTTGAATGCAATAAAGCTTAATATAATGACTATTTTAATTTTTATTGGACAGTCTATTATATTTACTTTTATATTTACTTAGCACTCAACTTAATTTTAATGTTATTAACCATATTTTTCCGAACAATAAATATTTAACTACATAATCTTAAAGAAGTATTTTGGAGGTAAATTATACAGAGTTTATTACTCTATGAAATAAATAAGTACTGCAAGTGTTAGTATTTCTCAAACATTTTTTTAAATGTAGGTCCTATATAGAAAAAAGTTGATTTCAGTAGACTTACGTGAACGAGACAACAAATATTACGATTGAGTATTGGACACTAACTAAATAGTGTGTTTAAGAGACTATTCAAAAAAAAATGATTGAGAGTTATTACTTTGAGGATAACGAGGTTTAGAATTATATATTTTTATATTATTATCATATAAATTAAAAATAAAAATATAGGTAGGTACCCAATATAAAACTTAAGAATATTTAATTATGACGTTTAAAAAAATGGTGTATTTTTGAGAAAATAATAATACATAATAAAAAAAATAGCTATAATCTGAGTATAAATATATTATTATAATAATTCAACGCTGGTTTTTTGATTTGCATAATAAATTAACAATATACATATTATGTATTAAAACAACGCAAAACACAATTTTTTTAAGCGTTACTGTGCCCTATATAATCGTGCATATTATTGTGTATAATATATAATAATATTAATGTATTAGCATTGTTCAAAAGTCTTAATAAATTATTGCACGCGTATATATATATTATATGTATGTACTTGCACACACGCTCACACACACAACAGGTATTATATTATGTACTTATTATATGTTCCGTATGTATACATATAGGTAAGTCGGGTGCTGGTCATATATTTCTTCAAAACCATGAACGGCGAACGCGTTTTAAATAATGAATTTTAATTTCATTGACCGTTCTAGCCGAGTTTGTGCATACATACATGTACATTACCTATAACCTAACGAATGAAAAAAAATACAAAATAACGAAACTCTGTTGTTGGCCGTCCCCCGTCGCCACTTCCACCGTCACGGATTCGCAATGTTCGTATATTATATATTATGTATAAACACTGACCGTCTCCACCACTGCCTTCACGTCCACTCCCCTCCGTACATATTTACGGTCCAATAAAAACTTCATTAATCAGTTTGCGTGTTAAGCCGATTTCCTTATTTGAATGTGAAAAATCGAAAAAACAAAACTAAACGAAAACGAAAACCGCTACACAAAACATAATATAATAATAACATTATGCTGTACATGGGCGCCACAGTTGGCGTGAGGCGTACGCGCGCTAGTCATACTCGAAAAAGTTTTTTTTTTCAAATTTAATATTCGTATAATAATATATAATATATATAATATATATTATATATATTATATAGTTCTAAAGTTCTTAACGACGGTTCGCCCACACACGCGCACGCAAGTACACACGTACACGCACACGCCACTGCACGCCACACACACACACACACACACACCACACACACACACACACACCACACACACACACACACAACACACACACACAC
Source organism: Sitobion miscanthi (assembly GCA_008086715.1). Lineage (NCBI taxonomy): Eukaryota > Metazoa > Arthropoda > Insecta > Hemiptera > Aphididae > Sitobion > Sitobion miscanthi. Next base: position 8,045,493 of record CM017800.1, on the reverse strand, counting down.
ACCAACAGCGAGCGGCGAGCGGCGACCGACGCCGCGGGCCATTTGTTATTGAGACGCGGCGCCGCGGACACGTCTACAGGACAGTCATGGCCCAGCGGACGGTGCACGAGTTTTTGGCGGCGTACTCTTGTTGTTTCGCGATGGCCGCACTGCTGCTGCTGCAGCCAGCATCCGGTATGGCCGTCGTCGGGGTGGCACGCGGTGGCCCACTCGGTACCGCCGCGGCAGACACCGTCCGCGGCGACGTCGTTCCGGTACCGTCGTCCGCCGCCCGGAACAAGCGATGGTCCACGACGTTCGGAGGCAACTCGGGCAACAAGAACGTGACAGGTGAGCGTGATCCGGCCGCATGACGGTATGATATTATACTATAATGACTAGTGTATGCTTGACTCACTTATGGTTTGTATCCTGCGTGCGTAAATCCACGTCGGTGTAGATAATAATATTATTATATTGAACATGTTCGTTTCTTGTTCACAAGTGCGCTGTTTGAGCATGTGTTGACCACCCAGCGTACAACCGTTACAAGTACAAATTTTAAGTTTGCGTTGTTATTACGTACTTGCAGGGTTTGGAGTATGATGCTCATTGCTCTTATTCAGTGCATTAGTTCCCTTTTTTGAAAAAAATTTTTGGTCAGACTAAAAATAGGTAAGTACCTATAAGGTTCAACATGGTCCGGGACAACTTAAGCACAGTTTAAACACAACTTGAGGCTCAGGACCAACAGAGATTACACTTTTGAAGTATTATATAGACGATGACTGATAAGTCACACGAATTTCGCAGCATCCTTTTCCACTTTTTCCTTAATTTGACGTAACAGTATACATAAACGTCGAGGAACGTAGAACGATTATGAATGCGCTCATAAAATTTCAATCGTTTTGGTTTACATCCGATCCATAAATTGTAATTATTGTCTCATTTTATACTCCACATTCATACATTGACACTTCGACAGCATTGTTGTACAGGTATCTGGTATACATATAATAATATACCAACAACCGTTTTAATTTTTTTTATCGATCCGCAGTATACTTACACTTCAGTGCATTGTGTATATTGTGTTTGAGCGAATAATATTATCAATGCTCGTGCTCGGACATGAAGGGAAATTAAAAAGTCAGCGGTGAATAGGAAAAATACGCGGAAAGAAAGGATTAAGAGTGGTGGCCGGGGGTAAGAAAGTAAAATAGTGAGGGGCGCAAAAAAAAAAATTATACATATACATGCACTATTTACGGTTGTTTCACACGCTAAGGCTGCGGCGGCAGCTAAGGTATAACAGCATGGGTACTTATGTATACATATATCATAATGTTTATGTATTGTAAGTGTGCTGTGCTTTATATAGCGGTAGTGGCGACGACCATGGCGGCAACGACTGCAAACGAACAGTTTGACGCCTTCGTCGAACACGCGGTAAATAGAGAGAAAAAAATTCCAAGTGCATACAATTTTACATTAAAAATTTGTTTTGTGTGGGTAGGTACCGCGTGTCCCTGCCGTCCACCTGTATAATGTGTATACATATATTTTTTTAGACTTTTTTTTTTTTTTTACAAGTAGCAGGACCTTTATGAAATGGTTTACGGTATAATATTAAAACATAGACGTAAAGATGGAAAAAAAAATTATGAGGCGTTACGGTATATTATATTATAATTTATAACGTAATATATATGTACACAAAACTCGGTGCAAACAATCGCAATAATTATTATAAACGTTAAAGTATGATGTATTATACTGTATACACACGATTTGCTTGCAGGGTTGTTTGTCCGTTTTTGCGTTTTCCCTCCCGAGGTTTCTTTCGGCTTTCCGTTTCGACGTCGTGTCCGTGCGTGCGTGTTCGTGAAACACATCGCGGGCCAGAGTGCTTTTCGGGTCCAAAAAATATTTCCGTTCAACTGTGGGATCACCTGCAATTCGGTCATAAAAAACCATTTTCATACACATCGACCACGTTTTTTTCCTCGACATTTATTAATATGCGCAGGAATAATATCATTTTGGTGTAGGTATTCAAGCGAGCCGCCGTATTCCGACGACGTTCACTGATATATTATGGTTGTTTGAGTTTTACGCGAATTATTACTGGTTGCTTCGTCAACCGATATAAGATATACCTAGTATGTTTAGCAGTTTCCCGCTCCTCAATGAGGCTTCGTAATAAGATATACCGCGTATTACTAATAACTTACTGTACAACAAAGCGCTAATAACAATTGCATTATTATCTTTTAGAATTTTCGGGACGGTTATTTTGATTGTTTTTAATAACAATGTATGTGTAGGTACATAAAAACCAACATCGTCAAAATACATTATTCAGTTATGATAACATATCTAAGCAGTGTTGGATCCAAACCAATATGTAAATGTTAATATAGTATATAGGCGCCATGTATAATCTGAAAAAAATTAATTGCAAACGATCAAATTAATCACTCTTAATTTTTTTTGAATATCTTAATGAATTTAATATAATATAATAAAATATAAAAACGTAACCGAAGATGTAAGGATTACGCTAACCATCTTGGATTTAAGCATTGCACGGGCACACGAAATAATAATTAATGACATAATAACAATTTTTCAAAGACTCGTCGCAATCAACCAAATGGTGATGGGTGATCCGGTCGACCATTGTACAACAGTATATATTATAATATATTGTAGTTATTTAATTTTTATTCAATGATTTTTCCGCAAATGAGGGGCAATAGTAGGTATATAGGTACAATTAGCATTAAACGCGCATATACAGATGGGTACCTACATAATAAGATAAATATTGTAATGTATTCAAATAATCAATGGTATTATAGCAACCTATAATACATTAAGAGCACATGTTTCACTTTATTATTAATACATATAATAATTTGATAGAGGGGCGATTCAGAACAACATATTTGCTGTATAGAAGCCACGAAATACGTATATTTATATCGTAAATTATACCTATATAATAAATCAGGCCTTTCGATAGATCCATTCAAAAGTTTATACACAAATAGAGTACCCACAACAATAACATTGTGTCTAGATTTATCAATGAAATCATATTAGTAGGTAAAATATAGTAGATTACACTGAAGCGTTCAAACTCAGAAATGGGCTGCAATTATATAAAATATAGAAGATAAGTACCTATATAGTTTCGGCGTTTAAATTGTATTAGAATTAGGCCAGGTGTTTTACCTATTTCTATAGCCATGTATAATTTAAAGCTATATAACACGTCAAAACGGCAAAGCGCCCTTCACGAAAACAAGCATACCCACCTTACTTGGCTCACGTTATAAACGGAACAGGCGTTTCGCCTGACTATATAATAAAATGAAATATACATTTTGCGGTTAATGTTCGACGCTTGGCTTATGTTAAGATTACTCAGCTAACGTTAAGTTTAACTACAGATTTTAGTTAACGACAACAATACAATATTTCAGATTTTAGCTTCCAATGATTAACATTATCCAAATACGCGTGGTGAACGGTTAAATAAAATTATTCACACACACTTGGCATTCGACATTTTATTCATTTTTATTCATCGTTTCATTAACTTAATAATTCATATAATAATCATAATAATATGTTATTTTTATAATAAATAAATTGTAGATAACATACGTAAGTATAATTATTTAGTATTTAGCACTATATAATTAGGAATAAGTACATTATTGGTTACGAAAAAAAATATCACTAGAAAAAATATAGTAAAAATATAAAGTCAAGATAAGTATATTGAATGTTGAAAATTATTAAAAACACAAATATATTAAATAAGATTACTACTCAATAATATTTATAGTATATTAATACTATAGGAAGTATTATGAACTTATGTATGTGGAAGTGTGAAATTATTGTGGGACCTCAGTTACACAATATGTACGTCTTAACTCTCTGAATTAATATTATCTTCCCTTTTATTTGAAATAATTTCTTTTAAATATTTATAAAGCTAAATTTATGAATTTCTTTATTTTAAAACACAGCTAGTATAGTAGTATGTTCACTCACAGACACACGATAAATTCAAAAATCTTGACTGATGTACGGTTTTTAAACTAACGAAATTCGTACGAAAAAGATAGGTAGATAGTCATCAGATAACGAATTATCTACAGCAGGGATTATTGTTATGTAATTTATAAAATAAACACATTAAAATTGCCTAAAAATTATTATTTAAGTACTTATAGTTTACGTATAAAGTAGTAGTGCATACAGTATACGCAGTTTACTATAGTTAACGATTTATGTCAGAAATTAAAACTGAAAAACTTAATGTCAATATATTTATAATACCTACGTCATTGTAATGTGTTATTATGTTAAAATTCACACTTCAATGTACGTGTAAATTATGTCAACTGTTTATTATACAATTGAGGGCGTGTCTAATGGATTTTTTAAATTTTAAAGTGCGTGATTTATAAAAATCTAATCACCATCATACTTAGACTTTTATCCTGCTTTGCCCTTTATTAAATTCGCAATACGTTTTTGTTCAAACATCTTGTTTTTGTAAAAGGATAATAGGAACTATTATTTTTCCATGAATTAAATTTGGTATATATAATATAAAACGATAAATTGCTAGTTAGAAATAAATTAAATCTGTGAATATTCTTTTCAGCTAATAATGCAGTTCAGGATTGTACTACAGACTCCGATTGTTTGGATACGCCATTTACATCTTGTGCGCTCGATCCGAGTGACAAGAAAAGAAAATGTCTGTGTGCAGATGGAAAACTGCCTTCCAACGGTGACTGCTTAAAAAAACCAAGAGGTATAACTGTATAAGCAATAAATCATTTATTAAGTCAAACAATAGTGTAATGTCCCAAATTAGTTGAATCAAAATCAGTTATTCTATTAAAACTTAATACTCGGTTTTACTAAATTATATCAAAATTATTATCAAATATTTTGTTTTATGTATCAATATTTCGTGTATTACCTATGATAATTCTCAAAATAAATATCCCTACAGCATACATAAATATAGGTACTTAAAAAAACCAAGGGATGTGTTCTGTAATAGGTTTGAAATGTACCTCGTCATTGTGTAGGTCACTGTAATGGATATGTTTTCAAATTCAATGATATATAATTATTTAATGATTCCGATCAGTATTTACTTTTAACCTCACAGATACCTAATCCATTTTATTATCAGAAACTTCCCTAAAAAATGAAGATTGAAGCATTTTTACTGCTTTAAAATCTAATAACTGATAAAATAATATAAACCATTGTAGAACTAATGCATTCAGAATCTAAAAGAAGTATATTATTATAATTTTTATAAAAAAAACTTCGTCTACCTACTATAGTTTATTTCATTATATGACGTCGGCGCAGTGAATAGGCAATCTTGATACAGCTATGCGTAGAAAACAATTTAGTGTAACATTATTGTATTATTATAGTGTAATAACTAATAATGTAACATTATTCTATATGTAATTACCACAGACTTAATCACGAAAATACACGATACAAAAAAACAGTCACTATTTTTAAAAATGTGGCTTTACAGCCACCGATAATATATATAAGTAATAAACCAATTAGGTCTTTCCGAATAATAATTGGATATTTAGAGAATCAACAATTTTTGTTGTATTACATAATTTTTTATATATTTACAATAATAATGTATTTAATATAAGTACATCATATTTATTTATACATAATTATTTATGAATAGTTTACCCGTTGTGTTTTTGCAACTGCATAAGTAATGCGTTGGCCATACAATACGCCAGCTTCATAAAACAAATACAATTATTAACTGTTAATTGTTTACTATTTTATGATAAATACAGGTATAATCTTATCCGAATTTAAGCTCTTTTTTAACTGGATAAACATAACTATTTGATATGAAATGGAATTTATTCATTGCCAAAGTAAGATTATAATATTTCCAATAATTTTAATTTTGCTGAACCGTTATAAAACGTGTATTGTGTATGTAAGTAACCAATGTTTAGCATTATTAATTTTATACCTAATTATTCAGTATTTCAGTAAGTAGTATAATATTTTACTTACAGTTTTTGGTGCAACTATTGAGTTTCACGTCATGAATTATTTTAATCCATATTTATTGAACCAAAATAACATACAATACATTATTTTCTAGATACCCTAATTAATTATTCTTGCAATTAGCCTTCGTATATATTAAAGAATTATACATCTAGGTATTAGTATGTACTAACTTTTTGCCAGGACCGCTTTTTGTTCCAGCATTAAAAACATCATGTGAAACAGACTTGGAATGTTTGCCGAATGCTATATGCAAAAATAACGCCACATCAACGAATCCAAGATTGAAGATATGTGCATGTAAAGATGGGTTTACTGAGGAAAAGGAGTCTTGCAACTGTAATTAAACATTAAATAATTTAACATTAATATATGCTAGAATTTCATAACTGTTTAAACTGGTTTTTTTTCTTTAAAAATAAAGAAAAAAAACTAACATAAAAATCAATGAAATAATCTTTGTTATAATACAATACAAAATTGTCAGATGAGCACTAACACTTATATTGTACCTACTATCATAAAGGTAATTCATTATTACAACTTTTGGGCTGGATATGAAATGTTAAAAAAAACCTTTATTTTAATTTTATAAAGTATGAATTTTCACATCTAAGATCTATTGAATAAAAAGTTAAGCCATACATAATTTTAATTTTAATTGAAGTTTGTTAGTACTTTTTATTTACTTAAATGTAGGTAGGTAAAATTATTTGAAAATAATTTTTATTTTCGTCAAAAATTTCACAAAATGCATGACAACTCTACGAGTAAGAGTATTAAGTAATTTTTAATTCTATAATAAGACTTATAGGATAAACCATATGTGCACTATTTTTCGATTCTTTATCTAGTCTCAAATTAAACACAATAAACGTTTTTTTAGAAATTAGACGACAAACTGAATACTAATATTTTGATAATAATAATTTCGTTAGTTTAATTTTGGATATAGATAGGCGTATTGTTATATTTTACACTGACGAAAATATTCCTTAATGACCATGGTATTGTTCTGATGTCTATTAAAAGTTGTTTTTTATAAAGCAAAACATTAGTATAGGCTGTAGTTAGTTCCTTTTTTCTTTAACTTACCGTTATTAAATTATAGACATTGATTTTCTATACATCTGCTGTTGAATTTAGTATTTTTTTTTGATAGTTTCAATTAAAAATTTTAAGAGTCATCGATAATTTATTGCTTTAACAATATCGTAGTTTTACTTTTGAGAGTTTACAATTTACAATTTATTTTTTATATTAAATACACGCAGCTATTTTATAAACTTTGATTCAAGGTGAAAAATAAATCGTTAAATCCTGTTAGTATTATTTGAAAAACATGCAAAAAACCATCAACGTTCTGTATTGAATATACATAATATTATATTGATTTAGTACAAATTGTTTAACAATGTACTCTAAAGTTTATAAAAAATATATATGTATATATTTTTTAAATAATGATTTAAATTTAAGCTATTTTTTTGCAGATCAACCATGTTTTAATAATAATACTAAGTTCATACATTGACACAAAATTATAATAGGACAATACAAATAAAACACATAATTAAATTAAACTATAGTTTTAATTTTAAAAGCAAAGCTTGTATTCCACGCCAAACATATTTTTTTAATTTTTTTTATTTAAGACTTTTTATACTGTAATAATTATAGTCATTGCCGACGTATATATAATTAAATGTTACGATCGCATTAATAATGTATGCAATAACTAATAATATGTTTAACAATAAACCAAGACTAAATATCGTGTTCTAATTGCACAAGGATAAATACAATACTGTATACATAAATTAAATAATAGAAAAATGGGTAGTTTTTTTTTCTAAAATAACTGCGTGTTATATGTTAACAAGTATATAAACTTAATATTTTGAGTAAATTGTTATGTATTCTGTATATAATTTATAAATAGATGATATAATATTTATATAGGTAGGTCTGTCGTCTATGTATATATACATAAATACATAATATATTTATATAACACATAATATTATGTACTTCCAACGTAGGTACTTAATTTAATGGGTGTCGGTTATAAATTGATATTGTTCGTATGTATACATTTTGGTGTATTTTAATCGGTTGTTAGACGTCAGTAGTAATAAAGGTGTATCAACACAGAAACCAATAAGTCGGTTCAAATTATTTTAATTGACCGTTTGTTCTCTATTGTTATGAAGATTGCGTGACTTGGTCGAGTTTAAAGCGATTGACCGACAAATTATTAATAGCGCAACCAGCGAAGTTGGTTGGACATTTGACCTTTAGTGTTCGTGTAACGTGAGACATATTGATAGTCCATCAATTTTTAAATAATGGATTTTTATTTTTATTTAAGACTTTGATTTTATCAACAAAAAAATACGTAGTAACACAAAAGGGGAATTCACATTATTTATTTATACAATTGTCAAAACCGATGGAAACTAGAAAACTAATCGAAGGTACTTCGTTTTTTATTTAAATTTGCAATTTAAAACTAATGGGTAAAATCTGGGAAAATCAATCTGCTTTATAATAGGTGTCAACTGTCAAGCTATAGAGTTAGTCAATATAATGGATATGGAAAATTCAAATTCAATGACATGAAAAACATCCTGAACGGACACCGTCTATCAATTTCCTATATTTCTAATGAATATATTTTCTAATTTTTTATTAGTTAAACTAATATTTTTTAAATACTATTGTGTATATTTTATAATAATATACAGATTCGTGAAGTCTCTACGAATGATATTTTTTGTGTTAAAACAAGTCATAAAAATCATTACTTTTTGTTTAAAACTCAATTTTGTATAAACAAATTGTGCATAACATTTATTTTCAATATTTTAAAATTACTATAATTAAACATTTTGAGGAATCTTGTATTAAAATTTTTGATATCAGGTACCTATACAGAAAATTTCGAATAGATTTCCTTATACTATTATAAAGTATATAATATTTATCATTCAACTATTATTTATTGAATTTGATTAAATTAATATAATTAATTCTAATAAATATAATATTATTCAATCTTATTAAATTATATTATAATGGTGTAGTGGTGTAGTGTGTAAAATATTATTTTTAAGTTATTATTTTTGTAAGGGTAATTAAATATTTCTAATTTTATTCATAATACGTGAGTACTTCAAAATTATAAATATTTAATTATCTATAAGAAAAAAAGCTTTATAGGTAACTTTATAATATTTTAATATATTATAATATGAAAACGGTGCACTGGATAGGCAATTTCGGTACAGCTATGTGTAGAAAACAATTTTGTCGTACATTAATACGTATTATATCATACATTTTAATAATATATGGATGATATAATATGTATACAAGTTTCTTAATATTATGTAATATTTTAAATTAAAATATTTGAAAATTTTCCAACCAATTGACCAGGTTTTTCAAAATGTAAAATATAGTATATTACATTAGTGTAAGGAAAAAAATTGTATTTGAGATTTTTTTAAATTTACATAATCCAGTATTTTTAAAATTAATAAGATTATAAACGAAAGATCCATCAAATTGGTTAGCTTTATTTGAAATATAAACTAACTAGAGTGAATTTATACTTATCTAGAGTGTATGATGACAATAGTGTGATTTTTTCAAATTTTTTCCATTGGCTTTTAAAAAACAAAGATTTTAATTAAAAAAACATAAAAAGTTTTCATAGATTGAGTTCATAACATTAACATTCACTATTCCTATAAATTAAGTATTAATTTAGCATATAGGTACTAATGTAGTATCAAAACTATAATGCTAAGATGATATTAACTGTCCTATTAATATTTATTATTTATGTTACTAACGATATTTATATATGAAGATGTATATTTTAATGATAAAATACTTATATCGTTAATGAAATTATTTTTTTTAGATGCTGATTTATTAACTTTCAATTATACGACCTTGTTGATCGCAGTTTTCACTTCATGGGTTTGGAATGATCATCGTGCATAATCATAGTAGATTAAAAAAAAAAAAAAAAAAAATGTTTTTTCTATACTTGCACACTATTTATTATCTATTATAAAACTATAATATTTTATATTATACTTCACTAAATTAATGCACAAATTAAAAATAATATTTGTAGGTCCTGTTGTAATATTACTTTACATATTGTTTGCCTAATTTTAGTTAAATTAATATGTTTTAATTTATAATATAATTTATACTATTTTAATATTATATCATTTTTTTATTACACATTATTTAAGATTGATATTACTTAAGTGAAACGATATTATATATATTGCATTTTAATTTAATATAATATATTAATATATTGTACTAATATGAATACATTTATTATTAAAATATTTTACCGAATTCAAACTCGAATTAAAAATAAAACTTACTGTTTATTCTAATTTACAAGTTTGATTTAAATTGTTATTTATACTGTATGGATTATAGGTAAAATATATATTATTAATTATATAAGGTGGATTTAATATATCAGACAATATGTATAACATATATTGATGTAATGATATGAATTCATATTTAGATAAATATGATAAAGGAACAAAATATGATACTTCAGATTCTTAGCGGAGCGACGATGATAATGTATCGATTTTACTACAAGATGTGTGTAAGTGTTGACATACCTTATAAGTGATAAAACCGTCGTATCTATGATTTAAAAATGTTTTTCATAAGTTCTTCAATACAAACTGAAACCAAAAAATTTTAAAAATGTATAAGTACAATTTTTTATTTATATACATTTGAGTTAGGCGACATAAGATTTTAAACGAAGAATAATGATGTTAGTTATTTTGTTGTAGGTAATTTAAAAACATTATTTGTGGGGACTTCTATACGTTTATTATATATTTTATTATAAGCAATGACATTTTCATTTTCAAAATTATTAATTTAATTTTTGTTGAATTGTGAAAACCAGGATACCCAATCAACATACCAAGTTCGAAATGTTTAAGTATAGCAGCAGTCAGCAGATTTATTTGATTCTTGCTAGTTAATATTCTTAATTCTTATAACAGGTTGCATAAAAATATCAACTTAATGGTTCAATAATAGGTTAAATGCTTGAGTGTGTAAAGTGTGCTTCTGATTAGAAATTTAAAAATACTGTTTAAAGGATAATTAGCACGCTATTCAATCATTATATATTTAGTACTGATATAGTTCTTGCAACCACGGCATAAAACTATTAAAACTTAAAATGTTACCGCAATTATAAACTAAAATTTGAATTGGTAAATTTTTTAAAATTCGTAGAAGTTCGAAAAAGTTCTAAAAGTTTGTGAAAAAAATTAAGTTAAAGTTCATGAAAACTTAAGTTCGACCAATTCCAGTTCAAATGTTTCGGAATAATTCTTAATTGTTAAACCTATTGCATATTTACAAGATAAAAAACTTATCCTAACCCATACAAATAAATATACAAACTATGCAGCATTATAAACTATAGTAAGATTGTTCTAAATAACCCCCCCCCCTCCCCCACAAAAAAAAAAATTCAATAAAAATGACAAATTATAAACGGACAAAAGACGAGTATAAATACTGCAAAAATATAGAATACCTTCAACACCTACCTATAAATCTCACCATTCATACATTATTTTTATTATAATTATTCATTGAGTAAACGCCCAAAGGCTCAAGTACAGTACAACATAAAATATAAAATGACAGAAAATGAATCATCGATCTAGAGAATCAATAAAAAATTACATAACTCAGAAAAACATCACATAAACAAATAAAGTACTTACAATTAAAAATACCAAAGTATCAATGCTTATAAATGACATGAAAAAGTAAAATTAAACAAAGAGTTATATAAACGGTGCACATAGATAACATTAAATAAACACTATCATAATTATTTAGCCGGTTAAGTACACGAGATATTCGGTCAATAGGATTATTAGAAGTATGGTGGAACGGAATTTCGAATGTAGGAATGGACCGAGAATTGAAAGTGGGGATATGAAAATTAAGAAGGCGTAGTAAGTCAAATCATCATCATTTTGTGAAGTTCGTTCCAATTTTCCTAATCCAACAAACTAGAAAATATTTGTGAGATTAAAGCGATGAAATAAAAACGATAAAAATAAAGTAGATAGGTACAAATAAAGAAGTAAGCAGGAGAATCATGTGAAACAAATATTTTAAAAACTGGGGAAGTCGTTTTACTGTATATAGTACGTTTTTAGTGTACCTCATAAATAATAGGTAGGTACTTTGTTCTGATAGAATCGCTATTTTCGATATAATTTTAGGGTAAAAGTATGCACTTCAGTTATTCAGTTAATAATTAAAATTAATTTTTTTCAGATGCTGTTTATTGTATGGAATTGTAAGAAATTGAATCGGTAACGAGTATTCGGCTATCAAAAACAAGCAAAAGATAAAATAAATCTGTTGCCCAACACATTTATATACGTATGGGTACTTAGTAAAATTAATTCATAATAATCAACCAACCACTATCATAATTAATGAATATTGTTACACATATTGTCAATAAATGATTTTAAAGGAAATTATGGTATGATTAAACTATGATATCAATATTTAGGTATTTAATAACATTTTTAATTATTGATCTATTATAAGTTTATTATACATATTTTAAAACATTTACCATTTCTTATAAAATATTTTTAGAAGATAGAATATTAAAAACAATTTTATTATCGTCTCATTTTGCTGTGCTTTCACTTTTTATGAATCGTTGTAGATCATAGACATTCATAACAAATTTTTATATTTATGTTCCAATAATGTGACTGAAAGTGACTAGAGACCCATCATGTTTAAAGTGACTGAATGTGTCTTCCGGGAAGCGAACCACCTGTACACGAGACACATTAAATGTGCGCTCGTCCAATGTATGTTATGTGCGTCTAATTATCACGCATCAAAATTACTTAATAACCTGATCACATATTTTTTGATTTCAAAACTATAATTTATTTAAAAAAAAAACAAAACATTAAAATAATAATTAAAGCATATTTGAATGTAAAACATCTATCTAAGCATTTAAAATATATTCTATTCAAAAGTTAAATATTGAACAAATATTATAAACCAGCTCCTTGTGGTGTGCATAGCGCCAATAAGTACGATAATACATATAGTATAATACGCTAAATATTGCCAGTACACTACGCCGATATATTAAACTGTTGATAGAAATTCTTTGTAGCATTAATTGTTTGCATTATATATGGGTGTTCTTTCATTTGTATTAATGTTGATATTCCAGAAATAGTTAATGTTATTATCTGTAAAATAAAATAATTAGGTACATTTTAAATTGTATAGGTAGGTGATGAATAGGATAAAACATAAATCCAGATAAATATACATCAGCTTGTAGATATTATAATTATAGTCTACATTTTTAATTTTTTTTATTGAATGAGACTAATTATTACTATATAACCATACATACTTACTGACAATAATTATAAAACTGATTAGTATAATACATTTTCAATAGAAAATAATAGTCATATGTCATACACAGTATAATATGATTAAGTAGTCAGAGCCAACAGTTAATGTTGCCCCGGGTAGAAATTGTTTAAAATCGAAATAAAATTAATTTTTTAACCTGGATTTCTAAGACAGTGGATAAATTTGAAATCTTGGTTAACCGTAAATAAGATATCATCTGTCTTTTCTCAAAATATAGAGTAAAACAAATGTACCATAATATGCATATATAATACAAATTAGGTAAGCAATATTAAGATTGTCACTGGTCAGGTTTGGATCTCTCAGCTAAACTTTGACACTACGGTCCAAAACTGAGGTGTGTGGAGTGGATACTTAATCCAAGACCGTCAGGCCACCTAGTCAGGGTAACGGACAATTTTGGACCGGGCTGGCATGGTCCGTGTAGAAGTCTTACGTCTGTGGGTTCAACAATCAGGCACAGTGGATTATTATCTTTTCCATCATCGCATTATCTTCTGAAGATGTGGAAAATTTAAAGCGAATTGTAAAAAAAAGATGAACCAACATGGTGATGTAAATGAACACAAAGTAACCCAAAAGCATTTTTCCATAACCTATACTGAATATTCTTAATATGTGGATAACCAATCTTGTAAAAATAAAAACTTCAAACGCTCATAAAAGTTTAATGTAATTTGCTTGTAGAAATTTTTTTTGATAAAGGTAAACAAACCTATGATGAGTAATCTTGTCCCAACAAATAAAGTTTTGTTGACATTCATAGAAAAAAACCTAAAAAAGTTGTAAACTGAGTATATCCATGAATATTTCAAAACAAATAAAAATATTTTGAAAATTTTTTCATGTATAGAAAAGGCTAATATAAACATTCAGTGTAAATTTCATGTACTTACGATTATTTGTTTAAGAGTTGCATCAAAAGCCAAAATCGATTTTGTCAAAAACCAATTTTTCGTAAAAATTCCAGTTTTACTTAATTTTTATTTTGTTTTTCCGGGTGGTTATGAAAACTATTGGGAATTTTAAATTTTGACCTCCCAAAAGTACCAACTAGATTCACTTTACAATCTAACAAGATACTGAAGTTGAAAATCAATTCATTATTTCGACTATTAACCGTGTAAACTGACACAAAAAAAAAAAAATTAAAATAAAACATACGTCATTAACCGTATTGGCAGTTTCGCAATGGTAATTATTATAATCATGAAGCCAGTGAATTCCTTTGAACTATATCGCTATCTAGTGATGAATTAGCTTACTGCATTATTTAATTGAGTAATCAGGCGTAAAATTTTGAAGTGATCCATGGTTATTACATAGAACATTATATTTTATGGTTATTATTTAATAATTGTTATCAAAATTACATTATATCAGTATCAATTCTTTGCAATAAAAATGAAAATAATAAAAATATAATATATTAATATACTTCATCAGAAAGTGGATTAATAGCTTTTTCGTAGACTTACCTATTAAATAGTATAATAACAATTAATAAATAATATGGAATATTGAGATAATTTACTCCAATATTCTGTGCATTTAATGCCATCTCAATTGAATGTTTAAATTCAAGTATTTTTTTTTCTATAAATTGTAACTATACTTATATTTCAGTATTGGAATCTATCCACTTTATTTCATATGTATTCAACTAAAGTCACTTATTAACTTTTACTCCATTTGCACGTACAAATTATTGACGCTGGGCATTAACAAGTTCAAAAATTATGTTAAGCAAAATTCAATTATTTTTCATTAAATTACAAAGGTAACAATTTACTTTTTCTTATATAGTAACTTCTAACTTAACAACTTACATTTTTTTCAACGATAATATGGACTTACTACTAAATTAATTTATCACGGTTAAAAATGATGGTTTGATTAAAATATTTTACTCTTGTTATTTATTATTAACTTTATATACCTTATCATGAATTGTACATTTTAAAATTTTAAAATTGTACGGTAATCGCCCGGCGAATAAAACATCAAAAAATATAGGTGCCAATAATGCTGGTTCACGATTGCCACTTCCCAAATTTAAGGTATAATTTATGTCATAAGCGTCTAATTAACACGGATCAAAATTACTTAGTGACCAAACTGTCTAGCGTCGAAATGAATACGTTCATTTGACAAACGTCTTAATCGCCTCATTGAGTTTACACATATTCACATATTTTTTGATTTCAAAACTATAATTTATTTTTAAAATAAACAAAACATTTTAAATAATAATCAAAGCATATTTTTATGTGGAACATCTACTTAGCATTTAAATATTTTATTCAAAAGTTAAATATTAAACTAATATTATAAACAAGCCTCTTGTAGTGTGCATAACGCTAATAGGTAAGATAATATTATAATACTCTAAACACTGCACGTAGCTAGTACACTACAATGTTATATTAAGCTGTTGATAGAAATTCTTTGTAGAATTAACTGTTTGCATTATATATGGGTGTTCTTTCATTTGTATTAATGTTGCTATTCCAGAAATAATTAATACTATTATCTGTAAAATAAAATAATTAGTTACATTTTAAATTGTATAGGTAGGTGATGAATAGGATAAAAGGTACATCTCGACGACTATATATCAGCTTGTAGATTTAGTCTAAATTTAAAATTTTTTTTATTGAATAAGACTTATTATTATATAACCATACATACTTACTGACATAACCAAATTCAAATTAATACTGAAAAATCCATAAGCTGTCATTTCGTTCGATTCAAAAACTGATACTTGATTCATAAACATTTTGATCTAATTAAAAAATAATTATAAAACTGATTAGTATAATAAATGTTCAATAGAAAATAATAGTCATATGTCATACACAGTATAATATGATTAAGTAGTCAGAGCCAACAGTTAATGTTGCCCCGGGTAGAAATTGTTTAAAATCGAAATAAAATTAATTTTTTAACCTGGTTTTTTAAGGCAGTTGATACATTTGAAATCCTGGTTAACCGTAAATAAGATATTATCTTTCTTTTCTGAAAATATAAAGTAAAACAAATGTACAATAATATTTGCATGTATAATACAATTAAAACATTAAACAATATTAAGATTTAAGATGGTCACTAGTCAGGATTGGATCACTAAGTTCGACTTTCTACTAAGTTGCCACTGAGATGTGTGGAGTAGATACCCAGTCCAAGACCGTCAGGGTAACGTACAATTTTGGACCGTGTAGATGTATTATGCCTGTGGGCTCTTTATTGTATCATGGGGAAAACAGACCTCAAGCTGTCAAGCATTGCCCGACATGTGAAAACTCACAATCCAAACCTGAGAGTGTATGACAGTGGTTTTTAACCGTTTTAAAATCGTAACTCTCCTTTTTTTAAACCCTCCAAAGAATAATTAATAGAACATAAATATTCTTAGTAGTATTTGGAATTTTGAACCTCTAATTGGACACCGGATACCATCCATAAAGTCATAAATCTTAGCATTATTTATTGCTCCCAAAGGTGACGTAAGACACAAAAAACAGAGATCACTGTAAAACTATTAAATTCATTGCTCAAAATTAAATAAAAAAATGTATGTTAGGTAACAACTAACAATATTGTGGGATTTTAGGAGATTAAAATATTGAGTATACCATATTTATAGGTATATCAAAATAAAAATAATCAAATCACAGTTGTTAATCTAAGTGGTAAAAAAAATATAATAGTAAGTTATGATAGTTAAATGTAATACATAATAAACAAACAGTTATAATTAATTGTTAAGATTAATAACTAAAATATTTGTTTTTTTTTACCTTATTATTAACTCGCAGTTACAATGGACATAGTAAAAATTATATTTTGTAAATAATAGATGAATGCTATAGATTCTTTCAGGATCTTTTTTATCATTGCATCATCTTCCCAAGGTGTGGAAAATTTAAAGCAAATTGCATAAAAAAGACAAACCATCATATTTATGTAACTGGACACAAAGTAAGTCAAAAGCATTTGTCCGTAACCCATACTGAATATTCTTAATATGTCAGATAGTTCAGCGTGTAACAATCGAATGTTATCCACCATCATCGCTGTATCATGGAGTGAACATTCACCAGTAACGTCCAACAATCCAGCTGGAAGGCATTTCCAGAAATCATTCAATAGTTCGAATCTATACTCTAAGTTTTGTAAATAAAAGTGTGCAGAAACAATCACTGTAAAGTCAACGATGGCACTAGCATGAACAAAATATATAATGATGACAGCAATATTAATCATCTTTATAGGCCATAAATACATGTACAATAATCTAATTAATATGTAATACAAAGTTGCACAAATAAAGATTCGATTCCAATATTGTTTATTTAACTGACGCTGGTGAGCCTGTAAGTGCGTTGGTAGAGATGTTAGTTTTTGATCAAATTTGATAATGCCATTAATCAACCTGAAAAAAAACCCAATAATATATATGATAATGTATCAAAATGAATATTAAATTAGTCTTCACTAAGGTTCTTGCTGGCATTACTATATTGTAATTTATTGACAAAAGGTATGTACATATCAGGGACTGGGACCTTACCGAAAAGAACTGTTTTTGGAACCTGAACCCTTTGCATACTGGAATCCGAAACCTCACCGGAACCTTTATTTAAATTAATATAAAAACTGGATCATTACTAGAACCAATACTTTTACTACTACTTTTACTTTACAATTTTTTTACATAAGTATACTTTATATAAAACCAAAACAAACAAATTTTTCTTTTTTTAAGAACCGAAACCTTAATTTTGTTTTTTTTTTTAAACCGAAACTTACTTACTAACTTGGTTTTTCTGGCAACCGAATTGGAACCAAAACCGTAAAACTCTTTAAGGTTCCAGTTCCTGGTACATATTGTTTCTATGTAATGTGAAAGTGAAATAATTGACGTGTAGTTTCGTAATCATTATTATTTAATACTCATTATGTATTTAGGTATTTCATCATTAATCTAAATTCTAAAATCTGCTCATGTATTTCCTTTGCCTTACCTCATCTTTCGCTTTAAATGTCAAATTTATTTTTGTTTATAATTCTAAATTATGTTCACCTTTTTCCTCTACAGATAATTTGATAAGATGTTTATGAAATATATTAGTACTTAGTAGATCCATGGTTTGTTCAGTGGTCATTTCTAGAGAGCCTATTGGATTTAATCATATATGTATGCAAAGGTGGTTTGTCTACCAAATCGCGTGGGTTCATCAACATAATAACAATTTAAAATATTCATCATACTTTATGATCCAGGTTTCTGATATTCTTGATGCAATAATGACGGTCCAGTATGGATATATAATTAATAAATCGACAAATGCTAAAGTTTTGTGACAGTAGTAAGTAAGTAACAACAAGACAAGTGTTTTTGAAAATTCGAAAAGCGAATGATATCTTGAGTTTGTATTTTTGACCAATAATCCATCTGATTCGAAATAATACGACGTTCTGATGATGCCTAGAATCTTGCACAACATTAAAATTGGTTTTAAAGTTTTTGTAAAAACATTCATCTTTATATCTGATTTGCTGCAGTAATAAAAAGGTTCGAATTGTTTAGTTTATATTATGAAAAATATAATATCGTAATAATGAAATAAAAAAAAAATAAAATCGATAAGAAATGATTATTTGTTTAATCAGTTTATTGGGTCAGTTCGTTAACCGTAAAATATAAATTATAATATTGTACATATTATTATTTTATTGTTTACTTTTACTTGAATCATAAATTATAAAAATACCGAGTGTTCGAAATGTATTAAAATTAAAATTAAAATTAATAAATATTAAGTTAGCTGCTAGAATTGGTACAATTACTCTGCGGTGCATTATAGGTCATGGACATAAGTCACCTAGAATAGGTGTCAAGTGTAACTTGTCATTCAGTATTTCAGTAAGCCGTTGTGATGTAACCATGTTGGTACCTATGTGTTATATTTAAATTTAATGATAAACCATTGCATACAAAAAAACAATTTTAGCGAAGACGGTCTTGCATCTGATATTTTTATAAGTATCGTAATATGGGGCGAATAGGGGATATAGAGGGGAATAATAACAAATTTAGAATAAATATGAATATTTTAAAGTCATAGTAAAGTTATAGTACAAATTAAAATATTTTATGCTCGGTCTAAAAACTTGAAATTGTAATACAACGTTCCTCATAACTTGTTGTTAGTGGAAATTAAAAAACAAATTAAGTGTAAATGTAGTTTTTAATGAGCTTCTGAAGTTAAAATGTAGACAAAATTCATTAAAATTACAAAAATTGGCAAACTCTCTGCTCAGAATAAATTATTTTAAAGGAATTTAGAGAAATATGATTTTAATATTTAGGTATTTAATAACATATTTTAATTATTGTTCTATTATTAGTTTATTATACATATTTTAAAACACGTAATGAATATTTCTTATAGAATATTTTTAGAAGACAAAATATTAAAAAAATGTTTATTATCGTCTCATTTTACAGTGTTTTTCACTTTCTATGAATCATTGTAGATCATTGACTTTCATAAAAATATTCAGGATTTTTATATTCATGTTAATTGATAATAATTTATTTTTGAATATTATAATAATATGTCCAGTTGAAATTATTTATAATGATGTCCAAAGGACCAGGAAAGTTAGTTATAATAACCAATAGTCGTTGAAATTTGAAACAACAATTAAAATGAAAAAATATCACAAAATAGTATATGTAAAATCTATTAGATTTTAATCACAAGATATTAACTCTTTTTAATTTAACTATGCATATATTATTATAATTTATGTACTAAGCTGTTGATAATATGTCCCGTATTATACTTGTATCTGGCATGATCAGTATAGATAAATTATTTGTGTTTATTTACCAAAAATAAACGACATAATATCGGTATGGTAATTTTAAGAACGTCATAACTATTATGTCCAATGATTACATGTACGTATCTACGGAGTGGAGAACCCCCATTCGTCATGTTGATATGTACTTATTATATTTATATAATATCAATCATTGATAACAACTTCTAATAAACTATGATATTATGCAGTATTGAATCTATTGAATCACAAAATATTCAAGACAGTTCCGATCTATCAGGTTGGGACTCAGTGTTCGGGACGTTCACTAAAAAAATTAACTCGTTCACGTTCACGTCCTTTTAAAAAACAAACGCGTTCATTGGGTCGTTCACTTAATTTTTTTTTAAAATATTAAATATTAAATTCCGGTGGACCTTAGATAGGTATAGTCGTTTTACAATTTTGCTGCGTATTGCTACAAAATTCCGTAGCATTGATACCATTATTCAGCCGTGGTCCCAGGTTTCTATACCTTACCCAGGTTAGTTTATCAATTAAATTTTATTGATTAATTTAAAATAATTAATAAGTAATTTTTGTTTTAGTATAGGTACTTCATTGCCCATGCCTGCAGCTTGTTATACTTTTAACGGACCGTTCAAGATTATTTTTGCAGCCGGTCGTTAAATAGTAAATACTTATAAAACTATAGATATAATATAGAAACATAATTAAGTGAACACTTTTTAGAAATATTTTGCAACACGAGTATCACATCTAGCACATCGGTGGTCATAACTAAAAACTACTAGGTAATGGTAATTGGTAAGAATTTATAAGGGTAATGCTAATGACTAATGACTGAGACATGATCGTAACGCGAATAGGTAGCCTTGTAAAAAAGACTATTAATAATACTTTATAGAATCTAGATGCTTTAAGAAGGTAGCTACTATCAATTATAATTAATAAAATAAAAATATCGCGGGTGCAAAAAAATCGATAGAATACTAAGTAAGTACCTATACTAATATAAGTATATTAAACCAGTATACCTTCAAAGATATTGATAATTTATTAAAACTTCGTTTAAAAAAAATAAAAATTTAAAAACTTTATTAGGTACTGCATAAATATGCTGTACTTGAAAAAAATGCATGTTGCCATGGTATACGCCAGGGTTAAATAATTTTCCAATTTTGAAAGAAAACGGGAAAGTCGCTCTGAATTATAGAGCGTTTTATCGTTGATAGGATACTATTTCGGGTATTCCATTTCATGAAAAAAACAAAAAAAAAATGTATATTAAACAATTTAAACACAATATGTCAATATGCCACAATATCACCTGCATTTTATATTACTAGTCATTGGGTACTTGGGTAGGTAGCTTATTCTAAACTCATAATCTTATCTAATAAAAAAAACCTACCTATATTAATGGACCATAATGTGTTTAATTAAATTTTTAATCTACAATCACAGATTTGAATATGTTAATTTTACAAACAAAATATTAATTAATAATATTTATTAGTTACTCTTTTCACAAGGTTTGGCACTTTGGTCTTCTATTTAGATCAACGGAAATTCTGTCTCCTCCTTATTTTTTATTTGTCAGCCATATGGCCATATCTATAAAATCGTTATTTTGTTAATAGCGAAGGCTCCTAAAACGCAATTTCATCTTACATCTTATACCTAAACATAGTAAACGTCTAGTCGTATTTGTCAACGACATAAGAACAAAACGTTCTTCATTTCTCATGAGTTATGCCGTCCCATTAGTTTTCAATTGATGCTTTAAAAACCATTTAAATTACACAAAATCATGGCATTCTAAATGGATAATTAAAATCATTAGTAAAAAATCTTCTCATATCACCAACCTTTCAACAATGTATCAAAGTTCTCCCAATTTTTTTGATCAACAAAATTATACCATCAATTTCCAATAAGTTTGACATTAAGATGGAACAAATAAAAAAAAACGAATTCTATTTAGGTTAGAGAATAAAAATATTATAGTACAAATTTATGTATTGAAATAATGTTTAAAATATTATCTGTTGTCACTTGACAGAGTAGCACAGTTATAATTTTTCACCCCCAGATAATAATTTGGGTTGAGAGTAGCTAGTGCATCTTGGCCCCACACCAGATGTCACCTGTAATATTATAATACTACATAGTTCCTCGTTTACCACTCCACTCTGAATTTAAACGAATATTTTTATTATACTTGTATTTATAAAAAAATATTATCCATATTTAAATTCCTATATTACTAAGAAGTATATAGGCATGTAGGTGAGTTGCCAGTTGGTACTCAACTACTCTAGAATCTAGATGTCGATGCGCATGCTCTTCATCTGCGACGGCACAACCAAAGATTCCGTGTCTCAACAGCCACTGGAATAAAGTTCTCCCCGGAGACTATGGTGCCAAAGACAATTGAGAGGCAGTTTCTATGTTAATTCATGAAGTGCTCAAGAAAAAAAAAGAGAAGGCGCGGAGAAGACAGCGTCTTGAAGAGGGAGCTCGCAGACATTTTCACCCGGGGGGGGGGGGGCTAGGTGTATATATTACACACACATATATATATATATATAGTACATAATATACAAACATTGGTAAAATAAAGTATATTCTATTCAACAGATAAATATTAAATAAATATTATAAACCAGCCTCTTGTAGTGTGCTTGACGCTAGTAGGTACGATAATAATTAATAATATAATAGTAAACAGTGCACATAGCTAGTACACTACACCGATATATTAAACTGTTGATAGAAATTCTTTGTTTCATTAATTGTTTGCATTATGTATGGGTGGTCTTTCATTTGTATTAATGTTGCTGTTCCAAAAATAATTAGTATTAGCATCTGTAAAAAAAAATACATAGGTACATTTAAAATTGTATAGGTATTAGGTACCTAGGTGATGTATTTTTTTTAAATAGAATCAAACTCTATATCTAGATAGATATCATCAGCTTGTAGATATTATAGTCTACATTTTTATTTTTTTTTATTGAATAAGTCTTATTATTATTATATAACCATACATACTTACTGACATAACCAGATTCAAATTAATACTGAAAAATCCAAAAGCTGTCATTTCGTCTGATTCAAAAACTGATACTTGATTCATAAACATTCTAATCTAATTCAAAAACAATTATGAAATTAATTAGTATAATACATTTCCAATAGAAAATATTAGTCATACGTAATTATCACGATTTGAAATGTACAGATTACTCAACGAAACTTATTTTTTGGTGCGCAAAAAGTTAACGATCTTTTCATAGCAAGAATTACAGATGGCGTTTTTGTAGTATAGTGATTTCTCTTGGTACTACAAAAATATCAATATAGATATAAAATGTACGTTGTTTTTCGATGTTAATCACGCTTGGAGCGTTAGTAGGTTTTCTTATATTGTTGATTAGCTGTTTGAGACCAACATTTTCGCGCACCACTTTTCTTGTGTATATGCATTGGATCGTTGAGTAACCTGTATGCTCTAAATCGTGGTTATTATTTATTATAATAAACAGTATAATATAAATTAGTTGTCAGGGCCATGTCAATGTTGCCCCGGGTAGAAATTGTTTAAAATCGAAATAAAATTAATTAAATAACCTGGATTTTTAAGGCAGCGGATAAATTTGAAATCCTGGTTAACCGCAAATAAGATATTATCTGTCTTTTCTGAAAATATAAAGTAAAACAAATGTACAATTCATGTATAATATAATTAAAACACTAAACAATATTCAGATCGTCACTGGTCAGGTTTGGATCGCTGAGCTAGACTTTGCCACTAAGGTCCAAAACTGAGATGTGTGGAGTAGATACCTAGTCCAAGACCGTCAGACGGTCAGGGTTTTACTAGAGTAAATTCTAATATGAATATTTGGTAAAAATTG
This sequence comes from Sitobion miscanthi, assembly GCA_008086715.1. NCBI lineage: Eukaryota > Metazoa > Arthropoda > Insecta > Hemiptera > Aphididae > Sitobion > Sitobion miscanthi. The sequence continues at coordinate 8,021,095 of CM017800.1, read as the reverse complement.
CAAGTGGATAATTGCTGTATAGTTATTCAATTTAGAATTATTACAACAAAAAACATTGCCCAATTGATCAAAAATTGGTTTTGTCTAAATCTAGACGCATTTTTAATTTTTTCAGATTATTTTGAGAAGTATTGGGAATTTTGAACATCCAATTGGACACCGGATACCAAGTCGTTAATTGTAGCATTTGGTATTGCTCCTAAGGTGACGTCCGACAAAAAAAATACACATCATTGCAAAACTAGTAAATTCATCGCTCAGAATTTAAAATATACCTATATTTTTATTCCTAGGAAAGTAAAAAAGAATTATAGTTTTAACTATATTAAAAACAATAAGTAAATGTAAAATTTAAGTTAGGTAACAACCGTGGGATTTTAGGACATTGAAATATTGAGTACAGTAGTACACCATATTAATATAAGATACCAAGGTAAAAAATAAATAATAATCGAATCAAAGTTGTAAATTTAAATGATAAAATAAATATAACAATACATAACAGTTATGATGATTAAATGTAATACAAAATAAACAAACAATTATAATTAATTATTATGATTAATAATTCAAATAGTTGTATTGTTTTTACCTTATCATTTACTCGCGAGGCTGCAGTTAAAACGGACATGGTAAAAATTATACTTTGTACATAAAAGATGCATAGTACAGATTCTTTCATGATCTTTTCCATCATTGCATTGTGGTCTGTCGATATTGAAAATTTAAAGCAAATTGTATAAAAAAGATGAACCAATATATTGATGTAATTGAGCACAAAATAACCCAAAAGCATTTGTCCGTAACCCATACTGAATATTCTTAATATTTCAGATAATTCAGCGTGTAACAATCTTATGTTGTCCACCATCGTCACTATATCGTGGAGTGAACATTCACCTGTAACATCCAACAATCCAGCTGGAAGGCATTTCCAGAAATCGTTCAATAGTTCGAATCTATACTCTAAGTTTTGTAAATAGAAGTGTGAAGAAACAATCACTGTAAAGTCTACGATGAAACGAACACGAACAAAATATATAATGACGATAGTAATGTCCATTATCTTTACAGGCCATAAATACATGTACAATAATGTTATTAATATGTAATACAAAGTTGCACAAATAAAGATTCGATTCCAATGTTGTTTGTGTAACTGACGCTGGTGAGCCTGTAAGTGCCTTGGGAGATATGTCAGTTTTTGATCGAATTCGATGATGCCATTAATCAACCTGAAAAATACCAAAAATAAACATGACGATATATCAACATAAATTAATCTTAACTGTGGTTTTTACCGGCATTTTTATATTATTGTAATTGGCAAAAAGGTATGTACCTACATACAACATATTGATTCCATGTATGGGAAATGTGAAATAATTGATTTGGAGTTTCGTAATCATTATTACTTATTACTCATTAGGAATTTAGGTACTATCATTACCTATATGGCTATATTGGCTATTATTATATTTTTATTTCATTGTTTAGGTAATCATAAGTTTAGTGAAAAAAGAATGAGTGAACATATTTTTAAAAAATAAAGTCATCAATATTTATAAAAGTTTGGAACTCACTGCTTCTAGACATATTTTGTAAAAAAATGACTCATTCCAAATAAAGCCAATATTCACGTCAACTAACCGTCGACCACATACATCGCATAAATTATAATTATGTGAAAGCTTATGTTCCACAATGAAGTATTTCAAATCAAAACATATAGGTATAATATATTGTAATGATATGCTCACACACCATCATAATAAATAAACTGAAAATTTACAGATTAATAAATAACGGCCAGACTGTTGCTTGTAGAAATCGGACATCCTTAATAAAACCATTGTCACCGACAAAAAGGTCTTTGCCGCCGAAGAGAAATCTAGTCCGGGGAAATACAAAAGCCTTTGATAAAAACCGCCTATCACTCTCTGGTCGGCATATCCATATCGTCCCTTAAACCAGTGCATGAGCACCAACCACCAGAGTACCAACCAACAGAGTACCAACCTCTCAAGTCTCAAAACCGATTTCAACGAACGACAATCTGGACTTCTTGTGATAAGCTATAATTAGTGCGTTCGTTCTTTTTCAATTTGTGTATTTGAAGTATTACTTTGTTTCGTCTAAAACCTAAAAATCCTACAATATTAACTACAAACAACTGCGAATCAGGTAAGGCATATAATATAATATTTTATATTGATTGCAGTTATAACATTATATGTGCTTTTTACATAAAATTATATTGTACGGTGTATTTGATAGAATTCTCGAATACACGATCTCGAGAGCCCTCCGAACACCTGGAGGAAGGCAATAGCTTATATTTAATATTCTAACATCAGATTTTAATATAATTATCGACAGGAGTCGATCTTATATTTATCCCATTTTTAAGTTATTACAATATTGTTGAATAAAGTTAGTGCTGCTCGTGAAACGTGATTTAACACATTTTATGACCAAAAAAATTCATTACTGATATTAAAATAATTTAAGAACTAAGAAAAATTGTTTATAGGTAGGTACTAACCTATTAACGATCATTGATCATATATTACTGCCACGCGGTTTTTTTTAAACATTGATTACAAAATGTTGGCACGTGACCAGAAAAAAATACACTGACTCTGTTATATAGGAACTTTAGTAATTTCTATATAGAGTTCTGTGTTACTATAGTGAAATTTATATTAATATGCTGTAACTCGTAAAAATTATATGTATAGATATTTTTAATGTTTAAGATTTATTTGTTATTATTATATAAAATGGTATAAAAATCAAAGTAGATAAATTAATCGAAATCCATTCACTGTAATATTATATAGGTACTATACATTCACGCTTGATCAAATAATTGTCCTCCTGGCTACTATCACTGTACTAAACAATCTACTTCTCCATACAGCACAAAACCACAAAACGTATATTACTATCAAGTCTATGATTTTAGACCGTTATTCGGCATGGGCAATCCATAAACACACTAAACGTATTGATTTTAATAACCGCTATCAAAAATAAATTACGACTTTTTCTTACAGCCAGACATATTAATCTGAAAAATAAAACTTTTTTAATGCTCTTCAGCCAATATAATGGATCAAAAGAATATAATTTCGGGGCACAGCCACATAATACCTATGCAATACCCAACATATGAACTTGCATAAACAATTTGAAAATGATAATAGTTCATATTGGTCAATACATACTACCTATCACCTATGATATGATAAGTTTATTAAAATTACATAAATGTTGAGACTTTTATTACCTATTCAAAAATAAAATAACTTTTGATATAACAACAATTTAAAAATATTCATCATACTTTATGATCCAGGTTTCTGATATTCTTGATGTAATAATGGCGGTCCAAAATATATATAAATTCAATGTATCGATAATGTCAAATTTTCTGTGACAGTAGTAAGTAAGTAACAACAAGACAACTGTTTTTGAAAATTCGAAAAGCGAATGATATATTGAGTTTGTATTTTTCACCAATAATCCATTAACAGATTCTAAATAATACGATGTTTTGATGATGCCTACAATCTTGCACAAAATTAAAATTGGCTTTAAAGTTGTTGTAAAAATATTCATCTTTATAGCTGATTTGTTGCCGTAATAAAAAGGTTCGAATTCTTTAGTTTATGTTATGAACAATATAATATCGTAATAACAAATTAAAAAATAAATAAAATGGAAATGATTATTTGTTTGATTAATTTATTATTCAGTTCGTTAACCGTAACATATAGATTATAATATTGTACATATTATTATTTTATTGTTTACTTTTATTCGAATCATAAATTATAAAAATCCAAAATGTTCAAAATGTATTAAAACATTTAATAAATATTAAGTTAGCTGCTTGAGTTCTTGACAGCTAATTAAAAAAATAAATATAAACAAAAGTGAAAGTAGTTAGATATAACTATAGGCAGTGTCGGCCCGGCCCAGACGGCTAAGAGGTGATTGCCTAAGAGGCTATATATATATAGATATTGACCGAGAAAAATTGATTGACAATGTGGCTCACTAATCAAATTTATTAAAAGGATTACTTATATAAATTGTACTATAAGTTCAAATCTTGACAAAATACAGAAAAATCACGAAAATTAGCGAATTATTATGAGTTGAGAATTCATAAAAATTTTTCTTTTTAAATCCAAGATTTGAAAATGTAATACAAGATTATCCATAAGTTTGTCTACGTTTATCAAAAAAAAAAAATGTCTACAAGAAAGTCAAATTAAATTTTTATGAGCTTTTGAAATTCATATTTTTACAACCTTTGATATTCCCTCGATTTCTCATGTAACGATTTTTCTTATTTTGTTGTTATTCAAAAACGAATAATTGTAGATGCATGAAAATTTGACTGAATGTTTATAATAGGATTTTCTATACACCATATAATTTTGAAAATAATTTGATTTTTTTGAGCTGTTTACAGACAGTTTCCAATTTTATTTGTTGGGTAAAAAAGCGTGAAAATTTAATGCAAGGCTCCTGATATATTGTTACAATAGCACTTGAAAAATATTAAAAATACATAGGCACACATTTTTTTATAAGCATTTAAAGTTCAAATTTTGACAAAATTTATCACATTTAAATTTTAATAATTATTTTGTAGTTAGACATTTATAAAATATTTAACTTTTAAAGCTATAAAGATTGATAATTTAAAACAAGATTCCACGTAAATAGGTTATATATAAATTACTTTATTCACCTTAATATCATCAAATATACTTAGTATTTAGTAATATCATAAACTGAATGATCATTTTCGCTCAGAATCGTTTTTATTATACAATATTATATCATTGAATTTAAATTTAACACCATCCATTACAGTGACCCATTAGTAACCTACTGTACAGAAAATCTACATCCACTTACCCACCTTTTTAACCTTAACATTTGAAATTTTTTTACTAAATTGAAAGCTGTCGAAAAAAATTATTTTTTTGAGATTTGGTGTTTTTGAGAGGCCCTTTGAATAATTTGTCTCCTGGGCCCTTTAAATCCCAGGCCGACACTGAGTTCTTAGGTCAATATTACTACTCTGTTGCACCTATAACTATACAGTCATATGATATAGCCATAGGTCACATATACTATAACCTATAATAGTGTACTTTGTCATTCAGTATTTCAGTAAGCTATTGTAATATAGGTACGAGGTACCTATATGTGTTTAATTTAAATTTAATGATTAATCTTTGCATCCAAAAAACAATTTTAGGAAAGACCTGATCTATGTATTTTTAATATTTTTCAACTGCTATTGTAACAATATATCAGGAGTCTTGTTTTTAATTTTCACGCTTTTTGACCCAATAACGAATACAATTTTATTAACATTTAAAGAAAAAAAAATAAAAAAATAAAAATTTTTTAACTTTTTAACGCTTTTAAAAAATAACGGTATATTTTCAAATTTTTTTTTTGAAAAAGAACTAAAAAAAATCTTAAACTTCATAGTACGTTTAAAAACAGCTACAATATTTTAAAAACCTCATCACGTTTAGAAAATTCTCTGTACAAATGTCAAGACTCAATGGTTATTGAATGGTATCATGGTTATAATGTGTCGGGTGGTTAGAGGCCTCAGGCACAACATAATAATTATATCTAACCAATCGGAATCAAACCTAAACGTCGATGGTATTTTGGCTGTGACAAAAACATAGTACTATTTCCAAGTTGACATCAAAAAAACTGTTCAGAATCCTTTTTTTTATAAAGCGAATACTGTCGCATTAAAATCAATGATGATATCACCGGTTGGTTGTCGGTATACCTATAACAGCGGCCAGCGGGCGTCGCGATGACATTTTGTGCACTTGCAGCTTATCGCGTTTTGTCCTACTAAGAGTGTTCACCTACTTTCTAAAATTTTCCATCGGTCGTAATTTGTCGAGATACCGTGTTTTTCGGTTGTTACCTGTTACGAACGTTAACAATATATGTAGGTACCTCCTAGTTTATATTAATTATTTATAATGAAATACACACGTATATGTTTTAATTTCCATTTATTCCTAATTATAATGCTCGTGATTACAAGCAAGATAATGCGAAAACCATAAAAAAACAGTTAATCCTGCGTACCTATATCCAACGTCTAACGACAACGATTTTTTATTCGCTCGATAGTCACATTTAAACGCTATCAACGTGCTACAATCTAAGGGTACCTATATAATAAAACGAACGTCATTGTATCTGATAAAGTGGAAACTTTAAGAGCATAGCGTGCGAACGAGCCATGCGACCCATGATGTCGAAAATAGGGTCATCAAGACCGCCTTGAGCTTATATATTATACAGTACTACAGTGTGTATATTATATTGTTGTTATTAAACTTAACATTTTTAACATTTTCATCGTTTTCGAATAGATATTTTAGATTCTGAGTGAGTGGAGCGATGAATGTAAATCGGTTTTCAATGATATACCTATATGTGTTTATATTCGTGTCTGAAAATACGATTTTTCATGTCGGAAAAACATTCTCAAATCTTCAATGTTGCGAAAGGTGGTTTTCGATTATAAAACATATACCTACTCAGCGGAACTCGATTAGTATTTATTGCAGTAAATGACAGAATAGTAACGTTTAATTTTAGTAGATACTTACTTGGTTACTTAAGCGGGCTTATATTATAGGTACATCTTAATTGGTATACTTAGTAGTTAGTACATAAAGGTATCGTGGGGATCGTACAATATAATATGGCGCATAAATCATTTTGAATTGATATGGTAAACGCCATGTTAGTTGTCAAAGAGCATTTTTTTGTTTTTTTTAATACATAGATGTGCAAAAATTAAATTAAACACTGATTGCATTTTAAATTTCTTGTACCTACCTATATAAAGCAAGACATATTAAAATGTAAAATAAATACATAGAAATATATTTTTATTCGGTTATACACTTTATGGCCTTATACACTACCTATATAGTATAGGTACTTGTTGGAGTTGTGCAACTTCAGTTTAGTAAGCGCTCCATACTTCTATGATTTGTATGTTTTTGTTTAGTAAATGTACAAACAAGATCATAATTCATATTGAGTCATGTTCATACATTCCTTGTTCATATAGATTTAACCTTTAATCATGTAAGATGCAACCGCCAACCACCACCAATTCCTGCTCGGCTGAACCGTGTCATGATAAATGCATTAAAAGATTCAACAAAATCAGTTCGCTAGTTACTTTTTGTCCGCAAAAACTGCCAAGATAACGATTATACGACGATGTTGACAGAATTGTCACCAAGTGGACACTATGTTGCATACACCCGCGTATACACTATACCTATTATCCATGGTTATATAATTATAACAAATCCACAATCACGTAGATATTATAGGTTTGAATTAAATAACTACATCAAAACTGAATTCTGCGACTTCATATACCTAGGTAATATTTTACCTGCGCAGTGATAAGAAATAACCTTTATCCTTATTAAACGCTCACCAAACTCGATAGATCAATTTTACGTTCGGATCTGATGGGTTCAACCTTTCCCGACTGTATCCGACTGTTGAATAATCGATCAGTCATAATTACATATTATGTACCTATTATTGTATTTGAGTTGAGACGATAAAGCAAATTGTATTTATGTTTATTGTACATAACAGTCTGATACTCTGATGGCATTTTACGTTCCGATACTAAACAAAAAAAAAAAACAACACAATAATTCGGCTCGTTGTATCTGTATACAAGCCAATAACCAAGGATTGTAAATTATATTATTTTGTCTTTTGTGCTATAGATGCATAGGTGCACAATTCTGAATTCAATAATTATTGCGCTCCACTGGTTTTTTAGTCGTAAATATACTTACGCACGCGCTCGAGATTGTCAGTACCCAACTCTACCTGCGTAGTACAAAATTCTTTTTATTTTTAATTGGAGCCTCCATTTTCACTACCTATTATGGTTTTCTTTGTATTTTTTTTTTCTGAACATTAGTGGTTCAACCTACTTTCCAAGTTAAAAAATGGCCTGTGTAGTATCACTTTAAATATTAGGCTATGACCTATGTTGTATAATATGTGTAACGTGTGAATTATTTTACTAATTGGGCATTTTTTTAGCTCAGTGCAGTGCCGCAATAACCGGGTGTGTTGCGTGTGTCAAACACACGGGGGGTCCAGGACCCCGGGCCCCAACCTATTACAGTAGGTCACAATGATCAAAATATAATAATAAGTATAGGGTGATACCAAAGTTGGATAAATTATTAATAACATTGCCGCATTGGATCGATATTGTTTTGTACACATTATTATCGTGCATCATCGGGATCAAAATTAAAAATATGTGTTCCAAATAATTTCCTAATAGTATGGTGATTATGAATAACACAAGACTAAATATTTAGCCACGGGACTCACGCATGCATGTACATATGATATGTTATTCACACAACATGCATGTACGGAGAGACGTTATAATATTATTAGATATATCTACAAAAATATATTGGGGGACGGAGTGGCCGAGTGGATTAAAGCGTCGGTTGTAATAAGTATAGGATGATACCAAAGTTGTAATAAATTATTAATAACATTGCCGCATTGGATCGATATTGTTTTGTACACATTATTATCGTGCATCATCGTGATCAAAATTCAAAATTTGTGTTCCGAATAATTTCCTAATAGTATGGTGATTATGAATAACACATGACTAAATATTTAGCCACGGGACTCACGCATGCATGTACATATGATATGTTATTCACACAACATGTATCTACAAAAATATATTGGGGGACGGAGTGGCCGAGTGGATTTAAGGCGTCGGTTGCGACGTACACCGGCGCAGTTCGATGCCGGCTGCGGGTGGCATTTTTCTTCGGGCAAGTCACCGTGGTGTCCGCAGAGATCTGCCGACATCCCCCACCCGGACATGGCAGATACCTACGGGTGCCCACTAAAAAAATCTGGCAAACCAAAATACACGTGTTTAAACTTGCAGTAGGTACCTTCCCTCACAGAAAAAACCGCCCAATGGCCAAAGTTGCTGCGGGTTAATTAATAATAATAATAATTATAAAAAAAATATATAAATTATGAAATTATATACATATTGATGTTACAGTAGGTAAGTATAGATTAAATCGAGCGGATGGGTGCAGCGTGTATACACGTGTAATTATATTTATATGTCATTATGTACATAAACATTACAGGTACATGTATGTGTTATATTTATTTATTAGCCTATTAATAATAATTCCTTTGGTTATTACAGTTTTCCCGCTCTTCGATTAGAGTTGTATGATAAATGTTGTTTTGATAATATAATTACATTTATAGGTTTATTTATAAATAATAAACTATGGAACCAAAATATTTAAGTGAAGCAGCTAAAAGCAAAATCAATCATGAACTCAGGAGTATAATATTTTAAAAACTGATCAAAAGATAAAGAGTTTCATTGAACGCAGTTAGCATAATTATGGTAAGTACAAAATTATTTTATGACTCAATATAGAGTTGACCATATTTATAGTTTTCTAAATGTCTTGAGCGATACTTGAAAACAGTGATAATTAAGAAGTCGGCACACCCGCATTTGTTGTCTCCGTCTTACAGTAAGTGCACTCAAGGGCGTACCTACAACATGGAAATTCGTGTTAAGTAGTTCACGTTTAGCTTCGTTAGTTCACAAATTAGAGTGAATCCTACCTATTATGAAACTTAATGGTAAGTCGTTCTTAGAGTCTTTATTGTGTGTGTTCGTAAGTCGTGTTTTTTACGATACATAATTCAATTTTCACCAAGTTTTGAGTAGGTATTTAACATAGTGCAATAAAAAAATGATTATTACCTACTCGCCATGAAATGAATAATCGTAAAATACAGACATACGACATATCATTAAATTTCTAAATAGATTAATTTGCTCTAATTTTTAAACTAATAAAGCTAAAGGCGAATTGCTAGCATTTTGTAATGATAATATTATAATAATATATTAGTTTAATCACTTTAATGTTGTAATAATATTTTTAAACAACAAATTACTATCTGAGTGTAAATTTCCCATGTTAGTACTAATGTTACGCACTTGTAAGATTGATAGCTACTGCAAATTTGGGTGCGTGGCGTTCTATTGAGACACTGAAGTTAATGCATTTTCATCGATTTTCTAGATATTAACCTAAAATGTGTTTCGCTTAAATATTAATTTAAATGCAATTATTTTTATTTTGGTGTCATTTTAATTGTTTTTCATAATTGTTGTATAATTCTAAGAATATTTATGTATTATAAAATAAAAAGGTGGGTAAGTGGATGTCACTCTGCTGCACAGTAGGTTACAAATATGGTCACTTTAATGGATGGTGTTAAATTTAAATTCAATGATATAATATCATTGTATAAGAAAAACGATTTTGAGCGAAAATGGTCAGTCAGTTTATGATATTACTAAATACTAAGTATATTTGATGATATTAAGGTGAATAAAGTAATTTATATATAACCTATTTACGTGGAATCTTGTTTTAAATTTTCAATCCTTAGCTATAGAAGTTGAACATTTTATAAATTTTTAACTACAAAATAATTATTAAATTTTAAATTTGATATGTTTTGTCAAAATTTGAACTTTAAATGCTTATAAAAAAAAATTGTGCCTATGTATTTTTAATATTTTTCAACTGCTATTATAACAATATATCAAGGGCCTTGCATTAAATTTTCACGCATTTTTATCCAACAAATAAAATTTTATTGATATTTATAGAAAAAAAAACTAAAAAAATTGAAAACTGTCAATGTCCGCAAACAGCTCAAAACAAATCAAAAATATTTTCAAAATTTTAAAGTGTATAGAAAATGCTAATATAAACATTCGGTGAAATTTTCATGTATATACACGTTCATTTGTTTCAGAGTTACACCAAAAACCAAAATCGATTTTCTCGAAAACAGATTTTGCGTAAAAATTCCCGTTTTCCTTAATTTTTCTTTTGTTTTTCTCGGCGCTTTTAAAAACTACTGTGAAAATTTTACTCTTGACCCCTCAAAGTATCAACTAGATTCACTTTCCTATCAGAAAAGTTACTGTTAAAGAAAATCGAAGCACTTTTACTGTCCTAAAAGGCGATGACAGACACAAAAATAAAAAAAAAAGCACACATCATTGTAAAATCAATACATTCATCGCTCCGCTCAGAATCTAAAATTAAGTCAGGTAGCGCAGTGTACAAAATTCACTAAGTACCTACAAATATGACCATACGACTATAAACTAGTTAATTTATTCATATTTAGGTATTTGAATTTTTTTAATGCAATAACTTCAATGCCCTAGTCATAATCAAATTTTAGCTAACCTATGTTTATAATCACAGGCCAAAACCAATTAATAAATATGAAAAAAACCATACGGAAGGAAAATTAGTGGAGGAGACCGTCTCACACTCACACTGCTCAAAAATCATCGATAAATAAAAATTATTTCATACACGTCGCACATGCAAAATAATATACAACATTTAAAGAGCAATTACTATTATTACTTTTGTAAACGAAAAAAAATCATAAATAAAATGAAACAATTTTGCGTTGCGATATCATAAGTGTTTTCAGTTGTATGGACATACTGTAGGTACATAGGTATAAGGAGTATCTACCTATACATACGTGGTTATAGGTACATATAAATGTTCAAATTGGTAAGAAGTCGTTAAGTCATAATCCTTTAAGGGTTTAAGCTGCAGTGTACCTATAATACGAGTGGCATTTGTCGTTTCCCAATTTCCATGCGATATTTGGAAAAGTGCAGACACAAAGGTCGACGACAGCTATATAGTGTCATAATAATAATATTTCATACATTTATATGCCAATGATATTGCATCCGAGCACGCTCGTCGAAAATTAAATATCACTCGAATCGTGTTTGTTATGTATACATACCTACCCACCAATAATATAGTCAATCAAAACAATCGTTCCGACGTACGTATTACAATTTCGTACCCTCATATGCAAGGCTCAAGGTTTATGTGTCCGATTATGTCGAAATGTACAGATAACGTGAGCGAAATATAGAACTATAATATAACCCATTTATGTATGTGTGTGTGTGTGTGTGTGTTTATGTACATAATAAATAACAGCAAGGGCGTGGGCGTTGCACGACAGGAAACGACTAGACCGACCCTTCCACCGCAAGGATTCAAGTTCCTGGTCATTCCGCCAAAATGCGCGCTCTAAGCAGGATCTTGGTCGCGGTATACGCGATTATTACGTTTTCCTGTTGCGACGCTTTCTCTGCTGCACTCAGGGCCAAACGAGGTGTAGTTCCCGGTAATGCGGCCTCCAGGCCCAAAGGTAGGTACACAAAATATTATTATTATTAAATGCAGGTATTAAGGTATTAATGATTATATACTGCTGCTGCAGCACATTGTGTCGGTGACGGACCTTAACATTTTCAGAATCTATATAGGATTTGGTCAGTTCGGAATCTCGTGTACAATATATAGGTACAACCACCACCACCACAACCGCTGGTGACTCGACGTCGGCGAGGTAAACAAGGTCCTTATCCCCTAAATTTATCACTCACCATACCGTATACTTATAGCCTAGAGTCTAGACCAGCGTTTCTCAAACTTTTACACTTCACGACCATCAAAATAGGGGGAAAATAAAACCAGCCACCCCATCACCCTCCCTTATAATAAAAACTTTGAGTACAAAACCATCTCAAATATCATATTAATTTATATGTTTTACTTTATTATTGATAGTTAATACTTCATAGTGTACTTATACTATAAACTAACTTTTTCATTTTTATCATGATGATCATGTATTGTTTTTTATTTTTAATATAGGTACCTAAGTAAAACGTTGTTTTTTTTCATCACTGTTTAATTATTTCTGACTAATGTGACCTCCGGGTTGAGAAACGCTGGTCTAGATTACCGTTATTAGGTATAGGTACCTACCGAATGTTTATAATATGTTCGGTATGTTCATGATCATGGTCAAGACTATATTATAATATATATAGGTAGGTACGTATATTGATGGACGATGGTAAGTGATATATTTGGGAGATAAAGACCTCGTTAATTGCACCCGCTGTTAAAATCGGATAGGTAGATAGGCGGCAGTTGTCACTCAAGTGTAATAATTAGTATGGCGTGTATTGAAATGCTCTAAAAAAGTAAAAACTAGTATAAACAAAAAATGTCTTAAAAAATCAATAGGTATACCTATATTATAATGTACTTAGATGTTACAAAAAATACATACACATTTTACGGTTTATAACTTTCTTATTTTAAGTTTTGTCTTCTGTGAACTATTTGAGATTGATTAATTTTCCTTTGTACCTATGTGCAATGGCGTGGTAGCCTGCCAATCACGCTCATATTATATTAAACTTGATATACCTAATAATATTGATTAATTAATAAGTCAATAAATATAGTAGCCAGTAGGAAAGTACCTAATACAATATAAAAAAAGATGGACAAGTTGGCACCGCACTGCTGTATAGTAGCATGTCGTTATTGTACTGGGTGTGTTATATTTTAATTACATTGCTAAATCATTGTTTACGAAAAAATATTCTGAGCAAAGACGTTGTATCAGCCTTGCATACTATTGTATAAATAATTAAATTTAATAGTTAAAAAAAAATGAACAAAGATCAAAAATACTCACGGCTATAAATAGTGTGACTTTCTGGTGAACTTTTTTCTTTTTGATAGAGGTACAAAAACTTGCTGGAAACCTTCTATTAAAATTTCTCATGTCAGCTACAAACAGAAAAACTTTTATGAATTTCTAACTGAAAAATAATTTACAAAATTAATAGCTATATTATCTATAGCTATTTGTATTAAACAATTTTATAAAAATTACCACTTTTTTGTTTTTCTTGACGCTTTCTAAAACTACTTGAAATTTTCAATTTTGACTTCCCTCAAAAATACCGACTTTTTACCAGAAAAGATGCTGATCTTGAAAATCAGAGCACTTTTACTTCCCAAAATGTGACTGACAAAACAGAAAAAAAACACATCTTTGCGTAAAATCAATACGTTTTTTTGCTCCTCTCAGAATTTAATATATTATTAATTAACCTTCCTACGTCTTAAATTAGCAAATGTGTCAATAATTTCATTATATTTTAGTTGATCAGCAATTTTTTTTCTACAGATAGTATCGTTAAGTTAGTGCGTTTTTTGGGACAGAGCGCTTCAAAGATAATTATTTTTATAATTTTCATCTTTGAAAATTGAAAATTGAATATTAATCATTAACTCGTTTAAAATTCGATACATTCATTTGACGTAAACTAATATAAGTAAGTATAGGAAGTAAAAATTACAAAAATAGAATGTATAAAATATAAGTGATACATTATTTTAGATTCTGAGTGGACGATGAATGTATTGATTGTACAATGATGTGTGTTTTTTTTTAATTTTTGTATTTGTCATTCCGGTTTGGGGCAGTAAAACTGCTTCGATTTTCTTTAACAGTATCTTGGTCGACGGAAAAGTGAATCTATTTGGGGTATTCGGGAGGTCAAAATTTAAAATTCTCAATAGTTTTCAAAAGCGCCGGGAAAACAGCATAAAAATTAAGGAAAAACGGGAATTTTTACGCAAATTCGGTTTTCCAAAAAATCGATTTTGGTTTTTGGTGTAAATTTAAAACAAATACAATTTTCACAGGTCGTTTATATTTGCATTTTCTATACACGATAAAATTTTCAAAATATTTTGATTTGTTTTGAACTGTTTAGGAACATATTCAGTTTCCAATTTTTTTAGTTTTTTTTTCTGTAAATATCAATAAAATTTTATTTGTTGGTTAAAAAGCTTAAAAATTTAATAGAAGGCTCATAGTATATTATTTCAAAGGCAGATGAAAAAAATTAAAAATCCATAGTCACAGTTTATTTTTATAAGCATCTAAAGTTCAAATATTGACAAATTACGTAAAAATGACGAAAATTTGAAAATTATTTTGAATTAGAAATTCATAAAAAAATTTTCTTTTTAAATCTAAGATTTGAAAATATAATACAAGATTCCTTATAAGTTTGTCTACCTCTGCCCCTGTATTAGGTTCCAATAAATAAGCCAATAATATCTCTACCATTCATCTTAGAAATGTTTTGAAAATGTGTCATAGGTACTAGGTAGGATCACTATTCGTAAGTACATCATTTATGCTTGGTTTTAGACGCCATTCGACGGTCTGAGTGTCGTGTCGACAACAACTGCAAGGCATGGCCAAAGACGTCATGTGGCAAGGATCCGGTAGACGGCCAACGTCGGTGTCTATGTGCGGATCAAACACATCCGATCAACGACGATTGCATTACATCCCCACAAGGTAGGTAATCCTGAGAGTTGGTTTAATTCGAAATATTGTGTTTAATTGTTTAAGTCAGTGTTTGGAAGGAACTGATTCCTTTTTAAAAAACAACATGATGAACGAATTCCTTTTTATAAAAAAAGAACGAGAAAATGAACTAGTTT
The DNA here is from genome assembly GCA_008086715.1 of Sitobion miscanthi. Taxonomy (NCBI): domain Eukaryota; kingdom Metazoa; phylum Arthropoda; class Insecta; order Hemiptera; family Aphididae; genus Sitobion; species Sitobion miscanthi. The sequence continues at coordinate 8,005,496 of CM017800.1, read as the reverse complement.
TTCTTCAAGGATATAATAATTATTTTGTAGTTAAAAATTTATAAAATGTTCAACTTTTATAGCTAAGGATTGAAAATTGAAAACAAAGCTCCATGTAAATGGGTTATACATTACTTTATTCACAATAATATCATCAAATATACTTGGTAATGGTTGACAGACCGTTTTCACCCAGAATTTTTTTTCTAATACATAATATTATATAATTTAATTCAAATTTAACACCATCCATTACTGTGAATCACTTGTAACCTACTGTACAGCAGAGTGACATCCACTTACCCACCTTTTTTTTAATGTGTATAATGTAGCTAATTAGTGATCGTTATCGAGTATCGACATTAAGACAATCGACATACATTGACGAACAATTTAATTTTGAAGAAAATCTCAAAATAGAATTATAAAATATATACCAACTTGTAGTTATATATTATAATTAAAAATTAAAGAAGTATGCATATGAAAAAAAAAAAACAAGTGATTAAATGAGAATTTTTTTTTATTTTGAGCTAAAAAAGGAACTCATACATTTTCCAAGGGAACGAATTCTTTTTTTTTGAAGGAACAATGAATGGGATAATTCCTTTTTATAAGGAACTTGCCAAACACTGGTTTAAGTATACCTGCTATATAATTCTCATGGATGATGGTTTTCAGAGCTAGGAATGATTTGCGAAAGAGACATCCAATGCATCCAGTTGGCCCATTGTACGCACAACGTTAGTGAACCGCACTCGGATGTCAAAGTGTGTCAGTGTAGAGAGGAGTATGCCGATGACGATGGGACTTGTAGTGGTGAGTGGGATGTTTGGAAAAAAATAACATAGAGTTAGCTTCATATGAGTAATGTCAATACAATAAAATGTATTAAATTATGTTGCAGGTGGTGTACGGGCAATGGTATCCATATGTCTAGCGATTTTAGTTGCCGCCATCTTGCAAAATAACCACAATTAAATAGCTTAGATTTTATTGCAAAGAATACCACATAGTAAATTAACAGCATTGAATAAAACATTAAATTTTTTCTTCTTTTATAATTTTTGGTAAAGAGTGGCTGACAGTGTATTACCAACAGCTCCTCCAAACTGGTATGACGGAGTCGGTATAATGTGAACAACTTGAAAAACTAAAGGAAAAAACAAATTTTTTCTTCATTAATAAATAATACTATTACTCAGTAATTTCTTACCATCGCCAAATTGTGCATTCAATTCTGGTTGTGTCCAATTACAACTAACAATCAAAAACATTCCGTTTGGCTGTAACAAGTCGACTATGTTTCCTTTGTATCGGTTTCTCTTTTCTTTACTTTCATCGTCCATACTAACAACATCGTAAGTACCTTTATCCAAGACCAATGAAAATGTTGGTAATGTTTTCACGTCAGAAGTCAAAAAGTCGAACTCTTTTAGTGTTATATTTTCTATATTTTGATCTTTAACTATTGAATTTGCCAATTTTACTGCAGGAGCTGAATAATCTATGCCGTATAGATTGGAAAATCCTAATTTAGCCTGATTACAATTGTTTTTTTTTTAACAACACTAATTATTACACATGTTTAAAACAAAATAAAAATATAATTACTAATTGAATTAAAAGTAAAGCATTTCCACATCCAACATCTAAAATGGAATCTTTTTGACTAATTTTACAGTTTGATTGTATACACCTAAAAAAAAATATATAAATTTATTTTGAATAAATAATTTATTTTTTTAATTTATAAAAATATTAACAGTTTATACTTTATAATATAGGTACAGTTGAGCATTAATTTGTTGTAATTCATAGTTATTAGTAATAACTTATTACTATAGGTAATGGATTAGTTTATAAACATGCTTTGTATTAATTAAAAATTAAAATATATATGACTATATGAATAGAATCTAATAAAGATAAGCTCTTCACTCTTGTTTTTATATAATCAACTTGAATAATCTTTAACCTTATTTCTTTTCTACTCATTTATAATTCCCGTAAGTTAAGATTTTAGATACCTCAAGGCTCAAATACACACAAATAAGGAATTATATGTAAAACATGCAAACTTAGTAACTTATTTAGAATAATATCTATAGTCATAAAATAAGAAATGAAGATAAATGTTAACCTTTTAAACATGTTTAAAATTACAACTAATCTCACTATGATGTAAACTTAAGTTTAAGTTCATTACTTTAAACATGTAAATTTTGAATAAATTTATATTTTGAAAACAATATAGTAGTAAATCAGATTAGAATCTACAGGTTAAATAACTTACAAATTGAAATGTTGATGAATGTATAATTTAGGGCTGAATAAATTAACACTAATGTGAAAAATACTCATTTAAAGTTAATATTTTAAATGGTGTTAAAATGTTAGGAGGCTACAAAAATATTCAAAGAAGTTTTAATTTACCCTCATACTGAGAAACGTATTTATAATTAGAATATAGCTAAGAACAAAAACTATGAATATTAATTATATGTTTAAAACTTAAAATTTAAGAGGACGTGATACCTGCATGTGTTGTCTTCGTCTTACAAGTGTGTAACATAGCAAATTTTACGTTCAGCAGAACCCATGTAGCTCTGTTAGTTTAAAAATTAGAGTGAGTTGACCTCTTATAAAATCTAATGGTAAGATTATTATCTAAGCAACCTCATGGGCTTTTTAATTAATTTTAAAGCGAGTTATGAGTATTTTAAAATTTAAAATTGTTTGTATATCTTAAAATACTCATCACTCGTTTAAAAGTTAAAATATATTAACGAGGTTGCCTAGATAATAATCTTACCTTAAGAAATTATAAGAGGTTAATTCGCTCTAATTTTAAAATTAACAGAGCTACACATGGTCTGTTGAGCCTAAAATTTGCTATGTTACTCACTTGTAAGACGGAGACAACACATGGTATCCACGTCCTCTTAATATATTATTTGGTTGTTAAATTATTGAAATCTCGTTGAACTGTAATCTTCCAATATTGCAATTAATTTTATTTGTTATTTTATAACATTTTAGTTACCTAAACCAGTTGGTTTTTTTATTAAATGTAATAAAACAAATGTTACTAATTAGATTTTTTGCAAAAGCAATTAAAGTCTAATATGAAGCTTGAGTTCAATGATTGAAAACAATTTAGTCCTGGTTCTTTACACATTTGGCATTACAAATATCTCCAGATTGTATTAGTGCCTAATGTATTCAACTATTTTCAAATAGTTATTAAGGAAAGAACGGCGCTTTATTGCAATCTTTAACTATAATCAAGTAACACTTACAAGCAATTATTATTCATTAATACCAATGTTTCAATAAATGGTTTTTTTTTGCTTAATTTTACTATATAAAATGGTTTAGCCATACTCGTCTTACTTAATCATTTTGAGTCCTATACTATGACCAAACCATTCAGCACCAGGGTCACCAAAGTTTTTGAAATTGTCCAATTCTACATTATAAGTATCATTCCAACTGAAATTAAAAATAATATATTAATACAATACATGTTAAAAATTATACAATTTATTATAATATTAAATACAAAGTTATAACTTTAGAAGTTGATTCGCAGTTTTTTTTATGCACCAAGTTAGAATTTAGGAATTCCAAAAACATTAATTTTTGGTAGCACTGTTAATTTATTGATAATATCATAGTTACCATGATCATTAGGATACTAAAAAATGTAAACAAAGCAAATAATTGTATGTATTTTAGCATTAATTTAATTTTTATTTTAATAATTTAAAATAATATTATATATTATAATTTATAATTAATCTCAATGAAAAATAAGTAATACAGTAAATACAATTTCGGAGGGTCCTTGATATTTGCTAAGCACAAAAATTATGGCTCGCTTGCCAAAAGAACAAGGGGAAATATTAAAAAATGAAGAAGTACTACAAATGAAGTATGAGGAAAATAACAAAATAACAAAAAAATTTATGGATGAAATCAATGAAATGAAAAGTAAGATGGATGATTATGATAACCATAGTACACCAGATGTTAAACACAAACCAAAACCAATTAGATCTTCAGAATTTAATACATTTATGAAAATTATTGATACTGGTGATACTATTGAAGAATTCAAGACTGTTTCAAGTAAAGAAATAACTATCAAAAATTATGTATTACAAAAAGAAATTGATCGTTTAAACAATGAACTGGTGAAAAAAGATGATCTAAATGATCATTTACAAGAAGAAAATAAAAAACTAACTGAAGAAAAAGACAAATATTTCATCAAGTATCATTACTCAAAGAGAAAATAAGAAAACACGATAGAGAAATTGAACATTTAACTGGAACATTGAAAACTAGAGATTCTGAGGTGAACAGAATACTGAAAGAAATAGGATGTATAGAGAGAAAATTTAAACATGAACAAATCATACATGAAAAACAAAGATCAATTTTTATAAAATCTTCAGACGAGAACAAACAGCTAAAAGAAACTGTAAAAAAGCTGGAAGCCGCACATAAAGACGCTGAAGAAAAGTATACAAAAGCATTATCTAAGAACGACGATATCTTGGCAAAATGTGTTAGGGAAAAAGATGTACTAATTACTGGATTCAGAAAACAATTGGAATTAATTGATTCGCTGAAGAGACAAAATGTACGAACAAAGTTACAAGAAGAAATAAATGTTTTAGAAAATGAATTTAGTAAACTTTTAGAGGGTAAATAAGATTATTTATTAGATACATCATAGGTGTCAAAAATTAACTTACTATTCTTCTGTAGCCAAGTTAGGTTTACCTTGAGAATTATCCTCATCGGAGCTCATTTTGAAACAAAAATATGAATTAAGTACCTACCAAGGAAGTAACGAAAATATTCTTTCTTAAACTTTATGGTACCAATTGCCCATTTATTGTATTTATACAATGTTTATTGTTTAGTTATAAGATATTTAAATTTAATATGGAGTTTCTAAAAAATAAATTATAATGTATAACTGACTTGTGAAATGTAAATAATTGTTATCACTTAATCAGTAAATGTGTAGTTTTTTTTCGTAATATAATATTATAATCTGTTTAACAGTATATTGTGATAATATTAAGGATTATGTGTGGTTTTGCTTATAGATGGCGCAACAGCAATAGCTATTGTAATTTATTGAATTAAAATATATGAAAATAAATACAAAGTACCCAACTATTTTGATCTTTTCGATCAGGTTTTTATTTTTTGTAGAATCATATATTTATATTTATACGATAGCAATAAACAAAAGTTTATATTTTGTTATTGCATATAAATGTGCTGCAAAAATTAGATGTACCTTTGTGACTTTGTACTTTGCCTATGTAAGTAAAGTGGCTCAATCAGAATTTTTCAAGGGGGTTCGTACTTGCATAAACTAAATTAAAGAAAATAATCTGGTATATACCTACCTACTTGTAATAATCATAGACCGACCTTGTGAATTAAAATCAGATCTATAATAGAGGATACTGGTGATAGTATTTTTTTAAGTATGCTCGGGGCCCTGGGGCTCTATTATTTAAAAGACCCAAAGGTTTTTATAAATAATTATCAACATAGAAGTACAGAATATTAGTAAATAATATAATAATAGATAGAAATTGATAGAATATAGAATATAGATAATTGATATAGAATATAGATAGACATTATAAATTACCATTTATATTCGTAGCAAAATCAGGCCCGGCTCAAGGGGTAGGCGACATAGGCCCACGCCTAGGGCGGCACTTAAGCTGCACTTTAGTAAGAGGGCGACATTTTCAAAATACTGATAATATTCTATTGTCAAGGGCAGCAAAATTTGACTTTGCCTGGTTCACTATTGTCCTGGTAGCAATAAGTTTGCTATTTGCGAGTTTTATTTAAATATTTTATTGTTTGTTGCCACTCTGTATGTAAGTATGTTACGTAGGGGAACACGGGGTAAAACCGATATTGCTTATTTCTCATTATTCTATGAATGGAAATGATCAGTTTTAGATTTATTTCATTCCTTATCATGAAACATGTTGTTATCACTGTTAACATCAACTGTACCGTTATGGTTTGAATTGTTATTCGCCGACAAACATTTTGAAGGTAATTATTATTATATTTACATATTTTGAATTTCAGATTTAACTATGATATAACTATACTACAATTATCGTACATGCCAATAATGAGTCTACCACTTGTAAAGATTGTTTAGAACTCACTAATCTATTTTTATCTTTAATATTGTGTAAGTAATCAACAATTTTGTAAATAATACGCTTTGGGGCAAAATCGATTGTTTATTAAATTATTCTTAGTTACTCATTGATATCTATTGATTTTAGATTTTAGGTTAGACTATAATATAATAGTATAATAGTAACATCTATTTTATAACTAATAATTCAATTTTATTAAGTACAACTTAAATATTACGTATATATTATTTTAATACCTACTCTATTAGTAAAGATGGTTCGAAATTATATCAGAAAATCTAGTCGGCAAAATTGGTGTGTGGATAACTTAAGGCGTGCAATTGAAGATGTAATCCACAATAATTTAAGCTATACAAGAGCCGCTGACGAGTATAATGTTCCATACACTACATTGTATGTCTATGTCAGGAGAGTGAAGAAAGAAGAAATTAATTTATGTGATCTCACCTCTAAAAAAAGTATGTATTAAATAAAAACAATTTTAAATGAAAATTAATTTACACAATAACTTTAAAAACCATAATATTTTCCTGTTAAAATATTTATTATAATTATTTATTTATTAGTTATATTTATACCTATTTTATCATATAATAATGCAATTAGGAAGGTACTTTACTATTAAATTCTACCTTATAAGTTATAATGGATTTTAAATCATTACTTTGAATAAAATAATGTTGCTTATTAAAAAATAGTTTAAGTAGCTTAGCTTATTTGAAGTTATTACCTTTTAAGAAAGTATCTTATTATTATTATTTTTGTTATAATGAAATGAAATTATATGTTTTACCTATAAATATGTTGTTTAAAAATATTTAAAGACTAAAAAATATTTGTTCAAATTATCAAGACTGATAGAAAATTGCATATTGTTATTACCTATTTTGATTACTATAAGATTTAATTAAAACTGTTAGAAATTATAAGACTTTCCCGGTCATTATTACTTAGAAATTAAAGTGATTTGTGAATGTGAATATTTATTGAGTTAAAAACAATTTATGAACTTGTATAACTTTTTATTTTATTACTTCATTGTCTTCATTGCAATATTTAATTACAATGGTTATTTGTTCTTGTTTTTGTTTTTTATTTTTGTTTGATTGCATTTTAATAAGTTATTAATGTCTTAAATTATATAAGCAATTTATGAACTTGTATTACTTTGTCATGCATCCATGCATGCCTAACCATGCATCGGTATTGCCTCATTACAAATCAATATTGCCCCGGCATCGGGGCAATACCGATAAAATGTTAAAAAAAGTTAATGGCTTGTTAAAAAGTAAATATGAATGATATCCACTGTATTGTAATTCAATATTGTAAACAAGAAGTTACTTAATGCAACTATGCAAATAGATCAAGTTTATTTTAAGATCCTGAATTATTATGAAAATATTCATTTTTTCAGTCGGTTTTGCCCCGTGTTCCCCTAGGTACTGGACATTCTTCCACAATGTGAATGGCTATCTGAGTATCATGTTGACATGTTGTTTATCTCTAACTCTAAGTCCCCTTTTATATATCATTATCCTCGTATTTTCGCGACCAGTTGTAAGTGTATTTAGGGTCATCCATCCATTCCTCCCGAGGTAGTCGGATAACCCCGGTACTCTTTACGTAGGTTGTTCAATGACGTTATTTTTATCAGAGGTTATTAGTCTCCATTCATCAGTCCATTTATTCAGTCTTCGAAGAGTTAAGGCTAAAGTTTTTCTTTATTAACTTTTGTGCTAGCTTCTAAGACTAACTAGATTTTAATCTTTGGCTAGGATTATTATTCATGTACTTGTGTAAGGCCCTTACAGTAAGGGTATACTTCTACTTGAGAGGACGTGGTACCTGCTTGTGTTGTCTCAGTCTTACACATGTATGACATGCCACATTTTCGTTCGCCAGTATCAACTTTCAGTTTTGATATTAGAGTGAATTTACCTATTATCAAACTTTTAGGTAAGATCATGCTCACAATGCTCATAATTCACTTAAAAATAAAAATACCGTAAAAACCAAAGAGAAAACACAGATAATTTTATGACCTAAAAGTAAGTTTGTTTAATAGGTTAATTCACTCCGATATCATAACTGACAGCACACTATTGAAACTGGAAAACGGAAATTTGCTACGTCGTAGGAAAGTGTGTAAGACGGAGACAACTACTATTATCGAACTAGGGATCTGCATCTTCGAAGATTAGATTACCTACGCATATATACAATTTTCAAGTATATATAATATATACACATATAATATTTTTGAATTAAAATCAAATAAATAATATTGATATTCTTAATTTAATTATCTACATTGTGATTTTGCCAAAAATTGAACTTTAATGCTTATAAACAAAATTGTGCATGTACATTTTTTTTTAGATTTTTTGAATTCAGACTATATACTTTATACTTATGGATTTTTAAGAATTTTAAATATATATAAATAGCCCAAAAAGAGTCAAAATAATTTTTAATTTATACCATATTGTAAAAAATGTTAATAAGTATAAACAATTTATGAAAATATTCATGTATCTGCATTAAATTGTTTTTGAACTATACAAGTCTTTACAACATAATAAGAAAATCGTTGAGAGAGATTCTTAATTAAAAATCATTATTTAATTACGCTTGAATATCCAATTTCGTCAATATTCTAATTATCTTAGTTAAGTACTTACTAGATTTACTTTCTTATCAGAAAAGATATTAAAGTTGAAAATGATTTTTTCTATTCCGAAAGGTGATAACATACACACTAAAAAAAAAAAAAAAATCCAATCCATCTATCCATGGCTATACCGGTGCTCAGAATCTAAAAATGTGATTGATTTTAACAATAAGTTACAAGGGTATCATAATATAATATTAAAGATTGTTTTATAGGCATAGTAGCCACAAATAAATGCCACATATCGTGTCATGCTGTATGTTACGCAGCAAAACATCTGGGCGGGAGTTTTTTTTTTAATGTCATAATATTCGTAGATGTGGTTGTAAATTAATAGTACTTTATATTATTATGTTTTTTAAGTTTGGGTTGACCCGACCCTTCTCCCAAGCGTTCACCACTGGATGATTCTACATTAAGTTTACACCAAATCATATAGGCCCTGCGGTTTCAGGGACGATTTTTGAAAATCATCGTGGAAACTATATTTTATACTAAACATTTCAGATTGAAAATGATTTTGTGTTATTCAAAAGTTATAACCTACTTTTTACTTGAACAATATTAATTATTATAATATACTCATAATATAAGATGTCTACCATAGTCCATGGTATAGTCTACAGTAATTATAGGTACATGGCAATATATTTAGCCATGATATTAATATATTATATCTACAATCAACATCATTGTAGGTACTACAGCATACTAAAGTATACTTTTACAAATTTACGATATAATATTTACATTTCGTGAAAAATTACATAAATTCTGTGCGGTTAATGGGTATATTGGTATCTTAGAAATACTCTTAATAATCTTAAAACTCATTCATCAACAGTCAACATTATAATTTAAAACTTAATTAATTGTATGTAGACAGGTGCCTATAATAGTCTTAACTATAATAAATTAAAAACACATATTACATAGGAACCTAAATAGACTTAGGTATCTATATAGGTAATTATACAAATATACCGAATATTCATATTATCTATTATCTACCAATAATTGTTCACTGTTGTATTACTCGGACACGCTCAGTAATGTATCAGGTTTTTCAATCTATTTCAAAAATAAAAAAAATAAAATGTACATCGTTTTAAGATTATGAATTTTTAAAATTGCATTTTATTTATATGGCCGCCATAAAAACCCAACCTTGTGTACATAATATAGAGCACAACATAATATAGTGATTTTGTGTACAGGGCAAACAAAATGTCGCTATTCCCCGAAACGATGGTCGCATAAGTTACGAGTTATAGTAAAGTTTTTTATTTTACTGTTGTAAAGTTTTTATTTTATACATTTTATACATTCTAAACATTGTTTATTCCCCTTATAGGAAGAACCGAAGCATTAGATGTGCTACATGCACGTATAGCTGTCCTGTTAACACGTTCGAATGAATTATCATTGGTCGAGGCGTTTTGAATACGGATGGAGAATATATATAATAATAAAAATCCCCATTCGGACTGTCCAAGTTTTTTTTTTTTTGATTTCGGTTTTCCTTCTATACTCAAGGGTTTCGTACAAACCTCCACTTCCACCCCCCCCCCCTCTCACCTCCCCGACTGATATATAACAACGTGTATGAAATATTTTATTGCGCTTCAAAACTGATATATACAATTTTCTCCTGACGCCTTCGCATGTGAATACGATATCCACCCTTTTTTCGTTCTCTGCCGACCCCACCCCTCTATTTTCTTTCCTTGTTTTTACCCTACGGTAATCCCCCAAGATGCACGAAAGTACAAAATATTGATGCCATCGCCGGACCCTTAGAATATTCAATTGGAATTGAGGCGTAAACATGTCCTCACTATACAATATCGTGCTGCTACAGTGTAGTATCGTACACACACTGATAGACGAAGTACGATCTTTATTTTATTTTTATTTTTACGACGTATTCGAATGGTAAAATATATATTGATGAATATCAAATGGGCATAAAATATAAAAATATTTGTCGTGATTTTTTTTCAATATATCGCAGAAAAACTGCAGCCTACGTATATATGTAACAATAATTATAACTATATATAGGTACTGCATATTCGAAATAAGTCTATTTATGTTTTCTATACAAAAAACAATTTTAATATCACTTATTAAGTACTTACAATGGCTTTATTACAGAACCAGATCGCGATGCATGTAGTACGACATTTTTTCTAAAGAGATACTGTCATCAATCACCACAATAATATTATTTATTATACCGAGTGATTCTTTTATCAAACAACACTCATTATTTCAAAAAGTGTAAATTTTTTTGAAAATATTTTTTTACATATAGTTTCAAGTCGCTTATAAAACAACGTTTTTATTAAAAAGGTTTTAATTTTATATTCCAAAACAGAATATTTTTCTTAGTATTTTGATACATGAAAATCGAATTTTGGGTGAGTATAGTTAATGAGTTATGAGTATTTAAAGTTTAGATGAGCGGAGTGGAGTGGTACGGGGTTACCCCGCGAAATGTTAATCCGCTTCACCGCTCATCAAAACTTTGAATATTTATAACTCACCCAAAATTCGATTTTCATGTATCGAAATACTAAGAAAAATATTCTGCTTTGGAATATAAAATTAAAACCCTATGTTGTTATTCAAAAAAGTAAAAAACTTAAAAAATCATAAGGATAAAAAATATAATTTTTTAATAAAAACGTTGTTTTATAAGCGACTTTAAATTATGTAAATGAATGTTGTTTGATAAAAGAATCACCCGGTATAGGGTGATTACATACAGGGATACTACATATAGGTACGAGGCACCCACTTATATACGCGATATTGTTTTATAAGCACGGGTAAACGATTAATCAAGACATTGCAGGTCAATAATTCTATTTAATTAGAGTCGGTAAATTAAAAAGAGTTTAATTCCATTGTGTCAATTTTATTACACGATTATTAGGTACAATATGAAAATTACAAATGCATCGTACGTAAACCATAAACCAATAACGCATGGTAAACTGTTATCTATTAATAATTATTATTAAATATAAAATTATCACAAAGCAATAAGTCCTAAACTTAGGTCCGTTTAATTAAATTTCCTTAACACGAATAATACTATTGCTTGTTTTGAGAACCACATGAGAAAAATAATAGCTGCTGCAGTTTGTTTAAAAAAATACCGACGAAACGAAGCTCAATTCACATCAGCTTTTTTCGCCGTTCTTTTATTTCTATGAGTTTTTAGAATATTTTATATCTTAATATCATATTTACGGGCATTTAATACAATATAATTACATCGTTAGCACTCGTTCATCTAAATGCACATATTATATACCTAGTTACGAACTATACAATTATGCACTTAATTTTGCTTAAGTTAAAGCTCATAAAATCCCTCTAAATACAAATTAAAAATATGACCAACTTTAAAATATTCTAGTTTTATTTATTTTTTATATAGGAAGGTATATAGTATATGATATATTATTTCGCATGAAACTTTTCTGAAATGTTTATACTTTATTTTTTTAATGGAAAAAACTGCTGTAACCATTTCATTTAAATGGTTCAATATAATTTATTGTTATGTTTATTTATGGCGGCTGCTTGACATTGGTTAGAAAAGGTATAACTTTATACATTTTAATTATAAATCTTGTTTACGTAGTAAACGAGAGTAATCGCGCATTTGAAAAGTACAAATTTCCCTAAAAAAAAAAAAAGTATTCAGTTAAATTAAAATGCTGTATACTATTATATTATATAAGATATATGTATTTAACGTCCTATACAATACAGGTTATTATTTAATGCCTATAATGATGAAACAATAAACATTATTGAAGAATAAAGGTGTATGTAGAACAGTATAGTATAGTACAGCATAGCGTAATCAAATTTATAAAAGTTTTCAAAACTATTTACAATTTAAAAGTAAATAATTGTTTTTATATACATATAAGTAGGTTTTAGATTTTAATTATACTACGTTTATCGTACAGTGCGGTTGCCGGTTGTTTATAAAATTAAAGTGATTAATATATTATAACACGACTATACACGGGTTGGCTCAGTGCGAGGGTCAGTAATCTCAAAAAATATTTTAATAAAAAATATAAACATTATAATCAACTATAGACGTGCTAATAATTACTATAAGATGTTAGTATAAGATGATGATAATTATATAATATTATATGTACTATATAAAGTAAGTAGCAACACCTATAAGTTATCACTACTAAATAATTACTATTCATTATTAAGGCACAGTACCTACCTACAAACAAATTATTAAAACCTATCGTTATTTTTTTTAAATCTTTTTTTCTGGTGGAAATTGTTTTGAAACATGTTTTTTATACATTATACATGGTTTAAGAGTTAAAATGCTTAAGCTAATGAACTTAAACAAACGTTTATGCACGTTTAAGTAGCTATATTATCATTGATTATAGCCTGTATAGATACGTAGTAAGAAAAAAGTATTCAGTTAAATCAAAATTATGTATATACTTATATTATATTAGGTATACCTAATATGTATTTAACGTCCTGTACACTGCATATTATTATCTAATACCTAATGATGAAACAATAAACATTATTGCAGTAAAGGTATACTATTATATTTATACTATGTATAATCAATGCTATTCTAATACTATAATAATAAGCGTATATAATTTTGCGCATTAAGGTGTTTCTAAAACGTTAAGCGTATATTTACCAGCTAAAAACCGATTTAATATATATGATGATGTATACCTCTACATGAAATATAGACGTAATGGCCCAAGTCTATTCCTCTAGAATATACAAGATTTAAAATCAATATATAGGTACATATAATATCATAGCTGCAGAGGTATAACTTTTGTAAGAATGTCTTATGAAATGACATTCGTCGGCGACATGGTGAAAATGTTTTTTCTTTTTTTGGGCATTCAATTCAGAATTTAATAAATCCCTTACAATGAAATGATATTTCCTATTTCGCATCCAACATGCTGGCCACAACGGTATTACGAAACACACACCGTTTTACGACTTGATCAGATGTTTTCAATATTCCGTCCGAGTTACGACTACAGGTAACCGTAAAACCGTATTGCCCCTATATGTTCTTTTTTTCCACTATAAAAACTCGTAATTCCACAATTCGTTTTTCTTTTTTGGTACCCCGGCATTCCACTCGTCGAAGTCATGCTTTTTCCACACACACCAAAAAATTTAAATTATTACGACGCGCATGTAAGTGCGTGGGCGTGGTTTTTATTATACTTTATACAAGAAAGGGTCCCGAGGGTCATACCTTTTCGCTTATCGAAAACAAATCAAGCTGACCACATGTGCCTCGGGGCACCCTCTTTTTGATCCGCTGCAGTGTACGCATAATGTTATATTATATGATATATCCACGCGGACGTTGTCCATTTTTCACTACACCCCCCCCCCCCCCGAAAACACTATGTATAGATACGTATATGCGTGTAGTTACACACGGCATAATATTTATTCAAGCGCTGGTCAGAATTTGATTCCGTGGTGATTAGTATATACTTATTGCAATCAATTTTAATATTGTTACTAATTACTAGCATGCATTTAATGATCAAACGCTGTTAGATACACTATAATCTACCGTTACTGTAATATTTATATGTTTATCAATATTCTTTAAATATTTATTTAATTCCTCAATATATTCATCTACTATAATATAGAATATAAATTAATATTTAATTTATAATTACAATTAAATTTAAACCGTTTATATCAAGAGGACGTTTTACAGACAGTTTTCTGTACACTGCATCGACGCACATCGCTGTAACTGATTTTATAATTAAAGTTCGGATAAAACACGTTTCATGAAAACGAAAGTTTTAAAATAAAATTTACGAATCTAGAAGATTAAATATCATGAAATATAGTTAGATTTATTGTAGGTAGGTATTTATACTTATTACTTATAGTAATTTAGCAAACGCTGAAACGCCCGATATGAGGTAGGTACCATCAAATTGTGGTTGTCTATAGTTTTTATAATTTTTGTTTTACCACTAAACTCGTATTAGAATAAGTAATAGAATAGCTGATCGCCATAGATGAATTTTAAATATAATTTCGTGGTTATATACACAACAATCACGCATTATGATATGGGACTGATTGAAATAATAATAATATTATAATAAATACCAATCAATATAATATCATACAATTTATTGGACTGGCTGACGGCTGTTTATCACATATAGGTATACCGTGTGAGATATGTTTGTGGAAATTTGAAACACAATATTTACTTTAAAACTTTTCTAATACTCTTTCTCGAGTGCTGTATGTAATGCATGATGACGTAAATGGAAAAAGATAAAGGCGTGATACTTTATTGTTTAAACTTTAAAGCTTCAAATGTAGAATTATAACTATGATAGTCTACGTATCGTGGTAATTATATATGATGTAGGTATTGTTTTATAATTTATTTTTAAATATTTGTATAAATAATATAACATCGGCCATCATACCTTGTTGTCTATATATATACCTATATTCCTTAAAAACTTTTTTATTGCTTATATTATAAAATAAATTAATAATTATCAATAATTTGGTGTAATATCGTAATGTATTGATTATACATACCTATTTAAGACTATCATCTGGTGATAATAATATAATGTGGATTGAGAAATTACCTCTTTGGAATGACTATTCACAGACAACAAGTGTTGTCTGTATGCTTATAGTATTGATACAAATATATATTATTCATTTATATAAGGTAATTAAATGGTATGTAGCCGTATAATACTATAATAGGTTACTACTCGTTATAGACGCAAATAGAGGGGGGCCGGGGGTGCTTAGCCCCTCTAGAATTTCTATAGCCCCCCAAAAAACTAATAATTTCACTACTATAATTTAAAAATATCATAAAAGTATCAAGTATAGACCTGATTTACAGCTCCCCCAAATTTCAAACACTATTTACGCCTATGCTACTCGTGTATAGTCGTGTATTTGTAATTAGACAAATTGGTGGTCGTTATTGTAGAGGACCTAACCGTTTGGTCGGCTAATATATGTATTATATAGTAGGTACCTACTACCTAATATACCTATATGGCTTGTAAATGTTGTGACGTATCAAATTGCCGTCTTATCTCATTGAATTTTCAAAGAATGAATTTTTAGTAATTAAAAAAAAAAAACCGTATATATTTTTCAGAGTTATGTTAACAGGATCTTATATGTTTTTTTTTTAGATTAACACTTATGAATTATAATTACTGTCACTGAAGGTAGGTAGGTAGGTACCTACCTATTATACTAAATATAAACTAATTATTTATAATTACCTATAGTATAATATAGTAGTATTTAGCTACCTAGGTAATATTTTTACCTATACAAATAATAATATAAATTAATAGTATGTGCAGGTGACGGATGAAAAACATATATTTATAACCTATAGGTATATATTAATAATATGATACCATCAATGGTCCGAGATAATTTGTTTTGAGAACTGCAAAAATATTTTACGTAATTATATTAAAAATGAATATTACAGTGAATTGAAATGTCAAGAAAACCTACATTTTAATTTTAATTTAAAATGTTTCAATATCTATTATAATTTACACTAATAGTTCTCTCAAACACATATAGATGAGAGCAACAGGTTATATAATTGTAAAATACTGCAGGGCTACATAACATAATCTATACAGTTAATATCCATTAAAAATAAATACAGTATCAGTTTAATTAGGTATATAGCTTAAAAAATATGTAATTATTTATCAAAAAAAAATAAAAATATTTATGTGAGTTTAATAAAATATATTGTCTATTCGTTCATGGAATGTTAGAATAACTTTATTGTTATCAATCTCTTTTAAATAATAAAAAAAGAAAATGCATCTCCACGTAAAGACTTAACTAAAACTGTAGCAATCGTCTTCATGTAATAGCCATTAGATATATAAAATATATCTAATTTCCATAAAGGTAGGTGTATTATATTACCTATGTAGGTACTTTAACACTTAGGTTAGGTGTACCTATGCATGATTTATTTTCAAGTTGGTCTAGTCATTATAAATAATATTATTATATTTATCTATACATAAAGTATAATTAACATAGATTTAACTGAATATAAAATCGAATGGTTTTTTTTTGTAAAAATATATTTTGCTTTAAGTGGTTTAATGTGATAAGACATGGTCTATGTATAGCCCGGTATAGGTAGTGGGTACATTATTAAACTGGTCTTTTTGACTACTTTAAAACAATTATTACAATATATATAATTGGTAAGTAGCATTGAAGTGTTTAAATGTATTTATTTTATTTTCGTTCAATAACTTGGGTGTTGTCGCCATGTGCGACAAAATATCAATTACACTAAAAATTGGCATAGTATAGCATAATAACGCTGTAAATGTTTTCAAAATAAACGAGATTGTTTATAGTTTAGAAGACTAATGGAGTGTAAAAAAAAGAACGTCCCCTCTTTTCTCGTTATTACACTAAAAGTAACTTAATTTGCAAAGGGATGACGGGAGGTTTTTTTCTTTCGAAAAGTAAATGCAGAGTTTGAGGAGGTGGATAGGTTAAAAAAAACATTATTAGGGCGTATAATTTATTACTGTACTTGTAACACGTTTAATATAGAAATCAAAAAAAGTTATGAAAACCTTTGCCAATATCGAAGCCATTTGTATATAAGCAGGGGTGGTTCTTTTAAGTTATCAAGGATATAAAAAAAGAACAAAAAGAAATAATAAAATTGGCTGCTTTTGCGACAGTCTTATCGGTATAAAAAAAGTTTTGTATTAAAAAGTTAGCATCCAATAAACAATGTAGAAAGAACGGCGTAAATTGATGTTTTTTAATTTTCCGTTTTAATACAATATCCCTGCCAGAAGATTTCTTCTCTCTGTTTTTTCCATTTGTTTTTTTTTTATTTTTATATTGAACAATATTTTTATTTATATTTTTTATTTAGGAAAACAAAAACTGAAACACAAATGGTCTTTGAATTTGTTTATACTATTGATATACATTTTCGATATTTAACAGTATAAAATATAACAAATGGCCGTTATGATATTAATGTGATGTACATTTTTTATTTTTTTCAATAAACATTTTCATTTGTGTTAAAGGGAAACCTTGTAGTGTACCTTACTTATATTTTAACGACTGTGATCATTAATTATTTAGAATAATACGCGGATTGTAGTTTCAATTGCTGGTTTTCTAAGTAGGAAAATAATATATAATAGTACATCAAAAATGTAATATATTATATACCTAGTTGACCTAAAATAAATTGTGTAGTTTTATATTGTCTCTCCTCTATAGTCTTCTCCCTTTTATATTGACGTGTTTCGAAATATACAAGGGGTAAATTATTTGTTTGGTTCATTATATTGTATCCGTTATGACACACTATATGTACCTACTCTATATATTTATAGGTGTCTTCGCATAAAGGCGGACAGATGTTTTTGACGCCAAATTAGGGCAAACAAAATTACCATTTAGGGGATCCGATCCCATGCGTGTAGGTATTCATCTTGTAACAATCATATTATTTTTTTTATCTATTTTCGATATATTATATTATTGCACCGTTTTGAGTTGCAGTGTTGCGATTTCAAATATTATGTAAGTATAGGTACACTATTAAATCCATAACATAGAATACATAGAGTAATATATAGAGTATTCGTAGTACAGCGTATATTATTATTATTATCTGTGAAAATATCAAAGGAAAACCTATGCATTATTTTCATATATGTACCTACCAATATACTTATAATAACATAATGAAAGCGGCATGATGAATGTGCCGTGCGAAATTGTCAACGGATGGCGTACAAACAACTATAGGTACGAAAATGTTCTTATGCTTTCTAAAAAAAAAAAAAACATCGCATGTCGAGTAGATTCGTGTAGAAAATAACGGTCAAAAAATACACGAAGACGACATTAACGAATAAAGTATAAGAAGTTTGTATATAGATGGCATCATGCATGTTGTTCTACTTCTAAATAATATATACTTACCTATATACCTACTATATGGGTACCCATATATATGCCGTATATATCATATTCTATTTTATAATTCACATACATAGAATAACTGTTATGACTTGTTGCTGTGGTGTGTTCTATAATTATAATACTATGTATGATCAATGTTGTACTTTATATTAGAAGTAAATAATTGCAGTACACCTATAGGTATTAGATAGGCATATAATAATAATAATACAAATACCCATATGCATTTATATATAGCATTGCATTTTGAAGGGGGGGGGGAGAATCTAATATTATCAGTAGTAATGTAATGCGGGGCTTTGAACAATTAAAAATTTATAATTTTTTTTCTTTTTTATTGGGGTGGTAATAGGAAATCTGGGGTGCTTAGCCCCTCCCCCGGTTTCTACCTATGCGAATAGCTATACCGTATAGGTAGGTTCATTATGATGTATCTGCAGGGAAAATCAGTTAAGCAAACTCGTATAAGAAAATATTAATTTGTTTATTATAAGCAATATTAGGCATTTGTTGTAAACGATTTTTCCATAATGCAGTAATTCTATACAGCCGGGACTTTACATTTTTAATTGTTTTAAGCAACATTTTGTTAAACCGATTATTATAACCCGCGACTTCCACTGTATATAAATATATTTTATTATATTTTGACGGGAAACAATAAAATAAAAGTGATTAATGGATTTCAAAATTATATATAATATAATATTATTTATACAATAATTCAATTATATCTAAGTATACTGTTTTTAAATTTAAAAACTATTTGATATGTTTAGTTAAACGTGGCACATAAAATTAAGTATTATAAAAAAATATTGAAACAATCATTTCTAAAACGAGAAAATATTTTTTATAATATTCTGTGTATAACGCAGAACAAAATGAATAGCTTATGAATAATTTTTACTGTTTTAGTTGGTATATAGATATAAAATTGTTTCCCGGACCATAACTTTTTTTAACTCTGTTCTTTAGAAACAACTTTAATTTAATTTCTAGAATAACGCTGTTAGTTTCATAGATATATGTATACATATATTTATATATATATATAAATATAGGTTGTGTGGTTCTAGAGACAATTTACTATTTTTTCCCCTTTAAGGATTATATTATAATATTTTAAATAGAAAATATTTGACTCAGTTAAGTATATTATAATTGTATACACCATACAAAATAAACGATACAAATGTACCAATGTTTAATTTTGTATTTTACACAAGCCTAATGTATAGGTACATATTATGTACAACTGAACATCTGCCTATGTGTATATAGTTAGGTAACTTAGGTCTTAGGTATCAATACATTTTAGGTAATGTTAATTACGCACATATTATATGTGATCTATGCATAGACCCATGGACTACTAAATTAATCTCGAACGATTTAGACTATTACGTACCTATACGACGCCGCCTCCTATATAATGCCAGTGTTGTATAGTATTCTTTATATGTAGTAAAAAATATTTTAATCATTTAATTGGGTTGGATGTATGGCTTGTACAATCGTCTATACTTTGGGGTTTTTTTTAGTAGTTTTTTAATTTGTTTCCCATACAGTATAGATTTATATGATATTTATACATTCGATTAGATTTATGAGTGAACTGTGGCAAATGCTAACGAACTAAAATTTATAATTTTCGTTAATCTATTCAAAGCCATAAAAATGATATACGGGCGAAGTAAAAAACAAGTTAAATGATTTTTATCGCACGTAGTTATTATAAATATATAACACATATATTATATTTATACCGCCTCGTCGTATCGGGTAATGTAGTTATGAAATCAAAAACAGTTATTAGAATAAAATCAAATTTGAAAAATGTAGGGGACATTGTTAAATTAGTGACTTCTGAATCCCCACTATTTAGTAATGGTATATAATATAACTGAATACAATGGTTTGGCACGTCAATGATAACACACAAAGATCGGAGGGATCCACCCTCAATATAATATTTTTTAATTAACATGAAAATACTTCATGGTGTATTAAAGGATTTATTGTTAGTTGAGATCATTTTAATATAATACGTATTACATTATATTTTGATTTAAACTGTTTTTTTTAAAATGATATAATCCTGCTAATTTCATTTGCATAATAATATTCTGAAAACGTTAAGCTCTGGAGGGTTTTAGTATAATTAACTATAACATGTACCTATTAATGAATTATAAATGTAGTTTACTTGTAAATATAGGTACTTATAGTAGTAGGTATCTACATATCATTTTAACGTTTAATATGGTGTAATATATTGTCTATAAAAATAAACATTTATAAAATTTAAATTATAAATGTAGTTTCAAGTTTATACGTTGTATTATACGTGTATCTATATCTTTTTGGGAAAATAATTCGTTCCACCGAATTTATATAAAATATATAATAATTGTTATGTATTTATTTTAAAATAGTAAAAACCGAAAATAAATAATTGTACAATAACCTACTGCAGTACCTATCATTTGATAATCTGTTTTCTATAAAATTATATACTGCGTTTTAGCAGTCGGAAAATATAGTTGTGAATCAAAAAGATATCATATTATATGAATATAATGTTAATGTATAGCCGTATATAAGGTATCTGCTACTTCATAAATAAAAAAAAACATATTAACCTATTCATGAATGTAAGATTTTTATTTAATAAATAGTTTATTATTATGCTACCGCATTTAATTTTTATAATATAATACACAGATACCTCCTATATATTATTAAAATTACATATTAACTATCCATAATTACTATAAGTATATGTTTATACATTTAAGTTATTATATTATTTTAATCTATTGTTTTTTTTTTTAATGATAAATTACTATAAATACATAATAATTTATTACATGTAGGTATAGTACCATTGATTATGAATACAGTATTAGTATTAGTTTTTATTTAGTTTTCATAATCAACGGTAGTACCTATATATGTCTATATGGTATACGTATACCAGCTATATAAGCATTAGGAATACTTTTTCAAGCTAAAAAATATTTTATTCAATATCTACCTATAATTTAATATTCGAAGGTACTTATACATATCTATCCCTATTATTTACATATTAATAAGTTTTGCCCAGAAACTTACTTGAAGAATGCTTAATTGTTTAATCTATGTTTGGTTAGCCATGTGCATCGTATTACTCAAGTTAAATTAAATTGCAAGTTTTATTTTTATTATTATTTGCGCCTATATTGTTTCATGAAATTTATGAGATTTTATCTATTATATTATATATATTTATAGGCTATATTGCTGTATAGATTTTATAATGGCAACAAACTGCACATTATTAATATTAAATATGAATATTATTTATCAATGTTAAATGTAAATGTATATGTATCATTAATATATTAAGAAGTGTAGTCGTATGAAAAAGGGGAGTAATGAAAAATGACTGACGAATTTTCGTATAGGTATATATTATAGTATATATACGCTTCACTTGTTTTTATGAGGGGTGTGATCTGATGATCTTTGAAATCCATTTCATTCAATTTTAACATTTGCACAGTCATATAAAATGTTTTGTGTGACGTACTAATCCGGATTATCAACCACGGAGGTTATAGTTTCATCGGTTCGCGGATGAAGCTAAAACATTTACCGGATAAATAATCGGACCGGACCAATAAATACAACGCGTAAATCAATATGATCTAAGTTTTTTGATATTTCAATAATTGAACAATTGCATCAACAAGTGTACAACCCTTCTTGAGAATTATGTTAGTAACATGGACAATAAATTAATACTAAAAAAATAATTATAATAATTATACAACTTAATTTGTGGCTTGAAGCCGACTCACAACACCCGCGTGTATATGTGTAGTCCGAGGAAGACCGCGGCGATGATGGCAATGATACGGAGTGATGTCGATGATACATGCGGTGATGAGTCGTCCTTTTTTAATGCATATTTTAATGACATTTCGGTCATTAACATCCGAGCTCTATAGTGATGACTGTCAATCAGGAAAATCCAAACCAGCCATCGACAAACTTTATTGAGTAAATAATCGCATATTAAAAAAAAAAAATTATACATATAATTTATATCAATATAGGTACTGCAGTTACCTATACGTTTACATTTACCTATATTATATGTAGATTGCATATACGTATATTATAAATAATATAAACGGTTAAATAAGAATACCACCTATAATCTATATATACCCACTTATTTACCACTATATAGGTAGGTACCTATGTTTTTTTAAATAATATACATGTGTATATAATACATTATATACATGAGTGTAATATTATATATAAACCAAAATAAAATAATAGTTGAATTATTATTTAAAAAACATAGGTAGGTGCCTACATATATATTGGTAAATAATAGTATAATATATAGATTATAGATAGTATATAGGTACAATGTTAATTAATTCGATATCGAATTTGTAATCTGTTAAAAAAAAATCATGTATTATGAAATGCATTATATATTATTATATAGATACATTTTAGAGGACGCCAAATCACATATTGTGTTATCTCCGTCTTACACACGTACGACATGGACAAAACTATCTCTGACTATACTAGTCTGCAGAGTAGAACTTGCTCAATTTTGGCTTTAGTATAAAAATAGCTATTATGAAATTATATGTATATATAATGGCATGTGTATACCTAAATATATATCTGTATACATATATTCAGCGTGATTCATCAAGCATGCTCGCCCCCATTTTTCCCTTTAATAATAAAATTATTCAAATTCTGATTTATGGAATTTCTAAATATATCTAGGTACCTACTCAAAGACTATTTTTTTAAATTATTGAATTTGGTTGTACCTATTATACTTATAAGAAATATGCAGGAGTGTATACTTTGGCGATAAAACTTCTATTCTTCAAATAAGAAACCCCATTTTTCAGGCATGTATACGGTATAACTACCTTAAATTATTTAGTTTGTATAATTTTACTGTAAATTATGATGTATATACGTAATTCAAAATTTGTACTAGTATAGTTTTTCGGTTATTAAAATATTTATTCTATAAGGATAATATTTATAGGATTATAATATTATAGTTCTTAAAAGAGGTTTTACAAAAATATAAAGCAGATGTAATATTGTGAATATACCTACCTCAGTTCAGATATTATAGATCTTTGTATAGGTATTTCCAAACGATATGGTTCAAACGACTATACATTATAATATATATATATTATTTCAATAAACTTTACCGATAGATATATCTAAGAACAATCTCTGAAACTTTAATCGAAGTCGGTTGAGCAGTTTTTGAGCCTATTATAGGCAACAAACATTTTGTAAAAGAATTATTTTATAAAAAACTCATATTTTTTCCAAGATAAAATGTTATCAATTTGATGATTTTACTTCATCTACCCGAGTAACCGCGGTATGGCGAGCATTTAAAAACAAAAAAAACCATTACCATCGTGAATCTCAAAATCCTTGCGTGGGTGCCTCTTTAAAATACAAATTTTGGAGAATCTTTTCTTAGAGCACCCTGCAGGGTATGAACATTTGAAGTCTCTATATAGCTATCGTATAGTTTAGGCTCTGTACGTTGATCTGCAGGCAGTTGCCATTCAGTCGGCCAGTCAGGACATTCGTTGGATATTCAGTGCACATTCGATTATTATATATATTAAATATATCTGTAATGTATCTTTATATAGATAAACATGCATAATATATATATAGAGACATAGGCGTGCGCACAGGGGGTGCCGGGGGTGCCCATGCACCCCCGGACCCTTCACCAAAAACGACAAGGGCCCTAATTATTAATTAAGTGTACATTTTAAATCTTGAAAAATCCAATTATTATAAAACAGTAGTGGTTTTATTTCTTCGAAAAGATAAGAAGTTGTATACTTTTATCGAACAGAATCGTGTGTTTTATAATAATATATATATATATATATATCATTATTATTGTTAGTTGAGTGATCTACTGATAACGGGGTACATAGATATGTGGCGTGGTAAACAAGTCGACCCCGCCAATGTGTCACTGTGATAGTAAACGTTTTCCGAATACGGGTAAAAATGGATCTAGCATCATGTTAGTTTACAGGCTGTTATCGTATTTGAACGTCAATACGCGATAGTCTATTTTTAACATCCAATGAAAAAATTACATACAACGGTTTGCGTTTATGCTTGTCGGCGGTCGGCACTGTCGGCAGTATTCATTGTTCACAGTATATTCTCAATAATCAATTCTCGCTATACATTTTCAGTGCCGATATTTTAACGTTTGGTTGTACTGTTGAGTCTCGAGTAATGAGTGTTGTATTTGTATTGTTTGTGTTACCTAAATTAGGCGCGCTTAGTTTTAACTTTAATGAAGCTTTACTTATAAATTATAATTTAAAATGAGTTATAAAACAATAAAAAACGGATACCAAAAGCGCAAAGCCAACGAAAAATAAAGTTAATGAAAGTTGCCAATGATTCAAAACAAAAAAAACTTAGTTTTTTCATCAAAAAGAGCCAGATGAGTCGGTCATTGAAAATATCATCAATACTGTACTACTTGAACTTGAGGATAATGATATGTTCATATATTCATCTGAAAAGTCTGCAGGTACCTATATTTTTCATATTTTATTTTATAGTTTAGTTTTATATTTTTATTGCATTTAATATCTTTAAATCATTTGTCTGTATCTATAATTATTTTCAAAATTATTGTGGGCCCTAATGTTTAGTGTGCACCCCCGGAACCAAAAGTCTGCGCACGCCTATGTATAGAGAGTATATAATGGTGGGTATATAGTGTATTATATTATATAGAGAGGTCCTTGTAGGTACATAGGTATACATTTATTTAATGCATTTAGGCAGGAACGGACTGGCTAGGATGCTACGGCATCCCTTGCCCTAAAATATATTTGCCTAATATTTTATATTTAAAGACTCTATAGACACTTAATGGACAGCAAGTCGTTACCAACTTACCATTATTTGTAATCTAAAATATTGTACGATTTCCTTTGAGAGTTTGTTGTAACTTGGTATAATTTTTTCAATATTTTTTTTAAAACAAAATAAAATATATTAATATTTTATAAATAATCTAAATGTTTTAAATTTGCCCCGAATATTTTTGTTATCTGCCCTTTACATTGTGTAGTATCCCGTGCCCTATTTTACCAGTCAAGTATATATATATAGGTATAGGTATCGTATAGACCTAAAAGTTTCGTAAAATATAGTCTTACTGCAGCATAATAATATATATAAATATATCCTTTATATAATGTATACAGTTATATAAATAATATAGATATAGGATAGGTACACGATATAATGCAAAAAGGCGAAACTAGGTTTTTTTCGATTAGTTAAGCCAGTCTCTCGACTCCATAGCTATTGTATTCTATCCGTGAAACGCAACGCATACATATATATACACAACATAAACACTATTAATATGTATCGCGCGTCGCTGCAGCGAGAGGTGCCTACCTACCTTTTTTTTCTGTTCAAATAAACCGACGACGACAGGGGAACTGCTTTCGCAGCGCTTCCGCCCATCGGTATCCGATGTATATACATGCGGCCTACGTTAGACAACGACGAGCGCGACTTGTATCATTAGTCACGTCGTCTATAGTGCCGCAAGTCGACCAGCACCGCCGCCGCCGCCGCAAACAGAGCGCTATAAACAATAATATATATTAAACACCGCCGCCGCCGCCGTACATAAGCAGTCTCGGTGTCGTCTCGAAGATATTGTGTATTTTTTTTGTTTTGTTTTACCGCATCGACCATTATATTGTACCATAATATTATTATATACACCATTTATGTATATAGGATGCAGCGAAGCGTATTACACTCATTTCACATAATATATATGTATTAGTTATTATATATTTATTATATTATAGCCGCGCGATGTATATAGTTTGTTAGCGTCGTACTTATATATATATATTATGTATAGGTAAACCTTGTTACAGCGGTATACCTGCATCTGTAAATATATATCATGTATAATACTGCGGTATAATTTATAATGATAAAACATAAAATATATTTAATGATCGTAATCAACTATATAATATTATGTAAGCCGTAAAAAATTCGAGTATATACATAGACTATAATATTAAATATACCTATATAGGTACCTACATATTATTATACTTACGCGCGTGTATTGTATTTTATTATTATATTATTATAATATATAAATATTAATTTTTTTTTTAGTTTCGTCGTCCCATAATATATAATATGAATATATATGCACACACCTACCTATGTCTATATTAAAATATTATAATATGATATTCTTTTTTGCGGGGCGTGGCTCGGCGACGCGGGGACACACGCAAACCCCTGTTAACCGTAACGAACGAACATCATAATAACAAAGCATTAAAATCGAGTTCGGTTGAGTAGTAATTGATTAACACGGCCGCCGCCGCCGCCGCCGGTCGAAGTGTGCGCCGCGGTGGGAGCGGCGGCGGTGCCGATGGGCGGGCACGGCCGACCGTCCAATCTGGGACCCGGTGGGCGGCGCTCTCGGCCGGCGCGCGGGTCCGGCCCTGCGCTCGGCCCGCGCGACTCTGGGCCCGAGGTGTGTGTCGCCGCACACCACACGCATTCATTTATCGTGCGTCGTTTTTTTCGGTCACATCCATCCACCGGTCGGCCGCCGCGGACCACTTTTCGATCTCGCGTATCATTATATTATTACATTATTATAATACGGTTCGTTGCTGTCGTTGTACGTCGTGCTCATAATATCGTACACTGCACCGCCGCTGTGTTGCACAATATTATTACCGTCGTCGTCGCCGTCGTCGTGCGTATTGTGATTCACGTTAGAATTTTAATTATTATTTTTTTTACGATTATCATACTGCACCGTCAGTATATAAACCGAGCGAATTTTTTTACTTGACTTTGTAGACGGCAATACGCGTCTTAATAGATAGGTGAAATATACCTATATAGTAATATTACGGATCTATAAAGTTTAATAAAAAACGCGCGTCCATATAATATACCTACCGCCGATAAATCTGTCGACAGTATATATAATCGTATATTATATATAGAAGAATATCGTTACTATGTACGACCAGTCGAACGTCTCGTAGCCTGGATCGGCCGAGTGGACAGACGGCGACCTATAACTCGTATAGCGTCGCTGCACTCGTCGCCGTCGTCGAACGGTGACTTTTTGAAAATCGTCAGGTGTGCCAAACATTCACCACGACGGCATCGCCGGGTGCACAGAGCGGGACGACCAGCGAGGCTGAGGACTCGTCCAGGTTAGTACACTTTTGTATGATATAATATATATTAAACAGGTATAAAGATACACAATATAGGTATAGGTATATGATATATTACCCCATACTTATTAGATATTATATATATAAACATTACACACTGACATAATATGCATATCGATTTGTAATAATAAACTATTACTGGCTGCTTTTCGCGGTTATTTCTCAAATATGCCTATATCTATACGAGGTATCTCGCACCGAATAAGCCATTTGCCAAGTATCATCTACATCAATGCAGTATAGATTTTGCTCTTATTATAATTATTCAACTATTATTCCACACCAATAAATAAAAATTTAACTATAATGGCAATATACATATATATAATATGATATGATGTTTTTTTTTAAATTTCGGATTATTGGGAATTGGGACAACCGATTTTTAGGAACAAAACAACACGTGACCAATGTGTCAGTGAATAATTTATATCATACTGCACCTATTATTTACAGGGCCTGATTTAGGGGAGGGGCGGGGCCCCCACAAGATTAAATTAATAAGAGGCCCGAACAATATAAGTATATATCTTAAGCAGTAAGTTTGTCAATCTTATATGGGACCTGGGGCCTCCACAACCTTAAATCCAGCCCCGATTATATATTTATATTATAGGTATAGACTAAAGACCTATATAACATACCTCTCTATGTAGGTATATACACTGCAGCAAATCCGTCGATCGTCATAAAAGCAGATTACGAAATGAGTGAGGTACCTACTTATATATATCTTATTCTGCTCAAACCCATTTAATATAGCGGTAGCTGGTATCCTTACACATATACCTATATTTAGTATCCATACTTAATAAACATCCATATAATAGGTATATGTAAACATAACTTTTATGACTTTTTTGATTTTTATACCTGTGAAACTATTATAATATATGCCTATACACCAATATGGTTTACTATGCACAAGTTCTTATTGCGACATCTATAACTATAGGTTTATAGGTTATAGACTATAGGTACTTAAATATATCTTAAATATATCTGGAGATAAATTATTTTTAATAAATAAGAATAAAACAAGGCATAGCTAATTAATTTTATACACTAGCAAAAATTGATATGTTATCATTTATATTATGTAGATAGGTATAAAGTATAATAATTCGCCAAATATTATTATTTATTACCATCAATCTATTATTTTGTTTAATGAATTTGCCTCATGGCGCAATGGAATGTTTCGGCGATGTTTTTAGCACATTATAGTTTGGCATTTTTTATGTTATATATACATTCCCTTGGTTGCAATGTGAAATGTTTATGGAACTACGCAGCTATTATGAAAATAGTAGGTTTTATAAAATATTTTAAATCACTTATTCTTTTTACAATATCTATTCAAAAACGTACCTATATTATCTTTCAATGTACAAATACTTATATATTATATATTATACACACATTGCACATAACGATATGATACATCGACAAATTGCGCATATAGGTACCTATATAGTTTAAAATCGTGTATACAAGGTACATTATATCAAAGGTATATACTAATATATTGGTTAATCGTTTTCATTCAAAAAGATATTTTACACTTAGCCACGGAACTCAAAATCTGTAATACACACATATATATATATATATAAGTGTTTCCATAAAGCGTCAAATAATAAAATATATACTTATATGAGACTAGAATAATTTACCACGTCGTATACAACTGTATAGGAGCTGCGCAGCGATGAGAATGGAAATTTTCCAGTATTATGAACATTAACAATAATATATTATATTATAATATGTAGTTTCTACATCGGTAAATACATTTCGGAGGGTCGTGACGCGGGATCATTGTGATGTAACGGTTCTCCTCGTGGGTTGGACGTGACGACAGCGCTCGTACATATACATATCACACATAATATATATAATATATATAATAGATATCATACGAACACTGCACTGCAGTAAAACCTATAACGAACATAATATAACATATAAGTAGGTATACGCGCGTATATACAATATTTGTATTATATTATGGTGGTATGATAGGTTATACATAGCGCGCGTGTGTGCATATATACATAATAATATTGTACATAGGTATCGCACCAATATTTATAATACAATTATTGCAAAACTATACGGCAACAACTTATTTTAACATTAGACATTATAATGTTATGTATTATGTGTAATATATTAAATAATATACACGCATGCACGCCATGTAGTACCTATGGTTATATATATGTATGGCGATCGTTCTATTTTAAGAACAAAAATTCATTGTACACAATTTCATTTTATTAAATCGTTATTAAATTTCGAAAAGAGTATGTCGCATTCAAATTATCGAGTTCCTCCACGATTTAGGTATACTGATAGTCATATCATATATTACGATGATAATAAACACAATATGATATGATATAATATTCCGATTCGCATATAATGAACCGTTGGCGTTTTTTATCGTTCAAATATATAGGTCGTCGTTGGGCTCTACAATGATGTTGTCCCAGCAACAGCATCACCACCATCACCACAACATGCTGTCACCGATGTTCAACTTTTTGGACGTGCCGTGCAGCAGCAGTCCACCTCTGGCTGCTCTGCACACCATGACTGAGATGAAGAACGGGTGCACGGCGGGCAACCCACACGGCATCGAGCAGATACTGTCGCGGCCACCGACCACCGGGGCAGCGGCCGCCATCAGCCACCAGCAGCGGGCGTTCAACAGCGTGGCCGGCATCGCGGCCGCCGGGATGGCCGCGGCAGCGTCATACTTCCACAACGGTGGCGTCAAGCACCCGGCCACCACGCTGGCCGACCTCACCACCAGGAACCTGTACTGGCCGGGCTTCCAAGGTCTGGTCAATAACCCGATCGCCTGGAGGGACAGGCTGGCTAGTCGTGAGTAACACCATCGTTGTATATAATATTAATAATATATCATAGATAATAATGCCGCGCATCTATATAAATATAACATAAGTACCTTTGGATTTTACAAAGATAGGTATATGGTCAGAATTGTATACCTATATGGGTATATCTATGAGTACCTATATATATAGTTTTTAATAAGTAAAATGTTTAAATATTGAGTTACAAATGTATAATCAATAATATAGTAATGGAAAGCATAATTATATATTATATTAATCATCTTCTCTCGTAAATACGTATATTTACAACTATATCCTTCAAATATATACATGAATAACAATTCACATAATTCTATTTAATTGAGTTTTATAATACAAATCGTGATTCACCAATCATGACCCAACCCCCTTTTTATTCTTGCATTTATTAGAATACAGATTATTTAACTTTTGAGTATATATTTTATAAGGATTGCATATATTTTCAAATACTTGGATTTCTTATTCCGTTAGAAGAGTGTACAAAAATTTCCGTTTTTTAAATAAATACTTTTTAACTTAATAACATTTGTACCAGCTAAATCAAATCGTGTTCGAATATAAAATATCATAGTTTCTGAATTATTAAAAATTATTTGGATAACTAATTTAAAGTCGTTTTACATATAATAGATGAAATACTTTAGTAAAGTATTTATGCTCTATATAAGTCATATATACATTTCTATAATTTTAAAATCATCAATCATCATTATACCTATAGCCCCCAAGTTTCCCAATTATACATACCTACTATATCTTAAGCTACAAACTAACTCAAAAACTACTCGTTTGAATTTCAATTTAGATATTTATAGGTACCTACCTACAAATTAAAATAATATATATACACCTATATCTGCACAGTAAGAAAGTGGTGATCACTTTAAAAAAAGTTTTTATCACCACGGGACACTATATGTAATTAGGTATAAGTACATATACTTATAAAAACCATCTTTTAAAATACTTAAACGGAATAAAACAATCTAAGTATAAATATATAGGTGTTTTTAAATATGATCTTTATAAGTATATCCCTGCTTTAAAATTCTAAATGAAAATCAGTTTTTGAACAGATTGAGAAAATGATAATACATACCTACAACATGTATGTGATATTATTGAATATTTATTGTATTATTATAATATATATAGCTATAGCTATAGATAATTTTTAAAAACCATTACATTTAAAACTTTTTTTTTTTTAAATTAGGTTTATTATTTTTAAACGTTATAGAAACATTTATTCAATTCTAAAATGATTTTCGACGGAAAAACGTAATTTTTAAGTATAATATGCGTAGGTATAAATGTAAAATACAAAAAAATGTCAAAGATTAAAAAAGATAATGTTTGAAAAATTTAACGGATATATTTTCAAAAATATTTTAGGTATATTTAAAATCATGTATTGTATACTTATAATCTATATAATATATATGTATGTACACTGTGCGTATTACATATTATATCCGTGGTTTACCGTTATATTTATATATTATATAGAGTATAGACTAATAAATAGGTTTACTGCAGATATTTTTTATCTATTGAATTTTGTCTTATTATATTGTTATTGACATACACTCACGCGGCAAAATATACGCCCATAAATTTCGAGCATTCGTATGCAATATACATATTTTTAAGCGATTCCAAGCTTTCGTATACATGCATGTAATAGTATACATATGAGAATTATGTGTGTGTGTGTATAATAATATTATATATACACGGACGGGAAAACGGCGTTTTTATTGGCCTATGATTTCGACCGGCCAGTGACAAATGACGTCCGCGCAAATATCGGCAACCGCCGCGGCGGTCAAAAGCGGTAACAGATGTGTGCGATTGCTGCAAACCCCTTGTCCGCTGCCGGCACACACCGCGGACACAAAACTTGGTTTTCAGCATAAAAAAAAAAAAATAACCGAGGGGGATGAAAACACACACACACACACTCGCAGGCTGTGGTAAAAGCTCTGTACACCCCTCCAACCCGCCGACATAAATATATATATATATATACATATCTCCGAGAAGGATTATTAGGGGTGCTAAAGTTTTACCGTGACGAGCGTGTATTTCGTCGTATATTTTTGTATATTGTGTTTGTGTAAAATAGTGTATACCATATTATCTTTCATCACATCATATTATATTATATTCGCATAGCTGCACACATAATATAATGATATATATCAATATACCTGCAGCGGGTTACATATATATATATATAATATATATATACATATCTCCGAGAAGGATTATTAGGGGTGCTAAAGTTTTACCGTGACGAGCGTGTATTTCGTCGTATATTTTTGTATATTGTGTTTGTGTAAAATAGTGTATACCATATTATCTTTCATCACAT
This sequence comes from Sitobion miscanthi, assembly GCA_008086715.1. Taxonomy (NCBI): domain Eukaryota; kingdom Metazoa; phylum Arthropoda; class Insecta; order Hemiptera; family Aphididae; genus Sitobion; species Sitobion miscanthi. The sequence goes on along the minus strand of CM017800.1, from coordinate 7,971,879 downwards.
CATATTATATTATATTCGCATAGCCTGCACACATAATATAATGATATATATCAATATACCTGCAGCGGGTTACATATATATATATATAATATATATTATTCGTCATATAATAATATAATATATGGCATAATAATAGTGGACGTAATCGTCGTATTGACTATACACTGACTATATATGCCTAATGTAACATGGACATCATATGTGCGGAAATAATTGGTAGTTTATAATATACACTTCACAGTGGGTGTCTAGGTCTATTTTTGTAATTTCTCGTATAAATTATAATAAGTAGTAGGTAGTAGGCACACATACATTTTGTAAGTACAGTTAAAATAACGTATAAATATTCTGCCAGAAATCGGTAATTCCATTAGTATATATTATATATTCCACTCTTATTTCATGGATACCTATACATACTAAATATATAATCAAATGAAAAATACTATATATAATATGATATAATTATAACAGTAATATCTATATATACGCTGTACATGCACCAGGTCATAATAAAATGTTGGGTTAAAAAATTTCATGTATATAACCATATAATAAGTATAGTCGGGGATTTTATTTTAAAGTTGTACTTATTCTATGCTCCCACGTAATTTTGTACCGCAAAATTTGGATTAGGGATACCCTTTATAATATTTTATACATACGTCGTCACCATAACATACATAAAAGGTACTCGGCGTGTTGTGTGTAGGATAATATAATATATGATGTATACAGACTATTTGAGGGACATTTAAAATTTTTTTATGATCGCAAAAACAACAACAACCACAAAAAATCGCTATAGCTTTGTACATTATAATATATACATAATAATAATAATATTATATAAACGCGCCTATAATGCGGCGACTGTTGCGTGTGTCAAATTGGCGCACACACACACACACATATATATATATTATATTGTTGGTACCACCGCGCATATAGAAATACATATATCATTATGAATGTGTGTAGGTGTATTTTTTTTCAATTATAACGTTTGTCGCGAAACTGACAACAAAGGATCATAAAAAACAATAAATATCATGTTATATGGCTGTGGTAGTTATACCGCCGGGCGAGGAGGAATTAATTGGTTTGGTTTATGGGCATAATAATAATAACACGCATGCATATAATATGTATATATCCGACTGCAACTCGCACATAATGGCAGGATGACCTTTCTCCTATCAGCTCTTTCTCCGCGTATGTACATGACAGCATAATATATGTATAACGATATCAATGCGTACATCAGCCGAGTTTACATATATATATATAGATTATAGGTGTATCTGCAGCCACACACATGTATATAATATTATAAATTATTGCAATATAAATACAGCGTGTGCACGCATATATTATTATTATATGGATAATATTATATCATGCGCGCAGCGTATATACTTATGCATACAGCGGCGCAGAACGACTGACAAGAGTACCTGCCTCTATATAATATAATATATCGTAGTCGCGTCTTTAATTTCATCATTGTCGTGAAATCGTCGTAATTATATATTATATAATGGCCGAGGAAGAAGAAATAATAAAGGGGTTGGTTTCGTCATATTATTATGTGTACACTGGCCTTATTGGCGACTGCGCAAGCTCGGCAGTACGCGGCCGAGGGATTTGCGGCCCCCCTCATAATAATATAATATATTATTATTATACACATATATAATAGTGTATTGCAGCGGCTATACGCTTTCGCCGCGGTGCAGTCAATGTCTATATATATTCACCATAGCTGCTGTGCAGCAGTTCGCCCTCGAGGGAAAATCCGGTCTGGGGGCTGCAATATGGCCGTCGTGTGTGCAGTACGCCATATTAACTGCAGTATATTGCGTGTAGAATATTATGTGCATCGGACGCGAGTATGAGTGTTACACATATTATGCATACTTCCTTGAAGGGGTGTGACCGCGGCTGTATAATGTTTATAATCGTATGATATTGTATTATATGTACCTACAATAGGTATATGCAGACTTAATGTGTTGTGGATGTGCGCGGTAAGATTTTTAAACGATGTACAAGACTGTACTTGTACAGAATATGTGTGAGCGCGCGCGTCCGTATGTATATAATACGAAATAATATGTGTTTGAAGACTAATAATAAATATATTAGTCTCCTATAAAATATATTATATTAATAATAATTCGCTGTTGTTCGAAAAATGTTGTGAACGCAATAAGCTGTACAATAATATGTGTGTGTCCATTATACATGTATAAGCAATGATACACGAGAACGCTACGCAATTTTCCGGGTGATTCGTCACGTGTGTTATCATAAATAATAATAATAATTTCGACCGTTCGTCGCGTATATTATTTTTATGGTCCTCGCAAAATTACAATCGGTCATCGCAGTGCAATAGCGAAGACTGTATAAAAACTATTAAAAAAATAAAAAATAAACATTTTATATCGTGCGCGTTTATAATATTATATTCGTTTGGGTTTATTGGCAATGTCACGGCGGAGGCTCGTTTCTTTTTAAAATTATATAGTTTATACTCAAAGCACGATGTATCACATATTATATACATACGATTTTTAGAAATCAATAATAGAGCAGAGACTCGAATCTTCTAATACTATTATAGTACTTTTTTTTTTTATTCGTCATATTATATTACGATCATACTGCAGTATGATTTTACGCATTATTGAGACCGATGAACGTTTATGGAAAAATTAACTCGATTGGGTTGTTAGCAGTGTGGTACGCACGTACTTATAATAATAAATGATATTTGCGTGGTATAATATTTAAGGTGGGTATTTAAAGTATTCGACTGAATTCTATGCATGCCATATTATATCTCTCGTGCCTTTTTAAATAATAAATTAAGACGCGCTTCGTCGCAGTCCGCACTCAAATTCGGAATCACTAAATTAAACGCAACGGAATATGTAGTTATATCATACATACATCGGAAAATTCCAAAATACTATTATTAACATCATTCTCGCGGAGCTGCAGTATTTATAATAAATCTACAGTGGCGAAACGAACCTCAAATTGACCCCACCCATCCATAACAACAGCTTATAATAAACTCAAGTACCACAATAATTAGTACAACTGTTACTATTTACTATTATTATTTAGTAATATTGTTATTGACTTTCATATCAAGATGCACCCACCAAACCCTTCGAATTGCAAACCCATATATTTTATTATGTCATATAATAATCCACACGCGCACAAGTTCATTATTTTTTCTGAATTCGCGTCGTACTTATACGCGTGAACGTTGTACTTCCAGTGTTCCACCATATAATATAATACGTGTATATGATGTATATTGTGTGCCCATACTGTCGTATAATGATCAATAAATAATATAAATTATAATATATTGTGTAGTTATACCGCAATAATATTACCCATATTACCTATCCAATATTATAGTTACACGCGCACACCTGCAAACACTGCACACGACGAAATGATCGTTCGCCCGGTCCGCGCAGCACGTGTGTTTATAATATTATTATATTGTATGAGAGCAATTTTATACAATATAATTTAAAGCCGCGCCGGTGCAGTGTCTCCGCGTCGGCGGCGGTCCGGCGGAGCTCGCGGCGCAAGCTGTTGCGGCGTGGCGAAAGTGTTATGGCGTGCGGTAATCTCCGGCGGAACTGACCGCCGCCGCGCCGCCTGCATCGCCGCGCGGGCGGGCGGGCGTTCGGGAGGTCGGCCGAATTCGCGCGCGCGCGCGCGCGCGTTTACCTACCCTTATATTATAGCCCGCCCGCTGCGCGGACATCATCCCCCGCGCGTGAATATAGTGCGGGCCCGCGATATCGTATTTTCAATCTACAAACTATTCAATTAGCTTCCGTCACAGTGTCAAACAATGTGGGGGGGCGACGATATTATATAGCCGCTCCCACCCTTATCGTCGTCGTCGTCGTCGCCGTAGTAGTCGTAGTCGTCGTCGTTTACGGTGTACAGCACGACACGCTGTAATGCATATATATATATATCTATCGGCCGCCACTGTTGTTTTCCCCTCATTCGCGCACCCACCGGATGACTACGTGTGTGGATGGTGGTGGGTAGGAGGTGAATTTTATATAAGGGTCAAATTATGTAATGATTTAAAGGGACCGCACCGCAGCTTCCGCCCTATATAGTGGTGTATATATATATAAATGAGCGCGCGCGGTATTAAAGCTTAATAATATCGCCGTCCGACCCGAAATCCTGTGTAACGGCATGTGTGCCGTCTCTAAAACGACGCACACACACACACACAAACACTTTCAATCCGCAAGTGCGTATCATCCATTTAATATACGAAGGGATAATTGAAAAGACTTTTTTTTTCAAATGATTTTTCGCGCATTATATTACTCTTTTGCTTTTTCTCTGCATTTACGCCGAAAAATAACGGATTGATAGATTAATAATGTATCATAATATTATAATATACGAGTGGTACTTTCATTTCGTGGAAGTTTATTCATTTGATTATATTTCATTTTGTGTGTTGAAAATCTTAATAGATATTATGATATGATCAAAACGTTGCAGATAATAATATCATATAGTCTCGCTTCATTTTATATTTGTCGAAAGTTTTTATCACCGAATTATGTTGTTTTACGAACTATATATTATAGTTTTAAATCAGTTCACTTTTCAATTCTTTGTCCAAGTCGAATCTTTGGGAAAATGTTCGTCACGATGATACATACGAGAGTGTATTTGCTTTTAGATATGACTTTGTGAGTATATTAGTTAAATATTGCACCGCATACGCAAATCGAACACATAAATCGAGACTGTCATAGACTATATTATATACACCTAACACAGCAGTACACACCTACACACCTATATAATTGAGACGACTACCTTGCACTACCATATACCTTCATTTTACATAATATTACATAGTTACTAGCTGCGCGCCTCGTATAATATGTCACTTATAACATAGTTGGAAACAATAATTACTATATAATATATTATATTATATCTTTTGGGAGATCACTGCACGAGTATTATATATACTCGAAATATTTCTGACCCAGACAACCCCGCCTAATTCAATTGGGTATAACAGGTAAACAACAACTACGATATCTAGGAGTATATAGTATATGTTCATGTGTGATATTATATTATTTACACTTACGAGTTACGGATTATATTATCGTTTCGATACATTTTTTTCACACGGCGTATCTATGCGACACGGTGAGAAGTTTTTATGGTTATTCGCATTTAAAGTCGTGTTCGACTGCTGCGGGTGCTCCCAGGCCGCCGCGGCTTCCACGATAAGCAGTCTGTCGCGCCGAAGCGTTGCGGGTGGTTTTCTCCTCTTGTTCTTCTTTCGTTCCATCCATTTCCGGAGGAGAAAAAGTCGCAACGATGGGCGTAACGACGTAATTTTCTGTATAGATATTATACGCGTGCGTCTATACACACGCGTGCGCCAGAGTGCGATGGCGGGCTGCGGCGAAAGCCGACGGAATTACATTGGAATGCAGTAAACGGGATTTGGCGGTCCCCCGGGCTCCGCCGTCGCCGAGAAATAGATCGTTTATTTGGTTTTTCTTCTTCTCCCCCGCGGCGGCGGCGGCGGAGGGACGCGAAGACGAAAACAACGTTTTTCGGGGGCACACGTGCGTGTGTGCGCGACACCACCGCCGCCGCGGATTGTGTTAACAAAATGAAATTCTCGTTGACACGCTTTCCCGGAACCCCGAATATCGCCCGCCGCTCCCGTTTCACATATCGCTCGTCTCGCCGAGAGCGAGTGATAAAAACATAACGCCCCTTTCCGTCGTCCTCCCGATGTATTTCCCTACATCCCTTATACACGCTGCACGCACACACGCACCAGGCTGCTTTCCCTCGCGGTTTTTCTCCGGCAAAAAAATATACGCGTATATATCATATCTACACACACACACATGCGTACAATATATACGTACATCGTGCAGTGTATATAAGCTATTTATTTTCTCCGCACGCGTTCGTTTTAAACGTATTTTATGTTGTTGGGCTGCTGCTCCTATTTTATTATATTACTTTTGCTCGTTGTTTTAAACGATATATATATATATGTGTGTGTGTGTTGTGCGTGTGCGGAGAAGGAGCTGCGGCGTATAGGGGGAAAAGACACGAAAAGAAGGAAAGAAAGAGGGACTGAGAGAGAGAGACCGAATGCGTGGAGAGATGCTTTATATATTTATATATATATATATATTATATACGTTCGGCGTGTTTTCGGCGCCCTGAAAATCGACCGCAACGATCATTCGGCCAGATTGTTGTGTTTACGATAACTATTTGCCGGCAATATCGAAAAGGAAACGCCACCACCACCACCACCGCCGCCGCCGCCGCAGGGGAAACGTTGTTATTTCATATATTATTGTTTCTATATTGCTTGGAGACGTTTCCTTTATTTCTCCTACCACCGCCCCTATATATACCAAAATTCGATAATAATAAGAGCTATTCCGGAGTTGTTTGAAATTGTCGCTAAGAGTTTACGACGGTACAATACATATATATTGAACGGACAACTGCGGCAAGATGGTGTGTATAGACGAAACAAATTGAGTATAAGTATATTTTTTATTATTTTCCTTTATATGATACAATCCAACACAGTGATTTTTACTCTGGATGTACGTATATATATATATGGTATACACAACAAGGCATGCATTTCTGATAACCGGAATGGATGAACGGAACCGTTTGTTTTACACGCGTTTATCGTTTATGCATTATTATTATATTCTCCTGCTATCATTGTGCTGATAACTCGTCGTAATGAAATCGACAGTAATTAATAATGTATGAAAGTGAATTTTATATATATTGCGTATGACATCAACAACTATATTATAGGAGTGTATTGATGTATATGTATTTTAGGGCGCGTGCAATAATATTTTTTTTTTAAAACGTGTGTTAAATAGAAATAGTATATGCGATAACCACAATGAAAATATTATAATATATAGTTTAATCGCGATAATGTTATTTTCTAGTGAACAATTCGAATCAAGAGAAGGACGGCAAGAAGAAGCACACGAGGCCCACGTTCAGCGGGCAACAGATCTTCGCGCTCGAGAAGACTTTCGAGCAGACCAAGTACCTGGCGGGTCCGGAACGGGCGAAACTGGCGTACGCACTAGGCATGACCGAATCTCAAGTGAAGGTAAGACAATAGTTACATAATACTTACGATATTGCGCCAACTAGAAGCGTGCTCAAGAATTTTGAACGGGGGGTAGGGGTGATAGAAAATAGCAAATTACCTGATCTGAAATTGAGAAATACAATAATTACAATTATATCATGTAAGTATACGTATATATTTGTCAAATCGAGCACTGCCCCTGGCACTAATGCCCACCGCATGTGTACAGCGTGCGCCTAATTTCAACGTAACTGTAACGCCGTAAATCGTCACCTAACCGGACATCGAGTGAACATATTTATGTAACGATTATAATATATATTATATGGAACGGATGATACTATAATACTATAGGTGTACTTTATATATTATATTATGTATACTTTACGACGCATAAGGGCTCCCAGTAACAAATTATTATTACAATTTCGTCGGCTGCAGCATATTATAATAGTCGGCGCATTCAGCAGCCACATGTATACATAATACATAATTATACATTGCAGACGGGCTTAAGTGACGGCGGGCGGTTGAATTATTATTTCCTCGCTTATATACATATATAATGTATTATTATTATTATTATTATTATATACGTATTATATAATACGAGGAGGATTTTTTCGTCGTTTTTTATTAAAAATTATAATATTATATTTTATACGAATTTACATTTTTATTGAAAGGCGTCGTCGTGCGGTTTCAACGCGCCCCCCCCCTCACCCCCGGCCACATCCGCTAACGCGTACTAACGTCCCTTCGCAATATATATATATAAACATACGCATAGCACACACACACACACTGTCGCCACGCGTTGAGGGCGATTCAATTATCTGTGTAATCCTCCAATTATAGTGACGGGGTTTCGGGTTGTTATGCCGCCGCCGCCACGGCACAACCCCGCGGAACACCACCGCCACCCGCCTGCTGTCACGACACCCACCGCGACGCCGCCGCCGCCACCGCTTTTATCCCGTTCGCGTATATAACAATATATATATATATATAATATATAAACGCTGTGCACTTGTCTCTTCCTCAAACAACCGTTACCACGGTAACCGACACGGCGGCCGACACTGCTGGGCGCTTTTAATTGCCCCGCGAAGAAGCGCTAACGATCCGCTTCGTCGTTTTTCCCGCCGAGCCACCCCGACCGACACCGTTACATTCTGTCCGTCGACAGCGGCGGCGGCGGCGGTGTCGGTGATGCCATAAATCACGCCGACGTGCAGGGGCGGCGGCAGAACAGCGCAGCACCCTCCGTCACCGTCACGCCGCCGCTCGAACCCTGCACCCGCCCGCCGCAAACATCCGACACTCGATGACGACGCTTCATTAGTGCACGCACCCACCCCCGTCCCCTTCCAAGTCCAAGCGTCGAGCCCGCCGCTTGTAACCGCTGCTTGTGTAACGCCTCCCGCGCGCCGTCGTATTAATCTCTATATAAAAAGTGCACGTGTCCCGGTCGTGTGCCCGTTGCGTGTGTACACATGCACATATTATTATTATATGAGCGGCGGGGCAAGTCGTGCAAACAGGCGTGTTTCGCGTTAGTCAAAACACGTCCTTCCGCCGCGGTGTCCCTAAATATCGTCGGCATACCGCTTGATGTATTTTTATGTGCGTACAAATGCATGTTTAATATCGTGTAACAACCGCGTGATACTCGAGAGTCATATCTCGTCAGTGGCGCGGCGAACCGAACCGCATTTTTCAGAGGCCATATAGTCGTCTAGTATTCCACCCTGCGCAGCACCAAATATTAACCCGACAAAGGCGTTCCTCTGCCCCATGTCTGTGACTAACTGTCGTGGTAGTTATCGATAAACAAATATTACGGTTAATACTAGATCGTCATCAATTGGCCGTTACCCGTCAATCCTCCACCCCTTAAAAACTCAGAGGCGACCGCCTCTCGACGATTACTCCCTTCGCCGTCACGGCACTGCAGCTGAGCCGAGACTCGGTCTCGTCTTGTTATCGGTTTTCCTATAATATCATTGTTGTGACAAAATTCATTATTTGCCAGCATAACGATAATGCAAGTATAGTATACTAATTTATCGCGAGAGGTGCGATAACTATGTACACGTTATGACAACATAATACATTATAATCAGTTTAGTGTTGTACACTTATACCTTATACGTCACATCGATATCGCAATTTTACAGTTCGAGTACTAATGCTCGAAATAAGAAATTATAGACAAGTTTTGTTTTTTGGATTTATTTACTCGTCCCGCAGAAATGACTGCGTATACCTACTGTTAGACATCCAATAGCAATATAACTTGTATACCGGCGGCGAGGACGTATTTTAGTATTTACAGAGGACGGGAATCGAAGAGGTGCGGAAAGGTGTTACATAAACGATAAACGTAGTATATCCTCCAAAACGACTTCTCCTCGGATTTTTCTTGTACATAAACTCTGATTATTTCAAGATGTTTACGGTCATCATAATAATATAATACATAGGTATTCGATTATTACTATATCATCTCTATCGAAAATGTAATAAAATGACACAATTATCGTGTGTTTAACACACGCTTCGTCCAATACCTATAATATGCGAGCGTGTATAGAAGGATTTTAAAAACAAAAAAACAACGCGACACGGTAGAACATTAATATACATTTAGCTGTACATTGCCCACACCTACTGTGTATTATAATAATATGCGTATTATAACTGTATATATATATATATATAAGGTGTTTGTGGCGATGATATTATGTATATAATTTACTACTCGACGAATATTGCTGTTTTAACATTTACCCCTCGTCCCGTTTCTCTGAAATAATATATATATTATTTCCTTCACGTCCGCAACGTTTAATTTTATTATTGTGCGTAAAACACTCATCGCATCATCTGATACGGGTTTTAAGTGATTCATACGCTCCTCTCGCGCGTGCATAATATTCCGTTTTCTGTTTTCTGAAACGTTCTACATAATATTACATAATAATATATACAATAACGTTATTTGGAGGTATAATAGGTTGTTTATACATTTTTGGAACGGTCTTTTCTTTTTTTCTTTTCGTGTTCCTTCTCGGAACAATTCATTTATCAACCTGCGCGCAGCCGTCCGCGAAAATCCTTGGTGGTTCCTATGTACAACAGTTTGGTTTTTTTTTTTTTTATCGTCAGTCGCTCGCCGTTTGTTCACGGGTCATCGCAATATTATTGTACAACTCGTAGGTCACGAGAATGTTAAAATAATTTAAAAAACACGATTTTCAAATCGACATTTTTTATAATTACTACACCGGGTAGGCGGGTACCTTTATATAATAATAATATATTTCGCATCGATGTGTGTGCGGGGTCGCAGATCGAGAAATAATATGATAACAACGTCGCAGGGTTATACGTCATATATTATTTTGTATATTCGCGTATACCTACACATAATATGGCCGTATAATGTGTACATAATATATTATAGTCGGCCGCGTCCTTAAGACACCACCGTTAGTCGGCAATCAACTCTCCGCCGCTGTTTGCAGTTCGATATCGCATTATATACGCGCATAATTTGAGGTTAAGAAAACCGCCGCCCTTGTTTCTCGCGGTCTCCCGAGACGTTAGACTTATCCGGTCTTAATGGCGTCTGCGAGAAGGCTTAATTCGACGGCGGCGGCATATATCGTATATATATGTATATAAATACGCACTGTACAAGCACAGTGTATATTTTAATATAGACTCGAAAGTATATGTTATATATTATTAGTTGCACGATTTGTGCAATAAATACGTCAGAGTTGGAACGGTATTGTGCCTATATAATCGATCGATCGAGATTTCGCGCAAAACGTTTAAGTCGATCCGCACTATTTATATAGTGGCGTGTCTCATAGAAACAATATTTCTGGTGTTGTTCGAATAATTTTAGGCGACCCATACCCTCGTAAAATTGTCGTGCCGACCTATAAAATGTCCTATTTTTCTTCTATCAACCACCCCCGCGTGTTTAAGGTGTCGTCTGAGCAACACTTGGGTCCTATAATGTTGCACGCCACTGAATTCGTACAATATACGTATATATAGTACCTATTTATCTATTTCCTTCAAACGAAACAATCTCTCTCTCTTTCTCTTTCTCTATATTTTTCCATATGCATGTGTGTGTGTGGGGGGGGGGGGGGGGTTGGGTTCAATGTTTTCGTTTTGGTTTTCGCTTGTATAATATAATATGCAATAACACAATATACGAAACCCAAAACGCGCGTGCACACGTATGTACTACGCATTAGCGGGCCAAATCGGATTAGCCGTTGAGAAAACGCCATATGGGTACGCCGCCGCCGCGATGCCGATGTATGGGATCCCCGTGCGTCGGGTTAACCGTCCGTGAACGCGCGTATATATACACTTTGGCGGCGTGCACCCCTTCTGCCCGCGAAGGGTTTGACTCGATAAACCAATTATTATATGCTTACGCTTGTATATATATATATAGGCACACACGAGCTTGAACGGCGGTCATCGGTTTTTCGCGATGTAATCAATTTAAAAAAAAAAAAAAACCTATACATTATACACACAATAATAATAAAATAAAGCGCGCGGGAGAGGGTTGTTCGCGCGGCGTACATATAAATAAAGTGTCCCGTTAGACGTGGTGACGATAAATACACCGCCCATTACATCGTCGAAGTGTGTATAATATAATAATAATATAAAATATAATAATACGATGATGACGCCGCAAAAACGTTTCGACGCGGCCAAAACGGGAATAATATTATAAAATGATCGTACACGACTTTTGATGAACGCAGTAAGTCCCACGCGCTCTCCGAAAACGTTCTTACCGTCGTAAGAAATTTCTAGTTATCTGCCTATGTGGCATATAATATATATATATATATTACTATTACATCGCGTGTTGCCGTCTAATTGTTATACGATATTCGTGTATAATATTATTGTACTAAATTAATACATATATAGGGTGATTTAATAAGCAAGCTCTCACCCCATTTGTATGATTGAATTATGCATATATTCAAATTCTGATTTTTGGAATTTTTAAATACACTTGAAATCCATATTTTTTAACCCTTCAGATTTTTTTGTATCACTTAAGGATACTGACCTCTGTTTTTGAAACAGTAACCCCCGTAATCTTTTTTACTTATCAAGCAGATATTTTTTTTTACAATTTTGTTGAACCCGTCTAAATTTGAGTGAGTAGTTTTTTAGTTAATTAACTTTGTGTACTAAGGATAACGGGGTAAGTAGATATGGGGGCTCAGACGATTTGAAAAAGTTAGTAATTACTATTGATCTGTCAATATAAATAATTTGTAAAAAATATCCAAGTATAATCAATACTACATCTAGTATATGATATATGGTTTTTATTTTTATAAAACCATTTTTAAGGATTATTGTCCTTAGTATAAACATTTTAATAACTCAGAAACTACTCATTAGAATTTAGATTTAGATACATCAAAATTTTCAAGAAAATCATCTGCTAAATAATTTGTAGTAGTTGTCGTTTGAAGAATAGAAGTTTGTTTCGCCACAGGGCCCTCCATGAGTAGTAAAAAAAAATATCAAAAATTTTCAATTATGATCTTTAAGTATACTTCAAAATTCTAAAAAACAGAATTTGAATAAATGTACTGTTTAAGGGAAAAAATTGGGAGTAGCGTGATAATAATCCTATATACCATGGTTTTAACGCATGTAAATTAATTTGTTTCGAAATCGTAAAATTGTTAAAACATATTATTAGGTACATAATATACATAAATACTTACGTTGTAACAAAATGTTTACTTTGTATCAGTTGAAAAGCAAACTCATGTCCCATTCACACTTTGAGGAACTTAATTAAAAAATACACGCTCTTTAATGTTTACGGTATATCGTTCTAAAATGTGTAACATTTGTATATACATTCGGTGTAAGACGTTACGTTGTATTCACTGCTTTGGTATTGGAAGAAAAGGACAGTAATAGTAGGAATACAAAACACACGTCCCTAAGGAATTATAACGATTTCAAATTAATATATGATATTTAAAACAAATGTCGTTTGGAAATATGAAAAATAAAATATATAGTAACTATATAGGTGCAATATATATATATAGGCACAATAACAAGTGAAACTGTTTTAAAAAGGAATCCTAATCGAGCGGATTGATAATAATATATTATACCGGTATGATATGTTATCATGCGACAAAACCGTGTCAACGTCTTATGCTGCTGTATAGTCAATATCAGTATACCCGTATAGACGCGTGTGGGTGAGCGTGCGTACAGTTCTATACAGGTATGGGATAATATACGCCGCATATATCCATTATTTTTCAAACGATCGCGGTACATCGTCGCTCCCCCCCGAATAATGTTCATGTATAACGCGTGTCGTCAGTATAATTTCGTGTAACGATATCATGTATATTGTTATTATGTATTATAATTCTACGGTCGTTTACAGACGACAGCATTTAGTAATGTATATAGTGTCCTCCCATATAAACGGCGGTGGTCCTAAAATCGCGCGGTGGCCATGAAGAAGTCGCCGTTTCGTTTCGTTTTGTTTTTTTTTACTCTTCCTCTACCGGATTAAATTTGAATTTTAATACGCAATTACATATAGTGGCGTTGTTCGGGATGTGTTGTGGCCGATATGCGGCATTACCACGGATTACCCGGCGCGCGTGTCGGCGATAAGGACGACACGCGTTATCCTCAAACACGCGCGCGCGCGTACACATTATATCATACGATTGCGCGCGAGCACACTGTATATATTGTAACGTTTAAAAATTTTATTTCGATGGTAAATATTTCTCGCAGAGGAAAACGATAGCATTGCCGAGACGCCTATAATAGCGTAGAGAGACGTACGACAATTTTTTTTTTTTTTTGCTCCGATCGTATTTTTTAAAAATTTTCCAGCTGCTCGTGATATATTAACCTCTAGGACCGATTCTCAAACCTATACCGCTATACATTGCCGACATCTTCCGGTTCGGTCCACTTCTATACGATTGCTGTTTTCCATGGCTTATATATTACATTGATCCGTTTTGCCTTCGTATCCACGTGTTCTCCGGTTATAGGTATACGATATGTTTTCTCTCGTTGGTCGTCCAGAGCAATTTTTCGGTATTTTTCTTTCGAGTACAATCGGGAATTCGTCTTGGTCCGTGGCCAAGTTTCGGATCAGTACAATATTATATGCAATATACTGTGATCCATTTACGCGACCGCTCACTGCAGGTTTATACGCATTATTCGCTATCATAATAATAATATATTACATACCTAACCAGATACCTATCTATATACTTACGTATTATACACATAGCACAGTACATATGCTATGGGTTCGAGGCGTTGGTTCGGCATTAACTTGTCTAACACTCGATTAATTAAAACATAATTCTGGGGATTTCTTCCCCGCCCACTATCGTATATACACCGCACGCGCACCCACGGTCGGTATACATTGTGTGTACACACGCGCGTCCCGGAAATCCCTAAATTAGCATAATAATGTACCGCGCGGCCGTCCCCGGTCTGGCGAGCGTGTGTGTTCGATACCATCTGCGGTACATTAGGAGGGCACGGTGGGCGCGGGGGCGGGCGGAGGCGGTATAACATGTATGGGCGGAACGACACGTCTAAAAATCGCGAGCTCGCGGCAAATTTGAATTCGCGTACTCACATATATATATATATACGTTTAAATGTGTGTACACAGTATATACGCAGTGCTCGATCATGTTCGGAGATAATTTCCGAATAGCATTTGAATAAATTTATCGCACGTGTGTATATATACGGACTTGTATATATTTTTATACATTTATATATATATGCGACAGTGGCGACGCGATAACATCGTATGTTTATACCGGAGGCGGCGGCAGTGCCGTCGAAAAAAAAAAATATATAAATAAAGCGAAAAAAACCGTCGCGTTCGTCCATGGTCCCGAAAATCGCTTTCTCGCCTCCTCCTCCTCCTCTTCCTCCTCCTCCTCCCCCCCCCACAAAGCCGTCCAAACTCGCAGCACTGTCGGTCCGCCCGACAATAATTATATTTTTTTATTTTTACCATCATAATCATATATAAATATTATTATATATCACTAGTCCCCGCGATCTTTCCGTTTCACGTCGTACCTATATATAGGTATACGCGCACTCACAATAATTTATAATTTATGTCTATTGTCTATACGTAATACAGTCGGCCATTAAATCTATCATCATCTCGTCACTTCCTCTGCTCTTACCACGGTAGGAACCCATGATAATATTTATAGGTACCTTATAAATATATGCTTGTATTTATTATCTATATGGTATAATAATATGCACTATGTATATATATTATATATGATACATATTATAGATCAGTGATCACTCGATCTCGTGCTTGAGTTTCTCAAAGCGTTTCATGTACCGCAACCACTGACCACCACGCACGTCAAGTCCAATAAGACTATTTTTCGTAAATAAAATCTTTTTTGTACATCTAATATTATGATATGAGATTAGTATTTTGGTGTATATAATAGGGGACGGGACTAAATACCGTTTGCTCGTGATTTTATTAACGCACGAATAATATAATAATTTAAACTACGAACTGCTGCAGTATAGTAATCGAATGACGGAGTTTGAGGGGGTGGTAAAAACATAAATTTGGAAATAATGTAAATATGAAAAAAACGGTATCGCGTGTTACCGACCTAATAAATCTATCGCACGCGCGTCGGGCCGACATGACACTGCGACGGCGGTGGCCGAGTTTTTAGTTTGACGGTGACACGCATACATCAAGGATTTTTTTCATTTTCCCCGCACCGGGAATTGGCGAAAAAGCGACGGACCCCGCGACATAATCAGATTACCTCAGATGATTTATCGTCTCTCCGCCCCAACCCCCCCCCCATCCCCGTTTCGTGCATATACATATTTATTACACTGCATTATAAATTATAATATTTAATATATTATTTATTCTATTTTCAATGTAAAAACGATTTTATATCATTCATTCGTAAATATAATAATATATTCCAATCGGTACCTATATATTATAGGATTTAAATGCTCTATGGAAACCATCGAAAAAATGCTCGAAAAATACCCAATATGCTCAAATAAACGCATTTTACCGAAATGATGCGCTCTTAAAAATTGACGTATAAAATTTTTTTTTTAATCTTGTGTTTTTTTAGGTACCTACCTAATTTATGATTTTCAATAAACTTAAAACAATCATACCGAACATTTAAAAAATGAATATTGTAAATTTAAAGCGGTAAGTCGTATGACGTACGAATATGCGCGTACCGGCACGAAATCAACAAAATTACCGAAAAATGGAAAATTAACGCTTCACCGTCGAACCCGTCTGTTTCGCGGAACAAATTACGCGGGTTGGATAGCATAATACATAATACATAATATATAATAGCATCGTCTAAGACCGCCCGGAAAAAGGTGCACTTTGCGTACGCCCGTCATTCGATTTCTAACCAACGAAATATACGCGTGCCTCATACTATATTATATCATGTCATATTATTGTAATAACGTTAACGTGTCGTTATTGTTGTATAATACGCGCTCAGATACGGTATATACCTATATACCTGCCCGCGTGTATAATACCTGCCGACCGCACCGGTTAGGTCCATCGGGAGATAGCCGAGACCAGCGGCAGCCACCTATCATCGGTCCAATTATAATACGAGTCCCGTGCCCCCTACCCTCCGCCGCAGCGATTCCGTTCGCAGAGCTGCACACCCGCGTGTTTTATCGTCGTCCGGCGCAATCGGCTAATTATTATTAATCCCGTAATGGAGTAGGCGTATATCCGGCCCGCCGTATAATATGGTGGTGGTGGTGTACAGGTATAATGTTATTATATCTATGTATAATATGTGCGTATTATGTATAACAATATCGTTCGGGTCGATTTTGATTCGGTTAATTAACGTTTCCATTATTAATATTATTCTATTATTCAGCCGCGCCGCCTCCGCCTCCGCCCGGTCCCGACCAAATACATAATCACAACGTGCGTTATACACGCGCAATTTACCGGACAAATGTGTACACGAGAGGAGAGAGAGTGAGTGAGAGGGCAAGTGGATATTGTGTATACGACATTGTTATATATAGGTAAGCCGCGTGTGCGCGTATTTTCCACGGCTATGGTACAAATACACTGCAGCTATATATAATCGTATATTTACACGCACAATTTCCCAAAGTTTCCGGGTAATTACCCTCGCGATTTTTCAAACCCGAAAATACGAGAGAAATCGTGCTACATATTTTCATTTTGAGATATAAAAATATATATGATATCTGTATAATGTGTAGCCCCCGAAAATCCATCAATTTTGTACGTTATATTTAGTTTGTATATATATAGGTACATCGAATTCGCATTCTCAATGCTATAATATTATAATGTAGGTAATATATATATGTATTTGTTTTCGGTTAACATAATACGACACGTACAAAATATTTCTATTTCTATTGCACGTCATCGTGCTATTGATGGGGTGTGTAAGACCGTAAGGGGATAAACTTACTTACTATATTATGTATATTGTATACCTACCTATAAAACGAAGACAAAAATGTTATTTAAAGTGTTTTTCGGCTCACGCTGACTTTTATGATACACCGACGCGCCGTCATTACGTCCACAATGGCGTCGTGTGATTTTTAAACACGCTCGTCAAGTTTATAATAAACGATAACCATTCATTTTATCTATATAATAACCTAGGTATTTATAACGGCCATTTCACGGGTACGTGTAACCAGAAATGTCACACACACCGTTGTATTTGTATATTATATTTTTAGCAGATTAAACAGGGTTTTGAACGAGAATTTTTTTTTTTTTTATTCAAGTTAATGGGCCACACTGTGTCCATAATAGTTAAACGGCGAGTTTTGATGGCCGCACGTGGTTTTTTGCCCAATTTAGCCGCGTGGTAAAATGCCGCCGAAAACAATTGCGCGCCAGCGTACATATAATAACAATATGTATATACAGTGCAAACAATAGATAGATATGCGCATCCTTTTCCGGTCTTATTTAATTTGTCCCGGGGTAGATTATTTTTTTTAATGACATAACCCGTTGTTACGGTATATTCACGTATATATACACACGACACGACGACGGCGGCGGCGGAGGCACGGAGGGAGGATGGGTTGGCGGCACAAAATGTAAATTAATACCGTCGGGGGTGCAGGTTAAAAAACTTTTCAACCGCACATTGCGCGCGCTTTTTATTCAAATGACAAACGCCCTGGAGAGCACTTGGCCCGCCTGTTTTAAATGTATAAAATGATGATAATAAAAACACGGGATGAAAAAAAAAAATGATTGCGAATGTGTTGAGGTGAGGGCACGTACAGCGCGTAAAAAAAATCGTCTCCATTGCGCGTATATAAAAAGAGCAGTTTTCGTGTGTTTTTTTTTTTTTATTTTTTATTATTATTATTATTATTAATACCAGGTCGCAGATTATGCGGTTTAATATTCACTTCCGAGAGCCGTTTTTAATTTTCATCCGATTTAATTTCCTTTAATACCTTGTGCTCGACGTCGTTAATTAATTTGAATGGAACATAAAAACGAAAATGTTAAATTAAAGCTGCCTTCAAATTCGTTTTATACCGTTCGTTACTCTTTTTATATTCCTATATTATATTTTATTACCGAGCTGTTTAATCAGATCAACTTGTTCAAAAGTCACGTTATCAGTTATCACTGTGTAGATATAAACCCTATTCAGTGTATAGCTTTACTCTCCTACACACCTATATTTAGGTATAATATACGCGCACCTATATATATATCATAAAACGCACGTATATACCTCCCTCGATAGTACAGTCGGTGCGAACGGTCAATACTAAATTATAGAAACTGCGTAGTACATCATATTACAAGAACTTAATTTATGTGTATCTATTGAGTGCCAGCGGTTGAATCATGATAAAAACATCAGTTCCCATTGAGTGGATTTTATCATCAACGCGTTACGAATATACCCATAGCCATTTGCCTACACAAATGATGGTTCAATTAATATTATATATACCTTGTATATTATAAGACGAGCCAGCTTAGTGTGCAGCTAAAACGCCTTTAAAACGATTCTACATAATAGGTAGTTTAGATACCCGTCCAGACCATCGACTCATATACGCAATACCTATGCGAGCGCACAGTCCAACGAGGTGGCGGTCTGTAATGGTCGGGGGTATAGTGTTATGGGGGAGACATAAACTACCGTCGTCGTCGCCGTTATAGGATTGGCAACACTGCGAATTACCACTCCACTCGCCGTGCCGGTTCCGCTCGCAGCAGTTTTGATCTCGTCAGCTTGTAAAGCAAACCGCCCCCCCCCCCGCAATTAGTAGTATTATCGAACACGCTCACGCGGGCGGGGGAGGCAGTAGCGGCGGCGGCGGCGGCGGCATTCGCAAGACGTTGCAAGATGTGACGCCGAGATTATTGCTGTATAACGTAGATGTGTCGGGGGGGTGTAGAAGGGGTAAGCGCGCCACGGACTACACCGAGCGAGTGGCGGATGGCGGTTGCGATGGAGCAGTGAGGAGGGGGGGTTATGGGGGGACGGCCGATGAGTAGGTGGTGGCGGTGGCGGGCGCGCGCGCAGTCCAGATGGCGTCGTCTTAATGCGGTTATTAAAAACAAGACCGTCTAACGACCTTTGCAAAAGCCCGGGGGTTGATTAATGGCGAATACATGGACGCCTAAATACCGCGTAATTTGCAAATACACCGGCACAAACGGCCCCCGGACGGTCTTAATTACGGGCCGTTCCCCCCGCAAATGGTTTAACTTTATAATTAAAATCGCATACAGCGATATAATATAAAGTTTTAGCCCTCCCGTCTCCTCTCGCCGCCCCGTACCCACGTACATATATACATAATAGGTATATAATATATGTATATAGTCGTGTATCGCAGTATACGCGCCCGTATATACATATACCTAGCTACCCGGTAAAGACCTCTTTCCTCCGCCGCCGGAACCGGCAAAGCCTACGAAATAATGGCCGTGGTCTTAAATCTTTTAATTATGTGGAAAACGATAATATTATTATATATGGCTTATACATATATTTAATTACACGCATATACACACGCGAGCCGTATAAGAAGTATGTATACTTACAATACGCACCGTTCGCTTCCATAATCGTCGCACGACCATCACCCTCGCAGGTCTCGAGCTGCAGTTTTTATTAATTCGTTATGATAATATACTGCTGTTCAACGCACACCTATACGTCGATAAAGGTAGATGAACGATGTTTTTATTTTTATAAGAAAATTTACAATCTGTACAGTGAGACACGATAATTTGAGGAGCGCAGCCACGCATTGGTGACACTTTCGTTTGGTAGGAAGATATACGACTCTTGTTAAAAAAAAAAAAAACGATATCAGCGTTTGACTATATTGCGCAGGATGTCTGTCTATTGGGCAACTATTTCTTAGACCCTATACATATATTATAATATAAAATGCCAAAAATCGTATATATATTATAATATCTGAATCTAACTCGCGTATTGTTTTGTCGTTTTCCAGGTGTGGTTCCAGAACCGGAGGACCAAGTGGCGGAAAAAGCACGCGGCCGAGATGGCCACGGCCAAGAGGAAGCAAGAAGAGGCGGCCGACGAGAGCGACGAAGACGAAGACATGCGTGACGACAGTGCGGCCAAACGGCTCAAGAGGGAATTGGCCGCGCACTACGGAAGCGGTGGCGGCGGCGGTGGTGGAGGTGGCGGTGGCATCGGTGGAAGTATATAGCATCAGGCTTGGCCAGGAGTCGGTCACCCTGGCACCTTGGACCTGAAGACTCACGAATAAACCCGTCGAGATGCGAGTACTTGTAAGTACGTCGATAACCACGCACGCTGTACAATTCTGATGATGATGATGATGATGATAAATATTATTATTATTATTTGTACATTTCTATACTAATAAGTACACAAATATTTTATACATAACTTTATTATTATATATAAAACATATACAATTTATGCCTATCCAAAACGTCTAGTCATCGCATATTTTTTTTATTTTTTTTTTTAGGTATTTGTGCATATTATTGTTATTATGTATAAAAATTTAGAGAGCAATTATATGAATACGGTATAGGTATCATAATATTATAACAATAATATTAAGTATGGCGCCGCGCCGCATGTATACCACCCATCATAGGTCCTCATCATGTAACTATTATAATATAGAGGTATATAGCCGACATTATGTACAGGGAGTATCGCGATGGATGGAACGTTTTACATTAATTGTATTAATAGGTCAAATCTTCACCATACATTCTGTATATAATATACGCGTATACAAAGACGTAGTCCGCGGTGTGTGCGTTTTGTTCTTTTTGTTTATTCGATGTCCCCCCCCCCCCCCTATCTTATCACCCCATTGTATAGTGTTGCCCGCCCACGCGTATACAACGCTTCGACGACGATCATTATTATTATTAATATTATTATTATTATTATTATTATTATTATTATTATTATTATTATCTCAATAATTAATATATAATATATTATGGCCTTTATTATAGCTTCTTTTGTGCGCCGATCATTACAATATTAGATAATACAACACTTACTTGGTAATATTGGTACATATTATTATTATAATGTACCTGCAAGTATGTATCATGTATATACAAAATACTAAAATAGGTAAATACGTTTTTACGGATTTGTTTACGGCTTGTAATATCTGTTGTATAATAATATGTCGGGAGTAAACGGTTTTAATATAATATAATATAAGATAATATAATAATAAATTGTAATTAAAATGTGAATATACTATGATATTATATCCCCCTTTAAATACGTTGTACATATTATATTTAATGATTGTTAATAATATTATTTATTTAGCGAAGGTACGTTTGGATAATCGTTTGCACTTATACACACATGTACGGTTATACTTAATTTACCACTAAACCTTAAGTTAAACAAATCATGTATTCTTTAAACAAAAATAAGTGAAATGTTGATTTAAAAAGACATAATATTATTATATACATCGATGTGTTATTTATTTATTTTTGACGATTAATACCTATACCTATAAAATATTTGAATGCGATATTATACAATAACAATACCTATAATCATCTGTGTTTTTGCCTTTTTGTGTATGGCACTATAAATGGCGTACAGCAAATAATTCACGGTGAGTCATTTTGTTACCTGTACTTATTTTCAACTATAAATCATGTCATGTTATATATTATTCGTGAACAAAAAAAAAATGTTTACCAATTTCGAAGCATAAAACATGATTCAATAAATATTTTTAAAAAGCATAAATACGTATTTGTTATGTCCTACGTATATATGGTATGTAGCAGCGTTTTTCAACGTGTGGTACGCGTACCACTAGTGGTGTATGGTAAGTGGTACACGAAGAAAATCCCGCTTTATAAAAAAAAGTTAAAAGGTCAATGGATCATATTAAATATTATATGGTTTATTTGATAAAAATAATGATTGCACAGTATATTTAATTTTGTTATTGAGCATATTAAACGCTTATATAATGTCATAACTCTGCGGTTACAAAATAAAATAAAATTTCAAACATGTAAAATAAGGTCAAAAAGTACATGAACATAAATTGTGAAGGTGGTACGCAGATACAAAAAGGTTGAGAACCGCTGGAATGTAGGAGTAGGATGTGGACATTATATGGAATAATTGGCTATAATCAAAATCGTAAATCGTAAACCATTTGTTAATAAAAACTACAACTAGTTCAAAACATTTATTTAGAACTGTTCACGACAACGTTGGGCAGCGAGTGCTGAAGAGTTGTGCGATTTGGTTCACAAGTAGGTACGTAGATGCGACTATACCATAATTTAATTTTTCTATACGGACATTACTCAAAAGTAATAAATAATAACAGTTACAATAATACTGTCAAATGTCAATACTTCAAAATTACTTCAACTTCATTAGCATACATAATAAACATCAATATAATATAATAAATATTATATAGGTACTCGATAAAATTTCGATTTTTCAGTCATTCAATATTTAATGTTATCTTTCTTCGTAGCATATTTACATAATATAATACATTATAACGAACTCTACATTTAGTCAACGCCATTTAGTGCGACATCGTCACTCGTCGTGATAATACACAAAACGCCAACAGTCGCCTCTTTATACGGAACCGAATAAAATGTAAAACAAGTTTTTATATTGACGCAAGTAAACTAAGTTGGGTACTAAAAAAAAATCTGAAGTTTTCTTGAAAAATGTTATGGATTTCATATACTGTTGTATCCAATCCAATAACTGAAAACACAAGTAAATTGATTCATAGGATTCTGTAGCTTTTCAATAAAATGTTACTATAATAACGATGTGGGTTTTTATTTATTTATTTTTAACTCAAACCATCGATTTGATCGTTTATGGTTTAAAAATTGTAAAGAATTCATTTTTCTCTAAATGCATTACATAATATATTCTAAAACTGAAAAGGTGAATAATTTTATTATGATTAAAACGCTACAAAATATGGTAAGATAACAACAATCTTAAAATAGTAGAATAATCTAAACACCGAATAAAAACAGTATCCAACTATAATTTTAAACTATATTATTAAATAACAGAATGTTTTGCCATTTTTGTTATAGACTAGTTGTAGAATGTCAATAAACCCAAGCTTAAAAAGTGCTTGAAAAGTAGGTATACTTACATAATCATAGATACGGGTGATTAAATATTAACAATTAATTTACATACTTTGCATAGCTGATAAGTTTAACAAATATTAATGCTCAAAAAAATAACAAAAACTTTAAATGATTTTGAAATCTTAAAACTCAAAATGTTTTCATTAAGAAAAATGTGCTCTGTTCCTGCACTCAATATTTTTAATTTTACCTTATGAGCCTGATAAACTACAATTTTCTTCACTTTTAATAAAATATACCTATAAGAAATAAAAATATAGCTAATAAACGTTGTTTATGTCTTTTATAATATTTTGAAATTTGTGTTGGAAAGTACTTTTGCCAACTACGAAAGTTAAATTAATTTGTTGGCATATTTTTATATTCCTCAAACATTATACCTATTTCAAGAAACTAATTTATTTCTTGTAAAACAATTTGTATTCGGTACAATCTATAAGCACGAACTTAAAAAACAATTTTTACCTAATATTTTGTATTTTCGCATAAATGTACTCATACATTACTATACATAAGACATAAGTTATAAAATTATATATTATAATATAATTTTGACTATTGAAAGTAAAAAAAAAAAATTTGCTAATACGTATGTTTAATGTAGAATTTTTATTTTTATTCTATAAAATTTAGTTGAACACACATATTATGGTGGAGAAAAATTAGTTTTGTAAAGCATTACCCACACACTTGTTAAGTTGTTGAACCTAATACGTATTTTCTCACTCTCTCAATCTCTGTCTCCTCTCTTTGACCACGTGAATCATAGCAAATCTGGGTTCAGCAGAACCAATCTTATATGGTCAGCTTTAATATCAGACATAATTGACTTATTATCAAATTTAAAGTTAAGAACATTTTCTGCAGAGGTGCATCATGGTTGTTCTACGATAATTCAATTTTTCTGACATATATGATCATTTTTAAACTGCAATATCCTACATACCTGCTCACAACTTCCGCATGAAAATGTACACATCGTAAGAGCGCGCGAAAGCACAGTTATTGATCTCAAATGTAAGTTTGATAATGGGTCAATTCGTTCTAATATTAAAACCTAACAAAACACAAGATTGGTTCTTCCATTTAGAAAATATTATTGTTATGTTTCACGCGATTATGGGTTGAGGTCTGCAGAGTTGGAAAGCAAATAGTGCTGACAATCCATCCGGTATACTCAATATATTGACATTTAATTGAAATGAGTATAGGTACTTACATTTTATTTTTATTTTAGATTTGAATGCGTCTATTTGACTGCAGTCAACACGCAGTGACGCTGAATGCTAATAATTGTGTTAAGGCTGACTTGTGGACGGTGGAGTTTGTAAATCCTATACCTATATGTGAATAGGTAACAAATTATTCGTACGTGCAGTAACCAGAATACTAGTATTGGTATAACATAGACTGGTATATATAGGCGTATTGCAACAATAAAGTGCAACTATAATTTAAAAAAAATTTACCATTGCGTTATTCTAAAAAGAAACTCGTATAAATAGTTTATTCGAGACTACCCATACAGCACAATATTGTACACTATTTTGTGAGGTCACCGCCGCCGTGACATCACCATATTATTATAACAATGCAGGATTCAGTGCATCGTTTGTATTTGTTGTCGTTGAAGATGATGATATCGACTTTCGCTTTTATATACGCTTATATAATATATATATTTAGGTCTTTGTTGGATAGTGCTGTGTTATATGTGGAAACAGATTTCTCAATTGAATTAGAGAGAGGGGGCAGTGTGGTGGGGTTCGTCGAGGGGAGGGATAAAGGTACATTTGGTCGAAAAACTGTCCATTTCATAAGTCGACAGTAGCCATGGTAACGGTCCGCACAGATTCTTATCGAATCAATTTCGGAATTCAAAAGGACTTACACCCTCACCTCCACCCGACCATTGATGCTCGGACACACGCGCGCGCCATTTATACCCTTGTAATACACCGTGCAACATTTTTATTCGCCGCTTTTTACCCCTTGGCACATATATATATATAAAAATATCTACACAAGTACAAACTCCCAGTCCTCACACAAAGTATTATTTTTATAGATTTATATTTATTTTTATATGATCGATCGTTTACACCGTGTAGTTTTATCGAAAGCTCCGAAAAAAAATAACGAAACCTATTTTGTTCTCTCTGCAAAACGATTCGATTCCATAGGCGGATAGCAAACACCATCGACCGTTAATTGTACATCTACTCGACCTTAAATTATTAATTATCGTTGTGTCGTATAGGTAGGCGTACGTGAAACTATAGGTATATATATATATATTTAATTTGTGTGCCGAAAGACTTTTCATTTAGTCGTTATTACCATCGTACGTTTATTTTTATTCTATAAACTTTTCGTTCCGTACGCAGAGTTTACTAATTATATACATATGATTAATTTAGGTCGTTTGTACAACAGAACCCTCCTAGAGACGCTAAAAAAGCACCGCAAAGTTAATCTGCAGATGAAAAGTTTTGTTTTAGCCTTTTATTCGTGAAAACGAGTTGAAAACAAGCAACTCGTCATTCCATACAGAATGTAATTAGACACCGAATTTAAACATAAAGCTATAAAGCTGCTATGCATTAATTTTAAAATTGAACAAATACATTTTGTTTTTAAGTGTTCAAAATAAACTACATTTCAAAATGATTAACTCTTGAACTTACAATGACATTATTACCGCAATTTATCATTATTTTCAACATACCTATACTTGATATGTATTTTATTTTATTTCATAGTTTTAATATTTTTCAAATCATAAAAGTTTTCAAAATGGTAATGCATTTAAAGAATAATTTGAAGAGCATAACTATAAGTAGGAAGGCATAGAATCGTATAAAGTCTTTAAATATTGTATGCATTATCTTTAAACAGATGGATACTTTGTTCAATTACTTACGATGAAAATTAATATAATGTACGCCGTACCCAATATATACTCGAAATTAAACAACAATCCATTTTTAAAATGTAATAAAATAAATAAAGTCGCACGCATTATTAGGATATACTGTTTCTACGTCGGAATGGTAATTCTAATGTTTTTTTTGAACACATATTACTAATAATTTATTTTGTCCAGGAGGTACCTGTGGTATTTTATCGTGTTTCTGCAGAGGTACATCTAATGACTATATTCATATCGAAAACGGCAATTTAAATGATATATACATGACGTTACATTACATGCATATGACGCGGTATATGCGGTATTGTATCGGTATTGTATTATTGCAGTAGTTATTGCGAAAAGATATTTTTCGGTGACTTGGTATTTTAAAACGCATATAAATTTTATGTGACACAATTGTTTTCTTTTGCAAGATAAAATTACGAGATGCACCATCCGCATTGCTCGTCCGCTCCCACAACCCCCCCCCCCCCCCGGAACGCAATACCCGGTAATATATCAACCGAGGACCGCAAATATTTATTAACGGATGTAATCATTTTTCTTAAGGGTTTTATTATATTGTGAATCCTGATGCCGGCCATAACGCGTACCATAATAATATAATACCATAATATTATATATACATGCAGTACATAATATACAAACCCCGGATATTATATTATACAACAGTCTAATACAGCGTGTACGTAATTTTATATTTATACAGTGCGGTTCCCGAGTCAGAAGAGTTGTATATGTGCGTGCCACAATGGCATTACACAAAGGTTCCAGGTGTCTTCTATGTGCCATTCTGGGGACGCGTTGGCTCTCATATCCGGCTCCATAATGGTTCCAAATTATTTACAATGGGTTTTTATTATTATTTATTTATTTATTTTTTTTAAACAGCCGCTGATATTGGTCCGAGAGAATAGCTGCGTAGTAAAAAATAATGGCATGTATTCTTTCATCGAATCGCCTCGGGTATGACAGCATTAAGGAAGGAAAATGGTGATCACACCGGCATGGCAACATCAGGCCACGAGTTACCATAAACATTTTAAAAGTCTGCCATACTTTAAAGTTCAGCGTTTTGCATCTGAAATGAGCCTCTTCAACTTTTAATAGAGTGTTCACGTTTCGGGGGGGTGATCTTTTAGCAAGTTTTCAACGACAGTAGTGATTTTTCTTCGGAAACAACAAAGAGATATTTAATGTTTCGCTATACGTTGTATTTAGTATTTGTTTTATATTACGAAACAATAATAATAATAATAATAATACGTAAAAGAAATCGTATTGAATATTTCAATATTTTTTTTATTTTTTATCTTTGGTACAATACTTATATTTCAATCGGCAAATATCGATTTAATCCGCTGAACTATCGAGTCCGACGAAACACTATATTATTTTATTATAAGTTATAACTAGATTTTTATAGGACCAGCCTCGGAATCTGGGCCACCATGGCTTACCATTATTATTTCCGTTCATTACGGTTTTTACAATATGTCTTGTGGACAACTTGATTTCAAAAATATAATATTGATATGCGCGTCTTCGGCTGGATATAACCATCAAACTTTTGCTCAACAAACACGTACATTTCAGGTAGGTACCTATAACTACCTACCCATGTCTACCTACCCAATCATATATTATATGTTTAAGAGGAAAATATATTATTGTCTATATGCTATATATAGTGGTTTATGTGATTTTATCCTCTATTTTATACAAGGGCTTTGGGCTTTCATTTAATACAAAAACACACAACTTTAGCACGGGAATTAGTAAGGGATGGTAATCATTTTAGCACGCCGTGTCCTGTAGTTTTCGAATCCAACCTGACCTGACCTGGAATTAATTTTAATTTCGCATTTTCCAAGCACAATTAATGAACGTCTAGCAAGCAATCTCCTTCATCCTAATCTACGGGTCATTCCAATTACAGCCGTTGATCCTCCGGGTAATGGGTTTTCCAACCAGAGACCATTTGTAAACAAAATTACTCATATAATTTCAAAATCTGTTAGCATCTCTAAATGAGTTACCGGTGGTTGAGCGGGATATTTCGGTTTTAATAATTCATAAACCTGAGCACCGCCGGCACTCGCACACACATGCATAGAGCATTCCACTACACTTTAATGGTCTCAAAATCTCTTCATATAATCTGGTAACGTTCCAAAAATACGTGCAGTTTTATGGAAAAATATAAATAATTTATATATACATACATAGGTATACTTCAATATATTATAAATTATATTGATATTGTTTTTTTATATATATTTTTTGTTTACCAGTCGATCGAGGGTTCAATCACGATTCAATTTGTAGTTTTAATTTATATTCATAGAAGCTAACGACGACAAGGGATTAGTGATGGCGGGGGATGAAAAAAAGTGGCTTCGAATTACATTAATTGAATTGTAAAACAATATTTTTTGTGAATAAAAACGACGAAATAATGAAAAATTGAAATTACGGATCATTGGAATTGCATCCGGCTTTTTTGCGAGGGATTTTGAATAGTAATCATAACAAACAGAGTAAAAAAAAATATATATAAAAAAAACTTTATTATAATTTGTCATAGCAAAAGCTATATATTTTGTAAAGTATATATTATAGGAATTGAGGACAAAGCTTTCAGTTTGTTTATAATTTATCCATTTAGGTTCCGCGTAAATTATAACCGAATAAAACTACATTATTTACTTAATAGAACCCTTGCCTATAATTAGGATTTATTTGACTTTAGTTTTCGTTTTAAAAATTATGGCATTTTTCGCTACGTCTATTATCGTTATTATCAAAATATTTTTATTAGAATATATAAATACTAAAAAATATTATTTATTCTTTATAGGTAGGTATATAGATGAAAAAATATGGCACTGCAGTTGTGATAAAGATTTTACAACAATTTTACCACTTGCGGAGATAAGTTGCATTTTCGAGATTTTTATTTTATTAAGTTGCAGATAATACACACTTATAATAATACTTAAGTAAATTAATAATTTATTGTTGTATGAAAAAAAATTAGGAAAATCGATATAGGTAACTATAATTGAATTGATATAGATATATTATTTATATTTTGAATTCAAAAATCGTTTTATTATTTGTGTAATTTCACAAATTATGAGGCAACATTATTTTAGAAAATAATTTTCTTCTACCGTGATTCGCTATTTAGATAATACGATTTATCATTTTTGATATTAAGACTTTATTTTTTAATACAACTCGTATCAAATATCAATACGTATTTATTCTTTTTATAAAATAAATATTAACAAAAATAATTATACACATATTATATTCGTTGTACTACCACCATAATCGTCCTTTTATAACTGACTATCGAAAAGGATTATTATTAATTCAACATATAATTTGAAAGTATTTATTTATCATTTTCTTTTTACAAGCACTTAAACTTTTAAACAGTTATAATGCTTTACGCCTTTACTTTAATCGTCAGATGAATATGAAGACTTCACTCTAATTCTCCTATCAAACTTTTTATTCAGAGTTATCTGTTGTCTCAGTCTTACAAGTGCGTAAACATTTTTTTTAACAAGTTATATGCGTATATAATATAGCGTAAATTTAAAATGCTCATAACTCACTTAAATATTGAGTTATCGTAAGAAAAACCTAAATACAAACACAGATTATGTTCTTACCGTCAAGTTTTACAATAGGTCACTCTAATTTTTGAACCAACGGAGTTAAACGTGATCTGCTGAGCGTAAATTTGCTACGTTACGCACTTGTAAGACGGAGACAGCAAATATCTGTGTTTAGCGTCCTCTTCAGAAGAAAATATTCGTTTCAAAAATTATTTCTGGTAATTTATACGAAATATGTTTACAATATATATTTATACAAAAACTTAACATAATACTATACACCTAATAATTGCAAAAATTGATTAACAGTTTGTCTGGGCAATTTTATACTTGTATAAATCACTTAAACGTTAAAGCTTCAATTAGTTAAAATTTGATTTTGACTCTAATAACGCATACTAGTCTCAACAGTACCCAAATTGAGTGGTGCGCAGCGGGATAGTGTGTGGAGCTTCTCTACTGTTTTTTTACATGCCCCAACTATTATTATTTTATTTTTTACTGAAAAGGATGGGGACGGCAACGGCACAACCTAATGCCCGAATTCATTTGTCATCAAAATAGGATTTAAATCGTTGTTAATGACACTGTCAATACATTGATTCAAAATCTAATCAATTTTATGACTTTTTTTAAATTTTTGATTTTAATTTAGACCAGTTAGTTTATTAATTATTTGATGACACTTCTGTACGGCTATTCTTCCTGTGTATATATATAGTCACACGGGTTGCGGCGGTTCATTCCGTCCGTCCAATGATCACTCTCTCTCACACACCAAATGCAATAATAACTTTAGGTACTCGTGTAGTATGTTACCTACCGGAAAATATGACAGACCTACTCTTTTATATTTTTATATGACTTTATTACGGAAAAGTATCTGTGACTTGAGTAATTAATATAAACCACATAATATTATAACGGCTATACAATACTATAATGGCTAAAATGTAATATTTTACTAGTAAACTAAATGTAATATTCAAATATTTATAGGTCAACATAAATCCATATGTATATATTACATGAATTATATTTTAATTCATATTATATATAAACTATAAAATATGTAGTATTTTAAAAAAAGTGGTTTTATCGGGGATAGTGGGTCCCACGGGTCTGTACAGTTCATTAATTTTGTGCTTGGAACGTAGTTTTTAAATCTTTGAAATGTAGAGCTTCACTACTTAATTTTTTCCAATTCGAACACTGAGTACGTGTATGTGCGTGAAAAAGCAAATATTAAGCTTATACTATACTAGATTTAAACAAAACTCAAGAGCAGTAGTTAAAAATGTATCGCAGTATTAGTTTATACTTTTATAGTTTTAGGTTTAATGTAATAATAGTTTGTATACAGTCAAACTTCAAACTGTAACAATTTGATTAAACTACATAAAATTAAATGCAAAACTGTTTATTTTATTACGAGGATTAACTATAATAACGAATATACTATTTATATTATGGTATTTACTTTGTATAGTGTGTATATATACCGTATATTATACATTTATACGAAGAAATTTGAAAATGTTTTCGAAACTAATAAGTTATATACATTTTCATGGAATCGCTTTTATTGTTTTTCATCTAAAAAAAAAATTAGGGTATATAGACATATTATTATATTATAGTATACGATAAATACCAGTACGTCTTGCACTGGACCTACCTGGATGTTTTATATTCTAGTTAGGGTTAGTGGGAAATCGGTGCAATAATAATATCGTACAGATAGGTATGTTTAAACAGGTGTGTGATAATAGTCTGAGCAGCAATGCATACAGTCGTGTTATTCAGTACGCACAAAATCATCGGCGTATGATAACAATATATTATATTATGTACATGCACCGACGGTTTCGAATGGTATTTTTGTACGACCTCCGAAAATCGCGGTCGTATGTTCACCTGCAGCATATTATCACGTTATGGGCAGGTCCGCGTCGGACCTAAAAGTCAAGTGTGCGTGCGTATACACTGTACACATATACGGCACTCAATAATCCGATTAAAGGTCCCGCCGACGACGAGTCGCGTATCCTTTTGCAGTCAGAAAAGAAGTGAAAAAAAAATAATAATAATAATACTATATATTCCATATAATGTGTATAATGCTGTATGATATACGTGTATAATAATATAATGTGCGCCTATAACAATCTATATATAGTGCCTACACCGCAGCGATTTATTCACGGCGGGAACGACTACCTTTGCATTATACGGTTCACATGTATTATTATCATTATTACATTGTATGTATTTTAATGGGGTGCGGGAGTGTAGAAATCCGTGCGTGGAGTCGTGCTGGGGGGCTTCATTCATCTCGGTTTCCGGCTTATGAATGAAAAAAAAATTATATATATATATATATGCGTGTGTATAATGTCTTCAATACAGGTGAGAAAAACCGACAGTAGCACCTCCGGAGCATCATTAATTTCGTATTTATTCGACTCTCTCGTCCGACGTACGGTCTGGAATTATTATTGTTATTACCATAACGGTCGATAAAAAAAAAAAAAAAATGAAATAAAAATATTTTATTTGTATTATAAGGAGAAGAGTAAATAGTCAAGTCATTAGATGGCCATTGAGGCGAAAATCACACTCTCGTAATAATGTGAGAGAAATAATGATGCAGCGCTGGAATTTTGCTTTTTTATTAAATTATTATGCTATTACAGAAATATATCAATCCGCCTATTATGCTATAATATATTTATTGTAAAACACGAAACGACAATTAATGGTTATTTTTGCTATGATGACGAACAGTTATAGACATTCTGAAGTTTAAAAAACTACAAATTGTTCATAACTTTTACTCATAGTATTTAACTCCACAGTATATTTTATAGACACATAAATTCGCCGTATCTGATACTTGTCTTATGTTTCCCAGAAACGAACACGTTGTAGACAAGTACTCACTTGCAGCAGTTGCTACTGGCCATTATAATTTATTAATGGATTTAAGATTTAAATCTTATTAATTATGCTGTTGATTGAATAACAATATATTTTTATCACAACTGTACTTAAGATACAGACTATAATATAGGAATAATTGGGAGCTAGTAAAATGTGTATGGGCATTACAAGCCGAGAATTCTTTTCATAATTTTTATATTCATATCAAGTAATGTCACTTCTTTCTTTCTTCAACTGTATAAGTAACACTTTTTATTGTGTAGTATATTATATTGTAGCCTATATGCTCGAAAACATTTTCTTATACTTCCCGTTTATTATTTTATCACAGTTGAAATTTAAAACAATTATTATTACATTTGTATACCATATAATCAGTACACCCTGCAATGGCCGCAATAATAACATAATGGTTATTATGTAGCAATAAAAAAATAGTGACACGTGGATTAACTATTCCTTTCATAAATTTAGATTTTTCATCTCGTACCTGTACCGACGATACAAAACAGAAAAAACAGGTATAATATGTTTAGTGTTTATAATATACATAAAATTACGGTCACTCTCGTCTAGTTTCCGATTTGTTATTATATCGGATTAATAGGCTATCGCCACGTGTATACCAACGCAAAAATTTCTATATGACGTGTACGTTTCGCAGTCGAACTATACCCGGGTACATACGTCTACGCGTAATGGTCGTGGAGTTTGGAACCGCGTGTGTCTCGCAACGGAGAGACTTCATTCACGGGTTTCGCCGAATAAAGGTATACAATAATATACATCATACATAACGATACAAGGGGATTGGATTTAACGGAAAGAAAATCGGATCAATTTCGATACACCTGCAGCAGCGGCAGCGGGGCAGACAATCCGGTGCCGGTAAGTCTGCGCTGAATGAGGTCTCGGCATTCCCATTGTACCGCGTCCCTCTATTCACCGCGTTCGTCGTAAATTTAATGCGTACGCGTCGTAGTATATGCTATTGTTATATATATATATATACAGTGTGTCTTTCATAAAAACGACATTGGAGAGTTATAAAAACCCGCCGGGTGGTATATGACTCCGAGCGGCGGCGGCGGCGGCGGATATGATCTGAATTCCGTAGCGAAATATAATAATAATTGTAAAAACTGCGCGGACACCAGGGTTTGACCCCCCCCCCCCACTTCCCCCCGGACGACCATAAATGGCCGGTATCCCGTCAACGTAATCTCGTTTAAAATGAAATAACTAACGCATATTTATATTGTATACATCATGCACGCTACAGCTCTGTATATATATATATATATATGATTGTAATAGTGTACCTATAACTGCTATATAATATACGACCATATTGTGATTTTGGTCAATCGAGTCGGAACTTTGGACCGCACTGTGCAGGTCATTATCGTCATAATCGTATAAAATTAATCGATTTTTCCTCGGCAAAATCGATAACGCGTCAGCTCATTCACGCAGTTCTATGACAATATTTTAAACGCACATAATATCATATTATATATGAGTATAACAATAATAATATTATTTTTGCTGGCGATCTCCAAAAAGAATAACACAGCGTGATATACTAACGCTTACGTTAAAGGTTCTCACATTGTATAAGAGTTTTACTGTTTTCATGTTATTTAATATTTTTACTTATATTTCTGCAATAAATCTCTAAACACCATTATTTCTCAAAAATATCGTAGGCACCTACTTCAACTCGGAAACAAACAGTTTAGAGTGTAATATTTTGTTCAACGTATTCAGATATATACATGGATACTATAGACACAAATCCGATTTTGAATTTTGATCACCATCGTTTGCTGGCCAGTGACAGTATGTCGATGTACCCTGCAATAATAATAAAGAGGGAAGGAGTGGCCGAGCGGACTAAGGCGTCGGTTGTGACGCACACCGGCGCTGGTTCAATCCTCGGTCCACGGGCGGCATTTTTCTTCGGACAAGTCACGGTGTCACCCCTATACGGGTGTCCACTTGAAAATCTGCCAAAACTACACACACGTGTTAACACCTACTGTTCCCTCCCCCACAGTTTAAAAAAACCCACCCAATGGCCCAAGTTGCCGCGAGCTAACTAATAAAAAAAAAATAATAATAATTAACACCAAACAAAAACTATAAACTCAACCGAATCGACACTAAATTGACCCGACGGTTTAATTGTACGACACGGCGTCAACATAATAATAATAGGTATAGGTATTATAAATATGTATAGATAATTTACCAATTACGTACTAATTTGAATATACGACGTAGGCATACCTAACCGACAAAGTTTTGCTAATTGTTGAAGCAATACCCATAAACGTTTTTAATGGGGGGGGGGGGACAGAATTTATTTATTTATTTCCATTGTTCAAACGGTATGCCATTTTTATGCGTTTAATCTTAAAACGTAATTAATTAAAACCTATGGGAAAAAATATTATTATGTGCATATATTTGTGCATAGAACGTGAATATAATATGGTAATATAATGTAGCTGCGCATTGCTGCAGTACTTCGTTTAATAATAATATTTGGTTGAGCTGATATAAATATATATATAGTTATGTACGAAATTACGAAATAACACACTCTGCAGCAGCAGCAGCCAACAGTATACACACACGCGCGGGCATTAAATTTTACTTCCGCGAGGAATTATACTTGAAAAACACGGGACGAACAGTAGACAACTGTTTGCGGTGTAAGTGTGTTTGAAAACTTTCGGCGAAAACTCAAGAAAGTTCATATACGACCACAGGATAGTGGAGAGGAGGAAAACGAGGGACCCGAAACTCTCTCCGAGGCGTTCTGTCCGCAACGAAAAATATATGCACTATTTATATATATATATATATATAGATTATATACACAACAGCTAGTGTACACGCACTACCACCCATCGCCTGCACTCTCGTATATATATATATAATGCGTATCCTCCTCTCGACTATTATTGATGTTTTAAGAATCGCTTAAGGCGAACCGAACGCATATTATTGTTTTACAAATATCCGATCATACACCGCGGAGGATGCGCCGTATATATAATGATATTACATGGGGAGGTTTTTTCTCTTCCGCCTCGCCGCCACTGCCGCCACCGTCGCCACGGCAATAAACTGCAAACATTTTCTAAATCTCTTTCCGCCGTTCAGCGGTGGTGGGTGGATACGCGGGGACGGGGGTGGTTACACCGCGACGCTGGAACGCGGACCGGAAGGGGCGAGGAGAAAACCACCGGAAACTCGCTGAAGGGATGAGGGGGGAAGTGGGCGGGGGGGGGGGGGGGGGAGGGCGCGAACGACAGTCGCGAGCGTATATAATATAAGGTTGTTTTTCACGCGCGGTGTGAAAACCGAGGACGCTTTTTAAAATGGAGTCATTTATCTCTCCACAGACGTCCCGATAACGACCCAACAACAACCCGACGCCATCTTGGCACTACTATAAGTTCATATACATATCAACCGTAATACGATACTGATATCGGATTATGCCGCGGCGAAAAGTTTTTCGGGACAGTTTAGAGGAGACGCGCGAGAGCGGTGGTTGGCGGGTGGGCGGGTGGGTGTACGCCACGACGGCGGTGCCGCAGACGGGAAGTAAGTGCGTAAAGAAACGGAACAAGGAGCTTTTCAGGCAATAAGATTGTATGTGCGGATAAGTGGCTGGAACATTTGTGACGTGATAAAGTTTTCCCGCGAGGTTCGATTTAGTGATTCCCCCTCGAATATATTAGTATATAGGTATTATTATTATTATTATTATACATATTATATGCACAATACAGATGTGTAGCTTAACGCGTTCGAGGCAATACGTATGATGGTTTATCGTATATAGGTGTCGTCCATCAATTGGTCGTGCGCATTTCTAGGCCTTTAGGGGTATTTACTATTTAGTATTATTATTATAATATTGATGAAAAAAAAACCGTCAAGCGTAACAAAATTATCGTATAAAGCGCGGATTTTGTAAAACTCTGAGTTATTAATGAAGAGGAATCTTTTGGTTTTCTGATAAACTTTTGATTTTAATATTATATTATATTAAACCGGTTTAATTTTAATATGTTAGAAATGTGTAATAAATTGTTACCACCATCATTATGCTCCGTGTGCAATAATTGCGGGACGCGTTATGAAGTGTATGCGGGCGTATTCATTGCGAAAATAAAAAAGTCGCAATGATATTTTATAAATTCGAATAGAGAAATCTACTGAAACGTAATTATTATTGTCATTCGTATAAAAACACCAAATCGATTGAACTGCAGTTACAAAATATGATTTATATAATTCCATGTTCCATCGCCGATAATAATAATCATACATTTTCGTACATGAGGATTTAAAAATAAATAAAACTCAATTGTCCGTGAACCATTATAACTGCAGTGTGTCGTAATATTACTATTATATCATATAGTTCGTAC
The DNA here is from genome assembly GCA_008086715.1 of Sitobion miscanthi. Lineage (NCBI taxonomy): Eukaryota > Metazoa > Arthropoda > Insecta > Hemiptera > Aphididae > Sitobion > Sitobion miscanthi. Next base: position 7,933,853 of record CM017800.1, on the reverse strand, counting down.
ACATATACCGTCATGACGTATACACGAACGTCGCGTATAGAATAAGAAATATGTATGAATGGACAATAAATTGCTATTATCTATTTCGCAGAATCGGAAGTACGCGACTTATTATTAAAACAAGACAGCCCGGTGGCTTAGCCCGAGGCAAAATAATCCTGCAGCGGGCCTTTAGTCTTACAAATTTAGGGCAGTGGATGTGGGGAACATACGTCCACGAAATTTTTCTCCGGATATAGGTACGTACGCGAAGACTTTTTTTTTGTAATCTATAAAATATGAGGACGCGTCTGCCATTAATCGTTATTCTAAAAATTAAAATTTATTATATTTTAAAGCGATTTAATTCTGCAAGAATGTCTTTTTTTTTTTTAATTTTGTAATAACATCAGTGATCTGTCCGGCCTGTGGCTTATTGCCTGCCCTGCGCTTGCAGATGGGGTGCTATCCGCAAGTGCCGCACCCACATCGCGTCCCATCTACGTAATTTAATAACGACAATATTGATAATATTAAATCGAAGAATAGGTCTCATTATATAGCATATTACACTCTCGTCGTGCTGAACAGTTATATCATTATGGTAACACGCGGCGGCGGCGAGACAGTCGATCCGGACCGACATTATAATAATATCCATTATAACACTGTTTATGCGCGCATAATAATATCATACCGGCCATTATTATTATTATTATTATTATTATTTTTTTACGGCACGTATCATGCGTTACGTCGTCGTCGGCGACGGTTGTCGTTAGTGTTTTGACGGCCGTCGTCGTCGTCGTCGTTTTAAAGGGCCGTTAAAACCGTTTAATGTGTCCAATGTTTTTACAACACCGAATGGCCGCCGCCCGCACGCATATGCCTAGGTGTATAACGTGTGCGCAGGTAAAGTGCACATATATCGTATTATAATCTTGCATTCCACTTGCATGTATACGTATATATACTACGATATAATAAACACACACACACACACGCGTATACAGCGATAAAAATCGGAGAAACGCGCGTTTTAGGTCACAGACAGCTTGGCACCTATTATATACCATGTGCAGTGCGTGTACACATATATATATATTTATATAATATTATAATCGTAAACCCGTATTATTATAATACACGACACACTGCGCGCGAACCCGGACCAGAGACGTCGCCGGGTCTAGGGCGCGGACACCCCCGGGGCAGGGGTTAACTGCATCGGAGACGGACGCAGTGTATGATATTATAATAGATCGAAAAATATAATACGATGCGTAACGCACTACTATATACTATTTCGTCATGTCGAATATCGTAATAATAATAATAATATTGTATATTAATAATGCCCGCGATATTTGGTTCGGCGGCGGCGGCGGCGGTGTGATCTTTATAATTTTTCGTCGTGTCACCTGCGCGAGCGGCAATGCAACTGTGTGATATAATATAAATGCACACCGCTCCGGTGTATATACCTACCCGTAATAATATAATATGTACATAATATATTACCTGTACGCATAATAATATAATTCGTTATAATAATAATATTATATGGGTACTTGCACCCCGCGGCGGACATTCAATCGGGTTCACTTCCTCCGGGCTCGTTTGTCCGTGAAATTCCTACACGCCCACAACAAAATTCGAGTCCAGGGGTCCCTGCGGGCGAGGTGGATGGATACCCGTACGGGTACGTATTATGTGCGTGCGTGTATTATGATAATGTATATATTATATTGAGATGTTTTTTTTTCTTTTCCCGAAAAGAACCGAAAGCCGAGAAAAATTTGTAAAAAAAGAGCCGTATTCATATATATATATATATATGTTACGTATTATAAACTTCTTTCGTTTCCCTCCCCGACGTAATTTATTAAAGAGGGTATTAAGCCGGAACGGAGGCGACATGTGCGTTTGACGGCCGCGAATTCTCCGATAATCCAATCAATGACTAATAGTGCGTTTAATTTCCGACAACACGATGTAATTGTCGACACCGCTCGTCGGATATAATATATAATATACAGTCGGCGATCGCTGCGCAGTGTTTAATTGAAAACGGCACACACACTATGAGTTTGCTGCTGAACGGTGTCAATCAAACGCGCGGCCGGTTCGATGTACCGTAATATTATATAATAATATATAATACGACTGACAAGCCGGGCCAAATGGCGTTATGATAACGTAATAAACTGCAGCGGCGCGGACCGACGAGTCGTTTTTGCGCAAAATCGCCCGAGCTCGTGCACTGCCGATTCCGCAGACATATCATCATGACGTACAACAACGATAATATTTATAATCTATGCATAATAATACATACACAGTTCCTGTGATAATGCGTAATGTCGTATTGTGAACGTAGTCGTTAACTGCGACCGATACGATAGTCGGCAGTACACCGACCACCGACTGCAGGCCGTGATTTCAGTCGCAAGCAGTCGCACATAATTGTGTTATACGCGTATTCCGTAGTGGCTGCTGTCCGAGACCCGCGCACACGACTTTGTCGCACTCCGACTGTATACAGATAATAATAATAATATAATATCGCATAATATTCGCATAACAGCCATCACAGTCAGTCCTCGTGTGTATTGCATACATTATGTTCGGGCACGGCGCTAAGGGGTGGCGTGGAGGACCGCTTTAGCCCCCTCTAAAAATGGCCCGGCCCCACATCGCCGGTTCGCCGATTGAAAAATGTAGCCGCGGAACGTATCACATGTTGTTTTATAAAAGTTTGATTGACCGCGTCGATCATTATTCTTAAACAACGATAATCCTTTTTTTACAATTCCAATAAAATATGTTTTGTGATTTTCAAAAAAAAAAAAATAAAAATATTTTATTGATTATCTATTATTCCAGTTATTATAAATAATATAAGCATTAATTACTGAATGAAAATAAAGATAGGTGCCCCAGATGGCCAAATCATTGCCTAAAATTTCAGTTAATCAAATTCATCTACTCAATGCTAAATACAATAATTTTAATTCATGTTTATGAAACAATAATTATAAAAGTAGCATAATCATTCAGTCATAAAGGTATATGTTATAAAAATAAAAATAAAATCGTCAAATGTGTACATCACTGTTAATGTATAGTCGTTTAATGTCTGTGTTAAAATATTTCCTTATTTTCATAAAGAAACGAAAATATTATTATTAATAAGTATTATTAAAACATTGTTGATTAGTCAAAATTTCATATATATTATCTGATGTTAGAACTTAAAATATAAAAACTACTGAGTGTTATGAAAAATTAAATGTGTGATACTATATAGCTATGTTATGTAAAAATAAATTAAATAATTTATCTGAATAATAATGACTGTAGTTTTTGAAAAACCCTAACCCGTATACAAAATTTGTCTGCTCCACTCAGCACCCCCCTAGAAAAAAGTTCTAGTGCCGTGCCTCTGTATGAATTTCGAGTTGTTCTTCAGCGGGGGACACACGCGGGGTTACTCTATATTATTATTATTAATATTATTATTTTATGATTTTTCACGCTCCCGTTTACTGCGATTTTTTTATTTACTCAGGCGCGAGAGAACTCATTTTTCTTATTCGTTTTTGTCGTCCGATTGCGGGTCACCGCGCAGACGAGACCTATATCGCTGCAAACTATATATTATTATACGAATCGCAGAGATAGTGCAGCCTATTAGACTGTTAAAATACAATTTGAATATCCTATGGTAGCTGTAGATAGTCGTGCACGTTATTGGCACACGTGGTTAGGAAAACTAAACTCTTTATTGTAACCGATGGTTTTAAGTTTGTAAGGATTATATCTAGAATTTCAAATTCAATTGAATATTTGCATACTTTTAATTTGTCAATTTATGTGGGCCAAATTTATATAATAACAGTTTAAGATATACCTATATATCTTATATAATTAATAAAAATAATGGTGAACAAAATCAACCATGATGAACAATAATGATTGCATTTTAACCTAACCTAACCTTTTTTATAGCAGCTGGTAACTATACATTTTTTCATTTTTCATTTTTAAATTGTATTTATTGTTTTTAATATCATCTTAATTTTTAGCGTTGAAAAATTCAATGGATATATGTGTATAATTATTGAAATTCATCAACTTTAAATTATAAATGGTATAAATTCTTTAGGTATAAACTTTTATCGTTGATTAATCATAATTTTTTTCCCAGTCCTGACTAACTATATTATAATATACTTATAAGCGATAACATGACCATCCCCAATATTACAAACATCTCTTGAAATCCTATTCTTGAGTTTATGGAAGTGGCCCTTTTTTAAAATAATCGACTGTGTATATCAGTTGTGTGTATGGATGTATGATCGTTGCCATTGTTTATTTAGTGATCATTTAAATTTGTTCAAATAATTATATTATATCGCTTTATATTATAGTATATTTGTATAAAAGCCAATTAATTATTATGTTGAACCCCCAAAAAAATATTTTCTAGTTAAGCAACTAAGGTATATTATAGTGATTTATTTTAAAATAAATTTTGGATAAAAATACATACAATTGATTGTTACAAAATACGTATATATATTTAAGGTGTAAAAGTGGATCCGAATTTTTCTCTTATACTAATGATTAGTGATTACATCCCTGTGTGCAAAATTTAGTTGTATAGCAATAACATAGTAGTCACACTGAGACATGTGCAGTTCGATATTTGAGCTCAGAGACGTCACTTAGATAACCCAGAGACGCTTAATGCCCAATCTTGTGAAGACAGTGCATGCGATGTCGCAAAATAACGGTTTATGTTACGTCACATTGTAACTTTCATGCGTTACCAGTTTAAGATACATGGGACTACACATTTTCATCCCACTGATATCGCATAAAGTACACATACAAAGTAAAATGTCTAGGAAAAAAAGCAAAAATTAATCACTAATAATCCATTTAAGACGGTTCCGACAGAGATTCGAACCTACAACCCCTACCTAACTGGACCTACGCCTAACCTATCGGGACACGCTACTGAGATGATTTACACGTGATAATATGGTGTATTTAAAATATTTTGATAATCACTTGTTCGTTACTTACATGGTAAGTAGGTATCTATACTAATCATTGCAAAATGCAAAATACTATTATAAATTATAATTACTTTTTTACATTTCTGCCTTAAATAATTATATAAAACAATTAAATTGCAATTTGTTTAGTTTAATATTAAGTAAGGGGCCTATACCCCCCTCTTTTTGACCATAATGATACTAATTAAAAAATTTTTACGGGTTTATAATATGGTTTATATAATAATATACGGTTCATAATATATAATATAATATATAGTATATAAATACTATAAAGTATTAAGCTATTCAAATGACTTATTATTAAGACATTAAGTAGATAGGAGGTACCAATCTAATATAATTGCTTAAAACTATATTTTAAACAAAAATACAAAGTAAATATTTTTAACTTGAAAACTTAGAAAATAAATTACCTACTAAACGATTGATAGAAACATAAAAAGTAAAACTTTTATTTAAATTTGATGTATATTTTAGTCTTAAAAATAACATAATATATAATAACAAGTAACATAAAATTAAATGTTCATACGCGGGAAAAATAGTACAAATAACTATATAGTTCAGATTATAGTATGAATAATATAATTATTATAACTATAAATATATTCTCCAGTAGATGAATATGTGATAACTATGAGATCTCACTATTTATTTATAGATTTCAAAAACCATTTTACCCATATGCATGTTTTACATGTCATAATTGTAACTTCTATGTAACATTACATTGTGATTTCTCGTACACCACTCAGCCGCGATGTTTTAGAGATATCACTATTTAATTTTATTTTACAAACATCCATGAGGCCGAACATAGATATTACAGCGTGTCGTCACATTAGAGACTTAAAACGAACATCTCATAGACTTCGACATCTTCTCTTTGCACACAGGGATAGAATTATAACTATGTGAAAAGTAAAAACAAATTCATTTACAAACATTACTCATTAATCATTATACTTATAAAAGCATTAAAAAAAAAAATTACACTCATATAATTGAATTACATTATCATTATTTTCACAAATTATTCTTAATTATTCGCACAATGTATATGTCAAAATAACTTTCAACAAAATATAACTTACTTAAGGAACTATGACTTATAATTTATTATAATTTTTGTAGACATTAATTATGTATACTTTGAACAAATTAAATTACATTTATACTTTAAGCATGTGAGCTAATAGGACATTTATTATTTTATGACACGGTCGCAATTTACATGCACAACCGACAAACTTTATTACACAAAATTCAAATCTAGTCGCAATATTACACTGTTGTGTTTGTTTCCAGAAAATACAATTAAGAACTCGAAAACTTTGGGTAATTTTGTTTCTGTTTGTTATTTTACGAGCATATTAGTGTGTTTAAATTTTAAACGTAGATTATTTTTAAATTAAACCGTGTACAACTGGATTTTATTTAACACCTTTATCTCTGCGATCGAAAATTAATTTTACTAATGTACTATGATTAATTCAACTGTCTTAACAATTATAATATAATATGCCCACATAATATTTATAATATCTACACAATAAATATAAATAGACATATATTATAATACTGAAAAATGCACAATAGGTGATCAGGATGTATCCTTGGTTATCGCTATGAAAAATATTTCATATACTTACAGAGTATGTATTATCTAAAAAAGTGGTTTCAAAGTCTACAAATATCGTATTGTAATTTGTAATGTTTGCACCCATAACAACATTTATAGCTAATTAGCTGACACCCTTTTCATATATATTTATAAATTTATAATATGTTATAGCATAAAAATTCTAAATGATAAAATTGACTGCACTTTTAAAGAATTTAATTTAGAATTAATTTGGTTCAAAATTTTGCTAAACATTTTTAGATAAGTTCATATTTTTATGACTTCAAAATGTTTTCTGAAACGAGTACTTTTTATTTTAACCAACTTTAATAATTTAATAAATATGTAGCAAAGCAAAGTACATAAAAGAAAAAAGTTCCAACAAGATATTTTGGAGCTTTCGACAGTTATCTGTCAAATATATAAATCATTATTTTTACAAAAATATTTAAATAATATAGTAAAGTGTGAGTTAAATAGATATACGTATTTTTTGTACCAGATATCTGTATACATAAATATATTATGAAACTAATACTTTTATTATTTATGAGTAGATAATATTATCATTATATAATTGGTACAGGTGGTATACTAGCTGACAGCTGTACTATATATATGGTGGGTGATCTGTGTAGCATGCTATTTCCCATCATATTTTACTTTAATAATGAATCTATTCAAATTATGATTTTTGGAATTTACGAGTAACCATATTTTGTTAAATTTTTTATATCATATTATCGTCTGTTGACGATAGACAAGTATGTATATTGTATCTATACTTACTCGTTAAAATTTCAATTATATACATATATTCATCAAAATATACCTACAACAAAAGCATTAACGACTGGCAGCAAAAAGGTTTGTTTTCATTAAAAAAAATTAGTATGGCCACTGGACATTTTGTAAAAGGTATAAAAATCTAAAATAATTGAAATCAAAGCCCTTAAGTATACTCAAAATTCAAAAAAATAAAGATTTGAATAAATTCAAATAACGAATCTGAACGGTGACGGTTCGTTTATTATTTGATTAGTGATATTCTGATATGGTAAGTTGCATTAATATTTTTAAAATACAAAATGTGCATGTAGTCGATTAAAATATACGTTATGGCAAAAAGTTCCTTACGAATAAATTATACTTTTGAAATTACAGCGAAATAACCAAAATCGTAATTTTTCATTTAAAATTTAAATATCTAATTTCGCCAGAAATTTAACTTAAAACAAAATTGTGCATATGTTTATGCTAAATTATACTACACTTTTAGAATCTAATATTGTATTGAACTATATCGGTTTAACTACAACCGGTTACAGCTATATGCTGAGGTTACATACGAATTGAAATATATAATAAATATAATAAGTAAAATAATAGAACATTAAAATTCACACATGAAATTACATTTTATTACACGACAGAACATCCTTTTCGTTATTGTAATACATACCGAACCCCGACTTCTAAAGTTTGTGGAATAATATTCTTCGAAAGCGCATTTTCACCGTGAGCGTAAATCAAATTATTTTGCACTACAATAAATTATAACACCCTATAGGTAAATGTATTATTTTTTGTTAATTGTTTGTATAGGTGATGTCATTGCGTGGTTATAGGCACAACAGCTGCAGCGATACAGGATAAGAATGTGTTATATCACTGGTGTCATTCATACGCATATCATGTATATTATTATAATAACGATGATAATTAATAGTCGAATTAAACGAGAACCGACACGTCGAGATAATACTCTCGTCTTCGGATAATAGTTATACATTTTCGACCAGTGACCGGGTTAAAACATCACACACATAAACCTGTAAGTCTAACCAATCGCTGCAGTGCGGCCACGTCTAGTTGCTGGGTGTACAAACCATGAGACGGAATCCAATAAAACATGCGTTTCATTCATTATTTTCCACAATATAATAATATAATATGCTATACAGACGAGACCCTTCATTCGGGCACGCATCATATTCCGACGACCGTGTCTCTCATTCGTGTCATTTACCTAATGATTTACAAACCGCGCGCACCTAACCTAACCTATATATTATATACCTAATATTTTATACCTGTGCTGCACATCATAATGTTACCGTCATCATTCCGGCTGGCGTGTGTGCGCGCCTAAACACAATATAATATAATATTATGTGTGTGCGTGCGTGCATATACACGATGTATAACGATATAAATATCTACGTTTGACTATACATATAGCACGTAATATGATATACGCATGCGCGCAACGGAATCGGGTAATAAATCCCGAACGCGCGTATATATTATTATATAATAAAAATAAAAAATTAAATAAGCCCGCCACCGCAGTGCGCATGTATGCGTACATATAGGAGGTATACAGATAAACGGTGTGTGCGTGGGTTCATTAAATCCTATTGAACAGTAATAAGAAATAAAAAAAAAAACGAAAAGTACACACAGCGTCGCGTGAATGGGAAAAGGGGTATAATTTGTGAATGAGTCCATTTACTACGGCGGCGGCGAGGTCTGTACATTCATAGGAGTTAATCGTTTATGTGCAGTGTAGTTTATATACCTATACAATAATAATAATAATAATAATAATAATAATAATGCGCGTACGCCTGCAAGGACGGTCGAGAAGACGCTTGGTCATAATAACCGAAAAAAAAAATGGGAGGAAAAAAAATACGTCTTTTGTCCCGTGTCGGGCGGCGGCGGCGAAATGGGTCTCATATAACGTATACATATATATATTTCTGGTGTGTTTTTTACTCGCCTTCTTTCCACCGATATAATATATCGGGGGCGCGTGTGTGCCAAGTCGGGTTGAAGTTTTTTAATTTCAATCGGAAACGGTCGCGCGATATGGCTGTGCGCTGTATGGCTGCAGCGACGGTTGTTTTCGCCGGTGTATATGTAATATTTCTGTCAAACTGCGCTCATATATATAATATGTGCTGTGCGCGATATTATGATTTAAACGTTTTAATCTCGGCGCAAGACAATTTTGCGCCAAAAACTCTAATATATACGCACTTCGTATTTATGTGTATATCCACAATCCACTTATAAATATATATATATACGTATCTAATAATATATGTGCCGTAGCGATGTGGTATACGTTGTATATATGTGCACACCAGCCCCGGCTAATGTGTGTAACGGTGACTATAAAGTATGTCGGTTCTAATAAAGACGAAAGTTTGTAAATACCGACCGAGATATAATTCAAATCGGGAACATTAGCGCGGGAGTTAAGTGGTCGGGCGCAGTGCGTAGGGGTTGGCAAGCGTTCAGCGAATCTTTGGTATGAACAGCAGTCAAAAGTCGTTCAGATATCCATTTCGAGGGTGGTGGTCAGATGGCCAGAAAGTTTTGTCCAAAAATAACGCACCGCCCGGGGAACTTTCCAAAGCCACCCTTACCTCGTCGGCGGCCGGGTGGACGGGACAAGGGGTTAATTTAGACAAATGTGAGGTCGAGGCGACTTTCTAGTTGTAACTCTTAAAACCCTTTCGACCGCACACCCTCTAAATTCAATAATGGCTTTTCTCTTGTTTTATCTTTCGGCTGTTAATCCCAAAGTTGTTTGTTTTTTCCTGCGCCCCTCGCCACGCCAACACACCGTCTCTTATCCACTATACGCGTATAGGTCACTTATATACGTCGTTGATTTCTGTTTGAAAAACAAACCGTTTTGCAGAAAATTAACATTTTGCGGGCAAAAAGATTTATTTAATACGGTCTACGTGCACCCATTTGTAAATTCAATTTAAACTAAGGTTCAATATCGTTATATGGGTAGGTCAAAACAGTTGCTAAAACTTAGTTAGCTTATGTAAGCTTATTTATACGTATAGTTACGATTTTATCATCAAACTATGTATCCAAAACCTTTTGTAATTATTTATTTAGTGCAAGAAAATGTACATTCATTTTTTCCGTGAACGAACATGTGAGGACATTTATTTACAGACTGAGCATTTGAAATTAAATTAAATGCTCTTTAGTAAATGAACGAATAGTAACATTATATGTATAAGCACTATAAGCAGTGAATATATATGCATTTCAATTTTTGATTTGTTAAAGTTTTACTTTTATAGTTATTTTTTCGATTAGGTACCTTATTTTAAAATAAAATAAAACTTCCAGTCTTACAATTGTTATTATCGTTTAATGTACTGTTTTGTCTAAAAAGCAATATTTTATAATTTGTTTTTTTTTTTTTGTTACTTATAATAAAAATGTTACAACAAGAGGCGTATAATTTAATTTTAATTGAAAGTTCTTTTAATAAATCGTAGCTTTTATTATCAAATTTAATGTCTGTAATATAAAACAGTTGTTCTAAGTATCAAAAATCTATTTATAATTAAAAAATAATTAGAATATTAAAAGGAAATATTTTATCTATGATATTTATTTTTAAATAATGTGATGTCTTGATTTCTTCGTTTTCGCTTTCTTCTTCATTCAGATATATTAATTGAAATCTTTTAGAATACTCATCGCTCACGTTTTTGTTTAGACGTAATAATTGCAATTGATAATATTTTCTTATTTACTACAAACAAATAACGCGTATAGATGATGGACAGCTTGTACACTGTATAAAGTGTCTACAAACTATATTAATTCAAAAGCTTATTGCTGCACTGTAAATATTTATGCAGTTAATACTTAGTACATTACGAATCAATTTTCCATCCGAAAAAAATAAGTAAATATTTTAACAATGATATTATGTAAATATTTTGATAATTTAAGCAACAACATCTAATACTTAATAAGGTCCTTTTAGTAATTCTGATTAGTTATTGTCGACAGTTCAATGAAGAATAACAGTTATTAGTTGGTGTTTATGACTAAATATAATACACACTATTCAATATTCAAATTTTAAACTGATATTATAATTTATATTATACTATAATTTTATCTTTTAAATGTTTTTGTATAACAATACACTGTGATGTCATAACTTATAATACCATTAGAATAGTAAAAATACATATATATATACACGCCTATATTATATATGTGTATACATTTAATAACGATAAATAAAAATGTCACAATCGAAAAGATAACAACATTGAACATTTAAAAAAAATTAAAACGAATCGCCAGCGATTATATAATATGTATAATAATATAACAACAATAATAATAGTATACGTATAATATTATAAATCACCGTACTAAAACATTTTACTAGCGAATTAGTCTAATGCATACGGTCCGATTGTATATCTCGTGCTGTCACATTATTCGAGTTTATTCAATTGCTCTCACCCGGTCAAATGTCGAGTTCCCCTCCCTCGAGTTCCTATTGTATTTCAAATAGATAAATTATGATGACTGCTGCTCGTATATGAAAACGCTCTAATCGATGCTCATCGACGTTATCGATAGACGACGATATACGAACGTTGTATTATATCATAACATAATACAATATATTTAATAAAATATAATATACATATATATATATATTTATAATACGACGCGAACAGCCAGGACTATTGTAAAACGGTGGTCTATGGGTCGGTGGAGCGAGGGAGGCATGGGCGTGCAACACGTATAATATTATTATTAATTCGGACAATAATAATAATAATGACTAAATATTCCGTCCCTCGCCCGACGAATATAATATTTTTCCATTTCGTCACGTTGCAATGTTCCCAAATGCAATACGATCGTTGCAGCAATAATGCACCACGACATAATATTATTATCGTATTACACCTTAATATGAATTACCGATGAGGTTTGCGCGCGTCATTAACGAGGAAATCTTGCGACACCGACCCGGCGATAACGACAGTTGTAGTATATTATTATTATTAAGCCGAGTACAATAATATTATACGATACATTGCTAAACTGTTCGGATTATATTATGTTATGTACAGGAGCTAACACGATATTTTTCGAAGCAAATCTTTCTATAGTCGCATTGAAATCCGTATATTATTATGGTACCCTCTCCGGTTTGCGCAACACATTTTATAGAAATACGATATTGATGGATATGTGCGTGGATATTATGCGTAAATAATAATATAATAAAATATATATTATTTGAGCACACCGATAATGGTATTGTCATACACGGGTGACATTGCGTTAGTATGCTATAGCATGACTTAAGATCTAAAAGATTTTCTGTGACTAATCTTGCTCCTCTTCGGTCTTAATTGATTGATTCAGTTGAATCTCTACAGATTAATATAAAGCCTTCGACAGCGTTATAACCGCATATAGTTTATTAGTTCATAAATTGCTACAACTTGGAGTGTCCAATCCCTTACTGGCTCGGTTCGGTTTCTATCTCACAGGGCGCATACAATGTGTTGAGATTCATAACTTTACAACGCGCTACAATTTGGGTATCTACAGGTGTCACCCAAGGTGGTCAATGTCCACCTCGGTTATTCAATGTTTTTATCGAGGACGTCATTCAATGTTTCCCGCGTCTTGTAATTCCTTTTTTTTGCAGACGACCTAAAATTATATTTTAAGCTTTCAAAGATATCTCCGGTTGAGAATTATTACAAAATACCTTAAATAACTTTTCTAAGTGCTGTACAATGATCCAGTAAGTAAGTAGTTCAATTTCATTCCATAGATCCCGTTTGGTTATTAATATTTCTTATAACATTAATTCCGTACCGCCCGCATCAGTATACCATAAATTTATGACTTACGTGTAATTTATTATTCTCTGAGCACATTGTAATCAATGATAACATAATTGTTTGTCATAAAGCTTTAAGCTTCAAAACACTTGGATTCTTAATACGTAAATCGTCGACAAATCGTTCCGTGTATGGGACCCTTAATGCCCATTTTACAGGTATAAATTCCTTAAATACACTTTATTTTTTACTTGTACGTTTGAGTATGCATCTCAAATTTACATTTATTGTACGATTAAGCAAAATTAACAGTAAATACATTATGGGCTCTTCGTTTCGATGTGTAGGTACCTACTGCTCAAATGCTGTGGCTAAAATCGTTTGTAGATAGACAAAGAGAATTCGACATCTCGTTTGACTACAAATTACTGCATGGTTAGTTGATTCTTCCGATTGGTTAACACGACTATATCCGTTTCTTCTTCTAACTCAAGGCACCAATCTAATTTTAATATTGAATTCTACTCAGCTAATATTGGCTTCGCGTGTACCCTTGATAGCGCTATGCGCTGTATTGATAATTTGTCTGATGTTGATTTGTTTTTAAATTTTTTAAATTTTATATTAAGGTAATTGTATATCTCTAAACCGTATTCTTTGTATTTTATATTTTTATCATATTGTACTTAAATTTTGCTTTACTCTGTTCTCCTAGCCTTTGAACATGTAGATAAATAAATAAATATTGTTTATTTATTGTTACACATTACATATCGGTGCACACCACACTCAACTCGTCGGCATTCATATCGGTATCATCGTTACGTAAATTGCGTGTCTCATTAATAACGGATCAATATACGTGCGCAAGAGGAAAACGACAGCAGTCGAAAATCTTATATTAACGCTCAAACTCATTTCTTATCGACACTGCAGAATATTTACCCATAGGTAATGCGAAATACATTGAATGGTTTTTACGTTTGCGATAATGGTATATATTGGTATAGTAGGTTTATGTTTTCCTTTTTATCGAAATGATTATGCGTATACATTTATACTTTAAAGTAACAAATATATTATGGTCATATATTTTATAATATGTACCTTTCATGTATAAAATATTAAACGAATTACAACGGCCAATGCGGTGTTTGGGTATTCACCTACTAAATAGATAGGAAAAATAAATAATAAGTAAGTAGGTAAATTGGTAGATACTATATATACAGGGTGATTCACTAAGCACGATCACCAATTTTTTTTTTAAATGATGTAGATATTCAAAATCTGTTTTTTGGAATTTTTAAATATAAGTACCTATTTAAAAACTATATTTTCAAATTATGGAGGCTATGGTGATTTGAACATTTTAGTTATAAGTATTAATCTATCGACATTAATAATTTGAAAAAATTACCCAAGTATAGTAAATACTAGTTCTAATATTACGTATATTTTATATTTTTGTAAAACCATTTTTAAGGACCTTAGTTCAAACACTTTAATAACTAATTAAGTACTCATTCGAATTTTGAATTAGATACACACAAATTTTCAAATAAATTATCCACTAAATAGTTTACAGTAAAAATAGGAGATTCTCGTTTGAAAAACAGAAGTTTGTATCGCAACAAATTTGTATGAGTCCAACGGAAGCGACTCTGTGGTGCATATGGACGTATGGAATAACCTATTATTTTAAAAATTAACAATAAATGTTTTAACTAATATGATAACATGAATATAGTAAATGATTACATAAATCCAAAGAGCCACTAAAAAGACTAATATCTACTAAACGAATTACAAAAAAAAAATAAATATTAATTATCTATTCTTGAACTATAAAAATATATGCAATAAAAAACAAAAATACAATTTTATCCCAGCCCATGACACTGGAAAAAATTAATTCAGAAGTGATAAACGGTGAAAGGGATAGTACAAAAAAATTCAATAGTTTGAAAAATAGTTTTTACTTTTTGAGTATATTCAAATATTCCAAAAATCAGAATTTGAAAAAATTGGGGGTCAGTGCTCAGCATGCTTTGTGAATCACCCTATATAATAATGTTTAACATTAGCGTTTAAAGTTTATAGGTATGGAATTAAGTAGGTACACTGATTATGTTACATATACCTGTGTGATCTATTGAGAATAAAAATGAAAAATAAACTAATCTTTGAATACAGAATACTTTCATAATGTCATTGAAAAACATAATTATTAAGTATAGGTAACAAGACAATAATAACTCATCTAGTCATCTCTCATCTATAACAACAAACATGGCAACATAATTTTATTTTTCTGTAAAAAAAATAATGCTTATATATGAACATAAATCATAATAGAGCATCTATATATAATATTCTGAATTCTGATGATAAAACTTCTTCTTAACTAATATTTAATAATATTCATACATAATAATATTAATCAAAAATACAATAATACATCCATGGCCTAATCCCAATCTCAACAGAAGAGAAAAAATAGTTATCAACCGCCTCCGGATAGGTCACACAAGGTTAACCCATAAGTTCATTATGGCCAAAGAAGAACCTCCCCAGTGCCCAACCTGCGGCGTCATCTTAACAGTTAAGCACTTAATAACTGAATGCTTTGAGCACGAAGAAGACGCAAAAAAATATAACATCGCATCTAATATAGACGCTGCTTTAGGCCCCATCCCAGAAGATATCAACAACATGATCGACTTCTTAAGGAAAACCGACCTGCTCAACCGAATCTAGACGATAACGGCATCGAAACACACCTTCACACGGTAGAACTACAAACAATGTGTTATATTTAAGTATATCTGTATTCACCTAAATGTATAAATATAATAAAAAGAAAAAACTAAAAACTAATGGCCTTTGCAGCCGATGTAATTTAAGACCAATAAAAAAAAAAAAATAATATATTATATTGGTACTAATTATTAAAAACTATATTAATTATTAATTTTAAGTACGAGAAATATTAACTATTTGTGTTAGACCAGAACCGTAGCTGATAATAAACTTTTGAGCTTTCAAAGTTAATCAGCTTACTCTGCGATTTATACATAGGTATATATACCCTCATTGGTGGTAAACACATCCGAGTTACTGTTGTCTAATAAAATGATTCGAAACACTAAATATGCGTATAGAGTGTAGCATGTTTTATTGTTTTATAGTACCTACTAAACTATAAAAAAATAACGCCGTATCCGTACAAGTCCCAGTGTCTAGTACTTGAATATACGTCATTCGGCACCACACGACCGTCGAACGAAAAAAATATTTCGCTTGGCGCGGTGTTATGAAATTATTTCGATACATATTTCGTAGTATAGGGACGATTTATTATTTTTAAATAATATTGACGAGCGACACGATATATTTTATGTGCGATGTACATGATCGTTAACAAGTGGTCATCGGCGGTTTAATTGAACGCGCGACTTGGGGTCTACGGATGTGGTCGCAGTATTCCGGAGAGTATACGCGCGAAATTTTAAGTCGACGGTGGCGATACAACAATAATGTACCGGATGTACTCATCCGGCCGGTAGTCGATATTGGCTTCCGGGCGTGCGACCGACTGTATAGTATATAGGACGAGAGAGGAAATAATAACAGTATACACTATAAGGGTTTGTATACGATATATATAGGAAATGTATGTACAGTAAAACAGTGATAAAAGTGGATGGAAACGGCTCGGAGAGCAATAAAAACAATATAAATAGCAGCGGGAACCGATGATCGGGGTTGACGTGATGCAATGGCCGTATATGTACGTATATGCGTGCGGCGGCGGTGGCGGGTATACGCCGTTATTATTATCATTTGTATTAATTCCATAACATCCATTTAAAGTTACTTTCCGGACAGACGAAAAGGTCGGTCTTTGTTTCCCCGTGTATTCGTATAATACGTACATCATACATATATATATATACACAAATAGTATACACACACACACGTATTATATTATATATCATACAATATCTATATACTCGTATAATATGTATATACATGCATATGTATGTGTACGGGGCATTTCTTGAACGGTCAGTGGTTACCAACATGGCGCGGGTCGTACGTACGCGAGTAACGAGAAGATTTATTACGACGTCGCGGGAACGCAATAATGCCTTTTCGTACATTCGTACGCATAATAATTTATAATATACGATGCGCGCACGATAGGTTATTCGTGTATAATAATGTAATGGGAATAGGTATTTTTCCGGCGAAAAACGTTTGTAGATATCATAACGATATAATGGCGCGGGGGTCGTGTGTGACGTTATTATCGTACTGCGATATTTCGCGTATAAATATTATTACGACGACGTCTGAGCTTTTCCGGACGAATGGCGATGGCGACGACGACGACATTGCTGCACCGAGACGAGTGTTTTGGGCCCACTGCTGCTGCTGCTGCTGCTGCAGTTCTGCGGTGTTCGGCGGTGCCGAGTGGGGGGGGGGGGGGGCAGCGGAGCCGCCGTCGGTGATGATGATGTGCGGGAGGAGTGGAGAGGTGTGTGGCGGGTGTGTGGGTATATAAGAAGGGCGTTTATAACCCGAGTGGCGGCGAAAAGTACTCGAACGGGTCGGAAACACGAGCCCCCGAACAACCCGCTTGGGATCTATATACGAACAGACACGCATCTCCGGACTCGTATAACGTCCCGAGTCCATATTATTAAATTTATTATATTTTATTTATATGCAACATTATATCTGTATGGGCAATAATATTGTACACCCCCTCCCCCCACCCCTCCAGAATCGGTCTCGTCCCGGGATATATCTAATCAATTCGCCCCCGTGTGTGTACACACGGCTATAAAAATATAATATCCCTCTTCCTCTCCCGCAGCGGACCGGCGAATATAATAATAATAATAGTAATAATAATAATAATAATAATAACAACAACAACAACAATAACGGACATAATATACAGGGACGTTATCGTGACATAAATTTACCTTTTTATCGAGCTATGAAGTTCGGTCCAAAGTGGGTATAACGCGCGTACGTGTGCATCACTATAAATACACGTATAATAGGTATCTGTATATATATATATACAGAGTTGCCAACCGATATAATCGCGACATATATATAGGCAGTATTGGCACTGCTGTAACTTATCACGTTAATTATTGCAAGTGTAATGAAATCATAATTTGGGTAAATATCAAAATCCGACTCGGTCTGTTGTGTGATATCACACGTGCCCGGGATGACGAAACTCGCGTACTCTGTCGCGGACAGTTCGTTTCTGGAATTTATTATTGTACGGAATGATTTCCATTTTCCGTGTCGAATCAAACGTTTTCCCGTTCGACGTATATTTTGCGACGATGCAGCTGCGGATTTTTGACATTCGCTCGCCGACACTATACTTACTTACGTAAACACCATAGTATATTACATTATGCATGCCCTTCAATCACCGCCCGAGGGCGTAAAACGCGAACGACAAAAGGGAGTTTTTATTGTCAAATTTGGTCGCAACACTTATTTGTAATGGACGTAAACATAATTTCAAAAGTAATAATACATATATATATCACATGATTTCGTAGTTTAAAATGTTGAATTGCATTTTAATATTTTATGTAACGAGACCATAATACATCAAAGAATTATACGTTTAATAATTTTATCGCATTATCAGTGAAACGAAAAATGGAATGACAGTAAATATTTTTATTTTTTTTTTTTTTAAAGCTGGGTAATCAGTATAAATTTGCATTTATTTCGGTATTATTTCACTATTGTATCACATAAATTACCAATTGGGCTTTGGTAATTTATATATATTATCCGTCCACTTTATTACACGGTTAGGAATTTCTGGCAATTGTATTAGAAAATGTTTATACAGTAGAAGCCGCTTATTAGAAACACGGATTATTGATACAACCGCGTTATTGAAACAAAATATACCGGGAACGATCGTCGGTATATTAGAACATATTTTAAAATAAATCGGATTATCGAAACAGTACATCGGTTATTTGAAACAATTAGGCGAAGGTCAGTTGACATCGAGATTGACATATACACCGGTTATCCGTGCGATGACCAATATAATTTAATCTTATCTTTGCTGTCGTTACGTTTATATTTAGACGGTACTTTATCTTACGTCCTATACGATGAACACTTTTCTGTACGTATCGTTAGTTCAACTTCGGCGTGTGTACGTAAAGGTGATTAGTGTTTCGTTATTTCGTTTGTGTTCTAAAAATCTAAATCGAAAAATGTCTAAACGCCAGGATTTAAGTGCGATTTATTAAAATCATACGACGTGCTTCCAAAAATTAGTTTACGTGATGCCGCAGCTCGTTTAAACGTTTCTCATTGCACATTAAATATCGTAATATACATATACATACATACATAAATAAATTTTCCGCGTATTTTTCATTTTTTTTTTCATAGTATAAATCTAACAAATCGCTTATTAGAAACAATCGGTTAATTGACACGTTTCACTTTGGTCCCAAAGTGTTTCTAATAAGCGGCTTCTACTGTAGTTGTATAACGCCAGTCCCAAAATGTTAGTTTTTAAAATATCGACAATCGCGAGACTTTTGCTTAACAAAGCGTGTGTGAATTTCAGAGTTTCCAACAAGAACGCGTCCATCAAATATTATTACATTATTGTTGTAAATAAAGCTAAACTCTGCTAAGTACCCATAATACCTACGTATTTATAGCAAAAGATAAATATAATATTGTATACATGCGTATTGCGTAGGTATTCTATACGACTATGGGCGTCGTATAATATTATTACTGAATTTTACCTATATTTGATAAAAATAAAAATGTTTAAAGATTATATTACGAATTTCACATTATGTTCGAGGTACCTTTACCTACATAATTTTTCAATAACATTGAATAATGTATACTTTACTACTGTGTGCATTACTTCAAGTATCTAGCAATGCGTTAAGGTCTTAAGGATATATAATATTCAGGAGAACGAATGCGGCTAAAAAATACGTCTCAAGAATTTAGGATTCAAAATACCTTTAATAAATTACATCCAATCGCACATAACTCGATTTATGTAAAATTTGTTTTTTTTTAATTTACGAGATACAGTGAATGCGTGTTTTCGAAATGTTTTATATCATAATATCATGACGTTTTAATAAATCTTCAAACGATGCTTGTGGTATTATTTTGCACCTATATATTTTATAACAGTAATAATATAATAATTGATATTTGATAGCTTATACAAAATAAGTACAGTAATTTTATCATTGCGTTGTGTTTTCAGTTCTTTATACCGTAACACAAAATTAAAACTCGCATATGCATTTTGTGAAAAAAATTATTTTATATTTTTAAGAATTTAATTGTTCATTGTACAGGTATATCGTATTACATATGCAATGAGTGTTGAATTCGAGTAAAACAATTTTAATATATATTTACAGTGCGGGTTTTACTTTATGAATAGCTGTACGCAGGTTTATAGTTTGAATTATTATTAAATTATAATTCACATACAATTTATATTGTTCTTGACAACAGGATTAAATAAAACTATCGATATTAATCCTAATACAAAATGTAATGATGCTTAATAGTTAATGACATTTAATACGTGTAATGTTTAATGGATGGATGTTTTGATAATTCGATTTTAAACATTTTACCTCTATTATGAGGGGGACAGATAAAATAATAACCCATACATTATTTGGCACAGATATTGAGTGGGTATTGTTATTGTTATAGTTGATATTAACGATATTCAATTTGGACCATAATGTGATTCGAAGTATATAAATAAAATGATTCCTCCTATTGTCTGGTTTTAATTTAATCAAATAAATTCAATTAAACAATTTAAAATTAAATTCGATAAAATAACGCATTGAAAATCTAAAAGGGTAGTGTAAAAGCAAACGACGATTTTTTTTTGTTCGTTTTTATGACGTTAGACCCATTCATTTATGCCCAATGTATTTTTTATCAAAATAATATTTACAATCTATATGCTTTAAAGCACGACATGAAAATAAGATAATTATGAGAAGGAGAACATACAGTAGTCAGTAATTAAACACAAGTATACACAATGTCTGTATATAAATATAATAAAATTGTAGAAAATATGGGCAACAATTTTTTTACAACACAAATACAATGATAATAAAATATTATACTTTATTCTTAATTTAAAAATATTGTCATAATAGTAGGTATAGGTAATCAATGTTATAAATAAGTTATTGATTATTTAATATATAAAGCGACAATGTGAAAAGAAGTTTAGATTTTGTTCATTTGTTATTTTATAAATAATATTTATATTTAGAAAAAAAATATGTCTGGGTGGGGGGAGGGAGCTGGGCCCCTGAGCCCTGCATCCTGGATCCGTCCCTGTAATGAACGATTTTGACCATCACGATGTTATGTATATAATATATAAGGATATTAGATGACATAAAATGATAATTAAAAGACACTCTATAGTCTATAATATACATGTGATTTTTTTTGGTTTTTTTTGTTATTTGATTTTCCCGACTTGAAGATTCTATCGAGTTATATGTGCTGCTGCAATTTTTGTCTTCAACCGTATACGCTTGAAAAACGAATAATAGGAAGGAAATAGTATTGACATTTTGTGTACGCGAATAAGTTATGGCCATCGCGTGTTTCAAATTTTATAATATATAATACTTCTATTAATAGAATGTGAATCGGCCACATTTCGATAACCCGCCAGTATCTGATTAAGAGGGAAGACCCTCCCCTATATATGCGCCAGTTGTGGCACACCTCTCGTGATCAAACACATCATAACCGAATGTCTTATACATTCGAAACGGAGAGACGATAAGCTGGAATGTCCAACGTTCTGTCAGAAGTCCTCCGCCAGGACAACTCAAAATACACGATAACCTCCCTTAATAAGGCTAGTTTAATTAATCGTTTGTAATTTGGATAATATAATATTAAGTTCTCGATGTAATTATTAAGTCAACGTATGCGAATTCAATTATAAGTCTGGAATGGCCACAGTCGACGTGGCTTTGCTTAATAATTACGAAAATATACACAACAATATAATACCTATTTTGTTTATTTGATATTGTAGACGCACAAAAATATCGCGGATCGTCCGCGCTCATCTCCGCGGCGGGCTGTTGCAGTAGTGTGCACTATAACACAATAATAATAATAATAATATTATGCAGTCGTCCGGAGCCGACAAATCGACGTTGACGGTATATTTCATTAAAGCCCTTTTAAAAGAAGCAAAGTGTATTACATCGTAATCGATACACCCTCGATGTCTGCCCGCGGCCCCGTCTCGTCCGCGGCGCGCCACACGCCCACGCCGCCGCTTCCGACGACTTCCCTTCCGCCCCCGCTCGGACAATGACGACGCGCAGCTCGATTAAACGCGAACCGATGACGCCGTTAATATCCGGCAAAACGATCGGCCGTATTTCAAAAGACCCGACGCCGCGTCGGTCCTCTCCTCGCCGAACGGCACATCATCATCATCATCATCATCGTCGTCGTCGTACGAATGGTGCTGCGCGCACGCTATCGTATAATATGTTTAATAATATGATATACGTATTTAGCTCTCTCGCGGATCATTATATCATACAGCCGTAATACTCCTCTACGACGACACTATATATATACTATTTCACTACTGTACATATATATATATATGTGTGTAGTACTGTTTTGGCGGCCGCCCGCGCTATTCAAAAGCGCAGGGGCCGCCTCGCTAATCAGATTACGTTCGGAGGGTGTTTTAACATATCGAGTTAACGTCGTCCTTTTGACCGTGTTCGTTTATAAAGATTATATGGTCGTTATTAGATTACACGTGTACGTATACGGATCACGGCCAAAGGACTTTGCAGCGAGAGACGGCCAAATTCGATTTGAGAGATATTCACACACACACACACACGCAATATATGACTTGTTATCATAACGCGTATATATTATCGTTACACACACACACACACACACAGTACATGTACACGCGTGCACCACCACGTGACGCCGTTTACACGCGACACGCAGTAAGTTTTAACGCGATTAAATAGTATATGTACGCGCTTACTTTACAATAATATATTATCGTGTAAGTGCGTTTCGTTTAATAGCCGCACGCGTTCGAAACGAAACAGATTTGTTTACCCTTTTTTCGTCGTCATCATTATTATTATTATTATTTTCATATCACGTGATATTATTTCGATGAAACCGCGCGGCGCCGCCGCGGCCGCCGCCGTCTCGCCGACACGCCGACACGCGGTTCAAATTGATTCTAAAATCAAATTTATATTTATATTTATGTTCATAATAACGTACTATATACCTATTATTAAACGCGCGTCTACACGACCGGCTATTCATCAGACGATATTCTCCCAGACATTTTGACACGAGTACGAACAAATATTTTTTATCGATCCCGATTCGCCGTCGTCAGTTTGTATATATACAGTGACCGAAATAATGGTACCTAAACGATCAAAATAATAAGTACTAGCCGTTCAAATCGAATGGGTTTTCAGTGCACGTCATAAAGAAAATATTGCATTATAAATCTATTTGAAACATATTTCACGGTTCTACGACGGTATATTGTTGGATTTTGAAACGTACGCGACTAAAGATTGCATTAAGTATGATGAGCGCCGTATTCCAATTATTTGATTCAGAATAATAGTTGTCATATTTATTTGGAAAACGATGATTATAATAAATTAGTCGAGCTTAAACATACACACTATTTATTGATACAATTATACTAATGTCGTGTGCGTTTTATTTCAAAAACTGTTATTATAGGAATGTGTGTTATTAGTTATTATCAGGGCTTGTAACTACACGCACCAAAAAATGCATAAATAAGCATGCTGAATGCACTAAAAATTGTCGAAATATGCATTTATATGCCCCAACGTTTTTAAATTATGCACTCAAAATAATGCAGTATGTAAAAAAATCACGAGCAAAATTTAAAACAATAAGAACAAATCCACGAATCCAAAAAAATACAAATTCCGCCACAACGTTTTGCAAACGGCCACTGTTTGTTTTCCTTTCGGCATAGTTCAAATAAAATATGAATAATGTGTACGGTACCTATGCCTCACACGAAAACACTAAAACAAGAAATTGAACGGACAAACGCATACGACCCATATGAGTAAGCTCATCGGCGAGTGCAAGAAAACTATACTGTTATTACCTACTGTAACAATGTACAAAATTATAAATGCTGGTCGGTGAGAAGATGCACACGTTTAAAGGTTCGTTTTGACGACGGACTTCGTATGGTGGAGGATGGCAGTGGTAGCGAATACATTGTTTCCGCGGGGTAGGTACTACGTAAAACGCATAAAATCTAAATAGGTGTGCACTAGGACACTAGGTAAGTCACACACACACACTGAATACATATAAATCAAAACACTATAATTTTGTAAACGGTAAAGTAAATAAAAACAAGAAATTTTTCAAATATTTGTCTAAAAAATTATTAAAATTTTTATATGAAATAATATGCACTAACGACTGTGAAAAAATCAACTGTATGCCTTAACGCCCAAAACATACAAAAACATGCACTATCAAACTTCATATTATTATTATTATTACTATTGTTATGAAACGGATTTGTATCACAGTTAGCATGTTTTCCTGTGTAGCAAAAATAACATGCAGATGCATGAACTTACGGGCCCTGGTTATTACTTATTAAGTAAATTAGTAGTTAGGTAAAATAATTAAGAAATACTTATAGGTAATAAGAAATAACGTGTAATTATTTTAGTAATTCACTAAATTTGTTCGCGCTATAATTTATTAATTAATATATTCATAGTAATTAATTACTATCAAAAAACGCTTTTAAAATAAAAAATAAAACGCCTTATCTAAGTTCATTAAGACCACAAAAATGATGTCCTTATTAAAAAATTGTGTTGAAAAATTGGAAATGACTCATCAATAATAGTTATTATCCGTGAGCAACATAATCTTGGGACTTACGGTATCGAGTACAGACAACAGGTCTAGTAGGTAACTATAGGTATAGTTATTCTAAATAATATACAAAATATAAAAAAATAAGATTATTTTGAACTCTTACGTTCAACTATACATTTTATACCCGTTAAATTTTAAACATTGCATCAAATCTAACAAAATGTTTTGATTTGCCTAATTTTCCAATCAAAACAAAAAAAATGTATAAATACCTACGCACCAAAAATATTATTTTTTTTAAATTTAAAATATCCGCATTGCATACCCAGGTCCTGTTTATTACTTACACGATACACTCATATTGTGTCATTTATCGTATTGTAATATGTGTGAGTATTAACTCGTATATTTTCATTATTCTTGCGCAGATCGAAAACTTTTTATATTACCTTTTAAAATTTGATGAGATTATTTATATGATGGTAGATATATCATATATGGTATATACGTTACGTTCTATTGATATAGTAATTATTAATAAATCGTCTAGCAATTTATTATCGAATTATATTCATCTGCGGAGAACGCCATAATTTGACAATATCATAATAGTATTTCATCAACCATACACGGATAAACTTATTGTACGTCATGTATGTATATAATATGATATATAACATATAATATTATATGAAATGAAATTATACCTCAAATATACAGCCGCATTGTTCGCACAACAATTTGTTGGGCATTAAACGATATTAAAGAGCTAATTTTTGTTTATCATTGTTAAGGTCAATATTGCGTGACACATTGCCCAATGGCGTAGCCGCGTCCGCCGACTCCCGTACGCAGAGGCATCACCGAGGTATGTATATAATTTATATAAGCGAGATGTCACGTAGACGCGCAAATCTAATTAACTTTGGCGCAGATGTAAAATATAATAATAACCCCGGTCGGCGTGTGTGTGTGTGTGTGCCTGGCAAAACTTCTCAGGCCATAAAAAATGTATTTTCCGTCATTATGTATTGTGCGCGAGAGAAAAAGAGTGAGCGAGTGAGTGTGTGTGAGAGAGAGAGAGAGAGAGAGAAGAATAAAAAAAAAAAAAAACGTTTTGCAGCCATTGTTGAGAGGAACAACAATGGATATAACCGTAATCTACGTCCCACTGCAATAATTATAAACCGATTAACCTGATTGTGCGGTGAAACTTTTTTTTTTTTTTTTGTTCGCTTTTTTATTCCACACAACAATAATAATGACTTGTTGTTGGCTGACTGCCCTTGTTCGGGCTTAAACGGCCAATCAAAACGCATCAAAACTGCGGCTGGGAAACAGGTGTAGGTGCTACCTATAACTACTACGCGACGCTATACGCGCCGCTGCTCGACGGCTTCGAGATCCGCTCAGAGAAATTTGCTCGCTCTCCGCGGCGGCGAGCACGAAAATCGTGGATGCCAACTTGATGTATATTAAATAATAATAATAATAATATATTAATATTATTACTATATTATAGTGTGCCTACTAAATTACACGGCGATTGTTATGGTGTGCACAAAAGTTGTGAATTATGGATACATTTTATCGTCAAATAAGCCACGCACGATAATAATATATTATGATACTAGCAGCTAACCCCAAATGCAATTCGTATTCGTTACCCGTTAAAAATGCCAACTCTAAGTGATTCAAACTTTGTTGAATTCATAATAAGTTAACGGTGTTCAAAACATTTTCTACTATAATTTGTAACCAATAATAACAATTATTTACAGGTAAACAAAAATAAAATTTCGATTTTCATTGGCAAGCGACACTTTAAAATGTGAATTTAGAAAATCTTTTCTTAGTGTACACTTACTCGGTAGGAAGGTACCGTGAAAATGTCAAATCTCAATAGCTATCATTTTTTAGGCTCTTCGTTGATCAGTCATTGATGGCAACCATTTTTATACAAAAAAAATACTAAATATTTCTACTATTGCAACATACAATTATATTCTGTAACCACTGTAACCAAACAGACTATAACTAACTCACAACAGAGATTAACTGGCATACTCAATAATGAAAAATCAATGACAAATGAACTTGATCTTGAAGATTTGATAAAGTCCTTTGCAAATATGAAGTCCAGAAAGAAAAAGTGTTTAAAATAAAATCATCGTATAATATTTATTGATAGATTGTTTTTGTTATTTAAATTTAATATTGTGTTTAAATCGAGAAAAATGAACGTATACCTATTACATTTTGTTTAGTAAATGAATTACTTTAAAATTAACTTGACTATACCAGCTGACTACTGGTAACTGATGGAGATATGTTTAAAAATATGACGAACTCGATATCATTACTACTGTAAACTACCTGCTTGAAAAAATGTTAAAAATTGGGGACCATAAACGTTATCATGCATTAGAGATTACCAAAGATTAGGGTCGGCACTAACTTTTTTTATTGCACCAGTATAAGTACAGGCTACAGGGGCCCCTGATAACATTTTTCGCACCAGGGCCCCACAAAACCTAGTTGTGGCACTGTAATATTGTACGACTATACGTGTAGCAGCACGTTGTATCAGAACATAATATATTCCTGTTTCATAGCGTGTAAGTATCATATCTGGCGTGCAAATTGGCCTGACTTGGATTATCCATTTGCGCAAAAAAAAAAAATTAATTAATTTTGGGTACAGCCCATTTCCGCACGAATTTACCTGCTGCTTAAACATTTTTGCAATAACAACTTGGTTTAGTTCATATATATTTTAACATCCGTTAAAATTTGAATTCGAAAAAAATCAAAAATAAACAAGGATATTAAATTTTACGTAATTATAATAATAATCAGTTTTTATTTTTAACATTATGATGTATTATAATGTTAATTTATAGATGATCGTTATTTTTTTTCAAATCATAGTTAATAATAAGGATTTTTTTAAAAATAATTATCAAAAGTACAGATTTTTTTCAATATATCTACGCAATAACTTAAAAGTTTATAGTTTTATAAAAATAACTTTATTTTAAGTTATAAGTTATTAAGTTATAAAGCGTATGTCATGTGTTTAAATATTTATTACATCAAATGGTTATTATAAAATATTTACGCAGGTAAATTTGGTGTAAATATTAAATAGACGTAACATTTTTTGCCGCAAACGGGTAATATTATAGTCGGAGTATAATAGTTTTTTGATCTCGAGGCAAAACTGAGTATCTCCAGTTTTTTGGTGTTTATTTTTAAACGGTTTTTTCGGGTTAAAGGCTACCTTTGCCGAACAATATTAGGCCTCTAAATCAGAAGCGGACCGGCCCAGGGTGCTATAAACCAGGTAGCACCCCGGGCCCCCGTTCGTTTTTATAATACAGGCCCCGATTACTATTTTCGGACCTTTTCTCAACACTTATTGTAACGTAGATCACTTTCCTATCTTTAGTAAGTTTAAAAAAAATTTACGGGCCGCCAATTAATTTTTCAACCTGGACTAAAAGTAGCAGGTCCGCCCCTGCCCCAAAGCCTAAACATGCAGTCACTCCTTCCAAAACTTTGACCGCGTTGTTTGTCTTGTGGGAGAACTGGATCACCCTGTACCCTGCAATACACACACGTAACCCACGATCTAACATAATCGCATTATATTTCGATTACAGTTTGCCTTAAAACCGCATTAAGTTACTGCAAAGTATACAAACGGCGTTCGGATTGAAGACAATAATATTACTATTGTATTGTTTAGACTTAAGTGCGTAAAACGGCCGTTGATTAAAACCCACGCGTATATAAATGAACTCAATTTCGTTAATTCCGTCCGCCCAACTGCCGCTGCAGCGGGGAACGCCATTCCAAATTAAGTTTAAAAAAACGCTATACGCTCCGTAAAGATGTAAAACGGGCAGGTATTGGGATGCACAGTGGCGTTTTGTTATGCAAAAGGTTATGTTTAAAATGATAATTATAAAAAACTACTTTGATAAACCGACTCAGTATCCTTATGGTATACCTACGTGATTGCTGATTACAATTGTAACTCGTAAAAACACCGTGATAACTTCCAGGCTCCGACTGTTTGCAAGGAAAAATGCATATTTTATAGTGTCTTTAATTTGTGCACTCTCCTTGGATATCTCGTAATAAAACATTTAATTTATATATATATATGTGTATCACATAAGTACCAGCCATACTACCTATGCGGCTATGCGATGCTATTAAAAAACATTTTTTTCTTTTTAATAATTTAATGGCTCTTTCAAAATAATAATCCTATTATAAAATGCGAAAACACGTTGCTTAATTTTAATTTCATTTGTAACACGAAATTGCCTTAAATAATAGAGACCATTAACATTTAACATAACGTTTTATGTTATAATGGAGATAAAAAAAAATAACATTTCAAATTATAATGCATAAATTACAAGATATTATAATGTTATGATGGTAACGCAGTTTGCAATTACAAATAATAAAATAATTATCTGTATATTCTGCTTCGTATAAATTGAACGTAATTTAGAATATTTAAAAGAAAATACGTGTCCCTAATAAGTACCCGCTTTTAATATGAACCTAACGAGTAATTTCTATCATAAAAATATATAATTATTAGCTATGAATAATTAAATCTCAATTATTATTAACAATGGTTAAATGTAATACGTTTTTCAAAGAAAATGTCTTTATTGAACCATGGAATAGTTTTCTTGTTTAAAATGTTTTCATTGGTATTTCCTGGATATTCTTTCCATGTATGAAAATTATACATATCTATTTGGTAAAAATTTAGATTTATATTAAACATTGTGTGCTGTGACAAATTGAAAACATTATTTTTACTTCATTACTTTTTAATTACGTAATAGCAGGATTATTGTATTAATTGTTTTGTTATGTTTAGACTCTGAGTGGAGCTTAAAAAGCGTCGAAAAATACTGTGAAATTTACGGTAATCTGTTTTAAAAATAAATAAATTACATTTCGTGTACAACTTTCGTAATAACTATTATAGAGATATTTATATTAAAACAAACTATTGAAAAATGTTGGATTTCAATAGAGTTTTTTTAGTATTATTCCAATTTTATACTTCAAAAATCGTTAACAATCTATTTCACCAAAGTTTAAGATATAATACGATTTAACAATCTCAAGGCTCAATTGAATACAATTTTTTTAAGTTTTCGTAAAAAAAATGTAAGTTTTGTTCTTTATTATTTATGCTTGAAATATTAATAATTTTATCTACCTATATATATATCACTATTAAATTTAATTTCGAAAAAATCAAACCGATTTATGTGTTATCAGGAAAAGGGTATACTGCACGTAGCAATACATATACTTATGTTCTACATACCGTCGGTTTTATGAATCAATTAAATATATAACACTTAGACTTTGTGTCATAAAATGTTCATAATATAAAACTGACAACAAATAAGCTCTACAATGCCTCTGCTATACGCTATATATAGTATTAACGGCGCGTAAAGTATAACATTTTTTTTTTATCACTTCAACAATGTGTTAACTGTTTTGTCCTAGTAAATTCAACTAC
The DNA here is from genome assembly GCA_008086715.1 of Sitobion miscanthi. Lineage (NCBI taxonomy): Eukaryota > Metazoa > Arthropoda > Insecta > Hemiptera > Aphididae > Sitobion > Sitobion miscanthi. The sequence goes on along the minus strand of CM017800.1, from coordinate 7,902,908 downwards.
TCGACTGTATAAATTACGCTGTTTCGCATTAATAACTAAATGGAACAATTCTTTTTGAATTCGTTCTGGGTTTGCAATTTAATCTAATAAAGCCCATTTCGCTAATCTCGTTTTGTTTATATATACATTTTATGATATTATACTTACTAAAAATTCAAGATGTAATAAATAAATGCTTCGTTGCGGGTGACTGCAGTTTGGAGGGAAAAACAAAAAGTTGTTAAATGGTCATAAAATTCAACGAATATAATATACTATGTATATAATGTTCTAAGGATCCTCCTTCTAAAATACAACTTTTAAGTCTCGGCGTTTTCCGTTGGCTGAAACACTGAAGTCTGGGCGTTTCGTAGGAATTGCACATACATTTTTTACATCATAGAATGTTAAATACGATTCCATAACCTGTACCTATATACACGTTAAATACAAATAAAAGTCGATTTTAAAGATTATTATTTCTGACCGACGCAGCAGCATAATCTAACGCCTTCTGCAGTCGTTTTGAAAATCCTTCGTATAAACGAGTTCTATACATGACCATATTATGCTAACACTTTGAACCGTGTGCGTATTATGAAACTACTTGGCTGAGATGTGTCCGACGACGGTTCAGGACACGTTTAGAACAATTAATACCGCCACTTGTATTCTTATTAATTATTTATTGTGTTACTCATAATAGTCCATATAGCTTTTGTACAATATTTTTTTATACCCTTTAATACAGTTACTTAAAATGTTATCATCGTTAATGTTAATAATTTATCACATCGATTACGGCCAGAAACAAAAAAAACGTTTATGCGGCCCAAAAACATAATATACAATATGTTAAAATAGTACACAAACCATAAATATACCTATTAAGTATTATAATATTGTATTGATGCAAATCCTGTCTACCACGTTTTTTTTTTAAAATATTAATCATTAAAAGGCTTACCGAGATTTTTAGTCTACATCAACTTCCGTGCGTTTTTATGTTTACGAAGTTAACTGACGTCTGATCTAGCATTTTTTAGACGTATAATCACTGCAATTGTGCTATTAAGAGCTGATTTATTAATTAATTATCCTATGACATTTTTGAGATGTGTACCGAAGTTAGTCATCAAAAAATACGAACAATACCTACTTTGAAATACTTGAGTTATTTTAATATATTTGACAAATTGTTTGAAAATTACCATATAATAATTAATAAATGATATTATATTAAAGTACGCCATTGATGCATGAGTTCAGCGCGATAATCATTTTTCCTTTTTTCATTGATGAGTCTCAACGTCTATATAGTCTCACACAAGAATATATCTCGTAAAATATATTATTGTAATTGAATAAATCGAGAAACTTATTACTCGCAATAGTCGTTAACTGATGTCATAAAAATATTATAATTGGCTTCTATAAAAAAATAATGTACGTAGGTAAAACTTCGTCGAAGTGGATCTCTACAAGCGTACAATTATGCGATATGACAATTATGGACATATATCCTATACGGCTATACCCACCTGTTTATGTACTATAATTATTATATAATATATGCAGTGTAAAATCATATCTACAATTTTCTGAAAATGTTGTAAATGTATCAAAATCGAAATTCAAATGAGTCGTTTTTGAATTATTCAACTCGGTGTACCTACCAAGGATAATTATAGGTCCATGATAATGGGTTAAGGATATATGATGGGGAATTTGGTGATCTGGACATTTTTGGTGATGATATCAACCCATCGACATTTCTAATTTGTAAAAATGGCCCAAGTATAATAAACACTAGATCCATTCATATAAATAGATTACATCTATTTCATAATTTTGTGAAACCATTTTTAAGGACCATTATGTCCTCAGTATAAACATCATATAATAACTGAAAAACTACTCGTTCCAATGTCCAATTGAATACATCCAAGTTTTCAAAGAAAAAATGATCTACTAAATAATTTAAAAAGGAAATAGGGGGGATGCTCTCATTAGTCAAACATAAGTTTATGTATACTCCTTGAGCAGTACAAGAAATCTCAAGAAGTCGAGAATGTGGTCTTTCAGTAATCTGCAGTATACACATTAAAAAATTCGAAAAATCAGAATTTTAATATATTCATTACTAAAGGAAAAATAGGGATGATACAACGGTTGGAGTATCGCCCTGTGTCTGGCAATATACGATGCGATATGAAGACATCACGGAACGAAAACGAGAAAGATTCTTGCAGCCGACAACCGATACGTCAAATGTATTATATTCGTGCGATGACAATATAAATATTAAAAAATGTCATTCCGATTGTTTGCTGACAAACGATGTGCGCGTACTTATAATAAATATATTACACGTGTATATATATGAGGTTCGTGGCGCTCCTCCCCCTCCCACTCCCCGCCCACACGCTTATGTACATTACGCGTGTTTCATTATTACGAAAACGATGTCACGAACGACGCTAAACCATTTTTGGGCGAGGGGTTGCAGTGCTCGTTCGCTTATTCAAACAAGCACGCGTGCGTATATATATACGTACAAGCGCACATGGGCGATGAGCTTGTGTACAAGAGCGATTGCGTCTATATAGACGGTCGTTGTTGATGAGGTCCAATCATTCAACATCGGATTTCGCCAAGACGTCATATTTCGTCGCCTCGGGCGAAAAAAAAAAATAATAATAATAATAAAAAATTACAAATACTATCGTTATACGCGACTCGCGTATAATATATATAAGCGTTAGGTGTGTGTGGGGGTGGGGGGGAGTAAGGGAAATACCGATGAAAGCCCTCCTGACAAATCGCTTCAACTTTTTATCGTTCCCCGCGCGCACAGCACCCTCAGTAACTGTACGATCATTTCCCCCCCTCCCTCCCCGACCTCGATCTCTCTCTCAGCGTCATCCACTCGTCCCTATACCCCCGTGCACATCACCATCCGATCATTAATCCTTCGGTCGTGATGCACAACGGTAATCCGCCTGTATATATATGTATATAGGCGCGCGCGCACCTTTTTGCTAAATCGCCAATGTAAACAGCCCGCCTCCACTACCCTCCCCTGACCATCGCCAGTGCAATCTCCGAACATCCGATATATAGTTGAGCAACGACTTTCAAACAATTCTCCGCCCTCTCCGCCACCCCGCAGGTCCCTCATTATTCCTGTTAACATGTACAGATCATTTATTCGTGTTTGCCGTCGGGATTTTCAGACAAAATGAGCACCGGAACACGTATAAAAATGAGATAAAAATATGAGACTACACCAGATGCGGCCAGAAATAATATATAATATTATAAGGAGCCATAATATAGCTGCTGACGGCCGACGACCCGTTCAAACATCATCACGCTTGTGTATAGGCCCAAAAATGGCCACGTCGCAGCAGACGTGAATATAATATATTATATGCGCATAATATTTTCTGCGTATGATTACGATTTCAAGAGATTTTTGACAACGTAAATAATCATTCTTGATTCACTGTCATCTCGGTGCATACTATTATGGAACTGCACTTTTGGCGGAATCGTACCGAGACATGATTTGAAAATCGACGTGGATGAATTACAAGTCCTTGTCGTCGAATCAACCAACTCGCAGGAATAAGACTGTAGTAAATATATTATATTTATTCAGTCTGCAATTGTTGTTGGGGTTCAAACTAATTTCAATTGATTTTTTTTTTTAACAAAAAATGACAACGCGTTCTTTGTTGAAATAAAATTTTTCAGAACAATCTTCGTTTGAAACTTACACAATATAATAAGTAATCAATTATTGTATTGAAAACGAATCGTAAATTCGTATCGTCGTAATAACATGTCTGAACCATATTTGTTGAGTAGACTTTACATGTTTAATCGACAGGGATTTTAATGCGTGTAATTTTTTTAAATTATTTATTTTTTTTTTATAATCAATCGACAAATGTATATAAATTAGACTTATGAAGTTAATGGAACTATAGTGCCTTTTTTTCTATTGTTACAAGTATGTAACAATGTTTTGAATAGAACTACTTTGAAAGTTCCCCTATAACGGATGTTTTTTTGGGAACAAACTACAAACTTTCTACGAACCCAGCCCTCTGAATAGAGATCACCTCTAAATAGTGCACAGTATTTCAGCGACCGAGAGTGTCCGGTATTTAGTGGTTTCTCTATATTCGTAACTTTATAAACTGTAAAACTATTATGCAAAATTAGCAAAAAAAAATTTTAATTGGTCATACCATTTTAGCAGTTTTTCTTTAGATATTTACATACACTTTAAAACCTTACCTAATCTAAAAGATTTATAACCATCGCTCTCCCGAAACATGTTCAAATGATGGCGTAATCGATAAAATCGTTTGAAATGGTAACCGAGTCAAAAAATACTTATTCAATGTGAATATATACATCGTAGGCCATACCATAATAGTGTATAGATAAAATCCTGTGTCCGAAAGAAAAGTCACATTTTTTAGGTGTATACACTATATAAGACTTGCAATGAATGTACAGGTTAAATAATAGTATTTTCCGTTGTTTAGGCTTAATTGTTATAATTTTTTTAAATAAAATTATGTTTGTATGTAACATTAATATTCAGCCTGCTATATCTTGTTTTGGTTTTTCAAAATTGATAGAAAAAAAAAATAAATATTATTTAGGTATTTGAATTCAAATATTAATAAGACGATAATAAATAAATAGTACAATATTTCACCTGTTGGCTATTATAATAGTTATTGATTATAGCAGTTGGTCGATTTTCTGATATCTCATAATTCATAAATGTGATATTATTTTTAATGGATTTTACTATTTTAGTAATAAAATAATAGTCACACGGCGTTTTGGGTAGGCAATTTAGGTACATAACTGCCGTGATTCATTTTTTTGGTAGGTAACCTCTAAATTTTTATTTTTTTTTATTTATTTCAATTTTCAATAATGAAAATATGATGATTCCCATTTATACTTTTATATTCAAAAAATGGTTGGACATATCGAAGATATGAAAAAAAGGTTTGACATGTCGCACTGCAGTGACACACCGACATGTCTAAGTAAAAATGGTTAAAATAAAACAAAAAATTAATGATATATAATATACTGAATTCGTTGAAAACATAATTTCAGTAAAGAGCACTATAAACGTTACTACAGTAGTACAGTATACTATATTATAATATTATTCCAAGTATAAATATATACGTGTCGCGTCGTTTAAATCGTACAACCAGGACTGCCATCGATCCATTTTTCGCGTCCACGGGGTGGAATAGAAATACGCGCACTTATTTTGGTGCGCTGAAAAGGGGTTCATCTAATTGTTAGTGGTCGAAGAACGGTCAGTATAAAACGTCGCGGTGGTAGCGATTTCGCTAATATTGGCATCACACCCCGTACGAAAATAATCCTTGCCACGTTTTTATTGAAATAATAATAACCTCCACTCCGCACACCGTTTAAGGTTAGAAAGAAAAAAGAACGTGTCGTGCCACAATGAAACAAACGATGGGTATCGATAGTACGATACAATAATTATATAGCGTTTACGTTTATCCTGCTCGCAACCTATATATTTATATGTGTTTCCGACGAAACGCCTTTGCGCCCTTCGACGACAGCTAACATCGAGACCTTTTAAACGACCATATACACGATTCCGGACCGTCTGTCGCCGAGTTTATCTTCGTTCCCGGACTGGGCGTTTAAATGATGCGATAGTGTTGTTGCCGTCTCCGCGTCCGTGAACACACCACGCAGCCCACTTCCGTCTCGACATTTTCGGTGTGTCGTGCAGAGAAAAAAAAAACGGTGCGTCCGTTCGGGTGTACAGCAGCCGTAAATACACAATATCACTCTACGCACATTGTATACGACTATATGTGCATTGTATAGTGTGCGCCTACATATATTATAATGCGGTGTGTGCGTATAGGTACTGTATAATAGTGAGTGTAAGGTTTCGGACAATATGGAATAATACTTAACCGGTGCCAGGCAACAGCGCATTATGTACGATAGTAATAATAATAATAATAATATTATTATTATACTCGTACAATAATAATGTGCACGATAAAAGGAGCATTGTGCTGCGAATAGGCGATATGGGGTCGGTAAAGTCAATGAAACGCGTCCGTGGGCTGCGCCCGGACGTAATGTTTTAACGAGGGATAGGGTTATTTAAATTTGTTCCGATTTGCATGACAACGACGACCGTCGCCACAATCCTCCCCTTGTGTTTATTCCTACACACACACATATATACATATATATACACACTCACACACGTGAGCAGTCGGCTCTATATCATATCATATTATAATACATTATGCGCGTCGCACGGTCATCTCGTTTAGAAATTATATTATAATATATTATATTTTTATAATATACTTTCGTTCGTATGCGCGCGTATACAAAGCACTGCGAGGACGATCCGTTATTGTTACGAAATGTGAAGCACTATAGTTTCCTCTATCGTTGTACCTATATGTTTTCTAAAACTTTTTACAGAACGAGAGGGAAAACGTATCGAAATGTCTTGTGCGCTAAGACAATAATGATCTACCTCGGCTGGCGGCTTGCGACTAGTAACCTACCCGAGATCGTAACACGCACGACGATAACGATAATAAACAATATTATATATTATTGTTTTTAAATTTTATTTTCGTACGATCCTTACCGAACGCAATACAGTCATATGTTGTTAATAGTTATTACCTATATAACGTCATAGGCAAATCAGAATAGAAATATTAAAAACAAATACGAAATAAACTGCAGAACATGATCGTATGAATAAACAGAGAAACAAATACGATAGGATGGACAAACTCAAGGCTGGGCATTAACGAGTTTATAAGTTAAAGTTAAGTTAATTTAACTTTTTAACTTAATAAGTTAATTTTTTTTATGGTTTTTAACTTAAAGAATGTTTGAATTAACTTTAAATTAACTTGAGTTAATTTTACATTTAAACAAGTTAAGTTAATTTCAATTTTCATTATTATGGAATATGTTTTCATATTCGTATAAAATATAAATACCTATAATATTATTAAATTACGAATATTATCAATGCCGTTATTTTTCGCTATCGTCGCCAGTTATATCCTACTATAACTATTTTATATATTATTATTATATTATACTATTATTACGAATTAATAATTGTATAGAAGGTAGCGTGGACAGTCTACGGTTCTTAGTAATACCGCGTTTATTTTTGGATAATTTATTATTAATTCGACGTTTTCGCCGATAACCAGCATTCCGATTTCCGGCGGCGTGGACGCGCAAATTGATGGTACACATTTTAAAAGTATGCTAATAAATGTGTGGACTATTACCTAATGCTTTTGGAAAATAAAATAATAATAGTTCTTCGGTCTAATAATATGAACAATTTTAGGTACCGATTGTTTTAATTTTACCTAGATGAAAATAAGAAATTTTTTATTAAGTAACTTAACTTGAGTTAAAAAGTTAATATTAAATTTTGGTTAACTTGTAACTTAGTTAAATTGATAGAACATTTTGAATTAACTTTTAACTATTAACTTGATTTAGATTTTAGTTTAACCTAACTTAACTCAGTTAAAAAATATCATTAACTTGCCCAGCCTTGGACAAACTACGTTTTGTCTTCGGTGCTGGATGGCGTCGGCTTGTGTCGACGTGTCTAACGAGTCCTGCCATTCGGTTGGCTTGCCCGTTGCAGCGTAATTCGTCTCAGTCGATAAGGTTCCGTGGGATATCGTGATCTTACTATAAAATGTCGTCGACGCACCGTATTATTATAGAAATTATAGTAGTCTTAACGAGTGAATAACGCCCCGAGACCGTACACAACTTGTACGCGATATAAAATAATGACTCAAATAAATACACCCGCGGTGGACATATTATATACAAAATAGTTACAACGATCTATTTATATATATTACGGGTCGGTCGGACGATTTTTAAAACGTTTTAATAATAATAACGACGACGCGGGGACGTGCTCGCAGCCAGTATTATATTATAGCCGGCTGCTTGCGCGATGCTAAATATTCGCGTACGTTCCCACCGAGGGGATCGGCAACAGAACCGCGGTATCGGTTCTTCGAGAAAACAACAGCCGTTTAAATACCGGAAAATCGTCCCCAAGGCAATTAGGCCGCTTTATTCGGGACACCCCCTCGAGTTGCGACGTATTTTAAAACCATCGGTGGCGCTGAAAGTTCTGATTTACGAACACAATCATTATAAACTATGTACATTGTACGATATTATGCATCATATTATTATATACGTATTGTGTACGCCCGACATTGTTATCGATTATTCCACGCACATCATTTACGAATAATAACAGTCAATTGTTTTTCAAACGAAAAACAATTTATCGAACTTTAGGTGTACCTCCTCCTATACCTATACAATATTATCTAGTTGGAAAAAAATTAACGATTATATCATCAATATACACATTAGTGTAAGTCGATAAACAAATACATTTAAATTATAATTATTACGGCGATACAATGCACAGGCACAACTAGCCCTATATTTTTGAGGGTGCACAAATTATAAAGAATCCCCAGACCCACACTCTATATACAGTCTATAATAGGAAGATCTGATAAAAAAAAAAATTACGCTACTTAAACGTGTGACAAAAATTGTGAAAAAATGTTATTACATTCTAAATATTAATTTACTCAAAAAAATATTGAAATCTTAAAATATTCTAAAAATTAACTACTTGACTTAGATAAATGCTTTAACCATTAAAATTATTCTTATAATCAGATTTACAAATTAGCTGTTTGAATTTTTTCGAAAAATTTAAATAAAATTTGAATTTTTTTATTTTCAATATTAAAAAATAAAAATATTAATTTATACACGAAAAAAAATTTAAAGTATTGATTTGAACAAAAGTTATATTTAAAGCTGAAAAATCTAGATTGTCAATTTCTTGTATTTTCTTTTTTTTTTTAATAATACAGGTTCTATAGGTCTTATTATTTGTTTAATATTATAAATAATTGAATAAACATTGATATATTTATTTTCATAAAATAACACCATGACAGTTTTTTAAACAACACAATTTAACTGAAATATTATTGGCTATTTTACGCGCTTCCGCTTGTTTTATAATTTATAACAAATTATAAACAAGTAAACAATATAAACGCACCCACATTCATGAATCATGGACAGTCATCTTTTATCTTGTTAAAGACAAAGAGAAATATTGCTATCTTGTTTTCTACTTTATTTTGTTGATTTATAAGAAAATATTATTAGGTATGATCATTGTTACACAAATAAGTAGTAATGACGTAACTGTGACCTGTTCTATACAACATCAAATACCTACCTAAGCTAAAGGTTATTTCACAATATTATGGTATACTGTTATAACTAGGATTGTTAGAACATAATAGTGAAGTATCCACTTATTATATTCCTCAATATACAGTGTGGTACAACATTTTTTGTATTTATTGATAATTTTCATTTCAAAATAATCAAAATATAATAGATTAAGTCTTTTATATTTTGGGGGTGCACATTTTTAACTCAAAGGTGCACAAGTCTCCTGTGCACCCACCTAGTTGCGCCAATGATACAAATGGGATGGATACCCATACGTTTTTAAACTATTTGCTTGTTCTTAATTTCTTATAAGCAATTCATTATACTAATATTCATTTACACGTTATTTATACACTGAAAAACATTATTATATTTTGATAATTATGCTATACGGTTGAGGGCTACATTTGTAAGTCATAGCTCACATCAGCCGTTTATTGTGCTTTAAATGGATATCCAACAATCATCATTAGCTATACATATTATATACCTATACATACCTACATTTGTTTATAAACGGTTTTCCAACAAACGTATACTATATATACTGATTGCAGTCGGGCATGGGAAAAAAAAATTAATCACAAAAACCTTATTACGTAGTTGTTCCAACACCTTTGTTTGCCATGTGATATTATGTAACAACAGTGTATATCTATATAGGTAATATTGTGTAAAGCTGTTTTTAAAATGTCGTCAAACTAACATTGTAATACGTGCCATACTACATATAAATATATTATTAACTTGTCAGTTTCACCGCGAGCATTATTTCGTAGTATATACGTATAATTTACTTTGATGGCTTTATCTTCCGTGGCAAACTAAATGACAAATGACAGTAATTATATTTTACCCAAAACAATATAAATGTCTCCAAAGGATCTAATTGTCTCGAATTTAACCGATTTTAATGGAACAACTGTTTAAGTGTCTGAAATGGCCTGTTTTAATAACTGTTTTGATAAGCATTCAATCATATATACACATAGATATGTACAAATGTATGCCTTTACGGCGTATTGCAATCGTCTAACTGCAGTGCAATGTACTATGCAGTTGTCCTCTGCCACTCAAACAAGAAAATAAACCGTATTTTTAAAAAATATTCTGTGGCCATCTGCTTGTGTTATTCACAAAAGATTTCATAAAAAAATTACAATTATAAAGTAAAGAGTAAAGAGAAGATTTAGACCATATATTGGGTGGTTTTTTCTTTGTGGGATGGTACTGCAGGTTTAAACACGTTTACACAGTTTGGCAGATTTTTTAGTGGGCACCCGTATCTGCCATGCCCGGGTGGGAGATGGCGGCACTTCTCTCCGGACCCCATGACTTGCCCGAAGAAAAATGGCGCCCGCGGCCGAGGATTTGAACCGGCGTCGGTGCGCGTCACAACCGACGCCTTAGTCGGCTCCCGCAGAGAAGGTTATATTTACTGATAAATAGACACTTGTCTATACTGTTTATAGCAGTATAACCCAAACTGGGAGGAGGGGGTGTGTACACGTTTCTGGGGAGTCATCACGAAGTAAAATTTGTATTTACCTATTTAATTATTTTTATTTTACAATGCAGGGAAAAATTAAAACTTTATAACGACCGGTTGACGGGTGTTTTACCGCTAAACACTCCGCCGGGGTACTTGATCGTTTAATGCCACCACGGCGTCCGTAAATTAATTTTTTCAAATTTAAGGGATGGGGTGCGTAATTTTTTTATGGAATCTACACTCTGTAAGGCGTTGAATAGAAGCGGTTAAGTTTATAGAACATATATAGCATTGTCGTATCAAAATTAATAAAATATCATAATTACAACTTTAAAACGACATATTTTAAATATTAACAATGTTATGGTACTTGTACTGCGTAATAATATAATATACTATAATGATGAAATAATATATGATTATATTATATTGTTTACTATTGGCATTTTAAATTCTTTATTGAGCTAATCTTAAGCCTTTTCACGCGAGTGAAACCTTCGCTGCGATTTCGATTTCATATATATATATATTGTAAACGCGATAATGTTCGTACGCCCGTCGCAGTTTTCACGACGTACAATATATTATATTGTTATGGTCACGAGAATCAAACTAGACACAAATTTGCCAATTAAAATTGCTGCAGAGCCCTATGTAATGGTTATTCAAACACGTATTATGTTATGTACGGCCATTCGAACGGTTCGAATGAAATCGATCAGCGGATATCCACGGTGGTGCGTGTAAACAGAATTTGTTTTCAAGAGGGCAATAAACGTGTCCACCCTTTCGCCGACGGACAATATCATTCGGTAATATGGCTCTTGGCATTTTTATTTTTATTTTTTTTTTTCGTATAAATAAAGTCGTGAAAATATTTCTCGGACAGATTTAAAGCGAAGGTTAAGACACCCTTCGCCGTGGTTTGTAAATCCGTCCGTGACGTCCGTATAAAAAGCTATAAAATACTATGCGATGTATAATTATTGTTCAGTACGATGATCGTCTACTGCTGCACGTCAATGAAACCGTCGCGGTATCGGCGGCGGGACGGGGAGTGGAGAGAGCTACTATAGTATAATAATATAATATCATACACATTATTATTATTATTATTATTATTATATTATACACGTCAACGGTGATCCGCTAAAAACGCTTAAATGACACACGGGGTGGAAAGAAAGCGAAAAAAAATCTATATAAATCTGCCGCCGGATCTAATACGGCGTTTTTCGGATGATTGAGCTCTTCCTCGTCTGCAGCCGCGCACAATATAAATCTGTTGTTTATTGTGTGTGTGTGTATCTTTATACCGTATTATTGTTATTATTATTATTATTATTATTATTATTATTATACTATGTATATATATTCCCCCCCGACCGTGTATACACATGCATATATATAGGTATACGCCGCCGCCGCCGTCAGAGGTTCAACAAAGTGGGCCCTTTGTACATGCGTGACTTTTAGGGGACGCATTAGCGGCATAATATGTTACAATAACACACTGTATATGTATAAATACGACTAGCGGCGGGAAAGAGGTGACACGGAGGCAACAGCGATAGGGTGAGGGGGAGAGGGATTATACGATGGGGGGAGAGAGAGAGAGAGAGAGGGACGGCCGCAGCGCGCGTTATATAGGCTGACAGGTCTAGTTTGTAGCCAGTGGCGACGGCGGCGGTGGCAGTGGTGACGGTGGTAGTGGTGGTTCGGTCTCTTCCTTTTTTTTTTTTTTCCGACGATCGCACATGTGGAAAATGATTTTATTGTTATTATTATCATAACTCGGCCGCCGCCGCCGCCGCGGGCAGCAGCTGTTCATCTTCCGCCGCCAGTCGGCCGTACGATGATTTTTCGTCGACGGTTTTTTTTTTTTGTTGGTTTTTTTCCCCTCTTCTCTCTTTCGCTGCACCCAATTATTATTATTATTATTAATTTGATTTAATTTGCACACACGCGATGACACGACGGTGCGGCGGCGGCGGCGGCAGCGATCGCATTGTGCACAGAACGAAACGACATATTTCGCTCTATTAGTCTCCGCCATGTAGTGTATACACATATTATAGAACGGCGTGTGACACGACTACGCGCTTATATATAGGTACATTATATTATTATATTATTATATTACTAATATGATGTGTACCATAACATCCTGTGGGAAAATTGAGCGCGAGAAAAAAATATACAAATGTATTACTCTACATTATATACCCACGTGGCCACGTCACAATACAAGAAAGTATATTATATATATCATATTTTATGCGATTAATCAGGTGGACGTTATATTATATCATGACGTTATTGGCTTGTTTGTCTGTTGTGTTCTACGTGCGATGTTTACTTATACGTACAAGAGTCAGTAGCGTATTTACGGGGAGAGATCAAGGGCTCACACTCCCCCCCCTCCCCAAGACAAAAACCTAAATACGCCACTGACTATAGTTATATTATAGCCGTCCGTTTACATGTAACGATTTTTTCCAAACATATTTACTGGGTCATACGAAATATCATATCGACCACGTTAAAAATAAAAAAAAACATATTTAATAGGTACGAATCGTAGCTCGGTAAAAATATTGATTTGACTGACTCATCTAATATTTCTTTAAGTTCTCCATGTATGTAATTATCCATGCAACACACGAATACGACGACTACTAGCAGGGTTAAAACATCAGTTCACTCTGTTTTTCTTTTAAAACTTCAAAACTAGGCATTCACATGCCCATCGGTCCCTAACTTTCACAACACGGATTTTTCTAATAAAAAAATTATAATATTTACGTATTGTTATTGTATATTATAGTTGACATTTAGAGCTGAAGCTGGCAAGCTGTGAGCTTGTATGTAAGGTTTTTGTTCAAAAATATATATAATTGTTCACACCTGTCGGTCGTTACCGTTTCTTCTCATTTCCTCAGCACCCTCCAAAATAACTTCTCCACGCCTGTACTTTACACTTTGGTTAATTCAGTGTTTAACGATTTCTTGCTGTCAAACTTACTAAATGCCCCGTTTTATTTTTACTCTTGGTTAGGTAATTTTGAGTTCCGCGGGATTTTTATTTTTATTTCTAAACTCAATATATTTCTCTCAGATAAATTCCAACCCTTTTCATTGCCATTGCTCATTCTCCACTCATTCTCCACTAAATATTATTTATATTTTTATTATATTATATAATTAGCGTTCTGTAGTTTCTTTTTCTTAAGATGATAATAATAAAATTTTAACTGCATCAGGCCCCTATCATGTCTCCTAGAAATTTCCACTTAGTTCTCTTAAGAGTATAATATGTATTGTTATATGTGGCCTACCTAATATTATCCACGTCCTAATATCTAACACAATGTTCCCCTTTTAAAATCCCTTCTTTCGACTCACCGTAAGTCATACGAAAATAAAAACGAAAAAAATGACTTTACTGCAGCTACCTAGAACTTTGGCTCTCTGAATAGAAGCACGCCACTTGAAATCCATCCGTATTCCTAGTCCACAGGTGTATTTATTCACTCATTTGATTTATGTACCTGACGCTTTCACTATACTCAACAATTTTATCGTCAACTTTACTTGACCACGGTTTATTTATACTGTTATTTCTGCAACTTGTCATAATTACACACTTAGGCCAGTAATCATTCGTTAGTGGTCTTCATCGGCTTCGTCACAATGTCTTCGAATGACCATAATATTATACTATACACTCTCTTTTTCTATATATAACAACCTTTTAAACTATTTCACTTTTATCCTTCTTTAGTTAAATAATCTGACATATTATTTTTACTAAAGCACATTAGTCCAAAAATAACATGATATATTTTTTTATTCGATCATAGACAATATTATGTACACCAATAGATTAAATTCACTATTACTATCAACTTTTTTTAATTAAACAAATCTCTTCCGATTATCCTATTAACTAAATTATACATAATCTTAACAACAAACATATTATACACAATAAAGAAAAATAATGTCCATGGGGGCCATGTAATTTTTTTTGTGTACTTAGACTCCATGGATACATAATAATCCGCATTTAGGGGGAATGACGCTAAGCCCCTTATGGCACCAAACTTCAAAATGTATTCATAACTACTTGATTAAAAATAGTGACTTTAGACACATGACACAAACCATGTACTTTTAAACGACATAAGTATATGGCAGCTTTTTTTTTAGAAGAAAAATAATATTTGGGAAACATGAAAATGGTGATTTTTAAATTTTGAACAACGTATATTTTTAAACAAAAATATTAAAAATTTAACTACTTCAATGAAAATTTAAATGAAATCTAAATTGAAATTTATGCAACTAAAATCGATTTTGTTAAAATAAGCTGCATTAACATCACTAATAATTTCTAAAACGTTTTTCATTGTTTCACCCTAAATATGTAACAGATATTTCATATTTGTATTATACAGATGTATTTATAAACAAAATAATAATAATAATTTTTAATACCTATACATATTACTGGAGTAGCATCACTGTAGAGGGGGCTTATTCCGTCCGGCCATCCAGTGTATGTAATCTCACACCAAATTTACATATTATTTTTAATTTTACAGATTGGAAATTATCAAAATTATTTATTTATTTTTAATAAAAAAAAAATAAAAAATATCTACCCACCTACATTGATTGTTTTGCCAAAATGATAATACTTTAATTCAGTAATACAAATATAACACAAAACAGCATACTACGCAGTTACTAGTTATAGGTATATAATACAGTTAAGCTATATATATATATGTCTATATACGCGTTTATAGTAAATAATGATTGATAGATAATAACTTATCTGAAATAGCAAATTTCGAATAATACGATGAAAATATTTTTTTTATTAATGTGGGTACCGTGTACCGACTTTCACGGGGTTAGAACACCGTCGGCTCCAGCAATCAAGTCTTTACGAAATAATTTTTTTTTTCTTTTAAATGTCCAAATACGTCCGCCCTATTATATAGACGCACAATATATGTGGCACGCGTTCTTATTATAAAATATAATCCTATAATCCTTACGAATCACAACTAAAGTTTTAATACTTCGGCAATGCACATAATATCATTATTATGCCTGCCAATATCATTTATAATAATACATAGGTATAATATACATTCGCTATTGCACACATCATGCCGTCAGCTGGTATTCACAATGCATTTGACAAAATATGACAATTAATCATGCCATTTATCATTCCCGGCCATGGATTAAATATTGAATCGCGTAGCAGAAAATAAAAAAAAGTACATTCTTATACAGATTGGGTATAGACATTATCCGAGTGTATTATGCGAACTGACTATTAACTTCTCAGTTTATAATAAATACGCATACTATATTCATATCCATTTTATTATACAGATTTAGGTATGGATGTGTGTAGTCACTATGTAACACGTATTTGTACTGTATACATTATTGCAGTTAACTGTTATGCTCGCAGACACATTTTTTTTTTGTATTATATATATATAAATCGGTCTATCGTAGTCTTACCTAGACACCGGGTCGGCAAACGTACATAATATAATACATATATTATGTGCGGATAATATTATTTTATGTAACGTATCATATTAATATGTATATAATATTATATCCCATATCCCATTTTATTCTTGGTCGTCGATTTCGTTGACTTTAATCTGCAGTATTATTATCGCGGAAATTGTTCGGATGAAAACTTGTATGATAATGCAACGCGGTCGGTATATAATATTATAACATTGTACACAAAGTCATACGGCCATTAAAAATAAGCTCGGCGGGATTAGGGGCCGAGGGTAGGCTTCGGCGGTGGTGGTTTATGGGGAAAAATTCGCACCTGTTCTCTATTTTCTTGTCAGCATATTGTTATTGGACAAGCTTATTCGAAATACGTCACCACCACTGTGTTATGGTTACCACCGTCTACCGTTTGCACAAGTATTTTGAGATTCGAGAGTTCGAGATGATCGATTCACCGAATGACTAATTAAACAGTTCGAATCATATAGAGTTAGAATTTTAACGGGGAACTAAACGGGTTGCCCAGCTATAATAGCTTATATTTGTTTACAACCATTTTTAAGAATTATTATTATTATTCATTATATTTTAAACATTTTAATAAATCATCAGAAACTACTCATTAGAATTTCGAGTTGGATACATCCAGTGGCGTACAAATGGGGGGGGGGGTCGGGATAAATCCCCCCCCAGGGCTAAAAAAAATATAAAAATGTCTTGAGAATGTCATCATGTAAATAAAATTAAGGATTTTGTAAGTTTTAATGGAATCACAAAAATATTAATTTTTCGTCCGAGGAGGTAGAGATACAAATAAATGATTATTATTTACATAAAAACTATTTTTGTGTAGATATTAAATATTGTTTATCATTATTAGTAAATTATCTCTATGTGTGTGTATCTATTTTTGTAATGGCGTACCCGCATGGCGCATACGGCCTCATCGAAATATTATTTTAATTTATAACTTTATCCCTTATCTTTTGTTTATTAATATATATCTTATTATAATAATATACACGATTGTCTAAACGTCCGATGTTCAGTGTCGTAATCTAATTGTTCAGTGTACTCATGACAGTGTTTAGTGTACAGTCGTGACTCGTATTTCAAATTATATCAATCAAATATACTATCTGCAATACTGCAATAGTTATCTAAAAGATTAAGGTAAGTAAATTTTATGATTTAATTTTTTTATACCTAGTCTTAAATATTCTTAATGCATAAATTTTTTTATTGGTGAATTAGACGACATAAGGTAACCAAGAATATACAAATACGTAGGTAAACCGTAAACGTATTAACAGTGTAAACTTTCAGTAAATATACAGTGGTTATGGCCGAAAAAAAACAGCCCAAAATTAATTTTTTTTTTTCAAAATCTCTGCCGGGTACATCATCGCCACATCTATCTTCTTCAGAAACTCATACACCAGATTTCCCATCAACCACGCCATTATCCTCACCAGATCCGATCACAGAGCCTACTTTAAATGATACTTAAATTACTGACATTTTTGATATTGCGTGTTATACAAACAAATTGTTGTCACAAAATGAAAAGGCAGATATTTTAAACAAAATATGGAAACCTGATTTAAATTATAATTTTCCTATTAAAACATCAGTTATTGGTAAGAAACAAAAAAGTATTATTACAAAAATAAGTGTGAACCCTTTTAACAACAATGGTCTTTGTCTTTGATAAAATATATTGCATTGGGTGGAGCACTCTGATAAACATGTATAAATAATATTATTTAATCCCCCCCCCCCCCATAAGACAATTGAATGTACGCCACTGAATACATCAACATTTTCAAGAAAACCGCCCGCTAAATAATTTGCAGTCAAAAAGGGGGTTTTCGTTTTAAAAATAGAAGTTTGTATCGCTTCAACACACTCCTAACCAGCTAACTCTTAAGTAGTACAAAACATATCAAGTTTTCGAAAATGTGGTCTTTAGGTAGGTATATACTTAAAAATTATAAAAACCAGAATTTTAATAAAAGTACCTATTATTAAAGAGAGAAATGGGGGTGAGCGTGTTTAAAAAATCACCCTCTATATTATATTATATATAGTACACGCGAGATGTGCCATATTTTTATCACACTCGTTTCCGTTGAACAGTGAAACGAGAAATCTGTTGGCCATTAAAACTTAATATCGACGACGAGAAAATGTGCGTCCAAAGAACATAATATATACCGTCGCGAAGCTTTTTACAGTTTAAAATATATTATACAGTATAATAATGTGCGCAAGGCGCTAAAATATTAAAATGAACAGTGTTGTGATCGCAAGCGATACTAATATTATACAAATGGTGTATTAAACAATTCGAAAGCATGCGTTAAAAAAAAAATTGAAAAATGATGTTTAACAAGTGTTTTATTATTGATAAAATATGTGATGGTAGGCGTGTGCTATGCAGCATTCATTATATAACAAAAAACGCACGCCCACAATTTACTCCCCTTTGGTATAAGAAAAAAATTATGATAGGTGTACGTATGCTTTATGATTGTTTTAGACTATCTACTGCCATGTATGTAAATTAGTTAGGAAGTGTTTAATGCTTACAAAGCAGATGATCGATATATAATTATTATTATATTACTATACAACGTTTATATACTTATTATATAATATCATTGGTTATGAATACTGTATTCATAACCAATATATGGTAATATGTTTAATGAAATCGTAGAAATAAAATAACTTTTATCAGTCGTTTTTATTTATATTTAAACAAATATAAACAAATAATAAATTCTCTTTATTATCAAAATATGTTACCAAATAATATATATAGGTACAATATAGTTCACCAAAGATGATCACCCCATATTTTCCTCTAATAATTAATTTATTCAAATTTTGATTTTTACAATTATTAATTATACAAATAAAGACGAAATTTGCATGTACTTAGATTTTTTACCTATTAAATCATAAAATTTTAATACATTTATAGGTAAATACTAAATTGTATCAATTATTATTATAATTGTATAACCATTTTAGACCTCATATACCTCTAAATCTATTATTTTGGGCTATTATCCGTTGTTCACAAAGTTTAAGACTTAAAAACTATTCTTTTAAATTTTGATTTAGATATAAAAAAAATCAACTTCTTAACAATTTACTTATACGGTTGAAAAAGTTGATTCTTATGTATTGCCTCAGCGTACTTCCTAAATTGCATAAAAAATTCCAATTTTTTTAAAAATTTGATACTTATATACCTACGACCTACCTACGTATTTCAAAAATTTGATTATGATTAAATGCATTATTAAAGGTAGTAAATGCGGATGAGGACCGATGAGAATTGTGATAGGTTAATCACCAAGTATATACATTATAAACGTACTACAAATGTCTACACTAATATATTTTTTGAATATAATACCAATATAATATGATAATTATGTATTTATATATATAGCCATATAGGTACTATAACAACAATGTCAAATAATTGGTTAAATACCAAAAGTGATTATATTTATTAAATAACACGCAATTTCACAAGTTAACAAAGTCGTATTTGTCATAACATACTTTTGTCGAATACGCCTCGTTGTTTCCTATCATATTTCATATAATATTGTATAGGTATAATATTTAATAGTGACTCCTGCAAAACGGATACAATTTGTTCGTCCACACTAAACTAGGTACATAAAAATGGCAATTGCCTTTGTATGAGTTTATACGGAGCGTTTAATACAGCACTACCGTGATCAGATACGGTCGTAAATATTACACAAAACTAAAATCAACAGCCTATGCACAGACGAGAGGTCCACCATTTTTTGAACTTGGGGCGCCGATTCTCCCCTACAATATATCCGTATTTCAATTTCGGACGAAATCCGGGTGGCTCATGGTGGTTACTGTCCCTTAAGACTTGTTCGACATTGTCTACGAAATTATTTCGAGGGTAGAAAAGTGTAGAGAGAATTAAACTGTGGGGGATAAAGTGCACCCTGATTAAAGTCGATGATATATTATATATATGTTATGGCCCTATAGGCGGCCTTCTCGACGGATACATTAAGGTTTTTCTATTTATTATTATTATTATTATCATCATCGTCGTCATTATTATTGTTGTATTTTTTTACTAAATGCCTCGTTGAAATCGTTTCATGCCATTATTATCCGAATAAAAACAAGTTTTTTTCCATGCGAATGACTTGGAAGTCAAAATCCGTTGTGAATCAACTCCAGTAGGTATACGTACATATACGTGCGTATGATATGTGTCGAAATCAATTGAATGTGAATAATCGACACTGTATCGCTGTATGCGTCCGTCAGTGGAAAATTGCATTTCCAAACGAATAAATCGTCTTGAAAGGTATATTCATGGTGACAAATACGCGGGACATATTATTACCGCTGTTATTATTCCAGGTATTTTAGCAACACATACCGATGGAGTGTGTTTACGATATTATGTTCATACCAGACATTCGAGACCTTTTGCGAGACAGTGAATGAGAGTGAAACCATGAATGGAATTCATTTCCTTTCTATTATATTTGCGTAAAGATTATGGAAATTTATTGACGTCAATTCAACGTCCCTTCAGGTTAACTTATACTGCTCTAAACAGTCAAATTTTTTTCAGAAATCAGGGGCCACAATCATATATATAGGCACTACATTAAATTGATGACCGACACCTCGGTTTTGGAAATCCATCTAAATCTGCAGATCACCGTTGTGATATGAGATAGTATACAAGTACTGGTTATCATAGGCGTGGCGCACGTGAAAATGTGACCCACATAGATAATATAAGAATGGATAGGACATGCCATACCAGTTTCATATGAGGCCATGTGTTTTTTTGGGGAAGAGAGAACCTAAAAAGAGAAAGCGATATGGGGCTTTTTTTAAGGTTATGTCCAAAACTGTTTACAATATTTGTCAATTTCGAATTTGTATTTTGATCGTTGTGCCTGAAAATGGAAATTGGAATACTCAAATTACTCTAAACTTTGCGTACATAATTAATTGTAATTAGAATATAGAATAATATAGATCGCTAATTATTACTCATTAATCATTAATGTTATTTATTATCACTTATCAATTATCCTATCAATATTTGCCCCATATAACATTAAAAACGTATCACTACATTTTCTAGATATAAGTTCTTATGTAGTTATGTCCTATATTCTAAGACCGCGGTCCTATCCCTTCTTATATTAACTGTGGTGAATCACCCTGCAAGCTGTAGGTACACCTGTACCGTACAGTATGGTCCATATACTTACTGTAAGTCACAATGACTTAGGTGATAATATACATAGTAGTAATGTCTTATTCTGTGATCTAAGCATTGTGGTTTTTATTTTTTTTATACCACGAAACCTCATTAACTATAACATTGATAATAACTGCATCATTCAATATCTAGAACAATGAAATTGTTAAATTATTAGTGAATGATATTAGTGGATGGGATAGTTGTGACTTGTGGTCTATCTATTATATCTTATTTTACGATGTTCCCCGTTATAAATTAATCCCACTAGTCACTACAGCTAAATTAAAAACTTTTGTTTTTATTTACACGAACGATCATATTATTTATGTATAGACATATAGCGGATGAAGACCAGTGCGTAAATGAAAGTCATTATCACTTAATATTATATTTTTTCAGGTTCTCTTTCACCTAAATATTTGTCATTAATATTTATTGCGATTAGTGGTGATATAACTAATGAAAATGCAATAAATTTAATTAAATTATTAGCTGAAAATCAAGGTTTTAAAATATTAAATAATATATTAGAACAATTTTTAAAATTAGAAGCATGTTATAAAATATTATAATTGTTGAATTACAGCATTTTCTTTAAAAGAAAAACAGATTAGTAAAATACGAAAAATATGAGAACAGTTCTTGTCAAGAAAAATTAGGTATCATTGGCTTAGCCCACGAGCTGCGCGTTCCTATTCAAGTTATGTCATCGCCTATTTAACTTTACTATACATAATATATGTTATTAATTTCGTCTTATCATCAGAATTCTTCTTCGAACACGCTGCAGCGACTGCATAGAACGATTTATTCGAATTTTCTCTAATCATTATCATCGTATATAGGTATAGACGGTATAGTAGGTAAAAAAAAAACGGGAAAAGTTGTTCTGCTGAATAATAGATTTTGCGTGTATCTCCAAATTTAAGTAAGTCACAGCAAAAAATTGTACCAATATATTTTCGATATTTTTAGAATGCTTAGTTTAATAATTTAATTTTGTGAATGTTTTTTTATAATAATTAATAGGTATATAATAATAATAATAACTTAATTTCAGAAACACGCGACACAATTTACATAATACATAATAAAAACATTTTTACATTGGTAAATTTACTGTAATTCCTACTCAACTCAAAACAACGATAAATATTAGGCAACACACAATTTACGATTTATCTGCATAATTTATTCGTCATGACCTTTGACAGAATATACGTCCCCTTTTTTAGTAATTTATTATAATTTTATAACAAATATATTATAACAATGATATGATGTGCACGTTTGTAATTTTTTTATATATATATTATATAATATATTCGAATACGAATTAGTCTTAGTCATTAACATATTATAAATTATTATATATTAATAGGTACTAAATACTTGGGTGTATAAAGTCAATATTTTAGAGTAAACAAAAATTATGGAACTGAAACAGCATATACCTTTAACAGATGTAGTCTTAGGATATTTATGGTCAATATGTCTTAGGGTTTGCCAATTTCTCTAAACTATGGGAAAAAATAGACTTTAGTACAACGAAATTTGGCAAAAAAAAGCTACCTTTACAGACTCACAGTAAATGGTTATAATTGCCTACTCTATTAGTTAAGATTGGAACTCTATTATTTCGAACTTCGATTCTTTTCAGTTTATTGTTCCTCTGCTTGTTATTTATTTACAAACTTTAGATCGATAGATATTTTTGGACTTTTTGAGTAAATAGGTACAAACTATACACACAGATTGTACTTTATTAATCTCGTTTAATGTTTAATTTTTTTTTTTAAATTGTTATAATATAATTTTATTTCTTTTGGATTTTTTAATTATATTACTTTTATGATCCAAAACCGTTTGAATATGATTAGCTTGTGGGCAAGCAAGTGGAAAATCAAAATAAACGAATCTAAATCTGTCCAAATAACGTTTTCTCGATTCTACACTGGTTACGTTAAATATAGCCAAACAATTTTAACGGCAAATTAAGTTAAATATCTTGGGTTTACTTTAGATGAACGCCTAACCTGGAGCCCACACATAAAACTTAAGTTTAACTCTAGACTTCACCCCCTAAGACGACTCTTGAAATCCAAACACTCACTATCCAATAAACTTACCATATAGGTGCAAGTCAATAATTCGACCAGTTTGAATATGCGGTATTCAGTTATGGGGTTCAGCAAAGCCATATGATACCAAAACGCTTCAAACATTTCAATCCATCTGCTTACGACTAGTATAACGTCTTCTCCTTGGTATTTCACAAAAACATAATTTAATAAGTATAATACTATTGTGAATTGTGTATTTCCATCAGATTTAGAAAAATATATTTATTGAAAAAATGTTATGTATAACACTCCGCCCTCACTTATATATGTATATATATTTTTTTAATTAACTACAAAACATTAACAACAAAGGTTTATTCGTTTTTGATTTTGAATCATAGTACCTACATAATATAAAAGTTGACTAGGTATGTATAAAGTTAACAACCGTAATAATATATGATGACCATAAATTCATATTAGTGTTAATTGAATATTGTATAATATAAGTTTGTTTTTCTAATGAAGGTTATATCAATATCATAAGATTGTGATTTTTTCGGTGTTTGATTCTAATGCTTCACTCATGTTGGGAGGGATGTTATTTTTTTGAGATCATTGATGACTGATGTATTGATAGCAATCTATTATTATATGATTAACTGTTAATATGACCCCATAGGTTGTGCACTGGATATGCACTATTTTCGCACATACTTATACATCAGAGCCGGCGTTAAAAGTTTCGGGGCCCCATGAAAAATAATATAAAATAATATTCTGTTGAATTATGCCTGCATATATTATAATATTATATTATAATACATTTGTGAAATGTTTTAAAACTGAGATTGAACTGTCAGTGTTGTATAATATATAATGTTTTATGTTTTAAATTCTGCACCTAAACAATTTCAAAGAAGGGACAATTTGTAAATTTCCGATCTAAAAATACATACGACTGAACGTAACTTTTGGAAGAAGTTTACTAACCAAAAAAGTGTCTATTGACAAAAAAAAAGGTTCGGTGTACTGTTTACTATTGTATATATAATATATAGATAGATACATTATACAGTTACAATGTTTATATTATGTACGAGATTTCAAAATTAATTAAACAATTCAATTATTTTATGATTAAACATATATAGTTTTATAAAATATACCTATAGGGCTATATACATAGTAAATAATAAATATATCAAAATATAATAATTTATATGATGATATACATGATAGATACCATGCGTGTTGCTGTCGCGTGCTTATTGTAATTATTAATTAGGTGAAACAACAAATGTATTCATCCTAAAAAAATGTACATGAAAATATTAAACTTTGACACTAAGTTATTAGCTCAACTGCTCAAGCCTCAAATCACTACAAGAAATAAATGTATAACACCACCGTTGTATAGTTTTGTTTGACACATTCCGACTCTGTAGTCTGAAACTGTCATTTATAAAACCGTTTGTTTTATTTTAACGATTGGTAAATTAACTTTATACTACTTTTAAACTTGACATGCTTTTATATGAATCAATTCAATTTTAGTTTCAATTGCAACTTAGTGTATGTATGATTAATAATGGTGAAAAAAAGTAATATATTATAAAATATAATTTAAAAAAAAAAATCAAAATGTAAATCAGTGTGATGGGTATTATGTATTGGTCGGAAATTTATATCCGTATACATTTCACCCAGAAGTCAATACGTCATGAAATGTCACATCTGGACTTTGTTATCGTTTTGAGTTATTTACATAAAATAATGGATATAACGTTTAAATTCATTTTTATTTTTGTATTCGTTTTTATTTACAATTTTGTAGTGTAGTATCCCAAAAGCTAAATATCATACAAATATTGTCCTTTAGCGAGATTCATGTTGATATCAATATAAAAATCAAATATAAAATAATGAATAGTATATTCGTATTCAAGTAGTAATATCATATTATATAAATAAATGGTATGCAAAAATTAATTGATACAAGTGCATTACTATGCGATATATTATGATTTGCGCTGCTTGATTGCAAACATTTTCAAATTAAATCGTAAAATATCATCGACTTGGGAAATCAGTTTTGAGCTGATCTCAGGTTTTACTTGACTAAACTTACATTATACAGTGTTTAAACGTCGTTGAAAATAGGTATAGGTACTATAGGTAGTAATTTGTAATTATGTAACTATAGATGCTTTTAAAGAATCAAAGCTACCTACCTATGTTTTTACTCATATATAGCAGAGTGCAAAAAAAAGAATTTGTCTCTCCTATAATATTTTGATATTCGTATACGGTATACCTAATGTAATGATAAACATCAATGGTATTTGTTTTTATTAAAATTTAGACTTTTTTTAAATTTTAGATTGTAAATTATAATCGAATTAATTTTGGTTACAAGTAAAAATGTCTACCTTCTTTAACTTACTATAGTTTATAGTTATCTACCTATGAATTCATTAATTTATATTCAACATAATTTTAGCGATGCCAAATTTGCAAAAATCACGTGGCACATCATTTTAGGGTAGCGTTTTCCGATCAATCGCTTGCCGATAATATCTGTACATGATTCTAAAACTCACTTCTAACGTACCAATTTATGTAGTTCAGAGGACGTTTATAATTATCTCTGTTTTCCAAATGTACAACATAATATAGCAGTTTTGAGTCATATGTCACTAAATAGTAAGAAAATTATATGTGTTAAATAATAGTTTATACATTGGTTTTTATGATTGTAATTTTTTATCGAGTTATAAGTTATGACTACCTACTTAAGGTACAATTAATGTATTTTAAATATATTTAAAAATTAAAGTAGGCATCATATGAAAGACAACGCATAAGCATAAACACAGATAATGTTTTGGATTTTAGGTTCGATTGTAGGTCATTTCACTCTTATTTTAAATAAGCTAACTACATGCAAAATTCAGCTGAAATCAAATTTGCTTTGTTGTACGTTTGTAACTTTATAAGACGGAGAAAACACACAGGTACAGATTACGGGTGTGACATCCTCTTAAGCGATAAAAATTCCAAAAGCGTATTTAAATTTAAAATCCGTCAGTTTGATGTGATAAGTTGATAAAAAAAGTCTCCTTAAGTTCGAATATCTCATAATATTATTCAAATCTTAGTACAGATTTTTTCAAGCGATTGATCGCAAAATCGTTCCATAAAATGAGGTGTCACGTGACTATTTTGTAAATCTGGCACCACCAAACACCAATATGGTGCATAAATGATGTTGCGTAATATCAATTCATATATTAGAACTTTTTTCTTCCTGCTGTATATAGTTTCCGAGCACATCAATAGTAGTATTAATATTTAATAGTATTAGTACTATTTAATAGTTTATCAATATTTTAAAAATGAAAAAGGTTTCAAACAAAACAAATAAGCTAATAGGTTGAAGTCTAGTTTTTTTTTATAGTATAATGTTATCGAAAGTCATAATTTTTGGAAAAAAAAAGTTTAAAAAAGCCATCTACGACTCGACGAAATCTATATTATATTCGAATATTACAAAAGATTTTTTTCAATAATATAAATAAGGCAATAACAAAATATTTAAAATATTTCATTTTATGAAAATTGTTTTGACAAAATAATATCGAAAAATTACGGTTGTTTCAGCCGGGCTGTATTAAAATCATAGACTGTTAAAAGGATAATAACGGATAAGGAATCAAGTTATCAACAGACTTCAATACGATTTCCTAGACTTGAGGTGGTTACACAGCTCTAAATATAGAGTGAGTTTCCTTGTTATTTCTATTCCAGAGTAATTATTATATTTATATATTATTATCTATAATACTAATATCGCAGACGCCACGCGTAAATAAATTTTTCTAGTTATTAAATGAATTTTATTTTAAAGTGATTTAATTTACTAGAACTTAATTTTATCAAAAACTAAAATTCTATAATAATGGTGATCTGTTTTTTGATTCGCCACATTTTTTAAAGGGCCCTCCCTCCTTCTGAGCCCGTGGCACTTGCCCGTCGTGCCACCCTATCGGTACGCCACTGAACATTGTATAATATTTAAATGTTAAACGTAGGTATAGGTATATTTGATATCACTTACAACATACTCGGACGCGGGTCGGACTCTGTTTCGCGTCGAACAGAGAATTGGCGGAAATTGAAAAAAAGACTCTTTTCGGCCGCGATACGCATTGGTATTTGCACAATTATGTGTTCATGGGGGATGGGGGGGATGGTATATTATATTATACCATTATATATATTATTATTGTTGTTGTTATTATTATTGTTAATATAATGTACAGCACGTGAGATGACCGTTTTTGGGTCGGCGCGTTGAATGGACTGCAAAGAAGACGGCGCGGCGGAGGTAACACGTATGAATGGAACGGTATATATATACATAATACATTAATACGTGTTCTATATACGTAGTATTTTTTTTATTATATTAAACGAAACGGTCACTATATAATACGTACCTATATGATATGGGCGACATAAAAATTTCACCCGAACAATTAGAGCTCGCGACAAATAACCTCCTGCAGCATGTACTGCAGCCGTCGCTGCACCGGACCGTCATCATATAATGTAATATATATGATTATATATAGGTATGTATACGCACGCGCAGTGAATCGGATTGTAAAAGTATATAATAATAATAATAATAATATGTACAACGATATGATAACAATATCCGTATATTATTTATTATTGTAACATATATAAAGCGTAGGTAGGTGAATATATAATACACCTAAATCGTACAATATAAATTGTATATTATATAATACGCGTTTTATATGTTATATTTAATTTGTATACAGAGTATTCATCGTACGTCGTTAGGTACCCGCCCGGCTGCTGTATATTATATATGCTTAGGTATATTGTATGTCCCCTACCTGCACCCGCCACTGTTTCTGCAGAAGGACAAGGTCTGAAATTATAATAAAGGTCGGTTTTTATTTTATTTTAACAAGTTTACGAGCAAATAACAATTGGTCAAATACTGGAGATTAAGAAATACTACAGGGTCATAGACGTCGAGAATGTTTAACTCGAAACCCGCAAAGCTAAGAAATTTTCATGAACGCGCTCAATCTGTTGAACTTGAGACTGTATATAGTATAGCCTGCAGAGGGTGAATTCCAGACATGCAACAGAAGTAAATACAGAACCATATTCGAGTATGTGCCCATGGCCCCAGGGTAACTATAGAGCTCAAAATAGAGCTTAATACAAGTTTAAATATTCTGAACTCTGAAGTAGAAACTGTATATTTATATATATAGAACTCAATAACTTTAACGTCGATATGAGATTATGGGTTTAATGAATGACAAAGCCCAGATGAAAATCTTCGTCACCTGTAGGTTGTGTACCGGAGGAAAGTATAGCGTTGTACCGTTAACATAATTTATAGACATTTGTGCGAGCCATCGAGTAGGTAAAAAGACGTTAAAGTCTAACTGTTTAAACTATTGCCCTAAATATAAATTGGGCAGCCGTCTCGGATAATCGAGTGCGGAACAACACGGAAGCCTTTAGTCGACTGCGACTTTGAGCTCACGCGGGAGTGTACACCGAGAATAAAATCGTATTTAAAAATAATAATATATACCTAATATGGATGGGAATGAAAATAAAATTTTGCATTAGCACGTGGAGCGCAGTATTCAGCGATCGCTCTGAATAGATTTATATGTATGTATATTACTATATGGACCCTAATAGTGTGTTATACCTATATAATATTATTATATACCTTCGTATTATAAATGTATATTATATATTATTATATTATAAACATACATATATATTATATATGGGCGAGGTACATCTGTCTTATTATGTGTGCATTAGCCGTTGTGCATGCCGCATGCGCGTATATACATTATATAGGTAAGTATATAGTATATACTATGTATTATATAGGAACTATAATAAATAATATTTCGGAATGAGAGAATATAATGTACCGACGGGACGACGATGAGGGGGTGATGTGTTGAGGGGGATCGGCGGCGGCGGCCTAAGGGTTTATTTTCTATAGGCGTCGTAACCTATTTTCGGCAGGGTACGTGCCTGGAAATTTATTGGTTTATGATAAAGCGTACACCTGGACACACCGCACGTCGCGGAAGCCGCGGCCTCATCTGCTGCAGTCGCGTTTGTTGTTTTTTTTTTATTGGCTTTATATCGTTTGGACGAATTGCGTTATTGTTAATACGATAATATATATATATATATAATATATTATATAGTTTCGGAGGCTGAGTGAGAGAGTAAACTGCGGCATGTATACTTTTATATATGTATGGAATAATAATATATATAATATAGATCCATCGCTGCGAATTGATCGATTGAGGCACACCGCCTATTATACTATCATGCATTGTTGTCGCAGTACATTATTGTAAGATATTTTTATAGCGTCCGTGCCAGTACACCAAAAATTAATCGTATTTAGGTATACTGACGAACACGTGACCGTGCCATATTATGCACCTAATAGGTGATTTCATTTTCGTAAACAAGTGACCAGAGCGACCGTGTCGATGAAATGGATGGCTGGCCACTGAAATAGCGCTTGCGCCTATATATTATATTAGATAATAATATTTACATCATTCTCCGTGGAAAATAAGGTCTGACGCGACTTTTCACACATTCCTTTCCGTATAAACAATATAATCTGGTAAAATCTTGCTCTGGATGACTGGATCCGCTAATAACGTAGTTATCAGCTAACATCTACTCAGTGCCAGCAATACGATTATTTGCACCCTCGGCGAAACCATTTCTTTGCACCCCTCTCCCAATTTGAATTATATTAATATCATTGAGGACCCCTTCCCCCTTAAAGCAGGCGCCTCGGGTGTAGCCTTTGTAGGACATGATCACCCACTCCTCGCCGGCCCTGAATCTACTGGCTACTGTGGCTATATACTCAAGGGCCAAGGCCTTAACTGAAACAAATTTAATTGGGGTCCAATATTTGTATATAACTGATAGATACACAGTAACCAAGACACTGGACATTCATCATTGTTACGTTCAAACTTCAGAGTATAAAAACTCTTTATTTTCTTTATTACTGATTTTATAAAAATATAAAATTGTTCTTAATACAATAATAGTCGATAAACAATATTCACAGCTAAAAGTAAAAAATTTCGGGGGTTCAAGCCTCCTAGTTACGAGTTTACGACATAGGTTCTAAACCTGCTAAACCTACATTTGCATATAGAAAAATAATTATCATAAAAACATATTTGAACGATAAAACGTTAAACACGTGGACATAGTACCACGTGCCGGTAATTACTAATGAATACAATATAAAATACAATAGGAATTACGAGTACCTACTTATTCAAGTGTTTATTCGTACTGCTGTTCGCTCGTTCTGTATTTAAAATATTATACTCAGCCACTCAGGTAGTCAGGTGTACATTAAAATTAATAACAAAAACAACGAATTCTAGTAAGATTTTATAACTAACCCTCATAATACGGTGCCAACTTAATTTTTACCACGGTAAACCTGCAGAGGTGTCAAGCATATTTCAAAAAAGGTGTACTAGCCAAAAAAAATGTTACTGGTTAGGTGCCTTTGCCATCAGTCACCCCCCCCCCCCCCATAAGCCCTAATTTCAATTCGGAGTTTCAGTTGACACCCTTGTTCACTCCTTGTGTATAACACTATTGACTCACGGATTAAAATATAACATCCTTCTGCGTACTACCTACATCAGTCATTAACTTAGAAACGGGAATCTGAAACTTAAATTATCAAATTAAAAATCATAACCGCAATGCTATCTATCGACAAACGTGAACCGAAGTTTTGCGCACGCGTTGAAAAGTTCAACCACGACAGCGGTCAGCTATTATGAAAGTATCAAACTATATTATTATATCCATGTTATTTTTGGTTTGGTTTAGTGTATTCGAAATAATAATGAGTGTTCGCGTCATTGGCGCAGCAACTAGGGGGGCTCAGCCCCCCACATATATCTCTTATTGATTTAGATATAAGCCCTGTATGTGTTATTTTAAATAAATAGTTTTGTTAGCCCCCCTCCCAGAATTTTAACCCTAGTTGCGCCTATGGGCTATGGTTCGCGTGTATAGGTGCTTCGATTAATAATTATTAGCACTCGCCGCAGTTGATCATGTTAGTGTCCTGTAGATTTTATATTTATTTCCAAGTATTAATTAATGAACTTAATATTTTTGATCATTTTTACTGGTTTAGTGGTTTCAATAATTGAGGTCTACTTATAACTTAATCTGACTTTTATTATACCAATCGATTAATATATCCACGTCTAGCCAGCGGCCGGTAAGTATATTAATATTAAGTAACTACAATATATTGTAAGTACACAATAAAAAATATAATATTAATAAATTGTACTAATAGTAAAAAAAATATTAATATACTGTAAACAATAATAAAATAAAATATTATTCATGGATTAATAAGTATAAGTACAGACGCACAGTTTCGTACGTCCAATGTAACGTTCTTAAGAGGATGTCAGCGCACTATTTGTTTTCTTCTTTCTCTAGCCCAGTGGTGCGCAACCTGGGGGTCGCGAAATTTTATTAGGGGGTCGCCAGTAATCATCAAATGAAAAAAGTTTTATACTATGTATATTGTATATTATTTTATAGTTTTATACAAAGTAAAATTATTTTGTACCGTTGATGGCTGTGTCAATCGTAATATTATGACATTATGTCATATCTTAATGTTGCGATAACAAGTTCTATTGAACCACGCAGTATATGGGTTATTTTTAAATTGAATTTAATCAGTAATTTTATTTAATCTTACGGTTATTATGAAATAGTCCGATAGTCATGTACGAGCCGTTGAGTTGATCGTATTAATGCTTATAATTTTATATAGCTTGTGATAATTATTTGTATTTTGTATTATTTTAAACTAACATTTTTAATATTTTAATATTTTATAATACATATATAAACTAAAACGATATGGATAAATTTTTAATTAAACGACCGACAAATATCAAACCAAACATAGAATCAATCATGTCTACAATGCAAGCTCAGGTCTCTCATTAAAATAATTAAAAAGTAATTTTATAATTTTAAAAATATTAAAATTTTTGATTATCGTTATAATGATACATTTTTTAATTTTAGATTTTATAAAACTCTAATTTTGTATTTTTTTTTCATGTTTTTGATTAATTAAATTAAAGAAATATTAAAACTGCTCTAAAATTAACGATTTAATGTATATGAATAAAATGTGTGTATACATTAAGACTATTAAGTAAATTTAAATTACACACTTACATAATGTTGGTAGGAAGGGGGGTTGTATTAAAAATAAATTATTTTGGGGGGTCGTGGATCAAAAAAGGTTGCGCACCACTAAACATTGTTTCAAAACAATTTAAACATAATTTAAATTTACAACATTTTTTTGTTTATTTCGAAAGTCGAATAACAATAAAATATAAAATCGATATGACATTCCCTCTAAAATATTATTCTCCATCTTTTATGTAATGGGTGATTTTACTCTAAAATTACTTAAAAACATAGAAAAAACGATTTTGCGGAAATGCGTTTTGTCTATGTTGCCCGTGGGTCAGAGAGAGAAAACAAATCGTGCGCTGACATCCTCTTAATTAATAAAAGTGAACTTATTTACTTGTTTTTTATTTTACTGTAGTGTGTTGTTAGGTAATTTTGTAATATTTACTCCAACTTTACTATTGATTGTTTAAAATGGAAATTAATAGAAAGGATAGTGCTGAGAAAATCAGAAAGAGAGAATAAGGAAACTCTAAAAAAATCAAGTTATAGCAGTTTAAAGATCGACTTATGTTTTTCATCCATATTCCATATTATGACTCAGTTATTTTTTTTACTCTTTAAAACTCTGTACTTAAGATAATTAATTATTAAACACATTGAATCTTAAGTTGTTTATTCCTGAGAAAATTGAAGATGAATGGAGGATGCAACCCTCATTTGTTACAACATTGGTACCATATTTAAGTATTTACATTTTGTGATGACGGAATGGTAAGGGCCAATATTGATTTTCTGTGCCGAATAGCTGCCCCAATCTGCCCATTGGCGCAACTAGGGGGGGGCTTAGCCCCCCAAAAATATCCCTTATTGATTTAGATATAAGCCTCCTATAGGTTATTTTAAATAAATAGTTTTGTTAGCCCCCCCCCAGAATCTTAACCCTAGTTGCGCCTATGATATCCGCCCCTGACAGTATTCACTTATGTAGTTATAAAATATTTATAAGTAAATATTCATATTTGTATCTAACTATGGCTATTCCATAATAATCATAGCGGAAAATTGAAAAATTTAGGGCCTAATAAATGACGCCACTAAGGTATGTACCGTAATTAATTAGCTTCTCCACGACTTTTTTGCCATAAAATGAGGCTATTTTTGCCACAGGCACATGTGAATTGTATCGAGATAAAAATGTGGGTGGAAATTAGCTTGCAAATAAGGTAGCGATCTGGGTTTTTATTGCACTTCAGTTATAACATTAAACGCTGCAAAACTTTTGCCCCCTTCTATAAAAAAAGATTACACATTAAAAACTGCAATCACGCCACTGTGGATCGGTCCACCTTGACCAAATTATTAAGAGGTAGCGCCGAATAGGTAGCCAGGCCGCCGTTTAAAACCGCGTACACACTTGTAACATTTTCTGTAACACCGTTACACCAGAAGTCGGTACATTTGGCCGCGTCAAAGGACGTTACGCGCAAACGTTACAAGTGCGTACGCGACTTTACATTACATATTTAATGACCGATGACATCTTAATAAAATTAATAGTAGGTACTTACCTAAAATATTATTTGTACATCATAAATTATAGTAATTAAAATTAGTGTCATAATTTACCATTGCCGTTAACCGTAATCCAAGTTTGTAACCGTCTTCGAAGTACAACATCTATGCATATTATTATTAAACGAAATGTGTTTTTAAAATAAAACAGTTGATAATAACTATAATAAGACGTAATAATTAACCGATGATTTCACTATTTCCGGATCACGTAAACGTAGACACGATATTATTATTATTGTTATTATGCACCTCACTACACGTCCTACCACATTAATAATATGTCTATGGAACACCATTAAAGATATAGGTACCTTAATAATTATCAATAACTATTAATAACCGTTCTATGCCGTTATGGTGTATCATTGTTCTGTACTTCTGTGGTACCACTATGCCCACTATTTGATAATTTTTCTCTTTTCAGTACCCGTTATTCCGCGAATAATAAAATATGATTTGGTAATTGTTTTTGCTACCGACACTGCTACTAGTTCAGACATTCAGGTACCTAGGTATAGTCTGCTGTGGCCCGCGGTAACTAATACGTAATATTATACCACGCCACTGATCCTGAGTTCAACGAATGTGCAAATACCGACTCTGTGCCTACCCCTTTGCGGACGCCACTGATTATTGGTAAGGTGATACGTTATTACACTTGATGGCCGATGCCCGATGCACATTCAATGTTTTTATGTGTCTGCAGGTGAGTTCTGAAAATCTGCTGGCGGCAGGCTATCCCCGCGAAGATCAGCATAAAGTGTAGATACACAATTCGTGTAATTTTCTGTATGAATAATTAATAATAAGAAGAATCGTTACAACAGTTAAGTAGATTTTGGGTGAGTCGAGAAAAAATTCTTTGGACAATTCCATATAAAGGTGCGTACACTCATACAATTATTCAGAAATAGGTACGTCTCGATGGTTTTAGAACGTTCCATCACTAACTTATGATGCACTACCAGTAGAAACCAAACGTCGGATGCGAGACACATACCTATATCCAGTCTTTATATACCTAGGCACTGACTACTATTGTTATTGCCCATTAAGACAGTAATAAATAATAACCTTAATATTACTATAGGTAATATTATTATTCGTAAGATTTAAAAGCATTATTCTAATATTGGTTAAGAAGTAGGAACAATAAATGAGAATTTTTTTTATTTCTATAATTTATGTCCTTCAGTAATATTTTAAACGATGAATAACCAATATATACTGGCAATAATTTCTTAAAATATGAAATGTATATGTTATCTTAACTCTAAAAGTAAATAACATATCTAATTATAATAATTGTTTCATGTTTGCAGTAGAAATGTCTGTACTTCAATATCAAGAGGACAGTGATTTTGATGAAGCATTTAAACATTTATTACAACCTACTGAATCAATCACAAAAATAGATTCATGTGAAATTCTTCAATATGATCTTATTAAGGTAATAATAAACCTCAATGCAAAAAAATAAAATAATAACATGTTAAATTTTTTGTAATGAATATTTTATATTAGGAACTGAATTCGTATTCAAATCACTTGAAAAAATCTCCAATTGGTAGTTCCTCAGTCTTCGTGGAAGCTGCTATAATCCTTCAAAACACTTCACTTATTTATCAAAAAAGGGTTGATGCGATAATCAATGCCATGATGAATCTTATTGGGAAATTCCGATCTTAGTGAGTTATAATGTAACTTTTTTTTATATTATATGGCCTTATGTTCTAACCAAATTTAAAGAACAGAAAATAAATTTCCCTTTGGTTTTGGAATTTGCCATTTGGCGCTAACTTGTGAGATATTGGGTACACTAATCAAAGTAAAAATCTATTTTTAATTCAATTATTCCACATTTTATTCTATTGATATCAAAAACTGATATTTTACTGTCCATTTTCTTTTAAGAAGAGTTTTTCCCAATTTTAATTTGTCATCTCTTTTTAGGGATATCCATTAGACCTCAGTAAATAAGCTTTTCAATATTTGAAATTGCTTATGTTTTCCCCTAGTTATTTATTTTTGTAGTTTGATTCGTTAATTAAAGATTTTAAAATATACCTTCCTATGTGTAACATAAAGCAGATATCAATGTATCAATAATAATAATTTTGTAATAATATTACGATTTGGTTCTAAAAGTAAATAATACTAAAATATATTTGTTTTATATAACAGTCAATTAAATGAAAATATTGATCCAGATTATAAAGAGAAAATGGTAGGAAATAAAAAAAAAAATAATGGTAAAAAGTTTAAATGTTATTCTTTTTTTGGACCAATTGAAAATCACATTTTTGGAACATGTAAGTTGATATACCTTGGTATATTACTGTTAAATTACTGTCAATAAATAATAAGAAACTTGCATTATACAGTGAAAAATTTTGACTGCAAACAAATAAATTTGAAGAAAAAACCACTTGTAACACAAATTGTATTGAACACTAATATAAAAGTAGATAATAAGTACAGTAAATTATTGCCCTATATTTTTAATGCAAATAAAGAAAATATTGGAAAGAAATATGACTTTAAGTAAGAATAGTTATATTAATACAAACAAATAATTAATTATGTGATTATACTATTTGTACTTTATTAATTTTTTTTCTCAAGGATAAATTTTCCCTTGGATTGTGATTTGGCTGTAAATGAAGAATTTTATTGTCCCACAGAAGAAGATTCAAAATCTAAAAATCCTATCAGTTATCGAAAGAACACTAACTTGGTATAAATTTATAGTTATTAATAAATATTTTAAATAAACGAAGTATTTTTTTAACATAATTATAATAATATTTTTAATAATTTAGTTACCAATCAATTTATTGGATGTTGATGAAATTCTTCCTAGTGATCCCAACTCAGTAATTATTGATCAGAATGTTTTCAAAGAAGTTTTCATTTCCAACAAAACTTTACAGAAGTAAATAAAATAAACTTTAATTTACACTTACACTTTTGTGATGATTCATACTTGTACATCTATAATACATATTATTTTATAGTCCAATACATATGTTAAATGTTAGTCAAATAACTCTAAATGATGATTATGATGATGATCCAAAAGCTCAATTTTTAAATGCCAAGTGTAATAATTGTACAGATAAACCTTATGTGAATAAAAAGGACCCTAAAAAAAAAGTAAGTCAGCATTTACCATACTGATAATTTTGTTGAATCTAGGACATTCATTCTTCAATAGGAACTAATATTAATATTGGTTCGCTTAATTTCGTTTATAATGAATTATTTAAAAATGTATAGCAACAGAGATGAAAACTAATTTTATTAAGTTAAGGATCCATTTAAGGTATTGACTATTAAAATTATAATTTTTGAATATTAATAATAATATACATTTTAGCTACTTTTTTTGCATATAAACATTTTTAAAAATAACCAATTTGATAATAGCCGGCCTACAAAGTATCTACCAATTTGCAATATTTTTCAATGGATAATCAAAAGTGAATCTGCTTAAAGTCCATTTTTAAGTTTTATTTGGATATACGATTTTCTAGGATAAGAAAATGTTGTCACCTATGCATATGAATACTGATTTGCCTCTCTTAGTTGACGTTGAGGAAATGGAAGAAATATTGGGAATTGGTGGTATGTTTTAAACTATAATAAATTATATATCTATTAGGAAGTTTTTTTAATTTGTAAAATTTACATCTAATATTGCTTGCCCCATTTATCTTTAGTTTGAGAAAGTAATATTTAAGCTAAATTTGTTCATAATTACTCTTAACGCCTTCTCATACAAACTCATACAATATTGCAAACGATGATAGTTTTATTATTTGTTGAATTTATTTAAGAATCAAATGAAAATGTTCAAATTTATCAAAGAAATACAATAGATTTACAGAACTATGAATACAATAAAATGGAAACGGTAACTTGAATTCAGCACTCGGCAATAGAAACTGTATTTCATTTCCAATATATTATTTTAGATAAATGAACAATTAGAAATGCAAAATCGAGTTTTACAGTGGCATAATAATCTTCGGCCAATTTTAGAAAAAGAAGAAAAAATGATTGAATTTGATGTGCATGAATATGGAACACGTATATTAAGCTGCTTTAAATCTATTGGGGAACAAAAATTGTTCAAAGATTTAGTTGGAGGGATAGACCAAGTAGAAGTTGCTCGATATTATTTGTCTTTGTTAATGATGGTATTAATATTTTTTTTTTTAGTTTATTCATTTAAATTAATATAATCTCATTATATTAGATTAATACAAATAATTTTGAGGTATCAAATCATACTTCTGGAAATGATTTATTGGTAAAACTACTAAAAAAGGAGCGTCACCATGAAGAATTACAAGTTAATATTGGGAATCAAGTAACCCAAAATTTACAATAAGTTAATTATATTGTACACATTTTTTTTTTATTTAACTTAATCATAGCTATGATATTAGTTTAAAATAATAGGTTCATGTGTTTTATTCTTTGTCAGACAAAATTATTATAATTGAACAAAAATTAATTTTATAATTATAAATGTTAATCTATTTATCTTTAAATAAACCTAATATAATAGTATATCTATAGTATAATGTGTAATTAGTAATTTTATTAAATTAAATATACAAAAACTAAAGTGTAATAAAACTAACTTGTGGGAGTAATAACTAATTATTTTTAAACAAAATAGTTAAGTTATTGTATATTTAAAAATCAGTGGCGTATGTTGTACATTATCTTTTGAATGTATTGTCCATAATATTTATCTATGATTGTCATAGAGAAAATTCTATACTTTCATCAGTTTCAGTCTAATATGTTACCAATCAATATGGGATATGATCTAACCCATATTAACCGATGGGAAACTTTTGTGTGACCATTCATAGCGAACGTATCCGGTCAATATATGCATGTATACATGTGTAGTGGAAACACACCTTTAGTCTCGGAAGAAAAACATGGTAAGACTCAATTAAGTTATTGGTGCTATATTGGAGTCGATACACTGTAAATCTTAGTGGACCTACAGTGTCCATCCCATATCGTTGAAATTAATGTATCAAATCATGCAGCTCCTTTCCAGTCTCCGAGGTTGTCATCTCTCACTATTTAATTAATTATATTTAATTTAACAATAATATAAATTTTAACCAATTTTGTACATCAAATCCTAATTGAATGGAAAAGAGACCACAGTGAAATCTGATTTCATTAACCAGCAAATGAGGTAAAGCCATTACCTGGACAAACAATTATTTATTCATATCAAAGTCTTACACTGAAATTGTTTTTAGTTTAATTGAAATGCATATTATATTTTTAACATTTTGAATAATATTTTATTTTCTGTTTGGTGTCTGAAACAGTGGCAATGTGAAAAGGTTACCGCTGCAGTGGGTGTCGATCTCTAGGTTAGGTTACTAACCTCTAATAATAATTAAATGATGTTATAGATTATTGTCTGTCTACTTGAATGAAGTAAAACCAACACATAGTATTGTTGGCTTCAGAAATATCTTTGTTTTTTTTCCAGAGCCTAAAAATGTGCATACTTATTATTACCTTTATATAAATTCCATAACTGAATAACAAATAATTTTAAATGTTTAACAGGAATGAGATATTATACTCTATTGAATTATTTTTAGTTTTTCTAAAAATTGTAAAAAATAACACTCTTGGAATCATTAAAAGAGTGCCAATTACAATCTCTCCAAAATCATTATTACAGTAGAACCTCATTAATTCGGACCTCATTAGTCCGGACTTCGCTTAATCCGGACAGCCATTTATAATACGTAAATTACGCTAGTTTATGTTATAGATTAAAATAAACATGAAAACAAATTCTACAAATTTCCCATCTCCGTGAGTTAATTATTAAAGAAATCAATGTGAAAGAAAGACAATCAAAGATTAGCAGTTTTTTTAAACCAGTAAGCGTGTCAAGTGTGAATAACGATGGTGAGCCTTAATATGTATGTATGTACTATATTAAGTGTGTAATGATTATAATACAATTATGTATCATGTATTTTTTGGTTAAATATTGTAAGACATACATATGTATTTATATTTAGTTTGAATAATAAATTAATATCCAATACATTGTTTTTTTAAATTTGTAATTTACGATTTTTGGTTATTTTGTTTAATCCGGACTTTCAATAATTCGGACAACCTAGAGCCCCATATAGTCCGAATTAATGAGGTTCTACTGTATATAAAAAAAAATGTTGAATCGACATACAATATTTAAATAGTGTATATTTTATACAGAATCGTATTAGTATAGCATTAGTTTTTTTTTTTTTTTATAGACCTGAATAATAATTTTTAAGAAAGCAATTAAAACAAATATTATTAATATAATATGTATGCATAAAAATTAGATTTCTTTATTTCATATAGAAAAAAAGGTGGATAAATGGATGTTGCTTTGCTGTACAGTAGATTTCAAGTGGGTCACTGTATAATGGATGGTATTAAATTTGAATTCAATGATAAAAGTTTAAAATAATAAGTTCATATTATGTTATATTTGTTTTCAAACAAAATTATTATAATTGAACAAAAACTTAATTTTATAATAATAAATCTTAATCTATTTACCTTAAAATAATACAAATATAATATAATAAGATATAGTATAAAGTGTAATTAAATTAAATATACAAAAACTAAAGAAGAGTACTAGGCGTATTAATGTGTATGCTAATAAATATTTTAAAAAAAATAGTAAGCTTATTGTGTAATTAATCAGGTTGCGTATATTGTACATTATCTTTTGAATGTATTGTCCGTAATATTTATCTATGATTAACGTAGAGAAAATGCTATACTTTCATCAGTTTCGGCCAAAGGATACTCTGCAAGGTCCATCATTATCACTTTACTGATTAAACACTGTCCTTCCTAAACATAAATAAATAACATTTTCAGTGTCAATATAAATTATTTTCATAGTACCTTTAGTTTAAATAATATATTATATAGACAGTAAACTTTTGATTACCGCAGTCACTATGAGAATTATATTGTACAATAATATGTACATATCAAAAATCATGACCGTTCAACAAATCAACATAATTAGGTTGCAATATCCTGATAATGCAGTTTCAAGTTAATTAAAGAAGATAAAATTTAAAAATAACATGAAATTTGAATTAAGCGTGGTTGCCGCGCTACCCTATTCTACAAATATTTGAGAATTCACTAGAGTCCTCACCAAACTTACTGGCGGTTGGTGACTCCGCCACCACAAGGCTTTCGCCACAAATTTTTCTGGTGCGCTATACCTTTACCTCAAGGAATTCGGTTTTTGTGAATGAACATTACTTAAAATATAGTGTTCTGATTGCGTAATAATATTTGTTACCAACCGCCAGTAAATTTGGCAAGGACTCTACATAATATTATACAACTACTTACATCTGGACAGATCCCAACTAGAGCATCGGCATGATGGAAAAATTCTTCTTTGAGAGATATGACAATGGTTTGCAAATTGGTTTTTTTTTGTAGAATGTAGGAAGCAACTTTCCCAATATTAGTGTTGTCAAGAGCAGCATCTATTTCATCGAGTACAAAAAATGGAGCTGGCTGATAACTATAAGCAAACAATTATTTACAACATATAATTATTAAAATAAACACATTTTAGCTGTAAATCAATACAATTTTATCACATTGTATACAAGTTACCTGTGAATGGCAAATAATAAAGCTAATGCAGCGACAGTTTTTTCTCCTCCTGATAAATTGGACATTGGTTGGAAACGTTTTCCAGGCGCTACACAATTGTAGTTTATACCATCCAAATATGGTTCTTCCGGGTTTTCAGGTCCCAAGAAAGCCTGAGCTGATTGATTTTTCGACAAGGCCTGTCCAAAAAAAAAAAATTTTATAATTTAAAAAAATTTACATTTTAAATAAATAAAAGTATACCTTGTATATCAAGTCAATTTCATTGGCTACATGCTCAAAACATTCGGTGAATTTATTGTGTCTCTCTTTCTTAATACGCTCAAAGTTCTGTTTAGCTTTCTTTGCACGAGTCCTGGCAGTGTTAAATTCCCGGTCGGTTTCTTGCATTTTTTCTCTAGCTTGATCCAATTTTTGCATTGCCTGTATGACGTTTGTTTAATTTAATTATTGAATTTTGAATGCAAAAACAGAAAAATCGTCATTCAAATTAATACAGACAAGTTACACGGATAAAAAATAAAATAACACAATACTAGAGATTTTTTTTAGAGAATAATCAGGAAATATACAAGCCAAGTTTAGGATAAATGGTCATAACTCAAGAGAATAATTAATACATTTTAGAATCTGTCATTAAAGAATCTATACTGTGACTGTATTTAACTAATTATTATAAATGTATGCTTTGATCAAGCGTTTAAAAATAAATAAAACATCAAATAGTTTTTTGACTAAGATCAGCAAATTTACCTTGAAATTAGGGGCATGAATCTTTTGCAGTTTCATCGATTGTTCAGCCATAGTCTTAGCCATTTTATCAGTCAATTTTTTTATATCATCTAAATCTTCTAAATCCTTGAGATGATCAGGTAATGAAGAGTAATCCACAGTAATTCTATAAAATATGTGTAATACAATAAGAAACAAACCTACTAAAAAAATATTAATATATTTTGTTTAATGTTGTTGATAATTAACCTTGCTTCCTGATCATAAATTTCTTGTGTGTTGGCTGTACTGTCTCGCCCTTGTTCCTCAGAGTTGTTCACAGACTGTTCTTGAATAATATCTTCCAAATTTCCTTGTAATAATGGTATATTAATGTCCTCCATCTAAATTAATTATTTAACAACAATTTATTTAAAAAATATATAAAATTTAATATTACAATTATTTCTACCATACCCGACAGTGAGTTAGGATTGCATGTCGATCAGCTCTACGCATTTCTACTTTGTTCTCCAAGTTAGTCACCTGCTTTTGAGCTGCTTGAATATCTTTAGCAATAGCACCGACTTCTTTTCTTGCCTAAATAGTATAAAAAATATTCTTCTGAACTGTCTAATTATAACTTAATATATAATATTTATTGTTTATTAACATACCTTGCTGATCACTTCATCCATTTGATCTACTTCTTGTTTTTTAGTTTGTCGTTGAGCTTTTAGACGATCCACTTCTTTCATATCCGTTTCTATTTCAGCCATTTGTTTCTGTTCTGCCTGTTTGGCACGTTCAAGTTCATCTTCATCATCGTGAACTGCTCTCTCCCATCGTGTCACATTGTCTAGATAAACAATATGTTATGATAAATATCTGGTGATTGTATGATCAGTTTTTAAACCTACTCTGTGTGTCTTTGGTGCGTTCAAAATCTAATTGACTCATAATTCGATTTTTCTGGTTTTCAAACTCCAAACGAATTTTGGCCCTCTCTTGTTGTGACCTTAGTTCACGTTCTTCATACTGACGAATGTTAGTCATGCCAATTTGACGACAAAAATCAGCAAACACGTCATCCTCGACTGAATTCATGCGACCACGCATGGATTGAATTTCAATATCACGAGTCCGCATTGTTCTTTCAATTTCTTCAATACGAGGCTAAAACAAAATATTAATTTAATTTTAGAATTATATAGTATATAATATAAAACCTTGAAGTCTAAAAAAAATACTTACACCACTCCCTTCTAATTTGTTCTCTAAGAATTTTAATTCCTTCTCCAAATCTCTGATTTGTTTAAGCTAAACAAATAATTATAGTACAGTTATTATAGCATGAAACAATGAAACATGTATTAGGTGAAATTGTATACTAACAGTGTTTTCTTTATCAGTTTTTCCATACTTGAGTCTCATATCTAAACCTTTAATTTGGGAGTCAACAGTATTCAGTTCCGACTCTTTACGTGATTTCTTCATAGCATCTCGTAATTCTTCAGATAATTTTTCCTTAAAAAAAACTCGACAATAGAATACAAAAAAATAATACAAAAATTCACATTACTTTAGAAGCTTTCAATTGAGTCATATGTTTTTCATCCCAACGTTTTGCTTTACGAGCTAAATCCAAACTACCTCCAGATATAATACCAGATTTTTGATAAAATGTTCCATCTAACGCTACAGCCTAATTAAAACAAATTAATAAACTTAATAAAAAAAAAAAATACATTCAAATTATTTTTATATTTCAACCAGCTGAAAAATAATTTTATCCAAAGAGAAATACAAGAAATGTTATTTATAAGTTTATAACAGTAACATAAAATTATTTTAAACTTACGT
This sequence comes from Sitobion miscanthi, assembly GCA_008086715.1. Lineage (NCBI taxonomy): Eukaryota > Metazoa > Arthropoda > Insecta > Hemiptera > Aphididae > Sitobion > Sitobion miscanthi. Next base: position 7,857,910 of record CM017800.1, on the reverse strand, counting down.
CATATCTTCCATCTCTTTCAAGTTCATAAGCTACGTGATTGGCGTCTTCGGGTGATTCACATACTAGTGCATTGTTGGTTGCAAACAAAACAACTCTATCAATTTCTGGATCAAATTCCAGTACATCATACATGAGCTTGACATTGTGTGGACGACTTATGTTTCGCAATCTCTCCTTCAGTGGTTTTGTTTGCAAATAATCAATAGGCAAAAATGTTTCCGGGTCCAACATGTGATCCTTCAAGTATTGAATGCACAGACGTGCAGTTTTCTCAGAATCCACAATAATGGCCTCCATGTACTTACCTAACACCTTTGTAATCGCTACATTGTAACGGTTGCTAATAGGATGACACATGTTGATCAAACGGTCATACTAAAAACAGTTATTTAAATTAAGAACTAAAAATTATAACATACTACTCTTGACTAACAAAAAACTTACCACTCCTGGATATGCTTTTTTGAAATTTTCAACTAGCTCTTGTTTCTTTTTACGTCTGTTATCGTCATGTTTGTCAACTTTAGCATCACCCAACTGTTCAGTAACATTATCTAAATCCCTTTGAAGCTTGGACACTTTATCTTTGGATGAACCAACATCTTTACGGAGTTCATCAAATAAACGCCTCTGTTCTTCTAATGCATTTTCACTAGATTTTATATGTTCAGTTAATTTGTCCACTCGCTTTTGGGCCTCTTCTTTTTCATGAGTTTTCTGTTTTATTTTATTTTCAAGTTCTGATCTCAAGCGTAACTCATTATCTAACCTATCCTGATCAGCTTTTTGTTCTCTGTTGATAGAGTCTAGTTCTTGTAAAAATAATGCAGATTGTTTACGAGCATCAATTTTTAAATTATTATACTCCGAAACCTAAAAATGAAAAAGGCAATACAAATATTTTCTCTTATCATTTAATATCGATAAAAAAATCACTTCAAACAAATCTTAGTACAAAACTATCAAAAATACCTGAGCATCTTCCAACTGTACATCTCTTCCCTGACTATGACTTTCACCAGCCACTTGTTCTTCATAATCATGGCGCCGTTTTTCAACTTCTTTAAGTTCAGCTTCCAATTCATCAATATCCTTCTTGTGAGCATCATTGGCTGTCACTACTTCGGCTAATGATTTTTTTGCAGTATTTAATTTCTTACGTATATGTGCCACTCTTTCTTTGGACTTGATGAATGATGGACGTTTTTTATTAATCTCTACTTCCTAAAAATTAAAATCAAACATGCTTTAAGTTAAATTAAATTAAGACAATAAGAAGTGTGACTCAATATTTATACAAGTACTGAAACTATAAAATATATGCATAAATAATCGAGTAAATAATGATTAATAGATATTAGATATGCACTTACATATAAATAAAGTTTTATTTGAAAAAAAACATTTCATCATACAATCATTGCAATTGTTACTTTTCTCATAACTATAGGTAAATATGTGCAAATATGCATTATTGGTAAGGTACTAATATTTGGTAATGATCAGAATAGTTAGACTTAATATCTGATGATTATGATATAAGTCTGTATCAAATTAAATTAATAATTTACACATACGATATACTTTACAATATATAATCGTCGGTCATATATGTAAAATGTAAATGCATAAATCCTATCTCCTAAGTTATGATGAAGTGAAAAATCAAAATTTTGCCTTACAATTTCTCTGATTTCTTGTTCAACTTTGGCCAAATCACGACTAGCCTTGCCTTGCTCCTTTTTTTTTTCCTTTACCACTTCTTCGGCCTTTTCCTTTTTACTTTCTACTTTAGCAACTTCTTTTTTACGGTCTTCTAAATCTTGTTCATAGTTTTTTATCATGTTTTCATTTTGGTACAAACGAAACAGCTGATATTCAACTTCTTTTTGTGCCTAAAAATATTTTAAAGTTATAATACTTAATACGAGTAACAGGTACTGCCAATTTAGTTATTTGGTCATATCTAATTTAATAAATAATATTTTTTAGTATATACCAATTCATCCTTGAGTTTCTGATATTTTTCAGCTTCTTCTTTCTCTAACTTTGCTTCCTTGCGCTCGGCAGCGACTCCTCTTTTTTTCAAGTATGTGAAATTAGTTTCTTCTTCCGCTTTCATTACTTCTGCTTTTAATCGATCATAATCTTCTTTTAGTGCACCAGAACTAAAAAAATATGGTTAATTTCAAAATACTTAAATTAATATAAAAGTACTTACCCACTAATTTCTTCAAACAAAGCGGTTCTTTCTTTTGGATTTTTCATAGCAATTGATTCAACTGCACCTTGAAATACTAAGAAATTTTTTGCTTTTACATTTACACCAATCTGTTCTAACTGTGCAAAATATTCTTGATTGGGGACCGACTACAATAACACAAAATATTCATTTAAATAACCAATTTGAGTATATAATATATCTAACTAAAATATATACTTCATCGTTGATTCTATAATCTGATGACGATCCTTGGACAGTCCTAGTAAATCGTTTTTCAGTTCCTTCACTATCCATTTTGAAAACTGCAGTTACACTAGCACTGTAATGAAAGGTATTTTATTAATAAAAAAAAAAACTAATTAAAAATGTTCATCAGTTGTCAATTATCCTACCAATTAATACATTCAATAAATCACTATTATGCAAGACTAATTTACCTGCGAGAGACAGGTTGCCCAACCGAAGCTCCATGTATAAGATCACTAAGACGTTTTACTCGGAGACTGGTAGTTTTTTCACCCATAACAAAACTTATAGCATCCATAAAGTTAGATTTACCTGTAAAACAACAAACAATGGAATTATAGAAAAGCGAAACAAAATATTACACTGTCAAACCATTAAATTTCTCTAACTCACCAGAACCATTGGGTCCAATGACGGCTGTAAAGTTCTTCAGAGGCCCGATCATATGATGACCCCTGTAGGACTTAAAGTTGTCCATTTCGATGCATTTCAGTACTGGTGGCATGATGATTGATTTATCTGGCAGCGGTTATTAGGACATAATATACAAGAACGCCATGAGAAAATAAAAATAAAATATTCAAAGCAAACGCAATCGCTCACACAAACAACACTGTACCTACACTATAATGTCTAATCAAATTATTAGAGCAATTAATAATTACAATTTAAATTGAAACCTATATTATGATTTCAAACACTAGTTATATGATTATGGGTACAATTTAATATTTATTACGGGAGAAGAAAAATATCGAATAAAACAAACCAACTACTAGTGAGTTAGAGCCTACAGAAAGTCAGAAAACGTAAACGAATAACGGAGAGATAACACAGAATATAAACAAAACACACGACGGTTCTGATAACGTTCGGCGGCGAAAACAACAAATATTTCCCACACTGGATGCCCCAAAAAAGGACACAATTTTCATTAATTTTCGGAAAAAAAGCCCCCAAAACTGGCCAAACCCACGTTATGTCAAACATCGAAGTCATTTTTGTGAATTCAACTATTAGTACCCCATCGTAGAACAACAACGCAGAAAATAATGCTATAAACGCGATTAGCGTGCAGATAATTTCCATTTTTTTCCCGCGCTTCCATCTCATTGAACTTAAAAATAATCAAATAATCTTTGTAAATAGAATTCGGCTCTCTATCTTATTACATTTTCTGTGCTCTCAATACAGTCTCCGCAGATTTCTGTATAGTACAGAAAGTAAGTTGTACATATGAGAGAGTCCCAGTGCGGCTTTCATTTAGTAACCATCTGTTTTATCAGTTAGTTACGGCTTTCGAGCAGTTTCGGCTACAAGTCAATCGTCTGTTGAAATTAAATTGGTAGATGACAATATTGTGTCACGATAAAACACACGACTTCAATTCTAAAAATTTACCAACAGCACAGACTATATAATTTTATATAACTAAGTAATAACAAAATAATTTTATCGTGGTAAATTAATTATAATTATTAATCCATACACGTAATATATGTCTATAATATAAAATACATCTCGTACGGTGTGCTTTAATTAGTTTAATTATAATTATAATAGAACGTCTTGTTGTGTACCAAACTGTCCTTCTCGTGATAAATATTTAAAACAAATTAGTTTCTGTGTCCCACAAGACCTTATTGCACGGTCCGCGTGGGAGAGAGTCTTGGGAATTAATTTCGATAATAATTCTCGAGTTTGTCGCCAACACTTCAGTGACAGTGATATGGAAACGTGGGTTCCTGAAGTAGGAGATGGTAAATATACTGTAGGTATCCAGTAATTTATTTAAAAATCATTGTTGTGGTTATTCTATAAAAAGTATTTGATTCTAGACGTGCTTGAATAAACCTGTGCTTCGCGATGAAGCCATTCCTATAGGGGTTAGAGAAATGGATCGTTACAATGATGGATCAGTAATTTTAGTAAATATCTACATATATACGCAATACCGTATAAATAAAATATGTAATTTAAATACCATCAGTATATAGATATATCCCTCAATACGTGTGTATTTTTTTAAGAACGACAAAACTAATATCTCCAACAATATTGGTACTAGCTGTGGAGATGTACACGATTTACTATCTTCTATAAACAGTGATCATTGTTACACAACAATACAGTTACAGGAACACAAAGTAGCCGAAGTAAATCATGATTTTGGTACTGGTACAATGAATGGTCTAAAAAGAGATGCAGCTTTATTCAATGTTGATTTAACATCCTCAATATCTAAAAGAATAAAGGTAATAGTACTACTATAAAAGTACATATGATTTAATTTGTATTACTTTGCTTAACATTTTTCACTATCTATAGCCGTCACAAACATGGTGGTAGTGTGGTATCCCGGTTCCGGCCAGGATTCTGCCAAAATCTTGAATCAACTATCTAATTTTAATAATTGTAGGCTTACACCTAATGCTAATTTGATAATTTACATATTATTATTGTTTTGTTTGTTATCACTTATCATTGTCATTTAGATTTTTAACAGAAAAATGAATCTTGACTGTATTGAATTTTATTTAATTTTTTTTCACCTTTCGGAACAGTAAAAACATTTCAATCTTCAACATATTTGGTAAATTATTGGGTATGTTTGTCGTAAAAAGTTTTCAATAGAAGTAGAAACCTAATAGATTTCATTTTAGCCTTTTGGTACAAACTAAAAAGGCATACCCTCTAAAAAATTTAGATTAGGTTTCATATTTCTGAACAATGGGCTGTTATAATTCATGTGTCTATTTTTTTAAATTATATATATTTGTTATATCTTAGAAATGTTTACTATAACTTGACTTATTTTTGAGTTTATTTTGTTAATTTATCTTCTATAAAATCTCTATTTTTTTATAGATATGTAACGTTATTGATGCAATAAATTATAGTTTTTAGATATTTTACTTGTATTTTTTAGACATTTATATCCACGCCAAAATTATAAAATTAATTAACATAATAATATCTTGATCATCAAAAAATATTAATTTTTTTATTGTGTAATGTAACTCCCAAAGTCCCAACCATACCACAAACAGTGCTTTAAGGGGGTATGTATATATTATAAACCGAAATTGTTTTTTTTTTTTTTTTGATTGCTGATAAATTCTCCAAAGTAAATATTGCCTAAATACTGAACACAATATCGTGAATATAATTTTAATTTTATAACTTTTTAATAAAGATAAATTTGTGCTTAAGGCAATGGTATAGTTATAATTTAAATATGACTTAGTAGTTTAGTAACAATTTTTCGAGGATCTTCTTATTTAATAGTGGTGGAGAAATAAGTGCGAGACATTTAATGAGCAATTTCTGTGCCTTTATTATTGAAATAGAATTTAATTTAATGATTTTTTTTAAAACAATGTAGGCCATTGTATTAAAAAAAAAAAATAATTATAACAAATGGAATGTATCCAAGTATTCATTCTTGAATTGAAAATATTACACTTTACCTTTGTAATACTGGTATTCATCATGTTTTTATTAGCAGTATCAATAGTATTACCGATAATACTGTATTTTCCGTTATTACAGTAATTATTGAATAATGGAATACCAGTATTCTCAAATTCATAAAATACTTGGATACTAGTAATTAACTAATATTGGTATATATTATGTTGAAAATTAAGTCAGCTCTAAGCTACCTAAATAGTATATAAATAACAATTATTTTTAAGTTATATTTTTACATGTAATTAAAAAATCTGACTTTTTAAACCGATTATTACATTGGATAGAATAACAAAACTCAAATAGAACCGTTAGGATAGTTTAATGAAAAAAAAAATGTCAAATATAATATTTTTACAAAAAAATAAGTAGACTTATCAGGTTATTACACCGGTACCTTCATTTTACACATCAATATTAGATAAGATACATTTTAATTAATTATATTTTAATAAAATACAATTATTAAGAATGGTATTTCTTAATGATGAACCATAAATTAATATTTAGTTAAAAATAAAATTACATAGAAATATCAGTCGTATCATCAAAGTTATCTATAGGGGCATAAATTGTTTTATAAAATGAATCTATACAACTATCAGGTATTGCTTGAGATGGTGAAATAAGAGTAAAACCACTTTGAGTTCCAATCGCCAACCAACGAAAAGAATTAAAACTCTGGTTCCAAGATAACTGTTAAAAATAAAAACTATTATAAATTATACTTTTGTACAATACATTAAAAATATAATTTTCACCTTAGTTATATTGTCAAGAGGGTATCTTAACAAAGGTTTGCTGTCATCTAGGTCTTTCGATTCCTTTTCAGTTAAAAAAAACTAGCAACAGAACAGACACATCAAATATTTTTGTTTTTAGAGGAACTAAAATACAAAATACATAATTTATACTTACAAGTTTAGATTCAAGTCCAAATTTTTTAACTGTTTCATTAAAACGGTAACCATCAGAATACTCTGATTGAGTACTATCATTTGATAATAATTGTCTTACCATCAATTGAAGTACTGTCTGAAATAAAAGATAAATATCATATACTACTAATCAAAACAATGTATTGATTCAAACTAAAACATGTTAACTTAATAAATATTTTTCAACTGAATTAGTTCAAATTATTTTATTTCTAAAAAAATTTGTTTACACATATTTTGTCTTCGTCTAAGTCATCGATTTCAGGGAACTCTTGATGCTTATAAACGAATTAGCAAAAGTGAAAGAATTTTGTCATTATAGAGTGAATTGAGTCCAACATAAATTATTGCAGTACCTGCCACAGTTATTTATTTTGTATCATTTGAAAAAATATGATTTTATCTTCATGATTTAACCAAACCATTTTGAGCGAACAATGAACAAACTCAACCATTGTAGATTACTGGTATATTAGGATGTGTTTCTCGTTTTGGAGTTGCAACATCAGTCAGTCCATTAGAACTTATACTTACCAAAATGCAATCAAAAAAACTTAGTTATTTAGAAATAGATACATCAAGCATTGCAAAGCTTAGTAAAGTATCTTGGTTATAAAGATCTATGGAAAGGTCTTGGTTCTACCCTACTTAGGGCCCGTTTTACAATCGTTAAACTAAGGTTAAACCACCGAATTCGGCTGGTAAAATCAGTGGGTTAGGCATAACCGAGGTTTGAACTATGATTGTAAAACGGGCCCTAATAGATATTACTTTTACTGGTATTTATTGGGTTATGTATGAACATGTTAAACAAATATTAGGCCAACCACTATTATTTATGTACACATTTTTGGCAGGGAGCATAGCTGTTCCACTAACAATGCCATTTGATGTTATTAATACAATTCATCAAATTGAATTTATTGAAAAAGAAATTATTACAGAACCTCCTGGAAAAGCTTTCAAATGACATCAAAGCAATTATTGACATATATAAAACAGATAAAAGTGATGGAACATGAAGAATTTTCAGGAGTTTAGTAGGAAATTAAAGTAGCACCTCCATGTGCCATAATGGTATCTACATTATTTGAATGTGAACAAACATTTTTTCAAAATAGAAATACATTACATTTCTATAAAAACGGAATAAAAGTAATAAATATAATTTAACTATAATAAACTTACAGAGTTTCCTTTTCCTATATTATTGGTTTCTGATAGAAACAGCTTTTCATAAATAACTCCATTTTCATTTCCAGTAGCTATGACATTCATCCAATCCGAAGTAGATACAGACTAAAATATTTTGTGAAATTTACTAATTCAGCACATCTATAATTATTAAAAAAACTGTTAACAAACCCAATGGGTACTCTTTTGATAAAAAGCAGGACCATAAAAATCTTCCTCATCAATGTTTTTTAGTAAATCTCCAGATTTTCCTGCATTATATGATTTATCTTGATCACTATTTGCACTTGAATCATCAGATTTATATGATTCGCCATCACCACTTATATTTGATTCATTAAGAGTTTTGTTTTCATCAGTGTCATCACAATTTATGTTTTCATCGTTCTTTACTTCATCACAGTTACCAAGTATTTTGTTTCTATTGATTACACTTTTTAGAACATATAACTCGGGATTATAACCATAAAGATCATCGTCACAATTTGAAAAATTAATAGTCCGAACTTTTGAGAATACGGGACTGTTAAATAATATGTATAAATCAGTCAATAAATATTTTTAATATTACCATACAACCAATCAACTTACTTCACAACTTTACTACAATACACCAATGTGTAACACTGCTGAAGCCAAGTACAATCAGATGGACAATGAGATTTCTTTTGAAAGATAGGATTTTCAGTAGACTTCAAATCCCATAGAGTTACATTACCATCGGTTGCCGAAGTAGCCAATATTGTAGTATTAAAATAATTCATAGAAAGACCTTAAACACAATTCACACTATTCTCATAACAAAGTAAATTATTTGCAAGAAGTAAATAATAAACTAACCAGTTATAGAACTTCTACTTGCTATGAAGGTATGGCTTGGATAAAGTATGTCATTAATTAAGAATATTGATTTGAAATTTATATGGAACACACTCACAACACCATTTGAATATCCACAAATAAGAGTTCTGAAAAATTATGTGAAAATGTTAATAGCATTGTTATAGCAAATTTAAAAGATTTATTGCGACAAGATTTTCATTAATTACAGTAAATTGAGTAAGTGTATGTCCTATGCACCAGTCCTGTCGCCTACCATATTTCTAAAAATATACAATATTTTTTCCCAGTTCTAATGTCTTGATTCTAAAATGAACAACTAAACATTCTTAAGAGGACGTCATACCCGTATATGTTGTCTTCGTCGTACAAGTGCGTAACACAGCAAATTTTACGCTCAGCAGAACACGTGTACCTCCGTCAATTTAAAAATTAGTGAATTGACCTATTATAAAATCTAAAGGTAAGATTATTATCTAGGCAACCTCATGGGTTTTTTAATCTTATATAAAAATCTCCGAAACTACTAAACCGATCTTGATGACATTTTTACAATGTGTATAATTTGGCCGAACTTAAAAGATAGGCTAATTTTAAAAGGGAGAGGATCAACCCCAGGAGGTGACAAAATGGGAATTTAGAGATTTCAGATGGAAATTTTTGTTTATAAATGGTTGCCATGGGTTTATAAGCTATTATAATAATAATAAAAAAAAAAATATTTGGTTTACTTTTTAAATATAACTTATAGTATTAAAAATATGAAATGAAAATCTCAGTACAGGCTAAACTCTGGAACTACTTATCAGATCTTCTTGAATTTTTTTTAACGAAAGAGTAATTTGCGGAGAAGGTTTATATGAAAGAAAATTTTAGGAAAATCCACCGGTGTATAATATATAGCCTTATTGGTTGCTATTAGTTAATCAGACATGTTTGTTAATTTGTATTATTATCTTTTGTCAATATATATATTATATAAGATATATACAAGAAGATCTGATAAGTAGTTCCAGAGTTTAGTCAGTGTATTTATATAGTTCGATATATATATATATATATATATATATATATGTGGGTATATTAGACCTCTGGGAAGAAAATAGGTTAATTTACTAAGAGTTGAATTTGTTTTTTTTTTATTCATCGGATTTTAGTACGGTTAGGTTAGAATAGGATTTTGTATAAATTGATTGTATTAATTCACTGTAGGTAGAATTAAGTAAAAATGACAAACTTAGTACAATTTTGATACTTTAGAGTTAAGACATACACTTATGTACAAACAGCACGGGGTCCGCGATCTACCACAGATAGATTGCCTACCCGATAATGTATTGCTGCGAATCAGAATTTTTATTCCGGGCAACGGTAAAGTTAAGATAAATGTTGAACACCATACACCAAATATTAAATAACAAATTGAACAAAGTTTGAGTCATATAGAGTTGATACATTTAATGGGCAACAAAGTGCACGGGATCAGCTAGAGTATTAATTTAAAAGCGAGTTATGTGTATTTTAAGATGTTCAATCAATTTACAATTTTAAAATACTCATAACTCGCGTTAGAATTAAAATACAATAGAAAGCTTATGAGGTTGCTTAGACAATAATCTTACCTTTAGATTTCATAAGAGGTCGATTCAGTCTTATTTTTAAACTAACGGAGCTACATGTGTTCAGCTGAGTGTACAATTTACCATGTTACGCACTTGTAAGACGGAGACAACACATGCGGGTATTAAGTCCTCCTCTTAAAGACAATATAAAACAATGAAATAGAATGCTATAATAATTATTACAAACATTTTTGAAGTTAAAACAATTGGAAATCAACTATCAAAAGGTAACGTCTTAAATTACTAGTTAACTTTACTATTATTGTATATATATTTATTTTGTATAGTTGTTTAATTGTTATTGTAATGTAAAAATTATTATTTTACTGTACATTTAAAATCTATAGTTTTTACTTAATTAACGTAATGTTATTTGATATACAAAAATGTCAAAAATTGTAATTCTATATACCTAATTTTAGATAATAAATGTCAGGAAAACTAAAAAAAAAAAAGAAACCTACGTTTTAAAAAATAATCTGGTCTTACATAGTTACATTATTTTTCAGTATTATCAATATCAAAATACACAGTAGATAATATCTTAGTATGTGATGTAAATTTATATTTATTGTTTAATTATATTCATGTGATATATTTTTAGTATAAAGAGTTCATAAGAAAATTGTTGTTCTTACTTGAATGGTGAAACTGGCTGCCAACAAACTTTAGTACATTGTACACCACCTTCAATCCATTCACATTCAAAATTTCTAGCTATTATATGCTTGGCTTTGTAAATGTAAAACCTAAATAAGTTCATTGAATATCATTAGTTTTTATTTTATTGATAAATTTACTCTCCGTTTTAAACAATACATTTCTGAGATATCATCCATAAAAGGCATAGCAAATACAGGGCAATCTCCACAAGATGTACTTAACGCCAACAATCCTATTTTTTGGGGAGGTTCATAAGCTCCAGAAGGGCACCATGCCATATCCCAGACAGCACCATAATCATGAGCCATACCATAAGACATATGTGGCGTACAAGAGGCGGATTCATCACTGAAAAAGATATTAAAATATGTATAAACCAATAGTATTAAACAATTTCATATGATTAATTAGACTATATAATTAGAATAAGCTTGAATAAGTTTAAAAATAAAATTCCACTATACAAAGCTTACATAATATTTGTTAGTGAATCGAATCTCCATAACTGCACAAGAGACGGATATTGATAAATTTCCATCTCTTTATGCTCCAGATCTGGTTTAGGATGACATGATATGGCCAAATACTGTGTTTGAACTTCCTTTGGAACAGGACACCATGACATAGCCCAATTAGGACCACCAGTAAACAGCCAATGCATACCTATAAAATAAATGTAAGATAATTAAAAAAATATTGAAAGCATATCAGCAGTAAATAATATACCATTGACATAAACAGACTTGAAAAGATCAACACAAATTTGTTCATCATCTGAACTAAATATCTTGCAAGATTGTTGAATAGATGGTAGATAATTTAATGCTTCATCATTTGTTAAGACTATAACATCAGATTTAAAATCTTTGTGACAAACATCCTTCCAAAAGGTTTTTGTGAAGCTTAAAAATAAAAATAATTTAAATGTTGCTAATAAATAAAAATTGAATAATTACTAATTAAGTTATGATTTTGATCTTACAAATTATAATAATTTAATAAAGGCTTTAAGTATATATTTCTGTGCCCTTCATATTTATCTGTTTAAAAAAATAAAATGACACAATATTAAATTAATGTTATAAAAAAATGTTTAATTCAACACATAAATTACAACTTACTTAGAGTATAATTGTTTAAACTATCTTTTTTTTTATTAAAAACAATATCATGAACATTCATAATATGATCAACAATGTCATTGACATTTATTGTAATAAAATTACATAAGCGACACATAAAATCCTGTAAAAAAATAATTAAAAAATATATTTGCTTATATTAAGTGAAAAATTAAAGTCCTACATGATATTCAGTAATATATTTAGTATCTGGATGAAAACTTAACACGTTTGGAGGCCTTCTTTTCCGGCGCATTTTGTTAACTCTTTTAGACTAAAAAATAAGATAAAATTAAAGGTATTTATATAATATTATACATAATATATTATCTATGTTACTAATATTTAGAAAAAATTCAACTCACATTGTCATTGGTTTTATTACCATTTTCCATGTTATTCACACCTTTACAAGTTTTCAGTTTGTGAGTAATTAATGATGATGGTTTAACTTTATTTCCACAGTCTTCACACCTTGTTAACAAATGTGTAATGTCCTAAAAAATAATATATTGATTTATTTGGAGGGAGCAAGTGTTGGGTGTTCATCACATCCAAAACCTTGTAAATTATTAAGCATTGTCATTTTGAATTATTAAATACAATTGGAATTTTAAAAGAATTTTCTCATAAGACAACCAAGTTGAAAACAGTTTTAATGATTATTATTAAAAAAAAAAATTACATTCCTCACTATTTTCAGTCTAAATACTAATTATTTTAAAATGGACTAATATTTAGATAGTTACTATGTGATAGAATTATTACAATTATTTAATAGTATGACTTACATCAGGAGTTTTATTGCAAAATATTACATGGCTCGCAAATCCTGAAAGACTTTTCTTAACAGTTTTACAATCTTCACAACACAACTTTACTCCACGTTTACGTACAATGCTAAAAGGTATGAATTGTTTTAATTTATTTAATATGGTATCATAGTTTCCTAAATCCTAATAATAAACAAATAAATAAATAAAATATAACTGATTAAAATAATCTTGGTTTAATAATAATATTATTGTCTATTTAATCAAACTATACTTACAAGTACTTCTTCTCCATCAATCCAACATAAATTATAATGTTTGGAATAGTGCTTCGTACGATATTCATGAAAAGTCATTTCTTTTTTACAGCGACCACAAGTCACCTTAACATTACACTTTGATTTTATAAATGTACATTTATAAATTATAATCAAGTACAATCAGCTTACCATTGAATCGTCACTTTTTTCTATAATTTTTATATCAGATTTTTTAGTTATATCAAATCCATTTTCTATTATGTTGTGCAGTCCCACTTTATCCTAATATACAATACAATTTTTGTAATATTTATTAAACACATAGTTATATAATTTAACAGTCTTACAGGTCTAGATTGACATCGTTTTACATGGCTAGCAAAACCAACTATACTTTTTTTTTCATTCTGACACCATTCACAAACAAATTTAACTTGTTTTTGGCGTGCAGCATGTTTTGGTAAATGTTGTCGTAATAAATATTGTATCGAATTCTCATCATCAAAATCCTAAAAAAAAAGTTTAATTCAAACTATGTATTTAGGTTAATACAAAAGAAGGTTCTTTTCTATTATCTGCCACAGTTCCATCTACCTTTGGTGTGAGGGGAATGCTCACTACACCTACTAGTGTATAACTATGCTTACAACATCAAGCGCTACTTTTTGTGAGAATGGGTCTATGCCCCAAAAAACTAAGAACAATCAGCCTTAAATGTGGTGGGTGCATGTGATTTCTATTCTGACCATGGTGTTTTGCCACTGTGTGGTAAGTCCGACGTGCCAAATATAAGCTGTTTTGTTTTTTGCTGCACTTGCCACATTCACATAAGAGGATGTCAGCGCATTATTTTTTTTTCTCTTTAGCCCACGCGCAACATAGACAAAACGCATTTGCTATGTTTTTTCTATGTTTTTAATTAATCTTAATCTTTAAGTAAAATCACCCATTACAAAAAAGATAGAGAATAATAATTTTGAGGGAATGACACATCGATTTCTTTAAATATTGTTTCAAAACAATTTAAACATCATTTAAATTTACAACATTTTTTTGTTTATTTTGAAAGTCGAATACAAAGTTAAATAACAATTAAATATAAAATCGAAATGTCATTCCCTCTAAAATATTACTTTCTATCTTTTTTGTAATGGATGATTTTACTTACAACCATAAAAAAAAAAATGATTCTGCACAAATGCGTTTTGTCTATGTTGCGCGTGGGTCAAAGAGAGAAAGCAAATAGTGACATCCTCATAAGACACAGCGTTTTACCTATCTATGTAACTTCGATACCGCTTCATGTAGGATAGGCGGTTTGTGTGTAAACCAAAAAACTAAAAAGGGTGAAAAATAATGGAATAATGGAAAAGACTACAAAATAAAATTATTAGCATGAATTCGAAAATCCAACAATTACAATTAGTTTAATTTTTTTTATAATATCTGGCAATATATATGATAAAATTGAAAATACACATATTTTTAATTAGAAACAACAACATTAATTAAGAAAAGCATTAAACAGTAGCAAATTCAATATAAAAAACTATTTAAATATGCTAAATTTCTGTCAAACGGAATAAATAAAAATAATCAGTGGACAATTAAATTCTAAAGAATTAATTTTTTTAAATTATATTTAAATAAGTTATCAATGTTGTTATAAATATTCTTCCTAATCTTGGAATTTAAACCTATTAATAGTATTGTTTCAAAAAGAAAATCTAGTATATTATTTATTAACTAATAATTAGTAATTAGCAATAAACATACATTATACACATGTATATTGTCAAGTTTAATATTATTTATTAGTCATTACTTGAGTTACATAGTATAAAATGTATATACAATTGTAAGAAAAAAATTACTCACAAGTTGTTCATCACCAATTTTCCAACACAAATTGTAATGTGTTGCACTATGTGTATCTTCATACTCCTTGAACTTCATACTTTTATTACAACGACCACAAGTTACCTTAATAAATAAAAAAAAAAAAAAAATGTAGTTAAAAATTGTAATTTTGTATAAAAACAAACAATATACATACCATTGAATTGTTTTTACTAATGTCTTCCTCTGTAGGCAGGGGCAAATCAGTCTCATTAGGATTTGGAATTACAAGCTAAAAAATAAAGCTTTAAGAAAACAAACCAATATCGGATAGTTTTTATACAAAACTAAGAACAATATCTACGGTCCATAGAAAATACAGAATTATGGATATGTTTTTGCGCCTAAAGATGTTATAACTAAATCAAAATTTGTTCCAATTTCAAGTTGGGTTGATTTTATTTAAACGATCCAATAAGTAGCATGACTTTTAAATCTATGACAAAAATAGTGAGGCTTGATGAGCACGTAGAATGCAAGGTTGTCATTATGTTGGCGATGCAGATTGTGTATTGTTGTATTCACATCAATAGACACGATAATAATTTCTTTTAAGCCGTATACAAAACATAGGAGTTAGATTTGCATAAACAGAATTTGCAGAGAAACGAGACATTCAGTGATAATATTAAGGAGGTGACTAGAAGGAGCTTATTCTCTCTCCCCTATATATTTTTAGTTTTTAGCACCTGGCCGAAATCCAAATCATTACATAAAAAAAAACTGTCATGGGCTCAATGTGTAAAATACTTACATTGTTATTATTTATACATTGTACCAATATAATATATTAATATTTTGGATGTACCTAGTACGAGTTTATGTATAAGGATAATCTAAACATACATCAGGTTGACCCAAAACATATTCAGTGATCAGGCTATTGTAAAGTTCTAATAAGATATCGATAATGATATTTATAAACATTTGCTGCATCTAAATAATATTGGTGTATACAGTTATAAAGTATATACTATATAGTATACTTATTTTATTTTTAATGACATTAGGGAGGGGGAGCTTCCTGGTCCCTGAGACTACTTAAACTCTAATGATGGAAATGATAGATAGAGGGTATGAGCGGCTTTGCACCCCACAAGTTTTACAGAAGACTCTAGCCCCTGCATCTATTAAATCCTAGATACACCTATGGTGATAGGAGGGGTATAACCATAGACCTATAAATTAATGGACAGCGTTTAGAGAGAGAGGTCAGGGGTACGATATAGAGTAAAAGAGAAAAGAGAACATGGGAGAAATACAGTATTAGTTTCATACATCTACAATTACCCCCTTTATGTTCTTTTCTCTCTTCGTTCTTTCGTCTTTCTTTCTCTTATATGATTCCCGTGCATTGATGGCACGGCGGAGTGGAACGCACTGTCCATTAGTTTATAGGCCTATGTGTATAACTGCATGAAAATTTCAATATCAGTGACTGTTTCTTCAGATATAAATTGTTTACTTCAGACTACATTTCAACTTTTCGTTTCCATCAAAACACATTTTACTTTGTACCATTTATACTATTTTTGTTACTCTCAACTTTTTAGACCTATTTTTGCAATACTTCTGAGTGTACAGTTGACATTTCTGACTCTGACAATACTTTTTAACATGCTCAAAATAATTCATTTTTTTTTTGTCTTAAATTTGTGTATTCCTTCTACTTATTTCGTCTTTAGAAATTTCTCTTCTCTGGTTGTTTAGTACAACTAGTACTTGATGAGAATAGAGTATTTATTAAAAAATGATAAAATTAGTTGTTCTTGTTGATGTTGACGCAGACCCCAGATGAAACTATATCTTAGCCTATGACACAGATGTTCACTAATAAACACTATTATACTATTATAGCAATAATATTAGTATATAACAAGTAACTTCTGTAGTGTGTAGTACAGCGGTCACAAAATGGCAGCCCAAGGGTACCAAATTTCAATAATTTTAATTGACCCCCAGCCCAAAAACATATCCATGTTAATTTATTTTCATGAAT
The DNA here is from genome assembly GCA_008086715.1 of Sitobion miscanthi. Taxonomy (NCBI): domain Eukaryota; kingdom Metazoa; phylum Arthropoda; class Insecta; order Hemiptera; family Aphididae; genus Sitobion; species Sitobion miscanthi. Next base: position 7,840,659 of record CM017800.1, on the reverse strand, counting down.
AAAATAAGTGGTTTATAGAATTGAAAAATGATTACCTTTTGTTCTATGGCACATTTTTTCACATGAGAAGCATGGCCTAACACAGTTTTTTTCATATCTTTACACCATTCACATATAAATTTTTTTTAACAGTATTGTTTGGTAAAATTTCACGGAGTAAAACAACCATTCTGTTCTCATTTAAATAATCCTAAAAAATAAATAGTCTTTAAATATTTAATATATACCTACTTACTTTACAAATCAGTAATTATATATATATTTTTTAATATTAAAAGTAATATTTTAACATACTAATTTTTCTTCTCCTTCTAACCAACATAAATTATAGTGAGTATGGACATGTTTATTTTTGTATTCCTTGTACATCATACTTTCTCCGCAGCGACCACATGACACCTGTACATCAAAAACAAAAAGGTGGGTAAGTGGATGTCGCTCTGCTGTACAGCAGGTACAAGTGGGTCTCTATATAATTAATGGTATTAAATTTTAATTCAATGATATAATATCATTCTATATAAAAACGATTCTGAGCGGAGACAGTTTGTCAGAGTATATAATTTATACTACATTTATATTGTTATTACTAATTACTTATTAGTAATACGGTAGCGGGTAAGTTGAATTAATATTATAAAATTACAGCAAAATAACTAGTCGTTATTCTTGGTTATTTGTATGTTATTTAATTTCCTCCAAATTTAAACATAAAAGAAATATAAAAGAAAAACCCGTGATTTATATATTTGAGATTTTGAGAAAAAAAACACACATCTTTGTAAAATATATTCATCGCTCGAATCTAAAATACATACACATATAATTGTTGTCAATAATTATTTCTATTATGTATTAGATCGGTGGTTATCTTAAAATAAATGTTCATATAATAATACATATTATTATGTTATTAAAACTTTTATATTATATAGTTTAACATACTTATTTTATTACTGAAAATATTTTGGTAACACCTAATATTATACTGAGGAAAATTGTAATACAAGTATGTAATCACAGACAACAATAAAAAATAATATTTTGAGAATATAGGTACAAATGTGTATTTTAATTCAATTATTTATAAACCAAAAACCACTATCAGGTTATTAAAATTAATAATAGTTGTATTTCTAAGCTTATTTTAGAAGCTGATGATGATTAATATTCTACTATTCAATTAATTTATTTAAACACAAATCTTTTATTATTAACTTTAATCTTTACTTAGGTATATCTACACAAATTTGTGAACTATGTTGCTAAAAATGAAAGTGCTGGTAAGATGGTCCTACATGAAGTGGATATCATGCAAGAGATTTTGAAAACAATATAATAATAATGGAATATTTGTTTTTCAATGATAGTTTGACTTGATTACTCGAGCCATGAGGAGCCATGTGTACTTAAACAAAATAGTGCAGTGCACAGTACCATTTTCAAGATTTCCTTAGGCGATATCATTTAAATAAAAAAATATATATATCAATTTAATAACTTACCATAGTGTTATCATCATGAGTAATAGTTGATGTACTAAGATTTACATCAGACTCGTTCAGAGCTTTAATATTTATACTCGACATTGACTATAAAAGAAAATTAATTTTTAAATTTTGATAAAATACATTGTAAAAAGATTTATAAGTGCATACATTTTTTTTATGCCGTAAAACTACGATGTTAAAGTTGAAACTTACCATGACTAAAAAAATATGTCTTTTCGTTAAAGGAACCACATTCAAAAGATAAGAAAAATAAAAAACAGAAAAACACCAAATTAACTAACTATACTCCTTTTCAAAAGAGAATATACCAGTCGGCGACAAATTTCTGTCCAGCGGCGCGCATTCCTCACCAATTTCCCATTGTTAGTGTGATTACGTGGTTCTGGGCGCACCAATCAAATCATTTGACATGTGTGAAAGCGGTATATTCTCTTTTGAGAAGGAGTATATATAGTGAATGGAGCTATTATAAAAGCACATTAGCTACTTACATTTTGTTTACATTTTTTTAGATGATTGGCAAACCCAGAAATAGTCTTTTTAACAGCATCGCACCATTCACATATAAATTTTGACTTAGCTTTAGATTTGTTAATAGTTTTCTTTAATATTGTTTGAATTGTAGATGTATCAGTAAAATCCTATAATATATAAAATTATTAAAATAATTCTATATAATGTTTAAAATATCTAAATTTAAACTGTACAATTTCATCTTCTACGCCTACAATCCAACAGAGGCCATAATGAATCTGTCGGTGTTTAGAATCATACTCCTGATATAACATTTGTTTTTCACATTTACCACAAGTCACCTAAAACAAAAATTCTTGGTAGGTGTATTGTTCTAAAAAGGTATTTAATAAAATTAATATTTATTTTTTTGAAATTTCCTTTTTAATCCAGTGCCAATTTATTAATATTAATAATATTTATTTATTTATAATAATATTAATTTTACCAAATAGACAACTATCATTATAGAATTAATTATACATGATACTAAGATAGCCATGTACCAAGTTCTTTAATAGAAATGATGCAGATTTTTATACGTTTTTACATAAGTAAAATATTATGAAAAACCATTAAGCCCGACAACCAAAAATTATCGTTCAAATAGTATTAAAAAGAAAATTTCTCACGACAGAATCATGACTGATGATATTTGTAGACACAAAATTCGTAACCGATCCCTGGTCGTCATCGACTTCAAGTTTGACATCAACAGTATCTCCGTCCATCACCGGGGTATACTCGAAGTTCAATGACCAATCGTCGTTAATCTATCAAGATCATAGAACAAATATTTAAAAAAAGATTTAAGATAAACATATTATATTAAATAACGTCGGCCGTGAAAAATGTGAGCATTTGATTTTCGCAAAATCTGAGCACTCACAGCGACGGACATCCGCGACGTGCAGAATACGTACTGACTACTGAGCATAGACAAGTATACTATAATACATGACAAATTGAATTGAATTTAATTTGTCATGCTATAATATTTATATAACGTTAAACGTATATACTGTAGCAGAGTATTTTATAACTGCCAACCGGTATATACAATATACATGGGCACATGGCACTAACTAATATTGTAGGCCCTAGGTATACAGCACCCCGGCACGACGTACTCTGGCGTTTCGGTTATTGGGTTATCACCATAGATAATAAATATGTAAACACGGACAAGATAATATACAGGACTGGACACGACATGGTTGGAGGGTGTGCGGGGTTGAACACGAGATGTAGTTCAACGGGCGGAGTTTGGAGGGATATTTTCCTTTTGGCATTACTAGCGCCGTCTTAGTGGATACTTATGAAACTAGAACACATGATACAAATTTCTATAGTTATAAGTATCCACCACGATTTAACTTAATTGACTGGTATCGATGTAATGGGTATGTGCATAGATCTATTAACTAAGTTAATAGGTCTATGTGTATGTGACGGCGGAAAGACCACAATTTGTTCATCTGTTATCACTTATCATCAACACCGCAGACCATGATTTAAGATAGTATGGTTGCCCATCGACTTGTGATAAGAAAGCCATTACAGTGAATCTTACTTTTTTTACTATTGCAGCGCTCCATGTGAGCAAATAGTGTCGTAAACTCGTAATTCTCGCGACTGTTTAAATCATACGGATACGACATATTACTGGTATCGGTGTAATATGTGCATTGATGACGCAAGTTAGCAAGTAATTACAATAGTTTTAATACAAACAATATCCAAGAACACAAATAATAAGTTAACAAAAATATTTAATAATAATTATATACTTTTTTGTGATATGTGGTTAGATTTAAATCATCTTGTACATGTACCTGTGTACAGTAACATCAAAGATGAGTTCCGTAAGACATTGGTACATTATTATTTTATATTAATATTATAATGTAATTAATAATGAAATATTCCACGTATTACGTGATAATTCCACGATAATTTTAGTGCTATGGATAATTACATTAGATGCTGCAAACAACAAATCCAAAATAATAGGAATCGCATCTTTAACAAGTCTGGGCTTTTTCAAACATATCTGAAAAATATGATTTTGTATGAATATTTTATAATATAATAAATAATATTATTTTACTTACTGTATACTTCCTAAAACCTACACCAGATTCCAAGTATCAACTACATCCTCTTTCTTGAGTGGTAACGGCATACTTTAGAATTAGTTTTAAAACATCTAAAACTTTTTCCCACTCATCCCTTAAAGGAGGAATTTTAGGAACACCAAACAACTAGTTTTTAAATCCTTATAAGGAAATAAAGGTACACAACATGCCATTTTTATTATTATATATAAAAAAAAACCAAAATTATAGCATTATAATTGATTATTAAATTATATTAACATAGTAAAATATCAAATGATAATTAATATGTTTAAACTGCATTATTATATTTATATATCAGTTCTGCCATGTTAGGTTTAAATATACAGTTTGAGGTGGGTAAAAGTCGTCTGCATAGTCTTCATTATCTCCACCAAAAGCGCTATACTATTAAAAACAGCTGATTGCTAGATTCATATTGATGGTCGTCGAATAAACCATTATACCGTAGTCGATGGGCAACCATACTATCTTAAATCGTGCCGCAGACCAACTGGTTTTAGCACTACCTGTGGCCGGCGGAAATATTTGGAGTAATATTTTTAACCAAGATAATATTTTATTACAGATGGCGTTGTAATACCGCAACTGGCTAAGAAGCAAACAAAAAATAATAGAATATGACAGAGACTGCCATCTATTATCTCCAAATTCTTAAACCCAAAAACCTATATTCATCATAGACGTATGATATAATATTAATATAATATTATACGTCTATGATATTCACAATTATTAGCCCATAAAGTATAAACTTATGATTAAAATCAATTACCACTGATCCGGGCCGGGTCCGTAAAACGAAACGACACGTCCGGGTAGACTCGAAACAGGCATTCACACTCGTCCGAATTTAAAATTTTTAATATTTAATTTACAACTCACAAATTACAATTTAGTCGTCTGCCGCAATCCTTGTGCGTCTGTGTGTACATAATATATCAGTTCGAAATTTTTAAACTAAATTTAATTATATTTTATAATATTAAATTAATTATAAAATGAATACCTACTCGCGTATTAAATGCGTTTCAAGTAAGTAGGTACTATAAATAATAAATATAATATGATATAATAATTAATAAGTAATAAATAATAATCATCTTATAATTATAATTCATAAATTATTTTTAACAGTATTTTTTGTTAGTTACTGCCAAGACTATTACCATTGTGCAATGGATTTTCGAATTTTTCTAATGAAGAACTTTCCATGATAGCGATCCTACTTGATGAAGACGAATTGTCAAACCAAAATCCCCGAGAGTATTGGGTTCACTCAACTTGGGAGAAACGCGAGACCTAAGGAGAATTTCAAACTCTATATGCAAGAAACTTATGGGCGATGAAGTAAAATTTTACGATTATTTTAGAATGTCATTGAACACCTTTGATGTTTTGCTCAAAAAAATAGAATATGAAAAGAAGGATACAAATTTCAGAAAATGTATACCTCTAAAGCACCGTTTAGCTGTATGTTTAAGGTAAGACATTTTATATTTAAATAATATTTTTATTATTACTTGTTGTAATCAACTTACAATCAATTTCCAATCATAAAATATTTATGAAGTATATTATAAAAAAACGCATATGAATAAATTAATACTAATAATTGTACGAGCTATACAATTTATAACGATTCATCGTTAAATACATTGCATGTTTTCCGAAAAAAACGTAAAAAAAAATACATGAAGAACTATTTTATATTACACGGGTTAAATTAGCAACTGATACGACAGCTGATCAATTTTTTTAATCATAGTCAGCTTTTGAAAATGTCCAGAAAAGATTGCGTTTTTAGAATCAAAGTTTGTACCTATCTTTATTCTAGACTTCTTGGTTCTTATGGGTCTACTGGATGTAACTGTATGTTTTGATTACAACCAATTTATATTGAATCGTAAAAAATAATTTGTTATATTAAAATATACTTATAATTTATCATACAACATTTAATAACTAAATCTAGGGTGTAGACTACACTAAAAATCGATGTGAATACTGATAAAATGAAGTGTGCATAAAATATAAATACTAGGTAATAATATAATATTATATTAAATACTTCACGGAAAAAAAATGTATTAAAATGATTTACTTATTATTACTATATAAATAGTTATTAGTTATGGTTAGGTTTACTATATTTTATAGTTAATGCAGTTTTGAATGTTTGAATTAACTAAAAAATTTAAAAATATAGTTAAAATAGTATATTTCAGTTCAAATAACTATAATAACTTGACTATAATATTTTAATAAATCTGATTAATCTTATAGCAATTATAGTGTACAGCCAATCCTACTATTTTTATAGCACAAACAACTGTTTTGTTTTTTCCGTGTTAAAACCCGCCAACCTAAGGTCTTAAGACGTGTTAACCGACGTATAGTATAGACAAAACAGGTACATATTAACCTGGTCGTGGGGAAACGATGACGGCTTTTGGATTGTTCCGGTTTGCGTATTTTATACATTGCGCTATTGGGAATTAAAACATTATATGCATGTACGTCATCCAGTTTGCAGATTGTCCGTATCAATAAATATTCATATTTTAAAGTCTGAAAAGTAAATATAAGCCCCAAAAGTATTTTAAAACAAACTTATGTGTATACTTCCCGTGGATAAGTGGATTTTGAAACATAGCTTTGCCATATCTAGAGACTATATAGAGTGAAGACTGCAGGTAATTACTTATGCAGAGTACAGGCACTGCAGTGGCCCAACTGTGAATGGGGCTGTGAAGGGGTTCAGAATTTTACGTATAAAGAATTTCATCTATAAATACAATATATGAATGATTAGGTTAGGTCAGCTGCAATACAACCTAATTATTTTAAATATTTTGGTTACAGAATGAACAATATTTTTAAATAATTTACAACAAAATAAATTAATGCACTGATGCAGTCTCCGAGAAATTAAAAAAATCTATAATACAATATGGGTAGGTTATAGTGTACAATTTAATAAATTATTACTAACACATTAGGATTTTTAAAAAAAGTATTTATGTGTAGTACGTATATTATTATTTATCTTATAATTTTACGAGAATTCGTTTCATTTTTATACTTTTACAGTTTTACGTTGATTTGATAATATTCAAATTTTAATACTCGTTTTATACGAGTTTTGTTCATTTTTTCTGTGATGTCGACTTCATCTTTAGAATTGGGAACATCATTGCTTGGCTTGTTGAAGTTTAGATGATAAGTGCGACGCTGCGACAACCAAGTTAATATTTTCTCCAACATTACACCAAGTACTTGCCGGTCGGCTTCCAATAGGGATTGCTATATTGTTAAAATTTGGCGAGGGTGGCATACGGTTACGACGTAGAATGAACAAAACGCTTACACTTTTAGAGGAATTTATTGGTATTTTATAATTATTGTACCAAGATATAATACATTACGAACGATTTTGTAAATTAACGTCGTTGCTTCTGTGTGACAAGATTCAATGCAGATTGTAAAAATAATAGGTCCTAAAAACTACAGATATTAAGTTATAACTAGAATAATTAGTATAATATTAATGTTGTAGTATTATTTTTAATTCAATTTTAGTTTTAATTATTAGGTATTTAATACATTAAACTGGATTCAAACTGTTTTAAATGCATAAATATTGCATTATACATAAATATAATGATATAAGTTATAATGTGTATATGGCTTACACATATCTTAACGTTTAAGTATAATTCTGGACGCTGGTAGGAATTTAAGTATTTAACTTTTACTTTGAAATACAAATAAACTACGATAGGCAGTACCTACACTATATTATATTATACCCACGCATATAAAATTGACATTATAATAATATTATGTTGGCTATTTAGTTAATAAATATAAGTGTAATACCGTGCTAGCTAAAAAGGAGACTATATTGTTTTGTAATGGTAAATGTTTAATCCAATAGAATATATTAGTTTATTTATTTATACCGTATTATTTTCAACAGTAAATTGTTTTAAACGTATGATCCAAATATAGTTTTATTATTTTGATTTTTTTTTGAGTGTCTAAACTTAAAAGTAAAGTTATAAATTAATTAAATTGTTTTTCCTCTACTTAAAACAATCAACATTCAACACTGCAGGCCGTGCGGAAGTTGTCGAAGTAATTCGCAAGAGTTATTCCTTATCTCTCTCCCATCTCGCTGGTTATGATTAGAAAATGCATGAGTGAGAATTTTAATTTTTAATTTTTTACGCATTATTAGTAGTTCCCAATGGGAATGAAATAAATAATAATGCACTAATGATTTAAAATTGATACATATAAATGAAAACAGTTGGCGACGAGGATAGTATTTTAAATGTTATAATTAGGGCTCGGAAGTTGTAGGACTGTAATTGTATATTTTTCTATAATATGCTCTCGCGGTTTATAGAACACCAAGGTATACCTACGCAATGGGTAATTTAAAAATTAGTTTGCATATTTCGCATATTTCGGCAGTTTTAAGGGAAAAGTGCATATATATTTCTTAATCTACAAATGCATTTAAATATATTTTTTAAAAAATGAGTTGATCTTTTTTTTTTAACCCGTGTAGCTTAATAATAATATTGAATATATAACTCCATATTAATGTAGGTAGTTATTTATTGTTATCACCACAAATCGCAATCGACTATTCATTTAAGTGTTATTCCGATGTACTAGGTATCTTTTTGAATATATTTTTTAACTATTTCTTTCAGTTCAATAAAATATCAAAATGCCATACAGGTTTTCGCCATATTTTAAATATTATAAATTTATTTTTTCAAATTTTACATTTCTTTTAGTACAATTTAATTACAACAGGAAATGGCTTTTTTGGAGTTTAAAATTGTTATCAAACTATTTTGTATATTTAACATTTTTTCATTTTTTTTTAATATTTTACAATTTTTTCGTGCATATTTTCCTTTTTTTAGCTCCTATGACTTCCGAGCACTATAGTTATAACTTATAATATACATATTTTTACAGGTAAGTAATTTACAAGAGTTGAAGTGCAAATTAAGTGTCAATTTTTTTTTTTTAATTGAATGGTTTATATATTTATTGCCACTATTCTAACGTTGGTTTATTGTTACTGTTACATTTTTCACCAATATTCATATGGGTGTATTAAAAAAAGTGAAGTTCCCAAACATATGAACCCGTGTAACTTATAAATTTATGAGTGTTGGCAGAAAAAATTAACAGTACCTATTAAGATAAATTATTTTGAATAATAATCTACCAGTGCGTGCGTTTGATAATTTAAGTCTTATAATTTCTTATTGATTTAAAATTAAATCCACAAATCCGCCATCAAATCAAGCTGCACCATCGAATTCCATAATGTTCAATTCAATCATGGACAGACTTTTGTAAAGTTTACCATTATCATTACATTATTATTTTTTTAATTATTGTCAACCGTCAGTCCTTTTTCAAAACACATACCTACCTAAACAATTCTTATATATATACATTAAGACCAGAAACGTATCCACCATTGATCATTAACAGTAAATTACTTTGTGTTGAAAGTTAGGATAAAATTGACGCTTTATTTGTACATGTGGATTAGGCCTTTACGGGGATACCACAATAAAAAAAACGCGCCACGTATATAAACGGACTACATTATTCTAATGTTGTCGTTTTATGTATACACAACTACCAGTTGAATAAAGAAATAACGAGGATAATAAGAATAATGATGGAGTCTATAAACTCCTCTTAAAATAACCGTCACCATCAGTGCCAAATGAACTTGCACATATAGTTATAACTTATAAAGTTATATCGAATTAACTACATTATATACTTAACTACTATATCCATTCAATATTTAATTTTAGATCTTGATGAGCGGAGTTATTAGACACTATAAAACCTTTGAAATCGGTACCTACATAAATGCGCTCGTGCAGACATGGTGGCTATGTCGTTATTACGACGTTTATACCTGTGGGGACAATATTATTCACTCGCAATTCAATATATGTGATTTGCACTTTCCAGACCTAAATGCCGTATATTGAGTGGGTTTATGGGGAAAACAGAGCTGACAACTTTTGGTTTCGATTGTTTCAAATCAATTGTATGTGTACCTATATATGATTATAATAATTTTTACATTTTCGAGGCATAATGGAGGACGCCACAAGTTGAGCTATCAAAAAAATAAAATCTGTATAGGTACATCGTACATACTAGATAAAATTCTTATTTATTAACTGAAAATTTTAATTCTCTACAAGTAATTTATTTATGAATGGTCTGTTCGCTCAAATCCTTTTACCTGTCTAAATAATGATAACCACTTTAGAACAACCGTGTCACCGTGATGATAAACTAAAGAAGGAAGGGTTTACTCAATTATTATACTACAACTACCTTACTACCTTGGTCTAGATTCCCGTTTTCCGACTATTTTTGTTCATATGCATGCAGAATGCTAAAATCGAGCGCCGTTGGAAGTCAAAACCAAGTAAGTCCTGTTTACTGGCATGCATTTCCTTGTTTCATTCAACAATATAGTTGGATTTTAGTACTTTATCATTGTTTTATTTTATTTGTAACTCGTTGTCTTCTCGAGCATTAACCATAATATTATGAATTATGATAGGTAGTAGTAGTAGGTACCTAAATATTTAAAATGCATCCCAAATATTGTATTATTTATTATTTGTTCAGTGTTTACATGTATCTATCAATATGGGCTGAGTAGAATTGAAGATGGCAGCCAAGTTGGTTGTAATACAGTCGCTCTCAAAACTGATATTTTGTTTTTATTATGGCTACGGTTATTTAATCCTGCACACCCCCGTTTCATGTGAGTACTTCAGGAAATTTAATTATCCTAATCATGTGGCAATTTTACTTAGAGAACAACCATTTTTACGAGCATACTTCAGACACTCTAAGTGTCAATTAGCCATAGCATTGGCATACATGTTTTCATCATATGGATAAACTAGCTATGGGATAACATTTTGTGTGCCAACGATGGGGCATTTAGCCTGCTAAGTATGCTTACAAAAATGTCTGCCTTTGTCATAAACTAAGATCAGAGGTGCCATAATTTCAGAACAGTTAGATTATCTGCATTGTGTACATGAAAACAGATGTTTCTAGAAATACAATTATCTAAAACTATAAAAACTCATATGGCACATCGTGGTCACTTCCTTGCCTCCTGGAGACTTCTTTAACCTGTCCAACATTGGGATTTTATTGTTTTATTTTATTTTTTTCAAAAATATGACTTATACATAGGTTTTAAAACTATGCATTCATAAATGACAAACTTAGATAATTAATAAACACAAAATAATAATTTTTAAAAATCAAGAACATTTTATACAATTTATAAAATGAAAAATGTTTATTATATTGGTGGAATAATATTTAAACATATCATAAACACACAATGTACTAATTACAATAATAATAAGAAACAACAGCGAAACAGTTATCTAAACTTGATCACAAAAATTGTTTTTTTTATATACAAACATAATAACTAATCCATAATAAAATAATAATGAATAATAAGCTCATGGCAATAAATAATAATAGAACTATATATGTACTGGAATACTTACTACACGAGTACTCAAATTAAATTAAATTTACATAACTATTGAGTATGTATGTCAACATTTAAAATATTGTATAGAAAAAATAATAAAAAGAAAAGATGATAAAAGTTTGATATTAGCATATACCTAAATTATTATGATATGGAATAACAACAGACACAAAAACCTACACTATAAGATAGCATATTACCAATTTAAATTAGTTTAAAAAAACGATCCATCTGTTTGCGACATGTCATCTAAGCTTGAAGAAAACTCCATATTATCTAGGGAATAACTCCCAAATGCAGTCATACTAAACATACAAAACATTATTTTTACAATCAAATAAATAATTGATTATATTTTTTCTTTCACAAAATTGTATGTTCTGAATAATCTATTTAACTCAGGTTTGTTTAGTATGAAAGTGAATTGACCTATTATACAATTTAGAAGTAAGTATACTTAGTGTCTAGTGAATCTCTAAGGTTTTTTTTTTAGATACTCAAAACTTGCTTAATTAATATATTAAAAAAGTCTATGAGGTTCACTAGATAATATACTTTCTTCAAAATTAGATAATATGTCAATTAGCTCCAATATTAATCATAAAAGAGTTAAATGTATTATTCAGAACGTACTATATGCTATGTCACGAATTTCTAAGACTGAGACAGTGCAACATCCTCTTAATAATAATTATTATTCAAAATGTAACTAGGAAACTTTACACCCGGGTCTCAGGGGGGGGGGGGGGAAATACGCCTTCAGTAAATATTATGCAACATGCGCAAATTTAAATGTATTCACTTCATATGACCTGGAAGAAATTTTCAAAAAAAATATTTGACTTCCTACTCTCTATATGGACCAGGAATACACCAAGTAAATAACAAATGTAAAACATTAAAAAAAAAATTGGAAGAGTCCTGGCCGCGTTTACAGACATGGCCAGGCCAACACTGAGTGAAAAACTGGTAAAGGTACATTTTGAATTGATAAATATTGGTGAGAAATAAATAATAATTGTCATATCAAAGACTAGAACCACTCCGAAAAAAGCAAGTTCTAGAACAAGAACCTTTATTTAAATATTATAGAAGCCGGTACTGATGTTTTATAGTAGAAGATAAGCATAATATTATACCCAATTTAAATATTTATTTATTTTTATTAGGTTTTAAGGCTTCAACGACTGAGGTCATTAGCCTGTAAGGTTGGTGGGGTTGGTACGGTTGGTTAGGAACACGTGCATGTGTGGCAAGGTTTTTGCGCACTACGAACTCGGGTGATCACCCATCCGAGAACTAGTGGCAGCGGCTATTGCTTACTCTCTATCACGTCTCGTGATTGATTTCAGCACTGCGCCACTATTTATTTATTTGTTGAGTTCAAATTATTGTAGAAATTTGTTATTAATATTTACTTAAAACTAAAAATATAAGAATAGAACTTTATTTATAGTTAACAAACCTTTGATGCAAGCTAAAATTTAACATACAGTAATTTAAAATATATATCTTACTTATTTTCTGGTTCACTATACTCTGATGTTTCTTTAGTGCTGTAATTCCCCAGGCTGTTTTCATAAAACATGTGGTCCTGTGGTGTGTTAGGATAGCTATTCATTCCTAGTCCATTGGCACCAGGTCCACTCCATCCAGGAACATGTGTAACTAATAATGGTTTTACATATCCATTATTTGAAATAGGTGTGCTGATATCTGTAAAGAATAAAAAAATAGTGAATTTTTCAATAATTAAAAATAGAACTTATAATACTTCAGACCAGAAGGTTGCATAATTATTTATTTATTTTATTATACAGTCAAGTTATGATAACTCAAACCTCAATAACACAAACAATTTGACAACTCGATTTGTGTTTTATTCCCCTAGAAAATTGTCCACCTTAAATTAATTAGATATCTCAAAGTAAATTTTTACCTCCCTTCAACTTCGAGTTATCGCGACTCGACTGTAATATAAATGTTTAACAGCAGTTACAAAAAGAAATTAATATAATTGAAATCTAAATCTAATAACACAGTGTGAACATAATATTAATGTAAAAATACAGTTATCAGGAAGTATATGTTGAGTATGGGGTGAAGAGGGTAGTTATGGCCATACAAGGTAGTGTTTAGGGAATTCTAAAAGATACTCTTTTCCAAAAATATCTGGAACATCCAGAAACTCATTAAAAGGAAGTATATGAACGATTGGTCAGCTTTATAAGGATAGTTTGGATATGGAGGACTTAGTGTGAATAGTGTGGTGGATTACCGAGGTATTGAGAATGAAAGAAGAAAAAGCTAAGAATCTATTTTGAAGCAGTGTTAGTCTTTTGCAAGAAAAATGTAACAATCACACCATATTTGGAAGTCTGACAAGTGAAAAATACAAAGTACTGAGATATAATGGGCAGATTTTAGATTTTTAGTGTTATGTTTAATGAATACTAGAAATTAAAATGCTCTATTAATGGTAATAAGATGATGTGATTATAAACGAAAGAAAGGAAAAAAAGTATATTCCAAGATCTTTTACTATAGAAGTATTGGTGTTGAAGATTGTTTATAAAATAGAAGTGAACTAGGTGAACGAGATTTGGAGAAAAAGATTAGTTGACACTTATTCAATTTAAGCCGATGTTAACCTAATGACTGAAAATGTTTAGTTCATCAGTCGCGAAATCATCTTGTAGATTTTTGCAATCAACATGTGTTAGTTTTAAGGGGTATGAATAGCATTGAAAAATTCTATGAAAATGTACTTTTGTATTTCCAATAATATGGGGTTTATTGAGCGGTTTGAGAATAAATACACCTATTATCTATATTATAGAAAAGAAGTTAATTTATGTCTGTATAAGTCAATTTTAAATATTCAAATTGAAAATAAAATATCGAAAATCGACTCCTATACAATCTTAGATAAACTTCTTCTCTTCAATTTGTATAATAGGTGTTCATACTGTAATATCACTCAGTAAGCTATATTATTAGAAATACGAAACTAAGTTTCAGTGTTTCACTAAAATTCACATTTGTAATATAGCGTGTAAAATGCTGTTACTGACATGTGCATGCACGTGCAGGTGCGCTTCACTATTTATTTACACACAGTCACTCACACTAATGATCACTTACTACGCTATGCACCCACATGCACACAAATAGAAAATTGCCTATATTGAACTCCTTAGAAACGGTCAGTATGCATACCCCTTGAGAAATATTTTTATATCAGTATACAGAAAACTTTTTACTTTCTTTAAATGTACAGAAATATAATTGATTATTTGATAATTTAGACCAGAATCAGACAAAACTACTACTATTAGAATGATTGGATTTTAATTCTTTAAAAAGAGTTCATCAACCTTTCTCCTTGGTTATTGAAGAAATCGATTTCAATTGTGTTGAAATATTGTTTTAAGTATTTATTTTAATGTCTTTTTTTTAAAAATTTAAACAGTTAATATAATTTGATTTCCACAGTAACTTAGAAAAAATGCCAATGAACTCAAATATATTAATTATAATTTTATAGAATTAAAATCTGATTTATAAAGTATATGCAATTTTATCAGGCTTTTAGGTATAATTTGTCTAATAGAAACAAAATATTTTATTTTATTGAATTTAATTACATATACAAACGAGTGCTAAAGCTTCTGAACCCCTGATAATGACTGATATAAAGTTCTATACAAATGAGATTATAAAAGAAGTTGAAACAAAAAAATTACTCATTGGTCATTATTAAAATAAACATAACAAATTCATACTAAAAATAGATAATGTATGAATACTTGGTGATTGTGTGTAATATTTTCCAAATGCTAGGTCTTTATCAATATCCGGATACAACTTGGTGAGGTATGTCAAGTCTAATAGTCTATCTGCCAAGTTTCGAATTGATAGATCTTTAGCTGAGAAAGGGTGCAAGCTAAAAACTTCATAGTCATTGGCTGAAAAAAATATATAATTAATCTAGTTTAACATTTTCATTAATCATTATTAAACTAGACTTCTTCAATGATATATTTTTGAATATTGATATTGTTGTTTTGCAATATTGAAAAAAAATGTAGGTATCAATAAACAAATTATCATTAATTCGAAAAAATTGTTTTTAAATATATTATACAAGTTCTTTGGTGTTAAAATCAGTTGGTTTTCGGTGACCCAAATACCCAATGGTTAGGGGCCATTAATAAAAAATAAATTTTGATTACAAAGTATTCAATATTGTACGATATATTTCGATTATCGATATCGAAATTTAGAAAAAAGAAATTTGCAATATCAATATCGATATCGTTGATGAAGCCTATTATCAACTCTTATATAGAACATACAAGCAGTCCAGGCAACAGTTAGGCCACCTAATTCTGAATCTGAAAATCTTAGTAAAAATGTACCAGTTGCATATCTTGTTAACATATTTTCAGCATCAGACTTTCTTATGAAACCCATAATAGCTCTAAAAAAGTTTCAGTATTTATGGTAGTTGAGTAGTATAATAATAATTAACATTTAATTATATTATTTTTTAGTTATTACCCATCCATCCAAGGCCCTTTTAGATGTTCTCTAATTAATTTCATAACTGAATAAAACCATTCCCAAAATGTGAAACTTCTCTGTGGCAACGGTTCTTTACAGAATTGTGACCATGATATAACCATATGATTGAAATCCACATTTTGTGTTCTAGAAAAAATTTTATAAATTAAATTTATTTGGTTGGAATTTAAACCAAATATGTGTTTTAACATTTGTAAAAAGTTATTTTATTTTATGTTTAATGAATATTATTACAAATAATGACTATATGCTGAATAGTAACAATAGTTTTACTGTTGAAATATATAAGAATTTTAATAAGAAAATAAGCAAAAAAAAATCATCTTGGTTACAAGTAATCTACTGTATAGTATTTACTTATAGTAGATCTCAGCCATACTCAAAATTATATAAAGGATTGGGGATATCCTGGGGAGTGAAAATACTACAGCTGAAAGTTGATTGAAATAAAGAAAAATCAAATAAGTGCTCTTTGGATAAGCCAGTGTTCAGAAATAAATAAATTTTTTTTGTATTTAAATTAGTATATTTAACAAACCTTAAGGCCTTTTCAGCTAAAAATATTAAGCTTTCTTCAGAAAGACCACGACCTGTAGCTGCAGAAAATTTCATGTTTATAGCTTCTGCCACACTTCTCCATGGAACTTTGTCAGGACATTAAATGGAATTCGCCCAAGTTTAGCAAAAGCATTATCCCATATTACAGTAGCCCAAGCATGAGGATCTTGATTTCCATGCACAATAACTACTACTGGTAATGACAAATTCCATACCTAAGACAATTTAAAAAAAATAATTGGTATAATATATTATATAACCTGGTTAAAATCTAAGATAAAAACCCAGGAAGTCACTGTGCTATATAGTAGGATTTGAGTGTACCTTTTCGCCTTGAATAGGTTGCTGTGATGGGTATCTTAAATATAAACGCTATGATAAATCATTGTTAAGAATTAACAAAAGTGGTCTAAAGTTAGTTCTGAAACAATGAATTTTTTATTTCATAATTTGAGGCAAAATACTTTGCTAAAAAATCCTTTGTTATGAAACATGTGAATATGTTGCTAACTAAAATATACTTTTTGTCAAAGATTGAGACTAAATGTTAAATTAATTCAAAACTTAAATTGAGTTGTTATAATAATATATACTACTTAAATACTATATTATTTTTATGAAAATTATACAACCCGGCTATAAATATTTATTTGATAACTCATTTTATTTTAAATTGTCATAAACTCATAACTATAATATACCTAACTAATGTATTCATAAATTATTAGTTTAAAAATAACCCCAAACCTTAAAAGTCAAATGAAATCTTACCTCAAATTGAAGTTCATTACCAATAAAAAATGTCGAAGAAAATAAAATTGAAAATTTTTCATCCATAACAGAATCTGTTCCTTTTTTTTCTGTACGTTTAATTTTTTTAAGTTGCATACTTCTATTGTATATTAATTAAGGTACAAAATTATTATTTTATATGAGTTAAATAAATAATACAAAATTTAAATTTACCGCAAGTTGGTAGAAAAATGTCTACGGACTGGATGGTACTCCATTTTTCCAATGCAATTTGATAATTCGCCACAAGATTCACCATATGGTTTGTTTCTTCCAATTATTTGGTTAACTTGAGATTCATTAACTATAGATACTTTAACCTAGTACAATAAAATTAATGTTATTTTTATAATATTATTATTCTAAGACACAGTGCTATTTGTTGGAATATGAACCAAAAATATATTTTAACATTTGTGAAAAGTTATTCTATTTTATGTTTAATGCATATTATCACAAATAATGACTATAACACTGAATAGTAACAACTGTTTTACTGTTGAAATATATCTTGAGAATTTTAATAAAAAGATTAGCGAAAAAAGGGGGTCATCTTTGTTACTAGTAATCTGCTATATAGTATTTACTTATAGTAAAGCTCAGTCATACTCAAAATTATGTTAAGGATTAGGGGAGATATACCGGGGAGTAAAAAAAACTATAGCTAAAAGTTGATTGAAATAAAGAAAATCAAATCAGTGCTCTTTGGATGAGCCAATGTTCAAAAAGATTTAATTAATTTTCCTACATTAAGTACTTACTAATGTTTCCAATATAAACATGTTTGATAGTGTAATGAGGGTGCATTAGTAGTGAACAAGTTTGAAATAACTTATTAAAACCTATAAAATGTACAATTTCAATGAAAAAAGTAAATTTAGGTATAGATACCAGTACATTCTGGCAAGATGAGAAAATTTTCAGATGGCTGCTGCTCTTATTTAAATATTCCATGTACTTATACCTAAATATAATGTGATGTGTTATTCATAGAGTATTGTTTGCATTTCAATAATAAAGTTTTGAAAAAAAATGTATTTAAAAATTAATGAATAATGATAATAACGAGTATCTGTATTTGTCACTCATACTTGTGGATCAACAAATGTAAATTCAAAATAAATAAGTGTCTGTTACTAAATAAGGGCCACTCGAACTATGATTTTCAAGGACCGATTATTCACCTCCAGTCCAATGGGTACATAATATTTAAAATTATTTCATACCAAGGGTGACGTTTTGTGAATATTGAGTTTTCCACCAATTAATAGACGCACTTCTGCCAAAAATCTTGTATTAGTTTTCAATACTTGAGGTGGTTGCGTAATTATAACAAAAGTACTAAAAAATAAACAATTAAAAATAGTAACTATAAAACATTTAAAACTTCAAAAGAAAAATTATTAACATTGTTATACCTTGTCACCAAGGATGTAAGATACTGCGTAGTCATATTAAGCAGTGTATTAATCATTTCACATGATTGTGGTAATTCAAAATATTGTCTCAAATTAACTCTGAATCGATCAGCTTCTTTAACTTGTGAACGAGTTATCCATATTAAATCACACAATTTCTCACACCTAACAAAAAATATCAATTTAATCAATTTGATTTATCAAAATAGGTACTAATGAGTACCTACCAAGTTTGTATGACGTCTATATCCATCATGCATTTATATCCATTACCAGCAAATTGTTGTTGACGTTTCCACTGAACTAATGACTTGTCAATAATATAAGCTTGCACGGGACTGATCAAGTTTGTTAATTCACTGAGCTTGTTAACGTAAACACTAATAGAATTTTTAAGAGTTAATGATTTAGCCTTTAATTGTCCTTCGTGCGATTCTCTTTTTCGTATCAATTCACATTCAATTTCAGGTAATACTGAATTGTTGCTTATTCTTTGACTTTTCACGTATTCCAATTGTTCTAGAGTATAAAAATATTCAATACCTATCGATTACAGGTGCCTACGCAATAATTTTACGTTAATTTCACGTAATTATCGAGACTTACGGGTGTATTTAGCACGTTCCGAGTACAACACGTTGAACGAATCAATTTCTGATTGAATTGTCATGCGAATCCCATTCGAGCGCTCAGCGTGGTTACTGATCAACTCCATCTGTTGCATGATCCTATTGTTTTCCATTTCTTGGGATGATTTTACGTTGACATCCATAATTAATGACTACAGGTATGGGTATAGGTGTTTTATAATAAAAACGAAACGAAAATTTTAAATCCGACGAATACCGAAACTTCGTCCAAACAAGGATTACGAAATTATTTTCCACACAATATTAATAATATTACCAATCAAATCATAATATTATTATAATTAAATTTCAGTATTTATAGACGACGGGTTGTGCACGCGTTATTAATAATAATATAATAACTATTATTTGACGGCAAACATGCAGTGCATGTAAGAACACGACACGACACCGATACGGCAATAACCACCAAATACCGATAAACATTTGAGCTATTTGTAACGACGCGAAAAACAAGAAACGTTACCAACAGGTACTATGTATGATCTATAATTATATAATCACAAACGTTTATGACATGGAAGGTTCTACAGTGTAAACATTACGTTGAAAATAACCGAAAATTGATATTTGGTGATCATATTACCTTATCGGTAAGTCATAATAATGTGACTCTCATCGCTTTTCAATTTGTCGTTCCTGAATAAATCAGTGATTCGAGTTTAGATTTTTAGAACGGAAATTCTAAAAACGAATGCACAAATGCGTTCACGTGCATTATTTCCCATTCGGCATTCTGCAACGGTATCAAGACTAGACGTGTTCAGTTGTTACACTATTACATATTATTCTTTCAAGAATGTAATTGAATAAAAAATGTAAATTGCGTATAAATAAATAATAATAATAATACATTTTTAGTTGAGACAGTGCTGAGTAAGATTGTCATGTCGAAGATCTATCTAAAAGTTAAGAGGTCACTAGAAAACTTACTTTTTTGGTAAAACCCGTATCGCGCATACAGCCATAAAAAAAACAAGATTATAGGTAGTGTACTCAATATCACTGTTTGCCAGTGGTGTATTTACCAGGGTGATTTGTCATAATGACTTATAATAGTACATGATTGTTTTTAAGTATTTTTTTTTGCATTCTAAGGGAATATTTGTTCATAAATGGACAGTGGGTATTTTTATAAAATACACTAGCCCGTATCCTGATAAGACTGAAAATTAGATACTTGAATTTTGCATCGTAGATTTAATGACTAGGTAAACTATAACATAATAAAGTAATTAAGTAATACCAGGTAATACCTAACTGCATAATAAGTAATAATAAATAAATCAATTGACCCTTAGTGAAATATTATTATATAAATTATTATTAAGGGCGTCTGTATGCGTTCTCTCGTTCTTACAAACACATAGCATGCCAAATTTTATGCTCAGCAGATCACATTTAGCTCTGTTAGATTAAAAATTAGAGTGAATTTACCTCTTATAAAATGTAGAAGTAAGAATATTATTATTTAGTGAACCACATAGGGTTTTTTTTATACTTCAAAATTAAAATCTAAAAGAAAACCTATGAGTATAATAATCTTACCTTAAAATTGTATAAGAGGTCAAGTCGCTCTAATTTTTAAACTAACAGAGATAAACGTGATCTGCAGATCGTAAAATTTGCCATGTTATGCGTTTGTAAGACAGAGAGAACGTATGCGGATGCAGCGCCCTCTTAAATATAATTTCTTAAGTTTCAATTAAAACATACGTAATAATATATTATCATATATGAGTAAATTACATAATATTATTATTTATTTCCATGTGTATAATGGATATATAAATCTCATAATTATTATTAATTATAACTTCTCTCCAACGGCACCTAAAAAATGTGACGACTGATCCATGGAAATAATTCTTATATTAGAAGGTACGCCACTGGTAAAAATGTTTAAATATAGAATTCCATGTTGACATATTGTCATATAATATTAATATTGTAATTTGTTATACCTTTTTGGCTATTAGCATTGGGTGATACCTTACCAAAACCAAACCGTACTAATCAGCAATCTATAAATTAAAACTATAGGTACTAGGTAGGTAGGTAGTTCCTAATTAGGTCTAAATAACTCAATGGTGTTATTAGCATAACATTATTACATATAACATATTTACATATTATTATATTAACCTTTATCGGCTATAGTCTCAGGTAACAGATTAAAATATATAATTGTTGGCAACATAATATTTTGTGCTTAATTATAGCTATCACAAATGTAGACGACTTTCTGGTTGTTTTAATTTTTTGAGCGATTTCACCAATACAAAAATAGTTTTTAAATCGGTTATTTTCATATTATATTTTTTCAAATTGAAATAATATACAAATTCTGTTGAACTAAGGGATGCATATTATATATATTATATATTTATATTGGTACAGTATGTCAATATGTGTGTTTTTTGTTCATTTTAGATGAATAGCCATTTGATGCTTAATTTTTTCAACTTTGAAAGTGGTTTCTGGTAAAAACTGAATCTAGTTAGTTCTTAGTAATTGATACTTACTCTTTGAGCTAAAGAGCTATGCATTTGAAATCTACTACTTTTTTTACTTTTTCATTTAAAATTTGTATTGTTAAAATTGTTTTTCTTTAAGTAAAAAAACTTAAAAACTGTAAATAAGTTTCCTCACTTCTTCATAAGTAGATGGATTTGTATGCATTAAAAACCAACTAAATATGCACTAAAAAATCTTAAATACATATAAATATTAAAATATATGCACTAAAATGTTAAAATATGCAATCAAAAATGAGCAAAAGAGACATTTATTTTATAAATAGGTATTTAATTAAAATAATAAATTTAAAATTATGGAACGCTACTAAAAATATCCGAATTTTGTAGGCTAGTTTAAATCTTTAAGAAAAAAATGTATTTGGGAAAACCGTATATATCTACCTATTAATCTAAATAAAACATATAATATTTTGTTTGCTATATTAAAATAGTATAGGAACCTAATTATTTCAAAAATTCTAAAAACAGGGATGTCATTATATTTCTTTCGTTTTCTAGGGTTTCTGCTCCAGTGCAATATTGGACCATTTTCAGACGGTTTAGCTTTTCTTCTTTTTGTAGAGCTCTTATAAATTTCCAAATGTTAGGGTGAAAAGCATTTAATATGGATGAATAACCATTATGTCATGCTCCTACCGAATTATTGATTTTTGGAAGGTTATATATTCATCAGCATAGCAATTCCAAATCGTAATTGAAAATTTGGGATTTTTCATTTTACCGTTCCTGTCCATTTTACCAATCCACGTTTCTTCAGAATAGTCAAGATAGTATATTGGTTACATCATTTCGAATAGAATGTTCATCTGATTGTATTCTGGCTTTACATTTTTTTTTTAAATTTTCAACACATTTTCATATAGTTTTTTTATCATTTTTACTTTCAAAATGATATAAAAAACCATCATGCACGATAATATCTTTTCCTCTTTTACTTTTAATAAAATCTTGAGGCATATTAATTATTATTATTTTTGTTTTTTATTAACTTAACTATTGTTCATTTGTACCTACATAATGTTTTTAAACCAGCATTCACGTTTCGCGACGAAAATATTCTACCAAATGACCAATTTCAGACGACTAATTGTATACGACCAATTGACGTAGACTCCTAAAAACCAACAAAACCCAAAATATGCACCAAAAGATGAAACATACAATATGCAACTAAAATCGTAAAATAAGCCCTTAATTAAAAAAAATGGGTAAATGTCAAAATA
Source organism: Sitobion miscanthi (assembly GCA_008086715.1). NCBI lineage: Eukaryota > Metazoa > Arthropoda > Insecta > Hemiptera > Aphididae > Sitobion > Sitobion miscanthi. The sequence goes on along the minus strand of CM017800.1, from coordinate 7,817,129 downwards.
TGCAAAATACAAAACCTAAAAGTTTCATAGGTAGTTCAAATCATTATGTCATGAAACAAATTTTGTGCTCACTTAGCATATTATTATACGATCAACCAGAATAAATATGCTATATGCAAATGCATACAAATCTGGTAGAGCTTTCTATAATTATACTTATAAATATCACATGCAAGATACAACAATTCATTAATTTCCTTAGTTATTAAAAAATATATTTTTTTTATAATTCATTATAATCATTTAAATAACTATTACATTAAAATAGTACATATGGTTATTTATAAGATTATATTGACGCTTAGTGAGCTATTCGATGAATCAGAGTATGAGACAAGTATTTAGTTACAATTTTTTAGGAAGGCCTAAAACCAAATTAATGTGTGAGCTACCTTTCAGGTTTCAACTACCTATATGGGTTGAAAAGATACGGTTTAAATACTTTTAAAAATGGTCCAGTAGTTTTTGAGTCTCTGATTAACAAACAGACGGGTAGATAGACAAACAAACATCTATTTTTATAAATATTTAGACTCCATAATATCATTGATTAAATATACTTAATATATTTAATCAATAATAATACTGTGTCTGGGTGACATCGTCAAATTTCAAATCACCGCTCTTTTGTACAGTGTGATAAAAAAAGAGAAAGGGTTCAATGATTAAAAACGCACAGTTGGCATCATTGAACAATTGATAAGCGGGCAAGCGGCATAAACAAATCACGCGGATTTCGTTTCTGATCGCTGCAGTCATGTTCGTTTCATATCTTTGATATTTTTTATACTTATTTTGATATTATTATACATTCGTGGTGCGTTTGAACGTTAAAAAACGTTTTTATTTTTCTACATTATTTATTATTTTCTAATAATGTTTTTAGTGTTCGACAATTAGAAAGTAACCAAAACATTTGGACGATTAAAAGAAAATAATTAATCATGGCTGACGCAGCTGCCCGTCAGCTTCAGTACGAATATAAAGCGGTAAGTAAAAAGTGTCAACATTAAAACAAACGTAAACGTTATAACATATTATACTATTTATTCAGTTAACATTGAATTGTTTATTATTGATTCTAGAACTCTAATCTTGTATTACAAGCTGATGTGCGACTCATCGATCGACGTAACCGCGATGAGGCCACAGGTGAAGTATGTTCGTTGGTTGGAAAATTGGAAGGTACAAAGATGGGTGATCGTTTTCAAAGAACCAAACCTGTGAAAGCAGAAGAAAGAAAAGCCAAGTTAGTACAGTTTTTCATAAAAGTTTGTTGTGAACGTATGTTTTTACGGTTCATTTTTATTTTGTATTTCTCAGGAGACAAAAGCGTGACGAAGCGCAATATGACTTTGCTCGAATGAAAGGAACTACACTATTATCAGATGGTGTCGATGATATGGTTGGAATTATGTACAGACCTAAAACACAAGATACAAGACAAACATATGAAGTGTTATTAAGTTTCATACAGGAGGCACTTGGTGATCAGGTTAGATTTAAACCATTAGAATGTCTTAGAATTTCATAAATTCATTACATTTTAGAAGATAAATATATTGTACAATTTTAGCCTAGAGATATTTTGTGTGGTGCAGCGGACGAAGTTTTAGCAGTACTAAAAAACGATCGTCTTAAGGATAAGGAGAAAAAATCTGACACTGAAAGTTTACTAGGTTCTTTAGCTGATGAACGATTTGCACTTTTAGTTAATTTAGGAAAAAAAATTACTGATTTTGGAACTGATGAAAAAGGCACAGCCAATACAGGTTAATTATATTTCATATTTTTAATTTATTTTATAATTGAAGTGTTAATTTTTCAAATGTAATTTATTTATGTTTAGAAGATAATATTGACGAAACTTACGGGATCAATGTTCAATTTGAAGAAAGTGAGGAAGAAGATGATGAAGATGTGTATGGTGAAATTCGTGAAGGTGATGATCATGAAGATGAAGGTGAAGAATCAAAATTGGATGCTACGATTCATGCAGAAAATGTAAGTCATTTTGTTGTTATTAATTGCATTTCATTTAAAGACTTCATTGTTACTATTTTTAGCTGGATAAACGCTCTGGTAAAAAACCTGTTGAACAAGCCAAAAAAGAAAAAAATTTGCATGCATTGGATATCGATGCTTATTGGCTTCAACGGAGTTTGTCTAAGTTTTATAGTGATGCTATGGCATCTCAAGCTAAAGCAGCAGAAGTATTATCTGTATTGAAAAATGCTGGCGATGATCGTGATTGTGAAAATCAACTAGTGCTCTTACTTGGCTATGATTGTTTTGATTTCATTAAAATATTGAAAAAAAATCGACTTATGAGTATGAGAATTTCAGTAATTTAATTAATATAACATAATTTAATATATTTGTATATTTATTTTTAGTTTTGTATTGCACACTGTTGGCATCATCACAGAGTGAGTCTGAACGTGCAGCTTTGCGTAAAAAAATGGAATCTGATCCATTTTTATCAAAGATTTTACGTCAAATGGATACTAAAGAGGTAGATGATATTAAAGAAAGTAGTGCAAGTGCTGCTAATAAGAAGAGACGTGCAGCTGATGAAGATGACGATGACATGAGTACTGGTGATCTTAAACAACAGGTCGCTGGTACCAGAAAAGTTTTAGATTTGGATGATTTAATATTTGCTCAAGGATCTCATTTTATGTCTAATAAGAGATGTCAGCTCCCAGATGGATCATTCAGGAAACAACGTAAAGGTATTTGAAAAATGATAGATAAATATTTATTATACAGTTATCATAAATATTTTTTTTATATTTTAAGGTTATGAAGAAGTTCACGTGCCTGCATTAAAACCTAAACCTTATAATGAAGATGAGTCTTTAGTTCCCATTGATAAGTTACCAAAGTATGTTCAACCTGCTTTTGAAGATTTCAAATCACTTAATAGAATACAATCAAGACTCCAAAAAAGTGCTCTAGAATCTGATGAAAATTTGTTGCTTTGTGCTCCTACAGTAATTATATATTTAAAATAATTAACTAGTAAATATAATTTATATTATATTATTTATTTGTAGGGTGCCGGTAAAACAAATGTTGCCCTATTGTGTATGCTGAGAGAAATTGGAAAACATATCAATAGCGATGGTACTATAAATGCCGATGAGTTCAAAATCATTTATATAGCTCCCATGAGATCATTGGTACAAGAAATGGTTGGAAGTTTTGGAAAGGTATAACCACAATGAATGTATAGTTATCATTCTCTCATTAAATAAATAAAATAAAAAAATGTATACCCATCTATATTTTTAAATAATCTTGTCCTTATTAATTTACAGAGGTTAAGTAGTTATAATCTTACAGTGTCTGAATTGACTGGTGATCATCAACTTACGCGTGAGCAGATACAAGCTACACAAATAATTGTTTGTACTCCAGAAAAATGGGATATTATAACTAGGAAAGGTGGTGAAAAAACTTTTGTATCATTAGTGAGACTAATTATTATTGTAAGCATAAACCTATTATTTTGCCTAATTTTATAGTATTGTATTTTATAGCTAATATTTTTGTTTTAGGATGAAATCCATTTATTACATGATGAACGTGGACCTGTCCTTGAAGCTCTAGTGGCCAGGACAATTCGTAACATAGAAACTATACAAGAAGATGTTCGTTTAGTTGGACTTAGTGCTACATTACCCAATTATCAAGATGTTGCAACATTACTTAGAGTTAATCCTGATACTGTAAGTAAATCTAATTAACAAAATATTTGGAACTATTTATTTAAAATGGGCTTAAATTATTCAATTTTTACTTTCAGGGTCTATTTTATTTTGATAATTCATTCAGACCAGTTCCATTAGAACAACAGTATATAGGTATTACAGAAAAAAAAGCTGTTAAACGTTTCCAAGTTATGAACGAAATTGTTTATGAGAAAATTATGGAGCATGCTGGGCGTAATCAAATTTTGGTATTTGTTCATTCTAGAAAAGAAACAGGTAATTTTCTAAATTTCATTAAGTTACCACATTTTAGTATTTTATAATTATATATAGGTAAAACTGCAAGAGCTATTAGGGATATGTGTTTGGAAAAAGATACTCTTGGACAATTCTTACGTGAAGGATCTGCATCTATGGAAGTTTTGCGCACTGAAGCCGAACAAGTCAAAGTAAATATAAATACATTCACACTTCATTTTTTCAAATAATCAATATTAAATATTTTTTTTTTGTTCTAGAACCAAGAACTTAGAGATTTGCTTCCCTATGGCTTTGCTATTCATCATGCTGGTATGACCCGTGTAGACAGAACTTTAGTTGAAGATTTATTTGCTGATCGTCACATTCAAGTATTAATATCTACAGCAACTTTGGCTTGGGGAGTAAATTTACCTGCTCATACTGTTATAATTAAAGGCACTCAAGTTTATAGTCCAGAAAAAGGTCGTTGGGTAGAACTCGGTGCATTAGATGTCTTACAAGTAATATTTTAATTTTTAGTGTGCAATACTCGAAGTTTAAATTTTTTTTGACAAGTAATTTTCTTTTTAGATGTTGGGTCGTGCTGGACGTCCTCAATATGATACAAAAGGTGAAGGTATACTTATTACAAATCACAGTGAACTTCAATATTACTTGTCTTTATTGAATCAACAGCTTCCAATTGAATCACAAATGGTTTCAAAACTGCCAGATATGTTAAATGCAGAAATTGTACTTGGTTAGTATTTAAAATGTTATTTTTGAATTACAATAGAGACTCATTGTTTTGTTTGTTAGGTACCATACAAAGTGTTAAAGAAGCCGTAACATGGTTGGGTTATAGTTATCTGTATATTCGTATGTTACGTTCTCCTGCTTTATACACTATTACTCCAGAGAAGTTGGAAGTAGATCCGTTATTGGAAACACATAGAGCAGATATTATTCACACTGCTGCAATACAATTAGAAAGAAGTAATCTCATTAAATATGACAGAAAGTCTGGTTATTTCCAGGTACTAATACATTTTTTTAATTTTATTTACTGACTGTGGGATATTATAAATGTGCATATACAAATATTAATTATTACAGGTAACTGAACTTGGACGTATTGCTAGTCATTACTATTGTACTCATGACACAATGGCTACATATAATCAATTGTTAAAACCAACATTGAGTGAAATTGAATTATTTAGAGTATTCTCATTATCAGGAGAATTTCGTCATATTGGAGTAAGAGATGAAGAGAAATTGGAATTACAAAAGTTAATGGAACGTGTACCAATCCCTATTAAAGAAGGTATAGAAGAACCTAGTGCCAAGGTAAGAATATTTAGTTATAGTTAATTTTTGTGCATTAAAAATCATAATAATGTATGTATTATTTAACAATTAGATAAATATTCTGCTTCAAGCATATATATCTCAGTTGAAACTTGAAGGTTTCGCATTGATGTCTGATATGGTATTTGTGACTCAATCTGCTGCTCGTTTAATGCGTGCTATTTTTGAAATTGTTTTGCATCGTGGTTGGGCACAGCTAGCTGATAAAGCCCTTAGTCTCTGTAAGATGATTGATCGGCGTATGTGGCAAAGCATGTCACCTTTAAGACAATTTAGAAAAATGCCTGAAGAAATTGTAAGAAAGATAGAAAAAAAGAATTTCCCGTGGGAAAGATTATATGATCTTGGTCCTAGTGAAATTGGTGAATTAATTCGTGTTCCCAAACTCGGAAAAACAATTCATAGATATGTACACCAGTTTCCAAAATTAGAATTGTCCACACATATTCAACCAGTAACCAGGTAACAACAAACCTTTTAACTTGGCTCAAAATAGTACAACTAATAATTTTGATTCACTTATTTTTAGATCTACATTAAGAGTAGAATTGACAATTACTCCTGACTTTCAGTGGGATGAAAAATTACATGGAAATTCTGAAGCATTTTGGGTATTGGTGGAAGACGTGGATTCCGAAGTGGTTCTTCATCATGAATTCTTTTTATTAAAAGCAAAATATGCTACTGATGAACATATGCTTAAATTTTTTGTCCCTGTTTTTGAACCTTTGCCACCTCAATATTTCCTTCGGTAAACAGTTTGTTTTGAATATACATTTATTTAAATATTTTAACTGCTAGTTAACTATAGAGAACTTCTAATCAAATACGACATATTTTTCTTACAGAATTGTTTCTGATCGTTGGATTGGTTCAGAAACTCAATTACCTGTTTCATTTAGACATTTGCTACTTCCAGAAAAAAATGTTCCACCAACTGAACTTTTGGACTTGCAGCCACTTCCTGTAAATTTTATGCTCATTTAGATGTATAATATAATAAACATTCTATTGGTTTATCATTAATTATCATTTTAGGTGTCTGCTCTTCGTAATAAAGTGTTTGAGGAACTTTATGCTGAGAGATTCCATCAATTCAATCCTATTCAGACACAAGTATTTAATGCTGTATATAATAGCGATGAAAATGTGTTTATTGGTGCTCCAACCGGATCTGGAAAAACTGCTATAGCTGAGTTTGCTCTGTATCGTCTTCTAAGTCAAAATCCAGATCACCGCTGTGTGTATTTAGTAGCTAAAGAATCTCAAGCAGAACTTATTTATTCTAGCTGGCATGTTATTTTTGGAATTGGCCTTGCTAGAAAAGTAGTACTGTTAACTGGAGAAATCGGTACAGATTTAAAGGTTAGTAGATTTCTTTCAATATTATTGTATATATAATAAATATTATTTAATATAATATGTATTGTATTATTTTAAATACTTGAAACACATTCTAAATAAAAATTAGTGTTATTTTTATTAAAAATTCAATTTTCATATTTATTATATACATAACTTTTATTGTGTGAGGTTCATAATTTTGTTGCCTATAATTTCACTATTACTAATATTCAATAGGCAATGTCATAAAAATGAAAATATTCAACTCTTAATTTTACTAAGTATACCATCCAAGTTTATTATACTAGATAAATTTGATAATTGAACAATATTTGAAGATTCAAATACAACCATAGATGACTTATGGTTCACATTAATAGATATACTTTTATGATTTATGAGTATTTATAATAGATACGATTTATAGATAAATATAATAAATTATATATTATATTATAATTACATAATCTGTAAATACCATAAAAAAGAGCATCAGCACCGTTATGTGAGATCGCTGCCCATTAGCTGTCACAGTCATAGGTTAGGTTAATACATTTTTGTGAACAAGTTTTACACACTTCGAAAATGATGTTTAACGTTAATAGGTGGGGTGATATATTGAAATCATCATGTACAAACTGTTAAGTATCTGTATTACTAGCACTATTCTACATTTGCAAATAGACCCGTAATAGTTGATCCCTGTTAGCTTCATGATGATTGAAACAATGAACAATTCCTACAAGACACAAGGATTACTGTACTCATTCATTTGAATAAAATTATGTTTTTTTAATTTTCTGTTAAGATATGCCTGCTTATAAAATATTATTTATATATATTATAGAAACAGCTTCGGTTTTATACAAGCCGCTACTGAATATAATTATCAATTAGTATTTTTGTGTGCTCGTAGTATTATATTTTGTTACATAAGAATTGTTTCTATCAGTGATGATTTAGTTTAAAATTGCTTTTGTTTATAGTTGTTAGCTAAAGGACAAATAATTGTGACAACTGCAGAGAAGTGGGATGTATTGTCTCGTAGATGGAAGCAAAGGAAAAATGTCCAAAACATTAATCTTTTTATTGTTGACGAACTTCAGGTAATTTTCATATCTATGTCTAGTATTTTTATTGTAATTACTATGAATACTAAATAGTAATTGGCTTATATATTTGTAGTTGATTGGAGGTGAAGATGGGCCGGTATTAGAAATTGTTTGCTCTAGAATGCGGTATATTGCTTCTCAAACTGAAAAACAAATGCGAGTAGTTGCTCTTTCAGCTCCATTAGCCGATGCTAGAGATTTAGCACTGTGGTTAGGAGCTCCAGCTACCACCACGTTCAATTTCCATCCCAGTGTCAGACCTGTACCATTAGAACTTCATGTGCAAGTAATGCTTACTTTACAATTTATTGATTACAAAATATAATTAATTAAATTTAAGTTCATAATTTAATCCTAATGTATATTATTACTATGATATTTGTATATAATAATAAAAAATAAATATCTTTTGATTATTTAAATTGTTTAGGGGTACAATGTTACACACAATGCTACCAGATTAGTAGCTATGGGCAAACCAACATATAATGCTATACTAAAGTACAGTTTAGAGAAACCCGTAATAATATTCGTTCCATCAAGAAAACAGGCTCGACTCACAGCTATCGATCTATTAACATACACTGCTGCTGATAACCAATCCAACCGTTTTATACATGCTGAAGAAGATGATATCAAGCCATTTGTTGAGAAAATTTCTGATAAGGTATTATTATAGAAACAATTATTGACTAATGTGCTTGCCATTTTTTTGAAATTTATTGAATTAATATGGTTTAGACATTGAAAGAGACTCTACTTCAAGGAGTGGCATATTTACATGAAGGTGTTAGTTCTCAAGATCAACGATGGGTCCAACAACTATTTTTTACTGGAGCCATTCAAGTGGTAGTTGTTACAAGAAGTCTTTGTTGGGCTTTGAGTATTACATCTCATTTAGTTATTATTATGGATACACAGTTCTATGATGGAAAAACACATGCGTAAGTAATTACATTTTGAAAAAATGGACATTTTGAATTTGATATATTTTTTAAATTTTTATATTCAGTTATGAAGATTATCCTATTACTGATGTTATTCAAATGGTGGGAAGAGCTAATCGACCATTAGATGATGATGATTCCAAATGTGTACTGATGTGTCAATCATCAAAAAAAGATTTCTTTAAGAAGTTCTTAAACGAACCATTACCAGTAGAAGTAAGTTTATAGCTATATAATTTGATGCATATAATGTATACTTATCATCATGTTTTCTATTTTTAAATGAATTAGAGTCATTTGGACCATCGATTACACGATCACTTCAATGCTGAAATTGTAACAAAAACCATTGAGAATAAACAAGATGCCGTTGATTATATGACCTGGACATTCCTTTATAGGCGACTTACACAAAATGCCAATTATTATAATTTACAAGGAGTTTCACATAGGCATTTATCAGATTACCTGTCAGAACTTGTTGAGACCACATTAAATGACTTAAATCAATCAAAGGTATGCATCTATAATCTAAAATGGGTTTATAATTTATACTATGTACCTATAATTGTTTGAAAGTCATATTATATATTATTTAAATATATTAAAGTATAATGTTGTATTTAGTGTATTAGTATTGAAGATGAGATTGACTGTATTCCATTAAATTTGGGCATGATTGCTGCTTATTATTATATCAACTATACAACTATTGGTAATGCAGATCAAATTAAATATATGTTGCTATTTTTCTAAAGAACACTTTCTAAATACTTTTTTTAGAATTATTTTCATTATCACTCAACAATAAAACCAAAATTCGGGGGCTGTTGGAAATTATTAGTTCAGCCGCTGAGTACGAAAAGATACCTGTAAGACATCGTGAAGATACATTACTTAAAAGTCTTGCCCAGCGTTTACCAAATAAGTTGCAGCCAGCTTCTGGTCAAACATCTATACGGTACAACGATCCTCACGTCAAGGTTAATTTGTTACTTCAAGCTCATTTGTCACGTTTACAACTAGGCGCAGAATTACAAGGAGACACTGAAGTCATATTGGCTAGAGTAATTAATATATTATTATTATTATTATTATTTACTATTCATGAGTTTGTTTATTGGTACAGCTTATACAATATGTACATTCACCTTTTTTTAACAGGCAATACGTTTAATTCAAGCGTGTGTTGATGTTCTGAGTTCTAACGGTTGGTTATCACCAGCTGTCGCTGCAATGGAACTAGCTCAAATGATTACTCAAGCAATGTGGGCTAAAGATTCTTACCTTAAACAATTACCTCATTTTACATCAGATATTATTAAGAGATGTACAGATAAGGTAAATTGTATTGTCATGTAATTATATTATATACCTGCGAACACAAAACACTTATTTGTATTGTTATATTAGGGTATAGAAACAGTATTCGACATAATGGAACTTGAAGATGAAGACCGTATTAAGTTACTGCAGCTTGGCGACAGTGAAATGGCTGATGTTGCGAGATTCTGTAATCGTTATCCTAATATTGAATTAAGCTACGAGGTGGCAAACAAAAACCGCATATCTGCTGGTTCCAGTGTAAATGTCACTGTAAGTTTAGAAAGAGAAGACGAAGTCGTTGGGCCTGTTGTTGCTCCCTTCTTCCCACAAGTAAGCGTTTAAATATAATTAAAATAAAGTTAATAACTCAATTTATTGTCATTATATATTTAATTATTATAGAAAAGAGAAGAAGGTTGGTGGTTAGTGATAGGAGATCCTAAAAATAACTCCTTGTTATCAATCAAAAGATTAACACTACAACAAAAAGCTAAAGTGAAATTAGATTTTGTTGCACCCAATCCAGGTGAGTCATTATTGAAATATTTTCATGGCTGATAAAGTTATAACTAAACCTTGTTATTTTATTTTAGGAAATTACTCTTATACTTTGTATTTCATGAGTGATGCATACATGGGTTGTGATCAGGAATACAAAATGAATATTGAAGTTGGCGATTATGATTCTGCCGAAAGTGAGTCGGATTAAACATCGGGTCTTAACTTTAAAATAATATTTTTGTAAGAGAACAACTTTGTACAATGAAAGAAAATGTTCTTATAATATTTTAATTATTTTTCATGGAAACAATTATTCATTTTTACATATAGTATCCATATGAATAATCTACATCTTAAACATTTTTGTTTATTATTTTCCGTTTTGTACATTTGAATTTATTTGATAGTAAAAAAATTTATAAATAAAACTGATAAATAATAGTTTTTTTTTATTTTTCCTAATTTAATTTAATTTTTACTTAATTATTAGTAGAACTACTGAACTAGAAAGGCTATAAAATGTTCCAATGTGCAATAGATGTTTATGTATATCCATTTTGGACTAGAGATATTTGAACTACTTCACCTACTCGGCATTCCTCATCCTCAGCATATTAGCCCCATTCGGCCTAAGGTGTAATGTACGATGTCGGTAACGATAATCACTACAAAGCTTTGAACACCGTATAATTCTTATGAAATAAACTATGCAGTAGCAGGACGTTACGAAAAAAAAATTTGAATATTAATACACCATGAAAATGTGTAATTGATATTTTACGACTCAAATACATTGTAAAGTTATTAAAGTTAACCTATATGATACAGTAAAGGCTATAATTATTGATTCTTTTAATAGAACCACAAATCATGAAAACTTGATTTACTATTTGAACATGACTTGAATAGGTATACCTCCCATCCATGATTTTACACGCCGGTTGTCGTTTGCGCATTACTATATTGTTAATTTTGACCTTTTTTGTAATACAGTTGCGCATCGTTCGATTTTTGGGTTATACATAATTTGTGCGTCGACCGTTTAAAATGTCGTACATCATTTGCGCATCAATATAATATTTAACAATATAACTGAATAAAAGGTGTATACGAAAAATTGAAAGTTGTATTATACATTTCTAGTGGTTTTTTTTCTCATTAAAACGGGTTTCTGAACGTCAAAAACTAGACTTTAAATTAAATTAAACTTTTTACAACTTTTTACTGTAATAAAAAAGTTAAAATAAAAAAAATTTCGAGATTTTAATGAATTTTGTCGAAAACTGAACTTTAAATGCTTATTTAACAAAAACGTATTGCTATGTAGGTATTTTTATTATTTTTAAACTTAAAAATCTTATATTATTTATTATCTTATGGTTATGACTATTGTCTATTGACTATAATATATATAATATTATATGGCTGTACATTTATATAATTATGGCTACAATTCAATTGAATTAACGCAATTTCTTTTGAATTATAACAATCATTGCATTTTCAATCAAAAATTAATTTTTATATCCTTTTGGTGGCGCTAAAAGTAAACTTCAAGTATTTTAATTGAACTGCCTTAATAATGGGTGGGTATTGGGTAAGATAATAGAGCATACTTCTTAGTATTTCTGCAATAATTATATTAAACACAGATATGTCATTAAATTATTTATACATAATTAGTTGAGCCAGTTTCACAGTCTTTAGAATGAGTGGGTGGTTCAATCGAACTATTTGAACTGCCAGTTTTAATTTAATTCGGCGCTAGTGTACTCTTCTATTGTTCAGCATGTTGATGCGTATATTATGATGTACGATATTTTGGCACATGTAAACAGACGACGCACAAATGATATACGGCCATTTTACAATACCTAGGTTGTTTTTTTTTAATAACTGTTACCTACCGTAGTGCACAATAGTAAAATCATAAATATAATCATCTTCTTCCTTACATTTCACTATACATTTATACACAATACCTATAGTACAATACATACGTATTAGATACATGATTAACATAACATAAGGATAATATTATCCATACAAATTACTAGTAATAAAGGTACCTATAGATAAGTATAAATAGTAAATATAGTGTAGGTACCTATAGTGTCCTAATGGCTAGTGTACTCTTGTAATTGTATATTAAAACTTTAAACTAATAAGTGTGGTCGTCAGTATTATAGGAAATAGGCGTGCAGTGGAAATATAAAACACACAGTTATATCACTACCTATAAATACATAATATTTAGTATGCGCGATAAAAAAACTGTAAACCATTGCACGATCTCTTAGGATTTGCGTCTATATCGCGGCCGAATAATGGATGGAATCAATCGGCCGTAAACAATAATCCTATTTACAGCTTGGAATGCGTTTTTGATGTATTTTTTTTCTTGGTCCGTTGTACCTGACGTCCGTCCGGTTTTCGCAAAAACATCTCATTTTTCACGCCCTCTAAAAATTGTACAGTCTACCATACGTATAAAACAAATACCACAGCTATATGTACCGATACAATTTATATAGTATTTAAATTATGTACATCAAAATATTATTTTTTGGGAATAGGTACAATATTCCCATTTTCGATTGTACATCCCCATGTACAGTCGTTTCCGAATAGAGAATAAACCCCCTTTTATTATTACTTATTAATAATAACCCATGATATTTTATCGCATATTCTTATACAATGAGACATCGTTTTTACTTTTTAGAGATATCTTGAAATATTAATATTATCTACCTAAGCGATAAAAAAAAGTGATGGTACCTATTTATCAGACATGGATATCATTTATGTACATATTCAGATTTTCATAGCAATATTTGGACAGTATAATATTTAACAATTCAATAAAAAACAAAGACTTTTTAAATCAAATTATAATATTGTCTGTAAAATATATATTATCAGGTTAATTGTTTGAATATCAAAATATAATATAATAATAATAATATTATATATAAACATCATCACTACAGTCTACAAATAAACAAAGTATAAATTGTTTTGCTGCACTTTTTACTTTCCAAACTTTCGTAAGATGAGTTTATTGATAGAGTTTTGGTCCGGAATTTCATTTGTTGGTGTCTCCGGAATGTCGTACCTATTTTCAAGGTACATCGGATTCAACTACCAATGATTTGAATGAGTGTGAGCAGTGAAATATGAAAGAAGCCTTGCAGGTAAATAAAATATAATACATATATATTATCAGGGCTGTGAATAAATCTGTATTATAATATTATGATTCACTATTTAAATAAAAAAATTAATAATTTTTTTTAAAGAGTATTTTCCGTATTTTATAACTTAATGAAAGAGTTTCAAAAATGTAAGATGGTTTATAATTATAAGTCAATCAAAATTGTAATTAAAGTAGGGGACCCAAACACATTTTGTGAATAATCAATGATTATTTCACTTAATGTTTTAGGAAACTTATTAGGGATTTATTTGATTTTGTGAAAGTTATCATACACTGGTAACTACAAAAATTCCAGACTTTTTAACTAAGATAGGTAGGTAAATATATTATTTAAAGGGTAGTATAATGTACAATATGGTACATAAAATATACCTACGTTGTTGTACAAACTATAAGTACCTAGTAAAATAGTACAATGATTGAATTGGAAAAAAATTAGAAAGGAGATGCAAAAGTGTAAAAAATATGTGAGCACCTGAATATTGAAATACCTTACTGATTTGGGTATAATTAGAAGGGGTACACATTAATATTTTCTACAAAGAAATAGGACTCTGACCCACCGCAACCCCTCAATTTAAGCACTTAATAAATATTATATTTTGTTTACCTCCAAGGCTTCTTGCATATTTCACTGCTCACAATCATTGGTAGTTGGATCCCCTGTACCTTGAAAATAAGTACGATATTCCGGCGACACCAACAAATGAAATTCCGGACCAAAATTCTACCGATAAATAAAATTTATCTTACAAAAGTTTGAAACGTCAAAAGTATCTATTTATATTAATAGGATGACCAGTTTTTCGACACAGAAACTGGAAGTGGTCGGTTTCCGACCAAGGAAAACTTGCATATAACGCAATTCAAATCAATAGAAGGTTAGTTTTTCATATAATGAAATTATATTGATGAGTATTATTTTTTAATTAAAAATATCTTCATATAATTCCATACTTTCTAGAAATGTATAAAGACGCAGTAGAGAAACAATCGTTTAGAGATTTACAAGTATGGAATAAATTTCTTTATAAAGTATTCTATTCTATTCTATAGAACAATCAATAGGCAGTAATCATAATATCTGTAGTAATAAATGGTTTTGGCAATTTCCAGCATAGTTTTGAAGAATGTACGCTAAATTGTTTAACACAGAAATACAACATCTCGGATACTATCCAGGTTACAACATATACCGTGGTTATTAGTTAATAAGCAGGAGTTAACGACCGCAAGTTTAAGATAGGCATGGGAGGCGTTAAAACTGATTTGAACACGTTGATCGAAATAGTGTCAGTCCAGATAATATTCTGATAGATGACGTCCACAGGAAGTAATATATATTATATATAATATTTGATACATCGACCTACCTATATAACTGTATAAAACATTAATTTTTCATTAAACGTTCGTTTAGGAAACACCGAAAAACAATAGGAAAACCCCAGTAGCTGCAAGCTTGGTGGTAGATTGAAGATTTGGATCGCAATATCCTTGAAAGTAAATAGGAAAACATCAGATAGGTATATTATAGATAGTTACTAATGACGTGTGCGCGTGTAGGAGAAGTGACGAAAAATTCTTCGCATATAATTGGAATGTACCATATACGTTTCGGGCACTGTCGTTGACGAGAATTAACTAGGGCGTGGGGCCGCTGTGACGTGAGCAGAAGAAATCCGTTTCGACCGAAACCCGACAAACACGCATAGTCACCAATCTACCACGCCAACGTCCTCGTCATTTACACTGGCAGGGCCGCCAGGGTACGTTCGTGGTCCCGAGGCCATCGTCTCCACCACCCTCGGTAACCTCCGGTTTTGGGCCACCGCCGCCACCTCCGCCGATGATGATGACGACCGGTACACTGGCATTACGGAGTGACCCCAAAGAGAAGAAGTCGGGATCCACGAACGTGGCCGGGCAGGACAAAAAAGCACCATACTGCCGTATACCCATAGCGGAGGATATCCTTAGGTCGGTCGTACTGAAACCTGCAGTACGACTGACTTAAGGATTTCTTCCGTTATCGGTACCTATGCAGCAGTTGTACATTGTGCCGTCAGACCCTGTTCAGTTATATAGTTATGTTTAGTTGAACCATTTATATTTGTGTGTATGAAATAAATCTGTTTACAATATAGGTACCTAAAGTGTTTGTTTCTAAGGTAGGTTAGGTTAGGCTAGGTATAGGTTTTCAAATTACCATTGCAATTATGAGGTATCAAAGTTTCACCAAAACTCTTGTTTAAATCCTAAAAAACTAAATGCATAATAACTAACCATTTTGACGAAAACGGATTAATGGATTCATATAACACTATAAAAAAGCCAAGTTTTTCAAAATGTTTACATATTTAGAGAAAAAAGTAGCAATTAAATACCACAACGATCAACTTTCAACTATATACTTACTTTACTATATTTACGGCCTTACGAGTTACGGGTAATAGACGATATTAAAGAAAACTGTGGGGCCTCGTAGAATTGTCGGTTGACTGTTTGTTTTATCTGAAAGAACAGGACTTTCTACAACCCGCATTGAGCTCTGATTTTTTATTTACCTTTTTCAAACACCTTATGGAATAAAATAATTTGTAAAAAAAGTTTAACATTTCTTGTGGGCTGTAGAATAATTCCCTCTATTAATTTAATAATTTAATAATATAAAAATAATCGAATTTGGTTGATTCTGCAGGACAGGATAATTTATTATTCTCGTAGCGTGTATTTTTGAGGACAAAATCACATTTGCACCGGATGTCATAAGAAATTATATTAGTCAATAATAATTCTGATATTATGTTGTATAGCAACCTTATAATACATATTTATATTTAATACGTATTATTATTTATTTATAATTCTTTCTCCACCGTTTTAGGTTTGTATACGAAGTTAGCAAGGTTACCTGCATCGAAAAATTAATCTATAGGCATTTATACAGGGTGTATCTTATGTCATTGTACGCGGGTTTTTTAACGATTATGGATCGATGACATGGAATTTATTAAAACGAAAAAAGATGTGTTTCTTTATTTTTGACAGGCAATTTTTTTATAACAATTTCAAAATTTTTAAACACGCAGGTGTACCAATAGCAAAGCCAACTTTATTTTTTCAAATGACAACTACTATATTTTAATGGATTCTAGTAAAGCTTTTTTTTCTGAAAACTTTGATAGTCAAATCATCAATTTTGGTTCGCTAGTTTATTAGCTAGTCTGAGTCTTTTTTCGTTTTAACGAAATCTTATGTCATCGATCCATAATTGTTAAAAAAAACCCGCGTACAATGACATAAGATACACTCTGTATATCTAACGAGCTATTAGAATATCAGACGATAAATATTAAATAACAATTAGTTCAAAATAAAACTATTAAAATATATTGATTAGGTAACGAAGTATTGTTACGCTGTACCAATGCTGTTAGAAATATCTTCATGTCGATGTTTGCATTTAATCTATCACTTACGCAAGTTTAATACTTGAGTAGGTACTTTAAAGTACCAAAACATTTTGTCAGGTCAATATTTTAAAAATAAAATAACTTCTTCAAATATTTTATTGGTATCGAATATTATGATTCTATAATAATTTCACAACCAATTAAATTCTATATAAAATATCAACTCTGGTACATTTGATAATATTTCATTTTTAGATTTTATTAAGATAATTCCCTCATTCGTCATTCCTATACTTTAAGTCTTTAAGCAAATAAATAATTAGTGAAATCGTTAAGAGGGCATAATGTCATGTACCCAACATCCTGATCTGTGCCAAAATTAACCAAAGGCCAAAAAGGTATATTAGATTAAATCATATAACCCTCACTACGTCTAATAAACTGTTTGCACAATACTCACCCCCGTGTAACTGTAACATCGTTTGTACCATTACACATTTTGATCCTGTGTTTTATTTTAATAATAGTAAATTTTATTTTAAACTATTGGAAATTTCTTAATAAATTAAACCACTCTCTGTATTCATTACTGAGTCGCTTGCAGAGCCGCACACAGCAAAATTATCATTCCTCCTGCAGCGGGAGCCTCCTCCTCAGTGTGTGGAAAAAATATTCGTCCATGATCAATTTATTGCACGATCGAGACTTTGAAATTCGTTATACTTGGCACGGAGGACATTTTATTCAATATATAATATGTGTATATCTCTACGACTGTATACGTGTCGTATGAGAAATCTAAGGACTCGCCGGTTGTGAAGGCTGTATGATAAAAATGTAGTATCTTAATGCATTATTTAATTTTCACGAACTAAACTCGTTCAATACACGGTTTCTGCCTTAGAAGTACCTAGGTAGGTAGGTGACTATGCACCTATACAGGAGTACTCCAGGATTATAAAACAGTGTCACAGTGTAGTTGCCTACGTCCTACTTACACAGACCAAATATATTTTATCCATCCACCCACAACGGGAAGAATACCAAAATTTGCTAATATCTCAACTCTCAAGTTCATAATTTGGAAGCAGTTTACAAATCTACCACCACCACCACCACCACTAAAATCAACCGGCCGTGGCTAAAGAAAATCTGCCTAGCCACGCCGCTGTCATAGTATAAGTGTTAATGTGTTAAATACATTTTTATACGAAATAACCGAATTCACCTTTTACAATATTCAGAGCAGACAAAGGCGGCGATAATGTTGTCAGTATTGTCATCATCAGGGTTTACCGCAAACCATCACAACGATAATAATAATATTATAACGTTGCTTGCCTATGCCACTGCGGAATGCAGACGGCAGACAAGGGTACCTATACTGTTTTATTTTGCAACGCAAAGAGCTGCGTTCGTTTCAAAAATAAACAATTATTGTTTCTTTTCCTCTCTTTAGAATAAAAAAAAAGCAATTAAATTATTTAAATGAGGCATTTATTTATTAAGCTACCCGCTGTAATGTATTTTGTGGAATTCCGAATTTGTAATAGGTACACTAATACGCGTATAGTGTTATATATTATAATACATTATTTAAAAAGACGAACATAATTAATTTTGTTTGCATTAAACTTTTAATATTTGTTGGAATATTCTATCACACTGCAGTTAAAATTGTGAGAAAAAATGGAATATGTTTGCATTACGACAGACTTGTTTTGACTGTATTTAGTCAAAGGATTGAATTGACGTTTATTCAAAATTAACTCTGCATGCCCACATTATTCAATGATGGTCAAATGAAACAATATATTTTTACTTATTCGAACCAAAAAACTTCAGGTTGCAAACTAAAAACATGAACATATTTATAATTGCTCGAATAAATTGGCAGGTACTTATGTTTAAAATCCACGATTTTGAATTTGTAATATTATATAGGTAACTACCATTCATTATAAAATGTCAAAATACGTATCTATTTACATTTATTATTATAAAATAAATGGTATTCAGACATTTAGTACACATTATAGAAGTTGTCTATGAAAATAATACATTTAAATTTCGATTTTAGTTCTCAAATTAGAGAATAGGCTTTTGTATGAAGTTATTGTTGTTTTTTAACCTTATACATATTAGGAATCGCTATTATGGCTACATTAAAGTATTAAAAAATCATATTTATTTTGAAAAGTTGACCTTAGAATATTTCACTAACTATTACTTACTAAACGACTCCTCTTCGGTGAACATATTATTAAGTGGTTTTGAGCAGTGGTAGCGTGAACTTTTTTACCAGTGAGATAAGACAATTTCTGTAGCATCATATTTTACAGAACCGTGGGGAAGAAGGATCCCCCCAAACCATACCTATCTTAATTGCAATACACTTTTATTCTAAAGCAAATTTCTTATTATATTTCAATTAGTATAATTTTTCATAACTATATAAAATAAATATTTCTATTATAAGTTAGGTATAAACATTATTAATAAATAAATAGTACTTTAGTAACTTTTGACTATTTTAACATTCAATAACAATAGCCTCAATAAAAACGTTAGCTAAAAATATACTTTTTTTAGCTAGTAACTTTTTTTAAATAATTTATTATGTAGGTTTAAGTAAATATAAAGTTATTGGATTAGGTAGACGTTTTTTAAAAAAAAAATGTTTTAAACAGTTTCATACGGACGTGCAAAAGGGGAAACTGTGTTTGTACCACGAATCCCTATAATTCCGAATTATCAACCGTTCGAATTTAAACGATTACAGTTTCCCCTCAAAGTCTGTTTTGCAATGACTATAAACAAGTCTCAAGGCCAAACTCTCAAATTTGCAGGAATAGATTTGCGAGAAAACTGTTTTTCACATGGGCAGTTTTATACGTAGCTTGCTCACGCGTAAGCTCACCCAGTAGCTTGGTGATTTTGTCGCCTACTAATAGATCAGTGGAGAACATTGTCTACAAAGAAGTTTTGTAGATAAAATGTTGAAAAACTATAAGTAAAACATTTATTTTGAACCTTCAGTGCTAAAATTTATCGTGAACTAGGTTATGATAGTAATTATTATCTTAAAAACTAAATTAATATGTATGAAATATTATTTCAAAAATCTTAATTAATTTAAATTTCAATAGATTAAACAAAATTTAATCTTGCGAGGTTACATAAATTTATATACTTAAACCCGGCAACGATGGGTAATTCAGCTAGTTGAATATAAAACGATGTGACCAATTAACTTGTGGCCGTTTATTGGACGACTGTTTTATTGCTATATAGACTCGCGGTCGTCCTCGCAGGATTATCTACCAATTTTAATTAAAAGTTAAGGCTTGTAAAAAGTTAACTTTTCATACACTACCCGAAAAGTGTTTAGTCTTTTATCGTTGTCTGATTGCAACTGGACTCGAATCTCTTTTGAGACTGCATTTTTAATGAAACAATGATTTTTCTACAGTTTTATTGAAATGGAAATGTGTTTGTACCTTTGTAGTATGTCTATTATGTTATACCTATATTCGCATCCACATCTATATAGGTATAATACTTATGCCTGCTACAGCGTTCAACAATTAATTAAAAATGTTTAAAAACGTTTTAAAAAACATAAAAAAAAAATGCATCATATTATTATACAAATAATACAATTTTTATTTTCAGCAAGTACAGGCAATTGACGTAATCCAAAAAAATAATTCTAATAATTTTGGTTCTCCGATGAAGTAATAACTTTTCACAAATATCAAATCTATTGATCCGAATTATACGACCGGAACGCCCTGTAATTTCTGGCGAATGCGACGAACATAACAATTTTGTGAATACATAATATTATTTTGACTGTAATCGTGGCTTCGCGCTTTATGTAATTCTGCAAAAAATAAATTTAATGTAAATTAAAGACGCGAATATTAATATGTTAATGTACACATCACACTGATTGTATTCATATATCTGAGACATACAATAATCATAGGGCTTTTATATAGTGGCGAAAAAATCACAGGAGGTGTAGGTACTGTGGTAGCCTGTAGGCAGGACATTCTTAATTTAAGAAAATGTTATTATTATTATATGTATACGTAATAAATATACAAAAAGATTCTTTTGAAAGTAAACACTCATTTTCTCGAAAAGCATTGGCGATATTGAACCTTTTTTTTAATTATAAATAATGTGAAGTCATTACAAAAATACATTACGAAAAATTATACTGTTTTTTTATCCTTTATCGTTAACCTATATATTATTTTAAGTATTTACGTTTTGAACGACAGCATATATTTTTATTTCATATTTTAGAGTAAAAAAGTTTTCAAAGAATTTAAGTATATAAAATTAAATTTCGAAGAAGTGTAGGTATAAAAACAGTACCTACTCATTTCATGTTTTTAATGATCAAATTAGTGGGCTAACATTTTCCGGGGTGCCCCTAACTCCTGTGTCACTTGATTTTGTTTATTTAAACTTTAAATACTATTTATATACCTAATTAATTAGGTTACTAAGTAGTGGGTACATAATTATTCATTCGAAATTCGATTTTAAAATATTGAAATTCTCAGAAAAAGTATAAAGAAATATAAAATAAAGCTGACATTCAAAAAAGTAAATAAAAGTAACAGAAAAATGATTGAAAATATGAGTTTTATTAAACAATTTTTGTCATGCAGGTTATGACTTGAAATTGCGTCAAACAATATTTCCAAAAACGTTAATAATTTTTAGAAAATGTAGTGTTTACTTTTCAAAGAATTACTAGGTGCCTATGTATATCTGTATAAATTATACTTGGAATAAATTATTATAAATAATTATATTTTGCATTGCTTACAATAGAAAAGGAACATTTAAAATCGAATAACTTTTAACTTCATAAATTTACTATGAATTTGATTAATAATAAATAAATAATAAAATATTTAATCATTACCTATAATGCATTACTATTAAAATAATTATGCATTTGAATACCTATTTCAAATGTATTAAATGTTTACGTGTTTTTGGTTTTTTTTAAGAATGATAATAACTTCACACAATATCAGCTATATATAGTTAGCTGTTAATCACATTAAAAAAAATTAAAAATTGATAATTAA
The DNA here is from genome assembly GCA_008086715.1 of Sitobion miscanthi. Lineage (NCBI taxonomy): Eukaryota > Metazoa > Arthropoda > Insecta > Hemiptera > Aphididae > Sitobion > Sitobion miscanthi. Next base: position 7,794,819 of record CM017800.1, on the reverse strand, counting down.
AGATGTATGACAATATTAGGTAATAAGTTTCAAATTTCAGTTTTCTAGTTGAAAGTAATACCTTTATATTGGTACAACAACCATACAAATACGATTATTTTCTTCCGAGTTATCATATACGTTCAATCCGTTAATTATTTTCTGTGGGGATAAATGGCCGGACAACGGATTTTGAAATGATCGCCAGGAAAAATGTTAAAATATGGACTTGTAGGCTGGTTGCACTGGTTAGGGAGCCTTTCAAATTCAATTCAATCAAAATAAATGTTCCATAGACCCGTAACATTTGCTTTTGACATAGGTTTACATTAACTTGAAGCGTTCCAGAGGAAATGTTAAATGGTACGTTTTTATAAGAGCTTTGTTCAAAGTTGTCGGAGATTGTCGATTACGTACTTTTGCATCCCTTAGCTTCGCCCCCAATTCAAGACCTGGGCGTAAATCAAGTACATTATTACTTTTGTATGAGATACAGCATGTCCGTGGCGTCCCCTTTGTGTAAATGTTCAATAATTTTCATCTGAGGTAGGTGGCGACGATTGATATTATTATACTTTTCTCGAATCCACTCGTGTCGTGTACACGAACGTAAGGCATAATAGCACATTATGATATAATATAATATTCTAATGTTATCTGTTTTATACGTTTTGGTTTTCTTTAAAAAATGTGCACTTATATAATACATGCCCCACCCATCCAAAATTTCAGTGTGAACCACAACCGGAAGTATTTCCTTAATCAACCTAATTATAATTTCTATCCAGTCACACATTTAGTTATTTTGAAACTCATATCGAGGCCGTTAATAAATCGTGTGATATTTTAATTTTTTTTCGTGGTAAATTCTTAATCTCGTGATAATTAATTCAAACATTTTGGACAGCTCAAGAGGTAAAGTCCAACGATTGCGGAGAAAATGTGTTCATTTCATATTCCTAGCTTTCATATCTGTAAATGGGTTTACTGTTTACTGTTTTTATGTGGCACAAAGTTAAACTGTCATTTAGAATTAAATACAAAACACTTAATTATAAATAATAATAATAATTAACCATTAATGTTCGGTTACGAAAAATCAATTATTGAAATTATTGAATGTGAGCAGTGTTAATGGAAAATTGGTGCCAAAAAATAATACGTAATGTAAAACTCAAATGCTTTATGGAAAATTCTGTCTCTGTAAATGTATTTTTACCCAATGGGAATTTATAGCTTTCAGGTAAAAAAAACCGACGAAAAGGGTAATAATTATTACTTTTCATGTTTATTATTTCAGTTATTAATAGTTATTGTATGATTAATAAATTAAATATATGAGTAAACTTTTCAGTTATATTGATTGTGCGTGATGGATACTAAAAATATATATCTTAGAGTATTTAAAAATAATAATTGAATATCACCATCACTGTTATTGTGCTATCAAGTATCGCTACTCGCTAGTATTAAGTACCTATATTAGATTTAGATATAATATAGTGGAACAATAATATGTCGGCTTTGAATGAAATTTTATCGACATATGCTTTATATGATAGAAATTAAAAAAAGAGATCGTTGTTTTCTATTGATTCAGATCAAAGATAAATAATTAAAAAAAGGCGGGCAAGTGGGTGTCGCTCTGGTGTACAGAAGCTTACAAATGGGTCGCTGTAATGGATGGTGTTAAATTTGAATTCAAAGATATAATATCATTGTATAAGAAAAACGATTCTGAGCGAAAACGGTCAGTCAGTCTATGATATTACCAAGTATATTTGATGATATTATTGTGAATAAAGTAATTTATAAATAACCTATTTACGTGGAGCCTTGTTTTCAATTTTCAATCCTTAGCTATAAAAGTTGAACATTTTATAAATTTTTAACTACAAAATAATTATTAAATTATAAATTTGATAAAATGTTGTCAAAATATGAACTTTAAATGCTTATAAAAAAAATTGTGTCTATGTATTTTAGATATTTTTCAACTACTATTAGAATGATATATCAGAAGCCTTATATTAAATTTTCGCGTTCTTTTACACTACAAATAAAATTGTATTGAAACAGCTCAAAAGGGGTTAAATTATTTTCAACATTTTATCGTGTATAGAAAAAGCTAATATAAACATTCAGTGAAATTTTCAAGTGTCTACAGTCATACGTTTTTAATTACAACAAAATAAGAAAATCGTTACATGAGATATCGAGTGAATATCAAATGTTGTAAAAATATGAATTTCAAACGCTCATAAAAATTTAATCTGACTTTCTTGTAGACATTTTTTTTTTTGATAAAGGTAGATAAACTTATGGATAATCTTGTATTACATTTTAAAATCTTAGATTTAAAAAGAAAAATTTTATGAATTCTCAACTCAAAATAATTTGCTAATTTTCGTGATTTTTCCGTATTGTGTCAAGATTTGAACTTTAAATGCTTATAAATAAAAACTGTGACTTTGTAAAATCAAAAGTTCGCTCAGAATCTTAAAGTTATCCGAGAGATGTAAATTTTGAAAAATATAATATGGAATATCATACCGTAGAATAAGAACCAATAAACATTTTAAAATGTTTTTCCATTTTCTTGGAATAATTTAACACGTGTACAGAATATTTTCCTGATGAAAAAAATATCGTTCTTACTATTACAAACATATAATCTGTATGTACATAATTTAAAAAAATTCGTTCCGTATTGGATATTTATAACCAATGCATATGAGAGTACAGATAACCGTGGCACACATTGTAGTATTATGTACAATACACTCTAGATTATCATCGTATAACGAATTCTCAAAAACTCGATCAAACTCAAAGTCGTGGATTACACCAAGAAGAGGACGATCAAATATAAGAGGAAATAATCCCCAGTAGTTATCATCAGCGAATAGCTATAACGACCACCGAGGGACAGTTCAAACATGTCATTACAGTCGATTGTCATTATAAACGAAAAGTAATAAAAAGCAAAAATTAAAAAAAAAGTTTAATTACATGACTTATTTTCTGAACTATACATATTATGTATACATCTTTGAATGGTACGAAAAGAGTGTAAAAGATTATTAAATGCGTTGTTGTTTTGATTATTATACTGTAGCTGATGTTGTATTGGAATTTTCACAGATTTTTCTGCAAATGTACGTAGGCACGTCATTATTACAGAATCGCGTAGTAATAACCATTTAAACGGCCTGCAAGTCAATTTCACAGGGGCGTTGGACGCATCAAGTCGTTACTGCCAATATCAGACAATATCAATGTGTCATTATAAGCGACGTCGTTATAAGTGATATCATCTGTAGTCATTGAAATGATTTAATGTCGAAGAATATACGTATATTATGTAAGTATATACCAGTTGAGATAAAATTACAAGAAAAAATAATACATTATGTTCCATGCGTCCGTAATATTAAAATATTACCTATGTCTTTATAAATAAAAATATTTTTTAAATATAAAATTAATGAGGGTTATTAACATATTTTTTTTTATATCGCGAACCGGTCAATATAATATCTCGTCCGGGCAATATAGGTACGATTTATTTCAATTTTTAAGAGTAATAATATTTGAATTAATAAAAAAAAAATGGAAAATTGCATGATGTTTGGTTTACGATAAAAAAAAAATAAAAACTTTCTGCGCACCTCGCCGCTAACTATATGTCTATATTTGTCGAACTCATAAAGTTTAACAGTGCGTTACTTTTCACGTGCCTATTTAATATTTATTAAAAACGGGTTTTTACGATTAGTTTTTTCTTACTGTTTGCTATAAAGGCGCCCATCCGGAGAATCTAGTTCCGGTTCCATGGGCTAGTGACTAAATGGTTTGGAAATCGTTTGCTAGAAACCCTCAGAGCTTAGCTGCAGGGTGCCAGGGTCCATGTCTAACGTAGACGTTTGATTCACGTACAAGGTACAACATCACAAACGATTTTTCACACTAAACATTAACCCGAGAGGGCTTTTAGTCATAATATATGAAAGTTTTGAAAACATATCTTATAGTGTTGTTTTTGACATTTTTTGTACTAGAAACGTAAACTGTCGGTCTTTAAATATGTTTACGATTGATATATAATAATATATGTAACTATATGTATTTAACTTTAGCTGTCGGGGTCGAAAAAATAAGTTATAAACACCTGTCATATCTCAAAGAATTGAAAAACCTTTTATTGAAAACGGTCCAGTAGTCATTTTGAGTCTATTATTAACTCCGGATAAACCAACTACCATTTTTAGTTGCATATAACCCCATTCGACTTCACCTGTGAACAATTAAAAATATAAAATATAGCCCTGCATAATTGTAAATCTCAAAATCTTTGTGTGAGTCGTGAGGACCTCTTCCGCGCGACTTTTGAAATATTTCTTTCCGTAAAACCCTTATTCGAACAATTACGATTACATTGAAAGAAAAATATGAGCCAAATCGGTCGAGTCGTTTTCAACCGATTTCTAGTGAACAGCAAATTGATTTAAATTGTAATTTGTAACCAAAAGAAACAAAATGCTAAAATAGTAAAATACCATACATAAAAACGACATATTTTTTGCTCAGTTCCTTTCATTGCGTTCTTATTGGGTCAGACGATTTGAATTTATAAAATAATATATTATACAATGTAACTATTATACATCTATACATGAATACAAATACGCACCTATTACCTATGAGGTATCTATCTACAAAACATGTTTTCTTACGTATATTTAACTGTTAACCTAGTGAACTTACTCTGTTAAATTTTACGTTTTTTAAAAATATACTTTTATACTGGTTACAATTAAAAAGAGTATGTATAGTAACCTGAGTACCTATTAAAAAGTAGCGATAGTTAATTTTTTATGAAGGTAAGTACAATACCACTATATCAAAACTATAAACGGTTATAATAGTTACACATAAGTAGTAAGCCGTGTAATAACTTATAAATTATAACTAATAGAGCTTTTCTCAGTACATTTTATCGTGTTAAAATAGTTAAAATTTAAAGAAAAAAAGTACTGTTTTAAAATATAAATATAGGTAGGTAATATACGTATAAATTGAACTAAATAACTAATGGAAAAAAATGACTGGCCATTATGATAAAAAAAATAAATACTTAAGACTATCTATGTATTTATTAATTAAAATGTAATGTTTTTATAAGTATTTTCAATTAAATATTATAATATTATCATCACCCATTATTTTATGTTGTTATTCAAAATAGTGTAAACACTAAAAATGATTACGATAAACATTGTAAAAGGTATTTTTTTTCAATAATACTGTTTTGCAATTACATTAAATTATAAATAATAATATTTTCAAAAACGTTAACATTTTTGAATCAATTCTTCCATTACTTAAATATAATAAACCACAAAAATGTTTACTTTATTTATTCCTACGTATATAATTCTTCGTGAATATGTTGTGAAAAACAAGCTGTCAGTTCATTTTTTTGTGGTTCGAATTTTTTATGTAAATTAATATACCGCATTTTTTTCCATACCTACATTAAAATATTGTCACTGTTTAAATTGTGTTAAAAAAGTGTTCATGTGAATTTGAACTTTGTGGTATGCAAAAGACGTTTTCAATAGCAACGTTTGTGCTGGAATTTATTTTATTGGATGCACAGGCTGGATTTTTTTAAACATATGCATAGTCGTGTTTAGAATGGAATATATGGCTTGAAGAGCCCAACAGTCTGATTGTATATTTTTAAATTAATTATTCTACGTTCAACTTTCCTCTAGATTTATACTTAAAGTTAATTCAATGTTATGTAAATAAGTAAATCTACATTATATAGTTTTTTTTTTAAAATTCGAAATAATTTAATTATAATAAATTCGAATTCAAATTATTTTTAGCCAATCTTCTCTATATATAAGAGAAAGTATACTTTACCAATAATCAACGTACAGCCAAAACTACCGTACGGATTTATTTGAAATTTTCAGGATATGTACTTATTACTATGTATAGGCGCACTAAGAAAGGATTTTTCGAAATTCTCATTTTAAAGGGTTGAAATTGGCAAAAATAAATTTTTACGTGTAATTTGTATATCTATATTCATATAACAATAACAATAGCAGTCGACCGATAACGGGAAATACGGTACGGCACGGCGGCCCAAGGGTTTCCATCTACCTGGACTCTGACCTTTTTTTGTGTGTGTATTTTATCAAAAATTTTTTTATCTATATATTACTATATCTATCCACTTATCTATCTCTATAATATATAAATTTGCCTTGGACGCTCCATCACACGTAAACGGCTGCCACCGATTTGGCTAATTCTTTTTTTCGTGTTTCGCAATATTGTCAGGAGAAGGTTCTTAACTCCACCGGAAAAGTAGAAAATTTGGATGTAAGTGCCATCTGTCCAGTAAGAATAGAAACTAAATAATATTATATTTTCGTTTATTGTAAGGTTGCTATTGGTCATGATTGAATATGAATATAATTTAGACCTGTTGCTATGTAGCTTAGTAAAAAACGGTATTCCCAAGACTAATTTTTCGACACATACACATCGTAATATCAACGTGTTGATGAAACATTCGTAATTACGTACGGTACGCACTTCAAGGAGTCTGCAATCCACCGCAGGTGGATTACCTACCTAAAAACATACTACGTGTCTCACGCATACAATACATACAAGCGTAGTGTCTCTCGGGTAATATATACAAGATGATCGATGAAAATTTTTAAGTTTTGAACATCATACACCGAATTTTAAATAAACAAATTGAATAAAGTTGAATCCTATAGAGTTGGTACATATTTTAACGAGCAACGCAATGAACGGGATCAGCTATGATATATACAATTAATGCATTTTTCAGTTCTTGAACTTATGCACATAAGTTATATTGGCTATGCCAACTATTTCACTGAGGTAATTTTTGCCCGGGCAACGCCGGGTGGGACAGCTATAAATATACAAGAAGATCTGATAAGTAGTTCTAGAGCTTAGTCTGTATAGTTATAGTCTCTGTATTTATATAGTTAGATATATATATATAAATAATGTTGTAGGTAGATTAGACCTCTGGGAAGAAGATAGGTTAATTTACAAAGGGTTTAATTTGTTTTTTTTTATTCATCGGATTTAGTACGGTTAGGTTAGGATAGGATTTTGTGTAAATTGATTATATTATCCATCGTAGGTGGAATTAAGTAAAGACGACAAACTTGATATAACTTTGACACTTTAGAGTTAAATCATACACTTACGTATAAAAGCAAAATAGCACGGCGAGGTCCGCGATCTACCGCAGGTAGATTGCCTACCTGATAATGTACTGCTGCGAATCAGAATTTTTATTCCGGGCAACGGAAAAGTTAAGATAAATTTTGAACACCATATACCGAATATTAAATAACAAATTGAACAAAATTTGAGTCATATAGAGTTGATACATTTAACGGGCAACGAAGTGCACGGGATCAGCTAGTATTTTATAAGCCATGGCCCATGAGTACATTATTAGAAGTGAAAAAAAATTAGGAGTAGGAGATAATATTATGAAAGAGCATCATATTTCATATAATTTGTAAATATATTAATTATCATAACTTTTTTTTTTATAAACCTTTTCTTTCACACTGATTTTAATAATGTTTTTAAAATATTTATATTCACACTATTCATTTTCATTATTGACAATAATTGATTATTTGGAAGATACTTAAATTAATATGAAGGAGTAAAAATTCAGTTTAAAACCTGTCATCGACCGGGGAACATAAAAGCACCAAAAAATAATAAGATAAATTTTTGTTGTAATTTCCGATATATTATCGTACAGCCGTACAGTTCACATCGTTAACTTAGAGTTGAATACAATTCTTATAGATTAGACTCGCAGTATCACTAACTGGCGGACCATTATTAGAAGACAAATTAAAGGTCTCCTCAAAAGGTATATTGATGTAAGTAGTAAAGATTATATTTTCCATGCACAATACAATTTTAAAAATATTTTGATCGATAAATAAATATCCAATGCGCTAAATATATATTTATTAACCATCGAATTAAAATAAATTGAATAATTTAAAAAAATATATTTTTCTTGTACCAAATGATTTTATGATTCATGGCGTTTCGACAACTTACAATGGAATTTTAAGAGAGAGAAAATACAGAGAGAAGTAGACAAATGTTTTAATTTTATCAACGATAACAATATACAATATATTAACTGCAAGTCTGTGGTCTATCTATGTACGTATAAATTAATTAGGTACCTACTTGATTCAAAAGATAATTTAATAGGAATTATATTAGTGTTAAAACTTATTTATCACTGCACAAAACTTTTAAAAGTAATTCGACGTATTATATTTTCTGATTTTTGTTCAACTAAGAATTATAACGGTAGTAAAATATCAATAGATAATATATAAATAATTGTCGTTAAATAATGTTTACGATGTATCTTATATGCAATAGAATTCTCCGTTTATAAACATACGTAGGTAGTAGGTAATAGGTAGTATATAATAAATTATCATATAATAATTAAAAAGCACTCTGAAGTACCTATTAGCTATTTGGAAAAATATGATAATTTGGAAATTGTGCGTCTAAGCTCGTTGAGGACATTTCAATCAGTAGGAACGAATGTACGATATTGTACACCGTTGAGCAAATGTCATTTAAATTAATACCAATAGGTTACTTATCTGTTTGTTTGGTCTTAAAATTCATTCAACTGCGCTGTTATATTTAATTAACCGTAAGAAAATATTAAAAAGATACAACTACAGTATTTTAACGCGGCGTTATAATATTAAAATATGCCACGTTTTAACATCCACAAGACCACAACAGTTTTCTTAGCTCTTATACTTACACTATTCTGCCGTTTCTACCAGATTCGTTGTAATATATTCAGAAATATATTGAAATGAACGCAAAGCGTGTTTTCCAGCTGTAATTTAATTTTGGTTCATCATTTTCAGACGTAATATTTTTTATATCGGGTACTTTATATTTTTAATTCAAACAACCGTCGCCCGGTACTGCTTCTCCACATTGTATGCGCTCACTTACGGGTCTGGTAATTACCTAAGTTAGTTTAAATCATTGTTTTGCTACACATAACTTACGTATATCTACGGTAAAACCGCAAGACGCTCAAAAGTAATATTATGCCACCACAATGCACAAACGTAGGTACATATTATAACACAATACACCTAATAATATATTATAGCTGAAAATATATCTGATGTAATAATTAATTGTAGTTAGTAAGTTCTTATAGTCCCTGGGATACAATTTGCAATAAGAATTAATTTTGAAACGATGGAAAATTATTTAAGATTTAATTGGTACCTACACTTCCCTTGCAACATTTTACGTTTATAAATACCAACTAATCTTAAACGGTTTTGAATTTTGACTCTAAGAAAAATAGCCTGTCACTCGTCAGAATATTGTACATTCGGACGTTTCCACTTTCATAAATTTTTGTTCTTATTCGATATTATAAATTATATAAAAATTTTCATCACAATCATAATATATTGTGTTCTATAGTAATTAATTTCAACAACCGTATACCTAAATAATAATCAAAATCGACCAAGTTTTTTTTATATTTTGATACCTGAAGTGGCCCGTTTTTCCCCTATACTACATAATAATATTTTAGATAATTCAATTTTAATTTCATGGAGGGAATCGAAGTAATTGTGTTAACATACTTTGCGTGTATAATTGCATAGTAATTAATTATATTATATTTTGCCCATTATGAACGCTAAAAGAAGAAAAACCCTCTTTATTCTCTTTCAGATAAAGTAAGATAAATTTAATTTCATGAATTAATGAATAAGATTAAATCCTTAAAAAATATATATTCATTATATGCCTACATATGTTTCATCAATTCCATTTTATTATTTCATTAAACAATAATTTAATGACTTAGAAAAGTACCTATAGGCTATGTTACAGTATAATAATAATGTCATATATGTTTATTATAGTTATATTATTGTTTTCCTTATTGAAATCTTTCGGGTTATTGGCATATAATAATATAATAGCTGTATAGTGTATACCCAACTAGTTAGGTCCTCCTGGGTTTTTTGTTTTGGATATTCGACCAGCTAATGTGTTTCAAATTCTAAGCGGAATGATAATTGTAAAGTGTATATTATTCAATGATTTTTTTTTTTGGACCTGTCATCACATTTTTTAGCAGTAATAATGCTTCAATCTTCAACTTAGAGGATGATTTCTGGTAAAAATCGTATCTTGTTGGAACTTCGAGGAGTCAAAAGTAAAAACATCCCTAGTACTTTTCATAATAATCGTGAAAAACCAAAAAAAAGAATTATGGAAAGTTTTCAACAAAATTTAAATAAAACAATAGTTATAAGTTCAAATTTCAAATACATGATTTCCAGTAAGTTTTCTCACTGGAGCTAAAATAAAAAAAGTTTAGCCTGAATAAGCCAGATTCATTTTTTTAAAGTTTGTATAGTTTAAATTCTGATGTCATTGGATAAAAATGTATAATAACAATTTATCATTTTAGTTATAGTTCATAATCATTCATAATCCATTTGCCTACTTACCTAAATTATTATTTTCTATTCACAATGAAAATTTCAAAATATTTAGTTTAATCTTAAGTTATTAACGGTTTATACTACGAACTTATTTATACGGCAGGTACACGGTATTGATTTATGCGGTTAATAACTATAATAATTTATGATATTAGAATGTTATAACAACTAGAGTTATTATCACTTTAGGGGCCCACCGCAAAAACAAAAACCTAACTATCTAGTCGAACACGACTTAAACGATGATTTATTAATCGATTTCTATTAATTATTCATACCTACTGAATTTCAAATTGATTTAAAACGTTCGGTTTATACAGTGAATTTAAGGTGTTTACAATTTTCAAATAAAGTATATACCATAATATCCGTATAATGACTATTTCGTGTAATCGTCGAAACCATTTATATTTTTCGTGAAACGTTGATGCATTATGCATAAGCGCCTATACTAAAGCTTCGATTACAATGAATTCGTTTTAACGTTTCGTGTTGATCCGTCGAGATGTCAATAGATACATAACACGTTAAAACAAAACTAATGTACCGAGTCAATAAAAAAAAATAACAGTGAGTAGATAGTAATAATCGGCACTTTTGTAATATCATACAACACGCGCGTATCATTGGCTCGTTTCAAAGAAAATAATACACGCGATTTGTGCGTTCATAAGTCTATATTCTGTATGCACAATGTGTAGACCTGACGAAAAAAAAAAACACTACCTACATACTTAAACGTATGATAGAACTCGTTAAAATTATGCGATTAGTAAATAATTTAAGAGATATACACGTGCCAGCGAATTCTCAAAAAAAAATGTTTTGAAAAAAGTTATTACGTTCCAAATTCATTTAATCGAAAAAATAATGATGTTTTAAAAAATTCTTTTACTCGACCTAGATCAACGTCTTGCCATCGAAATCGTTCTTATAATCAGATTCACGAATTGGCTATTTCGAATGTATCCAAAAAAGTTTAAATCAAATTTTAAATTTTTTATTTTCAGCGTTAAAAAACAAAAATAATGTCTTGTACGATATATGTGTAACGCGAGGGACTATAAACGATAATGTATATAAAAAAATAATTTTAAACATCGATCAGAACAAAAGTCATTCCAAAAGTCAGTCGTATCCGGTAAAAGTATAGTGTGAAAAACAAACGGTAATTCATCAATAATTGAGAACGGCCGGGCAGTGGGCCGATCTGGCTGTTATATATTATATAATTATACAATACAATTGGGGGGGGGGGGCATTTTTGTAGTGTGCGGGTGTTCTCCGAACAATCCGAGATGACGGCGAACGGCGAAAATCTTCAATTGAAAAAATTCACAATGACGTACGTATAAAAAATTTAATGTCCGCTTTGTAGAGGAGATCCCGAGTTCCCCGAAAACATAACCATGTGTCGTACAGTTTTCTGCTAGAGCACACGAGTTATTGTCACTGTTCTGGCGGCCGAGGATGACGGATTGTCGTGTTTCAAACGAAACGATGTTTTCGTGCTGCTATTATTTTATTTCGTTTTTTACGTTTTTTTTACGTTTTTCCAAGTCCCCGCAGACTACAATAAGTAGCGAGTCCAAATCGAGCGTGGCGACCTCGATTCTTTTGAACGTGCCCACATGATAATAATAACGTGCGCTTATTTGATTCGTTTTTTGTTTTTTTTTTGGGGTTTTTACGCTATTTGAATAATATATACATGCCGTGGACCTATTTCAGTTGACCGATAACATAACCACCAAAGGCCATTCGATGTTCCCGCTGTTATGCGGTACACGTGAACGATGAGACTCTGTTTTTTTCACGATAAAACACGTCGACCGTTTGACGTTTTCACTCGAATATTATAGAGTACTATGGTTGAATTGCGGAATAAAAATACCCGGGAAAAAAATCCCCAGATTGCAACTTTTACTCACAACCACATGCAAACGGTTGAACAAATATTTTATAATAATGTTAATTGGTATCTGTGATTACCACATTATTAATATTCAAATACAAATACGTACATTATAATATTATATATTATATTCATAGGTTAAAATTCTGGGGGGGGGGCTAACCTATATATAAAGCTGTATAGTTTTTTTTTGTTTGTCTGTTTGTTTGAACGTGCTAATATCAGGAACTACCGGTTCAAATTGAATAATTATTTTTTTTAAATATTGTTTTTACCTGGGGTAGTGCTCTGCAAACAGGGGTTTTGAGATTTACGGTGGATGTTTACGGTAATGTTGGTTTATATAAATGGTCGCTATTGGTCATAGAAGAAATAGTTAATAGATAAAGTATTTACTTGTTATTGGTTGCCATTGGTAATCGGGCAGATCAGGTACAAGCATGCATCAAATCGAATATTCGCACATTGCCTACCAAGGTGGCTGATATGCACTTACTGCACTGAGTTACACCCAAAAGGAGATGAAAAATCACAATTTTTTTAAGAGTTGTCATTTTTACGGGCCACGAAGTGCGCAGGAGCAGCTAGTCTTTTATATATAGATAATGATAATAATAATTATAATATTTCTTTGTTATCAATAGCAACCGTTTAAATAAACAAAAAACAAAATAAAATAAATGTATTATAATTACACAACCATGCATTTTCTACGTACGTCTTTGTTTTATTGCGCCGATATTATCATTAACAATACCATGCCACGACCGAGACGATCAAATACTTCACCACTAAGTCGTAATGCGACTAGGATTCAATTATATATATATATATATATTTGTGTGAAGATTGGGCTGCATTTTTTTAGAAAAAGGACGAATTTTTTTAAAAAGTTTTAATTTTAAAAAGGTTAATTTTTTAATTTTATACTTTAAAAAGGGTTAAATTTACTTTTTTTAACAGCACGTGGTCCGTGATCTACAGCAGGTAGATTGCCTACCTGATTATATACTGCTGCGAATTAGAATTGTTATTCCGGGCAATAGAAAAGTTAAGATAAATCTAGAACATTATACACCGAAATAACGCATTGAATAAAGTTTGAGTCGTATAAAAGTTTGTACATTTAACGGGTAACGAAGTCAGCTAGTATAATATAAGTACGCATTTGTAATTCAATATTAATAATGTAATAGTTATAGATAGTAATGATTAACGTTTAAAAAATATTTGTTCAACCATTTGCATGTGGTTGTGAGTAATATTTTAGTCTGAGGATTTTTTTCCGGGGTCGTTTGTCGAGGAATTCTTATTCCGATTACCCTATACTTAACCTAACCATATACATAATAACAATATTGAAATCACGACGAGTGTTAATAAACTTTTATAGACCCCCTTTTGAAGCAGTAAAAATACTTCTAAGTTCAAACATCAACTTTGAGTAAATACAGGAGTTTTTTGTATACAATTGAATCTAGTTGGTATGTATGGGGTAAAATCAAAGGTACGAATTTTCACTACTTTTTAAAATTATCGGGAAACAAAAAAAAAAAAAATGCGGTTAAGTGGATGTCGCTCTGCTGTACAGTAGGTTACAAGTAATTTTACAGGTCATTGTAATGGTTGGTGTTAAATTTGAATTCAATGATATAATATCATTGTATAAGAAAAACGATTTTGAACGAAGACGGTTAGTCAGTCTATGATATTACTAAGTATATTTGATGATATTATTGTGAGTTAAGTAATATTTATATAATATACCCTATTTACGTGGAACATTATATTAAATTTTCAATTCTTAGATATAAAAATTGAATATTTTATACATTTTTAACTACAAAATAATTTTATCAAATATTTTGTCAAAATTTGAACTTTGAATACTTATAAAAAAATGTGTGCTTATGTATTTTTAATATTTTTCAACTGCTATTGTAACAATATATCAGGAGCCTTGTATTTAATTTTCACGCATTTTTACCCAACAAATAAATTTTATCGGTAATTACAGAAAAAAAAATTAAAAACTGATAATGTCCGAAAACAGCTCAAAAAGAATCAACATTTTATGGTGTATATTAAATGAAAATATAAACATTAAGTGAAATTTGTACGTATCTACAGTTATTCGTTTTTGAATTACAACAAAAAACAAAATCATTACATGAGAAATCGAGTGAACATCCAATTTTGTGAAAATATGATCTTCAAACGCTCATAAAAAAATTTGTGACTATGGATTTTTAATTTTTTTCATCTGCCTTTGAAACAATATACTAGGAGCCTGCTATTGAATTGTCAAGCTTTTTTACACAACAAATAAAATTTTATCGATATTTATAGAAAAAAAATGGAAACTGAAAATGTCCGTAAACAGCTCAAAATAAGTCAAAATATTTGGAAAATGTTATGGCGTATAGAAAATACTAATATGAATATTCAGTCAAAATTGTATGTACTTACGGTAATTTGTTTTTGAGTTGAATCAAAAACCAAAATCGAATTTCTCGAAAACAGATTTTGCGTAAAAATTTCCGTTTTTGCTTAATTTTTCTTTTGTTTTTCACGGCGCTTTTGAAAACTACTGGGAAATTTTTAATTTTTACCGCCCAAAGTACCAACTAGATTCACTTTTCCATCAGAAAAGATACCGTTGAAGAAAATCCAAGCACTTTTACTGTCCTAAAAGGTGATGATAGACACACAAAAAAAAAATACACATCATTCGTAAAATGAATACATTCATCGCTCCGCTCAGAATTTAAAACAAGGAAAAATGGGAAATCTTACGCAAAACAAAATTTCGACAAAAACTATTTGTTTTATTATTGTCATTGAAAAATAAATAACAATAGACACTTGAAATTAACACTCAATAGCGTTTACAATATTACATTATGTAGCTTTGAAAATATTTTTTGCTATTTAATATTTATACATTTTATTTCCTATTCAATGGTATTCTATATCATTGTGCGTGGGTAGGTGATTATATTGAGCGTCTAAGAAAAAAAGAAAGTTAAGTGTTAACCGAACCGATTTGTATATAAATGCATTTATATTATATTTATTAGAATACGATTATTTTATTATTTTATTTAATTAATTTATTCGTATTAAAATACCACAAGTCTTACTTCACATATTTTGATACGTTTCATAATTATATAGCTTATTTATTGCATATTTGCAATTTAATAGTATGTGTATTCACTTTAACTTTTGCCTTATATTTTCATTTTAATTACAGTTTTGATGTTGTAATGAAAACAATTTCAAAATCTCGATTTATATCTTTCCAGCAGGGTATCATAAATTAGACCTGATCGCAGTCGACAATTTCCAATATTGATAAAATGACGATCGGTATTTATTATATTTATTACTTCATCCATCTGAGATAATAAACTGTCAATGTTCGAATTGCATATTTGTAAGTTTAAAATTTTGTTTTTTATATCTGTAACGCGCTTGAGTGCATAATTTGTTGTATAAAATCATATTTTGAAGGCATTTGTGCATAATATAACTTTGTTTCCTAATACACAATAATAATATTATATTTCGTTACCATCAATAACGCGGACGGTGTTCGATTCCCAATGCGCCTCTTCTATTGTCGGTGGGTTGTTTATTTCACGTCTTGACTTGGAGAATTTTGAGAAATTTAGAACAATATCATATATTTGATTGTGTATGTTCATATCGTGTCAGCTGCAAATCTGCAATTGGGTTTTATATCGTGCTTGATCAGATATAAGTGTCATGTGACCACGTGGGTGAGTAAGAGTGCCCGAATTATGTTGTGCAGTAGTAATTTAATATCGGCACAGTGAAATACATATCAGTGTTGGAAAAATATACATACTATGCAATAAGACCGTAGCACAGTTTTCCCAATCCGTTGTCCCTAATGCAATTTTACCAATTTTTTAATATTTGCCGAAAAAAAAATTCTTCCAATACACGTTGCGTTCGGTGCAATTTATATCAATACTAATAATTAATAGTAATTGATATTACTCGGCCCACGTTTTACGTGTTTATCCAACCGACGACAACTTTTTATATCGTCAGTGCCGAGACGTCTACGGAGAATCGTGTATTACACAATAAATGTAAGTTCCTACTTACCTACTGCATGTCTGCATATAAAATAAATTAATAAAACATACATAGGCATATTATTACAATATATAATAGGTACATGATAGTGGATACTATAATTACTCAAATATTGATTTTGTCGCATCAACATTTTATAGTATGTCGAAGAAAACCAAGTGTAACATAGCTCCTATTGAATACTTCATACAATTTTAAATATTTTAAAATATGGTCATCGAGTACAAATGATAATTTAACACATACCTATGTGTATGTACCTACGCACTATTTTATAAATTTCAAAATTCAAAAATAAGCATCGGCGTTATAACAATAGCGATTGAGAGAAATTTTCAGCACGCATTTAATTTTTAAGCTCTTATATGTATTATTTGTGTGATACGGATCGATCTAAAAAGGGGTTATTTAAAATGTACTGGTAAAATAATTTTTAAAATTGTGAGATTGTTAGTCTAGTATTGTGTAAGTACACAAGTCTGTGTAAAAAAACAATAATGCTATTACCGAGTTAATGATTTTATTGTTGTTGCTTCTATATCACTTGGTGGAGTTTGTAATAAATGTATTATCTAGTTCCATTATTTTTTTCCTATCTTAGAAAATAATTGTGGATCTGTTAAAAACTTTCTAGATAAACGTGACCTGAATCATCGATAGTTATTTATCTGGACTGCTTTTCAATCCTAATCCGATTATCATATTTATATATAAGTAGGTAGGTAGGTACAAAATAAAAGTTTTTGCACCCAATTTTTTAAGGTTAATGGCTTAACAGGTTTTTTTTTTATCAAACACGACATGAATGATAAGTGTTAAAAACTTTTTTACATATTATATTAAATTCTTCGGTATATGCGATACAAATATTTAAAAAAGAATGACACGATTACTAAAAACATCAATCATATATTTTGATATCGGCAGCGACGTTGAAAATGTTAAACATATTGAAATTAAATATAATCGTTTATTTTGAGTGGCAATGTGGTATTGTTATTTCAATCATAATCAAATATAGATATTGTTTTAAATTGCAGTTAAAGTTCATATTTGTACTCATCAGTCATCACCCCGGTATTTAGTATTAGAAGCATTTAAATTTATTCTGAAAAACTTGTTTTAGGTTCCTATGCATATGTTTAGAACCCCTGAAATCTCCGTCGTGTCTGTCCGTTAGTTACCAGTTCATAGTCGTGATTGTTGATATATTGTCTGTAGTTAGGTAAGTACCGTACATATATGTCGTATATGGAATTATAATCTATTGCGTTGTATTACGTTTAGAAACCAGAATTTAGCACGTTCGAACAGTGAGATTTCCTAACTTGTTTTAAGTATAAACTTTTATTTATTTATTTTTTATACTGGCTTTTAATGTAATACAAATGAAAAAGGTATAAAATACTAAACTAACTTATAATAATTCTGTGGGGGGGACGGAGTGGCCGACGCGTACCGTCACCGGCTCGAATCTCGATCACGGGCGGCTTTTCTCTCTGGGCAGGCAACTGTCTAGAGAGAGAGGCCGCCATCCTCCGACTGGGCATGTCAGAAACCTACGGGTGCCCAATTTTAAATTCTGCCAAAACCAAAACGCACGTGTTTACCAACCTACAGTACCCTCCCCTACAAGCAAACAAACAGCTGTTGTGGCCATAGTTGACGGGCTTGGTGATGAATAAAAAAAAAAAAAAATGCCGCGTATGATTTTATTTATAGAAACAAATATTTTATTTCAAATTTATAAAAGAAATTAAACAAGATATACCAGATGACATTAAAACTCTCAATCGTCCTTAAATTCTGTCTGTGTATATTCTTCCTGCTTCAAATAATGAAAAAATATTACTTTTTTTACTTGAAAAAATGTATTTTAAAATAAAAATGTACCTAAAAAAAAAAGTACCTTAAAAAAAATTACAATAATATATTCGAGTTTTTAACCGAACAAACAAAATAGGTAACGATTATAGGTAATGAGTAATGACCAATGACTAATGAGTAAAATAATTATTGACTATCCCATACTAATAATGCTGAATTTATTATACTTCTTTGTTTGAATTTTTTTTAAATAAAACTATTATACAAATAATTTACCCGTAAATAATAATATTCTGTAAATTCGTTATTTAAAGACGAAACATGATTCTATATTTTTATTGTTTAAAAAATCGATATCATTTATTACTTTTAGTTTTTGCACGCTAAATTTACCTACCTCGATGTCATAAGACTTTCGACAAAGGTCTAAGTGTATTATATTAACTACAAAAGAGGTTGAACATTGGATAAGTAAAACGATCTTTGATATAAAATAATTGGAATAATACATCATGAATACATTTTGTACAAGTAATAGGTGTTGCGTATTTACATGTTAAATCGACCTTGAGATGTCACTACCGTGACTGGCATATGACTTGCTTATTATTCCATCAAGAAGTTTTATCTTTTAAATATATTATAATAAATGTATTATTTCCTACTTTTTTTCCATAAAATTTTTATAAATCCCCTATTTGATTTATAGCACGATTTGCTTTATCTATTATAATAATATGTTCATTATATGTATATATTTATATTTTTTTATTTGAAATAAGTTATAATAATATACAGTATCGCAGTGGCGTATTTATATGCAGGCACTATAGGCACGTGCCTACAGCGGCAAATTTTTCAAGAGATTTCATTTTTTTTTTCGTTATTGATGGTTGACTCAGCCGTAGACTTATTATATTATTCTTTTTCTGTTATTTTAAATATAATATATATAGCCACAACAGCCAACAAGAAATGTGTTATTTTTAAAGTTGGATATTGCCGTCAGAGACCTATAAACTAATGTACAGCACACTCCACTCCACCATGCCCACAGTGCTAGGAAGCATAGGCGCAATTTGGGGTGTCTAGAGGGGGCTTAGTCCCTCCTAGTTTTATTTAAGCCCCCCTAAGTTTCTAAATATATTCATTTAAAATATAAATAAAAGTTGTTTTGCGTACCTACCTAATTAAATTTTATTTTATCCTATTTAAGGGCGGCAATTTTCCACAGTCCTATAAGCGGTAGATATATAAATACGCCTCTGACAGTATGGCTCATTGAAACTTTCTCCACAAATTAAAATATTTCTAATCCAGCTCTT
The DNA here is from genome assembly GCA_008086715.1 of Sitobion miscanthi. Classification (NCBI taxonomy): domain Eukaryota; kingdom Metazoa; phylum Arthropoda; class Insecta; order Hemiptera; family Aphididae; genus Sitobion; species Sitobion miscanthi. The sequence continues at coordinate 7,775,014 of CM017800.1, read as the reverse complement.
TAATTTTTACTCTATATTTTATGATAACTTATTAAATTATTAAAATATACGACTACCACTTTTTCATTATGTTTAGGTTTTCTGAAAAGTTTACTGTTGAAGTTAAAAATAACGACCTATTTATTTTAAGTATATATTATAATGTAATATCTAAATAATAGTAATAGATTCAAAACATTCTTTGAAATCATTGAAATTCTAAAAACAATAGAGAATAATATGATCAGTATAAGAATTTTTTTTGAGATTTTATTAAAAATACTTTTCTTCGGTAAAAATATTAATCAAGTGTATAAAAGTAAATCATTTAATTAAAAAAAGAGCCATCATGTTTTGAATATATTTCTTTGATTAATTTCCCTTGCATACCGATTTAGAATTTTGAAAATAAATCTAGCTTTTATTTATGCATGCTTTTGCTGAATGTCAGAGAGATATTTAAGGTCAGTTGATAAACGCTTTTTCAAAGTGGGTGCTAGCGAAATGACAACACACCCCCACTCTAATGATTGTACCTATGTTTTAATGGGGCCATTCGTTTATGCATCATTTGTGATTGTTGAGGCTGAATGTTAGTGCTTTTAAAAATTTAAAGTTTCTGGGAAAGTATTTTATTTTTAGTGGAGGTATTTTAAATATTTTCCAAAGGCAGTGGACTTTTAATAAATTGAATAAAATAATGTGTAAAATAAACAATCACGAAATCAGAATAAAACATTTATTTTAACTTTTAAGTATAGTTATTAATTAATAATTATTATCTGACAAAATAAAATTGTTTTTCACATCAATTAACTAATTATAATACTATTATAATTTTTAACTGCATAAGTATTTCAAAATAAATGTATAAAATAATGACAACAAATAATTGGTTTAAAGAGGTTTAAGTTGGTTTAAACACGTTCTTGTAAATCATCAGATATTTTACTCTCAGAAATGTTATTAAAAATAATATTTTATCTCAGTTATAATAACGTGAGAAATAATGTCGCAAGATTTAATAGATATACATTGTAAGGTAACAAATAACGTAAATAATAAAGATAAAATTTAAACGTAAACCTATTTTATTCACCTAGTTATAAATTTTAAAAATAATAAATTTTAATTTTGCTTAAAAATAGCTACCTTACTAATACTGTAACAGTGTAGCGTATTTTGTAGAACTGAGTAATATTATATCAACGACAATCGTTTTGTTGAACGCCATTGGTTAATGGTTAAACTATAAACATTTTTAGTAAAATCATGTGTATAATTTAATATTTTTTTTGTCATGTCTATATTGAATTTTTTCGAGCATTGACGTGATCTTAGTATTAAGTACCTGTCCTATAAATTATAATTTATATGTATTAATTCAGTTTTTACAAGAAATCAGCTATATCGTATCTTTAGTATTGTTACATATTATCATAAGCTATTTTATTGAAAATTAAAGCTATTTCGTTGAATAATATTATTTTTCAATTTAACATCTACGTAATTTCGTTTAGTGTTTATGAATAAAAAACACAATGAAAAGTATTTTGCAGGCCGAGGAAAGATTCCTTTCCCATACTTCTATCAGAAAGTCACTCTGATGAGTCTGATGTCCAACTCATCAAACAAATTCGTCTGATTATTTATCTAGCAATGTTCATTGAACAAATGTATTTTAAACTTTAATTTCATTACAATATAGTTTACCATACCGGGCACATTGTTGATATTCTCCTGATTAATATTCTTTGCATAATTTACATCCAATATTTGTTTGGTAACATATGCTACAGATAAAACTTTTCGACCAAATATTTTACTATTGAAAAATATGTTTACTGATGTTATGAAAATAGAACATTGGAAAACCAATATGTACCAATATATTTTTGTTACTCTGTTTAAAAACAATAAATACATATATGCAAGCATAACGTTACCATTTATTTACTCAGTATTTACATTTTTGTTGCAAACATTTGAAATTCTTATTTTGCATTAGCTTCTTTAGATTATGATTACATTTATGATTTAAATTATGTGATTGATTTTATGACGCATTATAACGATTTGTGAAATATATTTGAATTAATTTATATACAATTACTTACACCTATAATAAGGGAACTTTTACATTTTGTATTCATACCTATTTAAAAGAACAATATTTTATTTGACTTTCTTAATGTCTATAATGATTTAATAGTTTAATAGATTTAGTTTTTACTTAATATTGTAGTAAAACCAATATTTGACGGCTTGTTATTTTATAAAAAAAGTAAAGACTGTTCAAGCAAAAGAAAGATAACATAAGCTTGGGCTTATTGTGTTCATGTGCATGGATAAAGAAAATATTTAAGTATCAACTTTAATGTTTTTTCCTACGGTTTTAATTTTATTCTTATTTTAGATTCTGAGCAGAGTGATAGGAATGTATTGGTTTTACATTATTGCGTTTTTTACGCGTTTTTTTATTCAGAAAACTACTTTTGTGGCTATTAAAGTGGTCCAAAAGTTTCTTGTAGCCCGTAATCTAAACTGCTTTTAGTTTAAAAATCAAAACACAGATGGTACTTTAAAGAAGGAACCAAAAACATCAAGAGAGAAAAATGTATGATGTAGGTACACCAGTGTCTAAATAAATATAACAATACTATATTAATATGATCATAAATTAGCAAATAATAATTCATGTTCACATCTATTATTTAGTTATTATAGAAGTTGTAAAATGTTCTTTCTCACATCTCATAATTTTTATTTTTATCGCTGTCCTGCAGTTATATTTTCTCGATTCTTCATATCTAAAGCAACACAATATAGAATAGTGTTGCTGTTGCACTAATAGTAACAACTTATATTGTATATAATTTTGAATAATGTGAGATCATTTACAGTGTATAATTAAATAAAACTAAATGCTTGTATGACGTCAACAAAAATCTAATCAAATGGGTACTCTATATAATATTTTTAAAAATATTTTTTCAAACATTTGTTACTATTCCAGTTATTAGTTGAAAATTTTCAAAATTGAGTTTAATCAAAACAAAGTTAGGTACCTAGCACAATGCAATAAGTACAAGACAAACTACATGAACCACTAGCAATGTTCGTTTAACAACAAATTTATCTTATAATATAAATATTGATGATATAAAATATATATAATCAACAATTAAAAATATATAAAAATATTTAGTCCCTACGAGGGAAAAATGGCACTTACTGACCTACTCTATAATCTAGATAATAATATGTTACGTATTACTTTTTGTTTTTATATTGGTAACGATGTAATTAACTTTAAATGTATGGTGTGTGAACTTTAATAATTAATAATGGGAATATAAGTATAAAGCAAAGTGTGATATTTTTATTATTATACGTACCTACTTATTAAACTCGCTATAATACAAATAAATACTATTGTTTGATAAATGTTATACTAATGGTGTAAAACTATTTGGTTTCCACCCCCTCTTCTCCTAGAAAATATTTCCGCAGGCATCGATGATGTTTATAAAACAAAATTGTTGCCTCCTCCTGGTATTTAAGTATGCGTACACCTATGGATGTTTTAATAAACAAAAGATTACTTTCCATTGGTTTGAGTAATTTTTCAATTAAAAAAATTCTTGACAAAATAAGCTGTTAAAAATATTTAATTTATGCTCCGACCGATGCAGAGTCAACTTTTTTACCAAATCGAAAATCTTTAGCATTTTAAATCGAACCACTAGTAGTACTTTTTTGTCAGTCACTAATGTCGTTTTGATGAAAAATTGATAGAGATTGTATGGACTTTGATAAGTTAATCTAATGAAGGTGTATGAATAGATGGGTGTGGGGGGCAAAGTCGACATAAATCTAGCACCCCCATAAATTTAACCCAAATTGCGCCTATGAGATGAATCGTCTGTAAAATGTTTTGTTCACATCGTGGACAAGAGCTGAGATGGCTAGATCATTATGTAAGAACTGATTTGAAAAGTAAAAGAGTGATTTGATTATAGCTAAATACAGTTGGTGTTTGAGATTTTTACAGAGCCTCATAATTGGATTCCGTGCGGCCATACTGGCTTCAGAAAGAGTTTATAGTAGGAGTAGGAGCTTAACAGAAAGCGGGGAAGATCGATAATTTAAGGATAAAAGTTCGTTGCGTGGATCGTAGATGTGTTGACCACATACGTTGACCAATGGTGATGCCTATAGATAGCGAATTGCGAATGCATTTTGTTTGCACGGTTTGCAAAGTTTGTTCATCGAGAGAATGGGTGAACATTTTTCCTTTCTAAGAGGAAGACGACGTCTATTTTTACTCTTCATTCCTTGTGCCATTTTTTGAAGAGGAGAGATGTTATTGAATGCTCGAGAAATGGTTGGGTCATGACTATACGAGCTTTGTCGTCGGCAAAGTCGCATTTTACTAAATTAATTTATATAAATTGTTAGATTCTTTAAAGTGGAACGGTCTTGAATAATATTAGCAAACTAATTTTGTATACATTTTAAAGGCGTTCAAACACTACATATATATAATTGTTTATACGTTTTCAAGAGTTGGTCCATCCACGCAAAGCAACTCGGGAAACGTGGGACGATAAAATTATAATTACTATTGATTTTTCTTTGAAAATGTAATTGTGTTTTACTCTCTTTTTATAAATTTGATAGGTAGTATATATTAACAATGGTATTTAATTAAATTTTTTCGTTGGGTTTTCATAGTTTATATTATATTAAAAATAGAAATTATGTCGATAAATCGATAAATTATGTAAAATACAACATTTATTATTGACTTATTATTATTTTATTTTATTCAACATAAGAGTAAAATACATGATGATAGTCATTTCACACTCATTTCCATACTGAAAGAATAATAAATATGCATGTTGAGATTACCTATCCTCATTGTGATGTACCTACCTAATGTAAGTTAGATTTTCGATAAAATATTTAATACATAGCTAAATAATTAAACGTATTTAGAACTTATAAAATATAATCCTGTATTGAACAAAGCGAATATGTATATCTGATTAAATGTTAAGTACCACCTACCAAATTGATTTAAAATATTGACCATTATTGTTTGGAAACAATTCATGCATGTAGGTATTATACTTTTAAAGATTCTCGATCTTTATAATTTAGTTTTATCGTCTGAAATTTACAATCAGTTTAATTGATACGATTTTTTTATTTAATCTGAAGCGTTCGTTATTTCTGAAATAAATTCATGCAACAAAATATAGAGTGTTTTATTATTATCTGTGATCCATAAGTGTAATACTTTGTAAACGTTTATTTTTACTTGTGTAATGATTATAAAAAATCTCAGTTATATGTCAGCCTTAGTTTAACGGTTGTGATAAAATTTTTCATCACATTCGTAGTGCCACTTTTTGTGACAATAGCATTTTCAGTTTAATAGTATGCATTTGCTTATTTGTCAGTAAAAATAAAATGAATGTTTCGTCTGAATCGACATTGAGTCTCGACATTTTGGGATAATTGGTTATTATTATTACACTATGTAGTGCGATAATAAATGTTTGTTTTTCCAACCCATAGCTGTAGATAATATGCAACACACGACTATTCAAAAATATTGGTAGCTAATAATAATTAAGCTAAAATTAGTTAGCAGGATCAAATATATGGATGTAATCACTCTCATTGATACAAAGTCTATACTAATTCGTATCCTGTTTGCCTTCTGTTTACCGTATATGTTACAGAATACCCGACATCTGTTGAAACCTGAATAATTAAATTTAAGGGTGTTCGTTAGAACGCGGGCCGTAGGATCATGTTTTCGCCCAAAATCGCCCTTTGGGTTTTTTCCCAAATTATCTTTTTTACCCAAACACAAAAAATAGTGATTTGGTTTTCGCCCAAAGAAATATTATTCATAGTAAACGAAAAAACATTTTGGTTACCACTGTATTTTTTTTTTTTTTTATTGAAAATGTGTATATGTAAACCTATATAATATTTAATAAACATAAGTTTATAAGTTTAAAACATCTTAAAAAAAATAACATAATAATAAAAATTAAATTATTCATTGAAGTTATGGCAGATATAGATTAGTGTAAAACATACTAGTCAATGTAAATAATATATATAAAAACGATTTTAAATGGTATACAGTGTGATTCCTTTTAAAGGTAACACTAAATAATTCTGTCCAGTGACATCGGATTAATATACAGTTTTCGGGAGGGGATAGGGAATACATAAATACACATTTATTGATGATTTTTACATTTTTAGATCTTTCTGTGTGCACATGCACAATACAACTTGCATTTTTTTAAATAGCAACAGGTGTTTTGAATACCAAATTCGGAAAGACCGAATTTTTTTAAGTCAATTTGGTCCTTGCTGACACATCAGTCAGTTTTCGAGATGCTTTGCATGTCAGCTTTGCACTATTAAAAATAATAACTTTTTTTATATTTAAATACATTATATTTATTTGATATTGTGTATAAACTAAGTATATTATTATCTTTCAAATAGTTTTATCTTATAGCATGTTTGTCCTCTAAAGTTAATTATTAAGTAATAACTAATAACTAATAAATAGGTAATATAATTGTTCGTGTACCTACTTGGTAAAAAATTTAATAAACCACCTGTCTATGTAAAAATAAGAAAAACACTCATTTTTACTGAAAATTCAGTAAATATAAGTATGAATGAAATTGCATGCATTTTGTCTGTAGCCATTAGTAAAAACTGGATGTACCTAGTACTTAGTAAAATTGCATTTTCGTGAACACCCTTTAGGTTTAACTATAGTTTGAACATAGATATTATGTTTTTAGATATATTTTTTTTTTTTACAGAGTTTGCATAACGCTTTGCCATCACCATAGAAACGCAAATTAATTAAAAAAAAATTTAACATAATATATTAAAAATCAATCTATAATAAATTCGTAGTTCATTAAATTCCTAATAAAATGTAGCACTATAATATACTCACAAACATATCTAGTAAGTAGGTAGTAACATGCTACGTTTTTTTTTCCAATAAATTCTGGTTTTAACCAATTTTGGGTATTTACTGCAACATTTATATTATATAGTAGGTACCTATTATATTTGTAACTTATAAGTTATAACTGATGTGTAGTCCAGTCTTACTTAACAATTAATACTTAATCGTACCAACCTATGTTTCTAGTCAGTCATGGCTAGTTTTTGTAGGTAGGTACATAGATCAGTTTGAGATAATATTCATTTTTAGATTCTGAGTGAAGCGATGAATGTATTGATTTTACAATGATATGTGTTTTTCTTTTATTTTTTTTTTGTGTCTGTCAATCACCTTTTAGGACAGTAAAAGTGCTTGGATTTTCTTCAACAATATCTTTTCTGATAGGAAAGTGAATCTAGTTGGTATTTGAGGCGTCAAAAGTAAAAGTTTCCCAGAAGTTTTCAAAAGCGACGTGATAAACAAAAGAAAAATTAACGAAAAACAGGAAAATCGATTTTGGTTTTTGAAAAACAAATGACCGTAAGTACATGAAATTTTGACTGATTGTTTATATCAACATTTCCTATACACGATAAAATTTTGAAAATAATTTGACTCTTTTTGAACTGTTTACGGACATTGTCAGTTTTCAATTTTTTTAGTTTTTTTTCTACAAATATCAATACAATTTTATTTGTTCGTTAAAAAAGCTTGAAAATTTAATATAAGGCTCCTGATATATCGTTCTAATAGCAGTTGAAAAATATTAAAAATACATAGGCACAATTTTTTTTTATAAGCATTTAAGGTTCAAATTTTGACAAAATTTATCAAATTTATAATTTAATAATTATTTTGTAGTTAAAAATTTATAAAATGTTCAACTTTTATAGCTAAGGATTGAAAATTGAAAACAAGGTTCCACGTAAATAGGTTATATATAAATTACTTTATTCACAATAATATCATCAAATATACTTGGTAATATCATAGACTGACTGATCGTTTTCGTTCAGAATCGTTTTTCTTATACAATAATAACAATTTAAATATAATATAAAATACACTTGGCCGACCAACCGTCTCCGCTCAGAATCGTTTTTATATACAATGATATTTCATTGAATTCAAATTTAACGCCATCCGTTACAGTGACCCACTTGTAACCTACTGTACACCAATGAGTGATATCCAATTGCCCACCTTTTTAAACTTATTATTACAATACTATTCAAAGTGAAATTCATACATATTCTGTGTCGTAATATACTGAAAACATACAGACAGCTTAAATTAGGTACCTACTACCATTACCATCGGTTATGAATAATCAATGCTATTATCTACCATACTTACAGTCAAACATACATTTTGTTGATTGATTGTATTGCATTACCGATAAATGGTACAGCCGGCGTTATAGTAATGTAATTTTCCCGTTAACCTTTTAAAATATTTACATTAAACAATTTTACCACACAGTTAATATGTTTTTGGGCAGAATAGGAACAGATTATTTTTCTAACCGATTTTGCGTAACACTTCGTTTATTGTCATAGAAACGCAAATCTATAATTTTTAACTCATTAAATTCCGATCAAGATTTAACATATTATTATTACATATTTTTCCACTGCACTATATAATACCCAAAAACATATCTATGATTCATCAGTTTTCCTTACATAGGAAAAATATCTAGTATTTTCAATCCGCAGTACTAATATTTGATTTTGATTTTAAATCATATCAGGTACAATACTACAATATATGGTATGCATTATGATAATTAATTATTCATGATTCATACTATAGTGCAGCTAGTACAATAATTATTAGGAACAGGGGAAATGCGGTAAATGTATAATATATATTATGTACTTGAAACTAGTATGTATTTTAGGTAGATCGTAGATACCAAAGTAGTGTGTTAATTAAATGTTTTTCTTACTGTAAAAAAACTTTAAAACTCAATGTAAACTACGTATATTGTTGAAACATAATACTAATTTACATGATACCCAAATTTGTAACTTTGATAATGTATTATCTAATTTATAATTACCTATAGGTATGATATATGTTATAACAATATGGAGTTCCTTGGGCTATTTACTTTATATCACACAACGAGTAACAATATATTTTCCTACCTTTACATTTTGATTAGCATAAATCTAAATGATTATCATGATTCATGGCTGTAAATTTAATCATTTTGAGCATCGATTAGTTATATTCTGAATTAAAAAAAAAACGGATTCATATTACATTAGTATTTAAACGTTATCATATTACATAAATGATTATGCAACATTATTTTTTATAACATATTTGGTTTAAAAATTATTGCTTTTTAAAAAAATTTGATACCTGTATAGTATTTTATTTATTAAACTGAATAAAAATGTTCTCGGAACATTTTATAAAAAATATATTTTTAAATACATACTTCGATTACTCAAGACACATTTTTTTTCCAGAACACGAAATTAAAAAACACAATGGGAAACCCATTAAACAAAAAACCAAAATCAAACGCTGAAAAAATATATTTTGTTTAGATATGACAACAATTTGCTGAGGAAATGAGTGCGACATGTGAAAACGGATAACATCGAGTGCAGGTTGCGACTCGGTATAACGGACTATATATATAATACATTATATAGGTACATATAATGCAATTATGTCGTAACAAATCGGCGAGCACGTACGATAGAATCTGTGCCTGTACAATAACCCTCTGGAGAAAATCATTACAGTTCAATTTCAAATAGCCGGAAAACGTTAAACGGATCACTCCCCCCCTCCCCCCCGTCATCGCCCCCGGCCAGACGCGTGTGCAGCGATGGGATAAGTCAGTTCGGGTATCGCGCGTATGCGACGCATTTATCACATCGAGTTCCGCGTTGACGTTTAATTTCGTGACGAAAAAAGGGCAGACAAAAAACAACTACGCATCAGCACTGCTATGTATCGTATCCAGATGCGTATCAAAAGACACTGTAACGAAAACATAGCGACGCCGTTAAAAGGTTCCGTTTACAAGTCCCGCACCCTGAATACGCGCTCGTACTTATATTTATTGAAATTCATACAGGTAATGTGCAGGAACTCATATCATAATATCCGCACGGGCTACGTGTGCCGGCTTCGGATATTATTATCTTATCAGTACCTAACAACATGTGGTTTTTTTTTTTTAAAGGCAATGCACACGCACGAACGAAATGACTAACGGCAGAACAGGCACAGTCAGTTTGTCCGAGATTAATTTTCTAATTCGCATTGACTCGTACAATTTTTTTTTTTTAGTCAAGTCTTTCACACATGTCCGATATGTACATAGGTGCCATATAATACTATGTGTGTTTGAAGTGTGCATTTGACGTAAGATGTGGTCCGCGTGAAAAAAAAATACATAGAATACCATAAAAACATTGCCGCATTAAAAAGACACAATAAAACTATTGAATAATAATATACCGTATAAAAATATACGTTTGCTAACGGTCTGCAGCAGCTCAAGTCACGTGATTCGACAATTATAATTTCTTTGTGTACAAAAAAGGTTTGTACGATAACTGTTAAAATGAAAGGACGTATAAAATGAGCGTGTTTCTTCATCGATAGTTTTCGTATTGAAATCATCGTGTAGAGTTGGGTGGAAATATATGGCGGAGCATTGGAGAGTCGTCAAAGTGTTATGTTTTGAAACGTTTGGATTTTATTTGTACCTATTAGATTTTTGCTGATCTACAAAGCTGCAGTAGTCCATAATTCCAAATAGGTTTAAGGAAAGTTTAATGAATTATAAATAATTTAGTTTTTAGACAGTTTATGCGAGAATTCGGGGATTAAGAGTCAATATCTTTTGGTTCGAGTATAGTTATTCTATGTCGGTCGTTTATACAGCTTGAGTCACAACCACCTGCAGACTGCATGTAGGAATCAGGACGTATTATTAAATGTTAAAAAATAGCAAATACCTATAATTGTAATTGGTACATTAATATAATAATGTATATTATAATTATATCATTATAATACTTTTTTGTAGAAAATGTCACAATTTTTCTTTGTAGAAAATTCTTTAAACTAATTGCGATTTTGCGTAAAAATCTACTTTGATCCCGTATTTTACATAAACGTTGATTTTTATAACATTATCAAAGAAAATCAATTCCATTTGAAGTCTGAAAAAATTTATATAATCTTATAATTAAACAGAGATAAAATCAAATGACAAGTATGTAATGTATGATTTTGATTGTTACGCACGCCCTTGGGAGTTAATTAAATGGGTGTAAATAAACAAAAACTTCTAGTGAGTTTCGCTTTTGTGCTTTATACACACAAATGTATTTTAATGATTCACATCAGCATGTTTTTACATTTTAAACTAAATAATGTTATTTTTTAATAATGTCTATAATAATATTAGGTATACGAATTCTATAAATAGCTGTATTTACAACTAGTGAAATAATTTACCTTAATCCCACCTCTTATAATAATAATTCATCTTTTTCCCTAACTGATCATTTGAAATAGGAAAAGGTGATTTAACAGTTCACGAAAGTCTACAAGTTAACCTTTAAAAAGAATTTTTAAGTACTTGGTTAAAAAAAATATATAGGATTTAAAACACCTCAATTTACCGTTTTAACTTTTATTACCTACGTAGTACGTATTCTTGTGTATAATATTATAGATGTAATAAAACGAAAAAAAAAAAGGGATGATTTTAACTTTAAATCAGATTCAGAACATTTTAAGTTAAAAAATAGTCAAGTGTTTTTTAACAAAAATTATATTATGTTAACAGTATATCTTTATATATATATAATTCTACTGTACGTGTGTTGTGATTCAGTGGTGCGCAACCTGGGGGTCGCGAAATTTTATTAGGGGGTCGCCAGTAATCACCAAATGAAAAAGTTTTATACTATGTATATTGTATATTATTTTATAGTTTTATGCAAAGTAAAATTATTTTGTACCGTTGATGGCTGTGTCAATCGTAATATTATGACATTATGTCATATCTTAATGTTGCGATACAAGTTCTATTGAACCACGCAGTATATGGGTTATTTTTAAATTGAATTTAATCAGTAATTTTATTTAATCTTACGGTTATTATGAAATTGTCCGACAGTCATGTACGAGCCGTTGAGTTGATCGTATTAATGCTTATAATTTTATATAGCTTGTGATAATTATTTGTATTTTGTATTATTTTAAACTAACATTTTTAATATTTTAATATTTTATAATATATAAACTAAAACGATATGGATAAATTTTTAATTAAACGACCGATGAATAGTGATGATGAAAGTGCTATAGAAATTAAAGTTCATATAAGGTATCGGAAATGTCGTCAGATGTAAAAACCAGTCGAAAAGTTAATAAAAAAGACCGTAAATACCAAGACAGTTACATCGAGTTTGGATTCACTTTCGATGTTGAAAAAGGTGAGCCAAAATGTGTTATTTGTTTAGAAAGATTAGCTTCAGAAAGTATGATATACTATATATAAAGTAAATTTAAATTACACACTTACATAATGTTGGTAGGAAGGGGGGGTCGTATTAAAAATAAATTATTTTGGGGGGTCGTGGATCAAAAAAGGTTGCGCTCCACTGTTGTGATTTAACTCCTCTTAAACAGTTGGACCGATTTGAATGAATTTTTTTGTATGCGTTTGGGTGACGCCCCGGATGGTTTAGATTCACAAATCAGCCCCCTAGGTCCAACCAGGGGATGTGCTCAAACGGGGATTTAGAGATTTATGGTGGAAATTTTTCTTTATAAATTGTTGCCATGGGTTTTAAAGCTATTATAATAATAATTATTGGTTGCCATGAAATCAGTGTACCTATTTATTCAATGCATTTCATTTTTTTGTACTCTGTGTTTTGATATTATATGTATCGCTATTACGTAGATATTGAGCGTATTATACTCATATATAAGTTACGTACATAAATCAATGCCACGTCTTCGTGGACAAGGAGAAAATATTGGTCGGTTAGGTCGGCATTCACTTGGTATAACTTTGATACTTTAGAATTAAATTATAAAGTTACGTACAAACAGCACGGGATCCACAATTTACCGCAGGTAGATTGCCTACCTAGTGATGTGAGTCTCGTAAATTTACCACGTAAAATTTTACCAATAAAGTAAATTTACAATTTACATTTTTTTTACTGTTCAAACAGTTGAGTGACAATTTTATTTGTATGTTTTTGTATTTTTTATCAAGATATTAGGATAATAATACAAAACAGGATTTTTATAAAATTATAATGACAGATAATATTGTATTTTAAATATTTTTTTTTGAAATAGGTGAAAATTATTTTTATTTTATATTTTACTATTAAGAATTATTATTTGTCATTTTTAATAAAGGGATTAAATACTAATGCTTTATTTTATATTTATCTTGCTTTCTTAACATAATATTGTGAACAAATTCAACAGGTACACTGTGAATTTTAATAAAAATGTACCTATTTTACCAAATTTACTCGGTAAATTACCAACAATTTTTTTTTACGTAAAATTCACATCTCTATGCTTACCTGATAATATACTGCTGTGAATACACCGAATATTAATTAATAACGAATTGAACAAAGTTTGAGTCATATAGAGTTGGTAAATTTGACGGGAAACGAAGTGCACGGGATCAGCTAGTATTATAATATAATATAGTCTATCATGGTTGTAGTAAGGTACCTAGTACCTACCATGGTTCTGTGGAGTATTATTTTACGATTATTTATTGGGATGGCCGACTAGAAACCGAGACCAAAGTCTGAGCACGCTTGATTTTTTTATTCTTAGGTTAAATTTATTTAAATAAAGATGGAAACTAAGACGTTTTAATAATTTGTATTTGAATATACGCTATATTTATATTTAAGTTAAAGGCAGATGAAAGCCTAATGATATAAAAACTTTTACTTATAACTTATAAAAGAAACTCATAAATAATAATCAGTGACGTCAGAAAATACGTACCTAATTACATTAAACACATTATAATATATTTTATATGATATTAATAATATAATAATGACATATCGTTTTGATAATGTCACAATGATCATACTTGTATCATTATCAGTGTCCTTTTAGATTTACGGTTTTACCAATTATTGGAGTACGGAAATGCCGTAATAATATTAATTGAAAATTTGTGTTTATCAAACAGTAGGTACCTACCCACGTGTATAATACAATACGTATTGAAAGGAAAGAAAAGTAAAACATATATGAATCAGATGAAATATAAAAAAGAAGCATGCTGGGTTTATAACTTGTCCAAAAAGAATCGAAAAAATATAAAATTCCAGCCAAGTTTGGTATTACATAATGATACTTATATACACATAACTAGGGATGGCAAAAAATATCGATATATCGATATATCGATATTTTTTGCCATCCCTACACATGACACATATAGGTACTATACTTATATTAAATTAAATATATGAACGTTATTTATAGGTATCTATTACATATTGTACCGGGTTGTCCATTTTGGAGGATGTCAGCGCAATATTGGTTTTCTCTCTCAGACCCACGCGCAACATAAATAAAACGCTTTCCCTTGAAATCGTTGATTATGAATTTTGCGTTATCTTGGAGTTACTAATCACCTGTTACAAAAATTACAGATGATAATAAATCTGAGGGTTAGGTAAGGGTATTGTCTGTGTTGAACGTGGACCAGAGAGAGAAAACAAACAGTGCACTGACGACGTCCTAACGTATGAGTGTATGACACTAATTATTTCAAAAACTATTAACTTTTTAAAAAATATTTTTTTTACATAATTTTTAGTCGTTAAAAGAAATTAATTTTTATAATTTTTTCTAAACTTGTCGTTTTTTAAATTTGTGACTAAATTTTCAATTCCTTATTCAAAAGCAGACTATTTTTTTAAGTACTTCGATGTATAATAATCAATTTCTGGATTAGAAGTTTAAAAGTTAAAACATATAAGTATTTCATGTTTCATGAGCGGAGTGGAGTGGTACAGAGGTACCCGGCCAAATGTTGGTCCACTACTCTCCGCATATCTTTAAATACTTATAAGTTATAACTAATGAACTACTTGTTCAAATACTTCGAATAATATCCTGCTTAAGAATATGAAATAAAAGACATGTTTTGTCATATATCATTAAAGAATGTGACACACGTAAAAATGTATAATAATAATAATATAGTAAAAAGCATATTATTTTCGTGTTTAATTTAGTTAAATTAAATGTTGTTTAGTAACAACTTAATATTATGTAAAAAAATGTTAGGGTTTTCTGAAATAATGAGTGTCTTACGAATCACGTTAAATGAATCATTCCGTATATGATATTCCGACAGCAAAATCTCCATCGGTCAATACTACAAATTGTCAATTTGTAATAGATTACAAGTAAAAAATATAATTACACGAAGCTGGTGCCCTTAACGTGGGAGACAGACAAATGGTAATACTTGTCCGGTGTGACAAACGGTAAAAGGTGAATAAAATAAATCTATGCTTGGTCGTTATATTTTGTACAACTCTTTTAGTTATACAGGGTGATTCACTAAGCATACTGATTTCTTTTTTTCTTTTTTTCAATAATGCAATTATTGAAAATTTAATTTTAAGAATTTTTAAGTATACTTAAAGACCATATTTTAAAATTCTTAAGATTTTTTGTACTACTCAAGAAGTGTTCTGTGGAGATACAAACTTCTGTTTTTCAAAAAAGAATTCCCCTTACCTACTGTAAATTATTTGGCAGATACTTTTTTAAAAATGTTGATATGTCAAAGTCAAAATTCGAACGCGTAGTTTTAGAGTAATTTAATTTTGCGTACTAAAGATAATTGGCCCATATTAATGGGTGCTATTTTGATTTAAGATTTGTAGTAATTTTTATTAATCTTTCAACATTTAAAATTTTTTTAAATGTTCCAAGTATAATATATATTTACTAGATCCAATAGTACATTTATTTTATATTTTTGTAAAAAAAAAAATTAAGAA
Source organism: Sitobion miscanthi (assembly GCA_008086715.1). Taxonomy (NCBI): domain Eukaryota; kingdom Metazoa; phylum Arthropoda; class Insecta; order Hemiptera; family Aphididae; genus Sitobion; species Sitobion miscanthi. Next base: position 7,758,961 of record CM017800.1, on the reverse strand, counting down.
CAATTATCCTTAGCATAAAAATTTTAATAACTGAAAAATGTACTCATTTGAATATTGAATTAAGTACATTTAAAATATTTAAAAGAAAATTACTCACTAAATAATTTACAGTAAATAATCGGAGTTCTTATTTGAAAAAAAACAGCAGATTGTATCACCCCTGGACACTCTTTGAGTAGCACAAAAAATGTTAAGAATTTGAAAATATCGTCCTTAAGTTTATTTTAAAATTTGAATAAGTTCATAATATTAAAGTATAAAATGAGGGTGAGCACTGCGCATGAAGAAATTTGAGTAACCTTATGTGAGCTAAGTAAGGTTTGGCATGACAACTACACAAAATCCAGAGGCTATTTTAGAATTTAGATTAAATATGAAAGGCCTATCGATCGAAGATTCATCAGGAAAATTAGATTTATTATGTACAACCAAGGCGTTTTTTTTTTTTGAACGATGTGACAATTATTCGTAAACTAATTAACGGTAAAATAGACTGTGGGGAGTTTTTTGAGCTACATAAATTTAGAGTTTTTAATATAATAACGAGATGAAACATCCCTTGTGCCAATGAAAAAAAAATAATTACACTGCAATAGTAGCCATTTATGTCTGTTCCTCTAATAAAATTATAGATCATGCAACACTCGGCAACCATTGAGATAAAAAAAAAAAAAACAGTGGTCCAAAAACTATATTATTTACAATATGATAATATAGTTTTCGGACCACTGTTGAATATTTATGGAAATTATTTGTCAATTTAGCTTCAATGTTTTGCTGTAATACTTCATGGCGTGATGGTTGATTTGTTGCCTGTCATGCATATGATGATAAATAATAATGTACACTTATATATATATAATTAACCCTTCGGAGTGTTAATAAATAAATTAATAAATATATATTTCTTTATAGGTCTGTGGAGGAGAGGGTGCCTGGATGGGCGTATCTGTGATAAATAAAATTATCGCAATAACGAGAGAGGTTCACAGACCAGGTGCTATAACGCGCATGTCTTAACGTATAACACTATTTTGAACGTTACAGGTTCAATGTTATAGTTGTATATAGATCGTATTGTATAATTCAATTTGTTAACTGCAACAGGTTTTTGGAGTTTTTGTTTGAAAAAAATTTATATTTCTCAGTTACACCTACGCGTACATACATACAAACCGACATCCTATAGTCTATACTATATTAATATCCCAACTATAGCATTTGTTCGGTTTTTATCGCTCAAGATTTTTACTCGTTTTGGTGGACTTTCACCGGAATTCGGTAGTTTATTTTCAAAAATAAATAATGGCACTGCGTTATGTCTTTGAACACTAAAGGTGCCATTTACCAGGAATCTTGCCGTATACGGACGGTAGGACTTAACTTGAAAAGCACATTGAATCACATAAAGAGTATGGCTTATTGACCCGGAACAATTATTATGTAATAATATGCAATGACTCTTAAATAGTTTGTGATCTTTTGCGACTGCGACAAAAAAATAATCTTTCAAAGTGGCAAAGTGGCAAGCTAGGGACGCCGATAAGGTAAGAAACAAGAATGTTGATTTTAATTATGTGTAATATGTAAATACTTATATAATAAATGAATAATTCTATGTAATTGATAAACAATCGATTTTTGTATCCTGAATTTTATGTTATTTTGTTTAATTTCGATTTTATTTAAATAACAATACGCATAGGTTCATTTCATTGTGTGGTGCTTGTATTTACGTTATACTCTGCATATTATAATAACATAATATATTGTAAAGAATATAAGGGTATTCATTGTGTAGCTGGCATAACATATTAAAATAACATTTAATGTTTATTCATGTTTATAATTTAAAATGTCTGCGGTAACAGAATGTTGGTACTTGGTGCTTCAAAGCAGTTTTTATTCAACTTTGAGATACAAACACGTAATTTGTTGCTACTATTTTTTTTTGTTGTTTTATAAACTACATTGCTTAATTATTGTTGATAGTTAGAATTTATATGTTGTTACATTGGTTGTACGCCATAATAATAATGTACCAAATAAAATACATATTATTGTATTTTTGATTATCTGAGGCTTCCGTCAGTATTGAAGAAGACATGAAGAGCTCACTACCTATATTTTTATTTTAAATTTTCGGTTTATATCATGACGTATAGAATAATATATAAATAATGATGGTTATTTTTTTCACCTTGAAGTAGGCATATTATATAGGAGTTAACACTCAACAGTAAATATATTATACATGTTTATTTGTACGGTTATAGTTTTTTATATTTTGTTTTTGTGTTTTTTATGTTCAGTACAATACAATTTTTAAATATTAAAGAAATAACCATTCGTATTACTATTATATAACACAGGGGGACGGAGTCGCCGAGCCGACCAAGGACGCAGCCGACCCGGGTTCGATCCTCGGTCACGTGCGGCATTTTTCTTCGGACAAGTCACGGTGTCCGGAGAACAAGTGCCGACATCCCCCACCCGGGTATGGCAGATACCTACGGGTGCCCAAATCAAAAATTCTGCCAAAACTAACACACACGTGTTCCTCCCCCTACCGATATAAGAACCTACAAAACAAAAATAGCAAATGGCCTTAGTTGCCGCCGGGCTAAAGATCAAAAAAAAAAAAAAAAAAATATAGTACAGAAACAATTTTAGCATAATTAAATTCAAATACATATATTTTAATAGTTTAAAAATAATTATTCGGGTTTGATGTCTAATTGATTAATGTGATTTATTGAATAATTTGGATCAAAAAAAAAGGTCGACAACGAAACATATTAGTATAATACCACAATTTACATGTTTTATTTAATAAGAATCGTAATAAATTATAAGATATAAGGACATACTCCTGTTTTTCTATTATATTGATCAATTATATCAAATATTATCCAAGATATTTTAGGATAAAACTTGCGAACAATTAAACTTCATCGATTGCGAGGATTTAAAATCTTGCAAAACATATTATTAGACAATAATATTTGTTAAATAATGGTAATATAATTGATTATGTATATACATAAAAATATGAGAACACTCATCAATATATATTTTACTAAGATGAGATACAAATCATAATGCAATATAATAGGCACCTAGTGAAAAAATTGAAGTCAAAATGTATAGGTAATACTGGACTACCATTTACTATTTTTAAACAATGAACCAATTCTGCGTATGCTATTATCGCGTGTTTTTCATAATAAGTAAATTTATAAGTTTTGATTTACATTTATTTGAAGTTATTCAGTCTTGTGTGTACAATTATTCATGGTGAATAATTTATTTATTTTAGCTTTTTTGTATAGAATAATGAAACTAACAAAGTATTTTACAAGATAAACTCTTTATTTGTAAATTACATGTATTTGTTAAAATATAATATTTAGTTTTTAAATAATAATATACACGTTGTTACAATATGTAATCCGTCTAGGACCAATCATTACTTTAAGGATCACATATAAAGTACGATTTTCTCGATACTGTATAGGTTATTAGACACACGTACCTACAACGATGCAACCAACAGCATAATTTCAAATGTTAAATTTTTATTTTACTTAAATGTATAGTTATAATATAATTTGATTTATGTTGATTTCAAACTCTTAAATTAGTATCCAAACGCAGTTCATCGTATACATTTGAAATGTAATTTACAATAATAAGTTGTTGACACATTTAAAATATGATTTATATTGTATAAAAATTGTAAAAATATATTGTTTGAAATGTGTGGATACTATTGAAGACACTCAGTGTTGGAAACACCTAAGGTTTTATCATGTTCTTTTGTTTTACTTTGAAACAATTACGATTGCATCTTGTAAACAGAGTAAAAATGGCCAACCGCCATTGCGATAACTTAACGACTTATTTAACGGAATTGTATTGTTTGCGTCAATTATCACTGGTCGTATCAGTCACTCCTTTGTTTTACTATTTACAATTGTTATTGACTATCAAGATTCAAGATATTTCAATAATAGTTTCAGTTATCTGACATCTGTAGTCAAAGTGATCATAACTAAAACCGTTATCTATAAATTTCAAATGAATATTATCTTGGGAAAATGGGAATATCAACTAATGCGTTGTAGAGAATTTAGTCCATAATGCTTTAATAAAATCATATACGTAGACCAGTGGTTCTCAAACTGTGGTACGCGGAAGGCCTTGTGGTGGTAGAACGGAGAATTAATAAACTATAAATTATATTACATACCAAATACAAAGAGACCCAGAGGTCCAGTCGGCCCGGACAAATACGGGTAGATGGAATAAGGAAGACCTAAAGATATCGAAAATAAGGAACACAGAGGAATAGGCAAAGGAGTGGAGACTGTATCTAATTGTTGCGGAAATGCGCCTAAGAGGCCTGTAAAAAGCCAAAGAAGAAGAAGAAGAAATAATATTGAATTGTTATTAATGTTTTATGTTTGTAACTGATATAATGTTATTTTATTTTTTGTGTTGATAGGTACTAAATATACTGTTAGGTTAGGTATGCGTTTAAAATTATACCTACTTTATTATTTTTATACAATTAATGTATTTTAATTTTTAATAGTTTTTTTATTCATTTATAGTCATCATAGTGCTTCATGACTGGTCTGTAATACAGATGAGTGGTACGCGAAAAATAATTTCTGAGAACTTCTGACAAATATAAATAAATAAAAATGTAATGAGTAAGTTGATTTTTTTTTTTATTATTAAGATCGAGATTTATCAAGTATTTATTTTGAAAATCAAACTATTATTTTATTTTTATGAATAGTTTACAAAGTACTGACTATTCCTTTAAATACATTTAAGTATTTAATATTATGCCCTGCTGAACATTTCTATCAATTTTTTGTTAGGCCATATTATATTAAAGGTAGTTTTTTGGTTTTTATTTACGAAGTTAAATTAATTACATGGTTGATAAGTTAATCGTACTACGTTTTCTTGCAATTCTGACTATGATTAGAAAAAAAAATTTAATTCTACTTTGATTAAATTTGAATTATAATATAACTTACGATTAATTTAATTTCATGAATTATAGTGATATTTTATAAAATAATTTAATATGATTATCATTACAATAAAATAATAAACACTTATTTTTTTAGATAAACGAAAAATACGAGTAATAAATAGTATCTTAGGTTTAATTAGAAATATGAAAATAAAATATTGTTTGTTTTGAAAACATAAAATGCATAATACAATATTTACCCCATTATTAATCAAACATTAATTAATTTATTTTATAGCGAAATGGGTCGTGGCTACTAGTACAGATAACTTGCATCATATATTAAAGATATTCAGTAAACAAATAAGTATGTTAATATAACATTTATGTAGCTCGGTTCCCTCAGCGGTTAAACTTTGTTACACTTAAAATTTAAAATAAAAACATTTTTGATATATTAATAAGCAATATTTCAGGCAAAAAGTAATCAACTAATCTCTCGAGATATTATATTGTAATATTTAGGGTACACGAACATTGGAAAATAGTGTGTATGGAATACACAAGGTAAGAATAAGGAAACTTTTCAAAAAGTTTTAACCTTTTTTTTATTTCGTTGTGTTCCCCGAATTGTACCTATTTTCAAAAATAAATATCAAATGTATTGAAAACTAAATATATATTGCAGACATTAAAATAACACAACTAATGATATAACTTTTATAAAAACTATTTCTATGACTATGTGTTTAGTCAAGAGGCTCCTACGGTTTTAGTGGTCGGCCTCATTGACTACATCAACGAAATTCAACAGTTTAAAAGAAACCAGGACCAATGTGATGTTAGGATTGTCAGACTATGACCTCATCAACTATACTCTGAGATATATAACGTGCACGTATGGCAAGGCACATACAATAATTTATTGATGAAATATAAAAGAAATAATAATAATATAAGCAATCGCTAGTGATTCGGTACCGGCGCCTCAGTACCAATCAATAGGAATACAAGGTATAAATAATAACATAATAATAATCAACAACCGATTATGATAAATAATAATACAACACAAGATATTATGACAATAATTACGCGCGTCTCCTGCGACCGCTGGTGATCACTTGGCGGTTGCCAAATCTGAATTGATAACAGGTACGGCGACAATATGACCACTGACGGTTGAATCCACACGTAGCACTCGTCACTGGGTGCGGCGGCTAAGATGACGTATAACAGAGACTACAGATGTGGGTTCGGTTTAATCAGAACCGAACGCACGCGTATTACCGGCGATTCACAGCTGCTTGCCAAACAGCGGCCGTATAACAATATCAACACAGGTCGCACGAACAACACGTGAATATAATCTATGTCGGACGACCGGGCACCGTATCGAAGACAATAATACGATTAACGAAGCGGCGAAACACAGCCTATGGAGGTTACGGCAACGGATATTTTATAATACTATTATTACGGCGCTAATATGGCGGCACGCGTCGCGTGAACGGTAAATCAAGTCGCGATCACAAAAGCACAGGTAACGCTTAACCGTAAGCCGGCCAGCGCAACGACACAACGACGGACCGTACGTTGACAAAGGTCGTTGGGTAACTAACTAGGTCAACGTTTCACGGAGTCTACGGCGGACGTGCGTTATCACTTATCGGTGACAGTATGCTAGACGGGAGGGGGGACGGCACGACCGGTTCATAGGCGCATTGGCTATGCATCGACTGCGGCGCTCGAACATCCTCCCCCAATGAAAAGCCCTGGTTTTCATGAGACGTGGCGGGCGCTGGAACATTGAAGATTGAGAACGAGCAACGGTCGCGGAGCCTGACATTGGTACGGAAAAAAAATAATAAGATAATAATACAATAGCTCAAAATATTGAAATTATAAATACAAGTGATGAAATCATAAATAACACATGAGTAATAACATAAATAAAATTCAAAGTTTAACAATTAACCTGGTTTGTCAGGGTGTGCCCTGAGTATAATTGATGTGGTCAACCTGACAATCCAGAATGGTTGGTGAGCAGCAGGCAGACACTAATGAATAGAATAACTCAATTACCCTGACACAGCAAGCACAGATAAACAACATGGGACACTAAATTACTCACATTCAAAAAAAAAAAAAAAAAAAAAAAGGCAACTACTCTGTGGGCAGCAGCACCAATTTTACAACTGGTCTGGTAAGCTCACCCTGGGCCGTCAATACTCTAGCTACACGCACAACGCCATCAGCTCCAGGCATGACACTCAAGACCCGACCTAGACGCCACGCTGTAGGAGGACTCTGGTTGTCTTTAATCACGACCATGTCTCCGTCTTTGAGGTTAGGAACATTGTTTGTCCATTTTGTTCGTGCCTGTAATGAACACAGGTATTCACAGGACCATCGACGCCAAAACGACTGATGAAACTGATGAAGTAACTTCCAACGATTGACAATTTTCCGGCTGTCCTCGGGTATATGACGTTCAGGAACAGCGAGCAGAGGTTGTCCAATTAAAAAGTGCCCCGGAGACAAGTAGTCGAGATCAAGAGGCGACGATGACATCGGAGTGAGTGGCCGCGAGTTTAAGATCGCTTCGATGCGGCATAAAATGGTAGACAGTTCCTCGAGTGACGGGTTATGACTACCCATGACACGGGTTAGCAAAGTCTTGAACGAGCGTACTGCAGCTTCCCACAATCCACCGAAGTGCGGAGCACTTGGTGGGTTGAAAATCCACGTACACGAAGAGTGGGAAGACAGTCTGTGATGATTTTCAGGATGGTTCACTAATTGACGCAATTGTTTTGACGCTCCAACAAAATTGGTCCCGCAATCTGAGAATATTTCGTGCGGAAGACCACGTCGCGCAACGAAACGATCGAGTGCGGCCAAGAACGCATCAGTAGTCGAGTCCAATACTATTTCTAAATGCACCGCCTTCACGGCCATGCATACGAATACAGCGACATACACTTTATATTGTCTTGCCTTCCGCAAGCGGCATTCGCGCATTGGCAAGGGACCAGCGTAGTCAATCCCAACACGGGAGAACGGTCGGCAAGCTTGAACACGTACCGCGGGCAAATCAGCCATGAGAGGAGTTTGAGTTTGAGCAATTGCTCTGACACATATGGTACATGAACCAATGACTTTCCTGATCACGCACCGCACAGACGCAATCCAAAATTGACGAGCGATTAAGGCTGTTATAACTCTAGGTCCCGAATGGCACGTCACAAGGTGCCAATGCCGGACAATAAGTAATGAAAGATAAGATGTCTTCGACAGTAATATTGGCTGCCTTTGAGCTTCTGTTAAATCAGCATGTGCCAAACGACCACCGACACGAATCAAGCCACAAGGATCAATGAATGGGCGGAGCACTGCAAACGTTCGAGGTGGCGCTTGATCATGCTGCAAATTGTGTAGCAATTTCCCCAGTGTCTGTAATTGAGACGCTTTGACAAGAACTGTTAGGGAATCAGTCAATTCCGATTGACATAGACAGGCATTGGAGTAAGTCTTACCTTGACATAATCCGATAAAACGACGCATCCATGTGACGACTCTGAGCATGTTGGTGTATGAAGAAAAACGTGAGAACCATTCGCCATCGGTGTCGAGTTGCACAGCTAAGGAAACGCCTTTTGTTTCAGGCAGTTCTTCTAAGGACATTATACAAGGCGAAAGGTCCCAGGTATCTTCAGAATGACGTAAGAATTTAGGCCCATACCAATACAGGGGGAACTGCATAAGGGCTGAGGGCTGCATTCCGCGCGAAGCACAATCAGCCGGGTTATCGTCAGTTCGTACATATCCCCATTTGCACGATGGTAACAGTTGATGCACCTGGTGCACTCGATTAGAGACAAATATTTTGAACAAAGAGTGTGGATTGATCAACCAAGACAAAACTATTTGTGAGTCAGACCAGGCAACAACATTAGTGATAACGAGTTGATGTTCAAGTGTCGCTTTGACGCGAGCCATCCATCGCGCCAATAGAACAGAAGCAGACAATTCAAGTCGAGGTACAGTGATCTTCTTCATGGGCGCCATTTTTGTCTTGGACCCTAGAAGGGAAATGGAGACCGATCCATCTGGCTGAATCAAACGAAGATAGACGATTGCTGCGTAGCCTTGCTCTGAAGCATCACAAAAGCCGCAGAGCTGGACATGGGAACCATTTTTTGTAGCCAGAAAACGCGGAATCTTGACTTTAGTCAATGTATGGAGATCTTGGACAAAGATTTTCCAATCCTCAGTCAAGTCGGACGGAAGTGGCGCATCCCAAGCTAATCCTGCCTTCCAGATTTTCTGCAATATATGCTTGGCATAGAAAACTACTGGAGCAATAAGGCCAATTGGATCAAATATTCTGGCAATGGTTGACAGAACGGCGCGTTTGGTAATGACATCACACGAAGAAGAGACTTCAAAACCAAAGGTATCTTCGGAAGAGTCCCAATTTAAACCGAGAACCTTGACCAATCCTGCCTCAGGGCCGTCGATCTGTAAAATCGTTTGGACACGATCATCTTGTGGAATAGTAGCCAGAATCTGAGGGTCATTACTAGACCATTTTTTCAGCTCAAAACCAGCGGTACTCAGAACAGATTTCAAGTCAGATTTCAATGTCAACAGTTGGCTTGTGCTGTCGGCGCCAACACAAATATCGTCAACGTAAGTTTGGTGGGTTAAGGCCTGTTTGACACCAGGAAACTCTGCACAACAATTGTCGGCAAGGTCCTTCAGAACTCGCAACGCTAGGTAAGGAGCACAGTTCACTCCGTAAGTAACCGTGTTCAGTTGGTACTCCTTAAGTTCGTCCAACGGTGACGCACGCCATAAGATGTGTTGGTATTTCCGATATTGTGGAAGTACCAGTATTTGTCGATACATTTTACACACATCTGCTGTGAAGGTGAATTGATGTATACGAAATCGAAGCATGATATCAACAATATCCTGCTGAAGCTTTGGACCAGTTAAAAGACACTGATTCAAGGAACGGTTGGATGAAGTAGTGGCCGAAGCATCAAATACCACTCGAATTTTGCTGGTTGCAACATCACCTTTAAAGACAGGATGGTGAGGTATGAAGTAATCACCAGGACTAGAAGCGATAGACATATGCCCTAGTGATTCATAATCACTCATAAAAGCTGTGTATGCTTGATTCAAAGCTGGATTAGCTTGGAGTTTCCGCTCTAGGTTTTGGAATCGACGCAAAGCCATTTGTCGAGATCCTAGAAAACGTTCTTCCTTGCCGGGTTCTATGAAGGGCAATGGAACCACGAATCGACCACTATCATCGCGCACACGTTCGGTTAAGTAGATAGTTTCACACTTGCCTTCATCAGTGAACATCACTGGAGCAGGGTCAGGTTCTTCGACACGCCAGAAACGCTCAACTAGATTCTCGAGTGATACCGTGAGTGAAACAACATTTGAACAGATTCGATCGGGCTCGTGATCAGGGACAGGGCCGATCAGAATCCACCCGAATAAAGAGCCGAATGCAGTGGGCAACGAATTGTCTATGACCACGCGTTTTCCGTCTAATATCTGGGAAAACACGTCGGCTCCCAACAACAATTCAACAGGTGCCGGAAGATCAAAGCTAGGATCAGCTAGAGCCAAATGCGAAAATTGGTGTTTACAGTGCTTGGGCAGATGACGAGACGGCATGTGAGTAGTTATCGTGGGCAGGACCCAAGCTGTCACCTGGATTTTTGTATTATCATCATACCGCGGTGCGATGGTACATTTTACCACACCGTTCAATTTAGGGACTTGAACACCGGAAAGACCCGTTATAGGTGCTGTCCATTTGGACCGTTTTAATCCCAGGCGATCCGCGCACGCCAAGGTCATGACACTGACCTGTGAAGCCGAATCGATCAATGCGCGGACTGGTTGAACACGACCGCAGTAATCACGGACGTGTATGAGAGCGGTCCCAAGTAAAACAGTTGGCCGATCAAGTGACCCAATGTGGACGGCTGGAGGATGATCGGTGGAAGATGACGGCTTTCGTGACGCGTCAAAATCGCGATGAAGAAGAACATGATGATAACCCTTACACTTGGAACATGTCTTCGCTAAACAGCGAGTCGACCAATGAGTAGAATTCAAGCATCGGAAACAGATTTTACGGTCCTTCGCCGCTTGATATCTATCATCCATAGACATGTCAGAAAAGGTTACACACTTAACTGTAGAATGTTCGCCAGAGCAAAAAAGACATTTGGAGGTAGATGCGACCGGGGCGTGTGAAGACAACAAGGCAACTTTAGACTTTTTATTTTCAAGTCGATGAATTGGTTTGGTCTTATCCTGAGGTTGGTTGTAACTTCGCGCGTTACTCGATTGTGTGACAGTTTCTAAGACTGCAACACGTGACTTGACGTAGGTGACCAAGTCCGAAACTAGTGGAAATTCACATGAATTAGCAGCCTCAAAACCTTTGCGCGTTGACAACGATAGGCCACGAACAGACAAGGCGAAGAGGATGAACTCCCCCAAATCAGGAATATTCAACGATTTTAACATGGCAACTTGATCGGAAAACAGGATCAGAAATTGCTTCAGTCCATCCAATGATTCCTGAGACTGAGACTGGACTGAAATAAGTTTGTCCACAATAAGTGACGCTAATTGTCTAGGTTTATCATACCTTTCAAATAATGTGGACCAAGCTAGGTTATAAGTATTCTCCGTAACAGCAATATTCTTAATAGTATAAAGAGCATCGCCCTTAAGACAACCAAGGAGATAATAAAACCGATCAATATTTGGCAGATTAGGAATGTGACCCACTCTTGCAAGAAACCTATCGCGGAAAACAGGCCATTCGATCAAATCACCACTGAAAGAGGGTAATGGTATTTCTGGTAGACGGGATACTGAGGTGCTACCAGACACATGATGTATGGACCCATTGGCACTACCGTCCAATGACACTGTTTCATTTTTAGGTGTGTGTTGTTCAACTACAGTTACAACACTAATGTACAGAGAACGAATCTCGGTTTCTAAATGTGTAGAAAACTCGGATGTAAGGTCCAAATCCAATAATGCATCCAAAACAGCTTGATTATGTGACATAAAAGATGTCCATAACGAATCCAGATCACCAGCAGCAATTAAGAAATTAGGTAACAGCTCTAAATTATCATTGACACGAGCCGCTGTCTTAGCTAATGCTTTAATTCGGTTAATAGTACCTTCACGGTTAAGCACTGAAATAGTCTTAGCCCTAACTGCTAGTCTTTGCTCACGAGCAGCCTTTTCTTCGCTTGTCTCTACCATATTAATTCAATATATATAAATTAAAAAATATTTAAATATAAAACTCACTTTACAATAATGTAACACCAATAAGCAATAAGGTGTTATATAATGTGCATAAACAATAGTACCTATACATCGTAAATATGTGAGCTGAGAAAGGAAGCAATCCCAATTGGTGCGTACTACAACACAGACTAATTACCCAGAAAAATGCGTAACTAACAACCCAAATTTATTCACTAGTGTCATTCGCTGATGTGACTATACTATTAAATCAACCACGCTCTGCTACCAAATGTTTAGTCAAGAGGCTCCTACGGTTTTAGTGGTCGGCCTCATTGACTACATCAACGAAATTCAACAGTTTAAAAGAAACCAGGACCAATGTGATGTTAGGATTGTCAGACTATGACCTCATCAACTATACTCTGAGATATATAACGTGCACGTATGGCAAGGCACATACAATAATTTATTGATGAAATATAAAAGAAATAATAATAATATAAGCAATCGCTAGTGATTCGGTACCGGCGCCTCAGTACCAATCAATAGGAATACAAGGTATAAATAATAACATAATAATAATCAACAACCGATTATGATAAATAATAATACAACACAAGATATTATGACAATAATTACGCGCGTCTCCTGCGACCGCTGGTGATCACTTGGCGGTTGCCAAATCTGAATTGATAACAGGTACGGCGACAATATGACCACTGACGGTTGAATCCACACGTAGCACTCGTCACTGGGTGCGGCGGCTAAGATGACGTATAACAGAGACTACAGATGTGGGTTCGGTTTAATCAGAACCGAACGCACGCGTATTACCGGCGATTCACAGCTGCTTGCCAAACAGCGGCCGTATAACAATATCAACACAGGTCGCACGAACAACACGTGAATATAATCTATGTCGGACGACCGGGCACCGTATCGAAGACAATAATACGATTAACGAAGCGGCGAAACACAGCCTATGGAGGTTACGGCAACGGATATTTTATAATACTATTATTACGGCGCTAATATGGCGGCACGCGTCGCGTGAACGGTAAATCAAGTCGCGATCACAAAAGCACAGGTAACGCTTAACCGTAAGCCGGCCAGCGCAACGACACAACGACGGACCGTACGTTGACAAAGGTCGTTGGGTAACTAACTAGGTCAACGTTTCACGGAGTCTACGGCGGACGTGCGTTATCACTTATCGGTGACAGTATGCTAGACGGGAGGGGGGACGGCACGACCGGTTCATAGGCGCATTGGCTATGCATCGACTGCGGCGCTCGAACACTATGAGTATTATAATCCTACAGTATTACCTATCTATCTATGCTCATTGAGCTTAAACGGAAAGTGTAATTTCCAATACACATAATTTGTGTATCTTTATAATATATAATACCGTAATAAATAAACTTATTAAACATTATTGGTATCGACGTATCAACACTTAAGTGAACATTTTCGATCAAATTGGAACATCGAATTCGATATTCGTGGCAGATTGTATTACTATTTATTAGCATACATTCGTCATGCAGTTTTAGGGTGTATAATTACAGCAAGGTATATCGCACGGAACGATAACACAATAATGTACAACGATACTTAACTAAAAGCAAATTTTTTTTTATCCCACATGGCAACAAAACGTCTTAGTATGGTTTTTTCGTATTCCGGTTCGCCGACGTGTAAGTACCGAAATTGCCTATTCAACGCGCCGGCTAGTAAATATAAACGAAGACAAAACGTTTTGCCGACAATATAATATAATTTTAGTGAACAGGTAATTTTGTCCTACTCTGAAAATCCATTGGTAAGGTTTTACACTACAGGTATTTTGTATGGCGGGGAAATTTATTTTCGGAATTATGTAAATTTTTCCGAAAAAAGGTTGCATTTCGTTTTGCATTATCACGCATCGTTAAACAAGAGGAATACAAAAAATACGAATAAAAACGTTAATCTATACCTTGTCTATATTGTTCTAAAAATATATGTCCTGATTGCATTATACATTATACATATTTTGTTAAGCGAATTAATTAACCTAATTGTTCAACTTTAAAATTTCATAAAAATATTTGTTTTACCAGATTTACTGCCGTACACCTACTCATAATAATCGCAACTGCTCCAAAATAGTATCGAGTTTCATATTTTTATATCATACTAATTATAGTGACTTTCTTTAATTTTCAAACAAAAATCCCAACCATGTTATCTGCAACACATTTTCATATTTCAAACCAATTTTTCGTCTATATCTGATAATTATTATCGTCTGTTGCGACGATAACGATTTTTCATCGGTAAAAATTATTGCAATATAATACCATTTAATGCAATTATATATTACTAGCTGATCACGTGACTTCGTTTGCCGCTAAAAATGCCGACTCGATATGATTCTGTTATTGTTCAATTTGCTAATAATATTGTAATATTTGGTGTAATAGTGTTCGAAACTTAAAAATGTTCATCTTGAATCTCTAAATACTTATTCGAACACCACTTTAAAATGCGAATTTTAGAAAATGCTTTCCTAGTGCACAGTGGACATTTAGGTACATGGTGGTACAAAATTACGCTTAATAAGTAAACTTAAAGATCATGTAGGTAGCAATTTATTTTATTTTTTAAACATAAATGACGTTTTTATGGCTTTAATACATAAGCTACCCAGGTTTATCGTTTCTCTGATTTTTTTTTTTAATCTATTTATGACCGATGTTTTTGTAGTGCGTTGATTTAAATTATACCCAATCATTATAATATATTGAAATAAACAGTTTCCCGTTAATTAATGCCTGTCAATTTATCTCATCCTAATCTCCATTAAAGATTTTTAATACAGTAATTTTAATGGTTTTGACAAAATAAAGAAAAATACATGTTTAAAATTGTACTCAATCATAATAATAACTATTACATTTGTGTAGCCAGTAACAACTCTATAACAAACAAAAATATATCATTTGTCCGTGTTCTACAAAAGTTTTTAAATTTGCAACAAAAATAATTAAGGGCTACTTATCGAGATAAAAATGTATAGCCTTTAGATCCTCGGGATAGTGTAGCATTCTTATGGCAAACAATTGTTAAAAACAGTTTATTAGTTCCGGAGCTTACCCCGAACAAACAAACAACTTTTTCTCCTTTATTATATCGGTATAATAGGTAATTCAATTAATTATTTAGAACATACGTTATTGTTAAACGTGAAACCCAACGTATACTCGGATTTACGCTGAATGTCGACGGCTGTGCTACGAAGGGCCAAAGTTCGTAAATAACACTGATACATGTTCAAGACAGGGCTTTCATTTGAAAAAAAAATTCTGTTTTCTGTTATTTACAATTAAAACGTAATCCAAGTGTTGCGTTCATCGTTATTTAAAATGGTGTTAATACCTATTAAGTTTAAAAATAATAACTAATGCGGGTAGGTAACGACCCAGAAGCGGAATAAAATATAACCAATTCTTAGATTGATTGCATGAAATAAATGTCTCTACGAAACCAATAGCCCTTTTAAATAAATAGATTTTAAAATATTTCGTTTTGCGTTATTTTTTGTTCATCATATTCTATAAATTGCGTTTTGCGTTTTGTTTAATGATGTATAACGCATTTCGTTAATCGTTATGTTTTGTCTTGCGGTATTTCATTTTTTGTGATCATCGCTTTCCGTTATGATTACGTTTACAAATTTCAATCGTTTTTTGTCAAATATAACGTTATTATAACGTTTGCAAGCCCTGGTTTAAAACCAAAGCGAAGAGCCGTCATTTAACGTATGCTCGAAGAAAGGTTAGATATTATGATATTATATTATAGTGTGCCTAGTGGTAACGAATTATAATGTTCGTAAGCTATAACTTATGTTATTCGTCGAAAAACGGTAAACATACACTTAACTCTGCGGAAACTTTGGCGTAGGGTCCTCTGGGCGGGCGGCAGCGCCACTGACGGGTGGCCAGATACAAAGCGCGTGTGATATTACGCGATGTAGTCTCCGAGCAGTCGTTATAGAACCGTCGTCACTGCCGTATCGCTTGGACCGGTATATACCGTGTTACCGGTCGCGGTGAGTGTAGTTTTGAACCATCGCACAATACACAAAAATAATAATAACCATTGTCGCCATCATCCTCCTCGTCCGGGTAAGTGATCGCTATTTATATAGTACGTAAACATCAGCCATAATATTATTATATTATGACGTAGTATAAACAACGGGGTGTTTCCGTATACACACTTTGAAGTTTGATATTTCAATATTCGTCGATTGGAATCGAAAACCTAATTTGCGGTTGGCGAATGTAGGATTTTTAAGGGTACTTAGAGTATGGTAGTTTTAATTATTTTATTGGTAAACACTTCAATTTCAACAAAAAATGAATTCCTCCCAATCAACTTGTTGATCCCTTACTACCCTAAAATGTCGATGTCACACGATTTAGGTAGTTAGGCCTGAAAATCTCAAAAACAGAGGTTAAGAGGGGTGAACATTCTCGTGGTACCTTTATTATTGGATTATATTTAAGATTAAATAAGATAACAATCACCAAGTGAGAACTATTTCGTAAATTCAGAAATTCGAAAAACGTTTTAGATTTTGCTTACTACCATGATTCTCAAATCATTTAGGGAAAACTTGGAAAGCCGGAAACATATGCACATTTACAATTTTATTATTATTTTGGCAAAAAATAATGTAATTATACGTCTACCAGACTCATATTTGTGTTAATTAATTAATTATAAACTTAATGTCAGGTTTATTTATTCACAAAAATTAAGTAAAAAATACATCGTTCATTAAAATTTCACCAAGTTAAATAATATTAACTAATTAGATACCACCATCGAGTTACACATAGAAACATTTCGTAAGCTATTGTTAACTGTTAATAATTGTCACAAAATTAAAAGTTTTTTTTTTAACCGAGCATTTAACAACAATATAATGGTTTTCAAAATAATATGTTAAATTTTAATAAACTGTTAATCGTTGGCTCCTCAATTATGGGTTTAAGAATAATTCGAGTATGGTATTTATATTATACAGACCCTCGGTTATACCACCCTTGCCCAACATATTTCGATAAAGATCTTCCGAGAATATATTTATTTTTTTGGTAATCGACCGCATGTCAGTACAAAACTGGGCCATACAAAATTGAACCGCAGTAATAATATTGATATTATATAATGTGAAATATGAAATATAACAAAAAGTTGTCAGAATAAAAATTATCTTCTACGAGTACGATAATGGTTCGGCTTATAAATGTCATACATTTTAAGAAATTACTGAGATTGACTTTGGAATAATCTTCGATCGATCATTTAGTCGACTATTCATTGAAATATATGTGTTAGATTTGAATTCAATGATAAGTTATTGCATACGAAAAACGGTTCTGAGCAAAAATGCAACCTCCGTGCCTTTTTTTAAGAATACATAAATTATATTATTTTATGTTTAGTACTATTTATACATTTTCTATTATTATAGTATGTTGAACCTATTTTTATCAAAAACCACATTATTATTATATTATTAATTTTTGTTATTAACTTAAAAGTAAATTCTTCGGATGTACCATAGTAGAACGATGTGAATAAGACGTCCTGTTATAAAATTAATTATCTTAAAATTAGTCTAAATATTTTGAAAATTGTACTGTATATAGAAAATCATAATTTAAGTAAAATTTAAATGTTTCAACTTTCAACGATTAATATATTTTATTGAAAATTACAAGCGAAATACAAACATTTTTTGAGGAGACATCATTACAATATGTTTGAATATCATTGGGTAAATAACATCGTCAAACATTTTTTTGTTTCACCGATTATTTTGGTCCTATGTATGTAAAGAGCACATAATGTTGTAAGCTCAAAAACTTTTTTTTGGTGATTTGTACTACTCTTCAGATGCGAAAAAAAACCCACACATGGGACGATACACATATATCACCTGACACGATATACATATTATAATTGTAAAACCAATTCAATCGTCACTACGCTCGGAATCTAAAAAATAATTTATTATACAATGGACAGTAGTTAATGTAGCTAATTTACTAACATAAAATTTACTATTATTAATTTACTATTTTAAAATCAACTAACTAGTTGGACTTGAAAACTTTTTACTGGTATATGCTCACCTTTGGCATAATATTTTATATTTAATTTTAATAATCATTATAAAATTTAATGATTTTTAAACTAAAAAAAAACTATGAGGTTGATAAACAATTAATGTTTATACATATATTTTTATTTTTAAATGTAGTTTTTATTAGTATAGTTTCGTGTAACTTATTTAATTTCAGGAAATAGCTTTAAAATTATTATATCCTTTTCCTATTTCCTTTTTCCGTGTTTAACTGTTGAAAGTTTAATGAATTATTAAAATAATATTAAATTACTGAGGGTTTGAAAATAAATTGTATATTAGTAGTCATTAGATAAAACTGATGTAAAAAGCGGCATAGTAGAATCTATGGAAAAATTCTTAGTATAATTTAAAATGTTCACGGTAGGTCACATATGTCTTAATTCTTAACCCTAATTTATGTAAATATATTAATTATTATTTGTGTCTAAACATTTACATAACATTTAGATTCTATTTATAGCCTAAAATAATCTACATTTTTAGGTTTCTTAGTTTCCTATTCATGCGGGCCTCCATTGTTATATTCAATTCAATGAGTGATACAGCCAAGTACTTCAATAATGTATACAATAATAATATGGTATAAATTATATAATAAAAATTAATCGGTATGTTACATATTTTTTTAATTTTCTAGTAAATAAAAGCTTTTAAAATATGCACACTATTTACACTAAATGATGTAACAGTTAAATGTACAAATCTGTTGAAGAGTTTATTTTTATAAACACTATACTATAATTTAAATTTCCTCAAAATTGTTATGTAAACGAATTTAATACTGCATTATCCAAGCCAACAAATATGTATTTTCTGTACAATATAAATAATATTATATTTTTAGTACAATAAAAGCATTAATATAATACATTTTTCAATGCATTATATATTTTCTAATTGAGTATATAAATTTAATAACTACAAATATCTATTATCTCAATAGAGTAGCTCAAGAACACATTTTTTATCATAATGTTCAGTATCTGATATTGTATCTGAGTGGCTATGTATACTTCCAAGTTTATTTATTTTTTTTATGTTTATATAGTTTACAATAAAGAAGATATCAGGATTATCATCCTGGACGTATTCGTACAGATTTGGTCATATTTGCGTAGGATATGTACGTAAGTTATGTACAGTTGTCAGTTCGTACATTTATCATATTATGATGTCATTACATTAAAAACAAAAAATAGTTTCAGTGGATGTCGATTAAAACAACACTAAGTATGAAATATCTTAAACATTTCTCGCTTGGAGTTGTTTAAAGTTTTTTTTTAAGACCACAGATACTATTAAGATAGTCAAAAAAAATTGACTTCTTCAAAGACCAACCCATTCTCGATTACTTATTTTAAATTCTTAAAAGGTGCTACATGAAACTTATTCACCTTTTGGGATTGTTCACTGAGAACAATATAAAAAAAAAAAACTTTTCTCAGAATCTAAGTTATGGTACCAATAATTGTATTAATAGAAATGTCAAATGTTTAAACGTAACTAACAATACACCAAAATAAAAACAACCATTTTCTCATCAAGTCCGTAATCGGTTTTACTGTTATGATCCGAAGGATTGATGATTTTTTTAATAACAACTTACTTAGTACCTAAGTATTATCAATTGCACGTTATTAAACTTTTACAATACATATTTTGTGTTGAATTTTGACAAACAGTGCACTAATTAGCAAGATAATTAAAATATTAATTGCGAGCAGATATCATGAATTTAAAATAATGTATTGAATGCCTAGTCATTTTGTAATATTTTTTAACACATTATGAAAACATTTGAAAAAACTCAGTTTAGAATCATGTTTTAAATATGTTAATACCTAAGACTAAAATTATATAATGCGTTAAATAAGAAAAATACGTCTTTATGGATCAATATCAAAAGCGTATAATATGTTATCGGTAGGTTCTCCTAGTTTTTTATTTTGTCGGAAACACGCATAAATTCATGTACTGAAAAATACCTAATTTTGTTCGTTTTTGAGTTTTACTAAAAGGTTTTTCGGACGACACGAAGATCGATACGAATCACTAGTCGCCAAACCCATAGGATACTTGGAATATTGTATTATTTTCGAGTTTTGGCGGTCTAGAATCCAATTCTAACTTCTACTATATAGAGACTTTTTTTAACATACACACTTTCCTATTGTCTTATAAATGCATTTTTTTAAATCCCTTTGCAACTATGGTATTTGCCGATTTCGTATTTGGTAAAAGCTTAAAGTTGATTAAATGCAGTATAATAAATCATCATAAATAAATTATAATAATTAATAAATATAGCTAGGCACACACCTATACACTTGGTAAGTACTACTAAGTAGAATCCAGTAAGTAATGTAAGCAAATTATAATATTTTCATATTCTAATATTTTGCTAATAATAATTATAATATGCATTTGTCTGGCTTACGAATTTATACAAATGTTTAAAAATAGTAATTTAAAAATTGATTAGTACTGAATATTTTTAATCAACAGAAGTATGATATAAATAATATTTTGTTATTTCGTATCGAACAGTTAACATTTTTAATTAAATAAAATAAAGTTTCTTAATAAGTATTCTAGTAAAATATATATTTGAGTAAAAGTAGTTGTGTTTGTGTGGCATTATATATACTTTTTTAAACTTTTATAATAACATTTAAATACACCTATATATTATTGCTAATACTGTTCAGTCATTGGATAGTTATATATATTTATCCGAAATGTAGGTAAGTACCAATACACAGTTTATACACTGAAAAACTTAAACGTTCACGGCAAATAATGGTTAGACATTATAATATTATGATACTTATACGCAGGCCATACGACATTTTCACTAGTCTCGTTGCACAAAGTTATGTGTCGTGATACAAAATTTTAAAACGCTCGAAAATATTTAAATAATTAATTGTGAGGAGGGCTTGATTGAAATTGGGCACGCTGACATTTCTTCTAAATTTTTGAAAGGGTTCTCTTAACGGTTAGAGAAACTGTTTTTAAAAACATTTTCAAAGTACGTACCATATATCGTATATAATAGACTATTTTTCAATTTATAAAGGTACTACGACAAAAAACTTTTTGAGTAGGTACTTCGTTCACCCAAAAAAAATGTTCACAGAAAATATAATGAATAAAAGAAAATCTTCACTGTAAAGTCAATACTTTTTTTAGCTTTTCTCACATATAAAACAAATAATTTTGTATATTAATTATGCGGTTCTGAGTATTGGCATAATATTTTATTTCTGGTTCAAATAAAACATTCGTTTCGGTAAACATGATTAGCTATAATATATTGTATTGTTTTATAAAAATATATTTCAGTAGAAGGCGTTACCGATATTTCATGTCATTGAATATTATTTTTTGATATCGTTATTAAAAATGTATTTGAAATGTCTATACAAATAAATGTATGTCATATATAACATAAATATTAAATTTAACATGTATAACCATACGTGATATGAAATATAAACCATAGGACAATATTTGTTCTTTTTCCTAAATCATAATATGAAAAACCTTATATGTATATATACGATATAAATAAATATATACGATATACCTACATCGAAATATACTTATTTTTTGCCGTTCTTATAGTTGTGGTTTTTTTTAGGAATGGTGTTTCTAATGATGGATATAAAATTTATAACGCTATTTATTATTTAACTGCAGAAAAATAATATATATAATACATATTATGTATTCAACGTTGATATTTCCATGGGTAGTATATACTATCATGTATTTAGAGTACATTTTTATTTTTAAGGGTTTATTTTTGATTTTGAAATACCATACCTATCTGATGGCTTATGTAATTGTATTGAAATTCAAATAAAACATAATATGTATGTTTATTGAATAGGGCCACTTTGTGAAGGTTGATATTACAACAGTTATCTATCTTATTTCTTAAGTTTTAAGATTATTTAAATCATAATATTATCAATATTACTCTCAATGATTATAATTTATAATTGTATATTTCGGTACCGATATCATATTGTTTTACCATATTTGTTTTCATCCCCGATGGCCTGCTAACTACTTATATTTAACACTCGCATATCACTATGACTTAACTTGAAACTCGTGCATAATAATTATTTGACATGTCACATATTTCGCATAAACCATAAAAGGCGAACGTCAACCCAAATATATAGGAATGCATCGAGGTTAAATTGACGAGACTGCGGTGGCCCAGTGTTTGGGAGTCAGTTTAAAATTTCACAGGGTTATGGTCGTTGTGAGTTCGTGGTTTATGCGATGGTTTTAATTTTTATTTCTAGATGCATTTTCTAAACCGTCATGTCAAACTCTGTACGCTCTGGTCAAGGGACAACTTACTGGTGGCAAGGCGGGTCATATTTTAATACTCGGTGGAAACTAAATAATTTAACTTGTAAAATATTTACATAGCTATTTATATACATAAGCTATCTTATAAATAATTAAGTGTCACAAAAACAAACGTTTTAATATTATTTTATTCCAGGTAAACTAATTTATAAACATCGTCATAATATTGTGGATTACTAGTAATAATTTTCCGAAGTCACATAACATTATGATGTTGTGTAATAATTATGAAAAAAGTTATCGACCGTGAGTCCGTGACTAATACTAAAGTGAAACAGAAACAGTATACACTACAACCATACATACTATACCATACAAATATATTAAAAACCTTCTAATTTATTTCAAAGTTCGTGGTTTCCGTAGGTAATATGACAATAATTTGTATTTTATTATAATGTATTGTCATCACTTCATGTTATAAATTATTTAGGATTTTTCACAACGTACATTATTTAGTATGACCGGAAAAGCATCAAATCGATATCTTGGTTGAATAAAACGCCGCTATATCCCTTAATTTATATTTAGTACGTACTTAAATAATAATAATAATAATAATAATAATAATAATAATAATAATAATAATAATAATATGACAGTATAAATGATATCATTTTCCCCTATTTTAAGAGTTGATTCGGTGAACCGTAGAATAGACATAATGTCGAGATTTCATACTGTATAACTATATAAGTTGTAAAATATTTATGTCTTCTGAGCCCGGCAGATTCTGCTAGGTTTCACATTGAACTAAATCATTTATAGTCTAGATGACCTGGTGATATAATATAGACATATACCTACCATAGGCAATATAGAATTGTATATTGGTAACAAAATTTCATCAGAGTTATTCATAAACGCAATAACATCGATGAATATTATGTTAATTTCCATTATATGGCTGCCTTGCTGATAAATGAACCGTTAAGATTCATCTAATGCACAATATACATAAAACCATTTAAATGTACATAATATACGATACGATGTGTGCAATGTTGGTGTAATTCATGACGATGGAACTATTTAAACGTTAATTGTAAACAAATAAAACAAAAAATGACAAGGTTTAGGTAAAATTTTCTAAACCATTTTTTTTTTTTTTTTATTTGATTTAATCAGCCTTTGTATTTTGTTACTAATTGTTTCATATTTAGTAATATCAAGAGAATTGAGAGATGGCGTTGATTTGCAAGTTGATGGATATATGTATTTCAGAAAATAAAAGCCTTCATATGATCTAATAAAAACATTCAAAACAATAAACTATGCACAATGAAACTTAATTGAGAATTTCATAAGGAAACAAAGGATATTATACGCTGGAAAAACTGTTTGATTTGAAACTTCTATCTAAATGATCAAAAGAATACCTATATTCCAGCATTCAACGCCCGATATTGACCTATTTGTGAAACCTGGTCGTTAACTTTCTATGAGGAAAAACGTGAACATCTGAGAAAGAATAGTAGTTATATATGGCCCTATAATTGAGAATAGAGAATATACAAAACGAATAAATTAAGACATTTACCAAACTTTTATTCAAAAAACTGATTATCAATGCATATTTAAAAAATAAAAGATAAGAATTGGCTGGTCATGTATGGTGGTCTGGAGACTGGAGGTATACCAATTAACATTTTTATTGGGAAACTGAATGGACAAACATGACATAGCAGAGATGAGCAGACAGGGTGAAGTCTTATAAGAAACAAGAGTACAATAGGTCCTTTATGAACTATACAAATTGGAAGAAGAAGAAGAAGATTTGTTTTACATTATGTATGATGTGTAGCACAACGTTTTTTATAGGAACAAAATATATATTATGTATTAAGGAGCAACTTTCGTATCCTGTTCATAATTTTTTTTTTAAATAGGAAAATGGATTTTAAATTAATTTTACACACAAAACAGAAGACTTGACTGCAAACTGTCTGTTACTGTGGACCTAAGTATAATATATAGGTAGTGATGTATTCGAAAATTAAAATTTAGTACAATGTTATGAATATGATTGATCATAATATTATTACAAAATATCTGTCACCTACCTATATAAATTTGAATAAAATATTTTTAATTTTTTTTATATAGGTATTATAAATTAAACCAAACCTACAGACATTTTCAAATAAAGATTAATATTTAATGATTTATGGAGTTGATCATTTTTACTACTGAACAATATTTACAATATTTTGTTACACATTATAATTGTCCCTTTTTTATTGCATTATTACTGCGCTATTATAATAACGCTTATGTCAATATAATTGTGGTAATTATTTTGAAATAAGCAAAGCTATTTTGTCGTTGTTGTAATCATTCACATGTGTTTAAATTGATAATAATTTGTTGATAAAATTATGATTATGGAATGTACTCATTGGTCCATACAATTATCAAAATATTCAATACAAATGAGTCTATTTTTCCCTTGAAGATGACCACGACGGCATTTGTCACTCGTTTTTTAGTTGAGTTTTATTAATCTCGACTTGAACATATTTGGTTTATTTAGATTAAAGGGTATTATGAGTTATTGCTTTTATTCTATTTTTGATTCATAAAAAAAAATTAAAATGTTGGTATATGCTCGTCTATAATCTACATTCAGCATTGCATACATTTAACTAAATTAAATTGTTTGTGTAGCAAATATTTACAAACAATTTATTTTGTACAAAGAAATAATACTATTATAATAGTTATTTATTATTAAAAAATGTATTTTAACGCATTTTATTGATACCGATACACGTTGTATTCAATTGAGTGTAAAAATCTTCAATAGAAAAGCCGTAGTATTACACCATATTTTACAATGTGTCCAGTGGCATATATAGGGGGGGAGGGGTTTAGAGGTTCAACCCCTCCCCCCGAAATTTATTGTTGGTTCGTCATCATAATACGGCGATCAATTATAATATTAATTAAATATTTTTTTATACCCCCCCCTCCCACCCCCTGAAATGAATATATAAATTCCTATATACACAACTGAATGTGTCAAAATACCTATATGAAATAGTTAGTTGTATATTTTTAACTAAACCACATAAAATCCTTCTAATCTATCAAATATCTTTATTCACATCACGTGCGACAAGGCACGTTTTGACTAACGAATGTTAACACGGTTGATATAGATCCTACGGTTATTCCTCCATAATCTATCTTGCTTAATAGTAATTACAGATGTGTACATTGGTTACAAACATGAAATAATAAACAACCAAAGAAAAATCGAACATATAGAATTAAATAACTTAACTAACTTTATGTACACTTTGGATTAATAAATGGACACACTGTCATTTTAATATTAAATTAAAAAAATATCAAAATAAAGATGTGTTAATTAATCCAAAGTTTATATGAAGGTAGTTTGGTTATTGCATTCTATATGTTCGATTTTTCTTCGATTGTTTATTATTTCATGTTTGTATTATAAATTATAATAAATTAAATTTACAAAAATATAACAGCATATTGTTGTGAAATATTCATATTTTTCATATTGATTAAGAGCTATACATAACATGATATTTATATTAGTGATAAACGATAAGTAATAATCATTAGAATATAAAATGTAATATATTCAGTTGTTCCTGACAATTATTTTAATGCATTATAAAATAGTAGGTAATTAATTTTATTGTATTAATTTATTGACCAAAAATATTTTGCATTGTTTGAAATAAATAGATTAAAATGTAAACAACTAATGCAGACGATTGTCAGTAAAGATGTAATTCATTTACAGTTTTGGAATTAAATCTGTAGTAATTAGATACATTGTTTTGTAAAGTAAATACGATAATAATAATAACGATAATAATTTAAATATAAATCATATTTATTGTGTATTTTGTACGTTTTTATAGTAAGAAAGATTTTTCGACAAGTATAAATAGTCATATTCAATAGTTTAACATCGTTTGTATTTTATTTAAGAGTATATTATACAAAATCCTCTTTAGTAGAGTTTTATTATCTTAGTGATGTGGAATTCTTAAAACGTTAGAATAATCGTATATTATCTTGTTGAGTATATTATTTAAAATTCTTAGCTGCACAACCACAACAACAGACACATGGAAAATATTCAAAAAATTTGTTGTTTCCTTTTTGGACATTCTAGGATAAGTAACTTAAACTTAAATTGAATTGTTTTAATAATTAAATAATATTTGATATTATATTTTTTTTATTTATTTATATTTTATTTATAAAGGTAGGTTATTTTCACTAAAATTTACTCATATATACATAACTTTATTTAATAAAATAACTGTCGGTATAAAGGTATAATCATTTATCCTATTATTGAGTCATTTTAAACATTAGATTCATTAGGATAAGCTATGCTTAATTTTAAATAATTTTAAAATATAGCGATTATCACGAATTAATACTTATAAAGTTATAACTATATTAACCACTAACCTATATTGAAATAAGCAAAATTATACAATATTATCAACAAAGTACTTAATCCAGTACACAATCTATGTATCATGTTTGGATTTTTTTATTTCAAATCATAGATATAAAACATTAATTTAAAATAAATAAAAATGAGTAGGTTTTTTTTAATATTTAATATATTTAATAATATTATATTATGGTAATTTAATTCAAAGACAATTTAATGTTTAGTGAATTTAATTGCATTATGAATGGTTGAATTATAAACCATGCTAAAAATCTTAAACTATACTAAATACAGTACAATAAAATTCAAATGGACATTTTAAAATAATTTGTTCAGTAAAAGTTAATACTAATAAGAATGACATCAATTTTTAAAAAAACATAAAAATAAAAATGTAATATTTAAATTATTTTTAAAACAAAATAATATATAAGTACATAAATTGTGTTACATACGTTGAGTTTTCAATTTCAATGTTAATACCTACGATAGAGTCAAAATAATTTACGATGTTGTCATACAAGTTTTGTACGGGAATAGTATTGATAGATTTATTACATTTTGAAGTTTGGAGGTGTGTATAAAATACGAAAGTGAAAAGATTTGTGTCTGGCTTTAAAAAAATACATCATTATGATTAAAAGCACATTTATATAAAAATGCCAAGTTTTATTTATTTTACTATCAGGGAATATAAAAAAGTAGAACCTATCATATTATAATTTATTTAGATCGCCAATTTTTATAAATTGAAAATTTACGAAAAGAAAATTTAAACATATTCATATTCTTAAATATTATTTTATGAGACAATATCTATTAGTTGCTTACGATGCAGTATCAAGTATTCCTGAATTATTCTCGACGGTTTGAATGATAAGTGACATTTATTCGCATAATTTATATTTTTATTTTACACACATTTCGAGACCATGTCTAGAAATGTACAGAATGTTTTAAAAGTCTTCATCCGATTAAGAATTGATATAGTTCGGTAACGGTTAATCGCAAGTTAGCGGGCCATGTATTAATGCTTGACTGATTAGTAAAACTTACCTATTTTAAGAATATATTTTTCTTTATTTTCACTTTATTATTAAAATAAATACAAATTTTTGAAATCGGACGAAGACTTTTGATACGCCCTGTATAATATTTTAGTATTGAAATAAAATATAGAAAGTTCGATTTAATTGGTTACTGAATTATGTATTACTGGATATAGATAACAAAATGCACATCTATATGAGCAGTACATTTTTGTAAATTTGTTGTAAACACATTTTGCACTATTTTTTACATTACTAAATAAATTCATTATAATAATACACCACCAACGCGCTGTAAGATAAACAGGGCATGTTTGGGAAAACCCTGAAAGGCGTGTCGTAACTCGTACGGTATGATGTAAAGGCAATGTGGGTACATTCATTTTTTTTTTTTATTAGCTTCCAGTAACAATATACTATTGTAGCTCAACAATTTAGGGAACAACTTGAGGAATAAATATACACAGCAATATTAATTAATGGATATTATGAATTAAATTATAAATATGAAAAGTGAACGAAGTAGTTAAGAAAGTGATAATAATATATTGATTAAAAGCAAGTGTGGGTCAGAGACCCCATTAAAATGCACAAATAACCGATAACAAAATTAGTTATGTGTATTAATTTATTTGGACTACACCTGATAAGATTTATAGTGAGGAGGAATAAATAGAATGGAAGAGAAAAATGTTAGGTAGTATTTTTGGCGATGAGTGCATTTAAAACAGAGGAAAGGTGTATGATGAGTGGGTTGATGAGAGCATTTATAGATTAGAATGGATTGGGGAAAAACTCCAGAGATATATTCTGTGGAGTGTTTTGGTTTTTAGTGGCTTCCGCCTTCCACATGCGTTTCGGACTCAGGTCGAGTATGGTAGTCGGTAACCTTGGCAGGCGGAACCTTTGGAGAGGTTTTTTTGAAATTTTTTTCCGAATGTCGAGCATCCCCTGAAATTGGCTGTGTGGTCCGTTGAGCAAAGAGGGCATTTAGCGGGACTAGTACGGCGTTTGGTGCACTCGTACGTATAGTGATTTAACGTGGGTACATTATTATTGCTTCAAATAACATTGTTTTTAATTAGTATAGGTATAAACCATAGAAACTGTTGGACTCGTCTGTGCCTAGATTCTAGAGTCTTGTAAACTACCGTTTTCAGTTGAACGTACTAGAAAATCTAGTGTTGTCAAATTTTGCAGGCCCTCTTATGCTGTAAGTCCGTCACGCCTGCTAATCTGATTGCTCAGAAATTCATGATGTATCAACTGTAATCCCGTCGCATGTGATATATGTGAAAACCAACGCACAATCTCGTAAGGGATATTTTATTTTCTCCCTAGGCGTATATTATGCCCGTGATCAGATAATAATACGACACTGACCGCTCTACTGAGATGTGTAGCGAATCGTCTGCACGCTCATTAAATTAAATAACATTAGATTAAATGTTTTGAAACAATAATATCCTGTTCGTGGTTTTTATCTTAAATTATATCTTTGAAAAATAAATATATTGCTATATTGTTTTGTGCAGATCAATATTTACGAGTGGTTTTGGTTGGGAAAAAGTGCTCTGCAGTGTTGCGCTCGTCTGGCAGTGAACAATGATTCTATGGAACGGCCAACTTTGTAAATACATATTATTTAGTATTTCATTTTAAACATCGTGTACCTATGCGTTCCTTTGTATTCCCGGGTAATATCTTAGCTTATTCAAAGATTATACAATATCCAAGATTAGTAAGTTTATTTCTTAGATTTGTAAATAATATAATACGTTAATATTAAAATATAAAGGTACCTATTATTATTATTAAGGTAAGTAACATCGCCTATCAGTTCACTGTCAATTTCGAATAAAATAAGCTCGGAAAAGCTTAAATCCAATTAATAATTTTTATAATAATTAAATTATCATTCTACCTCGAAGCGTGCTTGAACTCACGTAAGCAAATAACCGATGACGGAGGCCGAGACGTTGTTTTATTCGAGAAAAAATAAATGTACTATTATAAAATACAATTATGAATATAAAATGCATTATTATAATCCACCGATATTATGGCGATAACAAAAACAGTAAACTTGTAATTTATTGTTTCAACAAACAAAAAAAAATATTATTATTAATATTTTTCAATCCTGGTTTCTGGTTATTTCTTTATACACTATTTAAAAACTGTTTAAGTTCAATCAAGGCTCTTTGAACTACAATTGATATTTATTACTACAGTATTACATTATTAAAAATATAATCCGTTCATCAATATACAATCTAGATAATATATTGAAAACAACAGTCAGCAGTTAGTCAACAGCCTATCATGTTTAGCGTCTTCATAAGTTCAATATAATATTTATTCAGTAAACATTGTATTTGCGTGTTATTTAAAATTCTGTAATTAATTGAAAAGTTGGCAATATTTCAAAATGTCCTCACCAATCTATAAAAAAAAAAAGGATTATTGTTCACTCGGATGTGAAAAATTTAACCCCAAAAAGCAATGTAGCATCTAAAACGGATCACTCATTACTGAACTAATTTGATTATCAAAACATTGTATAACCACTAAATGTACAAAAAAATTGTTTAAAAAATTAGTTTTTTTCTCCCAGTGCCCGATTGTTTAAACAGGTACACACCTGTATAATATACGTATATGCATGTCGTCTACCTAAAAGTCATATTCATTCAAATTTTTTACTTAAAATGTTATTTTAAATTCTGAGCAAAGCTATTTATTTTGGTTTTACAACGATGCTTATAGTTTTTTTTTTTTTTTTTGGTAGATATACCTAGCTGAAATTGTTGGAGACACTAGGTATATTAGATAATTTTTTTTACACAAAACTAAATTTAGAGTAATACCTATTATCGATATTGTTTTTCTTATCGTAGTTCAAAAATGATTAACTATAGAGGCTTGCATTTTTCGCACACAATGTATAATACTATTTTCTAGAAATGTTGTAATTTTTATTCTTTTTGTACTATTTAGACATTTACGGATAATTTTAAAGTAATTTTTTATTATTTTTTAGATTTATGAATGACATAATTTTTATTTTTAAGAAAATAGTACATTTAATAGCTAAGGACTTGAAATTTACTACAGGTTTCTCACATTTAATTTTTTACAAAAAATAATAATTTAAATTATTTTTTTTGTAATTCAAAAAAATATTTTTTATTTGTACTTGCAAGTTTTAGCTATCACCATTTTAATAATAATAATAATTTTTTTTTTATTGATCTTTTAGCCCAGCGACTATGGCCATTAGCTGTTATATTATTTATTGAACACAATACTATCTAAAGTATTTATACCACAAACTATTTACATACGGGTTAGTGGTACGTCGGTATTGAGGTAAATATGTGTGTTTTTGGTTTTTGGCAAAACATAATTCATCTTACCATTCCTATTGTTGATAAAAAAAAAAAATTAATAACTGTTAGCAAAATAAATATACAATAAAATATATGCTGAAATTCTTGGATCAGAATCGTTTTTTGTATGCTATGATTTGGTCATTTGATTCAAGTATAACACTTACAGTGATTTGCTCAATGAAGAGGTATATAGGTGCACACAAAAGTCGACACCAACTTTAGAGTAGAGCTACTTGCCCTATTTTTTAACTTTTAAAAAGATACGTTATTCGTCAACTTTGTGCGTACGAAATACTTCTACAAAATATACTTCCTAGTCCCTAGATTGTTCCACGTAATTTGGTTGCAAACCGCGGTAATCGCGCTTCATAAGAGCGCCGTCATTTGGTCACAAGCAATATATTAATCGCGTAAGCTAATTTGAGTGCAGATCATAAGAGCTTGATTTTAATACTATCCAATTAAAACATATGGTTTTGTATTATTATTATAATAAGAAAAATAATGTGAATAGGTATATTTATATCATCACTGACTAGTAACATACAGTTAATAAATAAACTATATTTGAAGTTGATAGTTTCCAACAGATTTATTTTCGAATTGGAATATCGACTTTTTAGTTCCTAGAGCTGAGTCTTAATACCTCCTTTTTTAGGAGGTGAATATCCAGAAATTGCTTCTCGAACTTTGAGATGATTTGAATGTTTTCTTTTTTGATGCGTCAATAAAAATGCATATGGACGGGTCAAGTGTGAACTGGATTCAACATTGAATTAAAGCCATTATGCTAAACTTATACATATATAGCAAAGTCTGTATGTTAAATGTCTCTTTTTGGATTAATTCATGACAATTCCAAACATTAATATGAAATGATGCGATTCTCCTATGAGCCCTCCTGTTTAATCTACCGATATACGTGTCTTCAAAATAATCTAGGAGCTTAGTTAATGAGTTTGTATAACTCCGTACTAAGTAATGATTTAAAATAATCAATAACTCTAATTTCATGGACATAATAAATTAATGCTAACAGTTAACTTAAACATAACAGACATATTTAGACTCATACGGACAATACACTGAAAATCAAAAATACTATCATGTAAATAAAAGAATTTGTACTTTTTATATTTTAAAATAAGACTATTTCTATATTGGGAACCAAGTTGAAACCATATATTATAAATAATATAAAATTATAAACCACATACAATGTTTTAATTGCCTTATAGCTTAAATATCTACCATACATGTATAGTATCATGTATGGTAGATATTTAAGCTATAAGGCAATTAAAGCGATATGTATATTTAGGGAGTAAACTAAATTAATATTATGATGAATTCCAAAATTGGTATTTACATTCGAGTGATCTTCGTTGAAGGTGCCTATAGAATTTAATAATCCTGGAAAAATATTCTGAAATGTTTATTAAGAATATATAACGATTATTAATAATTAATAAACTTTGAGACCTGTTAAAAAATATTAATTTCTTAAGAAGATAAACATATTTCTTGTAAAGGAAAATCGGGTAAATATATTTTTAAACACAAATTAAAAAAATATACTTCCGACAAGTATTATTATAATTTAATAATAAATCTAATATTAATTTAATGATTGACGTATAAATAAAATAATTATAATGAGTTGGAATATTTTTAATTTTAAACAAAAAATAAAATAAAAAATAAAATCAACTTTAATTATAAAATTATGTTAAGACACGAAATGAAATTGGGGTTACTATTTAAGCTTAATATAGCTATAGCGAATACATAAAGTAATACAAATATATAAGTGATGAGGTAAATTGTGTGTTAATAATAATTACGGTCTATTTGTATACATAAGCCATAAGGATATGCGTTAGAAAGTTAATATGTTTACAAAACTTAGTGGTTTATGATTGTTCAGACTTCAAACTACAAAAATGCATAATAGATGTAAATATTATATTCAATAGCTATACAGCAATGGAAACACTATAGATATTATTTTTATTCATCAAAAGTATTATAATATAATTTATTATGAATTAAAATATTATATTTTATGTTTATTATATCATATTTATTGTTACATTATCGAGTTATATAATATTTTTTTAATAGTAAATTATTGTTTGTATTAAAATAAAGCCTTATAACCGTGCTAGAACCATATTCATATTAATAATTCAATATTATGGATATAATCTAAGACCTAAATAATTATTAAATTTAATTAATATCTGTCGTTTAACATCATGAATTATTTTATTTTATTCAATATTCATAATATGACAGATTGAAGAAGCAAGTACAACGGATATATTCAATTAACGTGCATCCCCTCGTAAATATTATAATTCATAAATACATAATGCATAATATTATAAATTATAATACGTGTGGCTTGGCTATATGTTTTGAAAATTATACAATTTATTTTCTTCTAAATATATTTTGCATTTATATTGTATTTTTTGTAACCTGGCGCCACTACGTAATGAGTAATTTGTTAGCAAGGAGGCTAACCGTAAAAGTCTCTCAGTAGTTGTTAACTCTTGTCATACAACTTGTTTAAACTTAGGCAATTTTAAGTCAGTCTGTCGAAATTCATTACTTTTAAATTAAAAGTGTTTTTTTTTTTTCCAAGAATAAAAATAATAAGTCAACAATTTCGATCATACCTACTCATTATTTTAATCGAAACTTTTGTTTGTTTTATCATAAATAGTTTTCACTGAGAATTAAATTACCTGGCGTATCTATAAAAATAAGTTTAAATTTATTTTATGTAAAATGTATATAATATATTCTCATATGATGTACTTAAGCCAAGTAAAATGATTTTTAAAGTAAAATAATTAATTATTCATCGGATTCCTAAAAGCCGATCTAAACAGAGCACCGCTGAAACCACTCGTTTAAATTTATTTAATAATCGCGCTTAATGAAATTTCTTCGACAGTTTTCGTTGTATGTCAGATGTTTATCTTTAAACGATTTTCAATTAAATTATTTGAAAAATCATAGTTTGAATACAAACACATTTCTTCGGTAGGTATCTAAAACAATTTAACAACAAACAGTGTTTCAGTGTTTGTTAATTGTTTAACAGCAATATCCATAATATTGACTCGTAGTAGTATATCACTAGCATTTTATAAATACTTCTCATTCAATTATTCTTTAAATCACGTTAATATTATGATCAAACGTGGTAAGAGAGTTTAAGGTGCATGAAATAGTTATTTGTTAAAGACCCTTAAAACCGTATAGGCAGATAGGGACAACGCCTATGTAATTCTAAATTAGAAAACAACAAGAATTTCAATTAAAATTGATTTTTAATGGAACTTATCTATTATTTAATAATAGCTAGACCAAATTGTTCGCAAATAAAACATCACAAATAAAGAATGTTTAATAAAACAAATGGTTTTGTATGAAATGTTAAATTAAAAATTTAATATCCAATGGAGAAAATGTCAAAGTGAGAATTGTGTACCTATTCAATAGAAAGAAATAAGAAAGTTTATTTTTATTTTTTTTTGTCACTTTATAATACTATTTTTTGAACCTATTGTTCTTTCATACTAAATCTGATGAAAGAATATAAAAAATGTGATCACTTTTCCATACTTAACAGTTATGGTGATTATTTTAAAAGTAAATACCTACTCATTATCTCATAAAAAAATCAATGTTTTTGGAAATATTTGTTTTTACATAATTTGAAGTTATTACAAATCAAAATTTCACAACACAATTATAATAATATATTGACTATTTCTTATTGTTTAGTTTTTAATTTTAATTATTGTAACGACAGAAAACATTTCTAATTTCATATTCAAAATCTGAATATTTTTCTGAGAATTTGTATACTTACATAAAAATTGAATGATGAACGAGTTTAGTTATAACCTATGTATTCAGAGTTAGATAAGTGGATTGGAGTGGCAGTGTGGTAAATAGGTTGCTCACCAAAATTTTGGTACACTACTATAATCGATACTTTAAATATGTATAATTTATAACTAATTTGTAACTACTAACTAACTAACAATACAGAATTAATTTTGTATACATTTAAATTCTTAAAAAAAAAATTATTGTGCTGATAAAAATGGAAATAGTAATGTATGTAGAGGTTCCAAGAACAAGTAAAAATAGGTATTAATTATTTTAAAAACGTTGTCTTGTTATCCTTAAATTAATGTTAATATAAAACAAACACACACGTGTAAACAAAATCTAAAGTACCCTTCCCTGCAGTACCACAGACTAATGACCTAGTGTAGTCGAAGCCTCAACCCTAATAAAAAAAAATAAAATAAAATAGTACTAAATATAGTTGTTATTTGAAGCGTAAAACACTCTGTATTCTTACTTTTTAGTAAAACTTTTTGTGTCGTCATAATATGTTATATGTACCTTGGATCATTTTAATATTTTACAACATTATTATGTTTTTATCTATGAATTAGTTTCCAATACATGTATATTATTTATGAATTTGTGTTATTATCTTATTAGTGCTGAAACTAATGACCGGTCTTCCACGAAAATTCACTGATCTGGCTTTTCGAGAGATTAGACGATGAACAAAATTTAAGTACTAAAGTTTACAGATTTACTTATAGGTGAACCCACTTTTGATCTATTATGAACTTATGACGCAAAAATGGTTTGAGTTTATGACAAAAAAACCTTTGAAGTTCCATTATTTATATATAAAAAGTATATGGTATAAAGATTAGAAAAAGGAAATTAAATATCAAAAAACAATTCGTGAAATGTGTGATCCACTAAACATTCAATGATGTTCATCTTTACATTAAATTCTAATTAACGAAAAATCCATTCATTAAATTTTCTAAGATTTTACAAAACTATTTTGCCATGTATTACTCAATTAAAAATATAGGTTGCCATTTAAAAATCAAAAGATAAACATATAGTGAGTTCAGAGTTCCACTATTCTAGAAAGTTCACCAACAAACAAAAAACATAAATTTTAAAAAAAATGTCGAATCTAATAATAGCTAGGTATTTATAAATTTTATATTTTCCAAATGAAAAACTTTCAATTACCTGACAATGTTAGTATTTTTTTTTTTTAATGACTGCTCTGTGTTAAAATAATTACTTTCTTCATTACCTACCTATATATATATATATATTAATTACACATTATCCTAATTGTATCTCATCGTTATCGATTTAAAATCGTAAATGCGTAATTAACTTGGATTTCAGTCAAATTATATGTTTGCATTTGGATACACAACAGTATAGACTTAAATACAAATAATTAACATGTTTCTTAAAAAGTAATAAAATAACATTCATACAATCAACTGTCAAAGTTCGAGCTTCGTAACACTTAAACGATTTTACTTATTTGGGTGTTATCCATTCTAAATATTTAATTTTTTTCTACAGCTAACCTGTCATTACCTATCATATTTCTGAATAGTGTTTTAAAAATATATTAATTACTTTATTAACAATATTTGTCTGTACAACAA
Organism: Sitobion miscanthi; assembly: GCA_008086715.1. Classification (NCBI taxonomy): domain Eukaryota; kingdom Metazoa; phylum Arthropoda; class Insecta; order Hemiptera; family Aphididae; genus Sitobion; species Sitobion miscanthi. The sequence continues at coordinate 7,721,623 of CM017800.1, read as the reverse complement.
TATTAACAAACTTATTTTAATAGCTATACGTACTGTGCTAACTTATTTAACATGTACTTTCCTCGATTTTGTAAAATATATTATTATTTGTGATAGGCTTGTCGAACTTTCATTAATATAATATTTACTCGTGATGTGTTAATGGTATTTATGTTCTTATTTGCATTGTGTTTACATTTTAAATAATTTACTTCTTGTTTGAAAAATGTATTTTTAAGTTAATTCCAATTCTTACAAATGTTGAATTAAATTTGATGATGAAACGAAATAAATAAGATTAAAATAATGGCAGAGACATCTTGAATAGATGTGCCATACGACACAATATTGAATTTATTATTATTAGAAGTTTTGTAAAGTAGGTATTCGAGTATGTTTCACTTGGCACTTAATATAATATTGTTAAAAAAAATTAAATTATATTCTTGAGTTTTCAATGGTTTTTCGACACTATTATATCCTGGTAAAAAAATTAATTACTGCGCTCTCTCTTTTAGATATTTCGTATTGAACTGAAACCCCATGGTTGCTGTGCATGGGTATTTAACGCTATTTTAGAAAAAGGTAATTATGTTTTGGAAAATCTAAACAAAAAGTGTTAATATAGCTTATATTTCTTAAATAATATTTATTAGTTCACGTTATTATGTCAAGGATGCAACACGGGTGGCTTCACGAGTAAGTAGGTATATGTACCTGCTATGAAGTATGAGTGTGATACGTATACGAGACAAAAATCACAACACAACACCACCCTCATAAACTATAATGGACTATCGATTACAAATAGAAATACACTTGTTTTTTTTTTAAATATTGGAGAAGAGATTTAAAAAAATTTGGAAAATCGTAAAATCATCGTTAATATATTCGACGATTAAAACCAGGATTAATATTGCAGTGGTATTTCCATTCAGTATCATGACATGCAAAAATCGATATTTTATTACGAGTTTTTTCTTCCACAAGTTATAAATGTGAAACGTTCACTGTACTTACTTAGGTGGCGAAATTCGTATTTGGTTGAAAGGATATGACAGATTTTTATCCTAGTCTAATTTTAAAAGCAGCTTTAGTAATTGCTTTACGGATCGGGGGTTAGTGAGGTTGACTTTTCTGTATTAGGTTATACCTACTTAACAGTTCAAAAACTTTTTTTTTTTATATATTTTCAAAGTATTTAAATCATTTTTCATATAGATCAATTGGATATAAAAATGTAGTTAAAAAAATGTAACTTTAGATTTTTGTAACCAGCACACTCTTATTTTGTAAAGAGATAAAAAATAATGATTCTGTATTTTTTTTATCTTTTGAAATAATAAATATTACCGGATTACCAAATATTTTTAGTTTTTCATATTTTTTGTTATAGAATACTTTTTAATCAAATTAACTATAATTGAAAATTTGTTTATATTAATCTTCTTGTAATTTTAATAATTCATTTAATAAAATTAAGAAATGTAAACTAACCCCATTTAGTCATAATATCAAGTCCAAGTTTTTACAGGTTATCTATTTTTCTTAACAAAATAATGAATAAGCTGTGAGTTAATTTCGAAATTTTTTTTTTCTCTATAAGATTGCGCACCCTAAACTGTAGTTATGTAATATATTAGGTGACACGTCAATGCGTTGCTATTTCCAAATTTTTGTGATTATGCGGTAGATCACGGACCCCGCGTGGTGCGTTCGTAAATGTATAATTTAACTCAAAAGTACCAATACATTTTTTTACTTTTTTCTTCCTCAAGGAAGGTCTAATCTATCTCCGTATCAAATTTCATAGCAATCGGGTGAACGGTTTAAGAATGCATAAAAGACACAGGTGTATGAGTTTAAACATAAATTCAATTGCCTTTGATATATATATAGATAATATACATCATACATTAAAATAAAAATAGTATTTTTTCCCCCGACAGACAGACCTCAGGACCTTAAATCGGTGACAGAAAAATATTTAAGTATAAAACAAACTTCGATTTTTTTTAAGATACAATATTTCCCTCTTTTAAAAAAATTGAAATGATGTTACTGCAGTGTTCTTATATACGGTTATAAACCTCATGTTAATGATTCAATAATTACACGTAAATCACATAAAATATAAGATAATATGTATAGGTTACGTATAATATAGCGTACGCTTCTACACGAGCAATAGGTATAGGCCATGGACACTTTTGCGTGCACGCGAGCATGATGTGTTTGTATAATATCAGTTCATCCATATGCATATTAATATCATCTCAGCCGGAAAGCATTTTGATCTCAATCGACGACCAACTTTTCCTTCGGTTGACATAGTATCATTATATAAATATTAAATAATCTATATATAGATATTTGTCGAGCGTCGTATTAAGTTTGGCGCCGTCAAAAGAAAAATCCATTTTCACCGCGCTCTCAGATTCCGGCATCGGCGGGCTGCACGGGATTGCGGTTTTCCGATCGGATATTATTATTAATATTATTATTATACAAACGCACCCGGAAATTTGCGGACGCACGCACACACAAATTCGACGCGCATAATATTATTAATTATTATTATTACTATCATCAAATTGTGTGTACGACGATCCAACGTGATCGCGAGACGGGCTTCAAACGAGAACATTCAAATCTTATCCGAGATAAAGTGAAATTCTCTCGAGCGTCTACATTATACACTCTACACGGCCCGATTGCCATAGAATACGAGTAGGAATTAATTAATTAATTACATCGTTCGATCATATTATGTCGTGTTGCGTGTGCAAACGGCGTTATATTAGATTAGATATATTTGTACATAGGTACCTAATTTTTAATAAAAATAATCATCACCTATGTAATATAAGCAATTATCTTGCGGTATGTCTTTGATAAGTAATAACCATACATTATGTTGTCAAAAAATATATATATAACCGCACTATAACTATGTAATACTCAGCTGAGCCTAAAAATAAGTGGGAGACCATGCTTTGCGAATCACGCTGTATATAAACACTTTTATAGAAGTGGCATTTTTTAAAACGTCATCTTGTCCAAAATGGTTTCATTTCAAACCTTATTAATTTACTATGAAGTAGGTACTTTCACTAAGTATTATTTGTCAATTTCAGGTTTTGCCTCTTATGTTATACGATAAAGAAATACTACTATACCTATATCAAAAAAAAAAAAAATATAAAATACATAATTTAAAAATAGATTGAGAATTGTAAAACTAATAAACGAAATATACAGTTAAGTGATATTATTTAGTACATGATAGAAAAAAAAGATATAATAAAAATTAGAGTTAAAAAATAATTCAGCACAACGTGAAACGAATAAACAATTTACATTAAAATATGATAAAAAAATATTAACATAGCATATAGTGTATAATTACAATTAGGTTTAAGGTGAATTGCTTATTATTCAATATTATTTATTGCTGATGTCATTTTGAATAATGTGAGAAAATATTTTTAAAAAAAATAGTAGAACTAATCTACCTATGAAGAAAGTAATAAAATATTTTAAATGACGACCGAATTTTTAAATTTTAATATTTATTTTTTTTTTGGGGGGGGGAAATGGCGGAGCGAATTAATGTGTCTTTTAAAAAAAAAAAAGTTTAAATAACAATTGTTCGAACATTATACATTATATATTAACTCTGACAAACGAATTAAATATTTCGCCGTAATAAATCGTTTTTTTCCAACAATATACCAAGAAATTTAAAATAAATATAAACCTATAGCTTGAACAGGTGATAGTGTGTAAAGATATCTTGTAATAAGTTATTTAATTTTATATGTTGATTAGGTACCTATACCATTAAATTTGTTATAAAAAAAACCAGTTAATTTAATTATTTAATACATTTTTAACGTATTATTATTTATTGGGAGGAAGGTTATTTTTTCCACGATATTAATATAACAAAATTAATAATATATTTTGGGGGAACGGAGTAGCCGAGCGGAATAAGGTTCGGTTGCGACGCACACCGGCGCCGGTTCGATGCCGACCGCGGATGGCATTTTTCTACGGGCAAGTCACGGTGTCCGGTGAGAAGTGCCGCCATCCCCCACCCCAAGGCAACCCATCAAAAAATCTGCCAAACTAAAACACACGTATTTAAACCTACAGTACCCTCCCCCACAGTAAAAACCACCCAATGGCCTAAATTGTCACGGGTTAAGCAATAAGAAAAAAAAATATATTCTTTTTATAAGAAATGTGCGTCTACAATTTCAATTGTTCATACATCGCATAATTATCTTAATAACGTAATCTATACATTCAAATCAAATTTTTATAAATAATATAATAGTACATTATAAATTATATATATATTATAGTATACTATATTATAGTTGGAATTGTTGATAACATTGTTTTCGATTTCATTTTGTTTTTATGAAAAAAGAAGGATAGATGTTCGGATATAACCTTAAGAATCTTTAGTGAAGGGTCGTTTGACTCCAATTGTCTCCACTCTCCACACGAATTCCACCATGTCTACTGCTCAATCAAATCACGCGTTCTGTCTTTTGTTTATCGCCACCGTTTATTTCCACATCATTTGACTGCGCCTTGTACAATTTCATGTTCTCGACGTTTAGTGTACCTACGGGCCATGTAATGTGGGCCAAGTGCTTGTAATACACGTGATTTACGGTTTAGCGTTGAAATAATATAATTCGAGTGCCTAAAATACGTGTTCCGTATACGCTTGTTTATAAAATGATTTCACTGCGGTATGGTTTGGTACCCTCCCAACGTTAATACCATATAACTATGTGTCTAGGTACAATAATAATTCATAGTGCTACTGTAGGTAATAAATAATCATAGGTACCTATTCATTGGCAGTTGATAACGCGTACTAAATATGTATCAACCACTATAATACCTATGCATTGTTTCAACGTTGGCACCACCAGGATTTATCGAGTCTACTATTGTAAGGATTTATACCAATTGCATAAGTATAGTTTATGTTGCAGTGACTTGTGTGTGTGTGTGTGTGTGGGGAGGGGGGGCTTCGCCCTATCCCAAATAATATACTTTATTTTATTCTAAAACACAATTCAAGCAAATACGTCAACAGTTTTTACTTTTTAGAAATTATTATATTACAGAGAGTTAACGACTACAATATTGCAGGTGACGGTCGACGATACCTATAAACTATAATAAATCGGTAACACAGGTACCTTTATGAATAAATAAAAACATAATATTATAATACAGGTTAGGTCAGTCAACCGCTTACCGTCAACAATCATCATCTATAAAATATCAACTATTTTAATTTTAATACCTAGGTACCTACTATAGATTATATTTTTTATCAAGCATTATTGCATTGACTTGGTTTTTTTTATAGGAATGCATTCTTCCTAATTTAGCAAAGTGAATAATAAATATTTTATATATTTCTCAGGTGCGCATTTTCGATTGATAAGTCAACTGCACATTTTATATTTCTCACTGCACAATTAGTATATACCTACACATTAAATAAAGCATGGTTAGTGGTTTTATGGTTACCACTACGGCACTACACTATCTATCTACGCCACTAACACGGCCTGAAGCTGTGGTACGGCTACTACTTACTAGTTGTCTGTAATACCTGGCATTCCCCCCCCCCCCCACAAAATTAAGCACTGCATCTGCCACTGAAAGACATCTCCATGAATGTACTGAAGAACTATAGGTACCTATTTAAATAGTGACACAGAAAACGAAGATGAGGAAAAAGACATACCTATCCAAACTATAGCATTTTGTTGTTAGTTGTTACAATGCATTAATTAAGTTTAAATGTATAATGTTTGCTCTAATGTATTTAAACTCTAAAGCATTCTAAATTATCCATTGCTTACCAGTTACCTATCAGTATTTAACAGTGCTCGAATTGGAAAAAAAATTGAGGACGGACGCTGGTTTTAGTTCAAAAAACACCGTTCCATAGCTAATAAATTGTAAAGTAACCCGTTGTGAAAATTAAACAAAAAGTTCTCAAAAGTAGAATGTAGAAACATGTATACGGCGGCAATACAACCGAAATCACTTCAAAATTATTACACTTGCAGATAATAGAGATAAGGTAGACATGATATCTTTAATCGTGGTAGTGTACAAACCAATGAAACCACCGCGGCGGTAATAATAACCGAAACAAAAAAAATCCAAATACACCGTTCAAAAGTAAGCATCCCCAGGGGTCAGAGGGGGACTCGTTTTTAGCGTTCCCCGCTTAATTAAATGAAGGGGGACGCTGAAATCTATGAAAAAAATGAAAGCGGACTCCGTCCGCCCGCGTCCCCCCCCAATTCGAGCACTGGTATTTAATAACTTGACCGGTAACCCAAATGGCTTTTATAAACTTGGGGTATTACTACTGGTTAGTAACTCTACCTATAGTACTTACAACCTACGTACAGGCGCGCACCCAGAACTTTTGTTGGGGGGGGGGGGCTTAATCATTTTTCTTTTTTCCTTATACACAAGTTAACAATAAAAACTAATTTTCAAATAATCGTTTTTATTTATTTTTATCATATAATATGTTATATTATTGTGTATTTAATATTTATAACTAAATATCATGAAAAATCAATTAAAAACTTAAGTTTTCTGGGTCCCTTTTCAGAAAGAACTGTTAATACTTCGGATTCTTAAATTTGTATTTCTCGATGTATGTGAAGATTCGTCGTTTAAACGTGACTGTCCTATTGTGTTTCGGAGTTGGGTTTTAATTCACCGTAGTGTGGAAACGATTTCTCAGCCGCACTTGTACTTACTGGTAACGTTGCAAATATTTTCAAAAGTATAAATACTGATTCAAATATTTTAACGTCCCATAAATTTAAGCCATCAATTGCGTTTAGCGCTGAAGTATAGCCACAGTTTATATAGTGGGCTACGTATATTTGTATAACGATTGCCAAGTGAAGATGAACAATGAAATTGTTAGCGATACCTAGCCGATGAGTATATAACATGCCGCAGTGGTGAGTTGATTCACGAGACCTACTTTAAGTATTATTATGCCACGGTATATTGGTAATCTCATTACCAGATACCAATGTTTTTTTTTTTTTTTTAATATCGATTTAAAATTATTTATTGTTTGTTTGCACATAATTAATGTGGTCAATGGTTATCCTAAATAAAAACAATATAATATTCATAATAATATGGGTGCTAACTGCTAAGTATTATTTAATCGCTTAACTTAGGGCACTTGCGTTGGTGGTGTAATGGTCAGCATAGTTGCCTTCCAAGCAGTTGATCCGGGTTCGATTCCCGGCCATCGCAATATAATTTTTGGATTTTTTTTTTTTTAAACATTTCAACTACGTTTGCTGAATGCTGGACCATGCTCATCCATCATAATAACACTAATAATAATACTGTATACTTTAATGTGCAGATCGCAATTTTTTCTAAAATAAAAACATTTTGAATGTACTTATGTATAATATCATATAATATATTATAAATTACCTACTTATAATATTTATTTTGTTCAAGTTGTATAATGTTATAAAACCAATGACCTAATATTTGAAAACTCTTGAATATTTGTATGAACTATGAATAGTGGAATAACGTCAAAAAAGTTACAAAAATACGACACGATAAAATGTTCGATATAAATCCGTTCTAAATCAAATCTATTGTTTAAAATTTGTGGGTGCTGTACCTATGCAATTTATATAGGTCTACAATTTTCAATTAAACGCTTTCCTTGATAGAAAAAAAATTTTAAAACAATCTACTCGGTAATAAAACCTTGGGAAAGTCTGGCACAGCACTGTGCTCGTAGGGGCATTTATCGATTCCGACAATTTAGTAAATAATATCGACTTTGTGCTGGTTAGTGATTCCGCCGGCCATAAATGTTTATATCGACTTATAGTATACTGTTCGTATAAAGTACATAATATGATTCCACGGTTTCATTTTTTTTAAATATACAAACATTTTATAAAAATAATAACAATAAAAAATGGTAAAAATGGTTTTTTAAGAAAAATTGTATTGTATTGCTTTTATTTTATTTTTTTTAATGTTTCTAATTATATAAAAATAATATTTGAAAAAAAAGCTAATAGTTTTGAAGTAACAATTAATGAGTGATTCGTTATTCATATCAAGAAAATCACCCTAAATATTAACATTTAAAATTTTTTTTGTCGGTGACGTAGTCTGCGTGATAATATAATAAATTGCGTAGGTACGTCCTAATATCCTGCGGATTAAATTTTTATTATTTCTTATCGTTATAATTTTTTGAGACTGTAGAATCAATAGGTGAACAGTATCCGGTGAAATCAATAGATAGCGGAATCGATATGTAGGTATTATAAATTTATAAACATTATGCTAGAGGGGACATAGTATCTTCAGCTTGAAATTATATTAAATATTAATTTGTAATTTTTATAATTAGGTATATCGGAAACAAAAAAGTAGCTCTGTGGAATGGAAGAAAAAAAAGAAGTAAAAATAAACAGTTATATAGTTTAAAGCTTTTAAAAATTATGCAATCGATGGAAAAAATATGTACCTATATGTAAATATTCATGAACACCTATTTTAAAATATTTAACAGTGACAAATGTAACTCTTTATTCTTTTATAGTAGGTACATTGATTATTTAGAGTAATTTTAAAATTAAAGAATTATTTGTCAGTTGTTACTAATTCAGTTATTTAATGAATAAATATAAATATATGTACCTGGTAATGCTGTTAATATTTACATATTTTTTTTCCCCAAGTTTAAATTTAATTTATTTATTGAAAATAGTAATATGATACAAGGTAGTATTAGTACTTAGTATTATATACAAATAGGTATATTTTTTTGTAAAGCGTTAGTCTGTGTCATTATGGCTATCTAATATTTTATAATAATAATGACAACGTTTTCAAATCATTAAACTATACTATTTAAAAGATGGTAAAATTTTAGTATTATAGTTCAAAATTAAACCATAGAGTTCTATCATCATTGATGTATGACTAATCAATGGTGACATTAGTGATATGATATTATTTTTTAACAGCGAGTGATTATAAATGTATATGTGCACATTCAAATTGGGATACTGTCTTGTACCCACTGTATTTTTGTTTTTATTGATGTGGGTTTATCGGCGATTGTAAGCTGCGTCCAACGTACAGGTAAACACGAAATCATACATGTAAACTGCGCCCGAGTTCTTATCGTGAGTAAAAGGGTGATATGTAAACTGCACTCGAATTTTATCAAAATGTAAAAAGGTGACATATGTTACATAATTTGTAAACTTTTAAAAATTGAATAGCTATATTTTTGTAATAATTAATAGAATAAAATTAAAAACATATTCTGCAAAATTAAACAGAATTACTAATCTAAAATTACAATCTTTAATATATTTGATTCGTTACAGCCATATTATAGCATAATGATATTATAGTGACTTTAATAATTCAAAAGTTTTATATATTTTACAAATGGCGCACAGCTTAAGTTGTATGTACCTTTTAACATGGATAAAAATTTGGGCGCAGTTTACATTGTACCTTTTTAATATGGATAAAAATTTGGCCGCAGTTTACAAAAAAAAAGATCATTTGGGCGCAGTTTACGTATGCCCGGGTTTATACCAAGTATCAGCGCCTGGTCAGCTTTAGATATCTCAATTTGGAGCTTGTTTGTAAATCATTTTAACTTCAATAAGAGACGTTGTTTAATTTGTTTGAACAACCAATACTTTTAATTATTTAATAATTGTTGACATATTATTTTATTCCGATATAGTCCTAGCCTTCTTAACATTTTATTTTCAACCATCACAATTTTTAATATTGACAATGGAACGTTTTTATTTTCAGGAAGCAAAATATTATACAGCGTGATTGGCGAACATAAATAACCTATATATACGGATATAAATATATAATAATGTTTGTTATATCAAGGATTAGTACTATATAAGATAACGGCATCGGTAAGTTTAAACTTTAATTCGAAAATATATGTTTTCAATTTTAAAATATTGGAATTTAGAGGTACCTATCTATTATTCGTATCTATTCTGTGGCCATGCTTATTTGTTAAAGTTTTTTTCTATAAGTTATCTTAAATTGGTACGAATAAATTATCAATAATTATTACTGTTATCTTTGACCTGACGTATACCGTTGTCTGTTGCCATCCGCGATGGACATAAAAAAAAAAATCTTTGCAATGATTTAATATGTTGCCATTGTTACGAAGTCTAAAGTCAAAATTATATGTAAATATACAAACAATTATTATAACAAAAATAATATAAAAAAAATAAATACTCATAGAAACAGAAATACAGCACAAAAGTCAAAAATATCAAACCTATGTTTATGTATATACGATTATGGACATTGTGTAATTCGACCAGGATTAAAAAGTTAATAGTTATGGAACCAATGTAATTAAGAAATACCATTATACACTAGCTACAAAAAAAAATACATTATTATAGACTATAAAAACGAATAGGCTTGCTCCTATTATAAAATACATTGAATTTTACAGTTCGTTGAGCATATTGCACCATGATTCAGTTTATGTATATTTAACATTTATCTTTAACAATACATTTCAGAGGTGTACATAAATATTAATGAATAAATATTTTAGTAAATATATTATACAAAAACATGTTTGGGTTATCACTCCCAGTGGAGAGGTCTTAGTCTAATATTCTACACTAAGTCATATCGTCTTTGGCGTTTGAGATGCCTTATGTCTCGAGGGTTATCAAGTAGTTGAATTGCTGCTGGATTGGTGCGTTGATCTGTCCTTATATCGTGTTTTTGGCAAACTTGGAAATCTCGTCCTGGACGGAGGACATTATAAAATCTCGGTGGATAATGCCATTTCTATCGTACCGGTATATGCTGAGACAACAGTACGGAGTGCAATGTTTTGGCAACGTTGGATAATCTCAATATTGGACTTACTGGCACAACCTCACAGTTGTATTACTTGTATTCCATGGGTCCATATTGGTTTAATTATCGTTGAATAGAAAATGCGTTTGCTTGTAAGGTCTAGTTCGGAGTGTCTACCGATCAGCCAATAAAGTTTCCTCAATTTCTCTTTAATTTGTAGTTTTTTCTGGCGAACGTGATGTTTCCAATTTGATCGTGAATTGAGGTGCATTCCTAGGTATTTTTCAGAATCGTTCTGTAGGATGATCTTAATGTGATATTAAATGAGCTTTTAATTTAAATCAGTGACCAGAAAACTACATAATAATATGACATAGGTAACAGGCACCTCAGGCACATCTATTATTAGGACTTACGTATCATATAGGCAATAGGCCGTTTTTTCCTACTATGAAATGATAACGAAAAAAAAAAAAAGTTAATCGGAAAAAAATTATCGACTCAATAGTTATTATTATTATTCAAAACGGATTTAATATGCGTACAAAACAAAAATGCATAATGGCAGGTATCTAACGAGGTATAAAAGTCCTTCCGAAAATTTCACGTATTCGGCCAGAGTATTATGATTTACGTTGGTATAATATTATATTATAATAGGTTATATAGGTATTATGTACGAATCGTCTATCCGGACCGGGGAAATACAACCTCATATATTTCGATGTCTGAAAAGACAAAGGCTGACGGTAAATAATACGTCGTCGCATCCTTTATATTATTGAAAATAATTAATAATAATCAGAAACTCGAAGCGTCCTTGTGTCGTAGGGTATACGCCTATATAATAATCAAATACCATCAACCGTATAGTTTTACACCCCGCATGCGAAACGTGCAATATAGTACAGAACACCACTTTTTATTACTATAGTGAAATATCAACAACATTTTTACATTCTATAATCAATAAACCTGCGTTGGAGTGGACACGATTCGAAATGAAAAAAATTAGATACTGAGTATAAAAAAAACAATTTAAAACTGATTTAATTAGAAAGATAATTTTAGAGGATATAGAGTTTTTATATTAAAAATTAGAAAATTATGACCCATATTCACAGCCTGGAGTACAATATTAGACTATTGATCGACTAGCATCTAGGACTTGAACCCGTGGATAAATAAGGATGTTATGGGGAAATTAGTTTCCTTTGATTATATATTTATAATACATATATAGATTTTCCAGTACTATCTCTTATAGTCTCATAAATTATGAATTGGTCCGTGGTAAAGTGCAATCTGGCCTGAGTAAGGATACAGGGAAGACCTGAAAGAAAAATGCAAGTGCTTGTGGAGATCGGCAGGAAATCATGGCGTTCACTGCTAAGAATATACCAATACTAGTGGAAGAAGCAGTGTGTCCAAAAATTGAATTGTCGAGAAAATGAGGTTTTCAATTTCTTTGTTTTTCACCATGAAATCATTATTTTTACACACTTATTTTTTCATTTCTTATTAGTCGTAGGCATCCTTAATTTTTTGAAAGTTTTTTTTGTACTTAGTTCATTAGTAAAATTTTGGATTTTTTTTTTCATTTTTAAGGATATAGGTACTGCCTTTTGATCTAGTATTATTTGCGTATAAAAAGAAAAACAAACTTTACGAAATGCAGTATCTCCAGAACAATTATCACAATATAATGGTTATAGATAGTACCGCAGTATCTGGTTATAATCTCAATAAAATATCTTGTTGTCCAAAACTTTTGGCACATACGTATTTATTTAATTAGTACCATGAGCCGCGACCATTAATTGATAAAAGATGAAGACGATAAAGTGTACATACTGCAAAGTGCAAATCCGTTTTAGCTATGATTACTAGATATTTATGCACTATATACATTGAGAAATAATTTTACTAATGAAATAAGCAGTATCTCCAATGTACATACCGCTCTATTCTCTAGGAAATGTTACATACATGTACATACTGTGTATTTCCTCAGTGTTTGACAATATTTTGGTTGATACGAAATTTTATAATGCATTTTAAAGGCATTTCTAGTTACGGTGTTTTTCCTAAGGAAAAATAGAGACGCGAAATTGTCTAATTATACCGAATATGAAATAACCTCAATTTTCACGATTTGGCATTAACTGCTTGTTCCACTAGGAGGGCAGAATAGGTATGCCCAGAAACTCAAAACACCATCATATTGCATAATAATATGTATCTGACGTTTGTGGCGTTTGTGCGTGGATTTAGATGAAGGCAAGGAAGGCAAGGAAGATTCTATACAAATAATAAAACCAAAAAAAAGTAATATTTTTCAAGCCTTGATGCACCGTTGTCATTCTGGTATGTCAAAGTTGTCTATCTAATAATTCTGTGTTCTTTCGAATCTTGAATTTTGGATGGATGGCGAAATACCCATATGTGTTATCTCCGTCTTACAAACGAAAATTCTCATAAAGTAGAACGATGTTAGCTCTAATATTATAACTGACAAGAGTGAGTTGGACTGTTATACAATTTAAAGGTAAAAATATTATCTGTGTTTGTGAGTGATTTGTTTACGATACATAATACATATATATCTTAATATTCAATCGAGTTATGAGCATTTTTAAATTTTAATATTTTACATACTCATGACTGGCTTTTTATTAAATTATCATAAAAACCATCGTACAAGTATAAATAATCTTCTGATGATCTTACCTTTAAGTTTGATAATAAGTAGATTTACTCTTACTTTAAAGCCAACTATTAAAAATTGGTTTTGCCAAATAAAAATTAGCCATATTGATCGTTTGTAAGATGAACACAACTCATGCGGGTGTGATGAATCTTAATAAGGAACTATAATATATAATATACTCAATAAATAAAAAATGTATAGGTACACACAAACTTACATTTACCAAAATAATAAATAAACGTGAATTTTTTCCAGAAATTAAAAATTGTTAAATAATAAGTACAGCACATTAAATTGCATATAACATTACTGCATTCACACATGATGAGCTCGTTTGAAAAATGTATTTGAGATCCTGGTTTTAGTCGATCTCCCCCTGAAAATTACCTAGTATGTGCTTTTGTGCGTGTGCGTATGATTTAACCGTATATTATTGACTTAAGTGTCTCTCGAAGTGGAGTATGATTATAATTATCATACAAGTAGGTATGTCTACTACTCTACTCTCTACACCCATTTCAACTAAATTATTATTGTTGCTATTATTACTTAAATTATCATAAATATTATACAATTATACAGTTGTCTATTGTCGGCAGAAAGCGTTGTACGAACAAGATAAAAACCCGGCCTTGCGGACTAACAGCCTGTAAAACCCAAATCGGACATTAGAAAATACGTGTACCGTAGTGCAGTTGACGGGAATGTTGGTCGCGTAGTTGAAAATAAATAATTGTAATAATATGTATAGTAGTATGTATATAATAGGCATATATTATATATTTTAATAATATTCGCAGTATTATCACACTTGTACAGCCCGCTATGATAATGGTATAATAGAATGTCTGATATATACAAATAATAAACATTTGTTAATGTTACAAAAGCGATCTCTATTATTTTATGCATAGCAGGTTGTCCCGGAAAATTCAATGTAAGTTTTTTCGTACGCACATGCCCTCTTAATTTTTTTGTGTCGTATCAAAACTCTCGTAAATTAAATTTCATGAACTTTGGACCGCGATAAGCCGTAAGCCGTACGCTCGAGTAGCAACCTGTCGTTGCTCAAAAAAAAATAATAATATCCCCCTCATGTCACGGGACACCCTAACGTATATATAGGTATCATTATCCCTCGCCATTAAATCGGTATCGGACTGCGTTGCATCAAAATCACCACCTGCTCGGAGCGATGGCGAAAAACACTCGGGAACCCACAGAGGTATTATAATAATAATGGCAGAAACTATCTGTAAGGATGATACTATTCCGGGTACCGTTTTAAATTATATTTTTTTCGCCACTCATTATCCACGAGCAAATGATATCGCAATAGACACGTGGAACTAATCATACGCATATTATCATGTATAGGCATATGGCATAAATATCGTGTTATTATTATATACGATAAGGTTAATTCAGTAGCAGGCATTCGATTGTGTAACACGCGTGTTCGTCGTGTTATTTATGTATATAAGACATACATTATGCATTTACCGTTGCTGTGTTATAGGACAATATATTTATATATATCATATTATTGCATGTGACGTGCACTCTTCTTTTGTGTCCTGTTCGCCTGCCACGAGCACGATATTTACGCGGTGCGTAAAGCGGGGGGGGGGGGGGTGAATAGCAAAGTATGATAGTTGTTAAAGTCTGTTGTATTTTTTTTATTTTTTTTTTTGTAGTTTGTTCTAAAACAGAAACGAATACGTATTTCGGGACGTTTGGAACGCGCATTTGAACTGTAAGAATTTCTCCTCGCGAATTAGATCGGAATTCATGTTTTGAACATGATAATAATACCTACGTGAATAACGACACGGAGAAACAACATTATTTGTACACCTCACGTGTGTTAAAACGTGTCAAACACGCCGTTATAATATATAATAAATGAATAAACCTTTACTTGTATTTGAACAATACCATTATAAGCAATGCGATTCGTGGCCTCCTTCAAATAAAATAATATATGTATAGATACATAGACATATGAATGTAGATACCGAAACGATAAAATCTCATTTTATCAGAAATATTTTCATACGTGGTCTTTGACAGTTCATTATTTTCACAACATACTTTGTTGTTACTTTGTGAACCGCAACACGAAGAGCGCGTGAAGTTCTCCTGCATACTAATATATAATATACTATTACTTTATTTCCATATATGATTATATTGATAAGCATATCATAATTCATAAGTATTATGTAACAATAACTTAGTTCAAAATAGTGATTTTAATACACAAGTTGGAAAAAAAACCACTTATTATACCTAAATGGTGTATTTATTATTATGAATTATTACTTTGATTAATATTTATTATTGAAAATAAGATGCATTACAATTTACAGCATATTTAGAGCAATACCTACTGTTTATCAAAGGACTAAACGACCTTGGTGAAAATGTGAAATACTTTATTATTTAATAATACTAAACAAATTGTTAACATATTATAAAATATTAATATAAAGTAGGTACATTTCTCGTTTCACTATGAATTTAATTAATCTAGGAAAAAACTCAAACCCTACCGTAACGTAGTAGGTTTATATTTGAAAAAAAATGTCCGGTGATATAATACCTAAACATTCATCGATTATAGAAGTTTATTTACTTTTAGGAGTACCTAATGTAGTATATTAAGAAAAATATTTACAATGCAAAAAAGTATGTGCGATGGCCGGGAATCGAACCCGGATCAACTGCTTGGAAGGCAACTATGCTGACCATTACACCACCAACGCAGTTGAGAGTGGGGAGATATTTCACGTTACTTCAGACGTTAAACATAAATCTTAATAATCAAAATGAATTAGGAATTAGGATCCATAGTCAGTAGTTACTATTTTAGACGTAGTCAATAATCAGTATAAGAAGGTACGCCATTGTATCAATTTTAAAAACAAAATCATGAAATTTGTATAATTTTTAAGATTTTGGAAAAATATTTGTAAACGGTTTCTTTCAAAATTAAATGGTATTGAGAAGATTTAACAAAAAAAAAAAAAAAATATCGAGCTAGGACAACCAGTTCCGTTTTATTTCCAAAAAGGATGAGGACGAGCTCACTTTTATCGAACACTGGTTTGCATAATATAATACAAGTATTTAGTACTTACACGCGTATCCAATATACGCAGCTGTATAGCCTATAATCTGGTATGTCCCTATATATAGTGCGAAGCTGTATTTATATTTAATACTCAAGTCTCAAAGTACCTACCTACCCTGCACATAGGTACTTATTTGTAAAGTTTCTTTTGTGTATTTTTTTTTTTCTGGAATTACCTGTAAGTATAAAGTACATACCTACCGTACGCCCGGTGTTAATCTATCGAAATAAACTTGCTTGCGAAGTATACCTATATAAGTATGGGAATACTTCGCCGTAACTGACAAGTCGATAACATAATCGGTTTGCCACTATTTATACGCCGGTAACTGTTCAGTATAGTTTATTGGTACCGAAATCCACTGAAGTACAAACGTATTAAACGTCGGCATCGGTAAGCTCCACTCGTTTTCCGCAGACAAATTTCCGGCTACGACAAATATAATATATATTATTATTATTTTATAGTATACCGCAAAAATCAATTACTGTCGCTAGGTAGGTATACTGTATCGAACATATATTGTGACCGCGGTACAATATTGAATGTTATACCGAATTCGGGTCGATAATTATATAATATACTACCTACTGTTTAATCGATACACTATAGGTAATTAATATTTACATATCAATTACTATTATGCCATATTTAGTATTTACCGAGGCTTTAAGGGTTAACATATAAATCAGCAGACATTGGTTTTCGTTTATGGCTTTTCAAGATTCAGCTTGATCGACGGGCAGCTCCGAGATCCTCAGCCGTGACTTATTATTTTTTCTGAGAGTGGTCGAAGCCGTGGCATATTCGCATATTATTATTATATTAATCGATTTCCGGTGAAATAAAAGTCAGAAGAAATGTTTAAATTTAGGTACATGGAAAATTATTTTATTATGGACTATACGTTTTTACCATAAAAAATTTGAATGTAATTGAATAACTATTTAAAACAAGCGATTTACCTATTCCTATATTCGGCGTTAATTTACCCCCACGTTCATCTAACGCGATGATGATATTATGATTGAATAATGATTTGTATATATATATATATATATAATTATATATATTTTATTCTTATATATAAAAAAATATTAAAATTAAATAAATCATTGGATACGAAAAAACGATTCTAAGAAGAGCAACTCAGTTAGCCTCTATTTCTAAAATATTTTATAATTTATTTATATAACTATCATACTGCCCTTATAATATAAATATATAATATATTAAAATATAAAACACCGTAAATGACATTTTAACATTTTGTCGAAAAATGGGAATTTAATACTTTATACTTTGCCTTTTTTTAAAATCATAACAAACCGTATATTTTACTTTTGAATGTTGATATATATTTTCCTATGTAAATTTACTTGATAAATATAATGAAATTAAAATAAATAGGAATATATTAACATTTAAATAAATATCTTACTTTTCGAGTTGTTCTTTAGTATTGGTAATAGCTATTATATGACACAGTGACGAATTCCCAAGGCCCATAGTAAAATTACAGGTCCAGTGATGCATATTGCTTTATGAACCTATAATATAATAATAAACTACATGACCACACCACATGGCTCGTACTTTTGATGTCATAACTTAAGTTTTTGTTTTTTGATGGTCCATATATGAATTATGGAAATTGGAATTTAAATTGTATAGTTGCTAACCATCAATACTTTTGGGTTATGTTTACATACGTCGATGGTGCGTTCTATTTTTTAGAAATTGATCTCCGTCCATCGTTGTATTAACACTGCTTACAGTAATTTAGTAACGTTTTTGAGGAATCAACAAGGAATAATGTCGGATCAGGGTGGTCCAACCCACGGCCCTCGACGCCTTTTTTCTGTTTATCTACCCCCCCCCCCCCCAGAAGACTTGTATGAACAAAATTCTATTAAAACTAAAAATCACTATAAGACCTAGGTGTACGTGCAATGAGTAACGTCCTAAACTATGATTGAGTTCAGCCTGTATTGTGTTTGTATAGCAGCCATAGCGAATCCGAATTCTCGTGGTGAGAGATTTTTTTCATTTGATTCAGTATATTTATAAAAGAGTAAATTGGCCCCTCAGCTATAAATGGTTGGACCAGGGTGTGTTAGATTATCAGTACTTGCTTTGATGATGATTCGCCGTTTTATAACATTACCTAATTATAGACGAAACACAGTCCTTATTATTTTTTTTTAATTGTGCAAAAAAATTAATTTTAAATAATATTTGTAAAATCGATTTGCACAATCTCTATTTTTATTGTTTATGTTATAAAGTCATGTAACCACTCGGCTCCCTAAACAATTTATATTTATGGCGATATATTTAGTGCTGTGTTCGACTAGTGGTAAATTGGTCCATTATGAATATAATTCCCATACACGCTACTCGTATGACATCATCATTACACCAAATACTATTTCAATACAACAGAGTACTGAACAATAGTTTACTTATAAGCTCATTAAATTATGTCTCATTAAATTATATAGGTACTGTATTTTGAAAGTCTGAAAGGTTATACTATTATATACTTTTGAAGTTGATATTATTGGGTAACTTTTTTCCAATCCCAATATGTGTGTTGTTGATTTTTCTGTGGACAGTGAAAGTAATAAGTTGCTTTGTTAGTGTTTTTAGTTGATACTACGCCATTGTATTATATGGGTATTAGCCATTGTAGGTATCTATCTATAAAATATGTCATCAGCCGTATATTTTTCATTATTTCTTGATAACATACATGCCTATCGCCTATGGCCTGGTACTTATTTTTATAAATGAATTGCTAATGTTTGTACCTATATAGCTAAATTTTTTGTTTGTAAATGTTTATCATTATATTCCGAGGTTTTGATACTGAACGGTCTCCTCTTCAAATGTTTTATGTCATTGTTCTTTATCTTCTGTCATCTATATTGCTTATTGTTTAATTATGTAGAACAGATTTAAATATATAATTTTTTTTTAAGTTAAATCATTACGGTTTTCAGAAAGAAAATATTATTATGCGCCATGCAATAATATTGTACACAATATTTTTTCTAGTGTTATATAATAACTAACAACTAAATGAGATGCCACATTTCAAATTTATTTTTAATTTAGACAAATTCTGAATAAAAACAGTAAAATACAATTATATTTCACGGTGCAAATAACCATGACTCATTTTCAATAGTCATTTTATTTCAAATGGTCTCTGCTCTAAGGCTTAACCAAAATTTCCCGAGTTCACAATCTGAAAAATATTGTTTAATTAACACGTTAAATTAACGAGATTCATGTGTAAGTTTATCCCTGTTTGTTAACCCGTTTTCTTGTTATAACAGGTATGTATTAGTGTATAATTTCAAAACCCTCTTCCACGACGATGCATGCTCGGGTTCAAAATCAAACAGTATAACCGCGAAATGTTACCACTATCTACGAATATCATTACTATAATACATTATACACATAATTTAATATGTTTACTAGCTATATTGCTGAATAGGTGAAAATGTCTGTGCTTCCAAAACACTCAGAGTAATCTAATAACTATCCGCAAGTCAGCAAACTGAATTGTGTTTGACGAGTACAAGTGCATATGTACATATATTTATTGATATAAAAAAAATATGTTTAGATTATAAGTAGGTACATAATATTACATAATATTGAATGACTTTTTAAAATGTAGATGACGATGGAATAAAATAAAAGGTAGGTAACATTACCTTTACTCTTTGCCTTGCCCCCTGTCCTGATGTTTCTTTAGCTAATATACCTATCCCTGCATCCGAATCAGTTAAGTACCTAGGGCTATTCATTGATCGGCGTCTCACTTGCGCGCAACACGTAAGGGAAAAAAACAGGCTTTAAATGCGCGTCACCGGTTGCTGAAAACACTATTATCAAAAAAACATACTAAATGAAATATAAAACTGCTCATTTACAAATCCTTAATTAAGCCTATGTGGACATATGGCCTACAACTTTAGGGCAATGCCAAAAAATCCAATCTCAACAAAATACAAACTGTTCAAAACAAAATTCTAATTTTACTCTCCATTCTGACTTAAAAATCAAAACCATTCATGAAGAAGCTACAACTTACTACAAACGCTTTTTCAACAAATTGCCTTCTCACTCAAACCCTCTAATTTCCAGTCTAGCCACCCACACGATTCCTGGAAATCCACCACGGCGTCTAAAAAGAAACTGGTGCAGAGATCTTCCCAATGATTAGCGAAAAAATAAATCTTATAATAATAATATCTAAAACAAAATATATATATAATAATATATTTAAGCAAAAGGAAGTGCGATCACTGGATGGTTTCTTCCCTCAACCTTTTTCATGTTCAAACTTAATCTAATACATATTCTTACCATGATTTTGGCATAGATTGTATATAATTATCTGATAAAAATTAAGAAAAAAAAAAAACTAATTTATTCGTATGTTTGATTGAAATCATATTTGAAATAATTATTTGATTAAAACTTTTCTATAACCAAATAACTTTCAAAACAATATTTTTGGTCGAAGAATTATTTTAGAAAGTTTATGATTAAAAATTATAGGTACCAAAATTTAATTTGCATTATTATCTGCTTTATTCTGCTAAACTTATTATGCAAATAAGTTTTAAATTATACGCAATGGGTTGAGAACTTGTTTCAACTTGTATACTATACCAAAAGTTATTATACTAAAAATTACGTTTTTATTTTTGTAAAGCCTCTATTATACAATTTACATATTTTATTTATTTGAACGGAGATAGATTACAAATAAAAAAAAGGATAAACTGTTTACCTAACACAACATAAATATTTAATATTGAAATAAAACATTGTAACTAAATATAAATTTATTTTGAAAGTATTTACGGTATTTAATTTCTGATTTTAAAATGTACTGTATATATAAAGGTTTCATTATAGCAATGAATAATAATTATAATCTATACTTAACTTTGTATAGATTTTTAAATCATAATATTAAAAAGCTCTACCCAAGGAAAGCACAACTCCATATATATACAAAAACCTTCTGAAAAATATTCTTGAGAACCAAAATGAATTTCAAGAACTATTACAGATGCCTCCAAAAGTGACAAAGGGGTAGGAATAGCCATAATAAAAAAAAAATTCACAGGCATCGTTCAAACTACCATCAACATGCTATATATATACAGCCAAAGTACTTGCTATATTACTAGCCATAAAATACATAAACAAAAAGGAAAACCAAAAACATTTTATTATTCTAAGCGATTCGTGAAGCTCTAAGTGTAAAAAATAAATTCAATCCTAGTGATATAGCAATTGAAATTCAAAATAAACTAGAAGAAGCAAACCAAAAGAACAACAATATAATCATAATTTGGATACCTGAACACTTAGGAATAATCGGTAACGAAAGGACTGATAAAAAATCAAAACTAGGTTATCAACTCACCGGATTCACAGTATATCAACATTTCTTCATACTCTGATATAAGAAAACAAATACAACAAGACACCACCCTACTGTGGCAATATATATGGAACACCCAAAACAGCAAATTAAACCAAGTCAAATAAACGGTCAAAAGATGTAGAAGAAACCCTAATATCAGTACCACAAATGAAAAAAAAACTAAATCGGGCCAGAATTGGCCACACAAGACTGACTCACGAATACTTAATGAATAAAGGCAACCCATCAATATGCCAAACATGCGGCACCAAGATCACAACCAAACACATTTTTGAAGAATGTAGAATGTACATAAAACAAAGACAGGATCTCAATATAAGTCACCAAATTGAAGCAAGCCTGGGCCCAAATTCAGACAACGAAACCGACACCATTGAATTCTTTAAAGTAACTAAACTACTTAAGTTACTTTAGCCAACATTTGCAATGTACAAAATACCTACCAAATCAAAAATGTTTTTATTGTATCTTTTTTTTCTCTGCTCTGTTCTCCATTATAAATGTAATGTATTAATATGTCATAAAATGTTTATAATGTAATGCTAATGACCATAGAAATCGAAGCAGAAATTGTGTAATTTCAAGACCAATAATAAAAAAATATGTATATTAAAAAGCGGGTAAGTGGATGTCACTCTGCTGTATAATAGGTTACAAGTGGTTGACTGTAATGGATGGTGTTAAATATTTGATTTCAATGAAATATCATTGTATACGAAAAACGATTCTAAGCGGAGACGGTTAGTCGGCCAAGGGTATTTTATATTATATTTAAATTTTTATTATTAATACGGTAGCCGGTTAAGTTTAATTATTATTATTATTTGTTTATTATCATATTTATATACAATATAGAACACTTTATAATTACCAAGTACCCATGAATAATATTTTTTAATTATAACACAAAATTAAAATCATTCTCTTTCTTGACAACAAAATACAATATAGGGACAGCCAAAACAGTATATTTATTAATTTAAATCAATTTTAATATGAATACCTAACTGATATAAGAATATAATTTGTTGTTTAAGCATAACAATATAACTAGTTAAAATAAATGATAAATAATTATATTTTAATTAAAATACATATTTTAGATTTTTAGTGGAACAATAAATGTCTTGATTTTATGATAATGATGATATGTCTGTATTCAAGATATAAAAAATGTTTTGATCTTCAATTTTGACGGTGGTTTCTTATAAAAAATTTGGATCTAAAAGATTAAAATAGAAAATTTTATGAATCTTATGAAATAATTTTGAAAAATAAAAGGTGGACCAGTCTACTGTACAGACATATCACATAGGTGTTGAGTGGGTCAGTGTTAAGTAGACAGCGCTTGAATAGTTATCATATACCACGTAACAGTAATATAATATATAACGTCAATCAATAAACAAGAAATAAAATAAGTTTAAAAAATAATGAAAAAAATGTTGTCATCGGCCGGGGATCGAACCGTGGACGGTTATTACCTGTTGATTAAAATCGAATAGTTTCGCGTAGAACGGATTAAATAGCCATTTTTTTCGAAAATTTACTGGACAAGAAATGTGAAAAAGAGATGTGGGCCCCTAATCTAACTCTCCAGCGGCACTTACACCTCCTACTGCAGTTGGCTTCAGAGGGTTTAGCTTTCGGAGAGCTTATTTAGTTTCAACACATTCTTTACCAACGACGCCATTAGACGTACAAGTGTTTTGTCTTTTTTTTGTAGTATTTAAATACAATATTTGTTTGTTCTCGTAGCAACAAATGCAACGAATGATTTACGTATAATATAATAGAATCCAATAAGATATGTATAATATGTACAATAACAAATAGTCGATGTATATAACACGGATTATATGAAAATAATAATATAATATATATTATTTCATATAATCTGTGTACATAATAAACGGTTTGTTTGTTCTCGTGGCAACGAATTAAAATGATTCACTATAATTCGGGATTAAATATTATTTATATGACAGTCAAAATCATAAGAATATATCGTTAAATAAATAATAGTACAGTAGAACCTCGATTATCTGAACTGATTGGGGCCACACCTAATTCGGATACGCAAAAGTTCGGATATTGGAAATATAAAAAAAAAATGTTTAGAATTATATATTAATTATTTATTATTTTTATAATTAAATATTTATTATTATTATTATTAATATTTTATTGGAATTACATACATTACATTATTAGAAATACAATCATACATCAATCAACAGCATTATTATAACTACAGTAATTTAATCCTGGAATTTCATTAAATAAATCAACAAAATCCATAAAATTATTTAGATCAGTTTATTCTCGACTTCCAACTCTATAGAAGCTACCCACAATTTCTTTTAAGTATTTCGTAAATTTTCCTCAGTCAAATTATCCCAGGAATCTGCTGCCATGTGACAACAGTGTTTCAAATTCAATAATTTTTAAAATGCAACAACACTCTCTGCAGTCTACAGTGCCTTCGTTTAATAAAAGTCTCTCAAGATTTGTTTTTGAAACATTCTTTTGAACTTTTCGATCGCTCCCTGATCCATGGGTTGAATCAAAGATTGCACTAATAATAAAAAAAAGCGAGAGTTATGATAAATTTGATAGACCGGTCGGATACGAGTTTTCACGTTCGGATAATCGAAGTTCTACTGTTTATACATAAATATCTAACTATAACTTTAGAATCGAAATTCTACGTTACTCTAGCTAATAGCTATTTTATGACCACTTAGTTTTTTTCTTACAAAACTAAATAAATAAAGAAATCAATAACATTCGCAATAGTAGTATCTAAATATAAAGCCAAGAACCTTCAAAAATCATAATTCAAATAATATCCTATTTGTGTGGTGTAATATAGAAAATGCAAAGCGAAAAAAAATGCTGACCCATATTATCTGAAGATTGCGTTAAAATTGTTAAAATTGCTATGCACTAGTAATGGATGTGTTAAATTTTAATTCAATAATAAACCATTGCTTGTGAAAAATGATTCTGAGTGAAGAAATTCTGTCAGCCTATATGGCTATATATCACTATAAGTATATTACATATGATAATATTATTGCTAATAAAGTAATTTTTTTTTAAATTGAACATAAGCCCGGTGTCTATGGCCATTAGCTGTTGTGGGGATTATGAGCTGTGGTTGGTAAGGTTGATACGGTAAGGTGTTGTTACGGTAGATAAGCAACACGTGTATGTGTGGTTTTAACTACCTACTAAGAGTAGTACTAGAAAAAAAAACTAAAAAAATTTAAAACTGAAAATGTCTGTAAACAGCTCAAAACGAGTCAAAATATTTTCAAAATCTTATAGTGTATAGAAAATGAAAATATAAACATTCAGTGGAATTTTCATGTATTTACAGGCGTACAATTCGTTTTTGAACTACAACAAAATACAAAAAACTTCTACACAAGAAATCGAGTGAAAATTCAATGTTGTAAAAATTTAAACTTCGAACGGTCACAAAAATTGAACTTTCCGGTAGAGATTTTTTTTGTTGATATAATTAGAAAAATTTATGAGGAATCATGTATTACAATTTTAAATCTTAGATTAAAAAAGAAACATGTTTTATGAATTTACAACTCAAAATAATTTGCACATTCTCGTGATTTTTACGTATTTTCTCAAGATTTGAATGCTAAAAATGTATAAATATATATTATAATAAAATAATTAAAAATCATGTTCATATAAAATAGTACGAAAATCTGAAGATTACTAAAAAGTTTAGAAAATAATGCTTAAAGTTTATTCTTTCCTAAAAGGGAATTGAACTTAAATGCGCAGCGAGGAAACTTCTGGGAAATTTAAAAACAATCTTCGTCTTATAGTACCATCTGTGTCTAATTTCAATTTATGAAGGTATAATTATGGTATAATTTTGGAGCATTTTTTCTACTACCTCACATTAAGAAAATACATACAAAACCTTAAAATAATACGACATTGTTATAAAAACAATCTAAAATGCACTATCTTAAAATCGTTGATATCCAAGTAAAAGTTTAGATAAAATATATATAGAGGTTCAAGATGTTTTAATGTTTATTTCTATTTAACATTTTTTCTGGTATGGATACAATCAAAATCTTTACTCGGAAAAATGTTTTTGTATTGCATGTAGAAAGCGACATTACACACTTTCTGTCAACTGCAGTATCAAATACCATTGAATCTAAACGTTTTATACCATCTAAGTATTCGTCTTATAGTATTTTTTCCAACATTCTTTTAAAAGGTACAAATTATAATTTCTAGACAGAATGTTATTTTTGAGAGTTTGATACATGTTAGTCAAATATTATTTTTAAAGTAATGTACAATTTATTTAAATCATAATTTTTATATTTCTTGCATTTTAGATACTCAGTAATCATTGTTTATGAAAATAAAATGTAAGCATTCACACATACATCCATTCACTTGTATAATAATAATAATATGTCTCATTAGTTATTTCGCTAAAAATATACTTTAGGTTCTGTCAGAAGCAATGAATGTAATATTGTTTTTACAATAATGTACGTGTCAATATATTATTGGGCCAGTTAAATTACTTTTATTTTCAACTTTGAGAGTGGTTTCTGGTAGAATATTGGGTCTTGTTGGTACTATTACCATCTTAGGGATCAAAGTAAAAAAATGCAAAGTGAATTTCAAATAAGTAATAATATACCGAGAATAAAAAAAAAATTTGAGTAAAACGGGAATTTATATGCAAGCCTAGTATATTTGACACAATAGAGTTCGTTTTTTGATGTAACTCAAAAACAAATAACCGTAGATACTTGAAACATTTTTCGTATGCGCAATGTACATATTATTATCATTTCCTACATATTGTAGAATTTTTTCATTATTCTATTTATGGGTTTATCGCTATTTAAATGTCCATAAAAATTATCCACTGGGTCAAAAATTTTGAAAACGAAAAAATAGTTGCTTATTATTTTTTTGTAAGTGTTAGGGTTATAATTTGGACAAAATTCGTCAAAATTGAGAATATTTACAAATTATTTTGTAGTTTAAAATCCCGAAAATGTTTAGTATAATTATTATTTATTTGGTTATAATTTAAAAGTATTTTGCGTGGGGATTTGAAACTTTTACGTACCTACCTAGTATACTATTGTATATATTTTATATTATACACACACAATGACATTTTCAAAATATTAATGAACATTTTATGGTATTGCTTATTTATACCACGAATTCATTCACTGCACCATTCTACGGCAAGTCGGTATTGACAAAAAAAGTAATAACATTAATATAAATTATATAAATATATAGGTATACTGTTATAATATTTAAATATAACAAAATATACAATGCTTTCGGAAAAAAATCAGTTCTGCAAACTAATTTACATTTACTAATATTAAAATACATTTTTTTTAGTACCTACATTATAATATATATGTATATATATATATATATATATATTTATAAATTTAGGCTGAAATACCGATGTCTTCGTCAAAATCATTTTCGTATGCAAATATTTATCATTGAATTACAATTTAAGACATACATTACAGTAAATTACTCTCAACGTTGAGATACATTCTACACCTAGGTATTGTATATAGTAGTACGGTTACTTGTCCGCTTTTATTTTAATAAAGAATTTATTCAAATTCTGATTTTCATACCGTTTAAATAAGTAATGTACTGAGATTATGCCAATTGCTTATTATTTTTTTTTTAAGAGAATCACACTGTTTTCAGTAAATTTTTAATTAGATGACTTTTTGAAAATGATAATATTTCTAAATTTGAATTAATAGTTTTTAAGTTATTTAATGGGGCTACGATGGATTAATAATTTTTGTAATTTATATCAATCCACCAACATTTTGTACCTAGTAAAAGTTGGCCGAGTATAATAAAATATACTAGGATCTACAGTCTATAGATCCAATATTAAATCCTTTTTATATTTCTGTAAACTCATTTTAAGTACTATAATAATTATCCTAAGTATATAGAAATTGTAAAAATTCAGATGCTAATCATTTAAATTTTGATTCCAATAATCAAAAATTTCAAAAAAATTGTTTATCTTACAATATTTTATAGTAAAAAGGTTGGATCTCATTTGGAAAAATAAGTTTGTATCCCCAGGGGACGTTTGTAATGAAATGTTTTTAAAAATGTATATTATTGAAAATATAATAGGTACTTAAAATAATATATACTTAAAAATGTCATGGTTCCAAATTTGAAAAATGCATTATTAAAGGTAGAGGCAAAGGGTGAGAATGCTTGGTGAATGGTGGATCCCTCTGTATACAATATACATTTTATATACAATTAGTTTTTAGTTTTTAATTTTTACAAAATATTTTATCTGAATTATTATTTTTTGATTCACGACAAAGATAGATTAAATGTACTGATTTGTAACAAAGAATATTTCAATGACGAGAAATATAAACTATAAAGGTAGAAAAAAACAAGAGGTTTACTTTTTTTCCCAGTCCGATCAAATAATTGAGATTATAATATAATAGCCGCAACCCTAAAAGCGTTTTTCGTTTCAATGATTTGACGTAGGCATCTAATATTTAAACAAGACTAAATTAAACTTTTCATCAGCCCAAAATGTAGAAACATTATTACGACTCGTCACGTGTCGGTTCAACTTGACAAAATCGATTTATCAATGTGAATTGTAACATTTTGTATCTATCGAAACGTTATTGCCGTTGGCTTTTTTTTTTAATAAATATTTTAAAAATCATATCTAGTAGTCTCTAGTGTCTTTATAGATTACAGAGTGTACAAATAAAACTATTTCGAAGAATATAAATATATATATAAAGACATTATTAATTTTTAGACTTACATATAAATGGTGGTAGGTACCTATAAAGTACAAAAATCGAAATTCAAACTTATAAATTATAGGTATAAGTATTTATTATGTATGCTAATTTCAATGTTTTTTTTATATAAACATTCAATATAACAATATAAAAATTTTAATTATAATTTCTAATGATAAAATTTAAAAAATTTCTAGACCCAACCAATTACCATTTTGGTTGGCTACTTTTAATATTTTATAAATTTAATGAAATCAATACTTAGTCGAGAATATAATTTTATTGAATAATTTTTTGTTAATTTTGCTTAGAAATTTTGAGACTAAATAATTCTTGACCTCATAATGTAAATTGTTCACTCGATGAATTCAATTCAATTTAAACTACCAAACTTCGATAATCAAAGTTACTCCAAACTAAGCGCGTTGATAAAAAAATTGTGTTATTTTTTTTAACGAATCAGAAATATTTGTAATTTATGTATAGAATTTAGTCATTGTTTTTGAGTATAGTTTTAACATCCAAGTGGCTTAAAGAAAATGGTTTAGGCAATTAGGAATTTTAAATAAATACATTATATTGCGCAATATTAAAATTCCCTTAATAACATTTTATTTATTCGGTAAATCTTATAGCATAACATATGGTATTTAATCTAATATTGCCATTAAATATTTACTATGAATTGTGTTAATTTTATAATTAAAATCCATTTAATAATAAGCAACGTTTTATTTAAGTCTTAAGTGTATATATTATTTGATAACCAAATGATAATGTATAAAGCTTAATAAATTGTTATAATAGTCGTATTCCAAAAAAAACCTTCAATAGATATGTACGTGAAGACAAAAATGAAAACATGGTATTATATATTTTAACTTACTATTCATTCAATTACATATAGGAAATTAATTTCTTGCGTATTATGATGTATATGATTAGGTATGTAATAATATACCCATGCACCAATAGCAGAAAGTTTGGTCTTAAAATTTTTATTCAAATAGAAATAGGTGATAATATATTCATAACTTTAAAATAATAATATAGATAGATAATTACTACTATCTAATACAGAGGTGAACGAAGCTTGTTACGTCTGGGAATTGGTCCATACCCTATCTTTATAAATCATATATCATACATGATACATGTACCTTTTACATCGATGTTTAAGATATGTTTAAATATTTCAATCAGTTAAAACTGTATAGGCTTTATCATACTGTACCTACTTTTAATGAATGTATTATAATTTAATACGCTCAATTCATAGCTCTATATTGGTATTTGGTAGATCCATTCATAATCTTATTTGAAAAATAATATTAGCAGCTACGCAAGAATTTGAATATTATCAGATTATCAGATTATGTCTAATAATATTGTAGATACCATCATGACAAAGCTGGCTTTATTTAAGCCTAAATAAAACGAGTGATAGTAATAATATTATATGAATCTATGGTAATTGTAAAACAAAAACCAACAAAAACGAATTCTATATTGAAAAAATGACGACTTATCAACCAGAAGTTGGAGGCGAATATACAACTGGGTACTTAAAGACACTTATAAAAACTAAAGAGTTACATAAAGATTTAGAAAAAATGGAGTTTCTATCTACTGTATTAACTAATCCAGATTTGAAATTCTACGCGACTTCGGATACCGTGCAAAAGGTCGATCGGAATCACAAAGTTGTACCAACAATAAGAAAATTTAAATGAAAATATATCACGTCAAATAATAAATAGATAAGTAAAATCACTAAATTCACTAGCCTTATCAAAATAATTTATGCATACTATACGTAGGTACCTATCAATATGTATTATTGTGTAGCCACAAAATCAATATGGGTACTTGGAAATTGGAATGTCCTTAAGAACTGTATAAATTGTATAAAATATGTAAATATATTATTTAATATGTACAGAGTTTCCCAATTTCTGTGTGACAAAAGTGGTAGTAATAGCGTAAGAACAACATAATCCCCACCATTTTATCAACATGAAATTTGGAAGATCCCGTGTGGTACCAACAACAACAAGTAGGTAACAAAATAGGTAGGTACTAGGTATACCTATCGATAATGTTGGCATTGTGTACCTATCAATTTTATTTGCGTGTGGTGTATTATGTTTGGTCCTTCAATCTTCATTGCGATAATATTTTGTTTTGGAGTATAAATTATAAACATAATATATTGTGATGTTTTTCTGCACATACTGCCAGTTGCCGCATAGGTATGCATACATATACGCAGGATTGTGAAGATCTCTACTGAAAAGTATATAGTTGATATAACATTTTTATTTATAAATGTGTAACAATAATTTTTATAATTTATCTATTTTCTATTAAATTCTCATTCAAGGGACTTTGACCAATAGATAACGTTTATAGGTGATAGATAACGTGATTGTGTTCAACACCTTACAGTTCACATCAAAGTCTGTAGTACGAGTACGGTTATATATTATGATAAATACCTATATTGGTATATCATAGGTATATTATGTAGGTATAAGCTGCACCAAGTTTTAAGAGTCTAGTCTTACGGAAAACATCGAAAAAATATTGAAATTATGAAAAACGTACAGTTAAAAAATGATATACCCACCGTTTATAAAAATAATTAAGTAGGTAATACTATTTATTTATTATAACCACTTACTATAGGTAGGCCACGCTATATGAGATACAAACTTTTCTTGTGACATTATATTGATGAAACAAACTCTGATGTTGGTTCAGCTTCTTACAAAACAAAAGGTAAAATTTCATTAACCAGCGTTACCTACTTACCCACTTATTGAGTCTTGAAAATATGCTGACTTTTTTTTAAAGTTCGTAATCGAAAATTAAACTGTATTCCCTAAAGAATAAAAATTGAAAATCATCATAAAATAAGAATAAGTGGTATAATATTATTAAATTATGTCTTAAAAACTGAATAATAAAAGTTGCGCTCTCAACTTAGGGGACGTGCAATTTAAAACTTAATTAAGCGCAATACCTTGGAATCGAGATAAAATAAAAATTTCCTGCCTAATAAGAAATAGAAAATATAGCAATGGTAATAAATATTGTGTAATAGGTGTGCCGTTATTTCATTTTATTCTCAAAATCAGCCTTATAAAATAACTATTATACTTTTATTACTTAGATAAAATAGTGTCTCCTAATAATAGGGAAAATGGTTTTAAAAGTGGAAATATTAAATATTGTCTACACGTTTTATAGACTATGGGTGGGTGGGGAGGGGGAGGGGGGGGGGGTTTGCAATACCTCAACTAATTATTTAGAAAATTCAGAGAACCCCTCTAATTATTTTATATAGAACGAACGGTACGGTACATCATTTTGCATTTTTGTATTATGCACAACATTTCCAGATATCATAATTTATCCCATTTATTATATCATTAATAATTAATAATTATTCTAATTTAAAAAATGTATATTGCAGCCAGCTAGCCATCTGAGAAAGACATTTTTTTGTTAGCTTCTTCCATTTTTACTTTTCAGACATCTTCTTCAACAACAATTGATATAATTTTAATATTAAATACTTGGACATACCAAATGTACAAAATTAGCCTGATTAAGGTGATAGCCAAATATTCGATATGAGAACAAGAGTGTAACCGTGTAAGGAGGTTATTCACAAAATTTCAAGTAGATATAATATTTCTACCGTTCGAAGTTTTCGCGAATTAAAAGGCTCAAAAAAAAAAAATGCCATTGGTTCAAACAATTAATTCATATTTTAATTTTTACTACTAATTAAAAAAAATGATACTTTATCAAAAATAAAAAAAATTTAACTTAAAGTAAATTGTAATGCTTATAGTTAAAAAAAAATTGAATGTTAATCGCCGTCTGATAATATAGGTACCTACAATAATAATATAAACCAGTATTTATAACTTGAAAAAATTTTAATAATATTTTGTACTGCATACGCTTTGTATAGGTAATATTAATATTGACTTTTGTTCAGTAAATAAAATAAAACTATGTATAATTAAAAAAAAAAAAATGGTTTTCCGTTTTCTCGGGACCCCTATACCGAGTTGATGTGATTCTAAACTCGGCCTGAGAAAAAAAAATGATTGAAAGGTAAAATGTGCGTAAAAATGAACGTAAAATGTGTATAAAAATTACCATAAAAATGCAATAAAATGCAAAATTAAAATTACCTATACAACATATTTATGAGTCATTAGATAATTTTTTTTATGAGGGATAATAAAAAAAAAATAATTCGGTGGATAGTGAAAGCCGAAAAGGTTATTATTGTTAAATAATTGTTATATGTCCGGAGACTCTCAACTGCGTTGGTGGTGTAATGGTCAGCATAGTTGCCTTCCAAGCAGTTGATCCGGGTTCGATTCCCGGCCATCGCATGATATTTTTTGCCCCTTTTTTTTACACCTTTTATATTGTTTTATTTTTGAATATTTTTATAAAATTTTAATTGTAATACATTTGTTCTTCGTTCAATTTACAACTAAATGTACGCATTACTTTCTGCACACCAGAAACAATATTTTGTGTATTATCTGAAATTAATAATTATAAACTAAAGTGTTAATATAAATTATTGTCAGGTTAGGTTATAAACCTAAACTATCACTTAACAATTAGGAAAAAGTGAACTAATGATCTCTTAAACTTAATTTAGTAGTCAATGACTGGCTCGTTAAATTTTTGTAAGACATTAAATTAACACACTTTTTAAAGAATATTTATGTACCTAGGTATAAACATTTAATTTTGAACGAGTGGTTAAGTTTTAGTAAGTATTTACAGTTGGTGTAGTAGTAGTAGAGTGAATGGATTGGAATGGTGGACTACAAGGGTGGGCTGAAATGTTGATCCACTACTCCTCATATTATTTAAACTTTAGCCTTTAGGTACAACTGAACAACTAATTAACTACTCATTCCGAATTTAAATATTTGGTTGGGTCTGTTCAGTTGGCAGACGCAGCAAAACATAAACTTGAGCAATGAAGACAATGTTCTACAGATAACTTGAACACAATTCGTGAGACTGTAGAAGACACCGTTTGTAAGTTATAAGCACTAAGAATTACAATATACCTGTGGTTAAACCAAGAATTGCGTACTTCAAGTAAAAATATAAGTTAAAGTTAAAGTATAACCGTTTTAGCATTATAACGGACTCCATGGCAGATTATTATAGAATTTCTATATATAGGTTACATATAGGTACCATACCTTCTTTATTTACCACTCATCTTCGAAATCGCCTTCAAAAAAAAAACCTTGTGATATATTAATCAACCTCTCGTGTATTTATTCTATTGAAACAAAATCTGTATACGGAATTATTTGCAACTTACAATTTAATTTTATACGATCATTTCCCAGAAATTCGGATTAATGAAGAAGAAATTTTAATGATCTGTAATTTTTTTTTTTTATTTCAATGAGACACTTATCACACAAGTTTTGTATATTTTGTATTACACAATATTATATATTATAGTTAATAAAATAAATAGTTTTAATATGAATAAAAATATGGGTACCAAAAATAATCGAAATAGCCTAGTACCTAGTTAGTTATGTTATTAGCTTTAGTATACTTTTATTTCAGTTGAACAATGATTTCTATTAATTTAATAACTTTAAATATTAACATTACCCATCTTGCTAAGTACTACCGATGGGTGGCTTCTTACTCACGTAACCTCTTAATGCTTTGTTACCCCAATCTCACATATACTTATTGTGCTTAATTATGTAGATTGTATATTTCTTGTAAAAAAAAAAAAAAACATTACCTATCTCAGAAAGTAAAGAGTTATTAAAAACTACAATACACTATATTTCGTTATGCGTAGTTTCCAATAGGTATCTAAAAAAACACTCTGACTCCTACCCTGAGCACATCACATTATACATAATCCATTATTCGTGTTCGATAACAATATGGGGATTTTTTTCGTTTGATTAAAACCAATATTTTTACCATACATATACTATAATTTTTAAACGTATCTATTGCAATTAATTTTGTAATTCCAGCAATCGGCTCAGGGAATAAAATTAGGCGACTTAAAAACTTATTTGAATAAATCATTAATTTTTTGTATCTATAGTCTAATCTAGTAACGCCAAAAAATGAAGATAAAATATACGATAAATAAAAAAAAAATTAGATAAAAGGCTGTATAGTCGTATAGATATTAACAAATGTCAACAAATAAAAGATTATATAATATATCCAAGAGACGTATAATAGCAAGCGCATTTGAACAATTGTAAATTCTTAAAATATAACCCTATGCCTAACCTCATTTTGAATTATAGTTATTGACTGTATTATCAAAACTATGGTTTTCTGGATATTAAAATTGTTTTATGCGTACCTACTTCTAAAATAATATGTTATTACATATTGCAAGCATAGGTACGCATTTAATTAGTGCATTATGTTAAATGTTTTTACGACCCATACGTTTGTTTTACCTTTTTAACCTTTTATACTGAATTGGTAACATTCTTCAAAGTTCCGTATTTTTATGCTTATAACACTTTTATTACGTTAATTTTTTTTTTTTTACACAATTTTTATAATATTTTACAAACTTTTAACCAAAAATTTTATGTGTTTGTCAAATAAAAACTAAATTAGTCATGCATTATGTTATATTATAATTTGTATAGAAACTTTAAATAGTTTCACATTTTTCTAGTTATACGAAAAATAAATGTTGAGGAGCTGGTTTTTTACGATGATGTATTACTGCATTAATATTATAAATTATACAAAGTACCTAATCATAAATATTTCAATACATCATTTATAATATTTTACGCAATCAGACTACAATTTTCCCTTATCATTACATTAATTCGTATACTCTCATAGTTTTGCTGTTTCAATTTATAAAGAATGAAATAATATTACTTTTAAACATAATTATTTAGTTTATTATAAATATTATTAAGTATAACATAATAACTAAAAAGTTACTGTAGTAAGGATGGTTAAACATAAATATGTAGTAACAATGCTACTTCATTGCAGAATTTAATTTGCATTTTGATGTTGTATGTATGTAGGTAATCAATTACATCAATATCCAATGTCAAAGTATTAAAATTTGTAAGTACTAAATTGTACCATATCAGTCATTGAATTTTCATTTAAAAAAACGTTGGCGAGTGGGCACCATTCTGCTGTACATTATGTGCCGGACGTGTCGTATAGGTCATTGTAATGGATGTGTTAAATTTGAATTCAATCAATTAAATATAATCATTTCAATATAAAATCATTGAATACGAAAAACGATTCTGAAGCTCAGAATAATCAGATAAACAAAGCGCGTTAGAAATTAAAATCCCATTTGTAGCGGTTTTTTGTAATTTGTTGGTGATTTTTCCCGTGGCATTAAATAACTATTGAGAAAATCAAAAACTACCTCTTGATCCAATTTGCTAAAAGATAAGATACTATACATATTGAAAACGAAGCACTCCTTCTGGTAGAAATTTTGTATACAGGATAAAAAAAAAATAATAAACACCATTGTAAAACCACTAGCTTCATCGCTCCGCTCAGAATCTAATATAATTATGTTATAACTTATAAAAGTTATAACTTTTATAAAAATATATCTTAAAATACATTACTTCATTCATTGTTGATCTTAAATAACTTTTCAACCATTTTAAGGTTGAAAACATCTCTCTTGAGTGGCTGTAGATACTGGCAATGTACAAGTAAATTTTGATTAAAACTACTTATGACAATTTTTGTTTTAAAAGTTCAATCTTTAGCTATAAAAATTGAACAATTTATACATTTTTAACTACAGAATAGTTTACATAATTTTAACTTTAAATCGTATTTTCGAGGAAAATTGTGACTATGTATATTTAGTATTTTTGAACTGCTATTAAGCAACTTATGAGGAACTTTGTGTTAGGTTTTCAAGCTTTTTGACCCAGCGAAATATTATTTACCCGCAAAAAACTTGAAAACAAATTTCCCATAGCTATAAATAGCTCAAGAACATGCTTTAAAAAAATTGTATGGAAAACTGTTATATTTTCGGTTTTTTTTTTTTTTTGTTACATCATAAAAACAAAATCAATGTTGTCAAAAACGAGTTTGACGTAAAAAAATCCTGTTTTTCCTAAAATACCTATTTATGAATATCTAGTAGTAGTATGCTCAAGGATTCACTTACTTATATACTACATAATTATAAGTAAAATAATGAAATTAATAAATTTGTAATTAGTGAGTTTTATTTCAGACAAACAGTTTGTTAAGTAAAAGTAATAATCCGGACAAAGTGAGAGAGTATAATTAAGTACTTTTCAAAGCAATATCTGCAAAACAAAAATAACATTACCCTAAAATTAAAAGTGTTCATTAAACAGTTTTAATATTTATTAGTCAAGACTTTTGGTATATTAATCTTGAGCTTGTAGTTAAATCGCAGATAGTTAGAACATAAATAATATTGATGAATTATTATATAATATTAATATTAATCTTGTATCTACATCTAAAATTACACCTTAGTCCCTAACCTCCACCTTAGTCCGCTCGGCCACTCCGTCCCCCCAAAATATATTATTAATTTTGCTATATTAATATCGTGGAAAAAATAACCTTCCTCCCAATAAATAATAATACGTTACAAGTTAAATTGAATTAACTGGTTTTTTATAACAAATTTAATGGTATAAGGTACCTAATCTACACTTAAAATAAAATAATTTATTACCTGTTCAAGCTAAAGGTATATTCATTTTCGCATGAGCTTATATTGATTTTTAATTTCTAGGTATATTGGTGGAAAAAAACGATTTATTACCGCGAAATATTTAATTCGTTTGTCAGAGTTAATATATAATAATGTTCGAACAATTGTTATTTAACATTTTTTTTTTCTATTGAGCTTAAGCCCGGCAACTATTAGCTAATTATATTAACTATTAGCTGTTTTTTTTTTTTTTATAGTGGGTGGTTAATGGTTGGAACGGTTGGTCGAAAATACGTGTGTTTTTAGGTTTGGCAGATTTTCAATTGGGCACCCGTAGGTTTCTGCCATGCCCTATTTTAAAATTGTTGATCCCTATTGATATACTTGAGAAGGCTTTCAGTAAACATGTATGATATAATAAATAATATGCATTGTGCATAATATTGTCATGCACATTTTTTAGGTGCATCTATATTTAGTTATTAGATCATTTAATCCTTCGGAACATAAAAAAAATTCTCTTCGAGTGTTTATATGATCATTAAAGAGCTATTAAAACATATCGTTTTGTACGTAAATAAAGCAATTAATACGGTATGATTTATAACTTAATAAAGCCGATCAAGTTATCAAATTAATGTATACCTAGGCTACGTCATCACCCACAATCCTACTTAAATGGTTAGATTTCAGATTTAAACTGTCAATACAATAACGTTACCAAATCATTCAAATCCTTCCATTTCAAGGATACTACGATAAGTACAGACCCTATGTCACGGATTTGAATAGGTAAACAAACCAACAAAACAAAGTAATGGTATATTATGTTTTTATAGAATAAATAAATCACAATAACTGTTATTCACATATTATGATACTATGCATACTAAACATATTTGATCTTAAAATAAGTATTCTTAATATTTA
Organism: Sitobion miscanthi; assembly: GCA_008086715.1. Lineage (NCBI taxonomy): Eukaryota > Metazoa > Arthropoda > Insecta > Hemiptera > Aphididae > Sitobion > Sitobion miscanthi. The sequence continues at coordinate 7,682,805 of CM017800.1, read as the reverse complement.
TTGACAGATGTACCTAACAATACAAAATAAGACATAATATCCGTATACTGATCTCCTGTTTAATATCACAATAATCGGAATGATCGCCATAAACCTTATTAAATAATAAATATAGGTGGGTAGGTACTACATTTGTGATACCCACTAAAACTTTTTTTTTTTTAAAATATCTTGTTCAACATGTTTGATTGTCAAAACATAAAAAAAATATTAATAATCCCCGCAAATATATAGCTGGCACATCACATTTTAGAAACAAATGGTGTAACAAAGTTTAATGTTTACTGCTCGTGTAATACAATAATTACTAGGTAGGTATTTCGTAAATTATGTTTAATTCAAAAAAATTACATTCCAAGCAGTATCAGCCAAATACAGCGACCAGTCATAACCAAACATGCTCAGTGTCTATCCTTCTTTCATTAAATAACAATGCATTTATTTAAATTCATTCTGACTTTTTAAATTTTGGCTCAAGAACTTAATTTGTACATCGACATATTAAAACAAAACGTAAATCATTAAATGTAGGTACCTACGTCTTTATTGAGAAACCTTCTACGCTCAAAACTGTCACTAAGTACTAAAACCATAATTTATAAACAAATTAGGTACCAGCCATGACGGCTCATTCAACTCAGAATTACAGTCAAAAAGTAAAATATAAATATACTTCAATTCTGAGAAATTGAAAGCAACCCCTTTTTCCATTATGATGTAAATACTGAAAATTCAAACACGATGACCTAGCCTCTCATATTACAACAACCCCGTGCAGCCAAATAAATCGACTTCCACAAATTCTCTAATCCAATTGACCACTTATAGCAGTCACACTAACTAAAATGCAGCTGGCCAAGAGACCTCTTACATTTAATATTAGGTTAAGAAAAAAATATTTATTGATATGAGTTCCTAAATATGAGTACAGATTTTGAAGCAATCATAATTTTTACTTATTGTAGGTATGTACTATATATGCAGATTTTAATTTTTGATTATATTACTTTAAAATAAAAAATATGTGTAGTTTATATATTATATCTTACAGACTAGTTTAGTTATTAAATAAATAATTCTAAAAACTGATTATGTAGTGAGTCAACAGTCTGATAAATGATAAGCAATTTGAATAACTGCTCGAGAAATAAATATTATGGTGTAAACATCATAACAATCAAATGTAAGTTGATTAATAAGAATAACATAAATAATCTTCATCAAAACATCATGTTGTCGTGATCTATTATAACAATTTAAAATTATTATTTATTAAAGTAATTTTACAAAACTGAATACAAAAAGTATTTTATTTAGACCAGAAATTCTTAAACTTATGATTAATTATGGATCTGCCATGTACTAGGTACTTATGACTAAAAATAATACTCTTAAAAATGTCAATGCATATATTTTAACACGAATAATATATACACATATTAATTTTGATACATTTAACATTATATTTAGTACCTATTTACACAAAACATAAAATAATATTAAATCCATTAGGAAAAATGTAAATTTATTGATTTTCCTTACTACCGATATATTATGTTCTTCTGCGTATCACAATGTAGCCTAGGTACCACATTTTGACAGCCGCTGATTTAAACGTATATTGGAGATGAATTTTCCAAATAAGTAAAATGGAGTGTTTGAATTTGGTACAGGCTGGTATTTTTCCTGACCTTTTATAAAGTAGTATCTGTTTACCGTTTACTCGATGACGGTTTATTTTACGATGAAAAAATACTCTTGAGAGTGCAAGTATACATAATATATATAAAATACAAAAGACTAGAATTTAAGATTTACGGAGTGTTCAATAAGTACGCGACACGACTTTATAGGCACCTATAAATGTGGATGAAAAATTCAGATCTTGTAACATTTCAGATGTCTCCGGATGTCTTGATTTTATATTCTGTTTCCGATTTTCAAATGTGAGTTTTGCATCAAGCAATCAAAATATTTTACTTTTAATTCTATAATATTATACAGGTAAATAGGTAATATCATTGAGTATAGATGTACTATCTAATACTCAATGGTAATATATGCCTGACGCGAATATCAAGTATTTAATAATTAATTTTATTCATAAGTATATAATACAGATACTCTCTTATTACCTATTTAGACGAAACTAAAATAATAAAAAAAAAGTCCAGATTATTTCACAAAATAGAATGGAAGTTTAATGTTAAATGATAATTTTGAGTTAATTTAATTTGAACACAGTCTGGCACTGTGTATCTAGTTTTAATCATCCATCTATAATAAGTATTATTAATTGATAGTCAATCGCAATGGTATGTATCTAACTTTTAAAAGATAAATAGGATGATATTAATATTGTATAAATTATCAAAAAAAGTTAGTTGACTAAAAAGTATTATCAATTTTATTTCAATAATAAATGATCAGACCATATGTTAAATACACGGTACATTTATTTTTATAATAATAGTCAAACTATACGAAAAATGTTGATGGAAACCGCCGCATATTATAGCAACACTTTTAAAATTAATTATTTTTAAACATTAAACAAAAATTGCAAACTCGTACCCACAAACACAGAACACTAGATCCAAATGATAGGTACTCGTAGAGGTATTACCAATTTACATACCTACAACCTACTCCGTTAATTTATTTTCATAAATTTTCCTCGATATTTAAATTCTGAATGAATAATAATCATTTACCATTCATATTTGATTGATAACACGCAATATATAAACACTCGCAGTTAAGTATTTGAGTATGATAATACAGGCATATTGGTAAATACTAAAAAATTAACAAACATTTATGGCTAAATTGTATATAATATTTGTTTTATATTTGTCTTATATTCTAAAGTGTTATTATTTTTTATACAAAAATATAATGACAAAAGAAAATGTACATTACTTTGACAAAATATTGTAAAATATATACACTTAAACATAATTCTTTTCACGGAAGGTTTTCTGTTTTGATTTGTATGCCATTCAAACATACTTTGTATTTTTTATGCACATAATAATGGTGTAGGCAACTATCGAATTCTGATTGAGAAAAAGTCAAAAAAGCCAAACCTTCACAAACGCTATGCTATTACACAACGTGACGAATTATGATGCAACAGAATGATACTCAACAAACTACAAAAGAACAATATTATATTTTGAAATGACATTCGATAGAATGTTTCATATTTTCTGGTATTAAAATATTGTATTTTATATTACACTGAAATGTACCCGGCTTTTGATGTGCTTTATTTATTTTTAGTTCAACACAATATGATTATTTGTTACCTATTTTGTTATTTATTTATACTTATATTGAGAAAGTTGGTGATTACCATAATTACAACTTTTAGGAAATTATTTAATATTCATACCGTTTAAAAAATAGAATTGAAAACCAACAGTAGTTCGACATATAATTTAATATAATGGTGTGGGGCGGTGGTAGGCCGCAGTCGCTAATGTGTGCTATCGTAAGCATCGTCTGGCGTCGCTAAGCTTCCGGATGGGTTACCACCCGTGCTTTTAGCGATAAATCCTCACCCCACATACACACGTGTTACTCAAACCCAACCACCCACAAAATGCTAATGGTGATAGTTTCCAATGCTTTAGAATTATGACGAATAAAAAAAAAATTCACAGCTTCTTGATAGTCAAAGAAGACGCTCAGTATGCAGCATATGCGGGACGCATATATAACAGTTAAACATAGGTATATCCTTACTGAATGTTAAAAATACGAAGACCTTAGAAAATAAAATGGTTTACCCGAATAACTGTTTGAAATCCTGGGACCCGGCACAGAAGCGAACATCAAAGTATCAATTTTCTTTTAAATGTCAGAATTATGTAATTTAATTTGGAAAAAAAATAATAAATATTGTGTAGAAAAAAAATGTACACAAAATATTATGATAATTAGGATTCTAAAAATTATTTTTACACAAATATAAAAAATAAACTACCTACAACTTATTTTCATATAATTAAAAGAAATTTTGAGTAACGTATATTAAATGTCGGTCAAATGTCAAGTACCCAAGTATAATCTTATCTATACAAAATATAAGTTTCGATATATATTTAATTTTGATATGAGACAACATATTTCATAACTATTTACTATTGTATTAAAATAAAACCTAGTTTGGAAAATATGGTGTCTACATTGTATTTTAATTAAAGTACTCTATAAAATTGGAATATGATATCACCGATATATACAAAATATAAGAACAACGAAGTTATGGTATAACGACAAATATATACCCGTTATAACGTGATACTCCAATCACGGAATCACTCATGACTTCTTGATGTCATTACAAAGTACAAAGTAAGTGAAAATCGAACTGAAAATATTATTTTGTAATAACGAAACATAAATACATAATAACAGTAAATTTCGGAGTTCGACGGCAATGACAACAATAGATATTTTAAGAAATAAAATATAAAAAATACATATATACACATGCATAATTTTCTTCAATTTGTAAAATACAATTTTTTTTTTTACAACACATTGTTACAAACAGAACAAACTATAAACGATTTCTACGTTCCAACCAATTAGATAAGTAATTTATACTTACCTTCTATATAACATACGTACCAAGGTACTAATATTACTAATATTATATTATCTCCATAAACGTTTTATATGGTACCTATAAATATGATACTTATTATCATACTATTTATATTTAAGCCTATTTAAATTTTTTATTTTGTAGAATTAAAAAAAAGTATGTGAAAGAATTATTGTCAATCTGTGTTTGTGTAAAAAGTGAGAAAACAATAATAAATTATGATCGATGCGTTTTTTTAAGTTTAAAAACTTTTGGAAACTTGAAGTTTGATATTTAGTAAAAAAAATATGAAAATTAATAATTAGAAAGTTTATTATTTACTAATTATTTTCGACGTGCCTTTTTACGACCAATATACAAACACTAATTTGAGAAAATTGCGTATGGAAGGTTATCACAAAATAGCATAATATCCTTTTTATGAATTTGTAACTTTCAATAATGTATTTACTTTCCAAATTGTTTCAACTATAACCTGTCAGCGAATATAATAAATATAATAAAATATTTTGATTATTTAATGCCCTTGATTATAAATGATAAATAAAGACATTTGTGACAAAAAAAAATCTTTAAAAAATTAATGAAAAAAACGTTACTTACCTACTGAACAGTATAACAATATGTGAGATTAAAATGTAAAAGAAACACTTTACTACAAAATAATTTTAACGTAATTTTTCATAACGCTAAAACTACTGAACAAAAAAATTACCACTCAAAGCGCTTAACAATTAAATGAAATTTTTCATCCATAGACTGCTGTTTGAAACTTTTAGAGCTTTTATATTACTATCTGATCCAAAAAAGTTACCACTTAAAAGGACCATTATTAAACAAAAACATTTCTCGCTTAGATTACAATCTAACAAATACAATATACATTTTATAAAAAATAACCAGTTTTAAAAAGATTATATTTTTGAAAATCTACAACTATTGTTTTAATTATGTTTCTGTAGCTGGTAGTTTTTTTTTCCAGCAACCGTTTTTTATTTAAATGTGTTTTCGTATTTTTTTGGTATAAATTTTAAATATTTAGTATTTTATCATATTTTTAGAATTTAAACTTCAGTTTTAACTTTTAATATATAAGTCTCATCAGTCATCGTCTAAATCGTCTACGTTTTTTATTTCATATGTAATTTCATAATATGTAATCCTTTTATAAACTTTCTCAAGTCCATAATATATATACAGGATGATATTTGTATCGTATCCACTTCCAGAACAATATTTAAAAATTTTAACGCATTTTTAAGTTTGTAAAAACAAATTTTGATAATCATCGATAAATTTAAACATACCTAAACTAACTAACTAACTTACCTAACCTAACCTAACCTGCGTTCAAACAAAAACATAAGATATTGCATAGTTCATGATAAGAGATTCAAATAAATAGGTTATCCTAATATATTCCATAGTTAACTTTTTGAACACAAAAACCAGATTTAAAAATGTTCCAATTGACTATTAATTTTAATTAAATCGAATCAAGTATTGACAGAATCATTCTAATTACATTATAAAGTTTTAGTAGAGTTTGATGACTAAATCTGATCTCACTGAAATAAAACCACTATCGAATAAAACGTTATTAACTAACTATTTCGTTAAATACTTTATAATACAATAATGTTTAAAAACCTTACGACATGCGTATCCCATAAAAATCATGGTATTATGATTATGATGTGTTTCTGGGGCCGTAAGCGGTAAACGAAAGCGATCCGTCAAAAAAGCTATAACTAATTTAGGCTGAAGCGTACTCTATTTTATCGCGGATAATAATCTTAGACTCGTTTCCATTTTAACTCGAGTGAACAAAATTAGTTACGTCGCACACTATAATGTAATATCATTACCATCGTATAATATAATGTATACATCACATAATAATAATATATTATTTTATAATAAAATAAAATAAAATAATAATACGCTTAAAAACCTATATAATAACATTATATGCGTGTACGTAGCTTGCTTTTAAGATCACGATATTTTGATTTTTTTTACAATTTTTTTACTGAGCAATAAAATTGTACAATAGCAAAAGAACAGTATTATATTTACACATTGTACAATAGGTGAATTTAACGTGGTTTGATTGGCGGGAGGGGGAAGTCACCCAATGACGGCACCCCGAAAATATTACGATTACGATGCGTTTCTGGGGCCGTAAACGAAAGCGATCCGTCAAAAAAGTTATACCTTATTTAGGCCGAAGCGTGGTCTCCATTTTATCGTGGATAATTATCTAAGACTCGTCTCCATTTTATCTCGAGTGTACAAAATGAGTTACGTCGCACACTATAATGTAATATCCTTACCATCGTACACTATAATGTATACATCACATAATAATAATATAAAATAATAATACGCTTAAAATCCTATATCATAACATGTGCGTGTACGAAGCTTTTGCTTTTAAAATCACGATATTATGATTTTTTTTACAATTTTTTTACTGAGCAATAAAATTATACAACAGCAAAAGAACAATATTATATTTACACGTTGTGAAATAGGTGAATTTGACGCGGTTTGATTGGCGGGAGGGGGAAGCGAAAGCGAAAGCGATCCGTCAAAAAAGCTATATACCCGATCGAGGCCGAAGCGCGGTCTCCATTTTATCGCGGACAATTGTCTAAGACTCGTCTCCATTTTATCTCGAGTGTACCTACAAAATCAGTTACGCCGTACACTTTAATGTAATGCACGCACATCACGCGTATAATAATAATAATAATATATTATATAGGATTTCTGGGGTTTTTCTGTCCCGACGTCGGCGGTGGTTTTAGCGCGTCCTAATCTATCGCGCTCGAGTGGTCACGAGGGTACGAAATACTACGCTCGTAATGTCTACTATATTGCCTCTACTCTTCTCTCCGCGCATCGTATCCTACTCGTATAGTAATTCGCCAATATCATTATTTGCTGAACGGGCAAAAATATAAACACAGCCGAGACACTGCGGACCCGCTACGGCGTTATGATATTATCGAGTGTATATAGGTATACATAATATCGCCATGTATTATTATACACACATCCGCAGTATTTATCGGCACGTATATCCTCTCTCGTCGGTGATATCATTACCTACCTATATTGTTTTCCCGGAATAGACGAAACACGTCGGTGCGGCTTGTGATGTAGTATATAGGCGCTACGCCTCTATACTCGTCTGCGGAGAGCCGATCAAATATTGTATTATTATTTAAATCGTGTACGACGTTGATGTACGCGTGTCGCGACGATGATCGACGATGACGACCGCGGGCACGAGTTCACAGTGTGGTAGGTACCAGGTATAATACCTATCGTGTTCGAAATTGTAAGCACATAATGATATACACGGCAGCCCCGTCGCACGTCGAACAAGAAATTAATGGGCCGTAGCGTTGTTGTTAATACAATATATATAACGTCTTCAGACCCAAAATTAGTCGTCATAGTATAATATAATATATGCGAACACACACAACACGTCCTATATACGTATATAGGTACCTATATGTGTGTACATTGTACAGTTATGCATTATACACGTAATAAATTGTAATGTTTATCGGCTGTCTCGACCCACGTAATAAGACGTTAGTTGTTAGGGTTTCGAATGGCATTCTTGACAGCAGGAATGACATACATTATGGATAATGCAATACATATACAATACGAACCACAGAATTTTCCTCAAATTCCCTTTGCCGACAGAAGTAAAGTAAGTAAAGTGTACGTGAGTGATATCGTAATTCGACCACAGGAATAATTTCTGACTTGTCCTTTTACTGTATAATATAGCCAATATAGGTGTCTATATAGCATACTCGGAGTGGGTTGAAATTTCGTTATCACTTGCGTCGACATTTCGAAAGACAACATCGACGAAAAATAAATTAACATGGTCGCACGGTTAAATAAATAGTTTAGATGAGCGGAGTAGTCCACCGACATTATGCAGCCCAACCCTGTGCCTCATTATTTAAATACTTGTTACACTTATTTAAATTACTAAATTAAAGTTTATAATTACTCAACGCCTCGTTTGAAATTCCATTTTATACGATAAAATTACAAAATTAGTAAGAAAATATTATGTTTTAGAATATGAAATTAAAAATATGTGTTTTCATCAAAATAATAAAGAAAATTAAAAATAAGAATCTATAAAAAACGCTTGCCAAGTCGGGAATCGGCATGTAAACTTTCTTGCTTTTTAATTTTTAGAAAATCACACCCAAGCGGTATAACGGTATAATTTGAATCCAGAAAAATTTCGGTGTGAACAGCCCCACAAAAAATAATTTTTATTCTCATTTAGTGAGATAGATCTCCGAAACCAGAGAGCGGATTTCGTTGTTTGGGGTCTTGTTGGATTCACATTGGTTAGAAGAAGTGCAGTGAAGATTTTCAGAACGTTATCTTTAATAGTTAATTCAGTACAGGACATAAAAAAAATTAAAAAAAATTTTATTTTTGATGTTTTTTCAGCTTTACAGCTTTGTAGTGAACTAACGATTGGAGATAAAGTTTTAAAAATCTTCACTGCACTTTTCCTAGCCAATGTGAATCTAACAAGACCCCTAACAACAAAATCCGTTCTCCAGTTTCGGAAATCTACCTCGCTAAATGAAAATCTAGCAAAAAATAACTCTTTTTTTTTTATCTGTGAAAAATTAAATAATTTTTTAAAAAAAATGTTGATTCCACATTTAGTATCTAATTGATAATCCCTTTTCAATGAGTTATCAACCAACTTTTTAGCTGTCATAGTTTAGGAAAAAAGTTAAGAAATAGATATTTTGGGACTGTTCACGCCGACGTTTTTATGAATTCAAGTAGTGGTTGTACCGTTTGAGTGTGATATCATATCCCTCTCATTAATATTTTATATTATAGCTAAATCGATACAATAAGCGTTCACTGTTATATAACAGCCCTGTATAATGTTGTACGCGCGTTATCGCGTCCCGTCTTAGATTAAACGAGTTCACTCGATATCTTATCGAACATAAAAAATAATGTAGGATATAAATTATAACTGAACACATTCGAAATTGTTCTTTTGATTTTTTCAGCAGACCTTTTTTGCTTATGAAAAATAGACACGAAGTCTTATCGTTTTTTATGGGTAGGTATAGGCACCCAAATTGGTATGCAAATTCATATTCGTATATAATATTATGATATGTATGTAAAATGTTTTTCAGCTCACGCAATATCGATGAATAACTTATGGGGGACTCTTGGGCCCCCCCACAAACATATTCTGTGAAGTCTATTATGTTCTTGAAGGATAAATAATAAAAAAAATAATAATAATAACAAAAACAACAACAAATAATTACAAAGGTAATGCTACCCCGTAGCGGCATACTGAGATGACTAGTATACACCCTATTATTCTCTAGAAAAGTGCTGATTACCATTACAATTTCTAATATCGGGTTCTTTGGTACCAACTTAATAAATGTTAATATAATTTTCAGCGAAGAGGTATTTTGATAGGCCCCTCGGGTTTACAATATCACGAGAACGATTCGTAAGAATGCACGGAAAAGGTGTATTTTATATGATATTATGAAAGTAGTAAAATAACTACAAACATTGATTATAAATAATATTCATAAATCGTAATCAGTGCTATAAGTGATGGGGAGGTGTGATTGCATCCACACCGATACTGTATTAGAATAATTAATTAATTTTTTTTTAAACTTTAAAAATATATACCTAACGCGTACCATTGACCATAATGTCATTTTGGCCAGGGCCTAAAATTGTGTGCAGTAGCACACACTATGTGCAGTAGCTAATATTAAATGTGCAGTAGCAAATTTAAAAGTGTGAAGTACTATTTTCGGCATTTATAAATTTTTAATTGATTAATGTTCAACATTGATTATTTAAAATTACTAATTAGCATATTGTATTCGTTTCAAATCCTTAACATTACAAATAATACCGACTACACCATATTCTGAGTGGATCATAATATAATAAGTACATTAACTCAAGCTATTTAGTTTTTAATTTTAAAATGTTTAGTCATATAGGTAGGTATCAAGGACTTTTATAGAAGATTGTCTTAGATTGTATATTATATTATATTTATTATAACTAATTATTAATAAATATCAAAAACAATTATGCAATTAAGTTATATGTCGTATGTGCACTACTAGGTCATTATTTTATAATATTTTGGTGTAGAATTTAGGTATGTGCAGTAGCAAAATATCTTAATTTTAGGCCCTGATTTTGGCCATTACGCGAAATGTATTATATCGTATTGTGATTACATGACGTTCCGAACGACATCAATAACCGCGACGGTCAATGATTTTTGCGGTTTTTGCAGCGCATGCAGCCGGACCATCATGATGTGCACGGACATGTCGTCTAGCAGGGCGAGGTACAACTACACGTGGCTGGCGCATCTGCGCAGCCTGAACCTGACGCAAGAAGATCTGCAGTACCTGATCAACATCACGTCGTTCGACGATCCGGACGACGACGGCGGCGGCGGCGACGGGCACCATCACCACCTGATGGACAACGGCTGCTACAACTGCGGCGGCGCCGTGAAGAGCTACTCGCTGCTGTTCCGGGCGGCGCACGGCTACGTCAGCCTGTTCCTGTGCGTGTTCGGCGCGCTGGCCAACGCGCTCAACATCGCGGTGCTGACGCGCAAGGACCTGGCCGGTTCGCCCATCAACCGGATACTGTGCGGCCTGGCCCTGGCCGACCTGGCCCTCATGGTCGAGTACACGCCGTTCGCGTGCTACATGTACCTGACCACCGCCAAGAAGGAGGAGTTCTCGCACGTGGGCGCCGTGTACGTTCTGCTCCACACTTACGTGTCACAGGTGTTGCACACCACGTCCATCGCGCTCACGCTCGTCCTGGCCATGTGGAGATACGTGGTCGTCAAGTGAGTAAAAATTATATATGCCACATAGACGCGTATCGTGCAGACGGTCAGATAAAACGTCAGGTACGATGCGATTCCGTGAATCTAGGAAAAAAAAGCCCCGTACCAACTAAATACATTATTCTTTTTCATTATGATTTATATAATTAAATATAATCATAATATAATCATTACATTTATCAATGTACCTAACACTTCTTTAATATAATATTATTTTATTAAAAGGTAACTTTAAAAAAAATTACATCTAGTATATCGTATATGGCATTAAACAATAACTAATTATATCACAGTTAAAAAATTATATAACATAAACCATAAATCAAAATATATATATTAATTGGTTCAATAACATATTATTTATTATGTATTCCTTATTAATTATTACAAAGTATACAAGACTAGCTGCAATCTGCATTTTACATTGTCAATAATTGTCATTTATACATAATTAAAAAAATGTTAAAAGGTAATTTGTATATAATCTTAAAAAATTTAAAATAATTAAAAAAATGTTAAAAGGTAAATAATTTTCATTTGTCATTTGTATATAATTTAAAAAAATTTAAAATAATTAAAAAAATGTAACCGTGTAGAAATTTAAAATAATTTAGTCACATTACTTTCTAATGTTGTGGCTAACTGCCATTAGAAAATCTAATATAATGATCACAACAATAACTATATAAACGAAAAAACCACATTTGTAATAATATAATGTTGTAGATACTTCAGATACCAAGACTAGTTTCCAGATAGAGCCTACATAATTTTTAAGATAAAATCAAATGTCAATTACTTTTATTACCTTACTATACTTTAATCTTTTGTATTTCAAATGTTACTATACATATATATATGGTTATAGAATATACCTATGTCCAAAAAAGGTTAGGTTACTTATATACAAATATTAAATTATAAAATGTACACTATAATGAAAATGCGTTATGTGTTTAATTAGTACGGGGCTTTTTTTTCCGGGGCTTTTTTTTCCAGGGCTTTTTTTTCCGAATACCGATTCCGTACCCTATATACGGCGAAACCTCGATTGCTCGATAATCGGTTGGGGGCGAGAAAAAAATTCGAGTTGTAGAAAAAAATTGCGCGTAGATACTAATTGAAATGCGGGGGCGAAGACGTTCCTTCGAGTCATCGAAAATTCGACTTATAGACGTACGATTTATCGAGGTTTCACTGTATTGTATTATCCGTATCGCAGACCGTATTGCTGTATCGATTTACCTCGCCAAAGCCGATTTGCACCGGTTAGGCTATACAGCTAAAAGACTCTGAGTATTCATCTGTGCATACTCGTACAAAGCTACGATATAACGCACATGACAATTATTATTATACGTCTTGATTGCAGTGAGTTCCTGTTGGCAAAGTTTTAACGCATCGCAACACATTATACATTCTCTATTCGATAGGTATTTATTTTTTTTTTAAATAACCAAATCGATAGTCTGGAATTATGATTAATTATACCGACGTAATCATTACTACGATTATAACATTATAATATTCTCTTTATAGTATGAGATTTATAAATGTGTTGATTACTATGCGACCAAAATAAATGTAGGTAAATGTTTCAATATTATATGAGCAATTTATTTCACTAATTTTTAACTTAGGTATCGAAAATACTAGTATTAGTCCGATAATAATAATATAACACCTATATTACTTTTCAAAATCAAAAGCTTTGTAATTTGTATAAGTAGGACGTGGGTAGTTGGTTTGTTATTTTTACCTTAACGATCTACCAGGAACGCCTTAAGTGGTTATCGCAATATGTACAGCACAAACAATGCCTTATTATAATATACACGCATTAGGCATGTATCGTATCGTGTCGTAAAAAAAATTCAGGGCATAACATTGATTTGCTTATCGTGATGTATCTTTTATTCTCATTTTACTTGGTTTATTAGGTGGGACATTCGGGACATTACCCCCATTGTACAGTATTTTTTCTATCAGATACGAAAAATAATATGTGCTTTCGTATTAAACACACTATTATAACTTATAGGTAGGTAGGTAGCAGGTACCTGGTGTATTATACCATAATCACTTCGAATGGACCATTATGAATCGACGGAAAACTTTTAAAGCAAACTGTCAACATACCTACGTATAAGATATTGAGACGAGCAATTAAATATTTGTATTCTTGCGTATTCCAATCACAAAATAAATTTAAAGCACGTAATAAAAAAAATGCATTCAACCAGGATTTAACAATTATTTTGGCAAAATAAATATCAATCATACTAAACGAGAGCGATATCTTATGAGTTATAACAATTCATAAACATAAATCAATTAATAAAAGTACAACATAACTTGATTAATCGAGTATTTAATATTAAAATAAAATAATTAATGCGAGCCTCTAAGTATTGAATATTTAAATCAATGGACAAATATATAGAATTATAGACGTTAAATATATTGTTATAGTTTATTATTATTCGTTTACATCATGTTTCATCTTTATAAACGAACAGTGACGTATTTACGGGTCCATGGGATCCGGACCCCCCCCCACAGGCCCCATAAATACATCCTATCTAAACATCTAATATATATATTAAAATATTCTGTAGCGGAGCCCCCCCCCCCTTAAATGTGGTTGGAAAATCAGCTGGACCCCATCCATGAAAAATTACTAATTACGCCACTGTAATACGAGTACTTATTTGATAATACAATTATATATTAAATATAAATGTTTTACTTTTATTGAGGACGTTCGTGTATAAAATCAAATAAATATCATATGCTAAAAACCATTTGAATTTCGATTGAGTATATTATATGGTATACATATTTTTTAATTTGATTAAATTTAGTAAACTGAACTGAAAGATTCAATCAGATATTTAACTTGAGCGCATTAGGCTAATATTAAATTCTACTTCAGGTCAATTGCCCACATTTGTTCAGCCGATTTGTGTTGTTCGTTACCATATAATATGAACCAGCCGCCGCGATGACTATTACCGTTTATTAGTTTATCCCGATAAATGTTTTTGGCGTCTATACGCATAAAGGGGAATCAGGTCTCGAGACTAAAAGTGAGAAAATTCCACAGTCAACAGTTCGAGAGTGCATACATTGAGATAACAAAATATCGGCTTATTCGTAGGTAGAGACTATAGAGGTATCTGGGAATAAAAATATACAATATATAAATTATATGGTATACCTAGTATACGTATAAGTTCCATTAGAGTACTTTTCTGTAAAGATAACGGACAGGCTTCGAATTTTTGGTAATTTACAAAATATTATTATTATTATTATATTATTTATAGGCCACTAGAATTCGTATAGGATCCTTATTGAATGTGACGATAAGTTTGTCTGGATTTTATTTACAATATAATATTTTAGCCCCACGAATTGCATTTAAGATCTGTTTGATTGCTCATATTTATGGGATTAGATTTGTCTGTCGTTGGCTGCTAGATCATTTTAACGCATTTCACTGAATATGTCTTAAAAAGTTATATTAGTTTATTTATTCTATTATAGTTGCGTATAATAATAATTGTGACATAGATAGACACTTTTGTCTAACTATGTGTTTAAGTTCAGGACAATTATAATTTATTTATAATGTATTTTTTGTTTATAAAAAAACCCTCTATGCCTTAGGTCATATGCCAACACCATGTATACTGAGTGTAACAGGAAGACCTAATGGATTAAATAATTTTTGTTCTAATCAATAATTAATCATTTTTAGATTCTGAGTGGAACGATGAATGTATTGACTTTACAATGATGTGAGTTTTTATTTTTATTTTTATTTTTTTTTTTGTGTCTGTCATCAACTTTTAGGACAGTAAAAGTGCTTGGGTTTTCTTCAACAGTAACTTTTCTAATAGGAAAATAAATCTAGTTGGTACTTTGGGGGGTCAAAAGTAAACGAATCCCAGAAGTTTTCAAAAGCGACGTGAAAAACAAAAGAAAAATTAAGGAAAAACGGGAATTTTTACGCAAAATCTGTTTTCGAGAAAATCGAATTTGGTTTTTGGTGTAACTCTAAAACAAATTAGCGTAGGTACATGAAAGTTGACTGAATGTTTATATTAGCATTTTCTATACACCATAATATTTTCCAAATATTTTGACTTATTTTGAGCTGTTAACGGACATTTTCAGTTTCCATTTTTTTTAGTTTTCTTTTCTATAAATATCAATAAAATTTTATTTGTTGGGTAAAAAAGCTTGAAAATTTAATAGAAAGTTCCTAGGTTATTTTTTCAAAGATAGATGAAAAAAATTAAAAATCCTTAGTCACAGTTTTTATTTATAAGCATTTAAAGTTCAAATCTTGACAAAATACGGAAAAATCACGAAAATTAGCAAATTATTTTGAATTGAGAATTCATACAATTTTTCTTTTTAAATCTAAGATTTGAAAATGTAATACAAGATTATCCATAAGTTTGTCTACCTTTATCAAAAAAAAAATGTCTACAAGCATATCAAATTAAATTTTTATGAGCGTTTGAAATTCATATTTTTACAACATTTCTTCGATTTCTCATGTAACGATTTTCTTATTTTGTTGTAATTAAAAAACTTATGACTGTAGATACTTGAAAATTTCACTAAATGTTTATATTAGCATTTTCTATACACGATAAAATTTTGAAAATAATATAACCCTTTTTGAGCTGTTTACAGACATTGTCAGTTTTCAATTTTTTTAGTTTTTTTTTCTATAAATATCAATACAATTTTATTTGTTGGGTAAAAAAACGTGAAAATTTAATATAAGGCTCCTGATTTATCATTCTAATAGTAGTTGAAAAATATCTAAAATTTAATAATTAATTTGTAGTTAAAAATTTATAAAATGTTTAACTTTTATAGCTAAGGATTGAAAATCGAAAACAAGGCTCCACTTAATAGGTTATATATAAATTACTTTATTTACAATAATATCATCAAATATACTTGGTAATATCATAGGCTGACTGACCGTTTTCGCTCAGAATCGTTTTTCTTATACATTATAGCATTGAAATCAAATTTAACACCATCCATTACAGCGACCCATTTGTAAACTTTTGTACAGCAGAGCGACACCCACTTGCCCACCTTTTTTATATACAATTTAGTCACTTTCAGTACACGTAAAAAAAAATAATTTTAATTTTTTAAAACTGGAAATTAAAAATTTAAATTTGATTCAATTTTTTTGGATGAATTCAAATTAGCCAATTTTTGAATCTGATCATAAGATTTAGTTTTGATGGTAAAACATTTATCTAAGTCAAGCACCTATATTATTTTTGGAATTTGTTGACATAAGTATATTTCTTAAATATATTTATCATATAATTTTAAAAATGTTTGTCATGCGTTAAAGACTTAAAGTAGCATAATTTATTTTTTGCCAGGTTACACCTGTTACACCCTGTTTAGTATATGATCTAACCTTTACAGTCTACACTGTACCAGTTTTAGAAATTCTATGTAGATTTTTCGTAAACGCCAGCAAATCAAATAGGTAACCACGCATCAACACAAATCCCACATGGCATATGACAAGTATAATACATATAATATGATTTACATATAAAATCAAGAGAAATATTTTTCGCATCACATTTCTATGAATTTGTTCAACGTGCTCACGCACATTTCATAACCGTTTGACGACAACGGTGTAAGGCAATTTTGAAAGACAAAATCAATATTCGTTGAAAAAATATACAGACGATAGATAGACAGGCAATGCAATGCAGCTATGTAAAAAGTAGTAAAATATTATGTATAGTTTCTTACAATATTTATATCATACACTGAAACATATATAAATACAACTACACGTATAAAACATGTATAAAACATATATAAAACTAAATTGTCATGTATAATATAGGATAAAAGTAATACAATGCCTGTAAACACTAACATTTTAGAGTTGAGCTATTATTATTAATGCTTTTTTCATTTTTGAAAATTGTAAAATACTCTAAAAATGTATTTAACAAATCTAATCGGTATAACGTAATAATTTCATGTTATATCAACAAATCGTTGATTTATATTTGATTTTATGCTCGATTTATTCAACTGCCAAATAATTTAGCTCGACAGCTGACACAATTGAACAGCAGCAAACCGTTCTGTTAAATATTGACGGCAACTGACGATATTGGATGAGAAATATTTGTATGCACCGCTTCAGACTTTATTTCTCATAATTCTACCCTTATTTATTACAATATATAAATAATACTAAGATAATATCACTCTCTGCCCTCTGTTTGATATTCTCTCTTGGACCACTCTATTCAGCAGTAAGCATTCAGCGCTATCAAACTTAAAACAAAATCTGTACCAAAACTGTTGTAAATCTAACGCGAAAACGTAACAAAAACAATAGTAAAATGTAATGATTAAACTGAGTTATTTACATAGTTACATTGAAAATTAAAATAAAAAATGCATAACTTTATCGGTACTTTTATTATCTACACACAGATTTGTTTTATGAGTAAGATGTGTTTTTATTTTTATGTATAGACATTAGACACAATCGCTAATTGTTTGCTGCTATTTAAGCACTTTTCATGTTTTAATTTCGCGCTGCATACAATCTTGATTAAACACTTAAGTGCTGCAGCATTTTAATACATTACATTTACGACAAGTAAATAAAATGAGATAAGAAATAAAATTCTTTTTAAAATGCATTTATTTCGTTTTATTTTCCGCTTCAATGTATCCAACCATCAGGTGACCTGCAACAAAATAAAAAAATAAATACCTTTGATGTGAATGGAGAATACATTTTAACATCATTTACAGACTAATCTGTACACGAACGATTAAAATAACTTTACAATTCCTACCTACTACCTAGCTACTTAAGCTATACATAATTGTATAACAAATAGCAATGGTAAAAAATCTACTAACAAGTTTTGTAACTTTTTATAATTACTATTTGATATAAAAGTAGAAATTAAGTTTATTTTCAACTTATTAACATCGTTTTGCTCAAACGACAGTTGTGTGGGTATAATGTGACCCTACGTTAATACGTTGTAGTCATTTCGATTAATACGAATTCGTGGTTAGTGTTTATACTTTATATTTTCATAATATAGCTAAGGCAATTTATTATTATAGATTTTAATAGTACTAAATACATAATGTACCTATAATATATCACATTTACTTAGTAAAATCGATGTTTTCATGAAATGGAAATCTAGATAGTGCAATTCATCCATGTCGTTGATTTTAACGAAAATACATAATATGAACATCTACCTAGCAAATTATTGTAATTTGTGAGTTAACTACTTTATACTTTCTTGTATTATTTTATGGACAAAAATAAAATAATATATTATCAATGTTATATTATATTAAGATTTAATTAATTTTAAGTTATAACATATGTCAGTAAGACACTACTCATAAAGTTAATAAATAAAGTAGAATTTTCAGTGCGTGAATTAATTAAAATAATTAGGAGGGCAAGGATTTGTTTCTTGCTCATGAAAGGAATCAACTCCTTGCCAATCAAGTTGGTGTGTATTTTTAATGTTTTAAAAATAACATACTATCATTTATTATAAATAGGTACTAGTATTTATAATCAATGATACTATGTAGGTATTAATTGATCAGTTGCCGTAAAATAATAAACAATAAGATAAAAAATAAGTTTACTAGTCGACGTAATAAAACTGTTTAGTACTTAATAATTGTTTGTGTTCATATCTCGTAACGTTCATAAAGTCGATACAACTGTACAAGTAAATAAATATAAAATTGTTTAAATAACATGGAAATTACCTAATTAAAATTAAAAAACAACTATAATAACCTAACAATAATAATTACCCTAGAATTGTACAATGTAGGTATTGTCCATTTTATGAAATTGATATTGATATTATAATATAATAATAATATGGATGTCGTGCTTTTGTTAAAATTCACGATCTGGATGAATTTCACTATCTTAAACTATCCAGTTCATGAAAACATAAATTTCATTAAATATATGAGAAATATTATATACAATATACATACTTCAAAAGAATTTTAAACATAGTATAATTAATCCGTGATTTAATTAAGGAAGTTGACAAGGTCCAATATTTAAACCCATTTCAAAAACTTCGGTATTTTTTAGATAAGCACCTACATACTTACGCAATTTACAATATAAGGATCTTAAAAAGAGTTACCTATGTAAGTATGTAACGAAAATCTATTACACCACATTAATATATTTGTTATTCCATATTATTCATAAATACTAATTATAAATATTTTATACATTTTTTTGCAAATAATAAACTTGGATATTTGTGTTTAAACTATGATTCGTAAGAAAATGATATATAAAACGAATGATTTTCAACATAATTATTTTATTTTTCCATGAATTTGAGTATCAACAAAATACAAAAAAAAATACGAAGGGGATCCATAATTGGGTCACACAGTACCAGTACCAATGGTGTAATAAGCGATGCACAGAAATAGTCTTATTTATTGATACTTTTTCATAGGATTCGAATACCTACTAAACAGTATTGCCACATCATTTTAGTATTTGCAGCAACAAAATAAGTTATTTGGTTTTTTTGTTATGAATTTTTTTTCATAAAACCATTATTTTCCATACATTCTCGACGAAATAATTAATAATGTTCAATCAAAGTTTTTATATTTACATAATTTATACACTGAAATAATAATAAATAAAATAAATATTATCATACACGTGTAGTGTCATAAGAAATGTCATCAGATGTTTTATATCTATTTGTTTGTACATCGCACGAGCCATTATAATTATAATTTTTAGATTTGCAGATTATTATAATTAAATTTAAATGTATAGAATAAATTGTTTTGAATTTGTATTATGAAGTAAACGAGCTTCTAATATGCTATGAATTATAAATATTTTTAAAAAAAACATTGGGATCCAATATTTGACCTCATTTATGAAGATTTTTATAATCGAGTGGTCAAATTTGGGTCTCGATGTAACAGTAATAAAAATAATTATAGTTAATACCTAACTCCGTGCGGCAATTAGATTCACTTTTGTATCTCATTCTCAGTTAAGAAATATAACTGACAGTGTCTGAGATATATTTTAGGACACGAAATTGAATATGTACCTATACAACGTAATTTAAAGAATTACCTAAACCAACGAAAAAAAAACCCTTTATTTACATCCCATGATAGTCAACGTTTTCAAACCTTCATATTTTGTTATTTTGTGTCATATCATAATAGGTTTTTGGATAATACAACAAGACGTATCAATTGAAGGAATTAGAAATGAAAACAACGTTTACTGTTTGCATGAATATTGTTCAAAGGCGTTGTTGAAAAAAATTAATTAAATGTGATATAGAAAATTTAAGACCAGATTTAAATAAACATGAACAATTATAAAAGGTTTAGTTGATACAATAATTTAAAGTTGATCGAAAACGTAATATCTAGTGTAATATTTTATTTCGCATACTGTGCGTAATCCCACAAAGCTTATAGAGGATATCCTAAAACAATTAAAAATAATAAAACTACTGTAGCTGTCAACATAATATGTGAGCGTTATATGCATGAATACGTATTATTATTATGTATTGTTGACTGTACATAATATATTTTTGATCACTCACTTGTGTACTATCTAAGGTTAGGCAATTACGATTTCAGCACTCACAATATTATGTCTACCTCGTTTTCTTTCGTTTAAACCGTTCGAAATAACCCATATTTACTTCTATTGACATTTTTTTCCACTTCGCCGTTCTCGTCTAGGAGGAAGACGGTTAAACAGTAACTGTTATTCTTTCTTGTGATTTGCTTTATTATATTTTTAATTTTCAAACGAAAATCCCGTTGCTTCTTTCGTATTTCTTGTTTTTTCCAGTGTCTTATCTATTCCATCCATTACACCCTTTGTCATGTTGTGCTATCAGAAATACCGGTTAAGTCTGCTAAACTATCGTTATAGAGTTCATGTTTTTTTATTTACGGCTGACGGTTGTGATCTTCGCGTTTTCCTTTTTGTAATGTGCACCAATTTAAATATTATTTTTCTATTTTTTATGATGACGTTGAAGTTACTCATAGTAAGTAATCGGGTACATTTCCAAAAATATAATTTTTCTTGAGTTACTATGATTGACGACTGTTTTACTCCTGTTTTTTTATTCCTTAGAAAAATAAGATTCTTCGTGTAACATTTCCCGTTGAAGGTTGTTTACAGCCAATTATTTGTTGTGTAGGCCGACCAATTAAACATACAATACAGCCTTGACGAATTTTCGTTATGTTATTTTTTTGGTGTTTATATCTCTAAAAAGTGGGTAAGTGGATGTCGCTCTGCAGTACAGTAGATTACACGTGGGTCAATGTTTAATGGGGTGTGTTTAACTTGAATTCAATGATATAATATCATTGTATAAGAAAAACGATTCTGAGCAGAGATGGTTTTTTATATTGTTATTAGCTGTATCACCCGACTTCACCCGGGAAAAAATGAGCACACCTAAAATGCGGTGTTACGACGTGTCTCGAAAATTGATATAAAATCATAAAGTAAATACATTTTAAGTAATTGTTAAAGTAATGTAAAAGTTAAAACTAAATTTGTGTAACGCTAGTTAAGGCAAGTATGGCACCTGTTTTTGTCATCGGATTAATTTATTATGAAATTTTTATTTTTGAAATATTATAAGTATAGTAAAACTATTATAAGTACTATCTCAAAGTAAGACATAAACAATTTAAAAAAAAAATATTACCCACTTAACTGACCACACCCCTAATATATTAGCATAATATCTACTGAATTCTCACGAGAGGTTTCTTTTAAAAGAAATGATAGGAAATTCGTGAGTTAAGAAAACCAATATAATATAATCTACATAAAACTCGTATAGCTTTTATGGTTAGCTTGTATAAAAAGTTTCAAACATACGAGTAAGACAAATCGCGTTAACGGAAAAACCCAATTGTCAAACCAATTCACCGTTACAAATACTATTTTGTTCAAGAATATATTAGATGTAAAAAAAAAAACATAAAAGTATACAATATAATATTATATTGTAACACGAACATTTAAAATGCCTACAGGCTACAAACAGCTTAAAAAAGCCAAAATATTTAGAAAATCATAAAATTTTCTATTCATACAAATGTGAATATTTGATAAAAATCAAGTCTCTACAGTTATGTATCTATTTTTTAATAACAAAAAAAAAAAATAATTTTGTTGAAAATCGGGTTTTGTTTAAAAAATCTTTTTTTTCGGTTTATTCTTATTTTTTATTTTGATTATTTTGAAAACCACTAGGAATTTATTACTTCGGACACAATAATTCCCCCCCCACCCTCAACCCTCCCATCATCGTCAAAGTTTTGATTACAGAAACACAAAAAAAATTAGTATTTATACCATTACAAAACCAGTACATTCGTCACTCTACACAGAATCCAAAATTAAACTCGTTTTACAGACACATTAATTCAGTGGTCTCAAACACGCGGCCCGCAACCCCTTTTGATGTGGCCCTCAATAAATATTTATTTCTTCAAAAATTGTTTGATTTTTTTGTTATAAAATATTTTATATTTAATATACATTCGTAATAGGAATTTCCCAAAATAATTTAATTCGATCATGATAAGCACAATGCGATAAAATAATGCAAAAACATTTTTGTTACATATTATTCATGTTCGGTAGCACGTATGTATGTGAACAATTATTTTCCCTCATGAAGTTGAATAAATCAAAAAGCCGCAATCAAATTTCTAATTTAAAATTGCAATCTGTTCTACATTTGACATCCAGAAGTTCTTGTGCAAATATAGACAGTTTGGTACAAAATAAGAGATGTCAAGTATCAAGTGAGTGCAGCTCGAAAATAAAAATAAAATTATTACTACTAAACAAAAAATCAAGACACTGTACAAAGTACATCTTTGTTAGAATTATAATCAATAAAATAATTACATCTTTCCTTAATTTATTTTGTTTATTTTAGATTTATTATTAAACTGAGTAAAAAAAAGTATTTGGCCCGCGAACCTGTGAAGTAAATATATATGGCCCGTAGGTAATTTGAGTTTGAGACCACTGCATTAATTGCCGACATAATTTAACAGTTCCAAAGAACGAAACCTCAATCGAATACAAACTCGTGACTTCAAGCCAACTATTAAATAAAATGTATCAACTCTATGCACTCGGGTATTTGTTTCACCTGTGGATTATAATATATGATTGGACACTGTGCATTGTGCAGTTATAATTTCTGCTAGATTTTTTTATTAATACATAATATTATACCTTCAACGAATACGTTTTATAGCATTTACCACGACAATAATCGCATTGGTGGATATGATATTCCATTATTCTATTAGTCATTAGTGATCAGTGATGTGGTTAAAAGATCTCTTCGGTTAACCATCCACAATACCCATACCCGTTATATGTTGTATTGCACCTGAATAACCCTGCGTTGCCCGGGAAAAAAATTGTGATTAATCAACTCCTTTTGGGCGTAATTAGCTGTGCATAGGTACGGAAGCAAAATCATAATATATTTTAATTTTTAGCCATCCCGCGTGGCATTTCCCGTGAGTTTCACTTACGGTTATGCGAACGATATATATTATCCGGACACAGCGAGATGGGAGATAAAATATAGCCTATATTATCAGTACAGCTCTGTAGTTGAAAAAAAAATGTGTATACAGTGTACCTATACCTAAAATAGTATTGAAGGCATAGTCGATCGTCTAGGAGTATTTAATATTTATATGCTTATATATTTTGGGGGGTTATTTTATTTTATTTTTACGGACAACCCGGCGTAATTGTATCTAGCTTTGTGAAATAATTCACGTACATGACCTGCAACCAAAGAAAACCATTAAACAAAAAAAAAGTTTCGATTTCCACCATGAATCCTAAGATTCCTGTTTCGCCGCCTCTTTAAAAAGCGAACATCAGAAAATTCTTTCTCATTGCATGTATAGATCATTAGAGGAACTACTAAGTATTCCAAATATCAAGTTCGTACGTTTTGTATTTTAAAACCAATATTGTATATTTAACTAAGGTATTGCTTGATATATGGCGCCACTGCTATATTCTTACAACCCCTTATTTTCCTTTTTAGGAATTGAATTTCCTAAAATTCTTTCTTAGCGGACGCTTACGTCATAATAGCTATCTATATGCCAAATTTCAACCAGATCCGTCTAGTGGTTCCGGCCAGGCGAATCACACAGGACAAGTAATTTTATATATAAATAGATAGATAGATTATGAAATCAAGAGTTAGGTCGTTTAAATTCAATGCAATATAAACATCGAAGAGATAAACAATTCGCTTAGGTACCAATTGAATTGGACTCGATAACCGATTGTAAAACAGTTACCTACCGGGAAATAATATACCTATTCAATTCAAATACAAATACACAATTTATTTATTATGATGTATTAATGAATGTACATATTGTAGATACATAGAGTAGGTACACATTGTAGGTACATAGAGTAGGTACATAGTGTAGGTACATAGAGTAGGTACATAGTGTAGGTACATAGTGTAGGTACTAGCCACTATAGGTTAGGTTAGGTTAGGTCACTTAAAATGTTTTGGATATGTTTTAAACGGTTGATAACGCGATCCGAACGGCATACCATATAATATGTTGGCCATGTAGGAAATAAAAGCGAATGGGTATAGTCATATTATCACATCAATGCCCAGCAGACTATAATATTATAATATTACACCCATGTGTTTTCAACACAAATTTCAATATAAGTATTATATTTTGTATCCCAAATAAATCTCAATGGTATTTTTGTTTTTATAAATCAAAACATAATACGCTTTTACCGATAGTTATTTAAATTTTAAGCTAACTATGCGCAGGTTTTACTTTTTTTATGGACCATATGTCATCATCACCAGCTGATACATTATACACATCGCAACTCGCATCCACTTAATGAAACCGTTATTTACGTAAAATGGTTGTTCACATCATGAAAAATATTCATATCGTGTGAAAATGTATTATTCACAATATGGATGCCATTTTATGAAATGGATAGATATTTTTTTTTTGGCATCGTGGACATTTTTCCTGTCCATATTGAGTAAATCTATTCATCACTGTTGCAGCATACCAAAAATGTGTATTATTATTTTACCATCGATACAAATGGTTATAGGTAGGTACATTTTTTTTGTTTTATATACCTAATAGATACTTATTATTATTATATTGTTTAAAAATTTATCTCCTTTTAAATATATGAATACATAGGTACGTATTTGTATTAATATTTAACTCAATGGGTATTTGTTCTTACAATCAAAAATCGATTATGATTCATAATTTATAACATAACTATTTTAGATTCTGAGCGGAGCGATGAAATTATTGATTTGTCAATGATGTGAGTGTTTGTGTTTTTTTTTTCGTATGTGGTATAATATATTTCTTACATGCCTTGCTCTAGTATGGATAATTTTTATCTTTAAATAAGTAAAGTATATTTCTATAAACTCTTTATTTATAGATAATTTTCCTCGGGTGTCGATAGCAAAACAGGCAATTATCCAACAATGAGCACGGATATGAAGACAGCGTGATGTGGTCATTTATTTGACAAATCCCTAACGACAAATATAAATAAAAAAAAGTACACGATTTTACTTACATTTTTACTCAGACAGAGGCATTTTACACGGTTACACGTGCCGAAATGGTAAACGAGTCCCTGTGCAGACATACTCGTGCAAATAGCGTTAGTAAAATAATATATTAATGTACCGTTAAAAATTACAAAATAAACCTGATGTAAAGACTTACCGTGAAGTTTGAAAATTGCATACCTACGGCAAGTTAATTCGGGTAATACCAAAGTTTTTCCTCCGTTCGTTAAAGACTATTATTCGAAAATATTTAGATACTGTTTATATCCGTAACGACCATAATATAATAACCATAACTTGTAACTCTTATATAAGTTCTTTTGAATTTTGAATAAGGAAAAGAATTAATTTTTCCATAAATATTTTATCTTAAAACTTGTATACTTAAACATTGTTTACCGACAAAAATTTAATTATAATATAGGAACGGGTTCAAATGCTATCAAGTATTAGGTAATATTATATTAATTAATATTGTTTTAGTTCATTTGCTTTTACCTATTTCAATATTAAAAAGATTGTATTGTCTGAACTATTTCATATTAATGAATTTAAATTCTTATCAACCAAATTTATATTTATATATACTTAATAATATATTAATATTATTAAGATAAAAGTATAAAAACTACTTATTGTATAACCACAAAGTCATGGATATTTATCAAATAGTTTTATTATTGATGAAATAAGTTATTTTATTAAATCAATTTGTAAATATTATTTTGTTTAGTGCAAATAGCTAGCTCAATAAACTTAAATTTTTACTATTTATAAAACGACCACTTAAGTACCATAAAGTCGTTGGTACTGATGTATTTTATCACTATACCTACCTACACACTACACATAATAAAATAATAAATAATAATATATATTATACAATAACGTAAAAAATAGTCAGAATTACAATAATCTAAATCCAAACAAAACATAGCAAATTTAATTTAATCGAAATGATACCTATGAAGCTATATTTGTTTTTAAATTAAATTCTATAACTGTGATTTTTTTTCTTCCAGAATTACTCCCGAAATGTGCTTAAATAAGTGTATATTGTATAAATTATATAATATAGTTGTAACTTGTTACCGTTACTCTGCGAGTAATATTTAACAATATTGTGTATATTTAACCAATATAGAATATTACCTATATTTATGTATGGATTCTGAGTGAAGTGAGGAATGTATTGGTTTTACTTTTATTACTAAGTATATGTTTTTATTTTTTGGGTCTGTCGTCGCGTTTTGGAGCAGAATATATGTTCTTCAATCTTCAACGTGGCTGGTGATGTGTAGATAGCCCTGGTATTATATCTAGTTGAGAGGTCAAAGTAAGAAATTCCTCGCAACTTTCTTAATAACTGTTACACCAGTCATCGACAAAATTGTTTGTCACCATGTTTTTTTTTGTTGTAATTCAAAAAAGGAATAACTGTCAAACTTCAAATGTTCACCAAATACTAAGATTTTCTAGCCATTGTTTTGATATAATTTTCAAAATTTGTTGGATCTTTCTCCAACCATTTATAAAGACTTGAAACGTTTAACTATTTTTAGTTTTTTTTCGGGTTGTATTGGTAATGTTTTTTTCTCTGTTGAAAAGCTTGAACATTCAATACGAGGTTCAACAAACTTTTTTCTTATAGCAATTAAAAAATATCGAAAACACATTGGCGTGAGCTTGTTTACACCATTTTGCGGTAAATCGCTATCGACTCGTATTATGATGGGTATATAATATGTTATTATGCTCGATGCCAATGAAAAACTTTAAGTTCAATATATCAAATCAGGAAAATACTAATTCGTAATATAAATATCATATAGGTGGACTTTCACTAAAAATGGATTCCGATATGTTTCCTTCCCACAGCATCGTTTTTCGTAAACAATTATTTTTCGTTGAATTCAATTTCGACTCATCCATTACAGCGATCTACGAAATACACTTAAACCTACTAATTACTCTAGTAATATACAGTAAAAGCGAGTTCACAGGATTTTTTTCACATACTTACGTACTACGTACAAATACCAAATAAATACTTTGTCATTATTACAGCGTCTTTACACCACTCATTAATTCTTCAATCAGTCGATCTCCTGAGAATATTATTATTATTATTATTGTCAGTTGATCTTAGTCAAAAAAAAAAAGACCTCCCCGGCTCCAAAGTAATAACATACTATTATGGTGCTTTATGTACGTTTGAAAAAAACCAATTTAGATGCAACACAACCACGTGGGAGAAGTTATATTATAATATGCCCCGCGGCGCTGTGTGGCGCAAAAGATAATTCTATGAACCTCGTTTTCGAGAAATGAATTATTTTTGATCATTTTATTCTGTGGTTGATAACAGAGAACCCGCTGCACAGTATCCACGTCGTGTACACCTATAATATGCATATGGCATATTACTATTTTGTTTTCATTTGATCATGAATGTTCTGAAAGCACTGTGCCAACTATAAATTTTCATTTTTAATAAACGTGTATTTTAAAGCACGCTATTATTTAAATTTAAAATCAAACTACTAAACACTTTATACATATTTAATATCGATAATAATAAGACGTGCTTACTCTTTCACTAACATTTCGTATCTAGTACAATAGAGTTTTAAATATATATATAAAAGAAAAGTAAACGGTTTGAAATACCTACGTAGGTACCGTATAATGCAATTATAAAAGCAAATAGTTTTAATTTGTATTGTATTACATTTCCGGGATTCGTGTTAAAAATAATGTAAATCAGAAAATATTTCCATTAATATTACAGCTTTTGCGTTTTCATATTATTATACGAAGTGTGACTATATGTATTGGATATTATGATGCGAAAATAATAAATCTCTTGAATTATTTCTTCATTGAAAAATACACGTGTAGGTAGGTATACATATCTTATTACTTTAAATTGA
Source organism: Sitobion miscanthi (assembly GCA_008086715.1). Lineage (NCBI taxonomy): Eukaryota > Metazoa > Arthropoda > Insecta > Hemiptera > Aphididae > Sitobion > Sitobion miscanthi. The sequence goes on along the minus strand of CM017800.1, from coordinate 7,653,522 downwards.
GTTCATAAGCTTTATTGGTTTTAAAAATATGTGTATGCGTATTTTAGATTCTGAGTAGAGCGATGAATGTATTGATTTTTTACAATGGTGTGTGTATTTTTTTTTTATTAAAATTTTTTTTTGTGTGTGCCTCTATACACGATAAGTAATCGAAATAATGCTTTGATTTTCAACTTCAGTAGGTATCTATTCCAGTGAGAAAGTGAATCTAGTTGGTGCATTGTGGAGGCCAAAATGTAATGTTCCCGGTGGTCTTCAAAAGCGACTGGAAAAGCGAGAAAAATATTAAGGAAAAACAGTAATCCTTAAGCAAAATCAGTTTTTGACAAAATCAATTAAATTTAAGATTTGAAACTTTAATACCTAATTCCTAATAAGTTTGTCTACCGGAATCTGAAATTAAATTTTTATGAGCGTTTGAAGTTCATATTATTACAATATTGGATATTCACTCGATTTCTCACGTAGTGATTTTCTTATTTTCAAAAACAAATAACTGTAGATACTTGAAATTTACACTTTATGTTTATTTTATCAATTCCTATATTAGATAACATTTTCAAAATATTTTGACGTGTTTTGAGCTGTTTACGGACATTTTTAGTTTCCATTTTTTTTTTGTTTTTCATCCTAAAAAAATGTATAAAATGTTCAACTTTTATAGCTAAGAATTGCAAATTTAAAACAAGGTTCCACGTCAGTAGGGTATTCTGTAAACAAAAAATATATAAACTTAGTTTTTTTTATAGTTATTTTATGTTCGAATTTGGACGAAATTAGATATTTAAATGAAGAACAACGATTTTAGTTTTGTGTTTTATTTAAAAAATATTATTCATAGGTATTTGAAATTTATTCAACTTACATGTTTCCGTATTAATAATAACAATTTAAATATAATATAAAATATCCTATAGGGTAACAAACCGTCTCCGCTCAGAATCGTTTTTCGTATACGATGATATTATGTGATTAAATTCAAATTTAACATCATCCACTACAGTGGCCCACTTGTAACCTACTGTACAGCAGAGCGGCACCCACTAACCCATTTTTATTTAAATAGGTTTTTGAATCAATCTTGCTAATATGTACTTTGTTAAGTGTGTGATATAACGAACACAATTAATTTTCTATTAAGTTCAAAGATCAATCGTAGAAAATGATATGTTAAAACTAATATATTTATTAAGCACCAATAAAGTTCATTGGGCCGTAATGAACCTTTTTTAAAAAATGTGGTACAGTACTAACCAACATTTTACATTTATAAAAGGTGTACCCAATAACTGGGCCACTATACTTCACTATTTTTACGAATTTCCTTATACTCGCATCTCGTGGGGTACATTGTCACTTACCACTCTACAACTTGGTGTATTTCTATATTTAAATAATTTCCGCCGTGTAGTCTTTATTTTTAAATTCACACGAAGTTGGTGACTGCTTTGCGAGTGATTTTATGGATCATACGCCATAAAACGTTGAACGAACACCATATTTTAACGATTATATTTTTGAAAATTTTAATTGTAACGATGCGAGGTTCCCTCCGCACATATGGGTTTTACGTTCTCAAACGACAAATGCCGTCAAATCTTTTCAGCAACATTTCAAAAACAACTTCTATTATGTCACAAACAAATATCCACGAATTGTATATGTTTTATTGGAAGTACAATCAAATATTTAAATTAAAATTAGAAGCATAACAGGTACACAGAAGACCAACAAACAGATTTTAGTCAGACAAAATTATATTTAAAATTAAATAAAGAAATACGAAAAAGGAGAAAGAACCTGGTTTGATCTTGTACAATCTGTTGGCGATTATTTAAAAAATAGTTGTTTTTACAAATGTTTACTATTTTAATTATTATTTATTATAAATTGACTGTATCTAAATAATAATTGTACATGTATTTTCATTGTATTCAATAAAATCGTGGCTTTTGTAAATTAATAAATGTAACTTATGTTGAAATTAATTTATTAATACTATTGGAATCACTAATCTTTACTTACAATATTATTCGGTAATATGGTATCGCATGTCTTATCAGATTTATCGTTCGAATTAACAATTTTAACTTTGGGTGCGACTATTTGTCTACCAATACGACGATAGTAAGTAGTAAGTATTGACAACGACCCGATCTTTGTTATACAATATAATATGTTTTTAACTACTGTGGCTCTGATTTCCAGTACCCTTTAAACATTAAACTTTTGTTTGCCCGATACCCTGGTAATTAATTATAAAAAAATATTGTTTACCAAGTAAGTAAGTAAAATGTTGCCGATTTTCCGACGATCCGTGTATTTGTTATATTAATGACCATATCATAGGCTATCCAGTAGGTATCTTATTATTAGTCCTGTGTGCACATTATATAATTTATAAAAAATTGTTCGTAACCTCAATTTTATCTTGTTTATTACTTTACATAAATTAACCATTTCAACGAATTTTCAGTAATTTTAGTTATTAGAAGGAATATATGAATATTCAATAGCTACCTATATCATGTACACAAAACTCAAAACTATTAATTGTATCTATAGAAAAGATATTGATTTTTAAAACTGATGTATTTTTTTCGCAAGAATTACTTTTAGTAAATGTACTTCAAAACGTTCGTACAACCCCCGCGTATATAGATTACAAAAGTGGATACAGTATACCTATTGGTACAAAATTCTAATTTCTAATATGTTTTTAGTTTTTTTTCGCAAATTCTCAGTAGCTTTCGATAAAACGTATAGACAAATACTGATGAAAATGAGTGTCAATAAAATTGAAAAATATTTTAGTTCATGAAATTATGGTTAGTAACATTGTTGAAAACGATTTCACGACATTCTTGTTAAAATAATCCAAACGCAATAACCCCATTAGAGTCGGCCAAATTCGTTCCTGATTTAATTAAATAAACTGGAGTTGTGTGCAAAATATACAGATTCATTCTTGATAAAATATTTTAATCGATGAATACTATAAAAGTAGATAATAATAATATAACAGGAAGCAACATTTAATAGTTTTTTACTTATACAATTTGTCAAGCACTTCAAAAACTTCAGTGCAACTTATTCTGCATATTGTAGTTTGTATAAGAGATGATTGATTTTGCATGAAATCTAGTTAAGAAAAAAAGCATATACATAGTATTTTTATTTTATTATTTCTTTTGAAATAAATTAAAAACATTAAAATCAATATTAAGTCTATCAACAGTATCAACATAGTTGATTAAGTGATTGTATGTATTCATAAGCTGAAAGCTATTACTTAGTAGAATCTTTCCATTTTTCGATTGGTAAATATTTACATGTCTTCATTTTACACCATATTATGATATATGTTAATTGGTTTTAAATGAAATTTAAAAATGTAACTACAATCTACAACCAATTTCCAATCATATTCTTAATCTAGCTGTATAATATAATATATATGCGAGTTGTACACCCACTAAGTTAAGTATTCCTAATGAAAAATGTAAATATCAGTTATATTTAGTTAGATTGCTATACTTTAGTACAAAATCTGAGTATTTATATTGATTTGAGTTATGTGTAATTTAAATCGATTTGAGGTTATTGGTAAACTAATCAACGGTATCTGACATCTACAAGAAAAACTTACTTCACATGATTTGAAGAATTTCAACAGTTTTTAAAACCCACGCCAATAAATAAACTTGACACAAATACGGTCCTCTATATTTCAAGGTGAAAAATAACTTAAATGCACATATTTTTACAACGAACAAACATGCATGCAAATGCAATGTAAACTGTCACTACAAAACACGAAGGTATATGGTTTTATTATTCACCACGATATTATATTGTACAGTGTCTTTTCGTCTAATATGTTTGTTTGTAACCTATCCAAATGCAGGGGCTTATCGAGGGTATATGTTCTTTCGGATAATCGACATGTCGCATCGGTGATATCGTTTTTTTCACAGCATAAAAAACCCCAAACACTTTACGAGATCGCACTTGGTATACAATATTATTAATAGTATTATGGTCCTAACCTGGTCACTAAAGATTAATATGAACTTAGCATTTCCCAAGTGGGTTTTCGTACAAAGCTAGCTTTTATATTAGAAATCATATTCACGCTGCTGTGAACAGTGAACACCGATAAACCTTAAGTGTACATATAGGTGTTTGAAAAATAAAACAGAATACCATACAGTCACGAATCACATACCACCGCGTTCCAATAAATTGCTTCGAATCGTCAAAACAGTATAGAATTACGGGTTTTAAATTGCTTTGTGTGACTTGTGATTTTACTGTTATATCGTATTTCTTTATTGCCTATTGTATTTTTTTTTTTCATTTCGCCTTCCGGGAGTATATGGTGACATGTCACATGCGGTGTATGATAACATTCGAAAACTTCGTCTAAATTGTACCGCGCGTATGAAGTGTTAAGTCCGAGTATATTTACTCAAGTACTCTACAAACGCATTAAAACCAGTTGAGAAAGAACCCGAGACGAATACAAATTTATCTTATATTATATTTTGTCCTCCATAATAGTATATTACTAACTTGAGTGTACTAGGTTACAGAGTGTATGTCATCGCAGTGGGACTGTAGTCATCATATCATGAACTGGAAGATAAGACTAATTAGTCCAGTTATTATAATTAAAATCATTCACTATTTCATTCAACTTGCAATGTTATAATTTAGGCCTTTAATTTTACACCGAAATACGTAAATAAATTAACACTACCAGCATATATAGATTATTTAATAACAAAAGTAATCGTTAAAGAAAACCTGCAGGTTCGGGTGTTTTACTACATTTGAAATGATCATAACATATTAACGAGGATAATAAACTCTTTTTTTTACATATTTTATCGATTTGTAAATGCTATATAACATGACCAGATGTAAGTAAGGTTGTAAAAATTTTAAATTCACATAAAAATAATGGTCCATATGGAATACAAATGTAAGTCAGTTATATTGAGACCAAAATATTAAATATATTTAACGATTGTTTTACAATGATTGAAAACCCAGTAAACATTTAATATTACACCCTGTGATCTGTCTATATTATTCATAATTTATACCAATACTACAATTGTGTACGACACTTCACTCGAAAAAATAAATGACCACAGACAAACATATTACAAATAAAATTATACACAACACAACACATAGAAAATATTATATACATTTATAGCCATATAGGTTACCAAGCCAAAATTCGTAAAGCTTATAAATTTCGAGTTTCGCAATTTCACCGTACTTTGCTGAAGGCGCAATACACAATCATCACTGCGCGATCTAATAATCCTTTTTGATCGAAATAACATTTCTATTAACGTCGCCCGTCGGTTAATTTCCATACGAAAACGATATTTTACGAGTATCAATGGATCGTATTATCATTATTTAAAATCTACAGCAATTACTCCTAACAGTGCTGCAAAACAATTCGTTTCCGTGTCGTACAAAAAGAAGAAGCCAAGGTGGACGCAACAACGCACATTTCTTAGTTTAACATGCAATGCATAATGTACGACGAACTGCACGGAGAGTAGAAAGAATTTTTTTAAGGCAAAACATTACGCAGGACAAACTATATTTTGGACATGCAATGATAATTTATGGTGCGCACGCCTCGTTTATATAAATCATTGTTTCCGTTTATAGGGATAGAAAATATTTTCTGTTTATAATGTTTGAGTGGTACACGAAGAGGTTATAAGATTCACGACAACGTAACACGAACCGTGGAAAATACATTGAGCCTGTTTTGAACAAAATAGCTTTATGTTATGCGATTAAACTATAATACTATAATCGATCATTTTTGTAACACATTATAAAAGTGATATTTCAATTTGCAATCAATATATTATTATTCAATTATAATGTACACAAAATGCTCGGATTTGTATTGTCGCGTCAACCTGCACCAAGTTTTATTGGGATTAGGATCTGAGGATGGGTAAACGCAAGTCGAAAACTCTATTAGTTCTCTCATATTTTAAATATATTTATTATTTTGTAAAGATCAAGTGAATTCAAAAGTATGATAATATGTATTTTTACGCACATTATTACATTTAATAAAAAAAACTGGTTTAAGAATAAAAATATTCTATTATTTTGGAATTTTTTTTAGTAATATAAGTATCATATTATTAATTTATGTATACTATTTTAATGCTTTGGTAAGAATATTAATTATAATTTTAAATTTGTATATAAGTCTAATTTCAAACTAAGTAGGCGCTTGTCTAATATGATATGTAGGTAATTACTAACTATTAAAAGTCGAATAAATAATATAATTAGAGCAATACGAATTATAACTTTTCCGTCGAACGTCTTATTGCAACTTATTAATATTTTCTCCTCCGGTCCTCGATACCAAGGGGTAAAAAGACCATATAGTGAAATATAATTATTTATTGTAATATTGTTAAGAGATAATCTGATAACACTAAATGATTAAGGAACTATGAACTTAAATTTAAAAATGGTTATACATATGATATACATTGTAATACAAAATTACGTATAACAGTTCTGAACAAACAATACCTATATCCTGAAGGCTTATAATATAAGCTCAATATACAAATAAAATCCATTCAATGGATCAATTTCACATCGCACCCTAAACTTACTCGATTAATTTTCTTATGAAATAATTAATAAGTTACAAATTATTTTATGCAATTTAGCACTATACTGAAATTATTGTAGCTGCATGTTTCGAGAATATACCTAGTCTATAAAATATGTTCTATTTTATTTTATTCACAACCGGAATGCCAATACAATAGCTATATTATACTACATATAATATAACAAAAACACTTCATAAAATAAATAATCCACGGACGTATAATTTAATTGTTTTTTGCTTCAAGGCACTGAAGTAGTTAGGTATATACTTAATTCTGCTATAATGTGACATGGTAATAATATGAAATTATCCTATCGTAAATTATTTTTAAAAATTGTCTGTACACGAGATCACATTATATACGAGGGTAAAGACTTTTGAAAATTAATTTTGTTAAAAGAAAACACTTCATTTTATGTGGTTATAGACTTCTTGTGTTCGTACAAAACGTGTATGGTAGCCGGTAGGTAAGTTACTTAATTTAACATCCTATCAAACTGTGAGTAAAGATGCGTTTCCATAGTTACAAGAAAATTATATTACACCATACGGATTATAACGAGCTTGTATGAATCTTAAGCAACAAGACTTAAGTTCAATGCAAATTATTAAATCAACAATTATCTACTGCCTACACTAAAATTATATAACCCGTTATAATACCATCATATTAAAACTGATCGATATATTATCTCACGGACCTTGGCATTTGCTTAGGTTGCTCTAGATAGTGTCTGTGGGTTATGCATATTATAGTAGTTGGCTTATTCTGTCGCGATAGAAATCTGTGAATAATCTGTCACCTCGGTTAAAGTTTAGGTTTTCCATAATTAAAATTACACGGTGTTCTCCCGGCACCCGCCCTAAAGCGAATGACCAGCGTGCGATAAATCGCCGAACCAATAAACCCCACGCGGTAAACTCATCGGGAATTAATAATCATAATGAAGGTAATGATAATGTAATTTACATTTTAGATACCAATTTTTAGATTTTAAAATTATATAGAATATAACGAGATTTGACCAATTTTCAGGTTTATAAATACGGAAGTTTAAATATCTCATAAGATATATTATATTATAATATTTAACTGAGCAAAGACAATGCATAAGTACAGCTTGTTTTAGTGAAATTCTAACGGTAATATTTAGAAGATAAATTGCTAAATAACGATGCAATCTTAGAAATTACATTTGATACCATTTTAACGGTACGTGTGTGTAATTATGTCCATATAAATAGCAGTATTTTTCAAAAATAATTTTGGTTTTTGTTATTTCAAAACATTTATTTTATAATTATCAATTAAAAAAGGTGGGCAAGTGGGTAAACCGCTCTACTATACAGTAAATGTCTCAAAGGGTCACTGTAATGGATGTGTTAAATTTGAATTTAATGATTTAAAATTATTGTACACGATAAACAATTCTGGAGCCTATATTACTAAGTAATTTTATGATATAATTGTAATTTATTATGCTATTAGACATTAGTAATACAGTTTGTTGAATTGATTTTTTTCAAATAAATTTTCTTTTAAAATTTCATTGTGTATCATTTTAATAATATATAATAAAAGTTTCAAGTACCCAAAAATAATATTTTTATATTACAACAAAGCAACTAAAATCATTATTCTTCGTTTTCATATCAATGTTCGTTCAAATTTGAACGTAAAATATACATAAAAAAAGTATTTATTTAATTTTTAGATATTTTGATAAGAGTGATAACTACTTATAAGTAACCTTGTTTTAAATTTTCAATTCTTAGCTATGAAAATTGAACATTTTATTCATATTAAACTACAAAATAATTTGCTAATTTACGACATTTTGATGAATTTTGTAAAAAATTTAACTTTAAATGTTTATGAAAAAAAACCTGCCAATGTTTCTCAACTACTATTATAACAACTTATGAGAAACCTCGCATTACATTTTCAAGATTATTTTTGACCAAATGAAAAACATTTTATTATTAATCTATTTTATTTATAGAAAAAAAACTAAAAAGTCTAATGTCCATAAATGTTTGTTTTCCTCAATTTTTTTTTCAATATTAAGAAAAATGCTGGGAATTTTCCATTTTAACCTCTCAAAACTATATAGTAAAAAATCGAAACATTTTTTCCATTACTTACAGACACGAATCATAAAAAGCATAAATCATTGTAAAATCAATGAATTTATCACTCCGCTCAAAATCTATAGTTAGTCGTAGAAAATCTCAAGAATTATAACTATTAAAATTAAGCAACCGATACGAACACATTTGATCAAACAACATGTTACAACTGGACAAAGAACAAATGAGTTGTAATTAACCAAACGGAAAAGCGCTCAGTAATTTATTAAAATATAATACAGTTTAGTTTATAAAATATCGAAATACAGCGAAACCTCCCCTAACGGACGCCTCCGATATCCAACGACTTTTTGGTAACAAACTACAAACTTTCGTCAAATTGAACCCTTTGAATAGCGGACTAAGTTTCAGCGACCGAGAGCGTACAGTATTCAGGGACTCGCTGCATTATACAGATATATACCTACTAATATTTTATATTCTATAGTCTATATTATACAGAAATTATGCATATATCACAGATCCTCTTGTTCTCTATGCATACAGAATTTAACTGTGATTTAAATAAAAAGTGAAATTGGCAGTACAATATGTCATATAATATATAGTTAACATTGTTACTATTAAACAATTTATTTATAACATAACATTAATTATTAACACATTTTTTTTAAACATTTATTAATGTAACTATAATGTAAGGACGAAAGAATAGCTACTATCCATTAATTAATTATTAAATATTATATATTGTCTATTGAGTGCATTTTAAATGTTGTTTCTTCTGCTTTATCCTGGCATCAAAATCTATAGTCACTAATATTATCCAGTTAAGTTTATTTAATAAGCTTACCTGATTAATGATTATGTCTAAAATACAATAGCATCGTGAACAATAACTCATAAGATTGTTTTTTATGTGTATTTTCTTTTCAAAAACATAATTTGACGTTAACTAAGTTTTAAACAGCTGATTTCTTAATTTGTTTAGAAATAATATTCTTAGTAAAATATACTTTTACTCGATTCTTAGAGCCTTTTTTGCACATTTTATTATACTGCGTAATTTCCAGAATTATAACTATTGTTTAAACCATTATCATATACTGAACTACCGAATAGTTTGGATAACAATAACTATAGTATTGATTTTATGTTTTATAACAATATGTATTATACTACATTACTATAGGTAGTAGGTACCTTTCATTTTATTTTATTCTGAGTGAAACGATGAATGTATTAATTTTGATGTGTGTTTTTTTATCATTTATTTTTGTGTCTGTGTACACGATTAGTAGTCGAAATAATACTTCGATTTTCAAATTCAGTATCTTGTTTGATGGGAAAGTGAATCTTGTTGGTACTTTTGGGTGGTCAAAATATAAAATTACCAATAGTTATCAAAAGCGCCCGGAAAAACAAAATAAAAATTAAGGAAAAACGGGATTTTTACGCAAAATCGGGTTTTCGAGAAAATCGATTTTGGCTTTTGGTGTAACTCTAAAACAAACGACCGTAAATACATGAACTTTTCATTGAATGTTTATATTAGCTTTTTCTATACATGAAAAACTTTTCAAAATATTTTGACTTGTTTTGAGCTGTTTACAAATATACTCAGTTTCCGACTTTTTTAGGTTTTTTTTCTATGAATGTCAATAAAACTTTATTCGTTGAGTAAAAAAGCTTGAAAATTTAATACAAAGCTCCTACTATATTGTTACAAAGAGATTTGAAAAATATTAAACATCCTTAATCACAGTTTTTTTTTTATAAGCATTTAAAGTTCAAATATTGACAAAATACGGAAAAAACACAAAAATTTGCTAATTATTTTGAGTTTAAAATTTATTAAAAATTTTCTTTTTAAATCTAAGATTTGAAAATATAATACAAGATTCCTCATAAGTTTGTCTACCTTATTCGAAAAAAAAATGTCTACAAGAAAGTCAAATTAAATTTTTATGAGCGTTTGAAATTCACATTTTTACAACATTTGATATTTACTCGATTTCTCATGTAACGATTTTCTTATTTTGTTGTAATTAAAAAACTTATGACTGTAGATACTTGAAAATTTCACTGAATGTCTATATTAGCATTTTCTATACACGATAAATTTTTGAAAATAATTTGACTCTTTTTGTGCTGTTAACGGACATAGTCAGTCAATTTATCATTACTTATAATTCAGAATAATCCATGCAATTATTTTTTATTAAAAAATCTTAGAGCAGTTTATTGTTAAAATGTAATGTACCTACTTTATGTAATTATTTATTTTTTATTAGGTACTATTTGTATGTGAAGTTTCCGTACATTTTTCCCTCGGACAAATATATATATATAGATTATCAGATAACGTTAGCCAACAACTATAAGAATTTGTACAGTTTTACAACGGTAATTTTCGTAATATTAATGAACTTAGCCGGGCTTAAATTGTTCTAATTATTTTCCAAACTGTTAATCATAATGTTTCCTTTCTGGCCATAAATCTCAATGACAACAATCGTAATTCATTTTTCGTAATCGCCCCATTTTAATTTATTGATGCTCAGTTGGACTTTCTTCGGGCGAAAATGAAAACGGTAAAAATATTGATATGCTTACCTATTATTATTATTATCGTTTTGCAGATTGCCCAACTCTATGCACGCCATATGCTCCGACCGGCGATGTAGTATAGCCATCAAATTATCGTATCTACTGCCGTTCATTATTTGCAGCCCAACATTTCTAGTGTTTGAAATACTGGAAACGAAAGTCGTCGAAAACGGCACTGTGGCCACGTTGTACCATTTGGGCTTGAGCACCATAGCAAGAGTGAACCATGAACTCTTGTACATGATACATCTGTGGACATACGCTGTGATCATCAAACTACTGCCTTGCCTAATACTAACCGTCGTTACCATATCTCTGGTAAGTGTAACTTGTAGTCACAGCGTAACGTCGCTGCAATAACGGATGAGCAGTCGTCGCTTTAAAACATATAATATTATGGGCTCTTCCAAAGGTCCAAAATCGCCAAACCGGTGTAAACTAATATAATACGGTGATACCCTTGAACATCTTTTTATTAATTTGTTTGTTCCAAGCATACGTTTTAAATATAAATTAACAGAGGATGTTTGAATATAAAATGTTTGTAGACCACCCAGAATGCACTAATTTTTTACCACCGTGTAAATCATTTTTTTTTTTTTGTTAACGTTTTTCAACGTTTGTAACACCAAAATCTGAAATAATTATTCATGCGTTTTTCTTTCTTTATATAATATTACCAAATTATCCCATTAATATTCACTAAAAGTTCAAACCATCGTAGACAACATAATAATCCTTCAGAAAATTCCTATCAAATTAAGAACTATTTTTATTTTTATTAACCAAACGTATTTTATCTCGACGATTTAAAAAATATTCAACGACGTTCTCTGAAATCTATTTTATATACAAAACAAATCTTATACTTAAATATTAGGATAATCGTCCAACCGAAAATATCAATGGTGTGATTTTAACTTCTAGATAAACGCGTTGAGCGAAGCATCTGAAAGGAAAGCAAAGCGACTTCCGAGCCAGCAGCAAATGGCTCGCATAAGGAATATGAAACTTAAGAAAAGGATGGACCGAACTAGCCGTATAATGATTGCGGTGTTGTTATTATTTCTTGCCACGGAGTTCCCGCAAGGAATACTGGGTCTACTGAGTGGCATACTGGGAAGGGGTTTTTTTCAAACTTGTTACAGTCTATTTGGCGAGCTTATGGACATGTTAGCTCTCCTGAATGCGTCGTTAAACTTTGTATTTTATTGTTGCATGAGCAAACAGTTTCGCGTAGCATTCGGTCAATTATTCAAAGCCCAGCCTAGCATTATGTTCAAGCCCAACAATATTTTGGAGACATTCGTATAGGAATTGGAGGAGGGTTAGGACAGTCGGATTGAAACCGTGAAAATTAACCGAATATTGTTATGTAATATTAAATATGCCCGCTTTTTAATCCTGATGGAAATTACGGGTAAGTTAATTTATTTCATAGTTTTCATACATGTCCATACATAAGTGTTTAACCAAATTATAATCGCCATTCAAGTCAATAGCTTTTTTTAATATAAGCTTAAGTTGCTCAAATATGACAAAATGTCATATTTTTTACTTTCTTAATTTAACACTAACTATAATTGTCACTGTATATTCGGGTGTGTTTTTAAACATAACTATTGTTGACTCATATAAATGAGACTGCATTGTCGGGGTTATAATTTTTAACTATTCAAAAGTTATTTATTTTTTTTATCCAAAAGATATTTTAAATACACACAAATAATAATATACTTCTGTGCATAAAATTTAATTGGTGGTGTACCCAGTAAATTCTTGATTAAAAATCATATTTCCATATAATGACTATTTAACCGAATCAACACATCACCCACCCATTTATTTTTTACTTTTTTATTATAGAATTTGGAAATATTTTTCATAATAAATACTATTGTTATAATTAGGTATAAAAGTTTTTAATACTTTTATTGAACTTAGTTTATATATATATATTGGTTTATAGTAACATAATTATTATAAAATGCATCAATATTATATAAAGATATTATATAATCATATATAATATATATTTATTAATTAACAAGAAAAAAAATGGTTTTAAAATACATAATGTTATAAATCCCTGAGTAAATATTTAAAAAATACCTATTTGATATAATATTAATGTTTATTGATCTACATCTGAACTAAATGTAATAACTTCGAAAATAGTTTATTCATGTGAAATTCTTATTAATTTGTTAACTTTAAGCAAATGTATTTTACAATTTATTAATTTGTCCAATTCTCTATAAGTAAAGCTTGTTGTAAAAACAAGCAAAAATATTTTATCAAAACTAAAAATAGATTGAAATAAATAATAATACTTATTCATTTAGAAATAAATAATTTAATATAAGGAACTATTGAATTAATATTATAAAATCTACACTTAACCAAAACTATGCAGGTACTTATACAAAATAAACATAAGGTAGGTACCTACTTTAATTCTCTACAATGATATTTTTAAAAAGAAAATTAATTTAGTAGTAGCTTATAGAACCTCCGGAAACTTTTCTTTTTTTTAAACATATATATCAAGAAAATAAATAACCAAAAATGGATATTTTTACGAAACATATTGATGTTTTCATCATCGAGGCTAAAAAAAGATTGGAAGCTGCCGCAAGAGCGAACCCTTGGTCTTACCCTTATTCTTTCAATTTACACAATATTGTGTGTAGTTCAGTTGACATCACTTAATTCCATACAATACAGTGAAACTTTATGTTTATAATTACTTAAATATGGAAATGAGCTATAATCCATCTGTAAAATAGCAACCTTGTGTTGGTCAAAATACAAAGTTAATTAATGGATTTTGTTCTTCATTTAAAAGGTTAAAAAAATAATATCACAATGAGATCATTAAACTTTTTTAATATTGTGTATTTTTTATTCAAAATGTTTTTTAACTTCCATGACTTTTGACTACATAAGATAATTTTGAATTATTGGGTAGTGACTTCTCCTTTTTATTGATTTAAATATTAAGTAGAGAAATGTATTGAGGCAGTTTTCAATACAAAGAATAAAATAATAAAATATTCATATTATGTTATATTAGAATAACAAAACCTATCCATTATTTGATGAAACATATCGATATTATAATACATTTTAGAACAGTTCATGTAATCTATTAGTCAACATACCTACTTCAAAATAATTTAACATCAATTTCAATATGTCATTTTTAGAACATAATTCTAGGGTTTGGCACAGTAAAAGAGTTTGATTAATTCATAATTTATGCATAATACCTACAATGAAAAATTAATTCTATATATTAGAGGTAAGTTTATTAAACCAATACAAACTGCCAATTGTTAGTAATATTCGAGTTCCAGTACTTTTTAAATATAAATATGACATTTAAAATATATAAATGGCCATTTAATTTATAATAAAAACAAAAACAATACAATAAAATATTTTTATTCAAACATTTAAAAAAATACAAAAATTATAATAGATTAAAACCATTCAAGTTATATTAATATATTATTGATAATTTCGTAGGAATTGTATTAATTTGCAAATAAAAGTTGCCTTTTTATACGATTGTAAAAAACAGATTTGTATGGGGCTATAATGTTTTAAAAATTACTTAATTCAATATTTAATCTAGGAAATTTAAATTTGATAGAAATTCCTAAATTTTGAAATTTAATATTTTTAATATGTATTATGAAATGTTAAATAAATGTAAAATCATTAAAATAATTATGAGATATCGAGTGGTGTAACTACGTTATTTCAATAGATGTGTGTAATGTGTATTTTTGAGCCCCACACACAGCAGGATATTTCAGGATATTTAATATGTAAAATATAAGTTACCTAGTGGGAAAAAAAAATAAAAACATATTGATGTACCTATAATATGATATTAAATTATATATTACTATATGTTTCAAACGACTTTCCCGTATGTATGTTTACCCTATTGTTATAAAATATACATTACTTTTCGAAATGAGTTTGTACAAAATGTTTGAATGAATAATAAAATATAATATATTATCGTTATTTGATAAAATGTAACGTTGAATATTCTTTCAAAATAATGTAAAAATATTATACCATATTAAATTGTTATGTAGTGTGTGACTATTCGTGTTTGTATTAAATTTATTGCAGCGTGTTTCTTCGTCAACCGACTTACATAACGCATGAACAGACTCACGGTGATATCCTGGGCACCGTCCTGACACGAAGCCACGAACGTGATCGCACGTAACCGTTACCAAACGTTTCAGTGGCAAGACAAAACACATTTAGTGTAGGTAGGTACCCGTCCAACACAACCAGCTAAACCTGACCACAATACAATATTATTATTGTACCTACACAGCAAACGTGCCCACGTCCGCGATAACAGTATATTAATGGGGCGTCATTCGTTTGGGCGAATGACCAACAACTTAACCGAGTACACACGAGCATGAAATCATTCAGTCGAAAATCTAACAGGTCGTTTGGCTGAGTTTTATCCTTAAGTTTTTTGTTACGTACTATAAAGTCTTTGACATTGGATCAAATAAGAAGTTCTGCAAAGCGTGTAAAAATGAAAGCAAATACAGACTTAAACTCAAAACCGGGTAAAATTATTATACGTTCGACCTTACTCGCGTTACCCGAAGACGAAATTATCAATTCCGATAGGAATATTTAATATAAAAATAAAAATAAAGGATACAGAAAAAAAGTAATATAGGTAGAATATATTTTCGAAAACGCCATTTTTCTACTTGCCTTGGACCATAGAAGTTGCACACCTACACATAGATTCATGATATTCAAAATAATATCGCTTTTAATGGTGAATAATATTGTGTTATAAATCAAGAAAAAAATATGGTAATAATAACACGTTCAGATGATCTTAGATTGTTATGGGATTCTTAAAAGGGAAGGGAAATGTATTAGATATGTTAGATATCCAATATCTATATACCTATCTATAACTTTCGGCCAAATGATATAATACTACTATGGATACAAGCTAGCCCAGACGACGTATTAGACATATCAGTCATCTATATAAATTTCATCCAAATAATATGTAATTATTAGGGCTCGGAAGTTGATGACCTAAAAAAATATGAATAAATGACCTAAAAATGATGGAAAATGACTGCAAAAAATGACCCAACAATTGTCAAATTATGATATAAAATGACTTAATAAACTAAAAAATGCAAAAAAATGACTTATTTTATATTTTATATTTTTAAGAAAAAAAAAACCTTTTATTTAACATCTTGTTAAAAATTGTTATTTAAATATAAACCATAAATACCCTACGAAAATATTTAAAACAAAATATAAAAATGATCCTAATTAAAAAACCTAATCAAATTTATTACATTGAACAATAAGTGCATGTTTGATATTTTCTATAGTAAATGACCTGCGATTGTCCGAAAGTAAATTCTTATATTTTGAGAAACTTCTTTCTACATCTACTGATGTAATTGGTGCAAATTGAAAACGAGCAATATCGGAATTATTGAGGTCGTCTGGAAAGTTTTGGTTCAACACATTTTCACCATTCAAAATTTTTGAAATTGTTGACATCGTTTTAAAGCCCGTATTTTTATCCAAAACGGATTTTAATTTTTTTTTATATCTTGTCCTACTCTATTTTCTGCTTGTATATTTTTCCAAAAAATTACGAAAACAGTCGTTAGATAATTTATTCAACGGAATATTAGCCGATAAAAGGGCTTGACACAAATCATAATTAAATGTACATTTTCTGGATGGTTGTGTCAGTAAACTTTGATTTTTTGATTTTTCAGTTTGTAAATTTTTACGCTGAATACCATGTATATGCTTTTGAAGTGACACGTGTTGTTCCACAGTGAACTTTTTATCTGCGGCCACCTTAACATCACATATCTTACAAAAAAGTATATATCCATCAGTTGAAAAAATTTCACTTCCGAATTGAGACACAAACGCACGTAAACGAGCACTAGTCGAAGTTTTATTTTTAGGCATTTTTTAATAGAAAAGTTCTTAAGACAGGACAACGGTCAACAACACGCTACAAGAGAAGAGACGGTCGAATACTAAATTATATCATACAAAATATAGCGGCTACAATACGTGTTAGCTGTTATTGAAAAATAATCATTTTATTGTTTACAATAATACACTATAAATATAAATATACTATAATCTATAAAGTATAAACTATAAATTCAAACATTGTGAGATAAACAGCTCGACCACGGCCAGTAATTTTAGTGTACCTAGTTATTTTCGTAACACTAACAACAATAAGCTATATTTAAAAGTTAAAATAAAATATTAGGTATATTTTATTTTTATAACATTTTCACATTTAATGAAAAAAATTAAGCATTAAATGTATGTAAAAGAAAATTTCGTTATATTTTAGAAAAATGACGTATTTGTCGAAAAAAAAATGATTTAAAATGTAGGACCGTGATAAAATGATATCAATGAGAAATAAAGGCAAAAAATGCAAAAAAATGCAAAATAAAAATTTCAGATTATTTTAGTAGACCATCTAAATCGGATTTTTAGCTTGATAGATTAATGACCACATAAATTAAAAAAAAATGCAAAATGCATCAACTTCCGAGCCCTAGTAATTATGAATTCGCCCAAACGATATAAGATTTTGGGTCATTTGCCCAAATGAAAATCACCTTATTAGTACATAAACATTTATTATTCTAAACGACCCCGGTCCTCGGGATCAGATATCACATCTAAAATGGCAAGAAATTGTTCCATGGCTACGTCTGAATAGTCTTAGGAATTGTTGAATCCCACATAATAGCCCAACAGTTTTCAACCGAAAACCGTTTTAAAATTAGTTTGGATTGAAACATACGTAAAGTATTAGTAAGCACAGACAAATAACAAACGCAAAAAACTAAAATATTTTATAAAAAATATATATATTTTTTTTAATTTTAATAATTCAGCAGCCTCAACACATCCAACAACCATAGGCACTTGGAACAACATGACGCGGACACCACCACACAGATTTTAAATTTCTTAACAAAACCAAATAGTATAACCTAATTAAAAAAAAAAAAATACTTTAGTTAATGGTCATTGTCACCGATGTTAATTAAATACAATATTAAATTTATTTAAGAGGATGTCACACCCGCATGTGTTGTCTCCGTCTTGCGAATGTAGAACATAGCAAAAACTGTTTTGCACGGGACAACTTTTTTCGCACCATATTTGCTGTAGAACTACCAATTTTTCACAACACGTAAAAAAAAACTTTATCTGTGCAACAGTGTGCTTTTTTTTTTATTAGCACTATCCAATCATTTTTTATAAGCAAATGAAAAAAAAAAACAAAAAAACCAAGTGTTTAAAAGCAAATAACTTGTATTGTATTTGTGTTATCTAAAATTGTATAGATAATTAATTGTCCACCCTATATGTTCAGAAATTTTGGAACCACTACTACAAACGCAGAAAAATAAAAGATTTGTCCTGCGCAAAACAGTTTTTGATATGTTGTACATTTGTAAGACGGATACTTCACATGCGAGTGTGACATCCTCTTAATCAAATATATTTTTTTTTAAATAGGTTTTTAAAATATTTTTTTTGTTTTTTTTGTTACTACAATTATACTACCTATTATATTATTTTAAAAATGAAAACAAATATTCTGAATATAATCGGGGAACCTAATAGGAACCGTTATTACTTCAAGTAAGATCATAATAATAATAATAATATTTGTGTAGGTACTAACGATGGTGATGTATAGTGATCCCACGCGAAGCATCATGCATAAAATTTAATTAGGCTCTAATTTTCTTAGAGTTATAGCGTGAACGCGCATAAAATAATAAGTATAGACGTATATGGCAAAACAATTACAGCACAACGTCTACGCTCGTTCAATTTCGAGGCAAATTCTGTTGCGACTATAATTCATATTATATTATAATTAATTAGGTATCCTACGACACGACTTGTACCTACACATTTAACACACATGGAATATAAATTCATAGCCAATATACGCACGTGTGTGTAAAACAACATATGCACATTGCACAACGTACGCGTATATACATGAAAACTTATATAATATGTACATTGTACGGTACTATGGTTTATACCTACACTACGGTGGCGCCGGTGTGGTACGATGATTTTCCTGCAGGTGGTCGACGGTGAGCTTCCGCGCATTTGAAACGAAAAGTCTGCGATGTTTGCATTAATTGTCGAACGTAGTGTGTTTCTCATATAGCGGAAGGAGCAGGTAGGACCGATCTAACGTCAGCGTACACTTTGACTCGACTGTATTACGATATTAATGATATACAATAAAATTATATTAATATAATATAAAAACAATACGGTCGACAGACTAAATAATAATACGACGGAATGACGAGGCTAATGAAAACGTGCTGCGGTGCCGTAAGCCGTTTATATAATATAATACCCATATTATTGATATGTACGTCGAAACAATGAGTTGTCATAAAAATTATTACTATTACGCAAATATTAGCCCAACAGTATGCACGTGCATTGTCGCTGTGGATACATTTTTTACGAGACAATATCATAATATATATCACATCGCAATGTCGTATTTATACCTATACGTTATTACAGTGATTCCGGGAAGTAAGAAAATATCTTTACGTTTATCTTAAAAATTACATAACGTCTTACAGCAGGTGCAGCACATTATTCCCACTGATTTACTTCCTCGCATATAGTATTAACACTATCGTACAAGTGTCCCGCCGCCGTTTAAATTCCTCCGACGAAAATTATCAATTAAACTCGCTGCAGCCTACCCATCATTCTGAGGGGAACATTTGAACGTATTAATTTCTTTCGGCGTCTGATGGATAATATCGTGATGCACCGCGGGTTCGGTCTGCAGCCCAGGGCTCAATTTTGGGAGGGGCATGGGGTAGTGTTTGATGAATTCTGATTTCTCCCCGACACATTGCGCCGAGACAATTTCGCTTGGAAATCGTCGTCGCCGCCGTCGTGTTATGTGAGCACAATATTGCATGGCTGGTAGCATTCCGCGGACTTCGTCGGTGCCGCGAGTTTTTCCGCATGTGTCTGTAAGTAATAGGGAAACTTTGAACGGATGCCAAATTAAAGTTTTCAGTAAAGTATACGACGTGTTTACTATAGCTACCTGTACACACAGACTCGCCCACTCGTCTGGTATTGGCCGGGTCGTCTCGGATAAACTGAAATGAGACAAAAACACCCCACACTGTCTTATATTGTAAAACTGTTACTTTTCAAAGACGAAAGTGACGTGATTATAGCTCTCAGACACATAATATTATTAAGCGCGTCAAACTTTTACTCTTCCGTTTTACGAATTATGTGTTATCTGTTTTTGTTGTACCTATCTGTATTCCGTCACTTCGACCGTTGTGTAGAAATAACTCATTTAAGTACGACTGTCAATCGAAACTCGGTAAGTGTATCGTATATAATATCATTATTTAGTTATTGAAGTTTCCTCTGACTAGTTTTGATTTCAATTTATATTTCATTCCGAATTATACATATATTATGATCCGACCGTTTCACAAATTACCTGCGAATACACCTAGATTAAAGGAACGTCGCAGTCACTCTAATTGACACCCTTACATAAACTCAATATTAGATATTACTCATATTAGAATGATATTAAATAACACAACTAAAATATAAAGGATGAACCTCATCCATATTTATGCCAAGTTGACACGAGTACCTACCTAGGGACTAGGACATTTTTAAATTACATTATTATAATACTCACCAAGATTACTTTGCATATTATTCAACTTATATTTAGAATACATAAATAAATAAATACGACAATTCGTGACACACAATAATGTTGGTATTACTTTTTTTTCGGGGTGTAAATTATGGAACGAAATGATATCTGAGAAAATCACGAGTGCTAATAGTGAATAATATGTTTTTGTTTATTTATTTTAAAATGTTTACGAACACATCTAAACTGATGAATTATGAACACCTTTCAGCAATTAGAAATAGTAAAACATAATACATAGATATTGATCATAAATTGTTCGTAATAACTAATAAGTAATAACTAGCAACAATAATTATATGAACATTATAGTAATGCGTGATAATAATTATTATTAGCATTATTATACTATTATGATTTTGTAATAATATTAAAAACTAATAACACCTACTACTACCTAGTATTTACTAATAAAATTGATTATAAATACTAGTAACTTATAATCTATGCTAATTATAAATGTGTGAAAAATAAAATTATAAATCATAAGTGTATAATCGCACGAGAAGATATGTTATATATTTATATAGCTTAAAACTATTATAGATTAACAACAATTATCCAACAAATGACCTAGTTTGATTCGAAAATGTTGCGGAGGTTCAGGTAATTAATGATAACTGTGGGCTTGAAACTTGTTCGATAATATTGAAGTTTAAAGTAATATTATATTATTGTCAATAGTTTGAATAGGTAATTAAGGTGTCGTTTGTCATATAAATAATGTTATTATATTATAATAGTAAATTAACGTCGAAAATCAGTGGTTCTTGACAAACAGTTTGATATACTAACAAATAACTTGGTAATCAGAATGGTTGCAATAAATTAAGAAAGTCGTATATATTACTTGTCACCGCACTGTATATAATACAGGCCCCGTTATCATATTTTTTTTTATACTCAACTTTCAAATTAAAGTAATTAATCATAATGCAGTAAAACATCCCAAAACAGACACCTCCCAATAACGGGCTTTCCAAATGGCGTACAGTTTTGTGTCACTTTAATTTTTGATTTCGATCATCATTAGTCTCGTAAATGTTGATTAATTATTGCGGATTGCGTAAATAAAAGTCAACACTATTAAATGAATTTACCCGCTGTAAGTTTATACTATCTTGTACAGTCAAATGTAAATGCATTGTCGAAAATAGACAAGGTTTTTCCCACCTAACATGACCTAGCAATCAATTTACACTTTTAATTAAAACAAAATTTACCTTTTCACAGATTTTTAAACAATAAGTACTTATACATAGTTAAATAATTACACACAAAGTATAAAGTAAGGTATAGTTAACCATTAACAGTGTCATAGTAAACTAACAGAAAAAAAAATGTCATTAAGAACGTTCAACAAGTAGTTTCTTAATCATTATTGTTTCATATTTTGTTTGTTTTAAATATATATTTTTTACTGTTAGAATTGAATGTCAGGGTACCTATCAAATATTACGGTGATATACTCATGAAAATTCTAATTTAACGATATTTTAAAAATAAGGTTAATACACACTTGAAACTACACTTCATAATAATATAATATAGGCATATAACGACAAGCTTACAACATACTAACACAATATTGATGTAATAAAATGCTACTTCAAATATTATAAGTAGTGTTTACTCTCTTTCCATAAATAGATCACGTAGGATATTCTACTGTAGTAGGCTTACCTACACGTTAGATATAGGCAATCGAGATATAGAAAAATATCGATCATTTACATCAAATTTTTAGATAGGCTACCGACGTACGGTCTCCTACGAAGTACCGATGACAACGAAACAGTTACCTACTATCTAATCTAATTACGATATTTAGTATTTTGAGTAAATACTATACTTTAAAACTTTTGTGACATTAAATATTAGGACTATTACATATAATAATTTTGACAGCGACATGTTAAATTATATTGTTAAAGATGAACCTACCAATAGGTATTTCATAAAAAAATTTGATGCTATTATACTAGTTTATACATAATACATTAATTAATTTGAAATTATCCAGTTCCGAATAAAACAAGTTAAGGCATATTTAACTGAACAGTAGACAGGTCCTCAAAGTCACAATAAATCCAAATTTGATCACGCATTTCACCATAATATTATGACCACATAATTATTCAATTGGCTTTAGATCGTCTATTTCTATCTGGAGAATCTAATATTAATTACAATATAGTTCAATAGTTTGACAAAACGACTCAAAATTGTTTAAAAACATATCAAATACCTACCTACGCAAAATATCCGTTTTACCCGTAACGTAAATGATCACATTAAAATATTATTTCGTTCCTTTGGGGCATTCGTCTCAAATTACAGTTAGGTATATACCCAAAATGCTTGCATACTTACTACGCAGTAAAGGATGGCAAATAAGTACTACACTTGTTGATTAATTCTATATTGCACTCTTATACTCTGATACTTACAAACAAAATTAATTTTTATATGGAACAAAGAAGTTTGTTAACGGAATGAACAGAAAAAAACCATAGAAAATAATATTTTATTTCATATATTGTTCCAGAAAATAAAAGGACGATAATTAGTTATTGATCTCACAATAAGGGATATAGGTAAATAATTATTTTAATCAGGTTTAACGGTTTGAATAATTCAGTTGTCTAATAAAATGAATTAACTTGAATCCAGTGGCATCATTTGGGGGGGGGGGGGACATTTAACCTAGTCTAGAATTTACAACAGTCCCCCCCACCCTTAACCACTATATGCTATGAGAATCTGAGTGAAAATAATTTTGAGTCGAAAAAGCAATGAAAAGTTGCCCTAGTCCAATAAAAACTGAAATGACGCCACTGCTTGAATCGTATCTAACTTATGAAAAAACGTAATAAATTAACTATATTTTGTATACAGAATGATTCACCAAGCATGCTCACCTCCATTTTTACATTTAATAATGAATTTATTCAAATTTTGATTCTTGAAATGTTTGAATATACTCAAATACCATTTTTTCAAATTCTAGATTCTTTTGTACAATTTAATGAGTTTTTTGTGGCGATACGAACTTGTGTTCACAGGACACTCCTTAAATAGTTTATCGAATCTCGAGAGTTTGAAAATATGGTTTTTAAATGCAGGTATTTAAATTCCAAAAATCAGATTTTTAATAACTTCATTATTGAAGAAAAATGTAGTGAGCATAGTAAACTGTTATTCCTTGGTGACTCACGCTGTATACATAATACATAACTGAACGTTTATTGTCTTATGCATCTGTAAACCGTCACTATATTGAGCTATAAAATACAAGACAATAAGTCTAAATGTCTAAATCTTAACAAGAATTATTATCATATAATATTCGTGATCAAAGATAATATTATAATATGTTAGTTGGTTAAATCACTTAAAATACTTAACAATTTACTGTCAGTAAAGATACAGCTGTACAAGTGAATAAAAGACAAAAAAAAACATAATTTGTTTATAAATTATTTAAACAGGCCTTTTGAGTTTTGATGATACAATAATGATTTATTTATTATTTTTCAAATTTACATAACTTACTGTCAATTGAAAAAAATCGATATTGGATTTTTCGAAACCAAATTACCCATCGTCTCGATAACACTATAATATGTTTCATGTTTATGGTAGAAAATTGACAACACTTAAGCGACTTACCTATAAATCCAAATTTAAACATATTTTCTGACCGTCGAGAAGTGTTATAATAACTCACGTTTTGTTAATCCAATAAAGTTAATCTACCGTCCTTGAAAGATTGAAATTTACCAATATATAAATGATTATTTTATTTAAACTTTTGTATCAAGTAAAACGTGAACAATTTTCTTATATTTTACGATAAAATATCTTACACAACTAACCTATAGTTACTAATTTATTATATATTTTTTACATTGCATCAAACTTAATACACATTAAAAAAATATGTATTTTGAACTCAATCAATAAAATAACTGATTGATAATCAAATAATATTGCAATGACCATCCCTCCGTAAATGAAAAGAAAATAGTTTTAAACGAATCTTACAATTCCAACAGATTGAATTGTTGCAAATGCTCACTCAACTTTTCACTGATTCGATTGGTGTACATAATACATATATCATACCCAATTGGAAATAATAAAAAAAATACGCGTATCGTTGTAACATAAACCTTCTTCTAAAAAACGTAACAATAATACAGTAAATTCTGTCTACAACAGCCTAGGGATAAAACAGAAATCTGTCTATTACATTGACATAATTTATTGTCTCTAAAAAAATTGAATTTGTTCGTGTATTTTATTGATTAAACTGAAATATGTCTAATCCCGAATTTATTTCAGGTCCTGTTTCAAACATATTGTTTGACATTGAATTATTGCAATTTTAATTAGAATTGGCAATTAAAGGGATAGTGATTTTTTTTTTGTTTAGAGATCTATATATTTTACATACCTACACAATAAATTATAATATAATACCTAATATTATATATTTCTACATAATTGCCAATTGGTCATAATTTATTAAACGTACAGCTACTATTTATGCTATATGTCAACAATTCAAAAACATTTGTGAAGACTAACTTTTGAAATAATAATCGTTAATATGTGTGGTTATAAGTCCAAGAGGTCCAAACGAACAATATTTTAAAATTGTTTTGCTACATAAAACAAAAAAAAATTAAGTCTCGAATAATAATTGTGTACCTACTTGCCTAACTTCACAGTGGCATACCTATGTACAATATAAAAGGACGGTGCCCGGGCAAAAGGGAAAAGTACAAAAACACTGTTTGAGAAAACTAAAAAAAAAACTATTCCTATTTACAATGACTGATAACTTTTTCCTTTTTTCTCGTAGGTTTATAAAAAAATGAACCTACAATTTGTTTAATTTTTTAATGTCAATTGATGTGGATTATAATAATATCTACAAGAATATTCAATAAAAAAAAAATAGTAAAAATAGATTTATTCCCTTTTGCCCGGACACCGTCCAATTTATTTTTTTTAAATAACACAATCGTTCCATACATTTGAAGAAACAAAAAACGTTAAAAATAAAACTATTAAATTGTGAAAAAACGGCTACAAACTCAGAAACTAGTCAAACAACTTTAAAAAAAAACGTAGGGCATGCATAAAAAGACAAAAATTCAATTACAGTTAATTTTTTTTGTGTTTTACAAATTAAAAATTATAAAATGTACCTACATTATATTTTAAACACATTTACTACTTATTGTTTTATACATTTAAGTAGGTATATAAAATACCACTGTATTGTGCTATCTTTGCATTACTTTCCATTATTCAGTTTGATCACGTATTTAAAAAAAGGAATTACTTTTACTCGTTAAGTATAAAAGTTAACAATTGACTTAATTTGTTAGTACCTATATTGTGGAGCACATTCACAAGATAATCTATAGTTGTTAAGTTTGTTCGCTGATACATTTACAATTTGTCATTAATTCTTCGATATCTCTACCAAAACTATTGTTGTAATTAAATCTAAATCTTTATATATAGGTACCTTAATCTTTATGTGCCCACATCTCCTCTGCATAACGATTAATAGTAAATAATGAAATACCACTTCTACATACTTCAATATATTTTGTAAGTCGCATAACGTACAGTTATTATTCAACCGATTTGTACTTAAAACAATAGCAAACAAATTACAGTAAAGTTGAATAATTTCCAAACAAATAATGTGTTTAAGCGGTTCCATAAAGTATTATCAGATTAAAGGACATTTAATTGTCAATTTCAATTAACGACTTCTAACCGAGGCGGTTATTTGCTTTCAGTAATTGAATTGCCGTTCAAAGTTACGAATTATATGCATACGATTTAATTTAACAATTCGAGATACTTTATGGATTCGAAAGAACGATTTTTGCGCACATTTAATGACTGTATTATTATACAGAAAGCTATTTATTTTAATAGAAATCCAAAGCATTTTTAAGAACTTTCTGACTATTATCTTTTGGCGTGTACATTTCTAAAACTCAAAAACTACTCGTTCAAATATAGGTTTGGATACATTCACATTTTTAATAAAATCATCTGCTGAATAATTTACTGTAAAAAGGTTAGTTCTAATTTGAAAAAAAAAGAAGTTTGTATCGTCACAGAATATTTCTTAAATCGTGTAAAAATCAAAAAGAGTTTAAAAATATTGCCCTTAAGTATGCTTAAAAATTCGAATAAATCATACCACTAAGGTATTAAAGTATTATAAACGTAAAAAATGGAGGTGAGCTGCACGCTTGCGGCAAATCACCCTGTTTGTAAACCCAGTGTGTAAAATCTCACTAGCACCATATTGCAGTATAAAATACTATACAATAAAGTATTTTATACAGTGTGAGGTAGAGATACATAATAGATAAAGGGAGAACAAACACCACCGTTATATCTGTTTTCCGGGGTCGGGGGCAAAATCATATTTCATACATTATTTCGTCGTACTGCAAAAGCCCGCGTGCAAAATGATTCACCGACATTCGCAGTGGCCTTTGTCCCTCGCTAACAGACAATATGAAATAGGCTAGGCTAGCGCACATATGTGTAGGGATTTTTTTTTCGAAGGGGGAAATAATATATAGCACTTCATTTTTATGCGATCGATGGACATCATATTATTGTTATTATGACTATTGTACGTATACGCGTATTGCATATAATGTGATGTGATTTTACTTGAACCCGCCCAAAGCTTATGCATTTACATGGTTTACTGGTTTTCCTGCCGAATAAAGTTATGGTACATCAATCTGTAGCTACACATTTGAATCTCATTGTAACACCCATAAATACTTAATCTGGATTTGACATTTTATTTTGAATACTTTTTTTTTTTGAATAAATAATGCACATTATATACTATAATATTATTATGTAATTGGTTTTTAAAATAATAATATTTATTGATTATTTGACCATAGCTACTATTACTCTTCATTGTTTTGTTGTTTATTGGACCAAGGAATTTTTTTTTATAAAAGCAGTTGTATCTCTGAGTACTGACTAAAACTACTAGGCATCAAACACGACAGTTAAGATAGGTTCCTACTTTATTTATCAGCTTACATTAATTGTAAACAACTTACAAATAAATATGTTTTTTTCAAACACAACAACTATTTGGAAATGTTGAAATAGGTATACAATAATTTAAACTTAAAAATCTTTACTTGAACATTTTAAAAATATTATCTAAGGCAGATTTTAGTAATTTTACGAGTGAAATGAATCGACCTCCATCCTCGAACTTCGACGCAGTTATGCGTCACACTTGTTATTCGTTACAGTAATAAAAAAAGTATATAAATAAAGAATATTAGAGATATTTAGGTACATAATATATTTTATGTATAGGCCGACCATCATAACACACATATTGGTACTCTGGTGGATCGACTCATTGCAGTCTATTGCCAGTCGATTTTCGTTAAAATATGATAAATCAGTGTATAATATAATCAGTGCATAGTGGATTTTTAATGAAGAGGGGGTGTGATAATTTTTGATGGAGATAATGATAATTGATGCCTCTCAGACAATAAATATAAGCAAACACATTTTAAATGCATGTCTCTATACCACCACGCCTGTATAATATATAAAATATATTTACAATAATATATTATACTAGCAGGTGATACTTTGAACGTAAGACACTCAATATTTCTAAAATGATTGAATTATTTGTTTTTAAATAAGTCATTAAAAATAAGATTTTTCAATGAAAATTTATATTTTTACTATATTTATCATCATAATTTTTACGTTTTACCTTTTTTTGAACGGAAACATTAAGTATTCCAAAGCACAATATTCTCCCGAATTTCAATTTCGATTAACTGCCTACTATCAACCTATACCTACCTACTTGTTCTACATTCGATTTTTTCAACATTGAAATACTCCAAAAATCACAATGGAACACGTAAGAAAATATTTACAAAAACATTCCTAGTTTTTGAAAAATAAGTGTCTTACGTTAAAATAATCACACGGAATAATTATATCAATGTCTATTGTATTATTATTATTATAAACGATCGGTTTCATTCCGATGTCAATCAGTCGAAGCCGATAATCTCTTCACGTACACGTGGATCATATCGACGCTGCCAACAACCCTAATTGATATCACTCCGCCTAAACGCTGTTGACATGCACACGACCACTACACACGTATTACACAAATATTGAAATATGTTTATTATATAGACGTCATGATAACACACGCGGAGTAATTAATTGTTTTCAGCTGACCCATATCGAAATCGTCATTTTATATACGTATAATATTATAATAATAATTACCCACGCGGATATTATATTATAAAATCGATCGTCCTAGAACGAATAACTATCCTGCGAGTTATACATTTTCGGAAACATCGATGTATCAATGATTATTATTATTAAAGGCATTAGGCATTAGGATCGAGTATAAAAATAATAAATGTATTATTTATAAATTAAAGATTATTGAACATCATACTGTGGTCGTGGATTCCGTTACGATAATATTATTCTACCATCATAATAATATAAATGGGAAAATACATTATAGTTATGCGATTTGGTGTGGTTACGTTTACGTGATATTTTTGGAAAAACGAAAAGTATTGCATTTGTATTTTGTTTTCGCGTGTTTGACAAGGCAGCAAAAATACTGTTTCCATTTATTTTTGTTATAATTTCGAAACATAATACAAGTAAATCGTCGTTTATTAGATGTTACTGTAACCAGTGACGAAACAAAATTTAGATTATAAACTTCACTATAATACAGTTTTCAAACTATGTATTTTGCCCGACAAAACACACCATAAACAAAAATAAAAACTTCCATTTCCCGTGTCAACAGTCTGGTTATTTTAGTTTTAAACATTTGTAAATCCGTGACTAATTAATATGTATTGTATATTTGAAGTAAATAAATCAATACATGTACTATAAATTATCAACTTGGTTCTGATACAAAATTATCATAGTACGTTGCAGTGATAAAACAATTAAGTATACCCATCTCAGTCTTTAAACTTATTCATTAACAAGAATATCGAGTATCGTAATTAGATATCACTGATAAACATAATATAAAAATGTAAATTTAATAACTATAATAGGTACGACTTTGATGTATGAGATTATCATATTATAGTCTCTGTTTTTAATTCGCTTTGTAATATTTATATTAGCCGTACTGAATAATAAACTTCACATTTCCATTTCTAATTAGAGAATTTAATTTTTTTGTCAGTTCCCTAAGTTCATTGATTTTAATACAATTTCGTTCTCTCTCAGTCGCACCACAACTCAAAAACCTCGCAAATCGTTTAAATACGTTTTTTCAGCGTTTGAGGATTGAATTTCAGAAAAAGTATTATTTTCAAAAAATAATGACCATTTTTTTTTGTTGCTAATATTTTTTATTTTTAGCAATTTGATCCCATCTAAGCACTAAACGTGTTGGAAAAATTCCCCAATTAAGTATTCAAAAAATCTGAAACTCTTAAAGAGTATTATGTTTAAATTAAAATAAAATATAGGTAGATATATGATATTATTTTACAAACTACGAAAATATTACCAAGTTAATAACATTTTAACATTAAGGGCTTAAAACAATGATTGAAAATTCCAATACTCAGTCATGTCTTAAATAGATACATATACCTAAAATATCTTTAAACCTTAGCTAACAATATTTCTTTTATGATAATTTGTATATTATACAATTCTTACAATTTCACTTCAACATTTTATCGAAGCAAATGATGATTTATAAGAGGTTTACTTTATAACAATTTACTGTATTGTACAATAACTTTATGAATAAAATGGACTTAAAATAACAGTTGGTCTCCGAGATAAGCTGTTATTGTGTTAGTTATATAAAATAATGACGCTTGTTAAAAAAAAAAAAACTTAGCTGAAACAATTATAAATATTATTACTAACTAAATGAAATTACATAATACTATGTAATTGGAACATCCAATTTGGGAACTTTTAAATTTTAAATTTACAAGTTTTGGATTAACTTTTACAAATTGGAGCACAGATCAATGGTGTTATAAAAATTCCAAAAAGTTTAAGTTACCTGTATGGCTAAACTTTCAAGAATAATATAGGGGTAGTTTTATTATTTAGAAAAATTACAATACGTATTTAAAATGAAAACAATTACTAAATGTGATTACATTTGCATAAAAAATTGAACAATAGATTTTAACTTGATGAGGGAGGCTATTCGTTGATAGAACTCTTCAGAACTTATTGACTACTACTAATTTATAAGAGATTACGACACCAGAATCTACTCAGACGATGTAGGGGTTGTCAGCGTGGACTGGGTAGTTGACTTGCAAATTCTGATTAAATTATTTAAACAATAACTACATTCAAATTCTGGCTTTCTGTTATAAGAAATCAATATTAATTAAAAATTTAAATAAAAATTAATATTATTAGTTCTGCGTACTGATGAATTTCGAATTTGCATAATAATTATTATTGTTGTCACTTTCACAGCTTATTATTTCTAATAACTGAGTTGTATATATATACAACCATATATACGTTTTGTGGTTTTATAATATTGATGTCTTGAAACTATTTTCGACATGTCAGTAAATTAAAAAGTGGGCAAGTAGCCAGTAGGTAACAGCTCTGCAGTACAGGTGTCAAGTATACCTCACCATTAATAGTAGGTCACTGTATGTAGGCGTATGTATACTGTGTAGTATTTATCATTATTTTGAAAATTATTACTTTTTTCTGATTTGTCTTGGACGATTTTAAACGATAACAAACGGCATGCAAAATGGGCGCATTTAAGCTATAAATCAGGGTGTTAAGTTTTGTATTTTGGGCGCAAATGTCCATGACCCTCGGGGCACAAATGGGCTACTCTAGGGCGCAAATGGGCTACAGCCACATTTGAATTCAATAATAAATCACTGCATGCGAAAAGCGATTCTGAGCGGCGATAATCTCTCAGTCTATGTATATTACTGCCTAATAGTATAGTCGCTTTACCATCATAATGGTATTATGGGAAGGATGGTGGTAGCCTGCTCGTGGCCCTCCCTGCATGCGCTAATAAACCAGAACAGACAGCTTAAAAACAAGAAGTTCTGTTTTTTACGCAACTAATACCACCCCCAAAGCGCTGTTACCCAGCCTACACAGTAACATGAAAAAAGGTCCTTATAGGATATGATATTGGATAATATTGGATATCCAGTCTGGTCGAATAGTGCACGCTCAGGAAAGGTGGATACGCTTTTAAACAGTGAAAAGCGGTTAATAAGCGGAGTAGTACAATCAACGCCGATACAATGGCTGCCAGTTCTTTCAAATATCGCACCACCAGAAATCAGAAGGAATGAAGCATTAGTAAGACTATTTATTAAAACCAATGCCTACAAAAACTCAATCCTCTACAAATACTTATAGAAAATGTGCCTGATAGACAAAGTCAACGAAAAGCCAGAGAGCTGATCCAGTTGCATACAGTCAAGTTCTGCAATGCTAAAAAATGACAGGAGTGGCTGGGCAATACGGCATTACAAAAAAATTTGATAAAGGACCCCACACAAAGAGTTATAGGGTTCGAACTTCCACGGCGAGAATGAGTAATTCTTATGCGATTAAGAACTGGACACGGAAGATGTGGACATATGATGTTCAAGTGGACAGTCCAGAATGTGATTGTAGGAATGACAGCCAGACTATCAGACATATTACAGACGAATGTCTGGTTCGAGTCGGGCATTAATGGGATTAATGAAGTTACGAAGGAAGCATTTGAATAGATAAGGGCCTTGGACATAGAAATCTAGATTTGACTAAATACTATAATATAATGTACTGTTATTAATGTCACTTATAAATTTTATTTTATTTTATCTATTGTATTTTAAATGTCACTGTGTTATTGTTGCCATACGAATAAAAAAAATGGTATTATAATACTATAGTAATACAGTAGGTAGGTTATACAGTATAAATAGGAATTCCGTAACAAGTTTTAAAGAATTAAAAAACTCTTAATATGTCGACTTTTAAAACGTCAACAATTAGAAAAAGTGGGTCAGTGGATGCCGCTCTGCTGTAAATTAGGTTACAAGTGGGTCACTGTAATGGATGGTGTTAAATTTGAATCCAATGATTTAATATCATTGTATAAGAAAAATGATTTTGAGCGAAAACGGTCAGTTAGCCTATGATAGTACTAAGTATTTTTGATTATATTAATAAAGTAATTTATATATTTACCTATGTACGTGGAACCTTGTTTTAAATTTTTCAATCCTTAGCTACAAAAGTTGAACATTTTATAAATTTTTAACTACAAAATAATTATTAAATTTTAAATTTGATAAATTTTATCAACATTTGAACTTTAAATGTTTATAAAAAAAAAATTGTGCCTATGTATTTTTAATATTTTTCAACTGCTATTGTAACAATATATCAGAAGCCTTGCATTAAATTTTCACGCTTTTTTACCCAACAAACATAAATTTATCGATATTTATAGAAAAAAAAATGGAAACTGAAAATGTCCGTAAACAGCTCAAAATAAGTCAAAATATTTGGAAAATGTTATGGTGTATAGAAAATGCTATTATAGACATTCAGTCAAAATGTCATGTACCTACGGTCATTTGTTTTAGAGTTGCACCAAAAACCAAAATCGATTTTCTCGAAAACAGATTTTGTGTAAAAATTCTCGTTTTTCCTTAATTTTTCTTTTGTTTTTTCACGACGCTTTTGAAAACTTCTGGGAAATGTTTACTTTTGACCTCCTCCATTACCAACTAGATTCACTTTCCTATCAGAAAAGATACTGTTGAAGAAAATCCAAGCATTTTTACTGTCCTAAAATGTGATGACAGACACGAAAAATAAAAATAATAAAAAAAAAACACACACATCATTGTAAAATCAATACATTTATTGCTCCGCTCAGAATCTAAAATCATGTTTTATAAAAACGTATTTTCGAAAGTGCTAAATTTCAGAAATCTATGTTTAGAAATAAATTGTTATGGAATGAATTGAGCTGAATAAACATGTTCAGTGTACGTCCAAGTTAGTGTAGCCACTCCCAGTAATCAGTATCATATTTATAGGTTAGTGTACCTGACATCTGTACATTATTATAATTGACATTACTTTGTGATAATAAGGAACAACGATAACCAAATTAGGTACCTACGTTTTATTTTAGCACTCCGTATATTCAATTAATGAGAGAAGGGTAAAACAATTATCAACAGTTGTATTATACTGCTACTTTAGTTGAGTTGTCAGTTGAACCATCACCAGTGGTGTATATACGATTTTAGTGCGCGTTTTATTTAATTTGTAGAGAATAAATTAATAAATTATTTTTAAAAAACTGTTAAGTCTATTCATAACAAACTGTTAAGTATTAATACATTTTCATACACATCTAATTGAATTTTTAAACGCAAAAGTTTAACTACTCACTATTGAAAATGCTGCAAATCTTTGGCTAAATTTCAAACACATTTTGTAAATCCAAATCATGCACTTAAAGGTAGACTTTATTTATTTTATTGATCATTGTGATAAACCAAACCTTGAAACAGCTATAAAAACATTTTTGAAAATTCCATTAAAATAAAATCAATCAAATGTAGTGAAAAGCACATGTAAATCTATAAAGAATCAATTTCTCCAGTTTCAAATATTGTAGGGTTATTTTATGCTTCTAAATGTTTAGTAATCATACAGTGAAAACAAAAAATTATAAAGAGCCAAACAATATTTCTGAAATTAAAATTTCAGACTATTTGAAAAAACTCTGTTTAGATATATATTTTTATTAAATCTATTTGCCATAATATTGTTGGAAAATCTGATTTTATCATACTATTCACTACAGTTCAAATCGGTTTATTGGATAATAATTATTAGATGGAACTTTTAAGTCCTATTCAAGTAGGTTTTCACAGTTTTATATATTATGTTATATTATAATGTGTTAATTGAACAGCGCTAAGACAAAATTGCAATTCCCCTAGAATTTGCATTGATGACTGGACGTGTTTTTACAATTTATTTTTTGAAAATTCAATTGAATATGCTCGTAGAAATAAATTAATTTTTGAAGACTTTACTAATTTAGAAAAAAATACAGTCTAAGAATTAGCAACCGAAAAATTTTCCTCTTGCTCATCATTCAAGTTTTTTATTATCATTTACAGCGATTGATTAATAGCGAAATTCGTGAATTAGGATTGGGTTCCTCATAAGTAGTTCATACTGAAAAAAAAAAATAAATACGTTATCACTATTTTTTATTAAAGGCATTTCAAGCTCAAATTTGGGTGGAATCAGATATTTAAACAGAGAATAACTTTATTAGTTATTTGGTTGTATTATATTTTATATGCACAATGACATTTCAAAATAATTTGTATTCATTTTATGCTGTTGCTATTTATCCCGAGAACTTACAAATTCACACCATTTCACGGTAAGTTAATATTCTACTTTCTCACTTTCCACGTTTGATTCCTCCTCCTCCCCCCCCCCCCCCCCCCGAGAAAAAAAATAAAAAAGATATACCATAGATACACTTTTCTATCAGAAAAGATATTGAAGTTGAAGATTGAAACATTTTTATTGCTCCAAAAGGTGTTGATGGTCGATAGGCACAAAAAAACATTTTAAAATACACACATGATTGTGAAATCTAAACATTTTTCGTTCCGCTCGGAATCTAAAACATTATAAAAATGGTTCATTTTGAATACTTAAAATTCAATACAAGTCGTATGATACTTTATTTGTTATATTAATTCATTATTTATTATTTGAAAATTTGCGTTAATGACACGTAATTCAGGTAGCATTTTCACCAAGTTAATAATTTATGTACTTCGTCTGTATAGCTTAGATTTTAAAATTTAAAATTCTAGTGAGGATACGATCCAATACAAATGTATCTTTTAACTATTTCGTAGATCGCCTTTTTATCGACGACGTGTTACCGATTAAAACTATGATAACTTCTAGATATAACTACCTGTATAACTAAATTTTCAAAAATAGCATCTGTTTTCATAACATTCAAAACAAAATTTAAATAACGATTTAAACCATTTCGTTATAACTTATAGCCACTAAACCAAGTAATAAACGAGCTACTGGGGGACGGAATGGCCTAGCAGACTAAGGCATCGGTTGCGACACGCACCGACGTCGGTTCGATCCCGGCCACGGTCGAAATTTTTCTTCTGGCAGTCACGGTGTCCGGAGAGAGAGGCTGCCATCCCCCACCCAGGCATGGCAGATACCTACGGGTGCCCACTAGAACATTCTGCCAAACACACAAACGTGTTCCTCCAACCGTTCCCCACCGTACCAAGAGCCAGTCCCATCCTACAGCTAATGGCCTCAGTTGCCGGGCTTAAGACCTATAAAAAAAAACGAGCTATTAGCACCAGCATGGCGCAAGAGTGTAAAATTACAATTATAAACCCATAATAATCTATATTATTCAATTAAATTGTATAAACAGTAATTTCATTAGTTTATTATCAAACATGCCTGTGAATAATTAGAAAATATATTATAATAATATACCAATGAAAATAATTATTAATGAATTCATTTAACATTTACATTTTATTGTAAATACCAAACACTTGGTTTTTATTTTATTTTCCGGAATACGTCCGGAATCGATTTCCCATTAAAATCACACCAAACACGAAATTGCGTAGAACATTTTTACTACAGCAATAAGTGTTTTCTGAAGGATATAAGAATGCCGCAATACAAACGAATTGCGGCTTTTCTAGTTCTGTTTCTAAATTTTAAAAACTGCGAGTGGCCAGTTAAAGTGTTTGTAATTCAAATAAGATAAACACACTATGCTGTCCCGTTGGAAAGTATTAACATGCATTTAATCAGCTACCAAAACAAAGCTAACGAAACAAAAAAAAAAAGTCGTGTTGGAAAATGCATTGATTCAAACAATACGTACGTATTTCATTTGGCAAAAACTATTTTTTCGCTGACTAAAATAATGAAACATTCGGGAAAAATATATATATTTAATATTAACACAGGTACAATACAATACAATAATATAATATAATTCATAAAACATGATAAAATTACGCCGGGAAATTCTCTCGATAGTAAAAATGCATTTCCTTTGAAACTTTATATTCTAATGTGTTTTCATGGGGTACTTATTGTTCTAAATATAATATATGAACGCATGCACTGCGCTGCAGTACGTACCGAGAATGTGAAGTCATTCGCATTGTGTATTATACCCTCGAGGCTGGTTTCCTCATTTCTTTTTATTAAGTATTTTTTTTATGTTCGGGTGCGCGCGTCATAGTTGTCTCATGAAAGACTCGATTATTCCGTATAATCTTATATATAAATAAAGTTTTTTTTATACGCTTTTCAGAAGACTATATTATTATATTATATAAAATACTATGCTCTTGAACGCAAATCGTAAATGTAAAATACCTATGTATGTATAACGTTTGAATTTTTTTTGTAGATAGACGCTTGTAAACATACGCTTGTACGGTGACCTGTAGCTAGGTACTATGGACCGTACGAGCAACAACCGTTAGAGGATATTTGATTAAATTTTAACGTTTTGGGAGGAGGAGGGTTATTAATATTTGGGTTTAATAATAAATATAATTTTATACCTACATAAAAAAAAAATAATACAAACAAAGACCACGTTTAACATTCTTGTTAGATATTAGCAGATAATATTTAAAAAGCATCAAAGTTTCTAAGGTTTTTAGAGGTGGGTATGTATATTTGAATACACTATAATTAATAGCCATCTCATAATATGAATGTCATCACACATTAAAATTCTGTAAATCTGATAAAATTCAACAGATATTCAACAAACCATCCAGCTAACAAACTTTCATAAATTATACAGAATTATAAGTTATAATGCTGTATCATGCCATAATCCGAATATTTCCCCCTGGATCTCTCTCCGACTTTCAAAGATCTTATTATTTCCCTTTTCTCTCTCCTAACTCCTTATAATGAAATAATTGGTATTTTTGCATTTTTTTTTCTTTGACGTTAATCATAAAATTATGGTTACATGTATCTAAACTAAAAAGAAGCCTGAATACAAACCACTTCAAAGTGTATTCAGTTTATTCGAATAATATATTAATAATAACCGCGATATGCTGTTTAACCTTATATTTAACAAAAACACGTAAATATAACCAATATTTTATAAAACGATGAAATTGAAATTATTCAAGATTATTCTAAATTATAATAACTATACTAAATAGTATATACATTTTTATTATTATAAGGGAAATCCTTGGCCATTGGCTATCATACAAACAAATACCCACATAAACAAATAATTATTTTTCAATAGTTATATTTTAATTGAAACACACTAAGATATACGCCCAACATTTTTAATTTTTATGCATTTTAAGAAGGTCAATATAAGTGTTTGGTGGATACTTAATGTCATTTTGAAGGACAACTTAAGATTTTAAGTAGGGAATAAAATGTAACTATTTTAATTCCGCTCTGAGTCATGGAGTTGAAGGTATTCCGATCAATATGAACAATTATTTTTAGATCCTTTTGTAATCGATACCTAGATGTTTATAATTATTTTTTCATACACAATTTCACAGCAGAATAATAATGTATGAGTAATTCACCAAAACTACAACACTTTTGTAATTATTTCACGGAAAATATTAAAAAAACTTATAAACGAGTAGGTACATAACGTATACACCGAATGGTTCTTGACATTATTTCATGATTATAATATAGTTATTTACGACCGTGGACGTATACAAATTAAATAATTGAAACTCGACGGTATAATATATATATCATATACTGAATTTAAGCATGTAGCAGTCAGTGTATACAAAATTCAATATATTGTGTTTGTAAATTATTATAAATAATGAAAAAAAACATATTTTCATAATGATTTTTTCTTTCTACTTAAGTTTTGCAAACATTGCTCGGCGATTATTACAGTATTATTACGAACCAACAGTGTACAAACATAGTATTATATTATAATGAACATGGTTGTTAATCATTATTTACATTTTACAAAGTCGGTGTAGCCTACATGTAACTAAATTGTACAGTTTGAAACTGAAAGATATTCTTCAATATAGGTAACCACAAGGTAGGTACTTTGTTCGAGTCTTCTCTATTGATTTATCTTCTTTCTATGTACCACATTTATGAACTTTATCCGAAATCGTCGGAAACAAAACATATTATATAATTTGCAGCAAATTACTAATGTTAATGCCTACCGTATTGAAATACTGCGAATTTAATCATATCAAATAAATATTTGTTTTCCGTTTCAGTCCAAATATTATATAATTACAACATCAGTACAGATTCGTATTATTAGACTTTAATTAAATCTGATGGCTTCGTTATCAATTATTTTAAGTGGATAAAATTGTGCTAATATAGGTACATTGGGTACGATAAATTAAGTATAAGTGCAACGCTATAGTCTTGCAATAATATATATTAACAACAAATAACAATAGAAGAATATGCATTCGAGTAATCACCAAACTTTTACGAATCGTGTGATTACCTACTTTTTGACTTAATAAATATTATAAAGTAAAAAATAATTTTGAATTTATAACTTTTTTTTCTGTACCTACTTCTGTGATTTGTACGTAAAATAATATATCGACGATAATGGCATTGTTTAAAATATATGCCAATAGTATGTACGTACGTTAGCCAAATTAAAATTATCACATAATAATTGTAATTAAAAAAAAAAGAACATCGTACCATCAAAATCGAAACAAGTCGCTATTTCACGGTACAATTCATTCTGCAGTTGAAAATTTTTAATAAATATATCTCTGCGCCACAGACATCCTCTTCGTCAAGTATCCACGCATTTTCATTTTAGTAGATTTTCGTTATGACAGACAACTGTACAATCTCGTTTATGATATTATGCCTATGACAATGTAAAAATAGAATTTAAAGTTTAATCGAAAGTGTTTCCTGCACGCATTTCGTGTATAATATATAGATATTGCGAGTTCCTTTGCACATTGGTCGCTATTTTTAATAAATACAAATAAAATGTTGAAGATAGGTACTTATATATTGTAATATTATAATATACAATATAGGCGGTACATTGTCTACACTATATAATAAAATAATACAAAAAACTCGTGCATCCGGGTTTTACTATAAAGCGTTTTGTTTTTTGTTAAGTATACTACGTTTAAACGAATTTGACTCAAATTAAATAATAAAACAATAGAAAGAAGCCACAGAGCGTAAATTGGTGGTGTACCAATAATATACACTTTATAATTTTATTTACAAAATATATTACAAAACTGACTACCCGTTTGTAGCACATGTGCGTTATTGTGCATCTACATTCTACATGGTGTTTCTTTTAACAATGAATAATATTCCTGCTTTCTAGTAAATATATTGAATACTGAACGATAAGTTTTTTTTTTTTTAGTAACCATAATAATATATAGTTTGGGTAAAAAGTGAGTCGGCAAAGGGTCCCCTGCACAATTTGATGTGCATCACTAGTGAGTAAACTCGTCTGAACTTAGAAACTCTGAAATGCTAATTAATAATAATTTTAAAAAAAAAAAAAAACGATTTTACAACCATAAAAAACTCTACCTAGATATTCTTATTATTCTCAACATTCATTGAAAATCGTTCTAGTTTTCAAAATTAAAAATATAGGTACATTGCCATTTAATAATTAAAAGTCAATAGTGATTTCAACGTTAGGCACAAAGGTGACAAAAACGATTGTATCTACAAATTATGTGAAACCTTGCAGGTATTGCTTATATCTATCAAATTTTAACAAAAAAAAGTAAAAAGTTGTAAATAAAATAGTTCGCGAAATTATTGTAAATATCTTCTACTGTCAAATTAATCGCCTTGTATATTATTATCCGTCGTAGTAACACATAAAGTACATTGTACGGTATAATAGTACCTCCACAACAGTAAAACCAACGGTATCGTGGGCAGTGGGTACAATACTTTGTAACAGGTGTCCCGGAATACCGTAGTTTTTCGGTTATTGATAAAGAATAATAATACGAAAAAAAATAATAAAAAGACGATAACACGCCAGAAACGAAAACCGAAAATACACGGTACACACGTGCTATACACACGTTTAGCGGCGTATTCGATGTTGTTCGTCGTTCTAGATATTGTTGTGGGTTCGTTAATTTTTATAATATGTTGCAAAGGCTTTCTTATCTGCCAAAAACGAGTGTTGCGTGTGCACCCGAGCTCGCGGTATGAGTGTATGGGCGATTGTAAGCTCGGCCCGAGGAAAAAAAATATTCAAAAGGTCTATTGTAAACTCGGCCCCAGTATTTTTCAGGTAAAAATTATTTAGGTGTAACCTCGGCCCGAGGTTTTTACAGGTAAAAACGATTGACGTGTAAACTCGGCCCGAATAAAAATATTATACGTATGTACTTATAATATTTTTGAGAACCATTTAACATTACCCAGAGGACACCACGAGGAGGTGATTCTCATTATCCTCCAAAAATTATTTTCATTTTCATATTATTATTCATAGTATGAAATGCGTTATATAAATGTAAAATTGCATGTGTAAAAATTTAAGTAATATGTTTCATAAGTTGTAAAAAAATATAAGTAAAATGTAATAATGTAAAATGTGTAAAAATATAATAACTAATAATAGGTTATAATATAAATTTATTTTTTGAAGTGAAAAGCCATATGTTTGACGTATTCAATCACCGATATTTCCTTATTTTTATATTTTGTAAGTGTTTTTTCCAATAATTCTTTTTTTTTTTTTTGGTTTTTGTGTTTTGAAACTGAAATGGTGCATTTAGGCTATTGATTTTAATGTAAGTTTCTGTTTGTACTTCTTTTAATTTTGCAATGACAGAATATATATTGGGGTGAGTTGAATTGAAACTTGCATTAAAATGTGCATGAAATGATTCACATGCATTGGTTGTTAAATGCGTATCAACTAATGCACAGGCCCACACATCAGGCGGAAAAATAGCATCTTCTCCTATGTAGGTAACTCGATTATCATCAGGTTTCGATTCCATTAGGGTTAATGTAAAAAACTCTGAAACATTTTCCGGCTCTAAGAACACTAATCCAAAACAATTAATCAACCATTTGCTTATTTCCGAATCTTTTGTTTTGTAGTCTACACTCAATCCATTTTTTTG
This sequence comes from Sitobion miscanthi, assembly GCA_008086715.1. Lineage (NCBI taxonomy): Eukaryota > Metazoa > Arthropoda > Insecta > Hemiptera > Aphididae > Sitobion > Sitobion miscanthi. Next base: position 7,610,933 of record CM017800.1, on the reverse strand, counting down.
TATATTCCTATACCAAGCTTGTGTTATGTGAAATCGGCATCCATATATTTTAATGTTTGGCCAAATAAAATTACAAGCGCGATGGATGGCTTTTTCAAAATCACTGATAATTGCTATTGGTTTAAAATCACAATGTAAAGCACTACATTTTTCACGGACGTGTTTTAAACAAGAAATATAATTATCTGTAGTTTTTCCGGCTAATAAACAAAAAACAAGCGGTATGTAATGACCATTTATATGACCATGTATTGTAAACATCTGTTTAAAAAACTTGGCACAATATGAAAAATTTCCGTCGACATTTATATATTTTGATGTGCAAAGCGTTTTTAAATTTGTATCACAGCTAAAAATGATTATTTTTTCTTGTCTATCATTAATTAATAAAAAATTTGTATTTCTATTTGTTACTATTTCCATACTTTCTAATACCTCATGTATTTCGTCGATCGATTTCGGTAACGCAGGCATTGACTTTCTTCTGGCGTTGTACATATTCCTCTTAACATACCGAATATCACTTACTTGCAGATCTTGCGCGTCAGGTACCTTATTTACTGCACTGCAAAAAATTTTATTTGTCCTACTGCAGATATCCTCAATTGCTTTGCGTTTGGCCACGGTGGTAACACATTGTCGTTGTAGTACTTGGTCCAGGACAGGTTCGTGTTTATGATCATCATTTTTCTCCGTAATATTATTATTTATTCCAAAGGTTTTTAAAAACGCTGTACATTTGCGATTTATACAACGCCACTTTATTTCACCTGAAGCTAACGGACGAGATACTTTAGAATATTTAAAATTATCTAAAACAAAAAATGGTTTTCCACGTTGGGACTCAACTATGCTTGCCATCGTGACGGTTGTGTAAACACTAAACACTAGTGAAACGTCGTTTCAAAAGTCCAATACGAAAATGAAATTATTTGTCTCAATGTTTAAATATATTTTAGCATTCGTTAAGAACAAAATATTGTTCACGATAAGATATAGATAAGTACGTTATTTATTATTTGCAGATAAAATTATGTCGTGATAATTATATATTATTGATCAAAATTATCGGGCCGAGTTTACAACCGGACCTTTTTTATTATCTTAAATTTTTCGGCCGAGTTTACAATCTACCTATTTTATTACCTAAAATGTCCGGGCCGAGTTTACAATCGACCTATTTCACTACTTAAAATTTCCGGGCCGAGTTTACTACAAAAAAGGTAACCGCGGGCCCAGTTTACATTTGCCCGAGTGTATAATATAACAAATAAGCAATCGTATCTGAATTCGGTGTATATATTTCATTTTTCATCAGTACTTTGTGTTTAAAACAGTTTTGGTCTGTTGAAAATAGTGCTTTTGATATTTTATTTTTATTTGTATTTGAATCGACTATTAAAGTAAAACAACTTATCAATACATAACGGTTGTCTATAGTTTGATACAACGGATTCCTTTGTTTGTCCATACAATGACACGGTAAATATTATTATTCATCATGGTAATAACGCTTTCAAAAGTAAAGTCAATGGTAAATTCGTTTAATATATTTGTATTGTAATATGCTTTGTTTAATCTCTCGAATCGTATTGATCCGCCACAGCTGACGATGACGATTATGCTATTTTATCGCACTCGTTGCCGCTGTCCCTGCAACAGGCCTACTATGTGTTATTAACTACAGACGTGCCTTATATACTTATATAATAACGATATTATTATTATTATTATTACTGTGCTATTATATAATATATTCGTCACAAAATTAAAGTCTCCCATCACGTACACTTTTACACATTTAGTCATTTAGAGTTGACGCGTTCGACTTTTCTGGTTCTCTTTTGTGTCACCCAGTAAACTATAGGTTTTCGTATTGCTACGAACAATTTATGCGAGTTTTCAAATCCAATTTCAAAACGAATATATTATATAATAAATTCAATTAAATTAATTCTATGTGCCACGTATGCGATAATGCGTGGGATTTAGCAATAAGGATCATATGTCTGTGTTACGTATTTGTCGGTATTTTCATTTTTTCCGTTGACAAATTGGATGATGTACACAAGTCGTAGATAAATAAATGAACCGTACGCAAACGGTGGTTTACCTATATCGTATTAAATGGCGGACTTAATTCAGTTATGACACAGTTTTATTAAAATAAACTGTGCACATAATAGCTGTGTTTATACGATTAACGTTTTATTTTTACTAAACAAACGAGCCTGAATTTTTTTGCGTTTACGTACAGATTATATATAATAATATATTATATACTATAATAAAATATTATGTATTATTATACCTTATGGTGCGTACACAATGTGTATCATGTCATGATAAGATTTAGTGTTTCGTTTTGCAAACGGTGTAGGTACATTAAAATATTATGTAGTAGCATAGAATAATAATAATAGCCATAGATATAAATAAGTTACTTTAAGCTACTATAAGTGCGTAACTGACATTAAACCTGTACATTTTATTCGTTTTCAATTGTGGATTGCATGATAATAATACTTTATGTTACATACTTTGTAATCCACGCAATATTATTATATAGTAGCTACGCTATGATTTATGCGAATAAAGTCTATCGGGAGTTGTGTAATATTAATACAACATAATATTATTATTGTGTATCTTTGTCTTTTTTTTCGCAAACACAATTATTAATATTTTCTTTTACCAAAATTTAGTTTGCTTTCATCCCTACTTTTTCTTCTTCTGTTTTATCTAATATTCAGTAAAAAAAAATATAGAACTAAAAAGTGAGCAAGTGAATGTCACTCTGTTGTACAGTAGGTTACAAGTGGGTCACTGTAATGGATGGTATTAAATATGAATTCAATGATATAATATCATCGTAAACGAAAAACGATCCTGAACGAAGACGGTCAGTCAGCCAATGATATTAATAATTATATTTGATGATATTATTGTGAATAAAGTAATTTATATTAAACCTATTTATGTGGAGCCTTGTTTTAAATTTTTAACCCTTAGCTATAAAAGTTGAACATTTTATACATTTTTAACTACTAAGTAATTTGTAAATTTTAAATTTCATAAATTACTACAACATTTTAACTTCAAATGATTATAAACAAAAAACGTGAGTCTGTATTTTTATTATTTTTCATCTGCTATTAAAACAATATATCGGGAGCCTAGTATTCATTTTTCACGCTTTTTGACCCAACAAATAAAATGTTATGGACATTTATAGAAAAAAAAAAACTAAAAAAATTGAAATTTGAAATTGTCCGTAAACAGCTTAAAACAAGTCAAAATATTTTTATGGTGTATAGAAAATGGGAATAAAAACATTCAGTAAAATTGTTATCTACTTACAGTTATTCGTCTTTAAATTACAACAAAATAAGAAAATCGAGCTATTATCCAATGTTGTAAAAATACGAACTTCAAACGCTCATAAAAATGTAGTTTGACTTTCTTATGGATATTTTTATTTTTTTTTTTTGATAAAGGTAGACAAAATTGGAGGAATCTTATATTATATTTTAAAATCGTAGATCTAAAAAGAAAAAAATTATGAATTTCTAACTCAAAATAATTTGCAAATTTTCGTCATTTTTACATATTTTGATATTATTTGAACTTTAAATGCTTATAAAAAAAAATTGTGAATATGGATTTTTAATTTTTTTCATCTGACATTGTAAGATTATATTAAGAGCATTGTATTAAATTTTCAAGTTTTTTTACCCAACGAATAAAATAAAATAAAATATGTTTATAGAAAAAAAAAATTGTAACAGAAATGTCCAGCTCAAAACAAGTCAAAATATTTTTTAAATGTTTTGGTGAATAGAAAGTTCTAATACAAACTCAGTGATCATTTCATGTACGTACACTAAAAACCAAAATCGATTTTGTCGGTTTTCCTTAATTATTTTATTGTTTTTCCCGGCGCTTGTGACAATTACTGAGCATTTTAACCTCATCAATGCACCAACTAGATTCACTTTCCCGTCGAACAAGATACTGAAATGGAAAATCAAAGCATTATTTCGACCACTCATCGTGTACACACACAAAAATTAAAATTAAAGAACACACATCATTGTAAAATCAATATAGAATCTAATATATCAATATCTAAATTTTCTGTTTTATTAATTACACTAAAATTAAAATGTGTCTACACACTTATTGTATCAATAAATTCAGTAAATAATAACTTAATTTAATACCTGCGTTTGGTGCGTTATGTAAACACGCGTTGTAATATAGCTTGATTTTTTATTTGGACTTAAAACTGTTGATCAAATAACTCACTAACAAGGCATATATATAAATACAATAGAAAAATGGAATAGTATTATTATATAGGTACACAGTCGAATACAAAACAAAAATATAAATGCATACAGAGCAAAAACGATCCGAAAGAAAGCTTTTATTAGTTTTAGCGTTTTCCATTTTTATACAATTTCTGTTCAATACTGTTTTTATTAAAAACAACCATAATAAAAACACAATACACATATATATAGTTCAGGAATATTGACTTCGTGCCTATGATATAGGTATTGCCATGGAGTTAATTAATTAATAATTTTTTATCCATTGACTTTATAATTAAACTCAAATAGGTATTAAAATTTCCACTCACTTAAATAATGATCAATAACTTTGAATTAGTCTCATAAGAAATATTAACACAAACGTTGTCTTCGTAGTACATTTCAATAATTTTATTAAACCATGATTACACGGCGTCTTAGATAGGCAACTTAGCTACACATATGTCATATTGTGTCCATTTTTGATTATTTTAAGACAAGTAATGAATTGTTACTATTATTAAAGTAAAAATAAATTAAAGCACGATATAATGTACAGTAAATAATAATATCTTTTCAATTTTAAACCTATAGTACACAGTAGTGTATCCAAGATTCGACTAATGGCTAAACAATAAACATATTAAATAAAAAGTAAGCACAGTAATAAATTTGTTTTCATTATAAATTATTATTGTAATATAATATGATATAATTTTATTTTTAATACAACGTTTATAAATTTTTGATACCATTCTATGTTGCATAGGTAGGTATCAAGTAAGTGATTTATTATATTATATAATTATTTGATATTTTTTTTTTAGTAGCTATACATTATAATTTTGTTATTTGGACTAATTATCTAATTGCATTATTTTGAAAAATAATATTTTTATGGTAAAAATATATAAGCATGATGATATTTAGAAATTTATAACACACTCGGTTTATTGAAAAATATAGAAATTTAAAAAAAAATATTTTTTTCTATTTTTTATCATTATTTTATTTTATTTTTTAATGATAACATATTTTTAATGTTATAATATTTAGAATTTAGATGAACAAAGTAGTGGACAAATATTTTGCTGACTTTATGTTGATAATGATCATTTTTGAGATTTTTACGCCTTTTGTAAAAATTCAAACTTAAGTTTAAATGCTTAAAAAAAAAAATTGTGACTATAGATTTTCAATTGTCATTGTATCAATATATTAAGAGAATTGTACCCAATAAACAAAATTTTATCAACATTCATAGACAAAATTAACTTTAAAATTGGAAACTGATAATGTCCGTAAACAGTTCAAAACAAGTCAAAATATTTAAAAAATCATATAGTACATATATAGAAAATGCTAATATAAATAACCAGTGAAAATTTCATGAACCTACGGTCATTTGTTTTAAAGTTACACCAAAAACCAAAATCGAGTTTATCAAAAACCGATTTAGCGTAAAAATTTCCGGTTTTTCCTAATTTTTGTTTTTCTTGGCGCCTTTTAACACTAATGGGATTATGGGATTTTAACCTTCCCGATACACCAACTAGATTCACTTTCTCATCGAATAAAAACTGAAGTTGAAAATCAAAGCATTATTTCCACTACTTACTGTGTATAGAAACAACAAATTTTAATTGAAATAAAACAATCAAAACACACATCATTGTAAAATCAATACATTCATTGCTCCGCTCAGAATCTAAAATCATTGTACAAAGTAGAGAACAAATACACAAACATCCTAAATGTTCAATGTGACCGCCTTGCGACGCTCGAACCAATATCAACCCAGTATTCTAATTCCTTCCACACTCTGGATGTCTACAGGAATGTCTCATGGATGCCTACATGAAAACCGGGAATTTCCCTGTAGGCTTAGGAGAGTTACAAAAATATATTATACAAATACAATAAATAACAACAAATCAATCAGTTAATTGCTCAATCAATTTCACATGTATATTAAGAGGATGTCACACTCGCGTGTACAACAAATGTACAACTTAGCAAAAACTGTTTTGCGCGGCACAACTTTTATCTTTCTGTGTTTGTAGTAATGGCTCCAAAATAATTTCTAAACATATAGGGTGGAAAATTATCTATTCAACAGCGTGCCCATATTTTAGATAACATAAATAAAACAAAATTTATTTGTTTCTAAACATTTGGTTTATGTTTTTTTCATTTGCTCCTAAAAAATGATTGGATAGTGCTATTAAAAAAAACTAAAAAGCACGCTGCTGCACGGATAAAGTTCTTCTTTACGTGTTGTGAAAATTTAGTAGTTCTACAGAAAATATGGTGCGAGAAAAGTTGTCCCACGCAAAACAGTTTTTGCTATGTTGTACATTTGTGAGACGGAGACAACACATGTGGGTGTGACATCCTCTTAAGTGAATGAAACATAATTACATGCAAATAAAAAATGTACAACAGATAACAATAGATTTACATATTTCAACAAAAACCTGTAAATCGACGACCACTCTGCTTTAGAAATCCTTTTCTCGTCGGTGAACAACCTCACTTGCATGTGGACAACTTCCTTGCCTGTGAACAAAGCGACCGTTACAACGTTCGGTCACTATCTAATAACGACAACCAGTCAATTCGTCAAAACTACATATCATTCTTAACTTTGCGCAGCAACACTGTGCAAAAGGAAAAACACTTGAACAGCCATTTTAATAAGCGAGAATGTTCTCGAACAACAACAAAAAACAATTCGTCCGACGACAACGAAAGCCGGAAATCAGTCGGGACACAAAGACTTAATGCTATTAATGATCATTTGAGGCGTGACATCAATGCAGTGTTTTTTACAATCTATAGTCTCAAACTTAGTCTTTAACGTAGACAAAAAATATATTTGTGATGAATTTAAAAAAAAATTAATGACTGTTACTATTTATTTAAATAATTAACATGATAATTACTAGAAAATAATGACAGTAATAAACATTAAATTCCCGATTAGATACACATATATGATTACACTTGTATGTAGGTACTATTATTACATTTGACATATTATATTATACAAATTAAACTAGGTGACCAGGAGATATTTTGGTTATAAAACCTTAAGACAATAAATTATTGATAAACTAAACCTTAATTATTCTGAATTGCCGCGATATGAATTTTCCAAGTTGTGGTGTTCTTTTTGACTCAACCTGTATAATATTCCTTTTTTACATTTCAAGTTTTCAATGGAGATTTTTATATTTTGACGTGGCCAATAAGCGTGGGCCGAAGCCCCTTTAGTCCCTCTCCTCCCTGATAGTATACCTACCCCATTGCTAAAACATATACCTATATTAAACATACAAGTATACAACATACCTACATGATTATTATTTTATTTTAATTAAAAAGTAACAATGAAATTATTCATTTTGAAAAATAGACGTTATAATATTTATATTATATATTTTAAACCTTTATAAAATACGTGTCTCTGTATATTATTTACTGGCACTATAATATAATACGTAACGAGACAAACCAATTAATTATAAAAAATATTCCCGGAATTCTAATCCCCTTTCGGACTAAAACGGTTCTAAAATTAAATCCCCCTGTGCATCAACCCCAGTACAAACGTATACTATACAAACAAATTTGAAATTATTAAAACATTAAATTTAAAATTAATTATCTATTCTACTGTTCGGGGAAGAAGCCCTAGAGATGCCTGTGTGAGCTCTATACATTTATTTCAGAAAACCAAGGAGCTAAATACGAAATTGTATGTTGCATATTTTTGCATGTTTTAGAGTTTAAATGGTATTTTGGTTTTTGTATCTATTTGAGTACTTTAGCCTTCAAAATCGTTGAGTGTTACAACACAATAAACAATTCTGATGAAATATTATTTAATTTTTTTTTTTTTTTTACTTCTAAAAGGTTCGACAATTTTTTCCATAATATGCTTGCAGACGCGTAAACATTTTTATTTTATGAAATTGTTTTCGTAGAAAAATCTGATTGTTGCATATATCCCTATATAGTGCTTTACCTTTGCCGTGATTACATTTTTTCGAGCGTCGCGTTTGGTATAGACTAGGTAATAGAAAACGGATATAACGCGAGGACTTTAAACAGCGTAATAAGATCTGCATATATTATGAATTTATAATTATTATAATTTATAAATTATAACGATTTGGTGACTTTATCATAAATTTTGATGATAAGAAATCTGAAACTTTTAAAACTTTCCTTATGGACACATTCAATTTACATAATATGATAAACAATCCAGCAGAATCTACAACGATAGATGACACCACTATCAATGAAGTATTTTCAAGAAATTCGGAAAAAATTACATCACAAACATACGTATCATATTTCAGTTATCACAGGCCTGTAATTTCGATTGTTGAATATGATTAACATAATAGTAATTAAATAGTAATAATAATAATTTTCATATTTAATTATTGATATTTACTTTTATTCTGAATGTTTCCACTAAAATGTATTTGTAATCTATAATATTTGTTGGAAAAGAAACTTAGTTTCCCATGACAGCACTCACTTTTTTTTGCATATTTCAGTATTTTTAGTGCATATTTAAGCGCTTATATGAATGTTGTTTTCAAGAGCATATTAATGCCCTATTATAAGCCCTGAATGCCCCTGATAATAAGTAATAACACCAAACTGGAAAAATAGTCATTAAAACGGTTATCAATGTGCGACAGTATATAATAATATATAATATATCCCATAAATGTGTCAAAAAAACATTTTCCTTTGCTATGGTTATGGTTAATAAAATTACGCCAAAGATTTAAAGATGATAAGGTACACACAAATATATATACAATGAGTCCCGGGGGAAGTTACTGACCCACGTCATATGATAGTTTTGATAAAAAAAAAACCTTTAAAGTAGAGGGGCCCAACTCTTTCATTTTTTTAGTTAAGCGCAATTTAACTTTTTTTTTAAAGAAAACCGAACTTTCCACATTTGATGATGATCTACAAAACTTTTCAACTTTATACCGTAATTTTTTTAATTTTAAACTATTTTAATTACTATCGACTAGATTACTAGAATACACACAATTTAACCAGAAACATATATATTATTTTTATTTAAAAACGTAATAAAAAATAAAATAGTCTCCCTCCTTTTAATGAAGTTGTTTTCATAACATAAGGTACACTTCCCCCGAGACACATTGTATACCTATAATATGCAAATTTATACACAATTTATTTATGCAATGATAACATTAACTGTGATACGATTTTTTTACCCGTACTCGTTTTTAATAATATGATAATTATTGTACATATTTAACAGTCGATCGTCCAAAGATCGGATTGTGCTGTATAGACTATTCACAATAATACATACATTATAACAAATAGCATCATTATATCGTAGGTACGCTGTCATCATTATAAATTAAAATCGTTGAATCACCGCGTTTAAACTTTGAACTTCGAAGTCACCGAGATTTAGGTTCAATTAATAATTTGCTATAGCACTGGTATATCCAATTGTCAATTATCATTGACACGTGACATATATTATACAGATAAATTAATTGTACTTTATGTATCCCGGGACGCATAGCTACCTACCTACGTCAAATATTGCCACAATGATTGACAAAATATTATAGTGGGCAGAACTTATAATATGTGTGTAAGATACAAATGTACATTCAAATTTAAAATCACAAAAATTTACTGAGAAAATGAGTGTAAAAAAAAATCAACCTGTATAATACATTGTATATTTATTACTGAAATAGTGGCCCGGAAGTCCTTTTTTGTCCAGCAGCCATACATATAAACATTTGTACTATCGTTGCAGGTATTTAAATATTATTACATACGTATTGGTTGAAGAAAGAATAGAAATCTAAAAAAAAATAAAACAATAAAATAAAAGTGGGTGGAAAATTGTTTGTGACAGGTTTCAAATTTTCTTAATGAGTTTTGCGATGCTGGTGTGGGGTGGGGTGGTTGGTTGTCGGAGATCCTCGCCATACATTTAATTTTGTATTACGGCGCCACTGTACTGAAAATCAACAATTTCTCGTTCGGTAGAATTTTTTTTGTATCACTCTATACACGTCTACCTGTGTGTAGATAGTGTAGGTACGCACATCGAAAAACCACAAAGCAAAATATAATAAATACGATTATAAGATTGCTGGTGTAAAAGTAAAAAATATATCTGTTTTTATTTCGACCCTTTGTATTTTTTCGTGCCTGCCAACAGATGTTTTTGTCGGCGGAATACAATACATTGAACCTCACTATCGTCGCAATGCATTTTTCCTAATACAATAGAGTGCGCGGGCTGATAAAAAGTTTATTTTTCTCCAAAGCACCGCGCATTTTCGTTTTTAAAAGATATATATATATGTAGAACTTAAAGTGTATCTGTATAATGCACAAACAACGAAAATCCCTAGAAGGAAGGACGCAATTTTATCGCATCGAACAAGCGTGTGCCAACGCCGAGTAAATACTGCAGGGAAATCGGGATTTCTATTCCGTCGACCCTTATTGTCTTGTGCGCCTCGTTTGTTGTGATAAAGTGATAGTATGATGTGACATTAGTGTATTACGTATTTACGTATATACAATACCTATTACATTGTTGACCTTAGTATTATTGGTGACTAGTTTAAAGAAAAATGTTTAAGAGGTAATCACAACAGGTTAGGTACAGGCACATGCGCGGAAAACCTAGTAAAACTGCAACGTATGATTGACTTTTGCTATGATAACGCACACGTGAGACTTAAAAAAATGAATTTTTCATTTGGGTAAGACAATTGTGCGTAACCATTGACGACTCGATGAGAGACAATGTATCTACTAAAGTTAACTTTTTTCTAAATTAAATAGCAGCGTAAACGGTTACTCAAGACGTGTGTCGTTTTTAAACATAATATAATATCAAGTATTAACGATTAATCAATCGTTGGGTCTCGTCGAGTCGCAAAATTTGATATAGGTCCTATTATATTAAAGATTGTAATAAAGCGGTCGGCCATTGAACGACGCGACGATTCGAAAGGTCCAACCATCACTATGATCGATGATGGGAGATTGAAAGTTCGTATTGTTACCGTATATTATTTAGATAAATTGTAAAAAAGACCATTCATTATCAATCATCATATCATCGTTATCTCCAATAGAATAAAAAAAAGTCATAACATTAATAAGTGAAAATCGGCTCTCAGGATGGATGGAGAGATCTTTTGAGCACGCGGAACTTCTTTTTTTCGTCAATATCCAAATTTTAAACATATTATTTTATCATTTCCATTTTTAATAGAGGCGAGTAACTTGCTAAATAACGTACCCACTGATCCATGATCTGCAATGTGTATTCATTATTCATGTTATTATATAAGTAGCCAGGTAGTTACTTGGATAATTCACAAAACAATAGTTCACAAATATATTTATTCGTTAATATTGTTGAACAATATAGTTAGGTACCTAATAAGTATTGGGTAATATTAGGCGATATAATATTATTGTCGAATATACGACTTAAAACCTATTTACTGCTCAGATGCATTTGAAAATAAAAAAAAAATAAGTAATAGTACGTATAAAATACGTCAAATAGTTGCATATGACTATATAATATATATTATGATATGATTGAAATACGTGAGTTCTGAGGATTTAACACCGTATAATGCAAAGCCGTATCTACCGAATTTTCCGTGATGCAGATAACTGCCGATATTTCTACGGCGCAAACTGAAAGATAAAAAAAATCAGTACTTGCAGGTGGATATAGGTATAATATTATGTAATAATAATTTAGGTATTTTCTCATTTACTTTAAACTGCGATAAATAGCACATTCCATTATGTAAAACTAATATTATTATATTATACGCTTTCGACCCGAAGTCTAAAATTTAATTTTAACTTATATATAAGCGTTTTATTATATGTACATATATTAAGTTTAATGGTTTCGACGACATTAAAACTTTTTTTAATTTCTTTGCGACACTGACCAAATTTTTAAACTTATTATATTATTTTTTACGCATACAAACACTGCAAACTACAGTAACTATTAGTATAGATGTGATTTATCGTTATTCATTTTGTTTTATCGAATACAACTGACGACAATACAGGAAAATCTGAACTAGAATAGAGGCGAACAAATTGTCATCATTGCCCCCCAAGATTATATATAATTTGCCAATATTTTGTTATATTTTTCATGCATGACCATCAGACCATAAATATATTATACAACAACTAGATAGTTGTCTCCTTCGGACTCGGCCACCATTTACAAAGCAGGCAATGTTTACAAAATAATATTATCACAGTCAGGGGCAGCTCCAAAGACATGGTAAGGGGGGGACAAGTAACTCTATCATTTGTTTTAGAGTCGCACGAAAAACGAAAATCGATTTTCTCAAAAACAGATTCTGCGTAAAAAATCCGGAATTGTACGTAGCAATGTGTAGCAGTGATTTTTGTACACATCGTGCGAACTGTACAAAGTCGATAAATTTGTTTATACAATTCGTGATGTCGATGTGCACAACAATCACTGAACAATAATCATACTATTAATGATTAATGATTTATCAATTATTAATGACAACATTTAAAAATTATCTAAACGATTTTACAATATTGTAGACACCTACTGCGTTGTTCAGAAATATAACTTTAACAGGCTTTAATCCGGACCATACGCTACAGAATTTCAACGTTTATTAGTAGGATACACAACAAAAAATGAGTGCAGTTGAAAATGATTTTAATTTTGAAATTTAATTCGTACAAAAAATTAAAAATATTAATTTAAGTGCAAATTCAATGTCTGTAGATAATGAAGAAAATTACAAAAATAACAAATTACGTACCAAATGACTTACAAGCAATACAAGCTAAGTATTGAAAAAATAAGAAATCGTTAGATAACAATAGATGTAGACATTTGAATCGCTGCTAAATTAGATAATAAGTAAAGTTAATGAATGCATTTTTCCATTAGATAAATACATAGAATAAAAAATAATAAAGTTAAAATATATTATGTACATAGTGATGAAATTTATGTTACTCTTAATAAGTCAAGTAGTAATGATAAATTACATAAAATGATTTATAATCAAATAAATAATTACGTTAATATATATATATATATATAAAATATATATATATATATATATATATCGCGTCTAGTTATTAAATTATTTTTAAACAAGGTGTAAGGTGTTTAAAAAAAATAGATTAAAAAAAAAGAGTTTTTTAAGTCAGAAATACCTAGTAGAAAAAATAAAAATATTATGTGAAAATGATATTGATTTTTTTTTTAATTGTTGTGAAAATGTATTTATCTTAATTTAAAAGAAAAATAAATAGAAAAATTAAAATGTCTATACTCTATAATATGAAATTAATTAAAATGTTTTTCCCAACCATTAAGAATAAAATAACGAGGAAAATAACTTTTAATGTCACCCTTCAAAGATAGGTACCTACCAACTAGATCTAATTTGCAATCAGAAATCATCCCCAATGATGAAGAACAGAGCATTTACAAACAACCCAAGAAATCGAGAAAACCGTGAGACACGTCATCAAGTATATCATAAACCACATCGAATATGAAATAATGGAAACAGAACTTGGCGTATTCGACAACTTCCTAGAAGAGCCTACGGTTGAGGATTTGGCGGGCCTGTTGTATTATGCGACCCAATTCGCGGGCGGCGACTCGTCGGAAACCCTTCGACCGGACGAAGATTCCAGTACCGGACCCGGTTGAATGATTTCAACGAGACGTGGTCGCTGTTGCCAGCGATTCAGGCGCCGGTAGAAGGCCCGGTGACGAGGTGGAGTTTGACGATGTCACGAGTGTGACGCACCGGTCAGGGGAGCTGAGGTCAGGAACAGCATAGGAGACTTGATCCAGCCGATCTGGACCCGGGGACGACGCTAGCAAAACGCGCAGCTCCGCGCAGACGGACGGCGGCGAGGATCGCGTCCGCTGCGTGGAGAGGTATCACCAAGACCGTACGCGTTTTCTGCTGTTGTTTTCCGAAGTGAAACCGTCCGAAAGTTGCCCCCTGGCCGAGGGCAGCGGACAAGGTGAGGCGATGACGTGGGGTCGAGGTTTAGGTACGTGACAGTGCACTTTTGGGGTGTTCGGCGGTAAGTCACCGATACACATTCTCCGGCCACCGCCGGTAGCGTGACGAGATCGCGGACGTCGCGCGCTCGAGGTCGCCGACACGCGAGACCCTCTGGCGCCCGGCTGCTTCGGTCCGGGAGCGATGACGACACGACGATGGAGGCTAGCGGTACCGACGCGGACATAGACGCCATCCGACGGTACCTGCAGTGACGACTGCTGCAGTGCTGCACGAAGACGACTCGTAGCGGAGACGATGGAGACCACAGAGCTCACGGCAGGTGAGTGACGGACGACTATAATTACAGGTGGCCAGGACACGGACGTCAACAGCGCCGGGCTCGACGAAACGAAACGTTTCAGAGTTAGGCGGTGCGTGTCTCCAGGGCGAAAACCTTGGAGAGTATCAGGACAGCGGTGCGTTGCTGTCCGCCGATTCTTTCCCCTTTTCGCCCAACGGTCTGATCCCGCCGGCCGATATTATAGTCTTCGTCGCTCGCAAGTCGTCTTCAGCGCCTGCAGTACCGTCAAGGGCACTACATCGCACACTAACCACTCGTCGCAAATTGTCGTCGTCGCTCTCGCAGCCGTCGTGACCGGACTTCGCCCGCTGCCATGGTCGTCTTCGCGTCCCGAGCAAACGCGCCCGCGACTCTCGTCCGCCCCGCAGGACCGGCCGTGAGAACGGTGTAGAGGTGACCAGTGGCCATCATCATCTGTATCACACCCAATCGCCATCACGTACCCCCTCCCCCCCCCACACAGCCTCGTCTTGTCTGATGCTTTTTTTTTTTTTTGTTAAAATAATTATAATATTTATTGTTTTTTGCAATTTTTGTTGTATTGTATTTAATTTTTTCGGCATAACTACTATCAAAATTGTAATAATCACTCATTCATTCAACATAAATTGTTTAATAAATTTTCATTAAATTATAATGTAATAAAATTATTCTGTTAACACAGCAAAATGTATTGTTTCTTGTTTTTAGCATTAATATATTAGTGTCGATGATGACGATAACATTTAACATTTAAAGAAAAAGAAATTGTAATAAAAAAAAATACTTTTATACGCTAATAACGTATTAGATTCTGAGCGAAGCGATGAATGTATTGATTTTACAATGATGTGTGTTTTTTTTATTTTTTTTTTTTTTTGTGTATCATCACCTTTTAGGACAGTAAAAGTGCTTGGATTTTTTCAACAGTAACTTTTCTGATAGAAAAGTGAATCTAGTTGGTTCTTTGGAGAGTTTAAAAGTAAAAACTTCCCAGTATTTTTCAAAAGCGACGTGAAAAACAAAAGAAAAATTAAGAAAAAACAGAAATTTTTACGCAAATACTGAATGTTTACATTGTACATGTGTACATTTTCTGTACACCATAACATTTTCCAAATATTTTGACTTATTTTTGCTGTTTAAGGACATTTTCAGTTTCCATTTTTTTTAGTTTTTTTTCTATAAATATCAACAAAGTTTTATTTTTTGAGTAAAAAAGCGTGAAAATTTAAAATAAGGCTCCTGATATATTGTTCTAATAGCAGTTGAAAAATATTAAAAACACATCGGCACAATTTTTTTTTATAAGCATTTAAAGTTCAAATGTTGACAAAATTTATCAAATTTCTGATTTAATAATTATTTTCTTGTTAAAAATTTATAAAATGTTCAACTTTTATAGCTAAGGATTGAAAATTGAAAACAAGGCTCCATGTAAATAGGTTATATATAAATTACTTTATTCACAATTATATCATCAAATATACTTGGTAATATCATAGGCTGACTGACCTTTCCCTCAGAACCGTTTTTCTTATACAATGATATTATATCATTGAATTCAAATTTAACACCATCCATTACAGTCAGCCACTTGTAACCTACTGTACAGCAGGGCGACATCCACTTGCCCACCTTCTTTTGTTGTTGAAGCGAATTAACAATTTGAATTTTATTCAGAACATACTGAAATATATTAATAAGACACTGAACAAAGATATTAGGGAGGGGGCGAAGTGGCCTAAGGCGTCGGTTATAACCGCACACCGGCGCTGGTTCAAACCTCGGTTCACGGACGGCATTTGTCTTCGGGCAAGTCACGGTGTCCGGAGAACAAGTGCCGCCATCCCCCACCCGGTCATGGCAGATACCTACTGGTGCCCACTTGAAAATCTGCCAAAAACTACACATACGTGTTTACCAACCAATCCTCCCCTATGAACAAACAAACAGCTAATGATCCTAGTTGCCAGGTTCAATGATCAATAAAAAAAAAAGGAAAAAAAAAGATACTATAAATAGTAAATTCTTTAATATTTACACAACATGATCGATTATTGTAAACAGTATCGTTATTATAATATATTTAAACAATAAATATTAGGTATGAAGGCTATTGTCACGATTATATTATCTTTTATATTATATATTAATATAAAATAACTGATAGATAACTGATAATAGATAATAGTATTATCTCAAACGTATTCACTATATTATAATATACACATTCACCTGCTCTTAATTACTAAAATAAAAAATTGATTTCAGCTAAATGAACAAGCAGCGTTTTTCTGGACTCAAATTATTATACCGAAATCGCTTATTTACATATTACATAAACATTTACTAGAATATGAAATTAGAAATATAGACAAATTAATTTTTTGTTCCATTAACCAGAATTCTTCAAAAAAAATAACTTTATTAAATAATAAATACATAGGTATTACAGCAATAGCCATTTAGGTATATATTATACTATAATAAATAAGTGTATCGTATACGTAAAGATTAAAGATATGCCATAGTGCCATACCATACTGCGGCAAACGAGCATATTGTAATAATAATAATTAATAAATACTAATAACAAATAAGTAAAATTATATTATCTTATTATATTTATATAGATACAAATCACAAATGCACAATTCTCAAGAACATATTATAAAATATTTTCGCCACAAATAAGTTATTTATTTATAAATCAAAAGATTATATTAATTTCGGCATTTTCAATTTCGTATGCTTTTGGCACCTACTACACAATTCTATTAATTCAGTACCTAATAATTTAATAATATTTATAGAAAAGCTATTGGCTATTTCCTATGTTCAATAATATTTATGATTTTTATTATTTTAAATCATATTACTGCTGGGTATTTATATAATAGATATTAAAAAAAAAAAATAATAATAAGTTGATTGAAAATGTTCATATAACTTTTAACTTAACTGAGTTAAGTTATTATTATTATTTTTTTTTAAATTAGGTTAACTGTTAACTTTAAACTTTTTAAAATGTTTTCCATCAACTTAACATAACTCAGTTAAAAATTATCATTAACTTACCCAGGCTTGTCAATAAGTAGGTTAGCATGGCTACATCCGAGTTTTGAAAAAGACTATGTTTTGCATAAGGGCTAGTGACATGACATTTAAATTAATTAACAAACTGGATTTGGTTATCTTTGTGCAGTTATGCCTAATGTGTTTATAAATATTATATTAGGTACATACCACTTTTGCTGCTACATGAAATTGTTTTTATCTTAAAAATGTAAAAGCCCGCTCCGGAATAATAACTCCAATGCCACAGCTGTTATTTAAACGACCTTCGTGTGCATATTCACGCATATTACAAAATTCTAGGATAGAACAAGTGCCAAAATATTTTTCCATAATCATAATAATATAATAAAACACATTTATTTTTAACTGTATAATTCTCGACACCCACAGACCGTTTGAAAATTAATGATATTATTATCACATTATTGGCCTGGTTGGCGGATTATATATTATACGCCTTTCGCCAACACGAAAATAGTTAACGCAGAATAATGCACACAGTACACAATAGTACATTTTTTTATTTATATTAACGACAATATAACATAAAAACAGTTACCGTTTCATTGCAGAGTACGTCTAACAGGTCATTGTTATTATTCACAATCGGTACCCATATAAAAAAAATATTACAACGCTATTTTTTTGGTAAACACGTGAGTCAAACTCGTGTGCAGTGAAGGCGTGTGTCGTGAACAATTTTTTTGTGAAATTCGAACGCAATTATTTTTTGAATATTATATGCGGGTCTATATACACACCTCTTGCAACTCGTTCTACACGACGTAGTTTCGTTCACTAGACACGAAAATAAAGCCTATACAATGTACATAATATGTCAGTGCTGAGCCAGAACCTACCTACATGTATATGCGTTATATACATGAACTTTCAGCAATACAAAATCATATTATAATGATTTATAATTCGACTTATTATACGATTTCTTCTCCATAACTTATGAATCGATGTGGATACATGTTTTGGCTTCTCAATAATATTTTTATGAGTTGTGTGCCACGGATGATTATAATATAGCTATATTATAAGTAACTAAATTAAATATTACAGACGATATGCACTCGTCTCGACGCACGATACTGCGGGTGCAGCAGAATTATTTGGGGGGGGGGGGGGGTTGTAATATCCAATCTAAATAAATAATTCTTCAATATGATTAACTATGCGCTATAATTATAGTCTTATACGAAATTTCGAATTTACGTTTCGGCGTTTGGCGCTGAACTATATAAAAAGTAGAATTTTTAATATATAGGAGGTACCTACCTACTTTTTTTTTTTAGTCCAACAAAAGCCTCATACCACGAAATACGTTTGAGTATAAAATGTAATATATATAATATAAAGTAGAACTACTCGAATATATTGAAAGATAGCTATAGGTATATGTACCTATGTAAAAAAAATATATATTAAAAAGTTCGAGTTAACGTAAAAAAAGAGAAGACGCAGCACTGAGGAGACAAATAATTTATTATAGCTAGATCGCACGAGTGAAACCCTTTTTGAGTATCGTAATATTATATACAATATCTCAATTTTAATTTATTCCCGCAGTAATCACACTATGTTTCACTTGCAATGCTCTACTCGGAAAATCTAAATTTACCGGGAAACATTCCAGGGAAATTGTACAGTTACTGATCATCAATTTGTAACTCACATAAAAATATTTATGGTGTACACAAAACTTAAACCACCCAATTTTTTAAAACCTTTTCATATAAACTGAAATTATTTTAGATTCTGAGCGGAGCGATGAATGTATTGATTTTCCAATGACGTGAGTTTTTATTTTATTTTTTTATTTTAATTTTATTTATTTGGGTCTGTCACTACCGTTTGGGACTGCTTCGATAGTAAAACTGCTTCGGTTTTAAACTTTCACATTTAAAGTTTAATAATTATTTTATAGTTGAAAATTTATAAAATGTTCAACATTTATAGCTAAGGATTGAAAATTTAAGACAAGGTTCAGCGTAAATACTAAGTAGGTTATTATATATTATAAATTATACTTTATTCACAATAATATTATCATTAAATATGCTTAGTTATATCAATATATCATAGGCTGACTAACCGCGCGTCTTCGCTCAGAATCGTTTTTCTTATACAACTATATAATATCATTAAATTCAAATTTAACACCATCAATTGCAGTGACCCACTAGTAAGTTGTAACCTACTGTACAGCAGGGCGACACCCACTTGCCCACCTTTTTTTTTTTTTTATTTACAATTCCTATCTCTTTAAATGTTAAATGTATTACTAAATTAGTTTATTTAGTTCTAAATGTTATTTTAATATATCATTGTGTACACAACATGTGTTATTGTCATCATCGACACAAATACACAGTTTACAGCGTGTGCGGATTTGACAGTCAGACTCTTGTGGATCGATGCCTACTTTATACTATACTCTTACGTAAACATAATGTGGGGTTCATAGAACAATAGTTATAATTATAATTATTTTAGATTCTGAGCCGAGCAATGAATGTACTGATTTTGAAATGATGTGTGCGTGTTTTTTAATTCCCTTTTCAGTTTTCTGTCTGTTCTCGCATTTAGGGGCAGAAAAAATGTCACCACACCGATAAACATAATATACTTTCACGTTGCCAAAACCTTCAATATTATATTATTTTATTGAAGTTTAGTACGTAACAAAAAAATTGCGATGTTCTCTATGGGTCCCAGTGGGTCTCACACTCCCTGCACGTGAACATAATCACGTTCAGAGTGGGGCCATTTTTATGTTGAAATAAATAAAATCGTATTCTTTAATGCGAAAAAACCACAATCAACATGTTATTGTGTAAACAGAATAATTTAATTGCATCAAAATTTAATGAAAAATTAATAAACGATTTATGTTGAATGAATGAGTGATTTACAATTTTGATAATAGTCATGCCGAAAAAATGAAATACAATACAACTAAACTTGCAAAAAACAAATGGAAAAAAAGACATCAGACAAGACGAGGCTGTGTGTGTGGGGGGGAGGGGGTACGTGATGGCGATTGGGTGGTGATACAGATGATGATGGTCACTGGTCACCTCTACACCGTTCTCACACCGTGCGGGGCGGACAAGAGTCGCGGGCGCGTTTGCTCTTGGACGCGAAGACAAATGTTGTGCCGGCGACGACGGTGACCAAAGACAAAGACTATATAATATCAGACGGCGGGACCAGACCGCTGGGCGAAAAGGGGAGAGAATCGGCGGACATCACACCGCAACGCGCCGCTGTCCTGATACTCTGCGTGGTTTTCGCCCCGGCATCCCGCCGTGGGATCGCGCACCGCCGAACTCTGAAACGTTTCGTTTCGTCGAACCCGGCGCTGCTGACGTCCGTGTCCCCGGCCACCCCGTGGTTGTCGTCAACCGCCATCACTCACCATAGAAAAGAGATTATGGTGAGCTCTGCGGTCACCTAAACGTCAGTCGCATCATGCGTCGCCGCGGTCACGAGTCGTCTTCGTGCAGCAGTCCGCAGCCGTCAGCGCAGGTACCGTCGGGGCGGCGTCGGCGTCCGGCACCACGGTACCGCTAGCCTCCGCCGTCGTCGCTCTCGGAACAACGGCGGTAAAGTAACGTTTAACAAGTGTCGGAGACGCTCTCCGATAAACGTAAACAGTCCACACTTAAATTTTACCAAGTCGAGCACAAGGTACGATGATAATATATAACAATAACAGAACTTGGTGCGAGGTGCAACATCATAATTTTATTTCTAAATATTATTGCAGCATCGACCGCTGAACTCGCTGCAGTCCGCAGTAGGTATATATCAGTGCGCGAGGCGGTAAATCGTACGTAATATGATAATTTTATTACGGACGGCTCGCGTTTATTGGTTTTTAACGCGGGTCGTTAAGGCCAATTTACTGATTAATAAACAAGGTCGACGCGAGCGCGCGCATACAACAATATATATACATATGTCTGTATATTTATTAGGCGTACTAATGCGTGCGATTAGATCGTATCGTAACAAATAACGCGCTACAGGTACCGACACATAGCGTTGTATACAGTGTGATAGAAATGCGTATAATATTTTAGCTATAGACGCCGCAGCGATGTCTCATACACGAGACGTCATGCGTAATAATCAACGAAAATTAATGTACACGTAAAACCTACCTGCACGACCTACCTCGGGTGCCTCTCCGTACAATCTCTGCATTCGTACGCTGCGCCGCTGCCGAGTCGCCCGCAGTACGGTTGATGGTGCTGGACACCCGTTAATCGCGCAGAACAGCGTGATATCGATGCGTACTGGGAAACACACATTATGAGCTCGCGACTGCGCCCGTGACGGATCGCCGGGACCGCGTCGAAAATGCGAGTCGGCGACAGGACGTTCTGTCCGCTGCAATTGTTATCAATCGTCGTCGTCTTCAGCGCCGCGACGTCCGTGCACGGCTTGAGATACGTCAGGCCCGACGGTACGTATACTTACACCAATATTATACCTTTAACCGCGTTTTTCCACATTGCACCTGCAATGTTCGTTTTTTAGTCGTTGCAGTTGAAAATTGCCATTATATATTATACTATGTAGTTGTAGGCATCTATTTATATTATAGGCACCTATGTACAGGGGCGCACTATAGCTAGGGTTGTGGATCCCGGCCCGAGACCGCCGAGAATTTGGGCGATTGTAAACCCTCCCGATCGTAATGATACGTAAACTCTCCCGGGTTTAGTCCAATACTCTACCTCAGTGGTGCGCAACCTTTTTTGATCCACGACCCCCCAAAATAATTTATTTTTAATACGACCCCCCCTTCCTACCAACATTATGTAAGTATGTAATTTAAATTTACTTAATAGTCTTAATGTATACACACATTTTGTTCATATATTTTAAATCGTTAATTTTAGAGCAGTTTTAATATTTCTTTAATTTAATTAATCAAAAACATGAAAAAAAAATACAAAATTAGAGTTTTATAAAATCTAAAATTAAAAAATGTATCATTATAATGATAATCAAAAAATTTAATATTTTTAAAATTATAAAATTACTTTTTAATTATTTTAATGAGAGACCTGAGCTTGCATTGTAAACATGATTGATTCTATGTTTGGTTTGATATTTGACACTGCTACTCTTAAATCAGCTTCAACATTTAATAGAACTTGTTATCGCAACATTAAGATATGACATAATGTCATAATATTACGATTGACACAGCCATCAACGGTACAAAATAATTTTACTTTGTATAAAACTATAAAATAATATACAATATACATAGTATAAAACTTTTTCATTTGGTGATTACTGGCGACCCCCTAATAAAATTTCGCGACCCCCTTTAGGTTAACCTGGCGGGAACATGTAAACTCTCACGGGTCTACTTCAGACTTCAGTACTACTTAGCTGGGGAAACATAGGGCCCCCATCGGTATAACCTTAGATTATATTATACATCACTTGTATATGATCTGAGGGTATAACTGATAACGTCTTCCACATTAGCAATTTCAACTGTTTCGCTTAATGTAGTGGCAACAGGTAAATATGTGGCTGCAGAAATTAAACAAATGGGAATATTGTGTATGATATAAAATAAAAGTAACAGTATAAACAAAAAACATATATTTTTATTAGAATAAACGTGGAAAATACCTCTTTTACAGTTGGTACAGAATCGACTTTCAGTTTTTGTGATTAAACCCACTTCTTCTGTACGTGTAGGAAGAACTTACCTACTCACCTATTTAGGAAATCTATGTAGGTAACATAATCCTTTTATGGATCCTAGGCACTTATATATTAGGACAAAACAACTTAATAATGGTAATAACGATAATAGTTATAATGAAATAAATTACAATGTTTATTAAGACAACATGCAATGTAAAATAATACTAATGAATAATATTGTATTATACAGAGTGATTCATAAAATAAAGTCTATAATATAAAAATAATAATAAGAAAAGTCAATAATGAAAAAAATTGCTGTGAGCAATGATATTATATAGTATTTATAATATACAATTTAAAATGATAATCACAATCTCTGCAGTGTAGCCAATTCTTAGGGTAGCAATAACATTTAAAACAACTCGGGAGAGTGAACACATTTCTTCAGGTAAACATAATATAATATTGACCCGGGAGAGTTTACCACCACCCGAAAATTTGGGCTTCTTGAAGAAACCCGGGCCGATGATAACTTATAAATATTTTATTAATAGTCCTAAGTTGGGCCCTGGATTTTCTGTTTCCCCGGGGCCAATTTTCATTCCCAGTCTTCCCCAGGGTATATCTATAACCTATATCTACCTACTATAAATACTGCAGTCGCTGCTGTTGTTGTTTTTGTTTTTGTTATTGCAGAAATGTGTTGGGAATTATTTTGTTAGCGTGTGCATGTCATTCATTTTTTTCCTAATAGTTTTCCAAAAAAAAGCTCTACTCACTCTGATCAAAAATGTAGAGCGAGGAGAGGCGCCTACATATACCCACGGATAGAGATAAGCATATAACTTACTACTTATATATATCCCGGCGTGGAGGTAATCTTTGGAAGCATGGAACTCAAGACTTAGTAGGGTGGATAGGTAAATATTACGCGCCTAGAAATGTGAAAATCGGAAGGTAGTAAAGTTGTCATTATTAATAATAATGTATTATATTATATAGGTAGATATTAAAATTTTATCTTTTTAAGTCCAGACTAAATGGGGTGGGTGTCAAAAAAATACTTTACCTTATTAGATTTAATAGTTCGCACCACGTCCGTATACTACACTGACACACAGTATACCTTCAACATATAGGTTGACATATAATATGTGTATTATTATACCTAAACAAAACAAATAACATTAGAATGTACACTATTTTATTTTTAAATAAATTAAATACGACATATCTACAGCGTTGATACGCGTTGATGCCAATTAGGTTTTTCTCTCTGACTAACGCTTCTTAAACACTTTTCTCGATTCATATTTCATAGGTGCTAAACCTCCCCCCCCCAAATCTCAAACACTATTTTAACGTTATAAAAAGGTAATGCAAATGTTTTTTTAAGAGTTTTACAAATAAAAACATGATAATTAAACCGGAATCCTGGATCAGTCAAAACTCCAAATACTGTAACTCAAATTCTTCAAAATATTTTTTATTTAATTTAATTTAATATATATTTTACGTCAATCGACAGTTAACAAGGATACATATATGTAGGCAATAGCAATTAAGTAACTACAGTACCTACCTAACAAAGCTATAACAAGGCTATAAATTATAATTTTATGACAATAAGAAAGAGCGTACAAATGATATAATTAAGTAGCCAGAGAACGTAGCTAAAATAACTAGAGCACGTTTCGATTAGTAACTCTGAGCATTCTGATTTCTGAGTAGTACTGTAGTGGATGATTCAATGATTGTAACCATGGACAGCAGAGTGGTGTGAGAGTGTGAGACATAAAACTGGACTAGGTTTCGTATTCCACAGGTAGGAACTTTGAATGGAATTTCAGATATAAAATAGATAAGCTCGCTCTGTAGAACAGCTTGGTTGGCCGTAGAGTTAACTTTCAAAAATACTTAAAAATTGTTTTGGCCGCTATAATAACGACCTACAATTGTTTTTATTTTTTTCTTCTTCGGCTTTCAAAGGACGTTGACGCCCATTACCGCAATACAAACCTATATTTCCATATATCCCTATCTTGAGCTAATGTTTCTCCTTCTCGTATTCCAATATCTGCTAAACTCCTTTCAACTTTGGCCATCCACTTCTGTTTGAGTCCACCTAGTGGTCTTTTTCCGTAACTCATAAGGCGTCCTTTTTAGGACTGCTTTAAATTAAACCATACGTTTCATCTACATACATGACCAGCCCAACAGTTCTATGTTGCAATACTGCTACTATGTCAGGCTCGTTGTATAGCTGCCATAATTCATCTCCCTTGGTGGTTGGCCATATCTCACATAGTCACATGTATACAAAAGAACTGGTCTGTAGTATAAATCTCCGATAATACAACACATATTTTATTTTATTTTTTTTTTCAAGTTATAAAACAATTCATATTAACTTAAATAGCGGGGGGCATGACTCCTCCCGGCATCCCCCTGCGGGCGCCCATGGTGCATGCCATAGTATTTCTCTATTACCTGAATCGTATATAACATATGCGGATATGCCTGTTTGGTTGTTTATAATATATAAACAGCATATTATGTAAGTCTTTGTTAAATTCGTTATGCTTCTCCACCAACTGCGGTTTATATCATTAAACAACATAACATTGGTGCTGTATTATTCATTCTAAGCATACAAAAATATATAGTGTTTAATTCTTTATTAGGTGACGGGGGGAGGCTTAACCCTGACAGTGGCCAAACAATTCATATTTACCTAACTGCCACCGAATTAAATAAGTACCTACACGGCTACACCACATCAGTGACGATAGTTACAACTTATGTCTTATAATGTATAGATAATATACAGGTATACATCGAGGTCGAAACACTGTGCCTATACTTATCTTTAGTAATCAGTAAACGGTCGCTGATCGCCAATTCAGAACGCCCCCCCCCCCCTTCATAAAAATCTCATTGTTTTTGAGATTTCTAAATGTCAAATGAATTTAATCGTTCCGCAGAGGTGAGTTAGCTCATAATTTTCCAAGTGTAAAAAAAGTGTGACACATATCACTAATTAGCAATAAATGAGTAATAACCATTGTTAGTGCTTATATTGGATCACTTTTAAAAAACTGAATCACTATTGAAAGATATTTAAGATTTACAATTTTAATACATTCTTCTCAAAATGTCATTAAGATTGCCTAAATCAAACCCCTTAAACTACCGGTATTGGCGTCCTCTTAAACTTATGAAACAAGAGTAGCAAGTAGGTACCTATTTATAACTATCATAACAGTACATAATATGTATAAGAATGCAATCATAATGTCCAAACTAAATCGTTATGTTATAACTACTATTTATAAAGTTGTCGTCGATGAATTATGCTATGCACGTACAATTTAATAGAATGTTGGTGTTTTCTACCTGTATATACACGATTCGTTTGAAGTAGCTAGGATGTACCTATTCTGTTCGACTTGCAATGTTTTCCAAGCAATTAATGATATTATGTGATATATAATATGATCACATGGATGAGTTTGACACGTTCATTCGAATAGGTACTCATATTTAAAAACAAGACAATTAATATATAATTCTCTTGATAAGTTTACAAATTCTGAAAAACCTAAACTCCAATCTCAAAGTCATTACTTAAAGTTTTAAAATGTTAAAATACATTATTTTTTTACAGGTCCATGTGATCCAGGAGAATTGGTATTTGTGGGTTTTTGCAACTTGTGCATGTGTAATTCTCAAGGAATTCCAAATCAGCTATGTGCTAGATCATGGTGCCCAGTTCAAACAACACTACCACCCAGAAACAGTATACTGTATTCAATCCCAAATAAACCATTCGCATAAGGACCATCCATATGGAATGTGAATGTAAAATAAATTATTATTGTGTATGTTATGACAAATAACAGTTTTAAGCTTAATAAAATAAATGTAAATTCAACAGGTCTAATTTATTGTCAAACTCTGTGTAGGATTATGATAAAAATAGACACAAAAATATGTTCACAGCAATTATATAACTATAGGTTTAATATAATCTCTTAACCATGTTATAAAATATTAAAATTATACATGTTAATCACTCGTTTTTAAATTTATTTAAAAAAATATGTATATATAATATGTATACATATATATATAATATATAAGTAAATTGTAAAGGTAATAGTCCTACGGTCCTATACATACCTTAATACCTTCACCGTAATCATTTACATCACTTAAGAAACAAAAAACTAATTTACAATAATCGATAAATTACAACAATATTATTGAATTTATTAAAACTTGAACGAAAATTAACAATGATAAAAAAAAAAAGAACAGTCACTAGAAATCAGAAAAATGATGTAAATTTCAATATTGTCTTAGGTGAATCCTAATTTAAACAAATTTGAATAAGTTCAACATGATACAGTATTTAGATATTAAAGTTTGTTGAATTGATTAATATTGGCAATACAGAAATTACTACAAAACAAATTTTTAATTATGTAGTTAAGAACGTTTGTTTTAAAAATACTTAATTTTAATTGATCAACAAAATAGAGTGCGTCAATTGAGCACACAGCTTTTTTATTTACATTTAAATTTACAATCATAGAAAAATACCTCTGACTGAATATTTAATGAAAATATTATAATGTATCAAGCATTGTCTGACTAGATCTGGTCAATGGTTAATTGTGTTTTAACTATCAAATATGTATCACTGGAAAGAATTAAATATTTTTTGTTTCTTTTATTTTTTGCTACAGATATTGTGTATTCCAGAGGTATTATCATTATAGTGTACTTAATATTTACAACTGGACATTAGAAAAGTACAATATAGATTATAGTTGTTTTATTATGAAAATCCTGCACTTAAAAAATGTATTTAATTTAAATTGTCTAAATTGTTAGCGTTAGCTTCGATGATTAAAACCTTTGGTATTATCAGGCCCACGAGGCTGTCGAATAACATTATCTTCAACAGCAACACGGACTATGGGCTGTCGCAGCACTTCAACTTTCATACTACCTGAAGAACTGGCCCTAAAAATGAAAAATAATAATAAATACACAATAAAAATAAAACAAATGTTGAATTTTAGAAAAAATATGGCAAGTATAAGAGTTTATATTAGTTTTACTTTTAATCCTGACGTATAAATCCACTTTAATGATAAAAAAACTTCAAAATGTATATTATTCAAGTATGGATAGTATAATATGGACCAAGTTAAGTTTTTAAATACATATAACTGTCATTTAATATTTACATAATATTTAAAAAAATTAATACATTTCTAAAAACGAAGAAAAACAATTATACAACAATTTATTTCTTATCGGTTTTTATAGTTTTAACCTTGAAAATAATAATTCAAAGATGTCCTCTCTTTATTGAATCAAAGTATTTTATTAAATAGGTTCTTTCGATTAACTTAAAATAAAAATATAATTTGTTTTTAACCATTTTTGAACACATAATTTAATTTTATATTTTAGGGTATATTAAAATAAAAATTTAACTTATTTATTGGAAACAGTCCAATATTTACCTCTAACATTATAGAATAAAACATCTTTAAGGTACTATCATGGCTACAATAAACACAAATTATCAATTAATGATGACATCTTTGAATGTTATTAATTGTATAGTAAATAAAACATTTGACAGTTTAACTAAAATTAATACTTGTAAAAGAAGTTGGAAGTTAAAAACGTTTATAAAATAAATATAAAGAAGACACTACATTAATTTTTGCTAATGAAACTTATAACATCGTTTGGAATATTTGGTCACGTCTGTATTTTTATAACTCTTGTGAGTTTTAATCACGAATTAAGATATACAGGATACAAAACGGAGAGGTCTTATCAATGTTTTTCTGAATCCGCCCGCTTCTCACGTTGCGGCTAGACTACTAGCGCTTTATAGGATTGTTGTGTTAACCGGGAGAGTAATGAACTATTAGTTTCTTATTCTCCCGGTTAACACTGAACAATCCTATAAAGCGCTATTAGTCTAGCCACAATGTGAGAAGGTGCGAATTTCACTTATCACAAGTTTGTTTCGTATCCTGTATATCTTAATTTATGGTTTTAATTCAAAAATTAAATTCTTCTCTAGTGTTTTTAAATTATATTTAATATTATACAAACAAAATAAAATAATTAACATATCTAACCATGGATTTTTAATGTATATATTTAGGGCTTTAAAAATCTTAGTAGATTCATTGTTAACTTTCACTTCCCAGTGACTTTCAATCTTTTAATCTCATATCATCATCTATATTTGATTATTAAATTAGGTCTTGTTTTGTCTAATATTAATTTCTTTGAATATAAGTAGTGTAATATATTAATTCTCTTATTAAGGTTCTCACTAATTTCATAACTATCACACTATAACAAGTGTAGGTAATTAGTTTCTAAGGTAAGTCCTAATGATCTAAAAAAATTTTAAGGTCCAGAATACCTTATCTTTTAATTAGCAAGTTATTCTTCGTTTAAAAGAGAGAAATAATGTAAATAAAAATCAGCAATAAAGTAAAATATACTTGGCAGCCAAGTAATTTTCCTTCTGCGTTCTGAATACAGACTATTGAAAACCCCCGCACTATAATAATAAATAAAGGTAATTTAGAACAAGAGTAATAACTTAATATTGTTAATAATTGATAAGTATTAAAACTTACATTATAAAAATAGGTATAGAGAATAAAATAAACTAAATGTCATACTAATACACGAGTCAGATTTATTTTTCAAATAAATTTTTTAGGATGAACTAATATATAAATATGTAATTAATACTTAGTACCTACATTGAAATAATATATTTGACAATGATAATAAGTAGATAAATACTCATTAAGTTCTTTAGTTTATTTATTTATTTCAAATATTCATTATTGAATGTAATTTATGTTCTAATTCAATCATTCAGTCGGGTCATTAATAGGTGCTACATTAACAATACTATAGAAGATTAATCAATGTAATTATTACATAAATTGTTTAAAGTTACCCTTCATCATCAGCATTCAACTCTTCTTCACGTTCTTCGCCCATTATTCGCAATCTAGCTT
Source organism: Sitobion miscanthi (assembly GCA_008086715.1). Taxonomy (NCBI): domain Eukaryota; kingdom Metazoa; phylum Arthropoda; class Insecta; order Hemiptera; family Aphididae; genus Sitobion; species Sitobion miscanthi. Next base: position 7,580,302 of record CM017800.1, on the reverse strand, counting down.
CTGCATACTCTTGTTTTCTCTAAAGTAAAATGTAATGTTAAAGAATTTCATACAATGATTGTACATTAAATTTCATACTTGTTCCAAAGATTTAACTTGTACTTTGGGTTTATCGGCATTATCATTTGCAGCATTATCCTTCTGCGGTCGTTTGAGTATTTTGACAGTGGGCTGTTGAGGAACTGTCATCTGTTGATGATGGTTGTATGACAATTGTAAGCCAGGGGGCAATATTACAACATTGCTATTGCTAAAAATGTTTGCACAGAAAAATAGTTTATACGTCCGAAAGATAAACACGACTAAATAATGTTTAAAAATAATCACTTTTCATTTTTGGTAGCAGACGCCAGTTGCATTTTCTTTATTTGAGTGCTGAGAACCTATATGTGAAAGCAATAATAGAAGGAATCGTTAGTTGACGACAGTGCATGAAGTCTAGGTACACTCTGTAGGTGCAATCGGCGAGTTGGCCAGATCTGTACGCAAATCAAACCGACACAGCAGATCGCACCAGACGGTGGGCCGGTTGACCGACCCACCAGGCTCAACGGAGCAAAACAGTAACACAAACACGACTTACGGAGGGATCGTCCAGAGCTTCCCAGCTTTCATAGGGTTCAGTAGCGCCCGTTTCACAAGTCGCCATAATATTGTACATACTACTCACTCAGCGCGGGATCGGATGTTGTGCGTGTGCGTTTTACTACGACGTCCACTGGCTGGCGGGTCGAGGCATAGTTGGCGGGAGCAGAAAAAAAATTGTAGCTATAAATAATAACGATGGTGTACGACGATACGTCTGAATTTGTAGAATGCCGGAGTCGCGTAAACGTTGTCGTTATAATTATTAATTACCGTTCGACGCAAGAGAAAAATGTTAAAAATGTATCCGACGATAGCTGAGGTATACAATGAATAATAATGATTAATGAATAATTTTATATTGTGATATAATAGCAGTCTTGGGCCCGACGACAATTTTGACAACACGTCGAGATTACAAGGGAAAGTCATGGAGCAGACGATAATCGTCAGGTGCGTTACGATTTTTTTTCTTTTTGGTTGGCAACACGTGTTCTGGATTTATTAATTTTTTTTCCGTTTCGGCCACCAACCGCCACTACCGTTCAAAACTTGTAAGTCCAAAGTTTGAGATTCTGAAAACCGAGCTGAGCCGCGGAGGTCGTACAAAGTATACACAGATTACAAACAAATAATACGTAAAACAGCGCAAATCATCGTTGGCGATTCAAACGAAAAAAAGTAAATACAAACCAATTATTCATATCTCAGTTACCCATTAGCTCGACACTGCGGCCTGCGGGCCATGTAGATGCTACAGAATTAATATACGATGGGCGACAACTGAGTGTTTAATTACTCATTACTAGGATGCAGATAAAAACAAGGAAAATGCCTTTAAAAATTCTGATTTCAATATACGATGCGCCAAACAATAATAATTAATATGAAAAATCTTTAAAAAAATGCCATTAAAAACATTTTTTCATTTTATGTCGTGGCTAATGTTAAAAAAAATCTTTTTGTATAATATTATAGCACCTAAATGTACGTAAATTCTTTGGAAGATGTCGGTTTGTGCGAAAACATTATGATCCGATTTGTTGACACTAATTGTCTTATTTATCTTGTGAGTTGTGGGTAATTGTGTAAGGCGATCTGATGTCGTTTTTGAAATTCAGTTGTAACAATGTAACTCCGTTGGACATTATTTACGTTTGATTCATTTGAAAATATATACAACCTTTTTATGGATAAAGATTTTCTTTATCTATATTCTGTAATCTGTGTTCGTTATTGTGCCAATCGGCAATCTTTGAACTTTTTAGTTTTTCGTATAATAATGATAATTAATGTGTGTTTGATCGTTACTGATTAGTAATTACTTTTTACTTATTATAGCGTTTAATCTTTTTTCTTTTTAAATAGTATTTACTATATTTCGGTTGATAATTATTTCAAGTCTACTATAATAGCTACTCTGGTATCTAGTTATTCAGGTATAATTTAACAATAATAATTACAATTTTATTAACTGATCATTACTATCCAGTTTTGTATATTCTTACGATTGTGACCCAAACACTCGTCCACTAGTAGGTGAGTGCCCATATTCTTAAGTCATTAATAAATTTAATTTTAATACTATTCAATAGGTACCAAATAACCTTTACAATATTTATTTGTCCGTTGTGTAATGAATACTTTAGGAGCTTACTACAAGTAAAATTATTCAATATTTAAATATCTTTACAACAATAATATTATTGACAAAAAAAAAAATAGACCAAATACAAAATGTCAGATAATCAATAAATTAATATAATCATACCTTTTTTTTGTACGTTTTAAGTAATTATATATACAATATTAGGTATACTGTTCAATTTGATTAATAAAATAAGATTTAATTTTAAAATTTTTGATGGCCTCTTATTTTTGATTTATTGGTGGCATAGTATTACTTATGATAACAACTTTTTGAATATTAATTTATTTAACATAATACCTAATTTCAAAACTCATTCACTAACATAACAATAATACATAATATTATAAGATCTTAGAACACATTGAATTGAGACAAATGAAATTGGGGCATAAACATCTTAAAACAGCTTCCCAATTGATTATATTAAGCCAAATTAAATATACCCCTTCTAATCTAGGTATTTTGACCTGTGATTGGATTGATTTCCAAAAATAACAGAATTATGTTCATAATTTTATTTTTCAAATAAACAGTCACGTTTGTGTTTATTCAAAAAATTAACATGTTCATTTTATGGTTGTCCATTTTAATTAATTATTTGTACACGTTTTCCACTTAATATGTACCAAAAATTACTTTCAATCATTATCATATTTCTATAGTTATTTTATTCGCTTTTTTTTGTTTGACTTATTATTTTATTACAATAGCTTTAGGTAACCCTATATATAAAAGAGATGAAATTTTGTTTTACTATAACTATAATTATTAAATGTTTAGTAGTCTTAGATAGTACATAATACCTAAGTATCTTTAAAATAAATTCACTAAAAATAAAAATGTTGTACAAGTTCAAGTTCTATTTGATAATAAATATAGATCTTTCATGATTCATTCATTAATGAGGTGTACTTATATTACTTATATTGTGTTTTTAAATTAAAAATTGTTAATATTAATACTTGAGATACTTACAGTAATCAGAACTTGTTTGTTTCAAAATACTTAAAACATTCTTATGTTTCAAGGTCATATGATTATTTTATATGAATTTTTTAACTAAGTATATTTTTTTTTTATTTTAGGCCCAAAACAAAATTAACAGGTACATAAATATTGCTTTGCCATGGCACCCAAACCAGTACTGGGACAAAATCGTAGCAAGTCTAATAGCATCTTTATCAAAAAACTTAATCGCTGCTTGGTTATCAATAATAATTTACGTAAGCGTATTGCAGATTTATCGGACAAAAATAAAGAATTATCAAGGGCTAGGAATAGTATGTTATTAGAGAAATTTGCGTTGCAACATGAAAATACCACCATTAGAAATTTAAATATTCAACTGTCTACTAAGCAAAATATTATGCATAGAAAACTTAGTGTACTTGAACAAACTATACAAAGCTGTATACCTTCATTGGTAACTATGTCACAATGTATCCCATCAATGTTAGAAAATGTTCATGAAATGAGTAAATTGGAAGTCAACGAATTCAACCAGGAAAAGAAAGAAAAACAGACTAAAACTGTAAGGCCTATAATTCATGGTATGACTACTACTCAACCAACTTCTTCAATACAACTTAATATGTCACCTATCATTGAAAGCCCAAGTTCTAGTTCCGAACGAACGCCAAAAAGTCAACGAAGATCTAGTTATAGAAGCTCACCTTACTGTAAACTTAATATGGAACCTTATGTAAGATTTAAAGATGTTGCAGCTATGTTGAAAAACTCCAAAGCTGTTTCTTATGAAAGTCCTAAACGTCAATTAAATGAAAGTTTAGGTGAAGGCCCGAGTTGGTTGAATACACAAGAAAATCAAATCCAATGTTCTAACGACAATATTAATATAACACAGTATAGTAATAGTTCTCCAAGATTAATAACATCCGACGAAGCTCAGGCTGATGGGCCAATAATTGCTTCTACTCCAAGTAGTATGAATAATACATCTAATGAAACTGAAGCATGGCGCAGTGAATTTATATCATCTCCTATTGATTCAAGTATGCTAAGAAACATTACATGTCGAAAACGTAGTAAACGATCTAGTGAAACAAGCATTGCATCAGATATTAATGATTCAACCTCTTCAGTAAGACCTAGTAGATCTGCAAGAAAAAAGATCAACTACAAAGAAAAGAGCCTTGGCTGTAAACTTAGAAGATAATTATTTAAACTATCATAAAACCAATTAAGAACATGTATTTTAAATGTAATAGTGTGCATTATATGTAATTTGTCATTATTATTAAATAAGATTTTTTTTTTTTTTTTTTTACTGATGGTTATTATATGGTATGCCTTTTAATTCTTAACCACATTATTATATATATTTTATTTGATTAAAGGAAGTTGAGAAATAAAAAATATTTTACAATTTATTATTAAGTAAATTTTAATAATAATAGTTTTGTTTTCAGTTTTGTGGATAAGAAAGTAAAGAATTTATATGATTATAATATGTGACAAGAGATAAAGAATACAGTTAGAAAGTGTCAACTGTCAAATGAAGACAGTCTAAATGTCATCCATCTAAAAAGTAATATACTAATATATTTTTATAGCATCATAATGTTATTGTGTACTATTAATATCAGATAAATTATTAAATAAATAAAATGATTATTAAGTTGTAAAAATGCATACATGATAAATTACCCTAGATTTACATTTAAATAAGTAATCAACAGTAATACAAATTCATAAGTATTGAATTAAAATATTTAAACATGACTAAATCTATAACATATGTAACATTCATCTCATCCAGCATTTACTTTTTGGAAACAAAAAATTATTAATGACTACAAATTTGGATATTTAAGTTCAAACAATATCATGTGATTAGCATTTATTTAAAAAAAATGTATAAATAATTACACACGGTTAAATATTATAATAATATATGGAAACTCTTATGATTAAGTAGGTACGATTAAAGATAAATAATAAATTAATAAATATTAAAACGTAATTCGTTCGGAGCAATATGTGAGCATATTATGAAAACAATTAATTTAGTCTATGTTTTCTTTTTAATTTTTCAACACACTAACGTCTTCGGTGGTCCTTTGCTGTGGTTGGAATGACTTGATCACTCCTGGAGTGTGTACCATTTGCAAAAACCTAGAAACACAAAACAAATTAGATATTATATAATATTAATTGTGGTAATGTGGGGTTAAAATCACGGATTATCAATTCCGAAACTGTAGACTTTATAAGCGATGTGTTCGCGGTTTACAATTTGGCTTCCGATACATGAATTTTCAGAGGCAAGAGATAAAATCGAATGACGGATAATGTCAATGTATAGTTACATAAACGCCTTTACCGTTTTAATTAAAACAATATTATTGTACAGTAAAGGTAGGTACGTCTTCCCTGCAGCGTCCAGACTCCAGACGCAGCATGGAAAATGTACCTTCAAACAAAAAAAAAAAATTAAAGTCATGCCACACAAACACCTTTCAAACAATAATATTATTAATAACATTTCTGATATTATCATATAATACTAGACATTAGCAATACTTTGCAAGTCATATTATACCTAATTTGAAATTTCATCCGAACCCTGTTCGGCGCCCGGAACGAGTTATATAGGAACGTATAAACATGATGTATTTGTAGTTTATAGTGTTTGTACACCATTATTATTACATAAAATATATTATATTATTATAATGACGCTCGATTTACTATGGACTTAGGTACGTGACGGCGATTCAAACTGGTTTCGTGCGGCGATAAATGATATTCAAATATATAATATTATGTTGAAACTTGAAGTCACACTCACACACTCAAATTTGTACAACTGTAAAATATAATATTTTATGCACATGTACACCTATAAATAGTAAACAGTGCTATTCGTGTTAGTACCCGGCAAAACGGTATAACTTATAATATTATTATAATTATTGTGAGGCGGGTATTTGATTTTAATAATGTACACGTATAAATGTATGTACGGTGTACACCGACGAAAATTGATCGCAGAAACCGTTACGATTGGTTCTCGAAAACGTATATATATACCCAGCTACCTAAACGTACCTACAGTAGTTGCTGCAGCTGCTTACTTATAGGCGGACATTTGGTTAAATTTTTAGGGGGGCTATATTAATCCAATGTAAACTGACCCCGTATAAAGTTACAATTTTTTTTTTGGGGGGGGGGGCATTAAAATATTTAGGAGTGTTACAGGGTATTTATAGTAGTGTCAGGGCCTCAGGGGGTTTGCCAGCTTTTTTTTAATATAAAAATATTGTTTATAAGAATGAATTTATTCCAGTTTGTATTGGTAATGCACTAATAATACCACGGTCATACATATTTTATGTATACATACTGAATGGTTCACCGTGCATGCTCATCCCCATTTTTTTCCTTTAACAATGAATTTATTCGAATTCTGATTTTTTAAATACACTCATGGACCTTATTTTAAAATTCTTGAATTGTCGAGGAATGTCCTGTGGCGATACAAACTTCTGTTTTTTCAAATGATAAGCCCCCTTTTTTGCTGTAAACTATTTAGTGGATAATTTTTTAGAAAATTTTGGTGTACTTAATTCAAAATTTGAATGAGTAATTTTTTACTTATTAAAATATTTGTATTAAGGATAATAGACCTTAAAAATGGTTTTAGATAAATAAAAAATAGACGTAAAACTGGACCTAGTATTTATTATACTTGGGCCATATTTACAAATTATTTATATTGATAGATTAATATTAATGACCACAATTTTCAAATCGCCATAACAATCTTACAAGCCCATTATAGTATTATACCATGGGCCTATTATTTTATAAGCCCCCATGAGTCACTTTGGGCTAAAACATTTTAGCACTCCCAAATTTAAGACTGAATGTCTATGGTCATTATCACACATGATAGACATTATCCTGGGAACCTGAATTTTAATAACTCAAAAACTACTCGTAGGAATTTTGATTTACATAATTAGGTAAATCCTACCTACTATTATTATTTGACTTTTGCTTTTAAATAGTTAGCAGTGGATAAACTAAAAGTACCTACTATAAACAACACTTCGGATTCTATTTAACATTAGCACATTTATTTAACAATTTAACGGTCTGGCCTCAGGAGGACGCTCTACGACACAGGTCTCCAACCAACTGCCACACAATACATTGGTATCATAATACATTAATCTCTTAGAGGGGAGGGGGAAGATGTCCACACATCATACAAAAAACATATTATATAGTATATACTATTATTATTAGCCTAAGAAATATTTTTAACAACTATTTAAAAAAAAACCATCTGCTTACAATAAAAAATAAAAAAGAATGGTTCTCATTTGAAACTCAATGAAAAATTAGTTATGTTTATAGAGGTAGGTACCTACCTATTTTAAATTTTTTTTTGTTATTTGTAGTCTGAAATTTATGGATAAAATAAAATGGAGTCTAGGGAGCGACTATTAATAGGAAGGTACGTTGTGACTTATAATATGTACCTATAAAGTAATAATATTCTTAAATATATATGTATATATTCTATTCTCACGGTAAATGTGGTTTTCGGATGCGCCGACACCGTCCCATCGGATCCCTGAAATATCCGGGTCCGCACTTCCGGTTGGCTGTGCTGTTCGTTGCGGACGCGGTTGCGGAAGGTGTGGCGACAGTCGACGGTGACTGGCCAGATGGAGGTGGCGACGATAACGGCGATGATGTGACGGCGATAACCGACGACGGTGGCTGTTCGGTAGGTAAGTCGGAAGTGTTTCCGTTACTAGCGATTAGAGCCTCGACCATCTGAACAATTTTGTCGCTGTTGGACGGCGAGTACGGGTCAAGTAACGCCAACGCCGGTGAACTCGTACTTACAACAGCCGCTGTGGCCGCCGTGCTCGATGTCGGAGTATAAGTCGTGGACGAGTTCTGCGGTGGTTTGGCCGGACCTTCATCCGTGTAGTCGGGTAAGTCTTCATACTGCGCAAAAAACGTGTTAAGTATAGGTTAGGCGTGTTTAGCATTGTTTAGGCGTGTCTGACGAATTTAGATGGATTATATCCCTATAACTGCAGGCAAAACTTTTTTATAGTAGTCGTGTTTTGTTATTAAATTTAAAAAAGTTTGTATACGCATAGCCTCATAGGAAGTTTGAATACCTACATATATTTATAGTTATAACTCTTCTAAATAGATTACGAATTGGACATGTCAGGAAAACTCGAGGTTTTTTAATTTCCAAGTATGACCCACCAGCCAACACCCGAAATCTGTTAGAATGAGTTACAAGAACGGTAAGGTAGGTACTTCTATAATAGAATGCCGTAAATTCACAAAGGAACTCATAGAAAGCAAAATACCCATGCGGCAACGCCTTTGAAGAAGCCATCCAGAAACTAACCAAAACTAATATTATTTTTTCTTAAAGAACCAAACTAGATTAAGACAAATATTTTATAGAGGTAGCTAATGGCCGTTGCAACGCACAGCCGAAATGTATTACACTATTACGATAAATAAAACAAATCCAATAATCAACAGTTTAGCAAACTAATATATATCAAATTATGAAATAAAAATATATAGGTTTTTGTCAAAAAAAAATAAGTAGTTTTTAACCATTAAATGGCCCCATAAATGTACAGTCTTTTAAAGATTTTACACCAAAAAATGCCTAAAATGTTTCATGCTATAAGTTATATATTTGCCATAACTCTTTCGTATCTGCTATATAATAGGTGGGTACACCGTACACGGATTTTACCTAAGTATATTATATTATATTATACGACCGAGTCGAAAAATTTGCTTTTAAAACGTATGTTTTAAATTATAATATAATATTTAAAAAAAAAAGCGCGGGTAGGTAGGTGTTACTCTGCTGTACAGTAGGTTACAAATGGGTCAATGTATAATGGATTGTATTAAGCTTGAATTCAATGATATAATATTATTGTATAAGAAAAATGATTCTGAGTGGAAACGGTTTATCAGTCTGGATTTTTTATATTTTTATAATTTATTATAGCCTTTAAGTTGAATTAATATTATAATATTATTTATAGTATTAGATTATTTCTTATTCGTTGCTACGGTGATGGACAAACCGTTAGAAATTAAAATCCCATTTTAAGCGGTTTTTCGTAATTTGTCGGTAGTTTTTCCCGTGGCATTAAGTATAACTATTGAGAAAATCGAAAAATTTCCTCTCTAAAGTACCATCTTGATCCAATTCTCTAAAAGATAAGGTACTATATGTTGAAATCAAAGCACTCCTTCTGGTAGAAATTTTGTATACAGGATAAAAAAAAAAAATAACGACATTGTAAAACCACTAGTTTCCTCGCTCCGCTCAGAATCTAAAAACTATACGTTTTTTATGGATACAGTAAGTATTCAGTATTTACTATTTTTAGTTCTATTGTTTATAACATAATTGTTTCAAAACGATGGTTGTCTAAAAAATTCACCTCACACTGTGACGAGGTTCACAGTAACACGAATAAGTTATTTATATATAACAGCGCGTTTAAGTCTCTATATAGATCGAATAAAATGTGTATTATATATATGTTATATAGGATAACGTATAAATATTAGAAAATACACAATCTGTAAATATTATTTTTACAATAGAATACCTACGAGTATGTGAAGACATGTACCTACATACACATGGAAATGACTTGAAAGACTTGTTAGAGAATAAGCCACCCAATCGTAACATTCTAATCACAACATATAACAGCGTGTTGTCTTTATTATGTGAATTCACACAATAATATAATGTTATAAGCAGATTCGATCTTATAGACCGCCAATTACATTCTATTCTACTCGTATAACTATATTATATTATCGACGCCGGTCAAATTGAATCGATAATTTATAGTTGGTACCTACCTACCGATAATCGTAATAAATTTATTGTTATAACGATAACAATCATATTATAACCTCTCAAGTTTACAATCGAAGACTGGAACCGTACCGAAAATAACTTGAACTTTATAAAAGTATTGGAACCAAAATCCTGTATTAAAATTATCATTTTATATTTAAATATATTAGAAATATAAATAAATATCCCTTATTTAAATATATTAGTAAGATATAAAGACATTTTTCCTTGTGGCTTTAGTCGTTTTTTATTTGATTTTTTTTTTATTTACTGGTAAGGCCGGCTTCACGTATATATGTCATCCACCGTATTATGTGCCTTTTATCGTATTCTGATATTTGCCATTGTGACCATGATTTCTAGAGTTGAGAATTCTGCAGCTCGACTTCTGGTCACGACTCGACAGACGATATGTAGCTGTGAACCATTCTTAGATTGTATTGGAATTGGTTAAAATCGATATTAACCAATTGAACATTTTTAAATTTGGAAAACCTACATAGCGGAGTTATGGGTTTGATTGCGGTTACGGGGGAGGGTGCTGAGTCATCCCAAATATTAAATTATAGAAGTCCCCGCCCGTCATGCAGCTAATTCTATAATTTCTTAATATAATATAGTTTAATATTATAATAAAATAGTTATAATTTGTCGGTGTAAATATAATAACAGTCCGTGTAAGAACCGAAAACCGAAATCGTTGCGCTTCTCTAAGAGGCAAAGTACAAACCCACAAGAAATCTTTAAGATTCCGATCCCTAGCCGTAACGACGTAATGTTATATATTATGCAGGTAATTGTAATATTTGCTCACTTCGTCGTCGCTGCCGCCGGAGTCGTCGAACACCGCGTACAGTTCGATGTTCTTCAAGTGTATCTGCAGATTGTAGTCGCCCGTCTGACTCTGGTCGAACTTGATCGTGGCGCCGTGCGTCAACAGCACCAGCGCCGACAGCACCAGCACCGGTACAGCCGCGTTGCACCACCGTCGCTGTGAGTACTGCATGCTACCGCGGGTCGTGTGCGCCGCGAGCTGCAGCGCGGACGAGATGAAAATATTATAAAATCAACAAAATTTACGACGACGACCGCGTTGTTGCGCTGTACAATGATTTATTATGATTTTGTATTGGCGTCGTCGTCGCGATGATGTACCGACGCGGCGTATTTCGTTCCGTATGTGCGGCGATATCGCGCGGCGACACTGCAGCAGGCAAGCGATAATACCGCAGTACTTGTTACATATATGGATATCGGGAAACGAGTGGTCCGCACAGCGTCTGATGCGCGACTGAGCGTCTGAGCCGCCCCTGCGGTGGCCCGCGGTCCGGCTCGTCGCCTCTGCGATCAGGCGCGGACCAGTTCGAGCAGCGGTACGCCGACCCGCAAATCGCAATATCACTTTGCAGAGCTGCTGCGGCGACCTCGACCGCGACCGTGCCTATATTATACAGGGTGATTCACCAATCGTGTTCAACCCCGTTTTATCCTTTGATATTCGTTCGAGTTCTGATTTTTCGAATATTCAGGTCTCAAGACGAATATTATACTTTTAAATCATAATAATGACACTGTTTAAAAATTATTTTAATTTCTTGTTTTTTTTTTTTTTTTTGAGACATTCGACAAGTGATACAAACTTAATTTTTCAAAAGAAAGCCTTATTTGTTTACTATAAATTGTTATGAACCGGCGTTTTTTTTTTTTTTATATATATATTGATGTATACACATTATAGTTTGATCGGAATTTGTACAAATATTCTGCGGATTGTGAATTATTAAACCATAATATATAGCAATGTACCTAATGTATTTTACAATTTTAAACTTTAAATTTTCACATAATACGTAATAGGTATATTGTTCAATGTACATATTAAATACATATATGATATAATTGATATAAATTATAATATGACCATCCTTAAATTTAAAATAGAATTATTATAATTGTTATTTGTTAATATTGATGTCAAATTTGTCATAACCTTGTGAGAAATAATAGTATCTAATTCTAATATAGACACCTAAGATAAACTTAAATTATATTTGTCGTCTTTCTGGAAAAAAAATGTAGCCACCCCCCCCCACCCCTCCTCATTTCAGATTTATAGATCCACGTCTGCATGCGTGTGTAGCGACTTCACGGATAATAGACCACGACAATATAGTTTTAGAATATAATATAAAATTGAGCGGTTAGGGTTAAGTATTATAAACATCCACGCCGAGTATCGAGTAAGGGTCGAGATATGATGTCAACTAAATATATCAGTTTATTTTGAGGGCCATAAAATAAACGTTGAACAGAGAAAACGTCAGTATAATATGCTGTGTTTCGTAAATATAATACGGTATGTGTATAATGTATTGAATGGTAAGTATAGCATATAATATAATTATAACTTATAATATGCAATACTTGTTAAATATTTTCTAGTAAAATTCTTTAACCTTAGTACCTGTATATCATATAAAAAAAACAATTTGCATACGATTTCAAGGGGGAGCTGGAGCCCCTTCACCCCCCCCCCCCACGTATTAATTACATAAATAGAAGAATAATTAATGCATTGGTTTTTGTATATTAAAATTCGATAATTTCAAATTTCTATCCTTGCAAGTCTGTTTAAAGTTTTTTAATTAAACTTTCTTTTTTTTAGTCAACATTCGATATATCATAAATAATAATATATACTTATACATTATTCACAAAAAGCATACCTAAAACCAACTTTTACAAATATATTTTTGCATTTGCTTACCCAGTAATAATTATGTTTTTTAGTTGTACTTATACTTGTACAACATATCGTATGATTCCTGTTGTACATCGCATCCACTCTCTCTCTATATCTGTCTTCTTATCGCCTCCTCTCTTGTATATTCCCTATGGTTTTAAACCGTGTCAATGACTTTCGCGTTCAGATACCCCGCTGTGGTTCCATTGATGTACAAAAAAAATATTCTAAAAAGAGATAAAATCGTTGTACCTACATCCGAGTATAAGTACAATTAACAGTTCTTAGTGTCTTAGACTTAGTCAGACTCGTTGTTGTAATATCCATGTACAATGTACATATTCAAATATATAAATATAATGTATTAGGACATTAGGTATATAATAGTAAATTATAGTATATTATATACAACTCAATTTCTCTCGATATATCTTCATTATTATAATATGTAATAATGAAAGTATATTGTACCTATATTACATCCATATTGTTACTACACATCAAACTCGTCTTCAGATATGATGAACTTTTGACAACAATTATACAACATGCAAACTCAAATTAATGGACATTTATCGAATCCACTGCATCACCATGAGATAGTATTTTCTTAACACGGTCGAGTTTGTATATTATAATGTTATTTTATTGCTTATACAATAAACAATATTATTGTGTTATTCGCATATATTTTATAAATGCGTATTATCGTAAATAAATATATATATATACATATTAAGTTCTCAACTCCCGGAATTGCTGGCCAAATCGCCATATTAAACCCCGACTATATCTCTGCCGCTGTCAAATTCATCGTTGCCGCAAATCTTCTCACTACTAGACGTTAGGGCGTATGAACAAATACGACCCGGGTCAACGAAATCCCAAACATATTATGGTATCGACGACATGGATCCGTTTGTCAATTTTCATATCGATCGTATTCATATATGATATGTTATATATACTAATAATATGCAAATGTACCATCGTTATCCGTCAAAACGGGTCCGTGTCAATACGTTAATCTGTCCCGCAATACTGGCCACTGCAGCCGAGGGTTATTTTTAATTTAAAAGAAAGACGATATATATATATATTGGTATTTTGTGTAGCCGATCGAATCCGGAACAAATGCTTTTCGCACATACGCCAATACGTATACCTATATATATATTCTATCACGTACTGAAATCCGCCACGTTGCCGTTTGAAATGTGGGCCAAACTTGAATGCGTTTCAAACTGTGATTTTGTTGTTGTTCCGTTCGGAAACTCGGACATTATTGTACGAGTTATTTCTCTTTGTGGAATATCTCGTGGCGAATGAATGGCAAACAGAAGACGAATCAATCGGCTTGTACAGACAGTCGAGACACAAGTTCGAGGTGTGTTTCGCCGAGGTGGTCGGTGGAAGCGGAGCAAGGACCATGGGATTCGGGTTGCATACAACGGAGCCCCCTAGTGATGTGTAATTAGTACCTAATTACATATTATTGTATTCAAATTTCGAATTTCTACAAAATTCTTTCCGCGATATGTATTAGGCACCATATATGTACGTTATATATATTGTTATTTGTTCGTCGTCCAACAGACACACACATCAGGATTGATTAATACTCGTAAATAATTTATGTGTACAAGTATAAAATACCAAAACTTACGAAATAATTATCACAGGAATTTATCATACGAAGCGTACAATTTGATACTTTTCTAATTTTATAAATTTATACTGCCTACTGGTGGGTAATATACGAGTTAAAATATACCCTGTATTAAAGTAGAAAATATATAATTAGGTATCTTTAAAATGTATACTACATAGCTAGAGTACCTATAATAGTAACTATAATGTTTCATACTTCTGAGTCTAAACCTAAACACCTTCGTCTAGTTACTTTAAAGTTGAATGTAAATGCAGTGCTATAAAGACTTTAATCGACTGTATTGTATAATTTGTATTTATATTTCAATGTAAAAAAATATATATTCCCATCGGTTGGGTTGGACTACGTGCGCATTTATGATCTATATAGTAACTTATACAAGTACAATTTGTAGGCACTTACTTATTTACTCATTTTCTCTATACTTACTTATTTTCAACAAACAATCAACTTCATTTTAAATCATAATCAATAATTTGTTTATATGAATAAACTACATATTATATTTATATAGAACCATTGAGAAAGAATAATGATACAAATTAGTAATTACACATAGATACATCACCCGTCTTCACAGTCAAATCATTTTTTATGCCCTGTAACAACTATAACTGTAGTCTTACTGTGTGCGTTAGCCGACAATGTATTTTCGATTTACTTATTTAGCAAATGAAACGTGACCAAATACAAGTACCAGGAATATGTACAGAAATAATGGCAGACTAAAAAAATCGTCACACGACCGTCCAACGTACGTGAGGAATTATTCTAGTTATAGAAAAAATTGTATATAAAATATAAATGTATGTTATGATTGGTTGAACAACGACGGTCACTATACACACGTAAGTTCATTATATTTCGGTCGAAGTCTATTCGAACAATGGTTCTATTTTCACTCGTACATTCCACCCACTATAACAGTTAAAATTTAAAATAGGAACGCAAATGTTATCGGTTTATAAAAATACGTTATACTTACAAAATGTAAATAATACGTATAATAAATAAATAATAGCCGTTAAAATATGGAAATATTTTTTGGAAAAAAAAGTATAAAGAAATGAATGCTATAACAAACATATTACTTGGGTATAATATGTAAACATCCTTAACGTTAACGGGTGGAGATTTTAATATAACTATTACAGTTAGATAGGTACCTATATTTAAACTTGAGGTAGGTTTCTAATGTAAAATAAAATTAATGACAAAATGCTGTTTGGTCAACAACCCTATAATACCTGTTGGGAAATCCGAAATCGAATTGCTTCGCTCACTTAACTTGTGCAGGAATTGTTACTGAGAGTATATAAGTTCAATTGGCGATACATACAACATTACAACACCATTACGAACGACGAAATGACGAATGTTATAAATACATAATATATTTGGTTGCGTGGACTATGTTATTATAAATTGTAGAAAGTATTATAGAATATACGTATATCATCGTCTGATAAGTGATAACGTATTATTTTCATTCGCTCGATCTATAATAAAACCGTGCTCGTCAATAGTACCTAGGTATGGATAATATTATATTATATTATGTACGTGAACGTGACGAGGAATGCATTTAAGAATTCGAATGGAAATAGATAAAATAAAATACCGAACAGGCAACGCATATTCTACATCAGAATATTATAATGTACCTGCAGCAAAATAAAAACGAAACAACCTGTTTTATGTGGCGACAAGCTGATCTCTCAATTTGGTCGTCGTAAACACGTCTTTGATAATACGTGTCATATCACTCATATCATGTTTCAGTATGATTTTTATGTGCAACGATTTTAATAATAAAATTGTTTATCCGGTCGTCCGATTACTTGCACCGGACGCGACCTACAACACGCGATATGTATAAATTGTGCTTGTAGTGGTTTATTGTTCTTTATTTATATAATGCATACATTTATGTGCACGCGTGTCTGCCATCCAGCACGATTGTCTGGACTCTTAAACTTTTCTGGCAAATCATCCGCCACTGAGACCGATCAACGTCAACGTGGAGTTCGAAAAGCATTAGTTGCTCTAATTTACATTAATTTATTCGTTTTAATCCTGTTGGCGTATTTTACCCGTTTATTCCGAACGATATGAACAATGAGGGAAATGCAAGTTCCAAAAAGTCATCCACTCCATAAGAGCAGGCGTGTATCAATGCCGTGCCCTTGCCCCTTACATCGTTGTACCTATACCTATATAACGCATAATGCCGAGTGCTGACCTACCTCTATGGTCCGCCTGCAATTCCCAGTGCCTATACCACACACGCTCAAATACTCGATAGGCTTTTGCCGATTACTTAAGCTGCCTTTAACTATATGGTATGTACTGTATATTATAATATAGACTATATAGAGCTATAACTGGCACGATATCGATTAACTGGCATATATACCTAAAATCGTAAAAACCTCCCGATAAAATGATAACCGGAATCGTAAAGTCTACGGAGAGTATATAAAAATTAACGAAAATAAATCTACTCATATTTTTCAAATCTTCGTTCAAAAAAAAAAAAAAACCAAAATTCCTCTTTGCATCGCTAGACTTCACCCACACTGCGACGTATTTTTATTCGGCTAGTATAACATATTTGCTCATCGAACGATAATACGGAATACAGCTCATATATAAACTATTGTATAATAAAAAAACTGCGATTGTAATTTTTTTTCTTCTTTTATCCGTCATTTGACTAACTATTATGTTATTATTGTGTATATGCACGGTGTAAAAGATGAAAAAGCGTATTCTGAAACGATGAATCCTTCCCCGCGAACACCACGCCACCGTATAGCTATATATAGTATAATGGTAATACGAAATAAACAAGGGCCTACTTAAATGACGCCATAACTAAAACATTATAAGTTACCCATTGTATATATAATGTAAGTTTTTTGTGTGTATGCATTAATGAAGCGTGCCGCTCGCGCATATCTTGCCGTCGTCGGGTAACCGCGCGCACGTACAAAAATAATAAAATATAAATAATATTACAATAATAATAATAATGATGATGATCGGACATTTTCTGAGTAGCGTGTGAAATAAATTTAGGACTATCGAATTGATTCGCTGAAATTCGCGCGAGATGATGAACTCGGCTCCGTTAGCGAGCACGAAAAATCACGATTTCGTGCACTCGTAACGGATACGTTGGCAGACTGCAAATATATATATATACATATCTAACAATAATTATATACGCAGCCGTAATAAAGTAATATTTTTTTTGTTCAATTATGTTTTTATACGACACGAAATCAAAGTGATATGACACCATGAACGGGATAGTTTTATATTGTTATTCTAGAAGTACAAAATATAATTGAAATATTAATATTAAAATTAAATTTAGTAAAATTTGTTCACCGTGTGTTGTATATTTCGCCATCTAAGTATTAATGTATTATGACCTTATATGATTTCTTATGCTAAAACGGTTTTTTCTTTCACGCACTAATACACTTGAGATTTACAGATATGTATTGAATCGCTGTAGTAGGTACCTATGTACTAGATTGAAAAGCTATTATACTGCGCATACACCTCTTCAGTCTTCATCTACCTACACATTATACAAACAAGTTAATGATTTTTAAGAACGAGTTCTGTACTTAATTGTCACCTACTCGTTTCTCGGTAACGTGTTAAAGGTCAATATCATGACCGGGTGAGTTCGATGACCGTCCGAATGCTAATAATACTTTTTTTAAATCTCATCCGATGGCGGTCAGAACAACTATATAATTAACCAATTCAGTGTAAACACAACATAATATCATAACGGTACACGTACGTATACAAACTCGGCTATAGACAAAATTAAAGTTCCGTGTACGGTGTATTTAGACTGTGATTTCCAGTTTGCTGTTGCGACTACCGGTTATGCGGAGACATGGCCAGTGAGTGCGCTAGGGGAAAAAAATACCTTCTCGATCGTTGCCAAGCCATCGTGCAGTAGCAATAGGAGCAGCAGTAGTGTAGTTCTACAGCACGATGGTGGTTGCGTTGCAGATCGTTTGTGTTTCGGCAGTTTTCTGTGGGGCCCTGCACGCCGCCCCCACGGTCACGTACGACCAGAGGCAACAGGGCGAATACAATGTGCAGGTGGACGTGGACGACGTCGCCATAATATTGTTGGGGAGCGAAGAGTTCGCCCAGAGAGCCATGCTGCAAGGCAATAGGGTGCAACAGATATTCGGGCGCCGCAACGGTGTAAAATCGAAAAAGAAACATCACAAGAAACCGGTGAACTGCAGCAGTGCGACAGCGACGGCAAACCCGGAAGTGCCCTACGGCAGCCAGCCACCGCCGACGTACCTTCCGACATCATCGCAGGGATACGAAGAACTGTACTCGACGTCAAGTCAAGACACGTCACAGGGCGTGATGCCCGTGGCTGCTGTAGCGCCCGTGTTCGAGAACGTTCCGGCCGATCTTGATGGTCAAAAAGCCATCGCGAGTCATGCGAGTTATCCTGAAGTTACAACGCCGAGTGCAGCACAGGATGCGTTTGAGGAAAACGTCGATTCGGCGGAAACTGGAGCGGGCGATGTCGCGGTGAGCTCTTCTGGAATGGTAGCCGTGAAAACCGTAGAAAAACCTGCAGTCGGTGCGACCGTCGAAATCAATAATATTACAGAAACGGCTGCGATAGAAACGGTCGACAAATCTGCGGGTGCGCCGACGTCGCAGGAGTCATCAGAAACCGCGAACGACGGTTCGAAGACTGACGTGAAGACGGATGAGATACTTTCAACGAATTTCGAGGAAAAGCCCGTGAGCATATCGTCCAATATAAAAACCGTAGCACAAATCACTAACGACGAAACTGTCAAACGCAACGAAACACCGGAAAAGAACACTGATGATAAATCATACGAAAACGCCACCGTAAAAATAGTAGAACCTGCGGAGATCGGAGAAGTCAAACCCGCCGAGATGGTCGTCATAAAAACTATAGAGAAACCTACGGACAGTAGTGCGATAAGCGAGGGATTTGTCGAAGAACCCGCAGTGGACGCATCGCGCGTAAATGTTTTGGACTCGCAAGTAGACACGAAAACAACTAACGAACCAACGGAAATGATCGCCATGAAACCCGTAGAAAAACCAACATTCTCCGAAGTATTAAAGGTCGTAAAAAAACCTGTGGACGCGGCTGATACGGGAAAGGCTGCAGACACCCAAACTAGTACAACGACGTCGGTAGATTTGAGCGAAAGCCCTGCAGAAATGGTCGCTATGAAAACACTGGAAAACCCTGCGCGGACTGCCGCGGTAGGGCCAACAGATGCAATAGAAAAGTCTGGAATTACGACAAGTACAAAGCTGGTGGAAATACAAGAGGACACAAAAAAGCAAAGCGTACCATCGGTTGAAAATATTGTCCCAAGGTCGGCTCCGAAGCAAACCGAAATGGTCGCTGTGAAGACGATGGAAAATTCGGCGACAGTGAAAAGTGTGATTTCCGTGAAAACTGTCATCAAACCCGGAATTCAAAAGTCTACACTTTCATCAAACAGTTCCTTGATCATGCGTAAGGTAGGCGATCGCAGACCGTTGCCTACAATCTCATTAGAAGTGGCGACTCCAAAAGTATTATAGGTACAAAATACTAGTTGATAATCGTTAGATTTTAATGATATTTAGATAAGCATTAAAGACGTTTTTTTGTCATTTTAGAACTATGATTACCGAGTGATACAAATTAATTGAAATTTAAAATGTCCATTAGTATTATTTGTATGTATAAATAGGTATATTATATTTTATAGTGTTGATTACTAAAATAATAGGCAATTTTAAGACGATGTAATATTGATCAACACACGTTTTAAAATATAATAATACGCTTACATTTTAGATTTATAGATAAGTATCGTCGTTTTATTTTGATATCCATAATAGTATAAATATATTTATTTTTAGTCTAAAACAACGATATTATAGTAAATTTGTATGTATAAAAAATTAATCTTTGATTAATATTGTGATATCTGCCATCTACATTATGAATTATGATGTATAATGTAGGTAGTTTATAGAATTTATACTTAACTTTATTTGTAGTAATTATTTTTAACTTATATAAGTTATAAGTCTTATGAACTACTTTTAAGCATACTAATAAAATGATAAGTATTATTCTGTTGTTTTGTTTGATGAAAATATTTTTCATATTTTTAATCTATACCTATATTATTTTATTAGTGGCGTGGAGTGACCTCGTCATAATAACGGTGTAAGGTTAGCTATCACTAAAAAACGTACTACCGCTCCTATCAACTGTTTCTTCACTCAAACATTAAGATGACTTTTTCCAACACTATATCCATATAATACTATTATTAATAGCAAGAAAAATATAGGTAGTTGGACAGTTGGTACATTATCATAAATATTTTATTGTTAAGTAATGAAACTACAAAACTAAACAACGGACATCGATTTAAAAAGACGTCGCACCCGCATGTGCAATTGTCTCCGTCTTACACACGTACGACATAGCACATTTTCGTTGCTAGTTTCAATAGGGTGCTGTCTGTTTTGATATCAAAGTGAATTGACCTATATCAAATATTTAGGTGCCTAACAACATTATGTGTGTTCTCTCGTTGGTATTTTACGATATTTCAATTTTTAAGCGAGTTGTGAGCATTTTTAAATGTTAATATTTTACATACTCATAAATCGCTTAGAAATTAAAATCTCGTAAAATACCAACGAAAAAACACAGATAATGTTGTTGACTAAAAGTTTGATATTTGTTCAATTCACTTAAATATCAAAACTGACAGCACCATATTGAAACTAGCGAACGACAATGAGCTACGTCGTACGTGCGTAAGACGGAGACAACACATGCGGGTTCGACGTCCTCTTAAGACAACTTGAAAAATAAACTAACAGTCTACGTAAAGTACGTGGATAAATGTATTTGAGAAAAGTATTCAAATACGTTTTAAGTACCTTTTTTTTTCCTAGTTATTCGAGGGACGGAGGAAGAACCGCGTTAGCATTACTTCTCCTACTTTTTAAGTACCTACCTAATTATTACTTAAATATGTATTTTAAATACTTTTTCAAAGCATCTGTATTTAAAATCGAATACTTTAGTTTATATATTTTATATTTTTAATATTAATTTTCAACACGTAAAAAAATGAACAAGATTTATTTTTTATTTTTTTTTACTGTAAATTTTACTAAACCAAAAATTCTAATACTTCGACAAAAAAATCAGATGAGTATATTTTTATAGTTACACCAAATGTTAAGGTGTAAAATACTTTATAAAATTAATGTATAACATAAAAATTGATTCTGCAGTTGGGTATTTATAATGTAAAATCTGTTATAACTATAATTTATATTGTTGTATTTTTTTTACTTTTAAACTACAATTTTGCCGAAGTGTAACAATTCCCCGACTACCAAGAGAAAATTGATAACCGCAGTCAGTAATAACTAATATTTAATAACTATTAACTAATAAGTAATATATTATAATATATTTTACGATAGAAAACAAATAATAATAAAAGGAAATTTTCCGTAGGTAGTATATTATGTTGATGTTTGTACTATAATTATTACCAAACGGAAAACGAACTGTAATCCTAATGATTAAATTGAGATGATAAGAAATCACTCGCATAAATAATTTTTAAGTCTAAACATTTCATAAGAATTAAATTCTAAGTACTAACTAATCAAGCTTCACAAAATAATATTTGTTTTCCAAATATACAATATTAAAGTACAAGTATAAAATAATATTACCATATTAACCTTCACGCCACTTACATTAGTTGTCTGTGAAATTAATTTGCATTTCGTTGTCTTATTATTGTTGACATAAAATTTAATTGTAAATTACTCAGTGATTTTTGAATGAATGTGTCATTGAATCAAATGATCGATTGCGGCACTAAATAGTTTTAAGTATTGGTTATTTCAGCTTTGTTCAATTACTTTAGTTCATTTTAAATATCTAGTAGGTAGGTACCTACATTTGCTTAGCTTAAAATATACAAATATTGAAATATGGCAATTGTTAGAAATAAGTCTCTCAAAAAATGTCAGTACAAACAAATCCCAGCCAATCCAATAAGATTAATATTTGAAATATTGTTGTGCGTTTTACTTATATTACCGGCTGTTCTATGGGCAACAATAAAACTATTTTATAAATCTCCACGAAAAAACATCAGCGGACAAGTGGTTTTGGTGAGTAATAAAAAAATCCAATTTCTATGATACCTTTTTATTTCTAAATGTTTGTTTGTGTACCTGTATTCATAATTTATTGAAGTTGTTTTTTTTTTCACGCGTTTCCCATACATCAACTCAATTTTTATTGTCAAAATGACAAAATCTATGTCTGTCGGTACAATATTTGGGCGGATATTTGATACGATTTTATGTTGTGTTATATGCCCGATGTAGATATTAATACATATTGTTATTGTATACTTTATTCTGTTAATTATTATAAAACCATTTCAGTGTCAAAGCTTGACGAATTTATAATTTACTCTATTTTACACTCATCGGTGGTGCGTTGGGGCTAATATCTGTGTGCAACAGTATACACACAATAGTTCAGGCCCTAAGTGCAGCGCATCTGCGCATGGCGTGTATTAGAATCCTGTATTATTGACTAATACAAAATATTATAATCAAATTGTATAGGTTACCGGGGCAGCTCGAGGTCTGGGCCGCGAGCTTTGCTTGAGGTTCCACACGTTGGGCGCCAAAGTCGCTTGCGTTGACGTCGACGGCGAAGGGTGCGCCGAGACGGCAAAGGCGATCAATAGACGTGGCGGGATGGCCAAAAGTTACAAAGTCGACGTCACCGACCGGAAGCAAATCAGGGACATGCACGCGACGGTCGTGAACGAACTGGGCCCCGTGGACATAGTGGTGAACAACGCGGGCATCGTGTTGGCCCATATGTACGTCAATCCCGAATCGGATCAGCTCATCGAAGACCTGATCAACGTCAATCTCCTGGGACAAATTTGGGTGAGCTCCTCTGCCTATAATATATAGTGAGCGACCTGTACAACCCGCAGCACTGCACGGGCGGCGCCATCGCGACGATGACAATAATAATGTGGTATCGTACAATTCCGTCGATTTTACATTTCATCGCTTTTCAAATTAACCAGTGCAATATCTGAAGATTTTAGAAAAACAAATTTTTAAGCCGGCAAATATATTTGATACGTCACTATAGTTGTACTGAGCTAGTCACGAAATTAGAGTTTACAACGGAGCTATTTTTAACTTTTCAATTTTTAATTCATAACTCGTTTCGATATCTGAACTGATTCCATTATAAGACGCTCTACTCATATCGAATAATAAATTGAGTTCCCACTTCCCAGTAGTGTCCACTAACGGTTTTTAGATTCCAATAAAAAATTTTTACAGATCAATAGGGAATTACTGCCCTCGATGTTAGAAAGAAATCACGGACAGATTGTCGCTATATCGTCCATGTCGTCGATGAGTGGATTGTCTGGAATATCTACTTACACGGCCACCAAATGGGCGACGAATGGTAAATAGTAGTAAACTAATATTTAATCAAACGTTATTTATTTTTTAGTTTTATCACATAATAATATTATTATGACAGAATTGTTAATAGTACCTATTAGATTATTAGAATTATTAATATCATAAGTAATATATTTTAATATATTTGTTTAGGTATGATGGAGAGCTTGCATAACGAACTGAGAGAATTGAAATCAGCCGTCGTGTCGACGACGGTGTGTCCGTATTTCATAGAGACAAATCCGGAAATATCTAAACATTTAGAGCTCAGGTAGGTACGTTAAATATTAAAGCATAATAGGTATGCACTATAATAACAGAAATAATTGAACTTGCATATGACTAAATGTATTTTAGATTACCAGAAATGCCCACATCTTTTGTTGGTGAAATCGTAATGAATGGTATACTAGAAAATCGAAGAATTTTTTCAGTTCCAAATCACTTCATATTTCCAGTTAAACTTGTAAGGTATGTGCATTTTTTCAAGACTTATTACGTCTTACATTATAGTTAATAGATACAACATATTTTAAACGGTAATAACAAATTGTTTCTTGAATTACTATATTTACATATTTCAATTATTCATGTATTTAACCTAATAAATCGGTCAACTATGATAAATTCTAATATAGTTGAATTAGGTAAATACATGGGCGGATAGGCCTACCGGGAAACCCTTCGTATTTTGACAATGGGGCCCTTTTTATGGTTAACGCAATGGCTCATTAATTTATATTAATATTATTCAATTACAATAGAAATTTGAAATATTATATTATATTATAATTTTATATCTATAAATCAATTACTATTCTGCGGTATTTTACAAAAGATTTCTTATCGCCTATCGGCCCGCTGGTTGGTGAAATATAATTCATACGCAAATACATATCGTAGTCTCCACTTTGCATATACATTTATATTTAATTTATCCATTACACAAGTAGAATATGAACGTACATTTTCTAAACTAAAATTTGTAAAAAATTATTTAAGAAATACTATAGGTAATGAATGTATAGAGAGTATGTTGCTAATGAATGTAGAGAAAGATATTCCAAACAAAATTGTTTCTGAAGACATCATTAATAAATTAGGAACCAAGAGCCCAGTATTTGGTACAATGTTATTATTATTTTAAAATTAACGATTTAAAAAACGTGTTTTGTTATGCATTCTTTTCTTTTGATATGGTAGGTAATATATTCAGTTAATAATGTAAAATTTTAATAATTTCCCGGCAGGCCAAAAATGGCCTATCCGCCCATGGGTAAGTATTATGCATCCATACATATGACATATTAATGTATTATATTTAAAAGCTATAAGCATTTTGTTAAATATAATACAGTCATAGGCGCAAATAGAGTGGGGCTTGGGAGGAGACTAAGCCTCCCTAATGTAGATTAAGCCCCCCGGATTTTTATCGTATTAATGTAATTTTTGTAAAGAAAAAAATTATAAATATAACCTACGTCGTAGTAGGTGCATAATACATAAAAATAAATTTAAAAAAAAATCAAGGGTATACTCGTATTTTGTAACAACTATTCAGAGATTTTGAACGTTTTTTACAGTCAAGCGTGACTCCAAGCTGTATTTCTAAACAATTTTATACTGTTAAAAACAAAAAATTACAAACCCCCCCCCCCCAACAATGTCTCTGGAGCCGCTCTTGTGTACAGAGTATACATAATTACATATAAACGATAAACCCATTAACCTATTACTATTATCGGAAATAATATTTATAGTTTTAGTTTTATGTTTGTGTTTAGCACGATAATGTAGACAATAGGTATCAATTTCGTTTTAGTAGTTTGGGCTTACTAATTTAGTATAGAAAAAGACATAAGTTTTGCTGTGGAATCGGTCTTAAATGATTTTGCAAAAACTCAAAGAAGAATTAGTTTAATTTTGTAATTATTAATTAAAATAAAATTGTGTACATTAATTATTTTATATGATTGTGATTTTTTTAATTTAATTAAGCTTTTATCTTGCAACTTTAGAGCTGATAGTGATTATAACTCAAAATATTAATTCAATGATAATTTAAAGGTATGGGGACAAAACCTCAACTTATAATTTTTAGCTAAAAAATGGTAGGGATGAAGCCCCCCCCCCCCACACTGAAATTCCTTATTTGCGCCTGTGAATACTGTATGTCAGTATATGATTCAAATTTTAACTACAATTATTAACTGTTATAAGTAATAACGAATATTTTAACCATTAAATTTAACCTTTAACACAATTTAAAGTATTTGGCAATAACTATAATAATTAATAGGTAATTGTTTAATTTTTTATTACATTTATTTTCAGGACATTACCTGATAACTTACAGTGGCTAATCAACAGAGTATTCTATGTAAATATCATTGGATTCCCGAAAGATGTAGAATTGATGAACAGATATCGTCAGTAAAAATGTTGAAGAAAACAAATAGTACCTATTACTTAGTGAAGATATTTATGTAATTGTGTTATCTGTCACGAGAAAAACGACTTATAGTCGCACTTGTATATAATTAAAATTTGCAATAAGCCTTGCAGCTTTTATCCAGTGGTCATAGTAAATACATGTATTTGATGGATTTATGTATGGTGTATGTATGGGGCTGAAGCCTCTTGAAGAGTTATCATCATATGTTTAATATTTTATTGAACTAAAGAAATTGGAAATAGCTTTTGTCATATGCATACGGTATACCTACCAATAATACACATTGCCTCCATACATATAATATTATACACATTATCAAATGGTTTTCATAATATATTTTAACTTTTATGCATCGGCTGTCGAAACGTTTTTAAATTTAATGGCAAGCCGATAACTACAATAAGACGCAGAAAAAAATTGGTGTGCCAAAGTACACCCTGTTATATCCCAAATGACACCCATGATTTTTGATAATGCAGCATAATTATCATCATTGACGGTATTACGGTAACATAATATTATACATTAATTAATAATTATTTTAAAAACGTGTTAAATAGTGGTGCAAGGAGAAAATGGCACACTAATTTGTACACATGTCGCCTGTTGGTATATAGATAGACCGGGATGAGACTCCTCAGGATTTTTATCTTATATAGTTATAGTTTTTCATTCTAGTATTACTTATTATTAGTGATATGAGTCTCGTAAATTTACCGTGTAAAATTTTATCGCTAAGATAAATTAACCGTAAATTTACAAAAAAATATTTACCGTTTACATTTTTTTTACCATTCAGAAATTCGATTACAAATAAAGATTTTTATAAAATGATAATGACCGCTAAGTTAAAAGAATTATTGTGATTATTAATTATAATATTTTGTTAACTATTGCGTCACTGCAGTGATAAGTGGTTACTATAGTTAATATACTTTAATATGTAACGTTATCGCCTTATTTTATATTTTTCTTGCCTTCTTTAGTCTTTACATGATATAGTAACAAAATTCAATAGGTACTTTCGTACACTATAAATCAAATTTCAATAAAAATTTACCAATTTTTACCTAAATTCAGCGGTAAAATTACTCGGTAAATTACCAACAAAATGTTTTACGTAAAATCCGCATCACTACTTATTATACCTAGGTACTTATATGAATTTACTGTTATACTCGTGTGATCCTTCAACACATCGATACCAGGTGTTTCATTTGAGGACTAAAAATAATTTGATTTACAACTCAAAAGTAGAACATAACTATACCAACTAATATACAGCATAGGCCGTCGACAAATATAACTATTATAAGTTTGATACGATCGTATCGATTTCTCAATGTATAAAATGTATAGGTAGTCATTAAATACTATGTCTACTTACTATATACCTAGTAAAACTAATAAGTTATAATAGCTTATTGGAGCAGTATAAAAACCGTAACAAAATAAATATATCTACACGAACGTGATCTACAAACTGCAATGTGTAGGTGGTATAGGAAAGTACCTAACTGATGTACTAAGTATACCTGGTTCGATACAATACAATGAATTGAAAACATTTTCGTTTAGAATTTTATAAATTGTGTCTATATTATTATTTATATTGAGGATATAATATTATCATCACTTCAATACTTCCGTTACGAGTTTGATTATTTTCTGAGAATTTATAGTGGCATAGAATATACATACCATACACAAACTATAACTATACAAATATTCAAATACAATTACACATTATTAATACCTATCATAATATATGATATAAATGTCAACAAAAGAGATTAATGTGTATAGGTATCAGGACGTTAGGACATTAAGTACCACTAAGTTAGTAGATACCTATAATTGGCAAAACGTAGACTTCAATGCGTGGCTGTAAATTTGAATCATGAAAATAGATAAATCTACTTCAAAACACTGTTCTTCCATGTGCAGTCGTACTGCAGATGTTAGAAAACATTTTTATTTTTCAAATTAAGTTGTAGGAATGAAAACTTGTAGAAAATTTGTATACACGGTATAATTTATTTATATAGTTATATCGTCGTACATATTTATTTATTTTTTATTTTTATTTATTCATCAAGGAGATAATGGGCCTTACTGAAAAACAAGTTGAGTAAAACACTAAACAAAATAATAAGGCATCAACAAAAATATTATGATTTTTTAGTTGTGACATAGTGATAGACGATAGTGTACAGGTATTTAAAGACCTACTATTGTTTTGTGAGTGCTGATACAGTTTTTAATTAATTAATTAAATTCTTATTGTTATAATTATTATTGAGTAAACTAACATGGATAATATAATAAAAACAAAACAATGAATAAGTCATAGCATTGATTTATAATCAATGGTCATAGCTATAATGGATTGGTTAAAAGAAAAACCAAAATACGTTATACCTATAATAGTTTCAGGCTCGTATTTGACCATCCATACCCACAGTGCTGAATATGCTCATCACCTGCAGGGCTAGAATTTGTATGCAATAAAAAATGGTAAAATATTCATTGAATTTACCTAAATATGCAAAAATATGCATTTAAATTTTTATAAGATAAATACAAAAATATAGTTACAAAAAAAAATATTTAATTGTTGAAGTACATTAGTGATTGGCTGTTTGTCTTAATACAATATACTTGAAAAAAAAATAATTTAGAAATAAAATTTACAATTTAGATTCACTACGTGTGTTACATGCTACGACAACATATTTTTTTAAATTTTCAAAAATAAATGTCAAACTATTCAATCTTTTATCGCATACCTATTTATGTTTGACAAAAAAACCAAGTTTTATTAAACATAGGTACTTATCATAAAACATGCATTTTTCGCATTCTTATAATCGAAACATGCGATTATATTCATTTTATTCGATACATGCAATAATATGCATTTCATCCAAAATATGCAAAAACATGCAAAATAAAAATGCCGCCATTTATCTCATCACGAGGCGTTTCGTGGACATTGCCGACATAATCAATAATTAGAAGTCGCAAAAAAAACATGCTGTCGCATATAAATCCTAGCCCTGCTCATCACGATTTAAGACAGGTACCGGATTATTAGTTAGGCGAGAAAATCTCGGCGGGCCGCTCAAAGTTTGAGCCGGTCGTGTGAGCGAGCGAAAATAAATTCTTGTTCAAAATACGATTGGTCACCTATCGTAATAATATTATAAACGCAATTCAGGTCCGCCGAATGTGTAAACGGCCGTTTAGAAGTGAAAATCTCGATGGGCCGATCGCCGATACATACCAATCCACGGTCCCTGGCTACTATATTGAATCGTCGTGCTGAAGTGGAACGACTGATTTTTAGTTTCGTTCTGCGACATCAAAGCGGTTTTCATGTAATAAAAATATAGGTACCTGACTTCACTATGTACATAGATCTATGCCTAGACTCCTAGTTTACGCATAAAATTTAAATTTGTACAAGTAGATAAAAGGTAATATTCCAAGACGGTGGTAGGTACTACCACAAGGCTCAGAACAATATTACTAAAAAATATCAAATACCATCGGTTATACCTAATACCGTACTATTACAATTTACGACTTGTTTAATTTTATAAATATTATACAGCGCTATCTTGGTTATGAACTAGGTACTGTCCTCGATAAACGATGACCGAAGACATGTGTTTACTGTGCTTACATTATTATCACTGGCTTATCATCAAAACTATCAGTTTATCTTTTATCTATATAAGTTTCCACACAATCCGCACATAATTCCTTGCTTACAGATCTGTTGGTCGACCGTCGGAACCGGCTCAATTTTTTCAATATAAATCGGCTAAACAAGTAAGCTTTATTCAGATTATAACCCATCAATTCCCCATACGTCCTTTGGATATCATTCAGAATGTCTTTAGGTCAAATTCTACGCAGCACTTTCCAGTAAGTTGTTAAAAAAAATCAAACTGTATTTATAACTCATCTGTATTTTTATTTTACGATTATTATTCATCCTAGAAAAGTTGTCGGAATCACTCCTCATGGGACTACACCAACCAGTTTTTTAACACCGTCAGCATTAAACTCGTGGTCTATTGACTTTGTTCGCACGAAAACACGTCATCATTTCCCTCGACCCAATGAAGCAAAACGTATTAAAAAACATGGTTGGTGGACAAGGATGGCGACAAAAGAGGGACGCAAAGTACTGCAGCGCAGAATACTCAAAGGACGATATGTCCTCAGTCATTAATTTATTTTTGTTACTCATGTTAAAATAATTTACAGTTAGTTTTTGGCAATTATGTGCTCATCATGTTTTTTAGACTAAAATAAAATTTTAAAAAAAGAATAATAACCAATTGCTCGTAGAGTCATTTATTTGTACTTGAAATATCTAGAATGTTGTAATGTGCCTTTATTATTTATCATTTTTATGTTAGTGATATTGAAATCTTTTGGAAGTCGTCCATTGTGCTTGATGCGCTGTTATAGTGAAGCAATTGAAGTTAGTAAAGTTAAACGAAAACATAGTCGAAATGTCAATTATTACGTGCCTTTACTTACAGAAGTGAGGCGAGAGGTAATTTTAATAAACTGTATTTCTATTATTGCATCTAATTAGATAACTATTTTTAGTCTATTAAAAAAATTGTTTCTTTACAAATGTCTGGTCGATATTTGAGTTGTACCACTATACTCAGAGATGGTAACATTCTTAAAGATTGGAAAATGCTTTACATGCCAGAAGAGATGAACAAATTTAATTTAGATGATGTCTATAATTCTGTAAGCAATATTTTATGTATTAATATTATTTCTATTATATAAATTATTTATACTCAGGTTGCGGCACTCATGAAAGATTTACCTGAAGGTGATATTTACCTAATTGAGAACTATGTGAAGATGCCAAACAATGTGAATGTTGCTGGTGCCAATTTATTTTACGTTAAGCTACAAACACTTGCTATGCTAATTGCTCTTATAAACAGTGGCCAAGCTGTAAACACTCCAGATAATACTCGTAAATATTTACCAATAGATATTATTCTACAACAATGTTTCATAATTTTTTTAATATTTTAGAAGAATCTATGAACAAAGTGGTATTAATGAAAGCGCGTTTGCACGCCAGACTATTTCGAATTATTGTTGGTACAGAAATCATTTCATCGCAAGATATAACTGAAATGATGCTAAAAGGCATCTTCCCTGAATATATTACACCTGTTATACCAGCAATCGATGCTGTTTTAACTTATAGATCAGTTAAAGAACCAAATATAAGAGAACTTATGTCCAATGGCCTAATGTTAGCCATGGCTTTCGTTGATCTGGTACTGAATTCAAATCCAAAAAGTATACAAGCACTTAATGAAAGTTCTAAGCGGAAATTAAAAACCACAAAAAAGTTATAATTTTAATTAATTTTAATGAAAATATAAACACATATTTGACTAGAAATTTCATTTTTAAATAACCAATGATCTTAAAAAAGTATATATCTAAATTTTTAGTTTATTATTCAGTCTATTTAGATAAATAAATTATGTATATATGAAAGGTGTTAAAATTAATTGAATTGCTAGTATAATAATTAATATATGATAAAAAGAACATTAATTATCTAGAGTAAAAATAAAAATATTAGTAAATGTACATTATTAAAAATATATGAGAATATTAATTGTAACCAATAATTTGATTATTTGGAATATTGAGTAATTAAATTTTTAAAACAAATTTAGTCTGATATTGTTTATAGCGTAATTCTCCTCATGTTTCTTCTTTATATGACGATTCAAATCGTTTTTCTGTTGATAATTTTTATGACAAATCAAACAGTTGTAGGGCTTTTCCCCCGTGTGTACTCTCATGTGTATACGAACCTTTTCTGGCCGGCTAAACTTACGCAGACAGACTTCACAGCTGTATTTTTTTTCGTAGTGTACAACTTCATGCTGGCGTAATGTTGACAAGCATTTAAACGAAGAACCACAGTTCATACACTGGTAAGGTCTTTCCCCGGTATGTTGACGCTGATGTACACTCAACTGAGACTTGTTTGGCAATTGTTTACCGCATGTCTCACATATTAAGCATGTAAAATGAATACGCTCATGGATTTGCCTTGATGCTTCATGTATAAAAATCTTATTACAATATTTACAGCTAAAAGATTTAGATGTATCAGATAGGTTGTAAATAAGTGCCCACTCTTTGGAATGTGGTATGTCATGTGTCTTAATGTGGAGTATAAGACTTGCCAAACTGTTGAAGCTGATCGAACATAAATCACATGGATAGTATGGGTGTTCAGCTATAAAATGTAATTTTACATGGTTTTCAAATTCCAATAAATTGGAACAGCGACGAAAGCAATGATGACAATCCAAGTCTTTCAAGTTATGGTTCAACAGAATATGGCGTCTCAATTCTGTACCTATATAATAAAAACAAATAATTTTACAATAATTAGTTGTATTATATAAGTAGTAGGAGGTTATAAAATACTATAAAACTGTAATGGGGAAAAACTCTTATTATAATAATGCTTACCACAGGGAAAAACAAGTGTACAACGTAAACATTGTATTTGATTTGTACTTCTAAAAGTATTACGGGTCGTATGTATAGTATTTTCAGTATCATGTTCCTTCATAATATTGCCAAACTCATTTTCTTTATTGTTATTTTCCTAAAAAAATATAATATTAGTTGAATGATACTTAAATATGTTAATGTTTTAACAGTTAAGGGTCTCACTTGGATTATTACTTCATTAGTATTAAATTCGATAAAATTGTCTTGAAAGGTTTCAGCCATTGCTAAAGAGGCATTTTCGACCTATACATACATTTATGTTGCAAAATAAATAATTGGAATATATCTACTACTTACATAATAGTTTTAAAGAATATTATTATTTATTTTTCGATTAACCATATACTAAATGTTTAGGTCATATTGAAACAAATATAATATCTATCTATATAAACTAAAATAATTATAGCAATGGCGTCATTTTTTAGGGGGTGGTAGCGCGGCAATGTGGCCATTTACCCATATCTGATTTTAAAAGACAATGTGACGACAACTAATCTCATTTGCTAAAAGTTGTTCAATTTTCGACTATTGGTGAAAAATCATTCTTAATTTTATAATTTTGACTATGAAGTTATTGTCCAAATGATGATTAATAGTTGGAATATATAAACAAGTGGAGTATGTAGGTATACTACGATACCAGATGATCCATTTAAGAGTACACGCATTATTTCGAACATTTTTAACTTTATTTAAAATATTAAATTTATATAATTTGATGTCATTACTTGACAAAATTTCTGAAAAAAATTATATTTTTTTGCTATATTTAAGTTTTTTACATTTTTTAATGACCATATTATATTTTAAGTTAAAAAGTTGAATTTTTCCGAAATAATTAGTGTACACTTAAATAAATAAGACATGACATGTATCTTATGTACCTAATTAGTAGTTCGTGTGTGTTGTGTACTTGTGTGAAAGAACATATTATTTTATTATTATGTTTAATTAAGTATTTAAGTGCGAGCTAATATTGTTTATTCGTATCTATCAAATGATAAACGTGCACCTCGTAATAATCTAATATAGCAAATTGATTTTTGAAATTGTAAAATCGTCTTTATAGATCAAACAAAGACGTAAGTAATGATTCTTCGTTGCTTCCCTTACCCCACTAAGACCAATTAATTTGAAAATTATTTGATAATTTTTCAAATTGACTTTCAGAATTTTTAAATTGTCAGGACAACATTAATTAACTTTAATTTTGTCAATACTTTAGGTCTTTTCTGCTAAAGTTTACGGCAGTGCCGAGGCCCAGTTCTCGTTTAGCATCGTTATGCGTTAGCACTTAGTTTTAATATTAGAGTGAGTTTTAAATTTAACTATTATTAAACTTAAGAGGACGCCACCAGATAATGTTCTTACCATCAAGTTTCAAAATAGGTCGATTCACTCTAATTTTTAAACTAACACAGCTAAACGTTATCTGCTGAGCGTATATTTGCTATATTACACCCTTGTAGGACAGAGACCACAATAATGTCCGCGTGGCCTCCTCTTAATGGTAACAACATATTCTTGTGTTTGTTGGAAGTGTTTTACGATATTTAATCTTATAAATATAAAAATCTCGTGTCACAATATTTGTCCGGGATGAACTCCGAAACTACTGGACCGATCTTGATGAATTTTTTTTCACTGTGTGTAATTTGGTCCAACTTAAGAGATAGGCTAATTTAAAAAGGGAGAGAACCAATCCCGGGAGGTGCTCAAACGGAGATTTTGAAATTTCCGATGGAAATTTTTGTTTATAAAAGGTTTACTTTTTAAATATAAATTATAATATAATATCTAACTATTAAAATGTGAAATAAAAATTTCTGTGCAGGCTAAACTCTGGAATTACTTATCAGGTTTTCTTGATTTTTTTTTAAACGTAAAAGTATTTCACGGAGAAGGTTTATATGAAAGAAAATTTTAGAAAAATCCACCGGTGTATAATATATTGGTTGCTATTGGTTAATCGGGCATGTTTGTTGATTTGTATTATCTTTTGTCAATATACATATATAATATATATAAAGAAGATCTGATAAGTAGTTCCAGAGTTTAGTCTGTGTATTTATATAGTTAGATATATATATATTATATACACAAGATTTTTATATATATATAAGATATAAATTGATGGTTGTGCGTAGAGTAGACCTCTGGGAAGAAAATAAGTTAATTTACTAACGGTTATATTTGTTTTTTTTTTTTATTCATCGGATTTTAGTACGGTTATAGGTTAGGATAGGATTTTTTTATAAATTGATTATATTAATCCACCGTAGTTGGAATTAAGTAAAAACGACAAACTTGGTATAACTATGATACTTTAGAGTTAAATCATACACTTACGTACAAACAGCACGGGGTCCATGATCTACCACAGGTAGATTGCCTACCTGATAATGTACTGACGCGAATCAGAATTTTTATTCCGGGCAACAGAAAAGTTAACTCATAATAAAATATAAAAATGTAAAACATAACAAATTAAAAATGCTCATAACTCGTTTCAAAATTAATAATATCGAAAAACCACAGAATACATTGTTACCTATTGTTTGATTCACACTCAAATTAAAACTAACAAAGCTAAATGAGAATTGCTATTTTACGCACTCGGAAGACCGTGACAATACATGCGGGTGAAACATCCTCATAACTTATAAGTTAGAATATAATAACTTCTTACATTCATATTGTCCTGTGGTACGTTTCCAACAATCATCGACATTAGTTGTGTAGTGTTATGACAATATTCAAATACAGGGTACACATCTTCTACTTGATTAAAACAATTTTGACAAATTTTCAGTGATAGCTGATCAGCAGGGGACACCTAAAAATAAATATGCAACAGAGTATAAGGTCTATGATATGCAATCACATATTCACATCAGGGGCGTAATTAAAAAGGGAGAATGACGGGAATAGATCAGATATTAATATTATAATATTATCTATACAAGAAAATTAGAGTTTCTTTTATAAACCGAACAAAATAAAAACTATTTAATTACATTATATTATACTACAAACAAAATATAATAATATATTAATATTATTATATTATTGTATAGGTACTAAATTGTGTAGAATTTTAAAGAAAAATGTAATAATTGTGTGTACCTACTACCTACATATTAATTTTAGAATTTTTGATGAAATAGTATTCCCAGCTACCACTGACCACTATACATGAAAATGTAGTGTTTATTATATTTATTATTTAGTATTTTGTGTGTAAAAACATGTCTATCCCCTCCCCCTCCCCAGTAACGGATCCAGAAGTCACCCAAGGGGCATCGTATCATTCGTATCCGCTACTGATCCCCCCTAAGGCAAATTCC
Source organism: Sitobion miscanthi (assembly GCA_008086715.1). Classification (NCBI taxonomy): domain Eukaryota; kingdom Metazoa; phylum Arthropoda; class Insecta; order Hemiptera; family Aphididae; genus Sitobion; species Sitobion miscanthi. Next base: position 7,543,743 of record CM017800.1, on the reverse strand, counting down.
TAATTACGCCACTGAACCTCATAACATAAAGGCAGAAATACGACTACCCTAGAAACGAGATTATTGGTATCAGTTTTTAACTAAACTAACATAGATATTAGGGTAAAAATTTTCATAAAATTAATATATATATATTATAATATAGATTATAGGTAGGTACCTATAATAAATTAATAAGAAAAATAGTAACACCGATAGTTTACAATGGTATACAAATGTATATTATTTTAAGTTAGGAAAAAATTACTTTAAGCGTTAAAAATGAGTTCATCTTATCAGCTAAGTTCGGCGAATTTTCATCAAGTTGATTATAAATTTGCAACAATCCAGGATTTCCACAGATACGACAAAGTTTCAGCATCCTTTCTTGAAAAGTCTGTACATAATTAGTGGATTCAAAAATGCATTGAATATTATTATAACTACTATAATAATTGTTTTTTTATTTTTATTGTAATAGCTGAGCCGCAAGTTCACCCGTAAGGGGGGGCCACTCCCCCTAGCTTTCCTGCTACAATTATATCCAAAATAAATATCCAGAAACCCCAAAATCCATTATTGGTACCAAGATGTATTGATATTTATAGACGGTAGATATACTTCGTGATAATTTGTGGCAATTTGTGTTCAATTAGTTACTATAAGTGTTAAATGTTAGGGGCCGGAGCCAAAGTGATGCTAACGCGGTTCTCGCTCCGGTCAGGTACCACGTAAAAAAAAAGTGTAAAATGTAATACTATATTATATTATTACCTTTAAAGTTAAAATATTTTTTTTAAATCACATAATACATTATAAAAGTGTTTGATTATTAACAAAAATTAAGGCTGTCCCCCCTGAATTTTCACCTGCGAGCGCCCTTGAGCTGAGTTATAATAATTGTATAGTTATTAGCAGTGGCGGCTCGTGGGTTTGTAATGAAGTAGTGCACATACAAAAATAATGTAACCAATATTATATTTATATATATTATAGATTGTATTAAATAATTGTTATTATAAATAACATTATTTATAAGCTGATAATCGAAATATAATAAACGAATGAGAGTAAAAATAAATTATAATGCCTATGCCGCCGCGGCGACGTCGAAAATAATTCGCTGTTTATAGCGAAAAATAACTAACAATTTAATTGGTTATATGCATAGAACGAATGTGCACATCAACTCCATTATAACGCGGGTTGCGTGTTTCGACTTGTTTTAATTTTTGCACTGTACAAATGTGCACTACTGCACCACTATTATACACACCGATACCGTTCCGTCGCAGACAACGGCCCGGCTGTTTGTTCTTCGAAATAACCCAACCCAAATATTATATTATTTTCATAATATTCTGAATTTGTGTTTTTTTATTTTTAAATATAATCTTAATAACACTATAAGTACTTGGTTGTGTTATTACGATTTATGTTTTCGATTTTTCTTGAGTTAGGGTAGGTACTGCACGTGCACTAGTGCACATATACACGAGCCGCCACTGGTTATTACTGTTATTAGTTATTAGTTTATTACCTACTTATTAATAATAAAAAAATGAATCTATCTATATTATATATTTATATTTAACTATGGACTATAGTTTTAATCATTGCTGTTATGGCTTATCCCTTACACTATCTTTTTTTTCTAGTAGTTTGATCATCAACTCGTTGGTATGAATAGCTATTCCCACTATTCGATTCATTGTAGTTATTTGATTGACACAAGCATCACAAGCCATTATTGAAAGACGGTCGTTAAGTGCTATCTTCAATCCAAATTAAAAAATTAAAAAATTATTATTACTACTATAATTCTTAAAATCTTAAATAGGTATTATATTAAAACCATTTATTTATAATACATTAATACATATTAAATATTTAATTATATCATAATAACAGTATAATAAAATGTCTTTTAAATAAAAATATAGGTATTAAATATTTAATATGTACAAGTACGTACATGTATTGGCAATAGTGTATTTATCTTTTCAGATAAATCTAATGACTGTCCTAATGATCCAAATATATTTATGGAACCAACATCACCGCATATTCGACAAAGTTTTCGAATCTTATCATTGGCTGACATCTATAAATTCAATAATTTTAGCATTGTACATTTTCTCATTACCACTCATTTTCTCGAAAAGTATAATTATTTTTGGAGTATTTTTTTTTCACATAATTGAGCTTCATAATAATAATAGTAATATTTTATTTACGAAATAATATTCCAATTTACAATAATATATTAATAACAGTAGGTAGGTGAAATTATATGTGTATTGAGTTATAAAAAAAATTAATAAAAATTATAATTATATTATAATATATCATAATTGTATAAATTATATACAGAGTGTAGCAAAAGTCGGCTCCTCAATTTAATAATAATAAGCAGTTTTTCGGGAACCGACTTATGCCGCTCTCTGTATACATATATATATATAATATTATAATATACAATATTTACCATTTATAATAATATTTATGGTTATAACTTATAACAGTAGATAATGTGTAGTTGGGGCATTGATTCTTACTCTAGGAAATTGTCAAATATTTTGGTGTATTCCCGCCCGGAAAATAACCGCGTGTGAAAACGTTATAGCCAATATACTCAGGTTTGTCATTTTTAAAAATGTTTCAAAAAATGAGTATTAACAAGCTGTGACGTAATTTGGTCATGTTTTTGGGGTGGTGGAATGACATTTTTATACATACCTCCGTCCCTCCACCCCTTGTGTGTATAATAATTTATAAGTGTCTCTAGTCCTGCAGAGCCGTCCCGAACAATTCATGGGTTGGGTTGAAGACCTATCAATTTACCAACACAACATTTTTTTTATTGCTTTACACCTAACTTTATTTCGAATGACGACAAAAATATTGACAAGTAATCATACTTTTACAGTTTTACAGCTCCCACAAATCACGATGCATTTACCCAAAAAAAAAATTAAAAAATTATTATTACTACTATAATTCTTAAAATCTTAAATAGGTATTATATTAAAACCATTTATTTATAATACATTAATACATATCAATATATTTAATTATATCATAATACAGTATAATAAAATGTCTTTTAAATAAAAATAGGTATTAATATTTAATATGTACAAGTACGTACATGTATTGGCAATAGTGTATTTATCTTTTCAGATAAATCTAATGACTGTCCTAATGATCCAAATATATTTATGGAACCAACATCACCGCATATTCGACAAAGTTTTCGAATCTTATCATTGGCTGACATCTATAAATTCAATAATTTTAGCATTGTACATTTTCTCATTACCACTCATTTTCTCGAAAAGTATAATTATTTTTGGAGTATTTTTTTTTCACATAATTGAGCTTCATAATAATAATAGTAATATTTTATTTACGAAATAATATTCCAATTTACAATAATATATTAATAACAGTAGGTAGGTGAAATTATATGTGTATTGAGTTATAAAAAAAATTAATAAAAATTATAATTATATTATAATATATCATAATTGTATAAATTATATACAGAGTGTAGCAAAAGTCGGCTCCTCAATTAATAATAATAAGCAGTTTTTCGGGAACCGACTTATGCCGCTCTCTGTATACATATATATATATAATATTATAATATACAATATTTACCATTTATAATAATATTTATGGTTATAACTTATAACAGTAGATAATGTGTAGTTGGGGCATTGATTCTTACTCTAGGAAATTGTCAAATATTTTGGTGTATTCCCGCCCGGAAAATAACCGCGTGTGAAAACGTTATAGCCAATATACTCAGGTTTGTCATTTTTAAAAATGTTTCAAAAAATGAGTATTAACAAGCTGTGACGTAATTTGGTCATGTTTTTGGGGTGGTGGAATGACATTTTTATACATACCTCCGTCCCTCCACCCCTTGTGTGTATAATAATTTATAAGTGTCTCTAGTCCTGCAGAGCCGTCCCGAACAATTCATGGGTTGGGTTGAAGACCTATCAATTTACCAACACAACATTTTTTTTATTGCTTTACACCTAACTTTATTTCGAATGACGACAAAAATATTGACAAGTAATCATACTTTTACAGTTTTACAGCTCCCACAAATCACGATGCATTTACCCAAAAAAAAAATTTAAAAATTAATGAAAAATATTTTGAAAATTGTAAGATGTATAGAAAATGCAAATATAAACATTTGGTTAAAATTTCATATATCTACGGTTACTTTTAAAGACCACCAAAAACTTTTGTTAAAAACTGGATCTGCATAAAAATAACCGTTTACCATTAATTAATTTTTAGTTTTCCTTAAGGTTTTTGAAAACAACTGGCAATTTTTTTTTCTTTGACGCCACTAAGTATCAACTAGCTTCACTTTCCTACTAGAAAAGATGTTGAAGTAGAAAATCGAAGCATTTGTACTGCCCCTTGTGAAGACACACAAACAAACAAAAGGTGGGTAAGTAGATGTTGCTCTGCTGTACAGTAGGTTAAAAGTGGGTCACTGTAATGGATGGTGTTAAATTTGAATTCAATGATATAATATCATTGTATAAGAAAAACGATTCTGAGCGAAAACGGTTCGCCAGCCTATGATATTACCAAGTATATTTGATGATGTTATTGTGAATAAAGTAATTTATACATAACCTATTTACGTGAAACCTAGTTTTAAATTTTCAATCCTTAGCTATAAAAGTTAAACATTTTATAAATTTTTAACTACAATATAATTATAAAATTTTAAATTTGATAAACTTTGTCAAAATTTGAACTTAAAATGCTTATAAAAAAAATTGTGCCTATGTATTTCTAATATTTTTCAACTGCTATTGTAACATTATATCAGGAGCATCGCATTCAATTTTCACGCTTTTTAACCCAACAAATAACATTTTATTGATATTTATAGAAAGAAAAAATTAAATTAAAAATTAAAAACTGACAATGTCCGTAAACAGCTCAAAAAGAGTCAAATTATTTTATAAATTTTATCGTGTATAGAAAATGCTAATCTTAACATTCAGTGAAATTTTCAAGTATCTACAGTCATTCGTTTTTTAATTACAACAAAATAAGAAAATCGTTACATGAGAAATCGAGTGAATATCAAATGTTGTAAAAATATGAATATCAAACGCTCATAAAAATTTAATTTAACTTTCTTGTGGACATTTTTTTTTTTTTTTGATAAAGGTAGACAAACTTATGAGGAATCTTGTATTACATTTTCAAATCTTAGATTTAAAAAGAAAATTTTTTATGAATTTCTAACTCAAAATAATTTGTAAGTTTTCGTTATTTTTACGTATTTTGTCAATATTTGAACTTTAAATGCTTATAAAAAAAATTGTGCCTATGTATTTCTAATATTTTTCAACTGCTATTGTAACATTATATCAGGAGCATCGTATTCAATTTTCACGCTTTTTAACCCAACAAATAACATTTTATTGATATTTAAAGAAAAAAAACTAAAAAAAATGGAAACTGAAAATGTTCGTAAACAGATCAAAATAAATCAAAATATTTGGAAAATTTTATAGTGTATAGAAATTGCTAATATAAACATTCAGTCAAAATTTCATGTACCTGCGGTTATTTGTTTTAGAGTTACACTAAAAACCAAAATCGATTTTCTAAAAAACAGTATTTGCGTAAAAATTCCCGTTTTTTCTTAATTTTTTTTTTGTTTTTTACGTCACTTTTGAAAACTACTGGGAAATGTTTACTTTTGACCCCCCAAAGTACCAACTTGATTTTCCTATCAGAAAAGTTACTGTTGAAGAAAATCCAAGCATTTTTATTTTTTACTGTCCTAAAAGGTGATGACAGACACAAAAATAAAAAAAAAAACACACATCACTATAAAATCAATACATTCATCGCTTCGCTCAAAATCTAAAAACACACATCATTGTAAAACCAATTCGTTCTTTGCTCCGCTCAGATTCTAATATTTACAATACCGATAATAAGTATCAACCGACTACGGGTACAGTCGCGCTTCACGGTGGCAATTTGTCAACACATTGATTGACGATTGTAGATAAACTCGTCTATTTTTAGTATTCAATGTAGTCTTGTAAAGACAAATAAAAGCTATAAATATATACAAATATTTTTTGACTAATAAAAATACCTACTATAAAATCTGATGATATCGAAAACTCGACCAAATGTCAAATCTATCGACTAAATATTAATATATACTTAATACATCTGTCAGGTGTAGGGGGGGTGGAGGTAGACAAAGGACAACCCTGCCCCTCTAACCAGTGTGGTAATAATATAATATTATGTATAATATGCCAATATTACGGAAACAAATAATTACATAATACCAATACGACGTTGCTGACGTGCTCAGTAGTTTATTTTTGTACCACAATACATTGCCCCCATACGAACATGTTAGCCCATTATCATTTATCTTCTTGAAGAATAAATAAAAATAAAAATATTTGTTCAATAGTGTTAATTACGAAGTTATGTACTATATGTGCAGCTAGCATAGGATATTGGGGTTTTTTTTAAATTATTTCTAAAAAATATACTACAGTAGTGTAATTAAGTACATATAAGTGGTGTGACAGTCTTAAAAAAAGAGATTTAGTTATGAGACTATGAGAGGGGGGATACGACACCTAAATCCTCCAGGTAATTACGCCACTAGCCGCCAGTTAAACGGACCAACCATCAACCAGACATCCGTTCATAAACTAAAATATTATAAATAATACCATCAAAGTAAAACTATGTACCTTATAAACAATATAACGTAATAAATTATTACGTCAATGGAAAACTCATATTATACAGTTCACCAATAATAAATTATACAACCCTATCGATACGGAATATATACTTACGGTTGTCTTTGAGAAAATATTGACGGACGTTCTAAATTATTATTTTAATGTCGTATTCGTCGAATTATAACGTGGTGAAACGTCGTTGGCGAATTATTAATGCCGAAAATCTGCAAGACGTTCAACCAATATCTACGTAACGCTTATGAACGATTTTCGTCGGCTGCTCACTGTCATAAAAGCGAAAAGAAAGAAATGAACCCGACGGAGAACGAAGGAAAGATAATTCCAATGGGCCATGGCGAAAATGATAAATCGTAAATAACTTGGTAGTGGGTGACTGGACGTGTGTCAGCAATATTTTACATTTTCATTCAGTAGGGACACGCATGGAATAAAAAGTTATTGAGCCAAAGCATTTCCGAAAATAAGAATATTATTATTTTCGACGCCCTTCGGTCTGCAGATGGAACCGCACGAGTGTATGACTGCAAGTTAATACTTATTACTGCTGCCAACGATTCAGTGTGACCACTGACTGCTGTCACGAGATAAAATTACTATGGTCAACGATAACAAGTAGTTGCAGGTAAAAACTTTTTAAATATTATTATTATAAATAACTTTTAAATATTATTATTATTATTACGATAGGGCACAGGGTATAATGCTATAATAATAATTGTTATTGTTATAATTATAGTCTGTGTTATTACCGTGGCATAATTCACTTTAGCTACCCAGCACATTTTTGGAATTTTTTTTTCGAAATATACGTTTTTCAACAAGTTAAGAACGATGGTGCAAAAAAAAAAAATGCGGAAACCATTATTTCGGAAGTTATAGCCATCCAAAGTTTGCGATTTTAGGTTTAATACTCATGCGTTTAACACACCAAATCGGGGGATATTTTCGATTTTTTCGTCCGAGCGCAGCGCAGCGAGCGAGTGGCAACGCTAGCACATTATGTGCTTTTTAACAACTTTGTTTAATTCCGAGGCCTGCCCAAGGCGGCTTTACACAACAAATCGAAATTAAAATACGTATAAAAAAATTTGAAATTAACCATTAAAGCGTAGAGTGGCGCGCAGCGTATAAACGTAATAACGCAAACTTTGGATGGCTATAACTTCCAAAATAATGGTTTCCGTTCGTTCGTATGTTATACGTAGTGTATTTACTATTTAGTATTAGTATAATCAATGGGTATAATAATTATGTACCTACCCATGTAATATGTTTGTATATAATAATAATAGATATTTTATTAAATTGCATTGGTGACACGCAACTTACTGCCACTACGCTGATGACAAAATGGAGCCAGGCACAAACACACAATTTACTGCCAGACTGCCTAAGACAATAATAATTTTACTTCAGTATAAGTCAAATACAACCGCGACACCGCACTGCGCCCCCCGCCCTGCGACTGACAGTTTGTAGCCGATGATATATTATACACAATATTGTTTATAAAATATAAAATTATATCTTATATCGTGGTCTACGGGCTGTGCGTATTGCTTACTGCGTGCTGTTTTTGCTATTAAAATCGTAGTGTTGAATGTTACATCATTATTGTGTTACCGTATGTTACGCATTAGCCATTATTTTAATTTTTAGATATAAAAAAAATAGGTAGGCATAGTTGTGAGTTGGGCTGTCGGAAACAAGTCGCCAGGCGCCAACCGGTTATCGGTTATAATGGAAAATATGGCATAGATAGAATTTTAAAATGACGCTCGTAAGTCGTTTACGCCGATATTGTCAAATTTTAGTTATCCACCATATTTATTATGCTTACATTTTTGAAAAACATGACATTTGACGCACATGGACACCCGTAGTTCGTTACCCCAGTAGTGGATTTGATTTGAATCTTCTAGGGGGCGGGGGAGGAGTGCAATATCCTTTTGGTCCAAAAATTTTGATTTTAACTATTTATCCACTCAGGGGTCTATACAGAGAGAAAAATATGTACCCAATTGTAAAATGTGTTGGCCGTTTTTAACTTATAAACACTGAACTCTAATTCAGATTTTTTAAAGACATTTTTATTTATAAGTAATTTATGATGTCTAGGGGGGGGGGCATGGCATGGCCTTACTCTAAACGGCATCCCAGAAGTACCCCCATACAGTTGTGTTATACATAAAATCGTACAGTGGAAAATGACACTCCCCTGTCGATAATTATTCCGGCGTTTAATGTTTTTACTTTTTGTTAAACATATTTTGTATTTTATTCATTTATTGGTAATTAACAAAATTCACTATAAATATCAAACATTTTTGTATTTAAATACGAATTTATATAAATATATCAAAAGTTATTTCAAAACATTATAATTTCTATTAATTTATATAGCTATTATGGTACCTTCATCATCCAGTTATCCAGATGTTATTATATTCCAATTTTGTAATACCTACCTAAATTAACTTTAGGACGGTCGTTATATAATATAATATGTAAATGTGAGTAGCTAAAAATAATTCATAAAACGATTTGATTTTATTTATCTTTTTTTATAACCAAAACAATAATTATTTAGTTTATTCTTTAATATTTTAATTTTAGAACGCCTGAGCTGATCTTGTTTATTTATTTATTTATTTCAAAACATTACGGGCAGAGCCCAATTACATTACATGAATACATTTAAGTATACAGTTAGGTACATTTAAATAGAAAAAATATCTAATTAATAGAACAAAAAATAACATTTATAGCAATAAGATTTGTTTAAATAAGAAATGATGGTTGTTCATTAGCTATGCACATCATACGATATATAGGATTATTACGGCCATAGTTTGTAGAACAATTTTAAATTGAGAAAGTTGTATAAGAACGGAAGGTATTTGTTGACAAATACTTTTAATATCAACAAGAAATAATTTTTTTTATGTAATTTATGATTTTTGTACAATATTTTAATGTTAACCATTCTAAATTCACATTCCAATATCCTCCACTTCGGCTATTAGGATAAAAAAAACAACTAACAATTTATCATATAATTACATAAGTATTAATATTAGTATGAAGTACTCACATAATTATTTATTTTAATGACGTCCTAGTTCTGATACCTATAGTTTGAACTTTGAACCAAGAATTTTTTTTCAGGGGGTTGTTTTAAATTTAAATATAACTTACGGGGGTTCACACACTCCGTTGTACTCATCAATCATCAGGGCCATATTTAGGGACCAGATTCAATTAATAAGAGGCCCCCACAAAATGATTACCTTTTTTTTTTTCTAATAATTTGCAACACAATATACTATTTTTTTTTTAAGTTTGAAAATTGGTGTTATTAATATGTGATAAAACGAATCACTAGATTGTGAGGTAATTTTAGTTTATTTAAATTAAATTATTTTAATTAATATATATTCTGAAGATTTGGAATCAACTTTGGGGAACAAATTACTGCAGTTTAATAGTTTGGTTAATTTACATCAAAAAGATTGTAGAAAAGAAGAATCGTGGGAATTATTTTTGTTCAGGATACTATGTGAAGACAATTTAAAAGTTACCTTTCCAAATGTAGACATTGCTCTGCGTATGTACTTGGTGTTAATGGTGGCAAACAGTAGTGGAGAACGCTTGTTTTCAAAAATGAAACTTATAAAAAATAGATTGAGAACTACAATGACATAAGATCGTCTATCCAACTTAACCATTTTAAGTATCGAAAGTGATGTACTTAGGTCCTTGGACTTTGGAGATACCATCAAACAATTTTCTATTAAGAAGTCAAGAAAAGTATGTTTATTATAAATAACTTGTAAATTATATTTCTTAAGTATTTTATTTTTTTTAAAAAATAAAAAGAGATGACTTTAAAGGTTATTTGTATTTACTTATTAATTGTTTTAACATTTTATAAATCTATATTAATTATGTTCAATAAGCAAAATTGATGTGATAAGAAATTAATAGCATGATGAGAGAACAACTCACCAGTAATATAATTTTTAAGTTTTAAAGCACGTAGATCAACTAAAAATTCTTATATTTCAATCTTGTGGGGGCCCTGGGGCCTCCACAACCTTAAATCTGGCCCTGGTCATCAGTCTTCATTAGTTTATTATGATTTATGATTATATTATCTTAAATCATGCTGTTCATAATAATATTATTAAATATGAAATAATATGATAGGTAACATATTTTTTTAATATATTTGGAGTACTTATTAAATATGTTCTTGGCATAAATATGGCTCAGGGGGAGGTTATTACAAACACTGAACCCCCTGTTTATGCTACTGGTTTGAAAAATTTTAAACTTATATATCACTGCATCTGCATGTCTGCTTCTACATAATATTGAGATGTATAACATCACAAAACAAAACTACTGTCCAAATTTCATGCTCATAGCTTCAGCGGTTCGTCTAGGTGATGATGAATCACTCAGGATAAGTAATTTTATATATAGATAAGATAGCAATATAGCAAATTGAGTAAATTAGATGAATAATTAACAGAATCAAATAATATACATGAAGACATGAGAGAGACAACCTAGTAGTTGCACCTCAGAGATATTACAATAGTAATATTTAGTATATTATAATATATTCTATACAAATGTTTATAAACCACTAATAAATATCTGGATAGCAATTAATAATATACTAAAATAGGTAACTACTTGAGTATATTGTAAAACAATATTAAAACAATATTACATAAATTATTTATTTTATTGACAAGTTTATAGAAAAATAATTTTATATAGGTAGGTACCTACAACTCTGAATAAGATTTAATTCTTTAAAAATATTATCTCGACTTTTGATTTATCTGGGAGGGGGAGGGTAAACATTCCTCTCCATAGGTACGCCATTTGAGGTAGGTGTTTAAATTTAAAGTTTGTATTTTGATTATAGGAAAGGAAGATAAAATTGTTGAAGAAGCTCATTTGTATTTTCAATTGGTTATACAATATAATTTTCATTTTTTGGAATCACAAATATTTTTTGTTGTCACAATTGAAACAACTTAATATAAAAATAAAAGATTCACAAGAATGTTACATTATACAATACTGCTATTACAATAGCACATAATTTATTTTTCATTATAATATGCATTTTTTCAGACAAAACACATAACTTGTGATTTAACAAATTTGATACGTAAAAAAAATAAATAAATTTCCCTATATTATAGGGCTATTCTAATTTTAAATAATAAATATTAAAAAATCTTATTTTTAAAATAATTATAACCTCTTAAACGTATACATTCATAATAATATATACATTTTAATGTCTGTTTAATCTATTTATTTTCATTATATTTACAAAACATTTGTTTAAACGGGAAACAAAAATATGATCATACAAAGAACACTGAATAGTATACATTTTTCTCGGTTTAAAGATACATACATGGTTAGCAAGTTTACTAATTCCATTAGGTAGGTATTAAACTGACCCTAATGTAATAATTAATGAGCAAAATGGTACATATAATAAATAATTTTGGAAATAAAGAATAGACTAATATAGTCTTCATAATTTTAAATATTATTTGAAAATATTAGCAGAAATATAGTATTGTGAATATAATTTACTTTATCCCAAGTTTTCCAATTAGAATGACTTTTGAATTAATGAAGGAAGTACAAAAATAGGTATCTATTTAGTATTTATCCATATTTTTTAACATTAAGTTATTTGAATGGTGGGATAATAAAATTTTTAGTTGAAGATTATAATAATATTTATCCAATAGTAAGACATATTTTTGAGTAAGTAAGGTAAGATTTAGTCTATCGAAAAAAAAAACATAAAATATGAAGAAAAATAACAAAAAATTTAAATTCTATAACAAAATTAAAAATGTTAAGGGAAAAATATTTAAATATGTTTCATTAATTTAAATCTGTTAAGACTATATACAACAGACACGACCATAGTATTATGTTTTATGTGTTATATTTTATTGGTAACATGTATTAGTTTAAGAATATTTTAGAGAAAACAACATGGTAACGCAAGGGTTTATGTCTTTTTGACAAACAACTTCCCAACTAATGTTTTACGGACTAAATCTGTTTTGCCATTAACAAAAATAATTAAATTATCCATTCCAAAGTTTAGAATATATCACATTCACCACTTTTATGTACTAATCATAATTGACAAGTAACCATACACTTTTTTTCAACTCAATTTTTATTGGACAACTGCTATTGGTGCAGCAGTTGTAAGGTTTGCAGGTGATTTAAAGTCTGTTGTATTGTTAACTACTGTTGAACCTTTAAATTCTGGTGGAGGTGGAGGAACATGATTAACCGGAGAAGAAGATACAAAACTTTGTTGGGGATGATGGTGGTTTGCAAAAGGTGATGGCATTGCATAGCACTGTGGGAAGTATAACTCTGGTTTCACAATGCCCGAAGGTTGATTGAGTATAGTATTTAAGTGTGGTGGCCTGCCTGGTTTACCGCTATCGGATCTACGCTTATTTGCATGAGGGTTCATATGGTTATCAATATGACGTTTAACTTCCTGTTCGGTACCAAACCGACGACGACAGTTTGGCATTGGACAGCAAAATGGCCTTTCTCCCTGGTGAGTTCTTGTGTGTTGATCAAGGATGGCTTTTTGCCTGAAATCCTTGCCGCATTGCAAACATTTATATGGTTTCTCACCAGTATGTATACGTAAATGTTGATTTAGTATAGTACGTTGTCTGAAATTCCGTCCACAATAAATACACGTAAACGGTTTTTCATTTGAATGTATACGTAGATGTTGGGTGAGGTGTGATTGTTGTCGAAATCGTTTACCACACTCAACACATGGGTAAGGTCGAGATTCTATATGAATGCAACCATGCTGAAGTAAAGTAGATTTCTGTTTAAATTCTTTATTACAAATTGGACAACGAACATAAAGTGGCATGCCAGCACTGCGACCATGTTGGATTACGTCAGGTAGGCTTTTACCAGCCTGGCCAAAAATTTCATGCACAACACCTAAAGAGTAATACATATATTAATTCATAACAATAAAAGCCAATCAATTTTGGTTACCTTTGGCATCTTTAAAATATGCAGGAAACTGAGGAGCATTTTCTGGAGAAAAACAAGAATCATTTGAATCATACTGTCCACTTTTGGATTGCGGCAATGGCACATCTTGTGGCCAAAGTTGCCCATTTTTATACACTAAGTGTGGACCAACGTCTAGAAAAATTAAAAATATCATAAAAATGAGAACCTGTTTTTTTAAAAATTTATTTCAAATCTTCTACAAGTTTAGGAATTAGGAATTCTCATTTAGGCCTGTCAAGAAAAGAAAGTTGTGTTCAAATTTAATTTTAGGACCGAAAATAAATATTCAAGTGTTAATATTAAAAACTCAATAAATTTAAAAAGGAATTAAATGATTGTCGAACACAAAAATGTTTAATTAAAAATGAAATCATAATAAATTCAATTCAAGTTATCGTAAAAAAATATTTCATACAATGTAAAATATTCAACAGTTCTATGTCTACTTGTTATAAACGAAAGAAAAAAGTCACACAATTAAAATAGTTTAAACTTTATATTGTTCATTTAACTTAAAATAGTTAAACTAAATTAAAAGTTTAATTTTGTAGACATAAAACTCCTGTGTTGCCGAATGGAGCTTTATCTCACCTTCCTTGAGCGGAGCGACATTTTCTCCTTGGACGTTGTCACCAATAATCCATGTGTAGCGTAACTAATTTAAAAGAACATGCCGCTCCGAACCGGATTGAAGCCACCAGACAGGCAACACAATAATACCATTAAAACTCATCACTTCAATGAATAAGTTTCATAAACGATGTTTCTTGTTTTTCAAGTTGTGCTCGACATTAATAATAAGGAATAGGTACCATTTAGGATTTCATTTTATATTTGTCTTTCTATTATAAAACTGTACACATTAAAAGGAATAACACAAAAGGAAATGTACCTATTTAATATATTATAAGGATAAAATAATTTAAAAAAAAAAAACATAAATAAGACAAAAAAAATGTAAATTAAGTTAACGAATTAACTATAAATTAAATACTAACAATAAGTGGAAAATAAATTTTAACTGAAAATAAAATATATTCAGGCCTATTGTTATCATTTTCCACGTTTAATTTAATTTTATTTAAATTGTTTATTGTACATAATAATTAACTCTCAATAGACAATCTAAATAGTACTAGACATTAATTATTCATAAAATAATTAATATCTTTTGTTGTATTTACAAGAAAAATATAATGTTACAAATTATATTAAAAAAATATTGAAAAAAAAAACAATTATAATAATAAGAACATTTTTAAGGATGTTGATCAAGTTAACTTATCATTTTATCAAAACAGATCAGGCGTGGTTTAAAATATCACTCCATTATAAAAAAGCACATAACATCTGATTAATTCAAAAAAAAATGTTAATACGTTGAGAAATAGTGACAATAGGCAATAAAACGTGTATTAGTAAACAGCAATTATAATAGGTAGCATAATATTTTATCATACGGATGCAGAGAAACTTTTTTTGCAAGCCATCCTGAAAACAGTACTTAATTTAGGATTTTTGCATGTATTGACCTAACATGGGTCAGAATTTATTTTTTTTCAATTTCAGTTACAACTCTCATAGGGAGACCGTCTTCATTTCTGATATGAGCAATATTTGTCCTAACAATAGTTCTAGGGTAAGATCTTGATGGTATATCAAACAAGTTAAGAGAAGTTTTGGGGCTGTTGGATGAAGAATTATAGGAAGAAGAATTTAACTGCTTAATTTTAAGATTGTTTTGAAACAATCTAGAAGCAACATTTCTAAAATTAGAGTTGTTCAAGTGTTGTTCGTCTTGTGCGCTATCGCTTAAGTTCGGGTAGTATTTCATTCTAAACGCTTCAGCTGAAGACTTGAGAAAAGCGTTTAAATTATTGTGAAGTTGCGAGGGTGGAGGTGAACTTGAGGAATCACTACTATTTAACGAGGAATGAGAGTGCTCGCCTTGGTGAGTGCGGACGTGCTGGTTCAGGATGGCTTTCTGCCGAAACGCCTTGCCGCAGTCTCCACACCCGTACGGTTTCTCACCCGAATGAATCCGTAGATGCTGGTTGAGGATTGCTCGCTGTCTGAAGGTTCGCTCACAGTAAACACATACAAATGGTTTTTCATTAGCATGGATACGAACATGCTGCGTAAGATGAGACTGTTGACGAAACCGTTTACCGCAATCACTGCACACAAATGGTCTTGAATCAGTGTGAATGCGCTCATGTTGCATTAGCGTAGCCTTTTGTTTAAAGTCTTTGCCACATGAAAGACATTTGAATAGACGCAGATCAGAACCTTTTTTCCCTGATGCTTCTTGTTGTTGGTGAATAAGGTCTGGCATATTAGGGAAATCACCAGATGCTTCTGCTGGATTTAACGGAGTTAACATAACACCAGGCTGTTTTAAATAGGACATGAAACTCGATGGACTCAACATATGTGGAGGGCCTCCTCTTACACCTGAATAGTAATTGGAAGGGTCGGCCGGACCATAATGGCCTGGTTGGGTTCGATCAGATTCAACAACATTGTCTTCTGGTGGTGTTTCATCTTCTCCACCATTTCCAGAACCTATTCAAGATATTTAAATAAAGTTATATTTATATTGGATAAACTACATGTTCTACCTACCTTGAATTGAATGATTGGTATTAGGGTATGGTGATGGTAAAGGTGAAGCAATCGTTGACTGAGATGCCTGTTCAGTCGATTGTTCAGCTGGTTCATGTTGAGATGATACAAGAGCTGGGTAACCGTTTTGTGAAGGCCCTGGACCCCACTGACCATTACTGCTGTTTGGCCCTTGTTGGTGGTGGCCATCTTTGTTGTATATAACATATGGAGCACCATTCTCTATAAAAGAAAAACAGAATACACACTCAAAATCGCGTATGCACGTTTAAATGAGTCACAACAACAGCAAGCAGGTCGACAAATTAGTCACGCCGAACCTTCCCACTCAATTGTGTAAAATACCTTCATCAGGTTTGGGTGTTTCCTGCGAATTGATGATCATTGGTATTATACATTAAATTAAGAAAATAATATATAAAGGTGTCCAATAAACAGCACGAAAATGTGCCTACAACGAATTATTTTGTATTGACGATCGAGTTAAATGAATACGAAAATAAAACCGAAAAAAAGGAAACGTGCTGTGGAAAAAAAATACTAAATAACTGATAAAAAGCACATTTTTTTATCACAAAATATTGGATATTTTTTTCTTATTTCTTCTCTTTTTCCGGTTTTACGTAGTTCGAATACAACGTTGCCGTTTAAACATATGATCACGGCCACATTTAGATTTTAGATGGCAGCACAAATGCACAATATGACATCGTCATATGGTATCGCTGCATCTGTCGTGTTATTGTTTATTGTATTAATTACTTAATTATAATTTATTTATTGGTAACCCAGACATTCGGATTTGTACGAACATAAAAAAAAACCAATATTCATACGAACAAATTAATAATAAGTTTATTTTATTTTATTATTTTAAGTATTATATATTTTGATTTTCAATTTTTCATGTTCATTTATGTTGATGAAAATAATGTCATTGTAATCACGGGCCACGGCTATAGATATTAGATACTATTATCTATACCCGTAATTGTAATCAATCCTTATATAATAATATAATAATTATGAAGACAGATTTTGAAGACCATGAAGACTAGAATATTGTGATATATTTGAAATCTTTCTATATCAATATTCTAGTCTCCACGATCTACACTCTAAATTCTGTATAGCTTCGATCATAATAATATACTTTAATATAATATATGTTATAATCAAAGCTATATTATAATCACCCATAGTCAATGTACAAACTATGTATGGAGTACAGACCACGATTAATGATATTATGTAAGGTACGACGGAGTAACAGACTTTTAGACTACAACCACGAAATTATTTAATCTATTCTGTATACGATTCTGTTCTACAACCATAGAAGTATAGAACATAACTACTGTTCCAGACTTCTAGCCCAATTATAGCTTTTAAAACTTGAATTATTATTAAAAATTAAGGAAAACGGGAATTTTTACGCAATATCGGTTATTGACAAAATCGATTTTGGTTTTTGGTATAACACTAAAATAAATTAACGTTTATACATGACATTTTGACTGTTTGTTTGTATTCGCGTTTTCTATACACGATAAAATTTCAAAATATATTGATTTGTTTTGAACTGTTTAGGAGCATTTTCAGTTTCCAATTTTATTAGTATTTTTTTCTATGAATGTCAATAAAACTCTATTTGTCGCGTAAAATAACTAGAAAATTTAATACAAGGCTCCTACTATATTGTTACAATGACATTTGAAAAATATTCAAAATCCTTAGTCAAAATTTTTTTTTATACACATTTCAAGTTTAAATCTTGACAAAATACGGAAAAATCACGAAAATTAACAAATTATTTTGAGCTGAGAATTCATAAAATTTCATAAAAATTTTTTAAAGTATCAATATATTTTTGAGTAAATTAATATAGAACGTAATAACCTTGTTTCAAAATTTAATTTTTGGGAATTTCCTGACATAATTATATTTCTTAAATTATTTATTAACCATATAATTTTCACAAGTTTTACCATATATTAAGTAGGTACCTACCATAATTCATTTTTTTTTTATCAGTTCTTCTAGTTACAACTTGTAGTATACTGGCGTGGTGTTCATATTATACATTGAACATTTTAACATGTTACAAGACGGTAGATAATAACAGGTACCTAATACCTATATAACCTCAAGTTACAGCCCACAGGTATGGGTGTAATAAAAACAACACAAGACAACCCTAATTTTGGACACTCGTTGAAATAATGCTTTTAATTTTAAAATACAATATTATGTATAGCCTAACCAGGGCCGGATCTAAGCTTTTTAACACTCGGGAAAAATGAGAAAAAATACGCCCATGTCAGGGAGATGACTAAAATTTGTATTTTTTATACGAAAAATCAAGCACACTCACATAGTATTGTGAGGACCAACTATTTACAAAGCCTTTCGCAATATACTTGACCAATAAATTACTTACCACGAATAATTTAAGCGATTTTAACTTAAAAATGAAACATTTTAAATTTTAAACTAATCAAGTAATAGTTTTAGAAGCACTCCTTAAGGGTATATTTAAAGCTAAAATCTGTGGTCAATATTTCTAAGTTCCCGGTTTAGAATAAATAATATTGATAATAATAACATGTATGAATTATTAATTATTAACAAATCTAGATTAGATATCCATTATGCTTACTTTTAATATAAAAAGCTTTATGTAAAAGAACAATATTTAATTTACAACATAACAATATTATACATTTTTAATATGCACATATTAAG
Organism: Sitobion miscanthi; assembly: GCA_008086715.1. Taxonomy (NCBI): domain Eukaryota; kingdom Metazoa; phylum Arthropoda; class Insecta; order Hemiptera; family Aphididae; genus Sitobion; species Sitobion miscanthi. The sequence goes on along the minus strand of CM017800.1, from coordinate 7,524,478 downwards.
GGTACGGAAAAAATTCAATGAAACAAAAAAGTAATTATGTACTGAAAATTGTAATATTATAATGATTATAACGTGATAAAGAAATTTACTTTATCATGGATTTTAACTTATGGATTAAATGTATATACTAAAATATCTACATTCTATATTCTACATTTTATAAATTTCCAAAATAATAAGAACCTGGTTGTCTATTTAACTATAAAAAGGTGGGAGTGGAAGTCGCTCTGCTGTACAGTAGGTTACAAGTGGGTCACTGTAATGGATGGTGTTAAATTTGAATTCAATGATATAATATCATTATATAAGAAAAACGGTTCTGAGCGAAAACGATCAGTCAGCCCATGATATTACCTCGGGTTCGGATATTACACTAAGTATATTTGATGATATTATTGTGAATAAAGTAATTTATATATTTACTTATTTACGTGGAACCATGTTTTAAATTTTCAATCTTTAGCTACAAAAGTTGAAAATTTTATAAATTTTTAACTGCAAAATAATTATTAAATTTTGTCAAAATTTGAACTTTAAATGTATATAAAAAAAAATTGTGCCTATGTATTTTTAATATTTTTCAACTGCTATTGTAACAATATATCAGGAGCCTTGCATTAAATTATCACGCTTTTCTAACCAACAAACAAAATTGTATCGATTCATAGAAAATCAAAATTTATAGAATATCAAAAAGAGTCAAAATATTTTCAAAATTGTATGGTATGTAAAAAATGAAAATATATACATTCAGTAAAATTGTCATGTATCTACAGTTATTCGTTTTTGAATTACAACAAAATAGTAAAATTGTTACATGAGAAATCGAGTGAATATCAAATGTAAAAATATGAATTTCAAACGCTCATAAAAATTTAATTTGACTTTCTTGTAGACAATATTTTTTTGTTAAGGTAGACAAACTTATGGATAATCTTGTATTACATTTTCAAATCTTAGATTTAAAAAGAAAAATTTCTATGAATTCTCAACTCGAAATAATTGCTAATTTTCGTGATTTTTCCGTATTTTGTCAAGATTTGAACTTCAAATATTTATAAATAAAAACTGTGACTAAAGATTTTTAATTTTTTTTCGTCTGCCTTTAAAACAATAACCTAGAGCCTTTATTAAATTTTCAAGCTTTTTTAACCAACAAATAAAATTTTATTGTTATTTATAGAAAAAAAAAACTAAAAAAAATGGAAACTGAAAATGTCCGTAAAGAGCTCAAAATAAGTCAAAATATTTGGAAAATGTTATGGTGTATAGAAAATGCTAATATATAAACATTCAGTATTTGCGTAAAAATTCCCGTTTTTCCTTAATTTTTCTTTTGTTTTTCACGTCGCTTTTGAAATCTACTGGAAATTTTTACTTTTGACTTATAAAAGTACCAACTTGATTCACTTTCCTATCAGAAAAGTTACTGTTGAAGAAAATCCAAGCACTTTTACTGACCTAAAAGATGATGACAGACACAAAAAAAAATAAAAAATAACACCCATCATTGTAAAATCATTACATTCATCGCTTCGCTCAGAATCTAACCAAATCTATACTAATATAATATAAAGCTTAGAGTTTGTGTTTGAACGCGCTAATCTCAGAAACTTCTGGTTCGAAATGAAAAATTATTTTTTTGTTGGATAGTCCATTCATTGAGGAAGGCTATAGGTTATATAACATCACGCTACCACCAATTAATAGAAAAGCTCAAACATGGATTTTGAGATTTACGATGGAAATATTTGTTTATAAATGGTTGCTATTGATTAATCGGGCAGATCAGGTACAAGCATGCATCAAATCGAATTTTTACACATTGCCTACCAGGGTGGCTGAATTGCACTTACTGCAGTGATGAGTTACACCAAAAAGGAGTTGAACAATCACAATCTTTTTGTAGTTTATCATGGGCCACGAAATACGCAGGATTAGCTATATTATATATAAAAGAATGTTTGTGTGCAGATATCTGGGAAGAAGATCGGCTAATTTAAAAAGGGTTAAATTTGGTTTTTTTATTCATCGGATTTTAGTACGGTTAGGTTAGGATTATGTATTACATAACAATAAATTAATAGTGCAATTTTTAAGATTAAGTTTTAAAAAACTATCTACGTAATATATAAAAAAAATTTATAAAATATATTAATATAATAATATGTATATAATATATATTATATGAAAGAAAACGATGTCATTTACCATACTTTATTATATCATTAATCGGAGAGTACCTACATTAATCTATGATAGACTATAGGCGTGTACAGTTGACCGTTGACAGTTGCGGACGGGTATTTCCACGGCACTGCATACCTATTTTATATTTTGTCCTTTTTAATTTGTAAATCAATGTTATTAGTTATTACTTATTATAGTTACTACTTATCTCTATTAAAAATAAAATTATTTTATTTTATTCGCATACCCAATATTACACATTTCCTGTAAAATATTATTTTGTAGTTTTGACTTTTGTTTTAAAGTCCATTTTCAATTATCAATTTTAAAATTTAAAACCTTAAAATACGCCCACGAAAATTATACTCTCCCCCCTAGATCCGGCCCTGAGCTTAACCTACTGGCTACTAATAAATTAAACTAAATTAATCACTCTATGTACGATGCAGACATTCATCTATTATTTAATATATAAAAATGAATGTCGTCTATTTCTTTGTCCTCTTTAGATTCAGAAACTATATAGGACTGTTTTTAATAAAAGTTATATCAATACATTCCTATTTCTTAGAGACTTAGGGAGTATTCATACCTTATTTTTTCAACCCCTATATGTTGCTATACGTGGCTTACGGCTTTGCGAATAAATTTAATTTTTACTTACGAGAATCGAATATTATTTTGTTTAGATAATAGATAAAATAGTAATATATATTCGGCTCAGATATTTATTATATAGTCGGGTACTGTGGCTCAGTGGCGTATCAGGGGGGGGGGGGTGTTTATTATATTATATATACGAAAACTGTAAAAAACTTGGTTTAATTAATACTTAACTCCTCTTCCCCCATTCCATAATCCTGACTACGCCAGTGGTCGGGTTCTATACTTATATATAAAGGCCTTGAGGACGCATAATGTTATGCAAAATACAATTATACAAATTCACAGTTTTTGATCAATTGGCACAAAATGTTGTACACATATTATATTTGGGATTCCCGGATGGCCGATGGGTCGTAAAAGTATTCAAATAGAAACCACGAGTAACACCAGCTATTATATAATTATAATATAAAAAAGGTGGGTAAGTGGATGTCGCTCTGCTGTACAGTAGGTTACAAGTGGGTCACTGTAATGGATGGTGATTAGAAAATGCTAATATAAACATTCAGTAAAAATTTCATGTATCTACGGTCATTTGTATTTGAGTTAAACCCAAAACCAAAATCGATTTAATAAAAAATCGATTTTGCATAAAAATGCTCGTTTTTCCTCAACTTTTCTCTTATTTTTCACGGAGCTTTTGAAAACTACTGGGAAAATTTTACTTTTGCCAACTAGATTCACTTTTCTATCAGAAAATCTAAGCATTTTAACCGACACAAAAAAAAAACACACATCAGTGTAAAATCAATCCATTCATCGCTTCACTTAGAATCTAAAAACAAAGTATATTACTGACTGCTGAGACTAATCGAAACAAAAAATTCCAAACAGATTTTGACGATTCAAGGATGGTTTGGCTAATAGATTAAACTGTTTAAAACTATATTGTTATTTTAGGGTAACTTACCCGTTATTAGTAATATTAAAAACAAAACCACATATTTATTTATTATTTCTGTTTCAAAGTTCAATTGGTTCAAGTATGGAAATATTACTCCTATAATAGCATTATTAAGTATGTTAATAATGTTACGATCCATATTCACTATACTAATTACAAATATAGTAAGTACCTTACTACCTTCTCAATTATACCAAGTACTTAATGACTATTGACTAAAAAAATAAACGTAATAACTTACGCGTGATAGCTGGTAAGTAGGTACTTACCCAAAGTTTGAAAAATAGAATTAGTTAACTAAAATTCAATTTAATAGAATATTATTTAATTTACCTTGGGCAATGCAGTACATAAAATTCCGAGGAACTTTGAGGCCTGCTGCCAGACATGCTGCAAATGATGCTGAGAAATTGATTGCCATAATATCCCCGTCATCACTTCCTAAACAAATTAAGAATAAAAACTATTATTACAAATTTACAAAAATGTTTCAATAACTGTAGCAAAAAGTTTTTGCTAGTCAAATATTTTTAAAAACTCATAACTCACAAGGTCTTATAGCTAATAGAAAATAATAATCTAATAGTTAGTAATAATTTAATAGAAGATAGTATACCTACTCATAGATAAAATAGTAATTAATTGATTACCTTTAATATTATTATTAAAGATATAAACCAGTTACACATAATATTAAAGACATTTGGTTTGGTAGGTATTGAAAAATTACAAGGAAATCAGTGGCATAAACAATTTATAGGTAGATAATCTGGCGTAAGAAATAAAATGCATATATTATATTTAATATATTTAGTATTTTAGTTACAAAATACATAAAATACATAAGCTAAGTCAGAATTCAACTAATCATTTACCAATTATTATTTGTTATAAAATATAAAATATGAATTTTAGGAATAAGATATTTAGATACCTACCTATTATTTATCAAAAAAATACTGTAAAATATATTTTTGTTCTTGTGTATTGTACATTAAACAAGGTACTAGGTAGGCACTATATTTGTAGTAGTAATGGTTAAACAGAGCCTTCTGATATTATTTCAAAATTAAAATAATGATGTACCTGCTATGATAACCTGTTACCCATATAGGTTTCTATTATAGTTTGAAAAATATTTCTTCTATTAAGTAGATACTTTCATATGGGAAAATGTGAGATCCAGTAATAATAATTAATAATTATGTTTCAGATACTATTAAAAAACTGGTCAGATTTTAAAAAATAGACAATGGTTTGAAAGAAAGAGGTAATTCTCTAGTGTTTACCAACACCCTGCCAATGCTTCATATCTTATAGTGGTTTACTTATGTAAATATAGAGCAATCAACTATATAAACACTTTAGAACAAACTGAATTTAAATCTTATTTTCTATTTAACGAAATGTCTTTTCTTAGTTAGGTATATTATAATATTCAGTTTTATTTTTATTTTCACCTATCAATATAATATAAAAACAAGCTACTGTATGATATAAAAGCTATACACATTTTATTTGAATTCTTTAAAATCTTTAAATAGTAAATATTTTGGTAACATTTTAAAGTATAAAATATGTATTTAAAATTAATTTGAAATAGTATTAACTTAGGTTATTGGTTCACACAATGTCCAGTTAAAGTTAACCGACACCTAACCGGCTGAATTCTGCCAGTAATAAAATCTTTTATCAGTCGGTTAGCATTAACCGACACTTTACTGGACATTGTAAGAACGACCCTAAATGTACTTGATAGCCAATATGTATAAAAGCAGATGATAGATTCCATAAATGCATACCAAGTTGTATAGATCAACTATAGAAATTTGATAGAAAAATACTATTTGCCTGGTATCATTTTTAATTTACATATTGTTTGTAAACTTTTGATTCTAAGTTGTATTGTAGTGTCACTGTGATATGACACATTTAATCTAGAAAATAATATGCTTTAATACATTTTGCCATGTGAATTATTTTTTAAATTAAATTTTATTAATATTGTTTATACTTTTAATAGGTAAGTAAGTAGTTAGTACCTAATTTTTTAAATATACTTTAAGCGATGTTATAATGAAACTTACTTTTAGTACGATAGGAAAAAAAAAATAAATACATAGAATATAAGCTGAATACCTAATTATATTTTAAAGCAAAATCAATTAGGTAGGTATAGGTAAAGGTGATGTTATATTTTGTAAATGTACCTATATAATTTACACACAAATATTACCAATATTGAATATACACATCTAAGAAAAAACAAAATCACATTTAGAACAAGAAAATATATTAACAAATAATAATAAAAAAAATAAGTACTTATTACTATTTTTTTGTAACAGAAATTTTTAAATTAAATTGTCCATCTTAATATTAATTATACTTGCAAATAAAAATAAAGATAATTGAAAAATTAAGTAATAATTAAATTATAAATTGACAATACATTATAAATATTATTTTTAGGCATTAAAATCCTTTGTAGTTTTTGGACTTCTAATTCTTTTATAATTACTAATGAGGTACTTAATACATTTGAAAATAATTTTCACGTCTTATCACAGAGTTATAAAATACAATAATGCTATAAAAATTATAAAAAAAAAGTGAAGGGAGCAAATTAATACTTAAATCATTCTTACAATACTTGCCAATGCTTCTGAAATAATTACTTCAATCAAATAAAGAAAAAAAAAACAAATACATAAATTAAATAAATTACATTATGGTTTATAGTTAAACATTAGGAGTACTACATGATCTGCTCATTTTTCTACCGACCAATCGTTTAATTCGTTCTTTTCTTGTTCGATACAGTTTTGAATTTTCATATCTTCTCTGCCCAATTGTTGTTCTTGATGGTGTTTGTGTTTCAACAGAGTAACAAGGTGCAAGAAACTTAGAACTCAACTTCCATACTTCCATTTCGTCTTGTTGTTGTTTTACAGCGGCCATTCCTCTATCAAGTAAAAGATTAACCACTGTAGATGCATTCGGCCTATTTTTAGGATCCAAGTCAACCATTTTTTTAAGCATTTTCTCAAGACCAGTACTAAAAACTGGAGTTTGAGGCAATGAAAATTCACCATCCCTTAATCGGTGCCATTCTGGTCCATTTTTAGGTAAATCTTTTTTAGTTGCTGCCTCATATACAGTAAGCGCAGTTGAAAAAACATCAGCTTTCTGTAACTGAGAATAATCATCACGTAATAGTTCTTTGGGTAAATACCGACAATCTCCATCTTCAATAGTTCGAACATCTTCAACACATATTGTATGGCCAAAGTCTCCAATTTTATACACAATATCTTTGTCAACTGTTTCATCATCATCTAGATCTTCAGCAAACCACAATGCACCATCAGTATGGCATAATAAAATGTTGGCAGCTTTGATGTCTAAATGTGCAAGTTTTTTAGAATGAATATGAGCTAAACCTTTACATACATGACATAGCAATCGCCTTAAAGCACTATCACAAAACACATGGTCAGATTCATGAATCATACGCTCTAGTGTTCCATTGTTACAAAACTCTGTTTGAATATAAATATGACCTCTCTCATGCCAAGCTGTGAAATACGAGACTATGTTTGGATGTCGTCCAATTACAGAGTGTGCATAAACTTCTTTACGAATAAAGTATTCTTGGCTTTTGTAAATTGTCTTTTTTGTCTTTTTGATAGCATATGTGATTCCATCTAATAAATTTGTACACTTGTATACCTCACCAAATGCACCAGTAGCAATAAAATCATCCATTCTGAACTCTTCATTGAAACGAGAAGTCTGCAAATCATAAATACTGACATTGGTCACTTCGCCTTCATTCATAAGATCTCTGATGGAAGGATCGACCGAAGGAGACGTTTTATTGTCAGGCGGAGTGGAAAAACTGCTGTTGCTGTCATGACTTGAATGATCTTCAGAACTGGAGAAACTTATGCTCTGTTTTACAGGACACAGTCTTTTCCTATGTTTATTTTTTAATATTTCAATGCCAGTTGGTGTGAAGGGATTGACTGACAACCGAAACTTGTTAGAACGCGTAGATTCACTGCTGGTGTCGCTCAATGGTGACTGGCCCCTGAGGCGCACCTTGTGCAGGGCCCGTGGTTTAAGGAACGGTGTCGAAGAGTCAACACCAATCTCAGGTGAAAAAGAACGGCGACTGTCAGGCGGTGACGGTGCGCTGGCGATGACCAATGATGGTATCGCTCTGTCAGCGTCGAAGCTGAGTCTTCTCATTTTCTGAACGAAAAACGAATCATCGTCACACTCCATCTTGTTGACACCACCGCCCGGGTCCATTGCACCGACGCCTGCCGGCAAATATCACACGCGCCTTGCAAAAACAAAAATAAAAACCGTTTTGAAAACCAAACCGAAAGTAATAATTACTAGAATTATTGAAATTTTTAATCATTAACGCATTAAGTGAAACAAAAAAACAGTGATAAAAAACGGGGCTTTAGCCTTTAAGCGGTAAGTTGCTAGACTTCAACCGACTGTTGTCACTAATATTATTGTCGTGTTGAATGTTGATACTTGATAGCAGCTGCTGTTTGTTGCGAGGGAAAACGGCGCGCGCGCAGTGTAGCCCCGCACGGTGATAGCGCTGCAGTGTACACACTGCGTACGGAAATTTAAAAAATCAAATAAAAAATCGTATTGTTATTTGTTCCGCGGACGAGACAAATTTTGAATTTCGATACGCGCCACCTCGCAGCGATCGCCGACGTCAGACGTACAATAGACATATTATTATAATTATAATTATTTATTGTTATGTGTGCATATTATCGATATTACCGTGTAGAAATGTGTCCGGTAATCCCGTGGACGTCGGCGGTCCTCATGACCGGGACGAGTACAACTCTACAGTGAACCGAGGGTATACACAAAAATACAAAATACGAATATTTGTTTTCACGTATCAACCTTGTTGCTATTATTTTAATTATTTTGTTTTTTACAATTACTGATAAGATGACAGGTCACGCGAACTGTGCAGGAGAGATGACAAATTTAAATTGAAAATTAAAATTAAGAATGATCGCGATTACCCGGCGGCGCGTCGTCAGAGACTCGAAAAGCTCCGCGGCGGCGGCTGCCGATAATACAACACACGCTCGTGAACGGCACCGTACAGTAAACACCGGCTGCGACGACGACGGCGGCGGCGGCGGCGACTGCGGTGGCGGTGGCTACAGTACATTCGGGGGAGACGACGGTGCGTGTGCGACTGGCCGACGGCGTACGTAATAAACGTCGGAGGTGAAGAGGAGGTGGGGCGTGGTGGTAAGGGGCGACGGAAAAAAACCCGGCAAGCGCGCGCGCGCGCGCGCGCGCTCTCCTCCGCCACGGAGAACCGGAATGAGCGGTGCGCGCGGAGGCGGTGGCGGGCGGCAAAGACGGGACAGAAAAATGAAATGTAAAAAAACCAAATGAAATACCACCGGCGCGCGAGACGACGACGGCGACGAGACGATCGTACGGCGCGCGCTAGAGGGAGCGATGCCGCCGAACAACCCGGCGGCGTTGCCAAATGTACGTCCCAGACGAACCCTGTATGCGCCTGCGACGTACTATTGTGTGCGTGTGTGCGTTTGTGTATAGGAGAAGGTTGCTTAAAAAAAAAGCGTCCTACACTCACTCTTGCCGCCGCCGTCGCCGCCTGGTCCTCAGCAGCGGAGCGGAGCAGCTATCCGAATCCGACAATCAATATTTTAGCAACCCGAACTACGTCGGGAGGAATAATAAAAAAAAAAAAATAAAAATAAATGTTTATGTGTGTGTGTGTGCAATGTAAAAAAAGTGGTCCGAAATTATCATTTTTCTCTTGTTATTATTTTAATATACGCACACTACACATTTAAACGGTCCTTTTTTTAAAACAATATTTCTCGTTTGCGAATTGCGTTGTTATTCGTTTTTCAGATATTTCCATAAGACTTGTATAATTTATTGCAGATAAATAAATCGCGTATATTTCTACCTGCGCACAATACACCAAATAAGATAGACAATATAATAGCTGTTTAGTAAACGCTTGCTTTGTGCGCTTATGTTTATAATATGTGACACCTACCATATACGTCTATATTATATTCAAAGGGTTAGAATTTATTTGTTAACAAGTAATAATTATACCGTTGGCCATTAGCATAACTGATGAATGGGACGAGGGGTGGGTTGCTGAAATGCTGAATATTATAGTGAATATAATGTTCAACTTCAAAATCTTTTTAAGTACCGAAGTACCGAACCAATAATATAATATACTAATATGTTACTTATTCACTCTATCGAAATAAAATAATTTAATTGTTATTATTAAATAATATAAAAAAGGCTTACTAATATAGATAAATAATAGATTATAATATGGTTTTTGACACTAATAATGATCATAATATTTCTCAAAAAACCTAATTAAGTACTTCGATGATTCTATCTCAAAACTATAACTAAATATATAATATATTATTCATATATAATTAATACATCTATAATGAACAAAATATAATAACGAATGAAAATATTAAAAATTAAAATTACGAAATGAGATAGTTATAAAGCATTTATATTATCTATATTAAACACAATTATTCAGAATCTTGCATATTCACAAAATACCTTTATATTCAAGGTGATCCATTACCTACGTTAGAATATAAGACACTCGTGATTTAAAAAACACTGACATTTTGAAAATATTTTTTAAACATGATTTTATGACGTTACAAAATACAATTTTTCTAAATAAATTGATTTTTACTATTTTTTAACGTTACCGTTTTCAAATTTTTTTTATGACAACATATATTTTTAATTCCTTATTTCGAAGCACAGATTTTTCGTATATTTCGACCTATACAGATCATATTTCAGACTACTAATTTATTAGTTTTAAGTAATTTATAACTTATAAGTATTTATTTTCTATGATATAATGTTATTATTATTATATATATCTGTAGAATAATGTGAATAGGTTCTTTATATCAATAGGTATAAACTTAAAATTATTAATTAATACAAATATTTATAATTTTATAAGTTTCCGCGAATAATGTTTCTTAAATCTGAATAACGAAATAACTTATATTGTTATTCTTTATTTAAATATCTAAATTCATTCAAATTTGAACTAAAAATATATATTTTATATAAGATTTTTTAGATTTTTCTTTTACAATATTAATTAATTATGAGTCACTTAGTATACAATTTTCATATTTTATTGACAATAATTTAAATATCAAACTATTTTAAAAATCAAATAAAAATCGAAAATTTCTTGTCTATAAATATTTTTAAAAATTTTTAAATATTTTAAACATTTTATGTTTTATAGAATATGCTATTATAAACATTTGGTGAAAATTGCAAATTATAACCAAGGGTTTTTTTGTTAGTTACATCAAAAATACAAAATCGATATTGCCAAAAACTGGTTTTGCATAAAAATTCCTGTTTTTCCTTAATTTTTTATTTGTTTTTCTCGACGCTTTTGAAAACTACTTGGAATTTTATAATTTTGCCCCATCAAAAGTACCAACTAGATTCACTTAATTACCAAAAAAGATACTGAAGTGAAAATCGAAGCATTATTGCAACTATTTTTCGTGTACACACTACACAGGTCATAGACGCACAAAACAAAACACTCATCATCAAATACTAAAATCAAAACATTCATCGCTTCGCCGAGAATCAAAAATATTGAAATAACGGAGTTACGTTAAATAGATCACCGGGTCGATGATGTATATTAAACATTAGGCTATTTAAACTTATATATATTTATATACCTGTGGGCTGTAAATGTAATCCTGTATCATTTTTCTAACAAGAACAATCATTAATTCCTACACCTACTGGCTTTGGTCGCAAAACTCAGCGTCCTACGGAGCTCTCGGTTTGAGGCTCAACCCCGGAACCCCCGGCGACTAGGGTAGATGACGTTGTGTGACTCTAGACCTAAGCTAACATAACCGATAAGGCGATTACCCAGTGAGTGACTAGTTATAGTAAGTTAACATACGTAAATTGACAACTTTAATTTACCGTAACTTTTCAGCAGTCTACCATATTAGGTACATACGATAGAGGTCTGGACAACCCTATAATTAATTATACATTTTAATCATCATATTATTCATATATATTGAGCGAACAAAAAACCAATAGAGTCAGTGTAAAAGATTATTTATTATTATAATAAATTTAATTAAAAAGTTATCTGACTGCAGGGTTTTAATTGAGAACCCGCCAGTGATCGAGAAAAATAAATATTGTACCCATAATGAAATTATTTATTTATACATTTTTAGTGACAAATAAATTTATTAGATAATAATACAAATGATGACAATAATATTCACTATTAAATACTTCATACCAATTTAGCCATAAAAACTTATTTCTCCACTCATGAATGTTTTATTCTTTGACTAGGTATATATTATACTTATATACTCCTTAACAATTAAGTACCGTAGTTCTGTCAATTGCGTAATCATAAGTAAGGGGGGGGGGATAAATATGGAAATCAAATCCACTGTTGGTATTTTTTTTTATTGTGTATAGAATTTTGAAACAAAATGTAAATATTTTGATACAATTTGAAGTTTGAACTATAATTTTAATCAGATGATTAGAATACAATTATAACTTAAAGTTATTGTACCTATACACCTATGTATTCTAGCTAGTATATTATAACATTACTTATTACTTATTATTAATAAATTACAAACAATAAATCAAAAAGTCAATACAATAATAATATTATAAATTAAATAATACTTAATAGGTACGTTTAAAATGTTTGATGATAGTTTTTTTAAAATTATAAACACTAATATAATATTATATTAATTAAAAAATAAGCCTATACTTAAATTGTAGGTTTTCACCGAAGAAAATAATTTGTACCTAGGTACTTAATGTTTGTATTTAAAAATTAGATCTAATCATTAAAATAATAACACGGTGTTACATAAAACCTATTCAAATTCACTAAACATAATAACATTAATTATTAACTTTATAATAATATGTTATACGCATATATTATAATATACATAATATAACTTATAAAATCATACGAATACGATTATAAAATTATCTGTCCCCCTGATATCTGAGGTGGCAACATTTTTGTGGGAGCAGATGTTTCTCAAATTATGAAATATACATAATATATTATTATAATAGGTTCAAATAGCGTTTGAAATTTGAGTGGTAGGGGGGGGGGGAGACTCCGTGTACAATAATAATACTAAATAAGATTAAAAATAATTTAGGAAATGTTTGGGGGAGCTATCAATATTTTGGGAGGTGGCTTAATCCCTAAAGTCCCTCCCCCCAATTTGCGCCTATGATCATTATAAATAAACGGTATACATGTTTTTTTTTATATTATTTACCTATAGGTAATACAATGTTTTACGCCATGTTTTAAGCTATTTTATTTAGTTTATAGTAAACATATGTTTTATTATATTTTTACCCAAATAATATTTACCTAATACCTATAATATACCGGTATTTTCCATATAACTTGGAAAACAAATTGTATTCGACTAATTCCAAAGTCTGCCTCCGATTTATCAAATATTTCAAACTACCGACCAATCTTCTTGCTTTCTCTTATACCTAATGTATTTGAATCAATAGTTGCTAATAAAGTTTTACCTATTTTAAATAATGTAATTGTAGATGATCAACATGGTTTCCGACGAAATAAAAAACTTAACTTTACTACCTAACTTACTATTAACTTTTAACTTTTTGTATCTGACGCTATCTCTCATGGATCTAATGTTGATGTCATATATTACACCGACTTCGCTAAGACTTTCGATAAAATAAATCACCAGATTTTATTTATAAAATTAAAACAAATTGGTATCTGTGGATCTTTTTTATTCTGGTTTACTTATTTTATTATAGATCGACAGAAAATAGTAGCATACAAAGAGTTTTGGTCTATTCCAACACATTCTACTTCGGGAGTTCTTCAAGGATCTCATTTAGCACCAATTTTATTTCTTATTTTCATAAATGAATTTTTTTTCCAAAACAGCACTAAAATAATGTTTGCTGATGACATAATAATTTTACGTATAGTCAAGGTTGACGCTGATCTACTTCAATCAGAATTAGATACCTACCTATACTCTCTACGCCTGGCGCATAAACAATAATTTCACTTCAAATATTAGCAAATGCCAAATAATGACTTTTTTAAGAGGTTGGAGTTCTCTCAACTTTTGATTAAAACCTAAATGGTTTAAACTGAGTATTTAATATTTTAACTAGGTTTATTAACTATATTATACCAACATGGCAACATGTGTAATAACTAATAAGTATATAATTTCGTAAAATAATCATTCTTAGATTCTGTGTACCTACCATATATATTTAGGCAAACATAACATTAACATAATTTATGAATGAAATAATAATTTCTATTTTCAACTTATATATTATTATTGATTTAAGTAGGTAGGTAGGTACCTAATATTTTTTTTTCATCCTTTAGAAGTATTCCTTGAAAGGATTTTCGAAAAATATAACAGAATTATAGTTATACTTGGATTTTATACGACGATCGTAATAATGACGATTGTTGTTTGTTAAAAAATAAAGTAATTAAAAATGTGTTACAATTTATTAGTTATATTATGAAGCATTTCAGTTATCTTCTTAAATTTTTTTACTCAAATAATAAATAGGTTTAGATTATGTTTAAGGTTTGAAATAACAATACAAACTAGTAAACTACCTATCTACAATATACCTTTACCTCATACCTGTACCTATTGATACAACGACTATATGTATTATTACTTAAATATATTATTAAGTAATTTTAGATGGATTAATTTTTTTTTTTTTTAATAATTGTTAATTATATTAGACTCATACACACAGACGACAAACCTTGATTAAAATAAATAATGATATCAAATTATTTATAACTATGTTTTAAAAAAAATTCTTTCTTAATGGGATATTATAATTAATATAAAATTAAGATTATTTTTCAAACCGTATGACAATTGACAGATTAAATTAGTTTAATTATATGTATAAGATGTTATGTAATGACTAATGAATAATGATCAATGTGACTTACCATATTATCCTTGACATACTGCAAAACGTTTCGCTACTGTACCTATACACTATACACTTTGAAATAAAATTTAAACACTTGTAATTTTAACAAAAAATAAATACGAATAGATACATTTTGTAAAAATCGGAGAGTATACCCACTGCAGCAGCGCGCAACGATTAAAATAAAACGTAGGTACCTACACGTAGGCACCGTAGACAGACAAAACAAACAAATTCAGATTTGGACTCGCAGAATATATTATAATATAATACGTATGATTATCGATTGCGAAAAGGCACTATCGGAATGGAACGAATAAACAGAAAAAAAAAATTGTCAGCGGTCGGACGTTAACTCATTCGCTGAATACACGCCATTCATTTTTATAAATGTACCTATACTTATATTTGAATATACGCTTATGTGCAGGCCACGCATATATCGCCTTATCATGCATAATATAATATAGTACGGTACGTATTGTGTGTTATGTTATTATAATATTATTTTTATAAACTATACGACGGCGTGTGCGTTATAGGCACACTACTACGGATGACAGACGCTCGGAAGTGGTCCATCGGGCGGTTTAGCTGTGCGGATCGAACGAAAACGAAACCGGCAATAATCGCAATCCCAGACTCAGACGAAAAAATATATATGTATAATATGTATGCACGCATAATATAATATATTATATCGTCGTGTTGTATAAAACAACGAATGTGCCTCCCCTGCAGAAGGTCCCAGAGCGGACGATTCCGACTAACCGGTTATATTGTTGTGCGCCACACACAAATGGCGCGATTCGAATACTATACCTAATAATATATTATAATAGTCGTCGGTACACATAATATTGCATATATTTTGTATGTATAACGAACATATTGTATATATTATATTATTCGAGTATGCGACGACGCAGCGACATCCACATTGAATCGTCGTATAATATGCAGATTATACCTATACGTTAATAATAATAAACTTACATCGTGAAGATTTTTTGTTATAAACGTTACTCTTTCGTACAGGTAGGTGCTTCTTTAAGAGTATATAAGTTTTTTTGTGGAGCACATTTTTAAATGATTACGATCACCGCGGGTCTACAAATAAAAAGGAGGCGAACAATTTGCGGTCTGAGAATCAACGACAAATTACAAAATTATCATTATAATCGTTATAACACATTTATATACGTGTAATAAATATAATATAGTATACCTATAACTTACCATGTTCGATCACAATCTCGGATGCAAATGTGTAATATGTATCTTTTATACGAATTACGGTGAGTATTTTAAATACTTTACGATGAAGGTTTTATCGATTTCGCATTTTATTGTGCATGAAAACATTGATTACCTATTGGATATTTATATATCATGAGTTGAACGATTTTGTTTATATTTTACAAAACTGTTAATCATTAACTGTTTTATCTATAGACCATTGAAAAACTTACATACAACGATACTTATTCTAAATACTCTCGTCTCTCGGTTGCTGAAATTTTGTCTGCTATCCAGAAGTTTGTAGAAAATTGGTTCCCAGGAAAACGTCCGCTATTTGCAAGTGTTCAAGTGTCTGCTATTTAAAGGTGTCCGCTAGGAGAGATTACACCGTATCTATATGAAGTATCACATCATATGAATACGTAGATACAATATATTAGTGCAAATAATATACATAAAGTATAAAGATAATTTTTAAAATCATATTAAATTTTCAAATCTATCGGATACATAATAAATATACCTATCTAAACTTTTAATTCATAAATACACATTTTACTATTTTAGTATTTAGTGTATCATAAAAAGTTAATATACTAATAAAAAGTTGTATATATTTTATTTGAGAAAGCATGTTTACCATAAAATAACATAAATGTAATTTTATTAAACTATTACATTCTTCGTAGAGATTAAATTAATTTAAACAAATTACTTATAGGATATAATATTATTCATCGCATTGCATATATTTTTAAGTGTAATCTGTTTAATATGATACTCTTGTATGACAAGTTTTTAATTATTACATTTAGGCTCTTAAATCTATATAATACTGTAAATAGTTTTGTAAATATTTATTTGTGTTTTAAAATGTAATAATAATTTGTATGGGATAAGTCACACTAAGAGTCAATGCATATTTCAAACGCTTAAATTAATTAGGTATGATTTATGCTTAAGCCTAATAATATATCCTATTTAAATCTTAAATAGTCCTAATATTTAGTAAATAGTTGATAATTTTCATACAAATAAATAAGAACATAAACTTACAGGTTATTAAATCATAAAATGTAAATTAGATATTAATTAATAAAAAGTAATTTTATACTAATCCTGCTTAGAAAATAAAAATAATCATCAGCTTCAACAATAATTGGCTTACTTTGCCAAGTATTAAACATGAACAAATAAGTAAATATTTAGGAATGACTGTAATGAGGTATGGCCCACAAGCCACTCCCATGAGGTATCTACCTATTATTTATAGCCTATAATAGGTCACGTTAGTTTTTAGTAAGGCATAGGTATTAACCTAAGGTATAAATACTTAAGACTTGTTTGAAATATGTCAATAAGTAATGTCAATATGTAAATGCGTATAGTGAATTAGGGTTTAACATTAAAAAAGTGAATAATACATGAAATTGTCTTAAACTAATATTATAAAAAAATCTAAAAATGATTTAAATTTTAAGATGAATGCAATCAAATCAATGCGTAATCATATAGGTACCTAATAAGCAATAGCTAAGTGTATTAAAATGGAGTATCTACATAATATCGACCATATTAATCGTAAATATCATAAATTATAATTTTTATTTTTGAGACGAGTTATTTTTACAATATACTCTTTGATTTTTCCTGTCACGAATATTTTATTATTATTATTGGTTATGGAATAACTTTTTGTCTGTAATACTTAATTCACCAATATCTAACTACCTATATATAATCTGATAATAATTTGCAGTAGGTACCATCTTAAATAAAAAATGATAATTATTTTAAAATAAAAATATAAAGACTTGTTTTAAATAAAAAAAAGTACTAACTACTTATCATATTTCGGAATGCAAATGCTTTCAATGAATTCATACAGAATAAAATAGTAAATACTATATAATTATTCATATTAAATACAAATAAAACTACTTATACATTTTATAAGTTATTTTATTAATAATTTTGAATTTTTGAATTATTGAAAATATAATTTGTATAAACGTATTCAGAACATGCATTAATTGTGTTACGTGGGCTGTGGAGTGCTGGAGTTATATGCCTTAGTATCAATATCGAACAACCATTTAAAAGTAAAAACGATTGTTTTACTTTTAGACTTAAATTAAGTACTATGCAGCCATACTGGTTTTATAACTCCTAACATGCCCCGCGATCAAATTATGTAAAAAATATAACCAGAAAATCTGAATTCAACGATATATGTTAATTGTTAAAAGTGCATCCAAAACATAAAAATTAACTTTCATTTAATATTTAATTTTCATTAAAACATTTTAATGTACACTATTTTTAAATTATTGTTGTGCAAAAAATAACACTAATAATGACGATTTACGCATTACGTTATTCAGTTTTATAGTGTTTTCAATATTATTTACTATACAATTAATGTATTTGAGAATGTAAAACATTTTTGAGAAGCCCTAGTTTACGACCTTGAGCAGGTATTAGACAGACATAAAAGAGAGAGAAAGAGAGAAAAATAAGCCAGACGACTGGTCCAGCAGTAAAGTATAATAGGTAATATTATTCTGTCCGCACGATTATTAGTCTCCATAAGTTATAAATATATAACAACATAAGCATAACTCACATGAGTATAATATAATAATTCCTAATACCAATACATATAATAGTAGCCAGTAGGTACCTACCTATACAGTATACATAATAAACATGGTACTAGTAGCCGGTAAGTTGCTAAAAAGTCATCAATTTAGTATTAACAATACTGCAGTCATTCAAACAATATGTATATCTGTATTTATAATATTATAAGCATTATTATAGTTTGACAGTTTTTTTTTCATCTAAAAATATTATTTCAAGATGATACACATAATCAATTTAACTTTTTACATAATACATAAACGATTTAAGGTTTCATAGTTTAAAAAAATATTATCGTTACTAAAATTAAGAATTGTCTAGACTCTAGTGAGATAAACTCCATACATAGGTTACGAGTTCACGACTTAGTCAAACAATGTCTTACAAAGAGTTACAATAACAATCCAAGCTATAGTACCTACTCTGCATAATGGACTATAGAAAATAGACATAAATCGGTTTATGAATAAAATATGATGTAGATATTTACTTGAAACTATTTTAGAAGCAAGATATCTAGTCAGCTATATTTTTATTTAAATTTCGCATAAACGAGATTAATCGATAATCGAGGTATTGCCGAAGATATTTTGTCGATGTTCTGTAAAACAACGTAACTCTTTATTTTTGGCAACATTTACATTTTTGAAAATATTTCTGTTACATAATATTAAGTCGTTATAAGACATTATATTTGGATAACAATTATTATGTCAAAAATAACTTTGTTGATGGAGAATGTAGATTAACCCCCCCCCCCCTTACCAACATAATTCACCGTATTTTATACTATTTTGTTACTGAGCGTATTAACCTCTCTTACTAATTAAATGTTATATTTCTATCAAAAACTTGTATTAGATTCTGAGTGGAACGATGAATGTATTGATTTTATACAATAATGTGTGTGTTTTTTTTTTATTAAGTCTGTAATCACTGTTTGTGGCAGTAAAACTGCTTCGATTTTCTTCAACAGTATCTTGTTGGATGGGAAAGTGAATTTAGTTGGTGTGTTGGGGAGGTCAAAATTTAAAATTTCCAATAATTTTTACCAGCACCAGAAAACAATATAAACATTAAGGAAAAACGGGAATTTTTACGCAAAATCGGTTTTCCACAAAATCGATTTTGGATTTGGCGTAACTCTACAACAAATGAACTTATAAACATAACATTTTCACTGGTCGTTTATATTAGCATTTTCTATACACTATAAAATTTTTAAAATATTTTGATTTGTTTTAAACTAATTAGGAACATTTTCAGTTTCCAATTGTATTAGTCTTTTTTTCTAAGGATGTTAATAAAACTTTATTTGTTGGGTAAAAAAGTTTGAAAATTTAATACAAGGCTCCTATTATATTGTTACAATGACATTAGAAAAATATAAATATAAATCTGTAGTCACAGATTTTATTTATAAGCACTTAAAGTTCAAATCTTGACAAAATAGGGAAAAATCACAAAAATTAGTAAATTATTTTGAGTTGAGAATTCATAAAAAATTTTCTTTTTAAATCAATGATTTGAAAATGTAATTCAAGATCCCTCGTAAGTTTGTCTACCTTTATCAAGAAAAAAATGTCTACAAGCAAATTAAATTAAACTTTTATGAGCGTTCGAAGCTCATATTTTTACAAGATTGGATTCACTGGATTTCTCATGAAGTAGTTTTGTTATTTTATTGTTATTCAAAAACGAAAAACTATAGATACATGAACATTTTACTGAATGTATATATTTTCATTTTCTATACACTATAAAATGTTGAAAATAATTTGGCTCTTTTTGAGCTGAATTTAATTCAAGGCTCCTGATATATTTTTACTATAGCAGTTGAAAAATATTAAAAATACATAGGCAAAATTTTTTTTATAAACATTTAAGTTCAAATTTTCAAATTTTATGATTATTTTGTAATTAAAAATGTATAGAATGTTCAATTTTTATAACAGGATTGAAAATTTAAACAAGGTTCTACGTTAATAGGTTATATATATAATTTACTTAATTCACAATAATATCATCAAATATACTTAGTAATATCATAGGCTGACCGTTTTTCTTATACAATGATATATCATTGAATTCAAATTTAACACCATCCATTACAGTGACCAACTTGTAACCTACTGTACAGCAGAGCGACATCCACTTACCCACTTTTTTGGTTATTTGGTTATAATTTATAAATTATGACATTATTTTAGGATCCTAATTTAAAAACCTTTTTAAATTCAAAAATTTATTTTAATACCTAATTGTTTAAATTGAGTATACCTATGATTTTGCCCTGAATTAGACGAAACGAGATGAATAAATATATCTATAGCTTTAACCTTTAGGTAGTCTATATATCTGTACAGTGACATACTAAACGTGGGGATACCCCCCCGAAATTTCTAGTAAGAATTAATTTCTTATGAGATGTATTTTTATGGTCGATAATAACGGAAAACTATAATATATTAACCCTCCACATTAAAAAAAAAATCAAGTTTAAGTATGCTACTGGGTCTGTATAATATGTATGCTATAAATGCCATGTTTTTTTAGATATTCAAAAGGCTTTTTCAATTTTAAGTAACTTGTTTACGTAGTTTATGTGTATGAATGTATGGTTTATGTAAGGTATACACACATACAGTAAATTTTACTTCTGTTTTTCTACCAACTAGAAAAACAAAATATATTCTTGACATTGTTTATTCTAGCAAATATATTAGCATTTGTTAAGATTACATTATAACGTACCTACTATTGTTTGTCTTACTTTCTTCAAACAACGTCAAATTTACAGAATCTTAAATAAATTGTAATATCGGGATGATAACATTTCGATCAGACTTTAAAACTGGTTGATTCTTTTATCGTAATTCTTTATTTAACATTATTTATTAATAATATACAGTTAGGCAGTAAGTTTTTAAATATAATGACCTATAATATTCTATATCATAGATTATATGATGATGTTGGAACTTATAAGCATTTACTATTTTGCTTAATTTATTATTTAAAAACATTTATATTTGGCATTCATATACTTATTCATATCGTCTATATAAGTGCGAATGGTGCCATTGGCGCAACTAGGGGGGGGGGGTGCTTTGGGTCCTTAGCACCCCCTAAATCAAAATTAGTACCCCCTAATAAATCGTTGGTTGTTAGGTCCCATTGAGTCACAAAAAAAAATGAAGCTTAAGCACCCCTAGTTCAAATGTCTAGTTGCACCAATGAATCGTTCACTAGTAGGTTGTAGGTAGGTAGCTACTAGCTAGATACTAGGTAGTAGGTACTTACCTAACAGAGTTTATATTATATTATACAGTCATTAGTATTTAGGGCATTAGTCTATAATATTAGGTAAATGTGTAAAATGATTGTTTGTATATAATTATTGTACATCATACATCGTAAGAGCAATAAAAAATTAAAACTTATTATTTTTGTTATGTTATAAATTAATTCACGCTAGCGAATAAAAATAATATTAATATTCGGATAACAAAAACATATCTATCTTCCATTCAAACATTGTAATACGTAATAATATATTAAATTTATATTTTACATAAAAAAATGGATATACATTTTAATATTTTGTTATATATCTCTCTGTACATTTTTCATCATCTTTGATACTAGGTACCAATTTTATTTATCACATAAATCATTAAAAACTATATAAATTCCATGTTAATATTTCCTTTCTAATTATATGATATTTTAATTATGTAATTATAATCAATTATTTGTACAATTAAATCCTTGATAAAATAATTATATTTTTCTTTTAAGATTCCTTATTCTCTTTTTATAATTAAAAAATTACCTACGATATAGAGTCAAATTAGATTAGTTTATATTATATTTAAAATTATTGAAGTATTGGTTGTTAACCATTGAAAATTGAATTATTGAATTATTATATTTGCGAGTCAGTTTTGCATTGCTGCATTATTTAGACTTTAGATTTTAGAACATGCATGTAAAATTTTGTGTTCCAAAACGAACAAGCTCTGCAGGTTTACAATTACATAATATGAGGTTCTCTTTTATCACCATTATAGTATGACATTTTTATTTCATACATTATATTAATTTATATTGATAATACTTTTTTATACATAATATAACGTTAAATTTAGTATTTATAAAGGTTTTATTTATATAGGTTTTTGCTTTAAATTAAACACAGACATATATCAATAACTTATTGTTAATAGTTCACCTATCTGATATTAATTAAATTACTATACATATATGACTACCTACCTATATACTTAAAACATATTTATAAATTATAAACATTAAGTCATATTTATTATAATTTTATGAATTCAATACAATTGACTGATGTACCTAAATTCAATTAGGTCACAACATCGTATGACATCGAAAGTACACTCGCTCACTATAATAACTCGAAATTAATCGATTAAGATGTACCTACCACACCTATACCTTTATATAATATTAATTATGTTATAGCCTTATAAGCTATAAGCACACATTAGGTATATAATTGTATCTACTAAATCTGTTTGCATTTTAATGAAACATGAATGTAAAGATTTAACCTTTTTTGAACCTTTTTTTGAGGGACACAACTCACCTACTGATAATAATTTCGGACGCAAGTAGTATGCTTTGTTAATATGTCTACATAGACATATAGTTGCGATCCAGGTAGGGCCGTGGGGATACGGAAGTCGCTCTGCCGTCAGATGTAAAGTAGGTAGGTCGTAGGTGTCGAGTGTACCTTGTCATTGAGTAGGTCAATCTAATAGATTTGTTAAATTTGAATTCAATAATAAATCATTAGATACGAAAAACGATTCTCAGCGGAAACGGTGTGCCAGACACTATTTCTAAGGTTATATTACTTAATTTTTTTATATTACCGTTAATAATTTATCTTTCTATTAGAAATATACGGGTATGTTAAACTAGTTTCTGCAGAAAACGTCGAATATAGTAGGTATATAATATAATAATCATTATTTTTTCATATAATTTACATTATAATATACTTATAGGTCTAGAGAGATGCACCTTAACACAATGTGCAGAAGATTACAAATTACAATTTATTATTTTAAATATTTGAAAAATGTAATTTTAAATCCTAATATAGTAATAACTAATATTTTTTGAATTACTACAAAATAACTAAAATTATTAAAGGAAAGTTCAATATTTTTCGTTTTTCCAATTTAATTACATTTTTACCTTCAAACGTCTATAAAACAATTGTGCACATATATAATATACTAGCTGATCCCGTACACTTCATTGTCCGTTAAATGTACCTACTCTATATGACTCAAACTTTGTTCAATTCGTTATTTAATATTCGGTGTATTGTGTTCAAAATTTATCTTAACTTTTCCGTTGCCCGGAATAAAAATTCTGATTCACAGCAGTGTATTATCAGGTAACAATCTATCTGCGGTGGATCGTAGACCCCGTGCTGACTGTACGTAAGTGTATGATTTAATTCTAAAGTATCAAAGTTATACCAAGTTTGTCGTATTCCACCTATGGTGGATTAATAAAATTAATTAATACAAAATCCTATCCTAACCTAACCGTACTGATATCAAATAAATAAAAAAAAACCAAATCTAACCATTTTTAAATTAGCCCGTCTTCTTCCCAGAGGTCTAATATACACACAAACATTCATTTATCTATATATATTTATATTGACAAAAAATAATAATAAAAAATCAACCAACATGCCTGATTAACCAATAGCAACCTGCAATATATAATACACTGTTGCCCCACTGCTTTTTTTTTTTGCATCCAGATTTTCTACTTTTCCTAATTTTCTTTCTTAAAAACCTTCTCCTGGCAATTACGAACATTTAAAAAAAGAATTGAGCCAAATCGGACCAGCCGTTCTTGATTGATGAGGTAACGAAATTTTTCAAGCTCCATTTATATATTATATATAATATATTATTTGTATATATATTTAATATTTATATATTCTCATAATTAGGTATATTATATAGTTAAATCTTGATATTGTTATAACTTACTAAACTTTTTTACAATTCTAAATTCTTATATAGGAAAAGCGAAGAATTTTTTATTCAATTTTCAAACCTCAGGAATTTAATTTTCTTAAATAAAATATATTATGATTTTTTTAACTAAAAAAATTATTATAATTTACATTCAGTGTAACTTCTTTATAACGAACTTCACCAATTACAACATTTTCTGTTTAACGAAATATTTTTTAGAAACAAACCAAATTAGAACCATATTAATTCAATTCTATTTAACGAAATTCTTTATAATACGAATTTGTTTTATGGTCCATGAGACTTTGTAATATTGAAGTTTTACTGTATTTGTGATTTTGACGTATTTCGAACAAATATGAACTTTAAATATTTATAAAAAAATGTAGTCTGTGTATTTTCAATATTTCGAGTTGCTGTAAAAACAACTATAGTTAGTTATAAAGGGACGCGTTGCATTAAATATTAGACTTTCCTAATTACAACAAATGAAAAACATTTTTTTGACAAATATTGTTGAAAATGGGTTTTGCGCAAATATTCCAGTTTTCTCACCGTTATTTGTTGGTCTTCCCGAATATTTAAAATTACCTACTTTTGAACCTTTAAAATACCAACTTAAGATTCAATTTGTTATAAGAAACCACCCCCAAAGTTGAAGATAAAAGTTTATGATATAGACACACATAAAAAAATTGGATTCACGTCCTTGTAAAACCACTGCTAATAAATAATAATACAACGATCGTATTAGGAAATTATCATAGGAAATTATGATTTAGTCCATAGTAAGATGTGCCATGGGAGCAGGTAAGGGGAAAAATAAATTATAAATATATTATAATATATATATACGATACTGTAGCGGACTACGTCGGTGTATAGTTTTCTTTTCGGGAAAATCCTATATGGTATATACGCTATATAGGTTATCTTGGTTTGAGTGTACCTCTGTATAGTTCATGGACAAATCGGCGTCAATGTACTTAGCTTTATGAAGTAATTCGACCTATAGATGGGCAACCGCAAGTCGCGGATTAGATTTAGCATTTGGTATATACTTTTTAGCGTGGATTAAACTATACTTACTCTTTAAATTTTTCTGACATCTCTAAAATTAATCTCTGAGATTTTCGTCAAATTTAATTGAGTAGTTTTTATATATATAAACTACACACATGGTTTTAAGATACAGTTTCTTTATTCGATGCTATATAGGCGCGACAATTTGATGCATGCTTGTACTGAGTTGTATCTGATCTGCCCGAGTTACCAATGTCAACCATTTACCTATTCACAAAAAAAAATAATATTAATTTCTACTATTATACTATTAGGTATAATCCACAACTAAAGGCAACCATTTATAAACAAAAAAAAGTTTCGATTTCCGCCGAGAATATCAAGATCCCTGTTTGGCAACCTCTTTCATATGCGTATCAGGTACCTATATCAGAAAATCCTTTCTTATCGCACATCTAGAGCATTAGAGGAACCACTATATTACAAATTTTAGGTTTGTACGTTTGGAGTTTTTTATATGTAGCGAAGAGTGAGTAAGTGAGTGAGAGGTATTTGGATTTTATAATTTATATTCGATATTATGATAGAGGTTGCCTGGTTGGATTTTGAGCTTCCTAAGATTTACAAATGTAGGTATCTATATAGGTACTAGATAAGAAAGTCACGTGATGAATATGCTATTAAAAGATGGTTTTTAATTATTTGTAAGATTATTAAAAAGTATTTGAAGATTCTTAGCCAATGAAGCTAATCAAGTTGTGTATGTACTCAGACCCAAAAAAAGTTATACAAAACAAATTATATCTTGATATTAATATAATATACCTACTGATAAAAGTTATTTTAAAAGATTTAATTGAGATTTATAAAATTTTATTCGACAGAACCAAATCAAAAATCAACTTGCCCCATTGAAATGCCATCTTGCTCCAATCATGGGGCAAGTTGATGAAATTGACAAACTTACATACTTACATTATTTTTAATATTAAGAAACCAAAAAATTACCATTTACTCTTAGTAAGCTATGAATTACATGTAAAAAAATTTAAGATAATCTAACCATTGCTTGTAGCAGGATAATTAACCAAACCTTAAGGTAGTCAACTTTCCCGCTCTCCCTTATATTGTTCGGCAATACTATTTGTATACAGTATTACAGTGGCGTACATAGAATATATTGTGGGAGGGTGGTCGGAGGTGGTATTAAAAAACATATTATACATATATAAGGTGAAACCTCTCCTAAAGGACACCACTAAATAGCAGATGTTTTCTTGAGAACCTACTACACACTTCCTACTGAACCCTCTGAAAAGCGGACACCTCCGAATAGTGAATACAATTTCAGCGAACGAGAGTGTCCGTTATTTAGAGGTTTCACTTCACTGTAAATATAAATTCGAGATATTATTGATACCAGGTATACCCAAGATATTGCATACCTAATCAATTATTTATTTATATTTTATATTTAATTTCCAGAATTTCGTTTTCTTTGTATCAGGGAAAGAATGTCATGCTCTGTTGGAAAACCTGATCGAGTGGAACGGGAACGTCACAAGCCACAGCAACCTTCAACTTCATAGGCTGGTAAAAACGAAGGCTATTATAGAGTGACACTTAATCACAAAACTATTTAAATTTAAAATATTGAAAATGTAATCTAAATTTTGCTTCTATTTGCTATCAGCATAATTGGTATTAGAACATTTTTTTAAATATAAAAATACTCAAAAACAATTGTGTTTTCATACTCCGTATTGTTATGTTAATTTATACGTATTTTATACCACGTTTAACTATCAAAGATGTCTATTGTATATAATATTGTATTATATTTTAAATATTTGTGTGATTAATTTATAATTAATTATGTTTGAACACTGTAGTAGGTACTACTTATTAATATTATTCGGAGCTTCACCTATTAATGGAAATGTAATATTTTAAAGTTTATATTATTTATCGGTAATAAAAATAACTATATGGTCAGGCATTAAAAACAACAACTGTTGACAAAAGTTCCAACACGTTTTGCTGGTGCATTTTATTTTACCAATAGTCAAAGCGTTTTCTTAATCAAAGTATATATATTGTATATAGACAGACCAACGTGTATGATGTAAAGCCGTATAGAGGGGCGAGAGATCGGTAATTACGAAGGTGCGAAATCGTATTGGTTAAATAATGAAATGCTGCATTTTTATTTAAATTATATTAGAATAAATATTTGTTATTAGATTTTGATAGTAAATATTTTCATAACTTACTTTATTTACTATATAATATATTAACCTTTAACTTATAAACAGTGTCGACCTGGTACTTAAAGGGCCCCGGATGCATTAATTCTGGAGGGGCCCCTAAAAATATTACTTCAAAAAATGATAAAAAAGTGCTTATAATAGTAGTGCAAAATATTATATTTTTTTAAAACTACTTTATTTAAAATACACATTTAAATTAACTACATAGTTATAGTAATTATTTAGAATTCTAAAAGATTATATAAATAATATAAATAATATCTTATAATATTATACAACTAAATATTTTTTAATACTATTCAAATTGTGTAATTGATTTGCTTTATATCAGAAATTTTTGATAAAATGATAATAGTATTATAAATTATAATGGTTTAATATATAACAATATTCAATATCCAATATTCATAGTACTATCGGAGCCCCTCGACACAAATACAGCCGGGGCCTCAGACGCGTTCCCGGCCTCGCGTTCCCGACCTTGCCTTTTTATTCAAAAAAATGATATATCTTTCAATCTGTCAACAATTCGTAGTGTCAAGTTGTTATTGATTTCGTTCGTGTTTAATAATATAAATCAATATAAATGCATTTTAATTTATAAAATAATAATTGTATTTTAATTGTATACCATGTCCTTGTATTTAAAAAGAATGCACAAATTATTATAATTCTTAAAGAGTTTGTGAAAAATAGTGAGATCTACAGTTGTGGAACACTTGAAACTTTGTAATTGTCTTCATAAAAAAAATTAAAACAAAATATATGGTTACATATTATATGATATAATTAATTCATTAAACCACAATTTTCAATATTATATAAAAATTGAAATTAGGTACCTAAAAATAATTGTTATTTTAGTATATATAATAACCTAACCTTGATTATTCCTATAAGAGAGGAAAAATCTTATTTACTTGACCTTATTATACACTGACTGACTCACGAGATAAAATAGACTATTGAAGATGATATAAATTATAATTTTAATATTAATTTTAAATGGACAATCTTATTTAAAATTGTTTGTTTTTGTTTTATTGTCATTAATTATAAATTGTTGAGGACAAACTAAATAGTAAATTGTTATCATTTCGTTTTTAATTTCTATACAATTGAATAGCATAGGTAATAATTAATAATAAGTAATAACAATGTAATAAATTACCCAATGGGCAATGGTCAAGGGTTTAGTAAAAAAATCTGTCTGTATGTATTTAAATTGACAAATGTGGCACGGTACTCGATATTTTCCAATTCGAAGAAAATGTACGAATCGTAAATATGTACTAATAAAGTAATAAGTAACCATTAACTAGATAATATATAACTGGTGGGAATTAGGTATATTTTATTTGTTTCTATGGTAATAAACGAACCGTTACGCAAAATCGGTTAGAAAATAAAAATATTTTACCCAGCCCAAAAACATATTGATGTTAAAAACAAACAGTAAAAAATGCATTGTACTTTTTTTTGTTTTGGCTGTTTAGGCCCATTGCTGCAATACACACTTCCTTCCATCTCTCTGTGTCCATTGCTACTGCCTCCCTATAGTTTTTAACTACTAGCATTGTTATATTCTTTGGGACTTTATCGAACTATCGTTGTTTAGGTCTGCCTAAGTGCCTCTTTCCTCGTGACTTCCAATTTAGGACTTCCTTTGCAATCGTGTTAGACTTTGGTATGTGACCTAGCCTAGCCCAAGTAGCCAGATTAGTATTTTGGCTCTGATTACTTCAATTCTATTTGATTCTCCAAAGGCATTGTATATTTCTTCGTTTGACCTTATTTCATATCTTTGTGTTAAATTATTTAATTTTGATCCACATATCCTCCTTAGAAATTTTTTTTCTACTAAAGCCACTTTTTTTTCGTTCTCAAGCGTTATTGGCCATGTATACGTTATGATAGGTCTTGCTATTACTTTGTATAGTCTCATTAATGACGAGATATATAGCATTATAGATTAATAGACTATAGTTATTATACTTTATAAATTGTAAAAGTGGAAATTATCTGTTTTCATCTTATACCTATTCAACATTTTAGACGTGTTTATTAAGTTTATTAAAAAAATAAATATAAATATGGTTAAAATATTAAAACTATTTCCAAAACAAAATATAGTACTTGCGTAAAAATAAAATCACACTAAAATGATTATGATTTATAAATCATAATAGATATTATATTTGTAATCATTCTATAATTATGAAAATATTTAACATTTTAATCATCATAATTCATAATATAATCATCAATTAGTTAACTATTATAAAACTAAAAAAGTACTTTGGGATTTAAGCTCATGTTTCCACATAACATAAATTAATATTTTTTATACAATTCATTATCGTACATTTAATAATTTTCTTTAATATATTGTACTTGTGGCTACGTGTTATTACAATTAAATTTAATTCATAAGTATTAAGTATATATTGTACATTACTATTTAATGTTATTGTGTAACCCAAATTAGAATTAATTAAATACTAAACTATTTGACATATATTAACCAGTTATGGCAGCACTTATCATCATAAAATTATATTTAAATTATTATGTAAATATGGTTTTTGTTATAAAAGGTATAAAATAATTACCAATTATTAACTAATATACAATTGTTTAAATTACAGACATATTTTTTAATATAACAATGCATTGTATAATATTCTGTAGCATTGCTAACTTCAAGTTTATGTTTTACAAGGAGAAAATAATAAAAATATTAACTTTTTATTCTTTAGTATCACTTAAATTTATTTTATTATTTTATATAAAGAAAAATATATTAAACTTAACTATAACGCCGTGAAAAGTAAATTCAGCAATTTAAATTCGTATATGCACTATTGTTGTATCATCAACTCAAAACGTCTTCGTTTTACAAAAAATACCACAGATTTTAAGAAATTAAGAAACTAAAATATTATTAAAATTGTATACCATCAGTAGTCAACATCTGTTATAACTAATTATATAAAATATAACTTATATAATGATAATTAGGTATCTAGTATCTATATAGGTTAGATGAATACACCAGTATATGTAGGTAGCAGTTACATTAATTATATCATTATGGTTTTTATAACCTACTTATAACTTATAAAACGTTATATTGTTATAACCTGCCTTAATATTGGTAGATGGTCAAGGGCGCCCACCAAAATTTTCATAGTGGAGGGAATGTTTATATATATGTTATATAAATTGACGATATTATATTTGTATTATATTATATTATATTAGGTACAGTAGGTACTTTCTTCAAATATATGACACCGTGATAGCATTAAACATTTTTGTTTTTTTTAGAATTGACTTTTTATTTGAATAATATCTACGTTTACAACATATATGATATAACGATATAAGTACTCTAATCCCATAATCCCACCATACAAATGTTCTTAATATTATTTTATGTAATACCTCCTAAACTTTTAACACAATAATTATGTCATATTCCTAACCCTTCTCCCTCACAATACCTTTAGGAACCTATACATTATTTTCATATCGTGTTTATTATAAAATTATAAAGTAGAGCAAAAATCTGAAGTTACAAATTTCTCAACTACACCTATAGTTATATACTTATATATAGCCATACATCAGACGTTATATATTATGTTTATTGTTAAATAATGTATAGGTAGGTACCTACCTAGTTAAAATAATTAATGGGCTGATTTCGATCTGTCAAGTCAAGAAGATATTATGTATTAGATCAAATACTAAATTAAACATTTTAGATCTATGCATAGATCAAAATGTGCTCCAGACCTCCAGTACTTCACTATATAGTAGGTAACAATTAATTAAATCATTTTGATGAATTATTCATAATTAGGTTTTTTCTGGAAAAGTATAAAAGATATCAAACGGAACGCAGAACCCATTTATCGATTTTCGAACATATACTTTCATTACCTACCTAAATAGGTAGGTATATATACTTATAAATTTAATATATTGTGTTTGTCTTAAAAAGTATCTACACTTTATTAAAGCTCTAGGGTAAGTAAGATCTTTCTCATCAAACTATACTAATTTATAATATTATTTAATTTTCAGTAGAAAAACTACAGTTTATTTAATATATTATGCTTAATACAAGATTTATAAGACATATATTAGTTAGGTACATAAGGTACATTCATAGAGTTTATTGGTACCTAGGTACTTACCACTTATAAGTTATAGGTTAGGTTAGGTTAGGCTAGGATATTTCCTGGAAGATTAAAAAGTATACAAAATTACGTACATAATATTTATTACAGGCACAACACGCATTTTGATTGATTCGTTTACAAGCCCAAAGGTCATGATGATTGTTTGGGTACAAATTGGCCAGGTCCGTAGCTAAAGCCAAGGGGTAGGATTGGGTGGCTCGGCCCATCCTAAATTTACTTTTGCCTTAGGCCAGCCAACCCATTTTTTTTAATTCTACCTCTCAGAAGCGTAGCAAGGGGAGCTAAGGGGGCTAATAGCCCACCCAAATTGAATGTGTTTATTTTTGTGCCTATATTATAATATTATATTAAAAAAATGATTTACAATAACCCTAAATCTAAAGTCCCCTATACCGAATTCCTGGCTACATCGCTGCCACTGCTGAACCACATTTCAAAGAAAAAAATACTCAATAATGAATATAAATTGTAACTTGCAAGTATAATATTGTTATATTTACAATAAAATTTATATTATCAAAATATCAAATACAACCACAATTTATTTGCCTATACCTACGGCCTACCTACTTATCATGAACAACTTCAGGGTAAAAACCAAATGAACCTATTTTTTGGCAGTAGGTCACACCACATCTGTGGTCTACAATCAGTACGTTTAGTTCTACAGGAACTGATATCTTAGTAAAATGTGGAGTGGTGGGTGCTTCAGCTCCCAAGCACTCTCCCCCTAATCGAACACTACTTATGAATTTATTATAATACAACTGCGAACCATTCGCCCGTTCACGTGATTCACAATAATATAGTGTCATGCGTCCTCGTGTTTTATTATTATTAATTTTTTTTTAAATATAATATAATAGTCCCTAACCTAACCGAGAAAATAATATAATAATGTAATTAAACCGTTTATAATCGAGTCAATAGAGACTTAACTAATTTACGTCGTCGATTGTTGATAATTATAATAATATAATATATTATAATATTATTTAATATTTTAAACGATCGAGTTCTATTTATCGGGAGCGATTACAATCGCTCACGTTTACACACACAATAATTATTATGAGTCTATTCAGTTCAATAAACTTTCTAAATATTATTACGGCGTAGGTACATCAACTACCGGCTAAAATATAAACCTGACAAGAAAATAATTTTTCATACCTATAGTTGTTAAAACACACATAATAATGTATCGATGAAATATTTTGCACCATCGAACCGAAAATGTACAACGGACATTCTATGATTAAAAATAATAATATATAATATTATTATTTTTATTTAAAATGTGTTCAAATTCTAAGAACCGGCAACCGATAACGGTTAATTAACGGAGAGTGGAGTAGAGTGGAGTACATTAAATAAAAAATATCATATTATATAAATACCGGGTGAATCTATTTAACGCAAGACACTCATTATTTAAAAAACTATAAACGTTAAAGAAAATATTTTTTAGGAGTACTTCGATGTATAAAAATCGAATTTTGGACGAGTAGTTTATAAGTTACTATAGTACCTATATTTCAAAGTTTTGATGAGCAGAGTGGAGTAGTGTAAGAGAACCCTGCCAAATGTGGGTCAGCACACATGACTTTTAAATATACTTGTAAAGTTGTAGCAAATAAATTATTTACCCGAAATTTGATTTTGATCAGTAAAAAAATTGTTTTTGTAACCATTTAAAATTAGGTAGATGCATAAAATAAAAAGTGTCAACAACGTAAGTGTTTTCTGAAATAATGAGTGTCTTACATTAGATATTTAAATTAATCACCCTGTATATTATATACTATGCATATATTTTGTAATATATACAAATTATGTTATATAATAAATATTATGTTATTAATTATTATAACAGATACAATAAATCTAGGATAAAATCCCCAGAAAAAAATCGTCAAGCCTATACCTAATTGTTGGATACAGCTGTCAAAAATAATAATTAATTATAATAAAAAAATATAAAATTTGAATGGAGATTATTATAATATTGATAAATAGGTAAATATTATATTACCTATATAATATTGTTTTTTTTATTTATTTATATATAGGTATAGGTATAGTAGGTAGGTATCAGCCTTAGTAATAATAGTACAGTAAGTAGAAACGGTTAAATTAAATAATGTTTAAATAGGTCAATGTTTTAAAAATTAATCGTATTCCTGTTTATGAATCCTAACATCTTAAATGATTTTTTTAATATGCATAATAAACTACAATTATTTTATAATAACTATAAGTAATAACATTATCTAGACTAGAAAAAGTAATAACACTGCATTTATTTATATTTAGTGGGAGGTCATTTTGACGACTCCAAGTAACAAATTTGTTTAGATTTTACTGTAAAATTAAAGTATCAGTTAGATACTTTTAAATTTTATTAGTTAAACATAAAACATAATATTTAATGTTTATTTATTCTAATATAATTTTGATTTCTAAACGGAAAAAGTATAACTAATTAATCGTATACGAAATTGATCTATTTATGAAAAGTTGTCCATTTCATAAAATTTAATATGTACGAGACACGAGTCGATGGGAGGGGTCCGGACCCCATGGATCCCCCCCCCCCCCGTAAATACGCCACTGGCAGTACAGTAGATTACAAATGGGTCACTGTAATGGATTGTGTTAAATTTTAATTCAATGATATAATATCACAAGAAAAACGATTCTGAGAAAAAACAGTCAGTCAACCAATGATATTGATATTCCTTACAAGTTATAAGTATATTTGATGAATATTATTGTGAATTAAGTCATTTATATATTATAACCTATTTACGTGGAACACTGTTTTAAATTTTCAATCATTAACTACATTTTAACTAAAAAATTTTTAAATTTTGTCAACATTTTAAAATTTAAATGCTTGTAAAAAAAAATGTGCGTATGATTTTTAATATTTTTCAACTGCTACAGTAACAATTTATCAGAATCCTTGTATTAAATTTTCAAGCTTTTTTACCAAACAAATAATATTCAATTGACATTTAAAGAAAAATAAAATAAAATTGAATATTGAAAATGTGAACAGCTCAAAATTAATCAAAATTTTTGAAAATTTTGTGAAGTATAGGAATTGATGAAATAAACATATGGTATAAATTTCAAGTATCTTCAGTTATTCGTTTGAATTACAACAAAATAAGAAAATCGCGAAATATCGAGTGAATATTCAATGTTGTAAAAATATGAACTTCAAACGCTCATAAAAATGTAATTTGACTTTGTTGTAGATATTTTTTTTTATTAAAGGTAGACAAACTTATGATCAATCTTGTATTACATTTTTAAATCTTAGATTTAAAATGAATATTTTTTATGTATTTCTAACACAAAATAATGTGCACATTTTCGTGATTTTTACGTATTTTGTCAAGATTTGAACTTTAAATGTTTATAAAAAAATATTGTTGTTATGTTTTAATATTTTTCAAATATCATTATAACAATATATTAGGAGCCTTGTATTTAATTGTCAAACTCCTTAATTAACAAATAAGATTTCATTAACATTCATAGAAAAAAATTAAAACAATTGGAAACTGAAAATGTCTATAAACATTTAAAAACAAATCAAAATATTTTGAAAATTGTTTGTTGTATGAAAAATGCTAATATTAAGAGGATGTCAGTGCACTATTTTTTTTTCTCTGACCCACAGGCAACATAGACAAAACGCATTTGCGCAGAACCGATTTTTCTATGGTATTAAGTAATTTCAGAGTAAAATCACCCATTACAAAAAAGATAGAGAATAATATTTTAGAGGAAATGACATATCGATTCTATATTTTATTGTTATTTGGCTTTGTATTCGACTTTCAAAATACACAAAAAAATGTTGTAAATTTAAATTATGTTAAAATTGTTTTGATAACAATATCGATATGTCATTCCCTCAAAAATATTATTCTCTATCTTTAATGAGTGATTTTACTCTGAGATTACTTAAAAACATAGAAAAAACGATTTCGCGCAAATGAATTTTGTCTATGTTGCGCGTGGGCTAGAGAGAGAAAACAAATAGTGTGCTGACATCCTTTTAACATTTAGTGAAAATATCTCATATCTATATTATCATTTGTTTGAGATTTATACCAAAAATCCAAAATTAATTTTGCGTAAAAATTACCGGTTTTCCTTAATTTTTTCCCGTGGCTTTTGAAAACTACTGAGAATTTTAAATTTTGACCTTCCTAATGCACCAACTAGATTCACTTTCCCGTCGACAAAATACTGAAGTTGATAAACCGGAGCATTATTTCGTTGTAAAATCAATCGCTCCACTCAGAATCTAAAATAAAAATACTTATTTAAAAAACGAATAATGTTGCGCTCAGCAGATCACGTTAGTTTAAAAAACCGGCCAAGTGCGAGTCGGACTCGCGCACGAAGGGTTCCGTACCATCATCTATAAAACATGTTGGCAACACTGTTTGTTTTGTATATTCTAGGATTTTTAGAATTTTTTGTTATAGCTGCAACAGAAATACATAATCTTTCAAAATTTCAACTTTTTAACTTTCATAGTTCATGAGATACAGCCTGATGACAAACGGACAGCGGAGCCTTAGAAATAGGGTCCCGTTTTACCGTACGGAACCCTAAAAATTAGAGTGAATTGACCTCTTATAAAATATAACGGTAAGATCATAGGCAATATCATAGGCTTTTTTATTGTATTTTAATTTTAAAGCGAATTATGAGTATTTTAAGATGTACAGTTGTAAATTTGTGACTATATAAATAATAATTGCTTTGGGAATTTTTTTTCCGATTACCGATACAATTATGTTATACCTATCACATCTGAAGCGATTGCAGTTAATTTTTTTTATCAATATCATAATTTACCATAATAATATATGCATCCTATTATTATTATAAAATCATAAATTACAATAAAAATCACGCGAACCTAGAGACCGCCGAAATTCGATGTGCGTCGTAGATATCAGACGATATTTACAAAAATAAAAACCGCCAGTAATGTTCATACCTATTATAACCAGAATTGATAAAAGTGTATAAAAATGTTATCGATATTCGATAAGCAAAGTGCACAGGTTAAACACGTGCGTGCTCACAAAGCTACGGTAACACATGTATTTACATACAATTACATTTTTACATCGATATAATAATTATACGAGACCATTGGTACTGGATGATTTCCATCCACGCAACCGCACCATGGAATTATAGAAAACATAAATGATAAGGGGGAGGGAGAAATGAACACAAAATTGTATTACAACAGATCCCCCGATCACCGTTTTTGTAGGTGAGCAACGTGTAAAATTGCGAAACGTTCGACACATTAATAATTATTATAATATTTTCTCCGAGTCGGCCACAAATTACAATAAATAATAATAATATTAATCCGATGTATTTTAATATCGATAATCGGCGTTCGATAGCACCTCGATCACAATCGATTGTTGGCACGCTGACCCCTGCGACCTGCGCACGGAAACGCGACCACCACCGTCCGCCACGTCGACGTTACAGACTGCCACCGCTCACTTCTAGTTCCACCGATACTTCTACCACAAATCACAATACTACCACCACTACCATCTACCTGTACCACCTAAATACGACCACCGCCACAAACAACACGCACTGACGACGCTCCGTTTTTTCGTTCACTTTGAGTTATGACCGCTTTCACTTATGACCCCGTAAACCACCGTACTCTGATCAAACCACTCTGCCGTTAACCTCTCTTTGTCCGCGGCTTTTGCTTATTTCGCTACAAGCGCGTTTCAGTCGACAGCGATCTATATTCCACTCCAAGCGTGCCACGAGACACCACCAAGATGAAGTGATCCCGGGGTCCCCGCAGACACCGTTCAGCACGCACACGGCCGTGTGCCCAAACCCAACGAAACGACCATGTCCGCGACGGCGAGGTGAGTGATTTGAATATTGATGCCTACCTGTGTCACTCGGATACGATACGTTGTGCTCGTGTGAATCGTCAACGCAGCGATTACAGTGTAATAGTAGGGGTACTAAATCGCATACACCGCGATCGACGTCCCGGGCCGGCTCTCCGATAATTTAAATAATAATCGGCCGGTGACGCGGCAGTGGTGGTGATAGCTATGGCGAATGGCCGTCTTCGGACCGGTCGCGTGAACCTTCAGCACGACGTATTGTCGGTGTGGGTGCGTGCACGGCTGCTGCGCCGATTTCGCATTTTCGAGCGCCCTGAGCCTGAGCAGAAACGCGTCACAAGTCACAACCGTTGACGCATATGAGCAGCGAGTCGCCGAGTGGTTTGTTGTGACTCGTTTGCCGGTGACGATAATATTAAGACACCCACTAACCACGACTGTAGGTACCACTGCGATCGCCCTAGACGTACCCACAATCGGTGGACGATACGACCACAGAATAACTCTGATTTAATTAAAATTATTCTGTGATGCTACTCCAATGTCGCTTCCAACATTTTTTGAGATGTACGTTTATGGCCCTGATTTTTTTCCTCGTCGCGCCCTTGCCAGGGCTTTGGAAAAAAAAATCAATCACTGTTGTCGATTCTCTCTACTCTACTCGCTCTTTCCTTAAGGTTGATGTATCTACCAATTGGTTGTAGAATGTAGGTGATTGACAGGTTTCAATCAACTTTCTCTCAATCTAGTCATCTTGAATGTTGTTTTACTTACAACATTTATGGTTGATATTACCTAGGGCAAATTGCTATTTTTCCTCCTACATATTATATTTTGTCATTATTATAAGAGGTAGTTTTGTCTATTGTTTCATGTAATATTAAAATATGTATCATTTCATACACCATAAAATTGAATTAGATACCTAGATTAGGTACCATATTAAATATTATCTGTAAGTCATATGACATTATGAATTGGTTGAGTTTGTAGCATTTCTGTGTTATAAAACCAAGACTATAAAAATACTATAAGTGTAGCACATTAAACTCATGTAATATATATTTAATTAATATTCAAGTAGTAAACTATTATAAGGATTGTAGTTTTCTTATCTTTAAAACTTTAAAGGAGGTACAACAAAATTTAGTGTATTAATAATGTAATAGTATTAATCTTAATGAATAAATACAGATAACTAGGTTCAGTGAAAACTAGCTCTTATTAATTTGTATTTGTTCATTATCTTTGATAATAATATAAAATTAATAATATGAATTTTTAATTAAAATTACAAGGTTAAACTAAACCTTCAAGTTAATACAACAAAAATATTTATTAACATGTACCTACCTATATACCTGAATTTGTTATTTTGTATCAAATATATTGTAGGTAATACTTATTTATAGCATATTAGTTATTACCCATTGTTTATTATTCAACTCTCATAGGTATTCTTCTCCACCTATAATTCAAAATTTAAAGGGATTGAAAAATATTAAAATGTTGAGTTAACATACAAAATAAGTGTTTATAACTAATAAGAGCTTTTTTTTTCAAAGTATCAAGAATCTTAATCTACCAATGTTTCAATTTCTGAGAGTTGTCTATTCTGTAAATATTAAATATGTATTTTATAATCTGTAACAATTTGTTATAAGAGTTGTAAAGAGATTATTTTTCATTATAATTACCTAATTGAAACAATAATTTTCCTACTGGTGTCATTATTTTTCAAATGATTAATCATGAATATGTATTAAATAATATTTTATATCATCTTGGGTAATAAAATAGTTAAAGGACGCAAGGTGTAAAAATATATTTTTAATGTAAAACTACCTATTTCATGTCTAGTTAGACGATGTATTTTTTATTCTGAAGTATTAGTTTTAATTATTTGTATTATTTTTTTTTAGTGCCAATATGGCTTCCTTATTCAAAGATGGTGCCACCATCAAGAACATATCAACGGAAATCATCAGCAGCATATTTTTCACTTCATATAATAATATACCGAATCCATTACAAAATGTCAGGAATGTCGCAAGTAGTACAACCAAGCTGCTCGTTGCTTTTAAGCAACGAGCCAGCAACTGCTCTTTCTTCTAAAGCAATATGTAATTTAAACGACACAGAATGGGATAAACTAACAAGGAGTGACATGGCTGGAAAATTATTAGATTACCTTGACAAATTGTACGATAAAAACGATGGTAGGTACTTTTTTTATTTATGAAATAACTATACTACTTTTTAGAATTAACAAAAAGAAAAGTCTATACAACCATAATATTATAGCAACCGTGGTGAAGATGAACCTACTTAAAATTAAAATCACTGCATATAAGTGTGTTTTTAATGTAAAAAATACTTGAATTGTTCTTTAATATTGTGAATCTGCATTACTTTCTTAGTCAAAATCCAAAATCGTAATAATTTCTGACTGTTAGTTTTTGAAATACAAATGCCTTAAGTTTGTTAGTTTTAAGGTGTCTATATTAAAAATACATGGACTACCTAATAATTAGTGTTTTGAATTCTGAAGCACATCATTATCAATAACATATAGATTAGTTATAACTAATCCTTAGAAAGCTACACAATATGTCTAAAAAAAATTATAGATAACAGACGTGATTTTATGGTTTCCGATCAAAATATTCATTGGGCTACACTCTACAGCAGCTTTGAAGTATCCTCAGCTCTAATCTATTATTTTATTTAGCTGGCCAAACACTGATGCAATCATTGTGGAGTGTTTAGTCACTTTTCTACCGTTAAAGTAATAACATTTAGTTTGTCGAAGTTTACGTATCAATTTACTGACGACAGCATCTCATTTATTATTTGGAAATAGTCATTGTCACAAGTTTAAAATGTATGAAACTATTTGCCCTAATATCACCATATCTGAGATGATTTCAGGTAAATTTATGTCAATTACTATTTTTACCTTAGCCTTAGAAATGAAGTGTTCAATAATATAGTTAGGATTAATTATTTTATTATATTAGGTATTGTTTATAGAAAATGTTAAATGTTAAACCATAACATAAACTTAATTGCAAGAACTCGACATATTATATAAATTAAAACTTAATTAGTGAAAATATAGGTAATATCTCACTAATTAAAATAAATCACTAAATTGGGCACTTTATCAATAGTAAAAATAATTATGATAATAGTGGAAATAAAACATGGTTATTGAGAATCAATTAGCATGTACATTAAAAGTTAAAATACTGGCAAATTTTTTTCATAATTATTCTTAATTAATGTAAAGAAGCATTCAGTAATTAAATTTATTATATAATCTACAAAAATATATTAATTTAAATAGATAAATATAAAATAAAAATAATTTAATCATAAACTCTTAATAGTTTAAAACATAAAACTGATATTGATTAATGAAATGTTTCATTTAGTTTAATTATTATATACATTGACTTTTAAACATCTAACATTAATACCTATATTATTTAAAAAATTTTTTTTTTAAATAATTGTACCAACTGATAAAATTATAAAAATTCATTTTTAATAGGTATACTATTTAATTAATTAAGTGTTGATAAAAACTTGATTGTTCTGTTCAATTTCTGATAGTGTTTGAGCTTTGATCGCTTTTATTTTTTACAGTCAAAAAACTGCAGCTATAAATATTAAATATTATATCATATTTGTATTTTAACTATCAAATTATTTTTTTGTTAAACCTTGATGATTATATAACGTTAAGGTACTCAAAGTATGAATATGAATGTTTAGAAGTTAGATAGTATTGAATATTAACAACATTTAATTTGATAAAACAAGGTATGTTGGTTGTTAGTTATAAACTATTGTATTGTTATAAATAGGATACTCACATGTCATTAAAAATGTGTTCTGTTTATTGTGTGGTTTTAAAAAAATGTTCTCTTTCAAGTCTGTAACTTTGTGCCAGACATCTAGAAGTCTATAACATGAAACATGTATGGTCCCAGAAATTATTTTTCAAAAATAACAAAAACTTCGTAAAATGCATAGCCTCAGGACATTAAGATCATGAATTAATTAAATTTGTTTAAACTGAAATTTCTTGAAATATTGTTTTATACAATTACATTTGAATATGGCTTAATTTTAAATTAGAGTTTCGAGGTTTATAACA
Source organism: Sitobion miscanthi (assembly GCA_008086715.1). NCBI lineage: Eukaryota > Metazoa > Arthropoda > Insecta > Hemiptera > Aphididae > Sitobion > Sitobion miscanthi. The sequence continues at coordinate 7,482,039 of CM017800.1, read as the reverse complement.
ATATTGAACTTTGACTTTTGCTTTGAACTGTCTATGCGTTACTACCAAAAATAGTTATATATATTTTAAAGGCGTCTGGTTTATTTAAATGTTAATACTTAGTATATTTTATAAAAAAAATACACATTTCCTAATTGAAATTTTTCAAGGATTATTACTAACAGCTGACAATAATTGTAATGTCTTTATTGATCTTAAAACTCAAAAACTATATATTAAAAAAAAATTGTTATCTTGTGTCCTGCTTTTTATTGGGTGCACAAGAAATCATTTTTAAAAACATTAAATAATTAGAATGCACACATTAATAAAACTTAAGTCTTAGGTCTTAGTTGAAAGCTCTTGCTAACATACTGTCTATAGCAATGTCACTGTCAAGTGTCAGTTATTCAAAATATTCGTTAATGAAAACTGCTAAATGATAATGTTTCAACAACATCGACAGCTGATCACATTTGGTCCCACATTAAAATTTCAATCAATCATAGATTATTATGATTAGTACTTATTAAAATATATATGTATGCCCAGTATGAGGGGGTTGTGGGCCCCTCCCATAAATATGTCCCTGAATCAGTACTACTACTAATCTAACCATTACTAACTATAGGGGTTGGCCAGTGTAAGGGGTTTTATTGTCAGTTATCAGTTTATCACATTGGTACCTAACCCATATCTAGCCATTAAGATGGTGATTTAATAACTTTAATGTTATATATATAATGTATTACTAGTTGTATACCAGACTACCAGGTTAAATTAATCTATCTTTCTATTGTTTTCTGTTTTTCTTCAGTTGAAATAATATATAATATTAATACAATAATTACAATGATTAATTTTATGATTTTCCACTTTTAATTCTGAACATATTTTTGATATAAATAGTGGATACAGATTCAACAAATGCTTAAAAGGCGACATACATATTCATAAAAAATATATCAAGAAAGCAAAACATAAAAGTAATCTTTGTAATTGATGTGCTCATAAGTATTTTTTTTATTTTATTTATTTGTTAATATTTTTATAGATATGTCATGCTAATAGTAATAATATAATCTCGCCCATTTAAAATTTATATAAACAAAATAATATTCGATTTTCGTGAACCGAAACAAAATTAATTTGTTAGGCACCCTAAAACAACCCCTATGCGGTTTAAAAACAATAAGCTATAAGTACCCGCTGAATCTCAAGGAATCTATTGATATAACTTTTATTGAGAACAGTTTATAGAGGACAAAGAAACATTCATTCTTATATATAGATAGATAGATAGATTCATACCAACTATGAGACAATATTTTATATAAGTACAAAAAATTTAATTCTACTATTTAATTAATTTCCAAGAAAGTCATAATACATTTTTACTAAGCATAACAAATAAGTAACTGCATCCTGATAATGTGAGTTTTTACAAAACAATTAATATATCTGGTATACAATATACAAGTTCATTTATTGGACATTGGTATATTATATATAACTATATAAGTGTATAATATATAAATACAAATTACGAGCACTAACGCCTAAACCACAACGTATTCGCATTGACGTAAATAGGGGCTTAAAGCCTAACCTAACCTCTTAAGCCCTCTTTAAAATATTTCAATATATAGGTAATCTTTATTATTATTAATTATAAACATAAAAAGAGTTATCTAACAAAATAAATAGTGAACGTATTATAAACCAGTTTTCTGAGAAGGAAAGGAGGATGCAATTATACTATAATTAATTATATATAATACATAAAATATATATATATATTATGAGTGTATAAATACAATAATTCAATAAATAAATTTACATTAAATTTGTGATTGTTTTGAATCGTATCATAGATAAAATTGTGTGTATGTAATAATAGTGGGTGGAACTTTGGAAGACAAGTCTTCCATTCTTTTTGTTCTTGAAACCTTTTGGGCTTAACTGCTCAAGCCCTGTGAATTTGAGGACCATATTTACGTCCATGCGTATTTGTCTTTCTAATAAATAAGTGCTAGAACGTCAACTTAGAAATCTTTATTCCTACTTTAATAATTTATACAAGCCGTCATGAAACTCGCTCCGATGTATGGAAGATTTCGAGTATACTTCGTAATTGAGTAGGTTACTGTAATGGATGCGTTTATGTAATGAATTTATATTATTATTACTGTTTAGTATTTTCTCAAATCAGTAGCTTGAACTAAGTTTTTTCTAAAAAAAATAAAAAAATTCTTTAAATTACCATACATAGAAAATACTGCTATAAATATTTGCTGAAAATGTCAATTGTATGGTTATTAGTTTTTGAGTTAGTAATACTTAAAAATCTTTCTTTTAGATTCTGAGTAGGGCTGAGATGAATGTATTGATTTTACAATAATTTGTATTTTTTATTTTAAATTTTTTTATTTTTGTGTCTGTCATCACCTTTTAGGACAGTAAAAGTGCTTGGATTTTCTTCAACAGTAACTTTTCTGATAGGAAAGTGAATCTAGTTCGTACTTTGGAGGGGTCAAAAGTAAAAATCTCCCAGTAGTTCTCAAAAGCGATGTGAAAAACAAAAGTAAAATTAAGGAAAAACGGAAATTTTTACACAAAATCGGTTTTCGAGAAAATCGATTTTGGTTTTGGTGTAACACTAAAACAAATGAGCGTAGGTACATGAAATTTTGACTTAATGTTTATATTAGCATTTTCTATACACGATAAAATATATTATTAATATTATTTGAATTTGTTTTGATCTGTTTACTTATATTTTCAGTTTCCATTTTTTTTTAGTTTTTTTTTCTATAAATATCAATAAAATTTCATTTGTTGGTGAAAAAAGCTTGAAAATTTAATAGAAGGCTCCTAAGTTATTGTTTCAAAAGCAGATGAAAAAAATTAAAAATCCATAGTCACAGTTTTTATTTATAAGCATTTAAAGTTCAAATCTTGACAGAATACAGAAAAATCTCGAGAATTAGCTAATTATTTTGAGTTGAGAATTCGTGAAAATTTTTCTTTGTGAATCTAAGATTTGAAAATGTAATACAAGATTATCCATAAGTTTGTCTACCTTTATTTTTCACTCGATTTTTCGTGTAACGATTTTCTTATTTTGTTGTAATTAAAAAACGTATGATTGTAGATACTTGAAAATTTCACTGAATGTTTATATTAGCATTTTCTATACACGATAAAATTTTGAAAATAATTTGACTCTTTTTAAGCTGTTTACGGACAGTTTTAAATTTTTTTAGTTTTTTTTTCTATAAATCGATACAATTTTGTTTGTTGGGTAAAAAAACGTGAACATTTAATGCAAGGCTCCTGATATATTTTACAATAGCAGTTTAAAATATAAATATTAAAAATACATAGACACAATTTTTTTTTATAAGCATTTAAAGTTCAAATTTTGACAAAATGTAATAATTATTTCGTAGTTAAAAATTTATAAAATGTTCAACTTTTATAGCTAAGGATTGAAAATTTAAAACAAGGTTCCACGTAAATAGGTTAATATATAAATTACTTTATTCACAATAATATCATCAAATATACTTGGTAATATCATAGGCTGGCGGACCGTTTTCGCTCAGAATCGTTTTTCTTATACAATAATATTATATCATTGAATTCAAATTTAACACCATCCGTTATAGTGACCCACTTGTCACCTGCTGTACAGCAGAGCGCCATCCACTTGCCCACCTTTTTTACTATTCAATTATTACGTCAAACATTATAAAAAACAAGCGTTGCGTAAATATTAACGTATTCTTGTATGTTGCTATTTGTTAGTTTTTTCTAATTTGAAATATAAAAAAAATGCTGGGAATTTCCTACTTTTGCCCTCTGAGTAACAACTAGATAAAATGGTTACCAGAGATCACCCTCAACAGAATCACTTTTTCTGTTCCTAAATTGCACAAAAATAATGAAATATAAATCGTCGGTCGAGTGGAAAAAATAGTCATAACCTCCGTAAGTGAATTTGCAGTCTACACTGTACACCTCTCATATTTTTTCGTTCATGATGGCACCGACTACTATAATGCTACTATTTATACTAATTCTGTAGTTCAGTAGGTACTAGTACTACCATTACGAGTTCTATAATACCTCATTCCTATTATTCCTTCAATGATACTAGGTACTTAACACTACTCCTACTATTTGTTTTACCTACCGGCTACCACTACTACTGTCTACAACTATATTTTGATGTTCGTTGCCAACTAGTAAGAATTTATTCGGCTTTAGATCGATATACATAATAATAGCGGTTCACCTTGTTATACTTGCGCGTGTGAATATATGCGCATAATGATAAATATATATATATACAATTTTAAACATATTAAACTCCAATTATGTGTTATCTGTGCACAAAATAATGAAAAACTTGTAAAAAATTGACAGGCGCGCGCATAGCGAGGTACGCGTCAACATGTTGTTCGAAGTAAAAAAAAAAACAATAATAACAACAATATTAATAATACAAATTGCAAATAGAGGTGGGGGAGGGAGATTTGTTGTCGGGAGTCTTTGTTCGAGATAGAGGAACCAGAGCTGTGTCGTGTCTGTCCGTCCCGCAGTGTTCAGCCAACTTCTCGCGCGGCGCAACCAGTTGTTTGTTGAAAGTTTATGCACTTCGTATAATAGATGTATTTTCGTTCACATGGTAGGTCGCGACACATCACATAGTTGTGTGATTATGAAGTTCATCTATCATTACACCTGGAGCAGGCAAATTATATTCAACTCGCAAAAATTGGTAAAAAGAAGGTGAACGGTCAAAGAGCAAAATTTTGCACGCCTTACAAGTGAAACCAAATATCAAAATTTACCATTATTATTTTGTTTTTATTGCTATTACCTAAATTCCATTTAATTTAGATACCTATATATAATATAGGTATATCATTGTTTAATTTTTTGTTTCGATTGTTTTATGAACTATATTATATAAACGTATATTAGTATATTACCACAGGATTACTTTGTATATTTATTCTGGTGCCTGGTATTTACATAAATTTCGCAATAGCTAGATATTTGGTTTCGTGTCAAAACACGCCAAGGCTGATGATAACACAGCACATGGCTACCGGAATGATTTCATCTCATTGGTGCTCCTCTGGTACGTTGATGCATCTACATTTTTTTAAACAATTTTTTCATTTTTAAGGGTAAATATATAATTCGGTATCACATGTTGACGAAAACGTATTTTAATTCGTAGTTATCACAATTTTCTCGATGTTGCGTAGTTAATATATTATTTTATACTGACCATGTGCTAAAATACCTAATGTAGATTCGGTATTATTTAATCTTTTTAAAATTTCAACGAATTATTATGTTTTAAAATTTCAACGAATTATTATGTTTTAAAATTTCAACGAATTATTATGTTTTAAATTTTCAACAATTAAAAGAATGAACAACATTTTATAAATTAATACAAAATTAAGTGCATTTTATTTAAATGTAAGGTATGCAGGGACAAGGGTATATACAATTATGATTTAGCGTTGAAAAATGTTTATGAATTGTTGAAAATGGTAAGCATTATTATTACGTTACCTATTACTAGGTAACATACGTTTTTTTGACGTGTACTTCGGCGGGATTCCCGAACAATTGACTTACGTACTTTTTAAACATTTTGTTTGGGTATCAGTTTTATTTTATAGTAAGGATTATTTTACAAAACAAAATTGTTACGTATTTCTAAATTCGAAGACATATTTATTGAAGATGTACATTGTCTTAAGTATAATTAATTTGACATTTAAATATATAACTATTTAATATTTTCCTTCCAAAAATTATTAAAATATCTTAATTTAACTGTTTTCTTATTTCCAAGAAAATTTACTATCAACCATTCATGAAAATATTAATATTTGTATAACTTTGTTTTTAATTTAAATAGACAATTTTTATTAATTTCTAAATCTGAAAGCCTATATTTCGAAAATGAATACATTAAAATGTATACCATTATGCGTACTGTACTGTTATGTGATCAGCCTAAGCCGTAAATGCACTTATAACACGAGGTTTCAATTTATATTGATAAGAATATTAAAGTTCAATTCCTATTTCCTATCATTATGTTTCTTGTCGACTCGATTTTAAGAAACTTTAAGAGTATTATTATCTAGGTCAAGGGGGGTGTTATTACGAAAATTATATATTAATATTATCTGAATTGGAGACAATGTAGTGTATCAGGAATCATATGATTTTTACCATAGTAAAGTGGAGAAACCATCGCAAAAAATGGAAAATAATTTTTTGTCGAGTAAAAATAACTGAAGTAGCTTTTTAATAAATAATAAAAACAATTTTATTGTTTACGAGATGAAGATGATTTATGTCTTGCTGCCTGATGGTTACAGTAATATATATGGGTACTCCCTTGATTTTTAAATTTATTATAACTTATATTTATCTTAGTTGTGTCTACTTCCTATAATTTCCAGTCTAAAAATGTGTGATATTTATAATTTTTATCAACTTGACCTAATTGCTAATGCTTATAACAACATGATCATTTAGCAGCTGTAACCGTTTATATTAAAATATTTAAAGTTGAAACATTACATTTAAAAATAATATGTTATAGTAATACATAAAAAATTACTTATTCAATTGAATTATTGCTTGTAATATATTAAGTCTAAATATTCTTAACCATTTTTATATTTTTATTCATCTAAAAATTGATTATATTTCATAAATCAATGTTATTGTGATATTTCTCTCATAGTTTGTTTAAATATAAACAAATTCAAACACTTCTAGTAAGGAAATACATAGGATGTTTTAAACTTAAGAGTTGTAGAAATTATAGGGGCTGTATATATATATATATATATATACTTAATAAATACGGTTATGTTTAGTCGAATGAATTATACAATTGTATATGTATTTTAGTCTATTTATTTGAAAATTTCCTTGACTTATTGACTGCGTCTGGTGATATGAATAATGAAAATATAATAATCAAATTAAAGTATGATGATAAAGTATACTGTCCTTTGTTACTTTTGAAATTCGTTGTATTTTTACTGTTAGCAAATACATTATAATATGATAATGTATTAATAACATTCTGCTACTCGAGGGACATATATAATAATTAAAATAATTACAGTTTATCGCATGATTCTTTTCTGTTAATGTTTGATTGACATCCAAAGACATTTTTTTTTTTTATATTTATATACACATATATTTAATGACTACTATTATAAGTTGAGTTGACCATTTAGATAAGCATAGGAGCAGCAGTTGTCTTAATGTCCTATACATCTATTTGGGTCACTTCAACATAGGTCAAAACTTATCATGGGATAAATATGCTGGTACACTATTGTATTGTATATTGTCAGTGATGGATTTGATCGATCTATTTCTTAATATATTATAGTATTGTGATTTACCCAGAATTATAACGAAACTAATCATTATTATTAATGTCAATCATGGCTACATGAAGAGAAATCATATTTTATCAAATCAAATCATTAGTATTAGTATTAATTTTCGTCGGTTTAATGTATTTATAAGGATGGAATATTTTAATTTGTCCTGTTCTTATATAAAAGTATGCACTATAGCATTATCAGTAGTTATGTTATAAATTGAGTTATTATTACAGACGAGTCCAATTTGTAGATGAGAACATAATATTCATTTTACTGCTTAGTGCAAATCGCCAATGTAGTTTTAAAAAAAATATATATATATTTATAAATTTATATTTTTAATAAGAGTTAAATAAAATTGGTTAAGTGTTTTATGTTTTTTTTAAATTAAATACATACTAGTTTTAAAATTAAAATACTAAAATAAACCACTCAGTAATGTTACTTGTGAAGTAAAATGTACTTAATAGTTATATCATGGTAAGTCATTAACGTCTGTGACAAACATATAAGAACAAATTCTATTAAGCATTTCTCATTGTTAAATCCTCTTAAGTTAAAATAATTGTTGTATTGGATAATATATTAAGAGTATAGGACAGTAGATAGTTATATGCAATACTGCAAATACAAAATAAAATATTATTACTTAAAGACTATGTTTGATTAAAACTGATCCGTAGTTTGTGCTATATTGGCATAAAGTAAATGTGAGCAAAGGTGTTTAAAAATATAAATTTAGTACAAAGTTTATTTTTTTTTCAGAATCTGAAACTATCACAGATTGGTTAAATGAAGAAAAATTCATTGACCTTCCAATATTTGATGATTTCATGACAAACACTTCTCCAAACAACATTGAAATGAAACCAATGGAATATCAGAAGTTTGTCCCTTCCAACAAAGCTATCCAATATCAACCATATCCTACCCAACAGTATGCACCTATGTACTGCCATGAAACGTCCATTCAGCCAAAATTCAACTATGTTCCACCCACTTCATTGACACCACCTGAAAGTCCCAAAGATACCGATGTCCTAATGTCTATGCTAGATGATATGCAACCAGAAGAACTCAGTCAGTTGGTAGTCGACGAAGACACATTATCAGACTTTATGTCATCAGACGCTAGTAGCCATACCGATTCATACAGTGATATTACAACTCAACGAGACAAACCATACTCTCCAAAGGCACCCAACGAAGAGAAGCGATTACGCAAAAAAGAACAAAACAAAAATGCAGCAACAAGGTACAGGATGAAGAAAAAAGCTGAAATCAAGGAATCTGTAGTAGAAGAGAAACAACTTTTGCAAAGAAATGATACACTCAAGGACGAAGCTAAAGAACTGGCTAGAGAAATTAAGTATTTGAAATCACTGTTGAGGGATGTTTACAAAGCCAAGGGACTATTGCAGTGAAATACATTTAAACATGTTGATCTGATTATTTAACTTTTATGGCAAATATTTGATTAATAGTTAAAATATAGTGTTAATAATTGTCATGTAGGTTTCGTTGGAGGGTTTCCTTGCATTTGCAGTTTTAATGTATCCTTAACTATAATATTACAGTATTAGAATATTTGGAAAATCTACTTATAACACCAGTACAGCCATTATCTCCTTGTAAATATATTCTTATTCTTTTTTTACTAGTTTTATTTTTAAATATTTTGTATCCATTATTGGCTTGTTAGAACTAACCAAAAAAACTTGTATCATTTTCAAACATACATCTGATCTTGTGATATATTTAAACATACTATTACTATTGAAGTGTATGTAAGACAAATATCTTGATATTTATCTAAACAATGTGTTGAAGCATTTTTAATGACTTAATACATTTGGTTTTGTATAATACATGAAATCTCACAAGTTTTGCATGCTTGTTTGTTATATTAAACCCCTTGGTTCAGTTTAAGATAAAACATTTATTTAGCATTCTTGTTATTAGATTAAGAAAAATATAAAAATTAATATATAACGTAGCTTAACCTATTCTATTTTTTTTTTAATTCAAAATCTTATATTATTTTATAACATAACATTATTTTAGTGATTATAATTTATTTTTTGATTTCAATTATGATTTTTAGTTATACTTATAATTTACATGTGTGTTTATCGATAAGGTTGTTATGATTATTGTTTGAATGATATTGCTGTTTCAACTTGGTAATATATTGTAAAGTTCATTTATTTCTTATAAAAAATGAACTAACTGTTTTGCCAGTGAAACAATTAGGTGTTTGACAATTTTTATCTCAATTTTTATTTGTAACGGGATAAAAACTATTTTTATTTTATTTTATTAAAAAATATATAATAAGATGGCTGTTTTAATTTTTTAAAAATTGGTTTCATTAGATTTAATGAACTTTTTTAGGCTGTTTTTAGGAGGACGTTAACCCACTATTTATGTTATACCTCTGACCTATAAACATCACAGACAAAATGCATTCACTCAAAATAGTTATTTGTGATTTTTAAATATTCTATGAGTAAAATAATTTATTATAGACAATTATATTTTTGAACATTTGACATGTCATTTTGTTTGAATATTGTCTCAAAAAAATAAAATAAATATTAATTTAAATTAAAAAAACAAAACCAGGATATTAAACCATAGTCATAAAATAGATGACTTAATAATTTTGGTAATATGTTATTTAACTAAAAAAATAACTTAAAAACTAATAAAAAAAAGTGGGTAAGTGGATGTCGCTCTGCTGTACAGTAGGTTACAAGTTGTAATGGATGGTGTTAAATTTGAATTCAATGATATATCATTGTATAAAAAAACGGTCATCCTATGATATTACCAAGTATATTTGATGATATTATTGTGAATGAAGTAATTTATATAATAATCTATTTACGTGGAACCTTGTTTTAAATTTTCAATTAGCTATAAAAGTTGAACATTTTATACATTTTCAACAACAAAATAATTATTAAATTATAAATTTGATAAATGTTTTCAAAATATGAACTTGAAATGCTTATAAAAAAAAATTGTGCCAATGTGTTTTTAACATTTTTCAACTACTATTGTAACATATCGGGAGCATCGCATTCAATTTTCACGCTTTTTTACCGAACAAATAAAATTTTATTGATATTTATAGAAAAAAAAACTATAAAAATGGAAACTGACAATGTCCGTATAAACAGCTCAAAATAAGTCTAAATATTAGAAAATTGTTATGGTATATAGAAAATGCCAATATAAACATTTAGTCAAAATTTCATGTGTCTACGGTCATTTGTTTTAGAGTTACACCAAAAACCAAAATTGAATATCTCAAAACAGTTTTTGCGTAAGAATTCCCGTTTTTCCTTAATTTTTCTTTTGTTTTTCATGTCGCTTTTGAAAACTACTGTGAAATTTTCGCTTTTGACCCCTCCAAAGTACCAACTAGATTCACTTTCCTATCAGAAAAGTTACTATTGAAGAAAATCCAAGCACTTTTTACTGTCCTAAACGGTGATAACAGACACAAAAAAAAATAAAAAAAACACACATTGTAAAATCAATACATTCATCGCTCCGCTCAGAATCTGAAATTGGAAACCAAAAATATCCTTAAACAGATCAAAATAAATACAAATAATATTATTAATATATTTTATCGTGTATAGAAAAGGATAATATAAACGACCAGTAACAATTTCAAGTATCTACGGTCATTTGTTTTAGAGTTACACCATAAACCAAAATCGATTTGGTCGAAAACCGATCTAGTGTAAAAATTCCCGGTTTTCCTTATTCTTTTTCTCGGCGCTTTTCAACACTAATGGGAGTATGGGATTTTGACCTCCCCAATGCACCAACTAGATTCACTTTGCCATCGAACAAGATACTGAGGTTGAAAATCGAAGCATTATTTCAACTACTTTTCCTGTACACAAACAAATAAAAAAAAATACACATCATTGTAAATTCAATACATTCATTTATTTTTATTTATTACCTATATTAATGTGATATTGTTAGTAAAAAATATTAAATTGTAATACGCATATGAAATAGTGAAAAAAAAATACGGCTGATGGAGGCGGGGAGGGGTCAAACAAAATTTTTGTTTTTTTTTTATTATTTTAAATAAGTAATATACAATCTGTATCAGATGACACAAAAAGCATTTAGGCTCATTTATTTTTTTCTTCTTTTAAACGTGTTCGGTTATAGATGATTAGAAACAATAAATTGATTACACACTTATTGGAATGAAAGAAAAACATATTATTTTTGTTGATTTATTATTTCGTATTTGTATATGAAATATTTTATAGTGCTGAAAAATATTCCTGGCATTATTTTGTGAATAAATACATTTTAGATTCTAAGAAAGTGAATCTAGTTGGTACTTTGGGGGGTCAAAAGTAAAAATTTCCCAGTAGTTTTCAAAAGTGACATGAAAAACGAAAATTTGTACGCAATAACTGTTTTCGAGATAATCGATTTTGGTTTTTGGTGCAACTCTAAAACAAATGACCGTGAAATGTTGACTGAGTGTTTATATTAGCATTTTCTATGCACCATAACATTTTCCAAATATTTTGACTTGTTATGAGCTGTTTGCGGACATTTTCAGTTTCCATTTTTTTAGTTTTTTTTTTCTATAAATATCAATAAAATTTTATTTGTTGGTTAAAAAAACTTGAAAATTTAATAGAAAACTCCTAGTATATTGTTACAAAGGCAGATGAAAAAAACCAAAAATCCATGGTCACGATTTTTTTTCATAAGCGTTTAAAGTTCGTATTTCGACAAAATTTATCAAATTTAAAATTTAATAATTATTTTGTAGTTAAATATTTATAAAATGTTCAACTTTTATAGCTAAGGGTTTAAAATTTAAAACAAGTTTCTACGTCGTTAATATATAAATTACTTTATTCACAACAATATCATCAAATATACTTAGTAATATCATAGGCCGTCCTTTTTTGCTCAGTATCGTTTTTCTTATAAAATGATATATCATTGAATTCAAATTTAACACCATACGTTACAAAGACCCACTTGTAACCTACTGTACAGCATAGCGACACTCACTTGCCCATCTTTTTACATTTGTACTGTGTATTTATAAATCCATAAACATCAAAATAATATGAAAATTACGATGTATCCATATTATATTATGGCTGATTTTAGTAATTTTAGGCGCTTTTGAGTGTTACCACTTTTACGGTGGCGTCGATGGCGGTATAAAAATTATTATGTTTTGGCTATTTTGGGCGTTCTAGACTTCTAGCGCTATCTGTCGGCTGTACGCCGACTCATCAGGCTATCAGCTATTTGGCAACCCTGATGGGTGTATGCAATTTTTCGGTCCGCTATCAAATACTGTAAATGATAGCCGCTATCATACATCATGATCTGGTATAAGTCAAGATAATATTATTTACTATTAACTATTAAGAATTTAATATTTTTGATATTTCAATTGGAATTGAAAACCTATAGGAATATGTTTATGATGGAAAATTGAAAACTGAAGTGACCTCTTAATTCTTGTAGATCCACCTTGAGTAATAGTGATTACTGACTAGTGAGTAATCTACTAATATAAATATAATATATAAATTATTGTGTTATGAATGTAAGTTTGTTAATTGTATTCTGTTGACATATTATTAATAGTATTAGATATTATACTTTCTGTGTCAACTAACTAAGTATCTGTTACTGACACAAAGCAAATGTTTTTTATTCCAATTTATTATGTAAATTGTTTTTTTTTTTTATTTTAAAGGTTAATACAAAAAAAACTTCAACATGATGCATTATAAACTAATATGCTTGTTTTGTTCAGTGTTAAGTGGTATTTACTGTTCTGTAAGTAAAATTAATTGAAATTAAACTGGGATTAATAACTAAAATAAGTCAATTTATTTTTCCAGGATACAAGTTATGATTCAATATCAGACGTTTATTTAGAACATGAATTGATTCCCAATGCTGGCTTCACCAAACGTAGTACTATTCTTGTCAATTTGGAGTCCAGGAACGATGTTGTATCTACTACTACTATTAATGATTCAGACATACAATTATTAAAAGTAATCATTTAATAAATATTCAATTAACTTTGTTTTAATTCAATTGTATTAATCAATTATTATATATGTATGTTTATAGCAATTAGCATCTAAAAATGAACTATACAGATTAAAAGTCACCGTTAGAACATTGTCTGGCAAAGAAACACGTTTTCTCACTTTTACTAGGGCATGCCTTTTAGTTGGATCTAAATTAAATGATATTTTAACACTACATTTGGATCATTTAGACTCTCCATTTGCGGTTAACTTAGCTACTACGTCTAACAACTGCAACATTAATGAATTGGACACAAGTAACTTGACAACTACAGTATTTTTCAGAAGACCAGAAAGCAGTCCAGTGTTTGTTTTTTGATTTTTTTTACTCTTAAATATTCAATTATTTATACGGAACAACATTTTTGGTTATTTATAGACCCGATACTGCAACTTATATTCAGAAGATGGAACGTGAGCGTGACGCTAGGGAAAAAGGTAAATCAAGCAATAACAAATCAATGCTCGGAAAATATGTAAGTAAAAATGAATTTAAAATTAATAAGTGCACTAAAACAAATTTATTTAGATTTTGTTCTACTTTGATGTCTTATGTTGATCAGTATATCACATATATTAATATTTCTAGTTATTTACAAAATAAAAATAATTTCCAAGCAATTTCAATTTAGCTAAATAACAATTCAATGTTTTATTGTTAAAAGAACAGAAATTGATAATTCTTATGTACTTTTGACATTAATAAAATTATCTTACAAATTATTATTGAATATTATATATATTTTTTACTAATTAATCATTTGGCAAAATTAAAAATTTTATGGATAATAAGAATTTATTTTACAATTTGTGTAAGTTACGTTAAATAATCTATTTACAATTGATAAAACAATTAATATATAGTACGGTTTGTTTAGTTTTAAATTACCTAATAATAGTTAAGATTTTATCTATACACAAACTCACTAATAAATATATTATTTCAGTGGATGTATATATTACCATTAGTCATATTTATGATGATTGCTGGTGCATCAAATCCAGAAGCAAGACAATAAATCGAAAAATGTACTTCTAAGTTGTATTTATTCTATTTTATTCTTTCATCAACTAATGGGACTATCCCGTTAGTGTCTTTATATTAAATAATTTAAGTTTCGTAATATGTACATTAAGTGATATTATTGATTAAATTACAATATACGGTTTAAAAATTAATAAATTGTCAAGTATAATAACTAAAAAATAATAAATATTTATGTAGTTTTTTTCACAATATAACCAGCTCCACTATTATGTTCAAACACACACTGTCCATTGATCCAAGTTGATTGAACATTTAATTTATTTCCCAAAAATACAAAATCAGCATCAGCTCCGTAGTTAAGTGTGCCTTTAAATTGTTGTATCCCTAAAACTTGAGCTGGATGTAAAGTTACTGTCTCAATTGCTTCAGCAACACTACAATCTTTAAAGATATTTTTTCTTTATATACAATTATACCAAATATTATACTCGCGAGTTAAACTTACTTGTTGATTCAATAAAATATCTCATACATTCATCTAAAGAAGTCACACTACCACATAATGTATTTGTGTTTGCTATGTATGCTTTTGAATTCTTTACTTCTATCTGTTCATCACCCAAATGATGAATACCATCTGGTAGCCCAATAGCTGACAATGCATCTGTTACCAACACAAGTCCTTCAGGGTTGACTTTATGGGCAATTTTTAATGCTGCTGGATGTGTATGAGTACCATCAGCTATAATACCAAAAAATAATGGCTTCTGGGCGCTAGGTGGACATGCTATGAGTCCAATCAACCCTGGATCTCTATGATGAAACTATAAACACAATTCATTCAAACAGTTGTTGTTGTGCAATAAAGTATACCTACAGAAAGCATTGCATTAAATAAATGTGTAATAAATGTAGCGCCATTGTTTACTGCTTGTATACTAGTTTCCATATTTGATGATGTGTGTCCTAATGATACTACAATTCCGTTATTAGATAATAATTTGATTGCCTCCATTGAACCATTAAGTTCAGGAGCTAGAGTAACTATTTCTATATTATCCAAGCTACCATAAGTATCTATCAAGTTAGAATTTTCTAAGGTTTTTATATTAGAAAGACTATGTGCCCCATTTTTTAGACTACTAATGAATGGACCTTCAACGTGTGCCCCTAAAACTGCAGCTCCTTGTTCATCGCCACGACAGCGTTTGAACTTTGGTAATATCTGAAAATAAAATTATATTTTAAAATGTTCTGTTAGTTACTATTTAGAGTTTAATATTAATATAATAAAAACAATACAAACAATTATTATTTTCTTTGTTATTATTATATTCAGTGGTTGGAACGCTTCTAGTTTTTTGTAGCGCGCTAACGCTACAGCTACTCCCCCCAAAAAAGTGGCTCGCTATCACTACTTTTTTTTTTTAATGTAGCGCGCTACTTTTTTAAAACTGTTTTTATTAAAAACTAGTGTTTGTAGTTTGTACTGATTTGACATTTAGTCACTGGACAGGATTCAGGACAACTTCACTAACACACTCATCATTATCATAATACAAATAAACAAATATAATCATAATTGGTATTTTAATAATCACCAATTAGATTGTAGGTAGCAACAAAATAATGATAATTTTTACTACGGTAACTGGATATCGCTATCTAAGGCATAATTTAGCAATGCTACATTGAAATCGCTACAAATAAAATAGTGTGCTACTGTAGCGTCGCTACAATTAGTGCACTACTCCCAACCACTGATTATATATTAAGATCTACCAGTGAAATAGTTTTGAATTTTCATAAAAAATTATATGTATTAACAAAAACAACCAACAAAACTCGTAGTAGGAATCTAAATAATATAAAGTTATTTTAATACTATACTTGCTTGATGGTAATTTGAACTGGTTGTCGAGACTATAGTAGGACAAAATCCAGTAACACCGTATTTTAATAATCCTTTTCTAACTATATCAAGTCCATCACCATTATGGTGAGTAAAATCCACTCCAAAAGCCCCTATACATAAATTAAATTTTTATACTTAAATGCCGAGTTGCATAAACAATCACCAAACATTTAATGAATTAACAGTGAGTTAATGGTTCTTTAAACATAATTTGGTTGATAAATCCATTACATTTTAGTGAACTAAATTAATCAATTTACTATGCAGCCAGACATAAAACTTTCTCTTTTATTCAGTTTGTTTTTTTAAAATGTTTTAGTATATCACTTAAGCAATCTACATATATAGGCAAATTGCTGACTATGGTAACATAAGCGATAGATGTATCTATTTAAAAATATGACTATATTAATTACTCACAAAAGATTGCTCTCATATAATTTAGTCATTTAGAAAATCATCGAAAATTGAATCCAGTGATGGATGCATGGACTCCCATAGCAAATTTTTGTTTTGTAATATGCAATGAAAATTTTATGTTCTCGGGATGGGTCCATACAATTTTCACTGATTTATAAATTTATCCAAGTTGATTCAAATTTGAGTAGTTCTATCTCACGTTATTATGGGTAAAAAGGTATTTTAATCTCATTTTTTTTGAAAACTAAAAAATCATATTTTCTATTCTCATTGCACCGCAAACATATGCCAAAAACCTTGTTGTTTTTCAGTGTGTGGGACCCTTATATTTTACAGTTAGCAGTTTAGCTCAGCAAATTATGAATCATAAATATCTGAATTTGTAGTAGAGCTCTTACAAAGCCAGTGAACTACTTGTAGAATGTAGATTGCTTATCAAAGCTTTATCAAATATTGCATGAATAACATAAATGTTACATTTATTATAAAATATAAAATTAACATTATATTGAATATATATTATTCACATAAAAAGAAAATTAGGTAAAAAGTTTAGCTGTATTTAGTTTAACATTTTATAAAAAAGGTATAATTAATTTAAAATAATTATTGCTATGATTAACTATAGATGACAGTCTAATATGACTCTTATAAAATATATAAATACTGTGAATTATCATTTATATTATTCAATAAAATATAAATGTGCAAGAATAATACAAGATATTTATTAAGATTCTACATAAACATAACAAACTAAGTCTTATCTGCTTATGTTTTGTTAATAGATAAATGTTCGTTCTCTGATTAACACAGCTTAATATAATGTATCATGTAAATTTATAGTTGAATAGTATTATATTATGTTAATGGCATATAATCTATGGTAACAAGGTCAAAAAGATAATATAATATTATTATTAAAAAAAAAATTAAATGGGTAACTTTTGTTATTAAAAAGTTGTTTTTAAATAAACATTATGACATTTTATGTAACCATAAACTTTTCTGTAACTTTGAGTGCACTATGGAAAAGTATTGGTTAGAAATTAGCAAATTAAGGAATAAAAATTACATGAATTTAGTTAATCAAGTAATGTTGGGTGTATAATAAGACATTATATAACTTTATACTGACCGTTGATTTGCAAATCTATAAATCCAGGAGTTATTAAAGATCCGAGGCAATCAATTTCAATGTCTGGAATTTTTTTATTGTCATAAAATATAATATCCGGATTTGCTATTTGACCATCCACAACCCATAAATCTTGTGCAAGAATTTTTCCATCTTTTAAAATATTGCAGTTAAAGTACTTAGTAACAATATTCATAACTGTTTGATCACTTAGATAGACACAACTATAACTGCAGCTAATTGAAAGATAACTGAACAGTATTTGTAATTTAATTTACCACGTGCCATATGACTTATTAGGAATCAACAAGGTCATAACTCATTACAAATTTTGTTACATGTAATTGTTATCATTGTTTTCATATATAATTATCTGTTTATGTAGAGTAAACAATTTGTTTTATTGCAACTTAAAATAGTACATAATAATAATATAGAATAGATATAAATAATTCGGTAAATAAAACAATTTCCTTAGTTATTACAAATAAAAGAAAAAAAAATAACAAAAATATCACCTAATATTTTTTAGCGATTCAGTCTTCTTAAATATTTACAACAAAATTAAATATTTAATATATAATTATGAAAAATATGTTTATGACAAGGAAGAATTTTTTCTAAACATTTTCACATTTACAAAATAAATAAATAAGATTTATAAAACAAGAGCAGATATCTTGTCATGAACGATTAGTGAAAAACATTTGGTTCTTGGTCCTAAATAAACTATTTAAATAAAATCAATTTTTAAATTCAGCATTTACATCGTGTAACTTATTTTATTTATGCTTCATATCTTATGGCCAAAATGAAAAAGATGGCTTTAGATTTAGATGACTAGATATTTAAATTAATTCCATGTTGAGATAAATATAGAACCAAGAAAATAGTTATTAAAAAATGTATTGTAATATATATTTTAAATTAACTTAAAGGTTTGATTTATAATCACGGAACGTTAAAGTTTGAGCGAAAAAGAAAAACAATTCTTGTAATTGTGTTAAAAAAAATTAATAACAAATAAAATTACAATTGGTACTAATTAGTAACCAAATAACGAAAAAATAATATCTTAATATTGCAATTACGTATGAGAACACCAACAACAAGTTAACTAACAATTAAACAACATGCATGTTATATAATAATGATATTAATAATAATATGTATGAGTATGTATATATATATAATATGAGTATATATATATATAATATATAATTAAAATTACAAAAAAAATGTTTTGCCTATATCTAGATTAGTTTGACTAAAAAGTTCACTAGATTGTTTAAACGAGGTAAACGTCCATTATTTACAAAAAAAAAAAAATATAATATATATACTTTATATATAATAAATGATTTACGATATAATCTTATTACAAGAAATTTAATATTATGAGACTTTTTAAATAAAAACCAAAACAGCTCATACATTTTTTTACCTTTTAATAAATAGGAACTAAAATTACTTTTTCTTGTTGAGGAAATAAATTAATTTAATAATAATAATAATAATAATAATCATATAAAAGAAAAGAAAGTCAGTAAAATGTCAGTGTTCTTAAAAATAAAAATAAATTTGTTAAATCTAAAAAAAAACAAAAAAAATGCACTTCGAGCAGTCTCAAAAATTAATTAACTATTTATATAATAAAAATTGAAGAATAACAGGAAAAATAAGTTAACAAATACATTTTTAGGGGTTTATCGGATTATTTTTTTAGAGTAACTTACACAGTTGCATTCAAGACAAGAACATGGTGATTATTTTTTGCTAAAGTAACAATATGACCACCGCTAGTTATTTTCAATCCACAACAACGAGATACCTAAAACAAATATTTAATCATTTTAGTGAAAATATAAAAATAAATGAATTGTTTACTACTAAGACTTTATAAAAATATTGTGAGATAATCCAGAAGAATGTAATAGCTTAAAATAATTTAGTTTATATAAGGTCAGGTGGGGTAAGAGCCTAACAGGGCTAGTGCTTAATTGGGTTATAAAAAATACAAACTTTTAATTTTAAAGTTGAGTTCATGAAGATTATGAAGTTTAATAGTAATCAAATGTTCTATAATGTTGGTTACACTTGAGAGTATCAAACAGTAGTAATCACTATCCAAAAAGCTAATTAGTTATTTACTCATATTTTTTAAATCGACAACAATTCAACGGTCTAGTTAACCCACCTAAATTGCTCAAAATAATTTCAAATTAGGTAAATAAATGTTATTTTATATTTAAATACTATTTCATTTATGAATTATGCAAATTGTATGATAAAAATGAGTATTAGCCGATTATGCATTTCACCCGTGTAAAGTTCCAAACGGGGAATGTGCGACATGTCTTATTTTGTTAAATAGTTAAAAAGACTTTATAAACATTGTTTGTGACTAAAATATTTATGAGTTACAAATATTAATTTTCTGTTTCCAATTGAATTAGTCTTTTTTTCTATGAATGTCAATGAAACTTTATTTGATCGGTAAAAAAGCTTGAAAATTTAATACAAGGCTCCTACTATATAGTTACAATGACATTTGAAAAATATAAATATAAATCCTTAGTCACAATTTTTTATTTATAAGCATTTAAAGTTTAAATCCTGACAAAATAAGTTAGAATTCATAAAAATTTTTCTTTTTAAATTTAAGATTTGAAAATGTATTACAAGATTCCTCATAAGTTTGTCTACCTTTATCAAGAAAAAAATGTCTACAAGAAAGTCAAATTAAATTTTTATGAGCGTTTTCATATGATCATATTCTTACAAGATTGGATATTTACTGGATTTTTCATGAAGTGGTTTTGTTATTTTATTGTTTTTCAAAAACAAAAAACTGTAGATAAATGAACATTTTACTGAATGTTTATATTTTCATTTTCTATACACTATAACATTTTGAAAATAGCCTCTTTTTGAGCTGTTTACAGACATTGTCAGTTTTTATTTTTTTTAGTTTTTTTTTTTTTTAATATCAATGAAATTTTATCTTAAGGCAAAAAAGCGTGAAAATTTAATTCAAGGCTCCTGATATATTGTTTCAATAACAGTTGAAAAATATTAAAAATACATAGGCACAATTTTTTTTATAATCATTTTCAAATTTTGACAATTTTTTTAATTATTTTGTATTTATAAAATTTTCAACTTTTATTAGCTAAGGATTGATAATTTAAAACAAGGTTCCACGTAAATAGGTTAATATATTAATTACTTTATTTACAATAATATCATCAAATATACTTGGTAATATCATAGACTGACCGTTTTTCTTATACAATGATATATCATTGAATTCAAATTTAACACCATCCATTAAAGTGACCCACTTGTAACCTACCGTACAGCAGAGGGACATCCACTTACCCACTTTTTTAAATACGTAAATATTTCACAATTATATTTTGAATGAATGTTAACATTATATCAACCAAACTTAAAAAAACTAATATGTATTAACTATAAATTAAAAAACTATGATGGTCTGTCAAATCTCGATAAAATTAAAATAATTGAATTCTTTCAAAGGAATTTCTTTGAAGATTTACATAAGTTTATGGCACTTAGCCCGACCATTAATGAGGCCGTTACACTATTAAACTTTTAGAAGTGATTTCAACTTAAATAATTTTCTTATTTGTTTTATTATAGGATATATATAATTTTCAAGAATAAGTAATTTCTACAAAATTTTATCTTCCTAATAAATTATTTGCAATTTTTGATGTATATAAAAATTATCCCGAAGTGTTTACTACAAATGATAATAAAAGAAAAATACAAAATAATGAAAACCAGGTTTTATAGTTACAATTATACATTAATAGTTATATATTATTGATTATATACAAATACCAAGCCTTAGGTATTAAAAATGCAATACCTAATCCCTAAAGTTTGAAATTTAATGTTATAAATTTCTAAAAATGTCTACAAATAATTTTTGTAGCTTTATATTTGGATATTTTTAACTGCTATAAGAAAAACTTATAAGGAACCTTGTATTTAAAATAGTCCAGTTATTTTGACAATTATATCATGTATAGAAAATGTTCCCTTATGAATCCAAACATAAACTAATAAATATTCTTGATTTATCTACTTTAGATCCCCCCCCTCTCCCTACAAGCACTGACAGCATCTACATTTATTACCAGAAAGTGCCCTTAATGTTGAAGATTAAAGTATCCAAACACTGATATTTGAAGTATCAAATACTAAAATCCACTTCTTCCAAATATAAAAAATTATCATTTATTGCCAATCTCAAAAATTCTTTAACTTGGATATTATATTGAATCTAAGATTTATAATATTTATGTTTGTAAATTTAAATATGTAATACTATTTATGATATACAATTTTAAATAATTAATTATGTCTTAAAAATTGAACATTTGTGACATTCAATCACTTCAATATATAGTTCTTCTTATCATTACTGATGCTCCCTGCTATATAACGAATCAAGCCTTACCCAACAACCTACAAAATAAAACTAAATGAACTTGCAATACTACAATTTAAACATTTTTTCACACGAAACTTGAATTTAAGCAAACCCTTAATTCAAACTATATTAATTGTACCCTGATGAGGTCCATAGACCTATTAACTAATGGACAGCGCATTCCACTTTGCCCTGCCATCAATGCACGGGAATCATATAAGAGAAAGAAAGAATATAAAGTAGGTTAATCATAGACCTATGAAACTAAAACTGTATTTCCTCCACGTTTCCTATTCTCTTTTACTCTATATCATACCCTTGACCTCTCTCTCTAAGCATTGTCCATTATTTTATAGGTGAGTCTTTGATGAGGCCATTAAAGATTAAAAAGAAACTGGAATCGATATCCTGTATCAAAGTTACATTTTAATTAAAGTATATAAACATTATTTTAAAATTGAAAGAATCCTTAGTTTTAGATATTTTTAGATCAATTTTTGAAATGAAATCCTTAAGTTTAATATTTAAGATAAATATGTTTCACAATCAGTTTACTAAATTGCGGGTAGTCAGGTGGGGTAACAGCAACGTGGTTTTGCAAAATCTCAGTTTAATGGAACATACCATCTTACTGTATTTTAACGTGAAACATAGTTTTTCATCATCCGTTAATGAACGTATCAGGAATTCAAATTTTGATATTCATTGACTCTTAAATAATACTTAAGGGGGCATAATTCAGACACAACATAAAAGAAAAGTTGTTTTAAGCAGTGTCCAAAACTGTCAATGTTGTGCATTATATACTACTAACATTTTGTTAACTACGTATTCTGAACATGACACTGCAAGTTATGATCAAACCTTTAGGTTTAATTTTTAAAATACATATAATTCTAAAATATAATGTCCACCTTAAATTCACATAACTTATAACATATGTAAGTTTTATCACTAGCATATCATACAACTTATATTCTTAGGCTAATATAAATCAGTATTATAATACACTTACTTTAATATAAGGACACTCTAAATCTGTTAAATGAGTGCCATCATGAGAAAAAACTGCAACATGGAAACGATTGCCATGAGAATCTCCAACTAATATTTCTCCATTTTCTGATATGTCTATGCCATTTGGAAAACTAGTGATGTATTCACCTCCAATACGTCTTAAACATACACCTTCATCATTAAACACTACAATTGAGTGTCCTTTGAAATCACAAACATAATAATCGTCATCTAAAATTAAAAAATAAATTAATTTATATTGTATGGATAAATTTTATCTTAACCCTTATACCTCTGACAATAATGTCTGATGGTTCTTCCATATATGAAGCACAATCAAACCATTTCATGATGCCGTTATCTTCATTTACATTTAAAACAAATACTGTTGGGTGTACACTATCAACCAGTGCAAGATGTCCATTTGCAGTCACAGCCACTCCAGCCACAATTTCAATAAACTGGACCTGAATCTTTTTTATAAATTTACCTGTAGGATATTCAAATATTTGTACTCTGGATCGATCAGAACCACGATCACAAACAACTATTTGGTTATGGTTTAAGAAAACCACTTTTCTAGGATAAAATAAGTATCCATCCTCTTTCCCTTCTCTGCCAAATTCAGTCTTATAAGTACCATCTTTTTCAAATACCTAAAAAGCATTAACTTTTAGTGAATATCAATAGTTTATTTTACAGGTAGTTATTAGTTTTACTTGAATACGGTGATTGTGCGTATCAGCAACAACAATATCTTCAGTAGGACTAAGACAAAAACCATGAGGTGAATGGAATTGTCCAAGACCACTACCCATTTGACCAAATTTTGCTACTATATCCATACTAGGCCTACTAGAATGACGTTTTGGCCGAGTTGGTGGAGCTCTTCTTTCTTTGCTGTACCAACTTGAATTAGTAGCTACTCCGTATATGTCTAAAATATATTTGTTTTACACATTTTCATTTTCATTAGTACATATTTAACCAATGTTCAAGTATAAAAATTACCAGGAGATAAAGTAGTTGTAGGAGAACTCAGAGATGACACACTACCTACTGAAAATGGGTCTAAGCCAGATTGATTCAAAGCTAATGGACTCATCAGGCTTTGAAGCATATCTAAATTATCCAACACAAATAATAAAATTATTATTTATTTTTAAAATTTAAAAATAATATATCTTACTATTATTGTTATTGTTGATGTTCAAATTATCTAGTTTAGCAAGTGCCTGTAAATTGTTTAAAGCAAAACTACCATCCAAACTAGTTGTTGTATTCAATAAGTCACCCAATGAATCAGGGGATGACATTGTTGATAAAATAGGATTATCATCAACATTTAATGAACATAAGCGAGCCAAATTTAAATCAAATATCTGCGATTCGACCATAGGTGACAACATAGGTGGAGGAAAGACACGGTCAGTTAAAAAATTGGTTCTTGGAGTAGGCGGAGAGATAGGTGCAACTGCCACATTCATCCCTTGTTCGGTTTCAATTTGGCCAAAATATTTCTAAAAATGTAAATTAAATAACGGCCATATTGTATGATTGAAATAAAATTGTTTAATATCAATAATAATGATTACTTACTCGGCAGTGATTTTCAAAACCATTAATATCAGGAGAATACAAAAGCTTAGCATCTACATCAACATCTGGTATTTGACCGAATAACTGAAGCATCTGAGTAAAAATTAATTTTTTTAATGCCATAATTTCAGATTCACTTCCAAATTCTAATAGACGTGTGGCAAATTGTTGTACTCCACCAATGTTATCTGTGATTTTCTTCACCCTTAAAAGCAAAAATTAAGTTATTAATAAACATAAGTGATTAAAAAATGAATATTATACTCTTCAAATTTGTCCATAATCTTTAATTCTTGTTGTTTTTGGGAGGATTTAAGCTGCACCAATACCTCATTTTTACAAGTCTCTAATATAGCTTTAAAACTCTAGAAAAAAAAAAGTTAAGCTTAACAATATGTAATATTAAATTATAAAAATATGATTATTACATGAAAAGTTTCTTCCACATTTGATTTTACATGATCATGAGAAGTTTGTAAATTATCCAATGCTTTTTCTAAAGTAGCTGGCAAAGTAGAAACATTTTTCATAACATTTTTACTTTCGCGCACTAGATACTCTAACTCTGTTCCATATTTTTTGTAAGCATTGGAAAGACTATCATAACTATGTTGACATGTCCTCGGAGAAGGTATATTGAGACATTTAGTACAAGCCAACTCCTGTAAATATAATAAGTTAATAATAATTTATTGACTTATTTAAAAAGACATAAGAATATTTATGATATCAGCAACTATAGTCATCATATGTAAAATCATTTATAATTTACTTTAATTAATTAACAAGAAAAAAATATTCTTAAGGTCATGAATTTTTAAAGTCAAAATACTTAGTTAAAACGCAATTAAATAAAAGTAAGTTAATTATTCAATTTCTCCAAAATACAACCTAATTCTAGTTTATTTAATCCAGTACTTTAATGCTTTTACTCATAATTAAATTTTTATTTTACACTTAAATTAAAATTTAAAAGATTAAATGCATCACAGATCAATACATAATAATATGACAGAAATAAATATAGAAATTAATCTTGTATGTATAATTATAATTTATAACTGTTATAACTTACATTGCAAGTGTTACAATAGTATACCATTTGTTCATTATTGTGTTTTTCACACAAAACCATTTTATGTAAAGCAGTTTTATCCTGAGCACTTTGAATCATTTCATCGATAGAAACCATATAGTGATATTGCCCTGGTGTTACAAGCATCTAATAAAAAATATTAAACAGTATTTAAAATATTTATATTATAAGTATAAATAACTAAAATCCATAATTTGAAAAAATACCTTGTGCATACTCTCACAACTAGAACACAAAAAATTGCAGCAAGTAATACATTTATGAGTTGCTTCTTTATTATCTCTACAAGATTTGCAAACTAGTCTATGGGTTTTCAACCTTTCAACTTCAAGAATATCCCTAGTCACATAATCTTGGGGTAATGTCAAAGTGCCACGATTTAATTGAGTCTAAATATAATACAAATAATTTCATTTAAATACATAAAACGTAGTTAAAATAATAAAAATTAAATACATACAGTTGTTGGTTGACTGCATGTAGGACATATTATATTAAGAACACTAAACATTGAGTTAACATTTACGAGTTGTAAGATGCATTTTTCACAAAATACATGCAAACAGTTGAGAACCCTCGGGCACATGTACTCATTTCTGTAACAACACAATTTTATTAATATATAAACATAATAATAAGTATAAAATAACTTACTTGCAAATGTTACAATTGTTAACCTCCAAATTAGTTTCATCTTCAATCAAAAAATCATTACTTGAATCTAAAGATGAAGTATCCATATTTAAGGATTTTTAATTTAATCACAACGGATACTTGTATACTCTTGTATCAATTTTGTTATTATTGGAGTATTATTTTAAACTATAACTCTAAAAGCAAATAAAAAAAATATAATTTAATTCTCATTTAAATTATAATATGCCTAGTTCTGTTTTAGATTCTGAGTGGAATAAAATAATGTAGGTATACAATAATGTATTTTTTTTCTGCCTGTCATGAACATTTGGGGTAGTAAAAATGCTTTTATTTTCAACATTAGTATCTTTTCTGGTAGAAAAGTGAATCTAGTTGGTATTTTTGAGAGGGTGAAATCAAAAATTCTCAGAAGTTTTAGAAAGTGTCACGAAACCTTAAAATTGGTAATTTTTACATGAAACCAATTTAAAAAAGGTGGGTAGGTGGGTGTCGTTCTGCTGTACAGTAGGTTACAAGTGAGCCACTGTAATTGATGGTGTTAAATTTGAATTCAATGATATAATATCTTTGCATAAGAAAATATAATCTTAGATTTAAAAAGAAATTTTATTATGAATTTCTAGCTCAAATTAATTTGCTGATTTTCGTGATTTTTCCGTATTTTGTCAATATTTGAACTTATTAGATGCCTATGAGAAAAAATTGTGAACATAAAATTTTAATTTTTCTTTTATCTGCCTTTAAAACAATATACTAGGAGTCTTCTACTAGAAACTATGAAGATTCATCACAAATTGTTCTACCCAGAAAAAAAGTTTTCTGGAAAGTTATGCTATTTATAGCGATGGTTTTTTATGATTTTTATTAATTTTTTTTTAAACTTTCAATTTGATTATTTATACAAGTATGGATAAAGTATAATACTAGAATAAAATAATCATAATTGTTTTTCACATGCAATGATTTATCATTGAATTCAAATATAACAGATCCATTAGAACTCACTTGTAAACCTTTTTTATATTATTTTACAATATTATAACTTATTGAGATGTTATGTAGTTCAAAATGTAGAAATTCTTTGTAATGTGACAATAAATATTATTTTTAATTTTTACTTAATAGCTATTAGTATAACTATGATGGATTAAATTTAGTTGTACTAAATGGAAAAAAACAAGTACACCGAATAATAAAATTATTATTATTACCCACTTCCAAAATAAATGTAATTATCTATAATTTTGACGTTTTGTCCATGTTCCATGGTCATCTAGCTATCTAGCTAAGGAATACATAACCATCGTAGATAAATAAATATAGAAAGGATAGGCCTTTATCATCATTATAGATATATTTAAATTTCTTTTTAGGTCTATTGTAATCTTGTGATCATTCACTGACCATGATCTCCTGGGAAATTTTCAGATTAGACCAATGCTCAACTTTTGGAAACAACACGATAGACAATATTTGTATTGTGCATTTTTCTAAGTAGAAAGTACTAAGCACATTGAATGAAAAAAACCTACAATAGACGTCTAGACAAAGTGCAATTTTAATGGCAGATTCAAATTTGTATTACAAAGAGGAAAAAAAAACTATGATATCACAAGTTTTTTTTTCTTCCTATCGGCATATTATTATAAATTAATATTTGTAGTATAGGTAATATGTATAGTAAATAATATCTCATGGCTTATAATAAAATTTAACAAATTTAAATTGTTCAAAATTAACATAAATGCT
This sequence comes from Sitobion miscanthi, assembly GCA_008086715.1. Taxonomy (NCBI): domain Eukaryota; kingdom Metazoa; phylum Arthropoda; class Insecta; order Hemiptera; family Aphididae; genus Sitobion; species Sitobion miscanthi. The sequence goes on along the minus strand of CM017800.1, from coordinate 7,453,440 downwards.
TAGCAACCAACATTTAACCTTTTCCAATTACAAATCACTAACTATATTTTTCTAACATTAATTACAATACTCTGTCCAGCAAGGAACACACCAAGTCTGCGCTGAAGAATAGATTTTTGTCGGGTCACTAAGTGTTGATCTTACTGGATAGATTTATTAATTATTAATTTATTATAAATATAACATCTTTTACCAAAATATATTTATATTTATTTAATAAAAATTGCTTTAATTTAATATATTTATACTTATTATTTATGCATTAAATTACATAACTACATTAAGAGGAAGTTGCAACCGCATATGCTGACTTCGTTTACACGTGTACGACATGGCAAATTTTACACTCAGCAGATCATATTTAGCCCCGTTAATTTAAAAATTAGAGTGAATTGGCTTTTTGTTATATTTAAATTTTAAATTGAGTTATGAGTATTAAAAGATGTATAAGCAATTTACAATTTTAAAATACTCATAATTCACTTTAAAATTGAAATATAACAAAAAGTCGATTCAATCCCCTAAATAACATTCTTACCTTTAAATTTTATAAGAGGTCAATTCACTCTAATTTTAAAATTAACGGGGCTAAACGTGATCTGCTGAGGGTAAAATTTGCTATGTCATATGAGTGTAAGATGGAGACAATATATGCGGCTGCAACGTCCTCTTAAGATAATTTATGTACTTGATACTACACAGATTTATGCAAATTAAAAATTAAAAGTTACCATATTGTTAGAATTAGATGGTATATTGGATCGAATTTGACCAGATATAGGATTTGTTTTGAATAAATCATAAAAAGTTATTATTACTCGGTTATTTTATGTATAGAATTGAGTATTATCAGGATTCAAAAGCTTAAAAATCTGTTAGTATACAACATGAGAGCTAGTAATGAATGAAGTTTAAGAATTATACTATATAAAATATAACTTGAAAGAATAATATAATAAACCCAATGCTAAATCACAATGATACAGTTTTGGAGGCTAAGTACAATTTGTTGATATGTCTGTATGACCAATACAAACTACTGTGTTAGTCAAATACTAGTCCATATACCTATAGTTGAATTAATAAATATCAGACCTATTCTACCAAAGTAACAATAAACAGCATCAACAATAGTGATTCAACAGAAATTAACAACTTTTTAAGAAGAATATTGAACACTTAACAAATACTTAGGGATGAAAGAAAATACAATCACAACAGAGTATTCCAGAATATAAATAATAGAATTCATTAAAAATGAATCAATAGTGAGTTTAGTTATACAATCCAAATCTTCCAAAATATTCAGTATAATATGACCCCAACTACTAGAATTAATCTTATGGAATAGAATTTATAATGATGATATAAATTAAGTCATAATTAATACACAATTTAAGATTATTGCAGGAATTTATTAATAAGAAGAAGGTAACTTAGTTTTCATAAAAACACTAGTTTGAATATTAAATAAAAACTTAACTATCTAAAGCATTGCCTGAGTAACAAATGCATGCTATATTAATAATATCAAATTAAGTATATAATTAGTACCTATATTCTATTCATAGGTAAATAATTGTTTGGCTGTATCTACCTATATTTGATATTTTATTAAATTAAATGTATCCATAATCATTTATTTAAAAATTAAAATAACTTTCAGTATTTATTTATGTCGAAATGAGAAAACAATAAAGTAGGTACCCATTGTATTAAAGAATGTGTAGAATGTAGATGATTAAAATATGAAAGAGAAATTAAAATGTAAAGCCTTATCACATTTCCACAATGTATACTATTTGGACAAAAATTTTGAACCCCTCCCTCCAAGGGCATCACCGTAAACCTAGTATTTTTCACTACCTTATCGTATAATAAACACAATTTTATTTGAAATAATAATCTTACCAGTACACGTTGAATAAATGTAATATATCATGCGAAAATGCTGGTTTTGAAACAACGCAGCTGAGTCGCTGAGAAAAGTGACTAGACGAAAAACGGATTGCAACATGCAAATAACGGGTGATAGGGAAAGGGGTCGGGTCGGGTCGACGGCCATTCATGGTACACCAACGACATACACTACGACCACGGTAACTAGTTGTTCAGTTATTGTCTAGGAGTAACAATTTGAAAATTGCAATATTTACTATGGGCACATACAACATATATGTAGAGTGTCTTTACATATTTTGCACATTAATCCTTTGATATTATTACATACCATGTATAAAACTATAATATACTTGACAATATAATAGACGGTAATTATATGACTTTTAAAAAGTAAAATATTGGTTGAAAACTAATAGAAAATGATTATAATTTTTGATTGGTGCTACATTTTACATAATAAATTAATAAATTAAAACAAGTTGGTCTTGGTGGGGATATCACATTTGCTATCTTTTCCTTTATCATTGATGCATGATACCATTTATAATTATCAATATGACATCACAAACCTCAACACTTTAAAGAAATCTGTGTGTGACATAAATTTGTTTTTTTCTGTTTCCAGTTTCCAGTTTCCGGTATCATTCAGCAATTCAGCATTTTCAACTTTCATTTTTCATATTGCCAAATGGAAATTATTTGATAAATATACAATTACATTTTAGAACATATTATTGTAGATAACTGTATAAGTCCTGTACAGTGTACTGTAGATGTAAATTATAATAATAAAATAGGCATTTTACTTGTAATTTGAGGATTAGAATACTTTGAACTGAAATCTTGTCAGTATGTTTGTTTCCCGGTAATTGTGTATAATTCAAATATACCTAATTATATAAACAGATTTTTATACTATTTTAACAATTCTTGCTAATGTATTTTATAAAATGATTATTTTCATGTCTAGCGGAGATGTACCAAAACTGGAAGTACAATGGTCTCCTGTACATAAAAATAAGTTTATTACGTGGGGCCCTGACATTCGAATGTATGAAGTAATAAACACCACCATTTCTGATAGTTCTAAAAGTAGTGACACTCCAAAAGGTTTTATTAATTATCTATACATAATTATTTATACTTCATAATTATGTATACAATCTATAATTATAAAACTGTTTTATAGGTTTCGTTTTGTCTTCTGATACATCAGCTAATTTGTTGGCAACAAGTACAAACCACCGTTATGTTAAATGCATTGATATATATCCAAAACCAGAATCTGAAATTATGCTGGCTATTGGACATGCTAATGGAAAAGTGACTTTTTGTACATTTGGTTTGGCAACGATGAATAATACATTAGCTGGACTTGAATTAGGACCAAGTAAGAAATTAATAAACTAAAAAAAAAAAAAAAATTAACCTCAGGTATTTTATATTACTTTAGATTCACGCTTTTCTCGTCAATGTAATGCAATAGCATGGAATCCAGTTAATTATAACTTGTTAGCTTGTGGTTTAGATAGACATCGTTCTGATCAATGTGTTCAAGTGTGGGATGTAGAAAAAAGTCCTTTAATTAATGCTGAATTATCACCAGGAAAACCATTCTTTGATTATGGAACAGGAGAAACTGCTCATTCTTTAGCTTGGTTTAATTCATCTCCTCATGTTTTAGCCGTTAGTTGTAATAGTAAAAACATTCGTTGCATTGATATCAGAGGTAAATTTATTTAAAATATAACTTTTTAGTTACTAATTGGTAATTTTAAAGTTAAATGATTTTTTTTTCTTATTAAATAAGTTTTATAAAATTGAATTTTTAGATGCATCTAAATCAACAAATGTAACTCAAACTAGAGCAGTATATGGTATTAATATAGCAGTATATAACAATAACCATATTGTTTCATATTGTGATAATAGTATAGTTTTGTGGGACTCTAGACATTTAGAAAAACCTGTTGTAACTTTAACACAGAGTAAAAGTGTTTCTAAAGTTCAATGGTGTCCGACAAGGTAAAATCTTCACTTTTATAGTTGACATTATTCACTCCTAATGTATAAATGTATAAAATTTTACTTCTTCAATTAATTTAAATACTTTAATGATAAATATATTTTCCATTTGGGAACTGTTTTGAATATTATTTTGTTTTTTTTAGGCATAATTTATTAGGGTCATTACAAAAAGACACTATGGCAATAAGCTTACATGATATGCAACAAAGCATGGATGAAGCTGAACCTTCTGCTTTAGAGAGAACTGTACATCCTGGACAAGGCAACATACATTTAGCCTCATTTTCATGGCATCCAACTCATGAAAATAGACTACTAGCTATTTCTCAAACTGGTAATTTTTGTTAGGTACTACAAATTTTATTTCTATATATTTTACATTTGTTTTATATAACTATTTTAGGTGTTTTAAATGATTATTTTGTATTTGAGAGAATGACTTTGAATTGGTCCACTAAATCAAATATTGCTTGGACATATGGGCAGCACAATCTTAAATATATAAGTGACAAAGACTTAGTTTATTCTTCATTTGAAGATATATCAACTACTATTAAAATGCGTGCGTTTTCACAATATGGCATTAAAGTATAGATATTTTAAATTATTAAAACTTTAAATTAATTTTATTATCTTTGTTCCTTACTGATTTAGGACTTTGCTGAGAACGCTAAACTTGTAGATGATCCCATCATAAAAAATGTATGGAATTGGTTGGATTTAAATAGAAAAGTTACTCGGGCTGGTCTTGTACCTACAACTCCAAACGTACCATTTCCAGGAATAAAGTATGTAACTTAATAAGATAAAGGGAAATAGTATAATTTATTTGTCAAACAACTTTTAGATTCATAGAATGTATACAATTTTAAATGGTGTTTTTTTAGTAAATATTATTTTGTCATTCCCTTTTAAAGTAGTAAAAATGTTTCAATTTTCTACTTCAGCATCTTTCTGGTTAAAAAATCGAATCTAGTTACATTTAGATGCATAAGTAAACAATTCCCAGTAATTTTCAAGAGTGTAGATAAGTACAAACAGTGCTCGAATTGGAAATTATTAAGTAGAGGAACTCAATCCAACAATTTATAAGCTGCATTCTAATTGCTAAATAATGTTATGAGCACACTTATGCACAGGAAATTACGCAAAACCAGCAGCTAGTCTTTTTTTTTCTGGTTTACAAAGTTGACACGTGTCGTGAAAATGTTACAAAAATGGTGGGTTGTGAGTGAAAAAGATCGAGGACAACTGGTATAAATTATAGAAATTATAGAAAAATGTAAAATTCATTAGATAGGTAAATCATTAACAACAATTTAGATCTACACCACATTTTAATAAAAATTATTTTGGGCATTAGTTTGTACCATCCCACGTTCAAGTAAACAAAAATAGTTGGGGTACACAAAGAAAAAAGAAAAATAGTAGATGAGCACCCATATACAAGCACTGAGTACAAAAAAATAATTAAGAAATAATGGTAATTTTTATGTAAAACCCGTTCTCAACAAAATTGATTTTGTTTTTATTTGGTGTAACAGAATTTTTTGAAAAAAGTTCCTGATAAGTTTTTATTAAAGAAATTAAAAAAAAAAATTGAGCTTAAATTCACAACAGTTTTTTAAATGTCTGAAGTTTAAATTTAACGACAGTGGGTATTAACCTGTTAATTAACAATATCTCATCAAATCATTATTTTATTTTATTATATTTTGAAAATGAATAACCATAGGTATTTGAAATTTTCACCAAATGTTAATTTTTATACATGATAACATTTTAGCAGTTCAGAAATACTAAAGATAACTATATAGGCACAATTTTTTTTATAAGCATATAAAGTTAAAATTTTGCAAAGTTTATTAAAATTATGAAAATTAATAATTATTTTATAGTTAAAAATGTATAAAATGTTCAATTTCTATTACTAACGATTAAAAATTTAAACCAAAGTTTCTCATAAGTAGTTCACACTGTATTTAGACAGTTTTTTTTTATAGATGTTTTATGTTTACATTTGGGTTAACATAAATGTTTAAATCAAAAATAATATTTTAGTTATTTTGTTGCAATTTAAAAATATTATTTGTGGGTACTTGAAACTTTTAAAGTATATTATTATTTTTATACCCACAATGAAATTTTTAAATTCAATATTTTCTGCAATAAATTATTTTAATAGTAATCATATCATAAAATATATTTAATATAGGCTTACAAACTATCTTCGCTCAGAATTGTTTTTTTGTACATATTGATTTTATATTATTAAATTCAAATTGAACACATCCATTACAGTGACTCATAATATGACACCGCTACCTCACCTTTTTCATATTTTAGTTAATTTCAAAAACTCCAAATTTATATTTTTTAGTGAACTTAAATAGTCAAAAATTAAAAATTACGGTTTCATCAATGTTTTAATATTATACTAACTTATAAAATTATAAATAATATAGATAAAACAATTAGTTTGGAGGAACTCATACCATTTTCAGACTTGGGAAATATAGGAAATATAGGAAACGCCAATTCCATCAGGTGTGTAGCATGAGGGGGTTTTTAAGTGTTAAAACGTCTAAACCCAATCCCCCCCCCCACAGCTCTGGCCGTTTAATTAAAGAATATATCAGATGTGTGAATAGCCCCCTTCCCCTCCAAATTGTATTTAAATATTATTTTTATTAGACTTCCATTAAACTACATACATAGAATTTTAACTTATTTCTAATTGGAAAAAATAATTTTAGAACTGTTCTAGGTTTAGATTCTGGATCTCCTATGTCTAAATCAGAATTAAAGCATGTTCAGTGGGTTGATATCCAGGGCACAGTAAAAACTTATCGGTATGTATAAAGTTAAAATTATGAAGTATATTATGGGGAAAAAATGTTAACTTTGGTAGCTTTTATAATTTCTTTGAGATTTAGAAGCCAAGTTCCCATTTAATGAAACACATTTAGTATACCTTGAGTTTGGTAAGTTGAAGAAGATATTAAATAAAGATTGAACAATAGTTCTTATTTCATTTAAATGTGTACATTTGAAATCGGAATTACTAGTATTGGCTTTTGTGTAATTAATTGTTCTCGGACTAAGTTCACATTTCTTTTTTTATAATCTATAAAAAAAATAACTTGAAATTTAAATTACAATAATAAATTATTTATATTATTGTTATTTAAACTTACTAATTTAGATGTTTTTGTTACAATTTCCTTATTTTTTAGGAGTCCAGCCAGAGATAATGCATTATTTTTATGTGATTGGGGATTTGATCGTAACAATGCATTACATATATCTGCTCTGCTAAGAAAATTAGAAAATGAAAATTCTCATACTAGAGCAGCTTCTATAGCAATTTTCAATTTAAGAATGCGTGATGCTATTGAAACGTTGAATAAAGGCGCAAATCAACAACCCAATTTAAGCATGATAGCAATGGCCTTATCAGGTATAACTATATTTAAATATACATTTGTTATGTGATCAGAAAAATGTTACAAACGTTTACTAACAGTTCATAAAAAAATTGTCATTGAGGATATTAATTAAGGCTTGGAACTTTATGCTCTAAAAAGTGCTCAAATATGTGTCAAAAAACATAATATACAGTAAACATTTGGAAAACGTGCAAAAACATATGTATATAATATCCGTGATGGTGTTTTCTGAAAAAGAAATTTGACATTCAATACAGTTTTATCAATAGTGCTAAATTGTCCAAGTACCTCTTCAGAAGTCCTATGTAAACCATTTGCAGTGCATAGCACATGGACCATTTTTTTTTAGTTTAAAGGACTAAGTGATTTTCCACACTTAAACAAATAGGGCGCCGCATTTGATAGGATACAAGGGAGCATTACAAAAAATAGCCTAACCATTGATGAATTAATTTATTTTGAATTAATTGTTTGTCATATACCTAATATTTTTTTGTTGAACTATAAATTTCTAAAAAAAAAATTGTATTCGTTAAATCGATGAAATATGCATATAAATGTTCTTAAACCTAAAATATGCAAATTCATACGAAAATAACAAAATATGTAAAATTATGCAGCAAAAACGTTTGTATTTGGAATATACGTACCGTCAAACCGGATTACTTGGGACACTTTCATTCTTTACGTACGTGTACAACATTCAATTTGCAATGAATGATAAAAACAGAAAAAACCAAAAAATCCGTTCTTGGCTTGAGCTATAATTTCTACACAGTAAAAAAATTTTAATTTGGTTGATCTAAACTTTTTTTTAAAAAAATGTCTGTCCCAAGTTACCTTGATTTTTAGGTAACTTGGGACACCCATAAATTTCTTTGTAAAATTCAAGTTGCCTTCAATATTATTTAACTTGAGACTTAATTATTGTTTTTTTAAAAAAATGTCTGTCCCAAGTTACCTTGATTTTTAGGTAACTTGGGACACCCATAAATTTCTTTGTAAAATTCAAGTTGCCTTCAATATTATTTAACTTGAGACTTAATTATTGTTTTTAAAAAAAATTGATATTAAATATGTTTTTTTAATGATTTTATTGAATTTAAAGTAACATTACTGACTTTAGGTTTAACTTGGGACAGTAGTAAAGCATGGGATAGGCGTGTCCCAAGTTAGCCTAAAATTGGATACATTTATTTACCTCCAAACCTTTTATCGTGTACAAATTACTTTAAGGTGATAACATTTAAATTTTATTTACAATATATTTGCCATTCAATTAACATAAAAATCTACTTCTTAGTTCCACTAGCATACGCACAGGACTTAAACCTAATTCACTTGAATTTTAAAGCTTTTAATATATGTTACATAATTAAATAAATAAACATAACTTACTTTTATTTTTACGTCTGTAAGTAGTCAAGTTGTTTGTATTAATGTATATACTGCATGAATAAATGTATAATGATAACAAAAAAGATAAATTAGTGATGCCAGACAACAATACAATCCTAAATATCTTAAATATGGCTCAAGTTAGCCATATGTCCCTAGTAACCTGGTTTGACAGTACTATGGATCAAATTTGTATCGGATCAGATTTTCAATATGCATTTTGTCGACAAATATACAAAATATGCATTAAGTTCCAAGCCTTGTTAATGTTTAAAAGTAAACTAAATTCAATCGCGTTTTTATTTTGGTTCAATGTTTTATGATTTTTAAAATGAGTGTAAAAAAATGTTTTAAATTTCAAATAAATAATAAATGCAGGCCTGGTGAGTTACAGAGTTGAACTCTATGGGCCGTGTAAAATTTTGGCCGGCTTAATAATATATGACTGAAAATATTTGAATACCTCTAACTCTAAACAATGAAATACGAGTAATCATAAATTATAAATTCTATTGAAAAATGGGTTGTTTAAAATACTAAAACTCTATGTGCCAATATTTTGCTATCCGGCGCTGAGTAAATGTATACCTTGTGTTCTTTCTATTAATTATCAAAATAAATTGGTAATCCTTCAGAACTTCTCTGTAATTGATTAGAATGTCCACACAGCATAAGCATAGTATGTGTTTAATTGTTCAATTTCAGAAAAAAGTACATAATTCCTTTTCGAACAAATATTCTGGATTATAAAAATCTTTGAGTACATACTTTACTAAAAGAAGAAAAGGCATTATTAAACCATTATAATATACATATATCACATCCACAGTTACTTCAGTATAAAATAAAATGTTACTATGAGGACTCAAAATGGTAATATTTTAATAAATCTATTATTAGTTAAAAGTTTTATCTGTAACATTATATTATTTTGGCTATTAAGTAATTTGGGTTATCTTGTTGTATGCACTCTACTGGCAACATTGCGACTGCAGTATGCGCTCTACTGTGTTATGCCACTCTACTATTATATTTAGATTTTAGACAATATAATCTCGTAATAAGTGGGATGATGTAAAAGTGGTTTTAATGAAAAGCAAATATTTATATGAATAAGTAATATCATTGGTTATAAATACTAGTATTTATAATCAATGGTAATATATTAAATTATTATATATAATCAATGTGTTCGTCGTCGTCTCGTTATTTGTTTGGAATAAAAATAAAAAAATGATAAATATAAAATTAAATAAATAAATATTAAAATACTTGTGCCATGTCCCTCGGAAATGCGTTAAATGTGTCACTTTTATTCATACCTCTCCACCATGTTTCAATAAGATACCTGTAACAATTATTATATTATAATATTTAATATTATACCTTGGAAGTAAATCTGGAGTTGTGGCACACATATTTTTCACAATTTTTAGCCTCAGAGGCCGGCCATAAACTTTCAATCCTTTGGGTATGTGACTTTAATATTGGATCTACAAAATGTTCGCTATGATTTACAACGTAACGTAGTGATTGTACCCATGGTCCAAGAGTCCATTATACCCTGACCAGCCATCGGAATATATTGTAGACCCAACAATTACCTCTCTTTGTATAATTTCATGCAATGGGTTTTTGTCCCTTTTTGGACAAAAATAATACCTTCCTTCATTGTTGTCACACAAGCTGATTACTCATGGTTTATCAAGCCGTCTCCTATAGTTTCTTGCTCCATTTTCTAGAGGATTAACATTTTCCTAGTCAGAGTCGTTGTCGACGTTTAGATTTTCGGCTGGTAAATCTGCAAGTTGAAACCGACTTTTATTATTTTTCCTCGACCCACTTAATAAGCATTCTTCAACTTGGATCACTATTCCGAGTCCTCCAAATTTAGTATGATTTTCAAACATTCTGACAAGTACATCAAGTTCATCCAGTCACACACTGTATGGTCTGATCTACCGGTTAAAGTGATAATTGTAGTCTGTTTTATATTTTGACACCAATAATAGACCAGTGCAAGTTGTGCACCGATGCTCAATCCACTATTGTTACAGCCATTTTTGTCGATGTACGTCCAAAAACTATTGTTCTTTCTAAATATATAGGTATATATTTATATTATATCTGAAATACTAAATAACACCTACGTTTCTTACCTTATACTTTGAGTAGTTTGACAACCTTTCCTCTGAAACCTCAACAATTTCCTTTCTTTCCTGCGATGTTTTTTTATGTAATATTTCATTTCACTATCAAATTTATTACACAATACATTTTCTACATTTACTAAAAGATTTTTCGTAATTAAAAAATTAGTAACTGATTCTTTGTTTTGTATAATTTTGTAAAATTCTTTTGCAATCATTTTGAACGTCACTGAAAATATAAAATCGTGTGTGAAGCGTGGACTCAAGTATGGTCACCCGAGACTAAATATACGATCAAAAATTATATGATGCAGGAAAAAAGAGTCTTAATCAATATTACAACGATAATAAAGATATAAATTGCATAGTAGAGCGCATACGACAAGACAGCCGTAATTTGATTCTAAACAGCTAGGTTTTTCACAATCATTGTTCAAGTATTGTAAATCATAATGGACAATCATCCACCAGCTGTCCAACTAATTTTTAATCAAATAAAATAAAATATTTATTTTCAGGTTATAGTCCTGATAAATATAGTATGTGGCGTGAATTATGTTCTAGAACTAGAGAAAAATTAACAGATCCATATTTGAGAGCAGCATTTGCTTTTCTAACATCAGAAACAGAATCACATGATGCTGTTCTGGTAAATATTTACTTTCCTAAAGTAAATATATTTCTTTCAATTTGAGAATCATTATTTTTTCAGAATGAAGTTGGTATACCATTAGAAGACAGAATTGCATTTGCTTCAATTTTTTTATCAGATATAAAATTAACGGATTATATTAATACAATTACAGATAAATTGTTAGATCAAGGCAATTTAACGGCAATATTTTTAACAGGTAAAATTTAAAAATAAATTAGAAAGGTGGTAGCTACTTTGCTGTACAGTAGTTGTTGAGTACCAAGTATGCCACGTCATTAAGTAATGGACTGTATTGTGACACATGTTAAATTATTGCATACCAATAACAATTCTGAGCCAAGACAGATTGTCAGTCTATATTACTAAGAATATTTCATGAAATGTTCTTTGAAAAAGCTATTTCAAAATTATTGATTTTACTATTAGTACCTATTATACAAAGTTGATTACATTTTTGCCAAAAACATTTTATTTATTATATTATTTATATTTAATTATTATAATAATAGAAAATGTATTTGATATATACAATACACCTTACCGTAAAATTATGTGAATAGGTTCATGGTATAAATAGGCAATAGTTCAATATTTTAAATTAATTTATATATTTTAAAAATGTTATAAGTGTATCATAAAATATAGTAATATGTAAAAATTGCAAATCCCCACAAATAATATTTCTGAATTACAACAAAAAAATACCTAAAATTGTTACTCTTTGTATGAACAACAACTTTTTTTTCAAATTGGGACCTACAATTATATTGAAAAAGGAAGAAAAGTATGCAACTGCTATTTTGTACAGTTTATGTCAAGTGTATCTCATCAGTGATTATGTCACTAATAAATGTGTTCAAGGTCGACTCCATGGAGGGCCTAGGGGCTGTGTCTCCCTAAGCTGCATTTCTAAGCAATTGTAAACTACAATAAAAAATTCATACAACATCAAAATTTTGTGAAAATTATGACTTCCCCTCCCCAACCATGTCACTGGAGCCGCCCCTGAATGTTTTAAATTTGAATTCAGTATATACAAAAATTGAATCTTAGAGGAGACGGTCTGTCAGCCCAATATCTAATAATATCTATTGCTAATTATTATAGTAATTTATAAACCACAAATAGGTAAATAGGTATTAGCATAAAATCAATCTGAATGTTTTTAAAATGTAATTGTGTGTAGTATAAAATATAATATTTTACTTTAAGTTTCAAGTACTCACTAATTTAAATTTTCTATCCTATTCCCAATTTAAGATACCTAGTACTTGACATAGTATTTACGCCATGAGCCTAAGCTATAAAAATTATTCCCTTCTATTTTACTTAATAAGTTATTGCAAATTTTTGCTTTTTTCCAACTGTTAAGTAGTGTATTGGGCATTTTTTTTAAAACTTATTAATTCCATTTCCACGAAAAAATATATATATCATACATCATTGAGTAAAATCAATACATTTATCCAGAATCTATAACATTAATGATCATTGATTTCATATTTTTTTATTATTATTATTATTATTATTAGGGTCATCTCCAGATGTAGTTCCATTACTACAAAGATATTTAGATAGTACAGGAGATATTCAGACAGTTAGTATATTAGTTTTAAAGACAATCCCTAGTGAAATTGTTCATGAAAATGCAGCAATGATGAGTTGGATCAATAGGTACGAAATTAATATTTTAGAATTCTATTTTGGTTTAATAATTTCTGAATTTAATTATTTTGTTTTAATTTATAATTAGTTACCGAGAAATGTTAAACCAATGGCGAATGTGGCACATACGAGCCAAATTTGACATAGCCCTTAAAGCAGTAAAACCTCCACCCCAAAATGTATTTTTATCCTGCAATTACTGTGGAAAAAATATCTGTCCAGCAGCTGATGAAAAAGAGAAAGACAATGAAAAAGAAACAAAAGTTCTAAAAGTAAAAGACCAAACAGAAAATGGATCAAATAATTTCAAGGTATGTTTCCAGGAAAATGGTCATTCCCAAAAATATTTATTAGTTTGAATTATTGTTGGCCATTAATTTATATTGATTACAGTGGAAGTTCTATCTTCTAGAAATTGTTCAATATTTAAAGCCCAATAAAGTAAAAATGTAAAATACATAAATCCTCAGGTATTGGAAAACTAAAGGTTTTGATGAATACAAAAAAACTCTCAAGGTTCTAACCCAGCGCCTTCAAAAATGTTAAATAGATTATGATTTTAAACAATTATCGGTTTAGTTGAACTTCTTCACAAAAAAAATTTCATTACTATTCAATTATTACATTCAATCCCATTATAAAGTGTGTTAATACGCACCCAACAATGTACTAAATTATTCATAAACATTTATTATTATCCTATATTAAAATAATGTAACCAGTATTTTGCATACCCTAATATAAAATATATATTTTTAATTAAAAAAAATAATTTTTCAGTTTACATCATGCCCTAATTGTCAAAGTCCGCTGCCTCGGTGTGCACTATGTCTTGCACATTTAGGCACTGCCAGTGCCAAGGTACCATTAAGAAAAACATCTAGCAAACAATTAACATCCAACAGTTCATATGTGTTAACTGGGCAAAGTGTTAATAGTTTTTCGTATTGGTTTTCGTGGTGTCCTACGTGTAATCATGGAGGTCATTCTAATCATATCAGTGACTGGTTTAAGTAATAATTTAAATAGTTATACACTTTAATACATGATATACATAAAGTTTATTTATTTGTTATCATTTTTTCTTAGGAATCACTTGGAATGTCCAGTCGCTGATTGTGTTTGTCGATGTTATTCTTTGGATTCAACAAGTCGCTATTGTTCTGTATAGCGCCGGAGGTCAGTTAAAAAATTAATAGCAAATTTTAGGAAAAGCAATATTACAAATAAAATAAAAATATTAACAGTAATAACAAATGAGTTTTTCTTTTCTTAAACATCAAGATGTGAGAAATATTAGTCGAGTTTTAACAGAATAACAAGAAAGTAAATAAATAAATGTAAGGGAATCATAACCATTTCCTGTCATTACTAGGCTATTTGTTACAGGATGTAGTGGTAATAACTAGATTAAAACATTTTTGAACATAAATAATAAATAAATTTTGTTTAAATATTAAATTTACAATGATAATATAATTATTTTCACTCTAGGTTTTTTATATATAAAATAACAAAAAAAAAAAAATCTTAAAAATGTTCAATAATAATTATTTTCTGGTCTATAAATCGTAATTTCTACGTTTTTTAGCCTGAATTTAGCTATAAAAAAAATATAAAAAGACTTATTACTCCATTCCAAATGTATTACTTTCATCTATAGCTAACAAGAGTTTTTCGCAAAGTATGTTTTGAGTAGTGTACGGTGGTAAATCAAGACGATTGAAACACGTATGTGCCCTAAAAAAATAAATATAAATAAATATTTGTTTATTGAATATTCTATTTTTTTTTATGTATAATATATAAACAGAAATCTTTTCATAGACTATTCATGAAAAATGAACAATTAATAGTATTATATTGTTCCAAACTGTTTTCGTTACAATATAGGTATATAATCTATTACTTTAAAATATACAATCAAGGTTCATCGAAAGTTATAATAATTAAATATTACCTTGGTAAACTGTTGGCTTTGCCCCATTTTTCAATACAAAACTTTCTAGGACTAGTAGATCCACGAAGAGCAGAGAATCCTTCATATGGTATACTAGATGTGCCAGTTACAAACTGAAGTAGTCTTAACCTTTGCTCATTAGTAAACTGTTCTATTGAAGACCAAAACCATCTAATAACTTGATGTCCATCATGGTAACCTAAAATAATTTGTGATATTGTTAGAACAATACATTTTAATAACATGCAAACTACACCATATTTATCTCTACAAAGTTTTGACAGTTATTACTATACTAATGTCAAGTTGCATGAAAAATATGTCTATTTAATGGTTCAATAAAATTTAATAGACCAATCATGGGCCACTAAATCAAGTTTATGGGACCATTACCTCACTATTGATTTGTTAGATGTTTAGTGATTGTTTATGCAACCCAGCATAATGTGATAAATAGATCCAAAATTAAAAATAATATCATTTTTTCTATTTAGTTAATTAGTTAATTAATGTTAATTTTAACAATCAAATTATGTAAATAAATTTAATATAATCTTATTAATAAGAAAGAAGGAAAATGTAGTTTTTTTAATAGGCAAAATGGTTTTAAAATTTCAGTAATAAGTTTATGGATTTAAAATAAATATAATTATTGAGTTTGTCAAATTAAAAAATGATAATGTACCAATATTAAAAATGTAGATATTATTCATCATCTTGAAAATGTATAAAAAAAAAACAATACAATGCATTTTTTGTAACTAACTATTTTTAGCTAATTTTTTTCTATAACTTAAGTTTAAGAGTGTTGATATATATTTATTTCATTTAATGTTACCTGATCTATATTCTGTGTTATTTCTCCAGTCAGATAAATCTATTTCAACAGTTCCGGCAATGACTAGTTCTAATTCTTGAGCATCAAAGACTGATACTAATCGTGGATCAACTACATCATAAAATCCTTGAACCAGAGCTCCAGTTTGTTCGGTAACACCACGTTCCAATCGCCATTTAACTATTTTGTCTATGTACTCCTATAGAAAAATCAATTTAAAAATTAAATATATGTATGAAAAAAAAACATGAAAGTATTTTAATTTATTAACCTTTTTATTTTTATCTGTGACAAAAATGCGTTGGCCTCCAGGTTTTAACTCTTTTTCAACTGTTTGACCAAATACTTCTTCAGTAACTGAAAATGTGAGGTCCAACATTTCTCCTGATATATCTCTTTCTTGTACCCAACATAACGATTGGTGGAATTCTCGGTCAACAGATTCTAAGTCGCTCAAACTCATAGGTCTAAATTTCAAAGTTTGAAAACATAATTTAAATTCATAAAACTAATTATAATTTTACACTTACAGCTTTAATAGAGTTTTGTAGAATGGCCGAGTAAAAAATGCATCCAATAGATATTGGTGGACTAATGCTAAACCTAAAACTCGTCCGCTAAATCTAAACCAGTCTTCTTTATTATTAACAAATGCCGCCGACATAGGCGATATTTGAACAGTGTAAGTATCATTAGCCGAATATTCAAAAAGGCCGTAATAAGGATTGAACAATTCTCTGGATATCAAAAAGAAGAACTCTCTAGATGGTCCACCATAATCAAGTCCTTCTTCATTATCAAATTGTGCAGATAGTTTACATTTTTGTAAATCTTTTTTAGGCATGCTCATTATTTTATTGTATGCATCTTGAAGTAGATGATCTCGCCGTACATCAATCCTAAAGAATTTTAATAATTTAATATTAATAGAAATCTTAAGAATTTTTTTTCTTGACATTACTTAAGTTTTCCTGGTCCTTGTCCATATCCTTTAGTTTCCAATTTTTTGTAAAAGTTCCTAAGTTTTGCTTCAAAATCTCTTTTGAATGGAGGAACTGTTCTATTTGCCCTATTCATTATGGGCGATTGTTGAGGAGATACTCTTGAGTCTCTGACTCTTACTGGTACGTAACTCATTATCTCATTCTCAAATAGACTAAAATTAATAATAAGTTTACTATTATTGTAAATTATCTATACAATTATTTCACAACCAGCAGTGCTTGGAAAGCTATTAAGTGGTACAGAAAATAAATGATTTTAAAAATTAAAAGATAATATATTGAGATTTACAAAAAAATTAAATTAATAATTGTACGATTGTAAAAATAAATGTATTTATTATGTTAATGAACGCTATCATAATAATTAACACAATTTCATAATTATTACTTATTAATAAATAATAATAAAAACATTTTATTTTCTCAAAACTGTGTGCTTAAGAGATTTTATTTGAAATGGTACATAATTATTTTTAAACTTGTACACGGTACTGATTTGCTTTAAAAAATTATATTATTTGACATATTAAATTAGTTTTATTCTTTTAATTTAATATTTATTAGCTACCGTCAAAAGTTTGTTAAAAATAAAATGTGTTCACAATTTTGTTCTACGTATCAACTTTATTTCTAATATAGTAATTCCAACATATTATGAATTATAATTACTAATCATGTTATATTATATAGTAAGTTTAGTATTTACCTTAACAAAATATTGAGTTCTAGTTCATTCCCAAATGCATCTAGAGATGGAATACCATCAATTCTAATTTGGTTTATTTTATCTTTTAGATTTTGGTCAGTAGATAATTGTGGATACCGTTCAGCTAATATTTCCAGTATATTTGGTTGGCGTATAAAAGCTACCACTTTTTCATTGTAGGCAGTTGGTATATCTACTGTATCACAAAGCATGCTATCAATGTGTGTAATAGTTGGGCGAGGGGGAGGTATTGGAGGTTCTTGAGATGTAGATGGCAATGGCACAGAAAGATCATTTAATGGTAAACGCGGGTCAATAAAAGTAGTCATTTTTGTGGTATGGTCCATAAAAAATACCTATAACATTTAAGAAGGTTTTTAAATATTTTATTTTTTTTATATATATTTTTTTTCTGTTTTAACTATAACTGACCTTTCCAGCAGCATCAGTTTTTGATGTCCATCCTCTAGGAAGGGTAATTCTTGTATTGGCAAACAAATTTAAAAGGCCAACCAAATCACTATGACTTTGATACCGTTGAAATAATGATGGATGATTTCGAATTTTAGGCACAATATATTTAAGCGATGATGAACTATTATACAGTGCTAAAGCTCTCTATAAAAATGTTAAAAATTAATACATATACTAAGAGACAAAATATATTTGATCATACTTGATTTTGCTGCAATAAAGTTGGAAATTCTTTTTTACTAATAAACTGTAATGCTATACTTGCATTATCTCTAAATTTAGTTTTAGATGAATCTAATCTTAACGAATCGGTTCTAGATAATGTATTACATTCTGGTTCTTGTGAAATAGTTCTACGTATACTTTGGTACCTAAAATTGTATTACCATAAAACTTATTATTCATAGGACAGAAGCATAATATAACTTTAAGTAAATTATTATTGAATAGGTAAATGACCTTCTGTCTAATTGTTGTCTTTGTTGATAATAATGCATATCACAATTTTGCCGAGAAGGACGATGCCAAGTAGTAGTTCGATTAAGATGGTCAATGTAAAATATTCTACCATGACTATCCATTCGAGCTTCCCAATCTAATTAAATAACAAGAATACAGGATATAAATTATATATATTTTAAAATAATTAAAAACCACTACCTGGTGGAAGTGTAGTGTCTCTTCTACTTTCTGATCTTCTTGGCTTTCTATTTTCATCGGTTAACATCATAAATCTTGAATGTTCTCTATTATCATTTGATAATGTTTTTTGAACAGAACACTTCATGTTAACATGATCTCCAGCTCGACTAGAAGCTCTAGTTAAAAGCCTATGTGCCTTAGACTCAACAATAGGAGAAACATTGGTAAAATCAGAACTATCCATTAGACCTTTTGGTTTTAACTGGCGTAAGGCTTCTAATGGGATATTAGTAGTTGGTGGCATCGCCCAAGTTCTTTCTAATGGTTTATGTTTGTAGGTTCGCGGTGGCAGAGGTGGAGGAGGGGAATCTGGAACAGGAGTATCCGACCAGATTTTAAGGTAATCATTGTTTTCAGCAACTGGAAGTTTTTTATCAACATGTTGAACATGAACATCAACTTTAGTTTCAATAATTTTAGTTTCAGATTGTGTTAATTTTTCTGAATTTTCACATGTTTCTGTACAGTTTTCACACACTTTAGACTGTTTAGCATTCTCGTTACTGTCTGCTGCTAACTTATACACAGAGTCAAGGTCAACCGGCTGTGATTCAGCCAGACAAGACAAGCCGCTGCAGTAACGGAAGCAAAAGAATTTTCCATATCCTAAGAATATATTTATCATAATATTATATAAGTTAAAGCATTAAATAACAATAATAATTGTAATATAAACCTTCATTCATGGATGAGCAGTGTGGAAAATCAACTAACCACATTGCACTTCTTTTTGACGTGCCATTGACAGGTTGTGTATATCGAGCTATACAGGTCATAACATTCTTCTCATCTAGAACAAAATAAAAATTACTAAGCCTCTTAAAATTTAAATATTACCTACAAAAAATTAATATTTCTATAATTTTCAAAATTAAATCTTTTGTGTACTTAATAGTAGGTACAGTCACAGATATTGAATAATACATTAATCATACTTTTATCTACTAATCATTTGATGATATTTGGTATACCTACTATTTTAATTTTATTTGATTTATTAATAAAAATACCTTATGAACATCTATTATTTTAAATTTTAAAATACATTCACATTAATAAACTTTGTACTTAAAGAAAATCATATTTATCAGCTTAAAAAACAGATAAAAATATACTCAAAATTTAAATTTTAAAATATGATTAGTAGGTACTTATAATGCCTAGAACTTAAATAATAATATATTTTACAGTAAGGAACGTGAACTCTTGCTATAAATAATAGAAATTATAAAACATAAAATAGAGATAATTTTTGTAGTCTTGATAGATACCAGCAAAGTAAAGATGTCATTATTTTAATATTATCAATGTCCGACAATCAATTAAAAGACGCACATTAGACTTGACATAATATGCCAGATATAAAGACATTTTTCCATGAACATATCTTACCTTCTTATTGATTACACATTAGTTTATTACTTAGAAATAAGTAGGAGAAAAATGTATGATACATTATTCATGAGTTATATAGAATTTAAAAGTATTACTACTATCCATACTCTATACTATTAATATTATAAATGCAAAAGTAACTCTGTCTGTTGAGTAGGTTGATTGATGAGATTTGGTGTAGAGATAGCTTGAATTCTAATTCACTAAGGGTATGAAACTAATAACCACGCCAACGCGTTAGATATTAGCAGAGCCACAGCAATAGCATCATTTAAATTCTGAACAACAGAAAAATATCATGCTTTAAAATGTAGAGTGTGGGAGGATATTAACGATGCTGCATTTAATTATAACCCAAAAAATTAACTATGTTTATTATTGATTTGTCATATTAGGGAGAATGAATAAAAAATGTTATCATTGTAATGCATTTAGTGGAAGGAAGAAACAGTTGGTATGTGTTACTGTGGAGGCAAAATCTCCCTTCCATTACTAGATGATTACTACTTAAGAGTTAAGAGGAATCCCTAAAAAGACTTAGAAAATATAATTTATGCTTTTAGATGAGTTTATTTGATGTGAATACAGAAGTCATAATGCCTAAGTTACTTACTCATTATAACAAAACTACTGATATATGAGCAAAGGTCGTAGCTAGTATAATACTACCTATTTACGAATAAATAAAAATAATTTTTATAATATACCTATCAAATATGAACAAACATCAATTTTTAGTTAAAGTACCTAAGTATTAAATGCAATAAAAATATTTTATCAAAAAAATGTATAGCCAACAGAAGATAATTAGTTCTAGGTACCAACTATTTTCCAAAACTAATAATAAAAACTGAAACGATATTTAACACAATATCTCACTTCAATAAGTCAGAAATCAAAAATTATATTGAATAAAATTAATAAAAAAAATACTGAGTGTTCTTAGAAAAATATTGATTAATTTCAAATAAAAAATGTAGAAGAACTAGTTTAATTGAGTATATATAATGAGATGTTTTGCCAATATATAAATATTTAAATTCAATATGAATTTGGGTAGCCTCAAGACAAAATTGGATGTTGTTTATAATTTGAAAAACTTGAAGAAAATGTATCTATACTCTGTTCAGCGAGAGACCGGTAGTAGTGGTATATAGGTAGTAATGTATTGATGTGTGGTCAATATAATATTGTAATTTATCACTCATTACTGCATGCATCGCTTATAGTCCCTATTATGACAATAAATTAAATTGTTTTTTTCTGAATGTATCTAATATCTATACTCTATAGACACCGGGTGGTAGACAAAAGCTCATTGTGTCCGAGCATGTCTGCCCGAACCAGTTATTGGTACTGGTATTTGGTGTACGGCGATGGGAATGATGACACCCGTACGGTTGGTAACAATTGTTTTTGAATGATCAATAGGAGGGGGGTCCGGCAATGTACAGCAATCAGTAGCATATGCACAAACCGGTGCTCTTAAACTGAATAGAGTATAATATCAATATGCCAACAATGATTACTGCCTTCATTGGCATAGTGCACAAGACTACAAGAGTTGTAATGTATTTATGTAACATATATTAATATTATATAAAACATTTATGATCAACATACATTAATTATTCTGTTAATTTTAATTCTTTATTTATGTTACTCAATATGGTATACATTTTGTTAACAATATGAAAAATGTTTATTTATTTATTTATTTGTATACTTTAATTGTTAATAAATATGTTAACTTTTAGGTACGGATAACAATAACTTATTTTGGTTTAGTGTTTTAGTTTGTGGTCTTTTAAACTAAAACATATAAGAAAAATAAATAGTATTTTTTTCAAAAGACAAAAATAAAAACTTAAACATGTACATCTATTGAATTATAAAGTTATAAGTTGATATAATTAATAATTCAATTTATTAATATAAGTTTCTAAAGCAATTTATTGTGGAATACCTAGGTGTTGATAAAAAAATAATTTTAATAGTTTAACTACCAATAATTTCCATTAAATACATTTAAGATGTTCAAATAAATCATTATACGAACTACACTATTATATTTTAAATATAAATATTAAGTAGGTATGCCATATTTTTATAAAAAATAAAATAGAAATGTGTTATCATAATACACCGTTCCTACGCTTTCCTGTTTAAAATAATATTAAAATTATCTTAATAAGAAGGAATAACTATATTTAGTGACATCTTTAAGGCAAGTAGATCAATATTCTACATTTAAGCAATAAATAAATCAAATTATCTATTTTATGTTTACGTTAGTCATTAACAAAAAACTTAATAAGAAAATAATAAGTTGCTTAATATTATTTAGCTAATTATACTGTCATAATAATATAATGTACCTACTACCTGGGTACTATACTACTATTATAACTATAATCGGAATGAGTAACGTTAAGAATATGTTTTATCAAAATACATAATTATTGCCTTAGATGGCTTACATATTAGATGATATTTATGTATGAAACTTGGTCATGTTGAATGAAATATTCTTGCGCAATATAAAATCAACAATGCTAAACACATTGAAGGCCTTATGTGATCGTATATTATGTATATATATATGCATAAAACTAGCATATAAAGCATAGTTCCAAAACTTACCTTTTATGTAGCATTGAAGGGTTTGCAACTATTAGTCGAGCAACACTAAATTCTTTAAAAATAAACGCGAAAAACACCAACCGGAAGTGAACAACAGATACTAAGTCCGTAGAATACCATTTAACAGGATTTTAAAAACACACGCTCACAGAGAGAGAGAAAAATAACACTCATATAAAAAGCAGTGCCATGCCCTTAGAACGGATATATATGACCATTTGCCAATGAATGAAGTGAATAGATGAATGAAACGGAAACCCCCCGCCTGCCGACCCCACTCTCACTTCCGGTACATAACCCAAAATTACTATGGGCCACGAAAACATGAATGAACACAATGCTACCAACTTAAACAACTCATTTTACAGAAATTGATTTCTATTATTTTTTTGCCAACATTACAGTTTTCGATGAAAAAAAATTATAATATATATTATATATTACAATTTATTATAATAACTGCATAAAATATAAATAATAAATATAAATAAATAGATATGTTGAAAATTATTAATATTTCATCAAATTTGTATAGGTGCATAGTCGATAAAAATTAATGAACATACAGTAACACCTCATCACAAAGCAAATTAATAACTAAATTGTAACTAAGTCGAATTTAATATAACTAAGTTATTCAATGTTATAATAATGAATTAAAAATTTTTCTAAATAAATATAATATTATAATATACGAACCTAATTTGTAACATCCAATCCAGTCTTTAGTTTGTCGATCATCTTTTACAATATTCCATAATACCTTTATAGATAATCGTATACCATCTTCAGATAGATGAACTTTATTAATAGATACTTTTAGATATGAGTTGTCCACATCTGAATTAACATAGACTGGTTCGTTTTCGTTATTTTTGGGGACACTATTGTTAATGGATGTTGACAAATTTTCAATCGAATCATCATTAGTATTTGGGTTAATCCTCACTTCCAATATATTTACAACATATTCTTCTGAAACGTTCTCTTCTTGCAAAATTCCATCCGTACTTTGTAAGATTTCTGCAGCCAGGTTGAGATTTAAAAAAGGTACAATGCGTAGGTAAAATTATTTAATAAAGTATTTTTCAAGGTTTTTAAAATCTTTCATAAAATTGAAACATAAATAATTGGCTTAAAAGCAAAAGATTTCTATAAAATTCAAAATGCTCAATGAAAACTGAACATTTAGGTATTTATTATTTAACATTCTTTTGATACTAACTTGAAACTAAAAATTTTCCGAAATTTTAATATGATAATATCATTCATTGTTAAGGACCTTGAATACCGTGGTAACCAATGATATTATCATTTGAGTGATAAGAAAAAGTAATTGAAGTCCATGGATGTCGTATGAACACTAGTATCACCATTCTCCATTCATCAAAGAATAAACGTGGTATCACGAAGCATATTAAATATTAATATTATATGGTTCACCACGGCTGATCGCTGGGCACTAGCTTTTATTAACTATTTGAAAAAAAAGTTTTTGTATATATTTATTTTGAAGACTAAACTATTATGAATCTTTTAATTTAAATAGGTAAGTTTAGTATATATTTATGGACTTAATTTTTATATTTTATCAAGAAAAATTTTTTTTTTAATTTACCTAATTTATTTTTGTAATATTCTTCAATATTTTCAGATTATAATGAATGCTAATAAAAGTTTTGACTATGATAATATTATTGACGAACTACTGATGAGCGAAAACCATACAGCTGAAAAATTTTACATTGAAGGAACTGAGAATTCTTCTAAAAATGCATACAAGGAAGGTTTTACAATTGGTTTTCAAAAAGGTTGTGATATTGGATTAGAAATTGGTTTCTATGCTGGGATTTTAATTGGTTTAAAAAAATTACTCAAATCAAAAATAATTATTCTTTCTGATAAAGAACTTAACATTTTACAAAAACTTTCAAACTTAATTGAATTATTTCCTCAGATAAATGATAAAAATGTTGATATTATTGAACAATATAATGAACTAAAAGGATTATACAAAAAATTTTGTTTTAATCTAAAAATTAAAAATTTAGACAAAAGGGTTCTCAATTTTTCAAAATGGAACAATTAAGATCTAAATTAGAAGAAGTTATTATTTATTTAAAACCATATTTACCTATTGCTAATGGCCATGTTGTTAATTTCATTACTCATAACTTTTGGGAAACTATAATTCCTAGTGATATACGGGAAGAAATTGATTTAAAAGGTACAGAATTTGTGTTTTCAAATTTTTGGTCAGAAAATCAAATTCCTGATTCTCTTACACATTTTGTTGCTTCTACAAAAAAAACTAACTTAAATTCTTATCCAAGTAGTTGTTATATGAAATTAGATGATGCATATAATGTACTTAAATCTTGGGGTTATAAGCCTATGAATAAATCACTTAATTTAAAAGAATTTATGGGTGCTAAGAAAATGCATGAAGTAGAAGTTATGGCCAAATTAGTGGCAGATTTTTCTAAGTATGCTGGTACAGACATTATAGTTGATATTGGAGGTGGAAAAGGATATCTAAGTTCCCTCTTAGCTTTAGCTTACAATTTCAATGTGCTTGGTATTGATTCACAATCAATCAATTCTGAAGGCGCTAAAAATCGAACAATCAAATTTGAGGTTTTTATTTAACATATACTTGGTGTTGATTATTTTATTAATATGATGATGCAATCTTTTCAGAAATATTGGCAGACCATTAAAAAAAAATCAAACAACCTTCCTGAAGAAAAACTAACGCCCCCGATAATAAAAGAAAAACTTGATACCTATGAAGAATATTATGAAAAATACAGCAGAAAATCAGCTGTGCTGGGTAGTACCTATAAACAAATTACAGAATATGTTACTGAGAATACCAATATTGCACATTTAGCTCAAACTGAATTTAAAGTAAATAATAAAGAAGAGTTAACTTTAATTGGACTACATACATGTGGTTCTTTAGGTACTACATGTTTAAAGTTATTTACTGAACCTAAAAATAATTTAAAACTTTTGGTGAATGTTGGTTGTTGTTATCATTTAATTGAGGAAGAATTCACCAATGATTCATTTTGGGATGATATTGAAAATGAATTAAATAAAAATGAATCTTATGGTTTTCCTGTAAGTAATTATCTAAGAGAAAAAAAATTTCAACTTGGACGTGATGCTAGAATGTGTGCATCTCAATCACCAGATAAATTTTTTAATTCTAAAGACGTAAGTTTTTTTTAACTAAAGTAGGCACATTAATGCCATGATTATTACAATAAAGAAAATTAATTGATTGTCATAGATAATAAATTCAACAAAACCACTATTCTACAGAGCCTTATTACAAGTTTATTTAGTACAAGAACTTGGGTATGAGAATATTAGTAGATGTCATGTTGGACGATTAGCAAATAAATGTTTGACTTTTAATGAATACGTGCATAAAGCTGTGAAACGATTACAATTAAATATTGAGGTACAATTATATTGTACATGTACTATTCCTAAACAATTAATATTAAAAGTAAATTTATTAATTAAAATTTTTGTTTTTTTTAGATTGACAATGAAAAAATAAATGCATTTTATGACAAATATCTGATTGAATATGAACGGTTAAAAGTATTTTTTATTTTGAAACAAGCATTAGCTCAAGTTATTGAAGGACTTATAATAATGGATAGATTACTATACCTCCATGAGCAGGTAAAATATATTATATTTATGTTTTAACTTTTTATTAGATTAGCGGTTTTTAACTTTTTATAACAGTGACATCTTAACTTTAATCTAAATAAATAGCAACACACAAAATAATGTTTGGACTTTTTAAAAATCTGTAAATTATTATGTGTAAGTCTTTCACTTTATTAAAATTTTATTGAATTTACTTCATAATAAATAAAAAATATCGGTCAAAATAATATTTTAGGAGACTCACTGGTTGTGTACCAACTATTATTAATTTATCTTAGACATTTTTATTTAATTTTGGTTCTATACGTAAAGAAATTAATTTAAATAAATCTATTATTATTTAAAACTAGTAAAAACTAATGAATGTTCTATGATATAAACTAAATAACTTGAACTGAAAACTTAAATTATGTTATCACTCATAAAAGTTTTAAGTTAATATACATATAATATTACATTTTTTGATCACCAAACTACTTAATATGTACTACTATAAAATAACACTTTAAAACTAGATTTTTTTATCTCTTTCAATACTTAAATCAAAAATTTGTCATTGGAAAAATAAATAAATTCAAACAAATCTAGTACATCAAGTTATGCAGTTACTATGATTTACTTGGTCCAGAGACAAAATGTTCATCATATTTTTACCAATATTATAAAAACTAAAATGTCTTTGTTTTTAAATACTAATGTATCTTTAAATATATATATTATAATTTAAGAAATGTGGTTATTTATATATATTATATATTTAATATTAACCTTATAATGAATAACACCTAATTTTTGTTTCAGGGAATTAATGAAGCTTTTGTTGCCAAACTTTTTGATCCGTTATTGTCTCCTAGAAATCATGCAATTATTGCATTAAAAAAAAATTAAACTTAAATAAAAATAAAGATTATATTTTACATTGATGCTTATTTTTTTATAGGCATATTAGTAATAGTTAATATATTACCTATTTAATAAATCCAATAGATGATAGGTGGTAGCAAAGGCCAAAGCTAGAATAATGTTTAGAAGATTATCAATATTTTTATAAATTTTTATTTTTTTTTTTCAATTAATCATGATCATATGTAATGTTTGTATTTTTATTCAATTATGCAAAATTAAAATTTAAGTACCTTATTATATTATTTTAATATTTTCATGGCACCACTATGACTGTTTCATGAGTATTAGCTGAAAACATATCATAAATTTTCCTACTGGTTACAGGGACTGATACAGAGGGACGGGGGGCTGAACTATTTACATGGTACCTTTTTTAAATGTTCCTTAGTTATAGAAGTTGAACATTTTATACATTTTTAATTATAAAATCAATTTTAAACTTGATAATTGTCAAAATTTGAATGTTAAATCCTTAGGTATAAGAAAAATGTGTATCTATGTATTTTTAATATTTTGCAACTGATACTATAACAACACATCACGAGCCTTGTTTTAAATTTTCACACACTTTTTGACTCTACAAATAAAATTTTATCGACATTTATAGAAAAAAATAAAAAAAGTGGGTAAGTTAATGTTGCTCTGCTATACAGTGGTTACAAGTGGGTCAATGTATAATGGATTGTATTAAACTTGAATTCAATGATATGATATTATTGTATAGGAAAAACGATTCTGAGATGAGACGGTTTGTCAGTCTGGATATTTTATATTGTTATTATTTAATAGAGCCGTAATTTATTATTTAAGTCAAATTAATATAATAATATTATTAATTTTTATTTGATTCTATTGTGATAAACAAAGCGTTAGAAATAAAAAATCCCATTTTTTTGTTATTTGTCGGTTGTCAAAAGTGATCTTTCTAAAGTACCATCTTGATTCAATTTTCTAAATTTTTGATATGTTTTGAACTGTTTAGGAACATTTTCAGTTTCCAATTGTATTAGTCTTTTTTTCTATGTATCAATGTATGTCAATAAAACTTTATTTGTTGAGTAAAAAAGCTTGAAAATTTAATACAAGGCTCCTACCATATTGTTACAATTACATTTAAAAATATTAAAAATCCTTAGCCATAGTTTTTTTTTATAACTATTTAAAGTTCAAATTATGACAAAATAGGGAAAAATCACGAAAATTGTAAAATTATTTTGAGTTAAGAATTCATAAAAAATTTTCTTTTTAAATCTAAGATTTGAAAATGTAATACAAGGTTATTCATAAGGTTGTCTACCTTTGTCAAAAAAAAATGTCTACAAGCAAATCAAATCTAATTTTTACGAATGTTTGAAGTTCATATTTTTACATCAATATTTACTCGATTTCTCATGTTATATTATATGTTATCTATGCTATATAATGCTATAGACTCTATAGTATAGAGGCATTAGCTGTTTTAATTTCAAATAGTATAATACAGTAATATTATATCATATTACCTATATTGTTATTGAAATAATTAAAATAATAAAAAGTTTTAATAATTCATCTTCTTCTTCTCTATTGGCTTCGGCCTTTAAGACCATGCCGCTATAAACAAATCTTGCCATCTGTCCCTGTCCTCTGCAACTTCTCTCCATCTGATTCCTGGTCCTATCGATTTTATGTCCTTCTTTACACAGTCTTCCCACCTCAACCTGGGTCTTCCTAAAGGTCTTTTCCCTGTAGGCTCTTCCTCTATTACCAGCCTAACAAGAGATCCTTGCTTACGCCAGGCATGACCTCCCCACATGAGTCTTCTTTTTGTTATCTCTTTAATTATATCAGGCCTCTGAAACTGCATTTGAATTTCATAATTATGCAATTTCCTCCATTCGTTTGTTTGGTTATCAAAGACCGGTCCATATATTTTTCTTAAAACCTTTCTTTCGAATACTCCTAGTCTCTGTTCTTCGGCTTTTCTCAGTGCCCACGTCTCAGATCCGTACATGACAATAGGTCGTAATAATGTCATGTACATTCTTATTTTTAAATTTTTAGAGAGGGTCCTAGATTTCAGTACTTTTTCTAACCCATAGTATCCCTTATTAGGTAGTTGTATTCTCGACGACACCTCTGTTTTAAGTTCATTGTCTTGAGTAATAATAGATCCGAGATATTTAAATTGTGAGATTTTCTTAAAAATATGTCCTTCTAATTCAATATGTTGTCCTAGTCTGTAATTTCTGCTATTTCGGCTAACAGTTAAGTATTCTGTCTTATCATCGTTAACGGTTAATCTCACTTTCTCTGCAGCCTTTTTATCGTCTCAATATCATCTCCTAAGAGAGCTATATCGTCCACGTATGCTAAAAGTCCAATTGTTATTTGTCCCAGCGCAATTCCTTCTGAAACGTTCATTTCTCGTACTATTTTTTCCAGTACCAGGTTAAACAACACTGGGGAAAGCGCATCCCCTTGCCGGAGACCTGTCGTCACCCTCACAGGCTGAGATGTTGTGTTTGCTATCTTAACCTTTATATCCGTCTGGTTGATGCTGGTTAATAATTCATAAGGGAACAAATTTAAGACAGCAAAATGTTGGCGCTCGTGGCAGTTGTAGCCGCACTGGCAGTGCAGTCCTTTAATGCGGCCCTGATTATGCCCTTTAAGTAAAAAGAGTCTGCATAATATGCAAGCGCATACCCTGTATACCCCGTGCGCACACTATGGGGTTATAGAAAACTGTTGATGGGAATATATGATAATGGTACCTAGATAGGTATATAAAATTAATGAAAGTCTCCCTAAGTTTTTTTTTCTGTATTGGCTACTATAGATGACTGGTTCTTCAGTTTTCAAATGGTGTGTCAACGTGATGTAGGCCTATAGTAAGTATAGTGAAGATTCTGTCAACTGTTGAGATTCCAGATGTCTCGTGTTTAGAAGTAAGTAATGAAATGTATTGCATTGAGTAAGGGATAGACAGGCCACAAGTGATCTATCAGTAGGTACCTACTACCTAGGTACATTAAGTTTTAAAAATTTCTTAAGTTACTAAGTTAATATAAAAACATTGCAGAACCTTATCTTTTTTTTACCAGAAATAATGTTTTACTTAAGAATGTGCAAAATTAAATAAATATTTGTAATAGATGACATTGTATAATTATTTAATATTGTACATTTTTTGGAGAAAAAGATATCTCAAATTGGGAAAAAATATTTACCATAAATTACAATTTATAAAAACATATTAAAAACCAAAATTGTTTGGAAACTTAAAATTATACATAAATATAATATATTAAGATAGTCATAGACGCATAGTAAAATGTATCTTATACACTTTTAGATAAATCTAATATATTATGTTGACAAAACAAATAATAATGAATTGTTTAACATTAATATACATTGTTTTTGTAGAATACAAAATGTCATATTCAATAAAAATAAAATAACAAAAAATATGTTGTAAAAATAAAACTAAGGTAAATTTAAAATTATAGACAAAAATAAATTTTTTAAAACAGATCTTATAATTAAAAATTTTTTTTTAATTTTTTTATCACACATTCTTCAAAATTTATTTTTTTATCAACACGAATGTATTCAGTTCCATCTACTATTTTTAATATAACCCAGTGGGGTACTTTTTCTTGAAGAAGATTTAAGTGAGTTTCCCAATCATCTGGAATAAAAATAAATAATTACATAAAATATTAAATAATAAAGACAATTTAATTACTGTCTGTCATAGCCTCAGGATAACTTTGCTTTAATTGGTCAATGACTTTTTTTAGTGGCATGACATTTCTTTGAAGTTGTACAAAGTAAGTTCGCACTCTCCGAGCAATGTCTGGTAATCTGATCATCATTTTATCTTTATTTAATTGATTAACTGACATCATCATTAATCCTCTTGCTTTTTCAATTTGCTTAGATTGGATCTAAACATAAATAGGTACTAAAGCATATAAAATAGAGATCAAAAATAAAGAAATACACCTTACCTTAGTTAAAAATAATTTAGGAATGCCAATAAGTGCACTTTTTAAGGTGTTTTTTGCATCTTCTGTAGGTAATTTTATTTCAATTAAGTTGTTGTGGTTTTCATTCATTATTGCAGAAGGGGCTCGATTTAAAAAATTATTGTAAATAAACAATGCATGTGTTTGATCTAAAAAAAAAAAGTAAAAACTAATAAGAGGTATGCAATATTTTTTTATGATTTGTACCTAATATATCTTTTGCAGTTGATATTTTTGACTTATTAATTTCAATCTTAGGCAATGGCGATGGATTGATATTTGGCACGGATTCAACATCAAACTCAGGGTGCCATCTGGTAATTTTATCTTTATCAATTAAGATAGGAGGAATTAATTTGTTCAAATATTCCTTGAAAATAAAAAATAGTTCTTTTGAATTAAGCTAACTATAGGTATTCCTTTATTAAATTAATGTTTTACTTACTGCATGGTGTACTTTCATAATGTCTATTAACGCATTATAAAATATGTTTTTTCTCCGAATTGTTAGTTGTATTAGATCAATGTTATCTTTGTGTGCCAAACCTAATTAATATAAAAGTTATTCAATATTCATAAGACATACATCATAAATAAGTAACTACCATAAACTGGAGCTATTACTAAATCAATACTAAATTTGTCTATTGATGATTTCACTAAAGAGAATTGGAAAAAGTCAGGAACAATGGTTTTAATTTGAGCCAAATGTAATTCAGTAAAATTCCTGGAAAATAATATTGAATATTTGAATAATTATTGGTTATACTTATTGACAATAGTTTAAAATAACTGGACTGACTCCATGATATTTGGCACTATATTATATTCATATATAATTACAAAAAATATAATTTTCTTTAATAAATATACCTTGATAGTTGACTATTAAACTTAAAATAATTATACCATAACAAATTGAAGCCATTTTTATTTGATGCATTTTGGAATGGCAAGTGCCAAGTTTTTATAAAAGTATACCTATAAGGTTTCATAATTTTTTATAAATATAGGTACAGTAAAACCTCATTAATCTGGACCCCATTAGGTCAGACTTAGTTTAACCCGGATAGCCATTTAATAACATACACAACACGTAAACGCGTGGTTTGAGCTGCAGACTAAAATAAACACGTAAACGAGTTCTCTGGATTTCCCATAAATACATGTGATTGCAATTATTTCTACAAAATCCAATAACATAATATTGTTATTTCACGTTATCTAATTGTTAATTATATAATACATATTCTCAAATCTATAATACAAACATGATTTTTGGTTATTTTGTTTAATCAAGACTATTATTAATTCGGACAACCTAGAGCCCCAATTAGTCCGGATTATTGAGGTTCTACTGTATTTCATATTTAGTGCATATTTCCCTTGTGGGCATTATTTATAAATTATAGTTAAAGTGTTTAAGTAAATTCAATATATTATATTTACAACTAGAATATAATAACTAGATAAATAATAAAAAAATATATATATATTTTTTTTTTTGTTTAAATGGCAAATTATTATGAACCTATATTGATTTATCAGATATTAGAATGCAGGATATCAGTCCAGTTTAAAATAAAAATATATTTGAACAATGTCTATTACTTTCTAGTTATTTGCTGAATATTTTGTTTGAGCTTATAAAATGTTATTTTTTCTTTTCTTGAAAATCTCATAGATAATACTGTTTCCATAACTTTAAACAATTCATTCAAAATTCGAAATTTCAATGGCAAAGGTAATGTTTTAGAATCTGTCAATGCAGAATACTGTTTTAATGGTGAAATAGTCATAATAGATCCAACATCATTAAGTAATATTTTAGTCAGTTTTGGTTGAAGGTCCATCATTACTCTTCTAGGACTAGGAAATAATGGTCTTTGTTGAGAATGTTTTACTGGACTAGTACTAATCTTGAAATCATCTGATTCAGACAAAGGTAAACAATTATATTTAGTTGTTTCAACTTCAGATTCTGTAGACTTAAGATCCTTTTGACATTGTTCTACCAAGTTAAGCTTTTCTTGAAGTTTTTTAATATTTTGCTTACAACAAACAATTTTATGAAATTCACCCAAATCCAAAATCTAAAAAAAGTTATATAATATTTACTGTATTTTATCTGACAACTAACAAAATCAAGATACTTTTTATATGTACTTTTAAAATTTTAATTATATCATCAAAGTATTTTTACAATTTGTAACATTTACAATATTTTCAAAACCTCGAAGTGCCATAAAACAACATCACCATATTAATAACTTATAATTTTTAAATTGTAACCTATGGGTACCTAACCTTTATTTGAAAAAATATCCACTTTCCATTTCCAAAATTAATTTCTTAAAATAAATAGACATCAAACATAAAATTATAATTAAACATCAATAATATATATCAATATCAAATTAATATGAACCCATACTTAGTTGAATTATTATCCCCTTTATTCATTCTTGACTTAAACAAAATCAATATTATGTTTCATTCCATAAACTCCCAATAATACTGAGTAGGTACTCATACTAAGTCAGTAATAAAATTTCAAAATAATACTTAAACCTGCCAACTCAACCTAAAGTAATTTCAAAAAATAATATCATATTACATGTTTATAATAGAACTTGAACATTTTTCCACTGAAAAAACAAACATAATATATTAATATGTCTTTTTCCGGAAATACAATTTTCATAACTTTTGACCTCCAAAGAATAAATGTATATGTTTATAATAGACATGAGATAACAATTTAAATAGAGTGGCACCTGTGAGTATTGATATTCACTCAGTTGAATTAACAGAGCCAAATTTTGATTATCAACGTAGAAAATGTATTAGCTAATGTCCAAACATTGTATAATTGTATATAGGAACTAAATGCAGGTTGAGAAATGTTAAATAATAATATGATAACAAACAAGAAATATAATAATATTTAGCAGGGATTATTGTTTTGGCACTTATCTTGTATACAATTTCTTTTCCGCCATACACTTTTGTAAACAATAATAACTTTGCGTTCAATTCGTTATACTTAATTTTACAAAAATATGTACTGTTAGCGTTTTTTGTTGTTAAAGGACGAAGTATTTACTAAATTATGCTTTATACAAATTGTAATTATAATAATAAAATATTAATACTTCTTTATTGATAATTTTAAATTTGTTATAAATACATTTTAAAATAATATATATAGAATAATAAAATGCGTATTGATATACATACTTGTTGTAATTGGGCCTTAGTGGATGGTGATTGTTCAGGAGTTATAGTTTTCTCTGGGTTAACACTATATTTTTTTTCTTTTTCTTCTAAAATATTATTAGTAACTGCATTAGAAACATGTAATGTATGTTTAAGTTTTACACCATTTTCAACCTAAAAATAATAAAATCATCATATTTATCAAATAATATGTATCTATCTATTTATTTTTTTTGTTTTACTCGTATGTTATAAAAAAATTTTTATCATATAAATAAGATTTATACATAGAGTAGAACCTCAATTTTCCGAACCTCCATTACATAAACCCTCTATTATCCGAATAAATATCAAATGCAATTTACACATCTGAAAACTCTGTTATTCGAACATCAATAAGCATTATAGCGCCTGTATATGTAATTATGTATGTATTTATCATAAATTAATGTATATAGGTAATAATTCAATATTATTAATAATAACAAATTATAAATATCAATATAATATTAGGGATAGTATGAACATATTCAATATTTCAATACATTATATAAAATATCTACATGAACATAATAGATAGAATTAAAAAATTACCAGAACCCGAACTTTCATGTTTCTGAATTAGGTGTGGTTCCAATTAGTTTGGATAGTGGAGGTTCTACTGTACTTAGATGATTTTATGCTTCACAAAATAATAAAGCTTTCCATTAGTCATGAATACGTCTTGTTGAGGATAATATTTAGTAATAAATGATAATAAATAAATGATTTGACTCAAATATTTAATCACACAAGAAGAAAAATTTAGATTTAAGACATGTTTAATATCAATAGCGAAATAAGGAGATATGGCACATTTTTATTAAAAAATTATTTTTCTTTTTTTAAAGGAAAAATAAAGTTTTAAATTTAATTTTACAATTTCAATATGTAGTTTTTTTTTGCTTAAAACTTAAATATTACACAAATTTTGGAATATAGGTATGTTCATTCTTATTTACAGTACAATTAATTCATTTAGAGCCTATATGTAGATTGTAGGTACCCATCTATAATCTATATATTAATATTATAGAATATAGCTTAGTTGGTTTTGTCCCAGATTTTATAATATAAAAGTACTTGAAAAGCTTATGAAATATTCTGTAGGTAAGCCTTTTGATTTTCTTACTAAATTACACAAATTTAAATTTAAACTAGACTTAGACTCAGAAATAAAGACTTAGGCAAATTGATGTTGTAATTAATGTTGTATCTACAAAAGAGCCTTAGAAAAAAATTAATTTTTGACAAATTAGGTAAGTAGGTACTTAGTTTTTGGTTTCCATCTAATTAATAATTATAATATGTGATAATGAAAAAAAATTATACCACTCTTACTACTAAGGGTAACTTATAAACATAGTATGAATGGACCTTTATACTCAAGTATTGAATCTTCCCTTTTGATATTTAATTCTACACTAACCACTATCCAACACCAACACCTAACCAAACATTTTTTTCCCTTTTTTACGGAGAATGAAACATAATTTACGATACATTTTATATTAAAAAAAGACTAAATTCACTGACTATATTAACATAGGTAATGTCTATACATCATTTGATCATGAAGATATCATTAATGACATTGCAAGAATCAAATTAAAAAAAAAACACATCTAAAAAAATTATATGCCTATCTAACTATAAATAGCTAAAGCATTACAAATTTACAATTACTAACTTATATGATGTTTAAATGCTTTCCAAGACCCATATGTTCTAATTATTTAAAACAAGATACCTACTTAGTTTAAATTTCTATATGATAAAATAAATAATAGGTATATTTAAATCGAAATATTTAAAAAAATGTAATTTGTTTGGAACCTAAATTAAATAATTACAAAATATTGAGGAAATATTTTTAGGCCTGAATATTTTGCTGTACAGAAGTGATATTTTTAGTATGTATAATAGGATAACAAATATTCTTGTAAAATAACAGATAAAAATTGGATATGCATAACCAATATTTTTAAATCTTTAAATATTATTTTCAACTAACCTTTTGCTTTTTAATGCTTTGAAGTACACAATCATCAAATGATAATTTTATACTAAGTTTGTTAATTTCAACAGTATTGTTCATCAGTTCATTTTTACATAAGTCATGATCGTTGACAGGCCGTTTTCTATTCTTGATGTAATTGTCTAATGTTTTTTGTTCAGTTTCCATGTTTTTAAAAACATAAAAATATATTCGAAAATGTCTATAATGTAAAATAATTGATTAAGTTAATAAAAGTAAAAATTATTTAATTTAATTTACACATAGTATGAAATTATTAATAACAGTTGAATAATAATTACCTGGGTATATATTATGTAATTGTGTTACCTATTAAAATTTAGTAAGTAAGTAGGTACCTATGTAGGAAATAGTGATTAGGTAACAATGGTACACCAAAGTAAGTAGGTAGGTACATACAACCTACAACACTGTTCAGTAACAATGTCGATGGACAATGAACACTGAATATTAGACATAGCTGTAAGCAGTGGTGTGGTGAATCATTTTAAAACAATAAGCCCACTGCAGCGCTAAGAATTATTTTTTACCACCCACCCACAAAAAGAAAAATGTTATCGCTTTGCTAGAAAAATGGTAGGTTGTAACAATTTAATAAAAGATAAATTAACAAATCTCATAAGTTTATTTTTTGGTTCCTAGGTACCAACTAATGAACTAATCCGCAATTAGGAAAATTAATTTGTACCTACTTACAAATATAAAAATCCTCCCAGAGCTTTTAAATTCTGAACGGATCGATGAATACATTATTGCATATTGTTATATTATGGTGATGATTTTAAAAAAAAAAGTTTATGTCTGTCGTCTGTGTACTGATTTTAATACTTTAAACAATTTTCAACTTTAAGGATTATTTCTGACAGAAAACTGAGTCTAGTTGACTAGATAACACTAGTTAGTACCTACATCTAAGAGGTAAAAATTTAAAATCTCAGAATGCGGAAGCACGGGAATTTTTACGTAAAACAGATTTAATGGTGTAATTCAAAAACTAACAACTGTAGTGACTTACTGACTTGAAATTTTCATCAAATGTTTCTTGGCACTTTTGAAAATTATTGGGAGTTTTAAAATTTGACCTCCTGAATGCACCAACTAGATTCACTTTCCCATCGAACAAGATACTGTTGAAGAAAATCGAAGCAGTTTTACTGCCCCAAACAGTGAAGACAGACACAAAAATAAAAAATAGTAATCATTGTAAAATCAATACATTCATCGTTCCACTCAGAATCTAAAACTAAAAAAATTGAAAATTGAAAATTTACCTAAATGCAATACAAGGGAAAATATTATGGTGTATAGAAAATGATAATACAGTACAATCCATTAACAATAATACCTCAGGTGCGGTTCTAATGCTAAATTTCCGTATGGGCAACAGTACCTACGTTCATATACATTTATAATTAGATCTAATAGGTCTTAACTATAACATTCCTCCCACAACATTTTCCTAATAAAATATTTATGCTTATAGCCCCACGGCTCCACTAATACTTTAATAGTTATTAATATTAGCAGTAGGTACATTAGTAGCTTAAAATCTTTATA
The DNA here is from genome assembly GCA_008086715.1 of Sitobion miscanthi. Lineage (NCBI taxonomy): Eukaryota > Metazoa > Arthropoda > Insecta > Hemiptera > Aphididae > Sitobion > Sitobion miscanthi. Next base: position 7,415,003 of record CM017800.1, on the reverse strand, counting down.
ATATTGATTACTAACAGATCCCGCGCACTTCGTTGCCAGTAAAAAATGACAACTCTTAAAAAAATGTTATTCAACTCCTTAGTAAATACTTAATCTTAAGTGCAACTCAGCCACCCTGGTAGGCAATCCGACTACGAACAGCCTACGTACATCGTATATCAAGCAAGTGAATTGCGGACACGCCAATGAGAGGCTATAAGTGCAACTTTCAGCCACCATTGGTACTTGGTACTCATTAGGCAATGTGCGAAAATTCGATTTGATGCATGCTTGTACCTGATTAACCGCACTACCCACCTACCTACCTATTTTCCTACCTGATCCCGCGCACTTCGCTGCCCGTAAAAAATTACAACTTTTAAAAAATTGTGATTGTTTAACTCCTTTTGGATCAGCCTCCTTGGTATAGCCTTGGTATCTGACTACGTCAAAATTACCTCCCATTAAATATAAATAATAGTAGTGTTATTACTTTTTATCGTCTAAATAATGTTATTACTTATAATTATAAAATTGATAATTTTAGTACCTATACAACGTATTATTGTACTTATTAATACTTTCGTTAAAACTTAAAAATCATTTAAGGTGTTAGGATTCATAAACAGAAATACGATTAATTTAAAATATATTATAACTCATTGATCATTCAAAACATTATATTATTTAATTTCACTATTTTCACTGTTATATTTTCCAAATTTCGTTTCTACTTACTGTACTATTATTACTAATGAGTACACCTTCCCATTTATAAATAAATAAATTCTGATCCCGTGTACTTCGTTGTCCGTTAAATGCACCAACTGTATACAATTATACGATTCAAACTTTGTTCAATTCGTCATTTAATATTCAGTGTATGGTCAGTGCCAGATCTAAGTCTCTAAAGGCCGGGATGCAACTACAAAAAAAAAACACCAAATTAAATACTTTAATTTAATATGTAAATTATGAAATTATACATTCAATCACTGTTCTCATACCTATATTTTACCAGGCTTAGATATGATGTATTAATCATCAATGTATGCTTTTATGCTAGTATAATATAAATTAAGAATAAATATCATTAATATGATAATGGCTGTATATTCTCTATATTGTCCTAAAATGAAAGGACACAAGTATGATAATCCCGTACAATTACCTGAATTGAATTCAAAATTATTAATCAATCCTTTAAATTTTTTTAATTCATTGTTTTGAACATTTTTCTCCGCCTTTGAGATGCACCACTTTCAAATTGTCTGTTAGACATATTTTTTTTTCAAAAGTCAATAAAATATAGTGTAGTTTAGTTTATATTTTTAATAAGCAAATGAAAAATGAATATAATAGAGTAGGTACGCAAAAAATAAAACTGACAAAAGTGCAAAATAACATACCCGAAACCAATAACACGGCACCAAGGCATGTCCGTAAATTATAAACCGTTTTTACTAAACAATAAATAAATATAACCACAGTTATCTTATTAGTTTGTCCAGCAAGATATCCTGCACTAGCTCGACTGCGCAAGCCTCTGAGACTAAATAAATAGTACGATTATACGAAAATAGTATACCATGCAATATGCATACTAGGGATATATAATTAATATGTATACAAATTACAAATAAATATGTAAAACAAACAATAACAAAGATAAATATAGTACTATCTAAAATTCAAACCGTCCAAAATAAATGGTCGTCAGTTGTCAGTAACATCTTGAAATAATAAAATTTGTTCATTATAGTTATAGAGAGTTAGAAAATGTAGGACTTCAACCTGAGGCCCCTAATACAACTTTGGTCTTGAGGGGGCCTCATATGCACCCCCTGCACCCCCGCTAAATCCGGCACTGTGTATGGTGTTCAAAACTTATCTTAACTTTTCCGTTTCCCAGAATAAAAATTCTGAATCGCAGCAGTATATTATCAGGTAGGCAATCTATCTGTTGTATAATATAAATAGATCGCGGACGGCGGACCCCGTGCTGTTTGTACATAAGTAATGCTAAAATTGGACTAAAATTGGGTGTAGTACAACGCACTTTGTGTAGAACGAAATACTAAATGTGGAATACGAAATTAAAATGTGTATAAAGGCCTGTAATAACTATAGTAACTTTTTTTGCAGTTTTTTCTTCATTAACTGAAAAACTATTTGATGTTACATTGAGAAATAGATAGATAAGAATTTCAAATATTAATAATAATTATTATTATCATTTATTTTTTTTTAATTGATCATGATTCCTGGCAACTAAGGCCATTAGCTGTTTTGTTTTATGGTTTGTAGGGGAGAAATTGTAAGTTTGTAAACACGAGTGTTTTTTTGGTTTGTCAGATTTTTTATTGGGCACCAGTATTGGTATCTGTCATGCCCGGGTGAGGGATGGCAGCATTTCTCTCCGGACACTGTGACTTGCCCGAAGAAAAATGGCACCCGCGGCAGGGTTCGAACCGACGCCTTAGTCCGCTCGGCCACTCCGTCCCCTAATTATTATTATTATTAGGAGTCGTTTTTACAAATTTTACTTATAAATAAAATATTTAAAATATTATAAAAAAAAAAAAAAAAAATATTCTGAATGATCGATACACAAATAACTATCAAACAATAGTCAATGAATGTATGTAGCTAAAATTGGTTTTTTTTTATTCATCGGATTTTAGTACGATTAGGTTAGGATTTTGTACAAATTGATGGCTACAAAACCTCACAACGCTGACGTAGAACGATTAATAACTATAAGTAATAAGTAAAAGCAACATTCTTAAATCAATAAATCGTCAAAGTTTGCATGGTGAAACGGAAAATGAATATCTTTTTTATTCATTTTAACATGCCTGCTCTTCAAAATTGGGTCCCAAGTCCAGCAATCAGGGCCGGCGCAAACAATATTTTATATGTAGGCAAAGAACAAAATTGCCACCTCTTATTTTATTATAACTTACATAGATAAATGTCATATCATGTAGGAGCAAAAAAATTAAAAACTTTTTACACTTGTCAATTATTATATAATAAAAAAGAAATTACTAAATTAATAGTACATGGATTTTTTGTAAGGTATTACAATAGTTATTATGAAATGCAATATTTAGTTATAATTTTTAAAAATGTATTTTTCTTGCTTTTGATGACGCAAAATCTTTAACTAAATCGTCAATGTCAAGATCATTCGCAATTTGATTTTCAATTGAAATTGTTGCCAATCCAACTAAACGATCCTGTGAAATTTGTGATCTTAAGTAGTTCTTTACAATTTTTAATTTTGAAAAGCTTCTTTCAGCTGAAGCTGCAGTTACTGGTAATGTTAATAAAATGCAGCTTATTCTCCCTGGCCCCCTCCGGCCATCCGTCAAACCATAACCTAACCATTTTACATAATATTATGATTGAACTGTCGGTCGGCAGTTTCACTATAACGGCGACCGTATACTATTGAATAATTTACGCGCTATAGGTACCAATAATGATTAACAGTAAATTAAAAATATATTATATTTATATTACTTACCTATTGTGTAATGAAGTCTTGATAGATGCATATCGTATATGTCTTGATTTATAAAAAAATTATATTGTTGAGCTCAATAAAGAATGTACCTACACTAGTACACTACACTGTACAGTGAGAGTGAATGACACACAACAGTCTCCAATTGCAAAAACGCTAATAGAATTATTATCGATTAAATTGTAATGGCACAACATGCTTTTCCCAATTCAGGGAAAAATTATCTGTATTATTTTTATTGAATATTGTTTTGGAGTTTTATCGATCTACACAATATGTTTTGAAATTTGTTAAAATCTAAAATAAACGTGAAAAATAAGATATTTGATTTTTTCTTATATGCCGCCTCTATATAGTTATAAATTTTGCCGCCGTAGGCTTGCGCCTACGTCGCCTACGCCTATAACCGGCCCTGCCAGCAATACAAATATGGTTAAACCAAAACAAGCGCCGCGAGAATAAGAATGGCTTAATGGAATAGAAAAAGAAAATTTGAAAAGCAAACTGAAAAAAAAATTTAAAAAAGAATTTTCTAATATTGTGTTATGTAGGTATATAAATATTATGACAAAAGTAAAGAGGACATTAATTTAACAGATATTATATTTCAAGAATATCGTTCTATTTTTATTATTTGATAGGCTCATTTAAACAAAATGCATATAGTTGATATAAATCCTTAGAATGAGCATTTGACAATGATATAGTTACCTAATACATTGTTCTATGCTAATACTTATACCCTTATATAAATTATAATTAAATAACAGGAAAAATATGTTTCATTAAAATTATTTTATGAAATAGTTGATAACCTAGGTACTATATAAAGCACTATATTATTTATTTGTATTCAATTTGTATTAATAAATTTGTAATAAAAACAATAATTTAAATTTAAAAATAATATTATCGTGTCACTTTTTGGTAACTAAATAGTTTATTTGTAAAATCTCTTTGGTGTCGTGTAATCATGATCCTTATCAAAGCTCCACCCCACGTCTCCTGTAACAGTGTACCACTTTTGCCTTTCAGCATTCAGCATTTCAGCCTTTTAGTTTTTACTAAACATTTTAATAAGATTATTTTTTTCATACTTTATTAGGTACTTACCTATTTAATAATATACATATTAGATTAAATACTTAAATATCAATATAAGTAAGAATATTTAATTGTTCACTGTATATGTTACAGTTATAATATTTGTGAGTTTTTTTACATACACATACTAAATGTTGAGCAGTTTTATTTTAAATTATATAGGTGCACAATAAAAAAAATAAATTGTTTTCCTAATTGAAATTATATGATTCTTTTAGTAGTCAAATGCTAACTACAGATGGATACAAATATTGGGGTCCTCGAGAATGCTGTCATACAGGTGGTGGTCGAGAGTGTTACGCCAGATATGATTGTAGTGTCATACACTGCCATAAATGGGTCTGTTTACCAAGGCATACTGTTGAACAATGTCAAAAGGTAAGATTTGAATTTTATAAATTAAAACTAGAATACATTTGTGTGCACTTTTAGACGTTTTCCATGTGGAAGTGTTCCTATGACAAAACCTCCACTATCGCCCAGAAATTTAAAGACTGAATCTGATAATGACATTTTATATTCTGTAAGTCAACGTTTTACCTATTTCCAAAACACCCCAAACACATTAAAAAAAATTCCCAGTAAAACTAAAAAAGTGAGAAAACCCATGACTGTTCGTCTAAGACCTCGTCAAGTTCTATGTTCAAAATGTAAATCAAATTGTACTGAAAATTCAGACAATGTTGATACCTCTAAAGATCTTGTTAAAAATGAAAGTAACACTATTCCTGAAAAGAGATTATTACGAAGTCATGGACCTGTTCCAGAGTTTCCTATAAAACCATCAGATTCGACTGTATCTCAAGTTAAATCTATGTGCCGTACCCTGATACCTAAACTTGTAAAAATTAAATCAAGAGAAATAACAGAGGCACTTAATAATTATTCAACATTCACTGAACTAGATGAATGGGTAGGTAACAAAAAAGACTGTGAAGATGACTGTGATATTGAAGAAAAAATGGTGTTAAGAAAAAAACCTAGCATTGGATCAATGGAAGATCTATGGGATGAAACAGCATTTGAAGAAACTAAAAAAACACCAATCATAAAAATAACATTTGGATCTCAAGGTGAAGGTACAGTTATGGAAATACCATCTCGTCAAGCTGATGGAGATAGCGAACCAGATAAACTCTTGCGTAAAAGAGCAAAACGTAGAAGACAAGATGGAGAAAAAAGAAAAAAACATAAGAAAAGACATAAAGAACATGAGGATGATTTAGAAATGAATGATTTCTCAATACATTTAAATAATTTTAATTCTAAAGAGGAATATTGTGCAAGAAAAGAAACTAATAGTTCTGAATCAATTAATAATGTAAATGGTCAACACTCTGATGATGACATTGAATCAAATAGTTCACCTGAACTTGTAATGCCTCAGATAGAAACATCAGACTCTAATTCCATTTTTGTATTGAAATCGGGTAAAATTCTACACGAAGGCGATGTTGTTTGGGGAAAAGTAAAAGGATTTCCTTGGTGGCCAGCAAAGGTATGTTATGCTAGTCGGTAAAATTATAATTTTAAAAGCAGATATTGGTACCTAACTGTTATGTCTTAAATTAAAATTGTTGATATTGACTATTAAGGTATCAAATTTTACTACAAGTAATGGTGAAGAAAATGGGTCATTTGTTAATGTCACTTGGTTTGGTTCTTCTACTACATCTTTTCTTAATTGCGATCAGATTAATCCATTTTTAGATTTTTACAAGGTATGTAAAAAATATTAAAATTAAGATGTAGTACGTAGGTGTTATAAAAATAATTTGGTGGAAAATTGATTAGTGTTAAAATGTCCAAATAATATATTAATGAGTAGTTAGAGGCAGACTGACAAGGTCGATTTACGATTGTCGACTCAAATTTTAATTCACCATTGTTCTTATTTTGGAATAATTTGTGTAACTATTCATTCATAGTAGAAACCATTTATCAAAATTAGTAACTACTTAATATAAGGACAGTGGTGTATTTGTGATTTTCTTTTAGGGGACAATGACCAATAAAAAAATTCCTCTGCTCTACATTGACCTAAAATTGCCTTACCAGAAATTGTCTTCTATCAAACGTCCAGTAAAAATGTTCTAAGAGAACTTTATTACTTTAGTTTTAAAATAACTAAATAATAATAAAAATAAATGGTTTTTTGTTTTATTAAAATGTTCAACAATTTACAAACAAAGATAGTATTAGGTACAATATTTCTTTCAATTAAATAAATTATTAAAACATAAAGCAGGCTCTAGGGAGAAGTTATATATAACCTAGTCAGTAGTCAGTCCCAAAAATTCGCTACCTATTGAAAAATGGTGTTATTTAATTAATGTTTCCCACTATTGTACATTTAAAAATAATTATTTTAAAGAATAGTATTTTTTGAAAATATTAAATATTATTGTGATTTTTCAATATTTTTGAGTAAAATTATTTTTTTATAGTCTCGATTTAACAAACACAAGAAAACAAGTAGTTATAAAGAAGCTATCAAACAAGCAATGGCTGTAGCGAAACAACAGCAAAATATAGCCAACCAAAATATCAGTTGATAACTGTGAGTTAATAATTATTATTTTATTATCATATCAAATGTTATTTACCCTTTAATTGCTAATTCAAATTATTTTTGTCTTAACACTACATTTTATTTTTAACTAGTCAAATTTTTGTACATGTTTTGCATCACAAAAAAGGCTTAAGAGCTCTTAGTAAACATTGCTTATATCTTGTGTTAGATAATGTATGAAAGACTTAAACGATAAATGTTATTTTATATATTAAAAAGTTCCTTATTGGATATAATATCTATTTGAATTTATTCAGAACATTTTATCAATTTTTAATTTAGTTATATTTTTACAATTATAATAATTCCTTAAAATATTTTCTAATATAAAATAGTTTTTTTTTTTTTGGTTATTAAATGTATTTGTAATGTTTTTGTTATTTTAACCATGAGTAAAAAAAATATTAATTGTGGAGGACCAATACTTGTTTGTATTTATGAATATTTTTTAGGCTATTTAACTAATATTAATATCTTACAAAAATTGTATTTTAATTAACATCAAAATTATGAAGGAAATAACCTTATTCATAACTCTGTCATATATAAGAATTGTTTTTGTATTATTCAACACTGAACTTTTGGTGGTTAGTATGTGTTAATCAGTAAAAATGGTGACGTCTAAAAAAAGGATAATTAAAAAATTCATTTTTATAAGAGACAGGGACAAAATATAGACACTAAATAATACTATTGAACATATTATAAACTCCCATCAAATACAATGCAATTTTTAAATCATAAATATTTGTACACATTTTAACTCATTATTTTATTTAATAAATAACTAATGGTTGTTTACAATTTAATATTAAAATAAGTTATAAAAAAAAAAATATATTTGTATATTTTTAAATATTTAATTAAAATAGTTTAATATATATTTTCTTGAGTTCTAACATGGATATAACCTACAGGATACAACTCACAAATCTATTAATTAAGTGAATATATAGCTGTGTGAGATAATATTAACCTATAAATTAATTAAAAATACTGTGATTATTGTGCTTGAGTGATAACTAAAACCAGTTAAAAGTTGCTTATAATACAATTTAATTAATATTATATGGTCCATTATTTTCAACTAAATTTTGAACATAAATAAATTGTTCAAAAATAAGTTATTTCCCAGTTTCCACATTTTAAACTTAAATTTATTTATGATTATAACAAATACTGAGTACAATAATTACTTCTTAGTTAAAATCTATATTTATAATTTTACTTTTTAAAAAATCGTTGAGTGTAAATAAAAATTGTATCTATTTATTTAATTTACCCTTATTAACTAAATTAAATATGTAATCTGAATTAATAAATATCAAATTATTACATAAATCTAAGAAGTATAAAATAACATATTTTGAATACTTATAATGTGTGCATAATAAATATATGAGTATGTTTATGTCTTATCAACCTTTACTTACATAGTAATAATTTATAAACGATATAACATAAAAAAATTATACTCATTAAAGGTGATAATATAAAGTAAACAGTGCCGAATTTTTTTTAAATATTTATAATTTAATTAAAGAATTATATTTAAAATTGAATAAGTCTTTACATTTTAAATAAACTTCAAATAATGCATAAATCATTCAAACTACAATGTATATATTTACGGCATAATATTATATTATAATATAATTAAAATACAATTTTCATTTGTATCATTTATCTGAAATTATTGTTGTCTGTTTATTAAAACGTTAGTACAATATTACATGTAATCTATATGTGTACTGGGTGATTCTTTTATCATTGAACATTTATTATTGCATAAAGTATAAATGTTTTAAAAAAAAAAATTCTTGGTTTCTATTTGCTAAAATCAACCTTTTATAAAATTTTACTTTTTTGAATGACAACATGTAGTTTTAATTTCATCTTTGAAAGCAGAATATTTTCCTGAGTATTTCAGTACATAAAAATCAAATAGAACGAGTAGTTTATGAGTTATCTGTATTTGAAGTAAATGAGCGGGGTAAAGTGGTACCCCCTCCCCCCCCAAAAAAAAAAAAAAATAAATAAAAATATTGTTCCACTATTCCGCTCATCTATACTTTAAATTCTAATAACTCATAAGCTTCGAGTCCTAAATTCAATTTTTTTGTATTAAAATACTTGGAAAAATATTCTGCATGAAATTAAAATTGTATGTTGCCATTTAAAAAATTAAAAGGTTAAAAAATATCATTTTTAATAATAAACTTTGTTTTGTAACTTGAAACCATATAAAAAAAATTTTTCAAAAACATTAATATTTTTTGAATAATGAGTGTTACGTAAATGAATCACCCGGTATAAAACTAGAATTCTGTGTTTTATGTTTATAAGTATAAATAAAATTTCTCATTTGTCATAAATGGTCTATAAAATACACTATAGATTTATTTGATAATATAACTAAACAACGTAGTTGTATAATAAATAGGAAATATATCTTAATATTTGTATTTTTTAAAATTAATCTTATTTGGGGAAAAATCATATAATTTCATATATACACCTCATAATTATTATTAATTATTATGTATAATATTTTATTGTTTAATTGTAATACATTTTTACTAGATATTAAATCAAAAATGTTAAAATAAAATTGTTACAATGATAAATTTTATAAATTCAATGTACAGATATTTCATATTACATATACCAAAGAGTGAACAATACTAAAAAATCAAAGTTGTCATCTCAGTTACCATTTGCACACTTCAAATTATTCCCATTATAATTTTGGTGAATGTTTTTTAATGTGTACAAATTTTTATTTGTCATATAACTATATATATATTTTATTTGTTATTACTTATTACATTATTTATTATTATTATATTTTACATTATTTATTATTATTATATTTTACATTATAATTATTATTATTATTATTTATATTTTTATTATTATTATTATTTAGCCATTCAATGAATTATTAAATATACATGCTTAATCTTGTCATACTGTAATGATTTAATAATTTACCTCTGGATAATTATTTTTTTTATGGATAATGAATTTGTTGTATGAAAGTAAAAATACTTATTTTTGTACTAAATATTATGTTTTTATTTATACAGCTAATTTGTTTTATGTTAAATTTTTTTGCTATGGCAAAATTGATTTTAGAAACCAAAGAAATTATAATAATGTTTAATATTGTATAAAAGAAAGATAATATAATTATGTCATACATTTTTTTTATACATATTCCTTTTAGTTATATTAATATTTAATATTGTATTATTTTACAATATGTTTGATTGTTGTGTAAGTTTTTACAAGATTGTTCTCATTTATAAAATGTCTAAATATATAAATGATTTTAAAATTAATAAGAATAGCTATGAACATTCAGTTCAATTTATGTTTTTTACTCAAATTTTAGCTGTCATCAGACCAAAAGAAATACTATAACTTATTAAAAAGATATATGTCAGGTTGTACATAACATTTAATGAATCAATAATGAGCTAAAGATCTCTTAAACAAGATTTAGTGGCCCACAATTGGTCTATTAAATTTTTAGTGAACCATTAAATTTAATACATTTTTTATGCAACCCACCAATAATCTTATCTAATATTTTATATCTATAATTTCTTAAATTAATTGGTTAATATTATAAAACATAAATCTCTTCTAGAATTGTTGTTATTTTTTGAAATAATAGTTTAGACTATAGGTTGGTACTTAAATGTATAAGACACAATAATATATTTCAAAAACAAACTGTTAATCACTTATGTTTTATTTTTGCTCAAAAAACACTTGTTCAATCCTGTATATTAAATATTCTCATAATTAAAATAACTAACAACTACCTATATATTTAATTATTTATATTGAAATAATGTTTATACATAATGAAGAAATCTGTTTAAACACATTGTATTCTTGAATTTAACGTGAAACATTTTTTTTTGAAACTATTCATACTATGATTTTATACTTTGGCTTTGTTTGATATACTTAAACTTTGAAGTGTTATTTTATTAAAGTTTGATATTGAATTATGAAATTAAAAGTTATGTTAATAAGTGTTTTATTAATGAAAAGTCTATTAATTTCTTAGTCAGTATGCTATTGTAATGTATAATATCTTGTTACATTTGTTATTCAGCAAAATAAATTTAATTAAAACAATAATAGATTTTGCACATTTTTAATTTTGTCCTATTAATTCTTAAAATTAAGCTTACAATATATTATTATATCGCAAAATTATTATAAAAGGTGATTAATTGAAAATAAAAAAAGATTTAGTTATGTTGAGCCAGTTAGTGTATAGTTTGTTACTATTGTAGTATCACCTGTTTGTCATCCCCATTCAGTCAATTTTCTGTATACTTGCCGTGTAGTATTGCCACACCCCTGCGCACAAGTTGGCCGCCGACTACATTTCTTAATCTTAACAGAGATTATACTCCTAGTAACAAAAAAAAAACCCTATTAACGCCCCCATTAGACATTTAAAATCTTTGTTACTTTGAATAGTTACCAATTATTATCTCTTGAATTAATAATTTGTGAAAAAAATGAAAAATCATTTGAAATTTTCTGAACATTCAAAATTTATCAGATAATACTAACGATTTTGTTTCTATATTTAACATACATATTTTATTTTGAAAATATATTAGTAGTTAATTTTTTTACATAATATGACTTTATCAATTGGCAAACCAATATTAAATAACATATATTAAAAATTCTACTGATGAACAATGAATAAATTAATAATAGGTACAGCTAATATATAATTTTATAATACAAGATTCTTAATATATTGTAACAATGACATTTGATAAATATTAAAAATCCATAGGCGCAATTTATCAAATGTTTATTTTATCAATTCCTATATGGCTATACTTGATAAAATTTTCAAAATATTTTGACTTGTTTTGAGCTATTTACAGACAATTTCAAATTTCAAAATTTTTAGTTTTTTTTCTATAAAAATCAATAAAATTGTATTTGTAGTCCAAAAGCAAGGCTGGTCATTAACAAGTTGATAAGTTAAAATTAAGTTACTTTTTTCTTATGTTATTCAGTAACTTACGAGTTAATTCATTTTATTTCCACGTTAAGTAATTTTTTTTCCTAAGCCACAGGTTTAAAATAAATTCAACTTTGTAAAAATTAATTTTATAAAAAAGGAATCAAAAATATATTAATTAGTAAATAAGAATTTATAATAATAGTTATTATTTTGCATATTCACAGAAAATATTATATAACTATATTATAGACGGAAATGTTATAAGGGTTACTGTTAATATTACTTTCTTACAATATTGTATCATACCTATTGTTTGAAATTTTGAATAAAAATATGGATAACTATAAAATATTAACTTAACTAATAGTGACACATCTCATTCAAAATGGAGTCATTTAAATAAATATTTTAAAGAAACGTCGTGGGCCGTGATAACAGGCCGCAGGCCTATATACAGATAAGTTTATATTATAAGAATAACTAGTATCCAAATCAAAATGTACAGGTTTATAAAAAATTAATTTTAAAAAGAAAAGTTAGTTGCGTAAAACGGTAAAGGGAATGGATAGAGATCATGGACTGAAACTTGTTTGGTAAATTATTATGGTTTTAAAATGATTATTAAAGTATGAATGTTGAAAGGCTTATGTTTTAGTTGCATTATTTTACTTTTGATATTCATATGATATACCAAATACAGCTCACGATGAGTACTGACTATTAAAATGGTATAATACATAATATCACACAATTTGTAAATATTATGACTATGGGGGGCAGAGCCCCTCACTATTGAATTTTAGTAAATTTTCAGAACCCACCCCGTAGGAAATTCCTGAGAACGCCACTGCTCGGTACCTATACTGTGTAATGTTATTAATAATATGACCATAGTCTATAAGACGTGTAACGATATTCCGATGTATGTCGGACGTATTATTATATTTATAATAATTGAAACAATGTAATCCTGGTTGGTAAAGGCGGGCGTAGCAATATTAAAATGTACGGACGATGTACACCGTCGTACCGCGTGTATACAAGTCATCGACTGTCAGTTGACACCATAGGCCTATTAACTAATTTAGTCAATAGGTCTGTGGTTGTCACCACTCGCCGTCAACCGACTCGCCGAGCCGATTCGATCGAGAGCTATCCCCGTCTCAGGCCACTGTGTTTATTCGACGTCCGGACTTTTCCGAGTGTAACAGTCCGTAGGGTGGTACACTATTACTGTATACAGTACGTCTGCACAAGGGTTGCGCCTGGTCTGCCGGCAGGGTGATATTTGCAGGGGATGTGCACCGCGCAGACGCGAATTAAAACATATCGCACGACCCCCGTGCACTACGCACAGTAATAATAATAATAATCACGCTATGCGCTCACGGACTTCGCGTCTACGCGGAATCTTGTAATAATAATTATTATGTTGTACATCATTTTAATACAATAATCGTCGTCTGGCCGTCAATCGCGCGACCAAGTAGTCTTATCCTGTGGTCATCGATCACAATCATTAATCAATAACAGTCTTTCGCAATTGCGTGTTCGCGGTTAATGGTTATCTACCGTCATTCATAGCCGGCGGTATAGTTGGTATCGTACCGCGCCATTCATTTATAATAAAATACTAATCGTACAATTTAAACATTCAACACGAACGAGAGCGGTTTGTTCACGTCCGCCGCAATCGAATGATAGTATTGTTTTAAAGGGAAATGCGGACGCGTCTCATCGTTTGCAATGTCAATAACGACGCTGATCGTTGTCGGCGCGGCTCCGTTTACGACCGTCGTCATGTCGACGGTCGGCGGTAGGCGCTGCGCTGTTGCTGCCGCAGGTTTGTGAGACGGGGATGCGGCTGGCCGGTGTTCTTCGCTCACCGGGCGGATTCGATCCGACGTCATAGCCATAGATAACGTCGTATTATAGCGATTTCGTTTCGTCCCGATGGAGCAAGTCAAAGAAGTACGAGAGTGCCGTTGTCGTCCCGCGACCGCAGCTCGGTTTGCTGCAAATCGCGTCCGATGTTTTCGAAATTAATTTTTTTAAATTTAACCTCCCCCAGAACGCGATGTTGGTTATCAATGCACGTACAGTACTACAATTTTACTAATTTTAGTACTACCCGAGTGATTCAATGATGAAAACTCGAGTCCGTCTGTTGCTGCTCTTGTTCACTGGTGCTCTTACCTTGTTCGTAGTCTTTTTTGTCTTCGATGAAAAACCCAACAGCGTAGACGTCAAAGTGAGTCTAACAGACTACCATACACAATGTAAATACGTAATTATTAATAATAACGTTGATCCATATATTCATTTTCAGGACAACAAGTATTATAGTCAAAAACTTAAACCACCGACCCATTACAAGCCTGCAAAACAACAGTATATAATACATCCACCGCATGTAGAACGTACATTACCCAATCGAAGTGGAATTGTTCCAAGAGACGCAGTTTGGCAAAAAGTCCAATCAACAAAGTATTGTGACTATTTGAAATTTATTTTTAGTGTGTTGACTTTAATATGTTTATATTATCAAATAGGTACAAATTTTTCATTTATTCAGCATACTTGGATACAAGAATCAAATCTGTTGGACCATTGGTACGCATAATTGGTGCGACCAAAACTCGAAAACCAGATCCAGTTTGGTGTAGATTATGGTATGCAAATAGTTCCAAGACTGTTTCAGCATTTGTGAAAGCAATCCGGGAAAACTGGAATCTAAAGTACAGTGCAGTATTTGTGTTGTGCAAATTACCATCAGACGGAAACCATCCGTTAAGCGTATCTATTGTGTCTCATATTAAAGATCCAATTACAAATGAAATTCTGATTCAAATGCCAAAACCAACTAGTCAACTCAAGACTGATATAGAAATTTGTGTTAAGCCATTTCATTATTATTATGATCGAGTAATTATTTCATCATTTAAATTTATTCAAGTTCTTATATATTTTAAATAATTGTTATAATATATTTTGTTTTTAATTTAAGGCAATACAACTTATGGAATTTGTAGAGTTAAATTATTTACTCGGGATTGGACATTTTACGTTTTATAAAAACACTATTGGGCCAAATGTTGAATGTGTTTTGGACCGTTACATAAAAGACAATTTGGTTTCTGTTTTACCTTGGCAATTGGATATGGTATCCAAGCAAGAAATCAGAACTGAAGGAATGTTTGCTGCGCTTAATGATTGCTTGTATAGAAATATGTACAAATCAAAATATGTGGCATTTTTAGATATAGATGAAATTATTGTTCCTAGACAAAATGATACATTAATCAAATTAATTAAGTATGTTTAATGTTGAGATTTTCTAATGTATATAAATATGTAAAATTAATTTTAATACTTGTTTATTTTTAGTTGGTTAAACATTTATCAAACTCCAGCTGCTTATTCATTTCGTAATGCATTCTTCTACATGCAATGGGCTGATGATGACTCTTTACCATTAGATCAGAATCCATTTCATTCAAATCTTGTAGTATTACGTAAAACACGGCGTAAGACTAAATTGCATCCACATAAACAACGTTCAAAATATATTTGTGATCCGCAACGAATAGTAGAAGTTGGAAATCATTTTATCTGGGAGTTTTTAAATCCTAATGATGGGACATTTTATTTTACACCAGAACGTGCAATACTTCATCATTATAGGGTTTGTGAGTATGGAGGAAATGATTGTGTAACTGCAGACTCTACAGTGGACCGCACCGTGTACAGGTACAGAAAAAAATTGGTCGACAGAATAACAAATACTCTTAGCAACTTGGACACAAATTGTCTAATAGAAGCTCAAGCAAACACTAATGAAACAATGTATTTCTCAAATTAATTTTTCTTGATAACATTTCATTTTCATAAAGTGTGCTTCCAATAATTTATTTACTATAATTGTTTTAAACAGGGTGAATTAAACCTTTAAAATATGTATAATGCATATTAGTGTTGTGTGAAATAAGTGTAATTTATGGGCCAAGAGTAAATTAACTCTAGTCTGTACCAAATAAAAGCACACCAGGCAGCGGACGAAAATCGGCCCAAACTCGTTCATGCTAGATGAAGCTCCCGCCGTCTGTTCTGGCAGCAACAACATTGTCGTTGGTGGCGAACGCAGCTGACTAACGGTGACCAATCACAGAGCTAATAAACTGCCACAGGTCTAGACGTTGCTCTGCGATTCATTTGGATGCGCTAACGCGGTGTACTCTTATTTGGTACAGACTATAGACAATATTTTAAATAGAAAAAAATCATTAAACCGTAGAAATGGCTTACTTGGGGCACAAATGTCATTTTGGCTTATTGTCGCTATTACCTCTTTTGTCATCACTATAAGATAATTTTTGAATCGGATAATTAATCAACACAATATTTGCAAAGTCCAGAATACATCAAAGTCGTTGTAAGTTTAAGGGATCTTAACTATATATTCATATTTAAAAAGTAGATCTTTACTAACAGCTTTAACAACATAAAATCAACAACAATTTACTCATGTAATAATTGACTTGACGTAAATATTGTTAAGAAACATATTTATTCTCTGCAGAGATGAAAAAAAAAAATCATCATCGTATGTCAAATATTTTTAAAGTTATGGATATTTTTTTATTTTAAGCGTAACTTGGGACACCATATTTTTAATTCATCAGTATTTTTATTCAATATAATTATGTTTCTTATCATAGGTAGTAGATGTACATAGCGTAATTTTTTTAATTTGACTTTAAATTACCTAACTTACTTGATTTAAGTTGAATATTCAAAATTACAATTTAGAAAATCGCATTCTTAGTTGTATCTATAAATTTATTTATCTAGTACATAGTTATAAATTATATACAATTTTAATGACACATTCCTATGTTAAATGTTGTAAAGAAACATTTTTTTTATGTGTTTTGCTCCAAGATGGATACAATAGGCTCAAAATGAGTTTTTCATCAAAATTAAATAACTGCCCCAAGATACGCTCTTTCAAAGGCAACTTGGAGCAGCCACAATAAAAAATATATAAAATCAGGAATTAAGTATACAAATTTAAATTTAAATCCATATTAAAGTATAGACTAAGAGACAACTGTTGATATGCTTACTGGCCCCATACAATAATTTATAAACCGAGATATACATTGTCAAAGTTCAAAACTGCCCCAAGTAAGCCACTTCTACGGTACTCTTATACCTAACTTGTAAAAAAAATATAAGTGAATAAAAATAAAAATGTTTGTATTTAAAAAATATTTTTTGAAACCCAACAATTAATATAATATGTCCAATTATCTACAAAATATGAGGCTGGTATAGCAAATAATATAATAATTTCAGAATAAAGCTACTATTGTAAAAACAAATGTGATATCTAAGAAATTTGTTTATTATATTTATATTTCTAAATAATTATTGTTCATATGTTATCAAAAAAAAAAAAAAAAATAACAACAACCTTCAAAAATATAACAATTAAATATATTATAAACTTAATGTATCTAAATTAAATTATTCATGTAAACTTAAATAGTACGAGTAATCAAGTATGAAAAATAAAGCATTTATAAAATGCTTTAGCATTAAATATCTTCAATATTTTCCTTCAAAGCAGAAATATCAATGACATCACAAGCAATGAGTGGATTACTTTTGGTGCATTGGTTCATGTATGCAGCAGTTTGTTCCAAAAGGTGTGCATCAAATGCTTCAACACCATTTCCCGCTAACAGCACTCTATTAATATCTTCAGCAATTTTTAATGATGTTAGTTGTTTAAAATTAGTCTTCAAAACATTTAAAATTTCAGCTTTAACGTCAGATGCACGACAGACAAAGTTCAATAAAAATAAACCGTCTTCTCCGATTAAACTCTTTACGTTATTCAGTATATCTTGTCTTAAAAAAGCTTTTGGTGGTCCACTTAAACCCAATGTAGGATCTTTAACATCAACATCGTATATTACTGCATCATATTTATCATTATTTTTGACAGCATTGCATATATATTCAAGACCATCGCAAACATTTACTTCTAATCTGCTGTCCTCTAACAGTCCAAAAGCTTCTTTGGCTATTTTGTATACGACTAGATCTATTTCTAAAGCAACAATATTTACATTTTTATAAGCATTTAACAATAAATTAGTAAGTACACCTCCACCTAAACCAATTAAAAGAATTTTAGATTCTCTATTTAATCGATTTGCTAAAATGCCCACACCGAGGCCCAAATATGGTATGTAATCGCTGAGGAAATGGGAATAGTCGATTTTGACCTCTCCATTTTCAGTCAGTAATTTTGCTTCTGATTGAATGATATGAGGCATGTTAAGGAATACTAAACGTCTATAAGTTTCATCTTTTTGCCCAATTACTTCCTCTATTACAAAATGTCCAGAGTGTTCACTTTCGCTTTCCATAATGATTTTTCTGTCTCCAAGTTGTTGTTCTAATGATAAAAATAATATGGTTTCACCACGTCTTATGACACCTTGTGGTGCTATTTTCAACATAAGTCTCGATAGCTCTCCCTGTACTTGTTTTAAATTCTTATAGATCTGTCCTCGATGCATACTAATAATAGCTAAACGATCTACATTACAATTCCGTCGCAGTATATCTTGCCCTTCTTCGCTGCTAAATAACCACTCATGTTCTCGACCATGAGGGACAATAAATGCAGCAAAAGTCATTTTATTTGGATTTTTTTGAGTAGGAGATTCAACAATCATAATTGTGTAACGAGGTTTTTTTGTTTGGGAACAATTAATTTCAAATCGATAATTATTAGACATGTCTTCCATTTGACATTTAGTGAGATCAAAACACATTGAAACAGATTTCTGAGTATCAATAACTATTTCTAATAGATCATTTATGGAATCTAATCTTTCATTTGTAAGTCCATCTGGATTCCACTCAAGAACTGGATTAGCTCCGGGTATTTTATTTACTTTAGTGCAGACAACCATAAATACCGGTTGGCCATTGAAATCTGGTGAGTCTTCAACTTCTGTACATTGGCAAACACGAATTATCCAACCATTTTCACTGAAATAGGAAAATATAAACTGTGCAATATGATACTGAAGAAGGGACACACAAATATATCGCCCTCCAAATTTCAATATTCTTTTGATCTCATTAAACATTTTCATTGCACGTGTAAGAGACTCCACTTCACCATCCGGCATCAAAGCATCCAGTGTTCCTTTGTCAATAACGGCACTAAACTTTTCATCGGCATATTTGGTATTCAATATATCCTCAATTTCATAAACCAGACCTGGGTATTTGTTTTTATGTTTATTATTCATATTGGCAATTACAACTTCACTATTATCCACACTAGTCATGTTGATGAATCCATCAGAGTACAAGTTTAAACTAAGATCAGAATTTCCACAGCCCGACATTAATATAACATCTTTAGCACTAATGTATTTGGTGAGTAAACGTTTTAAATTTTCATAATTACCATACCATTCGAAAGTAGCTTTACGTTTTGTAAAAAATGAGTCCCAATACTCCGTTGTACTGAAATCGCTGTTTTTCTCGGGCACCAAATTCATTATAGTTGTGTTGTTGTGTTACGGATAAAATAAAGACACTAAACACTTATTGGTTAATAAAAAACTATTTAACATTTACTCTGGCAATAATACCTGTACCTTAAACAGTTTATCTATCGGTAGATCGTGCCATCATGGTGTGATGTGTGGTGTGATCAATAAACGTAAATAAGCATCCGCGGGCCGCGGCGAGATAATATTATTGTTTTTAAATAAGCGATAAGATAATTTAAAAGTACTACCAGTGCAGCCACTAGCATCAACCAACTAATATCCTAATTTCATAATTTATATTAATTCTTATTAAATCACGTCCGTAATTTGTTAAAAACCACAATAAATTAAAATACCATTGAACATGGCATAAAAATATGTCATAGCTTGATAATTAAAAGCTATAAAAAAAAATAAAATAGTTACTATAATAATGTATTATAGATGCTACTGATTATAAAATTGAATATGTCACATAAATAAATAAACTCATAAATAATAATTATTAACTATTAAACAATAAACACGATGTGTTATTAAGTATAGGCCAATTAGGCCATTATTAAATAATAAGAGAATCTCTAAAGTCTTCACTATTCATGATCGTGACAAATATTAACAGACAAAATAAATTTGTTGTGACTCAATTAAGCAGTTAAGCCTTAAGCGTATTATTATGAATGTATTTTGTCAATTTGTCATGAGTCTTGACAATTGTCACTATAGTTTATAATAACACACAAAATTTAATTAAATTGTAATTTGTACTACGAGTTTACGACCACGACTTAACATCACTGAACTGAATATATACAACATCCAGATCAGTGCTGATGATCATTGACTAAGATATACCTTATATCTGAGGTACTCACGAATTAGAAATTATAGATTTATAATTAAAATATAGAATTTGTGGTGGTGCTGAAGGCCTGATCCACATACTACCTATGTCTACTATGACTACCTATGTCCTTAGTATAAACAGAAATACAGTACGGTAGTGGTCAGAGGGCACAAAGCATTTCTACTATTATACCTAGTATCTACAGACTACAATATCAAATAAAAATTGTACATATTACATAAACCTAAAAACACAAATTACCATATTTTTGACATTTACACCACCTTACAATGAAGAATACGCATCAAAAAATATATGCAGTGCAGAGAGTAAAAAGTAATAGGTAATAACGAATAACCAATCGTCTTATGGTAATAATAGCTTAAAATAAATAGGTAGTTGTAACTAGTAACCTATTATTGTACATTAATCAATGCTTGTACCTTTAAATTTATAAATAAGAACAGATCAAAAAATAAAGTACATATAAGTAGCCATTTGATACAAATGTCTATAAAAGTTATAACTAAGGTCCGGAATTATATTATTTTGCATATTTTTTTGAGTCTATGCAGTTAAACGGGAAATCAAAATCTTTACAAATAATGAAACAGTTGAGTTAATGGCAAAAGTTTTTTTTTCATATTTGAGAATATTTCAAGATAAAATAATATTTCGTGTAATAAAGAATATTAGAGAATATATCGATTAATTTTTGTAGATGTTCAATATTTTTTGTTGCAGTGGCGTAAATAATTTAAATTAGTACATATAAAAACATTTTAACTGACCGTCATACACATATGACACCAAAGCACATGGAACAAAATATAGTTTTTCTTAGTTAAAAATTTAAAATAATTGAATATTAAATATTATTATTAATAATAATTTAATAAAACTTTTCTTTTTATGTAGTATTTTTTATTATTTACTTATTTATATCAGGTTTTTTGTATTGTGTGTTTAATTATTTTGAATATAAATGCATATTTTTAGTTCAAGAGAATATTTTAATAAAAAAGCATATTTTATTATGATTTTTAAAGAATATTTTTAACTTTTTAAGAGAATATTAGCATCTTATTTTGACTATTTTAAAAGAATAAAATTTCGGCCCATAGTTATAACAATGAATGATCTAAAAAAGATGAATATTTTATTTATAATTCCACATTTAGTCTTTACAACTATTAGTGAGATTAATTAAAGCCATATTTTGATTTTTATAGTTAAGTAAGGAGAAACAAAGTAGTTATTAGATACCTATAAAGATCAACCAGTATTTACTATTCCATCAGGGGCATTTTAAGGAGGGGCATGAGCGGCCCTCATTCACCATAATTATACTATATTATATACACTATTTTAAAGGCAAATGAGAGGTATAACTTATAACTTATAAATATGTATAATTTGAATTTTTTGTTTGTTCCCTCTCTTCTTACTATTAGAAATTTATAATTACGGCGCTGTATACATAATATAGTATATGGTAGCAGTGATTAGTAAGTTCCTTACAAAAAGGAATTCATTCCATTTCTTGTTCCTTAAAAAAAAAAAGAATTCGTTCCTTTGGAAAATGAACGAGTTCCTTTTTTAGTTCCAAATAAAATAAAGATTCTTATTTAATCACTCATGTTTTTTTTTTCATAATTTATGCATACTGATTTAATTTTTAATTATAATATATAACTACATCTAGGTACATATTTTATAATTCTATTTTGAGATCTTCTTCAAAATTAAATTGTTGGCCAACGTATGTCGATTGTCTTAATGTTAATACTTGATAATGATCAATAATTAGCAATATACATTATACACATTAAAAATAATATATCTTAATTTCAATTATTTACATAATTATCTGTGTAAATTATTGGAACTAGAAAGGAATGAACAATTTTGTTATTCTTCCTTAAAAAAAAGAACTAGTTCAGTTTCTCTTTAATATAAAAATTAATAACAGTGCTTTTATTATTTTATAGAATTAATTAGGTGTTTAGGTACCTTTACACTAATATTTGTATAAGTACAATAAGTACATCATTCCCTAAATCATAACAACAAAGTTCAATAATATGGAGATAGCGTTTATTTTTAGAGTCATCATGATTTATAATATAATTGGTTGGTTCTGATATTATTATGGTGCAACAAGCGGATATCCAGTTTGAAAATGATTAAAATAATTTTTGATGAGATAAATTTTAAATACAAACTTTTTATTGTTTAGGTATTAAGGAAGTGCGATCACTGGATGGTTTCTTCCCTTTTTCGTGTATTCATGTATTAATTGCATTGCTTGTATTAAATATTCTTATTATGTCCTTGTCCGTTGAGAATAGATTGTAAAATTAAAATATAAAAAAAAAAAATTCTTTAGGCATTGCAAAATAGTAGGTTGTATACCTATATTAAAGATATATTTTTTTATTTTGTTAAAAAAAATTGATATAGATACAATAGTCAATATTTACACACAATATTTTTTTTTTATATTTTACAAATTAGTTTTGAAAATCACTTAGTTATTGTTAAAGTACTTATGAAATGAGCAACTGAGTAAGTATAAAAGGAATACCAAAAGTTAATGTAAGTAGATAGATGAAGTTATAACTTTTCGAAGCTGGTGGTGCATTGTTACAGAGGTCGCCATGGCAAAAACACATAAAAACTTTTTTATACTCCCACATGGTGTCATCGCAACGTTCTTCTCCGTCTGAAGGTCCTCTCTGCAAACACGTCCTTTGTGTTGCCGTATCGAATTCTTGTTCTTTGGCATCAGAATTTCGTGTCTCAATTATTTTCCCACACCATCCCGAGGCACACGGCACAGCTTCCACTCCTATACCGGATTCTAAGCTGACCTGTGTGAGGTTGGTGTACTTAAATCGATCCTTACAGCTTCCTAAATCTCCGCGGGAACGGCAACTGAAACATCGTTTCACAACACTGTCGGAAAAGTTGATCAGTATTGACACCAAGAGTATTATTACGACAATCGACTTATTGCTCATAGTGCAGCGTGTTAATGACTGACGATCAAATATTGAATTGTCTTACTACAATTTGTATGCCATGCACACACTTTCACTTTAGCTCTCGAAGCAACAGGTAAAATAATGTGTAAGAATGTAAAATAGGTACAGACTACAGGATAAGGACGTGTACATGTTTTTTTTTTATTATTGTTTACAGTGAATAAATACGTAGGTACTTTGTAAGTATTCAAAACCAGGAGAAAAACCTTTTTAGAACACATTTTATTCCAGTCTGAAAAAACATTCATAATTATACGCATAAATTATATATGTTTTAAAGATAGGATGAATTTATTACAGAAATATCTTTGTAGTGTTTGAATATTTTAGATTCGGTAGGTATTGGTAGCATTGAAAAACAAGAATAACGACACCATGGTGTGGGGACTGAGGAGAATGGAATACCTTGTAACCCTTGTATAGTTGTATTTCACAATACAGAGCGACTGAATGAATAGGTGGCGGCAGGCCAATCCGTCTTAATGCATTAAATCCTGTGCGGATTCCGTTTGGTTCTTAGACTTTAGAGGTAAAATTTGAAGTCTACACATGGTTGTGTTCAGATTTATTTGACATATCTTGTTTTTATTAAATTGTATGAACTTAAATTCTATCAAAAAAAAATGTATATTTGACACACTCTGTATAATCATATCTCTCGAAAAATGTCTGATACCTACTATAAATTAGTAAATACCACTATACCAGTCGGCGGCATTCGGCAGTGGTATTCTTGTCTGTGCTCGGCAGTCGCCAATCAGAAAGAGTGTAACCGCTAACTAGCGACGTCGTTAACGTATTTATTTAGTTAGTACTCACTACTTTTTGTGCATTGCCGAGTGTTGACTGCCGACTGGTGGCTGCTGACTGGTGTCTGCTGTTGCTGTAATTGTGCTATACCAGTAACTGCAGTAGTGTGTACATAGGTACATTAAGTCGATGTGAAAATCGACAACAATACTCCAGTGTCCCCCAGGCCTCTGAGTATCTTATAATTTTATTTGTATCGTTACCAACCCAGCTTGCGATTGGTTCTCACTACATCATAATTTTTATTTATTTTCCTATCAATTTTAATTTGTTGTCGTCGTTTTAACTCTCAATCTACAGAATGTTATAGGTAAGAAATATTCACTCTTATTCAAAGAATATTAGTCTACTGTTTAATGCGCTTTTGAACTATTTTTAGTATTTTGAACTAAGAAAATGAATGAATCTGACCACCAGAATGGAGTGCATTGTATGCGTACTCCGAGATCAATCACCGAAGTGCCTTATATACCACAAACTCCACCAGCTGGACTTGCTTCACTTTACATGCTGTGTAAAAGGATATACCCAGATCAGTGTAATCCTTTACAAGCCACTACTGTAATTAAGTTCTGGTGAGAAATTATATTAAAGTGTGTTGGTAATTTGATATAGGCAGTCATAATTGTGAATATATTGCTGAAAAAATATCTCTTCCTTTAAATTTATATTATAATAAATAATAATTTTTTTGTTTCTATTTACCCTATAATAGTATTAGAAATTTAAATAACAAATAAATGAGTATTTTACAAAAATGAACTATTAGTAGGTAATTAAATTATCATTAGAGTATATCTGGATATCACGTAATATCTGTTATTGATAATTATCATATCAAACTATAACAAAACTGTTCTGCATTTGAGCATTACTCATTTTTTAGCCAACATTCTTAATTAGGTTTTATATTTAATTCTTAAATAATTTTAAGCTATTGAAGTGTACTTACATTAATATACAACTAGTTCCTATTATCAGGGGCGCCCTCAGAAAATCAGCTCAGTGGGTGCAAAATTAAATTGATGTTATAGGTTCATACATAGGTAGTCACATATTTACATTATTATATACTGATTTTTTTGTTCATTAAAAAAATCCCAGTGGGTGCTATTGCACCCACTGGTCACTCTCTGCAGGCTCCCCTGGTTCCTATAATGATTTAAATAATAGGTACATATTATTATTATATTATACAGAACTGCTGCAAGTCGCCTGATACTCGTAGCAACAAAGAATAAAGTCAGAGTTGTAATTAATTTTGTTATTGTTTATTTAAAATAAATAACTATTAAATAGTATAACAATCACAAACATATGAATATTATGGTTTATATATTCTTTTGAGCTGTTTGACTACAAAATAAGAAACGCAGATTGATATTTATTATGATGAAACATTTATTAAAAAAAAAACTATACTGACATATTTTTTAGTAAGTTTGATTAGTTTAATCATTGATTATAAATACTAGTATAGTATAGTATTTATATAATGGTTTAATGTTATTGTTAGTTAAAATAGTTGATTTTTTTCTGTAGATTATATTATATAAGATTAAAGCTTAAAATGTTTCTAAAAATACAATGCGTGAAAAACTAATTGATGTAGGGTAGAGTTGGACTAGGGTGAAAAGACCATTTTTTATTATCATTTCCTGTCTGTATCTATTTTTGGTTGACACATGTTCATTTGAATATTTTATAGTTACTTATTAAGTATAATGAATACCTATCTTTAAATAGAAGCTAAAATTAAGAAATGCATTACTTCCATCCTATATGTTTATACTTATTAATTAAAATTATAAATGATCAGTAAGTTTATTTTAGATAATGTTTTAAAAATTGTTCATAATAATGTGAACTATGAAATATGAAGAATTGTAAAGATATGCAATGTATAGTTTATTACTATGTTAAATAGGTGCTAACTAAGGTTAATTCCTAAAAATTAATTTTAATCTTATTTGTTTTAAAAATGAAAATATGATTAAATATTATTATTATATTTTTTTTTGTAGGGTGGGTCACTGTGCTTACTTGTTTTTTCTGTGTCTACCTTATAGGCTGCCCATAGTTGTATAATGCATTAATTTGTCAGCCACATTTGAGATGTTAGCAATTACTCATCCAATAATAATTAATATTAAACTATTTAGCGTGTACTATGAATATAACTGTATAATACAGTGCTAATTTTTTTTTTTTTTTTGGGGGGGGGGGGGGCTAAGTACAAAAATTGGCAAATTCCTCTTTTGCCTTCCCCTAGACTTGCCACTGGTATAATAATGTTATATTTATCAACTACTATCTTTATATTAGAAATTGTTATGATTTATTACTTCTTGATTCTTGAATAATAATAGAAACATTTAATATAATATATATTTTACATAACTTTAGGCTTGGTGGTCCAGATCCATTAGATTATATTAGTATGTATAATAATCCAGGTGATCGAATGATTGGTATTCCACCACATTGGCATTATATTAGGTAATTATATTATTTATTTGTTGTATACTATACCAGGTGATTCTTTTATCATGAAACCACTCATTATTTAATTATTAAGTATATATATTTTTTGAAATGCTTTTTAACCTCTTCATTTTTGAAGTTATTACTTTATTAATGATAACATACAGTTTTAATTTCATATTCTAAAGCAAAATATTTTTATATGCATTTCAACACATTCAAATCGAATTTAGGACAAGTAATTTATGAGTTAAAAGTATTTAAAGTTTAGATGAGCTGAGTACTGGACCAATATTTTGTGAGGCAACCGCATACCTCTCCACTCCGCTCATTTAAACTTTAAATACTTATAACTCATAAGCTACTCGTTCTAAATTCAATTTTTTTATATTGAAATATTTTGAAAAATATTCTGATTTTGATGATGTTATTAAAATTATATGTTGCTACTTGAAAAAAGTAAAAACTTAAAATAACTATAAGGATACATTTTTTTTTTTTAAAAAAAACCTAGTGTAACGACTTGACACCATGGGAAAAAAAATATTTTTTAAAACATTAATACTGTTTGAAATAATAAGTGTCTTATGTTAAATGAATCACTCGGTATACTAGACATAAGTTGAAAATGTATTTTATTTTATTATGATTTATAAATAATAAAGATTACTTAAACGTTAAAATGTATATTAGGTTTTATTAATTAATCAAATTGTTTGATGGAATTGTATAGTTTTGGTTTATCCGATTTGCATGGTGATAATCGTGTTCATAACTCTACAAACGGATCAGATGGGCCAAGTGGATTTGGCTTTGAATTGACATTTCGTCTTCTTAAAGATTCTTCAGAAACATCTCCTCCTACTTGGCCTGCTCGTTTAATGCAGTCACTTGCTAAATACGTTTTTAAAACAGGTATAGTTTAATATAGTTACTTAAGTTATTATTATACAGTATTATAATACGTTTTCATTACTAAGTTAAAATACCATAAATTTTCCTAGTTGTGGCACTGGTTATAGTCAATAATATTGTTACGTTTTTTTGAGTAACGCTCCATGTACTGACAACTGGTTGATGGATAAGAATGTAGCTTGGAATTTTAATAAGTTTGAATCAGAAATATTTTAAGTGTTTTTATTGTTGGAAATTATTCTAAGTCTAGATTATTAATTATGAGTACTTGTACAATATGCTTTCTACTATACTTTTGTTGATTTAGTATGATATCTACAAAAATATAGGTATCTATTCATTTAACCATATTGAATTATACTTTATCATTTTGTAATCAAGATTAGGCTTTTAAGAACAAAAATAAAATTAGTGTGTTGGTCTGTGTTTATGAGTTTTGTGGATTATACTTATATGGTTTAAATGTTGTTATTTGTATCATATTATTATTATTTATTAATTATTAATATGAAGTTATGAGTTATTTGTATCGACATATCATTGAAAATAGAGAGATGTGTGTACATTTGTTAAAAACACTTGAATTATTATCTAAATAACAAATGTGTACCTATTAAAATAATAAACTATTTTTGCAGTGGTAAACCAAAATATTCTTACAAATAGTAGAAAACGAGATTCAGAAGGAAATATTTTGAAAACCATATAGAATTAAAATGCACTAAAAAAAGGTGACATTATAGCAAGTATTAAACGTTTCACTCAATACTCAAAAAAAAACTTTTACGTAGTATGTTTTAATTTTTAGATAAGTAGCATATTAAACCAACATAGATGTTATGGTAGATAAAATATTTATGGTAATAAGCATATTTTACGAGTACCTATTTGTTTTATATGAACATTTTTCTAAGTCCAAATAATTAGTTTAAAACTCAATGGCGTGAAGGTGCATGCTTTAGCTCTAGTAAATCACATCTAACTGTTGGTTGTTTCAGGGTCCTCTCTTCTACTATTAGTGATTTTTCTGGTGGTCAAATGACGCAAGTCATCTGTTCCCACAGTACAATACAGTATGTGCAAATGATCTTTCTTTCAGTTCATCTGCTTAGGCATTGTATCGCCTACTTGACTGATTTTGTGAAAATTTCAAATTGTTCTTAGAGATATCAGTAAAGTTCAGAAAGTTTGAACAGTACAATTTACACTAAGTGCTATATCCAATCATCCAAAGTCAAATCGTCCATCTTGATCTAATTAGGTCATAAAGTGAGAGACGCCAATGCCGATTTACTCGTGAACTGAGGTATACTAAAACTAAGATACACCCATAGTGTTATATGTTATATTTTTCATGGGCAACATCTGGGTTATATAGATAAAAATGGATGTTGGTTTATCCAAAGTCAATAAACCAAAAACTGGTGGGCCATTTTCAATAAAAGTTGAAGTTTAATAAAAGTCAATCAATAGATTCCTTGAGACTTAGGATGGTACAAATTATCAGAACACGTACCATATTTAATATAATAACAACTTTATAAGTAACAATGAATGAAATTATAGGAAATACATTATATGCTGGTGATCATGTGTCTTGGCATTGTGGTTTGGATGGTAGTGAGAGCCGTTTACAACATATGTTGATGGGCGAAGATCCTCAACTACAAGTTACTGTCACACCACATGGATCAGTTAGATTCGTTCAAATTGTTGGTGCATGTTTAGAAGAATTACAAACTGTTCAAAGATGGAATGGGCCAGGAGTATTACAAATATTGAAAAGACATTCAGTGTAAGTATATACTTTTTATAATATAAACAATGTATTACCTTATAATACAAGTTTAATTTAATTTTGAAAATTATATTATATTATATTTTGTATCAGTGATGCTTAAGAATTTATAATGGTGCCATTTAATATTATTGTATGTAATTATTATAGTACTGGAGGTTCATGGTTAATAACGAACATGCGTAGAGGGGAAAGTATGTTTGATGTGGATCCTTCCGTTCATGAGGAAATTACTGAAGGTATCAAAACTGAAGGTTCAAATTTATGTGGTATAAGTGCTCATTGTTCATGGGAAGAATTAAATAACAGATGTATGAATTATATATATAAATTTAATATTTACATTTAATTATTAGTATGAATAATATATTTCTAAATTTAAGGTGACAAAGCATTAGTTTATAAGTCAGTTGAACATTCCATGAACAATTTACGTATTATTAATAATTCAAGAGCACCAAACGAGTAATTTTTTAATATTATTCAATAAAAACTTTTAAAATGTATCATCTAATTGACTTGTTTGTTTACTAGGGATTTGAAAGAAACTGATGGTAATTCAAATTATAAAAGTTGTGAATTATCAGAATTGAATCAAGGACAATTTATAGAAAATGTCCATATAACTTTTAATTTAGAAGCCGGACTTTTGCTACCTTTTGTATTAAAGTATAATATTTATTTTGTTTATTTAATTAAATAATACTTAATTTAATTTAAAATTTATTAAAAATATTAATTACAAATTTAATTTTCAGAGGTCGTATTAGGCATGGTCGTCATTTTACTTTTAAAGCATTAACTGGTGATGCAACTATTACTTTTGTTGCTTCATCTGTATCTGGATCTCTTGTCAGCGAAGAAAAACCATTTGTAGCTCAAGGATCTTGGTTGCAAGTGCTAGTGTCAAATAGTTTCCTTGATTCAATGGAATCTAGTTTAAAGTTCCTCAATGAGCCAGTTATGGTAAATACATTTATAATACTCATAATACGTAATTTAATAAAAAAATTATGTTTGATATTTATTTTTATACTTTTACAGGAGCCTTTGCCAAAAACTATCAACTGGCCTGACAGAAATTTAACTATAACAATTAATCCAGATAAATTGTAAAATTAAAAATTATTTTCTTCATGACTCTTAGTTCATTGACTCTTTTGTTTTCTTTTTTTAAATACCTTATAACAAGGGTTTTCAACCAGTCTCGCGGCTCCACAGGGTTTCACCGATTATTATCAAGGGAGACGCGTTTGCAGTAGAAAATAAAAATTTGTTTATTGTATTATGATAATTGTTTGTATGAGAGCTATTAAAATTGTTTTCAAAATCAGAAGAGCCGTGGATCCAAAAAGGTTGAAAACCCCTGCCTTATAATATTAGTTCCTCTAATACCTATATCTTTGTTTAATCTTTATTTAATGTGTATTATTATTGTTTTTTTTTTTTACAATAATTATTAATTTACTTTGTGAACCTTTCATGCAGTATTAAAAAAACATAAAACTAGTGCTTTGTAAACATATCATATTGTTTTTAATTGTAGTTTTTATAAATAAAATGTCTTACTTAAAGAACACCTACTGAAAATGTTGTATAGTGGTTGATTTGCAAAACAATGCTTCTTTATATTTAATTTTAGCTTTATTAATAATAATTAGATTTAAGAAACTGCTACATAACACATTTCTTTTGAAATTTAACTTTACTATGAGTAGATTGAAACCCACGTTGCCCATCGCCTGGGCAGCCATTTAAGGAGGGGGTGTAAAACCTCCATGCTTAAGATGTTAGACTGTGAGCGGAGCGATGAATGTATTGATATTACAATAACGTGTGTTTTTTTTTAGATTCTGAGTGGAACGAATGTATTGATTTTACAATGTGTTTTTTTTTTTTTTTTTGTGTATCATCACCTTTAAGGACAGTAAAAGAGGTTGGATTTTCTTCAACAGTATCTTTTCTGATAGGATAGTGAATCTAGTTGATACTTTGGGAGGTCAAAAGAAAAAATTTCTCAGTAGTTTTCAAAAGTGCTGTGAAAAACAAAGAAAAAACGGGAATTTTTACGCAAAATCTGTTTTCAAGAAAATCGATTTTGGGTTTTGGTATTAACTCCTAAACAAATGAACGTATATGCATGAAATGGTTGTTTATATATGCATTTTCTATACACTATACAATTATGAAAATAATTTGACTCTTCTTGAGCTGTTTACGGACATTGTTAGTTTTCAACTTATTTAGTTTTTTTTTCTATAAATATCAATAAAATTGTATTTGTCGGGTAAAAAAGCGTGAAAATTAAATGCAAGGCTCCTGATATATTGTTACAATTGCAGTTGAAAAACATTATAAATACATAAGCACAATTTTTTTTTACAAGCATTTAAAGTTTGAATTTTGACAAAACGTATAAAATTTAAAATTTAATACTTATTTTTGTAGTTAAAAATGTATAAAATGTTCAACTTTTATAGCCAAGGATTGAAAATTTAAAACAAGGTTCCACGTAAATAGGTTATATATAAATTACTTTATTCACAATAATATCATCAAATATACTTGGTATTATCATAAGCTGACTGACCGTTTTCACTCAGAATCGTTTTTCTTTTACAATGATATTATATCATTGAATTCAAATTTAACACCATCGCCGTTACAGTGACACACTTGTAACCTTCTGTACAGCAGAGCGACATCCAGTTACCCACCTTTTATTTTATTTGTATCTGTCATCACCTTTTAGGACAGTAGAACTGCTTCGATTTTCTTCAACAGTATCTTGTTCGATAGGAATGTGAATCTAGTTGGTGCATTCCGAGATTAAAATTTAAAATTCCCAATATAAACGCCGAGAATAACAATAGAAAAATTAAGGAAAAACGGGAATTTTTACGCAAAATTGGTTTTCGACAAAATCGATCTTGGTTTTTGGTGTAACTCTAAAACAAATGACCGTAGAAACATGACATTTTTAATGGTTGCTTATATTAGCATTTTTTATACACGATAACATTTTCAAAATATTTTAATTTGTTTTGAACAGTTAATGAACTTTTTCAGTTTCCAATTTTTTAGTTTTTTTTTCTACGAATGTCAATACAATTTTATTCGTCGGATAAAAAAGCTTGAAAATTTAATACAAGGCTCCTGATATATTGTTACAATATCGGTTGAAAAATATTAAAAATACATAGTCACAATTTTTTTTACAAGCATTTAAAGTTCGAAGTTTGACAAAATTGAAAATGTGCAAATTATCTTGTGTAAGAAATCCATAAAAATTCTTCTTTTTAAATCTAAGATTTGAAAATTTAATACAAGATTTTTCATAAGTTTGTCTAATTTTATAAAAGTCTACTAGAAATTCAAATTAAATTTTTGTGAGCGTTTGAAGTTCAAATTTTTACATTAGATATTCACTCGATATCTAATATAGCGATTTCCTTATTTTGTTGTTATTTTAAAACGAATAACTGTATAGTTACATGAACATTTTATTGAATGTTTATATTCTTATTTTCTTACACCATACAATTTTGAAAATAGTTTGACTCATTTAGAGCTGTTTATGGACAATTTCAGTTTTCAATTTTTTTAGTTTTTTTTTCTATAAATATTAATAAAATTTTATTCGTTGGGCCAAAAAGTGTGAAAATTTAATACAAGGCTCCTGATATATTGTTACAATATCGGTTGAAAAATATTAAAAATACATAGTCACAATTTTTTTTACAAGCATTTAAAGTTCGAAGTTTGACAAAATTGAAAATGTGCTAATTATCTTGTGTAAGAAATCCATAAAAATTCTTCTTTTTAAATCTAAGATTTGAAAATTTAATACAAGATTTTTCATAAGTTTGTCTAATTTTATAAAAATCTACTAGAAATTCAAATTAAATTTTTGTGAGCGTTTGAAGTTTAAATTTTTACATTAGATATTCACCCGATATCTAATATAGCGATTTCCTTATTTTGTTGTTATTTTAAAACGAATAACTGTATAGTTACATGAACATTTTATTGAATGTTTATATTCTTATTTTCTTACACCATACAATTTTGAAAATAGTTTGACTCATTTAGAGCTGTTTATGGACAATTTCAGTTTTCAATTTTTTTAGTTTTTTTTTCTATAAATATTAATAAAATTTTATTCGTTGGGCCAAAAAGTGTGAAAATTTAATACAAGGCTCCTGATATATTGTTACTATAGCAGTTGAAAAATATCAAAAATACATAGGTACAATTTTTTTTTATAAGCATTTAAATTTCAAATTTTGACAAAATGTATCAAATTTAAAATTTAATAATGTATAAAAATGTTTAAAGATGTTTAAAAATGTATAACTTTTATTGCTAAGGATTGAAAACTTAAAACATGGTTCAACGTAATTATAGGGTATATAAATATATAAATTACTTTATTCACAATAATAATTTCATCCAATATACTTAGTAATATCATAGACTGGCTGATGTCTTCGCTCAGAATCGTTTTTCTTATACAATGATATTATATATTTATATCATTGAATTCAAATTTAACACCATCCATTACAGTGACCTACTTGTAACCTACTGTACAGCAGAACGACACCTACTTGCCCACCTTTTTTAATATTTAGTCATTAGTTGGCAATTCGACATCGTCAGTATTTTAACAATATATTTTAATTATTTTCAAAAAATATTTGTATGTACTTATACCATTTGCTATTTGAATAAAACGACGACGAATGACGATGACATTTCAATACACCGAATTCTAAAAATAGACGAGTTTATCTACAATTAGTGTATTGTGCGTCTGTACAACGTAACCCGTTATAGGTATTTTTGGTATTATCAAATATTTGTAATTTGAACTTTTGCAGTTGATAGTTATTGTCTATTCGACTATTCGACATTCAGTATTCATCTAAAGTATACGTGGTTACATCGTGTTCTGTGGGTACTATATAATAGACATGAACTGTTTTCTATAATTTAAATATTATTATATATGTTTATTTAGATTCTGAGCGGAGCGCCGGGAATAAGAATAGAAAAATTAAGGAAAAGCGGGAATTTTTAAGCAGAATCGATTTTGGTTTAAACCAATTGACCGTAGATACATGAAATGTTCACTATATAGTTGTTAATATTCGCATTATCTATATACGATAACATTTTCAAAATTTTCAAAATTTTCAAAATATTTTGATTTGTTTTGAACTGTTTAGAGACATTTTCAGTACATTTTGTCAAACTTCGAACTTTAAATGGTTATAAAAAATTGTGTCAATGTATTTTTAATATTTTTCAATTGCAGCTGTTGTAATTATATATCAAGAGCATTGTATTACATTTTCACGCTTTTTGATTCAACGTATACAATTTAATTAACATTTATAGAAAAAAAAACTAAAAAGCCAAATATTTGGAAAATGAAAATGTCTGTAAACAACACAAAACAAGTCAAAATATTTTGAAAATGTTATGGAGTAAAGAAAATGCTAATATGAACATTCAGTGAAAATTACATGTATCTACATTCATTTGTTTGTTACACTAAAAACCAAGATTGATTTTGTCGAAAACCAATTTTGAGTAAACATTCCCGTTTTTATTTAATTTTTTTTGTTGGATTTTTTCACTTTTGACAAATTGCCCACTTCGCCTCACCCAAATGACGCCACTGAACAGTCAGGTAGGTAGCTGCTATATTCTATGGTACTAACTACTAGTATATACTTTATTATCTAGGTAGTTAATTATTACAATTTATTCATAAAAAAAAAGAAATTAGTAAATTATCTTAATTTTTCTTAGGCAATATATTATTATCATTTTATGACGGTACATAATTTACTACATATTAACTTGTCAGTTGGATAAATGGCAACAGCAGTATGTATTTATAAACAGTTGAATGTTTAATAAATAAAACACATAAATACAAACGTGCGTTGTTTACAATTCAAAGAATAATGTTCGTATGTTTTATTTCAAGACTAGCTGTTGTAAAGTATAACCTAGAAATTTCTCAGATGTACGATATTTGTTGATTGAACTAATTAAATAATTAACAAGCATATAAATGTATTTGCATAAATTATCAATAGAAAATATTTATACTATATAATAATATAGATACCTATATTTAATATCTGCCACTCAGCGGCGTATGGACTATAGGTAAATAATTAGGGAAGCAGATTAACAAAACGCTATCTGGAAGCAATTTGTTCCGATTCGGGATGTATAGATATAGTTTTATATTTTACTTTTTATAATAAATTAATTTTGGTATCGAAACTTAAACACGCTTTTATAGCTAACTGTCTACGTTGGTAAGTACAATTTCTACTAATATTATCAAATACATTCAAATACACTTCACTTAAAGCAAAATGTATGTGAAATGTCGGGAAAATACATACAATTTCCCGGCTCGAGTCCCGACTTCGCGTAGGGGGGAACCCGCCTAACCATCAGTACGATAGGCGTCGTCAGCGCTCCCAGTGTTAATCTGTCTTCCTAATACTTTAGTATCAGTACCGGATCTAGGGGGGTGGGGGACTCGGGGCTCATGCCACGGGATCAGCTAATCATAGAGGGGCGCAAAATTCAAATTTTAAACTCAAAAGCATGTAGCATAGGGGCGCTAAAATTATGTTGTGCCCGGGTTACATAATTTGTAGATCCGGTACTGTTTGTTATGGTGAATGAGGGCTCAGTGGAAAAATAAAACATAAATATATTTATATGCTATATATAGCATCTATTAATACCTAGCTACTATATTTTATTTAGTCTAAAACTGACTAAAACAATCGGTTAAAACTTAATTTTAATTAGGTACCTATTGGGTATTTAGGTACATACCTACTTTATTATAAATAGGTACCTACTAATAAGTAATAACTTTACTAATTGACGGTAAGTAATAGTACCTATACTATACATTATTATTCCATTCCAAATCCTTCAGCATTTAGTATGGCTGTTACCAGTTTCTCCTTAAGTTGATCCTGATCTGGATATTGGGGTAACACTAACTGATTAAAACATGTATGCGCTTCAGGCAAGTAATCAGATCTGTTGGGACCCCTAGTTATTTTGAAATTCATGTCTCCCATACCACCGACTGGCACGCGGTCGCTTCCAGTGACGAACAGTAAGAATTTACGCTTTTGATCGTTCGATAACGAATCGATAACATTCCAAAAGACACTACAAATAAATGAAAAGAGAAATTATATAATATAATTGGTTATACATTTAAAATTTTAATTTCAGAGAGACTTAAGGCCAGTATTACTATCCGCGGTTAAATTTAACCGCAGATGGTAATACTGGCCCTTAAAGTCGTATCATATAATATATCTATGCTATAACTGTACATCTAGTTACTCACCTAATAATGTTGTCGTCTGGTCGATATCCATCGTATTCTGTGGCTTTGCGGAGTTCGTGCAAATCTAACATGTCCGTTCCGCAGACCAACAATTCGACTTCTTCTGGTCTCAGCATCTGCACAACAATAATATTATCTATATAATATGATTATTTCTCATTCTCAAGGTAGCCGAGAACACATTTTGCACGAAGCGAATAATAGAAATTAGAAATATATAATGTAATAATATTGTATATTTTGAATGGAGCACTTGCAATTAAAGCGTTGGAGGCGCACACGCTGTGAAATCCGAAGTAAAATGCACGGAACTGTTCGTAAATGGATAAATTCAGTACCCAATTCAAGTACAAGTTTACATATTCTTCACGACTTTCATTGGTAACTGGTATATTTTCTCCGTTTGGTTTTAGTTTGTGCGTTTTGGGTGTTCTGTGTTCCTCTAATGATACCTATTAAACGTATTTGACTTAAATAGGCATCGTGTATTCGTGTGTTGTTTGTATATAATATAGTATATCATTTATATTGATATAGGTATCTAATATCCATACAGTTTACGTAAACATTTTAAACTTCAATTACAAATGTTCACATAATATTTATATTATTTACCCTATAAAGTATAAGTTATAAGTTATAAATAACTATAAGGAGTAAGGAATATAAAATAAAAGTTGCGGTTTTACGGCGAGGGGCTCAGTGACCCCCTAGGTTCCGAGTAAACTAACATTTTTTTTTATGAATAGATTAAGTAAAACAAATAGGTACTGTCATGTAAGTAAACACTAAACATATTCATATAACTGCAGCATTGGGAATTTACATTTGAAAAGTTAAAAAATATGTTACTCGTTACATTAAATATTTTTATATTTAAATTACATTCGCGTTACTGGACATTATTTGTATCACGTTACTTTACTTTTTCACTCAAAAAATAGGGCGTTATACAATAATAACGTTACTTTAAAAAATAATAACAAAATCAGTCCATAACAAATAATAAGTACCTAGTAGGTACATTGTTAATGACTTAATGAATAATGTTATACACGAAAAAACTGTGTAAGTATTAATTCCTGGGATCTTTAGTAATATTATTGATTATTATTTATCATAAAAACTTTTGGAACCATAAATAAATGTTATTCATTTTTCATTTTTCTCAAATATCCTATTCCCTAGTTTTTTTCATTCTACATTCATAACTTATTTTAATAACGTGGAAAATAACACGTAACTCATCCATAGAAATTACTTCAGCGTTAGTAAAAATAAAAGTAATTTAGTTACAGCACTTTGTAATTTGCGTAGCGTTCCAACACTGTAATATATAAGTTTTTTTTTTATTATTTGAAATAATCAATCTGTACCTAAGGGGCACAATAAGTTTACATGATTAGAGTAAATTAAAGCAGGCTACACTTGAGGTGAGAAGTCATCCACTAATGACACTCACTAATAATATATAAGTAGTATATTTTTTTCGTTAGGTAGTTAAAATTAAATTAATAAATGATTAATTAGTAAATATTTTCTTTATATACAATATAATATCTGTGATAATATTATAAGATAATATCAAAGGAGCCTCCCCCCAAGAATAAAATCCAAAAACCGCTACTGTAATATATGGTTCTAATCAATAATATATTACTATATAGTAGGTATATGGATATACTGCAAATTTGATTTATGTCAAATCAAAAGTAGTGAATATTGGTAATTAGTAATTACAAAGAACGAAGGCACTGTATAATGAGTTAAGACTTAAGAATAATTTTCCATTATCCTTTTCCTATAATCCTACATATCCAGAGAACACAAAAATAAAAATTGATTTTCCTAACGAATGTTTATAATACCTAAAGTTATACCTAATATGATGAGCTAGGTATATTTGTTTTTTAAGACACTTTTTATAATTGAAAAAAATGTTACAATCTTCAACGCAATTACTAATTACCAATAGCATTATTAATATTTAATAAAATATCCTAAGAAGTATAGATACATTTTTCGTATGCAATAATTTATCATAAAATTTAAATTTAACACATCCATTGACCATTACAGTGATGTTTCTGCTATTCAGCAGAACTACTTCATATAAGTAAATAAGTAATATAAAATATTATATGTATATAAATAGAATATAATTATAATATACAATTACCTGCTTTCAATTATTTAAAACTAATAAAATACGTAAATTAAATATCTACAATATTGTTATTTGTTTCTTACTTAAATCATACAATTTGAAACATTTAAAAATTAATATAGGTAATAATTAATAACTATAAATGTAGATACCTGAAATGTAAGTCCCATATCTTCTTCAACATTTCCCTCGTATTCAAGTAGATGTTTTAAGCCACTGGCTACATCCTAAAATTAAACATCGGCAATCAAGATAAATTATAGGTATATATTAATTAATGTAGTACCTATTTAAGCATAATTAATGTATGGGTAATTATTAAGAAAAACCAAGTAGACCACAAGGCGCTACTATAAAATATATACCTACCTAGTCACTTATCACTTGATAGTTATATTATGTTAGAAATAAGGTTACCTATAGTTAAACAAAAATATTATAATAGATGTCTTATTATATGATTTTTTCGTTTGTATATGAAGTTTATTTTGATGTATACGTATAGGTAGCCAGAAATTTCGATTGTGGCGATGAGGGGATTTTTTCTCGGCCAAAAAGCTTGAAACTTAATACAAGGTAATTTAAAATTTAAATTTACAGAATATACATATAAGCTATAATAAGCAAAATTTTTTTTGTTGGCATTTAAAGTTCAATTTTTTACAAAATTGTATATTTAAGTGAAAATAAAAATTAATTTTTTCTATAAAGATTTTATTTTTGTTGTAATAATTCAAAAAATATAATAAAAATGTTTCTATTGCTTATATTTTTATTTACTATGCAATACCTATGGACAAATCAAATTTTGCCAATTTTACGCTATTTATTTATGGTACACCACTTAGGGCCTGTTTTACAATTATAGTTTAAACCTCGGTTACGCTTAACCCAATGATTTTACCGGCCGAATTCGGTGGTTTAACCTTAGTTTAACGATTGTAATACGGGCCCTTAATGCTTATATCAATACTGAGTTAGAAGTTTTTTTTATTTAACTAATTTAACACATTCCGACGACTGACATTCATTACAAACATTTACAACAGTAACTTGCTATAATGATTATTCATGATTGACGTCGTACAATTGAAAGTCTAATTCTACTATACAGCAGACCAAATTCTTAGATTTCTTAATGATTATTTTGCCCAATAACTGAAGATGTCTAGGATTTTTTTGGGAAAAATTTGAAGAATTTCTGGTTTGAGATTTGTTTATAATGTTTATTAAGACTAGTTCATTAAGTCTTTTCCATGGCCATTATCGATCGTCGGATTTAGAATTCAGAACTTAGAGTTTTCACATGAGATTTAAATTTGTAATAAATGTGTATAGTGGTTACATATAATATATTATACACTGACTGGCATGATCTCGTTCAAATCGTCTAACGTGGGATTTTCGACGACGCCCACGCTGTCGTCGTTGACGGTAGGCACGACTGGTGGCGATAAAAGTTTCCTGTAGCAAATTCCTGGAAAACTCAGGTCCAGTATAATGGAATTATACACTGCCAGGCCCATCAGTACACCAATGAGATTGTATTCGCGAAGGTTCGTGTGGTCC
The DNA here is from genome assembly GCA_008086715.1 of Sitobion miscanthi. Lineage (NCBI taxonomy): Eukaryota > Metazoa > Arthropoda > Insecta > Hemiptera > Aphididae > Sitobion > Sitobion miscanthi. Next base: position 7,374,171 of record CM017800.1, on the reverse strand, counting down.
ATTTGCCCGGTGCTGAACCAGTAGCACCGCGAGTGCGAGTAATACACGAACATTCCGTATTCGGCGTGAAATATTTCGCGAATCAGAAGTAAAAACCATTCCTTTGTCAGACCACCCATGTCTAGTCCTGGTTCCCCGGCGAATGTCACTTTTAATTTTTTCTTTAAATCCTTCTGTTTGAAAGCAATCTGCAACACGGTCATCATTTAAGTATACCTAGTATACCTAGTATACCTATTACCTACCTACATAATAATAATTAACAGTTATTATATTATATAGTATGTTTTTTTCCTATATACTATCGTCTAGAGGAATCAGGAAACTTTTAGTTGGCTGTCCCAATTGTTTAATTTCCTTAATTATTAATAAATATTTTTAAATCCGAATAATAGTCTAAGTATATACTTTCTCGCCTGATGCCTAGCCGTATTTATAAGTTAAATTGTTTAACCAAAGAAGTATTAAAATATTTTATTTTATTTTATTTAGGTAAAAATGCTAAAAGTATTGGTTTTTGTGTTATTTAAAATAAAAATTACATTTTTTACACATCAAACTTTTGAACTATTGTCAAAAATATATAGTTAACAAATTTTTATAAGATATTAAGTTGTTCTAGCTGTTCTAGGGCCTTACGCAACAACGAATTTATTTTTTATGGATATCTACAAGCGATTTTTCTCAGTTCAGAATAAGAAAAAGACGACGGCACATTTAATAAAAATTACTGCACAAATCTCCTCTCCCTTGACATGAAAATATAATATAATATAAACGAGTTTGTACCTATGTTGTATTTACTTAAAAGTTGATGATTACTAACTGATTAGTGATTTATACCTTTATAACTTTTATAATGTAGTATACTATTTAGTACTTAGATTTTAGACCATTTATTAAAAAAAAATTCTCTTATAATAAATTGTGGTCAAAATATAAAAATTATGACGAACGATTAATTTCAAAACTAAACATGATACATGAATTTATTTTATTTAACAAGGAAGGAACATACTTTGGTTATTTTCCGGACTCTAATAAGTCAACATATACATACGGATATACCTACGTCGGAAATACAAATTTAAACAACCAAAACAAAATAAAAACGTAAAAAAAAAATAATTGCAGCAATAGAAGAAGGTAAGTATAGTATAGGTCATCATTATATCTTCAGCTTATAATTTTTAATTAAACAAATTAGCTCTTTATTTGTCATAGGAGTAGAAATCTTAAGTGATTACAAATTTGCATTCTTTAATTGTTTACAATAACATTTGAAAAACAAACAATAGTTAAAAGTTAAAACATTCAAAATAATTTTTTTTTGTTAATGAATAAATAAAGTGAATATATACGTTATACAAAATATAATGTTATAATATATAGTATATATACCTATTGCCTAAAACTATAACATAATATTATATTGTATAATAATAATTATATTTATCGTTAAATATCGTTAAATCGTTTTTTTTTTTTATAATCTATATTTACAAGTAGTACAATAAGTAAATGAGATGTGGGTTGATTGGCGGGAGGGATAAGTGGCACCCCGTGGAAGTTAAATATAGTTATATTAAGTTTTACAGAGCTCATGAGGTAGGTATGACTATATGATGCAAGCGGGTGTTTTCTCAAAATAACTGGAAATATTTAAAAAAAGGAATATAGATATGGAAAATATTTTATTGTGATTCATGCGAAAAAATGTTTAGAATTTTAACAATAAAAAAATATTTTTTTTTTACCTCATTTAACGAATCCTGTACCAAATGTGATCTTCTGACGTTTATATTTAAAAAAAATATATCGATATTAGGTGTCTGCCTTCTTGCAACCTTAGATACCAATGATTTTCTAGCATTTAGAATCATTTGCTGTTCTGAATCTTTAGTAAGTATGATCCTCTTTGCAACAATGCTCAGAATGAATGGATATTGGCAATAAGAAAAACATTCGTACGGGCCTAAACTTTGCCAATTGTAATAATCACGCATCAGATCAATATGATCCAAAGCAGAGTTATATAATTCAGTAAAATGTAATAGTTCGGTTCCTAATTTGTTGGCTGCATCTGGAAAACATTTCAAGTAACTCTAAATATTGTGTTTTTAATTAATTTAATATTATTAATGTTTATTAATTAAATATTTAAAATTTGAATATATCAGTAATACTAGGGATAAACACGTTTCAAACTTACTTATTAACGCTAAATTTTTGGTTGCTGATGGTATCCACCAAAGTGTCTTTCCTAAAGGTGGTAGAGATTTGTCATTTGGAGAAAATTGCCGTAATGTTATAAATTGCATAATATATCGTATTAATGATCTTAATTTATCCAGTTCCAATCTTGAATACAAAGATATTATTAAAATATAAATTTAGGTTAAATTAAAATATATATTGTTTGATAAAATAAATGTACGCTTATCTTATCTGGATACTTAAATAGTTAAATTTAATTAGATTTACTTTAACAAATTGTATTAATTTATTATTTATTTTTAATTTCTAAAGTATTTTTTTTTAAATACATAATTGTATTATTTTATTGATTTAAAAGTAAATAACTCAGATCAATTAAAAAGCCACAGTCAATTTTTTTTATTTTGTAGCTTATAATTTGTATACATAACATTTTAAATTAAACATGCACCGTGCTATATTTATAAAAATTCTAATATCCTAGTTGTAAGTTGTCTTATTTCAATTAAAATTGAAAATAAGACTCATATTCATATATAACATACTATACCTAAATAGTACTTACATAATGATCAATAAATAATAAATAGAGACTTTAATATAAAGATTAACTTTATTAAGGTCATTCAAAACCCGTACATTTTTAATATACACATTGAATTTATATATTTATTATTTTCCACAACCTCTATAATATTTTCATTTATCCATTTTATAATATTAAATACCTAAACTAAACACCAATATTGTATACGCCAATGCAATTTCTTCACTACCGTATTGCATAATATTGCTGACAGCGCATTTGACTGAATGCCTACTTATATCCCTACGTAGACCATTAATATTATCATTCAATTCTGATACAGTCTGACATTCGACATACAATTAGACAGTAAATTAATTGAAAGTGTCATCATGAAGTTTTTATTGTGTTTTTATTTAGTTTGTGCCGTGGCAGTAGCCAAACCAATGGATGAAGCCAAAAAATCAGAACAACTATCTACGTCGCTTAGCACCAAAAATGAGACTGTAATATCGAACCTGCACAGAATAGAGCGTAATGATAAAATATCTCCAATAGTCCAGGTTTCTTCTGAATTAAACGACAGTAATAAATCAAAAACTGACGAAATACAATCTGCTGATGATAAACAAAGGTAATTATTGCTGAACATAAAATGTAATACATTTGTTATAGTTATATGATAATATAATATTATAAAGGGAATATTATAACTACTTATTGAAATTTATAAATTTGAATATAAAATTAATATGCTGACATTTATTAAATAACTGTAGGTACTTATAGAAAATAGTTATATAATATAATATAATATTAGTAACGCAACCATTATCTATTTATATTGTGTAGTCTCCATCTACTTGGGGACTTGGCTCTCAATATATCCTGAAAGTTTTAGTTTATTTTACAAAATAAATTTAATTTTAATTTATTTGCATAAACGTAAAGTGTGTTTGAGATTTTGGGGGCTAAAGATTTTGGTGTATAAAGATGAAAATTTTTCATATACTCCTGTAGTGTAAAATCTACTTTTTTTTTTTTGGGGGGGGGTATAATTACCCCTAACATAATTTGTTACATCGTTCTTAACTAGTTAACTCGTTGGAATACACAGGTTTCCGAAAAAAATTTAAAAATTCGCGTGGATGCTAAACTAGATATCTTGTTCCCAATAAATTATTATAATTATATGTTAGAACATATATTATAATTGTAAAGTTTCCAGGGGGGGGGGTTTAACCCCTATACCCCCATTGAGTACGCCCATGTACGCTTATATTATCATATAGTATATATTATATTCAAGAAAGAAATAAAATATAGTTATTTTAAAGTATTCTTCACCCTTCGGGACCTTTTGCTCAAATAGTTCAACATTATTTGACCGTTACGACTTACGAAATAGTTACGAAACATTTTTCATACCTACTATGTATTTGTATTATCGATTATCATATATTTTAAATTGTAAAAATTAAATTATTTTAGATAGCCCGTTATAGGTATTATAGGTATGGCCCAGTGTATAATGGGTATCCCACTGGTTGACTACTAGACGCTAGTAAATACTTTACATTGTTACGAGCTATGTAGGTATACACTTTGAATCGCCGATACAAACAAATTATTTTTTGTGGGTGCAATATTTTTTAATACATTTATTATTAGATACAAATAATTAGATAATATTGACGGAAAAAAATAAATAAATTTGATATGAATTATAATTTTATTAAATCGCAAAACAACTATAAAAATTATAATAATCATACCTATGCCTTATATATATTGATGGTAAAACGCCATGAGAAAAAAATTACTGCATATTCATATATTTATAGAATTTATTAGAATGGAACTTATAATTGCGAAAAAAAAAATGTTTTGATTCATAATATTCAGTTGGGCAGTATGAAACAAATATCTTAAATAAGCATCTTGTATCTTGTATTCCGATACAGTTATAAGAAGTATCGAGTACTATTTTTAAAAAAAATGTTATCAAAAGATACTTAATACATTAAAGCGATAGGTACTTTGAAATATTAATTTAGTACTATACTCAGGTTAGGTATGTAAAGGTAATCCTACTATTGAGGTATTGGAGATATTAAATCGTATTTGATAAAAATAAATCTTTAAATATCCTAAATAATTTTATTATTCTATTGTTAAAAAACTTTTTATTCGATTTATCACCAGCTTGTAATCTTTAGCTCTTTAGCACCCTTCGAACGTGTGTTTTCGTCTGCATGATTTATAAATAATCCTACCAAGAACAAATTGTATGATGTTACTTTCAAAAAATTATTATTTTTAAAAAGAAATAAGTTATAGCCATGCAAAATAAAATAAATTAGTAACCCTGACTATAGTATTATTATACATTGTAATTATAAACATTATTCATTAATAGCATATTATCAAAATTACTATAGTTCAATAGGTACCTATAGTACTTATAGGTATTAGTATTATAATAATACTATAATAGTATAAATGTATATGGTAGTACATGATACGTACAATACTAATACTAGTATAATACTTGAGTTAATCAGTTATTGACTGTAGTTTATGCAGACTATCTAAACAATTACCTATGTATATAATAATAGTAATTATTAATTGTGTTGTAGAAATAGTAGAATATAATTATTATTAGTAAATTATTAACTGTAGGTACTCTATATTAACTATTTGAAATATATATTATGTAAATAAATATAAGTTTTAAAAAACTCATAACTGACTAATGTTATCCAAATGTAGGTATTAACTGTTGAATAATGAATAAGTATTATTCCTACTTAAATACTTATAATGTAATAAGTATCGTGTATCTATTATCGGAATACTCCACAGACAAAACATATATACCATCGCGATACTTTCTTTTTTAAGTACCTTCCTACCTATCTTAATTGCTCACCCTGCCTGTAGTAGCTATCTATAATACACCACTTTTGTAGTACCTACCTATATATGTAATATAAACTTTTTATGCGCACCTATAGAATTTCTACTTGTTTTTAGTTAAATTCATTATTTATTATATCTTAAAATATTTTCAGACTTTCATATGATTCTACCATCAACCAGGCTAATCCATCTGCATACTCGTCTCAATTAACTAGCATCCATAACACCGACTCAAGTTATCCAGAAAGCTTGGATAATGAGCAGTACAGATCAGTTGGTTCTGCGTATCCTTCAGAAAGATCCTTTGGCCCATTAGAATCCTCGGGATTAGTATCTTCTTCATATCCATTAATGTCATATGGGTTAAGACCTGGATCATATGGATATTCAGGGTCAAATGGATTATCGGGATCATATTATGGATTGTCTGGATCATATGGGTCATCAGAACCATGTGGTTCAAACTCAGTTATTCCAACATCTTATTCCAATTCTATCCCTTGTCAAGGTGGCATTGCCCAACAAATAATTCATAAGCCCGTTGTTACAGAATTACAAGAAGTTATTCACAAACCAATAATTACAGAAGTACAAGAAATTGTGAACAAACCCGTTTTCTCAGAAGTCCAACAAGTCATACATAAACCACTTTTCACTGAACATATTGGTCTCGGTCCATCTTACCACGGATATCAAAAACATATTGTTAACCAACCTATCTATCATACGCCCACTAAACATTTTGTTCGTCAACCAATGTCTCACGCAGCAACCATTCACTTAGCTGATGAATATGAACAACATGTTAGTAATGGTCATAGCATTTGTGAACCAGAGATAGGCTCTTCTTACGGTTTTACGGGATCATCGTTTCCTATTACATATGGGCCAGGAATCAACGTTGCACAACCAAGTGGACAATACAAATCAGTAGGGCTTAGTGATGCGCCTTACGAACCGGTATATTCATCAGGTTCACCGAGTTACTCTTCATTACGTGCTTCAACTCCATACGGTTACCCTTCAATGTCTTCCGCTCCAGGTTTTTACAAAAACGCCGCTTCCGGTTCAATTGGCTACTCTACTCCAACTTCTTCATTTAGCTATTCTTCATTGCCGTCATATAATGAATTAGGATCAGTAAGTCGTGGAACACCTTATGGACAACAGATTGCCACTTTCAATACTGGTAATAACGGACCTTACAGAAGTATTAAAGAAAGTTCACAACCTAAGACTGCGGAACAGATTATGTACGACAAGTTCGTGCCATATACACAACAATTAAATGGCAACCAGCAATATTATGATAACCCACAGCTTCAACAAAAATTCTCAGGATTCCAACAACAAAGGGGAAGAAGCAACGAAGACCCAAAACAAATTAAAATGGATGTGGACGCTATTGCTAAGCAAATTGAGAAGAACCCTGAAATGAGGAAACAATTGATAAAAATAATAACAGAGAGTATTTACGTTGGTGACCAAATGACACAATCCAATAAGAAGCAACAAGATACAAAAATGCAATCATTGCCACTAATATAATTTGATACAACTACATGATGTTTATAATTAAGGAAAACGATTATCTTGGAAATTTATTAAAAAAATAATAAATTGACCAAATTTTAGTAACATTTTTTTAAATATTAAGAATAAGATTTAATTAAAATATCAAGTAGGTATATAGATCGAGAATCAGATACTTACATTCTGAACCAATGAACCAATAGTTGGTGATCATCTTTGCTTAATTGAGCAATGTAGTTTAATAAATGTGCAAATATTGGTGCACTTGATTGAGTTCCAAAAACTGGGCATTGTAGTAATACAAATAAAGCTCTGACTTCATCTTTCTCATAAAGACTAAACAAAAATAGGTAAATTTTTAATTTAATATTAAAATTAAAAAAATTGTATGTTATCATAAATTAAATGTATTATACAGTAAATAAGAATTGTTGGTGAAGCTAGGGAGGCACGGGAGGGTTATCCACCCCAATTATAAAATTGATACATCGGCCCCGGTTAATTTTAGTATTTTGTTATTCATGTAAATAATAAATAGCTAATTAGAAAATGGAGAGCTTCAGCGCTTTAAAATAAGTTTATCAAGCTCCGTTTATGATAGGCATGCTTGTATATTGATTTAACTCTAAGAATTATTCTTTTTTATTTCGTAAAATAATCTAAACTATTTTAACAAGGACTATGGGTATAAAATTGATAAAAAAGCGCTTTTATAATCTATAATAGATAATAATTAATAAATATGTACCTATATGATAGGTACTATATATTTTATTTATAAAATAGTAGGTAGGTATGTAAATTCTCACTTTTTATTATTTTCTAGCAATGCATTGATTATTGACTTTAAAACGGTTTTATGTATTCCACTAGACTGTAATAATTAAATAATTTACAATTTGTAGACAGGTAAATATGTATAATTAAAGGTTTTAATTAGATATAATACCAAGTCCTTGAGTGCATCATTTATAGCGTAGACAAATTCTAAATGAAGATCAGGGTCATCTAGTTTAGCTCCAGATTGATTTGGATTAATCTGAAAATTAGAAGTAGGTACAGTAAAAAAGAAAATTACCTCAAACCTTATAATATAAATAAAAATACCTTAAAAAGTGCACAAATCTCGCTAAATGAATCAAACAACCTCATATAAAAACGTTGAACGGTCATATAATTTTCATTTTTATGAGCTTTTCTTATTTCTTGTCTAAAATACAATGTTTTTATTCAGTATTAAAAATATTGATACTGGAGTGAGTACTGGAAAATAAATGTCGCACGGTCTGGCCGTAGATTTAAAGTTTCACGTTTACACTTTCAGCTAGTATTAATAATGTACCTACCAACCTACCCACCAATAAATTGCTTTGGATTAACACATAAAAAAAAATAAACTCACAAAAATTCTTCTCTTGTTTCGTGTCTAGTTGGATATTGAGGTTTAGATTCTATTTGAAGATTTTTTTGAATGTTTCTACAACTTTGATCAATTGGATTTTGTTTATCAATAGGAGGTATGGTTGGTCTATATGTTAGAAACTGGTTTGAATTGCCCTGAAAATATAATTTATGATACCTGTATACTTAAATACTTCTAAAATACTACAAGCTAGGTAATACATTAAATATACAATAATTTTGTCAAACTATGTTAAAAAAATTAAGAGCTTTTTAAAAAATGTACAGAATGATTCATTATTAATAGTAAACTCATTAGGTATCACAAAAAGTATTAACGTTTATGAAAATATATTTTTATATTATTTTGTAGCCATAGTATATAGCAGGAGTCACCAACTGGTGGCCCGCGGCCCGCATCCGGACCGCAGACTCGTTTTTACGGACTTTAATGGCTGCGTAATGATAAAATATATAATATAGATTTACATTACGTTTTTATAATAAAATTACGAATAAAAATATTATCCGATATTGTGAGTATGGTATGCATATATAATACATAATTTACGTGTCTCCTTCACCGAGCGTTACGTTGAAAGCCCATATAGGTGCAAAAAATAATTCAGAGAAGTTGACTGATAGGTACGTTAGTAACGTTAGACGCTCGTTCTAAGTAGGTACGTTTTATTGCAATTTAGTAGTTAATAATTGTTAGGTTTTTAAATGTGTTCCGGACCGTGGGAAGTTTGGTAAGTTTCAAAACGGACCCTTGTAGAAATTAGTTGGTGACGCCTGGTATATAGAAACATTTTCGAAAAACGTTAATAATTTTATCTTTACCGATTTTTAAACAACAATTTAAATTTAATTCAATATGTGGCAACTGGCTCATTGGATGTGGCTATCCAGTTTATTAGTTTTGTATTAAAATATTAATAAGAACTTACAATTGGAGGTAGTCTAGAATATCCAGATACTGTAGGATCGCTGCATGATCTTTGACTTCTAGCTAAAATCGGGCTATCTTCGTGACCGCAAAAAGGACACGGACTAAGGCGATCCCCCCAATGATCTTCTACTTCTTCACAAGATTCTATCTAAAAGTTATAATTACATTTTTAGAACAGCTACTCAGTATTAATTAATCTGTGAATTGTAATTATTTATTGTGGGTGGGAGGTGGTCCTTGCAGGGAGCTGAAGCATCCAGCGCTCCGCGGATTTACCTTTTTTTCAAACTATATTGTCCCATGGTATTTTACAATAATATCAATATTACCTACTGAACAATAATATTACAATATTACGTAATATAATATATTATGTAGTTTGTGATTGAAGAATTCACTGTTTATCATTTATCCTATATGGACTATTTTACAGTTTCATTAGAAAAGTAGAAAACGTGGCCAATTTAATTGTATACACATGGACTTAAAGTATTCAGCTACAAAGTTCCAAGCTGGATTTATCAAGCACAATGGTGAATGTCAAAAGTAAATATGTGTTTAAACTTTGCTTCAAAATTGCAAAGTTCATGCATCAACATTTTGGAACAACTTTTAGGACTTGATTTTTAAATTCAGTTGAAAAATAGGAAATATTTTATGAAGAACTTTAAGTTTATCAACTATTGTGGTCATCAAACAGGGATATGGAGTCATATTAATATTAACACCAATAACAAGCGGCGTAAGCTTATAGAATCATTTTAACTTTTGATATTTTTAGACCACACCATCAATCAAGAATTAAAATCAATAAAATCTATGTTCAATGATAATTTTTCTAATTTTATTCCTGAAGAGCTTCTTTCAGATAACAACATTTTGTCTGATACTGAAACTATATTTAATTCTGCAATGTTCTATGTTCAAGATTTTTACTGGCACCTAGGTTATATTATATCATATATTTATACACATTATAGGTATAAAATAGGTATGACCTAATGGAGAATTGTTAACTGCAGTTATCACCCACTGGACCCACCACAAACAAAAATTCTAGATTTCACATCGTATCAATTAAATCAAGTAATTAAAAATGTATTATACTTATATACATATAACAATACGATATATGTACTTACGTTTTTTGAGTGTAAGTGATCTCTTATGGGAGATCTACTGACGCAAGGCACTACGGCAAAAGTCAACGTCCTATTGAGGAAAGAGTTCCTTACTTTTTCCCAAAGCCAAGTCATCCGAAATCATTTAAAAGATTATTAATACACAGTTATATTTTGAACTATATACTATAATGAAACAATCTTGTGGATGACCCCTTTTATTGCGGGCACTATACCAACTATATGTGTTTTACATATACGTGTGTCATGACAACCGTATTTACCTACAAGGTCCGTGTTTTAAAATAATATTTGACACATTTGAGTATATATATATACACACACAGGCGCATACATTATTAATTGTACACCTATATAACGAGTAGATATATAGATTTGAAAACTTGGTTCAAGGACAAGATATTGATTTTTAACTTGTTAATGGTTTAAATTAATAATTTTAATATATTATACGTTTCATACTAGTTTCATTTGAAAATATTTCGTAAATTGCGTAAAACTAATGAGGTGTAAGACGGTTAAAAATATGTGAACAAAAATGATATATATATATATATATTATAATAAGGTACTTATTAATTGTTTTAATAGTTTGTACGCAATACGGCGTATGATCTATTATAACTACACAGTGGCGTAAATTGGGCTAAATTGAAAGGGTTGCAATAAGTTTCTAGGTTGAATAGACTTTTGGGGGGCTTAGCCATCCACACCTCCCTAAAATGTTCTATTTTATTCTATATTTAAGTACTGTACAAGTATAGTGTAAGCTCAACAAAACTATTTTAACCTTAAAGGCTTAAACACATATTGTCATATTATATTGTATTTATTTGTAATTGGTATATATTATAAATATGCACTACAATTATTAAAGTGGTACAGTCGTTGCCAGATAAATTGAGACGGCGGCGGCGGCGGCGCGATAACGGAAAACCAGTGGTTCTCCGTATTTGAATATTATTACCGAAAATACATCAATAAACCAACAATTGTCACGACAATTATTTTACGATATTAATTTAAAATCAAATATTCTGATAATAATCTTTTATTTAAGAACAAAAAGTAGAAATTGTAAAAAAATATAAATAATGTAATAAATAAAATTTTTTGCACTGAGCCGGGTTCGAACTTGTTACTGCGCGCGTCGTAGCCAACTGTGTGACCTTTGCACCACACTACCAGCGATTAATTTGGGCTACACTTACTGAAGAGCGCCGCCGCCGTCTCAATTTATCTGGCATCAACTGTAATAATTACTTACCGACTACTGTCAATAAAATATGTATACCTAATTTTCTTAAAGAATATATAAATACATAAAATACAACAATTCTTTTATTTTGTAAAATTTATATTATTAATAACAGCTGCCATTTAGATTTTTATAATATGTACTATTTATATTTGTATTTGTATGTTTAAATACATATTTATCACTATTATATTACACAAATTAACCAAAACATTTACTATTATTTATATTAAGTAGGTAACTAGTTACAGAATTTTCGATTTGAATTAAGGTAGAAGTAGGTATTTAACAAAATATCCTTAGATATTTAATGTAAAAATTATAAAATTAATTTCAATAAATTGTATACGAATACTAATTATATGATATAAATTAATTATTCACTATATTTAGGTACCATTTTGGATCTTTTTCCTGGGGAATAGAGGTTAACTTCAGATAAGCTAACATTTTTCTCAGCAATTGTATTAGTATTTTTCTAATAAGCAGGTAGGTACAACAATTAGTACCAAAATAATAGAAAAAATATATACCAATATAAATTTAATTTGCTCAATATTATAATATTACCTTAATAATTAATTTAAAAATTAACTTAACAGATAAAATATAAATTTTTTAATTTTTCAAAATTGTAGTTTTAATATAATATAAATCAGTAATATATTTTAAGGGCTACTTTAAACTTAATGCATACTAAATAGGTACTAAACAATTATACGAATTTAAAGAAAAAAAACGGTGGGAAAGTGGGTGTCGCTCTGCTGTACAGTAGGTCACAGGTGGATCACTGTAATGGATGGTGTTAATGTTGAATTCAATGATATTTATATAGTATCATTGCATAAGAATAACGATTCTGAGCGAAGACAGTCAGTCAGCCTATGATATATTGATATTCCCAAGTATATTTTATGATATTATTGTGAATAAAGTAATTTATATTTAACCTATTTACGTGGAACCTTGTTTTAAATTTCCAATCCTTAGCTATAAAAGTTGAACATCTTATACATTTTTAACTACAAAATAGTTTTCAAAATTTTAACTTTAAATACTTATAAAAAAAATCGTGCCTATGTATTTTTAAACTGCTATTGTAACAATACACCAGGAGCCTTATTTTTGATTATAATATGATCATAAACTTCTATTAAATAGGCTGTCAATCGTTATGAAGACTTATCTGCTGTTAGATCCAGAAGGACTGTAAGAACCAAAAAGTCTAAAATGAAGATTCAAACTTAGCTTCTAAATTCTGGAAATCAGAATCGGATTATTTGATTAAATATATGATTATAAATTATAACTAATACTGCGCATCAGTTGTTACATCATCCGATGTATAGCATATTATTGAAGGATTTGTTAACTATGCATCATTATGAATATTGTACAGTTTATAATAAACATTCATACATATGCGTAGCCCATGTGTATGTGATTTGATTTTATCGTTTCTATTTCACAGAGAAAAAAGAAAAATTCGAATTTTGATTAATCTTTATATTATAATATTTTGGTCGGGTTTTTATGAAAATATCCCACTGTGCACCGCAACTCCGCATAATCCTTCAAAATGGCAAAATATTTAGATTTGTATATTCTAATTTTCTTTGGTCATAAATATCTAGTATTAATTTCCAAATTTCCAAATCATAGATTGTATTTAAACAATAAAAAAAACTTTTAGTTTTCTATTCTTGATCAATATAACTAAAAAACAAAAAGCTAACAAATAATTATAATACCCATATAATAATATGTTAAAAAATCTAGAAACTTTCCGATTTACACAAACAACAAAAATCTCGTTGCCATGTACATAAATGTTTGAAAAATCTACTGCAATTCGTATCTGTGTCACATTAGTTACCACTTGTCAATATTCATTTCTTGTCTTCATTACGAATCATTCCTGCGGTTAACAATTAGTTAAAACGTTTTTCCTTATAATTTATTAACTATTCTGCCTATATATTATCAGATAAATATGTCCAATATCAACATCACATCCAAGAGTGAAATGATGCAGCTGATTTTCGCTGATTTACGACAAAACATACCAAAACCTTTGGCTGAAAGTTGCAGGGATTTGAAAAGTTTACGGGTGCATAAGAGATATGCATCTTTGCCTAACATGACCGTAATGGGTAAAAATTCCTCAGCCAAATTGAAAGAGATTGGGTGGCGATCGACCCCAAATCTAAAGTTTCAGCAGGTGACCAGTGATATGCAGAGACCGGAATCGTCGGGAAATCGGGATTTCAAGTGTTTGCTGGACGGCAGGATGTCTGCATCCACGCTAAATATTCCTGTGCGTCCAAACTCAGTTGACGAGAGACCTACAGATATTGGGTGGCGATCAACGCCAAATCTAAAGTTTTGTCAGGTCACCAGTGATATACAGCGACTGGAATCATCGGAAATTCATGATTCCGAGTGTTTGCTGGATGGTAGGCCTTGTACATCTACGACGATTATTCCCGAGTGTCCAAATTTAGCTGGTGATGCTCCAGAGTTGCAGATTTTGAAGACGACGCAAAACACAGATGGAGGGTCTGTAATCGTGGTCAAACAAAGACGTTCACGTCGTTCGTTTTGGCGCCAGACGAAGAAATTCGTCAGGCGATTTTTTTGCTGTTGTAGTTCTATTGACATGATGGACCAGTAAATGTATATTATAGAGTTTAAAAGGTTTTTAAACGCCCCCTCCCCTCCCACTGTTATCTCACTCCCATGTTCCTATTGTGTCCAGCCAGGATTCTGAAACCGTTTATTCGTTTTCTCTATTGTCATTTGTGCCAAGATAGTGTAGGTTTGCCTCACATATTTCGTGCAAAGTACGTATGTACTACCGTCGGCTTTTTGCCACCTGTTATGTGAGGTTACGAGGTCGTATGTCTTAGAGTATATAGAGTAAGAATTGATGAACAGCAAAAAAAAAAACGTTTAATTACCTTTTTTAAGCGAAACATCTTATGGCGCGGTACGGTAGTGAGACAGCGACTAATGGCGTGGCGACGCACAGCTCGTGGTTAGTCAATCCGCTCAATCCATCTCAGCTCAGCGATCTCTACTTACCCATCCACTGCTTCACATGTGTCTATTTATAAACAGTGTTCTTTTGAGCGAAACGTTGACATTTTACATATAAATTGCTAGTTTTTCTCTATTCTATTAAAATATGAGTGACAATTAGAACCCATATTGTTTAGCAAGGGCGGGAGCCGGGAAGTGAGCCATTTCGCGGGCGACGTGTGTTCTTTTGTCACGCCTCTGCGTTCATCGATCACGGCAAAGGTAATCCAGGGATCTATGCAACAACCAGACTATTCTACGAAAACAATTTCATGAAAGAAACAATTTGGTTTCATGTATTTTATCATGTATAGAGGTTATAATATGAATATATTATATTAAATAAGATGTAACCAAAAGTTTATGTTTTGTAAAGACCGTGGTATAGATTTCAATATAATAATAATAATTCTATATTAAAACAAGAATAAAAATATATAATCACTAATCAATATAGTGATTACTATTGGTCACGGCAAAGGTAATTCACTATGCAGGCGGGATCTATGCAACAACCAGATTATTCTGCGAGCGAAAAATTTTTATTGTTTACGCGTCACGCAAGGAGTTTATAATATGAACGCGTATAGGAACATAAGTCGAAACCAAAAGGTTTTTGTACAAGGACCGTGGTATAGATTTCAGTCTCTGGTTGTGTATGAGGGATACGCGCCCGGCACTTTTGGGGATTTCCATTTCACCGCCCGGTATACGTCTTTGTATATTTTTTTTTAAGTTGAATATATGAGGAATCTTGTATTAAATTTTCAAATCTTGGATTTAGAAAGAAAAATTTTTATGAATTTCTAAAACAAAATAACTTCCACATTTTTGTGATTTTAACGTATTTTGTCAAAATTCGAACTCAATGCTTGCAAAAAAAAATTACGACAGTATGTTTAATATTATTCAACTGATATTGTAACAATATATCAGGAGCCTTGTAAAAATGTGTTTAGTGGCGGTAGTTAGAATATATTTATATTTAGACGCACGAGGGACATAAAGGTGGTATGTGTGCGTTTTATAAAGGAAAAGAAATATTATATTCAATATTGTTCAATTATTGTACCAATTATTGTTGTATCCATCACCGCACAAACATAACCCAATACTGCACACAAAAATAGGATGATAACACACCGATTTATAAATATATATACAGCCTAATTCCGCACACAAAAATGTACCGTATAATTGTATTAAAACCAATATAAATATATTAGGCACATCGAATTAAAATATTCAAATTTCACAAAATCAAAATACACAATCCAAATAAAAGAAGGTGGGCAAGTGGATGTCACTCTGCTGTACAGTAGGTTACAAGTGGGTCACTGTAATGGATGGTGTTAAATTTGAATTCAATGATTATAATATAATATCATTGTATAAGAAAAACAATTCTGAGCGAAAACGGTCAGTCAGCCTATGATATTACAAAGTATATTTGATGATATTATTGTGAATAAAGTAATTTATATATAACCTATTTACGTGGAACCTTGTTTTAAATATTCAATCCTTAGCTATAAAAGTTGAACATTTTACAAATTTTCAACTACAAAATAATTAACATAAATTACAAGTGGATGAATTAATTGTATGCTTCATAATCGTATATTGCTGTGCAAATGTGCAATTCAATCTTATTTGAATGAATTTATTATTTTTATCATAAAATGATATAGAACTCTTTTATCGATAAAAGGGTAGATAAATACATTGATAAAAAATGAAGGACAAATGTAAATTGCGTTCAACGAAGGGAAAAAAATGTAAATTGCGCCCAATACATTTCAGGTATACATTTCTAAAATTCTAAGCACCTAGTAAATTGCGACTAGCAGAGATATTATTTTTATGATACCCATTTGGCCTTTAGCATTACCCAGACATGAGATATTATAGGTTCTATCCCTGTCTTCCATTGTATTAAGAAATTTGTAAAAAATGGTTTTTATCTTGTATTTTTTTATTTATATTATAAAGTTTGAGAATAAAATATTGAAAAACAGAGATCGATGCGGACTGTAGAATATTACCGTTATTCCCGCAGAGTGTATTTTTGAGGACAACATGGCATTGACACCGGGCGCAATAAAGTAAAATAAATATTTTAACTTATTTTAAGTTATTTATAGGCTTAAGAAATTTTCGATTTTTATTAGTTTTTACTTTTTATTTAATTATTCTCGATATAATTTTTTTGAACGATCAAAAAAACTTTAAAATGCATTACAAGATTCCTCATAAGTTGATATTAGTGTAATTAAAAAATAGAGTTGAAATAATTTGTTATGAGTGTCTGAAGTTAGAATTTTGATAAAATGCATCAAAATATCGGAAATTTGCAAATTGTTTTTAGTTAAACATTCATAATTCATTAAAAAATGTTTTTATATATCCAAGATATATCTTGACATTGGATATTCATCCCTAAATTAACAAATTTTCATGAAACAATTTTTTTTTTTTAATTCAAAAATGAGTAAGTAATAACCGTAGTAAATACACTTGAAATTTGCACCAAATGTTTATTTTAGAATTTTCAATAGGTACCCGGTATAGTTTTTATCATATTATATAATATATAATAATGGACAATGGTATTATAGGCTGACAGACATTCTACACGCTCAGAATTGTTTTTTGTATATACCTACAATGATTTTATATTATTGAATTCAAATTTAACCCTTATCCATTATATAGTGACCCTCACCTACATCAGAGCGGTCAAATTTTATATAGATATTCACTTTTAATAGGAAATTCTAGTTAATATTTTTCTGGAGTGGAATACAGTAACACTCAACCACAGATTAAATAATTAAATAATTTGATCTGTGATACAACTGACGCATTCATTGTTATTAACCATCAATTTTGAATTATATATTTATATAGCTACCTAGAAAGACTAGATAACTTTTGCCTGAAAATAATAAAGTCCATTTTTTTTAGCTACCACCTCAATTTTCATGTGATCGACGTAACTCACTGGTTCAATCCCGGTTTGTATGTGTGTAGAACAATATCACAGATCTGACCAAGAGTAAATTTTGTGTAAGAAATCAGTTTTCCTCGACCAAAAAATTCTAAGAATTTCTTTGAGTCAATTTTAATTTGCTGGTCTATTGGGTGTTACTAATAAAAATAAATTAATATACATAATATACTGTAGTAATATTATATAATATATAGTATAAATATGAATAAATTATATTATTAATACCTATTTATTACTTTAAGGATTCCTTAATAAAGAATAGAGGTTTGCCTACAGTTGAATAATTTTTAGTCACAATGATTTGTCATTGAATTCAAATTAAACACATCCTTTATAATTTAATCTGCTCTACTCAATGGCGAGATACCTTTGAAACTAACTTTACAGCAGAGTGGGTTTTCCGTTTTCTTAGATTGAATTAAAAACAAAATCTTAAACTAAATTGAAATAATTTATAAATTATTATAAATAATAACACTTTTTAATGTTGTAATTTAATAGTATTTATTCAAAGTCAATTAGTAATCATATATAAATAATACACAAAGTTCCAAATTATAAAAATCCATTTTTAATAAATTGTCAAACAATTAAAGACAAGTTTAATATATTATGTATTATCATTTATTAATAATAATACAAATACCATAGTTAAATACTTGTTTTAAAACTAATTTAGGTAATGAAAAAAAATACATACCTAAGATATACAACATACAATTATATTTGCCTAATAAGATTAAATTCTGATGAAAATTGACGAAATTGATTTATACTTTACACCTTCCTGTTTTTGATAGAAAATAAATTATTTTACATTTAACTGTACTTTGTAAGGCGTAATCTATATATAAAAATTAAAATAGAAATATATTTTTAAATGAGTACATACTTAATGCATTGGAAAAAGTACACTTTTTAATTTAGAAAAACCAAAATATGCCTATGTAGTGTCTCCTTAAATTAATATTATATTTAAAATCAGTTAATCAATAAAAATACAGTTGACTCTAGAAAACTCGAAGTTAACGGGGATAAGGCATTTAAAGAATTTTAATATTTGAGACATCAAGAATTTCAAGATGGAAGGTTCAAGTTACCAAATTGATTGTAAAAAAATTTGATTTATTTTACTTTATTGGTATAGTTCTAAAAATAAATTTTTTAAATCTGGGGATCATCAACCTTTTTAGGCAGCAGACCTATTATTTTTATTAAATCTCACAGGCTATATTTGTAACAACGTGTTTAAACTATTAACATGTACATACTATGCTTAAAATGTGTCCGCGGGTCTCAAACAATGAGAAGGTAGGACACAGATTGAAGACCCCTGTTTTAAAGTAAATACAAGTGACATAATACTTCCTTTTCTTTACAATTATTTGAAAGATTGGAAGACAATATTATACTGTCCAAACTAATGCTTTTAAATATCATATTTTATAATACTTTTCATTAGGCAACAATCATTAATGATTTATGAGTAAGTTATAAATATAGCTAGTCCAATAATAGAATAGTTTAAACCTAATCAACAATAGATATTAAAAAGTAAACACATAACATAAAAACAAATAATAATTACTTAATTATACAACTATAATACATATTAGTAATAGTATTATATAATACTCAAAGTTTAAATGATTTATCAAAAAATAAATCAAAACAGTAAAGTTATACAAAGAATCAAACCATATATAACTGAAAAATAAACAAATAAATTATCGCCATCGTGTCATAGAATCAGCTTCTGGAGAATTATTTTTTGAAGCAGAATTAGTAGCACGTCTCATCTAAATAAACAATTAAACAATATTTTATTAATAATATTATGTAATTGCATTTGAAAATTAAAAGCTTATGATAGTTTATGAGTTAAAATAACTATTATTAAGTACCTGAACATTAACTTAATTTCATACAATTTACAAGACCTTATAATGCTAAGTATATTATTATTTAAATTTAAAAAATCATTTGTTTTCTATTTAAGGTTATTGTATAGCACATTTTAGTGTATGCATGTTAATTTAATACTTAAATGTATGTGTATATAAACAACAATTTAATTTTATAATTTACTATGAATTTAAAAAAAATTTTAATTTCATTGACAACAAATTAAAAATGTATCCAAGATTAGCACTACATTTTTCTAATTATGTGTTAGTTTCTGCTATGCAATGGAAATTTAATAAAATTACTACAAGTTAAATTTTTTACGAGTTGTTATTAAATAGTTTTTTTGAATTTGGAATAGATTGAAGTTAAATGTATTGATAATTGTTTTGACTGACTGATAACAGAAGCTAACTTAAATCAAATTATGTCTTATCTTGTATAACTTGAAATTAAACTGTGTGGTATAATATATTGAATAGACGCTTAGATCAGTAAAGTACATAAAATATGGATATCTATTAGCGAGAAATAATGGGCTGAATAAGTATTTAATAATGACTGGAAAGTTATATCTACATTGTACACCAGGGGGTCACCAATCATTTCCAACAAGTGAGTTTTAAACTTTCAAGTATCTAGTGATCTACCACTATTTGTTTAGGTATACTATTTATATTATTACATGCAACATAATAATAAATTGTAAAATAACATTCTTCTTACATTATTTCTCTATCAAAAAATACTATGCTTTTTTTGCTAATAAATCTTTTTCTTTGTACATAAAGTGTAAAGGTGTGTTTAAGTCTTAAACTTTAAGATAACGCATGTGATCAACAGATAGATATTGGTATAATTAATTTTAAATTAATAAATAAATTAAACTTTGAATAAAATATATATAATTTTATTTAATATTTCTGAATATATGTATATAAGATTTTATGCAATTATCTAGAAATCTGCAATGTATATGAATTTTTACCCAAATATGCAAAATATAAAAAAAATAAAAAAATATCAACCATAGAATCTATGTTATGAAATATCAACATGTAATGTTAAAGCATGTATAAACATTACTCTCATTTACAAGCAAGTATTAAAAAACATGCATTTGCATAAAATCTGGGTTCTACTTATAATAATAACTCAAATAATTACATTAGCAGGAGATGTGCAACTATCTGTTTGATTATTTAGTGTCTTCGCCTAAAAACAATAATATAGTAAAGAGTTAAAAATATAATATTTGTACTTATCTAAGTTATTTAAAACTAAATTATTTTTTTTAAATTAATTTTAAATATATCTTACCTTATTATATTGACTTCTGGATAAACTATCACTTCTAAAATCTTTATTAATTTTTATATTTTCATCTTCTTTTTTATTGTAGCCTAATGGTTTAAGAATTGCAGAGTTGGATATATTTTCATTCACTGGGTTTTCTATGAATGCATTTAAAATAAGTACAATATACATTCCATCAAATAAATAAGACTAAACCGGGTGATTCATTTAACGGTTATTTAAAATGTTATAATGTTTTCAAAAAATGTATTTTTGCATGGTTTCAAGTTTTTAAAAAACATAAATAGTTTAGTAAAAAAAAAATGTTAAGAATAAAACATATTATAAAATAATAAAAATATATATTTTTAAAAATGTTTTTTTAACAATTAGAAACCATGTAATTTTTTTTTTCTAAAATATTTATACTTTTTAAAATAATGAGTTTTCAATGATAAAAGAATCACCTGGTACTTTGTACAGTGACAGAACATGCAGCGGCTAAGCAAAAATCATTCTTCTTTGCATTCTCCTGCGACACCATTTCATAGTTAAATCGATTTCAATGGTAGGGTGGCATATGGGAATGAACAGAATTGACATGTTTTCTCGCTGGACAAAGTATAAGTAAATAAAATGTAATATAGTATATTTACCAGAGTTTAACTCCTTGACTAATGATGACATAGCATTTGTCACTGAATCTGCAGCGACTAACAAATCATTTCTTAAACTTCGGTTGCCACATGTGACAGAACCACTTGCACCAGAATTTAAACTAGATGAATTAACAGGTGTACCTTTACAAAAAATACAAATTAATTAACTTACTATCTATTTAAAAGAAAAATTATATAATTTTCCTACTTGTTAGGGAGTTGCTGGTAAATGCTGATCTCACATCACCAACCATTAATGAGTCAGATGTAGACATGAGAGACAGAGATGAAGCTGAAGTCAAAGTTCCACCGGGTGTGGGAGGTGCTGACTTTGAGGGAGGAGGAGATTTAGTTGAGCGTGGCGATGAATTTGGAGTTGAACGTGGAGACCCTTGATGATTCTAAAAAAATATTGAAATTGTTATTCTTTGTTTAAATATCTTATTTTATAAACATTTTAATGTTAAATGTCTATAAAAAAGTACTTAAATACTTATGAGATTTTTTGATTTCAGTATGAATTACTTATGAAAAACCTTATGTTAAATTGTCAAGCTTCAGCTATAAAAATTGAAAATTTTTAACTACAAATAATACAGAAGTTCTTGATTTTAAATTTTTTTATGTTTATAAAAAAAAATATGCTAGTGTATTTTAGATTCTGAGCGATAAATTACTGATTTTACAATGTGTATTTTTTTAAATTTTTAAATTTTTGTTTCTATCATCACTGTTTGGACTTTGGGGCAGTAAAACTGCTGTGTCAATCGGTGAAAAAGTGAAACTAGTTGGTACATCGGGTAGGTCAAAATTTAAAATTCCAGTAATTTTCAAAAGCACCGGGAAAAATACAAAAAATTAAGGAACAACAGGAATTTTTATGCAAAATAAATTTTCTTTGAACATTTATATTAGCATTTGCTATACACCATTTCAAAATATTTTAACTTGTTTAGAGCTGTACACTTTCAGTTTCTAATTTTTTTAGGTTTTTTTTCTATGAATGTCAATAAAATGTTATTTGTTGGGTAAAAAAGCTTGAAATTTAATTGAGCAAGGCTCCTAATATATTTTAACAATGATATTTGTAACCTACTGTACAGCAGAACGACATCTGCTTGCCACCTTTTTAGTATTATGTATTAATCGCCATAATAAATCTTATAAGGAACCAAAATGTCAAATGCCTAAATAGCTCAAAATTCTTCAAATATTTTGAAAATTGTATAATGTATAGACAAAGTCAATATAAACATTTGAAGAAAATTTAAAGTATCTACATGTATTCATTTTAGAATTGCGCCAAAAAAACCAAATTAATTTTATTAAAAACTGGTTTTGTTTTTTTGGTTTTTCTGATTGTTTTGAAAAATACTAGTTATTAACAATGTTGACCTCTTCAAAGTATCAACTAGACCAAATTTTTTTTTATCAGAAACCACCCTTAAATTTTAAGATTGAATCATTTTGTATATCGTGTATACAGACATAAAAAAAAACATAAATGCACCAGAATATAAAAATTATATTCCAAAGTATAAACTATTCATACTATTTTATAATTAACTGACATATAGTTAGAATGTATGTATAATATACATTATTTAAGTTATTTACTTTCAGAAGTTTCATTAATCCCTCCAATTGGTCCATTAATTGTCTTCTAGAATCCTGTAAAGATGTTAAATGTGATTCTAATTCGTGTTTTCTATTTCTCAATGCACGGAGTTCACTCATAAGTGCTGGATTATCTTCAGAAAATCCAGAACAAAAACCTTCCATTTCTTGTTGTTTTCTACATAAAAATCAAATTATTATTAAAATATATACTAATTTTACACAATAACAAGTCATATAGTACCTACCTCAGTTTTGAAATTTCTTTCATAATTTCTCTATTTTTAGATTCCAGTTGAATAATAAGTTCTCTTTGAGCTCTAGAAGTATCTAAGCTTAAAGAACCTTCTGATGGAGCTCTTCCCTAATAAATATAATAATATAATAAGGGCTCAGATTTATATTTAGATAAAAAATACTCAAATATGCATTTTATAAAATAAAAGTGTGTAATATAGCAAATTGTACGCTTAGCAGAACAAGTGTAGCTCCATTAATTTAAAAGTTTGAGAGAATTTACCTCTTATAAAATTTAAAGGTAAGATTATTATCTAGGCAATCGCAGACTTTTTATTATAAAATTAAAATATAAAAAAAATCCCATGAGATATTGAGATTCCCTAGATAATAATCTTGCCTTTAAATTTTATAAGAGGTAAATTCACTCTAATTTTTAAACTAACAGAGCTAAATGTGATCTGCAGAGTATAAAATTGTCTATGTTAAACACTTGTAAGACAGACACAATACATGTGGGTACCACGTCCTCTTAAGCATAAATAACAACTATAATCATTGTTCACAAAGTACTATGTCCCAAAAACGGCTCACTGGACTGGTTAAAATTTAGTTAATGGTTAATTAAGGTTCTACTGTATGTTGGTAACATAATAGTATATCTAGTTATTACACTAATATTAATAGCTATATTTTATAATTACTTATTTATTACAAGTCATAATAAAAAAATTAAAATATTTTTTATTCTGTTTCCTTCAAGCTTGAGTTGTTAAATTTATCAATAAGTATTCCCAATAATTCGAATAACCCTTAACACTTGAAAAAAAAATTTACAAAAATATGCACTGATAATTTTAAAGGTAGATATTAAGTAATTATGATCAACAAGAAAACAAATGCCAAGGCATACAAATCTGGGTTCTGGTTATTATAATATACAAATTGTCAAAATATCTGTGATTGTATTCAAATTCATGGAACATGACATTATACAACTTACTACTTTAGCTTCAGCAGCAAGTCGTGCAGCGTATCGTGCAATTAATTTATGTTCATCATCCATTGACGTGTAATCTAAACTCATTGTGCGCTTATCAGGACTAAAAAAAAATCAGAAAATTTCATGAAAATATTATTTATTCAACTCTATTCAAGAAAAGAACCGTACACGTTGGCCGTCTTGTGTACAGAGATGTGGCATTACTACACGGCAGGCGTTGGTTTACCCAGTTGGGTTAACAAATGGATGTTGTCTGACATCTGCCTAATGAAAACTGGCACCACTGTGTACAGTTCTTAAATTGTATAGAGTATAGTTATATTAAATATATAATTAACTTGCCTTCTTGAACTTGTTTTACTATCCAACGTATTAAATTGACTACTAATAGATAATTCAGAAAACCCATTGTGGCACGGCAAAGGTGATGGAGGTCTGTCATAACATGGTATATTAATCAACAAATTGGTTTAAGTATTGTAAAAATTATTATCTTTACATTATATGTGATAAATTAATAGTCTTTTCTGGCTCCTCGGGAAAACGTGGTATATTAGCTTTTTCTTTTTCTGGTACACAGCGAAATGATTTTCGAAGAGAATGTCCAATTTGTTTACTAGGAGATTTCTACAATGTAAAATAAAAAGTTCTTCAGTAAAGTAAGCTGAAAACTATCAGTATTGAACGATTATTTTGAATTTTATAATAATAAAAAATGAATGCATTCAAAACACAGTTATTACTTTCTTAGTGAAGCTCAGTTTATACAAAAACAATCATCATTTTTTTTTAAACAAGTATTCCTACTTGATTATATACTATGTAATGTAAACTTCTGAGAAAGTGAGAATATAGAGAAAATATTTGTTTAAGGAACAATCTATTTTAAATTTATTGAAACAATTTCATGGTAACTTCTATATAAATAAGGTTTAAAAAAAACCTCCATTAAAACTGCAAATTTATTGCAAATTTAGTACCTTACTAATCTATTGCTTCACTTAGAATCTAAAGTGTATAAAGAATTATAAACATACATAACTAGTATACTCTTTAACATCATGCTCAATTGTATGACTAGATGCAACTCGTCCTCTCCAAAAGCATTCTTGACACATTTGAAAATTATGACATTTTTGACAACGATATCGAAATCCGGTAAAATTATCACGTTGACAAGCATCACAAGAAATAGGATGAGTAACTAAAAAATAATTATAAAAATTTTCTTTTTAATAAATTCCTTTATTAATTTTATATTTACCAACCATTTTCAACATTAGCTAACCGATGCAATAATGGTAACCATACAAGACAAGCAGGTCCAGGATCTGACATCATTGAATCCATAAAATCATTTACAGTCACTTTACCGTTCTTTAAATAGAAAAAAAATTAACAAAATATTACAGATTCAAATTTGAAATTGTTAAGATAAATTTCATAAATAAAAATATAAATTATTACTAAAATGTATTTTACCCCAGAAAATATTTCAGCCGATATCTGATCAGTATAATGAAAAGAAGGAGATTCATATACAGCTGAAGGAAGTACTAATACTTCTTGTAAATATTCTCGAAATTTCCAAGCTACCATATGTCCATTTTGATCACATATTTGTGAAAATATATCTATAATCAATAAATGTATAAGTAACCAACATTTCATTTACAATAAAACATTTTGTATTAACTAATTTACATCTAAGTTTATCCATAAGTTTCCCTGAACACATTGTAACTAAAGCTACTTTTATAGATAACACTCGTATTCTTCCCATAGTATCATTACTGTAAAAAAAAAAAGTATTTAATATTAACAAGTGTTTTCAAATTTTTTTCATTAAAACATTAACTTACGCAGAATAAACTGACATAATCCAATTAAGAAGAATTGTAGTCAATAAATCATCATGTACATGTTGTTGAGTAGGTAATCGTTTATTTAAATTAAGATACAAACTTGTTATAAGTGTCTCAAATTTGGAAACATTTACTTCAACGTGAGATTCAAGTGTATTTAACCCATTTTCACGAAATGCTTCAATAACATTCCATATGTCAATCATGTGTACTGAAAAAATATTTACATAAATATTAATTTTGATAAATAATTAGTGTTTAACATACTGAATTGTAAAATAATGAAATATGATGATAACATTTATAACTGAATACAACCATGTTTTAAATTTAAACAGTACCTATAATATTTCATCTGACATTTTGACAGTATAATAAAATATTAATCCATCATCATTATTTATTATCTTAATTCATAACTCTTTCAAACAAAATGTGAGAAGTCTCAATGTGCCTATAGTAAATAATAGCTATTGAAATAAATAACTTTTCTGCTAAGTCATTATTTACATTAAAATGATAATTTATTTATTTTTTAAATATAGACAATACACATAGCAGTAAATAGTAATTACTTCTTGCTATTTATGAAATTTGTCAAATAAGTAGCAACGTAACGTACATTACAAACTACATACGAACAAAAATCATTGAATGAAATTGTATTGTTTGTAATCATAAATATTTTCTAAGTGTTTTAATAGAAAAATTGTTATGGGTGAAGTTAAGGTGCTAGCTCTAGATCTGATAATTCACGAAAATGAGCCTGTCCATGGGTTCCATAAATTATCCTGTGTGGCCGTGTCACCCCCACTTGGGATGCCCAAAATCTTGTAATACATCTTTATTGAAAATTACTACTTAATAATATCATTGATTAAGTTTATTTAAAACTAGTAAGCACTGAACCAGTAGAAGATTGGTACAAATTTGATATTAATTTAAAAGAGGGTTGGCCAACTTAATTGTTGTCGACTTAAATCTAATCGACTTACCCGATTCATTGGTTCTTTTTATTTTCCTTTACCCTTGCACATTTTAGATTCTGAGCGGAGCGATGAATGTATTGATTTTACAATGATGTGATTTTTTTTTATTTTTGTGTCTGTCATCACCTTTTAGGATAGTAAAAATGCTTAGATTTTCTTCGACAGAATCTTTTCTGATAGGAAAGTGAATCTAGTTGGTACTTAGAAGGGGTCAAAAAAATTTCACAGTAGTTTTCAAAAGCGCCGTCAAAACAGAGAAAAGTTAAGGAAAAACGGGAATTTTTACACAAAATCTATGTCTAAGAAAATCAATTTTGGTTTTAATTACAACTCTAAAACAAATGATCGTAGGTACATGAAATTTTGACTGAATGTTTATATTAGCATTTTCTATACACCATAACATTTTCCAAATATTTTGACTTATTTTGAGCTGTTTAAGGACATTTTCAGTTTCCATTTTTTTTAGTTTTTTTTTCTATAAATATCAAGAACATTTTATTTGTTGGTTAAAATTTTAATAGAAGGCTTCTAGTATATTGTTTCAAAGGCAGATGAAAAAAATTAAAAATTCATAGTCACAATTTTTTTTTATAAGCATTTAAATATTGACAAAATACTTTGACAAAAATGACAAAAATTTGCAAATTATTTTGAGTTGAGAATTCATAAAAAATGTTGTTTTTAAATCTAAGATTTGAAAATGTAATAGAAGATTCCTCATTAGTTTGTCTACCTTTATCAATAAAAAAGTCAAATCAAATTTTTATGAGCATTTGAAATTCATATTTTTAAAACATTTGATATTCACTCGATTTCTCATGTAACGATTTTCTTGTTTTGTTGTAATTAAAAACGAAAGACTGTAGATACTTGAAAATTTCACTGAATGTTTATATTGGCATTTTCTATACACCATACAATTTTGAAAATTATTTGAGCTTTTTATGGACCATTTCAAATTTTAAATTTTTTAGTTTTTTTTTTCTATAAATACCAATAAAATTTATTTGTTGGGCCAAAAAGAGTTAACATTTAATACAAGGCTCCTAATGTATTGTTACAATAGCAGTAGAAAAATATAGAAAATACTTACAAACAATTTTTTTTATAATCAATTTAAGTTCGAATTTTGACAAAATTTATCAAATTTAAAATTTAATAATAATTTTAAAATATTAATATTTTGTAGTTAAAAATTTATGAAATGTTCAACTTTTATAGCTAAGGATTGAAAATTTAAAACAAGGTTTAACGTAAATAAAGGGTATATAAATATATTAATTACTTTATTTACAATAATAATTTCATCCAATATACTTATAGTAATATCATAGGCTGATTGACGTCTTCGCTCAGAATCGTTTTTCTTATACAATGATAGTATATATTTATACCAATGAATTCAAATTTAACACCATCTATTACAGTGACCCACTAGTAACTTACTGTACAATAGAGCGACATCCACTTACCTACCTTTTTATTACATGGTAAGAGAAAATGGGTCAAATTGTATAAAGTTAATGAATTTTTATATCTGTGGGTTAAATAAAAGCCTAGAACTATGATCCATTGATCATACGCATCATAGTTTTAACTCAATGCGACTCCATTTATCTTTTTTAAAATTTTTTTCTGAAATAATAAAAACAATTTTGTATGGCAAATTCCTCCATTAAGTATTTATTTTTGTTTAACCTACAGATATAAAAATGCATTAACATTATACAATTTGATCCATTTTCTCTTACCATGTAATAAAAATGTGCAACCCCTGGTTTAAAGTATCATCTGCATCTGTAAAATACTTATATTTATTTTTTAGTGATTTAGATGTATAAAAAGTATTTGTAAAATATTATTAGGTATCTATTATACTAGCAGCTCCTGCACACTTCGTCGCCCGTAAAAAATGACCACTCTTAAAAAAATTGTGATTGTTCAACTCTTTTTTGGTGTAATTTACTGCAGTAAGTGCATATCAGCCACCCTGAAAGGCAATGTAATGTTAATTAAATGAATACTTTATCTATTAATTATTTCTTCTATAACCAATAACGACCATTTATATAAACAAACATTTCCACCATAAATCTCAAAATCCCTATTTTCCCTACTTCCCCAGACTTCTATTAATTTGTCGTAGCGTGGTCTTAAATAGCCTATAGCCTTCCTCGATGAATGGACTATCCAACAAAAATAATTTTTCAATTTGAACCAGTAGTTCCTGAAATTACCGCGTTCAAACAAACAAACTACAGCTTTATATGTTAATCCATACTAACTTAAATTATTAATCTGTCTTTTCTACCTATAATTAATAAGTTATGAAATAATAATATTTAATTGTAACCATTAATATCACCTAAATTTAACCATAACCATCAATATCACTTATAATTTTCAGGAACATATACATATTTATTTATTTTAGATTAAAATAAAACAAAATTGATCACATTTATTAAATACAAATGTTATATGACATTGTGTTAACTGCTAATTATACCATAACAATTATAGCATTTATGTTGATACATTTAAATAATACTCACAATAAACTTTTTTTTGGACATATCTGAGTTTACACGCTGTTCTATACGATGCAAAACGTATCATATCATAATTCTGACATCGCATTTCTTGTAAAAGTTGTAAACGATAGTCTGTAGTTGATCTTCTATCAGCAGTCATGCTGCAATCATTATTCATAATACATATAACATAAAAATTAAAATTATTATGATACGTATTTTAAGAAAAAAAGAAGATACTCAATAAATTAATATCCATATTATTGAATATTATGTACATGCATAAAAAGCAAAACGAAAAATAATTTGGGCTTAGGTAACTTAAAGATAATTGATTTCAACCATGATAAAATTAATTGAAATTGGTTGTATTTTAATTTTTAAGAAATTCATTCACAAAATAAAGTTTATTTTTCAAACTACGACTTACATGGTTTTAAACGTAAGAACGATCCTATTAAAATTAACTCAATGACAAAAAGTGATCATAATAATATTAAATATTGAATTCGATAATCCGCACGAGCTAACTACTTATACTAGACCGCCTAGTGTCTATAACCGACGACTATAACTGCTAAAAATTAAAATGATAAATACTATATAATGAAACTTAAATTTAAAATATTATTATTATAGAAGTCATTATCCGCCCACGATTTTATCACACCATAATCAAAACATTCAACAGTAACACAGTAGCATAGAATTTGTTGTAGGCACGGCTGTAGATAGCGGTCGTGGTTGTATTGTTCTATGATAATACCATTTTATCACTTAAAATTTACTAAAAAAGACCTTTTTAACTCTTTTAACCACGGACTAAGATATGACGACCGAAATGAATCTCCATTATCAGTCTTAAACAGCTGGAGACTTACGCACTAGCGCTTATTTGTTGTAGTGACTATAAATGCAATTACCTTTCAAATGTAAATTGTAGTTCCGTGATAGCCACTATGCCATACAAACGCTAGTGCTTAGGTCTCCGGCTGTTTAATTCAACTTTAATACTGATTATAGAGATTCATTTCGGTAGACACTTTTTTCAAGTACTGGAATCATGGCTCGATGGGCAACCATACTATCTATTGTTCTATGATACTATCTATGACGTACATGGAATAAACTGTAAGCAACGAATTACATTGTCCGCCGAATTCAAATAATTAATTATTCTTTATTATTCTTTAATTTATAATATTATTTAGTTATTACAGTATTACACATTGATTGATTTATTTCAAATGAACTATGTTTAATCAAGCATAATTAATACATAAAATTAAAGCTTAAATCTAGGAATATTGTATCCAAGCATTCCAAGCATATATTATATAATACAATATATAATAAATAATAACTATATTGTTTATTCTCTTCTATAGGTTACCTATATACTTCTTTGAATTAGGTATAATTACAATTACACAGTTGTCAGTTGAGTACCTATAAATTATAATATAATGTCATTTAATTTCAATCATATTGGGTAGTTTGTCCTAATGAATCACTTAGTTTTATTCATAACATAAGACATCCATAACGGTTATATTAAAATTATGAGTCTCGTGTATTAAATTAATAACACGAATCATTTCCTTGTCATGATTCATGAGTAGTTAATACTAAATGTAACTATTTCTTAACAAAGCAAGACAAAAAGTAATAACACTAAACTACAGTTATAATATACTTAGGTATACTTAATACTTTTTTAATCATTTGTTAAAAAAACTAACCCAGTGACAGAGCCGGGGCTTAATTTTTTTTTTTTTTTGGGGGGGGGGGGTGGGGGGTGGCTCCTAAAAAAATACTACTAAGCCATAAATACAATAACAATAATATAATATAATATAATATAATATAATATAATATAATATAATATGCAATTATTGTAAATGTTTTCATTCCAATAACATTCCCAATGGTTTCCAAATTAGATAGTGTAATTAACTATAATACATTACATTACACTTTAAAAATATTTCTGTAAGTAAAAAGAGGAGTCTGTTGAAGAGGTCGGGGGGGGGGGGTCATTGTGAGTATTTTTCTGTGCTTAAAAGTCTGGAGGTTATAGACTGCTCTCTTCAGTGTATGTGCCTATTATATAATTTTATCTGTAAACGTAATTATGGATAATATTAAAATTTGCAGTTATGTAGCTATTTTGCCTATATAAAACGCCGAACAATACATTATGTTTGCGCGAAATATGTAAAACAATTTATTTATTGATATAATCATGACTCATCATTAATATTTAAGACGATTTATAGCGTAGGTAGTCTATAAGTGCTAGGTAACATAGTCTAGATAAGTGCTTTAACCTAGATGATATTTTACAATTACGTAATTTTCATTTGAATTTATAATATAATAATAAACTTCAATATAAATAGGTTGTTATTAAGACTTATTGTTATTTTCAAAATTACTGAGTTCCCACACGTCAATGAGTTTTAAAAGAAAAAAAATTTAGTTTATGTTAGACTGGAAGTCGATAACTAAAGTCTATTTCGAATAGCCAAAAAAATTATCAGATACAATAAAATATATACATAAATACAATATATTTCATAGAATTAATAGCGAGTTGTACAGGTGTTGAAAAATTTCGAACATATACCTATTGTCCATATGCCCACATGTCCTATTATGGGGTTCATTTTGGTATCGGCACAGATCATATTATGACCCTCAAATACGACGTACACACCATAAAATCACTATCTACCTGAAAAAATCCAAAATTTTAAAAACACGTAAATTAAAAAAAAAAAAGGTGGTTATGTGGATTTTGCTCTACTGTACAGTAGGTTAAAAGTGGGTCACTGCAATGGATGGTGCTACATTTGAATTCAATGATATAATATCATTGTATAAGAAAAACGATTCTGAGAAAAAACGATCAGCCTATGACACTACCAAGTATATTTGACGATATTATTGTGAATAAAGTAATTTATATATAACCTATTTACGTGTAATCTTGTTTTAAATTTTAAATTTGATAAATTTTGTCAACATTTGAACTTAAAATGCTTATAAAAAAAATTGTACCTATGTATTTTTAATATTTTTCAACTGCTATTGTAACAATATATCAGGAGCCTTGCATTAAATTTTCAAATCTTAGATTTAAAAAGAAAAATTTTTATGAATTCTCAACTCAAAATAATTTGTTAATTTTTATGATTTCTCCGCATATTTTTTCAATTTTTGAACTTTAAATGCTTATAAAAAAAAACTGTGTCTAAGGATTTTTGATATTTTTCAAACGTCATTGTAGCAACATAATAGAAGCTTTGTATTAAATTTTCAAGTTTTTTAACCAAACAAATAAAGTTTTATTGACATTCATAGAAAAAAAAACCTAAAAAAGTTGGAAACTGAGTATATCCGTAAACAGCTCAAAACAAGTCAAAATATTTTGAAATTTTTTTCATGTATAGAAAAGGCTAATATAAATATTTTGTTTTTCCGGGCGCAAATTTGACCTACCAAAAGTACCAAGTATCAACTAGATATTCACTTTCCCATCGAACAAGATACTGAAGTTGAAAATCGAATTATTATTTCGACTACTAATCGTGAACACAAATACAGACTAAAAAAAAGAAATTAAAAAAATTAAAAAACACACATCATTATAAAATCAATACATTCATCGTTCCACTCAGAATCTAAAATAACGTTTTCCAATTTTTTCAGTTTTCGGTTTTGAATATAATACTGGTTTCCAACTTTTTACGGGTCGATTTTGAATCTAATACCGGTATCCAATTTTTTCGATTTCGTTTTTGATTACGGTTTTGAGTTTAAAACGGTTTAACCGGTTTCTGAAATTGGTTTTGAAAACGGTTTCAAGCCCTGAATTATTCATGTTTTTTGCGTTTTTTGGAAAATATATGTTATGACTCTCTTTAGATTTTATAGTTTGTACGATTACGCATTTATACATGTGCATAAGTGTATATTTCATAAACATGTTATGCTTAAGACTTGAGAGGATGTCAGCGCACTATTTGTTTTCTTTCTCTGGCCCACGCGCAACATAGACAAAACGCATTAACGCGTTTTTAAGTTATACTAACTAGAGTAAAATCATGAATTACAAAAAAGATGGAGAATAATATTTTTGAGGGAATGACATATCGATTTTATATTTTATTGTTAATTGAATTTGTATTCGACTTTCAAAATAAACAAAAAAATGTTGTACATTTAAATTATGTTTAAATTGTTTTGAGACAATATTTAAACTCAATATGTCATTCCGGAACAAGACTGCCTCACGGGGCAGCCTTTGTTTTTTAAATTTTTTTAAAAGCGTTGTATCTAACAAATTTTTAGTTCAAAAGCTACGGCCTGACTGTGGTATACTGGTAAATGTGTCATGCAAAGAAACTACGATTAGGGGTTCGACACATACAAATGCTTGCAATGGAAATATGCAATGCAGTTGCTGTGCAACACAATCTCAAGTAGGTTACAAAGTAAAAAATTGCATTTTGCAATTCGCGCACAGCGATGCACGCGTAGCCACTCGCTCGCTAGTCGCTGCGCTGTGCTCGGACAAAAAAATCGAAAATATCCCTCGACTCGTGTAAAACCACCTTGGGTAGACCTCGGATTTAAACAATGTCGTTAAAAAGCAAATGATCTGCAAACGTGGCCACTCGCACGCTGCCCTGCGCTCGGGCAATAAAATCGAGGGCAGACGAATAAACCTAACAGGTAAACTTAACAGTTAGCATTGTTAGTTACAGTACACACAAGTATTATAGTGGGTCATTTCACCTACAGGCTCAGGTCGCCTAAGTAGCCAAACTGAAGGTCGTCCACTCGGCATTATAGTAGTGTTGCGCGCAGAGTAGGTATACAAACGTAAAATGACGGAAGGCTATAACTTCCATAAAATAATTTGCGCAAATTTATTTTGCACCATCGTTCTTAATTTGTCAATATACCCCTTCCTTTTCAAAAAAAAATTTGAAAAAGAAGGTTGACTGGTAAAGTAGACTTATACAGTCATTCTCTCAAAGATATTATTCTCTATCTTTTTGTAATGGGTGATTTTATTCTAACATTATTTAAAAACATAGAAAAAATGATTCAGCGTGAATGAATTTTGTCTATGTTGCACGTAGGCCAGAGAGAGAAAACAAATAGTGCGCTGACATCCTCTTAAGAAACAAATTTGAGTGTAACATTAACGATGTATAAATTGGCCTAAAACGATCTTTCAAGAAAACAAATGTGTGTGGTGTATCGAATACTATCGAGCTCAGACTCGCTGTGAACAAATATTTACAGGTATAAAATAACTAGATATAGTGTTGACGGATTGTATAATATGATAATAGGAGCTATCAGAGGGGCTATCGGTACACGAAAAACGGGTGCGTAAAAAGACGGCCAATAGGAGGAGTTCAAACCCCATGCCCTCCCGCGAGTTCGTCCATGAATGATTTACGAAAAATTATATACAAAAGCCATTACATTATTGGGTGACGTCCACGATACTATAAAATATATATATATTGGATATGTGACCGATTGAATTTCGACGGCGGTTGAGGAGTGCGCAAGTGCCACGAGAGGATAGAACACAGCTATAAATATAGATATTAATTACGTGGCTGATGCATGATAGGGTTCCAACTTCCAAGGCAATTTTGTGGTTGAAAGTTGCAGGTTAAATGATGAGTATGAGGTTTTTGAACTCTCTTTTTTATCCTACTAGGTATATGTTCCTACTTCCTATGATATAGTCATAAACTTATAACTCATAAGGATATTAAGTGGAAAATGAATAAAGTAGCGTATCTTAAGTGGTAATATTGTGGCGTAGATAAGCCTAAGTTAATCGTTACAACGTTGGATTTAGAAAAAAAATGATCAGTTATAAAACATGTCCATGGAATTATTAATATTAAATATTTATTTTAAGTCTGCAATGTAAATTTAAGCCTCAAATAATATGAAGACTAACTAAGTACGTGTAAACATTTAATAGGTATAAGTAACAGCCCAAGAAACAGCTAGGTACACGCACCTTCATCTCGCTTCAAACTGAAACTTGAAAGTATCTAGATATTTTATGAGAACAACCAAAACAGAAAGAAATATACGAGTACCTACATGTAATTTAGGTATTGTTTAACAACTTGTCTATTGTTAGCTTATTTTATTTTTTTTGAAATTATAATATAAATGTACAAAATTAAAACAATTTTTAAAATTATAATAATAATTTGTTTTGAATTATGTATCTACACCAAAATAATAAACTATAATTGTTATTTTTGGTTTAATGCTATTGAAAGCGGGTTGTTCATTTTTCGTGCATTTAGACCAACCGGAGCAGCAGAAGAAAGTCACCCAATATCCTATTTTAATTTTGAAAACATATTTGAATTCCTTATTCTCTTTTCTAGGTTATGTAGGAAATGGATTTTCAATATCTTTTTTTTAGTAACATTAAACTAAAAGTGAACTTAAAAAAAGCGGGTAAGTGGATGTCGCTCTGCTGTACAGTAGGTTACAAATGGGTCACTGTATAATGGATTGAATTCAATATCATACAATTGTATACGAAAAACGATCCTGAGCAGAAACGGTTGGTCAGTCTGGATATTTTATATTGTTATTATATTTTAGTATAGCCTGTATGTTGAATTAATATTATTTCTATTTAATTACAAAAAAGCATTTGGGGAACTCGCGCATACTAATGACACTACCTACAACTCACTTCATACTCAACTCATGATGGATATTGGATATGAAATATTTCCTAAATACGATGATCCCTTAAAAATAATTTTGCTTTCAACAGCCTTAAAATATTTTGTTTAGCCTCAGATGTTCCTAACTGGAGATTCAGTAACCAGAAAAAAATCCTGAAAGCAACTATTAAATTATAGTTCCCAAGTGCCAGCCACAACGCCAGGAACTCAGGAGTAGCAGTACTTACTACTTACACATAATGCTACATAATTGTTATTAAGGGGAAAAAAGGTTTTTTCTTTTTAATAAATGCTGAGCTGGTATTTAGTAATTACATAATACATATATAAAAAAACAAAAAGGGGAATAAGGGAAAATAAATGGGAATAATTAGAGTTAACTGATTTCATTAAAGGTTTTATGTAGAAAATATATCCTATTGGGTTGGAAGAGGAGCCAATTTTACTACTGGACAGGTAGTTACACCTTGTTTGGTATATAACTACCATTATCAACACAACACACCATTTGGACCACGAGGACAGTGATTTATAGGACCAAGAAGAATAAATCTAAATATTGTATCAAATACTGTAGGTAGATCACGACGCAAATCTTAGCGTCTACTACGAAGTACTTGGGAAGACATCTGCTCCCAACAGTAGTTCGATCGGAGCTGGTGAATCAAACAGAGGGTCGTTCAAGACTAAGTGAGAGCATTTGTTTAAGGGGGAGTTGATATATTTTAGTTTACCTTTATAATCAACCAAATAAATACCACTTAAGAAATTTATTCTTTTTAGGGAGAGGGGTTAATTTCAGAGGGGCAACCCCTCTCTGATGTATACCACTATACACATAGTTCGCCACTGTCTGTCATAAAATATTTTACTTCAATTAAATGCTAACTTGCACAAAACAAGAACAAAAAAAGAAAAATTATCATTGATTTACAATGTTTGATATAATTCATCAATAAATTTGATTTTTTAGATTTTAGTTAAAAATAAATACTTTTAAAATAAATTTTGAAATAACTAGGTATTTAACAAGTGCATAATGTATGAAAACGTAATAAAACCAAGATAAAAATAGAATCTATAGTTAAATCTAATTTCACAAGCATGTTGTAATAATTATTTTGTTTTGAAATACGAAAAAATAAAAATATTTAATCTAACACTCTATAATATATACTTAATGAGACAACATAAAATATTATACTCAATTGTTAAAATAATTTAATATTTAGAAATATGTAAAAAAAAAATAATATATATTTAGATGTATATTGTTATTTATTATTAAAATAAATAGCATAAATGTATTAGTTGTGTTGACAAAGTTTGAAAATAAACAAACAAGACCTCTTCAAAATTATCCTAAGCATTTAGATATAATGCTTATAATATGGCTTGGTAATAAAATAATGTTTAAGTATGAAATCAGTTCATGTAAAAGCCAAAATATCAGTTTTCATTCAATGAATAATAGAAATTTGATTATAAAATGACACTATTATGTTTTTGAGTATTTTTAATACAAATTTGAGATCAATTGTTCAATTTACGGTGGTATTAAATGATTTTAAAAAAAGAAAACCGAATAACGTAAATATATGATGAACATAATACTCATAAGAGAACATAGTTAACTAGTTACATTCATATAGAATCAGCTTATAGAAACTAGTAAGTTTCTAATCACATTAATTAAAAATGACATGGAATACAATATTTGAGCTAAGACACCTCATAAATTTAAAAAAAAAAAAGTTCTCTTTTATGTTTGTATATTAAACATAAAAAATAGGAACTTAAATTAATATATTATGTCACAAGCTTCAATGTAATGGATCAAATGTCTAAAGAGAAATTATTCTCATCTAAGATTTAATTACCAAAATATTAAATTTTTTTTATTATTTTTTTGCTTACAAAAAGCAATATTTATAAACTATGTAATATTCTTGAAAAAAAACACTACTTAAGTAAATCTATTTCTTCCTCAGTTATTACATCAAAGTCACTTAATGTGCTTGATGACAAAGATATAACATCCATTTCTTGTTCTTTTGCTTCTTCACCTTGTTCAACTATTCTAGAATTACGAAATTCTTCACTTTCAACAATATCTATAAAATTAATAAAAAATAAAATGATTTGCATTGTTAAATTAAACAGTAGATAACTTACTTTCATTTACTGCTTCTGAAAAGTCCAGAAATGCGTTATCTATTTTGAACTCATTTGTAATAGAGATATCTTCATACACAGTTTCCAAATCAGGTATGTCGCCTTTAAAATAAAAAAAAATATAGATAAAAAATACAGGCAATAATTTATGTATTTGTCAATTATATTACCAGGTTCAATTAAATCATCTATAAGGTCATAATTATATGATGACACTTTTGAATTTGTGTTATGATCATTTATACTTGATTTTATTTCTAACAAATTCATGTCAATCCAAAGTAAAATGATAACATAAGCTGTAAAAATATTATGCAATAAGAGTGAAAATCAAAATAATAATAATGCATCAATGTAAAAAAATATATAGTCAACTTACCCAATATGAATGTAACAGTCATCATAGACACATAAGAAGTTAACCGTTCCAGACGATCATTAGGTAATTCAAATATATGTTCATTTGCAAAACATATAGAAGGGACTGCAGCCCAAGATAAAACCCAAATACAAAACAAAATCTAAACAAAATTAGCTTAGTATTAAATTTTGAATAATAAATTCATATTAATAAATTACCATTTCATCAACACTTTTTGTTATGAGTTGATGTCCAAAAATTTGTGATGAGTATGTTCTTACGCTTAAAAAAAAAATAAAACCATATGATTAATTTCTTTTATTTAAATGCATTATAGGTAGATCATTTTATATACTTATTACATACGTATCATGTAATGGTGTCCAATTAAAACTTTCATCCCAAAATTCAAATACAATGAAAAATAGTATCTGAACAATGTTGCAATAAACAAAAGGCCCAACAAAACCATAAGATCTAAAAATAAAACAAAAAAAATTGTTAAATAAAAATAAACTGATAAGTTCAACAACACAATGAGACTTAATAACTAAGTACTTATTATATTATTATTTATTCTTTTTAAATCTAGAATATTTAAAAATAAAATCTCTGCCAAAAGGCTGCCAAAATCAAGCAAAACAAAATCGTATTAAAAATAATAATTTGTAGTGCGAGTGTCACTACATCACAACTCAAACACATAGGTGATATAATATATGAATTCTTAAAATAAATTAACTACATAAGAAATATCCATAGTACATTTTTATTTGATTACAAACAAACAAATTACAAGAAATATTTTGTTTTATTATGAAAAATAAAATACAAGATTAAGATAAAAAAAATTTACATGTTACATAAAAAAAATATAGTACCTAGGTATTCATGAATTTTTTTATGATAAAACATAAAAAGAAGAAAATGGGTACCTACAGATCATATAGTCAAATATTAAAATTTAAAGGTTTCTTTTATTAAGTAGGTGTGTATTATTAATATATATTTATTATGAAATTCTTTGTTTAACATCATAATATTTTATTAAACTTGAAGTGTAACCAGAAGTGTATGTATGAAAAAATGTATAAATAATATTAACAATTCAAACAATAAAATACCTATAACTTATTTACTTTTATTCCAAGTATTGTATATTTGGTGAAAGCTTAACTAAATAGTCCAAAGTCCATAATACTATTTATAATGATGTGATGTATGGTAATCAAATCAAGATCACTTGGGTTATGTTATAATGTTAGCATTTTTAATTGATGTTTGCACCATTCAAATAATTATATTTTTAAATACCTAATTAATTTGTCTTATTCAATTATTTCTAGATACACCTGAACTTCTTTCAAATATTTATCACTTATATTAAGATTTGTATCGTATTGTATTAAGTTTAGGAAAAAAGTATAATTTTATTTTATCTTGGAATTTCTATCTGGTTATGGTCAAATGTCAATTGCTTACTGTCTCTTAAAATGTTTTGCTAAATGCTTCTATATGAATTAGGTATTTATTACTTAGACTAATTGATTATTAAAGATCATGATAAATTTATAATGTAGTTCTAGGATACCTATTTTTTTATTTTGTGAGCTTTATGTTAAATATTTTTCAATACTAGAGTATAAATACAAAATATTTCTAATGTGTTAAAAATTATAATTATGAATCAAATTAATATTAATTTTTTTGGTAACACGAAATATTAAATAGAATTACATAAAAAGTGTATATACATATTATAAGATCATCTAACTGTCAAAACAAAACAATTATGTAGGAATGTATAAAGTTTTTATTTTTTCTAAAAACACTATTTTAAAGTGTTTGTTTTGTTTTTAGTTAAGTAGTTTCAATAATAGTGCCAATACATGGCCTTTGACCTTGGGACAATTATTCTGTTAACCCTGCCAACTTGCCTCCAATTTCCTTTCCTTGGGAAACGCCCCAAAGAATAGGTCAACAATTTTAAAGTTGTTTTTTTGTTTGTTATCAATAATTTAATGATTCAAAACATTTTAGTAGATAAAATAGTTTAAAAAATGAGTACCTATATTTCTATGAATTCATGCTATGACAATGCAAAAGAATACTGTTTGTTGTTTCCTATTAATATAAAAAAACAAAATATTAAGTAGGTGGGATGGGTACTCATCAATAATAATACTTTGCTTAATCCTTATATAATTAGTCATACACATTACTAATTGAAAAAAGCCAAATGTACCATTACTATTTTAGTAAAAATATAATATTTAATAAGTTATCCATATTTCATTGACATATTGATAATTAAATAAATTATTATAATTGTAAAACAGTCCATGTATATTATATAACATGCTATTATACAATTAGTTAGGCAACTTAGGCGTATGAAATCAAATATTTTGATACGGTTTAAAATTAAGTCTATGGTAATTAAAGCTCTTCTTATAGGACACTGAACATATTTTCTCAGTTTATGCATAGAATTTGGAGCTTGTCCAAATAATATTTTTGTTTATATTTCAAACAAAAAGATTGATAGGTAGTAATAATTTTGCATTTATGCTATTTTAATGTAATATTATATATATATATATATATATAATATTTTATATTTTAGTGTACTCATGAAAAAATTACAAATAGAATCTAAAAAAAAGAGATGCCATCAATCAGTAATTTAAAGAAAAAAATAGAATAGCAAATAGCAAAATCTCATAAGGACGATGCCCACATATCAGAAACTCCTTTGCTAATATAACAATGGATGGTCTCATTGACTAACAAGTACATACCACACCGACTCAAACTTATGTATGGGCTACGGGCCAGAAAAGAATGTGCGTGACCGTGATGGATATATAATGCACAACCAGCAGTGAAACAAGAGTCCAAAGATACTGGCTTTAGATTGTACAACACACGGTGAACATCAACCATTAACTTTAGGCGTTACACTCACTCATAGACAAGTATGCTGGGATAGATGTAGACGAAAAACCATGGGACCAGCCAATACGAGCCCAGGTAGTTCTTGAGCTGTACGAACATGACGACGATTCGCTCACAAACGTGCAAGTCATCGGTGTCGGGCGACGGCTTGTGTATCGCCGCCGCCGGGCACCGGGACCGCCGCTCGACGTCGTACTGCGGGTTCATCACGGGACAGCGGTTCATAGCGGCCGTCGTCCCCACGGGGCTACAGCCGATCCTCAATAACGATAACCGACGACGGCGGCGGCGTCTGCGAAGTGGACGATCAACAGTGGCGTTCGTCTCATGGGACGCGCGTGATACGAGACAACGACGGAAAAAATGGAAAATAAATCCGAAATCCAATACGGCAATA
This sequence comes from Sitobion miscanthi, assembly GCA_008086715.1. Classification (NCBI taxonomy): domain Eukaryota; kingdom Metazoa; phylum Arthropoda; class Insecta; order Hemiptera; family Aphididae; genus Sitobion; species Sitobion miscanthi. The sequence continues at coordinate 7,331,369 of CM017800.1, read as the reverse complement.
TTATTATGATCGACGAGTATGGCGAGCTGTGCACAACACTATAATATTATACTAAACCGTAGACTGCGAAGTGCAGTAGTGCAGAGCGTACGAAAACGAAACTGTTGTAATAATAATGATAAATGGTAAATGGCAATATTATTATTACTATACTGAAACCTATTTCGGCCCTCGGCACGATCGCCGTCGCACGAGTCTTTGTTGTTGTTGATAAACAGCTGTTCGGCACATAAACAAGTGCGCCGCGCTGCACCACCACGGCGGCACGGTCTACAACAGGGTGGCGGGGCCGTGATCCGGGCGACGTACGACGTGCGAATGTGCGATGCGATTATACCATTGGTCGAAAATCAACACGGGTACACGGCTATCGAAAGCTCCGTCTTCGTCCGTCGGTATTGTAATGTACTATAATGTTATTGTGTTGTCCTGTACTTCTGTGTTCAGTTGTTGTTATTACTTATTATCATTATTCATTGTCGACTGTCGTAAATTGACAATTGTCATAACTTATTTGTCGTCACAACGTTACCTACAGCTGAATACAACCTACTTCACAGTTCATACTTGTTAATATTCGTAAATCGTTAAACGTTAATAATTGTGACTTGTTGTGTATGACAAAATCAAGTTCTATTTTGATTATTTTTTCATATTAATAATTACGATGTATTGTTTTTGTCGTTTTCGTCCTCCGTGTAACGACGTGTAATATACCTACCAGGTTCCCAGATACTTCTGATTACTGTTCACAAACAACATTACAAGGGCGGCACACAGCACTATTTTTTGTTTTTGTTATTTTTTATTCGAGTGTCGGACTTTGGCTTTCACATTAATTGGGGGTGGCTGGTGGGCACATAGGTCATCATCAGTTTAACTCAACCCTATCCCCCAACAGTGCCGTAGAAGGGAATTTTAATATGGGGAGGTTTATCATAATAATTACATAATAATAAAAAAATAATAAATAACAATAAATATATAATAAATACTGTCCATGTTGTAAGGGTTGAGAGTTGAACCCCTCCCCCACTGGTATCTACGATTATGTATTCATGTCACCCAAATCTCATTACAATAAAATTAATAGTTTCTAGTTTCTACGATGGCTTTGGTTGAAACTATATATTTTTAGTCCGAAACTAGTTGAAAAAAGGCAATGGGTATTTTTTATGAACCGCGTGAAATCTACAAGGTCAACCTACTTGAAAAAGTTTAAATATGTTGGGAGTGTTGGAACTTGGCGAATGATGAGGATTTTGCTTATGGTGTTTTTAATACCCACATCATATTATTTTTTTTTTAATTTCATTAGTTCTTGATTAGAGATTAGTGATTACCTATTATATATTCTTTTAGCTCACTTAATAGAAAATCTTTTATTCAACCACACATTTCTAATTAAATGTACGTATATAATAATAATTCAATGCAATTTTGTCATCTAATTATTCAGTACAAAAAAAAAGGTCAGTGTGCCGTGAAAATATTTTGAGGGGCACGGTGTGCCGCGTTCAATAGAAGTTTGAAAACCACTGTTATAGATGTTTGGAATTTTCAATTCTTTATAACTTTTTTTTAAAGTGTTTATATAAAAATGTTTTTGCTCGGTTAATATGATTGAAAATGTACTATGTACTTACTACCTAGTGGCTAGTAATCTAGTACCTAATACATTATTGTATTATACAAGCTTCGGAATTCTTGTTCGTAAGCGGTCTGCCGACTATCGCACGACTTCTATACGTCATAACATGCGGTAAACATGTTTTTCATAGTAAATCAAAATATCAATAAATAAATTAATGTAGAATTAATAATAAAGATATTTGGGTATGTATTTAATTAATATTATCTAGTAAAACATCATTCAATAATAATAGGTACACAAACGAATATGTTACGCGCTGTTAATTGTTATCTAATTAATAATTATCTAATTCTAATTACAATAATTGTTATTATATTTTTATACTATTAACGTTACGTAAAGTTCGTACATACAAAAACCAGGTGGCGCTGTTTTCAATGTTCTAAACAAACGCACGACAGAATGTGCCTCTCTATTAGTATTCTTGTCTATGACGTACACCGATATGACTATATCTAGTATTATAATTATTTATAAAAATAATTATCAAAACATATTTATTATGTATTACAATATGATTTGACGTCTTTTAAAAAATATTTAAATGGTCGTCTTTATCATTTTTTTATACGCCATTGTTGTTCTACTATAAATGTCTAAATATCACGGCAGTAGAGATGCTGAAGTACCTATAGGTACCATGCATTTTTTTAACTATACGCACGAAATATTAAAGCTGCCCATAAACATTATTCGTGAGTATACAATTTTTTTAAGAGGCACAGATCCACAAGAAAGAGTATCAATTTGAATTAGTCCATTTTTCTTTAAAACGTATCATAGTATTTCCTCTGGCAGAATAACTAAATTGAAATGTTTGATTAACAATTTACATAATTAACAACTTTAATTAGATTAAAGTTTAATCGTCGCCGCTGTTGACTCGGTGTGAGGTATACCGCTAGGCACGACAATTAATTTATTGTATGTGTTTCTATATTCTACCCAAGCTTCTTATTCATAAGTTATTTTATGGAAATTTTAATATCCTAGAATTTTCAATAAAATATCTATAAAACTTTATGTGTTTATTAAGATGGGGAATTGGAAACTTACCCTAAATCCCACTAAAAGTGAAATCGAAATATTTATCATGATAAAATACGTCAATCTAGTCTTAGTACAAATCAACAACCAAGAAATCAAATGGAATATGGAAAAGCAAGTATGACTCATTGAAATACTTAGGGCTCACGTTACACCTGGACAAAAAACTAATTTGGAAAATTCGCATCAATGAAAAACTAAACGAAGATGAAAATTATCATATATCCTATTACCCCCTACTATTAAATTATACCTCAACTAGTTAACTCTGGAGATGAAATGCTCTCTGCTGCTAATATAAGACCGATAGGTACCTACCAACTTCCTTATGCCTGCCTATTGCCTATGGTCCAGTATCAGCTGCTATCAAGATAATATCTTCTATCTTCTCTACATTGTGTGAGTATCGCCCTACATTAAGTGTCTACAGAAGTCACTGTAGTGGATATGTTCAATTTTAATTCAATAATATAAAATCATTGTATCCGAATAAAACGATTCTGAGCGAGACGGTCTGTCAGCCTATATTACTAATAATTATAATACCTAGTTTATTTTTCCACGCATTTAAAATAGTAGCAATAATAATCACCAAGTAAGCAATTGTTATTCATATAAATAATAATAAGTAAGTATTATAAACATTTTTCTTTATGTCAGCATAATGGAATGCATTACACTAATATATAGTATATACATATAATATATTATACACATATCTATTAACAAGAATAATTATGTGGTGACTGGCAATGGTCGTTGTATCTAATAGTGTTGAGTGGGGTGAATGAATTTGAAATCCCCAGAAGCAGATGGCTGCATCTTAGGGTGTATCGTCGGGTTTACCCCCCCAACCATAACTATCAGTGTTGGAAGCTTATTAGTCTTATAAGTTACCGAAAAATTGAGAATATTAGTGAATTAATTCGAAAAAATTGTGTTTGAATTGGCCCATTGAACATTTCTGAACACACTTTTTTTTAAATAATTTCCTTTTCTATCAGTATTTCTATAGGTATTTGAAAATTTCATATTTAGAATATTTATTTAGGTGCCAAAATATACAATACCTACATGTTAAATACAGCTATACAAGATAGGTTTATAAATATATAACGTTAGTTGATATAACAATGAATGTAAATATAGCAACAAGTTTTGGTTAATTTTAATACTTATAAAAAATTTAATATATATATCTAGGCAAAATTAATCACATTAACGGTTTTTCATTTTTTAAAACTATATTGTAAATTACATTAGGTATCTATATCAATGTCAAATATTTCTCTTTGAAAATTAAAAATGGCCAAACTACTAGGATGAACATTTTCCATAAGTAGTGGTTTCATTGTATAATAATATAGTATACCTATCTATTTATGATATAAGTATCAAGCAAATATTATTATTATAAAAAAAAATCGCAACTATTGGGTAGCTACCTACTAATAAATATAAAATTCTAAAGAAATTATTTCATTCATTTCACTACATACCTTGATATAAAGTACGTTTTTAAAAAAGTATAATTATTATTCATGATTAGGTATATTCCGAGCAATTAGTTTTTTACCACACATATATATTATATTCTACATTTGGCACAATAAGCTGCGTATACACAGTAATACAGTATATTATAGTGCCCCCACTAAGCTTAAAAGAAAATATAATCTTTTATTACGTGTGACGCATATACATGGTACATGTAAGTACATTAATATTAATATTAAACTATGTATATTATTTATACACACAATATATAATGTTATCGTAATTAGCCAAGGCGGTGTCTTTATTTACTCTAATATAGTAATATATCAGTATATCACACAACGCAATTCATATACTCATGTAATATAACTTGTATAACATATAAATAAAAATGTATAGTAGATTGCACTTGACGATTTAATATTCAATTACTCAATGATTTTAATTACAGTTTTAGATTCTGAGCGAAGCGGTGAATGTATTGATTTTACAATGATGTGTGTTTTTTTTTAAATTTTTTTTTGTGTCTGTCATCACTTTTTAGGACAGTAAAAGTGCTTGGATTTTCTTCAACAGTAACTTTTCTGATAGGAAAGTGAATCTAGTTGATACTCAGGGAAGTCAAAAGTAAAAATTTCCCAGTAGTTTTGAAAAGCACCGTGAAAAAATCTAATAAACGATGACGGCACCGCGGCAGTGATGCGAAAGCTATTCCAGCGGCGCTGTCGGTTACAAACTGAAAAAAAAAATAAATAAAAATGATGAGTATAAGGAATGGAAAACTCTGAGGCCCCTAAATAAATTCCAACTATATCGAGGACCGAGGGCCCCCCGGACCTCCCATATAAACCGGGGTTGCCCGTGGTGACAGTTAATATGCTTACATTAGTTTATTACATATTTAATTGTTATCTATCAGACCTATAACTTAACCTTAACTTAGGTATATGAAATATTAAAAATCACATAGGAAAAAATTATTAATGAAAACATTAATTTGTATTTTAAAAATAAATTATAGTTATTTCTTTGTTGATGACAAATCAATACACCAAAAAAAACAAATCCAAGAGTGTATGTGACAACCCTCCCCTCCGCCGTGAGACTGAGCATATCCTTGTAGTAATGTACTGTATATTATATACCTATATGTACGAGTACATTGAGTACAATATTATATACAAATGTTTTTACTTATTTTTGATAGACACGTGGTAATTGAAATTTTGAACTCTATAACGGTTAGGTCGGAGATAATGGTTTGTAAAAAAACTGTATACGTTTTGCATGTTATTTATTTTAATAGTCACGCCACATTTTTATGATGAATTATTCAATAGGTAGGTAATATTATAAAAAATTACATCCTCATGGTGTGCTCGATAAATTAAACATGTTTTACTTTTGTTCGGAGTTAATTGGACCCCTTGTATTATTTTCCATTCTCGGTATTATTGACATTTTGTTTATACCATTTTCAATTATTTTTTTCAATATGAATATAATTCAAGGTGACTGGTTTGAAATGTGATGTACTTTCTTAACAATATAATATGAATAATTAATAATTATATATATATTGCATTGTGGATAGTATTGGTATGTACTATAATATATATCGAGACTAGTTTAAATAGTGACCTAATTTTTTTTTTTCAAGGGTATACAATAAATTCAAATCCATAGGTATAGGTAAATATTAATAAGTGTTAATATTAGGTATTCGAACAATTCATTTTTAATTTACAACAAATAAAATATAGGTTCTCAGTTCAATGTTGATGCGTGTTTTATTATACTAAATAATCATGAACTTGATAATTAAAAGTCTAAAACAGTAAAAACTAAAAACCTAATCGGTATTTTATGTTTGTTGCTTTGTGTTACCTAGTAATTTGGTCTCATACTCTCATTCCATTGTTCAGTATTCAAATATACTCATTATTTAAATATATATATATTTATAATAGATATGATAGTATTTTAAAATACAAAATGCAAATTACATATTTGATTTTTTAGGTACCCAGTTAAATATATATTTTAAAAGCAATTCTCACAAGACTTGTTTTTATAATATGAAATAGGTACTAACGTCTAACATTATTAACGAAAATTAAGGTCATATAGCATTATAGCAATAGCCGGTTAAGTACCAAAATATCAATAATTAGTAGGTAATCAAGTTATGTATTCATACCTCTATGGATAAAATGCATTAATATTATATTCCTTTCTGCTCGGTAAATAATATACAAGTTGTACCTACCTACTAACTATAGTAACTAGTAATACTAGTAACTACCCGTACCAGGGAGTCAAAACGGGTTAAATATTTGGGGTTTCGGGTTCAAAACGGGCCACGGGGTAACATTTTTTGTGGGTTTCGAGTTTTGTGCTTAAAACCGGGTAATATGTAAACGCGGTTTCAAACCCATTTTGACGCCCTACCCGTACCACACATCTATGTATCGCCATTCACCAATCTTTGTATCCATGTAACGTTGAATAATAAGCCATATATTTGATATTTTACATTATCATAAATGTATATAGGTATACTATAGTAATACTTAAATACCTACAAGTGCTACACCTACAGCCTACACATTATACTAATTATTTTTAATTATTACTTATTGTTATTACTTGTTAATGCGTTATTAGGTACCTATATGGTTATATACTACATTATTATTAGTAATATGTAGTACCTAATATACATTTTCCTAAAAACTATAAAAAAATTGTTCTCCTTTACAATTCTGCATATAGGTAGGTTACTAGGTTAGGTACTTACCTAAATTCGTCAATAAATTTAGTACAACCACTACGTACCCATTTTATAAATTATAATTTGTAATTACAGCTACATTTTAATTTATGTTAGAAAGTTTAATAATTGCTTTGTGGTAATTACAGTATCTATACCTGCCTGGGTAGAGTGACTAGTGGCTATACCTGTACATATAAACCATACAATGCACATGCATAGATCTAGTCCAGCTGATAAATAATAATACTTAATATACGTGTGTGCAGACGTGCAGTGTGCTTGAGGTTAAGCCAGCGAAAATATCCAATCGGCGAGCCGCGGACGGTTGGATACCTATACATATATTAACCGTGAACTAAGAAGATCTCTTCTTAAGATCTTCTAAGTTCGTGATATTACCACAGAACAATAATATTACATAATATATTATATGTTTATATTATTATTGCGTAGATAATAGATTATTAAATTTACGCAAAGAACGTTTTTTCGTTTTATAGTCCATGTACCTAGGTATTGTTTTTATGTTCCATTGGCCACAACCACAATCCTCTAAAATTAACCGCGATAGGTAGGTAGACACTATATAGAATATAGATTATCCATATACTAGTATCATACTAGTATAATACGATGTATATAAATATATTAAATACAATAAAATGATTTTTGTAGCAGAAAAAAAAAATTGTCAACACAACACTACAAAATTATATTATGCATAATCGGTGAAAAACAACCACGTCGTCACTCGTCGCCCCGTCGGTAGTTGGTACATACTTACATAGCTGCTATTAAAAACTGGAACTGGTAAGTGATAAGTATAGCACATATTGCATTACACGTGTATAATGTATTTTGAGAACGAAAACAAAATGTTTTGATATGTGTCCACCGTTCACGACGCGAGCGAGAAATTTTTAAATCGTAGTCAGAATAATAACCGTAGGTAGTCTTAACTAATATACGTTCTCGGCGTTGTTTACGCAACAGTCGTACGCAAATATAAATACTAAATAATATAATATATAAGCAACCAAACAGGTATATCGTATATATTATTATTTTATTTACCAAACATGAAAAAATTTAGAAATTATTTAACATTTGATTTGTCCCATATGGATATGGATGATTGTAAATGGTAGAATATGTATAGGAACATGACGACGAAAGAAATAATTAACATTTTACATTATAGTTACCTAATTATTAGGTATAATGTACGAGTATATCCGATAAAACAACTAATACAGTGGGCATGTATGTTATCGTTATGTGTTTCAACTTAAAAATTAGTAACATAAATATCGCAGTCGGATTACATTGAAATGGGAATTTTTGAGTATGATAGAGAATACAAAATTGAAAATTCTCAATAAATCTTTTAGTCCTATATATATTTGTTTAAATGGTACATATATTTATTATTATTATATGATGATTAAATTAAAAAAGCCCATCAAAGATGCTTGAAAAAAATAGGTTTATTTGAATTTGATGAAAATAATATGTGCTGCAATTTTAACAAATATATATATTTTATTTCTCATGTGTAGACACACCAAAAATGTAAAAGTTGGCCCAGAATGTGTATTTTAGTATCCTCTATCTTTCTAAATTTTTTTTTTTTTTTGGTCAAGGTCATCTGGTTGAAATATTTTATAGTAAATATTAGTGCATGAAGTACGTTTTCCAATAATTTAGGTGAAGAAACGTAAACCCGTAAACAGAAATATTATAAAATAATATAATATATTGTATATTATAAACTTATAAAATTATGTCTTATATCCTCGCTATATAGGTACCTAACTAACGGCCAACACTAACTATAATCATTCGTCAGCCCATGTATAATTATATACCGGTGATCTGTATAATATGTAGTAAATTAAAATAAGGTCGAAGACCTTACCCGACATCGGAGTTGGCAAACTACCTTATTCCGTATGCAAGTTCAAATAAATACGGATATATGAAATATCACTAATATTTGTTATAACATATGAATACAATTTATATAGACATAATAAACAAGGTTACGGCTTAATTATTATTTAAATATTTAATTTATCAAAAATCAAAATACAATAAAATCCTTTTTGGTACAATATCCTATTTATATTTGTAACTTTACACAATAATTAGTAGGTGACCGTCGTAACCGTATAAATATAGCTGAGTTTAATGTTGAAAAACAAATCTGGGTATAACTTCTAAAAGTTAAAACTGTATAATATCATTATATGTATATTGTATATCGATAATGACGTATGAATTAGAAAATATCTAATATATTATAGCATAATTATATTATTATTTCCTATTATGGCGGAAATCGAGAGGAGGGGGACTCGAGGGGGCTTAACCCCCCCCCATTAAAGTCCGTCAAGTCTTCCTCCTTTTATAGTTTTGTAGGATCGAATCCCCCCCTCGCTCATATTAATGTTAATAATGTTAGCCCCCCTGAAATTGTAATGGATTTCCGTCTATCATGGCAGGGTAAAATAGAAAGGTATATCAGCGAATTCGTGACAGCAATCTGGGTATTCTGTCACCTTTTACTTTTTAGGACACACTTCAGCGGTAGCGATGGCAATGGCGACGGAGGTAATGGTTACGGCAAAATGAGTCCAGACACAATTTTATCGCCACCATGGTGGCGCCGTCAAAACAATAGAATTCTACCGCCACCGCTGCAGTGTGTTACAAATGTTAAGATTTTCTTCAACAACATTTTTTCTGATAGCAAAGTGAATCTAGTTGGTACTCTGAGCCCCCCTCGGACAAAAGTCAAAAGTAATATTTGCTAGTAGTTTTCAAAAACACCGAGAAAAACAAAAACAAATTAAGGAGAAACTGGATTTTTTTAGGCTTAGGTTTTCAACAAAATCGATTTTTGTTTTTGATGTAATTCTAAAATAAATGACCATAGACACAAAATACAATTTTCACTGAATGTTTATATTATCACTGTCTTTGCACCATACATTTTTCAAAAATTTTAACTTCTTTTGAAGTGTTCACGGACATTTTTAGGTTCCAATTATTTTTAAGTTTTTTTTTTAAAAAACACAAGCTTATAAATTGACGACAAAGAATAAAAATTGGAATATTAGATATAACTTCACTGATGGAAAAGCGAAGAAAATATTATGGGAGTTTTAAAATTCAATATTCTTAAATATGATAGAATTAACCAACCATAACTATATTGTAAAAATCCGGTAGTATCCTAACCCTAGCAAAAATTTTAGCCCCCCCCCCACCTCGAAAAAAAATCCTGGCTACGGCACTTGAATATAAATGATTGTAGTATGAAAAAATAAATATATTTTCCCTGCAAAAACATATAAAAGCAACTGATGGGACTGCACTACCGAAGCGCAATTTTATTGTTTAATCGTGTGACTCTATTCTCGACTTTTTTAGAAGCGGGGTTTATGTTATGTCTTTAATCTACATATATACTTCTTGTAATCTTGTATAGTCTTCCTGGGTCCAACATGCGGTGTATTTAGGTCAATTAGTTGTAAATTGTAATATTAAAATTCAGAATAATCTAGGTAAATATCAATTAAGACTTATGCCCAATAATTTTGGTATGATCATTTTCTTTTATTGATATCAATCATTAGTCTGATTATAATTGTTGAACGATTTTCATATTTTTATAGCTTTATTACCAATGTCGATACAAAAATCAAATAATAGTAGTATTTAGAACGCAATTTATAAATAGCGGATTGCTGTTATAGGATTGGAATGATGTCAACACTGTGGTCTGTGAGTAACTGTGACAGTGCTTTTAACAATTTGAGCTGACGACCGACGACAAATATTAACTTGCAAATAATTAATGTGCGATCACAGATATCTATACTAATCATAGATATTAAAAAATGGATGGGCCATGGCTATATTAATAAAATAGAGGGAAGTGTGCCTGAATGGGGATGAGACTGATGAGAGAAAGAATGTTTTTTATCATTGCCTCTCATTCTGGCAGAGGTCTTATCATAAATAATATATTTCTATTTGTGTTTAAGCCATAGGTTATTAACTATTAGTTATGGTTTAAAGTACGGTTTCGTTTCCGCAGTTGACTGCAGCAGTCATACAAGATACCGGTGCAGTCGACTGCAGAAATGCAGACTACTGGTGCTCATGCAGTCAACTGCGTTCACGAAACCATACCTTTAGGCCTCTATACTATATTATTATCTATAATATATACGACTATACTGTGACTATACTTTCTGTACTATACAGATATCAGTGTGTGCTATAAACCATATGTCCATATACGATTTACCTGCCTATGACTTGAATACAATTTACAATTTTAAAACAAATCGATAATTACTAAAAAGTAAAACAAACATTTCGTTGTATATAAATTGGTGTATGCTTTTATGATAAAATTTAATGTAATTACATACATTTATAAGAATCTACGCAGCAGAGATACACATTTTTATCAGTCGTATATATATATATATATATATATAATATAAATATAGATTTATTAACTGGGCCTGTAGAATCGTACCTATTTTATATTATGTAAAACAAGGGCGGATACGGTGGTCCTAAACAGAGGGGGAGAATTTATTAGTTAAAGGTGTTAACTTCTCCAGGTTATAAAAATAAAAATTCATTATCTATTTAAAAAAATTACTAATGTACAATTTGAAACTTTTTTTAGTGAGCGGGTGGGGGAGGGGAAATTGCACCTATTGACCTCCCCCAGTATCCGCCATTGTGTAAAACTATTAGAGTCTATAAACAAATTTTACTAACTGTTCTGGCATCTAGGATTATGAATAGATTTTAGATGTGTTCACAACTTTACTTAAAGTATATATTTATTGAATTGAACTAAGTTATAAGTTATTACTTATTACTATTAAGTATTAATACAGTTTCATCATGCAATACATTATTATAGTTATTTTCATATTTTATCAAAGATGAGCAGAATAAGAAGTTTAAAATTTTTTTTTAAGAACAGGTATATATCTAGATTTTTAACTAAAATTGATACATAATATGTCATATATACAAATACTACCTGATAACCAGTAGGGTATATAGATAAGGGTGGGCTTTTAGTGGTTTGTTCAACCCCCCCCCCCCCCATAAAAGTATTTAATATAAGTTTGATATTAAATCTAACAATACAAGATTGTTAATGCCAAAGTTGTATTTTTGTAAGACAGAGACAACATAGCAAATTTGTGTTCGTCAGTTCCAATTTTATATAGTAAGCTTTAATAATATAATGAGTTGACCTATAATCAAACTTAAAGGTAAGAACGTTATCTGTGCTTTCATATGGGCTTTTTATAATATAATATATTTATTTATATTGAGGATGATTATTTTCAAATTGTAGTATTTTATATACTCATAACTTGCTTAAAAATTAAAATATCACAAAAACACATGTGAAATTACAGACAATGCTTATAAATTTAAGTTTAATAATGGGTTAATTCTTTCTATTATCAAAGGTTCCTAGTACACAAAATTTGTTCTGTCAAGAGCGCCTGTATAGAGGTGGGGGCAAAACAGCCATCCCCCCTGGGAATTTTTAACTGCATGCATTTCAATACCAATATCACTATAAATATTATTAAACTGTAAGTAATTCTTTTATCTTGCCCTGGGAAGGATTTTATCCTGTGGGTGCGCTTGGGTACTGTTTAACACAAATTTGCTATGTTGTACTTTCATAAGACAGAGACAACACACGTATGGTTTCCTCTTAAGTATAAATATAAACTTAAATATTTTTTAATCAACTAACAATTAACAAATTAAAAAAATCATACCATTACCAAACAATTTGTAGTTTGTAGAATAGGTTTATCATACTTAAACTTTATAACAAAATAATAAAGAATTATTACAAAATAATGTGTCCAATACTAAAAAATTAAATATAGAAGACATTTTATTCATCTATACTCACATCAGCAATTTCTTATAAAATTATGATATAATAAAAACTAAATCACTTTAACAAATTATTGGATAACAAATTTAGTATTGTATGTATAAATTAAATGGACAGTTTAACAATAATCAAGACAAAAAAAAAGATCACTTATTTTAAATAATTAAACTGTATTCTAATAAAATACTACAAAGTTGATAGTAATCACATATTGTAAACTTGAGTATTGTTTTAATCTGGTTTAAATTGTTGAACTGATAAGAATACATAATATTATGTTATCTAAAAAATAAAACAAAACATATAATATTATTTCATTCAAATATATAATATCAACTATATTCTGTTATAAATAAAAAAGGCGGCCAACTTCTGAGCAGGGGTGTGGCAATACTACACGCTGGGTATATAGATCACTGACCTGTATAATATAGTAGTAGTAATATAGTGTTAAACAGTTCAGTGATATAGATTGGTGACTTGGCGGGAGTGATAAACGGGTGTTACCTGACTGCCGCTTGCTAAAAATGGTCACCGCTGTTTACGTTTATTATTTTGAACAGAGTATGGTATGGTGTATAAATATAGTATTGTAATTTGTAATGATACAACCTAGTCATGAATTATAAGTGAAAAACATTTTTGTAGCGATAATAGGTAGGTAGATAATAGTTCATAATTTATTATTTTAATTAATGGTTCTCAATTGTTATTAATAAAGTGAAAAAAATCAGTTACACCCTTAAAATCAAAAATACATTTTAATCATTAATAATTGAAGTCCAAACACTTCAAACAATTCTAATATTTTGAAAATTTTATGAAGTATACAAATTGATAAAATAAACATATTATTAAACAAATTTTAAATATCTACAGTTATTCGTTTTTAAATTACAACAAAATTAGAAAATCACTACATGATCAATGTATATGATATGAAAATCATTACGCATGCACGACATACCAAATTTTAATCACCAGTTTCAATAATGTGCCGTTAGTCTTGATAATAGAGTAAATTGACTTGTTATCAAACTTTTAGGTAAACATTAACTTTGCTCTCTTATTGTTTTTCCAATATTTTAATTTTTAAGTGAGTTATGAGTATGAAAAATATTAATAGTTGAAAAAACTTATCACTTAAAAAAAAAAATTTGTAAAAAATCAATGAGAGAACACAGATTATTTTCTTAACTTAAAGTTTTATAATATCAGATAAATGCATTCTAATATCAAATACTTAAATATATTATAAGTATATATGTATAATATATTTAATGTTGTTGAAAATATCATGTTAAAACTTAACAGAATACTTATAAGAAATGAATTAAACGAAAATGTGCTTACCACATTACATTGATCATAATAAACTTGGTGAACTCTCCAAGCAGGAATAGGTTTAACTGTAACACAATTTAAAAATAAGAAAAATATTTATATGAAATTAAATAGTTAACAAATTATTTATCTTAAATCTGTAACTCAGATATTTGAATAACGGATAGCATCCTAAAAGATTTTATGCTTACTGAGCATAAAGAGATCCAGTTTTGTAATTTGATTGTTTAAGAGCATCCTTTAATTTTTCTTTCTGATGTAATAATACACCAGATGAACTTGAAGTATTACCACCATACATACTATTGAGTACATAATTAAATCCTTTTACTGCTTTAGTACTGTTAACTTTAAATCGTTGCATTCCAAATGCTTGAATAGCTTTAGACATTCCATACACATTTGATTCAATCCATACTGATCGCTCTGCAACTGTAGTACTTGGATTTTCTTCATTTACTTTATAAACGACTTTTTCTGTCACGCCCTAATAAAAAATAAAGATGATAAATTAATATTTTTTACTTTTTTAAGCTTAAAAGCATTAAATTTAAATTAATTTAATATTAATTTAAATAAATATAAGGTGTTTAAATAATATATCATGGATTGAACCAATCACAAATTATTTATTTATAATTAATTTAGAAATATACTGTTGTAGTTATTGAATTAATGTTTAAATTTTAAATTTTAAATTAAAATTCTTTAAAGAAAAATCAATAACATTATTATCAAAAAGTTAATAGAAGACAGAAGTTAAACTACAAATAACCTTGAACTAATAAAATTGTTAATTCATGAACAGAAAATGTTATAATTATGTATAAATTGTTGGTATTTTAATGAAATGTTTAAGGACTTTATAAAATAGATATAATAGATCAGACACGTACCATAACACTCGCATATCCAACATTTCTTGTGTATGTCACCAATGTCTTTTTAGTAGGATCTAAAATTGATTCTTCAACAATTTTTACATCTTTACTATTTATAAAACGTTCACCCCATTTTGGCAACTTGTTAGTTTTTGTGAATAACCTAATAGAATGTAACTTTTTTTCTATCACCTCTCTGTGTAATACATCTTCAGATAATACATGCTTGCTGAAAACGTAATATAGGTACTTATTATTTAATATCTAGGTAATAATTAATTTTTATATCAAACTGAAATCTTACCTTTCTGGGTTTGGATAACGATGCCAAAAACCATGAACCACTTGATCCCATCTGAAGGGGAATAAACTTTTATTTTCAAAAAATTTTACCATTATTATAGTGTGTATAGAAAATAATACAAATCTATATTTTAAAACAAATCAATTTCAAAAACTCGAATATAGCTATATTATCTATACCCTACATGTATTTAGCCACAAAAGTTGTTTCCAGAGTAATTTCAAAATTTCAATAAAATATGAACTATGTACTAAGTGAATGTGAGTAATGTGACTTAATAGTTGTAGTATAATGATATGTAGGCCGCGGGGCATGGGTACAGCATACTATTATCATTGATTCTTATATTATCTATGACTATTATTATAGTATTTATTTTACACAAGGAGATAACATAGTATTATAACAACACGCTTACATTGATAATAAAAATGTAAACCAAGGTAAAAATGATCAAAATAATTAACGATCGTCAACCTGTATAATATATATATAGCAATATGATGTATTGATTGGTATTTTATTCTGAATTTTAATTAATTATTTTAGATTCTAGCGGAGCGATGAATTTATTGATTTTACAATGATGTGTTTTAGTTTTTAGTTTTTAATTAGTTTTTTTGTTTTTGTTATCACCTTTTAGGACAGTAAAAATCCTTAGATTTTCTTCAACAGTAGCAGTATCTATTCTGATGGGAAAGTATATCTATAATTGGTACTTATTGGGGGGTCAAAAGTTCCTAAAAGTTTTCAAAAGCGCAGGGAAAAATAAAATAAAAATTAAGGGAAAACAGGAATTTTTACTCAAAATTAGTTTTTGACAAAATCAACTGCAACTCTAAAACAAATGATACATGCAATTTTCACTGCTTGTTTATAGATTCTCTTATTTTGTTGTTATTCGATAACTAAAAAGTTATACTATTTATAGGTGCATTTTCTATGGGTACACAATAAAATTTTCAAACAAATTTGATTTGTTTTGAATTGTTAACGGACATTTTTAGTTTTAAAGTTTTTTAGATTCTGAGATGAATGTATTGATTTTACTATGATGTATGTTATTATTATGTACCACTTGTAACCTTCTTTACAGCAGAGTGACATCCACTTACCCACCTTTTTACTTTTGCCCCTCTTAAATGGCCTAAATGCCTGATATAAGAATTAGATTCACTTTTCTACCAGAATGCTGAAGTTGATCGAAAATCTGAAAAACTGCACCAAAATGTGATGACACAAAAAAAAACACAGTGTCACAGACGACCCTCGGAAGATGTTTTTTTATATATATGAGCTTAGAAATATAGATTTATTATTTTAAATTTGGAGTAAATATTCTTAATTTAAAACATGTGCTTTCATATTATTTGTAGGATAGTATTGAACATTTTTGAGAATTATATTTGTTCAAATTTTATATTTCAGAACACAAAGAGATAACTTTTAATAGAATAAAATATTTACATAATAGGTAGATACGCTACGTACATGCATATATATATATATATATATATATACAAGTGACAAAAAATTGAACTGAAAAAAAAAATACTACCTTCATAGGAAATTTGTGAGGCACGAATTCCGATCTCGACCTACCTCCATGGTTGACTGGGAGTCCGACGTCCGAATTAGACTGTTACAGTAAAATGGGGTAACTTTGATAATTTTTAACTGTTTTATGACAATTTTACTTTTTATTTTATGGCTAACTTCAATAATATTTACGATAGAACTCTCAAAATTAAGTATTAGTTACAGCTAGTTATGATCAATATTTTAACGTTTTAATTTTTAAATTTCTGATGTAATCTTTTGAGTATCAATCTTTTTAATATGCTATCAAAGTTACACAACGTAATGGGCAACTTTGATACCTATATTTCTAAATGTGATATCAAAGTTACCCCATTCTACGATACTTGTTTGCGGCAAAAGAATTTTCGTTTTTTTTTTTGAAAAATTTGATAAACCAGTAAAACTTCAAATATAAAAATCGCCTCTCCTTTTAATAAAATAATAGGGATCAAGCGTTACGCAAAACCGATAATACTCGAAAATTTTCACTCTCCAAGGGGAAACATCTGAACGCCGTATAAGATGTCTTCACATCATAAATAAAACATACAATATCATTGTAAAATCAATACATTCACCACACCGCTCAAAATCAAAAACTAAAAAAAAATTTTTTAGGAAAATTAAGTAATGTATGAAAATTATTAATTTATACGTAATATATTTGTATATACAGTTTTTTTCTTTTGAAGTCGGACCAATCAATCTCAAAGATCCAAAAAACCGACTGCAGTAGATAAAAAATCCCCCTTTGTATCTACTACAAATTACGATAATGGTTTACCAAATTTATATAATTTGACCTTCAGATTGCAATAATGTTTATATAGATGATTTGTCATGATACCAATAGTACCTACTATGTTAATTTTAATTTTTAAATGGGTCATAGACAAAATAACATTACATTCAAAACACGTTTGCAGTACATAGACTTTATAATATAGGTAATATTATCTTTAGGTACCTACTACTTTTGGTTACAATAAATCACTAACTCGAAACTTTTATAAGCACAATTAAAATATATACCTATGTTATATTCATAGGACGTATGTCCTACGACAAATGAATAAAATAAAAGAGGGTTACCATATCTATAAAATATATGAAGCATTTACATACAATAAAAAGTACCTACTATATGTGTAACTGGTAAAAGCAATTGTGGTTTAATGCTTCTACCTCAAGACAATTATTCCAATTCGAGCATTATTAAAATTTATTAACGATGTTATACCTAATACTATTGATATTTCTTCCTCACAGCGAACTGGTATTTAAATTAACGAAATATAAACATTTAAATAAGAATAATATTTATATATATTTTTGTGCAGAAAAGTTTTAAAAAATACGAAGTAACGGAAGACATGACCGAAGAACGAGTCGACGAAGACATTAAGTGGATGTTGTTACCAAACGGACGAGGCGACCCACAATTGGCTATAATATCGGGCTTGGAAAAAAATAGTGCAGCAGAACCATTAGTCGAGAATATAAAATTTTATTTATATACAAGGTACC
Source organism: Sitobion miscanthi (assembly GCA_008086715.1). Lineage (NCBI taxonomy): Eukaryota > Metazoa > Arthropoda > Insecta > Hemiptera > Aphididae > Sitobion > Sitobion miscanthi. The sequence continues at coordinate 7,312,793 of CM017800.1, read as the reverse complement.
TAATATAAATAAATATACATTTTTAATTTGTTGAGTATATCAATATTATATGATTTATTATTTTATATTTCGAGGGGAGCGATAAATGTATTGATTTAATAATTTTGTGTGTATCGTGTGCGTTATCACTTTTTGGAGCAATAAAAATGCTTCGAGATTCAACTTCAATATTTTTTCTAGTAGGAAAGTGAATCTAGTTGGTACTTTGGGTGTCAAAAGTAAAAAGGTGGGTAAGTGGATGTCGCTCTGCTGTACAGTAGGTTAAAAGTTGGTCACTGTAATAGATGGTGTTAAATTTGAATTCAATGATATAATATCATTGTATAAGAAAAACGATTCTGAGCGAAAACGATCAGTCAGCCTGTGATATTACCAAGTATATTTGATGATATTATTGTGAATAAAGTAATTTATAAATAACCTATATACGTGGAGCCTTGTTTTCAATTTTCAATCCTTAGCTATAAAAGTTGAACATTTTATAAATTTTTAACTACAAAATAATTATTAAATTATAAATTTGATAAATTTTGTCGACATTTGAATTTTAAATGCTTATAAAAAAAATTGTGCCTAAATATTTTTAATATTTTTGAACTGCTATTAGAACGATATAACAGGAGCTTTATATTAAATTTTCACGCTTTTTTAATTTGCGTAAAAATTACCGTTTTTTCTTAATTTTTCTTTTGTTTTTCACGTTGCGTTCGAAAAATTCTGAGAAATTTTTACTTTTGACCCCCCAAAGTACCAACTAGATTCACTTTCCTATCAGAAAACTTACTGTTGAAGAAAATCCAAGCTTTTTTACTGTCGTAAAAGATGATGACAGACACAAAAAAAAAAAAAATTAAAAAAAAAACACACATCATTGTTAAATCAATACATTCATCGCTTCGCTCAGAATCTAAAAAGTATTATTACTTCCCAGTAGGTACTTTTCTCAACAATTAATAAAATCAACAAAAAAAAAAAATGGAAAATACTAGAATTTTTACGCAAATCAGTTTCTGGAAAAATCGATTTTGAAAATGTCACATTATGTTTATATTAGAATTTTCTATTCATGATTTAATTTTCAAAACATTTTGACTCTTTTTGAGCTATTTCTAAAAATTTTAAATTTTTGATTTTGTTCAGTTATTTTTTTCTACAAATTAGGATAAAAAAAATGTATTCTAGGTCAAACTTGAAAAGTTAACTCAATGTTCCTCATAAGTTGTAATTTAAAAAATATTTGACCGTAAATTTACAATTATTATTTATGAACGTTTAAACTAAAGTTAGAATTTTGACGAAATCCATGAAATTATGAAATTGTATACCTTAGGGCTTAGGGCTTAGATACATATTACATACCAAATGTATAATAATATCTTTTCTCTTATGGTATGATACCCAGAAATATAGATAATAAGTTACTTTTTTATAGCGTTTAATAGATCAATATTTTTGCTTTGTAAATGTTTAGATAAATTATATGTAAGTATAACCATTGGGCATTGAATATATTAATAAGTAGGTACAGTTACAGGAATATACTAAAAACTCAATGGTATAACTCTATAACTTAATTATTTTCTAGGCACTCAAAAAAAACATTCGTGACACTGTGTTATTAGAGCGACACTATAGAATTCCGGCTGGAAACTGAAAATATTTTTTCCTATTTCGATTTCGGTTTTGGATACCACTATTTTTTCCTATTTTGATTTCGGTTTCGGATATCAGTATTTATTTTTTTCGATTTCGTTTTTGGTTTTCAATTATGGTTTTTATTTTTTTCGTTTTCAATTTTGGTTTTGATTAGCGGTATTGATTTTTTTCAATTTGGTTTTCAGTTTCGATATCGATTTCGGTTTTTTAATGGTATTCAAAATCGGTATCTAATATCGGTTTCAAGCCCTGCTATAGACAGTGTATATAAATAATAACTATCGATAACATTCAACTATTTAATGTAGCTGGGTTTAATGTACGGCCGTACGGGTTAGGGTAGTGCATACGGTTAGAACATTACGACCAAAATCGTTGGATATAATATATAATATATTACATACTTCATGTTATATATACCTATCAAATAACTACTAAGGATGAAAAAATTGAAACCAATAATTCTTAAGACAGTAATGTTTAACGTAAACGATTTACAACTTAGGCATGGACAAGTACAAAAAACAATTCCTGAAAATTTCGGAGGGTGGGGGGGGGGGCTGAATGCCCCTGGTTGTAGATAGTTATCTTTATTTTATTATAACTTACGTTAAATTTGAAATAAAATTCCTATAAGACTATAATCTATAATAAAAGGTAAAAAAAATATGCACTAATTAATAATACATGTTTATTTCATAGGGACAATCCAACGAGAGCTGAAATGCAAACTATGGACAAAAACTGTTTGCCGATATTTAAATATTTCCGTTCTCAGAGAAAAACGAAAGTATTAGTTCATGGTTTTGGTGATAGCGCTGAGGATTCTCTTATGTTTCCATTACTTAGAGATGGTATAAATACATAATATTATATATTTATATTTTAATACTTTAAACAAACATCACACTAAATAGATTTTGAGCGAAGCGAGATATTTATAGGCTATATAGCGATGTAGCCTGTAGGTTTTCACTTCGACGTACACTTATGGTTTTTTTTCACACTTTTTTCTCGGACGATCAAAAAAGTTATTTACTTAAGTTTTTATTTTTGTTTCTTATACATTTTCGTTAAAAACTGTAAAATAAATATAAATTAAATATTAATGCATATAATATTTAAGTAGGCAACTTTTCTAAATAATATATTTAATATTGATTATAATTCAAAATAGTTAATTAAATGTGATAACTACGAATATTTCATTGAAAATTGATGATATTTACATAATTTATAGATAGCTACTTACGAGGAATACGAGTAGTTCTCAGGTACTACAATGTTATAAGTTTATAGTTTATACTAAAGATAAAAGTCCCTATTAATAGTTTTATCAAAATATAAAACACACCTACCTAGATGTAATATTGGAGCTAGTGGAGAAGTGTTTATTATACTTGGACCATTTTTACAAATTATAAAATATGTTGATAGATTAATATATTAATTACAATAATAATTTTCAAGTTACCATAGCCCTCATATCTTCCAAACCCACTATATCGTGGACTGATTACCCTTAGTACACAAAGTTAAATAACTCAAAAAATACTAGTTCAAATTTAGATTTTGATTAGGTACGTCAACATTTCTAAGAAAAGATCCGCTAAATAATTTATAGCTGGGGTTCTCATTTGATAAAAGAAAGAATGAAAAATAAGCAAGTATAAAAACAAGACAAAAAGTTTTTTTTAATGATACTAATCAAGACAGCAAGAATAGCATTTACAGATTTAAATTAACATAATGACTAACCCTGTTCCAAAAGAGAAGACATCAGATTTATGAAGCAAAATCGGTTTTGCCGTAGCTGCCTGACGTCTTCTCTTTTGGAACAGGGTATAGAAAAAATAAGTGTTAAAAGGTAGCAGGGATACAGGACAACAAAGAGGTGCATGTAATTCAAGGCCCCGATGTACCTTCTCACTTTGCAAATTGGTTTTCAGAATGTGCTACTCATATTTCCAGATTTCCTAGTCTGATTTCAAAAATATATTAAATTGGGGGGAGAGCAACTCCACGCAGTCACCCTCTACCTTTAAGATACGGATATCAAAATGGTACCAACATTATACAAATATTAGCAAATTGATTTTCAGAATTCGCAAATTATTTCCCAGTTTCCTTTAAGAGAAATAAGATCGGAAAAAAAATTAGAAAACATTTTGGAGTAGCTAGTTACATATTATAAGGGGGGGGGGGGCTGCGTGAAGTTTTCTTCCCTCCCAACCTTATAATTTGTATATCAAACAGGGAAATGATTAACAAATCTTGAAGACTGATTAGCAAAATTAGTACATCATTTTCAATAAATTGTTTGTGACGGGGAGTCCCGGCATTTTCACACACGTAACTATATAGCACCTATAAACATCTACAAGAAACTTAAATTGACTATGATAAAATAGATTATTAGCTCATATAGCTGACACAATTCTGACTTAATCATATTTATGAATAATTATTCAAGTATATATAATATAGGTACCTAGGTATCTACATTCTACTTAGTACTTACGAAGTCATAATTTTATAAACACGTACTTATATAATATGTATCATACAATATATATTTACAGCATTTTTGAACTACAACGATTATAATATATTCACTGTTGATTGGTCGGAACTGGCTGCTGTTCCTTGGTATAATTCTGCTGCAAAAAATACTAAACACGTATCAAAACATTTGGCTTCTTTCATAGACCATTTAACATCATCTACTGATGCTCGTACAGATGATTTTCATTTGATTGGATTTTCATTAGGAGCACATGTTGTTGGTCTTACAAATAACGAATTGAAATCTGGAAAAGTTAAACATATTACTGGTAAATTATTTAGGTCAACGTCTGATTTAAAATTAATATATATTTTTTTAAGGGCTGGATCCCGCGGAGGTGCTGTTTTCTTCGTCAAGCCCCGAAGAACGGCTTGATTATAGTCAAGCAAAACTAGTCGAAGTCGTACACACGTCAGGAGGATTTCTCGGATTCAAAAAACGACTTGGGCATAGGGATTTTTATCCCAATGGTGGTGCCTGGCCTCAACCTGGTTGTAAAATTGACTATGCTGGTAATAACTAACTACCTAACCTACTTGGCTACATATTACAGTAAAAAAATCCCAGGAGACTATTAAAATAATTACATGCTGTTTTTTTATATATTTATTCACATAGCGGTATGTAGTCATCGCAGAGCGTACTATTATTATGCAGAAGCAATAACTAAAAGTGAAGGATTTACTGCTGTTCCGTGTCCTTCTTATGAGGATTATACATCAGGAGCTTGTTCAAATAATACAGATCTATCAGTACAATTAGGGAAAGCACCTTTTGATAAATCGTAAGTAGCCTACTTATACTTTATAGTGAAAAAAAATTTAAAAATTTAAAAATTATTTTGATTTGCAGAAAAGAAGGAAACTATTATTTAATTACAAACTCGGATTCTCCTTACGGTAAAGTAAGTAGACACTAGACATACGAGTAATCTCGTATGTTGCTCGTTGCCATATTATGACCATAAAGTATAAAACATTGAGGCAACACAAATTTAAATATTTTATTTACACAAATAATTTATGTAATTTAAATAAATAATGTACCTACCTACTGTAATAATAAATATAAGAAAATAAATCAAAAATCATATTTTGTATAAGACTCCAGACTTCCAAAGCAAGTTATTAGTTGCATCCCGGGCTGTAAAATTGTTGATAGATTAGGATACCTATAGGCTATAACCATTAATAATGGCCCATTATTGCTAACATTCTGTAACTAAGTAAGTATCAATTATCTAATACTTTTTCTAGTGGAGGATTTATTTACTTATTTAAATTAATAAACACTAACAGCAATTTTAGAGACAAATAATATTAAATATAAGAGTACTGAGGTAAGTAACTATAAGCATATGTATGTAAAAAAAAGGTGGGTAAGTGGATGTCGCTCTGCTGTACAGTAGGTTAAAAGTTGGTCACTGTAATAGATGGTGTTAAATTTGAATTCAATGATATAATATCATTGTATAAGAAAAACGATTCTGAGTGAAAACAGGTCAGGCAGACTATGATGTTACTGAGTATATTTGATGATATTATTGTGAATAAAGTAATTTATATATAACCTATTTACGTGGAGCCTTGTTTTAAATTTTCAATCCTTAGCTATAAAAGTTGAACATTTTATAAATTTTTAACTACAAAATAATTATTAAATTATAAATTTTGTTGAAATTTTAACTTTAAATGCTTATAAAAAAAAATTGTGACTAAGTATTTTTAATATTTTTCAACTGCTATTGTAAAAATATATCAGGAGCCTTGTATTAAATTTTCACACTTTATTTCCCAACAAATAAAATTTTATTGATATTTATAGAAAAAAAAACTGAAAAAAATGGAAACTGACAATGTCCGTAAACAGCTCAAAATAAGTCAAAATATTTGGAAAATGTTATGGTGTATAGAAAATGAAAATATAAACAACCAGTGAAAATTTCATGTATCTAAACGGTCATTTGTTTTAAAGTTACAACAAAAACCAAATTCAATTTTGTGAAAAATCGATTTTGCGTAAAAAGTCCCGTTTTCCCTTAATTTTTCTTTTGTTTTTCTTGGCGCTTTTGAAAATTACTGGGAATTTTAAATTTTGACCTCCCAATGTATCAACGATAATCACTTTCCAATCGAAAAAGATACTGAAGTTAAAAATCAAAGCATTATTTCGACTACTTATCGTGTACACAGACACAAAAAAAAAAAAAAAAAAAATATAAAAACACACATCATTGTAAAATCAATACATTCATCGTTCCACTCAGAATCTAAAAGCGTTCTACTTAATGGATGGTATTATGTCTGTAAGAGGTAGTACAAAAAAGTACAAAAAAAAAAAAAAAATGATTTCTAGAGAAAAGGGAAAAGACATGAATGTTAATGTTGGGGGATTAGGTTTATTAGTTTTATAAGGAATTCTATAAAATGTAATCTATACTTAATGAAAAATGTTAAATATGGTTCATTTTTGCAATCAGATGTAAAATGAATAGTCATGTTATTTGATTATATTTTAATCATATAGTTGGTAAAAAAACATATCTGTGGGCCAGTAAGTAGCATATCTTTCAGATTTCAGGCAATACTAACAATTGACACAAAATTTGTTATGTAATGTTAAATGTGAAAATAAAAACAACATTTTTGTTTTAATAAAATGGTTTTTTATTTTTCTCAAGTGTTAGTGTGTCACTTCAAAAATCAACAAACTAATACTTAATGTGGACAAAATGTATGTAATATTAATATAGGTAAATAACATATACATAAATATTGTGATACTACAAGTTTTAAATTATTGCACATTGCACAGTGTTGTAAAAAAAATTGTACAAGCAAAAGAATATATTTACACCATTTTTTAACATAGTTTTTACTTTTTGTTAATAACAATTATTTGGCTAAGTTGATGCAAATTAAACGGTAAATAAACTTGAAATGCTTTATTTTAAATATATATTCAAACTAAGTGATTGTCCAATAAAAATAGTAATATTTATTTAATAGTTTATACAATATAAATCAATAAAAATAGTGGAACAGGATATTGAAAAAAAAAAATTATAATAAATAAATTTAAAAACGCTTTAGATGCATTAACTTGAGCCAATAATGTATAGTGACTAAAATTTTAAATCTAAATGATTTCAATAATATCACATAGACATGATAGAAAACTATATATAAAAAGAAAAATGCTTATAACTTAAAAACGTATGGAAGAAATATTTAGTTAAATTAAATTAGTACAGCCTCCATTAATTTTAATGTTATTCTATCTCCTTTTAATAAAATATACTTTTAATAATTCAATAAAAGTGTTTGAATTATTCCTGAACCATTTTTTGTATTTTACATTTTTGTTTAGAGTTTTTGCGAGTACATAGATTTGACTAGACAGAAATCAAAGAACAAATTATAGAATAATGAATACTCTTATGATTTGATTTTTATTCATAAACCGTGAACAAAAAAGGAACCTAAATTTCAGTTAAAAATGATTTCATTAAATACTGTGAGAAATTGGAAACAATGAATAAATATTAGCTCATAAATAAATTGTACAACTTTTTATTGGCTAAATGACACACCCTCACTATGTATGTGCTCATACCAGTTCTTAGGGCCGTATTCATAGTCGATACTTAAGAATAATTATTGCCTAAGCTAAAGTTATGACTCAAAAGAGAGAAACTTTGGCTTAATAAAAGAAAAAGTATTAATTAAATTAAGGTTGGTTAAGACCTACCTTATGCATTGCTTTTAGTTATTATCACAATTTTTTTTTTTAAATTATCAAAATTAGATTAAGTAAAATGTTTCATTCTTAAGCATTGACTATAAATACGGCCCTTAGGGTATTATCATAATATAATAAATTCTATAAATGTAATAAACTGGTAAAACAATTAAAAATAAATAAATAATAGGTAATTAAATAATTTAAAAATAAATTAAACTAGGGAAACTTAAAAGGGAATGTCTGATCTAAATAAAATACTAATAAATAATTTAAAAAGATACCTTATTATGGTAAATAAGATTTTCAAATAGTTCTGATTTAGGAATGTTATAATTACAGTCTTATGTATTTATCATAGATTTTCACAACTTATTTTACTTAAGAGCATGTGTTGTCTCCGTCTTATAAGTGCGTAATATAGCACATTTTACATTCAGCAGAACAGGTGTAGCTCCGTTAATTTAAAAATTAGAGTGAAGTGACCTCTTATGATATCTAAATTTAAAATTATTATCTGAGCAACTTCTTGGGCTTTTATTATATTTTAATTTTAAAGCGAGGTATGAATATTTTAAAATTATAAACTGTTTATACAGCTTAAAATACTCATAACTCGCTTAAAAATTAAAATACAATAAAAAGCCCAAGAGGTTGCCTAGAATATAATATTACCTTTAAATTTTATAAGAGACCAATTCATTCAAGTTTTTAAACTAACGCGTTCTGCTGAGCGTATTATTTGCTAGGTTATGCGCTTGTAAGACGGAGACAACACATAAGAGTATCACGTCCTCTCAACATAACGTTATAAAATATTTATTACAAACATGTCGTATCAAATGTCTGATTATTAATATATGACACTTATTCAACAATATCCTTTAAAACCAGAGTATTTAGATCTTTTTTAAATCACAAATATCATTAGGTTTTTAATTAATCAAAATAAAAATAAAATAAACATTAGATAAGGTTTGATGGGCAAATAATCCAATTAATGACCGAGAAATAAAAAAATCTTTTGTTAGGTATTTACTATAAGTTATTATTTTCTGACACAACTAATTTAGAGATAAAAATACATAAGTATTAGTATATTATTATTCTAGGTGTTATACTCCTTCCATGATAGCATTTTACAATGTAGTTAATACTTAATATTACTAATCTATTTTGTACCTCAATATTTAACAAATTATATTAATTCTAAGTAAATTAATAATAGATATTGTACAACCTTAATTATATCAATAAGTACTCGCTAAACTCAAAATGTTGGCTGAAATATTAAAACATTATCAGAAATAAAGCATCAGACTAGAACATGTAAAACTAGTAATATTGAGCAATGTGATTAACAAAAATTTAAAAAAGGGAACTTGCCTAAAATTGTTCTTATTATACTAAAAAACTTAAAAGCACCTTTAATTTATATTAAATTTGAATGTTTAATTTTTTTTGTACAACACATTGTCATTACCTTATAAATGGACTATAAATCTTGTTCTTCAAAATACTCGAGTAGTGTATTTTAACTCTTAAGGGATTTCTGGATTGAATTCTAAAGTACAATTATTAATTAAATAAAGCTTCAAAGCATTATTTCTCTGAATTGTGTTTTTTGCACTTATTTTAATAACCACCGTACTTCAATATAATTTAAAATTTAATTAAAATATAAAAAGGCAATTCAAATTTTAAAAATACAAAAATCTATTTCAGACGCATATTTTGAATTTACTATGCTGTAAGTGATACATGAGTAAAAAAACAAAATTTAGTTAAGACAACAACTAGCTATCTATTCAACTTTAGCATACCTTTAGGTTTTTTATGTGAATGAAAATAATTGATCTTAAAAATAAAAATACCTCTCAATTAAATCTTATACAAAATACAATTTGAGAAAAAAATGTACTTAAGTATAACATGTATCAATATTTTATATTAATCCAATGTGTATTTAACTCATACCAAACAACCATTGATTATCGATGATAATAATAAATATTCAATGATATTATATTATAAGGTATTTTTAAATAATACATTTTTATTGAATAGTTATGTGTAAAAATTACTAAAAATCATCCAGATTTATAAGAAATTATAATACTCATTTCAGGGAAAACAATTTCGCCTTACTCAAACAAATTATGAGGAACATACATTTTTTTTTACTTTAGTATACTATGACTAGACTTCTTATATTTTTAAAAATATTAACTTAATTAAATTTAAAACTTAAGCTTTCCTTTTCATTTAACTTACATGAAAAGAATTATTGAGTCATTCAGTAGTCTATAGGCATCTGAATATAATATGATAAAATATATTCTATAAATCCTAACACGTCATGGTGAAAGGCATCATCTAATAGTTTTATAACCTGAACCGTACAAAATAACCAACTACTAAGAGTTAAGGATTCAATATTGAATATTTTAAAATATAACTCCAGAGATCCCTTTCCTGCTCTACAAGCAAAAATTGACTAAAATAGAACATTAACGTACATATTATTATGTAGTTTAAATGATGTCTAGAATGTAAACATAACTATTAATGTTTACGTAAGTTATCAACACTAGATGTGCGTGAAGTTGATGTACTGCCATCTCCAGTAGAGTAAACTCCATTTACTGTACTTCGATAGCTAGATGCAACTGTTGCTGTCCGTCGCATTGAAGTAGTATCATTACCTTCAGATGATGATGGAGTTTCCAAATTGGATGGCGGCGATTTTCTTAACCTAGCAATAACTTTATCCAATTTTTGGATAAACAAATCGATATCAGACTTTTTAACACCTATTGAGGCACCAGCTGTAATGTAAGGACATGGGTAGTTGGATTTGTGTGCTCCCCAACCTTAAAATACAAAAAAATAATATAATTAACGTTATATAATATTAACTTATAAATATATTAAGATTAACAAACCATCAAATTTATATCCACAGACGTCTTTGACTTCAACAGATGATATAACTCTGCAACCTGTAACATGGCGCATATACATCATGGAGCTTAGCTGACTTAGTTTTTTTGTATCAGTTTCAGCCGCATTTGGAACACTTAATGATGTCAATGTCATAGCTAAAACAAGTATTTTGTTAAACAATTGTAACTCACTGTTAAGATATAGCATTACCTATAGATATAGGATTATTTTGTATATCCAATAAACGTTCACCATATTTAGCTGCAATCTTTCCGAGTTCTTTTCGTAAATGTTGGTGTACTTCTTTACGCTGTGTTATCAATTCTTTATAACCATTAGTACCCAATGACAGTAATGTTATGAAGATATCCATAACAGGACTACAAGATGCTCTTCCTAATTATTATGGAAAATTAAATGTGTTATATGTTATTAATAAATTTAATTATAATGTTAATGATATACCTGGATAATTTCTAGTAATTTTATCTAAAATAGTTTTGTCAAACCCAGCAATAATAGCACCTCCAACAGGAACTAAAAAGTTTTTATCAGTACTTTGAACAAAAACATCAATCCTCCCTTTTCTAAAAAAATATATATGATAAATAATAGACAAAAAACAATATATAAAATCTATGTAATACTATTCACCTTGAAGCATCTTGGATTGAGTGCATCAGTCTGGTAGATTGTAAACCATATGCATTATTAACTAAATGTGGTACATTGTATTTTTGACAAAGACAAGCAACTTTTTCAAGTGAATCTGATACTCTAGGGGCAAAACAACTAGTTGTGCTAAGGACACACACTATGTTATCTGATCCGAGTGTCGATAATTGTGCTTCAATTGCTGGTACATCTGTATGTAACTCATCACCGCATTGTATAGGATCTATGATTATTGGTTGCAGACCTGAGTGGATTTATTAAAAATAAGTAATTATAATTTCTTAATTTCTAAAATGTTTATGTACTACTAGATTTTGACTTACCAGCTGTAATGATGCACTTGAAACACGATTTTTGATCTATTCTGGACCATAGTACAAACTTAGCCCCAGGTCTATCTTGTTTTAAAGTTAACATGCATAACATCAAACTCATTCCAGTAGCCATCGGAACCATAAAACAACCAGTCGCACTTGCTACTCCTAAATTAAAATTAAATGTTTTAAATATAAATAAGACTATCTTTATGCTTGTGTGTAGAAACATAATATATTAAATACATTCTGCTATGGAAGTATAAATTAATTTTCTTTACCCATAAAACGGATAGACTCTAAGAGCATAGCGTTGACTAATTTTATCATTAAACTAGATCCTGTGGCATTAGGTTGAACTTCAGCAATATTTTCAGACCTGCCAATGCCATGAGTCATAAGATAATGTCGTTTTGCAACCAAATTGCAAGCTATACGTCCTTCTCGTTCACCAACACCAGCATGTTCTTTAAAGTTATTACTGTCCATGAGTGCTAAGTTTGATAGAAACATTTCAATTGTTGCATCGTCCCAACCATTATCTGGCCATTTTCTCTATAATAAATAATTGTTATTAATATAATTTTAAATATATTACTAGAAAAATAAAAAAATTACTAAAATAATATTTAATTATTGGTTACAATAAACATAATACTTCCTAGGTAAATGGTTTAAAATAGAGTTCTGACAATCATTATAAATTAAGAGTATATTTTAAATTATTTATACATTTCTTCCTATTATAACAGAAGTTTTTAAAATATTGCACATTAAATTAATTTATAGCTTACATAATATAATATATATCAATATAAATAGGTAATAGAGGTGCTTTAAAGTGATAATGATAAGTGATTTGAATCCTATACTAATTAATTAATTACTATAAACATAAGCATCTCAATTAAAAGCTGTGAAATGTATTAATAAACAAATAATCTTGGCCCAATTTAAAAAAGTTTTATACATTTAATATCTAATCAGAAAAAAAAGATAAGTAAATCTCATTTAACTCATAGTAGGCGATTTTTAAGTTCTTAAAGTTTGTTATACCCAAATAGTTTTTTGTCAACGGTTATTTTACTTAACTATTTACTATTTTTAATACTCTTTGATTAATGAAAACTCTCTCAACCTTATTTTGTTGTAAGCTTTAGGCATTGAAATGTATAAATAAATATATCAATGACACAGTATTGCTTACTTCGGTAAACATCTAACATTATATTATATTTTATAGTACTAATAACATACTTGTTCCATTAATGTTTTAGCCAAGTTCTCTCTTGTTCTCAAAGCACTAGCTGCTTGCTGGACATATGAAGAAGGTATAAGATTTTCAGCTAATGTAAAATTTTGACTATTCATTTTGGCTATAGGAGTTATTTGTATAATTCACATAATAAAGTACCTATAACATACATTGAGTTAAATATGATTATGTCTAATTACTATTTTCAGAATTAATTTTTTTTTCTATTTAGAATACATACAAACACTAATAAATGAGTACCGAGGTTACAATATAATATGTTATTCCAAAAACGGTTACCTATCGAAATCTCGAATTGAACTTAAACCATATCCAAACTGTATTCATTCAAAGCACTTAGGACATGGTAATTTAATACATTAATAACAATTTTTAACAATCAGAGAACATGTATAAACGTATTAGAATGTTATATGGTCTAGTTAGTCTAGTTGCTGATGTAAGCCGACGTAGGTATATAGTTGAGTTGTAGGTACTAGGTGCACAAGAATTATTTATTAATTTATTATTATCAAACAAACACAAATCGATGATATCAAAAGATAAACTAGTTTTTCTCGCAATCGACAAACCAAAGCCAAAGCTTTTTAATTGTTTTTACCACGGTGTAGATAAAATCTACATCATGGTTTTTACCACGGACTAAGATATAATGGATGGTGCTGTAAACTCTCAATTATGATTGCGACCCCCGCATTTGCCTCTTGTACATACTTTCGAGGCCACTGATAATCTGCTCGTTCCCAGTCCATTATATCTAGGTCCGGCGTGGTTTTTACCTTTTGGAAACGGGACAATATCTGTAGTTCACTAGTCCCACAAAACATTTGATCTAATAGTCTTTTGTTCCAAAAAAGATAGGATTATTATAGTTATACCATGGACCTAAAAAGGTCCGCCATGCCGGCTGCCATCATACAACCATAATATAACTGAGAAAGGAAGAAGGAAAAAACATAAAGTAGTGAAGGAGTCTGCATAAGGAACTGTATCCTCAAAGCAAATAGGTACCTGCTTATCTATACTATTTGTGTAGAGGAAAGATATTTTGTTTGCTTGTAACGAATAAACTCAAAAACTACTGGACCGATTTCAAGAATTCTTTCACCAATAGAAAGCCACATTCTTTGTGAGTGTCGTTGTCATAAATTTAGTCCGATAAAGTGAATAAATAATTAGTTATTATGAATAATTAAAATAAACGTGTAAATTGTATACCTAAATATAGCACGCCGGCCGTTGGGTTTCAAGCTACCTGCAACCTGACTTTTTCTTTTGTGTGTGTTTTATCGGCGTGTAGATACCAATGAATTGTTCCGAGAATTAAAATTCGACAATCTATTTAAATATACGGAATCGCGGACGTTTCGCCCCCGCCGTTTTGTCCCCGTAAAAAAATGAGCCCATCACTGACCATAGGCGCAACTAGGGTTAAAATTCTGAGTGGCTAACAAAACTATTTATTTAAAATAACCTAGGGGGCTTATATCTAAATCAATAAGGGATATTTTTGGGGGCACTAAATCTTAGACAGGGGTCTAAGCCCCCACCCCTAGTTGCGCAAATGTCACGGACGTTTCGTCCCCGTCTATTATTAAGATAGGACATTTGGTCCCCGGGAGTTAATATTATCGTCTTTGTCGCCGAACACCTCAAACGAAATTGGTAATTTCAGATGTTAGGAAATTCCCAAAAATAATATTTTGAAAAAAGTTATTGGTTTTAATAGTAATAATATACAGTTTATTAAATAAATAAATATATGTAAAACCTCAAACGGTAAGAATACAGTATTGAAACACTAAAATTAACGTTAATTTAACACATGAGACAATAGTTGAAATAACTGAGATTAAATTAAACATCAATATTCATATTATAAAAAGTTTTTAGCTTAGAGCAGAAATCGAAAAAAAAATCAAAATTTGGTATTTTATTACAAGTTACAGCGATTCGAACAATTCGTTTTTAATACAGATAATCTCTAAACTACTATTGTAGTATTGGGATTATTTTATTAAATATTGAATTGTATTCTTTCTATATCTCGTTCAGCACGCCACTGGTCACAGTACTCACAGATCCGATCACAGAACTCCGATCCCGATATCACAGACGCTATAGATATATCTACACGTGATATAGGTTTTATCGATTTATATTTATTTATAATATGTAGGAATTTCTACGTTTAAAATCAATTATCTCTTTATGATATCTTCAATATTAAATCGTTTATTGACATAGGTACATCGATGGTCATCGATAGCCCTCAAGCCCTGCAGACGCCAGACAAACTAGGGTTTCTCAAACTACATCTTAATAATATAGATAGAAATAAATTTGGCGGAAATGAAAATTAAACCTTTTTCGTTTTGGCGGAAACGATAATTGGTGGAAACGAAAATCGAGTTTTTTGGCGAAAACGATGACTGCCCGTGTCAGAGTCACAGAGAGGGATTTTTAAGCATCTAAATAGCAACATATTGGTATTACCTATTAAAATAAAAATCAATAAATGCAGTTTATTATGTTAGCATTATTTATTTTATTTTATTATTATGATTTTATTATATAAATATTAACATACCGTTAGTTATTAGTATTAAATGAATATAAATAATTACAAATTATTAGGATAGTATTAAACTATATATTTATATATTATAGACTAAGCAGGGGTCTTCAACCTTTATTTACGGCGGGCCGAAATTGAGATACACTTTGGCATCGCGGACCGGTTAAGAAATTGCATGAAAAATCGATAAGATTTATTTATGAAAATAAATGTTTGTTTATACACTTTTTTTATTTTATAACGAGTTTTTATATTATAAGTAAAGTTCGGATTTGAAGGCAAAAACCTTTTTTTTTAATAATAATAATAGAGAAATAATTTTTATATAAAAATGCGTGTCATTTAATATGTAAGACGATGAACGTATTTTTTTTTTGCCTTTTTTTAAAATATTATATTATTAAGTAAAATGCTCGATATAAAATGCATTTTCAGATTAGATTTATGGGGTCCGGACCCTTCCCATTGACTCGTGTCTCGTACATGTTAAATTTTGTGTTTTTACATGATTAAGAAAAACAAATTTTATCATACGATACGAGGGATTTGTAAAGACTTTTCGTCGCTTCAACTGTCAAAATTTTCAATTAATATTGTGATTTTTTTTTTGATAGAAATTTACATTGTGATTTTGCGCAGTATTTACATTGACACAGATAATCTCAAAATCCCCGTTTGAGCAACTCCCCGGGTGGGGCTAAAATGGTGAAAAACACTTTACTACCTATTCTCGTACCTGCCAAATGTACAAACAAATGTTTATCCGAATCGGTCGAACCGTTACGGAGAAGTTCGTACACTAACACCGTGACACCGTGAGATTTGTATATACCCATGTATTAGATGATTAAAAACTCAACAATTTTACATGGACTCATATTAAGCTCCTTACGGCTCCGTGTTGTGAAAACGATCTGGGCGCGTTTACCGTCATCGTGCGATCGCGGCTTTAGTCCGCGGATGAAATAAAAAAAAATTAATATTGATGCCTGTGACGGATGTAGAATGTAGATGGATTGTCGCCGAAATGTCAGACCTCGAGGTCGTGTAACCGTTCCATCTACAACTAGTCCTACAACTTTACCGTGTTCCACATAATCCCGGCTTCCGGCCTCCGTAGTCCGTGTTTGATATTGTCATTATTGTTCTGTGATATTATTTATTCGATATTATCATAATATTATGCAATTATAGTTATTAATCATTTATTCCCGATAATATTTTATAAAAATATGAGTGTGTTATCTTTAGGTGTAATGCAAAAACCGCATGCTGATTGCTGAATGAGTTGAAGTCGATCGTATATTCTGGAGATTTGTCTTTCTATCATTCATTAACTGACCACACTTACAAAACAATTTTACAACCAAAATGACTTCAATTATAAATTATCCATTCCGGATCTGTAGGTCTGTCTTGACTTCTTCATTGGCAACGGAAAGTAGGTGAGTTAAATTTTATCAGAATACAATATTTGTAGTAATTTGTATAGCTCATGTTACCTACATAATAGTTACGTATGGTTTCAATTGGGGCAGTCTGTAATTATGTAATTAATAAGATTTAAGGGTAACAATCGTGTTACAGAAATTTAGTTGCTTAATTAACTATTAAATTATATGTAATGAAATAAAATTGTTTTAATACCTAATTTATATGACTGTGTTGTTGGAAGTCAGGAAGTGATCAATTTTAGGTCTAATGCTGTAAGTGTATTCACACAGAGTCTGATTTTGTTTTGTTTCTATTTTAAAATCAATTGTCCAGCCTTTGTTGGGAAAATTCGGGTCGATGTTTTGTTTTGGTTTTTTGTTCCGCGTGAACCCGGCTTAAAGCCATGACCCGGTATTAAGCCATGACTTTCACCGAAATATAAGAAATATGTTGAAAATTCATAATATTATACTTATTGATATAGGTACAATAGGCACTTTAGAGGGACTTGTACAAGGGACGATGTGAGGGTCAGATTCTCCCCCTATATGTCTTTTTTAAAATTTTATAAAATAGTGTACTTGGTATTAGGGAGTTATTACTAGTAAACATAAAAAAAATGGCTAGAATTTTCGAATATTTTTATTTCGTCACATCTCAAAGGCACACCATTACACTAATGACTAATCAGTATTCAGTTGTCAATGATCATACATTAATTTCATAAATATAATTATTACAAGAATACATTTTGACCAACTGACGACGCCCGCATGTCCGGGCAGATAATAATACATTTTTCTACATTAGAACAAGTTTTAAGAAATAATATAATGCACGGATGGGTTTTACGCATTAATGCTATAATATATTATCAATTTTGTATCAATAAGAACAGTGGACATTCCTATCAAATACATTCCAATTGGCAATTAGTGCTGAAAAAGCAATTGATAAATTGTCAATTTAACAATTAAATTACATTGTATACTATGCCTAATAAATTGTTTGTGTTTTTGAAATAAAATATATTAAATATATATGTTTTGTTATTTATTATTTTAATGTGCAGGTTCCTAGGTTTAACATTTTTTTTTTGATCCCTTCCCTCAAACAATAATGTAGTAGATTATTGGATATTTTTATTATTATTCAACTTGAAATTATAAATAAAAAAATTAAACTGTGTCTGGATAGTATAAAAAAAATTGTAAACATAT
Organism: Sitobion miscanthi; assembly: GCA_008086715.1. Classification (NCBI taxonomy): domain Eukaryota; kingdom Metazoa; phylum Arthropoda; class Insecta; order Hemiptera; family Aphididae; genus Sitobion; species Sitobion miscanthi. The sequence continues at coordinate 7,294,387 of CM017800.1, read as the reverse complement.
TGTACAAGTATCTATTGTTTAGTATATCTTTTATTCAGGTTAAATCTAACTATATAAAATATATATACCGTGTGTCCGCGGAAACAGGGTACACTTTATCACTGATTACCCTGAAAATATTTTTCAATTCTGATTGCGGGACATTAACCTAGACTAATAGATCATACATTTCAATGACTTGAAATTTTTTTAACTCATGTATCTTGCATATGCGCAACACAACTTCATTTTTTTTGAATGGTAACCCCTATTTTGAATATCGTTTTTGGATTGCTCGTTTTTTTAAAGTAGTATTGATCTACCAACTTGTATTCTAAACCCAAAATTGACAAAATTAGAGCTAGGTATAAATAAAAAAAAAATTTATTAATTTACTAAATGTGATTTTTTTAATTTCAATTTCACGTATTTTTTCCTTCTAAACACCATGATATAATCAAATTTGTTATCATTAAAGTAATAAATTAATTACTTTTTATCAATTACTATTTTATTTTATTATTACACATAATGAAATTACCTACATAATTTATTACCAAAATTTAGAAATTTAGCATTTAATTCTTTAATACATGTTTTGATAATAAACTATGTGGGTAATCTCATTATGTGTAATAATAAAATAAAATAGTAATTTATAAAAAGTAATTAATTTATTACTTTAATAATAACAAATTTGATTATATCATGGTGTTTAGAAGGAAAAAATACGTGAAATTGAAATTAAAAAAATCACATTTAGTAAATAAATAAATTTTTTTTTTTATTTATATCTAGCTCTAATTTTGTCAATTTTGAGTTTAGAATACAAGTTGGTAGATCAAAACTACTTTCTAAAAAACGAGCAATCTGAAAAGGATATTCTAAATAGGGGTTGCCATTAAAAAAAAAATGAACTTGTGTTGCGCATGTTAATAAAATTTCAAGTCATGATGTATGATCTAGTAGTCTAGTTTAATGTCCAGCAAACAGAATTGAAAAATATTTACAGGGTAATCAGTGATAAAGTGTATCCTGTGTCCGCGGACACACGGTATATTGGTCAACCTCAATTATTTACAAGGATGCAAATTTCAAATATAATTTAATGTTTTTACTTTTCAGGATAAATGGTATAATGGGCTACAACATTATTCATCGTAAAATGTCAGATGCTGCTGCTGATGAGTGTAAAGAACAATTAAAAGAAAGTAAAGATAAGATTGATATTGAAGCACTTGTAAAACAAAATGAAAGTTTACATGAAGAAAATAAAAATTTAACTGTATGTTTCAAATATTATATATAGAATACAGATAAAAGATAATATTTATGACACTCTATGATACTTATCAATAATTTATTGTATATAGGAAAAGGTTAGGAGATATTTAGCCGAAACAGAAAACATACGCAAACGTACTATTAAAGAAACTGCTGATGCTAAAATTTATGCAATTCAAGGATTTTGTAAAGATTTGCTAGATGTAAGAATAGCAATTTAGTTAAAACATTTAATTACTTATCATAGTTTATAACTTCATAAGTAATAACACAATACTTTCACTAGGTGGCCGACAGTTTAAGTAAAGCTACTGAATGTGTACCGAAAGAAGCAGTATGTGATAGTAATCCACATTTGAAACATTTATATGAAGGCTTGGTGACTACTGAATCACAATTACAAACAGTTAGTATTACTAATAATAAATAATATTAAATATAAAATATTAATTAACTGATAAATATTACAAATTGTATCTATTTATAGATTTTCCAAAGACATGGGTTAATGTCTATAAATCCTTTAAATGAAAAATTTGATCCCAATTCTCATAAAGCTTTATTTGAACAGGTAACTTCTTGTATAGTTAAAATTATAAAAGAATTATAAATAATGTTATTTTCTTTTTTAGGTCGTTGAAGGCAAAGAAGGAGGTATTGTAGTTGTAGTTTCCCAAATTGGATATAAATTACATGAACGTATTGTAAGAGCAGCTGCTGTTGGAATCAGCAAGGAACCAAATCAATAAAAATCTATAAAGTCCTTAATTTAAGTATCTGTTGTGAAAATAATCAAGAATATAAATGAATATACAGCCCATAGTTTAAGTAGATTTAAAAAAAAAATATGTAGTTTATTTTTTTCACACAACTATTTGAAATTAATTATACTTATTGTGATATGATATGCTACATACAAACCTTATTCCATGATCTGACAGGTATAATTGTATTGACTAAGGATTTAGTAGAGAGAGATAATCATAATTTTTGCTACACTATATTTTAATTAAATAATTATAATATAATATGTTTAATGCGTATAAAAGGGTAATAACTAATAAAAGAATGAAGATACTTGTTTGTTATTACTTAATCAAAATAAAGACTAGTACATACAGTGTATTATTAAATTTAGATTTTGAATGAAATTATGATAATTTTGTTTACGTTACGATTAAGGAATAATGAAGCACATTTACAAATAGACAATATTAAATTCTTTTAAAAGTTTTCTTTAAACTTCAATCTAAAAACAAATATTGAACATTTTAAAGAACTAAAGAAGTATGTGGACACATCAAATTCTAAGTGGAGTAAAAGTACTAATATTACAACTGATTTTTTTTCTTGTCTGCCATCACATTTTAGGGTAGCTAAACTGTAAAACTACTTCAATTTTTAACTTCAGGGGTTACTTCTGGTAGCAGAATAGAAAAAACAGGATTTTGTGCGAAGACCAGCATCAAGAAAATCGATTTTATTTTAATGGTGTAACTAAAAAGAGAATAAGCTTAAATTCTTAAACTTTTCACCAGATGTTAATATAAGCTTTTCGTTGACATTTATTAACCTATTTATAGACATTTTAATTTTATTTTATAATTTTATCAATTTTTTTCGCTTACATAAAGCGTTTGGCAATTTATAATAAGGTTCCTCATAAGTCAATGTTATTGTAGCTATTATAGTATTATGACTCATTTTTTAAGCATTTGAAGTTAAATTGTTAACAAAATTTAATACAAGGAGCGATGAATGTATTGATTTTACAATGATGTGTTTTTTTTTTATTTTTTTTTTTGTGTTTCACCTTTTTGGACAGTAAAAGTATTTGGATTTTCTTCAACAGTATCTTTTCTGATAGAAAAATGAATCTAATTGGTATCTTGAAGGGTCAAAAGTAAAATTTTTCCAGTAGTTTTCAAATACACCGTGAAAAATTAAGAAAAATGGGAATTTTTCACAAAATCTGTTTTCCAAAAAATCGATTTTGGTTTTTAGTGCAACACTTAAGAAAACGACTGTAGGTATATGACATTTTGACTGAATGTTTATATTAGCATTTTCAATACACCATAACATTTTCCAAATATTTTGAGCTGTTATTACGGGCATTTTCAGTTTTTATTTTTTAGATTCTGAGCAAAGTGATGAATGTATTGATTTTACAATGATGTGTGTTTTTTTTTTAGTTTTTTTTCTACAAATATCAATAAAATTTAATTTGTTGGGTAAAAAATATTGTTACAATGATATTTGAAAAATATTAAAAATCCTTCGTCACAGTTTTTAATTTTTATTCATAAGCATTTAAAGATCAAATATTGACAAAATACAAAAATTAGCAAATTGTTTTGAGTTGAGAATTCATAAAAATTTTTCTTTTTCAATCTAAGATTTGAAAATTTAATACAAGATTATCCATAAGTTTATCTATCCTTTTCAAAAAAAAAAAATATCTACAATAAAGTCAAATTATATTTTTATATTTTTATAAGCGTTTGAAATTCATATTTTTACAGCATTTGATATTCACTCGATTTCTCATGTAACGATTTTCTTATTTTGTTATAATTAAAAAATGTATGACTAGATTCTTGAAAATTTCACTGAATGTTTATATTGGTATTTTCTATACACGATAACATTTTGAAAATAATTTGATTCTTTTTGAGCTGTTTGCGGACATTGTCAGTTTTCAATTTTTTTAGTTTTTTTTTTTTATAAATATCAATACAATTTTTTTTTTTTGGGTAAAAGAACGTGAAAATTTAATATAAGGCTCCAGATATATCATTCTAATAGTAGTTGAAAAATATTTAAAATACATTGGCACAATTTTTTTTTATAAGCATTTAAAGTTCATATTATGACAACATTTATCAAATTTATAATTTAATAATTATTTTGTAGTTAAAAATTTATAAAATGTTCAACTTTTATAGCTGAGGATTGAAAATTTAAAACAAGGCTCCACGTAAATAGTTTATATATAATTTACTTTATTCACAATAATATCATCAAATATACTTGGTAATATCATAGGTTGACTGACCGTTTTCGCTCAGAATCGTTTTTCTTATACAATGATATTATATCATTGAATTCAAATTTAACACCATCCATTACAGTGACCCATTTGTAAACTTCTGTACAGCAGAGTGACATCTACTTGCCCACCTTTTTTTTTTTGGTTTAGACAATTTAACTTCAATTTCGTTTGAAATTAGTCATTTAATTGAAGAACAATGATTTTAGTTATTTGGTTGATTTAAAAATATTATTTGTGATGCTTGAAATTTTAACTTATTTAATACACAATGAATGACATATTCAAATGCAATATTTTCTACAAAAATTAATTCAACCTATTGTATTACTAGTAGTAAAAAATACATTAAAATCAACTTAGATATATCATAAAGAATATATTGATATTAAAATTAAAGTACATGCAGTTGAAAATGTCTAGGAAGGAGGAAATGCTGCCCCCTAGCAGGGGTCCGTGACCTTAAGAATTGTTCAAATTGTAAAACTTGTACCTAATGGTTTTAAAAATTTTTGTGGGCCCTTATTTTAATATGTATCCCGAACCTTGTGTTTGTGCACGTTTATTACAGTGACTTATTCTTCAATGGCGACACCTATCGTATGTCAGAGTGGTTACTTTTGTCCCATTTTTATTTGATGAATTCAGAATTATTTTTATATACAATTTGCAACTATTTTTAAATTGATAACATAATTTATAACATACCAATCTGCTGAGGTAAGCACAATATCTAGATATTTACACCATATTGGTTTCTTAAAATTTAAAAACATATACAAGTACATTCATACTTTATAATGATAATAATATGCATTATAATTTTTAATGGTTCGTGTAAACTGAAATAAAAATCATAGGGCATTAAGATCAGTAACAGCCTAGTAAAAGTAGGGAACAGGCATTCTTTTCTGGATCCCATTCGTAATTTAGTTTTTAGGGCCCCGTTCGCTAATGATACAATACAACTATATATCATTATGTCCAAATATAAACAACTGCTAAATGATTGATTATGATTGTGACAATATTGACATTAGATAATTGAGCCCAAGAAAAAAATTCCTGCCTGAAACATCTTGTATCCAGGCCAACCCGGCATAGGATTGATTAGTTTTATACATAATAAATTTACACCGAACATTAAAATATAAACACCAATATTTAATTAAAAATACAATTTTAGGTATTTCCTCATTGTTAAAAAACACATTTAAAACATACATCCATATTTAAGTATAAATATCATAATTATTATAAAACATAACAAACATGCGTTTTTGAAAAGCAACAATTTCATTAAACATATATTTTAATTTAAATGAAAGGGATTGAATGCAGTTTTTTACACGTATTAAGTATTAGATATTTTCATTCAAATGATCATTACCAATAAGGCAATAATTAACCATTTGAGAAACCAAAGAGATAGGGTTAGAACTCTTAGAAAATTTTGAGTTTATACAAATTTGAATGAGTGACTTTTAATTTTATCCTCTTAGGCTACAAAAGTTTAAAATTTCTGTATTATTATTATTTATTGAAAACAAAATGTGAAAAGACTATCTTCAGTAAAATTCCACACTAAAAGGGTCAAATTCGAGTTGGTTTTAAACATTTTTATTGCACCTTTAAGTCAATTGATATCTTGAAAGTAACATAACAAATTTTTATTGAATGAAAGAGTAACTACTGTTATGTATGTTTATGTGTACATGTTTCAAAAATATCTATTCGTTGTTAATAGTAATTTTGTTCTCACAATCAAAATGCATAAATACAAAATTGTCTTAGCGTATCTAACAAGTAAATAACCACAATCAATCCCCTTCAAATATTAAAACTAATTAAATTTGATGAAGCTAGTTAAGTATTAAGAACAAACTTTATAAAAAAAAGTTTTCAAAAAAACAAGAAGAAACAATTTATAGGATAAAAGGTGTAATTCAATATTTATTTTTATACATCGCTATTTGCTATCTATTCAAATTTAATTTAATTTATAAAGTTCGTGCATACTATATCATTAAATTAATTTAAATGTGTAAGAGTATGTTAATATTAAATTAGTAAGGAAATAATTTTGAATACAAAATTACCATTTATGATCTAATAAATAAACAATACAAATGCCAAATATACTTATATAATAATAAAACATTGTGTATGTAAAAATATTTCAATAATAAAATTGTTCAAACATAAGAAACCATAGGTTTTTAAGTACATTATTGTTATATAAACAAACTATCCAAGGAAAATCACCAAGAATGTCAATTTGACTAATATCATTGTAGTACACACTTAGTTAAAAGAAAAAAATGCATGAAAAAGTAAAAAAAGTTACCATTTAAAATTCAGAAATAATAATTGATACAAAAGGTGACAAATATCTATAATTATTTAATTTAATTATATTATGAAATTAGCTATATAAAAAAAGCAGACATTCTAAGTGATTTAACAGTAATGTATACATCAATGCAAATAACAACATACGAATAACTACAACTACATACTAAAGATATATTTAAGTATAAAACCAAACTAATTACCTGATCAATATTGACGGAATAATGTTTTGACATAATATTTAAACATAATAATAATTATAATAATAATAATAAAATAAGTAATAACAGCGAAACGAAGCAGTTTGTTAACTAAGCACCATAAGGACTTGATGATCACAAAAATTATTTTTAATAATATACACAAATAATAATTAATCTAAGGTAATAATAATAAATGCATATTTCAAATAAAAGAAATAATAAATCAATGATAAAAAATAATAATAAAACTATACACTAAAATTGGTTTGAAAAAGGTTTGTTCATAACAATTGAGTAAAATATGTACGTCAATAATTTATATACTAAAAATTATAAACAAAAAAATTAAGGAAATATATCAAAGTTTCACACTTACACAAGCAGTTTAATGCATATTTTAATCAATATGACATTGAATGGTTAACCTAATCTAGACTATAAGATAACATATCTAAATTACTTTTAAAAAAATGCTTCATCCACATGCGATATGTCATTTAAGTTCGAAGAAAAATCCATTTCTAAGGAATCATTTCCAAATGCCATCATACTAAATAAGCAAAACAATATATTTTTTTCAAGCCAATAAAATAAATAAAACATTTATATTATTATATATTAAATTAACAATACTAAAATCAGTAAATGTACTCAATACATACGGCATACATTTAACGCAACTTTATTAATTGTTTTCAGTTATGTTTGAGATTGAAAAGCAATCAATACTGAAACTATGGATTAAAATATTTATTAAAACCTAAGTTTTAAAATATTTAAAAATGATTAACACACACACATTAGCGTTAGCCTACCTCTGATAACATTTATGGTTCAAAGCACACCTTTAAAAAAGCCAATTAAGTTTTAAACATAATCTTATTAATTTTCTTAATTTTTGTATCAAATAAAATCAATCATACTTCAGTACTATATTTTAAAATACAGTTCTTAATACATAAATGCAACCTATACAATCTAATGAGACAGGAGTATACTAAAGGAATTAGGTTTTTATATTCTATTCTATCGATGAATTGATGAAAGGTAACAGATGTAATAAAATAATAAAAAAAAATTAACATCCAAATTGTCTCGGAACTTTATCCCAGGATCATAGTACAGGCATTCCTAAATCCCGTCATAGGATGGCGGCTGAAAAAAACGACCCTGGACGGTACTTTTCAGATGTACTGTTGAGTTAAAGCAAAATTAAAAATTATTTTTTTTTTAAATATAAATACATTTTACACTATTTTTATTATAGTATTTGGAACCTTTGTAAAAATAATAATATATATCAATCTATAAGTCGAGAGTAAGACATAAATAAATCTGTCGAACAGAGTCTCTAGTATTGAATATAAACTAGTAATACAGTAGTTATCATTTATTATTTTTATCACCATTTATCAAAATATTTTTTAAAAGATTGTGTTAAATTCATCAATGCAGATTAAAAAAAAATTGTTATTTAAACAGTATGCACCCATGCATGCATTATGCAAAATCTGCTTCATACTAGACTATAATTTAGTATTTAACGGATACATTTTTAGTAATTTGTAACATTAGTTATTATTAATTACTAAATGTATATGCATTGGTATAGTTTTTTGCAGCATTCTATTAAAAATTTGGTTAGTCATGATCACAAATCACATATTATTGATAAAATATTATATTTATAATCATTCTTTTAATAATTGTTTTAAGTATTAACACAAAAAAATCACATGTTGTGTATATTTAAATTAAAGTAATGTAAATCCTAGAATGCTGTATCATACAGACCAAATGATAAATAAAAATTTTCATTACAAAATAAGTTTTAAATTGAATGAAGTACCTGACTGGCCTGACCTGTAGTTTTGCCTATGTTGGTAATTGAAATATGTATTGTCAGTGATTTTTTAACTGACAAACATGTTTAGATTTATTTAGACTTAAAAAAATTATTTATATTGCATAAAAAGTAACATTAATTTCTCATAGGTCATTCAAATGTAGAGTGAGAAAAACAATTATATTAAATGGCAAAAAATGACAACTACTGTAATATTAATTGAAAAAGAAACTAGAAAATTCATACTTAAAATTAAAAGTTTTTGATATTATTTTAGTACCTAATTATTTTTTTATTTATGTTTTTTAACACGTTTGCTGCGGATCATATTTTTGTATATTTGTCATGACGCAGAAAAAATTCCTAAAAATTGAAAAATTAAAACACCAGTTTACGGTTTGCACTTGATTATGAAACAATGCTTATAGAAGATGCTGACAAAAAACTAAAAGTTTAAACGTAACGCTAACCAAATAGTCCATTAAATAACAAGATACATGACGCCAATTGGCGAACTATGTAAAATGATGCCTTTTGGCGTCATCCTAAGTGAACGTGTTAAATTAGTTTAAGTTAATAAATTTAGATTTCATGACTTAATAGATTTAATTTTAATGGGTAATTAATATTTGTTGTAATAATATAAATGAGTAATATTATAATGAATTTTTAATAAATTTAAATTTAAAGGCTCCATATAATATTTACATATTATTAATAAAAAGTATAGTCATGCATTATATATACCAAAAAAATAAAATATAATAAAATGGCAAAAAACTGATGTAGGTACGTGCCGGTTACATAAATATTAGCATGAAATTAGTAGCGTACATAGTACTTCAAACTATATCAACAGAGTTAAATTTATTCTATGTACACCAATTGAAAGGATAAATAATAATAATAATATTTTCATTAGAAGTGAGCGAGCATTTAAGTTTTGTTCTATAAAAATATACAAAGTAACAAACACTATAATTTATATTATAATATTGCAATAATATTTCTACTTAAGTAAAATACAAGCTGATTGCAAACCCAAAGTTAAGCCAATCTGGGTTTAATAAAACGAGAACTCATTGATAATGAATCTTTGATGATAGTTTTTCAATATTTGGATTATATATATAGATATATATAAGTATTATTTTAAGGCTAATAATTAACAATGTAATAGAAGTTGTAAAGAATATCAATATGTTATAAAAATTTGTTTAAATTTAGTATATATTTTATAGTAAATTGAATATGGGAATGTTTAAAAAATGAAAAATATTTCCTTTTTTAAACTTAATTATACTAAAAAATTTAATTATATTCTAAGCTACACACTCTGTTTAAAATTTAAATGAAAATAAGATAATTTAATCAAAAAATTATTTTAATACAAACATCTTATTTACAAAAATAAGATAAACATACACAAAACATACACAGATCACTGCGACCCATGTCACCAAATCAAACTGCCTGTGAAAATACGAGTGAAAACTCAAAAACAATAATTAAAGATATCTATAATTTACAACCTGTTAATAGTGATAAATATTAATATTTACTTAAAATTAAAATTAAAAATATAATTTTATTTATAATTATAAACTTACTCACTCACTTCTAATTAATATAATCTCTTTTAAACTCAAACAAAACTAAATTCAAGCTAAAAGTATTTGTGCATTAAATTATTGGAAGTATAATTCTTACTTATTTACTGGTTCACTGTGCACTGATGATGTTTCTCTAATGCTACAATTTCCAGGGCTGTTTACATGAAACATGTGGTTTTGAGGAGTGTTTGGATAGCTATTCATTCCTTGTCCGTTGGTTCCAGGTCCGCCCCAACCAGGCACATGCGTAACTAGTAATGGCTTTAAATATCCATTACTTGTAACAGGTGTGCTAATATCTAAATTATGAAATAAAATAATTATATTAAACAAAGAAAAATTTTTAATTTTTTGAATAGGGTTGCTTTTTATTTCAGTTTAAAATACGAAACATTCAATTTTAGGAGATATAGAGGGTATCCTACAACCTTATGCCTAATTCCAAAATCCCAATTATAAACTAATTGAAATTGTTAATGTTTAGTAAAAGGGTATTAATTTTGCATTTTTTCAGTAAAAAAACATAGTTATTTTGGAGACATGTTATTAAATAAAATATTTAACATTCAACAATCGGCTACCATTTGGTTTCCAGTTTCCACAATCACAAGTAGAACAATAATATTTATTTTGATAAAACAACAACTTTACACGACATAAGTTATACAAGATAACAAATAATGTTATGACTCGAGGTGAAGTTTTACTATATAACAGAGCAAAATAACAGACGACAGATAAAAATTAATTGACAGTTAGAAAGTTTAGAAGATCATTGAGGGAAGCAAAATTTTAAATAAAATATAAATATCAGAAATGTATTTTAATGGTTTTTGTAAACCTGAATTTTTCAAGCCACTGGACTATTTTTTTAGAGGAAACCAGAATTATGTATGATCTTAATGACTATTTTTAAATCAACCAATATTATCGCGCCTAAGTCAAGAAGATTGGCAGCACTATTTTACAATGGTTTTTTGAATTGATACAATTTAAGTAATAAAATAAAAATATATGAATACTTGGTGGTTGTGTATAGTATTTTCCGAATGCTTGATTTTTATCAATATCTGGATATAACTTTGTTAGATATGGCAAGTCCAATAGTCTATCAGCCAAGTTTCGAATTGATAAATCTTTAGCTGAGAAAGGATGTAAACTATAGGCATCTGAATCATTGGCTGAAAAAAAACAGAAAATATTAAAATAACTAAATATTTTTATTATTAATCTAATGACATGTAGAACTTACATCCAGCCCAAGCAACAGTTAGCCCACCTAGTTCTGAATCAGAAAATCTTAATAAAAATGTACCCGTAGCATATCTTGTCAACATCTCTTCTGCATCAGACTTTCTTATGAATCCCATAATGGCACTACATATTTTGTGTTATTATATTAACTTATAATATAATATAGTATATACAATTATTTTCTAGTAATTACCCATCAGTCCAAGGACCTTTTAGATGTTCTCTAGTTATTTTCATCACGGCATAAAACCATTCCCAAAATGTGAAACTTCTTTGTGGCAATGGTTCTTTACAAAATTGCGACCATGACAAAACCATATGATTAAAATCCACATTTTGCATTCTGAAAATATATTTTTTAATTATTTTGATAACTTGAACTATTATTAAATTAATCTATTTACCTAAAAGCTTTTTCTGCCAAAAAAGTCAAGCTTTCTTCTGAGAGACCACGCCCTGTAGCTGCAGAAAACTTCATGTTTAAGGCTTCTGCCACGTTTCTCCATGGTACTTTGTCGGGAACATTAAATGGAACACGGCCAGGTTCAGCAAAAGCATTATCCCAAGTTACAGTAGCCCAAGCATGAGGATCTTGATTCCCATGCACAATAACTACCACAGGTAATGACAAATTCCACACCTAAAATTTTTTTTAATATTACACACTTATTTAAAATTTTTTGTTGAAATCTGTAATAATATAAATTATAAAACAAAATACCTCCTAAATAATTTTTCTAATACATTTGAATCAAAATCGGTAGTGTAAAATTAATTTTAAATATTTAATATAAAGAGCAATATGTTATTACATTGTACTAATTTTTTTCCATAGGATAACTTCATGTAGTATATTTTATTCTTTAGTTTAATATTTGTTTAAGTATTCAAATTAAAAATTACAAGAAAACTTACCTCAAATTGGAGTTCATTACCAATGAAAAATTTGGAAGAAAATAAAATTGAAAATTTTTCATCCATAACAGATTCTGTGCCTTTTTTTTCAGTACGCTTAATTTTCTTTAGTTGCATACTTCTATTATATTTTAATACACATTATTATTTGACTGACTTATAAACGATTGTAAGCTAAAAGTTATAAATTACCGGAAATTGGTTGACAAATGTCTCTGCACTGGTTGATATTCCATTTTTCCAGTGCAGTTTAATATTTCACCACAAGATTCTCCATCTGGTTTATTTCTTCCAATTATTTGGTTCGCTTGAGATTCACTGACTATAGATACTTTAACCTAATACAGTTAATATTATAATTATGGCTAGGATTTATATTCATTAATATATTTTTATTGCCAGTGGTTTGTAAGAATTTGTTTATTTATGTCCATAAATCCCACCATATTAATATAAATAGTCAAATTTCTTAATTTACATATTTTAAATACAAACATAAAAATTGCATGTTTTTTGGTATATTTTGGCAGTGGGTAAGGAATAAAATATAAGGGACTGGTCCAACGTGTGATCTACCGATAAATGGCTATCAACGATAAAGTGTTGTAGGTAGAACGTGTGATCTACTGATAACAGATACCTATATTTTACACTATAGTACCTACTATACCTAAATAACTATTGAAACAATATGGATTTTGTGACTGTATTGTATTTTTAAAATATCATTTAGTTACCATTTAGCATTTGTTTGCGTCATTTCGTTTATTGGTCAATTATTTAAATTTTTTTTTCTCGAGTGAGTATAATATTTTTTGATTTAACGTTCTATAGTTTTGTACTGATTTAAAATGAATTCTACTACAACAATGGGATATTTATACAGAAATATAATTATTGATGAATTGAAATGCGTTGAATATTTAAAAAGTAAAAACCTTATAAGTAACAATTGTTTGGCTTGCTCAAAAAATAATATTGATGGCACCGAATGTGGTGGAAGATTACATGAAACAACAAGGTCTAGTAAAAAGACATTCGGACGGTACTTTAAAAAAAATTGTTACTATGAGGTGTACGAAAAAAGGATGCCAAACATATCAGTCCATTCGCAACAATCTGGTTGTAGTCTGGTCGCGATACTGTACAGTAGATTAAGTAATTACATTTATATCTTACCTTTAAGAGGATGTCATACCCTGCATGTGTTGTCTTAACAAATTTTTGTTAACCAGTTTCAATAATGTGCTGTTAGTTTTGATATTCGAGTGAATTGATCTATTACCAAACTTTTAGGTAAGGACCGACCATTATCTGTGTTCTCACAAAAGTTTTTTACGATATTTTAATTTTTAAATGAATATGAGTTATGAGTATGTAAAATATTAATATTTGAAAATGCTCATAATTCACTTTAAAATTAAAATATTGTAAATAAAACTATGTGAAAACACAGATAAAGTTCTTACCTAAAATTTTTAGGATAGATCGATTTAGTCTAATATCAAAGCTACCAGCACACTATTGAAACTGGAGAACGAAAATGTTTGATGTTGCACATGTTTAAGACGGAGACAACCCATACAGGTACGACAATCTCTTAATATTGCAGACTCACATTGCTGTGAAAATATTCAATTACAAATGGCCATGACCATCAAAAACCTAGACCATTTTTTGTTAATGGTTTTCATAACAGTTGACAATAATTTTTTGATTTTTGCTGTTTATCCAACAAATTTCCAGTTTCAATTCAGACACTAAATGTTTTCTAACATTGGGGATTTAATAAGAACGGACTTTATATGAAAAAACAAATATCAATTAATATCAAGATTATTGGGTCTCACTGAAAAAAACTCGTGTGGAGGCCTAGGGTTATCTTAGATTACTTATACTTAATCTTTGTTTTTTTTAGCACCCTCACTTCAGACTTCAGTTTTCTAGCTAGTGAAATTTGTCATGTGTGGTCACTATTTTAAAGAGCTAACTTATCAAACTTAAGGAAAATTATTTTTGGGTACGACTGTATCAAAAGTTTGGTTTATTTAGTTGAAGCGTTGGAAAATCACCTTTTTACTGTCCAACAGACAATAAATGCTTTTTTTCTGGCGGTTACAATTGACAGAAAACTTATTGTGAAAATCAGATTATGTGCATGAACATTTCCTCGAGTCACCAAAAATTAAAAAATGTATTAAAAATAGAGGACTAAAATCTATGTTATGAATATACTTTAAATAGCAATAATCTGGATAGATATTCATTACAATCTAAATCCTGAGAAAATTATTAGAAGTAGTATTAATTAAAAAAATATGTTTTTTGTTATATTATTATGTTCTAATTATAGTATTATACTCCACCCTATACTTTCATAGTCATTATTATTATATAAAATATAAATTTAAAAAAATACATATTTAATATAGGTATATGCATTGAATCAATTTTTTTTTGTATACAATTCTTTTTTTCTTTAATATTAAGATAAATTATATCAACACAAAGAGCTTTATGCTCAAAATATGAAATAAAAATATTGTTTTATCATAAAAATAATTTGAACCATTTAAATATTTTTACCACTAGAAAAAATTATTATAATAATGAGAAAAAATGTAAGTAAATCAGTAAATATTTTAAATGTTTGATTGTGTAATGATACTAATATTTCCCCACAATATAGTATACTTATTTGATAGTGTTATATTATTAAGGTAGTAATGATAATCAAAATAACTGTTTATATCCAATAGTAGGTACTTTCCTAATTTAAAATTTTAAAATTGCATAAAATGATCAATCTTGATAAAAATATGTAGCTGCTAAAATATATATTAAAAGAAAATTGTTTCATACCACAGGTGATGTCATATGAATATTGAGTTTTCCTCCAATTAATAGACGAACTTCAGCTACAAATCTTGTATTAGTTTTTAATACTTGAGGTGGTTGAGTTATGATAACAAAAGTACTAAAAAAAAATTGAGAAATAATAACAATAAAATAATTTTAAATTACAAAGAACATACCTTGCCACTAACGATGAAAGATATTGAGTTGTCATATCAAGAAGAGTATTAATTATTTCACACGACTGAGGTAATTCAAAATAACGACCCAAATTCACTCTGAAACGATCAGCTTCTTTAATTTGTGAACGAGTTATCCATATTAAATCACATAATTTCTCACACCTAATAAGAATATACTATTGCATAATATTTAACTCATTTAACATTAATTTAATAGTAAGTTCTTGTAAGTACCAAGTTTGTATGACATCTATATCTTTCATGTATTTATATCCGTTACCAGCCAACTGTTGTTCACGTTTCCACTGAATTAATGCCTTATCAATAATATGAGCTTGAACAGGACTGAGCAAATTTAATGATTCGTTAAGTTTGTTTATGTAGACACAAAGAGCATTGTTAAGACTTAATGATTGAGTCTTTAATTGCCCTTCATACAATTCTTTTTCCTGTTTTAATTTACGTTCAATTTCGGGTCCTTGAGGAATGCTCATTCTTTGATTTCTCATGTGTTGTAGATGTTCTGGAATGTAAAAATGTTTATTAATATATATAATAATAATTTATAATTTACTAAAAACTTACGAGAACATTTAGTACATTCAGAGTACAAAATATTAAAAGAATCAATGTCTGATTGGATTGTAATGCGAATCTCATTTGTATGCGTAATATGGTTACTTATCAAGTCCATCTGTTGCGTAATTTCAATGTTTTCTAATTCTTGAGAAGACTTTACATTGACTTCCATTAGAGACTAAATAAAATTAATAAATTATACTTACAAGTTTAAAATCAAATTCTTTTATATACAGATATAATATTTATAAATTCTGAAATTTAATTATTGTTGACGTAATAGGATATCCGCTCATATCTCATAATACTTTACAATAATTCAATTTCATAATCTAAAAATAATAAAACTGTATTAATTATAAAACAATAACTTTATTTAAATTTCAATTACCAGTAACCATTTGATTAAATACAAACAAAAACAGTATAATTAAAGCTACATTTTATAATATTGTAAGAATTGGTCTATAACTACTTATTTTACTTTTCACAAAAAAATTGATTTTCATTCTAATTTATTTTAAATTATCATGTTTTTTGTCTATAAGAAATTATAGTTAACCTATTGACAAAATGTTACATTATACACATTGTTAAAAATGTTGGCTTGGGGAGCATTGAAGGATATATAGTATATTTTTACACAAATGGTTTTTTCTTTATTTTATAGGGTTTTGTCTTATAAGCCAACGTATTTATAAGTCATTGCTAAAAATGGAGTGATAAAAACAAGACGCAATCCCTCAGACATTTATATTTTTTTCCCCTAATCTAGTCACTGAGTAACGCCTGAATATTCTTAATTTGCTCTTCAAAGAATTAAAAGAACTTTCCATTATTAAACCTGAATACTATTTGCTATAAGCCTAGGCACATCAATAATAAATTATTTTTTGTTTTGATTTCATAGAGAATGTGATAGAAGTATGGTAAATATAACCCATACAAAATTTCAAACTTGTCCAATATGTTAAAAAATTATTGGTACTTGGAAGTATAAACACTTAGTATACACACATTATTTTGTTGAGCCATTAAGGATTCTGATTCCAAACACTTTTTAATTATTCTTATCAACTCTTTTGGGTTTTGAGAGTACTTCTCCTGTAAAAAGAATAAGAATTAATACAAAAATGATTAAATTCATACATACAAAATTTAATTTTGTTTAGTTCTAAATAAATGATTATTTGTTTTATTTATTTAACCTTGTCCTAAAGTTGAATACATATTATGATTTTAATACTCACTTTGTATAATTTTGCTGTATCAATTAGTTTCAGTTTACTGACGAACTGTTCATTAGTTACCATAGAATTAGCTTTAGATACTAATTCATCCACAAAAGACACAAATAAACCTTTAATATAACCTTCATGCTCTAAATTATCTGGATCGATTTCAGTCCTAAAAATATTAATTTCATAAATATTTCAATATTTGAGAAATATAAACTTTATCTAGTTAAAAAGTTAATATTTTTTTACCAATAATACTTCACATAATTTACTAAGCATTTATGTTGTAACATAAGAATGATAAAATCAAAATGACAAATTCTGTACAATAATATTATTTAACTAGTAACTAGTATGCTATTCATTAAAAAACACAATTTAAATAGATTAGTATAAGTATATTAAATCTTATCTGATTGATTTATCATAGCATAATTTAATGGTTCCAGGAAATAGTAATTTCATACAAGCATTAAGGATAATTGTTGCAGGTCACACACATGCAGAAGTATATAATAAATATTTGTGTTATACTACTTATACTCGTTATTAGTCTTATCCTAATCATAAACTTTATTGATAACACTGAGTATAATAACAATTTAAAAGAATGCTGAAATAAGTGTTGGATACAAGAATTAAAGTATCTTAACCAGAGTGCTGTTTAAAATTTTTCTTTTGAATTGAATAAATACATTTTTGATATTATCTGGACAATAATAGTCATAATTAACTTTGACCAAATTTTTTTTCCAAAGGTAATTAGTAGAATTATGAGTATGCCAGTATTTCAGATTTGATGATACAATTGGTATTTTCTTTTGAACAACTAGTAATATATACTTAAAAATTTTATTAACTTTTTCAACAATAAATCTATCTATACCTACATAGTGTTCTTATTATTAGTAGCTTGTACAACATTGGAGATTTCTTTATTTCCAATTTAGGCAGAAAATTACAAGATTATAGAGTTGATTGTGTAAGACACTAATTCATGTCGTATATTGTATAAATTCATGGAAATTGTTTGGTATCTCTCTAATTATTAGTGATAAAAATGAAACATGATACATACTAACATTTTATAGTAAATTAATAATTCTGATTTCATTAAAAAAATTATTAATTCTGTTTTGTAACAAATTAAGTATAAATATTTTTTTTTGTTTTTTAACTATTCATATACTTTATGGGAATTTAAAAACATAATTTCTTCAAATGAATTGTTTTTAGAATATTTAAAAATAATAATATTATTTACATACCTAATAGAATGCACTTATAAAAAATTCCAGAAGTATTTAGTAATACATGAATAATAAAATTAGAAAAATAGCAATGATAAGTATTTGTTAATTTAACTATGTTACCATTGTTCGATAATAAATTGGGATTCATTGATTTTTATTTTTATATTATATTTCTATACTTTAATTTATTTATTTAAGGCGCAGTTTTCAATTTATTGAAATATATCTTCACAATTTTTTTTTTAAATTTAAATTTATAATGTTATTTTTTCAGTTTAAAATTAAAACACAAATAATGACATTTTTGAGGAATACCTATGACTGCCGATAAGATAAAAATAAAATAGAATTTTATATTTTATTTTAAGGAGAAAATATACAATCTATATTATGGACATAATTGAGTATAATTTGTGGGTTAAGAAAAAAAAAAGAAAATAGAACATGAGTTACATAATTTGGTTAAAGAAACTACCAATTGATTTGGATTTTCAATTTCATTTGGTCTTGTATATTTTAATTTTTTAATGTAATAAATCTCTTCACAATTTATATTTAAGTCGCCTTGGGGAGCTACCTGGGATTGTGATAGATGAAATATAAATTAAATAAATACAAAACTGTTGTATTGTTTACAACAGTGTGCTGTAAGGTTAAGAGCATATTTCTTATATTTACCATTTTTAGAGTTTATTTGATGATTAATGATAAGTTCATAATACAATTTGAAAATTTGGCAGTAAAAAAAATAGGTATTTATAAAAATTCTGATTTAAAAAAAAATATGAGCATATTTCTTCTTTTTTAAGCACTGAAGTCCATGCATATTTAGTACAAATTCCTAGTGATAACTATGATGCATGTATGATGTAATTAAGATACATTCAGGTTCAAGGAAAACTTAAATTTACGTATAGAGAAGTCACTGACTTAAAATACTTATTAAGGAAATTTATACTTTATACATAGTTGAATGGATAACTAAATTTATATTTAAAAGACAAAAATTCAAAAAGTAAATTAGGAACTTTATTTTAAAATATACAAAAAAAAGTTGTTTTGATTGATGATAAAACATTTGCAAACAAATATTATATCATAAATCAGGGGTGTGTAGAACTGTCACTAATGGAACCTAGGCCCCACTTGAAAATCAGGGGTAGATTGGTGGTTGGTTGGACATTTTGATAAAAATAATAAAATAAAACTTGCGTTGTTGAGTATAATTCTCTATGAATTATAACTACCAGACTACGTGAAATGTGTACGGTACTCAGTTACTATTGAGTAAGCCCCACATGAGGAAAAGTTCTGCACACCACTGTCATAAGTTATTGATTTAAACTACCTTGAGTACACTCTAATAAAGATTGTAGTCTAAGATATTTAGTATAATACTGGTTAATCAGATTCCTGATTATTGTAATTTAATTAATACATTTGTACCTACCTAATATTTTAATCTTTAAAAAATACATCTCTTAAATGTCAAATATGAATTAGACATAAATTTTCCTAAAAATAATTTTTTTTTTGTGTTTAGAAAAATCATTAAAATATAAGGTATTATAAAAGAAATTTATTGTTTATTTAAACCAAAAATAAGATTAAAATATAAAAATGTTGGACACATAGGTATTTAATATTTATGTTTTAAAATTCTATATTTTTTATTAAATTATGTTGATTAATAATTTTCACAATGTTTATAAAATGTGTAACTAATTATAACAATGTATAAGTAAAAGTAAAACAATATCATACCAAGCTTTAGTTTCAAACCAAGGGGATAACAACTGCCTCACTTCAATTGGAAAATGATCGTTATAAATCTGATGAAAGTCTTCTCCATGTAGATTTTGTTGAAGTTTTTCCCAAGCCGTAATCGGAGACACTAAAATTAAATGTTAAAATCAGATAACGAAATTAAACGAAAAATAATAATATTTTTTCAAAAAATGGATGATAAACATTTATACCTACTTACTTATACTTGGGAAGGGCTTAAGTGCGCACTTGTTTTTTGCCTCAAAACCCTTTTATATAAGTACACATTTCTCGATATATACGCACTACAATATCAAATAAAATAACTTGAAACGCACAAAATTAAATCGAGAGGTTGTTACGTTAGCACGTATTGTTAAAAGTAATAACTGGTAGTAGGTACAGTTAGTTGTCAATAATTAATTTACCAAAATTAATAAAGTAAAAAATTGCCTACTGCTGCCTGCAGAAATACAGAATCAATCAATTTCAGTATTACCAATTTTAGTTCTTAATGATTTTGTTTATTATTTCAATTTTTTGTTAAAATATTCCTGTGCAACAGTTGTCAAAATTTTGTTGTTACTTGTTACTAACATCATACCAAAATAAAATCTTACCTTTTGTTGCCAACATCAATACTTCGTTTCATAATATGGCGAAAACACGGGTCGCGGACTATAACCTATCTGTATTCTATATAGTTCGGGGACTGCGGTGAAAACTGAAAACCATTATAGAAATAACTTTGTTCATACTTAGTTATGCTGAAAACATTGTGAATGGGTTATGTCGGTAATGAGTGTTATGACTTATGAATAATACACATATTTTGGTAAACAATAACGTAGCGGGTAGCGTTCTCGAATAAGGAAGAGAGATGGCAGCAAAATGTCACAGATTCTGAGAAAGGAACGATGAATGTATTGATTTTACAGTAATGCGTTTTTTCATTTTTGTGTGTGTACATGATAAGTAGTCGAAATAATGCTTCGATTTTCAACTTAAGTATCTTGTTCGTTGGGAAAATGAATATTTTTGGTGCATTTGGGAGGTCAAAATTTAAAATTCTCAATAGTTTTCAAAAGCGCCTAGAAAAACAACATAAAAGTTAAGAAAAAACAAGAATTTTTACGCAAAATCGGTTTTTTTTCAAAATCGATTTTGGTTTTTGGTGTAACTCTAAAACAAATGAACGTATACACATGAAATTTTCACTGGTCGTTTATATTTGCATTTTCTAAACACGATAAAATTTTCAAAATATTTTGATTTGTTTTGGACTGTTTAGGAACATTTTCTGTTTCCAATTTTATTTGTCTGTTTTTCTATGAATGTCAATAAAACTTTGTTGGGTAAATAAGCTTGAAAATTTACTACAAGGCTCCTACTATATTGTTACAATAGTTTAAATCTTGACAAAATACGGAAAAATCACGAAAATTAGCAAATTATTTTGAGTTGAGAATTTATAAAAATTTTTCTTCTTAAATCTAAGATTTGAAAATGTAATACAAGATTCCTCATAAGTTTGTCTACCTTTATCAAAAAAAAAAAGTCTACAAGCATATCAAATAAAATTTTTATGAGCGTTTGAAATTCATATTTTTACAACATTTTATTGTAATTAAAAAATGAACGACTGTAGATACTTGAAAATTTAAATGAATGTTTATATTAGCATTATCTATACACCATACAATTCTGAAAATAATTTGACTCTATTTGAGCTTTTAACGGACCATTTCAAATTTAAATTTTTTTAGTTTTTTTCTATGAATATTAATGAAATTTTATTTGTTGGGAAAAAAAGCGTGAAAATTGAATGCAAGGCTTCTGATATATTGTTACAATAGCAGATGAAAAATATTAAAAATACATAGGCAACATTTTTTTTTATAATGATTTAAAGTTCAAATTTTGACAAAATTTATCAAATTTAAAATTTAATAATTATTTTGTAGTTAAAAATTTATAAAATGTTCAACTTTTATAGCTAAGAATTGAAAATTTAAAACAAGGTTCCACGTAAATAGGTAAATATATAGGCTGACTGACCGTTTTTGCTCAGAATCGTTTTTCTTATACAATAAATATTTATACATTTTAGATGAAATCATAAATAATTCCTAATTTATTGCGTTTTGAATAGGTTTTGAAACACATTTGGGTTCCTCCTAACAATTTTACCTTTCCGGTAATAGAAAATAAAAAGAGAAAATAAAAATTTCAGTTGTCGTAGATGAATTTATTTCCTTGGTTAGCCTATTCAAAAATTAGACAAGGTGGTTATTGTAAATACTGTGCTGCATTTACCAAACATGGAGGAATTGGAAATCAACCACTTGGACAGCTTGTTGTTAATCTCTTTAAAAATTATAAAGATGCTCTACAAGTAAATAGTTTTTCATAATTCTTATTCATATGAAAAATGTAATTATCTAAACGGAATTATAATTTATAATGTAATACGTCTCAATGGACTAGCACTATTATCTGTTCATCGTACAGTAGACATAAGTATATCGTTGAAGTAATTGATGAACTAGCAATAAAACAAAGAAAACTTGATTATAAGTATAAAGTAATGAAAGTATGAGTATGTAATTATTATTATTTATTATAGTAAAAATAAATATTTATGATACTACTATTATTATTGTACTAAATTTATTATTGTGTTATTGGACATAGGTCATAGGCGGTGATAGTAGGATGGTAATTATTAAAGAGTTTATTCTCTAAGAATATTTTTTGAGTGTAAATTAAAAATTTAAATTTATTTCAAATCTAATGAAAAATAATCAATATGATATTGTTATTCACTAAAATGATTGACTAATATTTAATTGGTATTAAATGTTGTGTAAACTGTACAGTATGTAGTAAGTAAGTATAGGAAACTTCAAAGGGGGGTGTGGGGGGCAAAGCCCCCACTATTACATGTGTCATTCAGTGCCTCATCCCCTCCCTTTAGCAATTCCTAAATACGCCGCTGCATTGAATTCAAATTTAACACCATCCTTTACATCAGTGACCCACTTGTAACCTACTGTACAGCAGAGTGACATCCACTTATCCACTTTTTCTTTAGGTTTTCTATAGATCTTTCGATTTTATAGCTTGTACGATTAGTGATTACGTATTTATGCATGTGCATGTGTATATTTCATAAATATTATTTTTATTTTTGTGTAAATAATTAAATTATACAATCCGTTAACACAATACTTAGTTATTTTATACCTATATAACTTTGTTCACATACTGTATTCGATACACAATACACGCTATAACTCACTTAAAAATTGAATTATCGTAAAAAAACTTCCAACAAAACACAGATAATGTTTTTACCATCAAGTTTCATAATAGGTCGATTCACTCTAATTTTTAAGCCAACGGCATAAAACTTGAATTTCTGAGCGTAAATTTGGTATGTTACGCGTTTGTAAGACGGAGACAACTACACATGCGGGTGTGGCGTCCCTAATCCCCAGAATAACATGTTTATGAAATATATACTATTGCACATGTATAAATGTGTAATTTTACAAGCTACAAAATTTCAAGAGGGTCATGGTTAAAAATAATGCGTATATTTTCCAAAAAAAATCGGAAAAAAACTTGAATAGTTCCTACACTGCGCGGGTTAAAATAGCAACCATAGACATATAAATAATTGGACTGCGCTTAGAGAGAGAAATCATGAAACCGACATTGATGAGAGAGATAAAAACAGTTGAGGGCAACCATGGAGGAAGTAATTGAATACTCAAATTATTTCATGAATAAATTATCTATATCTGTGTCTATAAATTACAATAATTTCATGGCATGAATGAAATATAATTATTATTTCTTTCATGATTGCCCCCAACTATATTAACTAATCTCCTCA
Organism: Sitobion miscanthi; assembly: GCA_008086715.1. Lineage (NCBI taxonomy): Eukaryota > Metazoa > Arthropoda > Insecta > Hemiptera > Aphididae > Sitobion > Sitobion miscanthi. The sequence goes on along the minus strand of CM017800.1, from coordinate 7,270,113 downwards.
TTCAATGTACATTAATTCTGTTTCTGATTTATGAGGGCTGAGAAAAGCGCAGTTCATTTATTTATATGTCTATGGTAGCAACCCAAGCGTACGCAGCGCAACCTGTGGCCGTTTAATCGTGAGACTCAATTCGGTACGTTTTTTCATGCGGGCGGCCATACGACTTTGGTCTCCTTCTCCTGACCTGTTCTTCATGGATAATACCAAAGACATAAATGATAACATAACCATGATATAAGAGTAATTATGATTATATTAAGTGTAATACTATAATTACTATTTAGTATAACATTCTGCTACCTACCGTATCGAATCCACTGACCACTGATCTTCCTTTGGTCATTCACGTGTTTCATAATTTACATTAAAATATTAATTATCTTGGACTTTTCTTATTTAAAAAAAACTACTGGAAAACCAGACATTTTTTTTCATTTACATAATAGTATTAAGTTGACGTAAATTGTATTTCTAATAAGTTAATAGTATGTCAAGATTTATGAATGGAGTATTGAATAAAGTGCACAAAAGTGTTGTGAGTGTTGCCATTGGATTAACGGTGATATCCACTGGAGTATTTATGTTAAGATCTTACGAAATTCTATTCGTACCAGTTGACCAAAGAGCTAAAGCTAGACAAGAGGTCAATGAATTGTTAAACAACGAGCAATTGCTGCATAACGAAGAATAGGTAATTACTAATTGCAGTTAGTCATATTACTATTAAATATTTTTATAAATTAGAATATCGGAAAAAGCCCAGTAATGTATGAATTATGAATATTATTAATTATAAATTAATTACCCCTATTTCTTATTAAACCTATATTTTTTACATATTATATGAGAATATTATGATTTGGCTATTTTCGAATATTCAATTATTTTATAATCAATATGTTATTTCATTAAGGGCCGTTCTTACAATGTCCGGTAAAATGCCAGTTAACGCTAACCGACTGATAACATATTTTATTACTGGCAGAATTCGGCCGGTTAAGTGTCAGTTAACTTTAAACGGACATTGTAAAAACGGCCTTAAATAAGTTACTGTATCTATAGCCTATTTTATTGTGATAAGCGACAGTAGATGATCTATCTTCTGAATAATTTGTGATACTCATCAGCATGTATAATCATTGAGTATATATTCAATAATGTTAACTCAATTGTATAATACTATAATCTAAAATATATCAATTTACACATAATAATTGTTTTACTAGATTAATAATATACATTTTATCTTAAAATCATGTAATCAGACTTCTCAAGTAGTACAAGTCTTATTTGAAAAATTATATTTAAATAATTGGTAATTATTTACAATATTAACATTTAAAATAGTTACGTAAAAAAATATAAGCACTAAGTAAATAAACTAAGAAATACATGCCTATAATTAAATACTAAAATTTAATACCTAATGAGAAAATTTAAAACATACTTAAACTTATAAACTAGTTTTCAGATTTAATCTCATATCTAATAGTTAACTTATTATTATTCTTCTTGAGACATGTCTGAAGCATTATCTTCATCTTGATAACTTTTATCATCAGTAGATTGTTGAACAAGTCGTATGCGTTTCAATGGAGGTTGACAAGGTTGTTCATCATTATTACTATTCTCTACATGCCTTCTAAAATAACAAATACATTTTTGTAAATACGATTTTTTTTTAATTTGTCACTAATAAACTACCCAAGTATTTGTGTCAACTTACATCTCTGATATTGAAGGTAGTGGTGGTAGTGGGGGCGACCAGACACTTGGCATTGTTTCCTCATCATGTAATTCTGGTTCTTCAATTTCTAAAATAAGTTATTAATATACAGACATCTAAAATACCAAAATAAATTTAGATTTTTTTAATTACCCCTCATAGCAACAGCTCCATCTACTTCTTCAAGATTTTCAGTTTCATCCATACAATTAATATTCCTAATATATAATATTTTGATTACCAATTATTGAATAATATCTAGAATAAAAATGTATATACCCTGTCCCACGAGAGAACATGCTGGTTCTAAGCAACTCCCCACGTCACCCTGCTATCAAAACCGGTTGCCCTATGGGAGAGTGTTGCGTGGGGACACCCAGAAAATCCAATTTTGGTCAGATCGTGGCATGGTCTCGTGTGGGACAGAGTATAGTATTGTGTTACACTTACTCTAGTGAATCATCAGGTAAACGAAATGGTACTGCATTCTGGTGTCTCCATTCGTTTCTTGGTGGCTGTTCACCAGTAAACAAATGAAATTCTTGGATGTCATCTATAAAATATATTTTTGTGTTAAATATTAATTTAAGATGGCATAAAATCCACAAGCGTTGTCTCCATTTTACAAATGTACAATATAAAAAATTTTATGTTCACAATAATTCATTTTACTCTGTTATTTTAATATCAAAGCGAATTAACTATTTATAAAATTGTTAAGTTAGATTAATATGTACGGCCACATGTAGGCTTGTTTTAATACTTTAATTTTAAACCAAGTTACGATAATTTTGAAATTTAGAAAAAATGTTCATAACTTTTTTTGTAATTAAAATATTAATGATAGCCTCAGAGATGTCTTAGATAACTATAGTACCTTTAAATTTTATGATAGGTCAATTTGCTCTAACTTAAAAAAAAATAGTTAAAGTGAGCGTAAAATCAGATGGAGACAACACCTGTGAATATGGCATACTCTTAATAATAAATTATTTATACCTGTAACATAGTTATTCAATTTCATGCAACTTTCATAAGTTGGTGGTAGATTCTCCATGTTATCTTGTATAGAATTAGACATGCCATTTGAATTTGTATTCCAAACTTCTGCATAATAAATGATAATTTATTTTATTTTATACTTATTATAAAAATGGTTATGCTTACTTTTATAAAAATAGGTCCACACTAATAAAATTAAAAAAATATTTATTACTAGAAAAAAAATTCCAATATCTTGCCAATATGAATTAGAACTAATTTTTTCTGAAAACAAAATATTTAATTTATTTTTACTGATATACTAATAAACTTGATAATTATTAAAAAAAAAAATACCTGGTGTTGGTAATAAAATGTTAGAGGTTATTGACACATTTGGTACGCATAAATCATGAATTTCTCCTCCAAAAAATATTTCTTCAAAATAACTATTATAAAAATTAATAGTTAGTAACAATAATCATAATATATTTACTGAAAATTAATATTTGAATTTACTATTTAGTATTTACCCATCAAAACAAGAACTGCAGTCTGATATATCTTTTGGACACTCGATACTTTTTTTAGATGTTCTAAAATATATGCTACAATTCATACATTGAGAGCATAAATTTAAACTAATATCACAATAACTATTTTTTTCAAAACAGTCATTGTCTGTAAGACATTCAAAATCATTATTTGTATTTATAGCATCTTCTGGTATACTTCTAGAAACATTTTCTTGCATTATCTATAGATATTAATAAATACATTAATCATTAATATTTGATAAATAGATTGTTACATTCTATATTATGTGGGAATAAGAGGCGGTGATGTTTGGTCCTCCGCGACATCAGTAGTCTAAAGGTTATAGAAATATTTAAATAATTTATATTGTGTTTTTATAACAAATTTAATTATTATTATAGTTTAGTGAATGTGTAGTCGTGTACTGTTACTAGGCCCGGCTCAAGGGGTAGGCGACATAGGCCCACACCTAGGACGGCACTCAGGCTGCACTTTAGTAAGAGGGCGGCATTTTCAAAATACTGATAATATTCTATTGTTAAGGGCGGCAAAATTTGATTTTGCCTAATTTTTGCTTGAGTCGGTCTTGATTATTACATTGAGTGAAGCAAATATATTGATTGAACTATAGTTTGTACTTAATAAGTTATTCTCTATAATAGTGTTGGGAAAAACAATTCTAAGATTAACTGATGATTTCAGTTTATATTGATTTTATCAATAACTATATATTATACGTTTCATTAAATATACACTTGTTAAATTTTCTGTTACTTCAGGAATACAATTATGTACTTTTGATGTTAAAAATAATAACATTTCACCATGAAAAATTAATTGTGGATAATGATTAGTGATTACCTACATTGTTATTTATAGTGTATGATTATCTAATATTACTAATTAATTTTTCCTAGTGGAATCATATTATTTTTAACATCAATAGTACATCACCTTAATCCCTAGGCAAATTCAATGAGTGAAGTACATGGAAATGCAGTTCTAGATAAAATCCATTTATATAAACTGTAATCTTCATTTAATAGTAGAATTTTTTTGCCCAACACTAGCTTCATTCACTTATTTATCTAAATAAAAATTCAAAAGAATGAAAATCATTTAAAAAAATATTTTGCATGTATTTGGTACTCGGAGAATTTAATTGAAGCCGGTATAGAAAAAAATTTCAATTTAATATACACAATATTATATTTTGAAAAGTTACTTAAATACTTTTTTTTAACTACCTATTTATAAAAATATATGCAAATATCGCAAACATACTCAATCCCGGGCACTATAAATAAATATAGAATCTCAAAATCGAAAATCGTTCATAGAATTTTTTCGTTTGCTTAACTCTCTCTGTATCCTCTATTCATAGTTCTGTATTCAATATTTTCGAAAAAATACCTACTATCGTAAAACTAAAAGCACAATCTTGCTCCAGTCAGATCATTAAATCAATCATAATGAACTAATTAAGTAGATAAATAATAGAAATTATATAAACATATATATATATTTTAATTAATAAACATGGTCCGAATGTATATTACGATTTACCTACACACCCCTGTCATTTAGGCAATAATAAAATAACTAGAACAGCAGGTTTCAATAATGCAATCAGAAATATAGTAAATACTTTACACTGTACAGACATACAGTTTAATATTATATTTAAACACTTACCAGTATGAAAACTATTAATGAACTTATCAATCCAGTTGAAATGTGTGCCATGTTTAAATTGAATTCTATTAATATCCGTATGATCTTTAAAACAAACAAACATTATACGTTATTAAATTATAACTTCAGTCGCGTTAAATAATTGTACTGTCGTAAATAACTTACGGCGAAATGCTTAAGTTTTTATTAGAAAATTATTATTTACATTAAATTAGTCTAGACAATATTTTCTAATTAAATGTGTTCTCAACGATTTAATTGAAATCGAATTTCCAATGCAATCTTGTACATGTGATTCCCGCGAATCCTATTTTTGAATACAGAAATTAATTTTCCTTACCATATAGGTGCAGTATCTGGGTGACGGATGAACGTAATTACTATATCGGTATTTAAATTGTGTTAATTAAAAATCTTAGACTTCGAGGTAGAGTTTTTAATAAGTTGTACGTTTATTAACGTTACCCGGCCGCGGCGCAATATTGAATGACGATGTATTGCCGGGTTGCTCTGGAGCACTGGACCAAGTCAAAAGAGGATGAGTCATACAGACCAAGGTCTTGTCGGAAACCTGTAACGACATGTCTCGTTTTGTGAACACACACACACACGTAATATACACGGGGTAGAACTGAAGAAGGAATCATGTTGCGCACGCTTGTGTGTGTAGTGTGTATGTATGCGTGATGTGATTTGCGAATGACTGAGGTGAACGAACGTCCCTCGCTCACTTTAACTAAATTCGTATTATACTGTTGTGATCTGTTGTTACACAATAATAAATACCTAAATTGTTTTTTAAATGAAATAGACAGTAGTACCTATAGTACTACATATTATAAAAATTATCAATTTTTGTAAATACACATTTTAACTTGCTCTTACAGTCTTACGCTTACACAGTTACACTATCGTATGTTCGTATTGAACTATTTTTTGTGAGTGTGTAATATGTGTACCAGAGAATATAGTAATATTTAGGTATATTACATAATAATATGCTTTCAGTATATATTAATACTAATTTAATTATTATATATTTACATGCCTTAAACATTTAAGGGGATTCGATACCGTGATTTTCTGTTTTTGTCTAACACACGCGTGACATAGTATTTTTGACGTTTTTTGCCAAACATACCAATTGATCTAATGAAGCGATAAGAATTCTGAAAACAGATTTGAATTTGTCGTCAAGTCTACTTGAAATTGACCTTCCCATATTTTTGATATTATCCCCCAAATTCCTAAAAATTTCATATTAAAAAAGAGTATTTTAAAATTTTCGGAGAAGTTAAAATCAAAAATGTGGGAAAGTCGATTTAATTTAGAATTGACGACAAATTCAAATCTGTTTTTAGAATTTTTATCGCTTCATTAGATCAATTGGTATGTTTGGCAAAGGACCAGTCTAAAATCCTATGTCGCGTGTGTGTTAAACAATAACAGAAAATCACGGTATCCCCTTAACGAACATTTAAATACGAGGAGGCGAGTAGGTCATTTGCATTTTCAGAATCATTTAAAAATAAAAAATGGATTAATAATAATATTTAATAATGGTTCTTGAATCTAGGATTAGGTTTTCGATTAAGAGGACGTCGCACCCGCATAATTTATGTTGTCTACGTGTACGACATAGCAAATTTTAGGCTCAGCAGATCACGTTTAGCCTAATTAATTTTAAAATTAGAGTGAATATAACTTATGTTATCTAAATTTAAGATTATTATCCAGGCATCTCATCGGTTATTTGTTATATTTCAATTTTAAAGTGAATTATGAGTATTTTAAAATTGTAAATTACTTATTTATCTTTTAATACTCATAACTCAATTTAAAATTAAAATGTAACAAAAAGCCGATAAGATGCCCTAATATTCTTACCTTAAAATTTTATAAGATGTCAATTCACTCTAATTTTAAAATTAACGGGGCTAAACGTGATCTGCTGAGCGTAAAATTTGCTATGCTGTACAATTGTAAGACGGAGACAACATATGCAGGTGTGATGTTCTCTTATGAGAACGTCGTACCTACATGACGTGTTATCTCCGGTAATCGGTCAAAAAGTCCGAGGGCAAAAAGAAAAAATCAATGAACACAAGGTACGTTTTAAAAAAGTTGGACAATTATAAGTCCGAACACATTTTTATTGTCAGATAAAATACAAAATATTATATTACATTTCTATTATATAATTAATAATATATAGGTAATATACTACCTATTACATAGATTTATATATCTTTTTTTTTTAAATCATATATGATTAATTGTTATATTAGGATCATTGTTTAAAAAAACAACTTATTTTTAATTATTGTTATTGCTTATTGTAGAATGATTGATGTTTGTATTGACTATTTTTCCTTATATATTTTACAACTTACTTTCATATTGACTATTATTTTAAACTTTTATATGGAACTTAATATTTTTAAACTGTAGGTAAAGTATAAGGAATAGTAATCAGATATAATATAATTTAAATATTGTTAAAGAAAATTAATTACAATTTATATTTTTAAAATGAATATTAATTATATATGAGAAATTTAAATAATACGTATGTACGTTATATTATATACCTAATTATAAATACAAATTTAAATATTTCCAAACTTTTTGTCTGACAATAAAAAAATGAGTTAAGATTTTTTATCCAACATTTTTTAAATGGACTTTTTGGTCCATGGATTTACAGACTCGGACTTTTCGTCCGGCATTCGTTGTCTCCGTCTTACAATTTTGTTTTTTACACACGTATGACATAGACAAGTTCGTTCACCAGTTTCAATAGTGTGCTGTTGGTTTTGATGTTGTTATGAATTGACCTCTTAAACCTATTGACTTTTTTGAAGCTGTACATTTTAAAATGATCGACGGTCCATTAAAAGTATTTAGAACACAACACGACAATTAATTTGAAGTATTCTGGGATGACGTAAAAACAATATAACAATTTATAACGTATTAACGTATTAAAATACTTGATAATCATCAGAAATACAATAAGTTAATTTTAGTTTAATAAACTGTTAATAAGGGGACGCTACACCCGTCCTACACGCGTACAACATGGCATAAAAACTGTTTTGCGTGGGAAAGAACTGAGAAAGCTACAGTCATAACTAAGAAACGACATTTTCACACAGAAATGCTTAAAATATACATGGTTATTTGGTAGCTTTACCTTATAAATTATATGATCAATTTATGTTTTATATTAACGCAATATTGATGCAATATGCATTTAATTTTATATATTTAATTTATATATAATATTTAATTTATTCTTACTTATTAATTATTATACATTTTTTATAATTTTACTAACAATAAATGTGACATATAATGTTTTTTCTACAGTTATTATAATAAAGCCGGTCCCACTTGACGTATGCACTGATGAAATATAACAAAATAATTATTTTTAATTATTATTTATTACTTACTTATTATGTTTATATTTCTAAATAATATTTTATACTTCGAATTATTACGTAATATATTTTTTAAATTAATTAATTTTTACAAAATAGAATATATTATATTATTATTTTAAGTCTGTGGTGTTAAGAAAAAATTAACTTTACTACTTATTGTTGAACCCTTCTGACACGTTGTTGGTCCGACCATATCCTTCTTTTATGGCATTGTAAACGTTCCACATGTGTGGTGAAAATATTGGTATCTATCGTAGAAAGCGAGTTGTACCGTACTCTGTAGTTATGGATTTGTATATCCCGTTGACTGAAGTTGAATCAAAATACACCAAAATATCGTCTAATCCTTCCAATGATTTAAAAAAATTGGATAGTAGTGACATTCCTACACATTTTTTAAATACTCAAAGATTACATAAATGTATACGTATAAAAAATTTCCTTTTTTTACAATATTTGCAGGAAGAAATGCTAAGGCAGGAATCATTTTTACAGCCTCTCTAAATTTTTTGTTTTGTTTATATCTAATGGCTAATCCAAGCTCTTGAAATTTTCGCCACATAGATTGGTTTAAATGGTAAAAACACAATTGCACGGATACCTCATTATTAAATACTTGTTTGATTGCCAGAATCACGGAAATACGGAATGTTCGAAATCGATTGAAATTATTGAAAGTGCTTCAAATTTATCTTTTAGAGCAGTCAGTAATTCAATATAAGTTTCTTTATTTTTACGCTAAAGTAAAGCGTACACCACAGGAATAATAATATTGTCTATACTTGCGTGTAGTGTATAAAATTGATAAAAATCGGAAGGGCAAGTAGAAAATGTTCCGTCCATATAAATAATTTTGGTACGTTTTAATATGTCAATGCACATTTGTGAAGAGAAAATTATAATACGGTTTTCATTATTTTTATTGTCATAAAATAAAAACGACTCTGAATTTTCTTTACCAGTCATAATACTCCAATGTGTTCCTTCCAGTAAAATATCATCGATTTTTGAAATTTTTGGATAGATATTGCTACGAATACCGCGCCGAAAACACCTTTTTATCGAATTTTCATTATCAATAATTTGTTTGTTTTTGTCTGATAAATTAACCACATTCCCTGCATAAATTCGAGATGGTAAATCGTAATTTTCTTTTGCTGTTTCCTTCATAGTACATTTGGGTCTCTGCGCTAATAAAATCTGGATCGCTTTTATGACTGAGCTCCAAATTTAAAAACTGTAGTTATTTCTTCATCTGTTGTAATTGTTCCATTGCACATGTCTTTGTGAACACACACCCACTGGATTCCTAATTTTACTTTTTTTTGTTCATAATGTAAAAAATTTTTATAAATTAATTTATTTTTATTTCTTTTTGTAATTAAACACTCCATATTTGTACTATACACTACGCATTTGTATACGCGCTACAATAGAAACAAAATATAACTGTGTACAGTGAGTGTGTAGAATTGTCGAAATAGTAAGTGTAAAACAATTTATCAAATAGGTTTATCTTTAATAACTTTTCATATAGATATATTTAATGTATTAAAATAAATTTAGAATTTCAGCTCATAAACCTGTTTGGCTGTATAGTGCACGAACAATCTTTATTACTTAACTATACCTAGCTTATCTTATATACTATATTAGCAGTGTTGTAAAAAATACTTTTTAAGAGAATTTGAGTAATTACTTAAATACTCTTAAAATAAAGTAGTTAAATAAATATATAATATTACATTGTTATAATGTTATAGTAAAACCATGATGGCATGGTATGTTTATTTAACAAGAATAATTATTATAAGTAGAAACAAATTAAGAACTAAAAGAATAAAAAAAAAGTATTTAATAAAATAGTATTCAATAAAGAAAAAAATATTTGAATACTTTTACTCAAATACTTTACAACACTGTATATTAAACGTTACAGAATTGTTCATTAAAAATAAATGTAGTAAATGTTAGTAAAATAATGAACTTTGAAGTAATTAATAACCTGAGAACCGAATGTCCTATTTACCTAATGAAAATATGCTGGGGACCAAACGTCCTATGACTAATAACTCTCTGGGACTAAATGTCCTATCTCAATAATTGCCAGGGACGAAACGTCCGTGGACTGGTTTTTTTTATGGGGCGAAACGTCCGTGATTGCACCACATAGGTTACATTTAAATATAGTAATAAAATATAGGTATAATTAATTAATTACGTATATAATCTGAGCAAAAATATGTAATTTGCGCCATATTTAAATATCAACTTTGACAATCTGCATCTCTGCGTCACTGTTTCAATCATTGAAATTTACCGAGTCACATCATTCATAATTTATGGCATATAAATGTAAATAAATAACATGATCAATTGTACAATTAAAAAAAATATATATACCCCTAACAGCAAACTTTCCTATACAGTTACAATAAAAGTTTACATTTTTTATTTTACTTTAAGTGCATTTAAATATTTTTATTAAAATGTGTCTATTACAATGAATTTGTAGTTTGATAAATAAAATACATATGAAGAAGTAAAAAAAACAAATTTATTAATAATTATTTTTAAGTTGCACAAATTACAATTTTTGTAGGTACTTATAAGAATTCGCACATTACATAATGCCGTTTTATTTAATTTTATGTAATGCAAATTACAACTTTCAAAAAATGTGGCAAATTACCAAAATTAATTTTTAAATTTGGCGCAAACTACATTTTTTTTTGGTTTTTGGCGCAAATTTAACATACGTCGTGACCACTAAAAATATAATAAATAGGTATAAGTTTATACATTGTACTGTTAGGTCCTGCCTAGTATTAGGTACTTGTACAGTTGTACTCCGATACTCGTATACGGACATACGGTACTTAAGTGGTAGGTAGTTCTTAATATTATATTAAGTTGAATTAAATATCTTTTTTAATTTCTATTGCATAATATACTAACATTAGATAATACATTATGCTCACGTAGCGGTAGTTACTAATTAATGAATCTGGTGATTGACCCCTATTTATTTAGGTATATTATTTGAATCATTATATGCAGCATAATAATATTCTTATTTTATTATTTCTCCATCGGAAATTTGTAATTTTTCTTCTCTAATAAATACTGTACTTTGTGTACAAAGCGAAAAACTGTGTGTGAAATTAGTTTAGATAACCGTGAGCAATCAATAAATACATAATACATTTTTAATACGATCGACATACACATTTTGAAATTTTTCACGTTCCACTTGTCTTAATAACGTTTTTATTTTTTACACTTATAAAGGAAATAAGGAATATAATGTTTTCGTTATATTTTTTTGCTAATCAAAAAAATTGTTGGTGTACCACGCAATTACAAAGATGGTATATTGACATTTAATGCACAATGCTCAAAGGATAGAACATTTGTAGTTGACTCTAAGGTTAAAAATTAGAAACAGAAATAAGTATGATAAAACTCTTGATATGTTTCCAAGCACAATGTAGAGACTAGAGAAGATATCTTCTCTATATCGTGTTCCAACGTATAATATTATATAATAATTTAATTTTATATATTTATAAACATAATTTAACTATTACGGATATCACATTGAAATGTGGTGAAGAGGAATCAATATAAGGGACACATTACACATTTAACGCTTATTTAATGTACATGTATGTCACATATTTTAATTTTTTTTTCTAACTATTATTAATTATATTTCAAAAAAATTTAATTTAAATGCATATAATTTTAAGTTACAAATAATGAGCTGGTTGCGGCGACGATAGCGCCGTTGATAATATAATAATTTTTAATAATATATTACCAATTTATAGTAATTTTTTATAATACACTACGACTACACCTATCTATGATAACTTCGAGTATTAATTATTTTGCCATTAAAATCACTTTTACATCCTCATAATACCTATTGTTTAAATATTGCTGTAGAGTAGGTAGCCTACTACTAACCTACTATAGAGTGACAATAACAGTAGAGCACTAAAGCGTATACTACAAGATAGCCAACAATTATAATTATAAATTCTGCTGTACAGTAGTTTTTGAGTGGGTTACTATTATGAATGTGTTAAATTTGAGTTCAATATATACCTATCATGGTATATAATAGGTAACAATAATAATATATTATGATATTATGATATATGTAATATAGGTAATATATGAAATATTGCTATATTTTATTAAAAACTATTTCAACCTCACTAATCGACTCAATCAATTATGCCTATTACATCAATAGGTAGATAAATAATAACTCTTCTTAGAAAATAAAAACATAACAAAGAATTTCGCTCATAATCGTTTTTATATGCAATATTTTATTAATAATGTACAATTTAAGAAAACATCACCGTCGTACCTAAAGTGGTTTCTTCAGACATCTCTTTGTCTAATACACACGCATTGCATTGCATTATAGACTATAGTCTCTTATAGAAGAGTTTATTTTCATATTTTTATTTTAAAACAAATTTGAGTTATGAATTTGAAAAAATGAATTATTTAAATATTTAACTCTTTTGAAAATATACTATTATCTTATGCAGGGGTCGGCAATTAGTTTCTAAATAGGTATCATTAAAAAAATTCTGCCTGGATGTTCTAAAAAAAATATTGAGGTCCAGAAAACCTTTTGTTTTTTGTTTAGCAAATTATTCTGAGTTTACATAGACGAAAGTATAATGAAGAAAATAGTCAGCATTTAAATAAAATATTTATTGCTGTCCCCTCCACTATCTGCTTGCGCACCAAGTAGCTGACCCTTGCTCTTCAAATTTGATTATTAGTAAATTTGATGCTTTAATTTTTAACTATAAGTAATAAACTGTAGTATGTTCTGGTAAATATATTTGCTATGGTTTACGTGTGTTGGACATAACCAACATATGCAAGTACCAGACTTCCTTTTTTTTAAAATAACGTTTATTGATAATATATTTTACAATCCATACCTTACTATTTAGATATATACTAACTGTACTATAAGGAAATTTGAGGGATGATAAACATTAGCTACTATTGCAATAGCAATGATATATAGAATTAGTTTTGATCAGTCCAATCCGTTCCGAATGCGTCAACAAAAAAATGTACTAAACTGTAGCTTAAAATTAAGTTTTTTTCACTGAGGGCTGATACTTTTATTCTCTGGTCTTTTTTCATTGAGATTTATATTCCCATCATCACCAATGAATTACAGTAACAAGAGTATCAAGTACATACAATTTCATATTATACACTGTCAGAGTATCAACATACATATATTTTATTTAAAAAGAATGTTAGCATTATGATAGAGTACTAGCATACAGATTATTAATATATTTATTTATAATTAATATATAATATAATAGTAAACACAATTGGAACATAATGTACAATAAAATCTAGAGTTTACACTATAGGTTTCTATAATTCATTATAGATCTATTGTAAATAAACTTAAATAGATTCTTTTAGTAAGGATTTCGGTGCCAGTTTTAAAATTTTCCACGATTCTATAAAATTTGGAAATTAAATTTTATATTTTCGTTACCACCTCAATTATAAAACTTTTCCTCTAATCTACTACCCGATACCTATTTAGGGGGGGGGGGGTCAATAGGGTGTATTATATCGAAAAAAAATGACTTTACGGAAATAACTCTCAAGCTTTGTAGAATTATCGGATTTTGATGACTATTTTTTATCTGAAAGAAGAAGACTTCTTACAGCTCGCTTGGATCTCCGATTTTGTTTTTTATTTAAAATAATTGTAAAAAAATTCTTTTTTTATCTATCTTTTAGACATATTATTAGAATAATTAGAATATTAAACAGAGATCGAAGTGGGCTGTAGAATATTTCCCTCTAGAAATTAAAAAAAAAATCATGAAATTTGGTTGATTATACAAGGCGGCATCGTTATTCCCACAGAGTATATTTTTGAGGACAAAATGGCATCGGCATCAGGTGCCTTGAGCTGAGTTTGAATGATGATACTTCACAAATAGTACTGCTACCAATTCTTTACACAGTTCTTCTAAAATCACCGCATTGTTAAATAGTATTACTTCAGAATTCCTGAAAAAGAAAATGATAAAGATTATCGTTGTCTATTTACTGTAGGCACATAACAATTTTACTTTTCTTTTAATAGTTTCATTGAAGTACTATTTAAAATGCGTTTTCTTGCTTGAATCAACTCTTCATTATAATTTGGGAATGCTAATATCTTCTTATGTAGTTCTTTAAGTACATGACATAGTATCATGTACAATGATGGTACATTACGTTTTAATGGTAATGTTGAATTTAACAAGTATTCATGTAGATATGGATGAGGTAAAGAACTTAAAAATATTAATATTATTTTTAACTGTAAGGTAGTTGATGAGTTCTAAAAAATATTTAAAATATTAATACGAAATTACTATACATTTAAAAACATGACTTATAATAATTATATAACAATAATTACTTGATTAGGGATGTTGCTGATTTTTTCAAAAATCATACTTAAAAATGGCCCTTCATCAAAATCATATAGTTTAACTGAATCTAATGCTTCAGTAGGCCAATCAAATTTTGTACATTTATCAAAAATATTCTCATAATTGTTTTTTACATCTGTAATATGATCTTTAAATGTATGTAATTGATCTGAGTGTAGGTTTTGAGGAATCAATGCTAGCAACCTAAACATTAAAAAAAAAAAAACAAGAAAGATTAATAATTATATCATGTTTATTTCAATATTAAATTATTAACATACCGGTTGATTATTCTATCAATACTTGAAGGTGCAAGAGTTCGACTAGTGTTAATATTATTTTCATTTGACAGTAATTTTTTTTCTCTTTCGTCTTCTTCATCGCTCCATGTTCCTGATGTACATCTTTCATAATAGTTTCTATTATTAACAAATCGTAATATTATAAAATCCAAAACTTCTTTATCTGAATCAAGTAATACATCCTTTAATAAAAAGTAAAATAATATTAATTACAATAGTGATACAAATTATGTTAATAATAATTGATAAATATAAAAAGTACTATAAAAAAATTGAGAATGTTGAAAACAAAAATATCATCTGTATTGGAAGACAATTTTATTAAAATGTCTATTGGCGTTTGTTTATTGTAATAAGAACAATCAAGCTCTGACCGTAACCAATAATTCATTGCTGCAAATAAAATCAATTCTCAAGTAACTATATCAATTAAACTATTAATAAATGCCAATAATGTTAAGCTAACAATACCTACTATAATTTAAAGGTGTATGGTCTGCTGCTTTATAGATTTTTTTTAACAAAAAAACATAAGAAGGCGATATTTGCTCTGGAGTATCAAATAATTTAATAAAAAATAATAATCTTATTGATTCACACAGTGAATAAGATATTTTTAACTGACCATCTCTTATTACCTAAAAATAAAATAATATCTAGTTACTTAACATTTTTAACAATATTTTTACAAGTAAGAAACATACCTCAGTAATAAAATTTAACCAACAAAAAAATTTAGTAACATCGTTTGAATAAGTGGCATTGTAATCGTCCCTATATAAAAATACTGTGACCGTTAAATATTTAAAATGCATTCGGATTAAATTTGTTCCACAATACACATGAATTATATTTCTAAACATAAAAAATTATTTTAAATTAATACACATTTCCGCTCACCTCCAATTTAATTCAATTGTTTCTAGTCCATTGTAATCCAATGTAGTTGGTAATGCACAAAATAGATTTCTGAAATGTTCGCTTAATGTTGAACATAGTCTAGTTTTATTAATTATGAAGTCTATCACATTTTCATCATTTAATTTAGTCAGCAGCAGTATACAATTACAACATTTATAGTATACATCTGTATTCTAAGAAAAATTATCTATATTAATAATAATTAATATTATTTAAAATACACCTTATAATTTCTTTAAAATATATAAACCTTGGTGTTGATGTATGTCAATACACAATCCAATAAATTTAATCTGTTAAATGTTCTTGATTCAGTTGATGGTGCCTTAGATTCTTCCAAATGATACATATTGGCTTCCTAATAAATAGTATTTTTAAATTTATTTCAAATAGAAAAAAATGATTATGTATAATATATATTACATATGAAAAAAACATAATTGAAACATTTTGTTGATCGTTTAACAGTGTACACAGCATGTATAAAAAGTGAATCTGATCTTGTTGCTGTTTATTATACAAAACACTGTCGCATAAACTAATTAGCCTCTAAAAAAAAAATATAAAATTAATAAATACAGTTCCTTAAAATAAATCTTAGAACACATCATATTACTTGAATAGTGACGAAAAAAGACGGATGAGCTAATACTGGATTTTTTAATTGACTGATAAGATTTGTCATGAATTTTAATACTAATATCCTAATACCAATTAATTTTTCTTTTTCTGCTATAACTGCTAACATATTAAATAGGTCATTTTTCAATACATATTCCATGCACAAGTTAGTGGCGGTTTCTTCATTTTTGTCTTCACATAGTAATATCTAAAATAATATAATATATATACGTATATTGTTTTGATATTATATAAAACTTCATTTTCTCAGGATTATCCTGGGATAAGCACTCCATTACTATTAACGTTAATCAACATAGACATAGTTATAACTTATAAGGTATCAGATGATAATATAGTCCTCAACAATATACCTCTGTCTACCTATTTATAATTGTTTAAATAAATGTATGAATTCAAATTTATTTACTGTTTTTCTTACACAGTAATCTTTAATTTAATTAAATTATATTAATCATAATAATGTAGTCAAACTAATCTTTTAACTGTCTACTAAGGTAATAATACCTATAATCAGTTTAAAATGTATAAAAGTTTCCAAATGCCTGTTGTGGCTTGGAGCGTTGGCTGTTCCCAGTAGTGCGATGCCACTGAGAATAAGTAACGCCCACAGCTACTATCTCCCGGATGGGTGACCACCAGTAAATTAACAGTAATTAAAACCTTGCCACACATACACGTGTTGCTTACCTACCGTAACAACACCTCAACATACACGTACCACCCTTACTAACCATAGATCATAACCTCCACAACAGATAATGGCCACAGTCAACAAGCTTAAGTTCAATAATAAAAAAAAAATACCTGTTGTACGATTTCCAGATGGCCAGGGACATTGGTTTCTTCTATGTGAGTTTGGGAAAATTGTCCATCTGTAGTCCACTCTAAGTAATTAACCATAAATTTTTCCCAATGATAAATGAAATTTTCAAATGCAGGCGTTGGTGGGGCAATCTAAAATAAATTTTCAATAAACTAAATATTCAAAGTAAATGTTATGAGTGAAGTGTTTTACATTAAACAATAATTGTATTTGCAAATAATAATTGACTTTAAAAATACAATTTTTCACAACTTACTGTATCCACAACTGAATCTAAAATTGTATTTAATACTGGCATCATGTTTATAAATTTTGTTATATTTATAATACAATATTTACAATATATTATTCTAATTATTATTAATTTATGATTATTGTACTACTCATACACATACTGAAGAATAGAGTATAGACGTCTACCATGGACAACACAGTATTCTTATCAATTTGAATACGTTTATATGATAAGACATTGGTATTTGGTATATTTTTTAATATAGGATCCAAGGTATTTGGTATAAATATTTTGTATTTTGTAGGTTATACACAGTTTACACATATTTACACATAGATAATAATATCATTATATACATTATTTTATAGCATTAAATATATAGTTAAAAAATTAGTAGATTTAAAAATTGTCTTCATCGTACACAGATTTTTATATAGTATTATAGTCAAGGTGGATTGATGTATATTCAGTATTATTATTGTTCTATGGTATTATATAGAAGTCTGTCATATTATCTATTCTGTGGTCTTACACCGTAAACTTTTTGATAGATACAATCTTATCAAATATCTTAGCTCACAGCACGATTAAAGATAGTACTATCGTGGCTCACAGTAAACAGAATTTGGTCAAATTTTTAAACTATATAAAACTAAATTAAAACAAAAAGTTAAAGTAATATAATATATATTATAATAATACCTCTTAATTTAATTGTATATTTTCTAGGTTACAATGCGGTTTTACAAGTATTGTGATTTAGTCAACGCTAATACTAACTATGCAAATCGGATGAAGATGTTAAGCAATCGTATTTTTGGTGAAGTTGTACGGCCAACTAATGAAAAATCTATGAGGGTACCTAATTTATTCTAATACTTATTTCTTAGTATCTAATTAATTTTTATATTTTTAAAATATTCAGGTAGTGAAAATGTTTAGTGAAGAACCATTATACAAAAAAGAAAATGTTATAAACTACTATCCACGTCATATAGAGACGGGATTATTAATGAAGAAACTCCGAGAATATGGTTTGTTTAGAGATGAACATCAAGACTTTATTGAAGAAATGAAAAGACTCAAAGCTCTTAGGGGAAAAGTGTATGTTAAAGGAGAAAAAAAAAGAAAATCAAAGAGTATTTTATAACATCGGTTATTCAAAGTTGCATTTTACTAAAAATTATCAATACGTTCTTAGAATTGTGTATTTATGTCCAAACAATTTTTCTTAGTAAAGTTTTTGTAGTTATGTGTTAATGAAAATATGATAATGATTAATTAATTTTGTTATATCTTTATATTTTATTTTTTGGTATAACCTACAATTCTACAAGTGACATTTTTCAAAATCTAAACTTATTATTCTTCACAAAATGAAGAGAACATGGCACTTGCATGTGTTGCCTCTGTCTTACAACTTACAAGTGCTTAACATACAGTGTTGGGAAAAGATAACCAAAAATCATCTGGATAAGATAACAGATAATTCATTCAAAATGTATCTATATAAGATAAAATTAATTTTTTTATCTAGATAAAGATTAAAACACACATACATTTATCTAGATAAAAAAATAGATAATTTTATAAAATTTAAAAGTAATATTATTATCTTGGAAATGTGGGCTTTTTGTTATATTTTAATTTTAAAGCGAGTTATGAGTATTTTAAGAGGACTCAACACTGATATTTGTTGTCTCCGTCTTACAAGTGTGTAACAGCAAATTTACACTCAGCAGAACATGTGTATCTTTGTTAGTTTAAAAATTAGAGTGAATTAACCTATTATGAATCTTGGTGGTAGGATTATTATCTGTGTTTGTATACTGGTTTTTTACGATAGTTCAATTTTTTGGTAAGTTATATGTTTATAATATACCGTAAATTAAAAATGCTCATAACTCACTTATAAACTGAATTATCATAAAAAATCAATGTACCAACACAGATAATTTTCTTAGCGTATTAGAACATTTTGCGCCCCTGGGCAACATATTTTTCTTCCTCCCAAAAAGTTATTTTTTTAAATGTAAGGTACCTATTATTTTGGGTCATAATTTATGACTCATAAATGTAGTAAGATTTTGAAAATTTTTTTTTGGAAGCCTTTGTTTTTCAATGAGTTAAGAATAATCAGTTATGAAAACAGAATTTGTAGGACTTAGTTTTGAAGTTATACACGAGTTTGCAAATCCCCATCTGTCGGGGGTTTTTTTATTAAATTTCTTTATTAACAATATAATATACAGTAAGTACAAGAGGTAATTTCTGATTTCACCAAAATTATAAGGATAACAAAACTCACATGTACAAAAAAAAAAAAAATCAAAAATATTATTTTTGGTATTTTAATAATAAGATTTTAAGGTTTTGGAGTTTTTTTAATCCTATAACTTCTACAGAAAATTTGACCACCTTTTTTTATAGTACCATCATTAAGCATGGAATACACAAATTTTGAAGAAAAAAATTCACGAAAATCGTTTTGCATCTAAACTGCATTAGTGCATTCCTTCCAATATTTCTTATTTTAATTTATTAGTTATCTCTTAAATCTCCAGGAAAACCAATGTTAAATAAACATACTGTAGTTTTTATAAAAAAAGTATAATTAAAATAAAAATGATTAGCTAACCTAACCTAATACCAAGTCATCTACAATAGTATAAAGTATAAATCCATAATATTATATTACCCGTAGGTATGGAATTTTGATGGCATAGGTATGTATGCCTAGATTTGGCGGAAATAAATAACTTGTAAAGATTTTACTCGTAAATCCTTTTGGTAAGTGAAGGCGTGAAGCTAGCCGAGAACCAATTTGGATGTACCAATAATAGAGTATAGTGTTATAATTATTAAATTATATAATATATCTAGTCGAACAGTCACGCATGGGTAATAATAGAGTTTATAAGTTTAAATGGCTTTAAAGCTGTTGGAACATGAACCCAAACATCCTATTTATTTTGTGGTTTATACCAATAGGCAATAGGCATTAAGTGGAAGGTTAATTTATGTACAATACTGTTTTGAATGTATGCATGAATTTATTTTTTTTATTTTCAAGGTTGTATAGGAAAAATATTTTAAAGTTTTAAAATTAAAATGATTCAAAAAAATATATTTTTTTTACATAACCTAGTAAAAATATTAATTAATACAGATCTCCTAACAAAATGTAAACCAGACCACTGGTAGACGGTAGTAATTGATACAAATGTTCTCTTTAAACAGATTCTACTAATAAATTAATATATTTATGTACCCATGCAATTTTAAGGAGCATTTGAAATATTTTTAAATGTTAAGTGGGTTTTACCTCTCACACTAATGTACAGTGGCGTCATTTGGGCGATGGCAAGGTGGGCGTTGCATTTGCCCCTGTCTGATTTTAAAAGCAGCCCAATGGACCGGTGCCTGGTTGTTTCCGTTTAATCATTATTATATTCTTATTCTGTGTACTAAGAAATAATTGTTACTGTTACAATGATAAATAGTTTATTGTTAATTAATAATTAATAGGTAGTTAGAATATATTTATATTTAGACGCACGAGGGCTCGAGGACATAAAGGTGGTGTGTGTGCGTTTTATGAAGGAAAAGAAATATTATATTCAATATTGTTGAATTAATGTACCAACTATTGTTGTATCCATCACCGCACAAACTGCACACAAAAATAGGATGTTAACGCACAGATTTATAGACATATATACAGCCTAATTCCGCACACAAAAATAGTACCGCATAATTTTATTAAAACCAATACAAATTGAAATACAAATATATTGGCGATTAAAAGCTTGTCACTTTGTCAGAGAATAATGATGAGACAACAATGAGACAAGAACGATTCTCAAATATATTAATATGATATATAATATCGAAAGAGATGTAACTATAATAGGTTTGACACAAAAACAATTATTGATACATTTTCAGCAACTAATAGAAAATTATTATTGATTTGATATAATCTTATATGGTTGTATTACTATGTACATTTTATATTTGAGTAAAAGATGAATTAAAAATGTCTCGTGGTACATAATTATTTATAATTTTAATTAAAATTGTTTAAACTTAAATTGACTACTTATAGTTGTATATGAATTTATTTGTGTATTGTTACTAGCCACCGGTATATTAGTTAGCGGGTCTGTGCTGCTTATAAAATTCTAGCCCTTCCAAAAAAATTACACTAGTTGCGCAGTGATTTATCATTAACTTAAAATTTCAAATTTAACACCTCACATACTTATTACTTAAATACCTACATTGCAGTGGCCAGTGATTACTCAATGATTTCGACTTTCAAGGTATGCACTCGTAGATAATCTGATAATATAAACATGGAATATAGATAGGACATCCATATACCATACCTTTTTTTTTTTTTTTTTTATTGGGTAAAAAGACAATCTACAATCTATACAACAAATATGTACATTAATTAGATGAGATAGAAGAATACAAAACAAATAACAATGAATAATATGATTTTGGGGAATTACCCAGCATATGGTATACCATACCTAAGTACTTTTTATTACCTAACCTTATTTTAGTTTTTAGTGGTTGCGGTAGTGTGGCGTACTTTTAAATAATTAAAAATATTTTTTATTAAGTTGGATTTATTTACTTAATAATTCAAAAATTATGTTCCTATGTGTTTTAGTGATTTTCTTAAACAATGGAGTGAAAATAACCGAGAAAAAACTTCAAGAAATATAACAGTGTTAGCTTGAAAAAATTGTAAAAGTGAATGGATATGGAAATATTGTATTTTAGTTATTTTGTTGCAGGTCATTCAAAAAATATTGATAGAATTAAAAATTTTAAAAATATAACAATATAAAGCAGCCTATATAAGTGTCCAATCGTCTTTAGAATTTGCTTTATTGAGTTGATGTATCAATAGCACGATTATCTACCGTGATCAATAGCTAATCTTTATTTATTTTTGAAACATAACTATTAACACAAAATATCCCCCCCCATTCTCAAGGAATCTATTGATATAACTTTTATTGAAACGGTCCATTCGTTTTTAAGTAGGTACATTAACTTCGGATGAACCTACAATCATTTTAAATTTTTGTTTGGTTTATGGGAGTCATTTAAAATCATTTCCAGTAGGCAGTAGGTATTTGGGTACTCGTCCAATATGCTATCTACCGTAAATATTTTATCTACCGTAATTTTATGATGGTTTAGTATGCTATCTACCGTAAATATTTTATCTTCTATTGTAATTTACGATGTAAATTGTCTTACCTTTATAATGCAGAATTTCTTCTTTGTCATTTTTTTTTATACTGTGTAGTTATGTATACGTATTTTTGATCGCTCCAAGGAATACTTCAAACAGGTCTTCAGTTGGTTGGTGGCACGAGCGCCACCACTCTTCTTGAAGTTGGGATTGTAATATGTCAGTCGCTCCCCGGGTTTTAATGTTATATTTATTTTTGACGTGTCTCCAAAGAGTTTCTATAGTTTGGGTCTCAGCACCAGTTATTGGATCAATGAAATTTTCTGAATGATTGACCGTTTTATGGATAAACCCATGTTCATTTAAAGTAGAATACGCCCGCCATTTATCGGAATATATAGTAGTACCTTGTTCAACTTCGTTTAATATAATTGGCAGTAATGTATTTTGATCACGCTTTTCAACTTTAAAAAAACGTCTCTCTAAAATGCCATCATGTTTACAACACAAACCAAAACCTACCTAACTTACTAAGTTATAAATATAATATAATTTGGGGTTTCAATAAAAGCTTAATCTTAAATCTTAATTGCAAAATGATAAAGTATACATAATAATATAATATACAGCATACGGTCATACGGTAGATAGCATACTAAACTATCATAAAATTACGGTAGATAAAATATTTACGGTAGATAGCATACTAAACCATCAAACGTGCGGTAGATAGCATATTGGACGAGTACCGGTATTTGTGTACAGACAAATATTTGTTTTTTTTTTTAGATATATTTTTATAAAAATTATATGCCACATTTGACTTTTCTACTATTATAATAGTAAACAGATTACATACAAAAATACCATGAAAAAAGCACTTTCAGTTTTTCTCAAAGTTTTCAATTTTCCGGGCAACTTTTAGAATATAACAATTAAAAACAGCTATTACAAACACTAAAAAAATAAAACCAAATCGAGCCGTTCTTAAATCATGCGATTATCAATGATCACCTTTTAATTTTAATTTATATATTATACATAGATAGATTATAGATGGATAACAAAATAAGCGATAGCACGTGCGTTACCTGTAAGAGGTAAAATATTTTTTGCCAAACAACATAATATTTTACCTTTTCCAAATAGTATGAGTAAACGCGGAGTAATAATTAGTGTTTATATTAAAAAAAATAATGGAAACCCGCCAAAAAAATTAAATTTTAATATACTGAACTAAATTCAATACAATATATAATAGTAGGTACACTATCTACGGCTGTCATAACTCATAAAGTTAACTGAAGCCGGAAATCAATGATAAATAAGAGTGTTAATCGGTTAGGACATATGTCACGCTTTAATAGGTACAATTTCAAATATTCTATATAGATGATATTTTTAATTATTTTGATGACGCATTTTAATTTATAAATGTATTGATTTTACAATGATGTGTGTTTTATTGATTTTTTAAATTTTTTTTTGTGTCTGTGTACACGATAAGTAGTCGAAATAATGTTTCGATTTTCAACTCCAGTATCTTGTTCGATGGGAAAGTGAATTTAGTCGGTACTTTTGGGAGGTCAAAATTTAAAATTCCCAATAGTTTTCAAAAGCGCCCGGAAAAACAAAATAAAAATTAAGGAAAAATGGGAATTTTCAAGCAAAATCGATTTTGGCTTTTGGTGTAACTCTAAAACAAATTGAAGCGGCATCTTATAGGAACATTGGTATAAAA
The DNA here is from genome assembly GCA_008086715.1 of Sitobion miscanthi. Classification (NCBI taxonomy): domain Eukaryota; kingdom Metazoa; phylum Arthropoda; class Insecta; order Hemiptera; family Aphididae; genus Sitobion; species Sitobion miscanthi. The sequence continues at coordinate 7,245,343 of CM017800.1, read as the reverse complement.
AAAAAAAAAAAAAAATGTTTTTTTTTATTTAATAATTTGTACCTACACTTGAATGCCTTATTTTAATTTATTGAGTTTTTATTTGAATAATTAAATTTAACACAACCTTAATAATTGAACGGCTATTTACTCAACAGTGAGTTTACACAACGAAGGCAAACCGTAAACTGAAATTAACGTGACCCGGTGCGGCGACGCCGACCGATATTCCCTTTATCTCACTCAATATTGCGTTTACAACTTATTACTATTATATTATTGAATTGAATATGGTATCGAACACAAATGATCGTAAATACATGACATTTTCACTGAATGTTTGTATTTGCCTTTTCTATACTTGAAAAAAATTTTAAAATATTTTGACTTGTTTTGAGCTGTTTACGGATATACTCAGTTTCCAACTTTTTTAGGTTTTTTTTCTATGAATATCAATAAAATTTTATTTGTTGAGTGAAAAAGCGTGAATATTTAATGCAAGGCTCCTGATATATCGTTACAATAGCAGTTGAAAAATATTAAAAATACACAGGCACAATTTTTTTTTATAAGCATTTAAAGTTCGAATTTTGACAAAGTATATCAAATTTAAAATGTAATAATTATTTTGTAGTTAAAAATTTATAAAAAGTTTCAACTTTTATATCTAAGGGTTGAAAATTTAAAACAAACTAACCTAACCTAACCTATTTATAGTTATATATAAATTACTTTATTCACAATAATATCATCAAATATAAATACTTGGCAATATCATAGGCTAACTGACCGTTTTCGCTCAGAATCGTTTTTCTTATACAATGATATTATATCATTGAATTCAAATTTAACAACACCCATTACAGTAACACATTTGTCACCTATTGTACAGCAGAGCGACATCCACTTACCCACCTTTCTTTTTTTTAATTTTAAAATACATTTCCAAAATTATATACCTAACAAATAAAAAATTTGTTATAGAAAAAACAAGAAGTTCTCAAATTAAAAAAACCTTAAATTCAACGACGCTTTTTTTAAAAATTATCAACTCGTTATGAATTATGATATTTGGTGATAAGAAAAATAGCTTGTTGCCAAAAATTGCTTGGTTACAATTAAAGAGGATTTTGATATTATTTATATTAAACATATTAGGTACAGATGCAAATTAAGTGGAGGCTAGATAAATATTTTGAGGGACTAAACAAATATTTGGGGAGGCTAAGCTTCCCCCCCTCCCCCCCGAGCCACCACCTAATTGTGCCTATATGCTGTACATCATAAATGATTCTGAACGAAGGCTATACTAAAAGCTATACTAAGTTTGTTTTATAATAATTTATATTGCTATTAGATAGGAACTGTAATTTATTTTACTAATACTTGTTAATATCTAACGATAGGCAAGTTAAATTCATTTTCGAAAAAATTTGTTTTTTGAAAACATTGCATATTTGCATTTATTTTATTATTAGGTAATATTTTATTATTTAATTAGTATATACTCTTATCATATATTATTGTTATTAAGTTTTGACTTTTGAGTCAATACCGACTTACCGTAGTACGATGATGGAATAGGTCCGTGCCACTTCGTGGGATTATAATAGGCAATAGCATAAAATTAATCTAAATGTTTTGAAAATGTCATTCTGATATTGAGTATATAAAATCCACACGAAAAATGTTTTTGTATTAGGTACAACAAAATAATTAAAGTTATTCTTCGTTTTAAATATCTAATACCATCCAAATTTGAACTTAAAATGTCCATAAAATAAACAAAATTCACTTTCCCACCAGAAAAATATTGATGCTGAAAATCGTAGAGATGTTTTTCTACTATAAACCGTGTCTGTATATAGACACAAAAAATACACACATTGTAAAATCAATACATTCATCGCGCTCTCAGAATCTAAAATGATTCTGTACGTATTCTATCCAATAATACGGTATTAATAGTGATATTAGAACTATACCTGCTTAATAAAAAAATCCTATTAACGATAGCTTCATAGGCTGTTTTATAAATAATTGCTTTATAAAAGAAGAAAAAAGAGGGAGCTAAATTAACTTGTACTGCGCCAATGTGTTTGTAAGCATTTTCATTAGAGCATCGGCCATACGTCTTTTCGGTCATTTTTTAAACTGTTTAAAAATGGATTTCGATAAAATGTTAATAGACTTTGGTGAATATGGCTTGTACCAAAAACGGTTAATCTGGTTGGTCGTTTTACCATGTGTTTTGCCATGTGGATTTCATGCTTATAATCAACTATTCATGGCTTCCATTCCCGAACATTGGTGTAAAGATGAAGAGTAAGTATATAAAATATAATATACATTGTATTCAATAGATTAATTTATGATAAGTATTTTATTTTATAAATAAATTGTATGCTGTACTTTCAGACATATTAACCATACGTCTAAAATTAATCAGTGTTTGGATTCAATGAATAACACGTGCAAATTCTGGGATTATGACCACAGTCGATATTTATCTACAATTGTGACTGAAGTAAATTTAAATAATCAACTTTTAACTGAAAAACAAATTGTTAGTTTTTAATAAATTGCTGAATGTTGTTAAACAGTAAATTATTAATATATTATCCATAATTATAGGCTTTGGGTATATTGCGATATATTAGAGCCATATACTTAGAGATTTTGAGGCCCGGGGATATTTTTTTGGTTTGGCCCTTAACTTAAATTATAATTAATTTAGTTTATTTTTGAAAAGTCGCTTTGATATATCCAATTTATTTTTTAAGATAACAAATAAATTATACCATATAAGTCTATAATAGTAATTATTTAATGTTGATTGATATAAATAGAACGTTTATTACTGTATTGCAGTAATATATAGACCCCTAATTATGTCGGGGCCTGGAGCAGCTGCCCACCTAGTCTCCACCCCTCAAGTAGGGCTCTGGCCGATTTTACTTATTTTCGGATTTAGAATAGCACCTACGACCTACCTAATGTTGTGATATCTTATATTAGTACCTACATCACTACGTTGCGAAAGCGTACCTATATATAGACAATAGTTGTTTTAAATAATGTACTATTAATTTTATTCAAATAATTTCTAAGAAATGAGAACTTGAAATTTATGAGTTTTATTTTTCCTGATTACGAAATATATTTTACCTTAGTTAAAACATAGGTAGGTACATTGACATTGTACATATTTTTATATCCCACTTTATTAATCATTGATGCGCATTAAATTATTTTTGAATAGTACATCCTAATTAAAAGACCCCTCTGGCCTCTGCTTAAACATAAACAAAACGTTTTCAAACCTTTTGAGATTTGATCATTACCTACTCTTTTAAAGCAATGATTGAAAGATAGATACTACAATGGTACAACAGAACAACAGTAATAATCATTATAGTATGTATAATGTTTACTACATAAAGTTAATTAAAAAGCAAACAGATTAAAAAAGTTTAGGAACAATACATTATAATATATACTTCCTCCCACATGTAGTAGGTACACATTTCAGTTACATTAGGACATTATAATAATATAATATATTTTATAAATGTATGTCTGTACAGTATAGTATATTAGTATAGGTATCTAATATTATAATATGAGTATATAACGTATATAGCCCGGTAAAGGTATATAAATATTTCATTCTGATTCGTTATAATCACGTTGTGTTTAAATTGAATCTCCATAATAAAATAGTATAAACTCTTATCATTGTTTTTAAACCGTATTTTTTGCAAAATACAAACAGCAATTAATATGATATATCAATAACGTATCATACATTCATACCAGGTATTGGAGAAAACAGTGGCGGCGATCTAATAGTCTATGTGCTGAAGCAACACATACACAATTAAGTGTGCGAGTGGGTGGGTGATTATCTATTACTTATTAGATATACTATGACTAATTAGTGCAACATAATATTCGAAGCGAAAAAATACAAATTTTTAATAAATTCTATTTTGCTTTTTTGGTGTAACTAAAAAACAATTAACCATCGATCATTTAAATTTACCCCAGATGTTAATTTTAATATTTTCTATACTTGATAACATTTTGAAAACGTTTTGATACTTTTAAAGATTTATAGCCATGAAATATTATCATTTTTTAAATTTTTTTCAATAATTGTCAATAAATAATTTTTCGCTCGATCAAAAGACTTGAAATCGTGATGAAAAAATTTCCAAATAAACTATTAAAAAAGTGTAAAAAATTGAGCTTAAATCCACACTAAATTTAACACATAGAGATGTGTAGAGATGAAATTAAGTGGGTGCTAAAATATTATGTGAGACTGTTTTTCAAAATTGCCTAATGCGTATAGGTATAATGTATAAACACTCCTTTTATAGCCACACAGGATCGGAAAATAAAAATGTAATATTATAAATAATTATTTAACATTGGCCAGAATACCTAGGTACCAGGGATGGATCTGAAGCTTGTTTAACGAGGTGGCGAGTAGGAATATTTTTGAGTGAATAAAGTATGTATAAAGTACCTACAATAAACATTTTATTTCTATGTTAATTAATAAACCAAATTACATGAGTTCATATGAGAACATTGAGAACCCAAGTTCAGTTTAAATACTCTGAACAATCATTGATTGACAATTATTGTAATTAACATGATTAATTAAATAATCTTCCTTACCTACTGTTTATAAATCTGACCTTTCTGAGTAGGTAGGTACACAAATATCGAGTTTTAAATTCAAAAGTAGGTATAAAACTTTAAGTTTGACATAAATGCAGTTCGCTATAAGCCCATAAGTATGTGTGCATCTTCAGTATTCATATAAAACACTAAAAAGAATAGTAGGGTTGGTACCATGGAAAATATTAGAACTTTTTTAGGTGTGGGTATAGTGAGAGTGTAGGTATTTAAATATTGAATACTAATGTTTAGGAGTGCTAATTTAATTTTTAACTAATTAATTAATTATTTATTATTATAATCATAATAAATTGAGTAAATTATCATGGATAGTACATTAGTACTATAAAATCAAAAGAAAAATAGACTATAATAGAACTATAACTGACTTATTATATAGATAAGTTTCAAACTAGTATTTATCAGTCAAATCCCATAATACTAACAGCCTCTGATTTCGAAGTTTCATATACTATAACATTTTAAAATCGGTGTTGAGAGTATTATAGGTACCTTTTGTTAATATAACTAATATAAGTATTAAATATTACAATTTTAAAGCGTATTGCATGTATTAAACATAATATAACCTGTACAAATATTATATAAGATATAGTATAAGAAAATTAAATAAAATTTACCCCTACCTCTACGCAATCATTAGTAATCAAATTCCAATACAGGTGTGCACTCCGGAAAATCAGAAAAAATAAACACTGTCACCATAATATATGTACTTAAGTGTTATTGACAATCAAGGTTTTACCTAATGCAATTACATTACAAATATAACTCACTTACTCGAAATGAAGAAAATCTCTAAATTACTTTTATGTTGTTGAGAGCTTTTGTAAATATTTGTAATTTGAATGAACCTAGATGTGTATTAATAATAATATGCTATGTTAACACGCGCAAAAATCAAAATATTATTTTAATCTAGTTTGATGGTATACTATACTAATAATTTTCAGTGGGATTTAGTATGTTCAAAACAGTTTTATCCAACTTTTGCCTTAACAATATTTGGTCTCAGTGGTTTATTTGGTATGTTGCTATTTGGATTTATTCAAGATGGGTTAGTATAAATGTCTTTCTTTATGTAGGTATTCTGTGATACGAAGTATTTTTTCCTCTTTCCACATTTAAATTACCTATATATTTGTATTTAAACTGTAGACTTGGGAGACGACCAGCGTTTTTCATTTATCTATTTATCGAGTGTATATTTGGTATAGCTACTGCATTTGCCAATGATTTTTGGACGTGGTTAATCTTCAGAATCGGAGTAGGATTCACTGTACCAGCAATTTTAGCAACTCCTAATGTGCTCCGTAAGACCAAATACAAATTTTCAAAAATCTAAATGTTTTACATATCATTATTTTAATATAGCTATAGAATTTGTTGGCCCAGCTCATCGGACTACATGTATTCTACTTACCAACATTGCTCATTCCATCGGTATGGTTATTTTATCATTAGTCTTGTATGCTTTTCGCGATTGGCGTCAACTTGCTTTAGCTACATCTTTACCATTTACTGTTTATTTCCTTTACTGGTGGTAAGTAAAAATACCTAAATATTATTATATTTTTATTTTAAATTATAAATATTCATTAAATTCACAACTATGTATACAATATAATATAATATATGTCATACAACATTTTACGACTTTACGTTTAAACATTAAACATAATGTATATAATTAACTAATTGTTTTATAAATTATAGGAGTTTCCCTGAATCCCCAAGATGGCTTTTGGCATGCGGAAAGTTTGAAAAAGCCAAATCAATTTTATTAAAAATGGCAAAAGTAAACGGAAAAGATATTTCTTTGCATTATATGGACCAATTAAAGGTATATTCAATACCTATATTCGATATTTTTTAAAATAAACATTATATGTATGTTTTTATAATTTTATGACGATAAGATTAAGTATGAAGAGGAATTTAATAATCAAAAAAGTAAAACAATCAAGAAATATAACGTATTTCATCTATTCAGGACACCGAATTTACGTTTGAAAACAATAGCAATTACTTTTATATGGTATATTTTTTTATCATTAGGTCCCTATAATTAGTTTAAATATAATTATCTCTATGTACATTTTTTCACTAAGGTTTGTTAACACTACTGTTTATGTTGGACTTTCTTATTATGCGCCAGCTCTAAGTTCTGATGAACATTTAAATTTTTTTTTGGCCGGAGCTGTTGAATTACCCACATACATAATATTATGGCCTGCGATGGAAAAATTTGGCAGAAAAAGTTTACTGCATATCAGTATGTTAATTGGAGGGTGTGCTTGTTTAGCTGCTACGTTTCCCGTTCTAGGTTTGCAAATAAACCTACTATACCTATTTTTGCGTATGATTTTAGAACTATTTATATTTTATTCAAGTGTTATATTTTTTTAGGTGATCAGTGGACCTTAATAATGTTTTGTATCGGAAAAATGGGAATTTCGTCGTCTTACGTTATTCTTTCTTTATTTGCTCCAGAATTATATCCAACTGTAGTTAGAGGTTTGGGAATAAGCGTTAGTTCAGTAGCCGGTATGATCGGGCCTGTTGGACTTCCTGTCATTAATTATGTGGTAATAATTTATTTAAAAAATATTATATGTTAAATCAATTGTTAATGTTGTAAATATCATGTTAATTAGGGAATGGGTTCTCAATTATCACTCATTGTAATGGGCGTCTTGCAAATAATTGGTGGTTTTGTTACACTTATTTTACCAGAAACGAAAAATTGTCATTTGCCGCAAACATTGGATGACGGAGAAGAGTACAAGTGATAAGTAATAAATAATCACATTTCAATTTATTTATGAAAATAATAATATGTACATTTTCAATTCTTTACGTGGTGTGCCTAATTTTCAATTTTATCAAGTTGTATATTCTTTTATATTATATAAAACAGAGCCTTTTTTACTTTATAATAAATTATAAATATAATATACTTATACAGTAGTCATTAATGGTACTCATCATAATAGTAATGTACAAGTGTACAACTCTAGTAGATGTTACACTAAATAAAAGAATCTTATATAAAAGTAAAGTATACGAACAATTTGTTTTGAAAAAACGAGGCAACATTTTCCAGATTATTTGAATAATTTAGGTTGTGTATGGTCGACACTTCAGTACTTCACAGTACCTACTTTATACTCACTGCAGTGCATACTCTATCTACCTATTGTCTATTACTTATATTATTAAACTATAGGTAAACCTATATAGATTATAGGTACGTATACGTAGCATGCACCTAAGTAAAGTTTATACTTTGCCTCTTTGCCAGTAAAAACCTATTCATACAATCGTCTTTGACTATTTGACACATACATATTGAAGTTACTTTCTATGAATATTAGCCGCTTTATCCGACTCCACACGAGTGTGAAAAAACTGTTTTCCAGAAACAGAATAGTAATCGGAATAAATATCCCCAAGGAAAAAATGCCTGTAATAGTTTAAATTGTATTGTTTATCTCAAATTTAGCCCCTATTCCCTAACGCCTCCGATTCAATGTCTTGTTTATACAAATCCTAGAACACAATCCATAGAAAAAAGATCTAATCCCTTCAATTAGAAATTATCCTCTCTCGTTTTTCATATTGAATAATAATGGGATACCCCCTCAGGGACGCCCCTGACTTAACCACTTATATTACTTCACTTAAATAGTTAAATATTTATTATAATTGTCAGTGCTTAAACAGTTATCTTCCCTTTTTTAATTAAAAGAAAATATCGTTATATAGTATATATTGCGCTCAAATCTCAAACACTAATAAATTGTAAATGACAACAATCACCGGTGTCTATGACCGACTGACCGAATAAAGACCATTTTGGCAACATTCACTACGATTCATGGTGTACGTCTACAAACCATGATAACTGTCAACATTTACCTACTGCGATTAATGATTATGTATAAATATATATTTGTAAAGTAGGTACTATCAATGGATGTTGAAACTAATCATAATATGATTATGTGAACTACATATAATTTCCACTTAATAAACTGTACCTACGTATTTGGTCTTTACCTATACCGATTGTATACTTAATATATAGATTAGAAACACAAAATGTAATAATAAAAAAAAGGTGGGAAAGTGGGTGTAGCTCTGCTGTACAGTATATTACAAGTGGATCACTGTTATGGATTGTATTAAATTAGAATTCAATGAATAATATCATTGTATAAGAAAAACGATTCTGAGCGAAGACTATGATATATTGATATTACTAAGTATATTTGATGATATTATTGTGAATAAAGTAATACATTTATATATAATCTATTTACGTGGAACCTTGTTTTAAATTTTTAATTCTTAGCTATACAATTTGAACATTTTATAAACCATGCCTTTCTACCTAACAATTACAATTTTATTGATATTTATAGAAAAAAAAAAAAACTAAAAAATTGGAAACTGAAAATGCCCCTAAACAGCTTAAAAAGTATCAAATTATATTCAAAATTATATGGTGTATAGAAAATTCTAATATAAACATTCAGTCAATATTTTATGTATCTACGGTAATTTATTTTAGAGTTACACCAAAAACCAAAATCGATTTAGCCAAAAATTGATTTTGCTTATAAATTCTCGTTTTTCTTTTGTTTTTCACAGCGCTTTTGAAAACTACTGGAAAACTTTTACTTTTGTCCCCCCCAAAATACCGACTAGATTCACTTTCCTATCAGAAAATATACCGTTGAAAAAAATCCACGCATTTTTACTGTCCTAAAAGGTGATGACAGACAACAAAAAATAAAATTAAAAACACACCTCATTGTAGAAACCGATGTATTCATCACTCCTCTCAGAATCTAAAATAATAACCTATATCTTCGAAATTTGAACTTTAAATGTCTACAAAATAAAATTGTGTATTTGTATTTTTGTGATATTTAGGTTTCCTAACAAATAATGTATGAGAAACGTATTATCTTACATTTTCTAGCCTTGGTAATAAAAGTAAAACTCTACATTTTTAATTAGAAATTAATTTACAAATTTCCGAGATGTTGATCAATTTAAATTTGAACGCTTTTAAGAAAAAAAATGTGTCTGATCTTCGATATTCGCCGTTAGAGCAATTTACGAGAAAACTTATTATCTATGAATTATAAGTAGTTGTTGGTAGCACTGGGAAGAAGTATACTCTCCATGCGAAAAACAGGAGTCGAGTCAGTCATGCGAGTGCGTTCGGACGAGTAGTCAGTAGTCTCGGTACCTACCATACTTTTTTTTTGTAATATGTAATAATTAGTGATGTAAAATATAAGCAAGTGTATTAAACGAATTCTGAGTCTTATGCGTTTAATTGTTTATAACAAACTGTATTACATTTTCATGGATTTCTATTCAATAATTCTATTGAATTCTTAATTCTAGTTGTTATTTTTATTTATGATCCCAAATTCCCAAAAGAACCTTCTAACTATATTCAAATTCAATTATTATTACCATATAACTATATAAGTACAGTAGAACTTCCATATAACGGTCATCGAAGGACTGTAAATAATGACCGCTATTTAGAGGTGTCCGTCCTATAGAGGTATAGGATAACATTAGGACTCGACGGGACGAAAAAAATTGACCGTTAACGGAAGTTTTAATGTACTACCTTCAAAGTTAAAAATCTAAGCATTTTTTAATGCACTTAATGAACATAACTTTAATAGCAGCATTTTGAATTATTTTTGCGAATGAATTTTGTGGCCGTTCGACATTATAATATTAATAGTATAGTAGGGTATATTTATTTGGTGCCGAGTAATAATTAATAATTTAATATACGTAGTTGTACAGGCCAGATACTCAAAATAATAATAATAATTCAAATACGTACAGTGTACACATTACAAAGTACCTAATATTAGTAAATTAGTTTATTACATACAGTATAGTATTAAAAGGGAGTAAGAGACCAGCAAGCCCGGCTCAAGGGCCGGTAGACGACAAAGGCCCATGGCTAGGGCGGCACTTAAGCTGCACATTAGTAAGAGGGCGGCATTTTCAAAATACTGATAATATTCTATTGCTAAGGGCGGCAAAATTTGATTTTGCCTAGTTCACTATTTTCCTTTGAGCTGGTCCTGGGGACCAGACACTCGTCGATAGGTACTCGATGTCTGACTGTGAAGAACCACATCCTTTGCACCATCGTACTTGCCAATGACATCGCCGGGGAAGACGTTAACTGGCAGCTACGGCGCTACTCAATATTGTGATGGCAAGAAAACAAAAGCTGAATGCCTGAATAACTACTTTGTTGACCTGTGGCTGAATGTGTTTCACTGTAGACGGTAGAAAAAAAAGAGAAAGACTTAAAGTCGGAATAGACTGGTGTGAGTCGGTCGTCGTCCGTTTGAATCGGGGCACCTTAGTTGCGTCCCGTAAAAAAGGTATGCACGAATTGCGTCCTGCTATAATATATTGGTTAGGTAGTAGAGTTTTATTTCGTTTTCATGGGTTCACCTAGATGTGTTGATTATCAGGTAGCCTGGGCTCTGATGTTATGTTTCGATAATAATATAAAATTTAACTATGATAATGGACGGATTTTGTTAGCGATCCCTGATTGAAAAGCAATAATAAGTTCGTTTATCGTTATCGTGAACAATGAAACACGACCTCTAATCATCTACCTACACTATGTAGGTAAAGCTTTGTATTATATTTATGTGTGTATAGCATTTAGTCACGCTAACGCAATGTTCTGGATTTACCAAGCTGATATAAAATACTTGATTGGGTACAGTATCTACTGTTGACAATTTGTCGAGTTTAGTATATCTTTTACTGCGGTTCAGTCTTCGTTCGTTACTTTTTCGTATACCTACGTGAGCTTTAATAGGTAACTGTTTAGTTTTAAAATGGAAGTGCAAAATATTATAAGTGAAAAACAATAACATTTGAAAATAATTGACAAGTATAAGTTCTGTTTTCATAGATGTTTGGCTAATAATGTTTAACGTTAGAAATTTTTTGATTGATATTTTGATTATTAATATTATTATTATTTATTTATTATAGTATGGAACTATATTGATTTTGACTAGATTTAAGTGATTTAACGTATTTGATAAACAATTTTTTGATTATTAACATTATTATTATTATTTATTTATTCTTGTCAGTTGTTTAAAAACCCTTGATTAAATTTCACGAATCACGTCCTGGATTTTTCGGGACGCAATTCGTATATACCTTTTTTACGGGACGCAACTCGTGTGCTCCCGTTTAAATAATAAATATTATTATAAATATTAAATAATAATATTTATTAATAAAAGGACGTGATACCCGCACGTGTTGTCTCCGTCTTACAAGTGCATAACATAGCAAATTTTACGCTCAGCAAAACACGTGTAGTTTCGTTAGTTTAAAAATTAGAGTGAATTTACCTCTTGTAAAATCTAAAAGTAAGATTATCATGAGCTTTTTGTTATATTAAAATTTTTAAGTGAGTTATGAGTATTTTAAAATGTGCAGACAGTTTACAATATTAAATGATATTATATTATTATGTATTATAAAACAAACGATTAACGAACGAAGAACGAACCCAACTTATATTAATATGGGCCAGGGGCGTAATTAAGGGGTAATAAGGGGGAGAGGTCCCCCTCAAGACAAATTCCTAATTACGCCACTGTACTGGGCGAAAGGCAGTGGCGTAGGCTTAAAAATTAGTTACAGTTTTATTTTTATTTTTTCCAGTCTAATAATTTTAGACATTTATTTGAGATATTTTAAAATGTAATTGTAACTTATCAACTTTTCTGGTAGAAAAAATGCCGTGATCATAAACTTCGATGCCCGATGTATGTTTTTGGAAGCAAATTGAATCTAATTAGTACTCCCTTTGGTACTTTTAGGAGGTCGAAATTGAAAATGCTCAGTGTTTTTTAAAATAATTGGAGAAAAAAAATTAAATTTATTAAAATTGTTTGATAACCAGCATGGTTATACCGTCCTCACTTGGATTGTATTTGATTAAATAAAATTTTTTTTTCTATAAATGTCAATAAAAAATTATTTATCCGGTCAAAAAGCTTAAAAATGTAATACTTACATACGTTTTTAATATAGCTAAAATATTAACGATACATCATGGTTATTTTTCATAAGCATTTTAAGTTCAAATTTCGTTAAAACCACAGTTAATTTGTAGTTCAAAACTTATAAAATATTAAATGTTTATAGCTAAGGCTAGATAATTTAATACAAAGTCTTTCATACAAGTAGTTCATACTTTTACCAAAAAGTTACAGATCATTTTAGGAAAATTGGTATGCATGCATACTTTTTGCACAGTGTATTTGCGAATACAATGTTTTTTCAAATAATAATTCATTCTGGTAGGACGTATATGAAATTTATGTCTTGCTTACTATAGTTGACAGTTGAAACTTGATAAATATTTTTATTTTTCAAGTTATAATAATATGGGCAATGGGGAAGGGGGGCTTTCAAAAGGAATACCGCCCCTTACGTTGAACGTTACAAAGTATTGCATTGTCAATCAATTTCTATGATAGATTTTACTACCTATTTTAGTGATATTGATAGATTAAATTTAGTTTCCATATTATGTTAAAATAAATTTAAGTTTGAAGGGTCAGGTGTTAAAATGTTAAACTAAGTGAGATATTTTTTCGTTGAAATGTTACAGTTTATTGTTTGCAATAATGGAGTATGGAGAATGGTCAGATGAAAGGATATTTAAGTTTCAATTTGTGATTGGATATAGGATATGATTATGATTTAAGGCATTATAGGCTTTGGGTATGTTCGTAATAAAGAAAATTGGTTATTCAAACAATAAATAATGATTTTATTTATTTTAATGTAATTCAAAAAATATTACTCCCGGGAACTTTTTGGCACTATAATGTAAATTATAATTTTGTATAAACAGTTATATTTTTTAAATATTTATTTATTTATTATCAACAATAGGGACTGAGCCCAATTATACAGAATATGATAATAATAATTACAATTTAAACTATGTATAACACTAATAAGTACGAAAATAACTAATTACACTCATATAAAAACGTGAATAATAACAATTAAATATACGACAAATACTAAAAAAGTTATGGATCACTATTTGCCATACGCATCATTCTAAGGATTGGCTGATTTTCAGAATAATTAGTGTTGCATTTTGGAATAAAAATGGATAAATTTGACGGACAGAAGGGCAAAGGACTTTAAAGTTAATCATAGAAAGTAAAACAGGAGAAGCAATACAGCCATCAATAGATATATTAGTAGGCGGAGAAATTTCAGGTTAGCATCTTTTATTCTATCAACTAAGGAAGTTAAACCAAGCTTATTCTAAATTGGAAAATAATCATGAGGCGGATGGTCGATAATTAAAATAAGGGCTGCATATTTTAGGAATTTTCGTTGTATTCTTTCAATTTGATCCCTTCCACAACAAGTGGAAGGATCTCATATAATAGCACATTATAAGGTTTTTATGGGAGAAAGTAATTTAAACTCATTACAAATGCTTTTAATAAAACCAATCATTTTAAGGACCCCAAATGGGAATGAAAATTTAATTAGCGATCAAAGGTGATATCCAAGTCCAAAACTTTATTTTCAACTCGCAATAAAGGATTAGCATTGATAGAGTAGGAATAATCAAATCTACCTCGGGTTCTGCAAAACGACATAGAGTGACATTTCAAGCAATTGAGTTCTAGACGATGTTCATTTGCTTAAGTACTATTTAGATTATTAGATTAATTTTAAGCCATTTAGAATTTAGATATACCAAGAACTATTCACGTTTCACACCGATGACCGATATGTAGGTACCGTTATGCAACAGACAGCAGTTTTTGGAAAATTCACTTAAAAACTGAACTCGTTCACGTTCAGTGTTAGCTGCCTGTAAATTTAACTCGTTTACGTTCACATTAATTATATTTTCAAAGGATCACGTTCACGTTTATTGAAAAAATGAACTCGTTTTATGGACGGTTATTAAATTATTTACCTATTTAAAAATTAATTATTTTATTACACAGACATATTTTTTTTAATTTTTAATTTGTACATATTATACCTACACATTATTACACTGTATAGGTTTATTACTGATTTTTTGTTGAAATATGCTATCTGTATCTCAAACTTCAAAGCAAAGGTTAATTGCTTAATTTTATTATTTTTAATAAATATAGTGTAACTATAATATGAATCATTATTGTTATACTATCTATCAAATAAGTACCCACTTACTAAATAATAGGTATTTATTTATTGAACTCTTATTTACTTTTACTTTTTATTTTCTGATTAGTGATAACCTAAACAAGGTAGGTGTAGTTGTATCACAGAATATAATATGAATATATTCTGCAGTTGTATTAAAGTTACCTATTTGATTTGTATTCATTATTTTGCTGTGTAGCAATAATATATTTTACAATTTGATACAATAATAAATAATTATTTCCATTACCTAGATATTTTCATTTTATTATCTATATATATTGATATAATAGGAATTCAATAAAAATAACATTGCAATTTGCATAGTTTATTTTATAATCATTAGTACATTTTTATTTTTACCTGCATAGATTGAGCAGCTGCAATGGCAAGTAAGTATTTTAATGTATTTATGAACATCTATGAATAATAAATAGGCAATAGAAATATTTGGTATGGTTTTAATAAAACTAATTGTATGTGTCTCATACTACCTAGATTGTAAAAATCATTGTGGGCCGGGGTACAAAAGTCCCTTAGATGCATATATTAATGGAAAACGAGAAACTATTTTGTACACTATATGCATTCAACCAAATACATTAACAAAAAACAAATCAGATTATTTGGCCACTGTTGATGTGGACCCAAATAGCCCTACATATTCTCAAGTAACAATACATTTTGTGTTGCATCCTAATGTCAAATACATATTATTTATAAGTACCTACATTTTGTTACTTAAAGGTGATCTTTAGGTCAAGCGTAGAAAATGTTGGTGATGAACTACATCATTTTGGATGGAACACTTGTAGTAGTTGTTATGATGATTGTACGAAAAGCCGAAATAAAGTAATTTTGCCTTCTTTAGGATCTGATCGAATTTATGTTTTGGATGTGACAAACGAAAAAGCTCCTAAATTACACAAAGTAATATAAATAATTACTTAATGTTTAACAGTTAAAACGTCATATTAAAATGCAGATTAGTTAACAATTTATTTACTTTGATTTGATAGACTATTGAACCTAGTGAAGTCCATGCTTTAAATGTATCAACTTTACATACAACTCATTGTTTACCTAATGGTAATGTAATGATTTCAACAATGGGCGATGCTGATGGTAATGGGAAAGGTGATTTTATATTGATTGATGCTGAAGAAGGAGTAGTTAAAGGTACATCAAGTGTCAAATGCCAAACATTTATGTATATAACTATATGGCTGTAGATTATTTATTTAATTGTATTGACTGTAGAAACATGGACAAAAGGTGACACGGCAAAATTTGGATATGACTTTTGGTATCAACCATACTGGAATGTTTTAGTATCTTCTGAATGGGGAACACCTAAAGATTTCAAAACTGGTTTTCATGCTGATCATATTAACGACATTGGTATTTACAATTTTTATTTTATTAAAACAAAGTTATAATCTTAAATGTTTACAAAATAGAGAAATATGGACGGTCCATCAACTTTTATTCTTGGTCTGAGAGAAAATTATTGCAGACTATTGATTTGGGTACAGATGGCATAGCTCCTTTAGAAATACGATTCTTACACAATCCTAAAGCATCTGAAGGATTTGTTGGCTGTGCAGTAAATAGCAACATTTTTAGGTATTAATAAATGTGCTGTCTCTCATATGCGGTATACTGCCATTTTATGAAGTACCTGCCCTACCTAAAGTATGAGGTCTACCAATGTGTTGTGTTTATCAGTGTTATAAATGTTATAAAATAAATGCTATTTTAATTTATGGTCTATAATTTATAGGTAGGTACCTAACAACAGTTTAGTTTGTTTAGTGTCGTTTGCTGTATACTATAGTGAGTTAGGTAGGTACTCCAACTAATATAGTAGATTTATAAATTATAATCAACCTTTTAAAATGATAGTATACGATTTGTTTACTGTATAGTATGTTTTTAATTAAAGAACCCACAGTTAAGTTACAGCTATTAATATAATTACCTATATAAATGTTTTAATTTTATTTTATTTATTCCATGTAAAATCAATGAATCTAACAGAATTTATGTTGCAAACTGCATACAATATTTTTATTATAATTACAGTAGACAACAGATCATTGGTAGGTATACCGTATATTGGCAGATAAAAGTCAATAAATGTTTACAGTTTACATTACATCAGGATAAATATATATATAAGTAATACAATCATATAAATTAAAAATGTTTAAAGATTTTTTCGGACTGATGATGGTACTTGGGAATCTGAAAAAGTGATATCCGTACCTAAGAAAACTGTAAAGGATTCTAATGGATTAAACGAAATTTCAGGTATAATATTTTATTGACTATGAAATAATTAAATAAAGTTTAAAAATAGGTATTTGTTTCTAATTTTTAGGCATGATCACGGATATTTTGATATCATTGGATGATAAATATCTATATTTTTCTAATTGGTTGCACGGAGATGTCAGGCAATATGATATAACAAATACCAGCAAACCTAAACTAGTTGGCCAAATATTTTTAGGTGGATTATTGTTGAAAGATGGATTATTAACTGTTGTTAAAGACTCTGAGCTTAAAGTAGGTATCTTTTGTAATTCTTACAATACCAAGGATATGATAAGTAGGTAAATACATTTATTAATTTAAAGGAACAACCAGAACCTGTATATATCAAAGAAAGACGTTTATTTGGTTCACCTCAAATGCTCCAGTTAAGCTTAGATGGGAAAAGACTATATGTAACTACTTCTTTATTTACACCATGGGATAAACAGTTCTATCCAGAAGCTGTGAAGTAAGTTTACTATAAATTCTCTGGTAAAAATACAATGTGTCTTAGAATCTTATAGAATTAATGTAATATAACTTTGAAAAAGTAGAACAAAATGCTCCTGTCAAATTTTAATTAGAAGTCTGCATAACTTGGTATTGATTTAAGCATTTACAATTATCACAGTTTCATTTGCTACTAAAAGTAATGATCAGAGTGATGTAATTTAAACATTTGACTGTAATGTAATTAAGTAATTACCTATTTACGTGTGTAAGTAATCTATCTAAAATTAAATATTTATTATTATATAAACTGATAAAGATACATAATATTATAAATTGGCCTTACTGAGTGATATTTTAAATTCTGTTTTCTCTAGTTTTTGTCAATTTATTATCCTGATTTTAGATTATATAATATAATTTAGTTACACAAATTACCTACTTCTTTATAAATCATGGGGATATGAAGAATAATCTTATTCATCATTGGTTTAAAATAAATATACTTACAATTCAAACATTAAAATGAAATAATTACAGACATGGATCTACATTAGTCAAACTCGATGTGGATACCATTAATGGAGGCTTATCTCTGGATCAGGACTTTTTAGTAGATTTTGGCAAAGAACCCGATGGGCCTATCATGGCACATGAAACAAGGTAAATATTGAATTATTGAACAATAACGAACAAATTAAATTAAATTAATGTTACAACTGTTTAATGATAATTTAATATGTTAATGATAATGATAGGTAACCAATTTATACAATAAAATCAACACTCTAGACTAAAATAGGTGGATTTTTTGACAAATAATAATTGATAGAATAATTTACTTTAATATAACTACCATGATGATTTTATCCAATAGCTCAGCCTTTAAAGTTAGAGGCCTTAAGTTAAGACTCCGAAATCTTTTGCATATTATGTACAGCCTATGGAGGGGGATTGATCCATTGATCCCCCATCCCCTGTAAATATAATATAATATATCCATTTAATATGCCACTGCTTTAATTTAACAATAAAACCATAGTCTATTCACAATTGGTAATTTATTTACTGGACGCTTCTCTAATGCAATTTTATAAAATTATATTGTATTATGACGTTTTATTTTTTATAGGTATCCAGGAGGCGATTGTACTTCAGACATTTGGTTGGCTGAAGATTAGAAAGTAAAATAATATTTCAACTAGTTACGGGCACTACCGAATAATCGACATATCATTAACATCTTTCATATTAGATATTATATTATTATCAACAATTAATTGTATAGGTTGTATCAATTACCAAATAATGTTACGCACGCATAATAAAATATTTTATATACCATTTTATTTGTGTACAACTATACATTATTTATGTTTTACATAATGCATCTTTAGTGCCTTGTGGCAGACAGAATGTTTCTTGCACAATCCACTTTGCTATGGCTGCACTGTTATCCCTGGAAAACCCTTCATACAACTGCTCCTTTTCTTGAAGTTACCTCTTTCCTATTAGATAATTTAAGCATTTCATCCATTTCATGAGTGTTTCAACAGCTTTGATAAGTGTTTTTCTATGATGTCATCTTCATTATTAGAACATTAGAGTAATACATTATAAATCTTCTTCTGTTTTTATTTTGGTTATTTCAGTATTTGGAAGATTAGATGACTCAAAACTTATTCTAGCAGTGCATCCAAACATTGCTTCATAAGGAGATGTGCCTATGCCTAATAAATAAAAATATACATTTAAATAATAATAATAATAATAAAAAAGTTAAATAGGTACCTACCTGAGTGAAAAGTCCGATTTTTTTTAAACTGAATGAATTTTAACGCTGATGGCCAATCTAAACTATCTTTTTTGGTCATCCAAGCAGATAACATTTCTTGCACATCTCTATTAGTTCGTTCAACGGATTCCTGGCTTTCACTGTGCTTAGGCCATCCATAATCAATTTTTACTTCATCCCATATGACATGAAGTTTATTAATTATTGAAGTTACAAATTTTTTTCCACTGCATGATTGTAGTATTGTAGGTGCTCCAAATAATGTATAGATATCAATTAAATTATAAGCGATTTCTTCAGCACATTTTGATTTTAGCGGTTTCAACATTATGTATTTAGTCAAATGTTCTTGATAGTACATTATGAATCTATAGTCATTATGACGTCGAGACTGCATATCTATTAGATCAACTTGAGCCCGAGAGTTGAAAGTAGGCTGTAAAATTGGTTTAGGTGCTAAACTTATTTTTGAACACACAGTTTTTTTATGACATTCGGCACATAATTTCAAAAATACCATAATTGTTTCATTAGTTATATTGCAATAATTATTTTTAAGTTCAGACACCATACGATTTCGTCCACCATGACCTATTGCAGAATGTGTATCGTAAAGAATATCAAATAATTCATCAATCGTTGCATAGTACAATACTACATTTTTTTCATCAATAGGTCTAATCAAGTGTTCTTTTCCGTTCATTACTAAAATATCATACTTACGTATTACACGATAGTCTTTTGTCGTTTTCTTTTCGCCAACAGTGTTTAAAGATTTTTTAGATTTTTTCACCTGTTGAATAACTCTACTGTAATCACTGGTTGACAAAAAAGCGTTATTATCTTCCCGTTTGTTCATTAAAATTAATTGTATTTGCTCATTAAAGTTTGAGCGCATGGTATTTTTGTCTATGGCCATGGTTATAAAGTGGACGCCTACACTACTACTAAACGTCGGATCACAGCACAGTACCGAACTATAAACTACAGTAATATAATTTTCAAGTCGCGTAGAAACTTGAAACCCGAATGCAATGCACAGTATTAACTGTCAATTTGTCACAGATCTTTTCGAAATTCTCTATACAAAATAAATTATAGATTTCCAACTAAAGTTGGTAAAGCGGTAAGCACTAAACCAATTAAGACTACTGTAAAAGTTTAAACTGTGATGCCGCGTTGCCGTTCAACTTCAACCACCATAGATAATAGAAGAATTGATAGGCCATGGGCCATGCAACCTTATCAAACGGGAATTAATTGAAAAATTATTTGAGGTTATAAGAGGCATTTTCATTTAATCTGTGTAAAACTAAGATCTATTTTTACATGAACATAATATTTGTCATTTCGATAATGCTTTTGGACTGTAGAAATAGAGTTCCGGCATTTATATCGGGCACTTGGGTGAACAAATCCTTGAAATTAATTTTAAGGATAATAATAATTATATAATAAAACGATATACGAGCAAATACGTACTGTAATGTTTGATCGGTATATCGGTTTATTATATTATTATATTATTGATTATTAGGTACCTCATACTTCATAGCAGTGTTTGGCAAGTTCCTTATGAAAAGGAATTAATTCCGTTCCTTGTTCCTTAAAAAAAAAAAATTCGTTCCTTTGTAAAATTAACGAGTTAATTGTTTAGTTCTAAATAGAATAAAAATTCTTATTTAATCACTTATGTTTTTTTTTCATATGCATACTTCTTTAATTTTTAATTATAACTACAATTTACAAATAATTACATAGTTTATAATTCTATTTTTAGATTTTCTTCAAAATTAAATTGTTGGCCAACGTATGTTGATTGTCTTAACGTCGATACTCGATAACGATCACTAATTAGCAATAAACATTACACATCACGGCGTACCGTTGCCGTGGCGTTGCTGTTTTCTTCGATTGCTGGGGTCTTCCGGGAGGTGAGAAAACAAGTGTGTATATTGGCGGAAAGCTGAGAAAATTCCTTACAAAAGTATAGTGGTCCACTAATTTCCATGATTTTTTACGAAGCCTTACCGACCTGCCGAATGCGCGGACGGCGATATTTCATCACGGCGTACCTAACCTGGATATATAACATATATAACTTGGATGAGGAGCATACTATAGGCAACTCATCGTACAAATCACGAATGGCCTATATGCGAAATTCCTTATCAATGGCTAGGTTAATTGCTAACTTCACACTCGTACCTATTAACTAACTTTAGTTAATGGGTCTATGATTTCAACACACCACGCCACCACGGCTATATATAGTATAATAATATTATAGAACATTATGTTCTGTGTAACTCTTAGATCATATTATACAGTCATTGTATAATGATCTTAAGATGTAACTACTTAACCACGAGCTACTAAAGTCTGTAGTTCGTGAGCACGGACGCACGGTAGCCCGCGACCGTGATAATGGTTGCGCAACGAACTATGATAAAAAACAATTTACTGCAAGTTACTGATATCACGATCTATTACAGTAATTCAGTAATCAAAACTTGATAAGCTAAAACTAAAATGGTTTTTGTTTACAACAAATAACAATCAATTTGGTATTTCGGTGTATTAGTATTTAGTATACTACATTATAGCTCTAAGGTCTATGATTCATTGCTTGGAATTTTATAATAAGAACTAAGAAGCAGGTAATGTAAAATTATTAACGAATGTTGATTCAACTTGTGTTTAATTGAGTCTTCAATGTTCTAGACAAGATGGAAAAGTTTTTTGCTTACCAAAAAGATGGTAGAGTACCGTGCAAATATGGGAGAAGTGTTTCCAAACAAATAAAGAACATACGGATAAATATAAACATCCACCAACCAAAGTAATATATTTTTAAAATTAATTTATTGTGTATATACCTGGTTAGTTTTTATAATGAATCTAGGGTTTCCTCATTGTACTTTTTCCCAGGGAAACATCTAAATATAACTTATAATGAGTTTTATATTTGTAGGATGATATTAAAGAGGACTCTAAAAAAAATACAAGAAAAAGAGACTCAAAAGGAAAAGTTAAATTATCCAACCAAACTAATGGAGAATCATCGAACAGTGAAAATAGAACTAATGAAGAAAGTCACAACAGTGGTGGTATGTGTGATCTTCAATTCTATATACTTTTAAAATAATAATAATTGGTTATAGTTTCTGTTTTAAGTAGTAGGTATCTAATTCCCAGAAAATTTAAAAACTGAAAATACATATTTACCTGTATATATTTTATGTAATAATATATTAATATATTATTTAATTCTGTAAATAGTTTATCAAACTTCTAATGTTTATGAAAAATAAAATTCTGATGTCAAAATTCAAAATGATGTATTAAGTAGACGTCTTACCTGCATTTTTGTCTCTGTCTTACATACGTACGACATACCAAATTTACGTTCATCTGTTTCAATAGTGTGCTCTTAGATTAATATTAAAGTAAATTGATCTATGATTAACTTTTAGGCGAGAACATTTTCTGTGTTCTCTCATTGGTTTTTTACGATATTTTAATTTTTAAGTGAGTAATTAAAAATATTACGTAAATTTACTATATCATACATGAGTAAGACGGAGACAACATATGTGGGTGAGACAACTTTTTAAGTAATATAGCTTTTATTGATTTCTTAATAGTTGGTTACTTTTATCCAAATTTTTATTTAAAACACTAAATTAATTTAATTTCAAAATGTGTGTTTAAATTTTTTATTTTTCATAGAAACAAATGACATGGAAGTTCCTGAACGTCCTGAACAAATAACAAGCACTTCCAACAGTGAACCTAATAGTATTACTTTTATAAATAACCAACAAAGTTCTACTGAATATGCAGTACCATCAATAAGACAACATTCACAACAGCAACAATTATTATTGGTAAATAAAAATAATACTCAGATCAATTACATTTTTGATAATTATAAATAACAATTAATGTTATTGACTATAAAAAGTTAAAAGTGATTCAAATCAATTTTAATTTACATTTATTTATATGTATATGTTGTTAATTTGATCAAGTCATTTTTACGACGTTGGATATTCACCCGTAAATTAACGATTCAGAAATCAATTCATATTTTGTTGTAATTTGATAAATAATCGACATTTACACTATATGTTTCAATTATCATTTACTCAACATGGTATGATTTTCTAAATATGCTGAATCTTTTTGACCTATTTATAGACATTTTTAATTTTTAATTTTTAAAGTTTTTTCAATAAATATATGTAAGTTGAATAATAAAATAAAAATTATGTACGTTTTCACTGGGTCAAAAAGCTTTAAATAATAAATATGATACTAGGTTCCTCTTGAGTTGTTATTATAGCAGTTCAAAATTATTAAAGATACAAAGGCACAATTTTTTTTTATAAGCATAGATATTTTAAATTTTGATAAAATTCATCTAAAACGTGAAAATTTGCAAATTATTAATAATTATAGAACTTTATAAAATGATCAATTTTTATAGCTAAGGATTGAAAATTTAAAACAATATTTATTTTTATTAATTCAACATACTGTATTATTAATAGTAAAATAAATTACTCTAATACCAATAAAATATACTTTGTAATTTAGCCTGAGAATTGATTTTTGTATACAATGATGATTTTATATCATTGAATTCAAATTAAACTCACCCATGCAATGACCTTCACAACACCTAATAGCAGAGCACCTAGTGGTACTCTTTTGATCACTTTTATTTAAATAAAAAAATTATGAAATACGGAATTTTAATATTTTTAGACAAATAATACATTAGAAGATTGCAGTGTTGATGATGGTATTGTTCCATGTACACCAACATTATTCACACCTCGACGTTTAGATGGAGAGACTGTTAGTTCACCTCATGTACCATCTAGCAATCAAGTACAAAGATTTACATTTGTCGGGGAATCTCAGCCATCTCACACTCCTGGTAATTTTTAAAATATAATTATACAACATTAATATTCAAAATAAAATATAGTTTTTGTATAGAGATGTTATCAAATAAATTATTAATTGACTGTTGTTTGATTGTATTAAATTATTTGAAATATTTTTTTGAATACATTTCTAGACTCAAATGATAGAGAACAGTCAGACCCGCCTGTACAAAATGTAACTGATTCTGACTATTTGAAAACAAAAATTTCTGAGTTATTCCTTGTAGATGAAATGCCAAAAGAGTTTTATGATCTTTGGAGTTTTTGTAAAAGACAATGTTCTACTCATCCAGAAGGTATGCTATTATTCTTTATTTTAATTTAATAAATTATAATAGAAAAAATATTTTACAAATTTAGATGCATTATTATCGGTTGGATTGAAACTAGTGGGACCTTATGATGTATTAGCTGGACATATGAATGGGTTTAACACCAATGATATTGAAAAGACAGTTTTACATTGGCGTTATTACTACGACCCTCCAGAATTTCAAGTATGTGTATTTTTACTAAACTATTACTTGATTCAATAAAATTATATTATATTGTGAAAGCAGAGGTCTTTCACCTTTTAAAGCAGGAAGTCTTTTAAAAAAAAATCTAGCGTACCGCATTTGTAATATTTATAAATTATTAAAAAATACATGATATGCTTAAAATGTGTTTGCTGGCCTGAAATAAAGACAATACGGTATGCGGGTTGAAGACTCCTGGTGTAACGTACTAAAGTATACTATATAGACATATAGTATAGTTTATTATCCAGTTACTTGTCAATACAACATATCTATATTTTTTTTAGACAATTATAGCAAGTACTGGTTCAGAATTTCATATAGGTTATTATAGGGATGTACCATTAGCATCGCCTGTTTATGTTGTTTCTAATGATTCAAGCAAAAACTGTATTATTCAAAAATTAGGAAAAAGTTTATTTCAAGCTTTAAGGTAAATTTCAATTAAACACAAAATATTGTTTTTGTATATAAATGTATATAATTTTTTCATTTTTTTTTTTCAGGAAGCACCTTCAAAGCATGGATAGTAAAGTAGCGACTACACTTCAAAAAAAATTACTCGCTTATGAAAAACGAAAAGTTACTGAAATCTTAGAAGGTCGAAAATGTGATCCAGTGACAAAAACATTTCATAAAGCTGGAATTGTAGTTCCATATGATAGTAAGACTGATATTGGTTATCGGCCTTTATCAGAATCTGAATGTATGTTGTTAAATAATTGTGTGTACTTTGTATTTTTTGTAATTTACAATATAACCTTTTTAGATACTCTACATAAAATTCTAAAATCCTACCATGAAGCAAGTGAAAGTAAAAAAATGGAGGTAATGGATAAATTACAACCAATTATAAATTATGCCAACATAGCAAGTGATGAGTGTGACTTTGGTACTGGGTTTGAATTAGGGATTGATTTTTTTTGTGACGGAAATCCTGATCTTCATCGTATTTGTAAACAACTCTTGGTAACTGCTTACAATTTACTCAGAAGACCTCAATTTGCTACTATTATTAAGGTAGTTATAACTTATGTGAATATTCAAAGGATATAATAGTTATTATTATAGTTTGAATATGTATAGACATTAAATTATTTAATTATGACGTATGCATATTCACTAAATTATGACTAAGTATTAATTAAAAAATGTTAAATATGCACTTACACAGACTAATTATTTAATTATTTACCGAACAGAATATATTTAAAAAAATTATTAGACTAATATCAGATTAATCTATATTATGTCTATGTTAAAATCATACTGATAATAAATTAATATAAAAACATCATAATTTGGTGGTACATTTTATTACAATATATTATGTCATAATTATAATTTTTAAACTATAAACATATAAGAGACCAAAAATGTAAACGCACTCTACTGCTCTAAATCAACTATGTTTATTACAAAAACTTAAGTATACCTGATTACTTTAGCTTTAAACAGTGTATAAACATAGTACAAATATTTTTTTTTTCAGGCACATCTCAACAACAGAAGAAAAGGTCTAAATATGAGTATATTATAAATGTATTAATATATAATTAAAATCCTATTTTACTGTCAAGTTTTTATTCTTATACTATAAATTTATTTTTTCTATTTATTTAATTTTTCTAATTTTAGTAACACTATAAAATAAAACAAATTATAAATTATTTAAGTTATTCAATTTTTTTTTTTAGTTAGAAATTAAATCTTGTCAAATAGTATTAATTTTATATATGTTTAGAATTATAATTTTGTAATTTCTTAACATATTTTAGTTATCTTATTTTCTCATGTTTATTTCAAAGTAATTGATATTATAGGAAAAATTAATTGAAAATTCCGCATACATTTTCACTTTACACAAAAAAACCCACTTTTTTAGTTTTTTTTTCAAAAGATGTCAATAGAATTTTATTCTTTAGGTGAAAAAGCTTGAATATTTAGAAGACTCCTATACATTGTTAAAATAGCAATTGAAAAATATTAAAAGTACATAGCCACAATTTTAGATTCTGAGTGGAACGATGAATGTATTGATTTTACAATGATATCATATGTGTGTATATTTTTTTATTTTTTTTCGTGTGTGTACACGATAAGTAGTTGAAATAATGCTTCGATTTTCAACTTCAGCATCTTGTTTGATGGGAAAGTGAATATTGTTGGTGCATTGAAGAGGTCAAAATTCAAAATTTCCAGTAATTTTCAAAAATTAAGGAAAAAAGGGAAATTTAACGCAAAATCGACTAGTTTTTGGTATAACTTTAAAGAAATGACCGTAGAAACAAGACATTTTCACTGAATGTTTATATTAGCCTTTTCTATACATGAAAAAAATTTTTTAAATATTT
Source organism: Sitobion miscanthi (assembly GCA_008086715.1). Classification (NCBI taxonomy): domain Eukaryota; kingdom Metazoa; phylum Arthropoda; class Insecta; order Hemiptera; family Aphididae; genus Sitobion; species Sitobion miscanthi. Next base: position 7,217,982 of record CM017800.1, on the reverse strand, counting down.
TGACCCTTTTTGAGTTGTTTACGGACATTGTCAGTTTCCATTTTTTTTAGTTTTCTTTTCTATAAATATCAATTTATTTATCATTTTATTTGCTGGGTAAAAAAGCTTGAAAATTTATAACAAAGCTCCTATTATGTTGTTACAAAAACGTTTGAAAAATATTAAAAATCCTTAGTCACAGTTTTTTTTATTAGCATTTGAAGTTCAAATACGGAAAAATCACGAAAATTAGCAAATTATTTTGAGTTGAGAATTCGTAAAAATTTTTCTTTTTAAATCTATGATTTGAAAACGTAATACAAGATTATCCATAAGTTTGTTACCTTAATCAAAAAAAAAAAATATCTACAAACAAATCAAATTAAATTTTTATGAACGTTTGAAGTTCATATTTTTACAACATTTGATATTCACTCATGTAACGATTTTCTTATTTTATTGTAATTAAAAAATGAATGACTGTAGATACTTGAAAATTTAAATGAATGTTTGTATTAGCATTATCTATACACCATACAATTCTGAAAATAATTTGACTCTATTTGAGCTTTTAACGGACCATTTCAAATTTTAATTTTTTTAGTTTTTTTTCTATGAATATCAATGAAATTTTATTTGTTAGGTCAAGAAACGTGAAAATGAAGTACAATGCTCCTGATATATTGATACAATAGCAGTTGAAAAGTATTAAAAATACATTTGAACAATTTTTTTGTTGTAATCATTTAAAGTTCAAATTTGGCATATCTTAAGATTGAAAATTTAAAACAAGGTTCTACGTAAATAGGTAAATAAATTACTTATTAGTTGTTATTCACAATAATATCATCAAATATATACTATATAAGTGTCTTAGTAATATCATAGTCTTCGCTCAGAATCGCTTTTCGTATACAATGATATTATATATCATTGAATTTAAATTCAACGCCATCCATTACATTATTCTAGTGGTCAGTGACCCGCTCAGTGGCGTGTATCATAAAAAAAATGGTGTTCTCAAATAATTTTAGGACACCTACCCCTCATAAACATAATACTGTTATACCGACCAATAAAATGATCTATTTTTTCATTTATCAATACCCACCCACCTATATTTAAGGTTTTGCCCTATGTTACACGCCACTGACACTCACTTGTAACCTACTGTACAGCAGAGTACACGTTTGAGATTCTGAGCGGAGCGATGAGTATATTGATTTTACGATGATTTTTTTTTCTTGTCCAATTGCTCATGTTATATTTATTCAAATTTTATGCGCTATAAGCTTTTATGACTGATATGAACTCGGTATATTTATAAGGTAAATGCCAATAATTGAAATTGAAAGTGGATGTTTTGGCGCGGATTACATACGGATTTAAATGTACTTAGTTACCTATTGGCTATTGGTGGCGCAAACCACAATAGTACCTACTCAAATTGGCGCAAAATTCGTATCATTTCACATGATCACGAGTCACAACTCACGATTGCGAAGGGAAATATGAGTTATTACTTAATTGTGTTGTAAAATTGATTCTCGAGAATAATTTACAGAGTAGGAAGTAAGAGTTCATTATTGGGTAAAATGTAATTATTTTAAAATTGAAATGAAAATTAACAATTTTATAAAATGTGTGTTGTTATATTTAGCATAATATTATACTGAATTTAAATAATTATATACTCGTGGGTGAAGTGAATGCCTTTTTTCTATGTAAAGGTCCCTCTTAAATATTCTCGGTACCTATAGGTTAAAAATTGGCTTTTCCGCTCCGGGATCCATCTAAAATTTAAATAGTCAATAATCTAGTCTAAACTATATATTAAATAGTGCTTCTCAAAAATGTTTGTCATTGGTCCCTTTAAGTTTAATGTAAAACTGTCAAGGTCTCCTTAATCAAAATCATTAACTATTTTTTCTTAATTATTTACTGAAATTAAAAGGTCTATAATAGTATTCTGTATTAATTCAAAATTAATATTCTAATCACGGACCACGGACTATTAGTGATAGCACAGGTGATATCACAAGTTAATGTAGTGATAAATGATAGTGAGCTGTGAGCACAATATTCCATTCCTTTTTAAGGTTATTACTTATTACTTATTTTAAAGATCGAAGCGGCTGCGATTAGTGAAGATTTTCGCCAACTAAATTGTGCATCTCGTTTGATTGACTAATTTTACCGAATATTTTGTTTTAATTGATTTATTAGAAGTTTCATATAACTTGAACATGTCTGTCTTAATTCAGTGCTCAAAGCACATACGCACTGCATATAATTTAAGCCGTCATAGGATTAGCAACACATTAGTATCAAATACGAATTCTCATATTTCCCATAAAACATTTCCAGAAACTAACAATGGAAGTATTCCATATTGCAATACCAATATACTCCCCAATAGGTAAGTTTTTACCGGTTATGTTCAGCAAATTATGTGTTTTTAAATTTTTTTTATTTTCTGTACTTAGGTCATTTTTTTCATCAGCTATTCATCAAAGCTCATCGGCTAACAAAATCGATGAATACATTAAAAAACTTGATTTTGATTTAAGACGAATGGGTCGTATATCAAAAAAAGAAATTGAAGATATTCTAAATGAAATTAAGATTTCTAGTGAGATTTTTTAAGAAGTTCTGACTTCAAGAATTCTCATTTCATAATGTATATTATTTTTTTTTGTAGAAATTGCTACTCCATCACAGTCATTAATGGTACTTCGATGTTGTGGTAACTTGGTGCCTGATGAATTGCCTGAAAATCGAACAATATTAGCTAAACAAATATGGCAAGCTATAAATCAAATCGGTATGAAATTATTTATTCATCACAAATAATTAGAATTGTATATTTATTTATTTTTTATCTGTAGGTGTCCCTCTGGATATAAGTCATTACAACACATTGCTGAAAGTATACTTGGAAAACAATTATGTATTTTCCCCAACTGAATTTTTGGAAGATTTAGAGAAACGAGACATTACACCTAATCGTGTAACTTTTCAACATTTGATAACAGGCTATTGTCAAAATGGTGATATTGCTGGTGCTAGTCGTATATTAGAATATATGCGTGATAAACAGCTACCAATCAACAAAATAGTTTTTAATGCTTTAGTCATGGGTCATTCACAGAATAGGTATTATTTAGCGTACACTACAATGTACAATTAATCATTTTTTAATTTATAACATTTTTTTCTGTTTGAAATAATTATATTTTGCTCACAATCAGCACTAGCATGTACTTAATTATTGTACATAATCATGATTTGTAACTAATCATAGTTCTTATTTTAGTGATATGGAGAGTGCTGAAGGTGTTTTAAATGTTATGAAAGAATCAAATCTAGAACCCACATCAGATACATATACATTGTTAGCTTCAGGGTATGCCAAAAATGGCGATATTGCTAAAGTAGTAGATGTTTTGGATACCTGTGATAATAATGAAATAAATTTAAGTGATAAAGAATATCTTGATATTGTATATTCATTGGCTATCAATGGTCATGGCGATAAAATTGATCAAGTACGTGTATTTTTAATATTTCTTTACATTTTTAAACGTTCTTATTTATAAAATATTTAACTATTCATTATAGATAACAACTAGAATTCCAAAAACCTCTGGGTATAATCAAGATGCTATTAATTGTATTTATAAATTAATCACTAGTGGCCACGAAGAAACTGCATTTAAAGTATTTGATACAATGACAAAACCACTAAAGGCTGATGGAACTTCACCACCAATTGGTCGTTTCTTGATTGGACATCTTACAAAAGTTAATAGTGTAAGGACAGTTTTAACATTCTGCACACTTTCTAATTCTTTTGAATTGTATTCATATTTATGTCTGTACTCTAAACTTTAGAGAAATAAGTTATCACTGATTACACATTATATTTTATGTATTATGTATAATCATAGAGTAAGTAATAACTAGAAGAGACACTAGCTGAGAACTTAAAAATCTATACAATTTATATGCAAATGTGTCTATCCAGTAATTTAAAATATTCAATATTTTTTTTATACTGGAGTAATTTAACGGATTTTACTAGGTAGGGTGATTTACCAAGCATGCTCATCCTCTATTTTCTACAATAATGTAGTTATCTAAAATCTAATTATTGGAATTTTTAAACATACTTAAAGCCCATATTTTAAAATTCTTAAGATTTTTATACTACTCAAGGAGTGTTTTTTAGGAGATAAACAAACCTCTGTTTTTCAATTGAGAACCTCCTTTTCTCACTACTGTAAATGTTTTAGCGGATCATTTTTCTGTAAATGTTGATGTATTAAAATTAAAATTTGAATGAGTAGTTTTTGAATTAGGTATTTAAGTTAGTATATAAGAACGGTAGCGCCGAAGTCCATCCTAACGTCGGGCCGTGGCTTGACCTCTTTATTGAAAAATGTAGCTGACCGGTCACATTTTATTTACATCATAATTTTATTATGAGGATGAGTATGTTTAAGCTATGGTTATGAATAAATCTATATTAGGGTACCTTTACATTAAATAATAAAGATATTGAGGCCAAAAAGTTTTGAAATTGCCCGAACACATTTTAAAAACTTCGATCCCACAATTAAGAATAATGAGTTTGAAAGCTATGGTGATTTGAAACTGAGTAACTACCAACATTTATAATTTATAAAAATGGTTCATGTATAATAAATACTAGATACCAAATAACTTTTATTTTATATTTTTGTAAAACCTCTTTTAGGAATTATCCTTTTAAACATTTTAAAAACTAAGAAACTACTTGTTCAAATTTTGAATTAGTTATCTCTAAAGTCTCAAATAATTAGCAGTAAAAAAAGGGGGTTTTCATTTGGAAAACAGAAGTTTGAGGTAGTACAAAAAATATTAAGAATTTGAATAAATGTATTGTTAAAGAAAAAAAATGGAGGTGAGCATTCTTGGTAAATTGCCCTATACATTTTTGTGATTTTTTTAATTTTAATTCAGTCAAAAGAAAGTTAGAATAATGTGAATTATTAATATTATGACAGTATCAGTTTGTTAACAGATGTAGCAAATCTATCCCCTATATAAATCTATGTTATAAATCATATTGGTATTATATTAAAATTTCATTTTTTAGTCTCTGGATAATGTTATTGGGTTTTGCAAGAAATTAGTATCAGAAGGGACAAATTCTAAAGCATTTGAAATTGCAACTGAAATGGCATTGAAGAATGGATCAATTGATATAGCATTAGGCATGTTTAAGTATTTGAAAGAAAACGATCAACCTATTAGACAACATTACTTTTGGCCAATTTTTGTTGCTAAAATTAAACAAAATGACTTGGAAGGTAAGTAATTACTATTTTGTGTTGTGTATTTATTTAGTAAATTTTTTTATAAAAGCATCATTTAAATTATTTTAATCAATAATTTTACCGTAGGTTTAAAAGATGTGCTGAGTATTATGGTTAATGAGTATGAATTAAACCCTAATATTGATACCCTTCGGTTTTATATTTTACCAACAATGTTTAAAAATAACATGGATGGAATAAAAGTCATCAATGAATTACAAACGTTGGGTATACCAACAGGCACTACTACACATTCATTAGTTTTGTATTTACTGGCTGAAAAAAAGATTCGTCTAGCAGCAGACATAGGTAGTTTTTAAGACTTAATTATAAAATAATAATTCTAATGTTTTATTCATGTTAATTTTTATTTTTTTAACAGCTGCTACTAGTCGTGCTTTCTACGTCCCTTCTTTAGTTCGTCGTCCATTAGTAAATGCATTTTTAGCTGGTAATGATATACCATCACTTATTATATTACTCCAACAAATATGCAATGGGTTTTCGCGTTACTCACTTGTAACTACTCCTGAATTGTCAAAACAAGATAAATTTGATAAAAACTCTACTCATACAGAAGAACAAATAACTGAAATGCGAGAATTCATCAGTCAAGTTCTAATTGACATTGTTCGAAGTTTAAAACAGACTTCAGGAGTTGTGGAAATTGTTCATGAATTATTAGAAGTAAATCTTATATAATGTTTAGTTATTCAAATATAATTGTAATAAATTTTATTTTATTAAAAAATACTAGAACATGTATGGAAAAGGCTTGGGAATTAATGCTTTTGGATTAGAACAAGTACAGAATCATCTACAAGGAAAATTAACTTTTGAAATTACAAATTTATTAGAAAATTTAACAGATTCCAATTTAGTGCCTAAAGTAGAATTGAGTGCCAAGCCAGCTGGATATACATTATCTAATGCAGTAAGTGTTACTAAGTTTAAAGTTTTTGTTAAATTAACTAAATATTTTTTTTTATTAAAATGGTTTATTTTTAAATCAAAATGTATTTTTTCTTGTAGGATGAAAATACATTGGAAAAAATTGTTAATAAAGCAGAAGCCTCTGGTGAACTTAAAAATGGAACTAAAAGACAGTTATTAAATTTGTATTGTAAAAATAACAATTTTGAAAAAGCTACTGCATTTAAAAATGTAAAAATTTAGTATATAATTAAGAAATAGTTGTATTTGTATTATATTTTTATAGTCTGTTTAATTTCTAAATTTATTTAACATATAGAAATTAGCAGCTGAAGGATTCAATATACCACCGGGGTCAATGGTTTTACTTATTGATATGTATTTAAATCACAATAAACTGGACGAAGCAAAACAACTTTATCATGAATTAAAAACTAATAATTCTGAATTTATTCTGGACAAATTTAAGGTTATTAAAATGACGGAATTAATAGCTAAAATTGAAAGCGTTGAAAGTAAGTATTTATTTGTTTGTGATTTATATTAAAAGTTTGTATTTTGAATAGCATTTTGTTTTTTTATATAGATGCTATAGATTTTCTGTCTTCATTTAAACAATTTGATGATAATACTGAGTTTACATCATTTCAACATGCCAATATTTGTTGGAAATTATTAAATACTGTAGCTGAAACTGGCAATGTAGAAAATCTTCAAAAAATATTTGATTTAGTTATCAAAAATAACTATATTACTGTATCAAATATACTTTTAGGACCATTAATAAAAGTTCATATTGTCAAGTAATGAGTTATATTTTATTATTTTATAAATTATTTAAATTTAATATTTTAATGTATATGCGTTTAGCAACGATATTAAAGGAGCTTTGGATAAATTTGAATGGTGTTGTAAGACATACAGATGTACTCCATGGAAAAACGAATTAGCTTTAAAATTCATTCAAACGGAAGATGCTATTTCCTTGCAAGTGTTAACTGACCTGAGTACTACTGTACACGGGGAAGTAAATTCGCTATATGATCTTATGTTTGCATTTATTGAATCTGGCCGTGTCAAACAAGCTCGTAAAATTTTAGAAGTAAGTGAAAAGTTAATCTTTTATTTTCTTAGTTAATGATTGTGGCTTAAATTCAACATTTGTTTATAAGGACTTGAGTCCTTCACAAAATAATATCAAATAGTTAACTTTGAATAAAAATGTGTTAAAACATTTTTTATATCTCATATTATATTGTTTGATCTTGTTAAAACTTGTACATATTTTAGATATTTTACTCGCATTCATAAATACTTATATTAAGAATTGAGTATGTCTTCATTTTGATTCTACAACATTTTATCTAATTTTAAATAAAATATCTAACCATATTAATTTAATTTGACTAAAAATAAAATTGATATTTTGATAATATCTAAACATACTATATTATGTTAAAAAAAAAAAAATCCTAATAAACTTGAATATTAATTAATATTTTTAGACCCCGGGTTTACGAACTAGACAAGATCGTATTAATTCAGCTTGTGCCAAATATGGATCTGATAATGCCGAAGATTCTCTTATTCGTTTGCTAGAAGTTACAAAAAACATTGGTCAATTTGACAGGACTAATATATTTAACGAACTTCTACAGCTATACAGTAAAGTTACTTGATTATGATAAATTGTCGTCAATAATAATTATAACAAGTTTTATTAAATATTTGTCTTAGGTAAAAATAATAAAGTTGAAGAAGCTATGGCTCTTTGGACTCAAATGCAGGAAGAAGATTGCCAACCATCAGACAATTTCATGTGGTCTTTAAGGGAGCTTTTAATGAAAAATGAACTTGAAGTTCCTTTCACAGTTAAGAAACCAAAAGAAAAAGTTTCAGTTGTCCCTAGTGATGTTAATAAAACTTTATTGAATGAACTTGAGTTATGTATCAATAATAATAACATCAAAAAAGCTCTTGATCTGCGCAAAACTATACGTTCCAAAGGAATTAATATTAACACATCACATGAATCTAAAATTGTTGAGCTGTTAACACGTGAAAAAAGATTAAAAGAAGCATTTGAAATTACTAAAGACATGTTAGAAAATAATAGGCCAATAACAAAAAGTATATTAGCTTTCTTGGTAAAAAACCTTTCAGAAGCTGGCCACACAGAAAGCTTAGAATATCTTAATGGAAAAGTTACTAAGGTACAACAATTTTGCTTAATATGTACCTAATACTAATCTCAATAACTAACACAAGGCAAACAGTATTGAGTTATCAAAACATTATGGTTAACATATACTTATGTCTTATGTGTATAGTATATTTTGTTGTTATTTATTTTATTGAGTTGTTGAGATTTTACGGAATCTAATCAATGTATATTGTATACTAATACAATTAATTAATTTCTTTTCAAGGTTATGAGCAGTAAATTGAATTTAAACACAAAAATATTTAACGCATATCAATCAAATGGTAATGTCAACGACCTAATAGTTAGTTTAGAAACTGATATTGACGAAAAATTAAATGATTCAAACAAATTATCTGAATTTATAAAGAATGTCCCAGGTGGTAATTTAGTGAACATCTTAAATAAAGACTCTTCCTTCATACCAATTAGTAAGTATATTTCATTAAAAACTAATAATTACAATTTATTAGTATCGGTAAACTGATAAAAAAAAAAAATACATTTATATATTTAACAACATAAATTATTTAAATTAATATGATTTGTATGTAATTATATTTTTTTAGTCGAAAGATTACATACCAAAGTCTCACCACATGGCCATACTATCTTTGCAAATAGTTTGTGGTCTTATTTCATGTTGAATAAAAAGTTTGATGACGCTTCTAACATCGCCAAAGAATTTGAAAATCAAAAGTTTGTTCAGTATCGACAATTAATAGCGGATATTCGTACAAATAATAATATTGAATTGGGCTATAAGCTCATAGAAGTAATGCCGACTTTTAAAGAAGTCAATCAGAATGCAAACCTAGGATTAATTTATAGTGCTATAATAGACTCTTATGGTTAGTTGAGAAAAATAAAAGTATTTAAATTTCATAATTTAGCTTATTATTAAATGTTTTGATTTAGTTAATCAAGACAACGTCATCGAAGCTAGCAAAGTATTAGACAAGGCTTTAGAGAAAATTACACTTGGAGATTTAAACAAATCGGCTGTATTACGGATTAAAAAAAATCTTGAGTCTCGGGGAGAAACATTTAAATACGATACAGATATTATAGAAAAGAAGGTGAGTGAAATATTGTTTTGAAAAATGTTGATAATATTAATAATAATAATAATCATATTATGAAATGAATATAGGATCTATCTCACTATTACTAAAAATTTGTATTTATTTCATTATGATTTCCTCAAATATGTATTGATAATGTCCATATTTAATAATTCCTACACAGCTAAAAAGTTGTTAATTGTGATAAATCAATGCCTTTTAGTTTTTAGTGTAGTATGTAATTACTAAATACAAAAAATGTAAATGTCATCGTATGTTTCTATGTTATTTTTACAGAAAAACTTCAAGAGAACAAACATTCACAGTGAAGATTCTAGTGATTCATCTGATGATGAAAAAGTAGCTAAAGTCTAAAAACTTATTTTTAATTATTTATAAAGTAGTATATTCCTTCAATATAAATTGTGTTACTGTATTTTTTTCATGTAAATAAATTTTAACTAATAAAAATCCTAAGTTGAACAAAACTATAAATATATAATAAAAAGGTTCTTTAAAAAAAGGGGTACTCGTGTAGCTTGCCACCTATCATTAAACTGTACACGTACAGTATGCTACCTACCGGAAAATATGACATACCTACTCTTATGTGTTATATTTTTATTTTATCTCACTAGGAGAAACTGGAAAGTACGTGTGACTTGAGCTATTGTGATGAACAACATATTACAACTGCAGTCATACAACACTTTTATAATGACTAAATAATAAACGGCTAAAACTCTGGTAAATATCCACCAAGACACAATAACTTACTATTAGATATTAAATGGACACTAACTAGCTGTGTTATGCAACAAATTTGTCAGACCATACGGGTGTGATGTCCTCTTAATTAATCAAGTAGGTAATCAATTATAAATAATTATAATAAATGTATTGAGAGTATATTTAAAAAATTATTTGTATCGCTGACGCCGAGTCAACGTGGGGGGTTACTGGTGGAAACGTGTGGTACAATTTTGGTACTTCTCGGGGTATACCTACCTCAAAATGGATATTTTTCTTCACTTCTGTTTAATATTTGAAACAATACTTTGTGCCTATCAATCGACCATTATTTACTTTTATTTGCCGAAGACGTAAAATATTATTTCATTGCGTTAAATCTGAAAACGATGGTATTGATTACAATAATCGTTAAATAAGCTAATACGTTGGTGTAAAACCAGGGCATGAAACCGCTTATAAAAAATTCGGTTACCGGTTATAGGACCCAACAATTTTTTCGTAAGCGGTTTTTAGAAGAGTGGTAATTGAATACCAGTTACCAAAATTATCCCTAAAAGTGTGGTTACAGGCAGACCCGGATTAACACTATCGTAGGCCCTAGGCACAGTTCTTTATTACCCATCATGTGCTAATATACGGTTCTGTAGTGTTCAGTATTTAAATGATTAAGAAACCTAATTTTTGGGAGAGGTAGTGTTTTTCGCAGTGTTTTAAGTCTTTAAAATCAAAAATATTTACAACCTGAAAATCAATTATTAACTTTATAATCATAACTTTATCTAATGACAATTTTAACACATCTAAAAATACATTTTACATTACTCAAAATATATTATTTAAAATTAAACTGCAGGAACCATACAAAACAACTTATTTTATACCATTTTTCATTTTGTTCTTTGTATTTAAATATAAAACAAGATAATTTATTGTAACAATTTAAAAATAACAGTATTATGTAGAATATGTCTTAATATAAATTTATTGTTACAAATGTTTTTTACGATATTTTTTGTTTGCAAATGATTCTATAACTTTTTCGGTATCGATGTCTTGGAGTAATTCGTGTTCAATTGCAAGTACCGATAATGATGATAATTTATCTTGTCCAATAGTTGACCGCTGCCAGTTCTTAACCCTCTTTAAAATTGAAAATGATCTTTCACCTTCGCACGAAGTCCCAAAAATTGATAAATATATCCTAAAAGCAATGTTTACATTTGGAAAACTTGTTACCATTTTGGTATTTATTTGTTTAATTAGCATTTCATTAACAGACATCCCAGTTTCTCGAAAGCTCTTAAAAATCAAAAACTCATTAACAAATGAAGATTCTAAATCGGTTTTATAGGCTTCAACTAAATTATTTGCCTTTATTTTTATTTCTTCATCTTTTAAACTCTCGTTAGTTAAAAAATTAAATCTTTCGTCTAATTTTAAATAAGCTTTTTTTCGTTTTTCCATTTCAACAATCAATTTATCAATTATTACATAAAATGTTTGAGTTTTGAATTTATCTCTAGCACTCATTTGATCAACAGCATCAATTGCATTGCCATCATTTATCGAGACTTTATGTTTACGTTTTCTAGATTCCATTTCAGAATAATCAGACAAACCAGAAACTCTTTTTTTTGCTTTTTCTTCAAATAAATCAAATTCTTCGGCGCTTCTCATTTTTTTAAAACATAATATAAGACTGTTATAGAGGTTAACGACAGTACATATCTCAATACCGGGTGTTTGTAACGATTTGTTTACAATATTAATTTGTTGTAAAATGTCATTCCAAATATTAGACATTAGAACAGTTTCAAGACGATTGAGTTTTTTAACAAGTGACTTAGCTTCATTAACAGCATTAGGAGGTTGTCTTTCTGATAATGAAATATCAATCAAAGCCTGACGGATTTCTTCATAATTAAGTGATAATGCCTTCGTTGCATCACTACGCGCGGACCATCTTGTTTCAGACAGACTTTTAACTACAAAAACAGACTCCTTCATATTTTTTAACATTATAGACCATCTTTGAGGTGATGCTGCCAAAAACGTATAAATTGACTGAACCACACTAAAAAATTTAATGGCTTCAGTACAACATTCAACAGTAACAGATCCTACCAAGTTTAAACTATGTGCAGCACAGGGAACCCACTCGGCCAATTTATTTACTTCACGAAAAAGAGCTTGAACTCCTGAGTATATTCCACTCATATTACTCGCATTGTCGTAAGACTGAGAACGGCAATTTGATATGTCAATATTGTTATCGTTAAGCAATTTAGTCAATACATTAAAAAGATATTTACCATCATGCTGTTCAATAGGAACAAAGCCAAGAAATCTCTCTACGACTTTTCCTTGACCAATGGTGGTGTAACGAATAATGATCGTTAACTGATCGATGTGCGCTATGTCGGGCGTCGAATCAATACTAATACCGAAATATATTGATTCTTTTATTTCAGAAACAATTTTTAAATTTAGAGTAGTAGCAAGAATGTCTATAAATTCGTTGCAAATCGTAGATGACATATATGATATATTTCCTTTGCCAGGATTTCCGAACTTTTTTATATGCTCTTCAAGAAAAGGATCAAAATTAGAAAGAAGTTCAAGGCAACCTAAATAGTTACCATTTTTTGGACAGCCAAATACTTCCGAATCTCCTCTAAAAGCTAATCCTCTAGACGATAAGAACTTAATTACTGCTATAACTCGTCTTAAAACTTGAATCCAATACATTTTTCTTTATTATACTGATTTATTAATTCCACATCTATTTTTTTACATTTTTGAAGGTCTACCATTTTTTTATCGAGTTAAAATGGTCATTAGATTGTTCGTGAGTTTCCATTCTAACATTAATATTTTTCCAATCATCAAAACCACTTTCGAATTGATGCACAAGTGTTAATTTATCACTACTTTGCAAATGACGAAAAATTTTACACACATAGCAATACACTGATCCAGTGGATGGCGAATATATCAGCCAGTCTCGATTTACACACTCACCATTTCCTAATGCTCGTGAAAAATATTCCTTTCTGAAATATCTCATTTTTTTACCAAATTGTCTAGCAGATACAGTTAAATCTGCATCCACATTTTGAATAGGAATATTTTCAGAAAAATAAGAAATCAGATCAGCGTTAATTTCCCAATGTGCAGGATCGTTACTAAATTTTAAATTACTAAGGTCGGTCAGATTGGATTTAACTTTATCTGGTATAGATTCAGTTATAACACTTGTAGTTTCGTTTAAGGGAGTTGTCAAATTTGGTTCAGTTTTCTTAGGAGATGAACCTAATAAATTACCTTCAATTTTAGATTCATCTGTCATAATATTATTAGTTGATTTTTATTTGAAATCTCAATTTGGTTTGTACTTGTACCTGCATTAGAACGATTTTGTGTTATTATGAATTTGCTCATGGACCCCATTTGTTGACTGATGTATAAATCTCGTTTTTCTTTCTTTTTCTTTTAGTAGAACCACTTTCGTGCATCCTTTTGTACCCATCACCAGACATTTCAATATTACTTCTACTAGTTCTACTCTAATAATGTATACATAAACATTTATAAGAGTATATCAGTATATGATATAATTTTAAATACGATGTTATTTTAATATATTATCTAACGTAAGATATAGATTAAAATTTTAAAGTACCTGTTCAGAGATTGTTCCGTTTAAAGTTCACTATACTGGATTTACAATTGACAATAAACGATATTAATGAATAATGATATTATAATTTATAGTACGGAACTGCGGACTGCTACGAACAAATAACAATATTGACAAGGATTACTTAAGAATAATTAAATGTTGTCTTATCGTTTCGATACGGCGAATGGCGATACCGACCGAACAAGTCCCGCATATAATGTCCACGCGTGTGTGTGTGTGTGTGGGTGAGTCCGCGGTCGATAAATATTATTTATATTACGTAAATGATATTATTTTTGTATTATTTCCAAAAATATTCTAAACAGAAATCGTCGTTTCATTCATCATACACAGTCGTTTTCCCGTATACCGTATGCATTTTATCGGTTTATGGTTTATCCAATCTGATTTCATTAAGTGATTATTACGAATTACGATAACGAACATTAAATATAAATATACGAGAAATATTATAAAAAATATTTTATTTGTTGTGCTAACATCTACAAATAGTTAATTAACTTTAAAAAAAAATATTACAGAAAAATCGTAACCAAAAATTTCATTTTCGTAGGCCCTAAAATGTTCGTAGGCCCTAGGCACAGTGCCTATAGTGCCTATTGGGTAATACGGCCCTGGTTACAGGTTTGGAAGCGGTTTTAATTCTTCAAGATTACCGGTAGCCACTTCGGAAACGGGTTTTTTCGGAAAATTTTAGTTTTACATTAATTTACACAAAACAAATATCCACTTTATAAAATAGTTCAGCAGGATAAGCTAAATTAATTAATAAATACCTATAATATGGCTATATTTTATCATTTGAAGCTATGGATAAATATAAATTTAAATTAAATTAGTAAATTACCCATAACCATCGATTGAAAAATAATTCATGGAAAACTGGAAAAGTGTTAATCAACGGCTTCAATTACGATAAAATAAAATAAATAATAATCACCTAATATGTTCTTTTGTAAATTTAAACTTATAAACCGGGAAGCGGTTACCAGACCTAAAATTGGTCATGGTAACTGGTTTCAAGCCCTGCGCAAAGCAGTTGAATTGGCATAGGCGTATAGATATATTGGGGGCCGAATCCCCCACTATATATTTTAAACTTGCCACTCTCCTTTCGTTGATTTGTGTCATTGGAATTAATTTTAAAAAATCATGCCTATATATGTATCTTTAATTTTTTTTTAATTGCTAAAAAACAACTTATGAAGAACCTTGTAATACATTTTTTAAACTTTTTGTCGCAATAAAAAAAGTTTTATAGAAATAAACTAAAAAAAAAATTAATTTGATA
Source organism: Sitobion miscanthi (assembly GCA_008086715.1). Lineage (NCBI taxonomy): Eukaryota > Metazoa > Arthropoda > Insecta > Hemiptera > Aphididae > Sitobion > Sitobion miscanthi. Next base: position 7,202,696 of record CM017800.1, on the reverse strand, counting down.
CGTCTATAGGTATTAGTACAGGCTGAAGGCCAGTTTTTTAGGTGGTTAGAGGCCCCCACATATGTATAACTAATTATTATGTGTAATCAATTGTTGGTGAATAAACGCTACGGGATCGGGTGGAAGTATTGTGATAAACAGTTCCCACCCGTTTCCTGTTTTTTGAACAGGGAAAAAAAAGTATTAGCTCAAAAGGCGACAAAATATTTTGAAAATTTTAACAATGTAATTTTTTTTTTTTTTATTATTATTTAAATAGAAAATTTACAATCCGTAACACTAAAGTGGCGTGTAAAATAGGGTCCAACTCAGTCCGAGTGTTGCTCAGGAAACATCTTAAATATGGGTGGGCGAGTGGGTGATGATAGAAGAAAAATAGGAAATCGCGTAGGTCGGTATAACAGTATTATGAGGGGTAGGTCACCTAAAATTCTTAGAGCAACGCCAATTTTTTATGATACACTCCGCTGTATTTGTGAATAAAATTATTTGTCAATGACTTATTTATCATTTTAAGAAAACTTTATACCTATATACTTATGTACTTGTGTACCTATTTTAATAGTGTTAAACATGAACATAGGTGTTACGATTATTATTATTTTTGTTTATTTTTTACATAAAGGTACATTACATAATATAGTGACGCATTGTAATCCTATTTTTCTCTTGTTTACTTTAACACAATGCCTCAAAAGTTTTTATTTAATTAATTGGTATAATATTTGTAAATTATTGAATTTAACTACACCTGCTGTAATTATAGTAATAGTAATAAATGCGTGTATAAACTATTAAAATACCAATTGAAAAAACATCAAAGAGCACAACATTTTGCCGGTAGTCGAGTTCCAGTTGATAAGTAATGATAACTGACTGGTGAATAAATGTGATTTTCGTTAGGTATACAACTAATAAATCCTTGAATACAACATTTAAAAATACAAACTCTGTATAATAAAAATTAATATTATTTATTGGTAGGTTTATATATAATATATCTGTCATAAGAATATTGTAGAACATTTTACTGCAAGATGCGAGTTATTTCAGAAACGGTATTCGTCAGTGAAAATTTACCAACTGGGAACAATATCGACGGTTCCAAGCCAATTACAGTGGCAGAACCCTCGGGCGTCATTGGGGTCAGGGGCTTTGTAAATCCCCGCACCAACGTCTTTTCAATACCGACGGGTGGGGTTATTAGATGGGTTTGCTTCGCCTTGATTGGTTATAAGACAACGTTAATTTAAGGACGGATATCCTAATTTCAAACGCTCATACAAAATTTATGTGATTTTCCAGTAAACTTTATCTACGTTTAATGATAAAACCTTAACACGTCATAATTTATAGCCGAGGAGTACCTCCTACTACCACCCAATTAATGGCGAGGCTGTGAAATATCCTATCACGCCGTGGTACTTTGACTAATCTAACCGTACGGCGTACAATTCGTAATCATGCAGGTAAACAAAGGCTATATACTTAAAATGCCTAATAGGCATTTATATACAGCGACCTACCCAATGACGAGGTACAATCGACGCCTATTGTACAGCAAATAGTGGTCACCTACATTTTTTTATATCAGTAATAAGGTATATAGTGTGTATTAATTTTTGCCAAAAATAAATCCCATATTATATTAAAGTGATTAAACAGTAACTACTACTAAGTGAGTTAATTCAAATAGCAGGTGTTTATTATAAAATTACTAGCTGTTATTAACTTATATCATAAGTCAATACCAACGGAGTGTAGAATGGTAAGTACCACCTGTACACTCCGTTCGCCAAGAGAATGGGGTCAGATACTTCACTCATATGGCGGTTGCTAAGGATTTGGGGATTTGAGTTTCTTGCGGCTGGATTCGGCGTGTTTTGGTTTGTGCGCAACTACATTCTCTCGACGAACTGTGTGGCGAAGAGCTAAAATGTAATTGAGGACAATATCGAACACGGCAGTTGTGTACCTATTTTGCATATACTATACGCCGGACAACACTTTTATGTTTTTCGCGAAGTATTTAAAACAATAATGTGTTATTACTACGTTTTGTAGGCATACACCTTTTTTTTTTTTATCAGTATTTACATCGATTTTTAGCGTAGTCTATACCCTAGACATGTTAGGTACCAATCTTAAATATTGAAAATACCTCAATCGACAATGTAGTTATATCTATAATAATATAATGTAGATTAAAATACAAATTTACCGAGATAACTATCGCGCCTAATAAAGTTTTATAGTTTTGTACAGTTAGTTTATAAATTTAACGAGTCAAATAGTTAAGTTTGTTTTACCATATACATCGACTTTAGCGCGTTTTTTTTTTTGTATTTTCTGTGACATTTCTAATTGTAATTATTGTTTATTTACAAAATTAATTTATTAGTTTACTTTCGTTTAGATAAACGGCTGCACTTCATTTTGACTAGAACCTAATGGTTAATAATATAATGACGCTTTTCATTTACAACAGTTAATTGCGGTTAAGCGTTTTCGACGCAGTCTGCTTGGTCCTATTTATTTACTATCTGCATTTACGCGTTAGTGTACATTATAATATATTACGTTACAATTCACGAATTTATACATATAGCTAAATGACTTATAAGGTATATACGGTTTTAGTGACTTATAAGGCGCGTCAAAGGTACACATGGGTTTTTTTTACTCTTTTATGGTGAGGCTTTTTTAAATCACAAAACTTTATAAACATATATAAAAACAAACACATTATGTTCATAAAACACAATTTTCTAGGGGCACGGAGTGGCCGAGCGGACTAAGGCGTCGGCTGCGACGCATCCGGCGCTGGTTCGATACCTCGGTCGCGGGCGGCATTTTTCTTCGGGCAAGTCACGGTGTCCGGAGAACAAGTGCCGCCATACCCCCACCCGGGGCATGGCAGAAACCTACGGGTGCCCCATTAGAAATTCTGCCAAAACACAACACACACGTGTACCAACCTACCCAATCTAAAAACCTACAGTTCCCTTCCCACACCCAATGGGCTATGTTGCCGCGGGTTATCCAATAAAAAAAAAAAAAACAACTTTCTAATTCGGATCAAGTCAATATGGTGGTTTAATTTTAAACAGACCATCCCTCGTGTATACTTCTTTGTAGTATTTACGGCATGTAAATCGATGAGTAATATAAGGATAAAAAAATATGTAACTATACATACTATAGGTTTATAATTTACATGTTTATTATGTAGGTATTTATTTATATTTATTAGTGTAGTTCTAATGCGCTATTTAACATATATAATATTTATCCAACATTACAGTATAGTATATTAATATATTATACATTTTTTTTATGATTTTTTTTAAATTTTTAAACCAAAAAATACAACATGACTTTGGGATAGCTTATGAAAAAAAAATTATAATCAATTGTTATAAAATAACGAACAATATTTTTAACCAATATTGCATTATCAATACAGACGTTTCGGCATAACCGCAGGAACACAATTATTATTATTATTATTTGTTAGTACGTTTCTTATATTTCATGTACCTATAATGCATTTTACGCAACATAATTTTATTATTATTTTTTTGTATTTCTGTTCGTTATGACTTATGCCTTATATATCGTTCCCACAAAATTACATCGCTTTTCATAATAATAATATATATTATATAGGTATCGTTAAAAAATGACACGAACGACTTTCGTTTTCACTTCAACAAAAGTAGGTAATGTAAAAACGTAACATTGGTTTTAATATTAAGTTCGCGCTCGAACGATAGGCTTTTTTCGATTTATATAATATATTATATATGAGGGTATTTATGCATAATAATATATATTATGGTATATAAAGTATATTATAATGGCAACACGTTTAAAGCGATGAAAACGTATTTTTGGCTGGCCAAGGTTTTACCGACCCGTTTGGCAAACACCTATATAAACTGATCGTCGTGGGCATTTTATTATAATATAATAATATTCCACGTTTTTAGAGAAAAAAAAAATCATAAAGAAAGTTATAACACGTTAGGTATCTTTTTAAAATAGGCAGGCACCTGGCACCGATAATATTATTATTATTGTTGTATAGTATACCTATCCCTCTAAAATTTAATATTATTCTCTACCAATATGAAAATAAGAGGAAATGCGAGCACAGTATAATAATATTTTAATGACAGACAAAAACTCGGGCCTTGACCCAAACGTATCTTATTCCCGATCTACGCTTTTATTCTTTTATATAATATAGACTTACGCATTTATTTCGTTTTTAATATATAATATTAATTAAGTACCTAATAATATTATTCGAATATAATACAATATTTTACATAAATAAGTAACAATAACAAGATAAACAGTACATTTCTTTACGAATATAATATAGGTAGGTATATTTTGTTTGACTAAAATATGTTGTGTTATTGTTATTATTGTTTTCATTTTTTTTTTATTATTCGAAAAAATGGTAAATTATAATTTAGAGAATAAGTATAAACGAGATTGACAAGAAACATGCGTCTATTAAAAAAGTCGACATGACGTTTTTTTCTAAGATATAATATTATATTATCGTTATCCGTTATTACGACTGACTAGGAATGAGGTATGATGAGGTATTTTTTTTTTTTTTTTTGTAAAGATAATATAATTTTTATTCCAATGATTCATTAATAAACGCACCTCTCTGGTCTTTCCGAGGATAACAATATTATTACAATTAAATAACGAAGACTAATTTATAATAACGTGTTAAATCTATCCGATCAAACAAAACGTAATGATGATAATAATAATAATGATAATAATAATAATGGTGGTAAAATAGTATTTACACAGAGAACTTATATAATTTAATATATATTTATTAATAATAATAATAATAATAATAATACGATGGTATTATTTTCTGAACTAGGTATAGGGTAGGTAGGTGTATTAAAACTAAATAATGTTTACATGAAGCGAATAACAGTGGCTTAGTATAGAACACCCGCGGGAGGGTTAACGAAGATAATATTATAATTTATATATAATATATAATGTATGTATTAATTTAATATTATTATTTTTAATTTTTATTATAAGTTGGTATATAATTTCCGTCAAGAGAAGGAAAGAAGAAAAAAATAAAACGATAAAAAGATGAGAGTACCTACCTATGTATAATATATTACCCGATAGGGTGATGATATATAGGCAACATATTATATAATATTATTACCTGCAATATTCTACCAATATAATAATAACGCGGAGAAGACATCGGTGTATATTATTATTAGACGTTTTGTAATAATTACAGTTATGTCGTAATTTTTTTTGTTTTTGTTCGGTATTGACAATAATTTTGTCTTGCTCTTAAGTACAATATATTATTATATGAAGGATCTGCCAAGATTTTACTTTGGGGGTGGGGCTGATAATTTGTTTAGAGGAGGCTTAACTGGGATCCTTCATAAATTTGGTATGCTGATGCCGGGGGCAGATTTTAGACTTTCGCAGTAACCTTGGCATAAAAATTAAAATTTTAATAAACGGTTACACATTGTTTTTGGATAAGCGTTTTTAAATTTTCCGGAAATTTCGGGATGGTTTTCAGCCCACTTGGCTGTGCCACTGAATTATGTTCTAATAATACGCACCATAATAAGATGAGGTTTTTTTTACAATAACCCTAGGCGGCACCCTGAACGATAAACGACGGTAATTAAGTGTATCGGGTAGCATGGACGTATAAATATTTTCTATGTTTATAGGTAAAATATATATTATGTCTATGGTGACTGGTGATCATTTTAATACGGATTATGAACGGATATTTTTTGTTTTGTGGGGCTGACGAGGGAGAAGTTGAACGGTGAATATTACGGATTGACGACAACGGTAGTTATTACATTGTATAATTATTATAATCGCCGTAGTTTATGTGAAAACACGCAACGATAATATCGTAGTTATGTACACACCATGGGCACGGAGGATGTCATTGATGTGGTTTACAATTATTATCATATAATGTTTTTTTTTTTTTTTTAAGAAAGAGTTCAAATAATTATATTGTAATACTCTGGATAATTATATTGTAATATTGTTGTCTACGAGATAATACTACACAAAATTGCGCGTTTTCTCGTTTAGACAATAATATCATCTATTTCGATATTGGTTTTTAGTGTACCCATATTAGGTATAGAGGTGTCTGTTTGTATTTCATATTCCGATTTGTGTGCCGTTTAAAAATTATTTCTGCATAGCATTATTGTATCCGATTGGGGCGCCTGTGGTTAACGATGATTTTGCCGGCGGCGATGTTCTGTCGTCCGGTCGGTTCTCGTGTGACTTTTTCTAGTTTTTGGCGTCGTCGTCCGGATCCTTCAGCGTGTGCCATTGCGCGATCGGACGCCTTGGCGACGCCAACATGTCGGACCAGTGCCGCAGTTCGGTGCCGGTGGCATTGTAGCCCAACACCACTTTGCCGATGGGCTCGGACGTACCGATGCGATCGTAGTCGACCACCGTCACTACCAGGTTGACTTTCTGTAAAAGCATTTGAACAACATTACAATATACATTTTGTTTTATGATGATACATTATAACCGGCGAGCCTAGGATTTATGTTATGCACGACGAATGTGTTTATTTTGTAGTGTTATTTTTACGCGTCATTTGATCATAGTGCCTCGTGACCACGAATAGCCTCATTTGCATGTATTTTATATTAATGATCTATTTTTTATTTTACATGTTTTAACTGTTAACACGAAAAATACATGTTTTATGTATGTTTAAACGAAAATATAGTGTAAAAGGCTAGAAGCGCCATCATTGTGATTTTTCATAAAATCGGTGTTTTTATTGTGTTTGACGAAAAAAAGGAATTACAATTGTTATGGATTTATATAGAAGTAAGACTAACAAAAATGAGTTAGCTTACATAATGAGTAACGTTATTTAATCTATTTTTAAATTATAAAATGCTTGCAGTGGCGGATTTTCTATATGTTATAATTATTGAATAAGTAGGTGATTAATAGTAGATTTTTAATATTATTTAGCAACCATATTTTATAGTTATCGGTTGCATACAAAAACTGCACACTTTTAATTCCGATTCCAAGAGACGGTTGACAGACAAAAACCACAGATTTTATTGAGTTTATTGGTTACCTAGTTGTATTACGGCCAAATACTTCATACTTTTAGTGTTTTCGTCTATAGAGTGGCTGTCATATAGCTTATTGCAATAATCGTGTATATCTATATAAAATCAGCGGAGGTATTTATTTAGTTCTGATTTATTATAAAACCGGCCAAGTGCGAGTCGGACCCGCGCACGAAGGGTTCCGTACCATCATCTATAAATATGTTGGCAACACTGCTTATATTATATATTCTAGGATTTTTAGTATTTGTTGTTATAGCGGCAACAAAAATACATACTCTGTGAAAATTTCAACTTTCTAACTTTCATGGTTCATGAAATACAGCCTGGTGACAGACAGTGCGGAGCTTTAGTAATAGGGTCCCGTTTTACCGTACAGAACCCTGAAAATGAGATGGGATGCCAGACGTTAGGTAAGCATGGTTTAAAAAAATTGTCCACCATCCGGTTTATTAGTCTTGAGAATAATATTCTCGAGATATAACAGTTGATATTACTACTGGTTATTACCTAACTATCTATGGTCGAGAAGAACACGAACGTGGCGGTTGGTTAATCGATCGGTATGATGGGAACAATCATTTTTACTTCAAATCATGAGAGTTAAAATACATAGGATAGTTATTGCATGCGTTGTATGTAAAATTCGTGTACCTACTAGTGTACTATGGTCTATGGCGCACATACAAAGTGGAATATCGTACAGCCACGTGGAAGAGTAACGAGAAAACTTCTAAAGATGTATAAGCGTATAACTGGAAATTTTTATCATACAACTTTACTAAATTTAATTAAAATCATAAAAGTTGGATTACGAAATAGTACAAAATACATCAAAGTATTGTGTCCGTGACAGGAATAATGAAATAAGTTCGTTGCATATATTATAAATTTAAAATGAATACCTACAAGGTGATTGTTTTAAATGTAAACCCTAATTTTCTCTAAAAGTTTAACGTTTTTGGATATATATTTTTTGGATAAATATTTTGTTGTTGAAATGATAGCCATTTTTTATCATTTTAATTTTTGTTAATTTTTACTTTTTCTTAATAGACAGCATAAATATTTAATTTCATATTCAGGAATTTTTTTTAAATTTAAATACATAAAAATCTAATTTAAAATACTTAAGTATTTAAAGATAAAATTAGTGTAATGGAGTTGCCAGAAGGGATATTCTTTTGTGGTTAACTTAAAAAGCTTACACAAAATGTAGGTCCACCACTCAACTAAACTTTAAAATTTAAATACTCGAAATTTAAAAGTTTATAATTAATTATCTGCTTGTTTAAATTTCGATTTTTATATATTGAAACTCTCAGAAAAATATTCCGCTTAACAATATAAAATCAAAAATATATCTCTCAAAAAAGTAAAAATGACCTATTTATAAAAATAATTGTACACGTGATGTATCCATATTAAGATATATTTAACAATCAAAATACAATTTCACAGTCATTGTTGGGCTTAGAAATTTCAAATTTGGTTTGATCACTAAAATTCGTGATTATATGTAAAATAAATTATGGTTAAAAAAGGTGGTTACCGTCAATAAAGAGAAGTTGACGTATTACTATGCATGAAACTTATAGATATCCACAAAAAAAGTATCTTTCCATAATTTAAGAAATAACCACAAAATAGTATAAGTAGTAAAAAAATATCGATTTTAGTTCTATTTTTTAAATTAAATATAGGTGAACTATTTTCATATAAATTACTAGGTAAGTACACAAACAATATTCATGAATTGCTTGGGTAGCATCACCTTGAACTTTAAAAGTGAAGTAGGAAAAAATAAAATATAGGTTTGTGTTACTAAAATTACGATGGTAACTAAAAACGTCAGTCGACAGTCACACTTCCTGGATTTGGGTTGCAGGTTGTATATAATATATTTTTTTAAATAAAATAATTTTTTTTTACGGAGTTTGAAATATAAAGTTTTTCTATCATAAAATAATTTCCTGAACCGGCGTGTTATATATAGAAGAAAATGGGTTTGCCCGTATTATCATAAATCGATTAGGTATACAATCGAAATTTTGACATTTTAAATCAGAAGACGGTTAAGAAATTATAATTTTCTGTGGTATTTCGGTGACTTGGTTTTAAAATTATTTAATATTAAATTACGTTTTAGAGATCTAGACTAATTATCAACGTGACAACAATTTATCGTGTTTTGTCTATACAAAAATATTAATACGTGATTTATGGATCGCGTTTAATTTTTTTCATTTAATCCTACATTATATTATAGAGTTAGGTATTATTGTATTAACTATATAAGTATACATCTATATTCTATATTTTAACTATATTAACCATCTTAATATAACTGTTGAAAACATAAACTGTATTTACTTGTATCTGTTCGAATGGAACTTCGAATGTGAACGACTCGTTGTAATATGGATTGAGGGTACACTTTTTTATACTCGTTTTCTTTTTCTTTAACCTTTTCCCATTTTGCATCAAAGCGATCTTCACGTACGGATCTGCACAAAAACGATAATATTAATATATTATACCATGTCCATGTGAATTATTATCGAAAAGTAAGATGACGCGAGTATAGAACAATTATCGTACGAATGCAGACCAGAGTCTCTTTTTACCTGAGAGTCCACCAACGTCCATTTTCTTTAAGTTTTTAGCTTCCAATATTACTACTGTAAGTTTTCCGGCAGTAGGCACGTAACGCAACGAGAAGCAAATGTCTCCCAGCTTGTTGTCCTGAAAAAGGGCAAAACAGATAGTTTTAACGTCAAGGCGTGTTTGTAGGTATAATCGTTCGAATCGGTACAAAAAAAAAAAAAAAACAATCCAATTTTCTAAAAAAAAAACAAATTGATTTTTTACACGGGAACTTGTACTAGGTAATACAGCATGTTCCAAATGATTTGTGCCACTAGATGTGAATTTTGAATCTAATGATGTTATATTATTATTATTATTGTAGGTCTTAAACGCTTTGGAATATTCAAATTCTAAGAATCCACTATACCTAAGTGTTTTGACATTCTACGCTATATATAAGGTCTAGCACCCACTGCTCTATATAATATAATAATAAAACAGTAATATTAGTATAACAACAATTAATTAATATAATATTTACTATAGGTCAATATATTATATAATATAATATGTATTATAGGCTATTCGTTATAGAACTTAATATTCCGTTTATAATGCTATCCACACTATATTGTGCCTGGGTGTTTTGCGTCCAGGTTTTGTCAATACGATATCGTGTTTCATAATAAAATATTAAGAATTTTTTTTCAATTCCGATTAATGATATACACTTAAGATTTTTAAGCATATATAACATAATACAATATTCGTAAATTGAAAGTAAAAAAAATATAGTACACATTTTTTTTACTTTTTAAAATTATTAGTCGCGCAAGAAATTTGCATTTGATAGAACTATCGAAATATTAATTAATGAAAAACTAAAATACCTAGGTTTAACTTTTGATTCTCTATACGGTTTTAGTAATATTTTATTCTTTATGAACACATCGTATTTATACAAAATTAGCGTAATATAGTTATTATTATTATATTCAGCGCCATTAAATACCTACAACACAATTATACATACTATATAATATATATTCTAATAATATTATTTAATACTCTGATCCTAATTAAATCTAAAATAATATCATACCGTTGTTTTTGTACGTAAATGTTACTCAATGTCTATGTACAAAAACATAACCTTTAGATCATAACAATATATACGTGAAAATTTGCATGTTTCCAGAGAACTACTGTATGAAATAGTTTCGCTCACACTTGACATTGGTATCAAAGGTCGAACGGTGTCGATGGATGTACATTTGTCATAAATAGTATTATGGATAATAGATAAACTAACACGTTGTACAGTTTGAATTATTGGTTTTATCATAATATATTTGTTGGTTTTCGGCGGAAACGTACTAGCTAATATCGAATTATTGTATATTATATACTATTTTCATCTCTGCCAATGAGTAATTAATGAAATACTTCAATGATTTTTATGCACGCATGACCCATATTCGTTTTGAATAGTAACAGCTGAAATGGAAATAGTTTATTTCGCATTGTGTTCGGACGGAATGTCACTGTCTGATTATAAAACAGTATTAAACAATAAAAATAAATTTTTTAAAACACAGTTAGGTAATGAAAACTTTAATACTATAAGTTAATAGCTGTCTCGTCACTCAATATTGCAAAATGGTTGAAACGTTATGCCATGTGTGTCGGTAAACGAAAATTATCGATTGTATATTTTGTATGTATTATATTAATAGTTTTAGTAATGTTTTATACTTTTATACTATGATTATTTAAGTTCATAAAACACAAAGTAATAAACTATGTTTTTAAAATACGTACTTGAGGTCACTCTATATTTTGGGTTTTCATTGAAATATGTTGACAAATGTCAAATAGTATAGGTATATAGCGATGCCTAAAATTAAATATTTAGTACGTCATACAATTTTTGTGTAAATACAAGGACATACGAAGAACACATATTTTATCGAATATATATTATTATCTACTTTGATATAAATTATAAATGCGTATAATAATTGTACTATTCGTTGCTAGTAGTTCATCAGTTCTGGTACATTACAATAACTAAAAATTGTGAAAAATGTATAGGTAAGTACAAAATGATGTACGAGTAAAAACACTATCAGTAAGTATAAGTATACACAAAAATTATGCTTGTTTAATAGCGTTTGACTACCATGTTATCCTCTAGCATATAGAATTATTTATTACTGATAACAGGAAGACGGCTGTTTGTAGTATTTAATCAGTGGCAAAAATGATTTACAATTATCAGAGTAGACACCTTAATTCAAAATGCGTGGTAAACGGTGGAACAGGAACAGTTAATACGGTTATGGTTATGGTATACTGCAGTGAGTAGTTGGTACGGTTTGTATTAAGTTCATTCGCAGTGGTGGGGGGTGGGGGTCGTTTAGCTTTAGACCATTGATACCAACTCTGCGTCCGCGACACTCGATCACAACAACAATAATATTAAATATAACGTCAACGCTAGTCGTCGACGAGGGAAAAACCGTGAAAAAGTCACGTCCATTTTCTTTCAACGAGAAAAACTGACAAACGCATGAATATCTAAAAAAATATTCCTAGAACATCGAAAACAAAGGATTTAAATATAAAACTGATGTATATATAATATATTTATATATATATATATATATAAATAAAATAATAATAATAATAAATAAAAATCATAATATTAGCAGAACACCACAAAAACACGAGACACAGCACACATTTTGGTATGACACAGGGCTATATTTCGGCTGAGGAGGCCGTCGTACTTACGTGAGTATATATTTTTTACATTGTTGGTTTTCGTGGTGCACCGTGTTCCAAAAAAATCGGGTCGATTTTTTGTATTCAAACCAAAACAATACAAACAGAAAAAAATAACAAAATACAATGCTTGCGAACAACAATAGATAATAATATGAAAAAAATGTAGATGTAAAGAAGAAATAAAATATTGCAACAATATATAGGTATATAATATAAATGTAAGTATAAATATATACAGGGTGTTTTTTTTTTTAATCTAAACATCAGAATATTATAGTATATAGTTTGTGAAATATTTGTAATTTTAGTTTTATTTTTCTGGAAGCTTTTGACCATAAACTATTCTAGATTTAGTAGGTAGGTACTCTGAATAAATTAGAATAGTATTAAGTATAAAAAAACAAAAATTACAGATATTCTTTGAAACAGAACGTTAAAAAAAACCCCGTATATACATATACTGCACATCACACACACACACACATATATTATAATATATCTAATAAATATAGGTATATTTGTACATAATATCATATATATGTGTGTGTAATAATATAATAATATATAGAATAGAAAAGTATTGCATGCTCGTTTTATACGAAAATCACTGATCCCAAAATTAACCAATGAATTAATTAAGTAGATAAAAATAAGGATTAAATTCAAACAATAGTTAAATATAAAATAAATATGAATTAGAGAATAAAACTAATATTATCTACCTATATGAAAATAGCCATGAAATAGTGTATTTTTCCTGTCCGCTGTAGATAGGTAGGTATGGAAAATTGCACATGGTATTAATACTGATAAAGAGTTGTACTAATTGGATATCATGATCCGATTGACAGTGGAATAAAATATTATCATACAAAACAATATAATAATTTGTCTTTTAAAATGTTGTAGTTAGAAATCAGTATTTTATTCTGAAACGCTCACAAACGGAGGAATACTTCAATAGATTTTGATGAAGTTTTCTTGTTATGAAAAAATCATAAGTTACTTTTGTGTGTACATAATTAGTACGACAAAATAATAATAATAATAACAATAATAATATGTTACTTATGGACAAGAACAATATAATAATATAAGAAAAGCTTATTATTAAAATACAATATAGACTCTTATAAAAAAATCGCCACGATCGCTTTTTATTACTGACCTGTCCTCCTTCTCCTTCGACCGACTGCAGTTCTCTCCATTCTTCGATCGTCTGGGCCAAATCGATCTGACACAAGGGCACTTTTACTTCTCCTATCTGATCGTGCTTGGAGAACCGGTCGAAATCGAAAATGGCAAATACCAAAGTCTTGTTCATCGCATCTGCATAAGGTATCCCCTGTGGGACAGCGGAAGGAATACAGATAAAATAATGTATACTTATAAGTTACAACACATTTATATAAACGCATATACTGAAATTCAGATACTTAATACTGTGCACGCTTATACTATAGGTAGGCAATGACCTAACTGGGATATTTTTATCTATTTGTGGTTAAAAATATAGTGGGGGGAGGGGTTGAGGGGGAAGTGAAATCCTTTAACTCCTCAAATAATTTATCAATAATATACATTTTATAATGATAAATTAGTTACTATATATAAACATTGAAAAATAATATTGAAATTCAAGCATAATGCTTTAAAAAAAAGTGTTGCAATATTCTATGAATTAGAGCTTAAAGTAAGGGGACAAAACCTTATCTTTGCAGCCACTATATAAAACTATAGAGAGCACCTGCCCCCTTCACTCTTTGATCACAACAGATTACGCCTATGTTTAGGTGATTAATATTTGATTTTGGGTACGTTCATTCGTGATAACGCTGGAAGATGATAATGATGAATAAAAATACCTACGTACCTTGAACTGGAATGTTTCGTTAAAGACGGGATTCAGCGTTTTTCTGTGCACTTTTGTTTCGAATTTCTTCTTCTTGTCCGGCAATAAGTAGACCTTGACGTACGGGTCGGAAGTACCTCCCATGTCCAGGGCCGGCAGGTCTTCCGCTTGGATCACGGTCACGGAGAGAGTGTTGCCTTGGAAATCGTATTCCATCTGTAACATGTGCATCGTTTATTGCTCCATGCCTCCCGATTAGAAAAAAAGTCGGACGTATAGACATATTATTACTATGCAGTTATACCTTGAACTGTAACCTTCCCAACTTTTTCTCGTCCTTCGTACTGTCTCCTTCTTCCGCGATTTCCTCCGCATTGTCAGCCAATTCTTCCATGTCTGGTTGTATCTGCAAAATAATTACCAAAATTATACTTCCGGCGATATAAAATGTTTTTTTTCTCAATCATCTAAAAATGTTCTTGTTATATTATAGTGCTTCAAAGTAGAATTTGTATACATTTGTATAATAATATGATCCGTCTTTTATTATAGAATTCTATAAATAATTTAATATGTTTAACGAGTTTAATTTTGAATATATAATCGAATGGAGCTACATCGATATATGTATAATTTTTTTAATTACTTCTTGTGAATTATAATGATTTATAGTTTATACTGGTATCAGATATCATAAAACCCTCATAATTTATCATAATAATATCACGAAGACTAGAATATCCTAGTCTTCATGAATAATACATTATAATCACGTTCTTTTCAAAATTAATTAAACCTATAAGACTATAATTTATTTTATGTAGTTATTCTGAACAATAGTGTCAAAAACTGGCTGATTAAACTAAAAACAGATCATTGTGGTGGCTTTAGGGTTTGATTTTTTACAGGGCATAAACATGACACAATACATTTTTTGATATTTTATGAAAAATACCTGAAATATCGAAATATATTCAAATGCTTCAAAATCAGTACCATATAATATAACCAACATGGCCTCATGCCCTCCTACCCCCACCCTTTTTAAGCCGTCACTAGATTATGGTGTCTACTTTTTTTAGAAATCCTTACTTTTTCTTTGTAGGCTGAACCCAATAGTTGGACAGCCTTTAGATCCACGACGCCTTTTCCTTTTTTGCCATCTTTTGTTCTTCGCTTCCTGAAGAATCTGTGTATGCAAAAGCCCACGAATCCGACAGCTAGTAATACTACCGCTATATACACATTATATTATATAAGTACAAATAATTAAATTAACGAAGTTATTGTACGTAATATGTAAATTTGTTTGCATTAATTTACAGAAAACTGTTGCTGACCTATTATTATAGACCAAGACGCCCATGGTGGCATTTCTGAACTATCCGTCGGAGTCAAGGTGTTAGGCGTGGACGTGATGAACGGTATGCTCGGCGTCCTCAAATCTTTGTCTGAGAGTTTAGTTTCTGTACATAAATAAAAATTCAGTGGAATCAGTAAGACAAAATATAGCACTGTTTTATGGCATATAGTGGCCTACTTATATATTCGTTTTGTACAATTTACGACCTAACAGAGCGATATATTGTGTTTATTTCACACTAGCCATGGTACCGCGTGTGTGTGTTGGGGCCTTGGGGGTTAGTAAAGGGAGCTTAAGATTCCGCCAAGATATATAATATCAAGGCTTCCAATAAAAATGTACGCAAAAACCGTTTCAATATAAACTGCCTCCTTTGTATTATTGACCCGTCGCAAAATGCGAGACACGCGCTTTCGTGACATTTTTTTTTTAATGTTATGTATTAGATACGCGCTTGTATTATATAGATTATAGGTATAACTATAAAACGAGTCCAATTATTTAAAAATTGTCATTTATGTTTAGTTATTTTTAACGGACCAATCATGAACGAACGGAAATATAATAATTTATAATAACGAAGGTTATATAGGTTGGTGGTAGTTTACGTGCAAGCGACAGGCGCTTTTTGAAAATATCAATAAATCATTTCCAGTACATTTCTTAAACAGCGCAGCGTATTTTGAAATTTAACGGGGTCGTAATGTAATAATATAAACTATGCGAGATGAAAAATAGCGGCTGAGACCTTAGACGAAATTATCATTATTATTTTACTGCACACGTGACTGCATGGTTTTATATAGGATGTAGCATTTAGGACGTGTTCGATGTGTAGGTACTGTGTCATGTACTCACTTAATATGTCTGCGTTCTCTAGCTTGGAACTCATTGTCGTCTCGGCGTATCCGGTGCCGTCCAGGACAGGTGTGCCCTGTCTGGCTGACTGGTCGAGCCCTTGGGCCGACGTACCGCCAACTGTCTTATTTTCGCCGATCGCCGGACTCGGAGGCGACGTGCCCGATTTGTCTGCTGAATCGGATCCATCGGTCGACTTGTCCACAGGTGCCATATTTTATCCTGAAACGAAATACCATTGTTATGAAAAAAATAATGAGAATAGTAGTAAATCGGTATCCATATAATATACCTAGGATATATTCATAATATATTATAGGTATAGGTAGTATAACTAAATCGAAAATTAATTTTATTATTCATTATTGACTATTGTGATATTATATAACCATGGTATAATCAAAATTCGACAAATATACACGGTTCGTCAAAGATAATATTATATTTGACCTATGGTATTTTATTTCGAGTGTCTATCAAAATATTTAACTTATAACTATTCTAATTATTCTAATCCATAAATCTTCGTCTCATTAGCTAACGCTCCCTGGTACGTTAGTGACCACACGCTACACCTCCATTACCTCAACATCCAAACAATACACATATAGGTACTCACATCCCATTACTATATGAAAAATTTCATATAAACATTTATAATCACCTATACCCTGTTATTTCCAATCCTGTTCCTAATACAGTACCAGAAGGGACAAAATCACGAAATCCTACTCATTCATTGTCTCAAAAGAAATTAGCTACGTATAGTATCCTCTTATTAATCCGCATATTAAAAAAAATAAAATAAAATAAATTCCTGAGTACCTATATACTATATCTGATGTAGTGACACATGACGTTTCCTTCATTCATGCGACCATGTCTTGGATTTATTTAAACAACGATTTTAGTCATTGTATATTTAATTTATTTATAACTAGGATTGTACCTATATATTTTCTACTTTGAATAAATACAATCATGTTCGTGCTCAGTTTTTGTTGTAGTTTCCCGAACTACTGGTCAAAATCTGTAAATCTTCAGAGTTAGGTAATTTATGGCATTCATTGCACACGTGTTCTATGACATTCTTATGACATTTTGTAGAACGTATTGGACTTTAATAATGTGTGACGGGGGCTTACTACACTTTGTAAAGTAATAAACTATAATAAATAACTCAGTAATTTAATTTCATACACGACCAGGAGAAACGGCGTTTTTGCAAATATAATATATAAAATTCCGTAGATGTTTTTTCTTAATTTTTTTATTTTTATATCAGTTCTTCTTCTTATTTGTAGTGGTCGGCCTTCAAGACCATGTAGACAAACATATTAGCTACCATATAGGTATTAGTACAATAATAGGTACCTATAGAAATGAATTATACATATTACATAATACAAAATACCTACTTTTAGTGCGAATTTAATGTTATTTAATTAAAGTATTTATATAATTTTTATATAAGTATAATACAGAATGATACACTAATAATGTCCCCCCATTTTTCCTTTAGTAATTAATTTAATTAAATGTCTGGTGTTTGAAATTATAGATTATACTTAAATACTCTATATTTTTAATTATTTAAATTGTTATACTACTTAAGAAGTTTTATGTGGCGATATAAACTTATTTTTTAAATTGAATGAAAATCAACCTTTTTTAGTGCTAACTTAGTTAGCCTTCGTTCGGCTGATGATTTTTTTGGAAATGTTTATGAATTTGAATCAAACTTTGAACTAGTAGTTTCTGAGTTATTAAAATGTATATACTAAGAATAATAGTCCTTAAAACGGTTTTGTAAAACTATAAAATATAAGTAATAAATATTTAATTTACAAATGTGTAGTTGTAGTACCTACCTGTTACCAATACTTTCAAAACTATCACAAAATATTAAATGTTGATGATAATTCATAATAAATACTATATTCTTTTAAAATTATTACCTATTATTCTTAGGACTTAGTAGTTGTATTTATTTCGAAAATATTATTAATGTATTTATTCAATAGTATTAGCAAAAATGGTTTGAAATGGTTATTATATTATAATAATATTGTAATTAAAAATATTTACAATTTACATCATCCTAATTCCTAGTTAATAACCATTTTTGTATTAATTAAAAATATAATGTGTTCATCATGATTAAATGAACGAGATCAATATAATTTATTTATAAAGATATTTAATAGAAAAAAAATTCTCGAAAAAAAAAAACAAAAAAGTTTCTGCCGAAACCAGGGATCGAACCAGGGACCTTTAGATCTTCAGTCTAACGCTCTCCCAACTGAGCTATTTCGGCTTCATGACGTCAACACGATTTTGTGACTATTTTAACAAAATTACGCAATAGGTATCTAGGTACTATAAAAAAAAAAGTTAGGTTAGGTTAGGTTAGTAATAGTCAGTAAAACACAAAATCAAAAACATTGAGTGGGTTTGAGTTGTACCCAGTAGTGTAGCCAGGATTATTATATGTGTGTGTGTGTGTGTGTGTGGGGGGGGGGGGGGGGGGTTAAACACCCAAAACACCCCTGGCTACGCCACTGGGTGTACCTATTGAGTATAGAGTATAAACTATAGATTGTAATATTTATGTATAGTAGTAGTAGGTAATGCTTTATTGTAATATTTTTTTTACTTTCAACTTCTAACCTATCCATAGTTATATTATTTAATATACCTGCGTGGCTGCGTACCTACTACCTACCTATTTGATTAGATACCTAGGTACTTAAAAAGTATTTGAATACTTTTACTCACGTATTTTAAAGACTGCCTATAGGTAAGTAATATTATAGTTGAGGTAGGTAGTGACGTAGTTCTGCATAAGAATACATTTTAAATGTACATAAACAATTTTTACAATATCTAAATTTAAGTATGACAGGTATCTACTTTCTATTGGTGCAAAAAGTACAAATTATAAATGAAAAACTAAGCAAGAAGATACACCTAAAGTGAAGGTACCGTATATACTTGTAGGATGCTGGATGGCTGTACATAATATATGTTTATCTATAGACTTCAGTGCTTTACAGCTCTTCAACCCGCGGTCCATCTTGACGGTACTTGAGGTGTAGCATTTATTAAAATAATAAATGCAGAAGATAATTAACTACACTATTTAAATATAACTTGACATTTACTTATTGTAAGTACTGAAGATAAGTTACAATTTTAAAAAAGCAAAAGCATTTATATTTACTTTAATTTTTACGAATTACGAATAGGTGTTGATGATTTTGAACCATATCTAGCTATCAAAGTAAAGCTTGTTCGTTTGTTGGATTCAAAATTTGGACAGTCATTTATTGAATTTTGGGATTTTTCAGTGGAAGGACTTCTGAAAGTGCACCTTCCATTAACCTGAGCATGCCTTAAATCTGCATAATATACAAGTATATTTATACTAACTATATATTATGTCTATTTATTTTTATCATATTATTGTAGAGGAGATGAACACGCGCAACGCGCTCCAAAAATGGCCTAGATGCAGAGATAATATAATTGTTTCACCATAATCCATATTATGATATTATGATAATATGTATAGGTACTATGGGTACCTATACTACTCTATAAGTGCATTATATAATTTATATTATACTGATCTATCTGTTTGTGAATAGACGTAATTTGCGTATTTACTATTTATTAATATATATTATATTATAAATTATAACAAATTATACATATACGACATAACCACCACACATAGGTACCGTATAATATTATAACTTACTATAGGTACCTATTACTACCTATCTACCATAAGCCAGTTATGTCCGTGGTGGGTTTTTGTCGTGAAATGTATTTATCCCGGATATAACCATATGAATAACCACATACCTATGAATTATGATTCCCATAATGAACTCTATAAATTACGGTAGTAAAATTACGAATTAATACGCATTGATATAATATTATTATCATGTGTAAACCTAACAGCTTTATCTGTCTCCGTGTCATTTCGAAGCTATTCCAATTTGTAATGCCAATCGATTCAATAAACAAAAAAAAGTTGTCCGAGCAAATCCAAATTTCCATTACCAATCCTGATTGACAGGTATTACGTGACAAATTAACAAAATAATTGTACAAAACAACACCGTGCTTTGACTGCTGAAATTGTCGCATCTGTTTTTTTCTCGCGGTCGGTTATTATTCAGGCGCATGTACCTATGGACTATTATCATGGTTGCAATGAAAGCACGCATGTCGCATACTCCTAAATTTGTAGGGAAGAAAATGTGCTCCACACCACTAAATGGCGCCGTTGCCTTTATAGTATGCATAATATAATAAACTATATGTAATGTCCAGAGTCTGGCTAAAACAGCATTCATATAATGTATTTTCTGTCGTTTTAATATTGTTTTTTTCGTCGATAAAGTCGTTTTATAAAAAAAAAAAAATGTTATACCGGTAGATATTAATAGTTCCTTCGCGGCTTGGTTGGATAACTGTATTTGTGTACAAAATTGAAAATATTATATTTTATAACATACAGCATAATTGTTCGACTTATCGCAGAGATTTCTGTAAATAAGTAATTATCAGTCTATATTAATAATATATATTGACTGTATAGCGTTACTGTGCAATACTATAAATTATATCGGCGGGTGAAATCATATTAATAATTATTGTAGTTGTACAATTTTTCCAAACAGATACATATTATATTACAATATTTACAGTACGAAAATCAGTTTGACAATGATATTAAGATTTTACGGATGGCTAATATAGGTAAGTAATTTTATACAGAAAGTAAAATTTATGACTGTTTTGAATACATCTAAATATGATTAATCTTACTTAAAACTACATGTTTGATAACACCTGCAATGCTATATATTAATATTAGCCTCGTAAAGTCGTTTAATTTGAGAGGTCACTTTGTAATTATTTTGGTAAACTAAAATTAATCGGTAAATTAACCAGGTTTAACTATTATGTTTAATATATTGTATAACTTATATAGGATATATATATTATTATAAAGCAATTACAGGGAACGTAATCCTATTATGTGGTCATGTGGGTAGTTTAAGCCATTAATATTATATTGCATTATATTAATTATAATACAGTATAATTTCTGCAGATTAATAAGGTGCGCTGATTATATTATTAATAATTATTATAACATGGCTAACAGATCTGAGACGGAACTGTCATCGTCAGGACTTGTCTTCTCGTAATTTTAAAACCGTATATCGAAACCCACAAACATCGAGTATTCGGAAATTGTGATAACAGTCCTGCTATGATTCTTTTAATAATATTTGAATTCATTATACGCTAAATGTGTTTCACTAATTAGTCATATCATTGTGCATAGACTAGATATACATTATATATATACATATTATATATAGAATATAGATACAGTTAAATATGTTATCAGGGATTCAGTGTCAGCTATTTGATATTAAATTGTTATTTTTGTTTATATTTACGACGGTTACATTAAAATATTGTATTATTTTATCGTAATAAATTAACTAATAAATATGTGTAAATGGCATAAATCAAAATTAATGTATATCTTCTTATACAGTTATACCTACCATTTTTTATTTGTCATCATCGTGTAGACATAAGCGTATGTTTTGTACGTGCATATCGTTAGATGTGTCCTCTTAGATGTTAGAAACTAAATGTGTGCCGTGGATCTCGAAGACATATTGTGTCGCGGCTTTAATCAGCTCTTTGACCGGTATTCGAACGAAGAAGTATATCAATTATAGGTATGTAGAGTATTGTAGACTATGTACATTTTTCAGACGACATGCACGTTAATATGTATATCCGCATTGAAACGCGGCGAGTTACACGATAGTAGGTATATATAGTATGTATTATGCAAAATTACGTTTGAGTCGGATGTCCGGAGGATCAATAAAGTCGTATACATGTATGAGAATAGTGACGTTTCCGGGTGACGTTGAAAAATCGTCCGTATAAATGCCAATTAGACTCAAACGGGCGGAGGATTTGCTGAAAGGGTTAGAGAAACTCTTTTCATCCACGAAGTATATTATATACACGAATACTCCACCGGGACGTGCGTTCATATTATGCAGCTACGCGTTTTTTGCCGCTGCTAGTTAGTAGGTACGTATATATATATATTATGTAATATTATGTATAATTGTATACATGCAGGCACGCTGCTACATCATATACCTACACACCGTTTATATAAAATGTATGGAGGCACCCTACGTGAGTGTAAAGTGCGTGCTTGTCGTCGTTTGGCGCGGTGGGTCGAAATCGATAAACCTCGTAGTATAATATTATATACCTACATATGCCCGCGGCAGGGAGTACCAAAGTGCGTGCGCGTAATTTACGGAGCGCAGTACGAATAATATAACAACAATACTCGGGAGAGAGAGAGAAAGCATACAAGTCATAAAATTATAATAGATAAAGCCTTATTTAACATTTATATTGCTCAATTGTATTGAGTTTATGTGTTACCTACGCACCATACCTATTATAATTTATTCATAAATTTACGTTGGAGAATCGTTACGCACCCGTTAAATATAATTTTCAAATTTCTTTAATAACAAACACACGTAGGTATGCACTGTATAATCGGTATACAAGCGGGGAGGGAATTTTTTGGAATTTTGGGGATCTCTCAATAAATTGATCTATTATCCTATATTGGTTTGAAACTTGCTGGTAGCACCGAGTTTTGACTGGAAAGAATAATTATATACCTAAAGAAGATGCCCTGAAAAATAACTTTCAAACCAACTTTATTTGGTTTAATATGCATATCTCTATACGTTCAATATTTGAGTACCTGCAGCGTCTTTAGAAAATCGTTACATTTTCAGGGATCGGGAGTAAAATAGACGTTTTAGACTTTTAGCCCCCTTAGAAACAATAAACAAATACAATTATAGGTACCAGTAGCTAGGGGGTAATTTGGGTAATATGGCTTTATTTACCCAAAACGTCAGAACCATTGAACCAAAATACCACTGAACAAACACTATTTAATTGTCATATTGTCAAGTAGGCATTATTCAGTATTAAGAGGTTTTATATATTATGTTTATTTTATATTGTATATTTATTGAAATCATTTTTAATAATCAAAAATTGTTTTAATATTTACGCCACTGAGTATCTATTATGTTCAACACACGTAATACATAGGCAGTTTGAATAATAATGATAATAATTTAATTTCATATTTTAAAGCCAAACAATAATTTTGAACAGTACGATAATAAGCGAACATGCAACCGGCACGTACTCTCCGGCTCGAGTGTGTGTTGCCACGGCGACGACGGAACGATGTTCGGAAAGTGGTGGCGGTGGTGGCCTGCTATTTCGCTCTCTCGTTTACTCTCTCTCTCACTCTCCATCCATCTATCTCTCTCGTCGTTTTACCTCCATTGATAAAAATCCAGACCGGTGGTGGTGTATTTCCATCCTTGACGTCACCCGCAAGCGCACTGAGTTTTACACATTTTGCAAACACGCCCTTCATAGAAGTAGCAACTACCGCCGACGACAATATTATAAATATTATTCGTCCGTGCAGCCGACGACAGTTTTTATAATATATCGCGCGTCATCGTCAGTCGGGGATTTATAAATATCCATATTTTATTTTTGGAAAGGGGTGCAAAGGGCTGAATGTAAAATTTATCAAGATGTATATAAGTGTGTATACCTTCTTAGGTTACCTTGGAAATCCCATTAAATCTATTTAGTGTCAGTTATTTTTCTACCCTAAAAAGTGTTTGCCAAAAAAAATGTTATTCGTAGTACAATATAAAACTTTGTTTTATACGTATAAAAAATAATTGGTCATGCATTTATTCAAAACACAATATATTGTATTGTATTTGTCTATATCGACTTTAAAGATAACTCAATGAGTTGGTCTGTATTTTTAAAGGTTGATAAATTAACATCTCACATTTCGTATTAAAAATATTTACGAAGGTATCTAGACAGTTCTTAATTAATAAAATATAATTTTTAAGAAGGATATTGTGTTATTATATAGATAACTACCTAACGATTCACCAATTATAAGAAATCAAATTATCTGTAATTTCATAATTATAAAATAAAATATATGGGTATCTGGCCATGCTATGATCACAATTTATACCTACTGATATAACAGAACATATTTTGATTCTTGAAAATTGTACTCCTCCCGAATAGGGATGAAAATGACCGAAAGCCTCCTTATTCTCTGGATCCACCACCGTGTATCGTTGCTTTTGAAATATTATAAAATATAATTTATGTGTGGGTATGATTTGTTTTGCTTATAAGGGCCGAGTCCTACATGTATGGCTGATGGATATAAAAAGGTGGCACCTACATAATACCTATTATACATTATTATACAACGATTTTTTCAAATACCAAATAAGCATGTGTACGGCAAGCGTAATGGGCAATAATGTAAAACTAAACATTTTAAAATCGATGCGTTGTTATCTCAAGTATCGATCGTGGTATACGTAAGGTAGAAATTCTGTATAGCTATGCATTAGATTTTTCATACGTATTTAGCGTTATAACATTTTAGCATACCCAGCTAAAATCTGACGTGGCATTAAGTCACTGTAGTCTTCGTCATAATGTATAATTTATATTCATATCAGCAAAACCATTAGTTACCCACCTACCTACTGTGTATTGTAATAATTAGTATTATTATTATATATAATTATTAATTGTGAATATGCTCGTTCATATTATATACCAAATGTGATACGATTTTACACATTTTATGAGATATCTTTTTGAAACACGCGTGATCAACCGCAATACATGCATGAATAATATACAAAATGCGCGTGCCCTCTCCTTATTCATTAATTATATACTTTTAATATTTAATAGTAGTTTCACTCATCAAAATTCAGGGGAGCAAAAACCTTAGAATTCACGTGTCTAAGATTTTTTAACATTAATAGTTTCAAAAACTTTATTGTTTTTCAAAGTAATGATAGTGTTTATATTAAGTTATATAAATTAATTTACATATTAGCTAGTGAACCTATTTCAAACGTTTTGAAAACGCAATACTTTAATTATTGTGCTTTGAGCCTTTGACATAGGTCATGCGACGTCATCGACTTGACATATATTATGTAAACTATGATTTGATGAAGCATTCGAAAATTGTCTTTATTAAATTACACCATCTTAGTACTTCAGCGGAGTTAGGAATGTATATTGGTTAAAGTCATTTTATGTCAGCCCCTAAAATATCAAAAATGTCGTACTGTTTACTTAATACTTATTACTTGGAACACACATATCCGTGGGGAGCTTTGACCACCACACTCCTCCTAAATATGTCTATCAGTAACAGGCAATAGCTTATTCAACTCTTTGTTTAAATAAAATTGAATACACATACAAGCCCACTGGTCCATCAAAGTTATCACAAAAAAAGTCAACTAAAGAATAGTTATCATAATGAATTAATATATTATTTTATAACAAATTATGTAGGTACTTCCTTAAAAGTTATAATTTGTAAGTCAGCTCAATATAATTAGGGATTAATGTTGGTATTTTGAGATTTTTCTGGAAAAATTCCCTCAAACCATTTGTAGTTGATTATTTTATCGTAATATGAGTTATAAAAGATAAAACTAATATTTAACCTAAAACAAACAACAATAATTTTAAGTTGGTCATCGGTTTGTGAGTCAATTTTGATTCAGCACACATATCACTATATCAGAAGTAAGAAAACAACAGGATTAACACATTAAATACCATCTAGAATCTACCTAATATAAAAGTGTATAGTGTATTATCAACTCTTATTATTATATTATTTTTGACTATCAAATATACATTTTGAATCATCGTTTAAAATATACTTATTTAATATTTCACTAACGTATAAATTATTGATAAATTATTATTGCTTATTGCTTGTCAATCCTATATTTTTGTTCAGTATCCTGTGAATATACTTATTTGTAATTTAATGAAACTTGTGGTATTATTTTATTTTGAGTGTTATTTTTACAGCACACTTAGAAAATTTGTACCCCACACACTTTGTGTTTTAATACATACTATTTTAGGCCCTGGATTATGTGTTTTTTTTATAATCATTGTTTTATTTACGAAAAATAATTTTTGGAGTAGCTTAACGCATGCGGTGGTGTGCACATGGGTGGGAGGACCCCCCAACATACGCACACGCACAATTGTCCCTTAAATACCCTTAATTTTGTTTTTAGTATTACCACCCCAATTCATTTAAATGTATTATTAAATATTATTAGTTATAATAACACTCTCCCCCGTTGAAAATTCCTGAGCACGCCACTGAACACATGCTTATTTCATGTAGCACCTTTATAGATTTGAAATGGAGCAAGGATGGGATTTTAGAATTATTCGCCTTTATCAGTTGTTACATCAAAAATCAGGTAAAACTTAAAAATATCTTTAAAGAAATGTGTTCAATATGAAAACTCGATAAGCCTTGATAGTTTTCGTGTAAACCGAGCTCAGTTTATCATTGTTTTTAGATTTATTATTTCTCTTATGTAGAAAAGGTAGATAATTTGCTATAACTTGCTCATTGCCTCGTCTAATTCTATTATTATATTGAATTCGAATTTAAAGAATTTAAACTTTCTTTCTCCTATATTTTTTTTCTATCCAGAAAATCAATAAACACTTGCGCTGCACGTTTATTATAACTTGTTATGTGTTATATTATTTGCACTGTATATTTAATTCGATATTTGAGTATTTAGTGAATAAATGTAGGTATGCTACCCGATACCTGATACAACTGAAAATGTTCGAAAAACGTCCAAATACATAATATTATAATAATTATTATTTTAATAGAGACAAATTTTGTAAAATTACAGAAATGTTGCGACGGAAAAAAATCCTTTCAAAAACATTATTTTGTGATTATACTGCAATGTCACACATGACCGAACGGGACGTTATATATATGTACATAGTATAAAGTATAATATATATATATATTATACTTTATGTGTGTTTTGTATAATATGTATACGTAGTATGCTAATTACGTTGCACAAATTATGTTCACTCGAACGGTTGGGGTAATTACCCGAAAGACACGCAACGATTCCCATTACTGGCGGTGACAATTAATTTTATTTGCACTGATCTCGTCTTCAAGTCTAAATCATGCAATATTATACGTCTTTCGGATAAAACTGATACTATTGGCTATTGTATGGCGTTTAATATCCTTTATCAGATAATATTCACACCACAATTAGAAAATAAACCTATGTGTACAATAAAACTAGGTACTGTTAAATATTAACCATTTTATTTGTGATTTTAAATTCATATGTATTCGGATAGAGGTTCTTGAATCTTGTTTAATGGGAAAAATTTGTTTATATAGTTTGTTTGATATTAACCTATGATTGTCATAAGGTATATTAAATTTACACATGTTTGCATGATATTAAATATCATATACAATTAAACTATCATTATGCGTAGGTTGCTCGTTTTAAAAAAAGTACCTACTTTTGGTTTGCATTTGTTATACATATAATGTTTGTGTTTGTAAAGAAAATTAATTTAGATTCAAAGTTATTTGTTATATTTTAATATATTCCTGATGTGGGTACCTTAGACCTATGTAAATACGTTATAGATAATAATCAGTGGTGTATACATGGGAGGGGGTTATTATGATCCTATGTTATACACATTGTATAGGTACTTATAAAATACAGGTAACTCTGTAGTTTGTAGTTTTATACCATACAAATCAAATAAGTGGTTTCAAATTATATTTTAATATGTCACAATTCCCAAAAAATATGGTGTAATTTCGTAGTAAAAATATGTTTTGAAACTTTTCCCTATAGCTATCCCTTATAAATTGATCCCGAATACGCACTGGCTTATAATTTCGTATATTTCATTATTATTCCTAGTATTAAGCTGTAATGTTTATGACATAACGTTTAATTAAAAAAAGTGTATTGCCTCGTTTATATACGTAGGTTGCAAGTGTTCACTATGTATATGATTGTAGCAGTTATTGGATAAAGGTCACGGTTACATTTGGTTGAAAATATTGTATGATAATTTTAATATTTTAACGATAAATATATTTATTGTTGAAAATTTGAAATCATTGTTATGATTTTATACATATATTTAAATCTATCAATTAACGTGTAGTACAATGCTTGTATAAATATCCCTTTTATATGCGTGCTTTACGGTGAACCGAGAAAGGATTGTTTTTAAATTATTTTCCCTAGATGAATATAATACAACCTACAAATCAAATGAAATATTGTTTGATCAAAGTGATTATATACAGACATAATATTATCAATTATTTGGACTCAATTAAGCAGCATATTACAATAAAAATGAAATACTCAATTTGCACTTAAATAAATAAAGTTAATTGGCTTTAATTTTTTAATTTACTACGTGACTATTACATCGTTATATAATATTATATTGGTACGTGGGAGAGAGAGTGGAATAGATGGCGAGGATCGGAAAATAACAACCATTATTAGAACTAATGAATTTCGATTTCGGCTCGATATTTTGAAGTGACTGAATTGTATTCCTAAATTGCATTGCAATATCAAATTACTATGCAATTTATCGACCATGGTTTGGAAAATAATCAAAATAGAAAATGGAGTAGGGATTATAGCAGTACATCTACTTTTCAGTTAACTCACAGGAAAATTTGGTAAGTTTTACAGTTTTATGAAAACATTAGAAAAGTTCCCGAGTAAAGAAATGTATTAAATTACAAAGCTACTTATATATTATTAAGCATATAACACAATTGTTCGACAATCTACTTAAGTGTTACTAACAGAAAAGTAATAGATGTGTAGAACTAGTAAATACATTCGCGTTGATTTTAATGTACATCGTAGAGTAATATGGACGTTAAAGAATTAGTGTGAACGAATTCAATTTCAAGAAATACTTAGTGCTTGTTAGTAATATTTTTATAAGTACCAACTTTAACGTTTAGTCAAAGCAATCAAAGTAAGCGAAATAAAAATAATAAAGTGAATAATTTAATGTTTATCTAGGTACCTATCGGCTATCTATAACCTTCCCGATTCCGCACATTTTCGTAATACAAAAGATTTTTTTTATTTTAGATTCCGCATAAAAATTGTTGCTACATTGCCAGTTATGAGGAAAAATAATTATAATTATAATGTTAAATAAAACGATTAATAATTTAAAAAAAATGGTCTAATAGTCAAATTAGTTAAAATAAATAATCAAAAAAAGTATTTAATTACAATTTTTTTCCTTGATATCGTGGACCAACTTGTGACAAAAATTGAATAATAATTATAATAACAATATTTAAAAAACAAAAATGCGATAACAATATATACGTACGAACGGGTATCGAACAGGTATAACTGATGAGTCCAGATAAAACATATATGTAATACACTGTAGACTATTCAGATAAGCTAGTATTTGGGGAAAACCCAAAATAATGTTATAATCTTAAATGACTTATATGTAATATTAATATAAACTATTTTTATGTTTAAAATCATTTTTATAATACAGTCGGAAACGTCGCATATTAGTTTTGTGCGGAATCGTGCGAATGAAAAGGTTTATGCGGAATCGTGGATTGCCGCTATATATTGCCTCCCTAGAAACACTCCATTAGAGAAAGTGTACCTACTATCAGGTATCCTATCTCCACCATCTTCCTCATCACTAACATCTTCTAACCATGTTTAACCACCCTGGGTCACTTATAATATGCAATATTTTATTTTATAAGTTAAACTAAAAATGGTTTGAGTACAGAAACAAATGTAATAAATATTTGAAGGTACCTAATCATAACATTATTTATTTAGTTACGAAAGTAAAAATACATTACGTTTTCTACGTTTTGATTTCTCTAATATTATTGTAATGAAACTGTAATTTATTATATAAATTATTCATCGTAATTATGTTTCCTATTTTTTTTTCAGATTTACACGGATAAAAAGTCATACAACTTCAAAACTAGGTATATTATATTTCAGATGTTTGTCTACGTTTGGAATTTGGTGCTTGGAGTTTAATCTGAAGTAGCCGTAAGTTAAACGTATAAACATTTTATGCTCGCTGCAGAGTACTTATTTATGCTATTTGTGCTAAATTATGTTTGCTAAATAATAAAAAGTCACTTATTCCTTTTTTTTTATATCATGTTTAGCATTACTTTAAGTAAATTGTTAATTTGATTTTGAGCAAAAGAATAAAAAAAAATATATATATATTTAAAAAGCTTTTTACTGTCAAACGATTAAGGTGGATAGGTAATACATTTATTTATTATATTTGAGAATACGAAAGAATCATGAATTATTAACGTTGTTTGGGATCTTAAGTCGATTAAATTGTGCCCATGGTATACCTATATATAAAACTATTCGCTTGTGGGTCAGGAGTGTGGCGGACTAAAATAACGAGAAGAAACCGTGAGTAATGGGATCGTCGGACAAGTTAGGTATAGTTGTACATAAATATGTATAATGTATAATCACATACACCTAAGCATGCTCATCCCTATTTTTCCTTTAATAATGCATTTTTTTAAATTCTGATTTTTGGAACTTTTAAATAATAAACTAAAGGGTCATATTTTTGATTTTTTATATCATTTAAGGAGTATCCAGTGGCGATACCAACTTCTTTTCTTAAAATGAGGAACCTTCTTTTCCCCCTATAAATTATTAATTTTTTTTTTTGAAAATGTTGATTTTAAACAAAATTTGAACTAGTAGTTTTTGAGTTTTTTTTAGTTTTGTGTGATAAAGAAAATATAGGACCCCAGTATAACAGGTTTAGAAGTTATGGAGACTATGCTGACTTCAAAATTATAATTATAATTATCTATCAACATTTTACTACTACCTACTGAATTATAATATAATTAGTCGAATGTTCAAAAAAATCACTCGCTTCATAATTTATTGCAAAAAAGGATTGTTCTAATTTAGAAAAAGAAATTTGTGGTGCTGTTATGTATTCTATAAAATATGTATAATATAGCACACGTTTGGAGTAGTGTGGTGACATAACTAGTTAGGCAATTAATATCATAAGTATGCTAAGATTATTGCGAAGAGGGTAGTAAACACAACAGTATTAAAATTAATCAAACTATAAAAGTGTTGTCACGTCTATTTTAGGAAAAGTCTCGACATCAGCGAGAAACGATACGAATTGACCAGAATACTAAATTATGCTACGACACCTGAATTCCGCTTTGTATACAGAGAAGTCACCACCACCACAAACACCACCCTTAAGGATAAGAGCATATAATATAAGGGAGTCCATCATCAGAAGAGCTCGTCAGACGGTTACAGTATGGGTTAGCAAGTGGTAAGACGGTTAGGGATACTTAAGACACTTGGAGGTTTTAGCTGTCACAGTCTTAGCTAACATTAGTTTTCAGAGTTATGTCGTAACACCGCTCACGGCTCACCACTCTATAATAGTGTTACTATTGTATTTTGGTATTAAATATATATTACATAAATACACATTTGGTCTATATACATCACGTCTTCATTCCTAGTTTCGATATATGCATCAATATATCGACAAGAGTTTGGACGTAACAGTCCTATATAGGACACTCCTTGAATAGTGTAAAAACAATCTAAGTAATTGAAAATATGATCGTAAAGTAAACCTACTTAAAATTCCAAAAATCAGAATTATAAATTCATTTCTAAAGAAAAAATTGTGGTTGATCATGCTTGGTTAGGTTATTAAATATCGCTAAGGTAGTATCAAATCATACTATATTTTATTGTCGAGGGGAGCTTCGTGAAAAAAAGGACCTGTCTTTCAGGACTATCATGTAACGAAAGCACTTGATTTCCCGACGTAACGATTTACCTAAAAATCAACCGATGTAGGAAATATAAACTTAGGTATTCGAAGTATATACGTGCGTAATAATAATAATAATACATCGTCTATAGTATAATTATAAGAGTTAAAAAAATAAATAATATTTGTTCATAAATGAGGTGTACCTACTTATTATAGTGTAGGTACGTATTATTAAAAATGATAGATCATTTGAAATCCGAAATTGCACGTTATATATTATATATGTTACTCGGTAGCTTCTCGTAAATCGTTGTGTTCCTTATAAGATTGACACTCGTATACTGGAGAAAAATATGAAACTATACGCGTAATTTGATTTGTGGAAAATTTTATTGCAATACGGTTTGTTATTCAAATAATAGCGTTTCGAAGTTCTGACGGATTTTATAATAATGATAAAACAATAATAACTGTCTATCGCGCTGCTATACGCATAATCGCATAAATATAATATTATACCGTATCGCATTCATAGATTTTTATCAACTGCATTGTTTTTGTTATGAGAGACAGCACAATAACAAAATAATATGGTAACTTAATATGACGTTAACGAAGGCCATGATTGGATATTGAAAATTTGACAACCAAAAATGCATTCGATTTCCCAATTTATTTTAATTATCGCAGTGTCTTCGACTGATGGCTATATTATAATATGATGAAAAAGTATTATCGTTACTATTGTAGTTACACACGCAGTGAGCCGTCAACGAATTCTGATGTCTTTGATTAAAAATTTTAAAAACCATCATAAACCCTCATGTTTAAAAACGTATTAGGTATTTCCGTATCAAAAATACGTGTTGGTTGTTCGAGGTATACAGTTATACATAACTCACTATAACATAACTCAGCTATATATAACTCGGTTATATTATTCGCCGGTAACGATTTTATTTTTCCGTTTCACCGAAACTAGAAGATTTAAAACCCCTAGGATTTTGATCATTCGATAGTATTTAAGCCCGGATAGTTTGATTTAACGTCATCGGTTATAATATGGGATTTAGAAAATGAAAGATATGAGTTTGGGATTTTCAAACCACCGTTTATGATGGCGAATTAAGATTTGTACAGTTTACAAAACTAGTTGTCTAAAGATTTAGGACAGCTGCAGTGCTGTGAACACGAGTATTGTTATTGTATTCTATAGATTATGGATATAATAAACGATGTGTCACGTTGCGAGTGAGTAATGAGAACTCACGTTTCCGTTATTTCCGTCCTTATATCCTGCTTCCAACACTGCAGAAACGTGCAAACCGATGCGCGCGCACTTTCGTTCTCGGCGCCTAATACGTATAATACAATAATATTATAACAGCGATTTCCTCGGTCGATTTTTCGATTAAACTGGCAGCACCGCTTCTGCACAGGCGCGCGCGCACGTGGAAAACCGCACCCGGGGGCCGCACTAACCGTTCGAAACGGGCCGGGAAACGACGCTGCTGCCACTGGCCATGTGCGCACGTTTATATTCGCTTTAAAAAAAAAACCCCCGAACGCCTCTCCCCGCGAATCGAGTAGTAATATTATGTATGATGTATATATTATTATTATTATTATTATAGTCTGCTCAAACCCCGAGGCGAATATCTCGTATCTTGTACTACCCTCCGTGGCATAAATCGAAATTTATATAATATGATTATCGTCATCGAATAATATTGTTAAGCCCTGTACATATATCTATAGATGCGATCGTATAATTATAATCTGACGTTTTAATTATATCGAATTTTGCCGTGCATATATTTTCGCATACTCTCGCCGCCGAAGGGCTCGCACCAATTAGTCACGAAATATAGCCATACTCAATTGATGCGTATTGTTTTTACGGAGATGGGATATGGTTTGAAGTGTGATAAAAACCAATGTGTGTGTGCTGTTCTCGTACCGCGTGGTGAATATCACACTTGGATCCTCTCGTTGTTGGCAGACGACGTAAAATCCCATTGTTTTATAAATCTATATATATATGGTATACACTCGCTTTGACGAGTGCCCTCTCAGCTTCGGATGCTCTTCTCGAGGTAGTATCTGTGCATATATAGTAATACGTCACCGTGTACAATCTGAACTTTTCGGGTAGTATAGAAATTTTCGTATCGAGTGAAAAAATATCACATCAAGTTTATTATCGAGTATTCAGATTCGTCTGAATATCGGTGGTTTGATTTAAACGGAAATCTCTGCAACATGTTATTGTATAATATAACTTATAGCTGTTTTGGCGTGCACCCCGCTCGTTTGTATATGACATTATATTATGATATTTGGGGTGTACAAAGACACGCGTGTCCATTTGAAAGGGTAAACATGTTTAATGTACTTTTAAATTTCGTGTACGTCACGCGTGTAATCCATAATATTCTGATCGCAACCAGCCGATAAAATGTTAAATGTGTAATTTCGTATACCGATTTTCGTTCACACCGTATTATTAAATGTTAAACGCCACATTTTCATCGGAATAATAAATCAGTAATCACATCGGTTTGTGTATTATTTGATTACATATTGCAATCGTACACACTATTGAGCTATAGGTAGGTACTGGTATTTTTAATGTGCCTTCATATAACCCATCTTTAAATATTAGTGCGTTCTCTTATCGTTTCCTCAGGTTACTTTATTTAGTATTTTATTTTTTCTTCTTACCTCTCAATTTAAATAATTTCTGTTCATTTTTTCATTATGTCTATTATTCTATTGACTGACAAAATAAATAGAATATACCTATCTGTCGAAATTTACATGAAAATAAAAAATTTTTATAAAAACTACAATTGAAAAAAGCGTGTCATTCTAATGGATGGTATTACATTTTAATTCTTCAATGATACTATATATCATCGTATATGAAAAACGATTCTGAGTGGAGACAGTTTGTCAGTATAGTTGTTATTCTTACTTATATAATATGTAATTTCGTCTAAATTTAAACATAAAGTAACTATTAAAAAAACTGTCGTCTTATATTTTTCAGATTATTAGGTTACAGAATTCACTACTTACGTGGAACCTTATTTTAGATATAAAAGTTGAACATTTTATACATTTTTAAATTTTAAATTTGATAAACGTTGTCAAAATTCAAAATTCAAACTTTATATGCTTATAAAAAAATTGTACCTATGTATTTTTAATATTTTTTGACTGCTATTGTAATAATATATCAGGAGCCGTGTAATAAATTATCACACTTTTTGACCCAACAATTAATATTTTGGGGGGACGAGGTGGCCGAGTGGTCAACGCGTCGACTTCGGCACAGCCGGTCCGGGTTTGATTCCCGGCCATCGGGCGGCATTTTTCTCCGGGCAGTCACGGTGTCCGGAGAACAAGTGCCGCCATCCCCCCCACCCGGGGCATGGCAGAAATCTACGGGTGCCCCACTAGAAATTCTGCCAAACACAACACACACGTGTACAATCCCTACCGTTACAAACCCCACTACCAACAATCGTAAAAACTCCACAAACAGCTAATGGCCATAGTCGCCGGGCTTAAGATCAATAAAAAAAAAAAAAAAATTAATATTTTATTGACTTTTATATGACCATTAACAGCTCAAAACGAATCAAAATATTTTGAACATTTTATCAAGTATAGGAATTGATAAAATAAACATATGATAGGGTAAATTTCAAGTATCTACAGTTATTCGATTTTAAATAGAATCACTACATGAGATATCGAGAGAATATCCAATGTTGTAAAAATTTGAATTTCAAACGCTGATAAAAATTTAATTTGAAATTCCGGTGGACATTATTTTTTAAGTCAAGGTAGATAAACTTATGAGGAATTTTGTATTCAATTTTAAAGTCCTAGATTTAAAAAAATTTTTTTTATGAATTTCTAACTCAAAATAATTTGCACTTTTTTGTTATTTTTACGCTTTTCGTCAAAATTCGAAGTTTAAATGATTAAAAAAAATATTGTGATTAAGTATTTTTAATATTTTTAACTGCCACTGTAACTATATATTAGGAGCCTTATATTAAACTTTCAAGCTTTTTGGCTTAACGAATAACATTTTATTGAACTTATAGAGAACAAAACCAAAAAAATTAGGAATGGAATATATCCGTAGACAACTCAAAACAATTCAAAATATTTTTAAAACGGTTTGGTGTATAGAAACATTAATTTTGCTCAGCATTTTTGCTAATATAAACATTCAGTGAAGATTTTATGTATCTACGGTTATTTGTTTTAGAGTTATACTAAAAACCAAAATAGATTTGGTCGAAAATCGATTTTGCGTAAAAATTCCGATTTTTCCTTAATTTTAATTTTGTTTTTTCCGGCACTTTTGAAAACTACGGGCAATTTTGTAATTTTGACCCCTCAAGTACCAACTAGATTCACTTTCCTATCAGAAAATATACTGTTGAAAAAAATCTAAACATTTTCACTGTTCTAAAAGGTAATGAGTCATTACTAATGACAGACACACAAACAAAAAAACACAAAATTATAAAATCAATACACTTATCGCCCCGCTAAAAATCTAAAATGTATATAATATTCTATAATTATTATTAATGTATTATATTACATCCTGTCAGCTTTCAATAATCGCCAACGTGGTATTATAAATATTATATTGTATTATGTATTAAGATTTCTTATAGTAAAATAGAACAGTCTTGGTCTATATCGAGGACGTGTGAATGTGTGATTGCTGTTTGAATACATTTTACCATAGGCATACGAGATTATGTGGCCTTTAGTTGAATATCCATCAACCCTATACCTACTATGTC
Source organism: Sitobion miscanthi (assembly GCA_008086715.1). Classification (NCBI taxonomy): domain Eukaryota; kingdom Metazoa; phylum Arthropoda; class Insecta; order Hemiptera; family Aphididae; genus Sitobion; species Sitobion miscanthi. The sequence goes on along the minus strand of CM017800.1, from coordinate 7,165,313 downwards.
TCACATAGTTCTCGGTACTTGCTTAGAATATAGATAGGTACACTAATTTAGTTGCACTACTGGCTTATATAATATATATTATATGGACACATTCATGACTTACAGCACATTAATCTCTATCATACATATCTGATAATACTAAAATATTGCTGTTGTACTACGTAATAATAATTTTAAATATTAATAATTATAGGTACAATGTGTGTATGATTGCAGTTTGTATGAGTATGATATAAAACGGCAATTATCGACAGTTGTTAAATTAGGCTAGCTATCTCAATAATTGTATATTGTTTCAGAAAACATGTTAATACCATGTCGAAGAAAGTTTCGTACAGGTACATTAACAACTAAAGATGTAAAATCACCTATGTTACATTTTATTCCGATAACGTAATATTACATAGGTACCTACAGATGGTCGAGTATATAATATTATCATACCGGAAGCTATTTAGATACTTTATGTGATCCGTGTGACACTTCAGAACCAAAACGTATATTATACTTTAATGTTATACGCGTCACATTACCTTTTTTTAAGGTGAGGCAGAAGGATAACATATATTATAAAATTCTGTCATGTCCCGACATCCATTATCAAGAAGATGCACTGATAAATCACTATTTTGGATAAAAATTTGACCCGCAATGTAGGTATGTGGAAAATATAACAATATGCATTACGCATCAAGAAGCAACACGAGTCTAACCTCTCATATAAAAGTTATTATAATTTATATTATGTTCTGTTATTAAAAAAATAAAACTTAATTATTGTTATTGGGGGGGGGGGGGGAAGCACGTATATAATCAAAAGTCGTGCTTTCGTCAGTATATTATTTTTCAACGAGTGAACTATAAACGAATGAACGGGTCACGGGATCATAGATTTGCGACTCGGTGAATTGGAAATGTATTAAACCATCAGCCTCAAGAGAGATGCTGTAGCGATGATGCCGTGGAGAGTGCAAAACAAATGCAAATTGAATCGAGAGTATTAATAGTATTATGTATACGTATTTCTTTGGCCTCGGGGTTCATAATTAATTGAATTTGACGGTATTGTCTTAGTTAGAACCGAATTCTCAGTTAAAATACAATATAATAATAATAATAATATTCTTATGTTTATTGGCAAGATTAGTATGTGAATCGTATGTACAATGCAATATACAACGAACACATGGACTACGTAAGTAGATAGATTTACATAATAAAATACGTTACATTAAACTTATATATAGCCATATAGGTCCTACTATGTTCGCATAATATAAGTATTTACTTTAATGTGCCTACACGGAAATGTAAAGACGCACGGAAAAACAATCAGAGCTTTAAAACAAACGAGTTGTAGATTAAATTGCGTCGAATGTATTTATTTGTTCTGTAGGTATATATAAACAACAAAAGACTTCTGAAATAAATACATTTTAACAATGAGTTACTGGAAATTGAATTATATCATAGATATAAAAGAACCAAAAATTTATCTTATTTTGTAAAGACGAAGAGTTCAAAAAAAAAAAAAATGTGGCATGGTCGCATAGATGGACGCATGCGTTCTTCGGTAACAAGATATCTAAAGTAAGTTTAGAGTTCGTGAATATAATTAATTTATAATAAGTTTGTAGATGAAGTTAGATAATGTGTTGGTTATAGTAGCGGTAATTGAAATATTTAAATATGAGATCTAATTGTGTTTATTTTTAAATTTCAAATACCAACGTGCGTTTAGCAGACATTTTATGTGAATGATGCAAGTATATAGAAGATAATATTATGTTATATCAGAATTGTGTGATTTATCTGATAACATTAAAATAGTATAATAGTATAATAGTTTTCAACGGCTTCCGTTATGATAATTATACAATATAGGTATCTAATATAGGTATTACTACCTAGGTACTTATATTATAGTGGGTACACTGTTCCGATTTTATACAACGCGGTATGCGTACAACATTATAAGGCTTATAAATTATAAATTATTATATCTATGCATAGATACGTCACGCCAAAACACTAACAATTATTATCGTTATACCTAAATTGTATTGTCATATATATATATTATGCCTCGCGGTTGCAGTATTTAAACATCACGTAGTGTCAACAACGAGAAACCCGCGTAAGTACCGCGGTGTAGCCATTTCGTCTTCGGAAAACAAACAGTTTGCACGACCAATTTGTTTGCACCGTGTGTACTTATACTTGCACTGTATATAATAACATATTACACTGTGTATGTGTTGTACCCATTGTACTCGTAATGGTATACTTAGTATCAGGGCCGAGCTTGGTAATTTTGGGGCTTTGTGAAAAATGTTTGTGTTGTCCTATTCAGTGGTGTGTTTAGACACGGTACTTTGGAGCCTCAGTGACACTGCGACTTTATGCCCATCAATGGATCCCGGATGGTTGGATGACTGGATGAGTTGTACATGTAAACAATTGGTTCTATGGCCGATTATTAACTAAGGATAATTTATATCATATTACTGTAATTCATACTGTGTTATAATTAGTAATAACTAATAAATGTATTTATTTAATTTCATTTCATATACACACGACTATAAACTAGTGATTAATAATGAACTTGAAAGTATGGAACTGCCGGAAATGAATACCCGATAATTTATTTATATCGACTAACCACGGGACTTTTAAAATGTATGTGGGGGCCCTGTGAAACAGCACAGCCTCTACTGCCGTCAATCCGACCCTGCCAGTATACGTCGATCATAAGTCAAATCATGCACAACCGTTTACTATGCCCCAATAAATCGAGTAGGTATAGGTACCTACAGATAAAAATTATTTTATTATTTTAGATTGATTTTATACCACTTAATTTTGGAATTACCTATACTATAATCTGTCATATTTAATTAATTTTCGGTTAGCTAAATCCTTTCACTAACACTCAGATTTAACACCTGCACGGTTCATAACCATCAAATTATAGCTGAGTATACTGTGTACATGGTTGTTAAATATAATCAAATCTACATCTACACCTAATGGACGTCCACGCCTAGGATTTGATAAAAATAAAATAAAAATATTATGCAATATGTGCACACGTTGCGTACTTCTCAAAATATGCAATGTGCCAATGTAATATTGATAATGATTTTTTTTTTCAATATGCATTAATAGGTAGTGGGTAGGGGCGTTTAAGGCTTAAACTTTAAGCTACAATTATGCAAAAACATTGCGAAATCGGCATAATAATATACATGAGTGGATTAAATGGACTTAATATGGATTAAATATTTATTAGATATGATATTGCGAAATTAATTTATATCGGTTTTTAAAGATTCTGAAAAAAGGGAGCGATAAAAAAGTATAAATAATTCAAAAACTTTCATACAACACCACTCCAGATTGATATATGAATATACGGTACTTTTAAATGTTAGCTTATGAATTTTCCAGTAGTTGTGTAAAATATAGTAAAAGAAGAAGGTAGGTATGAGTGAGTGAAGATATTTTTTCAACAAAATCGTTAAAAATGGTTGTTGAAGAGGTTTAAATGTGTATGAAAGTACTGTAAGTGGACATAACGACTGAATCATACTTTTTGTACTAATATTATAAAATACTGTAAGATTATATTTATTTTGATTTATAAACAAAATATTGTAAAAGTAACAAAATATTTATTAATATGCGTAAAAACTTAGAGTGGGTGTGTAAATTGTGCACAATATTATGTATAATGAAACGAATACACTAATACATATTAATTCGATTTTGAGTAAAAAATATATGTAAATGGACCAAACCAATAGCACTGGTAATGTGACAACCAATAAATAATAATAAATATGTATACATTATTGTGATTTTGATACAATGGGACAACAAAACTGAGTTCAATATACATTATAAATTATAATAATAGAATATCATAATACTGTTATAAAAATGAATACCTACTGCATACTATATAGGCATGTTGGCAATAATTGTGCGATGAGTAATTTAACAAGTAGGTGTTATAATAGTAGTTCGGTAGAGATGGCGTATATTTGAATATCTTAATTATTGACTAAATCATGATAAATACAGTACAACGGTGGTATATTACTATGCGTAGAACCTTATATTTTTTTTATGTGTTTTTCACAAATACGGGCTCGCTAGTGGGACGCTAAATATTAGTTTTCCCCGGTCAGTCCGAAATCCCAATCTGTTGTGTGCAGTATATTGTCCGACGACCGATCGCAGACTCTCGTTATCGCGACACCCTCTTTTATACAGGCGTTTGAGACGTTTAAGTATAATAATTTATAATGTACCATTGTACCTACTCAAAGGGCGCAAATCACCGACGAAAAACACAGCAGTTTGTTGGATTCGCGCTTTTACCTTTATCTTTCTCAAACTCGTCGTCGCTTGCTCATCCGGCCGGCTTCCGTCGGTAAGGAATCGAATACACGCAGCGCGACGCTCAGCACTATGTAATTAGGTGTATATGTATTTTATAGGTAAAATTAGTGGTTAGTATAATACGACTTAAAATGTTATGTTATTGTCAGTTTGATATTATTATATATATTATATTTTAACTACTAGAAAATATTATCACGGCAAAACGGTTTATAATTTTATTTTACAGCATCCGCGGAGACTAATGTAATAATTATGAATATGATTATAACCGACCGCGGCGGTCCTACAATACCGACACCGTCTGGAACAACACTTCACTCGGTATTGTGGCGGCGACGGCGGCAGAGGCGGCAGTGGCAGCAGCTACGACGACGACGGCGACGACGGCCGATCGATCGACATTTTGTGTTTTGCACACACGCGGCCGAATCGCGGCGACAACAAACAAAAAAAGAAAAAAAAAACTGAACATCACAATAATACCTAATATAATATTATACACATACACGGGCGTGTTATAGTACTTCATGCCCAACAGCTATCGCTACCGCCTACGCAGCACATCCACGTTTGCGACGACCATAACCCACATAATATTATTATTATTATTATTATATTGTGATACTTGATATTTTGTAATAATATGACGATAGGATTATTATAACCCACCCGGCGACGGTCGTAAATCGCAATGGCATTGGTGACTTCTAAACCGATATTCGCCATCGCTCGTGTGATTATAATATTATTACCGTGTACGACTATATATTATGTATAATTTCATCTCTTTGTCTCTGTATATTGTACGCTGCATAGGCGTGAGGTCTGACTATAGGCTTTTTCCGCAGAGGCAGAATATATATTTTTGATGTACGATGCCATTCAAAATGTTAGCGCATTCATTATAAAACCGATGGAGCGGTAAAAGAGGTTGTAAAATGATTCTCTAATTCATTTTTCGGGAATACCCGAGTGTAACAAGGTTTTTCATCAATTATTTAATCATTTTTTATGTTTTCTGATATCATAGTATATAATATCAAGGTTTGGAATAATCATTTTCAATGGAGCGATTGTCGTGTTTATTAGGTACTTTATCAGTAATATGTACTAACCAATTGGCAATTTGTATAAAAATGAAAAGACGAAAAATGATATCCAAAAGCTTAAAACATATCTATATTATATTAGTATACCACTATTCTTTATTCAAACAATATGAATATTTATTCTTGAATGTCGACATTAAAGGCGGCTCCTTTTGAAAATGGCAACACATGCAGCCTCTGCAGCTGCCACCGTACTCACTCACTCACGCCTATGTATGTATATAAGTAAGTATGCATGTATATGTATAAATGTATGTAATGGATGCATGTGAGTACGTACACTTAAAGTCGGTAGAATGGTAGGTATATAATATAATTTGTTGAAAAATGAAAATGGTAAAAACAAAAAATGTACCTATATAATATGTAAAAGTTATGTTTCAATTTTGTTTAAAACAATAAAATAAAAGCACGACTGTAAAATCACAGATATTATAAAGAGCCAAACATAATCAGAGAGTTAGGATACTTATTATTGGCAAATAACCTTGTCCATATTTGTATGAGTTGCGTAGGTGTAATGTAACAATTTAACTATTAATGTGAGTATGAATGGGATAAAAAAGAGGAAACATACGTATAAACATGTAATTATTATACACTAAATTGCTATAATTGTAATTCATAAGGTATATAATTAATGTCTTTACCCAATTAGATTATACGGATTTCATCGTTTCAGCAAAAATAATAGTACAAAAAACTCGATACACGTGACGGATATTATAATTAGGTACCTGCCCAGGTAAAACAATTATATAGGTGTTATACTATTAATATTTAATACTATGGTTGTCGTGTTTTGACTCGTAAAAGTCCTGATCACCATCGCCACCCCAGATTCCAACGCTCCTCGTATACACGTACGTCGTACAACCACTTTTCCTCCCTTGCTCCCTACGCATCACAGCCACCGCCACCGCCACCTACGCGCTACCACCACCAAACTTTAAAGCGCGTTTGACCCCGCGCGTGACCTACATTCTAGGGGTGTGCCTTCCTCTAGTGTGGCGTGGCGGTACGACCACAGTAACCGCATCAGCGGTCATGGTTGTGTCAACGAGACGATATTATATGACAACAATATTAATAAAAACTATTGAACTTTGGACGGTATATCATATCATTAAACACATAGTATTTTTTAACAAGCGGTACGCTATCCTGATTTTCTCGTTTATTATATATTATACCGTTCTCAATGCACTCGTAAAAAATCAATAGATTTCGTCGTTCACCGCCCCTCCAAGCGTCTCGCGTGGTTTCGTCGTCGCGGTTGGGCGACGAGGAAAGCGGTAAATGGGTCATACTCCGCCTGCGACTATATACAATATTATATTTGTGAGTAAACACGCGCGTCAACATGCGCCTCTTAAACTACTCTCTCACACACACACACGTCACAGTATTATACCATTACTACATCACCATAATCACCGTCATCGCGGACGACTTACCCGCGTTGTTGTGTCCAAATTCAAAATTTCTATGCGTCGTCGACCGAGCCGCTCAATTCCTCCGCGGGCGGGATGGACTCTCGCGCGGTCGTCGGTGGTCCCGTGTGACTGTTTAGAGGCGGGTAGTGATCTAAAGACGTGTACACGTTGTATCGGCCGACCCGATCCGCACACACGCACGACGGAACAGTGTCTCAGTGACGCACCGCGCGCGCACGGTCCTCGCGTATACCGCGACTAACTACTAAATGGTACCGTCCCTGTAGGACGTGCGCGGTGGACCTCTTTCGGTATGCGGCGGCGTCCGTCCCGACGGCGATCCGTCCGTAAACCGTGACGACGTGTAGGCGGAGGAATAACAGCGATGGTGTCCGCGCTCGTTCCGTGTTCAGTCCATTGCCGTGCGGCGACCGTGTGTGCCGAGCCGGAGACGGAGTCGTCGGAGTTTGAGTCGTCGTCGGTGGGGGTGGGGGGCACGTCGCGGTTTGACGGCGTGTAAAGCTCGTCGCAATATGGCGACGACCGTGAGAGACTGGACCAGCGGAGCGGTCGGCCGCCTGGCGCGCGCACGATCGATAAAGGAAACGCCGCCGGTGCACGCGCAACGGTCGGCGCACGCGAGCTAGGCCTGCGCGCCCACCAGCGTAGAAAGTTTTACGCCTCCCCGACCCCCCACGCACTTTTCACACCCCCATCCGCCAGCCACCCCGTCCGTCGGCCACGCCACCCCTCGCGGACCGTATACCCTCCGACCACACATTCGCCTACGCACACCGCCGCCGCCCTCGAGTATTGTGTATGTGTGGGTGCGTGTATGAGTTTTTCTTCTTCCCCGCCACAAAACCCCATCACCCCTTACCCCACAGCTCGTCTATCTCGGCCCACGCCACCGGCAACTGCGAGACGCTTAGTCTCTCGTCGACGTACCGGTCTCCCCCGCCGAGGAGATACCGACCCTGTCGTGGTACAGCGTAGTCGTCGGATGTGCTCTCGCGAGGGGCTACGAAATAGTGTAAGTGCCCGATAAATGTCTTCCGCACGATTTCACACAGAGCCTAGAATTTCATTGTGTACATGATTCGAATGATAGAAAATGATGATTTGATAAAATATAGACCAATTAAAAAAAAAATAAAGAAATAAAAATAATATACCATACTTACGGTGGGTGAATGGGTTTGATGACCAATAGGGTTAAATTTTGACGACTCGTTAATAATAAAATAGTTATAACCAAACGTTATTATAAGTCTTAATCTAATTACAAATTATAATGTGATTTAAAATAATGATATAATGATATTTATCCGGGGTCGACACTGACACCGCAAGCAGAAAAGTTGTGGATGAACGTTTTTAAATCTACCTGTAATTGTTAAAATTGGTTAGAACCTATTTATTATACTACCTACTATTATATTTCAAGTTTTGTTATTAGGTACCTAGTTTATAATAACCATTGGTGAGTATTACCAAAATATTTTGGTATTTGGTAGGTGGTATGTACAGTTATTATACAAATGTATACAATTTTTTTTTTTATTCATTATTGATAAATCGTCTATTGACGCATTGCGCGTTTTTTGGTGATTCTGCAGGAGCGTCTCTGAGTGACGGACCATTTGTGCAACAAGCATACCCAAACATCTTTCGATTTTAATCAGACTATACTGACAACCTTCGTTTATCTATGCCCACTAATTAAATTTGAACACCCCAAACTGGCTATTTCCAAAATGAGAACAATTAATTTTCACTATTCTATCGATTAAATTTTGAATAGTGGCTGTTCTATTCAAATAAGTAATACTAATTTATATATTTTATGATTATACAACGTAAAGGGATGTACGAGTATATATTATCACTATTCAATATTTATAATGTATTAATAATCAACTAATTTGTTTGTTTCATAAAGATAAATTAGATAATACAATGTATTAATAGTTCAATATTCTTTGAGAGTTTATATTTTATACACAGTACAAATAATTGTCCCGTTGGTATATAATATTATGCTAATCGACATTTTCTGTTTTTTTTTATTTTTGGAGCAGGTAATTGTCACATTTTTAATCTAAGGGATCTAATCGGTTATAGTTGTGTGTCAATTACCGCGCGAAACAAATGTTACGGTATAGCATCGGAAACAATTGCACATACAGTCACATTACACCAAAATTAGCATAATATAATGTATGGATATTCTGTCACGTGTTTATAAATTAACAATATTTGACTGATAAAATAAGTAAATCGGTGTTTGAGCGGAAAAATATTAATTATATTAATCATGTTAATTAATGAGAAGTATGAATGCAGAACTAATAATGATTTAAATATGTTATATTGTTTTTTACTATCAACCGGGTGACTATCTAACTGGCGATAATGCAGAGCTAAATTTTATTATTGTCAATCAGAATATGATTAAATTCATACGAGACGAAAATAGATGTGGCTGTGAGCCCTTCTTCTGCACACTGGTGGTGAAAGAGTAATCACGATATTTCTTGTTGGTAAATGTCTTCAGCGTCCATTTCGTTGCCAAGTGCAGTTCCATTAACGTCGTTTTTAATAATCGAACTTTTTCCGCGTCGTTGTCCATGAGTGTGTACCTATGTTATACACTTAGGGCCAGTATTACAATCATTGAATACACTTCGATTACGCTTAACCGACTGATAAGAGATTTTCTTACCGGCCGAATTCGGCTGGTTAGGAGTCCGTCAAATTTAACCGCAGATGGTAATACTGGCCCTTGTACGTACAACCCCGTACAGATTGTACAGTGGCAAACCGTTTCTTGATCACCTCCCACTTGACGACACGAAACACCAGTTTCCGAATGATTAAGCGCCCGGGGGAGGGGTGTCAGGGTAGGATGAACAAAGTCTTTTATATTATTCAAAGATTTTATTATATCTAGGATGCCTTAGCCCGTTATTTAACGAACAACTCATAATTATAAACCTACACTTTCCAAATTTGTATTCTTAAAAAGATAAATAAAAAACAAATAATATTCAACATAACACGTAGAATATTAAATAAGTAATGCTTAAACACTTATCACATTTTGCTTCTATTTTCAATAAAGAACTGTGTGTGGCGTGTCTGTGTTTATATATTTTTCAGATTTTTTGGTTTCAGACTATTTATGAGAATCCTTGTTTAAATTGTCGATCCTTAACTTCATAGGCTCATAAAAAACTTATATGACTTCCGGCAAACTTTTTTTCGTCGTTGTTAAATGTATGAAAGTTTACGGAGAATTTTGTATTATATTTTCAAATCTTAAAATATATACATAAAATTGTTTTTATAAATTTATAACTCAAAATAATTCGCACATTTTCGTTATTTTGTAAAAATTCTAACTTCAGACGCTCATCAAAGACGCATAAAACATTATTATGGATTTAAGCTCAACTTTTTTTTAATTTCCACTAACAACAACAACTTATAAGGAACCTTGCACAACATTTTCAAGTTTTTTGACACAGCGGATTACTATTAAATGAGATTAAAAACAATGCAAACTTCATTCACAGCATTTCTACTTAAAAATATATGTATCAAAAATTATCAATTACATAGTCATAAATTCACTTGCAACAATTGTAATTTTATTAATTTAGATCACCTAGCAAAGAACACTGACCTCTAGCAGAATAAATATGAACTTTACATGTAAAACATTTACACACGATATTTTTGTAATATATTTTAATCGATGACGTCAATTGGGGGGGGGGGCAGGGCAGGCATTTGCGATAAAGTTGTATTCAAAATAATCTAACAAAGAATTAAAATTATACCGAAATGTAAAAATAAATTGCACACTATAATATTATATTATAGGGCGATTCACCAAGCATGCTCAACTCTCATTTATTCTAAAATATGTATTATTTAAAATATGGATTTATTTTAACACCATATTTGTTTATATGTACTTATATTTTATACCAAAATCAAAATTAGAACAATTAATTTCTGAGTTATTTAACGTATGTACTAATTATAAAAGATTTTTTAACTATAGATTTACTTAGATAAAATGTAAAATTGGTATATAATCTATACCGAGTTGCATAAAAAATTAACTAATTTAATGGTTCACTTAAATTGAATAGACTAATCACGAGTCACTAAATCATGTTCAAGTGACCATTAACTTTCCATTGATCCATTAAATGTTTAGTAATTGTTTATGCAATCAGAAAATAGTCAAGTACTAACTGGTAATTTACTGCAGACACTGATAGATATTCAAATGTTATTTAAGTTATAGATCACTAAAGCTATACTTATGATTCAAATACCTAATAATACAGTACTATTAATACTATGTAACGATTGTACTTAGATACTAATATTATGGTTAAATCTCGTTAATTAGTAGGTATGCTGTTAGAAACTCTTACGTCGGCGTCCGCCATATAGGACTTTTTACAGACATCCATTTCGAACGTTATTCAAGTTATGAAGCACTTAACACTATACTTATGATAATAATCGATTTGTCTTATGTTGTGAAGGTGAACAAATAAAGAATGAAATGAATAATAATAAGTTTGGTTGAAAGAAATAATAAACAAATTAATTTGGTTAACAGTACAAGATGAAAATATATACTCGTGTGACCATTATACATCCAGGTGTTAGAATGAATCAATAATATACCTACAAGTGTGTACGCATTCGTTTGAATGGTAAAACGAATATATTATCGAAGTGCTGCACACGGGCGTGGACGATGAGGCTTTTTACTAAGAAACTGGCTCCAGTGTAGATTTGGTTTGATCCTTAAATAAATTATTATTCGAATGTAATCCCTTCTGCTATTGATGAGTATCTTTTGAACGAAACATTAAGGGACCACGTTGGTGGTTTTAAGTAGTACTGTGTTGCATAAGTTAGAGCATTAAGTTTGTGTTATTTTGTAGACCGCCTTTGCGTCTGTGCACACAAGTGCATAATATGGGTATTGGGTATTGTACCCTATATATTATACATTGCATCATCTCACACCCTCCGTACTATGGTTGCCATGTTGGAATTAACTATCTAGTATTATTATTAAATATACTCTGATAATAATGTTGTATTATATTATATTAATATTACAGTAGTATCTAAAGTACACTTGACAATTCCAAAAATAAGATTTTGAGTAAATGCATCGTCAGGAAACATAAAGGGAAAATATGGGGGGGGGGCGATCTTGTTCGGTAAGCCAATCGCTCCATATAGGATTGCTTTATCGCAAATGGCTCAAAAGTCTACCTTCTTGTAATTTATTGAAAGTCATAATCATCACTCGTGTTCGTATTTAATGGACAGTCTTGTTGACGTTTTATTTAAGTCAGAACTTCCGAACAAAAAATGATTGTCGGTCGATATTAACCGAAAACCACACTCTATTTGTATGTACACTGCATACAGTACACCTAAACATCGTTAGGTTTTTTTTTTAGGTGTAGGTACCCTGCCGATTTTCGTTGTACCGTCGTATACGCAAGTAAGTAAGTAAGTTAATGATACAATATAATTTTAGGCATGCCCAGCAGTCACGAGCAGATATGACGGCCATTACTTTAGTAGTGTATATAGGTATGTGTCTATAGAACTTATATAGTACCTTATGCACGCGATTTTTAAAACACGCGTAAGGGTCGTATCTATATGACGTGAGCCTATACAAGTCTGGCGATCGAAAATATCGCTCGCACACTCTTCTATATTACAATATATGTGTAATTATATACGAATTACGAATACAAATTGTCCGATTAAAAATTGCAAGAGATCTGCAAAATAAACGACATCACGTCCAAAAGAGTAAAATATTTTCAGTACAGATACGTATTACGCATTGTAAGTACGCACGATCCATTTTACTCGAGGGCGTATTGTTCTATATATTGTCGTGGTTTTTTCTTCAACAAACACTATTATGCCCGGTAAAACAACTCAAAGGCCAATGTTCTGAAGTTTAAAACCAGACACTAGCCAGGTATAGTATAACATGAACGATATTATAATATTGTTTCAATTGATCATTATTTTCCTAGGAAATAGTGAAAAAAAAATACCAAAATGGAAGGTTGGGGTGCGCAATTCAATTTTGGTTAAAGGGCGTTTACAACGAAAACCAAGATCGTTTTTGGGTTAACGGTCTGGAATTGCGTATTCTTCTAATGTAGGTAATTCATTTTTTTTTTTTTTTATTGACAATATGATAGCAGTTAACAATTATATAATTTATTCATCTATCTTCTGTAAGCTAAGCTTGAGTGAAAGGCACAGAATTACGGAGTACAATATTATTAACAACTAAAATAACAATAAAATATTAATTACATGGTATTATTATTTAGTCAAAAATAATAACTACTGACACTACACCATTATCTTATTTCAATGCATAAAGAAAGCGAAATGAGTGTCCTCCAATAAATATAATATAGTGTTATATATATGAAATGCTGTATCTTTGTTTTTAGTTTATACAATCAACAAACACAGTGATTTATAACGTGTTATAGTTATATCGCTTTTCGGGCAGAAACAAAAAACATCTTTAGACAGACTTCGTTATGCAATTACACCACATTTTTACATCAGAAATTAAATAAGATATCTCTTAGTGTATAATATCTACTTCGTGTTGGAGCTTAAGATGTAATTAAAACCAATTAACTATAATAACACTATGGATAAATATCGGTTTTCTGAATTTATGAAAATGTTCTAAAAATACCACCTTTTGCCACTGGTTTAACTCACACGTAAAAATAAATTAGCCACAAAACGAGGACACAACTAAGAAAAAGTCGGACAAGAAACAACTCGCATAAAATGCTACGGACTAAAGTTAAATTGTCGAAGTAGGAATTAGAAAGTACACATTTCACAGTAATTGGAAACTTCACTATTGAGTATAGGGTCTATAGATATATATACTATAATAGACATACTAAAAAAATACAAAGAAAATACACATTTTGTTTTTAATAGACGTTTTAGTACAATACAACAGTTGAATTGGGCATGAGCATTTTGTTCTTTTTTAGAGTTGAAAGAAAATATTTTTCAAATTATTTGCCATAAAAATGTATCCAGAGATATTAATAATGACAAAATGCATCAAATTATATGAATTATTCACGGTGGTGTCAGCCGTTAACATTACCACAGCCCTACCGTTATAAAACTTTTTAGATTATATTATATATAGATCTCTATAATTCTGATAAATAGCGACCGAGTGATGGAGACACATTTAAGAGGACGTCACAAACACATGTTGTCTCCGTCTTAAACACGTACGACATAGACGAAACGCGTTTACGCAGTCTGAGTATAAATCGCTCAATTTTGGTTCTAGAGTAAAAATACCCATGATAAAATCGAATCGTGAAAATATTTCTGAGGGCAAACCGTTGCGTTTTTTTTCCATAATATAACGTTCGTTATATCGTTTAGAAATAGCAAAAATTTCAAAGCATTAAAAATACCTTTAACTTTGCAAAATTTAAATTTTTTCAAGAAAAACTCAACGGCTTGCCTTCCAAAATATTGTCATCTTTTGATTTTGTCATAGGTGTTTTTTATTCCACCACCAAAAATGAGCGAGTTCTACCCAGGCTGCGTAAACGCGTTTTGTCTGTGTCGTACGTGTACAAGCCGAAACAACACATGTGGGTGTGACTTTAAGGGTGTAATTTTGATTGTAGAAAACTGTAGATAATATTATGCTATTTTTATGGGAAAACGTTTCGTTGGTGGTGCTAGGGTATTTGATTATAATATTATACTTATACAATAGGGAATTATATTTTATATTAAACATTTCAAGATAGGTAGACATTTTTTTCTAGCTTACCAGAATATTGATAGTTTCATATTATACCCATAAATGTATAATATGCTATTAAAATAAATCATATTTTCACATCGTTAGATTTTAAGTTTTTTTTTTTTTTTTTGAATAAAAATTTATATATTTACAATCTGTATTCACATGTAATATAATTTCATGTGATTTGATTGACGGGAGGGGGAAGTCACCCAATGGCGGCACCCCGTGGGTTTTAAAAGTCAAATAATTATTAACTTTATAGTTTATTTTATTACAAATATTTGTATTTCGTTTAAATTTCAAATTAATACAAAATACAAAATATTGTATTATTAATATCAAGTACGCCTTTATAATGATTGACGTTTTGTAGTTGATATACGTTTAAGGTTTAACGTTTAATTTATATACATATAATAAAGCTATTACTATTATTAACATTACCTACTGTATATTTTATGAGCAAACATAACATGATTTCTCATTATTTCGACTCGATTTGTGTGCTTTTAAAATATAACATTTTTAATATTGTCCGCTATCATTTATTACTATTATATACTGTTATTTCTTTTTTTCATATTTAAATGAAGTATTTCCAATTTTTAGCTCAACTATAAATAATAATTGGACAATAATTAAAGTTAATCACATAATTTGAAAAAAATATAGGTACATTGTTAAGCAACTAGTTATTAGTAGAACCTCTGAAAATAGTTTGCTAATAATATTTATTAGGTATAGTATGTTTGCTAGTTTGCTACCGTCAAATATAATTTTTTTTTCAAATATAACGGAATAATGGAAAAAGTTTCGTATTGATTTTATGGGTATAAAGTCATGTAATGGGTGGAAAAACCACGAGTACACCGTGAAAAGCAGAACGGAATTAAACGAGGCGCTAATGAGGAAACAGTTATCTAAATACCCTGCAGAGCTTTTCTTCAAGTGATTATTTCGCGTACAGAGACATATGAAATCGGTTTTGTTTTCTACTCCAATTTATTCTTCAGACTCTTATCAAATACTATAAGTACTTACCTATTTAATATTTAATAAAATATTAGGAATTATCTTGTATTAGTCTATTAGAGAATTAAATCGTCTTTCATATTTTTGTGTTATTGTATATATACTGCAAGTAATGTGTAACATGCACACTTGTACAATCCACATCGAACATAATGTTATTGAAACTTGGGCAATACTTGAAATTTCCTATTGTAACTAGTTTATAGGTAATTTCGTCTATATTTATATGAGGCATAAAGCGGAAGACGTGACAAAAATAACCTTTATACCAAAATAATATACCATGCATGTACATTGTAATAGTGTATTATGTATGTTCGTATACCAAGTCTAACCACTATAGACATATACTTCATTTCCATATTTGTATTCGCTGTCGCAGGTAATAGCCAATACAATCTCACTCGTGCTCAGCTACATCGGACAAACACAACCCAAACAATATAAACAATACGAGCAGCTTACATTTGTTGGAATGGTATCATACTATTAAAACATGTGCTTTATAATACTGATATTAGTTTAAAAGGTAAATCTTAAAATCAATGTAGGCAATATGGAAAACGGAATTAATTTCTCTTCCGGATCTTGTTACGTGTCGATTGGACTAGGCTAATGTCGTCAGTCCCTTTGCCCTTCCCGTGTTATATATTTGACGAGATGGCATTTTCCAATTTTTGTTTGAAACACCTACCTTCATTATGAAGTAATTTGTAGAACATGAACTTCGTTCTATTTTTAATTATTAATCAGGCGTTTCCTACTATTATACCTACTTCACCGCGAAGTCTTCGATCGAACTGAAGTGTTCGACAAGTTTCATACACTTATTTTGCTGAACATACACGGTTTAAAAAGAGTGGATATTTGTCACAATATTGTACCTTCCTAGACACACACCAACAACTATGTTAACATTATTATTTTACTATTTAGGCGTTTTAATTATATGTCAAAATGTTTAATCATTATTTCTCATCCACAAATATTAGTCTATACAATAAATTATTGATATACTTATACCATATATATTATATAATATTATTATCTGCCATATTCTATACAGATTTGTTTAAAATTAATTTTACTACTGTTGTGGGTTTTAAAATAATATTCACACTTTAAAAGTATGTTTTATTTGTTTGGGTAAATACTACCTACATTATCTTCTTTTATTTACTGCACATTAATCATTTTCTAAATCTACAAAAATTTTGAAAAATTTTAATTATATTTAATACATATTATACAAAAGTTACAGTTTTATGTACACAATTATTATTATTAAACACACAGTAAATTGTATACTTTATAGTGTGTACTGTGCACGTTTGCTTTTAATATTTACTTAAATTTATAAAATGTTAAGTGTTAACACACATCAAGCACGCCCGCAGGTTAAGATCCCGCCCGGGGTAAGATAAAAACTATTTATAATCTAATATTAGTTATAGCAATATTGATATTAAAGTACATACAGTTAAAAATTCCCAGGGGGGGGGATATGGCCCTTTTCATATTTATATTGCTATTATAGTGTTTTATTTATTTTACTATTATTAGTGAGTACCTAATACTGTAGGTCGAATATATTTATGCCATAAAATCGCATTTATTTAATTATTAATTATTTTAATAGTACCTACCTAGGTATATATTTACATAATAATATATTATTGTTATTTACTTTTAAGTCAATATTAATTTAATGTACAATACTACAATGGTGTGAATAGGTTTGTGGTATAATGTAGGTTAGTAAAATAGTAACTTGAAATAAAATTAATCCAAATATTTTTATTTTATATAATAGTAAATTACAATATACGTAGTTGTGAAAAGTTCAAATCCTTACGAATACTATTTTATGAATTGCAATAAGCTAACAAGTCATTATTTTGAAAAGTAATGACTAGATCCAAAGACGTGGCAACGGGCTACCAGGAACCACCCACACGGTTGAAGATTGAATAAGTAATTTTTACTGCTCCAGAAGGTGATTAGTGATGACAAACACAGAAATACCATTTTAAAATAACTCAGAATCCATAATGATTTGAAATATACAGTATGATTCACAATAAGTCAATATCATGATGGTGGTTACAATTTATAAATAAATAACATCAGCTTATATTGTTGTATGTTATAATATATTATATATTGTAATTATCTAAAATGTTGTGTAACTAAACTGAAACAAACTAAAATACTAATGCATATTATAAACTATGATAAGTTAGTAGCTACCTATAACCATCAATCGATACTATAAATTTTTTTCAAACAAATCACTGAATTAATTTGGGAGTTAATTAAAATTCAATAAATTATTCATTATCAATAAATGCAACTGTTAACTTACCAAGCATGGAATATCTATATAGTAATCAGTTATTTTTAAATTATGGTAATCCAATACTTTTACTTAATCTTCATTGATTATGTGTATGTATTATAGACGTATAGTGGAAAATATATTATACAGTAGGAATTCTATATAGCCTTATTAGTCGTCGTTAAAATTAGATTCCGTAGTAGTATTTCACGTTAATGTTATTTTAATGATGAAAAAAATTTAAATGAATACATTTTCTTAATCCTTGGAGGTATTATTGACTACCTATATTGTATATGAATAATAATAAATAATTATCTATTATATTTATAAATCATATTTAAAGGGCTAAAATACTTTTTAATGTTGATTATATTAAGTACTAGTTTAAAAAAAAAACAAATACATTTTGAAGTAATCTTACTATTTTCTATTCCATCGCCATGTTTCAATTATGTTTAAATTTACATAAATTGTAATTGATTGTTCACAAATGATTATGTAGTAATTAACGACAAATATTATGATTCGTCGATAATTCAAGTTAACATATAAAAAGTTGGTAACTGCTCTACTGTACTGTTGTAGGTATTGAAAGGTACATATGCCTCGTAATTGAGGAAAGTACTGTAATTTATATGTTAAATCTGGTTTAGATGATAAACCATATTGTATACAGAAAACGATTCTGAGCAGCGACGATATGTCAGCCTATGTATTACTAAATATATTTTATAATAAATATATACATAATATATTGGTACCAAAATAATTTATTTTACTGTTAGTTACATACTTACTTATATGGCTATACAGTAGGTTAAATTATTTTTTACCGAAAATATTGCATCTGAAAATGTCATTGCGTGTATAAATTATAGTAACATACGATAAAAGTTTCAAATTCCCACGAATAATATTTTTAAATTACAAAAAAATAACTGAAATTGTTATTCTTCGTTTAAACATCTAATTTTGTCAAAAAATTTAATCAAAATATGTATAAAAAAAAACTGTGTTATATTTGATGTTATGTTATACTAGATTTTTTAGATTTTTTGGCTACAGTTTGAAATATTTATGAGAAACTTTGTTTTATATTTGCAATTCATAGCCATAAAATTTGAATGTTTTATAAATTTTAACTTCAAAATGCTCATAAAAAATCGTGCTTATGTGTTTTTAATATTTGTGAATAGCTAATGAGGGACCTTGACTTATATTTTTAAGTTTTTTAACATGACTAAAAATTATTTATCGACAATAATTTTAAAAAAAAAAACTAATACATTTTGAGAATTTTTTTTGCCCATAAATAGTAGAAAATGTTATTATGTATGGAAAATGATTATATAAATAATAAATGTCTAAAGTTTAACATTTTAATTTTAAAGTATTTACGGTCATTTGTTTTTGAGTTACTCCAAAAAACTAAATTGATTTTGTTTAAGACGATCTTGAGTAAAATTCCCGTTTTTTCTAAATTCTTTTTTGGTTTGTCCCAACGCTTTTGAAAACTACTGAGAACTTTTGACTCCCCCAAAGTATCAACTAGATTCCCTTTCCTACCAGAAAAGATGCTGAAGTAGAAAATTAAAGCATTTTTACTATACCCCAAAAGGTGACACCAGACACAAAAAAAAACCACATCATTGTAAAATCTATACATTCATCGCTCCGTTCAGAATCTGAAATTGTTAATAATGCAACACATAATACACGTACGATGGGAATGTATCATTTTCTGTTTTAACTTTTTACTTACAGGGAGAACCTATTGGAACACGGTGGTTCGCTATGTAAATATTTTGATTCTCATATCGGAGGCTGTGCATTATTTTATTGATTTACCTGTGTAGAGCGTGTCAGAATTTTAAGGTTTTATCTTACGTCGTATGCAATTTTAACAGGCAGGAACCTGAGTATTTTACAAAGGTAAGTTGTTAAAAATGTAAAAAGTGAAATAACAACAATTTTACAACGTGTAACGAACGGCTATAGTATGGTTTAGAATAATAATATAATTTATATCTTTGACATATGGTATGCAACTATTAACATTGTAACGTGCGCAATGTTATAGTAGGTAACTCTACTCGAAAAATAATTTAAATTTATATAATAATTTATTACCCCGTAGATTGTATACAATAATTATTGGTATTGTCGTGCTGTAGATTAGCTGCACAGTTATACCTGTACATTTACAAGGAAAGCGAAAATGCAGAGGTGACATATTTTAAATATTGTGTGTAGTTAGAAATATTAGCTACGGTATCATTACAATATACACTTCTTATGGAAGTCGAAGTATGTGCGACACGTTGCGGATGTACATGTTTGTTTTAGTGCATCATATTATTATGTTATGGTTTATTGTTCACTGTTATAAAAATCTCTTTATTCATTTAACTGAACATTGTTTGGATTAGTTTAGTGACATCACTTCCTTTCTTTTCAACAAAATCGAATTGCTCATGTTTTTTGCATCATTTTTTTGTTTTAGAATTGTTTTTGTGAACTTTTTGAGTCAACTTTTTTTCTTTTTTTTTTTATTGGTCTTGAAATTTATACAATTTCTGCTTCGACTACTAGGTCATTAGCATATCACTGTAAACATAAATTAATTATAATTATAATGAGGAACAAAGCAAAGATAGACAAAAAAAAGAAGTACAAGAGAAACAGTTAGAATTAATTTGTTTGGTATTTTATACATTGAAAAGGTTGGCTAAAGTAACTTGAGTAACTTGGTTGTTTTGAAAAATTCAATGGTGTTGGTTTCATTTTCAGGATTTGGGCCTAAGCTTGCTCCAATTTGATGGCTTATGTTGAGATCCTCTCTTTGTTTAATGTACGTTCTGCATTCTTCAAAATTGTGTTTAATTGTGATTAATGTGCCACATGATGGACATATTGGTGGGTCACTTTTTGTCATTAGGTACTCATGTGTTAGTCTAGTGTGGCCGATTCTGGCCCTATTTAGTTTTTTTTCGTTTGTGGCACTAATATTTGGGTTTCTTCTCCATCGTTTGACCGTTTGTTTGACCTCGTTTAATTTGTTGTTTTGGGTGGTCCATATATTTTGCCACAGTAAGGCGGTGTCTTGTTTTATTTGTTTTTTTTTTATATCGGAGTATGATGAAATGTTAATGTACTGTGTTAATGAACTTTTTGAGTCAACTTTATTTTATAATGTTTCGTGCTAAATTTATTTTATGACGATCTTGTGTTAATTTTGAAAAGTATCGATTTATGATCTTTTTGTGTTTAATCGTGAAAAGTATTCCTTTGTGATCTTTTTGTGATAAAATCAATTTACTGATGTTTTAAAGTTAATTATGAAAAAGTTAGTGGTTTGTGATGTTTTTGTGTAATGTGTACTGGAAGGACACATACATCACTAAAATTACTGTTGCAATACGGCCGATTGGGTCACATATTCTAACAACAGTTAACGGAGTGGTGCGTTTGGTAATGACTAATAATGACTAATAATTAAAATTTGAATTGCATACTGATGTATTCAATATAAGTGTCCAGTCTAAAATGAGAAAAGTATCACGTTTTATAAAATTGAAAATGAGTACATATTATATAAGTTTATATTTCATTATATAATAGATAATAATATTATAATATATGATGCTCAACGTAGAATTTACCTAATTAACGCGACTTAGTAATATTTTTAGTAATAACTAATATCATCTAAAAGGAAGTTTCGTTGAAGACTAAATAAAGAAAAACTAAGTTAAACGTGTGAATAGAAAACTCGCATAGATAGCGCAGCTTAATTCAATTCTTACCAATAGTTGAACATATAAAATATAATATTATGAATTATGATCTATCTATAAAATAATATTTTAATTTTATAATTGCATATTTGTATAGATTATATACACAAAATAAAAAATAATCTAAAATTTGAAATTTCTATGTTTGGAATTGGAAATAAAAATAGGTAATGAATATTTATGTTATTACAATTTGAAGATAAATTAAATATAAATATATAATATTAAAGTAAACAATTTGTATGTCTTTTTGTTCCTCATATTTTAAATTTTAATATGATTTTAATAAGTATATTATTGCTAGTTATCTTATTTTTCCACATAATATCTATAATGTGTATTAAAAATTCATTAAATGTCTTAAGATAATTTACAATTTATTTGTATTGTATATTTTTATCGATTCACCTTTGTTTGATTTGATTATTATCATTATTAGCAACTTATTTAGTCAAGTGATTCGATAATATAATATGATATAAACAGTTTTCGGGCAAATTTAATTTAAAATGTGAAGCTACCGTATTACTAATACAGTGGGTTCCGCTTAATGTGATCACTTTGGTGCAGGTCATTTTGATTCTATTAACCGGTTGATTCTATAAAACATTTACAACATTTTTTTCATAATTCAATCTTTTAATACAATTACATTTTTATTTAAATTAACATACATATTTAATAATTTACAAGACATAAAATTATTTATTTTTACATTTTTTTTATTTAATGGTTCTATATTTAGGTATAGATTTATGCTTAAATTAAATTAAAATTAAATAAATACATTTAAAACAAATTAAAGAAGCTATCTATTTTTGATTGTACTTGACAGTCTACCAATTTCATTTCCATATTAGCCTGAAATTAAATTAAAATTAATATTCATGTTTTTTTGATTATTTGTTTACAATATATAAATTATACATACCTAACTAAAATTACTAACCTAACCATAAAAACGATAAGATTGTTCATAAAAGTGATTCAATTATCCGGTACCTAGTGATTCTAATAAAAGGTCAATTTAACATTAGTAACATACAATTTGGTTTGGGATTTTCATTTTTGATTCTAATAAACGGTTGATTCTATAAACCAGTGATCACATTAAGCGGAACTCACTGTATTTAAACAAATTAATATAGTAACAACATAAATACATAATATAATATAAATATGTACACATTACAGCCTTAAAAGATACTCTCAAAAAATAAGTTTCGTGTGCTCCCCAATTAAAATAATTTAATTTTAGGGGGAGTGGCCCCGCGATCACCACCTAACTATCACCGCCATTTGAACAGTAACGATTTTATATTTTAAACTCAGTATTTGGATCCTTCCAAACTCGCTCAAGTATATCTTGTGTGACAGGAGCTACTGCTGAGTTTATTACGAAAACAAATTGCTAACCTATACGGTCGATTTGAACATATAAGTTGCTTCTAGAGTCATCTGTTGGCATAAGTATGAACGGCCGAGAAAAGGATAAAACCAGGAAAACCTTCTCGTTTTTTTCATTTGAAAATGAAAACGACCTGACTTGTGTTTTGTGGAACAACGTGTATTTATTATTTATTTATAATTAAGTAATTAATATAGTTTAGTAAATTTATACATAAATTGATATTGAAAAAAATGCAATTTAATCTGATTTCATGTAAATTGTACCGTTCATCTTATGACTACCTAACTATGACCAATGTATTTTTAGAAATCGGTACCAATAGGGCGGAGAGGATTCATAAGACATATACAGTAGGTATACAACGGTCACCTTAACAATCCATGTTCTCCGACACACAATTTAGTGGTTTCAGTTATAACTATAATTGATTCCACAATAATGATCGTCACAATAATTTGGCAACTTCACTTAAAAACGTTCACAGTTGTCCGTTTTTCGGCTAAAATAAAACGTCCGATCAGCCGACCATTATTTACAACCATAATGTTATAAAAAAGGTAAAGGTCCGCAATCGTGTTTTCTCGGTATAATAAATCTTTAATGACTTTGCAATTAATCAAACACGTTAGATACGTTTAGAACTATTGTCATTATTGAAATAAATGTTAATAGAACTTATACCTACCTATATAGATTTAGGCTGTATGGTTACGTTACTTATTACAATTTATATTTTTGTTTTAATTTTCGGAGTAGGTATTCAGATTTTAGTGCCCTGTTTTAATGTTAATTGAACTCTATAGGGTTATACAGTGGTGTGCCAAAGTGGGTGGACTACGCATCCGAAACCTACCCCATTGGTGCGTGTCAAGTACCAAATTAATCAAAAATTTTAATTTTGATTTTTTTTCTATTATATTTTAGATTACGAGCATTGCGATGAACGCATTGGATTATGAATTGATGGGGGGGGGGGATTTATTTTTATTTTTGTTGTGATCAACTTTTAGGGCTTCAAATGAATGTTTCAATTTTAAACTTCGCGAGTGGTTACTTGTCAAAAATTGGATCTTGAGTGTACTACTTAGGGATGTTAAAAGTAAAACTACTAGTTCTAAATAATTATTAAAAATCATGGGTAAGTGGATGTCGCTCTGCTTTACAGTAGAATACAAGTAGGTCACTGTATAATGGATGGTATTAAATTTGAATTCAATGATACAATATTATTGTATACGAAAAACGATTCTGAGCGGTGACGGTTTGTCTGCAGTGTAGATGTTTTATATTATATTTATATTATTATTACTTATTATCATTACGGTAGCCGGTAAGTTAAATTAATAATATAAAATTACAACGAAATAACTAAAATAGTTATTCTTGGTTTTTTAATATGTGATTTCGTCCAAATTTGAACTTAAAATAACTATAAAAATAAACTGTGTTAATGTATTTTTTAGATTTTTGGTAACAGAATAAATTACTTCCGTGGAATTTTGAAATTTTAAATCCTTAGCTATACAATTTGAAAATTTTATAAATTTTTAACTACTAAATAATTTGTAAATTCTCAACTTGATAAATTTTTTGTGAAACTTGAAACTATGTATTTTTAATATTTTTCAACTGCTATTGTAACAATATATCAGGAGCCTTGTATTCATTTTTGAAGCTAATATTCAGTCAAAATTTAATGTACCTGTGGTTATTTGTTTTAGAGTTGCGCCATAAACCAAAACCGATTTTCTCAAAAACAGATTTCGAGTAAAAGTTCCCGTTTTCCTTAATTTTTCTTTTGTTTTTCACGGCGCTTTTGAAAACTGCTTTTTTACTTTTGTCTCCCCAAAGTACCAACTAGATTCACTCTCCTATCAGAAAAGATACTGTTGAAGAAAATCTAAGCATTTTCACTTTCCTAAAAGGCGATGACAAACACAAAAAATAAAATAAAAAAAAAAAAACACACACCATTGTAAAATCAATACATTCATCGTTCCACTCAGAATCTAAAAATCGGGGAAACTGAATTTTTGTTATAGGTATAGCAAAGTGACTTTTCCGATTATTTTTATTGATGGGATATAGTTGTATATTTAATGTGTTAATGTTACTAATTTATATACTGCGACGATTCGTAGTATTTTTTTCTGATTTTGGACCCTGTTATTGGTTTTTGTACTGTAATATACAGTATGATTCATTGGGTATGGTCACCCCCATTTTTCATATCAATAACAAATGTAATGAAATTCTGATTTTTGGGATGTTCGATATAGGTACTCAAAGGACAATTTTTCAAATTCATAAATTTGTATATTTTACTTAAGTGTGTCCTGTGGTGATACAAAATTAATTTTTTTTCAAATGAGAACCCCGCTTTCTTAGTGTTAATTATTTGTGGATCATTTTTTTTTAAATGTTGATGTAAATAATTCAAAATTCAAATAAGTAGTTTCTCAGATATTAAAATGTTTTTACTGAGGATAGTACAGTCATTAAAAATGGATTTAAAACAATATAAAAGATATGTAATATTAGATATTTATTATACTTGGTACATTAAAAAATATTATTGATGTGTATGGATTAATATTAATCACTAAAATTTCAAAATACCATAGCCCTAGCTGTATATTCCACAACCATTATCATGGACATAATATTGGAAGGTCCACAATACACAAAGTTAAATAACTCAAAAGCTACTCGTATGAGTAGAGATTATGAAACGTCACCATAACAGAAAAATTATCTGCTAAATAATATTTTAGAGTAGAAAATTTGGTTCTGATTTGAAAATCAGAAGTTTGTATCTGCACAGAATTCTTTTTAAGAAGTACAAAAAAATCACAAGAATTTGAAATCATTGTTTCTAAGTATATTTAAAATTTCTAAAAATCAGATTTTGAAGAGCTGCGTAGCTTAAGAAAAACAGGAAATGAGCATACCTACTTGGTGAATCACCGGTATAAAATATTTATTTAATATTACGACAGTAATATATTTGTAGTTCTTGCACTTTTCCCCTTGTAAAATTCTGGTTTCTCTACTTTAAAGATAAAATATGGTCTCCTCCTATATTTGTATTATATTTAAATTATTGCTAATATAGGTAAGTAATGAAGAATATGTTATGTTTATATCGTTATCACTTATCAGTAAAAGTGGTCGGACTCAAAGGCATTTAATCACTATTCTATCTCTTTTAGATCATGTTCACCAGACAGTATATTCATAAATATATACTATACATAACTATACTGGACACGGGAATTAGTCATAATGTCTCAATAAAAAAGTCTTTAGGTTAGGTTGGTTTGAAAGAAAATACGTTTTACATTTATCATAAGCATAAACTTTGTTTTTAGTTTTACCGTACCTTATCTAGTCAGATTAAACAAAATCAAACCATACGCTACTTATTAGCATCATCGAAATTTATAATAGATTTTAAAAAATATATTCCTTTTTACTCACAAATATCTCATTTATTTGTTTGACGTATTAGTTTATGATGCAATTAGCTAATTTCATAATCCAAAACAAAATAAACAAATAAATAAAATGTCACTACTAATAGTATTTTGTTTTATTCATAATAGTTATTAACATGACTATATTTACATTCTATGAAAATATTATAATATTTTTACATTTATTAGATTAAGATAAGAAATAACTTACAATATAGGATAATCTTTAAAATAATGATATCGTAATATTAATTATTTCGTAACGATTATAGTATTTTTGAAAACATTTAACATTGTAATAATATTATGTGTCCTCTTAACTTATAACTATTTAACATTCTAAATAATTATGTATAACAGTGTTAACAATATTATTACATCATTTATTACATAGATAGGTACATAAAACATAATACTGTACCCTCTTGGTTTACTCATGGCTGTTTTCATTTATTTATTTCGATATCAATAGAGGAGATCCTACACAATCGTAGATTGTAATAAAAAATGTATTTCTGAAATATTTATTCGGTATTAAAAAAAAAAAATACTCTTACAAATATAAAACACATTTTAAATATATGAGCATCTTTGTTATTATATTATGTTTTATTGTTTGGATAACCTATTTATTATTGATGTTTGATATTGAAATAATACAAATACTATACTGTACGACAATATTGTTCTCATAAAATTAAAAAGCAGATAAATGTACTTTTTGAAAACTAAATATTAAACTATTGTCACTTAAATGTTTGATAGGTAGGAAATACATGTAATAATTTTATAAATTCAAAAATGAAAACTTAGTACAATGATGTGATTTTAACGGTTTATATTTGTTTCAATATTTTTTTAAAACATTCGTATTTTATACGGTTTATATGGTTTATATTCTTGTAGTTTTTTGAAACGGAAATCGATGAAATATTGGCAAAATAAACTTTAAACTATTAGCCCCACCATGAAATTGAAAGAACATTAATCGATAAACTTGATAAAGCAACGAGAATAAACAAATATATACCATTGAATAATTTTGATGTAAAATAATAACTTAATGTTTTAGTTTAACACCATACACGACGTGACATATTATTGTGATCACTTTCGTCATTTGAAATGTTATATTTTTCATAGGGTTTAATCAAATTAACCCAATAGAATTTATATTAAACCTTAAGATAAGAGAAACAATGCCATCAATATTGAACCATGGATGTTATTGGATGTCATTTTGGTTTTCACCATCATATAAACGTTATAGTAAGTTTGCTTAACAATATAATTTATATTTTATATTTTTTTATCAAACGAAACGCTTATTAAAAACGACCTTTTAAGGTCTGTGAAAATTAGATCATCGACGGTGTTTTAAATATTGTTATATTATTGATGGGCGACCGTACTTTTTTATTTTACTGTGGCCCGACGAAGCTCACTGTGAGTTTGTGTTAAAGCCACTTCCGTTCAATCAACAACAGACCAGCTGTAGTGAATGGTAATAATTGTAAATACAATTACCAGAAAGAGAGTTACTAAGTAATGTAACCAGGATTCCTCCTCCTTTTTCTATCTTTTTTTTGTGTGGGGGTGAGGGGGGGTACGGATATCTACATTTTTTCTCTACAGGTGTTTGGTGGGGGGGGGGGGTGTTGCCGAGTGAAATCTAAACGATGTGTGTGTCGTTACATCGGTAATGTCTGGTTACAACGCCATCACTTCTCTAGTTGCGCCACTGGAGTTAGAGAGATCGAGTTTAACACATTGCGATTATACGGGTTTTATGCGAGCTTAATGTGGTGTCTTATATACGATTATTATTTAATATAATAAGAAAATAATAATAATAATAATAATAATAATGTTATATTAATGGGGCGTCGGTCTTTGGGTTTCCCCGGTGACCTGGACGACGAGGTTAACTCAGATAAATGTCATCGGGCGCCGGGTCCAGCTGGTGGTAACTGTTGCGCCGCTCGCCACCGGGTCGGTAGACGTAAGTGGCCTGGTTCTTGTTCTTGAGTATCGACTTGGGCGTGGTCCTCGACGACGACGACGACGACGCCGCGGGAGCGGCCAACGGTTCCGGTTTGGACCGGTGGTCGACCGCGTCCGGGACGGCCACCGAAGAGGCCAGCGAGGCGTTGGACAGCCGGAGCGTATCGCACGTCCGCTGCATCTTGGTCAGCTCCTTCCTGAGCGTCTTGTACTCGTCCAGGAACATGTCCAGTTGAGCCGTGTGATAGTCGTACGTGACGGACGCACCGTCGGACATGGACAGCAGCGAATGGTTGCTGCCGGTCAACTGGTTGTGCATCTGGTTACCGCCGCCCCCGTTGCTGTGGCTGTGGTGATGGTGACCGCCGCCGCCCCCACCCGTTCCGCCATAAGTCCGCCGCCTGGACGACAGCGGATCGAGTATGGGGGTCTCGGCGGCCGCGGTGGGTAGTCCGGCGCCACGACCCACCGGTATGGCGGGCAGCCGGCGCTCCCTGGCAGGCGATGACGGCAAGCTGGGCGGCGTCCAATAGTACGACGGGTGGTGCTGGTGATGGTATCCTCCCGAAGACCCACCGCCGTAATCGCCTCCGCCGCCGCCTGTGGAAAGGTTCAGGTAACTGCTCGACTTCTGACCGGCCGTCAGTTGCCTGAAAAAGGTGTAAGGCGTAATTTATACACTTTGTACATTCGTCAATCAGTTGGATATTGTGATTTAATTCATCGGCCGTTTTTAATTTTTTTTCTATCAACAAGTATAAATAATTTATTTGGCCCTGACCAGATGTTATACTATACCCGTTTTGATTTATGTTTTTTGACCGATGTAAGGGGACGAGCTTACACGATTCGAGAGTATTTTGCTAAATTTGTTAGGGTTTCCGAACTATGTACCTACTTGCTCTAGTGTAGTTGCGCAGTGCGTGTGACTGATATCTCTTTGAATAGTTTTTAACGACGCCTTAAATCACATGTTATTTACTCTAACGATAAGTTTTCGAATATAACGTAGATAAAATATTATCATAAATCGTGTTTTTAAACTATTGTGACTTACGAGTATCACGCATAATTTTACATCTAACTACAAGGGTCACAGTTTTTGAAGTACCTACAAAATTATAAACCTACGCATCACAAAAATCTCGGAGAAGTCGTAAAATAATATTAGTGCCAATTATATGAATTAAACACCGTAAAAACCTCCTAGTCGAATTGACATTGTTGCCGCCACTGGAAATACGTATTCTAGCAACATATGATGTCACATGGTTTATAATATTATACTATAATACAATATTACAAAATAAATAAATATATAATACATAATATTTTATTAATCGCAATACGGTCCTATACAGCTGCACTGAAACAAATGATATATATTATGTAAGTATACCTATATGGTCTGTGCGATCGGATAATATCGGATAAATTGTGTGGTGGATTTGTAAATTGACTAAGAAAAATAACTGTCCTCTTTGAATGAAAACAACACGAGTAACAACGCAACAAAAGTTTACACGATTTCGTGTTCCATATTTTCTGTTGAGCACACACACACAACGGGTTTACGACGCGGTTGAAACTACAACAAAAAGTTTAAATATGCTTATACAGCTCACTTCGATCTCGAGATTATGATAAAGTTCGCTTTGTTGGATATCCAAAATCAAACAATCCAACGAATATTGATGTTCGGTTTATAGTTTGGCGAAACCACTATTAA
Source organism: Sitobion miscanthi (assembly GCA_008086715.1). NCBI lineage: Eukaryota > Metazoa > Arthropoda > Insecta > Hemiptera > Aphididae > Sitobion > Sitobion miscanthi. The sequence goes on along the minus strand of CM017800.1, from coordinate 7,134,671 downwards.
ACTTTAACGGTGTAAACATGGTATTTAGGAGTGGTGTAATGTAAACGTTGGTGCATAAGCTCGAAACCGCGGACGATAATTTTACTTGTGGTTTATGCATTTTCTTTGTGTAATAATACTTAGGTCGATTTGGTATGGAATAATTGTATTAAACGTTCCTCTTATACAGACGAGGAGTGATTTTAAAATTGATGCTCTAGCGACGAAAACATTTATTTTTATATGAATACGATTGCATCCCGTTAATTATTTTGCGTATAACGCCTATACCTATTTAATAATCGTACCGTATTATATTATTATGTTTATTATTTCTTGTTATGAGAGCAAACTAAGAGTTATAAATATTTATTGCGTAGGTTCACGTCATGAGATGCACAATTGAATATTGAGTGGATATCTTGTTCAAACAAATACGGCGTTCCAAACAAATTCAAAACAGCCGTAATTCATGACTCAGGTACCTATTCGTTGGAATTAAATATACAGTTATTAGGTGCTCGTACGTACTAATCCAATTTCTATCCTACAGTGCCAAATATGCTATTTCAACTAAACTAGTTCATATAATATAATATATACTTAATATTCTACAACGAAAGTTCGAAAACCGAAATCTTAATTTGATTTTAAAATAACTATTAAACAGATTTCAACTATGATATAATATAATTGTAATGAACCATTGAAGAGTAAATTAGTAATTTTAAATCACTGATTAGTGATTTTTCCTAGTGAATTTTTCAAATTAATTTTAGTCCTTGACAGTTTTTTGATTATGATAATATTCTTAACGAATTGAAATTTGAGACTAAAGGTACCTATGCAATTTAAATTTAACGTTTTGAAAAATGTTAAATTATTATTGGCTCTATTGATAATTTTAAACAATTCTATTGGAGTTTCATACTATTTTACAAAATATTAGCGATGAAGTTTAAATATTTAGAACATTATTGTGTGACAAGTGAGTAAATATTATGAAAATTAATTTTTGTAATATTTGATTAGGAAAACCTTGTTAAATATTTAATATGTCCATGTTTTCTTCTCTTTAAAAAATTAACTCGATTACCTTAAGAACAAGATTAAATTTCACAGTGATTTTAATTGATTTAATAATTAGTACAAATTCAATACAATAATTAATATGTATAAAATAACTACGTATAAAATAACAGCTTATGAGTGTTAAAAAATTAAAGGTATTAAATAAAAGAGAAAAAATATTTTTTAAATGTGCTGATAATTTTTCATTTAATTTTTAATCACTGTCGCAAAAGAAAAATATAACGACCTAATTACGTATAAAAGATCTGCATGAGAAATTATATTATTACTCATGTTTCGATTTTAACAAATTATAATCATAACTAGCCTTAAGTGAAACTCGGGGGCCCGTTGGATTAATTAGTAATTTGTGGAATGAATATATATAATTTGTTTTATCCTTAGTAAGTTTCCCTAACAACCGTGTTAAGCAGAACTAATATGATGTTGATTTTGTAGATTATTTTACACGCATAATTTTGTTACTTAATGAATATTTTGTGGTGTTATAAGATAGATATAATTATTGGAACAAAAAATTGTCATAAATTTAATTAAAACTCATCTTATTTTGAAAATATTAATTTTTTTTCATTTTGTACCTGATATTTATTACATAATTATTTTGTGTGTAAATATTAATATTATAATATAATACAGTATTTCTGTTTATAACTCAACACTTTATGAAAATATTAAATTCTAAATCATGTACCTATTTATAATAGATATTTGTTTTTGGATAATTTTACTAAAACTTACCTACATTTGTTTGAATATTAGAAACACATAAAAATCAAAATTGTTACGAAAAAGCGATCTAACGTCAATAATTAAAACTCGAATTTACAACTAAGGGAATAATTATAATAATTAATATGTATAAAATCTCTAAATGTATAATGTATTTAAAATTAGATAGCTAAACATTGTTCTAACATGGGCGTACAGACGGTTTGTATTACTTACTTGTGTATAATTTATTTTTAGGACCTTATGAATGTTATACAGAGGGGAACATCTGAATTGTGCCAGTTATATAATAGCATTTGTCAGTATAGAATATTATAGGTACCTTGGATGATCGGACGATATGGACGAATCAAAGGACAGTTGGCTTCGACTGGTATTGCTGCCACCACTGCTACGACTTCCTAGTAGTAAAGGAGATTGACTCTCCGATGGTCTTGGTGTGTACACAGTGTTCCTTCTGCTATTTGAGCTAATTCCTGACCTATTGTTATGATTTCGAACAAAATAAAAACAAATATCTTTATTATTAAATAATATCATTTATAGATTAAACCTAAACGAGTATAATATATTGTTCATTAGTTATTTTACTCATCAAGCGAACACGAATATTTGTAAATTGTCTATACAAATTTGAACACTGTAAGTAATTTATAAATTTGTCTATTCGGTACAAATTATACTTTAGTTTTTATATTTTACATTTTTACTACGCTAGATACTAATAGGTTATAGTACATTTAAACTCACCTAGGAAGTGTTTGCGAAATTCGGCGACCTTTGGTAGGAACTAATGTGTCCAATAGGTCAGGCACATTTTTCGTATTAAATAATTCCTGTCGACCTGCCGCAGTAGTGTAAAGGTGGCCTGCCGGAAGAGATTCTTTATGTAACACATGATGATGTAACGTTACTTCACCCAAGTTACACTCTAAATAAGTTTTCTTTTTCCCATCCGTTGGATCATCCGGCAAAATACGAGGCCTGTTGGAAAAATAACAAAAAAATAAAAAATATTGTACATTAAATTTTTTCAGTAATAATATTTTTGGATGCATAAGTAAATACTCATCCATTTGAATTTTATCAAAACTTTACTTTAATATTATAATAATACAATAATAATATGTAATATAAAACTATTATTTTCATAAATAAGACATCAGCACACATTATCAACGAACCATTTATCAATAAACAGTTCATTAATTCGTATTCGTATTTTCTTATTGTGCATTTTAAATATGAAAGTTATGAATTTTAGATTTAACCTTTGTTACTCACTTATAAAAAACTTTTTTTCTAATCATTACAGAAAGTAGAATAATAATAACCATTGTTGATGCCAACAAAACGAAGAACATAATTGTTGTTTGGTTATTACTTATTTATTTTTTAAACCATTATTATTCTTTATGAGACTTTGACCTTGTTATTTAAAAAATAATGGACTGTTGTTGTCATTCTAATATGGTGGAATCATATTTATTAAAACACAATTAAAATCGGTTATGAAGGAATTTACAGTATTATTTTTCTTATGAATGGTAGTTGTTGAAACAATGAAACCGAAAGAAAATATAAAAATATAATCTTTAAATTGTTCATTTAGGTATACCATAAATGTTATGATTTGACAGACTGTACTGCTGGCGATAAAATAATTTACACTAAAGTAAAAAATTGGCAAATTTACATATTATTATGAATAAATGTTTAAGATAAAATGAAGTATTTAATAAAAATCAATATTTTGATAGTTTTTGCTGGTGATACATTGTATACTTAATTGTAATTAAATATAATGTACAAAAATTAAGCATGAGGAACATTGCGTGAATTTCGGGTCCAATTAAAAAAAAGAGCTATATTAAAATATTAAAAACCCTAATATATTATCTAAATGCTGCAGTACTATAGATGTGTACTAAATTGTCTAAATTTAAGTAGGCTGACACCCAATATCAAAATGTCTTTTGATCTGTAAGTTACCTATAATATTCTAGTATACATTTAAAACATATATATATATAAAAGCCATATTTTTATTGACAAATTAAAGTTGATTTCAGACCATAATATTTTTATAACAAATAAAAATAACAATTCTAATCTCAAATATAAAATATATAACTATCTGTTTTTAACTTGCTACAACTGAACAATTATTTTTACAATAAATATTGAATGCTATTGATTTTTATTTAATGGTATAATTTTTTTGAATGGTAGTTTTTACATTTTAGTATTTAATTTACAAAATATATATTCAATGTTAATTTGTATGCTCACTATATACGGAGGGTAACCTCTTAGGTAGACTACTCGAGTGGTGAAATGTTGGTTTAAATTTCAAAGCCAAGATAATCTCATTTTAAAACCTATTTTAAACAACGTCTTTTGTAAAGTTTTCTCGTGATTTTTTCAAAAACCTTACAGTTCTGACAAATACAAAATAAAATATATGTCCAGTTCCCGATTGACTAGGTACGATAATATATATACATGGTACCTATAAATTATATTATAATATGAACTTCAACAATATACGTTTCAGCTTAAAACCTATAACGCTATAACTATGATTATTATAATTAATAAATATAAAACCAAGGAGTAACTTCAAATTTTAATTTGTATGTGATTATTTATGCATACTTCGAAAACAGAAAACGTTGTTAATTTATAATTTAAAAATGTAATAACTAAATAGTATGTAATGTTTAAAAAATTTGAACTTACAATAGGTAGTTTTTAATGTATGTATTACAAATCCGTTGATAATTACAACCATAGCTTAAAATGCTATTTAACAATGCAATGCTAAATTTTATACCTGAGCATTACATAATACATAGTATTTTTGGACATATGACGTATTAATTTTTCAAAAATTGAAATCCTTATAGTTAAAATGTAAATGTTTAGTTTCACAAAAAGAGATATATTTTCTCAATTAGTCATTCATATGAATATACGACAGATTATTTTTATCAGATAAAATAATCATTATTATATTCAATACATTTTAAAGATTTTTTCTTTGAAACATCTAACTATATAACTTCTTGAATAACGTTTTCATCTAAAATAACAATTTCTATGTATTTCGTATATTATATACACTTAAAGTGTATGTTATGCCGTTGTGTATACTATAAAGTGGTTTGATGTATAAAGAATTAAAATGTTACATTTTAAATTCTGAGTGGAGCAATAGTAAATTGGTTTTACAATGATGTGTTTTTTGTTTGTTTATGTGTCCGACTTAAACTTTAGGAGCTCTACTCTAGGTTAGGATGGGTTAAAAGTGAACTTTTTTATTTTCATTAATACAAAAAATTCTTGGAATCAAGGTCATTAGGATATTTGGATAGTCTACACAGGTAATATACACAGCTGTGTTACATTTGATTTAATACCTACAATAAATAGGAATAATAACGATTGACTTACTAATAAGTAATAATATCATAATGTGATAGCCATAGATTAATTTCTCTATCCTAAATTCGAGGGAATATGGGCGAATAGATCATTCATTGTCATATAAGACTTGAAGATTTAATGTAGGTTTTGAAATTTAGATTTTGTGAATACGATGTGTAAGGGTCCGACGGATGGTAAAGAATTTTCACATGCATTATTATTTAATTTTCCATTGTTGGAATATACAATTAAATAAACATTTGGGTACTACCTATCATTGTCCATTTTATATTTAACTATATTCGATTGTTTTACATAAATGTAGTAATATTGCTCATCATTATAAATTTCATCCTTAAAAACCGGCATCGCACTTTTAACTGCAATATATCTATGTGTATAATAAATATTGCTTTCAATAAATAATAAATCTTTTAAGTTTCAAGTAGTAATATGTGTATTATTGTTTCGTTGACGTTGTAATTTACATAATGGAGTATAAAAAGAAATTGGTACTATAACTATAATGTAAAAAATGTATCATGACTACTAAATCTGATTTTATCAACAGAAATCTCATTTATTGTACTAAGCATGTATTAGTATTGCATATACAGAGCGCCGGGTTATCATCAGTTCAGTATAGTTTAATAATATTCAAACGTTTATTATGCACCTACGTATCTTCACTGTCTTAGCCTCTGTATCTTAAACAATACTTAAAGGTAAATGGTATGAGAAAATCTTTAAGCCAATGGTACATTATCGCGTAAGGGTTTTGATCAAATCCGTATCATATGGGCCACATACAATAGTTATAAATTGTCGTTTTCGTATATAAATCCACTTAATGCTATGTTTTATCTTAATTGGCTTTTACTTAATAAAATATAACTGAATCAAACATATTCATTTTAAATATTATTCTCAGTGAATCAGTAATTGCGTACAAATGTATAGTGTATATTAATGTCTAAATTGTACACTTTTTTAAGCAATATGTTGGTAGCTATACGCACTATTATAGTGTCATAATATTGTTATAGTTATATATTAACAATGAATTTATGCTACAATTCTGTGTAAAACTTAAAATTAAATTAAATATCGTTAAGACGTAGTCATAGATGCATTTTAAACTAAATATTATTTTTTTAAATTATACAAATATTTGTCGAAAGACAAAAATAGTTGTTTCATTTTCAATTTTGTTATGTTTAATTACTTTAGATCGATTTAACTAATAGAAATTAATAAACAAATATGATTTTTTTTTTGGTGAGTATGTCAAACACAAAGGTTAAATGTAAATAGTTGGTTTTTCTAAGAGACTATTCTAAACTGAAGTAATGTTGAACAAATATTAAAACACGCTATCTATTTTTGTCAAATCTTAGATTTGCGTGACATTATGAACTGAAATTGTGATTTTTGCATTATAAAAGTGGTCGACCTTATTAAAGAATGGAATATAATGTTTAACTTGAAACAAGAATAAATTATCGATCATACTATAAAAACTTACTTAAAAATATAATATTTTACAGAAGATTTAGTATGAATATTTCTAGTTATAGAATAATAAGTATATAGATATTGCATACAATTTAAGAATAAGTTAATACAACTTTTTACGAGTTATAAGTTTAAAATTTAAAACATTTTGATGTAATAAAATGTACATAATCTTGATGTATACTTTCTCAACGATAGTGATATTTTTACCGTATATGTTATACTGAAATTCTGTTTTTGTATACGAGTTCTAATACGACATTTTCAAAACTTGTGCTAGTTACAAATCTGACATTAAATCAATGTCTTACAAAACAAGAATCATTGATATTTTTTCAAACTGTGTTCTTCAAGGTATTACAAAGATCATTTTTTAATGAATTTAGTCACAACAAATAATGTAGCATGTAAGGAACATAGAGGACAATGTAATTGGATACATATTTTGAATATTTTGTACTTAATGTTCAAGTACACCTACTATTAATACTGTCGACTAAATTCCTTGGTTTTTTTTTTATAGTTTTATTTTACTATACAATAATTTTGGACTAATAGAATAGTCATTCTATTTTTATTTTTGTTTCGATTTGTTTCACGTTCTGCGTGTTGACATTTATGAAAACAAATAAACAATAGGTAAGCTAGCACATAAAAAAAAAAATGTATTCAAACAAAATTAATACAAACGAAAGTCAACAACTTTGGATGATAAAAAATTATTCATTTAATGTTATTTATAGGTATCTAAAAAAAATTGCATCCGTATCTTTTACATATTATAATATACGGCATGGTTAAGGTCATACCTGACTGTTAACATAAATCCATACTGTAAGATCACAAGAAATTTTAACTGTAAATCTCGGGTTTAATAAAAGACTAGGCAGGTATGTGTCACATATAACATGATTAACATTTTATAGAATTGTGGGTCTCGTATAGGTACGTATTACTTCTAAAATATTACGGTAGACTACACATATTAAACTTTTGCCCAGAAGCCTATTAGTTTAATAAAGTATAGGTATAATATATTTAGTCATACTGAAAAACTTCCTTCGTAAACTACCTAAGTGGAAAATAAATATTTTATGATGTTAAGATATTATTTGTTGTTGTTAGAAATTACTAATTATTTTTTTTAGCCTTTTAGGGTTTTTACAAAAATGCTAATGTTTATAAAAACAATAATTTAATATATCAATAATAATGTTATTATTCTTTTTTAATATTTTACGGTTGAAGTCGATTTTTTACGCTACTTAGTACTTTTTTCAAACGATTATTTGATAATTTGTGACAAGCAGAATATCGTTTCATGCGTTGTATAAATTATCATACAGTCAGACATACATTTTAGAAATGTGTTTTATTTTTAATTTAAAATCGTCTATATTTTGTATATCAAAATGGGAAACGATGAACTATTATGATTTTTTTGCACAACACATTAATTCATTATTTTTGATTTAAAACATATTTTACTATGACATTAAAATCGTATTTTGTAACACGGATAGTTTGAGGTGTAAAGGAACTCTATTGGCTTTATATTTGTTTTTTTCCTTCAAATTTACAGTCAATAATGCAGTTTAGAAATTCAGTAAGCTACACATTGACTTGGAAAAGTTGGACGAATATCGGTATTATAGTATTGTGCGACCACATTATCAAAATACAAATGTTATTCATAATACAGTGCAATACAATATCATAATAATATTATTATAACTGTTCGATACACTTAGAGTTTATTTATTCCTTATTAATAATTTTATATGGTATTTATACATATTCTTATCAACGAAAAAGAACTCGGAAAAGCTAACTATTAATGCAACTCATATATTATTATAAGTATAAAAGTAAATAATTATATAGATAATTGTAATAACCCCGTTCTAGATGTCAAAAAATGAGAAAAAAAACAGAATAACTATACAATTTGATTTGATAATTGTATTTACATTGCGAAAACATTCATACCTAATATAAACGAAATAATAAAAACCTTCAGTCAGAATTGATTTTTGTAAACGAGTGCAGACGATGCATATTTAAATACACTCAACTGACATTTTTACATATCTACACCAGATTCATGTCATCGTACAACCTACCTACTCGAATCTGTAGCATGTCTGATCAATATTGCTCACTAGTGGTATGTAGCATGTACATTGTATTGTATCTTAGTGGATTTAACAATTTTAATAAACTGTATTTTTTTTATATAATATCAATGAATAAATATTCACAGCATAGTGTCGATGTTCATAAAATGGTAATTTAAAACAGTTACCTATTAAATATACTTAAATGTTCATTAATTGCCATTCGTTGTAATATTATTAGCGCACGCAGACAATTATGACGTGTTCAATATTCAAAAATATTCATTACACATCAGATGAGAAATTAATTTTATCATCATACATTTATAACAGCTAATCGAATGGGCGTAATTTCGATTTGTAAATATTTATTACTTAGTCGTTATTGTTTCCGAATGCTGTTAAGAATGTAACATTAAATTATATTTGCACTGTTTTTTTTTTAAATGTAGTGCGCTATACTTCTTGCGCTATTGTCTAAAATCTAAATTTAGCGTGCTACATTTTAGCCACATTTTTTTAAAAACATTTTCTTATTGAAAATTGGTTGTTTGTACTAACGGAATTTTACCACGTGAATATAATATAGTTAATCGTGAGTAAATTTCACTGAATACACTCATTATTATCACAATATAAATAAATAAATATAATAGTTATCATGATATTTTACTATCATCAAATGTGTTGTAAGCAGTGAATTAATGACTATAATTTAACTACGCCAACAGTAAATTTCTAGCGTGCCATAATAGGTATATTGCTACATATGGCGACGCTACGTTGGTCGCTGCAAATAAAATAGCATGTTACCATAACCACGTTAACCCCGACCACTACCATTCCAGACTGGTAGCATGATTATATTATTATATACTAACACTTTATAACAATAGAAATCGGTACCTTATGGTAGTGCGATCGAGAAATGAACTACTCACGACTGTACCTACTACCTAACAGAAGTATACATTTGAGTTTTAGTTTTAAATTACAATTTTTTAAAAAGCAATTCTCAAAAACTAGAGTTGTAATGTTTTAAATGTTTTGTAAATTATTTAAAACAATAAAACAAAATACATGTCTCAAACACTATAAAATCCAGATGAAAATCGGGTAAGCAATGTGTTCTCTTATCGAATGAAAACATTAAATAACATCAAATCAAAAATCAATGCCCAAAATTCAGATTCGTGTTCGGATATACGTAACACAACATGATTCACATTTGTCAAGTATTACGATGACCATAATAGGTAGCAGGAAGGTTTAATTTAAAAATAAAAGTTTATCACCAACCAATCTATTATAATATAGGTACCATATAGAACACTATTATAGTTAGAAGTTGATGAATTATGTATTAGGTAATACCCGTGTTAACATTATTCTTGATATAATATAATGTAGAACGACGATCGTGATATTGTGTATTCTACTACAGAGCTGATAATAATTATAGAGAACATTTTTTTTTTTTAGGTTGTACATTATTTTGTCTGCTAGCAACAACGTTTTTGTTTCAGTCATAATATTTAAGCTTGTGTGTATTTATATGTTCAATGCATCGCAACATAATATACAGGAACTTCAAGTATTCTTTCGGCATATTTATATTATAAAAAGCTTTTGATGTAACTTTATTATAAATTATAATTTCTCGTGTATGAAACTACATTAACCTGTCAATTATTTTCCATGTTAACCCTATGAGCATTAACGATTTAATCTTGACATTATTTTTAAAGTAGGTCGATATATTCTAGATTGGCATTATATGTTTAAAAAAATAATATACAAACGAAATGCCAATTTGGAATTTAATGTATAAATTTTTAAACAAAATATCAATACAGAACGTGCCTACTTTCAAAATAATGTCAAGATTAAATCGTTAACGCACATAGAGTTAGCGTGGAAAAAATAATTGACAGGTTAATGTATATTTGTATACACGAAAAAACGTAAAACTTTTTTTTGGAATAAAAGAACTCGAAAAGCATGTTCTTATTATTTTATACGGTGAAAGGAAAACTTTGCTGAATAAGATTAAAAATAAGGTACCTACCTAAAGTCACAGGCTATACTATCGTAAGTGCGAAACGAATTTATTTCGTTAGAATTGATCTCAAACCGAAACTTTTGTATACTCGGTCATTTTTGGTAGAAAAAAAACGTGACGGTTCACACGGTGAGATTATTATTATTTTTTTAATACGTGATTTATATGTTCTCCAATGCTATCATAAATAACTCTGTAATGGAAACTTTGAGTGTTCTTAAAATAAACGAAGAAAACTGTTACGTCTTTTTTTTTTTACCGTTGTTAACAAATAGCGCGAAAATATTGTGCAGCGTTAAATTAAAACGAAAAACGAGCTTATTTTTATGTTAAACTGGAAGATTTAAATAATAATATTTTCCAGTAACTATACATAAGGTGATTTGCCAAATTAACTACCATTTTCTTTAAGTAATTAAACTTCTGGGTTTTCGAATTTTTAGAATACTTATAAGGACTATATTTTTAACTACATTTATACTATTAAACTGTTCAAGAATTATCTTGTAGTGATCAACATTTTATTAAGGCTTAAGTATGTCAAAAACTCTAAATTAAAAAATTTCGAATAAATAAGGGGCGAGTATTTTTGGTGTTTATGCTAGTATGCTACAATTCAATTTATCTGAACCAATTAAACTTGTAAAAAATAAAATAAACGGTCATATTATTATATTATCAATATTCGATTGGTTCTCTACAGTTACATATTAAATATTGATAATTTTCTGGTTTACCTGTTTTTTTTTTTGTGCAATAATATGGGTCGACGTTACCAAATATTGTCTTGTTTTTTTGCTCGTCATTCAGTGTCTACCATGTGTATGTAGTAGAACAAAATTGTTAATCGATTTCATGGATATCAGCGCGTGTATTTAATGTTATTATTATTACAAGTAACCACGTTTATATCAGTATCATAAAGAATGTAATTTGTATAAAACATTTCCTGCAATGGAAAATACGTTTTATTTTTATTAGGATTAATAATAATATTGTACACTGGAATTTGAATTATTATAGTCTAAACTATAAAGTTATAGAAGAAGATTATTATTACTATTTGTGTTTAGACTTTGTGGTACAATAATAAACTATTCTCGAAAACTATGTGACACATTTTGATTAAACAACGCATATTTTAAATATAATATTATTTTATTATTATTGTTGTTTTTAAACGTTAGTTTAACAGTTTTGTTTGAACGTATTTATTTATTTGAATGATATATTGATACTGTTAAATATAATATTTCTATATTGTCGATATATTTACACGTGACTATATAAATGTATAGTAATTAGTTACCTATGTAATGATATAATGGCATATTTTCAACGATTTCGCAACAATAAATATGTCAGTTGTGTAGTTAACGATTCGTCGACGAGTTTGATAGATGAATAAAAACCGTGTGATATTATTGTACTTAAAAAAAGATACTCTGCATAAAAGTTGTCGGGTAAGGGTACCTGATACGCACGGCGGCACTGTATTTTATACACGTTTCCGTCTAATAAATTTTAATTATTACCATAGGTACACGCATATTTTATAAGCAACTACAATTTTTAAGAGAATGCCACTATACGCATAAAATTCAAATTGTGTAACAAGTTTACAACAGTCAGATTTACATAAAAAAACAGTTTTGAAAATTCACCGTTAAATTAACCTACATAATATATTTTTACAGATAAACGCATAGTAGTTCTAAGACTATATATTATTGAAGGCGAATTAACCCAGTCGAAACATTAGTATATTGCTCATAAGCTGCAGCGTTTTTGAGTCTTAGCACTCCACGGAGGTATATATATTTACCCATTAATAGCGAGTTAAAAACCATTTAGGGTGAATTGTTTCGGATATTCGTGTGATTTGAATTTTTATTATTCATTTGGTTTTTGGAGTAATTGATTTATTTATTCGCGATTGCGATACTCGTCAGAGGTCGATTGCAATTAATATGCAACGTGACGTATAAAATAAAATGGTAATTAGGTAGTATAATTATTATCGAATCGGATCGATGACGAATTCACATCTGCCCAATCCGAATCCGGAGTGTCCTCCTACACAGAGTTTCGACCAAATTTCGCACGTAACACGACGATATAAATATTTGGAAAAGCGTTCGATAATTATTATGACGTACCTGTGCGGGACGTTGGTGGTCGGATGGCTGGGACGAGCGGTCGGCCGATCAGTGATGGACGGCGCCGTCGAAGAGGGCGGCTCGTCGATCGGCGGCAGCCCGTCGTAGTCTTCGTGCTCGTCGTGACGATGGTGCAGAAGTCCGCTAGATGTGGCTGCGGACTCGGCGTAACCCGGTGGATCCGGTCGGCCGTTCATGTCGGAAGACGAAGCCGGAAGTTGGTGCAGACGGTGCTGCATCGACTTGTTGTTGTCGTCCCGGTCCATTTCGATCTTCTCGTACCGTTCGAACGGATCGGCATCGATGTTGGCGACGGCGGAGTCGAGCGGACCGGAAACCGGGACGCCGCGGGAACCGGTCGGGCTGCCTTTGGACCGGATGGCCAGCCCGCACAGAAATATGAGGCAAAAGGACAGGACCAGTATAACGCCGACGATGAGCCCGGGCAGAGCGTACCGATCCGCGCCCAGTACCAGCTGCGGAGACCGTTTGACCACGACCACGGTGACGTTGGACCGGGAGCTACCGGACCGGTTCTCCAGCTCACAAGCGTAACTCCCACCGTCCTGTGCGACCGCCGACACGATAGTGAGGTTCGTGTACCGGCCCTCGGTGACCGGCACGCTGCGGCCCGTCTGGCCCAACGGCCGGTCATTGCGAGTCCACCTGGACGACGGTATGGGCACGCCGTACATGCGGCACGACACGGTGGCGTTGTCGCCCTCGGTGACCACCACCACGGCCGACACGGGCACCGAGTGCGGTTCGCACGCGAAGTCGTCTAGCTCGAGCTTGTCCCACGGCGTCCGGGCCAGCCGGACGGGCGTCTTGCAGACGGGGGGCGCGCCGAACGGCACGTTCCGCCTGGCCATCCACTCGCGGAGCGGTCGCAGCTTGCACGAACAGTTCCACGGGTTGTCGTTGAGCTGGACGCCGTGCAGTCGGGCCAGCGACACGACCGTGGACGGCTTGACGTCGCGCAGCTGATTGTTGTCGAGCCGGAGCCACTCGAGCGAGTTCTCGAGGCCGGCGAACGCGGTGGACTCGAGTAGCGCCACTCGGCACCCCGACACGTCGAGCCGGACCAGCCGCGGGACGTGAGCGAACGCGCCGTTCGGCACCTTCATGATCGGGTTGCCGTTGAGCCGGAGCTCCCGGAGCTCGGGCACCGACTCGAGCACGGCCGACGGTACCACCGGTATGCTGTTGTGGCTCAGGTCCAGCTCGACGAGGTTGTTGAGCTTGCGGAACGCGTACCGGTCCAGCGCCTTGATCCGGCACCGGGACAGGAACAGCTTCTGCAGGTTGAGCAGGTCGGCGTCCGCGAACGCGTCCTTGCCCAGCCTGTACAACGGGTTGTCGTTGAGGTCGAGCAGCTGAGTGCCGTAGTCCAGGTGTCTGGGCACGGCCGTCATGTTCGCCGACGCGCAGATGGCCGACTCCTTGCCGCTGCGCCACTTGCACTCGCACGCCGCCGGACAGTCTGCCCGCGCGCCGCACACCGCGCACGCCGACAGCACCAGCAGCACCACTATCAGTCCGCCGCCGGCCATCGCCGCCGCCGACGCCGGCGCCGGTGACGACGGCATGCGGTTGACGGGCGCCGCCGCGACGCGCTGCACCTCCTTCTCCTCTCGTCGTCGCTTACGACCGGGGTCGTCGCACCGGTCATAATGCTGACCGCAAGCTGCAATGGTACCTGTGACAGAACATCCAAACCCAATGTTTTAATGTATCTCGTTTTATTTTAATATTATTATTTAATTTTAAAAGTCGATGACCAACAGTATCGTCGATATCGCTACAAATTGTCGATATCGCTACAAATTGTCGATACCGTGGTATAATTCTAGAATCATTCGAGGCTATGTCGAAGACTGTTTTTTTTATTGAAATGGGTCGTGTTGGATCTCACGACTTCGCTGATTACAAACTTTATGATTTAGAGGTAAATTTAAAACTTTTATTTGATTCTGAACTTATATAAGGTATGAACATTTTTTTTTTTTTTGATTTCTAAGTCAATCGATACAATGTCGGAATAATATGAACGATATGGATGTTTGAAATTATGCAATTTTTCATCATCAATACTATCATGCTGCCTAACAGAAACGATATCCCCAACGTCCTCCATACGCATGCCAAGCTGAACTCGTGAACATAATATAACTACTATTTGTATATTTTTTGATACCGATTGACGTCTTTATTGAACACTTTTGATTAATAGACGGCACAAATTAGGTTTATCGTACGTAAATACGTCTAATACCTATATGGCTATGTAGGATTTGTGTTAAGCGTTTTCGGGCATGTAATTAATCTTATTTATTATGATTTAAATCGTGTCAACGTTACTTGGTACTCGTTAAGGCATTCCCTAATTCTCATTATTATATTCAACGAATAGTGTTGAAAAAAAAAAACTTGACATTGCGCCTTCTAAAATCTAATACTTTCTGTTTATTTGGCCGTTTATTCAATCAACAATGTTGAGAATCAAAACTATAAACTATATATATATTTATATTCTTGATAATATTTATATCAACAATATTTAATACAATTAATTCCCTTAAAATTGAACATATTATAATGTAGAGAGGTAATTAGGTTAATAAAACAAACAATTGTAAAAACCAAAATATATGAATAATTGTTAATTTGGCTAATAATACCACGGTAATGTTTCATCAAAATAACAATAAAAGAATACTACCATATAATAATTGTTAGTAAACATCGAAGCATGGAGAGGTGCAGTTTGGTGTATAATCTTACATTTTACATATTTTTTTATCTCAACTTTTCGCATTATTTCAGTTTAATAACGAAATATTAATAAATACATTTATTTGTTGTTTGTACACGTTTGTTGGTAGCTTTTACTCGCTTTGATGAATCATTTTGTCTCTCTCTCTCTCCGTTACGCGCTTGTATACGTTTCGTATTTTAATTTGATTCCAACTGTGTCGACAGTAACGAAATGCAAAAAAAAAAAATTATTTTATTTTAACTACTCATCGTTAAATCAATATGAAACTACATATCTTATTATAACGGTGTAGTGTAATAATATATTTATGTATCGGTTAAATCAGGCGTGGGTACAGGGTTTGTCAAAAGGTTGGGTGAGAGGCGCAATTCCCTTGTTATTTGAGGGCACCCCTCGTTTTAACCCTTTTGTTTTTACAGTATAAGCAATATTTCCTCCTGAATCTACCTGGAAATTTTTAGTTTTTTAACCTCCTACAGTTTTACCACATATCCGCGTATCAAATATTGGTTCATTGTTTGCACCATAATGATTGTTCAGAAGTTATGCTGTAGTTTTTTTTTTTTAAATGTTTATTCGATAAAAATTCTCACATAAATAAATATATCATAGCAGACATTTATTTGTCATAATTATGTACCTCCTGGGTGGCTGCACCACTACCCTAGGTCTACACCATCGCATCGTCATCAAATTCACCCTCTCCTACATACATCATAATATTGTGCATCGGACTCTCGTGTCCGATTTTCGACCGATTTGTGTGTATTTCGGTTTACGACGGCAGTGAGATTAGAGCGTGTTAAGACATCGAAAACTCTCACTTTCCGTCCCATCACATTAAGACACGTGTTAAGACATCGAATACCCTTAATTTCCGTCCCATCACATTCCCGAAACTTTAGCCTATAATCCCTCCCCTTAATGGTGGCACAGGAATACAACGGGCCGAACAATGAAAAAGACACAATAAATTGCGACTGAAAGACATCGAACAGCATAGTTATTCTTCGATATATTATGCTACTGTCGGGTTCCCGTGTGATTGGAATTGTATGGATTCTAAAATATTATTACCATTTACGTTTTGTTCAACAGGTCATAGGTGATCATGAAAGTCTTTTAAAATCATTGATGTATCGCGAACGTAATATAGACATAATATTATCTACAAGACATTCGAAACAGAGCTTGAAAAAACATTCAATGATATTGAAGTCATGCGTATTATGACGTATTTTGTCATTGTACACGTTTTAGTGTAAATGTTTGATGTAAATGCGATTTTCGATAAAATTGAAAGCGGTCGTTTCTTTTAAACGATTTATAAAAAACTGGGTTTTCATTCATTTCGGTTTTCAACAAACTTTGATACAGCGCATCGTATAGGCAATACAGGTGCATACATTTGTCGAATAGTATCATAATATTATTATTATATTAATTCGTTTTAAAATGTTTAGTTTTATAAATAACTCATGATTGCTATTTTTCGTGATATTAAATATGATTGAAATAAGTTTATTCGATGTTTATAAAGTATTGATTTAAACTATATAAACACCACAAGAAAAAACCGAGGGGTGTCAAATCTAGCAGGCTATTCAACAAGCAAACGGAAACATGAACGGAAATTCATGATTAAGGTTAAAACATATTACCCACCTTTTATCGGTTGGATAATTGAGGTTTGTTTTTATCGTTTTCAAAAATACAACTTATAACATTTCTGTATGCCACACTTCGGGGAATGGAAAAGTACTTTTCGTCATTGGTTGAGGTTAACTCTGTTATGGTACAGTTATAATATTTAACTGCAAGTTGCACGTTATCAGAAATAGTTATAAATAATTCAACGAGATATTGTAGTATTACAAATTATGTAGGTATTGACTTTTAGTTCTCTCAATATTGTTCGAGCAAGCCAATAAATATTGTTTTTATAATTAGTTAGTTATCTTAATTATTATAGTTTAATCTCTGTCAGTAAAAATATTTTTATTTTGTATTCTAAATAGTGCGGTAAATTTAATGGTTTTATTTTTAGTTTTTTTTAATTTTCTTGTCTTTCACTGTATTTTAGACCATTACAAATACTTAGGATTTTTAACTTTGAGGATGGTTTCTGGCAGAAATATACATTATGTATCAACATAGATACTTATAGGTACGAAACATTTCATAATATATTATCATACACAATATACGATACTATAAATTATTACTACTATAGAAAAACAATTGTTTATTATCTACTTACATTGTGGTCAAATAAACACGATCTCAGTCGATTTAAAAATTATTATTGTTTCACATTTTTTTTTCAAAAATAGTTATAATGCGATGATATTAAATGTAAAACTTTGATATCTTGCCTAAAACTATGTTTCAATTCAAACTCTATTTGATGGTTCATTATATTTTATAAATAATTCAGACTGCTTTTAAAGTGAATAAAAAATATACACTCATATACTATCAAGTTAAAATAATTTATTTTGCATACTTAGAATGAATAGTGGTAGGAATTTTTGGGAAAATATTCGTTAGTTTTATCAACATTAAAGTGAAATTGGGTAGGTAATTGAACTTTACCGAAAGTAAAACATGTTATTCAATATTAATTCGTTTTTATTGACGAAGTATGTAAACTTTAAGTATGATAAATTAAAAACAAAAAATCTCGTTATGTTAAATTGAATTTGAATTAAAATTATTTCGTTACACCTTATCATCATGGCCATATAAACATTTTGAATTTAGGCGTTTGTCGTTCGTCCGTTTTAACTTATTCTTCATAAAAAAATTCCTCAGCACACATCTATTCCGTATTTTGTAATAAAATATATGTAACATTGGAGGAACATTTTTCTGTCGAGGGAACAGCGTTTACGTTTTACGATAATATTTTAGATAATATTGGCGACCTAAAATATAAAATAGAACTGAAATCCGTGTTGGTCTGTGCGTGTGGAAATCACCAGTGTTGATATTTCATCGACCGTAAACACATTGAATAACAGGTTGAAAGAGAGAGAGAGAGAGAATTCGCAGCATCTTAACTATAGAAGCAAGCCGAAAGATAAAAACGAAAATTTTCGAGATCCAAATGTATTTCCGGCGGATTTGATTACCGAAGTCATCAATTAAGGAATACGCGAGTTGGTCGCGAGCAAAGTCACTTTCATTCAATCATTTTTCGGTATAAATAAGTTCGAGTAGATCATTTGAGAACATTGTCCAGCCATTTTTTAGTATTGACGAGTGTGAAAATAAAATGTGATTTGGGTCGGAAAAACTTTACGAATGTATAGTGTTCGGAAATCCCACAATATTATGATGGATATACCGCTGTAGTTTAGTGGGAAACTACATCATGAAGTACTGCGTGAATAAAAGGAGTTTACTAGGAAAATGAAAAACACTGTGAATATTCTAAAAAACGTTAATTTAGCAAAACATGAATTAAATAAAAATTTGATATCTTTTATTTTGCATTAATATTAAGAAGAGCGAACAATATAATTATATTTTAAAAACTTTATGTTATTTATATATATTATAGTGTTGATAATTTTTTGAATAAAACAGTACTAAAAAAATAAAATTTGACTAGCTGTTTGAAAAGATTAATTTTTCAATTTTCTTATGTGTTAATGCTAAGAGGTACCAGTAAATATTTCAGTTGAACAGTTATTGAAAAATGGTTTTCAGGAGGTGAATGGGAAAACCGAAATGTATATGATTTGAAAAAATCTAAATTGTTTACACTAATTATGTACTGATTCTCACTTGCGAGAGATAAAATAAAAAACAATGTAAGGCAATTAAAATAGTATAAATTAACAAAATATAAATTTTGTTCATTTATACTTAATTGTTGGCTGAATATTTCTGTTTATCTGAAAATATTTAGTTGTAACTTTTGCGGTAAACATAATATTATCTATATTGAGGTTAGGTACCTATATTAGACACCTATATAGGTATATTGAATACAACTGAAAAATGAAGAACTTAAAGATATAGTGCAGTTTTAATGGAATTTTATTTAAAAAACGTCATTGAATACGATGAATCATCATTAATAATTTATTTATTTTGTATTTTTCGTTAAAACGTTCAACTATTATTCACAAATATTCCGAGGTTAGGCTAACGAATTGAGACGAGTGATTTCGAATTCAATTAATCAATTCAGACAGTTAAATGATTCACATAATACATGTACCGGTAACTGGTATTATTATAACTTTGATAGTGAATATACGCTGTGTACCAATAAGTACCTATGTAAAACGTACTATTGTACTAATCATGGCAATATTTTTTTCCAGTGCGTATCTGAAAGCGAAAGTAACTTATTTGTTCGACCCATTGGTTTTCATAATCGTTGTATGATTGTCGCTGTTGGGGTGTGTATACGGGGCGAAAAAATAATATATATAAAATTGAATTATAATTAATCCATAGGATTTTATAGGTGTACGTGTACAATTTCTGGGACCGGAAAGCCAAAGAGCGGTTTAATTGAAAATCATATATTGCGGTATAATATAAACATTCAATTATGTACGCAACGTTTACGGTAAAATTTGTTCACAATTTATGTATCATACCAATGTATGGTCATATTTATTATTGTTGTATAAACAAATTAAGATTAGGCAGTTGTACAATAAATTGTTTATCGTAGAAAAACAAATCGATACAAATTTAACGCTCGTCAAAGAGAATTCAATATTATTTTTTTTTTTGTTTTAGTATGAAAATGTGCTTTATCTTAACCGATTTAAGTAAAAACCTTGCACGGGGTTATCATCGTATACAATTGAGCATTGAAAAGATCACATAGATTTATGTTAAACGTCACGGAGGACAATTTATATGGATATGCAGTGTCAGACATAAATCTTATTGTGATCAATCCACTTGCTACTATTGCTCGGGCGTCCGTGTTTGAACGAAATGTCGTTACAGTGCAGGAAAACCGTTTTTCTTTACTCTATGTAAATTAATGTATCTCGAATGGATTTGCAACAAGCGAGTGAAATCAATTCGATCGTTCGAAATAAACACAAATATAAAAAGATCATGTCTTAACGTAAACGCATAATATTTGAAATTATTTTTTATTTATCTTTTGATTTAGAAAAAGTCCCGCGACGTAAATCAAAACCTTTTCAATAAACTATTTTCGGAAAAATGTAATTGAAACATCTTTAACTGGAATTTATAGTGTTTTAATATTAAGGCGTGTACCTAAAGTATTATTTTTTTTTTTAGTAATTCCTCGAATTTCTATTGTAATATTTTTAAAAATATTTATCAATATCGCATATTTTTCCTAAAATACACAATTTAAAATTTTACTTTCCAATATTAAATGATAATAATTTTATTTTAACGGCGGTAACTTAATTGTATGATATTGCACAATCTACGTAGAACCATATTTCATACAATTAATTAAAAAGTATTTTGAGGTACGTTACATCAATTTCCCCAATGATAATAACTATCATTAGTTTAGCCGTTCGGTGTTCCTTTTAGTTGCAAATATGATATTGTTTTTAAAATATATTTAGTCATATTATGTAAAGTATAGTAAGCAATCCAATTAATTAAATTAAGTAGTTGCATCAAAGAGTAAATAATAACAATGAACAACAAACTAATTATAATGCACTTCAGGATAATTCAATATCAATGAGGTACCTATCTAGAACATAATTTGAATTTATTTATACAACTGCAAATTATATTTATTTTATTTCTACGATAAAACAAATTAGAACTTCAGACGAGGAATACTTATGCATTTTGTAATCTCAACAGAGCGCGGAACCCACTGGTGTAATAAAAATGAGTTATTGTTATATTTGTTTAGGCTGCAATCACATTTTTATGCATACCTACCAGTATTCCATATTATTTATTAAGTTAAAAATTGGACATGCTTTATAATATGAACATTTTCTGAAAACGTGTAGTGTATTTCGAAAAATTGTTCAAAACTGCGAACAAACCAAACCTATTTCGCCGTATTTCAAAAAATTATACAACAAATTAGTTTTTATATCAAATATGAAGTAGGTGTCTATGTAGTGTGTATTTTATACTCTATAAACATGATTACATTTGTAGATTTATTTGACTAACTAAAAATAAAGTTATATACATATTTTGACTAAATTATAAATTAAAACGGTTGATTATAGTTTTTTTTCCCTTTATTTGAAACATACAATCTATACCTAAGAGGCACAATGAGTACTTGTGGTAGACAGTGAAATTACATAAATATGTGTAACATTAATACATCTAAAAAAGAGCAAAACTAATATAAACATATATATTTACATGAAACACGAGATGTGAGAAGCCATCCATCAATGACACTCACAAATATAGTTTAAAGAAGAAACAAATAATAATTTTTTTATGTGTTTATTATTTCAGATTATAATTAGATATATTTCATTTTTTCATTATTGTGCACCACACGTTATACATATTATTATCTAGTTTAATGTTTAGCTTAAAATTTATACTTTGTTAATTATTTTTAACACACATAATTTGGAATAAAAGTGATCAGAATTGTAATTTGTAACCCTTTCACATATTATTGTAAAAGTAATTTTGCCTATTTCATTACAATAGTATTATTCATGATCAGACACAATGATTGTGGTTTTGTAAATTTATACGTTTTTCCAATATCCAAACACAATTTCAGACATTCTCGACAGCGGAAAGCTTTTTATTATGGAAATTTAGTATTGTAACAAAACATAACGAGATTTATACACTATACAAGTACAATTTACACGATTCTCTTAAAATTCAATAATACGATATGTTTTATACTTCAGTATTAAAATATGTAAATAAAAGTAAGCATTTTTCTATGAAGTCGTTCCACAATTATAATTTTAACTACCTAACTACGAACAACAAACGTTTGACCAAATTATTGGAACTATAACATTAAAATCAATTCATCTGTTTTATTTTATAACACGTTAAAACAAAAAATAATAATTCATACTTAATTAAATTTTAAAAAAAATAATGAAGAGGTAGTGGAAATGGTGAAGTCTTAAAAAATATATCAAGGAAGGGGGGGGGGATATGCTACTCCATCAAAAATAACTGGTACTACCCTGTGTCAAATAATCAGTGAACGCTCTACAGTTCAGATTTTTAATGTGCATATAGTTTATTTAAAATTGAAATACATTATATAAGTATGTTAGCTCAATTTGTATTACATTAAAATATATGAAATGCATAAAGGTACCTATATTAAGCATTTATAATTGGATTATACACTCGAAAATGCAAAATGTTGCAAACAGTGAGTAATATGTGTATTTTTTTTATAAAAATACGAACATTCGTATAATGCTGGTTTTTTGCGTATTACCTCGAGAATTATATTATATTCTTCTCTGGCTTTTGATAATATCACGATGGTCTACAATGGAGGTCGGCCTGTGGCCCACATGTGGCCCTCATTATAATTTTATGTGGCCCGCGAGGAAAATTTATAATTTTTATGAAAATCACGAACTAAGATAGTGCGGACTGGAAACTGCAAATTAAAACTTTGGTTGTTTGTAGATACCTAGTTAAATTATTAATAAACCTAACAGTTATGAACTCAAATAAACTGAATTTGATATGACTATACCTACATTTTTGTTTAAAATAAAATAAGATATATTCAAATTGTAACCCGCGAAAAATTGTATATTTATTTTTTGGCCCTTGTCATCAAAATGGTTTCCGACTCTTGGTCTATAATGTTAAAAATTTAAAATCGCCACAAATAATTCTTCGTTATTAAAAATATAAAAACAAGTCGCGTAAAACTCGGATTATTTTATTCAGAAGTGAGTAGGTTACTATACATTTGAAACTTATCAAAGCCGGTAAATCGTATTCGATGAAAACGTATACAATAATATAATAATAACAGTCATCACTAATCGATCCAAATAGTATATTATTATTGTGCCGCATATTATAAATGTACACCTAAATAGTACCTACTATCGAAGTGATACTGTCGTATGTGTAAAACGCACAACGCTCGACTACTCGAGTGCATAATATTTTATGGACGTTTACCATTAATTATGGGACAAATTTATGATGTACAATAATTATAATCCGTGCGCAGGAAAGCGACATATATGGCAGTCGCATGTGCCGGACAAAAAACGTATTATGCGTATAATAATAATGATATTATAGCGTCACTCGTTCTCGCAAGAACGCCGAATAACGGATAGTGGATACTATATATTATACAGTATGTATATATTATAATAATAATATGTCTAGGGTATTTAGTTCGCAGTGTACACCCTTCGGATAGAGTCTAATTTCGCTTTTTCATACGATGTCCTTCACCAACTAATCTCACCACCGTTCCGCTAGTACACAACTCGAAGACTTAAACGTTGTCATTCAAAACGTTACACGAAACTACGACTTAAAAAAAAAAATAACGGAAACGTCGTAAGTCTGGAACAATTTTTCTCCAATTACGAACGCGCAAATCCTATCAAATATCGAGGTATAGGTACACGATATAATATATTGTTATTATATACATATGTTTTAGAGTTGGTAAACTATAAACAAATATACATTGTGCATTAATGAGCTAAAGAGTGGAATACCAGTGAGATTGTATAGTGCTGTATGTGATTGTTGCCTTCCTAGTTAGTAATTATTAACCAGTTAAAATCCATGAATTGTTTGAATATTGGAATAATGGACTTAATTCAGAAGTAATGAACAAGTGGTATAAAACACCGAAGAGAAAATATTTTTTTATTTATATATATCGTTGGTTAAAACTTAGAAATTATATCGTACGTTAGTAACAAATTCAAATTATGTTTCGTGCAATTAGGTAATTTAAATTTTTATTTTGAAAAATTACAACGGTCACTATATTATGTATGTAGTTTTAAGCATAAATAATTAAATCTGAGCAATTATAGTTTAAAAATATAATAATTAATACAAACTGTAAACATAATATGACAGATATAATAATATAGACTACGGCAGAATGTGATAGTGTACACTCGAATGTCTAATTTTATTGCGTTAATTATGCGAATTAGCTGATTACGAAATATGAATTCCCTACCAAATTAAAAATTCATGTAAGAAATTTAATAATTTAATTATGGAACATTATGAAAAATTTATTGGAAATTCAAATCGTTGGCTTATACAGAAATGTCTGTATCGAAAATGATAATATTATCTCTATGTGTCAATTAGCTTAGACACATATTAAAATATTAATTTTCCAAGACTGTATTGTTACGAAAATCATATATCTAAATACATAATCATAATAGATTATATGACATCAACTTCTTCCTGTAAATTAAACATAATAATTAAACATTAATTAACTGCACTATTGTCTTGTTTTGTGTACGATTAAACCAATGAGATATTACGAAATAATTATTTATCAAATATTATATTATATACCTTTTTTTTAAACAAAACGTTGCTTATGAAATTAATCTATATGGACACTATGTGCTTTTGAAAATTAAATGTTGAATCGTGTTAATCAATTGTATCTTGTTATAGTTATAGTCTTACAGTATATTTTAAAAGTTAAGTGAGTGTCATAAGATTTTCTGAGTACTGAGCAAGTTTTTGCTATTGTTTTTTTTTTTTTTTTCAAATTTAATACCACGTTTTTGTTGAAAAGTTTCACCGTGGTAAAATATAAAAAGAAAAAAATAAAGAAAGGAGACAATGAGGCTACAAAACAGACTTATGTGGAACGTATAATTTTTCTGCGGAGTTATAAAGAACAAAAGAGGTGGTGGCCCAATGCCATAGACAATCGAGTGAGAACCACGCTTCCAGTGAGATAAGGATGTTCGGGTGGACGGGGAAGTAATTGAAGTTTTGCCAAGTAAATATACCTATGTTTAGAGCCAATTGTGGGGGGTGTGGATGGGACCGCATCCCTATCCATCGCACAGGGAATTCGGATAGTTGTCGCGCGGACAGAGAAAAAAATGTGTCACACACATGCAGCTTATGCGCCAACAAGTATATTATGGTATTTCGCACTCATGAGAACGAGGGGGGGGGGGGGGTAGCGAAAAAAAGCAATGTTCCGCAAGTTAATGACATGGTCTATCGGTTGCGTAAAAAAATTCCTTGTGTGTTTAATTTTGTGGAAATATTTTCCGATAATTCGAAAAAACGTCTCGTGATTTTTCGAGTGGAATTTCGTTTGAATAATGAAGCAAAATACAAAAAAAAATATATATAATATAAAAATAAAAGACCATGTACGTATAATAATCAAAGAATTTTTTATGTTTTTTTCAAACACATTATGTAGAGTATCCGCCAAATGTAACCGTATAGAAAATTGTCCACAATGGGTAATGGATCACGGGACTACGTCAATGAAACGAATGACCGACGAAGTAATGCTCATTTAAACGCAAACAAAACTCCAATTTGCAAGACATTTTATTTTCAAACTCTCTGAATATATTACGACCTTTCACAAAATATATTATACCAGCTGCAACAATGAAAACTTTGCGATGATTTTTCTATATCGTTGAAAATTCCAAAATTAATTAAATTGTAAAACTAAAAATGCGTTCATATTTTACTAAACAAACGAGTGACGGCCATTTATGCCACTGTGCCACTGCTGTTGGCTTTTTAGTTATAATATATTTATGTATAACATGTTTGTTGTAATGAAACACCATCGTATTGATGCGTATGATCGTTTTGACCCACTATGCTGAAAACTTTCGTGCGATAGTCTCTTTTTTTAATTTATAATATTTTTAACAATTTCATTGTATGCTTAACATATTGTATACGTAATATTGTCATTGATATTTTCTAACGCATTATCTATATGTTCTGCTATTTTTTTTATTTGATGAGAACAGCTACAATCGCGTAACAAGTAATTTGCCTTTATAAGTATTCAAATTTGTTTCGTATCAACTGCCAATCAATCAATATAATATTAAGTATTTAACATAAAAATAATTATTTTGTTTTGTTTAGTTCTAATAAATAAAGAATTTAAATTAGTTGAATGAAAGCAACAAATAACAATTATACAATGCCATACTATAATTAAATATATTACGTATTCTAGTGGGATTGATGTTGCTGTATACGGTAATTAGAAAACAAGTGGTTACATACATAAAGGGGCGTACAATACAAGGTTTTGTAGTAGGGTCGAGTGTTGTTACTTTGCCTTTAAAATTTCATCAAAGGATTGCTATTTTCCAGTGGCTCCTTAAAACTGGAACCACTAAACAATCGAGCTAGTACGAAATAATGCAAAGCAATGCTTTTAAAAAGATTATTGCTTCATTGTATGCAATTATAAACGTAAAACCTTACATTTCACCTTTCATTGTTAACGGTTCTAAGAACATTGTAAAAAATAATGAATTTTCAGGTGAAAATTAAATATTTCAACATTAAACGTTAGTACCTACTCATAGTTCTAAACAGAACAAAACAAAATTCAAAACGACAAACGCGTTTTGTATTCATACAGAAATAATAAATTAAATACAAATTAATGTTGTCAAGCTGGAATTCAGGTTATTTTTGGTTTGAATGAATAACGCTACTTATAATATTTGTACACAATTTTCACTTTTTTTATCTTTCTCCAATTATGAGAGATTTTAATTATATAACAGTAATTATTAATAAAATTACTAGGAACTCAAGTTTATAAATAGTATTTTTTAAAAAATAAATAATTCAACAGTGAATCTATTTTGTATAATAAAAAACAATTTTAACTTATAATTATGAAAATTGGCTCACAAATTATTACTAGTTGTTGTACTTAGATACAAATCATAAATTATTATTGGCATTTCAACCATTCCAATAATATTCAAGTGTTAATATAAATACGGACACAGATTAGTGTATTGTAAATTTTCAGAACGTAAAACCATAATACTATGTAGTACGTTTTACACAAGTATACTCTTATAGCAGTTCCGAAATATTTCTATTTGAAACATTAAAATGTCGTTAAAAAAAATAAATTAAAAAGTGGGCAAATAGTTACGGCTCTACTGGACTTCGTTCTTGAATAAGTTACTATAATAGATGTGTTAAATTCGAATTCAATGGTAAATCATTACATATGAAAAACGGTTCTGAACGGAGGCTGGCCGCCTATGTTATTACTAAATAATATATTTTTATTATAATATGTATTAATATTGTTATTATACTATATAGTTCAAATATTTTGGTAACCATACAATGGTATAAGTGGTAAAATGTTAGTCTATTAGTCAATATTTAAGTTGTAAAGCCATTTGTAACTCCGTCTCCTAGTTTGTTGATTACACCCTTATATGAATGATTCGAACAATCTTCTATAATTCGCAGAATGCTGTCTCTTTTAAGCAATATTTTTCCATCAAATATGCAAATTTTCCTTGTCTTAGATTCAATTCAAAGACACCCGCCATAGCTGTCTTCTTGGTATACGTCGTGCCTATGTTTTTTTGTTGATATTTATGAAATATGAAAAAAAAAACTTATTTCTATTTAATTGTAATAATATATTTGTTGAACATTTCAAGTCTAAAGTAATTCATTTTTTAGTTTCAACAAAAAAACAAAATCAATTTTTTCGAAAGCTGGTTTGTGTGAAAATTACAATTTTCCCTATTTTTTATTCGTTTCATTCTGATTATTTTGAAAAGTACTAAGAATTTTCAATTTTGAACATCAGAATCCAATTTTTATCAGAAATAACTCTAAAAGTTAAATATTTGAGCATTTTTCTACCACAAAATGTGTACACACAAACAAAAAAGAACACACGTCATTGTAAAAGCAATGCATTCATCGCTCTAAAAAGTATAAACACAAAACAGGGCTAGTGTAGTGTAACAGAATAATAGACGTTCTATTACCAGAGCGAATATGTTGTGGATTTAATTTTTCTTTTTTCTTTGTAGTGATTATAGCGGGTACCTATATTAATCCTACCTAACGTTTCTTCAATAGAACATGGAAGGAAATCGGTTACACAGATTTGCACGACAAAAAAAAAAATCGTTCAAGTAAAATTCAATTTACCCAAATGCAATAAAAGGTACGAAAAAGTATAATGATAATATCGATTTATAATAATTTTTTTCTTTAGTAAGATATTATTTATATTTGAAGTATTTATTGCCATGTGCTGCGCAGTGAGAGAACATGAACAATGTTACTGAACACTGCAGTATAGATATATTATCATGTAATATATAGAAGGTGAATCTACATTTTTTTTATTATTTGTACATATTAAACAATGCGTGAAAAACGAAACGGAATCATCTGAATAATATATTAAATCACTTTGAAAATACAATCTAAATAAATCATCTAATATGAATTAATTATTATTAAAATCACAGCTCGTATCAACTTTATTTTTAAATATTCCTAGCAGACAGCAAGTGATATAATATTGTTGTTGGTACATGGGCGTTCTCACGGGGGATGTATGGGATTATCTATCTCTAAAGCTCTGATGTCCATTTTTCATAATTCAAAATAACTGATGATTTTTCAACTTTTTAAGCACTTACTGTAAGTAGCAAACATTATGCAGATAATCAGAGGATATAATCGATGAGTTATTTTTAATTCGTTGTCGACCATTTGAAAAGCTTGTTACATTTTAACTTGAATTATACATTTAAACTGTTTGTTGCTGAACTAAAGTTATGACATGCAAAACGAAAAAAAATCATAGATTTGCTAAAATAGCCATAAATTATTTATTGTAATCATTCAATATTTTTTATTATTTACCAATTAGTTAATATATTATGCACCTTACAACATACAAGTGTTGTGTATAGTTCCCATACACTGTTCATGTCGACTCATGAGAAAACATATTAATGTATTAAGGAGTAAATTTCCTAATATTAGGTGTTATATTTCCTAATTTTATTTATTTATAGAACCATCTCAATGGGTTAACATTTTTGGCCATTCATTGAAAAGTGATTATTGACCCCGAATAAGTACTTGATGTCGTGTCTCAAAAATCAAGAAAAATGTATATTGGTACCTACTTACATAAATTACAATTACAATTATTTTAAACATTATGGGGCATAGAAAAAATAATAAATATTGATATTCAATGTATATATTATAATTTAGTTGTTGTGACCTCTGGGTGAGCTGCGACTCAGCGGCAAACTTTGCAATCAATTTTTCGATCCCCTTCCATTAAAAATCTTGAGAACGCCCCTGTATAGGCGTATGCGTGTTATCAGTAAAGAGGTAATACAAAAGCCAAGAGCCGGAACTCTAAATCATCTCTAGAGTACGGTTCAATACATTTTGCGTACGTTTTCAGTTATAATATTATATATATGTGTGTATAGGTTTTGAACAGCATGCGCCGAAAAGAAATACAGGCGTTTGTGCATAAAATGTTTTTAATGACCATCATAAACAGTACACATTGGCGCAACTAGGGGGGGTGCACAGGGGGAATTGTGCATCTCCGAGTTTAAAATGTGCACCCCCAAAATATAAAAGACTTAATCTATTATATTTTGATTATATTAAAGTAAAAATGATCAATAAATACAAAAATGTTGTACCTGCATACTGTATGTTGAGGAATATGATAAGTGGATACTTCACTATTATGCTCTGACATTCCCAGTTATAACAGTATCACATACTATTATGAAATAACTTTTAGCTTTAGCTAGGCATTTGATGTTGTATAGTTACGTTGTATAGTCACAGTTACGTCGTTATTACTTATTTGAGTAACAATGATCATACCTAATAATTTTTTCTTATAAATCAACAAAATAAATTAGAGAGCGTAATAACGATATTTCTCTTTATCTGTGGCAAAATAAAAAACTGCTCATGATTAATGAATGTGAGCGCGTTTATATTATATACTTGTTTATAATACTTATAATTTATAAAACAAGTGGGAGCGCGTAAAATAGCCAACAATATTTCAGTTAAATTGTGTTGTTCAAAAAACTGTCATGGTGTTATTTTATGAAAATTAAATATATCAATGTTTATTCAATTATTTATAATATTAAACAAATAATAAGACCTATAGAACCTATATTATTAAAAAAAAAAGAAAATACAAGAAATTGACAATCTCAATTTTCCAGCTTTAAACATAACTTTTGTTTAAATCAATATTTAAAATAAATTTCAAATTTAATTTAAATTTTTTGGAAAAATTCAAAATAGCCAATTTGTAAATCTGATTATAAGAATAATTTTAATGGTTAAAAAATTTATCTAAGTCAAGTAGTTAATTTTTTAGAATATTTTAAGATATCAATATTTTTTTGAGTAAATTAATTTAGAATGTAATAACTTTTTTTCAAAATATATTTTCACAATTTTTGTCACACGTTTAAGTAGCGTAATTTTTTTCGTCAGATCTTCCTATTATACACTGTATATAGAGTGTGGGTCTGGGGGTCTGGGAAATTCTTTATAATTTGTGCACCCTCAAAAATATAGGGCTAGTTGCGTCTATGTACATCTACAATGATGAACCTATCACAGCGTTTGCTAATTTAGTTTATCAGAATACGTATCCCATAATAATGTTCCTCGAACTTCCAATATGAATGGCGTGGAGGTATAAATTACGCAAAATTCTGTTTAATCTGAAATAATTATAATTTTCGAAGCGGTTCGTCTCAGCCGGGATCAGTTAAAGGGAACGATTTAATAATATTATATAATCGAACCGCACTAAAAATTTCGATAGTACTTGGCCGGAGAACATATTAAGACCGCAACGAAACTGCTTAGACATTATAGGAATATGTTTCGTATTTTCATTTTGGTTTTCCATCGCGTAGTCTACCGCGGTACCCGTTGAATTCACGGTCGAATAGAAATTATTGTAAAATACGGCCCGTCAATGATCAATACAGTACAATATACCTATATCTGTATTGCAGCACATCTGGCCGTAAACGTCTCCAGTTTTTATAATTATTATTGTTGAGTGGTGAAATGTTATTTCGAGACAGTGTAACGGTCGACACAACCGAAATGACTAAACCGCGATGGTCCAGTGTGTGGAAAACGAAAAGTACGACGAAAATTTGACGTACAAAATACAAATCACTATTAGTTCGGTATAGGTATACCCAAAATACTAGCTCGACGCTCAGCAGAAATCGATACATTGCGAAATACTTCAACCATTAACTATAATATTATTTCCCCCGTGACTCTTGTTAATAGCGTTTTCTTGACGTTGATAATACAGACATTGTGGACATTTTCCTCTCGGTCGTTTTTCTGTCAAATCCTGGCGGGGGTCGTATTGTGTTCCCGAAAAATAACAATATCAAGCACATAACATAAAATCGATTTAGAACAAGCAATATAATGTGCACATACCACTGACCTCACCTATTATGTTATATTTCATTATTATTTTCATTACACCGAAATTTTTAATAATTTTGGTTAAATGTTATAATATGTACAGCCCACCGAGTTACCGAAACTTCTACTCAATGACATTGATTTCACATAAAAGTCTTTATATTTGTTTCGTTAATTTGTTGTTGGTGTTGTTATACCTATAATTTGGTTTTTTTTAACGTTCAGTTTTCAGACTTTACAAAGTAATTGATTATTTAACGTTTACTCTGCATAATTTGTACTTATCAACATCACTGTCACTTAGTTCAACAATTTAAACATACAAAACTTTCATACTTCGTTTTATTTATTTTTAGCGTACCTACCTATTTTCCGGAGTTAAGTGATTAGTTACGGTTTTTATTATTAGTATCTATATTTAATGGATTTGAATAGAAAAAATATTAAAAATACATTCATGTAAATTGTATTATGAAGTTTGCTTCTGATAAGAATTAAAATAATAAAGTTTGATATTTAACCTAACCTATTCAACTAATTTAAAATTAAATAATATTTTCAAAAGTATCAAAAGAAATTCTGAAAGTTTTCCAAATGTTAATTTATTTTGTTTGGATGAGAACACTCTTCCATGTAACCACTAAATACTTATACAGTCATATAAATATAAATATAGATATTTATTGACATTTGATAATATCAATAAGTAATAAGCTAATAAAAAAAGATAACTTCAAGTCCCAATCAGATCATTTTTTTTTAAAAATAATTTACACATTATTGTTAATATTATGTAAATTAAATAGCAACTTGAGAAGTCGAGTCAACTCAATTAATAGTTTTAAATAATTTAAAATGATAAAAAAAATTATTAAATTAACATTTATTTTCCAACAATCGAATATTCGTACAATGTTTGCATGAAAAAAAATTGATGATAAATATAATTAGATTTTAATTAATTTAAGTTTTGAATTATAAAAATATTTCTTGCCTCAATGTTTCAATATTAAGTGTTGTTTATAAAAAAATTGAAAACTCTTTAGGTTATTCAATATTTTGGTAAGAACAATATAGTAGGAATATTATAAAAAAAAATCTTATCGATAACTTGATTGCCGATTGAGTGACACGTTTATAATTTATTGATTTTAATATGTTAATTATACATTTAAACCATTCATTTTCAACTGAATATGAAATTAAAGTACCTATACTGAGAGTTAATGAATCGCGGAGTCCAACAATTCCAATATTTAGAATTTTTTTTTTTCAATTTATGAACATTTCGTAATTTTGACATAACTTAAAAAATAACTGTATTCAATATATAATCTGAAGAAAGAACATTTCAAAGCTTTTTAAGTACATTTACTGTATAAAAAAGTGTTTTCAAAGAAAAAATACATCAGTGTATAGCCAATAGCTTTCTCGGTTTTCACTTAAGAATCTAAAGATAAAAATACATTTATAATAGATCGATTATTGTTTGCAAGATTTTCTAACGTACGCTTAAAATGCATCTGTAGTATAATATACCTTTGTTTGCATGCTACCAGAATGCAAATGACTGTTTGATTTTTATTCTCAAGACTTAAATAAATTACCTACGTCATTTATTTTACTACAATATGTTATGTTATGTTACGTTAAATGTATTGTTAATTTGTATAGAATTTAATTTTCATTATTATAATATGTTATATATATTAATATTTAATTTTAAATTATTACCATGATTATTGATCATAAAAAAGTAGATTTTGAGCTTAGCAATCAATGTATTATGTATACTAGTTAAATAATGTGTGTGCTTTTTTTTGTGTCTGCTATATCACTTTTTGAATACTTCGATCACTAACACCGACAGTGGTTTTTAGTAGGATCTAGTTGGTATTTTTATATGTTTAAAAGTAGAAAATGTCGAGTACTTTATAATTATTGTGAACAACTAACAAAAAACAGCGGAAAACGGAAATAATTACGCAACACCAGTTGCGAGTCAAAAAACTTGAAAATGTACTACAAGGCTCTTCATAAGTTGTTCTTAATAGGGTTCAAAAATATCTAAAATTAATAGAAATAATTTTTTTTACACGCGTTTGAAGTTCAAATTTTGAAGGAATTAGATACTTTTACGTAACATAAGATTTTTATTTATTTTGTCATCCCTACTTTAAAAATATTAAAAGAAATGGGTTTTGAAACTTGTCTCCACTACATACATTAATATTTTCTATTAACAACGACATTTTCAAAATATTTACATTAATTATTGTATAGGTTATAAGATGTATAAGATATTGATACCACGAGCCTATTTTGTTACATCGGTATTGACTATTATAGATATAGTGCCTGAATTTATATGTTAATGCATATTCTTTTACACTTTTAAGTTTTATACATATTAAACAATTAGTACTCCTATTAAATATATCAATATTTCTTAATAAGTAGATACTATATGTATATTCCGTAGTTCGTTATTTTTAAAATAATTTCAATTATGCTCAAAGTTTGAATGGTACGGATTATTAACAGCTATTTTGAGTCTAAAATAATATATTATCATTTTCTAAATGTTTTATCCAATGCCCTTTAATTTTTATTCATGCAATTTAAATGATTTCATGATAAAATAAAAGTACGAAAACAAACTGATCATAAATATATATATGTAAAAAGTTTATTTTATTGCAAAACCAATATACTCGTTCATTTCTCACTTCCCTCCAAATTTTACAATTAATAGATAGGTACAGACACTAAAAAGGTATACAAACCATTAAAATTATTCAACCAAATATATTCGACAAATTATCAACAGTTATATACTATACTTATATAATATTATTGTTAATATGATACGATAATAATGATAATACTGATAAGCATTTATGATTTTACTATTTTTTAAATCCTTTAATTTGACATTTTAATCTGACAAATATTACTGCCTTTGTGATGGATCGCCATTTACTAAAACTGTAATAATGTTCATATATTATATAGTTCGCCGCATCCACTTATTGTAGTATTTCTTTTCATGAAATAGCCATCGGAATTAATCATTGTCGTGACAACTACGTTGTTTTTCACATTACATGGACAATTTTTTGTATTAATTCATCTGAAATTCGGATGAAATAATATTTACTCTCATTCTGTAGTTCATTATTTTTTTTTTTTATTCACATTATTAATTTATATTACCTATTATTATTTTATTTTATTTATCAACTGTTCATTACGATGGATTTCTTTTGAATACATAATATCATAATAATTGCACCGACAAATATTTGAACAATACACATCATAATCGTACCTTGAAACAAGGTCAAACATCTTGCGGTTTTCCACGCAGTTTTCACTTGAAAAAACGAGAACAAGAAAAACATTGACTACCTACTTAATGTTTTAAACTGTGGGTGTTACTGTATTTCGAATACTTAGTTAGTTACGCAATGTGTATATTATCTTAAACTAACCTAAAACTTTGGTCTTAGAAGTTTCTGGCACTGGAAATACTTTTAACGGTTTTGCGCTTGAATACAGTTATTATTTCATCAACTTGATGCATACATCATTTATCTATAGATTGTTGTAAAATAATATTTTTTACTCTGCGTTTAAGTGTCATTGGATGATTAATGTTCACCGTCAGTTGTACTCTATCTTCGTAATTTATTTTGATAATATTTACCTTAAATTGCTGGAACCACAATAATACTTCATGATCTTTTATTCATACAATACTATTTTCATTTGTCGCACCGTCTGTTACTTAATCTTCCGCATATAAATTATTTGTATTGTCAAATAATAACATCAATATAAATTATAATCATAGGTATAAAGTATTAACAAATCACACATGAATACAATTTCTTTTCATAAATTTCAAGCAAATACATTTTTGATCCATATATTGTGTGTACAACGTACTTCTTTTTTATTTTAATCGTATAATATAGGAATATGGGATAGTAAATATAGGTTATACACATTATTGGCTATAATAGTTTTTGCATCTAATTATAATTACTCTATAAATAATAATTTATTATTTGATTTGTTTATACGAAATTATAGTTTTATCTTCAAATAACTTTAAAGAATATCATAAATATTTGAATAAAACTAAAAATCCCTTATTGTATTTAATTAAACTTTAGTAAGAAATCGTAGCCTATGTTTAAAAAATGTAATAACTTAGAGATACAGTAAACGTTTTAGTACATTGTTTAATAAACTGCAGGTAAATAATCAAGAATTAAGCTCTTCTCAACAATCTAATTAATTTTCATTTAAAAAAAAATGCGCACTCCACGTTTAATGAGAGAGTTAAGTTATAATTATTTTTAAATACATTTTAATTCTAAAAACTATCTAGTTAAAAAGTATTTACATTTTGTACAAATTTAAATTTTAAACTTGCTTATAAGCATGTGAACTATATAACATTTGTCATTATAGGAATATTGTCATAATATGATATACTTGTAATGAAATAATAAATAATAATGCAGCAATAATTCATTAATGCTTAAATTGCACAATTATCAAATCGTTTGTTATTATAATCACGCTACAATAAACTATACATTTATTTTATAAACTAACAAGTCAGTAAAAACAAGTCAAATAAAGTGTTTCTTGTCTACATATTATATGATATTACGATACAACTATAAAGTGATTAATGAATATAATAATATTATTATGTTTGAGTTCAGGTTGGTCATTATATATATATATATGTAATATAAGTTTGATGCTATTGATCATAGTATTGATCTATTTCACATTGAAATCATAAACATTTTTAATGTATTTAAGTTTAAAATATTTTACAATCTAAAATTAAAACTTATTGAAAAATCTGTTATATTTTCAATATTTAATTTTTCATTATTCAGTTAAAACTTATGGTAAAAATTATATTATGATAAATACTTTTTTATATTTTAAGGTGAATAATTACTTGACATATTTGATTATAACTTTAGATATATAATTAATAGTACTTATCGGATTAAAACGAGTTGATTGGCTATATTCTGCTTAATTTGGGTTTATGTCTTGTAAAGTTGACTATTTATTTTAGAATTTCAATATTATCTGATTCGAAATTGTATGATTGGTGAATAATTTTGTTAAATTGGCATAAAATAGTATTGTGTGAGGAGTGAATGATATTTCGTCAATATTGGCAAGACGTAAAAAAAATGGATAAAATCCAATATAATGTACCTACGTATACCATCTAAATGATTTATAACTTTTTGATACACGATCAATATTAATTCTAGTACGTGTTCAACCTTCGAACTTCTAACACGTGTGTATCGCGAGTGCGCCTTTATCAAGCTTCCGATAGCATATCCATATCGCCTCCACTCTACAGGAAATGTGAACATTATTTGATCGTAAGACTCCAGTATGTCCGTCAACGCCACCAAAGGGCACTCACCTAGGTTAAAACCTACAAACGTAAGTGCAACTGCTAAAAACCCTCAGAAAAATACAACAAACACTTCTTTAAACAAGACTACCAAAAAAATACATCGCCAACTAAACATGGGAAACATGTGAATGCTCAACATCACGCCCGTCTCTCAAATTGGCCACATCAAAGTTGGAATATTCGTAGAAGGATATGACCACATTCTCAGTTTTCGCCGACAGATGTACATAAAATATGACGACATTCCAAAAATCCCAAGCTCACTATTGATCAATGCAAACGATTCACAATTTCGTATTTTTTTCACGGACGACAAAATAACATGTTTCATCTGCAAATCTACGGGACACTCTCTTGACGTGCAAAAAAGCAATTCTAAACAGCATGGAAACCTCTTCCACACCACACCAGACAGAATATGTAACCGAGATTAATTCTACGCCAGAAAACCAAAAATCCGACCAAATCGAAAACTCCCAACCGCCTAACAATTCTCCAATGCTCACTATCACAGACGAAACTTCCCCAGATTAGAACAATTCCACCCAATCCTCAGCTCACAAACGCCAGGCCCCACCAAAAACAACCTCCTCAGCCCCTTCCAGCCGACTATACACAACTACCCAAGAGACACTACTCCAAGAGTCACAAAATCAACACAAAAAAATCAAACCATTACATCTGAATACACTCCAACCAATCAAGAATCACTTTTTACTGAACCGGAGGCAATGAATAAGCCAGAAATTCGCTCCCACTCAAATTCACGCAAACGTTTTTCAGAAGACTTGGATACGCACCTAGACCCCATCACCCACATTTTTGAAGAGCATTATCTAACTAGTTTAAACTTTAAACAATTTAAACATATAATAGAAATCATTGCTACATTTGAACACCCTCTAGACACAATCCAAGAATACAGAAAATCATATATTTGAATTATTCGAAACAAATCAGACTACGGTTAATATAATATCTATCTTTAAGCCAGGAAAAGATAAACACTCACCTAAAGGATATATCCCTCCTGAACACCATGGCCAAAATACTCGAAAAAAATAGTAATTCTCGTCTGTTTTGGTTCATGAAAAAAACAAAAATACTATCTAACCAGCAAAGTGGCTTCCACAACCACAGATCCATAATCGACAACCTCACTATCATTCATCAAGTCAGAAGTAAACAATGCACTCAACTCCAATCAGTACATCGGTTTGATAAGCATAGACATCTCCAAATCTTACGATTCGGTATGGAGACACAGATAGTGTTACAAATAGTTTCAAAAATACTGACAAATGGCAACATGTTTAACTACATTAAATGCTTTTTTAACTCAAGACAATTTACGGACAGTCACAAATGCCCAATCAAAAAATTACACCCAGCAAAATGGGATTCCTCAAGGTTCGTCGTTATCGATCACTCTCTTTCTTCTAGCAATAAATGACATAACTAACACCGTAACATTTCCTGTCAAAGCCAATCTTTTTGCAGGCTACTTTAATTTCTGGTGCAAAAGCTTGAATCTTAAAACAATTAGACACTTCCCACAAGATACAGCAAACAAAATTGTAAAATGGTCAACACTAACTGGTTTCAAAATCTCAAGCCTAAAATTGAAATGCATTATATTCTCCGACAAGAAAGGTCAAAAACACATCAACATCCAGCTAAATGACAACTTCATCCTGAACAAAAACACAATCAAAATACTCAGAGTGTATTTCTGACCTAACTCGAATGTGCCACGTGGTGGTAAAAGATTGCAATGTATATAGTACAATAATATATTGCAGTGTGCTAGGATTTTGGACACAGTGAATTCGAACAGCACTTATATTTCATATTTACTTTTCACCGACCCGTTTAAACTCACGTGTTTGTGTTCCTTCTTCTCCGACTGCTGTCGTCGAAGACACCGGTAAACAATACGTATTGGTCTACGAGAAAATAACACAAACCGTCGGCGGACGTCAACGCGGCGACGAGAATTGGAGTATTTGCGAGTCGAAAGGACGAAACAAAACGATCGTAAACTCTACCTCTCACGTACGTACGATGTATAATATATAAATATTATAATGTATAGACACGCAATATTATGTGCCCGTCGCACTACGACCGCGGTATAGGTGTGCATACGTATTATATTCTTATATTTTTCTCATTATTATTGCGCGGCAGCAGCAGCCGATGCGCATAAAAACGACGTGTTTTATGCATCAGCCAGAGATTATATACCTATTATTATTACGACCATCTGTTTTATTCATCTCGCGCGCGTGTTTTCGACAACAAACCCCACGGCGGCGGAGAGGAGATCGCGGAAATACACTTAAACGTCTCTCGCAGGCCGTATAAAAGTAGTAACAGCACACTGGCAGGCTGCAGCATTAGAATTACTACCTGTATGGTAGTGTATTAGCAGAAGTAGTAACATTGTAAGTAGGCTAAAGTAGTAATATCAGTACTTGTATAGTTGGGGGTGATGTGATGGTGGTCTTGTCTCGACTGTAATTATGTCGATAATACACTTATTATTTTGTCGATGCGCGTGTACTCTGTGTTTGTACCTACACGCAAAACGCACGTGTAGTATGTATATAACAATATCGTACACATCTTACATGACTTACGCGTGTTTGTATAACAGCGGGTATATACTCGCACCCACCCACCCACATACACACACGCAGTGCTACGGCTCGTGTAGAAATGATATAAATAACGGCCGCCGTTGCCGTCGTTGTTATGCGTCGCTTGTGCGTAGAGTCTCGCGTGCTAAGAGCGTCGGGGGTGGAGAACGAAAATAAAAACGCCAAGGAAAACGGTCATGGCGGCGAGCAAAAGGTCTGATTTTTAATGATCGCGTCGCGTGTACCCCATAAATTTATATATACGGAAAGAGAAAAATGCGGGCTCCGGATAGGGCGGCTGTCGTTAATTTTGCAGCAGCCGCCGCCGCCGTTGGTCCAAACTGTCAACTCGTCGAACCACGCCGTCCGCGTTTATATAGTGTGTATATCGCTGCAACGGCGTCGTGCTTGATGAGCGGGGGCACGAGGGGGGGGATAGTGGTCGGTGTGACCCGGCGCGTTAGATTTATGCATGAGCGCCATTAACCTGACCTTTTTTAAAAACATTTTTTTTTTTTTTTTGTTTTTTCCTCTCCCTATATGTCCACTATTTCCACGGTCTCTCTCTCTCTCGAGAATATTACGCCGATCGGAAAACATTTTCAGCAAATTCAACGTAAACACACGGGCTGGGTATGATATGTTTTCTGCAGGCAGCCGTAGCGAGTCGTCGTCGTCGGGCGCGTAGATCTTAAACCGGCGTCATGCAAAAAAAAATATTTGAAAATATTACTTTCTCACTGTTCTTTAATATTTCTTAACCTACTACTACTACTACTCTATCTCTGTATCACTCATAAACCACCCCTCTACGATTTTCAGAAATTAACAGTGGCGTTCGCTGTCCGTTACTCATAAAAATCATACTGTTGGTCACCCGCCGTTACCGTGGACTCTAAAAAGTACAAAACTAGGTCATATTCACACTTTTAACTATTTTTTTACTGCCTCAAAATGTCCGCTTATATTTCACGGTCCCTCGATAATTTCAATATTTTTTGCAAATTTTCCGTACACACACACACACACACACATATAGTGGGTAGGCATCGTACCTAAATCCATCGTCGTCGTCGTCGTCACTCATAAACCGGAATAACGCAAGAACGAAATTATTATATTGTCGAGAATATTACTTGTACTGCTCTTATTTAATACTGCCTAACTTTCTACTAATCCTCCACCTCTCACCGCGTCCATCGACAACCGCCCCTGTACACGATTTTCCGAAATGAGCAGTGGAGTTCTGTGCGTGACTCGAAAATTACTCTGTTGATCGCTCGTCATTGCCGAATAATAGTGCACGAGACAACGGCGGACTTTAAAACGTATACCAAACGAGATTATTTTCGTCTAACCGTTGAAAAAACCCTAAGACCCGCAACCACTGGCGATCTGTTTTCGTGTTCGGCCCCTAATGTTCAGTTTTCGATCCTCTTATGAGCGTAATCTTTTTAAATCCTAAATCCTTCGGCGCAAACAATCCACTTCTGAGTATATATAATACGGCAAGACCATTAATACCGACCGCGCATTCCTGTGGTGTATGCGAAATGTTAGTTGGAGTTCAGCAGAGATCAATTATATTATACGGACCTTGAATAGATATTCGTGGGACGTACGGGTGAAAATACACTTGGAGAAGGATGATAATAATACATAAACAGAAACGTTTTCGTTTCAGTAATACCATTTAAAATAATATAACATCATTTATCGCTAAAAAATTATCATAACAAGTCCGTAAACAAGTCAAAATATTTTAAAATTTT
Organism: Sitobion miscanthi; assembly: GCA_008086715.1. Classification (NCBI taxonomy): domain Eukaryota; kingdom Metazoa; phylum Arthropoda; class Insecta; order Hemiptera; family Aphididae; genus Sitobion; species Sitobion miscanthi. The sequence continues at coordinate 7,092,423 of CM017800.1, read as the reverse complement.
ATCGTGTACAGAAAATGCTAATATAAACGTTCAGTGAAAATTGCATGTATATAATATTATAAGGCCATTTATTTAGAGTTACACCGAAAACCAAAATCGATTTTGTCGAAAACCGATTTTTCGTAAGTTTTTTATTTACTCGTATTGATATAATATACATTTATGTAAATGGTTTATGCTAAAAAAAAAATGTTTTCTTGTACATTTAATGCATATCGCGTAGTTGTCATTATTAATTATTTAATTATTTCTTTCATTTAATAATTGACTTCCTTACTGTATAAAATGCAAATCAAAATACCAATTCAATATTAAGGGAGATAAAATACACTTACATGCATTATATTAAAATATTGTTTTTATAGCAGAGTTTAAAATATTGTTTGATCAAATATTGAATTTTAATTACCGGTTCTCAAAGCATGAAGTTGATACAATTCTGAGATACGCCTATTGATGTTTACGAGGAAAATAGTATTTGAAACATTTGGGTATCGTAAAATTCTACATTTTTTATATTAAGTAATTTGTAATTAAATTTTGTACTTAGTACATATAGATGACTATAGTTAATATACTGAAATATTCACTCATAATAATTAATACGGTATCTTTGAAGTATATTTTGTTCACAGTTAATTTATTTTTATTATTATCGTAATAACAAATAACGTGTTCACTGTTTACAAGGCAGATGAACATAATGTATTATAATAGTTTATTCGACAAAGAGTTTATATACTAAATTAAACATGAACACTTTTAACTACTACTATATGCGCATATATAAAATATAAATTTTTTTTGTTTATTTTTTTTTTTTTTGCAAGCAAAGTATTGTTCAATTTAGACGATAAATATTTAATGTATCGTTAAAAAGGCGTACTAACGAGTCACCCGCGATCCGTATAATATAACAGAAATGTTAATTTTTTAATTATAGGTAGGTGTAATCATTTTACTATACCTAGCTGCTAAAAATGTTTTAATTATAATACTAGAATTACATGACACCCCTATATTATCATATTTGGTCACGCGTGCAAAAAACTTCGAATTATTTCAAAAATCATTTATGTCTACTTTTTTTTGAGTTCTTGAACATGACCTAGTTCTCAACCGGATACTTATATAATAAATTTAATTTTTCTCATATGCGAATTTCGTATTGTACAATTTGTGGCAGTCACGCTACGTTCAAATAATTTTAGCTTCATTCTACAAATCGATTGCATATTAAATAATTATGGAGAAATATAAATTGTGTAATTACAATTAGATTGTTTAAAGAACATTTTTGCAGTTAAACTAAGCTTTGAATTTATTGGTTTTATTATTTTCGTTGTTTAAATAACATTTATAAATCATAATGCCCTTTTTCGGAACGATATAGTTATATTGCTCATATATATATATATGAACATTGAAAATGTGTTTGAATACAATTAGTTTTACCAATGGTTTTCATAATTTAACTTGGAAATAACTTATTGAAAACTTTTCGCCAAACTAAATCTTAACAAACTATCTTTATGAATTATGGCGTTGAATTTCTAGCAAAATCCTTATTTCGTAAAAAAAAAAAAAAACAAATGTAAGTACTGCACAATATTTTAACTATCAAACTATTTACAGAGGTAATGTTTGGCATGTTTGTACTCCATATAACGGATTGATTGGTTAAACGCGTTTTCTATAATAATATCGGTAAATACCTGGGAAAATATTGCCGATACACATGCCAGCATCATGCCGGTATTGATATATTATTGATTCGTATATTATATTATGAGAAGCTGTTATTACTACCATCGAGTATATAATATTGTATAACATATTATATACTCGATGGTACTGCGCAGCGTGTTATTATTTATTATCATTGTCCTAAACCAAACCGTGTAAATCACGAAATATATTATTTTCATGTAAATTGGAAAAAAAAAAACCATCGTGGAAAATAGAGACGGAAGCGAGAAGTCGATCGAAAACCGTGACGTACAATTGAAACGTAAAATAAATGTATCCGATTCTTACCGTCACTGTAAAACGTCTAAAACAATTCGAGAGGTCGTGAAAATCCCGAACAAACAGTGACCCATTGACGAGTGACGGGGCCCGACCGGACTTAGCCGAAGCCATTTGTGTTTTGAACGGCGAAAACGAGCTCGTCCCGCTGATGGCCATATCCCCTAGCCGGCTAATCGCACTCGGTGGTTTTTCCACCGGGCTAGGGGCACACGGTGTCGATTTAGGCGCAGGACGTGAAGGTCGGAAAAACCCCGCGAGAAAACTCAAACGACAGTGATATAATATCCTAGATACGACCGGCGGCGGCATGAGTAGATATTTTCCGGTCATCGGCCATTTAAATCGGTATAGGTTTGGTCGCGAATCCGGAAAACCTATTTGTTACGCCCGACCATGAACTAACAAGACTAGTATTTTCTCTCCCTCTGGTCGCAGTTTTTTCGTATTTTTACTTACTATACGTTATGTACAAACACGCACACACACGCACACACACACACACCACACACACACACATCGATAGACGACCGCGGGGAACTATTATACGACGATTTCTTTCGTGAATAGAGGGAAACCCACAAATCGTATTTGCGGATAAAACAGAAAAATAATACCTATGTCTAAAATGCTGCCGAATATAATAATAAACGCAAATGAGAAAAATCGTTTAACGACAAAATGCGAAAAACATTTTATAAAAATGTATTTATTTATTTTTTGGTAGAGTATCGGGAAAAGTTTTATTCCTTTTAAGTTTATTGCAAACCGGATAAAGAGGACGCATTATAGTTTAAAAGTAAATAAAGGTATACGGGTTGTATTTCGGTTAAACCATTGAAAGGACATTAGAAACCTTTTGAATTTATAATACAATATAATGAACGATTAGTGATTACTGATTACTATGAGCAGTTTTTAAATTTTATAAAACACATTTCCACGTTTATAACTTAAGTAATATTTTATGCACGCATACCGAATTTCAATTATAAATGCTTTAGATGTGTTATTATAAAGCAGACATTCGTACAGCATAATAATATTATGTATGTTAACTTTTCAAGTCCACAATAATAAACAGTCATGTGTCAATTTGTACATTAAACGCATTGAGTCCAACGAGATTTTAAGTCGAATGGAGATAATATGATAGACATTTATGTACATCGTAATAATATTATAATATGATTGATGTTTATTTCTTATTTTAATTTTATGGAAGCTTGTGAACTGTGATAACTTTTAGTCCATATCAATATAGGAGTGCGTGCTTACACGGTAAAATAAGATTTTTGAGTATTTATTTTTATTTTTTAGTTTCCACTCTTTCGACCTGCATTTTCTGATTTACGTGTGGGCAAATCATAAATTACTTGTGGAAAGAAATAACGGGATCGAATTTTTTTACAACAGTTTAATGCGCTTATATATCACGCATTCTTATTGGATTTGGCTTTCCTTTATCAGGAGGCTCTTCGAGTGGTTTTTATACCACTTTTTCCTTTTATTTTTTTTTATCCTTGATTTTTTCTTTCTCTTTTGCATCTCTCGTGTATTGCAAACGGCTTATCTTCATCCTTATTGCCCCACTGTAGATGATATTCCGGGCTATTGACTTCATTATAATGGTGGTAGGTGGGGTATAGATAGTATTTAAATGACAAGACTCGGCGATGGATGAAAATAAAGAAGGAAAAAACCACCAAATACATTTTATGTACTTTGAGACAAAAATACACTTTATATTCAAAAACATAATAATAATAGTTAGTATATATTTGTCTATAATATTAGTTTATATACTGCACTATACTTGTACCTATCTATACTACCTATATAGTTATAATAATATGTTTATTGTATAACCTTTAATGTTTGTACTATTATACAACACGTACAACAGCGTACAATATACCGTCAGTGGCGTAGGGACAAGCTAAACAGGCAGATTTTTCTGGAAGGGGGGGGGGGGTTGGATTTTTTTGCTAAATTCAGAGTTATTAGATAAATATAATTTAATATATTTTTTTATACAATAGGTATAAACCCAAATAAGAATTGTATTTAAAAAAGTTATACGTATATAATAATATTACAATTACTTGTAGCCCACCCTAAAATTTCAGGAAAAATCAAAATGTTTTAATTGTTCTGTGAACGTATTAGGTACGTAACATTTAATCATGTGTTATAATTGTATTTTTTACGAAGATTGCGGGAAAATTATAAAATGTCATAGGTATCAGAATACCTAACTATTGTAAGTAGTCCTAGGTAAGCCTTCCCTATACTACAACAATGGCCAATGAACATATTATGATCAGCCCCCTCCCCCTCCCCCTCAAGCAGAAGAATCTTGTCTACGTCACCGACATGCGATAATAATGTATAATAAGTAGCTCTCCGTGAAAACTGCACTTAAATCGATATATTGTATATATTTGTTGTATAAATATACAGGTAATAAAATATAGTAAGTACTGCAAATTTTTCGTTGTTTATATATCCGTTGGAAATCGAATCTAGTTGTTGATCTCAAAAGGTTTATTATTTTTGGATGTTCAGTTCTACTATACTTTCGTCAACCATTCATTGACACGAAGACTAAACATATTGTTTAAATTAATATAGGACGTGTACCTACATATTATATATATAATATATTCACAAGTGACAATAGTATATAGCTATCACGCGTTTGAGAGAGTGAAGCGAGATGAGTGCTCAATGACCATTATATACCATATATACCATGACATTTTTATTTTTAATCATATTGTTTAGGAAAAAATGGTATTGTACCGAAGTTTTAATCGTATATGATATTAAAAAGTATTGCGCAATCATAAGATTATATATGGCATGCAACTGGAGCGCAATAATAATAATATATTAGTTTCGGTAGCAAAAACTTAATTGATAGTTAATCTAAAAATTGGACATGTCGGTAGTTCCATGTGTGTCTGTGTACATATTATTATACATTGCGAACAGAGAGGAGATACCAAAAAAGCCTGCTGAATTTTCTGTGCCAGTATTTGCCTCTGAATGTATTCTGATCACGCACCACACTGCCGTAACCCCATTTCTTACCGTTCCAACGATGACGTTATAATTTATTACATTTAATTATTATGCTCATATTTATTACTGTTTTTATTAAAACCGCAAGTGAATAAAAATCCTATACACATTTTTATAAAAACACACTAGTCACCGCACTACCCGCCTCAATTAAATAGATAACATGTTTTGCACACTTTTGTCTGGGATTTTATGAATACCTGGTACACATACCAATTTTTATTTTACGAGTATTTATAATTGAATTAATTATTACCATTTGATTTTTAATGTTACATGTCTTTTATTAATCATATTATAGTGAAAACCTTTAAGGATTATTATGTATAATTAATATAATATGCCACAGAACGTGATAATTGTTAAGCTGGTCATGGCCCGTGTGTTTTAAAAATAATTATAATACATGTAAAGTATTGTACGTATAAGAATAATTATGTTTAGTGTTTTCGTTTCAGCTCTTAAAACTTAAAAGTTTAAAATATAACTGTTCAAGTACCATTGAATATTAATCAATAATAATCGTTATACTACTTACTTGTTTGTAACTAATTTATGAACAATTTTACTATTCAATCTTAAAAATTATGAGCCAACATCAAAACACGCTGATAAAAAATAAGTTTAATAAGTATGATTCTCAGTAATTTTTAAGATGATTGGAAAATATAATATTAGCTTAATGGCAAAATAATATTAAAGTAAGTTTTATGAAAATTAATTAAAAATATATTTTAAGTTAAGTGAAATGTATAACATTTACAAAATATCATGAAGTACATCTTTTAAAGAATACATTAAGAAACTAAAAAATGAGTCTTGTAGTTGAAAATGTTCTCTTAGGTTATAATTTATCTATTGGAGAATATATATAATTAATGATATATATATATATATACATAGTTAAAGATATTTTACCACCCAGAAAAACATAGTTCAGTTTATCTTTTTGGACCATTTGATAAGTACATTTCCACTTTTTTTTAATATTAACGCAGTAATTGAGACTTTTTTTAGTAAATATTAAATTTTTTCAATAAAATGTCATATTTGTTGGATTATATTATAATATAAGAACACTGTTACGAGTAATTATTACGTGATGAATTTATTTTATTGTAAAGTAGTATCAATATAATTGTTGGAGAGAAGGGATGTGACTTATATTGTAATACATATTTCCAGAGTAAATAGATATCAACTGAGGTACATTTTAGTAAGACAAATATTGTGTGAGGTAAATTTTTATTTTAATTACCTAACTTGTTTTTGTTGTTTAAATTACAACAGGGTTAATATAATCACTTCCACTTAGGTTGATTTGCTGTAACTCGATAAGTCCAAACTAACATAATGGCAACAATTCGTAAGTTAAATACATAATATAACTTTTGTTTCTTATTTAACCTATGTTCTATTATTTAATGATGGTTTTAATTGTTCACATAATTCTACTAAACCCTTTTAATTGTGATAATTTTAGATTCCAAGCTGCGATTTTTCATTTGTTTTTGATCTATTTTTGGAGCTGTCAAAATGCTTCAATTTACACTTTGAGGGTAATTTATGGTAGTAAATGGGATCTAGTTGATACTTGGGAGGGGGAAATTAGCTTTTTAAAGTAATTGATAAAAACTAATAAGAAACAACGAAAATGTGAGTATCTCAGCAACAGCAGTTTTTGATAAAAAAGATTTTTTTTTTTTTTTTTTGTACTTAATTTAAAATTGAACAACCGTAGATACTTTACATTTTCACTAAATGCTCATATTAGAATTTTATAGACATGAAATAGATTTAAAAAAACATTTAGTTTTTTTTTAGAATTTATAAACATTTGAAATTGTATACTTTTTTAGTTTTTCTTCCAAATTATGTCGATTAAAGCTTAAACTAGTCAAAATGCTTGAAAATGTTTTATAATGTTCCACATAAGTAGCTATTTTGTCAAATTAAAAATATCTAAAATATAGGTAAATATGCACAACTTTTTTATATTGGTTTGAAGTTCAAATTTTGAATAAATTAGTTAATATTTAAAGAAAATATATCGATGTTAGATATTTTTTGTAATTAAAAAATAGTAATCTCATGGTCTTGAAATTACTCGCCATTTCGATTTTAAAGTTTTTACAGTTTCTACAGAAAAACATTTTCAAAATATTTAGACTCATTTTAATTAACCTCTATTACTAACCTATACATACCGATCTACAGTACCTATACTGGTATTGACTTTTAATTGGCGAATAACAATAGAATATGATAATTATTAATTAATAATATAATAAATACGATGCTTTTGTAAGTAATTAGTTTAAACTACCACATTACTAATAGTAATATAAATAAACAATAAAATATTATTAAAAATAAATTCAGACTGCATATTGTCTCTATTCAAAATCATATTTCGTAGGTATCTATGCAATCTTCAGACTTAAATAACTTAACACATAAATAATTACATTGACTTACTCAACAATGACGTAGGTACACTTAAAATCTACAATATTTATGTTTATCAAAACAATTTTGATTTATGTTTATGAAAACTATGGAGGGAAATGATTTGAACTGTTACTATACTGGCAGGGTGTGTGAATTAGACATTTCTAACTGTTTTTGAGAAAATTAGAGAAAAATTATAACATTAGGACTGTAGAACAAAAATTGTAAATTTATATTTTGGTAAGTTCTTTTTGGAATTTGCTTTTGAGTTTTGAATGACCCTGTAACAGTTATATTTAAATTTCAAATAATGATATACCACAATGATCAAGTTTCAATATGAGAGAAACTCGACAAGTGTTCAATAAATAAATAAAGATTATGCTTAATGCTTATATTGTATTGTAAAAAATAATCTTTTATTCAAATTATTATCAACATCAAAGATCTACATTATTTTCAAGTTATAAATCCCATCTTAGTAATCTTAGTGTAGAATATGATTTTTCTATTGTTTTATAATCTAACTTAAAAAGAAAAAAAAATTTGTCGAGATCACATAAAATCCTCATAAAATCTAATATAATAGTAGTTCTTGAATAGTGATTCACTATTCATATTGATATTTGTACTTGTTGTACAAATTATGTGTTTAAATAAGGTGTTTTCGATGTAGACAAACATACCTGCATATAATATTTGTATGGTTAGTTTTTAAGTTACAAACTGAATAGTTTTACATTATAATTACTAAATTATTATACTTGCCTAAAATAAGAGAATGGTTTAAGATTTCAATAAATAACAATTCTCTGATTTATCTGAATTTTTTTTTAATAGCTAACGGGTTTTCCAATGAATATCAATGAACATTGATCTGGTTGATCATTTAAATGCATGATTTTTATTCTTTAATTAATATATGTAAATGATTTAATCATAGCTCATAATATAGATAATACATCTAGTTGCTAGTGGACCCTCATAAGTCTAAGAATAAATAAATAAATAATTATTAACAGTTTAATGTAACTTGCGATTTAAATTATAACTTGGTTCAAAGTCATAACTCATTGATTATTCATATAATGATTTTATTCAATATTTAAATTTATTGTTTAGAATTAAAAAAAAAAAAAATTAAATATTGAGTTTCTCAAATTTTTCTTAAGACTATACTGATATCAGAGATAAAATGTTTTTATCGACTTGTAAATTATATTTTTGCTTTATTAAGCACAGCTGGAAAACTGTTACAACCCATTTTTTCATTATATCGAACTTGGTCATCCGTAAAATAATTTACTTCATTATAAATGTAAATAAAGTTTGAAGTTTGTTTTAATTAATAAGTAACTTATACACAATACATATAGTTACTAATGTACAATATTATAATAATATATACATAATTAAATATAACATTTCTATGTTAGATAATTACATACCTACAATATATTGATATAATATGTTTAAATGTATGTAAACTGATTAATGCTCAGAAAATTAAATAAGCAACAATAAAAAAATAATAATCGACAAATATTTTTTAATCAGAATTATATTTAATTTGTGAACAGTGCCTTCCGAAGTCAAACTTTGTTATCTATGTATTATTATAAGTTATAAAAATTATTTTAAAGTTATATTGTTGACTGTATATAATAATATATTTTAGCGTTAGACATTTCTTAAATATTTCAAACAAAAATTATTTAACTTCAATCTTTAAGTGTGTATATAATACAAAAAGTTCTATTTTTAATTGTATAAAAATCATCATTAATAAGTGGCGATTTTTATAACCTTTATCGTTACAAACTTGTATAATTAGTGTGAGAGAATGGATTTATATTATCAAAAATAAATTATAACATGGGTATTTTTATATCTTTGTTAAATACCTAATGATTAATGTGCAAAATATAATGGTCCTAAATAAGTAATTGACTATCACATTAGTTAAGTAGGTTGTAGGTATTAATAATGTAGCTATTTTAAACAAGTATAACTGTTTAAATTATTTTTATGATTAATCATTATAAATGTTAGCTAATGGTTTTCTTTTCAACTACTCAGTTAAACAATCGAGATAGACGGTAGTTAATTATTGAATAAAATAGAAAATTTAAAATAGATCAAAGAAACTGCCTTGTTTTTTTTACTATTAAATTTTTTTAAACTAAATTCTTTAAGAGTATTTGCTTCTGTTTGTACATTAGAGTATCTGAGTATTATATATTTAATTTATTCTATGTATCATAAACTTAATAGAAAATGATTATATAATTGTAGTACTTAAGTCTTAAATATCATTATTCATTATACATATTGTTACAAATGCATTTAATATATACATGTTATGTAGATTATAGGTTTAAACGGAACGCAAAAAGTTCATTATTTTATTTTTTATGTACCTAATTGAATTTAATGGTCATATAATAAATACTTGATTTCATTTGACAAAAAATTATATACCTAAATACCTACTTGATATAACTAAATAATATTTTAGTAGTTTATGGTTTTTTGATTTTAAGACTAACAACATATTTAATACAAACCAAGTCCAAACTTTTAGACCAATTGATGAGGAGTAGCGTATTTTAATTTTCGACTTAATGAAATATTCAACTCTACATACCTATTATATTTTAAAACAATATAAATACTTAAGACAATGTATGACCCATTAGGTTTTTATATATTGAGATTAAAATTGATTTAAGAAAAAATTGTCAAAAAAAAAATTCCTTTAAATGCAATTTATGCTAGTTGCATAATATTAAATGTAAATATGTGATTTATTTTATGGTAATTTAAGAAGTGTACGTACCAAAGTCAAAGATAAAATCGAGAAGAATTCATAAATATCATAAATTGATATTAACATTTTTTTTTAAATTTATATTTACCAACTGTTGTACTATTATACACGTATTCAAATTTCAAACTATAATAATAAATTGTATTAAATAATGTATAGTATTACAATAATTTGTAGTGACATATTAATTAGGTGAAAAGTTTGATATATACTAGGTGTATGTTTTGTTTTTGTCCATAAACCAATGAAGCAATATAGTATTGCCTTTGAACTTTGAAGATAAAATCTAATCTTCGTGAATCTTCAAAAAAGCTTACTTTTGTAAATAATATTTGTCTACTATTTGATTTTGTTATTATTGAACAGAATACAACTTTGGTATCGTAGGTCATTCGTTTTTTACAATTTTTGCTACGTTATTATTGTCTGATTTTTAGTCTATTCAGCTTCGTCTTTAGATTCTGTGGAATCTATAGTGGAACGATAAATGTATTGATTTTACAATGATGTGTGTTTTTTATTTATTTTTTTTTTTTTGTGTCTGTCATTACCTTTTAGGACAGTAAAAGTGCTTGGATTTTCTTCAACAGTATCTTTTCTGAAAGGAAAGTGAATCTAGTTGGTACTTTGGGAGGTTAAGAGTAAAGTTTTTCCAGTAATTTTCAAAATCTCCGTGAAAAACAAAAGAAAAATTAAGGAAAAATGGGAATTAATACGCAAAATCTGTTTTCGGAAAAATTGATTTTGGTTTTTAATGCAACTCTTCAACAAATGACCGTAAGTACATGAAATTTTGACTGCATGTTTATATTAGCATATACCATGTGATTCCACGTAAATAGGTTACCTATAAATTACTTTATTCACCTTAATATCATCAAATATATACTTAGTAATATCATAGGCTGACTGATCGTTTTTGCTCGGAATCGTTTTTCTCATACAATGATATTATATCATTGAATTCAAATTTAACACCATCCATTACAGTGACCCACTTGTAACCTATTGTACAGCAGAGCGACATCCATTCACCCATCTTTTTATTTGTGCATTTCATCATTACACCTGTGTAATTATGCTAATTTGATAAAATGGGAACCTATCACCAATTCTTTCTGTGGAAACCCACTTATTCACCACCACTCGCGACTAATTATAAACAGGGTCATTTAAATATTAGATTTACTTCGACGCGATCGGTATGATTAGGTCGTGGCCTCTTGGGCGATCATCGAGTATACCTATTTAAAAAAAAAAAAACTTAAGTTTCCTTATTACTGTATCTGCTTTTGTTTAAACCAAATTTATTGACGGTTATCCGAATACCATTAGATTAAATCAATCCGATGTACCTATTCGATATTTTGGTCGTATAGCTTATTTTTTCATATGATAATTAGTACTCGTTATTACGTTTTAATGCTTTATTTTTAGCTTTGACTGTTGAAGTGTTAATAATGGTTTCTCGGCCGACCTCTCAATAATAATAAAAAAAAAAAAAAATCGTGCAAGTCGCTTTGCTGTATAGTAGGTGTAGAATGTACTTCGCCATTGAGTAGATCACTATAATGACATCCATTAGCACATCGTGATTCGTTAATATTGAATACGATGAAAAACGATATTAAGCAGACAGTTTGTGAGCCTATATATTTCTAATGACATTTTACTTAGTATATATTAATATTGCCGTAAATAATTTCTTTATTTTAGTAATCCCTCGATAAGATGAGCTAATTTTTGCAAAAGAATAAAACTGCATTCGTATATTATTATTAAATTAGTTGTATTAAAATATTACTAAATTTAATATTACTTCTTCTTCTTCTTCTTTGTAGTAAGTTATCAGACTTCAAACACACACTACCAAATATATACCAAACTATATTTCCCAATCCATAACTAAGACTCACCAATCCGTGTCCGGTACAATCAGCTCCACGTCTTTCCACCTTAATCTTGGTCGTCCTATTGGCCATTATCCTTCTGGAATACCGAATTGTATCACCTGTATAAGTGAACCTTTTTTTCGCCAAACGTGGCCAGCCCAAGAGAACCGCCTCATTTTTATTTCATTTACTTTATCGGGTTAATGATAAAGTTTATTTATCTCCATATTAGTTATGACCTTTCACTCTCCTGTACTCGCATCTGTTGCAAACGCTGAAAATCGACCTCAGAATTTGTCTTTAAAATACTTAAATATTCCAAAGTTTTGCATCCATACATCACCACAGGCTGAATAATAGTTTTATACAGTTATTGCACCTTAAGACTCTTAGACAGCACTCTTGACTTAAACATCTTGTTTATTCATTAGTACTAACTGTTATTAACTTATAAGTCAATACTGACGTACCGCAGACACGTATACAATATACATAGATTTATGATATGAATAGCTTACAATTAATTCGTGACTTTTTTTTCATATATTTTAAATGTAAATGCATACAGGGTGATAAAAACTAAAAAATTATTATATTTTGTTTTTCTTAATTTGTGTATTAGAAACTAACGATTACCTTTTATTAAATTGTCAAGTTTTTTTACTAAAAAACATAAATGTCTATTTACAGCACAAAAAGAACACAAATATTTTGAAAACTGCAGTATTATCATCTTTAGAAAATACTATTATAATTATTTTGTGATAATTTAAAGTTAATATAAAATGATTAAATTTTTGATTTTCCTGATTATTTTAACCATCTAGATCTATTTTTTTTTTATCAGAAACTACCCTAAATAGTGAATATCAGAATTTTTTTTACTTAAAAAGTGTCACCAGACACAAACACACACACAGCATTGTAAAACCAATACATTCCGTTCAGAATGTAAAACAGTAGTATTTTTTTAGTAAACATCGTCGAGGACCCTCATTGTTTTACATAAAACTTTATTATTAAGCAAAACAATTTCGCATGATTTTGAACGTGCATTTCCAGTTTCCTCCAAAATTGTACCTAACCCTTTTTCACAAAATGAGATATCGACCAATTTCCGTTACCAAAAAAAAAATGTAGAGGTATACCACCCACTCAATATATATTATATATTTTTTTAAATGTTTCAAATGTATTATGAAAATAATGATAATAACAAAATTTTCGTCAAATTCATACATAAATCTATAAAGTAATAGTTTGTTTAGTATCCATCAGAGAGCAAAATAAATTATTGTAAGACTAACAAAATCATGATAAATGTATTAGGTGGTGGTATATAGAATTAATGGTTTCGGTTGAAATGGTAATCGGAGATTTTTAAGAGATGGACTCTCTCGTCTCTACTAATGGTAATAATAAGAGAACAGCTTTTAATAGTGATTGATAAACATTGAAATATTCTTGAAAAAATAATTGTTAATTAAGCGACGTATTAATACAAACTGCAGTATCAGATTTTCAACAATGTAACAATTTCTCCCGAATCCGGTCGAAAACTAATTAAACACACCCTAAAACAAAACCGTTGTACTTGACAAAGTTTGCGCATACCATTTATCTGTAATACACGGCGGATGAAGTCAACAAAGAACTGAACTATATTTGTGTGTGCCCTAAGGAATGAGCGGGACGGAGGGAGCACTGTACTGAATGTCACGGTCTATGGTGGCCGCCGGGTGCCATCTCGTTTTTGCACGACTCGAGGAGAAACGCATGAATTATGTATGCGACCGGATGTAGGTGAGGAGACAGTGGAGGTAAATGTTGTATATAATACGGAAGTGGCCGTCGGGGTATTGTGTGTTTACACACACACACACACACCTACACATACCGATGAAACGGCAACTTCCGGTTTTGGCCAGAGGCTTCAAAAAAGGTATAATATGCAGAAAAAAATTGTATATAGCAATAACATTTTGAATTCAATTGTGAGTTTGTGACGTGTATGATTGTTATGTCATCTATAGGTGGTTCGGCACTCTGGTAATTATGAATGGAGTTAACGCAAAGATAAACAACAACAAAAAAATACTGAGCGTAAAAAAAAAATCGAAGAAACTAAAAAAAAAACCCGACGATATGGTTAAACCGTTTTTTTGCAAATAATTTTTCACGTGAAATATAATGAAGAATTTTTTTTTAACGTAATTATTAGCTCGACGTCGTGCACCGCGAATCAACGACACTCACAGTAGTTGCGGTTCACTATTTGGAGGTTGGTATTGTACAATCTGATACGGTCGATTTATATTTTATAGGTACGACTTTATTTTATTTTTTACACTAACCACTACTTACTATAATCGACTAAAAAATATATCAAATGCTCACCAAAAACTATAAATTTTTTACGTCATTCCATACATTTTCAACAGTGACAACCTCGTGTACCTCTGTACATAATCTAATTGATATTTGCGTTTCGTATGTTTCGAAATTGTTTTATGTTTGTTTTATACCACATTATAGCATCGCTAACTATTACTATCTTAAAATAATTACTGAATTAATTTTTGCGTTCGCCGGCTCTACATTTCATCTATATAACAGTCGGGTTAATAGCGTCGCTATTAAATGTGTATACGTAAAATTGTTTTTACCTGTGGGATAATTCGCTGTTATAGTAAAATATTTGGTATATAATATGCAGGCAGGTATATATTATATAAATAGGTTGAATTAATTGACATTTAGATGAATTGAAATTAAAAGTTTGGCGATTACTCGCAAAACCCGCCGTATTACCGTGACTTCCGATTTATTATTGTTTTCCAACTTTAGTACAAAAGGACGATTTATCGCTCGTCCTCGTAGAATGGAGGTTTGGAGGGCGTTTTGTTCCGACATAGCGCCACGTACGTTTGTATAATATTATACTGTACAGCATGGAAACGACGGCGGCCTTCTCCCCAAAAATCGAAAGTGCGCGCGCGGTCTCAACCACGGCGGCGACTCTTAGACATTTTCTTCTTCTGGCCATCGATGCAGTTCTGGATTTCAAAGAGACGTCTTAAGACTCGATTCCGGTCTATATTATTTTTTTTTAACACTCGTCGGCGGTTCGGCTTGCGAGGAAAATAATTTTTATCACTATTATATTATAGACCGTAGTATATAATCGTAGTGTAGATATCGCGCGTCACGAATTATTGTTCGTAACACACTTGTGTGGAAAAACCGCGACGGACTTTTGAGAGGAAAGCATCGATAATATCGTCGATCGAGTTTAAGGTACTCGAGATGAAGGTTTTCCGATGGCGCGACAATAATAACGTCGCCCACACGAATATATCGTGCGGTGCTCTATATATCATATAGTTATTATATAAATGTGTTGGATGTTGGCGCCATCGGAGACGAAGCTGATGCCGCGAGTGCACCTGCAGTAGTAGCTGTATAATAATATTATATAATACTTATACATCATACATCATACACCTATGGTTAGGGGCGGTGGCACGTCGAACTGGTGCGACGGGTGACCGTCCCTGCACGCGGTGTGGTTATTAATGCAATTATAGACGTTCCGTCGTCGCAGTCGCCTTTGCGGACGGACGGGACACCTATACAAAAACCGTGTGTGTGATGCCGTGGCCGTGGTGGGATATTCGGCCCGAAACCTTTTACGACCGGCCCCGTCGATCGATATCGTACACAGCTCATACCGAAGCACTCACTCTCTCTCCATCTCTCTCTCTCTCAGAGTTTAAATGCACACACACTGCACTTATATAATATACTCGTGAATGCGTGTGTGTGTGTGCATATTTATATTCGTATACGGTGGGTACGAGGTACGAGTGTGCGAGTGTGCGGTGTACAACTACGCACATCACACGCCGCCCCGTCAAAACGTCCATTCACGTCATTGAGTTCCGAAACGGCGGTCGAAACCCTTCCGGTCGCACTTGCACACACGCACACACACACACAGATACAGCCGTCCACTTACAATTATGTGGGTGGGTGTGATATCCGGTAGTGGTCGCGAGCATGGGGGAGGGGTGCTCGACCGACCGGAATAAAGAAACCCCACCGTCCCTCGTGTCGTTGTCAGTTGTCACCATCGATGCACATCACATCGGTTCCGACTCGATTCCGTCTATTGCCGCCAGTATAATATAATAAATATTAGGTGTATATGTGGCCCATTATATATACGCATCTGGCTCACTCTGCTCATTTGAGGTTAAGGACCACGCCTGATGCGGTCCGCTGGACATTATTTATTTACGCGCCGTCCGAGATGCACAATAAATCTTTTAGTCTATTGCGTACATACTTTTTGGACAGAAACCGAACGTCTTGTCGGCTACGATGTGTTTCCGATATGCGTTTCTAGAATAATTTTTCCGGTTAGAAACTCTGATCAATACCCACAGTGCATGCGTCGCGCGTGCGGTGACAGGTGTCATCGTTCACAGTAATGAAGATAAATTACAATTTTTTGTTGTTTCAAAAACTCATTTTTAATAACGATATTTTACATTTAATTATTTTTATAACTTTATTGTTTGCGAATAATAAAAATATATTATATCGAACTTTCGGAAGGGTAAGATAAAAATATTTCGATCAACAGAATTTCAAAATGGACGAAAAGACAGTATTTAATTTTATAATAATGGTGGTTTAAAAATTTTAATCTTCGATTAAATCCAAAAGTTTTATTTTTTAATAACATTATTCTTAAAATCTTTATTCGAAATAAATTGGATATGAACAAGTAACCATACGATGGAAGTATCTAATCATCGTACAAAATACGTTTGAAAATGTGTCAATATGGTTTATGAGAGCCTAACATGGGAGTTTTTGTTATTCATATCAGATTAATGATTTACTATTATATTATTATTATTATTTATATTATAATTTCACACAGTCATAATATTTCTTGTGATCTGATAAAATGTGTACAAAAACGATACATTTCTATTCATAAATAAATATCTATGTAAAAAAACCTGTTGACCTGTTTCTTTGAGAAATAATTCAAATATATCATTGTCGATCAATTGAAGTAAAATTATTCGGTCGACTTTTTGCTATGATTTTTGCACATTACAAGGATAAATGAAACTCTGCATTCTAATTATAATGATTTATTGTTCTCAGAAGAATTGTTTCAGCTCGACAGTCTATAGAACGTGTGCGTATATTGTACAACATGTAATAAAAGTTAACATCCGACTAAAATGTCAGAAACTCTGACAAATATGATGTTAATGAATCGCACGCTTCTGGAACAAAATAACAAATGCTGACAGGGATTTCTTGGTTTTCGTTTTTAAATATAAAATAAACACGTAACTCTAAGAAATTGAATATTCATTACGAAATTAATCAGATTGCTGCAATATTTTGAATTATTTATCACAAAAATATTGAAAATTGTGCTGTGCAGACTGAAACTACTATAATAGAACAGCTAATTCACATTTAAAATAATTAATTTTAGTTTTTCATATTTCAATAAAACGTAATCTATCTCTGGATCTTATATATTAGGATTACTATTATTACTTAACATCTTAGTTATAAAACTAGGTCAATCGAATAATATGATTAGAATTTACAAGAAAATAACAGCATATCATAATAACCAATATGGCCCAAATGTATACTACATTTTAATATATTTATAAAAAAAGCATAAATAAACCAAAAAAATTTTGAATTTTAATTACTTGACTAATTAAATGGCTTTGGAAAAAAATTAAATTATATTATGTTCATTTATATATTAAAAGAAAAAATACGAAATTAAGTAAAATAATAGTAATCAGCGTATTAAATGAATAATAAAAAGAAAACTGCATATTTTACTCTCTACCACAATTAAAGTGATATTTGAATATTCCTTAACTGTCAACTGTGTCAACAAAGGAATCAAAATCAATCACGTATTCCATTACCATTATTGTAAATCCAGTTTATACCATTTTGAAATGACTATTTGAAACTGAGTAGAAGTGTCGTTGGGACATAATAAATGACTTCCTAGTATTATAATTTGTTAAGTGAATAATAATATTCTACCGAGACTACCTAAAATTATTTATGTAAGGTACCTGTCCTTGTCGGTACTATTTTTAATTATAAACTATCATAATATACTCATAGGCGATTCACTTAAAGTTTTATTTAAACTTTATGAATTGATATTATTTTTATATTTTTAGAAACTGAGATCATTCAAAATATATTGAAACGCATTTAAATTAGTCTTAAAATTTTGATACAAAATTAATAGAAATATCATGTTGCTAATAGACATCCACATTTCAGTAAAAATTACATATATATTACATTTTATATAAAATATCAAAATGTTACAAAGGTGCCTAATTATTTACCTCAAAATACAATATTAATATTTATTTTTTGAATTTTCAAATTACTTTAGTATTCTGAGGGTTGATTACTCTCTCTAGTCATTAAATATTTGTATTATTTGTCCAGAAAATAATATTTCAACTATATATTTAGGTACATACAGGGTGATTTAACAAGCATGGTTCACTCCTCTTTTATCCATTAATAATGAATTATTAAAACTCTGATTTTTGGAATATTTTAGTACCTATGCTTGAAAACCATATTTTCAGATACTTAGAATTTTACATACCATTTAAGGAGTTCTGTGGCAAGATACATTTTTTTCAAATAAAAGCTATCGTTTTTGACTCTAAATTTTTAAGTAAATTATTTAAATATATATTTTAACTAGTAGATTCTCACTTTTTAAACTTCATATGCTATAAGGATATTATAATCCATTTAGTAATGTTTTGACATAAAATATAAAATACCTAAATGTTATATCTAATCTATTTATACTTTTTATGATCAGTCAATTTTTACAATTTATAAAATGTTAATATATTATTTTAATCACTATAATTTTTAATTAATCTTAGATTCATAATTATCCTTTGTACATGAAGTTTAATAATTCAGTAACTACCTTTAAATATAAACCACCTGTTTAGCAATAATAATTTACAGTATAATACGGTAGTTATCTTTAAAAAAAAAAAAAAAATGTTTGTGTCATCGTACTATCGCAGCGCACTTCAAAAATAGTAAAAAATGTAAGCATTTGTAAACAATTATATTTAAGTATTTATACTAAAAAATGTAAACAGTCAAAATTAGAACAAATACATTATTAAAAAAAAAAAAAAAAAAAAAAAAGGATGGGAACGAGCGGTGCTATGTGATTCGTTCTGTACCACACAAATAACTTCTTTAATAAACAACCTTTTATAACCTAGACAAGTGAACAATATCTAATAGAGATATAACGTTTAAATGATATAATGCATTATCCATGCAATATGGAGAGTATATTATTATTTAATCAATGTCTACCCGTCGTAGACTATACGTCACATCACAACGATCTAGGTTATGGTATCAAAGCTAAACCAATGACAATAATACTAATGCACAGTATTTCAATGCGGTTACATAATACAATTATTGTTCTCTCAGTGGTACAATTTCCTGATAAAAATCGATCGCTTTTTATTGTGTTGCAGACAAAATTATTATAAAATGCACTCGCGTTGACCCATTTGTTAATAAACACTTTTATATGATTATCTAAAGTAATTGCAATGCAAAGCGTACATGGACTGCACTTAAAAAAACATTTTTTTTTTCCGCTTTCCGTTCAGTTATGGATGACTGTAGTCAGCTGTAATAGTAGAGCTGAAATATTCTATACGTGATGGAGTATAGAATTCCTAAAGATGACAACGTAATAACATTTGAAACAAATTTTTGAGCCAAATATTTGAAATACGTCGATAGCACAAACATAATGAATCTACACATAACCATTACAATATATATTATATATTAATAGATATGACAGGAGTCGTGAATCATATTTTCTTTATTAAAAATACCATAAAACCCATTTATTATATTTATAGTTAACATCAACAAAATGACTTCGGTTAAAATATCGAAGTTTCTAAATAAATTATATTTAAAATACAGTCAACTTAGTATTTGTTCCATTCAATGACTAAGTTCTTATTTAATTTTTACTGCAGGCAATGAATATCAAAAAATAAAAATACTGTTTCCATTGAAATCGGTAAAATTATTTTTAATCAAATATATAAAGTTAGTGTAGCTGTAAGAGCTGTAATAATTATTAAGTTATGTACAAAACTTAAAACCTTATTGTTATTTATTTTAATGTGTAAAATAACCAACAGGTTTTTCATATAATGTGCACTTTACGACTAGTTTCGATTTCACGGTAATATACTTATTAGTTATTATTATTATTCTACATTCCTAATAATATATTATAAACATCGATTTAAATAAATTACATTATGAAATCGCACAAAAATCATAATCTATAGGTTAGTTAATATTTTTTTAATATTATAAGATTAACATATTGAATAACAATACGTATTGTATGTTACTAGATGTAAATTAAAAACTAAAATTTCAAAAATACTCCAATAAACACTGTTTGAATGACATACCTAGCTACTACTAGTAATCGACCATTTCACGATATTCTTTCAGTCAGGAACGATCTACATTTTATTTCTATACACTTATTATGTTATACACTTCCCTAATTCAAATAAACTGAAAACTGCAATGAGTAATATTTCTATAGCTGTCGATGAAGTTACACATTTTTTAAAAACTCGTTGATTTAATTAATTGTGTTATTGTTAATTTTATATTGATTTGGAATAAATTTGAGAGACAGTTTTTTTTTTTCGTTGTTTATGATGAACAATGTCCATATACAAATCAATTAATTTTCCTATACACACAGTTTAATTTAAAAGCACCAGAATAATAATATAAACTCTAGTGCATTTTAAAATGTGATTATTTTATTGCCTTATTATAATTATAAATTAACTGTAAAGTATTATATAAAATCTACTAAGGTTTAATCTTATGGTAATTGTATTCTATTTAAATTGTTATAACAGTGTATTCTGGAAGAGCTATCAAATTATAGGTACCCACTTTGAGAAAATACCAAAGTACATATTATATAATATTATATTGCTAGGTATATATTTTATAATATTTAGTAAACGACAAATGGTTCTAAGAAGTAAGACGAGTTATTGACAGCAAAGCCTTATACACTGCTCGCTCTCTCACTTTTTTCATATAAGTTTTTCATTCCCATTGGTTTATGTCACGAGACATTTTATCTTTCAATGAACGCCGTTTGTATTTTTCCGTGGTTTTCTTTAGAAATATATTTTTGACTAGGAAAAGAAAAATACGTGCCAAACTCTACTCTGTATATATTATTATGACCGTTGGTTCCTCGGGGGGATTCGGCGCTCGGGAAACGATAAAATTTAAGAAGAAGAAGAAGAAAAAAAAGAGAAAGACATCCCAAGAATGCAATATAACGTTTGGCGATCAATCTATTTCCCGGGCTCGTAATAGCAGGACATCCGAAATTAATGGGAATATTCGATTATTTTCGATTATTGTTAATTAATGCGGGGTTCCCCGTTTTCTGCGGAAGTCCGTCCCTTCCGCATGGCTCGGGGACGGGCATTTAATTGGACTGAAGGGGGTAACCGCGACCATTTATCAACCGGCTGCACGACGGCCGCGAATCCCCGGGCCACACGGGTAAGTAGTGTCGTTGAGAAAAACCCTTTTCCGGATTCAAACCACTTCTCTTGCTCTGTTTTCCCCAGCCGCATTTTGTATAGTGCACGGTGAATCGCATCGTCGTCGTCGTCGTCGTACTGTTATTTTGAAAGCCCGCGAAGTGATTGATTGATGAGCTCTCCAAAGTAGTGTAGTAGTTACCTGCGTGTAGGTCGAACTCGACGTACAATCGATACGGAAACGTAAGATTTGCACAAAAGAAACGAGCCTACTTACGGCTCTTAATTTTTCCCTTCGTTTTCTTTCTCCGACAGGGAAAAAAAGTCTCGAATGAATGGGAACGAAAAAATAAAATATTTCTCGTGCAGCATACAGAGTGTGCGAAGTGTTACCATCGTACAATTGCGGTTACTTGTACACGTTGGGTAATAATAATTTATTTTTGTACTATGTAGGCAATACTGTAATAGGTATGATAAGTATTTTACGATTAGATAATCAAACATTATATACAATTATGACTTATAAGTGCAAACGATGTTGAATTAAACCGATATAATAAGTAATTTCATATTAAATATGTATTTCGACTTTTCGATAGTTTTTCAAATCATTTCTATTCTACAACATATTTTTATACCAGCTATATGCAAAATATTACATAAATAAGTGACATAGCACTGGCGGAAGTGGAGCTGGTAATTTGTTATATCTTATATGTATATCAAATATACGGTTAATAGTATACAGAACACTGAAAACATTTTTAAATTTCCCTAAAATTTTGGGGAAGGTCATAGCCCTCAGGCTTAGCCACTGAATTCGTAGCAAAATTATTGCTGATCAACAATTTATAAACAATAATTGTTAAACATTTTAATTTTAAAACTAATACTTCGGTATGAACCAAATGTGTATTGTACAAAGAATACGACTTTAACATATAACACGCTTGAGACAAAAACAGAAATTATTTTGATCATGTTATTTCAACTAAAAATAAAAAAAAAATAGAATAGTTACTACAAATTAGAATAATATACATATAACGTGTAAAACAAAGATATTTTGTTTATTTTAAAAAAGCTATTTTTGTTATTCATATTTCATATTAATAAATTAAAAACATTTAAAATTATCCAAAGTTAATTCAATTTTATGAACGAGTTTTGTCTTTAATACAAATAGTTAAGTATAACCAGTGAAGTTTATATACATTTTTATATAATTCCAGATAAAATTCCAAAGAACTATGCTTTAAATAACCAATACATAATCCAAATTAAATATATTAATTAAAATGTTTTATGATTTTCTTTTCCACGGTATTATAAAAATAAACCTTAAATAATTTTTCAAGAATTGTTTTAGAAAAAAGTGGAAGTTATGATACATCTAATGTAACAAATATAGGTGACGTGACAAACAATATAATTATTGTCCTTATTACTTTACAGAATTTAGTAAATCTTTAACTTTTTTAATTAAATTATTTTTTTTTGTTTTTCGCCTTAATGGGGTTAAAATTATTCGTAGTATCTTACCTTGCAAAGGTATTGCTCGGAATTACTTGTATTAAATGAGACAACAAACATTTTTTTGAAAATGTATCAAAATTAATTTTACACCGGTAAAATACGTAGGTGTAATAAGCTTAAAAATGTGTGTAAATTATTTAATTTTAATTTTATAGTAAAATAAAATATAATATTTTATAAGATAAGACGAGTGGAAAACTATCTTGTTTTATCTATCAAATTTGTTCGTGACATTAATAAATACAACTAACAATTGTTGTTGTTTCTTTAAGAATTTACAAGAAGGTAAAGTTACAAATATTCTAAATTAAATTTGTTGTATGTTTAATAAGATATATAAGTCGATGAAATAATTTAAAAAGTAAACTTCTACCACTACACTTTTTCAATTTGTGAAACATTTCAGGGAACGTTTCTCTGAAATTTACTTATGTTAATAATTTCTGAAAAGTTCTTAACCGTAATTTATACTTACTAATTAAGTTTGTTTAAAGACCTTTTATTTGCAATACTCACATTCGTGAATTATAACGCATTGTGACAAATAACGATCAAATATATATATTACATTAAACGAATCTACGTTGAATCATACAGTTAATAAACAATGAATTATTCTTTGAATTTGATAAACACATTATGGCTAATTGGCTAATTGGCTAATTGGCTAATTGGCTAATTGGCGAATTGGCTCATTGGAAACCCTGTGCAAAGCTTGATTTTAGAAAAATAATTTGCTATAAATATTTGATATTGATATCTGTTGTATTATCATTTATTAATATAATGCAATTAAAGTTCAGAGTACTTACAATTTTTTTATATTATCACTTTTAATACTGTATATATTTGTTGCATATGTTAACGTATTCCATTCGGCATTATCCAACGTTAGACATTTTAATGAAATAATCCAGAGGAAAACTCTATTCTTAGTACATAATACCAAATTCGTACATGATCTATGTAGTTAATTAGATGATGACATCAAACAATAAACATTTGAATACATTATTATTAATATCTAGGTACTTAATATTAAATTATCATAAATAAATATATGACGTTTTACATTAAACTCTTCATTTAATTTAAATTGTATTAAAATAGTACACCCATATTATTAATTAGTATACTTAAGACGTAAAGGGAACCATAGGTTTTAATGTACAATGAATTTGATGACAAAGTTTGCGACACAGAAAAGGTAAATCTTTCAACAATTCCGAGAATTCATACAACCCAGTTAAAATGTTGTAAAGGACGCATAAACATAACATAAAGTACTTCTAATGTTGAAGATTTCAAAAACATCAAAACATTTGAAACAAAATAGGTAAGTTTAAATTACGTTTCGTAAGATTACAATAAATATGTATATGTTGTAAAACGGGTGAAAATCGATTTTGGATGATCCCTAACACTGTAGTTATAAGGCAGTTCAAACGGTAGAACATCTATATTATAGTTATGTGTAATCGGACTATATACAAAAACAAAACAAAAAAAAGCTGGTAAGTATATGTCGATCTGCGGTACAGTAGGTTACAAGTGGGTCACTGTAATGGATGGTGTACTGTGATTGTCATGTACTTGTAATATATATTATATTATACTTATATTATAAGTCTATGATATTTGTATACGAAAAACGATTCTAAACGGAGACGGTTTGTCAGCCTAGGATATTTTATATTATATTTATATTTTTATTATTTATACAGTGGGTAATCGGTAAGTTGAATTGATATTATTTGCATATTGTCTTATTCAAATATTTGTGCATATTAATATATTTTAGAAGTTTTGAGTACCCAAAAATAATATTATAAAATTATAACAAAATAACTAAAATCATTGTTCTTGGTTATTTGATATACAATTTCGTACAATTTTGAATCTAAAATAACTATATAAAAAACTGTATTTGTATATATTTTATAGATTTTGAGTTACAGAATTAACTACTTACATGGAAACTTGTTGTACATTTTTAATGCATAGCTATAAAAATTGAAAATTTTATAAATAGTTAACTACTAAATAATTTGTAAATTTCCAATTTGATAAATGTCATCAACATCAAATGTTATCAAATGCTTATACAAAAAAATGCCTATTTATTTTTAATATTTTTAAAATCCTATTGTAACAATTCATCAGGAGCCTTGCATTGAATTTTCAAGCTTTTTGACGCAACCGATAAAATTTTAGTGACATTTATGGAAAAATAAAACTAAAAAAATTTTGAAAATGAAAATGCCCACGAACAGCTCAAACCGAGTCAAAATATTATGAAAATGTTATCAAGTATAGTAAATGATAAAATAAACACTTGGTGTAAATTAAGTATTTATGGTCATTAGTTTTTGAATAACGTCAAAACAAAAGAGAATTGTTGTATGCAAATTTGTTAATTTACGATTGAATATTATCCAATGTATAACTATTCAAACGATCGTAAAAATTAATTTGACTTTCCTGTAAAGGCTTTTTTAGATTCTGAGCGAAACGATAAATGTATTGATTTTACAGTGATGTGTTTTTTTTTATTTTTTTTTTTTATTTTAGATTTTGAGCGAAGCGATGAATGTATTGATTTTACAATGATGTGTGTGTTTTTATTTTTTTTTGTGTCTGTCATCACCTTTTAGGACAGTACTAGAGCTTGGATTTTCTTCAATAGTAACTTTTTTGATAGGAAAGTGAATTTAGTTGGTACTTTGGGAGTCAAAAGTCAAAATTTCCCAGTAGTTTTCAAAATTGCCGTGAAAAACAAAAGAAAAATTAAGGAAAAACGGGAATTTTTATGCAAAATCTGTTTTCAAGAAAACCGATTTTGGTTTTTTGGTGCAACTCAAAAACAAATGACCGTAGATACTTGAAAATTTCACTTAATGTTTATATTAGCATTTTCTATACCCGATAAAATTTTGAAAATAATTTGACTCTTTTTGTGCTGTTTACGGACATTATCAGTTTTCAATTTTTTTAGTTTTTTTTTTCTATAAATATCAATAAAATTTTATTTGTTGGGAAAAAAGCGTGAAAATTTAATACGAGGCTCCTGATATATTTTTATAATAGCAGTTGAAAAATATTAAAAATACATAGGCACATTTTTTTTTTATAAGCATTTAAAGTTTAAATTTTGACAAAATTTATCAAATTTAAAATTTAATAATTATTTTGTAGTTAAAAATTTATAAAATGTTCAACTTTTATAGCTAAGGATTGAAAATTGAAAACAAGGCTCCACGTAAATAGGTTATATATAAATTACTTTATGCACAATAATATCATAAAATATACTTAGTAACATCATAGTCTGACTGACCGTTTGCGCTCAGAATCATTTTTCTTATATAATGATATTATATCATTGAATTCAAATTTAACACCATCTATTACAGTGACGCACTTGTAATCTACTGTACAGCAGAGTGACATCCACTTACCCACCTTTTTTCATGTTAAATGTAGGAAAACTTAAGGGGAAACTTGAATTACATTTTCAAAGCTTAGTTATAAATAAAAAATTTGTATGAATTTCTAATTTTAAGTAATTTTTTAACTGTCGTTATTTTAATGCATTTTGTCAACATTTTAACTTCAGACGCTCATAATAAAATACTGTCGATTTATATGTTCAACTATTTTTTAATTTCCAATAACAATAACTTATGAGGAATGCTGTATTTATTACATTTTCAAGTATTTTGACCTAGCATAAAATATTTTATATACAATAATTTTATAAAATATAATAAACTCAAAATTGTCTTATACAGTTATACTATAAAAAGCTAAAAGATACGCAATATTTCAAAAATTCTATGATGCATAGAAATGTTTAATATAAACATTCAGTAAAAATTGCATGTATCTAGGTCATTTTTTTTTATCACAGAGAGGACTTCACGTGGAAATTACCGTTTTTTCTTAATTTTTTTTTTTTTGTTTTCTTGCCAGATGCTTTTGAAAATTTCTGGGAATTTTAAAGTTTCCCACCGGTAAAGATACTGAAATTGAAAACCTAAACATTATTTCAACAACATATCGTGTACACAGACACAATAAAAGATTTTAAATAAAATAAAAACATACATCATTATATAACCAATATATTGTTCCACTCAGAATCTAAAATTTATCAGGAGAACAAATTAATGGCATTCAAGAATGTATAATAGTGGAACTTTCCATAAAACCTTATTTGGCTTGACAGCATATTGGTATGCAGGTATGTATAAAACCAATTAAACATCTATGATGAGATTGAAAACAAATATGTCAATAATCAATACAAACATTTAAATTTATTTTCCGCAAAAAAAATGATAAACAACGAAAAAATCATATTGAAGTTTAAATATATATATATATTCATTTCAGCAAGTTTCCACTGAACAAGACATAATATTGAATAGAAAAGAATATTTTCGAGAATCGTTTTACAAAAGTTTCGATGGAGAAATAACAACTAAAGTTTTATATTGTATTCAATACATCAATCCTCACACTTACAGTAGGTACTCGTTATTTTAATGTTTGTATACTTACGGTGGTTTGAACGGTCGATTTTGAACTTTGAAAGTTATAACTATAGTGCTTTAATTGGGGTACGCCATTAGGCACATAACATAATCAAAAAACAGTGTTGAAAAAATGGACGGAATAACTTAGCTATGTTGTGGAAAAATACGTTTTAATAAGAAACTAAAAACGAAAACATATTATTTTTTTTTTTTCGGTAATTGTGTTTCTCTTCTTTATAATATGAATTGCAGGTATTTAATAGAATATAGTATCTTTGAATAATGAATATGAAATGTTATAAATATATTTGTTGTAACCAGTAGTTTGCACTTCAATTATGTTCACATAAATCATTTTAAATTACATACGATCAAAAAAATGAGAACCATGTTGAAGTAAATAATGAATTAATAATTATGCAAATAGGTGACCAATTATATTGTGTATCAATTTAATTCTATCTTATTACTCGTACATAGTTATTACGTCGTTGTAAAGTATAGTGCAAACACATAAATTCTATTGTATTACCCACTAGAAATATTTTAAACTAGAGATTAAATTTAAAAAAAGGTTGCTATAATTACACAGATACATGACTTATGCAAATGCTGTACGGATAAATATTAAACAATCACTTGTTTTCCTAGCTGTACTTGTATTTATGCTTATAAGTCGACGAATTTTAGCAGTATAACAATAATGTAGGTTCATCCAGTAATATTCAGTGCTGATGACTTGTATAGTGTTGTACGAAATAGTTCAAACAAATTGGCTGCGAGAATAAATTATTATTCATTTAATTATTAATTAATCTTATACACACATAATTAGAAGTGTACCATACACCTTTAATGCATTCGTAGCAATCCCCAAGATTTAATAATTTGGAATTTCCATCCATCATCCAAGTAAACGCTCGTGAAATATGTATAAGCTATTTTGAAGACAATAGAAATAACAGCCGAATTAGGTGTGATGTATTATACTTTTTAGATTAACATTATTTTTGCTATAACAAGTTGTATTAATTTTTAGATTCTCAGTGGAACCATGGACGTGTGTTGATTTTATTATGATGTGTGTCTGTGTTTTTTTGTAGGTATCTAAAGTATTATTTTACTTTAAATAATATATATATATATATAATTATTAAATAATACTTTGTTCCAACTTTATCATATCTCTTCTGATAGGAAAACGAATCGAAGTACTTTTTGAGACTCAAGAATTCAAAATGAACAGTATTTCTCTTGGTCCTATAATACGGTCGTATTATAGAGTAAAATATAAGTAAGTATAAACTTCTTAAAACAAGAACATTTATTTATGCACTACAAAAACTAAACTATCTACGGTGACTAAAATTATAATTTTTACTCTTACTGTAGCATATGCCTACATTTCTATTTCTGAATTGTGTATTAAATCGATGTTTAAAACTTTTAAGTCACATTTATAAAGTGACTTGAGAAATTCACACAATTCTTAGATACCAACTATTGTTTCTTTTCCATTAACAAAACTACAACGTTTGACGGCGTCTAAAGAATAATGTATTTTCATGAAAATTGTATTTTCTACTCCGTCGTTTTCATTATTATTATCGCCCTAATTCGTTTTGAATTTAAAACCCGATGCGACTATGTACACGAATATATATGCATTTTTAAGAGTTGTTATTTATAATTCATTCGACAATACGATCCTCGAAACACTCGTTGCGTTCCGAACACAAATCATTGTCGTCGCTCTGTTTTTTCGCGGTTGACGAAAATATGCGTATATATTTTATTTACACACATTATATGTTTTATCACATACACCTAATGGTGGTCTCTGTCTCGCGAACGCGGTTGTCACAACCAAATTAATGTTTTCGTATTCATTTACGCGGGTCAACGATGAGTTTTATGAGGGAAGAGGCCATAAGTTGTCGTCCAGGACGGATGGCAGATGTAATTCATTAAGAAGATGGATGGTCACGGGAGACGGTGGAAATCGTGATAGGCCATATACATGCAAGGCGAAATTAAACAGCTGCCTTGTTTTCGCCATCAAATCTGCCAGTCACCGTGTTGAGAGGCAATTTTTTTAAGCCATCCGCCGTTGTTTATACAATATTTTTTCCCTCCAAAACGGGTTTCACGTTATAAACATCCTAAAACCGAGACCGGACGATTTATCATGGGCAGATCACGATGGCCGGAGAAGGGTAGCGTAGTACGGGCGCGAGTTGTTCTCGCGTCTCGTTTGTAACGGTTAATAGCCTAAAAAGGCGTAGTTTTTCGCTTTTCAAATAATTGCCCATTGTACTTTTATGTCGGACCTTGCTTTTATGTCGGATTTTTAAAAACCTTTGCGGCAATTATTATATGACCTTTTTTTTATTTTTTTTTTTTCTACAGGAGGACGATCGCGCCACAAGCTTGCTTGCATGCATTATTTTTTTTTTTGTTTAATGTTCTTCGTACATGGAATTATGCGAAGCTGTATTTAAGTACAGTCATTAACAATACGTGCGTATTGTGAATGACGTGCGCAGAGACAAACGTATACAACAACACTAATTTTCCTTTATTAAATAGGCGCAGGCAGGTAAGTTTCTTTTTTTCACGAAAACGTGAACGATATTAACTCTCGAAGACAATAATACTCGGTTTAAATCGTTATTTGCTCGTACTTTCTTTATTAGAAAATGTTTGCTTCGATGACACTTTATTATTATTTAAAAATTAATGAACCATGTATACAGACTATTATATCATGTATTTTATAAATTATCATAAAATATGTGAGCAGATTATTTTTCTAGATAACAATATTATATTTATATGATGAGCATGTAATGTTATATTTTATTTCTTCATTTGTCTTTGGTTATTTTTTTTATTTTATGTTGTCTTGAATAAAATACTTAATATTATTGAATAGGTACAAATTAGGACATAAATTAGTTTTTTCTTTTAAATAGGTAATTTAATATTTAAAATGTTAGAATTGCCGTATTTTAATCGTTCTCAATATGGTAATACAATCCAATAACTGTCAATACAACCAATTTAAATCAATTTTTTCAAATTTAATAACTTATTTTCAAATATGATTGTCATTGCATATAGATAATAAATCAAATTTACTACTAAATTGAAAACTCATAATTATAAAAACTGAAAATTATTTGTTATAATATTGAAATACTGATTTAAATTTAAACTGACTAGACGATTAATTTTTTCAATAATCTTACGATATTTAAATTGATAACTCGTTTAAATTATATATATTGATTTATAGCGTAAATTTTAAGCGTATAGATATTACAAAAAATGTTTGAATAACGATCCTATCATTATAATAATATGTAAATTTATATCATCATGTCTTTGGGTCTAATATTTTCATGAAAGTTTAATAGTCTTGTGTACTAGATATCTAGATACTATTATAATAACAAAGACTAAAGAGTCAATTTCAAGATTTTATTTTAAAAATGCATTTGATAAGGTAGGTTAGGTTACTACTTACAATTCTAAAGATAAAGACGTATAATATAGACGGTAGGTACATACCATATTATACATACTTCAATTTTACAATTTTTATTCTTGCGTCATCATATTTGAAAATAAAAATTACTTTAAGTATATCTACTATTTACTATATTTAGTCAATGCTGAACAATATTTTTAAAATAAAATATTTTGGAAAATCTTATTGAGTCGTTATAATTGAATTATGTTTTATGTTGGCTCCATGTCCTAACGTTATTCTTTATGGAATCCGAATTCCCTCTTCCTAAACAGTTAAATACCTAGGACTTCTACTAGATCGTCGCCTAAAATGGTTACAACGCATATAATCAAAAAGGTCACAATTAAACAATCGCCTGCGCACACTAAGCTCACTGCTACACAGAAATACACACACTAGCCTAAACATTAAATTGATAATATACAAAACCGTTCTAAAACCCATCTGGACCTACAGGCTCCATCTCTGGGGCAGTGCAAAAAATCAAACATACAAAAAAATCAAACCTTCAAAAACATTTCCCTTGGAAAAATAACAAATGCTCCTCCCATTGTTTCCAATCTTACACTCCTTAATTACTCAAAAATAGCAACAGTACTTGATGAAGCAAAATGTTTCAACTAAATATTTCACACGAAACTATCTCTCCATTCTAACCCACTTATAAAAAAAATTGTCTACCTCATCCATTCCAGGTAATCCCCCAAGACGGCTTAAACGAAGATGGAGTCGTGACCTTTTATCTGAAACTTAAATAGTTTTGCTTAAAAAAACTCAAAATAGGTAGTGTCACTAATGGGTGGCTTCTTCCCTCAAAATATTCACATGTAAATACTCTTTGTCACATTTGCTTATTATTCTAGTTGAGAATGGGCAGTAAATTTCTTATATAAAAAAAAAATGTTTCATGTCAGATCTTAGAAAATAAATATGACAGCTAAGCGTGACACTTTCTTCAATTTTAATTATATGTCTTGTCCATAAATTCAGACTTAATTTCAATTTATTATTTTATACTGGCAACAATAAATAACATATATATATATATATATGAATAATGGCAAGAATAAACTATAAGTAGGATATCAAAATACGGGGCTGGAATTATTCATTTTATAGTGTCCCGCTAGGTAAAAAATCCGTTATAATAATATTACCACTGTGCAGCTGATGTCATATAGGTGCTCGTATATAATTAAAAGTATATTTTATTTTATTATATTACCTACCGTAGGTACTCGACTTATTATTACTAAACCGTTGCAAAGCCGTCGGTACCATTCGGACATACACACCCACCCACACACACACACACACACACACACACTCAAAATGTAAAGTACGGTCGATTGTTTATGTCATCATACACGGTGTGAATGCTTTTTTTTATTTTTCTTCGCGCGTGTACTACACTTAATGTCGACGTCCGTTTTCTCGGATTCAACTATACGAGCTTATCCATCAACGGAGCAATTTTACCTTTTCCCGCAACCGCGTTACTGCCCGAAGCCCTACACGTTTTACACCGCGATTTCCATAATCCCATACACGTAGTATTTTTAACTGTCAACGTCACACAAGACTTAAAGCGAACGCACCGTGCGCGCCGCTATTTCATCGGCAATTTTTGACGAACGTGTGGATTGGCTACTTACTATATATGCGACTACAATACGATAACCGTAGTTCGATGTCAAAACCTTGCCAGTTTAAATCTCGTCGTTAGGGTTTCAAATTGACAGGCGTCCAATAAACGATCTGTTCAGACAACGCGTCTGCATAGTTGTACGTGTTGTAGAAAATTAAAAAGTTATAGATAGGCGTACGTGAACAGGTACTTATCTTGAGTGATGTCATGCGAGGCATTGCGAAGAAAATTGAATGTTGAAAGTTTTACATATTATTATATATTCTAAGCGATACGAACTCGTTAGATTGACATACAATCAACAAAATGTCGTGTAAACACATACAAATATAGCACGACGCGTTCAACATAATATTAATTATTGAAATTTGACATGTTATGGAACGGTACGTTTGACATTACGTTTGCAGAAGTCTGTAAAAAAATAATGTTTCATATGGTCGTACATTCCGTACCTATATCTGTAAAAAGTTGTATCCAGTAAAAACGGTTAACTGCAATATTAATGGATTACAAAATACCTCAAAGTCAAAGATCATATATAACTTTTAACAGTGATATTATATATCTATGCACCTAAAATAGGATGTTCAAAAGATTGAAATTCCGGACTTCTAACAAAATGACACTAATATTTTGCGTTTTTATTTCAGTAACATGTTTATCAATATACTTAAAAATTTAAGCAGTTCAGATATTCGTATCTAATGAAATAAATTATTAAAAAAAAATATATATGCATATATTATATTATATTATGATTATAAATTAATTCAATTTCCAAATAGTATTGAATTTTTAATTTTTACGTAAGTGTAGCATAATTATTATGTAACTCTCTGCATGTAATTTATAAGTATATTTTTAAAAATTAAATATTTATATACAACCAGTTAGCTTTATTCATGCGATACGGCAATGGCATATTTATACTACAATCTATTTTAATCAAAATACTATGATCATTTTTAATTAGCAACGTTTCATTGTTTTGAGTCTTATGTAAACATTTCATATAACATTATGCGAATAAGCATAGTGGCTTATTCGACAAAACACATTTTGAAATTTCTATTGTTCTCACGAAAACATTATACTGAGAGAGTAGATGATTTTTAATACATTTTTGGAAAAAAATACTTTTATGTTGTTCAAATATGTCACATCAATTCTCATCAAATATGGAAATCAAAGTACCCACATTTTTCATCCAGCTGTCGTTTCGATTCATCCTTTACATGAAACCCATATTGTATAAACTAAGTCTTAATGTAATCCACCAAACAACGATTCATTCAAAAATTTAAAATATATATCCATATAAAAACTAAAATAATATATCTTGTTAGGTCCAAATTGAATTATGTTCTTGCACCATACTCAAGTTTCTGTCATTATAATATTATTACTTTTATATTTATCAATAAAATAATTGATAGTTATCTTATGAAATGTTCTTAATATTATTTAATAATACAATTTTTTATTTGCGTTTATTTATAAACGTTGAGTTTAATAGTTTTGTTGAATAACTAAAGTACAGCCTTATGTTTTGCAACTTTATAAAACCGAATAGTTTTAAACTGTTAAATTAATCAAACGCAATCTCAATAGATACAATTAAGCCGAGTCTGAACGTAATATAAATAAATAATATTATACTAATTAGTATTAAATGTGTATTGTCCAAACAATACAATTCAATGTTTACCTATTATATCATTAATAATGAGAGAATAACTGAAAAAAAATAAACATAAGAATAATGAATAACGGTATAATCGACATAAATAAAAATAACATTCAAGCAAAAGAATTAGACAAAGGCAATTATTGTGGACGACATTGTATGCAATTAGCATAACAATTAAAGTGAAGATCTTCATGGTTAAAATGCATTAAAAACAATGTTATTAAGATAAGGGATTAAAAAAAAAATATTAAAAATAATGACAAAGTTAATTAGCTAGTTTTTAATGACAACAAACCTTTCTTGCGATGGGTACCTGTGCAGTACACGATAATCTCTGATGTAGTTATATGTAATCAAATTCGAACGGAGCACATCACGATTATGCCAGAGTTTATAAAACTAAAGAAAAACATCTTAAATAATGCGATTTCTACAATTTTGACGTATTTATACAATATACATATTATTTATATCGTTATATTGTAATTAAAACCATAAATGTTTCGTATAATTTATTGTTGTGATTTGTTATACATTTGATTTGATTTCATACGACTACAATAGGTTACTTTATAACATTTGATCAGTCTCTTGATATTTATTCGAACTCGATCGGAAAGGGTTTTTATACGGTTTAACTTTGTACGTTCTTAGTTATTAAAACAAAAATAATTAATAAGACCGTGTAGTGTAGGTTTTGCCATTTAGCCGTTATCCAATCTTTGGATATAAATACTATCATCTCCCTAATATATTTTATCTAAAAACAATTTCATCGATGTAAACACAAAACCTATCCATTTGTCCGCGCTTAAAAGATACGTGTTGGCTCTATAGTACCTATTGTCTCTCTGGTCTAGAAATTGTATTATCAGTAACACGAACGTACGCATGAAAACACAGACGGTGAATTGAGTGACTCGTGCATCCAATAAAGACGCGTTCACTTGATATTGGATACGCGGGAACCACAACAATGGCAGGACCCAAAGTCATGACAAATGTGTTATACCGAAATCGTAGGGAAAAAAATATGTTATTAATAATAAAAGCCCAGCTAAGGGGGCCAATAGAGGTTAACATTTTGATAAAAAAAAAAAAACAACATGGTATATTGGGGACACCACTCAGTAGACATTGCTGTGAATGCTTGTGTGTACACGTCACCATCCCCGTTATTTAATATCGTTCGACGGAACTTATAGCTGTCTAATAAATTTTCATTTTCATCGCAGCACGTTATTTTTGTCATTTAAATTTTTTTTTTGTGGGAGCAGGGCGAAGTTATATTACGTATTAAACAGATATAGTAACCACTGTGAAACTTTTAACGTTGAAAGCATGTTTTAATAATTCACTATCAAGTGTTA
Organism: Sitobion miscanthi; assembly: GCA_008086715.1. Classification (NCBI taxonomy): domain Eukaryota; kingdom Metazoa; phylum Arthropoda; class Insecta; order Hemiptera; family Aphididae; genus Sitobion; species Sitobion miscanthi. Next base: position 7,056,111 of record CM017800.1, on the reverse strand, counting down.
TATAGTTTCATTAAATTAACAACCGATAGGTATAATATAGGCAACCTATATCGCGAGTTTATGTTTATTATTATTATTTGAACCAAGGCCAAAAGAAAGGTATTACCATATTATAATTTGTGACAAATTTCCTTTTACATATGTAGTTTCGTATCACGATTGAGACATGATATCAATTAGAAAAATACAAGTAAGATTTGTATATTTATGAGATGGAATTTAATTAGTCCATAATGTTGCAATGCATATCAAATGTGATTTTACTTTCCTAAAAAAAAAAAAAAAACATGAACACAAAAAGAGTTGTATAATTTGCGCAGTATTGTTTATTTATGTCAACACTTTTGATATATGACAAATTGTAGTGTAACGGGTATTATCCAATTATATTAAATTAGTTTCGTTTGTTATAAACAAAGCCTATTTGTCGATCACTGACATAGTTAAGGCTGCGCCAAGTTTCAACACACATCTAAGGATCTATGTATTACCAATGTATCTGGCTCGATGCCCCAATATATAAACATTTGGTGGACTGTGAAATAAAATTGTATTTTCTCCTTTAATCTAGCTTGTGTTTGGTGTGCCGTTTAGTGCACAGAGAATAAAATAAATCCAACTAACAGCAGAATATCTATTTCATCCAAATATTTAACTATTTAATATGTCGGATTCCTGTTTTCGAAATCTCTTTATCCAGAGTTCCTGGGTTGAAAATATTGGATTTGATATCCGGTTAGTTAGGTCACTGGAGTTATTTTAAATTATGTATATTTACATAGTAAACGGGATACTTTACAATAATCAATTATTTAATTATTATTTCTCAATAGTGAATAAAACAATATGATATGTATTTATGCAGGTTCAAAGTGTTTTTTTTTTTTATCTTATTAATTGAAATTATTACGGGTTCGACCAATTAACACGATACTATTATATAAAAGTATTACATCGATGGCTTTAAATTAAAAATTTTTTATTTGGCATATTTCATTCTTTTATACTTTATTTGTCTTTTGTAATGTCTCATTTCGTCTCTTGTATCTAATAAAGTACAATCTTATTTCCATAAAGGTATTTTTTTTAATACTACTAAGTGAAAAGTATTTTACAACTATAAATGATTTATTTTATCATATTTTAGTATTATCAGAATATATTCCACTTTGCTTATTTTTAACGTCTTTGGGCATCGGTGTGGGTAACTCTATATTCAATATGAAATTAGTGATATTATTATTTAAATATTTGATATGGTGACAGATAATAGACGAAAAAAAATCGTAAATTATTTTACATTTGTATATCGCATCGCTGCGAGGTAGGGGGAACATAAAATAATAATAAAACATACGGACATTACCCATTATCCTTTCGATTTGTCCTCTTTAAGTGTTCCTTTCAATCTATGTCCTGTTGGAGACATATGCGATCGGAAAACTCACAATATATAAATATTATACATACGCATACTCACATACATACATGATATATTTTGCAACCGCAGTTTATTTGGCCGTATAAGAAACCTATGGTCCATTTTCGTTTGATTAATGTAATCGTATTTTGTCATGTGTATTTTGGCCAAATGCTGTATATTAATGGAATACATTATTCATGTCCTGACCCTACGCCTCTTTGACCATTGTGTACGAGAGATTTTTCTTATTTTCAAAAATCACCTCGAGCAAACAACGTCTGGAATCGTCAAAATCGAAAGTTCGCCTCCCTGATCTTTACTGCTAATATGTTTGCATAGTTTGACGTTGCACAGTACGTGCACGCAGTATTTATACTATGCACCACATTCATAAATGTACGAAGCTAAAAATTACAATGGTTTTTTTTTTCTATTGATATTAGCTACCACTTTTATAATTGTAAATAATTTGAAAGTGTGCTAAGTAATGAGCCGGTTTTCCGGCTACATATAGTCAATGCCGGTTGAGTTTCGACATATAATAGAACCTAGTTTTAATTCAAAGTCCAAACACTATACTATAGTTTGTTTTATATTTAGTAGTCTTGTTTAGAATAGATTTTACGTTTATTGCTATTCAAAAATGTCATCATATCTTGACCGCGTGAGTTAGCTGCATAAAAGGGATAGATGCATGCGTGACCATAGCTGAAATTGTCTCTTTACCTAGCGAACCACTATTATCTAGGTTTCCATTTATAAGCTCATATACATGTATATGAAAATACTTAACAGTAGGTAGTGTCTTACAAGTTATTTTTAATGATTGATTATATAACTATGTATGCTCATTTAAATTTAACTAAATTTTATTGGTGTCTAGATATTAGCTTATAGTCAAAAGTCTGAACAATATTATGTATTATCATGAGATTGGGAAATAAAAAATAAACAATAAGGTCTATACCAATTAATACGATTCGTGATTCATAATAAATAAAATGTTTGTCGAAAGGAAAAAAATGTTTAAATATTATAAAATTAATTGCAGTTTTTACTACTTAACATTAATTAACAACGCAATATAATAATTAATAGCCATAAAGAAATTAATGTCTAATGGTTATAATAATTGAAAAAAAAGAAATTAAATAGTAACAGACGTCTTTTATATCGTTCTTCATTGTATATTTATTTTACTTAATTGATAAAATCACAAAATACAAAGCGCATACAATATACAATTGTATTGCTGGAACAAAGTGCGTTGAGAATAAATCTTTGTCTGAGCATTTATAATCAACAAATTAGGTATACATATTACATATTGCATAATTGTAAATTGTATACATGTATCTATATTATACGTGCTAATTAAGTATATATTGTATACAATGTTTTTCTCCTAAAAAGTTTACTGGACAAATAGTTAGAACTATAAACCACGTCATTTGAACAATACTGTCTATTGTTTAGCTTTGATATATTTAAAAATTTAAAGCCAAAGAAATAGTAACTCATAAATAATTTATTAATTTTCAACTGTAGGCGCATATTATGAATACCCACTGTTATTAAAATTATTGTATTACTTATGTTTATTTCTCTCTCTTTCTTTGTATATATATATATAATATACGCATAACACACTGCACATTATAAAGACTTATAATATACCTACAAATTATTATTATCTACTTGCCTGCCTATGTTTCGAGTCGTATACAATTACGACGGCACAACACAAGTATATATCATACTCTTGTTAAACTATTAATCTAATAAAATCCCAATATCTACTCATACTTTTATATATAGTAGCTTATAATCGTATTATCGTCCCCTCCCCCCCCCCAAAAAAAATAATATATTGTTGAATTTATTCGGAAGAACATTAAATTTCAATTTGCTTTATTCTTATACAATTTTGATTGCAGGAACACGTGTTCTTTTTGTAGTATTATCTACAAAGTTCCGTTTTCGTAAAGTATAATTTACATATTTTACATGGCAGAGTTATTTGGTGTGCATATGTATAGAGTCAATCTTGTCATAATATAAATAAAAATACTATTCCAATATTGAGGTTGAAGGGGTAGCTATATATTTTTCATTTAATATAAAAATAGATGGAGTTCAATTTAAATGTCATTTTCAAATGTAACTAAAAAAAAAATTTTCTGTAACACAATTTATAGGTAGCTGTTGTAGTAAATGTACACGGTTTTTTTTATGTACCTATCATTTTTATTAATTAATTTGAATATGCATTGTTTATGATTTAGTAATAATAAAACACAACCTACAATACCGCTGATACCGATAAAATTGGATGAATATTTAATCGTTTGTTGATATTTTTATTTTAAATTTTGGAAGTAATAAAATATAACTGATAAGTTATAAGTAACATTAAAGTGTCAGACGAGTCTGGTAAAAAACTAGGGTGTATTTTTACGTGTATTAAAAATTAACTTGGTATATACGCTACACTTGCGCAAGTATAATGTATACAGTGTGAGTCACAGTCATTTTCTAAGCAGAGGAGACAAGAAAAAGAATGTTACGTCACATTAGGTGTAATGTTTTAATACGTGTTATTGTTTTATGCTCAATTCATCGCAGAAATCTACGGAAAATAAATATAATTAAAATTTATACCAATAAAAAATAAATTTTATTTAAAATCCAATTTTCGGCAAAATAATCTGAGGAAACGCTGCACTCTCATAATATATTACTGTGAAACGTTTTCTAACCAAATGTTCTAAGGATGAGAAGACATTAAGCCATAGCAGTCGGAACTCATAGCTCAGTAGATCGTTTAGGTCACCGAAAGCATTTTAAATACAACATGAATCCCGTAACAATGTAAAGCTACGTAATTTATTTTTTTTTGTGCAACAAACCAAGTAGTGGTTAATGACTTGGCGGTTTAAAATGCTTGTGTTAAACGAAAGAATAATAATTGGTACTCCAGCGTGTTTAAACAAATATACTTTTTTATTTTTATACGATGAAAAACATAATTGTTTTTTTTTCCAGGATGAATTCTTGAATTTTTGTAATATTATTGTACCTTGAATATAATTACATAATAACACTACCAAAAAAAAAAAAAAAAATGCATGAATTACTAGAACCTGTGATCGTAAACTTGTATCATGAGATTTATTGAATTCGTGTGATAAAAGGTGAACAAAAGAGAAACCGTAGTTTTTGACTCTAATAATTATTGTGGATCTCTTAATTGATATTTTCAGATCTATAATCTTATTTTATTTTATTTATACTGTTCATAAATGTATATCTAATCATATAGCTCTCTACCTTTAATACAAGCTATGTTTACAGAAGGTAAGATACATTTTAATCGATCTATTTATTTAAATTGTATGTATGTAATTGAGAAAAATTAATGAAAAAAAAAATGTAATTGTTTATAATTTATGAATATTCAATTAACTTCTTAGAAAAGTAGATAAATTTCATACTAATTTCAATGTACTCGTGAGTGGTATGAGGTAACTAATAAAATAATAAATATTTTGTAAATTAATATTCACTATATTTTACGTGTTGAATTATATAACATAAACTCCAACATAATTCCCAAATGTATTATAAAAAAATTAAAATTGTGTAATATTATTTAAAGTTTATTAATTTGTCAACGTTTGAGACGGAAATTATTAACTTTTAAGTTTAAAATCGTATAAATAAATCACTTTTAAACCGAATAACTAAACTATGATAGGTACTTCATAAATCATAATATAGCATATTAAACCAAAACAAAAATCACTGAATGATTTAATCGTGTTATTAAATAGATGTTAGTGTTTTAGTAATTCGTTTGAATTAACTCAAATTTTGTTATAATTTGCAAATTTTAAAATAATCAACGAAATTATTTTCAATTGGATTGACCTAAACCAGTATATAAATATGATCTCAAACATTTTTTTTTTAAATTATGTTAACATTTATTTTATTTAAAAACCATTTTCATTTTCTTTTAAAACAGAAAAGTACACTTCATATTCATTTTTTTATTGAAATTTTAAGTAGGTATTTGAGAAACGTATTGAGACTTCTCTATTCATGGTACAAACTATGCCCGAGACAAGTTAACGTTAAAATACAATACGTAGCTTTATTTTTAATCACTTGAATATCAGTACTCATGAAATACATTTACCACATATCATCCACTTTTCACATTATTTATGAAACAAAATGTATCTTGACGAAATGAGATCAGTTACACTTATTGTGATTCCGTCTCTTTTAAGTCTATACTGAGAAAATAAAATATAATTTAAGACATATTAAACTTTTAGTGATGCTCACAGGAGGTATCATAATATCACATAATAGTGCCCATGGGATAATTTTTTGAAGTTGAATTAAAAATACTTTTTAAAATGTAATTTAATTAATCAATTAGTGTTTATTATTGTATTAAAAATTATATAATATTTTTATTTTTACACTATTATTGAAGTACTTATTACATACGAATAAATATTTTTTTATGGTTTATGTGTAACACAAATAAAATAATTTTACATTTTTGTGATTTCACTATAAAATAGTATAAAAAAATTAGTGTAGAAAATCAACAAAAGAATTTATAGCATATTAAATATAGATACCCTAGGTAAATAATTATTATGTTAATAATAAGTATGTTTTGAGACTTATTCCTTGCTAGGAATGTAGGTAAGTTATTTATGTTTTCAAAAACATGTAATTTAAAGAATTATAATATTTCCAAGCTATAAAAATCATATTATATGTTGCACTAAGGACAAATCTCTATTTTCAGGTAGAAAACCCCAACTAAATACTTCGTCAGCTTGACGACTATAGTTTGGCTTTATTACTCTTGATTTTATTGGTTCGCAAAACTTCAAATAAAAAGATGATATTAATCACAAAAAAATGTATGAATAACTAATAGAGATGTATAAAAACTAAAAGCTATTATAGTTGAATATTTTGAACATTGTCTTAGATAGTGACGTAGCTATATTGCATATACATTACGCCGTGTCACATATTGTAAGAAAAATTTTAAGACGACAAGTTTCAGATATGAGGATAATACTATAATCTTCTCTCACATTCGCTCAAGATAGAAGCGTAGTATTCATGAATTTGAATAAACGATAAATAATTGCATTCATAAACGATACTGGACAGAAAAGCTCTATAAAAATCTTTTAACTTAAAAAATGTATTTTATAAATGTTAAGTGTTCGCGCTGAATTGTTGCTTGATTTTTTGATTTAGATTTAAATATTATAATATTATTTGCGTATACATATTTTGTTTAAATTATTGTGATAAATATGATAATCTATTTCAAACTAGTAAACTTATTTTTCTCGGATCATTGAACGTATTTTAATTTTTATCCTACGACTAATCAATTAGGAATTTTTACTGAAAAACTAATCGTGATATATTGATGCCATTTCATTTGTAGAAATGCGTACATAAGTTATTGCATATTCTTATAACTTTCATTATAAATGTAGTTTATGCACTGTCATGTTATGATTAACAAATAGTAATAATAATAATAACTTATAGAAGAAACACATCGGGATAAAATATATTTCATGTCGACAGGTTTACAACCGTCGTAAAAAATAAATTACATGGCTGTACATGGTAGCTAGTGAAAGTATCTGAAAGTTGGTTGCACTCAAAGATTATAAAATACTTTCAGATCGACAGGGTAAATAATCTGTTGTTTGAATATTTACTTTCTTGCTCGCAGCCGTATATCAGCGTAGGCGTGCAATTTGTGCGTAGGTGTGTACGTGTATAAACCATTAGCCTATTGTAATTTGCCAACGACAGAGTAAAATATTTCAAAACAACGCTTAAACGCCACCGACAGATTCTTCGGGAGCATTATTTGTTTGGAGATGCAAATTGTTTAATGGTTAAACAATAATTTGAATATTTCCTATTCGGGTATTTCCTGAACAAAAATATTATTATACGAGTTGCTGGAGATTTTTTATCCAAGTATATTTTGAGAACTACCGTAATGAAACTGGAGTTGCTGAAATATTTCTCAAAACTATGTAGGTAAATCATCGTGATATTTTATCGATGAGCCTAATATATACCTCGATAATTAAAGTAATGATTAATCTATTTAACCACTCATGTTTTAGTTCATTTAATAATTTTCTTTATTCCAAATTAAACAAAACGTATAAACATAATATAACAGTCAATATCGTAGTATTTTTCACATCAGTGATCAGTGCGTCACGATTTCATGAACATTTAACTCCTATAACGGAACAGATATTAATTTCAATATTACTCATAATGGAATGTCCAAAATGAAGAACGTATCATAAAAGTTGAGAAATTTCTTAAAGTCTTATACAAACTATATATTATATAACAATGAATAACAATAACATAATAATACTAGTACAAAATGGACAACTTTGAATAAAACATTTTGGCAGTATATTATGTACCTAGTAATATTGTATGTAATGACATCGATTTTTGAAATAAATAATGTTCCGAAACTCTATTATAATAGTATTAATATTATTACAATGACACTGGTTTTGGTGACCAGTTGGTGTAACGACCAGAACAATGTGGCCTCGTCATTTTCCCCTTTGTTTCAATGGACGATGCTAAAATACTATGTTAATACGATCATAACACGTAATAACCAGACGAATTCGACCTATATTATTTTAAAATCCCTGTAATGTGATGGCATGGTATGCATATAAATGAATAATTATATAACGGCTGTATATGTTTTGCAGTTAAATTAATTTGAAAACAAACGGTAATATTTGAATGTTATACCTATGCTTATGTGGTTTAACCGAACCTATACACTTAGAACCATGGATAAAAATGACAGATTTAAATAATATTATGTAAGATTTTTTTGGTATTTACTTTCGTTTTTTGAATTTTAATAACTTGTAAATTAATACTATTACGGTGTTACAAAATATTCAACTTTTCACTACTGTTTTTCAGATTTTATGTATTTTTATTATTTTTAAAGTAAAAATTCATACTTAGCGCATACATTGAAATATATACTGAAGACAAATATGAGTTAGAGCATTGGAGTATTAAATTAATAATTTATTAAGCATAGGGGAGTGAATTTAATAAATGAACATTTACAATCCTTCTGATTCTTTCTGAACTCCCATCAGCTATACATTATACATTTATAATATAATATTATACTAAACACAAAAATTATCATCCTAAAAAAAACGGTAAAAATACTACGGTATTAATGTGTTCTTCAAAACCATGATTTTTCAAATGAAAATAATCCAAAAACATATAAAGATTACTTAACTAAAAAAAAAAATAATGCGCGCGTTAAATAAAAATGACCAGTTATATAATATGTACCAAATATATTTGTTAAAACGTAAACATACTGTAATGCCGATTTTAAAATACTAGGAAATATTGTATGAGGATCAATATTAAATAAATTTTATTTATTTGAATAGTCTTTTCTAATTAAATCCATCCTTAAAATCAAGTATCTTTGATTTATAAAACAATTTTCTATTCCTCGACAGTTGTTCAAGTTTTCCAATTATTGACAGCGGATCAACTATGATAATTTTTTTCTCAGTTTATTGTTTTTAGACTTTAAACTGTTATAAACTGAATGGGATAAAAAACAAAACAAAAAAATAATAATAAACTCTGTAAAGTTTGGGTATATACCACAATGGGCACTTTTATAATCATAACGCAAAGACTATTATAAACATAAATAAATAACCAAAAGTGTGCCAGTTTCAAAATAATGGATTTGATAAATATGTAAAACATTTCTCATTTAAATTTTTAACTTTTTTTATAATATATTTATATTATAAGTTGGTATATTACTTCATAATATACGTGCAACGTATCTAAACACTTGTCTAATCTATTGATAAATATTTGTATGTTAAAAAGTGTATTCTAATTTATTTATTGATATCAATATTAATAGCTGCATTACTATTTAAATTTATTCACAGAAGATTATTACGTATTCATATTTTTTTATTTAATCATCAGATGAATACTTACCACTATACATATTTCATGAATTTTTATTATTTAAATAAAATGATTATTATTATTTTGGTAGTTAAATATTATATAAAACGAAATCGAATTCTAAACGACAATCTCATTTTAGACAGTTACAGAAGCTACATGATAATTTAAATAACGTCAAGGCCTCCAAAAAAATCCACGACCAAGACTTCTATGTATTTATAAACCAATTTATGAAACATGGAGTATTTATTGAGTAACCAAACGTGTTAAAAATATAAATTTTCACTTGCCTTCTCTTGCTATTCTTCATCTATATAGACCGTCGTTGAGTGGACACAATTATTGAGTGCGTTTATATTATTGTACCAACCACGCTTTGTGCTTCGAACGTGAACAGCCTAGATACAACCCTGAAATTCAAATACAACATTTTTATAAAAATAAAAAATCAATACAATGTACCTTAAACCTATTTAATTTAAATCAACAAGTTTTTACAGACACAATTCTGAACCTTCAGTTATTCTGACATAGTCTATTTCCACAAAATTAATAATTAAAGTTTAATTCGTGTACGTGTGTTTAAAATTTACCTGATTAAAGTTTTGAGTAGTTCTAATGAACTGAAACTTAACCTATTTACCTTAATAATGTTATCTTATTTATTTTAGAATATACTTGTACACTAGTATTTTTCTACAGTTACCGTTTATTAGCTCAGGAAAACTCTGAGAAATCAAGAAGTTCAAAACTTGAGAATATCTAACAAAGAACGTATAGACACAATGAATATGATAAATAAATATTTGTTTTTAATACATTTAATATATTTAATTTCACGTATTCAATGGAAATAATACTATTTGAATGGGATTCAATAATCGTTAACATTTTTTAATATAAATTTAGATGACTTTTTAATATTTTAATTAAAAATTTAGGTACCTACGTTTTATAAAATTCAAGCCACTACATTTCATGTAATATATACGCACCTGATATACGATAATATTTTGGTTCCTATGGGTTTTGAATACTCGCAAGTTAATAATTAAATTAGCAGTATTTTAACGCTAATATAGAACATAATAATGTAACGGTTAGTGGGTTTTATTACAAAATTCTACACCTGATCTCCTCAAAAAATGTATACAAGCTATTTTATGTATGCAAATTGTAAACTTATCATGTCTTGTTTGCTGAATATAATTTGAAACATGTATTGTCTTCATTTTAACAAATACATTATTAGATATTATTAGTGTATACAATAGTAAATAATCATGCCATAATGGTATGTAGGTATAATATTTAGTTTTAATCTGATTAAAAACTGTAAATCAGAATTCATTAAAATATAAATATTATGACTAACTAAACTCATACATAATACGACTGTACAAATTCAATCAAATACAAAATATAAAATAATTTAAAAAAAAAATACTAAATAGTAGTTATCACATATTGAAATTGTATATTTATTTATTTTTTAATTTTTTTAATTGTTTTAATTATTTTTAATTTTATTTTATTTCATACCCATATGAATACTCTGGGCCCTACTGAGGAAACTCGTGTGGGGTCACAGGAATTCTAAAACAAATTATATAAAAAATAACACTTCTTTTTTTGTATACCCACATGATTAAAATTTAACTATTTCGCATTAATTAGAATAAATGAATACATTATTATTTCTCTAACATTATTAATTCATCAGAAAAACTCCAATAACCATTGTAAAATATTTTTTTTTAATAAACTAATTGGTAGGTTTATCATATAGGATGGTATTTATTACATAATGTGGTTCTAATTATTTCCAAATATCTACCAGATGTTGTTTTTTTATAGATCTATTTATGATAAAATTATTCTTTGCGTATCTTACGTTTTCTCCATGCATTATTGGTTGTAACAAATTGTGGTTTTTTAAATACACAGCAGTAGTTTTTAGGTAAATTTTTTTGAACATTTAGCACGTTTATCATTTATAAAAACTTGTTGTTGAGTACATTTATTCTTTATTGAGGAGTATTCTGATAATTTGATTTTGACATGTTTCTAACGGGATATAGCGTTATTGAATGCACCATCCCAACCTATTATACCGTAGAAGATTATTGATTCTACCAATACAAAATAAATTAATACGTAATTTAAGTAATTCTAGAATTTTGTTTAGATTTCTTAATTTATAATTCATTTTTTTTTTTAAGTTCTTTTTACTAAAACATTAATTTGGTTCTTCTATCTCTTAATATTATACAATTCCTAAATATTTAAAATTGTGTTCTATATTTTAAAATATGATCCATTGAGGCATGAGGAACAACACATGTTTTATCTAAATGTAGAAATTAATCAATTTTAGTAAACCTTTTTTTTTTTATTAATTTTAAATCTAATTTTATAATATTAAATACCTCTTCTTAGAAAAACTATTTTTAAGTTAAGAGATTTAATTAATAATTTCTTGTTCGTTTGTAAAAATAAGTCGATCGATCGTGGGTTGATTTAGGCTTTTATTATATGATATATTAGTGTTGTAATAAATTATATTTTGTTGATTTATTAATTTAGTTAGTAAATCTGATGCTAAATGAATGCATACCTATAAGCCATTAAACTCATTTTAAATAAGTTTTCTGTATTGCATAATGCATAATATATTTGTTTTTATTTCATTTATATTTGGTAAGATTACATTTTTCGCAACACAGCATAGCAGTCATTTTGATGAAAGGGAGTATTAAATTATCTAATAATCGAACAAACCATAATAATATTATTAGAACCATGTTTCAATACATTTCTCATTAACGAATTAATTACAATTTTGTGAAATACAATATTATAACGATTATTAGAAATGTACGAATCGCTAAAGGCGATATAACATATAAGTTCAACCAGTTTGATAAAAATTTAAATTTAAATTAAGCTTAAATAATTCATAATAATTGGTACTATTAAACTAAGATGTACCTATATTTAAATAACTCTAAGATTAAGAAAAACAATCATCAACAATTTAATATGAATCATTAATATTTAGGTAGTTAAGGTCCATCTCAGTATTTAATTTGTGTGGAAATTTAAATACTTACAATGGTCAAATGAATAATACATTTTCATTTAAACGGTATTATTAACATAAATTGATTGCGCTAATTTTTTTTACAAAATATTTTAACAAATTCTTACCGTGGAATACATTTTAAGGTTTGAAATTTTTTATATTTCTTGAAATAATATATAATATTTTTCTAAAATAGTTTATTTGATAAGAAAAATAACGATTGAAGGTTTTGTAATGACAAAATGGATAAACAGAACAACAATTTCGAAAAAAAATTAATTTGCTTTCGAACAGTTTTTCATATACCGTTTTAAATTATATAAACAATTTTATTATTAATTTATACTTTAATTTTACTATAGAACTATTTCTTGTTTATTAAATTTCACTAATTCAAAATAAAATCCATTCTGCGTAGAGTCTAAAATATATTACAAAAATGTATTGACATGTATAAAATATTTAATAAGACGTTTTCTGAGGTTCTTTTACTATGGAAAGTTTTGTAAGCAATATAATATGAGATATGCGTCAAAGCCAATTCTCATCTGAACTATAAAAACACTAATATTATTTAGTGTTTTCATTGAATATTTTATTCGAACGTAAATTAAATTAAAAAGCCATATTTCGTTAAATTGAAAATGTATAAGCACAACGATATTTGGTTGCATATTGGTTACATTTAAATAATTTACTTGAAGCATTAAGTAAATTATTTATAATTTAATTTGAAATAGTAATAGCAGTGCACGGGCCTTAGCTGCTTTTTGTCAGGGTATTGGAAGTATTATGGCTTCGTAAATAGCTGTGTTGGAATTTATAGTTCTTCGTGTGAGTTTATTTACTGTCTGTTAAAAAAGTCCGTTTCTGGATAACAAACCGAATCAATCATCAATATATGTCACGTAAAGAGACATGTTTGCGTTTTTGTGTATAACTTTGAAAATTCCTGTTGTACGCTATTTACGAAATTTATTTCATTCTCTGAGTACCGATGGAAATCTTGGAATAATGCTTTATTCGTCATTCCATTATTTTAACACTATTGCATAAAATATTGTTATTTAGAAGTAGCCCGGTATTACGGATGTGGATTCAAAACAAAATACAGACGTCTACGACTCCGGAAGCCACAGGACGCGTACTTCTTTCGGAAGACTCCGAAAACTCCCAACGCTACAAATAATTAATGTAGTCTATTATATTTCTTATTTTTATATTTATTTTTCTCTATATCTATTTTCATTGCTCGTAAAAATAAACACAGTTCACCAACATAACGTGTAAAAAATAGTCACAAAATCTATGTAACGTAAACAATTTTTCGAACTTGTAATAACATGTTATAGTTTGAGACATTTTAAGCATAATACATGAAATATTAAAAAAAAATATTTTGATTGAACTCGTGTTTTGTTTCGTTTCATGTAGTATAATAGCTTTTGAGTGTTTAAAAAGTAGGTAGCTATAAAAATTGCCATTAAATATCAACCTGTGTATAAATGCAAAATGACATTGAGCTTGTATTATATTTTTAGATTGTAAATAAAAAAATGTCGAGTAGTGTATTGTTACCGAATTAAAATGATGGCAAAAAAAAAAATATTCGAGATAACAATTCAAAAATATTGTGGATTTATCATTATTAAATTATACACACTATAGTGTATAAGTATAATATTATATTCAAATGTATAAAATATCAAGTTCATACTTTTGTAAGTACCTAGGTATGTTTATTGTATATAATGCCTGTGAACTAGGGTGTTATTAATTTTGATTATATGTTTATGTTTATTCTAATAATAATATTATTATTATATTATAAACTTGGATAATTTTTTAAAACTTTTCATATTATTATTTTAAAGGGACATTAACGTACGCCACGTTGGATTTGTCAAGGGGAAAAAGGGTGTACATTTTGTAGCTTATAATAGTGTGAAATTGGTCATTACAACGTCCGTCAAATTAATAATAAATAATGATAATATTCATCGCTAAACTCGCTGTGGACTAGTGTAAATAATGTAGTAGCGATTTTAATACCATTTGATAACAACTTATATATGTTCACTGAATATCTATCTATCTATCCAATAAGTCGAATTAATAGATGAACGGAAAAAATCAAGTTACTTTTTTTAAGTAAATCGGGCACGAATCGTGTGAAGCCGCGCCCCAAAGGAGTCTTGAGGTTACAATAATTATTATTGTGTACATTATTTTACAGGTCCACAAGGTGGTGTTCCGAGTGCGTGCTCCGTATTTTGTAAAATACTAATTCCGATGGTAATTTTATACAGCTTGGAGTGAAAAGGTGCAAAACGTTTCTCCAATACTCTTAACGAATCATAACCGCTATTGTGGTCGAAATTTCAACATTTTAAAATCGATTAAAATATTTTTATTTCATATCACAAAATATGTTTGAATAATATCTCCTGATATCAATATAATACGCATTTTTCTCAAAGAAACTGACTGTTAAGATATATAATGATAATTTGACACGAACATTTGGTACTAGAGCCTATATAGTAATTATTTGTGGAAGGGTTACCGTTGTTATCAAACAGTAACACGTCATAATCTTTTACAGTTTTACATTGCCTACAGCATAGTAGCAACCACAATTATGTGCGTAAATTAAATAAACTTTAAATAAGTGATGTTATTACATGAAAATGTTCAAAACATAATGGTACCTAGGTATTATTTTTTAAATAAAAAAAAAATCAATAATGTAGCATAAAAATTTTATATTTTGTGCATAGACATATTATTTAATCCTGCGAGAATAATATAAAAACAACTAATGACTATCGCTAAAACTATCGCTTTTATATTTCATCTTTATAATTATTTATATGCTAGTAAAACATATTATAATATACAACGTTTCACGCAAGAAATATTTTGAATATTATAATAATAATATACATATAATATTACATAATATAATGTAATAAGTTTTCGTAAGTACCTTAAAGTTTAAGCTTATATGGTGTAGAATGTGAGTTCATATTAAGTTACGAAATGAAAAGCAGATTAGTTGATAAGTCCGGTGTAGAGCTCTCGTCTAGCTTCATATTAAGATCCAGTCGGGATTTAGTGAAAATTGGTTTTTGGTAGATCACTTAGGAATGTGTCTAGGAAATGGGCTGTCTTTTTAAATTTGATAGCTATTAATCATCGCATTCTAAAAACGATTCTCAGAAAAGCTCAATGCATTACGTGGCTTAACCGCAAATCAAAAAGTTTTTCAAGTTTCTTTTTATTTATTTTTCATTTATGATTTTCTAGAAATAGAATGAATATTTCCTAATTTGGACATCAGACAATGCACACCCTATCTCTGACAGGTATACATATTGTATTAAAAACCACAATAAATCTACATTTTATATTATAGATATACAGCACCGCACCTTAATTTTCCCTGGGCACGTCTGATTAAACCACTGTAGGTATAATGTTTACAGCTATATACCCTACTTCAACATCATCTGACATACACACTCTTTTTTTATTAATAAAAATACCGATTAGGTGCCTACTATTCAAAATTTGGATAAAAAAGGCTAAGGTTTAGAGTATGTTTTTCTGATTATTTTATCGTAATTTTTCGTAACAGATCGTATATTGAACCTCGAACAATAGAAATTCCGAATTATATATTGACTATATTAGCTAATTATTGAGGTATGATCTGCGACTAGACGATCGACTCGTCGTACCAAAAGAGCGTGGCTATAACTACTAACCAATCAGGAATCGGCATGTTTGAAATATTGTATACCAATAATTATCGTCTCAAAAATGTAAATCTAAAATAGAAATTGTAATCACTGCAAGTTGTTTCATTAGATTCACACTGTTCATCCAATGTTCTTCGACATCAATTATCTCAAGACCAACACATACCTCCAGTCAATTTACGGAAATGTATAATCTCCGTCAAAATAATTATGTGCTAAAAATATTATAATAAACTTATGGCGTAAAGAATGGCATCTACTGAGGGACAACAAATTAAGAGAGATTAAACCCACCACCGATAGATGGATTAACCCAACAAACCTAACAAGAGAACAATAAGTAATTTTAACCCACTTAAGGATTGAATACTCCTGTTATACCCACAAACACCTCATGGACAAAATAGACCCAGAGCCTGCGGATCCGAAATCTCCATCAAACATCTTCTATTAGAATACAACACACTTAGATTTATAAGAGACACCAATTCATACAAAACCATTTAAGAAAAAAATCTAAATATCTCTTTTTGTACATCGTTAATTTCGTTATTAATTCATGATTGTTACTTAATTTATATTTATATACACTCCGAGCCGAAAAAAAAAAAAAAAATTATGTACTAAATTGTTCACTATGTTCAAAGATGTTTCGGTTTGATCAGTTTTTCAAATTTTAAAAGTCAAGGAAGCCAGAGGAAGCAGAGTTACAGGGGTGAGAAAACCCAGGTGAATTGGTTCATACAACATATTGTTTGAACATATCCTGGTGCACTATCCTGCTTTGAGATTAAGTAAACATTTTATTTCTCAAAAACATTTCGTCTAATCGCTAACTATTATACTTATGCCTACGTCACAAATGTGCATATACTTGTAGAAGACACAGCCATCCGTCCTTACCAGAGGTATTCAAACATTTTCATTCCACTGTTTCTTCACGACATTTGAGGGCTCTCAAATCATTAACAGGACTCAGAAAGAAAATGTTTAAATGTTTAATTGTTAATGCAATATCATGCTATAAATAAATAAATTATATCGATGCAACACATTCTGTATTAATTATACGCATAGGTATAAAAATCTGAAATTAAATGTTTTACGTTTGGAATACAGCAACAGCATAGTAATAATATACTGATCGTAATCATCGTTAGTTCGTTTCCACTTCTATACGCCACGCGGCTCTCCCGACAAATCTTCGAGACGCCCCTGCGAGCCGCGGGGCACAGTTTGAATACTTCTGATGATGGTCTGTATAAATATAATACAATATCCTCGACATTGAGAAGCCGTATATTTTCATAATATTCGTGGTTCGGAGCGCGATCTCGTCCACCGTCGGATACGTTGAAATACATAATTCGGAACAAATCATCGTAATAAAAATATCGATTGGATTAGAATCGGTGGCGAAATGGCGTTTCGCCGTGATTTATTATCATACCCACGGCCGGGGCGCGGTGCAATAAATTTCGACCACTTCCGCAAACCATCGTCATCGTCGTCGTGTAAACCGACCTTGTACAAGACATACGCGTCTGTCGCATTAACACGTTGGTATATTATACACCTGCAGTATCGATGTGTGCGTACAATTATTCATCACGATGTACGTAATAATGTCCGTAATATCCTATGCCACATGTGTTATATATATGATGACGTGAACGGCAGTATAGTATTATAAAAGCGAATGGCGCGACTCAAAAACTATGTAATTTCGCGAAACGTTTTAGAAAATACGCACCGGCTGATGTCGTCGTCGTTAATAATAATATTATATTCTGATGATTATTCTCGTACGAAATTCGTGTCACACGCACACACACACACACACACAGAATTTTTACCTCTGCAGTATGAGATCGTTTGTGGTCAAAATAATATTGATAAATAGGTGATATTATCTCTATTATTTCCTAACTTGCTGGTAGGTATCCCCTTAGAATTTATTCTACACGATAATATTATTGTAGATTAAAATACTACGATTATAGTTAAAATAGAATGGTTTTTAATGACATATAATATTATATTCCATAATAATTAACTGTTCATAGATTAAATTTAATAATTAAATTCACAATTTAAACTAGTTATGGTACCTAATTTATAAGAGACAAGACTTTATCATATCACCAATATTTAAAAAAATTTAAATGGAGTACTTTTAGTACCGGTATATCAGGTTTGAAAGCAGCATTTTAATGTATATATAGGTATAAGTAATAGTATACATGAAAGCATTGTATTATATTTTTATTTGACTGGACTGATTATTGAATCCTTAAATCATACTGAGATAAATCGTTAAATTGAATATGGGTAGTTGATAATGGGTTTTATATGTGTAAACAGTATTTTTGAAAATCCAAGTTTTTTTACTTATAGTAATTAAATGTATATGGTTAAAAAAACAAATTTCATTGAATATTGAAGTAAGTACACTTTATATTTATATTTTACCATACAAAGTGTAACGATGATAGTTATGGCAGTATTATCAACAACTTTACAGCTCCTATTTAGTTAGATGGTTCAAATTTATATTTCAATGATATTGATTCTGCCGATTTTGGTATGGTACAAAAACAATAATTTATAAAATCATAATAGGTCTATTGCGAGGGCATAAACTCAGATTTGGGCGATACCAATGTAATTCAATTTCAATTTTTAATGTTTATTTTACTCACAATGTCATAGGCCCTAATGATCTAAAAAATCAATAATTCATTTTTTTTTCAAAAGATGTATTTGAGTTTAAAAGAACTTCATTGCAAAAGTGCGTAAAAATATTAAACAAAGACAATGATATTAAAAATTCAATAATTAATTTAGTGTGAAAAAATATAAATGAGTTTAAAAGAACTTCATTATAGAAGTGCGTAAAAAATTAAAATATCAAACAAAGACAATTAAAATTTTTGAACTGCACAAAAAAAAATGCATGTTAAAGAGTATTATGAAAAAAAAAGATGATTGTTCCTATAATATATTTATGCCAGCTAAAGTATTTAAAACCCGTACGTAACTGTAAAATAAAAATATCAAACGATAGAGATGAACGGTTGAAAATGAATTAATATATTTTAGACCTATCTAGCGTTTCTACGATATGTTAACATGTTATACGTGCTCACACTACTGCCAGAGATTAACTTCTTGTTGTGCTTTGATCCAATATGGCATTTGAATTTTGGAATAAACATGTTTAGATAAAAACCGAATTTCCTCCAATGGGAGAATTCTTCACCCCGTGATCTGTGTCTTTTTTTTCGCTTATTGTTCTTTACGTGAACGGATATTGTATAATAAATAGTTTAAAATTAAAATAAAGATAAATGTAATTACAATAAATAGTTTTTCCAATTTCAAAAATTTTCTTTTTATGGTATATTTTTATAGATACCTTATATTATGTAATTTTTCAGACTAAAAGTTTTAATCGTCAATTAAGTTAACGAGATATCGTTAAACTTTGTATTCGAAACAGTATATTATTATTGTTCTCTACATGGAAGTTGTTTGACTAATACTCAAGTAAACAAACGGCCAATTATACCATTTGTTTTCTTTTTAGTACAACCTATGAGATAAAAGCAACAAGAATAAATAAAGAAAGGTCAAACAAAAATAAGTCGTTACCCAAAGATAAGGAAACTTATAAACCAATAAATACGAGCAGCTATAGGATGAAATATATTTTTTTAAATACAATATTCTAATCATGAATGGTTCTGAGCTCAATAAAAATCACGCTTACTTGTATTCTATCAATAAATGTTTGATGTCAGTAATTTTTCCTTACACTTGGAGAAACTTTTGAAAAGTTGATACATAACTTTTTCTTACTATCCGATCTTTAAGGTGTTATGCGAGACCTTCTATATAGTATTTCCAAAATTCATATACCTACCACAATCAACACAAACATTATCTTAACAATTAACGTAAACCACTATTATTGTAAATTCATTACATACTCATATATTTTTCGCTACGTTCTGATACCAGTGTCTAAAAATTTCAGAATTCAAAGAGAATTAGAAAAAATCGGTAGGTATACTTTAAATATTACCTTCTGTGTTCAATTTATAATAGATAGAATCGCTATATAAAACTTTTGGAGCACTACTTTTATCCTTAACCGTGAACACATAATAATAAAAAAAACATACTTCATATTATACACGTCACCGTAAAATCAATAGGCATTCTCTATATATCTAAATTGGCGATTCATATCTAAAACACGAACATGAATATTGATGTAAATTTAATTATGGTTAAAATAAGAAATCCATTAACAATTATAATACGGTGGAACAATCAAATAGCATGCCTAATATAAAATGTAGCTTGACCACTTTCTTGGTTTTACAATTTAGCACCTATAATAATATAATTTAGTTCAATATAATATAATCGAAGAAATATTTACGTTGGTCTCGGATTTACAATTTAGCACTTTTAATATAACGTATAGTTCTATATAATCGAAAACATGTTTATGTGAGTCTGGGTCATACATTCCACCAATACATACCTACATAAATTTAAAAAGTTTTACAATGATAATATTATTAAGGTAGGTACTGTTAAATTTGAAAACAATGAGCATGTTTGCTTGTGGACTTTATTGCAGCAATGTTCTTTATTAGTTTGGTTGTATAATTCAATCATGTTGAATATAAGAAAATTTCAATAAATAAAGTACTCATATTTATGGATATTTTGATTATAAAAATACGTTTATGTTTTATTAGATTTTAATAGCAACCATAATCAAAAGAGTTTTGGGTATATGATTAACAAATGATTAAAGTTTATAAGAAATCTATAGTTAAAAATTCATAAATTTTATTAAAACATGTATATATTTACACGGTAGTAAAAAAATTCTTAGTAAAATTAAGCTCTACCCATCCCCTACCAAATTGTCTCCCTAGACCGGTGAACACAGTCATCCGTGTAGTAAAAATGTTTTTGTCTTTATGTTGTGTATCAAAATCGTCATCAATTGGTGCACATCATAGATTAGTTTTTAATCATCGTACTCTTTTGAATATATAAATATAAAAATCATACAAATAAACTTAGGTAAATTTAGATCTAATGGTTTCCAACTTTCAAACAGAGTTACCCTGTGGGTTTGCATAACCCTTTCTCGTCGCGTACTTCCTCTGCACACCACGTTGGTACACATTGACCGGCTGAACTACATAATATTATATTGTTCTCGTCTACCAGCCCCTTGTCAAAACTTTAAAACTTAAATAACTATCTGAATACTTAATGGAAATTAGTAATTCATCTTTTTTAATATTTACATAAATTAATTCTATAAATTAGGTGTCTCGGATTTATATTATGATACACGAAACATTAAAACCGAAAATAATTTTTACGAAACAAACAAGCAGGTATTAAAATATACATTTAATCATTTATTGTGGTTCTCTAATATAGTAAATAATATAGTAAGTACTTAATAAATGTACATTTCAAAGTATTGGTATAGTTGAATCTTTGACAAATAATATAAATGTATATCTACACGGGCTACAGGTTTCAACACATTATATATTAATGGTATATCACTCTTTCAGTTATAAAAAGTAATACTACTATGCCCAATATCTTAAAAATAATAAATACATTTGAAAACCAATTTTATTTATATATAGTATGACCACCCAGCAACAGCTTAGAATTAGATAGCAAATATTATTCTCATTAATTATACATTGGTACAAAAATATAAAGATCAAAGCCAAATTAAAGTATTATGCATTATTTGATTGTCTCAAACAATTAAAATTACACAAATATATAAGTAAATAAATGTATTTTGTTGGAGGATTAATTTTAATTATTATAACAATTAAAATGCCATTTTATTATTATTGTTTATTTAAGTATTTAAAATATTTTTATAACGGTGGCTCGCATCGTATTTTATCTTTTTACTTTACGGACAATCATATTAAACAAAATTCTATTAATTTAAAATTAATGTAAATTGAAAACCATAGCCATTGATTGGTGAACCATTCAACCACCAAAGTTATAAATGTTTTAATCATATTATATTTGACGATATGAAAACCATAAATTTTATTTCACGCCGACATTTGTTGAGAAAAATAATATATTGTCTACTCATACTTTTGTATTTTATTTACACGAGTAGGTACCTACATCATTCGTATATTTAGTACTTTTGCAATTACTTTGTTCGTTATTACAGATTCTGTCTGCACTTCAATGTATAGTACCTACCGTGGTCTATTCTAAGCTTTTTCGAACAGATGGGCAATCTGTATTTAACACTATTCATATTCATAATTTAAGTAGCCAACTGAATTTAATAAATCCTTCTTTGGTTACCTAGCCGACTTTCTGAAAGTGCCGATGAATCATATTTAAATTAAATTCAAATAATTAAAAGTATAAATCACTTGTGTTAAAAACTTGAATATTGTTTTGGTAATCAGTTGTCACGCGTTTCCTAATGTATCAGACAAATTCTAACATTGAAATAATCAAAAACCGTGTTGTGTATAATTTCATAGCAAATTTAAATTGATTTAATACCACAAAATGCTTAGTATTTAATCGTGGTTCACAATTTATAAATTTAGAAGACATTAATGTTACAGTTGTCGATGAACATTTTAAGTCTTTCGGACAAGTGAATTTATCATAGGCATGAAAAATACCAACGTAATTAGATATACATTTTACATGATTTGTAACGAAACATATTTTTACGAATATAGTTCAGAGATAAACATTTAGAAAAACATCAAAGAACTAACTTGAATCGATTACGTAGGTATTGTTATGTACAACACAGATGATTACAATGAAAAAATTAGAATTTTATAAAAATATAATATTATGAGCTAGTAGATACTTTTACACAAAACTACTCTAATAATTAATACACAATAAGTTGGTAAGCATATTGTTATAGGTTATATAACTCTACGTTTATTTTTTCCATTGCAAACGAAAATTTACGGAATCCTTCAAAGAATTACGGATTTTAATAATTAGCATCAAATGGTGAACACCAATCGTTGCTATAACTGAACACTGGCTCGTCGGTTTTTTTTTTAATTCCTCGTACCATAACGAACTACCTATAGTTACCTCGGTAAGATAACAAAAGCATTTTTTTTTTCAACTTTGTTTTTTTTCTCCCCTCTATTATACGTATCGGATTACATTCTTGTTGGCACGTACCGAGTGGCATTCGCAATTCGGGAGATTTTTATTTTTACTTCTTTGAATTATTCCTCTCTCTGCCTATAACTACGAAACGAAAAAATGGTTCATGCTCTTTAAACCTAACCCTTTAAGGATCCTTAATTCTTAGCTGGTTTTACATACCAATTATAAATTTAATGAACTCCTTCATACTCTGTTTCGTTTGTATTTTCAAAGCTCTGTGAATATTTGTTGGTTACATACATCACTAAACATAAACTTTCACAAACACACACGTTAATCATCGCACAAATAATACTTTTTTTCAATACATATCAACTGGACATTATAATAGAACTAAAGTATGAGTAAAAAAAAAAAAAAATGCATTGCAGATAAGTAGGTATTGAATTTATTTTACACGAGTAATGTTCAAATTACAGCCTCTAAATTGAACACACTGTTTTTTTGAATATATTTCGTACAACTTTTTTAAAATTCCCTTTTTTTTTATTGAGTTGCTGAATTGTATATAAATTTAAAAAGTCACTACACTATAATCGGAGTTTTTTTTACTTGTCCAGTTGGAAATGTTTTTACAAACACAAATCATTCTGTTTTATACGTCATATTACTATGTTCGATTTCAAATTAAAATCTTTTGAAACGTGGCAGATACAATATACCTTACATCCCGTTGTTTTTTTTATTGAATATATTAAATAAGATAGGTATTAAAATACAATTGTTTACACAACTTTGAAAATGTTAATAATAAAAACAATATATTTTATTCTTTGTACGTTATTTATTTGATTTGTTTCAAGAATTGTAATATAAAGAGTCAAAAGTGAAATGATAAAACGGTAAACAGTCAACTAAGATTTTTTATCTGTAAGGTTATGTATAGTGAAATTGTCTTGTTTCATAATAACTACCTCCTAGTAAAATAATTTAGTTTTTGTCCTCTGTTTACTTATTAAATATTATCTTGAGTATTATATAATTGTGTTTAAAGTTTAAACTAACCTCATTCTAACCAATTCCAACAATATTTTTTGATTGCATATAATCATTGAGTGATTTATCTTTCAAAATAAATGGCGGAATGGTTACCATCTACATTTATTTTATTTTATTCAGAAACATATGCCAGTATGAATTATGATTAAAATTACAATATAATGGTAATGACTAAGAAAAATTTTAGTATCATTCTACTAATGATATATTTTACAGAATTAAAATATGTTTATCTTACTAGTTAATATTAGATTGTATGTAAAAATTTGACAACTACAAATATAACAACTCATAGTTACATTATAACATTTTAGATTCTGAGTTGAGCGATGAATGTATTGATTTTACAATAAAGTGTTGTTTTTTTATTTTGTATGTGTGTCCCAATGATCCGAATATATCATATGTATGTCTGGATAATGCTTCGATTTTAAACTTCAGTATCATTTATGAATTATGATAAGAAAATGAATGTAGTTTAAAAGTAGTTAAACAATTTAAGGACATTTTCAAGCAAAACCAATTTTCGATAAAATCGATTTTATTTTTTGGTACAACTCAAAAACAAATAACCATAGATACTTAAAAAATTTATCAATAATGTTTTAATGAGCATTTTCTGTAGATGCTAAAATTTATAAAATATTTTGACTCTTTTTTTGTGATTTATAGGCTTCGATTTGTATTATGTTTTAATACATTTCTGTCAGTAAAAATATTTTTATTCTCTAAAAAATTTGATAGTCTAATACAATATGGTTCTTAATAAATATTTAATACTGTAAGTAACCAAAAAATCTAATTATAATATTATTTTAATAAATATATTGAGTTTGATTTTGGACGAAATTAGATATTTAAACGAGTACTTGAAACGTTAAAAATGTATCAAATGAAATGTTTTCGATAAAAATCTATTCAACATACTATTTTACTTATAATAAAATAAATTACATAATAGCAAAAATATCATAAAATATAGGTACTTATAGTAGGTAATCTATACATCGTCTTCGCCCAGAATTGTTTTTCGTGTAGTTATATTTCAGTGGTTTATTCTTATTGCACTTTGTCTATACTAATAAATGTTTACCAACGTAATGAATAAAAAAAACTACTAAATACTGTAAAAAAATATGTAATAGATTATGAAATTGTCTACATCCTCAACATTGTTGTGTTATGAAAACAATGTTTTTAGAGAAATAGAAAAACAAGCAGTTTCCCATACAGCCATACGTATTAACGTTATAATAGTCACAATATTTTTAAAAAAGAACGCTTTGATGACCCACAAGTCAATGCTCCCCAAATATGGTTTAGTAGACATATGGTATAATATTGGTATTAGACAGGTATATGTTGAATGACAGCTTTTCAGCAACTCAACACAAAAGTATAATATAATAATATATAAATATATTGTATTGTGGTACCTATAAATGTAATTTATTTTTACAATATATTAAATTGAATTGAACATAACATCATATTATTATGACCGATTGTTGATATTAATAATACCTGACCTTGAAACGAAAAAGTATTATTATTTTCAAAACTGAATTGATTTTTCGATCGATCCACTGATAAATTGATCGTAAATGATAGGAATAGAGTTATCAAAGTGCAAGTATCAAAGCCTGTTCTGTGGAGAGTTATATATATATACCGGGAAGAGTTATATATTTTTTTATCACTCGAAAATTTGATTTCGTTCTTTGCACACAATAAGGTCATCAAAATCGTATAACTCAATAATAAAACATGTCGGCCGCAGGCAATTTTTATACGTGATTGAAAAAATGAGAAAAATCGTAAACAAATTTACTACCCTGTCCAGTGAAAGTCAATTTATCTTACCGATTTTCAGTTCCTGAGTACCCGTGACCCTGATAAAATAATGGAATTTTATCTTCATAGATCATTCCACAACAAAATAAAAATAAAATGAAAAATTACCTTCTAGACTATGTTTCATTTGACCTCGCATTTCAACGATAAATCTAAGACAGCGATGAAATAGTATCAAATATGACAAATTATATTATTTCATTACACTGGAAAAAATATCCAGACCATTCAAAGTTGTACAGAGTACAAAAAATTTATAGTTTATGAAGATTTCCGAAACAGCAAATGTTTGACAAAACATATTATTTTAACATTATAATAATACTATTCGTGATTATAATATTATTATAGTACCTATATAACGTTATTATAATATTATCATCACAAAATGTTATCTGGGTTGAAAACATTATATTCGAAGTGTGGATCAGATTATACCATACAGTATTATAACATCCAACGATTAAAATGTCACTTGAAGTAAAACGTTTTAATTTTTATTTATTTGTAAAACATATTTGAATAAGATGTACAATTTACAATATTGTATCTGCATTAAAATAACTTTACATCCATATTATCTATGATTGCAAGTTTCTAAATAAATATTATACAATACGAGAACTGAAAAAGTATGAAACCTATGCGGAATTCCATTTATTTACATTGAATAAAGATACGAGACAAGGTAGTATATATTATTATGAATAATTTAGTGGAATACAGCAACTGGCAGATGGCTACTTTTTAAGCTCAAGAATATATTTTGTAAGTCTATACAATTATACTGGTATAATAATATATGAAAATTTGATTTAAATTATATTTTATGAATTTTACATAGTATAATGATATATATATATATAAATTATCTGTTTACGCAAGCAACACTGCCGTCGATAAAATATTATCTGCAGATAACGTCGCAACGATCGTTGGACTCCGCCGCCGCTGATACTCGCGACACCGCCGACTTGTCGCCACCGCCAGTCAGTCAGTTGTACGCACATCTCTGTGCTGGACCGGTCGACACGACGCCTACCTGCGTCGTCTGTGTTTTTCACCGGACAAATAATTTATAAGTCGCGCGTTCGGAGTGTGTGCCTATTACCTACGCTATCGTCTTCGGTAACGTTGTCGTCTCCCGCACTCATTATTGTGTCGCGTGTACACGCGTCACCTGTCGTGCTATCGTCGAGTGTTTTGTGGTGTGGTGACGACTTACTGCGACAGTTCGCTTTACACGATTACGTCATTCCGTTGTGGCCTAGCCGTTTATTTCGGGCCTGGTGGTTTACCGCCGATCGTTGCGCAACGGAACGCCGTTACTTCGCGACGTATTATTCTCGAGTCGCCACTATCCAGGCGTTCCACCTCCACTGACTCACCGTCGCGGGACCCTCCGCGCCCCGCCGTGCCGTGGCCTAACCGCCGCCGGGACTCGAGCAACAGCTGATCGCCGCCGTCGCCGTCGATTCCAGATAAGGAATATTTTCAATAATAATATTATTACTGTTGTGTTGGCGTGTTTATTATTGACAAACCGCCGTCTCTGATGTGACCTATAGCAGCGGTCTGCGCGCTGTTTAGGCAATAGGTCCTTAAAGTGTATTATTCTCTGTTAGGTATGATCATACCCCTTGCATATTATGTTAATATGAATTTTTACCATTATATTTTTTTTGTGTGGTACATTGTGCCCGTCTCTGAAAATACGCATTGAGATTATTAATTTTATAAATTGCCTTGGGTACACAGTTAATCCTTTTTACCAGTTACATCCCCGATAGTCGTTGCCGCTAACCGCTACACCCGTAGGATCGGTAACGGCGAAACAATTGGTAGCAGAGCGTGGTTAGATTGTGTTGTCATCGGGAGTAACTCGAACTAGTATTTTCTGTGTGTAATAAAAAAAATTTATAATTTAACTGTAATCAATATTCATGTATATTGAAATTTATGCTCAATGTGAACGTTTTGCTTAGGAGTGTCACTGCGTGGGTTCACCATCTTCAGCGACCGTCGATTAGGTATATAGGTAGTCCCGATCTGTGCGTTGAATTAGTTTAAAAAAAATTAGTCTATGATCCCATTGTAATAAATGGGTGTGTGATATAATTAATTGACATTGGGAAATTAATCGTATATTAATTTTACTAACTTGTACCTACCCTTTTGTTGTGGTTTGCCAGTTTAATATTGTTATACCTATACTTTGTAATTATGGTTAATCCGGGTGAGCAAGAAAGTGCGCGTGACAATAGAGTGTTACAACGAACTAAAACTATAGCCTTGGTAGCTCGGGAAAGCACTGTTACTCGAATTAACTCAATCGCCGAGTTGGCGAAAAAGGTCGATAAATCTCTTGATTTAATTCCACAGTTTTTAGCAGCTGCTGAGGATCTTGACTCGCTGTGGGAAACCTTTGTTAGTCAGAACGCGGCTGTACTAGAAGCTCTACTGGATCTAGATGAATCGCATACGTATTCTACTTCACTCGAGGCCGAAGTCCGTTCGACTTACATGGGTGTGGTAATTGTAGTGGATAAATATAGAGCCCCTCGGACTACGGAATCCAGTGTTGTAAATGAGGGTAGTCGTTCCGGATCCGTGGACGGCAGTACATCTATTATAGCTGGTCTACCCTCGGGGGTTCGTTTGCCAAAAATTCCTCTACCATCCTACAGCGGTGATCTCTGTGGATGGCCCGTGTTCCGCGATCAGTTCAACATACAAATCATACGAGAGGAATTGCCAAAATAGTGAAGTTTTATTATCTACTCGGATGTTTACAGGGCGATGCGCGCCAGTCCATCCAAAACATTGTGGTATCTGAAGCCACGTTTGATCTCGCATGGTCCACGTTGATCGATAAGTATGATAAACCTAGGCAACTCGCCACTCTTATCGTTGACAAAGTTTTTTCTATTCCTGCACAATCCCAAGAGTCGTTAGAGGGATTGAGAGAATTCTTAGTGGTATTTCGGACCAGATAGCCATGCTCAAATCATTGAACATTCCAGATTTAGGCGAATTCTTATTATTTGCGCTGTCGGCTCGTTGCCTTCCCATTTCCACTAGAAAGGGTTTTGAAGCTGTTAATAATAACGAATTTCCTTGTGTATCCGACATGGTCAAGTACGTTAAGGATCGTGTGTCTCTTCTCGAAGCTGTCAGTTTCTCTGGTGGTCCATCTCGTCAAGTTACTAGTTCAGATAAGAGTAAAACCGTATTAAGTCGTCAAAACGATAAGAAGTCGAAGGTCACTCTATTGACGTCCAAGCCTTCAGACAGTGGTCAGTCAAGTTGCTTATTTTGCTCTAGTAGTCATATGTCTTGTAAATGTCCCACATTTTCGAGCCTAGCTATGGATGACCGATATCAACTTGCTCGAGACAAAAAGTGTGCTTTCGGTGTCTCAATTCACTGCATTGGTCAAATCGTTGTAAAGTGTCCAAACCATGCAAAAAATGTCCAGGTCGTCACCATACGCTTCTACATCGCAATGTTGAATCGCCCATAAAGGAACCTGTTATAGAACAGAATTCGATGGTCGGTTCTGTCGGCCAAACGTCGGTTCTGTTAGGTACGGCTCAAATGCATGTTCGTGATCATTCAGGGGTCATGCAAATGGTCCGGGCCGTGATCGATTCAGCGTCTCAAGTAAGCGTTATTTCTACATCATGTGTTGAACGGCTCGGTCTGAAGCGTACTCGGTGGACAGTCCCTCTGACAGGTCTTTCTGGTGTAAAGGTTCCCCGAGTCGAAGGTATCGTAGAGTGCCTTATCACCCCTCGATACAATTACGATCACAGCATCCCTGTGAGAGCATGGGTGTTACCAAAAGTCACCAATGATATGCCATTACATAATTTACCTCCTCACTTGAAAACCAAATTTTCACATCTGGCTTTGGCAGATCCACTATTTGATCGTCCTGCTCCGGTAGATATGTTACTCGGCGCTGACGTGTTCGCACATATTTTTGATGGGAAACGAGTTGTTCTGGAAGATTCCTTACCCGCCGCTTTCAGCACTTTGTTCGGATGGGTTATAATCGGACCTGTAACCAACTCGGATTGTGATCAGACTCATTCTAATCTGGTATCCCTAACCGTGTCTTTAGAACACATGGTTCAACGGTTCTGGGAAGTTGAGGAGCCAGACAGTGCCCCAGAAATATTTAGTCAGGCAGGCCAGTGTGAGGCCATATACTTGGCTGAACGTGAACGGGATGCTAATGGCCGGTTTGTAGTACCACTTCCTTTCTTGAATAACCACCAATCTGAAACCTTTCCTGGTTCCCGACAAGTTGCGTTACGTCGCTTCCAAAATCTCGAAAGGAAACTATTGTCTGACGAAATGTTATATCAAGCCTATAAGGCGTTCATGCTTGAATACGAGTCCTTGGGACATATGTCAGTTGCTCCGTCTCCAGGAATTTATTTTATCCCTCACCACCCTGTTTTCAAAGGTGCAATCACATCGAGCAAGATTCGGGTAGTATTTGATGCGTCAGCTGTTGCCTCATCTAAACTTTCCCTTAATCAATGTCTGCATACTGGGCCCAAGTTGCAACAGGATATCGTTGATATCCTTCTCCGATTTCGAGTACACCAATTTTCGTTCACGGCTGATGTGTGCAAAATGTACAGACAGGTATCCGTATTACCAAAATATCGCGCATACCAACACATATTCTGGCGCGCATCACCGGTTGACGAGTTGAGAGAGTACGAGCTCAACACTGTAACCTACGGATTGAATTGTGCGCCGTTTTTAGCCTTGCGTGTGCTGCAGGATTTAGCAGAGCAAGAGTGTGCAGGCTACCTGACGTATTAGACGCGTTGACCTACCAAACATACGTTGATGACATCTGTGTTGGAGCAGATACTGTCGACAGTCTAATGAAGCTTCGGTCTGATTTACAACAAGTGTTGTCCCGAGCTGGCCTCGAGCTTAAAAAATGGTCGAGTAATGCCCATCAACTCCTATCTTCGGTGCCCGCTGCCGATCGAGCTACTGATGCGTCCCCGTTTAACGATACTGATATCGGGCTTACCAAGGTGCTGGGCCTACAATGGAAATCCTCCCAAGATACGTTTGGGTTTGATGTACAATTGTCTGAAGCTGTACCGACTAAAAGAGCTGTCTTGTCTGTCATCGCTCGTATCTTCGACCCCCTTGGTTTCCTTGCCCCTGTTATTTTCCTGGCCAAACACCATATGCAGCAAATTTGGAAGGCAAATTTGACTTGGGACGAACCGTTGCCCAAGGAGCTGAACAATTGTTGGCAAGCGTTCGTTCACGGTCTCCCAATGTTGTCAGAGGTTCGGATTCCACGGTTTTTGAACACGTATATTCAATGTCAGGTCCAATTGTGTGGGTTTTGTGACGCTTCAGAACGAGGATATGCTGCAGTTGTTTATTTAAGAACCCTGTCTCCCAACAACCCAATCACCGTTTCGCTACTTGGTTCAAAGACTAAGATGGCGCCCATGAAGTCATCAACCGTACCGAGACTTGAGTTGTGTGCCGCCTTGCTTCTTGCGCGTTGGATGTCCCGCATTAAGAAGATCCTCGAACAAAAAGTTTCTGTTGTACATATGTTCGCTTGGACGGACTCACAAATTGTATTATCTTGGCTGGTGAACCCGCATGAATTGTTCAAAGTCTTTGTCTCAAACCGCGTTCACCAAGTGCATCAACTTCTGCCACAATGTAGTTGGGGTTATGTCAGGTCTGCCAAGAATCCAGCGGATTGTGCTTCGCGGGGTATGCTGCCATCTGAGTTATTATTGCATTCTCTTTATTGGTCCGGTCCAGATTTTCTACTACAGCCACATGAAGAATGGGACGTGACCTCTTCTCCTTTACCAGTGAACATGTTGCCGGAAGTCAAATCAATATCGCTGGCGGTAGAGATAAATGGTGGTGCTGAGTGGTATTCCCGTTTTTCCAACTTTACAAGAATGTTACGCGTAGTGGCTTGGATTCGTCGGTTTACTGGCCGCTGCCAGAAAAAAACTTTATTCACATGAATTTCTCAGTCGAACGGAGTTAGATGAGTCATTGGTCATCATTGTTCGCCTGGCTCAATGCCAGTCATTTGCCGAACTACAAATGACACTGAGACGCGGACACACACCGCATCGTATATTTGCAAGACTGAGACCGTTCCTTGATCAAGACGGTGTTGTCCGTATCAACGGACGGTTGGGAAACTCTGAACTCCCAGAAACTCAAAAACACCCCATATTGCTGGCCAAGGACTCCCATCTATCTCATCTTATTGTTCGCCATTGGCATCTTGTGACGTGTCATTCTGGTCCCAGAGTGATAACATCGTTGATTGGTAGACAATTCTGGATTATGTCGGTCCGTGTGGTTATTCGGAAGGTGTTAAGTCTGTGTACTATTTGTGTCCGCTCGATTGCTCAGAGCCCTCATCCGTTAATGGCTGACTTGCCGTCATCTCGGGTGAAAGCCTGTCGTCCTTTCTCACGTGTTGGAGTTGATTATGCTGGCCCTCTCCAAATGCGTGAATGCCGATTACGTAAAGCCAGACGCTACAAGGTCTACATTGCCGTGTTTGTGTGCATGACCGTGAAGGCAGTACATCTTGAAGTTGTGTTAGATTTAACCACGGATGCGTTCCTGGCAGCCTTTGACCGGTTTGTTGCGCGCAGAGGTCTTCCGTCTGATATTTATTCTGATTGCGGTACCAATTTCGTGGGGGCAGCCAAACAGTTGCGAAATTTGATAAACCATCCCGATAACCACAACCAGATTTCCGCTCATACGCAATGCACGTGGCATTTTAATCCTCCTAGCGCCCCGCACTTTGGAGGCTTATGGGAGGCTGCTGTCCGATCCGCCAAAACGTTGTTAGTGCGTGTCATGGGTTGTCATAACCCCACTCTGGAGGAAATGTCCACCGTTCTTTGTCGGATTGAGGCTGTTCTTAACTCCAGGCCGCTTACGCCAATGACAACATCACCATTAGATTTGGACTATCTAACGCCAGGTCATTTTTTGATTGGGCAACCGCTACTTGCTGTTCCGGACGTACATATTCCGGAAGGGCATGCAACGTTGGTACATCGTTGGAAGCTGTTGCACCAATGCCATCAATCCTTCTGGAGACGTTGGTCCAACGAATATTTGTGTTCATTGCAAACTCGCAATAAATGGACGTCCCAGGGGACAAATCTCAATGTAGGTGATATGGTAGTTGTAAAAGACCACAAGGGCCCCCCCACATCCTGGCTCTTAGGTCGCATAACCAGTCTGGCACCCGGTAAAGATGGGGTGGTGCGCGTGGTGAAGGTTCTCACTTCCCAAGGGGAGTTTACACGGCCGACGGTAAAATTGGTGTTATTGCCCATGGAGTGACTCTCCGTTGCTACAATCTCCATAAATTAACCGTACTGTTTGTTTTTTTTTGCCACAATCTCTGAAACTTAATTAAATTGTAAACCTTTTTTTTTTTTTTTAAACACGATGAGTTTATCTATTGTATGTTATTTATTGTAATTTAATGTGTTTTATAATTTATCAAGTTGATCTTGATTACTGTAGTTATTTAAAAAAAAAAAAATGTATTTGTCTTTTTTTTTTTTCTGTATGTTTTATTTCATGTGTATTAGGACTCCATGGATCGCTTCAGTCACACATACACATCTTCGTCCATCATTTCTACGTTCTACTTAGCTTGACGTTTACCAACCAGTTGTGATGCTGCTCATCCCAACGGGGGAGTATGTTTACGCAAGCAACACTGCCGTCGATAAAATATTATCTGCAGATAACGTCGCAACGATCGTTGGACTCCGCCGCCGCTGATACTCGCGACACCGCCGACTTGTCGCCACCGCCAGTCAGTCAGTTGTACGCACATCTCTGTGCTGGACCGGTCGACACGACGCCTACCTGCGTCGTCTGTGTTTTTCACCGGACAAATAATTTATAAGTCGCGCGTTCGGAGTGTGTGCCTATTACCTACGCTATCGTCTTCGGTAACGTTGTCGTCTCCCGCACTCATTATTGTGTCGCGTGTACACGCGTCACCTGTCGTGCTATCGTCGAGTGTTTTGTGGTGTGGTGACGACTTACTGCGACAGTTCGCTTTACACGATTACGTCATTCCGTTGTGGCCTAGCCGTTTATTTCGGGCCTGGTGGTTTACCGCCGATCGTTGCGCAACGGAACGCCGTTACTTCGCGACGTATTATTCTCGAGTCGCCACTATCCAGGCGTTCCACCTCCACTGACTCACCGTCGCGGGACCCTCCGCGCCCCGCCGTGCCGTGGCCTAACCGCCGCCGGACTCGAGCAACAGCTGATCGCCGCCGTCGCCGTCGATTCCAGATAAGGAATATTTTCAATAATAATATATTACTGTTGTGTTGGCGTGTTTATTATTGACAAACCGCCGTCTCTGATGTGACCTATAGCAGCGGTCTGCGCGCTGTTTAGGCAATAGGTCCTTAAAGTGTATTATTCTCTGTTAGGTATGATCATACCCCTTGCATATTATGTTAATATGAATTTTTACCATTATATTTGTTTTGTGGTACATTGTGCCCGTCTCTGAAAATACGCATTGAGATTATTAATTTTATAAATTGCCTTGGGTACACAGTTAATCCTTTTTACCAGTTACATCCCCGATAGTCGTTGTCGCTAACCGCTACACCCGTAGGATCGGTAACGGCGAAACATTATCCGTCTATTTGAGATGAATCTACTTTATGTAATCATGACTCATAACTATAATTTATCATACAGTTTAGGTTAAGTTTTTCTAATTTTTAAAATTGATTGAGCATTTTAAATTAAAATGTCATCCCAGTGTATAGAACTAGGTATATACAATAATAGGTACTCGGATAGAATGGTTTTCTTTTTTGGAAAACTTTTAATTGTTACTTATAACTTATTAGTAAAAATTCTTAAAATAAAATACAAATAAGTGGTGGATGTATATATCTAGAAAAAATATAATTAAAACAAAACAATTTCATAGATATCTAAAAAAAAAAATAGGTAACGGTTAATGTATAGTGAAAACAAGTTTTTAAGACATCAAGTTAACGGAAAAAAATTTTGTCTTGGTTAAATTGTATACATTTTTTGAAAGTACATGGCATTATGCAAATACGATTACACATAACAATATATCATACTAAGTTTAAAATTATATGAATTTGCGTAAAATATAAAACAGTATTTTTTAAAAAAAAAGATCAACGAAAAATATTGTATAACAGACCACATAAACATTCTTAGGGGCTTACGCCGACCGACCCACGAATTGGTATGTTTTGTGTGGTAACAGACTATTACACCTCCGTGTGATACAGCCTGAAACCTTATAAAGTCATAACGAATCCTACGAATGTACGCTTTTGTTGTAACTTTTGTGCTTAAACACTGCGACTAGGAAGTTGAAACGCCACCGTATATTGTTCGTTTTTATGAGTAAGTAATAAAAAAAAAAAAAAAAATGTTAAATGCACTTCTGAAATTAGTGTTTTTTAATCAACACACAGTCAATAATAGCGTTTTTTTTCTTTTGGTAATGGATATTTTTGTGTCCCCTTGTAATGTGCACAAGTTTAAACTTCGTAACAATATTTCATAACATTGTGTCATGTAATAGATTAAAAACAAATTGCAAGTCTTCGAAACAATATTCTTCCCGAACCAAAAATCATATTTTATAGTAGGTACAATATTATGTAATTTCGTTTTTTATTTAACAATATTAATTAGCTTATAAAATAAAAACCTACAGTTAAGTAGTACTGAAACGATTTTTATAGAGTTTTCCATTAGCTACTTAATGGTTTTACCTTTTAACAATATTTTAAAGCAAATAATATACTTTAATAAAAACAGACATAATACTAAAAATTATTTCTCTTATTTTATAAAAAAAGAACTAAGAACATAATATTATATTTATAATTATATATTAAATTCATGATGAACTAAATATTTTAGGTTAGGTTAAAAAAAAAAAATGAAAATGAATCGCAACATTAATTTTATAGACACATTGTATTGTTTTTAATGAAAGACAAAACATTATTATCACGAACAAATATTTGTGTCTATTAAATAAAAACATAATGGCTATTATTTTTTGAATATAAAAGCACAGTAAAATAAATTGTGAGCCCAAATTCGTTTGACGTACCTAAACCAAGCTTTTCTTATTGTTGCATCTTATAGAAGTGTCCAACATCGCTACCACAGCTTATAATTATTTTACTGAAACCCTTTAATAGAAGTGGTGATTAAATTATTTACCGGAAGGTGAGATTGATTTGAGGCGTGAGTTTCATATAATACGTATATGGCAACATCTTAAAGTAATTTCTAAACATAAATTTATAACGAGAAAAGTGTAAAATTACAATGTTGCTCTCGTCGCTGCAGCATACCTATTGATTTATTTTTACAATATCGTTAATTAATCAATTACCACACGCGATCCAATTACAAAATCAGTAAGTTAACTTGGTCATAATACAATAACTAAAACAGGTTATCTAATAACTGGTAAAAAAAATCGACAGGACACAAATAGGTACCGAGATATAATAAACAACTAGTCTCGATTCGTTAGTCTAGACACATAAGGGAGTGGTACACAACGATTAAAAAAACATATTTCCGATGAACCTAATTCTATTACGCTTAAACTTCATAAGGATTTTTCTATATCTTTCACGGACTGCCGTTAATTTGTTCTCACATCAAGGAAACTACTAATAAAATCTAAGCTTTTCCGCTTCGCGGAGTACAATCAAGACTGTATTTAGAGGAGTGGAAATCCAAAACGTGCTGACTTTTCAGGAGAAGCAGTTTTCTGTATCTTAACATTTCTAATAAAACCAAACCGTTTATAACCAGACAAATCATTTTGAAAAATAAGGTTTTTTTTTAAAACTATTTAATAATATATTATTTATGTTTAAAATGATTCAAATGTGTTAAATATTCTAGAGTTATATTTTTAATTTAATTTAAAATTTTAGTACGTTTTGGCATAACATAAAAAAGTACGTTTTGGAAATAGTTTGTTTTGATTTAGTTAAGATTTGTTCCTATTCTTTTAACATGGGCAATAGTACGTTTTGACGTAAAACTGAAAAAAGTACGTTTTGATTTTCTAAATATAATTTTTATTTATGGAAAAGGTTCATTTTTAATTGTAGATTTGACCAGAAAATAATACGTTTTGATCTCTTCTGACGACGCTAATCGATGTATCGATATTTTTTCCATAAGAATCAATACCTAACTCGATTTTGTCAATTTTGGCAATTGTACGTTTTGGATTTCCACCTCTCATTTACAGTCGACAAATATAGCAAGATGAAACAATTTAAGCAGTTTTACTATCTACTCAAAAAAGAATCGAATGAAAAAAACCATCGTTCATAAACAACTCTTTACAATATTTTTATCGTTGAGTAGGGTAATCGGTTGCTTTAACTTTTATGATATTACTCAGTTGTTATTTATGACTTTTTTTAGACAATGTTTTAGATATGTCATATATTACACATACTATTATATCGACTGGCAAAATTTTAAAAACTTTTTCAAAAATATTAATAAATCTTATACTTACAATAGTATTAAATTAATACATAATCTATAATATAATAGGCATCGTAAAATATTCACTATATATGCTGTTTTATATAAACCTATTTAATTTATACATTTTTTTTGTAATGAATCTAATGTCAGTTAGAATCAATTGGATTTCATTAATATTTATGGCTTTATTGAGGTCTGGTAAAGATCGGAAAGGACAAACAACATTCTTCAAGTAGCCGTACAAATAATAGTTTATCAGTGTTAAAACATGAAAAATAGGTGGACAATATATTGGCGTCCTCTTTCAATTCATTACTTCGGGAAACCTAAACTAACGTTTTACGATTCCCCTAAGTTATTTCGTTTATTTTTATTAGGTGTTTAAACTTTAAAGTGTTCCAATTTCAATAGAAGTACATCAATTTGAATAATTAAAAAAATTACAATTAATATATCATAAAATGTATAGTTATTTTATATTTAAATAATTAAAACAATTTTTGAAAAACAGTGATTAAACTACTGATGACAATATACATAAAAGTTTTTAGGATATATAGCATGAAAAACTAACAAAAACCAAATATTATAGTTATGGAGTTTTTAGTCAAAAAACACTTAATATTGTATAATATAATTTTTTTTTGTGTCTGTCATCACCTTTTAGGACAGTAAAAGTGCTTGGATTTTCTTCAACAGTAACTTTGCTGATAGGAAAGTGAATCTAGTTGGTACTTTGGGGAGTCAAAAGTAAAAAATTCCCAGTAGTTTTCAAAAGCGACGAGAAAAACAAAAGAAAAACGGGAATTTTTCAGCAAAATCCATTTTCGAGAAAATCGATTTTTGTTTTTAGTGCAACTCTAAAACAAATGATCGTAGGTACATGAAATTTTGATTAAATGTTTATATTAGAATATATTATAAGCTTCTAAAGTTCAAATATTGACAAAATATGTAAAAATGACAAAAATTTGCAAATTATTTTGAGTTATAAATTCATAAAAAATGTTCTTTTTAAATCTAAGATTTGAAAATGTAATACAAGATTACCCATAAGTTTGTCTACCTTTATCAAAAATTTAAAATGTCTATAAGCAAATCAAATTAAATTTTTATGAGCGTTTGAAATTTATATTTTTACAACATTTGATATTCCCTCGATTTCTCATGTAACGAATTTCTTATTTTGTTCTAGTTAAAAACGAATGACTGTAGATACTTGAAAATTTCATTGAATGTTTATATTAGCATTTTCTATAAACGATAAATTTTGAAAATAATTTGACTCTTTTTGAGCAGTTTACGGACACTGCCAGTTTTCAATTTTTTTAGTTTTTTTTTCTATAAATATCAATGAAATTTGTTGGGAAATAAAGCGTGAAAATTTAATACAAGGCTCCTGATATATTTTTACAATAGCAATTGAAAAATATTGAAAATACATAATTTATAAAATTTATAATTTAATAATTATTTTGTAGTTAAAAATTTATAAAATGTTCAACTTTTATAGCTAAGGATTGAAAATTGAAAACAAGGCTCCACGTAAATAGGTTATGTATAAATTACTTTATGCACAATAATATCATCAAATATACTTAGTAACATCATAGTCTGACTGACCGTTTTCGCTCAGAATCGTTTTTCTTATACAATGATATTATATCATTGAATTCAAATTTAACACCATCCATTACAGTGACCCACTTGTAACTTACTGCACAGCAGAGCGACATCCACTTACCCACCATTTTTAATATTAAATTGAATGAAATTTTTAAAAAATGTTTATTAATTTTGCAGGTAGTGTTATGATTTCATTTTAACTCCCAATGATGTTTAATAAACTTCATTAGTATAAAAATATAACTATCTAACAATTGTATAATTTCAATTTTTCTAATCATTCAAATATTATACTTTATTTACATTAACTTTATTAAAAAAAAAGCATACTTAAAAATGTATAGCATATTATGATAGGACCAACAGTTTGAATAAAGATTACTTATGAACAAATAAGTTGGATCATTAAGAAATTAGATATTTAAGTTTTTATGAAAAATGGATATTTTTAAAAATTATATCACGTTTAGCTCATAATCATTTTTACATTACCCACTTTGGAGTTCTGAAAATTTACAGGACATGTAATGGTATTACCTATCAAATAACTCATTTTACTTTACAAACAAAAATATGATAAAATATTATAATTTAGTTTTTATAAGTCTAGTTTTATGACATGAAATTTATTTAGTTATTTAATAAAAAGCCTACCTCACTGTTTTATAAAAAAATTTTAAGCATACTGCTAATATAATTTGAAATTTAAATTGAGTACAGTCCAAATGATTATAATAATTCTTAGATTTTTTCTTATTGTTTACGATTTAAAGCTGAAGTAAATATTTAAAAATATACTTGAATCCTAATACGATGGGATTTCAGGCATAATTTGATTTGATACACAGTAGAATAAAGTTCCCGGTAATATCTACCTGTTCGCATGAAACACTACACAGTTCGTTTGAAAACTGAATTACAATTGTTTACATAAAATACGTATAAAAAAAAATTGCCAATTTAGGGACCCATATAATATAGACACGAGAAGGACTGATTGGCACAAATATACTGTTGACGTGTTTCGATGGCACCAATTTTCCCGAATTCAGGGTTTTTTCTCTCTAATTTCTTACCACCAACGGAACAACACTCATCAATCATATACGTACGATTTTAGACCTTTACATCGTCGGGTATATTTCATTTTCAACGGAACCAAAGACGGCGGCAAAATGTTATTTCCGTTATAACAAAATAGATTTGATTGCCGTCAAAACATAAGTATAGTGCCCATACATCACAGATAACAGTTTAAATAATATAAACATTCCTAGATTGTCTAAAATCGAAATTAAAAAGTGAGTAAGTGGACGTTGTTTTGCTGTACAGTAGGTTACAAGTGGGTCACTGTAATGGATGGTGTTAAATTTGAATTCAATGATATAATATCATTGTATAAGAAAAACAGTTCTGAGCGAAAACGGTCTGTCAGCCTATGATATTAACAAGTATATTTGATGATATTATTGTGAATTAAGTAATTTATATATAACCTATTTACGTGGAACCTTGTTTTAAATTTTCAATTCTTAGCTATAAAAGTTGAACATTTTATAATTTTTTATAACTACAAAATAATTATTAAATTTGAAATTTTAATGCTTTTTAAATGCTTATAAAAAAAAACTGTACATATGTATTTATAATATTTTTAAGTGCTATTGCAATAATATTCAGGGACCTTGCATTAAATGTTCATGCTTTTTTACCTAACAAATAAAATGTTATTAATACTAAAAAAAATTGAAAACCGACAATGTCCGTAAATAGCTCAAAAAGAGTCAAAATATTTTCTACAATTATTCGTTTTTAAATAACAATTAAATAACAAAACCACTACATGAAAAATCGAGTGAATATCCAATCTTGTAAAAATATGAACTTCATAAACGCTCATAAAAATTTAATTTGATTTGCTTGTAGACATTTTTTTTTTTTTATAAAATTCGACAAACTTGTGAATAATCTTGTATTACATTTTTAAATCTTAGATTTAAAAAGAAAAATTTGTATGAATTTCAACTCAAAAAAAATTGCTAATTTTCGTGATTTTTCCGTATTTTGTCAAGATTTGAACTATAATGCTTATAAAAAAAACAGAGACTAAAGATTTTTAATATTTTTCAAATATCATTGTAACAATATAGTAGGAGCCTCATATTAAATTTTCAAGCTTTTTAGCCGACAAATTAAGTTTTATTGTCATTCATTGAAAAAAAGACTAATAAAATTGGAAACTGAAAATTTTCCTAAACAGTTTAAAACAAATCAAAATATTTTGAAAATTTTATCGTGTAAGAAAATGCAAATATAAACAACCAGTGAAAATTGCATGTACATACGTTCATTTGTTTAAGTACTACACCAAAAACAAAAATCAATTTTGTGGAATACCAATTTTGCGTAAAAATTCCCGCTTTTCCTTAGTTTGTATGTTGTTTTTCCAAATTTAAAATTTGACCTCCCGAATGCAGTAACTACATTCACTTTTCCATCGAACAAGATACTGTTGAAAAAAATCGAAGCAGTTAGCCGATCGAGGACAGTAAGCCCCTAACTGTGATAACAGACACAAAAAAAAAATAAAAAACACAAATCATTGTAAAATCAATACATTCCACTCAGAATCTAAACTATGCAATATTATTTATAACTTTAACTATTATTACCAGTGATATATAAAGAACGTGTTCTATTGAGATATTTATTGTTTACTAACGTAATATTATATAGTTAGTATTTAAAAAAAATTTGAATGTTATTAATATTATGTTAGTATCATTCATAATAATATTACTTTCTGACCTAAATCTAAACAGTATAATGTTAAATATTAAACAAAATAACATTCATATACAAAACTTGTTCGTATCCTAAATAAAAATTCTTTTATAAAACAATACAATTTGATAGTTTTAGATGTTTCTCAATGCGCATACAACAATTTCCAGTCATATCGCATAGGTAACGGAATTATCCAGCAGCTTATAAACGTTTAGGTGGTATATAAAAAATAATCTTTACAAGCGTAATTACGTCATAAAAAGTAGCATCCTAGTTACTATAGTAGTACGAACGTTTCCCAATTTGATATTAGAGCCTCTATCCGTGCAAGTAATGACTTCGGTCTTGTTATACGCAGAAGGAAACGTGCGGAGAACTACAATATAGCGTGTGAAAAGATTAGGGACAAGGGAGTTTATTTTGCATAATAACCCAGTATCGTCTATACATCGTACATTTATAACTATGGAAGGTTAGTGGTAAGTTTATTGAAGTAAATATTTCTAGCAGCCATAACTGTTCCGTCTTGACAGATTGCTTTGGCCATTAATTTACTAGGGAACAATGGAGTACCTATAGTGGTGTAAGGACTAAGGAATGATCAATGCGACAGTGGTCAAGTTTAAAGTGTACAACTGACGTAGGAATTTTTCTTGGAACTGTCGAGAACAATGCAAATAGCACAGATATGATCCACACTTTAGCACAAGCCTTACTTAGAAACAGCAAAAGGGCTTTTGAGTAAAACTAGGCAATTTAAATACGATCGTTTCTAGCTATTCAATACATAAATCCCAGTGTTTAAATGGTTTTGGAAGATATTAAACTCTCAATATTATAACGAAAATATGCGGTTAAAATAAACTGTATGCATATTTATTAAGTTTATATCTTACAAACAAAACTACTAACCAAGTTAATTTCGGTTAGTCAATTAACAAAAACAAAACTGTTATATACCGACCTCGCACACGTATTATACTTAAAGCAGCATTTTCCTGTTTGAATAACAATATTAGTTAAGAGACCGCCATTCATATTAATCGAATAATTAAATTAGTTAAAAATGAATTCCTTAATGGTGATGATTTAAGTAA
The DNA here is from genome assembly GCA_008086715.1 of Sitobion miscanthi. Classification (NCBI taxonomy): domain Eukaryota; kingdom Metazoa; phylum Arthropoda; class Insecta; order Hemiptera; family Aphididae; genus Sitobion; species Sitobion miscanthi. The sequence goes on along the minus strand of CM017800.1, from coordinate 7,012,518 downwards.
AACTAACGTTAATTTAAAATAAAAATTCTTCTATTTACACTCGTTTATGATAATGTATCTAACATTCTATTTTAAATGAGTTGTTTTTTTTTTTTTTAATACTCGAAAAATATTTGTATATGTACTCATTTACGTACGACTATAGTATTATATGACACGGATAAGTGTCAGAACCGGAGTTAATAGTAACGTTATACCAAATAATGTTGTTGGAAATGTGTGTTTATTAAACCCAGACCGAACTCTTATTAATGATGCATTATAATATACCTGTACATAGTCGCTCTGTCTGGATAAGGGATCCCAAGAACTTCCGTGGCTTCTAAATAGGGTTCTAAATTCGAAATGTGGTTAACTGGTCTAGGGCCACCAGGAGGGTGTTATGACTACACCTATCCAAAGTAACGAGTCGACGAGTTGGACGACCGAGTCCGACAGACCGAATGACACGTCGTTTCACGTCTCGTCGCCCGAACAGTATTTAACCGTTTTTAATAGACAGTAAACGCTGCAAAGTTTGGTACTATTATCATCATCAACGCTATTTAAGTTTCCTAGTGCGGACATATAGTTTTTAAAGGTTTCCTGGCAAAAAGAAACTTGACGATTTGTCTTGGTACGTGGTTAGAAGTTAGAACTCGGCTTGCACATACTCTGGTCAATTTTTCTTAAGTCACCAGCTGTACAACATATAAACCATTATCGTTATATCGCTGTGTTACTTTTAACATTTTGTATTATTTTTATAATACATAGTAAATTATAATTTCGTCTTCCATTTTACCGTCCATCGTAGGAAATAATTAGCTTATTTTGCTTAATTTGTATTGCTTGCAATTTTCACCAATAAAATAACATGATTCATTTCAAATAGTATATTCACATAAACATACGAAAAATATAAAGGGATTATGGGAATATGATTTATTTAAATTAAATAAAATAATAAGTAACTCATAAGCACATTAAAATGTAATCGTATTGTCATTCAGTGTCTAAAGGCACGAGTTTGTAAACAATTTGCTAGTTGTATAATTGTGTTAAAATGCATATAAGCATTCATAATATGTATAATTCATTAGCTAATCAAGAGTTTAATTTTATCATTTTCCGTCACAAATTATTATAACTATTAGTAAGTATCATTCTTTGATAATTTTGCTAATAGTTCATGAACGTTATAATGTCATTCTTAACATTTTACACTAATGCTAATAATGAAAATATTTCAATCTAAACATTTTTAAAAATACTAAAATAAATATTAGTTTTATTTATTTTTAAAATACCAGTTACCTACTACTTAATTAAATATTGTTAAAAATGAGTTCCTATACTAGCTATACATAAAGTTAATTGCCATCAATTATAACATTTAGATATGTATTATAGAATTTAAAAACAACTCTATTTACATTATACTAAGAAATCAAATATCAATACACATTTATTCAGGATGACTCATATTCATTCACATTGTATACCTATTTTTAATTAGAGTGAAGGAGGTTAATGGATTTAAAACTGTGTTATTCTCCAAAGAAAACATTTTCAGACATTGTACTAGTTTAAAAAGTTAAGTATTTTATCAATAAGATATTAGTCATCAATTGCATTATACATCACAATAATATCAACAACTTTAAACTAAATTATAAAAAACTTCATGAAATATAGTTTAGTATTGTAATATATTTTGAGTGTTCAATAATATCAAATAGTTTAGTAAATTCTCATTACGCCAGAATGCTTTAGTAAATATAATATTTAATTATTTCCAGTGATTTTTAATGTAGAGTATTAATATAAAATTATCTTGTGCTGATCTGAATAATAAAAATAAAAAATGATAGAATATATTTCCATAATCAGTTATGTTATTATTATTATTAAAATTTTGTAGATATGTTTATTATGTTATGTTATAAAGGTTGTATCATGTATGTAACAAAGGAAATATAAAAACAGAATTATGAGATAAATAATGTCTTGATCATAGTACAACAAAAAAATGTAACTAACTAATGAAAATCAATTTCACAATTTAAAATACAAACTGAATGAGAAACAGTTAAGAGGTACATAAAATAAAATCCATTTTTAATTTGCAAGAAATACAAGATGTTGTTTAAAAACAAAAGCTGTCATTATGTTTTTGTATTTTTTGTTCCCTATACTTTTGTAAACAAACGTTTTACACACGAATCGTGCAACGTGTTCGGAAAGATAAGGTTTAACTGATTCAAATTCTTCGTTGGAATTGGGAGTAACACCGTTTACACTGGAATACTTTAATATTATACAAAGAAAAACAAACTCAGGTCTTAGATTAAATAGTTTTCAAATTTCTCTCTAATATAATACTTTAACTGTTCTAAAAAAAAAAGTATAGACCGATTTTTTCGTTTTTATTACGAACATAGTAAAAGTTATAAAAAATATCATTTAAAATTACTACATCTGAAGTTTGAGTACAAAACTAACTCGATCATGAACACAAAAATATCTTTAGTTATTGTAATCATACATAATAACATAATATTTTAAACCCAAATTGCATGGTGAAATGACAAACATATTTCCCAAAATTTAAATGTATAATATTAAGTGTATAGTTTATTATATTATATAGGTACATACTGTCTGATATTGATAGGTAATAATAATCTAGTGTTACTTGTGGTTCTTGAATATTCATAAAACTTATACTACTAGAATATCGTAAATTTAATGAAGAAATATCAAAATACAACATCCCAAATAACCTCTCTGAATGCCTCAATAATGAACCTCATCAGAGACACCAATTTATTTTATACAAAACCCTACAACCAGAACGAAACCAAAATATACATATCTATTCACTTTTAATTTTTAATTGTTACTAACTTATACTTATTTAATTCAAAGATGTATAAAAAAAAATTATATTCTATAATGTACTAAAAACCTATATGTAACATACTAATAGCGGCCAATGACAAATGCAGCCAAGGCCTTTTTTTATAATAAAAAAAATAAAAAATAATCTAGTGTATAATAATATTATTGTATTACGCATCGTACCTTTCTTTCGAACTTTTTCTACTATAATACAACAAATAATATTATGTACCTATATTGCCTATACAATACGCCGTCGTACAAAGTTTAACTGCTAAGAACTGTGACCGCCATTCCCCAACCGGGCATGGCAGAAACCTACGGGTGCCCGAATAGAAATTCTGCCTGATAGGCGTCCTAACTATGCTTTCGGGCATATCCCCGGACATGGCGCCATACGAATAAATCAAAATAAACTGATAAAAGACTTATTTAAAATTCAGAAATCATTCACCAGGTTTCAACAATTTGTATTATTCCGATTACAATGGAACACACAAATTATGTATTATTGTAAGTTTGCTAAAATAAATTGTAGTGGACATCGCTTTTAGGCGGAACTTGGCATATCCAAGGTTTCAAAAACAAGATTAAAAAATAGCTTATGTCATTAAACTTATCGAAATGTTTGATGATCATAGTCTGTCTCACGAAAGAAATGTACCATTTGACGCATGTAGACTGAGTTATGCTCCAATACCAGACTGTCGAGCACGGTCCATGAGCTCTATCGGTACCTCCGATATATCACGATAGAGAACTATCGGTTCATGTCACTGCCGTTTATACACCCCTTGTGTTTACTCGCTACCACGACCGTGGTCGTCGTTGCAGCTAAGCGATTGTGGTTGGTGGTACTTGTTGTGGTGTGGGGTGGGGATGCGCAAAAATGGCCGGATGTCGTCAAGACGCGGTACCTTTCTTACGTGAGACAGTCTTTAGGCATTATATTTTCTTTTATGTATTATAGTACTTACCTATATAAATAGATAATAAATTTAAAAATCAGTGATCATTCTGAAAGTCTTGGATCATTATAATCACAACTAAATAATTTAATTTGTTTTTAATCAGTTACTTAGGTACTCTACCTTTCTGTTATTATAATTAACGCGTTTTGTTCCACGAAAGTTTAAAAATAATAGGCTAAATACACAAGTTTGATAGTCCTGTAACAAACTGTGTTGCAGATAGTAAAAATAAATTTAACTTAAAAGTAATGTAAAACCTAACTAAGCTTCAAACTCAAATAGATACATACTTTATGAACGTATACTAAATAATTAAGCTTTTATGCACAAAAAATTTCTCAACCCTCACAGGAAAAATTAGTCACGATGGTCGATGACCAATGATTGGACCGAAGTCGTCACGTCCACGTCAAGCTACATTGAGTATTACAGTTTAAATAAAAAAATATTTTTTACTTCCACGTGCATGGTAATATAACTATAGTAAATAATACAAATGTCATCACATTTAAGTTAAATTATTAAATCTTTCAAAGTATAACATAAAAATACATAATACTATTATTATCTATAAGTAGTATGCTTAATAGTTAATAGTTTTCGATTCACAGCATTACTGCAGATATGTAATATAATATGCACATTATATAGGTTGGGTAATATCATATTTAATAAACAAATTCCTGCAGGTAGCACAAACAAACACTAAGCGTTTAATAAATCAATAGTGAGTTCCTTAAACACGATTTGGCACCCATAATTTAAGTAAATTTAGTAAACCATTAAATGAATGCATTTTTTACGGCACCCGGCTCCGGCATAAGCATATTTTCGTTTAAAAAATAATATATTGTCATACATTCAATATGAAAGGCAGTATTCAAATTTTTACAGACTGAATCTCATTCGATTCGCTGTGTAGCTGGGTATAATATAATATGCTAAAATATCATATGGATGTACAGGTTTTCCCTTGCACTAATATACATATTAAGTATATAACATAGTGAACACTGTCTGCAACGTAACCCGATTAAAATGAATTGCCTCTAGATGAAACAATTTGCCGATCTCGAAAAACGCGATGGGATTTTATACGATTTGAATAAAACCAAAAACTGTCCTAAATGGAAAAAAAAACATTCCATTGAGCTATTCCAAACAATTTTCACTGACCTTATAAAAAAAATATATATATATACATATACACACATTCGCGAGAATCATAATATACATTTCGTATAAAACTGTTCGATGGATATTAATTCATTTCATATGCTAACCCTCTGTCTAAAGTTTTCTCACCATATGTAAAACTAAACCCGCAATACGCCAATACCTCGCAGACTACGACGTATAATATTTATATTGAGATTTCAGGTTAAAGCTGCGAAAATAATATCGATGGCAAACGAATAGAAAAGTTTTAAAAGAGTTGTTGCAATCGTAATATGTTCCCGACAGATGGTGTACCGATGATTGAGAGCTGCATGTATTTGCAATTTTTACTACGAACCTCGACGCTTTGGAAAGTTTTTAAAAGCACGTACAGTGTTCTTTTGGAAGTCGGGTGATCGTTTATTTTCAAGTCAGCTAAGAAAATGTATTTTATATGATTGCGAAAGGAAGACAAATAATATTACCGAGGTACATAGGACTAAAAGGAGGAAATGAAAAATAAAACGACAATGCAATAACGTCCAGGCGTACATTTTAGGTGCTTTATTATTTTTTAATTTCATTTATTTACGTAAACGCTCTAAAGATCCTCTAAAATGTCATTGTAAAATATATTTTCAAGCGTAGCCAAGTTCATATTTTATAAGCAATGAATTTGAAATAAAACATAATATATTACCACACGTTAATAGTTAATTAATCAGCGACTCAATCAGAAAAATAATCTATGAAAATCTATTATTTTAGAATATATGAATAAATATTTATTTTAACAAGCCGTCTTCATCTGTGAAAAGAGAAAAATATAATTACAATGACGAATCAAAATTTTAAATATGATTTTTTTGTGTAATTGAGTTGGTGATAACAATAATAATATGGTTATAAATTCAGAAAAAAATGTATTGTTAAATATTATTAACGAAAATATGAGGAATAACTGTCATGAACTTTTCAGATTACAGATTAGACTATTATGTGATATCTTGTGTAAATTACCATTAAGAATATTTTTAATGTTTAATGTAAGGTTGGACTAGAATTTTTTGGTGTTGGAATTTTGGGGCAATATAATATTAGATTAGACAATAATAGTTTAATATTAATATACGGTTTGATAATTATGTTTTTTTCTGATTTAAAATATATAAATAATAATTATACAATTGAAATTCCAAAATAAATACAAGCAATTGTTGTATTATTACGGGTACCTAATTAAGTATTTCTTGTTAACACCGTATGGCATTTAAATATTATTTAACACTAATATGCAATTGTTATAAGGAATAACCTTAAAATTTAAACTCAATATGCAATAACTAAAGTATTATGAATAATAATTAATATTGCTATTAAATTTAATTAAATATGTTATATTACCTATCTATGTTATGGTTTGATTTATAAATATTTTTGTGCATATAATAATATTAGGCTTGGATACTAATATCACGTCTTTGATATTTTTAAAACAATCAGACATTGTGATTAACTCAAACCCATACATTCAGTGAGAGTTTAATAATTGTTAAGTTATATAAAATTCATAATAAACTGCATACTCAACATTATATTTTATATTTGAATAGTTACGGAACAGTGATACTTAATGCGATAATTATCAACTACAATCATATAAAACAGAAAATAATTGATCATAATCGTAATTGTTGTTCATTATTTGTTAAGACATAAACGAATGACAAACAAACATGACGTTTAAAGTTAAATATACGATTTCAAGTTGTTGGAAACAATACATTTTCTATTTTGACATCTAACTTAGCAAGTGTGTTAAACAAAAACCTGGAATTGTACACGTGGTTTTACTTGCCAGCTTCTATTTTTAGGAAATATTTTATCACATATCTATATTAATTTTCTCCGTCGATGATGTATAGTACATTTTTCTAGTGTGTACACCCAGAATTGGATAAGCCACTAGTTTTACCTAATTAATTAAATATTAATAATATTTCACCATAATAATATGTTATCTAAAAAATTCTAACATATTTTTTTTATTAGTTAACCCGCGGCAACTTAGGACATTGGGTGGTTTTTAAACTGTGGGGGAGGAAACAGTAGGTGTAAACACGTGTGTGTAGTTTTTGGCAGATTTTCAAATGAGCGCCCGTAGGACACCGTGACTTGCCCGAAGAAGAATGCCGTCCGTGGACCGAGGTTTGAACCAGCGCTGGTGTACGTCACAACCGACGCCTTAGTCCGTTCGGCCACTTCGTTCCCCCAAACATTTTATTATTATCGTTTCTAATAATTAATAACTATTTGCATAAACTACATTGTTATTATTTAAAGAATCATTTTCCGAGTGTTTCACGCACCTTCTCGACGTCGAAAGCAGCTATATACCATTATTATACAACTGTATAACTTATTTTTCTGATAGGCGTTAAAAGCTTTTTATATATAAATTTCTTCTTTTTTTTTCGAGGTAATCGTTAACCATTTTATCTTAAACTACATGCATTTTCATTCATTGGATGAATGATGGATTTTTTTTAATCTATATGGTCTTCTCTTGATTCAATAGAAGTAAATGACATGTTATTTCTTCCTCTGTTTCTTGAGACACGCGTGATGTATTTAATATCACATTAATTTTAAAACCGCACTTATAATGCTTCGCAAGGAGTAGTTTTTTTATTTGAATAATATGTTTGATAGACGAAGGTCTTCATTCCAATATAGAAAGATGATTTTTCTTCACATGCGTCCTGAATACACACGTGTAATATAGTATATAGAATATAGTTTATAATAAGATTATATTCAACGACTTCTTTAACTTCACGATCAATTTCAAATGGCTATTCTTAAATCTTCCAAATAGAATGTTTCTTTCTAATTTGAAAAAAAATTAAGGCAATATTATTGTATAACTATTAAATTAATATTTATGGTTTACCGGTTCTGCTAACTATATGAAAATTACTACTCGATTGGAATCGTTTAATATAATTTGTATTATTAATTTTTTATTTTTACAACTAATATGTCTTTACACAATTTGCGTTTTAGTCTGTATGGTGGATTTTTTAAGGTATGTGATGGTAGATATACCATAGACGATAGACATACGATATATGAGTATAATTTAGTGTTTTTAAATTTTGGTGAGAGTAACTATATATTATTTTGGCTAGTATGGAAGTTATTTTTACTTCTAAATCGTTATACAAGGCAATATTTTATAAGCTGTGTAAGAAGCGTGTTTTAGTATCCAGTGTAATAGATTTTAATGACTAAATTTATTTGATATTTGAAGATTTGTACTAACTAACTAGTTCAGTCCCGAAATTGCAATTTTTTAGAGACAAACAAGCCTTATTATTATTGTCTTGTAGGTTTATTAATGTTTGACAAATAGTGATACTTTGGAATTTAAAAGAGGACAAATATAATAATATAATGTGATCGTTTTTTCTTAAGATAAACCCCAAGGTCAAATTTTATCTAATAAATAATAATACACCCACATATTTGGTTTCAGTTCAGAGATTGAATTATTCTTCATAATTAATTGAGGATATTGTCAAGAAAATATTTTTAAATATTGCGCAGATTTATCACTATATAAGTACATTTTAATTCATCATTGATTTTACCAGCATAAGCATTATCAATTAAGTTTATGTGGTTCTGAATTAGCTGTATAACTTGAATGGGATTTACACTGCACAGTGTTAGAATTTCAGTGTTATCGGCGTATGTGACAAGTAGAACGTCAACGTCAGTAAATTGGTGGAAATCAGCATTCAGCAGTAAACACGTTTTAAAGTTACATCACTGCCCCGTAAAACTCTGGCATATAATATTTGGTGAGTGGATGATAGATCATTACCATGTCATTAGCAAAGGATCTATTTTATTATACTTAAGTTGGGAGCTGACATGAATGTGTGCTATTATGTGTAATATTAATGTACTATTGTACTTATTATCTTATTCCCTATATTTGGGTCACGCCCTCCATGTCCTATTGAAAAATGACAGGCTAGGAGTATATCAACACTTTAAAAATGCATGAATAGACTTATATTTTATTTTTATTTTTATGAGAGAGCCTTTTTTGGTGAAAAAATACACTTAACATTTCATACAATTCGATCGGCTAAAAATTGGATATAATAAGCAGTACATTGAAGTGGTGGATTTTTTAAGGTATGTGATGGTAGATATACCATAGACAATAGACATACGATATATGAGTATAATTTAGTGTTTTTAAATTTTGGCGAGAGTAACTATATATTATTTTGGCTAGTATGGAAGTTATTTTTACTTCTAAATCGTTATACAAGGCAATATTTTATAAGCTGTGTAAGAAGCGTGTTTTAGTATCCAGTGTAATAGATTTTAATGACTAAATTTATTTGATATTTGAAGATTTGTACTAACTAACTAGTTCAGTCCCGAAATTGCAATTTTTTAGAGACAAACAAGCCTTATTATTATTGTCTTGTAGGTTTATTAATGTTTGACAAATAGTGATACTTTGGAATTTAAAAGAGGACAAATATAATAATATAATGTGATCGTTTTTTCTTAAGATAAACCCCAAGGTCAAATTTTATCTAATAAATAATAATACACCCACATATTTAGTTTCAGTTCAGAGATTGAATTATTCTTCATAATTAATTGAGGATATTGTCAAGAAAATATTTTTAAATATTGCGCAGATTTATCACTATATAAGTACATTTTAATTCATCATTGATTTTACCAGCATAAGCATTATCAATTAAGTTTATGTGGTTCTGAATTAGCTGTATAACTTGAATGGGATTTACACTGCACAGTGTTAGAATTTCAGTGTTATCGGCGTATGTGACAAGTAGAACGTCAACGTCAGTAAATTGGTGGAAATCAGCATTCAGCAGTAAACACGTTTTAAAGTTACATCACTGCCCCGTAAAACTCTGGCATATAATATTTGGTGAGTGGATGATAGATCATTACCATGTCATTAGCAAAGGATCTATTTTATTATACTTAAGTTGGGAGCTGACATGAATGTGTGCTATTATGTGTAATATTAATGTACTATTGTACTTATTATCTTATTCCCTATATTTGGGTCACGCCCTCCATGTCCTATTGAAAAATGACAGGCTAGGAGTATATCAACACTTTAAAAATGCATGAATAGACTTATATTTTATTTTTATTTTTATGAGAGAGCCTTTTTTGGTGAAAAAATACACTTAACATTTCATACAGTTCGATCGGCTAAAAATTGGATATAATAAGCAGTACATTGAAGTGATGGATTTTTTATATATTCAGTACCTAGATTTTATAAGTGTAAGAATAATTTCTACAATTTGAAACATTAGATCTAGTGTGAAATAAACTAATGTTTATTCTGAATGTTCCTTAATATATTTTATAATTTTATTTATTACTTTAATAATAAGTTGAACTATTTTTTAATTATAATTGTTCAAGAGTCTTATTAGTTATTACAATATTAATTTGACTTAATTTAAAACATTTTAGTGTGATTCATTACAGTATAATATAACACCCGATAATATCATGCACTGCAGGCTAAATAAATTAAAGTTGCTATATAAAGGTTCCTATAATATTATACCACTAATAATATTAGTTTTTTATCGATTTATATCTCGATAATATTATTTATATTATTACTGCACATTATAACTTAAAACAGCGTCGTTTTTCATTTTTTTTTTTAAGAAAAACCAAAAATTAAATTCTCAATATTTCATTGTTTATTCAATAAATGATTTTTTAGATTCTGAGTGGAACGATGAATGTATTGATTTTACAATGATGTGTGTTTTTATATTATTATTTTTTATTTTTTTTGTGTCTGTGTACACGATAAGTAGTCGAAATAATGCTTCGATTTTCAACTTCAGTATCTTTTTCGATGGAAAGTGAATATCGTTGATGCATTGGAGAGGTCAAAATTTAAAATTCCCAGTCATTTTCAAAAGCGCCAAGAAAAACAAAAGAAAAATTAAGGAAAAACGGAAATTTTTACGTGAAATCGATTTTTCACAAAATTGAATTTGGTTTTTGTTGTAACTTTAAAACAAATGACCGTAAATACATGAAATTTTCACTGGTTGTTTATATTTTCATTTTCTATACACCATAACATTTTCCAAATATTTTGACTTATTTTGAGCAGTTTACGGACATTGTCAGTTTCCAATTTTTTTAGTTTTTTTTTCTATAAATATCAATAAAATTGTATCTGTTGAGTAAAAAAGCTTGAAAATTTAATAGAAGGCTCCTAGGTTATTGTTTCAAAGGCATACGAAAAAAATTAAAAACTTAGTCACAGTTTTTATTTATAAGCATTCAAAGTTCAAATATTGACAAAATATGTAAAAATGACAACAATTTGCAAATTATTTTGAGTTATAAATTCACAAAAAATTTTCTTTTTAAATCTAAGATTTTAAAATGTAATACAAGATTACCCATAAGTTTGTCTACCTACTAATATTTCTTTGTACCTGTTGTTTATAATATACCGGATTCGAAATATATACAGATATCATGTTTTGGATCATATTTTTTTGAAATTCTAAGCCGAGTAGTAAGTTTATTGGTTTTATAATGTTTTGTTTTTTGTGTGTTTGTCATCACCTTTTGAAGCAGTGAAAATGCTTAAATCTTTCCAGAAGTGGTTTTTGATAGAAAATTAAATCTAAATAGTACTTATTTATATATTTATTTTTAGAGGGGAACTAGGTGTGGTGTACAGGAATATTTACGCAACGCTCATTATTGGCAAAAGCAATTTTGTTACTTTGTTGTAATTCAAAAACGAACAACCATAAAAAGTTTCACCGAATTTTTATAAGTTTTTAATATTTTTATAATATTTAGATTAATTTTAAACTATTATTCATACCACTAACGGCTAAATAACAGGTCTTCTGTGTGAATTTTCATTTAATAACAATAATTTATAATATACCTAATATTATATAACACAAGCGATGATTTAGGGAAAAAAATCAAAATTTACAGTTTTCATTCTAGACTGAAATAAATGTTATTATTCAATATTCATTTAAATTTAAAACTGAAAAAATAACAATCCCTACCTTTTAAGTTTATAAAAAGTAAATGTTTGGTAAATAAAAACAAAATAAATTACTTTTTCTCTAGTTTCTAAACAACAATTAAAACTAAAAAACAAAATAAATATTTGATTCATTATTTCCAAAGACCATACAAAAATAATGTAAATAAAAATGAAAAATATTAAAGTAAAATGTCAATATTATACGAATGATTATATTGATAAGTGTTTGAATCGATCTATTAGCGCTTACAATTGTTTTGCACAAAAGTTGTTTTTGAAAAACTGGTGCTCACGCAAATTAGACATCTAATCATCGAATTAATATCCTGTCGGTGTGTACTTGAATCGCATAATACAGATTTAGGTGTACCTACCTACTATTTACTCGTAAACACTGTGCATTTATGTATAAACATTATACATAAAATACATTGCAGGCCAAGGTTATTACAAAGTGGATGATTTTACAGACAACTTCTCTATTATCCTGCGAAACAACGACGTACAATCAAATAATATGACTGACGTAGTGTATATTGTACAATAGTAAAGTTCGGGTAAATAGCATATCATGAAAGAAACCCGTCGAAAATAAATAGGTAACATGCGACACATCATATAATATTATATATGTTGTTACCTATCTATTGTTTGATCAAAATATTAGTATTGGTTCTCGGGAGACACTATAGCAAACAATAGAATTTAAATGTCGTGTCGTTTCCGGAATACGTTGCAAATGCACTTGCTGTGTATTTTATTTCACTGCTTTAACACATCCGCTACAACTGACAACTCCACTATGTAAATGTCATGGAAGCAAATGCCACTGCATGCATGTACCTAGCGTTTATGTAGAAGGTGCACCAATACAGTACGATAATATTTGGATATTTTCTATTGTTGTTAACAATAATAATAACTGTTAGCCCGAAGAAATTATTAAGGTTAGGTTATTTATAAACGGATACGCACAAAAACTGCAAAACCTATACATTTTGAAATTTTGTTAAATATTTAAACAAAAATGGTTTGAAATACTCTAAAATTTCGATTGTAATATGCTATACGTACGTTTGTATTTCACAATAATGAAATTAAAATAATTTTTTTATTCAAACATCGCATATATGAATATCATAAAATGTAAATATACGTTTTTTCATAATAATATAATATATTATGTGTCTAACTGTTCTTTAAGGTACATGATATGATACTTCTTACTATCATAATTTAGAAACAATATTTAATTTAGTTTCATTGTGCATGAAGCATACCTATATAACGAAATTATTTTAAAAATGTAAAATATGAAAATATTTATAAAAAAGAAAATGGAATTTAAATTAACGTTATTGTGAGATCATAAATATATGTAATATTACTAGTATCTTTAATTATAATATACAATTATCTTGGAAACTATAATTAGGTAGAATGTTAACTTTTATAAGAGTATTTAATACAGCTACAAGTTGTGCATACGTTTAATCAGTACATTTGGTATTTAAAAATATTACAGCCTCCATATTTGTATTATCAACCAGTAGATTGCAAAGCAATCCAAGTCAAATTACTTTATATGGTTGGTTGGAACAAGTTATCTGGATTTGATAAACCTTGATTGTTGATCGGTAAACGAGAGAGTATAATAATTTAGTCGAGTATAGAATTTCTTCGTAACCAGACATATATTATTAAAAAATAAAATAAACTTGACTTATAATATTTTGAATTGTGTGTTATATTATTATCATTCGTAAAAGTCAATATTTATTTTAAATAATAATTTATTTATTTAACTGTCCTATGTACTGTAGTTTATATGATATAGGAATATTGATGAAATGTATACGAATGTGTGTTCGTGGCTATGTCACTAAAATTCCATACAATTATGAATCTCCGAAAAAATTGTCCATATAGATACCATGTATGAATTAAATTTTTAGTATGCGTATAAAGCCGGTTTTAGATCAAACGAGATAATGAGTTAATTAACAAACAAAATTAGTTTAATTTGAATTTAGCCACGTGGGTTGGTCAAATATTTTTGACATTGATGCGTCCATATATAACATAATATTATTATATAATAATAGTCTAAAAGATATAATCGATAGTGTGTAATTTATATAGGGAAGATTGGAAGCAGAACTTCCGAGAAGTTGCAGCTACTATAATAATATTGAATTGAAGAGTTTTATTAATTATATGACATGATGATACGATAATTATATACGATAATAACTATTTATTTAGTAAAAATAAAATAAAAATAAAAAAAAATTATATTGAAAATCAATTTACTAAAAATTCAATAACTTTTTGTATATAATATGAAATTTATGATGTATAGTATAGTATGGAATGTATGATAGTATTATTTAGAATTTATTAAACGATTTATGAATATACAATTATTTTAAATAATAAATTGTACTTAAAAGTCAAAAAAATAATACAAATAACTATCAAGAAATGTAATACATAATTTGTGTGCTTTCTAAAAATCAATACTTGTTAGTCCTTAAATATACTTCATGAATGTAGGTTATTGATGGATTTATCTATTTTTATTATTACTTTTAAAACGTTTCGTACAATTTATTTTATATATTTCAATTTAAATGTAATTATATACACTTCTTTAATTTAGAAAGTTAGGTTAATCGTATTACGAATTCAAATGAGTTAATTGAAGGTTGTAATAGAATTTGAAATAGTTTCCGGAAAATAAAAACTCCTTCTTTAATTTAAAAATAATGTATTAGCAAGATTTTTTTTAACGTTGAACAATACAATTTCAATTAATTATTCTTTACAACAATGGCATTTTTGGTTTTAAATAATAACTATTTATTTAATTATATTTTAATTAAAAATAAAATAGAATACAAATCTTTTATACTTCTAAGTGAAAAATGAATTGGTTTTTATTTTGAAATGAAAACATATTAACCTTAAATATTGTTTTCAATAATTTTATTATTTATTTAATTAATGTAGACTTTTAAAAAACACATCAAATCGTCGGAACTTTATAACCAAAACTATGTATTTTCTCCTATAAATTCTTAGCAATTATAGGTATTTATTAAATAAAAGATAATTAACTAATATATTGTTATGTAAAAATACTTCTGAAAAATTAATGTACATTTTAGCTAAACGTTTATAATTATAATTTAGTTAAGAATATTATAGCAATTTTCTGATTATTGATATCACTATATTATTATGATAGGTGAATACTGTTTGTTACAGATTAGCACTTAATGAATATTTCAGCTTGTCAAATGTTGCAATATTGTGAAAATACAATAAGAAAATGTTGTTTTAAAGATGAAAGTCTCCCTTTAAATTCAAATACCACCAAAGCCTTCCCTTATTTTAATAAATAATCATTTTTTTTTTATTTTAACACAATTTAATAAAATTATACCATAAAATGTATGAAAATAAACATTTTTATATTCATTAAATATAAGTACCTACTAACAAATGATCACCTTTTTACAGTATTTACAGTGTGAAACTCTAACAATTGAGCCAAACCCATTGGTGCATGTCAGAAGTTAGGTACCTGCTATTGTTGAAATAAACCGAAATGTGGTAATTTACCTTAACATAATAACATATCATTACAACTTGTAAGATAAAATTCAAAACTTTCAAAATCAACATTTACTGAAAGAATTATATGAATATGTGACTTTTATTAAATCACCTAAGCAAAATATTTTCATGGAAGTTACATTTTTCATTGGTATCACATTTGATTTTTATTCCCCCTCAGAAAATAGTTTATAAAACACTTTCATTCCCCAATTGTTTTACTATTATTATTATTGATAAAATATTTACAAACCCATTTACTAATTTTGAACTTGAAATCACATTATTCAAATTATTTGTAGTACCTACCTAAATCGATATTTTCATTAAATATTATGAATTAAATAATACGTGTCTCATTAATATAAACCTCAATAACACATATTATATACCTATAAATATGCAATAAAAATAAAATGTATAGACAATATACATACTATCAAAACTACTTACTTACGTTTTAAATAATAAAGATAAAGTAAAATAATAATTACTAATTTATAATTATTTTTAATAGAAATTGAACTCTTTTTTTTTGTTTTAAGAAAACTGTAAAGAATATTGGTTATTTGTGCATAAAATATAATATAATAAAAATTATTATTATATCAATTTAATCATAAATAGTTTTTAAAACGAAAACAAACAGAAAAATCATATTATATATTTAACTGTGCGAATTTTCAATATATTTAATAAATAAGAAAATAATAAAATAACAAAAAAGAAGAAATATCGTTCTTTTAATTATGTATATTATTTGATTATTTGATTATTTTATATAGCATATTTATTATATATATTCGTCATATAACACTTACCTCTATTTAATTTATATAAACTTTAGGAAATATTATTCAGTATCTGCCACTTCCAAATTATGAAAGTTTTGAGTTATTTTAGAATGAACGGCTAACAAAACTAAGTTAGCTCCGGTATCATTAGGATAACCACAACCAAATAAACAACAAGGGATATAAAACAAATTTTAAAAGGAAAAAACTTTATATGGTGGTTCTTAACAATAATTCTAATTTAAAAATCGAACCTTGGACACAAAATATTAACAATTTAAATTTATTAACTAAAAAATTATCAACATACTTATATGTTTATATAATACCGACAGTATTACTGTTATAAAAATATGTAATATGTATTAATATTAAATTATTTATTTTTTTAATAAATTTCATAATCTGATAATTCTAGAAGTTAGAACGTGCTCACTAGGTACAAAAAAATAACATTTTATGCAATCTGTGCATGCTTCAGCAAAATAAGCAATAATGATATACATTTTTTTTTTTTTTTGCAATAAATTAACAGTGATGTACTATGAAGGGAGCAACCATCCAGTGACTGTAGCAAAGGTTTTTTTTTCTGATGCTTTTATATACAATATAATATTTATACTATTTTAGTTTAGCAGATATCAGCCAAATTTTATTTTTAATCAATGTGTAAGGTTTATTGGTTTTTCATTTGATGAAACGTTTGATACTAACGGGTTTGTATGAGTTTGTAGTTTTAAGTTAAATTGTATATAGTGTTTGGTGTCCAATTGGTATACATATATATATAGCTGATTCGATTTTAAATTCCGCGGGTTTGGTGGGTGGGAGTAGGATACAAACCAAGGTGCATTAGTTATCATACGTATTATAAAGTGATTAATTGTAATGCTACTATGGTACGTACTTGCCCATCACCACATGTATACGGATAGCTAATAAATAAAAGGAACATGATATAGGTAAATTTAGTATATTAAAGTCAAAGCTTTGAAAAAAAAAACCATCAAAACTATTTTTAAATATATATGTATATATTATACGTAAAGAAGACTCTTATGAGATTTGAAAGTCTATACCTAAATTGTTTGAAACTTTTCATATAGAATGTCTGCATAAGAAATGAGAGAATATTATGGCTTTCAGAATTCCAACGGCTGATAAAAGTATTGTTAAGTGAAAACAATAGTAGCTTTGGTCCAAATGAAAATTGTTATACATATTTTTCACCAAAATATAGACAATATAAGTTAGCCTGTTTGTAACTAAATCAAAACCTTTAATGAACTGAACAAATTTAATTATATATTATTATGGCCCTTGTCACCAAAGCTATGTTCAATAAAAAAATAAAAATGTAATTATTCCATAAGAAATAAAAATGTACCACGGTGTACTTTACTTTGTATACATATAGTAAATGCATAATGGTGTTCATCATTAAAATCAGATGAATAAAATGTTGTTACTATTATTATTAATAAAAATACTAAATTAAATTTACAATAATTATAATATTCGTTTTTTTCTTCTATGTTTTTTGTTTTCTTATTTTCTTTAATCATATTCATCTAACTTTTTTTTAAACATATTTAGAGGACATTTTTTTGTTCAATCTAAAACTCGTTCACTTATTTTCAATCTGTTTGGAAACAAACTTTTTAAATTATATTTTTATTGCTTAAACATAATACTGAAAATAAACTCAAATTAATGTTTTTGAATAATATAATATGATCCACGGTGAGGACATAATTTAATCAGCATATTTAAAATTTAATGTATTTTATACAAATCGAAAAAAATGAGTTTTTCATAATTTGTCTGTTATTTTGATGGTGTGGGCATACATTTTCAGTCTTAGAATTTAAATATTGTTTACCGTGTTAAAAACCATGATACATGAAGATATGTTTCGTTAACGAACGTATAAGTGAAGTGCTTTAAATGGCGGAGGGGGGAGATGTTCATGCACGCCATGCGGGGTATAATAATATAATAATATCCGTATTGATTAAGTTCTTAATTAATTTACAGCTCGCAATATCTATCGTGACGTTTTGAATGAAACTACGGTAATGTGAATTCGGAGCTTACGATCAAACAACGGCGAATTTTCTCTCGGCCTCCGGATAGTATGGTTATGGATGAGCGAGAGGAGCTTATCTGTACATTTCATGCATCGCCTGGCTTTTCTCTTGGCCGTTTTCTATTAAATGCGCAAACACACTCGCCCAGTCATTATTATGATTATTATTATTATTATTCTAATACGATGCCAACACACCCCCGCACCGCAGTAGTGTAAACTCGAAAACAACCGCGGTGTGGTTAGGTAGAGGTGGGCGCGAGCCGGAGGGTCGACGAGAAGACCCGAGGTGCCCGAAAATCAAACCGCAACAAACAATGAGCCGACCCGAGGATTGTGTTTCCGTGGGCAAAACGTTCGGAAAAGCTGAAAAAGCCGAACGAGCCACTTATTTTAAACACACACACACACACACACAAATATATACATTATGTACCACCGCGGACGTACGTTTAGGTACCTATAACGATCGTTTCCCATTGTTCGTGCACACACGCAGTTTAACATAATATAATAATCTATAAGCGATACATTTTTTTTTTTGCAAAAGCGTCTAGGAAAACTATGACGATCGTTACCCGTGTCCATGCAAGAATCAAAACTAGTCGAAAACCACGTGGCGCGGTCGATCAAAAATTGTTATGCGTGCAAGATATAAAATAGTTTGTGTTTGTATTTTCATAATATTACATTACACTCGGTGCAGGTGAAATATTGTACATAAGGTGATTCTTTCAACAAAAAATACTATATCGAATATGAACTTTTTAATCAGATGTTAATCCAGCAAGAATTTTTAAATGTGGAGATGTGTGCAATTTTTTTTTTTTTTTGGTGTTCCTATCATTTTTTTTTACTATTTTTTAACATCATAATTATACTGTTTAAGTGTTTTTAATGTAAAATATTCATCAAATTCAATATAATAATACTTTTTATTTATAAAAATAATAATATAAGACCAGTAAGTAGTTAATTAGTTATCTAGTTTACCTACTTTTAGTTATATAAAAGGTGTGTTATATAATATATTAGACCAGTGGACGAGTACTGATACTGCAGCAATATTTCCTGTTTATATGTAAACCTACCACCTTTAAATACAAATAAGTTATAACTAATCAAGTACTATTTCAATTTATTCCATTTGTATAGATATACATTATAATCTTATTCTTCGTTTAAATATCTTTGTACAAATTTTTACATATCTAAAAATAAAACTGTGCTCGCATATTTTTAGATTCATTGGTTTTAATATGAACTTCTTACAAAGAAACTTGTATTAAATGTTCAACTCTTATCCAAAATAAAATATTGAATCAATTTTTAACTATATAAAAGAATTTTAAAATTTTCATGTATTTGATAAATTTTGTCAAAATTCAAACTTTAAATGCTTATAAACAAAATCATGTCCATCTATCTTTTACATTTTAAATAGCTTTGATAATAACTTTTGAGAAAACTCTTGTTACATTTGTAAGCTTTTTACAGAACAGACATTCTTTTATAATAACCAAAATTTAAAAAAATCTAAAATGTCTATAAAAAGCTCAAAAAAACAAATCTCAATATTTTAAAAACTATTCCATGTTTATAAATAATAATACAAGTATTTGATGAAAATTTAAAATATCTATAGTTATTCTTTTTTTAATAATTACATAAAATCAAGAAAATGTGTATAAAAATTCCTGTTTTCTCCAATTATTTATAAAATTACTGAGAATCTTTTACTTCTAACCTTTAAAAGTACCAACTAAGTTGACTTTCCTACCAGAAAAATGATGGATATTGAAATTGAAAATCCAAGCCTTTTTTTCTGCTCTAGTAGATAACGAAAGATACAAAAAAATACACACATCATTGTAAAATCAAATCGCACTGCTCAAAATCTATAAGTTTACACTTTTTGAGATGATGAGTGTTAATTAATCTGTTGAAATAATCGCACGGTGTAACATACTTTAATATATAGGTAATATAATAGGCGCAAATTGGCTAAATTGTTTGGGGGGACTCAAGCCCCCCTCCCCATAGGCCATATTGCTTAGTACCTCAGAATATAAAAATTAGTATTAATTACTAGATTTTGAACTGGGAGGACTTGACCGACATTTGGGGGACTAAGTCCCTCCAAGTCCCCCCCTATTTGCGCCAATGGGTAATATTATATTAACAGGTCATACGAGTGGATTATATATAGGTTCGATGCGTAAACATAATATTTTACAAAAAGGATAGTAAACAACACTTTTGTAATGATTTAGATTTATTGGTTTATAATATGGGTAGATGCTCGTGATGTATATTTTGACACAAAAATAAATCGACTCGGGCCGGGATAGTCATAATAAACACGTGCCAAAATGTCTGTAAGGTTTCTGAGAACGGAAAATGCACGTCGCCATATTATGGTGGGCGATCGCGCGATTCGTAAGCTATTTAAAAAAATAATCATTTTACAGTATAATATTACACACTACAGTAGATAATAATAATATAATGTAATATATACACGGACGTTATACGCAAACGGGTGCCTGGCGCTGGTATGTCATTAAATTTTTGAGCGTGATAACCTTTTTAGCCTAAATAACTTGACGAGAATTGCATTTTTGGTGAGTCGACAATTCGCGTGTTTGGCACTCGATCGCCGTGCACGGTCCACTACCCATATTATAAATTACAATGCATACGTTTCACCAATATGAAACATTCCTGTACTTGCTGTGAAACGCAGCGAGCGTAAGGGTAGGTAGCTAGGTAGGTCGTGAGATAAAAAATAATATTTTTGTACAACAATAAATAATCCGTCTTGTGATATATGTACTATGTATAAGTGCTAGCAATTTGGTCGAGAAAACCTATCACCGATCAATATGTTTTATAATATTTGCCACTGTTGGCACGTCTTAGATTATTGTTAAAAATGTACCTATATATTTTTTTTGTTTATCACACAGAAGACATTTTATTTGTTTTGAATAAATTCCACTACACTTTAGTAAACAGAATTAAAAAGTAACTCATTAAAAAAAATTAAATTAATAAATCGATTTTCCTATTATATATTATAACAACGAACTTTAAACATACATAAACTAATATTTAGTTAAGAGCAATATATGAAGAAATTTATCTATCAAACTTCATAATGTCAAAAGTTTTAAAGATAATAGTATTATTCGTCTAGATTTACATTTTTATATAATATGTGGAATTTACAAGCTATCCATCATAAACCAAATTTATGTGATAACTTTTACGTTATGATAACACATATTTTCCGTATCTAATTTAAAGTAGCTTGACGATACGGTGTTTAAACTGTATTTTAATTATTTACTTGAAAATCTGTAACTTTAATATAAACCCAAATCCACTGTATAATTTCAGATAAAACAATCATGCTTAATATGAGTTTTAATAAAAAGTAAAAACGTAATCAAAAATTCAAAAAGGCTTACCTTCAGCTGCAATATAATGAGATCAGATGAGGTCAATGCTGTTCATTTTTAGCAATTAACGGAGATGTCGATCAATACCGCGTGCCAATCTACCTACAAAAAAAAAAAATAAAACATTTAGTTATTAATATGGTAAAAAGTTATATTTATATTACATTGATAAATAAGTATTTTTGACTAGGTATTATAGAAATTGTGTCCTAAAATTTAGATTGCCGTTTAATCTATTATTAATTTTAGATTTTACTATAATATAGTCTCGTTTAGTCTTGGGCATATATTTTAAAGGTTAAATTCTACACTAAACAAACTATATTTTTTTTTTTACTTAGTTTAACCTAAAATAAAAAATTGCCTTCATGAAAACATGTAAATATCTAATAAGATTATACCTATATGGCTATACAAAGTGCAGTGGTAATAAATTTCAGATCCTACGCGAAGTGAGATGCAATTGGTTACACAGTAACATGTTTTTTTTATTACATTTTGTTTCTAAGAACACTTTTAAAAAATATTCTCGTATCCCATTGCTCCAATATTCTCGTAAAAATGTACAGTCAATCGAAAATTCCATTTCGATCTTTCTTTGAGTTCATAAAAAAATTACATTAGGTACCTACTTCCCACAAAAAATGATAAAGACTACATGAAATATTATACCAAAGTAGTATATAGTTGTATATTATGTATATTATGTATATTTCATTATTATAACTCTATAAAAAATTAGTAAAATATTAAATATAAATCTGATTTTTTTATGAATATGTGTTCAGAATTCGAATATAATTAAAAATTCAAAATAATACATTTTACAAGTTTGAAAATACTTAAAATAATAGAACTCAATAGCGTATAGCTCATGTTTATATGTTGCTAAAATATATTTACCTGTCTTAAAATAACTCGTTTTATGAATTTTACAACGATAATATTCATATAATAAGAGTTTTGTGGTGAGTAAAAATACTAAAAATATTTTAAAACATTATTATTACTATGAAAAATTTAAAACTAAATGAAAACGCATAAATCAATACGAAAAATAGACTTTACAAAAAAATTTGGCCTTTTATACATTGTATGTGATGATTAAAATTATCACTCGTTCATATCAATTTGACTTTCAATTCAAACTTATCATATTAACAGACTTTTACATTGCTGGAAAATCTTACCACCTATATACATTATAATAACTTGATTCTAATTAATTTCTCTTCAGTGCACAATGCCCATCAAGTTTGGTGTACAGATTTTGTAATCTGCTTCTCAATACTCTCTCGCACAGTGGATTAATAATCTGATGAGCTTCTTTTAAAAAAATAAGAATAATATTGTTTTAAACGTAAGACTTTAAATCACTACTTTAATGTACGACTAATAATATGCTCTATAGTCTATGTTATAATATTTTAGAAAAGATAAAATAAAGCCTTTCAAATTTTTTGCTCATCATAAGCTTCTAGACTTACTAAATTCATCATTCTGTATAGTTTGATCATTATTGCGAATATGTCATGATTTAAACTTAAAAGTTTTACATTTATTAATTTTATATTCTTTTATTTAATAGTGTAATCCATTCGAAACGTTTTTAATAAATGCAAAAATTAATTTATACCTACTTCAAATATTTTTTCTCCTACGTAAAATAGCATACAGTTATAAAACAAATGTAAGAAAATGTAAATGTAGAAATCATTGTATAATATTAAAGGTTTTGTTCGATAATGTACTTTTTAATATATAACTCAATACTCACACTAACTTTTGACTTCTCAATAATTAAATAAAGAAAAAAAATTAGCATTAATCTATGAAGAAAGCTTTGTGTTTTTAAATAATTTAAATAATAGTTCCGATGAGATTCCAATTCCTAATAATTTCATAGGACTTCGGACCCATAGCCGTGTTTTTCACTCCCTGGTGTAAATCAACATTTTTTTTATTTTTTTTTTTTTTTTATATAATTTTTATATAACATTAAAAACAAAACATTAATATTTTTAATTCTGTATTTTAATTTTCAGTAAGGAATGGGTCGTTCGTTTTGTATTTGATAATAACCAAACTCTAAATAATATTATTGTTAACTGTTGTAGCATTTAATCATAATCGTTACATTTTATATTTTTTGATAAATGAAAGCTTATCGTCCAATGATTAAACGATGATATTTCAACACGTAAAACGCCAGTTCAACATTTAATCCACTAAACACAGTATAATATTATTTAACATTACATTACAAAAGAAATAATGATGATACCATAATAATATACTAAAGTAGGTATATGTATGTCGACCATACACGTACAATTTTAAACAAAAATAATGTTCAGCCACGGAAGTAGCTGCTATCGTGTGTTTACCCAACGTGGTATACTGATATACATATTATATTATGCTGATATTGTACGATGTACGGTGGTATATAAATATATGATATAAATCAAAACTATGCTTTTAATTACTATTGGAAAAAAATATTATATTTTTCAGGCTTCAGTATAGATTGATTCAGTAATACAAATAGCGGAAAAAAATAGTAAAATGGTTTTCAAACAATAACTTAACATTAAATAATAATACAACAGTCTTTTCAGCTAAATTCAATATAACCATCGCCAAATATTAATTAATCTGTTTTTAAAGCCCACGAGCCAATATGTAAATCTATTTTACAATACAAATGTCCAGTGATGAATATTGATGAACAGAGTTAAAAAGGTGGGAGTGGATGTCGCTCTGCTGTACAGTAGGTTACAAGTGGGTCACTGTAATTGATGGTGTTAAATTTGAATTCAATGATATAATATCATTGTATAAGAAAAACGATTCTGAGCGAAAACGGTCAGTCAGACTATGATGTTACTAAGTATATTTGATGATATTATTGTGCATAAAGTAATTTATATATAACCTATTTACGTGGAGCCTTGTTTTCAATTTTCAATCCTTAGCTATAAAAGTTGAACATTATATACATTCTTAACTACAAAATAATTCTTAAATTATAAATTTTATAAATTTTGTCGAAATTTTAACTTTAAATTCTTATAAAAAAAATTGTGCCTATGTATTTTTAATATTTTTCAACTGCTATTGTAAAAATATATCAGGAGCCTTGTATTAAATTTCCACGCTTTATTTCCCAACAAATAAAATTTTATTGATATTTATAGAAAAAAAAACTAAAAAAACTGAAAACTGGCAATGTCCGTAAACAGCTCAAAAAGAGTCAAATTATTTTCAAAGTTTATCGTGTATAGAAAATGCTAATATAAACATTCAGTGAAATTTTCAAGTATCTACAGTCATACGTTTTTAACTAGAACAAAATAAGAAATTCGTTACATGAGAAATCGAGTGAATATCAAATGTTGTAAAAATATAAATTTCAAACGCTCACAAAAATTTAATTTGACTTTCTTGTAGACCTTTTTTTTATTGATAAAGGTAGATAAACTTATGGATAATCTTGTATTACATTTTCAAATCTTAGATTTAATAAGAAAAATTTTTACGAATTCTCAACTCAAAATAATTTCCTAATTTTCGTGATTTTTCCGTATTTTGTCAAGATTTGAACTTTAAATGCTTATAAATAAAAACTGTGACTAAGGATTTTTAATTTTTTTTGTATGCCTTTGAAACAATAACCTAGGAGCCTTCTATTAAATTTTCAAAAACACACATCATTTTAAAATCAATACATTCATCGTTCCACTCAGAATCTAAAATACAAAATGCTTAGGCGTTACATTCGACCGAAGTTTACAAAGCATTCAAATCCATCGACATGAAATTTAAAATTTTGTAAATTATATTTAAATGTGCACTTGTTAAAAAATACATAGGTACCTACTTTTCTTTATCTCAATCTTCATTCAAATATAGTATAGTGGCATGGGGAGGAGCTCTACAACCCTATATTATACAGTTAGCAGAGAATACAACCTCGCTAAAAATTATGCATCGTAAACTTAAGCTTTTTCCTAATAAACAATTAAACTCAGAAACGAAACTATTATCCGTAAAAAAATTATACTACAAAAAAACATTATATTGCATATCACAAAATAACTGGACGTAGCCAGCAATCCATATTTATAACACAAGATCTGAAAATCTAATATTTCATAAAATAAACACCACAAAATATTATAACAGCTATCTAATAACTGATTTAAGATAACGCCTACGAAAAGCCATTAACTTAGGGACTTAAATAGTTTATCAATCATTGTTCTATCGGATAATTATTAACGTATAGGTACCTACTAAACGTCAATATAATACTCACATATAACTTTAACTTAGTAATCCAAATAATCAACAAGTTCATCATTATTTATTTGTGTATCGGATGAATTTATTACATGCATCATTTTTTATCTTATAGTATTCTATAAGGAATACACAACTTTTAAAATAATAAGTATAATTTATGTATAGTTATTAAAATCATTTTTGGAATTGGTCCTAAATAGTCAAAGGTACTATAAAAATTATATCTACATAATTAAATATGATAATGATAAAAAATTTCATTTTTCCACGAGTCTTTATGGGGACTTTCATTTGGGCAAAATTTACAGGGACCCCTAATTTATCTAATACATCTTTTAGGCGAGCTATAAATATACATTTATCAAAATGTATATAGACTAATACGTTTTTCTTCCCATTGTTAGATACTTAAGACTCTCAGTTAATTCTAATTGGTATGGTTCAAAATGTATTATATTGTCATATAATTTACTATATTATATTTATTATCTCAACTAATTTTTTTTATTAGTATGGTATCTCATGCCCATATGTTTAATATAATCAATTATTATTAATTTTCTGGTTTGATATTCTTCCCACGATTTTAATGTATAGTCTTGTTTTTCTTTAGTATTTTTACGTAATATATTGAGTAAAATGTTTTGTCTCCGCCTTAGTACAATCTGATAAATTATCGTTCAATATCTATAATCACCAATCAGCCGAAACCATATAATAATAATATTTAGCTGTAAGAAATATTATAAAAATTATTGTATACCTACGTAGATATGTTACTTCCCTATTGTTCAATAATTTATACTTCGCCTAAACGATCGGTTAATTTCTCGCCCAAATGAATGATGCTCGTCTTTATATATCGCCTATACATTCATATACATTATAAATATTCTACTACTTACATAAAAACAGTAGTATACATACGTTTTGTTAGTAGGTTTATTAAAGAGAATGGATTACTGATATACTTTTAGGAGTTTAAATTATAAATTATAATGTTGGTACAAATTTGATGGTTACAGTTACAATAAACTAAATTTGATATCTTAAATACTATTAAATACAATCTCGTCGTACCCCATGCCCCAGACCCTTTGAAAAATCGTAAGTAGGTACCTACGCCACTAATGCACAAATAATAGGTATTGACCCTATAGTAATAGGCAAGTGATGATAAATGCTGACCGACATTAAAACCTTCAGCGTGACTCATAAACAGTACACAACTTTTTCTCTCTTCATTTAGTCGCACGCAACCTTGACAATGGATTAAGCTTGTAAAGCATCTTATCGGGTTTCCTCCTCGTTTTTCCTTCTTTTAGTCGACTTTATCTTTAATTTGCCATTGCTGCGTCGTCGACGTCCGACGAACCCTTGTTCCGATAATTATTGTCAACCGGACATTTCTACAACAATTGTACGATAATGCTCATTTTATTTTCGATTATCTGCTTCATCCCCGGCAAATGATAAAACTATATACCTAGGTCCTAGATAAATAAAAATAAATGTACTCCTAGGGTTCATCGAAAATGTGATTAAAAACTTAGGTATAGTCAACAAATACAATTTAACATTTACCAATGATATTTTTAAATTATAGTTAATTTGAAATAATAATGTTTTCAATTATTTCAATTATTTCAATAATTATCTATAATATTAAAAATAAAAGAAAGGTTATGTAAAGAAATACAATTGTACATGTAACCATTATTCGTATAGTATTATCATTTGCCTAGAAAATGCAGCGCTTTTAATACTTTTTGTCTTAATTTCATTGTCTGTAGTTCAAACATTGTTATACAAATATAATATCATTGATTGATGGATAATAACTTGTCATGTCTTGAGTTACCAACATCAAAAATATAATGAAACCACATATTTTTACTCCGAGCCCTAATTTCAGGTCACTTCAAATGTCGACATAATTATGGTATTACTTCAACGTTATTCCATGGTTCTAAAATATATGAATATCAAAATGTAAGCTATTTAGAAAATCCAATATAATTTTACGTGAAAAAAGTCTTATAAATCAATTCTGATTGAACAGAAGAGTCAAGTTTTTGAAAATAAATAAAAATGAACAATATGAAAATAAATTATTTAGATTATTAAACTACAATCGTTCAATTTATTGTATGAAAAATATATTTAAAGTATTAAATATTTTATAAACTCCATTTTCAAAGAATGAGATATACTTATGTCTTATAGACTGAAATACGTAAAGAAGAGATTACGTAATTAAGCTGCAATATTTTTTATTCCTTGCGATAACAGTATTTTTAAAAAATATATAAAACATTAAGCTTTTGAATAAATAATTTAAGCTACAAAGATGAGTTGGTCTTGTCTGTTATATGAAATGTATTACAATTTTATATAGTTATTGCGATCAGTTACCACAATCGTGAGATCGTTTAAATACAAACCATGTCACGAGCATTTCGAATAGAATTTGATAAAAAAAAAAATCGCTTTCCAGTCTCGATAAGAAAAAAATGTATGATATGAAATAGTTATGTATTGACATCGGCTTAAAGAAAACATCGTACCTACTACAATGTAATTCCCGCGAAACACGTTCTAGTACATATTGTGTGCAACTACTATACGAACACAAACGAATCGCCAGAATACAATGGTTGGTAAGGAACGAAAATGGAAGGGACACAATATAATTGTACAAAGCGCTGTACACATGAAAGTAACCATAAGAGCGTTCTAAATCAACCGATCCATCTACGGTAGTATACGACGGACGTTTAATACTGACTATTTTTTGT
This sequence comes from Sitobion miscanthi, assembly GCA_008086715.1. Lineage (NCBI taxonomy): Eukaryota > Metazoa > Arthropoda > Insecta > Hemiptera > Aphididae > Sitobion > Sitobion miscanthi. Next base: position 6,983,309 of record CM017800.1, on the reverse strand, counting down.
ACCCTTCTCCGGCTATTAAGTTCTTTATTTTTGTGTGCACTATTATTTTTTTAGTATGAGTAAAACTTTCGAGTAATCCATTACACTGATTGTTTTCCTTTTTATACGTCTTATGAACACGTAATTGTCAAGAATCGAACGGGACATTTTCTTACGCACCGATATAATAATAATAATAGTGGCGGTAGACGTCGGTCTGAACAAGTAATTTATTTGATTTCATATATAGTTACGTATTCCGGAAAACTATTTTCCAATATGTATGACCGATGGTGATGACCAACATCGTCGGTATAGAATATATCGTGTGCTTTATTTTATTTAACTCAGCCAGCCAATGATTTCTACTCGTCCTCTGTCTCGTAGAAAAATCGATATAAAAGAAGAAAAAGTATAAAAGAACACTCAGTAGCTAATATAAAGGAAACCTAAGAACGCATTCGTGAAAAGTTTCACAGTAGTTTAGATTATATTTTAGTCGACTAGTTATATCTACAACTAAGGTTACATAATATGAACGTGATTGCGATTGGCGGGAAAAATATGTAATATTCATTAAAAAGCAGGTTTACAATATATTCACACATTATAAAGGTTCATATCGCATCACACAATACGTCATATTAAACGCCTATTATTATAAATAACCGTTGTGGGAGACAATCATAAAATCTTGAAACACAATGTGTACCGTGTAGTAGGTATTAGAATATAATTCACATATTTTGTCGACAAATAATCGAAAATATTAAATGTGTACAGTATATTTAAGCGTATGTTGTGTAATAATAACATAATAGCGATTGTACGAAAATTATATCACTATAATATTTAGACTAGGAGGTACTAAAAAACATGGTGCATCAGCGCGTGGCGAAAATACCGATTGCCACCTCTTGGTGAGTGTACGTCCCTGCCACCCGGACTTGGGAACAATAATATTATACAAAATAATATAATATCCATCGCCTATACGAAGTCTTATTATATCCGTATAATATGAATATTTTGCGTCGGTTATATATTTCAATATATTAAAGTCTTGGGCAACAAGTATCAAGTATGTACAGCTAAACAACATCGTCGTGACTTCGTGCAATGTTTATACACATTATTGTATCTATACGTCCATTTACTTGGCCACAAATAATACGTAGGCAGTAGGCACACGTCCGCCGATCGATATGATAACGTTATAGTCTCTCGACAAAAAAAAATTACCTCCGTGGTGTCTAAGATTTGTACGACGAGATAATATGCCAATAATATTGCTCTATGGTAAAAATGTTAATTTACTACACGCATTGTATTATATCATATTATTGTGAGACGCGCTCACGCAAATCGCAGTGCCAGGCACAACGCAACGGTTGAGGATCTCACTTTAAGACACAAGAACGATAACTACTATTATTTCGACAAAATATTATGTATTAAATGTTTCCAATTGAATCTAGTAATATTGTATAGTTACAATCGTCCGTCAGGAAATTAAACACTGTAAATATATACTGACAATAACTTAAAAACAATACATTTATAACGATAAATTTTAATTGATATGAAACGGTTTATTTTCTTTCTAATAATATATACAAACAACTTTAGATAAAATGGTATCATAAAACGTTCAAAACTAAAAAGTTGCTTTCGTTGTAAGTTATTATCAGAGGACTCTTCGTTTTTATTAATATCGACGAGATAGGATGCTACTACATATTATCGGTTATTATTATTACATATTATATTCGTACATTCTAGTTAAATAATAATGAACGATTATATTTCTAAAGTACTTACCTAATACTACATGTTCTTAATAAAATAGTAGACGCTACGAATTTTTTTAATTATTATTTTCTATTTCACAGTAATTAGGTACTATCTGTAAAACAATATTGTTTTAAACTATAATAGATCATATGAATGTATCAAGCATAATAATATTTTGTCAAAATTATATCGTTTTATCACTTCAAAATAAATCTTTTAGAAACACAACACTAAAATCAGACATGCTCTCAATAAAAGTTTTATATACCCATTAGAAATACTAAATATTGAAACGATGACATTCATCTCACTAATTACAAGAAAAACAAGACAATGACAGTATTATTCAAACTCCTTTATAAAAATTATCTAAAACATCAATGCAATTCTAAACTAACACCTCAAAAATGAAAACAAACTTAGACTCAGAAAATGTATCACAAATTCAAAATGCGTTTACAAAACGTATTTAATTTGTACAACAGAAACCTGGGGTCAATAATAAAAAAATTAAATTCAAACAGTTCAAACAACAATCAATTTAATCGGTTCATATTTATTTAGTTTAAAGTAAAACTAAAAAAAAACTTGTCAACAATATTATAAAGTTTGTAAAAGAGTTCTTAAACTTTTGTAGTACGCGTATAAAGGACTTTTTCAAACTGCGTACCTCCGTCCAATTTTATTTGAAATAACCTTGTCTTTTTTTTTTACAAAATATCTTATGTTGTTATAAACAATATTTTAATATTAATTTTAATTTATAAATAACATAGGTAGTCATGTTAGGTTTTATAATATTAACTAGTGCATTCTACAGAAACAAATATTGAATTAAATATAAATCATCATAATATGCATCTTTATGGCATAATTGCAAATAAAAATCTCTCGATTTCGCAGCCAGAAAATCAATATAATATGTAAACGGCATGATAGGTGTAGTGTGTACACTAAATTGAATTCCAATAAGTATGACCTATAAAAAATATTACCAGGAAATTGCATTTTAGATGGTATACACATCCAGAGGCATTAAATTAAAGGAAATAAAACATACTGCAAACTAATGAAAAAACCTAATTTATCACAATAGAACTGTTATTTTGAACTGGATGAGAATCATATGCACCTGGTCACTTGGATCACATACAAACATTATTGGTAAGAAAAGTCCACAAACACTTTGAAATCTATAGAACCGAACTCTTTGTAGACTCGTAGTACATAATATATTTTGTATAGATACAATTCAAAAGTGGTAAATTCTAAGAAATTATAAATCTATTAAAGAGAAACCCTTTTACCAAAATAATTCCGAAATTTAAACAAAGATTCATTTCAAATACCATTTTAAACACAGTAAAAACAATATAAATTACAATATAGCAGTATGATAAGATTTATTTAGATTTATAAAACAAAATTCTTTTTGCCTTTTTATTTATTTTTATTTTTAATCTATACTTTTTTTTATTCATTATACGAACCTATTTTGGATTTTTGTTAATTTTTACATGATATTGATTCGAGGAAGTCACTTATTATGACACTTTCAACTGTAAAATTTCACTGAAATAAGCTGTGGAATCAATTTCTAATGAGACGACGGTAAAGATTCTCAGACATAATATAGTTCTTGCTGAATCTAATGACACACCTATAACCGGATATTAGTAGTTTAGGAGTGATTAGTAGTAGCAAAGATAACTCGACGGTAGAAAGGCCAATAGTAGTGTAACCCACAACATTTTCTTAGGAGCGACCAATTTTTTTTTAAATGTGGCAATCACAGACACAGTGGTAGGTATAATATAGAAGGATTGATTATTTCAAGACATATTGTGTATTCTGCCATATACATATATTATGGAGATCGGAATAGATAGTATGGTTTGTGACATTATAAAGAGCGTCAGTGATAATACAAACGGGCGTTTTTATAATTTTTAAATGTTGAGACTTGTTCGGAAATCTGGACAATATTAATGATTATTTATTTTATAAAAAAAAAGAAAACTTAAACTAAAATACAAGAATAATATTATAATTAAATAATATAGGTAAATCACTAATCAATAATTATTATGTATAAAAACTATGCAAAGTGTGTATTAGAAACTAAACACATTATTCAAATACAATTTAATACGTAAACTTTACTTCTCGATGACTTATAATATAATTACGGCAGTAGAATGATGGTCAGGCCTAGTAATCTCTATACTATCTAGAAGTTTTATTCTGAAAATGGAAACCAAAGTTATAGATTAAAGGAGTTGGTTTGTTTAGAATTACTTCAGGCCACCAAGGAAAAGGACATCTTGCACATATAATGTAAGGAAGACGCGGGTCATGTGGCTTAATAGAACAGCGAAATGGCAATAAAATTTTCTTCGTGGAAAGCGAGTGATTTCGTATTTCTATGAAAATTGAAATACCAATCTATAAAAAAGATTCACATTTTCTCGGTAAGCTAGTTTTTAAAGTCCTTTGGAAATTAAAACCAACCTGTGCGTACATAAATTATTCTAGTTAAATTATAATTGTATATAATACAGTGACTGATGTTAAATGAGTTACCCCTGCAACGCCAAAAGAAAAATTTAAACGAAAACGACACGTACGTACATGGCATCACCGTAAAACAGAGTGACTAACAACTGGATGGTTAATTGCAATTGATTTTTAATTGAAGCTAAAAGTTAAGTAAATCTTGAAAATCTTTAGGTTTCACTCGGGCTTACGGTATGTAGGTAGCTACGTACTTTATTATCTACATAAATAATTTAATTTACCTGACACCTCCATCCCATACCGTTGAAATTCCATTATTTTATAGTAACAGTTCTACGCGCAACGAAGTTATATACTTTAGTAGCAGCTCTCCCACAGACTAATATTATAACGCATATAAAATCTGAATACGGATCCTAAATTAGTTTAACACAAAATGTAAAACTGTGTGTTTTTTCTAACATTTTAACGTCTGTTTAACACTTAAATATTCTGAAATAACTGCTCAGTTCCAAAAATATTGAAGGTTCCGTAGCCTGTGGGGATAACAATCAATCAGTATAAATGTAATTATATTACACATATTATATTACATAGGTAATATTGTGCATGCTGTACTTCAATATCTGAATCAAGTTATTCCGTGGTAATAATAATAATATATGCGACGTGTGTGTTTATGTTATCGATAGAAATACTTAATAGTTCATGTCCATAATAATACGGAAATTGTAATCACTCTCAAAAAAATTATATATTTTGTGGGCTACATCACTTGGTTTTTCTACCGTCGAATTATCATCGCTCCTTACCACTAATAATATATTACTCCTAATAAAGTCCTAAAACCACCAATATCCGTTTGTTGATGTGTTAGCTGCAGTATAGGAGCTATATACCCAAGAACCTTTCCCGTCGTCTCAAAAAGAAATTAGTAGGTGTCACATATGTCACAATAATATTATTATGATTGTAACAGCTACAGATTTTAGACTCCTAAATTAAAACAAAAGGTCTGACTATAGAAATATTGATCATTTGATATGAATAGGGATAGCTTGGAGTGTCGTCACCAAGTTTGTGGCATAGATAATCACTATAATTTCATATTAAGTGATATTTTTTAAAACTTTTTGTTATGACAGTTAATATTATATACTTATACCCATTATATTGTCACTATAGCACTAAACGACTTACATATTATATACATTTCAGTGGCGGATCGCCCACCAGCTACTGGAAAACACTTGATTTGATAAGTACCTACTGAATAGTACAATATAAATATTGTAAATTGTGTATTAATACTTATTAATAGTGTATAAAAATGCCCCCCCCCCCATTAATGTCAGCTGTCTTTGTCCTTGCCATTCATATATTATTAACGTCGATACATATTATATTATTATCAGCGCATTTCCACACAAAGCTATAAACATTTTTGAAGTGGTGTACTACTAAAGGTAGGGGTGAATAGATTTTTGAAAAATTTACGAGATACCAATTGATCATTATGGGTTTCTACCTTGGTATAGGTAAACGTCAATTTATCAGTTTATTAAAGCATTGATATTTTTTGGTTTTTTTGATGCCATGAAGTATCAGACAAACAACCTTACTGTAATGTTTTAAGACCGTGAGGCAGTATTACAACTTACAATACTATGATATCACACAACAATATCGATTGTATTTGATTTGATTTTATTGGTGTCATATAATAACTACAGCTAATAACATATTTTCGAATAAATTAAAAATAAATATTAAAAACTATAGTGTTTTATTACCTCAGGTAATGAGTGTAGGTAAAAAATAAAATATACTCGGGGTGACGCCCCTATGCCCCCCCCCCATAGTATACGCCCCTTACACTATAATATAGTATAGGTACATATTATGTATCGTCTATAAATGATACGATTATTATAATACGATGCGGCGTAAATACTATATACCTACCTACATATTATTATTATAATAATATAACGTCCCAAGTAAAATGTAATTAATTGTTATTATTATTATTAGAGTATAATTAAAACATTTTACCCGGGGTAAAATATACGTACGGTATACATGTATGTGTAGGTATACGCCGGAGTCGGTAAAATTAATTCGTCCCCAGACTTTTGGGTTCCTGCGGCGAAACGGTTTGCAGTGTCGGTCGGTGGGCTAGGCGGGGGGGAGAGGATACGCGCCTAACCACGTGCGCGATGGGATTCGTCGTCGTCGTTGTACCTAAAATCATTTCACAACAGTGCCGTAATGATAATACTGCAGACTCGCCCGCGAATACATCCTCCCCCCCCCCTTACCGTGTACACCCCCTACCGCCCACCCCGATGTAGCGATGGGATCACCCTGTATACAATATTATTATCATGGCCCGTTGGCTTAATTCGTTTTAATTTCGTCCGTCGGCGCGGTTTTCCTTCGCCGGCTCGCTAATTATTATTCCGCGCCGGCCCGGCAGTCTCGCGAGCGACATTACATGATATATACTTACAAACTATTATACCATATACTAGCTATGGCACTATATTATAATATGCACTATATCGCAGCGACCACTGCAGCGACGACCGCTTCCATCGTCGTATAATATTATTATGATCCAGGCAATCAAAGAATATTCCAACCCGATGGATGTGGTATGCAATATAAGTAGCATTTTATTCGATATATCATCGACTTATATCATTATATGCGCACAAATATTACCATTATGGGTTGGTCCATTATCAGTTATCAGCTGATGTCAAGCGTAAAACCACAGATCTACACATTTGGGCAACAATATATTGTGGGGAAAACATTTTTTTTTTTCGTTAGCTACCCCTACTCCTCCAAAATGGTAAAAATATTTCGAATATGTTTTTTATTGTAATGCACACTTTATATTAGTCAATATAATATGCCCCGGCCACACCCGCGAGGTCATAACCAATATAGGTACTATGCAACCGCAGAGACAAAACATCGGTCAGCGGCTGTCTGTGGTTATATAAACTGTAGATCCATCTTACGTCGCGGGTATACGGTTGGGAACTAACAGATTATTTAACTTTAAATTTCTAGTATTTAGATAATCTTAGATTTCAAAATTTGTTTTTCTTGCAATAATTTAATTAAATTATATAAAAAAAACACGGTAGTAAAAAAAAAAAAACCTAATTTTTATTATACAATCACTGTAATTTCCATAGCATACTTTTAATTTCATGCTACAAACTACGTATTAGATAAGTGTTTCGTATTGTGACAATTTTAGTCTCAGGAGCTGCTTTGAAAGTGGAACTCGTGTATTCATTTTGACGAGCCACTAAGTGAAACGGTCAAGAGGTCCATCGTTGGGTTCACGTTTTTGGAGGGTCTTTTTAAGGATTTGTGAAGTCAGCCGTGCGAAAACATTGAGGTTGATGAAGAAAAACGTATTATATCAAAATAAAACGTCTCAATTTCGTGTTCTTCCAGCCCATCAACGATATAGGTTTCCGTATAAATTGACCGATTTAGAACCGAGTATATAATTATTATGTTTATTGTTTTTATCATCACTATACAACATTATAATTTTTATTTTACCACGTTAACTCGAAATCCTAATCGATACAATAAAGGTATTATTTGCATATATGTACATTAAGTTGTAAGAGTTTTTAAATGTAAATCATAAAGAATCGAAAGATAGGTAGGTACTATATAGGTAATATTATTTGTAATATTTTTCGCAACAGTAAGACCGATTTACACATTTACTTTTTTTCAGAACTTTAAAATATGTATCATATATATTTACATAATATAATTATGTATGATATATATAGGAGCACACACGCTTATTTATTCTTATAAACGTTTCACGTGTCTATAAATATATATTATATGTTAAGTATAGATTGTGTACGCATTCTGACTTGAGCGATTGTAATACTAAAATGTACAAAATATATGTAGGTACAGTGCGTCAGTACCAATGTGAAAATAAATATTAATGTAAACACGCACAGAATATATTTTTCATATGACTGCTTTTATCACCCAATGGTATTGTTCTAGTGGAATGTATACAATGTGCGAACAATTAAAAATAAAATGTTTCGACTTCTTTAAATTACTATACCTCATGAACGCCGCTTAAGTTTTGGACATTTGTTGTTATCAAATATAAAAACTACTTGACATAATAGGTATGTATCTCAAATATACAATTGTTATATTTTTTAAAACGCACTACACATATTGAGTTATATTTGTTATTACTTATTAATCAATACCTTCTATATTATACGTGTAATCATTATGTCAAACACGTCAATACATTGTAAATATTTTATAAACTAAAAACTAAAAAAGATATTTTTTTTAAAAGAAAGTTCATTTTTTTAAAGGCACCTAGTACCTACATAAATGAATACATTAATATTTTATTATAATGTGGAAAAAATGCAATATTCACTGCATGCGTATAGTTTTAGTCAAATACCATTAATTTTGGCAAGTAGGTATCATATAAAAGTATAAAACTATTAAAACTGTTAATTTATTTTAGTAAATGTTTGGTAAAAGCTATAATTTTAAGTTGGGAAATTAATTGGACTTACTTATTTCCTAAACAATTAAAAATATACACAAATAAATAAATTACAACTAAAAATTACAATACATTGATCATTAACAATATATTTTCATTGGTGGATGATTTACTATTTAGTATTTACCTATACAACAGAAATTATCAGAAAAAATATCGTGACTTAAGGTTATTCATATTTTATTTCGAAAAAATAAAACCATAACCAAAAACGACTAAATTAACAACGAATATCAATTTAATAATATTTAGTTGTGTACGGCGAGGCGAGTTAACAATGCAACACGTATATCTATAAAACAGTAACCATTGTAATTTGTAGCTATGAGCATTGTACATTTCTTTTTATAGAGTAACACTACACTAAACACACTTTGTGCTTGTCGAACTCAAATGTTGCAATACAATAATGAAAGCAATAAAAGTATTATAGTTTTGCTCAAATAAGTTATTGTAATTTATATAGCCGTTGAATAATAATTACCAAGACATTTAAACATTTTAAACTGTACATAACGCTTATTCAAATTTCACTTTGGAAAATAAATTGATTATGTATGCAGAATGAAAATATTATTATTAATATTTTCAATATCAATATAATTTATAACTATTCCGGAAGAGACTGACAGCTTCAAAAAATAAAAAATGATATTACGTCCTTAGCGGAGAACTTTCGTATTTTGATATTGCTTCCGTCATAAATTATCAGAACAAAAATTATGTTTAAAGTAGGAAGCGCTTAAAACGTTAAAACAATTGCGGCGCTTTTTAATGCACTGCAGCGGAATACTGCAGTTGTTTACGTACGCAGTCCAAAGTTTAAAATGTTCATACATTATTAGCAAGTTATATTAGCATATAGTACATAGTATATAGTACATATATGTATTATATACGCTAGTATGTTCAGTTGTATATTTTACTTAAAAGTTAAAATATACACCGAGAAAAATAATCTGAATATAAACATTTTATACATATTTCAACGTAACTACCTACTTACACAAACTATTAAAAATATGCTCATCAATATAATGGATTAATATTATAATACCGATATATCTAGTATACGACGATACAATAGTCTTGTTGTCACGCGTTGAAAACCTCAATTTCGTACACTAAGGTGGAAAATTTGGTGGCATAGAGAGGGGGTTTTATACAGGAGTAATACACTCCGCTCATCGACCGGGCTTATTAATTACAAGTATATAATAAAATGGTTAAGAATATATATACCTTTAGTACTATTATAATTCATAGGTAAACCGCACCAGCTTCGCACGGAAGTTATATTACTACTTTAACTGGTTGAATTGAGTGTAAACAAATTTAAGATGATCTGACAAAATAAAACGACGCTTGCAGTTGTCGTTCCCAGAGATCAACGCATAACTGATAGTAAATATATTATTATATCGAACAATAAAACTCACTGTCACACACAATATAAATATATGTCATGTTGATTTTAAGTTTTCGAATGAAGTTTTGATTCATTAATAACAACTGTTAATAGTATGGTAACACATATTATGCGATAGTAGTTCATAGTTCATAGTTTATAGTTTATACTTAATAGTTTATGATTTATATGAAATGTCATCTACAAAAATATAAATAAAAAAAGTGAATGCTGTCATGGGACACCCGGTAGAAACAAAGTTTCTTTTCCAACAAATATTAATTATTATAGATTACAACTACATTTTAGTGGAACCATTCAAAATAAAAGTAAATATCAATAAGTAAATGTGAAAACTAAACGAAAATAAAAATTATTATTATTACTATTTAATTACTATTATATTAATCATATTCAATAATCGAAATTACAGGCCTGTGATAACTGAAATATGACGCGTTGTGATGTAATTTTTTCCAAATATCTTGAAAATACTGCATCGATAGTGGTGTCATCTCTCATTGTAGATCCTGCTGGATTGTTCATCATATGTAAATTGAATGTGTCCGTAACGAAAGTTTTAAAAGTTTCCGATTTCTTATCATTGAAATTGATGTTTAAGTCACTAAATCGTTATGATTTATAAATTATAACAATTATGAATGCACAATATGCAGATCTTATTTCGCCGTTTTAAATCCTCGCGTTATACCCGTTTTCTATTACCTAGTCTATATCGAACGCGACGCACAAAAAAACGTATTCACGGCAAAGGTAAAGCACTATAAAGGGATATACCTGTGCAGCAATCAGATTATTCTACGAAAACAATTTCATGGAATAAAAATGTTTACGTGTCATGGAAATCGCAAGGAGATTATAATATTATGTAACCAAAAGTTTATGTTTTGTAAGGACCTTGGTATAGGTTTCAGTGTCTGGTTGTGCATGGAATATACGCGCCCAGCACTTTTGAGGATTTCCACTTTACGGCCCGCTGGACGGTAAAGGTCGCTTTCCAACGCATCAACCGCGGTCGAAAACCAAACTTCCGGTGCAGGTGAGACAAAAAATATATTACCTACGTACAATTCAATACTTATATATATTATTACATACATATTTTATTAATTATAACAATTATAAATGCATAATATATGTAGTGTAGCGATGTATTATATCAACAATTATGTTATCAATATACACAAGATTATAATTATAATCAATCTATTGAGGACCGTCACTACAACTTACAGCTCCCGGTTTTTTTTTTTTGTTCCGATCGATCTAATAATGCGATAATATTTCAGAAAACTGATCTGAATTCGTTAGAATATCTATTTCAGTCCACATTTGAAGATTTCTGATTTTAATTCCGAATAAATCCCGAATAATCAACGTTTAAAAATTCCGAAATTTCACAATATTCAAGCTAAATTTTCAGAGGTTAAGGGGAGGGGGAGGGGTGAAATTGAGAAAAGTGGAATGACCAATCTCAAGTAGACATAATAACGAATTCAAATCTGTTTTAAAAAGTATTATCGCGTTACTAGATCGATCAGTATGTTGGAATAAAAATTGGATGTTTTGGCTAAAATAACTGTTTAATATATTATTATAAATTATAGTATTTCGTCAGGAACGTTTTTTCCCGGCTATAGCCACGCATCGTGCCATAAAAAAATTCGTTTCAAAAATTGTTTAACACCACCTATCGAACGTGGTGTAATCTAGTTTTTAAAACGTTCTGGTATCTTTAAGAACGATCACTGATATTTTTATCAAAATCAGGTAACTTTTGAGTTTTTAAACCACAACCATGCATTGCCTTTTATACATATTATTATATTGATATAGATTACCATATTATTACTATAGTCATTATTTAGTATAAATTAATTTTCAAAATATATTAGTATTGACAATTATATAAGTATAATATATTTTATTTAGTCCATTGAGGTTGTTATTTTTTATACCATCCCCTCTTGGAATTTCCTGGATATGTGCCTCGGGAAATGTAATTCATATGTGTCTTAGTTAACTACATATTTGAGGCGAACGCTATTATTGTAGTTGTGAAACAGTTTTGTCCTTACCAATATATAAGATAAGTAAGTGACAAAAGGAAAACTTTTACAACAACCCAGTTAACTTTCGTACACCTGCATTACACAATTATATTTTAAATGAATTGTCTTTGTGCTACTGTTTAAACGCAATTAGAAAAATGTCTGTAGTTTAAATGTCTGTATCGCCACATACTTTTAAAAAAACTTCAACTTTTATCGGATTATTACTTGACTGTATAGTGAGTTTTAAACAACACTCAAAGTGTTGGCCTGCTTTGATTACAGTGTGCACGCATTCAGTATCGTGACCAGGCTCTAGGGGCTTGATATTCGTTTTTAAAGTATTTAATTCAAAATTAAGGTTATTAATATAGGTTATCGTATTGGCAAAATTTTTTTTGAAAATTAATTTAATGTTATTCTCAAAAAATGGCAGAAGCCATCCCTAGTAAAACATGTCTAGCTACAAAACTATACTACATACGTTAGTAATATAAATCTATTTACCAATTTTCAACTGTGAAATATTTAATCATTGAAGTACACATTTTAATTATGATGACGTATAATTAAACAGTGATACGCTGTCTTAAACATATAAATTGTATTACACCCTTTTATACTTTACTTCCTAAATGTATAAAATTATCTGCAATTTAACTGGTACAGTATTGTGTATTTACAGTTTTAACAAATAACAAACGTTATTAAAAATGGTCTATAAAAATGTATATTTGTTGAAATAAACTGCCATTTTGATTGAGTATCAATGATTATTGGTTTGCACTGGTTGAGAATCACTCATTACAAATTTAATAAATCAATGCCGTTTGTACGTTTCATTAAGTACCAATCGTAGATGGATACAATTCGACAATACCAGGTTAATTAGAGTATTTGTCCAAAAAGTTTTATATTTTTCATGAAACAATAAAAAGGTCAACCAAAAAAGTACAATAAATTACAGTGGGAAATTGAGGAGGAATTGGTCGAAATTATCCCCAAGTACCGGTTAATTAAAATCAATAAACTACCAGTAAATGGGATTTGTCAATACCACGGTTTCAATAAGTCATCAGCGTTTTTAAAAGGTACCTATATATATATCATATTATGTTCCCGTCAATTTAAAATAAAAGATTAAAATTTACCACGTATTTTGTTATTTAACTGGAGAACGATCACGCGATGTGCAACAAATTATTAGAATATTTCGTTATTCGTTAAGTATTCATAATTTAGTATGTTTTTTATACAATTATAATTTAACCAGGACGATTAAAAACGGAACTACAAAATATGAAGTAAACCTATATAGTTTGAATTGGATGGTTATTTTATCAACGATATATTTTTCAGTAATAGTCAGTTTTACCGACTGTAATTATTGTTATATGGTTATTTTCTAAATGTATGTTATTGATATCTATTTTTATATTTAAAAAAAAACCCAGACGATACAGGATTTCCCTTAGCACACGCTGAGCAGAACCGTATTATTTAGTGGTAAGATATTATTTTTATTAATTCAAAACCAATGATTAGCAATGTCATTCGATAACAAAAATGATTCTGACTTGAGTTAATTGAATGTTTTTAAAATTGTGATTACTTCAAAAAAATTAGTGACGAAATATTTTAATGTACTAAATATCTTAAAATCATGTATTTGATTGACTATACAAAAAAAAATAATACAAGTGTCTTAATATTCGAAAGTTAAGTTCCATTACCTACACAATATAGTAAAATAATACTAAAATTAAATAAACTATATATTAAAAAAAAAATCTACAGTACTCAAAATTTAAACCAAACGAAAATCTTATAATTTATTTATCGAGACAACAAGAATATTTAGAATGTCTTTGTTGAGTGTTGAGTTTTTTCGGTCAAAATTATTTTTTAAATGAATTTGTTATTAACTACAGTAGTCATGGACACCGATACCATTATTAAAATGACAGTCATGAATGAAATTATTTCTTATTATGATTAAACCTGACTTTATACCTACGTCTTTGATATTTTTTAAGTTCCAAGGGTTAATGTTTTTTAATTTTAGAATGTTCTAAAGCTATTAAAGCACCATCTAAGATACGTAAAATATCAATCAATACATATAATTAATTGAAGTTTTTGAGAACTCCTTCGACTCAGAAATTCCAACAAAATGGAAGCAACAAAATTCATTAAAAAACTAAATATAAGTAATTACTATAAAAGAAATACGATCCTTGTAATTTGACTTATAATATAATAAGTACCTATAAATTAAATTACATTATTCAAATTACATATTTACAATAAAATTATTAAGGTCCCGACATACATATTTTGAATGATAATTTGTTACAATAATTATTCAATATGATCAATTATTTCTATCAACAGACGCTAAAAATAATTATATTTCTTGAATTTTATAAATAATTATGTACATTTGTGCACCTTTTGATAAAACTGAAGTTCTTATGGAATCGTTTTATAATTATTTTTTTCTTTGATCATCTTTGATCATTGCTGAATTCTGGTATAATACCTATATACATCATATAATTATATGTACAGCTTGTACTCGTATATAGGTACATTAATCTTGGACACAATTTTTGTTCGTAAACATTTGTACAACATACTATAAAAGTATGGTAGAATATAAGCTACCATTCAACAGACCTGGTTTAAATAGAAATAACATGAAAAGAGTTCATTATAGTTATTGTACAAGAAAATTATAAGGATTGTATAGGTAGCATAAATAATACGACAGTGGTGATTTCATACTATATTGTTGTAAAACTACTGTAACTTCACGAATTAGTGATTTATCAATGGTCGCATTTTGTGAATTTATAATAAGCATTATGCATAGGTTATGGTTACAATAATAGTCTGACTATGGGCGGGGTCATAAGGGGCTGGTTTCATCGTGGTAGTCAGTAAATTTCAATGGAAGATTGTATATCGACGTAATAGTATTATATTAATATACATTTTAAAACAATCAAATGTGTTGAAAAATAATTTCTGGTGGAATTATGTTATCAATTTATCTGCTATTTAGTGTTTACTAATCTTAGTGCATATCATAATATAATCAAAATTGATGGTTTTTTTAAATTATCTATACAATATCAATTATCAATATTATGATGGTAAATAAATCTTTAAAATTATAACATGATTAAATGTATTAACTAAAATTTTTAAACAACTGTGAACTGTGATTCAGGTCGCCAAAGGTCCGTGACTCTATCGATGGTTTTTCGCAGCAATAGACGATTGGTTACGATAACATGAGATTTCTTGTAAACATTTTTATAAAAATAAAAAATGGTTATTTGGAAGAAAATTAGGAGCGAGTCCGTGGTTTTCAAAAATCTCTCTTTAAGGGTCCGCATACGAGTACTTGAAAAGCTTAACCTAACACACAAGTCCCAACCTAAGAACCTCTGGTTTATGACTTTGAAATTTAAATTTCCAAATGGCCCAAATGTAATCGTAAGACTTCAGTAAATTTTTTTACAATTTTTAACGAATTTATTTATTTATTTGTATACAATGATGTTTGACAATAAATTATCAATATTATAATCAGTTTATCGACACCTTTTTCCAAGTTTCACCAAAGACTTGATAAAAAATGTATGATCTTTGTGGGGACTATATGATACCTATACAATACCTGAAGCTGCAGGGAGCACAAATAACACTTTTCGTCACTTTTCACAATAGTTCTAAATTGTTATCTTAATAATATTTAGTACTTATAGTTTAATTTAAATTATTTAAAATTAAATAAATTGTTAACGAACTAAAATTTGTTGAAAATTACGCTACAATACCTTTGCAAGCCAACACGTATAATTTTTTCACATAAGTGCACATAATCTACTTACATAAAAAAAATTCAAAACATTTATATATAGAGTAATTTTTAATACCTAAACTGCTCCATATTTCTTTAAAATAATAAAATTCTAAAATAATAATTTAAAATAAAAGAAGTTAAGTAGGTATCCAAATTGTTTAGAAGTATATTAAAATATTGCTCATCATATATAAGTACATTTTCTTTGGCAAATGATCGAATACAGATATTACTTCTGGTAAACATACAAAAGCGACATATTCTGTGTTTCTGGCTATTATTTGATCTGAAAAGGGGTGATCGTTGCACGATTGTTGTGAAAATTTAAACGACTAGACGATAACTTCAAGTCCAGAAGCGGTTCCGGGTGACACGATAGACGGTGAAAGACAGACAGACACAATGTATTTAATAATATTGTTGTAGAGTCATTCGTCGTTCACATGAACCAATAGCATTACACTCGAAAACGGAAATGACGTCCTAGTCAGTTGCCTTTATGATATCAGTACCTAACAACTCCAATCTTTTAGTTTAATGCAGTTGTATTAATTTTAATATTATTACAAATAAATGAAAACAAAAAAACAAATATTTATTTGCTATGAGTAATGTTTTGTCTTAGTATAATATATTAATTTAATCATCAATCGGTATTATTTATATCTTTTAAATGTATAAAATAATAACGATAAATAATTAATATTATATTATACATAATATTACGTAATGTACAATTATGTTAATCTATCTTAATGTATATTATATTTCTTCTGTCTGTGTGTAAGTATTCGAACTCGACCTAAACGGCAGCACCGATTTTGATGAAATTTTTTGTGTGTGCTTGAGTGGGTCCTTGAATGGTTTAATATTCACAATTGGACCCGGTAGGCCCAACCCGGGGAGGTGCTCAAACAAGGATTTTGAGATTTACGATGGAAATATATGTTTATAAATGTGACTTGATATTAATAAAAAATGTATTATTTAATATTGCAAAAAAAGTGATTTATATAAATCGTATAAGTAAAAATATAAATCATAGTTTTTATTAAGTTTATAAAATAACACAACATTTCAATCTTCCGTAAAAGAATAAAATTGTTATTAAGTACACAAGTTAAAAATATAATTTATGCACTTTATCACGATCGAATTTAATCCACCAAATGGAAGTAGCGGTGACGATGGATGTAAACTTGAGTAACGTAAATTATGTTTGATGTCATAATGATATATATACTTGGATTAGGGTGTTTATATTATTAAAAATATTTTATAAATTAATCTCATTTCACCGATAAGAAAGTTACCTATAGTCACCTCACTGGACCACTATTTTCATTATACCTGACTATTATTAACACTGACATATAATATGTTTGGCCGAAAATAGAAATTATACTACTGTTATTTAATTTATATGGTGGTCTATTGTTAATGTAGTGATTGATGGACTGTACTAAGTACAGTAACTATAATAATGTATACATTTCGACATAATGTTATAATACAATTGATAAACCTCTTCAACACGACTTTACAGAAAATAATTTTAACTTTGAGCACAATCGTATTCGATTATATCTGGGCAACTGATTCACATTCCGGGTACTCGGAAAGTCTTCGCCTCAAACACGGTTATGAAATACCACCTATACCTACTATAACTAATGTAAGTCAATTAAAACAGACCATACTGACGGATAGCGTTTGGAATAAGACGGTTCTAATGAACATATGTTGTGCTTGCTAATATATTTATTGCGTAAACAGTAGTACAATAATATATGAAACGTCTGATTCAGTTTCAAGAAATTGTTCGTCGATACACCGGAACATAAGATAATATGTATATTGTAGTTGTAATATAAAACTAAAAATAAAACGGAAAAATAATTGTATTTCACCACCTCAACGTACCTCATGGTAAATTTGTGTAGCAAATAACGCGTACGTTATTGATAGATTGCCAGATGATTCAATTCAAATTTCAAACGTCAACACTGCAATACCCGACTTAATTGCGACGATGGATTTATATTGGTTACTGCAATACCGTGATCCCAACGTAAATGTATCGACATCGATTTTTCTGAATAATAAGTCCATTCTAATTCTTACCATCAACATTTCCCCAGACAATTATTGTACTCCCACCTGATTGTGTACTATATGACAATAATATATTATTTGATGTGTTTTGTACTTGTACAACAGAAGCGATTACGAGAAAAGCAATTAATACGACTAGAATGATTGCGTTTAAAACCATTAGAGATGAATTGAGCCACATGAATTGTCACTTGTCAGGGATTATAAATAATGTATAAGTTCTTACCTTGTAATATTCCTTTCGTCGACACCACAATGATACCTCTAAGAAACGTGATCGTCTTGGCAACGCTCTAGTTCCGACCACTATAATGGTCGATGTAACATCACTGAACTTTTTTAGAAATATATAAAAAAAAATATAAATGTTTTCATTTTTTCAAACGAAACTCCGACAGATCAAAACTAAGGCCAATGAAATTAAATGAAATAATTAAGGCGGCGTTCCTATATTGCCTATGATTTCGTCAAGACCAATAGAACCATTTATTAATACTATACCACACTAGTTTTTGATATAAAATTAATATGCATTACTAACTATTGCCAATATTATAAAGTGATAGGTTCCCGCTATTACCTAGGGCCAGATGCTCAAATTTGGTACGATAAACGTTTGCAATGTTAAGTACCGATTAATACATCTCTAAACAACGAGACGTGAAAAAACTAATGGTGGTATTTTACTTTTGAAATAATATACCTATTAGGTAGGTATTACTATTTATATTTTTAAAACAATACATATTTTCATAAAATCAGCATTTCAATAAAGCACATACAATATTGCATGAATTTATATTTGCAGTAAATAATAGGTATACTATACGTTATTATGTCTTATTAGTTATAAAATGTTGAAAATAATGTAATTATAATGTATCAAATGTATATTATGATATATACGTCGGGGTGGATCGAAGTAATGTAAAAAAAAGACCCTTTGCGAAATCTAATAGTACTTGAAAGTTGTGGTTTATACTCAATTAAGTGTATACAAAAAATGAAAATGATTCGACCGATTTTAGAGGTGCCGTGATTTACTAATTTTTAATTATTAAAAAAATATTACAACTTTTACGAAAAAACATTAGTTCTAATTGTATTTAAGTATAATTGATATTTATGAGTTGAATACACATTTCAATCATATTGTAAACAAGTATACGAATCTTTAGCTAAGCTTAACTTAATTTACAGTCTTTTTTTGAATGAAACTGAGGTATAATTCTACGAGATTCAATCCTTGATCTTATACAGCTTCCGTCACAAGTTTCACACTTCTTTCGACAGCTTGAGTATGACAAGGAAAATTAAAAATGCTAAAATGATTCTCCTTATGTTGACTTTCAATAATCTATTACAAAAAACGAAGTTAATATGTTACAAGAATAGATAAAAAACATTATATTTTACCTGTTTCAATATTTCTTGATCAATTTTTGATATAATTGGAGGCTTAGTAACTTGATTGCTTTCCCAGTTGATTAGTTCGATGTAGTCATTAGCATTAAAATTCAATGGTGGGATTTTAAAACGTCAAATCGTGCCTTCCTTTTTATCAATTTGGGCTTCTATGATTTTTATACAGCTATTTTTCTGATGTATTCGCGATCATCAAATAACGTACATTTAAGTATATTTTCGAGCGATCCAAAATACGCATTTCGTTCACTTACAGGGTCAATAATTTGCTTTAAGTTATCAGGTAGATACCGTGAAAATTGTACGGTCTTCCGAAGGTGTTTTGATCCAGATGTACAAAATGGATTCATTTTTATATAGAACCACATGGGACCATATACTTTTGATATAAACTCAGCTAAAATTTTTAAATTTTCTGTTGGAGATTTCATACTAATACATAAACGTGTTTGAGTACGCGACGCTATTCTGATGTGTTCTGCCTGAAAATGTATATCTACAATAGAAAATCGTTACTTAAGTAATATACGATTATTCTCCATTAAGACAAATCAGGTATAATAATTATTTTTTTTTTTACTTGAAAATTAGCAGTGCACATTATATTATTATAATTTTTTTTTCTTTAAAAATGACAAACTGACTATTGGTTTTATGTTATGTATTTTTATTTGTATGGACTAAATTAATTGTACTGTAGATATTTATATATAATAAATTATAATTATTTTTTAATCGAACAATGTTATGCATACCCTGTTTGTTTAACAGTACGTTTGCATATTATATTATAATTGATATTATATTGTCCGTTACTGAGAATTAAATCAACAACCATATATTAGACATGCAATACAATAATAATATTAATAACAATACAAAAATCGACCAACTACTTAAATATTATGCCAACTATTCGTGAGGAGAAGTATAGCTAGGTTTCAAAACTTTTATACCAATGTACGATACTTTTTATAAACATTAAAATACATCTGTTCTCCCCTTTATTATATATATTCCTTGTTATTTATGGTTGAATCGCGTTATTGGGCTAGGCGTGTCTTCAAACCTAATTTACATTCTTTGCGATATTATTATTATTGTTATTATATTATTATACTGTTTATCGTTACATGTTATCCCCCAGATAATCAATGAATGAAAAAAATTTGCAAAAACAAATCTCTAATTTGTTATTCTCAATTTTCGCCTATGTTCAATTAACAATATTACAATCGGAGAAGGTGTAGGTACGCAATATTATTGTGTTATTATATTACCGATTAATATTTCCATTTTCCATAAGGCATTGTTACCGGATGTCATTGAACATAAGTGTAGATGGGATATTACATACCTTCACATTTATAATTTCCTCAAATGTACAATTACTTTTAACAAAATGTCCATTAAAGAACTTTGAAAAACTTATTATTATTTTGGTATTAGTTTTTCTCTCGTTTTGGCACTTCTATATAATATATATATTTATATATAGAAAATTGGCTCAAACTCCAGCTGACCTTTCATTTGTCTCCAAAAGTAATCGTGCGGTTCAATTGCCAAAGTTTTAATAGCTGCCATCCTGACTCTTTATGAACAACCACGGTGGCCGATTAATGTGATTAGGACGGAAAATAGAGGACAATTTCTAGTACGCACCTATCGCGTTTAATTGAATTTAATATTATATTTAGTCATTATGGTTTTATATATTTTATTGTGTTATCCAAATTATTATAACATCCAATCTTATAACTAGTATGTATACGTGTCTAAATACTAAATAACTTTTATTTTTGCAATTTAAAACTACAAATTAACAACATGAAAAAAAGGTGGGTAAGTGGATGTCGCTCTGATGTACAGTAGGTTACAAGTGGGTCACTGTAATGGATTGTGTTAAATTTGAATTCAATGATATAATATTATTGTATAAGAGAAACGATTCTGAGCGAAAAAAGTCAGTCAGCCTATGATATTACCAAATATATTTGATGATATCACTGTGAATAAAGTAATTTATATATAACCTATTAAGTGGAGCCTTGTTTTAAATTTTCAATCCTTAGCTACAAAAGTTGAACATTTTATAAATTTTTAAGTACAAAATAATTATTAAATTATTTATTTGAACTTTAAATGCTTATGAAAAAAAATTGTGCCTATGTATTTTTAATATTTTTCAACTGCTATTGGAACGATATATCAGGAGCCTTGTATTAAATTTTCACGCTTTTTCACCCAACAAATAACATTTTATTGATATTTACACAAAAAAAAACTAAAAAAATTGAAAACTGACAATGTCCGTAAACAGCTCAAAAAGAGTCAAATTATTTTCAAAATTTTATCGTGTATAGAAAATGCTAATATAAACATTCAGTGAAATTTTCAAGTATCTACATTCTACAGCCATTTGTTTTTGAGTTGCACCAAAAACCAAAATCGATTTTCTCGAAAACAGATTTTGCGTAATTATTCCCATTTTTCCTTAATTTTTCTTTTGTTTTTCACGTCGCTTTTGGAAATTACTGGGAAATGTTTACTTTTTACCCCCCAAAGTTCTAACTAGATTCACTTTCCTATCAGAAAAGTTACTATTAAAGAAAATCCAAGCACTTTTACTGTCCCATAAGGTGATGAGAGACACAAAAAAAAATTTTTAAAAAAACATACATCATTGTAAAATCAATACATTCATCGATTCGCTCAGAATCTAAAATCCTACAAATATTGACAATTAATAATATTAGTCAACGAACAACGAATAGATCTCTTTGATTACAAGTTACTATAGGTACTCAAATGTTCTCAATGTACTTTTTGATATAGGTACAATAAATATTAAATATTAAATGTCCAATTAAAAATTAAAATTAAAAGTTCTTGTAAAACTCAGATAAAAAAAAAATGAAAACTCATCACATATTTCCTTAAAAATAAATTGTTTGAATTTGTTTATTAAGGCGCCCGGTACCGATGGCATTTTTTCCTCAAATATACACTCTGCGGGAATAACGATACCGCCTTGTAGAATAAACCAAATTTCATAATTTTTTTTTTAATTGCTAGAGGAAAACATTCTCCAACCCGCAACGATCTCTGTTTTTCAATATTTTATTCTCAAACTTAATTATATGTCTAAAAAAATACAAGATAATACAAGCATTTTCTTACAAATTTTTTAATACAAATATTTGATTTAAAATACAAAATCAGAGGTCAATGCGGGCTGTAGGAAGTCTTCTTTTTTCAGATAAAAAAATAGTCATCAAAATCCAACAATTCTACAAAGCTTGAGAGTTATTCCCGTAAAGTCATTTTTTTCAATATAATACACCCTATCAACCTCCCCTAAATAGGTATCGCGTAGTCGATAAGTGGAAAAGTCTTATGATTGAAGTGGCAACTAAAATATAAAATTTAATTTTCAAATTTTATAGAATCGTGGAAAATTTGAAAAACTGGCACCGGGACCCTTAAGTCTCGATAAAATTGGTGCAAAAAAATGTAGTGTTAGTTTTAGACGAAAAATGTATAGTTTTCGGATAAACTAAGGCTGGAAAAAATATTTGCAATCGATGTATTACGGATAAACTAATGAGCACATTATGGCTAAACTTGAATTCATTATACTGATATACGATATGTATACAGTCCATCTAATATGTCATAAACTTATTACGACCAACGATAAAAAAAACTATTTTGTAACAATATGATTCGTAAGATGAAAGCCAAGTAGAATCAGGTGATGTATGACAATTATAAGTCTGTTGCACGAAAACTAAACCTCAACGGACTCGCATCGCAGTCACTGTACATAATTATTACGCATGTATATGTATAAATATATTGTACACTATATTATGATATTACACATTCGACTTACTCCGCTGTACAATTTATGCATACTGCAGAGTGTAGACACGTACATGTGTGTGTGTGTGTGTGTGTATAAATATAATACATATCATTATGGCTACACAGACGGCAGAACAAAACGGGAGTAGAGAATAAAAAAAAAATGGAAAAATCTTAGGACTGCTATCCCCCGATGACCCGGGTACCGCTCTATTTGTACATATGCAGTTGAACTACCCCTGAGATAACAACTACAGACACACACACACGCGTAAAACCGTTGTTTCCTCTGCGTGGCGTGCTGATTAAAAGTCGTCTCGCGTCTATATAGACGTATTGTATACGTATGCGGCCACCCATCGCATGTGTGTGTCTGTTTGTGTGTGTGTGTGTGTGTGTGTGTGTGTGTGTGAGAGAGAGAGTCTGTGTCTGTGAGTGTCCGTGTCTGTGTCTGTGAGTGTGCGTGGGAATGTGTGGGTGTGCACGAGACCCGGTCGGCGTCGCGGACTTTGTTTGCACTTGAAGGACCCATTAGGTGGGCGCGGCTCCGGGTGGGTAGAGGTCCCTGTTTTAGAAGGTTAAATTACACCGGCAACAACAACACTATACTGCACTAGGCATATACAGCCCCCCATTAACAGAGAATACACACAATCTCTGTGCCTGCCTCGTATACAGGCCTAGTCTAGAGTGACTGAGCGAACGAAAGCAACAGAGACAGAGGGAAAGTATAAGGGAGATGGTGCAAGCTTATAAACAATCGATCATTATGTATATATATATATATATATATATTATAGCCGTTACTCTTTCGCCATCGCCGACGTTAATCCCGCAACACACCGTCCGGCCGTTCTCGGCCTTTATCCACCCCCCCCCTCCCCCAAACCGACGTTATTTATATATACACGTCGTTTACTTTCAATCCATATCGTTAAAGTACCCTGTACATACTATATATATATATATATATATCGTGGAGACAGATGTTGTTTACCTCCGCGGACGTAACGAACGAATTTCCCGATAACGTGTGTTCAACAACGGATCGTGATAACAATGATAACATCGTATTGATTCTGCCCGTAATCACTGTGCGCTACCAGATTGCGAGTACCACAAGGCCTTATCTAATTTAGTATATTTTTTGCCCCTCCCCTCCATCAAAAAAGAAAAATGTTAGTTGAACTACGAGTTTGAGGTTTACATAACATTTTTTTAAATACAATCGATACGACTTAGAGATGCGCGGTACTTATATTTTCTGAAAAATAATTACATTTATTTGTAGGCACTGAAAACGGATTTTTGAAACACGTGTACCTACACGAAATCAAAAACAAATCCCTGCAAAGCAAAATTACTTCATCTGACTTCTGTTTTAGAATCAGCAGGTCACGCAGAAAAACCAATTTCACTTTTAGAGGCAGCGGCTGCCGGCTACAAATAGTATTTCAGCGGTAAAAGGATAATAATATACCCGATATCATTGTAATACAAAATATAAGACAAACAGATGTGCTTGCAGATAAGCGTCCCAAATTTGTGATTCTAAATATGCATTTTCATTTAATATTTTAACATTAACTTGATATAGTATAATGATACACCTAATAATAACCATAATAAAATAATTACCTATGATACTAATATTAGGCAATGGTATAATGTTCTTACTTCATTGTACGTTAACATTTCAGAATACTTTATAAACCTATACAGAGTGATTCAGTAAGCACGTTCAACCCCATTTTTTCTTTGATTATAAATTTATTCAAGTTCTGATTTTTAGTATTTTCAAGTACTTGTACAAGGACCTCATTTCAGATTACAAATTATTTTTATTTTTATACAATTTAAGGAGTGTCCAGTATTACTGCAGTGATAAAAACTACTTTTTACAAATGAGAACCAACTTATTTCAATGTAAATTTCTAAATAAATTATTTCTTTGAATATTTGATGTAAGAATCTAAATAAAAATGTACAAGAGTTGTTTCTGAATTATAAATGTGTATACATTAAAGTATTAGTCCTTAAAACCCGTTTTACAAAAATATATAATTGATTGAGTATTCAACATAGTATTTACTATAGGTATTTGAACATTTTTACAAATTCTAAAATGCTGATAGATTGGTATTAATAACCTAAGTTTTCTAATCATCATAGTTCCTAAATCACATTATCCTTAGCACTTTAAGTTAAGTAACTCCACTTAAACCACTTTTTCAAATTTCAATTCAGATACATCGTCATTTTCAAAAGTCATCTGATATCAATTTTTAGGAAAAGATGGCGAGTTTGAAAAAAGAAGTTGAT
This sequence comes from Sitobion miscanthi, assembly GCA_008086715.1. Lineage (NCBI taxonomy): Eukaryota > Metazoa > Arthropoda > Insecta > Hemiptera > Aphididae > Sitobion > Sitobion miscanthi. Next base: position 6,957,336 of record CM017800.1, on the reverse strand, counting down.
AACGCCACTCCTTAAATGGTATACAAAATATAAGTATACTCCACATTCACATTGCCGGGAATGGCAGATACCTACGAATCCCCGATCAAAATTCTGCCAAAAAACAACACACACGTGTAACCCTCCCTCACACAACACAGGCTAATTACCTTATTAGTTGAAGACTTAACCCTAAAAAAAAAAAAAAAAAGTATGTGTAGTATTTTAAATACGGCCTTTAAGTATAAAAATAGTTCCAAAAATCAGAATTTAAAAAAATTAATTATTAAACGGGGAAAAATAGGGCTGAGTATATTTGATGAATCACCCTCGTGGCCTGTATACGTATTATCTATATTCTATAATATTAAAACATATAACGATATTTGCATGAAAAATAATGTAGGGAGCTGGTGTCTGTTGTCTATTGACTCTCCAGTCTCCAATACGGAAATGGCCTTGATTGGTGGATGGTGATTATTTAGGTACATAATATATAACAATATGTCAGTGTGTTATTTTACGTGCATGATGTTTGAGCCCTATCCATCGAGCATAATATTGCTTGTACCTAGGTATATCATACTGTGGTGAATTATTGCTGCTTGCTAGTAATGTAGTCAAGTTAAAATGCGTTTACAATATTATGTCAATATAGGTATGATGATGGTATTGTTTATAATATACCTATATTATTATATATTACGGCAGAGGGCTGACACAGTTTTGATGCTAAAATGTACCTATGAGGTTTCTGATGGTGTATCGTCGATTTAATTATTTATAGTTGTAACATATTGTCCCCCGTAGTGCAGGAAATACTATTATAACCGATGAAAAATGTTTCTGTTCACAGTTGTTATATATATATATTATATCTCAATATGATACGATAAAGTTCAAATATAAATCATATTCGCATTCTATAGTAGTAGGTACGTGAGGGTCAGAGGGATTAATAATTATATAATACTCACTTTACGTTCTCGTATACCTAATTACCACGATTAATAATAATATTATTATCTTAGTTAAAAAAAACAAACCATCTCCCTAATAAAAAAGGTTATTCATAAAAAAAACTTAATACATCTTTATGTACCCAACTACCCAAATCCCATGGTAAACATTGAAAAAGTTTCTATAGCTTTTTACACAGACCAATTAATCAAATGTTGGTAAATTTTTTAACTTTGTTATTCCCAGCTGCCCTGCGCTTGTGCTATAAGACTTATGAAACTTATTTAAAAATTAAAATACCCTAAATAAAAATAATATCAACAGAAAACCGGGGAATTTTCTCTGCTAATTGAGGTATAATAGTTGGTTTCGAGTGTGCCTCGTCAATCAGTGAGGTCAGTGAAATTGATGTCAATAAATCATTGAATACGAAAAACGATGGAGTGTGTCAGCCACAATTCCTAATATTTATACAACTAGGTAGGTTATAAGTAGTTTATTTTTCTATTGAGGTATGTTGAACTATTTTTTTTTCTAAAAATAACGCAAACATTATACTATCAATTATTCTGATACTATAGTATAATATAAAAATATATTATTGTTATTAACTTATAAAATATTCAATAGGTACAAACAATAAGTTTTGATCACTAAATTAGATACCAACTAGATCCAATTTGTTACCAGAAACCTGCACTCTCAAAGTTGAAGCATTATTTTTACCACTCCAAAAAGTAAGTTACGATACACACAAAAATAAAAAACACACATATCATTGTAAAACAAACATGTCATCGCTTATAATCTAAAACATAAAAATTCAGTTTTATAATTTATTTTTTAAAAAACTAGCAACGTTTAAAAACTATATACCATCCTTTGCGTGTATTTCTAAAATATATTTCATATACTTAACAATTACGATTAATTATTATGGTTTTAAAAAATTATACTTCGGATTTCATAAACTAAAAATTATTTTTTAAGTGGACCATAATTGACCAATTGATTTGGCATTTGCATAAGTTTTTTGTCTAATTCTAAGACATTATAACATCGATTCACTACACATATGAAGTGCCTTAATTTCCGAAATGTTCAATTCTAGCAATTATAATACTTGTTGGAATTTTTATGAAGCAAATGTGATTAAACTTCATTCGGTGTTATTGTCATCTGTCCGTTGAGCGAAAAATACTTTTAATTTAATAACAATAATGACTAAGCCATGTGGTTTAACAAAAGGATTTTTATTGAAAGATGAGATAACATTTCTTTCTCTATTTTTGTTCCAACGTTGAAATGTGAATTCAAAATCGTATAATTTTTTGGTGAAAATATCTCTATAGAAAAATGTTGGAAACTGAGTCATCAAAAAAAAATAAAAAAAAAATAAAATAAAAAATATGGTCTGTTGTATTCCAATTACAACATACACTGCGCCGCGGGAGATCACACATAGTGATTTATAAAGTGTTAACTTCCGTGTGAAAACCGTTACTCTGCGACTGTATACGGCAACGGAAAATAGTTGTTCACAATACAGAACGGCTTATACCGTTTGAATTTATCGCAGGCATTTGAAGTATGGCACGGCCGGGCGCATTACGTACAGCAAACAACACACGATCTATAAACGTTAGGTAGGTAGGTTTATAGGTAGATATATATTATTATATATTTTCAACCAGAAATGTGTAATAGAAAACGGTAGGAGATTTTTTATTATTATTAATATTGTCGTTTTTCGTTAGGTATGGCAGCCCCTGTACGCAATTCCATAAAACAGATATAACTCTTCAAGGTAGACGATAACGTTTAAGACATTTTTTTCTCCCGACATTCTTTTCGTGTTTAAACTATAACGAATATATCTTATATGTTTTTTTTTCCAATCATGACACTTTACGGCAAAACCGTGCGAGGAAGCATTAGTGTATTTACGATTTATATATTTAGCATCACACACACCATCGGACAACCCCATAATATAATGTTGTGCGCTATGAAAGTAAATTTGGTTTCTGATTTTTTTAAATTTATATTTTATGTACTAAATTTGTTTACGGTATCGTTCAAATACTATAATAAATAACTAATTTAAATAATATTGCAATTGTCGGACGCAGGGAATATGTAAGTACGTATAATGAATGTAAAATGTAGCCGCCACACGAACATGTTCAGCGGTGCTCGTCAACTTCACAAAGAATAAATAAATATATAAAATGCGACTACTCGTATCCGTTACGAAAATAACAAGGTTAACGTAATGGGATGTAAGTAAGAAGTATACCTATACAGCCCAAGTTCCTGCAGGCTCTAGCGATTTATATCAGCGATCGGTTTACCTTAAATGTTTGATGTCGTATATTATGTGCATGCACGCGCATAAACGAATCGCCATGAGTCAATGTGCCTATATAACATAATATATTATAATAATACATTAATATACATGAATAATGGACAACGGCAAAGATCGGTCAATTCGGTCGGAAATCGACACTGGCGAAGACAGGAGAAAGTAATTATTACGATACGATTTTCCACCACGGTTCTGGTTTGTGTATTGAAATGCGATTCCCGTAAACGCGATTTTAGTCACATTTCATAAAAGCATGTCACGTTTTAAACCATGACGTTTAGTAACTCGTGCAAACGTTGAATTTCATTTCAAACTCTGCAAAACTGTCACAAAAATGCATGAAATGCTTTTAACTGCTCGCGGATAACGTATTGTAATCAAATAAATAAATACATTCGTCGCTCCGCTCGGAATCTAAAATATATATATATATGTATATAGTTTTTAGGCTGTCCTAACAAAATATTATGTTGTTTTAATTTTCCAATGATTTACTGAAACGCGACGAAGAAATTATAATATTATAATATGAATAAATTATTCAAATGAAAATGTTTAAATCGGCGTAACGACGTAATGTAACAAATAGTTTTCGAAGAATAAAAGTGCGGAAAAATAATGTATTAGAAGTGTTAGTACTAAGTTATCGCTCGTCGACGTATTATTCAGTTATTAAATTAAAAAAATGTGTTTTTTATGCGTTAAGTACATTTTTTTCAATTCAATCGCTCATCAAACTATTTCTATACGTTTTAATTTTATTACTATTTAGCTCTTGATGTTTGTATCAACTATTTTTCAAAACTAAAATTTACTGTTTTAATATAAAGAGTACTTTTACTGTTTTTATTGTTTTTATTGTTTTTATTTGTGAGATTTTTTACTGTGCTAGAATAATTTATGTTGTATTAAAATAAAAAAAGTTTAGTTTTTGTTCTGCTTTTGAATTTAAGGAATTTACTTCACATTTCAAATGTTCATTATTCAAAAATGAAATGATAGATAAAGCATATTATGTAAAAGTTATTACTTAAATATTATAAATACATTTATTGTTGATGGCGTTTAAATAAACTGTTATTAATTACAAAATATTACATAGTTTATCTTATCAAATCTCAATCGACAATTAATATTTAATACATACTATTTTAATTCTTAATAGGTACCTATATATGCAATGACTGAATGACATTTTTCGTCTCTTATATTGTTGTCTTGTTTTTAAATATGTAGTTTAAGAACTATGGTATAACACTTAACTTTATAGAACGATGATATTATTAAAATATGGATTTTAACATTATATTAAAGTTAAAAAAAATTCAAAGTAATGTTTCTGTAAAATTGGCTGGTAAGAAGTTACATAATTAAAAAAGTGTCAATTTTTAGAACTTTCTTTAAAAAAAAAAAAAAACTAAGTATTGCACTTTGTTATTGTAAAATATATATGTATATAATGTGTTTAATGTCTTACAGTATTAAAAAATTAAATTAATGATGTCTTTTTATTAATATACTGATATACCTACGTATATTGTATATGTTATACATTATACATATATATTATATAAGTCAAACTACTTAAGAATATTATATTATTGTATATGATTATATAGATATGAAAAATAATTCACTATATTATATGAATACAATAACAATATACAATAAACAATTATAATTTAATTTGATGTTTTAGGTATGTTGATTTAACACACTAACTATATTTTAATTACGTCTACAGCTATTATTAGTTTTAAACATCTTATGTGCCCTGCACATGTTCCATGCACCAAAGTCCAAAGTTGTATATAAGCCTAAAACTTGGATAGTTTGAATAACGTATCATTTTAAACTAAATTGCATATATACACCACACTACACCTACACAAAAAATTCCAATGTTTCGATTACTAAAAAAAAACTCAACTTAAATTATTTTCATTTCCCCGGTGTAATAAGTTGCACCATATAGTTTTACTATTACTCGAGCAGTTTATGCAATAAACATTTTAAAAATTAACTGAAGTTTACTTTTTTGTCAGATATATGCTTTATCATAAAAATATTTATATATAATATAATACATATATTCTACAAAAATTAGGTATATCTATCTATAATACTTATGTTTAATACATCTATAAAATAGTTTTACTGGGTTTTCATCTGAAACTTCTAAGTAGAAATCACAATATGCGTAATTGAACCATTTGAGCAATTCGAACCCAAACTTTATTTTATTAGACTTGTTAAAACCATTCAACAATGAAAAATATATTCTTCTGATTTGAAATAAATTTATATCCACTGTAATCAGTTTTATCGAAAGAGCCAAATCACTAGAACGATTCATTGATAACGTACTGTAAGATAATATTATGTATCGTGTACGTGAAAAACGTCGTGGTTAACGTTTATGTGAAATGTATGGAAAAAAAACTCACCTAAACTGACGTTTCCTCGCTTGACACACTTCTTCGAAACTTCTCGGACGTGTTGAACAACGGGCAAAGACGAAACTAATCAGTCGACGAGGGTCAACGTATCGAGTCAAAACGCACCAATCGTTCCTACGCCGTACCAAACTTATATTATTGCTATATCGTAATATCGCGAACTTATGTGTGTGAAGTTTCTCAGACGGTCCAGTGCTCGCGCAATACTCCACACCTTCGCGTCAAAACACCCTAACGGCCACTGATTTTCAAATGCCCGTAGCGAGCACACGCATCGCATAACCAAATTCGAGCATGCGCACCCGCACCGGATTCGCGGCGTTATATTATTATAATAAATACGAGGGTAACGCAAACGACTATGCATTGCGGTAGTACAAGCGAGTTCAAATCGAAAATTTAAAAGTTACGAAAACGTATGGTAGTTTCCGTAGTAGGTAAATACGCTCTTAAAGAGTACCTACAATTAAGTCCGTTCGCAATAATTATTGTGCAATACGTCATAGACATCACTATTATAATGCTATAATGTGATGGCGCGTATTTTTAACAATCGAGGCGATCGGATAGATAATAATAATAATAATAATCTGATATTATTGATGGTTTTGATTTGAACGATAACGCGCGTGTCCAGTCTAACGTGAAATCAAATACTGCGACACACCAATTATAGCTGTGGGGCATTATTTTTCCGCAAGTAGTCACCTGCCTATATTGAAACGTTTTATGTGGTTTCTGTACGATGCTAAGTGTGATATTATATTATTTTCTTATTTTGATGCAAACCTTATATAACAATTTGCGTGGTCTTAAAAATAATTTTGACGGGATACAAAATGGTACTCGGGTGGTGCGGTTAATGCGAAAATACCACTGTTCGCTTTTCGATGAACAATTTGTTACATACCTATGTATGATACAATATTAACATGAATAATAATGCAGTAGATCATATTATAGTTAATTATAAAAAGAAGCAAATTTTACAGGGGAGATAAAACAATAATTATTGCATGGTTCAAATGTTCTCTGAGAGTTGGTTCGTGAAACTTATTCATTAAAAATAAATAATAACTTATGACTGGTATAAGGACTTCAAATTTTAAATTAAAACTTAAAAACTTTTAACAAATAATTTCATAGTTTACTACCGATCAAAAATTATATGATCAACAGTTAATTTGGTGAATAAAAATAATAATCTATGGTAAGTCTATAATATAAGTATTGTAGAAAAACGCATACTGTTGACACTTGACAGCGTGCTATTCACATAATTCCTAGACATAAACTATTATACATTGACCTACAATTGTATAATTCAATAATATTATTTTTTATAACTATATCCTGACTATTATTCAGTGATCTCATACAACTGGACATACTTTTTTAGGTTATACGCTAGTATACCTCTTGATATATATGAATTTTCATTTTATTCTACTTTTATATGGAACTTGGATTAAATAGGTACTTTTAAAAACATTACAAAAATAATATTCCGATTATCGACCGATATCATTATTTGAAAAAACTAGACTTGCTTTGCTTAATATTTTGCTCATGTGCTAGATATCTATACAGATACTAACACGATGTTTTCGCCATTCAAATAATAATACGGCAGAATCCGACTACTGACTAGAATGCTTACAACGGATTTCCCGAATCCCGACCATTATAATATCCATTATTTTAGATTCCGAGGTGTGTCAGACATTGTTATCAATAAATTATTTACGTATATAGAATTACGTACATTGTCAGTGTTTCATACGTTTCGTTCCATCATATTATTATTATTATTTAATATTATTATTTATTACTATATAAAAAAAAAAAAAATAGTTGCTACCGCCACAGCGTGTACGTGCGCGCATATTTTTAAAAACCATAACGCACGCGCAATTAAGTTTCACTCGTACCGGTGGGTTTTTTTTTCATTCAACAATAATATAATATAATATTTTACATAGTTATATATTCTGTGATTTTACTGTAGATAGTCATCAGCATTTCTTCATACATATTATCGATACGGACTGCGTTTGTAAAGTATAAAATCAGTGGCGTTATTTTGATTTTCACCCACATCAAATCCTTTTTTCAATGTAAGTACTCGCCATTCGCACACTGCAGATAAACGTAATATAGAAAGGTACCTAACCTATACATGTAGATACACGAGTATAATATTAAAGTGTATCCGAAAGTTTAAATCCCATTGTCTACGCGCGAACAAACGCGACCGGTGGGGAAAATATCCAAAGTTTACTACGGCAATCGTACTCACGGTATACAACATCAATTTGCACACGTCTATATCTCGAATAGATACGAAACGTTTTGTATTTGTTCCGCTTCTGCCTATTATTTGTATTTATTCCCATCGTTTTCATTGATATTATAATATAGGTATATATTATAACCTTAACTACGTGATACTATAATATAGGTAATGTTTTAATTTTTTTATGTTCGGCGAACAATAATAATATTTTATACGTCAATTAATTATATTACACCATCGTTTAGATGATCAACATTGTACAGGCTGATTCACCAAGCACGCTCACCCCCATTTTTTCCTTAAATAGTTAATTTATTCAAATTCTGATTTTTAAAATTTTAAATATACTCAAATTATTGAATTTTTTTGTGTTACTTAAGGAGTCACCTTTGGCGATACAAACTTTTGTTTTTCAAATGAGAACACCCCAATTTATAGTTGAATAGGGGTGTTCTCATTTTAAAAACAGAAGTTTGTATATCCACAGTATACTCCGTAAGTAGTACAAAAAATCTCAACAATTTTAAAATATGGTCTTAAAATATATTTAAAAATTAAAAAAATCAGATTTTGAATAACTGCATAATTGAAGGAAAAAAATGTAGTGAGCATGCTTGGTGAATCATCCTGTATATTATAACAGCCCGGACTGGATTAACAATATATAGCATAAGCTGGTAGAGCTAAATTTCAGAAGAGGGTTGTTATTTTTTTTTTCCCCAAAAGGTTTTTTGGATGGCAAACGTTTGCGGAAAACTTTTTCAAGTTAAATTTCTTATGTCATGATAGTGCTCTATAGTTGGCATGTCGGGAAATAGGAGCGTAACGATAAGTGAAACGCTTGTAAATGGTGGTGGGGTGTGGTGTGGTGTTGAGGCAGGTACGTTGAGAGCACTCGACGTGGCAGCGGAGAAGGTGAATATTGATGCCACTGCTCATGCAGTAACCCCTAACAGTAGAGTGAGCAAAGCGTGTTTCTATATTTGTTACACTCTCGGGCAATCGTTATAAATAGGTACCTCACCTTTATTATTTATTAAGAATATTTTAAAATGTTATTATTTACTTTTCTGAAGAACAATTGAGTTGTTCAATTTTGACCACCACCAACTGTTAACTAAAGATAAAATATTAGTTTTATAAATTATTAATTAATTAGCTTTTTAGCCAATATTCAAATTATTATAGAACTTAAATTGGCTATTTAATTAGTATGTATTTTACTGTACAATATTATAAATTATAATATATGGCATTTAAATTTATTATTATTTCAAAGTTGATATGACATATTTGATTAACTTTTGGTTTTGATAATTTAATAAATAATTTAAACAAATACAGATTCTGAACGGAGGGATGTATTGATTTTAAAATGGAGTGTGTTTTTTATTTTGAATCTTTTTAAGCTATTTATAATAACTGAAAAAAATTTTCGTTGAGTCAAAAAGCTTGAAAATTTAATACAATTTTCTTCATAAGGTGATATTATAGAAGTAAAAAAATATTAAAGATACATGGCCACAATATTTTTTATATTCGTATAAAGTTCAAATGTTGAAAACCTTTATCAACATTTTGTGCGTATTATTTTGAAGTTAAAAATTTTATAAAATGTTTAATTTACATAGGAAAGGGTTGAACATTTAAAATAATGTTTCTTATAACGAGTTATAAGTAGTTCATCCTGCGATTAAAAAATCTAAAAAATAATAAAAACACAGTATTCTAATAGATATTTTAAGAAAACGTTTTTGGTTTTTTTATTCAAATATTATTTATGGTGTCTACTAGAATTTTTTTAAGTTTATCAAGTGAAATATCATAACAATATCATAAAATAAACTTATAGTAATATATATGCTGACAGACTGTCTTCGCTCACAATATTTTTTCGTTTAGTACCTAATTACAATGATTTCATATCATTGATTTCAAATTTAACACATCCATAACCAATTACAGTGACCCACACGTCATATTATTATAATGTACAGTAGAACGGTATTGATCGCTTGCCCAATTTTTTCGTTACCTATGAGTATATTTTTTTGTGATCAAATTAAAAAAATCCTCGTTGTTTAAGTTAAGAACCATAATTTATATATCGGTTAGGTTAGCCAGTTAATAAATTATATGTGAAAATCAAACTTGTCATTTTTCAAATAATAAATACACCTAAGTTATAACATAAAAAAGTGGTTAAGTAGATATCATTCAACTGTACAGTAGGTCACAAGTGAATCAATATTTAATAGATTGTATTAAACTTGAATTCAATGACAAAATATCATTGTATAAAAAAAACGATTCTGAGCGGAGACGGTTTATCAGGTTGGATTTTTAAATTTTTATTATTTATTATAGCCTTTAAGTTAAATTAATATCATAATATTATAATTTTTTATTCGTTGCTGCGGTGATAAACAAAGCGTTAGAAATTAAAATCCCATTTTAAGCGGTTTTTCGTAATTTGCCAGTAGTTTTTCCCGTGGCATTAAATAACTATTGAGAAAATCGAAAAATGATCTCTTTAAAGTACCACCTTGATCCAATTTGTTAAAAGATAAAGTACTATATATTAAAATCGAAGCACTCCTTCTGGTAGGAATTTTGTATACAGGATATAAAAAAAAAATAAATAAACACATAAACACCATTGTAAAACCACTAGCTTTCTGGACCCGCTCAGAATCTAAAATTATTTATTTTATATTTAAGCATCATTTAAATTAAACTGTTAATCGCTATATTTCAGCCTACAAATGGCTCCTATTTTTTACATTCAACGCACCGGTTTGTTTGTCTATAGTTTGTACCGACATTTTGTACTTGATTTTTACTAAACACTATAGATAATCTGAGGCCATCCACATCATAGCCATACACAGTTATGTGATATGTAGCCATTGAACAACATTATTCTTATATAATTACCTAAACAATAATGGGCTTATTGGATTTTATTTTGGGTCATTCTAAGGTAATGATAACGTTCAACAGGCAACAGCAGGAGAAGAAAACCGTAAACGGTTCGAATTCCACGAGTTATTTAGCTGTATCAACTATCAATGCTCATTATTATACTGTACTACAATCGATAACTACATCCAACGTCGGTAGATTATAATATTATTACATATAAGTATATTACGATGATTATTATTATTGTATAGTATTGGGATCCCGGTCAACGCCCACGATTTCCGAGCCCGCGCGTCGACCCAGACTCGAATACATCGACCAAAATATGAAAGCTGGTCGATTATTGTTAGTACCTATGACCGTGAAAATAGTTTTATATATAAGATATGTACAAACGTCGCGTAGAACTACTTAGGTATATTATTATATGGATTTATTCAAGTTCCACTATAACACTAAATACTTTATAGGTATACCTCGTATAGTATTCGTGGGGAAAAAAAAAAAGAAAGATAAAAATTGAATTTCCCATTCGAATCGTTGCCGCCGTCCATGCCAACTGATAAAACGAAACGTTAATTTAAATGTCTATTTACGTTTCACAAAGCACGGAACACAAAAACAAACGACTGTTAATTAATATACGTTGAACTTCTATAAGTACGGAACTCGCGTTGTGAAGACCTGGTGCGCGCGGAATAATTATTGTAGCCAATTTACCGGTCGTGAAATGGAAAACTACCCTAATATGTTATTATTTATTACCTGCGATATAATATAAATATTATATACAATATTATTACCACGCTGTCGTTTCATTTTAGATCGGGTATTATTGGTAATCCGGAATACGATAAATTGTTTTTATTTTGTATTTTACATAACTACCTATATTATATTATAACAGAAACACGCACGCAGTTGACATGATAATATAATATTGTCGACAACTTGATTTCACAGATTTTGGTTGTTTTCATTCCAAATAATTTATTTGTTTTTTTTTTTTTTTTTTTTATCAATCCATCGTCGTTTTTGAGAGTCTTTGGGAAAAGGGAAGATGGGGCTAAAAGCCACCACTTACATTAAAGTGAGCCTTACCTTGAAGGTTTTTAAAAATGTCTTATATTTTCTTTTTAGTATTTTATAGTTCAATTGTTTTTGATAACATTAATGTATTAATGAAATAGTATAATATTATGGATAATTAATGCACATTAATACGTTCTAATTACTATTTACTAACAATAAATTAAATGGGTTACATTTTAATAAATTTATATTTTATTTTGTAATCTTAATATGCGATTAAATAGTCTACCCATAACCCCTTGTCTCCATCCAACTAATGCATAACATAGTAAATTTAATGGTTATTTTTTTTATTTTTTAACAGGTATTATTAGAATTTTTAAATTATAAATTATGCACTGTAGTCTGTAACTGAATAGTAAATAACTGAGTAAAACTGATTATTCTGAACATAAAATTTGATTATATGCGTCAGTAAGACAGCACGAGACAGCACGGTACGACGTCCTTTCAAAACATTTTTATAAAAATTGATAATATTTTCTAGCGATTTAAAACTATAATACTCAAAAACTTAGTTTAAACCTTTAGTTTTCATCCCTCCCTACAATTAAATATAGGAACTAGGAAATCCCCTCCCCTCTGCATCTATTAGTGTTATCAGCAGAATTCTGTAATGGCTTTATGTGTAACAATCACGAGAAAACACAACATTACCGTACAGTAGTTCATGAGAATTGTGTATCTATAGGTCACATAAATGTTATCAACTTCAAAACATATAACATAATATTATAACATTATTATGTCATATGGAATATTAGCTTAATTATATTTTATACATGTTTATTGTACAAAAGTGACTTTTACAATTCATTGCATGCAAATACAATTAAAAAAAAATAGAAAATGAATATTAAAAAGCTTGCAATGCAAAAAAACCGTAAAGAGGGATTACTTCGTAGAATTTCAGCAGAACCGTGTAATGTCGTGGTTCGTGACACAGGGAGGATAAGTTAAAGTTTAATAATAAAAATAATAATAATAAAAAAAACAACTGAAGCAGCATTTTGTCTTGTAACCTTTCATTTTTCATATACTGATAATAATATACTATCTTCGAATGACGTCGAAGAAAACGATTTCTCTTAACTGAGAGATAAAAATAAAAACACAAACTGTACCAAAGTTACACAACATACCATACAGACTGTCATCAAGCAAAACCAATATATAACAACAAATAAATTGCTAAGCAAAACAATAACAACATGCTTATTGGATTTATAAAACGATACAACTACGAAATCTATAAATGTTGAATGCATGCATTCCTAACGTAACCTAACAAAGTTACCGAAGAAAAGGCAATCAATATTGCATTAATTAAATGATATATGCAAACTTAATTGATTTTAACTGTATAAAAACATAAAACCAAAAAATTTAGATTTTTTTCCGTGGAACTTTTATTAGTTAATAGATAATAATGCATAATATTAGTAATAATTACGACTAAATGATAAGACGCTATTTATTTAGTTAATACGAGGATGTGTGCAATGATTGGCATAAAGATAAGTAGTTAGAATGAAAAATAGGGAAAAATATAAATAATAAATAGTGAAGGGTACTTTAATATAGTAAAAATAGTAATTTATGGTGAAAGAGGTGAAAGAGGTGAACGAAAAATGATATATAAATATTATTTGTGAAACAGTGTGGGTATTAAAAAGTGAGAAGTGCATTTTTAATGGATTGGAGGTGTATTGATAATTAATTATAAAGGGTGCGCTTTGGGAGTTTTTAAGAAAGATTAGTAGGTAGATAAGAACCTACCACAACGGTTCTTTTGGGTCATGAACATTTTTATTAATATTAATAATAATTATCATATTAATCAAAAATATTTTTTTTTATCATATTATTTGAAATTTGAATATTTATTATATTATCAAAATTTTCACAATATAATGGATTACTTAAATTCTAAAATCAATGTTTTACATTTTGTTTGAGAAAAAAAATTATTTACAATTCAGAGCCACCTCACGGAACAATGACTACCAATCTACAAACTCTTGGTTAAGAATGTTACTCTGTGTTTACAGAAGCTTGCTGTATATATCATGCGTAATCATCTCCAGTATATAATAAATATAATAATATACGGTCTACAGACTACAATTGAACTCACATGTGTACGGGCCATTGTACCTATACAAGGTTATATTTAGGTATCAAAAAATCATCACATTTTTAGAAATATTTACGTGGACATAACAATACGCACCGACTTGAATTTGAAGACATTTTGATTATATAATAGCATACATTCATACCTTATCTCCTTTATATTATATATATAAACGTGAAACTACTTATATACTTATAAACTTTGAAACGGCTAATCTCAAAAACCATGCGACCGATTTCATTCATTTTTTTTATAAGTTTTCTAATACTTTGTAGGAGGTTCTTAAGGAAAGAAAAATTAAGAAAATTACACACAAAATTGGAAAATTTCAGAAAACTTAACGACTATTTAACCTTGTCGCTCGTTTATAATATTGTTTTTCAATATTTATTTTGGTAACCATGGCAAATATGTATATAACTACATTAATAAAGGTATTAAACATTAAACGTGTACATTTTACACCTGAATATGTTCGTGAAACATACGAAAATATTAAAAATTCAACAAATGGCATTTTTTGAACTATGTCCACGTGACAACTTTGACAAAACATTATTTTATCCTAAAGTTCCTACTTACAAACGTTTTCCATTGGTAAATTCTGCAGGAGAAAGCAAGGGGAAGCAATAGCTGAATTTCCAGGTATAAAAAAACAAACGTTATTAGTCTAAGATATTTTTCAGCAAGATATTATAGACGGGAATAGGGAGACGTATGGTGATACATAAATATTTTACCCTCGGGCGAAGCCGGATAATTTGGCTAGTAAGTTATAAGTATTAAAATTTAAAAAAAAAATTTCAATTAGTTATATTTCAATACTTAAAAGTTCTAAGTTTATATTTAGGTGAATGATTTTATATTTTGTACTAAATCTTAAAACCGATTTCCCAAAGCACACTAAATAAATTTTTAGTAGAGGCTAAATCCCCTTATACGTATTATAATATGAAGTTGTCTACTATTTCCAATTAAAGCATTAAAATAGAATATTTTAGTACTATTTCACATATACATATATTTTATTTATTTTAAATGTGCATAAAAAGCTGGAGGCACTGATATCAGATTTTAAACTTTCTCAAGTCTCAATGAAAAAAATATGTCTTGTTTTCTAATAAATGAACAAAGAATAAAAATATCTTATTGTTCTTTCAACTTGAAGTAAAATGCGAATTATGTACTTTAAAGTTAAAACTTTGAACTAATAAATGGCTAAAAATGTAATAACTGTGGAAGTTGTTAAATATAAAATCAAGTTTGTTCAAATTGCTAAATAACTTCTGATGATACACAAAGTCTAACGATATGAGCATAAGACTAGAATATGCTCGTTTTAATAAATTAGCATAATATCTATTATAATAACGGTGACACAATTTATGAATATTTTTGGTAACTATATTGTCTTAAATTTAGTTTTTAGAAACTTCTATTATAATAATATACTTAAATATATTACAAAAGTCTGTTCTTTTAGGTTTCCATGATAATAGCAATGTCATCATGTGCTTACGTTGTACCGACATGACAAGGTCTAAATTGCGTAGGTAAAACAATTTTTTTAACTTCATATCTCGCAAAAATTAGTTTTGGTACAACTCCAGTTTTTAGAGTTTTTTCTACCTACTTAATTAAATTATTTTATGAAATTCACGTATGAGATTGTACGGGATGTGATCACATAAATATAAACCATATATACATACATATTATAACAGTGTACCTATATAACTTTTTTCGTAAACAAATGGTTATAATATATTCATGTTATATATGTATAGGAATACATATTTGCAAAATAATATCAAAGATACGAGGAAACGTTCTTCTTTGCAAAAAAGAATGTGATGGCGTTATTTTTGAAAAATCGTGATATTGTTTCTGTGAATTCGGATCCACCGAAAAATGTACGATATTCACAACTTTCAGATTGTAGGTCATCATAAAATAATAAATAAAAACGTTTTCTTTTTTAAATGACACGTGATTATTATAACTGCACAAAATGTTATTCACCATCAAATATTTATCTTTTAATACATATACCGATAATGATTTTATCATCAAATCGTAAAATTATAACCTAAAATGCGCAGTTAATAACTATATTGGTCAAAATTCGTGGTTGAAAAACGAACGTTTTAACTCATAGTGGGTACCCTATGATAATAATATAATATTGTGACATTTCATATCGTTGAAATTGTTTTATCGATATTGCACGACACCAAATTATACAGCATATATAGTCAGGATCTTGACACGTAAACGACCATCTGGAATGCAAGAATGTGTACCGTGTTGAGGATTGTATGTTTTTTTTTGTCATACGACCAATAAAACAGCTAAATATGCGTTGTAATGATATAATATTTCCTTCGAAAAGATCAATAACTTATACTGAAATAAATAATATAACATTGCATCGCGTGGCTGACACAATTCTTATTACACCGAGGGAAAAGAATGCGTGCGTACGTCTAAGACTTTAAAAAAAACATTACAAAATAATTGCATACGTGAATATTATTATAATTATTATTATTCACGGGATCATATGACATACTTAGGTACCTATTGCCTACACTCAGTGCCGGATTAAGATATTTTGCGCCAGTAGGAAAACATTTTTCTGGCGCCCCCCTACCCATGCCTTTGAAAGTAAAAGTAAACATTATGTACCTAAAATAATATACTAATTATTCGTAAGTTCATAGGATTATAAAATTATAATAGAATTAAATTATTTATATGAGACTCTGACTTTTCATGGCACAAAACTTTGTTATGACTATTTTTCCAATCATTAAATCCATCTTTTCCAAATTGAGTATCTGTATATTTATTAAATAATTTATAAAATGCACTTACAATTACACCTTTTGAAATAGAATATATCATTCATTTTCTTTGAATTTGTTCTCCATTACATGTTTGTCTGTAAAATAAGCTCATTGTGCAGTACCTGGTAGTATTACCATAAATTCTTGCAGAATTCATAAAATCAGCATCAATGTTTTGTATAAAACCATTATGAGCAATAAACTCTTGATGCCATTTATTTGGTAACCATTCTATGGGATCATTTGATGGGATTGTGCCAATTGTGGTATTAGAAATATTTTGTAACTGTGAAACTTCTAATGTATTTGGAAATACATTTTGTTGGGGAAAAATTTTATTAGTTACTACATCTAAATCTACATTTTCTTTTTTTTTCATTAGAATTTTCATATTTACCTTCAGTAAAGTTGCTTGTTGAGTACTAAATAACTGATACATTTTTTTAGTTTTATTGATAATAGATTGCAGCTTTTCTTTTTTTTCTTTAGCTTGTTTCTTGTTTTGAGCGCCAGATAATTTAATTTTACCCATTGTTATATTTTATAAATTGTGATTGATAATTGTTTAAAATTTTAATACACAAATTTGAAACTTGACGCACAAATTACAACTCACAATTACAGTCTACAATCATAAATCATAATTATTGAATTATTTACATTATTATTAATAATCTATGATTATTTATTAAGATGACGTTACCACAAAACAACACTATTTACCACGGTTATAGATAAACCATTTATATTGTTTATTATCAATTATTATCAGTTGTCCGTGATAATAAAATATAATCATTAAAATTACATTTCATTTTTCATTTTAATTATTATAGTGTATATTTTTTTTAATATAAAATTATACAACAAA
The DNA here is from genome assembly GCA_008086715.1 of Sitobion miscanthi. Classification (NCBI taxonomy): domain Eukaryota; kingdom Metazoa; phylum Arthropoda; class Insecta; order Hemiptera; family Aphididae; genus Sitobion; species Sitobion miscanthi. Next base: position 6,939,397 of record CM017800.1, on the reverse strand, counting down.
AAAATATTTTTTAGAATTGTTCTAATTTGCAATAAATGTATTAAATTTTGGCGCCTCTCAAAAGCGGCGCCTGTAGGCACGTGCCTACCGTGCCCACTGCCCAGTGGTTAATCCGGCACTGCCTACACGTCATGCTGTATTAAAATTAAATACCAACTAATAATATTTAACTATCATACAGTTTATAAAATCAAATTATATTCAATGATAATTTTACCTAGTGTAAATGTATATTGTATATTATGATTTTCATTGATTACAGTTTAAAATTGTTCATCAAAAAACATAATAATAAAAAATAATAGTAACCATATGTTTAATATTAAGTCTCATATTATGGTTACCACAATGTAAATGTATTGAAGCAATACGTTAAATAATGCATATATTGCAGTATATACAGGTTAATGCACAGATCATGCTCACTCCCATTTTATTCTTCATAATAAATCAAACTATTAATCATATTAAATTAGGCCGAAAATATTGAAATTTTGATTTTTGGAATTTTTCAATAATTTAAGGGCTATATTTAAAATACTTAGATTTTTTATACCATGTAAGGAGTGTCCTGTGATGATAACAACTTCTTTTTTATGAGAATCAACCTTTTTTATCCTAATCTGTTAAAAAGATTTTTTTGTAAATGTTGATGTATTTGTATCTAAATGAAAATTCGAATAAGTTGTTTCAGAACTATAAAAATGTACATTCTAAGAATATTAGTCATTTGTCTTTTTTTTTAAATCGTTTACTTAAAGGTATTGTTGACCTCAAGACCTTTTTGATCCAAACGCAACTTACCTATTAAATAAATGTTGGAACACAAGTAGTGTGCAAAAATGTTTACATGAGTAAATAATTTGATACAAGGTAAGTTTAGATGTAATGTTTTCGTTTTGTTCTTCTGGAATTAATTATAATTTGGGTAAGTCTGGTACATATTTGATTTTGTAGCCTGTGAATAAGATTAGCTATTATTTAAATTATTTGAATGGGAGGTGCTGATGTATGGGGGGTTTTACTTTTGACAATGTATTGTATTATAATTTTAATTATCTTTAATTTCATATGTATTTGTATTATTTTTAAAGGGCAGTTGTGGTTTCAGAATTGTTGTAGATGTTTAAAGATTTGACATTTAGTGACATTATATGCATCGAAACGAGTGCAATATTGCAATTTTAATATTATCTATTTCAGTGCAATTTGACAAAATGAAGCAGTGCAATATTCTATCATATCCTTAGTAAAACCACATAACATACTCTCACCATTAATTTTAATTATGATCACTTATCGTTAATTTCGTAAAATATTTACCCACATAGATACATTTATCTAATTTCGTACAATCCCAGTCGGAATATGATCTGATACCTATATAGTATTATACATCTGTCAACACGTCTTGCAAACCCATAAAACATTTGGACGTTTCAACTTTTCCGTTGTCACTGTCATGACGAACCCGCTACGCAGTATATTATTATTTAAGTAGTATTTGACCAATTAATGTCTCAAACATCTGGGGCTGTCTTCTAGAAAATACGTCATGAAATAATTACAATCTACATCATCATCAACATCAACACCACGTCCATATTATATAAATGTCTCTTGTTATCACGAACTCATGGTGAGTATTTCGATGTACTTACTGAAACTCCCGTATTGTTGCCATCGTATAGTGATGTCAGCTCCGATATTATCACACGTCTATATGTATAATTTCTGACCATTATTCTGTTTTTCCTTATCAATATATTATATACTTCGAGTTTTGACAGTATTGCTATTTGACTATATTCGTTTCAGGGACGGTTCCGGAGCGAAGATCTGATGGAAGGAAATTCATTTGACTGTACCCTAAGCATATTTAACTTGAACATTTGTGTATATTATAATTTATTTATGAAATACATCATAATATGTGCTTATTGTTAAATAAAATTATCATTTATAGATTTATTATTATAATATATAATAAATAAATAAAATAAATCTAAAAATAAATAAAAGAATTATTTCTTCATTATCTCTTTTTTTTATACACACTTTATTGTGTACCTATTTATTGTATTTAAATATCCAAAATCCAAGAAAAAATAGATTGGGAAAAGTTATTCGGCCGACAAATATATAATATAATATTATAAAATATATGTATATATAATATATATTATTTACTATTGTTTAATTTTTCTCTGTACCATACCAATATCAACTGCAAAGCTGCAAAAATGCATAAATATTGATAATTTTTTAAAAAATTGTTTAAGATATATATTTTAATTATCTATATAATTAAATTATTAGATTGCATAAGTATTAATTTTAAAAAAAATGTGGTACATAACAATATTTAAACGTCGTCATCATAATATAATAATATTCATACAGGGTCGAAATTTCAAAAATTCATAAATAGCCAACCATAATTAGTCGCTCACAAAATAAATACTCTAAATTTAAGAATTATTATACAACATTACACAATTTTAATGATTGAATATTTTTTCTTTAATATTAAAATCAAATTAAAACCTACCTTTATACATATTATATAGATAATAGAGCAAAATTTGATTATTAATATTTTTTTCAATAAAAATAACGATCTGAATAAAATTCAGAAGATAATATTTAAAATAATTAATATTAAAGTATCCTCCTTAAATGTCCAATAAATATGCTTTGATAAAAATTGAAATTCAAAAAAAATTATCTCTTTTATCATTAAAATGTGTAAAACCATCAAAACGTTGCTATTTTTATTATAAATTTGTCTAACGATTTTAATAGGTAACAAATCAATAAAATAAAAAGAGCGTCAATATTATCCTATAGCCACCTATATATTGGAATGCAAATGCACTGTGTACATATTTCCACCACGTAAAAGACGGTCCTCTATTCGTATTTAGTAAACATAATCTAAACAGCTAAAGAGGATGTCAGCGCAGTATTTGTTTTCTTTCTCTGGCCCACGCGCAACTTAGACAAAACGCATTTACAAAAAATCATTTTTTCTATGTTTTTATGTAATCTTAGAGTAAAATTACCTATAAAAAAAGATAGAAAATAATATTTTTAAAAGAATGACATTGATTTGTCGAAATATTGTACCTAAACAATTTAAACATAATTTAAATTTACAACATTTTTTTGTTTATTTTGAAAGTCGAATACAAAGTCAAATAACAATAAAATATGAAATCAATATGTAATTCTCCTCAAAATTATTATTCTCTATCTTTTTTGTAATAGGTAATTTTACTCTAAGATTACTTAAAAACATAGAAAAAATGATTCTGCGTTAATGCGTTTTGTACATGTTGCGCCTCGGCCAGAGAGAGAAAACAAATAGTGCGCTGACATCCTCTTAACAACTAACAATTGTGTTTTGATGGGTGCATGCATCGGCGCCGGTCTACTATATTATAATAATCCACTATATTACTTAAATGTCTTACGCATACTGCTATCGTTATATTATTATATCATTGAATCATTATAATTATATTGACTACATTTTCGATTGATTCACTTACCGCTATCGAAGGTACGTATGGTGAAAAAATATTTTCTAAACGTGCATAAGAAACCCATTACGTTTTTTTCCGGCCGTGTTTCGACCGAAGGTTATTTAAATTTTAAATACAATAGGTACCCCAATCTGTAGTTCGTGGACTTGTCGATGACTATAAATATCTCCCCGATTTAACCGTTGCAATTAATTTATAACTTATGAAACAAATTATTTTGAATGTATCGTGACTCATTAAGGGAAAAAAATAAAAATTTGAACGTCACTTATCTATTATTATGTTGTTATGTTATTAATGGCATAGTGCACTGGTTCTGTAAATACTTATCATCTAATCCTTATTGAAAAAAAATGCTATAATCCGTTTAGTGCGAATAAAATATTATTAATACCGTTCCGGATTACAATGACCAATTCGGAATCCGTATTTTAAAATCAATACACCAGTACCCAGATTTTAAACACATGGGTGATAGGTAATTACAATAATTGAAAAATAATATGCTTAAATATTTAACGTTTTATATTAATTTTGTATCTCTTTCTATAGGTACATATTTAAATTACAAACATATATCATGGTTTTGTCTGCAATACAATTAGTTTGTACCTAAAGGTAATGTAAAAAGAAATATAATATTTCTGCATCAATATAAGTGACAATGCGTATGGGTTGGTTTAACGATTAATCAGCACTGTCTCATAGGGTATAATATAATATGCACTGTCAGCTGTAATAGTTGGCTCTTGGTGGCCACATAAAAAATATATTTAGAAAACCCGTATACTTTATTCACCAAAAGTTCCACACGGCAATACCTACATTATTTTTGTTGGCAAATAATTAAATATAAAAATAATTATCATAAATTGTTTTTTTTCCTTTTAAACCCTTCGACGTTTGACTTGCTTTCTAACCCGTGAGACAACTATATCACTAAGTGCGGTTCGCACTGTTTAATAAATTATTAAGCACGAAGTATCGCACATATTCACGTTAATATACGACGCACGATGGGTCATTATTATTATTATTATTATTATTGCGTAGAGAAAATTGCCGAAACATTATCAGAAAACTTAAAGTTTTTAAGTATATATACCTATTACGGTTAACTGCAACATCTCAGTAATAGCAGGAATAAAACGCCCGTTAAACACGCTTTTTATAATTTTTTTCTAACGACAGTGATGAGTGATCGTTGTCGACATATATCACACAAGTTTACAACAGCTAATGGGTTAGCCAGTGATGTTCCCGTACAGTTTTGACTGTTATATACTAAGTAACCAAATGTTGAAATGTCAATGGTTATTTCATATTTGTCTTATACTCGTATAGTTAACATGATGGAGAAGTATGTGTCATAGCATGTAACTTATAATCTTTATATCAAATCTTTCAATTTTAAATTTTACCATAAAAATCTGAGATTTATTATCATCTTATAAAAAAAATGTTGTGACCTTTTTCCAAGAGTATTATAAGTGACTAATAACCATCATGGCGTTTTACTAAAGAGACTAAGTGTGGACCGTGTATGTGGCCTTACGATCGTGTACCTTACGAATCGTAATTATGTTTCAAAATTAAATATTTTGGAAATATAATATAAAATCCTAAGAAAGAAGTACTTAAATATTATGAATTTTAGGAATTTATTTATTGGTAGTCAAATATTCTTTTAATATTCCAGTCGTAAAGATATATTTTAATTTGTATTCATTACACAATTCAAAATAATATAACTCAGTGTTACTATTATGGCAATTAATAGGAATCAATTTATTGATAATTACTTAATAGTATAATATTCAGTAGGTAATGACCGTGATTCTTCAAGACAAAATCTTGAGAGTATGCAGCGTATATAATATGAAGTGTACTGTATAGTAACATGTAAAAATAACCCTATGGCAATCATAAAAAAATGTACGACGTTTTCCACTAAACTTTTTATTTAAATTCTAACATTGAGGAATATTTTATTAAAATTACAAGCATTAGGTATTAAAAATAAAAATTGTATGAATTAACTACAAAATAATTTACAAAACGAGTAACGTTACATACAATTGTCTGGCTTTAGATTACCAAAATTGTGTCATACATCCGTCTACAAGCATATATTTGCTTATTGAATGAGCTTGCAAACCTACTATAATTTGTTTGAAAATATTGTTTTATTTTGTTTGTTTGCTAAACAAATATTATTATTATTACATAAATTAATAAAAAAGGTTTAAAAAAAAACTCTAATAAATAACACAAAAAGAACCAAAATTATACCGTGTCTAAATAATTTAAATAAAATATTTGATCAAAATTTGAAGTATCTATTTTTGAATGATGTAGAACAAGAAACAAAAAAGTTTTTATCTAAAATATGTTTTCAGTGTATTTCTCTACTTTTGTATATTTTTTTGTTTTTCACCCAATTATTTTAAAAAGTACCTACTGGAAACTTTTATTTTCTTCTAGAAACCACAATCTTTCTTAAGATACTAAAAAAAATAAACAAATAAATAAAAACTATACATCATTGTAAAACCAATACATTCACCGCTTCGCTTAAAATACCTATGAAATATTATGAATTATTTTATATGTCAGATATCTGCCTCGAATAATTTTCCACGTCGTTGGAAAATATACAAGACATTTATAAGTTTTGGTTTATGAGAATCTTTTAAGATTGATTTTTCCTGGTGTTAAATATATTCAAATAAAATGTCCATTACAAAAAATGCCATTTATGTAGGAAATACCAACAACAGTATTTTAGTTCAAAGCATTGTTTGTCTGATATTGGCCAAATATAATGTAATAAAAAAAAACATTATGGTATATAGCTTAAAAACATTGTGAACTTACAGTGTTTTTGCCCCAAAGAGTAAAAATAGTGAATAATATATATATATATAATATGTATTTCATTTTTATGATCCTTATAGTCCTTACATCATAAAACTATTTTATTATAATGTGAAAAATTCACGACCGTTTCCATCCTTTCACAAAAATACAACACTTCATAGTTAATGTAGTCACTTATTAAGTATGTAGGTACTTATCCTCGTGATTGCTTATTTGGATTTTTGAATTTCAGATGAGTGATAATTGTAAATTGTAATGGCTATATTATTAGAATAATGAATTCAATATGCATTATCTAACTTTTCTGGTTCCGTTCATATAACAGCCATAAAATTTTCATTTTGAAAACCACCAAGGGTCTATAATATATTTGTGGTGCAACGTTAAGATGTAATTCGATGCCAGGTGTAATACTAATACAGACCTTGACACCCTAATCATTCGGAAAACCACGTAAATTCAATTAGGTTACACAATTAAGAATTAAACAACGAGTTTTAAAACAAATTATAAAGAATTAACGTTGTGTTCCTCGTGAACTCCTTACAAACAGCTGACTGCATGAGGTATACAAAAATAAAACTAGGTAAATCAAAAGAAAATCTATTAAACATTAAATATAACTTTAAAGCAGTGGCAGATTTATGCCCCCTAAATCCAGGGATACTGACTCCCCCTCACCCGTTTAGACTCTAAATATATAGGGTTTTTATATATCTATTTCAAATATATTGGAATAGTATGTTGAATAATTATTTTAATTCGTCAGACGAATATTATAACATTTTGCGAAATTCATAAAAGACACTAATAATAATATTAAGCCGCACGTTTTACTAAGAAAATCACAGAAAAAATACTTTTTTAATGTTACATTTTTGTTATATTATACAAATAATAAAAGATGTACTTATTGATAATAATAACTAAAATATAATGGGAAAGCAAATCGAAAGTAACTAATCGCCAACAACTGACGCAATATGCGCCATGACCGGACTGACCCACTTGTAACCCTGAAAACATCTCGTGACACATGACATAATATAATGCCATTTTCATTGGCATCAAAAGGTTGTCCAATTCATCGGCCGTTCCCTGCATGACAGAAATGGCCCCATGGCCACTAGTATGACTCGCATCCTGGTAATACCATTTTCCAAAATAAAGCAGCGCGCTTTTGTCACGTCGATGTGCTGGAGGTCCTAAGACAGTCCCTCGCCTGGCTGTTTTAAAACCAAATTCATAAGTGACACACGATGTCTGCGGGCGTGTTATAACGTCCGTTTGCTCGTCGTCTTGACTTCTGCAGCTGATTTGTTTTGAATGCGGCCGAGTTTCTACTGCGGGGCGTCACTGGCCGAATGACCTCAGTTATAGCAACTTTCAGCAAAGGCGTTACGGCTGTAACTGGCCGCAAAAGTGATAAGGCTGAAGCGGATCAGTGAAAAACCGGTGAGTTGATGTTGGTAAGCGAGGACGGGTTTTAATTGCGGGCCCAGTAGACTTTACTACGGAAGCGTGAGGATTTTCAGACGGACTGTGTGAAGGACCACACACACCAAATAGATATGGAGGCCATGGCATTGCAAGCATCGGTTAAGAAGGTGTGGTGCAGCAGGAAGCAAAGAGTACAATCTGTCTGTCCGTGACGATGCGAGCGACCGCCAAAACGGTCTACGGCATACGACTCGTTCATCTGACAGACAAATTGCATGGCTGACTAAGACGTGAGCTGCCGTTTCACTGGTTAACGTGTACCCCCCATTTAAACTGTCGAACACTCCAACTGCCAAGGCTCGTGCAGCGCCTGCCAATCGTTGCCCGTCATTGACAGGAAATTAGTTCTCGGGACCAGCTGATATCTAGCGTATCGTCGACGTGGTAACCCTGGCGGACAGTGTGCGATGAACGATCCGCGGTCCAGGTAGCTCTGTCACGGTGATTCCAATACCTGTACTGTGGGGGTTCTCATCCGATGACTTTGGAGTCCTGTGATAGCCAAACACAACTGTGAGGAAGAACAAATCTTCCACAAAACATATTTAGGTTTATAGCAACAGAACGGTAGTCGTTAATGCAGATAAAACCAATGTGTCTTGTTTACAGACTTTTTTTTTTTTTTGGTGTTTTCATAAAGCTATTAAATTCTTGATTTTATATTCTTAATTGAAAAATATTTGGAATAAAAAAGTTGTATAATAATGATTATAATATAAAATTATATGGTAAATAATAATAATCTATATTAATATTTTATAGTTTGTAAAGATTGTCTTAGTATAATAAATAGGTACTAGCTGATTAAATAATAGGTACGTATTTATTTTATGTTTTTGTATAGCCATTTTTAAGGAGTACCTACCTACCTTTATTTTTTGATTACCTTTATATAGGTAAACCTCTATAAAGTACCTTGTGTTACTTATAAGTTAATAATATTATGTTTATATGTATATTTTTAAAATTTATATACTATATTTTACTGAAATTTAATGACTCAAAAATTGCTTGTTCAATTTAGCAATGTAGATCAAAATTTCAAAAATATACGTATAAACATATTATTAAGTTTTAAGTAACACGACTTGATTAAGGTCTATATAATATAGTGTAATGGTAGTACAAAACATAAATGTACTCACAAAACCCCCTGTAATAATACGTTTCATCTCGTACTAAAGCAAGATAAAATTAAAGTTACTTTAACCTCATGACACGATAAACAGTGGAAAACGACATATTTTGCAGTTTGACCGTTTCGTAATTTTATGAAATATCTTTTAATAGGTATCGAAATATGGCGCTCGGCACTGAATATGTAATTACAAAATGTATATTATTGCCATAACCACGCACGTATTTTATGTTTAATTTAATATGAATGAAGCGTGTGGACAACTGTTTAATATATTTCACGTATTTTAATATTAAACTAAATGCATACAAATATGAAAACGTTCAGATAGGTAGGTACTGATTAAATAGATTTATCAATATTATACACGGAGCAAGCGATAAAATGAGACCACTTGGACCACTTACCTGTAGCAATATTATGTAGCAGGCCAAAGGATTATTATTATACATTTTGTAAGGTGATCAAAAATAGTTATATCTTTATCTATATGGTGGAACTCCGTGATAATATAGAACGAAAGTAAGATGACACACGCTTCAGAGGTATATACATTTAAAAATTGAATTATAAATTATATTGCTTATTGTAATAAAATAGAAATACTTAAATGGTGGTTTAATCTTTAATGTCAGTATGTCACCCCACAGTTTATACTTTCAATCGCACATATTTTTTAATTTGCACGTTTAGTGTGTCACACTGTTCATACTTTTAATCTTTGGTTCAAAGTATTTTGACACTGTATCATGATAATATAATCATTTTATGAAAATTTCAAGTATCTCTGGTTATTAATTTATGAGTTGGGTATACTAAATAAACTAAATCGGGTTTGTTGAATACTGTTTTTACCTCAACATTTCCGTTTTTCGGGTTATTTTTAAAAGTACTACGAATTTTTCCTTTTGACAACCCCTTCCTCCCGCCCCCAAACTTACAACAAAATTAAATATTCTATCAGAAACTACACCCGAAGTTGAAAATCGAAGCATTTTTACTGTCTACCGAAAAAGGTGATGAGAGACAGAAAAAAAACACACACATAATTTATTGTAAAATCAATACATTCATCCCTCCATTTAAAATCTGGAATTGTTAGATTTTGTTGAACATTTTAGAAAAATTAAATTAATTTTTACCATACCCTTGTCTATAGTAAATTAATACTTAAATATTCCAATATTTTACCTCTAATTGTCATCATCAATAATTTCACATATAGCCATAAAGAATTAGTTATTAATTATTGATTTATGCATTTAATGATTTGAACTTAATATGTTAAAACTAATAATTTTATCAACTTCAGAAATAATACGTGGTATAAAATGATTCCTATAAATAAATTAAAAATAAAATGTATTAATTTATCTACATTCATACGTATAATCTATATAAATCACTTATAATAAAATATATTACTATATATATTTGTATATATAAGAACACACGCCACGACAATAGTTCAAGTTTCTTTCATATATTCCGTTTTTTCATAGTCGCCTGAATGACTTGAAAGCCATTAGTAAAAACAAACATCCCAAGAACATAAAATACACACTGTAGATCAAAAACTGAAAATATATCATTGGAATACTCAAGTTGTGTGTTAACATAGTATAAAACATTTGATTTATATTTTTAGCATGCTATTTTAAGTTACTTTCTGTTGAAATTCGGACATTAGTTAAATAACTTTTATACAAAGGTACCTACCTACCATACATTTAATGTAAATAAATTAAACAACATGGCTATAACTGTACTTTTAAACTAATATTACCTATAGTATAATATAAGATACTTATTGACTATTGTATAGTATTTTTATCAATCAACTTATGCTTAAATACAATACAATTACTAATAGAAATCTTACCTGTTGACGAATGTCAAAAGAGAAAAATTTATCTTTAACGACGACCACAGTGAATAAAATAATTAAAATATACGCAACCAATTTGTTAAATCCAAATATTAAGGCATAACAATTCCGTTTCAAAAATTTGGCAACTTCTGCGCTAAAAGATAAAAAAAAAATATATTTGACATTTATATCCACCTTGATAATACTGTTTTAATCAATGTGATAATATGGAAAAATGGTAAATGATTAGAAAAATCCAAAGACACTAAAAAAATAAATAACTTATTTTTACTAAAAAAATTACAAAAATATAAATATAATATTATATTATTATAATCCTAAAAAAAATATTTATTTACCTATATACTATTCAGAGTTAATAGTCTAAAAAAAGTGAGTATTTTTAACAGCAAATTAACTTTTATAGATATAATTTTATATCAATGGATAATTTTGTGGAAAAAAATTGTTTTAATATTACATTTTGATTTTACCTTGATATTGTCACCATTGTCTGATATATACAACAGAATATTATATAGTATGCATACGACTTTATTAAAGATTCAGTAAAAGAAAGGAAATATAACACGCCTCCAAGTCCCATAGCTACTATTGCCATTGTCATGTCTCCATACTTGTCCCAATCTCCATTTACTCTTCCAATCACATATGTAGCAGCAGCACCTCAAAACATTTAAAAATAATAATATAATATCAACATGATATAATATAATCAAAACATTTAAAAACGTTGTATCAATAATGAAAGACCGATAAGAACTGCTCTAAATAAAATTGAAAAATGTTTGCATAATTTACTGAATAATGTGGCCAATGATTCAACTGCACCGTTCAAAGAATTTAGTTCGCCGCGCGCTTCAATTTCTTCCCAATGAAGTTGGATATATTGCGAAACCTAAAGAAACATAAATCAGTCTTATAAGACTATGGTTTGTTGTAAAATAATAAATTTAATATCAGTGATTGTATAAAATGAACTAGTTTTGTAAATTAAAAATATTTACCATTACATAACCACTAAGTGACAACGACCACCAAACTGACCATTTAAATACGTTAGCATCCGCATAAGCTACATTAAAATCATCCCATAACATTTGAATAACTTCAGAGCATTTCATTTTTATAAAGTATTTCTGTATTTATATAGTCAACAGTATCATAAATATAATATTATTATTACAATGAATATTATACTTTACATACATTTATTTTATTTTTATCTAGATTTATATTAGTAGATTCATTGATTTTTGTTCGAATAATTTTTTCATTATCATCTACAAACACGTCTAAAACTGGTTCTTTTACTTTATAAAAATATAAACTAAACTTAACTGGTGGCATAATTAATGAACAAATTGTAGTTAAAATCATACCTAAAACAAAATATTCAAGTTCAAGTTTAAGTGTATACATTATGTAGGAAATTCAACAATAAATATAACTATCTATATTATGTCTTATATTTCTAATTTTGTTCGGTAAAATATATTTATTATCAAACAATAACGCTTAGGAATTAATGCAACGGTGAGCAAGTAGGTACTTGCAACAGCAAGCAAGGAGTAAGGACTTCTATAACAGTGAGTGAGTTGGTACTTGCAACGGCGAGAAGTGCTTGCAGCAGGAAGCAAGTACTTGTAACAGCGAACAAGAGCTAAGAATCTCCCTGTTGCAAGCACTTGCTTTCTGTTGCATGTCATTGTTCGCCTTTGCAAGCACTAGGTATTGCTCTCTGTTGCAAGTAATTGTTCACTGTTAAAAGTCCTTGCTCGCCGTTGCAAGCATTTGCTTCTGTTTAAGTTATTGCACCTGTTGCAAGCACTTGTACTCCGTTGTAATAATTAGAATGACGAATAATAGGTCTTTATAAAAAAAATAGGAAAATAATAAATTTAGGTCTATGATACGTGGCAATATGGCATCATTGCCTTATATTGTTAGGAATTGTCGAAATGATAACATGCAGTATCTACTGCCAACCTACGATTTACGAGGCAATGATATAATTTATATATAATGATATAATTTCTTTAAATTATAAGAAATTATAATAATTTCCTAAATGTCGACATTTCCGTTAACATAATACATTTTTTATACCCAAACAGCCAAACGCAATAGAAACATTCTAAGAAAAACTTATTTTAAACATGTTTTGTTCTAGTATGTACAATGTACAAAACTAGGTATAGGTATACCTAATTATTTTTCTCCAAAATGACAAATGACTAATGTTTAAAACAACATAAAAATTTAAAAAATATGTAATATAGTATTTTACTCACCAAGTATACTTAAGTAGAGTAAATATACATAGCTTACAATATTATATGATATAAGAACTTGTGCTATTATACCACAACTACATTTTCCAACCAAAACTGAAGTTCTTACTATACTAGTAGCGATCTGATATTGATCCTTATTCCTAATATTTGCAAACATATAAGTATAATACGCAACTTCAGCTGCTCTAAAAAGCGTTAAAAATATTTGACCTAACTAAAAGATAAAAAATACAAACTGTAAATATGTATAAATTAGTCATGTAAACAATAATAGATATTGACAATAAATCTATAAGATTTAGGTAGGTATAGGTACGTACTTTCAAAAAACTTATTGTTGGAGATCCTAAAAGTAAACTGTAAGACACTATACCAGATAATCCATTTAAAATTATTATTGGCTTATACTGTAGATAATCGGTAACGAGGAATACGATTACTACAAATAACACGCTAACATAACTGCCCACTGGATAAACTTCTTCTCTAATCTAATTAAAAATGGGGAAAAAATAAGTAAAGTGAAAATAATGTGAAGTAATTATAAATACACTTTATACACTTCAAGTGACTGGCTTTATATAATTATATGTACAACTTATAACAGTATAGACTTTTTTAAAAGATTTCATACAATTATAATTTATAGCATTACCGGAAGTACTATATTAGGGTGCAAATTAATTAAGTATAGGTTGTACAATAATAGTATAATGTTTCCAGATAAATTAACAAGGATGAAAAAAGTAAAAAATATTAAAAATATAAGTGCCTATTATATTTACACAAAATAACAAATCTCCATATAAAAATTAAAAATAAAACGATGTGCTTGAATAATTATTTACAATTTCCCTTGCTTTATATTAAATTTATCTTATTTAAATGTATACCGTTCCTATGCATGCAAATAACTACGACATACTTATAACTACAATTATTAATAATTATTTTAACGTTGTTCATTAATTTTAGTGAACTTACTATTTTAACGGTGTATTTTTCTGGAAGAAGCGTCAGATACTTAATAATAAAAGGATCTATTGGGCGAAATTCTCGAAGTACGACATACACTGATACATATATGCACACTTTTTTCCACGGTTCCATAATATTTAGTTCTGAAATCAACATCAAAATTTTTTTTGATCCTATTCAAAACCAATTTAACGAAAAATACAAAGTTATTATACATTTTTAATTTTTAAGATACTATTAGAAACGAACATTATTTTAGGTAGGTAAGTGCTACATTTATAAAATATGTTTCTTCTACTATATCGTCCCTTACTCCTTAGTTCTTACAAATCAATTTATATCATAATTCATCACACTTTTGACCTATAGAACAAGACTGTTACATCTCAACATTTATAATTTTGAAAAAAGCGATTTGAAATTTAAAACTAAGATATTTTAAAAAATTAAAACTATGTTCGAAATGGTTAAATTGATAATTTATAATGGTAGGAACTTAAACAATTAACTAATTTGTATAACAGAACTTTTTTTTTTTTTAGAGCCCACCTACATTGATACAATAATAGTAATTAATATTTTAAACATTTGTAATTTACCTACTCATATCTCGTAGATAAAAACCTCATGGCTACATGTAAAGTATATTTAATTAGGTATGAAAACCTTTTTCCTACATCACCCCAGTTAGTTACCTAATTATAACGGTAAATTGGTTCAATAAAAATAACATTATGTAATTACAGTTTGGCTCTTTAGTCTTTAATGATTAAATTTATTTTTAACAAAAAAAAAAAAAATGTTTTTGAAATATTATATTATTGGTGAACTACAATTAGGTAATTTTTCAATTCAATGTATCACATGTGTTATAATATAATATCATTGAAATGATACTGTACACATTTGTGAAAAAAATAGCTAATAAGCTGTATTATTTACCTTACTTTTAATTATAACTAAAATTATCTTTCGACTTTCGAGCATCTATATAGTATTACAGTGTATATAAATTATATTAATAGGTTTGGTAGGTAGCATATTGTATTTGTCCTTCACAGCAGGTTAATATTTTTCACCATTTTAATTTCAAGTTAGTTCAAAGTAATTAGTATTTTTAGTGATAAAAAAAAGCCATAGGTACTATTATTATTCTAAGAATGCGATAATAAATTCTTATAGATTTATATAATGGCAAAAACCTAACTCCAGTGTTGTTAAGGAACGCGTTCCTAAAGAAACGATTCCTGGAATTGATTGAAGTACCGAATGAATGGATAAATTCCATTATTTTTAAAAGAAATAGGAACGTAAATCAATTACTTATTTGTAGGAATTGGAACGTAAATATTATAATTCTTTTGCTCTTCTCGGAAAAGTTAGAAAAACATTTGGGGAGAAAAATGTTGTTTACTTATCATGTTTTTAATCTATACCAAAAATAATAAACAAGACTAGCCAGACTAGGTACCAATTTTTTATTCGCATATGACTTGGTGTTCTGATTGATTCTTGAGTGATTATGATAATAACTGATAACTCATGAACGAGGAATAGAATGAGTTCCTTTTTCTTAGGAACTAGGAATTAAACGAGTTCCTTTTAACATTAAAATAAATGAACGAGGTACTGAACGAATTCCTATTTATACTAAAGGAACGAGGAATTGAACGGATATCTATATAAAAGTAACGTTAACAACACTGGATCTAAGTAACAAATCTGCTAAATGGCATATCGAATAAAACGTAAATTGTAGCTATAAATAATACTATTTAGTGTCCAACTACAGTACCACCTACCATTTTTCATATAAATATATTAAATATAATATATACAAATGTGAAATGTTCTAATTTCAGTCACTATTTTAATTTTCTTTGAACAAATAGACGTGTAATACTAACATAGGTACCTACTACACAACATTATAATATGAAGGTATGACTGCAAGTATAGTGCAAGATGCTGCAATGCTGCATTATAATAATATATTATCATAGGTAGGTGGTAAGTACCTACTAAGTGATACGGACACATATGCTAGTAACACGAGTTTGACTAACCCAAAAATGTCCATTCAATGTGTATAATTTGTTCTGTAAATAATTATTATACGGGCCATTACGATAATGGTATATTTCCGGCGCCAATACCTGGCGGTAGGCAATATGTGATAAGTTCAACTGCAACCACGCTAACTATAGTAACTTAACTTTTATAGTTAAATCAGGAAAGTTGGAAAGTTATAATATGTACCACCACCACCCCCTCTCGATAATACGCCACTGAATATATGGTTAAGCGATTACACCGTAATATAATAAATAAATGTTTAAGTTATTTTAAATATAAAAAAATAAAAATACTTCTATTCAAAAAAAAAAAAAAACAAAAAAATTTTTCGCTCAGCAGTCATGTTAATAAAAATTAGAGTGAATTGAATTCTTATAAAATTTAAAGGTATCTAGACATTTTAACTATATATGTACAAGTATTGGCTTTGGGGATTTTTTTCCGATTACCTATAATAGTAGGTTAATACCTAATATTACCTATGTACGGCTATACGATATTATACGCATTATTTTATTAATAAACTTAAAAACGATAATAGCGATTTTTAGATAAAATTTAATTGTTGACGTTTTTTAAATCGTCGTTTCTTACTCTTTTTGCATTTTACTGTGTCGTTTTTTATTCGACGTTTTTTTCCTAGATCTTAATTCTTTGGTACAATAATATATCTAACAATTGATTAAAGTGATTACCTTTGAGATCACTTCAAAATCAAAGTCATAAAAACCAAACTCTACTCTGAATGGTTTTAAAATTCGGTATAATTTATCAGATTTTAAATTCAAACATGCTCACCTCAGAAACCTCAGCAAAATGATCGGTAATGGAATTGTTTTCAATGTTCACCGTATCTGCGGACTGCATATACCTATTTATTGCATTAATATTTAATTTTCTACAGTTGTCTAGTAGGTAACATTCTAATTAGTTTATTCGAATAGTTTCCAACTACTGAGATTTGAGTTGTTTATGTATTTTATTATTTCCATCGAAGTTATGAAGATTCATTAATGTATACGCCACGTAGCTATAAGAACTATAACTACATACGATTGTATTTATTAATCATATATATATATATATAAGTATATAACCCATAAATCTTTTCGGTTTTCAATGGTCGGAAATCGGAATTGATGGAGTCACGGAGAAAAAACTCATACACACATCAAATGATTTCAACACTCGCGAGGAATTTTATTAAATCACTCTATTCGCGACATTATTTTTGTACGCAAATGCCGCCACAATTTTCACAAATTTACCTAATGACGCATAATATCCTTCGTCATCAACCGTCACTGTCCATTGTATATTTCGCGCGTTCCAAATATGTTTCGTTTATACCTACAATGCTACAATAATATCTTAAATAATGATATGCACACTTACTTGTTATAATATATAACGGCCTGGACTCAAAAATAATATTTAATTGACACTACGGCTCGAAAATTAGTAAACTACTGTAAAATCGACACGCGCGGTACTCGAAAAGTGCGGTAGATCCTGTCTGTTGTAACCACTATTACCGTAACAGACGACAACGTTGCCGGTCGGCGTCCGCGTTGTGTAATGTGTTGCTGGACAATTGTGAAGCGAGGAAAATTTAATTGTTTTTCGAGCGGTAGTGGATTCTTTGAATTTCCCTCGCCATTTCGGTAACAATTAACTACGACTTTCGATCACCGATTACCGCGTTGTCGGTTTTTAATTTCATCGTCCGTTCGTTCGTTTTTTTTCCTCCACGACATTTTTGGAAGAGGACCTCATATCTCGTACAACAACAACAACAATGACATCGGTTTTTTGAGGTTATGTTTCAATTATCACTAAAATTGTGATTAATCATTTTGATAAGCAAAATATAAAAATCATAATAATAATTAGTATTCTCCTCCTAGCATTGGCGATCCGAGTATCTAACAATTGATCCATAACACACACAAAAAATACACAAATTTACAATTTTAAATACGAAAATTTGCAATGGAAGAAATCGGTATTGTCTTGCCAGAAAGGGTTCGTATTTTTTAGTTTTATAAAATTCATATTAATTATAACATTTGTTACTTATTATGCTTTCTTATTCTATGATTCTACTAGTATCTTTTAAAATTCACCGTCATTTCTAGTAAAACACAAAGCAATATATTTGTTTCATACTTAATTTTACCACTTTGTATAATAATAATATTTATAAATACTTTTTACAATAATATTATTATAATTTTTATGTTGTGTACGATCTACTATTTTCCATTGTCTTAACAATGCATTGTAGTTTGGTATACTTATTTGTTTTACATAATTTAAAATAATAACCAATAAGACATTTTTTAGGTACGTCCATTCAAATATACCATACATGATACATGGATGAATAATGTCCATATAATGCGTCTGTTGAATCCTGTATATGAGTTATTTCATAACATTTTACAATAGAATATAATAGATTTTCCTAGAGACTAACTCTGTATAAAATTCTTTTGTAAATAAGTAATCCATTTATATAGTTTCTTGTCAATTTCCAACATGTTTCTATGTTAAATATGTTAAAAATATTTGCAAATGAAATATTGAAATGTATATTATATATTTCAGTAGGTAGTACAATTAGGGTCGTTCTTACAATGTCCGGATTAAGTTAACCGGCCGAATTCTGCCAGTAATAAAATCTATTAACCGTCAGTTAGCGTTAACCGACACTTTACCAGATATTGTAAGAATGGCCTTTACTATTATATAATTTAAAGTTGTCATGTTTATGTATTTATTTTTACAGGATGATAGTCAGGATGCCAAACCTACACTTCCTAATTTGAATAATGTTGAGGCATGTTTAGACAGTTTGGACCATTATTCTAGATACAAAGTAAATTTAAATTTTAAATTTTTAAATAAAATTTAAATATTAATCTCAAAATTATAGTTACCTTATTATTATTTTATTGAAATATCTAGCGCTTACAAAGGTATTTGGAATTTTTGACTGTACAAGAAGAATATATTAAAGATGAACAACGTAATTTAAAAAAAGAATACTTACACGCCCAAGAAGAAGTGAAACGTATTCAAAGTGTCCCACTTGTAATTGGTCAGTTTTTAGAAGCAGTTGACCAAAATACTGGTATTGTTGGAAGTACTACTGGATCAAACTATTATGTACGTATATTGTCAACAATCGATCGGGAATTACTAAAACCATCTGCTAGTGTTGCATTGCATAAACATAGTAATGCTTTGGTCGATGTATTACCACCAGAAGCAGATTCTTCTATATCTATGCTACAGGCTGGTAAGTTATCTTAATTAGATTAAATTATTTCCATTTTAACAATAAAAATAACCGTAGATGAAAAGCCTGATATTCAATACGCTGATATTGGAGGTATGGATATGCAAAAACAAGAAATTCGAGAAGCTGTTGAATTGCCACTTACACATTTTGAGCTATATAAGCAAATTGGTATTGATCCACCACGCGGTGTCTTAATGTATGGACCACCCGGTTGTGGTAAAACTATGTTAGCTAAAGCTGTGGCTCACCATACTACTGGTAACTATAGATTATGCTAAAAATTCAATTAAATAAAAAAAAAAAACCATTTTATCTGTCAATATATAAAAATTAAATACTTGGACAATCTTTATTATTATATTATTTTATTTTCTAGCTGCTTTTATTCGTGTGGTTGGTTCAGAGTTTGTCCAAAAATACTTAGGAGAAGGACCACGTATGGTACGTGATGTCTTTCGTTTGGCTAAAGAAAATTCACCTGCTATAATATTTATTGATGAAATTGATGCAATTGCTACTAAACGTTTTGATGCACAAACGGGAGCTGATCGTGAAGTACAGCGAATATTACTTGAACTTCTTAATCAGATGGATGGTTTTGATCAAACAACTAATGTTAAAGTTATAATGGCTACCAATCGAGCTGATACTTTAGATCCAGCTTTATTGCGTCCAGGTCGTTTGGACCGAAAAATTGAATTTCCTTTGCCTGATCGTAGACAAAAGCGTTTAGTATTTTCAACAATAACAGCCAAGATGAATCTCAGTGAAGAAGTTGATTTAGAAGATTATGTGGCCAGACCAGATAGGATTTCTGGAGCTGATATAAATGCAATTTGCCAAGAGGTAATATAATATTTATTTTGTCTTTTGAAATAATTTTAGGTACTTATTGGTTATTATGACTATCTTGAATATATAATTTTACAGTGAACTCATTTCTATTTTTACGACTGCCAGATTTACATTGCCTCATATTTATATTATTTTAAGACAATTTAATGCTCAATAATAGCAATGCACAACAACAAACAAATTTTCTGTATTAACACGCATTTTTTAAGTCCATAGTAGCTATTACAGAATTAAAAATTATATTGGTAGTTGCAATAATTGATGAATAACTAATTTTATAATCACAAATTTGATAATGTTAAAGAACCTCTTATAAAAAATTAATAAATAATTTCAAACTAAATTTAATTTGTAACAGAAGTACTTAATATTGAATTTCTGTCAATGACATTACTAATATATGTATTTTATTTTTTTTAACGCATTTCCACTTTTCTATACATAAAATAATTGCCATTATAATTACTGGCATTAATTTAACTATTAACTTACCAATATTTATTGATAATCTACTAAAATTTAGGACGTTTTAACATATTATTTATTAACAAAATGAATTCACAAATTCACTAAGACAAGTTCATCCAAAATTTACAATTTTAAATTTTTTATAACTTGCTTCAAAAAAATTTATTAAGATACCCTAGAATTCTTACCTTTTAGTTTGATCATTGGTCTATTCACATAAATATTGAAATTAACAGATTAAAATGGATTCTTCTTTACATACATTAACTAGAGCGTTAGTAAGACAAAAATAACACATGTGGATGAATCATCCTTGTAATTCATTCCTATTTATTTATTGTGGAAATCTCTTTCTAAACAAATTTTATGAGATTATTTTTACAATAATATTTTAATATTGCCCTATTACTTGCCAGTCTTATTAGTCTTGAATAAAACCAATAATTCACTTAAAGTTAAAATATCATGAAATTGCTTCACACAATCAATATTATAATTTTTAAACAAAAATATGTACAAAAACTAGCTAGAGTAAGTCGCAATGTTCTTAACCATATAAACTGGTGGGTCACCTAGTAAGTTGTAGAAAATACTAGTTGCTTAGGTTAGTTAGATCTGCTAAACATAATATGTAAAAATAATCAATGAATTGTTAAATTATTAAATTATTATCACTAAAATCAGTAATACCTATATGTATAATAATATGTATTTTATTTTGTAGGCTGGAATGCATGCTGTACGTGAAAATCGTTACATTGTGTTACCTAAAGATTTTGAAAAAGGATACAAAAATAATATCAAAAAGGATGAATCAGAACATGAATTCTATAAATAAGTCCATACAAATAACAATAAACCTACAGTTTTATTAAATTCAAATAAACTATTTTTTTTTTCTAATAAAAACATGTTTGCATAAAATTATTCCATTTTCTAATTTATTAATTGATTAAAAGTAATTAATATAATTTCTTAAAAAATTTCAATAATATGAATATTTTATTTGTTTGTAATAATATTTTAATTAGAATATAATATAGTATATAATATCAATCCATAATTCATTTGTTTATTTTTATTATTATTATTATTATTATTACTATCACTTAAGGTATGTTGTATACAAAAATTAAAATTATATTTCAAACATAAGTATTATATTGAATAATCTAATAACAATGACCTAGTTTGATAACTAAACATTATATTAATTTAAGATCACTGAAGAATAATCTTAATGTTTAATGGTCTTTAACGTGGAATTTAGATGGGTGGAAGGCATGTAGTACATAACTTTGATATGATGTGGCATGTCCATGACCACCTCCACCACCGCCACCTCCATAATTGCCATGTGAGGTGTAAAGTGCTTCGTTGTCTTCAACTTCTTGTAGGTCACGTTTATTCAAAGTTCTGGAGTAAGAAGTGGCTATCATTGAGATGATAAAAATAACAAAAAAAATCTGAAAAACGAAATTGTTTATTGTATAAATTAATAAAATCTTTTAATTGAATATGTTAATGTCCACAATTTTATAAAATAATGTTCATATGCAACTAGCTAATAAACATCTCAAACCCATTAATCATTATAATTGTTTAATGTAAATATGCTTGGATTAATGTTTTCGTCTAAATCTCTTAAGACAATGTGATATTAGAACAATATTTCACATTTGTTTTACACGTTAAAAATGCAAAAATGAGCATCAATTTATGGTTGATATTTTAGTTGTATAATAAAAATTAATAAATTACATTTAGGGCCAGTTTCACCAACTACTTTAAACTTTGATTACGCTTAATCGACTGATAACAGATATTTAACCGGCAAATTCAGCCGATTAAACCCCGGTTAACTTTAATTGATGTTTAAAGTAGATGGTGAAACTGACCCTTAGAGAGTTGATAATCTCTTACAAAGAATTGAATTTCCTCCCCAATTAATGTAAATGTATTATGAATAAATAGGACACCCTGTTTTTAAATGATTCATTTGTATTTTTCCGACATAAATTATCCAGCTAATATTATCAACTTCAGCGAATCGCGTTTAATAAATACAGTATTCGACATTTGTATTGATTTGTAAAACAATATTTAGTTAAGTGGTCAGGCTTTGACAATAAACATTATATACCTACCTAGAATATAAATTATAAAATATTATGTTCATATAAATATAAACAATGCTAAATTTTAATAACTAAATACTAATGGATATTTTCCATGAACAAAATATATTGCTATGTTATGTAAATCATGGAATAATTTTAGTGATTTATCAATTAATTTACATTTACATTTACATATACTCCAAACATTTCTTGAATCTGTATGATTAAGACTAAGAGCTATATTTTATACACTAAATGTTTAATTTAAGTAAAACTTGATTCACAGATAATGGTCGGCAAAATAATTTATTGTACCTACCTATCATATCAAAGTATGAAACACTGAATGATTTGGGATTACAATATTTATTTATATAAAAAGTGTATTAATAACAATAGGTACCTAACTTAAAAACTAGTTATAACCAAATTTGATTCTGCAATGAAACATATTCACTACCTACCTACTTTTTAGGTAGGTAATTATTAAAAATTAACATTGTCTGTCTATTTAATTTTGTATACATATCAATACAAAACAAAATATGCATAGAAAATTAGTACACATTACGTTAAGAGAAAATGAATTAAAATGTAAAAGTTAATTCAAAACTTATTTGTTTAAATTATACCTAAGTATCTTAACTTTTTTTAAAAACAAATATCATTTAGGTCCTACTTGCGTCACTATAGATACCTACTTAACTATATAAAATCATTAAAACATACCTGTTTTGTGTTCATAATTGAAATTTGTCTTTATAAGTATTTCCCAGTGTCTATGTAAGGACCTATAGGTACGTGAAAATCAGTTGTTGTTTCTTGAGTCACAATATGCAAACTACATGCAAGGAAAAGTGAAAAATCGGTTTATATAACACGGCCGTCCACCGCCACCACCGCCCCACCATTTTCCACCGGAGTTTTCCGAATCTTTACGGTTTGATTGGTAAAATAACGTCAAATGTAAGCGTATTGGTAAATGTTGAACCAAAACCCAACGGCTTTCTCTGTATACCAACATGTCCCCCCATACCTACTTTACTTATATACTGTTTGGTTTTTATTTTCTATTTGCGAGCAGCGAGCCATATATACAGACACCTATACAATATTAAATAATATAGGTAACTCGTGACTTTGCATGTTATTTATTAATTACATTTTTAATGAAATATGTTTGTTTTGAATGCAGATAAATGGGTGTAGTTGAAGAATGAGTGAAAACGAAATTTGCAATGTAAAAAATATAACTTCTTACGACATAATAACTCAACTTATTATATTACTATAATATTAGGTTCCATATTAATTTAAGGTTATACTAATTTTTAGTATTTCATAATTTTGATCAAATATGATATAGGTACCGGTGTGTGGTTCTAAACGAAAATGTGATATTAGATAAATGTGTGCGTTATTGATAAATATCAGCGTGTGCGGGATAATTTTGGGAAAACTATGCGGAGGAATATTGATGTATAAAAGTGTGCGGTAATAATAATACATAAAATAGTATAATACCTAGGTACCTATAGGTATATGCACTCATAGGCGTGCGCACAGGGGGTGCCGGGGGTGCCTGGACACCCCCGGACCATTCACCAAAAACGACAAGGCCCCTAATTATTAATTAAGTGTAAATTAAATTAATGAAATTATTGACGAATTCAAAAACGTTGTTCCTTTTAAACGTCGATCATCATTATAAGATGGTATATCTATATATTGTTACGTAATATTTATTAGAATGAATGATAAAATAAAATAAATATTTTTAGTGCATTTGATATATCTTTAAAACATTTGTCTATATTTGTATCTATAATTATTTTCAAAATTATTGTGGGCCCTAATTTTTAGTGTGCACCCCCGGAACCAAAAGTCTGCGCACGCCTATGTAGGTACTCTAATACAATATGTCATGGCTTATAATAAATAATAATAGGTAGGTAGGTATACTTATTGACTACCTATAGGTGAAGTACCTATATACATTTTGCACCTCCTTTTATTTGGTCAACATGCGTTTTATCCTTCAAAAAGTGAACAAGCTCGGTTCTTTTTTAATAGGTAATAATTCGTAGATAACTCTACACCTGTATGACTCTATTCTGGACGATTAAAGTAGGTATAGTTAGGTCGTATGTACCTATTTGGCTAATATGAATTTCGTATGTATACCTACAACTACATAATATAGTACATATAGTGTTAGTTTTAATCAAAGCGCCTTATTATAATAAGCAATAATAGACATGTAGTAATCGACTAATTTTTCTGTTGTAGTAAATTACCACCTATATATATTATATATATACTAGGTGGTCCAATACTATTATTTATAATAATTTATTTATAAGTGAACAAGCTCGGTTCTTTTTTAATAGGTAATAATTCGTAGATAACTCTACATGACTCTATTCTGGACGATTAAAGTAGGTATAGTTAGGTTGTATGTACCTATTTGGCTAATAAAAATTTCGTATGTATACCTACACCTACATAATATAGTACATATAGTGTTAGTTTTAATCAAAGCGCCTTATTATAATAAGCAATAATAGACATGTAGTAATCGACTAATTTTTCTGTTGTAGTAAATTATAATATAATTATATTATATATATACTAGGTGGTCCAATACTATTATTTATAATCCTTGATAATATAATGTAGCCATTGTAGCCACATAGGCAACACCGTTTGACACGTAGTTTGTATTATATTGGGGTCAAAAATTCTATAGTAGATGCTTATTTTTTTTTATAGTTATAATATAATATTTAATATGGCGATATATTATTATGATATTAGTGTTTTACGGTGCCCACCTATGAAAACAACGCGGTAAACAACGGCGTGGTCGCTATTATTGTTATTATTTTACGAGTAAACAGACAATTTATGTACCTAATAATATAATAAATTGGTAAATGGTAGGTCGCAGGTATAATATACCTGTACTGGCTATACTGGATAGGTAAATAGGTAATGTGTTATTGACGTTTAGGCCCGCCGCATGGTTACTTTCTCATCGATTAGTCTCGGCAATATACGTTATTCAACTATATAGGCATACAGCAGGCAGGTACGTTATAAAGGTAAACAATTCATAATATTATTGTGATCGGGAGTTACAATTCTGCAACACGTACTGACGCAGTGGCCAGTGACGCACTTCAGCATTGATCAGTGATCAGTGACCACTTACCCAGGTAACAACTGACAAGTGCTTGTGCCGAGTGTGTAATATTTTATAATACATAATATAGCATTGATTATGAATACTAATACTAATAGTATTTTTAATCAATAATAATAGGTATGTTATGCGTTTTATTAAGTATGAAGTACCTATAAACCAGTGGCGGTTCAAATAGGGCCGTTGCCCGCCCTGAAAATATCGGGCCCCGTTCACTGGTCCACCCTAAATAAGTCTATAAAATATTTTTTAGTAGGTTTCTCAAACTACAGTAAAATTATGAAAAACGCAGTAAACGATATTATACATTAAGCAGAATAAGATAAATATACCTAATGGATTGATTAATTAAAAAACACGATAAATTATTTTAAAGGTAAAAAGTCGGTTCGCCCCCGTGTCTTATTTAGATTTTTGGATCGGCCTTACAGTAAAATTATTTGTCCTCCAGTTGGCCCTACCGTGGTTGGTGCCGCCTCTGTTATTATTAAAATTGCACAGCATGTCAGCATGTTATTGCTATTATTTTTTAGTCAAAATAAAAAAGATGATAACAAAAGGTATAGGTATTATTTCAGTACCTACTAAATCAAAATAAACGTATAGATATATTTGGTATATTACCTAAAAGTTTACGCAATATTGTAGTCAGGTGTTCATAAAAAACCTACATATAGGCTATATTACCATGGTTATTCTATACTAATATAGCCAATAGGCGTGCGCAGACATTTGTGGTGCCAGCGAAACTCGCCTGCAAGGTGGGCCAAGTCAGTAATGATTAAGATACCAGAATTTTGAAGAAGAAACAATTAAAATGTTTGTTACT
Organism: Sitobion miscanthi; assembly: GCA_008086715.1. Classification (NCBI taxonomy): domain Eukaryota; kingdom Metazoa; phylum Arthropoda; class Insecta; order Hemiptera; family Aphididae; genus Sitobion; species Sitobion miscanthi. Next base: position 6,912,305 of record CM017800.1, on the reverse strand, counting down.
TTAATTTACCTACTCGTTATCATCCCACGTCCCCACTAGCATAGGTACGTAATCGTATATACATATGATAAAAATAAATACATTTTTATTTCAAAATCAAAAAATAAATATATATTAACTGTACACAGTTTTAAAATTTAAATAAATACAATTTCGCAATCTTTAGTGATACTATTGTATTATGATTTATGACATTTGTATAATATAAATATAACAGTTCGTAACTCCATTCTTTTTTAGATTGGAGTTAAAGTTTTAAATGTCTCAATCACCTCATCGACATTGATATTTCATGCCAGTTCTTGCTCAATAATAGTCAAGAGTCCGAATTATTACAAAAATTGTTTTTTTATTTGGGGTAATCAGTGGAACTACTTAACCGATTGAAAATTGTTTACCATCAGAAAGCTACACTATCACAAGGATAGGCTATATTTTATCTAGATAAGTGGTCCTTAATTTTTTTTATAGCGAATTTGAGAAATCAAAATTAACTTTACCTCGTGGTTCGTTCCTGCGAATTTGAAATTGTCTATAGGTCCATGTTTGTGTCTGGTTATAATGTTCATTTAGTAGATTCCTAGGTAATTAAAATATTTTGTGTGAATTCACTGAATGTCATATTTATACTTTATAGTCTTGTCAACTCAGTCCGATAATAGCATATAATACAAATTGTTGGTAATAAATTCCCTCCTGATAATTGTTCCCAATACAATTACAAATTATTCAATCAAATGAAAACAAAATCATTTTTGGAAGGTAATTGGGACCGCATCCTCGTCGTCCGTCGAATGGTTTATTTATAATAATAAAAATTATTAAAAATAAAAACAATTTTGAACGTTTTGTGTTTATTAGGTACAATTTTGTTTTCTTCTTGCAAAAATGATCACTAGATAAAAGTATCATAATTTTAGCATCTCCCCATTTAGATTAGTGAATTTGTTTGCTCATTTAAATTTAAACATTATAGTTGAAGTAAAGTCCCCTAATATTATTTTGACTAAATCTCCATCTATAGTAGTAGCTATAGTACCTATATTTACTTGTTATGTACTTACCTAAATATTGAACCTTAACCTTTACTGACGTGTAAATAATCGAAAATGGTATTTGTTTAATATTTTCACTTATGAATGGCCGGTGTGTTTTGTAAATGGCAGAAAGAAAAATAAAATACAATAATAAGAAGGGATACTTTGCAACTAGGTAAATAGACTTTACGTTAATACGTATACCCAAGGCTGGACAAGTTAACGATTTTTTTTTAACTCGTTAAGTTAAGTTATTTTAAAATAATAAAGTTAAGTTAAAAGTTACTCGTATTTTTTTTCGTTAACTCGTTAAGTTAAGAGTTAACTTTTAAAAAAAAGTAACTTAACTTGGTGTAAAGTTAAAATTTGCTAATTTGCAAAAATAAAAAATTCCAGACACATAATATGGTTTACTAGAGAGTTTTTCTTTACGCTCAAGAAAATTACTGAAACTTTTAAATCGTTAATTGCCCAGCCCTGCGCACACTTACGGCATATACGTATAATACCTATTATTATACTACTGTGGTGTATAATACATTAACAGGTACCGCCTACCTATAATACTTTTTGCGTGAGTTTAATTTCCTAGTCGCTTATAAAACGTGAACACGTTAAGGTTTATACGTGGCCATGTAAGGTACCTATAGGTATACATATTGTATTATTGTATGCAGAAACCACGATGGCTAATCACTGGTCCGCCGCAAAAAGAAACGAGCGAAAAATATGACGAACGCAACGATATAATATAGTGACGCGTTACTGCACACTGTGAATGCGGAAGTGCTACACTGCTGTCTATATATATTATATTTATTACAACCCATAATATATATATATGTTTATGTGTCTGTATACTAATATAATATATATTCACGGATTATATGCCAATAAATCGAGTTGATAAAAATGCTCCTAATTTTAATATTTCGAAAGCAATAATAATTATTTATTAACAAATGCCTGTATACCTATATTATACATTTTCATCGTATTTAATTCATAAACATGTAATAATATGGAAAATAATAAACGTTAATAAATTATAATGCCTAGGTACACTACAATTTTTTGTATCGATATTATACACAATATGCATGACCAGTAAAAGGTAAGTACCTACCTATAGGTATACTCGGTACTGGCGGCTATAACAGTAGATAATTTAAAGTCTTGTTTGAGCATGAATAACATACGCAGGTAGGTACCTATATAATAAGTACGCCTATTTAGGCACTACTAGATAGACACCACACGGTTTATAAGCTTCTGACTTCACCCATTTCCTTTTTTCGTACATTTCGATTTCTTTTAAGTGAAAATAATGTAAAAAGTAAAAACAACGAATAGAAAAAATAATTGTCACGTTCTATCGAACTAGTTTATGAAATAATCTATGGTGGTTGTTAATTGATTTCAGTGAAACTATGTATAAGGCAGTGGCAATAATAACTAGAACATCGACTTCCAATGACGCAATAGGTTGTTATGGATATTTTGCAAACTGCACGAATGCACAGTGTCCCCTGGAATTCCGAAGATTCATTAAAGATTATGCCAGTTTTCTATTGTCCAAGGACGGACAGTCTGTGTGTTGTTGCAGATGAGTGTCTCGTCGATTAACTACCTGCAAAAAACTATGAATGGCTTGGACAAATATAAATTGTCGATTTGCAGCGTGAAATGTTCAAATATATTTTATTATTGCAGTTTAAGAACATTTTGTAAATAGTCGTATCAACCTGATTATATTATTTTGACAAATATATTATTTCGAATCGGGACACTGAGAGAAAATATACCTTACATCCCCCCTCCTTAACAATTAATTCAGTGATTGTGTAACGATCGTCACGGATTTGAGCGGTTCTAATTTAATTGCAATAACAGAATATTGCATTAAAATACTACAAAAATAAATCGTAATAGTAGTGTAAAACAAATGAAACAATACAATAATACAATATTATGCTAGATTTGATACGTTTAGAGTGTTTACACATTCGTGTCATATTCAGTATAAGTTGCCGATTCATGACGACATGTTGTAACTGACCTGCCTACAGACTGGTGACGTTAATCACAAGAAAATAATATTTAGCGTCTAGTAAAGATTGTAGAGCAGTTCGATAAAGTCTTGCTGGACCACGAAAAATTATATTTCCTCGTATTGAAAAAAATCAAACCACCATTGCCGTGGCTAGTCTTTGATAATATTCATTATTCGTGTATATTAGTTATAATTCACTACCTACCTAGTAATGACTTACAATTAGGGTTTTAAAATTTCATTAAAATTTATTTTCTTAAAATATTTCATGAATTTTTTTTCATGAAATATTTCATTTTGATGAAAAATAAAAATAAAATGTTTATTATACCTAAAAGTTTATAGTCGTCAACTTCTAAGTGAATATTTTTAAAAGTTGGTTTATTGTATGAAACAAAGAAAATATGTAACATATTTACATATAATTTATAAGTTGTTTAACAAATCTGTAATAGTTATAACAAACTATATGATCTAAGTATTAAATAATGAGCCCAGAGCACCTTCACATCACTCAGCCACATATACACACATATTATACGACTTTTGTACACTTTATAATATTACTGAAAATACACAGTTATTTCATTCATTGTTGGAATTGACTTCAACTCTATTTCAAACCATTATCTTTTTTGATATACAACAATATTTTAAAACTCATGAATAAAAAGGTGGGCAAGTGGGTGCCGCTCTGCTGTGCAGAAGTTTACAAATGGTTCGTTGTAATGGATGGTGTTAAATTTGAATTCAATGATATAATATCATTGTAAGTATAAGAAAAACGATTCTGAGCTTAAACGGTCAGTCAGCTTATGATATTACCAAGTTTATTTGATGATATTATTGTGAATAAAGTAATTTATATATAACCTGGAGCCTTATTTTAAATTTTGAATCCTTAGCTATAAAAGTTGAACATTTTATAAATTTTTAATTACAAAATAATTATTAAATCATAAATTTGATAAATTTTGTCAAAATTTGAACTTAAAATGCTTATAAAAAAAAAGCCTATGTATTTTTAATATTTTTCAACTGCTATTAGAACGAAATATCAGAAGCCTTATATTAAATTTTCACGCTTTTTTACCTAACAAATAACATTTTATTGATATTAATAGAAAAAAAAACTAAAAAAATTGAAAACTGACAATGTCCGTAAACAGCTCAAAAAGAGTCAAATTTTTTTCAAAATTTTATCGTGTATAGAAAATGCTAATACAAACATTCAGAGAAATTTTTTAGTATCTACAGTCATACTTTTTTAATTACAACAAAATAAGAAAATCGTTACACGAGAAATCGAGTGAATATCAAATGTTGTAAAAATATGAATTTCAAACACTCATAAAAATTTAATTTGACTTTCTTGTAGACATTTTTTTTTTCGATAAAGGTAGATAAACTTATGGATAATCTTGCATTATATTTTCAAATCTTAGATTGAAAAAGAAAAATTTTTATGAATTCTCAACTCAAAATAATTTGCTAATTTTCGTGATTTTTTCGTATTTTGTCAATATTTGAACTTTAAATGCTTATAAATAAAAACTGTGACTAAGGATTTTTAATATTTTTGAAATATCGTTGTTACAATATAGTAGGAGCCTTGTATTAAATTTTCAAGATTTTTTACCCAACAAATAAAATTTTATTGATATTTGTAGAAAAAAAAACTAAAAAGAAAGGAAACTGAAAATGTCCGTAAACTAGACAAGTACACAAAAGTATGTGTAATAATTTTAAAAATAAAGTGCAAGTATTACTAAAAATATTTTGAACGATTAAAATCGATTTTATTATATGTGTAGATTTTTTAAATTTTTTAAAATTTTAAAAACAAAGAGTAACGCCTCCTTGTGGTGTTTTCTGAATAACGCTAAATATGATACTCAAATATTAAAATATTATAATTTATCATCATTGCCAACTTAATTTTAAATAGGTCTAAACTAAACTCTGGGCGAAACGGGAATCATATATAGAAACAAAATTTAGGCGAAACTGGTCCCGCCCATATAAAATGTTACTATTAAAATTCCGAGAAAATTTCAAGTATCTAGTGTTTGTCATTTTTAATTAAACCAAAAATCTATCTGTTGTCCATTAATTTTTTTTTTTTTTGGTTTTTCCAGTAGTTTTTGAAAACTATTAATTTTCAATTTTTACCTCTTTAATGCATAAACTAGATTCACTTTCCCACCACAAAAGTTACTGAAGTTGAAAATCTAATCATTATTATTTCGACTATATTTATCGTGTACTTGGACACAAATAAAAATTTAAAAAACACGCTTCATTGTCAAAATTTATTTTCAAAAAGTACTCTAATATACATTTGAAAAAATACCATTTCCCAATATTATAAATTTATAAATAAAATTATTATATAATAATATATATTTATATATTTGTTATTGAACAACAAATTTACAGATATCTAAAACTGATAATATGGTGCCGTTATTAATGGACCCGTAATTTTAATAAAATTGTAATTATAAATAAAATCATGTAAATTAGTATAGTAAAATTTATTAAAATTTATTAAACAAAAAAAACCGTACAAAATTAACGTAATCATGATTTATCTTGGACAACGTCAAAACAAGTTTACAAATATGTAGGTATAAATAACTTAATAACGTAGTGTGTAAAGCGTAAATACAAATACTATGGGTGAAAATGTTAAATAACTAATTAAATTAAACAATTACATACGATGTATTCCAATTTATTACAATATCTCTATACAGAGCTAATGAAAATTATACTATTATGCCGAGTAAGAGTGTCGTCATACGCAAGGGGTGGTGTTTTTGGTGTCTTGAATTTGTTTTTGAAGTTATGTAAATATGATTGACGGTCTGAACCCTGGTAAAATATTTAAAACTATAAACATTTTATTTTTTAAGAAGCCCCTACATTTTTTTTCTACGTACATCCCTCCTACCTTGTATATTATTATTTTTTATGACCATTTTAGACGAGGATTTGTAAAATCTAAAATTGAAAATTATTTTTTATACTAGTTTGGGCACATGTTAGTTTTATTACTGTTATACATACAGACATGAGAAAAAAAAGATACCTTATAGGTAAATAGGCATTAAACATTTAAACATGGTAGTTTAATAAAAGTTATAGAATTACTCTGCCTCGGAATAGGAATCTAAAACAAAAGTGGCCATTTAATTAAGTTGACAAATAAATTATTATCATATATATTATCCTGAAGTAGAAAAACAAATTGATTTCATTAGTGACCATAGTAGAAATTAAGATACAACACAATAGCACCCATAGACTAATATAAACTAAAGTCTGCTTACTACTATGAAGTATTCTGACATTCTGTGTATGTACCCCACGTGTTCAACAGTCAAGGCAATTTGTTACACACACACAATTATTACTGTACAATTTAATAAATTAAAAGCAAATGAAATTAGTATATACAGTAGGTAGTTTATAATAATAAACACAATATAATATTATATAACAACGCATGCAGGTAGGTACTAAGATACTAAGATAGATCATCGTTCAAATATTAACTAAAAATTATAAAATAATAAATACATTAAATTAAATTATTCGGTTAAAAAGTTCTTGTGCACAGTAGAAAAGTTGAATTTTGTATCTACACGGCAAAACGCGTTCATAATAACATTTTGTTCGATGTAACCGGCCATGTCAGTCTATCTGTATATATAAAAATTTCGTGTCACGATGTATGTTCGCGATAATCTTCGAAACTACTGGATCGATCATGATGAAATTTTTACCATGTGTGTAATTTGGCCGAACTTAAAAGATAGGCTAATTTTAAAAGGGAAAGGATTAATCCCGGGAGGTGCTAAGACGGGAATTTTGAGATTTTAGATGACAATTTTTGTTTATAAATGGTTGCCATGGGTTTTTAATGATAATAATAAAAAAAAAAACTATTTGCTTTACTTTTTAAATATAAATTATAATATAATATCAAACTATAAAAACGTGAAATGAAAATCTCTGTACAGGCTAAACTCTGGAACTACTTATCAGATCTTTTTGATTTTTTTTTTTTAAACGAAAGAGTATTTCACGAAGAAGGTTTATATGAAAGAAAATTTTAGGTTGCTATTGGTTAATCGGTCATGTTTGTTGATTTTTATTATTATTTTTTGTCAATATACATACATATAATATAATATACAAGAAGATCTGATAAGTAGTTCCAGAGTTTAGTCTGTATAGTTATAGTCTCTGTATTTATATAGTTAGATATATATATAAATTAATGTTCTTGGGTAGATTAGACCTCTGGGAAGAAGATAAGTTAATTTACAAAGGGTTAAATTTGTTTTTTTTTTATTCATCTGTACGGTTAGATTAGGATAAGATTTTGTATAGGTAAATTGATTATATTAATCCATCGTAGGTAGAATTAAGTAAAACCAACAAACTTGGTATAACTTTGATACCTTAGAGTTAAATCATACACTTACGTCCTAACAGCACGGCGGGGTCCGCGATCTACCACAGGTAGATTGCCTACCTGATATAATGTACTGCTGCGAATCAGAATTTTTATTCTGGGCAACGGAAAAGTTAAGATAAATTTTGAACACTATACACCGAATATTAAATAACGAATTGAACAAAGTTTGAGTCATACAGAGTTGATACATTTAACGGGCAACGAAGTGCACGGGATCAGCTAGTAAATAATATATATTTACGACCGATAAAACAATGGTTAAAGATTTTCATTAGGTAAATACAATTTTTTACATTAGTATTTTAAAATAAATATTCAAAAACTCTAAATACACAGTTAGGTAGGTATATACATTTTGATTGAATTGCTTAAAATTATGGAAAATAAAAACGTTCTATACAACTTTATATGAGTCAAATCGTAGACATAACTGACAAACAATGTATTTGGATTAGAGTAAAAAAAATATATGCTAATGCATAGAAATTCAAGCAATAGCTTATATTCATTGGCATATGTCTCAAGTCTGGTTGCAGTCAGGTTCCTGAATCTTACTTAGGGCAGCGAGGAGAACGAGTACAATTATTTATGTCAATCACATACACTGCACATACGATATTATGACAATCTAACTGTTATATAATATTATATATAAATAAAATAGTTTTATTTTCATTAAACTTAATTTTAAACTAATATTTACATGCATTTATAATATAATCTTTATTTTTATTTTTTAAATAATTAACATATCTATTAACCTGTTTACAAATCAAATATAATAAATTAATATTTATATTGTACATATAGTAAGTAACTAAATACATTTAGGAAATAAAGTATTATTTATTAGTATCCAAATTTCAATTTATAAACAATAGGTAATTAGGTAATTTAAAATATTTTGAATACTCTAAAATATTAACGATGTGTTTTTAAATATTAGATTATAGTATTATATCTACGTCCTACATTACTATAATGTTTAAATTGAATATAATATAATATAAAATAATGCCCCTCAATATTTGTTTGATACAACCAAACAGCATTGTAACTATTTTATTATCAGTATAAATACGGTAATAATATTATGATCATCCATATATTTTTAAAATATTATAATTTTCGAATAGGTATGAAATATGAATTAATATAGTTTACCTTGGCAATACTCACATATTATAATATATTATGGCTGTTATGCGTATTATTTCATATCGTATTAATATTATATTATAGGGTGTTGAACTGTTGCGCCGTATTTGTGTAAATTAATATCCTTTTTGTATTTTTTTTCAAACTTTTACCGTATCAAATTTATTCATAGTGTTAATTAGAAAATCAAGGTAGCCAATTTGAAGATGAATGCTAAATAGACAATAATAATTTAACATTAAATTACCTATTCAACACAGAAAACATTTAGGTAATTTCTTTTTTTTTAATAGAAAATGCCGTAAAAAAACGCTCGCCAAATCAGGGATCGGCATGTAAACTTTCTTGATTTTTAATTTTTAGAAATTTATTAACTGATATCACACCCAAGTGGTATAATAACAATTTGAATCCAGAAAAATTTCGGTGCGAACAGCCCCACAAAAAATCATTTTTATTTTCATTTAATGAGATAGATATCCGAAACCGGAGAGCGGATTTCGTTGCTTGAGGTGTTGTTAGATTCATATTGGTTAGGATAAGTGCAGTGAAGATTTTCAGAACTTTATCTTTAATAGTTAATTGACTACAGAATATTAAAAAAAATTAAAACAAATTTTATTGGGCGTTTTTTGATGTTTTTCAGCTTTACAGCTTTGTGAATTAACAATTGGAGATAAAAATCTTAAAATCTTCACTGCACTTCTCCTAGCCAATGTGAATCTAACAAGACCCCAAACAACAAAATCAGTTCTCCAGTTTCGGAAATCTACCTCGCTAAACGAAACTAGCAAAAAATAGCTCTTTTTTATCTGTGAAAAATTAAATAATTTATAAAAAAAAAAAATTATTCTACATTTAGTATCAGCTACTTGATAATCCCGTTTTAATGAGTTATCAATCAACTTTCTAGCTATCACAGTTTAGGAGAAAAGGTAAAAAATAGAAATTTTGGGACTATTCACGCCGACGTTTTTATGGATTCAAGTGGTTATACCACTTGGGTGTGATATCAAATCTCTCTCATTAATATTTTATGTTAAAGCTAGCTAAATTACCCACCTACTCGTTATTTCTGAGTTACATTTTTCTTATTTTCCTATTTAACGCAAATTCTTGAAGTTTTCAAAATTCAGACTTTTTCATTTCAATTACCATACTTACTTGATTAAAAATCAAGAAAGTAAAATAGGCAGTTATAATTTAAATAATAAAAACGTTCACAAAATAAACTAATAATATTTATTTAGAATTTATTATGAATAATCAAAATCAAATAATATTTAAATTTATATTTGCTATTAAAATAATAAAAATTCACTTTCATTCAATAATTATTGTGTTTGTGTATAATGTTTGGTGCATACGTACATGGGATGGTAAATTAATTATTACCTACTCAGTAGCCATATCAATATGTCGACTAAAGTCAATACTTGAAAACTTTCTTAATGTAACATGTAATTACTCATAACAATGTGAGAAACACACTATCCCATTATAAAAAAATTATATTAGAATTATAAAAATTTAGGTTAGATACCATATTAATTTTATTGAAAACTTTTTATTTTTATTATTTATTTAAAAATATACAATCAATAAAGATATTTTTACAACAAGCATATAGCATGGTTGAGGTATTTTTATCTTTATGCTTAAATGATTTGGTTAAATTTCATTCAAAACTAAAGTTGGGTACTAATTATGGTATATTTTAGAATTTCACGTGGACAGCATAAAGAATTAACCAACAGCCAACCATAACCAAAGTCACTCGAAAAATAGGTACTCTTTGATATAAAATGTATTATTAAACATTATGGCATTTTTAATATTATTATAATTCAAAAAGATTGTATTTTTTTTAAATTAAAAATTAACACCTAAATAAAAGGTATTACAGAAGATAGTTTAAGATCGTTTATAATTATAAATGTTCAATATCTATATAAAATATCTATAGGTATAGCTAAGGTGATTAATTAAAATTTTAAAAAAATTATAAATTTTATCATTTAATATGTCTAAACCCATCAAAATGTTATTATTTAAGTTATAAAAACGTGTATCAATTTTAATTTTAATAACAAATCTGAAGGTTAGGTAAAAGTATTTATATTCTATGGTGTGCAAATGGAAAATGCACATTGCGCACCCTTGCATAGTTGACAGTTGTATCATACAAATGAAATTAATAGTTTTTTTTTTTTTTTTTTTATATGAGACATTAATTAATAAATAATTAATATAACTTCTATAAAGACTGTAAAAAAATTTAAGGATATTTTACCAATCTTTTTTTATTACAAATAACGATAACCAAATGATGTTATGTATACATCATTGACTAAACATTTTCTTGCAGTTTCTAGTTTTTTCATTGTTTGTTGTTTTGTTTGTTTAGATTTGTTTTTTTTTTAACTTTTTCGGAAAAACTAATGTTTTGTAGTAGCATAATATTATATTTACATTATAAATTAACACTAATTATATTTCTGTATAATTTAATTTTTTTAATTCCTATAGTGAACTATAATATTATATAGATGAAAATTATTTGTATGAATACAATTTAAAACCTTTGTTAATAACCTACATATGTATAGTGGATTTCATTCCATCAGTTAATACTTTAATAGTTTTATACTTCTAGGATTAAATATTAGATTGAATGTATAAATTGTTAAGAGAAATACAGTTTATTAAGTAAATGTTTTAACTAAATATTAATAATAATAAAAAGGTTTTATACCTGATATAATATAGCTTATGCAATTGTATAAAGTGGATATAACATTATATAAAATTGATTTTTAGATTTCTGATATTGATATGTTTCAGTAATTTTTATTATCGTATATTTAAACAAGTTTTATTTAGATCAAGGATGTTTTTTTATTTTTAATAAAATATTATATTAAGTTTGATCCAATTTCGAACTCAAAATGAATATTTAATGTGTATTTGAATTCTAATTTTTGAATAACTTGATGCATTTTACCATTCATATAGGTACCTAACTAATTCAACAAGAAAGTCATATTTTGAGTCTTCTAATAAAATCATTTAGTTAACCTAAATAGATAAAAAAAAAATACACTAGTTTAATAAAATAAAGAAGAATTCTAAATTTATTTGATGTATTAAGTACGTTTCAGCTAAATTGGAAAGGTTAAGTTAATATTTTAGAATAAACTTGTTAATTCAAAGCTGATGAAGTTAATGATTTTTTATAGTTAAGTTAATATGCATTGATAAAAAAAAGTTTAAAGTTAACTTAATTTTTGATTAACTTAGTTAAGCAATTATAGTAATGTTATGTATATATATTTTTTAAACTTTTTATTAGTTAAATTAAAAAAAAGTTTGTTCATAATTATTTTTTTTATATTATTAGCCTCCTTCAATTTTTACCAACACAAAACTGTAATATAGTAAGTATACAGTGTTTCTATATAAAACTTCATTGAAGTTTTTTGTCATTATTATAAAAACAATTCACACCGATCAAAATCCAAAATACTTTTGACGTGAAAATGAAATTGATTGCAATGTTATAAAATATGTACAATAAAATTGAAAAATAAAATTAACCAACTTAAATGAAAAATTAATTAGTTGATTTCACTTTAATTAACAAAAACAAAAGTTAATTAAGTAGATAGTTAAATTATCGGAAACCCAAAAGTTACAAGTTAAGTTACAAAGTTACAACCAAATTAACTTTTTAAGTTTAACTCATTAATGCTCAGGTTTGCTTGTTATTGAATTAAACTTTAAAATGTATTCATTTTAAAATGTAATATTTATATCAAATTAATTAATGAAAATAATAAATTATCACTAGGTAATGAGTAGAATCATTCTTAAAAATGAAAAATACGCAAACTACATTTATAGTGATTCATTTAAATACAGACCCAAATACTATAAACTACAGGTATTTATTGGCAAAAAAAATTAAATATAAATATGTAGTACTGAATATTATTGTATTTGTATCTATTAGTTGTATTATAAAAGTACCACATTCAATTACAATGTTTTCTATTTTGAAAGATTGTTTATGGATGTCCAATATTTGTATAAATTAAGTATATAATATACTCTATACATACATCAAGCATGACTATCGCATTACATTTTAAATCAAATTTGTTGGATCCGTTGTATTGACTTTCTTAATTCCCAGCTCATGACTTATTGTTGTGAATGCGATGAAGTAATACTCTTAACAAAATCACCGTCACAATTAAATTTGATAATAATAATTAATAAATAATTATAATAGTAATTTCGTATTGATAAACATCGTCTATACGTTTCTTCGGATATTGCATAAAGCCTGCGCCATCGTATAATATGTGACAATTAAAAAAATAACTAAGTACAAGAGATATAGAAAATTACGCCCATTTCCAGATCGTAAATTCACTTTTTTTTTTTATACCTTTCTTACTATTTTTGTGTACACACGCAAACTATGACGTGATATAATCTATAATATTATATTGGCTGTGCATGAGTGCTCAAAATGGGAATATCTTTTAATTCTTATGATCTTAATTTTTTCATCAAAACAAAAGCTACCGACTAGAGATCACAGAACATTATATCAGGTAGTACCTACGTGCATAACAATACTAATTATGAAATGCAATTTACGTGTTAAAAAGGACAAAATAGTTTTATTGCGCGACGTGACGAAGCGCAAACAAGTTTTCTGACCACTAGACGGCCCGTTTGGGTATTAAGCACAGGGGCGGCTACTTTGACTGGCTCCGTTGATCTAGTTTTGTCGGACTATAAAACGCACAACTGTTCTTTGAAATAGATCACAAATCAATCAGCTTCTTCAGCAAGCACAATACAGTATTATCTCTCATCTACATTTTGCAGACCAACTAAAACCAACCACCATGAAATCCGTAAGTTTATTTTGTTCGTTTTATTCTCGCACTTAATATTATATTAAATCCATTAGTCTTGGTCCACTATTTTTTCAAAGTATAGATAAACTTCGCAATGCGCATCTCATAAGTCATAGACGTTTAGTTTATTTTTTCTGTATTTTTTCTTAAAATTGCATTTTAACGGTTCGTACTTTTTACTTCTATACGGTTCATCTTAAGTCTCATACCTAAGTACATCTGCGTACAACTAAGTTATAAATATTATAGTTAACAATATATTATACATTTATAGTATAAAATAGGTAGTTTAAATCACTGTGATACTATATAGTCAAAAAATTAAATCGTCGATTAATACAATTAGTTATAATGTCGACTAAACCACTATTATCTATATTAGGTACCCATAGGTACCTAATTATTAGCTATTGCTATTGATTTTATAAAACTTAACATTAGTTATTATAACATCAATGCTATAGCGTAGGTACTCGTATAGGGCCAGATATACTATATGATAATGATATGTCTACACCAGTGCAATTTTATTAGTTAGTACCTATTATAGAATTTAGTTAGTAGTTACCTACCAATCTAATATTATTATTACAATATCTTTTCGATTCGGCCACGGCACTGAATATATAATAATATTATCTGTCAAATTTACAACTACGGAAATATATGATAATAATAATAATATGAAAGATGTACTTCTTTATTCTCTCATTGTTTTAGTAAATAAGCTATTATTATAATTATGTCTTATGAAGATGACATTATGTTTTTTCTCGTTTTCAGTACGTAGCTGCCGTTTTATTGCTGGCCCTTGCCGTCTGCGCTTTCGCCGAAGAGGCCAAGCCGCAACAAGCGTCTCCTGCCAAGACAACTGACAAGCGCAGCATCTACGGACTGGGCTACGGCTACCCCGCGTACCACGCACCGCTCTCCTACCCGGCTGCCCCATTGGCTCTGCCCACGTCCTTCGTCTCGCCACTCAAATACCACGCACCACTGTCCTACCCTCTGTCTTACCACGCTCCCCTCCCCTACCACGCTCCTATCTCCTACCACGCACCCCTCTCCTACCACGCACCCCTCCCATATCACGCTCCCATCTCTTACGCGTCCCCTCTGTCCTACCACCATGCACCAATCTACAAGGCCCCGTACTACGCCCCATCCATCTACTAATTGATGGCATCGAGCTCGTCGACCGACCCACTGTCGCAATGATGAAAAAAAATCATATAATCTGAACTATAATAATTATTGCTACGTCGTCGTCGGCATTCATTGTATTTGTAAATCATTGTTAATAATCATATTATTCTATTTTATTTGTATATAAATATTTGTGCATTATCGTGAAATATTATACTATGTATTTATTAATAAAATAAAAAAAACGATTTCAATTCTCTTAAAAACCGTTTGTGTTTATTAAAATTGATATTTTTACAGAAATACGTATGACAGTATTATAAACCTACAGGTACCTATATCCACTGGGGTTGACATAATGTTTAAAACACGTACTACTTCTTGGTGGCGGACAACTGCGCGTTGTTGTTGTTGGCGTTGTTGGCCGCCGACGAGAAGTAACTGTACGAATACGGCACTGGACTCTGGCCGGATTGTTGCGGCTGGTACGTAGCCGGATATTGCGACGGCTGGTACGTTGCCGGATATTGCGACGGCTGGTACGTGGCCGGATATTGCGACGGCTGGTACGCGGCCGGATATTGCGACGGCTGGTACGTGGCCGGATATTGCGACGGCTGGTACGTGGCCGGATATTGCGGTGGCTGGTACGTGGCCGGGTATTGCGGTGGCTGGTACGTGGCCGGATATTGCGGTGGCTGATAACCTATCGGGTATTGCGATGGCTGATATGCGATCGGATATTGTTGTGGTTGGTATTGTGGTATAAACGATTCGGAGGGTCCGCTGTAGTACGGAGGCTGATATGCGGGTGCCGATGGATTCGTGAAAATGCTATTGCCATACGGTTGTACCACACAAGTCGGTAAATAACTTGGTTGATACGAAGGTGCGTTATTGACCGCTACTGTAGCAGGTGTCGGCTGTGGCGTTTGTAACGGCTGTGCGATAGCTGCAGTACCGCTGTTGTACGAAGATATTTGACGCTTGTTATTTTCCTGTTTTGCTGTCCCCTTTTCGTCGGCCACTGCCACGGCCACGACGATCGCAATGATAATCTATGAAAAATAAGAGTATATTAGGAAAAATACAAAGAAAAAATTCATACCTACATAAAATATTTTTTTGAATATTTTAAGATGAACATTATTTTTAACTATACTAAAAAATACCTATTATAATGAATACAAATTGTATATAAAAAAAATTATTATCCTGATCAAAGTTATTGGCATAACATTAATATTAATATTAATACAATATTATGTTCTATATTATGTTGACAGAATTTTTATTGTAAAATGTTAAATTTTTATACTGATGTATTAATTCATTAAGAACTTAATTTTATTTAGACTCATTAGACTCACTATAATGCCTATGTCCTATATGCATTTTTTTAAAGTTTTATTGTATAGAACAATTTATATTATTTAGGCTTTGATAAAAGTAGGTTATATTATTGTTACTACAGTGGTTATTATTTATTCCAATATTATAAAATAAAAATCAATTCAATAATACAACAGCACAAGTGAAAAGTAAAATTAAAAAATAGTCTTAAAATGTACAACCATAAATTAGGTAATATTAAATACCTGTTATTAGTTAAAATTATTATTTATTAGAATTATTTTCATAAAACTGGTAATTCATTTTGGTTTAACTTTTACAAATATGCGTAGCTTATTTATACTGATATTAAATTTTCATACCTATAAATTACAATATTAATTGTACATTTGGCCCATTCACCTAAGACATATATTGTATATTTTTATATACCAGAAACGTAAATAATTAGTGGTGGGTATAGGAGCTATTGATAAATTACAACTTTAAGAAATATAAATTGATAATTATTTGAAATTCAAAAATCATATAAGTTATAAGTTAAATTTTAAAGTAGTATAACCTATTTAGATTTATTTTAATTTAATATATTAATCATTACTATACCTACGTTGTGTATGATATTTTCTTACGAATTTATAATAATTTAAAAATTATAAAAAAATAAACTAAGATAAATGCATTACCTACGTCATAGAACCAAATAGTTACTCGTAAAATTTTAAAAATGTAATCTTTGTAATCGTTATTGATTTACAAATTTAATTAATTTTTATAATATAAAGAAATATTAGGGGAATATAAGGGTTTAATAAATGTATTGTTTTATTGTATGTATTGTTTAATTAATTACACTTATTTCATACTTTTCTTTAAATTTATATTTTTGATGGTTATTATATTATAGGTAGGTATGTGACGTGTCTATATAGTGTTATTATAAGTCTTAAAAAAAAGTTATACATACATAATATAAAGGCATTAGAGTTGTAGTTAAATTCTGTACTTACCAAGGATTTCATCATGTTGTCGAAGTAGGTATACCTAGGTAATTTTTTTTTTAATAATCACTATACTAACTAATCGAAAGTCGAAGTGCTTATACTTCTATTGGTACGGATCCGTTGTCTTTTATACTCTGATGGAAATCTTGATACAATTATAATCAAAATGTTAATCTTCTGTTTATTGTTGTCATCATATCGTCATACAATAGTTTTAGAAGGTTGCTTAAGCACTAAGAAACCGCATTTTTCTATGTACTTAAGACTGTTATTACTACACAACAATTAACCACATTTTCTTTTTATTTTTATCCGATCTTCTTCCTATTATGATCATTTCGAAACCAAATTGTTAACATTTTCAACAACAATCAATCTTTGCGTACATATTCCATAAAGGTAACATAATACCCTTCAATACACAACTCAGCAGTAAATAAGGTCTTTTTAATTACCTACTTAATTAATTACTATCTTGCCCGGTGATTTTAATAAATATGTATGTTAAGAACTTTTATCTTGTAGATCGTATTATGTTGCAAATTTTAAAAAGTGACTACATTTTAAATACAAGTTGGTTGAATAATTTTCGTTGACGTGCTTTAATTTCAGGTGAAAATAATTGTACCAAGATAAGAAAATAATAAATGTACATAATATTATATAATTTAGTTGATTTTTAATATGTGATACATATAATATAGAATAATATAAAACTATGTATTACACTCAATGCATCACCCATATTATACAATATATGTACATAGTATTTTGTTTTCCATAATTTTTTAGTATAGGATGAGTTGGGATGATATAATTTAAAGAAAATTTAGAATCGATTGATAGAAGGTCAGACAGTATAACACGAGCAGCTGATAGGGAAAATTAGTGGATTGAATGTGTGTTGGAATGATTATAATGGGCAATAGATTCTAAGAAGAAGAATAAAATGAAGTTAATATTGGTAGATACTAGATGATGCATTTACTCAAAATATTACTTTTCATTGAACGATAATATATCCTAAATTATATTCCGTCTCTAGTCTTTGCAGTCTTATTGCGAGATTAGACCTGATTAGTAAACTACCGCTATAGTCTATACTAAACAAAGACCAATCATATCGAATATGTGTGTGAATAGTTTTCAAATGATTCGAAGTATTATGTTGAATTCTCATTTTTTTATATCATCACTATATTATTTTGCAAATTAAGTTTTTATTTAAAAGAAAATACCATGTAATTAGGTAATTAATTATCAGTTATCACCACATAAGCGTGCGCACGCGCATGGTAATCATGGTAGGCACTTGACTACTCTGCGAACTCCCCCCGGCCTCCCTCAATATTCAATATTATTATTATGATAATTGATAGTCAATCATCGAATACTTTTTTGGTACGGTAAATGTATTTAAATGAGGTTACCCCATCCAAATTAGTTTTTATAACTTAGGTGTGAATATGAATATTATATATACGTAATATATGCGTGTGTTAACGTGTTATGTACTTATGTATTAGCCAGAAATTCTGCGCACGCTCATGATCAAACATGAATATACTAAAAGACAAGACAACTTTTCAACTAAATGGTCTTCAAAATAAAAATATCTGATAGTGGATGATGGTTTTTTTTCTATTGTTAAATATGATCTCTTAAATTCTCTTTAAGCTTTAACATGAGCTGTAATACTCCATCACATTTTTTAAATTACGAAACTAACATGACTTTTATTTCATCACTGTCCAGTTAGATAATAGAACATATTTTGTCATCACATAGTTTTAATTTATTCGAGTAATGATTCAAAAGTACTCAAAACTATAATTTTTTTATTATGTATTATATAAAATTTTAAAAGTCAAACACTATTAGATAACATTCGACTGGAACTGTATAATCTGATACAATATATTATATTCAAGTCGTTGCGATTATACCGGAAATCGTAAAACAATGTACTATAAATTTAAACATATGGGTAATTTTGTGTATAGATATACGTAGTCGGTATTTGTTATTTATTGACACGCATTAGGTAGTTGACTTCTAATATCTCGTAAATCCGGTTTTTATGCGTACGTTCTTTAAGTGACATTTATTGAAATGGAATATAATATTTTGTTGTAACAAAATTTCACTGTTTGATTCAGTGACGAACTGTTATGTTTTTATTTCCAAGTTTAATTTTTCCGTGAAATGATTAACCACCAACATTAAATCATCTAGGAGGCTTATTTATACGTTTTACCTATTTATATTCGCAAATGTAAAAAATGAATTCTTTTTTAAAAATTGCAATATATTATAATGATTAGTGGCATAATATTAAATAGGCATGTATTACAAAAAAAAAAAATACAATTAAACACACACTAAAATATTTCTTGTTTATTACTAAAAACAATGTTCAAGAATTAAAATAAGAAAATGTTTTATGTGATATCTTACAGAGTAGGTATATCATAAAAAAAAATAACAATTTACAGTTTATTCAGTCTCCTCTGTTGCATGTAGTCTAATACAAAAAAAAAACACACACACACAATTTAAATGGATTGGAATTCAGTAGAAAATATCCTTCGACTTCCCATGTTGAAGGAAACTATAGTGGATATAGTTATACAATTCTAACTCGTTTTTTAGTATTAAAATGTTCATTACCAATTATTCACAATCACAAGAATATCATTATCTTGGACGGTATGCCATAATCCCTACACAAATAGACCATCATGTTATAAAGAAACGAGAACCAGGTTTTTCATTTTTATATTAATTAAGTCCCAATATTTGCTATTATTGTTTCAATATAGTATTAGTATACAATACATAATTTATAATTTACACACAATGTACAAAAACATGTCGCACACAATTTTACGTACATATTTTAAATAGACTTTTGAAATGTGATATAGTAAAATCGTACATTGATTTTGTGATATCATAAGTACAGTTCAGATTACATGGGTCTTCAGACGGACTTGTACGGTGGGGCCCATTATTTACTCAAGTATTAATAATTAAAAATTAATAAATATTATAGTCTAATATTAATATTAATATAAATTATGAAAGGTTTCCTATAAATCGAAACTGCAAAGCTGATAGTTGGTATAGGTATTTGTTATTTAGCAAGACTATAATATTAAGTGTTAACGTATAATATGAATATTTTATAACTATAGCTATTGACTAAAAAAAAGTTACAAAATACGTCACCTTGTCATCTTTAACGAATTACAATAGAAAGTGAATGGTATCACAGGGAAATCACATAATTTAGGAATTTATCGTTTCTGATACTGTACTTACGATGTATTCAGATTACGCATGTTACCTTCAACCGATTTTGGCAAAACCAGTTTGCCTTATATCTATATGGCTCGCATTTCTGTTTTTTAATAATACAAATTTGTCATCAGTATTTGTTGACATTATAAATGGTATTTTATTTGTGTCCACTGTTTCTTGTGTATTGGTTGTATTACACACGTATACGATGTTCCTAACCAGTTCGTGGCCATAACTATGCAAGGGATGGGTTAGGTTAGGTCGTAAAGTGTAAATGTATTCATTAAAAAAGTAGATACTATAAAGACACCATTGATAAAACTATCTGGGCATTATTAATTCGATAATGATTTATTTCATTGTGGTATTTCATGAGGTGAAATTATTTGGTGGATTTCCTATTGATGCACGATTGGTTTATACAGGATGTGTAACGATTGAATTTTTTATACGTGTTGACAAATTTAATATCACAGATAGAAAGCTGATGGTTTGGTGTAGTATAAAATATAAATATACAAGGTACAACTAATAATTAGATAGATTTTTCAAAAATGATTTTTAATAAATTATAGTATAATTTTTTATTTGGCCCATCTATAAGAAATTATTTCCAAATACTTAAATAAAAAAAAAAAACTGAAAATCTTTTATGTATAATGTATATTAACTTCAATATAATTTATAATAGGTAAAATTATATTTTCCTCTTTTTGTTGAAAATAATAATAATCTATGAGGGAAATAAAGCAAATGGATATTGAAGGTAGAAGAAATTGTTTAAATAAAATAATATATATATTTTTTGTTGGTCCTGAAATTATGGTTTTTAAATTATTTTTATTTTACTTGTTATAAATTATAAGTTATTAAATGCAACAAACATAAAATAATTATGTAACAGTAACATTGGTTGAATTCTAGAATCCTTACAATTGCATATTTTATTATAATAAATTATTATCTTAATTTTAAATACAATATGTTTAGAAAATATTTAAAATTAATTAAAGTAAGATAGATTTAAATACGGAATTGTATTTATTTTTATTTCGAATTATTTCAATAAAATGCTACTTTATTATATAAAATATAGAGTACAAAACATGAATACATAAATTCTGATAATATTATAAGAACTAAGTATAAATTACGTAATATTTTTATTTAAATATTTTTTGATGAATTTTTAATACCTAAATGTCATCAACATATTCTTATACAATAGTTATCGTTGTGTAAGATAATTATTTCGGAAATAGATAAAGCTGAAAACACTTCGAATAAATTTCTTTTAAATTAAATTGTTGAGTCAATATTAATTATTGTTTAAATAAGGAAACTTATTTACTTTAATTATAAAATACTTTTTATAGAAGTTTCAAACAATAGAAAGTGGAAATATAACCTGTATAAATATTTTTTTCTCTTAAATTGAACTCGACTTTATATGGAACACTATTACAAACAAAATTTAATTCAAAATATATTTTTTGTTTATATCGTGATTCGTGACGTTAAAATATGCATTGAAATAAAGTTGCTATAAGTTTCAAATGTAGTACACTGGTACATATTTAAAATCATAAAAATGCTCATTAATTTTGTATACAATTTTTGAAAGGACCTACTACGGAACTCATTACCTATTTCGGTATTTAATATTTAATAATATTTAATGATTATTCAATACGGTACTGATAATTAGTGACTTTTTGTACAACATTTACATACTCACTCGGCACTCCAATAAAGTAATATCCAATTCATAATAGTTAGTATATATTTTAGCATCTATTCTTCTCATATATGACGAAAAATGTTTACTTTTTTGATTTAAACTTTATAACTATAGTAATCATATAAAATGGTTAGGTGGATACGGTGGTACCTACTCACTAGTTTCTTCTTATTGCTTTTACAAGACTCCAGGTATTTCTCGTGTTTTTGATTGTGTTGTAAATTTAGGCGTTTAGTTGTAACTTTGGTGATTGTCACGTATAAATTATTTGTATGCTGTAGCTTGTGCTCGTAGGCTTTTAAAACTCTTGGTTACGTTATGAAGTTGGCTACAAAATTTCATCTAGGTTAGAGCGTTATTTTGTGCTTTTGATCGTTTCTATTTTTTTTTTAACCTAACCATTGCTGATAATTTTTAAGGCTGCTTGAAAAAAAATATCGAAAGTTTTTGCATTTTGCCAGTTTATTTACTTAAAAATTAACGGGTACCACATGATAATGCCCCGGTTGCTAATTTGGTTGACCTATCTTTTTTGGCTGAACCAAGGTGTACCGTGGGTAATAGCTATTCAAGTTCCTTGATGGGTTGATGAATGGTAAAATTAAGTAATTTGTCTTTGTATCACTGATATGTGCCGTTCACTGCTCCTTTTTAAATTTTACATACCACCACAATTTTTCGGCCAACCAGCCTCTTAAGCCCGGGGCGATGTCGAGCGCCATGCGATCTGCGGACCCTTCTTTTAATTTATTAATGCATTTTAATTAATTGATATTTAATCATGTACCTTAAACCAACTCATGTAATATTTATATTGTTAACTTGAATTGTACATGTACCTTATGAATTAAGGGCATAGCCAGGGTAGAACTTACTGCTAAATAAATAATAATGACCGTATAGGTACTTATTTCAGAAGGGTCCCTAATAAGTTGAATTTTGTGAAAACCCGTAGCCCCTCTAAATCTGGCCCTGCCTTTTTTTCTCTCTGTTCCTGTGGACCCGGTGTGTGGATGCTTTCACGTCACTTTCACCCTGTGGTGGCATCACCACCCCACATCGTTTATTTTATAATACTATAAAATCCGGCACTGCCTATATTATCTTAAGTACACAAAGTTAAATAGGTAACTTAAAAATTATTCTTTGAATGATAAAATAAAATATAATTAAAAAACTAAAGTAGGTACTGTACTACTAACCTAACCTAACCTAACATGTTTTCAAAAATACTCAACAAGATAAAACAAATTGTTGAGTTTAGCTCAATAAACTGATACGATGGTCGGTTAGGTTACAATGGTAGGTAAAATACGTAGGTTGTAGTTTCATGTATTTTTAAGTTTTTACAATATAAATATGTGTAATAAATTAGTCTAAACCTCACACTCACCCATATTGTCAATGTTTTCCACCCTTTCTTATTATTGTATTATATTTTTTATGTACAATTCGCCTATACAATTGATTTCTGATTAATCAGTGAATGTTGAATTTAAGTTTTTTTTATAATGTTTAACTATACCTATAGTTCTAGCGAGATTGATTAATATTTCAATACGTCCACTGTGCAGTATAAAACGAAAAGTTTAGATAAGTATATACCTCCTTGAGTATTTTATAAAAAAAAAGACATTCATCGCTCCTCTCAGAATCTAAAATATTAAGATTATTTTCTTCATTCGATATTCGTGTAAGCCCGTGTAAACAAACTGTACAAGGTCTGACATTTAACACAGCTGTCATATAAACCATCAAATAAGTTATCGACTATTGTACTGTTTACTAGGTACCTATACGTTTATCATACATTATATACGTGATTCCGAATAAATAGAATTTATACAAATTATAAAAATGTGTTGAACATAGGGTATCGATACCTAACGACCTACGTATTTTTTTTTACCTAAAATATACAGTAATATGATTGTAGCTCGTTACTGTCTGCAGATTACAAAACTCTATCGAGTTACTCTTCAGTCTCGACCACTAAAAATTGTAAACTTCACGTACCTATTCGTTTTCGATTATATACGACTAGGTATTCGTTATTAGTCTCTATGTAGAACCACAATAATAATTGAAAGTGTCGATTATAGTGTTACTCGAAAAATAAATTTTTAATTTCATTTAAGTATCAGCCCGACATGTTAGAACAATCAATTTCGATCGACCAACGGTACGGTTTACAAGAATAACATTTTTAGTAGGCAATATATCATATTATGATGATATGGCGTCATGAGAAAATCGTAAAATGTCTGTTATTCGGTAACATGGCCACGGAGACGAGTCGGATGTGTTATACGGAACAGCGCAGCATAGTTATAGTTACATGCGTCACGTCGGTCACCTTTTCTCAAAAAGTGGTGATTTCACACGCCGCACGTCCGCTGTGTGGTATTCCTTATAGGCCGCGATCGGTACCTACCGGTTTGTCTGGGTAGTTATGTCACACGCACGCTTTATGCCTTGTCTCCGACGTCATCCGCGTGCCGACCGTTGACAAGGGACCGCGGGGACGGACGTCCCGACCGGTTTGTTCGGCGCGCGCGCGCGTGCACAGGATGATGGACCGGGACGGTCTCCCCGGTTGCCCGGGTGAAAGTCTTGCAGAAAAATACGCCCGACCAAAGTGGTATATATAATCCGATTGCTCCGTGAAAATCGTCAGTCAACAACAGCACACGCCACAGTGCGAACACCTCCAAGGGGCTCCGTTCTTATCGTATACACCTATATAATAAAATTGCGCACGCTGTTATCACCGAGACGAACCGAATCCAACCGGCCAATATGAAAATACACGTGAGTTTTTTGTATTATTATTATTATTTTTTTTTTTTGTTTTGTTTTGTTTTGTTTTGTTCTTTTCGAATTCAATAACACCGTTAACCGACGACAGTCGTGTAGTCCAGAAATTCGCATTTGGCATTAGCCACGAATCTCTAGTTAAATAATATTAAACTGCACCGGAAATGTCTACAATTTACGCACGAACTAGCCTGCAATCATCTACAAAGTTTATCGCGTTCTTTAGTTAAAATTAACATTTTACAATAATCCACAGCAACCGCGTTATGACTGGTACATAAATATAACCTGACCTAACCGAAAACGATTGTCCGACGCGTATGGAATTTGACGATACTCACCGACCGTGTTGTAAACCGTGAACTTATTTACTTCGACAGGTGTTGATCGGTCTGGCGTGTTTGGCGGCCATGGCCACGTGCTCGGAAGACACGTCGGCCGAACAGACGCAAAAGGTGCAACAGGACCAACAGCCGGAAGAGGACCATCAATCCATCAAACGCGACGCGGTCGAAGATTACGGCGCGGAAGAGTCATACGCTCCGTCAGCCATCGCCGGCGGTGAAGCATACGCACACGCCGCCCCCGCCGAAGCATACGCACCGGCCGCTCATGGCGCCGAAGCATATGCCCCGGTCGCCCACACCGCCGAAGCATACGCACCGTCCGCCGCTGAAGGTTACGCACCGTCCTCCGCCGAAGCGTACGGCCCATCTGCATACGCCGCCGCTCCAGCCGCTTATGCGTCTCCTGCCGCATACGCCGCCCCCACAGCTTACGCCGCCGCCGCTGCCCCGGTCGGTATTGCCACCGCGCCTGCCGCCTACGGATACGGACATTCCGCATATCCCTCAGTTTCCGGGTAAGTAATCGTGCTTACCCTAAGCAAGTGTACTTAGTCAATATATCGTAATATATAAGTAGGTACACCGATACTAAAATCCACACCAAGCCGACTCAGTGATTAGCCGGTATCCCGAACTTATCTTCTAAAGAATTGCGGTGCGTGTTCGCGCGGTTAATCATGTGACTGTAAATAATCGAAACAGATTTTTTTTGTACGCGTAATAACTAAAAAAAATTCAAAGAAAATATAAACATCAAATGGCGGAATGAGAGAAAACCAGAGCCTTACGTAAATATCTTATAAACGTGTTATTTTATATCACAAGGTCCATCCACGTAGAAAGCCGATCTGCATGTTTATACTGCGTAGGTATTATAATAATTTATAATATTATATTAGCGGCGGTGGCTGTCCTGTATAAGGATATGAGTTGTATTGATGTCCGACTCGAAAGTCGAAATTTCGTGATATTTTTTGAAATGGTTCCAACGTGCATTTCTCTCGTGTAGCATCTCTATAAATTAAAATCTCGTAAGATTTAACGTCCGTCTGCTTGTCATATCGCTATACTATAATAATATAATATATTGTTTACACTACGACTACGTAATACATATTTGGCCGTGCACGTTTTCACGGTAATAATCGTTATTCGGTAATCGATTCTGCCGAGCGGAAATGGCGTGTAGTTGACAGTGGGCCGCGACCAATTATTTAGTAGTATAGTCGACGATCGCCGCCGTGAGTACAAACCCGTGAAAACGTCTATCGAGATAAACAATGAGAAAAATCGTAAAAAAATAAAGAATAAAAATAATAAAATATGTTAAAAAAAACAACGCTCGAAACGTACAACAAATTTGCAAGTGGAATTGGTAAAAACTGACCTATACTCCTCGTAATCCACATAATTATTATTAGTGCGATTCAAATTTTTTTCAACTCTACCGATTTTTCAGATACGGACCGGCTTACGCCCCGTCATACGGACCCGAACACGTGATCTCGCAACACGTCGAGATCAACCGCGCCATACCCGTGCCAGTGTACAGGACGATCGCGGTGGGCGTACCACAACCTGTTGCCGTGCGCGTGCCGTACCCGGTGCCGGTCATCAAGACGGTCGCTTACCCGGTGGAAAAACCCGTGCCATACCCGGTCGACAAGCCGTACGCAGTGCACATCGAGAAGAAAGTACCGGTGCCCGTCGACAGACCGTACCCCGTGCCAGTGTACAAGATCAAGCACATCTACCACGAGCCCAAGTGGGCCAAATGGCTCAGGGACTGGTAACAACCGTATACCCACGCCACGCCATACGATAATAATATTATATAAGTCGTAACACGCATTACGTATAGTTGAGTTGTGTTTAGGTTTTGTACTTACCTAACCTGACCTATAACCCGGCCGACTTGACTATATTGTTACCTGTATACCTAACCTGTCTGCCTTTCCTGCTTGTACCCAGCTGTGTATCGCCGACACGCACCGTAATCTGGACGGTCAACGATGCAGCGGTACGGTTTATTTTCAATCGTTGTTTCTTTTTTTTTGTTTTAGATAATACGACGTGACTTACAAACAATTTTTTTTAAGCATACACGCGTTTATATATATATAAATGATAATAAATTATGTAAGCACAGCAGTGTTACGGTACTGATGATAATTGGACTGATCGTTCACGTTAACCCAGTGTGCATTTACATGATTTTGTTTTTTATTTTTATTTTACTTTATTTTTATTTTGTACTATAACTTTGTTAATTAGTATGTATTTTATCAACATCGATAATCAATTACAAGAACAATGAATAAAACACGATTATTTCCATAAAAAAAAAAGTGTTGTATAATTTTTTTTTCTCGTTTGGTGTTTAAAGACACTGACTAAACACGTGTTTAGATACCTAATGATTGAGTTTTAAAAGTATATGTTTTCCAATTAATTTTGTAAACGATAAACATATTTATCGGAACAAATATTGAGCTGTTCCAACTCAAAATCTTAATTTTTCCACACTGCAACCTTCGAATGATTTTTTTTTTTTTAGTTCGTATAGTCTTCATTATAAGAGTACCTACCTAATATTATAGACGAACAATAATAATGGACGGGGTTACCCTTTTATCGTATTTTTGATGGAATACATGAGCACTAAAACGAGATAAGCAAAGACAAGGTACCTGACAAATGTATTATCTGCTTATGATAGAGCGTCAGTTATAACTTAATTAACATTATATTGTTGGTAGGTATCTACATATTAAGCATTCGCATTTCTCATTAGCTGTACTGAAACTTATTTTTACAATAACAATTACAAATAAAAGCATTTAATGAACAAAAATATAGATATTTAAGAGAAACGGCCAGTGGTTAAATTTTAGAGGTATATATTGATGTGCACTAGTACATAATATGTATATATTATATCCTTCAGAAATTCGAGCTGAGATTTCTGATAGGGATATTAATATATTATACGAACTACAAAATATGCAGCTGAATCATCGTAGCATTAAAAGACAAATTTTAGTTAATATTAATTATTTTATCACTTGTAAAAAAAACCGGTGGCAGAGGGGGGGGAGGCCAAAGCCCAAAAGTCTATATTAATACAGCACATATTAGAGAGTAATATTCTACAGACAGCATTGAACTCAATTTTTCAAAAAATAATACAATTTTAAGCATTTTTTTTTAGACCTGAAAGTAATACCCCCCTCCCTCCTCCTAAATAGGTATCGGGTAGTAGATTAGTGAAGCAAGTATTATAATTATGGCAAAAATTAAATATAAAATTAAATTTTCAAATTTTATAGAATTGAAGAAAATTTGAAAACTGGCACCAGGCCCCTAACTAAAATAGCCCGCCGCGTTAGTTGAAAATACATTTATGCAGCTTGTGAATTGTGAAAATCGTAATTATATTGTACAGGTAAACTTTCGGTTTTTTTTTTAACATGTGTTTAGTTCTCTTTTTTTAATCAACATTTAAAGAAAAAAACCAAAAAAAAAAAGTTAAATGTCTATAAATAACTCAACAAGTTTCAAAATTGTTATCGTTAACAAAAAATCCTAACATCGACATTCAATGAAAATGCCAAGTATCTACGATTATTTGTTTTTGAGTTACACCCATAGGTGCAATTTTTTTTTTGGGGGGGGCTCGGAGGGGCTAAGTCCGTTAAAAAATTTATATAGCATTTTTAAGTTCATGATTTTCTATTTTTATACACACGCATCGTGCACTGGTCATAGGTGCAACTAGAGAAATTGTTCTGGAGGGTTACTATTTTATCATCAGCACAGATCCCTAACATTTTATTTTAAACTAATATATGATTTAAAAACTGAGGGGGCTAAGCCCATAATTTCGCCAATGAAACTGATACTATATTATATTGATATTTAATATTTATACGTTATCGAGATAAATGTTAAAGCACGTATATCAGTTGAATTGTGATAGGTAATGTATCAATTTATTTATTTTATTCAAATTATTTATTATGCTAAGTGCCCTCCCCCCCCCCCCCCCAGCATCATAATCAGTTATTTTTTATTTTACAAGATTATATCATTTATATTCATTTATATTTCAATATTCCAATCATTGGCAAACCCGATATCAGTACACGATTTCTCTATACCACGGTGCCACGGTGGCTAATAAATGGTTAGAACTTTGAAACTAAGTCTGACCAAGACCGTATCCAGAAATTTATTTCGTGGGGTAGGGGTCCATAACATGCATATTTTAATTTTAATACTGAATTTAGGTTTTCACATTTGGTTAAAAAAAAGAGAATAAAACATAATAGGTAGGTATATAAAACGTACCTTATCTATATAGAAAAAACAGTTTGATAATACATTTTTGTTCTCTCGTTTACTCATCTTTAACGAATTTAAATTAATAAAACTATCTGGATTGCTTGTCACAGTGTGGTGGACGAAGGTAAATTATAATAATAATATTTGCACTTAGACCGGCGCGGACACCATCACACAAATTTTAAAGTTCTTAAATATAAACAAATGTATAACCTAATTTGACAAAAAAAAAAAAAAAAAAATTGTTACTAATAACCAATGTCGCCGATGTTAATTGAGAAAAAAAATAATAAAAAAAAATAATATATTTAAAATAATGTTGTTAAAAATTGCCGACGCCAACCAGCATCGATACAGTATCGTTTATCAATTAAATTAGACGGTATAATAATATTTTCATATTATAATTCCAAACAGTCAATATAGTCAATTTAATTAGATTTTTAGTTATTTATGACTGAAAATATTTAATTTGGTATCAAAAATAAATAATTATTTTAAACATTAGTAAAATATTGAAGACATCTCGGGGGGGTCCGGGTCCCTTGACCCCCCCCCCCCTAATACGACCATAGTCTGACCATCGTCGTTCTAAATTCGTTGAAATACGTAAATTATAAATTATAAATTATAATACTTAGCTTCAAATAAAAAAAGTTGATACTGTGATTACCGTGGTAAAGTAGTTTTTAATGAAAACATTAATTAAAATAATATAATATAATAAAACTATAAAAATAATAATTATTAATTTATACATATTATATAAATTATATTAATCAGTGGTGTAAGTTGGCTCAAAACATAATCCTTTATTTTGTATGACACATTTTTTGTAAAATTTTTTATTTTTCTCGTTATTAACCTTAAATATTATGTTTTTCATCAAAAATAAAATAGACTAAGAATTCTCCGAAAAAATTATTAATATTGATGAAAAGTGAAAACCATGAACTAAAAATATATATCTTAGTCCGTGATGAAAAACATAGACTTATTAATTATTAATTTCTCTATAGGTCTATGATAAAAACATATTCAAACTGCGCCATCTATGAGTACAATTACTTCACATTAAACATGCTCTGTTTCGTTTTATTAGTCAAAAATACAGAAATAAGTTGTCAGTTTTTACTCGGTGTAGTCGTGTAGAGGTGGACTATCTACATTCAATATATTATATTATTTAAATATTAATTGACCTATGATTGAGTGTATTTAAACATTCCATAAGTATCGTCTATTATAACAACTGGTATTGATCTAATAAACTCGGAAATTACCTAAGTACCATAATCAATAATTGCGTAAATGCTAAATAGTTCTGTTTTATATGCAGCGATATACCGGGTGAATAGTCCAGCCGTGTTAAGAATACTTTTCAAATGTATCCAGAATACGTATTTAAATATTTGGTGTAATTTGTATTTAAAATATGTATTCAAATATTTTCTTTTAAATGTATTCAAAGTGCTTACACAAATACTTTTTGTTAAGTTCGATAAATGAATAATTCAATCAATTCAATGACTAGTCGACTAACCACTACTATATCCACGCCATGAAGTACTATTATTGAATAGTTTCTTTAATCAAGGCAATCAAGGCAACCAAACCCTCTTATGTATCCCTTCATCTATTGTGCTCGTTGTAAAAATATTTTATACAAATTGTACAAAGTAAAATAAATGACAAAAAAAAAAAAAAAGTTGAATAACATTAATACCAATATTTTATATCCAAATTATAAACTATTACCACAGTACCACCCATAAAATAAGAAGAAAGACTATTTAAGGATGCAAGATGAATGCCAATCCAACCAGTGGTGGTCAGCGTCTTGTATACCATGGTATAATAATGGAGCGAGGAGCCGACGGGGATTTCAGCGTTCAGTCTTTCTGTTATCTGCTCGTATTTTCGTGAAACCTTATTTATAAATTATCAGAAGTTAGAACCATTTACCATTTATTAGAAACAAAATTTAAAATAGTACATTGCGAAATATTAGTAATGGTTATTTGGAGTAGACCACGAGAATGAAAATAAGTATTTAGTATTCTAGAATAAAAATACAAACAAAAAGTATTTTTTAAGTATTTAAAATACGTTTGTTAAAAAGTATTTAAAAAAGTATTTAAATACAAGTATTCGAATACTCAACAAGACTGGGCCAAATACAAGATTTTTCGATAGGAAAACTGTTGTTAAAATAGAGTAGAATAATTCTTATGAAATAATATAATGTTAATATAATCGGTGCCAAAGCATCATTGTGTTGCCTACTCGTGCGATTTCAGGTGTTATTTTTATTGTTTGCTTAATCTATTGCCTTACTGCAGTAGATTATTATTCTATCTAGTTTATTACGTTATAATTTATTCATAATTTTGTGTGATGGTTTCTTAGAAAAAAACAATATTGTAATATGTTTATGCTCTGTGTTTATTTTAGAACGATTTTATATTAAGCGGCTCAATGTAATTCAATATAATATAACTTTATTTAAGCCTACCGATTGGGATTGACTGAAACTTGTGTAAGTTGGAAGTTAGAATAAAATAGAAAGTTATAAACAAAATAATATCTGATCTTATCGTACTTCTACTCCATATAAGAACCTATAATGAGAATGTATAACAGTCTATCAGTAAATAAATATCACACATTCATACCACTAAACCAGTATCCATATGATTGTATAATTAAAACGAAATACATTTTACCTACAAATTGATTATACCTGTATAGTAAGTAGTGAAAATTCAAATTTCAAACACATTACCTACTTGTTTACGAATACAAATTTGAAAATTATGATAAATTAAGTTACATAATATAATATTTTCGTACCTGCAGTCTAATATATGTGACAAAATATCATTTATTTCCACTAATTAGACGGACTCGGGAGTGCGCAAATAAAGCTATTATAATCAAATATGTGTAAACATTCACTAGTTACCTATTGTCTTATTTACTTAATATCCAAGATTTAACGTGTCATACAAAACGCCATTATGTAAGATGTTATATTATTTATTATGAATTTGCGATAGTTATTATTTAAATACTCGAACGGAAATTTCAATGAAGAAATATACATGTTATATTTGTCACTCATCCATAGCAAATCGCAATATATTAATATGTTTTTTGAAACATTTTTGTTAGAGAAGCGCTCCGTTAAGTTAGACAATTCGATCTTGATGTCTAGGTACTAACGTGCATAAGAATTCAGTAATTCTAATAATAATATGTTTTACTAAATATTGTTTTTATTTTTATTGCAATATAATATAACACATTTTATCTGGGGCTATACACGACGGATGTAATACGCCGCGTTTTCGTTTTCGCCGGTCGGTTCGCGTTTTTGCAGACGAACGCCCAAGTAATTATAACGCAAACTTACTGAAATATATATTTTTTTTTAAATTTATCGTATTATTATAAAACAAATGATTAACTTTCAAAGTGTTAAAATATCGTTTAATAAACATCTACAGAATCAGAAAAATAATTGTTCTCTCTAAACCTTCATTCCTTATGGATCACAGTGGGTACGACACAGCCATGTCACTTACACAATATTTGTATACAAAATTCAAATATGATGGTTTTATTGGACCATATTGTACAATATTTATTGAGAAATCGGATTAGCGTAGGTACAATGTGCTTTTCTCTACACTATTTTCTCAATAATGTATAATCTCATTTCATCATAATAATTTATTTACATAACTCAAATACATAATTTATATTTTATTTCAAACAAGGATATTTTTCATATCAATTTAACAGTTTCTAATTTTTGATAACATATTTTCTGTGCAGACTAAACCAAAAAAACTAAGTTATCAACATTATTATTACCTAGGTACATATTATTTTCTACGAAGTCGATAATAAAGTATAATACATTAATAAATATATTTTGTATAATTATATTCTGAAAAAATGAATTTCAATCGTGCATTGTGTGGTATATTATAGTGTCTGCAGATTTTAATGTGTGCTAATTGTACAAACTATATTATATTTATTTGGTATTTAAATATGAATATGGTAGGAATAGTTAAGAAATCGAGGAATTTTTTTTTCTTTTGTAAGCATTTTTCAAAATTAATTTTATTTTTTAACCGTGGTATATATAAGTATATAACCATCAACCAATATCTCTGACTAAATTAAAAAGCCTAGATGCATACCAATTAAATGACTGTCTCCAGTAGCGTACGCAAGATTTTAGTTCGGTTAAGGTTTTGCCTGAGTAAATAATTTACATTATTTTTTGCTAAACAGTTTTTATATAATTGGTAATAACAATTATAGTTTGTCTAAAAATGTAGTCTACATTTAGAAAACACTTGAGTGTTTAACCTAAACAACTGATCATCTATAGAGCCTCTTCGGGTCGTAATAAATGTAGTAATAATCGATAGACAATGATTCATGATGTTACACCATACGAAGATTATGGCAGACGTTTAGCAATGTTCTAAATGAGCCAAAAAAAAAAAACTGAAACTATGATTATCGACGTGCTTGTCATATTTAACAATTTATTTTATTGAAAATAACCAACAATTGATTGACTCTGTGTATCGAAATGGCGGTAAATAAGATTTTTTTGTAAAAGGAAGACATTTCAGGGAGGGGGGGGGGGTCAGAACCCTATAACACTACTCCTGCGTACACCACTGACTGCGTTTACAGTGTTGAACATAATAATATATGATATAGGTATATGTCGAATAATTAATAAAACCAATAACTTGTGCATAACGGACTGTGCTTACTGCTTTACTTAGATATTTAAATTACGGACAATTCATTTTCTTAAGAAATTTCTGTTTTTAAACTACGGTTTAAAAAGGTATTGAAAAGAAAAATATTATTTTATCTTGTGCGTCATTTATCTACATGACAATTGGAAAGATTGTGTTGAATATGATATTATTGAATCTTCTATAGAACGAAATAAAAAATGATTAACTATAAGTCTACGAAGCTACAACATATTATGTACATGACAAGAACAAAATATTGCTAACGCCGCGCGCCGGTTAATGATGATGTCCAGTGCTCAATGTGTCGATTCGTTACCTTTGGAACTTGTCACTACCGTTGTCACATTATTTACCGTGTCGAAAGTATTATTGTTTGAATTGAAACAAAATATAACAATAAAAAAAAATACGCCATACATAATAATATTATTATTATTCGATATTATAATATGGATACGTCATAATATAATTTGTAGCCTATATCAGTATGCCTACAGGGTGATTATTTTTGTACAAGTCACTCATAATACCGTTTCACATTTAAATACCTAACTAAACAACAGTCGTAGATTACAAAGAAAAAACGTAAATCCTAAATGCGTTTATAACAAAATAAGCATTATAAATATTGTAAAATATTTATAAGTATACATTATATATAAGCATTATAGACATGTTATGTTACATTAGTTATGTTAAATTTCACGTATTTTGAGTGCGACGAAGGATATTGTGATAAAAATTTAGGGGAAAAAATAAATCGTACCCACGGAAATATTATAATAAAAAAAAAAAAAAACTGTTACTCACGTACTGTTTGCTCTTGTTGAAAACATAATCACCCTGTATGCATACAACACGATACGAATAAAAACGGAATCGTAATTATAACTGTTTGCCGTGCCGTACCTACGGTGAATTTCACTTTCTATATGATATTATAAGACGCGGTCCGCGTTCCACGGCGGGAATATATAAATCCGTTTAGCCCGAATTCATCGAGCTGAGGTAATCATTGAAAGTGAATCGTCCGAAAATGCGTATATGAGTGTATATACTTCTCCGCCGGACCTTGTACATTTTTCTGGCCGGCGGGCACGGGAAAGCATGAAATCATTAAATTTCACGTTTTTGTGCTCGGGAGGTCTTATAATACCGTCGGATGGCATTACTGCATCATTATGCACAATGTGCATTATATATTCATGTATATATATTGTATATATATAGGTACATGATGTGTATATTGCTCTGTATGCACACATTGGCAATGTTGCACACACATCGGTCAACGTCACCATCATGACACCATGCCACGAACCGTCTGATCGCATTGCTAGGCACGCCATCGTTATTGGCACTCATTACATTTTATATCGAAAAACACTAGACGTGATATTATTACGCGTATATGTGTATAAAAGCAGGATTTCACTGTAGAACTAAACCGTGGTGTTTAGTTTTTAGATTCAAAATAATTTTGTTATTATTAAATATTTAATAAAAATGATTGGTTATTAGGTTTTAAACTAAAAGTTATAAAAAAAAAAAACATGTTTTGGCGAACACAATATACCTACGTATTTACAATAACCGAACAACGATAAGAAAATAATAGTTTAGTTTAATTTATTTCGTTCATATCCGAACAGATTATACTAAATCAATACGAGTTTAAATATTGACTGAGTGACGTCGTAATTCTTCTTTTTACTAAAAACGTTTTACTGGATAGCTGCAGTTGAGCAGTTCGATAGTTTGACAACGATACGGTTTATACTTTACGATAATCATCCACCCTTATCAAGAATCATAGCATTATAAAACAACAAAATAACAGTAAAACGCTCGTGATCGTTTACCTTAAACGAAGTTTAATTGCTTTCATTTTAAATTTCATTAAGAAATCACATTGTATTTGCGATTCTCTATAATATTCACTATTACCATGTACCTACCTAGCTAAACCACTAATGGTTTAAAAATTTAACAGTAAACATAACAATAAAATTGTAGTAACTTAACACGTCTTGTGCATTTTAATAGGTTATTATTGAATTATTCGGTGTAATATATTTTTGATAAAAATAACAAGTACCTAATACGGATCGCTAATATAAAAACACTATAATTCCTGTAATAGAGGTATAGTCGATAGAGGTACCTATGCACGGAAATTATATCACATTACAATATTATACATTATATTGTACGATATAAATAATATTCAAACCAGATATTAGCCGTCCGAATCATCAACTGCGTAGGTATACATACTACAGGCGGTCACGCGGAGTAACATCGTTTACAAGACGAAAACGACAAGGTCCGCTGATTTTGAAACGAATTTGATATTCCGATTAATGGGCGTGTATACGTAATAATGATACTATTCCGTCGAATAATGACGGACGAAATAACATCGTAACGGATTCGCAAGCTGGTATAATCGTGCAGCGTAAATCGGTATGTTCGCATTTCGTTTCTTCGATCGTGTTAAAATAAAAAAAAATATGCGGCAATGACCACTATTACTGTATAAACGTATATTAAATCGAATTCGTGGGTACACCGATTCTCTACTACATTTCTCTTGGAAATCGTAATTTAATGGGCGAATTGGAATAATGCGGGCGTATTGTGTGTATATGTCGTATTAGACAGTGTGTAATGTATAAATATATGTTTACATTGTACCTATATGCCTGTGAAAGCAACGCGAACGGGCCGACGTTTCGCGGGCGTAAAATTTGGCGGCGGTCATCCGGCCGAGGGTGTTGAACGAGGAGGCCGCGGTGACGAGGTGGTCGAAAAATATATATACGACCGAGCGAGGATTTGGCGATAAACCAAAATGTACATAGTACGTACCTATGATACAGTCGTTAATATTTTTATCGATGACACCACTGGTGTCGGGAAATGTCGAATTCTATGGTCATTTGCATTTTTGCGCAACCTCGTCGAATCGAAAGTCTGTATACATGCACGACGGTTCGCCAGTAATTATCAATACGGTGGACTGCTGCAACGTAACCCAATGTGGTCTATACCACACTCGATGGCGTACCTATGGAACGGAATTCGAAGAGAGTAAAATTATTAGATTTCCTCGACGTAGGTATAGTATAAATATAATATAATATAGTGTTGCATATGAAATAATATATCGATTTATTGTTCGCGAACACTATGGCGAATCGCACAATATATTATAATATATAATTATTACAATACGACTCAAGAACATATTTTTCGCATAATATAATATAACATAGAGATACTTATAAATAATAATTTATCGCATAGAAAGAATAACAATTATAACAATATATTGCGTTATTTTATCTTTGCATTTTAGTCTTTGTACAGGACATAGGACATACGTATATAATATAATAGGTATATGCGTATACGGACACGCACACGAGAAAAATATATTTACGGGGGAGGGTTATTTCTGTAGTTATAATAATATAATATTATAATGTGACCCCCGCGTGTTGTGGTCTCGTTATGATCTGCGAAAGAAAACAAATGCTATCAAAATATTTAAAAAATGTCGCGGGTTAACCCCCTCCCACCTAGGTGCCTGTACGTGTCTGTCCGCATATACGTGTATAATAACAATACTATTATAGCATCTAAAATAGAATAATCTTTAGGTAATAAGTTTGGTGTAAAATCACGATCCCGGTAAGCGATCCATCACTTTCGACCATCGGCGGTCCGGACGACCAGCACGTCGTTGCGTTTGTTCATGTCCTTGTAAATGGGCTTGTACGGGTAATCGTCGTCCGGGCCGTTGAGGTACGCGAAACCCGGATGGTACGTGGTCGCCTTGTACGGTTGCTGCTGCTGCTGCTGTTGTTGCATCAGTTGCTGTTGCGCGATGGCGTTGGCCAATTCCTCGGTGGACGGCTGCTGCTGCTGCTGCTGTTGCTGTTGATGGTGATGGTGCAGGTTGTTGTTGAGTTGGTGATGATTGTTGTGGTTGTGGTGGTGCAGTGGTGGTGATTTGTTTACGGCCTGCGCGTACTTGGTTGACGCCGGGGACGCGGGCGATACGTAACCGTAAGCGTGCGGCCGCTTGACGACGATCGGATGGCCAGTACCCGAATACGCGTGGATGGGTACCGGTGCTGGCGCGGTGGCCGTCTGTGCGAATCGAGAATCGTCGGCCGCATCGAGTTGTGGATGTTGGTGGCCACCGCCGATGCCACCGTTGTGCTGCTGGTGGCCGGCGTGGTGCAGCTGTACGTGCCCGACGCCTCCCGCTCCACCAACCAACGGGTTGTTGTAAAACTGGTGTTGCAGGCCAAACGGCTGCTTGACGCGGTGTTGCAGGTCGTTGTCCTTCATCAGACCGAACGGTTTTTTGACTTTGGCCGTTTTCGGCTTTTGCGCGTACGGCGAAGGCGTCAACGACGACGGGGAAGCCGACGGCTGTTGCTGTTGCTGCAGCTGCTGCTGATGGAGTTGTTGGAATTGCAACGCTTTGCCGGCCCCTTGATGCACCGGACGCTGGTGTCCGGCAGCGTTCAGCGAGTCGTCCACTGCCGACTGTTGCTGTTGCATGTGCGCGTAGTGCTGTTGCTGCAATTGATGGAGGTATTCCGGTTTTAGCGGTATGACGATGGCCGGCATAGTCTTGCCGCCGCCGTTCTCGTCCGTCTTGAAGAACACGTTGTGCACGACCGGCAACGACATCATCGCCTGCTGTACAGTACTGCTGGCCAACTGGTGGCCGTGCACAGGGGACGATGGGTCACCGCCGATGGCCGCGTACATCTGGTGCGAGATCGGTATGGGCACCACTATGCTGTGGTAGTTAGGCGTCGCCGACGGTTGTTCGAGTTTCACGGACTTAGCGCCGGCCACGGAGTTTGTGGCTGCGGCCGAGTGTGGCTGCGCAGAGGGTCCGACAGCCTGCACCTGAGACTGTTGCAAAGGCCCACCACCGCTATATGGATATCTGGCCGCCGGAAGACCACCTCCGCCTGGCTGCAAGTAGTTCAACCGCTTCTCCCTGGGGACAGGCGTCTTGTTGGGCTGCGACAAGACGTTGCTGAAGTCGAAATGATTCATTTTCGACAGCACCTGCTTGTGGTTGAAGTTCTGTGGCTCAGCCTGGTGCCCCGCGTCCTCCACGCTGGAAATGCTGTCCGAATTGTATAGGTCCGGATGATGATGGGCCTTAAACAATTCTGTGACAGCAATCGCGTGAAACAAAAAAAAAATCGAAATTATTCAATTTTGAAATGGTAACGAAAAAAATTCAGAACTAAATCACTTTCACCGCCAGTGGTTCGTGGCGGTCGATAATAAAATAATAATATTATACGTTATTTTAGTTTCGTCGTCGTCAAATACGATGACGGAGTAAAAAACGTGCCACCAAAGTGTTATTGTTTCGATTTTAATATGCTGTATACAACCATCCTTAACACTTTTTCTTCGTAATTAAATGTCAAACAACGATCTGTTCGGTTGCGTGTTTAACGCGCAGTACTAATCGTTAGCTGTACAAAAAGAGTGTATGACGAGATATTATTATAATGAGATATTTATAAAAACAAAATTGTCTACACATTTTATATGAAATGCATTTCATTTTGGTTGATTAGATTCACCGAAATTGTAAGAAGACTGTGTTTCCATGTTGGATGCACATATTTAATTAACCTTGATGTTCTTTAAAAAAATATTATATACTGCTGTAAGACTATTGCTACCATTATAAGTACACTCTGTGAAGGCATATAATAGTTATATGGTGGCTTGGCGTGGTGCAGTGCGTGGGTACACTCAACTGTGGAAACGCACTGATTACGTACGTATCGGCCGGCGTTGCTAGTTCCCGGATGGGTGACCACCCGGGATTTTTAGGAACGAATCCTCGCCACACGTACAAAACGTGTTTTCAACCGTTCCACTCCCTACTAACAATCTACGTCTAGACAAAAAAACCAACAGCTAATGGCCTGAGTTGCCGGGCTCAAGCTCAATAAAAAAAAATAGTTCTATGGCATTATGGCAATGTAAAAAGGTTGATA
Organism: Sitobion miscanthi; assembly: GCA_008086715.1. Taxonomy (NCBI): domain Eukaryota; kingdom Metazoa; phylum Arthropoda; class Insecta; order Hemiptera; family Aphididae; genus Sitobion; species Sitobion miscanthi. The sequence continues at coordinate 6,871,727 of CM017800.1, read as the reverse complement.
TTTTATAGTACTTGTTTATGTGTATTAAAGGTATTCAAATTTACATTTTACCAAGTGTACTTAAGTAAATTTTTTTACTATTAAGGGAAAACTGATAAAATATATGTTATCAGTATTATTAAATTTGTATGATTTGTTTTATTAAAAAAATACCAATTTATGATGTATTTTTAGTATAAATTAATATACTTACATGTAATATATATATATTTTATATATATATAGATCATTCAAACTTTACTTCCAAAAAAATACAACCCATTCGATATGAATGTTCCATTTTTAGGTAATAAATGGTTAATTCACAGCTTAAAATAACAAAATTACTATTAAATAAGTATTTCTATCAAATTTTCAAAAATTACAAACATATTTCAACGGGCCCCTAAAGTACCCCTAAAGACCTGTACTCCAGATCCCACACCCCCCTTGTGAGGGTACTGCATAGATTTATAAAATATGGATTCCTACCTAGGTATGTTATTTCATCATTTTCGCTAATTTATATTCGCTTCCCTATAAGTTTAGTAATTTTACAGACAGTATTCAGATGAATAAATTCGTATATTCACAATTCAACATATTATATTATGGTGAAAAATAAATCTTAACAGTTATTTAAAAAATTTAATAATTTCAACTAGTTACTATTTCATCATTTAAATAATTCCCTGTTGACTTAACTTTATTCTACCTATTCATTATTTACAAGTTCAGGCTGTCCAGCATTAGCTAAAGTTTTTAGTAATTTATTAACTGATGTAATTAGTTAAATAAAAATATTAGGCAAATTTATTCGAACTCAATATTTAACACACTCTATACACGAAAGTATAAATTTTATGTTAGGTATTAAAGCATTTATAAATTAATGTATAGGTACATATAGTTAGGTATATATTTTTTTGTATACGTATTACATTGTTAACTATTGACCCCAAATAATAATTATAGACTCATATTTTTATAGGGAACTGGTGTGTAAAATATATTTTTATATTAATAGTTATTTTTCAACATACCTGAACTACCAGATGATTCTTGTGAAGAATCATTCTCTTGTACAGATGTAATAATGCCAGTGGCCATTTCCATATTAGGACTTAATTCGTGCCAGCCACTCTTATTTTCATCATTGTCTCCTGTTAATTTTTTGTTCTGCGTTTTCCTTTTTTCCTGTTCACTGTCCAATTGGTGTTTATTCTTCCGACGTGATCTCATTGGTTTATTGTTGTCAAATGACATGTGTACTTCTTCGGACCAATCGTTGAAAACCGGTCGATCGTCGTGACCGTCGTTTTTGTGCATCTTTTTTCCATATGTAATTGATGGCACTACTGCAGACTTCTCTACACTTTCATTACTCTTTATGTCGGATAACTGTGGTGATTGACTGTCAAACGTTTGAGGCTTAACACTATATAATTGTTCATTCACTCGGTGATCAGTCAATGAAAAAGATGGGATACCAATGTCTTTTTCTTCAGAGCTCCACGGCTGGCTAGGCGATTTACCCCTAGCTTGTCTGGATCGCAACGACAAGCTTTGAGAGTTTCGGCTACCAGGCGTTGATGACGTAAAACCTTCACTTGATGAAGACGTGTCTTTAGAAGAATCATGGTCACCAGAAAATTCTATGCTCGAAGTCAGACTTTTCATGGACGGAGAGATATTATCTGCTATGGAGTAACCCGCAGTCGCCGTTATTGTACCTACTGTGTCCACGGATATTCTGTCTTCGCTCAGTGTAAATTGAATCAGGCACAAAATTACCTAAAAATAGTAGAGGTATAAAGTGTCAATAAATTTTAATAAAAACGAAAGTCTAAAACTATTAGTTAAAATATATAATATTCCGTAAAAAAAAAATACAAATCTATTAATAATACCATGCTATTTAAATTGTCCATGATGATTTCCGCTGTATGATATTATTTTTGGATAGCTGCACAACAAAAAAACACAATATCACTTGTACACATAAATAATAAAATAATAAACTGCACTATTTAATCGTTATAAGTTTAAAATATTAGTAGGTATGAAAGAAAAAAATATTTTAAATCAAAAAACGACGATTTTGCACGAGTGACTGTACTAGATTGACGAGCGAAGTCGTGTCGGAAAATCTCTATTGAACGACTGAAGAATGTCCGTCCGTTTTGGTCAGCTCTATCCTATACAGTTCCGCATCAAGAAAGCGGAATAATTGCAAGGATGGTGGTGGACGGACAGAAAGTGGAAAACTCATCACAATGCAATAAAAACACACTCACATGTTCAATAAATTAAAACAAATATTAAGTAAAAGCTAATTAAATGATAAAGGAAAGTAAAACTCAAGTACCTCGAACATATTATATATTATATTTATGTTGTATGTTTGTCTCCCTAATATATCGTGTTTTTCAAACCGTCTCTAATTTACTTATCAAGTGTGCTCCCGACCACACGCGTAACGTATTTTTATAAACAACAAATAAATATATTATACTCAGATGACGTGCTGCTTGTGACAATTATTATTATTATGTGTTGTTTAATGTTTGATGTAATACATTGCAACACATTATAGAATACGCTTGGGCATTGTGATGTGTGCATGCCATTGTTGTTCTTATTTAATTTAATTCATTTGTTTTCTATAGGTATACTGTATAGACAAGACATAAGTTCTATTGTAGTGTTGTAAGTAATTGAAAAAATAAAAACCAAAACAATTTTAATGTAAAATTGAAATTTTGATCTCAAAAATTACATATATTGAGTACTTACCACCATCATAGGTAAGAATGTAAGATACATCGTAAAATATCCATTTGAACAATTTTTTGCCAATTCTGAACAGTTGACATTTTGGAAAGAGTACGTTTGAATTGTCACCCCTCGTATCCATATACTATAAGCCAAATAAATAATAATTATAAATAGCATAGATACCTATTTTACATTATATTATGTATACTTGTATATTTTAATTTGTTAAACTTTAACAATGTTAATACATAATATTTTAGATAACAATAAAGCTTAATTGTTCAAAACAACAGCTCTTAAAAAAAAAAATTTGATATATTAAATACGAAGAATATTCTTAACCAGTTGTTCCTCGTGGGTCGTTGGATATGGTATTTGGACGTTTCCTCCCCATGCCTTTGCCTCCGCGAATTTTAGCGGTACTGGACTTAGATATTTCCCCCTGAATCAATATATATATTTTTTCCACATATTAATAGGTTTGAAAATAGGTTCTTTTGTCTAACCTGAAATATACGATCATCATACCGGCACCTATCGACTATCATCATTCACGTTATGGATTTATTAGTTATTACTCAATTAAATGGGTAATGATTTATAAGCCAAAGTTATGTAAAAGTATTATTGAATTATAGTTATTTATTAATTTAACAATTATTTAATAAAAAATCTCGTTAACAGTACATTTATTTATTTCTATATTATTGTTTAATAAACAATAATAATATAATAGTTTAATAATTAAACTTTAAATTTTTGTCCAGGAGGGGGCATTGTCTCATTCGGGGGGAAACGTCCATCAAATCGGAGGAGGGAAGGCGCGAGGGGAACATCTTAGAACCATTGGATATATATTAAATACTGTTCAGTAATTAAATTTAAAATTCCAAGTCAAAAATATGGTTAATAAATTATTGTTATTTGTTGGGAACAATGAAACTACTTATTTTTACTTGAAGGTTAATCGGTAGTTTTGATTAAGTCGAATGCTTCCGTTCAGCCGGAAGTAGGAGCGTTAAAAAATAAAAACAGTCAATAAATGTATAGAATATAGATAAAACATTTAATCCAATTAAAATATATAGTGTTGTAGTTGTTGTTATTAAGTTAAAGCTTTGACATCTATGGTCATTAGTCTGAAGATTATGATATAGGTATTTAACTGCGAGGGAGTATACGATTGGTTAGAACACTTAGAACACGTATATATGTGGCGAAGATTTATCACTAAAACACGGATATTCACCCATCAGAACACGTTTTTAACTGAAGCCAACCACCACGCACACCAGGCCTAAAATATATATTATGTGAATTGGATACTAATACATAGGATGTTGAAATATTGGTCGATGACCACAAAATTTGGTCCACTTCATTTGTATGCTAAATCTGTGATAAGTCTACGCAGGTTCCGAAGTCTTATCACTGGATACTTTCTTCACGGAGGGCTATAAAATGTCGGAAAATTATGACGGATGATAAATAGATTGTAAATATTGACTTCCTAGGTTTTTAATTAATAATTATATATAATATTCATAAATTTAAGATTTTGAGGAGTTAACATTTAATACTTTGTAGATTATCATATTTTGTGATGTAGGTATATAGTTCTAAATACAATCATCTTATTAATTTACAGTTCGCAACTAAATATATAAATAATACGTTACTCAAACCTAATCTAACATTTTAAACGAAAATAAATACGTGTGTAACTTGTATGATAACGTAACACCATCTCGATAGAAAAAAATACAAAATAAAACGGACACGTCACAAAAATAATGAAATTAAATCTAATATAGGTAGGTACTAGTGAAATGTGTACTTAACTAAATATTTTATGTATAGCCATCATTATCAATATTAATACATTTTAGGATAACACATTGTGAGAAAAAAAGTTTACCCAAGAATCAATAATTTTGATAAAATATTATTACCCGGTAAAATTGACAATATTATTAATACCATTTGTTCTTAATTTTTTCGAGTTTTAAACTATCTTTGATTTTAGAAAATTATTTATCTCTATGAATTATGGAAAGCAACAATTTAACAAGATGTATCGTACAATAAAAATTGTTATACATTTCTCATGCATGGTAGGCCCAAATGGTTGAGGTAACACAAATATCTTTATAATATTGTGATTTGTGAACATACAATTAGGTCAATGGCCATTGCATTTTTTATTCCGTTTTACTAATTTTAAGTATTTGCGGTCGCTATAATGAGCAGCAACAAATTAAAAATGAAATTCGGTGTTTTTCATACTTGGTGTACATTCAAATCTAAAACAAAATAATATAATATATCATAATACTGTGAGTAGTTGTATATTATTTAACTTTCGCTGGAATTTAGAAATTATTAAATTCCTATTATATTTTCATTATTTTCTATGCACTGAAGACGGAATCATTAAAATTGTCCGAGTTTACTGACGATTGTATAATATTGGAACAATTTACAAGGGAAAGTATTTTAGATTTAATATGATATGATGGTTCTAATACACATTTTTTCATGACTAAGTGTAACCGTCGTCTATTATAAATATTTTTTTTATTTTTTTTATTGATCATGTATAAATGTTACACAACTAGTTGTATAGTCCACGAAAAATACGTAATATTTACACATGAGTAAAAAAAAATGTTGAAATCAGTAGGTCGGATATACATTACAATTATTAGACGAAACAAATGTCATGCAACGGTTCACATTAATTAATCATTTGTATAATAATAGGTGTTGATTTTTAATATTAAAATACATTTATAAAATAATATTATGTTAGTTATTAATTATTATCGAATAATCTACATTATTCAAAATATACATATTTAAATATAAAACGAAGTAACTCTATACAATTTGTATAAAATGCTAAAATCCAAACAAATTTAGTTACAATAATAAATTTAAGTAAATTTATGATTTTAAGCTTTATAGCTAAGCTAAGTATAGTAAGTTCAAAATATCTAGATATTAGATATTATAATATAGAATATCATCTAGATTAAGTATGCATTTAAATTTAAAATTTAAACATAAATATAAATTGTATAAGGAAATTAATTTTAAAATTAACTAAAAATTGATTTAATTATTAGGTCACAGGGTGTTACCACTGGGTATCTTCCCTAATCTAACTACTCATATCATTTTTTTTTTATTTTCTCTTACCTTTCATATATCAAACCTACTTATTGTACAAAAAGCATGTATAGATTGTAGATTTCTTCAAATAAATAAAAATAAAAAATAAAATTATTAGGTAAGTACATATTATAATATATAGTACATAAATATTATGTATTATAATGCATTGTAACTATAGTAATATTTATTTAGTGTCTCTAAATTTTAAATTACCACCCATCGATAAATATATTATATAATATGTAACAATTATTAATTAATTTGTAATTTACTTTTATAAGATATAAAATACAAAACATAATATGAATTAAAATGTAAAAATTACTAACAGAAAGATAGTTAAGAGGATGCAGTGCACTATTAGTGTTATTTATGGCTCACGTGCAACATAGACAACACGTATTCACGTAAAATATGTTTTTTTTATACTTTTAAGTAAAATTATAAAAAATTATATTTTTGAGGGTGTGAAAATATGAGTGTGTGACTATTGTCTGATGTCTCAACAAAATATGGTATCCATTTAATTTATAAATATTTTTTTGACGTTAAAAGTCGAGTATAAAGTCAAATAGTAAAAAAATATATGTAGTTATATGTAGTTATATTTAATAAATAAATATAATTTTGTTTACAAATTTCGCAATCCTCTAGCCAAAATAGCCAAATGTATCTATCAATTATTCTCTGTAATTCGGTGCGGCGCAGTGACTGAAATAAATCTCGCTACGTCATTGAGAGTAAGCAACAGCCGCTGCCATTAGTTATCGGATGGGTGACCACCCGGGTTCGTAGTGCACAAAAACCTTGCCATACATACACGTCTTCCTAACCGACCATAGAAACCGTTCCAACCCTACTGTACTAACCCTACCAACCTACAGGATAATGACCTCAGTCATTGAAGCTTTAAACCTAATAACAAAAAAAAAACTATTCTCTACTGTAATACCTAATAGGAAATTGAAATGTTTTACTGTAATTATAGTACCTATATCTTTACTTAATTTATTTTTTTTAAAAAACCCCAAGATCACGCGTATTACATATATTATTATCAATGTGAAAATATATAATTTGGTTTTCATTTACATAATACCTACATGTATTATAGATTTATATTAACAATTAACCATATAGGGTAATACCAACCTATTTAAGATTATTATAGACATATAGTTCAATATCAAAGATTATATTATCAAAATACAATTTAATAAAGTAACATTTTATGTTAAAGATTGTATTTAGATAAAGTATAAATATATATTTATTACCAGTACATTAAATTAGTTGTTAAACTATGATAATTCCGTTAAAATATTTATATAAATACAATAATATGTAAAATAAGTACACATATTAATTGCAATTTTGATTGATATTATAAAGTAATATCAGCTACTGTAAATGCATACATAATTAAAATTTAAAACTCAGAACCAATGACAAAAAGTACTATAACTTGTACTTTTAATAATATTATGCATGTGTCTTATACAAAGTACCTAATAATATTATAAGACTATCGTATTATTCGTAATTTGTTTTTGATATTCATACACAATTATTAATCACTTTAACGTAAGTATGTGAAATTCATAATCAATAAATAATTAAAATAGTAATAAATAATAGTTTGTTTATAATAAATGTTTAGTTATGCATGTATATTATAATATATAACCTAACATAAGTTTTATAATATAATATGTGATTTCACTGATTGGCATATACTTAAATATGATAGTTAAATATTCTATAAAACATTGCCTAAAGATATAAAGCTTCTAACAGCCAAGTGCACTCTATGTTAAAGCGATTAGCAAACACACCGCCGATTTTAAAGGTTACAAACATTTTAAATTGTTTCGCGAAAGTAACCATCATATAATTATATGATTTTAAAACTTTAGGTGAATTGAAAACGAGAAAATATTCAAAATATAAATTGAAGTATTTCTACAATTTTAAAACCAAACAAACAACAAACATTTTAAAAAATAATTGTTTTAATGGAATATCCACGTAAACATAAAAAGCACACTGCAAAGTGAAACCTACCAGCTGAAGTGTGCGGAAATATTACCGAAAGTAAATACCTACCCTATTTAGTATAAATATATATGTACTGAAATACAAATACTATAATAATACCAATAAATAATATAATATACTATCGTGTAATCACGTTAATGATAAGACTGAATATACTGCACTATCGTGTGCGACTTCTAAGCGATAATGATTCTGATGTTGCTATATGAGCCACTTCAGGTTATTGTTTCGGTGTTGATGTTGATTCAGACTTGTAGACGACCGATTCTTTCAGTGGGGTTGGTGTGGTGGAAATTAAAGCTCCATTCGACGGTTGATTTGTTGCTGCCTTTGAGACGCGTGCAGGCTGTTCGGTGACGATGACCTGTCCGCTGGGCACGGCGTTGTAGTACTGTTGTGTTTGGAACTGTTGTGGATTGGTTGCGTACTGGAATTTCGGTTGGACGGCAGCGGCTGTTTGTGATTTGATCTGGGTGACCGGGTACTGGACCACGTCCGAGTAATTTATTGGACCGGTGGCAGTGGCGATGATCTGTTGTCTGTATACCTGTTGAGCTGGGGCCACGAACTGCTGGTTAGATTCTTTTTGAGCTTGGATAAGTGAGGCGAACTGTTGTTTAAGTTCACGTTGAGCCTCATTAGTAGCAGCAAACTGTTGTTTGTACTCTTTTTGAGCACGTGAAAGGGCGGGAAACTCTTGCTCATATTCGTTTTGGGCCTGCGCGTGCACGGCGAATTGTTGTTTTAATTCTTGTTGAGCTTTAACTGGTGCAGCGAACTGTTGTTTAAGTTCTTGTTGAGTCTGACTTATAGCGGCGAACTGTTTTTTGTATTCAAGTTGCGCTTTTTCAAGAGCAGCGACCTGTTGTTTGTACTCTACTTGAGCTTGAGCGAGGGAAGGTAAATGTTGATTTCTGTAGTCTTGATAATGTCTGTATTCATGTTGAACATTAGCAGCGTCGGTGTCAAAGATGTCTTGTTGAGTTTGAGTGGGGATGGTGAATTGTTGTTTGTAGTCTTGTTGAAACTGTGCCGGGGTGGCCGCGGGAATGACTACCGGTAAGGATGACGAGTACGGTTCTTTGGTGATGAATTGAGGTTCGGCTGACTGTTGAGTGGCTGGCCGGTAGTACTGTTGGCTGTCTTGATTAACACGATAAGAGTTTGGCGTACCGGTTGAGTACTGCACACCGGTGTTTCCGAAAGCTGTCTGGTACGATTGAGCTAGATTTTGTTGTTGCACAGCATCTTGGTAAGACTTTGATTGTTCCAAGTTTGAAAACGATAGTTTGTCAGATTGACTATCGATGTCCTCGAATGTGGTTCGTGCCTGTTGGACAACTGCTGGCGACCCCTGGAAGGTCTCCTGTGACATAGTGGATGACAAGTATTGTGACGGTAAACCTGAGTTGAATTGTTGCTGTTGTTGACACAAGCTCATGCCGACGAAAGCGAGCACAAGTCCGACGGAAAACATCTGTTGGTGAAAACAAATATAAGTGTTATTGAACGTAAAAATTATAAGAAAATCTATACACTTACCTTGTGTGCCATTGTTTGATTGTTTTAATAAGTATCCTATCTATATGACCATGTAGTATGTGTATGTCCTGTGAAGCTCTACCGAAGTCGACTGATACATTTTACGAACACCAATACGGTTTATATATGTTCGTAGTTCACGGTAATATCGTGGTGAGTCCAATCGGTGGGACCTAATCGATAATTAATACTTTTGTTGATGGCATAGCTTCGTGTATATTGATAATATATGGGAATATATTTAATAATATATTGATATTATAACATCGAATTTACGGACAGCCCGATTTTGATTTATAATATTTTTTTTGTTTTATAACCTCGTCTGCAGGCAATAGTATCAGCTTAATCATAAACGAAATAATTTACGTATTTATGTACTGATTGAATTCTGTGACTTGTATGAATTGTTTTTCTTTGGTGTGTTTTAATGTTATTAAAAATAGTGTCCAATATGAATATTGTATTTTATTGTTTCATGTTTTCTTCTATTATTTTCTAAAATTCTTGTTGAACATATCGTTTTTAGTTATTATAATTTTTTAAACAAAATAACCAAAGCTTAGATATTATATAATATTTGGTTAGTTTTAAATATTTAATAACAAAAATAAATTTAAGTGACTTTTGCAATAATCATCATACTTTAAAACGTAAACAAAAAATATTTAGATTAATAGGTTAGGTTAGATAGAGGTATTAAATATATTTTCTCATAAATAAAATATATTAAAAATTTTTTTTTTTTAATTAACCCGCGGTAACGTATGCCATTGGGTGGTTTTTAAACTGTGGGGGAGGGTACTGTAGGTTAGGTTATGCCGAGGTTTTGAACCGGCGTCGGTGGGCGTCGCAACCGACGCCTTAGTCCGCTCGGCCACTCCGTCCCCCAATATTTTCATTTTAATTTGGTACGTAACTAATTCTATTAATCTTTATAATATTATACATACATATCTTTATTTTATACTTAATAGAATTTTATTTAATATTTGTTGTACATTTTTAATCAATATAATACCTAATTATCGTTTCAATGTGTAGAATTTTCATAATATTAATTTTATTATAAATACAGTTAATAAACAATTTATAAAACTAGTTTTAAAGTATATTTAAATTTATTGTTTATTAAATTTAACAGAATTCCTATATAACATTATATGTATAAGTAGATTATAATATAATATGTAATACTACAAGTAGAATTTTTGGATCAAAAGAGTATCCCCCCTCCCCCCGATCAGTAAATCAGACATAAATTCCAATTAGACGAAAAAAATGTCCTACTACGGTTCACATTAATATTAATCATTTGTATAATAATAATACGTTCTCATTTTGAATATTAAAATACATTTATTATAATAACAAAACATTTCCCATGTTAACTAATATTATAATACTATGTTAATTACTATCTCGTTATTTGCATTATTCAAATTTCAAATGTTCATATCATAAATATAAAATTAAGTTATTCTATACATTTTGAATAAAATAGCTAAAATACGAATAAATTGAGTTATAATAATAAATTGATGTGTTTCTATAATTTTAGGTTTTATAACTAAACTAAATATAGCAAGTTCAAAATAATTAAATCCTATTTTTTTTGTTTAAAGATAATATAGGGATTCTTGAAGAAAAAATAAAAATCTTGTTAAATAAATAATATATAATTTAAATTGTATTATAATTATAATTTTTAGGAAATTATAAAAATTGATCAACACAACAAAATTCATTACTTGAATTTTAATAATATAATAATTATTATTAATAATTTGATGAATGTTTTGGATCTTAGACCCCTACCTACATCTATAATATGCATATAATACATAAATAGAAATTGTATTCATTAATTAATTTTATTGTGTAAAATATTAATAATCTATTAGTTGTATTTTGACATCTTGTCATATAGAAAGTTGATATATAATTCATAATAAAGTTAAAATACCATTTTTTTCTTTTTATGAAGATCCTTTCACATGTAAGAAACTGATACTATACAAAAATAAATTGTTCAATAATACATATAAAAAATATATTATTGGTTTAAGATTAACATTTTAATAATCATTTAAGAATACAATTGTATACTCACTTTTAATAGTTTTACCTAACTAATAAATTCCAATATAGAAAAATATTATAGTTATAATAATTGAAAAATAGATATACATTAAAATATAAAATATAAAATAAAGTTTAGACTATTATGTGAAATATGAGCAAAATTTATTTATATATTTCAACAATGAAATATGAATCAATAATGGCCAAAATTATTATTTTCAATCTTTTTCGTATTATACCTGTTACTTATTATACGGTATCGTCAACAAAGAATTCTATCATGTCACAGATTTCATATTAATATAATATAATATCCTCTACAGTTTAAGTGGAAGATAATGTTAGATTTCAATAAATTTCACATCACACAATAATATTTAGGCACTGAGAAAAGACGTCTTAATTTATTTATAAACTCTCAATTTTAAACCACCCATTAAGAAATATTCATCTAACATTAATCAATTTATAATTTACTTTTAAAAGAAATAAAATACAAAACAATAATACCTAAACACGAATTTAAATTCAAATGTAAAAATTATTATTAAAAACGAAATATACTTAAAAGGATGCAATTAACTGTTTATGTTATATAAATGGTCCACTTTCAACATTGACAACACATTCCTATCTATTCACGCAAAATTGTTGTTCATAATATTTTAAAGTGATCTTAGTGTAAAATTGGTAATGAGTGTATACCACATCAATTTGTCTAAATATGTATCAAAAGAATGTAGTATCCATTTAAATATACAATTTTTTTTTTTTAAAACTTTTAGAACCCAATATTAATTAAAAATATTATATTTTTTTTGCAAATTCCATAATCCACTATCCCTAAATTGCCAAATCGATTGTATTATTAATTCTCTACTGTAATCAGAACTGAAACGTTTTACTGTAATTCTAATATGTCCTTATTTAATTTTTATAAATATCATAAGATAAAGTGTTGTACTCATATTATTATCAATGTGAAAATTTTAATTTGGTTTTCATATACATAATACGTATTATTAGCATACTTACATATATATAGGTATAAACAATAAACATATTACCTATTTAAGATTATTATATAGTTAGTTCAATATCAAAATTTCTCTTGTCAAAATACAATCTAAAAAATTGGATAAGTAGGTGTCGCTCTGCTGTACAGTAGGTTACAAGTGGGTCACTGTAATGGGTGGTGTTAAATTTAAATTCAATGATATAATATCATTGGATACGAAAAACGATTCTGAATGGAGACGGTTTGTCAGCCAAGGATTTTTTATATTATATTTATATTATTATTATTATTAATACGGTAGGCGGTAAGTTAAATTAATATTATTTGTATATAATAATATACTTTAGAAAGTCTAAGTAATCCACGAATAATATTTTAAAATTATGATTTAAAACTAAAATCGTTTTTCTTCGTTCAAAAATCTAATTTCGTCCAAACTTGAACTTCAAATAACTATAAAAAAAAGAACTGTGTTTATATATTATTTAGATTTTTTGGTTACAGTATGTTCTATTTGCGTGGAACCTCATTTTAAATTTTTTTTCCTTACCTATAAAAATTGATCATTGTATAAGTTTTTAACTGCAAAATAATTTGTAAAATTTTATTATGATAAATGTTTTCGAAATTTGAACTTTAAATGCTTACAAAAATAATCTTGTGTATGTATTTTTATATTTTTAAACTGATATTGTGTGAGGAACCTTGTATTCAATTTTCAAGCTTTTTGACCCAATGAATAATATACTATTGTTGATAATTATAGAAAAAATCTAAAAAAAATTGAAAATTAACAATGTCTGTAAATAGCTCAAAAACGAGTCAAAATGTTTTCAATTTTAGAAAATGATAAAATAAACATATGGTGTCAATTTCAAGTACTACAGTCATTCGTTTATAAATTACAACAAAATATGAAAATCACACCATGAGAAAACGATTGAATATCTTATGTTATAAACCAGTGGTGCGCAACCTTTTTTGATCCACGACCCCCCAAAATAATTTGTTTTGAATACGACCCCCCTCCTTCCTACCAACATTATGTAAGTGTGTAATTTAAATTTACTTAATAGTCTTAATGTATACACACATTTTATTCATATACATTAAATCGTTAATTTTAGAGCAGTTTTAATATTTCTTTAATTTAATTGATCAAAAACATGAAAAAAAATACAAAATTAGAGTTTAATAAAATCTAAAATTAAAAAATGTATCATTATAATGATAATCAAAAATTTTAATATTTTTAAAATTATAAAATTACTTTTTAATTATTTTAATGAGAGACCTGAGCTTGCATTGTAGACATGATTGATTCTATGTTTGGTTTGATATTTGTCGGTCGTTAATTAAAAATTTATCCATATCGTTTTAGTTTATATATTATAAAATATTAAAATATTAAAAATGTTAGTTTAAAATATACAAAATACAAAATTATTACAAGCTATACAAAATTATAAGCATTAATACGATCAACTCAACGGCTCGTACATGACTATCGAACTATTTCATAATAACCGTAAGCTTAAATAAAATTACTGATTAAATTCAATTTAAAAATAACCCATATACTGCGTGGTTCAATAGAACTTGTTATCGCAACATTAAGATATGACATAATGTCATAATATTACGATTGACACAGCCATCAACGGTACAAAATAATTTTACTTTGTATAAAACTATAAAATAATATACAATATACATAGTATAAAACTTTTTTCATTTGGTGATTACTGGCGACCCCCTAATAAAATTTCGGGACCCCCTTAGGGGTCGCGACCCCCAGGTTGCGCACCACTGTTATAAACAATTGAACTTCAGAGACGCTCATAAAAAATTATTGTGGATTTACGCTATTAACTTTTTTTTAATTTCCACTTACACTTTCAACTTACGAGGAACCTTGTATTACATTCTCAAGTTTTATGATAGAGTTAACATTTTTTCATCGAAATTAATATTAAAAACAAATTAATAATATAATTATATTGTTTGCCTATAAATAGCTCAACAGGAGTCAAAATATTTTTAAAATTGTATGATGAATATAAAATGTTAATATAAACATTTATATAACATTCAATGAAAATAGCATGTATCTACTGTAATTTTTTTTATGAGTCACACCAATATCAATTTTGTCGAAAACCAATTTTACGTAAAAAAGTCCGTTCTTCCTTATTTTTTTTTTTTTTCGGAGTGTTTTTAAAAGCTACTGGGAATTTTTAATTTTTACCTCATCAATGCACCAACTAGATTCACTTTTCCACCGGAAAATATACTGAAGTAGAAAATTGAAACATTATTTTGACTATTTATCTGGTACACAGATACGAAAAAAAATTTTTTAAAAAACACACACATCATTGTAAAATCAATAAATTCATCGCTCCGCTCAGATTCTAAAACTAACAGTTTATTTAGATAAAATAAATATTTTTTTATTACCATCATAATAATTGTTAAATTCTCTGTTATTATTTTTTATTTATTTATTTCCATCACATTACAGTTTAGAAAAAATAAGAATTAAGAACAGCAAATACAAACATACATTAAATATTACAATAAAGTATTTACGCATATAAAATATTAAAGACTGGAGAGGTTCTCGTTTGCTAGTCACTCGGTGGATAGAGTGTATTCGGCCATAATATTATGATATCTCTATGAAGAAAATATGTAAATAAATTAACATATAATTTGCCATTGTTATGTAATTATGATTCCTACTATAGAGCAATATCAGCAACTGCAAGTGCATACGTAATTAAAATTTAAAGCTATGAACCAATAACACTAAGTGTTGAAATTTACAATTTTAATAATATATATGTTATATATTCCATGCCTTGTTCGTAGTACCTACATAATGATATTATAAAACTATCATATTTTTTATCATCTGTTTTTGTTATTGATACAAAACTTATAAATCGATTTAACATATGTAGAATTCATATACTTTATTGGCACGTGTAAATATTTAATTAGTAGATACATGTTATAACATATTACGTAACATAAGTTGTACAATATAATAGGTATGTGATTTCACTGATTGTTATTTACTTAAATATGAGTGATTAAATATTTTATAATACATTGCATTAAGCCACTATACCGGCCAAGTCAGCTCAATGTTCGACGCACACACCGCCGATTTTAAAGATTTCAAAGATTTCAAATTGTTCCACAATAAGAAACTTTTATTCCGTTCTAACAGATTCCATAATCACAAAACACCTCTAAAGGTTCTTTCAGACGAAGCCCCATAGCTCATGCTCAGTCCCGAACGAAATCGTAATATATACTATATAATCAAAAACTGTCCTTAAGAAATCGTTTCTATGCTATGATATTATGGTAATTTATTTTTAATTTAAATTTTTTAATTAGTTTCACCATAACCGAGATTGTACATAAACACTTTTCACCATACTTAATATTTTTCTCATTACCTATAAAATTAGTCATTATATTGTACTTTATATCGCACTTTAACTATTTCATAGTATAGCACGTTACATATTTATATATTTCATTATTGTGCAATAAATCTTATTATTATTTTATACTAGTGCTATACACAAACGAGTGGCAATAAATATCTGATGCAATTAAAATAGATAATCCAGAGTTATTAAGTAAAATATTATACGAATAGTGAAGTATTAGGTGCATTGAAAACAAGTAAATTATCAAAATACAAATTTAAGTATTTAGACATTTATTTTAAAACCAAATAAACAACACACATTTTAATAAATAATTTTTTTAATGAAATATTCACGCAAACACGGAGAAGCACACTGCAAAGTGAAAACCTACCGGCTGAAGTGTGTGGAAATAATACCGAAAATAAATACCTACCTTATATAATACTAAATTTAATAATAATAATAATAATAATAATAATAATAATAATAATAATAATAAATAATATACTAATATATATTATATACTATATTATACTGCCCTATCGTGTTTGACTTCAAAGTAATGATTCTGAGGTCACTATACGAACTTTGGGTTGTTGTCGCGGTGTTGATTCAGACTTATAGGTGACCGATTCTTTCAATGGGGTTGGTGTGGTAGATATGGCAACTCCTGGCGACGATTGGTTTGTTCCTGACTGTTGGACGCGTGGCTGTTCGGTGACGGTGATCTGTCCGGTTGGAACGGTTTGGTAGTACTGTTGTGGGACGGTGGCATACAGTAATTTTGGTTGGACGGCGGAGACTGTTTGGGATTTGGTCTGGGTGGCAGGGTACTGGGGGACGTACGGGTAATTTATTGGATCAGTGGCAGTGGAGGCGACTGGTTTTTGGATGTATAGATATGCGGGTGTTGGAACAGCGAATCGTTGTCTGTAGTCTTGTCCGTCCTGATGTGGTACGGCGTACTGTCTATATACTTGTTGAGCTGGGGCAGTGAACTGATGTTTGTATTCATGATGAATCTGATTTGGGGCCACGAACTGTTGTTTAAGTTCTTTTTGGGCTTGGATAAGTGCGGAGAATTGTTCTTTGAACTCCAGTTGATCTTGTACAAGTTCAGCGAACTGTTGTTTGTACTCTTGTTGAGCTTGTGCAAGAGCGGAAAATTGTTTAGTAAACTCGTGTTGGGCTTGCGAAAGCGCGGTAGACTGTTGTAACAATTCTTGTTGAACCTGAACCGGTACAGCGAACTGTTTTTTAAGTTCTAATTGAGCCTCATTTAGAGCGGCAAACTGTTGTTTGTACTCATTTTGAGCTTGTACAAGGGCAGAAAACTGTTTTTTCAATTCATGTTGAGCCTCAACTGGTGCAACTAACTGTTGTTTAAGTTCTTGTTGAGTCTGATTTACAGCGGCGAACTGTTGTTTGTACTCAAGTTGTGCTTGTTCAAGGGCAGAAAACTGTTTTTTCAATTCATGTTGAGCCTCAACTGGTGCAGCTAACTGTTGTTTAAGTTCTTGTTGAGTCTGACTTATAGCGGCGACCTGTTGTTTGTACTCTACTTGAGCTTGAGCGAGGGCAGGCAAATGTTGATTTCTGTACTCTTGGTGATGTCTGTATTCATGTTGAGCACGAGCAGCGTCGTTGCCAAAGATGTCTTGTTGAGTTTGAGTGGGGGTGGTGAATTGTTGTTTGTAGTCTTGTTGAAACTGTGCTGGGGTGGCCGCGGGAATGACTACCGGTAAGGATGACGAGTACGGTTCCTTGGTGATGAATTGAGGTTCGGCTGACTGTTGAGTGGCTGGCCGGTAGTACTGTTGGCTGTCTTGATTGCCACGATAGGAGTTTGGCGTACCGGTTGAGTACTGCACACCGGTGTTTCCGAAAGCTGTCTGGTACGATTGAGCTAGATTTTGTTGTTGCACAGCATCTTGGTAAGACTTTGATTGTTCCAAGTTTGAAAACGATAGTTTGTCAGATTGACTATCGATGTCCTCGAATGTGGTACGTGCCTGTTGGACAACCGCTGGCGACCCCGGGAAGGACCCCTGTGACAAAGTGGACGGCAAGTATTGTGACGGTAAACCTGAGTTGAATTGTTGCTGTTGTTGACACAAGCTCATGCCGACGAAAGCGAGCACAACAAGTCCGACGGAGAACATCTGTTGGTGGAAACAAATATAAGTGTTATTGAACGTAAAAATTATAGGAAAATCCATACACTTACCTTGTGTGCCATTGTTTGATTGTTTTTATAAGTATCCTGTCTATATGACCATGTAGTATGTGTATGTTCTGTGAAGCTCTACCGAAGTCGACTGATACATTTTACGAACACCAATACGGTTTATATATGTTCGTAGTTCACGGTAATATCGTGGCGAGTCCAATCGGTGGGACCTAATCGATAATTAACAGTTTTGTTAATGAGATATCTTCGTGTCTATTGATAATAATATATGGGGATATGCTTAATAATATATTGATATTATAACATCGAATTAGCGGACAGCCCGATTTTCATTTATTATAATATATTTTTGTTTTATAACCTCGTCTGCGGGCAACAGTATCAGCTTAATCATAAACGAAATAATTTAATAATAATGATGTACCGATTGCATTCCGTGACTTGTATGAATAAATTAACATTCTTAGGTGTGTTTTTAAAAATATTTAATCTTATTAAATATAGCGTCCAGTATGAATGCATTTTAATGTGTCATAATATATTTGTATTCTATTATTATACTATAGGATTCTTGTTGAACATAACGTTAGTTTTAAATATTCAATATCAAAAACAAATGTAAGTTACTTTTGGAACAATCGTCATACTTTAAAACGTAAATAAAAATATTTTGTATAATATAGGTATTAATTATACCTACGTATTAAGTATTTAATATAATTTCTCATAAATATACATTTTTATTTTAAATTATCAACAATTAATTCTATAAACAATCTTTATATAGTCTTTACATAGTATCTGTATTTTTATACTTAATCTAGTTTTCTTTAATATTTATCGTACCTATTTAAACAATATAATACCTAATTATTTGTTTCAATGTGTAGATTTTTTATAATATTACTTTTATTACAAACACAATTTATAAATAATTGATTAAACTAGTTTTAAAATATATTAAATTTAACAGAATTCCTATATGTATACAATTATACATAATATAAGTAGAATAAATATAAACTTTTTATTACTATTACTAAATACAATGAATACATTATAATATAAAAATAATTAAAAATAACTATTATTTTTAAGTTAGCAAATAGTTCAAACAGTCTAAGGATACTAAAATTATAAATGTAATTCAATGTGTAGTAAAATTTATGTTTATATAACAGTTTTTATGAATTCTACAATTATTATGCAACTTTGGTTTTTATAACCATATATACGTAATATAATTAACTAGGTATTCAATTTTTTAAATAAAATAATTGTTGAAAATGTTTAATTGGACCATAAACATTAATTACAAGATGTCTTACAGAGAGGAGACTAATGAACCAATATTTCTAGAGTAGGTACCAATGTTTTAAATTATTTTCCAATATTCAATCTAAATAAATAATTGCATAGAGTACCCATAGACTATAAAATTCCACTACAATATTAACAAATAAATTTAATTTCACTAAATAACACTCCACTATAAGAATTACTATTAAAAAATATTAACTCTAATAAAAAATAAGTTACGTGTGATCATTGAGTATATCTATATTAACACAAAATAGTATTGAGTTAAATTGTTGTGATTAATAATTTATGTTTATATTTTATTGTTTATTTAAATTGTAAAACAGCCAGTGATTTATTTAGTTAGGTACCTATCTGGTTACCTACGTTAGAATACGCTGATGGCTGATTGTTTATTTATTTTTACAATACAATAAAATATTATTATTAAAGAATATTATTTATAGTACCTACCCACAGTGTTCGGATTAGATAAGTATTTTTTTATCTAGATACAGATAAAAATAATGCAACTCAAATGTACCTAGATAGATATAAAAGATAACTTAACTCATATTTATCTAGATAAAGATAAATACTTTTTATCTAGGGTTTTAAATTTAGGTATATTTTAGTTGGGCATTAGGAATGTAATAATAATAATGATATAAATAAAAATAATTACATTATTTATAAACCATAAACTTGATTTGAGAATCTGTATAAATATTTAAAATGAGTTTGTACAATTTCGCGATTTTTATCAATAAAAAATGTATTTAGATCAATTTATTTAGATTAGTAAAAAAATTATCTAAGATGAACGTTTAGATATCTTATAACTATTTATCTAGATAAGATAAAAGATGAACAAATAATTATCTAGATAAGTCCGAACACTGCCTATCTATTAATAAAACTTTATGTAAATTAATCACTAACAATTATTATGTAAGTAACTATGTTAAAACTTATTTGATTTTTAATGATTTAAATACAAAATTCATTAGTTTTATATTTTATTTTATTTATTAATTTAAACCATATTTTTGGAAATGTTTGAAAATTTAATTTAATACAATCAAGTCTATAGAAACTTTTTAAAAACACACCGCTAGATAGAAAACAAAATTGAGGTTTATTTTAATAATATTATAACACAATACTTAATACTCATATGCCTATGTTTATTTAGTATCTATTTCAAATACTTTCATGTTTAATTTAAAAACTCGGTTGCACTCGGTTACAACTCTTTAGCCGAATAAAAGATGTCAAGCTTACTTCGTCATTGATTAGGTCAAAAACTCCGAGTGGAAAATGTTGTCACCTTATTTTTTTAAAGTTATTTTATTATGTATTTATAATGAAATTAGTAATTTATTTTTCTACTAACATACAGTAGACCAAACAAATTTTTGCCAAAAACAAATTACATACATTATAAAAGAATCACCATAATATATTTTCGTATAATATTACTAACTGGTACCTATAAGTCAGTATAGAAGTACCACAGGACGATAAGAATAGGGTTGTTGTATAAATACTAAATAGCTATTAAAATTAATCTAAACATTTTTAAGATGTTATTGAGTATCGTAAATAATAATATACGTTTTGGCGAAAAGTTTTAAGTCCCTACTAACAATATCCGGTGAACCGATTGTATATCTGCTACACTACAATATGTTTTTGTACAATAAACGATGCCGCATGAGGGCCAAGCAATATTGAAATAGTTCAATCTGCATTCCATGTGCCACAAAAATAAATCCCAGCTAATCATATTGTTTGAATAATTTAAAATACCCGAGTTAAATTGTTATTTTCCTTATTCGTCAAAATGTGAACATCGAATATCTATAAAAAAATATGTTTCTTATTATTATTACGTATTTTTGAGATTTTTAATTTAGAAGAACAGCTTACTTGTGTCAAGTCTTGTATTAAAGTCTCAATATTTTTGGCCAAGCATAAACAGTCTATCAACATATTTTATTGAAAAAACTAATATTAAAAATTAGTCTAAACATTTTGAAAATTTGTACAGAAAATGATAAATAGTAGAAAGTTTCGAGTTTCTATACGATTAATATTTTTTGAATAGTAGTGATATAACAAAAGTGGTTTGATGTTAAATCATTATTTTACGTGCGAATATCCAACGAAGTCAAAATTTGAACTTCA
This sequence comes from Sitobion miscanthi, assembly GCA_008086715.1. Taxonomy (NCBI): domain Eukaryota; kingdom Metazoa; phylum Arthropoda; class Insecta; order Hemiptera; family Aphididae; genus Sitobion; species Sitobion miscanthi. The sequence goes on along the minus strand of CM017800.1, from coordinate 6,849,958 downwards.
ATGTTGCTCATAAATAATGTATGCGACTGAACACTACACTTTTATTTTATTTTCCAGTAAATAAAACTTATTAGTTATTAGTAGTCTTGTATTAAAATTTCAATCAGGTACTCAAGTTAATTTAAATTGTTTGAGTTTTTGACTAGGTACAAAACAATTTACATATTATACTCCTGATTTGAGCGAATTTTGTAAATTTTAACATCAAACGCTTATTAAAAATACGTAGATAAATTCAATTTTTTCATATGATTTTCTGTAGGAAAAAGTTATAAGAAACCTTTAAAAAAAATGAATAGAAATAATTCTTAGAAATTATTTCTAATTTTTTCTGTGCACAAAAAAATGTGTTTTTAGACTAAATAAAAAAAAAACACGTCATTGTACAAACCAAATAATACATAATAAGTAATAACCAATACATTCATCCATCTCTAATCTCTATCATACCTAAAATAAAACGTATTAAAAATTGCTACTACTTTACCAATTGCTATTACTTTAGCATTACCAAGCATTCTGTATGAATGTTGAATGCTGGTTTAATGGTTATGAAAATTAATAGTTTAATATTATTCTAATATAGTTATTTATACATTTTAAATTATTTTTATTCGACGACAGTATTTTCATCAATATTAAATTTATAGAAAATGGTAATTCGATAATAAAAAAAATTGGATTGAATCAATAATATTTAATACAATAGGTATTCGAAAACAAAATATTGTATTTAAAATACTTCACTGAATATTTAAATAAAAGTACATAAAATAGAAAGCTTCTAAAAAAGTATTTTAATATTGGTACTCACTATACTCTTATGCCTACTTTTACACAAATAGTTTACACCACTGCAAATATTAATGTACTCAGAGTTTATTTCAAATTTAAATTAACTGAATTTACTAAAATGTTTAACAGTCCCTATAACGAAAGGTGAAATTAAAAAGTTAGTGATTTAATAATCAATGATATAATTTATTGAAAATAAAAATAAATAATCTTATAAAGTAACTTCTGTTATATTATCATGTGCATATTATGTAATTAATTCAATTTCGAAGAAGTATAACTATTAAAATTTTATATCATCAATACACTGAAAGTCAACTTACACCGACTACACTTCTACACTACTACTGTGCAAGTATTATTATTGTTAAATAATATATTTTTCAATGTTAATTATTAATAACTCGTTGTATTTTTTTTTTATTATTTTATTATATACAAGAAATGTTTTTTTTTTTTTTTATGTTAGCTGAATAAAACATTATAATGTGATTTTTTTACCTCCAACATGTCATACATGGACGATTATACTATAAGAGTCACTGCGAACCATCTGATGGGATTAAACGCTTTCTAGAATCATTATGTGGATTGGACATAATATGTAGGTGAATTAAAAACAAGTATTTTTAATGGTCTACAAATTTAAGTGTTTTCACATTTATTTTATTCTTAACCAAAATAATAATAACAATAATACAAATAATTACATATTTTAGGGACACGTGCGTCCCTACACACTGCTGCGCTAATTTGGCATTGACATGCTAAAGTGTGCGGAAATCACCCAGGAAATAAATATCCTATAATATCTGTGCTGCAACGCACTAGTAGTAATAATAATAATAATAATAATAATAGTGATAATATCTAAAAATTGTATAGTGAATTACGCGTAGTGTGCGTATATACAATCGATGGCACTATACACAATAATATTATAATGATGCACCTGCCACGGCCCCTCACGGGAGATGCACTTGAGACGTCTAAGCGGAGTATCTGAGCGTGCTGTAAGCGGCACCTTGTTGTTGTTGTTGTTGTGGTGGTGAGGATTCGAACTTGTACGCGAACTGTTCCTTAATTAATGGGGTGGGCGTGGTGGATTTCACTCCGGACGAGAATTGGCTCTTGGCTGACTGTTGGACGCGTGGTTGTTCGGTGGCAGCCACGGTATAATAGTATTGGGGTTGTTGTTGTTGTTGGTACTGTTGCGGTAATGCATTGTACTGGAATTGTGGTTGGACGGCGGCGGCGGCTGTCGGGGCTTTGAACTGGGCGGTGGTGGTGGCCGGATGACGAGTGACGTACGAGTAATCAGCGGGACCGTTGGCGGCTGGGGCAGCTGGCTGCTGGACGTATTGGTATGCGGGGGATGGCACTACATATTGTTGTTGTTGTTGTTTGTATTCTTGTTGAGCTTGAGCTAGAGCGTTGAACTGCTGTTGTTTGTACTCTTGTTGGGCTTGAACAGGGGCGGTGAATTGTTGTTTGTATTCTTGTTGAACTTGAACGGGAGTAGCGAATTGTTGTGGTTTATATACTTGTTGAGCTTGTGCAGGGGCGGAAAATTGTTGTTGTTTGTATTCCTGTTGAGCTTGAGCAGGAGCGGCCGCCGGGGAAGATTGTTTGGTCACGTATTGAGGAACAGCCGATGGTTGGGCAGCTGGTACGTAGAATTGTTGGTAAAACTGGTTACCAGGGTAAGAGTTGGGGCTGACGATGGAGTACTGTACACCGTTGTAGTCAAAAGCCATCTGGTAAGGTTGGGCCAAGTACTGTTGTGGTTGGACTTGGTATGGTTGCATGAAGAACTGCTGTTGTAGTCCCTGATAAGGCTGCACGAAGTACTGTTCTTGCGGCACCGTTTGGTAAGACTGCGGCGGTTGTTGTTGTTGTTGTTGAGGGACTGAAGGAGTCACGGATGATGGTTTGTTGGCTTGAGTTTTCTGTCCAAAAGCCGCTACCAGAGTGTCACGTTCGATGTCTTCCAGTTTGGTTTGTGGCTGTTGGACGGCCGATCCCGTCTGGAACGACGCTTGGGATGCAGCGGCAGATTGGTATTGGGATGGTGAGCTAGAAGTGGATTGTTGTTGGCACAAGCACATACCAGCGAATGCTAGCACTAGACCTGTGGAGAACATCTGTTGTTGGGAAAGAAATACATTAATATTTTTGAAACTCTAAGTTAAAAATAGGGGTGTGTATTTTTTGTTTTTATCTTACCTTGTATGCCATTTTTGATTATTTGTAAGTCTCGTGTGTGTGTTCTCGTGTTATGGGAAGCTCGATCAAACACGACTGATACGTTTGACGATCGCTGATAGCGGTTATATACGTACGAACTTGATGGAGATAGCACATGTGTAATTTCCGATCGCCCGCTTGGTGGGATCGAATTAACGGTAACCAGTTGGTATTGTGGCGCCGTCGCGTGCCCAAATACGTAGGTACCATAGGTATGGGTACTGAAGCGGATGGATGGGTAACGTAAATGCGTTTCCGGTTGTTATGTTTGGATTAAATTATTGATTATTATTATCTCACCGGACCGGTGGATGTTCCAGTTTTACTTTCATATTATTTTTATTACAATATTGTCTCCTACAGCAGTATAACAGCATCAGCTGTAGACGTCGCCAACAAACTATGTGTCGGGTTAAATACGTTCAAAAACTCATACGGTCAGCTTGAATATTTGCAACATGCAGCACACTCGTGGTTATGACTTATGATTTAAAAATTATATTTTTTTTTTCCGGGTACATTTGTGGTAAGATTTTATGCGATATTAACATACTTTTACTCTGCCATGCACATTAAGTTTTATTTGTATCTATTAATAGATAAACTATTGTTAAATGATAAAGTGAATTAGGTACCTATCATTAAAATCAAAATAACTAAAGATTGAATTTTATATCCCATGCATGGATAATATAACTAATTTAAAACATTTAATTTAATTTTCACATTTATTGCTTAACAGTTTACTGGCATAAGCTTAAATTAAAGTAAAATAAGATAATATATTTCACTAAATAGATACTGATGACTTTTTACGACAATTAATTTACAGTTTTCGGACACATTTAATTAAAGTTTTTCTAATGTCTATTATATGATTTATTAAAAGTGAGCCAATAAACCAACTACCAGTACTAGGACATTTTTTTTGTACTATTCAACGTCGTGTTATATCATATACCCATACTCCTATAGTCCTATTCATTTTAAAATATAATAATAATGTTTATACATTTGTTTGATTTTTAAACATAGACAACATTTTATAGTATGGTTTCTCACATTCTACGGTTTCTTCATATTAAAATAATTTTATAATTATTATGGTATTTTTTCATTATTTTGTAATATAACTTAGGCTAGAATAGAAAAATGTTAAACACAGTCAAACTTAGTTTAAATTCGAATTAATTTTTTTGTATTTTTTTTTTAACTTTTTAAAAATTGTACAAATACAAACTAAGTTATATAATATGAAACCCAAAACCAAGTACAAAATATAGATCGTAAAAATAATCAATAGATCCCCATTTTAAGTTAAATAATTTATTATTACATTATAATTTCTTGTTCTAATACTTTTTAATTATTTTAAGGATCGTAAATGTTTGTCACAATTACATTTTATATCTTAAATCTCATAAGCTTTTAGAATCTACATATTGGTAGGAAAATATATATATATACTTATTTTTTGTTGTATTCATTATTGTGTTTTTAACCTAAAATTTTATAAAATATCATTGAATAAGTCTTATATTACATAGTATGTGTACTGTGTATATTGTTACCAAATAAACTATACAAACTAGATACCATCATACACGTTTACCAAAAAGTAAAATAAACCATTTAGATAATGAAAACGAAAATTGGATATAATTAAATAGATTAATATATTTATTATTTTTTTTATTTATTTATCCCCAATATATCTCTTGTATATAATAATTTCAAATATTATGAAATCAAATACAATGTTTTTAATTAAATTTATATTATATTAAAAAAAAAAATAAAAACTGCTTTATGCATAATATAATGAAACTAATAAGTCCCAAATAAACAAAATAATAATACTATGTGTAATCATTTATATTTATGAATGTCACCAGCTATACATATTACGTACATTTAGGTATTTGATTACATACACGATACACCTAATGTATACCTAACCTACCAAGTAATATAGAACAAACATGTAATTTAAATTTACTTATATTACATTTGTAGAAATATTATAACAATAAAATAGGTAATTAAAATTGTTATAAAAGAAATCTTATATTTTAGATCTAATCATATAACTTATAAGTATTAAGTATTATATTATATACAAGTGCCATACTGCCATCAATGCTTTCTCATATTCTAAAAAATACCATTTATGTAAACTAGCTTATAGTTACATCTAACATCAGATATTAGTGCTTAAAATACCTATAGATTGTAAATCTGTATTTAAGATACAGTTGAAATACATAATAATATTGTATATGTTTTATAAAAATGTTACAAGCCATATAATGTTCATTATATTTTCAAATCAACTAACATCAATATTACATCATAACTTTGTAATCCTGCAGAAAAATGTTTTATCGAGTAAATACTATGCGCAGAATAGACGTATAACATATTGTACTATTGTGGTAATTTTAGCTCATTTTTATTTGTATACCTACACAAAAAAAAAAATAAGAATAAACGTATAAAATATATTTTTATTGCATGAAATGTGTTAAATGTGACAGTTAAATTAAAAAATTCTATATTTTGTTTAATTAAATGATTCAAACACAAATGTCATCACGCTATACTGATAATATAAATTATCCATATAGATATCACACAAAAGTATTATTATATAATTTACCATCAGAATTTTAAAAATTGAGTGTACCAAAAAAAGGTATTGACGTTAAACTTATATCAGTTTAACTAGTCTACACTCTACTTAGTTATGGAAATCATTTTACAAGTAAATCTGCTTTCTCCATCTGTCACAAGTCATAACCATCATTGCCGTCACTAAAACTAATATATTGGATTTGTGGCTAACGGTATTGTGTAATACGAATAACGTCGCTCGTCGTCTACGTACCAGCTGTATTGATATAGTGCCGTTTCCTTATAAGGGGCCAGGTGTTTGTGTTATTTCAAATAAATGATATCTGCGCCAATATTGTCTCACTAAGAGAAATTATATAACTCGGTACCGTCATAACATAATATCGGTACATCGCATAAGAATTATTATTTAACGACTTCATGTGCGACATGTTATGCGTAGTATTCTTGGAAACTCTGCGTGTCATTTAATAATATAATATATTTTATATTATACACGTAATATAGATAATACATAATTTTTTCATTGAAAAATTTAAGTAAAAAATATAAATTTTGATACACACAAATTGATTCTGACAACATGATTTTTTGATCGGTAGAAAACTAGAAAAACGATAATTAGGTGCCTACAATAATGTCGGAAGCAATTATTATTGTTTATTCTATTAAGCTATTATATTATAGCTCCTAAATCTCGAAAATCTTTCCGCATGCACCTAATACCTATAGGTAGGCAATATTAAAACTCAAGTTATAATCATAATTTAAATGGCTGTAAAAATGTACAATAGTGAACAAAGGCCGAGATCCACAGTTCACAAATAATTAAGTATACTTCTAATTGAACACGTCATGTTAATAATAGTTCAACGACCAGGAAATCGTTACCTATCTATAATATTTTAGTATATTTTTGAAAACTAAGTGAACAACCTATAAGAACCAGTTACCGCCGTTACTGCATGTAGTCGTAAACTCGTAAACGGATTGGTATTTGAACAATGTACCTACCTACATTTTTATTTTTACATAATAAACATTTAATAACACATTAGCAGCTTTTACTTTAAGTGAACTTTAAAAACTAGTTTTTATATGCAAAAATAACTACATAATACTGCCACCTTTCAAAACCACTGTTCCTTATTCAAACATACATTTATTTTTTGCTAAAAATGGTAGGTGATTTAAGTTAAAATCATCTAAGTAAATATATTCAACATACAATTTAACCATTTTTATATTCAATAGCAAAAATATTTTAGAACATGATTATATAAAACAATGTTGTCTAAAACACCATCAAAGCGAAATATTTTATAAACCGACCAAGGATGACTTGAAACACTATTAATAACTTTCCATACACTGTATTTAATTTCCCCACTAAAAGTATTTTCTAAATAAAATTAACTTATGTAAGAAAACACAGCAGGACTAAAAATTATAATAATATAAAATATTATATGCATATATATTATATTTACATTATAATATTATATACATACATACTATAAATTATAACGAATTATATATAATTATAGTCTATAATATCGACATATAGAACCAATATTTTGACAACACAGGAAAAAGTAACTAACATACTAACTATATCACTAATATAGTAATACAAATTGAAATTAAAAACTAAAATAGTGTCCAAATGATCAGTTACGTTTGATATTAAAAACGAATGTTAAAGGTTTCATATTTTGACATGGAAAAAAATTATATAGGTGATTTCTGTAAATAGTGCTAAGTTTTAAAATGTAATTTCAAATAACTAGTTTTAAAATTTCTAGGATAAAATTAAAACCACGAGAAAATAATATGCAATTACTGTCTACTGACATAAATCATAAACATATTTTAAAACATTAAAAATATGTGAAATGTTTGTTGTTTATTTTAAAGACGTTGTACCTTTGCAGTTTTAAGATACCTACACTTAAACCTAAGACAATCTAAAACTATTTGTATAAATGTTTTATTGGAGACAGAATGTAATTAAAATGTTAAATATTCATCAATAATAATAGAAGGTTATGTTGGGTTAGAAGAATTTCCCTCACGAAAGTGGTAAAGTAAGTCGGATTGATTACAACAAATGAATTTTATTATATAAGAGCATCTACCTGTTATTCCTAGTAATACACATCAGTTTCCGGTGATATTCGTCCGTGCGAAACGACAGCTTGATTTTAATGAAAACAGAAGGACGGCAGCATCACATGAATTGCTCTTAGTAAGGACTTTTCTTTTGTCATCAACCCAGACTGATTTAAATTTTTCATTTTATTAATAACCAATAATTGTTGTTTTTAGTTTTCACTAAAATTACTTCGATAACCAATAATTAATATAGTCAATCAAAGATCACGTGTAAAATAATTAACTACGCAAAAATCTTGACTCAAATATAGCAATGGTTTGGATTTTATTATATTATAAAAAGTACCCAACTAAAAATGTTTTTATATAGGGTAAAGTTTACAGTTATCGGCACCCTTTAGAAAAGTATATATTTGTTTACATGATATTTCAGACTTAAACATTGTTGAAGCTTGTACCTAATTAATAATTATATTTAAAAGATAAATACTATTTGTACAAGTATAACTAGTATAGGTTCACAAGAATACTTTTTGACGTCGTGCTATATTGCACGTTTTTTATTCCATCCTCTACGAAACATACAGTAGTACCTAATCTATAATATTAATTAGGTGTCGGTAAAAGAAATTATATGATAAAGTTGCAATAGTTTTTTTTAATGAATATTAAATTTAATTGTTTGAATATTTAATGTATATTTTTCTATTTATTTAAAATTACCCTCTCCAGCATGGGCATTGGAAGTGCATTACAGATATTAATTTATGTATGGATAACATAATGTATTATGCATTAATAGATACATTGTTAATAAAATAATATAAATTTGCTTAAAATATAAAATATACAAAATTTAATGATCAGTTAAGAGATAATTAAGTAATAAGTTTATTGTGTAAATAGTAATTTGACATATATTTTAATATTATAACATATTATAACAACACATGATTATTCAGATTATTGTTAGAATGTTACATAACTTTAACATTACATTGTCATCGACATAATCAATAATGTTTATATTCTCAATTCTGTACATACTTAACAATAATATCAAATAGGTATGTAGAACATATTTTAGAAAATAATAATTGTATAATCTTTAGGCGGAAAACTGATACAATTATTTTTAGGTAGGGGGGGATGACATTTTAAAATTGGTACCTCAATACTAAATACCATTATACCATATCATATAATATAATAATAGTACAATAAATTTCATAATGGATAATAAGATTGCAAAAATAGTTTGGTGTTATTTAATATAGTTTCTTACGAGTGTTTAATGGGTGTACAGGGTGAAACAGGAAGACCTATCAAATAAAAACATAACTTTTGTTCTTATCGATAAAATAATTTTTTCTTATATATATAATTTATAGACCACTATAAAGTATAACATAATAAAAAATATTTTTATTTTTTAATACTAAAAATAAAAATTTGTTTTAAATTTTTTTGGAAAATTGAAAATAGCCAATTCGTAAATCTGATTATAAGAACAATTTTGATGGTAATAATATTTATCGAATTCAAGTAGTTTATTTCTTAGAATTTTTATATCAATATTTATTTGAATAAATTAATTTAGAATGTAATAACTTTTTCCAAAATATTATTTTTGGAAAGTTCCTGAAGAACATTTCTTAAATGTTTTACCAACAATATAATTTTCACCTTTTTTGACATCTTTTTTTTTTTTATTGTCTGGTCTTCTTGTTACATTTTGTATGACAATGTATACAAGCATCTTCTAGATGACTAAATTGCACAGATTTCTATATAATAACTAGATAAAGGTACTCCTATATAATTTATATTGCTATCAAGTGAAGCTCAGCTGTGAACGGATGCCATTTTCTCGGGGGGCAAAACATTTCATTCATTATACAAAATGTATTAGGAACAACATCGTTTTTAATGGTAAAATTAAATAGTAAATGTAAAATGACTTAAATAAAATATTTATTTTTTTGTTTTTTAAACTACAGGTTTAGAAATAATAAAATACAATACAAAATAAATCGTAATTAAACTTATTTGTCATATGAAATACCATGCCCCCCCCCCAAGCTTGATGCTTCAATTCACGGTGAGAGTTCGCTATCTAGTATACTACCTATATAGATATCTGTGCTTAATTGTGATGATCGATGTAGTTTATATGTGTATTTTAGATAAAAAGCTAAGAGTGCAGAGTGTTTTAGTGGTTTTACGATGACGATTGTTTTTTTTTCGTCTCTCATCGCGTTTTGGTGCAGAAGACGATATGTCGGAGCAAATTGAGCATTGTTGAGGCCCAAGGGTCATTATTATAATAGATATTATGATTTAGTTTGGCACGTGGAATTTCATATTTTTTCTAAATAGGTAATTGGGAAAAAATAACTAAAATAAGCCAAAATTGGGAATATTTAGTATTTACACGATTACGCAACACCAGCTTTCGGAAAAATAGATCTTTATATTCAGTTATAGGAATAATCTTAGAGCCGTATAGTTTTATTTTCAAAATAGTTTGATTTTTTTTCTTTTATTTTTTTTTATTAATTAACCCGCGGCAACTTAGGCCATTGGGTGGTTTTTAACTGTGGGGGAGGGTACTGTAAGGTGTAAACACGTGTGTGTTGTTTTGGCAGATTTTCAAGTGGGCACCCGTAGATATCTGCCATGCCCCGATGAGGGATGGCAGCACTTCTCCTCCGGACACCGTTACTTGCCGAAAAAATATGCCACCCGCGGCCGAGGTATCGAACCGGCGCCGGTGTGCGACGCAACCGACGCCTTAGTCCGCTCGGCCACTCCGTCTCCCTTTTATTCTTTTAGAGCTAGGTATGTAAAGACATTTGAAATTTGTTTAGTTGTTAAAAAAATAAAAATTGTAAACAAAGTACCTATCTAATATAATTTGTTGTTACCGAAAATTAATAATATTAAAAATACCTTGTTATCATTTTTGATGATGCAGCTATTGCTATGCAACAAGTTTTCATGATGATACCTAATTTATTGCAGCTATAATTATATCTATTATCTTCCGCCCTTTTTGACGACCTGATTGAGAATATGTTACAAGTATACAACCAAATATTGTCATCGTTGTCATCTTTAACATTTATATTCTGTTTGTAAATTTAATTTATATATATTAGCTATAAAATTATTACATTATATCTGGAGCAGTGGAACGTTATTATTTTATATGATTACATCACTTACATTGCAATATCGAAGACCAGTTTTATAAATCGGGGCCACAAATTTAAATAAATATAATGTCAATAGAAATGCTTTAAATACTTATAAAAAAATGAGTGACTATAATATATACTAAATATTTTTGAACTTCTATTATAACAACTAACGAAGAATAACTTCTATTAAATTTTCAAGCTTTTTGACCAAACAAATAATTTTATATTGATAGTTATAGAAAAAACTAAAAAAAATTTTTAATTAAAATTTTTTATAAATAGCTCAAAAATAATTAAAATATTTTATAAATTGTATAATGTAGGTATAGAATATCATAAAATAAACATTTCAAGTATCTATAGGATTTCGGCATATTACAGCAAAATAAAAAAAATCGTTCGAAGAGAAATCGTTCATTTACGTGTGAATATCCAATGTAATAAAAATATGAACTTCAAACGCTCATAAAAATTTATTTTACTTTCCGGTAGACTTTTTTATTGTATTAAAGGTAGAAATAATTATGAGGAACTTCGTATTAAATTTTAAGCATTTGACAGAGAAAAAAATCCGAAAATTTCTCATTCCTAATTCCTATACCTAAATATCCGAAAAAGAGTCAAAGTATTTTATCCATATGGAAAATAGATTTATAAATATTTCGTGTTATTGAGACGCATTCGCGTTGAATTGAGATGCAGCCAATTAATTGTGTAGTTAATTTTTTTAATGATGGCAAGTGGCTTACGTTTACGTAAACTGCCGTACAAAGAAAATTAGGAATTTTTTTTAATCAAATATTTACTAATTTTACTAAAAAAAAATGTACTCAATAGTACTCCTTTATGGATATTTTTGGCAATATCCACGTAAGAAAATATTACAATTTAAAAATCGTTTATTTGTTTCGAGATAATTAATCGTGCAGTAGGCAAATTTCTCGATCGGTGCACTTTTGTCTATTCCGAGGGTCCTTGCGCCCGGTGTAGAAGAATTATATCGATTAGTACCTAGGTAGTAGCTGTAGGCTTGTAGCGGTACCCATTACGTTGGCGGTTTCTATTTTCAGCAAAAATTCGCTGACGTAACTACGTGGGAGCTTATCCGGGCGGTGCATTCCACTTTACACTGGAAACGACCACTTGACCACAGGAAGTCGAAAAACTGGTCCGGATCGTCTGCATTGTATCCCGTATGTCACCACGGTTCAGAGAAAGTGGTTTACCAGTTAAATCCAGTCTGCGCACATTAGTGATCGCGGTGTTTAGCTATATAGATTGCTGTCTGGTTTCTTTGGCGCGCGATAATTTCACCCGAACAGTCGGCCAACGAGGATACGTTTTTCGTATAATACACTGCAAGGAAGAATTTAAGAATGTATATTTTAGTTGACATTTAAGCAGAATAATGTGTGTTATTGGTAGATTCGAAAGTACCTGTATAATGTATATTGTATATATAATAATATTACTATGCGTTGAACACCAATGCAAATATTTAATCCTTCAACCGAGCTTATAATAGGTATTACGTATTATTAATTTTACTATTAATATTATTATTATTGTTAATAAAAATCAACGAAAAACTATTTTATTCTGAATTTTAATAACGATTATTGAATATTATATTTTATGTAACACAGCAGTATTTATTCAAAGGAAAATATTTTTATTGCAATTTAAACGGTTTGACAGAATATATTACTTGGCATCGCTCGTATAATAATTATTATACGTGCATTAAGATAGCAAATACCTATGGTAAAAGTGCTCCTGATGAACGAACAATTAACACTTATCAACTAATGACAACTTGTAGGTTATAATTAGGAACATAATGTAACATCAAGACATTATGACACAAGAAGTATTATTTAAAATGTCGGTATTTACATTTTAGGCTTTATGATAAAAAATAATGTGTTGGTAAAAATTGTACTTGATATTATAGGTAGTTAATATTAAAGATTATATATCGTGTAATATTATAATATATTATACTCTAATAATTTATAATTTCACGAGTTGCATACAAATTGAACTTTAAATGCTTCTATGTATCTTTAAATATTTTGAAATGGCTATTATACCAACTTATGAGGAACCTTGAATTACACTTTTAAGCATGTTGACCGAACAAATTATTTTTTATCGACATTTGTAGAAAAAAAAATAATTCAAGCGACGAAGGTAACTTTTTGATAGCCAAAGTACCCAAACAACAATTTAATAATAATATTCACATTTTAACAAATTTGTATAATTTTTCCTCGATTGTTTTAAAAAGTACTTCGTAAGAATATTTGAATTCGACCTCCAAAAAGTACATACTAGATCCAATTTTTTACATTTTTTTAAACAGAAATGTGTTTCCAGACACAAAACAAACACCATTGTAAAATTAAAGCATTCATCGCTACGCTCAGAATCTAAAATGCATACCTACCATAGTTAATTTATAATTAGTCAAAATAGTATTGTACCTAACTATTTATATGCAAATTATCCTATCACAACAATTTAATTAAATCTAAAAAATTCTTCATAAATTCATAGTAGGTTTTATCTATACTAATATATATCTAAAGCTGCAGAGTTTGTTTGTTTGAACGCGCTAATCTCAGGAACTACTGGTTCGAATTGAAAAATTATTTTTTTCTTGGATATAGTCCATTCATCGAGGAAAGCTATAGGCTATATAACATTACGCTACGTTCAATTAATAGAAGTGCTCAAACAGGGATTTTGAGATTTACGATGGAAATATTTGTTTATAAATGGTTGCTATTGGTTATAGGAGAAATAATTAATAGAAATAGTACTTATTTACTATTGGTTGCTATCGGTTAATCGGGCAGATCAAGTACAAGCATGCATCAAATCGAATTTTCGCACATTGCCTACCAGGGTGGCTGAGTTGCATTTACTGCAGTGAGTTACACCAAAAAGGAGTTGAACAATCACAATTTTTTAAGAGTTATACGAAATGCTCAGGATCAGCTATATTATAAATAAATGAATGTTTGTGTGCAGATCTCTGGGAAGAAGATAGGCTAATTTAAAAAGAGTTAAATTTGGTTTTTTTATTCATTGGATTTTAGTACGGTTAGGTTAGGTTAGGATTATGTATTAATTGACTATATTAATCCACCGTATTATATCAAAATAAACTTGGTATACCTTTGATACTTTAGAGTTGAATCATACGTACAAATAGCACTGGGTCGTCGGTCTACCGCAGGTAGATTACCCACCTGATAATATACTGCTGCGAATCAGAATTTTTATTTCAGGCCACAGAAAAGTTAAGATAAATTTTGAACACCATACAACGAATATTAAATAACGAATTAAACAAAGTTTGAGTCATATAGAGTTGGTACATTTAACGAGCAACAAAGTGCACAGGATCAGCTAGTATTATAAATAAATTCAATTTAATCAATATAATCAATACTACAACATTATTATATTATATTGTATAGATTTGAATGCAGAATGATATAGTAATAAAGTAATATAGCTGTAATACTGCAGTGTATAATATTTTACACATTTTATTTATGTTGGAATTTAAATATTTAACGTATAGTAATGTGATACACACTAAATATTTGTATTGAATTTTTAATTATCAACTCATGTGAACAACCGACTACTAAGTGACTGTAGTGAGTGTGAGAGTCATTATAAATATATCTTATTTATTTATAAATAATTTACTATTATTTTACATAACCGTATAAAGTAATATATAAATATTTTATGTTTTAAATGTTTTATCTCCCAAGCATCGTTTTATCAATTCGTCGAAAATATGCATGGACTGAAAACTGTATAATAGTTCGAAATAACCTAACCTCATCTTCCCTTTTTAGTTTATTATTATAGAAAAATATTTTTTAATCAGTGTTTTATAAATTAATTATTTTATAAATAAAATTGGAATAAAGATTTTTATTACACTTAGAAAATGAAATGTTAAGTAAAATATTATAGCTAGGTATATATTATGTTTTTGTCGATTTAACTTATATTTATTGGTATAAAAATTAATATAAAGTATGGTTATAAATAAAAAAATATTTGATACCGTAATTTATAAATTATAAAATAGTTATGTTACATCA
The DNA here is from genome assembly GCA_008086715.1 of Sitobion miscanthi. Taxonomy (NCBI): domain Eukaryota; kingdom Metazoa; phylum Arthropoda; class Insecta; order Hemiptera; family Aphididae; genus Sitobion; species Sitobion miscanthi. The sequence goes on along the minus strand of CM017800.1, from coordinate 6,834,831 downwards.
TCCATCACTATTAAACAAATATTCAAATATTACCTTCAGGCTTATGAAAATTAATCGTTAAACACTTAAAATATAAAATTAGGTAAATCGTTTACAAGTATACTATAACGCGTAATTAAATGACTTAGTCAACGAAATTAGAAGAAAGTGAAGAAATTGTCTAAAACTGTTCAAAATTATTTAATATGCATGTTTCGTAAATATACTAAATCAAAATATTTTGTAAGTTAACAAAACCAAACCAACATAAAAAATTGCTATTTAAAATTTGGTTCATAATAATAATTTTGAATATCAAATAAATTTTAATTAAAAAGTTTTCTTTTATATTATAATATATTTGTATTATCCCTCAAAAAATAGCTGCCAAACAAAAAGTTTAATTTAAAGTGTAGATTTTTAGTTTATTGAATATTTATTACAATTGAGTATATAAACTGAACACATCACAATAATTATAATATTAAATTTTCAACTTATTTTTATGTTTCATTTCTATTATCAATAGTATTATTAAATATTTTACATTTTAATGAAGAATCAAAAATTTTTTTTTATCACAATTTATATTTTAAATTTAAAGTAAACTAATAATAAATGTCTTATACATTACGTAAGTCGTTATTTAACTTTGTCTGTAATCATTTCATTTATAGACTAAAAATTAAACATCGATGAAGTGATGAATATTAGAGAAATAATTGTTAAAAATGTTCAATGTTATTGCTAGTTTTTGAAAATTAAAGATTAATGTTGATATCAAAATATTCGAAAACTTGGTTGATATTTTGTTTATACATTTTATGCAATACATTTTTTAATGAGTATAATACTTTAATGCACATTGTACATCGACATTCAACATCTATGTCTAATCTTCTATTTCTGATAAAATGAATAATGTATAACACATGCATACATTATAATATCTTTGCAATGAAATGCTAACTTCTATAGTTCTATAACAGCATTTAAAATAAAATATTGTTATAATATAATATTACAACCATTATAATCATTATGTATTATATGAAATGTAAAATATGAAACAATAAAATAAATATTGATTATATGTATGTTGTGAAGCCTACATGTACCTTATAAGGTTTTCATATAATTTCAAAAAAACATATTTTTGTTGAAATAAAACAATATAATATTATGTAAATAATAACATTATAATCAATAACAATACAATTTATTTTTATTTTATTTTATTACTAATTTTATTAAACACACGTTTTTTGAGGAAAGTTTTTACAAATTAACGTTATTTTGTATCTAAAATTATACACTTATTCCAACCGAACAATATGTTTATTCAATAATTATACTTATGCGAAAATATAAAAATAATGAGTAAATTTACCAGTTTGATTAATTAGCCCAAAGAAATGTTTTTCTTGTTTTCTCGTTTATTTTTATTTGTATATATTAAAAACAATATAATGTAATGCAATATATAGCAATAATAATTTTAAAAAAAACTTTTAAAAAACTAACCGAAAAAATATAATATAGGTAAAGATTTGTACAGATATTATTACTTATTTTGTACTTTTTAAATTTTCCAAGTTTGTAGGCATGATTTTGGAATAGCTCTGAGTGCTAGTGTGATCACAGAAATACAGTATAGGTATTATATTCTATTCCATTATGTGGTGTTATAGTATAAATCATAAATACACCAAAAGTAAATAATTTATCGTCCCAATTTATCAAGTACCTATATCCTCATTAGTAATTGCGTTGTAGTTTATTTTAAAAATCGGTAAATTAACTACCACAACAATCGTTTCAACAGTGAAAACTTGTTTATTATATTATCATCGTTTGATTCGGTATTTAAACATTTATTTTTTCGTACATAACGATTGTTTGCCTCCGCAAGATTCATTCTCAAACATCTAAACAGCTTTCATCTATGAAAGAAGCACTTGGGAACTACAGAACACTTGCGTAACTTTTTCAAAGCCATTGGTATAGATACCAAAATTTAAAACAAGGGAAGATAACTATATAAACAATAAACATGTGAATAACTTTAAAAAAGAAAAAATGTACATAATATCTATAAATGAAACCCTGTAATTTAGGTAAGCAAATAACCTAACCAGTTAATGTTAATATAAATATGATCATAGGCTAATGACTAAGCTGTTAAAAACGTTAAGCCCTATAAAAATAAAATAAAATAATATAATTATGTATATTGTGTCATCTATACACGGCCCCCTTAATACTGTAGCTGAAATATCACGACGTGTGATTTTATTTTAGTTCGTACCTATTTATGATTGCGTATTATGTTTTTTTATACTATACTTGTCTATTCTTTAAATTATAGAATTCTGACTGTTGAGATACTGAAAACAATAATACATTACAGTTGCAGAGTCTCAACAAGTCGAATCTCAAAGGGAATAAAAATAATTCCAACTTATGTAATTTTCAATTTAGATACTTTAAGGGACAGGAAAAAAATTCAAGTTATCGAGGTTTTAGTCATCATGACTCGCTTAATACCATAATTTTACCATTTATTTTATTCTATATCAAAATTATTTCCCTATAATGTATAATAGTTCAATAGATAATATAAATAAAACTATTCAATAGTTGACCATTTAAATATCATCTTTAATTTTATTTAAGTTATATAGTTACAATCAATTAATAATTTTTCTTTCATTTTATAATTTATATTCACAATGACACTTTCAATACATTAATAAATTCATATTATTAATTTTGTGCGATTGCCTTTTATACCACGAACTTATTCCATTACACCAATCTATAATATGGTATGTCAGTACTGACTCAAAAGTTAATATAATATTTTAATAATATATAATAATTAAATATTAATAGTTTATCAAGTACAATGTTCTCGGCAAAAAATAATTTAACCGACCGTTATACTTACCATATTACTAATAGTAAAATAAACTATTATATAATATCAATATAAATATATCAAAAAATATTAACTAAGTAATATAGGCTGACATACCGTTTTCGTCATCGCTCAGAATCATTTTTTGTATGCAATGATTCATCATTGAATTCAAATTAAACAAATCCATTAAAGTGACCTACTCAATGACACTTGCACTCGATAATTACTATACATCAGACCAGCTAATCACCTAATTTATCTATAATTTATGTCATAGTAGATATTTTAGACGGATGGGAGGGGGCACCGTAGGGTAGATAATACAGGGGCCAGGGGATCCTACTGTGTATCAAGAATTAAACTTAAAAACGTAAAAATAAATGATTAAGCATTACATCATGTAGGCAAACGCACATGCAGGATAAAATCCCACCCAGGGCAAGATATAATAATTACTTACAATCTAATATGTAATAGTTATAATGATATTGATCATAAAGAACATGCAGTTCAAAATTCCTAGGGGGGCAATGACCGTTTTTACTGCCTAGTGGGTGCTCTCGTATGTAGGTGCTTAGATTGCATCTGACGGTTAAATTTAAAAAAAGGGATGATGCGGGGGGCTTTGATGTATGATGTCGTAGTATATTTTTAACACTAATTTTAAACAATATTGCATAATTAATTTTACATTAATAGTCCATGTTATTTATTCAACTTTTACATGCCGTAACTGACTTAAGCTCTGGAATTCATCAGGTAAATACTAACAATTACAATTGGAAGTGTGGCGTAGATTACATATGCCGTTGTTTTATAACCTCGCGCCATTCACCAAAATTAATTTTTATACGTGGTGCAAATTACATGTTGTTTTTATATTTTGGCATAGATTACATACGTACATAAGTGTACCTATATTGGTGGTACAAATTACCAACACGGAAGGATTTACATAGAAAGGGGGTTCTTCTTTAGACATAAGAAACCATTGGGTTGGTGGAGCCTTTTAAAAGCCCAAATTACATATTGTTAACCTATCGGTCATCGCAATAAATAATGATAATACACAATCTCTGAAAATCGGTATCGATGATAACAGTGTAATAATTTTAATATTATGTTTCATTATTTTTTTTATTAACTTTACCTGCAGTGCTGTCGTAGGAATAGTAATAAAAAACCCTTTCACGCGTCTGAGATTTTGTAGTCGTTTTAGTATGTAATTATTTTTTTTTTCGTCCAGACGACCTTCAACATTTTAAATGTTTATTTTATTACCAAAAAAAAATAAACAATGTGTAGATAAAAGAAATGTTAATGACAAGTCAGGCCATAGATAATTGAAGAAACGCAATGGTCTCTAAAAACTGATCGATGAAAGCGAAATCCGCCTTCTAAATTCATCAGGTATAATAAACGAGAGGACCAACACACATTGCTCGCACACAAGATGGACAGACCTGAACAAATAATATTGATTGAAGAATAGTGATAAAAAACAACCGTTTCCACAGCGAATACAATTCGAAACACTTTTTAGAACAACTTCAGTCAATTCATCACACACGTACATTATTATTATTTTTATTAAAAGTATTGTCTATTTCAGTGAAGAAATTTTCAGTTAGGACGTCCATATTTATCATCATTTTTATTAATGTTTTTCATTGTTCTTCAGAAATCTTACACCATCTACAATCGATAATATTAATAAAAATTCGTCATTCTATCACAGTATCACGTTTATTGTTTTCGTATTGTATTTTTAAATTGTTAAAACATAACCGTGTTTCCTTAAAAAAATTATCACCTCAAAAATTCGTTCCACAAAATTTCTTTTCGTGTAGGTAGCCATCAACTTTTCATGAGATAATCCAATAAAATATACTTCATACCCATAGTTATATAACTTACATTATTTTTCAATTTTTATTTCTATCTATTTATTTTATTTATATTTAATTATAACTATGTAAAATGTAATATTTGTTATCTGTTTATACTTGTAATTTATTGTCCATATCAATTCTATATAAAATCATTATTAATAAGCAATAATAATATACTAAATATTATAATTCCGTTACTCTAATAACAACCAATATTATTACATATTTTATGAAAATTATTAAGTTGAGCAAAATGTAATTTTTTCTAAATGATCTATACATTTTAATTGGTGTTTACCTATACATATATGAACAATATAAATAAAAAATAAACTCTATACGGTTTCGTAAATTGTAAAAATACAAACATACATTTTATTTAAAAAACAAAACATTATTCAAACTAAATTACAATTAATAAAGTTTTATTTTTAAATATGATTAAACAATATGAAAGTTTATGTAAATTTACACGAGTTCATTTGACAACTAAACCGACAACTACTTAAAACGCACTGAACGATGAATACATCTTAAAATAAAATTAATAAATAATATTGAACAATATTTTTTATGTGGTTGCTAGAATAAAACGAAATAACATGCACGGGTTATATGAGTCAAATACGCCATTAAATAAATTTTTCATTAATTTTAAAAATCTTCCTAGCATGTTGATCTCGTATTGTGCTTAGAAATATCGTTCTATCGGTAAAAACCTTTGTATATGGGAATTTCGCTAGAAAATTAATACTAAAACACTTCGTACGCATTAATATTAATATCATTGTTCAAGTAAACACATCACGTGACCACGATCCGTTTGATGGGTTTGATGGGTTTTACAGTGGTCTTGTCACCGAACTCGGGCGACTTTTCTTCACTTTTGGTTTCACCACTGCCACTACCGCCGTCACTGCCATCGTCGTCACGGTCGTCAGATTTTTCACCGGACGTCTCGGTACCGTGGCCAACCTTGTCCTCGAGCGGTTGTTGCGCTGCCGATCCAGCAGCCGTGGTGTGCGACACGTGCGTCGACCCGGAACCTTGGTACGACGTCGGCTGCAGCAATGGTATCGACGACAACGACGATGACGCCTTGTGCTGGTGTTGTTGATGGTTCGGGTGTTTCGGGAGCGGTTCATGCGACCGGTGGAACAGTTGGGCCCCTGGGAACTTTCCGAGCCCGGAGACGCCGCTGCCGCCCAAACCTAGGCCACCACCGAAGCCTCCACCACCAAGACCGGACGGATAGCCGGCGACGAGTGGAGGGCCACGCGGGTGTGTGGTGACGAAACCGCCGGGCTGTTGCACAAACTGCGGACCGAGCGGACCTTGCTGGTGCTGGACCTGTTGGTGGAAACCCGAAAACAGGGGTACGGGCGCCGGAAGCGGGGATGGCGACCCTGACGATGGGACCAAGACCAAGGTCTGGTATGGGGCGCCGGGCTGGCCGGAAGAAGGTATGAGCAGCATGATCGGCTGACCGATGGAAGGTGGCGATGGATAAGGTGACTGATGCAGAGGCTGATGCAGGGGCTGATGCAGGGGCTGCTGCAGCGCGTTCGGCGCCAATTCGTAGCTCTGATAGTGTTTTGGCTGTTTGATCAGGTGGTGATGGTAAGTTGCAGAGGGTTGTTGTTGCGCTTGTATTTTACCACCACCACCGCCCCCGAGGAAGTCGTATTGCATTTTAGCCATAGACTCGTAGCCGATTTGCTGTGGCTGTTGTTGGTGCTGGTTTTGTTGCTGTTGCTGCTGCTGCTGCTGCTGTTGCTGATGCTGGCGGTGTTTGAGATCAGACAGCGGATGCTGTTTGGCCGTCGGTTGTGGCCCAAAAAGGTCCTCGGCCGAGTACGCCACGGGTTCGGGCTGGTGCGGGGTTTGCACGAACTGCGAGTACATGGAACCGCTCACAGCTGGGTGGTTGGCTGGAAAGACGAACCGGTACGGGAACCCGGCCGCTGAGGTCTGAATGGAAGGTCCGAAAATGGATGATGCTCGAGACTGCAACCTTTCTGAGTAATGATTTTCCGGGTAATACGGATCTCCGCGCCGTGACCTGTCATCGGCACGTACGTAGTGCACCCTAGTCCTCGTGCTGCACGCCGCCAACGCGGTCGTTGCCAAAAAACACACCTAAAACAAATAAAATTGTTATTATATATGTATAGTACATTTTTTTCATTCAAATTGTACATGTTGTTCTAGTTACTGCTGCAGTGGCTCCGGACCATAATACATTAGTAGAACATAATAAATAGGTCACCAAGAACTCCTAATTATATTTTTCAGGAAACGTGTTCGGTTCAAAATCTAGTAGTTGTCAAAAATATAAAACATTATGGCGTAATGACAAGACGATGCTTTAGGTATTTAATGTGATTGCGTCTTGTCTTTGTTAAAACCATAAAACAATTCTTGTGGTTACACGGTTTTATCTCAAACGCGGATGGAACTATACAATATGTACCTAACTGTTTTAGCTTACTTCACTAAATTTTATTTGAGTCGGTTCAATCGTCTCTACCGTAACTTTGTAGTACTGATCCAGACAGCAAATGATTGACCAAAAATATAATTATAACATTATAATAATATTATCATTACAAAATGCTATCAGGGGAACATTATAAAATGAGTGTCCAGTAAACAGTCTACCGAAAATTGTAAGTTATAATTAATTTTATTTTGGTAACACAAGAACTTTACCGGTAGTTCCTTGATATTATTTTACCCTATACATAACTGCATAATACATTAGGTATACTGACATAATACATGTATATTGTATAATGTGTATATAATTTACAGGGGTATTTTCATCAAGCATGCTCACCCCTTTTATTCTTAAATAATGCATTAATTAAAAATCTGTTTTTAGAAGCCTGAAGGTTCACGTTTTCAAATACCTTCTTAGATTTTTAAAAAATTCAAGTAAATTTTTGAGGCCTTACAATCTTATTTTTTTCAAATAATAACCATAATTTTTCAATATTAATTGTTAATCAAATGATCTTTTTAAACATTTTGATGACTGGCTGTACCTATCTAAATATAAATTATAACGAGTAATTTCTGTATAATTAAAGTAATACAATTTGTGTAGTATTTACTATAGATAACAAAGATAATTCCTTATAATAGTTTTACATAAAGTAGAAAATATATGTAAATAAGACTTTAGTAATATTTAGACTAGTACTTATAATACTTGGATAATTTCTAAAAATTATAAAATTTAAATAGATTAATATTTATTACTATAATTTTCAAATCACCCAATATCTTCCCCCTTCTTAGCCCCAATATATTTTTACGACTGTAAAATTGCACAACGGGCTTTAATCAATAATAAATAAATAATAATAATAATTTATTCCGATCCTTTTACCATTATTACCCTACGTTTGATGACTCAAAAATTAAGTAGTTTACAAGTATACTTGTTTGAATTTCGATTTAGACATAGACATTTAAAAAAAATGATCTGCCACAGAGTATCCCTTAAATAGTATATAAAAAAAATAATAATTTTAAAATATTATGGAACAGAAAATATATATTCAAAAATTCCAAATAATACTTATAATGAATGCAATACTAAAAGTAAAAATGAGATGAGTAGGTATCGAGTTAGTTTGGTGAACCACCGTCTTATATTATATGATATCCATATATAAGATAACAAAATAGTAAAGGAGTTATTATCTAAAAATATAGTTTTATACATTAATTTAGTTAATGTCTGGCCAGCCGTGGTAAATACTAAACACTTTTGTATTTATATGAATAATCAGCACAAAAAAAATTGTATACATATTTACACTTCATGAACTTTGAAAATCGCATCGATGAATACCTATTTAGCCTATTGGATGAAAATATTTTATGAACATAATCAACATTTTAAACACTCAGATTAGTACGACAAATAAATCAACTGCTTAGAATTGTAAGCTAAAATGGAAGTTTTTAAAAAATGATTTGGTAATTAGATACGATGATAACTATAATCTCTAAAAACGATAAAATCGTAAGCCGATACGAATCATTGGCGTGTTATAAAAATTGGGGAAAGTGGATAATATTGCCCACTGTAATATTGTTTAAGACTAAAGAATAATCATTATTTAGCAGGGCGGAAGAATAATATCCACTGGAAATTCGATAAGGTAAAAATGAAATGACTAGCCAAAACGTGATTCTAAAAAATTATAGGTATCTATATTATATTGTTTTTATAATCTCAATTGTTACATTTATTTATTGTAAATGAACATACCTACTGCCTACACATTATTATAAATTAACAACTATCGATAATTATGTATGAATTCACTGAATTGTAAGTTAAATTTCTTTCAAACTTTACATAGATATGTCATGTTTTTTTTTCTAAGTCAACTATATATTATTTCATTTAAAATAAGTAAATAGTAATAAATAATTTAAAAAATACTATATCTTTTGAAATAAGAAAAAATTCTATTTCTAATAGACTTTTTAAAATTATTTCATTAAGGCATGCGTATTTAGTTTATTACCTACTGATACATATTTACAGTTTATACGAAGTTACTAATGCCAACTTATAATAACTTAAGTCAGGGGTCTCCAACCTTTTTTTACGGCGGGGCGAAATTGAGATACGCTTTGGCATCGCGGGCCAACATGTTTAGAGGAATAGATCGGTTAAGAAATTGAAGAATCGATAAGATTTATTTATAAAAATGAATGTTTGTTTTTATACTTTTTTTATTTTATAAAGAGTTCTTATATTATAAGTAAAGTTTGGATTTGAAGGCAAAACCCTTTTTTAATAATAATAATAGAGAAATAAATTGTATACAAAAATTCGTGTCGATTAATATGTATGATGATGAACGTATTTTTTTTGCCTTTTTCACTTATAAATGTCTTTACTGTGTTTAATTTTCAATTGATTTAATAGTTTTATACACGACATACATATAAACGGTACAAATCGATATGATTTTCTGAAGACTGTGCATTTGCAGCTGTTAAATATTTTTAATTTATTAACGGCGATATTTACAGATATCGCTAAATACTTTATCGAGTATTCGGTATGGCCAGTTAATTTAACGTTTGTAAAAGTACCTATACTACCTATCTATAGATTAAAATACATATGTTCGTAATTCGTATATACTTACTCTATTGATTCAAAATTGTTAGTCGGACTGCCTCGATTCCTTTTTTTATGTACAAAAATAGTTTAAGCCCAACGGAAAACAGTTTAACTAAGTACATGATAGTGATTTTTTTTAATACACACATATTAAATATACGAACTATTTAATTTTTTAGTAAATTATTTTTGTAATTGCTTTTTTTGCCTTTTTTGACATTCTGAATGCTTTTTTTTACCGATTATATTGCCTTATAATAATAAATATACTATTTTCAAAACATTAATTAGCTTGGCGGGCCAACAAAAAACCCATGGCGGGCCGGATTTGGCCAGCGGGTCGTAGGTTGGAGACCCCCGACTTAAGTGGTTATAAACTTATAAAGTTATAACATATAAACTAATAAGTCATATATTGAAAAAAATTTATTTTATTAATTAGGTATTGTTATCCCAAATTTAATATTGTTTATTGAATTATAAATTAAAAATACTGTTTATTATGTTAGTCTTTCAAATACACGCTATAAAAATGTGTAATGAAAAATGTAAAATATTAATGGACATTCACATTTTAATGTATATTTTTTAAAATTAAACTGTTTTTCATTAATTTTATATTTTTATTTCATGTATAGTTTCCAAACAATCCAAACATAAAATAAATATCATTAATCATAGTTATCTACAATGCTGCATACAACACAAGCTACATCAAATTCATATAATAGTTTACATACGTGTGATTGTTTAACGAATTATTGAGTACTTAATATAACTCCAAAACAATTATTTCTATTAACTTTAAATTATCCATCAGTATTATAATTGTTAAATTGGCCAAACGTTTGAAAAGCTTAAAAATATTTATTTTATATTTCATAAAAATACTGTAATAAATACGAATTTAGAGCAATTTAAATGTTGAGTGCGTTTAGTATATTTTGACCACTGACTACGACTGTTATATTAGATGAAAGTGAATTATAGTGATATATGAAATTAAGCCAAGTCTTAAAATATTATTCCTACGTATTAATAATAATAATTTACACTTACCGCAAACGTAGGTAACATGATAACGACAAAGATTTTTCGCGATCACTCTCTACACACTATTGGAGCCGGGAAACGTGCGAAAATGACCACGGCTAAATTTTCGAGATGTATTTCCCTCGCGACCACATGGGAAACGGTAGGAGGGGACTCTGCTCCAAATCGTGCACGGATTGCTGGTAATTTAAATCGCTTTCATTCAAGCAAACGACGGGGAAACACCTCCGTGATCTTTTCCCTACTGTATTTATCTATATATGTATATAGTTACTAAATATAATAATCGAATAGGTTCACCGATCACGCGATGTAAACGCGTCATGTCACGGGCAATGTCATTTCCATGCAGCTGCCACCGCCACTGTTGAATTGATTAGATTTTGTCACTTTTGCATTAAATGTTTCGGCGAAATTTATCAAACGCGACACGTACAGGCTACCCATGTTTCGTATCTTTTGTCGTGCACTGACCATTGATATATTAAAGAATATAATATTATGTATATACCTAGGAAACGCCGTAATTAAATTTATAATATTACGGAACAATATCCATTGGGTCGTTGATTTATATAATATCTAAACATTCTAAACTGTGACAAATATATCTGCTAATAATTGAAATTCGTGAATAGTATCCCCCTAATATCAAAATATGTGTAGAAATATAATTTAACTGACCGGAAACTAAAGACAAAAAAAATTATTTTTATTACTAAGGTAACACGTGGGGGGAGGGGTATTATGATAGAACACTTTTTTGGCTATACATAAAATATTCATTTATTCACCAATATTTTATAGTAAGTCATTAAAAAAATTACATTTCTAATGTAATACAATATCTCTCCGAAGATATAACTTAAATAAAAAGTAAAAACATTTAATCAACTATTTTTTTTAAAAAGTAAAAAATGATACTTGTACCCACATAATTAGATTAAATAAAACAAAGATAAATTCATGTAACAAGTTTCAAATCTCAACCTAGGTTACTTAATAGGCACTTAAAATTATAAAAAAAATTAAATTTTTGATTTGCATTATGTTAAATATTATGTTGTTACCTGTTAAACATAATTTTAAAATATAATAATAAAATGGATAACTATTTTTTGGAAAAAAACATACCTTTTAGAGTCTTACTGACTACTACTTTGTTTTATAATTCATAATCAATGTTTGGTAGCTACTTAACAGTTATTTAAATTTTTAATTTTAGTCTAGTATTAGATTTTTCTATACATTTAATAATAATATAACGATTGAAAACAACTACAGATAGTATAGTTTTTACGCACAAGACTCATAAGCTAATTACTTATTCAATTTTTAGTATAATTTAAAAAAATATATTTGAAAGTACATAAAATAAAATATTTTAAATATTATAATTAAAAATATACATTAAAAAATAATAGTAATTATTATAACAGCAACAACTAATGGCCGTTGTCGCCAATGTTTTGTTTTAGATCAATAAAAAAAAATATTGTAAAACTGATTAAGAAACAGTTATTTATACCCACCTTTAAAATAATTATAAAGCTTTTTTCACTGGTAGATGAAATTTAAAAAACTCATTTATTTCTTATCACTAATCATCTAATTTACCTCTATTAAATATTTCAAAAGGGGTCTTATGTGTATTATAATTACGTTATCACATTACTAACTTTGAGAAAAATGTGTTTCTCCATATCCCCCTAACCGGGTAGTATAATATGCTATACTAAATTATTCAGTAAAACCATCTCAGGAAAATTTGTTAGATATTTCGTGCGCAATATATTTATAATATACTATAGAGGTAAATTATCCAATTATGACTTAAAAAATCTATAAGTTTATAAATTCTAAGAACATTCAAGACACTTTCGTCTGATAACCAAATAGTTTCAAAATAGTAGGTATAGATACAAATAAAAGAGTTTCATTTTCAATTTAGAAATAGAGTAATTAATGAATAAATAGTTATCCAAGGAAAGTTATCAATTTGCATTTCTAAATTCTAGGGAGATAATTATTGACAAAATGAAGAACACAAAGTTAAATAAGCATATAAATTTGTTATGAAATCAAATTATCACATTATCATACACTGATTTATAATATTCATTATTAATGAAGCATTGTGAATTTAAAAATCTTAAAGAGCTAAAAGATTAAAGCTCAAATTCTTAAAGACTTATTTACAAATTCTAAAAACCAATTTGTAATATTTTTGTAAAATATTGGCACGTTTTAAATCGATCAGACAAAGTTAGGAGATAAACTTCACGGACATGTTTATGATATGATTTTAATTTTAAAAACAAAATTATTAAATATTTTTATTCTTAGATTCTGAGCGGAGCGAAATACAATTATGTGTGTGTGTTTTTTTTTCTGTCTGTCCTAAGTACTCCTAACAGCATTAGATACCATATAAATACAAAGCACCAAAATAAGAAATGCTACTTTATATATATATATATATATATAAACAGTTAACCGGATGTTAATAAAGTATGCAATATTAAAATACACCTATGATGTATTTATATGTAAGTACCTTATTCATGGGCTTGCATCACATATTTTATGACTGACCCTACGTAACAATTATTTGTAATCTCGTGTACCTATTCAACTTTTAAATTTAACAAAACAAACTAAAACGCTTAAGCTGGTCATTTTATACAGGATACCTGTGTCGTTAATTTAAGAGGAAGTGAAAGAGAAAAGGCATTGTTTGTGCAGGACATGAAAATCGCCTTACAAGAAAAAGATACATGTAAAAAATTTAAAAAAATAGTATAATTATTTTTCTATGACGTAATTTTGATTTTTTGCAACCGGAACAATGTGCGTAAATACACGTCTTATATCCATCATCATATTAGCCCCATTGTTGGTCGATTAAAGATTACCGACGGTAATTTTGTTATACAAACAACATTATGTGTATCAAGGCCCATTATTATAGTGCAAGTATATGTTTATGAATAACGTAATATTGTACCGTAGCGTTTCGACACCACTAAATGCAAAACTACTTTTCGCACGATTATAACAACAAAATATTTAGCTTGATTTTTAAATACGTACGGCCTAACGATGTGTTTGTGTGCATATGATGCCTAAGATACATTTAACATTGAAATATTGCATTAAAATTCGAAACTCGAGCCAATAACGAAGAAAGACTGGTAAGTAAAAGGCGTATAACTGGTTTTCGCGATGTAACTGACGAATACTTTCTAATGACAAGGTCGTTGATGAGTATTTTTGTTTGGTTTTGACTGCATTGCTATTGAATAATATGATCAAAATTCAAAATTCTTGTTATTATCTTTCAATACCAAATTCTATTCATACGAATGAAAACAAAATAATATTTAACTTATAAATTCAATAAAAATCGTAGTATAATAAAACGTTAACTCAGAATCAGATATTTAAAGTGTAGATACCTATAGTAGTATAGTACCTAGCTATGTATAAACTCTGAATACCGGCACAAGTTTTGTAATAATATTAAGAGGACGTCATGTATTACGTACCTATTCCATCAAATTAATAAAACAGGCTGAATAACGTACTATGTTTAAGTCAAACATTTTAAAGTTATGATTTTGTTTAAGTAATCTCGGTGTAATAATAATATTTGTAATTTAATATATTAAAACATTTTAAAACTGTTAAAACTGTAAAATTATAATTTTTTTTTAGCCTCTGTATCGATGGCCATTGGCTTTTTTAGGTAGGTACATATACTTTAACTAACATTATAGTTTATATTTATAATGATAATGTATCTCATTTCAATTAATTAGTATTAAAAATTAGCATAAAAAATCAGTATTAAAATTAATCATGTATTTAGTTTTACAAAATACAAAAGGTGTATATTTTATGAAAATCATAATATCAATTTTTTTATCGACCGTCTTAATACAAAATATGTTTTAAATAAATACCGTCTAGTTATAATTATTTACTGAAAGAGAAATAGAACTAAATATTACTTATTCTTCACTAGGAGCGTCTCAAATTGATAGTAGGAAAGTGGAAACTGTCATTGATCTCTATAAATTAGCCACACAATCGCCAGGTTATAAGTATTAATTAACTACCTACTGTAACCGTATCAAACTATATAGATATACATACTCTTCTCTAATTAATAATAATTATAACTGTTGATTTTATTTGTTTATGAAACTAAAAGTGTATTACTTTGTCAAATACAGAATTATTGAAAAACTATAACATGATTTTATAGAAAATATATTTTTATAATATATTAAATAAACTAATGATGAAAGATAACATTTTTTATGCCAAATATTTTCAAACAAATAATAACAGATTATTAATAAGTACAAATAAATTCCCTTAAATCGTATTATATATGTTTTATTTATTATATAATAAAGCAACAAAATAGACGTAAAGGTACATTATTAATATAATATAATATTATTAATGTTATAATACAACGTAAATAATAATTTTTTTTAAATCAGACCAGCTTTGAAATCCTTAAAGATAGTTATAGTATAAGATATTATTATTGGTTTCACGCTTAAATTTTAATATGGCATTTTTTTTTTAAGAAAAATATAAGGCCTATATACTTGCAGGGCATAAAATAAGTACATATTGACCTAAGGGATAAGATTCAGATAAATTATATATGTAATAAAAATAAAATAGGTACACATACAAAAAATAATTACCTAGTCAAATATTAAGGAGAGAATCAATCCAATAATATCACGCACGACACATTTATTGAAAATAACCTAAAAATAAAATTATACATCTTCGTTTTTGTAAATTCCAATGTATAGTAGTGGTATAGTAAGTATAGTGCATAGTTTGATCATTGGACCAAACCTAACTTACACATCAATACATCATTGTGGCATTAAAATAAATTAGGTGTTTCAGTTATATTATGAACATTTGTTCATTAAATAAATGTTAAGGAAATCATGGTAAAACATTTAATATTAGAAATAAACGTCTAATACATAAAATGTAAAAGTTACAACTTACAAGAGTATCTTAACTCGTAAGTGCCCATCCTTGATTGTATTATATTACTAAATGATACCGGAACTAGTTGTTATTTTTACATTAGCCTAAATCAACAACACTCAAGATAGATCATAAAAAAAAGAAACTTGAATAGGTACTCAAACAAATATCAGTGTTTTAAAAATTTAAAAATGTTGGCTGATATATTTATGTACAATTGTTTTTAATTTTGACACCGGTTTTTAGGAATTGTTATTGTATTAAATAACAAAAAGTGAAGAATAGACCACTTCCTGACTTTTTTTATATTTTTTAAAAGAGTTACTTTATATTATAATAGCCTTATTTTTAAATTTAAGAGATTTAATTTACATAAATAAATTATTATTATGTCAAATATAATGTTTTTATTATTTAATATTATTAATTAGTATATAGGTATACTAAACACTAATTAAATACTAATTAGTACATGGATATACTAATTATAATGAAATATTTAAAGTTAAATAATGATTACATTATATTATTTCGTCATAAAATAATCAATTGGAAAATTGTGTTTATTTTATTATTTATTGGTATATCATTAATAACTTTTAAGTACAAGCATGACATTTTGAAAATAGTAAACTGTCAACACCATCAAACTTGGAATTTGAGTTTAAAAACATATATTCATATAAAAAAAAGCAGGTGAACGCCTGCTGTAGAGTGTAACTCCCCATTGAGTATAACCGTATAAATCAATTATATTATAATAGTAAGAATAAAAGATGTGTTAAATTTTAATGATAAATCATTGCATATGAAAAAAAGATTTTGAGCGGAGATGGTCTAAATATTTTATCATTATTTTTTTTTTTTAATAGTACCTGACACATTTTTTCATAATAACAATATCCATATATTATATATTAATATACTACTATAGAATTTTGAAGTTCAAGATCAAACATCGGTCAGCTTATCGGGCCGGAACCATACTGTAATATACTATAGAGTAGGTATAGACACCCTAAAACTGACTAAATATTAAAATAGGTAAAAAAAAAACATGTGATATAATATAATACCTACCTAAATCTGGTTATAAACAATCCTGCAGATTTAGTACTATTTTTGCATGTTGATTTGATTTTAAAACTTGTTTCGCATAAATCAGACGATAATTGATATATGCTATATGTATAGTATACATAATACACATTATGTCGGGTTGCATAAAACATTTAACGAATTAATAGTGAGCTATTGGTCCCTTAAATATTATTGGTACATTGTAATTTATTGAACCATTAAATTAATAAATAATTGTTCATGCAAATCTGAAATATAAATATTGAATATTTAATGTTGTATGTTACCTAACCTAACCCAATACTTTTCTATTTTCTTGGTATAATATTTTTATAACAATACTTTCTTATTGGTACCTAATCCAACCCAACCTATCAAAATTAAATATAGGTTTAACTTTTTGTATTATTCTAATTACAGTAACTCTATAATTTCAAAAAACCCTATACTCTATAGGTAAATATTTTTTTCGGGCATTTCATCTTAACTAACTTTGAAACTAAATACTTACGCAGGAATAATAACGGTTGTAAAACCTTTAATTAATCATTGTTTACAAGATTAACTGTGTAATTTTAATGTTAGAAAATAATATGAATAAAAATATAAAAATATATCTATATTCATTAAAGTATGGGTTTATTAAATGTTAAGTCAAATATTTTAATATTATACTTACAACTTAAATAATAATTATTATTATTTAAATCTGAACTATAAATTTAAACATTTACTATAAATACTGATATTAAATTAGTATAAAAAGTTTTAACCATTTAAAATGAATAAAAATATGTAGGAACCTACTCTAACTAAGGGTTATGTATTATCAGGGGTTCCTACAAGCCTATGGCACAAAATAATGATTATAGCTAGTAACTTAGATATTAGATGTTAGAAGGTTAAAAATAAAGGTAAATATTGTACAACATAGCTCTAATTCATATTTGTTATGAGAAATAAGAATAAGAACTTAAACTTTGTCCAGCGAGGAACCACGTGAAACCTTACCACCGGTGCGTACAAAACAATTCGGAGAGGGTTCATAGTAGTTTTCGGGAGGGTTCATAGACGTTTGATACAAATAAATTACTTGGCAATTAATTTTTGCTGGTGGGAGGAGGGGTTGAATCCTTCCCCTGTATGCACCATAATGGAACCGGTCTCAATATTACGATGTCGCGTGAGCGTGTGCCGAATCGGTGTGCTCTCTCCCTAGACAGAGTTTATAATGTTTATATGTAAACGTTTTAATAGTATAGTTTAAGTCAATTTCTATTATTGTTTCCATTTGTAAGTTAAATATTAATATAGTAAAAAATGTAATTTACTATAATATCCAACTATTGTTTAAGAACATTTATATTTTAGTGTTCTATCACAGAATCACGTCTAATATGATACGACTTTACGCATTTTTCTTTTAAATTGATTTAAAAACCATTTGTACCATAATGTAATATGAATTGGTTTCATGTTACTATTCAGGTGTAAAAATTATAAATCTTTAAATATATATAAAAAAAAAAGTTATAGGTATATTTGGTTTATATAATTCATAAATATAATGTTTGATTGCGGTAATTATGATCTGCGATCAAATAAATAACATATTATTATACTTATAATAATATAATTTAATCACTAATTCATAAATGTAATTTAAATAAAGCACTTAATATTAATACAAAAACAAATATTTGTGAACTAGCATATCTCAAATTGCTTAACAGTTCAAGAATAACTTCATTGTATGATTAATAAAAAAAAAACACAAGTTTTAAATTTAAACATACAATCTAAACGTTTTTTATCATAAAAATTAATTTATCTAAAAAAGGAACATTGTATTAGTGTCAATATTTAGAACTGTATTCGTATGAACTTGGCTTAGAACTGTAAAGAGAAGATGACGGTGATTCATATTCGCTCTGAGAATAGGAAGAAGTAATTGGTTTGAATGAACCTGATGAATAGGTTGGTGATGACTTATAAGGAGATGAAGATCCTTCATAGGATGAAGATTTGTATGGGGATGAAGATCCTTCGTAGGAAGATCCGCCAGTATACGGAGACAGCTTATAAGAGGATGATGATTCAAACGATGGACCGGAGCTGCTGTATGGCGCCTTGTACGAGGACGACGATTTGTAAGGTGATGATGATCCATACGATGGTTTGTATGGGGACGGTGAACCATACGAAGAAGAGCTACCACTGTAAGAGGGAGAGTTACCAGCATACAGAGACGAACTGCCATACGAGGGAGAGCTTCCACCGAACGAGTGAGAACTACCACCGTATGAGGGAGAGCTACCACCGTACGAGTGAGAGCTACCACCGTACGAGGAAGATCCACCACCGTACGAGGGAGAGCTTCCACCGTAAGAGGGAGAACTACCACCATACGAGGGAGAGCTACCACCGTAAGAGGGAGAGCTACCACCGTACGAGTGAGAGCTACCACCGTACGAGGAAGATCCACCACCGTATGAGGGAGAGCTTCCACCGTAAGAGGGAGAGCTTCCACCGTACGAGTGAGAGCTACCACCATACGAGGGAGAGCTTCCTCCGTACGAGGGAGAGCTACCACCATACGAGGGAGAGCTACTGCCGTACGATGAAGAGCTACCACCGTATAAGGAAGAGCTACCTACATACGAGGGAGAGCTACCACCGTATGAGGAAGAGCTACCACCGTACGAGGGAGAGCTACTGTACTTTTGTGGTGAAGACGAGTAGGAAGAATATTGTCCGTAAGATGGAGCAAACGCATCGAACGGTGATGATGGTTTGTAATGGGCAGATGGGGATGGTTTGTACGATGATCCACCACTGTACAACGAACTCTGTGGCAGGTACTTGAATTTGTTGTATGAGTTGTCAGACGGGTACACTGATGATGGGTAACTACTGGGTTTGGACGGTGACCCGTACGACGACGACTGCTGTGCTGCGTAATATTCGCTCGACGTGGACGGGTAGGAGGACGGTGAGTACGATGGATACTTGTTGGTCTTGAAAGATGAAGAAACGTAATTGCTAAGTCCTGCGGACGTTTGGTACGATGGTGCCAAGTTGGTTTGCAAATCGGCTTCCGGTTTGCCGAAAGTCACGGGTCCTGGTTTATATGGTGTTGAGGATGATACGCTGTATGAAGCGACCGGTGGTGAGCTGTAAGCAGCGGTGGCAGCCGATTGACCGGAACCGTAAGATGTGGCCGATTGACCGGCACCGTAGGCGGCCGATTGACCGGAACTATAAGTGGCTGACTGACCGGCACCGTAAGCGGCCGATTGACCAGTACCATAAGCTGCCGACTGACCGGCACCATAAGCAGCCGATTGACCGGCACTGTAAGCGGGTGACTGGAAGCCATAATTCGTGGCTGGATAGGCGCTTATAGCCACGGAAGTCAGCGGAGCGGCGTAAGCTGGAGCTGACGAGTATCCGTACGCTTGTTGCTGCGGGTAGAATAGCTGGTTGGCAGGCACCACTAAGGCACCTATGGAAGCAGCCGCCGGAACCGCAGCGTATTGACTCGAAGCGTATTGACCGGTGGCGATCGGAGCCGCTGCAACGTATTGGTAAGCCGCAGCGCCGTCTTGTCCAGCCGCCGCACCGTAATCTGCGGTCGGAGCATAACCGCCGACGTAAGAACCGTAACCATTGGCTGCGCTCCGTTTATCAATTGGTGTCTCTGTTGGTTTTTCCGCTACGTTTACTGTAACTGCTGCGCAGCAAAAGATCACCGCCGCCAAAAACTGTAAAATGAAAAACCAATCGTTTAGTATTTACTCACACTAATGTACATTTTTTGCATACACACTGCCCCCGTTATAAAATGAGATAACACTCACGCAGATACGCGTAATAGTAAAATAATAATATTAATTCGTTCTTTCATTCATGGATACGTATAACGATCATATTATTAATTCCTCTAAAAACCAAATAGAAAATAAATATAAATTATGATGTGTAATAATAAAAGTTTTAAAAACAAAAATGAGACAAATATTCGTATTTTTATTTATTTTTCCCGATTATTTAAAAAAAATACTGAGAATTTACAAAAAATGTATACTTCCAAAAATACCAACTAGATCACATTTCCAACAAGAAACGTTTACCTAAGTTTTTAATCAAACATTTTTTCAACAATAAAAAGGTGTATTTATACACAAAAAAAAAAATAATAACTCACATTATTGTAAAATCAATACATTCATTGTCACACTCAAAATCTAAAATAAATGTCATCTAAATAAATAATATATATTGCTATTATACAAAAAAAATTATTGAAACTTTTATTTGTCGATGAATATAAATTTTTTAGCAACCATAAAAGAAATATTGATACAAATAATTTAAAATAAAAACGATATAAATTAAAGTTATGATAATAATTAAAAAGGGGTATAATAATAACAATAATTCAATACATTGATGGTTTTATATATTTTTTAATTTTCAAATGACTAAGCAATGTATTATTCAAACTTCAAAGCATAAAATGACGTAATGGACTGATTAAATTATATTTATTTCATTTTAAAATTAATAAAAATAAACTGACAAGTAATGCAAAATCTTTTACAAATTGTACATAATATTCTGTAATAAAAAAATATTTAGAAATGTATAGTAAGTTCTTATACAGACGTTTAGTTCAAAAGAATACAAAATTGAATTAAACGTATGCTCAAACGTTGACAGATTTATAAATAATAACCAAATTGTTATAAGAATGTGTAATATATATAAGTATATAACACAACTAATTTTCATTAAATCGTACCTAACTTGATAAAAAAATTGCTAACGTCATAGTTGTTCTCGTAATAATGGTATAAAATATTACGTAAACCCATTTTATTGCATTATTTGAATTCAAAAGTGACATGTTATCCAAATCAGTTTACTATAATTCAAATTCCATTCATTCAAAGATGTGTTACACTGAGACTAGAACTTTCTTTTACTTGGAAATTCATCAGGTCTTAGCTATAGAATTGCATTGCATAATCGTTTAGGCAAAAACAAAAAAAAAATAGAAACCATTCAGTTTTTTTCTTTAGCCAGCTAATAACTATTCCGGTTTATTAAGCGAAATGCAAATGTTATTCCAGTCGCGTAAACATAATATGAAGCTTTAAACCTTTCACTGATCGATTTTGACAAACAAAATCTCCATGTAAGATAAACATATTATTGTATATAGGTTGTTGTTCGTTAACGTGTAAGCACCGCCAAATCGTTTTGTTTTTCTAATAATAGAAAGTACTTCATAATAGTAAGATATACCACCGTCCACAACACTTTTGTTGTACAAATTTGCATCATATAATTAATGGTCTGTTAAACTCCTACGGGAACGGTAATAGATAAAAATCAAAAAAACTGTATCTTTAATATTATTTTTATATTAATTCGTTCTTGAAAACTATCTATTTATAGTTATAGTTGCTTATAAATTCATAAACGAAAACAGTTACATTATTTAATATTAATATTTTATTTTAATAAATAGGCGTATTTCTTATAATTTATAATTGTTGGATTAAAGTTTAAGCTTTTGGTTTGTTTCGTGTAATATATAAATTAATATATTATTATGTAAGCCAAACATACCTACTTAGTAGGTATGTATAACTAACATTATACAATTTATATGTTTCTAATTATTAAACTTTCTAATTGTGATGATGGTTTTTTTAGTTTTTACACAAACGTCAATTATATTACACTACTAAAATAATACCTACCTACCTAGTACCTACCTAACTGTTTATGTACTTAACTCGACTAATGATATATACTATTCAATCTCTATAATCAATCATCTCGCGTGAATTTGCGACATCGTGATTTTAATATTAAATTTTTCGTCTAAAAACTCATTAACATACTTAATGTCATGTTATAAAGTATAAACAATTGTTACGTTCAGTAATACTTTCGGACTTTCTTCTTTCAAATTGACTTAGTTATTTATGCAATTAGTTGGAACTACCTTCCAAGTATTGTCCTAGACGTAATATAAACGTTTCATTTTTTATTTTTCATGCATTATTAATATTTTATTTTTCAATAATCATTACCACTCTAAATATCATTGAAGTTTTTTAATTATTTTAATCTCACTATTTACTATTTACTCATATTCTCGGATAATATTGCTTCACTAAAAATCGTTATTTATTAATTATTTCAGACTACAGGTTTAATATAATAACGTGTGTGTGTTTTTTAGTATATATTTTCTGGTCCAAAATTAAAACCACTAATATATTGTTGGCCAACGTATTTATTTAGGTATGATCAGAAAAGTTAACTTCGTTTCAAATTTAATCCAAGTTGTCTCCGTTTTACTAACTTACACATAGTAAATCTATGGTCAGCATAACCAATTTTGTATTGTTATAGCTTTAATATTATAATGAATTACGTTAACTCGTACAAGTCTTATTTAGTTATCTGTAATAATGTATTGTGCATTTGTAAGCAGGAATTTTATAATATTATAATATTTATTAATGAATTTATAAGTATGTAACATTTTTAAATATTAAAATTTTATAATTAGGTACCATAACTCACTTAAAAATTGAAATATTGTAACAAACCAACGTATGTAAGACCAAAACAACACATTCGGGTGTGTCTTAAATTTACTTTTCTCTATAGCAAGGCATAATCTACATTACAAGTAGGTATTCGAATATTAGTCTAATAATTATGTACTCATGGAAAGCATACATTTTGGCTTATGCTAAATTAGTAGAATTGTTTTTACTACACGTGTTACAATACCAAAATTAATCAATATAAAATATCACTTCGTCCCATATTTTAGTGAAAGTTACAGAAAAAATTACTCAAAATTAACCAAATAGGTTTAAATTTAACTGATTGGAGGATACCTTAAGATTCAAGAACTTCTACAATTATTTGTTTTAATTAAAATACTGTAATAATACGGTTTCAAACGTTTTGCATGTTTTCTTTAATAATTAAATATACTCGATTAAAAAAAAAAAATGTAATCAATTTACAAGTACCTATCCTTAATGGGTGACTTATCTCATCAAAGTTTGGTCGCTTATTTATAGATGTGTTTTTCTTTGATGTATAATGAATCGCAGTTGTATTCTTACTTTTATATTAATTTTCGTCGGCGCTTACGAACTTGATGTAAAATGATGTAAATCGAAAATCATGCGTATGATACGCCGCGTACTATACGTGTGGCTATGAATCAAATCTAATAGGTATATAGGGTTATATTATACTCGTAAGAAAAGAAAAATTGGCTCCTTAAACTAATTAGGCTGTAATGAGTTAAGTGCAATAAATTGATCAAATAAATAACATAAGTATATTATAAATAATTGTACAGTAGAGTCTAGATAACTCGAATTATTTTCTTGACCCTTGAAGGGTTGTGTTATGTTGTGTTTGAGGTAGGTACCTATATAACGCGAAAAATACATAAGTTGAATTAATTTTTATTCCCCTCGAGATTCGACTGACTGTATTACCTACGATACCTACTTATAAAAATCTAAATTGGTTATAAATCTTAACTAAATATAATATTTGCTCTTACTATGACTTCATCATAATATTACTATACCTAATATTTAAATTGTTTATACCCTTCTAAGTTATTAATTTCTCTTAAATATTTTCCAACATGGCAACATATGAATGATAACTATCTATATACTAGTACATAGGTAAATTAAGACACATTGTTCAAATATATCCTCATAAGATCTATTACGAATATTTTATTTTGAACTTTACCCACTATTAATCTCAATTCCCACTATTTATATTGTAATGAATAATTCTGATTTTTAAATCAACATTTACAAGTATGCTTGACTTGACATACCTATACACTGACATAATATTGTAGCTTATAATATGAAGCCTGCGGTCCATTAAGGTCCGATTGCAAGTGTTGTAGCGGACCCAGCCTATACAAACTAAAACTACCCGTATACACAACAGTCAATATAAATCAACATAATTAGTAAATTCAGATTTTCCAGTGATTTCGATTAAATGGACCAATGGACATCACATGGTCATCAAAATGTACGGTAAGCGCACGAACTCGTATTAAAAATCGTGGTTTTGTTTACGTGTAGAATAAGATATTGTGCGAATGCCTCATGAAACGGATCTATTAAGTCTAATTCTGTGCTGCAGCGTATCTACCTACAATATTCATCGTAGTACCTATAAGGTGCTCTTAGTAACATAATAATATTTCGTATTTCGAATGACTTACCGGCGTTATCTTCAACAACATGACGTCGGCGAGCGGTGAAAATCGTAATCCAACGAGATAATAAAAACGAAAAGAATAATGATATTATAATGTGGTGCAGCGATGATATTATTGTAACTGACGGTCTTCTTCTTGCTGTCGGACGGTCGGCAATACGAATCGCACATCGGTCTGCTCGAGTCCGCGTTATATATATAGCGGTAACCTGTAGGAAGGTACGAAACGCCCCGCCCGCCAAGTCGGAGTCGGCGATCGGTCTTTCCCCGTCGCCCGCACCGCACCGGTGGCACGTTATAAAGACAGTTTCATGTTATACATTTTAATAATAATAATAATAATATCGTTCTACGTGTGTAATAGCATGCGGGTATGTATATATAGGTACCTATTATGATATACATATACCTACGTTATACTTTTACTCTCAGCCGCCACTGCGGATATAGGTACGTATAATTGTCAGTTACCCTTGGCACCCGGCTGAATCTGCTGCCGATGAACTTGTCCTCCGCGGCGGCGCGACAACGATACTACGATAATAATATATAATATTATATTATTATTATTATTATTACTATGCTTGTGGTCGTCACGTAATGCGCGGCACGCGATGATCGCCGCCCGCCCACGCGTGCGCCTGTTCCGGTTCGGTTGACGTTCGGCCGGTTCAGTCCGATATAGTTGTAGTACCTACCTAGTATAGTATTATTATATTTGATTTTTTTTTTAAATTCTTTCCTTTTCTTCCGCAGGCATGTTGCACATATACGTGGCCAAATAAATTTCACGATGTAAAAAAATATTGTTATTAGTTATTATTTTGTGAGTTATTGTATTCTATAGGACGAATTTTCACAGTGGGGTCCGGTATTCACATGAATATGAAATTAAATTAAATAAAAATAAATAGGAGGCACATCGTAGCGTAATAATATTACATATATTATATTTTTTACTACCCGGGGTCATGGATATATAATGAATAATAATAGTCCATAGGCCTTGCGAGCCCATAAACCAAACACGCCTTTTTCAATATTGTAGTCGTGTAACTACATGGATAAAAGTGCAGTATAACAACCAACTACTTTCGATGTTCGGAATGTATGCGGTCCACACATAACTCGTGGTCCAGATCCGCGATTGCTGCGCATATTACGTCATATCTGCATGATAATCCCTACGTCCAGTAACCACCGTTCTGAGGTAAACTTACATCCGGTCGAATCCCCTGCAGCCGGGTTATAACAACGCAATCAGCTGTGACGACATTCCATCATTTTCACATCGAGTTCACCACGAGCGCGCAGACTAGGTAGTATCTAACTATGATGATATGTACTCTTATTGTGCAATATTATAATTATTATGTAGACATACGAAGATAAATAGTTTGTGGTCGGATATTAATATTTTATAGTCCAATATTATTTTGAGGTCTCGTTTTTTTGATTTTTTATTCTAATCGAATACTTAATAGGTAATTGTTTGGTTTCGAGGGATAATTTTGAATAGCTACCTAGTATAAACATTATAACTTTAGCTTACGGAAAAAGTGTTAGCTATTTATACCATGAGAAAATGAGAATTATGAATACTTTCATAGTTAATTAGACCTAAAGCCTAAAGAATATAATTAAATAAATAATTCGGATTTCTGAATTTAATATTACAAATGCATAGAATTTTTCTATTTTTGTTTATCGTAGTGATCGCAGTGTCTTTTAATAGGTGATTATTTTTTAATAATAGTTTAGTCATGATCATTATCGATATTGATAACTGATAACCCCTGATTTGTATATAAATGGAATATTAATGAAATAATGATCAATATATTTGAACCCACAGATCCATAAGATAATGGATTTATTCCCAGATACCTGTTTAGCTGCACCGATACCGTTGAATTGATTCTGTGGCTATTGAGAGTTATGTACGAGTTGATTCCCTTATTGTTGTGTATTATCATTATCAGAAACGAAAATAACAGCTATTTTAACCCAAGAAAAACCGAGTAAAATAAGCTTTTATGAGAGAAGTGGTGAACAAGTAAACTGGTAATCTCATTACCAGATATCAGTTTTTTAAAAAGCAATGGGTTTCTCATTTTTCCTAGTGCAAACTAAAATGAAAATCCCTACAATTTTTTTTTACTGAGATTTACTTCTTTACAATCTAAATCAACGAATACCTAAAATATTCGAAATAAATAAGCTGTATGATTTTCCAGGATGATTTTCAAAATTTAAAAAAAACTAAAAAGAAGAAAATATTCGAGACTTGTCGGCCAGGCTCCTCGTGGTGTCTCTTGGGTAACGCTAATAGGCTAAAGTGTTCATTCAATATAATATATATATATGATATACGTATACATTTATCATATTACTGAATACTGATATACAACAATAGGAGTATCAATTCAATTCATACATATCTCTTAATAGTCCGGGAATCAACTAATGCCTAATGCATAAAGTAAAACTCGGAAATCAACTCAACAACAGTAATTAATATAATAACAATTATCCTAATAGCATAATATAATTAATGACTAAAAATATACCTAATGTCTAGGCATATTGATAAGAAAGAAAAATAATATATGGTTCGGTACATTTATGTTTTAGGATGTACAATTAATAAAAACATAATTTTCAATGTAGACAAATTAACATCATGACATTGCTCGTTAGGATACAAATTAAATAATAATTGCCAGTATGTTGATTGTTGTAAGATTATTACAGCTTATTTTATGTTGTTTGAAATTTTGAATACGTGCATATGGTTCGTGTCACTATTATGGTTAATATGTTTAATTGTTTAATGACTTAAAAATGAATAAACCAAATTGTTTGCAATAAAAAAATATATTTTTGAAAATACTCTTATTTAGTACTAACAAACATCAAAAATAATATTTAAGTATCTCACTTGTAATTAGTGACATCATTGGGGGGGTCCCAGGTGTACGAAGTAGCACCCCTTACATTTAAAATAATCTGAAACTGAACTCTGCCAAACTCTGTAATCTGTACCTGTGTACCAAGCGTACACCTAAATAATGACAAATTTACATTGTATATTCAATATTCATAAATATTTGTTTATATTTTGATTAGGTAGTTAAAATATATTATCTTTAATGTACCTATTACAGTTTAATTATTTTACTAACAATCAACATCAAATTAATGTTTTGTGAATTGTGATAAAACCAATATTAAATATTAGTTTGAATTACCATCGAGATTAGTTTTTTTTTTTATCATTTCGGGATGTTCTATACGGGACCGCTAGGCTCTAAAATAATATAAAGTGAATAGCTTTTATTGAAACCTTAAAAACTTATTTCAATAAAAAAATATTCAGTAAAAATTAATAACTTCATTAAAAGAAAGCTTAAACGAGTGAAATCTTATTTGCGTACAACTATTGGCTATGAAAGATATTTGATCTTATGGTGACTGCAACTGAAAAAGAAGAAGCTAGCGACATTAACCTAGAGAAACCTATATATGCATTTGCTTGAGTAAAAAAACACCAATACCCGCGTATTTATAATAATAATTTATTTTTTTTTAATGTCAGTAGGTATTTAACTATTTGCAAATTTATATTAATATACACATTTACAAATATTATTATTATGTTTTGTTATGCGCTTATTTATATATTTTGAAGGTATTGGACATTTATAATAAAATTTTTGCTTTTAAATTATTTTTACAATCAATGGTAGTTGTCAGTTGATGCGTTTAATGGGATTAAAAAAAAATTAAAACAGCAAAAAAATTGTGCAGCTTGTCGCTTGCATCCCAGAAAAAAACAAAAATATTGTTACAAATATTTTTAAATGAACAAATATACGTATTTATTATGTTTAAATAAATAATAATATATGAATACAAAGTTTAATCATATGTGATTCATTATGTTATTAAAATTATGAACAATTTTACTACCTACTTCATATTAATATAAAATATAATGTAACCGCTACTTATTTTTTAGGGTGTGATGTAGCTTTAGTTATAACTAATAAGTGTAATAAAATTAAAGTTAATTATTTTAACATTTTTAGAATGATTTTGAGCAAAGTTTTAAAAATATTTTTATATTACTTTTTCTATGATTTTCGTGTTATGGTACATATTAATATAAAAACTAGTACTTTCAAGAAGACTTTAAATGAATAATCAAACGATAATCCTAAACATGAAAATAATTATTTGACATTTTGTTAAGAAATTAATTATTTAAAATCACAAAGATCCATGTACTTATTACGTTCTAAAGTAAATAATTTGTCACTGAACATTTTTTTCTTTTACTATTTTTGTATTATAACTTATAAGGTTATCTATTATATGTGACTGGTGAGTAAAATGAAATACTTGGTGGCCAGTGTTTTATATATCCTAGTTGCATACAGAAACGTTAGTAATTTGTTGATGGAATTTCACTGACTGTTGGCACATGAAGGTTACACGTAAGATGTCATTAGTCATGGCCCATGGTACTCTAGTCATCAAGCATAGAATGACGTTACAGAAAGCTTAAATTGTTTTAGTATTTAATGATTTAGTGACACCATGTTACTGTTTTGTGATTAATATGATATATTTATAAGTAATAGGTATATATTAAATTATATAAAATTGCTGACTATCTAAATAATTATATTGAATCAATTTTCATAGTTAAAACCCTATTTAAAAAATAAATGCTAAACATTTTAAGGAATAATACAATTTAATATAAAAAATAATATAATATAATATTTCATAATTATTATTTGATATTTGATCTATACAACTAAACGATACAGAAAATTATTTTAAAAGTATACAGCTTCTAAAGGATTTTTATACTGATATTGCATTTATACAATAAATTAAAAACGGGTATTTTAAATATGTTTGACTGTTCCTCGTATTTTACCATTCTTTCGAACTATTCAGACACTATTTGACATTTTAAAAACATGTTTCAAAGTTAACATTTAAATGCAAATTTTTGAACATTTTCTTAGAATCTTGCTGATTAAAATTAATGGATAAAAACAATATATTATTAGCTCATAAAACCTACTTCTAAATTATTTCTTATTAATTAATAATTATACTTTAGGTAGTGCCTTTTATTCTGTATATTAATATATTAGTGTAACACACATATGGTGGTAGCTTTATCATTGATATTTATTTTCAATTACATTAATTGCTTATATGAATTCCATTATTATAATAATGGCTGTATTTTGTAATGTGCATTAATTTTATAACTTTCATTTTGAAATGCGCATGCAGTCGTGGTCGTCATGTTTTTAGGGGTGATTAATTATTATTAATTACCAATTAGAAAATTTAGTATTTTATTTATATAATATATTCTTGTTTCAACATCTTTGAGGATTTCCGATGTTGTAAGTAAAGTTGGAATTGTATATTTTTTAGGTGGTATGATTTAATTTTAAATAATCATAGAATTTTTTAGTTTTATAATTAAGTAATAAATTCAATTAATTAGTTATATCTAAAAAAAAAATTCTATATTTTTGATTTCTAAATGTTACTGTACGTATTTTCATATTTTATTAATTATTGGCACTACTCAACTTATGACTATAATCTATATAGGTATCATCAAGAAAACGTACAAACACCCCCGTTGGTTTTTTATAAGTGAAAGTGATATTCATATTCGGATATTCCATATATTCTTCATATCAATTGCACGTGCATTGACAATAATTATAACATAAGTGGGTGCTATATTTTTTTAATACTTTCGCGATGATTTCCATGGTGGCCAATTTCATTTCACTTTTTGAACCTGTTTTTTTTTTAAACGCTGTGGATCGGCTAATATAATCTAGCTGCACTAGTCGTCCTTCTGCGGTCTTCAGCTCCGGGCCAAATTCAACCGGACGACACGTAAACGGTAAACATAAAGGAAGTAAACACAGCCCGTGAAAGTCTTAGTGTCAATGATTGATTTGCATACCGAGATTTTGTGAAATGGTTCATATATTGTAATGTAAAATTATCATTTTTTATTCTCTAATTCAAACGATCTTTGTTAAAACTTATCGACCTATGATATTATGTTTGTTTTCATTAGCATCCATTACGTAATTTCGCTGGTTTCTATCCTTGAGTACAAGATCACGTCTATGACATTTAATGTTTAAACTTTAAATATATTATAATATACATAGTTAGACGTTTTCTACGTTTCAACTAAAATCATGTTAATTAAAACAAATAAATCAAAATACAAAACATGCAAACGATGTTGTAATGATTTTAACTCTATTGTATATTCGTATTAAAAAATATACTCATCATAGGCGTAGTGGTCAATTTTTTTTTTTTTTTTGGGGGGGGGGGGAGGGCTTTAGCCATGATGTAATTATGAAATGTATACAAATATTAAGAATATTATAGGAGGTATATAAGTTTATTTTGAAACAAATGTATCAAATCACAAAAAAAATCGATATTTATTGAATATAAGTCATGTACATAAATTGTAAATTGTAATACTTAGTAGGTACCTATAATAATTTTGAGAATGGTTAAATAAACAGAAAAGGATTGCCGAACCTATAACTAGAGAAGAGGTATAACAAATAATTATATTATTGTTGGATATGTTTACTAGCACATTTTCACTTTTTTGAAAACATTTTTTGAATGAGCAAGGAGATAAAAAGTAAAATGAATTATAGGTAAACGTGTGTAGCACGTATCAAAGATTTCGTATCGAACATTTTCTAGTAAACCCCTTCACGTAGGTATCACAAATGTAACGTTAGCATTAGGTATATATTTACATCAATACTAATTATATTATTCATGAAAGTTTCTTTCTATATTTAAAATGGTTTAATCAAACAAGTATACAGGTAGGTATTTTTTTATAATATTAATGGATGTTTATTATAAATTATTTTTTAACAATTTTTTAACATTTATTACAAGACTTGGCGAATTATGTTTTATTTTTATTTAATTTTTGATCAGTTAAATTAATCAAGTTTCTTAATGTAGAGCACATTTATTTTTTAATACAAATTATTTGAATATATAACTATCGTACTTAACACAGAAGAAATTACAACTGACTAATAATATGTTTTAGGTACTTTGTAAACTTCTAACATTTTAAGAAAAATTATTTCCGGGATAAGTACCTATTTTGGTATATTAGTGTTACTATGTAAGATATTTATTCCACAATATAATAGCATAATATTGGTATGTTATGACTTATGCTATTGATTTATATTAGGTACCTATTACGTTTTATGTCTTATTCAATATTTGATTTTCAAATACTTGTTTATTCAATTTTGTAATTCACTAATATACTTTTGGTTCTAATAGAAAATTATTATAATCTAGTAACCACGTGATTACAGCTAGTCACGAATTCACGATTTCATGATAATATCAAGAGCTATATAATATAAAAATCCTATTAAGTTTAGAAAACGTAAAATAAATATAATAATCATAATTTTATTCTGTTGACTTTTCTAAAATTACAAATATTAACACGTCTTCTAAAAAAATCATATTTTAGTGTTAAGATATTTTTAATTATCTTCAGTAAACAATTTAAAAAAACAGCTAAAACAAGCCATGTAACGACTTATAATATGTTTTTTCAAAAATATTGGAATTGAAAATTAATTATATGGATTTAATAAATAGCTTATGAAATCATCAACCATAGATAGTTGCATGAATTTGATATGGTAATTATATAAATTAAATGCCCGAGCATATTATACATTGATATTCTCAGCGTTACAACGGTCAACGACGATAATTGGTATAATCGTATATGGACATAGTAATTTATATTTTGTTCTTCTCGCTATTTATCCATACATATCATATTTTTTTATATAATATAACGGTAAACGCAGCTAAAACAATTTTAAAAAAAAATAATAGCAAAACTAATTTAATTTTTATCGACTGTTAGGTATAAATTACTTATAATATTATTCTGGAATATTTTTCAGAGCTAATATCGTTTCACTATATTTTTGGAATAAACTTACATTAGTCATTTATTGCTCATTACTTTAGTGACCATTTTAATTCTGTGTAAATAATTATATTTACTGTTAGAAACGTGAACAAAGAAACTACTCATTAAAAAATAAGTATTAGACCTACCATCAAGAAGTTGTTCAACTCTACTGCAAAATATAAGTATAAAACCACGTATTATAATAACAGTTTTTGTATCATATTTTGTTTTAACTATAAACAAATATTAAAATAAATGTGTATCATTAAATTGTTTTTGATTTAACTTGAAGATTGCTTAAGAATATTTAAACAATTATTATCACGACATTTTTAACCAGAAAAACGTTTTCTGCGGGATCTTATGAATTTATAAACAGTTATTTGAACTCGATCAATTATATCACAAATGTCAAAATACACATTTTCCTTTCATAATAAGTAAAATGTTATGAAATAATAGCCTATCTATTCAGCTTTAGATTTTATGTATGAACGAGATAGTATTTATTTTTACATTTTTTTAACGCATCGTGTGCCCCTAGACTTGGTGAGAATAAGAGTTACGTACATAATTTTGTCGAAAAAAATATCAGCTAAATAAAATCTATTGTGAAAAAAAAACTATAAACAGATATGTCACCATATTACTACATTTTTAATGAGGATATACATAATATATATTTTTAATTTCTTTCCGGTCAAAAGTCAAACATAAAAAATATTTGACGCTTATTGTTTTCAAAAAATATACGAATGTACTAAACGCCAACGTAATATTATACAACACATACATTTCCAAACTCACCAAATAAACATAAACAATATTGTAAACTATATAATTTTTATATGTTACGTTCGTGAACACCATATTGCTCGATAGGTCGTAAATGTTTATGACTCGTCAACTAGGTATTGGCGCATTGTGTGCTCAGACGTGAACACGAGCTCACCGTGTTTATGGTTATACACAATGGCTTGGCGTAACAAAATAATTCATAAATATTTTAATTTCAAAAAATTAATAAGTAACCACAACATTAATATTGGCTTGCGTGATTTTTAGCCTAACATACAGTTATGTAGGACATAGGTATACCTTTTTTTCATCTTCTGTCATCGCAACTGAGAACTGTGTAGCGCTACTTCCACCTCACCCGCATTATGTACCTACTGGCTACTAGTAATCATACATACAATATAGCATCAATTATTGTTGTTACAAAACATTTAAAAATAAAAAGTCGGATGGTAGGCGAAACAAGCCCTCTCCCTCTGTCATCTGCAGAGGTCGATTTGACTGGGAGCTTCATGGGCCGTCGCCCTCGAAGCCAGGTACTTGGGTAAAATTTTCCCGAGCTGTGAGGGACTCAGGGAAAGTATTTTATGGCATATTTTTTACCTTAACTGCTTTTTACACCAGTTGAACTTAAAGTCTTGGGCGTCCCTGTGGGTACACCAATACAGTGTGTCAGTGAGTATTTAACGATTTGAAATATTATAAAAATCAGGAAGTTCCCTCATTTTAATCAGTTGGTTGTGTCTATCTATTGGACTTATATAAACATTATTTTTTTCAAGATCAACTAAACAATTGCTATACAATTGACACAAAAAATGAAATCGTAAAAAACATCTATTCATTGTGTTAAACGTGGTTAACGTATACCTACGTACCTGTATCTATTATATAATATAACATAATAATATAATATACATACATATTAAATATTGCAATAAGTTATTAATTATACATTTTTAAGCAAATTTTGTTTTTTCGACTATCATAATATCATAATGAATTCGTTAAAAGACATATTTGTAACAATAGAAGGCCTTCAAAAAATCTTCGTGACCTTAATAATAAGTTGGTAATACTTCGCTAATACTTATTATAAAAACATTTTAACGTTAACAAAACAATAAATTAGTTAATAAATATTAACAAAATAATAAATTACTGAATAAATATTTATAATATTTATAAAATATGTGAAGTGAAATCATTTTATATAGGTAGTTTCTACTAATCTACTTTATGCATTTTGAAATAATGTCACAAATCTATCAAATATCAACAGTTATAATTTAAGTATATACACCATACACGCCACAATGTGTAATATAAAATGTTATTCGTTCCTCGTCGATTTGATCATTTAAATGTATAGGTAACAAATTGTTGTAAAAACAACAATTATAATTAAAAATAAAAATTAAAATAAGCAGTTTACATTATTACATAAGTATAAATATACTTAAATTAGTATATAAGCTGATCCCGTGCACTTTGTTGCCCGTAAAAAATGGCAAGTCTTAAAAAAATTATGATTGTTCAACTATTTTTGCAGGGTGTAACTCGCTGCAGTAAGTGTAACTCAACGAGGGTATGCCTATGTCGGAACGCGGACAAAGTGCAACTCATCCACCTTGGTAGGCACTAGGCAAAGTTCGAAAATTCGATTTGATGCAAGCTTGTACCTAATCTCCCTGAATAACCTATGGCAACCAATAATAAATAAATACTAATTTCTAATAATTATTTCTCCTATAACCAATAGGAACCATTATGTATATAGGTAGGCGTATACAATTTACATGTACAATTTTTTTTTTGCCGATTTTAGCCCCTTTCTTAGTGCATGGTGAAATTATATATGTAATCTACCCTCAAAATTGAAAAAGATAGGTTCGGCTCTGCGTTGATTATGAATCAGTCACTCAGAGTCAGGACAGTTTCGTATATACATATATACAGATATAGGTAGGTGGTATAAACTATCAAGACTTGTATCCTAAGAACAACTTAAAAAAAAAACTTATTCATCACAATATCATGTTGTCTTAAAAACATTTTTGATTGTTACGAGGTGCCTCTACATATTATAATTCCTAAATTGGTCGTAGAAAACCGCGGATTCAGGCCATGGCCTTTGCTTTACTTATGAATATATCATAATCTATTACGAATATCAAAATAAATTAATCTAATATAATATATTCAGAATAAATAGGCATGTAGTACAAATATGTGTAATAAATATTAAATACCTACACATAGGCTGAGAACTTAATGCGCTTTGAAAACCTCACAGTGAAACAAACGTAATAAAACCATGGACATTTTTAGCAAAGCGGCAATAGGTGCAGCTTAAGTACATTTATACGCTCTCAAATATTGGAGCATGTAAAAAACACACACACGAGTCTCGTTCATCA
Organism: Sitobion miscanthi; assembly: GCA_008086715.1. Lineage (NCBI taxonomy): Eukaryota > Metazoa > Arthropoda > Insecta > Hemiptera > Aphididae > Sitobion > Sitobion miscanthi. The sequence goes on along the minus strand of CM017800.1, from coordinate 6,798,137 downwards.
TTCGGTCGGTACATTGTCTTGGAAATGTCTATTGCATCACGTGCCACACGCGCAGACCACTGTGGCGCTGTATGCCCGAAATTGGAATGACTCGACCTGTTACGGTTCTTTTTTCTATAGATATAATATTATATTATAGTCTTCCTGTGGTTTAATCAGATGATTTATATGCAAAGTTGTTACTTAATAGACTGTGCGACCTTGCTAGCATAAAAGTGATAACAATATCAATAACATTATCCGTTATTGTAATATGTTTGCAATATGTATATATTACAGCTCTCTTTGACTCTTTCGCGTGGTCTATTTGCAGGATTTAACATTAACGCAACCCACTGTACAACACAATACATAGGTGGGACATAAACATAATTCAAACTTCTAACAGTTAACGATTTTCGATTGTTCGTTATCAGTTTTAAAAATCAAAAAGAAACGTATTTGCGGGGGCGATCATCCGATTATACGCGAAAAAATCATATTATATTCCCTCTGCGGTTTTATGTAACATAGAATGCAATGTATTACCATTGATTACTATACATACGTATTACATAGGTAAATCAATGGTATTACGTAGGTACCTAACGTTTAGTTAAACCGACTCTTTTTATAACCCAGGTAAAATTTTACTTTACTCGTAATATTTTTCTACAATATAGTGATTGTTTGACTTATATGGTTAGCAGGAGCATATTTAGAAATGTTTTATGAGGGGGAGGGGGGCATAAACAAAATTTAAATTATAAGTTATAACTCATATTTTCCATCTCAAAATAATGTCATACTTTATAACCAGAATACATGTGTTTGATAGAATAGAAACATTTATTTTTTTGTAGATCTATCATTAGTAAGAGAGGGCATCAATCTTTTTATTACTATCAGTAATAAAAAATTATAAAATACAATGAATTGGCGGGGGGAGCACGGGCTCCATGTGCCCCCCTTAAATACGCCCCTGATGGTCAGCGGTATACGCTGATATTCACATCTACGACATCGACCTTAAGATCGACCATAATAATGACCGTTCGAAGATTGCAGCCAAGAAGGAGAATCCAAAAGTTTGGAATAAAAAATGATTTATATGAAAAAATATGTATTATAATAATATTTTATTTTATTCGTTGCAATTTTCTGAATATTCGTAATAACTAATAATAATAATAATTAATAAATATAAAACCTGCACAGGCATTTCAGTGTTAAGTGTATAATGGTATCGTTGATTTACATAGCTGTATATACTATAGGCATTTCTTGTCGTGGTAACTCTGGTATTGGTATATATACTCGTGCATGGTGGTGCTGCTGTTATGTCTTCTCTCATGGGTAATAAGCGTACGGTGAAGCGAAAGTCCTGGCGACGTACGGGTAAGTAGCGTAAGACGACACGGCGCCGTACGGGTGATGAGAAGCGACGTACGGTGCGGCGGCGTACGGGGAAGCGACATACGGTGAGGCCACATACCGTGATGCTGCGTACGGCGAAGCAACGTATGGTGTGGCCGCGTACGGTGAGGCCACGTATGGTGATGCGGCGTACGGGGCGGCCAGGTAGGGAGAAGCGTACAGGCCACGCTTGTTGCGGTCTGCAGCAGCGGCGGGGGCGGCCGATTGGGACGATTGTTTTGCAGACTGTTCGGCAGCGTAGGCAGATACGAAGCACATGGCGACGGCAAGCAGAGCGAAAGACACCTGTGAAAACACAATAAATTAGTCGCGATTCGGACAAGTTTCCAAAACCGTAAATATAAAAAATTATGTCATTGTGGGAAAACTCTAACCTCTTGCAAAGTGTGTAACTAAAAAAAATATGTGACTCGTCCAAACAGGGACATAGACGCATTGAAGGAGTTTTTCAAACGTAAATGTGGACATTGTGGCACACTATACTACATTTTATATCATATCTTAAGTTACAATAGTTCTGTTTTTTTAAATATATACTTATAATTTGGTTTTTTTTTTCTTATTTAACTCAAAAATAATGACTATTTTTTCATTATTTCAGGATTTTGCATCAGTATTTAAAAATGTCGATTTTACAATTTTACATTAACACGTGCATTTTATATTTCGAATGGCTATATATTATTATATCTTATTTGAACCTATCGCTACCTAACGAATACGTGTAAATTATCACTTACTTGGAATTTCATTTTGATTATGTTCGTTGTTTTTTGGTTGTGGTTTTGAAGTATGACTTGAGATGCTCGTATGTCCACTAAAGTCGAATGATGTACTGATTGACCTAAGTCCAATCGGTCGTTTTATATAGTAACATTCGACCATGTAACGCCCAATTGTCATTCAAAGTACAATATTCCTACGTCCTAGTTACCACACATCAGTTTTGATGCCAAATAAAATAACAATTGAATTATAATGTTTTTATACAGCAGCACAATTGGTTTTTTTTCTATTCTGTTTTATAGTCACCACCCTTTTCAGTATCTACCTACTTAATACTTATATTCATCATAAGTATCCTTAAGTATCCTTGACGACGAAGAGGGTTTTGTAACTCTATATATGGATGACCCTACAGTCTATGTATATGTCTATCGTCGTTTATGCGGCAATGTGATATTATTGAAAATTGTTATTTATTATTTTGATGAATTATTCATATTATGACAATACTATTATAATAATATCAATGTATGAAATAAATTGTCTACAGGCCTTGTTGCCTTGATCATAATACCTATTACAGTTGACCTCAGTGTTGGTCGCTGGATTTCATTCGGTTGTCGAAAACTATAACAGCCTATACGGAGACATGCGAGACTAATGGTAAATCATCCGATCGAAAAGAGTTCCTACAATTTTTGTATGAAAAAAAAATTAATCGTTTATAAAAAAAATTATATCTAAAAAAATTAATATAATACACTCTGTATCAACAATGTGATTAACAAAAATAAATAGAAACAAATAGTAAATTGTATGAAATTGAAACTTTTTTTTGGTTGCAATAAATAAAATATTATTATTAAATATTGTTTATAGGTGTTTAATACTTAAACACATATTTCCAATTTTTAACGTATTTAAATTGAATTACTAACCCTTGTCTAATTGTTTGATAATAAAACATGTGCCAACAAATAATTCTTTGTTTTGTTACAAAAATATTTATTAATTATTTGAAATTATTGCATTGGTAGTAAAATTAATATTAATAATTATTGATATTGTTATACTTGCACGTTTAATTTTTATTTAGAACTGTCTAATTTTAAACCACATAATTTAAATTTCTTGAAATATTCATTAAACATATTCAATTATATTTTCAATATACGCAATATATTGTGTGCATTGTTGTGTAAATATTACAATATTATTATGATTTGGGCTCATTAGAAATATTACAATTATAGTGCACATAGAAATTTTTTTCAGTATAAGTGCATGCTAATTTTACAGAAAATGATTGTTCTATTAAAAGTTGACAACATTTCGATAAAAATATTCTGTATACTGTCTTCATATTATACTGGGATATTCGCATATCAAACAGTAATCCATGTTTCCAATTAGTGAATCTACTCGTGTATAATAGTTGTGTCTACAGTAGGTATCTGTTACTTGATTTAATTAAGTGTTATTGCAATAGTCGTTGCTAACATAAATTAATTTATTAACATTTTACTATTACGAACTACAGGTTTTTTTAATACGTGTTTTGTAACTCAGAAAAATTTATGTCACTGAAGTAGGTTGTAGGTATACCATAATATATTCCTAAAAAGTTAAAAGAAAATTTACTTAGTTGCAACTTGTAACTTAAGGTATGCATGTATTCGATAAGCAGTTTGTTTTAATCAATTATACATTTACTTAAACTAAACATTTTACCAAGACTAAAATATTATGTATAGACCTACATAAATACACTAATACTTGGCTACTCGGAATAACAAAATCTGTAAATGTAGATTTAAGACATATCAAAATGTACTTCAATGAAGTACTTAGAATCTATAGATAATACAATTTTAAAAGTAATATCAATGTCTCAATTTCCATGCAGCCATTGGTTTGTCTTCTTATAAATGTAAAAAAAAACTTTTCTCAGTAGGGAATAATGTAATATTATTAACGTAGGTATTTGAATAAATAAAATATTAATATTTTATTATTTATTATTTTATGATATATAATTACTGGGTACTTAATTGTATTTTATTTAAGAAAAATAACTCTTGACAACGCGCTGCCATTGGGAATTAGGTATGTACACATTAGTCATATTACATAATATTTATGTAATCTCCATATATTATTATTATTTAGCAATGAATATCCTAGACTAAGTAGACTTTTACGGTATTAAATGTTGTGTGTTTCGTATTTCGTGTTTCTGTATATAAAACTCAGTAAATGTCAAATGATATGTAAATTTTGTGATTATAATTTATTTATTTTTGGAAATCATTTTTAGGGGTATCTCATATAATAAAATAAACTGAATACACTATGCGTCTATACCATATCAAAGTTATAACTTTTTAGTTATTAGTTCATTATACTAAAATTCAGTAATATATTATATCTTTACTATTACTTTTTTTTGCGTGTGTGAATCGCGGCCCGAAGGCGAGCACTTCACCCTTGCTCGTCCTTTCCTTCACTTTACCATTACTGTATATTATAATGACAATGTAAATATTTAATATAATGTATATGCTATTATATGTAGATTATTTTGCTCCTTATGGCTTATTTGTTTTGTCTTTATTGTGAAGAAAACATTTAGTTGTAATTTTGTAACACTGTTTTTTGCATATTATTATAATATTATGCATAAAATATAAATTAACAAATATCCTAAATTAAAAAATATATTTGTTTTGTATTTATTGTACATTTGTACTTATTCAGTTTTATAATTAATTACCCTGGATTAAGAAATTAATTGTGTCCAACTAAACTATAAAATAAAAGATGTATTAGTAGAATAAAAATTAACATACTCTTTATACTTTTAAATAATATATAATATAATTTTATACTTTTTATCCATTATTACAATATTTTAACGAGGAAAAAACTGAATTCAATGACCCTGCTGACAAAGTGACAACACATCTTTTATTTATCTACACACCAGTGCACACTCTGAACAGTGCTTCTGTTGTTACTGTTTAGTTAATCTGTCCTTCAATATTATTAATTTAGTATTTACAATTTTTTTAAACATTTTTAAAAATCATGCATAATATTTATTTTATATTTATAAATTTAATAAAATTAGCCATATTATGATTACACTATTACAAGTATTACAGGATCACTCTACAAGATCAGCGTATTCAATTTATCATGCATTAAACATTTTAAAAAAGTAAGCGAACCAATACAATTAAAAATTATATAATTTACTTTAAATTGGAGTCATTAGCCAAGGAGTTTAGACGCAAAAAAGACAGATGAACAGGCGAACTTGAGCTTATTCAATTAAATAAATAAATAACATAAATAGATGAAATTGTATCTACAGGTCTGTTTTTATATATTACGTATGAACACTTTTGACTTGTTCAATATCTATCTCTCGACGAAACAAAATCTGAATTTCAACGTAGGTATTTCATGTATACTTAAAGTTGTAATCATAATAATATATTAAAGTAGACGCTACTAAAAAAGTATACCTACAAACGTTATATATGGGCGCAACCAGTGGCGGATAGGCCCACCGAGAATTCGGGATTTTCCCGGTAGACCCTATCCTGTGTTGATGTATGGGGGCCCTACGACCATTTATCAAGTACTGGACCTTGTTTCATGAAGATTGAAAATAATTTTAATAAAAATGCAAATTGACTAATTTAATATTTTTAACCACTCTACAAGAAAAATACCATAATCATTTAGCTATAAACAATATTTATATTTGTTCCCCGTATCGGCCGTATCATTGGGAATATTGAGATTTATTTTTAGATTAGAGTTCCCTCCAAGGAAGTTAAAAAGAAAATGAGCAAGAGACGCTCTTGCCCAAAAAAAAATAGAAAAAAAAGAAAAAACGGTCTCCGTAATATATGAACCCATCAAATAAATAGGAGGTACTGTTGATGAACGGTTTTCCCCCCACAAGACATTCAAGTCATATTTACCAATGTTATCAAATTTACTTATTGTATAGATTGTATAATATGCTTTTCAAATAAATAAAAAAAAAAAATGATTAGAGTTATAGAAAACCGTACTTAATATCGGTAGATTATAGCTGTACTATATAATGTACCAATGCGGTGGTTATACGCTTTTATAGTTTTTTAAATTTTTTATAAAAATGTGTGATTTTTAACGCTGATTTCGAAACGGTTTGAATTTTTTTGCGAAAACCATTATTTTGGAATTTATAGTCATCCAAAGTTTGCGATTTTACGTTTATACGCATGTGCGCAACACTACTTTAATGCTACGCGGAGGAACTCGTGTTTGGTGTTTTTTCGATTTTTATGTCCGAGCGCAGCGTAGCGAGCTATAGTGGCAACGTTAGCCGATTATGTTCTTTTTAACAGACATGTTTAATTCTGAGGTCTACCCAAGGTAGTTTTACACAGCAAATCGGGGGATATTTTCGATTTTTTGTCCGAGCGATATTCAATTCTAAGTATTTTTTTTTTAAAATGCTCGTTACAAAAAAAATTTAGTTTTTGAAGTTTTTTATCAATAATTTCAAAACGAAGTTTTTCCGGGCTTTTTTTTTACATTCTTAAAAAGTATCCTTAAATACACATTTTGAAAAAAAAAAAAAAATTTTAAAATCGAAAAGTTGCTAAACCAGAATCGTTCCCAAATCTGTACTAAGAGTACCTATATTACTTATTATATAGTTTTGTGTTGTATCAGTGGCGTAGCCAGGGGGGGCTAAGGGGGCCATATCGAGTATAGCCCCCCTCCCAATTGACTGTGTTGACCTTGGAATTGTATCAAGATTAATAAAAAATAAAAAGTGTAAAAAAAGACATATTGTATTTGTATACTTAGCCCCCCCCCCATATAAATTTCCTGGCTACGCTACTGTATTGTATTGTTATATCAACTTAAATTTCGCTCGGGTCTTATTTTTTGGGGGCCCTTATTCAAATTACTTACCGGTATAAAAATATAAGCCTATCCGCCACTGGGCGCAACTAGAACTACATTTTAGGAGGTGCTATAAAAATGTATACTAAACTCACGGAGGCATACATAATATATATTAAAATTCAAAAGTGCAAGTGAAAATTTTTAAGTTCTTAAATCTTAATTGTTTGATGAGCATTCATCAATAACTGAGATGTCCTCGGCTATTAGACTTGCAAAATAATATTTTAAAAAAACTGAAACTCGCTATAGCGCTATATTAGATTTCCAGTGTATCTCATCTGTATTATTACTGAATAAGTTGTAAGTAAGTCGCTGAAATAGATGTGTTGTAAATAAGTTTTTTTTTTAATTTTTATACGGTATATACAATCTATTTTTTTAGGAACAATAAGAATATGTGATAATAGAAAAAATAAATATATGTACATAAATACTTGATGAGTGGAGTCACCCAGTGGTAACACCAGTCACTACCCTTAATTGATGATGTAAATAAGTTAAATTTAAATAAAACGTGCTGTAAATACGTTCGAGGTATTAATAGGCCAAATAATAATACCCAATCTATATTATTAATGTTTAAAACAAATTACTTATAAGTTATAATATTATTAGGTATTTATATTGTATTAATTGTATGCGTTTTTTGAAATCTTATTATATAATGGTTCACGAACGACGAGAATCCAAATTAATCCCGAATCAGTAGGTATAGTTATCACGTATTTCAACACGTAACGGCGACACCAGTCTACCGGTATACGTAAAACATTGCGACTTAATGTAAGTATTTTATATAGACCTATAGTATAGGTATCGAAATCAATGGTATAAAAAATAGTGTGTCTGAAAAAAACTTTAAAAATCGTAAACAATTTTGAAATATTTTTTAAATTGGGTGCGCGACAGTCTATCAAAAGCGCGACCTCTCACGGCTCGATATCCGTAAAATATGAAACAATCGCGATCGCGACAGATAGCGCTTTCGAGAGACTACGAACGGTACGGGCATGATTCTCGCCAGTCAAAAGGTCGTCGGCACCGGCAGTCCTGATCGTCAAGTCGCTTGACCGGAGCTGATCAAGTGTTTGCGGGTGTGTGACCATATATGCGGCTTCAACCGTCTAGAGATGACTCTCGAGCGCCAAGTGGTGCCTCACCCGGACGAGAATACTGCGTGTTTGTGATCCCAGATGCGGTTCACTTAACCACTGCCGCAACGGTTGAGGACCGGTCCGTGCGGTCGCTACCAACGGTGGTCGCTTGATCGTGCGGGCCCTCAACCTAACCGAGTATCTCGTTCGGCAACGAACCTGATTGAGCGTGGACCCGTTCACCGGGATCGTGCGTGGTGGTTGATCCCCCCCAAACGTCGACACCCGGTTGAGTCACTTCAGAGGGCGACGCGTCGGTTCGTCCGATTCGTCTCCACGTGTGTACCGCTGTCGGGTGGTCGACGACAGAGCAAATCCACTTGCGCCTCGGTAAGCGGCTGCAGTTGAATTATACTGCAGAAGCGATCCGGCGAGGCGTACACATGCAACCTAAATGACTTTGAAGTACGATATATCGTTATGTTATTGAGATTGAAATTGTACTGCTCAAATATGATATCTAGGTACCTACGGACATGACATAATGGAATATATGTCGACAACTTTTTGATACGCATCGTGTTCGCACAACCACTCCCATTGCCCCCCCCCCTGGGAATTTTTAACTGCATGTACTTTAATATCAATATCGCTATAACTAATATTAGATTATAAATAATTTTTATCTTGCCCCGGGTGGGATTTTATCCTGCACTTGACCACTCCACACCCCGCCTATTAGCTGGTTCGCCGCTGTATGTTTGAGACTTGTATTAAAATATATTCAAGCTTTTTTACCCTACAAATAAAATTGTATTGATATTCATAGAAAAAAAACTGAAAATATCCGTAAGCAGTTCAAAACAAATCAAAATATTAGAGCAGGTGGATATAAACAACCAGTGAAAATTGCATTTGTTTTAGATTTACACCAGAGACCAAAATCGATTTTATCGATAACCGATTTTGCGTAATAATTCTCATTTTTCCTTAAATTTATGTTATTTTTCCCGGAGCTTTTAAAACCATTAAAAATTTTCAATTTTGATCTGCCGAATGCACTAACTAGACTCAATTTGCCTTCAAACAAGATACTGTTGAAGAAAATCAAAGCACTTTTACTGTCCACACACATGATTGGAAAATCAATGCATTCATCGCTTCGCTCAGAATCTAAAAATTGTAAGTAATGTATTATGTAGGTAGTTTAGTAATTTAGTATAATACATATATAAGCTAAATTACTATTGTAACACTTGAATAAAGAATACCTTGTATTTACATTGTAAGTAAAATCTTTTTTTTTATACCTACCTACCTATTTTATTTTATCAGGTTACACTTCCATAGCCTGATAGCTTCATATTAATACATGATTTAAGTTTTTAATAACAAATGTTTGAGGGTTAAAGATGATTCTTGTTTACTTTTTAGCAATATAATGTATAAAGATCAAAAAATATACATTATACATTCCACTCTAAATAAATTATTTAATTAATAATTACTTTCTAGTTTGCCGAAATACCTAACAATTAGTAGTTACCCAGCTTCCACACAAAAATAAGAGTCACAAAAGATAAGTAGAATCCTGTCCATTTTAGAACAGTTAGAAACTATAAAAGAAATTATTTTTTACAAAATTTTTTTTTGTTTATCTCACGTGTGATAACATTAACCAATAATAATAAAATTAAAAAATATATATAAATTAATATAAATAAATGAAATAAAATAATAAAATAATTGAAATTGCTAAAATGTTAAACAAAACATTTGTATAACATTTAAATACCATAAACATAAAAACAATAAATATTATTTTAACCTCTGATATTAAAGTATATTAAAAGCATTGATGAATAATTAAAAATGTCCTACTTTATAAGATTTAAAAACTTAAGTGTAAGGAATGCACTTAATTAAAAACGAAAAATAATAGAATGTCACCAATGCTAATTGTGATCTTTGTTCATGATTATGACATTTATTAATTATTAGTGATAATTTTATTACAAATCTGAAATCATATTATACAAAATAAGTCACCAAGAAATAGAAATAGAACATAATAGGCAATACTGTTATATAACAGTCAAGATGTTATAATTTATATATGTATTCTAAAAAAAATTTAGATAATCAATGTCAGAATGATTTAATTTATAAATATAATTTAATAACAATGTCAAATACAATAACACATTAAGAAAAACTTTTACAGTGGTATTCTGTTGAGATACATGTTTTATAAAAACTAGAGATATCTTATTAATTGATTATTCAGAGCTCTATTTAAGTAATATATTTTTATTACACAAAATAAATTGTATATTATGGTCAGTGCTTCCAATTACTTCTTTGAGATGCTGCATCTGTTAGAGGAACGTAGATCACATCCATCAGCTTTTTCCTGGATATTGAGCCATCTAATTTCTTATCAATCACTTCCAACACTTGGTCTCCATTTTGTGGCCCAATTGGTAATACAAGACGCCCACCAGGTTTTAATTGATCGATTAACTAATAAAATACAAGTAATACGACAAATTATTCAAAATAAAATATTTTATTTAAATCTTGTAATAAACATGGACATTTTATTGTAAATATTACAATGCATAATATGTATTTGTTTAGCAATAACACTATAATTTTAGAAAAATATTAGCTTTCAGCAAGGTATGTGTCAACTATATTGACACACATACATTAAAAAAAGAAAAACTAAAATGGTAAAAAGGGTAATAAGTTTAAAAAAATAGATGTATCATTGGAAAGGTACTGTTGTAGATTGATGATTTGCTAAAATAAATTTTTTTTACACATACAGGTGGGTAAAATACGAAAAATAGTAATACACAAGTGACACCGGTCCAGTAAGATAGAATTTAAAAACAATTTTACAAAATGTTCATACAAATAAAAGGAGAAGCACAAACGTTGATACCGAAGGGTGCGTACAATCAGATATGCAATATTTTAGAACTTGGTTTTTACAGTTTTTATGGACAAATTTCAACTAAATTTAAAAGATACATTTTAAAATTATTATATTATATTACTATTTGTTATTAAAATGTTTACCGGTTGTGGAATTTTTTCAGCAGCAGCTCCAACATGTATTGCATTATATGGTGCATATTTTTCTAATCCTAGTCGTCCATCTCCAGCTGTAGCATTAATATACTTTTATTAAATTCATAAAAACTATATTGAAATGTATTCTGATATTTTACTTTCTAAAATCACTCTCTGGGAATTCAATAGTTCTGGATTATCTTTTTTAACATTTTCTAAAGATTTTTCAACAAGTTCAGGAATATGATCAATGCCAACAGCTTTTCCATTTTCTCCTAACATTGTAGCCATACAAGCAGTTAAATATCCAGATCCAGAACCAATATCTAAGGCACTTCCCCTTCTACTAATTGATCTTTCAAAAGTTCCAAAGCGTATGCATGCTAAAATTATAAAATATATAAAATTATTTAAATAATTATATGCAATATAATACCATGCATATTATAATATTTTAAATTACTTCTAAAACTATAAATTTATAAAATGTAAAATAATATCTATATTATATACATTATAGGATTTTCTTGCATTGAAAAATTTCCTTGTTTCTTTAAACACTAAAATAAAAAAACGGACAGCTTGGCCTTTATTGAGGGAATTGTTCAGTCTTACTTAAAACTTCAATATTCTATCAGAGCTACTTGACATTTAATTCACATAATCATAATAATATGTCTCATATAATACCATATGAGGTGCGCTGATTGTAACTCCATAGCCAATACTTTGTGGTTGATCTAAATATGGTGACGTTGATACATAATTGCCCCTATCAACAGCTTTCATTATTTTTTCTACTTTATCACTTTTAATAATATTGTTAGCTGAAAAAAATGAAAATTTTAAGATATAATTATCACTTTTTGGTTAGTGAATAATACGTAATATTAAAATGGTAAAAACGTCTTGAAATCTATTTTTTTTCCAGAATAAAGGTATATCAATTAGCGCAAGAACTGAATATTAATATAAGTATATAACATATTTAAGAATTAAAAATAAACCAAGACAATTTTGATGGTATGAGAAATTGAATGCAAATAACTGAAGCCATCAATAAATAATAATAATATTATAATTTATGATAATTATTTACCACGTAAGTTTTGTACGAGTTCAAAATTATTTCGACCATGAGATCTCCACGCCATTTGGAACCCTTTTATACTTCACTGTTCCTAGTTCCAGATAGTATGTCTATTGTCTAATGTCCAGTGTCTATGCGTTTTGCGATTTAACCTATAAAATAGTTATAACTTATAAGATACGGTGTTATTTCTTCTGGGACATTAACTTACTAATGAGACATGGAATAATTTATTCTACGCACGATGCACCATAAATTGTTCAATTTGATGCAGTACAGGACCGGCACAGTCTGTATGCACTAATGTCTTATGCACTATGTCTCTATGCAGTAATTGTATGCACTAAAATAATATTAAAATTATAAATTTTTATTATTTGTACTAATATAAGTTTATTTCAAAGAGTACACTGAGCACAGACTAGTGACAACAGTTGTGCTACACTACCACAGGAATGCATACATTTTATTATTTTAACACGATTTAACAGTTAAAGTATTAAACAAGGTGTATTGAACTACACCTTAGTATTTACACTTATTCACTTTTTTTTGGTATTTAAGATCACAGAGATATCAGCTGTGTTAAGAATTTTGATAGCACCATTGATTAAAAATTAAAATAATAAAATTGCTTGCAGGAACAACTGACGGCAGGCGCTCTCTATTTGTAAAAATAATGTTATGTTAGAAATTAGAATCATGGTGGATAGATCATAGATAATATTATAATATTAAATAATAAAACCGGTTTAAAATAATCCCCTTGATCGCCCCCGTAAATACGCCACTGTTAGCACAGAACTTTAGATCATATTCGTATATACGATCTAAACACAGAACAATAGTGTATCACAAGATGTAGTGAAATGCACTAATATATTTGTATTCTATGTATATACTAATTTATGGTGATATAATGTTATTATAATGTGATATTTTGTCGACATTTACTATATTATAGTAATATTATTGCAGTACGGCCGCAGTAGTTTCAGGTACCGATAATATTATGAAATAAGTCGTTATATTATACTAAATGGTCATGACAAGGTTTATTTTATAATATATATTGCATATTTTGAATTTTCATAGTATAGTCAGGCCAGTGCGCGGCTGTGCCACAGCTGCCCTATAGCCCAAGATAAAGTAATTTTAATTCTACGGCTCTAAGCTTCTACCCTACACGAAGATTCGAAAATCGCGTGGACAGACTATAGCGCACCGCGTGACAATTTTATATGAGTCATTGAGTCTCAATATTTGTTCCTTCACCGCTCACCGCTGCAGCTGCGCATACAGATCTGAGTATGAGGTGTGTACTCAGTGCTGCACTGCTGCTGCGTCCGCAGTGCGCCGTCCCTGTCACTGCATACAATATAAATTAACGTTTTATTGTGTACTTAGAGACACAGAGTTGTATTTAGCTTTTTATAAAACACCATTAAATAAGTTTATTATAATTGTTAAATACTCAACTGTGAAAATACCCGTACATAATGTTTTTAATATGGCGCGAAACAGCTACCAACCATCGACGAGAAATTGCGCTATAATTATCTAGGCTCTCTAGGTCTAGCACGGAGAGCATGGTCTTAGAAGATTATCTAGTAGTATATAATAGTGTATTGTACAAAGCTAGGCACTAACTAGTTAGCAAGGTAAAGTTACTTTTTAAGTAGTTATTCCCGTAACGTAATTTTAAATACACTCTATCCACCCCCCTAAATATGTATCGGGTAGTAGATTAGTGGAAAAGTCTTATAACTGAGGTTTTGTAAAATTTAATTTTCAAATTGTATATAATTGTGAAAAATTTGAAAAACTGGCACCGGGACTCTTAAAACGAGACTCTTTCAGCAATCGGCTTGGTTTACAGAAACATCAGGCAAGACATAAAGGTTTCCAGTTTTATATTTCTGTATGCTGGAATAATAAGAGTCAAAGTCCACTTTAATTAAATGTATATTGTTGAACGGGCTAGCAGATGTCGTGTACTCGACACTCGTATGAACTAAGGGGATAGGTAATGTATTTTTTTTAAGGTTATGCTTTAGATACCCACATGCGTATTGTCTCAGTCTTGCAAATGCATAATACACCAAATTGTACGTTCTGAATAATCCATTTAACTATGTTATATTTAATATTAGACTTTATATATTAGCTATTATATTTAGAGTGAAATAACCCATGATTATTAAATTTAAAAGTTAAAATGTTCTCTAGTGAATTTCTTAGGTTTATTTTTTAATTTAAATTTTAAAGTGAGTTAGGAGTATATTTTTAAATTGTTTGTACATTTTAAAATTTAAAATACCTACTCCTAACTTAATACTCGAACAACAGTCCATAAGCCAGGCAAATTAATTAAAAACCAATTTCAATACTTATATACCAACTTATCAGTTTGTGTACCTATCTCATTGTATAATTGAATGGCCCTGAAATGTAGTTTAAGTTTATAAAATGTTCAATCCTGATCACAGGTGCGTGAGCACGGCAAGGGTAGGTATCAGGGGTATGTTATATTTATAGCTGTATTTAGCCAGAAAAAAAAATCGACAATTTGCAACTGTCGAGGGTGGATAATGGTTTAATATATTAGTATTACATATAAAAGAGAATAAGATTTGTCCCTCTCCGGTGTTGATATTTGCCTACTGCACAGATATGTAAGTACAATAAATTATTATACATATCTGTGGCAAGTGGCCTACTGTTAAATAACTAAATAAAGCGGGATTCCTATTTTTCGGAACACAGATTTGATATGGACCTTTTTTTAAAAACTTATTTATTCTTCTAAAGTTATAATATTTCAAATTATATCAAGAGGACGCTACTCATACATTTATTGTATCCGTTTTACACACGCGCGACATACCTAGCAAATTTTTGTTCACTAGTTTCAATAGTGTGCTGTTAGTTTTGATACTAGAGTGAATTGACCTATTATAAAAGTTTTATGTAAGAACTTTATATGTGCTTAACCGTTGCCGATTTTTAGAAATTTTCATTTTCAAGCAAGATATCAAAAATTAAAAATGCTTATATCTCGCTTGAAAATTAAAACATCGTAAAAAAAGCCAACGCTAAATCACAGTTAATGTTATTATCTGAAATATTGATGATATGTCAAATCACTCTAATATCAAAACTAACAGCACACTATTGAAACTAGTGAACGAAAATTTGCAATTTACTACGGAGACAACAAATGCATGGGTACTGGATAGCATCCTCTTAATTATTTTAATTCCATAATTCCCTTAAAAATATATTCCAATTATTTCTTCCGGTTACTATTTTATCCACTTAACCAAGAGGATCAATCCACTTTGCACTAAACATTTGATCCAAAAGTAAATTTTAGTTTTTTTACCATTTTAACCAGTTTATTTAGCCATGTTTTTTACCAAACTTTTTTGGAACAAATGTCTTATGGAACTACGGTTGATGTCTCGAGTCTCGACCGTGATCAATAAAGCTTTATTAATTAAGGACCCGACTAAATCGAGTGGGTAAACGGTTAGCGGAAATTCCTGCTTTTCTAGGATTAATAATAATTAGTTTAGGTAAAAAAAAATGTTCAGATAATATTTTCGATTGACAGATCGCCGAGATTATATGTTCAACACGTGGATTTGTCCGGGCAATCGAGATTCGAGACATCAACTTATACGGCCGCCACAGTTTATGAGGCTCACGACAGTTGGCTACACCGCACACGTTCCCACCCACCCACTACGAATCATCTCCCTCGTGGACGGCAGACCGCTTCCAATGAAATAAACAAATCCGAATTCTTTTACGCACCGCCGCCACGGACCGCAACACATAGAACCACGAGTTTCATTTGCGTGCCGGCCATTTAGTCGTCCCGTCCCGTGACACTCTGCCTGTTGGTACATATTTTTTCGAATTCGAATTAGCGCCACACGATATCGAAATGAGTGCTGAAACCGTGAACGCGTTGGTGTTCGACTATTTGAACTCGTTGGATCAGAACCTCGCAAACATGTTCCAGACCAAGACCAAAGCCGTGAGTATATTGAGTTTATACTATGGAAACCACGTGTGCCTACGATTTTTTTCCGCCAACTATCCGACTACCGATGATATTTTACCTCGTATTTACACCCGGCATCCGAGTTGGCGAACGCGTCTTCGTTTAATTACGTTCAGGTATTTGGGCGGTGTAAAATAAAAATGATTTTAAAAGATAACTCGTATCGAATGTTTTTATTAAATTTTTATTTTTTTTACACGTGGTATCTGACGTTATCGGTCGTTTGATTTTATTCCATAGTAAGATCCTGAATATACTATATGTGAATACACCTGTATAATATTTTGAATCGTGTGTCGACCTTCACCTTGAATTTCTAACTAATTCACACAGTTATTGGATCTTTATTCATCATTGGTTTTTCAGATCTGTTTTTTGTGTAATATTATTAACTGTTGAAACATTTTACTGTTGTAAATTTACTGTAATGTAGGTATGTTTTAATAAATTTCCCGCATTTTTTAAAAATTATTTCATAATTCTCGATTTTCTTGTCATTAAAAAAAAAAAAAATTTCTTGTTCTTAGTTAATTATTAATACCTAGTACCTACTACAACATAGAAATATATTCTAATTGTTTTGTTTTTATTTAAAATTTTAGTCAAAACTGCAGAGGGGACAAACTAAATTGACCCAGCTAATAGATGATCATTTGAAGTATGTATTATCAATCTTATACAAAGTTATTACAATAATCTATGAATATAGTTAATTGAAATTTTAAAAATATTTTCAGGACTTCTAAGAAGACAATTAAATTACAAAAAAAAGGACCTTGTAAGTTAAACATTTTATTTAAACAATTGGTTATTGGAACTATTATCTAGTTATATTTTAAAATAACTTGCATACATTAGTGCTTGACACAAAATCTAGTATCTAACCATGATACTCATAGCCTCTTATAAGTATGAGTAGGTACTGATAATATTCACTATAAAATATCTTGAATTTGCCTCCAGTCAATGTAAATTGTGTCCTTTATTTATTGCTCTTGATTATTACTAAAAGTTAATTTGAAAAAAATTACTATTACATAGTTTTCTTCACTTCTTACAAAATTAAATACACCAATAAAAATATGATACAATTTTCTTTGCGGACCACAGTAATTATCATCAGACCCAAGGGATCTATGGACTACTATTAGGAACATAGAACCCTGTGTAAGAGGATGTTTAAGGTTAACTGGGATATCAGACGGAGGTTATGAGGGTTACTTGTGAGACAGTTTGAACAACTGTATGATGTAGGTTAGGTCCAATTAAGAGGACGTAGTACCTATGTGTGTTGCCTCCTTAGATCATATACAATGGATAGAGTCATATGAAGAGTTTGTGAAGCCATCATAACTGTAGGACCTCTATTATATGCGCATGCGCGTGGTCTCTTATCATTAATGTTTGGCGCGGAGGGCAGACCATGGATAAAAGATAAACAAATAATAACTATAAAATATTTTCAATTTTGTTTCTTAAGTTTCTTTAATTCTTATTTCTTTTTTCTTGTAATACCTACATAATACTAATTACTATTATGTATTATATAAAATGTAATACTTTAATGTATTAAGATTAATTATTAACAACTAACATTATGTCCTTATGCATAGTCATAATTAATATGAAATAATAATGAAAGTGTACTAGAAACTAGTATAACTAAAAATGTAATATATAGAATAATAGAATGGGACAATAGGTAATACATAGATATTATGAGTAATAACAATGTTTTAAAATTTCAGAATTAGTAATACCTAAATTGAAATTTATGTGGGAAAACAGATTGATATATGATAAGCAGTCGCGCAAGCGCAGATGTCACTGGTCCTATAGTTATGTTGGCTTCAACTCATTTTATATGCGTATTATGCTATGACTCCATCCATTGTATATGATCTAAGGTTGCCTCCGTCATACACTTTGTACAACATAACAAATTTTTGTTCATCAGTTTTGATATTATACTCTGCGTCACGAGAAAATGCATGCGGCACGCAACTGGTCTATGGTACTCGCTTGCTGCCGTAACCGGCGTGCTCCAACGGGTGGCAATCTTGCTGGTAAGGTGGCGGGGATATGCAAAAAAAGACAAGTTTTGGTTGGCCGCCGTATGCATTCTCTCATGGCGCAAGGTATAGAGTAAATTAATAATATAAGGATACTATATTTGTCACTACTCACTAATTGATGGCTGTTAAATCGTTGTTAGATAATTGACTAGTTTCTACATCAAGAGTCGCTTTTTTTTTTACAGCAGACGCTTTGGCATCGTTTACTAAGATTGTTAAGATAAGGGATAGAAAAGTAATGCAATCTAAATTATGAAAATACAATTTTTTTACCATAATTATTGAAATTAAGTTCTATTATAACAAATAAATTAAATGCATATCTCAGGGAATGAATTACTAAATCTGATCATTTAGTTGACTCAAATTTTTAATTTATTTTTCTAGCTGTAGATCAAATTATTAAAATAAGTAATGGTAAAGCAGCCGCAGTCGCCGATGAAGAATCTGAAGAAGAAAGTTCAGAGGAGGAAGTTGTTGCACCAAAACCAA
Source organism: Sitobion miscanthi (assembly GCA_008086715.1). NCBI lineage: Eukaryota > Metazoa > Arthropoda > Insecta > Hemiptera > Aphididae > Sitobion > Sitobion miscanthi. Next base: position 6,779,114 of record CM017800.1, on the reverse strand, counting down.
AAACTAATGACAAAAAAGGCAAGATAGTAGCGAAAAAAGAAGAAAGTTCTGAAGAAGAAAGCTCAGATGATGATGATGAACCACCAGTAAAGAAAGGTATCTATAATATAGATAATTTATTTAAAGTATCTTAGTCCTTGAGTAGGTATTAAATGTAAATATATAGGTTGTTGATACCGTTCAGTTGTATTTTAATTTCTTATTCAATTTAATAATATTTATTCCAATAACAATGATTTTTTATAATTAAATAATTGTTTTGCAGCATGTATTGCTCCTAATAAGAAGCCTGCTGCTAAGAAAGAAGAATCTAGTTCAGAAGAAGAGAGCTCAGAAGAAGAAACCCCTGCTCCTAAAAAGCCTGTTACTAAACCAGTTGTAATGCCACCCGCAACTAAGAAAACTGCTGCAGAAGAATCATCAGAAGATAGCTCTGAAGAAGAAAGTTCCGAAGAAGAAAAGCCTGCAGTCAAAAAAGCCCCACAGGTACCTGTAAAAAAGGCTAAAGAAGAAAGTTCAGAAGAGGAAAGTTCTGAAGAGGAAACTGTAGTTAAAGTTCCAGCCAAAGGTATAATTTTAACTTAATTATTTACCAAAATGTCCATGTCTTACAATCTTAGATTTGAAATAATTATTTAAACAGGTGTTCTAAACTTTTTATATTTTTATCCCAACTTACTGTGCAAGGAATTTTTTTAAAAGATTTAACTAACATATTATTATACCTATTAATTATTATAAAATGTTTTGTTAAATGTATATGATTTTGATCATTTTCAGTAGTTGCTGCTAAAAATGGAAAGAAAGAGTCAAGTTCAGAAGAAGAAAGTTCTGACGAAGAAGATGATACACCTGCAGTTAAGAAAGCAGCCGCTCCGCCAGCTGTGAAAAAAGCCCAAGAATCTAGCTCTGAAGAAGAAAGTTCTGATGAAGAAACTGTAGTTAAAACTCCAGCGAAAGGTTTGTTTTCAAAATATTCCATATTATAGCAATTTCAATTTTATTTTTTATTTTTAGCTCCTGTTTCTGCAAAGAAAGCTAAAAAAGAATCTAGTTCTGAAGAGGAAAGTTCAGAAGACGAAACCCCAGCTACAACCAAACCATTGAAAAAAAGTAAATTGTTTTTATTTTTTTCTTGGATCTGATTTTTAATTTATATTATTTACTGTATCAGCTGTAACTAAACCAGTCGTTGCTAAAGAAGAAAGTGAAGAAGAAGAATCTGATGACGATGACGATGATGATGAAGAAGAAGAAGAAGAAGTTAGCAAGACTCCAAATAGTCAGGTAAAAATCCAAGATCTTGTTTAAGAACGCTTGGTTATCAAATTTTATCAATAATTTTTTTTTTACTTCAAATTTGTACAGTGAAAACCTAGTTAATTTTTTGTTTTATGATACCAAAAAAATGTCAACTTATTACATGTTTGTTAAAATACTGGAAGTTATAAATAATTGTTTAATAACTTTAACCAGTTTCACTGTATTTATTTACTTTTGTATCTTTTCTGTTGACAATATTTATACAGTAAAATCCTGTGTAATATGGAAACTGTTGGGACCGGATATTTTTTCAATTTAATACAGGTAGTAAAAAAAAAATACCCGATAAATCTTTATTAAATGTAATTTATTTCATATATTTTGATCCAATGCGAACATTTCTAATCGTTTTATTTCATGGGGGGCGTTTTTATACGTTTTAATATCATTACCGCCGTGCAATGGTACATCGTCAGTTTTGTCTTCAGAACTGGATTGTTCAACGTCTATTGAAGTGCAAGGTTTTCTATTTGACTAATAATTTTGAAATAGTACATGTACACATTCCATGATAAACAGGTACATGACAAAATATCGTTTTCGTTTCCACATTAAACATGTTTCATCTTATTCAGGGTACGATGTATTTAAAAATACATTAAGTTTGCCGAGACCGTAACATTTTTCCATAAAAGTTAGGTTTCCATGTTATTCAGGTTCCATATTACTCAGATTTTACTGACTGTAATTATATTATTGCAACTTATAATATTTTCTATTTTATTTAGATCAAAAAACAGCCATTTGTTAAAGCAGCAAATGGAGATGTAAGTAAATCTTAATTTTTCCTATGTACTAACTATTTTGGAAGAACTTGTCTTAAGAATAGGGTTGGGCTAGGTACTTATATTACTACATACTGCTCAATATGTAAATTAATTATTAGTTAAAATGTATTTCATTCAAAAATAAAACAATTAAACAATGATTTTAGAATAAATTATTAATGGGAAACATGGAACAATTTGATACTAGTAACAACTCTTTTGATACCGGTAACAACTCTTTTGGCTCTGATAAAAAGAAAAACCAGCAAAATAGACGATCAGATCCTTATAGACGTGTCCGTGATGATAATATCAGTGTTGATGGACGTCTTTTGGATAATTCACTAAAAGCAAAGGTAAGGTTAGCCTTGAATTTTGTGGCTAACCAAACTGGCGCATGAAAATAAATTGATAAATGTAAAATAACTTAAAATGAATAGTGGTTTTTTGATTATAATTCTTCCAAAATAGTACAACATGCTGTTTTTATTTAATTGATATTTTTCATGCTCAGTTTGGAATAGTTCACTAATTAGTATTATTACCATATAGGATGAAAATGGTTCCGGCAACAAATGGGGTGAAGACCGACAGGGCGGTTTCAGAGGTGGTAGAGGCAATAGAGGAGCTCGGGGAGGATTTGGATTCCGAGGTGGTCGTGGAGGCCGTGGGGGTTTCAACCGTGATGATGACCAAAATGGAGGAGGAAGAGGTGGTTTCGGTCGTGGTGGGGGTGGTGGTCGTGGAGGTGGGTTCAAACGTAAATTTGATGACTCTGGTGAAGGAGAAGGTGAAGGCGGTGGTTTCAGAAAGAGTTTTGGAAGTGGAGATGACAATGGTGGAGAACGCCGTAGTTTTGGAGACAAAAGAGGTTTTGGTGGTAATAGGTTTGGAGGTGATCGAGGAGGATTTGGAGGTCGCGGTGGTGGTGATAGAGGTGGAAGAGGATTTGGTGGTCGTGGTGGTGATAGAGGTGGAAGAGGCTTTGGTGGACGTGGTGGTGGAGACCGCGGCAGGGGCGGTCGTGGAGGTGGTGGAGACAGATATTTCAATAAAAGTTTTGACTCTAATAGTTCAACACCTCAAAACAAAAAAATTAAATTTGATGATTGAGTAAGTAATTATATTTATTATACTTGAGAGTATAATTATTTGTATCTTGCAAATTAACTTTTATCAGTTAATTAGTTATGTTGTGCCAAGCATTGATCTTTACACAGTAAACTAATAATAATTTTGTATTTTCAGAAAGGTCAATATGAAAATTGGGGTAAGAAAGCTGCTCTAGACTTACAATACACTAAAGGAAAATCATTTAGACATGAAAAAACAAAAAAAAAACGTGGCTCTTATCGTGGTGGTCAAATCGATGTAGGTGTTAATTCCATTAAATTTGACGATTAATAATATAATCGTTATCAAACCGTAATTTTTTATTTTTTAACATTGTTGTTTTTTAAACAATTCCTATCATTATTACAATTTCATTTTTTAACTAAATATAAACAAGAGTTTGTAATTGCATTTTCTTAAATTGCTTTTATTAATAAATAAACTAGATTCGTGTATTTTAAGTTTAGAAGTAAGATTTGTATATAATTAATATTTAAGTGACTGTAATTAAAAGTTATGTATTCAATTTTGAATTAAGATATAATTTTAATTATTATTACATTACCTCATTTAAAAAATTTAATGTATGTTGAAAAATATATTTTTTTGATAAAATATAAGTGGTACCATAAATTTAACTGTTATTGATTTTCTATATAAATTTAATAGTTTCTACTCAGTTAATTATCCAGATATTCCACATTTGTTTCCTTTGACCCTCCGTCTTGTAGCATTGTACATTTAGGTATGGACTTTAGTGTAATAAGGTAATATAAAATGTTTTCTAACTTAAAAATACGTACGCTTTTTTGACATTTTTTTTGTTTTAAAGGAACACTATTTTATTAATTTTAATTGTATACTTTATTACACTCGTTGCTAATTTAAAGTTCTAACTTTTTAGTTGGTGCCCCTTACAAGTATGTGTATCTTATCCTAAGTTATCAATAGCTTGAAATTAATGTTCAAAATAGTGTACGAGTTTTCAATTTGTGACTCGTGTATAATTTAATAAAACAGTAATGGCATTTTTCATGTGTTGAATATTTTTAATGCAAAGCTGTTAAAAACAATAGTAACTTGAAAATGTACTTATAATATGGTAGCTACTGGTCCACTTCCGTCTGGAATCGCGATGTTCCTATAAACTCTTTATCTTAGTTCTGTGTACGACTTAAACATTAAAAAATGCATAATAAAGGAGTGCTAAGGGTGGAGCAACACTATAATGCATTTTATCAATTTTTATTCAAAATGGTTCAGTATGATACAAATTATTAACCTCTATTTATCATTAAAATGTACAAAAAAAAAGAGGATAACTGCAACGTTTACTGACGTATCGGTTAATTACTCAAAATCTACAACTCGTACTAAAACTCAATTATTTCGTAGAGAACCTTTTGTCCTTCTACCAAAATTGCGCGACTAGTAATTCGATTTTCGTTTACAATACATCAATTAATTTATGAACAAAATAGTGACTATAATAACCAATCCGTACGGTACGTTTCGCTTTATATTCGAATAACGTACCGATCCACCCACACAATTGTAAAACGCTTCGTGCGCGATGGTGCAAGTAAAATAATCCTATAATATTATATTGCATCGTGTTTAACGGCTGTGGGTCAAAGGACTCGGGAGGCCACTGGCCAGACCTGTCACTAGGTCATATAGTGTAGGATCGTTCTTCCTACGGTCGTTGATTATAAATTATGAACTGCTAGTACTTACAATTTATAATCAATAAAAATAATATATCCAATAGCCAATAGGTATCTAAAATTGGGGTAGTGGGCAGTGGCTACAACTGGTATTAGGTTAATATAATATTATGATGTGCCTTAAAAGACCGCAACTGAAAAATACCATTACAGTGTCCCGCAGTCCGGTATTTTATCCTTACCTGCTGTAAGGCACTGCACTATCTATGAGATATAATTTGAACTTTTTTAAAAAAGTTCAAAAATTGTTTTTATACCTGAACTCACATCAGCAGATTCAGGTAATGTCAGTTTTTGAGTATCTATCCTTTTGATCTTGGTGTCAGTACTACATCAGTACCTGACCGTCCTTAACACCATAACGTGCAGTATATTATCTTTTTTTTTTGTAGTTGTCGATATCATGGTTGAATATTCCCGCTCATCCACCGACAGCAATGGTTCTCAAAATCATGTGTAATCTATAATCAATATAGATTGCAGGTTATGGGTAATTTAGAGTTTTTTGTTTACCTATAAATTGTTGATAAAATTCTTTTAATCGACGACACAGTAAATGATACCTATAATGTTTTAGGTATAATAAAAATTAAAAAACTGGGTGAAATTGTATTATTTTTCGTTTGCATTGGCCCCGCTATCCGTTACAACCGTTTCAATCAAAAGTAGGTTGTAATGCATTACTGTGCGCCGAACACTTTATGACATTTATGCGGAATACCATTCAGATTCAAATGACCCATTGGGTATGGCCAAAGTCACCAGGAAATGGGAAATGTTCCCTGGTCGAAACCGATTCTGCTGTGACGGCCGGCTCATGATGGCACCGCATGCGGCAGTGTTCTACATCAATGTGATCCTCATCATTGGCACGAGCGTCCTCTTCTTTGTATTCGAGTGAGTCGAGTCGACGTCATAAATTATATTCTGCTTGACCAGTATCTATGATGTGACAAATTATCTATCTATTTTTTATTATTCTAGCTGTCCATACCTTAGCCGTCGTGTGACTCCTGTGATTCCAGTCATTTCGGGAGTGTTGTTTCTCTTTGTCATTGGCTCGTTGTTCAAGACTAGTTTCACGGACCCGGGTATTATTCCCAGGGCGACTGACGACGAAGCCGCTTACATCGAGAAGCAAGTTTGTAAGTTTGATAAAATTTGTTTTCTAAATTAATATTAATGAAAGTCTTACATACTTAGATTTAGCTGTGCAATGACTCTACCATTTCCTTTGGTACAGTCCAATTTTTAATATTTTAATTCTCAAAGTAGTTGCTTAGCAACTATATATAACGCTTTATTGTAGTACATTTTTGTATTATTTTTTTGTGAGGTTTTGTTTAAAAGTGTTGATGCCATGATAGCAGTGGCATATACAAGGGGTATGTTTGGGAGATAGACATCCCCCTTTAACACGTATTATATAAAAGTTATTTTGATATTAAGTATACAAATATTAATATAATTTATGTTATTTTTTCCATACATATACATGAACGTCTTGAATAGCCAATTATTTTCATAGAAGTGTATTTATTTTCCATGATTAATACAATTGAATATCATGTTTATTAGTGAACGAAATAATTTTGTCAAAAAAAATAGAACCTTTTTTTATTAGCCATATTATTCTTTAATCTTTAGATATTTCAAACTAAAGTATTTTTAAAATGCATTAGACAGTGGACACTGATCAGTTTTAGTTTATGTTTTTGAAAAGCTGTGGTTAGCGTTTTAATGCTATTATTTTTTTCCATAATTTTCATCTAATTTAGTCCTATTTTTAATACTAAACTAGTAGTGTTGTTTAGATGATTTAATTAACAGTAAAATATTGAATTAGAACTGATTAAATACTGCCTTCTTTACCAAGAAATTTGATGAATGTTTTATTGATACTTATAGAAAAAAACATAAGTAAACAATTATCGTCAAACAATAGTTTTGTCATATTATAACAATTATTATTTACTATTCAAATTAGCCTATATTTACAAATGTTCAGTAAATCGTCAAGATACTATTTGATCAATCAAATATCTCTAAAATTATTTATTTTAATATTATTATATTTTATTAATCTATTGAATAAAATATAATATTTTTAATGGATTAAAATTTAGACATTAGTATACCAAACAATGGAGGCACCCCTACTATACGACCACCTCCTAGAACCAAAGAGGTAGTCATCAAAGGAAATTCAATCAAGTTAAAGTATTGTGTAACATGCAAGATTTTTAGACCGCCAAGAGCATCCCATTGTAGTTTATGCAACAATTGTGTTGGTAAGTTTTATTAAGATTTTTAGTATTCTATTGTATAATACGATATTATTTATTTGTTAAGGGTGCCAGAGCCTTTTGTTTAAATACAAAAGCTTACCTCTCAGGAAAAACCAACCATATGTGTAATAATCAAATTTTGATAATTTTATTTTTAATACGATAACATTTTATAGGGCGCGGAACTCCGATTTATTACATTTTCAGAAGCTGTAAAACACTTTTAAATAACACAAACTGTTGAGTATATTTAAGTGTGTTTTTCTTGTGTTATTTAAAGTTACACTATAACTTTTCCTATGTCGCCTGAATAATGTTTTCACTTTAAAAATAAAATTAAAATTATTAAAATCTGACTATTCCACTAGGGTTGATTGTTTTTTCTTTGTGAAGTGCCTTTTGAACTGTTGGAATGGCTTGATTTTATTTTTTTGTATGGTTGCCGTATAACGTAACTAAAAATGTATGTCTATTTAAAATAACTGGCTTCAACACCCTTAATTAATTTTTTTTGGACTGAAATATTTATATTTACACAATATAAATAAATGTTCTTTCACTTATATCTTATAATATAATATATTTTTAAAATTTAGAAAACTTCGATCATCACTGTCCATGGGTAGGAAATTGTGTTGGTCGTCGAAACTACAGGTTTTTCTATATGTTTATTGTTTGTTTATCTTTACTTATCATCATCGTGTTCATTGGAGCAGTTCTACATTTATTTTACTGTAAGTGGTTTCAATTTTGTTTAAATTAATTTGTATAAATGGGTATATATTTATTTTATACTTTTGTGTATTTTTTTTATTTAGTATCTGAAAATAGACTAATGGTAGATGCTATTTCTGAATCCCCTACTAGCGTGATAGTAGTAATTATTACATTCTTCAGTTGTTGGAGCGTAATTGGGCTGGCTGGATTTCATACATTTCTTGCTGCATCCAATCAAACGACTAATGAAGATGTTAGTATATTCTTTATGTATAATGTATATATTATAATTTATAATAAATATAAATACTAAAATTTGCAGGGAAGGAAGATAGCTTCTTTCATTTTATTAGATTAAATATACATAATAGTTTTTTTAATAATGATTATTTTCATGTATAATTATGAAATTAATTAAAACATTTTCTTATTTTTTTCTAATGATGAAATAATATGTGATTTATATTTATGTAATTTTCTGGAATAGCTCATTATTATTAATTATATTCTCTTCAAATGCTTATTTAATATTTATCATTCAAGATTCAATATTTTTTTAATAAAAATTATTCTGCTTCAAAAACAAAATTTAAAATTAAGATTTTTATTATTAGTTTAATTTAAAAATATATTGATATTTTGTATAAACAGTGAACACTGAATGTTTATTTAATTAATTTATCTTATGGTACATTTTTTTTAAAAATAAATGAGTTAAAATTAGACAGTAATTAAGTATGAAGTTATCATTCATCGAGTTCACTGCTTCCATCCTTGCAAATAAAATGTTTACTATGAATAAAATTATTATATATTGTAATTAGATTAAAGGATCTTTTGCCAGTCGAACAGGACGGCCAAATTCCAATCCATATAGTCGAGGTAACATCTGTGCCAATTATTGTTATGTATTGTGTTCTCCTCGTCCACCAAGTCTTTTAGGTATTCATAAATATTAGTATATTGTTCTAAATAATCTTAATTCACTTTATATATTTCAGATAGACGTGGTGTGGTTTTATCGTTAACCGAATCTAAATCAATGAACAAAAGTCAGAGTAGAGATACAGTAATATCTAATAAAGGGTTTGAAGTTTCTGATGCACCTGTTAACCAGGTAATGTATAATAATTATTTTAATATTTTATGTACTTAATTTAATTTTAATTTATAGAATGGCAAGACAAATACTGATGAAATACAATTGCATCAATATGGTTCATCTAATATGTTACAACCAGATAGCCTAGACCGCAATCAACATACATTCACAACATCGATGCCAAGTATTCATCATTCGCAAAACAATCATGTGCATCAAAGTCATATAATAAATGGTTTGTATCAAAAGCCACCAACCTCCCATTCTTCAATCTTAATTGCATCACATAATCATTACCCAACTGACTATTTTTTAGTTCCCACCAACCCAAATTATTTTTATGCTAGTCTACCTTTGCGCAGGGACCGTGCAGCAATGTATTATTCAGCTGTTTCTCGAGTTCCTAGTTATCGTTGTAGGAACAATCAAAAACTTTATTATAGTCACTGTCGTGAGCATGGTGGGGGTACTTCATCAACTAGGATGCACTTATCAAATAGTATTATAAATAACACTAGTTAAGTTAATGCTCATCTTTTTGGGAACTGTAATGAAAATAATTGAATTGTTAATATGATATGTTTTGTTTCTTTTTAAATGCTTTTCACTACCATGTAAGTTGATTAGGATTAATATTTGTTGGTAAGTGAACTCTAAAGCTTGAGGTTGAACTTATATAAATAAATAGATTAGTAAATTAATTAGCTATATTAATGTTTGTATCACTATATAGGTGTGAAATTCAACAAAAGTGTAACTTCCTTGACTAACACATTCAATGATACTGGCATTTACGAGACTATTGAACCAGGTCGATTAGATCCAGATCTAGATTTAGATGATGGGTCAAAAACTATATCTGGTGCTCCACCACTGAGTGCTAGTCGGCTACAACTACTTCAGGACACGACAATGATCGAGTCAGCTTTAGACCTGGATTCATTAGAAGATGCATCATCAGTTGGTACTGGAAGCCAAGTGAAATTGGTTAAAAACAAAAATACGTTATGACTAAACTAGATTGAAAAAAAAAACAAATTATGTACCTGTTCATTTTTGTAGTCATACATAAATGTAAAATTCCTTATGGCGTCTAGGCAATTTTTATGTTGTTTTAATATGACTTAAAATAAAATTAGTGGCAAAATTGTTATTTACCACCAACTGACTGCCCAATCAAATTGTTTTAGGATTAACAATTTTAATGTTATTAAATAAGTGCCTTTTGCTTTATTTATTATTTTAATTAGGTCATAAAACTAAAGCCTAACATTTTTTAAGTATTTAATTTCATTACTAAACAGTAAACACCATGTCATATTTTGCACTTTTCTAATTTGGTCTTTAAAGTTATTAATTTAGATACATATATTTTTTGTATTATAAGATAACTTAATTTAAATTATAGCATTGTTATACGGCATTACAGAAGTGTTGTGGCTAAGGTTTGACTTAAATATGCCAATGAATAATGTTTTATTTTTATAGTCAGGGTTTATAAATAGGTAATTATTATTGTTAAATTTTTCTTTTTTTAATAAAAAAAACTAACGATTTTTTTCGGGTGTTACCATCTTCTATAAGACTTTTAAACATTCTAATAGGTAAATTAATTATTTATTATTTTTATTAATAATTAGTATGTACATTTTTTTTTAATTTTAATTTTATTGTTCATGAATTTGCGGTTGTGCTTTTACTTGAATTAACGCGTTAGTGCCTATTTCTTGGAAATAATTTTTTTTCTTTTTATAATTAATGTTATTGATAAAAGTTTATTAATTAGATGAAAGAAATTCAATATATATTTTTATATTTACATTGTTCAACATTTAAATTGTTATTTGTTTTTAAAGGTAAAAATAGGGTTTATAATATAAATTTTGATTTTCTTAAAACGAAGACATAAAAAATCAATTTTCATTTCTGCATTTGAATTCATTGAATCAAAAATCAAATTTAAGATGGCTAGTTTTTTTTTTTTTTTTTGTAAAGACTTCTACATTATATTTATTATACAGTTTAAAAATAGTTTTAATCATTGATACATCATTTATTCATTTAATATTTAAAGCAGTAATATACAATTATTTTTTTACTAGCAATACATTTTTATGATTCTTTATATTTAACATATAAGACATTATCAGTGGATTTTAGAGGTGAGTTATAGTTAATTATTGTGATCATTCAGTGACATCAAAATATAATACAATTAAATTAATATACTATATAATGATAATAAATAAAAAAAATTTTTTTAATTTTTATGCATGTATTCAAGTTTTAAAAAACCACTTTATTTCATTTATTGATTAAATTATAGAAAGGATTATATCATGTCATGTGTATTATTATACCCTGTTACTATGAAATAGGATAATAACAATATGTAAATAATATACACCAATACAAAATAATGAAAATTGTGAATACGACTGATCCAAAATGTACTATTATGTAAGGTATTATTCATTAAGATAACTACTGTTTTTTTAATATTAACTGCAATACAATTTTGGATTAGCTAGTGGATATTTTAATTTATGCAAAATAGTTTCATATAAAAATGATTTTTTAATACTTAAAAAGAAAATTAAAACTAACCAAAATTTGACAAAGTTTTAATGTATAGTTAACATCACAATGTCTACTTAATTTTAAACAAAAAATTTTCAAAATTTATGTACAGTTTGTTTTCTACTTTAAATAATATTCGTTATTATAAGTATCAAGTATTTAAAAATGTATACAGTTTCTTGTTTATCATTATCGCAGTTTTTCATTGTTTTATACTTTGATAATATAAATGTGCGCTCAGAAACCATTTAAAAACTTTTTTTTTTATATAATAATTTTACTTATTTCATCTGATTTTATTTAACGATGTAATTAAAAAATACAACGAAATGCAATTATCCAGAATAAATAAATTAAAAATTGTACAGAATTAACATTAGTCTTCAATAGCTGGATCCTGGAATGCACGATAGCCTGTGTTCACTTGCACAATTTAGACACCAATTTTCTTTTATTATAACTCCGTGTGTGTATCTCCTTTTTCCTCTATAACAAAAATAATCTTAATTAAGTAATATGAAAGATATTTAGTAAACAAATGTAGATTTGAATAATATGTAAAACTTTTAAAACATCGGTGAAACCGATCTTTAACCTTACTTAAGAATTATTATTTGTATATCAGTATACAATGTTTATAAAAATAATATATATTAAAGATATATAATACTATGAACGTAAATCCGTTTTATAAAACTAACGAGTAATTATCAAATTCAATGTTCTACATTCATACATTCAAACATCTCTAATTAGTATTTAAAAAAAATATATTTTTCAAGGAATTTTTAATATTTTTGGACAAGTAATTTTAATAGATTTTGAGCGGAGCAATGTATGTAAACTGTCATGGTTTTATTTTATTTGTTTGTCTACCCATCTGTGGGAGTTGTAAAAATTATATTTTTCTGTATTCATTCTTTAATGTGAAAAATCTCAGTACTTTAAAAACGGCCATAACTATGATAAAAATGGGAGTATTTATGCAACACCTACCAGTTTTTGACAATATCAATTTATGTATAAATGACATAAACAAATTATTTTGGATATTTACCAAAATCTAGATACCTAAACATACTTAAACAGTTAACTATTTTTATCATAACTTTATTTCAGTCTGTAAATTAACGTTTCAAGTATTAATAAACCTAGTTAACAATAGTTACATTTAGTTTTATTGTTAGTAATAAAATAAACAATTTTATAGAAAAATATAATCAAATTATACTAAAAAGAAATAATATCATTTAATACAGGGATGGCAAATAGAATTTGGTCAATGTATCAATCTACGACACAATTCAAAACAAAGCTTCAGACGTCACACTAATTTATATTGTTAATAGATTATTTTTACAAAGTATAAATGAAAAATTAATGATAATGTAGAAAAAATCAACTCTTATTGATTGTTAGAAACAATTTACTTCATATTGCTTGAAAGATTTTCTATGTCTGGTTAATATGCTGTTACTTGTAAGGTATACAAATATATTTAGACACATGAAAATCTTTCGGGTGCAATTGAAAATTTCTCCTGTGCCACTTATTTGTCATCCCTGATTTTGTGCATATAATTAGTTTATAAAATGTTGATGATGCTTAAATAGTATGGACTAAACAAACGGAGTTAAGGAAGAATTCAGGCCAGAAAATGTTTGTGTCAACACAGATATATTTTTTTCATATAAGCTTGCTATAAGTTAATTTTACAGTTTTAGCTAGTAATTTTAATATTTAATGATGTTGATAACTTATGACATTTAATGCCTTTAAAGTGTATACTAAGTACAAGACAACATTCAAACAACCAATAACCACATGCAATGTCACACCCGCATGTGTTGTCTCCATCCTACATACGTACAATATAGACAAAACACGTTAACACAGTCTAAATAGAACTCGCTCAATATTTGTGTTAGAATAAAAAAACCTATTACAAAATTAAAAAATGACAATATTTTGTAGGGTAAGACGTTGAGTTTTATTGCATAAATTTAAATTTTGAAAAGTTAAAGGTATTTTAAAAATGTTGAAATTTTGGCTATTTCTAAACGATAAATTGAACATAATGAATATAACATATTGGATATAATGGAAAAACTCAACAACTTGCCCTCAGAAGTAGTATTTACTATTTTTACTCTAGAACCAAAATTGAGCGATTTATACTGCATTAACGCGTTTTGTCTAAATTGTATGTGTAAGATGGAGCCAACTCATGGGAGTGTGATGACCTCTTAAGTGCATTTCGTCATATTTCTTTACAAATTATAGTTAAAATGAATAACTATAATAAATTCTTTTAAAGCCGACGTAATTGATATCTAGTAATTTTATGGATCATAGTAGGAATAATCTTTAAATAAGTATATTATGTTAGTATTTTTCATTAGGTAAAGCAAAAGTATAGAAGATCTCCCAAAAAGTTACAAAACATACGTGCTTAATAATGTACTCTTTAAAATGAGTGATTCAATTACTAAAATAAGCGAAATGCAATTTGTATAATACAAATAACTAATGCTGATGAAATCCATGATGAAATATCCGTCTTTAAATCATGTGGCAATTTGGAATTTTTTTCTGTAAAAACATATATTGCAGAGCTGAGCAAGCATTGTGCAATAAGCAACTTTGATAAATAAATTAAAAACTGCCGTGCTCCATCACCGTTGTTAAAAATCTTGAGATTCTCACCAGTTTTGGTAGGTTCTACTAATGGTAGTTCAGTTGGTTTGGGTTTATCTGTTTTTAATGGACTTTCAGATTCGGCATTATCTTCTATAGTACTACTTGGTTCATGTGCAGTAGACTTTTCCACATCATCTTGTTCGTTAGTCTTAACTGTAGAATCATTATCTTGTTCTTCAGGTGTTTTAGCTTTTTCATTGTCAGTCTGTGATGTTGGTGCTTCACGAACAACAATTATTAGTTTAAGTTTATTAGTTGGATAAGTCAAACACAACAAAAGAAATCTCACTCTAATTCAATCATTTCTGTTAAATAAAAATAAATGGATTGAGAGGCAAAACACTTACCTTTAACTTTAGGTTCCTCTTTCTTTTTTGGTTTCCAGGAAGTAAATTTTGTCATTAAATATCTCATCTAAAAAAAGCCAAGAATTAATAATTATAAATATATATTTGGATTATTATTATGCACCTCGCGTTCTATCGATGAATGTTTTATTGCAATTGTTTGAATTGTCAACACCGGATCAACAGACCTTGGAAGTTTTTCCTGTTCTTCTACTTGTTTATCTTTCCAACTCTACAAATAAAATAAATTTTTTTTTTTGGTTGACATTACCTTTGTATTCTGGTTATTCTAAATTGTAAATATTAATATTCTTACTGTAATTTCAGAAATTAATTTGTCAAGTGTATCTATTTCTACTTGTGTAAATGGAGTATCATCCAATGTGGTATTTTTTATTTTTTCCAAAAATGAATTACTATTATTCAATGCACTATTTAGTGCTTCCAATCTTGATGGTCTTTCTGCATGCTCAAAAGTTCTTTCCCAAACAGGTAATACTATTTTTTTTAAATCATCAAATTTAGAGTCTAAAACTTCAGCTTCAGCACCAAAACCATCATCTTCCAACCAATTTGATATCTTAAATACATTTTAAATTTGATTTATATTACAACATATTTTAACTAACATAATTGTTACAATATTGAATATTTATTATTTGAGATTTTAAGCAATTGTAATAAAAATTACCTCAGAACATTTCTCCAATATTGATCGAGTTTCAATGTCAGTAGCAGAACTAGAATAATCAGGTTGTTCTAATTTTTCACGTGTTTCAATAATAGCCGTTTCTAAATTATTTAAAGAGGTTTCTTTGCGGGATTTTGCTAAATCTATTTCTTTAAGTCCTGTTATCCTAAAAAACAATAAAAGCTCAAATAAAGAAACAATTATTCATGTATCTAAGTATCATACTTATTAATTGAACTTTGCAAATCATCATCTTGAGCAGGAAGTACAAATAAGTATTCATGGTTAACATCAATAGTTTCTTTAACTGTTACAACTTTTAAATTCTTCTTAGAATCAGAAATTGGAATTGAATCATTTAATTTAACTTGATCAGTACTATTTGTTTGATCAAAAGTATCAGTATTATTTGTTGTATTATTAGAAGCTTGGGAAATAGGATCTTCTTCTGGAGCTTCATGAACTGGTTTTTCTTCTTTTAACACTTCTTCAGGACCTTTTAAGTATAAATATTTATTGTTTTAATGTTAATTTAATATTTTAAGTATTTTATTAATTGTAACTTCTTATTACCTTTAAACAAATTGCTAATGGTATTTCCAATCTTTGATAAAGTAGATTCTTCTTCTGTATCAGCTGTAACAGTTTTTTCAACTAACAACTCAACATTTTGTAAAACTAATAGTCCACTATCATCCATTGCAAAGTGTGCTTTTATTCCTTTGGTATCAGCACCTTCTTGACCTTGATATTTGGAATAGGCATCTCGTACACCGTTTAATTTAATATTACTTAATGACAAAGAACCTAAACATTTAATTTCATTTTCATCTAAATGGCTAAGTTCTGCATAACCCACAGTGAAATCAAAATCTTGTTGATGCTTATTAAATGTTATTATTTTGCGTTGTGGATATGGATTCATGTGACCAAACAAAATACGCTTGACTTGTTTTGCTGGTTTATTCTCATCTATAACCTCTTTATCAAATGTAACCTAAAAATAATATAGTTCATTAAGTACTTAGTTAGGTCAAGACAATAAAAAATTATAAACAAAATAACCAACCTGTATAGGGAATAATGTAGCATCCTTAGTAATAAATGCTTTTACTTTAAATCCATTACTAAGATCTGCTGCTTTATATGCAGCTCCTAAAGCAGCAGCTTCATCAGTATTTAAGGACCGACCAAGTGGTTGATTACTCTTTAAATCTTTAACCAAACGGTCTTGAACTCGAGGAACTCTAGTACCAGCACCAGCTAACATAACCTAAAATATTATTAAATAATTTAATAGAATAATTATGTCTTTGAAAATAAAATAAAAATATACTTGTTCAATCAATTCGATAGTCAGTCCGGATGCTTCTAAAGCTCTTTTAGCTGGAAGCACAACTTTATCAAATAAATCTTTACACAATTCTTCTAATTCTTCCCTGGTAACTTTGATACGCATATCTTTTTCATCAATTAAGCCTTCTATCTGAAATTAAATATTTACTTTAGTTCTTAGCGAGGAAAGTATTATGTATTATTCAGCCTATCATCACGTTTTGGATCATAAAATATGTTTTAGTCTTCATCATTGTGAGTGCTTTTTGAATGAAAATTTGATCATATTAGTACATTACTCAATAACTGGAGGCAGTGACTCGGAATCTTTTTAAATAACTGGGGTAAACTCTCTTTTTGGGTACCTACTAAGTTCAAATATTGACAAAATACGTAAAAATGACAAAAGTTTCCAAATTATTTTGAGTTAGAAATTCATAAAATATTTTCTTTTTAAATCTAAGATTTGAAAGAGTAATGCAAGATTCCTCGTAAATTTGTCTACCTTTATCAAAAAAAAAATTTCAAGAAAGTCAAATTAAATTTTTATGTACGTTTGAAATTCATATTTTTACAACATTTGATATACACTCGGTTTCTCATGTAACGATTTCCTTATTTTGTTGTAATTAAAATACAAAAGACAGTAGATACTTGAAAATTTCACTGAATGTCTATATTAGCAATTTCTATACATGAAGAAAATAAATTTACTTTTTTTGAGCTGTTTACGGACATTGTCAGTTTTCAATTTTTTCAGTATTTTTTTCTATAAATATCAATCAAATTTTATTTGATGGGTAAAAAAGCGTCAAAATGTAATGCAAGGCTCCTGATATATTGTTATATTAGCAGTTGAAAAATATTGAAAATACATATATTTTTTTTATAAGCATTTAAGTTTCAAATTTTGACAAAATTTAATTTACCTAAAACAAGGTTCCACGTAAATAGGTTATATATAAATTACTTTGTTCACAATAATATCATTAAATATACTTAGGAATATCATATGCTGTCTGACCGTCTTCGCTTAGAATCGTTTTTCTTATACAATGATATTTTATCATTGAATTCAAATTTAACACCATAACATTACAGTGCCCCACTTGTTACCTACTGTACATCAGAGCGACATCACTTGCCCACATTTTTAGGTATATTGTTATATTTATATTTAATATACACAGTGACATTTTTAATAACAAATTTTTCGGCAAAAATTTAATCTACTGTAGTACTAATTCCTAATAGTAAAATAAATTACTTTAATCCCAATGACATCATCAAGTTAGTAATATTATAGGCTAACAGACCATCTCCACTCTCAATTGTTTTTTGTATACAATGATTTTATATCATAAATATCAAATTTAACACATTCATTACAGTGACTCTCTAGACACCTTATGTACAGTATAACCTACAGAGCATACTTGCTCGCTTTTTTTTCTTTAAAAATATTCTTTTTATATGGTCTAAAGTCGATACAAAACATATAACTTATAAGTATTTAAAAGTCAGATGAACTGAGGCCTGAGTGATCGATACTACCCTGCGAAATTTTGTTCCGCCATATTACTCATCTAAGTTTTAAATACTTAAAACTCTTCAGAGGACACCACACCCGCATGTGTTGTTTCCGTCTTACAAACACGGGACATGCCAATTTATGCTCAGAAATTCAAGTTTTATGCCGTATGCTTACAAATAAATAAAAGAGAATCGACCTATTAAAAAACTTGATTGTAAGAACATTATCTGGGTTTTGTTGGAAGTTTTATTTAGGATAAATCAGTTTGTAAATGAATTATAGCGGATATAATAAATTTTAATTATAAATGCTTATAACTCACTTAAAAACTGAATTATAGTAAAAAAAACTTCCAACAAAACACATAATGTTCTTACTATCAAATTTCACAATAGATAAGTTCACTCTCATTTTCTAACAGCATAAAACTTGAATTTCTAAGCATAAATTTGCCATGTCACGTATTTGTAAAACGGAGACAACACATGCGGGAGTGGCGTCTTCTTAAACTACTAAACCTAAATTCAATTATTATGAATTAAAATACTTTGAAAAATATTCTGCTTTGGAAAATGAAATTTAAATCTAAAATTTTGTTTTTTAACGAATAGAAACCATGTAAAATAACCTAATTATAAATTAACAATTTAATAATTAAAATGATATTTTATTACTTGGGCAAAATGTTCAGTGTTAGCACTTAGTACATTCTTTAATCGTCCAGCTTCTTTGAATAATTTTGCCATTGATCGAGTATTTTTAGTAACATCATTGGGTGTTAGTTTTAGATCATTAAATTTGGTTGCTAAGTAATCTCTTAGTCGTAGTTGCATTTCCAAGCCACCCAAATTACGTTCATAGCTAAAAGATAAAATATTGACATTTATTAAATCACATTTTTAGAATAATAAATCATTCAGATTCATATTAACAAAGGTCAAAATGTAGATACAAACCCTACTCCTAGTACAGCAAGATGAGGTTGAAGTTCAGGAGCTATTCTATCCTTAGATTTTATCAACTGATAGGATACAACTGAAACCTGAGTACCATATGCTCCCATATCGTAAAACATCATATACATCGGAGATGTTTCGTTAAAACTTTTTGTACGAAATATACCATAATTCAATGCAGCTAAAAATTAATAATATGAAAAACAATTTATTTTTTAATTTTTAATTTTAAATTTAACATAGGTACAACTTTAAATTTCTAGTTTTATAAAATATTTCTAGGTCTTATTATTGTTGTTGCATTTTATTTTTAATGACATTTTTGGTATCCAAAATGTCATTATAAAATTTTATTTTATTTTTAAATTCTTTTTTTTTAGACATTTAACTAACTTAAACCTATAACTTTAACCAAAAATATCATTAAGTACGAGTATTACTGGCTAAACACATATGAATTTATTTTCTATCATTTTTCAATGAATTATTTTAGTTGATTACCGAGTAAATTTAGTATATAAGAGATTTGAATAAAATGTTTGACAGGGAGTTAAATAGTGTTTATTCCAGATTAAAGAAATTCAAAACGATCAGTTATGCATATAACACTTATTTTAAATTCTTTTAAATTCATATTCTTCTTTCCTCCATTAATTTTCTTGTCCCATCCTACCCTTCAAGACATCACACACCCTTTCATATTCCCACTTACTCCACCTCCCACAGTAATAACAATCCACTGCACCGTATGCTTCATTATGCCAATAATGCTATATAATCTAGTCTATATTTATTTGCTCCTTTTAACTGTCTGTATACTACTATTTTAATAATGCATTTTGTAAACTATTCTAATTTAAGATATTTATTGTAATATTGTTACTGTTCTGTTATTGTTCAGATACTTTTTGTAATTGCCGTTTGGCGTAAATAAAATAAAATATTCATTTATACCAAAATTATTTAAAAAAAAAAATTTTAGTGCATTTTTTTAGAATTTTGAGGACAAACAAGTATTTTTTGTAGGGTATTTTTCTGGTTTTTTTGTGCATTAAAATCCTAGCCCTAGTTTTAAATTATTAATCATATATTCATAATATTTACAATATCCTAAATAGTAAATTTCGATAAAATTTTCAATTGCAGATTAAAGCTAACAAAGAATATAAAAAGTACAAACTATGAAGATTATTTTTAAAAAATAAAAAGTATAATGCATTAATACATAACATTGAGTAATAAAAATAATGACTCTAAGGTCATTTTAAATTAAGATAAGAGGGTATATTTATTTAATGATAACGTTTAACACAACTTTTAGACATGCAAATATTATCAAAAATATACTTTCAAACACAAACTCAATATTTATCCTGAACCTTATTTACTAACCAATTTTCTTAATCTAGGCATCTAGCCTACCATAGTTATAACCTACTTTTTCACAATAATTAAGATTTTGTTAATAAGAAAATTCAACAAATCTATCTGGTCATTCAGAAATCAAAATATACCGGGTGATTATTTTATCATTGAACACTCATTTTTTCAAAAAGTATGAATGTGTAAAAAAAAAATACTTTATTTCTAGTCTTTAAAAACAAATTTAAAAAAAAAAAACTAGTATTTTTAAAATATTTTTTTCCCTAAACATGTTTGAAGTTTTTTACTTTTTCGAATGACAACACACAGTTTTAATTTCATAATTCAAAGCAAAATATTTTTCTACATAAATATCTAATTTAGGACTAGTTGTTTATGAGTTATAACTTTAAATACTTTTAACATTTAAACTACTCATCTTAAATTTGTTTGAAATGTATCAAAATAATCAAAAAAATATTCTGCTTTCAAATATGAAATTAAAACTGTGTTGTAATTCAAAAAAGTAAAAACTTTGAAAAAATTATAAGGATAAAAATATTTAAAAATATAATTTTTTAATAAACACGTTATTTTTTAACGACTTAGAAGCATGTAAAAAATATATTTTCTAAAACAATACTTTTAGAATAATGAGTGCCGTATTAAATGAATCACCCGGGATTAGTATGAAAAAATATTTGCATTTTTCAATGAAAATGGAACTCTGGTTAAATTCTAAGTATAGAATACTAGTAGTATTTTGTATGTTATGCAGAAATTATCAAATCGATAAAATAGTTTTAAATTTTTTAGTTTAAATTAAAAGATTACTGCAAATAATTATAATATTCTTAGCATAAATTTCAAATATATCTACCTAGCTAAATTAGCTAAGTACTTGGCTAAATACCTTGCTGTATTTTTATACATATCATTAAATATTGAAAATGTTTGTACTTTGTATTAGTTATATAAAATATGTAATAAATATTATTTTTATTTATGAAAATAAGGAATATAATTTGGTATTATGTCTATAATTTTTTACCTGCAGTATAACTGTTCATTAGTTGTAATACTTTAATTCCAGCAATTTCTGCTGCTTTAAGCATTGCAGTTCGTTCAGCTTGACCAAAATAACCAGGAACAGAAATTACTGCTTCGTTTATAGCTTGTCCAGCACTATCTTGTGCGAATTCTCTTGCTTTTTCCAACATCATTGCCACAAGTTCTTCGGGTGAAAAATAATCATCTCTACAAATATAAATTAATATAATAATATAGCTTATATAGTTGGATAATTCTATAATTTATACATACGATTCACCGTGCTTGAAAAGTACTGTATTTCTTTTTGGATCAGGAATAATGTCATAATAGGGAAAACGTTTTTTATAGAGCTCTACAATTGGATTATCTATTTTCTTTCCTAATAAGTCAAGAAAATAAATGTAACAGTTGGATGGGAATCGAACGCCAACTGTAAGTGCATCTTCTCCAAATGTACGTTCACCATTGCGGAATGCTATAGCAGTCGGAGTTTTCCTTTTAGATTCTTTATTTAGAGCTATTTCCATTGGCACACCAGGCTATACAACATTTAAGCACATTAAAATATATTTCTACATAATCAATTTATTATGTAATACTTACTGAAACTATTGCTACTTTCATCCATTCTGAACCAATATCGACACTCATTACAGCTAAACCGTGTACATTGGCAATATGTAAACTCAAAACCAAGAACATTGTCAGTGCTGTGACACATTTCAAGAATGGGATACCCATTTTGAAGATTGTCAAGAGTAAAAAGTTACCTAAATAAAATTGATATTGGTGAAATAACTATTTGTCTAAATAAAATAAAAAATTATAAAATGTAAAGTTGTAAAAATATAACGTTTACTTACGTAACTAAAAAGTATATTATTTGCCCCTTACACTATATTTTAGGAATAATCGTATTTGATTTACAACGAAAATAGGAAAAATCCACCGGGTAAAGTGGAAACTATCATGTCTGATATTGATAATATTATCAATGTAGAATTTTCACAATAATATTTTAAATCCAAATAATATAAGTACAGTAAAGATCAATTAAATGTATTACAGACAATTTGTTTAAATACCCTAACAACTGTAACGTTTAAGTCAGGCATACGGCTAAAGATTACGTATGCTAAGTTAAATTAAATATAACAAGTTAAGACGTAACATAATCGTAACTCAGCACATTTTAGTTATACATATGTACAAAAAAAAAACCAACAAAATCGCCGATTTGGCGGCTCCTGATTGGTCGACTGTCTTGACACGTATCTGCCAATTTCCCTAAAGTTTATATTACTCGAATATCCATTTAGTACCCGTTCATTGATAAGAACGTTTTTAAAATGATATGGATATGTTTTTTTTATACTTCATTCAACTTTGATTGATTGATCACGGTCACAGACAGATGTATAATCCATAAACCTTAAAGCTCATAAAAAGATATACAATAGAATTTATTTAGAACATAAAAATGGATAATTATATACTATATGATCTAAGGTATATGGACCTAAATAAATTCTCAAGCACAGATAACAATGGTACGAGCAAGGTGGATTGCCATTACACCCATAGATAATAAAGAATGGATAGGCCATAATCCCTTATCATATGTTCTCAAACAATTTATCAAAGTAGGTGCTTTTTTTTCTATTCCATGATTTTTTTCCATGATATTTTGTATTTCTTTCTGAAATATTTTTGAACATTTTATTTAATTTTTAAATTATAAAATATTTAATAGTGGAATGTGGATAGTGCCATAGTGGATATAAAGTCCAATTTAATTTATATAGTTTTCAGGTATTTGTTTATGTATATTAAGTATAATATTACAGACAATATAAATATGTATATATTATAAAAGTAAGTAAAATTATAATAAAAATTAAAATAAATAAATGTCAAATTATTCATGGTGAAAAAGAATCATTTTTGTTAATTTTGCTCTCGAACGGCCAAATTTAATGTTTTGATCATTAATTTTCCTAGTTTCATGAAATAAACGAATATCTAGATATTTTAAGGTAATCAATTTAATTAATTGATCCTGGTGTGAATCCAAAAATGATTCTTGTTCAGGGCACTGGGAAAACAAATTTGTATTACGTTTATACAAATTCACTTTAACTTTTGTAAATAAATAAAATTTAATTTTAACATTATTAAAATATGTTACAGGATGACTTCTGATAATTCTCTCAGTTGAATAAAGGGTTATATCATACATAGGATGAGTGCGTACCCCACTAATTAAAAAATACTTACAAATGGAAAGATAATGTTGTGTCATGTTTGTCATTGGTTCCACAAACAACACACCGATGAATCATTTTGTACAACTATATAATGATTAATGAAGATATTTTACAAAACAATTACACAAATCACACAAGATGTAACCAGTTGTTGTAGGTAATATACTAATATACGGTTTTATAAGAATAAAATTAGTCTATACTCAGTCGATTAACACCATAGATAATAATTTTAATAATTATGATATATATTCATATACATAATAAAAAATCTTTACTATCTATTAACACCATATTCTTTATTATTTATGATTAACACTTGAAATTTGAATTGAAATAGTGGCGGGCTAAAATATTAGATTTTCAATAAGTGATAACACAAGTTGAGATAACAGGCACCTTTGTGAGACAGTAGATATCTGCTCTCTCAGAACGCGTTAACTAATGTTATAAGCATAGACGTGGCCTATCCATTCTTTATTATCTATGAATATTGGTTATATATTTGCAGCACGGTTTAAGATATACATTTGTATATCTACAACCGTGATTTGAACTTTATCTTATAACTTTATCTTATATTATCTATGTGTTGAAGTCGTTCATAATAATATAATATGAAAATAGTTAAAATAATTAAGTCTTTTAGTAATAACTAGGGTTCAGAAGTTGATAACCTTATAAACATTAAAATATGACCTAAAAAAATTCAAATATGACATAAAAATGACAACAAATATCATTGAAAAATGACCTAAAAAAATTACAAATTTGTTTTAAATTTATAATCACAGACAGGAAAGTACTTTTCTATATAAAACATTTAAAAACGGTTAAGCACCTGCTCATGATTTCATAACTGCTCCACTTTTAAAACAACTACCACCCAAAACAATAATCCAATTATCATATATATTCAATTCTATATTCCACCTTTCTTACATGCCATCTATTTGGAAACATGCTCAAATAAAACTCATTCACACACCAGGCAAACTTATCGAAAATCCTTCCTCTTACCGACCTATAAGCCTTCTGTCTGTCGTAGGTAAACTATTTGAAAAACTACTCCTGAAAAGAATTTCAAAAATTACCATACATCACAAAATTATACCTGATTTCCAATTCGGGTTCAAATCTAAACACTTCACAATCCACCAAATACACGCGGAGTCGTCGATCAAATTTTATTAGTATTCGAGAGCAAAAAAGTCTGCATTGGTATTTTCCTAGATATCTTTTCGACCAAGTTTGGCACCCTGGCTTACTCTTTAAATTAAAATCCTTCTTGCCCGTTCCATATTACCTACTCATAAAATCTTATCTAAACCAAAGAGCATTTGTCACAAAAATTAACGGCGCCCTTTCTACACTCAAATAGCAACTGCTGATGTCCCCCAAGGCAGCGACATAGCCCCGTTTCTATATTCAATTTCTTGACCCACGACCTACCTTTAAACGAAAACACTCTACTTGGTACATTTGCGGATGACACTACTATTCTTGCTATCGACAAAGATCCCATACAAGCTGCCAAAAAAATCCAATACCACCTTACTATGCTTAACACCTAGTTTCACGACTTGAAAATTGAAGTCAATCCACCAAAATCCTCTCAAATTACTTTCACGCTTCGATCCTTGGAAAGTCCCGCAACCTTTATCGGCGATACCCAAATCCCATCTTCCACGCAAACTAAATATCTGGGTTTAATTCTTGACAAACGTCTTATATGGGGTCCCCACTTAAAAAACAAGCGTAAAGCTCTCATTATAAACCAAAAGATCAATCTATATGGTTCTTCTAAGACTCATGTGGTACTATGACATTCAACTTTGGGGTTCTGCCAAACCGTCAAATATCAGAACAATTCAGGCATGTCTACGATTAATATCAGGTGCCCCCTGGTATATAACCAATGAATCATTTCATAAAAACGCCTGCATTAAAACCTTAAATAATATTGCTATGATCACCTACAAAAAACACACAAAACATACAGCACTCACTCAAATCCTATAATCATTAACACTCACCTATCATCTAAACAAATACCAGATATCCACCCAGGCGCCTGAAAAGGAACTGGTGTAGGGACCTACTCTCTCCTTAAATCGAATTCCACGGGGTACCACCATTAGGTGACTTATTCTCCCACTAAGCCAACCCACATCCCGTTTACTTATTGTACTACATGTAAATACAGACTAAAAAAAAAAAAAAAAATTAATAAAAACTCATTTTTTTCTATTTTATTTTTACTATAAAATTCTATTTACATTTACCAAAGCTTACAAATTACTCAAAATATGACGAAAAAATAATAAAATGTAGGTACAATATTATTCATTATAACTCATAGGTATAATATTACATTAAAAATAACTGCACAACAATAATTATAGTTGCATTATATTTTGAATTAGAGTTACTGACTCTTCAATTAATTAATTAACATGATAAATATAATAATAATATTATATGCTAGGTATATCAAAAACCTCGAAAAATGCAAAAAAAATTAATGTTAGCATAGTGAATTAGTGCGTACTTGAAACAATTGAACAATACAATGATTGAAACACATTTGTTTCTTGATTCTTGGAGACCATCGTGTCAAGCATTATTGCATTAATGCATCAAATGCATCAAAATCCAAGTTATTACAGCAGGTAATGTTTAATAAAATATGACATAATAGTAAAATATAAAAATTTTATTTTAATGATTTTGGTTCCGTAGTTTTTTTGTCCTTTGGTTTTAGATGCTGAGCGAAGTGATGAATGTATTGATTTTTTAAAGATGTGTTTTTATTTTTTGTTTGTGTCTTTCATCAGTTTTCAGGACAGTAAAAATGCTAAGATTTTCTTCAACAGTATCTTTTTGATAGGAAAGTAAAGCTAATTTTGGGGGTGTCAAAAGTAAAAAAACCGTCACCGCTCAACATCGTTTTTGTATACAATGATATTATATCATTGAAATCAAATTTAATATCATCCATTATACAGTGACCCACTTATTATAACATAGGTACTGTACAGCAGAGCGACATCTACTTACTCACCTATTTTTATGTTTGGCTCTTGTTTTTTGTGGTTTTTTTTTCTAGTCTACCGGCCGGGGTGTACACCGTATACAAGAAAAAAACCACGAAAAAAAGAGCCGAACATAGAAAAGGTGGGTAAGTGGATGTCGTTCTGCTGTACGCTTGTAGGTAAAGTGGGTCACTGGATGGTTGATTAAATTTGAAATGGGTATTACCTTATCAATTCTACAATAATATGCTACATGATGACTCGTGATTCATGATAACTGCTATCAAACTGCTGACACCGCGGGTACTTGAAAATTAATAATATTAAAGTTCTTGCAACGGTGAAACGTGGAGAACTGAGAAGGAAAACATATTGCCAATTGGCCAGTGTCTGGATGTCAGTGAATGTGCGACGAAGATAGTCGATTACTCGATATTCGAATACCTACTACTGACGAATGACATTTATTCACAAGTTTACAACTTGTACTATAATATATTAATGATTATTAATTATGTCTGTAATAACTACTAACTAGTGGTCATTACTCAATAGTTCAGACGTTCAGTAGTCACATCTTCATTTGTTAGGTCGTCTGTGAATGTTCGCCGCATCAACAATATTATAGGTATTATATTATTACCTTTAGTTCTTACTTTTTTTGCTATCTGTAGTTGCGTCCTTGAAATTTTTTGTCTTCAACGATTTTTCACTTTTGGTATTTCGTACAGAATTCTTGAATAACTATTATTAAATATTACGCAATTCATGCAAATTGCTTTTAAATCATAATTCATGTCGATTTTGTGCATCACGAATTTTATAGCTAAAGCTAAAAGTTTGAAGCTCACAATTTCTGGGTTTAAAAATCGAATTTCAAAAGCAATAATTCACTGTAAATATTACTATTTACGTAAATAGGCACTTATAAATATATTTGTAGGTACTACAGTCCTTATAGTTATAATATACTCATGTAATATGAAGTTTGGTTTTTGACAATTTTACTCATTAAGTAATTATTTTTATAAAACCATATTAACCCGTGTTAATTATACATACCTATATAATAAACCATTTATAATATAGTACTTAGTAGATAAAGTATATGTAATTTTTTTTATTCTAGAAGTATCAAGACACAACATGGACAAATTACGTTTTGATGGACGAGTGGCAATTGTCACTGGAGCTGGTGCCGGTTTGTTAAAGATAATTAATGTACCATAGCAAAATTAAGTTTTAATTTTTTTAACATTAATGATTAGGTATTAGTTAATCTATATTTGTGTTCCTGGCAGTTTTGATAATTAACATTACCAGATTACCTACACCTATAATTTATATTATACAGGTTCTGAGGATTATTTTTTTATTTTATATTGATGATTAATAAATTTAATTTGTTAAATTTTTGAATTAAAAAAACACATTTATTAAGTTGTAACATTTTTACATTTACATTAACAAAATACTAAATTTTATGTTTAAATTGTTTGTTGTTCCTAACTATAATATTATTTTTTTAAATTATGTTTTGATTTTAAGGTTTGGGTAAAGCTTATGCGTTATTATTTGCTGAGCGTGGAGCTTCTGTGGTCGTCAACGATCTTGGAGGTAGTCGATCTGGAGATGGTAGCAGCAGCAAAGCTGCAGATTCTGTTGTATCAGAAATTCGCTCTAAAGGTAATTCAATTTCTGTAATTATTTATTTTCCACCAAAACATTGTTAATTAAATGTATTATTAGGTGGAAAAGCTGTACCCAATTATGACTCTGTAGTTGATGGTGATAAACTAGTACAGACTGCACTTGAGAACTTTGGTCGTATTGACATAGTAGTGAATAATGCTGGAATACTAAGAGATAAATCGTTTGCACGAATAAGTGAATCTGACTGGAGTAAGTAATTAATCCAATTAGTTTTAGTAAAATGTTATTAAAAATAGTTTTCCCCTATAGATTTGGTACATGATGTTCATTTGAAAGGTGCTTTTAAAGTTACACAAGCTGCATGGCCGCATTTTCGTAAACAAAATTATGGTAGAGTTATTGTCACAAGTTCTAATTCTGGTTTATATGGAAATTTTGGACAAGCAAACTACTCGTAATTAATTAAAATAGTATTTAGTTTTACCAAAATGAAAATATATATATTTTTTTAAGGGCTGCCAAATTGGGTCTAGTGGGTCTTTGTAACACTATGGCAATTGAAGGTAGGAAAAATAATATCAACTGTAATGTTATTGTACCAACAGCAGCATCTCGACTCACTGAAGATATTCTACCACCAGGTATTTGAATCATATTTTTTAAATATTTAAAAAGCTCTGCTTCAAGTTATGGTTACATAAATACATTCTAATGTTTTCATAAAAATATTCTTTAGATTTCTTTGCCGAATTAAAACCTGAACTAATTGCTCCTGTGGTTGTGTGGCTTTGTCATGAAAACTGTGATGAAAATGGTTCTATTATTGAATCAGCTGCTGGATGGGCTACAAAATGTAAGACTTTAAAAAGTGTTATTCCTAAATCCCTTATTCCATGTAAAAAGCATGGCTAACTAGCTAAGGAAAATACAATTATAGGTCATTTGGTGAGGGGAACTGGTGCTATACTTAGACACAAGATTACAGACACAGTGGCTCCAGAAAATGTTCGTGATGTTTGGAATCAGTTGACTGATATGTCACGAGCAACTAGACTGGATTCTATTGAAGTAATTAAATCAATATTTTGGTACTTATACATTATTACGACTATAGACCATCTAAATTTCATTATCTCAACTACTGCCTGATGTCGCAACTACCAATTTTGATATCTCGACTAACCAATTACCAGTACGCATGTTATTTTATGTTAAAATGTCTTCATGTTACTTTTCTAAAAGATTTCATCTTTAGAAGCCTTCTCGATTTACAGTTTTTTGTTAGGCCACTTTTGCATTCACGCTATCTTGAGTCTAAACATTTTTCTTGAAATAATTAGTTAATTTGTAAATATTAACAATTTGTATAATTTATAAATTTCTTCTTAGCCATAATTTAAATTAGTAATAAATAATAAAAATGATTTTGAATGCCAGTTAACCAAACTTTGATCCCTTGAAAATTGACTAACGAGTATTTCACAATGAAGGCTACAGAAACTTTGATGTTTGGAACTTCAGGCAGTAATTGCGACACCGGTCAAGTGACTGGCAATAATCGATATAACATAAAAGTACCAATATTTTTAATATTTATTTATGTAATTAACAAGTAAAATTGTTGATTGTAGGAAGCATCTTCAACTTTATTAGGAGTTTTAGATGAAATCAAATCAGGTCCAGAAGAAACCTTAAATGAAGCTAATGGTGTGTTCAGTTACAATAACCGAGATTCCATTATTTATGCTATTGGAGGTAAATTTTAAATATTGATTATTTCTAACTGTATATTTAAAAAAATTAATATTTTATTCTTAGTTGGAGCAAATGTAAAAGAAGAAAGTGATTTACAATACTTATATGAATCTCATGAAAATTTTTCTACACTACCTACCTATGCAGTTTTACCCAGTCTGATGGCTACTATGAGTAGTAGTTTGATAACTGAGGCAATACCCGGTAGAGAGTTTGATTTATCTCAGGTATAAGTCTTATGTTTGTGATATATTACATAACATATAATGTGGATCAATTAATAAACTATTGATGCTTTAATTATTGCCGAGTTTGATCCCTTGAGAGACAAGAGAGAATTAAACATAGGTAGCCAGTAATGTTTTATTTAAAAAAAAATTATCTAACAACATATATTGTATTTAATCTATATTAAGAGTACATAAATTGCAGGATATAATAATATCAATCCTAGTTAAGATTTCATAATTTCAACATAATAATAAGAGAAATTGTTCGCTCAATGTAATTTAAATATTTTTCCTATAACATATGGGAAACAAAATTATTCAAGTTTATAGTAAATAAAAATAATAGCTTTTTTTGAAAAATGTTATGATAAAACAAATAAAAAATGGCATTGCACAGTTAAAGTTTTTTTTTCTGGTCAAAACGTAGTGTCTTAAGTTAAAACTCTTAAGTCTTAACTAAAACTACTCTTCTTGATTTTTTTTCTTGCTGTTTAGACTAGACTAGGTTTTAAATTTTAGATTAGTTCTTGGGTTACATCTTGCTACAATACTACATCTACCCATTTACCTAAATAATATATACATTTTAAGCCATATATCTAACTAAGTTATTAAATGTTATGTTTTAGATAAAATATTACATTACTAATTACTAATTAGTATTAATAAAATATTTTTAGTGAATTTTTGCTATGATTTATATTCCACTTCTAACGCTGTTCTCTATTATTAATAATTAAAGCTTATAATGTATAGGTTTTGCATGGTGAACAATATTTAGAACTACACAAGCCTTTACCTACTGAAGCTAAACTTACTACTAAAATTTGTATTTCTGATGTTTTGGATAAAGGAAAAAATGCTGTTATTGTTGTTGATGGTATGAGTTTATTTTTCAATTTTATATTTTCAAATATTTAACATATAATATATATGCTCTTGATAATTTCCTAATTAAATTCTTTTAGGTAAAACGTATGATGAATCTGGTGATTTGATTATCACATCACAAATATGTACTTTTGTTTTGTCAGCTGGAGGATTTGGAGGGAAACGTGTTTCAAGTGTTATGATCCCAATACTCGATGAACCTAAACGGTCTCCGGATTCTACTGTTAAAGAGAAAACTTCTGTGAATCAAGTAATGATTTTTATTTATGCTTTAGCTTATTTGTTTCTCATTATTTTGAATACAAATATTACTAAAATTATTTTGAATTATATTATATTCAATACATTGTTATTAGGCAGCGGTTTATAGATTATCCGGTGATCTAAATCCTTTACACATAGATCCATCATTTGCACTTGCTGCTGGTTATCAAGAACCAATACTTCATGGTTTAGCAACTTTAGGTATGTCAGTAAGACACATACTCAAACAATTTGCTGATAATGATTCAAAATTATTCAAATCACTTAAGGTATGTACATAATAATTTAAAAAAAAATGTTGTTGATTTCATTAATCTACATTTACATGAACTACAATGGCCATACATAATAAGGTTGAACTTAATAATAATATATTTATGAGTTTATCGTTTGTTACATTTTTACTTGATAAAACAAGATAAGATTTTAATTTTAAATTATAATTAGTAAATTAGGTAATATATTATTAAATAAATTGCTAACAAATGTTATAAAACTAACAATATCAGCATTTTAAATACAATTCCAAATAATTAGAAGAATAAAAAGTATAAGTTGAATATTGTTGAATTGTACTGTGTAATATGAATACTGAATAGGTAGTATAAAATAAATGTGCAGAAAAAATTACTCGTGTATAAGAGGCATGGAACAAACAAATCATTAATTTACAAACTACATTGACCTCTAGGTGAGATTCAGTAAACCAGTTGTACCAGGCCAAACATTGTGCACATCAATGTGGAGAGAAGGTAACCGCATTCACTTCAAAACTACTGTATCAGAGACAAACGACACAGTTCTATCAGGTAATGTAATTATTTGTTCTCATATTTATGATATTTATTTATGTTTATTTTATACATTAACATATAATGTATTTATGTCTAGCCATCTAGATTATATTTATTTGGCCTTGACAGTTACATTTAATAATTTAAAACAAATATGCACACATAAAATTGTATGTATAGTAGTATACCTTTAATTATGCCACCTATTCAATTACTTAACATATTGACCTATTAAATTTCTTGACGTATTGACCTATACAATTAATATTTCTATGCACTCGAAAACATAATGACTAAAGATTTTTTTTTAAATTATCAGCAAATTGTTTAAATAAACACACAAATATGTTTCATCAAGCTTATCTTATATTTTCTGTTGTTATATTTTTATTATTTTTGACTGTGTTTGGTATTATATTATTTGTAGATTTTGTTTTCACTAGGTGAGTTTCCTGTTTCAGATTTAATCTACAAATGTATAAAAACATATATTTTTTCAAGGTCAACACCTAAAATTGATGAAATAAATAAATGATAGTTTGAAAATATTTATTTTAAATCATTACCGGTATATTTTAGGCGCTTACATGGAATTACACGAAGTTAGATTGCCAGCCAAACCACATGTGGTATTGTGCTCTGGGAAAGTCGAAGAACTGCCAAGTGATGCAGTATTCCACGGTATGAAAGAACGCATAGAATCTAATCCAAGCTTATTAAAATCTATAAATGGGGTCTTCGTTTATCATATCACAAAAAGTGGTAAAGTCGCAAGTACATGGAGTAAGTGTTGTTTTATTAAAAATACAGTTATAACTAAGATACTTGTTCCAAAATTAATATATAAAAATTAATAATTAGCCGCAGATTTGAAGATTGGTAAAATTTATCGTGGAGAACCTGAAAAAGACGTTAAAGCAGATACGACATTGACTATTGATGATTCAGACATGATTGATTTGGTAAGTATCCGATATATAATATTGTTATTATACATTCATAATATTATATATTGTGAAAAAATTTTTATTCAGGCTCTTGGAAAGCTAAATCCTCAGATGGCATTTATGAAAGGTAAATTGAAAGTCAAAGGAAACATCATGTTAGCTCAAAAATTAAAAGCGTTAAACACAGAGTCCAAATTGTAAAGGTAATTTTTTGTTTTGGGAATCCAAGGAATTTAATTTAATACGAGGTTTATGGTATGGTGTTAAGGATAGGGAATTCACCTTGAATCATTATTTTAAGATAAAGTATTGTTGAACATTTTTTATATCTTTTATTTATTTATGTTTAATGATCTTTTTTATGTAATTTGTTACTTATTGTTTTTATTCCTTTCTTTTTTTTACCAAGCTATATTTATAATAAATAAATGTATTATTTATTAATGGTTATTTATCTCATTTATCACCATTGTCACTTAATATTTAATTATTAAACTGGTCAAATTACTTATCCTTAAACTTAAATATATGTGTTTATACTATAACTATTTTGAGTTAAATATAAAACATTTTTAGTATATTATACCAGGAGAATAAATACAGTAAAATAGAAAAATCAATTAATATAATAACTTTGATGTGTTACTTTATTTATGTCCAATAAAATATTAAAATACAATACAATAAGGAAAGATAAACGTGCAGTAGGGCAAGGTGAAACCATGGGGGAATGACGTCAACAATAACATAAAATAAAATAATAAGATAAAAATAAACTATAAAACTTTTAAAAATTAGCTTAATACGCTTTGTTAATTAAAAAAAAACTATTATATCTATATACGCCTAGGTAAATAATAATGAAAAAAAAAATAATAATCATTTCAATAATATAAGTGGAAACAGCTTTTTGATGATTAAATATTAATTTATTTATATTTATATGTATTGATTTTGTGATTATTTCGACACCAAAAACATGATCAACCTGTAAACAATAAACAAATTGTAAAAAAAAAAACCATAAATAAGCTAAATTTAAGCAAAAAGTTTCCAAATTATTCTACTTTAAAAACTAAGAATAATAGTCTGTTAAATACTTTGTTAATGGATATGAGCTCAATATTTATAATTAAGTATGCAACATAAAATATTTGATAATAATTACTACTTAGTCAAGACGTATACCCAGATGGTTTTGCAATATTACAAAATACTTATGTATTAATATTACACCTAATTACTATCAAAACAAAAGTAAATAATACCCTTTTAATAGACTATGTACTTAGTACTTTAAATTAATATCTCTGAAAATTTTTGTTCAAATTTAAATTACAAAACGTCGACATTTTTAGAATTTGGTTCATAATTTGTATTGAAAAATGTTGGTTTTCATTTGAAAAATCTAAATCATGTATATACAAATTCTTAAACATAAAATTGGGGTTTGCATATTTAAAAAATAACCTTGTATATTTTAAATATAATATGATAAGAAACATCAAACATAAACATTTTATATAATTATTTAAATTTTTTTTGACATTTATTTTTACAGACTAATTTACTGTAATTACAAATTAGGCATCTAGTCCATTAAAATTATTGGTTCGTATATTCGTATCTTATTATATTATGTTGTAAAACAAAATTGAAAATATTTATTATTAAATACAAGGTATCATATTTAACATGTATATTGTATACTCAAGGTAAAATTGTTTTAGTTATTTAAAATAAATTAAAAAATGTTATATTAAGAAACAATCTCTTTTTTCATAATTCTTATTCAAAATTTAATTTCTTTGTTATATACCTCAAGTTGATAGTTTTGGCAGCTAACAGCCGATTACATTCGGCTGAGTCTGGTAATGGCAATGTTACAAATTGTGTTTCTGTTTCATTCTCGTTGAATTCAAACTTATATATTTTCGGATTCACCTTCATATCACCAAATGGTCCTTTAACTACTAGATAATGGACAGACATAGGTGTGGGGATTTTGGTTTTCAGAATCAGCTATTTACAGATGATCAGCATGACGACGACGACATAATTGAGGGCGTAAAGGAAACAGAGGAATGAATAAAAAAAAAAAAAAAATCAATTAGTATTTTCAGATAGTACAACGAATAACCTGGAAAAATAATCCTGAAATATTAGTAGTAAAATATGATTATTAAGTAAATTTTTTTAAAAGTATATTAGTCCGAATGCACCTGAAAAACAAAACTCAACCCAAATTATTATACACAGTGCTTCCAAATGTTAGCATAACTTACCAGGACAAAAAAAAAAAATTAAAGCAATTTAGTATATTTCTGACTAATGACTTACCAAAGCTTACCCTTTATACAAATAAAAATGAATTTAAGAAAAAAATACAATTACAAGTTTTTAATAAATATGTTTATATTAACCTAGCAAGAATAATTAACAAGAATCCGTAAAGTTTTACTTTGAGAACGTCGTAAAAAACAAAAACTGTTTATACAAAAAAATCCTGCGATCTGATCCATATTGGGCGTCTTTAATTGATGTTTCAGCCGTTGTTATCTCTTCGATGGTGTTTAGGTAAAATGTGTCTAGACGTGGCGGACGTAGAGAAACGGGCAAAAACAAAAAAAGAAACACATTTTATAGATGGCAATATGAATTTTGTCGTGCATGTGCCGATTCAACGATAGATTGATTTGAGAGTCCATACCATGAAGATGATGCCGTTGTAGTAGTAGTAGTACTAGTACTAGAAGTAGTAGTAGTAGTGTGGTCTTGAAAACTGTGAACGTTTATTAATATAACAAAAAATATCTTGTCTCCTGTTTCACAATTATAATTGAATTATCCATATCACATTGATTATAGTTGAAAACACATCGTCCTTAAACGTTACAGTGATGACTAATGACATCCAAATTTTTGGTGTAACCTAACACTGAAAGGACTGACAACACGTATATGGATACTTGTGGTTGTGTTTTACGCATTTGTGTATATTATGGGTTAATTATTGTTTTTTTTTCTTATAATAATTAGAACTTACCTGTTTTTTTCTATGAAACAATGTTTTTTAAATTATTATTATATTATTTAAAAAATAGGATAGTGAATACAATACAAAAAATTTAAAAATTAATACATTTTTTTCCTACAAATGTTGCACATAAATTACCTGGTATGACATGTGACGATCAACACTTAACGCTGGGTCTCTTTGCATGTTATTGATGCGGGTTTTGACAACCCACTGAAAATTGAACGCTGAGAATCTGGCAGTCTCATAGTACAACTTGTGTACAAACTCTTCTGTTCGGTATGGTTTTAATTGCAAATCTAAATAATGTGTTTAATTTAATTAGAAGCATATTGATTTAATTTAAACCCTAATTGGGCTACTTGGCCTTGTTTAGTTAATTACTACAGCATACTATACTATATATTTTATGATTTACCATTAAATGTTATCTTTTCAAAACTCATCAAGTCAAATATGGTGTCATATAAAAGTTTCTCTTCCTGAAACTTTTGGTCCATAGCATCAAGTGCAGACATAACATCTTTTCCCGTAGTTGATGGGTGAGGGCACACTTTTTCATGTTCAGATACTTCATGACTGGGTCCACGCCAAGGGCAGCCTATCTTACTGTATCCACATTTTACTGGTCTAAAAAATTAATGTAAGCAAAATATAAACGTTTATCATTAGCACAATTTATTTCCAATGAATAAAAACAAAATATGCCTAACTGCTTACCGTTCCGCACAAAGCTGTTGTTCGTGATGTTGTAATGTGTTACGTGGGAATTCTTTGGCGCAAAACTGACACTCTGATGGTAGTTCACTGACTGCTTTCTCAACAGCCAAGTTACGTGTGGCTGTGTTTTTCGCAATGTCCACACGACAATTGGGACATGTGGCCATTTCATCTCGTAAACGTGCATCAGCCAACAAATGAGCAAAGCATCCAGCGCACATTAAATGTCCATTTGTACACTGTGAACAAAGATAATATAGTTTGTACCCAAAACTCACGTCGCAGATTATTATACATCTAAATTCAAAAGTTTAAAACCAGAAACATGAATTTCAATTTTTAGTCTACTCGAATCAAATGACATGGGACCGTGTAAGTAGATTATATTTTGAGTGTTCATAAAATGTTTTTTTCATCTGAGATTAATGTTAAAATGTTTACTAATTACTAATGTCAGTTGTTTATACTTACTGACGACTAAAAAACTAAAAAAAACTATAAACCTATTAGGTAACCTAGTTAATAGATCTATGTTAGATTGATTTTCCAAAGCCAATTCCTAATGATAGGCACCCCAAATTAAGTGGCAAAATAAAAGGGACGACACTTGGAGATGTCCACAGCTTATCATCCTCAAGTCTCAAGAGATCGAGTAGTTTCAAATTGCTAGTCAATTTTTAAATACCGTCGAGGGCTTGCGAGTAGCGGTTAGTTGACTTTATGAAAGTTTTATTATCTCTCATCATATTGTCAAAAATATGTTGTACCAAAGGTAAAAGAACAGATCGTCGTGTAAGATATAATCATCCAAATATCTAATATATCGGTAACATAATACATTATATGTAACCTATAATATACCTATATATATTATCATTCAATATAATTTATAATTACTAGTAGATATTTATTGTGCAATGATAAAATATATTAAGTTTCACATTCACGACTCCTCGTTACTTCAAAATTCTACAAACATTTTGTAAGCAGGCAGAATTTTTTAAAGCTAATTTAATACTTTTAACTTTTTGAGGGGTGTTCACACTTTTGATATATTTTTGGATTATTCCAAAGAGGGGAGGGGGATGTTCTAACACACAAAACTCCACCCTCATCATTAATATTCAAACATCATTATTCATTAATATACTATATTACTATTTAAGTATGAAAGAACGCAAAAACAGCAGTTGAGAGCATTATTTTTGAAATCCTGGTCCAAGGGCACAACAGTAATTGTTATTGCGAAAGTGTTCACGGAAAATATCCATTAAAAATGACATTTGAATATAAAAATGTTAAAATATAGGTACTGTATAACATTCGTTTAATAAATAAATAAACGGTATGATATAAATATGTAATAGATGACATAGTGATAGTGGTCGAATGGTGTCAAAAAAAATTAAAAACGGATTAGCGAGTGACGTCTGTCACATTGGAATGCCGAAAAAAGTCACTGAAAAATTACAAAATTAAAGTAGGCACCTATTGTAAATTGTAATATTAATACAATGATACGCTAAATAAGAAAATAAATAAGTGATAGTAATCTTACGAATATTTTGACATAAATATTATTATAATGATAATTTATAATAAAGAAAAAATCCAAAAATATCTCTTCTCGTGTGTTTTGAACAACCAGCTGATTCGTGTTAAAAAGTTCCGAATTTTTTTATCGTGCCAGCGTTACAATACACAAAATTAATAATTAACAGTTCGTTTTTTAGTGAATTTTTCCGAACACCGTCAGTGGCCACTAGCCAGTTGCTCGATTTGGCAAGATTAAAAGTAGAGGACCTCTATTTGCTATTAAAAGTCCCCATCACTTGTTAAACGTTATTGCCCCCACACCCCTTAATGCCACTTTTTAAATCATATAAAAAATATTTATAAACAACCAATTCAAAAATACAAGTTAATATTATATTACATAGACGTATTATAATTTATAGATCCGCTGTAATGAAATAATCCATAGGACAAATTACAATGGGATCTAGCGCATTTCGATAAAAACGCAGAATGATGAAGCGTCCCGTGCGGTCCCTTTAGAAATAATAGTAGGCCAGTACGCTAAAAGGTCTGAAAAATCAGTTGGGGTACTCAATCCCCCTGGGCTCCCCCCCCCCAAATTCGTGCACGAGACGGTCCGACACATCACTAGCGCGGGTAAACATAATTTCGCGAAATTGTTTTTGGCCTAGTTTTTGGTGACCGTTGATGCTCATTGTGACTGTTACAGCGTTATACGGCTATGCCACTTATACCATATAAATATATAATGAATAATGATTTTATTTTGTTCGGGTAATAATGTTACATTTTATTAATTCGCAATTTTGAACACTCGCGATAATGTCAACGCAATGTGAAACGGATAACGGAAAGACCCAGCCGGACAACGATGAATAGTCGGCCCAAAAGTTTATTTTTACAATATAATATTAAATTGCACACGATTTGTAACAAAAACGTGCTGCGGGACTTTGTACCGCGGACGTTGGACCGCGATTTATCTCGGGAACACGCGCGAAATTATTGACGAACACGCCGCTGCAAGGGCGTCTTGTTTGGATTGGGAAATGCCAAAAAAAGGCCGTACCTCTGGTACCATAATATAACTGTAATATCGTCATCGTGACGCGCAATAATACGGAAACGAACCGACGAAATGTCGAAATAATATTATTTTATTATTTTATTGCAACAACCATCGGAGAAAGGCAATAAACGAGATTCGCGCGCGCATAATTTAATGTCGTTGACCCAGGGAATACAGCCGCGGCGGCGGCACGTCGGTCAGCTGGTACGACGACGACGACGACGACAACAATAATAATAATAATAATAGTTATAATAATAATAATAATAATAACAACAACAACGAGATGGTCTTTTAAAAATAGAACATGCGACCGTCGGGTTGTCGGGAGTCAGGACGGAGCGCAAAGCGTACGAAATGACCAATTCTCACCTGATAGATGGACGACCTGGGCAAGTCCAAGCACACGGCGCAGCACAGTATGCCTCCCAGCCTGTGCTCCAGCTTGTCCGAAGCGGAGTGCTGCTTGTCCGCGCCACCGCCGCCCCGGCCGAAAACTTCGCCTCCGCCGCCGCCTGATAGCTTGGCCTTTTTTGGATTCGGTTCGCCGTCGTCTTTGGTGATGGACACGTTCTGCTGCTGCTGTTGCTGCTGGCCATCCATGGCCACCGTCATGTTGTCCGACTGGCCGCCCGTCTCTACTGCGGCCGTCTGCGCCGAACCTTCGCCGTCGGACATGGTCCGCTTTTCCGGGCTGTTTTCCGAAAAACAACTAGGACGCGACGAATTGAGTTTGAGCAGACCCAAAGGTTGTGTGTCGGAATAATGTCGTCTACTCGCTATTTTAAGATCACTATAGTGTTGTACGAACGCGACACTCGCGCACGGCAGCAAAGGCGAACTCGGAAACGATAAAAATAAATCGCAAGGCAAAGGATAAAAAATATTGATTATAATAATATAACGTTTGACTAGTGCGCGACGAGCCAAAGTGGTACGGGAAAAAGGAAAACGATATAAAAAAAAAACCAACAACTGCGCCGTAATAATAAATACAACTTGTCCAGCGGAGTAGCGGACGGGCGGGCGGGCGGCCGAGTCGCCTCAGCTGTTCGGTCGGCCTGCGCGCTTCAAGGACGACGGACGTGCGCACGCGCGTGGACTTAATCTACGGCCCGCTGTCGGCGATGCGGGATGGCGAGCGGGCGGTGCGCTTCCCTTGGGCGGTGACGGCGGCCCTCGTCCGGATGACGTGTAAACGTCGTTACGACGCTACACTGCCGCCGCCGACGCCGCCGCCGCCGAGAGACCGAATGCGGCGGGACTATTGCGGGTATTGATTATTTGATTATCGCCGACGGCGACACGGCGTGCGCGTGCTTGTCGTCACTCGTCGTTGTCGCGGTGCACCGTAGAGTAATATTACTCTACGCGGTGCACGAAACGTCGTGGTACCCCAAGGACGGTATATTATTATTATTACTTTTTTCTCATAATAATATACTTTCGCAATGTTACGGGAAGTCCTCTCCTCCTCCTCCTCCTCGAACGTCGTGCGTAAACGCTCACTCGACACGCAATTTGCGTTGTAATAATAACGGACCATAATAATCGTTTGTCTTATACTATATTATATTTTAATACATTTATACTTGCGCTTTGTAGTTCGTACTTTGTACTGTTAGTTCGCTGGCAGTTCGAACAGTTTTATTCATGGGACAGCAAACATTTTTCCAACCCTCCTACCCCTGAAATATTGATACTGATATGTAGTTACACCCTAAAGTCATTCAGTGCGACGACTGACGACTGCCCCCCACTGCCCACTGCCCAGTAGGCAGTACCCACGTAACAACATTTTGTCCGGGACTTATTTTGTCCCGAAAATTCTTAGTCGTGCCGTCACTTGCCACTATATTAGGCGTTTAGCATTGATTGAATATTTAATCAACGGTATTATTATCTCATAATCGGTACTATAGGGTATAGGCAGTATAGCCAGTAGGTAGTGTTATCTATCTATCTTTCGGTCTTTTGCTAGTTTTGACTATTTGTTTGTGTGTGGTGATCGTAATGGAATAGATGGTTAGGTTTAGTAAGTGAGCCGAGTCAGACTTCGGAGCTTTGGAAATTTTTTTTTTCTCCAGTGAAAAATTGTCACCATACCCTAACAACAATATTACCTTCCTGGGAGGGTAATAGGCATGCCCGCTAGGATTTGGCGACCATATATGTACATGGGAACTACCTGTTTTGTTCCTGGACGGTCTAGGAAGGACTAAGAAATAACATAGGCGTGCCTGATGCATGTTTTATAAGACCATTCCTTACACTGCTTATTAGGATCAAAATGGGCACAAATTTCATATTGCTTCCTAATAGCTGCACTAGTCCATAGGTGAAACTAGTGGAGGGGGAGGGTCCTAGCCCTCCCAATGAA
This sequence comes from Sitobion miscanthi, assembly GCA_008086715.1. NCBI lineage: Eukaryota > Metazoa > Arthropoda > Insecta > Hemiptera > Aphididae > Sitobion > Sitobion miscanthi. Next base: position 6,736,938 of record CM017800.1, on the reverse strand, counting down.
AAATATTGAACCTCAGAATTTCGTGTTTGGTACTTTTAGCCCCCCCCCCCCCCCAATCTTAAAAGAAGTTTCATATGCCATATAGCATGTATCCTATACTCTATAAGAATTATAAATTGTCTTGTAAAAATCCCTAATAAACAAGGCAGAGAAAACTATCTATCTGTTTTAAAAATTTTTAATTTTTAATTACGCCAATTAAATAACAAATTGCCATATTGCTTAGTACCACAGAATATAAAAATTAGTATTAATTACTAGATTTTGAACTGGGGGGACTTGACCGACATTTTAGGGGACTAAGTCCCCCCCAAGTCTCCCCCCCCCCTTATTTGCGCCAATGACTATAGGTAGGTAATATAATTTAGTCAATGTTTGGCCTTAGGATATTTAATTTAGTCGATCTAAAGTCTAAAGTCTGAGTGTATAAACTAACAAAACGTAAATAAATAATATAAAATATCTATTGTTTATAAATATTATATTTTATAGTAGTAAATAGGTAGTGTATATGTAAAGTACACACGGGTTCAGCTAACCGCCGGTAATTAGTATTTATACTAATAAAATGAACATATTATTATGGTCTAATGTACAAACTACAAACAAACAACGTACCTCCCACGTGTGCGGTGTGCCTGTAAAATTGAGGTATGTTATAAATTATAATATTATGTTGTATACTTACATCGGTAATTATGTATTTAGTTTTATGTAAATTATATATACATGCTGTGTCGACGTTACAAGATTTGTTTACATATTGGTGATTCGTCATATCAGTGACCCATGTACAGCATATTAATATATTATGCTTTATATTCCGTAAACAGAAAGCCAAAGGGTATAAACGTTTTCGGCCAAAATTGTACTTTTTTATTTACTCTTACTGCCGATTCACTTTTCAACCAAACCAAAACAATTATATATTTATGTTTAATATTTACTTTGTATAGTTTGACAGTTTGTGTTAAACATAGATACTGAAAATGTTTTAAAAATATAAATTATTGTACCTATAAATATAAAGTAATATATTATTCTTTATAAACATTTTCAGTTATTACTATGCCTATGGTTTCGTGTTTTTGAAAATCAATTAATTTTATATCTTTTAGAGCTTTTCCATCAGTACCTTTAAGTTCATTTTTTGAGTACATCTGAATCGCTAACTGCAGAAAGGGGACAAGTCCATTAAGCACGTGTAAATACATCGTTTACCGCAGAAAGGAGTCAAATCCGACTATTCAAACGCGAAATATAGTGTTTGGAAATTTCAGTTTACTACAGAAAAGTGACATGTTATGATTTCGTTTTTTGTCTCTCCTGAAAAGTTATAAAAAATGGACCTATCCCCTTTCTGCATGTTAGCGATTCATCTACCCAACCACCAACTAAATTAATTTGAACTCGATGATTTAATTTTGTTTACAACTGACTCAGTATGTTTAACAAGATTTCTTTATCGGTATTCGGTATTACGTATTACGTAGGTATATTAGAAAACCCAAACTCCAAAGAGTTGGCTCTTGCCTACGATTTTTTAATAATAAACATATTTTATTGATTTATAATCAATGGTAGGTACTTAGTTTAAATTTTTAAATTATAATTATTAATCGTTAATGTACTACCTAACTACTAAGTATAGGTAGAGATATAAAATGATTTTCTTATTGCAAATAATTTCTTAGAAACTACTGATCTATTATTTTGCTTGTCTTATCTTACTAATATAACAATAAATTAACTTGAATCAATTACGCAAAAATTGATTATCAAATGCGCATTTAGCTATTCCAAGTACGCAAAATTAGTCCAACTGCACTTTAGAATAAGCCCTGGACTGCAACCTGTGTTGGTATTATAGTAGTTATACACTTATATATAAGTGATGTATCTAACCCTGTGTCCAATCGAACCAATCGAAACTTTAAAAACTTCTAATAAATAACATTTATAACTAATAATTAATATAATAATATGCCTCGTTAATGAACGGTATTATTATTTTAAAATGGTTAATCAGTAATCATACCGGCTGTATACTACCTACCTATATGGTTTGCTATTGTTTAATGCATTAGGCATTCATAACAACCAACGCTGTTTTTAAAAAAAAAATAAAGCATGATATTGTCAGAACTACAACAAATTCATGAAATACTTGCAGGTCTTTATAGACTTTTCGGATAAAATATGATAATACACTGCAGTGTAGCTACGGACTATTCATTTAGTCTGTGTCCTGTGGTTTAGCTATAGCCATCAGCAAGGTATATAATATTACCTGTATGTTGAATATACCTATATAATATTGTATACACCACACACGTCCATTGTGTGTATAAATCACGTACTTACGAGCTAAAGATAATACATTTTGTTCACCCGACAACAACCTAAACCTAATACTTTTAAGTGGTTTGCTTTGTAAGATGTTAGATAATTATGATAGCTATATATATTATGTCACATGCGTACCTTTACATATCGACATAGGCGCCCAGCCATGGCATCACGAGCATATTGTATAAAATATCTATACGACTATACGCAGGTACCTATATACATGAATAAACATGATATATTTTATATGCTGATCAAATATTATATCAGACCAATTAATGTTATATACTATATATAGGTATGGATTATGTCAAAAAACGCAATTTAAAATTATTACTTATATGGGTTTAAAACCGTTACTACCTATATAGGTACTTACTAAATGTGGAGAAGTCTATATAATGGCGAGGAAATTGGTCTGTTTCGTCTTCATATAAATCAACATTCTTTCGTACAAAATATAAATCATTCAATTTAATTGTAAAAAAAAGGTGAACAGTTCATCAGACCGTATCTATATATTAGTCTATATAATATGACTATAGTAGGAGTTTATCTGGACCATATGATGAGTTGTGCTTGACCCTGAAACGAGAGCAATTACAATTAATACGGTCGGTTGATTCTCGTTAGTTTTCTAGTCGAGAAACCAAGAAAGTTGTATTATACTATTATGCAGTGGCGTGTATAGTGGGGGGGGGGTTAGGAGTTCAACCCCCCCTGAAATTTTTTGTTGGTACGGCACTCATACGGATTTATTTAATCAATGTATTAACTAAAACCCAACAGTGCAACACGGGATAAAACAAAAATGAAAAATGCAGATGAGGCGCGTATAAATAAAATTAGCTGCTCACTTAATTTATATTATATAGGTATTACTAGGTAATTAAGATAATAACGGACCGTCGTCAATGAAATTATTTCTGCACTACAAAAATTGATTCCAAATCTCCTCGACAAATTTAAACCGAGTTAATGATTTTGAAAAATGTACCTATAGACTTTTATAAACATGTTTTACCCAGTTGCAATACATTTGAATCAGAATTAAAAGTATGGATAGAAAAATGGAAAAAAGTTCCTTAGAATGAGTGTCCAAGTCTGTTATCGATACTTTAAATAATGTACCTATGTGTTGATTTTTTTCCAAATATATAATGCTTGCAGATGTCAATATTAGTAACTTTACCGGTATCAACAGCATCATCGAAAAGATCATTTACAACGCTAAAAAGATTGAAGTCATTCTTGAGAAATAGTGCAAGTGAAAATCGACTAACAGGATTAGCCCTCATGTCAATTCATCGCAGTATTTCAATAGACACTGAAGAAGTGATTAATAATTTTGCAAACCTGCTTCGAAAATTGGATAGGTATTTTGCTTTAATTTAATTTATATAATATTCTGGTTTTTATAATTTATTATTAATAAAGTTAATTTATAGTTATAATTAAATACATTTTTTTTTGTATAACACCCCCCCCCCCTCTCGAAATTAATTCCTATTTACGCCACTGCTATATGTAAACACAGAATTGCATTTACCGTACGCATAAATGTACCTATACTTTATTCAAACGGAAGTTTACGCGTACATAATAGTTTTTATTTTTAAATATTTTTTTACAGTTATATTGTTATGATGTATTGTACCTATATATGTGGTGACAACGCCGGTGGTTTGATCTTTGATATTACAAATATTTGAACAAAAATCGGGTAAGCTTCACTTATGTCTCATATGCTGTATTATTGTAGGTATACCTACCTATTATTGTCATTGAGTTATAAAATGAGTATAGGTCACTTAAATGAATGCGTTAAATATTTCAATGATAAATCAATCATTGTATGCATGAACAACGATTCTGAGCAGAGTTAGCCTATGTTTCTGAGAATACATGAATATTTGATTATATATTTGTATTATGCATTAGTCATTTATGTTTCTATTAGTAATAAACCGTAGGTTGAATCAATTTTTTCCAAAAAAAAAAAAAATGATATCTTTATTATAATAATAGCTAGTGATATTATCAATATTATCATAATGTAATTTCATGTGACATTGCTATGGGCTATGGCTGTTATAAAATTATTAATTATTAATTCATTATAATATTAAATATTAATTATAGTCAATATACCGACAACCGACCGCGACGTACTATAGACCAGTGTGAATATAGATTGAAAATGTTTAAATGTCATTGTACAATGCAAATAATAATAAACGTAGCTAGTGTAGTAACAAGACGTGGTTTCTGATGGAACTTTTTTGATAGGTAAAAAAATTCTAAGTATTTTTCAATATATTTGGGATAAACAAACACAATTTTGGGAAGAACCGGCATTTTTACGCAAAACCAGTTATATTTGAAAAATCGATTTTACTTTTTTGGTGTTACTTCAAAATGAATAACCATGACATTTTCAATAAATATTTGTGTAACTATTATATACGCCATGATCAAATTTTCAAAATAGCGTCAAAAATTAACTATTAATATATAGCCTCAATAATAAGGTTTTTAAATGTCGTAAAATACACGTCATTTAAAATACATTGTAAAAATATATAGTATTATTAATAAGTAATAACTATAGTCTTTGACTACATAATATATTTAATACATTCACATTGGGTGAGCATACAATTCCTATGTATTTTTAATATTTTTCAACTAATTTTAGAATGATATATCAGGAGCCTTATATTAAATGTTCACGCTTTTTTACCCAAAAAATAAAATAAAATTGATATTTATAGAAAAAAAACCAAATAATTTGAAAACTGGCAATGTCCGCAAACAGCTCAAAACAAATCAAAATGTTGTAAAAATATAAATTTCAAACGCTCATAAAAATTTAATTTGACTTTCTTGTAGTCATTTTTTTTTTGATAAAGGTAGACAAACTTATGGATAATCTTGTATTACATTTTCAAATCTTAGATTAAAAAAGAAAAATTTTTATGAATTCTCAACTCAAAATAATTTGCTAATTTTCGTGATTTTTCCGTATTTTGTCAAGATTTGAACTTAAAATGCCTATAAATAAAAACTGTGACTAAGGATTTTTAATTTTTAATAATAATGCGTAAAAAATAAAAGTATAAATAAAAATGTTCTCATCCATGCCATATTGCCATGTTCTCATAACCAGCAAGATGGGAGAGAGCAGAACAAGATGGAAGCGTCTTACTATAGCATACGACATGCAGTGTTGATTGTTTTAAGTAGAGGAAAAACAATTACATTAATTTATAACATTACTTCAAAGTTTGAACACTTGATATTAAATCTAAAACTCAAAACAGTCAAAACTTATTGGATACATTTAAAAAAATAAAATGTATTATTATGGTAAAATAAACAAATTAATTCTTTCGATTTAACATTTAAGTAGTATATACAAAATTATTATTCTCCTTATAAGTCAACATAATATAATATACATCTATGTGGGTATTTATACGTATATAGAGTGTATCGTAGTTCATTTTTCTTTTAAAGTAAATTCCACTAATGTACTTAAATATTATAAATATGTAAACAATATACACATTATATATTGTCATTATGTCAGTGGCGCACTGGCGCCCAGGTCCATGTTTAAAAGGTCGGGCCATGGGCATTAGGTTCATGCAGTCTCCTCAGATGTGTATTTAAGGGAGGAGCACAAGCTTAGTATACTAAATACTTGTTAATGAGCAGAAGTACTAACCCACAATTTGTTGTATCTATGTGTTATAATTTATTAATTGTTATTAAATTAAAAAAAACATATTTCTGCCATTATAAGTTTAATATTTTATAACATTTCATTAAGATATAAGATACACCTAAGGTCAAATAATTTTGACAGGGAGCACCAGTAAGGAAATAATGCTGCTTTGGGAATTGATGTTCCATAATAAATAATACCTAGGTATATAATATTTTCATTAATATTTAGTACTCATTTAAATGTATTATTCAATTGGAATACTTAAATAGGGCCTAGACCTCATCACTGGCTGAAAAAAAAAATATTGTGGAACACTTCTTATAAATCATATAAAAGTAAATTCAAACGTATTACTACCACTATACGTCTATACTAAATAAAAAAAAAACACCATTGAAAATTACTGTAACAAAATAAAATAATATATATATTTAGGTATTATAAATACACCGGACAATAATAAATGATTGAATAATAAAACAATTTTTGTTATAAAAACCAATTGATGATAATATTATAATAATTATCAACACAGCTTTAAGTTTTACAATATAATGTACCACAGGCAATGTCACAAAATTAATTAAATAAAAACTACGCGGATTTAAAATTGTTTAAAAAAATACAATACATCTCTCACTCGTTTTCACACCCACTATTTTTATTTACATAGAAAAATACGCGTAACATAAATAGCGGGCATTTCAAAATCGGAACGTCTATAAATAAAATCTAAGTTATATATTTATTATATTTATGTATAAAAAAGGTATATATTCAGTGCGTTTAACAATAATAAAGTAATTTTATCTTTTTATTTTAAACACGTTGAGCTCAATATTGCAATTAAATAGTATACCTTACATATTAGTTCCATATTTTGAAAATCATTGGTAATAAATTATTATTTCTTATAATAATTTCTAATGATACGTATTATGAAGTAGCCTCTTTTTATGTATCTATCAAAAGTACTAAGATATTTTAAACGGTCTGCAAAAATACAAAATATTTTAACTATTGTTGAAAAATTTATAATTTTCTTCACATCTCTATACACACTAGTAATTTGTGTTTGTAATTAAATAACTTCATTACTATTATAAGTTATAATAGTAAGTATTTATTATAATTATTGTTAAAGCCCAAATACATTTTTCCAAGCTCTTTTTTCTTAATTTATTTACACTTTAAATAAGAAGATGCTCAAACATAACATTACTGGAAATTGGAAACAATTATAAAAAAATATAACTTTGTTATTGTTAATCGTTTGGTAATTGATTAGAAGAGTCCTTTAATTTTGCTACGACAGAAACGGATTTGGTGACGGCACAAGTGGTGGTGGCAAAGTCGAAGTAGTTGGACCACTGAATGCAGATGGAGCTGTTGGTTGATTGGCAAATGGAGGTTGTGGTGTTAAACCAAATGGATTTGCCATGCCTAAAATATTTTTAAAAAAAAACGTAAGTACAATATAGTAGATATAACCATATAACTGTATAAGACTTATACAATTAATATTGTATTAGGTTCTATCACATCTAAATTTAAACAACTATAAACTATAAACAGTTAAATTGTGTTATTAATGATTTTTGATCATTAATTACAATATGAGAGATTTTAATAACCTAATTATTTGACCAACATTGGATATGAATAAAAGTTATTAACAATTATCCTATTATGTAATGATGTAATATAACATAATGGTCAAATTATTTAAAGAAAAATATACATACCAGGTGGTCGTATTTGTGCAACTGGTGCTGTATTAATAGGAGCTGTCACTAGGTTATCCAAATTTACTAAAGCAGAATTTTCCCCTAAGAAACTATGTGGTGTCTTTTTACCAGACGTTGAAGTTTGTGAAGTTCCTAGTAGTTCGTTATTTAAATGGGATAGGTCAAATGGATCCGAGGTAGGTTCTAAATAAATAAATGTAAAATAACATTTAACATTAATATTTAAATAACATATACATTTTAAAACAATTAACTAATATTTAAAAAAATCTGATTCTATACATACTCGCTTGTAATGACCGATTTCCTAAAAGAGCAAATTCATCAAATTCTTGATTTGGTTTACTTAAAGGTTGAGCAATTGTTGCAGGAGCCCAAGGGTCTGGTGGAGTCATTGCTGCAGCTGATGTGTTTTGCGATAACCAAGGATGTACACCTTAAAAATAAATGTACAGAATTAAATGATTTTATGAACCATATACACAATAATACAATAAGTGTATTTATTTTTTACTAACCGTTGTTTGAATTTGGCAATACATGAGTAGATGAAGTGGCATTTTGTTTTTGTGTAACAGGTGACCAAGGGTCAACAACTCGGCTCGGCGTTGCATTATTTAAATCTCCATTAGACCAATTTAAAGGCTGGAATAAAAAATGTCTTAGTTATGGGTTGAGTTTTTAATGTTTAGTACTTTAATGAAAGACAACCGATAAATAGATGGTAAAATTGTTTTTATTATTTATATACTAATGATTATTGGTTTAATAATATTGGTTGAATAGTACATAATATATAAATATTAAAATATTTTTAATTTATTTCATTTGAATAGCTTTTGTTTATTGTATATATTAATCACAGTTCAATAACAAATTATAAATTAATATTTTATTATTAATAATGAGTTTTGATTTAGTTTATATTACCTGTGGTTGAGTTTTTATTGGCATACCCCATGGGTCTGCTGTTGTTCCTGTTGCACCATTTTGATCTGCATCATTGTCTAGATCAATTCCCAATAGGTCCAACATATTACTGCTCTTGCCATTACTACTATTAGCCCCAGATTCTGAACCACTACTAGCAATATTGTTTGTTAATGAACCCAAATAAACATATTTACTTTTTTTATTTAAATTATAATGAATTTGAATTTACTTGAATTCATTTTCACTTTGAGACAGTGCCAGTTTTAACCGCACATCGTCACTACGTCTTTTTTGCTCTTCTTGTTCAGCTTCTTCCCTAGACATAGCCAGAGCTAGTTGTAGTTGTAATTCTTCTTCACCAACAGTCTGCGGACGAGCACTTTCTAGTTCCGCTGAAATATATATAACATGTATTTAATGATTAAATAATTTTATAAATGAAAATTAATATACAAATAACAACATTATATTGATACTTGATATTTATTGTCTTTACTATAATTAATTATAAAAGCATAAATTGTAATAATAGAATTTTATGTTTTTTTATCTAAAACAAAGTGTAGAAAATTTTTATCTAACCCAATATTAAGAGGTAAATATTGAACTAAACAAATAGATTGTACAATCAAAAAGAAAAACACTGGTATTTTTTATATTCTTAAAAACCACTACTCAAATTAAAATAATAAAATAGCCGAACAGGAAATAGTAAATAAATGTTGGGCACTCATCTTGCTATGCTCACCTTGAGCCTAGATAGTATTGTAAACATTATACATAATAGAAAAGTAAAATGTATTTTATGAAATGATTCAAAGTATAATTTTAACTGAACTTAGTTAAAATTAAATTGGATTACATATCTTTAAACTTGTGAACCTAACTAAAGAATAAATTTGATAACATTTTAAATCAATTATAGTTACTTGGTGGTTTTTAGTAAAAAAAAATAAAGTATCACCCTAGTTAATAATTAAAAAAACAATAAAGTGAAAAATAATATTATCTTGAATAATTTCATATAAAGTTCTTTATCAAATCTTATATTGTCTAAAAGTTCATAAGTTTGGGATAAAATTTTGTTACACTAAGTTAAACATAAAAAGAAACAAAAAATTCTACCATTTTGACCTTTAAACAAATACAATAACAATCAACAAACCTTTTACAGGAGGTCGTGTATCATATAAACCATAGGAATCTCGGAACTACAAAAAATAAATAAACTATTATTTTATGATTTACAAAATTATGCATTTATACTTATAGAACTTATCTTAAACATAAAATAGTACAATGATTTTAATACTTTCAATATATTTTTTTTTATTAGTTAATTTATTAAAATAAATTTTTTTTATTGAATATTTATTATTTGTATTTAATAATTTAGAGAGGAGAGTAAAGTCCGGGTAAAGTAGATCCCAAAAAGTAAGAATACTTGTAGATCTACCTCTTAAATTAAAAGAATTGAACTATTTTAAAATGTATAATTTCAATAATCATAATATTACTATACTATACTATGGTTTAAAAATAATTTATTGTTATATACAAATGCAATCGCTAAGTTGTTAATATTTTAATTACTAGTCTCAGAAGTATCATTAAAAGATTATACTACTATTATTATTATTGCACAATTAGACATTAGTAGATAGTACATGCATTTTTGTTGTAAACCATAAAATCTTACGTAATGAACTTACCAATGGATACTTAGGACTTTGTGGAGTTGTCTAACGAAATGTATAGCGTAAAAACAAAAATAAAGAAAATACATAATAACCACCACCATCATTAAATTACTTAAATATAAAACAAATAAAAAATCTTTACATTTCCATCACTGCCAAAACTAGAAATTTTTTGTGCAGATCGTTCTTTTGCTTTAATTGCACGCGCTCGTTCTGTCTTTAATCGTTCATCATCATCTAATAAAGCTACTAGTTGTGTAGCTGTATCTCTTACTCTCTGTCCTTTATCTTTATTGTCCTCTATATGTTGAAATGTTTCTAATGTTTTAATAGCAAAACGATTTTCCTTGCATTGTTGGGCAACCTTAAAAAAACATAAATCATTAATAAGATTATAACTTAAAAATATGGATTATTTATACTTTTTCACTGCCAGTCTTTATTAAATATTCTAGAAGAATAAGTGCTTTATGAACATGTCGCCAGTTACGTCCATGATCATTAAGTCGTTTCCAAAGAATTGCCATAATTTCAGAAAAGGCAACTACATTATAAGTTAAGTCGGCAATTTCAGCCATAAGCGTACTGCTTGGACCCCACTGATCATTGCTAGTTGCCTCTCGCACTTTTACCTAAAATACAATCTGTGTAAATAATTTTTTATAGACTTGTGCCTAACTTATTTTCTTGTTAAACAAAATATAATTATTTCGGTTTTTATTTTTGAAGCGTGACTAATAAGATTCAACATACAATAATCTAGGTCAAAATATTAATGATAATTTATTAGTATAATTTAAAGTATGTGAGATATATATGTATATATAATATACTAAGTTCATTTAACAGTAGGAATATAAATTTATCATGAAAAAATAGAATTAAAAACTATACTAACCTGAGCATCAGAGTAATTATGTGCTATGTTTTTAATATTTCTCCTTAGTCCAGCAACATTAACTTGCATTTCTTCACGCTTCTTCATCTAAAATTCAAAATATATATTAGGTATAGAATATAAAAATGTAGAATATACTTGATTGCGAATTAAGTTTTATTTAAAATATTTATATAATGAAGACAAATTGACAGACATTAATTGTTCTGTTTATTTTAAAATTAATTTTTAACTAAACAATTAGGAATATTAAATGTTTATGATTTATATGAATTACATTTTAATTAAACTTTAAAAAAAACCAATTAAAAATATGTCAAGCAAAGTAATTATAAATTATTAATTACAGCAACAGTAACAGGCTTATAACAGTAAATATAAAATAATTTAGATAGGTAAGGTACATGCCAATTATACGTGCCAACATTCAGAATCTTGAAATGGTGTTAAACTCGGTTAAATCATAGTTAATTAATTGTTATAAGCTAAACAATGTTTTTATTCATTAATTTTTCAGAAATGTACGCCAATTATTAATAATATAAAAACATTGAAATATTTAATATACTTATATAAATTATTGGTCTTATTTAAATGTTATCATTCAAATATTAAATTAATTATTTTATATGTCAATGGTTTTAAAAATTGGTTAGGAAGTATTTATTTTTGCTGTAGAGCTTTTTGTTTTATATTAAATACAATTGTGACCTAACCTGCCGTATGAAAATTTATTGATTATTGAAACCTTAAATTAGTTAAAGAAATGTAAATTTATATGCATACTGTAAGTATTATAACTAATGCAGTACTTATAATGTTAATTTTTTTTTGGAGTTAAGATTATTAGTACCTAATTGCTTTAAAGTAAGTACCAACAAAATTACGTATTGTAAAAAATTAATTTTGTTTTTAAGATACAGTGTTTTAATTACCTAAGTCAATTTAGAAAGCAAGAACATTAATTAACCTTATAAGTTATAATACATACTCAGATATAAGGTTCTTTTGCTCAGGTAAATAAAATTGGTTTATGAACTATTTTTTAGACATTACTAATATAAGTATTATCTAAGTTTAAGCATTTAAATGTCATTGTTATCTACTAGAAATAGTATTATTGAAAAATACAAAGTTTGCTTCTTTAAATTGTTAATACTAATTAACTTAATTGACTTAATTATAGTGCTTATAAGAAAATCATTATAAGGTTATGCTTAAATTCATACATTTTTTAAAAACTTAATAACTATTTCAAGTTACTATACCTAATTGATTTCATAGAGAAATTGTATAGGCTAGTAGGAATACAAAATAGGAGTTTTATGTTATGGCACATCCTTAAATTTATGTACATGACTACAATCACTTATTTTACAAGTGAAAGTAATGATACCTACTATTTTTTTTAAATATTATAACAAACAAAGAGATAATTATATGATTAACTATTATTGATCAACTAAAACACTGAGGTGAACTATTTAATATGAATAAGTACACGTAATATGATATATTTCATTCATAATACAATCCAATAGGTTAGGTACCTACCTAATTTGATTAAAATATTGAGTAGAATACAAGGATATATTTTACACTTAGGTAATTAATAATTATAATCACATGGTGATCAAGGCCATAACTAAGGGAGGAATTGACAGTAAACCCTCTCCCCTGAATTTTTTTCACATTATTATAATTTAGATAGCAAGTTTGCTATAAAGCTTAGAAAAGTTTTATACATTTAAAGCTTCCATTTTCTACTTAAAATTATAGCCTTGATCGTTGATGGTGGTATCTACTTAAGTATTATTATTGTTTACAATTATCATATTATACCCAAGTACAAATAAATAACAATTGTGAAATACCTAACACTGAATATATGGTTGGGATGAACAATATTGAAATGGAGAGTTAACTTTATGAACATTTCAAATGTTATTAACATCAGTCTTAAAGTTAAGGTATCTATAAGGCGTAATAGCATAGTTCATTAGATTTATAATCACATCAACAATATATACTAGACATGTAGACAAATACCATTGTACTGTTAACATTATTGTAATGTACAAGATAAGGAAACAGAATACAAAATTCATCAAGGACACTTAAATTCTTAAAGGAATTTTGACCGAGAATATGAGTTTATCTTTAAAGTGCCTACTTATAGCATAAATAAGGTATGGTTATTAAAATATATAAGCAACCAATCATTAACAATCAACACTTATTCTTTACTCATTATTTCTGACAAATATATAATTGTGCAGAGAATTATTAATAATGATTAATATATCAGGTAGACTATTATGACTATAATTTTTAATGTATCTGTTGTAATACTTTACTCTTTTCAGATTAAATAGGATTAGACTAACATGTATTAGTATGATAATCAAAAGCTGTATTTGTTTTGATTACCTACAAGTAAGTACAATACGAGGTTAAAGAAAAATTGTTTATTGTAAGTATTACATTAGATAAGTGACAATTTTAGTGAACACTGATTAAGTTAAACTCAATTCTAAAGCCAGGGTTAATATGAATACAATTGAATAGAATAAATAATACCTATATAAAAAAAAAAAACAAGAAGTTTTAATATGATTTCTGAAGGTAATCAACATTTTTAATATTTGAGAAACTAGCTTACCTACTATAAAAGCATTTCGGTTTTTATTAATTAGGTTCAATTTATGAATACCTATGGTAGGTATAACTTATAAATCTTATTTTTTATACATTTGTCTCAAGCATATGCATTAAATGTTGGGCAATTTAAATTTCAAACAAAGTTGATGTGATGAAATAAGATATCCCGTGTCCAGGTCTACTGTCGGTTGTGCAAAACATAGAGGTTTAGATTATTGTCAGCAGTAAAGGACAAACATTCACACTTTGTCTGACCGGCATGACTACCGGTACTTATATAAGTACAAGTTTAATAGGCACGAATACGCGATTCGGCACATCCATCACCGTTGGCACGATAGGATTGCACCAGGCATAAGTCTCGGAAAATCCGGGGCGAACATTGATACTAGGATTTCTGCGTAGGAGGATGACACACAAATCACCGCTAGTTACTCACCTCGATGACAACTGTTGATACCCGGACGCGTTCTCGAGATTGGATCGTGTTTTCCGGTTAGACAACGACGAGCATAATAATAATATTATGGTGTGCGCACACGCCGTTGTGCGTGTGGATTTATAACAGGAGAACGTCTCGAACACAAAATTATCGCTCGCCGATGAAAAATCGCACCGAAGATTGGCGATTGTTGCGCGAACCGCGGACGATGCGCCGATGCACAATAGCGAATAATACGGATCGACGTCCGCCGCACAGTGACAGATTGAAAATCGCGAATTGTACTATTGTGTGTCCGCCGAGTCTATTATGGTATTATTATTGTGTTAAGTACGGCTATTTTACACACATATATACATATACATATATATATATATATATATATAAATCGCGTATTCGTGAGTGCCTTTGTGTGTGAGCGTTTTGCGCGATCGCCGTGTACTGCTGCACACAACACACTTACACACCTACTCGAGCGGTCCGCGGACGTCGTCCTCCTCTTTTTCCGTGTGCGATATTTTGTTATTATTATGAATGAAAGGCGGCGGGAAGAGAGTGCGCCACAGAGGAATCGCCGAGTTGCCACTTAGCGAGCACCGACCACCAATACTACTATACTATATTTTACGTCTACTGTCTACTACCACTACGGTATACGATACCGCCCTGTACACTTCTTGCCCACCATGGTTATGCAGTAGCAGTACCGTGCGGTGGTGGCGGGCGCACGTTCAATCACTTCAATCCGTTCCACGGGCAGTCCGGCACATCCGGGCAACGCAAAATTACCGCGCCCCTTCTCTCCGCCGACCTTCATTCCCACGAAAGCGATCTCTTATCACTTATCACTCCTTGATTCCGCGTTATCAGGTAACAACGGTCGGCCAGTCGGTCTTCGACCTGTTGTAGCGTTGTGATCTATGACTCTAATTAATAACGTAATAGGACCGTTGCTTTTTTATTAATTTTCATAATTTTATCGTTACAAATATTACAATACTTACAAACTTCATAGTTCTAGTTCCTACTTCCTACTACCAAGCATCGAGCGCAACTGCACATTGCAAAAGCACAAATCACTCTTGTCGGCTACCGAGTATCGGCGTTACTGTACATTTCATTTTTATGGTAAATTTGATAGTGTGGCGATTTCTGTTCTATATATTTAATACAATCGTGTTACAATTTATTAAACGTTTACAAGTCACGCTAATATTCGTTCCTATAATTTGTTGTTTTTTTTTACCATAACCATCGAGGTATGCTTGTTGACTTTTCTTCATTTGACTGAATACAAGACTGACAGTCCAGTAATTTTCACAAACTCCATATCTTATAATTTCCACAAGTTTTTGTAGCCGCCTAGTAGTGTTCTTTTGCCGGCGGGAGTAAAGATTTGTTGGTTTTATATAATATGATCACGTGTCTCACAATCAATTTTGCTTGTTAGGTTAGGTAAATATATGACATAGGTAGTACTAGCTATAACAGCTAGTTATGACTGGGACTGTAAAATCCTATCAACCTCCAATTATAGAAGGCCCCACATTCAAGAAAATTCACGGGAGATTTAAGTATTTTTACCATAAAAATAACATGATTTCAACTGTAATTACACCAATAATATTTTATCAAGAAGTATCGATTTATAGTATTCTATAAAATTAGATTTTATCATCAAATTCAAAAATGACAGTTGAAGATAATAAAGGGTTAGACCATAGGTGCAAATTGACTAAATTGTTTAGGGGGACTCAAGCCCCCCTCCTTATAGGCCATATTGATTAGTACCTCAGAATATAAAAATAAGTACTAATTACTAGATTTTGAACTGGGGGGACTTGACCAACATTTAGGAGGACTAAGTTCCCCCCCCCCCTATAGTGATAGGCACTATTGAATTTTTTATAATGTGCGTATTAACATTTTTGAAGAGTATTAGCATAGTGTTCTAAGGTATTATATTATTGACTAATATAATTTTTTATTTACAATCTAAAAACCATATAACGATATACTTATTATTAATTGTAAGACTTTTTTGATGATTGTAGTTTTTTATATTCATATTATAAAAAATAATTACAAAGTTATTGTTATGCTTTCCAATAATGCTTATTCTTATAGTCAAGTAGTATATTTAATTTTATCAGCTATTTCTAAGTTTTGATTATTCAAATAATTATTTTAGTTGACTATATTTGTATTTTTTTGGTGTATTAATGTTATTATCCGCTTTGTTAATCATGTTTTTTTGTCTAGAAAATTAACACTGGAAAAATAAAATATGTTATCTTATCCTACATATTTTGAATTTTATCCTCATAAATTGATGACATTAACTTTTATAATCAAAAATGATGAAGTTTTATTGGGTATGAAAAATCGTGGTATGGGAAAAGGTAAATGGAATGGATTTGGAGGCAAAAAGGAACCCAATGAAACAATTTTTGATGCTGCTAAACGGTAAACAATTTTTTAAACAGTTATAATTATAAAAATATTTTTAAATATCTTAATAATATAATTATACAACACTATAACAGCAATAATAAAAAATACTAATATTTATTTTCAGAGAGGTAAAAGAAGAATGTGGATTGGATGCCATATCTATGAAAAAAATTGGTATCATAGATTTTGAGTATATTGGATCAAATGAAATTTTGGAAGGCCATATATATTTATGTGATAAATTTAAAGGTCACATAGTTGAATCAGATGGTAAAAATAAAATATTTTTGAACATTTACCTCTATTACTAAACTAATTAGCAAATCAATTATTTTATTTTAGAAATGGCACCAATAAAGTGGTTCAAAATTAACCAATTTCCATTGGACAACATGTGGATTGATCATAAATTTTGGTTTCCTATGGTATTAAAACAAATTCCATTTAAAGCACATTTCAAGTATTTAGATGATGATACCATTGTAGATAGTACCATCAACTTATTAAGCATTCTCAAAAAGACCAAGGAAATTTGGGTTAATGTTATTGTAAAAAAGATAACAAAATACTTATTTCTAATAATATTGAAGAATCTAAAATCTTTAAACAGCATCAAAAAGTTACAAAAGAAGAGTCTTTGGAAAATGTAGCCTTAAGGTGAGTTTGAATAACAGGTGAACATTGATGATACTTTAAATTTGTATTGTTTTAGATATTTAAAAAGTAATTATGAAATAACTATTGAGGAAGTACCAAAGATGGCTGTTGTTAATGTTGAACTCACTGATACCTATTCTAAGCCATCTATAATTCAAGAAATTCATATGTTTGTTATGGACGTTTCAAAACTAAAAAAATTTACACAAACAAATGGTAAGTTTTTACATAATTTTTAGGCTTTTAGCTATTGTAATTACGTTTTATATTGTTAAAGGAGAAAAAAATCAAAATTACATGAACATCTTTTTATGTTCAAGGGGGTTGGGAAAATTAACTACAATTTTATATAATTCATGCCTTTGTGGACAATATATACAAGAAGATGTTCTGACGCAAAACTGATTAAGTTTATAATGTCTCTACTTCTAGACTTTATATTTTAAAGCTATATTTTTTACTTAGTGAAATATTAAAATGTTTATGTTTTGTTTAGATTATCGATGGACCGATATAAACAACGTACAATTTTTTACAGATAAAAAGTTTTTGTCAACATTATTTAAGATGAAACCATTTAAAGCATATTTTCTAATTGACAATGATGAAATTTTATGCAGCAAATATTACAACAATTAATCAAGTAATTTATTAGTTGAATTTGTATTTATCCCCTTTGAAATTTGAGTTATAATAATATGATAATGTTTATTTTTTGTTTCAGCATCTACTATAATGTTATAAGCTTACAAATAGTTGGACTTAGATTATTTAGATGTATGGAATGCTATTTACATTATGTTTACATCATATTGTGCAGTTCAATTTTTTTTTTTTAAGAAAGTAATTATTTATTTTTGTATTAAAATAGGATCCTATTGTAGAGGTTATTTGGAATTTGGCATTGTTCTCTGGCTTCTGGGAATCAGTGTCTTATTGTGATGTTTGTGTTGCATGAAGGGTTTATCGGAGGTTTTGTTTTTCCCATCAGGTATCCATCTGGTATAGAGCCGGTTATCGGTTTTTTACCGGTCAACTTTGCAAACTGATTACTGATTTAAAGACCTGTTTAAAATATGCGTTTTATTTTGTATAGGAATTTTGTCAATATTAGGAAAAAATGCATATTTCTTGCATTCATCATATTTTTAAAAAAAGATTGATTTTTTTTCTTTCTTAAGCTGTGTATTTTAATAATAATATTGAATATAAAACTCAATATTATTCAATGTAGGTATTTATTGTTATTGTCGCAGTCAACTATTAATTAGTGACAACAGTGCAATGCGCATTTAATCTCTGTCACATTAATATTCCAATGTGTTATCTTTTCGAGTATACTATTTTTTCAGTTTAATAAAATATCAAAATGGTAAACAGTTTTCCGTCATATTTTAAATAATATAAATTTATTTTTCCACAATTTTTATATTTATTTTAGTGTGAATGATTTATAAAATTTTAAATGGTATTTTTTTAAATTAAAATTTTTATAAATATTTATTTATATATTATATGAATTTTTTCTTTTTTTAGCACCTATAACTTCTAAGCCCTACTCATAAGTCATAAACATGATTAATGGATTAATGGAGGCAAAAAACAAGTAAATTAATTTAATTAATATCATCTTATTTGATAGGCATTATCATTGAATAGTATTTATAATCAATGGTAATATTAAAAAGGTGGGTAAGTGGATGTCGCTCTGCTGTACAGTAGGTGACAAGTGGGTCACTGTAATAGATGGTGTTAAATTTGAATTCAATGATATATTACATTGTATAAGAAAAACGATTCTGAGCTAAAACGGTCAGTCAGCCTATGATATTATCAAGTATATTTGATGATATTATTGTGAATAAAGTAATTTATGTATAACCTATTTACGTGTAGCCTTGTTTTAAATTTTCAATCCTTAGCTATAAAAGTTGAATATTTTATACATTTTTAACCACAAAATAATTATTAAATTTTACCAAAATTTGAACTTTAAAATGCTTATAAAAAAAAATTATGTATTTTCAATATTTTTCAACTAATATTAGAATGATATATCAGGAGCATTGTATTAAATGTTCACGCTTTTTTACCCAACAAATAAAATTTTATTGATATTTAAAGAAAAAAAAACTAAGAAAATTGAAAACTGACAATGGCCGTAAACAGCTCAAAAAGAGTCAAATTATTTTCCAAATTGTTTCGTGTATAGAAAATGCTAATATAGACATTTAGTGAAATTGTCAAGTATCTACATTCGTTTGTTTTTTAATTACAATAAAATAAGAAAATCGTTACATGAAAAATCGAGTGAATATCAAATGTTGTAAAAATATGAATTTCAAACGCTCATAAAAATTTAATTTGATTTGCTTGTAGACATTTTTTTTTAATAAAGATAGATATACGTATGAGGAATCTTGTATTACATTTTAAAATATTAGATTTAAAAAGAAAAATGTTTATGAATTCTCAACTCAAAATAATTTGCTAATTTTCGTGATTTTTCCATATTTTGTCAAGATTTGAACATTAAATGCTGATAATTTATAAATAAAAACTGTGACTAAGGATTTTTAATTTTTTTTATCTGCCTTTAAAACAATAACCA
Organism: Sitobion miscanthi; assembly: GCA_008086715.1. Taxonomy (NCBI): domain Eukaryota; kingdom Metazoa; phylum Arthropoda; class Insecta; order Hemiptera; family Aphididae; genus Sitobion; species Sitobion miscanthi. Next base: position 6,716,752 of record CM017800.1, on the reverse strand, counting down.
ACCTAGAAACCTTCTAAAAATTTTCAAGTTTTTTTAACCAACAAATAAAATGTTATTGATATTTTATATCTATAAATATTCTGCAAAATAATGGAAACTGAAAATGTCCGTAAACAGCTCAAAATATTATGGTGTATAGCTAATGTTAATATAAACATTCAGTCAAATTTCATGTTTCTACGGTCATTTGTTTTAAAGTTGCACCAAAAACCAAAATAGATTTTCTCAAAAACAAATTTTGCGTAAAAATTCCCGTTTTTCTTTAATTTTTCTTTTGTTTTTCATGTTGCTTAAGAAAATTACTGAGAAATTTTTATTTCCCCCCCCCCCCCAAAAAAAAAAAAGTACTAATAAGATTCACTTTCCTATCAGAAAAGTTACTGTTGAAGAAAATCCAAGCACTTTTACTGTCCTAAAAGGTGATGACAGACAAAAAAAAAATAAAAAACACACATCATTGTAAAATCAATACATTCATCGCTTCGTTCAGAATCTAAAATGTACAATAATGTTTTCTTAAATTAGCAAGTATTTAGTCAAATAATAACTGTTAAATCATTTAGTTACAACACTAATTTCTAATAATATATGGACCTAGGATCTAAGATGGCTAGATAGGTAGGTATTAAAATTGAAGTTATATAATTTGTTAATAGGACTTAATACCCACATATTATGTTTCCTATTATGCATAACATCAAATTGCACATTCAAATAATCCATAATATTATTTTATTATTTTTAAATATTAGATAGAGTTGGCTTATCATCAAATTGTGGGTTTTTGTACCCACGGCCTCATGTAAGGTTTTTTTAATATTTAATTTAATGCAAGTTGAATAAGTATTAAATTATTATCTACCATACCTGTACTGCTTATAAATACAATTTTATTATTAGACTAAATTTTAATGGTATAAATTATATAAATTCAATTTATTGATATTATCTATGCCAGCGGTTCCCAAACATTTTTAATTCACGCCACCCTAAAAATTAAAAATAATAATTGCGCCTCCCATAAAAAAATTAAATTATAAATGTATAGTATTTAAATATATAAACATTTTTATGACAATATAAGTTAACAGTAAATATTATTAAACTTCATTTTAAAGTTTTACAAAATATTTTTATTTTTATGAAAAAAAAAACAATGAGTATTAATATTTAAACTTAATGCGAACAATGTGCTTGTTTTCCGTTTAATAATTCTTCAAAATTAGGTAACAATGTTGTGACAGCCACACGCATTTCTTTCTAAATATTAAGTTTTGATTTTAGTACAGCAACTGCAGAAAAGCCTGCTTCGCATAAATACGATGTCGCAAATGGTAGTAGTACACGCAAAGCTTTGTTGGATATTATATCTTTAATGCTGTTCCAGAGTCCTAAAAGTGAAAATGAAAATAATTTCATTCGTAACGAAAAATCAGATGAAATCTCGATTAATTGTTCTTCTTCAGTAGTTGTAAAATTTGGTAATAGTTTTTCATTAAACGGATCTTTAATCCAATTGTATTGTACGATGTCATCTGGAAAATATTTCTCGAAATGATTTTTAAGAGTCATCAGATGATCAGAAATTATTTTAAGTGAGCTCATTGGTAATTCAAGATCATTATCTTCAAGAAAACTTTTAAAGAGTAAAAAACACATGGTTTTACCTATTTCTTCGGTTAGTTTCCTTTGCCAATTCGATTTTTTTAATAAAAGCAACCACTCTATCATATAATCGCAGAATATGAGTTTCTTTACCTTGTAAAGATGTGTTGAGTATATTAAGTTTTTCAAAAATATCACATAAATACGCTAATTTAATTACAAAATCACTATCAATAAACTTGTTAAAATCATTATGACCTTCTTCTTTTTTAAATAAGTGTAAAGTTCTTGTCTAAGTTCCAACACTCGTACTAGTACCTACGTACATTTAAACTCTTGGTTGTACTCTTAATATTGAGACATTTTTCCTTTTTTCCAGAAAAGATATAAAACAAGAGTCGATAATGCACAATTCGAAAATGACGAATACACATTACGTACCTACGGTTCATTCACGACTACTACAGCTATTGCCGTGCAAATATATTAATTTTGGTCATTACTCATTACAATTCAACACTATTCGGTAGATGCAATAATATTGGGTTATCGATAATGCGATAGTGCTGTAACGACATTTACGGAAATCCCGAATCAAGTATATTATTGTACGAGTATGACGCGACTTTAAGTAATAGTAATACTAACATAATAGTGAAATATTTGTTTGGAATAGTTATGAAATTTCATCAAAATTATTGTTGATTTAAAAATATCAATATTTACCACGCGGCTCGCGCCTCCCCTGCCAAAAGCTCGAGCCTCACGGTTTGGGAACCGCTGATCTATGCAATAAATATAATAAACTAATTAGCATTATATTTTTATAGACCTAAAACTTTTCAAATTAGATCAATGTCTAACTTTACTTATAAATCAAACAATATTTTAAGTGTTTCAAAAATTACAACCATAATAATTTAATTGTTGCTGAACATTTTCAAAATAGTATTAATATCAAAGTATTAAACTAGGTAGTTTCATATTTTTACTTTTGAATATAATAACTTCGTAAAAATTTTATATATTATACATAAATTATTTTTAACTTGGTTGGTTTTAATGTAAACATATTTAAATTTTAAATGCAATATATTTTTAATAGGGACTATTATATTTGTTCTATTATTGACTAATAATATTATGCCGTATGTATACTAATAATTTGTAGGTATCTGATATAATAGTCGTGGTTATATACTACATAGCCATATAGGGCCATAGGGGTCACCCCACGTGTCATTGTTGTCTCAGAAATAAATTTTTTTCCCACGATTATTAATTGTATTCATTCATTCATTTTGTATTGTTTTAATTATGTCTAGTATTATTGTAGTTACGGTTTACTATTTATCATAATTATTAATTTTTTAAATCGTACACTTCTTATTGAAAAATGCATATTTGAAATAGGTTTATTCTAACATGTTATTCACGAATATCTATCGTCTCTGTCCAGTGGCGTAATCAGGGGAGGGTTTTGCGTGTTCTGTATAAGTAATTATTACAGTTCTCAATATTCATGATCCAAATATGTAACGGTTAGCACTTAGCGAAGCGACATCATTTTTGTTTTGAACTGTTCAACTACCGCTCATTTTTGTAGCTTGGAGCCATATAAGCTTTTTGTTTTAGTTTTTTTATTATTATTTTAAGATTTTTGAATCTACTATAACTCGTAAGTTTGATTCTATTTAATTATAGACTACCTATAGTCGGGTTAACATTGAAATGCATAGATAGTAGAACATAATATAAAAATATTTTTATATTTTTAAGTATTCGGTCAACAGATTCAACATACAGTGTCTACCCTTTATATCTTCCACGATTTAAGTTAGTACACTGTCTATTATATTATACTACTATACTACAATACTACATTACTATCTTAAATTGTGAATTCGTGGTATCTTCAAAGGATTCCAGTACAGAATAAATGTATTCTGTGATTCAAGTTTGAAAACAGGTCATAAACCTGGTAAGTGATAAATGATAATAGATAATACTTGCTTGACAAATCAGAAGCGTTCACATTTGTTGTCACTTTATCAGTATGTTTTTTAGTTAATATATTTTTTTATATAATACATTATTGGAATTTGGAGTGCACTAATTTATTATATCTTATATTTATCTGTTGGAATGTCGATCTAATATCACACTGTCTACCTATCACAGAAAAGTTACGCCAATAATTTTATATAATTACTATATTAAATGTAGAGTACTCTATGAGTAATATACTAATATCTGCTCTTATAATTTATATAGTTAATATACTAATATATACTTATTTTGGAGTTAGTTCATAATATACATGAATATGAAATACGTACAACTACATCCTTAGTATAATGTGATCCAAGGTTTATTACAATATTATTAATTTTCACTCTTTCGATCGTCTAGTTCAATCACTGTACCTAGGTACATTTAACACGTCATACACAACTATTAATTATTGCTATCAGATGAACCTACGATAGATGAATTAATAATCATAATATTATTGTTTCTGGTGAATAAATTATAATGTGATATATTTTTTTTATATTTTAATTCATAGGAATTAGAACATTACGATTCTACCACAAACTAAATTATAAGAAAATTATTCTGTTATTCTTCCTTGACCTGGGATTAAAAAAAATAATTAATTCATAATATATTGTTTATATATAGGCAGACCGCCGGGAAAGCAGAGAAATCACACAATTGTAAAGTATTAGTGAAAGCCTACTATTTTTTTTTTTTATCTCTAAAAAGATTAAAGAGAGTAATATTTTGACCAACATGCCGTTAAAAGGATTAAACATATTAGAATTTTCTGGTCTGGCGCCGGTTCCTTTTGTTGGAACCATACTATCTGATTTTGGAGCAAATGTGACTGTAATACAAAAAGTGAGTACATTACTTAAAGCAATATTATTGTATTATAATTTTACCATCCCAAAAAAGATGCTGATATTTAATTAGGCAGAGGTAGATAATTTAATATTTGAAAGACTATTTTTGTTTGTTTTGTAGAAAAGTGCTATTATGGAACTTTCAAGCTTTTTAAATGCTGGCAAAAAGTCCATAAGTATCAATTTAAAACATCCTGAAGGTGTTGATATTGCACAGAAATTAATCAATAATGCCGACATTGTACTTGAACCTTATAGACCCGGTAAGAACAGCTAATTAATCATAGCCATACATCTTAAAGGATATAATAACACCATTAAATAATTCATATCAATATATTACAATTAATTATTAAATGTATAAGGTGTAATGGAAAAACTGGGATTAGGCCCCGATGTCATGATTGCCAAAAATCCTCGTTTAATATATGCTCGATTGAATGGCTATGGTTCACATGGACAATATGCAAAGAGAGCTGGACATGATATAAATTATTTAGCCATGTCAGGTTGGTTTAAGTTTACTTTTTAAAAATTGCAAATGTACTACATTAACTTTTTCTATTTTTTTTTTAAATTTTAAGGTTTGTTGTCATTATATGGTTCAAAGAATTCAAAACCTGTTCCTCCAGTAAATTTTTCTGAATTTGCGGGCGGTAGTATGGTATGCGTAATGGGAATTTTAATGGCAGTCATAGAAAGATACAAAAGTGGAAAAGGTCAGGTGGTTGACGCCAACATAACTGAAGGAATTTCTTATGTCGGAAGTTGGTTGATGTGTTCACAAGGGTCAATGGTTTGGGGAAAATCAAAAGGACAGAATTTGTTTGTAAACTTTTTGAAATTAAATAGATGATAAGAAGGTATAATATGATTATAATCAGTATTGTATATTTGTATTCATCTCTTTTAATTAGATTGGATGGGGGAACGCACTTCTATGATACATACGAAACCAAAGATGGTAAATGGATGGCTGTCGGTGCATTAGAACCAGAATTTTATCAAGAGTTCATCAAAGGACTAGGATTGAATATTGATGACATTGAACAGATGGACAATTTTGAGGGTAATAGAGAAATTATTGCAAATAAATTTAAAGAAAAAACACGAGAAGAATGGTGCATTGTAAGTAACGCAATATTTTTACACATTTTATCGTATTTTTTTAAATATAAATCTTATTGATTTTAGATTTTTGATTCAAAAGATGCTTGTGTAACTCCTGTGTTAGAGCTGGATGAAGTTGACCACCATCCTCATAACGCAAGTAGAAATTCATACATCAGAAAAGATAATATTGTGTTACCTGTTCCAGCACCAAAATTAAGTGTTACTCCTGGTGTTTCAAGTTCAAATAAACCAACTATGGTTTGTGGACAGAATACTAGGGAAATACTTGAAAGTATTGGATATACACAAATAGAAATCAACAAACTATTTGAAAATAAGACTATATTTCAAGACTCAAAATCCAGGTTATAGTTGGGTATCATAGTTTTTGCAAGGTGGTTTTGTGAGTTTTTATCATTATATTTTTGTGTATTAAACGGTTTTATTTTCTGTGATTGTACATCATGTTATGTTTAGTTTTAATACAAAAAATAAAAAAGTTAGTATTTTTTACACAAATAATTTTGGTTATATGACAATCTTAAATAATAATATTTATATTCATTTGTAAAATAATCATTATCTGGAACAAATTTTTGTTCAGTTCTGTTTGTGAAATTCATGAACTCTCTTTAATTAGTTTATTCACCTAATATAAAAAAAATAGGTGAAACTTTGGATTTAAGTATAACATTTTTATAATATAGCAAAATTAAAACCATTTATGCACATACCTACAAGTGTGCGCAAACTCCGGTTTCAGGAAAGCATAAGGATAATATAATAAAATATACATTTTTAAAATACGAAATAATATAAGACTTAGGAACAAAACTAATATGTAGGTACATATTTTTAGAAAAAAAAAATATATATATTTTGTATAATTAAAATAATAAGTGACATAAACATTTTTATACGTAATACATACAATAATTATAATATCTATTAATCTATGTTCTATCATTTATATAATAATAATAATACCGTGGGAATAACTGATATTAAGGGTTCAAAAAAAATATCTTAAATAATTTATTAATTTTTTTGGCGGAACTAGGAATATAACCTTTGGTGGAAAACGGTTTGGTGATAACGGGTGAGAATCATTTTGGCCGTAAACGGTATGCCAAAAAATAATTTTTGTTTGAAAATTTAATGGTTGTTTTAAATAATATGTAATAAATGGATAGAAACAATTAAAAATGAATTGCATTAATTCAATTGAATTGTACTCATAATTATATAAATCACCATAGCAACGAAAAAAAAAGGTGGATAAGTGGATGTCGCTCTGCTTTACAGTAGGTTACAAGTGGGTCACTGTAATGGATGGTGTTAAATTTGAATTCAATGATATAATATCATTGTATAAGAAAAACGATTCTGAGCGAAAATGGTCTGTCAGCCTATGATATTAGTGTGACCAGACTATGTGACCAGAGGCACCAGATAAACTTTTTAAAACAAGTTTCTTATTTGGACTCAAAGCTTAATTGCTTCATCAGTTACTTTTTTATTAAGTTTCCTCTGGTTTGGAAGATGGTTAAAGGTTTTTCTATAATGATAAAAATATTAAAATTGAATCTTTTAACATACATCCTACCTATATGTATTAGGAATAAATTGTGTTATAATTAATTTATTATATAGGCACTATACTTTGTATTGGCTACATGGTTATGCTCTTCTGACAAGCTTTTCAAAACTAAATGTTGCCCATTTTTAGACAGTGAAAAATAAATAAATGCACCACATTCTTGTTTAAACATACTAAAACATTAATATTGAAAATTGTTGTAAATACATGTATCTTGGTATAATAAAAATATTATTACTTATTATTACCTATAGTTAGATTATGCGAAAAATTCGTCAAAATATTAATTCAAATTCTCATAAAACATTATTACCCTCAATTTTTTATTTCATTAATAATAGAAATAAAATATATAATATAGAAGTATGAAATTATTATGCATTTTGATGCAAAAAAGCAGAAATGTGTAAAAAAAAAAAATAGTAGAATCTACGTATTACGAAACGTCAAGATATTTAATCAGAATTATCATATATCAAATGTATAGAAGAATATGCATAAGGCACCATGTTATTTTGTACACACCGGGTCCTTGTATTACAATTTCAAGCTTTTTGAAAGAGTAATACATTTTTTATCGACAATTATTGAAAAATATTATGTCTAAAAATAGGTGAGTCGAAATATTTTGAAAATTATACCATGGTGAAAATTTCAGTAAGTACCTATCTATGGTTATTGTCGAAAACTGGTATTGCGTAAGAATTCCCGTTTTTCCCTATTATAATGTATACATTCCCTTAAAATTATCTATACAAAGATAATAACAATATTTTGATTTATTTTTGGACATTTAAAATTTTAATAATAATAATTTATAAATTAACACTTACTAAGTTTTGCGGTTTGAGGTTTTAATTTTTTCCCTGAACTTTTGACCTCCATGAATACAACTAAATTTTATATGTAGCTGTATTTCAAATTTTGGTTAAGAGTAACAAAATGATCTTTGTTCATTTTAATGATAAAAACACGATACATTAAAACATTTACGTAATTTTTTAATCAATGATATAATTTGAAAATATTTAAAAACCTTTTTCCAGCAGACTGCAATGTACGGTTATCCCGAGTGCAATAATCGCTTAAAGTTTTTTTGCTTATATTTCGTAGTCTTCATATGAGTTGAATTTTAAATCAATTTGTGGATTCATCATAATAATTCACAAACAGTTGTGTGGTAAAACAATAGTTTGGTAACTACCAGTTAGTAAAAGGAACTTAAAAAAAAAATGTAAGATTGATAAATCTTAACAAAATAACAGTAAACGTGAAAAGTCGTCACTGAATACAGATCGCGTATGTTTCATCAATGTCGTGTCGCAACATAGTACCTTATGTCACTATGCTAGGTAGTAGGTACAATACCGGTTGTATCATGGATTACGTGAATTGGTGTATAAAAGCTTCGTTTGAGAGAGAGAGGGATAGAGAGTTTGGATGAAGGTACGACTGAGTCCGTGACTTGAAACGCTCGTTTTCAGATAATATAGGCCATACCTATTAAATATCGTTCGATTACAACTATATTATATATATAGATATAAGAACGTGATAAAATATACAAATTATTATTCCTTAGGTAATTTTACAATACAAAATAGTAAATACAAATATATAACTACGATGTAAATTTTCATATTATGGTTTTTAAGTTTGTGTTAAATAAATATTTAAAGTTCAAATTTTGACTAAACTCATCAAAATCTCGAAGATAAGTAAATTATTTTGTAGTGTTTTAACTACAAAATTATATTTATATTCCAAAAAACAAAAACAAATATACATATAGTTTGAGTAAAAATGAATTATAAATAAATTGTGTTTATTGCAATCAGGTAAATTATAGTCATAGTTAAAATACAAATATACATAGGTAATAATATATTGTTTGAGTAAAATAAGGCACCGCTGGAGTTACAGCTTTTTCAATATAGATATTTTTGTCGTTAGAAAACACAAGATCCAAGATACAGCCAAAAGAGTTTTAGATGCCATTTAGTTGGAAAAAATTAAGGAACGTAAAAGCTTCAGGGACACATAGAACTCTAGGCTTGGAAGCATAGGAATATATAGTAAGCCAAAATCGTCATTAGACCAGATAACCCTCTGGCAGGTTAAATTCCCCACAAAAAATGAATACACATTCAGGATGTAGGAGAATAACAGATTGCACAGCTGATATAAGACTCGAAACAGAAATCGGGCAATTAGGAGGAAAGTACTCTGAGCACACTACATAGTTGATACTATTAAAACTAAGTTTAACGAATAGATATGTTCAACATTCATTGCTGGGGTGTGAATTAAATTAGATACTATATCTCTACGAGTGGCAATGAGAGCGCTACCACCCCTGGAAAAACTACTTGTTAAGCTACTTCTGTCACATATATAGTATAGTTGGTAAGACTTAGCTCACTATCATGGAAACTGTCACATACCCATGTTTCAGTGAGACAGATAAACACATAATCAAAAACAGCACCATTACATTTTAAAATACATAGTTTGGTTCTTAAACCGCGACAATTTTGATAAAAACCTATGATACCTGATTACAAGAACATAGATCGCTACATAAACAATAATCATTTCTGTTCTTATTACTAATGTGTACATCAATAAGAGGAGGACTGGTAGACGAACACGAAGATATCAGTTTTTTGGAGTGTCGTTTTGAATCATCTAGGGAGCAAGACGACCCCAAAAACGTTTGGCCATTACACCATCGGGCCAGAATGTAGGATCGAGGACAAAACCAATAGCTTCTCCGCGGGTAGGCGTACATGGAATGAAGAGTATGTTGGGTGTCTAGTAACCATTTTGTTGATGGTCTGAGTAACCATTGAACAATTCTGATTGTAGCAGGGTAGTAACACCTGGATCAGGCCTCGAGACAAAAATATCAACATGCATACGCACCAGTACTGATGATAGCTTAGAAGATGTGTTCTTTTGAGAACCAACAATGAATTTTGACTTTATGGACGAATATAGGTTAGCAATCAATTAGTTTACGGGCTGAATAGAACGAGTATCCGTATCCGATTTATGGTGTACAACAATTGGAAAATTAATGGATTGAGCATTTGATTTGGGAAGTGATCCACTAGCTGTCATATTGAGACGGTTGAGCTTATCATGTAACTTATAGTTGATAAGTGTCACGGATTTGAGCTGCTCAATCACAGAATGGAGAATACTGGCAACATATATTGAGTTTACGGGCGAAGGCGTTACAGGGTTTGAAGAAGACATTTTTAAAAACGTTGACATGTCTTCGCTCAATTTCACACTAGCAGGCAGAGACTGCGTCACAATGTAGTCGACAAGCATGTTTTTAGTCCACTTTTGTAACTCGGCAGAAAGAACATCATTATTCTGGGCCATTATGTGTTTTCGACTTACTGATGAGAAAATAGGGAAAATAAACAACTAATCAAGTAAGGTGCCTTACAAAAAGTAGATAGGCCAAATAATTTGCATCCGTTGTGAATACGACGATAAGTGGTGGCGTTGGCACGTGCCGGATTCTAATCGAGAAAGAGCAGTCTTGGGTCGCCATTGCTTATCGAAAAATCGATAAGAGCCGAAGTTAGCTGGTAATATAAATTTATAATGAATTTTTACTTGTTAGCGATGTATACAAATTAATTAACAACCGTTTATAAGTGTAAAATATTAAGCATACTGACTCAACAACGACATCAGTATACGCACGCACTTTTTATGGATTTAGCGAACTAAAAAACGAAAAAAACGGGTAATTAATTTCGAAGGAAACATAAAAATGAGCTCAGAGCGTATTACACCGTAACGCACTTTGGTTATGGATTTTTTATCAAATAGATTTTTTTATTCTATTTAAATTTTTTTATCAAATATGGATTTTTGATTAAATATAGATTTTATCAAAAAGCAACTAATATATAACACACTATTATTTTTTTAATCTGCAACAACTAACTTAACTTTTTATCATTTAGTTTATTTTTTTCTGCGCCACTGTTATACTTTTTACATCCAGATTTCCTACTTATCTGGTGAATTTTGGACAAAACAATAGTTTTGTGGCGGGGCAATTGATTGCTTCGGATCGTGAAAAATACGAAACAGCACAGCAGGCGTCAACAGGTACAAATGATATGAAGATGAGCAACTGTAAGTGCAACTATGATAGTTGATACGGTCCACTCGGTACGGCCTTGTGCTTTAATGAAAGTTGAAAAGCGCAAATCTATGGCCAAACGGGCGTAAGAGAAACATATGTTATGTAAAATATAACATTATATACAAATTACATTAACAAAAATGTATTAAATCTGCATAAATTTCTGTACAAGGTTCTATGGTCAAGTTATCATGATTTCTACAATCAAATAGCTTAAAATTGCATAAATGTAATACAAAATTACATTCTACGTATACAAATGAATTCACAAAAATTATATTAAAAAAAAAATGTCCATACATTTTACAATTTAATTATATCAAATCACATTATTTTACTTTAAACAGGTACCCATACATTTTAGACATGCACTAGTTTCCCATCCTGAAACACAATCTTCTGCACACGTTGCAGCACACATTCTCTGACGAGATCCTCCGCGTGGAATTTTAGACTTCATCGCTGGTTTTTTTCGTTTTGGTTGTTTGCTGCCACTGAAAGTCTCTATTGAGCTGGGATCTGATGTGGATGGATCACCGTTTACATTTCCGTCTTCATATCCGTCCTGTCTTTTTAGTTATTATATTTTTACAAGAAGAATAATTATTATCCATTACTATTACAATAGAATTTACAATGACTCCATAATTATAAGTGCAATTTGGGGTGGGTTGCTACCCCAAAATTTAGAACTCTAATTACGCCTATGCTATCAATGAGTCAAAATATATTTTATATTCATTTGTAGAACAGTTTTCTTTATTTAAATATGACAGGCATAAGTAATTTATTTTTATAATCAGAGTTTAATTGAATATTATAAACTAATAAAATGGTTAGGAGTAGTATTGTTCACACAGATCCTCCTCTGCTGTCGGTTCAAACGGAAAAAAAAAAAAACTAATAAAATGGTGTTTAATAAGAAGACGATTATTTTGATATTCAAGATATCCTATGATCTTGTATATTTATTTTGTATTCTATATTATATCCGCTTGCCTATAGTATGTATTTATTTTTATAAGCTTCTAGCTGACGCGGTAATTAGTTGCTATTGCTAGGTTTTTGTGATTATGCGAGCAGTATATTCTCAGGTAGGCAATCTACTTGCGGTAGATCGTGGACCCCGCGTAGGGCTTACGAAAGTGTATATTTAATTCTTAGTTAAGTATAAAAAATGTAAATAATCGGTGCACCGAAACGGTAGTTCGAACTCAATGCACTCTGTACCAAAATACACAGGCATATCGCATTAATAATAATAATTATTTTTATTAAAACTAACAGCAACCATTTATAAACAAAAATAATAATAATAATAAACTCAAAATCTCTGATTGGGAATATCCCCTGGTTAGACCTTTTATTTACCTTTTTAGCGACAAAATAGTAGCCTATCTTCTTCCCCAAGGTCTAATCTATGTTTGTACCAATTTCATGGTAATCGGCGTAAGAATGCATGAAGGACAAATTCAGTCAATCGCAATCATTTTTGTCTTTTATTTGTATAGTTTTTTTCGTTATTTTTAATTCTATAGCATCTTGCATCTATTAATTACATTAATGATACTGTCAGCCATCCAAACATTCACTTATTGACTACAAATCACTTGATCTATACTTGATAAAATACAGTTAAGAATAATATATATTATACTTGTTCAATCAATTATTGCTTATAGTACTGATAGTAGATTACTGTAATCACTGTAATGAATGGTGTTAAATTTGAATTTAAAGATTGTACCAAACAACAGAAGGTTAAATTCATTTTACTAAAAAAATTACATTTGAAAATATCATATTATTGTGTATAAAATATAATAATATAGGTAAAAGTTTCAGATACCCACGAATATTTTTAAATTATAACAAAATAACTAAAAGCGTTATACACGGTTTTAATGTGTAAATATTTTAGACTGTTTAGTTACAGTAAAAATATTTATGAGAATCGTTGTTTAAAATTTTAGCTATTAAAATTGAACATTTTATAATTTTTAATTAAAAAATAGGTAATTTGAAAATTTTCGAGATTTTGATAAACTTTGTCAAAATCTGAACATGAAATACTTATAAAAAAAAAATCGTGCCTATGGATATTTAATAATTCTCAACTGCTATTATAAGTAATTATTAGGAATCTATTGTATATTCAATTTTCAATTTTTTGACCAGATTCACTTTCCTATTAGAAAAGATACTAATGGTATTGAAAAAAATTGAAGGATTTTTAGTTTTTACTGTCCCAAAATGTGATGACAGACACAAACAAAAAAAAAAATGTAAGTAAAACCACAAAAACCAAGTCAAAAGTGTCATCAGTGGATGTAAATTATGTTATTTGTTTCCCTCTTATCGCACATATTCATATACTCATTATGTCTTAGATATAAATAGTATATTTTCTTCTAAAAAAAGTAAAACCACACATCACTATAAAATCACTGAGGAGTACATTTTGACATTCATTTCTCCGCTCAGAATGTAAAATTGTTTACATCAAAATCGTTTTTCAATAATATTGTTTTACCATCAATAAATAGATATTTTTTGTAAATTTCTAATCACAAAAAAAAAAATACAATACGTTCAAATTTAGTGTCATAGATCGGATTAAATATTTTGTTTCGGATGATTTAGTAAGACACCATATATAGGTACCATTTGTATTAATATGGTACCCAATGGAGGGAAGGAAATTAATATAACTATGCTATAGACGTAAATGTCCCACATGATTAATAAAATATAGATACAATAACTATGGATTATTGAATCTAGAAATAATAAAAAATTATAGAATTAAATGATAATCTGGAGAATAATACTGATAATAAAATGTATATTATATTTTTTTGTTACTGTGAACCTAATACTATAGTATAATATAATGTATTTTGTACTCTTGCTTTACACAGCAACATTTCTTGCCATAAACTATTATGACCATTTTTATAAATTTATGCAAACAGCTTCAATCTGCATAATATATTATGCACACATAGACCGGCGCCATGGACATTCGCGAACACAATTGTGTATCGGGTGAACTACAGCGTCCTACCGTACACCTGCACTTATACGTATATACAGTTAATCACAAATCACACGACCCAAAAACAAAGAAAAAATAATTTTAAAATACGATATAAATAAAGAATTAATTAATAATTGTTAATTATACTGCGTTTTGTACGCAATTTGTAGACAATAATTTGAGTTTAATAAGTGCGTTTTTAGGCAATTTACAGTATCATTATTCATTAAGGTCTATATATGATACATTGATACAGAATTAAAAATTACAAAAATATATACAAAAATAATAGTCTATAAAATAAGTAGTGAGTAGTAATAAGTATAACTTGAGTCTATGAACAGGAAAATAAACATTACATAAATGTACGGGAATAAAGCAGATATTTGATAAAAATGTCCTATATTTTGAAGGAGTAGGTACTACTTACATCTCAAGTCCTTGATCGCTACTGTGTCCTAAGCCATGATTTTGGTCTCCACTCTGCGATTCAGAAATGTTTTCCGGTGCACCCAGTGAGTAACAGACAAATGCAATAACCAAAACTATTGACTAGAAAAGAAAACATACTACATTTAAACCACAAATGTATTAGTCTATCAATATTCAATATAGTCAATAGTTGTACTTATAAGCTATGAAATACATTATTTAGTAAATTATTTAAATCATAGAATAGGTGTACTGTTGTAGGTACTGGTATCTACCTATTTATAGTAGGTATATTATTCAACTAAATCGGACTATAATTAGTGGTTTCCCCAAATATCGGTTATTTGAGAAAACCACCAAAATTAAAATAAATCACTGTGTACCAATAAATCCACCTTAAATTCCAATTCCGATAAACGATCATATGCTAAAACTACTTTCTCTAACCAAATCAAATTAAAATGTTTGTTATTGAGGTATAATAGTTGTATATTATGTACTAATAGCTATTCAAAATTAAACAAAGTTCAAATTGCTTATTTTTACATATTATTATTATTTAAGAGGTCGTATAATATAAAGCCAATACTAGAAATAAATCAATAATAATATTAGGTATTTTTACAGTTTTTAAGAATAATAATTTTGAATCCGTATTGCTATTTTATTATACATTTTGTTGTATGTTTGAGAATGAATTTGCAAAACAACAATTGTTAATATTAATAACAATTGTATTTTAACAATAATATTTTTAAACTAATATTTTATCAAAGTGTCAATGTGTGAGGTGCCTTGTATTAAATTTTCAAGCTTTTTAACAAAACAAATAAAATTGTATTGATATTTATAAAAAAAAAATAAAAAAAATGAGTTAAAAGTTTATGAATTTTGTCAAAATGTTAAATTCACGTAAAAACAGACACTCATAAAAAATTATTGTTTAATGAATATTTTATATAAAAAAATTAACTAACTTTAATATTCTAATATACATTTGGTAATTTAAATTTAGTATAGTTGTGGACTATTAGGTAAACAGATAAGTATATAGAAATAATTATTTTAAAAGTACAATGACTAGTAATAATGAGTTGAAAATAGAAGAATTTTTAAATTGCATATGTCATTGTTTAAGAAAACGTAATTCATATTAAGTTATTATTACTATTGTAGAGTGATGAGTAATGTTTGTACCTACTTATTATTTTTTTTAAATTAATAATATTTGTAAAAGCCGCAGTCCGCCAGTTGGTGACCCCCGTTATATATAGTATACAATAATTATTTAAATAGAAAATATAACATAATACCTATATATTATTAAAATGTATGATTCATTAAAATTACTATAGAAGAAAGAGCTTAAAACATAGTCGTGTCATATCAATAATATTTTGAATATAGAACTCGAGTGTTTTCACTAAAAATCGTATAGGTAAGGGCATGATACTAGCACGGTTATAGGACTACACAGTACCTACACTTCACCTATAACGATATAATTTTTAAGGTAGGTTCAAATTATAATTACTATAATTATTATAATAATTACCAGACAGTTCACGTTCATTGTTGGCCACTGTGTTAGTGTTTTTCGCAAGACAAGTTTAGTGCACGGTAAAAAACTGTTAGTGATCTTCAGGTTGCTACTGCGATCGTTCGTCGGACGTGTACTGTATTAAAAACAACTTCCACAGATGAGATTTTTTCAAACACGTGTATAATATTTATAATATTATATTGTGTATCATAATTTAATGACTGACCTATGAACATAATATAGATTAGTAATTGATAACTGACGAATCTAAAAGGTTATAATCATTTCAAATTCCATGTTTTTGTTAACTACAGAACCTATTTTATTGTTTCGTATTAATTATGTTAGGGATCAAAATATTCGGAAAAAATGCTTTTATCAAAAAAGTTGGGATTTAGGTTATTAGGAGCCTTGTATCAAATTGTTAAGCTTTTTGACCCATCAAATACTTACTAGTTGCTAGTATTAATAGTTTAATACAATGATATATATATATGACGAATTGACAATTGTGAAACGACGATGACAGGTTTCTTTTTTTTGTACCTACTTAGATTATTTTAATTTTTAAGTCTAGGTAAATGCAATTTTTTAAGTTGGCACAAATTTTGTTTTATTTTTTATAATTTTCTGACATTTTGATTTCTATTAATTATTACTAGGTATTATAATTATACAAATAAATATTTATATTAAATACGAATAGATAAGAAAATTAATGATATAAATTATGTTCATGATATTTTAATCACAGAAAATAATTCACCCAGATAACTCAAATTACGCATCAACAAATCTCAATACCTACCATTGTATATAATTTATAAATGTATCAAAATCATTTTAGATTCTGAGTGGAACGATGAATGTATTGATTTTACAATGATGTGTGTTTTTATATTTTTTTTTATTTTTTTTTTGTGTCTGTGTACACGATAAGTAGCCGAAATAATGCTTCGATTTTCAACTTCAGTATCTTTTTCGATTGGAAAGTGAATATCGTTGGTGCATTGGGGAGGTCAAAATTTAAAATTCCCAGTAATTTTCAAAAGCACCAAGAAAAACAAAAGAAAAATTAAGGAAAAACGGGACTTTTTATGCAAAATCGATTTTTCACAAAATTGAATTTGGTTTTTGTTGTAACTTTAAAATAAATGACCGAAGATACATGAAATTTTCACTGATTGTTTAAATTTTCATTTTCTATACACCATAACATTTTCCAAATATTTTGACTTATTTTGAGCTGTTTACGGACATTGTCAATTTCCATTTTTTTTTAGTTTATTTTTCTTTAAATATCAATAAAATTGTATCTGTTGAGTAAAAAAAGCTTGAAAATTTAATAGAAGGCTCCTATTAAGAAGGCTCCTTATTTACAATGTTATTGTTTCAAAGGCAGATGAAAAAAATTAAAAATCTTTAGTCACAATTCTTATTTATAAGCATTTAAAGTTCAAATCCTGATAAAATACGGAAAAATCACGAAAATTAGCAAATTATTTTGAGTTGAGAATTCATAAAAATTTTTCTTTTTAAATCTAAGATTTGAAAATGTAATACAAGATTACCCATAAGTTTGTCTACCTTTATCAAAAAAAAAAATGTCTACAAGCATATCAAATTAAATTTTTATGAGCGTTTGAAATTCATATTTTTACAACATTTGATATTCACTCGATTTCTCATGAAACGATTTTCTTATTTTATTGTAATTAAAAAACGAATGACTGTAGATACTTGAAAATTCCACTGAATGTTTATATTAGCATTTTCTATACACGATAAAATTTTTAAAATAATGGTATAGGTAAAAATTCTATAGGGTGAATTATTTAAAGTCAAAGTTCAGGAATACTTAAATATCTCACTTTTCATTTTGTCGTATATACTAGGTATATAGAATAAAAAGTTTCAAACAAAAATTGTTTTGAAGAGAGAAATATCAACAAGGTTATTACATTATTTTATCATGTAAAAGTGACCGTTCTGGCTCTATACGAATTTACAATCCTTATTTGTATGATTTTGAATTGTAATATACACGTAACTTTGTAAGGTGATTCGTAAACCACAGTGGAACTGCCGGACAATAACGATATAATACATAATGAGTACTGTTAGTTAGCCAATTTGGTAGTTTCTAATTTTGGTATTATTTAATATTTCAATAATTTAAATTTAAAAGAACATTTTGGGCACAAAACGTATATAATATATATAATTACAGAGTGTAACAGACCATATAGTATGAAATAAATCACTAGCACAGAAGTCGTCAGCATGTAAAAAGGGTATGAAGATGAGCAGCTGTAAGTGCAACTAAGATAATTGATATGGTCCACTAGGTCCTGTCTTGTGCTTTAATGAATGGCGTAAATGTATGGCCAAAACAGGCGTAAGAAAAACATATTTTATGCAAAATATAACATTTTTATATTTAATATAAAATTATTAAATTTTCATACATTTCTGTACAAGTTATAATGATTTCTACAATATAATTGCTTAAAATTGCATTCTTTGTAGACATATAAATTCACAAAAATTGTATACAAAACACTAAATATATATAAATTTTACAATTTAACAATATCAAATTATTTTATTTTGTTTAGAAATTTACTCATACACATCAAACATGCATTAGTTTCCAATCCCGAACCACAAGCTTCTATACAGATTCTAGAAAACGTTAGACCATCGAGAATTCCTCCGTTGGGATTTTTAGGGTCCTTTGGATGGAGCGATTTGGATATTCCTGTTTTAGGTTTAGGGTAGCGTATGAAATCCGTTATTTGGCTGGGATCTGATGTGGATGCACCTCCAAATCCGTCCTGTCTTTTTATTACATTTTTACAAGTAGAGCAATTATTATTTTCTATATTAGTATATTGGCATTCATTACTATTTTAATAGAATTTACAATGACTCCATAGTTATGAGTGCAATTTGAGGTGGGTTGCTTGAGGGACTAAGCGAAAGAATCAATCGTCGCCCCTTTTTATCTAACCTACCCGCATAACACATGTAAACTATAATATCTCCACCCCTACAAAATGTAATACTCAAATTCGGTGCAACACGATTGCGCACTTTTTACCTTTTTACCTGAAAAAAATAAAACACGATTGCGTACTTTTTGCCTTTTTATATTTGAAAAAACACCACACGATTGTGCACAAAATTAATTTAATTTAATATTTTTGGCGTAAATGACCCACCTATAGTTTAGTATACGTATACACAATTGTAAATAATATTTTATTACTATATATATTGTCATTTTTTAATTTTTGAAATAAATGTTTTTAGATACTTTATATATCAATTTATCAAACTAACCAACTCAAACAATAATTTATTATATTATACTAAATTCTTAACTGATAAATATAAGATAAAAATGTATATTTATATGTTGTATAAACCACATTATGTATTCAACTACTAATTATTTGTATATTATTTTATTTATAAATTATAAACCACGCAATAGTCCTAAATTTCAATTTTTATTTGCTATATTATTAAATTTAAATAGTTAAGCTTTCAATTCTCGGACCTTAGTTTAAAAATGATACGGTAAAGTTACTGATAATTATAAGATAAAAAAAAAGGTAAAAAGTGCGCAATCGTGTTGTATTTTTTACAGGTAAAAAGGTAAAAAGTGCGCAATCGTGTTACGGCCACTCAAATTACGCCTATGGTCTCGATGATTCAAAATATATTTCATATTCAACTGTAGAACAGTTTCTTTTGGTTAATATGACAGTCATATGTAATTTCATTTTTATTATCAGAATTTAATTGAACATTATATATCAATAAAATAGTTTTTTATTAAGAAGAAGATTATTTTGATATCTATGATGGATATGTGATGTGTTGTATATTTTTTTTTGTATTCGATATTAGGTTATACGCTTATATGCATTTATTTTTATAAGATTTTTTCTTTATTTTTAATTCTATAATATCAGTAAATGGTCACTTTGTACGGTCCATTGTTTAAAATGCATAACGCGGACACTTTGTACTGTCGGGTAAAAAGGTAGATTGCAGAACGCAGACACTTTGTACGGTAGGGTAAAAATGGACATGGCAGAACGCGGACACTTTGTACTGTCGGGTAAAAAGGTAGATTGCAGAACGCAGACACTTTGTACTATTATATACATAAAGCATATATTGTAAATATAAGTGGTATACCTAAGTAGTAAGTATATAAAAGTAGTAAATTGTATTGTCATGACAAATTTCATTAAAAATGTTATATATTATATTATTTGGTAAATCTGGGGAATCATTGGAATCCATCGATACAAATGAATCATTATATATATTTCCCAATCGCGATATCTAAGTTAATCTAATAGTTATCATTTGCGTTTATCGTTGAAATGCATTTCTCTAAGACAACGATTGTCACATTGTCACGATGGCAACAACAAATTCAATTATATTAAGACCAATACTCATTAAAAATAGGGACAATTTGAACGATACACGTTTCAACAATATACAACAAAATACCATACACAATATAAAAGACTAATTGTCCATAATATTATATATATATTTGTCATTTTGACATATTTATATTGTACACATTTTTAATTTACTTATACGTAACTTTTGATAATATAATAAAATTAAGATTTATAATCATAATATTATTGATTGTTTGATTATTTTGATTATTATTAATAATTATAACAAATTATAGTAAAATAAATTTATAACAATTTAGTTATTATTTTTAAATTTTAAAAATGTATATAATAGTACAAAGTGTCCGCGTTCTAAAAATTAAAATGAAAATTTTTACTGGACTGTACAATGTGTCTGCGTTCTGCAATGTACCTTTTTACCTGACCGTACAAAATGTCCGATTTTCACACTTTTAATGCTTGACCATACAAAGTGACCTAGAATATCATCTGTTAATTACATTAATGATACTGTAAGTCGTTTAAACATTCACTTATTGACTACGAATCATTGTCTACAAATTACTTGATCTATACTTGAAAAAATATAATTATGAATAGTATATATTATTTTGCTAGTTCAATCAATTATTGCTTATAGTATTTAGAGTTGAGGATGTGCTTATGATGTTCATCTAAAAATCTAAAAAAAAACTGTAAATAAAATAATTAAATTTATATTAAAGCTACCTAGCTATACAAATTTCTAGAATATGTATTTAATTATTATAAGTTAATTAAAAAAAATGTTTATTATGAATTGTATATAAACAAGGCAATTTTATAAGCATAATTTCAATACTAGATTTAAAAATAATGTTTGTATAAATATTATATCTAGATGTTATAAATCTTTTGGTCTCAAAATCTAATTTCTAACGTATAGGATAGTCGTAGGGAGTCGGGAGACAGCGATTAAAAGGTACCTCACAATGTGGACCGAATGTTTTCAGCGCTACCGGTGGTTCAATATGTAAAATTTTATAATATATAAATTACAATAACAAAAATGTATTAAATTTCCATTTATTTCTGTACAAGTTATAATGATTTCTACAATATAATTGCTTAAAATTGCATTCTTCGTAGACAAAAAAATTCACAAAAATTGTATTTAAAATACTAAATCCACATCAATTTTACAATTTAACAACTTATATCAAATAATATTATTTTATCATGCACATCTACTCATACACATCAAACATGTAGCAGCTTCCGCTCCCTTAAGACAAGCTACTGAACACATTGTAGCACACACTGCGGTACGGCGTTTTTCTCCGTTAGATTTAGTAGGGTTGGACTTATCGATCACCTTATTGCGTCCACCACCAGAAGGTTTAGGCTTGGACTTTTTTTCCGAAAACCTCTATTTCGCTGGGATCTGATGTGGACGTATCAACGTTTACATTTCCGTTTTCAAATCCGTCCTGTCTATTTATTATATTTTTACAAGAGATCAATTATTATTTTCTATAAGAGTATGTTGACATTAATTACTATTACAATAGAATTTACAATATCTCAATAATTATAAGCACAATTTGGGAAGGGGGCTTGGGAGGCTAAGGGAAAGAATGCCCCATTTTATCTAACCCCGAGGAATACAAACACATGTAAACTATACCTAATACAGGCATGAGTAATTTTATTTTTAATAGCAGAATTGAATTGAACATTATAAACCAATAAAACAGTGTTTTTTTAGAAGACGTTTATTTTGATATTCATGATGTATAAGGGATATCTCGTATACTTATTTTGTATTCTATATTGTGTACGCTTATATGTATTTATTTAATTCTATACCTATGATCTATTAATTACATTAACGATACCTACTGTACATTAATGATACTGTTAGTCGTCTAAATATTCACTACCTAATTGACTACAAATCATTATCTATATATCACTTGATCTATACTTGATAAAATATAATTAAGAATAGTATATATATTACTTGTTCAATAAATTATTGTTAAGTTACTATTTTCACTAAACTTACTAACTAAGTTCGAAATTTGGTAGAATTCTGAAACTCATTTGTATTCTAACTTCGTTACTTTTTATATTAAGAATTAAAATAACTTAACTTTAACTTGTTGAAAAAAGTGACTAACGTTCCCAGCTTTTATAAATGTTAACCTCCCACAACCTAAATTATCTGTTTTTATTTGCAAATATCTATCTATCTATCTATTTAATTCAAATAACATACAATTTATAACATAATCATATATAATAAAGTAGTGAATAGGACAGAACGTAGGTAGTCATGTGTTAGTTTTGCGGTCCAACATAGATAACATTTTGAGGCTGTTTGTTTACATTTTTGTATAGTATGATTATGTCTATTTAGATGATTAAATAATCAATATAGGTATATACTTATTTGGCCTCGATTCGTATAGTTTCATTTATCATTGAATACATATACATTTTAAATATACATACATACTTTGTTAAATATAATTATTAATATTGTGGAAATGATGATTCAATAAATAACAGTGACAATCACCATAATATATATATTATATGTTTTACCTATATATTTTGTATTATATTATAATTTGTAAAATGTTTATAATTTATATTTTTTATGGCAAAGATACTAAAAAAAGAAATAAACTGTTTATAAATATTATAAACCATACCTTTGATATTAGGAACTAATATTTTCCTATTAGGAAACCAACTATAATGTAATACCTAAAATAATTCGGGAACGAACTAGTACAGACATTTTTTATTCGGAACCCGGATGAAGCCGTCTAGTGAGTAACGAGTAACTTAATTTTTGTCACACCTGCACCGAAAGTTTAGTTTTCGATGACGGTTGAAGCGTTGGAGAGCGATGTTTTTCCGTCCAGCTGGCGGTAAAGTGGAAACCCTCAAAAGTACTGGTCGGTAAAGTGAAATTCCCCAAAAGTGCCGGGCGGTAAAATGGAAATCCCCAAGAGTACTGAGCTCAGATATCACGCGAATTCTTTCAACTAACAGACACTAAAATCTATACTACGGACCTCATAAAACATAAACTTTTGGTTACATCTCATATTCATATTATAACCTCCATGCATGACGCTTAAGATAAATAAAACCAAATCGTTTCTTTCATGAAATATTGTTTTCGTAGAATAGTCCAATTGTTGCATAGATCCTAGCCTGAATAATCTTTGCCGTGATTGCGGGATCAATGAACGCAGAGGCGTGACAAGAAATAGTATGTGTGGCTCGTGCGGGAAGGCAATTTCAGTCTTGGGCGAAACGACTGAAATAGCACACTTCCCGCCCTTGCAACACGATATACTATTCTACCTAGTACCTATCTTTCTCAATACGTTTCAAGATTGCAACGGACTACGTTCTACGTCGTTTAAGTAATAATTATGGTGCTGATCGTCGTGTCCTGCACAGCGATCACAACACCGGTATAACCCAATAACCGTCACCACTAAATAATGGAGGGAAGGATGAATGAATAAAATCATATTATAGACGTAAATGTCCAGCGGGCAGCGAGATTAATACAATATGAAAACTATACACGAACTATAAATAATTGAATCGAGAAATAAAAAAAAAAAGGAATAAAATGATAATCTGGAGAATGATATTGATCAAATTCATAAAATATTTTTGTGTTGCTGTGAACCAAATAAGCATAACGTAGTTTACCGCTAATGTCTGTCCATCCAGAAAACTACCGAGTATCGAGTGAACTACAGCTTATTACAACTGGACGCCACTTATACGTATACAGTTAAACAGTCGGTGTGTAGCGAAGTATTTCGGGCACACAATCTATTATTGTTTGTTCCCAACCCCCAAAAAAAAAGAAAAACATTTTTTTAATATGATATAAAATATAAAGAATTACATTTTTTTTAAATTAATAATTGCTAGTTATATTGCGATTTGTAGACAATAATTTGAGTCCAATTAGTGTATTTTTAGACAATTAACAGTATTATTACTCACTAAGGTCATTATTAATATATGATATAGAATTAAAAATCACGAAAAAATAGTTTATAAAATAAGTAGAAAGTAGTAATAAGTGAAAATTCGATGCATGAATAAGAAAGTAAACATTATATTAATGTATGGATATAAAGCAGATATTTTATAAAAATGCTTTGAAGGAGTCCTACTTACTTCTCAAGTCCTTGGTCGCTGCCGTGCTCTAAGCCATGATTTTGGACTCCATTTTGTGATTCAGAAATGTTTTCCGGTGCACCCAGTGAGTAACTGACTAAGGCAATCGCCAATATTATTGACTAGAAGAGAGAAAAAAATGCATTTATATCAGAAATTTATTAGTCCATCAATATAGTCAATAGTTGTACTTATACGTTATGAAATATATTTTAATAAATTATTTAAATCACATAATAGGTATACTGGTGACATCGGTTTATACGTTGTTTACTCAGAATATATAAGTAAATGAAAAATAAATCAGTGGTACCAATACCAAACATCATAAACGAGGTGGTTATACTTTTCAAACAATTAGAGCGGAAAAACCATTTCCGCATTGATAAAAACCAAAATGATTGTAATACACAACGATATTATTGAATTATTATTGTTTTGTGCAACCGGGCCTTGTTGACTGTCTTAAAACAATTTCCTTGGTATATAGATTATAGACAATTGATCTATAGTAAAGATACTAGGTAGGTATTTATAGGTTAAATTATATACAGTGTCCCGCGAGGATTTACCCATTGCGATATCTACTAATATATCATAAATCTATTTTTTTTATTAGACTCACATAGACAAGGACTACATGTATTTTATTTATTTTTTTTTTTAAAATATTTAATAAATTATTTTTTCATTTCTTTATTTTCAAACAATTCAAGATAGTCATTTTATGGAGTTTATTTTTCTGAAAAATACGGTTGGTATTCGTAATCTACTTCAAGACATTATTTCCGCTCTCTCGGTGAGTTGGGACATCGTATCCACATCCACGTTCATAATATTAAGCGCTTTTCCGATAAATCACAATTGTACAAGGTAAGTACCTAAATTATTGTGTTCAGCGATTAACATTTATACGTATAAAATAGGCAATTACGGTGAGGTCAGGCCTAAAATTAAGATATTCTGCTACTGCACACCTGACTCCACACTAAAATATTTTATAATAATGAACATAAACCTAGTAGTGCCCATACCACGTATAACTTCATTGCATAATTGTTTTTGCTACTTATTTATAATCAGTTATAGACAATGTTCCATAAAAGTCCTTGGTACCTAGGTATATGGCTATTATATGACTAAACATAAAATTAAAATCGAAATAGCTTCTTATTATACTCATCATATTATAGGCCGCTCAAAATGTGACGTGGTCGGTATTATTTTTAGTGTTAAGGATTTTAAACGAATAAAATATGCTAATTATTAGTAATTTTCAATAATCAATATTGAATATCAATCAAATAAAAATTTATAAGAGCCGAAAATAGGTATTGCACACTTTTAAATTTTCTACTGCACATTTAATATTAACTACTGAATTTAGTGTGTGCTACTGCATACAATTTTAGGCCATGCGGTGAGGAAACTGACACTTATTGAATGGTTTCACAAACTAACAATATAGACAGAAATACAGAATGTTAAGTGAAAAGTGTACGTTTGGGATAATATAATTTTAGGATCGTACAAAAAGAAAAATAATTCAAAATATACAAATAAAAAAATAGTAAAAACCTATTTGGTGATAAGTCAGGTTACAATTATAGTAGTCAGTTTAATATAACTTATAAGAGATAACTGGGAGATATTGAAAACTTTTTTAAAAGCGTTAAGAGATTTAAAATATTTTAATGCTATACATTGTAATATTGTAAAGTATACAATAACTATATAAATAGAAAATATTCAAATATACCATAATATATTTGTGTATTATTAAAATGTATGATTATTGATTCATTAAAATTACTATCGAAGAACGAGAATACTCGCGTCACATCATTAATATTTTGAATATAGTATACTCAGGTGTTTTCTCTAATAATCGTATAGGTACAGGCTTGGTTGCTTGGTACTAGTATGGTTAGTACTTTAGGAGTACAATTATTACACTTCGCCTATAACGAAATAATTTTTTAGGTAGGTATAAATTATAATAATTACCAGACGGTTCATGTTGATTTTTGATTAGTGAACTTGAAATATTTTTCGCAAGACGAGTTTATCGGACGATGGGATACTGTCAGTAATCTTCAGGTTGCTACTGTGATCGTTCATCGGACGTGTACTGTCTTATAAACCTTAAGATCCACGGACTGGATTTTCCCAAGAACGAGTATAATATGAATAATATATTGTGTATCATGATTTAATGACTGACCTATGAACATAATATAGATTAGCAACTGATAACTCTAAAAGGTTATGATCATTTGAAAATCCATGTTTTTGATAGACCGTACCTACATTATTATTTCTTATTAATTATTAGGGATAAAAATTGGGAAAATTTGGTTTCATTTGTATTTTCCGGAAAAAAACTGGGATTTTCCGAAGAAATTGAAAAATATAAAAGCGTAAAAGATTAATTGAGGTCAAAGGTCAGGAATACTTAAATATCTCACTTTTAATTTTTTCGTGTATTCTATAATATAGAATAAACAGTTTGATACAAAAATTGTAGTACAAAATATCAACAAGGTTATTGCATTTTTATCGTGTAAAATTGACCGTTCTAGCTGTATACGAATTTATGATCAATATTCGTATGATTCTTAATAATTATTATATTCACGTAATTTTCTAAGGTGATTAAAAATTCGTAAACCACGGTAGAACTATCGGACAATAACGATATAATACATTATGAGTATTATTCGTTAGTCAACGTGGTAGTTTTTAATTTTAGTATTATTTTATATTTGAATAATTCAATAATTTCAATTGAAAAGAACATTTAGGGCACAATATATATATATATACCTACAGAGTGTACCAGAAATACCAGCAAAAAAATGATACTATAGTATAAAAATTATATTGATGATAAATAGATAATTTAAGAAATATACTCATGTTAGAAAATTTCACAAAAAAATATTTTGAAAAATAAGTTATTACGTTTAAAATTAATTTATATTTCAAAAAAATATTGATAAACTACTTTATTTAAATAAACGTTTTTATCATCAAAATGTGTCTAGAAATTAGATTTACAAATAAATAAAATAAATATTTAAATGATAAGAACAAAAGTTATTTCATTTATTTTGTCAGGTGTTCCTGTTACACTTTGTATAGGTTAGGTTAGGTTCCATAAGCCCAAATTAGAATAAACGAATTGACCTAAAAACGCCTTTAAAGGCCGCTAATATGAACTTGGAATAACTGGAACTTGAGTTTTCAAAATTTCAAAACTGTCAAATCACAATAAACTCTTTGAAGACATAAAAATAGTTTAAAAGTTTATTTCTATCAAATGATAAAAGTGATGCAAGTAATACAGTGATAAAAATAAATATGTGAATATAATGAAAAAGTATAACTTTAGGAGATTCCACCTGGTCATAGGGTACAGGTCTGTAGGTATAGATATGTAGGATAAACAGGGTTTTAGACGTGTTCTTTCCCAAATTTACCAATATTGATCTGATGAAGCGATATAAATTCTAAAAACAGGTTTGAGTTTATCGTAAAATCAACTTGAAATTGACTTTCTCACATTGTAGATTCTTTTTAATTTTTTAAATAGTTTTCAAAAGCGCCGTGAAAACAACATAAAATTAAGGAAAAACAGGAATATTTCGATTTTAGGTGCAACCCTTAAACAAATGAACGTATATAAATGAAATTTTCACTGGTCGTTTATATTTGTATTTTCTATACACGATGTATTGATTTTACAATGATGTGTGTTTTTTTTTAAATTTTTTTTTTGTGTCTGTCATCATTTTTTTAGTTTTTTTTTCTATAGATATCAATAAAATTTTATTTGTTGGTTAAAAAGCTTAAAAATTTAATAGAAAGCTTCTAGGTTATTGTTTCAAAAGCAGGTGAAAAAAATTAAAAATCCTTAGCCACGGTTTTTATTTATAAGCATTTAAAAATTCAAATCTTGACAAAATACGGAAAAATCATGAAAATGAGCAAATTATTATGAGTTGAGAATTCATAAAACTTTTTTTTTTAAATCTAAGATTTGAAAATGTAATACAAGATTATTCATAAGTTTGTCTATTTTTATCACCCAAAAAAATGTCTACAATAGCAAATCAAATTACATTTTTATGAGCGTTTAAAGTTCATATTTTTACAATATTGGATATTCACTCGATTTCTTATGTAACGGTTTTGTTATTTTATTGTTATTCAAAAACGAATAACTGTAGATACATAAAAATTTTACCGAATGTTTATATTTGCATTTTCTATACACGATAAAATTTATAAAATAATATGACTCTTTTTGAGCTGTTCACGGACATAGTCAGTTTTAAATTTTTATAAATATCAATACAATTTTATTTGTTGGGTAAAAAAGCGTGAAAATTTAATTCAAGGCTCCTAATATAATGTTACAATAGCATTTGAAAAATATAAAAAATACATAAGCACAATTTTTTTTATAAGCATTTCAAGTTCGAATTTTGACAAAATTTATCAAATTTAAAATTTAATAATTATTTTGTAGTTGAAAATGTATAAAATGTTCAACGTTTATAGCTAAGGATTGAAAATTTAAAAAAATATTCCACGTTAGTAGGTTATATATAAATTAGGAAAAATAAGCCGTTAAATGGACGACGCGGTCGTACTCGCGCTGGCTATCAATAAACGACATCGTAACCGTCGTATGGGCAATGTTTGTATTTTTCGGTGACTGCTTAGACCGAAATTGTTTTTTATAACTCACTTACAATTTTGTCTCCAACAGTATTAGATACTTGTTTCATACTATACCGAAAAAAAACACTGTAAATAACATAAAATGGCCATGTCGAACATCGATATAGACGCAATCCTGAGGGAAATGATTTGCAAGCTTGTTGACGAGTTTACTGCAGTCAACGAGGCAAACGATGCACAGCATTTCGACCACGAAGAAAATCGAGAGCACATTGATGCAGATATAGATGACGTCGTGAACACCCTTTTGGGTGAGATAGTCGAAGCTGTCTGCGACGAAGACTCATCGGAGGCTATGGCCGGCGGAGACGCAGAGGCAGTTACAGTTCAGGATCAGATGACAGAGACACCGGCCGAGGGCCAGTGCAAAGAGAGGGGCGGAAATGGATTGGTCAGGACAACCGAATTGGAAGCACCGAAACCAGCGGACCCCACACCTACACGTGGACGAGCCAGGCGAATAATGGCCACCACGTGGAAGGGAGTGAGGCGGGTCACACGCCTGATGCTGTGCGGATGCTTCCGAGGAGAGTGAAGCCGCAGTCCACCCCTCCCTCCTCCTCGGGCCGAGGAACACTAGACAAGACGGCGGCGACATGGGGGATTGATGCGTGACAGAGCACTTTACGGTGTACGGCGGTAAGTCGCCCTGTACGTTTTCCGGCCACCCGCGGAAAGACGAGGTCGTGGTCGATGGCGTCGCGAGCTCGCGGTTGCCGACACGCGAGACCATCTGTGGCTGCTCGGCGATGGCCCAACTGCGTAGGTCGTGAGAGGAGCGACGGACGGACGACGACGACGACGACGACATACGACGGCTAGCTGGACCAGAGCGGGCAACGATACCGCCCCGACGGTATTTCGACGACGGCTGCAGCTTGCACGAAGGCGACTCGTGACGGCGGCGGCGGAGATCTCAGAGCATGACGGGTGAGCGATAGAGCTAAGGTAAGCTATGGGAACACGGACGTCACTGCATCGCCTGACCCGCAGAAACTGATCAAGTTTCAGGATTCGGTGGGGCGCGACTCCACGGCGGAGGGGCCATCTGCGCGGCAGACACTGTGACGACGTGACCCCAGGACGAAAACCACGGAGGGGATCAGGACCGCGGTGCGTTGCGCTGTGATCTGCCGATTCTCTCCCCTTTTCGTCCGGTGGTAATTCCACCGGCCTAGCCGCGCCTCCGGTCGCCGCTGATTCCATAGCACCAAATAGCTGTCTTCGCTCGCTCAGTGCTTTGGTGTCTCCGTCGTCGCCGTCACAACAGTCGTCTTCAGCACCTGCGCATCGTCAATGCGCACGACATCGCGCACTAGCCGCTCGCCGTCAATCGTCGTCCAATGTCGCTCCCGCGGCCTTCGCGGTCGGATCCGACCGGCCGTCACGATGGTCGTCGCCCGCGAGCAAACTCGCCAGCGATCACACTCGTCCGCCTTAGGGACCGGCCGTGAAAACGTATGGAGGTGACCAGTGGCCTTTGCATCTGCACGCACCTCGCCATTACGTAACAATCCCCCTGCTTTTGTGTCTTGTCTGGTGTTTTTTTTTTTTTATATTATCATTTTTTTCATGTTCAAAATTTCTAAATTTTCAGACCATTTTGCGTCAACCCTCTTATCTTTCGGCTCACCAAACAAACATTTTTTTTTGTTATATATTACCATTAATTCAGACCATTTTGCGTCAAACCACTTATCTTTTGGCTCATCAGATATAACTTTTTTTTTATATATTATGTCATAATTAATTCAGACCATTTTGTGTCAAACTTATTTCGGCTCAAAAAAAATAAAAATTATGTGTTTAAAATATTGTTTCTTTTTTTCGTATTAATAGTGTATTTGTATTTTTATTTATTTCGACAGAATAATAGGTAGAATAAAAGGTACTGCTAGTATTTAAGATTATAGAATACAGATAAAAAAAAGATACAATTTTTTTTTAATTGGGTTTTATATTTTAGTTGGACACTAGGGTCTAGGAACATAATGATAATGTTATAAATAAAAATAATTACATTATTTATAAACCATAAACTTGGTTTGAGAATCTGTATAAATATTTAAAATGCGTTTGCACAAATTCGCGATTTTTATCAATAAAAAATGTATCTAGATGAATTTATTTAGATTAGTAAAAAAAATATCTAAGATAAACATTTAGATACCTTGTAACTATTTATCTAAATAAAATAAAAGATGAACAAATAATTATCTAGATATTCATCTAGATAAGTGCGAACACTGACTATAATACACACCCGGCGTTGCTCGATGATGAATGAAAACGAGATGGTTATCCACAAGCGGTGGATAATGATAGGTAACTGTTACTATATTACTATGAGTAACTTGTTTCTCTTATGTGTAATCAATTTTCGAAAAAACTTAACTAAAATTAAACGTAGTGTCTACTAATGTCTAACTTATACATTAAATTATTCTAAATTATTGGGTTTGTTATAGCACGATAGTTTTAATAAAACTAAAAATGTCTATACAAATATTAATGTATGTAATTGATACATTCGTAATATTAAAAATGAGTATCTAGGCGAAATGATCTTCGAGCGATTTGCGTATTTGATACAAAGTCGGTACAATGTTATTTTAGACATATATCAAAACAATTTTAATTTCTTTTATTTATTCAATATATAATAAATAATGTATTAATATTAGTTATAATACTCTAATAATTATATTAGATTATTAAATTATATTATTATTAGAAATATTTAATTACAAAAAAAACCCACGACTAACTGATATATTATCATGTTTTTCTACAGTAATTATAACAACGAAAACATTTCATCAAACTCCGTGTAAATTACAATATACATGTTTTGGACCTAACTAGAACTATAAGCAACAAAAATCTTAGCTTAATTGTTACATTTAGGAAGACATTTTACAATATTAAATTTTGATATATAAGGGGAAAGCAGACAAAACAAAACAAAAAAAAGTGGGAAAGTTGCAATTGGGCGTCGCTTTACCGTAAAGTATAGGTTACAAGTGGGCACTGCAATGGATGGTGTAACATTTGAATTCAATGATATAAAATCATTGTTTATCTACGAAAAACATTTTTGAGCGAAGGCATAACAAAATTAACACGTTCACGGACACCTCACTTTTTGATATAATTTATGTATCTACCTCAGAAACGCACTTTTTTATTACTGCTATATGTTATATTTGGAATAATATTATTGTGTGCTAATGTTACGTGCCCAAATATATGAGTATACGTAATGGGTTAATCTTATTTCTAGTTTCGTATAATACCATTAAAAGCAGTACTGTATGAGCAGTAATGCCCGATTTCGAAGGTTTTGTAAATTACTGTTATAGCAGTAGTGACCAATTACATAAAAATTGAAAAAAATTGAAATTACTGCTATAGCAGTAACTGTCCGTGAACGTGTTAAAAGTGAGATATTTAAGTATTCCTGACCTTTGATCTCAATTAATCTTTTACGCATACCTATATTATTATGATATAGATGTGGACTTTTCACACAATCCCGAATTGAGAAGTACCAGGGGGGCCATGGCTATGGGCCAACTACAGATATCGAACAATAGCGGTCACCTGATGGGTAGTACGTTTCCTATAATACATGGAAAATGGACTTATTATTGTTTATTACCCTATGGTTAATATATTGCCTCACTGCCCTTTCACGTCTACAGCAGAGCAGAGCCACTCTAAGTCAAAAACAGAAATTTCTCCTATGGAATTTTTATTTGTACCATGTATATATTTTATTTAAAACCGATAGGTATACGCATATAATAATTAATTATTAATTTAATTCATAATTATGAGTCCTCGTAATAAAATATTAAAATATATACAATTTCAAAAATAATATTGATACATTGATAAATTATATATCATGTAATTTAGATTTGTCGATTTTTAAAAAAAATATGAGTTATCCGGGTGAATTATTTTCGGTGATTCTAATATCATGAACATTATTTAAATCATTAATTTTCTTCTCTATTCGTATTTGATATGAATATTTATTTATAACCCTAATTATAATACCTAGTAATAACTAGTAAGGAACAAAATGCCGGAAAAATTTGGAAAAAACATTGTTTTTCCAAACCTTCGGAAAATATGGAAAAATTGGAGAATATTAAAATAAAACATTTCCAAAAAAATTGAAGTTTTCGGAAAATTTAATAGAATTTTTGGAAAATTCGAAAGTAACGCTTAAAAATTAAAATAATCTAAGTAAATATAAAAAAAACCCAGTTAAAAAAATATATATATAAATAAACCTGTCATTGTCATTTCCATTTGTCCATCCGGCATTTGTATATCGATGTATTCAACTGTATATTATATAACTATTAATATTTTCGCCCAATAAGTACTTGATAATTTTAATTTTTTAGTTTCTGAGCGGAGCGATAAAATTTTCTAAATACTCGTTTTGAGCGGTTAACGGACATTTTCAATTTTCAATTTTTTTATAAATGTCAATAAAATTTAATAAAATTTGTTGGGTCAAAAACCTATGACTTACTATAGTAAGGGTAAATAGTCTTTTTCAATTCTTTAGGAAAAAAAAGTTTTTTTCATGCTATTTTTCAATTTCTCCGGAAAATTCCAGTTTTTTTCCGGAAAATACAAATGAAACCAAATTTTCCCAATTTTTATCTCTAATAATTAATAAGAAAAAATAATGTAGGTACAGTCTATCAAAAACATGGATTTTCAAATGATCATAACCTTTTAGAGTTATCAGTTGCTAATTTATATTATGTTCATAGGTCAGTCATTAAATCATGATACACAATATATTATTCATATTATACTCGTTCTTGGGAAAATCCAGTTCGTGGACCTTATGGTTTATAAGACAGTACACGTCCGATGAACGATTACAGTAGCAACTTGAAGATTACTGACAGTATCTCATCGTCCGATAAACTCGTCTTGCGAAAAACACTTCAAGTTCACTAATCAACAATCAATATGAACCGTCTGGTAATTATTATAATTTATATCTACCTAAAAAATTATTTCGTTATAGGCGAAGTATAATAATTGTACTCCTAAAGTCCTAACCATAGGTACTAGTACCAAGCAACCAAGCCTGTACCTATACGATTATTAGAGAAAACACCTGAGTATACTATATTCAAAATATTAATGATGTGACACGAGTATTCTCGTTCTTCGATAGTAATTTTAATGAATCAATAATCATACATTTTAATAATGCACAAATATATTATGGTATATTTGAATATTTTCTATTTATATAATTATTGTATACTTTACAATATTACAATGTATAGCATTAAAATATTTTAAATCTCTTAACGCTTTTAAAAAAAGTTTTCAATATCTCCCAGTTATCTCTTAAAGTTATATTAAACTGACTACTATAATTGTAACCTGACCTATCACCAAATAGGTTTTTATTATGTTTTTATTTGTATGTTTTGAATTATTTTTCTTTTTGTACGATCCTAAAATTATATTATCCCGAACGTTACACTTTTCACTTAACATTCTGTATTTCTGTCTATATTGTTATTTTGTGAAACCATTCAATATGTGTCAATGTCCTCACCGCAGGGCCTAAAATTGTATACATTAGCTAATATTAAATGTGCAGTAGAAAATTTAAAAGTGTGCAATACCTATTTTAAACGGCCTATAATATAAGAAGTATAATAAAAACCTATTTCGTTTTTAATTTTATGTTTAGTCATATAGCCTAGGTATCAAGGACTTTTATGGAACATTGTCTATAACTAATTATGAATAAGTAGCAAAAACAATTATGCAATGAAGTTATACGTGGTATGCGCACTACTAGGTTTATGTTCATTATTTTAAAATATTTTAGTGTGTAATTGCCTATTTTATAAGTATAATGTTACTCGCTGAACACAATAACTTAGGTACTTACCTTGTATAATTGTGATTTATCGGAAAAGCGCTTAATATTATGAACGTGGATGTGGATACGATGTCCCAACTCTCCGAGAGAGCGGAAATAATGTCTTGAAGTAGATTACGAATACCAACCGTATTTTTCAGAAAAATAAACTCCATAAAATGACTATCTTGAATTGTTTCAAAATAAAGAAATGAAAAAATAATTTATTAAATATTAAAAAAAAAAAAAATAAATAAAATACTTGTACTTGTCTATGTGAGTCTAATAAAAAAAAATAGATTTATGATATATTAGTATCATTTTGGTTTTTATCAATGCGGAAATGGTTTTTCCGCTCTAATTGCTTAAAAAGTATAACCACCTTGTTTATGATGTTTGGTATTGGTACACACTGATTTATTTTCATTTACTTATATATTTTGAGTAAACAACGTACAAACCGATGTCACCAGTACACCTATTATGTGATTTAAATAATTTACTAAAATATATTTCATAACGTATAAGTGCAACTATTGACTATATTGATGGACTAATAAATTTTTGATATAAACGCATTTTTTTCTCTCTTCTAGTCAATAATATTGGCAATTGCCTTTGTTAGTTACTCACTGGGTGCACCGGAAAACATTTCTGAATCGCAAAATGGAGTCCAAAATCATGGCTTAGAGCACGGTAGCGACCAAGGACTTGAGAAGTAAGTAGGACTCCTTCAAAGTACACGACATTTTTATAAAATATCTGCTTTATATCGGTACATTTATATAATGTTTATTTTCCTATAATCCTAATGTCAATATACTCTTATAGAAAATAATAATTGATCTCTTGTAATAATATAATAAATAGACAGGACGGATTTGAAAACGGAAATGTAAACGTTGATACGTCCACATCAGATCCCAGCGAAATAGAGGTTTTCGGAAAAAAGTCCAAGCCTAAACCTTCTGGTGGTGGACGCAATAAGGTGATCGATAACTCCAACCCTACTAAATCTAACGGAGAAAAACGCCGTACCGCAGTGTGTGCTACAATGTGTTCAGTAGCTTGTCTTAAGGGAGCGGAAGCTGCTACATGTTTGATGTGTATGAGTAGATGTGTATGATAAAATAATATTATTTGATATAAGTTGTTAAATTGTAAAATTGATGCGGATTTAGTATTTTAAATACAATTTTTGTGAATTTTTTTGTTTACGAAGAATGCAATTTTAAGCAATTTTAAGCAATTATATTGTAGAAATCATTATAACTTGTACAGCAATGTATGAAAATTTAATAATGTTATATTAAATATAAAAATGTTATATTTGCATAACATATTGTTGAGAGTCATGGCTCTGTGAATGCATATTATACTATATTATATTATATTCACAATGTATATAGACATAAACCACCTTATAACAGTCGTGAATCGTGACCTTTTACAATATACAAAATATGATCTATGTTTTAAATAAAATCAATATACTATCTACATGAATGACGTATAATTATTGTGGGAAATCATGATTTATCAGTTCCCCACTAAGGTCTTAGACCTTAGATAAGGTCTTATAATATCTATGCTTAGTAGTGGGTTTTTTAGTGACTAATTATGATAAGTTAAATCTAAACAATCAGTTATCAAAATACATAAATTGGCATAAA
The DNA here is from genome assembly GCA_008086715.1 of Sitobion miscanthi. Lineage (NCBI taxonomy): Eukaryota > Metazoa > Arthropoda > Insecta > Hemiptera > Aphididae > Sitobion > Sitobion miscanthi. The sequence goes on along the minus strand of CM017800.1, from coordinate 6,679,337 downwards.
TTGGAAAATTTGTTTCAGCATTCTACTCATTCATATAAAAGCATATACAACTACAATTTTTTCTTGTAGTTTTCATATTGGTGGCAATTAACAAATACATATATTGTATTTGAATTAAATATAAAAAAAACATTTTAAATAGGAAATTATTATAATATTATAAGATTTAAACGCCTGCTTTTTTGGGGAAATTATTAAGAACCTCTTCAGATTTAATAATATTAGCGAAGTCCCATTCAATATGAAGTAACGATAGATTTGAAAATGTTTTTATTCGCCGCATTACTGAAAATGATCTTTCATGAGAAGTAGATAACTTACTGTAATTGTAAGTGCTACTTGTAAAAGCTTATATAAATTTGGAAACATTTTTTGTTAATTTCTGATACAATAGCATCTATGTCAAAATCATTTTTATCAATACGGTTCTTCATAATTAGCATTTTTTATTTAAAATTTAAATTATCAAATAAAATATTCTTCGGACATCAAAATAAATATTAAAAAATGTTTTCAGTTCTCACATATGGACGTATCAAACAGTAAACTTTAACACAAGGTGCTAAACAAATTTCTGAGGGGCTTAATAGAATATTATCTATAGCCCTCTTAGCCCCCACTATTCTATGCCTATGACAACTGCAACTATTAAAAACACAATATAAATCTGGGTATTTAAAGAAACCATTTTCATTACAAGTCGAATATACTAATTAATTAAATGTAAACTATTACAGAAATCGTTAAAAATATAAAGTACACTGGTATTTCAAATCAAATAAAGTGAATATTTTCGTTTTTAAATCATTTATAGTGCTGATTTTTTTTTTTTTGGTTAGAAAAATGAAATATACAAAAGCAGTAGGTCCAGATGGAATACCAGTAGAAGCTTGGAAAGTGTTAGGGAGATTAGGAGTAGACTGGTTGACGAGATTCTTCAACAGGTTATTAGTCGAAGGAAAAATTCCAGACGCTTGAAGAAAGAGTTATGTTACACCAATTTTCAAAGGAAAAGGAGATGTACAGGAATGTGGAAACTATAGAGGATTAAAACTTATGAGTCACACTATGAAGATTTAGGAAAAGGTTATTGATTTAAGGATTAGAGGTGAGACATCGGTTTCAAAGAATCAGTTTGTTTTAATGCCCGGCAAGTCGACAATGGAGCCGATATTTTGTTTAAGACAAGTGATGGAAAAGTATAGAGGAAAAAAGGAAGTTATGTATGATTTTTATTGATTTTGAGAAGGCCTATGACATAGTTCCTAGAGAGGTTTTGAAATGGGCATTGACGAAGAAAGGTCTGCCTAAGGCGTAAGTAAATATAATTGAAGACATGTATGAAGGAGCAAACACAAGGGTTAAAAGCCTTGTGGGTAAAACTGAGGATTTTAGAGTTGGAGTTGGTGTTGGTGTACATCAAGGATCAGCATTGAGTCCTTACTTGTTTTCTTTAGTAATAGACGAAATTACTAAAAGTATACAAGGTGAGGTACCATGGTGCATGTTGTTTGCGGATGATGTAGTGTTGGTGGAGAGAGTCTGGAGGAGGTGAACTATAGACTGAAAGAATGGAGGGAAGCACTAGAGAGTAAAGGGTTAAAAATTAGTAGAAGTAAAACTGTGTATATCGAGTTTATATTATTTATCATATTATATTGAACAAAAAAAAAGGTGAGCAAGTTAGTCGCTCTGCTGTACAGTAGATATTACAAGTGGGTCACTGTATAATGGATGGTATCAACTATCAATTATGAATTTAATGATATAATATCATTGTATACGAAAAACGATTATCTGAGCGGTGACGGTTTGTCAGTGTCGATTTTAGATTCTGAGCGGAACGATGAATGTTTTGATTTTACAATGATGTGTGTTTATTTTTAAATTTTCTATTTTTGTGTCTGTCATCACCGGACAGTAAAAATGCTTAGATTTTCTTCAACAGTATCTTTTCTGATAGGAAAGTGAATCTAGTTGGTACTTTGGGGGGTTAAATTATTTTTTCAAATAGAATGTGAACGTGAACGACGTTTATATTATATTTAATGAATTTGAACGATTTTTAAGACGTACAAATTTATTTATTATTTAATAAATATCGATTGATAATACTATATTATGATATATAATATATTATAAATATTATAAAAATAAAATACATGAAATTCCAGTCGCCTGTCGCCTGGACTTAAAACAACAATAATATTAGAATCTCCACGATTTTTTATTCGTATTCAAATAAAATATAATAAATTAAACGAACGACGAAATTAACGCATTCATATTTTCAAAGAACGTGAACGTGTTCATTTGAAAAAAATATGAATTTGAACGTGAATGAGTTCCTTTTTTAAGCACTGAACGTAAACGTGAGGGAATTCATTTTTTTAGTGAACATTCTGAACACTGGATTTTACATCAATAATGTTAAATAATGGTAATGTCTATAACCATTATATTTGGTATTAAAAACTACAAATTAATGTTCCAGGCTAAATTTTTCCTTATATTAAACTTTTAAACATTTTTAAATAGTACTAGTTCATATGAAAATGGAATTGAACTGAACCCTTACATCCAATAAACGAATTAAAACCAAATAGATCTGTTTAATTTTAGTTACTGTTAATATATAATATATAGTGAATAATAATAAATATAAAATATAAAAAGTTTAATATTAATTTTAATTTTTGAATTTTTTATAGTTGTGACGTTTTTCAGTTATTGTTAATCACTACGACTTATCACATACGAAAAATTTACAACCAGCACAGAATAGAAAAATGCTATCAGAATGCAGTCACGTAGCAAACATACAAATCGGTAGCCACCTTATTTTATAGTTTCCAGTCCTATGTAGTGGTTCATGGTTTATAATTTATATTATATATGCAGGCCGCCAGAAAAGCAGAGAAATCACATACAATTGTAAAGTATAAGTGAGCCTACTATTTTTTTTATATCTCTAGAATGATTAAAGAGAATCATTCAATAGTTTATTAAGATTATTATACTTTCAACCCAATATGCCTTTAAACGGATTAAACATATTAGAACTTTCCGGTCTGGCACCGGTAACATTTGTTGGAACTGTATCATCTGATTTTGGAGCAAATGTGACTGTAATACAAACAGTTAGTACATTTCCTAAAGCAATATTATTTTATTGTAATTTTACTATCCCATAAAAAGATATGAAGATATATTTAATTAGGTAGATGCGTAATTTAAAATTTGGAAGACTAATTTTGTTTGTTTTTTTAAAAAAGTGATATTATGGAACTTATGAGCTTTTTAAATGCTGGCAAAAAGCCCATAAGTATTAATTTAAAACACCCAGATGGTGTTGAGATTACACAGAAATTAATCATTAATGCTGACATTATACAATTAATTAATCTTAGCCACACATCTTAATAAAGCCATCAAACAATTCATATTATAACATAATAATTAATTATTAAATGTATAAGGTGTAATGGAAAAAGTGGGATCAGGCTCCGATGTAATGATTGCCAAAAATCATTGTTTAATATATGCTCAATTGAATGGCTATGGTTCACATGGATAATATGCAAAAAGAGCTAGACGTGATATAAATTATTTAGCCTTGTCAGGTTGGTTTAAGTTTGACTTATTAAAAATGACAAATGAACTACATTAACTTCTCCAATTTTTTTTTTTAAATTTAAAGGTTTTTTGTCATTATATGGTTCAAAGAATTCAAAACCTGTTCCTCCCGTACATTTTTCTGAATTTGCGGGCGGTAGAATGGTATGCGTAATCGGAATTTGCTTACACATTTTATTGTAATGTTTTAAATATAAATCTTATTGATTTTAGATTTTAATTTGATTCAACAGATGCTTGTGTAACTCCTGTGTTAGAGCTGGACGAAATAAAGTAATCATAACGCAAGTTGAAATTCATACATGAGGAAAGATAATATTGTGCTACCTGTTCCATCACCAAAATTAAGTGTTACTCCTGGTGTTTCAAATTCAAATAAACCAACTGTGATTTGTGGACAGAATACAATAGGGAAATATTAGATAGTATTGGACATACACAAATAGAAATCAAACAACTATTTGAAAATAAGACTATATTTCAAGACTCAAAATCCAGGTTATAGTTGGGTATCAAAGTTTTTGCAGGGTGGTTATATAAGCTTTTGTAATCATGTTTTTGTATACTAAATGGTTTTATTTTCTGTAATTGTACATCATGTATTGTTAAAATGCAAAAAATAAAAAAGTTGGCATTTTTAATACAAACACTTTTGGTTATACAACCATCTTATATATTTATATTCATTTGCAAAATGGTCATTATTATTTGGAACAAATTTTTGATCAGTTCTGTTTCTGAAATTCATCAATTCTCTTTTATTTGTCCATACACCTAACATAAAAAAAAAAAAAATTAGGTGTACATTTGGATATAAATATAAAATTTTTGAATATTAATAAATAATAACATAATAAAAATAAATCCATTTAAGCACATACCTGAAGACAGTCCAGCCATAAAAGCTACACCCAAACAAGATACTTCGGTTCTGTTACTGTTTTTCATTCTTACAACTGTAGTTGATGTGACATTGGCAATTGTTTGACAGATGTAATCATTCCGAGACACACCACCATCAACCCTAAACAATAATAGGTACAATTTTAAATGAGTTACCAACTAATAGGTATTTTGGGAGTAAATATTTTGTATATTATATAGTGTTAGGTAAATTACTTTTGAATAGTAATAAAATTACATTACTTGTTACATTAAATATTTTTATTTAAATTACATTTACGTTACCAAACATTATTTTTATCACGTTACTTTGCTTTTTTTTTCAAAAAGTAGGGCATTACAAATGACGTTACTTAAAAAAAATATAGTTACAAAATCAGTCCATAATGGATAATAAGTAGGTAGTAGGTACATTGTAAATGACTTTGTTATACACGAACAAAATGTATAAGTATTAATTCTTGGGATGTTTAAAAATATTGTTGATTATTATTTATTATAAAAACTTTTGGAATCGTAAATAAATTTTATTGATTTTTAATTTTTCTCAAATAACCTAGCCTCTAGATTTTGTCATTCATAAATTATTTTAATAACTTGGTAAATAACACGTTACTCCATAGAAATTACATCTAAAAAGTAATTTTGTTACAATTGCGTTCATTTAAATAAAATATAATGAAATTACTACAGCGTTACTGTAAAAGTAATTTGTAATTTGGGTTATGTAACTACTCAACACTGATTATATAAAACAAAACTTTTAAGTAATAACAGGTAATTAAATATGTTGCTATTAATTAAACAAACATTACCATAAGGTATTTAATACCATTTGTGGCATTTCATTGTGATAATTATCTAGTATTTTTTTAATTCTAAATGCAAAAGACTCCAAAATAGATACTGCCATATCAGATTTTGTAGTACTTGTTGTAACACCAATAAAACTGTAATCTTTTCTTATTGATTTGCTTGGCTGAAAAATAATTTTTGTTATATAATTACAATAATTTTGTACTAAATCACAGAATCAAGTAACTACCTCAGATTCAGGTAATACAAATAATAAACTGTCGGTTGAAAACTCATTTCCTTGCTTCAACATATTTAATTCTTTTGGATTATTGAATCCACCTAGAACAAAGATGAAAAATAAAGTTATTTTTCCACATATTATATTCAAGTTTCCTAAAATACACTTTTTACCAATGGACTTTGCAAGTTGAATTAATGATCCACAGTTGTAATCAACTGCCTCCAATGAAAAACAAATATCTTCATTAAATGTCCAACCCACCAATGGAAAATATCCTATTATTAAAAATGTGTTTTAACATTAGTTACATATTAAATATTTTTAAAATGGATAATTCAAAACAAGTGCTAATTGATTATTACACATTGCTAGATAATTTGTTTTTAAGTTGACATAAAACTTATTAATACAAATATTATAAACTAATGTTAATAATAATAATAATAAAGATAATAAAAAATATATGATATTCTATCTGACCTAAACATACTTCCGGTAATGAACCACAATTTATATCTAGAAACATTCCGGTTCCCATTGTAACTTTGGCTGTATACTTTGAGAAAGAACCTGTTCCATACAGTGATGCTGATTGGTCAGCAAGCTATATTATTAAAATATTATGGGTTTTGTTAATAATTTATAATTGGACGGTTAAATATTTATACAGAGAAGTTAACTCACCGAGCATGCAATGGTAATATTGGAGATTTTGCAAGTTACATTGTTGTCTATTAGGTACTTTAATACGTTTGAATCACAAATACTTGGAAGTATAGTATTTGTGATCCCGAAATATTGAAACATAAGATTAGGCATCCAAGACATGGTGAACAAGTCGAACAATCCAGTTGCACTAGCACACGATACGTCAGTCACGTGAAGTTTACCATTGCTGGCCTGATATAATAACCAAGTGTCTAATGTGCCAAATTGCACTTCATTATTTTTCATGTCTTGTCTGAATTTCCGATTATTTTGTAATAACCATAAAAGTTTAGGCAAAATCTGTAACCAATAACCATAGATTATTCAATGTATATTATAATAAATATACATTAAAAAACATCTAATAATATATAAAATTATAATACTTGTATGTTTGAAAATGTAAATGATTTTACAACTTTCAGTTGTTTCGTTGCAAATATTAAATATAATATTTTTGAAATATATTTCACTATCTAAAAATTATCAAAATATTAATTGAGTTAATAATAATAGTAAAATTTTCATTTTATTTTTAAAATTAAATAAATACTCATTTGTATATATTTATTTAGCATTTAATATTTATAGTATAATACTTACTTTGAAGGTTATTGATTTGTTTAACTCTTTAACTATTATATTTGAACGTAAATCTCCCCATGTAATAAAGTTATGATAATGTTCACCGGTTTTTTTATTCCAAGTTATGAATGTGTTCCGTTGTGTAGACAAACCTATGCTTTTTATATTATTGGACTTGAGATCAGCATCTATTAAAAGATTATATGATAAACTAAACATCCTTATTTATTGTTTTTTACACATGTACCATAATATTAAATTTATGGTTTTTTATCAATAATATATTTTTGTAACTTCTATTATAACCAGTACAATTATTGATAATTAAAAATAAGATAAGTTCCGAAAAAAAAAATATACTCAAATTAAATTACTTTAATAAGATTTTTAAGTTTCAAATCATTAATTTGAAATCTTTTTCTTTTGTATATTGTTAGTTGTCCTGATTATTATAGAAGTTACATAAATATTTTATTGGTAATAAACCATGAATTTAGTATTATGTACAATCTGATGGTACATGTGTAAAATATACCAAAATCAAATATTAAATAGCAATTTAGTGTTACTAAAAATTACAATATTATTTATTAGTAATACATTATAACCTTTTAATGCATTTTGTAAGACTTGTTTTACACCATTTTGTATTTCATTTGGATTTATTTCTTCCCAGCCTTGAAAAGGTTTTAATAAATTAACCTGTAAAAATTAAAAAGTAAATATCCATATTACTACTACTAGTTGGGCACATTGCACATGACAGAAAAAAACCTGGGGGTGAATTTTGAATAATTGCATTATTGAAAAAGAATAGGGGGTGGTGAGTATGATGAATCACTCTTTATATATTTATATATTTATACATTTTTATTTTTCACTTATAGCCTATAGCTAGGTATAAAAATAAAATATTTTATAATATCTAAGAGCTTACAATCAGCATAATACAAATTCAAAATTCTGTATCATTAATATAAAACATAATATACAATCACATACTTTTTGAATACAAGAACCCACAACACGAAAATCTGGTGCAAAAATTTGGCATTTCAAATTAGTTGTGCCTACGTCAATAGCAGCAATATAATCCATGACTTTGATCACTTTAATGATGTCCTTTTATACCTAAATAAAAAAAAACATTTATTGAATAACTTGATATAATAAATTTAATATTTTTCTGTTGTACATAATGTAAAACTTAAAATATAAATATTGTAATTGATTCATATAGCAATGAAATAAATAAAACACTTCATCAACGCTATATAGGTAGTGACATTGATTATAAATACAAATATTTATAATTAGTATATTTTATAGCCAATCACCAATGGTAGTAAGATTTTATATAGTAATGTGATTTAGTTTACCAGAATGAAAATGTGAATATAATTAAACACTGAATTTGGATTTTCAATTTAATAGGCTAGGGCAATTATGGTATTATATTGTATGAAGTCCTTATTTCAAACAAAATATAAAAGTATAAATTTGAAACAAACATTTTTTTGAACATATACAATATACATAATATATTCTACCTATAAACATTACAATTAAATGAGAGATCCAACTATTCCTTTTCATTTGAACAAGAAATTATTATTTACACTAAATAATACTAGATACAGATATATTATTCTGTACTTGGCAAAAATAATTGTTATATTATTTCGACAAGTAATATTGCATATAAGTATATTCCTCGTATCATTTCAACATTTAATGTTATTTATTATTCAATAAAAATTAATATTATCTTAATTAGGGCAAAGTAACAATATCTAAATTGATTTACAAATAAATTATTATTTCGTACTTTTCGATTGCATCATCAATTATTATATTATTGTGACGCACTACTACCTAAATATTATATATTATTCGTGCCAACGATAAATCTCGCAAAACGTAATACAAGGTAATTATTATAATCATACCAAAATATAGAATTAAAAATTTTATAATATTTTTACACTAGAAATTACGATCACCGACAGTAAGTCGATTATCATTATTCTGACAACGTATTAATTATCTGCATAGCTGGTATACAATTGTTTGGTAAGCTGATTCAATTAGTGATCATTCATATGTGACTGCACTTCTGCAGCATCTTTCTAGACGTACAAAAATCAATTCTCTGCAATTTTATTTTATGAGTTATACGCGTTATTTTAGTATAATAATAAATTATAGGCGAACAGACACATTGATAAATAATAATACCTAATAATAATATAGTGTATATTATTTTATACACTTTTATACTATATAGGTATTCTCGAGTGAATGCAGTATTTATGCAGTATTTAATCATTTAAGTAATTCCAAAAATATATAAAAAAAATAAAAATAGAAAATATAATTTATTAATAGTTCTATTTGTACATTTATTATGTTGAGCAATTAAAAGCTTAAACACACCCCAACTTTTGGTCGTTCCAGCCGAGAACCGTTCCAGTTCAGCGAGTATGAAATAATATTGTCTAACATGAATAATATTTTTTCTTCTCAAATTTTTAAGTTGGCTATTTGTTATTACTCTATCTGTTTCTCATATATCAGAAAAATAAGCAAATTACTTGATGTATAGTGGAGAAAAAAAAACATGTTTACCAGAACGAAGAATCCTCCTACCAGAGGTCGAAACTTTGACTTTAATTAACTAAGAAGTTTAATTTTTTATACATTTTATATAATAAAAAAAATGTAGTGTTTTTATGGTTGACCAGTGAATACAACAAATAATTTACCATTTGCATCATAACGTAAAAATGTTTGAAATATTATAAAATTCTGCAATTTGTTGGAATTTTCGTTAGGTATTAACACTAAATTGTAAAAAGTCCAGGGACTAGGATCATAGAACGCTTACAACATCATAATTAAGAAAATTACGAGCGCCAATTGTTTGTGTCTTTGTCTCCGACACGGAATTCCGAAAATCCTAACAGCATTTATCTAGGCTTTAGTCTAATATTAGATATGATTGACCTATAATCAAAATTAAAGAGAGCACTTGCTCTTTTACTATTTTTTACAGACCTAATACTTTTGGGATAATAATTCGAAAGGAATTTACAAGTAAACCCATAATTATAATTTTATAAAACAAAATGTTTTTTCTTTCAAAGCTTTATTTATTGTAACGAGAGGTAAGCATATACAATCATGCAGGTTCAAATATTAATTCGAATCCACAATACAATACTTTGTAGTTTGTAGTTTTCTACATATAGGTACAATAATATTATTGTCATTCCCATACTTTATTAAATTTAATCATTATATACGGAGCATTGGGCAATTTTATTATGTAGGTATCATTCAGAAACATGAATAATAAAATGTTTGTGGGTGTATCCTCTCTCGAGGTGAAAGATAATTGTTTAGCTACTGGCTACTTATATACATTAAACATCGTAATTCATACTATATTATATCAAAGTATAAATTCAATTTATTCTGTGATTAAACTAAATATTATAGTATTATTTTCTGTTTGCCGTTTAACTCGAAATGCAAACATAATATGCTTTATTATACGTCGATATAGCTGTATAGGTAGGTAATTAAATACTTAAATAACCTAAATAATAATATGCCTTTGGCAACCAATACAATCCCAACTGACTTTCGAGTCCCACGTATACGAATAATAAGTAGGTAGGTAGGTACTATATAATATTTTAAATGTACTTGCTATAGGTGGCAAGCAAGAGCGCATTTTCCTTCAAATTTATTCCCGAAAAACGAATTTTGCCAAACTGCCAAATGCTTATATTTCAAAAACAGTTGTGTATCTATCGTTTTCGTTTTGTGCATTTCAAATATGTATTATCAAATTTTTTGGGTCTAAATCGGTCGAATATGTTTTTAACGTATAAACTTTAACCATAATATTATGCACCGTAGTCTAAATTACAAAATATAATATGATAAGAAAATGATATTCAATCATAACAACTGTGGTTTTATTTGTACGTTGCACTTAAAGCCTAAAGGCTAAATATAGGCGCAAATAGTATTTGAGATTTGTGGGTGAAGGGCTGTAGATCGAGTCCATACCAGACTCTTCGAGAATCTTCAGGTATTTTGTGGGCTATTATAGCGTTGTATAATACAACGCCGTTGTTGCGTTGCTATTTTCACCTGTTTGTAACCCATGGCAACCTTATATACAAACAAAAAAATATTACATTTTTTTGAGCCGAAGCAAATTGCATGTGTGAACAAACCCTCAGTGAGTTTCAAGGAATCTATTAATATAACTTTAATTGAAAACGGCCCAGACGACTTAATTCAATTCGAAAATATTCACAACATATGTCCAAATGGTAAAAGGTTTTACCGATATTATACAAATATTATTAGGAATGGTATATTGAATTATAAATAATTATTACTTATAGCCTATATTCTACAGTTACCTCGAATTAAGATATACCTAGGTATAACTTTTATCTTTCTAAATAAACGCCAATTCGTGGTACTCATATTATTTATGAAATAAATCGGGTTTACCAATCTTATCGGTTTATGAAGTTATTACTTTATGACACTGGTGTTTATATTAAAAGTTCATAAGTAATTCAATTCTATTTATTTATTTTTAATATTACTCTAGTGAATCAGCAGTAAGTATGGTGGAAATGGGGGAGTAGGCGGGGCTGGTAAGCATTCCAAATAGCCCCTTAATGATTTTTGAGATTTGTGTGATAGTTTTTTTTTATTATGATTATTTATTAGGAAATAGGCAATAGCTCAAGACGTATCAAAACATGGTTGAGAACTTCAACGATTTATAATCGTTTCAATAAACCCTGCCACTGTTTTGAAAAAAGCTATCGAAAAGTATTGATAATGAAGACATAAGATATTATTAGAACATATTTCGTTAAACAGAATAGGGCAATAATCGTACAAAAATTGTTTTGATATTCATTTTCATAGGTAGGTTAAAAACAAAATACATGTTTATTTAACTATATAAGCATTTTTTTGTAACAATTTAAAGAAATAATATTATTGAATCGTGTAACAGATACATACATATTTAATACAAAATTATATTACTGTTAGTAGATGACCGTACTACGTCTTAGATGCATGTTAAAAATAACAACGGCCTCCCCAGTTCCCTCAAATTTTAATTAATTTACGCCTACAGTAGTTATTACTAGTGACCATATAGAATAACTGTAGTCTTTAATAAAGACAATAATATAATACGATCTTAAAATAATATTCAACGCAACGTTGTATAACCATTTATTATAATTTTTATTTATGGTTAAAAATAGATATTTATCGAATCGCTGCAGTGCATACTGTGTACCTATTATATTATTATAGAGTATATTGACAAACATATTATACAGAGCGTTTTATTCTGGATTCTGGGTATAGGACACCTGCATACATTATCACAAGTGGTAAACAAACAAAAAGAAACGTTAGGCATGATGAATAATTAGTCCAAAATCGAAGTGTTAACGAAAATTCGTAAAAATTGGTAATCGTGGGTGGGGGTGGGCGGTTATCAAAAAAAAAAATCCGTATCTATCGTACTATGTTTGTCTTAGCAAGATCTATATGACTAAAAATTGTAAGTCTAGAATATAGATCGGCCACATAAGTACAATTACTGGCGGTACTGGAACACTAGCGGTGTTCGATACCAAGTCAATTAAAAGGTAATACCTATATCATTCAGCCGAGAGGGCAACAGCGGTGGTTAATTCGCCGATTTATTACGTGTCACACACGTTCTGTGACTTCGGCACATTTGTTTACGAGTAGGTACTACCTGTATAAAGGTACAATATATAGGTATAGCAGCCACACGGGGTGGTCACGTTTATTACGAGAAAGAACGTACTCTGATGCTGTTAACGCCGCCACCGACCCTTCGATGATCGTCCGCCACCGGTGTCTTCTTACGTGGAAGTCATTGCCGGACGCGAAACGAGACAGTCGGCGAAAGATAAATAATAATAAAGACAACAGACGGTATAATATTATTGTTTGTTGCGTCGATGACTGTCGGCGTCACCGTGCAAAGGCGATTTCACGATGGTCAGAATAACGCGCCCGAAGCGAAAACTGTGAGCGGCCGTCGTATCGGGCCAATCTCAGACTCGGTGTAAACGTCGACCGAACCGCCCGGAGGAGTAGAAAACATAATACCGTAAGGTGCGTTGACGTGTGTGCAAGCGTGGAGGAAAATTTCGGAAATTTTTTCGTCAGACGTCGTCTACGTACAATATTATTATTATTATTATTAAAATAAAAACATAAATTATTATTGTCCGCGAAAACCGCAGATAACTGATAAGCGTGGCGGACGGCGGCGGTGGTCGTCGACCGTCGTTGTCACCGTTATCAGTTGTAGCGTTTGCAGTGCGTGCACCGACGCGGTCCGAGACTTCACTCGGCTCGCGTAATATTTTATTTTCACAGTCGTATTAATATTGTCGTCATTCATTATCACATACGATAGTACGATACTTGCGTGCACGCTCGGCAGCCTGGACCCCTGTGCGCAATCTAATATAATATACACTTTTTTAGTTTTTCTTTTTTTTTTATCGTACTTATTTATGTTTTAATGTTTTCCAAATCCGCGAATTACTAGCTCTTTCCGAATACCGCAGACCTTGCGTCGCCTGGTTGTACGCTCTCCGTCGACCTCCGTCGCTGCCGTAGCCGCAGCTCTTACGATAATTTCGCGTCTGCCGCCGTTTCGAGTCCGCGCGACGCGTCCGCCAGCAGCCCTCGGACGACCACACGGTAAGTGTTTGGCTTGACGGCGGCGCCCCCTTCTCCCCCCCCCCCCCCACCGGATCGAAGGAAATTTTGAAACGGGCGTTTGGACGGTCTGTTACAGGGAACATCAGGCGATGAACAAGGACACGAACAGGCGGATATTGGCGATTCAGGCGAAAAAGAAACGGCGCAAATTGCCGAAGAAGCCGCATGAAGACCGCAAGACCACTCTGCCCTCAGCGACGAGCCACAAGGGCTCGGACAAGTCCAAGTCCCATGCGAATCAGAGGGACAGCGATTCTTCGTCAAATGAGTCTGACGAGGGCACGGACGAGATGTACGCGTCTGACGAGGAAGAGCAAGAAGAGTCTAGCGACTATTGCAAAGGTGGCTATCACCCAGTCCAAATAGGAGATGTATTTCAAAACAGGTGAGATAGATATTTCAAATTTTTACCACACAAATCCGATAGCACAAATGTCAAAATTCTCGTGGGTGTGTTTGGTGGGAGGGAAGGATACCTGAAATAAAATTTTTTTGTAGCAATGTTATAAAAAATTGCATATTTTAAAGGTACCTTTAAAAAAATTCCAAGCAATCATATTTAATATAACTATTCTCCCCTCCTAATATTTTCGACCTTATAGGGGGTGTATACCTACTTTTATCTATGGGCTATGGTTATGTCAATACCCAAATGTTCTAAATTTTTGTTAGATATGCTTACAAGAAGCATTTTGGGAACAATTACAATCATAAATTGAATGAAATTTTATTTCATAATGTAAATGTTGACTGATAAATAGTGATTGGAGTTAATCATCAAAATTAAGTTTTAAAAAATGAAAATATAGGTGCTTACATATTATATAACCATGGATAATGTTAGCCTCTTATAAATATGTTCACTTTTAATTTTGATTAGTATTTTGCTTGGTATTTTGGGAGGTAATTAATAATTAGTACACTTGTAAATTTATTGTACCTAATATTGTATTAGAATATTCCCTCTATATTATTATAAAATAAGGTAATTATGATAATAATGATAAGTATAATTAGTTATAAAAATGTTTATAATTCATTTGTATAACTAGCTAGGTACATACCTGAAAAAGAAAATAGAAAACAATTATTTTAAATTCTTTAAAGTATTCACCTAGGTGTTAATAACTTAAAAACATAAAAAAATAAGATTTATTATTATTTTTACTTACTTTTTTTTTTTACAGATATCATGTTTTAAGAAAACTTGGATGGGGCCATTTTTCAACTGTTTGGCTATGTTGGGATTTTACAGACAAGCGTTATGTTGCTCTTAAAGTAGTAAAAAGTGCATCTCATTTTACTGAAACTGCTTTAGATGAAATAAAACTTTTAAAAAGTGTTCGTGATTCTGATACTAGTGATAAAAAACGGGAACGAGTAGTCATGTTATTGAATGATTTTAAAATTAGCGGTGTCAATGGTAATCACATATGCATGGTATTTGAAGTACTTGGTCATAATTTGTTAAAGTTGATTATTAAAAGTGATTACTCAGGTATACCAATACAAAATGTTAAGAGTATTATACAACAAGTACTTGAGGGCTTAGATTATTTACATACAAAATGTAACATAATACACACTGACATTAAACCAGAGAATGTATTAATATGTGTTGATGAAAAATATATAAAAAATTTGGCTAAAGAGGCAGCTGAAATTCATCAAACTGGACAAAAATTACCTGTATCATTTAGCAGCACAGCACCCAAAAGCAATTTCAATAAACCTAATTTGACAAAAAATCAGAAGAAAAAAATGAAGAAAAAAGTCAAACGACAATCAGAACTCCTCAAAGTGCATATGCAACAATTACAAGAACTAGAGTTCAAACAAAATGAAGAATGTAGTGGTGAGCATAATAAAGGTATGTATTTATCATAATTAGTATTTATTCCTAATGTGTATGCATGAAAGTTTTAATTTTAAATAGAATTAATTAATTAATTTTGCGGACATCATTCCAATTTACAAAGGTAACAATTAGACAATAGTTAATATTAGAGATACAATATAATATAGATACATGACAAATATGTTAAAATATTTTAAACAATAAATGAAAGATGTAAAATATGTCCTTATGATAAATTTAATGTAGTGGTCTAAATTATTTTACCAAGAATTTAAAAATGGATTAAATGTATTAATTAAAGGATTAACTTTATTGTTAGTTGTCCTCATATTCAATGTTTCATGTTTATATTTGAATAACTACTTTTAAATAAATTTTTTTTTATATAAATTTAATTTAATGTTTTATTCTAGGGTACTTACTTACATGGTATTTTAAAATAGTTTTTATTGGGTTATTGTTGCTATTAATTTTAAATTGTATGCTTTCAGATGATGTTAAACCCATAGAAGAACCATTAACAGTAGATGCAAATGCTAGTGAATCTCTATCTAATGGTTATAGCAGTGACAGTACTAATCCAAATGTGGTAAACTCTCCACCTTATGAATCTAATACAGAGAATGATCATAATTCAGATGAAACTAGTACAATACACGAAAATGGAACTGGTGAATCTAGTAAAAACAATAAACCTTCATCTAAAAAACGGGCATATAGAAGTAAATCTCGCGATGATCCCTCGGAAGATCCAGCATTTAATATATGTGATATCAATGTTAAAGTAGCCGACCTTGGTAATGCATGTTGGATAGATCGCCATTTTACCGAAGATATTCAAACTAGACAGTATCGTTCTTTAGAAGTATTAATTGGAGCCGGATATGGTATATCATCAGATATATGGAGTGTTGCATGCATGGCATTTGAATTGGCAACTGGTGATTATTTGTTTGAACCACATTCGGGTGAAGCTTATTCCCGAGATGAAGATCATATTGCTCATATTATAGAGTTGTTGGGAAAGATTCCAAAAAAAGTTATTGATGGAGGAAAGCAGTCACCGCAGTTTTTCAATAAACGTGGAGAGTTGCGCAACATAAGTAGTTTGAAGCCATGGTTTCTGTATGATGTACTAAGAGAAAAATACAAATGGCCTGAAAGTGATGCTAAGGCATTCACTGGTTTTTTACTACCAATGTTAGAGTTTGATCAAAATGCTAGAGCTACAGCTGCTCAGTGTTTACAACATGAATGGTTAAAATGTTGATTATACTTCTGCTGTTAACATTTACTTGGTAAGAATTGAAATATATTTTTATTTTGTAGTAGAACTTTATGTTTGTATTTTCTAATAAAGCCACAACAAAATATGAATTTTATATCATGTAAATAAGTATTAAATATATATTTTTTAGAGTAATAATACGTATAATAATAATATTAAAATAGTCATTTCAAACATAATTTATGCAACATATTTTTAGCAACATATGTATGTTTGAATGGTTTATTTGTAGTAAAAAAACAGATTTTATATAGTATGTTTTTAAGCAAACAAATAATTCCAATAATTTATTAAACAGTCATGTTATTAATGAATGTAAATAACTGAAATTCATGTTTATTATTTTCCTTTTTTCTTTATACATTGCTTTAAATTAATTAGTCAAAGAATTAGGTTTAATGTGATATTTTAAATTTACTTGGAACAACAAGTTTGTCACCCACTGCATCATTATTTTTTTTTACAATGAACAATCATTTTGGTTTTTATTCCAAAAGTAATTTGTTTTTTTTTTTACCTTGAAACTCTACAATGAGTTTTTTTTTATTAAATTTTGTTCCTATTCACTCCAATGGTTAACACATTTAGTCAATAACATACTTAAACTACTTAATTACACATCCCATAATGATTTCCCAATTCCTATATTATATATTTTTTAGGGAATGAAGTTATTTTGTGTATAAAATGATTTTATAATTATTTAAAAACAACATGGGTTTAAAAATATATTATTTTTATCATTATATTGTTACACTTTATTATTTATAGTTCATTTTTTTTTCACAATATCATTGATAACAATTCTTATGCATTAATTAATGAGCCTACAACCTTTTATTTACTGTCCAACCATATGGTATGTAACTATTATTATTAACTGTCAAAATTAAGTATCATTATTTGTAATATATTAAAAAAAAAAACACCGTATTAAATGACAACAGAAATATAAGAGTCATAGGTCTGTTATGTATATTGTAACTATAATCATAATAATTACCTTTTATTTTTATTGTTATAAGGGTAATTTGTATAACATGAGCCTATTTATTTTAAGAATAAATTACAATTGGTTAATATTTTAGCATGTTCTTCAATTAATTAATTTTATATTGCCTTTTGTATTTGGAAGTTTTTTCTTTCGTTCATAGTTAGGCAAATTATAAAATTGTTGTTGTTTTATGTTTAATTTTATAATAAATTATAATTGGTTTATGGGTACAGTTAATTCAGATTATGATATTGGTTACAATAACTTTTAAACAAATTATAATATTGTCTAAGTTTTATAAATTAAAATTAGAGCAATATTTAAAAAAAAAATAGTTTCCATTCAACCCAATTATTGAATTGATTAACGTTTATTTTTTTTATTCTTTTGTTTTACATAAGTGTTTTTTGGATTACTATAAAAGTAACCTAGTTCTGCATAATATTATTATGTTCCTAATTCACATTTTAAAGGTGTCACTAATCTAACAACTTTTCATCTAATATAATATGTGGGTACCAAGAACTCAATAAAATTGCACTTCTTCAAACAAATTTATGAACATATTATATTCTTTCGCTGCCAATGTTTGAATATAACATGATGATTGAAAAAAAAACACGTATAATTAATATTTTATGTATCACCTTTATTTTAAACAATTTTTTTTTACATATGCTATAAATAGTTGTATTTATTTTTGTAAATAATACATCTTTATTTCTATAATTAAGTAAAAGATAATTTTTTTACACTACAATAACTTCCAAAAATAGAAGTTAACATTTTCACTCATTTCATTATAATAATTTTGTAAGTACATTGAAAAATATATAACGTTAGGTCATACTATATTGGGAAAAAAGCCACCATCCCCTGAACGGGCATGGCAGAAATTTATGGGTTCTAAAATAAAATTTCTGCCAAACTTGGCCTTCTTGGTCTATACGCAGTTCGCACCATACTTAATTAAAACTAAATCTATATGATAGATAATTTCTAACTCCAGCATAATATATATGTTGACAGAGGTTACACTCTACTAGTATACGAGTTAAGTATACATTTCTGTGTACATATTATATAGTAGTTACCGTAGAGTTACCGATATACAATAAAAAACGATGGACATATTTTTAAAAATTATATTTTCTTAGTTAATAATTAGGTTATATATAAATATAAATAAGAAATAACAATAGGGAGAAACCAAAAAAAAAAAAGGTTTAATACTGATAGTCCGACAATAGCACTCAGTTATGGATTTATAATTCTGTATAGCTCCTCTGGGTATTAAGTATATATTAATATACTATTTAACGCTTAAAGACAAGATGAAAAAAAAAACTAACACTAGAATATAGGGGTATAGCGTGTGACATGATTGGCGTCAAATGAGAACATAATTCGTATGAACACGGGTAACTAATTACATAGGGTAAAACAAATTAAATTTAAAAAAAAGTTTGCACCAATCATAATCTAATATTGGATGTTTATTTACAGATCATATTAGTTTAACTATTTCTTTTTTGTATATAAATGTATGTGAGCTTTTTAAATATCTAGGAATATTACACTTATAACATTGAACAATAACAATGTGTAATGTATTTGTTTTACCCTTGTTATGTTACGCCATAATTGAAAAACTTATAGTATTAATGATAGAGAAGAAAACATTTTGTTGTTAATAATAAAAATAATAATAATAGTAATAATATAAATATCATATCATTTGGACGGTGAATAAAAAAACTCCTTCTCCATATTTTTGTATCGTTAAAATAAAAACGTAATGAAGTATTTACATTTGGAATATAATAATTTTAAAACTATATAAAAAAAACAAACAAATGTTAGTTACTAAAACAAATTATTTTTTGGTTATAATCATTTATTGTGATTACACATCATACCAATCAATAATTTTTAATTTAGCTATCAAGGAACGTCAAACAGAACATATCAGATCAACAAGCTAATTTTGTAAACACGACAAAGCCCTCATTTTGTATACCCATACCCAAAATGTATCTTGACAAGGTGCACAACTCTGTATTATTACATAAAAATTCACGACTCCACGTATAAAACTTATAAAAACTAACATCTGTAATAGATTATTGTGTAAATAATAAATAATGTTTGGCACTTGTCCATAACATTATAAGTACGTTTGAGTACCAAGGTTTCCTACACTTGGTTTTTTTTTAAATAACCAATAATCTTAATCGTCTAGGTGTTAAATTTTTCGGTGCTGATGCTGGAAGGTGGTATGGACGTAGATTTGCATAGGTTCAAAGTCAAATGCTGTTTGGTATGACACAGTTCTCCCAAAGTGGGCGAAAGTGGTTCTTTGGGCTTTTTAATATCACTGATTTTGGCAACATCGTCCATTTTGAAAGATAGTATTTTACTCAATGTTTTTATGTCCATATTATCCATCTCGGCTTTAGCTAGTTCTTCATCTAGAGTAACCGCATTGACAATTGAAACCGGTTCTGGTACATCTTCGTTTGAATTGACAACTAAACATACAATTGAGAATCCAATGATTTAGATACTTTAAAAATAAATGCATAATTTGTCATTGATCCATACTTGTATTCTTGGGTTTTAGCGGAGTTAAATCAGCCGCATTCGGTTGAAAAGTGTCATCAGTAGAATTGTTTGACTTTTGACCAGGGAAAAATTGACTTTGGTTTATTTCAAATGGTTGATTTGAACTACTTATGTAAAAATCATCATCAAAAGTAGCTGTAAATAGAATACATATTTTATTATACTTGAGTTCTTGGTAGCCATAAATATGGTGCATACAAACTAGAAACTTACTTGAGGGAAAATTGAAGTTAGTTTCTTGTGGAAATGTTTGAACTGGATTACATGCTTCATCATCAATAAACGATGGACTGAGTAAATCAGTTTTTGATGAACCAGCTCCCCAATCTTAAATAAACAAATGTATTATTATTATTGTTATAAGCACATAATATTTAAAAATATACACATACCACTGAAGGATGATAAATCAAAATAATTAGGTGTGCGGTCCCAAATTGGTCCAATATCTAAATCAAACGTTTCACTATCGTCACGTGGATACTCGTAGACACAATGATAGTTTTGTTGTTTAAATGATACAGTTTTTTTGGCACCCTAAACAAAAGCAATTTATACATAATTTCATGGTATTTAGAAAAAACTCATCTAAAATAATTTTTACTCTACTAACCGATTGACAGTTTGAATTGCGTAACGAGGTTTTACTGGGTATTGCATTACTGTTCCATGTGGAAGGAACAAATTCTACTTCATCATCATCATCATCAGTAATATCTTCCGATTTGGCAGATTCATTACCATCGCCAGTTTCGCCTTTATCATTAGACGAACCAAACACAGTTTTCCAATTGTTTAAAACATTGTCATCTGGTGATGGAATCGGCAATAATTTACAAGATTCTTGTTTTTCAGGAGTTTCGTTTACTAGTGATACTTTAAACTCTCTATGAGTTTTTTCTTCAGTAATTGTTGAATTAGAATCTAAACTCTTCCAACAATCGGCTTCATAAACAGCTTGTGTTTTTAAAGTTTTATCAACGTCAATTTTAGTTAAATTTGGTTCTGAGCTGCTTATGGCAGTCAATTCATTAACTGTCGGCCAATTGTAACTATTGAAATTTATCGAATTTGGTAACGATGTACAATGAGCAAGATCGTTTTCACAAAAAGTTTCAGAGTTCAAAAACATTTTTAACCAGTTTACGTTTTGCATGTTGTTGAACTCATCTAAGTCTTCATTTGAATTAGTATGATGCGGAGAACTCAGTAATTCTTCAATACTTTTAATTGCATTGGTTTGTTTGTCCAAAGGCAAATCAATATTACTGAGTGTTGGAGAAACAAACTGATCTGAAATTCCGGCAGACTCGGACGATGAATAAGACACTGCTGCAGCAGTTTTACTAGTTGATCCTGGTGATAACGAATCAGGGGAATATGATGCCACACTGTCAGATTCCAAATTTTCTAATATATCATCTGTATCAGAGTTAACTTCTTCAATTGTATAAGTGTTGTTTAAAACATTAATTTCTTGTTTCTCTGACACGTCGGTGTCCAATATGATTGCTTCATTAGTTATAGTGTCAATAATCAAAACATCATCTTGAACATTATCATTTAGTTCCGATGAAGAATCGACAAGTTTTTCTCTACTTATGACTAGATGGTCGGTAGAAGTATCTGTTAAAATACATGAAGGACTGGGATTTTCTGAAAAATTATCAACTATTTCGGGTTCTTCATCTTCGTCTTCTTCAAATATTGTGGACAAAGGAGGAGGATAAACATTGTAATGTATGACCATATCTGTATGATCAGTGTTTTCTGCTACATTTTCATTTTCTTCCAATGAAATGTTTAAATTCCTAGAATCATTATCGTTTTGATTAACTTTACCTCTAAGTTCTTGTCTTATAGCTTCTGCATATTCTTCATCTAATGATAATTCTTTATCATCAGTTTCATCATCATGATTTAAAGTATCTGGTAGCCAACCAGATGTGTTTTGATATGGCGGATGTAAATACCAAGATTCTGAAAGACCTTCGATGATATCATCAATTTCATATTGACCTTTGCCCTCACATTGTTTATTATCATCATCAGATATTCCTTCAAATTTAGATTGATCATTGTGGATTTTGTCTTCATACAAATCATGTACTTTGATCACAGTAATTTCATTGTCGTCTTCATCTTCTGATTTATCATTTAGAAATTCTGTACTACCATCTTCACTTGTTATCTGTTCGATTTCACAACCGGAGTCATCAGAGCCATTCTTTAGAACAGTGATATTGTTGTAGTAGTTATAAGCTTCACTTGACTCGTTAAATGTATAATTTGGAGTACTCAAACTTTTGGTTTCCAGAGTATCTTTAGTAGAAATATCTTCACAATTTGTGTAATCTGATGTATGGCCAGAATCCGACTCTAATGTGCTATAAGTGGATTCTTTGACTGCTTCATCTAAGACTAGGTGTTTTGATTTGCATTCTACTTTTGTGTCTTCAGATTCTTCTAAAACCGGCTTACTAAAGTCGAATATATTGGAGTCCCATTTCATTGACTCATAAGGGTTAAATGTAAAACTGACATTTTCAAATATTGAATTATCTAACTTTTCATTGATTGGTTTCTCTGTTAGAGAGGAAGTAATACCCTTATAATAATCTATTGTGAAATTTTCACATGGACCCAGAAGGACAGAAGAGTTATTGGCAGCTGTTGAACATTGAGTTGTGTTTGGTAAAATGAATGGGTTATTTTTAATATTTTTTTCCGAGGCTTCAATCTCTAAAAAAGGATTGGTATTATTGTTTGTTTTAGTATCCTTTTTTACTTTCATACTATTATCAATTTGTAAAGACAAATATGAAAGCGAATCGTCATCTCTATTTTTTAATGCTGTTTGGAATTTTTTCAAAGTATCTTGAAAATCATGATCATCTTGTGCATTTCTTAAGTCGCTATCACTAGTAAATGTAAGACTATTTAAGAGCGGAACAGCTAACCGATTATTCTTAAAACTGTTTTGCCTTGATAACGAATTTAATGGAGTATCACCTTCACTACTTTCACTAGCATCAATATGAGTCAGTACCATCAAATCTGCAACACTTTTTGATTTCTGTTTGACTTTTTCAGAAAACTCACCTCGCTCAATTCTTAATCTCCAATGTTCATCTTCTGTATCCGTCCCAGATGACTCATTACCAGAACGTCTTTCTAGATATGAGTTATCATTATAAGAATTTTCAAATAGTGGACGGCTTATTTTATTACCGGCTATTGGACCGAGTCTAAAATTAACAATTGGCGGGGAGCACTCAGCATCAGAAGATGTAGGTTCACCAGCTAAAGCTTCATCTAACTCTCTAATAGCATTATTTATCCCTTCCATAAATTGAATACTATCATCTGTTCTTATCCAAGGGTCATTTGACGTTGTAAGATCCTCTAACGATCCATGCAATATTTCTAAGGACGGGGATTTTTTGGATTGATTAAATACATCAACACCACTAGACGCAGATGGTTGAGAACTGATATCACTCATGTCATCTGCGTATATTTGAACTTCACATGATTTTGGTCTATTGACAGAGCTCATTATTCCTGAGTCACTATCACTTCTAACAAAATCTTTAGAAAACATAGGGCTTGAATTTGAGGAAATAGGATCAAAATTAGCTTTTAACATGCTATAGGTTTCTTCCAGAGATGATATAATTTCTGGAAATGTTGGTCTTTTCGATAGGTCACTATTCCAACACCGCAACATTACTTGATATCTAAATATAAATAGTTAAAACAATATTATAAATTAATACATGTACTAATAAAAATAACAAGCGTAGTTTACATTTGCTGAGAGAGTTTGTGATGTTTAGATGATGGTGGAAGTAAAAGTGGAGTACGTTCAATAAATACAGCAGATAGAACGGCTAAATCGCTTAGAGAACCATAAGGTTGAGCACCATTTTCCATTATTTCCCATATTACCACTGCAGCACTCCATACATTTCCTTCCACAGTAACCTAAAAATAAAATATAATTGTTATACAATATTTACACTTTAACTTCTAATTCAAATGTGTATGTAAATTTGTCTATAATGTATAAACATATTAGGTATAATGTATATTGTCTAATATTTACCTTTTTAGTCTCAATGACAGATTCAGAGACATTTAAGGTTTCAGGAGAACTCCATCTAATAGGAATGGCCACTCCCTCTTCTGTGAAATAATAATCTTCCTTATATGTTTGGGTGCTAATACCATAATCACCAATTTTTACTACATTGTCAGGAAATACTAAAAAGTTTCTTGCCGCTACATCCCTAAAGTATACATTGTTAAAAGTTAGAAAAATTTAAATTTAAATTATTTATTTCTACTATATTAATTGAATATACTTAGTTTATAAATTGGAATATATATAATATAATCTATCTCTACTTGCAAACATGATTCTCATTAGTAACTATGAAGATTTTTTTATGAAATATTTTTCCTAATTTAACTCATCTAAAATATTAGGCTTCTTCAACGATATAATTTTGAATATCGATATAGTTTTGTTTTGTGATATTGAATTGCAATGTAAAAAAAAAAATTTAGATATCGATATTATATTGATGCTCCAAATTATTGTTAGCTCGAAAAAATTGTTTTTAAAATATATTATACAAGTTCTATGGCTTTAAAATCAGTTGGTTTCCGCTAACCCAAATACCCAATGGCCATTAATTAAAAACTAAAAATTAATTCTGATAATGATGTATTCAATATTGTACGATTTATCATATGATATACTATGATTATCGATATCTAAATTTCTGGAAAAATATGTAATTCACCATGCATTGTTATTTCACAATCATAGGCATTTCCAGACTAAGTTCCAGGGTAGGTAATGCCGCTGATAAAATGAGGCCATATTATGCCATAAAAAAGTGTCTGCCCCAGCTCACAGGGTATGTAGTGCACACCTATGATCACATTGCCACGATAACCTAACTATTAGTAGACAGGTGATGCAATGTATACAAAATTTATATTTTTTAAACTAATTAGGTAATTACCGATTTATATAAAACAGTTAAAACATTAAAAATGCATTAATATGACTAATTTGTGGGTACATTAATGTGTATAAATATTATATATACTTATTAGTTATTACTTACGTATGGACAGCTCCACTTTTTAAATATTGCAAAAGCCCATTGACTACTTGAACAGACATTTTGAGTTTACGTTCTAATTGGGTTTCATATTCATTTGTGTCTGCATTTTTGCGGAGCCACATTTTCAAATCACCCTAAAAATTATATACTTTTAACATACTGAGTACAGATAATTATTACAATCATTTTGCTTACACATGGACTAGACTCGAATATTAACAATAATGGGTCCATTTTGATACAAGCAGCTACAAGTCCTAAAACTAAGTGATTTCCATTTTTCACTTTAATTTTATGAGGAGCAGCTTCTTGTAAGAATTTTAGTCGTTCGGAATCAGTAGCATCATCTCTTAAGATGCGAACTACTACTTTATTATTTTCACCTTGGTTCAAGCCAACCACTTCACCACTTACCACCTAAAATGAGTTGTAATATTTATTTATTTATAATAAATAAATAAATAAATTATTGGTATTACCCTTCCAAACCATCCAGAACCAAGTTCATGATGAAATTGTAATCGGGACCTTGGAAAATTTGATAGTGAATCATCTAAAATAATAAAAGTTAAGTAAAATTATAAAATAATTTATAACAGTATTTAGTTTTTTAATATTTTTACTTTACTTACTTATCCATTCTTTAAATAATGACTGATATTTAATTGATGGTGAAAGCTGTTCAATATTGATGACAGTAGAGTCTGATCTTGACAACTCGTTACTATGGAGATTGCTAATAGGGTTGACAAATGCCAATCCTGGAGAACTGTAATCCCTTGTGGTGAGTACTTCATTTTGGAACTCCTTAAATAGAGGTTAAAAAAAATTATCAGTAAAATTCTAAGGTTTGAGCTCCAAAGTGAGGTTGTTTAAATATTAGATTATTCAAACCTGTGTTACTGTGGAATCCTTTAATGTAATAGCAAATTAAAACAAAAAAACAAAAATGATTTAATTTAAAAACATATAAATACCCAGTTTGTTTACAAATAAATAGTTATTATGATATCACATTATTGTAGGTTTTAAATAAAAAAAAGATTTTTGAAAATATTAGTTTTATATATTATGTGCCCATTTTATCTATTGGTTTATATTTTCAATTGCGGAACGTGACAAATGACAATTTGTTATTTACTATTGACCATCTTATATTTAAAAGTAGCGCCACGCTGTAAAGATTTTCATGTTATTATGAAAATATCCTATGGCGCTGCAACCGAAAACTATAATATAGGAGGTCGATGTTCTCTGTTTGACAATGAAACTCCGTACATTTAGGTATCATTGGTCATGGTTCAGGCTATACAGAGAATATAATATAAGACACATGCAACACACGGCGCAAACAATGAAAATCTCGTTGGATCTGATGCCAAAATCGTCTCGGCAAAATCTTATTACATTTTAATTACACGGTGTAGGTATATAATTGTTAATTGAAACCAAAAACGCGTATTAGCGGGAAAATCTTGGCCGTAAATACAATTTTCTAAATTCATTTATTTTAATTAATCTACAGTTGATTCTAGCCGGCAATGAGGAAAAATATTTCAACAGGGATTAGATGTCACAAATCAATAATTTTCGTAAAACGAGATTACAAAATGTACATAGTAGAGATTTACAATTTTTACAAAACAACTTTAAATTCTACGGAGCTTACAAGGTATTGAAACTTGAAAGATAATCAAAACACTTGATAAAACATGTATACCTACCATACCTATATTCTGAGGCACTTGTATTTGTGTACCCATTGCACTTTGTAGGCGCCTATTTATTAGAACTAGCGATTCGTTAACTATTAAGCAAAGCCACAAAAGTAGTTAGGTATTGCTAGAATTATTGTATCCGATTGTACAATAATAATAATAAAAAATACGTATCTAACGGAATGAAAACAAATAAATATATAATATAGGTGCCAAGTGCCTATTATAAATAAGCTTGGTCCAGACAGAGACAACAAAATTAACAGTGTTCGTGTTTTCAAAAATAATTAAGATAGGTAGTCTGTAATGGGAAAGTTGAATATTTGTTTTTGTTTACTATTTACTATTTATGTCCAGCCACTAAATAGACATAACTCTAATAAACAAAATTAAATAGAATTTAATATAGGTGTTAAGGGCTAAACGGTGTTAAATATAATAACTAAAACGTATAATGTATATGTAATATGTTATTGAAACTAGACGAATTTATTGGTTCCAAGATAAAACGTGTTGCTAGTTTTATGTTGGGCTGCATAGCAAATTGATTAATTTAATGTTTTAATAAAATTGTATGGACCAATCATGTTTAAGGGGCATTAGTTCACTATTGATTCATTAAATGTTTAGTACCATTTGAATTAAAATAATTTTTTTCAGATCAAATAAATTAATAATAAAAACAAAAAAAAAATATGATGTTATTTAATGGATATGTCATTAGTCATTGGTAAAAAAATATGACGATGAATATTAAATATTATTTTTATAAATACGATTATGATTGAAATAAACGTATTTTATCTAGATATAAGTAGGCAGCATAGATAAACAAAAGGTATTGTAATGTAAAAAAAAATGTCAACAGTGAAAAATTAACTACAAAAAGCTTATTAATCAATTAAATTTCAATAAAAGCATAGAACTTCAATTAGAATAAACATGATCGAAGTATAATGATAAGAAGAGTTATCTTCTCAATGTTGATCAGAAAATGTCACGAACTGTAAATATTTTAGCATGTTTAGAATTAAGTATTAATACAAATAATAAAAATGGACTTTACTGTAAAACTATGCCACAGGCCCACAGACCATCTAAAACACAAATTATCATGTCCGTCTGCATAGTCAATGTATGTGTACAGTAAACTATGTCTTATATATTGTGACACATATAACGACAATACATACGGCCGTTATAATTTTAAGGCGTTATAATATATAAATCATAAATGTAATTTAGTTTCAAAATGAAGTTTAAGTCATAGACATACAATCCAATGATTATAATAATTGCTCGTTTAGTATGGTATGCTAAAATAATGTGACCATTAGTCATTAGAGAGACTTTTTTTTCGGATAAGTAGTAAAAATGTATAATAGCTAAATACTGTTTTGGACTTATTAAGACCGCACAAGGTTCGATGCATTTGGGTAATTGAAATTTTGTATAGTATTTCAACCTGCGTGGATAACTCCCGACTCGAATTTGTATTGTTTCTCAGAAATAGCCCGCTCAAAGTGTTGTGTGAAAAAGAAATTACGCCACTGATATGTTTTAATAATAGATAATCAATAAATACTGATAATAGATTTACAAAAATAGAAATGTTGTACACCCCCTTAGTTGTATCTATGCACCGCACTCGTTAACATTACTTTGTTCACTAATTATAACATTATATTATCGGTTCAAATTTAAAACAATACTACGTTTTATGAAGTATCAATTATTGTACTCAGGAAACGATTCTGAACAAAATTAGGTTTATCTAACCGTTTTTGAAAATTATAACACGTTACTATATAACGTGTGAACATTTGTAAATCTCCACGAGGATTATTATTTACTACATTTTAATAAAATAACTTTAACTGATTTTGCTATGAACTAAGCAGAGATCAGTTTTTTTAAATTTTCTTCTCTGGCATATAATTGAACTCGGGACTTGTTTTCAATTTTTTTAGAGAACACGGAACTTAAAACATACGAAATTATCTGAGAAAAATCTATTTCTTTAAACTAATCAACTAACAAGTCTGCATATACTAAAAAATTCTCACTCATCAGAATTTAAAAATCGTATTTATCAGCCAAAAGTATTGAAAAATATATAATACTAATCATAGGTATAATATAAATAATACCTAATTGTATTAATTTTTATTTAGTTTTCCTATTTCGATTTCAACTTTAGTTGGTGGAGTATGTTAAAACGTAAAATGGTTTATATATTATTAATATAATAACAAATATTATAAATAATAACGGGGAAAAATTACAATAATAGTACAATATTGACCCACTCAACATTCATATACCAATTATAAGCTTCTGTTTTTTTTTATAATTCATTTCAAAATTTTTTTTACTGAAGACAAATTAATCACGTGATACGAAAAACAAATATTATAGACGTATAAAATTGCATTAGAAACTTTTTTATTTATATATACTGCACATTAACCACAAACAATGTGTGCACCACACATTATATGCCTATGCCATTTAGGTTAAATGTATTATACACGTCTCTTACACTGAACCAATTCCTATTACAATTTATTTTAGCCATTTAGATGTTCAATTTAACTGGTTGATGTCTATTGAAAGAATGAATAAACATAAATAATTTTGGTTTACCCATAAACCTACATATTTTATTGAAATACAAATACCTAAGATCAAATATAGGTATTGTATAATCCGGGGGCCGGTAATTTATATAATTATCTATTAGCTCTTTGATAGTAAAATTACTAACATATTATGGTCGTAAATTATAACACAAACACAATAGGTAAAAGTAATACTTCAATAGTCAAACATATTTTGCAATACGATATTGAGGTTTGTATAATGTAAGTGTTTAGTTTGTGAAATTGTTTAAAAAAGTTAAAACTATAAATTGTTTACAACTGAATCTTAATAATTATCAAAATATTATATTAAAATAAGTTTTGATACGTGAAACTTTTTAGTTAAAATAATTGATATTTTAAAAAACGTATGCCTGTGAAAAAAATATACAAAATTAAACTTAGATAAAAAATATTAATTTTTCCAATTTAAAGTTATTTTTAAACTAACATAAATACTAAAAATAATTTATGTGAATTAAATAGGATCAAGAATAAATATAGGCAGGTATCACTTTTACACATCTGATTCTGCATTTGATCCAATACAAATGAGGTGAATATAACTGTAATGGCTATTAGATAGACTATATTTTTTTTTCCTACCAATTTCCAATCATATTCAATAACATGAGCTACATTCACTTTAAAAGTAATTCTGATTCAACCACAAAATCACCTACTAAAACACAATATCTACTAGATTATTTTTTTAGGTGTATTGAATAATTTTGGTAAAGTAATATAATAAACATTAGTTAATTTTAACACTTCTATAGAAATTAGTTGAACATGTTACCATAGGTACTATACTTTTCTATCAATACTCTAGAAATTCGATAAACTAGACCGGTTTAAAATTATCCCACATGAACAATGTAAATGATATGATCCAAACATCCCGGTGCATTATTTTTCACGTCGGTTGAGTCTCGCAAATTTTTAGACTAATTCAATAGACCAATAGTAGTTAAAATATAAATCATAAGATACCAACTCAAATTTTATTTTTAAATTTTTAATGTACCTACCGATTTATAAACAACAAAAGTTGAATCCTTAGTAGCAAAAATATGCTATAAATACATTATTAGTATTTAAAATGAGAAAAACTTATTTATATAATGATAATAAAATCTAAATGATTATAAGTAATTAGTAATTTATTAAACCAGTAATTTTTAAACAAGTTGTAGAATATTGTTAGTATTGTATACTTGCATACGTATTAATAAACAAAGTTAGAAAATGGTTTTTAGACAACTAAAATAAATAAAAGTTAATTATTAAGTGACTGTAAAATAATGTAATTATCTATTTTATAAGTTAAGGCCAATACACACTTATAGTATGAAGTAACACATATATAACAGTTTAAACAGGTTAAATTATTTCACTTTAGTCCTTTTTTATGATAAAATCCTCCAGAGTTTAAACATTAACGAAAAAATAATCATACGACAATATTATAGGTATCAGTAATTTTTTTAAGCCAATATAATAATACAAACAATTAAGGTTCTCAAACTGTACAACTAACTTCCCAACTCCCCCAAAAAAAGTACATAAGTTAAATTTCAGTCTACTATAAATAAGTTATCTATTACTTAAATTATTTTTGGTCAATGTATGTTGTATGTTATATGAAATAGGCGTATCAATAACAATTAAAATTATTTTTTTTATGCTTACTATTATTGTTAAAACTAGTACAATTTACCTTAAAACTGAATCTACTGTTTCGACAACAGTCCAAGCAGCCAACAATAAAGACAACTACACATATAGTAAAAATGACTGCAACTATTGATGCTTCTAGCCAATTATAACTGCTCCATAATGCTGTACTAGAACTTAAATCTGAAAAATGTATAAATACACAAATTTGAATTAATTATCATGTTATATTATTTTATATTATGTTAACAGTTGAACAAATTTAACTTTTAAAAAATAATGATCAAATAATTTATTTTTTGGTTTTTATTAGGTAGGTACTTATTAAATTTAAATAAAAAAATATTTTAAAATAAGCTATGTGATAGGTATAACAAATAAATGTGTTTATTATGATAAGGCATATAAGTATATAACTATTGTTTAAAACATAACAAATTAAAAAAAAACAATACATAAATAATTATAGTTAAAGTACTTATTGTTTGCTTATGTTCTCAAGGTATCTCAACTTATCTCCAAATTTTATAATATGCAAGATAATTTACTCTATTGCCGACCTTGAACCTATGTAGAATAAGGTACCGATGTATCATATATTGCGCATATTGTAATATTTAAAAACACAATTGTTGTATCAACTTAAATCAAATACATTTTGAAAGGTTACCAATACTAAATATATCATTTATATATTATACCTATTAACAAATTGACAGCATTGCGCCTATCACCAGACCTTGCCAGTTTGTGGGTATGAGATAGTGAGTGAGAAAACACTGTAACGTCCAAAGCATAGTTCTTTCTCTCTCACCTGTATTGTCCGCAGGTTTCTCTCTCTAAGCGCTGTCCATTAGTTTATAGGTCTATGCATTTATCTTATATGAAGATGTTACCCCAGTGTAATTTTAATAGATAATTGGATACAAAATAAAAATATAACTATAGGTTTCTAATTATAACTTGAAAATTTAATTAGGTATTCTAAGGAGGGATTAAAAGGTTCTTTTTTTTTAACCATAAACTACTACTTTTCAAATAATTGGAGGATTAAGTACTCTTAGTACCTATCAATAACTTATTAAAAAACCACTATAAATTCACAAATAAATTGTTTAAATATAATGACATGGGAAGCAATGAAGGAATTTTTATTTCATATAAACATATGTCATATGTGTACCTACTGTACCTATAGAATATGAAACAATAAAAAGTTGAGTATCTATTTAGTTGGTTAGTTTTTAGAATTCATGAGCAGTAGAGTTGACTGTTTATTTATTCAGCTGAGATATTAGCAAATAGTAGGTGTAATAAAAATGGACAGCCAAAATAATTACTCTGTGTGTTGGTCATTAGTCATTACATAAATATAAGTCTGGATATAGTTTAAATAAGGATTCAATATTTAATTTAAAACGGATGATAATAATATTGTACTTTATCATAAAGTGTTTCAAATCAACAATGGATTATTGAATTGAGTTACTTTTTTTATTGTTACATTAGTATCTGCAATTATTTTAAGCGGGGAAAGGAGAAAAGGGTAATTTTAGTGAGTGAGATGATTGTAGTTAATATTTTGTAACAATTATAAAAAATTTTTTTTTAAATCACCTATGATAAGTAACTCTGTAGACTGTAAGTGACAACTGACAATATAACTACTAACTAGGAAACACTTTATTTTTGTATATATTATATAAAAAAAATATTTAATTTTAGTTAAGTATATACTTGAGTATATTATCAAACATTTTGTTATGGTTATAACTTATAATTTACTCAATAATTTAGGTATCAATGTTTAAAAATAAAAAAAACTGGTTCAAGATTTGAAAATATTTATTTTTATGAGCTTTTAGATAAGTTATGTTTTTTTATAAAACATTAATTATTATCAATTTTAATTTATTTTATTATTCATAAAAAACATGTAGAAGATTTAAACTTTAATGGAACAGAGCCAGTTAGTTACCTATAATTGTTTGAAATTTAAAAATGGATTTGAATAGACAAACTTCATAGACTCATATGAGATGTTTACATTTGAGTAATATTGGAGTCAAGCTGTACATTTGCTATTTTTATAAACTAAATCAAATCTTATTTTGGCATAAGATTTGGTAGTTACCTATTGCTAATGAGAAAGCTTAGAAAATAATACTACCTGTGTTGTGTACTTAGTAAAATAACATAATATGTTACTCGTTACTATAAAAGCTCCTTTTTTTAAGTAATGCTAAAGTAATTTTGATAGGAAGTAACATTTTAACAAAATAACAGTTTAATTATTTTGGACAAATTTGTAAGCACAACACTGCTTATGATATAGTATTGAACTTATAAAAACTATATAGCTATTATAATTAAAAAATAAGTGTAAATTGTGTTTTTTGTGTAAATATTATTTAAAATTTGTATTTTTGGAAAAATGACGATAATGATTGATGAGTAGGTTTAGTTATCAACATGAGTATAGCACAGGCAGCGGCACCTATGTAGTAGATGATTTATTTTTAGATATTAACCCATAGATGAATATTATACCGAGTACTGTCAATGACTTCATTGAAAGGCTGGAGTATTTGAAATAAAAATAATCAATTACCTTGCATTTTATTCAGGTACCTATATTTAGTCTTTATATTAGAATTTTTAATGATTAAGAATATTGTAATTTTCATATAGAGCAGAAGATCAAGGCATAACTTCCTCCAATACTTCAGTCAAAAGACTATCTAGAGTAACATGGGATATATTTTATACCTATCAAAAAAGGGTATCAAGGGTATCTTTAAAGCTCGGTTTAAAGTGATGAATGTCAAAAATATTAATACAAAATGTATAGGTTAGTTAATCAAAAGTAAGAAACCACATTGTAACTATATAGAACTAGTTAATTTATTTTGGATAAGAACAGTAAAGTATAACCAACACATTACTTTTGTATTGAAGTAACCAAGGAGTAACCTAGTTATCTTTTTAGTTTGGAACTTTTAATAATATAATGTACCTACCTAACTTGGTTATTTTTAAAAAGTAACATACCTAACACTGAAGCCTACAAAGTGAATACCAACATTTAAATACACATTAATAAATTGCAATAGTCCAATTACTTCAACCAGTTTTTATATACCAATAGGCACATTTCATACTTTATTTTCAAATTTAATATCACAAATGTCAATAGACATTTAAAAGATTAAATAAGTTTTAATATAGGCACATTGGTATTCAATTTGAGATTCAATTAAATACCTATTTTTAATATTCTAAAATTTAATTTCTCATATCATTCGATAATAGGTTGAACTACCTAGGTCAATAACTTTAATATTTATTCATGAAAAGTAAACATAGTAGGTATACAGAGATAAACAAAATATTCAACGAGACATCTTAAATGAAGAATTTTATCTAGGTAAAAACAATTTTTTTTTTTTTTTTACAGGCGATATACACAGTAATATGAGAATCATTAATTAAATATTAATTTAAAAATGTAAAAACACTTATGATTGTTATACAATTTTTTCAACTCAATAGATAGATTAAATCTCAAAATATATAAAAACATTTAAAATTAAGTAGGTGTCTAATATTATGGTATCTAATCCAATATCTAAAATTCAATAACATAGGTACCTACTATCTACCTATATAGTAAAAATAATTGAGTGGATGTTTAGGAAATTTAAATTTCTTTAGCATAATATAGGTAGTAATACTTATTACTTCAAATACTTAATAAATCCTCATAATCTTATTGAATTTAACAAATTAAAATACTTGGGTATTACACTGGCATAAAACTAGCTTAAAGATAGATCAAAAAGACTAAGATTACACGAGTTCTAAATCAATTGATACCTACTTGTCGTCTTGAATTATATTGTAAAATAAATGATTTAGTTGTAAGTACCTATGAAATGTTAATAGGTACTGCTTTTTATTAGTAAAACAAAATGTATGTGTGCCTATGTATCACATAGTAAGTAGGTAGAAAGTGTTATAAATAAAGTATTGAAGACTACTTGTGAAAAATTACCTTCATAGGTAATGGGTACTCCGATAAAATCATATCATATAGGTAATACCTATGTAAAAAACTATCGAGTACCTACCTAGATTGAAAAAGATAAGGATCTCAGTATTGTAAAATTCTTTGCAATAATACCAGTCATAGGCTGAAAGATGATTGCGTAATTTTATTACACATATGCAGTTACATGTGTCGCAAAGTGGTACACCTTAAAGTTGTGGGTTCTATCGACTGGAGTTAACTTCTACTACCTATGGCAGCACGGAGCTCCAGGTCGGACGCTACCTACTCAAAGGCTAGCAAGACGTTAAAAATGAATTATCATGTATAGGAAAACTTATTTATGTGGTAATTAAAACAATAATCATTAAAAACATTGCCATCACCTCCGATCGGATACGATGCTGACGATTCGATCCAGGTCGAAACCAAACACAACCACAGCAACGGGACGGCGGTGTGTTCCATTTTTAGCTCTGGCTCGTGTTCAGGGCCTCGGTCATTTCTCTAGAGTTCAGCCACGCCGCACGGACGGACAACTGCTGCTGTCGTTGAAACGTCGTGACGTACGACACAGGGGCGGCCGCACAAGTCATCTGCCCACCGACGACGGTCGGCCAAACATATTATTTTTAATCACTCACAGCTCAACGATAGGCAGGTTGTACGCGGCGCCCCAATCGGGGGGTATATTTGACACGAATTCGGCACGTCCAGAAGGAAAATCTGTTTACATTTTTGGCGCGTACACACGTTTACGGATGGGAAGGACTGTGCGCGAAATAATCCGAACGAACGTCAACGAGTGCAATCAAGATTAAACCTTTGATTGATCTACGGACGAAATTCCGGAAAACCGGAAAAATGACGTACTATGGATACGAAAATGACGAAAAAAAAATTAACGGGAAATGACGACGATTACCGTCGAGTGGTACAACAGGGGCTACCGGAAGTGCACGACGTTTTCCCCGTACGGTGCGGATTCGCGAAAAGAAAATATGACTCACTGTCGTACGATTGCGACTACTGCGCGGATCACCGATCGGTCGCGGGGGGTGGGGGAAAGGTGTGTTTTACAATGGTCGGAGGGGTGGGAGTTGTACGCCAGACGACTACGAGGACGACCAAACTGTGATAACAGACGGGCGCAGATAAGAAGATTGTTATCAAAACCGTTGATAACAAAACGCGTAGATAACAATAAAGATCTCGACATGAATTTACTTATCGGATTTAAATGGACCACGACTACAATATTGAAATAAAATTTGAATTCAAAATGTTTGTACAATATTTTGATAAGTGTTAACTGTTACACAATATGCAATACCAGAAGGAAATGGAATAACATAAAAATAAATTATGTATTCGTTCAATTGTTTGAATAACCGTACGTATACAAGGGCGTTTTCAGGCATTTCATGGTTGTGGGAGGGGTGGGGGACAATACAGTTGGAAAGTGGGGGGTGTCGTGGGTGTCCCCCACACCCACCAGGGTTTGGTGGGAACACTGGGAATTCATTACAACTAAACTAAACTTTTTTATAATAATAATAATATATAAGGAGTGTGTTTTAAGGGTAAACCACTAAACAACAATAATATTTTAATACCTAATAATAATTGGTATTCTCAAAAACTTTTAACGTTTTTGGAAGCAACAATAATGAACGGACGACATATTATGAGAAAAAAAATTATAACGAACATTTTTAAGTTATTTATTTTTTATTGATTGTCAACATAAGTACATTTTTTATTTCGTATTCTAAAGCAGAACATTTTTCGGAGATTAATATTATGGTGTATAGTAATTGAATTTCCAATGAGTAGGAAATTATATTAAAAAAATATATTAACTAATTTAAAACATTATATTATTTAATGTCAGTGTTATATTTTTGTCAAATTGAAATTCTACCCACTGTACTATTACTACAAAAGGGTACCTACCCGTTTATAAATAAATAAATATATATTATATAACAATATCATATAATATCATGACAATGTGTACCTGTTTATCAATATTATAATAATATAATAATTATCATTAAAATTTTATATATTTTTATTATTATTGATAATTATTATTTTTGACATTTGTATCCAACAGTTAGGTAGGTATAGCTTTTGGGATTTTTTTCCAGGAATTATTTTTCCTAAGTATTATCAGAATTCATATTACCCACTTATTTACATCATATTATTAATTTTTCTGGTGATACTCTATTCGGCCACTGTTTAAACTTTAAACAATTATATAACGACTATTTATTATATGATGTACATTGTACATCGTTTATGAGTAATTAACTACTTTAAATACTGTTTGAATGTTATTTGAAACTGGATTCAAACATCAAAATGCTCAGATAGTATAGATAATAGGTAATATGGCCTAAGCCATGAACATCATACTATATATATATAATACTAGTTGAACCCGTGCACTTCGTTTCCCGTTAAATGTACCAAATCTATATGACTTGAACTTTGTTCAATTCGTTATTTAATATTCGGTGTATGGTGTTCCAAATTAATTTTAACTTTTCCGTTGCCCTGAATAAAAGGGTGGCCACTAATTGCGTCCCGCGGTAAAAATTTCTTCCGAATTGCGGCCCGAGTTTTTTTAGGGTGCATACGAATTGCGGCCCGATTTTTTTTTGGGTTACATACGAATTGCGGCCCGAAATTTAAAATTAAATTAATTTAAATATGTAAATTTAAATTTAAAAAGCTTCATTTTCCTTCACATTTTGATACAGACTTAGGACTGTCTGTAGCACCAATAGATACTGCAGGTAGGTTAAAAATGATGTTTTGTTTTTATTTTAACATTTTGGCATTGGTAAAAACATATATGATATTTCTAAAGGTTAAAAAGTTTTTTTGACATTAAAATCTGATATTAAAATGTTTTTTTTTTATTAAAAAATTTCGGCACTGGTAAAAACGTTTATGATATTTATTGAAGTTAAAAATGTTAGTATAATTTAGTAAAATTCTAAGGTATACTTATTGATATCTACATTATACTGTGATTATATTTTTTCAGTCAAGATTAAATTATCTAGAGTTAGAAAACCCGGGCCGCAACTCGACTGTACCCAAAATAAACTCGGGCCGCAATTCGGATTAGACCTTTTTTAGTTGATATCTTTGGGACGCAACTAGTATGCAGCCGAATAAAAATTCTGTTTGCAACAGTATACTATCAGGTAGGCAATCTACCCGCGGTAGATCGTGGACCCCGTACCGTTTGTACGTAAGTGTGTGATTAACTCTAAAGTATCAGAGTTATACCAAGTTTTTCGTATTCTACCTATGGTGGATTAATATAATCAATTAATACAAAATCCCAACCTAATCTGTTGCGTCACTGTTGTATTTTTGACATCCAGATTTCCTACTTTTCCTGTGGATTTTCCTACAATTTTCTTTTATAAAAACCTTCTCCGTGATATGTTCTTTCGTTTAAAAAAAAAAAATCAAGAAGATCTGATAAGTAGTTCCAGATTTTACCCTGTACAATAAGATTTTCATTTCACATTTTATATAGTTAGAAGATATATACATAATATATATTGACAAAAAATAATAAAAGTTTATTTTTTTCTGAACAGATGGCGCCATTGTTATATTTTTTGGCAACCAAATTTTCTACTTTTCCAGTGGATTTTCCTACAATTGTTTTACACGAGAACCTTCTCCTGACAATTACGAACACAACAAAAAAAAACATTAGCGAAATCTGCCCAGCCGTTTACGCGTGATGCGATGACCAAGGGAAACAGGGATCTATTTTTATATATAGAGATATTAAAGATGGTGTGTGGTTGTGGTTTATTTAGACACAAAAATTACTCAATTGATTTTTACGAAAATTTCAGAGATTGTTTTTGGAGTTATCAGGAATGTTTTGAGAGTAGTTTAAACCCTGTTTGCTGGGTGACGCTGAACAAATTTGTTTTCATATATGTATATTGTTATTGATTACATAATATGCTGTATAAACTACTGGTATACTTACCTGCTAAAAATAATAACAAGTGTCATATTTGATCATTTTCCATTTTTCCAGGTTAAATCAGGTATTACAGTTATGGTAATAATATAAATTATATTATCACCACTATATAAGATCGTACAATAATATGATTTTACATTTTTAAGGGATTAACTATTTCTCTGATTATCATAATCTGTGATTTTTCAGTTTTCAATTTTAAAATGTTTAAGTTTTATTTTAATTCAATTTCCAATTTTTATCTATCCAACCTGAACATTTAGCAAAGTTAAGATATCCATAAGTCTTACTAGACACAATAATAAGAAAAAAAAACTTAGTTATCATAAAACAAAATTACCCCCACATTATATTATTACCTAATTATACTACATAAGAATAACTTTTAAACTTGAACAATGACACATTTTTTAAATTATGTAACTGATATTTGAATGTTAACTTTTTAAGTAGCTCATTTCTTCACATATCACAAAAAAACCAAGTTTTAAAAATGTTTGCAATTAGTTGAAATTTAGCAGTGAAAAAATTATGGAAAAGTTTTAAAAAATATTTTATGGCTACATTTAACTACTTTTAGTTTAGTTTAAGTGTTTTAGAA
Organism: Sitobion miscanthi; assembly: GCA_008086715.1. NCBI lineage: Eukaryota > Metazoa > Arthropoda > Insecta > Hemiptera > Aphididae > Sitobion > Sitobion miscanthi. The sequence continues at coordinate 6,639,016 of CM017800.1, read as the reverse complement.
AATGTTAATTACAAATAAAATATAATATATTGTAGAATTAAAATATGAATAAGTAAATGTTAAGACTAGAAAAATAAATTATTTAGTTGTATTTATTTAGGTATAATATTTATCCATTAAAAAAACTGTATAAATTTAAGAAGTAAATCGATGTGAAGTGCACTATGGAAGATAAATGGTTCTTGGTTGAAACTTGGCTAGTTGGATGTACTTGTTGTTGGTCACAGTTACTTAAAATAACTGGCATTGTTTTGATTGCTAGAACTTACTATTTATTGCAAGTAATTTCTATTATTTTCATGTACATAGAACTTATTGTAAGTCACATTGAATTTTTTTTCTTTATTTGGTACCTAAGAAAATAAATATATATTTCTTGAACCTTGAAATTAACTATTACCTATTCAATTACTTTAGGTACCAACCATATATTATTTTATTGTCTATTTATTATTTATTAACATTTTTATAACGTATTTAAAATAATTACACGGTGGCCCGCATTAAATATTTTAAATAAGTTTCAATAAATTTTCTAGAACTGAATTTCCCTCAGATAAGTACTGATGATGTGTATAGAAATTTTAATTGCATTCATAAAAAGGTAGGTAAGTGGATGTCGCTCTGCTGTACAGTAGGTGACAAGTGGGTCACTGTAATGGATGGTATTAAATTTGAATTCAATGATATAATATCATTGTATAAGCAAAACGATTCTGAGCGAAAACGGTCAGTCAGCCTATGATATTACCAAATATATTTGATGATATTATTGTGAATAAAGTAATTTATGTATAACCTATTTACGTGTAGCCTTGTTTTAAATTTTCAATCCTTAGCTATAAAAGTTGAATATTTTATACATTTTTAACTACAAAATAATTATTAAATTTTACCAAATTTGAACTTTAAATGCTTATAAAAAAAAATTATGTATTTTCAATATTTTTCAACTAATATTAGAATGATATATCAGGAGCATTGTATTAAATGTTCACGCTTTTTTACCCAACAAATAAAATTTTATTGATATTTAAAGAAAAAAAAACTAAGAAAATTGAAAACTGACAATGGCCGTAAACAGCTCAAAAAGAGTCAAAATATTTTCAAAATTTTATAGTGTATAGAAAATGCTAATATAAACATTCGGTGAAATTTTCAAGTATCTACAGTCATACGTTTTTTAATTACAACAAAATAAGAAAATCGTTATATGAGAAATCGAGGGAATATCAAATGCTGTAAAAATAAAAATTTCATACGCTCATAAAAATTTAATTTGACTTTCTTATAGATATTTTTATTTTGATAAAGGTAGACAAATTTATGGATAATCTTGTATTACATTTTCAAACCTTAGATTTAAAGAGAAAAATTTTTATGAATTCTCAACTCAAAATAATTTGCTAATTTTCGTGATCTTTCCGTAGTTTGTCAAGATTTGAACTTTAAATGCTTATAAATAAAAACTGTGACTAAGGATTTTTAATATTTTTCAAATATCATTGTGATAATATAGTAGGAGCCTTGTATTAAATTTTCAAGTTTTTTTACCCAACAAATAAAGTTTTATTGACATCCATAGAAAAAAATACTAATAAAATTGGAAACTTTAAATGTTCCTAAACAGTTCAAAACAAATCAAAATATTTTGAAAATTGTATCGTGTATAGAAAATGCAAATATAAACAACCAGTGAAAATTTCATGTATATACGTTCATTTGTTTTAGAGTTACACCAAAAACTAAAATCGATTTTCTCGAAAACAGATTTTGCGTAAAAATTCCCGTTTTACCTTAATTTTTATTTTGTTTTTCATGTCGCTTTTGAAAAATACTGGGAAATTGACCCCCCATAGTACCAACTAGATTCACTTTCCTATCAGAAAAGTTACTGTTGAAGAAAATCCAAGCACTTTTACTGTCCTAAAAGGTGATGACAGACACAAAAAAAAAACACACATCATTGTAAAATCAATACATTCATCGTTCCACTCAGAATTTAAAATATAAGGTACATAATTGGACTTATATTTCGTATGTGAATAACTGACTAAAAAAATTAAAAATATAATAAAGGTGAGAAACATATTATAAAATGAACGGATGACCAGAGTGGGGTAGCTAAATTGCCTATACAAAGCGCCGTGTTATAATGTTATTATTTAAATCATCCGTACCAGTGTGACGTACGAAAACATAACGTACCTATACACTATCTGTATCACCACTACTTCTGGACCACGACCTCACCACTCCACCTACCAGGTTTTTTTTCCGACACCTACCTAATAGTTAATACTGTCGAAATCGAACTAAATAATATAGCATTTTAATTTATCTCATGTACAAGCAATTTATAAATGACAGTTGACAGTTGTCTTTACCACACTAATAGGTGATAGAGACATTTCATTATTTGTTCAGGAATAATTTGACCCCTAAGCCCTACTTGTGACATAAGCTGGGGATCGATGGAACAGGTAGCACCATGTATTTGGTGTTTGGTCACACAAACATATAATATTTTAATATATTTTACTTCATATATAGACTCCGCACGTTCACTTAGTATATTGCATTCAGTACAAAATATCTTGGTCAAAATAATTAGTAAAAATTAAAAAAAAAATTAAAGAAAAACGGAAATTCTTATGCTAACCCCGATGCTGGCCAAATCGTTTTTTGTTGTTGTTGTAATTAAAAATAACGGTTGTATGGACTTGTGTTAGAACAAATGATTATAGATAGACGTGAATTTTATTATTTTTTAAGCATTTATAAGAATGTTAAGGCTCTGTCATAAAACTTGAACATTTAATTGGAGATCCCATATAAGATGTACTTATAGTTCATAGAAATTAAAATTATTAAATAAACTCAGGTGCAATTTTTTTTTATAAGTGTTTGTAGTTTAAAATATGTTGACAAAATTTGTAAATATCTCAAAAATTTGAAAATTAATTTTTTGTTAAAGATGAATACAAATTTAAATTTTGAATAGCTATAAGTCTTGAACATTTAATACATGGTTTGTCGTAAGGTTTTCTTCTAGAAACCCATAAAAATGTCTTAAATACAAATGCACAATTTTTTTTATAGATATTTCAAGTTCAAATTTAGACAAAACAAGATTATAAAATAAAAATAAAAATTTTAGTTATTCTGTGGAAATTCAAAAAAATATTATTTATGGGGATTCAAAACTTTTTGTCACTACGTATATTATAGTAGGGATATTCAGGGATAATTTATTCGGGAAAAGAATTCCATATACCTGTATTTATCTAATTTTAAATATTCACAAAGTTGGGAGATAATTAAATATAGGTACATATTATTACACTGTAAATATAGGTATATGTAATTATTAAATACATTAGGGCCGCATTTAGGAGAGTCCAAAAGGGGCAATTACCCCAGGTGGAACATTTTTGGAGGTGGCTGAAATACTTCCCGAGAAATATTATTTCTATGTCTTATGTGTTAATATTGAACACAGTTAATAAATAATATTATATACCTTCATTAAAAGTGTAAATTATTGATTTTTCAGAAGGAAATCCATTTAAATATAATTAGATAAGAGAGTATCATTGTGAAGGCGTTGTGGGGTGGATAAATTAATAAATTGGGCCATGTCCATATAATTAATTATCTAAATGATTATACAACTACATTATTGCGATAGAAAAAAAATTACAAAATTATATATAATTGAAGTAAACTGAAATGAAATGTTTATCATAAGTTACAATATTGTAGTAAATCGATAGGAAATAGTTCCATAAAGAAAAATATTATTATTTGCTGAAATGATACTGTAAAAACCATATTCGTGAATCATGAGCAACAGAGCATTATTATTTTTAACATTAATTATTAAGAATATAATTTACAATCTGTATAAAAAACAATTTACAAGACATTGTAGGCATATATTATTGTACTGAATCGTGAAATAATAATAATAACTCGAACGCGTGTATACTTATAATAATAAATATTTTCATTGCACACTGTATGCGTTTTAATTTTTCAGAATCCATATAATGCAGTAGAAAAATGTAAGACAGTGTTCCATTCGCTGAGGAAGAAATCTGTATTCCAGTCGCCGTTGAAGAAAACTATAGTCCAGTTGGCATAGGAAACTCAACAAAATCAGACATAAATAAATGTATATAGGTAACATTAAAACGTAATAATATGATGATGGATGAAGATGACCAAGAGTTCAAACTTCAAAGTTTTGAACATCGTACCAAAGAAATGTAAAGCGTGGGCTCGTAGATGCTTTGAAATGCTTTTGAATGGGTCAAAGACCCCGAGGTTAAAACAGTTTGATTCTAATTTGTTCTTAAATCCTGTACCTATCCATAATATTTGTTGTGTACATACTACCCATGTGCGTGAGTGATGAATGGTTGATAATATGTAAATGAGTGTTATTTTTTGGAGATAGATTGATTTATAGAGACTATAATGTATAGAGTGTGTTACAAAACTGGATTAGGACATTATTGAACATGTAACTCACAAGTGTTTTTAATAGGACTAGCATAATATAACTATAGCAAAAAAATTGTATGCATGCATTCGACTAATGTACATGTTTGTTTTTAATTTAATTTAAGATAATATAATTATGATTGGACTTGTTTAAGACGGGGTTAAAAATTTAACGTGTCTCGTGAAATCATATTATAGCACTCACAGTTCATTGATCGAAGTTTTTGATTTAACCACGCATTTATGTGTAGCGGTAATTTGTAATCCTTATGGCTTATGTACGTAGACGACAGCCGTGTACATACATTGGGGTGGATTATTAAAACCACCGCCGCAAGGCAATATGTTTCGTCGAAAACCCCACTTTCAAAAGAGAGTTAAGATATTTGTTTTATATCGTCTCGTTGGTAAATGTTTTCTAAGAAGAAAGACTACTAGAATTTGATGTCCGGCAAAACTACTTCACACACCCTATTTGTGATATATTAATCGCTCCATCTATATATAAACGGGGTTTGTTCCTGGAGCTTTTACCTATGTATCAACTTGTAGCAGGTATAATATAGTATGTATACATAAAATACACATAGTTACGTGTAACGTTATGTGTTGCAACAATAAAATACTATAACATCGGAATTAACGACTCATCACACTGTTGTTATTATTTGCATAATGGGAAGATATGTCTATGATTTCGACGGTCAATAGTATTTTTTAAGGAAAACAATAATTTTCGAATGTTTAAATAATAAATATAATAATAATAATTATAAAAAATAAATACGGAGAACGTAAAGTGCTCTTCCACGTATACCACTCCCCACGTCGCCGCCGTCTTGTCTAGGTGTTCTACAACTGAAGAGGAGGGGGTAAGAACGACACTGGTGATTTAATTCTCTTCGGCAGCAACTACAAAGTAACAGGCGAATTTAAAAATTCAAAAATTTTCTAGACGACTGGTACAACGACGTTTATTACAAGTCAGCGAGTGCGGTCATCGTACTAATCAACAAGTGTTAGGATTTCGGGCCCGTTTAATTTTCTTAAAACCGTTATTATTGATATGTACGCGTAGTTATGATATAATATTATAAACTGTAATATTTTATCATGGATTTGTGTTTCGATTCGTATTATACTGCCAGTGATCGTTTTATACTTTCAGTTGAAGTCTTTTAGATTCTGAGTGAAACAATGAATGAATTGGTTTTACAATAACGTGTGTTTTTTTGTGTACATAATTACATGGGTTAAATTTTCAATTTTAAGGGGGATTTCTGATACGAAATTGGATTTAGTTGGTGCTCATTGAGAGGTAAACATTTTAACAACTAAGAAACTACGCATTCAAATTTTGAATAAGGTAGTACATCAAAATTTTCAAAAAAAAAAATCCACTTAATAATTTACAGTAAAAAAGAAAAAGAGGGCGGGGGAGATTCTCATTTAAAAAACAGAAGTTTGTATTGCCACAGGACATTCCAAGTAGTACAAAAAAACTCAAGAGTTTGAAAATACGGTCTATGAGTATATTTAAAAATTCCAAAAATCAGAATTTGAATAAATTCTTTATTAAAGGAAAAAATGGGATATATCATGCTTCCAGGTGAATCACTATGTATATATTTACATTTACGTAATTGTTATTAAATTAAAATAAACATGTATTTATAGTGTGTTGATTTATATTTTGATAAATCTCGTTTTCACGAATTTAGATATACCGAGCTTTTTTCTTGGTTGCTTGAAATTCGTTTCATCGCGAGTTGACTGTATTTGTAGTTTGTAGATTTATATTTTAATAAATCTTGTTATAAATAATTTTGTTGGTTTATGCACTTGATGTATAACGAATTCCGATGTAATGAACTTTTTTCACGTATTTTGAAATTCATCATATCGCGAGTTGACTGCATTACATAAGATATTGCCTAGTTCGCGATCAAAGAATCATTTCTTATTTACTATTTATATATAATATTAGGAATTTTACGTTTTAAGTTCAGTAAGTTATGTTTAATATAATTAGTTCGGATGGCAATGAGTTTCTTGCTCAATTATTGTGATGGCTTACGAAGATGATTCAATTTATCATTTTAAAATATTAAATGAAAGTCGTTTATTGACACTAGAAAACTGTTTAGTGACACAGCAAAGTTGTTAGTTAAAATTAAACAAAGCTGGTCTACGTCTCTAGATCGATTAGGTACTCAAGATTTTTATCGACGGTTCCTCCGTGTTCCTGCGACCTGGTACGAGTCAACCTCTTGTATATCTACCACGTTTATCTTCCTCATAAGTTTTTATTATAACTATTTAAAAATATAGAAGATTCATAAAGACGATTTTTTTATAAGCATTTAAGTTCAAATTTTGAAAAAATTATATATTTTAATTATTTATTAAGAAAAACAATTTTAGTTATTTTTATGCATTTATTCAAAATTATTTTTCGCGGGCATTTGAAACTTTTACGTATTTTATTAGATATTGTACACAATGACATTTTCAAAACATTTAGATTAATTGTATGCCTAACCTATTTATGATTTATTCCGTATCACTAATAGTAAAATAAAATATTACTGTAATAATTAATAACAATTTAGTAATGTACCAATGTCTAATATACGTAGTTATATTATGATAATATGCTGACCATCTCTCATCAGAATTGTTTTTCGTATGCAATTATTTACCATTGGATTCAAATTTAACACCATTACAGTAATCTACTCAATGACAAGGTACACTCGATTTCTACAACTGTACAGCAGAGCGGTTGCTTACTTTTCGCCTTTTTTTTTTTTTTTAATATTATTTAAAATTTATACCTACAATATTATGATATGTTCGTAGTGACTTACTTTATATTCATGAGTTTACGACACGAGTTTAAGTGTTTAAATGAAATGTGTGTAGTGTATGAATATTACAGAACGTGCTCGAATATTTACAATATAAATTATGATCATGTGTGGATAGGTATCTGCGTTTTTTCTACAGTCATATTTATTTGTCATGTTATATTAAAAAGAAAAATATAAACTTAAGTAAAATAAACACGTAAATACAAAAGGCACAGATATTTTGTCTTTTCCTCTCTTAATAGATTCATGGTTTGTGCACATTTGAAAGACTTGTACTCACTATCTCGTGGTTGTAAATTTGATTCACACAAACGATTCCGAACCGTTGTAAAAATCATTATTCTATTTTTGTCTTCGTCTAATAAATGAAAAATATTCATTTGAAATTGTTTTTCTTATTACAAGAGAATAGTCGAAACGCATAATATTTAAATATTCGTTTAATTTACATATTTTTTTGCCTTTTATTAATGTTGTGTTGACGAAATGTTGGTTATTACTGATTTGACAAGAAAGAACAGAAAAAACTTGTACATTATATCTAAAATGTAATAATTGTCTTCAACTCTCAGGGAATCCTGAGATTAGGCTTAAGTTAAATACAAATGTATCATCTTCAGCAAATGTATTAATAACTGTATTCGCGGAAAATTGAATTACGTGGGACGTCTAGCCTCTAGACAGTAAGTGTTCCAAAAATAATTATTTGTTCATACTTTATGGTTTGTTATACAGTTATAGTATGTACTATAATACTTTTTTTGTATAAGAATTACGAACTATGATGGGTAGGTGTATTACACAATGCTGCCAAGTGCGCTGCCCACAAGAAACAGAATAAATAAATATAATACCTCCTATAGGTTAGGTTAGTTATTCTCATCTGAGTGGCGCAAACTTAGATTAGAGGTTCCACGTAATAATTTAAAATATAAAAATATTTTACAAACCTCTTTTAAAACAGTATTATTATTTTTTTATAAAATTGAAATTTATCTACAATCCATACATTTTTTATGTACATTAAGTAGGTTTGATAACTGTCAGTAAAAATAGGTTGACATGAATCTTAAGATTAGGGACGATACCCAGTGGTAACACCCTCCTATAAAGTGACAGTAATAACAATGGACATTTTTAAAACTGTAAAGGTTAACACCTTTAACTACCTTTTACCTGGTAGCAACATCCAGCACTTATTCTGCTCGCCTACTAAAGAAGCAGATCTCGACACCATTGTCTTTTAACTCTTTATAAAATCCGTATAGTTAATAGGATCGTATACAATTTAGTCTTCCACACGAGCTGTCTATAGGAAATCTATTTAAAGAAATGAAATGAAATAATACATTTAATTAACTTTACTGTTCTCGTGATTTACGGTGCAATTAGTCATTTCAAATATCAAAACCGTTGAAAACTGAATTGTGGCGAATTAAAATTAAATATATACATATACATATTAGATTGGTTTCGCTTGATTTTAAGGAGGGTTGAGTTTTGTACGAGTTTTTATGAGTTTTTGGAAAGTAAGCCAATCTAATTTTTCCAAGATTTTGAGGATTTATAGAGGAGCTCGAAAAAGGAATTTCGAGGTCGAATATGACTGGTGAGTGGTCGGATGACAGGTCATTGGTGTTGGAGACATTAGTAATGCAGTTACTAGGAACTCTTAATATAAAATATCAAGGATATCGGGGCGACGGTTTTGATGTGTTGTCAGTAGGTGGTGTGAGGGGAGATAGTATTTTTATAATGGAGTTATTTGTTGAGTTATAAAGGGTTTTAAACTAATATTATACGATGCTTATTGCTTGTATAATGCTTTTATGTTTATTGTTCAATCTATTTTAATTTTGGTTATTTGTTTAGTTATAAATTATAACTATAACTATTTCGTATAACTAACGACCATTTTTTAGAACTAACAATCTATTATTAGATAGTTGAAAGTATATGTATATGAATTCAATTAGACTCTAATATGTATTATAATAATTACGACAATAAATTAGCATTAATATTTAATTATTTTGAATTCTATAGGTATATCATAACTAAATTGTTTGCGTATTTTAAATGTGATAATTAATAAAATACTATTATACGTATTATACATATAAAATATATAATTACTTTAATAATATTAAACTTAAAATATTTACTTTTTTCAACAAATTTTAATTTTAAAAATTATTTAAAACAATAAATGAATGAATCAATTCTTGTTTACTATGAAATAAGCTTAAATAAAAATACATTTTTAGTTATAAAATATATTATATAATATGTTTATGCAAATTAAATGTAATTAAATGTTTGCATTACTAATTAACACATAATATTGTACATTTTATATCTAATGTAAAAAACTTAATTGATTAATTATCAGGAACTCCTTAAATTATGAATATAATTCGATTTAGATATGAAATTTACAGTAAAAAAAATTATAAATATAATCTACATAAAAATAAGACAATAAATTAATTAAAGTACACACACAAAAAAAAAAAATAGGTAATGGTTTGTTTGATTTGTCAAAAAAGGTTAACAACTAGAAAACATATTTATGGAATCTTGTACTTCATGGTAGCTAGGTATATGTTTAATGTGATTAAAATTGAATTCAAGCTTCCGTATAGCTATGTAGTATACACACGCACGTATTCCACAACTAAGCCAAAAATATTCTTTTTAAAATCACCCATAACAGCATCATGAGTCCAATGTAGACAGCGCCTTTGAAGATCATATGGCAGATATATAAACTAAAAAACAAACATAAAAAAACGATTTTAATTGGAATTGTCACTTGTTAGTCACAAAACAATAATATTATAGACCGCGATGATGCATAATAGGATTTCAATAATTATTGTTATAGGGCCAATAATACAATTTTATTCTCTAGCGAATTCTAATCTCTATTCACGTTGCAAGAAAGAGTTAAAAGTTATGATGTATTCAATCGATTAAGCCCCAAAAGTTTAATCGTGTTAGTATTAGATCATGAAACAATTGCAACAAAGTTTAATATCTAATTTATGTATAGATACTGGAAATAATAAAAGTTTTGAGATGGTAAATTTATTTTTACATGAGTACAACTTACTATACAGATGTTATACAGTTATATTGAAGCCATACTATAGAGGTGGGTGTATATATTATTAGATAGGGCATACCCGTGAAGACGTTTCCTGGCCTCCGGTAACTTGTCCTGTCCTTCTTTGAGCAAGAATGTCATTATCCCTTTGTGATACGTATCCAAGTACTCTTCCCAATGCATCTTTTTAATATCGAATGGAAACAGCGTTTGGTCGTCGTTGTTTAAGCTGTTCCATAAACTTTGCACGTTTTTATTGCTGAATATCCATTCCCTCGTGGAAAAGTATTCCAGTATGTCAGTGAATCTTCCTATTTTCTTGTATTGATCGACCAATCTAAAATCGTATACGTCAATCATGTTATACTTCCGTCGATGTCGAATATTCTCGGTTAGGTATAACCTATGACGCCCTACTAACCGCGTTTACGGAAAAACAAAAACCAAATACCCACAAACCTGAGTTTATTTCCCGTGCAAATGAACACTAAATCCAACAGGAACGCGGGCAGATAATGTAATACCAGGACGGCGAGCTTGTGTGAAAACACCGACGCGTTCATTATCAATGTCGGATACCACATGGCCTTGGCCGTGGGCCGGTGCAAGATGTAGTACATCAGGGTCGTCGAAAATATTCTCCAAGTCAATGGGTTTTCGGGTGATGACACGAAATTGAAGATGCGAGGGTCGTCCGTGTGATTTTCGATCGATTCGCTCGGCCCGGCACGGCAGTATCTGCAGGAGAAATATGAATATAATTTACAATAGCTGGTATAAAAGAAATGAGAACCAGAAAATAATAATATCGTTTATTCGTGAAAACAATTTTATACGATATGATAATATAATTCGATGGTGGGAATAGGCAGCTAGTGGTATAACCCCAAAAAATGCTAATTAGTCTCTAAAAAGGACTAATATTTTAATAGTTTTGTTAACAATTATACAGGGAATGAGGTAAAATTTGATTGATAAATCGTTAAACACGTATAATATATTAATAAATAATTATACAATATTAAAAGTGATGAATTATTTTTTTAAAGTTGACGTTATTATTCGAAGCGTTAAGAGAGTTGAGAGTTACAGTATTTTACCTGGATTGATATTTGAAATTGTGGGTTAAGTTATAAGCTTTTTAGGCGGTTACGTTAATTGTACATTACAAAATAATATTGTGGGTTACAGTGAGTGTTACATTAATTTACTGGAACCGTTTACAGTTATTGTGGTATCCCGTTGTGGCTTACATCGCACTTGACCACAATGTTGCTACTGTGACTGTGGGTAATAGTATAATTTTTAAAATAAATTAATTTGAATATTTAGGGTTGAGAAAAAATGAATTAAAAGTTAGGTTGCTTTGAAAAAAGTTGTATTTATATTCGTTTTATTATTAATAGATATGGCCCAATAAGGACGTAGCCAAGTATGGATGCGGGGGAATCTCCCCCCCACCAGGTCCACAGATAAAAATTAATACATTCGTATTTAACGACATTTTAAATTGGGGTAAACCTTTAAAAATACACTTGTTTGCCCCCTACCCCCTCGTGATGAAATTTCTAGCTACGCCCTTGTTAAAAAACTTCGATTTCGATAGGATTGAGGTTTACATCACTTGGCCCTTTCGCCATAATTATTTTGAGCTGCACGTACGGCGAGATGGAAATATGCTATTATTATACGAACTTAATAATATGTATATAATATCAGTCGTCGCCAAGGACTGTTCTCGTACCTGACGTGTGTGTCCCAGGACGCGGCTATTAGCGCGTTCACAGTCAGATCTGCAGGCACAAGATCCGTGACGGCGTTAAGGTCGCAGGGCAGAGATTTTATTATGCCCGTCATCACGCCAGTCACGATGCCCGTCGGCCCGTACAAATTGTCGATCCAACCTGGCAGCGGTTCATTGGCGGTCGCTATCACTGTTAAAAGAAAAACAAACAATAACAATAATCGCCTGTAGTGTATACAATATTATGATAAAAAAAATATGTCGCGTTTCCTCGTCATTTTATAAATAATATTGTAAAGGTGTCTACCGATTGCCGGACGGACTATCGTGACGGGCAGACCCTTGGCTTCGCGCTTGATCAGTTGTTCGGCGGCCGCTTTCGTCATGACGTAAGTGTTTGGCATGGGTCCCAACAGGCTAGATTTATAATGGCAATAATATTGTATTAGGGTATCTTTTTTGGCGTTCGACAGATTTAAATTATGCTTAAAGTCGAAAAAAACAAAAACGTTGTACACAATATTATTCTTATAATAATAATAATAATAATAATAATAAAATACAATTTGAACAATATCGCGATATTGTCATACTGACTTGACGACGATTATGTCGTTATTATACCGATGTGGAAATGTGTTGATGAGTGTTTAACGATTTTCAAAAATTTGACGAAATTAAATTAGTTTAATTCATCTACTACGAATTGAACACTAAGCAGTATTGTAAATTCAGCAATTTGCATGTACAAAAGTGTAGGTACAATTTTAATACTTACAAAGGTTTCATTTTTTCGAGTATATTTGAACTTTTTGTCTTATAAAGATGTATGAGTTTTTCATAGTTATACGGTAGATTATAAAACTTTTCTTCTATACGTTTATTATGACAGTTGGAGAAAGCCGTCGAGACATGCAAATAAGACTAAAAAAAAAAAATTGATTTGTTTTTGTAATTTATAAATAGATGTTAAACGAAAAAGTGATTAGGTATATATGATTAATTTACACTTTTAAAAATAATAAATAATTACCGCGAGATTTTCAACTTTGTGAGCAAGTTTAACGATTTCTCTGGCGCCGATTACGTTTATTCCAATGGCAATGTCAAGGCGCTCATCAAATCGAACCGTGGCCGCACTATGAAATATGACATTTACCTCTTTGATTAACATATTCAGGTCTTCGACGGACAGTCCCAAATCTGCTTGGCTACAGTCACCTCTGAGTGCACTGATTTTCTTTAATGTTGTTGCATCGATGTCTTTAAATATCTATAGTTTTGTAAATCGATATCATATAATATTTAAAACTATTAATGCAATACAAATATGACATCATCGTATTAAACGTACCGGCATATTGAATATGTCCTCCAGCCTTTCTTGCGCATTTTTTCCTTTTTTGTCCCTTACTAGAAGATAGATGTGGTTGATCTGAGGGCACGATCTAATCAATTTGTTGACGATCAGCTTACCAAGAAACCCCGTACCTCCAGTGACGAAGACGGATTTATTTTTAAAAAACTCTTGGATGTTTGATTGTATTTCAGCCATTTTTGAGAAAATATAATCGTTACTAAAAACAAAGTAAATAAATTCAATAAAAATGTATTCAAGTTCTTTAGGATAAAATGTTAAATAAACTAGTCTTAACATAATGTTTGGCTAAAGTGTTGTTGAAGGTGATTTAACGTTTGTGCGATTGCTCTGTCATAGGAAGTAAAAATTATAGGCGTTATAATATTATATTTTTATGAGAGCCCGTAAAACAATACATTGTCACGTATTGAACTTATATACAAAATAAATAATTACTATAAAAGTATAGCGCAACTCTATAAAAATATAAAAGCATTTTTCATATCCGCATTATTACCATTTCTACGTGAGGTGCCTATTTTAAACGTTCAATAAATATTACACCTAACCATTTTCCCATTTTTCTGAAGTGATTAGAGCAATAAATACAGCTTTGATTACATACATCAATAGTATTTTTTCGTTTGCCTACATTTAATTACAATATAAAGTTAAATTGCAATTTAATCTGGATTGTTTGAAATTTGAACTCAATATAAGGCAAATTTTGAATAAATATTGATTTGTATTTTTATTTAACATTACCTACTCTATTTTTGGTGTACAGTTTATTCATTATTGTCTGCTATTAATCCTAAATTATCAATTTATCACAATTGTCCATCTTAGTTGAATTACCAAAACTTAATACAGCATCATCTGCAAATGCTAATATATTATCATATATTTTATCTAAATGAAATAAATCATTTACATTAATTTAAAATAATGTAGAAGTATAATACGCTGCCTCTTGTATGCTAAATTTAACTACACACGAATTGCTTAGCAATATTATTACCAATTGATCACTACCATTAATGTTAGATCAATTAAAAATATATGATTTTAATATATACCAAAATATGTTCTAACTTATAATATTATAGTTTTAATTTAGACAAAAGAAACTCATTAGATATTGAATCAAAAACTTTAACGATGCCTAAGAATATTATTAAGTTCATACAAAGAACCTTTAATAATAGAGACCTAACCTAACCTAATCCGTTTTTAATTATGTTATAAAAATAAATAAAATAAATAATAATATACTACAATTTGATTGATTACGATGTTCATTATTCAAGAATACACATTACACATACTAAATTTTTTAAATTAATTTTATGTATTAAAAAAAAAACGTTTTTGAAAGTTTAGCGCTGCAGTGTATATACTGAATACTGATACTTATTAAAACAATAGAACATTATATTATTACCACATATTTTAATGAAAATAACATGCAGTCTACACAGAATAAAATTGAAAAAAAAAACAAAATAATATTATTTTCTATTTTTAAGGGCTTTGCCAGAATAATATAGTTGCATTTATGAATATGTTAATTTTAAAATTCAATGAAAGTTCTCTTTGGGTTCAGAATAAGTTCAACTTTAAAAATTAGTTTAGGTGTAATGAGAGTCAACACGAAATAAGCATTATAATAGAGAAAAGTTTTCTACGATATATACGTAGAGATGATTTCTATTAGATTATATACAGCCGTTTCAGAAATAAGGAACCTTTCTACTGTTCAAGAGTGCGTAAACAAAAAGAATACTCACTGAATCTAAAAATACATCATTTTATAATAATATGGTGCTTTGTGCATACACTGGTTTTTTCTTACACAATATCATAAAAGTTAAAATATTCTATTATTTTGTACGGCGTATAGTTTATAGGCTTTCATAGATTTATGATAGTAGTATTATAGGTACTCAGTAATATAATTATAATCATTAATATTAGTACCTATGTCAGATGGATGCAAAATGTATTTAAAGATACTCATTATTAAATTCTATTCGGTTTTAAGTTCATTCGGTAGGATGTAGAGTGTAGACCATGGTTTTGGTATTTAATTTATAGCTAAAAATAGAATTGTGTTATACACATTGTGAAAGTCGTTTTTACAACTTTCGATTCGATTTTTGCCAAATTTTTGGCATTTTTTTTTTGATATATGGAGAACTGGACAAGTATACCAAAATATATACTTACTAAAAAGAAATCAATTTGAAAATAATATTGTATTCTAGACTCTAGTGAATCGTATATGTTGTCGGTACCTAAGCATGTCTGTGTTTTAATATGACTACGTTCTCCCATGTCGACACAACAATATTAAGAGCGTTGCCGCTTATTAATAATAAAACTTCAAAACGGCAGTGGCGGTGTTGTGTGTTCATATTTCAACGGAATTGACAAACTTTGCTCATAACACGTCTTGTATAACTTACATACCTACACATAATACTGTAGTGGTAGGAAATATATGGCTCAACAATAGTATTGTTATTATAATACCCCGGTCATATTAAAAATATCCGAATTATTCTCAGCATAAAAAGCAGGCACGCGTCGAATAAAAATAATAATAATCAAATAAATATACAAACGTAGAAAGCACACACGTAAGTGTTTTCAATGATAGGTTAGGTAC
Source organism: Sitobion miscanthi (assembly GCA_008086715.1). Lineage (NCBI taxonomy): Eukaryota > Metazoa > Arthropoda > Insecta > Hemiptera > Aphididae > Sitobion > Sitobion miscanthi. The sequence goes on along the minus strand of CM017800.1, from coordinate 6,622,750 downwards.
ATGCACGCTTAAATAATCGTCCTCTTCACCTACATGTAGGTATACACATCTAGATATAAATAACTCAATAACTCTATGTCACTATATGTGAAGAGCGTGCAAATCTCTCCGGGCGGAAGGCGGAGCTGTAAAAAGTGCGCTTTAGTCGAAACGAATGGACTGACATTAAACGCAAAAGTTATTTGCTACTATATCTTTTACAACAAAGGGCTAAAACAGATAGCGGCTAAGAAACTCTATCTCACAGGTTTAATCGATTAATTGTAGGTTGGTTGCGACTAATGGCAACGAATTACTTTTGGATACTTATCAAACTATCTCTCTCTCTCTCTCTCACTCCCGCTCTCTTAAAGCGTTTCATGTAATGCCTATAGTAATTCTCGTCAGCAGCAAAATGCAATTATTGCGTGTCATCAATTACATACCTAACGAAAATAAATATAATTTGGTAAGTTTAACAGTTGTGTGTCATTTTTTTATTGAAGTTAAACTACTGTATTTTTAAATTTCCCCCCCGAGAAAGTTTTATAGGTGCACTTCGTACAAACGATTTTACCGTTTCAAATATTTTCTCTTGTCCTCAATGAGTCATATCATTTGATCCGAATGGATTGCAGTTCAAAGAACTCACTAGGCCTAGAATAATAATGCATCCGGAATAAAAACATAATACATTACGTGATTCACAGTCACTTTTTTTATAACATCAAAACTATTAGCTTACACATATCATGACCGTCTAATAGAAAATCAATTAAATTTCATAACAACCTTGTCCTAAGGTACGAGATTATGAATCTTAATTTAAATAAAATACTGTTATACTTTTTATAGGTATTTATATTTTATCATACTAACGATGTTTAAATAAATATTTATCCAATGTTCTTTTTCACTAATGTGAAATTGATACTACTAAAACTTAAATCTAAATAGACGTTTAAAAAAAAAATTATTTAGACATTTAGTTGATATAATATTATAATCTAATTATTATTAAATATATTTGTAGTGCTAAAGTAATAATTTTTTGTTTAAATTAATTAAGGTAAATAATTTAAAAATATGTTTCACGTTATTATTCATTGTATTTACAATTTTTATAAATTACAGCAAGGAAAATATAACAGTATTAATTTATTTCATAAAACTAATGTCGAACTATATATATTAGTTTAAGAATATAACATTAAATATTTAAGTTCTCGAATAAATCGTGTCAAACTGAAACATATTTTCAATAGAATCTTAAACACAACACAATTGAATATTGACCTTCAACTTACGTCTTGAATCGCTAAATGAATTATTTTAAATTGTCGTTCAAGTACTATAATAAACCACGCGGGACCGCGTGCGCTTCCTACAACACTTGACCAAATATAGCCATAATAAAATATAATGTAATTAAATTTCTCTTACCCTGTGCCGAAATTATTGTCCGCGAGCGTCGCTGGTTGACGGTCTCAAAAAAAAAAAAATATCGAACTTAAACTCGCGTGTTAAAATTGATCATCACTCGCGGAAAAAAACGATAAAAACACCGGACACAGCCCTCGTCGCTGCAGGTGAGAGACTACCGCGCTGGTAGTGAAATTTATCGATATAGTGCTAACCGGACGGCAACGATGGGTGAATTGGTCAGAAGAGGTGTATGCTCTTTTTTACACGTTATCAGCCTCAGGCGGTGTTCGGTGCTCGCACTCGAACTTGATCGTTGGAGATGGTACGGACCGTTATTATTGTACGTACCTACTGACACACAATATCCGACCCCTCTCCCCAGTAGCGACCGCGGTGTGTGCGCAACGGATATTATAATGATAATAAGAACATTATATTATTATTATGTTCAAAACGGGAATAGAATTGTGTCGGTATAGTTTTGACGTACACGCGCTCCGCGGCGACGTAAAATATTATGTAGATGTATCGTAATCGGCCTGGAATTTTTTTTTCTTTCCCACACACGAACAACTACGAACGCATAATATTATTATTATTACTGTTATATGTCAACCGGATCAGACGCGCTCTGGGAGCGAACAGAAATAACCGCGTTCGACTGCGGTATACGCTGTTTCGACCAGTTCAGATATCGACGACCCCGGAGATGTCAAAAACTAAATATTATACACTACGAAATCGCCGTGACAATCATTATAACCGCCGTTATTCGAACTCGTGATATCTATATCGTTCACAAACGGTAGAAAACGGCGAACTTTAAAAAAACCGTCGTCGGCCGCTAACCCGCCCCGCACCTACCTTTATGCGTGCGCAGACACGCGGTGGGTTTGCCGGCGGTGAAAGTGTGAAACGCGTACCTAACACCAGTGTGAGGTGGGCAATGCACGAGGAGGACTTTGAGAAAAATCGCGATCGCGCGAGTCGATGATGTAGACCGTACGCAATAATACAATAATATTTCCGAGGAAAACGCAGACCTAGATATCGAAACGGTTTATACCGCGGTACCGTTGGTGCCGACGACCAGGTAACCGGTGTCGTGGAATAATACGATTATCGTTTGGTAACCGGGCGGGCGTTTCGGATATTGTATCGAAACGTAACGTCACACTCGTGCGCGGCGCGAGAGGTTCGGTTATAATATTATTACAATGCGCGACGGTGACCGCCGACCGGTCGACGACGGCGGACGGTGCGGTGCCCCACTTTGTCGGAGAAGCGGTTCCGTCTGCGATGGCCGCCGACAGAGACCTACTTAATTTTTTTTCTTCCTAGACGGTCGCGGCGGCTCATTGTTAAGGACGTTGAGGTCATGCGACGTGTGTAAACACGACCATCGTGCTCCGGTGCATTTAGTAAACATAACATTTTGTGTTACATACGCATCGCGGTTCGCGCTCTATGCACGACGATTTTGTTTTGGAACGGTTTCAATTACAACTGCCATCCCGCGGCCTGCATTCCGCACTAATTATGATAGGTAACTACTATTATAATATTATACTACTATGCATTCACCGAGTTATCGAAACGATGTTCATCACGATATGTTTAGGTTCTGCGATGGGGAAGAGGGACACCCTAAAAACACTAGATACGCTGCAAGCATATGTTGTGTGCACCTGAAATATGCACTTGCATTCAGTGGTGGTAAAATTATATTGTCACAGGGGGAGGGGGAGGCTGATTTTTTGACATGCTATATTCGATCGTTATATATATATATATAATAATTTGGACGTAGCTTATTCGGCTCCTGTTTTTCCTAAACGGCTCCCATTTTACAAAAAAGTCGATTCCCACTTAATAATATAGACTTCTGACTTAGGCTTGTCTCAAATGAGGTGTGCTTTAATATGTGTTTTTTAAGGTTCTAAGTAAATTATAAAAAATATATAAAAAACCATATATTGTCAATTAAATGTTATTAAAATAATATTAAAATCAAAAAAAAAAATGTATGTTTATACTGCAAAGACTAAAATATAAAAAAATCGTACATTGGGTAAGTTTTTAAAGAACAATTTTTTTTATATAATCCATACGTATTTATTCTATGAAAATTCGTCAATATTGTTTCCAATGAGCCCAAGTTTTTTTTCGATTTAGGTGTATTTGTAATTTATATATAGGTACATATTTCGATTTAAGTTTAAATTATACAACGGTACACAGTATACCGTTTGGAATGCGCAGAATAATTTATGGTTTCCGTTTTATACCTATATCTAAGTTATCATAAATATTGAAAAAATAGGTCATCGGGATCTATCCCCCTCCCCATTTTACCACTGCTTATATGTATTTTTTAATGTTAAATTAATAATTATTTATAAAATAAATAGCATTTAAAATAAGAAATTAATACAATTCAATTACCTACCTAATTTAAATACATTTCAAACTATTCTCAAATAAATAAACACATTTTTTCAAATCTAAATTCTAATGAAACTAACTTTTATTTTTATTGATTAGAAAATAGTCAATTACATTGGTTGATTGATGAACTTGATTGATTTGATAATTAATTTGCCATTTCTTCTTCTTTAAGCGGTGTGCTGGTGTACACGTGGCATTGCGTGGGTGCCTTTAAATTATGTAATGATAGATTGTTGTTTTGATAATAAAGTTATTAAAAAAGGTCAACAAATTAAGAATTAAATTTAAAAAATCAAAAATCAACTTAAATAAGTCTCAAAAAGCAAAACTCCTAAATATGTAAATACATGTAACATAGAATTACAAATTTGGATTCGTCGTAACATGAAACTAATTTGTATCTAGATTGGCCTTTTTTTTATAATTGAATAAAACAAATATGCAAATACTAGAAGACCTCTGGTATAAATTTATTAGCAATACCTACCACAATAGGTTAATAGGTAATATGTATAGCATGACTTACGTGATTATTCTTGTGTGACTAAATTTGGTCGGCCACTGGTGAGAACAAGAGGACCCCTAAAAAAACTTAATATTACTAACAATATTTATTATTTTTATGAGCTTAATTTATTTTTTTTAATAATATTTTACGTTCATGGTACAAATATAAATCTAAACATAAATTATTTTATATTTATATTTACCTTTTACAATTGTCCATTACTACCAATTTATAATTAGTATTATATTAGTTAATATATAATTTATAGGTAGGTACTTATAATTTATAAACAATTCAACCACTATAGATACTACTATATTAATTACTATAGAATTTGTTTTTTACTTTTTCATTTCTTAATAAACTAACACGTCATTCAAATTGGTTTTATTAAACACCCTAAAAAATAGCAGAGCTTAAAATTTAACTACTAATGTATAACATATTACCCTCTATAATTGTATTACTACCAAATTAGGTTAAATGTGAAAATATAGGTATACAACTTACTTGTTATAATATAAGCTTGAAATATTAGGTAATAAACATTATATTGAAAACTTCATTTATCACTATAAGATATAAGTATTTTTATCTATCTACAAATGTTTAAATCAATATAAATATTAAAACAATATTTACCTATACTATCTGTGGTGTTTTTTTTTTGTAGCTTTTATCACAAAATATTGCACCTCAATAGTTAATAAAAATATTATTATCTGCACATTATTACGTAAATCACAGATTAGATTAAGAAATACCTAAGTTAAATTTTAATGTAATAGTATCATTATTAATGTTATTACAACTGGTTTACCTAGTGATGATAGAAAGAAATAAAAAAAAATTCAAGCAAACTTGGATATTTTTCATAGTCTTATTCTAACTTTTTGACTGTTGGATAATGTAGTGTTCGTTCACTCGAAATTGTTTTCATTCTTATTGTACTTCAACAACTTACCACGAGAGTAGGAAATGCGTCAATGCTAGGTCATTACTCATTATATTTCTTGGTTTTGACTGATGATAAAATAAAATATATGTTAGGTACAGTTTTGAAAATAACTGTTTTTATAAAATAATTGCCAATTAGTAGGTATACCGGTATACGTATTTTTATACAGATGTAGGTACTCATGTCAGTGTACCTGTGCTATCACACAATAATAATACCATTTTACAACTCATCAAAAAAAAAAATTGTGTTTTACTACAACTATAATCAATAATTATACGTAAATTATGATATTTTGTAATTTTTTTTTTTCGAGAGGATAACTTAGGTGAATAGTTAGAATTTAGAACCACCAAATTTTAAATCAGTACCCTTGTGTAAGCTATTTATGGTTAATAATTACATATAATTTTATATTTATAAATTAATATGTACAGTTCATAGCCATTATAGTATTATACCTATATATGTGTTAATTGAATGGCGGTATGAGAGAAGGGCCATTGTCCCAATGATACTCATTGTATAATGACTAATAACTAATAAGACTAACTGTAAAAATAGGAAGTTTCAGCGTCCACAAACGGTTTTCATTAAAATTGCTTGAATTCTTTAAATCCCTTAAATCCCTAAAACCCTTAAATCCAATTTTAAAATAAATTTCTAATTAGAATTCGAATCATTCCAGTATAATAAATTATACTCCAATATACTATTGTGTTATAATATGAGTTCTGTGTAATATTTATTGTGGTTTAAGTTAGATATAAACAATTAATAAAATAATGCCTTTGGTATGAAACAGAGCAACCTAGGTTTGAATAATGGTATTAAAAGAAAAGTTAAATATTTTATAATAACGAAAATATACAAATTTCGCATATTTGAACATTGTTCTCAAATTAATATACTTATTCTTTGTCAATTAATGTCCTATTAAATGCTAATTATTTTCTTATGCACGTTTTATGATTTTTATTTATCATTGTAGTCTGCGTTGGCAAAATAAACATGAGCCAAAGAATCTAAACCAGCATTCCGAAAAAAAAAAAACGTTTATCAAATGAAAACACTTCACATTGTTGTCGCAAGTTGCATAAACACTAAATATACACGTAAGCCCTCATCTATGTTATGTAAACTTAACAGACAAACAAGGAGGCTTTATTGGCCTTCCAGAGCTACGGTATTATTTTTATATTCCTGGTCCGTATATTATGTTTTAATGTTTATAGACTGTTTTAGTCACACGAAGAGTGATAACAATATTATTCAAGATCCCGTTGGATTGTCTCATTATGATTCATGTTTTAGTCGACATAATTACATTACCTAATTATAAAGCTGCTATTATGAACAAGTGACTAACCAAAAACGGTAAAACTATAGTCTATATAATAACGACGATTGTAATAATAATATAGGTATTAATTATATGAAATGTTTGATTTTAACGTTGATTAGCATATTATTTTTCGATACCCATAATATACTTATAGCTCTAACGATATCAGTTGTTTGATACATCTAACACATAACTGTAGGTATCCCTCGTTGTCAGATTAAAAAAAAAATAACAATAACAATAATAAAACTCGTCGCCAAATCACGGACAATGACCCGGTTGTCAAATTTGAAAATACGTCAATTAACGTCGACCTACGGAGAGCCCGCAGCGTGCCACGGCTAATCTCGCGAAAAGTTAATTTCCTACGATGTGCTCACGACAGACATATACGACTATGATATATAATGCTATTATTATTATTATTATTGTTACTATGACAAATCGATGTGACGTCCTCGAGCGTCACAAGGCGCTAAATTATTATCTCTCTGTCTGCAGCGAGCAAACGTGACGCGTGCTTCCGCAACACTAACACTTGTTGGAGCTACTCTGGGTCAATATCAGAGTTAATTGACCTGTTATCGATTCTATGACGAAAACACTGTCGGTGACGTTGTACGTAATCATAAACCGTCGAGTTTCTGTATCGTTCGGTGTTGATTGTGGTAATTGTGGTAATTGTGCAACAAGCCAAACGGCACAAATGCTGACGATATCGAGTAAGCACCCTTTTGGAGTATCACTATTTAAGATCGGAGAGTTACTGTCCGGCAGCTGTACACAGATAACGTTACAACAACAATGACATAATACGTTTACGGATTTTAATTAAATTTTTTTTAATGGGTCAATTAAAATTAAATACTCACCCGTTGGTTCTTTTGATGACGGTCGTTTGGTTTTAAATAACGCGGCTTCCCCGACAATTATTATAAATTGTTGTATTATACACAATATATAATGAATTTATAATACTCTACGACAGACAGCGCTATTATTGGTATTATCGAATCGACGAAACGTGTCCACTCGAATGTACAATATAATATTATGTTCGCATGTACCATAAATAATTGTTATTCAAAACATGACGTATAATTTCAAATTAGTCGGATGGGTGTTCATAGCGTGCGTCCGAGAATTATATATAGATTTATAAATAGTGGGTTTTAAATATGCAATATGAATTATTTAATAATTTATTAAATCTTCTACAGAGTTAAAAGCAAGAAAATGTTTAATAAAATAAAATAAACTATTATTTTTTCATTACATTTTTTATGTTAAACTTTGTTCTTAAAGTGTATACCTATATTTTATATCGAACTATTTTTATTAAACAAATATTAACTCGATAACCATATTTTCTAAACACTTATATATTTGTGACCACATGATTACCATAAATACAACCCTATACTTTGTCCAGTGTTTGATCTTGTGCTTTGTTTATTGTCATAGCAAAATTCGTATCGGAAATTGACGTTTAGTAAATTAAAAAGGAAGAATAGAATCAGACGGAGTCAAATCAATTCTAGGCAATAGAATATGCTGGTCAGTTCCTTGACTAGTTATGGATTCTAAATCTAAAGAATGGTCGTACATATTTCGTACAATAAAATATTTTGTACCAATGTACTATTCATTGGATTGGACACTACATTTAAATTTCTCAAAAGTATTACGATAGTTCCTTATTTTAGTACCAAACTGTGCGGAGGTAAACCATTTAAATGTAAACTATCTAAAAATTCTGCAGAAAATAGAAAATGGTCACAGGTTTTTGACACCGTGCTTAAACTTAAAAACGTTTTTTCTTGTCTAGGCATCATGTTAACAGTTACATTATTTATTTCATCACAATTTTCATTTCTAGGGTCATAAGTATTAAATTTAAGCAAACTATAATTATAATTTATTATTTATACTTAATGTAACTGTGTGAAGGTTTAATTTAAACATGTCGATAAATAATGTGTTATGAGATTAATATACTTATTTTCACTCTTCAAATATTGTACGTAAAGGTTTAGTACAAATATTATAATATTGGCTTTTGCTATATTTAAATGAATTTTGAAATTTGTGATACATGAACATCGGTATTTCAAACTTGAAATAAACTCGTTTCAAGTACATAGTTATAATGTGTAGGTTTACAATTTTTTAGTTTTATCTCCTTAACTACTTGGATATCGGGTATTTTTAATTTTTTACTGCTAGGAGTCTCAAAAAAGAAAAAGATTTGCCTCGGGCATCCGAAAGTCTGAATCCGGCCTTGACACAATATATATGCCACTCGCCAGGTAGTAACGCGTGTTACCCGCTGACGACGACAACGCAGCAGTACTGCAGTAGGTGTAGAAGAGATTTTGTGCGTGTGCGCACGTCAAGCCAGTGCGTCGCTACGCAACTACACGGAAAACTAAATATCTCCAAAAACTATTTAATTGATACATTTTTGGACGTTTCCCATTGGATGGATCGTCTTCAGTGACACCGAGTACTCGCCTTTGAAGAAAAAAATCATGAAAATCGGTCCAGTAGAACTTCAGATATAGCAGTCCAAAGAAATCGCCTCACGTTTTAATAATGTATAAAGATATAAGGATAATATTTGTAAGTCAATCTTTCGAGAAAGTACGTAACAAAAGCTCAGTGCCAATCTACAACTGTCGAGCAGCGGTGGATTTAATGGATTGAAGAAGGTGCTTGGAAGTTGAAGCAACCACATTGAACTCGCACTTAGATATCAGTTATAGGTACTAATCAAGCAGAGCTAACCGTATTAATTATTGAAGACGGCACTACCAAAAGCATAGGTTAAATTAATTTTTACTCCGAAGTTGTTGGTGTTAAGTTCCCAAGGAGCATTATTATAAAATTAGTACTCTCCATAAAATAATCCTAGATCCACCACTGTTGTGGAGTATTAATATTATAGTTATTATAATTAATTATATTTAAACAATAGTAGGTACGTTAAACTTGCCTTATTACTACGAATTCCTTTTGTACACCACTTATCTGTTGTGTGATTTAATTAGCATGCCTATGCTTCAATGTTCATTGTGTATGTATGCTACTAAAATAATTGTACTGCGAGACCATCACATTATTTTTTATTATTTAGGTATATGAATCTTATATATAAATAATAAAAATCATAATATTTTAGATTCTGAGCGGAGCGAATGATCTATTGGTTTTACAATGGTGTTAATTTATTTATTTTTTATGTTTTTTTTTTTTATCCTATATACAAAATTTTTACCAGAAGGAGTACTTTGATTTTAACATAGAGTACCTTATCTTTTAGCAAACTGAATCAAGATGGTACTTTAGAGTGGTCATTTTCGATTTTCTCAATAGTTATTTAATGTCACGAGAAAAACTACCAACAAATTACGAAAGACCGCTAAAAATGGGATTTTAATTTCTAACACTATGTATATAACCATAGAAACGAATAAAAAATTATAATATTTTAATATCAATTATTTAACTTTCAGGCTATAATAAATTATAACAATATAAAATATCCAGACTGACAAACCGTCTCCGCTCAGAATCGTTTTTCTTATACAATGATATTATATAATAGAATTCAAGTTTAGTATACTCCATTATACATTGACCCACTTGTAACCTACTGTACAGCAGAGCGACATCCACTTACTCACCTTTTTTTATATGGTTATGTTATTACTGTTATGTTTGATCCACATCGTGTTCTTGATTTTAAGTAGACAAAAGAAACTATCATTGGTTTTTCAGTTATATTCTGATTTTATTTTTAAAACATTATCGTGGAAAGCAAAAAACCGTCAAAAGTTAAATGTAGAAAATGATTTTAGCCGGAAATGTAGTGTACACAATATAATGTAGAGCGTCGTGAAAAGTTACAAATTTTGTTTCAACAGTGTGTTTTTTTCTTATTTCAGAGTACATTAATGGTATTTTTTTATTTTAGAGTTTTTATTACTTTTTTATAAGTACATTTTTTTTTATTGGTAACAGTTTTCACCCCAGGAAAAAAAAATTAAAAAAAAAATTTTTTTTCTACCTGTAGTAGCATACCGCGGTATCAAACATACTGTGTTATAACTTTATTGTACCTTTATATTATTATACATGAGAATTATATTGTTGACTGGTAGTTAAATTTAAAAATATTAAAAACATTGCCACAGTGTACAGTCATATTATTGAAATGTTCACATCATTTTTTACCGTAATATCGCCATTATTCACTTTCGTCAATAATATTTGTGTTATTTCATTAGATTTGCAACATATTTGTTGAATAATGACGGTTTTACGAGTAAAATATATTTTTTGTTATAACTTAATGATAAAATGTGATTTTTTACTTTATGTTTTATAGTGATCACTGATTATAGTAGGTAGTGATTGTATATATATAAATGAACCTATTATATACATTTTTTTTGCATTCCTGTATAGTAAATTAATAAATTAATAAATAATATTGCTATAGTAAAATATAAATAACAGCTGATGGCATCAATGGGTCTGAATGAAATACCAGATATTCTACTTACAAGTTACAATACTAAAAACCAGTTATGTCCTAGGATTAGGGTTACTAAACCAGTTTATCATGACGGTAAAATATTTTCATGTATCTTATTATCACTTGATTTTATATGGAAATTTAATACATTTTATAGTCACATACATAATGATAAATTGAAAACAGCATTAAGGTTTAACGGGATATTAATAAAAATATTTTTGGATTATGATAACCATTATTTATCTCCAAAATTTCATGTTGTATTTTTTAAACCAAATTCATGTTCAACCTTGTGTATAGTCGCATCACAAATATCACTGAACAAAAAAAAAAACCACTTAAGTAAAATATAATATACATATGAATACATCCTATGCGTAGGTATACATGGTATAGTACTATAATGTCTACGAGTGCTTTATAAAAATGGTTATACAAAATAATAGTTAAATATGTAATTCTAGCCTTTGTTATTAATAATCGTTTGACAGAATTGTATGTAAATATGTAAATATGTAAGATAATATATTACTTGGGTACTTAAAATGATAGATTGAAGAAAAAAATGTCTCATATTATGTTTGTTATCACTTAATATTGGCAAATCGGTGGAGTGGTTTCGTCTATCTGTGAATAGGTTTTTAGATTATTTTTTATAAAAACAAAGGTGAATGCTAAAATAATTATCATATTGTTCCGAATTCGCTTATAATAATATAATATCAAAACAATTACCCACAATAACATTTCGGCTAGGTACCTATCAAAATAGCTAAATGTAGTCAGGCAATATTAGTGTATACATTATGTTGTTGTAACTTGTTGTAAACACTAGAACTCGTGTAGTTATTACACTATTACACTATTAGGATGGCTATTAATTATAGAATATCAACACTCTATTTATTTTACCCGCGAATAATGTATTATATCGAATTGCAATTATATAATAATTAATAGGTAGGTATATCAATATATCATATTATTGTATTATATCCATACGCCTGAATAGTTTAATTATACTATGACGAAAATATGACAACTTTTGAAAAAGGTTTTTGATTTGCTATTTGGTTAAAAATATAAAACGTAACGTAGTTGAACACGGGCACACAGTTATAAGTGTTGGCTGCATTTAAAATTGTTCATCTCCTCTGCAGTGTTTGTATAATAATATTATGTTTTGTATAATACGACGGGCTGGGCCACGGTTTGCTTGTATGTAATTTTTCTGCGTGCTATGGAAACACAAAATATGATAACCATTATTAGAACGGGTGCAAACCGATTTTTGAACAAAAACGGATTTATTCTTAAACTGCCTACCTACCCGCACACACGCACGACGTGCCCACCTGCCCGATGGTTGATGATCGTGAACCTGTAATGAGATGCCGACGCTAAATTTGGCAAATCAACGATAGCTGGCAAGTGGTAATATTGATGCTTTTAGTAAATGTACCGCTGAATTATTTTTAATTGAAATACCTCGGTAGTGTTTGTTAACACATCAAAAACACAATAATATATTTTATTATAAGGCTGGCAGTACAAACGTTTTGAATGCAAAAACTCTACAACTTTTACTCATAGGTAGGTATGTAAGTTTGAAGTCTAAGAACCTAACGAAAAATACGAGTTTAACGAATTGCATAGTATCTTAGCAATAGGATATCATAAGCTAAAGATACTGCAGGGATCGCTCGCCATTACAAGTCATGATCCATTATAGAATTCAAAAACTAATTATTCCATTAAGCAGTTTAGTTAAAATCATATTTCTAAAATTTTGTTAAATTTGTTCACAACTATTCTATATTGGTTACTTCTCTCTCACGGACACTTGGACATAAGGCTAATCGAAAAGTTCCGTCTTAAAAATAATATACCCACCACATTTTTAATTTATAGAATCTTTAAAACGTAACTACTGAAGCCGTTTTATTTTATAAAAATATGAATGCATAAAAAAGATTAAAATATTATTAAAACCAATACATTATGAATCTAAAATTATGATAGGATATGACATTTTATAGCTTATATTATTTTTTATTTTAAATTCTGAAAAGGCTAAACTCCTAGAATCTCTAAAAAGTTATTATAAACGTTATTTTAATTTTTATATAATATCCTTAAAAGTTATTGAAATATTCATATTTAAAGTTTAGAATAAGATAAACTCAGCTTAATGTGCATTGAGCCTGAGATTTTATGAATACCTATTATAGCTCACTGTATACGTTAACTATACTGGCATTCTAACTACAGTATTTACTGCACAACATATTCTATAATAATATAGTACTTATTAGTACCATATAAAATATTGTATTAAAATTTAAAATATATTATGAGAGTATTCTATCAGAGATAATAAATGTATTATTAATATTATTTTTAGCAATAATAAACACACAAATTGTTAATTTCTTACCTACAAAACCACATTTAGATTAAAATGTTTTTATTTTATTTTATAAATTAGTTGGTACTTAATTAGAAGTAAATAAATAACTCATTTACCTCTTGTTATATTCATATTACTATTAAATAACAGTAATAATAATATTTAGATGGTATTTGTTTCAGACGTTGATATACGTTAAAAAACTTCAATGGAATTATAATGTAAAATTGAAAAAACATTCGATAGGTATTCATATAAGTATTTTTATACCTTGGTATTTATGTAGAAATATGAAAAGTTGCATAATTAATTAAACTGAAAATAATATTGACTAGTTTCAACTATTGATTTATTAATATAATATTATGTTACTCGGATTTACCGACTTTTGTCTTTTAGACTAGCTGTTAATACATACCGATCTTGTTTAGTATAGCTTCTACCACGGCTTCTATGTCTGAATGGCTTACAATCAAGCGGTCTTTAACACCTGTCGGTGAAATTAATGACCACAATATTTCAAGTTGATAAAACATAATTTTGTACATCAAAATACTATAATGTGATAAACATTAGAAATAAAATAGTCGCAATTATCAAACAATTAATTTAATTTAAAATTTAAAAGACGAGTATTATAGTGTTATGCACGGGCATGGGCCAATTGCGCCAAAACAAAATTTGTATTTTAAGGTCAATATACTAATTGCGCAGCTTATATTTTAGGGTCAGTGTACCAATTGCGTCTCTTATATTTTATGGTTAGTGTACTAATTTTGCTCTTTATATTTTACAGTCAATATACCAATTGCGATTGTATTCAAATTTGACTGGCGGCTATCTTCAGATTTAGAAACACACTAAAATGCTTGAAAATTAAAAACGTATTTATTACTACGGAATTATGCATTTGAGTGATGGACAAAAAAAGTTATCATTATCATACATTTTATATAATTGACGATAAAAAAGTAACTTGTTAAATGTGAAGAAAAACATTGTTTATTTATTTATATTATATTATGTGTTATGCATTAATACTCGCAAAAAATCGATTAGTGTAATCATTTATTATATAATTATAATTTATAACTAGGTAACTAATAATTTTTTCTTAGGTATTGTAAAATGTTTTGAGCGCAATTGGTCTATTGACTCTAAAATGTATAAAACGCAATTGGGTTTTCGACCCTACAATTTTTAGAGCGCAATTGGCTTATGAAAAGATCATTTTAAGCGCAATTGGTAAACTCCCTTATGCACGTTATTCTTGTTCTAGCTTTTATGAGACGAACATAATAAGTTGTCAACTTTGTATTATGTGCAACCAAAATAATAGTAAAATATATTAAGAAAATATAAAAGTTTAAAAAAAAACACAGGCTACTCACACTTTTGTTTTGTAGGTTTCAAGTATACCTATATAGTTCATTATTGAATAAGTCACTGTGTTTGGTGGTTTTAATAGGTACTTAAATTTTAAACTACTGCAAACCAAAAACGGTTCTTAGTGAAGATGAAAGAATATTATAATGATGTATTAGAATTAGAATTTTCTTAGTTTGAAAGGTGAAACCAGAAATATTCAAACTATGCGTTCAGCTCCCAGTGACGTCGCGAAAGTTTTCGAAGGGAGCTGCGTCAAAGCAACGGAAACCAAAATGAATGTACCTAGCTCAAGTATAATTAATATAAAAATTATTTATAATTATTAAAGCGATTATGGAAACGATAATTAAACACGCATTAGCCGACTATTTGGAGTTTTATTTCTAATACTCAAGTCACTGTTATTACCACACATAGTATTGGCTATAATATTGTATCCGTATTATTTCAATTTTTCCATAACAGTTTGGGAGCCGTAAAAATGTTGTGAACACACAAAGGAGCAACGGGATGAAAAAGTTCGAATACCTCTGCATTAAACTAATTTTTGTCATTGGACATAACTTAAACACCTCAATGCGACATGCCGAGGATGGTGTAAATAAGTTCTTGGTGTAAATAGTCTAAATATTTTTGAAAATTGCATTGTCTACCTATAATAGCAAAAAGTTTCAATTTTCTGCGATGAATATTTTTTAAATACCTATCAAAAGACTAATTATTAAAATTAAAATTTAGAGTAATAAGTACTAGTTACTTATCCAATTTTTCAAAACTCGTACACCAAACACTAGTTAAAAATAAATTATTGTGCTTAAAATAAAAATTCTATCAACATAAAAATAAAAAAACTGTAAGAAATTGAACATTGTTCATGGTTTTGAATCCGTTAATAAGAATACAACTCATTTTTACTACGTCTATTTTTGATAGAAAATTAATTTAATTTATGATCCATTTAAATGCATTAAAAATAAAAATGCATTATTTTTTTTTATGTCAAAATACATTTTTTGTATTGCTTTGAATATAAAAAACCACTGTAATAATAAACTACCTAACTTCAAGTAATAACTTGGTAATAGATAACAAAAGAAAATATTTATTATTTAAAAAAAGGTATTTTGTAATTTAATATTTAAGTTGTTATTATATGTGTAAACAAATTGTCAAATGACAATATTTGTTTTTAGTTATAACATTGTTGAAATTACAATAAAATAAAATAAACACGAATCATGAATGTTATATTATTGCAACATATAATTATTCTAATCAACAAATATCAAGGAAAATTTCAATTGTTGATGTCATGACTAAGATGATAAAAACCATGTGAGGATTGTTTAAGTAACAAACAAACAAATAATTAATAAACGAATTAACAAGTAGTATATTTCCAATATAATATGAAGCTGCAAGTTATAAGTACATTTAGTTTATTTACATTGGACAACATTTTCAATCAAAAATTAAATTAATAATAATTGATTCAATTCCATATAGAAAATCAATAAAAAAAAAAAAACCATTCATTATTTAAAACATATTAAAAAAGTAGTACATTACCAGAAAATATTTACTGGTTATGTCGAATTTTAAAATAATAAAAAATACAACTGTTAGTAATATTTTAAAGTAGTCGCAAGTTTTAATATTTTTTTCATAATTTTGATTAAATTGATATAATTAAAAAAAAATAAGAAAATGTATTGTTTAGTAATTACTACAATACAAACCATATTATTTTAATATATACTATACATAATTACATTTTTATCTTAGTTCTTAAACAAGAAATATACATATATATATATATATATATATGTATGGGTTCAGATATATAACCATGTACATTTTGGAATTAGAACACAAAAATAAGGAAATACGAAAAAGGTAGTCTAGAAAGTTTTGTTAAAACTTTGGTGTAAAAAGATTTCGTATTCGATTTAAAGAAAAAAAAAATCGGTTTCTTTCCTTAACTTTATTAATTACATTATATTTTTAAAACAATAGTAAATTTCAAACTAATCGAGTTCGAAATTACATAAAAACAATTCCACTGAAAAATCACTGAGAAATGTTTTACTATGATATAAATTGTGTTCAAAACTTTACGTACCAACGTTAAGATTTTCTCAGACTAGCCAATTTAATGTCACTAACAAACAGTGTAACTAGATAATGTATTTTGGAAGTAAAGTTGCGTCCGGAAATCCCATTTTAAACGGGATATTCTTTTTGTGTTTTTTCAAACTGTGATCTCTAATCCTCAAAGTGGTTTGAAACATGCCGAAGGGTGTAACGGTTTTTGGATGCTAATGGTGGACTTTTGAGGATGGGGGGGGGGAGATGTCGTATAAGTCGATAACCAACAATTTCAGCAAATCAGTTGTGACGCGGCCTTGAAAATATTTTTGGATTATCTTATAATATGGACGTTTATTAAACAATCGTGTGCTCCGAAATCTAAAAAATGTTATTGCACCCCTCACAGATAAATACCTAGTAAATTTCCGATGAAAAGTTGAATTTATTTATAGTATGCTTTGCTTTCGACTGGGTTTAGAATTTAATTCAGACCTAATTTTACATAACTATATGAATTATTACCCAGACGAGCATCTCAAATATGATGTTATCTCCAAACAGTCGTTTTCATAATAAATGTACTCCGTCCCCAGTGAAATATTTTAATTGTAATAAATAATAACTATGATATTTACTTGAAGACTAACTATAGGTATATTATATTAAACAAATATAATTCAATAGTCCTTTTTTACTATTAAACTATAATATTTATAAATGGATTATATAATATGTAGGAAGGGACATGATTAGTATTTGACATGGTTGAAAAGGGGTCAATTCCCTCGCGAGCGCTCCTATTTTCTAATTCGGTGGAATCAGATATTGTTTTACTTATAGGTACCTCTAATTTGATTCAAATGTGGGTCATTTATTAGACCATTAAGCTTCTGTTAAACACCTTTAAGATTAAGACTATGTATAATTTAATAATGTATGCAATATACATTCAATTTAGCTCGTCGTCTACGGGAACTGATTTATTTAACGTTTTTTTTTTTACTAAATTATTTGTTTTTAATTATTTAGGATTACACATAAATAGCCATAAATACATATAATATGTGTATGCCAGAATTAAAAAATAAATGTAGGTACTGTCGACTACAACTGATACTGTATTATAACATACCAAATTACAAGATTTCTATTAATTTTATAGGTTTTAAATTATAAAAACTGGTATTGTCTGTTGAATTAATGTTGATATTTCACGGGTAACATAATTTTTTGTATACATATTTGAGCATCGTGTAGATTCAAATAGTTTATAGGGCAAATAATTTGTAATCGTTTAAATTTCGTTAACAGTTTAAAAACAGTTTATGGGAATTGATTCGATATTTTATTTAATGATAAAAAATACTAATAAAAATGCAGGAAGTGCAGAAAGTAACGAATCAAAACATCTGCTGTTCTTAGTGTACAACGTGATTAATTGTCTACGAAGCATAAAATATGAAATGCCCCGTTGCATGAAAATTGATATTTTATCAATACGATTTCAAGAATAAGTAATAACTCTTCAAAAATGTTCCACGGCGCAAAGTCAGAAAACTACAAATCATGCATCTCGATCTTGACATTTTTCGAAACGTCGTGATTTGATGATATGTGTGCATTTTGATTAAGCAATCCGATTGTGATCCGCACTTAATAATCGACTGGAATAAAGATTGAAATGTATACAAGTGTTAGGTACCATCTGTAAGCTTTAAGAGGGCTTGTGAAATCAGACATAATATTGCCATTTATTCTCGGATTGCTTTGGCTAAGTCCGTTTCCGGGGTTCATTACTCTGCAGCGCATATTTAATCGAAAAACATTGTTATTATTTTGTGTGTTCGTTATACGTGTAGTTGCCACCGATGTCACGTACCAGATGGTTAATTTTTCGTGAGAAAACTGATAGTAACTACCTATTTAAATCTTAGGGATTATAATTGTTATTTTAAATTATAACACTGAGAATAAAATCTGTTTGAATTGCTCTTCATCGGGGTTTTTATAAATAATATAATAAAATATTGTTTTCGTATACGCGTGTCTATGACGTGCAATGTGGTAACTTGATTACATACATGATATTATCAAAGTGCACAATATGCACATAATAATATAATATTATAATATGTGTATCGCGGGAGCTGGTAACGACTTTTTGGAAAAATAAACACTTCCTCGTGTGGTATAATAATTGTCTGGGGGACGGAGTAGCCGAGCGGATTGAGTCGTCGGTTGCGACGCACATCGGCGCCGGTTCGATGCCGGCCGCGGGTGGCGTTTTTCTTCGGGCCAGTCACGGTGTCCGGAGAGAAGTGCCGCCCGGTCATGGCAGATACCTACGGGTGCCCACTAAAAAATCTGCCAGAACCAAAACACACGTGTTTAAACCATTACGGTATCCTCCCTCACAGCAAAAACCACCCAATGGCCCGGGTTGCCGCGGATCAATCGATAACAATAAAACAAAAATAATAATTGTCTATTTATATAATATAATGTATGATGCACACATGTATTATTATATATTTTATCAATTATTTTAAATATTATATACATTATATTATTATAGGTAGGACCTTGTCTTATTATGAGAGTTATATTTTAATCGCACCGGCGGTGCCTAAGCGCGAAAAAAAAAAAAAAAAAAAAAAAAAAAAAAACGTGTACAAGGAAAATATTATTACGTACGCACATTACGTTATAAAACGTAGGTACATTATTATAATATACCCTCGGCGCGTGTATCGTTGGTATGTAATTTAAATACCACGCGAGCACGTGTGAGTCTTTGCGCATACCACGTATGCAGGATGTTATCTCAAACCAGAGATTTATATTACATTATGAGGTGCCTACTACTCTTGTCGTCCCAATTACTCCCTCCGGTCTGCGTCTGCTCACGTCTCTACCGCCACCCATCCCACACCCAACCGACCCACCTGCCCACACACACGCGCACTCGTCCACACACGCACACTAGTGTCTCCGACAAAGGAAAACGAAATAAAATCCCCTCCGGTTTATACGCACATCAATGAGTAAAATCAAATCAATAAAAAAATAAATTCGAAAATAATAACGAAATAACATAATATTATTGTTGTATACGTATAATGTGGGTATTACGAGCGCGAATTCGCCGAGACCCAGGGCCGAGCACCGCACCGCACCGCCCCTCCTCGAGACTTACGTGACCGCTACCACGAGCATGGCTGCCGCGGCGATCAGTGCGTAACCAAGGTTCAGCAGTGGATTCGTGTTGTTGGTCTGCTTGGACGACCCGTTGTCGGACAGCACGCTGCTGGCCAGTACGATGGCCGCTCCGCTCTTGGCGCCACCCGTCGCCGCCGTCCTGGTCACGGCGTTCGTGTCCACCGAGCAGCCCTGGGATCGGCAAAAATATGAAACAAAATAATATAATAATATAATAACAACGAAACGTGTCTCTATTGTAGACATTTCGTGCCAAGACAGATTTATTTTTTTTATGAATTCGCGACTATTTTTTTCGAAAAGCAATCATTTTAATTTATTTTTACCAGATTTTCCTTTTAAACGCTCTTGCAGGTTCCATTAACGTTTTGCATAAACGTCGAGTTGATTGACGAATCAACAAATTTTGATATTTAAACGGAACACTATGCATTATGGGCCGTAGTGTAACGACAATTGAGCGCAATATAAACTTGTGTGAAAATGCTTAAAATATATTATTATCAGTAAGTATACCTATTGTAGTTATAATATGTTGATTCTTTTCAAAATAATAAAGAAATAATAATAATAATAAAAAAAAATAATAAAGATTCTTTTCACTGCTAAAAAAAATCACAACGGACGTCGCATATAATTTAAAGTAGGTCAAATTCATAATACTACAGCAATAAGCGTAATTTAAAAAACTTCATCTCTTTAAGTATCGTATAGTATTGTAGGTTTTATATTTTTCTAAATGCCTACTGATAATTTAAATGTCGTGTAATGTAGTTGAATAATATTTTGAATATTTTATTTTAGCTACTCCAATGTTCAAACTTGAGCTACCTATTAAATTTAAAATTGTTTTTATTTTTAGTGAAGTACTGAAGTGAGATAGTGTGAAAACACAGCGGAGCACCCATTGTAGAAAAGAAAAACTAGAACAATCGAACTCCCAAACACCTCAAACGTAACTATTGTCGGAAAATCGCACGCGTTCAATATCAAAACGCAGCAACAATACACTTTGCAAACGATCGGCGAACGAGGTTACACTCGGAGTAGGGTTCAAATTCTGAACAATAATACAAATGAGACGTGGGCACAATGATATTATTTTATTATTTTTAAGACGAATAATTCGTAATGACTGCGAGGCGTTTAGCTCGAGTTTTTGCCGGTGCAACAGAGTGCCGGACCGATAGTTATACACCTACTTACATAATATTATATTATTATATAGATAACACCATCGGAATTTTCACTGCAGAAATGAATACGATTTATCTGTTTACGGTGAACTTGGAGCACCTTTTCAATTATTGAGTTTGAAATACGCGCTACTCGTTTATCTGACCGTGTGGGTAGTTCACCCGTTTTAATACTCTAGTGACCCTCAGTCGAATTTTGTTAAGTAACCTAACCAGACTGTGCAGACTACTGAGCGGTTTGCATGATACCTACTCGTATGACGCATAAAATCATTTTTAATCATTTAATGCAAAATAATTAGGTACACGGTTATAATGTCGAATCTCGAATGATATCCGACGAGAGTACTAATTATTATTTCGCTCACAATCATTATTATGCACTTATACCTTGAAGATAGCACCGTTTTGATTAGTTATTTCTATGGACGAAAATACCGTATTTAATTATGAATAATGAGTTTACTTTTAGTTTATTGAAAATAAGTTTAACAACATCCCGCTTGTAAATTTCGAAGTGATCTCTACCGAAGCACCTTTCTTGTTTGAAAACAATTCACTGTATATCAATAATTTAATACATTTTAATTTATTGAATTGTCTATAGGTAGTATTCTCATTATTCATATTATTTTATTGTACGCTGACAATTGTTATTACTTCTTCAAACTACTTAAAATAGCTAAGTAAATTAATAAATCATCTTTGAACATCTGCACTATAAAATATAGTATTCAATCAAGTAATCGTAAAATTATTTATTAATCATATTTATTTCACTAGGGGAAAGGTAAAAGTGTAAAACTTTCCTACTTACATAATACATTTGTATTATTCAAAGGCAAAAAATAGTCTTGTACAATTTCAATGAATATTTCTAAATTAAAGTGATAATTTTACTACCACTTATAATAAAATAACTTCATTATTCAAGCTATTGTTTATTGTCTGTTTTTTGTTTAACGATTTTAAGTGTTGCATTTTTAATAGTATACCTACGAATGGTACCTATGTATTTTGTAGGTGATTTCACATTATTATTAGCGACCTATGTAATAAGTGAGAAATGTCCACAAATCGTATAGAATTCAACGGTAGAAAAGCTGGCAAGTAGGTGACGCCCTGCTGTACAGTTGTAGGTATCGAGTGTACCACCTCATCCTTATTGAGTAGGTCACTGTAATGGGTGTGTTCAATTTGAATTCAAATTATGAATCATTGCATTTGATAAACGATTTTGAGTAGAGACGGGTCAGCCTTATTGGTATTATTACTAAGTATATTTTATTATACGTTTATATTGCTATTATAGTAATTTATTTTACTGCCTATCTATTATTAGTTATACAGGAGGTTGAACTAATAAATAATCAGAAAACATTGAATTTATTAGGTATATTATTAATTATTATAATACTAGTGTTTATTTATATAATTTATTATTATTATTAGGTAACTTATTACTTTTTAGTCAATATACTGACCTACCGTGAAACGGTGTGATTAGATTAGCGTTGAGTAGGTATAAATGAGCAACAGTTTAAAATCAATCAAATTATTTTGAAAAAATCAATATGCATTGTAAAATATAGTAATATAATATTTAAAAGTTTCAACTTTCAAGTCCCCACGAATAATATTTTTAAACGACATAATAGTTATTCTCGTTTAAGTATCCGATTTTGTCAAAGTTTTAACTTTAACCGGCTATGAAAAAAATTATACCTAAGTATCTATATATTATAATTTTAAGATTTTTGAGTTTCAATAAGAATTACTTATGAGTTATGAGGAACCTTGTTTTATATTTTCAATCATAATTCATAAGCTATACAAATTGAAAACCTAATACATTTTTAACTACAAAATAATTTGCAAGGTTTTGTGATTTTGACGAATTATGTTGAAATTCGAACATTGAATACTTATGAAAAAAAAATTGTGCTCATACTATATTGTTAATATCTATAAATTTAAATAAGAACAACTTATAATTTATACTAGACCTAGTATTAAATTTTCAAGATTTTTGACCAGGCAAAAATTTTTATCATAATTTATAGAAAAAAATAGATAATGCCGATTACAATAGTTCAATAAGAGTCTGAAAATGTTTAAATATTATATCGTGTTATATGTGTGAGTAAGATGATAATATTGGTAAGAATTGCAAGTATGTACAGTTATTCCACTTTAAATTGCAACATTATAACAAATACTAGTTTACCAAAAACTTGTTTTGCATAAAAATATATGTATTTCCCAATTATTTTTATAGTTCTGGGAAATGTTTACATTTGACCCACCAACGTACTAACTAGATTTACATTCCTATTAGAAAGGATATTAAAATTGAATATTGAAGCATTTTTTATACTATACAGTGTCTCAAGACACACACATAAAAAAAAAACACGTCATAGTAAAATCAATATTTTCATCGCTCTGCTCAAAATCTAAAACTAAAAACTAAAAATGTATAATTCGTATATAAATGTTCCTCAAGGGAAAATTGTGAAAAAATCATGTCATTATGATGACTCAGGATAAACAATTATTAATTATCTGAATTAAAGAAAGAAAAATAGTACCTAATTGAAGTTTGTAAAAGACAAGTATTCTCAAAAAAATTATGAAATTAATTATGTTAAAATAAAATTAAAAAATATAGAATATTCTATGTCTAAAAGTGAGGGTCAAAAATGTTCTAATACTATAGACTGAATTATATTATACAAATTATCATGATTCTGTAAACGCGTTTAAAAAGAGTAGTTTATTGCAATTAATATTTTAAGAGATTTCGATTAAATTTCTCTAAAATATAAAATATGTTCAGATAAGTAAATAATTCAAGCGAAATTTAAAAAAATCTTAAGCGGCAATAAAACATGGATTACCATATTATAATATGTACCTGGTACATATTTTACTACCGCAATCGAATATTAGCATAACATTATAAATAACGTAAATAAAAATATTAAATTTATAAACAAATATAGAATTTGATGTTTTTCATATATCTTGAAAATAGACTTAAAAAAAAGTTATAAATATAGATAAAAAGTACCTACATAAAACGTACTCACAGTAAATTATAATATCCGTAGACCACACTTATCTTATTCGCGTTCTGTGAAGTTTATTTTTTCGAAGAAAAATCGTCGTTCCTAACGCGCCTGTAAGCATTTTATTTATTTTTTTACCATTTTCATGAATAAAATAAGGAAATCATATTTTTTTATCTTAAAAGTGTTTCAAAAACGATACTTCTGTGTTATAATATTATCACTATAAATGGTAAAAATACAGATTAAGTGATTATTTAAGTGATTATTAATTGCCATTTATATTTTACCCATTATTTTTCAAGTGATTATTAAGTGATTATTCAATAAACACAGTATTAAAACTAAAAAAGTAACAATCTTAATACTTTCTATTTAAAGAAAAGATTAGTCTTCATTTCGAGTGAACGAGCAATTCAAGTTGTACTTCGAATTCAGTTTCACTTGTAATTCATTGGAAAATTAAATTTTATTAGTTTTGGCAAAGAGTGGTGCGAGAACATTTTAAAATCTGCAACAACGGCCAAATTTATTGTAGAAACCCATAATAATTATTATGCTTCGATTATTTAATACAATGATTTATCACTTTCTGTTTCATAAAGAATTGATGCACTTTCGAATACCTACGATCATCTTTTAAGTGAGTGGATCTATTTAAAATGCAATTACCACAAAATGTAAAATTGAATCCTATTAGAGGCTTTAGGTGTACGGATACGATAAAACACACCCAACAACATATTATTTCATTTTATTATGATTTGTTCCATAAATATATCACACTATACATAGTATAGTATATAGTACTATATTATAGTTGATTTATATAAACTTACTAAAAACAGCATCCAATGTTGAGAGTAAAATATAACATTTTGTATATTATGATATACCTATGTGAAATTATTGAATACGTGTTGTCTCAATAGTTACTTCATAAAGTTCTGAGCTGCAGGATTTAGATAAATGATTGAAATTAAGTTGAATTTTCACTCTTAGATTGAAGACATTGTAATGTTGACCATTTATCATGTTAGAAGAAAGAAGAAACGCCAAGTATTTACTTTCACTTGACATTTTCCATAGTTATGTACTTACTCATGTTTAATATATTATATGTACCTATCCGGTTTCTGTTGTTGATTCAACACAATAGAAAAGTTAAAAATTACAAATTATTAGTCATGATAACCATACCTAACCATGATGATTTACTGTTGAGCTCTCTAATCGTCTTATTTTAATATACTTGAAAACACAAATTTCAACCAGAATATAATATTTTAGCCAATGCGTGACTTTGAAAAATATTACTAATTAAAATAAAAATAATGAATTTCACAATAAATTTAAAAATAATCAGACAGCAGGCATGTCAGTGCATTTGATTAATGCGTTATGTAAAAATACTAAATATCGATATTTTTGCATTTAAATCACTTCAATCTTTTAAACGTCACGTGTCTCTTACATAACGTTAGATTGTTGTAGCTTACAACTAATTAGATATTAATCGAATTATTCAATTTGTACATTTTTACCACTATGAACTATTTTGCTTTATTTTTTTCTTCCATTTTCATACTACTGTGTTAATTGTCATAATAATTACTATTTTGTATAATATTGTGCTCGACCCGTTCAAATAAATAAACAAATATGATACACATCCAACGCATAATGCAAAGAAATCGATTATTCGAACGACACGATTGAGATATAAGAGCGCTCACGCAAATATTAAACATCCACCACGGCATTAAAATAACACCGACGATTGGAAGAATGATAATAAACGAAAATTGTACATTGATAACGACTCAATAGCATTGAAGACGGATACACCCTGTCGTATAATTTCGACAGTACTCTGGATATCTAACCCGCATCATCTTGACATTTACTGTTGAGCTCTATAACCATCAGATCATTTCATTGAAACTGGACAATTTCAAGCAAAATATATTTTAGCCGACTTCGGAAAAGATAATCAACTAAAATACAATAGTGACGTTTACGATAAATTTGAAAAAATATCAATAGGCTTGTCGGTACACGACACTATAAGGTAGGTACATTTTTTATCGAACGCACGAGAAACGATGAAATCGAATTACTTTCATAAAAATCGAACGCCACGATTGTGATACGAGAGCGTTTACGCAAATATTAAACATCCACTACCTACGTTTTTTTGCGATAACCATTAAAATAACACCGATGATTGGAATAATAGTAATAATAATAATAATAAACGAAAATTGTTCATTAATAACGACTCAATCAAATTGATGACGGATACACCACGCCGTATAATATCGACAGTACTCAGGAGGTCCATCAATCACACACGGCGATGTGTTACACGTGCCTTATATAAAAAAAAAAACTATATTATACATACTATGTGAATATGGTGGAAACTTATTTATTTGGCTTAATGTGCATTATACGACGTGTATGGTGTCTGAGTAACTGGGCGTGTAAACACGTTGGCTTTTTTCTGCTTATATATTTTCTCTCTCGCTTGTCATCAACAGCTGATGTTATATTAAAATGTATTGAGTCTTGAATAACTACAAAACCCACTCGTGATGTAATTCCATTTATCATCGCGATGAATAATGATGATATTATAATATTTTGGCCATGTCACCACACGATGGACGACCGGATACGCTGTTATAGTTTTCTATTAGCCTAATAATTACCGGCCAAAGGTTTGTCGTTCGATCCAATCATACCTATATACCGTTATAAAAATTAAAACTATTATAGCTTTTATTGTTGATGGAAAACTCACAAAACAACTATTATGGTCGTGAGTAAAATATTTGAAGCGTACATATTATAATGAACATCTTAGACGTTGACCGGAGCGACAAATGTATTAATTTTACAACGACGTGTGTTTTTATTAAAGTTTTAAAATCCGTATTTAAAAAACTAAAAGTTGAAAAAATGCTTACGTTTTTAATTTTGAGGATGGTTTTAGGAAGGCAAATTGGAACTAGTAAATTGGTACTTTTGAGAAGTCAAAATTATTAAAAACTCCATTACTTTCTGTACATGAAACTATTTTAATAGTATATCGTGTGGCAAGGGCGGGGAACTGAGCTATTTCAGTCGCGGGCGACGTGTGCCGCATTTTTCCCAAGACTGGAATTGCCTTCCCGCACGAGCCACACATAGGTACTATTTTTCGTCACGCCTGCGCATTCATCGATCCCGGCAAACGTAATTCAGGGATTTACGCTATAACTAGACTACAATTCTACGACAACAATATTTCGTGACAGAAACGATTTGGTTTTATTTATTTTAAACGTCACGCATGAAGGTTATAATATGGATACAAGATGTAACCGAAAGTTTATGTTTTGTAAGGACTATGGTATAGATTTCAGTGTCTGTTTGTGCAGGGTATACGCGCGTGAAATGTGCGCACAGCACTTTTGGGGATTTCCACTTTACCGCCCGGCACTTTTGGGGATTTTCACTTTACCGCCCGGCACTTTTGGGATTTTCACTTTACCGCCCGCTGGACGGAAAAAGGACCCTTTCCAACGCTTCAACCGCTATTGAAAACCAAACTTTCGGTGCAGGCGTGACAAAAAAATATTCCAATTCTTTTTCGGCTATTTTTAGACATGTAAAATTTTCAATTTTCTTTTGGTTTTTTTCATTAAATGTGGATACATTTTTTTGAAAGTGTAATACAAGGTTCCTCTCAAAACACGTTATTGAGTATACTTGATCAATTTTTGATTTCTTTCCATTGCTTACTAACAAAAACGTCTAAGTTTGAATTGCAAATAATAATTCCTATTGAAATAATTCAATGGATCAAAATTCAAAACTGGACAGTCAAATAAGGTGAAACTGTATTTCAACTATTATAGGCATGGGTCCGTTTACTAAAACATACATATAAGTACAATATAGTATATTATAGTTAATTAAACCGATTTAAAAGGTCGAGTAATTACTTTCATTAATAGGTACCAATGTGCATTACGTATGTTAATTCATTAAAGCCGTGTTGGCAAGTACCGACGTTTTTACCTTTAAATTAATTAAATATTACTAAACGTTTAATAGTGATAAAACTAATCATTATAATTATACTCGATTTTAGATTTACTGCAGTCGATAGATTAATTACCAACAACTACCGATAAAGAGATAAAAAATGTAAACAACACGTGTCTATAAAATATAATATACGCATGTAGTTTGGTTGTGGTGTATTTTGATACATTGTTAGTGTGGGGAGGAGGTGGTGTCCAATTTTCATATTAGATATTTATTTACTTTACAGACATATTTCTGTAATCAATCAATTAAATTTTAAACTTTAAATTATTATAACATTTACGAGAAAAAATATAACATAATATTAATTTTTATAATTTATTTGGATTTAGTATCACATAACTTTTATTTTAATTTTAAATAGTAATATTCGTTTTTACTTATATAATAAATCAGTAGGTAATCCAAATGTAATAACTAATAAAAGAATAAAATAATATATTTATTTGGTTTAAGTTTCATATTCGTTGAACATTTAAATGATTCATACATTTCAAGAACACATAAAATGTTTTATAATATTTTATCACGGTATTTGTGTGTACTGTATATCTGTCTGCGATAATATGTATGATACTACGTTGGCAGTAAAAAAAAAAATCCATACAAATTACATTATTTACATAAAAAATAATCCAAAGGTATAGTATGTAGCGGGCCCACACAAAGTTTTATCGATTTAAATAAATACATGTTTCGAAGGCAATAAAACAAAATCCTAATCTCATTTTTGGTACCTATACCTATGTATATGTATATGTTTAAGAATAATATAATTCAATTTTTTTTTTATAAAACATAGTTTTTCGAACATAAATAATATTATTGTTTTTACTAGATGATTTTCAGTTAAAAAAAATATGTAGGTATATTATATATATATCTGTATTATGCCCAATGTACGAGAATTATCATGTTTCTTTTCACTGACATTACCGGTATTTATAGGCAATAACTAATAAGAAATGATAATGCTTTTTCAATTTTTTTTTGGTCAGTTAATTTATTTACTAGTAATTAATGAACGAACTTAAAGTTTTTTCGTTGGGTACGTACCTATGTTAATGTTTATGAATATTATAACCCAACGTTTTGTTTATATAAAAAAATATTGTATTTAATAGATGATTTTGAGTTTAAAAAAATATATATTATATTGATTTATTGCACAGTATGCATGGGAGATACCCAGTTATAGATAATAACAATAAATAATGATAATTTTAAACTATCCCCACACAGGCATAAACGTGCTCAATTTTTTAATTTTTCTTTTTATCGGTTAATTTATTTTCTAGGTACCGAGTCATTATTGTGTGAACTTAACATTTTTTTTTTTGTTTTTGGATCGGTAGATGAGCAGGTGAAATCATACAAATATTTTTGACATCTACTTATTGCAAACGACTTGTATATAAACAAAACTTACCTATTTAATTTAATTGAAGTTTAGACGATATATACCAGTGGGTTTCAAACTTTTATTTGTCCTTGACGGTCTACCAAATTTTTATTAATTATATTTTTATAATTTTATTTTTGGACGAATAGTTGAACTTTCCGAAAGACCGCGGCACACTCAGTGAATGCTCGCGGCACTCAGTTTGAAAACCATTGGTATATATTATAATATAATATGTATATATTTACATATACATTTTATTTAAGTTCAGAAAGTGTGTAATATATTATAAAATAAGTTTAGAACATTTTATATTTCATTGTTGACTTTAGATTACAAATATTTTTAAACATTCGTTCAAGACATTAGAATAATTCATCGACGTAGGTAGATACTGACTAATGTATTTTAATAATATAATTTAGGCATTTTTATTTGATAATGGTTATTCCAAATTTTATTTCCTTGATAAATCTTTCTTAAAATAAAAAAGTTTGGCATTTTTCATACATAGTAATTGGTTCTATAGCTTGAAAATATAATTCAAAGTTCCCCATAATTTGTTATAATAGTTATTTAAAAATATTAAAGAAACATATTAATATATTATGCACTTTTTTCAAGCATTTGAACTTCAAATATTGATAAAATCCGTCAAAATCACGAACATTAGCAAACAATTTTGTAGTTAAAAATGTATAAAATTTAAAATTGTTTAAGCTTAGATTTTAAAATTGAATACAAGGTTCATCATAAGTAGGGTTCGGATTTAAAGGCAACATAATCCGTAAAACAGCATTCAAAATAGAAAAAAAGGCAAAAAAAAACATGAAATTTATATAAAACGCAATTACAAACATTTTTTTTAAAAATTAAACAGTTTGTATATTGTATATTTAACAAGTGTGTATAAAAAAAAAATCATCATCATGTACTTAGATAAACTGTCTTCAGCAAAATGTTGAAAGTTTGGGCTTAAAATATTTTGTACATAGAAAATGTAATCGGGGCGGACTGACGAACAATTTTGAATCTATAGTAAGTATTACGCATTATGAATATATTTTAATCTATAGATGTATGGGTACTTTCATAAACGTTAAATTATCTGGTCATACCAAATACTCGATAAAGTATTTAGCGATATCGGTGATCATCACCGATAATAAAACCCATTAAAAATAATTATTTTATCGATTTGTACCATTTATACGTATGTCGTGAATAAATCTATTAAATTAATTGAAAATTAAACACAATGAAGGCCTTTATAAGTGAAAAAGGAAAAAGGCATTTATCAGTAAAAAATGTAAAAAAAATACGTTCATCATCTTACGTAGGTATTAATAAATGACACGCATTTGTATATACAAATTATTTCTCTATTATTATTATTAAAAAAAATACTTTTGCCTTCATTTTCGGACCTTAATCATAAGTAATAGTTCATACTCTAATCAAAAAATCTATAATATATTTAAACATAATTTTTTCTTTTTACATTTGAAGTTTATTTTTGGACAAAATTAGTTATTTACGATAAGAACGTTTTTTTCAGGTATTTTATTGTAATTTTCAAAACGTAAGCATAATATTATACAATTTCTAAAGATTCAATAAACAAAAAGGTGGGTAAGTAGATGTCGCTATGCTGTACAGTAGGTTACAAGTGGGTCACTGCAATGGATGGTGTTGAATTTGAATTCAATGATATAATATCATTGTATAAGAAAAACGATTCTGAGCGAAAACGGTCAGTCAGACTATGATGTTACTAAGTATATTTGATGATATTATTGTGCATAAAGTAATTTATATATAAACTATTTACGTGGAGCTTTGTTTTCAATTTTCAATCCTTAGCTATAAAAGTTGAATATTTTATAAATGTTTAACTACAAAATATTTATTAAATTATAGATTTTATAAATTTTGTCGAAATTTGAACTTTAAATGCTTATAAAAAAAAATTGTGCCTATGTATTTTTAATATTTTTCAACTAATTTTAGAATGATATATCAGGAGCCTTATATTAAATGTTCACGCTTCATTTCCCAACAAATAAAATTTTAATGATATTTATAGATAAAAAAACTAAAAAAATTGAAAACTGGCAATGTCCGTAAACACCTCAAAAAGAGTCAAATTATTTTAAAAATTTTATCGTGTAAAGAAAATGCTAATATAAACATTCAGTGAAATTTTCAAGTATCTACAGTCATTCGTTTTTTAATTACAATAAAATAAGAAAATCGTTACATGAGAAATCGAGTGAATATCAAATGTTGTAAAAATATGATTTTCAAAAGCTCATAAAAGTTTAATTTGATTTGCTTGTAGATATTTTTTTTTTTGATAAAGGTAGACAAACTTATGGGTAATCTTGTATTACATTTTCAAATCTTAGATTTAAAAAGAAAAATTTTTATGAATTCTCAACTCAAAATAATTTGCTAATTTTCGTGATTTTTCCGTATTTTGTCAAGATTTGAACTTTAAATGCTTATAAATAAAAATTGTGACTAAAGATTTTTAATTTTTTTCATCTGCCTTTGAAACAATAACTTAGGAGCCTTCTATTAAATTTTCAAGCTTTTTTAATCAACAGATAAAATTTTATTGATATTTATAGAAAAAAAACTAAAAAAAATGGAAACTGAAAACGTCCGTAAACAGCTCAAAATAAGTCAAAATATTTGGAAAATGTTATGGTGTATAGAAAATAGAAATATAAACAACCAGTGAAAATTGCATGTATCTACGGTCATTTGTTTTAAAGTTACAACAAAAACCAAATTCAATTTTGTGAAAAATCGATTTTGCGTAAAAATTCCCGTTTTCCTTAATTTTTCTTTTGTTTTTCTTGGCGCTTTTGAAAATTACTGGGAGTTTTAAATTTTGACCTCTCAATGCACCAACGATATTCACTTTCCAATCGAAAAAGATACTGAAGTTGAACATCGAAGCATTATTTCGACTACTTATCGTGTACACAGACACAAAAAAAAAAAAAAAAATAATAAAAACACACATCATTGTAAAATCAATACATTCATCGTTCCACTCAGAATCTAAAATTCATGGGAAGTTACTTTACTTACTGTACGGTACTGTACGGCTGTAGGCGATTTTAATAATATTCACGAGATAAACCATTTGTGTAATTTCATAATCAGTTGGCGCGTCCTTTGTAATATTATTACGAGGGTATTAATCATATATTTCATATATAATATTTTGCGTACCTACCTTAATACTGAAATACCGAGAGCAACGTTTACCTAACGAATACGCTTTTCCGTTTGACCGGAAAATGTCTTTGAAAATATAATATCTGTGGACAGGACATAATATCAACATTAAAAATATCTTCAAACAAAATTTAACTACACTATTAAAAAAAGTCTAGTCATACCGTGAGTGTTTTAAGATCATAGACAATAGATATATATAGATACATGGATAGGTCATGGCTATATTAACACTGTTTTGGGTCGCGGTCTTTTTTGTTGGAGAGAAAAAATATCTTTTATGAATGTCCTCTCTCCTGCATAGGGTACTATTTAAGGGGAAGGTTAAATAAAATCACCGATATAATCGTACTATCCAGAGACTGAAACCTTACAGAAAAGAACCGATTTTGGAACC
The DNA here is from genome assembly GCA_008086715.1 of Sitobion miscanthi. Taxonomy (NCBI): domain Eukaryota; kingdom Metazoa; phylum Arthropoda; class Insecta; order Hemiptera; family Aphididae; genus Sitobion; species Sitobion miscanthi. Next base: position 6,589,019 of record CM017800.1, on the reverse strand, counting down.
GGAACTCTTTGAATATAGGGAACCGAAACCTCACCGAAACCCTTTTTTAAATTAATTTTAATACCGGAACCCTTGTTTAATTTATTTTAAAAACCGGAACCATACCGGAACTGATACTTTCACTTTAAAAATTTGTTTATTTAAGTATAAAACCAAAACAGGTTACAAATTTTGTATTTTTTAAGAACCGAAACCTACATTTTAGTTTTTCTGGGAACCGAACCGGAACCGGAATCATAAATTTATCAAGGTTCCAGTCCCTACTATCTATAATAGCCTTTAATATAAATATATTTTAAAATGATAATGAAAAATATTTACTTCATAAACCTCAAAGTTGATAGTAATAAATTACCGCATGATACACTCCAATAGCCTATCCGTCTTCTTATTATCTAAAAATGTGCCTTCGGTCCTCGGACAGGATAGGGTATTATTACAGTATTCGATTTGAATGCAATGATTGCATTCGATAAAAAAATCATTCTGAGCGGACCAAAGAAAATGTATAAATCATAAATATGTATTGCTAAGTAGCCATTTATAAATTGTATATATAATATCAAGTGGGAATTAGGTAATTTTTGAATGTTATTCGTTTCTATGGTGATAGCAGAGCATTAGAAAAAAAAATAGGTTAAAAAAATAAACTTTGATGGTTTTTCCCGTGGCGTTATAAAAACTATTGAGAAAATTGAAAAATGACTTTCCAAAATACCATCTTGTTCTAATTTGCTAAAGGATAAGATAGGTACTATAATATGTTGAAATCTAAGCACTCCTTCTGGTAGAAATTTTGTTTACAGGATAAAAACAATAAACATCATTGTAAAACCACTAGCTTCCTCGCTCCGCTCAAAATTTAAAATGAATATTTGGCTATATGTATGTCTGTCCTTTATGCATTCCTAAACGGCTAGACCGATTTCGATGAAATTTTTTGTGTGTGTTTGAGTGATTTCCAGAATGATTTAGATTGACTATTGGACCGGTAGGTCCAACGCGAGAAGGGGCTCAAACGGGGATTTTGAGATTTACGACGGAATTTTTGTTTATAAATAATTGCTATTGTTTATAGGATAAATAATTAGTGGAAATTAATATTTATTATTTTATTGGTTGCCATTGGTTAATCGGGCAGATCGGGTACAAGAATAAATCAAAGAATTAAATTTTCGCACATTTCCGATCAAGGTGGCAGAGTTGCACCCATCGGCGTTGTCCGTGATTCGACACTTATAAAATAATATGTATTATAACATAACTTAACGAAACAGTTGGATTGCCTACCAGGGTGACAGAGTTGCACTTACTGCAGCAATTTACGCCCAAAAAGAGTTGAACAATTTCAATTTTTTGAAGAGTTGTCATTTTTTGAGGACAACAAAGTGCGCGGGATCAGATAAGGTAAATAATATTATTAGGTATAATAATTTATTGTTTTAATATTTTTTAATAATTTAAAAATGCATAGTATACATTTTTGATTTTTCATAAATGTTGTTAATTTTTTTGTATTGTTTGGTATCGTCTTATTGACGGTTGAAGTTAATCATATTTCATAGTTAATACTAATGCGATTACGTTAAGCAGCGCCATTGTATATTATGTAATATAAATGTTTGTCTTAAATGCTGAAACTTGCAAGCCCTCATGGCTTCATGTTATATTATAATATTATATGGCCAGCAACCAGGTCATTTAATTCGGTAAATGGTTAAACATATATCTAGATCGGTTGTTATGATATCCTAAACTGAACGCGATAAAAAAAATAAAGAATCTAAAAAAAATAAAAAATAATACCATTATAACAATCGCATTTGTGCGCCTTCTTCTTTTTATTATTATTTCTAACAGGTTGCTACAACATATTGTTTTTATTGATTCAAATATAAAATTAAGGCCATTTAAGAAACAGTGAAGTAGCTATTAATAACACTGTAGTTTCGACGTAGCCATGTTTGTACATGACGTTATTTGATTGAACATTTTTCGTTTTTAAACATTTTTGAATTATTTGTATGCGTGAGTACATTTATAGTGATTTCATGCATTTTTTTGAAAATTATTATTACATTTATATTAGTATTGTTTTTTTGAACATAACTGTTTAATGTATTAAACGTCAAGCATAACTGCAAGCAGGTACTGGTTGGTATATTCATATTATTTATTTTATAATAATAACAGTAAAACAAATATTTTTGCTCATGTACACAGAGTGCTATGGACATTATGAACGCTGTTTGTGTTTTAACTTTAAAATCAAACAACATGATAAGAAAAATAAAATTATTTTATATCATAACTCGAGTAAGTTATGAATTTAAAAATGTAAGTTGATTTATTAAAATTAAAAATACATAGGCAGGTACTATACTTGTAATAATAAATATTTCTATAAAATAATCTGTATTTTACTTTTTTATATTTTTTTTTTGTATGAATTATATTATAATATAATTTTGTTATTATGATGAAATAGACGAATTGATTAGGAACATTTTCCACACAATCTACAATCACAAAATTGTAATAACTTCAAAATCAAGTTCAATCATCATATTTTTATCGTTCCGTCACTTAAGTACACATAAAAAAAGCTGCGAGATAAAAACTACCTAGTAACTGTCCACTGGTAAAATAGGTTTGAATTTTTATCAAAACCTCAATTAATTTAAACTAAAGTATATATTTAATTTCTGACATTTATCTATTTTATAATATTGGATTCGAATTATATATTACATAAATATTATACTTAGTGAAATGGAAATAATTTCTGCATGGGATTTTAAAAAACAATTTATGTCAAATTATAATACCAAAATTAGAAAACACTTGGGTACTTTATATGCTTACTTTATACCTACCCAAAAACAATATTGTATACTATTGTATGTTATACACGGCGATTGGAATTTGGTTGACTTTTAAAACTTTTCTTATTGTTTAGATTAGTTACATAACAAATGTATTGTAAGTTAATGCGTAGTTTCATAAATATTAAATATATAATACAAGAATGGGTTTTTTTCCACAAATAGCTAATATTTATATTGGATTTATTTTAGCAAGACATTAATTTATAACGGTATTTAATAATTAGAATTGTAATGAAATATGAATAATTAAAATGTAATAACTGTTGGCCCGCATTTTAAAATTATTTAAATTTGTAAAGAGTCTACGGACTACGGGAATATTATAAGTTTCTGCAACAATAAACCATTCACGTTCGTAAGTTTACCTCAAATGTAATAAGTAATAACTCTACATAAACTTATAATTAAAATAATTAAATATATGTCGATACTACGATATTACAGGGCAATAAATTCAAAACTGCAGATTACTTGTCACGAAGCGTTCGAAACGTCTATAATAATCCTTTGGACATTTTAATTAAAAGAAGTCGTTTCTATATTTTACATCAAAAATATAATTTCAAATTTCACATTTTTTTTTTCTCATCCACAGTATAGGATGGAGTTTAAAGGCCGCTCAAGATATTCATCTAAATATCTGCCTTGGAAGTCGGCCGATACTGGAGCATAGTATATTATTATTTAAAAGTAATCATATAAAATATTTACAATTCGAAAAAAATATTTTGGCCGGCGCTTATTGGTTTATTATTATTATTATTACTATCCAAGGTATTTATTTCGTTAGCTATACTATTATATAATTATTGTGATAGGAAATGAAGCACGTATAGTAGGTAAATATATAATATAAAATATTAGTCTTCAGGCAGGCGAGTAGGCGATCCATTTCCTTTGACATATTTTAATGTGAACATAATTTTAGTAGTTATAAAAAGTATCAATCATTCGTATAGGTGTAATATTATAGATAGACTATATTTTTAAAATCTGTAATCATCAATACTTACAGACGATTCTCCAAGCATTGAAAAAACTAAGAAAAGAACTTATTATAAATTTCTTTTACATAAAAGCGGAAATAACATATTATTATTACCATATACATCTATATTATTATAATATATTCATATCGTACTTTACACCTTTCTGTGTAGAAAGTGGGTCACATATTCGAATGTCGTGTGATCAAATAAAAATATATAAGTAGTATCTGAAGTGTCACGGTCGAGTGCACTGTTAAGTCCCGCGATAAAGCTAGTTAGAGAAATTTCATTAGACATGTTAAGTGATAAATCCAACAAATATATTATTATACTCAACCGTTTAACTCACTTGAAAACAAAATTTAATATTTCAATGTATCATCTATTTGACCGCAGTATGTTTTATTTAATATATTTTGAAATTAATGTACAATTTTTTTTTTATCGTACTACATAATTAAAACATTATGTTGTTTTGTGCCAGAACGATTGATTCAATTCTAATAGAATTAAACAATATTGGTACACTTTGTTTTGTACGATAGAGTATTTCTAATTGAATTCGTTAAAAAGTACAATACTTTCTGCAGGAATAGTTTTTTACATTCTAAACTTTTATTAGTTACTTTTAACAAGTGTTTGTAAAAGTTTTTTTTAAAGTTTCCAATATTTCATTGTGAAATAGTTAACATATATTATATATATATAAAACCAAACAGGATACAGAGACCGGGTGTGGGGCAGTCGTCTCGCTTCACTGATTTTAGCTAAAGCCAGCGTGTATTGTAATTATACTTTAAAAGCTAATAATATTGAACAGAGTTTGTTCAATACTGATTGGATATTTATAAAATGTTTAAGTTCTTTAAAAACAAAAAAAGTGAATTTAATTTTACACTAACTCATAACACTCTCAATATGTTAAAAAATATTCTTTAGAAATTTTAAAACTATATTTTAGTAAAATTTAAAAACACATCACTGAAATAAAAGTTTTAAAAGCTATTGACTTATAGCTACTGTCGGAATTAATTTTTCAGATTCTGATTGGAGCGAGAAAATCAGAAACGTATTGCTTTTTTATTGCTAGTATTTTCGGAGACTAAAATGATCAAATAAATAAGGCCCTTTATGAATTGGAAACACCAATACCTATTATTTCTTAAACATCTTATTTTTACAATTTATAATTTTTATTTTTCAGTGTGGTATCAACTAAATATCGAAAATGTTAGTGTAATTATTTACTCATTAGGCACCTAAACGTTTTTACGTGTTGACTTTTCATACTATTATCCTTTACGCCGATCTATACCACCAATCTCAGCGTGTTGAAAATCGTAATACCTATATTTTATGAAAGAAAAACGATCGGAATATATATTTAAACGTATTATCGGAATTGTGCACGATATTACACTGGTTTTACGATCCGATAATATCTACATGTGTTTGTTGCATCCGACAAACAATGAATTATTGTCTTGTTTTAAAAAAAAAAAAAAAAACCACATACTAGGACGATAATCAATCAAATTGTTTACACTTTCACGCTTTGGCTTTCAGTGTTATTAAAATGAAGAAAAAAAAAAAAGAGGAGAAATCATTATCAAATTTAAATTCATCAACCGCGTAATTTGCTCTGTTGACTTAATAGAAAACCCTTATAAACACGCACATGGTTTCTATACAGTGTACAGAACGTATCTGATGAGAGCCATGCGCCGAGGGTGAGCGCCCAAAATTCTGCAGTCTCCATGCTGGCAGTGAAAATCGTCGTCAGTTCATTAGGTCCGCTGTAGCGTTTGTATTTTACGCGCCGATGGTTTTCAATGATAAGCCACGGGGAAGTAGCGAGTGATCAACCGATCCGTATGGTTTTGAATCACGACCAGAAATCGTAAAATCTAATGGCCGTGTACCTACCTAGAACGCTATATAGTTTTATGTCTGTACTGCAGCTTTCTTTGTCCATTCAGATATGTTTAATTGTCGACGTGGAAATTCCAACGAAAGTTCACCCCCTCGTGTATCGTTACGCGCGCGCGCGCGCACGCGCCGGGGTGAATAATTAAAAAATAAAAAAAAAATTTTAAAACGCTATTTGCACATTACGAAATGTCACAAAAGTCAGTAGGTATTTCAATACTCCCGACAAACGAATAACTTAGGATTCTCTTAGTCAATCGGTATTTACTCAATTCTAATTTATTTTTTAATCTTGAAAAAAAAGTGTTTAAAATAGTTAGTGCGTGTAGAAACTACATTCTCAATAATTCGTTTACGAATAGAAATTATTTGAAGAATGGCGGGACAGCATAAAATCGTTTTAAACAAACACGAGCAAGTGAAATAATTTCAATTTATCGGAATCCAAACGGTTCTTTCAATTAGTGATATTTTACGAATAATATTGTTGCGAAACTATTCGCGAATCGTTTGAATGCACACCATTGATTGTATGATCATCGAATCCATGTATTATCGTTCAGTCCGAAGATTATAGTATTAATATTAATAAAGTAAAATAAATTGTCTAGATATGTACTCATAGACAACTAGAATTTTATCTAGACGAAGATAAATACAACAGAGCTGAAATATTATGAAATATTTCCCGACACTGAATGTAAGCATATTATTATATTATATTAGTATCCAGACAAACTTATAACTGTCTATTTCAACCGTTGGATTTACGCAGATAGCTCACGTAGTAAATGTTGATCAGTGGTCAACCACCTTCACATACTTCAGACTCAACGGGGTAGAAAAATAGGCAGCTGGGCAGTTTTTTACGGGGGTGGCCAAATGTATACTTGACAAATTAAAAAAACACTATAGAGGCGTACTATCGACGGAGTGTTTGGGTGCTAGCGAGTGGTGATAGTTATCGAAATATAGATTAGATATGTGGCTTACATAAAAATTCACCGAATGTAGACCTAAACCATATGGATGTCGTGCATTGCAGCATAATACCTAGCTATATAACGAAATGTCAAAAATTGAATTGAATTATGATTTAATGCTCATATCACTACCATTAAGATCACACTTATTCTAATAATCTTGTAAATGCTGATCAGTGGTTGAATCTTCACATATTAATTTTAGACTCTCAGTGGTGTTCCGCAGTGGCTCATCCAGGCACGTAACCAGACATTTTTCTAAAAGGTGGCCAACATTTTTTGGCCCCTTTCTGTTGTTTGTATCCAATGCCCACTCCTCTCTTTATCATTTTAATAATAAAAATAAATAAAATAGGTACTTAACTTTATCAACAATATTATAGTATAAAATATGTAAAAATTTCAATCACTTATGATTGACTAAATCTTCCCAATATCCATCGATTTAAATTTTAAATCATTAAGATCACACTCAGACTTGAGCTGAGTCAATATCAAAGTGTTTTTAGCAGTGCTCGAATTGGGAATTATTAATTAGAGGAGCTCAATCCAACAATTTATAAATTGCGTTTCAAGTGCAAAATTACTTAACGGAGGCTCGTGGGGGGCTTTGCTCCCCACACCCCCCTTAAACAATTCCTAATTTTTAATTTGTTCTATTCTAAATTTCCAAACATAATATATTTAACTACATGTGCCTATGTAACATGTAAGTGAATATGGATTTATATTTTATATTCACCTTGTTTTTCGAAATTTATATTGATAAAACTAATACGTACATATTTCGGTAGGAAATAAAAAAATTATAATTATCAGTGATAATATCTTAATAATTATAATGTCAATTGTGAACACTAGTCCTCAGATATTTGATAATACAATAGTTTATGCTTTATAGTTTATTGTAGGTACATAATATCTGCAAACTACTAAATTAAGCAAAGAACAAACGTGATATAATAAAAACAAAACAAACTATAATAAAAAAATTAGCAAGGTATTAGTAGAAAGTCTAAGCCAGTGGTATTTAACCGGTGGGTCGCTACCCAATCTTGGATCACGTGATCTAAAAAAATGGGTCGTAACAGGACTTTTTTGTCAAAAAAAAATAAGTTTATAAAATTATAAATTATGAATGAATTAAAGAACCATATTTTACAGTAGGTATAATGACAGTTTAAATGTCTACTGACATAGAAAATTAATAAAATGAGCTTACTTGTGATCCCAAATTTAAAACAAATGTTTATTGAACATTTTTTGGAAAGGTTTTGGGCACACTTATGCACGGGAAATCACGCAAAACTAGCAATTAAAGTCGTTTTTCATGGTCTACAAAGTTGACACGAGTCGTGAAAATACTGTTACAAAAACAGTGGATCATGAGTCAAAAAGGTTGAACACTGCTAGTCAAACCATTGAAAGGATGAAAAATATCTTTTTACTAAAAAATTTAAAATTCATAAGGTATGTTACCACTATTTGATTTATTTTTATTTTTATAAGTTTAGTCAGTGTATAATAAGGGCGCAAATATCATTATGTCCGAGTTAAAACGTCCACGGCTTTCTAATAGTGTAGACAAAAAAATTAATGCAAAGAAGAGAATAAAACAAAATTATGGTTCTCTTTTTGAATACACCGAAAGAATAAAATGATACCAAATAGCCCAAAAATACATATCAACAACAATAGAAGCTAATTATTTTTGAGTAGTTCTACCTTATACTCATCGCACCGTCGGTCTGTTAACACAAAAAGAAAACCGTGTAACTAATTTAATCTTGAAACTACCGAATATTACAAGATGGGAGAGTAGAATATAATATGGAATTAGACCATTTAGATATCAAATTGGTGAAATACACGACCTATTATATGAAATAAGTAAGGACTTATCTTTTAATTAAATCACTCGATTAGTAGCCGAATCTTCTTCCAAACAAATTAAGAATCAACTTTAGTTTTGTGTGTTGCATTGTAATGCACTGAGTCTTAAATCAAGTCAATTTAGCGAATAAGTATTACAGAAAGTAACATAAGGTACGTCTGGTGCAGAAAACATATTAGCTGAGACTATTAGCTCATGGCCAAGCCTTGATTTATGCGAGAACCTTGATGCCTAGTTACCTAGACTCCATTTATGGGGAGGCTTCGTTTTGATTCGTTATATCTATAGAATATTATGATATAAAAAAGCGAATGTATGTCTGTTTGTTTATCCTTTATGTATTCATACACTATTCATCTCATCACCGTGGAACTTTCGTGGCGGGCTCTAAGCACCACGAGAAAAGTATAATATTACGAACAAAATCGGACGAAAAAATGTGTATACATCAATATACATGTGTATCGTAAGATTTCATGATAATCTTTGTAATGCAACTTGAGCCATAACAGTAAAGGCAACGAGTTTCAGAATCGGATGAGCGAAATGAAGAAACATTGGTCGTTGCTCAAGAAAGCAGCGCACAAGCTCAGTTGAAAAAAAAACTGAAATTTTGTAGTTAGAAATTATACACTTATGTATACACCTCGCTAGGAGTTCGTCTACCTGATAATATACTGCTCGCATAATCACAATAGCTAAACTCACAGGTCCCCTATTTGGCACCGTGTCTTCCCACGTCGCCGACACCCGATTTGCCGAATCCCAGTTTTTGTCGAATTTCAATTCGCCGACTTTCCAGTTCGTCGAATATTAAAAAAAAATATTGTATATATACTATGATATTTGAAAAAGACATAAAAGTCAATATAAATTGTCCAATTGTTCATGTATAAATAATCTAAAAAAAATATAAAAATATAATATATATATTATATATTAGGTATACAATAAAAGTCAATAAAACTCATAAAAAATTATTGTATATAAATTGTCAAATTAAAATTGCCTAGTCGATATAACATAAAAAAAAACCATATTGGATCCATTTTAATTAGTTTTTAGAAAGCGCATTTTAATCGTCTAAACTAATAAACTAATAGACTCTATTAAATTCCGAACTTCTCAGTTAAAACGGCTGGAATGAACTAAATTCACCAATCTATATACTACCATGAATCTGATGTGTGGAAAAACATTTAATCAGTGAACTTATCGACAGCATACTATTATATAATATTATCGCTGTCATATCCGTTTTTGATAAAATTATCGTCACCTATCGGTGAATTGGGACAACTATATCTATATTATAAAACCGGTATGATTTGTCGGCGAACCGAGTCGTCGGCAAATTAGACTGTCGGCAAAATGGGAATATTTTTGAAATATTTAAAAACTGGTATATTCGTCGGCGAACTGAGTTGTCAGCGAATTGGGATTCGGCAAAGTGGGTATGAACCATTTGGCACAGGAAACGTTATTGTTATATAATCGAACGTGTCCTGACGGATTCACTGTCTGATCAACGTAGAACTTAAAATACGATAGTTAGAGACTTAACATTTTAACGATACCTTCGTACCACCACGAAAGTGTGCACTAAGAAATAATTGCACAAGTTTAGCATTTTAAAGCACTAGAAATATATGGCTGAAGATGACATAATAAGAAATATTGATTAGGATTTTCGAGGACTTTTATTATATTTTACAATACTTATATTTATTTTTTCATTTCTACATCATTGTTGTACAGCACAACAATACTTCATACTACAATAGTTATATCGCTGAATAGTAAAGAAAAGTACATATTATAATAAGTATATTATTCTGCAAACGAGAAGATACAATATTACGTACTGAAACACTCAAGTCTATAATATGTACGAGTAATTTTTCAATATTATTATTTGCAATTTAGTTAGGTTGGAACACTTGATGAGGTGGCTAAAAAAAGATTTTCATATTGCAAATATCCTCCTAGTTCAGTGATTGATTTTTAGTTATAATATTATTCAACGGGTGACAGCTATAATCGATTGAATCACATCTTTTCAAAATAAGTACCTACCTATCCGTAAACTCAGTCATAATATAATCAACATTTTAGTTTTTTTTTTTTATTATTAATATTACGTATCCGTTGTCTACATTCAATTTTAGATACCATCACTGTCCGAAATAATGTTTTTTACCTTAAGAGACTTCATAAACGTCATAAAATACTAAGAGAAACAAAATCAAAATTTGTTTATTTCCAGTATTGCATGTTCATGCCGAGGTCAACGTTAATAAAATAAACTTAAGGGTCACCAGTGGCGCCGAGTCTTATAAATTTAAGTGGAGCGAAATCAAATTAATTACACACCCACCCACCCACCCCCCCTTCCAAAACATTTAAGTTTTATACCTATTTCAATTATCATGCCAGTTTTTTAATATTTGTATCCAGTAGTGGTAGGTAGATTACCTATAAAATTTATGGGTAGACACACCTACTGATAGATACATGGGATACAACTATATAATTTTATCGCCGCCAGTGTCGCAGTGAAATATAGACCACATTTTTATCATGAACATTGAAAAGATCAAATCTTATTTATTTGCATTATTAAACAAACATTAAGTGCTAGATTAATAATTTAATAACCTATACCTAATATTATAGTAATTTAATGTAAAATACAATAAACATATTTTACCTTATTAATATACCCTAATATAACCCATTTATTAAATCTGTATAAGGAATTTTGTGTACCACATTTCTGAACAAACAATTTTGAATCTACAAAGTATTTGTTGTAATCTTTGTAGGTACATATATTTGATATTTTTATCATAGGACCCCATAAATATTACATAGAAAAAATGTATATAAATGATTATTTCAATGAAAAAATAATATCTTATAATATTTAATAATACAAATTAATTGCACATATTAGAAATTAAGTATAATATTGACATATCGTAGTTTTTTAAAATAGTAATTTTGCAAGTGCAGAACTATTGGATGCAAACAAACTAATTACAGTTCCAACATCAATAGGTACATCTAACTCACATGACATAATCATCAATGCTTCAAGCCTCTCCTCATTCATGTCGAACGTAAGCGATTTTTAATTAACTTAAGCTTTGAAAATGCGCGTTCTGGAGAGGTACTAGATACTGGCAATGTCAAAGCTATGCTTAAAGCAGTATACATGTGAGGAAAGATTTCTTTTAAGCCAAATGACCGACATATTTTGTAAATTTTTTCTATTGATTCACAATTTTCTTTCTTTTTATTTTGACTTGGTATATTATTAGGCTCTTCATCACTTTCAAATTCCTCTTCAGATTCGTTTAACAATTCATCATTATGCATTTTTTGTGGTAATATCATTATTTTTTCAAATTCACAATAACAGCTGGAAAATTGGATATATTCTTTTCGCAATGTATTCAACTCAACAAACTGACTGTAAACATCACAAAATGCTTTAAAAGCATCGTCTGAGATGTAAGATGTTTTAGCTACTTCTTCAAGTCTTTTGTGCGAGAATAGAGCCAAATCTTTAAATAAAGGTACTGAATGGTCATTAAATCGATCTGATATTTGTGTTATTACAATATCTACGATTGTAAAATAAACATTAATTTTAAAATTTTGGATTGGGTCAATTATTGACTCATCAGAGGATGTTTCTCCAGCTCTAATTTTAACACGGCGAACACGTTTTGATGGTAAAGGAATAAAAGTTATATCTTCTTTAGATTCAATAAAATTTTCTTTTTCTTCTAGTAGTTTGTTGAATTCTTCATCACACCGAACTTTTTCATCTTTGCAAGACAGTTTTGCATATAATTTATAGCAGCCAATAATCAATGTCTACAGTTTGAAGACATTTACTGAGAATACTTGTGGTATCAAAAATATTTTTAAAACATAAGGCAGTCAGCAAAAAACGTTCTTGAAACAAATAATGAAGTAAACCTCAGCCTGCACACTTGATACTCTATCCGTTGTAGAATCATTTTTTAATTCATCTAAAGCATCAACTATCGCTTCATAAGTACAAAAAATAGTCATGAGGGCACTTGAATGAGACGACCAACGTGTAGTTTCAAACTCGTTTAAGCCTGCGTAAAGGTTTTCCTGGATATCTTAATTCCTGATGTTTAGTGAAGCAATGTGTACGTTTTTTACTGCTTCCCATAAAAGTGTATAATATTTCTAGATTTCCAAAAAGATCTCGAGCTTCTGAGCAACAACTAACAGCATCTACAATAACTAAATTAAAACGGTGACCCCAACACCAAACATACGTGGCACTTGGGTTTTGTTGTTTAATGAAAGCCTGAAGACCGTTATAAGTGCCTCGCATAGATGCTGCGCCATCGTACGACTGTCCAATCAGATTGGTTTTCCAATTTAAATTCATTTCTGAACATATACCATCAAACATTGTCAACAAATGTTGTCCAGAAGTTAGAACAGTTTCACGTAATGCAATTAACCTTTCACACACATTTCCATTATCTTGATTTATGTATCGGATAACTAAAGATAACTGTTCTTTTTTTTGATAAATTGAACTATCAATATTACTTTAATAAAATATATTTAAGTAGGTTTTAAGTAATTACAACTGTGTATATTAGTACAATTCTTATAAACTCAATGAATCATAAAATTATATTTTATTTATTTACCTTTGGGTACAAGCATTTCATAATGTTATTTTCTAATGATTTAACACCGTCTTGAACACCACCGTTATCTGTAACGTTCTCATTTAAATATTCAACATCGACTTGAACGGTTCTTTCAGTTTGATTATAATCTTAAAGCAGATAAAAATATAAATGTACTACTGTGGTTTATACACGATAAAAAATTAAATAATTTTCATTAAAATTGAACTATCAATTATTACTTTAATAAAATATATTAAGTGGTTTTAGTAATTACAACTGTGTATATTAGTACAATTCTTATAAACTCAATGAATCATTAAAATATATTTATTTTTATTTACCTTTGGGTACAAGCATTTCATTAATGTTATTTTCTAATGATTTAACACCGTCTTGAACACCACCGTTATCTGTAACGTTCTCATTTAAAGATTCAACATCGACTTGAACGGTTCTTTCAGTTTGATTATAATCTAAAGCATAAAAATATAAATGTACTACTGTGGTGTATACACGATTAAAAAAAGGTAAATAATTTTCAGTGAAAAAAAACTATCAATTACTTTATATAAAATATATAAGGAGGTTTTAGTAATTACAACGTGTATAGATGACGTATTTCTTATAAACTCAATAAATCGTAAAATTATAAGTTAGTTAGTTACCTTTGGGTACAAGCATTTCATTAATGTTATTTTCAATGATTTAACACCGTCTTGAACACCACCGTTATCTGTAACGTTCTTCATTTAAGAGTCAACATCGACTTGAACGGTTCTTTCAGTTTGATTATAATCTTAAAGCATAAAAATATAAATGTACTACTGTGGTTTATACACGATAAAAAATTAAATATTTTCATTAAAATTGAACTATCAATATTACTTTAATAAAATATATTAAGTAGGTTTTAAGTAATTACAACTGTGTTATATTAGTACTATTCTTATAAACTCAATAAATCATAAAATTATATTTTATTTATTTACCTTTGGGTACAAGCATTTCATTAATGTTATTTTCTAATGATTTAACACCGTCTTGAACACCACCGTTATCTGAACGTTCTCATTTAAAGATTCAACATCGACTTGAACGGTTCTTTCAGTTTGATTATAATCTAAAGCATAAAAATATAAATGTACTACTGTGGTTTATACACGATAAAAAATAAATAATTTTCATTAAAATTGAACTATCAATATTACTTTACTTAAAATATATTTAAGTAGGTTTTAAGTAATACAACTGTGTATATTAGTACTATCTTATAAAACTCAAAAATCATAAAATTATATTTTATTTATTTACCTTTGGGTACAAGCATTTCATTAATGTTATTTTCTAATGATTTAACACCGTCTTGAACGGTTCTTTCTGTTTGACTATAATCTTTAAGCAAAAAATAAAAAAAATATCTAGGTATTATAATTTATAAATACTAAGAATTAACATGTATTTGTGTTATTAGTTAATTCACTTACCATTTAAAGCAATTTGTTCGGGGATAGGTATTGAGTTATCTAAGATGTCTAAATTATGGTTCTTTATAATATTTATACTTTTCTTATTGAAGAATGATTTAATATTTAAACACTTTTGTTTTGACTTAACAATTTTACACGCGTGAGTATGACGCAACCAATTGGTAGAATTCATTCCAAGTTGTTTTTTGCCACACACACATACATTTTGTGATGAAGACATGGCGGAATAGAAGTTGGTTAAATATTTTTACAAGTCACTTTAACAAAACTCACTGAGACACTGAGACTGGGTCACTGCTATTCTGTTTATGTGTTATTTCCACGTCTGTATTTAACAAGATACACGAACACGAAAAACGGATAAAACAAAACTTACAAATCCACTAATGACTATTGACAAACGTCTAATAGGTCTAATACACAATTGTGTCGGGCTGTAGGGATCGGTGCGGCGCGCGGCGATTCCACTCCGCAATCTCAATAGTCGAACTCGAACGGTGCGTCTAGTTCTAAAAATAAAATGGTTTTTTGTAGGGTTCATTCGGCGGGCTACGGCGAATTCCCAGATAACGATAAGACGGTAATACATATTTTGAGATAAAATTACAGAACTGAGAACTCTAACGTAGGAACAAAGTAAACAGTAAACTGTAGTTTTTTTCTTCGGTGCAATATTAATATGTACAGAATACCCATATTTTGTTCATTTGGATTTTAGACGTTTGAATAAGTTTAATTGCTGACTTCTAGCGGTCTAAATTTTTTTTTTATATATTTACAAACCAAAGACTTTATTTACAATATTTACATTTTACATTCTTGAATCATATGCACGCGTTTAAGTTTACAATTTTACATTATTTAGTAAATTCATACACGCCAGAGAGATCGCGCCATCATCATAATATTCTGTTTGCGACTTGGCGTGTATGAACTTAACCAATAATCAGTGTAAATTCAAACACACGCCTACGAAACACAGCATAACATCATCGGCGCAACTATTACTGTGAAGCGAGCTTGAATGTGATATCTAATATTAATTCATTATTAGATATTTATTATTTTATTAGCGAATAGTGATAGTGTTATAGTTTGTTTTAGGTAATATGTACCTGTATAATAGCGTAACACGTAATGCAGTATTGCTGTCAATAGTTACAACTAACTTACTCTATAATTTTCACCCTCAGCACTTTATGACCTGATATAGTGACACATGACTGACCACTGACCCACCCACCTACCCACGTACCCACCAATATAAAGAAGTGGAGCAGTCGCTCCACTTGACATATGTATTCGGCGCCACTGAGGGTCACATTTACGTTTGAATAAGTCTTCTGATATAGGTACTTTGAATTCGAAACATTTTATTTTGCGCAGTAGAAAATATTGTAGTTTGGTGTTCATACACGTAATTATATCATTAGTATCAATTTCCTGCCGTATAATTACTTTATCGCTTGTCTGCGATATCGTTAGATGTTTATTACCTATATGTGTTTGATGAGGCGTGTAAAGAAAAAATGTAATTATCTCAGTTAAAACTCAAACGGTTTGTTTTACTTAACTTCCACGATAGGTATTATGATACGTATAATATAATAAATGTATATCGCTATTAGTGCTGATTGCAATGATAATAATATATCAAAAATGAATATAGTAACTCCAAAAATTAAAAAAAACAATTATTACATTTTTATGGTTTACTTGACTAAAGAAAAAACAGTTTTTAAATTTGCTTCATAATCACAAAATGTTGTAATGATAAAAGTTCTACGAAAAAAGGTGACAATAATTCTTCTGTTTTCGTGTCATTCAGAGAGAAACTTTAATTAAGTTTTTAAGTCCTCAGATAATAATATTATTGATAACTATTTAATTCAACATCTCTTTGACAATGTAATTTTTTATTTATAAAAATAACATTAAGTAAGTAGATGTATTATTGATCAATAGTTTATAGGTAATATAATATCGAATTCTGACAGAAAAATATATGACTTGTTTATAAAATATTATAGTGAGATTACATTTATTGAGCATTAATCATAATTACATTTTTAAAAAGCGTAGGCCGAAAAAAAAAAAAAAAACTAACACACACTCGCTTCAATCAGTATCAAAGTATATTATTGATGATTTATTTAAATTTGAATAATGAAAATGGAAAAATAATAGTTTTTAAAATTAAATTATAAATATAATTTTGTTTCATATTGTATTAAAATCCGTGGAAATAGAAATAAAAAACTATCTACCATGACTTTTTTTAAAATGTATTTGTTTTAGTATTTTCTTTTAAAGCAAATATAAATTATTATTATTATAGTTTTAATTATAATAATATTATGGACAGGATTAAGTTATTTATAACACTGTAAATACTGTTGAACAAGAAAAAAAAATGTAAAACGTATTGAAGTTATTACAATATTATCATTTAAAATATTTGTAATTGTTGGACTATGTTTCAATAAATAATAATGTAATTTTATTGGATTAAATTTATAAATTATATTTTTATAAAATGTGTTGTTCTATTCATCTCAAAAGTAAATATTTCTAATGATAGGAGATGGAAGTAATTGCATGCTTGATATTTTTTTATTGAAATATTTCGTTTGATTTAGAATTTAAATCTGAACTCTATAGAGGTACTCTCGAAGTAGCAATTACTTAAAAATCAGATTTCATGATTATTTCTTCACGAGAAAACGAGTTTAAAAAAAAAATATTTCGCTATCAATTTTGAATACCTAGGTATAATAGTAATCATTATTATTATTATCTGTAAGTTTGATTTTTTAGCATTCCTAGTCGTGTTTTTATTATTTTTAAATCTTAGATGTAGGGTAGATAATATTTATCGTGGAAACTTTTAATATTGTATTTAGGAATTTTTATGAATACCAATAGTTTTGGATAGGTATAGGTATTGTGTGATTTATTTGAATATTAGATGTCTTGAAAAAACCTAAATTGGATTGTGTAATCCTTCCAGTATTGTATTCTATACTGATTACTGAGTTAGTGAGGTGGCTATAATATTCTGATTGTTGTTAGTTTTGCGTGTAGAAACACGAGTCAGTCCTCTTTTCACCTAATGGCTTACATAATAAAGTTACCTACAAGACTACAAATTTGGGATGTAGTGTTATACAGTTTATTGAAAAAAAACCTAACCCAACCTCTGAGAGAATGTTTTCAGACTTTCAATTTTCAAATCTTAGATGTAGGCTATATCTATCCTGTGAACTTTCAATATCATATTTAGTTCCCAATTTGGATAAAATATATCAATCGTTTTGGATTTAGGTAGGTACCATCGTATTGTGTGATTTGTTGGAATATTAGAGATCTTGAAAAAACCTTGATCATATCGTGTATCGCCTATATTATACTTAGTTCAGAGTTAGCGAGTTGGTTTTATAATTGTGATTGGTGTTATTTTTACGTGTTGAAAAATGAGTCAGTCCTCTTTACACCTAATGCCCAACATATTAATATTATGTTATCTACAAGACTACAAATGTGGGTGGAATGTAGTGTTGTACAATACATCACAAAAAGGGTTAGGCTCTGGGGAAATGTTTTCAGATTTTCACGGTTTATAGAAGCTTGTCTACGCAAACTATTCGGAGTGATTCATCAAGAGTACTCACATTCACTATATTCTTTTATGATGTATTTCTTTAAATTTTGAATTTTACGATTTTAGGTAATTATCTTAAAGACCATATTTTTAGTTTTTTTACATTAACTATACTGTTAGTATTTAGTAGTGTCATGTAGCAATACAATTTTTTTCAATCGAGAACCACCCATTTTTTTACAACAAAATGTTATGCAGACGATTTTTTTGAAAATGTTGATGCATATATAAATATTGAAATTCAAACAAACAGTTTCTGGGTTATTTAGCTTTTAGTTTTTCAATTTATTAGCATCCGTATGACTATCGTAAACACTTGTTGGGCATAAACTTGTAGCACGTTCTTAGAAAAACAAGTCTAAATAATCCATAAGTTTAAAGTAGATTCGGCAAGAAAACTTTGATGGTTTAAGTAAGATTGTAGGCATATTGTTCAATACCGAGAAGTAAAGTTCATCTATTGATACATACAGCAGAGGACATCACAGATTGAAATTGTTAAAACAAAAGTTTTCGAAAATATGGTAATAATTGAACTTTTAAAAATAAAAATGAAAAAGGTAGACAGCAGGTAAATGCTCTGCTGTATAGAAGATGTCAAGTGTAACCCGTCATTGAGTAAGTCACCATGATGTGACCCCGAAGTAAATTAAAGTAAGTACAAATTGTTACCAGGAACCACGCTGAAAGATTAAAACAGAAACATATTCACTGCACCAAAAGGCGATGGCAGAAACAAAAAACACACATCATTGTAAAATCAATACATTCACCACTCCGTTCAGAATGAAGAAAATTACATTTTAATTTACCCAACGGAGTAGAAAGTACAAATGAGAAAAACATTATAACCATAGTCACTGTCTTATACGTTCGTCTCGTCGAGTTGGCACCAGTTTTTACATCAGTTACAACCAACATGCGTCAACCACGTTTTGTAACGAATTTGATACATTTTGCAACTATATTTTTAGAATATGCTTCTCTTAGGTTTTCTCGGAAAATCAAAAATCTCCTGACACTGGAACCTCGTTTTAATAAAACAAAATGGATAGGTATCAACATTTCGATACAAACTCGCTTCATTTTGAAATTATTATTTTTCAGAATTCTATACCGTCTGGGTTATCTAGAACCCCTGAAAATAGAAAACTTCCTAGCCACATAACTTTATTTTAATACCGCGAAATGCTCTTTGTCATTTAGTTATGTTATAAAAGTATGTCGAGTACCTGTTTAATATTGTTGAGCAGTACGTCATGATTAGGGTAGCAAGATATAAAATACTTAAATACGAGATAAATTATCATTTTTATATTTACTAAAATATAACCTTCATTTTATATTATTTTTTAAAAATAGTTCATACATATTCATTTAGGTAATAGGTACCTACTGATTACCAACTGGTAGAAGTTGATGCACCTTTAGCGTCTAAATACTCTAGCTGCAATTGTAATTTTATTCAAAAATTTTTTTATAATTATGGAAATGGGACTTATTTAAAAAAAAAACAGGACAGTTGAGTTTAGTCGTTACACAAGGACATACTTTTACTGAAATTCTCCGTAAAAAAAGGATGTCTGGACACCCTATGCGTGATTGCGTGAAATGTTCATTTGAACTTTGCCATAGAGACCTCTCGCCACTATATAGCAACTACCGTAAAAATTTTCAACCTTTGCATTTATTAAATTTTTTCATAGTATATTTTTTAGTATTTGAATACATTTGAAATACCCAATTCAATAACCATTCGGAGTACACACATGTTGAATGTTACGTAGTACGTACAACAAATGTTGCTAAATATTATGATTTTTTATGGAAAACTATTACAGCGAAATATCCAAAAACCACCTCCTTAAAGGTACACATTATACACTACCTGTATTTAATTTACATAGTAATTGCTTGAAAAATGATTATTTTAAGTGAAGCGAAGAATATTTTTTGTCGACTGAATTATAAGATTTTTACCATTGTGACCTACCTACGCAAAAAAGGTGAATGCCCATGAATTTTGTTCAGCAATAAATTACAGACAACCACAGCTGACCATCTATTGCTCATCACGTTATTTGTTTGTTTTCCAGCATAAATTGAGGACAACCGAACTGAGAAAAACTAACACCAGGTGCGTTAGTGTCGATTCACATATTTCTTTGTAAAACGCAGATTTTTTTTAATCATAATTTTCGTGAATACAAATATTTTACAAAAAATATTTTTATATATTTATAATTATTTTTATTGAATATTCATTAATAAAAACGGGAAATTGAATGCTACCAAGGGATTTTAAATTCCATACAATAATACCCAGTGAAAACTTTCAAAATACATTAAACTGTATTTATTATTTTTATTGTCAATTGTTCAAATTATATTAATACCTTATCATTATATTATAGTGATCAAATAATTATAAAA
Organism: Sitobion miscanthi; assembly: GCA_008086715.1. NCBI lineage: Eukaryota > Metazoa > Arthropoda > Insecta > Hemiptera > Aphididae > Sitobion > Sitobion miscanthi. The sequence goes on along the minus strand of CM017800.1, from coordinate 6,568,061 downwards.
TGGTAATATTAATAAACATGTCCCTAACACCTCAAAATCACTACGTATACACTTTTAAAATGTTTTTCGTAATTAAAAGTGAAAACAATATTTAAAGCTTCTGTACTTATAGCAATACATCTAATAGCTCAAAAAAACATGCAAATGGAACAACTAACGGTCCTACCTATATCATTATCGATGAAAAATACGTAGATTATTTGCACTATTTATTCAGCATAGATTGGAATACAAGATGATTATTATTATTTAAAAGACATGTATCGTCGTTATTTTTCAGGCGAAAAATACTACTTACGTAGTTACGTCTGCGTCTGCGTACTATGCGATCAATAGATGAAAATAATGAAAAGCTTTCTTCAAAATATGTTAGTACAACAACGCACTAACGTGAAACATTTGTTTATAGTCGAGGCCTCGAAAAATTCGATCAAATGTTAAGTGAAACACGACCGGTTTATCATATTGGCGATTAAGTTATGTACGGACGAGTGTTATCGCGGAAAAATAAGTTTTCCGCTATCGGTCCATGATGGCTACTGGATTTTTCGACAAAACTCGACTATATAGAAAACAGACCAAAATAAAATTATGTTTACTGTGATGGATGCTCACGTTTTACGAGTCCGTTGGGCATACGAGTACACTATTAAAATGCTACTTATATACATAATATTATAATATACTTTGTTGGATTGACGTCGATAAATGCAGACAGTATACGTGTGTTACGGTTTTTTCTTTTTATATTTTTCGCTTAAATCGACAGTCTCAGAGGCACAAACGACTAACCAATGAGTACCGAATGCAACATTATGCTGACACTATGTGTCAGTTACACCACATAAACTAGCACATAAGCACACGGCTGCTTTTGGTTAATGCATAATATAATTATATTTTAAAATAAATATTACAAGTTCAAATTTATTACTGTAAAGTAACTATTTTTTTAAATTATAAAACACTCGAGATGTCTAACGGCATATAATATCGATATCGTTAAAAATTTTCAGAAATCGTAAATAACACCAACATATATTGCACTGAAAAATATCGAATTCAATGATCATTTAAACATATTTTCTTTTCATTTTTCGTAATTTCATGACCTACTTCATAAAAGCGAAATCTATATTCAAATTGATTTATTAAATACTGGCCATTATCATTATTTTTGATCCCAGTAGCATATTTTTCATTCGTTTAAAGTAGTTCAAATTGAATTTGAAAAAAAAAATGGCATTTTTCGGGTAAAATAATTTATCCACAAATCTATATATAGCTAGCCAATACACGGTATGTATTGAATAATTTTTATTAAAACGATGTCGGAATCGCTGGCCATCACTGTTTTATAAAATCTTACGTGGCGTCTTAGATGGGCTACTAACGGTACAATACAAATCTGCGGCATGGCAAAAAATACGAAACTCACATCGGGAACACTAGTTGATCCTCGGTCGCTTGTTGTCCACGACGCTTGTTCTCTCGTATGCGTATATTTCAACCGGTTTCCTTCCTACCGCACGTTCGTATTTTAGGACCTCCTGCATAGGTTTCATACGATGATAATAATGTATTCGCGGAAAAAATATGAATTAAAAAAAACAAATTATTTAGTGAATTATTTTTTATGACGTTTTCCACGGTAGGTTATTCATTATAAACTCGTTCGTACGTTTACCGAACACTGCCTACCCCTCCACTGGACAGTCCACTCAGTTGAGTCACATCAGCCATATACGGACACGGTTTAATAGAATTCTCTACTTCCGGTAGTAATGTGAAATGTGTCATTCTCGGTGATCGCCGAGATTTAATTTTTCGGTTCTGATTGTTCAGGTTTCATCTATATGCATTGGTGCAACTAGGATTTTGAGGCGCCGATGAAAAGTAATTTCTGGGGCTCTAACCTAAGCAATTGCAGTTGAGTTTTGCTGTATAGTTTGAGAATCTATACGAATTGGACAAGTTAATAGACTAATAGGAGAAAGTACAGAAAATACGTGGAAGAATGGTGGTGTACGAGATAAAAATGGAAGGGAAATCTTCTGAAGCGGTTTTAAATTATGTGGCCTGAAACCTTTGGTCTAGTGCTATAATACCGGGACTTAGTAGTTTTTATAGCCAATAGTTATTTAGACTGCCCCGACATTCTGGACAGAATAAAATTCAACAAACTGACGTTTAATTGCAGGATAAAACTATTTTCATAATACTTTAGACTCCAGATCAAACAACGACCAAAATCGTCCAAAGTACCACGTCCTTATAGCGAATGTTAAGTTTAGAATAATTTTGTTTTTCGTAATGATATTTATTTGAACTTAGAGATCGTACTTTTTACTAACAACTCAAATTGTAATTCGTTTCAAGTATATTTTCGTATGTGTATCTATTTATTCCGACGGCGTCATAATAACTGATAGCTAATAAAAATAACATAAACTCGTTCTCCGTCGCTGATTTATTAACTGCGATTTAAAGTAGAATATTATCAATATTACAATAAATTTAAAATCGATAAAGTTTAACAAATATCGGTTTTCAAACGGTTCATTTAAAATGAGATCACAGAACAGGTGTTTTTCTTTTAGTTTGTGGAATTTTTGTTGGGGGCAGTTTTGGGTTTCGAAACCTATCGATTGCGGTTTGCTTTCCGCGCAGTCGTTAAAACAAACTCAAAAAAAACAAATAACAAAAAACCATCAGAGAAAAACGTTACCTGCGACGAGGGTCCTACCCCGAGGACGCCCGCCTTACCGGCGGTGAACGCGGCGTCACTATTGCTCCGGTTGACGGCCTCGGCGTCCTGTCGGCGACATCGTTCGGCGTGCTCGGCCAGGCACGCCACGTAAGCGATCGCGTGTGGCACGTAAGACTGGTCGAACGTGCCGGAGAACAGTGCTTGCGTGATGCCCTGTGGCCCGGCCGCGTACACGGGCACGTCTTCGCCTCCGTGCGTGGCCCACTGACGGGGCACCGCGGCCCCGTGCAACCGGTTGTGCGTCTCCGCGTCAGTGGCGTTCACCATGGGCACCAACCGGTGTTCGGCACTGTGGCCGGGCCCGTTGCCGTAGAGCAGCGTGCTGTACGGCAGTCCGTCCACGTCCGACGGCTTCACGTCCACGCCTGTGGACAAAAATGGCAAATAAATGATAACGTCGTGCAGTGCCGGATCTGAGTCGGTCTCGGGAGGCCGCGGGCGCGACTGACAACAGCGTCGTCGGGAGGTGCCTTATAAAAAATAAAATTGAAATTTATAAAAAACACCTATATATACACGACGCATTAGTTATAAATTTTTCGTCGTCTGTCAAAAGTTCAGATGGTTCTTAACAAGAAAACGTTTCAACTATAACCCACCTCGAGAGTCGCGGCTCATGTGTTCCATTAGAGCGAGTCACAAGTACGGATAAGACTTAGCCCAAAATACAGCCCATAGTCTGCATTAAACGGCTGTTGGTAATATTTTTATATTATTGTTTTCTTCGTCAAAATTTAATTTTTTTACAATAATACAGGGTGGTCCATCTTTTTGTACTTGGCGGCCCGATTTACACTTTCATAAAAACACCGGGGTCGTTAAAAGAAAAAAAAACATTTTATTGTTTATATTTTACTATCGATCTGTCACCACTAGAATTTGGATTCGCTGTGGCTGCTATACAAACACGATACCGTACGTAGCGAGCTGAATTGGACCATGATTTTGGAGGTTTGGTAATTTTGTTGGCACTTGAACCGACTTTTTTTTTTAATATCAGTCCTAGAAGACCCTAGATGGTGGGTTCGTGGGAGAATAAAAAGGCATCGACGACCGCGGGTTGGATCAGCGTGCATTAATAAATTAGAAAATCTAGGACATCAACCTGAGACCTCAGTGCATTGCACCCCCTGCACCCTCGCTACTGCGATCCGGCTCTGTGTATAGTCTCAGCTGCGACCGACCGAACGGGATGGATCCATTTAACCAGTGGTTTTCATCAGATATATAGGTATTTCTTGGAAAATTTAATATAAAATTACCTAGTACGTATTTCAAACTGTAGGTAACAATATTATATCCGGCGCTAGGGCAAAACAATATTAATCATTCAGGCCTGTAATTAATTTTTTCAGATAATTTTTTATTTTACATTATATGGTACCTTTCTACCTTTATAAATTTACTTAATTCTTTGTTACTCATTTTGCACATCCAGTTATTAGGTTTGGTACTTACTTTCAAAGTTACCCACTCATATGTATAGGTATACTTGTTTGATTATTTTTATTTAATTTGAGAAAAAATATGCTAATTATAATAATGGATAAAACTTCAATATGTCAAAATCTTACAACTCAAATTGCCAGCACACAAATAAAAATATGTTAAAACATTTTTTTTTTTTTGTGAGCAACAAAAATTAATCAAGAAAATCTGTTTAACCATTTAAATGTCCATTATCCTAAACTATCAGTATATAATTTTATGTAAATTCAATAATATTTTTCGAAAATTGTATTCACTGGTTGCTTATTCAATAACATTTTAAACTCCTATTGCATTGAGTTTTAATTATATTATACCTAATATAATATATTATATAACTCGTTTACGTATGATAATTTGTTCAAATTTAAAAATATTATATATTATTGTAATTTATAACTATTTTAATTTGAGGTACGCAAATTTGTGGAAATTCCGATCAAGCCATATCCGATATTACCAATATTGTCTATATTATTTCAACTCTTAACTAATTATTAATTCAACTCTATTTTAATTCAGAAAAACATTTATTTTGGTAGGCTCCTACCTATCTAGGTAATTATATAGTAATTAATAAGCACTAATCTTAATTCTTAATCAACGTCCAGCGTCAATGCCCATTGTTTGTGATGTCGTCCTTAGGTAAAATAATAATAATTAATAGGTTGTAAGACAACACCGTGGAAGTTAAAACTTTCTCGCTAACTAATCTCGGACAGTTGGACACTCTTATCGCCGGCGGACTAAGAATTGACTGACCGAAATATTATATTATTTATTAATTCCTATCGTTACGTAGGTATACGTCGTTTTAAGGGCTGAGGTGTATTTTAAATGTCGAAAATGGTGGTAAAATCAGCATAATATTATGGTAATCGGATTTGTTTTCTGCCCGGCAGTGGCGGATCCAGGGGGGGGCAAAGCGGGCATATGCCCCCCCCCCAATCGCCGTAGTTTTCCTTTGTTTTACACTGTATTTAGTCAATTTTGGAACTTTTTATACTTTTGCCCCCCCCCCCCCATGCCCCTCCCAAAATTAAGCCTGGATCCGCCACTGCTGCCTGGTTTGTTTTACTTTTAAATGCAATTTACCGTTTCTCCTATATTATAATATTCAGGTGAACATTTTGGGGGTGTGCTACTACCAAATCATGGAGATCGTCGGGCACGCGCACCTCCCGTCACACTGATCGACTACGAGAGGACCTTACAGATAGGAATATTATTATTTTCTAATACTGGTAGCCAGTAGGTCTTTTTGCGGACGGGATTGTATTTTAGACGATACAAATGGTGGAAAAATCAGTATTTTAGCAATCGGATTTGGTTTCTGCCTAGTTTGTTGTATCTTTCTAGAAATGTTTCACCGTTCGTCCTATTTACCCATATTATAGTTTATAATCTCCGAGTGAACGTTCTAGGGGCGTGTTACCGCCAAAGGTAATTAGGCACTGCCAAATCTCGGAAAACGTTGGGCGTGTGCACCTCCCATCACACTGATCGACTACGATATGATCTCACAGATTACTATAACATTAACACTGGACGATGATATGAAAATAAGTACTACTTGCACGTCACGACCGTGTAGCACAGATTCGTTGTTGAAATGTTTTGCGAATAATAATTAATCATCCGCCGAAATCGAGTAATATTATATACTTACGCGTTTATTGCACGCATTAGGTACGCGCACGCACACTATATACCTATATCAGTGGAGTAATTTAAGTTTTTCATCTGTGGGAGTGGGGGGGTGGTGGGCGTTTTTACCACGGAAAATATTGTGAAAAAAAACTTCGAGCTTGCTCGCCACCTGCACATTTTTACTTACATATCAATATAATCGCCATGCATGTATATTGTATTGCCGTAATAATGGATTTTTTATTATGGATTACCATGGGCACCTGACACAATATTAATATTTAACAGCCTACGAAAGCCGCGGAAGACTTGAAAAACACACTTTGCAAGTACCTTTTTAGAGGCTAAACAAATTAAATTACCATGAAAAAGTTAAAAATATTAAATAATATCCGAGGTCCGTCAAAAATAGCGGATAAACAATAATTTAAGAGTTGGATTGGTTCTATTGTGAGGTTTCTATAATAACTTTATTAAAAAAATACATAATTTTTATAAAATTATTACTAGCGTCATAAATCATAATTCACTAACATTTTAGTTCTTGTAAGTGTGATTCATTTTTTTTTACCATACCACGTTCTTCTATCCTCATACGGTGCGGGTAAAATGTTATTATTTTGTACTGAATATTTTTGTATATTATAATTGTAATAATTTCCACACATATATTTTATATTAATAAAACACCCATAAGCGCGAAATTTGGTAAGCAAAAAATGCATGCGCACACCGCCTGGTACGTTTTTATTTTATTAAATTGTATATTAAAACCATAACATTCTTAAATTTAATTTCATCGACTTTCTCACCAGCTGCGCGCTACACAAATTATACACATATTTTTTTTTTGGTTTCGCGGTGAATATTAAGTAACACGTTTTTGACGTGCAAAGATTATAATATATAATATGCGTATATTTTTTTTTTATTGGAATGAGACGGACGACAATCGTATTCGAGGAAAACTCGAGATATCAGCGAAGTTATATTTAGGACATTTTTCAATTCCATTCAATTCAAATAAAGTAAAATCTTATTTCATATTTCGATACCGACGATTCTTCCATCCGAGGAAGAATGACTTTTCACTCGCAGTCTTTTTCAGACCGTTTTCACTGTGTGTGCATAAGTCCTAATGATAATAGTTGAATCGAAAACAGTGCTTTCTTGCTTTCTCGGAATGCTAAAAACCAAACTGAAAAACTGTTCTATTAAGATGCTGGGTTACTACAATAATTATTGTTAATTAGAAAAATATAATATGAAACTTGATGCTGTTTTAAGAAACGCTTTGTTTAAGATAAGAATAAATTAAAGTTCTGTCATCAGAACAATGACACAAAAAGATAAATTATTTTCATAATTAAAATTAAAATAGCCATAAAGATGCTATATCTAAACAATAATTATGTTTTTTTAAAAAAAAAAAAAATAACGAATGTATAAAATAAGAGAATGTAAATGTTTTTTTTATTTTATATATACAGCATTTGCTCGACAAATTAATTTTTAAACTTTGTGATTTCTATACATATATTAATTAACAATAAATCAGTTGTTCGAGCATTCAACCATTTTTAAAATTATTTGGAATTAAATTGGTAATAATTTTATATAAAAAATTTTTATTATAACCATAAACGTTTTATTTTGTTATAATTTTTATATTAATTCTACGAAAATATACAGAAAATGGTACGAATGTAATTGAAATATTAAATATTCACAAAGCTTAGGCGTATTAAACTTTCCTTAAAAAAAAACTACACATTTTATATTCAACACAGTGTTTTAATGCAAAAAAATCTGACGCTTAAAAATTTTAATAGTTATTTAGTATTATATTTTTTCTACACAATAGTAACCGATCATAAAGTTTTAATGTATTTATGTATGTAGGTAATTGCAATGTGATTAAAATGTCGAAAAAGTATAAATAACAAAAAATACAGGTGACCGTAATAAATCCACATATTTTGATTAATTGAACTTTTCAATAAAAAAATCATTGAAATAAAAACAAATCATATTCAATGGAAATATTAACCTGTAGTGCTCTAAAAAAAAAAAATATTTTATTCAGCCATATTGAAACAGATTTTCGATTCAAGTAGGTTTTATAAAAATTTACTGGAATTTTTTCACATTAAGTTGTGTATTCTTATTTTTTAAATTAATGATATTTAGCTTTAACTTACATTATTCTTAGAAACATTGTGTAATAATTTATTCGTGTTGACCTAAATATAATAAAAATTTAAACGAAGAAGGTTATTAAAAATGTTGACTGATACAACAGTGTTTTCATGCCATAAAATATTTCATTTAGTGCCTAAAATATCTACTCTGACAAATACACTAATTATAAGTTTCAAAGTTTCGGCAAGTTTAAACTACCTATTAAAAGTCCATTTATACCTATAGTGAATTTATAGTAGTAGGGAATAATATGGAACACGGGATGGACGATGTGATATTATTAAAAAAATAAAATAAGAAAATTGTTATACCATTTATCCTTATATACGTGATATGTATATACTGAATAGATTGTAACTTATTTGATCACACTTTACATTCACAAAACAAATATAGAATAATATAAAATAACAATGTAATATCTTATTGTATTAGAATTGAACAGTGATGAAACTTTTAAATACAAGCATCGATGGTGGGGCACCCAGTAATGGGGGGAAATTTAGGGATGTCCCACCCCCCCAAAAAAAAATTTAGATTATACATTATTATGATTTATCATTTATGGCATATTGTTTTGTCACAAATATATTATAATAGTCAACATAATGATGTGTTTTTCTTCAAATTTGATTATTATGTTTGATATACGTCATGTCCCACTATGATAAGGTTTGTGGCAATCGCCAAAATATCATTTCGTTAAATTGTTTTTAGAGTCAGGTACTAGTGTATTCTAAGTATGTACTATCGATTACATCGGATCGTCAGCCATCGCCTTTGATCGATCACTACGATATCAATAATAAATGATAATTATGATTGTCGATAGTCTGTGGTACGGAGGTCTCGTTTGGACAGTGCAGTCCGACGGATCTTGCCCTTGTGCTTGTTATGTATATGTGTTCAGATTCGATTATAAGTTTAAAATCTAAATTAAATTTGCTTTTTTTATACCGGTTCTTAATATGATATTAAATAAAGCAGGACAATTTGTAAGTCCCACAACCAAAAATCCCTCATCTGCAACGATGAGATCAAAACAAAGTATGATATTTATAGGTGAATATAAAATTATGAATTAATTGTATTATTGGTCAATCGAATACAAGTGTAACAAAAGTGTGAATATAATATTATGTAGTCGCTTTGCTGTACACAATCGAGTGTACTTCGTTATTGATTAAGTCACTGTAATGTATATATGTTAAATCTGAACTTAATGATAAATCATTGCATACGAAAAACAACTCGGAGCATAGAAGGCCTGTCAGTCTATACTACTAAGTATGTTTTATACTATATAATAGTATGCTTATAGTGAAGCAAGGCTGAGAATTAACGAGTTAATAAGCTAAAAGTTAAGTCAATTACAACTTATTAACTTATGAAGACGCTACACACGTATGCATTGTCTCCGTCGTCTTAACATGGCAAATTGTAAGTTCTGAATAATCCATTTAACTCTGCTGTGTTTTACAGTGAATTGACTCTAATAAGTTTTTTTATTTATATTTTAAATTTAAAGTGGGTTATGATAATTTTAAAATTGTAAATTGCTTGTAATTTAAAATATAATAAAAAACCCTATGCGAATTACAAGATAATGTTCTTACTTTCAAATTAGGCAAAGAGTCAATCCACTCTACTATTAAACATAACAGTGATAAATGGATTGTTCAGAACTTACAATTTGCCACTTTAAACGTTTGTAAGACGGAGACGACGCATGTGTGCATACTCAAAGTAAAATGTATTTATATTTTTCAAAATATCTCGATTGCGGTCTGTACTGTTGTTTAATTCAGTAGTTGTTAAAACTAAACAAACATCCCGATTGCGTATTATATATTTTGATATAAATAGTTTACAGTTTGCATTCACACGAGTTAACAATTATAATATATTTTGAGCAAATAGTTCATACAATATAAAGTTTTAATGCGAAATTCAAATCATTATTTTATACTTCACATCCAAGTTTATTTCAATTTGCACACATTTTAAAATAATGTTAAACATGTGAACTATTAAAACGTTTATATATATATATGTATGTATTATTAATTTGTTCCATTCTTCCATATAAATTATAAATTACATATTCACACAACTTATGAAAATTATACTATTATGAGTCGATTGAATTGTCGATAATAATTGTCTACGACTGATTAATATTTAAACGTTGATATGTGTGTAATGCTGGGTAAAAAAAAATCAAATAACATTAAATTTGTTTGTTGATCTTTTATATTTTATCAATTTTATTTATACGCTGATACGTTTTCTTGTGAACTGATGTTGTTTGGATGCAAACGGTATACTTATGATAAAGACGCAATAGAATCAGAATTCTGGTCGCATTCGGGAATTTACGGTATAGCATCCTTTTAACTTAATAGTTTGATGTTTTTTTAATTAACTTAACTTAATCTTAACTAATTTATTTCTACGTAAATACTTAAGATCAACTTGCAATTTTTTTTAATATTCTCAATTAAGGGGATTCGATACCGTGATTTTCTGTTCTTGTCTAACACACGCGTGACATGGTATTTTAGACGTGTGTTTTGCCAAACTTACCAATTGATATCTAATGAAGCGATAAGAATTCTGAAACCAGATTTGAATTTTTCGTCAAGTCTACTCGAAATTGACTTTTCCACATTTTTGATATTATACCTCAAAATCCTAAAAATGTCATATTAAAACGGAGTATTTAAATATTGTTGTATTTCAATTTTCGGAGGAGTTAAAATCAAAAAATCGAAAATGTGGGAAAGTCAATTTCAAGTAGACTTTGACGAAAAATTCAAATCTGTTTTTAGAATTCTATGTATGGCAATAAACACGTCTACAATACTATGTCCCGCGTGTGTTAGACAAAAATAGAAAATCACGGTATCGAATCCTCTTAAGTAAATTTTTAATTTTCATATTAGGTACCCAGAAAAATATTTTGTTTATTACCGTATATAGTTATTATAAATTACAAGTTTGTTGAATATAGAAAATATAATGAGAAAAAAAACTTGATACTATAATATTTATGAAGAATTTCGTATGTTTTATATTTATAAATGAATCACATTAATTACTGACAATAATGTATAAATGACCCTAATAGTAAAGAGGGAAACATTCGTCGTCTGTATGAATAGGTAGGTACATTAATAGCCACGTATCGATGAGGTATATTCATATTATTATAATATTAACTATCCACTTATTAGTTAATAGTTATTAATACAATATCATGAATTGTGGCAGTGTCAATAATTTATATATTAATATTATATTCATAACGAGTAAATACATCTATATTAGTTTATTATACATTTATACCGTGTATTAATTCCCCTCTCATTACAGGATTTGTATAAATTGTTTTTCTTTGAATATATATATTTTTAATTTAATAACTAATTAAAGAACATTGTTTCAATGAACATTTTCGATAGAATATCTTATCTCTGTAATTGAAAATTTTAAAGCAAAATGATCAACGTATTGTTAAAAACAATGCTAAATAATTTAATTAATAAAAAGTTAATTATATTATTTATAGATTAATATTTTGTTTTTGTGTGTTCTATTAGAATTCTGCAATCAATAATGGCTCGTTACTACCTATATTGATTTAAGGTCTGTAATGTAAAATACAAATATTAGTTAAGCATAATTTTTAACGATAATTATATGCCTATCAAATTGTGATAATCTTATTCTGCATGACACAGAAATAATTCTTCATTTTTAACTATAGCATTCACTATAGGTGATTGAAAAATGATTGAATAATATTATTAAATGTGCGTACTTTTATCTTTATGTTTAACAATATTTATAATCAAACTTACATTTTGTATTCAGAAAATATACTTTTATTTAAAATAACAATTATATTTCAATTATAGGTAGATGCATTTAATATATTGTAAAATGTATACTTTACACTAACGTATGAATAATACATATTATTATTATTTAGTTTAATTCTAGGATTATATCGAGTCAAAACTGAAAAGACATAGGTATTGTATCTCACAAATATTATAGTTACGTTACTAATATATTGGCCGTATGACCTAACCTAACCTAACCTAACTATTATGATACACACGAAATGCCACTTGACTAAACACTTAACTAAAAATATATGATTATCAATCGTTAGTCTTTACACCTGTATCGACGTAACTTCGACTTTACAACAATAGAATATAATATGCAGTCGACTTTAATTAATATAGTCGTAGATATATCACGTATAAGTGAACTAACATAGTTATGCTCATTTACGTACTGTAAAACTCGTACATGGTATATTAACAACTTGTAGGTACCAGGTATGTATATTATAGACCAAAATTGACCTCATTATGAACACAGATTATACGACATACGCCGCGTATCTTATACCATGTTAACTGCAGGGATTAGTTTAGGTTAGGACCAGTCCTTTGGACGATAATAAATATTAGTGGGTAGCTAGTAAAATTATATAGCTGGTCATGCGGAATGTATGGCGTCATAATAATGCATGATTATGATAATATAAACTAAATAACAAAACTTTGAATTATAAATGATTCAATTATGTTCCCTGGGAATGAGGAACATGCGCTGACGTGTATAGAATATCCGAATATTGCACAACATAGCTGCTACAGTGCCACTGTAACTCTACGATTCCCATAAATAGTTAATTATAATTTCCAGTTAAGACTGTATCGTGTGTTAAATAATGGTATTATATTATTATGCTAAATATTATATTGACATAATAAACAATAAATTAATATTCACCACACATTGTTGAAATGTTTAATAAACGCCTAATTGATTATATAGTCGAAGTTTAACAAACGTTTCTTATATATTTACTGAAATCGCACTAAATCAAGCCGGAGACTACACCTAATTTTAGTTGAAAGAGTTATTCATTTAATTATCATAATTTATTGAATTATTCTAAGATGAGTTTTAAATCTCTGGATTTTTAAAAAATAAACGTACCGTGAAAATACTCACGTTATAAGCCGTTGACAAAAAAAAAATAGATATAATTGTTGGTACAGTTACGGTATTATAAATTACGCATGACAAAATGGAAATTATATCTTCATGTTTAATCAATCGAAACCGGGGAAGTCAGTGTATATAGTAGGTTACGTGTGACCCTCGTAATTAATTAGGTCACTGAAATGGTTGCATTTAATTTAAATTTGATGATAAATTATTGCACACGAAAAACGATTCTGAGAGGAGACGGCGTGTAAGCCCCTACATCTAAAGACATTTTATAATTTATTTATATTACTCTTAGTAAGATGATAAGTTGAACTCATTTTTGTCAAAGAGTCTTTAATAAATAGTAAGATGCAAAGGGTAAAATTAATACGAAAACTATTAATTTTCTGTTGTCTGATGATGAAAAGACAACAGTCTTGGACAAGTTATGGGTTCCGACATCAAAATGTGGATAAAGAAACTTAACATTTAAAATTACGTGAAACCATGCATTTCACTGACTTTGTTCCACAAAATTGCACGATGACGATCTTATTGTTTAACGATTATTCTATTTTCACCTCCAGACAGCGTAGGCAAAGGTATTTATCAATTTATGGGAAGTTCGTTGTACACAATTTTGATAGTTTGAAATGCAAAAGATTTAATCAAGTATCGACAAAACAATCCATATTTTATATCACAAACTTGGCCAGATGAAAATTCAAAATAAAAAATTAATCTGTTAATATTAAAATAAACGAATCATTAAAAAAGAAATTCTAGAAAAAAGAAATCGTCCTGCAATAATAACGTACCTAATGAAGTATGTTATTGTTCGATCAGCAGCAAATAATATTTCAAGCACACGCAGATACAAGACTTCATTCTTTACATGGAGATTGATAACCAAGAAAATTTTAGAGAACTTATTGGGTTTAAAGTAGATTTTGCCATTCTGGCGACTAGGCGTGGATCAAGAGCAAAGATCTGGGAGGGGGGGCTATAGTTTTGTTACAACACAAATGCAATATACATTGATTACAAAATATACAGCGTATTTACGGTATTTATATTTCATAATCAATGGAAGTATCAATGGAATATCCATTTAGAACGTGTATGGGGCATTTTACTCCAAAAGTTATGAAAAAATCCCAGGAATTATGAGATAAATTTAAACAATTAGTTAGAAAATATCGTGGAATTATTGATGAATGCATAGATTTCAACATAAATGATTACATTTCAAATAGAGAATTACACTCCAGATGTGTGTCTAATAATATCAAAATGTCTCCAAAATATTATAATACTTTATCATATTACATATTACATATACAGATAAATTGATTATTTTCGTCACTACGTCGTTTTAATAACCTTTTTAGCAATTCTAAGAATTCAAGGAATTCTACTAGTAAAAATTGTTAAAATTATTTAACCTTAATATTAACATTTACCGTTGCACCAATGTGACTACTGACGACATGATAAATTAATTGGCAAAAACATTGAAAAGGAAAATCAACATTAACTTGTAACTAATAATTCAATCATGTTGTCTTGTACCTATCTGTTAGTATATAGTTATTATAGTTTAAAATACCTAATAATGTTTAAATAAAACAACATAAACATAACTAATCGGTTCTCTAAAATATACGTTTAAGAAATTATTTTAAATTATATGTACGTCGTACCTAAACGCTATACATTTTGTAATTTTTTTCGGGACATCTCTACCAACCACACCTAAAACAATTTAGCATACGCAAACAAAAAAATTTCATACTATATTATATAATACCTATTATATTAAGTTTCGTAAATTTATAAATTATTACTGTTACCTATTTACCGATAAGTAAATACCAACGAACACTGAACGCAGTGTAACTAGGTTCATCGTATAAATAGCTGAAGGTTAGTCTGAATATTTTAAAAATTTCGTAGTATGATATAGAATATAATAACATACGAAGAAATATTAACAAATACTATATGGATTTGTTGAACACAGAATGGCATATTACCACGGAAAATAAATTAAGAGACATCAAACATTCGGTTGAACTCTGGCCGACATACATAGATCTAAATAGAAAAAAAAGGCGATTCTAAATCGACTAAGAATTGGCCACATAAAATTCACATGTGGACACCTTATTTGGCAAAGACAGAACCGACCGTATGCCCAACACGCAACACAAACGACTTCGTCAATAACATCATCGTCTACTGCCCAAACTTCTGCGATGCCAGAAATTAATTTGACATTCAAGACAATCTATATGAATCAATTGGTCCATTTTCATACCACCTCGACATAATTTTCTGTCTAACTTACTACTCTTAATATTGATGAATTTTTACTTGTATAAAAGTGTTTTCAGAGTTCAGACACAAATAATAACATATCGTTGTAAAACCAATATATTTATCGCTCCACTCAGAATCTAAAATTAACAATAATCCAATAAAATATTCTTCTGTTTATTGTGACAATTATAATAGTTATATTTTTTTTAAATTCTGAACGGATCAGGAGGACTTATTTATTTAAAGATGTGTATGGTATTGGTACACTGTAATTTCAAAAAAAAAATACTGTTTGAGACAATAATATTCTACCAACCATCCAAAATCGTTTATAACGTGAAGCAGTCTGTAAGACGTAAATGGAGTATACCTAGTTCGTGTGAAATTTATTTTGTACTATAAATTCTACATGTATAAAGAATCAAAATGTTCAGAAAAAAAGCGTCTTCAGAGTACGAAATAAAACGTGTAAGTAGGTACACAGGTTTTTAAAATCTTGTTAAACCAAAAACCAAATTTGTGAAACAATAAATATTTTATTATTATTACGTAGGTACATATTATTCATATTTAAAAGATATTATGGAAAGTATTATGACACGATCGCCAGTGTTTAGTAATAAAATGCGTACCAAAAAGTTGAGGTGAAAAAAAACAAATATAAATAGTAAACACAATAAAAGTATTGAAATAAAAAAATGTCTTCATTTGACTTCAAACGCTCATAATAATTTAATTTTACTTTCTTGTAGACATTTCTTTTGTTCGATAAACGTGGATAACCTTATAAGGAATCTTGTATTACATTTTCAAATGTTAGATTTCAAATGTCATTGTAACAATACACTACGAGTAAACAGTTCAAAACAAATTTTATCGTGTATAGAAAATGCTAAATCTACGGTAATATGTTTTAGAGTTACACCAAAAACGAAAATCGATTTTATCAAAAACAGACTTTGCGTTAAATTTCCCGTTTTTCTTTAAGTTTTCCCTGCGCTTTCAAAATCTATTTTTTACTTCCCAAATTACCAACTAGATTCACATTCCCATTAGATGAGATACTGTCGAAGAAAATCTAAACATTTTTACTGTCTTAAAAGGTGATGACAGACACACAAAAACACACACACACACACACACACACACACACACACACACATCGTTGTAAAATAGTTGCGTTCATCTCTCCGCTCAGTATCTAAAAAATGATAAATACATCGTTATTATTGTTCGTAGGTATTTAAAGAATATAATATTATCGTGGAAGTTTTCGGGTCGTCGACCAGCGCGGAAACAGTAACACGCAGCACAATCGTGCAATAAAAACACTGCGCGCCGGGGGGATCGGCGTGTAAAAAAATAAGACGACGCATAAACAGCAAACACGATAATAAAACAATAAAATGATAAAAAAAAATTAAAAAAAAAAAAACTCGGATCCCCCCCCCCCTTGTACGCGGACCGTCAACGGTCGCGTATAATATTTCAATAATATTGTATATGCGTGTGCCGCGGCGGCGGCGTTCAAAACGATTGTTTATCCGAAAAGCCCGCAAACAGTTCCGTTTTACTGTTGCAGAGCGTATATCTCTCTATCCCTAAGTACCGGATGCCGTTTCGCAGCCGCCCGTGCCATCTATCTATCATATTTCCCGCGCATCAATGGCGGCGGCGGTGTGGTCGGGGGGCTGCTGGCATCAGAGCCCGTAAGTGCCATCATGAATCAGACGGCCGGTTAAAGCCTCAGCCGACACAATTTGTTTTCGTCTAACCTCCCCCCCGGAGATGTTAACTCTCCGACGCCGCGACCCCATTTCACCCGCCTGCACCCCCCCTTACCGCCGCCGCCGCCGCCGCCACCACCACACGCCGACGGCCGAGACCGTTCGAGACCCACTTCTATACCCGCGGAGGCGACTAATATTATTATTATTATTATTATCATTATACCACCGCGCCAGGAAATTTCCCCGTCGGGCATGGCCGCCGCGGCGGGGTTTTCCACGATTATAAATTAACCGAGATTATAAGCGCCCATCGTTTTATCCGCAAATTATAATAACCGAAACGTTCTGTGTGTTCAATTTACGCCAACGGTCTTTATCGTTTGGACGTAACCGCACTATATTTTATAAGACGTAATCAATTATTTATGATAACGGAAAGGACCTGTGCGCGCGGCGCATTCGTCCCGCGGAAGAAATCGAATCGACAGAATATTATAACAATGATTATTATTATTTAAGCGACGCGATCGGATCCGGCGCAAAAATATGGTGAAGACATTGAGTTTGAAAACGATGACATATTTTATTTTAAACATCCGTCTGGTACCGATATAATATAGATATATATATACAAGAACCTATTGGCAGTGAGAAATTTATAGGTATTTGTCACTCGCAAACGTGGAATAATAAACGTTATTTCAAAAATGATATCATTTCGACCGTTTAGACTTTGAACATAAATTCGTGTACTCGCGAATGGTAATCTAGAATAGTATGGAATATTTGCGGGTATATTCTAAGTGGGCAAAAGAAAATAAAAAAGAGAAAAAAAGACCATAAACATTTCTTACAAAGCACGTTCACATGTTATATTGTATAGGTAGTAACTTTGAAGTACTCACTGCAGTATGTATCTATCTTTGTGATATAAAATTGCATACCATAATTCAGCTGTGGAATTTCAGAGAGCGTATTTATTGTGCACTTTGAAAAAGCCCTCCGGAATAATCTACATTATTTTTATCGAACGATTTTCGTTTATTATTGGGTACGGACAATACAAATGGACAGGATGTGGGTGGGCCGCGGCAATCGTTTTCGCCATTATTGGGTCGTTGCTTCGCAAACGTCACCGGAGAATAAGAAAAAGGACCGGGTCTATATGGGTGGATATTAAAGTCAAAAAGGTTCGGAATTAAAGGAGAAGATGAAAAAAAAAGAACAGTCACCTGCACAACGGTGGGTAGGTACGACGAAATACAATGGTCCGACATATTGGATTCACTCGAAAGCGAACATACAATATCTATTATTTGGGTGTTAACATTCCATCAAACATTGATACGCGCACGAGGTTTCCTCTCGGTAGGTATTCGGTTCAGCCGAATAGTTGTAGTTTGACGACTACTGAAATACTTTAAAACGGTATGCTAATAAAACAAATTTCGCGGAAAATGACGGTGTGAAATATTCACAGTGTAAAAGACATAATCCGATGTGTTTGATCGTTAGACGTGCTCGGATTTCCGAACGCCCGCAAGCATCAACAAGTCGATTTTGAATAACAGATATTATAACCCGGGTATATCGCCAGCACTGTTTATAGGTAATAATAATATAGGTACCTATGTTAGAAATCAGAAGTATATTATTTATTACGAGAGTCACTACTAATCAATTTCAATAATTTTATAAGTTATTAGAGGATTTTGAAATGTTTAGGTATGTTACTTACTATGGTCGAGTAGGTATATAATTATTATGTAGTCACCTACTTAGTAGCACTGCACATAGTGTTTGAGTTGTTTAGCCGGACTCTTTGAATGCTCATCTACATAATATTTATGTCGAAAATATACTTACAATATTATATTGCAATCATTTTAGAGATAATATCCTTGAGTGTGACGCCACAATACATTTAATAGTTTAATTCAGTGGTGTAACTATATCGGACGATTTTCTGGCGGACGGTTGGATGGGTGGGGGGGGGTGTGTGATATTGTATGTTTTTAATATTATTTTTATACAATCTGTAATCTATTGTCCATTGAATCGTTCGTGATATGACATTAGTGCATATTTTTTGAGACGGTGAGGCTATAGTTAGGGCTAACACACACATTTCTAGTATAAAATATAAACAATTGCTAATCATTATAAAAAAATAGAAAGTCCACGCTTTTGTTGCGTTGGTCTTTGTGTAAAGTTTCATCTGTACAAACCATCGGTTATTAATTGTTTTAAAAATATTTATTGGAATGCTTATATTGGGCATTGGCCATATGCTAGAGGCTTGGCTTGGTTCCATATTTGGTCTGTGTTTCATATTTCACTGTTTTAAAAATGTCAGGCCCGAATAATATCTTTAAAAGACTAGTCTAAATTGACGTGGCGTATATCTGAAATAGTGAAATTAATACTACATAATAATATGAAACAAGTCAGTAACAAGTATTTTCAAAAAAAATGTTTTTCCTATAAAATGAATAATTTTTCTTAGGTTATTTTGCAAAATAAAAATAAAAACATTTTCGCACTTATGATTCCTATAAACTATAAAGTATAAATATTCTGAAAAACTGAAATTTATAAGACGATCAATATATTACAAAGTGAGCATTTTTGATCATAAGCAGTTTGAATATTTCACAAAGAGATCTGAGTGAACTCATTTCGGATAATGGACATTAAAGAAAAAAACATTTCCCAAAATTGTTATATAACCGATTGACGTCATAATATTATAAAATTGACTTTAACTGCCATTATTGTAGGTTAGACAGAATACATAGTTTAAAAATAGTCGTAATTATTATATTAGGAAGGTAAATCGAGGGCGTTGGCAACATGTTTTAAACTTCTCGTGGAGTTCGAGTACATATTTACTCTATAGAAGCATATTATTTAAGATAATATGTACACGTCAATTTTAAATCAATGTTCTTGGAGAAATAAAATCACTGTGATCATTGCGTCAAGATATTCTCTCACAGCAGACAAGCAGTAATGAAGCACAACCTTACAGCCAAAGCAAGTATGTCGTAGGAAGTATTAAATATTTAAAAAAGGTAAATACTTAATATCAGTGTTATGCATCACTAGAGCCCATCGGTTAAGTTCAAAGATGAATTTCAATTTTAACACTACGGCAAGGCGCACAGGTAGTGTGCAACCAACCGCGTTTAATGCGCACAAATCGTACATCGATCGAAGGGAATTAAAATACTAAAACTGTGGTATAATCGTGGAAGAGGGGGGGGGTAGGGTTGCACGCACATTATCGGGATGAAATAAAAAAAATGAATTACGATCACCTATATTCCCCGAATAATGTAATGTTGGAAATAATCCTCACATTTCGTACGCACGTGTACGATATATGTACAATGTACACATGTAGTTCAAATGGCAAAAATTATTGTTTGCCAAGGACAAAAATATTTTGACGCGCGATTTTATTTAAAGCGTATTTCACGTGTATTTTCTTCGATTTTTTTTTTTACCCTACATAAATATTTATTCAAAGAAATTAACTTTTATATTTCAGTTTAAACCTAACAAAATAAAACTCGTACGTATTCTACAATATTACCGATGTGTTTTTTTAAACTATTTGTTTGCGTCACAAACTTAAAAAAAAACCTTAAACATTATACGTAATTCGTGATTTATTATGTAAAGCATCATATGATTGTAATATTAATAGGCTTGTGTATCCGCAATATTATGTAAATAATTTGTATCAGAAAACTCATACGATTCAATTTGAGGAAGTGTTTATAAATCAATTGTTAGAGATTACAAGGTTAAAGAGTATTTAAATATTATGCTCTTACAGTTAGATTGGGTTAGGATAAGAATTTGATTATCGGTATCATCAGATTATCGAAAAAAAAACCGATTACACTGAAGTACGTGATTAAAAGCGTATAATAAAAGACATAAAAAATAAATATCATTACAGAAATATCAAAGGAAATCAACTTCCACCAGTTTAATAATATATTCAATTTTGTAGATAATTTTGAACATCGATTTATTCAAAAATAAGAACATCGAAACTTAATTAATATATAAAAAACTAACAAAACAAGTTTAAAACTTTGAATGTAAAAGTAATTATTTGAGCATTCATCAATATGGTCATTGTGGTCTAACTAAAAATAAACAGGAGAAATAATAGTAGTTAATGGTTGGAATATTAAAGAATTTATGAAAATTTGGAAGGACGATAATGAAAATAAAAATTAAATATAAGATAATTCAAATAAAGACTATACTTTGTAATTAAAAAAAAAAAATGGTTAATTAACAAAATAGTAATTTAATTTTTTACATAAAATGGCACAAATTCATCTTAAAAAAAACAAAGTGGAATTTTTTTAGAAAATAAAAATGTAAAAAGTAGAAAGGACTGTTGAGCACTAGTCTCACCTCACTCACCTCGGCAGAGAATAGTAAAGTTATGTATTATTATAAATTGTATTATGTATATACGAAAATAATATTCTCTCATTTGAAAAATTATAATTTATTTGCAGCCTCCAATGATTTTTTTAAAGTTTTAAGTAGCTTATTCCTTTTAGAAAGTCTTCTGGAAAAAATTTAAAAAAGACCACTATAAAATCCAATTAATTTTTTATTTTAAATTGATAGGTATGGTAATTACAACTGTTGAACTCTTTTTCTGCTTGAAAAACATCAAATTAATATCACAGTTAAAATCCTAAGAAAATTGAAAATATGAATAAACAACTACAAAATAAATTAAGTGACTACAAGCGTAAGTTGTATGATTTATTATATAATATAAGATTGATGTCTGATACAATGAAAATGTAACATTTTGACTTGGTACATAATTGATTACATAATACTATCTGTTATTTTATAATATAGCACTTAATTCCATGAAAATCAATTTAGGTATCCATGCATGGTTTGGATGATAACTTTCTTCTTTTTTCTTCCTTAGTTGGAACTTGCAAAGTATATCTTTTTTTTAAATATGTCATACAATTGTGGAATTGTTTTAATGCATTATTACGTTTGCAGTTATCACATTTCATTCGTACGGCGTTATATTTAGGCAAATTAGGTACACCACTATTATGAGCCAATCTTTTTTATATTTCTTAGCTCTTTTTTATTTTGCTCGCATATAATTAAGAACAATAATACAATTTATTATGATTATAATTTCTTCAAATAAATATACAAACATAAAAGTATGTATTATCCAACATTATAATATTATGATATACACTTTACTCTTTAAGAAAAGAAAAAAATTAGAATAAGTGAGTGTACTTAGTTATTCACACTTACAAAAATAAAATAAAATATTGAATAGTTGTTGGCTAAAGGAAAAGTTTTAACGATGTTTATTATCTAGTAGAAAATGAAGCAACAACTTAAACACAAAAATTAATGTAGTGAAAAGATTATGATTTGACCACCATTGAGTCTGCAGCACCGGAAGAAATAATAAAACGTCTTAAATAAATGGGCTTTTGTACAAATATTATCACAGCAGTGGTTCCCAACTATTAGCACGGAGCCACGCATCTCTAGTTAAATCTTAAATTAGACCGGGTGGGGAACATTTTTTTCATTTATGTTAATGGAACATTCCCGCCTTCTGCACGTCATACTGTATTGTTTCAATTTTGTAAAAACATGAAAATGAAGAAAGAATGTTTGCCTGTGGTATCGTCGGCATCATGAATGAATACCTTTGGTTTAGTCATTTGGTCAACCACAACCACAGACTCTCTAACGTTGATCCGCGCAGTGGTGTAGATATAATTTCTGAAAGGGGGGGGATAAAAAAAAACGAAAGCTAAATGGGAGGGGAAAATTGGAAAAACCTCTCTTTTACTAAGGTAATAAAAAAGCCAAAGGGAAGGGATCTGACCCTCCTTGTCTACGCCACTGGACCCGCGGGCCGTGGACTATGTACAACCTAATGGGAACCACTGGTGTACGGGATGGTGAACGCGGTGTAATGGACTACTTTGGGCGCATTCTTCGTCGTTGACGACGAATTTCTAAAAAAATGTTTTACCTCACACTGTATAATAATATAATCAACACATTTCAGTACAATGGCTTAACTGTTTAAGAATTATTGACATTGACATTTGAGACAAGTTTATATGATTTATTTTCCAATGCCTCAGTCCTCGAGATTATATTGTATGACATATATAATTGTATGACATTTCCTAACATTTTTGTCAAAGCTTATATTTTGATGGTAACAGTGCCCTGGCCGGACGGGCTGTCAATTATAAAACTAAAAGCAATTAATTAATGGACATTTTTTTTTATGTCTGTATTTGTTACTGTATTTCTGATCCATACCACACATTGTTTTGATGACAAGGCAATCTAGGAAACGGTTCACCCGGGGCTCGTAAAAATTCAGCAACCTTAACTGTGCACTATTCGCCACTGTTGTATTTTTAGCCGTCCAAATTTTCTACTTTTCCGGCGGATTTTTCTAAAATTGTATTGCCTAAAAACCTTTTCCTGATAATTACAAACACAACAAAAAAAGAGTTAACTAAATCGGTGTAGCCGTTCACGCGTGATGCGATGACCAAGGGAAACAGGGATCCATTTTTATGTATGGAGATAGACAATTATCTGTATCAATAGCTAGACACAATTACAAAAAAAGTTACAATTACCTGGTCATAGTATTTTTGTTGAAAGAAGCCACCCATTGATGACACTTTCTGTTAGTTTGTCAATTAATTTCATTTGAGAGATCACGATACCATTTACGCTTCAGACGTCTCAGAGGATTGCCAGGTATTGAAAATATAATATAAATTAATTATGAGCAAATTATATTCACTTCAAAGTATTTTAAATGATAAAAATTGTTTGATAATATTTTATACATTACACAAAGTTAAAATTAATAACTATTAGTTTATTTATTTTTTAATTGTGTTTAATTTCTGTACACAGAACACAATTTATTAAAATTAAGTATATAAACCATAAACGCAGTTGTTAAATGTAAACTAACATAATATTAGATATAATATTGAGACGCCATTGAATCGAATAACAACACGATATGCATTAATTATTATGGACTATGGAACATTATTTTACTAACATGATATGTATAGCCAAATAACAGAGATCTCCGTAATTGAATATCACTTATAAGACTACGATTATTTTGAGAATTCTTTCATTGCATCAAGGAAAGTGTTAAAATATATTTTACTAAACCAATTATACTGAGAAAACTCTGTTATTGTAGCTTCTATATAATGACATAGAAAATCCAAATAAATCATTATTTTTATAGAAAAAAAACAGATATAATAAAAAGAAATAAATCAACCCAAACCTATACGAATCTATAGGTCCTATATACCATATAAATTGACCTTATCTACTTCCTTAAAGAAACTGAGCTGGACAAGCAAATTTAGAAATGATATTTTTCCTAAGTTCATATATAATAATATATTATATAAATATATTTAAGAAAAAAAATAACTTATAATACTTTATAACATTTTGATTTTTTTGGTTTTTTGAATTACAACATGCAGTTTTAGTTTCATCTTCGAAAATAGAATATTTTTCTGAGTATTTTGATACATAAAATTGAATTTAGAACGAGTAGTATTATATGAATTATAAGTATTTAAAGTTTTGACGAGCGGAGTAGTTGACCAACAAATTGCGGGGTAACCACTTTACTCCGCACAATGATCATCTAAACTATAAACTCTTATAATTCATAAACTCCTAAACTCGATTTTTATGTATCGCAATACTCTGAATACTATGCAGACTATGAAATTTGAACCATATGTTGTCATTTAAAAATTAAAAAAAAACTTTTATAATGTCGAGGATAAAATGTATTATATTCTTTTTAAAATGTTGTTTTTAACGATTAGAAACCGTCTAAAGTTTTTTGTTTTAAAAACATGTATACGTAACGAGTGTTCAATGATAAAATAATCACCCGGTATTCTCTAAAACACCTTTTAAAATCAACGAATGATATTTTTTTTACAATTAATTAAACATTCTTTTCACGTTATAATAATATTATCGTGCCCAGTGCACAACGACTATGCTTAATACATGTAAATTTCAATCTATAATTTGAACGATTATAGTACTAAAATCATGTAAATTGAACTGAAAAAGCTCGAACCCCGGGAAAATAAATCCCCGAAGTGTCATTTACGCGGTGGCCTCTTTAGATGAACGAGAAAAAGTTGATAACGAAATTATGCATATAACTGTGGGATTGTGGTTTCCGGAGGGTTTCGATTAAGCTAGGGTCATGGTAAATGAACATAGTTTGGTAAAAAATAACGTTCCAACAATAAATCGTATATTTCATTGCTTTTGGATTATGATTTATTGTACGTTTCCCTTAGAGTCTAAGTTGTTTTCGTTAAACAAGTCATCACTAAACATAAACGTCAAAATAAATAAATAACAAATTGTGTCGTGTTGGATGTTCATTACTGTAATGGCATTTGTTATGTAAATACAGCGAATAGGCAAACATATTATTTCCATGTCAATAGTCTTAATAATTTTCCATTTTTTTCACGGTTTCATAAAAAAAGAAAATATTCGATCACGAATTGTTTGTTTTTGAAAATTGTATTTCTAATTTCAATAATTTTTTACATTTTACATCTGTTTACTTTTTTTTTTTTTATATGACTCTGGATTTCAACCAAGCAATTAAATATAAACAATGTAAGCTTATCTCCAATATAAATGTATTATGTCAATAATTATATATTTTTTTTGTTTATCAGAATATATTATGTTATATTAGCTTTGCAGTTTTATAAAATTTGCGATAATTACAGTGATGGTTAATAATTTATGAAATTCAAACTGGCAATTTTTCTATACTTGATAATATTTAAAAACTAAATATTTTAATGACTTTTTAGTGTTTATGGTCTTAGCTGGATGTTAACACATTAAATTGGTAATTTTTTAAATTTACAAAAAGATTGAACAATTTAACTATTATTCATTTTTTTGCTGTTGGAATATTGGTTACCAAATTTACATTAGCCTAACCATCTCTAAATGTAAAATAATATTATGTTGCAATTATGTGCGTCCAAAAACGTAAGTGTTCGTAAAATTCTAATTTGTGTTAAGTGCGTAGATATTTGTATTATAGACATAATATTATGTCATCCAATACATGAGCGAAGTGTGAAGTCTACGAGGGCCAATTTATATCACTAACAATACACTACACTGCACGATAATGGATATAAATTTAGAGCTTATTGTTCATGAATTTCTAAACAACGTATAAATATTATATCTTAGCACGGTGCTAATGACGAGTCGAGACATTTATATAAGGTGTCTTCGTTAATATTACATCATCGCCTTAAAGTTAAAATATTGTGAACTCTGCGTTCGCCGTACGGTTTATTTGATTTTTTTTTTTGCGTCTAAAACACATATTCCGTATAAACATCCATACAATATAAAAATAAAAAACAAAACTATGAGAGATATGAGAATTTTATTTATTTTACTCTCCGTGTACCTATATATCTTTTGTGTCACGAAGGAATGAAAGACGACGAAACTGTCGTACGATTCTTACGTTGTTTTACGCCGTCAGATCCCCTCAGATGTAAAATGTATACATTTATAAACTCGTTTATGTGTCACGACGGAAAATAGGAAATGAAAAACCAGTAAACATAAAAATAAACATTCAACTTTCAACTTTCGCATCGTTTTATAAAAAGTGTAGAATGCAAATATATTATATATGTACATGATAAATATTATAATATACCTACAAATACCATTATAGAGCCCGTAAAAAAAACAGTATATATAAATATCACGATGCACGCATATTATTATACTCTTAAGGATGTACTTTTACGATAGTCATTATGCTTTGACATCCGTTCGTTAAAGTCGATGCAAAACATTCGAAATGGTATTATGACTCGATAGAACGATATTGTACCGTATAGTATTAACTGGGAAACCATAATATTGTTACGCGATATTGCTAGTTACGATGTTGTTCTTGCTTTGAAAAATATGTTGTTCACAGTCGAGTGTATCATCAATTTAATTTGGTAGGTCAACATAGTTACCTTCTCTGTAAAATTACAAGTTTTCTGATTTTAACTAGATATGAAGTGTAAACCACCCATAGTGTAGTATGTAAATTCGGTAATTGTTTTTTATCGCTCCGTCACCAGACAATCCATCGGCAGTCTTTAATCCAAAAAAATATGAAATATTATGAATGTAGCATTCTACTAAATATTTTTCCTCGGCGAGGAAAATTGACGAATTATGGATGTTATGTTTTTGGTTACAGTACAGTAGAAAAATATCTAGTATCATGCCAAATTGTGTAGAGAATTTAATGAATTAAGAATATTATTATAATATTATAATTTATGTTTCTGTGGCGACAAACAAAGTGTCACTCAAAATCGATTAGAAAGAAAAGTTGAAAAGTTGCATCCGGTCCCAAAACGTTAAAACTCAAAATGTTTGATCAATATTCTTTTATTTCATTATTTCGAAGTCTTAAATGTGAAATTTTTATTGAAAAATGAAAAACATCTAAGGTCGAATTGTATTTCGTTATAGTATCATCATGTTAATCCTTTCATAAACTCTTAACAGTCTTTACTTTCGGAACCTCTCTCCCTGTAGATTCAGGCGACAAGACCTTGAGACCTAATACTTAGTAAACGCCATTAACAACAGAAATGTACGCTGAAGTGCCGTCACTGGTTGGTTCTTACCCCACACCTTTAAGCAGATTTTTTAAACGCAAATAAATAAATGTAATTGCTTATAATATTATTGTACACCACAATGATAATATATTACGTAGACATTATAGAATTGTTAACATAAAAACAATTATTACGTCAGTTTTTTGATTGGTCTCTATTATATGTGTATTTCGTAGTGTCAAGCTTGGCTCATCGTTCAAACGTTATGTTAATATATTGTTAACAATTAATTTTAATGTTTTATTGACCACAATATTTCATACTTGCACCGCATTTTACAAAAACAATTGTAGGTATTTATAAAAGTTAAAGACTATTAAAAATTAAATTTGTGAAAATGGTCAACAGTTTACGATTAAAGGATGTTCCAGAAATCGAACTAATTAATCGTGTTTGTCTAAGTTTGATTATATAATATGAACTGTAAACAATAAACTATTATTGTTTGATTTTATTTGAAAGTTTTGTTTACGGTAAATCTTACTATATTTTTGTATTATACAGTCTCGAGCGGGGCAATAACAAGCAAGTAAATATTTTATATTGCGTGCATATAAAATAATATACATCTATGTAAGTCAACTTTTGATGTGTATTAGTTGCTATAATGTTTTATTATATAAATTGGGTTGTGACAAATATTTGTGTGCGAATAAATCAACTTTTTCTTTGCTAGACGAATCATTCTTTTTACATTAAATATAATTTTTAAATTTCTTAAAACGAAAATATTAAATAATTTTAGTGATTTCAAAGTTTTTACCATTGCCTATATATTATTGTTATTAATATTACCTAAACATGATAAAAAAAAAAAAAAAATATTACACTAATATTATGCTGTTTATACCACATGTTACAATTGACATATTTTGACTTATTAGTTGATAATATATTATATATATATAATATAATGTTTTGAGGGACGTAATGGCCGAGCGGACGCGCCCCAACGCCGGTTCAAAACCTCTGTCACGGACGGTATTCTTCTTCGAGCAAGTCACGGTGTCCGGAGAGAAGTGCCGCCACCCCCCACAAGGGTATGGCAAGTACCTACGGGTGCCCACTAAAAAATCTGCCAAACTAACAAACACACGTGTTTAAACCTACAGTACCCTCCCTCACAGTTAAAAACCACCCAATGGCCTACGGGTTAATTAATAACAATAATAAAAAAATATACAATGTTTTTGGAAACAATACTCGAACATACCGTACTACAATAATAGAAAAATATATTAGAAAATATCGTTGAAAAAAGAGGCTAACCTAGTGTGATTTCACCAAATATTCTTTAAAACAAAGTAGTATTTGGGAATGTGTGTATTGATAAATTGTTTGAAAAAGCGATAATTTAATTTTGGTAATTTGTGTATTATACAAACTTTGAAAAACAAATTTTAAGTTACGACTTCAAAACAACAAAAGTCGTTAGAAAAGGTCATGATTGTATCTAAATATTTATAAATAAAATCATAAAGATATATTTTTTAACTGTCTTAACTGTTCTTTTAAATTCAATTTAGTCGTGTAAAGTTATTTTTTGGGTATTACAAATATATAATTTTATTTTTTTTCATACAGTATAAGCAATTTATTTGAACGTGGTATGATGCTGATTCGGTTTTAGTATGGTAGTAAAATGGTTTTTAGTGTAAAGACAAGAAACTACTTTGAACTTCCGCACGGACACGTAAATACTATTTATTGGTAAGTCGAAAAAAAATACTTTCATTTTAGCATGTAACATTTTACAAACACTGTCACGGCAAGTTACACGTCCTACAACACTTATTTAATCTGATTAAATTGGAATGTTGAGTAGGAATTTACGAATCTGCTTTAGAAAAGTTTAAATTGTTTTGTAATTAATATTTTGAAATGTTTTATTCCATCAACGAATAAATAAGATCAAAAACGAGTTATTCAAAAGTTGGAATAAGTTTCGAAAATAGTTTTATTAAATAGTGCAATCAATCGAACTGGTGCAAGACATTTCGGTTGATACTATATTTAGTGACAAAAAATAAACAAGCCATCAAATATATTGCTTAGTGTAGCACAATATTGAGTAGGGATGAAATTGCACGTACCCAATATGTCGTTGCCCCGAGGTGTTGCCAATCCTCCCATTGTCATTACATGCGAATGATCCGCTGTGACAACGATGAGTGTATCTGACAAGTCTACCTTAGACATAATGGCTTCCAGCGTGGACTCCAGCACAAGCGTTTCCTCTAACGCCCTGTAAGGATTGTTGTAATGATGCGCGTGGTCGATGCGGCCACCTGAAAGATTTTCCGGGTAAAAAAAAAAAAAAACAAAAACAAGCGGTTATATAACTAATAAATTATTAAAATGGTTTTAAAATGTTTATTGATTTTAATTTGCCTGAGCTCATATTTTCTGTATAACTATCGTGGGCTTGATTAGGATTTTGAAGTTATGGGGGCTCTAGCTCACTAGACCAAAGTTTTAAAATAATATCATTGGGAAGGGTATCTCCTCCATTATAGCCCTTAAGATTTTTATTTCAAATTTTGCCTAAAATGATTACTGAACCTAATCATTTATATATAGAGATATTAAAATACGGTATTATTTTTCTTGTACAATACCGCATTATACCGGTATTGTACCAGTATATTATACCGTATAAAACCTTGCACTACCTTAAATTATTGGAAATTGAACACAGGTTATACAACTGTTGTATATTATTATACCCAATTTTAACAAGGCAAAATAATTTTAGAAAATCACAATTATACTAGAATTTTACTATTTTAGAGTAAAATAATATTTGAAGTCATATTATACCAACCCTGATATAACTATTACCTAGTAACTAGAAATAATTTTAATATAAAATAATGTATTTGCAGCATACAGAAAATTATATTATTACACATCAAATTCAATTTCTAATAATATCGACTAAATTTTTTATGGACAACCTGTGTAAAAAAATTGTATATCACGTAATCAAAACAATCTCACGTCTTTATTTATATACAAATAATAATGACATTATCAAACATATTTTTTTCATTTAATATTGTGTAAATAATGCGGTCTCCTTGAACTGAAGTCTGAAAACCTTTTTAAAATATCGATGATTTTAATAATTGTGTTCTCTTTTGATGTCTGAATAGAACGTAAATCAATAGATGTATTTTCTATCCCTTAAATACTTGAATACGTGTTTTATCCTTTATGTGAACATAAAGGACCGTTGACAGGTTGCTTAAATATATCTAATGTATGTTTAGATAATTTTTTCAATTGTATGGTACTATCTAGGAGGTACCTTGATTGATAAATTTAATTGGGAGGGGGGGAGATAAGACTCCCCTTATACTATTTACATCAATGATTTAACAATGACCATATTCGAACAATAATATTCCGTTAACGTTACAATAATTTTGCAGAGATAAAAAAAATGAGTATACATGTAGTAGTTGATGGTTTTAATTTTTAACCATTTTGTGAATGAAAAGATTATACATAAACTTAAATAGATATGTAATAACTTGTATGAAAATGTTACATAGTAAATTAGGTTTAATTTGTAACAAAAAGTATTTGATTAAATATTTATATTGGAATAAATTTAGTTTCAGTTTTTGAATTATTTGTCACTCGCATCAGATGACTTCACAAAAAATGTATTTTATAAATGTACGATTTTTTCTAAACCAATTATTGTGTTCTTTATTTTATACATGTTTAGAACTTAAGTACCTATGTACATCGATATAAAAAAAATATATATTTTTTTTTATCATGGTTATATTCACGTTGGAAGACTTTATAATAAGCAATTCCTTGAAGTCTTGTCTAATTTGGATAAGTTATTGGTGTTATTTTCCTTAAGAGTTTCTACCTTGTGAGAAAGCCGGATGTCGGGATAATATGGTGGGTAGTAAGAATTTAGTAATTTGACAGAATAAATTATATTTTTATATCGTAAGCTGAGTCACACACAAGTAATAATATGTGTGTACACAGATTACCTTTTTGTCCCATTAAACGCACACTTCAACGAAGTGAGAGCACTTATTTTATTTTTATGTTTTAACAAAATTAGGTTATAATGTAATTTAGAAAAAGAACAATTTATTTTTCGTTTGGTTTAGACATTGTATATTAACACGTACCTATATACTTTAATTTTAAACGTATAATGTTAGTTTTAAAAAGAAAAAAAATCTATATTTTATTTTAATTAGCTTTATTAATGTTTTAAATGAAAAACACATGTTTAGTATGGACATTATGTATTTAGTTAATTTAAACTTTCAGTGTCATGAATTTTGATATATTGTATTGTGCTCCGTAATTTGAATGTAAATAATTATCAGAATATATGCAACTATACAAATAAATAATATTGTGTATTATTTAAAACTATATAGATTATTTATGACCCATATTTGCATTTCTATGGCTCTTGTTTGTATGGATTTGGAATAATTGTGTTTGATTTAATTTGTTCGGAATGACTATAATAACAGTCATCATGACCGACGTGAGCACACCTACCCATTACTATGACATGTGAATCGTCAAAATTTACTCACTTTCTACAAACAGAAAAAATCCTTTGTTGTTCTTCTGGAGTATAGATAACGCTTTGACGGCCATCTCGCTTAGGGGTGGGTCGCCGTTTTGTCCTTTGTCTCGGTCCACCTCGAACTCCATGTGCGAATACGCAAACAAACCTAGGACACATATAAACATGAATTCTTTTATTTGACTTTGCTCAGCGGTTTTGTATCAAAGACATTATGTATTTCAACAGCCGATATTTTGGGCACGCGGCCAACCGAGGATCGTCACGAGACACCGGTTTCGCCACAATTCCTGTTTGTTTTTGAACTGTTTCCAAAAAGTTTCCTTCCAAAAGTACTAATGAAAAAAAAACCACCCCATTAAGATTCTCTCATGGTGTTAAATTTCACATGGTTCGTGGGAACAATGCAATATGTATTTTTATCTAAATTACTAAAAAATTTTCTATTTCAACAGTATCTTCAATATCGAGATTTCGTTCATAACTTTAAAACATTTTGTACGATAATATAATTAAACAATTTAATGGAAGTCGACAAAAAATAAAATTAAAATAAAACCTAAGCTGATGAATTATCATCTGTATGATATAAACTCCTGAAGGAAAAAGAACAACAATATAAAATTGATAATAGAATAGTATAAAATATTCCTAATATTATATTTATATTTTTAACTACTAGAAAATCGAATGCGTAATAGTTTCAAATATTTCAATAATTTATCTAATGCAAATTATATTTTTAGTTCCTAATTCAATAAAATGTATTGACCAGACAGCGTGGATGAATATTATTTTACATATATTTTGAATATTAGTTTTTTTATGCCCTTTTATAGGTACGCCACAAAATAAAAGCATCATAAATGGAAATTTCTTAGTTCTCCAAGAACGTTTGACATTTAATAAGGGCAGTCTTAAGTGAAGTGGTGTTATACAACTTGTGTATGGACCCATGAGCAATTACCGTATCGAAAAATAAGTATCGGTCAGTATGTAAGTACAATTATATATTTGAGAAATCGTTTCAAGATATTATTTTTAATGATCGTCTCAACTGCACTTCCCATTTTAGAAACTTTATGCCGCGTATGACAAAAAATATGAGAGAAAATTAAAAAAAAAAAACATATTCAAAAATATATGAAGAAAAAATAACTTAAACTATAAATTGGCACGGATAATAATATAACCAGTAACCACTCAGTGGATACACGTAGTTCACATAAGGACACGCTTATTATTATGTACATCAAACATTCATACATGACCCTATGTATGTATTTTGTATACATAACGTTGCACACGCATACGAATGAATGAAATACTAACCCACTTTAAACATTATTATACAGACCGTCCGATAAAATTTATATAATATTATGTTTCTTTATTGTCTGCACTAAAAATAAAATTTACTCTTACGAGTTATAATAACTTGATAGCAAAATGTCAGATTGAGATTGAAATGGAATAAACTAATATTTTTTTTCAACGTTCAAAGTAACTTTATCATTATACAAATATAATCAATGATATTCTAAAGTCATTGATAACGACTAATATATAATAGATACTTATAGAACAATATTATTAAAAACTCAATTGTGAAATCTTAAAAAGAATAAAAAAATTAAAAACAAAATCAATATAAGCATATGTGGTGCTCGTTGCGTTTTCAATCTATTTGGTATTAATGCTAACCATTATTATTATTTTTTTTTTAATTTTGAATAATATTCTAGATTTATTTATGATATGATTTGTTGGCTAGAAAACATGTTGAATTATTTCGAATTTTAACTGTTTCAATATAGGTACGTAATAATCATTTAACAATATTAAAAATATTTTTAAATTATAAGTAATAATGTCATATTATGTTATTAATTGGGCTATAATTATTATAAATCATTATGATGTAACGAGGTGGGTAAAGAAAAACTACTTCTTAATACTCTTAATACCATATTAGTTTTCAATATAATCAAATAATTGTATTTATTTGTTACTGAAAATGTATTATTTATACGTCTGGGATCGAGGAGTTCCATATATATTTATCTAGGAGAGGAAACCGATTGAAATGTGTGGGTTGATCGATAATGTATTTGTTGTTACAACAATGTTTATTATATTTTGGGTGTTAGTGCTCAAAAAGTTTCATGTTACGACATTCGGAAATCAAATCTTTTTCGGTTTTTTCAATAGTTTCTATATAATCATAAACAAAAACTTACGACAACCGTCCATAAATGTCGGAAAGTGTGGTTTTAAGTTCTTTCAACCGATACAGAATCGTTTTTAAAATTGTATGTCATTGTTTACGAATTGAATATCACAATGCAGTATTAACTGCAGCAGTTGTCTATCCTGCGCCTGTAAGTGCGTATCCATGGAGATTTCCAACATCTCCAGTATTTTTATTTTGTCCGTTTTTTTTTACCAATTATTTATTTTTTAGTTTTACACCTGGGACAAAGTTGATGTTATATTGTCGAAAAATAAATAAATATTCTTATTCTTATTTTTAATGAGAATAGAAGTAATGCGAGTCATTAGTACCAAAGGTTATGTTTGTTCATGGTATGACTCGGTGAGTTACACAACTTCCGACCAATTTGGATTACATTTTCTAGCTGATAGGATTTGTATCTACTTTTACAATAAATATTTTATTTATTTATTGTACACAGTTTAGATTAAAATTTATTAAAATAATGAATAATCCCGAGTAACACACCTGTAACCTAATCTTGTTATGGTTTTCTAAGTATTATGGTTATTTATGTAAAGTGTACACACAAGATGAAATAAAACACCGTAGAGCTAGCTGTGTTGTCAGGTAAGTTTGTAATTGAGCATACCCACTTTGTTATTAAGTAGAACTTTGAATGGGATGTGATAAATTTGAATCCAATGACACATCATTATAAAAAATGGAAAAAAGATTTTGAGTGATAGAGATAAATGAATCAGAATCAATTTCTAAGTACAGTTTATATTATATTTATATTATGGTTAACATTTTCTTAATTTGATTTATTTTTTGCCAAAATATCACATGTGAATAGGTTCGTAATTACAAATAATATATAATTTGTATGCATTAAACAATTTAAATATGTATGAAAAATAATAATATTCACAATCATTGTAAAAAATTTAAAGTCTCAATGATTAATATTTTTGAATTACAACCAAATAACTAAAATCATTCAATGAAAAATCGTTGTTTTTCGTTTAAATATCTTGACACAATATTTTAATCTTCAAATTCTTCTACGAAAATTTGTACCTACATAAATACATATTTTTGGTAGTTCTAATTTTTAAATTACCACGAAATATTTTGTATTATTTACACGGTTGAACATTATACTTTACATATTTCTATTACATTTCGCCTCGAATAAATGCCATTGATCATAAACAAATCTTACGATTGTACTAACCTACTATACATAGTTTAAAAACATTAAAAATACTATTTGACTGTCAAAAACAAGTGTTGCGTTATTTGGCAACCATTAATCGCTTGTATCATGTATACAAAATAGTAAAATATTTTACTACAAATATTAATACCTAGTAAATAATACTATTTCATACAATATTAGTAGCTGTTATTCACTTATAAGTCAATACCGACGTAGGTACCATAAACCATCTGAATGGTATAAATAGGTTAAATTTCAATATTTTTAAAGTCTTGTTGTTTAAAATCAATTTTTTTATCACTTTTTATCTCGCTTTATCGAGACCAGTCTATATGTGGTGAATGTACAGTTTTAAAACAGGCAACGCCGCCCAGTAGTGTGAAATAAGTAAAATCCGTTTAAAATTAAAATAAAATTGCAACTTTAATTATTATACCCACAAATATATTAATTGCTACGCTTAAATCAGTTCTATAAAACTAAATTACACAATTAATTTATTCAAAAGAAAAAACAGCGTTTGATTCATTATATAAAATGAAACAAAATTTAGTATTCTCTCTGCAATTTTGCTCCGTCACGGGATTATAAAATATTGCATAGAAATATGAAATAAATTAAATAATTTTCGATCGTATTTATAATACATAGGTATATGTAACAAATTGGTTGACGCTACACGAGTGCCCTAGGCTGACCCAAAGTGCTAAAAATCTAAATTTCACCATTGCAATTGGCTATATATTTTATTCATTTCATACCTATTCTATACAACTATTATTGGTTTAACGAAATTGTTTGTAAAAGTGATTTCATTATTCCAATGATTATTCATAGACTTACCTAAAAGATAATCAACATTTTTCGCATCGATTTTGTCCAGTTGACTATTATTCCACACGTATTCGGCTTTAATGTTTCGTTTCTTTTTGTCTCTAATCCAATCGTCTATCAAGTTCCGTCCGTCCAATCGTCTACCCTCGTCGGTGGGTTGTTCTGGATCTTGTGCTACTTTTGGCAACCAGTGTCTTCTGCCACCGCCCAATATTACCTTAAAAAGTCAAACCAAATTAACATTGATAGAATTGCAAACGTCTTTAAAGTCTATTACAATTCAAGCATCGGAATAAAACAGAGACAATTTATACGCATATTTTATGTATAATACATTAATACCTATCTGTTTTCAAAGTGTGTTTTCTTATATTTTTCTTATGAGGAGAATACCATACATGTACAATGTATTGTAGTAGGTAGGACAGGTACATAACTTTTATTTTTAATATAGAGAAAATATTTTTTAAAAACCACGCGTTGTTTATCTGTTTCGTGCGATTTGAAAACCGAACTTAGTGTGTTATTAAGTATATTATCATAATAGGATTTTTGAATCTTGGTTTATATTAAAATAACTCGACAAAATTATTTATTCATTTCATTTTTTCAATGTTTTATTTTTCTTATATAATAGGAATATTGGATGAAATGAATTAATGATTGAAAACGGATTTAATATAATATAATTCGAAATAAGAATAATCGTTTCATGGTAACCAAAAATAAATGATTGAATGACAAATTTGAATAAAACTTTAAATAATCAGAGGTGCAGGATACCGGAATGCCGGGAGTTGTGCTGGTGGTGTAGAAGTATAAAAAAAAAGCGTTGGGAAAAGACGGTAAAAGATAACGAGTCGATGAATATTGTTGTATACATATTATGCAGTTATTTTTCCGGCGTTAAAATGTTTAAATATTTCTTTTGATTTAATAAAAAATATTGTTTGTCAAATACGGGTACGTGTAAAATGTAACTATACCGCAAAACGTCACACGTCGAACATGACGGTAAGTCATGATGGTCGCGGTATTCCATATGGTGCAATTGTATATGGATTATTACGTCTCAGATGGATGTAGGGTAATGTTCTTATATACTACTGCTGGTTGTTGTGTAATTTATTATTTAAGTAGATAAGTGGTGTGTGTGTGTCATAGGCGCAACTAGGATTAAAATTCTGGGGGGGCTAACAAAATTATTTATTAAAAATAATCTATAGGAGGCTTATATCTAAATCAATAAGGGATATTTTTGGGGGCTAAATCTTAGTCAGGAGGGGCTAGCCCCCCCCTAGTTGCGCCAGTGGTGTGTGTGTGTTATCTACGTCTTTAATGTTTATAGTTATTCTTTCCTTCGATAATTTTTCTCAACTATTGAGGGATGTCTATGTTGGATTGAGTTCGATGATCGACATTACTACTTTGCCAAATTACGTGTTACTTGTGTAACGATAGGTTTTTTTAGATGATCAACTTTGCGTTGATGGTTTTGATTAATTTTGAGGATATAGGAGTTGAAAAAGCAGTGTCAAAAAGCTGACTAATTAGCTCTATGGCTGGCGCTTGTATGGTTTTTTGTGCTCTTTAGGTCCTTTTTATTGTGTTTGGTTGAGAATGCAGGCAGTCCCTACCTTTTTTTATGTTAACTTGAGGACACTATTATCTGAAATGAAAGTCTTTTTGGCACGGTCAAAAATTAATATACAAATATAATATGAATATGTATGTAATATATTATATAATATATTATGCATCATATATATAATCACAAATATATTTGTATAGTATTGTAAAGTATTAGATTAAAATTCAAAAACGTATTTCAAATAGGTACTTTAGAAAAACATGCTTAGGCCAAGTATTTATTAAAGTATAATCTGTGTTTGCACAAAAATACTATTATTAATGAGGAGGTACTCGAATCAAGTTTTCAAAATAAGTTGATATACTATGTAAGTTACAGTATATTTTGAATAATTAAAAAAATATCTTTTACAAGACTGATAGTAATATATTATAATATACTAATATACTTACACTATGTATACTGTGTAGGTATATAATCATATGCTGTAAATAGAGATTAGATGGTGTAAATATTTACGTTATAGATAATTCTTATTAAAAATCATGTTAAACTATTCCGTTTCTTTATTTTGGTGTTAATATTATCAATAATTATACAATTTATCGTATTATAGTTGGAGGTTCACCAAACAATTTAATGCACTTATTTCAGCTTTGAAAAATAATCAATACTTAAAATTTCACATACCAATAATAAATCGATAGATATTTACTATACATAATATACATACATGTACATAACATAAAGAGTTATAATGCATTTTTATAGTAGTAAATAATTATCATATATGCATATAATGTGTATGGTTTTAAAAGACCGATATAATGGCCAGAAGTAGTATAGAATAGATAAAGATACATAAGTGCATAGCTTCAAATACTTATAAGTATAATGTGTTCATATTAATATTTTTGTTCAAAAATTTTTACTTTACGTTTGTTATAAATATAACAGTTTTTAAGTGTACGGTAATCCACACATTTTAATATTGTGCAACGCAATAGATATATCTACTGGAAAATAATAAACGTTTAAAATATATAATATTATTGATCAAGAAGTTAGAAGACTAAATTAAGATATAAATACCTGATAAAATATAGGTAATTTAAGTATTCGCATTCATAGTATCGTTATCAATATTACCTAAAACGTTTATTATTATTATTATTTTTCTTTTACTAAAAATTTTGAGCTTGGTATAAATGTTAACTAATACACAATTTATGTACTTTTAAGAATTTGTTCAAAACAATCTTTGTAAGACTAAACAAGAATGTAAATTGTCGTGAAACCTAAATTAAACGATTATGATTGTATTTGTGTTACCTATACATATACCGTATATATGTTACCTTACTGATATCTAATTGATATAATATGAGATTATGAAAATGGAATATTATAATTAGTTTTGAACACATTAACATTTTTATTTTAGTTAGTGCATCAGTCGTTATTTTAATTCTTAAAATTGTAGACACTTTATTGATAGACATGGCTGAAAGGTCAAAATTAACAATAGTGATGCACAAACGACAACCGGGGGTCTGAAGTTGGATATTTGACGAAATGCGTGTGGGTCATTCGGAAGCATATTACGAGTTTAATGTTGTACCAAAATTACGGTTAAAATGATCAGAGACTAGGAAACCATAAAACGAAATTATACTTGTACTAAATGCCAGTACCTAAACGTCCTAAAGGACTGACACGAATAAGGGACGGTAGCGGGGTAACGCCGTTGACGTGCGTCAGAACAAGTCTGGTTTTAATTCTTATCGTCGGAAAACCTGACGCATTAATTAGATTACCTTTTTGGGCTGAACTAACCTACCGGGTCAACCATTGGGGCAATGTGGGTGGTTGACGGGTGGCAATCTATGACAGTCGCACATAAGCGATCGCGTCAAATTAGAGTAGAGTTTCGTATTACAAAAATTAAACAGAACAGTCTGCGGCGGAAGGCATGTCTTAAGTACGATTGTTATTATATCAGCTGCATGCTAGTGTTTTCCAAAATAAATGTTGATTAAAAAGGCCGTTGAAGCATTTCCAGTGAACAAAAATAACCGTTTAAGACAAATAAAATATGTCATATTTTTGATTCTGTAAGTGGAGCGATGATTGTGTTGATCATATAATAATGATGTGAGTTTTTTATAGCGTTTGAAGACACAGCGATGCTTCCATTTACTTTGGATTTTGAGGGTAGTTTTTGTTAGCAAATTGGATCTAGTTTGTACTTGGGTCAAAAGTAAAATATTCGCAGTACTTTTAAAAATAATTGAGAATCAAAAACAAAAACACGAACATTTGTAAATATTGTAATATCGTTATTAACTATAGGTAGTTACCAATATTAGATTGTATTCACTCAGAATAGTTTTTAATCTTATAAAATGATTTATCAATGAATTAAAATGTAACACATCCATTACAATGACCCAATCGATATCTACTGTACTGCAGAGTGGCACCCATTTCCCCACCTTTTTCTTTTTGTATGTGTCACAATCTATGGTAGAAGTGTAGAACAAATACTTCGATTTTCAACTTTAAAATCCCATCACTTTTTTAAATATTCGGAATAAACAGGAATTATTACAGTATTTGGTCAAAATATTTATTTTTATTTTTTTGTAATTCAAAAACAAACAACTTGAAATACCTGAAATTTTTACCAAATGGCTTTTTATATACATGGTAAAATTTTAAAAATATTTTGACTTTTATTGAGATATTTAAAGAAATTTTTGATCTTTTTATTTTTTTCCTATAAATATCGATAAAAATTATCGATCGGTAAAAATGGTTGAACATTTGACACAAGGTTCCTTATAAGTTAATATAATAATTATTTAAAAATAATAAGTATATATATAATGTGCAAAGATCATCTACCAATATGCAATATAATATGTCAAACACATATAACATTAAAACACATATTCGAGGAATGACGGTCCAACACACATAATAGGTCTTAGTCTACCACGCAATATCAAAGAAATTCCCAATAAAGAACAAACTTAAAAAATGGTCGAGTTCATCTTAAAATGTAGTCAAATACATAATACATAATATAACATGAATTATTTATTGTAAATATTAAGAAATTGTATATAAAAAAGGTACATGTAAATACATTTTTGAATGCAACTAGGGCTCGGATTTGATTGCCCTAAAATAATGAAAAAAATCCCCTTTTAAAAGATGCAATCAATATGTAAAATTGTGTAAGTACATTTATAAATAGAAAAAAAATTAAATTTGTATTACATTACAGTGAAAAATTTCAACCTTGTCTAATTTAAAACCAGATTACCTGATGTTATGTATAGTTCAAAATGAAAATGATTTATATTGCGAAGTACTTACTATGTTTATATTTCAATTAAGTCCATTTTTAGTCATAATATGACAAACAGGTCAAAAATATCTTAAAAAATTTTTTTATATGCATTGAAAACGTCAAAATGCCCCCAGAAAATGTTGTAGTTGAGTATAACATGGAGTACTTCAAACAAATTTGTGGCTTTAAAAGCTTCGTGTAAGACATTCAAAAAAAAAATAAATGCAAATCAATTGAAATCCTAGCCCTACTGATAACCTTAGATAAGAAGCCGGTAAAATGTTAATAAAAAAAATTAATAATAAAGAGACATGGCCGCAATTTTTTTTAAAGACATTTTAGTATTAAATTTGTACAAAATTAGAGAATTAATCGAAGAACAACTGTTTC
The DNA here is from genome assembly GCA_008086715.1 of Sitobion miscanthi. Taxonomy (NCBI): domain Eukaryota; kingdom Metazoa; phylum Arthropoda; class Insecta; order Hemiptera; family Aphididae; genus Sitobion; species Sitobion miscanthi. Next base: position 6,525,871 of record CM017800.1, on the reverse strand, counting down.
ATAGGTTTTCGTTTTACCGTTATGTTATCATATTATTAAGACCCCCTAATAGAAAATAGATATTATACATTATATACTTTCAAAATATGCACATAATACATAAAAATAACACCTAGGTACTCACGGTTTAAACAATTATCGATTAAATAAAAAATTTTTTTTGTTAAAAGACTATCAGTACTCCAGAAATAAGTATACCTATATTGAAAGTAATTATTGTAAAGCTACATAGGTTCGAGTGTTATCATAAATGTATCTAGTACACAGGCGTCACAGGTGTAAGAATAACAAAATAGAGTTTACGATTATAAAAATTACGCGTCGAAACATGTTTTACGACTTGAATTGAAATATAGTTTCGTATCCATGTAGAGACTTGTTTTATTATTTCATCATTATCATACCATTCCCTCGAAACTAACGGAGAAATACAAAATTCCGTTTATCCGTATAAAACACGATTTACATATTTTATGAATTTTATAGAATAATAGACGTGTGAGTAAGGTATATTATTAATGGGTACACTGGTTGCACATGAACTAGATTCAAATTATAAAATGAGATGCATAATATGTCGTACAATGAGTATAGCATTGCATTGTGCGTGCAGTTAATTAACGTCTGTTGTTTAAACAGACAATATTGTAAACGGTTTTGGTGGACATGTTTCTAAAGCAATTGAAAACTGTACAGTCAAATGCAATTCTCAGAATAAGAATTCATTCTACGGATTTCGAACATATTTCCAGTCTTTGAAGATACATTCACGCGAATGCGAATATTAATACCATTACCACCATCACATAAATTAAAATTATTACACGGGGCACTCAACGAATCGTGTAGAATTGAGTCCAATTGAGATAAAATTACGTGTACAAATATTAATGATTGTGTGAATATATTATCAATATTTGTTCAACAATCTATTTATAATCATAGCAATGATCAAAATCGTTACGAGTACATTATAATTTACACGAATGCCATGATGACAATGGGGCAGTTACAACTTTTATTCATTATAATGAAACCTAATAATTTTTTTTAGGATTCCAAAGAGTTAGAGATCAAGGTTAAAAATAAAGCTGGATCAAGGTTAAATATTAAAATTTTTAAAAGAATTTTATTCATATTGGTAGATGATAAGGGCAATCAGTGGATCGATAAGGACATTGAGGTGATTTATAAAGGATGATAGTTGGATTAAAATTATTTTGGGACGGTATTAGTTTAATATATTATCTTGCAGGTTTGTTGTTTGATATTTTGTTTGAGTAATCTGCAAGTATTAGAGATTTGTCGTAGGAAGTTTTAAAGTATACCTATTCTGAGGAGACTATAGGATTTTGGATTTTTGCTAAAACTATACATTTGGATTTTTATAGTATCTTGAATATTTTGGTTTTTTTCTGTTTAATAAATGTGTTTTCCTGGAGTTGAATATTTTTTTAATATGTACTTGACACATTTTGTAACTTGCTGAGTGGTTACTAAGGTAGAGGGCAAATTTTATGGTAGGTTAACTTTTTTTTAAACGAGAAAAAAATTGAAACATACTGAGTATACATCGTGGCTTGCTATTATTGTATTATAATATAATGTAGGCAATGATTCTTGTTTATTATAAACAAAACTTCATAATTGCTAAATTATAAAATAACGAACAACAATATTATGTTTAAATCTTTCATTAAAAATTAATAAACAACATTAGCGATGTCATTATAATTATTATGACTGAAAGAAATTGTTATGTGTAGTTATTTAAAAATGTATTCATGCAATAAATTGTTCGGAGTTATTTCTCTGGCCTCTGAAATATTATTATTATGTTTGTCGGAATGCAGTAATTTTTTGAAGGAATGCGAGTGAATGGTGATGGTGAACGCATTAATTTAGATTATAAAAATAACGGTGACCGATAAATGAATTCCTTTTTTTCCCTGAATTTATGATAATATATTTGTTTTTGAAATGGATGTCCCTAACGCCGGTTAGGTTATGTCTCAACAATTCACTAGTGTGCGCACATCATAGCTGAAAGTAAATTTATGTATGTCAGGGAAAAATGTGTGATGGCAATTTGTGTCGATACGCGTTGGGATCGATTGCCGAGTCGCGGACGATCTAAAACGAAACGAGAAGTGTTTAGTAAACAGTATACCGAGTATCTTGTTAACCGATTTCAATTTATGGGGTAACGTCGTCGTTTATAATAATATATGGTGGCGCGCGCACGTTAGTACCTACATAACGAAATGCCACCGATCAAGACGTTTTCAAGTGAATTCTCCAAAACCGATTCGTCCGGTTTACCTGATTAATGACTACGATTATTTTGCAAATACGGTCGAGTTGGGTATTTTGCACAAAAGAACGTTTAGTGTTTTTTTCCCCCTCGTCCTCCTCATCCTCGCCCAAATCTACCGACGGCGCGCCCCCCAAAGTTACATGAATATTTATTTTCCCACCTAACCCACAACGATTCAGAACTAAATTGACCATTAAAAACCCACGGGTTTGATATTATATTTCAATGTGATATTGTAACAATTCGGTATCGATGAAAATATATTCAAGTGTGAAATCCACGAGTTAAGAGTAAAATAATGAACCTCTATAATCACGTCTTCTTAAGAGTACATCACGTAATAATGTACCAATTATAGGTTAGTAGACTTTTTTTTCTATCAGTTTCATATCGTTTTAAACACGAGTTTAGAATACCAACACCTTATATCCCCGTTGTGTCAGTTAGTTGCCTAATAGTACATATAATTACAGTTGAATAAATGAATAACTTAAATTGTTTCTGTTCAAGGTAAATTCATGCTAGTCGAAATTATTAAAAAAATATCAAAATATGAGTATTTAATAAAGACTGATATAGCCAGTATAAAAAAAAAAAATAGATACCAAAATACAAAGGTTACCAAACTCTATTTAAATTGTATTCAGAACTATAGTTTATTGCGTTTTCAATTTAGTTTAAAAACAGGAGATCTTAAATATTTTGCAATATTATATTAATGTTAAGTATTTTTTCCTCATACTCCAAAGGTATGGAATAGTATTTTGCCACCTTGACCAATGATTCAGGACCATATTAGCCATTCAAAACTCACGAGTTATGTGTAAGTTTAATATTATACCGATAAAAATATATTCTAGTATAATCCACGAGTTGAGAATATAATAATGTAACTATAGGTTAGCAGATTTTTTTTCTATCAATTTCATTCCGTTTTAGTCTCTAAACATGAGTTTAGAACACCATCATCTTATATCCCCGTTGTGTCAGCTAGTTTAGTTTAGTTACCTAAAGGTTCAATTGTACAAAATATAGTTACAGTTGAATAAATAAGTAGTTTAAAATCGTTAAAAGTACACACGTACTAACATGCAGGATTAAAAATAATACATATATCGAAATATAAGTACTTAATTTGGATTCACATTAGGTAGCCAATATTAAAAAAATAAGTATCAAAATATTATAAAGGTTACCAAATTATTTTTAAATTGTATACGGTTAGTTTGTCGCGTTGTATTAAAATACGTTTAGAAACCGGAAATTTAGCACGCTCGCGGAATGAGCTTTCCCAACTTGTTTTTTTTTTTTCAACGCGCAGCTGCATGTAGGGACATGTCGGTGGAAAATTAGGATCAAAGTTCTGAAAAGTTTTTGCATATCTCGCCCACGTCTACTGGGCATGTGATTAAGCCATAAATTTCCAGTTCCCTGATCGGCTTATAAGTCGACACGATTTGTGAAAACGTTCCGGTATAAAATTATAGGGTTTTCTTACCATCGCTGGTAAAGCTCGGGCTTCACCGGCTACAAGAACACTAGTATTGTACTAATTGCGCTTCCCGGTAAGGTTTTGTACAACCACGGAGAGCGGCACAGACAGTCTTTTTGCTTAACATGGATATATTTTTGGGCTGGACACAACATTTTTTCCAACCGATTTTGTATAGGTAACGCTTTGTTTATCGCCATGGAAACGCAAATCAATAAAATAAAATATATTATATTAAAAATCGATCTTTAACTCTTAATTCGATAAATTCCTAACAAAATGTAGCACGCTACTTGATATTTTATCACATACCTACCCAAAAACATAATAATATCTATGATTCGTCAAATTTTCCATGCAGAGGGAAAGTATCTAGTAGCATGCTAAATTGTTTTAATATCTTAAATGCCTTTTCCCGAAATCAGTAAGTAAAAGAAAATACGATGTCACACCTGTATAATAATTTATCGCGTAAATAATAACTTATAAAGCCTAATAATTTTATTCTTTTAATAGCCAATTTAAAACATAAAATAATAATAAAAACGAAATTGCCCTTCACTTTTTCGAAATTTATCGATAATCTTCTGGTTTTATTGTTTATCCTACTCAATTATAGACCACTTCCAATATTTGAAATGATCATATTATTGGTAAATGTGGACGATGGCCAACAAACAAGCCATTAATATTGAATTATTAATCTACGGCTTGAGCATACCCCAAACCGACTTTTCACAGGTGCTCTGGCTAACAGATATTAACATAACACCGTCTGTATTATTTTATACGTTTAGAAATTGCATCTCCAGTCAGGTGCTACCTTGGTTATTATCAATATTTATTACAATTGCTCTATATAATTTTTCGTTAAAAAGACACTATTGATTTTATAGAGGAAAAAAATATGGTTATTATTTATTAAAGGGAAAGTAATAACGAAAATTCGGTATCGATAATAATATGAAACACAAAGAACACCCATAATCACCCTATCGATGAAAAAAACACCAACTCAACACGCTGACCATCGGATGTATACATTGTAAATATTTACCTTTTTACAATAATTACTCGAGCACCACTGGAAGACATCCAAACCACACCTACACGAGGTTAATGTCTCGAAGGCGTACAATTGTACTCGTCTTAACCACCGTGCTACGTTCAAGTAATATAGATCGGACTCATATAACTTCTGAAGATACCTAAATCACATTTATTTGTTGAAATATCAGCTGAACGAGAATAGCAAGTTTGCAGGGTACCCACCTATACTTATACCTACGCCGTACACGTCACGTGGTGCATACACACACATTATAGTATTATACATTATTATATTGTATGAAATAAAATTCAATAAAAACACTAAACATAAAAACTTTGCTTGAAACGTACTCTTCAAAACAGAATAATAACCATCGTTTTAGGAAGAAAAAAATCTTAGGAATCACGTTTTATGATATACTATTACGCATGACTTAATTACAAGATTTTTTATGGAGTGTTAATATTATTATTTTATGGAATATAGAATAACAAATAAACTAGAACCTTTATTTTTATTATCATCTGTGTGCGTATAATGTGCACACATTATATTAATATGTATATATGAATCATACATTTTTTAACTAATGCAATAAAATATCGGAAATTATATTATTATTGAGCAAGTATAAATTACTGTTGTTAAAAAAAATCTTGTCTGTTTAATATATTAAATACAATTTATGCGTTACCTATTGCGTGTTTGCGTTACATCAATTATTTTGCATAAATATATAATTATGTTGAAAACTCAGATTTCCCATCGAGATTTCAGGACATACACCTAGATCGATCTTCAGAACCATTATATAGATATTATTTCGATAATAAATTGCAAATACACATTGAAAAAAAAAAAAAAACGTCTTTTATTTCAGTTTGGTGTTTCGGTTGGTTTTAAATCGTAAATGTATTGATGAGTCGTATTGTTTTTGTTCACAGGAATATAATATGTACCCAGAGTACATTATTATTTATTAAGCATTGTTCCGATGCGCAAAGGTACCATTGAAATGAGAAACCATGCACGTTCTATTGTTGTTCAGTTATAAATTAAATTACCAGTGTATGATAAAACGAAATTATAGAATATGTTTTGAAGGCTGTTTTTTACACGTTTTTTTTTTTTTTTTTTTTTTATTACAAATTTCACCTATACCACTTTTACGCACAATACGAACGGCGGCATTTTATTAACAAGGTACGGGTATACACCCGTTGCATCACAAAAGCAGTCAAGTCGATTTGTGGTCGAATAGGATTGGCGCGTGAAATCCCTACGTGGACGGCTCTGTTATGACGGTGCGCTGGTGTGGAGTGGAAAGTTGCGCGTAAAGAGTTTCTATTGTTTGTACGAATCGGTTAGACAGGTCACGTTTTTAATTCGCATTTTCCTATTTGACAGTTTAATGGCCGACGGAGAAACGGCAATCAGTTGCCGCGAAAGAATTGAGACTCACGATTGGGACTTTAAAACTGGTCGAAACCAAACAGGAAAACGCGTCGTGGACAAACGTTATTTGATTTGAAGTATTTCAAACTCTAACTGATACAATGGCCCAATATAGGAACTGCATACACACGTGTGTCGCATATTATATATTATATTATGGTTATTGATTATAGAACAAAATGTGATACATTGTAATGAATAGGAAGGTATATAACAATATGATAGAAACGATAGTAAAATATTAGCAACATCGCCAAAAATAATAAAATTGTATCTCAACAAATTTTGAATATTTTATCTTCCACATATTTAATTTTCGAATATTTGAAATTACTGATATTAAATTTCAAGATTCAAGGTTACCGACCTTTTGGTTATGGGGTGAAACCCTCAGGGGGCTCAGTATGGTCAGTTGGGGTCGGTGAGAGAAGCAAGCCGGGGCGGTGCCTTCTAGTTTATTATAACAATTATGTCTAACAATCATAATTATGATGCAATATAAAATATTGTTTATTTATTTTTCATTCGATAATTTAATTGACTATAGAATAAATATTATTTAATATTTATGAATTCGTTTTTTTTTTTAAATTTTTTTTTCTAAACGTATTCGGAATGAAATGAAATAACTTGTAATTTGTCCAGCTTTAAAAGTTGATTCGAATATTTCGTGATAGAGTAAAATATGTTTAGTGCTTAAAATATTTAAGCTCTTTATAATATACATTTTGTATACAATTTTGATATACATTTGCACGTTCCTGTTAGTATCATATTTGGCTGTTAAGCCGCTTGCATGTTAGCCGTCAAATTATTATATAATATATTATTATATTTTTCTTAATTCTAGACTCATTTTTGTTATTTCTTGTATACAAATATATGGAATATTATATCGATAGTAGTTTTGGTATTAAGAAGAATCATTGATGTTTTGAAAGAAAAAAATCACCGCACTTATAACCTTATCATATGGGTTTAATATTTAGTACTGGTTGAATTGTAAATGGCTGATAGGTATATAATAATGTCAGTTATGTCTTATGATAGCAATATAGCGTACCTAATATATAATATACTTTTTATTTTTTATTTATTATTTTTTGTTTGAAGAGGATAAAAGTATTTACTTTAAGTACCTATTTAGTCTATTTAACCCCGTTTATATGTGGTTTTAGGATTTTGGGATTTTATATTGTATTTTGTTGTAAAATGTGTTCACATTTTATATCTGACTTACCAGGTATACTACAAAAATCAGTTCAAACAAAATTAAAAGAATTTAAAAGATACGAGAGGTTAGGTAAAATATTATACTATTTTAAAATTATTTTACAATTTATTAATAAAAAGTAATAACGTATAATAAAGTGATTTTTTTAAATTTAAACTTGCGCTCTGAGACTAAACCATTTTCTAACTAAATCAGTGTCATTCAATTTTCATACAAATGTTTGCATGAACATCGGTCAATTCAAAATAAAATACTACTAGGTAGTGTCTAAACTCTAAATATCTAAATATATGAAACTTAAATTGAATTAGAGACAGCTTACGTAGTCCTATGCTGTCTACTCATGACATCGTACAGAAATTTGTAAATTGATTATGTTTGCATTTTAAAATTTTAATTTTGATAAAGTACCTACATCTTATAATAAGTTGTAACCGTGTAACAGATAACAATCAAGTAATTATTGGTTATAGGCAATAACTGCCTTTCACGTAGCTGGTTTTTATATGGGTTTTTTATTATTATTATTTATTATGTTTATTGAAGGTAATTGAATTTGTTTACTAAAGTTCTTAATAAATCTTATCTACGTCCATAGTCCATTATAAGTTGAACACTTTTTATTTGTTTGCAAATCATGAAAAGTGAATTTTTAGAAACGAATAATTTGTATTCGAGTGTTCCAAAATACAATTAGGTATTTAGTTTGTGAAATTATTATATTACAATTTATAATGTATTAGGTACCTATGTTATATTACGTTGGGGTTAACTATACATATTTATATTTTTAAAGTTAAAGCTTATTAAAAGTAAGTACTTCTGTAGGATAATATATAGCATTCGAAGACCCTCGCAATGAAAATGCAACATATTATTATAAAAAATGTATATCTACTAGGTAGTTATAATAAAAAATGTCACTTTACTAACGTTTTTTCGATTAATTGGGCCTTACGATGAGTTGACATTTCTTTTAGGTACAGTCTTTTGGGACATGACATAAGTATTAAATACAAACATTAAAATGTTAGGTACTGGTTTGATGTTAAAAAGAAGAAGACATAGAACAACTTTAAGATGGTCTTAATTATAGCTTTAAATATTTCCCAATGGTCAGACATTAAAAAACACATAAAAAAAATTATACGTAGTATTAAAATCATAATACACCTATTTTTAGAGCATGCGCCGATTGCTTAACATAATTTTTTTGATTTCGGAAAACGCATAATAATAACTTTAATAATACAATTTGCAATTTTCGAATTAAAATTGAACTTTTAGTAATCACAGAAAAGTTTTTTTAATTTCTTATTTGTTGTAAACAATATCAAAATTCGCGATTTCATATCGTATAGGTACTATAATAATATATTGCAATAAAAAACCCACTCCATTATTGTTTTTGCGAGTTTACAGTGCTTACATATGTATATTATAGAATTATAAGAATTTTTTTTTTATAAAAAAAATATTAAATTTAAATTTGGTCAATAAGCAATACATTTGATAAATATTAAAAGACAGGTCTACTTGAGCGAAGTTTGTGTCTATAAATACCTCCTACTTGAAATGTTTTTTGTTTTAGGATTTATTTATTTGTTTGTGAAGGGTCGGTTTAATATTTAATCATTGAAAAGTTGTCTGGGCCAGTTATGATTAAGTCGATGAGTTTGATTGTTATCGAGAGCGATGTAAGCAAGGTTGGATATAAGTGGATTAGGATAATACATTGTTTATTTTATTTGCATGGCCAGGTTAGGTTTATAGCCAGGTGGATAGCAATATATTAACGAAATAGTGGTGGTGATATGATTTAAAGGCATTGAAGTTAACAGTGGCTTGAAGAAATGTGGTTTGAAATCAAGGTTGAATTACATAATTGTTAACATTATATATTTGATTATTATTATGAAACCGACATAGTGCTGTTCAGTTGGAATGATCCCAATGGTTGGTTATTAGGCCGTTGGCATTTCAAAGTAAAATACATTTAGACATTTAATGTCTATTTATCATTTTTGGATATAATAATTTGTTTGATAACAGTAGTTTAAAGGTAGATAAGGAGGCTTAGATTAAGGTTTTAGTATCATTAAGAATAGCTAGAAGTTTAACAGATAATAAATGCTTGAATTAGTAGACGAAGAGAAGTTAGGAGTGCAGGTTATTCGCATTTTAAATCGAAGCTTGAGCTTAAGATTTAGCTGGAGATAAGTTTGAAGAAGCGTTTAAAATATTTTGGTTAATATTAGTAAATCGGTGGACAATTATTTTATTTTATTATATTAATTATATTATTTTTGATTGTAGATTAGACAGAAATTTCTTCTAAATTGGGCCCACCCACGATTTATAAGACAATTTTGTCACCGCAACGAATGCATCTTTGCTGATGGGAGAGCGGTTACGGCAGTCCATAAAATTGTGTGTACTACGACACACTTTGTGTAGTACGAAATTTAAAAGTGTGTTATTCTAATTAAATCATTATAGGGCTCTACGATTTTGCTATTGGAGTAGTTGAAACAATTGATTTTAAATATGTCTTTGTTATTAAGGGTATGTTTCAAATCATTGCATATTTAAATAAAGTGGAAAATTGGGAAAGTTTAAAGTTGTATAAAAGATACGTTATAGTATGACCATTGGTCATGACGTGATGGTAATTAGTTATTAATTCTATCGTGGTAGTGTGGCAATGATTTCTTAATACTACACGAGGAACTCTATCTTTTTTTGAATGACGAGTGTGAAAATCAGCTTTGTTAGATTGAAGGTATTTAATAACCAAGCAATAAAACTCTGCTGAGTTGGTAGAGAGAATACACTCGATTTGGTATACTTTTATAGAAGAAATGTTCACTATTGATAACTTTTTTGAAAATGTTACACTCAAAATGTAATTCGGTGACTACGTGAAGGAAGATTGGGTGAGGTCTTCCATGTTTGGACCATAATTCCGAGCGTTGGTTTGGTTATCACGATTAATGGAAGCCATTAATAAAAGATCAAATAAAAACAAATAGATGCGATCTTTTGAGATGATATATTTAGGTATATTGTTTTTATTAATGAGTAGTTGCGATTGATGATTGGGATGACAAAATGAGATTATTAGAGCCCACAGGAGTGGGGAATCCATTATTTCATGTGAATTGAGATGGTGAACTGGGCGTGTGCTTTGAAACACTTGGTAGACGAGATTTTTGTATTTTTAACATGGTTTTAGAATATTTATGTGCCATGGTTTACGAGACGGTTTGAGTTTATCTCGAAATAACAGCAATAAGCCACGGCCGTACTAATTAAATATAATCAGTTACAGTAATTGATGAGTAATTAACTTGGTTACTGAATTTGAGCTGGAAAAGCTGCTTTGCGCCATCGATATGCCATATGCGCGTGTATTATAGCCAGTTGAATTGCTGGCACTTTATTGATCAAGTTGGTTTTTTTGCGAAAGAAGACGGAAAAAAAGCTTTGAAAATAAAAACATAAACTACGTGCAATGTTTCAGCATCAACGGTTACAACTGACGAACTACGAGAACAGTTAAATCAAAAAATATTGATCAATAAATCGTACCCATGTTAAAATATTAGTATTAAACATAATACATTTTTACATTAATAATTAAAGATATAAATTTAAAAAAATATTATAGTATAAAGTATAAATTGATTTACATAATAACATTACCTTGGAAATTCTGGTTTAACAAATAATATTATCATTGTTTAGTTTAAATTATTTATGACCATGGTTTAAGCAATTCGTTATATTATATATTTATTTACAATAATACCTATTGAATAAAACAAATAACATTTACAAAATATTGTATTTTTAAATGTCGACAAAATAAAGTACCTTAATAATATACATTATTATTTGAATTAATCGCATTTTAAAAAGTACTATACGATATCACGTATTTTACCCACTTGTACAAAGCATTTTAATAAAATTACCTTTTAAATCTAGTTTAATCCTTCTCAGCGGGCATATTTAATGATATTAAAAATAAGAAAATCAAATTGACTTTTAAATAAATTAATATCACTAAATACAATTGTTTGAAAGACGAAAATATATTATAATTACCTATAGTAGATTAATTCATCATCAGATCGTGGTAATTATGTTTTTATTTGTCCACTTTTAGTCTTCTGTAGCCATATATTTTTATGACATCAATAATCTCTATCAAATTATTAAATTATTAACTATATAATTAATTGCGAGTTTTGTTATGCTGTAAAAATTATAAAATAAATGGACAATAAAAATTGAAAGCAAAATGTTGGGTAACACCAACTGATAAAAATAAAATAAATTATCACCATAATTATTCGTCAAGGTAAAAAATGTATTTATTCAGTACCTTTACACTATGGATTCTTTTCACTTACAGTTACATTAACGGGCATTAAAACTTGCCACTGAATAAAGAGACCGCTATAAGGGCTGTTATAACGTAGTCCAGTTAAATTTGATTTCATTGAAAGTTAAACTAAGCTTATGGTTATGTGTAGTGGGGACTTTATCGGTATAACTATAATATAAACCTAATTAGGCGTAAGATTACTAGTTATAACTGAGCATTGTAATGATGGTAAAAAAGTGATCGCTAAATGTGTCCACTATCCATTAGACTTATTAGAGTAAAAAAACATTGGAATAACACAATAAAATAATATTATAAGTTTAGTGATGAACGTGAGCTATTAATTCTTATTAATTTAAACAATTTTTACGCTTTCAGAAAAAAAATGTCATGTTAAATGAAAAATATTTAAAATTTTAAAATTATTATTAGTTTAATAAATAATACTATATGTATAATAAAACCTTTTAATAATTCCAGAAAAATATGTTCATAAAATGTCTAAGACAGTTGACACTTTAATATTATATATGATTTAAATAATAGTATATATAGGTAATATACATATTGTAACAGAAATACCTAAAAGAAAAAAAAATTGATAAAAGTTAAACGTATGAAAAAAATTATGAAAAGTATATGGATAATAAATAATTTAAGATTTAGTAATACTTGAAAATTCCCAAAAATAATAATTTGAAAAAGGTTGTTACGTTTAGAATTATTAACTTACTTCAAAAACTATTGGTATTTTAAAAAATTGAAAAATAAGTTACTTGACATAAATAAACATTTTTACCGTCAACATTTATATTCTATATAAGTAGCTAATTTGAATTTTTCCGAACAAATTTAATACGGTTTAAATTTTTTTATTTCCTGTATTAAAAAATCAAAATCAAAAATTTGTACTATACACTCGTCGCAAAAACGTATATAAATTATATTTAAAAAAAAACTAAAATATTGATTAGACCAAAAGTTAATTCGTTCATCAGGTCATTCTGTTACACTTTTTATACTATCATAAAATAAACGATTGTATTATGGATAAATACTATAAGTATATTCAAATGAGGATTCTAACTTAATTCAAGACGACCTTAACAGACTATTTGATTAGTGCCTCTTTAACTGGTTTATGTGAAACACTTCAAAATGTAATGTCATTTTTTCGTTCTAAAAATATAATGACTACCTTTTATGTCTGTGGTGATAAACTATTTGAAATTAATAGGTATCATGATCTGGGTGTGGTATTCCAACCTAATTTATTATTTTGTTCCCATATTGAATATATTTGCTCTAAAGCACTTAGAAGTCTTGGTTTCTTAATACGTAGTATGAAGGAGTTTAATAATGAGTTATGTCTTAAAACATTTCCACCTCTTTGGTTGGACCAATATTAAAGTTCTGTTCTGTTCTTTGGAATCCCTAGCAAATTGGGCTTATTGAAACCCTTAAGAGAGTCCACAGAAAGTTCTTACGTTTCATCACTTATAAAAGAAAATTGCTCGTCAACAGTAATTCATCAACTATTTCTTATTCGTCTAAAATCTATAGATGTTTATTTTATGCACAAGTTATTGAATGGTGTTATATTCTGTCCGGATTTATTACACTCCTTAAATTTCTTTGATTCTCAATATTATAATTCACAATTCTGTCCTACGTGTTCTATTCCATTTCACCGTACTATACTTATGGACATAACAATCCTTTGAATCGTATTGCCAGAGAATGCAATGATTTTAAATACTATGATTTGTTTTATACATAAGATTTTCATACGTTAAACCAAGTTTCCGTAATATTTTATTGTTGTATTACTTATTGGTTGCTTTATATTTATTTGTTATTATTCTTAATATTAATATCATAATATTATATTGTATTCTATTCGTTTAATGTTTTTATGATAATCTTATACTTAGGTAAGTATTTATGATTTACTATATAATTTATCTTTACTATACTTGATCCTTATAGGTGTTTATAACAATTCATAAATAAATATCAATATATACGTTATAGATTACCAGGTATATAATATTATGTTATAGATTATCGTGATGTGGATGTCAATGTGTTTAAAAATTATTTCAAATTATCTCTGTTTGGTATTATTTTGTTTTTCTACTGTACCTTTCATAACATGGCAAGTTTAGATTTATGTTTTAAATTATAAGCAACCATTTTTTTTTCTACAGAATTCGTGATATTTTTGAATATATAAATAACCATTCTTTAACTCTACAGTTTAAACACCCGAAATTATATGCTAATTATTATACACTGCAAAATACGATAAGCGATAATAAAAACGTTAATGGTCATAAAACGTTCGTCTGAAATCCTGTAATTGGACCGTTTTAATTACTTGCATATCCTTAACTACCATTTATGTAATAGAGGACTTGTATCAGATTACAAACCATTTAACGCAATAATTAACACCTTATCCGATGACACGGATTTGTGCGTAAGCTATATTTTATAGTGTGTGGTCGAAAAAAAATCACCAAAAGTTACATTCGATTGTGCGTCGTAACAGCAACAAACATTGTGCGCAAAATTATAAAATAATAATAATATTATGTTACTAGTTTTAACATACACGACTCTAAAGTATTTATTTTTTAATTTTAGTTTAGTTTTTGTTTTATAACTCATCCGATAGAAATAAATCAATGTAAACTTTTTTAAATATTGTTGTTTAATTTTTTTGTTCATGTTGTTCGAATCAAAAATAATCTATTAACCTACAGTTCTATTTTTACATTTTGATAGGCAATCATATACAATCAACAATATTAATTTCAAATGTGAGCTATAATAATTATTAGTCTCTAGGTATATACTAATTACTCACTAATAAGTCTAAAGTGATAAGTAAACATTGATTTTTTTTTTTACATTTGTGGGCATGCACTATTCATTAGCGAGTAAAAGTACGTTATTGTTGGTTCGTTTTAATCATAATATAACATTCTTTGTGGATGACACGCTGCGTTATGAAAAATTATAATTAAAAATAAATACATTTTAACAAATAAAAGGGTATTTAGATTTTTGATGTTAATCGTGCATCCTGCATGTCCAATATTATGCATAATTGCTTGAATATTACAGTTTAATTTAAACGTATTACTCGCAGTTCATACAGTGACGTATTTATGTGGGGGGGGGGGACCTCTTTGATATATTTTTTTTTGTAAAGTTAAGTTTTATCACTTTCTGTATTTATCAATATGATATTACTATTAAGTATGTCTGTTTTCTAAATGTTCTAGCCGTGGTAATTTTACCACTTTGATATACTATACGCCACCTGTCGTTCGCAGCATATATGTAGCATATATATCGGATAACAAAAACATATAGCTCTTTGGTGTACTGTATTTTTTACTTTTCTGCGAATTATTTTTCATGTAGGAGTATTAATAATAAACCCGATAAACAGACGGTAAATAAAACAAAATTACCACGAAGACCGTAGATTTACCATAGGGCGTAGGGTTATTTTTAGTGACTGAAAAAATTGTATTCACCTCTGGGTTACATGCTTTAGATATTTGTGATAAAGAGTTTTATCCAAATATTCATGAACTCTTTAAAATATTTTGTACTTTGTCTGTATCAACTGCTACTACGGCTGAACGATGTTTTTCAAGTTTTTATTAAGTATTGAGTCTTACCTAATAACAGAGTATGACAGAAGTAAATATTTTATCAATTTTTCCTATCTAATATTGAATAATAACTATAAATTAAGTAGTAATTATTATATACTTTGTTTAGGGACCGTTTTACAATCATAGTTTAAACCTTGGTTACACTTGACCCACTGATTTTACCGGCCGAATTTCGCGGTATATAACCTATTGCAATCATTCTTTAATGTGTGGGCTTTATTGGCATGTCACTGGTCAATGCAATAACAATGCCAGATGAGATATAGATGAACTGAGCATCCAAAAAATAAGAAAACTGTATTTTATATTATAACTATTTTTTTTTTGTTTATCGTATTAAACATGGGATTGGTGCTAGTATGAATTTATAATAAATGCTATTAAGTATAAGGTACTATACAGTTTGTGTTAATTCTTAATTCGGCTCTATCCACACTTATTTCAATAGGTTACAAGTTAAGGGATATCAAAAATGTATATTATGTATTTATGTACGTATTTATGGGTGTATTATTATATATTTCACCCCTTCCCCCCTCGCAAAATTCCTAAATACGCCACCGAGTTTATATCGATGCATAGATATTATATAATGTACTCATGTGCAAACATAACTTAATGAGAATTAATATTTTTAATTTTGTATACAAATCGAGAAACTATTGAAATCGAATTCTAACATAGGTACTATATTAATATGTTTTCAGACGGTCTAACTAGTTTAGTTTTTTTCATGTGAAACGATAAAATTGGATATCGGTTTACTCATTGTTTCTGCATTTTTTTTATTCTCTAGGTGTCTTATAGTTTTTTAGGTTATAGGTATTAATTCGTACTATTTCCTACTGAATTAATGAAATTAAATCTGTGTAAAATAAATAATATTTGTGATCAAATGTTTTAATGTAATGTTATCATTTTTTCCACTCAACTATAACTTTCTAATTATGAGGTTTTCAATAAATCATTAAATATAATTATTTTAACAGACTATGATATTATATACCTAGTTGATAAATTATCCATTTTTTATGCGTTTAAGCTATCGCATACTGTACAAATGTGGTTATTTCTTAAATAAAGTATTAATATATTGATGTTTTTGTAATTTACTTTTATAAAAAGTCTCAATATATTATAAACGGGCAAGTTAGACTAATGGAAACATGGCGGAAACATTTACGTGTATGAAAATAATCTACAACTTTGAGGTAACTTTAAATACGTTTACCCAAATAAATAAATTTTACTTTAAAAAGATTATAAGTTAGAGTAGGTAGTATAATAACATAGGTATACAAAAAGTTTTCGGTAATTAACATTACCATTAGCATATTCTCCCATTTAAATATAATAATCTGGCAATTATAAATTTAAACTTGAATAATTTTTATGATCTAAATAGCGGAACGCGTAGGTTTATACATTTTAACATTTGAAGTATTTTAATATTTAATAAAGTATTATGTAACTCCAATTTTACGAAGAATATATTTAATGAAAACTTATAGTATTATGTAATTTAATCCCTCAAAATAATGCAAATGTATATAATATTTTTGACTAAATTGGTATTTATTCATATATTTAAATAATCAAATCAATATTATTTCATATAGGTACAATATTAGTTGAAACCATTTTAATTATAATATTTAACACTCATTAGCCATTGGCAAATACACTATAAAAAAATAACACTGTGGAGTCTATAGCCGACACATTAAGTAGAAATTGTGTGTTTTAGAAGAAAAATTTTTCTTTTTTTTCGGAAATGTGTGCTTGTAACGTCTAATAATATTGTAAGATCTAGACAGTACACATTGTGCATTATCTTACCCTTATCGCGATAACGTATATTTTTTAATATTATTCTCATAATATTAAATATATTTCTATAAATTGCAGGGTGTCTAAGATTTTTAATAAGTTAAATTATATGTAATAGAAAAACTATGCTTATGCAATCGAGGAAAAATACAGTGGGATACCCAGTATTATATAGTTACCATACGTTTTACCGAAGGATCATTTCAGGAAAACTATCCGTATTCAAGGAAACATAAATTCCTTTCTTTAAGTATTTGAAAATTATTAATACTATAGATACTATCGTACATATATACATGCATATACTTATGTATATTGGACGGTGCATAATGCCTGTGTTCTAAAGGTATGTAATATTTCACATTATTAGGTATTATGTAGAATGTAGATGCTTGATCGCGATAAATGGTAACTCATCGACAGACGATCGATAGTTGTACGTTTAATTTGGTAAAAAGTATATTATGGTTACATTTGATTGAGTACCTAATAAGTGATAATGACAGGGATCGCTCATCGATGAGCGATCTACGCGACTATTAAAGTTGGCTTGTCGTAAGGTGCTGTGCTGTATCGTAATTTCAGTTACTTGTATTGTGTTTGACAGAGATTGCCATTGCTAAGTTCGGTTTGGGTTGTAAGGTGAAATTTGCCCCCGCCCCAGCAAGAGCAAAAAGATTTTTAAATTTCAAAATCCAGATAAGAGAATAACTTATATTTAGAGTAAACTCAATGTACAATGAAAACGGACGATTGATAATTTTTTTTAGAACAATAGCATGCAAAATATGTTACAATATGATTTTATTAAATTTATATTGACTCATTATAATTTCATTGATTTTTCCATAATATTCATATAGCCATATTACACCTATATAACATAATATAATATTTAAATTTTAAAACAATGAAAATTAATCCAAGGTTTTCAGAAAATAGTCCTTCGGGGAAAACCTATGTACTCCATTAGACAGGTAATAACTTTGACCTAACCTATATATGGGCACATGGCAATACATACGGTATACTCGATGGTAATAATCAACTTTGTTTTCTTTTATAAGTCAACAACTTTTTTTTTTTTAAATTAAAAAATATATTCTGTAGCAATTAACTACTATCCGTTATACCTTTAGAATTTTATAATTAAATTGCGAAATTAAAATGGTTTAAATTATTTAAACTTCTAAGAAATGGAACACTAAGTCTTTATTATTTTCTCTAAATACGGTCTAATGAAACTTTTGTTTATTTTAGTTGATTAGGCCATTTTGTTTATGCAGTATAATATGCATTATGCATGTATTATTAATAAATTAAAAAATGGCCAAAGAAATATTAAACAAATTAGTCGTTTGAATTCGAAAATATATTTAAAATTTTATGTTTTCCTCCTCCGTTACAAAAAAGGCTTTTAATATTTTTTATTACATTGATAAAATCTAATAATTCATACAATTTTACTAATACTGCATCATCCCAAGCGTAAAGTATGTCAAGTAATATGAACCAATTGATAGATGTAATACAATTTATATACATTTGTTGGATATAAAAATTATGGTTTATGAATTTCAATGGACGTGTTATTACAATTTATTCGTTTCACAAAAATAGCATTTGCTTCCTGAATAATATAAACAAAATATTATCGTTTATATACCATTATATCATCGCCATTATTACCGTACAAAAAAACAAGTCTTATTGTAAATTTGTAATCATACTCTAAGTCCATTTCTATCGAATAAAACATCTGTGTATAATATATCTATGTTATATTATTTAATATCGCATTGGTTAAACACTATAGGTTCATATCCTTAATATTTTCATTTTTAAAACTTAATCAATTATATTCATATATTTATATTAAAATATGTATCATACATATAATGGCTCAGTCACCAAAAATGAATTGTTTATTCATAATCAATAATAATAAAAAAAATAAAAAACAAGTCATACCTTATCTTCAAACTTATTATGAATATAAAACTTTATTATAATTTCATTTTGACTTTTTCCGGGAATACGTCATATATTAAAGTCAGAAGTTCACTCCATGTTTATTGTGTAAAAATGTACATATTTGCGTATAGTATTGGTAATTACCATATTATTATTGTTTACATACTTTAATTAAATTAAAAAGTGTTCAAAATATCATAGTTTTCCTTTAAGACAACTTAAGATATATTTTATTAGAATATAGAAATGACTTTATATATCTCAACCCTGTCAAATGGATCAAACACATTTTCGTTTCAGTTGATTCAATCTACGAAGTGTTATCCCAAGGTATTTACGAATGGCCTGTAGTTGTGCTAATATTGTCCGTGTACTTAAAATACGCATTGTCTAGTCTTTTTGTGGTTTATTCGAAACTATGATATATGGTAGTACAAAAGTATTTTATTTTTGTTAAATTAAACACAAAATTGCAAAATTGTTTCAGGCGGTTTGGATCTATGTACCTAGGTAAGTAAAGAATGATATTCACTAACAAAAACTTCAAACACTGTGAACAGTATTATTGTTACTACTTGTTAGTACGCCACTTGTGGAATGTGAATAGAGCATGTTAAAAGTTTTCTTTTTCTTATAATAGGTATCTAACATTTCTTTTAAAATATTTTGTTTCAGTGCAACTGCTGACAAACTGTTTTTAATAGAATCTTGAAAAGGATTTTATTTTATACTTACAAGTAGCGTCTATAAATCAAAGCGTCAGAGACAATAATAGAGAAGAAAACTCATCAACTGCTTTTATATTTAGTGATTTTGTGTTCAGAGAACTCGAAAAACTCAAAGTCATCCTTTATAAATAATATTAATGTGTTTCATTTAAGGCAAGAAAAAATAATTTAATATTCTGGCTATTTAACTTGGATACAGGTTCACTATTAAAAATCAATACAAGTTAATAAACACGGGGTAAGTTAGGTGCCCCTCTTGATATTTTTTGTTGACATTTATGCTTATAATATAATATAATATATTTTTTTAATTTACTCCCGTCCCCCATTGAAAATATATGTGACGCCACTGAACATGGGTTTTGTACAAATATCGTCATGGATTATTATAGTCTGGTATTCAGACCTCGTTGACTGTAGAAACATGGTATTGGTATAATAATAAATACGAGAAGTTGTATTAAAAATTATTGGAACAGGTTTTAGAAATTTATTTTCTAACCAATTTTATTTGCATTTAAAGTTTGTAAACAATTGTCATTTTTTTAAAAAAAATCATAAGACATTGGAAAATTTAGATATTGAAAAACTATTTCAATAATTTTTAGTACAAGTTCTCATGGTTATTTGAATACCAAACCATTGCTTCTACAATCAACGAGGTATTGGACAAAAACAATAATGTTTTCGGATTAATAACCAACACGGGTTAATACTCACATCGAGGAATAGCCGTTGTTCTAAATTTGTATTTCAAATATTATGGAAAATATGATGTTACAAAGTTAAAGCGAGTTAATCATTAAGGTCCTAGGTATACGGAGTCAGACCAGTGACCAAACCACTAAGTACATAACACGAATTTTAAAACTTAAACGCATTTGTCACGTGAGTGAATACAGCCACTAATGATGTTCTTCACGCCATCACCTCAGAATGTATATAACCATATCATTATAACCACATCAATAGGCTTGAAGGAGAATGAAAAATAATGATAATATCAATGATAACTCACGTTTATAAATCGACCGGGATCGTCTTCCACCAGTTGGCGGGCAATGTCCTTACACGATTTTCTTGAAGGTATTGGAACTTTTCCGTCATCTTCCCAATATCGGCTAGGTGAGTGTGCGTATAACGCCGACGGTGTAGCATGAGTAATCCGAGTATTGGTCACTAGTCCGGTGGATTTACCTGAAACGAAAAAAAAATACAAATACACCGACCGAAATTTAAACATGTCATATTATTATTATAATATTCTCGTCGACTCATGTATTATGTAATACGTATATGTATATTATGCAGTGTGCACTAAATATATATATTATAAGTACTTGCATGAGTTATTTAAATAGTCAACAATGTTAAAAAAAAAGTTTTAATGCTTTAACTACCGAATTAATTGATATAGTACTAATGTATGCACATGTACTCTCATGTGACCACTTGATACATTCATATCCCTCTCCCCCCACAAAGTCTGTTCCCCCAAACCAGTGTGAAAAAAAAACAGACTTAACACATATTTTATATCTTCTTCTTGCCGTATCGGCATTATTAAAATATTATATTATCCAGAAGCATATCAATTTTATACCGATTGGGACAAAAAAAATCTCTTGCCAGTGTACTATAATTGCCATGGCAATTAAAAAATAAATACAATTCATATTTTACAATTTTTAATTTCCAGGTGTTACTAAAAACCGTCCAGTCAACCGACTGTGGAGCAGGAGTAAGCCCCAAATGTCCACCTAAGTTTAAAGAAAATTAGATTAAAATAGAACAAGTTGTACTTATACTAATATAATATAATTTACAAAAAGAGAAATGTTATAGATTCATTTTTTCTATTGATTGGTAGAGACATGTATGTCTAAACCAAGACAGATAACAAGCAGAAATAGGTAAGCAATGAGACATGTAACTAAAAATCATATTTTTTTTATTACAATATAATGTTTTACTGTTATCAATTTATCCTTGGTAGTTGGTAATTTGTAGGAACTTGTGAAAATGTATTAAAAATTTAAAAAGAATACAAAATGCTAAATATTGACTCAATATTAGATTTTGAATACATGTCAGTGTTTTCATTTTATTATGGTGGTCTAAAGAAAACATTTTACAAAAATAGGTGCAAATGCAAACCCTATACCCCCTCCCACAACCAACTGACAGATTAAATAAATTATAATAAACTGTATTATAATATAACTGTAATGGTATATGTTCACAGAAATCAAAAACAATAAGGAGGATATTATAGGTGATTCAATATGGAATCAAGACAAACAATTAATGATTGTGCGATAAAATCCGAGTGAGCAATTACATTATAATATTAGTGTAGCATTACAAAATGTAGTTTTAATCTACATTTTGAAAGAATTTTATTTTATTAGACCAGGTGTTTTAATAATTAATCAAATTTGTACATTGTATACATTAGTTATATTCAACAACCTACCTGTTAATAAAACATACATTTTTCATAGGTTTAATGATGTATTACACAGTTCTAAGGTGTGTTCAATCCCACTCACTAGATGTGATGATCAAGTATTTAATCCAATTATCAAACAGGAAACTATTGATGATATAGTAATGAAATAATTAAACGTGAAATTATTTCAGAAATAGACCATAACAATGATAGCCAATTATTAGCAACTGGGTAAGGTTTTTTTTCATCAAAGTATAATAATATAGACAAATTTAAGTTAAGTTTAAAGTTATATTCTTACCTTATTTTACTAATCAAATATCAACTTTAAAAACCCATACAAAAGAAAAGCCGTATAAATGTGATATCTGCGATAAACGGTTTTCTACAGCATCAATTTCCACAAATCATAAGATGACACATACCAGTAAGCAGCCATATAAATGTGATATCTGCAATAAACGTTTTTCTACTGCAACAGTTTTAACAAATCATAAGATGACAAATACTAATAACCAGCCATATAAATGTGATGTCTGTGAAAACAAGGATTTTCTCAGAGAGGACATCTTAAAACTCATATAAAAGCCCACTCTGGAGAATAGCCATTTAAATGGGATATTACTGATAAAATGTTATCTACAGGATCAAATTTATCAAGGCATACACGGACCCATTACAGAACAAGTCCTAAAAAAGGCAACAAATTCATGAAACATAAAAATTATTAAAGCAAAACAAGTTATTACATTATAATATATTTATATAACAATAATATTTTTATTACCATATAACATTTATATATATCAAAATTGAAAATATATTCATATTTTTATTTGTTTTCACTCAAATTGATCATTATAGCGATCTTATTTTTATTATTAAGTTATAGAATTAGATAATATTTTTGAACTGTTAGGACAACAACGTATGCCGAACCTTGTATTAGATGTTCAAGCTTTTAACTGGATGAACATTTTTCATCGGTATTTAGGGAAAATAATTTAATATTTAACGTAAGCAAAAATATTTTGAAAATGTTATCATGTATGGAAAATGGTCGTATAAACTACCAAAAATTTAAAACATCTACATTTGAGTTGCACAAAAAAAACAAAATCAATTTTGTCAAAAACTGGTTTTGTGTAAAAGTTCCCGTTTTTTATATTAATTTTTCCCTATGTTTTTGAATACTACTGAGAATTTAAGGAAATATGCTGCAGTAAAAATTTTACAGCTTTAAAAAATGATGACAGATATAAAAAAAAAAAAGCGGGTAAGTCGATATCGGTCTGGCATACAGTAGGTTACAAGTGGCTGACGTAATGGATGGGGTTAAATTGGAATTCAATGATATGATAGAATTGTATACGAAAAAGGATTCTGAGCGGAGACGGTTTGTCATCCTTAGATATTTTATATTATACTAGCTGTCACCCGCGTGCTCCACCCCCGCGGATAGTTTGCAAATTGCAAGGTTTTTTTTATATGAAGTATAAAAGTAATTTTTTAATAATTGAACTGTAGGCAGAGTTGTGTAAAACTGTTAAAAACTTATCTTAACTTTTCCGCTACCCATAAAAAAAAATCTGATTGTTTAACTCCTTTTGGGTGTAATATATATGATGTGGAAGCAATATCTTTTTAAGTGTAAATGATATTATATTTTAATGTATAGCCATCTCGACCGGCATTATCTCGTGAGATTCGAAGCAGTATATTATCAGGTAGGCAATCTACCTGCGGTATAGATCGCGGACACCGAGCTGTTTGTACTGGTGGAAGACATAAGCATCAAAATGAGATAAGAAAAAAAAGTTTTATAGTACGAAAGCTCCAAAATCGTATCGCAAAAATCCTAGATACCTGTGTGCCACGCTTAATAGATATTAGGTACATTTAAAACTGTATAATATTATATTTTCACAATTTATTATTGATAATTTTTATAAGATAAAAAAAAAACAACCGATTTATTCAAATTATATTTATTTGTATGTATGTTATATTTTATCGATTTATTATTGAAAATTTTTCATAAGATCGAAAGAATCAACCGATTTGTTAAAATTATAATTTATTAATTTCTATTATATTTATTGAACATTTTACCTCTTAACACTATTTGTAGAGCGGCCAAAGTTTGATTTCCTCTTATTTTAATAAAAATCTTCAAAATGAACAACTAAAACTACAACAATCATAACCAATATCAACCTCACAATATATTAACATTTAGCTTATTTTTTTCCTGCAAAGATGGACTGTTGTATTTTTAAAATCCAGATTTCCTAATTTTCCTGTAGATTTTCTTAAAATTGTCTTTCATAAGAACTGTGTCCCGACAATTACGAACATAAGAAAATATGAATCAGCGAAATCGGTCAAGCATATTCGATGCCAACCTAAGACACACAATTTGGACTTGCTTTTATAGTATAGATTATATTGTTCTTATTAATACGGTAGCCGATAAGTTGAATTATTGTTATTTGTTAACTATCATATTTGTACATAACAATTTACTTTAGAAGTTTCAAGAATCCACGAATAATATTTTTGAAATAGATCACAAAACTAAAATCGTTTTTTTTTTGTTCAAATATCTAATTTTGTCCAAATTTGAACATAAAATAACTTTAATATTAAAAAAAAACCCGTGTTTTTATATATTTTAGATTTTTTGGTTACAAAATCAACTACTTTACGTGGAACCTTGTTTTAAATTTTCAATCCTTAGCTATAAAAGTTGAATATTTTAAATTTGATAAATTTTGTCAAAATTGTAACTTTAAATGCTTATAAAAATAAATTGTGCTATGTATTTTTAATATTTTTTAACTGCTATTATGACAATATATCAGGAGCCTTGTATTACATTTTAACACTTTTTTACCAAAAAAATAAAATGTATTGACATTTATGGGAATAAAAATTTTTTTAAAAAGTTTGAATGATAAATTGTGCCCCAACTACTAGATTTTTCTATTTCTGATCTATTCAAAATCATTATATTCTGAGGGGGTGGGATCAATTATAAGTTCTAACTCAAGATTGTACATTTATCCGGAAAGGACTTCAAATACTTCAAACGAATCTTTATTCAAAAGTAGGTGCTTACCATATTATTCTGATCGTTTGATATTATACAATTGTATCAAAGTTATTTCGTTCACGGTACCAATATTATATCAATACGATTGTTCTTTCAACCACAATAGTTTTTGTACCCAGATATTTTGCATTGTTTATAATTTGGCATGACGCGTGTGATGGTATTCGATAATATTTTACTATTATTTTATAATTTTATGTTGTAAAGTCGACACTATAATGGCTTATTTGTTTAGGACTCAGAAACGTTACGCTTTTCGTCACTGCTTGATCAAATCGTTTTGTTTTGATCCAAAAAGTTTCTTTGTAACTCTTTCAATTCTACGTTAATTTTAAGATACATCAATAAATTAATTTTAAAAGTTAATAACATGAACGATAGAATTCAGTTTTAGATACATTTAGTTATTATAATATTATACTAAACGTATTAGGTAAAGACCAAACGAGACGAGTGATAAAATATGATGTTTCTCATTTATTAAAAATGTATTTTCACCACTTTTTTATGAGTGTTGCATGATACTTGTATGAAAATAATTCCAATGTTCATTTTTGAAAAATAGTACAGCCAACTTAGTTTCCACTTTTCAATCGTAAGTTAATTAATATTTCTAAAACACTTTTCGTACAGATGTGACATTAAATAAAAGCGCTTCCTATAAAATCGTACGAGGATTTTGGTTATTTGAGTAAATAATAATTTATATTAATACCGATATTATAGTTTTTATTATGTTCTATGATCATCCATGTTTTCACTGTTTTAATACATTCAAATTTAAAGCGATGTTATTTTTATTTTTTGAATTTTACAGAATTATTATTCGGTTTTCAGTTTGATAACACAATGGTTAAGAATGTATCGATATTTTCGAAAACTGTTGGGCGTATACAAGCTGTATATGATTTTTCAACGTTTCCTTCATAAAAGAAACAATACATTATATCTGTCTAAAGTTCTGCAGTGATCGGGATGGGGAGAAGCGTGTTATGTTAGGTCAAACTCGTTCGTTGTTTTTGTTGAATCGTTTTACGGAAATAATTTAGATTGAAAAATAATACTGCATCAAATGAAGGTTAAAGGAAATTAAATAAAAACCAGTAGTCAAGAGAAATATAATATATATATCACACCTATTCTATATAATATATAATATGAAAACCTAAAAAGTGGTTGTATCATTTTGATACCAGCCATTTTTTTTTCATTTTATTTTATCAAATAGTCAATAGATGTTATGTGGTGTAAAAACGCAGCAATTTTATGAAAAGTACCAACGTCGTTTCATTAAGTAAGCACGTTCGTAATATAAATTTGAACATAATAAATTGGATGACGGCCTATAGATTAGATACTAAATTAGCAATAATTGTTGGTTCGCTTTTATATTAGACTCATTAATTAATTAGAGCTATAGCCGGGAATTTATCATTATATTATTATATTATAAAACATTTCATAATTTTTTAATCTATAAAATAAAAAATAAATAAATAAGAAATATTTTTTTTTAAATATTAACTTTAGTATTATTAAAGTCTACTTGAATTTTATTTTCATAATAGTTACATATTTTTTGAATTCATTCTGTGCGGTCTTTGTATTTTATGATGACTCCTAGTTTTCGTGATTAGTTGATCTGTTTGCAACCGTATACCTATGACTGTTTATTTTCGAATTAATATACACATTTCTATATGGATGGATGTGACGAGTTCTAAATGGATACAAAGACTTTATGCCACCATTTAACACAATTGTTGATTTAGGCCGTTTAGGGAATATATTTTTTTTTCAAATATACAAAATAAATTTCATTTTGTTACTAGAAATATTGCTGGTCCTCATCGACTTATTCAATCCAGTTATCTTCTAAATAATTTTTCAATAGTGCTAAAATGTCTTCTTGTTTGTGAATTAACTGCTGAGGCCAATAGTTTGTTAAATTAGTTTTCTTTAGTCGTCTTTATTTACAAGACTAAGTTCAGCTATAAATCGCATATCGGACTTGCAAAGCGAATTCTGAGTCTTTGAAATATACTTATTGAATCCTTAATCTTGGACGGGTCTCCAAATTCTCAGTGATCAATGAAAAAGATCCTCGAAAATAAATAAGATACCTACTAGAAACCCTTTAACAACATTTGAAAATTCAACCATAATCATTTTTGGTTTTAATGATTCGTTTGAATAGTTTTCTGCATTCGAAAAATTAACATATGTATTCTCGGTTTTATTCTATGGCAAATGTTGGAAAAACATTACTAAATTGAATTCCACAGTGTAGAATTTGTAAAATAAATTGTGAGGCGTAGAAAAAGCTGGTTTTAATGGAATAGAAAACACTTATTACCCCGTTTCGTATCAGATCAATAGATATCAATTATTTATTTGACGGTAAATATTGTAGCCGCGATAAATGTGAATTGAGAAAACATTTCGTAGAAAACATAAAGCCATCTTATTAGTTTTTATGATAACAATTTTACTGTCGTATCGTATAAACTTAAACATTATTAGTATTAAGACTATTAACTAGGTTAAACAAACATGTATAACATTTGTAATAGTGTTTAGTATTAAGTCTTATAATATAGATTATAGGCTATAGTCAGTAAGTTTTAGCAGACGCAGCAACATCGTAACTAAGTTAAATGATAATATATAAGTGATAAGACAAGACAAATGTGAGTCATTCAGGGGAGATCGGCCGCGGCGGTATACGACACAATATAACATAATATAAATTTAAAATGTTTTAATAGAACTGTATTATCCTAAATGTGTGAGTAAATTTTAGAACTATTTTTGAACTACTATAAAAATGTATATTATTTTTTCAACTCGATGCAAAACATGAAAATACCTACATAAGTACATATTTTATCGTACTATAAATTCGTTTATTGGATTTTTGCTATTTTAATATCTTTCCAATGAAAAAATGTATTACTAATTATATGTTGATAAACGTAAAAACATATTTTGTGAAACATTGATTTATCAGTGCTTAAAAGTTATAACTCAGCATTAGGGTGGAATTTCTTTTAGGACACCTTTTTAATATAAAATAAAAAATAGATAATTATTATAAATGCACAAACAACACTCGGTTTATAAACTAGTAGGTACTAAACTAGTAGGAGTTTTAGAGTTATACTATTACTTTCAAAATTATTTTTTTTATATATATAAATACAATTTAATACAATATAACAAAAATCCAATATTTTATGAGATAAGATTTTGAGTGGAAACTTAGGAGATCCATAAAATGTATATTATTTTATTTGGTACTTTCATTAAAGTAAAATATTACATTAAAAATAAATAATAAAAAAATAATAATTAATTGTGAATTCCTTACCAAATGATTTGAATAATCCCACTTGAAAACAAAATATCTCTACAATTTTTGAAATTAATATTATATAACCTAACCTAGCAACATGCTGTGGCTTAATTAAAAACAAACTAAGGATAAGACAATTATTCGGCCTCATATTTTGCTTTTCTTAAAAAAAAAAAAAACAAATTCATCTTTAATCACAGTCGTAAATAATTTAAAACTCATTTAATCGTCATACAATTTTTAGCAGCTGCTGTTGGACTAAAAAAAAAAAATTGATTTCCAATTAGTATCATAAGAGTTTATTAAAACTAACTATTCCATACAAGTTTTTCGGTTTGACGAAAACTTTTCAACTGTAAGAACAATATTTTCATTTTAATATTGTATTTTAATAATTTGTTCCGCTAACTTGATAGCCGATAGGTTATGTCATGGAATATTTTATCGATGAAACTTCAGTCAATATCAATAATACAATTTATACCTACCTATACTAGTATAATATAACATTTATAACTACTATATTATATTTAAATAAAAAAACATAATAGCCTAACACAGTCACTACCAAACAATTCAATCAATCAATTACTACACAATCATAATATACTGACTACTTACACTTTTTTTTTACAGACCATGATTCTTTTGACCGCACAGATTATATAGGTACATTCCACACTCCATTGACTATATTGATCAAAAGAATAAACCATAAAAAACCCGTCAAGTGCGTAAATGACTATTTTTTTTAGTAAATTATTGTCTGTTATAGTAAGTAATATAAAGTAAAGTACCAATTAACACTTCTATTATGGTCAGTTATATTTTATTTACCATTACAAGATATTCAAATCACACTACAATCATAGATCTATGGTGATTTGTGGACGATTATTAAACAAACCAACAATTAGTGCAAGAATACTTTCACCCGTCCTTGTTAGTATATGTATAGTGATTTGAACAATTTTATAAAATTTGATATTCAATAATGTTGCAAAGTGTATTAAAATACTTGGTGTGACCCAGTAAGTAGTCTGTGTGCCCTGAAATCTGACGTTTACAATATTAATACGATAAACGAATCACGATCGGTCCTACATAAGTCGTTTTCATAAATTAACAATTCAACCAATTTCAAAATTGTTATATGTGACCTGCAGGAGTCGGGTGTCTAAAACTATACTTTTGACCTGCTCCATAATGTCCTATGTAAATTTAAAAAAAAAACCCGTTTGAATCCGTCGGATTGTTTCGGAGCATATCCAACTCCAAAAAAAGCTGGAATTGAATATAGATTTTTTCTTTTTCTCTAAACACTCTATCTAGTTTAAAAAGAGTAAAGAAATATTGAAGTAGGTACCTACCTATTCAAAAAGTACTTTTAAAGATCGGGGATTGTGTCTGAATGATATTATTTCGAAGAAGTCATTTTTCAATTTTCTCTAAGCATCATGATCAACTACCTACCAGAAGACAAAAATAGAATGTTGATGGAATATTAGCAAGATTAACCAAACACCTCTCAGAATTCGTTTTATTTTTAATGTGATTTTAAATTAATATGATTTAATGTGAATTTATTATTGCTTTTCAGATTGATATCAGAATACACCACGATACAATAGCGAATTATGATTGGGAAGATGAAAAAAAATCAACACACCTGTTCTTAATATCTCGTCCGGCTTCTTGAACTGATGTTAATGAAAACGGTATAAATAAAAATGATATGCATAATATAAAGCAAAATAGGAAAGCTCACTCTTTGAAGCTCGTTTTAAACGTATTTTAATAAAACACAAATTAAAGTTGCATGTACAGCGACAATAAATAAATATTATCTACTACTATCAACAATCGTAACTATGTACTGGTAACTTACTAATGGACGGATGGACACAACAGAGGTACAAGTGGTGTTCTAAACAAATTTCTAGACCTATATACTTATATCGTGTGCAAACTTATTAAATCTTATTTTAACAGGTATCGAGAAAAGTACAGGTGGATGAACCTGAAGCGAACCATCTATGTCATGATACGAACGTAGATATATGACTGTCAGAGTCGTTGGAAGCGAAATATGAAAACCTAACGGTAAACCAAATTATTGTGAACATCGTTTAAGAGCGAGTAATTATAAAACATGCGTATTGTATTTAAACGGAATCGTTACGAACAAATTCAAACCGACACGTATCTTAAGCTCGTGTCCAAGTCTTTAGTAAACATCATAATAAAATATTTAATTTATATACCTGACTACTATAGTTACTACAGCCTATATAACATAATATAATTAGCTTGTCGACATTATTCAACCTCAGTAAATTAAAACTGTCATGTACTTATGTACGAATCAGTATGGACTGCTAAAAGATAGCACACAGCCCGCATTAAAAGAAGTAAAAAACGCAAAACCGTGAGTCGTTTGTACAATAGCTGAAATATTCCTGCTGAAAACGTTTTAACCAACATTTCCTATTCAAATATTTAAATGCCAAATGTTCTTGTTGTCGTAACAAAAATAACCTAGCTGAAATTACATAAAAACCACATGGTCACCAAAGTCCATTAACTTTAAAGTTAATTCCCAGATAATATTATATATGCAGACCTTCTTAAACGAAGTCGAAACTGATATCTTCTCGTTAAACATATAAAAAAAAAACACTCTAGAAATTCTAATACTGTGTGTCAGACGTCCATCTCTTTTCGGATACTCCAAAACAGTTTCAATTCTATATTATTATGTCGAGACAACCCAACTTTAGGTACTTACTGCAGAGGTAAATGCATCTTATTATTATTCGTTTGTAGCTAGGATGGTGGGTCGATAATCGATAGTAAAATACTCTTTGTTTCATTGTTAGTTAATAAATTCACGATTAGCAATATCTCGTTTTAACAATATTATCTGACTCACGAGTGGTACTCGTATTACACATGGTTAAATCCATCTGGTAGCCTCTTGTATCATATATATTACAATCTGATTACCTATCGTATTTTCCTTTCTATCTTACAACGACCTACAATCACGGAGACCAGATAACCAGCCTATTGAGGTTATTATGACATTTTCGTGGTGTGATATATTTCTATAGCTACCTATATTCAAACGCTTGTTGGACTGCTATTAAATTATTTCACTGCTACACTTTATGTTAGTAACGTGCTCAGCTTTTTCGAACGGGGAGAGGGAGAGAGAATTAGTTTTGATTACTCTCAGACCTTGTTATATGGTAGTAAATATACTTTCATTGCTTTATCATATATTTAATATGGCAAAAATAAGCCAAAGTGAGAAGTATGTCACCCTCACCCCACACCGTGAGCACGCCCTGGATGTATGTTTCTTTTGTATTTAGACACAATAACAATTATAGTATGGTACTGTGGTGGTTGTAATGCGTAAATTAAACCTTTCAATCAGGCCCGTATAGCTAGACAAATAATCTTCTAGTGAAACGAACCAAATTTTAGGGGAGGCAATAAAATGTATACCTATACTTAACCATAACATTCCACTAGGTACATACAACACTTAATATTGGGAGGGGATCATGTCCAGTGAAGACAATACCCCGCATTGCCCTCCATGGCTACGGGTCTATTTTAAATACAGGTTATTATAATATCACAATGTTATTAATTAATATTATTATTTTAAAGATTTTTTTTTAGTTTTAGTATTTGTACAAACAATTTAAAAATAGGCTGATTTAGAGAAGACAATTATAATTAGTAAATATTAAAATAGTAAGCAATTTAATTTTATTAATTTTACACATATAAGATAAAACTACTCAATAATATAATATTTTTAAAAATAACCTCAAATCATACGTCTTACATAATATAAGCAAAAAAATCAATGTGCATAATATATTATTAACTAAACATATTATTGTAATAAATTATTTAAACATTAAATATTAAATAAAATATAAACAAAATTTAAAATATCTGTATTATAGTTGTAGTATGCAAAATTTTTTACCTTATCCTACGTAATGTACATGTAACATTATTTTGAAATTACTAATTAAAAAAAAAATATGTATAAGATGGTTTGCATTTAAATTTGTTTTGAAATCAATTTAGGTACTTATTACATTCTAAATATCCACTTGTACCAAGTACTAACAATTTATTTTAATTTTAAATCATTAAGTTATCTACATAGGTAGGTATAAATTTTTAATATTAATTGTAACACATATTATTCTCAATTCAGAAATCACAAATATTTATTTTACTAAAATGAGAATTTAGAGTTGCATAAACACTGTCAATGATATATTTTAAGAATAAGAGTAAAAAAGGATGTCATTAGTGAGCAATCACTTAGTATAAACCCTTTCGATACAAGACAATACAGTCACGTGTTTTTAAGATCGATTGTTTGTTACCTACGTGTAAAAGTGGCGTAAATTTATTGTCATCCAAAATTAGATTTAATTCTATTGAAATATACATCTTTAACAACTTTTATGACTTTCATGCTTCAGTGCCTAGTACCTAAATCTATCATGTTGTATAAAACAACTGTGTTGTCATGTCCTCTATTAAGCCTAAAAAAGCTCCAAGCTCTAGAAAACCGATGCTTAAAATATTACTTAACGGTATGGACAAATTATACAGCGTGTATATTGTATATTGTACTCCTCAATGTCAGTATTGATTATTTCTAAGCAATGGATGTGTCTTACTCCAAAGTTCTTGAAGTAATCAGAACATCATTATGGCACATTAAGTGTTTATCGTGCTTGTAATAATATTATATCAAACTTAATTGGTTTTATAAGTTAAAATAGAACCGATGTCCTTAGTTGATATTTCACAACTGCATGTTTTGTTGTATGTATTTTAAATTGCTGTTTTATTTTTCTGTGATTTATTATTTTATTGTTTTCATAATACATATTATATTATTATTAGTGATTACAACTTAAATATTATTTAAAGATGCTAAAAATGTCATCGACGAGTGTGCCAATTTGTTTAAACCATGTCATTGTAAAAAATAGACTATTGAAACAATATGAACTCCACGTAGTGAATTAATTATCTTCAATAGACTACTGTGTAAACTACTTAGCGGGTTATTGAAGCAAATTTAATTAATTCAGTTTTAATATACTAAATAAACTTTGTTGGACAACAAGCCGTGGTGATCAATATAACGAAGAAAGTTATATTACTACGAAAAGATCCACCTAACATAATAGTTTATGCAATTTCAGAGTTCTCGAACTAGCTAGGATTAGAAGTAAATATATGTAATAGCACATCATTATTATATTGTTTTTATTATATGTTATACATTATAACATAATATACAGTGTATTGTTTTATTTTGTCCAAGACCTACCTATAATAATAAACTTATATAAATCTCCAGAAACTCTTAAAAGTCTAAAATAATTTAATTGAATTTTTAATTTACCAATACTCACCGCTAGAATAATATGGTTAAGTTAGGATAATATAGCTTTATAAGTTGAGAAATTATAAAAATTCAATATCTATCGGATGAAAATTTCTGAACAAAAAATAACACGTACCTTCCTTTTGAGCCCAGTAGGCCAACGAGTCAACTCTAGACCCAAAACTAGAATAACAGTTTTCAAACTTTCCATTGCCATCCAAGCCAACTGTTTCGAAATTGGCTTTTACACCACACAATAATGCAGTAGCACATGCTGATGATTCACCGATTTGAGCGTTTAAATTGTAGGTCTGAAAAAAATTATTAAACATTATTATTATACTATGGTAGGTTAAAAAAAAATTCACTTAGGCGTAATCTGGAAGGAAAGGGGAGCAGTTTTCCCACTGACATTTGACGGAGGGGGTTCAGGGATGATATCATTATGCCTCCTATTTTAAATTCTAATTTTATGTATACTACAATATACGAGTGACATCTATTTTTTAAACCACAATGCTTGCGTCTGAATATCATTTTTCTGTATGTGTTTTATGTAAATTACTAATTTATTTATTCATTTATACAGTATCGATACTAGAAGTATGCTCATCAGCCACCAAATAACACCCTTGCAAGCCTACACTTTACCCATTGAACAACTTATTTCGTCCGTCCATATCCATCCTCGGTCCTTCTATGTTGTAACTTTAACCACCAGAATTCACAAATCAACTGGCCTATATAGTCTACCTAGGGTTACTGCATCTGGTGTCATATCAGCTACCTCTTCCCCATTATGTTATCCATTCATTACTCTCATACCTTTACCTTTTCCGGCAGTTTAACGTAAGCTGAGGTCTTCTTGACATAATTTACTCAAATTACAATTGTCTTTCCATAACAGTTTTATCGCCTATACCCTTGTCAGTCCCGTCTCCTATGCCAATCACCCTCTGCTGTTTATTAATTATCCCCTCCAATATATCTTCAAATCTCAAAGCGATCATACATTCCACGACTTCAAAGTTCAAATCATGTGATGTGTCTTCCACATCGCAATTATTTCTAAGTTCCTTTGACTGGACAAATATGTTTTCAATTTACACAGTATTCACCACACTGATGCAATTTTTAATGACGCACTTATCCAAGCTATCAATAAATATACATTACATAGATTAAAAAAAATATTCTCTCCTCCCGAAATTTTCTGTTGGGCTTCCTTTTTGATGTCCATTTATCATCCTACCAGCATAATCGTCCTTTTCATCGTATTCTACTTTATTTAAATAATCACATAACCCAATAAATTTAAAACAAATGGAACCAACTGTCAATTTTGGAATTTACTGTCGCGTAATGATTTTCATATTGCAGTTGTTATCTTGATTATTTTGTATAAGCTTATAATTGTATTCTTGAAAATTGCGGTTTGGCGTATAAATAAATAAATAAATAATAATAATAATATAGTATGGATAAGTAATACTAATACTTGATGTTATATTATATTCGCTAATTGTTCTAAAAAACTTCGATTAGTATTATAGTGTTCACATGTATAGCTTTATTATTGATATATTATTTTAAGGGGTAGAAAGATGACACTTTCTTCTTCACTACATTTTTATACAAGATAAGTAAAACATATTGTTTATAATATTTTTCTCATCCCTAGAAAAATACTATTCGTGTAATAATGAAAAAATAAATGTTGGATTACAAGTTAGTTTTCTCCCGATTACACATAAAGATTGTACTG
This sequence comes from Sitobion miscanthi, assembly GCA_008086715.1. NCBI lineage: Eukaryota > Metazoa > Arthropoda > Insecta > Hemiptera > Aphididae > Sitobion > Sitobion miscanthi. Next base: position 6,489,575 of record CM017800.1, on the reverse strand, counting down.
AAAAGTCAATGTGCATAGTGTTTATTCTTTAAATTATTTTACCGTGTGTGACAAAGTTTAAACATTTTATATTAAAATTACATATAAACCCTTCAGATATTTGTGTATTGATAAACAGAAATATTATTAATAATTTTTAGACAAGAAGTTAAACCACGTTGTGACGCCAAAATTGTGTTATAGTTTATAACAAAAAATATTTAAAATGTACTTTTTGCGTTTTATTGTAAAGTATGATTTTGATTTTATATTCAGTATTTTATTTTAAATATTGCTTATTAAATTTTTGTTTACATAATCTTTAGCTACCTACCTATTATTTATGCACTAAACGTCTCCGTACGCGGCAGTTTGATCGATTGTACATTTATGCATTATTCGTCTTGTAAATAATAAAATAAGTTATACAAGTTTTTAATAATATTTCAAAGACTGTCAGTGTTTATTTATTTACAATACCAGTGGAATACTAAAAATGTATCGCTTAATTTCGTATTCAAGCTAGTGAACAAAAAACGCAAGTATACAAAATAATTAGTCGTGCAATTTTATACAGTTTGTAGAAATACATTTTTTAAATTTACGCTGATACGATATATAGGTATACAAATTATATTATATAATTACAAAAAGTAAAAAAAAAAACAATAATTTATTATATTTTAAATAACAAACATAATATTATTTGAACTTGTGTTCTCGGTATATTTCGTGATCCAATCGCTTCTTAAAGCTTGAAGAGTATAAACACTGTTTTAATGTTGATAACTTGTTTTGTATACCTACCTGTTTTTATATACAGTAATATACTTGCTTAAATTATCTCACTACCTATTTCTAATTTAATCCAAAAAGGTATTTAGCGATTTCGGTTTCTTACATTATGTTATTAATTCTATAGCAAAATTAGTTTTCCGGTATTTACTCTGCTGCTATCAATTACAATATAATTTATAATCAAATCGATTTTACGGCTTACGTTTACTTGAAATTAGTGGCTACCATAATATTATGAGATGATGAACAAATGAGTATGGTATGTCTATAATTAATCTTAGATTGTAGTTGCTGTACTGTTAAGTTTATGTACCACCTAATAAAGTGAGTATCGTTTATAACGTCGGATAGTAACGAAGATATTAGAAATGCTTAGTAAATAATAATATAATTTAACTCGAAAAATAAAATTATTATTTTCTATGAAAGTAATAATAATAATAATAAAAAGCGGGTAAGTGGATGTCGCTCTGTTGTACAGTAGGTTACTTGTTGGTCGCTTTATAATGGATTGTATTAAATTTGAATTCAATGATATCATAGTATACGAAAAACGTTTCTGAGCGGAGACGGTTTGTCAGTCTGGATATTTTATATTGTTATAATATTTTATTATAGCCTGTAAGTTGAATTAATATTATAAATTACAACAAAATAACTAAAATCATTATTTTTATAATTATTTTTTATTCGTTTCTACGATGATAAACAAAGCGTTAGAAATTAAAATCCCATTTTTAGCGGTTTTTCGTAATTTTTCGGTGGTTTTTCCCGTTGCATTAAATAATATTGAGAAAATCGAAAAACGGCCTCTCTAAAGTACCATCTTGATCCGATTTGCTAAAAGATAAGATACTATATGTTAAAATCGAAGAACTCTTTCTGGTAGAAATTTTGTATACAGGATAAAAAAAAAATAAACACCATTGTAAAACCAATAGATCCCTTGCTCCGCTCAGAATCTGAAATTATGTTTAATTAAATTGTATAGACTACATTGCATAATTTATTTTTACAAAGTATAAGAGCTAGTTTTATTTTTGATGAAATTAATGTAGGTTACTTCGGTACCTACTGAATACTCAAAGTTGGGAGATGATTGAATAAAGTTAATTGTATCTAAAACTTTTAAATTAAAATACTGGCAACGACCAACCTTTTAAAATATATAACATTTTATGGATAAAAACAATTTAATGACTGTCAAATTTTGATATGGAATCCAGCTTGATAAAGTCTCGATATTTATTTTTATAAAACAACTAGGTAGGTTAAAGTTACTTAAATTGTCAAAATAAATACTTAAATTTGAAAAACTAATAAAGCTAATTTATAAAATATTTATTATTATAAACTTGTTGTGCTACTGATAAATTTTCAATAATAATGCTACCTACAAAATTCACGTCGTTTTTAAAAATATTTTCTCAAATTTAAAAATGTCAAACATTTAAAAAGTCACTGTAAAATAATTGAAATTTCTGTCCTATGGTAATTGATGTAAAAGGAACAAAAATTGAGTACTAAGAGTAATTTTAATTCTATAATATAACTGGTGGGCGATAGTCTTTTAAATTTATCACAATAACAATTTTACAATCCTAATAATATTACTAAATGCTTTTAGAGTCGACTTAGTTATTTTAAAACCTCATATAATTCATGACTATATCAATCTTACTTTTGAGCTGGCATTTAATCGTTTAATTTATCACTTAGCACTAAATCTAATTATAGTTATTATTAAGTTAGTTGGATAGTGCCTATATTGAGCTTACAATTTGAAGTTAAAAAAATAGACAGCTTTATCCTATAATAGGCTGATTTGCTTCGTCATAAATTTAATTCAAATAGAACCCGTACCAGAATTTGACCTAATAATGAACAATTTGTTAATCTGGGCGTTCATGCAGTTTGTTTTAAAATTATTTGGTGGTCGTTCACTTAAAGTGTCATTGAAACTCACATAAATATTAAAACTTAATTATTTTTCAGAAAATAACTTTCGAATAAGATGTGTACTATTATACCGTTGTTAAACCACATTTACTTGTCAAATCTTAGTTGACTAATAAATCCCTGAATACCAAGTTCGTTTAAACTAAAAATTGATTGTAATTTTATTCAACTAGGATGAACGAATAATAATATTATGTTATCTGAAGTTGAATTAATTTAAAGTTTATAATATTCAAGAATATATACATTTCTTAATGTCACGTGTATTGTTATTTATTATATTTATACGGACATACGGTTTTTATTCGAATAACAGAAAAAAGTACCATTGTTTCTAACTGAAAAAAAGAAAAACGTACCTAACATTTACAATATTACTATTTAAACACGAACAGTTGTAGTGAGTTTCGATCTTCATTTTGAGACCAATTAAAAATAAATAAATTCCTTGCTTTGCTAAGAACTTCATATTCTGAGTGGAGACCGATTAAAAAGCACCAGTTGAGATTTCTTTTAAAATAGTTTATGAGCTCCTTACACGTAGACAAGGTACAAGTAGAGAAAACGAAAAAAAATAAGACATTACATAATATGTACCATTTAGATACTATTTTTAATTAAAATGATTCTATACCTAAATGATTATACTTTGGGAGTACTCCTTTTAAAACCCTAAAATTTACTTACAGAAATAGGTAAGTAATAAAATATATTTTCATCTGCACTCCAATTAAATACTTGTTAATCAATTGACAAATTCAAGTAATTCATTTTAAATTTTAAGAAATTAAAATAATATCAGTAATATCACTGAACCGCGTATAGTTGATACATTTAACTTTAAAAAGTAATATTTTCATGAAAAACCATTTAGATTGAAACATTAAAATTAAAGCAATTTTTGTATCTTAAATACAGAACATAATATATTATGTCATATACTAACTTACTAATGTCATACATAAATCATTTTTGAAGAATCTGTTCATAATTTACTATAATTTTCAAATAATCATAAATTCAATACATTATTTAAATCTATTATAACTTATCATGTGTACTTAATGCTTTTGTCCTTAGTATACAACAATTTTGATACACCATAATTATAACAGATATTTATTAAATAAGTAAATACATAACACCCTACTCCCTAAAGGATAAGAATACTGTAAGTGAAGAACAAAATTATCATTGAAGAAGATATTTTTAAGAAAATAACTGAATACTTACATATCAAATACCAATTATACATCAAATATTTAAATTATAAATGTAAGTTTTTAACTTAGAACAGGAATCAAAAATAAAATAAAAATTATAAATTTGATTACACTATACATATACTACACTTGTTCAAAATATATTCATATGAATGGATTTTTATTCTCTAAAATATCATTGTTTATCACTTTGGTGTGGTACAATACAAAAATGCGATATTAATCTGTAAGCAAAGAAGCTTAAATAGCATACAAAAATTCTAAATATTTGAAATTATGGTATTTAATTAATATACTAATAAGTCGTTCCGGATTACCTAGTCTTTATTATTACCAAATGTTACCACCGACCAATATCTAATTTATCTCCACCCCCGTCAGTCCACGGAAACCGATACTGACTTGATACCACTCCCGCCTACCTATAGAAGGATGAGGTTACACCGGTTACGGAAAAGTTACCGGATTCACAGTAGCGTGTCGTGCCGTGTGTGGGCGTGGTAACTATGTTGGTAACGACTGGTAATCATATAGTGGGTTAGAAATTAAACTGTAGTCAATTCTTGGTATACTCGGTTACAATTTGGTTATTACACGATACCAACAAATAAACGTCCAAGCAGAATGCAATTCGTTCTGTATAATCAGTGAATCACCCTGTATATATTACTTTGTAATTTATTATATTATAAATAAATTTGAGGTGATTGGCTTTGAGTAGCTTATTAGTAATTAGCATATTTTTATTTACAATAAACGTCACGAGTAATGATCATAAGATCTCATCTGGAAATTTAAATAGGTAACGAAGTTATCAAACTATATTTATGCACGTCGATCTGGTGAAATGCCGAGAAGTACCTATAGTCATACCCAATATTTAAAAAATAGAAGACCTGCAATTAGTTTTACATCGAGACGTAGGTACCTTCATAATATTATTATAACGAGCTTATTAGGGTTATATATTATGTAAAATTGCATACCTTTATTGATTTAAAACTGCGCGTCAATACCGTTTGCACGTACGGTACCTACTGAACGAATAATAATTATGGAAAACGTATGCACAGTCTGAAAAAAAGGATGCGGACGTCCGACCAGTAGGTATCTACGACGAGTAAAACTACATAAATTTAATTAAATTCGCCATCAAAATGGTGGGGTTTTATGTGGCTGTTAAGTCGGGTCCATCGTTGCAGCCTGGTGGTGGTCATGGGCCAGTGGCACAACTGTGACGTCACAAATTAGTCGACTGCCACTTTTTTGGACGCACCGCCGCACGGCCGAAATTTCCGATCTGGCAGGTGAGTGGATCAAAGGAAAGGAGCGTGCCGCCCGGGAAATTATGCCTTCGCCCCGCCCCGCCCTGCCTTATAGATTTGACATCCGTTCTGTGCTCGGAAATCCTTTGAGTGGACTTTTTTGCGGTATGCTAGAGTGGTCGACATACGGTTGGCAATCGATTCGCGTTGTCCGACAAGCGTTCGTACGACATAGTGCTCGTAATAACATTATGACGCGTATTTCTTAAAAACGTTCGTGGACATTTTAAAAATATAATATCGTCGATATCGTTATAACGCTCCGATTTCCTAAGGCCAGTTGGCCATAAAGATTCGATATTCGATCTGTGCGTAAAAATTCTTTGAAGCACGACGATCCGAGTGGATTTTTTTCACGGTATACCAGAGTGGTAGCTAAAATCCGGTCGACGGTCAACAAACGGCTAGCCATCGATTAGCATTATCCAGCGCGTGTTCGTTTACGATATACATAGTGCTTGTAATAATATTATGGCGCGTATTTGTTAAAAATGTTTGCGGAGAATTTGAAAATATAATACGACCAATATCACTATAACATTGCGCTTTTATAAGGCCCGGTTGGCCTTGTATGTTTTATATTCACTGTGCGTAAAAATCCTTTGAACCGCGACAAGACGAGTGGATTTCTTCACGGTTTACCTGCAGCGTGGGTACCCAAATTCACATAGGTAAAGTCGTTTTCCATCGATTCGTATTCGTGTTCGGGATTTTAGTACTTATAATACTACGTAATGACGCGTGTTTCTCAAAAAATGTTTGGGGAAAATTTAAAAAATATAATCGATATCTTTATAATATTTCAGCGCTAACTGTGTGCGTGACTTGGACGAGGTTATTGGCGCGTGAAAACGTCTACTTTTAAATTCGCCTTCGCTTGACGAGGTGTCCGCGCAGTAGTGTAGACGATCCGACCGGTAAGCCCTCGCCGTCAACGTCGTCGTCAAATAACGACACGGAATATAAACTGGTCTCGATGGAAAATAATAATAATAATAATAATATGTAATTAAGTTATTTCCTACTTTTTATCTTTTTTTTTTTTTCACTTAAAACTGTGATTCCTTTTATATCCTTTATCGACAAAAGTGCTGGCCAACGCTGATTCGCGCAATATAATATAGTAGGTAGGTATATAGTCCTTTCAATTGCACTCGACGAGCGCCTTTACAATATCGGCACCGACGGCACCACAGTGCGGTTATCAACCTGTTGTACAATTTGATCACAGGTACCGGGCACGGACGAATATTATTGTTTATAGCCGCGGGCGGCCGACGCGAAAACACGGATTTATTGTTTCTTTTATACCTTCGCTTTCGCCACCGCCGTCCGGCGTAAAACAATGGCTTTGCACGCACACCCACGCTCGCAAAAACATTATACATGTATAACATACATATATATTTGTGTGTGTGTGTGTATAGTATAATATTTACAACGGAAGAATAATAATTTAGTGGCCGGTCAGTGAAATAAAATAAAAACCTATACGCACACTGTATAACCGCCCGGCAGCGGATGTGCGTTTTAATATACTGAAAGAGGAAATGAAACCTTGGCAAATGTCCTGTAAGAGATTAATCGGACAATACGCAGCGGTAGCGGAGGTGGTGGCGGCGGACGTGGTGACGGAGGCGGTGGTGGAGGCGCGGAAGAAGCGAACGCGGTGAGAGGATAACAGGCGAATCTCTTTTTCTTTTTTTTTACCGTCCGTTTTAATATTGTTGCTACGGCGGCCGCAACTACCGCCGAACCGTGTTTCGCCTTCCCGTTTCGCAAACGGCAGGATGGGGGGGGGGTTATTTTTTATTTATTTATTTCGAGTTCGGACCGTAATTAAGAGTAATTTTTCGTCTGCTTCCCGACGCTTTTACATCCCATATCGGCGCGGCACAGTGAAAATTAGTGGGCGTGTGCGCGGTGATATTACACCGTTGTAATAATGCCGGCCGAAGAAAAACGAATAATCGAAACGTACGACGTGGAGAGCGGCCTACACGCGGTTACCGTCGGTTGTTCGGAGTAGGTAACGGTGGTTACGCGGGGTAAGCCAAAGGTCCAAAAAGTACGCATGGCACGCAATATATTGTAATAATATTATACGCTATAATTGGGAAATGCGTTATAAAAACATCATAATAGTGGTTTTCTGAAATTGCACTGTCCAAAACCGTTCAAGTACAACTACTTTGGCAATTCACATGGGTGAACCAACTTGCCTTTTACAGTTATACCTACTACGTAATATAATAGTATATTATTAGTACGTCATAACTACATTACTATTCTCAAAGTAACATCTCGACGTAACCAAACTCTGCGATACAATCATTTGGTCATTGCTTGAATTTGGAAAAAAATTACAAGGGGGTCGCAAAAGCGTAAAAAGAAAGTGCATACCTGAATATTTAAATGTCTTATAATATTAGAAGGGGTGCGTACAAAGATTTTTTAAAAACAAGAAGGACTTTGTACCCCCTAAATTCAAGTATTGACCATAGTATTATACCATTATAGTAATTTAGATATTGAAATGATAGGTAGGTAGTCACTATAATTCCACAACGTATTCAGAAGACGAGAATAAGCTAAGGCTATGGTGATCTAAACATTTTAGTGATTAATATTAATTCTTCAATATAATAATTACTATAATAATTTATAAAAATGCCCCGAGTATAATAAATACTGGATACCTATGATATTATATCATCGATTCAAGTTTAATACAATCCATTATGCAATGACCCACTTGTAACGTACTGTACAGCAGAGCGACATCCACTGACCCGCTTTTTTTTTTATCATATTCACTAAATAAAATAATATAAAATTATTCTTGGAAATATATGTATATGAGTAGGGATTTGTATTTATGCTATTATTATTGCAGTTAATATTGCCTACTTGGTATTTTATAATTTATTTAATGATCATCGATAATTGTATGCGAATTGTCATTCGTTTTTCATTTTATCGTTTAGGCAGATAAATATAGGAACGTCCCAGAGTATAAAATAATTAGAAATACTCTCAAGTCTCAATGATTGGTTTTTATAAATAACCATTGTACTATATAGAAATAAGTATTTCACGTTCCATTGTACAATATCATTAACTATATAGTTCAGCATTATTTTTCCCCGGAGATCTCTCATTAGTGAATAAACTTGCTCACCACATTGATTATTTTTTATTTCAAGCACAATGTACATTTAGCTTTATGCCCCGTTGTCAATATTAATTGTTCCTATTGTTATCGTTATCATATTTGTATTTCTTTTATACGTATACGTTTGAGTTATACATTTTCAAACATTTTTATCAGGCGAAACCTAACTTATTTCAAAATTTCGTTTTTTTCCAAAGGGTTAGTGTTTTTTTTAAGTCTTTATACCTATATACAAATAATAAATAAATACACATATATATATACACACACACAAACACGAGCTTGCGCACTATGCGTACCATTTTCAGTAGAAAATGAACGCTAGGTATTCGTAATATTATGTGCTATGTATTGATTAGGACATAAGGCTATTATTTACAAAATTAAGAGGTTATTGGTTATAGGTATAGGTAGTTTTTTTTTTGGGGTAAAATTAATTTTGAATTTCGTAAATATAATATATTAGGTATGCTTACTAGAATTGTTTGTATATAAATAATATATAATAGTAATTGAAAATATTCACGTATTGTGTTATCTAGATAAAAACGTAGTCTTACGTTAACTTTACTTAGATGCTTACGTATTCTTACATACTTTTGCATGTAGACTTCTGGACACTGCTATATATTATACGGTTCACGGTGACAATATAATTTACAATGAAGTTTATATACCACGGGCTTGTCACCCTTATTGACAATGACGAGGACTACTATATAGCTGTATACCGTATCCATATACTAAAGGTTCGTAAAACAAATATTTTATTCTATCGTACAATTTATTCGACATTAACGTCATAAACATTCTCGACGTTTGTATAAAAACTGAAATTCCAAGTGCTCCATTATATTGTGTTGCGTAGCACAATATGGGAAATGGGTATATTACTACAAACAGCGATCGCCGTTTTTGTTCGTTGGGTGCGCAAAGGCTTTTACATTTTTCAGGCCACCGATCGAATTTCGATGTTGTTTCAATATTATGATACTGTTTCGTAGATATCAAATTGTATGTTATAACCACTGCAGTTATCATCAACATGGACTATATCGTTGGTCAAACACAGGTTTTTATCGTGAAGATCATAAATTGGACTTTATGTTAGTTATAATTTACAAGTTTATAACAAAAAACTGCATTAACGACAGATTAGCTGCTGAAATTATTAAATAATGTTTTATTTGGGGACAGAACCTTTGCTTATATACCTACAACTATATAATTATGTCATGTATTACGATTATATTATAATATTTATATACTTATGTAGATACGTGGTAAAATAGTGATGCATTAAAGTTGAGTTTTGTGCAATGAAAAAAAATACCAAAGAACAAAACATCTAACGGGTAGGACAACGAGTTACAAGTAAACAAAAAAAAAAATGTATATTGTTTTTATAAATTAGGTATAAATATTTGTTAGCTGTGATTGAACAGTTCCAATGAATTATAAATTAAAAATAATAATAATTTACAAAGTATATAAAATATGTTGCGATTAGTTTTGCATAAAATAATAATGTTAGTGACATGATACTTTAATGAAATTGACAATCATAAACTTAGAAATAATCTAATTATTTTTTAGGCTATTTTCAATGTTTTTTATTGTTCTACGTGTTGTTTTTTTGTGCGGTAGTAATTTTTGTTGGAAATTTTAGAACAGGATATTATTTTGTCCTAGTTTTTAATTCAGTACTTCATATTATAAACGTATATAATTTATTTAAATTTAAATTGTTATTAACACAGGAATCGATAAAAACATGAAAATACCTGAAATTAATAATTGTTGTTATTGAAATACGGTGTCGGTGGCAGTTTTTCCAATTTTCCGAACTTATGTAGAACTTTAAAATTACATTTTATTTTTAGTTGTACTATACCTTGGCTATAATATTTTTCCACTCATCTACTGCTCGATACCTATCCAGGAGAGGAGGGGGGTTGATACGGTGTATTATATCAACGAAAATGACTTCAAAGGAAAAACTAACACGTCCTATAGAATAGTCGGATTTTTATTTAATTTTTTTATTTCAAAGAAGAGACAATTTTCAGGTGGGGGATCAAAAGCCGTATTTTCATTTTACTTTAAATTTTTTAGAAAAAGTTTGATAAAGAACAAATATTGTATAGTATTCAAATTCATATTTCAGCTTCTATAATCATAACTTTGAAAATCGGGTTTTAATCCAACCCGAAAAATTTTATATTCTTTTAAATAAAAAAAAATTAACGAAATCCGACTATTGTACTGCATAAGAGTTTTTCCTGTAAGACATTATTTTGTTTGAAACAATTCAGAGGTTCCAACGCCCTCAACTGGTAAAATGCATTCATATTACACATTAGTAAATAATATTTAAAATTTTAATTAAACACTTTTAAATACCTTGATAGCTATTCCTTTTCTTCTATATTTTTGTACATACATTATGCACTACATTTTCAAAATATTCATTATATACATTTTATATTGAACTCAAATTTATTACACCGTGCACTGAATAATAATCAAAAACACATTAAAGATCATAAATAAATATACCGATGGTTTTATTTAACGTAGGAAATTATTCAAAAAGTGTCGATGTTTTCGAAAATATATTTTTTACATAGTCCCAAGCCGCTACAAAACATATTATATTAAAACAATTATATTTTTAAATACGTTTTATTGTTTTAATTTTTTACTTTTTTTTAATTACAACATACAATTTTTAATTTCGAAAGCTAGCAGAATATTTTTTCTGAGTATTCCGATCAACAAAAATCAAATTTAAGTTGAGTAGTTTATGAGTTATATAACTTATAAGTAAGTATTTAAAGTCTTGATTAGCGGAATAGTGGGCCAATATTTTGCGGGATAACATTGTAAATTAATTTATTTTTTTCAAAAATCTATGTGTTTTCTAAAGTTATGAATGTTTGATGTTAAAAAAAATCACCCGATACATACAATTTTAGATTCTGAGTGGAGCGATGAATGTCTTAATTTTACAATGATGTGTGTTTTTTTAAATTTCTTTTTGTGTCTGCCATCACCTTTTAGGACAATAAAAGTGCTTGGCTCATCTTCAACAGTTATTTTTCTGATCGAAAAGTGAATCTAGTTGGAACTTTTGGTAGCAAAAGTAAAAATTTCTAAGTAGTTTTCAAAAGCACCGTGAAAAACAAAATAAAAATTAAGGAAAAACGGGAATTTTTATGCAAAATCGATTTTGGTTTTTGGTGTAACTCTAAAACAAATGACCGTAGATACATGCAATTTTGACTGAACTTATATTAGAATTTTCTAAACACCGTAACATTTTCAAAATATTTTGAAGCTGTTTACGGACATTTTCAGTTTTGATTTTTTTTTAGTTTTTATTCTAAAAATATCAATGAACTTTTATTTTTTTGGGTGAACAAAGCTTTAAAATTAAATAGAAGGCTCCAGTATATCGTATCAAAGGCAGATGAAAAAAATTAAAAATCCATAGTAATAGTCAATTTTTTTTATAAGCATTTAAAGTTCAAATATTGACAAAATAAGTAAAATTCACGAAAATTTGCAAATTATTTTGAGTTAGAAATTCATAAAAATTATTCTATTTTGATCTAAGATTTAAAAATGTAATACAAGGTTCCTTATAAGTTTGTCTATCATTATCCAAAAAAAAATTTCTACAAACAAATAAAATAAAAATTTTTTTATAAGATTGGATGTTTACTCGAATTCTCATGTAGCGATTTTCTTATTTTGTTGTAATTCAAAAACGAAACGAAAAACCGTAGACCCTTGAAATGTATTTCATAATATGTTTATTTTATTATATCCTATACTTATTTAGTAACATTTTGACAATATTTGAGGTGTTTACGGACATTGTCAGTTTTAAATTTTTTTTAGTTTTTTTTTCTATAATTGTCAATTAAATTTTATTTGTTGGGTAAAAATGAGTGAAAATTTAATACAAGTCTCCCGATATATTATTGCAATATCAGTTGGAAAATATTAAAAATACATAGGCACAATTTTTTTTCCATAAGCATTTAAAGTTCGAATTTTTACAAAATTTATCAAATTTAAAGTTTAATAATTATTTAGTAGGTAGTTAAATATGTATAAAATGTTCAACTCTTATATCTAAGGATTGAAAATTTAAAACAAAGTTCCACGTTAATAGGTTATATATAAATTACTTTATTCACAATAATATAATCAAATACACTTAGGCATATATCATAGGCTGACTAATTGTCTTCGCTCAGAATCGTTTTTCTTATACAATGATATTATTTCATTGAATACAAATTTAACACCGTCCATTACAGTGACTTAATTGTACCTACTTACTATACCTACTGTACAGCAGAACGAAACCCACTTGCCCACATTTTTTTAATTGAAATGTCGGACTTTTTATAAAAAACAAACTTCTTTTTTTATAATTATGTAATGTCAATCATAAACTATGTATCATTTTTAATTCTACCTTTCAAGGATAATTAATTGGAACTTTTGGAAGAACGAAATTTATGTTAAAGAATATGTTGGTAGTTTAAGAGTTAATATATAATTTATTTTTAGTTTTATACCAACAATAAAACAATAATGCCATACATTAATAATTATTAATAAATACATTTTTTTAAATACCCATTATAATATAATACAGTAAGACTAGTTAGATACGACCACCGTATAAGCGTACACGGTACACTGTAATCCACAATCTTCTATTAAGTCCCTAAACACAATGTGTGCGTTTATTTACAAAAATATTATTTAATATGCAGTCTTGTGGCATTAAAATAATTTCCGTGCAAGGTTATAAGTAAAATGTTTAACTAAAAATAATTAACGATAGGTACGTGGATATCATTACTAGTACGTGTTATCATTTTTTTTTCGTTTAGATTGTCTGAAATATTTTAATTTTAACTTGAACTGTGGTTTAAAAATATTACCTACAACCGCAGGAACTATACCTACCTACTCGGATACGGATTTAATCAAAACCATATTAAATTCACAGACGTAGTGTCTTTTCTGCTCCTCTGTTATAGTCGGTGAATTCAAATTCATAAAATTTCGACCAGATATTATACAAATGTCATGCTCTACGATTTGGATTTATTCAGAAATATTACACGGATAATATTCGTACAACTTTCATAAACTCCGTCTATTGATAAACTTCTGCGCAAAGAAACAGTCATAGCTGATTAACCCCCTCTCCTTTTTCGTTGATTATTTAATACTATTATATATAATATTATCTGTCGACCGAAAGACGAATATTTAGACTGTCTCAATGTAATATAATATTAATAACAGTATTGGGGCATATAACAAACATAAACAAACCATAGAAGAAAATTACAGTTATATTTATATAAAATCTTATAATAAAAAATTCTGGCTTTCAATAAATAAATTATTTCAACACAGTCAAAACATTATTATCCGTATGCATAGTCAATTCGTGTGTCACGTATATGACATGGTTTAACATGTCTTATGTGACACATACATTGACTACGTATACGAGAATATAAGTGTTATATAATTTTTAAATTCTCAAACTGAAAACGAAATAACAATATTTATAGCTGTCGTGTTCAACATAGGCAATTATTTTTTGACTTGCAGCAATGCATTAATCATAGTTGTTTGTTATACCTATTATGATGACGATAATTATAAAAAACAAATAAATTATTTCCTATTTTAAGAGAAAGCACGTGTCCATCGTCTATTATTACTATATTCCTATACAGCTTGAGCGTCAAGCATACCTCATAAATATATGCTCTCTGGTGCAATTAAAGTTACGCAAATGGGACAGTTTCAACAGCGAACTTCTGCAGACGATCTCTGAAGACGCCCGTGCCATGTCTCCATCAGTTCTGTTTAATAGCAGCGAACAGTCTAAATTTGAAGGTCCTCGGCCCCAACTGGGACCTTTCATTTGACACGTTCATTTTCACTAGCAACTCATCTAAAACCGACGCACAAAACTTTCAGTCCTGTCTGACATTGCCGAGGTTTTTGATACCTTGATATGAACTCCGATTACCTACTCGACAAATTAATACTTTATGCAACGACTGTAATAGTGGGCTTCAATCACGATATCAGTCAGAACTATACCTAGGTAATTAAAAACGCCTAAAATCCACGTCGCATCACCCTTGATAACGTTGGATTCGTGTCAGAAAGAGGTATGCTGCAGCGATTATTATCTTCATGTCGAAATCGAAATGTTGCGATACATATTGTCAATAATGTATCTTTTCAGAGATAACATTGAGGTATCTCAATCTTTTAAACACTTTTTCCGGAAAAATAGACTGTTAATAAAATGATTAAAATATGTATAGAATATTTGTATATAGATTGTAAAATATGCTAGTACTAAAGTTTCTTTAAAATTAAGAAAAACTGGCAAACAATATTTAAATGTAATTCTATTGAAAAATGTTATAAATTATTCTATTATACAATATGGCCAATTATTTTGGAAATTTAATGTCTATAGTATTACGTCATTTTTTTTTGGAATTTTTATCTGGACCACGTAATTATACTATTTTAAAAAATGAAATAATTTTATTTTTAATGCTCAACTCAATTTATTATAATATTTAAACAATATTCGCAGATAGTTGCTAAGAACAATACGCTGATAAGTTCATAGCGAGAAACATCGGTATTTTAGTGGGTATTCTAACTTGACTAACTTGAATTATTTTGAAATGTCTATCGTTTAACGTAAGTATGACGATTTATAAAGAATATTGAAATGGACGAACAAGCAAGAAGGTTATCATTATTAATATCATATCAGTAAAAAGCTCGATCGCGGTTGAAAATCAATTACGAGATCGGGCCAATGGCACCAGGAAAATAAAAAATATAGTTATCCGATGTCAAAGTATCCGCTCCGTTATGCACTCAAAAGCGTCAATATAATACGTATTGCGTTGTGCTATTGTCATAATAATTATTATTCGTCGATAAATTGATAATATTTAGTATTTAAAATTACTCCTTCGGTTGTGAATCGAACTCATGTGTACCATCGTTGATTGCATTCGCTGTTGGTTTGTGTACTTTGTGGATTTATATTAGATCATCACGCTCAGTCTATCAGTCCAATGCACACAGACTCACGGTCATATATTACTATATACGTTCGAAAGAGCAAATCGTTTACTGCGGAAGTATTAAGAAATAATACGTTACATGTGAAATGCAAATAAACTCGAATCCCAAAAAAAAAAGAACAAAAATTATTATTTCCAACATTACACAAACGGAACAGGGCAATATTCCTAAAAAAAAATTGCGCGTTTCTTTTTATTTTTTTTTGTATCCGTGATGCTTTATTTTTCCCACGACAAGAATTGATTTTTTTTTCTCCATTTTTATTGAAAGCTAACGAATTGTTTGCACTAAACGGAAAAACTCCGGCACAATGTTCCGTGTCGCCGCATCACACGATCCCGTTTGGCAATGTCTATACCGATATTTTTTTCCTCTCCCCTCCCCCTGCCCCATAACGTTTAAATGCAGATGTTGTAAATTCATATTTCTGGCGCCAAACCGTTTGCCCCGCACAGTCGCTCCGCGTGTAGTAGGCGCTATTTATTTTTTTCTCAGCCACCATTATACGTATAGCCACGACGCCGATTAGGGGACTTAATAGTTTCACTGCGGTACTAATAAACCCCGTGTACTCGCCGTTCGGAAAACGCCGTGAAAAACAACGAGCGAGTGAGTAGTGCGAGAGAGAGAGGAGAGGACTTAAACGGCGAGACGTTTTTGTGCTGATAGTGTATACAACAGACGCGTGTACCGTACAATAATATAATACGCACAAACAATAATTATTTACCATATTAACAGTTTGTGGGGGAGGGGGGGAAGTCCTTCTCGGTACACGCCACTGGACGAGTAGGTACATTATGACGATAATTTAATATTAATGTCGTGGTCGCACATAAATAGGTTAGGTACATCGAGTGCGGGTGGCCGTTAAAACCACGTGTCCTGTATAATATTTAGATTGAATTTATAATTGTTATGTCTTACAAATAGTTATTTGTACCGCGTATTCGGTGTAGAGACGACGAGATACAGTTGTATTGTACGGGATGATTTTTTCAAGCACGTTCACCCCCATTTTCCCCTTTAATAGTACACTTGTTCAAATTCTGAGTTTTAAAATTTTTAATTACACCTCAAGAACATAATAACGTTTTGAAATTTCTGATATTTTTTGTACTACTTGTGTATCCTGTATTCCCGTGGAGATACAAATAACTTCTGTTTTTCAAATGAGAAACCCCACTCCCCCATTTTTCACTTTAGAGGGTTTCTGAAATCCTGTTAATAATACGCTGTCTAGAAATCGTCAGTGAAATATTGATAGAACGTTCGAAACATGTGCTTGTCAGACAACATATCAACCGTGTTAACACCTGGTAAACCACACATGCTCGACAGAGTAATAATAGCGTTGTATAGGTACCTATATTGTCATATTTCATATAGTGTTTAATGTTTATGCGTATTCATTCATCAAGTACATGCAATCAAATATTAAATTAAAACCGATACAGATTAAATGCACAATGCGTCGTTTAACGCACCGTAAGCACAAACCGTAAATACGACTAAAATTTTAACTATTTTAATTATTATAATAATTATAAATTAAATTATTTATCTGTACTATTGTAAAAAGAGGAGTTGTTAGTCGATGTGGTTGAGGGTAATCTCTGGAACTATACCGAACCGATTTCAAAAACTCTTTCACCAATAGAAAGCTACGTTCTTTGTGAGTGTCGTAGACTTGAATTTAGTCCAATAAAGTGAATAAATAATTAGTTATTATGAATAATTAAAACAAACGTGTAAATTGTATACCTATATATGGCACGGTGACCGTTGGGTTTCAAGCTACCTGCAATCTGACAATTTTTTTTTGTGTTTGTTTTATCGGCGTGTAGATATGAATTATTCCAAGAAGTAAAATTCGACAATCTATACACATATACCATATAAGTAAGTATAATGTAAAATATTTTTCTAATTTAATTTTGAATTAGAGTATTTAAAGCCGTCTAAGTTTGACATTTAGTTCAAACTATATTGTTTGAAACGCTTAATAATCCTACCACGAACTAAATCAATATTGTTAATTATAATAAAAAATCGGAAACAATTCGTACAATTCGTTTTTAATATAGGTAATCTCTAAACTATTATAGTGTATTGGGATTATTTTATTAAAAATTAAATTATAATCTCAAACTTATCATTAGACATTATAATAACTAATAAGTGGACCACTAGAATATATGCGCTTATATAATTTTTTTTGTTATCTACTCAAATGTCTTAGTTTTAAAAACACATTATATAAGTTTCTGATAATGATAAGTTGATAATGATTAGTTAACATAAATTATTATATTTTAATTACTGTTAACTGTTTAGCGTCATGTCAAAAATAAATAAAAAATATATATTCGTATAATGTTTACTTAACGTATATGTATTACTATATAAGGTACAAAATATTGAAGGTATTCTAAATAATTAATTTGGTTCAAAGTCCATGTTATGGTTAAGTGGAAATAATACAATTTATTAAGTAGATTTTGAATTTGTATCGTATTATAATATATCATTTTTTATATAATCTATCTATATATATAAAAATGGTATGAAATGTGTACGGTAATTAATCAATTCAGTACAGCTGAACCGATTTTGATGACAATATTTTGTGAGTGTTTGAGTGGTTCCCTGGATGGTTTGGATTCACAATTTGACCTGGTAAGTCCAACCCGAGGAGGTGCTCAAACAGAAATTTTGAGATTTACGTTGGACATTTTTGTTTGTAATAATGATTTCTATTGGTTTTATTTGAAATAAATAGTAGAAATTAGTATTTATTATTTTATTGGTTGCCATTGGTTATCGGTCAGATCAGGTACAAGCATGCATCAAATCGAATTTTCACAAATTACCTACAAAGGTGGCTGAGTTGCACTTACTGCGAGTTGAACTATCACAATTTTTTTTGTAATTTTTTACGGGCAGCGAAGTGCATGGGATCAGCTAGTTATTACATATAAATATTATTATATTGTTGCGTTTATAATTATCCAAAAAGCATTTATTTTTTTGAAATATTTTTTCATGGTTTTAAGCCGTTACGAAACAACGTTTTTATTAAGAAAATCATATTTTTAAATATTTGTTATCCTTTAATCTTTTATGCTTTACTTTAAATACTTATAACTCTTAAATTATTCGTCTTAAATTACATTTTTATGCATCGAAATATTTATAAAAATAGTCTGTTCTGAAATATGAAATTAAAACTGTATGACGTTGTCATTTAAGAAAATAAAAACTTAAATAATTTTGAAACAAAACATTAAAAAAAATATATATTTTTTAAAAATGTAGTTTTTCACAACTAAAAACCATGCAAATATTTACAGTATTAACATTTACAGTTTTTGAAATAAAAAAATGTTCAATGATTAAGGAATCACCTAGTATATACCAGCTAAAGGCTAACGCCGAATACATTTTCGTATATAAAAAGCAGGTAAGTGGATGTCACTTTGCTGTACAGTAGGTTGCAAGTGGGTCAATGTATAATGGATTGTATTAAACTTGAATTCAATGATATAATATCATTGTATAAGAAAAACGATTCTGAGCAGAGACGGTTTGTCAGTCTAGATTTTTTATATTGTTATTATTTATTATAGCCTTTAAGTTGAATAAATATTATAATATTATAATTTTTTATTCGTTGCTATAGTGATATACGAAGCGTTAGAAATTAAAATCCCATTTTTAGCAGAATTTCGTAATTTGTCGGTAGTTTTTCCCGTGGCTTTAAGTAAATATTGAGAAAATCGAAAAACGACCTCTCTAAAGTACTATCTTGATCCAATTTTCTAAAGGATAAAATACTGTATGATGAAACCGAAGCACTCCTTCTGTTAGAAATTTTGTATACAGGATAAAAAAAATAAAATAAACACCATTGTAAAACCACTATCTTTGTTCCACTCAGAATCTAAAATAATACCTATTTCTAAAAAATAACTATAATATATAAACTCATTATAATATGTAACTTTTTTAAAAAATGTTTTATTAAATTTAAGAAATTAAATTTTTTAGACAAACTGCTCTGTAAGTACAATTTACTAGAAAGACAAGGATTAACTCCAGATAACTATTATTGCTTTTTGTTCTATTTTTGATTGGATACGCTGTTAATTGCTTCTGATCTTAATGCATTTATGTACAAACCAGGATTTAAGTTAGTTATACTTTCTTAGTTCGTGGTACATTACACCTTCTTTTAGATTCTGAACGGAGCGAGGAAGCTAGTGGTTATACAATGGTGTTTATTTATTATTTTTTTTTTTTTTTTACATCGTGTATACAAAACTTCTGCCAGAAGGAGTGCTTCGATTTCAACATATAGTACTTTATCTTTTAGCAAATTGGATCAAAACGGTACTTCGATGAGGTCATTTTTCGATTTTATCAATAGTTATATAATGCCACTGGAAAAACCACCGAAAAATTACGAAAAACCGCTAAAAATGGGATTTAAATTTCTGACGCTTTGTTTATCACCATAGAAACGAATAAAAAATAATAATATTATATAATATTAATTCAACTTACATACTTACATGATATAATAAATAATAACAATATAAAATATCCAGACTGACGAAACCGTCTCCGCTCAGAATCGTTTTTCTTATACAATGATGTTATATCATTGAATTCAAGTTTAATACAATCCATTATTCAACGACCCACTTGTAACCTACTGTACAGCAGAGCGAATCATTAGAACGGGAATCGATAGAAAATTAAAATGTCAATCGACAGACACTAAATACATGATTTTTACAAAAATGAAATTTCTGCTTAGTAACATTTACTTATAACACCAATGACAAGTGTTATTATATTATGTATAATTTTAAGTTGGGGATCGATCGTCTGGCGCTCATACTGAAAATATTATGCTGTCCAGAAAATAACTGTGGTCTGTGAAAATGTTGATGGAACGTTTAAACAGTCTATATGTACTCGGTGAACCATTAGTAATAATAACGTTATGTTATATTATGTATCTATAAGTTATAATATTATCGTGTACAATATCGTAATGTTTATTGTTAATGCAACTACGCATCAAGTGAGTGTAATCAAACAATATATAAGCCGATACAGTTTAAATGGCGAGTTCCCACCCCGTATACGACTATAGATTATAATATCTAACACCATATAGGTGGATAAACAATATAAATGTACCTATATAAAAAAAACATAACTCTATATGAACGCATTCTGAGCTGATCGATGAATGTATTGATATTTCAATGTGTGTTTTTTAATTTTTTTTTGTGTCTGTGAACGCGATAAGTATTCGAAATAATGCTTCGATTTTAAACTTCAGTATCTTGTTCGATGGGAAAATGAATCTTGTTAGCACATCGGGGGTGTCAAAATTTAAAATTTCAAAAGCACCGAGAAAAACAAAAAAAAATTAAGGAAAACCGGGAATTTTTACGCAAAAATCGGTTTTTGACAAAGTCGATTTTAGTTTTGGGTGTAATTCTAAAATAAATAACTATAGATACATGAAATTTTCACTGGTTGTTTGTAGGTATTAGCATTTCCTATAATTAATACAATTTTCAAAATATTTTGACTGTTTCAAGCTGTCTACGGACATTTTAAATTTAAAATTTTTTTAGGTTTTTTTTTGTATTCATGTCAATAAAATTTTATTTGTTGGGTCAAAAAGCGTGAAAAATGTATACAAGGCTCCTGATATACAAACTATATGATTTACATCATATTCGTTGAAAATATTAAAAATACACAGGCACAATTTTTTAAAAACGATTTTGAAGTTAAAAATGTATAAAATTTTCAACTTTTACAGCTAAGATTTGAAAATTATAACAATGTTCCACGCAAGTAAGTTATTCTGTAACACAAAAATCTCAAAAATATAAAAACGCAGTTTTTTATGTTCAAATTTGGAGGAAATTGCATAGTAAATAACCAAGAATAAGGATTTTAGTTATTTCGTTGTAATTCTATTATATTAATTCAACTTACCACCTTCCGTATTAATGCTGGATTGCATAAAACATTTAATGAATCAATGGTGAGCTAATGGCCCCTTAAACAAGATTTAGTGGCCCGTGATTGGTCCATTAAATTTTTAGTGAACCATTAAATTTAATAAATTGTTTATGCAATCCAGCACAAGAAATATAAATAAAAATATAATATAAAATATCCACACTGAAAGACCATCTCCGCTCAGAATCATTTTTCGTATACAATAATAACGATATTATATATCATTGAATTCAAATTTAATATCGTCTATTATACAGTGACCCACTTGTCCCCTACTGTACATTAGAGCGACATCTGTTTTTTTTTTTTTAAATTTGGATTTGATTGGACATAGGTAGGTACTGCATATAAGTGCTATGAAAGTACAATAATTACTAGGAAGAATACTCACTGCTTTTCGTTCTAGTATTTCGACACACTGTTTAAATGGCGCTTTCTCGTCTACCCTAAATACGACTGTGTGTACCTAACACCACATAAGTACATTTACGTATGTAAAAATAACAATATTATTATTTAACGGCAACGTACTATATTATATTGTTATAGTTTCGATTTTCGGCAACAACATCATTATAAATATTATTACAGTAATAACAATCACACTATCACACCTCCATCGTTCGAAACCGTTTTCTTTTTCCAAACTCATTCGATTAAATCATACGGGTTTTTTAAAATACTTTTTAAATATATTTAAAGACTATTTGATAACCTTTTTTTTATAATATACTGTATCAATATGCTATTATACGGTAGTATTATGCGACGGCATGTATTATTGTTGCGCTGTCAGATGACGTTAAGTTGATACGGATCAAAAGAACTGCCTCAAGACGTACATGTCATATACGACGGAATAAAGTGATTTAATTTTTATTAAATTCCATGCAAAATATTATCTACCAGAAAAACGCAAAAAAAAAAAATGTCTGTTATTAAATTTGTACGAAATAGAAATAAATTGTCAGCTACGAAACCGTCGTGGGTATATATAAAATATTCAAAAGTAATACGCGAATGTCATCGATATCCATGTCCTAGGCTTATCAGTTGACAGTTATCGTTCTGAAATAGAGTAAACACAATCCTGTTATGGTATAATAGCTGCTAAAAATGTCATCGGACATGTCATTTGTGCTCGTTAAGGCCATAACATTTTATGTACGCTGCGAATAAAATATTAGGTACCATGGGTTGTACAAATCGATGATAATACTAACAAGAGATAATTCGAGTGTAAACGAACATTTCGGTTAAAATTTGCAGAAATTCAATAAAATTACTCAACTAATACTGTTATCAGAATAGTGTCGTTGTAATTAAACGCATAATGATCATACATATACTATCCACTTGCATCAAAGTTTCTAAACATCTGTGAAAATATATATGCATAGAGTCTTAACCAATAGTATAATATTTGTAGACAATAAAATAAAAATATTTCTTCGAAATGATATAAATATTCTGCTTTTGAAAAGTGCCATTCAACGCGTGAAAAAAAGGTTTTAAGAAGAGCCATAAATAAAAAAAAAACATTCAGCGCCGTTGTAATTGCTATGATGCTATTTTACTTTGATGCATAAAAAAAGAATAATATTGTAATATATTTTCCGAATCTTTTGTATATAAATAACATAATAATAATAACAACAACAATAACAGAACAACGTGCTTACGTGCATAAAAAAGAACAGATGATAAATAAATATTTTTGCTCTCAACGTGTTCCGCAACGCATAGTAATAACTACAGACATATATTGCATATATATACCAACATAAAGTTTATAAAAAATAAACATTCATTCAAGGGTATGGTACCTCGTCGACAGTCATCGGTAAGTGGTGACTTCCAGCGTCGTTAGCACAGTATTGTCAACTGTCTTTCATTCTTCCGAATGATATTATATACTTTGCAGTGTGTTTATATGACCGTAAATCGCAGCTTGCTCGTCACTAGATATATATTGTCCAACTCGACCTTTTTTTTTTCTAAGACTGCAGTTGTTGCAAATCTTTCGATTTTTGGGTTATGCATCGTTTGCGCATAACCCGTTTACCTATTACGTCAAATTATCGTACATAGCTTACACATCAGCATAATATGTCTGATTGATAGAACTGTAAGAGTGCAAGAGTACCCAAAAAGGTAAGTTGTTCACAAACATTCAACTTAAAACTTGACGCTCGTTTTATTCAATTTTCAAATGTTGAGTAGGCATTTCTGTTTGAAAATATCAACTGACGACAAGACTTAACAACTGAAGAGTAGTTTGCTGTTTGAATGGCTCGTAGAATTTTATCGCCAAATGTATCTATCTAACTATATGTATAGTATAATAATATATTATTATGATTTATCACTATTATTTAAAATGTAAAAAAATATGCGAAGATTTAAGTTAACAATAACCGATAATATCACGACCGTAGGTCAGATTGATGCATCACGCGTGTAAAAGTGACTTTGTTTTCGTGGCCCAGGTAACCATAGATAATATAAAAATGGATAGGACATGCCTATACCAGTTTCATATGAGGCCGTGTGCTTTTTGGGGAAGAGAGAACATAAAGAGAGAAAGACAATATGGGGCTTTTTTTAAGGTTATGTCCAAAAACCGTTTACAATATTTGTCAATTTCAAATTTTTATTTTTATTTTTATGCCTGAAAATGGAAATTGGAATACTCAAATTATCACTCTAAACTTTGCGTACATAATTAATTGTAATTAGGATATAGAATAATATAGATCGTTAATTATTACTAATTAATCATTAATGTTATTTGTTATCATTTATCAATTATCATAACAATATTGGCCCCATATAACCTTAAAAACGTATCAATAAATTTTCTAGTGATAAGTTCTTATGTCCTGTCCATTCTTATATTATCTATGCAGGTAACACCATGCTTTAGGAGCCGTTTCATTTGCCAGTCATTCGTTTCGACTCTGTCAAGAATGTCCCAGTATAAGAACGATGTCCTTAACTAATATTAACCGATAATCATACGTACCAAAACGACCCGTTGTATGTAAATTATGTTTAAATGTGTATTACCGCTATACTGTTAAATTGTTAATTCTGTAATTTCTTCTTAAATACTATATTGATTAAAAAGCTGAATGGCGTTAATCTATAAATAAACGAAAAACCGATAACGTCGAATTATAGTAGGAACCCACACATTAACTAAAAGTTGGGCAATTCAATTCAATTTAATCGTTTAATGTGGTCGTGCGCGTCGACATTCTCATGCCTGTGGTAGAGATATTATACCAAAAGAAAACGCGCTGCGTTCCAACTAAAATCGGTTCTTCTTCAGTTCTTCATCCACAACGCAGGGTGTCGCGTGAGAGAGGAGATGCTCAGTATCAGTGCGTTATCTCTTTGGATGGAGTATCATAATACTGTTACATTATTTAAAGTTCGTGGAAAAGAAAAAAATAATTCAGAATAGCGGCGTAGCAAGAAAAATTAAACCAGGTGGAAAGTCACCCAGCTGTAGAGAATTAATACGAAGGTCGTATAGGTGTCGAGCCTAACTAGTCATCGAGTATATCACGAATACGTGTATTGAATTTGAATTCAATCATAAATCAATGAATAAGAAACACGATTCTGAGCGAAACCCGTCAATCAGAGTATAGGTATTTATAAGGATATTTTAATATTTTATATCATATTCACTAGTTTGCATGAATAAAAAACGAATCTATTGTTTTATTGTTTTCCATTTTTCTTCAATTGAATTATATAATACAAACCCAAATACAATGTTTAATTTTATGACTTTCCACATCTTAACTATGCAAACACAAAAAAAATGAGACAGATTCAACTAATGCTTAAAATCAGATGTTTTTTTTATTTTTTGTTTTTTAATGAAATTTACAATCTGTACCTAGTGGCACAATGAGCCAATGCCACACAGGAAAACATACATCCAAGGTCAAAAACAATCAATTAATCAAAGAGAAAAAATAGCTTACAATTACTTGAACATAACACATGATTAGTTTGTGAAAAGCAGCCAAAAATAAGACTCAAATCCAATATTAATATAAGGTTAGTATTCGTTTTTATATGTTTGTATAAAATATTTTCCAAGATATAAGAAAGCAAATCATAAAAGTATTCATTGTAATTGAGTGCATTCAATTTTAAGGCTATTTAAAAAATATATATATATTTAATCATTTGTACGTTATATTTCTACTAATTATAATAGTAATATAATCTGTAACCAATGGAAAATTTAATTTTGGTTAGCCAAAATTAAACTCATGGATGAGCCACCCTACATAGGGGTTGAAAATATAAGCTATTAATACCCTCTAAGTCTATTGATATAACTTTTATTGGAAACGGTCCAGTAGTTTTTGAGCCTATAGTGGGCAAACAAAGAATCGTTCATTTATATATACTATTTTTTTACAATTATTTTATTTACTTTACCCGATGGCGACGACCTAATATAATATTTATATAATATGTATAAAAATATATACTTGATTTCCGTGGCCAATCTCCAAAATACGAATTTTGAAAAATCTTTTCTAGTGAACTACCTATCACAATGTGGTACAAAGGTACCTTGACAATTTCAAGTTTCTAGATATCATCGTTTTGTTGTTCGTGTTGATTAGTCATTCAGGGTATCTACATATTGTGTACACAGAAGATATTGCTATTATTTATTAAGTTTTCTATAAGTAATACGGTAGACATAACTAATTTTTTACAAAAAAAATCACATAGCAATATATAATACTAAAATTATTATATAAAATATACAATATAATTGTATTTCATGTTCTCAGCTGTAATCAACTAATTAGAGCCAACACTATCCGTAGAACGGTGTGAATGGTATACATGATTTGTGTTCTAAATAGGTAGTTAATATTAACTAATTATTAACCTATTATGAAAAGGTTTTTTTGTATAGTAAATAATAGAAGTGGAGAAATTAAACAAGCTAAGAAAGCACACTCCGTGAGCATAATGGATTCCCGGTTTCCAAACGTATCTTAAAGTAATAAAATAGAATTCCAAATAGAATTTAAAAAAAAAATTCTTCGTATTGGGTTTATTAGGCTTTTAGACCATCCCGTCTCACAAATAATCTTCCATTCTTCTCTGTCCAGCGCTAAATTTTGTCAATTAGAATCACTTCCCATCTGTTCTACATCCTTTTTTAGCATACTCCTCCAAGCATTGCCAGCCGATCGTAGTTTTCCTCTTCAAATAACCTTCAATATGTCATACTAACCACTGTATAAAGTCTCCAGCTCTTTATTATTTCTTCGTCTAAACTAACAGATGTTATATCATCTTTGGTTGGGTCATTAAAAAGAATTTGGTATCCTTAATATTTTGTACAGTATAAAACTATATTAAATACTTATTTTCAATAAGCGGGGAGGTAATTATCTTAATATCAACAATTGTAGTTAAATATCTTAACACAAACAATCGTAATTAGGTATATTATGTCTATATGAACTGGTACTTAACGAACGGACACGACGGAAGTATAAAGTGTTCTAAACGTTTTTTTAGAAACTTAAAACTAGCTATTTCGATGGAAAATGTTGTGGGTACATTTAACTTAAAAAAATTTTATATGAACGTGATTTTGACAAATTTTGTTGATATCCAAACGCTTATAAAACAATAAAAACGGTCTCTACTGCCTGCATATTTTAAATGTTTTTATATCGCTAACAAGTTGAATGCCTAGTGTATCACAATATGCGATACACGTAAAACTTTTTTTTTTTTTTTTTGAGATAATTTTTTTATTATTTATACATAGGAAATTTCCCATGCCAAAAATACTAAAAAAACTGAGCATCATATATGATACTCAGCCCGGGTTCATAAGACTACTGAGTGCACATATTATGATACATAAGGCGTTCGTGGGAAGATCAGTGAAATTGGTAGGTTAGTATAAACTTGCTAAAGATGCAACTAGTGATGTCAATTTTCATAAACATTTTATAATTGATCATATTAATTTCTTATTAAATAAATAAATCCTATGATATTATATAGTTATAGTATATTCATTTTACCAACATAATTATATCAATTAAAACTGTGTTCTTGTATTACCATTTACCCATTTTAATATTATACCATTAAACCTATTTATTTATATAGGTAGGAAATTCTGAAATACAAATACATTTATCTCGGTATTGATTATGAATTTTCATATTTTCCATATGTACTATTGAATGTTTCACATAGTTGATTTTTATTTTACTCACTAATTATTTTTTAGTAATAGTAACTATAATTGTCAGAGGTATGAAGTTATTATATAAAAAAATATATTTTTTAAAATAACAAAATTAACTGGTTTTAAAAAATTATAAAATATAGGGTCAATATTGATTAGTTATTAAAACCGAAAAAAATAGTACAACCTCAATAAAAAATTATGTCAAGAAAAATACATAAAAATAAAATGTTTAAACAAAAGCTTGTACCAATAAGTTACCTCTAGGTACAACCTATAAGGAATTTTGTTTTACATTTTAAAGAATTTTGATCGAACTTTAGAATTTTGATCAACATTTATAAAAACAAACATGCATAGGTATAAATAGCTTAAAATTAGTAATATTAATATTTTCAAAATTTTGTTTTTTATAGAAATTTATAATTTAAGTAACTGCAAATAACTTCCAGTAAACAACTTAAGCAGGAGAAATCTTTTACTAAATGTTTAAGCCTTTGGTGTTAAAACTAAATATTTCATGCATTTTTAACAACGAAATAATTTACATAGTTTCGTGATTTTACCAAATTTCATAAAAATTTGAAAATTAATCGCTTATAAAACTAATTGTGTCTTCACGGAATTTTCGATGTTTTTAAATTTCCATTGAAATTAAATGTAATACTTAAAATCTGTTCAATTAATTTAGTTAGGCACCTGCGTTCAACGAAAAACTTTAAATACAATATAATATATTATCATAATGTATAATTATGGATTATTATGTACATGGGCACCTATACAGTAGACTTATTACTTTCAGTATGAATTCGTAATATAAGTTATCATAACTATTTGCCTATTGGACGGTCGTATTATATGTCTTTACCTAGAAACAAGTCCAATCACAGAACGTAACGGTTATAAATATTATATGATGTAATGTTCTTAGTATCAAACGTATACAATTATTATCTAGTCTCTTTGAAAGTTCAGCCAGGGGATAGTAAGTTCTAAGTCATGCAATTTTATATGAATATACGACCATAATAATATATAACCCGTTGTAATATTACACCGTATAGAGAATTAGTTACATCACTGATTTCAACTAACGTAGTCGAGAACCTCTTACTCTGGACGGGCTTTCGTGAAAACTGTGTACACCATTACTATGGTTTGTCACCACAGCAATTACATTTCGTATGCAAACAAAACTTTTTCAAACATTTCAATTAATTATTTGACACGCTTTATCACGCACTTCGACACGCACGACATAATACCACGACGGCGATGGGCGATCATCGCACAATCGCTTTTTCTTCTAATAATTGAAGTTTTTAAGTTTCCGTAAGTCATTATAGAAATGTGTTTACTGTTTCACGTGTCGATAACGCTGAAATTATTACATAACGTCCTCCGCAGTATTGTGAGGAAAGTCGATTCAACGTCATTATTTTTATTTCCCTATACTACCGTTGCTGTGTAAAATATTCTATTTTCATATCGCCTACTGCCTACTAGGCACGTCAATATCATTAATTGTATAATTAAAATAAATAAATTGAGTTAATTAAATAATTGTGGGGACACCAAAAACCCTAATAATCTGGAGAGTTTGAATTTTCAAATTACATCAAGCAAATTGATTAATTAAACTGTTGTATGATTACTTATATTAATATTCAAGTTTGAAATAACTAATAGTAAATATCTAATCTTGAATTAATTTAGTTCACAAATAATTATAATTTAATTCAATGATCTGGGTTGCTTAAAATATAAATTGAAAAATGTGAATAGGTTATCCAGATTATAATAAATTCCAGGCGTTAAACTATAAAAGATATTATATTCAATCTATTGTAAGAGTGTAAGACATGTACTTATATTTTTTTTCAAATAAAAAAAACAATTCGATTGCCATTTGATGTTTTGCAATACCCTTTTTATAATATTCAGATATATAGTATTTATATAGATTATATAATTATATAGTCGCTAGCAAATTATACTAAGTTTTAATTTCAATTTCAATTTTCAAAGTAAATTATTAATTAGAGGTAAGGTCAAACTATCTAAAACAAACTCTTTATACCACAAGTCACATGTCGCCAAAGTAAATTGCTTGGTAAAATACGAGTGAATAGTAGGTAATTGATAAAACAGTGACATTTACTTTAATGTTTTATGTTTTTCTACAGATAACATGCAGGTATAACACATTTAAAATACGCGGGAAGTTAGATTAAATACGGTTAGTTGAAATAAACTGATCTGATAACTACTATCCACATATTCAGTGCTAAGACGTAGGATTTAGGGTTTACGATAGTCATCAGTTTTGCTGTAATGAAATTACTTAATATCCAACATATTATTATCATTATTATTGTTATTAGGCTAAACCACCTGCAAGTACATCACGAGTTTAATAACTTATTTTATTTGATTATGCCTCGTCGTATAACCACGCACTGTGTACATTGTTAAATAGTTTACCAACAGTTTCATTGGAGCTATAGGTCTAAATAGCGTTTGAGATCTTGACCGGGGGGGGGGGGGGGGGTATTTAAATTGTTGGGATGTCTTAGCTTCTATCCCCGTCCCACCAAACTATCTACGCCTAAGATTGAAGCACACAAAAGCATACAACAATCGTAGTTCTGGACTACAACAATAACTGATTAGTAAAGCTTTTTCTGTGAGAGTGCTAAATTTTTGGTTATTAAACGTTTCTATTTCAATACAATACATTCCATGTACAATCTATCATCTAATTACAGTAACGTTGGCCAATAAATAAACTCCTAAACATCAAAAACCGTAACCATGTACTGGTAACTAACGGACGGATGAACAGAACGAGGATATAATGTGTTGCAAACATATGTTTCAACAGTGCTACCGAATAATGACAAAATATTATTATTTACTCTTATACTATTACGATGCTAAATCTGAATGTGTGTCACGAATAATTGTACAATTTATTTTACGCGATTATGCATCGTACCACAGTGACCTATAATATATAGTTTAATAATGTTTTCATTGCAGAAAATGTCGATACAGATATTGTAGTTCTGGATTACAACCGGAATATACTAGTGCAACCGGATAACGATAAATTATTATTATTTTCGTTTTTATAATTAGCTGTTAAGGTTTTAACACCAAGGGTTATTAACCTACTTTTAGATCAAATATACAAGTAAAATAGACAATTAAGAGGTAATGAAGATAATAAATTATTGTTTACTCGTATTATTAGGATGATAAATCAGCAAGTGCATGACGAATAATTGAACAACTCATTTTACGTGATTATGCCTCGTCGTACAACACACGCAGTGTACTTACATAGTTTACTAATATTTTCATTGCAGCAAACGCCAATACAAATATCGTAGTAGTTCTGGATTGCAACAATAATAATAAACTAGTGCAACCGAATAACGATAAAATATTATTATTTACTCGACCTACACACCCTGCAGTATACGCCGATCTTGTGTTAAATGAAAACACAGTAATAATGCTGTGCCAGAGAGGATTCGAATGTTTTCACGCAGAATCGATAAAACGGTTACACAAAGTTTCCATAAACCGTTAGTGTGCAGGCAATGATATGGTCGAACGAATGAACGAAAATCACTGTTGTGTGCAATTGTATCTGCATTCCAATGTTAATAAAATTATGTGCAGAGTAAATGAATTAACGAGTGCTTTGCAATTGGGTTATCATAGAATAGTCGCATTCTCTCTTATTTACTTTAATAATTATGCATTAAACTTCTTCGTTATTATTTTAATTATTGTATTCACAGCGTAAGGTTTAAAACATTAATATTTGTATGTGTATTTTTATATTTTCTACAATATTCTTATGGAGATTCACCAAGCGTGCCCACCGTCATTTTTCCCTTAATAGCGAATCTGTCCAAATTTTGATTTTTGGAATTTTTAACTTTACTTAAAGACCATTTATTCGAATCCTCGAGGTTTTTAGACTACTTGAGGGGTGTCCTGTGACGATACAAACTTCTGTTTTTCAAATTAGAAACCCCCTCCCCTTTTCACTACTTTAAATTATTTAGTGAATGATTTTTTTGGAAATGTCAATGTTCGAAATTACAGTAGTCACTCTGTTATTAAAATGTTTATACTAAGGATAATAGTCCTTAAAAATGGTTTTAAGAAAATATAAACATTTTGGGCTATTTAAAAAAATATATAGATGTTGATAGATTAATATTCAATACTAATATCGAATTGTGATTTCGTTGCTCCAAAGATGTCAGAGTATGAACACTCTGTAATGGACACTTTTTGAGTAGTTTAAAAAATGTCAACATTTTGAAAATATGGTCTTTAGGTAGGTATATTTAAAAATTCCAACAAAATCAGATTTTGAAAAAACTGTTTATTATTAAAGAAAAAAAGGCAATGAGAATTATCGGTGAATCCAGAATCACTCTGTGTAATAATAAGGGAAATCGCGATAGATAAACACGATAATTCACTGAAAACGTATAGTAAAATTCTTTCACTTTCAATCGGATAGGAAAGTACATCTAGTAGGTATACTGTTACAGTATTCAGTCATTTCAGTTTTCAAATAATATTATGCTTAGTATAATATTTAATCCAGCTAAACTCATATTATATACTCGTATATAATCGTATCCGTCATTTTGAAACAGAAAAGCAAAACCACAACATAAATAATAAATTATTTTATATCTACACGTGTTACAACATATAATTGTTTAAAAAAATTTAAATGCCATTCAAAACGATTCGTCAATGCATTGTCAACGGTATCATGATTCAGTTTTATATAATATAATATTTTTTATTGTCAACTCCATCACGGTGTGTGATTTCATAATAATATACTATATTCTAGCGCTCAGAGAAGTACACACAATGTAAAAAATGTAACTACATAAAAAAATACGAATGTATACGAATGACGCAACAAAACGAGAGGACTTAAACGATTTCAAATATAATATCATATTATTATGTTTTCATCAAATGCTATTAGAGTTCTTTTATGGATAACAAATTCATAAAATATGAATCATGTGTGACGAGGCAACTGGAACTTAATAAAATGCGAACTATAAAAATGCATAAAGCCACGGATTCGTCGATTATGGACAATAATATATTGTAAAAAAAAGTAAGTTAACCTTACCGGTCGCATTTTTTATACATAAATTTATTTTCAAAAGCCTTGCTTACATTTCATTCATAAAATATTTAAATATATTATTCTTTAAATTGTTTAATAATGCGGGAGCCAATTACCTACCTACGACAATGTAATCTGAAATTCGTCAATTTTTTAATAAATATGTAAATCTAATATTTAATAATTATTATACATTTTTAGTATCTGTATATTAGGTGTTTGTTCTTATAATATTATTATGGTTGGTTAATGAGTATGAAAAAATAAATTCAGAAAATTAAGTAAGTATCTATGATGCATGACGTAAGCGTGTAATTTTATGGTTGAAACAATAATTGTTTGTTGAAATTTTTAGTACATAATAACATACTTATCATAATATGCAAATAGGTTATACAAATATCAAAAGTTTATTATTATTATCTGGTGATTGTTTATATCCAGTTATATTCAATTCTAAGTAAATAGTATCCTTAATCATATTATATTATAGTATTTGTAAAGTAGAATAGTACATGAATTTAAAATTTGAAATTTACCTTAGTAATAATAAATTGCGAACCAACTTACAAAAACATGAAGCGTTCTTTATGCATTTGAAGAATACTCAATATAAAATGTGTATAATCAGTAATAAAGTAAAAAAAAAAGAATGGTTTTATACTAAAATGTAGAAAATTACACATATTACCATAGAAGTTTTGTCTAAAGAGTAAAGACAAATGTGCCAACTTTATGTTTTTCGAGATTTCATTCAAATGGACCTCTACTTTTGACCCCAAAAGTAATTTCTTATATCCAATATATCACTTGAAACGACGTCGTATCCCCTTAAGGGATTTAAAGTGTCTGAGTTACAATGAATTTCATAAGAATAAACCATATTCTACAATTTACCTGACATGACATGTATATAAAACAATAGTAAAACAACATTTCATCGCCTTAAATTCTTAATGTTTGTAGTGACAAAGTCCTAATTTTAAAGTATTTTATACGAATATGTTATAACTAAATAATACACTTGATAGAAATCTACGTAGAAAACGGAAAAAAGGAGAGAGCACAAATCAAGTGTCTCGTAATGTATTTATATATTATATGTATGAATAGTTATAATAAATACTTCAAATTAACAACAATTTATAAAATAAAATGAAGTAAGTATAATTTAAAAGGTTTTTTACCGTGTATAAATTATAAATCAATACATATCAAAATACTTTTAGAAGTATAGACATTAGACAAGCCATTTCCACTTAATATCGTTTTTGTTGTGCAATGAATTATCATTGTATCCAAATTTAACATTTCCATTAACAGAGAACTACCTACTCAATGAAGAGGTTCACTGTATGAGACCTACTATACAGCATAGCGACTTTTTTGATTTTTTTTTTTTTTAATGTTATGTGTTGGATTGTAAAATGTATTGTACTCATAGTGCATTGATATTTTAAATAGAAAATTATTGTTTTTGTAATTGGAAACACTGAACTATCGAATACGATTTTTGTGAGATACAATTATATTACCTAAGTACTGTGCTTCTGTGCTCAATTTAACTCAGTTTTATGAAAATATTTTGATATAATAATATATGAAGATCGACCATATACCGTATACCATATACCGCTGTACCCTTTATAGTGTGTTTTAAACAAGAGTGAAAATTGTTGAATAAAAAACATTAAAAAAAATCGTGAAAACAGATGGTTTACCATTGATAATTTAAAAGACAAAAAAAATGTAGGTGCTAAAAAATAGCTTTTTTTGAATAATGCATATTAATTGTAATGATTTTATCATTAAACAAAGATATTGTTTAAATTCGGCTGTCTCTATTTTCAGATTTTAAGATTCAAATTCAACTCAAGGATTAATATTAAGAAGAGGACACTTGGATCCAAATATCAGAATTAATTAATATATATTACATTTTATGTATAATATTATTAATTACAGTCAGAGCCTTAACTTAAAATATGCGACTCACCTAAAAAAAAAATAATGTCTGCTTGGTAGTTAGTACTAATGAAAGTAAAGTTTGAAAGTAATGAACGATATCAGCGAGAATTTGATAGGATTTAAATATTTTTTAAACAAATGGGTTCTACTGCGTTTAGATATTTAAGTAAGTCTATAATAACTTAACATATTATATTGAGTTTAGTGGTAATCATTGTATACAATATTATACATTTAAAAATATAACTGTAAAAATGGCTAACCATAACTTTAGAAAAAATACTAAACAATCATAATGATTTATTTATAAAATGTCCATTGTATTCATTATTTAGTGTGGTAAATATACCATTGGATAACATAATAGTCATTTTAGAGTATGTAATGGAAAACTATTTTTATATTGTATCTATCTACCAATATTATTTTTAAAATTGAAATGCAGTTTTTACTGGAAATATGAAGAAAAACTTATTTGTCAAATAATTAGTTTAAATCTTTCGGAAAAAAAAACAATAAATATATTACGTTGCGTATTTTTTTCTTGGGAAGTTTGTGAACTACACCGACAAACATTAAAATTTGGTGTACAAACACTACTGAATGTTAAGCACCGTCGTTAAAAGTTAAGTAATTTATACAATTATCAACAATTCATCTAAAAGTATTACGTTAATACGACGTTACCAGTGTTTAAACTAACGCAATAAATAGTAATGGTAATAACACAACAATAATAGTTAATTGTACAAAGATTTGCATATTTAAGTTCGTACTTAAAAATGAATTTATGTCCAACGAAAAAAAACGTCGTTTGCAAGTTTATAGTTGATAATAGAAATTACATATTATTTACCTACCTCTAGTGGCATGTAACATAGGGTCCTGGCAGGCTCGGATTCACAATAACTGTGTGTGTGTGTGTGGGGGGGGGGGACAACAATTTTTTATAACACAAATGCAATTATTGCACTATACACTTTATTCTTAATTTGAATTAGGCCCCCTGGATCCATCCCTGGGATATGGAGTTGCTCAGGCAACACCTTAAATACGGGTATTGACGGAAAGAAAAGAAAAATATTTGATCAACAGCAGTTTTTTTTATATACATAATATGTCACTGCCTCCCTCTATAATTTATGTTGTATTTATGTAAGGTCAGGAGAATATTGGAGATGAATATCATGTAATGTACGCAAAATTTGATGTTTGTATTTTTTTTTTTTTTTTTAAATAATAAAAATTATTTGTGAAAATACAACAAAATTTTATGGTACACAACAAAATAGTCATCACTACGTTATGATTTTGAATTTATTAGCCGGCGCGATGAATATGCAATATAAGTACATGGATGATATTTTTAAATCGCTTTCATATCACATTTTAAGCCATTGAATACTAGACAGTCATTTATTATAATTATTGATATATTTAATTTTTAAAACATATTTTATTATTAGGATAGGTACATTATTGCATTACTTATTTATTATAATTGAATATGTATTTTCCTACAAAAAACTATATTTATATTGTACTGAATAATAAACTGTGTCTAATTGGCAACTCACGTGGTGTAATATTAGGCATAATATGTTATTTAATAAATTAATTTATACACACTAAGTCAACCAATATCCGATTTATATGTTTTAATAATATAAGTAAATCAGTGAAGTGTATCATAAATAAATTGGTATTCCTCAAATAAGTTAGGTTTAATCTCATAATAATGTTGTACAGATCTATAAAATAACCTATTTTTTCATCTATATCAATACCCACTCACTCATATTTAAGGTATGTTACTCGAGCAACACTTGGACCCTATGTTACACGCCACTGAAGTAAATACACCCATTGGATATACTAACCTACTTAGTTCTTCAACTGGTGGTTGGCAAATATTGTATGTCGAAAATAAAAATAATTGAATTAGTATGTACATTTTAATAATTTTTAGCATAAAATAAAATATAAATTTAAATTTAAAATACCTACATGAATATTCATTATTCTATATGTGGTTGATAGGTAATTGATTTAAAAATCAACCACTCAGAAATGAAATATTAAAATGGCCTATTAATATATTTATACACCCCAGTCATAGAAAAAATAGAAACATATAATAAAAGTATTTTCCTCAATCAAAGATGAGACTCGATTTTTCTAACTGCGTTCAACCCATATAATTTTATGGCCACGTGTAAAAACAAATTGTAATTATAGACGAAATAAACACCATACAATCTCAACACTATCGAAGTTTGCAGCCCAAGTAATGTCTAGCCGTTACCTATGTTTATTTTATAGCGTAAATTGCCGTCATGTCCATTGTCGATGA
The DNA here is from genome assembly GCA_008086715.1 of Sitobion miscanthi. NCBI lineage: Eukaryota > Metazoa > Arthropoda > Insecta > Hemiptera > Aphididae > Sitobion > Sitobion miscanthi. The sequence goes on along the minus strand of CM017800.1, from coordinate 6,452,121 downwards.
TAATATGCTCACCTATATTATATGTTTACCACATATTATAAACACTAATTTTCTGTCTAAAGCAATATAGAATAGTGGAAAATCCGAGAATTCATTAATCATGTAACGTTTTAACCTAATCGAATCCATTTTGCTAATTTGTTACAGATATACTTTGGAAAACCTCATCTTAAGTTTTTGCTACTAGAGTGTTCCAACCGTGTGCCAATAAATTGGAGACAATCCAAAGAATCCTCTGGTCGTGTCCCATTGCCTTTAAATTAGGGTACAACCACAAAATACTTTGGCAACGGTAAAGAGGAGTATCGGTTCTTAAAATTGGATTCATTGCGTTTTGCTTCGTATACTACTATATTTCTTCTAAATGGACGACGATTATTATTGTCACGTATATTGTGTACATTAAAATCATTGTAATAATTTAAACAATTATTTCAAACGTATTGATAAAGTTACAACAAATAGAAGTAATTGAGTGGTCACAAACTATCATTAGGTTTAGTAATAGTTTCATACCGTCCACGATCACAATCGTAATTCGCAACATTACAAATAAAAATATTAACCAATCATATTATACAACACTGCTACAGTTTTATTTAAATTTGATATTAATCATAACGACAACAAAATAAATACAGAAAAGTATGCACATAAATTTGTTATATTTCATAAAACTGAATTTAAAAATCAGGAAAGTCATTCTGCTGTATAGTTATAGACTTCGATTATACCTTGACACCTTGTGGATGTGTTAAATTTTAATTCAATAATAATCATTGCATACGAAAAACTATTCTGAGAGGGGCCTGAGTGTGTCCATATTCTCCTCTATTTATAAAATATAATGATGTTCAACAGTTTATTTATATTACTAATTATTAATTATATCATTTTTTCCTAAGAAATTGCATGTAGGTACCTTAAAATATTTTGTTATATATTAGGTATCATATTGTAATATTATATTATACGTACATTATTGTCATAATTTATAAATCAATAAAAACGTAGGTACCATATAATGTGGCAATAAGGTACGTGCTCGATTAGTATATAATTAATTAGGTAATTTAAAATTTGTATTAAAATAATAATATTTATTATAATGGTGAAAAGTTCGAAGTTTCAAAGTTTAAATTTTTTTTGAATTACAATAAAATAACTAAGATCATTAGAGAACGAACTATTATTTAACTTAAATATTTTTATCTAAATTTGAAGTTCAGCGCTTAAAACAAATAAGTAACGATTTAGGTATTTTCGAAACTTTTAAATTATTCAAAGACTATATACTATAGTCTCTGCTCAGAATCGTTTCTCGTATTCAATGAATCATCATTGAATTTATATTTATTAACACTTTCGTGAGGTACATTACTCTATTCAATGACAATTTACTCTAAAAACATACTTCAGAGAGTTTTTTATCTCCCCCAATAATTTTAAAGAGAAATGAGAATTATTACATTTGACCCTCTACCTCTTAAATTTAAAACTACCAACTAGATCCAACTGGCAACTTGTTACTAGAAATTGTCAAGTCCTTATCATTTTTACTGCTCCGAGAGATGACCAGCGACTAATATAAAATCACACATCGTTGTAAAAACCATTCGTTTATTCCTCTACTCAGAATCTAAAACACATGTCACATACAATTAAAAACCCAATGCATTCATCGCTCCACTCAGAATCTAAAACAAAATTATGGTACTATTAAATATTTTAATCTAACAAATTTAGATAAATCAAAAAGCAAACGTATTTTTTAAGTCTACTCTTCTAGTTTATCGTGAAATAATTAAATGCCAATATTGAGAATCATTAGTACGTAAACTGACTATACAAAAACAAAAACATTTTAATATAAATTATATTTTTTGTCGTTAATGTATGTTTTGATGCAACTCAAACTATACGCTTTTTGATATGTTAAAATATATCAATATGTTTTTATTAAAAACGTTGTCATTGATTTTATAATTTAATCTTCATAATCGAAAATACCAAGAACTTATCATATAGGTACTATAATATTCATAATAATAGGTCTGAAGTAATTACAATTATCCCCGAAATTTGTAGCTCATACGAATAGAATATGATCATCCTAAACTTATACTCAGCATAATTAATTCAGAAGCGAAATGCATTACAATAATTAGAAATAGACATTATCTTATCATATTACAATTTACCAGGTTGGGTATTAAAATTCAAAATTCAGTTATCAGGCTTTTTTCTTAACTAACCAGAAAAGTGCCTATTTTCAAATTATTTTTGTTTAATTTTTTAAGCCATGCTAGAATAGACATCACTTGTACACACAAAAAAATATTATTAAAATAAAACAACACGTCTAATATAGATACCTATAATTAATAAATAATAACAATTTACAAGATGTTTTTGTAGCAAAAATAAAATTAGAGGATGTTCATATCGAAGCTTATTTTTCATTTTTTTATTTTAAAGAGGGGCTCACACAGGGATTTATTGGCTCTCAAAAAATTAATATTTTTTTTGTTTGTATGAGTTGTTATTGATTACAAAAAATAAAATAATTATTATAGTAGTTTTGTATAATTTTAGACCTGAATTTTATATTTAGTCAAAACCATTTAAATATGTGTTAAAAATATGGTAGGTTATATTTAACGGAGTTTTAGACAGGGTAAATCCACTAGCATTATTATTAATTTGTCACGGGTAACGCCGTGCAAGATCAGCTATAATTAATAAATATAATATCTACTATAATATAAACTAAAAGGCATAAAACGGATGACTCTTATTCTAATGCAAATCCATAGTTTTTAACTAATTTTCAAAAAAAGTTTGTCAATAGATTCAGCAAGAAAATAGTTATTGGGATTGGATATATATCATAAGTTCAAAATTGTAATTTATGTTTGGTAAAATTATAACTCTATCAACCTGTGTTAAAAATCTATGCAGTTTATATTTAACGAAAGTAAGAAGTGGTAATCTACAGAACGTTGTGCAGAATCAGCTAGTATTTTAATAAGTAATTAATATCATATAATATTGAACAAACATTAGTTGTATAAATTGTGTTTAATTTAAAAGTTTTTTACTCAAAGTGTTAATATATTTATTATATGAAATAAAAGTTCATATTAAAATATTTTTTTTTTATTTAAGTTGAATGCTGAGCAAACCTTACGCAATTCGTTGGAAATTAATACTTGGAAAAAATTGTTTTCTTCAATAAAACTTAATGTACGAATATTTAAAATTTAATGAATTCCATACTGTGTTTTGTGAAACAAGGTTTAATTTTGAAAGACTTGACACTGGATAGTTTTAATAAAGTAACGTAATTTTGTGGTAGGGGGAGGGAATCGTAGTGCTGTATGACTCCCGTGACTTTTTTTTAAGACTAATAAGTCATATTTATTTACTTATTTAACTATAAATATTATTGTTTATAGGTACTATAGTACATTATATAATATAAATAACAAAACAAAAAAAACTTAAAATTATCTATGCTAGCTGTAGGCCTGTAGTACACAACTGAGATAATAATACTTCGTAAAAAATACTAATCACTATACTGCGCAAATATATTGAAATAAATTATATTACTTATTAAACTGTGTTATGGTACAAGAATAAACCACCGAGCAGTGAAATATTGTTTTATCATAGAGTGACGAAGCACATCAGCAATACTCCAACGCCGTATAAAAGTTTAATGTTTAAGTACTATTATATCATTATCCAACAATTTTATGTGATGGTAATAATATGATAATATACAATATGTAACTATTGTTAAACTGTATCTAGATGCCAATAAAGTATAAAACCTATTTGCAAATGTGAATTTGTATTTAAATATTAATTACTAGCTGACCCTTTGCACTTCGTTGCCTTTAAAAAATTGTAATTGTTCAAATCATTTTGTATGTAACTTGAAGCAGTAAGTGCAATTCAGCCACCATGGTAGGCAATCCGATTACGTCGGATCGCGGACATTGTGCGAAAGCATATCAAGTAGATATATATATCTATTATACAACAATTTCGTGCCACAGTGTTTGTTATTGAACTCCTCCGAAACGGCTTGAATGAAATTAAATAATGGTCTAATTATTAGGTGTATAAACCTCTAATGAAATGGATCAAGTATGGTAGAGAAAATCAGAATAAACATTTACCAGGCTTAATGGAATACTTTCGGTTACCAATTGTTTCCCATGAATTTTTTGAGTGTATTGTTGATAAAGAATCACTTTTGAAGTTAAATAACAATTGCAACTATATAATATTTTAGATTCTGAACGGGGCGAGGAAGCTAGTGGTTTTATAATTGTGATTATTTTTTTTTATATATATATATCCTGTATACAAACTTTCTACCAGAAGGAGTGCTTCGATTTCAACATATTATAGTACCTTATCTTTTATAAAATTAGATCAAGATGGTACTTTAAAGAGGTCATTTTTCGATTTTATCAATAGTTATATAGTGTCACTGGCAAAACCACAGAAAAATTACGAAATACCGCTAAAAATGGGATTTTAATTTCGAACGCTTTGTTTATCGCCATAAAAACGATTAAAAAATAATAATATTAATTCAACTTACATGATATAATAAATAATAACAATATAAAATATCCAGACTGACAAACTATCTACACTCAGAATCGTTTTTCTAATACAAATTATTATATCATTGAATTCAAGTTTAATACAATCCATTGTACAAAGACCCACTTGTAACCTACTGTACAGCGGAGCGACATCCACGTACCCACTTTTTTATATTTGATTTTCTTATTTTTTTCAAAATATATTATGTTAGTAGGTAGAAAATATTTAGATGAAGCTTATGCTGTTGATACAGTCCTTGGTACTGAGTTAGAAGCACCAAATTTTACTTGGTGCATAATGCTTTGATTATGAGCAAAAGAGCCAAACAATATCTTCATCTTTTGAGCTCCGTTTCGCCAGCACTGCCACTTTCGAATTTTAATACCAAAAGTTCACAGTATTATGTACTTTTTTATGTACAATCTTGTACAAGTAAAATAAAATTTTTTACACCCCCCTAAACTCGAGAAAACCAGTTATTGCCATGCGCGTGCTGGAGAAACGTTTCCCCAGCACTCCCATTGCTTTAACTTGAACAAATTTAATTTTCAATGATACAGTATTATGTAGGTACTATTTTATGGACAATTTTGTACAAGCAAAATAAAATTTTAAAATATAACTTTACTGTAGGTACAATATACTTTTTCTTGTTAATATTACCAAGGATAAACATTTTTTACTGTCTATAAGTGGGTACTTTAAATTAATTAGAATTGTTTTATTTTTATTTTTATTTACCAAGTTGCATACTTAAAAATATTGATAAGTAGAATTAGTTATTTTTTTATCACATCGGTTTATAAATTTTAAATTGTACTACCCATTCTTTATCCAGATGAAAATAAAAAAAACAATACTAAGTAATAACAGTTTGAATTTAGTATTGGTACATTATTGTTTTTTAATTGATGATACCTTAGGTATAAGTAACACTGTATATAATATGGACAATATTGTCAATTGATGTTTAAAGATCTATTGTAACTTTGTTAAGAATACCAAAAGTTTTCATTCTTACAAATAACTGTTAATTATGAATCCTGACATAATGCCTATTGGCAATGTTATAGCTTATAAGCTTCAAGAACTTCACTCTCTGTAATTTACCATTGTGTAAACAGGTAAGAATTATTAGGATTGTATTTTTTTTTTAGTTAGTTTTAATCCCTGAAAACTTCTTATAGCCATTACTTCATCACCAGGTTCTAACAACGATAAAATACATAATAATTGGTGATGAAGGAATCACTTTCCACCATAATATTTGGAGACAAAACTTACCATTCTATTAGGTTTTATTGCAACTAAATATTTTATATAATAACTCCCTTTGAATTAATAATTTAAATATAGTCTCCTTTCTGCAGAGCTATTATATACATAATGCATGGATAATGTGGGGATAATATTTTTAACGCCTCGGTTAAAAGATCTGAAATTGCTCTTTCACAGGGCCAAAATATGAAATCTTTTGTTCTGGTACATAGGATAATTATACATAGAGCATTAGAGGAGAATAGGTAATACCTGGCTCAAATTTCATTAAAAACAATAATAATACATTTTCTTTATTAATCAAAAAACGTTTACTATGCAGCATTAATTGTATTAAAATATTAAGCATAGGAAAATCCAGTTAAATCTTTTAGTGCATTTTCAGTTTTAATAGATCCAAATCCATGAAAAGCTTCACATGGTTAGCTTGATTAACTATTAATTGAATCTACAAAACGAGCTTTATCAGAAAAAGTAGACTTGGTAGAATTTAGAAGATTAGAGGTATTAATGCTTGAGTTGAAACATTAATGTCATCAAAAGAACATTGAAATGTAAAATCTTGATTATCTATATCCAAACTTACTTGAGTGTCAACATTAGCTATGAAGATATTTTGACTTGTGCTTTGAGATTAAAAAAAGTCACCGCTAAGCACTGTGTTATTTAGTAATACAATTTTTGGGCAAGTTCAAATTTCTTTTATTTCTACCAACTGTATTATATTTATATAGTTGTTGTTTATAATTAAATTTTTTTTCACAAATGTTGGGGATTATTGATGGTACTATGTTTAGCAAGAAAGGTTTGGAAAATTATAAAATAATTTATTATTAGTTGTTTTTTGTAAGTTTTGTTGCAATTAACAACACAACAGTTTGAATAGCTATTTCTGTTAGTACTCATATTCAATATATTATATATATATATATATTACACAACAAATTTACAATTAATTCTTGACTAGAACAATAAGCAAATGTGAAAGAGTACCTAGTTATGACATGTGAATCTTTTGATGGAAAATTTCACCCATTATTGACACTACCTATTTTGAGATTTTATTTATTAAATTTAATTTTTCATATTAAATATAATAACAAAATGACTAACAATGATATGAAAAAAAAACAAAAAGTATATAGTGTTTATAAAATAATAAGTATAAAAAGTATAGTTTACTAGTGTACTATCTTAAATAACACAATGAACATGCACGAACCAGCTCTTGGGTTTTTCTATTTTACGGCCACCGTATACTATGGAAATGTATGGTGCGGGGGAAATTAATTTTAACCATCAGATGTGAGCTTGGTTTATTGATATTATTTGGTTATAACTAACATTGTGTCACTTTTTTTTTAGGTATAGGACCAGATTAACGGAATAAAATGTGATGACCTTGGTAAAACCTACAGTTTGCATATTAGACACGATTCACCATTACACGTAATGCAAAAATGGTTTTTCTCGTGTTTGAGGGGTGCACACAATTTTATTTTGCTTGTACAAAATTGTACATAAAAAAATACATAATACTGTACCATTGAAAATGTAATTTGTCCAACTTTAAGCAATGGGAGTGCTGGGGAAACGTTTCTCCAACACGCGCATGGCAATAACGGGCTTTCTCGTGTTTGGGGGGGTGTACTGTCAACTTTTGGTATTAAAATTCGAAAGTGGCAGTGTTGGCGAAACGGAGCTCATCTTTTGTTAAACATAATTACAAATCAGTTGGAAACTATACCAATAATTAAACTACTAAATAGAATTGAATTTTTCAAAATTTTTATATTTATATTAATCTATTTATACCACAAATCGATTATCGCAGTTGTACTGACGTTGGTATTAAGATATAAGTTATTAGCTAGTTATATAATATACAATTATCAATTATATTGCATGATAATATTATTAGAATAATTACTATATAATAGATACGATATTTTCCATAAATTAATTCAACATAACATATTATAACTGAAAGCAATATAAATATTATAATAATATAACATAATGTCCTTAAAGAAGTATCTTTTGTTTTTAACGCGTAAATGAGATAAATCCACTTAATTATTGTGCACATATAATCCAATTACATCATCGTACCTATATATTATCGTAATACCATTTCATAATATGTAACAAATTAAATGTTTACAATTGAAAGCACTAGGTACACAGTTTGTACAGTAATTATTACCTGCACAGTAGTAATTACAGCTATTGTTATTTTGCATTAGGGGTAAAAAACAAAAAATGCATCGTATGAAATTAAACTATAATAAAATAGTAATATATACAAGGCATAATTTCGTGATAGTCTTAATGCATTCTATATCTGTTATTTTCATAAATACTTTGTAATTTTAATAAAATATTAATATATAATTATATACCCACAAATAAGTGTTGCAGTTGGAGGGTTGATTAAGTTGATTTCAAACAAAAAATCTTTACCTAACAGGCAATTGTATAATCGGTTTGATTAGTTATCTTCTAAGTACCTATATATTATAATAATGTTATGATTGTATTGGGTTATTCGAGTTGCACATGTAATTTAGTGAAATGATTTAGTGAATTTAGTGAAATTATTATATTATAATAATGAGAAAAAGTGCTTATGAAGTGTTATCCAACCAAGTGGTGGTCAGGAGGAAAACACTGTCCTTTGAGATGATGTGTAATGTTTTCCTTTATGAATCTATGTTGTTGTTTACAGTGTTACACTATAATATTATGTGTTCGATATTTGTAGCGGATAATTGGATTATCGATGTTATTAAATATAAAAATATCGTATCATGACATGCACGTCCGAGAAAATTTTTGACGGCCACCGATCATATTTTCATTTGAAAATAAAACAAAGCAAACCCGGAGTGGAGCACTTATTTTGTTTCACTCTCTCCAGCGCATTATATCGATATTACATTTTAAAGCAATACGATAAATCATCGTATTTGAAAACAATTTTGAGCGGAGCCATCTCGATTGTCGACATTAGTTAAACTTTTTACGATAGTGATCGTTCGTCCATTACGCACTTGCACCACAGAGACTACAGAGAAAATCGAAAATTTATTTCTCCAAATTACATTACCTAGTATATAGTAATTACTCTCGACAGATACTATAGGAATCAAATAAATTTTTTGAAAATCAACTTCAACTAGAAATAATATATTATGTAGAAACGGTATGTCGATATATATTATAAGGATATTGCATAATTTATTTATATAAGTCTTAATCATTTATTATTATTAGTTATACTGTATTTTGAACATTATATTTAGGTACATTATAACTTCGTTTATAAGTCAGTACCCTAGCACAGTGTGCAAAGAATCGTGGTATACATATAGCTAAACATTTTCCTAAATATTTTTGTGATTATTTATACAAAATAATAATAATATACCTACGTTATACCGAAAATTTTTAAGTTTTTGAAAATAAGGTTCTTTTTTAATAACATTATCATAATTGAAATCGTTAATTGTAAAGTAATTATTATTTAAGTGACCCAAAAGTATTTATAAATATAGCAGTTTCATTTTACTGTTCCAAAAGGCGATAACAGAGTAACAGACACAACAAATTAAGTGTAAATACACACATTTATTGTAAGTACAATCAATTTTCTCTGAACCTGTTTATTGTATAAGCAAGCAGATACTAAAAAGATAAAGAACAAAATATATATTATGTTATGTTCAACATCTGTACTTCCCAATTAAATTTGACTAAATCTATTTTATTTTCTTACTAAGTTAAACGATATACCTAACCACCTAGGTATATACAAGTATTATACAAAATAGTATATACAAGTTACGGTATTTTCTCATGATTATAGTTTGGATTTTGAAATAATGTGATTAATATAAAAAAGTATTTGAAATAATTTATACTATTGTTGTGTCGAATAATATAATAACAACCATTTATAATGACGAACTATCTTCAGAAACGGTTCGTATAGTTTCAGACATAAATTATTGTACTCGTACAATGTAATCTAAAATGACCTTAAACGTCCATCATCAGTGTGATATTGAAACAAGTCGATAGTTTATATAGTATACTATTTTAAACATTATCATTGAAAGCGCGTCAAATTGACAAACTCTAATCGTTTTATATCATATATTATAGTATCTATAAATACATGAAACATTTTTGTACATTTTTTTTTTAATAGGGAGAATTAAAAGCAGCGTGCAGTTTATTCTTTATTACATTTAAATAGAAATTAAATGAAATATATTTATATACCTATAAGAATTATTTTTCAATAATTTTAAAAGAAAAGGCATTTGGTTTCAAATCTGAATCCTACTTTTTAGGCTAATTTAGAAACATGGTTCCTCATCAGCCCGTGTATGTATCAATTTTTCATAGTTACAGGTAGGTAAGTACTTAATAGTTCATACTGCCTAGTTATAAAGTCTGGATTTTGTATATTAGTACACTTCTGTATATTTTAATCATGGAAAATAGAAGTATTCAATACTCGAGTTAACAATGGGTAAATAAAGAATAAAAATAATACATATATATTTTTTTTATTATAGTACGGTTATCCCTGTAAAAATAACCAAGTATAATATGAGTATAATAGTGTATAATATTTAATCTTAATAACTATATTAATTAATAATGAACAAATCGAATATATATTTTTATTATTGATCGTAGGTCATTATTTTAAAACCTTTGCATTGAACTGGGGCTAAGCTGATTGTATTTCAAGGAATGAAGTATAAACAAGCCAATTTAGTTGATCATGATTCATTATATGACAGAAAGGTCATGAATACGATTATTATTTCAAAACCATTTTAATTCAAAATATTTATAATATTTAATCATTTTTTGTGAACATTATTAAAAAATATCTAGACATTAAAATATGTAATGATATATATAATATACTATAGTTGCTACTTTGAAATAGTAATTTATTGTCTTCAGTAGAATAGCAAATTAACATTTGTCTCGACCCTAAAATAAGAGATTATGACATAATAACAATATTAATCGATCTCATTACTTTGTAAGAAAAGGGACAAACTGAAATACGGCTGAAATCAATAAAATATAATTCATGCATTTTGCCGAGAAAAAGTCGTACCTAGGGTATTCAATCATTTAATGCAATATAATATCCTACTGTGACTTCGGTTTTTGTTCAGTGTTCAATGTATACACATTAATTAACAAACAGACTAATATATAATATAATATATTATATAAGAATAGAATCTTCTTAAAATAATTACTGGAATATATTAAACACATTATTTTAATAATAATGATTAAATAACTAATATCATTTTGCATCAATCCTAAGACAATATAAAAAATTTAAAAAACAAATTAATGTTATATTACAAAAAACAATTTACTTTACACGTTTCAAGTTTCTCTCGTATTTATACGTGAAAAATATGTATTATTTTAATATCGTCTTCTACATAATATAAATATGTGGTTTAGAGATCGATTTGTCCAATTTAGTTCAATTATACAATACGATAATTAAAGAGTTTTAAAAATATACGTTGTAGGTACTTGTTATAGTATCTCACAAATTCAAGATATTTATTGTTCAAACAAACACACAACTGCGTGTCATGTATAAAAACTTCTGATATAAAAAATTTCAGATTTATATGAATTTATTTGTTCTGAATACATACTACAGTATATATCATTACAACGTAAATATGAAATCTAAAGTGATTTTTCGCATAGATCACAAACGTTAAAAATGATACTAAATGCAAACCGACCTTTAGTAGAGTATTTTTTTCCATAGGATTGAGTCATTTTAAATTCATAATAGTTACATAAAATTTAAAAAACATTTAAATATTAGTTGAATAATTTATTTGTCGATGAACACCGGAGAATGTTTGATACCTATTATTTATCAGTTATAATAACTACACGCCACGCAGCTCACATAATACTATTATCAAACGCATTTGCAACAAAAAATAATACGAATGTTTCTGTATTAAAGTATTCTACACTTTTCGTATTGTTTGACCAATTCAAAAAAAGTATAAGTACTTAGTACAATATCGTCAAATGTATATTAATTCATCTTATATACTGCCTGCATTATGAGGTTGGCGCTGTCAATACATTTTTTTATAAATACTAGGAATTTGAAAAATATTATTATTATTCGTTTTGTCATTTTATTGTTTTGTGGTGGTTGATAAATACATTTTGTAATATTTATAAACGTTCTATTGTACCTATACCTACCTAAATAAAACATGGTTATAAATATTGTACTATATTATTACATTTTAATATGATTTATGCAATTTATAATTCACAAAAATATGTTTCTATGTTTCTTAAGGGGATTCGATACCGTAATTTTCTTTTTCTGTGTAACACACACGTGACATAGGATTTTAGACTGGTTCTTTGCCAACCATACCAATTGATCTAATGAAGCGATAAGAATTCTAAAAACAGATTTGAACTTGTCGTCAAGTCTACTTGGAATCGACTTTCCCGCATTTTCGATTTTTTGATTTTCACTTTTCCAAAAATTAAAATACGACAATTTTTAAATACTTTTTTAATATGACATTTATAGGAATTTGGGGAATAATATCAAACATGTGGAAAAGTCGATTCCAAGTAGACTTGACGACAAATTCAAATCTGTTTTCAGAATTTTTATCGCCTCAATAAATCAATTGGAGTGTTTGGCAAAAAACACGTCTAAAAAAAATACTATGCCGCGCATGTGTTAGACAAAAATAGAAAATCACGGTATCGAATACGTATTATATAACCTAACCTTACCTAACCTATTATATCGTATTTATCAATGGTAGGTATACCTCAAGTAATAACTACCGGTTCATATAATTTTTATTCTAAATTCTGAGAAGAGTTTTGATTTTTAAGAAGTATTAATAGATTCTCTAAATTTGAAATAACTAAGTTGTTCGGTAATGTAACAATATTTAAATAGGAAATGATCAAAATTTGATAAGCTTAAAAATATTTTATTGGCATATAAATAGGTGAAAATAGCTATAGTGTATTATCATGGTTTATATTTTTTCCATTTATTGTATACCAGAAAGTATTTTGAAGTATTTAAGTTAAAATACTATATAAAGTATTACACCAGTTAGATTACTACACCATTATGTATTTGAAAGATGTTTTTTTGTATTATTAATTATTATTCGAAAGTGGTTTTATTCAAAATAATTGATTATTAGTTGTTTATAAACTACATTTTAAACTATAAAGGACATTATATCATATTTATATATTCAATTGTTAGCGAAAATAGTAATATTCATTTTTATTATTTTATTAAAACGTTATATAATAATTTTAATTTTAAAACATGTAAGAATAATTTTTCTAACCGGTTTTGGTTTTCCGGTAGAAGTCTACTTATACAATTTTATTGTTATGGAAGCAATGATAAATTAAAATCAAATAAAAGTAATTCCAAACTTTTTTATTTCTAAGTAGCACATTAAGACTGTGGTTACGACGGTCCTTATATTTTACGGCATGGTACAATAATTAATGTAAATCGAGCAATTTTTATGAGATATGAAATAGGATAAAATTACGAAAATCGTTTACAGGAATTAAACAGCAGAGATAATAATAATATAACGTATAGTTAATTGAGTTTGCATCTCTTAATCAATTTATTAGATAGTAAGTACATACCTATTATATGACAGACATATTAAATACCCACGTGTAAAAGAAGGCAGAAAACGAAATTACATTTTAAGGTCGTCGCACGGGTGGGACGACCGATTCGCAGGTTATTTTCGTACACAGAACGCGCGTGTCACATTACATATAATATACTTTAATAGTTTAATGGACGGTGTGAACGTTTATTAAGTACATTTGATACTTAAAACTAATCGATAGTAAATACGCCAATTATTCATTCAGAACGTGACCGTATTACGCCGCTATACTTGTCATCGTTAATTACTTTTGTTTTGCTTTTTTTCTCCCAATTAGTGTGTTTTTTTTTTATTATAAATTTGGACTATATTATTATCACTAACTAATAGCAGGGCAGTGCGCAGATTTTTATATCTAATTTATAGTCATTCGTTTTCTTTACCTCAACTTAAAATATAATTTTTACCTACCTATCTCTATTCGGGTTGAGACATTTTTTTTAGTAATTTATTTACCCAATCAAAATAATATTTGTCAAAATTTACCTGGATATTGTAAACACGTTTAATTACAGGCCTCCGAAAGAACACGATAATAAAAGTGGTCGTTATAAATGTATTTATCGTACTATTAAATGATTTATGCATAGAACATAATATTTGTTTAATTTTAGCCGTGTGCGGTAAACGTCACACGCATAGGAAACGAATTCCCGTATAAAAATTAAAGAAAAGTCACATCGAATTTTTCTTGTTCTGTAAGTTTCCATAATATCATAATATAATATTATGTAATAATGTGATATTTAGCGACACGTCCCGGTCATATCATCGGCGAGGGGTTGTGGTTGCGGTATAAAGTGGTATATACTCGAACAGTGGTCGATTAGTGACCGTCAATCACGTATCGTCACTGCGTGAGCGTGTGTGCTTCTGATGTGTGTTTGCGGTCTCAACACGTTGAGCTCTAGATGACAACCGTGTTCAAGCGCGTGGGGGAGGGGGGGCAGATGCCGCGTGCGCATGCGCGTGACCGACGACCGCCGCCGCCGCCAAACTATATTATAATATCCTTTGCCGTCTCGTTTGGGTCATGGAAGAATGGATGGTGGCGCGCGTTGGTGAGGAGAGAGATTAAGAAGGAAATTGATTAATGATAGCGAACCGCACTCGCCACTGCTATATTATATATAGCTGGAACGACGAAATATTATTATTATATGAGTATAATAATAATAATAATAATAATAATAATATAAACGCGCACATTTGGTACGTCGTATATACGTACAAAACACATTATCAACAAACGGAATCGAAAACTGTGTTTTATTCCATTTAATCCTTGCCGGAAACCATATTCGGGTGAGAAATGATTTTATGAGACGTTTAGATTATATATAAATACAATATATAAATATATATTTATATATATATAAAAACCTTTACAGCAATGGTTGTGTATTGTGAGCGCGTGGCTGCGTGTGATAATATTATAGTATATAAGACCAACCGCCATGGGATAAATGCCGCGACAGATACGCGTGTATATAGTCTTCCGCGGGCTGTCGCCAAATCAATAATATTCTTTCATCTCCTAAAATTCATTTATCACGATAAAAACACACACGCACGTCTCCGGGTCGTCGAATATTCGCAATCGTCGTCGGGACCACTCCCTCCCCAGAGGTTAGGTTCCGGGGTGGACCTGCGAAATCGGATTGTACCGTCACAAATAAATATATTATTATTCCATTACAACTCGAAGAATTCCGTGGAAATTAAACGCTTCTCATCCCGCACTCATCACTGCTCTGCTGAAGTTCCTATACTTCTCCACCAGAGGAGAACTCTTCCTCCACCACCACATTATCCTCCACCGTGACACGCTAATTAAATTCAATTTGTATCACTGTTGCAGTTTTCGTTCAAAAGAGTTTTTCACATCCAAAACATTAAACGTTTTTAGCAAATTATTCGTTTCCCTAGAATTCATCTTCGACGTTCAAACGACAAAATTGTAAACTCATAGGCTATTTCGTTAATTGTCATCATAATTTATACACGACGGTTACATTCAATTCCAACGGCCATAAACGTACGCCCTTGTAACCATCTATACAGTATGCGTTTATAATTCATTTTATACATGGTGCTCTTTCTCTTTGCAAGTTTTACCTACCGTACCGAAGTTGCCAAGTAATTTTAATTAAAATTATCAAAACATATTATTAGTACATATATATTACATACTTTAACGTTGTTTACAACGATAGTAGTTCTTGTTAGGATATTTTTCATAAATAATCGTAACTTGAAACCTGCCTCATTTACAATTAAACTTTAAATGTTATAATACGTGAAATAACCAAAAGTAAGTTAATAAGTAGGAACGCGAGCGTTGCGTGTTACGTAAAATACTAAAATCTCAACAAGCTACATCTGAAAGTGAATAGAGTATTGATTAAAACATGCCAATAATTCTGATAGATTACATATTTTAGATGGAATATCGTATGATAAAAAAAAAAATCGAATCTGAAAGAAAGTTTTTTTTTATTGTGTATAGCAAAAATATTTGACGAGAATCAAACTAAGACTTATGTTTTAATTATTTTTTAAAATGTGTACGAGAATAGCCATCAATCAATATACTTATGTCGACTATCTGTTTAAGACATTTTTAAAATGTATGAAGAATAATACCAGAGAGAATTTATCTAGAGTATAAACCATAAATTGCATTCATTTTATAAGGGTAAGACTAAATCTAACAATGCTTATAAAATCTATAGAATACTTAACTTATACTACCTTTTTAAGCTCATTAAAGTATGTGTGTGATGATAATATATACGTCATAATACATCCATTTTTGAAATAAATCGAAATTAATAAAAATCATGCATACCATAGTAACACAGATTCTTTAAAATATTGATTGACTCTTAAATTGCATATTATGTATTTCATTTTTACACATTCAGAATTTAAAAACTTAGAATTTATTAAATTTTTAAAGAAATCAGATACCTATGTCACTCTACAGCATACATATTTACAGCAAAGTTCTTACAACGATTGAAAAATATCCTAAATAAGTGAATTCAAAATTTTGTTTTAATAAGCATTTGAGTTTTAAAAAAATTATGGATAATTTTCAATTTATTTTGAAGTTAAAATCTCACAACATTTAAAATTTTGACGAAATTGGATATCTAAATGAAAAATAATGAATTAGTTATAGGTATTCCAATTATGTATGTCAAATAATATTATTCATATAGACTTGAAACTCTTCACCATTATATTGTACAAGTATGTTATTACTTATATTACTTATTATTTTGTATATTAGGTATACATTACACGCAATGATATTTTCAATATATTACGAATTGTCTCCACTCTAAATTTTTTTTTATCGTATGCAATGAGTCATCATCCAATTAAAATTTAACTCATTCATAGTTATCATCGCGTTTATATTATATACTCAATGACGGAAATAATAATTCTTTACAGTAGAGTGAATCAAGGTTGGGCAAGTTAATGATTTTTTTTTAACTCAGTTAAGTTTAGTTAATATACACCAATAACAAAAAGTTAAAAGTTAATTTAACTATAGGTTAACTCAGTTAAGTTAAAAGTTAATACACACTTTTTGTTAACTTTTTTAAATTAAGCGCAAAAATATTATAGAAGATTGCTTAAAGTTATTTTTTTTTATATTATAAAGAACTATACTATATTAGGTATGATCATATTCAATTCAAAAAAAGATAGTTTTCGTTTGATTTTAAATAGAGTTGAGAATACATCAACTTAAAAAGTATTTAAACAGTAATTAATTACTATTGTAAATTACTATAGAATTACTTCTTGAAAAAGAACAAATAAAAATACTTGTCTAAATTTATTATTTTCAATTTACTATAAAATTATTTATTCATTTTTTTTTTATCTTTCTTATTGTAGAGTTAGTAAATTTCACATTAATTTATAAACTAATAATATTCTAGTATAATATATCTGTTCATTTGTTATAATCACTTCATATTAATGTAGTAATATTGTATAACTTGACATATTTTGTACCCAAAGTTGAAAAAAATAAATTATATGATCAAAAATACTTGCCGATGATTATCGGGGATCCTTTATAATTAAAAATTAAATGTATTTTGTTTGAAGTCTTACGATATTAGTGTTAGTGACTGAAAAATAATACAAATATTCTGGAAAATATTGTAGACTATATTTATATAAATTCGTAGAAACCTGTCTGCCATGTCTGCCCGTGTATTATATTTTCGTTTATTAGTTTTAATATTTCTTCTTTGAAAGGATACTATATTATTATATAATATTATAAAATAGTATAATAGGTATATACCAAACCCGTATTCCGTAGGTCGTAACGGCGTAACCATTAATTTGTAGTTTTAATTTACGTCACAAAATTCGAATAATATAGGCTTTTTCAAAAAAAATCAACTATGGTGTTTCTCTTTCGTGTTCATTTTACGAAGAAAAAAATAAATAATATCGACCATTTATTGAAACAAAGACGACTACCTAAATATTTAAATAAAAGTATTTAGTTTTTAAACACACATTCATCCTAGACAGTTGTAGGTATTTAAATACATAAATAAATTTACTTAAATAGGTAATTTACAAGACTGATTATATTATTATTTATTATTATTATTATGTAAATGTGGACAATTTTTGAAAATTCATGCATCACAATTGCCTATACAAAGCGCCGTCTCAACTTTACAAATAATAACATTGTATTATTTTATTTTGTGGATTTAAATTAATAAAATGCTATTCTAACATTATATTAAATATAAAAATTTCAAAATAAGTTTTTATGGTAAATTAAAAAGGGTTCTCTGGGTCATATTTATAAACTATTGTATTACATTTTTGTTTGTTGTACTATGTATTATATTATATTGTAAAGTTACTGTATTTTTATTAATAAAATAATATATCGATGTGTTCCAACTTCAAATCACTATTACTAACACTAATATTAATGCTAAAAATACATATTATAAAATATGTATAGTCATTTTTTTAGTAAATAGATATTTTTCAATTTGCAATATGTGTTGCATATTTTAAACATCATATTTCATACAATTATAAAACTATGTTTTTTGGAAGTCGATTACAATAGTGACGGTACCAGGGAACATATATTAAACAAATATCGCTTATTAACAGCAAAATATTAAAAAGTTAAGTTACCTATATAATAGTTTTATCATGTAGAACCCTGAACCAACCTCATTATAATATTCTTGTAAAATTCCTTGAACGCAAATTCTAATCTAAAAATAATATAATTTATGAAGTAGGTATACAAAAGTAATGTCAACCATGAAATTACTCGTATACGTTTACTACCCTAACTCAAGTACAACCCTTGAGGAAACATGAATTTCATTATGTTAAAATTATTATATTATTAGATCAACTTTTGTGAAATTAGATGGAGTGGTAATATTTTATAAGGATTGAATCAATTTATTAATATTGAAAATAAAACCAATGAGAATAATCAGTTTGACAGTTTATTACTATTATGCTTTTGTAAGTTGATTAAACCTGTTTTACTGTATTGAAAATCGAAAACGATCATAATTTATTATTAGAGTCACTACACATCTAACGTGGTTATCATAACAAATAAACCTGAAATAATACAAATATCATTAAGTTAATTGTTGGAAGAGTTTACAATGTATCTATGCAAATAATCTTGATAAATATAGTATAAAACATTTGTATAAACCAAAAATTCCTTTTTCGCTATACTATATTATAATATTGCAATTTATAATAATTATTGCATGTTTTAAATTAACGGGCTTATTATTACGTACCTATACAATAATTAAATACTTACCTGATACGCAGTGTACAGTAATCATTCAGTGAAACGTTTATTAATAATTAGCTATACTTATGAGTTATGGTACATTATTACATATCTACTATAAGTATTACGACATTTTGAATAAATAATAGTTATAAAATATTGTGTGATAATTTATTTTACGTTTTTTTTTAATAATTTCAATTATTATGATTCATTATTTAATGTTACTATTTAGCGCCAAACTTAATGAAAACGCTTTATGGATTTAGTCTACTAGATTTGTATTATGATCATATCATTTTAATTTTATTTTCAAACACAATTGTTAATCCAAATGCATTAATGCGTGTATACAATATATTTTAATGCCTCATCATAAAAACTAGTAAAGTACGATAAAAAATAATTTACGAAACGTACATACTACAAGTGTTTTTAACAGAAATATAATCATAACCGTCAGATGTACATTTAAAAAGTAATAGATGCATTATCGTGTAATAATAAACATAATAGGCTGCTAACTTTATACTTTTTAAATAATATTTTATGTTTAATTGCATTTTGTCCGAATATGTATTATGTAGGAAACGACGTTTTAACAGATACCAATAATAACTCAATAATTAGTATTCACAATGCGTCATTTGTATATTATTATCGTATCAACAATTCTAGAGTAAATATTACGTAATAATATGAAAATAAAAAGAATTTAAACAAATCTCTGTTACACAAAATTATACATAAAACGGAATCGTTTTTATGCATTTTGTTTTGATGGCTAGATATGCATTATATTTATTGATACGTTTGATGTGAAAACCGACGTCTTCATTATTATTTGGTTTATGAATTTGATTCCGGTAATTGGATAAAAATAAAAAACAACCACTCTAAATGTCATATAGTTGACCTATTTTATTATCATACACAGTACACAATACACATATTATGTATGATTGGTCAATATACCTCATTCAGAGTCAAGATTTTCTTTTTCCGTCTAAATAAATGAAAAAAATATCTAATAAGCATAAATCAGACTGTAAGACGGTTTATAAAAATGAATATTAAACATATTTTACTTTAAAATAATAGTATAATAATAAACTCGAAAAAAAAAAAACCAAGAAAAAAACGTATCTATGCATAATTTAATATGTTATTATGACTATTAATTAATTTAAATATATTTTCTATAATATCTTGATCAATGCAGTCTTTCTATCTAATGATTACTAGTTATTATAACTATTTATTATGTTATATTCAATTTTAAATATCTATTCATAGGAAATATGTAGGTAATGTGTTTAATAATTAACTAAATTATATGGAAAAATTGTCAAAGACCAAAGTAAAATTTAACCTCCGCATTATATAGTACAATTATAATTAATATAGTTTTAATAAATGTTCATAAAATTTCTGAGTTGAACATTTACATTAAGCTGTACTCCTCTAATAATGTTTTTAGTATTTTATTATTTTATTTCTGACTATCAAATATTAAATTACAATTATTACTTTATACAATATAGGTCAATAATTCGCGTATAAAGGTACTCAGGACAAATTCTGTAATAAAAACTATAAATTGAATGAATATTGCTTGGTAAAGTAACTCGTGTGCATTATATCTAAGTATTACCCATACCCATATTACATTTTTTATAAATAAATGGAAAAGTTGCGCTGTAGTAACCCACAACGATACATATACATATATAATATTATGTAAGTATGTAGGTAACAAACTAAAATAATCACTATAGTATATAACATAATATTTATACCCTTTACCTGTGTACCCTTTGAAATGAAGATTTCCATGCCTTTAAATAAAAATACATTATAACATCATAATATCGTCAAATACCTATATTACTCATCGTAAAAACTGAAATATATTTGGAATCTATCATCGCCAACAGAGAAAACTTGCATTATAGTCTTAAGAGACGGTATTACTCAATAGAATAGTAGTTCACAAATTAAGGCGATCCCGTCAAATAAACATTCCATTGAAAATAAAAATCGTTGTTTAATGATTGTAAATCAGACAATGACAATAATGACACAGTGGTGTACAATTATTTTTCGCGTTAAACTTTACCTAACACGTTCCAATACCTCCGCACAACAAATATCTGGTTCAAAAAAAAGTGTCTAGCTTATGTAAGTAATCGAATGGAATGGAATAACACAATGGATGACCTAAAATACAAGCACTTTTCATATTTTCTTCATACCGAAATATAGTAAAGTTCCACAAAAATAATCGAAAATAATCAATCAAATACATTGTTCTCATTATTGAACTCTTCTCTATTCTCCTTTGCATATAAAAAATAAATCGGCTATTCAATGTCCTATTTCAAGTAAACTGTAAGATTAATTAAATTATTTAAATTAGAGTTCGATACTATTTTTACAGTTAAATATAGATATTCAACCTTCCTGTACATTGCACATTGGTTTAGTTAATATCATAGTTTTGTGGTTTTCTATTTTATCAAGCATTTTAATTTCTTGTATGTAGACGTATTCTAGATTTTTTGTTCAATATAAAACCTATAATTTCTCATGTAATAAACGTTAATGTAACAATATTTTAAGAAATAATTTTATTAAATTTAATATTATTTACTAGGTATGTACGTAGTTACGATTTAATTACCAATATGTATTGTATATTTATAATCCTCTGAGATTCTAAATTTGCTACTTTTATTCAGTTTCGCCAAAAATAATAAAAAATGTTTATTATATTTAAATAATTCAATATATAATATAACAATCATTGTTCATGAATACTGTTGATGTATAAAGGAGAAATTCACGTCCCTGAAATTCAAATAGATTTCAACCTACATGCATATCCCACTATATTAATTGACCAATACCAACTCGTTTTAATACACTATAGGTACTCATCAACAAACACCGAACACAAACGGACGGCCCGGTGTGGCCATATGGATAATAATAGTTATAATATAATTCAAGAACAGTAGACATACCGCGGTGGACTTTTTTTGTGTATTGCGCCCACGTACCTACACTACTGACCCCCACATCGCACTCGCCCATTTTGTATCGTGAAGTCGTTGCGATGAGGATCGATATCTCCAGATTCGCGGATAAGCTGTTTGGCTCAATCCGTTTCTATTATCTACACTATTACAATATTACATATTATCATATCATATACATACCTATTACCTACTACATGATAATATGTATGGCGATATACCCGTTTGCGCTGTGCCGAATCATCGCATCAGCGGATGTTATTGCCGCGCACCGTTAACTGTGTATTTACAATCTAAATATTATGCAAATTTTACGTAGGTGGGAAACAGTACAGGACGACAGTCGCAATGTATTATCCGCGGAGTATAATACGACGCGAAAGACCGCTGCGAAACGTGAGAGGACAAATATTATTGGCGGCGAGTGCGACGCTATAATCACAACGAATAACAATAATATTCTCGATCGCCGAGCTCGAGCGAACAACCGCGCGGTCGTTCGCTCGAACATTAAACCAACATTGTTCCGATTTAAACTCACGTTTAAACAATGTAGATTATCTTACACTTATCAAATATTTGCTCGACAAACAAATTTCCCGTCGGCTCCCACGCAGTGCAAGTCGCCACTCTGCGCCGACACCACTGCGCCTGCACTCTAATGTACCGACTATTATACGAGATTTCATCATGATATTATATCGATATGTTATTAACTGTTATAACAAAAATACATCATATACAGGTAAACTATGACCGTATTTTAATCACAATATCGCTGTTTGAACTGTAATAGTACAATAACATCGTAATGTTAAATTGCGTGGAGTTTAATTACATGCGTGTAAACTTATAATAATATGTACATTGTGCAGGGCAATATCCTAAAATAATTCTTGTTTTACTTTTCGTATGATAATAATAATGTAGATTTAATAAAAAAATTGATATTATAAATATTGATATATTTATAAATATTTCAATAATGAATCAATTCATTGACCAATTAATTGGTTATGAAATTAGTTATTTGCTTCAAAACTCTACTATTAAAATAAAAACGAGATAAGAAGCAAATTACGACAATGCAATAATATTATGAACATTGAATGTAAAGTAAGGGACGTGGACGATGATGTATACGTCATAATCATTATAGTAGGTAGAAGATCAATAGAAAAAGACGTCAAAGATATAATTATAAATAGATCCCGTACACCCCGATATATTTTGATGAAATGCAGGATATTCGAAAGTTTTGCTGACCGATAATTAAAGTCTTTAATAAAACGTTTGCTCACATCGTACACTAGTGATGGTCATTGTCCACAAATTGTGTTTAAAAAATATAGGTATTCTATGCTTAAACTAGTTGAATTATCTTGAAACTATTCGATGCATTCCAAAACTATGGCTAAACTGCTGGTTCACAATGAATTGATTTCGTTCAAGGATAACGAAACATTTAAATGTGCGGCTGAATTCACATCGAATACAAGATTACATGGGATGGTAAACCATGTTTTCCAAAACATACATTGCGCAGCTTTGACGAAAGATAAAATAGCACCATGAGTGGTTGTTGTAGTGACCTTTCAGGCGTTGCAGTCATGTTTGTTCAATTCACTATGAATACAAACATAGTATCGTGGTATTAATAAGACGTGGTATGATGCTAATTTTGTGACTATAGAGCCAACAACGTCACGATCACTTAACACAATATACTATGTTTTGTAAACTAATTGAACAGTTTGTCGAAAAGAAACCGACTTGGAAAAATAGTTCCGCATACAAGTGCATACAATGTATATAGAACATAAATACAAATAATATATATTTTATCAAATGGCACATTGTAATTGAAATTTAAATTGAAAGCAAATTATTTTATTCAGTTATAATCAATGCAATATGTCTATGCAAGTACAAGAGTTATACAATTATACCTTACGATATTATGTTGAAATAAAACATTGATTATTAATATAATATAAAAATATGTAAACTGGAATTGTTGGTATAATCCTGTAGTTCTATAGTAGTTATATTAAGTTATCAGTGACAATATAATAATACTCATTATAAACAGACAACGACCTATTAAAAAATTGTTTAAAACTGTATAACTATTCACTGTAGCACTATCTGAAGATAAGGATAGGCTTGTAATTTGTAGTTTTGAACTTCATATAATTTTTTTATTTTTGTTTGTTCAAATATCACATTTCTAAAATTAATATTTTAAGTACACAAGTTTGTGTACCATGTGGTATACATTTCTTAATGTATATTAAAACCAACTCCGGGCCGTTTTTTACATAATATTATAGAATATAGTCGGTGTAGTGTAGGTATTATATTTAAATTTTAAATACCTAGACTGTAGAGACAACCTGAGAATAATACATTAAACATTAAATGTACATAAGGTATTTGTTCATTGAAAGATTCGTCATAGTAAAATTAACAATATTCTCTGAAATCAATATCGTGTGACAGCTGCATTTTTACAAAACGCACACCATAAATCATTTGTCTGGGAGAGGTTTTAATTCAATAGTAACCTAATCTAACAACATATATATGACACATTTTTTATAACAATATTTTTTATTACGATTCTGAGGTTAATTTGTATAATATGAAATTCTGAGAGATGATGTGACTAAGGCTTAAACTACTTAAGCTAGGAGTTAAAATGTGAGAATTCAGGAAGTTGCTCTGATATATCGAGTGTATACCTAATCATTAAAGCGAATGGGTGGTATACTGTTAAATTTTGGTAAGAAAAATGGATTCTGAGCAAAGCAAATGGGTGGATCATTGTCTGTCTCTTAAGATAGTTTATTATATATTTATTATGTTGTTATTTAGTTTATAATTTAATTGTTTATTCTATATACTTTATATAATACGACAAATTAATCTTAACTTGACTGTTCCTTATCATTACGTGCACCATACACCGACTACATAGTACAACGTCATCCAAAGGCCCACTGACTGTATTGGTCGCGCAATGCTTGGGGTATCGTACGTCGTATGCGACCAGCAATTGTCGTCAGTGACGTACTTAGACCTGAATTCGGGGAGAGGGGTTAAATATATATAAGTTTTCGTTATTATTGGTCAATAAAATTATAATAATTTACATACAATCAGAAACGTATTCTTTCTAAAAATGTCAAGTGATTATCCCCCACCTCCCCAACCCATCGTTATTACGCAACTACTGGTGATGCACGTATATCTCAATTACATTTTACCGTTCAACACTTCGTACCTAAGTTTAAAACTGACAGCCGTTCATCGTCGAACCAAACCGCGAGTTACGCTTTCCAAAACTTTTATCGAGACTTGCGTCAGTCACCCGCTTTGGGTCAAGCTCTTAACACTGTCGAGTACTTAATAATATTATGTTACGTCTAATTTGTTAAGTGTATTTTGTTTCATAACGCCAATGCACCAATGGTGTGAAATACCATTACAATATTTACATTTTATTATTATGTACATAATATATTATTACAAAATATTATTTATCCCAGACGCGCATGTCGTCATCTTATATTTGTTCTGAATTAATACGGAGTCTTCCATACTGAATATAGGGCAATGGACTTTTAGTACTTGCGAACCTCAAAATATGTGTGGACTTATAAATTTAAAAAAAAATAAAAAGGTGGACAGTACTGCTCTGCTGGACAGTAGTTGTCGAGTATCTCATTGTAATGGATGTGTTATATTTGAATTCAATGATTAATCATTGCATACGAAAAACATTTCTGAGCGGAGACTTCTTTATACTACATGGTTATAAATAGCGTAACTTTCTGGTAAACTTTTTTTTATTCGATAAATGTAAAAAAAAACTTATTTGGAATCTTTTTTTAACATTTCTTATGTTAGATATGAAAAGATAAACTTTCATGATTTTCCAACTGAAAACAAATTACAAATCACAACTAAAAAGTAAGGTTACTAAAGGTAAGGTTACGTAAGGTTTTAGTAAATATAAATATAGATACATTTTGACTAAAAAAATTATAAAATCTTATTCCCATGGGCAACTTATGTGTTTGAATTATATATGTCACGATATCCGCAGTAGTCAATTGTCAGTACCTACTGCCAACATATATTTTGTTACAACGAACAATACGAATAATTTATAATGCAGCTGAAACATACTTTTCGAATAGTATAATATTTACCGGACCTAGTTAGAATAATATGAAGTCAAATATCGTGAAGAATTTGTTCGATGTCAATAACCATTCCACAATCGAAATTATGATGCAGATTTTTAACGATCTCCAGGAAAATGGTCCAAAATGGTTGGAGGACCGTAATCTCGCCAGTTTGCAGCTGCACGAAAAATATAAATCGTTAAATCGCCCGATTGCAGTGGAAAATAGTGTACTCAAGAGTTGGCGAAAAGACGATTTAAGTCAATATGCCCAATATGACATTCCAGAATCAGAAATCTCAGAATCTAAAACATGTTCTAAAAAAAATAATAAATAAAATATGGTACCTAAATAATAATTGTTGCGGTATTGTCGGCCAGATAGTGAATTACCTAACCTATAATATTAATATTAAAATTTAGGTAGACATTTTGGTGTTTATTTGTATATACCAAACACATTTTTATAATATTATTATATATCATTAAATCTATTATAAACATTTTCCAAATATGTACCGCTTATATTATGCTCTTAATTTGTCTTATATATTATACTCAAATATTTATTTATGTGCAATCACGAATAATTACGCTAAAATATGTAAAATAGTTTTTTTTAATTTAACATCCTTGTATTATGAACCATATTCATGCCACATTATTCTGCGAACTTTCTAGATAAAAAAAAATAGAAGTCTTCAGCTCCAGTTGACTATTTTTGATTACAACTTTTTAAAATTAATAATAATCTTTCAGCTTATAATATTATATACGAGTGCCGAAGCAATATAGTTTAATTACCTTCTCTGTGTATTTCAACCAGGTCATTGGCAAATTAAAATATAATATATATTATATTAACTTTTTATTTTAATATACGTTAAATCAATTTTACTTGGTGTAACTAAGAGTTTCGTCTAATATTATTCACACCCAAATCCTCTCGTAGCTACCCGTTTGGTATACATCTGTCACTGATACACCGTACCAGAGATATATTACGTTTTTATGGTTACCACTACGTAACACCTGTCAGTTTCATCCTCATAAGCCACATGTCAAACTAATTTTGCCAGAAATAAATTGCATATATAATATTATTAGTGTTATTAAATACCTAACAAGTCAATAATGATGAACGGCATAGATATGTTGACGATACAAATAGCTTAAAAAAAAGTTTAAACATTTTAACAATGATAGTAAATAATAATAAGCGAGAAGCGAAAAGATTCAAGTTTTCTCACGAATATTATTATTTTTAAATAGCAACAAAATAACTAAAATCGGTTTTTGTTGTCTTAATATTCAATTTCGTCAAAATATTAAATTTTAATAATATGACGTCTATTAAAATAAGTTGTGCATGATACACTTTTGAATTTTTTGATTGCTATAAGTAAAAATTATAAGTTATCTAAGAACTGGGATTTTATTTATTCGACTCTTTAAGTAACAACTAGCTCAAATTGCCTACCCTACTGGAAGTTGAAAATTGAAATATTTTTAGTTTTTTTTCCGCATATTGAGGTAACTTCACAATAAGAAAAATCATCGTTAATTATGACATATAGTATCTAATATTGCATGTTACTCGTCCACTGTTCATCAAACAGCTCATAAATGGTATTTTTAACATTTTACATATCGACTATTTTTGTTCATCAAATACTTATGAATTGACATAATCACATTTTCACTGTAGAACGCATTAGTTTTTTTAACCTCAACAATCACACGGTAAAATATAGACAATTAGATAGGCCTATATTATATTAAAGCACATTTTAATGATAGAATAACAAAATGGGCAGTTGCAAAATATATATTATACATTACATCAAAGAACAATTTGATATGAACTGGTACAGTAATAACATAATCTACCGACGTTATTTTATAATAATTCAAAGGGCGTAAATATAAATAAATACGAGTAAACCACGAACTACTTCATGTACAGCAATTCGTGGAGTACACAATGGCATACCTATTATTATATTTTTATTAACTACAGTGGTAAGAGTGGAAAGGAGAGGGTTAATTAATGAAGTAAGTTCAGAAAGAAATATGCATAACGACGATGTATCATTTATGGAATTGTTATTTTTAGATTGTTTTTATAGTGTTTCAGTCAGAAGCGACGAAAGCATAAGAAGATGATCCGAAAGTGTCTGTAAAGGAGAGGCCTTGTACTTCGGCTGTCCCTCGTTACATAGCAAACGTATAATGTTGCTCAGTTACCTGGAATCTGTTAACATTCCCTCAGCTCGTCTTCATTATCAACATTAAATCTAAAGTGATCATCAAGAAAATGATTGTTTTTATTTTGGAACTGTGTTTCGTATTATTTAAGATAGCTGTCAAACTGTCACAGTCGTCGACTAAAAGCGTTATCAATAAAAAAAAAAAAAGATGATGGTCTGAAGAGGGCGGGCAAGTTGATAAGGGACCAGTTTGTGTATTTTTTTTTTATTAGTAGTTGTATGCGTTGGATGGCACATTTTTCGACGCTTTTAAAAAGGTTTCTACTAAAGACATCCCTTGTAGTTAGGAGGTGTGACCGCCATCACAAAAGGTGCACTTGACAGGGCAAGTTTTGTCTTTAACACTTAGGTCCAAGAGTGAAATAACCGGGATGGTGTTCTTCCTGCATGCATATCGGCATACGTGCGACCGTAAAACAGGTCAACGAAAAACTATACAATATGTGCATAGTAAACCGTTTATTGATCGTATGGAGACGAACAATACAAATTAATTTGTAATACCTCGTTTTGATAGAACGTAAATTAATTATATTTGGTGGTGGGGTGGTTATTTTGTTCGCAATACCGATGATTCCCGATGATAACTGTCCCTATGCCAATGCAATGCCATTACAACTAGGTAGTCATTTTTACGGCGTAAAAAATAGACCAGAAGTTTGTAGTGCCCGATATTAAGAATTCCCGTTTTTAAGAGGTCGCAACAACGATATACGTATTAAACATTGTGTATTGCCAGGGAGTTTAAAAGCGTCCGCTTTTTAGAGGTATACGTTAATAGATGTTTCACCGTATTAGCCATTGAACTCGGCAGGTCATTACGGTCGATCCCTACATCGTCTATTGTTTGCCCAAAACCACATTATTATATTATCGTTGTTAATGAAAAAATGTAAGTACCTACCTAACCACCGTATTTCGTTGTTGCGATGACGGTAACCCAATAACGATGATAAATCTGATGAACATAATAATATCGTATTTTAACTTTGACTGAGTTTTGACGGTCGTTATTTCATTATTTCCTAATCTCTGTACGACAAGTTAACAAGTATAGGTATACTACGTACCTAACCGAAATGCGCCGATTGGCGGCGCACTACCGATACATCGATTTGACTTAAATCGCCAGAACAAATTTTTATGTCGACAATAGATAATATACGTTCCTACGCATTAGTTCGATTTAATTTCAACTGCTATTCGCCGGTGTGTTTACTCAACCTTGCCCGAGATCGGTAGATTGCGCACAAATAGTACGAAATTTAATGAAAAATAACGAGATCTGATTTAAGGTAAACAAAAAGTCAGGAAACAACAGAAACAATACCCGCAATGTATAGGTACCTGTGTTATTATTTACTTCATATAATATGACGGATGCGGGTTTATGAAAGTAGTTTGGATACTATTCCGCGGGGTGTGTTGTGCAGACGATCCAAATAAACACAATACTCAGACTGCCAAAATAGGAATGTAATCCGGAAGAGAGCAACTCGTTTACCGGACGACAACAGCTGACAAGCCGTTTTCACTTTTAGCTGCAGCCGCCGCGTGACGCTCTGGTGGGGGGGGGGGGGTGAGTTTACCCAAACGTGGGACTATTGAAAACAACGATCGGCGTGACAAAAGGACGCGGGCCCGGGACAGACTTGACGACGCCATTTTCTCATTCCCAGTGTTTTTTTTTTCAAGTCCAGTCTGCCAGAGCCAGAGGTGTCCAATGCGTATTATTTAGCTATCTCTCCACCTGTGACTGCGCCCCCGTATCATCATGTCAGCTTTAATTTATGTTGAAACACCTTTTCGATTTCGTGTCGTGTATCGAATATATATTGGGCACATTACATCCAATTTGGTTTATTTTGAAAATCACACGAAAATGTCGCATTATCGAAGATTTCCGATTAGTTATTATTGGAATCAATACGCACTTTGTCGCGTCCACGTCCGATACGAAAATAATATAATATATAAAGCCTGGGCATGAACGAGTCAAAATGTTAAAGTTAAATTAAAAGTTTAATTAATTTTAACTTTTTAACATTTAATTTATATATTAACTTAATTTATTTTTATTGATATAAACTTAATAAATAACGAGTGAATTTTAATCAAATCCAAGTTACAATAACTTATAAATAATTAAATAATAAATATAATACTATTATATTACAGATTATACATGTTACGTAAACATTTAATTTTTATTATTTTAAACCATATTACCTACAGACTATTCATAAATTTAAAAAAAAAATAAATAAAAAACTTAAATTAAGTTAACAAGTTATTTGTAAGTTTCTATATAACTTTTAACTTAAATTAGAATAAATATTAACTATACACTTTTTAAAATATTTTCTATCAACTTAACTTAAATCAATTAAAAATTATCATTAATTTGCTTAGGCTTGATATGCGTAGTATAAAAACGTTATTGAATGCGTTTAATTTAACGTTAGGCCACAAACCATTAAGTCGTAAATCAAGTACCTACCTACCATTTATTTAAAAAAATATTGTTATCAGAACATCAAGCATATTTTTATTTCAAATACGACAAAACACGATATACAAAATATGTATTATGATTTTGTGAGTACCTATGTTAACAATACACAGAGTGATGTCGCCAGTTAGTATAATAATACGAGTAAATCATAATATTATGCTGAAGTCCTAATGAATTGAACAAAATATGCTAATGATATAAGTTATATATATATACTTTCAACATAATTTAATCTTTTATAATAATAATAATAAACAGAAAACCGAATACAATCAGGTTGATAATCATCAAGTCATTTAAAATCGCAATAAATAATAAAAAAAAACTCGCAGAGAAAAGCAGACTTACAAATCGCTCATTACTCACGCGGGCAAAAAAAAAAAAAAAAAACGAAAATGAAAATGAAAAAAAGAATATAGGCGGGTACTCCGTATACGGTGAATATATGGTATATGGTGAACACGAACTTGGTCGGTGACAAATGTACGAAGAATCCAATTTACTCGGTGCCACAGAAAATAATATTTCAAGCATTTTAATAAAGCAGCTTACGTTTATTATAATATTACTAAATCGGTTGTGTACGCCAACATATATTAGAAAGTACCTAAACGTGAAAAATTATCTAGAACTTGTATTTGGCTTGAAATTGTATTTCCGTCCTACTCTAGGGGTACGTGCAATTTGTAATTTATGTTAGTTTCACGTTGATTTGGCGATCCATAACATTACTTCCCGAATGTTTCTAGTCACTAGCTCTTTATTATTTATACTTTCACGTACAGCACAGCAATACCACGGCCCTTCAACAACACATTTCAAACGGAATCGGAAGAGGTAGCACACAATGTTCGAGGGACTATAATACTTATATTAACTTGTGAGCAATAAAATCAAAACATCACGTACTTTATTTAACTTTGGAAACGCGTACAATTTATACCAAACACATATTCTAATATATGTCATAATCCGTAAAATACTAAAATACTATTGTAACTATATACAAACAAGAATATAAGGTCGTAACTTACCACTTTTTTTGTACATTGACTATATACAGTAAGTACCTAATAAACTATATATTATTTATTTTGTATAAAAATTAACATTTTACACTGCATACGCAAAGGATATCATGTATATTGTAATGAATAAGTGTTATATGTAAGAAACCAAACAGTTGATCAATACTATACTGATCACAATTATTATCAATTATTATAATATATTATGTTAATATTAAATTAACGGCTCAGAGATGACCAACAACAATTTAAGTATTCTTATGTACATCATCTTATTAATTGTATAATGCTGTTGTAAATCAATAAGTTATTATTATTATTATATTATATTATATTATACAACTGATAAAAATCCAAAATCTGTTAAAAACAGTTCATAATTTATCTGAATTATTACTACCCGACGCTTTGTAGGTATTGGATGTTTTAATAAATGTATTTATAATGTAAGTAGGTACCTATACCTAACACGTTTTAATTACATTTTATTTATCTATATTTAATAGATACTTTTAATTTTTACTAGTTACGAAAAATGTTTTTGCAAGACAGTCTATGGACGGTTATTACAAAGCTGTATCATAAAAATTGTATGTTTCTACAAAACAATGATTTATTTGGTCTTTGGATAAAAAATTAATTTAACCGTTTTTTATTGTTACTTAAAAGTTTTTAGGTTTTTTGCTTTTTCCATTGACATCATACATTTTTAGTTTCATATTCCAAGCAGGTTATTTTTCCAGTAATTTGTATACATAAAAATTTAATTTCAATCCAGTACCTAGTTAATTTTCAGAATTTATAAATTCAATAATTGCACAAGTGGTGGACCAAGAACCCTTCGGCAACTCTACTCAACTCGTTTATTTTAAACTTTTGATTAATGGTTTAAAATTTGAATTTTAGATAGTAATGGAATTTATTCACATAAAAATATTCTGCTTCAGAATATAATATTCAGAATGTATGATGTAATTTATTAAAATAAGTAAAAACTTAAAATATTATTACGGTATAAAATAGTAAAAGTAAATTTTTCTTTTAAAAAAAAATGTATATGTATGACTTTAAATTTCAAATAATAAAAAAAATATTTCAAAAACTTTTCGAGAAAACAAGTGTTGAATTTTAATTGAATCATAATGTTTGTACAGGAAATTCACGCTTCAATGTATCACTAATTAATATTTCGGTGCAATGCCTAGGGATGAAATGAGTTGAAAGGGAGTATCAAAGCTTACATTTTGAGAAAATTTAAATCTTAACCTTTTCTTTAAAGTACAGTTTAACAATCAGCTTACTTTCATTAAATAGCAAAACGCCAACACCAATTATTTTATACAAAATATTAAGTTGAACTATATTTTAAAATACAATCTTCGTATAAAAAGTATTTTTTTTAAATTTCAAATTGACATAATTAAACAGAGTTTAAATTTAAATTTACCAACTCATAGACCATTTTTGTAATTTACTCAAATTGTACTCATTCATAATCGCAAGATATGATAAAAATAATTGAAGCTAATAAAAATTTAAAAATTAATACATTTCATGTTTTATTTTTTACAAAATTTACATGGTTAAGATTTCATTAAAAACAGATTATTCGTACATATAAATTTGTCTTATTGTTAAATACTTGTATGTGGTTTTTTTTTTTATATAGTTTATCTAAATATAAGTACTTAAATTGTAATTATTATCATAATTATTAAGTAAAGAAAAATGGGAGGTACATTAAAAAAAAATAAAGATTGAATTTCGCATGTGCGTACCAAATGGATTAAACAATAATTCTAATATGTAATTTGGCACTCTTTTCACATCACGATTCACATTTCAATCCAATGTTATCCTGCTGGAATCTCAAGTGATACCTCGGTTTACCTTCCACATTGAACACACAATATATAGATATGTAAAACGCATGTATTAACACACTATAATTTTACTTTTGTGAGATAATCGAAATGTTCAAACCGTAATTCAATATAATAATAAGCAATATTAGGTACACGCGTACATACAATGGAACGGATAAAAATGTTTTCTGCTGGAGCCATGTGAGATTGTACAAAAGACAAATATTTCGTTGAAGTGCGATGTGAAAATTATAGATATCGTGTAAATCAAAAAAATAAATATTTTTAAAAAAAATATTGCAAAGGATTTAGAGATTTGGTATTGTGTTCTCGGTTCACGATTTTCTCATTTCTCTGATATTACAGTGTAGTGACATTTATAATAATATTACAGGGTTATAAAAAAAAAGTTTGGAAAAGATGCATTAGACGGATTGTTGGGCACTCGTCTCGCTTCGCTCGGATAATGATGTATGTTGTGATAATGTACCGATATCATTACATTTTGAAATAATGATAAATCACCGCATTAAAAAACGTTTTTAATCCAATTTCAGTGAAAAAGTGAATTTGCTGACATATTTTCTTCAAAATCCTACTGGCTCGAATTTCTTCATAACTATTGTGCATCATTTTCTATTCCTACTTTTTTTTGTACTCGGATGACTATAATTGGTACATAATTAAACAAATGTAAAAATTTGTGAGCCCGTTAGTACTCACAATAATTTTATTTTATGTGCAAACATCTAAATGTTTTTCGCAAGAAACAGGTTATACTAAAATTGTACAAAAAAAAAAACGAAAAATAAGGTATATTTCTAATAATTGATTTTACTATAGTGACATAATCCATAATCAAATTTTATAAAAACGAAAAAATATTAAAAATTTACTGAATAAGACTACTTGAGCTACCTTATAGCAGAACATAATGGTTGACAAATGTACTAAAAACTAGTGATGTGAGTCTCGTAAATTTACCATGTAAAATTTTACCGGTAAAGTAAATTTACCATAAATGTACAAAAAAAAAATTTAAAATTTGCATTTTTTTTTACCGCTCAAACAGTCGAGTGACCACTTCATTTGTATGTTATTCTATTTTTTATTAAGATATTAGGATTATAACACAAATCATAATTTCTATAAAATTATAATGACAGTTACGTGACACTCATTATTGTGATATGGTGTATGTGGTTACCACGATTTATTTTTATTTTATATTTTACTATAATTAATAATTATTACTAATCGTTATTTTCAATAAAAGGATTAAATATTAATACTTTATTTTATATTTATTTTGCCTTCTTTACATAATATTGTGAAAAATTCAACAGGTACACTATAAATTGAATTTTAATAAAAATTCACCAATTTTTCCGTAAATATGTTGAATAACCGAAAAAATTGTTTACGTAAAATCCACATCTCTACTAAAAACACCCCTCAACCAATCTATATTGATATAATTTTTGTCGAAACCGTTCAAGTAGTTACTCAGGTTATCTATTAGCAACTTGCGTTCCTTACGGTAACGCGTTTTGTTCGTTTTCATGAAATTACTTCAGCCAAACGTTTTCCGGGAAAGATGTTTACACATCAAAATGTATAATTATATAATTTAACGAACCGTTTGCAATAAAATGCCATCAGATGCTAAATAAGGCTGTCGAAAAGCACTTACTACCCAAATGATTTGTCAACACTAATAATAATAAAAAAAAAAAAAATGAACAAATATAATTGTAATGCTAATAAATATATTATATATTTATAAATTGAGTTTGCTCATTTCTAATAATGAGAGTAATAATTTTTTTTATTTATTGATAATGATTATTCAATTAATTTTTAAAGTATATAATATTTTGTGTAGTGGATAACTTGTACGTTTAAATTTCAAATTTGTTGAACAATTGTAATATTTTCGTATGATGTTGATGTGACTCATAAATATCCGTATGTATGCCTAGTACCCTAGAAACTTATATTTTTTTTTTAAATTATATAAAGTTTGAAATTTTAGTCACATAAAATTGTATTGAATAAGAAAATTATCATTAAAACCTTAGTTGTTGATGCTGGGCAAAAAAAAGTACAAAATAATAAAATAAAATATTTTAATTCAAGTATTAAAAAAATATATATTTTGTTTATTTAAAAATAGCCACCGCCTCGCGCTTACGGGTTTTTGAATAAACTTAATTTGCATTTTTTATTAACTTTTGTTGTTTTTGTAAATAAAACGTTATGCGTATGGATATTTTTAAAGTGCTGTTATTTCACCGCTAGGTCTTAAAGTGATTTTCGTTGGTATAATATTCGATTTATTCGAAGACCTTCATTGGAATAAGTTTACAATGGATCGTGAAGATCATAGGTACCTACTATCGAAAATATTGTATAGCATAATATTGAAAAGGGTTCGACAAAATATTTAAATGTCGATCAAAACTTGCATAATATTATACCAAATTCATACCGAATGGTTGAGGGATTTATTATAGGAACTTAAGCTCGCGAGTCGCGGTTACTGGTGTCTGGTAAATAATGAACGCGTTTTAATTCAGTTTTGAATTAGTTTTGATTCATAGGCAGTTCGCACATTTCCACGACATGATAACCCAATGATCACTTATTTGCATGCGATATCGCAATTTGGATTGAGATATTTTTTTATCGTGGTAACATCGCATAAAACCACATTGGTTGAACATTCGTAGGCAACATTGTACGACATTTATATCATATTATCACAATACCAATTACCAAATCAAAACTATTTTATCAAGTCTCGCTACTCTCACACAGGTAATAATTATAAACATAGATTAATAGATTTTACAATGATAATTGTTGTAAAACCTAATAATATATATTGTTTGTAAACATATAATAATATATATAATGACTAGGCACTGACTTATGAGTTTAAAACATGAGTTAATGTTAATAGCTATTATTAGACAAACTATAAGCATTTGATTTTGTAATATTATGTAGGAATATAATATGCACATATATATCGAATATTCGTTTAGGTGTCTAGAAATGGTTTAATTAGACGATACGAAAATGAAAATAATATTTTAAAAACATTTTTATAAGCCGTCGTGCACAATGTAAAATAAATAAATATACAATAGAACTATACCTACTATATGTAATTAGTACCTATTACTTATAATAAGCTAATTAATATTTATTCTCGTTTTATATGGATATAATATCATCTGCAATAGGTTGAATGTTCTCCTCAATAGTCATTCATTTCGTATAAAAAGAGGAAACATGTATTCATAAAATAAATCTATTACTATTATAATATAACAAAAGTATAATGTTATAATATAATAATATTATTGGTTTAGTTATTATCATGTGTAAAACCGTTACAATTGAACTAAAAAAAAAAAAATGCTTTATCCTTCAATAGGTTGACCTAACCTATTAATAACGTATTACTAAATTTAACTATTATTTCCATCAAAATAAAATATGAATTAAGATTCTGTGTAACTACTTCCAAAAACAATAAGCAATAAAAATGGTTTTGACTATAAATATAATATTTTATACGAACTATAGCGGTACGCCCGAATAATAATCTAGCGTAAATAAAATAAAATATAATTTATTATATAGTAAGATAAGCTACGACGAATTATGTAGTCAAATAAATTGCTTTTCGTTTTATTATGAGAAGATAAATTTGTGTGTATAACATTTTATTATGTTAGTTAGTAGATGTTACTAAGTATACAATTGTTTATGCTATTTAAGAAATGCATTAATAAGAATACCAATATACATTTTGATGAATTCGAATTTTTTTTTATTTACATTCTAAATGTTCCAGAGACCAGTACGTCATATACTATAACATTAAAATATGAACAGAGTAATTTTAAATTTGTCATAACTATTTTATATTTCTGATTCATGAATGTGATTACCTAGTTTTATTATTATGTGGAAATGCATACAATACATCAATTTATTATTATTCACATTTGTTTAAACTTATGAAAATACTTTTAGTTTTCTACTGAATTATTTGAAAACAGCACAATATTTCAAATTACAATTTTATTTATTTATATTTTATGAAATGTTTTTTTTTGTGATTTTGTCCAATATTATGTTCAAATTCAATCTTTCATATTTTAACTCTTATCTTATAACCATGTTGGCATCTATTATTGACTATAAATTTAATTAATGTCAGAGTGAAGTATATTATTAAACATTTTAGTAAAAAGTTGTAGGAATTTAATTTAATTTCTTACAGGGTTATACAGAAAAAAGTGACAGAATTATAAATATTTAATTGCTTTTTTATTAGTAACTTGAAACACTATAATATTGCATCCGGAAAAAATGGTGTAATAAATAATAATACGATTTAAAATACAATATCGTAATGACGAGGAGCATAATTTAACATCGATTTTATACCTACAGTGGTTATTTTATTATTCACACAAATTGTGTTTTTCTAACACAAATTATTGTTACCTTATTTATGCGTTTCATAAATAATACAATTGTATTACCTAGGCATTGTATTAACCGGCATTTTACTTTTGTGACCTTAATGCATAATAATCATTTATTGTTATTATTTGTTATACGAATTGATTGTAGTATTATCGTAAAGAGTTATGACTCAATAATAATAATACATTTCAGCTCTAAACATAACATTATTACATTTTGAGTATAAATTATCATTCGATTATATCATGTTATATTAATGAATATCAATGATCGATACATTATACTAATTTCAGTATTTACGTTTGTCGTTCAATGTGACGTATCTACCTAAAACCTAATAGTCAGTTATATATGTTCTTTGTTCTATTTTGGACAAGGGGCAATCG
Organism: Sitobion miscanthi; assembly: GCA_008086715.1. Classification (NCBI taxonomy): domain Eukaryota; kingdom Metazoa; phylum Arthropoda; class Insecta; order Hemiptera; family Aphididae; genus Sitobion; species Sitobion miscanthi. The sequence continues at coordinate 6,412,797 of CM017800.1, read as the reverse complement.
TATGATAATAGTTACAAGTTATATAATATTGAACAATAGTCTTGCTTTTAGGAATATTAAAATTTAAAATAATATGAGAAACTTATTTATTTCACCACTACGATTTATTTAAACATCTATTGCACCATTTGCATCATATGCAATATTTGTTTATGAATTATTAAATGTTTCGATTGGTTATATTTAAACGATTCGTGATGATTATGATTTATGCGTCAAAAATACAAACGTTTAATACGTGAAAACAACAAACACATATAGATAGCTAAAACCTTGTGCAGATCCAACATCATCGGATTTGTGATATCTAAAAAATATAATCGATACTTGATCATTATGTCAACGAAACAAAACTGAGTAATGAGACTCAGTGTTTGCATTCAAACACGGATGTTCTCCGAGTGGACGCACCGGATGGGTGACCGGTGACTACCCGGGATTTTTAGTGACAAATTCTTGCCACACATACACACCTATGTAAAAACAAAAAGTACCCTCCCCCACAGTGGCAGACGAATGTCCTCAGTTGTTGAAGCTTTAATTTAAAAAAAAAATGACTACCTAATATAAAATTAGTGTCTTTATGGGATGTATTATATTACAATGTTACAAATACTGTCCAGTTCTAATACGATCTAATAAACTCTGATTTAGTCACATTAAAATCCTTTAGATATGCCGAAGTCAAGTTTTTATATGCAATTGTTGAAAAGCACTGTAATTATGTAAGTGAAATAACAAATAGTATAATAATATACACATTACAAATAACAAAACGCAAGAAAAGAAAACAATTTACCAGAACACCTCTTCGAAATCATAGGACCCCAAGTAGAAATTAACACCTAAGTAATACATTCTTAAAAAAAAAATCTTAAAATGAAAAAAAAATGTAAACACACTTTACGCTAATAAACTTTATTATCAAAGTGAATTGATGAAAAAAAAAAAATAATAATAATATTACTAAATGTTACTTATAGGTATAGACAAATGCGTTAGTATAACAACTAGTGAATAGAGTAATGAACAAAGTTTGCAGGATGTTAAATATTAAGTCCTTTAATTATAAATTTCCTGTCCATTAATTTACAATAAATAAAAAAAGGGAAAGTAAGTAACCGTTTTGTGCTGTACAAATAATTACTAAAATTTTTAAATGTATACATATAAACGGGGGAAGTAGGTGACTGCTCTGCTATACAATTTATAGGAGTTGACTGTTGAGTGCACCTCGTCATTGAGTAGGTCACTTTAATGGTGTAGCGAACATTTATAAATCACGATGCACATCATATATGTTTCAGTACCTCCCCTACTCTTAATCCCCTTAACATAATATATTATAATTATTTTACGACTGTAAATATTTAAATTTTTGTTTTACGTTATTACCATGACGGTAGAGGTGCAAATCACCTAGAGTCATAAGACCTGTATCACTGGGTCACAGTAATGGATGATTTGAATTCAATGATAAATCATTGCACGTGAAAAACGATGCTGAGCAGAGACGATCTGTCAGCCTATGCCTAGCACTAAGTATAGACTACAGATTGTTATACATTTTGCAGTACATATTATTATTGTATATTGTATACTATTGATTTTATTAATTATTATTATAATTTATTTTATTATTAACACCGAGGTATAAATAGAAGCGTTTAGTCAGTATAAGTCGGTATAACAGTAGTCAGTTATTATCGATGATACATAATATGGTTATCGGTATTATTGCCATTTTACAATTTATTTTATATCTAGCAATAGCATAAAATAAATCTAATTTTTTTGAAAATGTCATAGCGCATAATATATAAAATATAATATTATAGTTAAAAGTTTCAAATCCCCGAGAAAAATGTCTTAGAATTACAACCAAAACTTACTGAAAAATTAGTTTTCAAGCATATTTGAATATTAATAATTAATATTATTATTCTCATTTGCCACACGTACCCATATTTGTGATTTGCATTTTTTTGTTGAAAAACTGAGTAAATTCGAATGAAACCATGACGTGACTGTAATAATTAATAATTATGATAGCATATCATTAATGTATAGTCTGAACGATTCTTTTTAACGGCAAACAATCATTATCTTAATTAGTATTAACTTAATAAGTTTTAGATCATTCAATTTTTTTTTAGTAATGATGCACCTATTATGTTTAATACATATATAACGCATACACTAAGTTAGGGGACAGGTATATGTTGTCACTGTTGCAATACATAAGTACCTACACTCAAGTAAAATGCAAAACTAAGTTAAGAAAACAATTATGTAATGAGCGGTAATCAAATCTATAATTAAGTCCTTTGTCGTATAATGTTAGTATAGGGCAAAAACAATAGTTATGTATATCAACATGGAAAACTAGATTAAGCTGTGATATAATATAATAAATCATTAGCGTATACCTACCTAATTTTCTTGTAGGGTGAGGGGTATTAAATTATATTTTACATGTCTGTTATATTAGAGTACTTCACCAAGTACAATAAGTTCTACCATGGACCATAAAATAGTTAAAATATTCAGAGTTTGTGTATCTTCTTTGTCGTGTCGGTCTACAGTTTCATATTTCGTTTTTCAGCCAAAAGTTGATCAGTTTAATGACCTCGTTATTTTTGTTCCCTAAAAAGTTCATTCCTATCGTGTATAATACTGACGCGTACGTTTTTCATTTCATTCTGACCATTTCAAAACTGAGTTTTTTTATATGCTTTTTGTTCTTGAGGAGGGGGATTATTTATCCCGATCACCCACACGTTTGTTCGCCACTGTAAGAAATAAGAGAAAGTATAGTGCTTCAGTGGTGATCGGTGCGATAAATGTGTGTGCTTCGATTTATTTGTATATGCCGGGAAAAATCCACTTGTACCCGGCCATTGGAAAAACAAATTAGAGGAAATACATATTTTTTAAATAATTTTATCGTTGTTATTTTTAGATTTTTACATTAATTAAAAACGATGGAACACATTGTATTTAGTCATAATATATTTTCAGACCAGAATAAGTTTTGAACATTTGTATGTATAAAAATCTTGTTTCGTAATAGGAAGTACTTAATTAGTTGTAACCATTTAAAGTTTATATGAGTGAAGTAAGATCAAAATATTTTTGACACCTAGGTAGATCTAATTTACTGCACTCATAAAAAACTTTAAATAAGTATACTTACAAACTAACAAACTAGTTAAGTGCTCAATCAAAATTAGATATTACAAACAACAATTCTTGGAGAAATATTTCGCTTCAGGGTATGAAATTAAAAATGAAAGTTGACTCATCCGAAGAAGTAAAACCTTAAAATAAAATCGTTGCGTATACCTAAATTACTTACAAATACTTCCCAAAACGGTATAATGAGTTTTTACAGACTTTACTGTCAAAAGATCCATTTTACATTTTATATGATATTTATAATTAATACCGGAGAAGTCTTGTTTGTTGTTTACTAGATTTTGCAAATACTTTGTCGTAAATTAATAAATCTTTGCATATGTAAAACGATTCTGAGCGGAGACTATGTGTGAAACTCTACTTCTAAGGATATTTTAATATCTATTACTGATTATTACTGTTATTGTTATTGGGTGGTAACTATGTTGAATTCATTATTTTCTAGAACAATACATATAATATAACTTAATAATTATTGTTATGCAATTAAATCATAGTCTATTAATATATTGTTATTAACTTATAGGTCAATACATGCAATGTACAGAGAATGGTGTAAACATGTTCATGGCTATACTTAAAATTAGTCCAACTATTTTGAAAATTCAATTGTGCATAGAAAATAATTATTCAAGTCATAGCAAAATGTTCAAGTTTTTACGATTTATATTGTTTTATTAAATTACAATAAAATAACGAAAATTCAGTTGAGGAGAAATAAATTGGTATTTTATAGGTACGTGAATATCCAACGCTGTATCAAAATGTAAACTTCTGATGCTTTTAAAAAATTAATTGGCTTTACGCCTAACTTCTTTTATTAATTCCAGTAAGAAAAATTGACCCGGGGAAGTAGCTCTAAGGTACAGTCGGTTTTCAGTGTACTTCGGCATTCGATTGGCTAATAGGACACGGCAATGGAAGTTTTAAAGACAAATCTTTATTTACTACACCTAAAAGAGTTATAAAAAAGGAAAAACGTATCATTGTAAAACCAACATTCAACATCGCTCAGACCATAATCTGAACTCCAAGCAAACTCATAGGTACCATATTTTTGGTATACAAGAGTAAATAATCGTCTTAATTCATTTTGCAATATAATTCAATATATAACTTGTATATTATTTTTACAATAATATTATTATTATGTATAATTTCATTGAATAAAAATTTCAAAATAATTGATATAGGTAGTTACACAATTTACGAGTATATTGGTACAGTTCTTCAAAACATTCACTGTGCTGTATTTTCGGTTACGATGTGCGCATTGCATTAAATGGGGTATTATACATTAATATTTATTGATTAGGTACGTAGTTATATGATTACGTGTAAGGATATCGTTATTATGTTGGTGAATTTAAGTGTTATAAACGTCCAACTTTTTGTCATAATTTAAAAACTTTTAATACAAAACATTCGGTAGGTATAAGTGTTCTATTTTTTTTTTTAGTTAGGTGCAACTATTATTGTTGTTGAATATAAGTTTGAAATTGGTATTATGATCGTTTATTATTTGTTGATACCTACAATAAAAGTTGGAGCAATGAACTATCCAAAAGTATCGAGATTGTCATTCATTATATTTATCGCACTTTTAGATAACTCAATTTTACTATACAACTTTACAACTTATATATAGGTATTGCAATAGGCACCATAAACTTCGTCAATTGATATTTTATAACTGCAAATATGTATTAATGTTGAACGTAATATCTTAACTGTTTAGTTTAATGTTAGAATTTCAAGAATTAAGTATAGTATACTGAATTGCATATTACATTAATAAGCTCAGTGCTCAGTAGCTAAGTCAATTCACAAGTTCAGTATCAAGTTTCATCACAAGTATCCTCATACTAAGCTAAATGCAGTTTACCAATAATTTTAATCATCTATATGCAGGTATATAGGTCAGGTTAGGTTATTTTCTGTAATTATAGTTGGATAATTAATGAAATTCTAGTATTTTATGTATAACTGATATTATTAGTTTCGTACAGAATTATCGTTAGATATTAATTATTAGGAAGGTAGCTGGTATCTAATTTATGAAATTCTTATAAATGTTTCACAAAATGTTAGTTTTTTTTATCAAAACTAAGAATAGTTGAAATAATTAGATTGATTTTTACAAAACTTAATACAAGATATAAAACTACGATAAAACAGTTAGGTATAGTTATAACTAGGGTTCGGGACTTGTTTCACTAAAGATAATCAAAACATGCAGCCAAAATTGTCAAAATATGCTTAAATATATGCAGCTACTGTTTGTATTATTTTTGAAAAATGCCTAAGACATAATATAACACATTACAACTTTGAAAATAAAAAATTTAAATACAAGTAAATAGGTACATAAAAATAATAAAAACGATTTCTACTCGGGTTTTACTAATTCTAATATATATTGATTTATTGATAATACGGACATTATAGTTGCATTTTGTGGGCATTTTTAAACTATCGTAACAATTCTGGCACAGTGCTGGGTTAAGAGATAACGAATAACGTGATATACGAACAGCCTGTATACACGTATCTACTGATTTTCAATTCTTCGCACTATGTAAAATACAGATGTCGATTAGTTTTACCACAGTTTTGACACAAAGAGACTCATACAATTGTACGTACCATCTTACTTCTAACATATTATATTTTTAACATTAGGATTATATCATTCTATTAAGTCTTCAAAAAAATACATTGAATTTGTATTCGAAGATATTCTTTCAAAAATGTGTGTTTTTATATAATATGCATACAGTAGAATATTTAAATAGTTACAAATTCCTACGTATTATATTGTGTTAATTTAGAATATTACTGTTTTTTTTATACTATTAATAATAATCAATTGTATACAATTATTTATTTGTTTTATATAAATATGAAATTAGATTTAAATGTTAAAAATTAAAATACGAATTATAATTTATTATTTATTATATATAGGTACTTAAAAGTTATATCATTATAAAATGTATAATGTAACTTTTTACTTAAAATATAGATAAGTTAAAAAATATATTATCACTGTTTGTTTTTATCAGACATTGAATCTGTACATAATTTGTCTGGCAATAAGTTTTTTTTACACATTAGTCAAATCTACTTTGCAAACTCGCTCATCTTTAAAATACATGAATTTGAAGTCACGTAGTTGACGCTACCAACTTCCAGAAGTATTGATATAGAAGATCTCTGGATCAGATTCTCAATGGTCCAACGTAATCTCCTTGAGGAATTTTTTAGAAGAGTTGTAGACGCGAATAGTTATAAGATTGTAGATGTACATAGTTGTTGTACCTTACCAGTAGTGTTGGTTATGGAATCTGTTGATGTTATATTACAATAAAACTGCGGTTTTAGCAGTAGATCGTTTTAGTCTGAGGTCCGAATGAAGTGGTACATTTTTTTTATTTACAAAAGGGACTTTATGACTTTTTACAGGCTTATGGATAGGGATGATCGTATAGTTTTATGTAAGAAGGGTTTGCTGATCCCCATATGACGATTCCGTATGTCCAAATGTGATTTAATATTATAGTCTTTTAAAGAAGAATTTTAGTATTTAATGACTAGGAGAAATGATAAGGAGAAAACTTATAACCTTAGCACGTAAAGCCTCATATCGAGTTTTAGATTCTGAGCGGAGCAATGAATGTATTGATTTTACAATGATGTGTGTTTGATTAAATTGTTTTGTCGTTCACCTATTGGAACAATAAAAATGCTTCGATTTTCAACTTTGAGGGTATAGTTTCTGGTAGAAAATTAGATCTAGTCGGTATAGGTACTTAAAAAAAATTAATACAAATCACAGTACTTTTACAAAATAGCCAGGGAAAAAGTTATTTTTTTATAATTCAAAAATACTATTCGTGGGACATTTAACTTCCTCGTATATTATTAAATTATATAAACTTCACATTTTGAAAATATTTAGGTTAATTTTAAGTTATTGTTTATTTATATTACGAACCTTTTCACACCATTCTACGGTAAGTTGGTATCGACTCAAAATTTAATAAAAATGAAATATGACTTATATAATAATTACTACAGTAGCCATACAAATATATAACAAAAATTACTTTTTAATAAAGGCTAATAGTCTCTGCCCAGAGTCATTTTTCGTAACTATACAATGATTTACCATTGAATTCAAACTTGACAAATCCATCACAGTGACATATTCAATGACGAGGTACACTCGTCACCTATAACTATGAATCAAACCAGTATTTATTTCCCACTTTTTTCGTTTTATCTTTTAAATATACTTAAGGCGTTTCTCAAATATCAGGTCTAAGAGATGGTCTTGGGTAACTATTGGAGAAACAATTTCACTTAAAATAGTTTCTTATTTTTACACAACATAATAAACAGACAACTAGAGTACATAGTGTTATTCTATATTTGTTATGTGTAGTGCAAAATTATTGTAATACTATAAAAACTGTTTTATATGAATAATTATTTTATTGGTAACAGAGTTTATTAAATTATGCGCCATGCACCTAAACTGCGTTTATGTATTGATACTTATAATAATGGGTACATTTTGATTCAATCAATCAGTGTTACACAATTTAAAATAATGAGTTATTTGAAATATTTAAGCTTACCGCATCATTTGTATACAATCAGTAATAAACATACAACATTAAAAAATGTAATTTTATAATTATTATGTCTGATGAAAAATTCCTGTAACATTTTTAAAACTAAATTGAATTGAATATTTTATCGGCAATACAGTTCAAATGTCGATGTTCGATGAACCTAAACGGCACACATGTACCTATGCATAGGCACACATGTACCTATGCATAGGTACACATTGATATTTTAATATCACTATTACAAAATAATTAACGATATTATTGCGATTGAGTGTCTATATAATATTATAATTGTTTGTATGCAAGTAATGAACACATTTACTGATGAAATTGTTTTATACTCGAGAAAAAAAAAACTTAAATTATATCAAAAATGAATGATAATATCAAATAAAAATAGTAAATAACGTTAAACTTCTGAAGATTAAATTAATGTTTTATAATATTAATCAATGAATTCAGTGTATAAATAATAGTAATACTAAAATCGTAATTCATTGGTTATAAGAACGTTAATAATAACATCATATCGTTCCTGATCTCTTTGCTACCAATTCTAACATCTTCTCCACAGCCTAGTTAATTAAAGTTGCATTTTCTTTATACATCCAATTACTGTTTAACTGAAAAAAACTTATAGATTTACTTTTATTTTTTAAATGTCTGTCATCATTATTTATTTATTGTTTTTACCATACTTTTCATGAAATAAGATTTTGTCGACACTTAAAGATATTTCTTTTTAAATTCTCAAAATAAAAATATAATTTTATAATTTTTACGTAGTTCTTTCGTAAATAATTGTATTGAAATATTTTATCTAGGAGGATAAGCATTTATTGTATTATGTTTAGGTTTTTGAATTTTACAATTTTTGAACCTGCGGAGATACAAACCCTTTTCAACTATAAATTAATCAGTGGATATTTGGTGTAATAGATAAATAGAATCAAAATCCATACGAATAGTTTTTGTGTTATTTAACTTTGTGTTCTAAGAATGAAATATCCATGGTAATGGGTTTATAAGATATTATGGGGGCTATGGTGATTTGAAAATTGTAGTAATTATACTAATCCATCAACAATAATAATTTGTAAAAATTACTCAAGTATAATAAATACTAGTTCCAATGTTATGTATATTTTATATTGTAAAACTATTTTTAAGGCCTATTAAACTTAGTAGGTATAGGTACAAGCATTGTAATAACTAAGAAAAACTCATTAAAATGTTGAAATTTGGTAGGTATACACCAACATTTTCAAAAATGTATTCACTAAATAATTTACTGTTTAAAAGCTCTCATTTGAAAAACAAAAGTTTGTATCGCCACAGGTCACTCCTCAAGTAATACAAAAAGTTCAAGGTGGGTGAGCAAGCTTGGTGACTGATATATACAGTAGTCTAATACCCAAATATTACCCAAATTAAGTTAAATTTCGGTTTTAAATGTATAACAATTATATTATATACCTACTCTACCTACTCTACTAAATTTAACCACCCACATTATCTAAATAACAAAAACTTTACATCAGTAATGGAGAGGTATATATAGAAAATCAAGAAACATTCTGTATGAATGTTTATTTCCATCAATAAATTAAAGGTTTAAAAAAGCTGTAAATTATATTTTATCATAATGGTATGTTTAAAATAAAACTAAAAACATTAATAATGGTATTATAATCGAAATGAATTCCAGTGGAATATTTGCGCGACGACGAACTTCTTTCATAATGTGTCCATGAATAAAATATACAATATTGGTATGAAGCTGTTAAAATTGAAAAGTTAAACATTCAAAAGAATTTTAAAGATGTGTGATTAAACAATTATGTGTTAACAATTAAAATTACATTTTTGAGATAAAATATTTTAAAAAACTAATAATTATTTAGCTTAAATATTCAAGAATTAATAAAAATTATAATATTGTGGTAATTGTGGTTAAAGCTGAAAATTACGGTGATAATTATATATATTGAATTCAAATGATTGTCTTAATCATAAATTAATTAAATAAATAATTAAATTCGTTAAAAATAAAATGATTAAAAATTAAAAATTGATATTTATATATTATATTAATTTATACTGCATTATTATACGAAATATTAAAAAAATAAATAAGATTATTGATCTTAAACATTATAATATTCTTGTACGTATAATAGTTACACGAGAACCATTTATATTAAGTTACCTACCTATTGTTGATATAATATAAGATCTCGAAAAATTTCTGTGGCAAACTTTTAATTTTTAATTAAAAAACACATGATCAAATAAATACTAACTATGTAAAAAATATAATTCTTTCTTGCAGAACACGCTGTACATTCTTCCTGACACTCAGTCTGATAAATATCTCACGAGGGTCAAAATTAAATAAATAATTAATGGGTCCATCATAGTTAAAGAGAATTTTCTAAGCACAAGTGAATACTTACGAACAAAAACAACTATAATGTTTTAGCATCTGTCAATTGTTATAAATTAAAATTGTGACATAATTGATGATTCAATAAATATCAATTTTATATAAAGCCGGTTATAATGGATGATTTAATTTATATTATATGTATATAACGGAAATACATTATAATATTATCATAGAAAATTATTTCAGCGTAACATTTATAACAGACGTAAAAAGTATATTGATCACGGTTGAATTCTTATGCTTTATTCCGAAATGACCCCGCCCATATTTTTAAGAGCATTAACGAATAAAATAATAAAAATTTCGTTTTCTAAAAGATTCAGTTATATATAACTAAACTATTGATATTTTAACATAACATACGTTCGTAGAACCCTATACCACAGTCCACGTTATGATGGTAAGAAAGAAATTATAACAATTTATCATGTAATGTATGTCAAAACGTGAATTATCCTAACATAGTGGTAACATTTCTCTTAAATTAGATTTTGTTTTATTATAATTAGGTATATTAGGTTGTAATACAAGACTATGACTTTGTCTTAAAGATTATATTTTACTTAAATACGTTAAGACTTTATTAAGCCAAAAGGGAATGTATTTTATGCTGTCTGTTCTCTCAGAAACAGGAACTATAGTTATTAATGTCTTATTATCTAATTACGCATTTTTACATTATTTTAATACAATAGTCATTTACATTTTAATACATTTATACCATTCAAATATAATAGGATAATTTTTAAAACAAAATATTTTACCTTCTAAATCTTGATTTAAGACATAATTTTTAAATTTAATGAATAGTAATGAATCAAATTCAGTATCTCTTGAAACAAAAAAAAACGTGGTAATTTAGGAATGTCACTTAGTAATACATTTTATTCTTGTATTAAATTATTTAAATAAACATGTATACTTGACAATTTAAATATTAGTTCTCTAATTTTACTCATTTCCAATTATATTAGTAATTAAACTACAATGATGTATTTGCAGGTTTCTAAAATGTTTCAAATAAAAAAAAAAAAAAAACGTGCTTCAGATAGTTGTTTCCTAAAAAATTGTTAGTTTCTAATATATTTGCATATTAACATGTTTCTTTACGAAATTACTTAATGTGTTAATATAATTACAAAATTGAAAATGTAATGCTATGAAGATTTATAATATGAGATATACATGTATTATGATAACAAATTATATAACTTGAAATTATCATAAATTAATTAACTATGCACGCAGATGGTTAAAAGTGTAAGAGAAAAAATGATGTTTACATTTTATAAAACTAGTTATTGTAGTTTTCAGTAAAATTTTCATTTACTTATTTTATAAAATAAAAATACTTTACTTTTATTTTAAAACACATTATCATTTTGCATATTTTAAATTGATACAAATAAAATAAAAACAATATTTAATAATAAATAAGTTCCTCCGAAAACATTTAATCGGTGTTTGCAATATTTTAAAATATAAGAAAAGATTTTGAGTAAAATGAACATAAAAAAAAGGTTAATTAACGCAAACTATTCTATATTTAGAATATTAATCGACGTAAGGAATATGCCTAAATGTTTAATATGCCTTGTGAAATAATATTATTTTTTTTATTCTCTGGTTACTAAAACCAAATTATTGAACTTCACAATATGTATCACTTCACAGATATGGTAATATTGGTCATTGATACAATTTTTTGTAACTGGTCCATTTTCAAATTTGTTTTTTAACAGTTCTTGGCTTTGGGAAAACCGACGAAATCATAAAAAATATAAAAGTGTGTTATTTTTCATAACAACTACCTAATAATGCATACACTATACAAATTGATGATTTTTTTTAATTAATTATTTCAAATATTTATTTAATTTGAACATATATATGTTTACATTTTATAAATAATAATTTTTTACTTGTAAAAATAGTTTATTATTTTTAACTGAACTATGTTTGCAATAATAGAATTATTATTTGTTTTACTTGATAAATTTAGTTGACATATTTTAAATATATCGTCTCTATTTTCAGTATCACTTAAATTTTTTCGAAATTACTGATTTTCATTTTACAAAAAAAATCTGCATATATTTTAATTGATGAATACTAATGTTATGGTTAAATAATTAAACTAAAAATCACACTGAATGACATTTTAAATATAATAAAACAATTTAAATTATTTACATTACGTTTTAATCAGAGTAATAAATTCCTTTACTTTATAGGAACCCAACAAAATAACTCATCAGAACCCTTTTTTAATACATAGAAGTATAGTTAATTATCTATCGTATATATATTTAGTTTTAGAAATAAGAAATTTCGACATGGGAATTTACAACTGTCATAGGAGTGAAACAGCATATAAACGTCATCTAGGTTGACAAAGACGAGTCGTTTAATGGATGTTTAATCGAGCCTAGTGTTTAAATTTTAAATAACGATTTTTAATCCCTAAAGGACTTTAACGATGTGCAATCGTCAATCATGTATTAGGTTAGTGAGTACCATGTCAAGGTTATACAATATAATATTATAATGATGATTATTATAATATTTAATATACACTTAAAATTAAAACGTTAATGTGTGTACGTATACTGTAAGTACAGTGGTATAGATAACAATAATATGTACCTCAAAATAGTTATTGGTATCTATGTAATTTAAAATTAATAATATTTAACAATAATAATATCTGTCCTAAAATAAAATACACAGAAAACCAATACGACCGATCTTACGTACCTACAACTAAAGAATTTAACTATAAAAGTATGAAAGACTTTGGAGTACCACAAAGCTTACATTAATGCTGGACGAGCCTCCAAGTCATTTATTGCTTTACTGCCGTCCCCATTTCTAATGAAGTAATAAATTGAATAATGTACGTGCACCCTATATATTTTATTTTATCTACTCTCATGGTTATATTATAATTTCTATAATGATATCTACAAAAATTCGAATTAACAGAATATTACTAAACATTTAATGGTTCATCGTTAAACAGGTAAGCTCGTATAATATTGTCTTTTTTTCAGTGTAGCTTCTCTGTATTTTCTTTAAATTAAAATTATTTTTATAATTTACATACAATTATTATACTATTATTACTATATTATTTTATTTTCACTCTGTCTGAATATAATAATATCAAATAAATACAATAGGCAAATACAAATAGTAAGAACATGGTAAGATTTTGTTATTAGCTGGCATAACTAGGGAAAACTGGCTAGGGCCGCTGAAAATGTTGGCTGATTTAATAAATTATGGTTAATTTAATGAAAATGCCTACCTATGTATTAAAGTTCTTTAATATTAACTGTATTATGTAACTAAGTAATAATAAAATAAAGGGAAGAAATGCCAAACAGAATTTTATACCAAAACAATTATTTTTGAATTTTATTACCAGCTCAATATTTGGGCCGAATTTTTAGTCATCCCCGTAACCGATTTTCATTGCCGGTTCACCCTTGGGAACAACCCAACAATAATTGTATGCCACAAGTTCAAATTGGTGTGATGACAGCTACGTATAGTAGGAGTTTGTTTGGAAAATCTACTGTGGAATGGCTTCCGACTACAGCCAGTACAAATTGCACACCTTTTTACTTAATCTACAATATTTTTTGGTGTAATAGTTGTTTCCAATACTATCAGGATTCAAGGTGCATATCCGAGTGTTTCACTGAATGCCTTTGTAGGATTATCGTGTGCTCCAGTAGTACTAAGATATGTTCGTGTAAATTATAATAACTCACATGCACCGACTTATCAGTTATCACTGTTGATATTAGTTCATAATACATAAGTGCGCGCCATGTGCAACGTGCGTGATAGTTGTTCTTTTGGTTTCACGAGTAATAAAACTTTATTGAAATCTTGGACTACGCCTCTATGAATATTCTGCAACGATACTTTTTTTCTTCCAGCTAATTACTTTATGCTATACAAATATACTTAATATGCACTGCAAGAACAGTCCAAGATGTATTTATGAAATAAGAGAATTATCAATATTTTCATCGTTAGGTACTATCTATTTCATGTGAGCCATTATCATCCCTTCCATTTGAGGTGTGTGCTGAAGCACATATTTTAGCATTTGATTTTTTTTCGGGTTCCTGATACTTTTTACATGACTTTAATTTACATACAGTGAAGATGATACAATACACGTTTTGGAGACATATTTTAAAATGTTGAAAATATTGTGTGCGTAGAAACAAAAGGCAGGTTTTTTATTTTTATTTTACGAATTTTAAATTTTTACAAAATATGCACAGCTTTATGAAAAAAAACTCCCCGATGTAAATTGAAGGCATTTCCCGTATAAATATTTGGACACTCTTATATAATACATAAACAGATATTGATTAAATTATTTGCTTTCCCAGAACCAAAGTGGTATCAAAAAATTTAAAATTTCCGGAGAGTCGATTAAGTAAATTTAATCGCAATGCTCTTTAAAAAAAATAACCACAACATTTTTCAATGCACTATGTATACGGATTAAATAAAAATGAAAATAAACAATACATTTTGAGAAACAATAACGGACTACGGGCCGCTGTTGACAGAATTAAAGTTTGGGTTCTGCTAGTGAATTATAACTCACAATACAATATGCCAATAAAACGCTCAGTCACTTTATCTCTTCTATTTTTTCAAACAGTTATTATTCAAACAAAAGAAAGTTTAATATTCAAATATTACCGCCGTATGTACCAATATATAAACAATAGAGGTACATTCTTATATTTTAAAAAACAATTAATTGATTATTATAAACTATCGTTATATATTTCTGCATATTACTAAATTAATTATGTTCTTAAAGTTACTAACAGTATGTTATGAGTACATTTTTAGAAAATAAATAAAAAAGGAAAAACGTACTTTTTGATTACTATGAAACAATTGGAGTTCCTCCAGGAAGATTCTTTATTCTTTGACACTTATATTATTTTGTTTATTTTTACTAATCATTATTTATATTGCTTAATGTTCTCACGTATTATGGCAGATCTTGTAATAAAAAATTAAACTCAATAGGATGTCAGAATACTATTTGTTTTCTCTCTCTGTCCCACGTGAAACATACCAAATTTACGACTAGCAGAACCAACCCTGTGTTATTAGCTATTACTTCTAATATTAGAGAGAATTATTATCGAACAAGTCTAGTAAGAACATTACATGTGTACCTATGTTGGCAATTTTATGATATTTTAATTGTTATGGAAATTATGAGCGTCTAATTTATAACAATTAAAAAATGTTTATAAATTGTATAAAAATTAAGACATCTTAAAAAGCCAACGTAAGGCCACAGGTAATGGTCTTAGCTTAAAGTTTGATACTTGGTGAATTCAGTCTTATATCAAAATTAATAACACAGGGTTAGTTCTGCTAAACATAAATTTGCTTTGCTGAGCATGGGTCAAAGAGAGAAAACAAATGGTGCGCTGAAGTCCTCCTAATATAAACATTAAACATAATACATAACAATAGGTATGCGGTAATGTTATTTATGGATTACAAAATTAAACTTCAATACATAGTGTGAGTTATCCTGAAAACAAATATAAACAACGAAACGGCACAAAAATAGTTTCATATTCAACCGGAAAACAACGATGCACATATAAATTATAAACTGCACTGATCTATAACTAAACTATTGAGTAAGAATATAATATAGAGAGGCCATATCGCATATGAGTATATGCGATAGTTTTGAAGTACGAAAAAGGCGGATCGTCAGAGTGACCACTACGTTAATATAAAACTATTGTAAGGTTTTTGTAGTATTTTGTGGCAGATCGTTTAATTTATATTTATTCTCCGCGATTTATTCTCCGTATAATATGTACAGTCATACAAACTTGATAATATTATAAATACTACTGAAAATTTGTTTTTATTATTTGGTCACTATGAATCTCCTTATTTTGGAAGCTTCACTTGCGTTAACTTATAGCCACCACTTGGACTAAACATTTTTAATGCTATTCCTACACAATAATACATTAATCATTTAGAAACAAAACGATGTACATTTTACATATTTGCTATCTTCAGGTTGTTCACATGAAACAATTGGTAATTTAATGATCATCGATATTATTATAAGAATACAATATAAAATGTTCAAAATCGTTGAATTTATAATACATTAAACCACCCTTTACATAAAAAAAAAATGTCTCAAGTGTTAGATAAGTACAGGTTATCGGTTATATTAAAAATGTTATTTTCGTAAGAATCACCATAAAATATAATTGAAAAATAGGGGTGATAGGGTGGCACCACTGCAACGAAACACGCGAGATAATCGTTTTGAAAAATATCGATAAGTCAGTTTAACTAAAATCATATTTCAAACTATATTGGTGTCAGACGAAAACTAATACCAAATAAGATGTTCCTATGTTTCGTTCAAAAAAATTCGAAAACCAAATAATAGAAATTGTACTCTAGTAGAAGACGGGAATAATATACATAATTATAGTTGTATACACCAAAAGTCATGTACAGTGTATACAGTTAATTATTATACCGAAGCAATAAAACAATGGTAGGTAGCCAGTAGGTAGTATGCATGTACGAAAACTTATCATAATATAATATAAACAATATAATTAAAATAGTTAATTACTTAAACAAGAAAAAAAAATTACATAATCATGTAAATTAACGTTAAATTGTATACTAAATACAGTTTAAATATTTTCAACCTTTTTCAAAAATAATGTTTTATTATTTTTTATTTCATAATGACAATAACAAAAAACAAAACTAGTAGTTTAAAAAATGTATTCAGAACTTGTAATGTGCCTATCTATAAAATAATTGTATAAATAAAAGACATTGATTTGTGCTTGGTTGAGATTGTGTGTGTATGACATAACAATACCGCTATTAAATAATCGGTTTATTTTACAAATCCACTATCAATATTTCTGTATGAAATAGGTAAGTAATACATAATATTATCATACTATTGTGAACTGAATTTGTCTTAATGGTTTAAATGTTTTTTTTTTTTTATCTTGTATACATTATGATATTAAAATTTACGTCTGAACTGCTCATCTACAAATAAAAATTCTCTACAGTGAACAGATTGAAACTAAAGTTCTGATCTGCAAGATGGCACATCTTGATGATTTTGTCGGCTGCTCGTGGACGAATCATTCACGACGTCTCGGTAAATATACTAATAATTTTAACCCCCCCCCCTCCCCAAACCACTATATCACGTCATAGAATAAAAAAGGGTTTGCGAATAATATTCCAAACTTGATTTTTGATAATATTTCACGTCGACGTAATAACAATAATAATAATAATACGTTTACACGTTTAAAAATCGTTACCGACGTGGTCGCCCACATCGTATCGTAACGACGTGCTGCCGGTCTCTTAACAATATTATTATACGACACGCTCTGCGGCGTTTATCGACCACCATGGTATATAGTATTGTTCGCAATAACACACGATATTATAATAATATATAAAACTGCGGTGTCGGCGGTGATATCGGAAACGGGATGTCGGTTAAAATTCAGCCATATTATATTATATACTGCCGCTCGAACACGTCGCACAGCGCACAATACACGGCGTCGTCGTCGGTGCGAGTGAAGATATTATATTATTATGTTGTATTATTATTAAAATCGCGCGTGGCAGTCGGTAAAGTCGACCCGACGTGCGTGAGGGTGCGTGTGGGTGGGCGGGCGGGTCGCGGGTCGCGGGTGGATGCACTCCTATATAGGACCGGCTTCTGTGTGTACAACAATACTTTTACGCGGCATAATACGGCGGCAAGAACGACGTACGTGACCGTCAGCAGTCGAGCCGATAATAAATTCCGGTCGCCGCCAGAACCCCGCCGTATGGTAGCTCGGCGGCAGATGCGGCGGCTGCGGGGGGGCTCCTGGACCGGGAAAAAAATCCCGGGGGACCCGCACGCCACGGCCGGCGCCACTCGTTTATTATACGAAACGTTGTGTGCTTAAAAATCTACTGCGGCGGCACGTGAAAACTTTGGGACGCTTGTGCGCTCGCATGGGCGGCGGCCACCGGTCCCGCGGGCCAGCGGGTGGCGCGAGAAATTAATATTCGAACCAAAGACCGGGGACGGTATGCATCTGCTACTCCTGCCGCCTCCGCCACCTCTGTCCTACGCGGGCGACCCGAACGAAACTACCCATCGCCGCAAATCGCGCCGTGTTGTTTGCCGGTAACGTGGTAGGTATAGTGACGGTTAGTGGGGTGTCGGGTAGGTTACCCCTACCGTGGTTCGCCGCTACGCTGTTTTACAAGCACTGCACCCGTTATATAATATATTATTTACCTACACGATAATAATAATATTACAATGACAATTATTATTAACTTAAAGACGTATTAGTACACAATCTATAGGCGACGAGATCTCATTCATAAAGTAATTGGGTGCTCTTAGTGAAAAGCCCCCCTCCCACATCAAAACACAGTGGGTGAAGGCTTTAGCCATTCGTTCTTATAATAATAGTGATATGGCCACTAACACTTACCGCCATAACACTGACCACAACAGTTTATTATTGATAGTTTAAATCTAGTTAGAACATCAGAATTCAAGATAAACTAAAATAGTCCTCATTTTTATCAATGGTACAAAACAATGTAAAGTATAAATCTGGAGAAATAATTTAGGATCTTATTTAGCATCCATAAAAATAATTTCAGCCATGAAATCTTCAGTTCCAAATATATTTATTTTGTCGCCTACGTCTCCTCGTCTGTTTGATCCTAACAATTATACTATTTTAACACGTATATTTTAAATTGTATTTACATTAAACTGCAATTTACTATGTACATAATACATCTAACATATTTTAAAATTTAAAACGTATTTGTGGTATGACAGTATTACCTATATATTATGTATAGTATTATATTGAAATAATTGTCAATAATCGTGTGATAGGTATAACGATAAGATAACTAGCTCTTCCACTGCTACACTATTTGTAAACTGCAACCTGTGTGTCCAGCGTAAAATAAAAATTTTTTTTTTTAATTTTTAGTATGTGATATATATTATGATTAAATTGTTCATGTTTAAAATAACGAGAGCCAAGGTTTCGTTAAATTGTACGGTTACCGGAAAATGAGAATATTATAAAATACAAGAACATAATAGTAT
Organism: Sitobion miscanthi; assembly: GCA_008086715.1. Taxonomy (NCBI): domain Eukaryota; kingdom Metazoa; phylum Arthropoda; class Insecta; order Hemiptera; family Aphididae; genus Sitobion; species Sitobion miscanthi. The sequence continues at coordinate 6,393,284 of CM017800.1, read as the reverse complement.
GTCTGGAGCAGTGAATGGTGTAAATGTTTTGAACGTAATAGTTATATGTTTGGAGTAATTAAAGGGCTATATATTAGATACTAGATAATACCTTATAGTTGTTTAAATTTCCAAGCCAAATAGCATACAGCCAATATTATCATAATTGTTGGGGAATTGGACTTTTTTTAAAAAACCATTGAAAACTGTTTTTTTTTTTTGGTCGAAAAACCGGGTGTCGGCGAACTGGGAACAAACCCAGCACCCAGGAACCCGTCTAAATAGCTCCTATGGGTACACTAACTAATATAATTATCGAGCGAAAGTAAACGGCTCTTACGAGATACCCCTTGTACACACGCTATACTCATATATTATACAAAATGTCAAAATGTTGGTGTGTGTTTTTAAATCCAGCGGGCCAGCGGGTGGCTGTGTGCAACTACTACTGCCGCCGCTGTCTTACGAGCGACCCGAATGGAACTACCTATCAACCTATCGTGGAATGTAGTTAAATAACGTGGTAGTGGTTAGTCGGGTATTTCCACGCAACTACGGTGTCTTATACGCACCGAACTCGTTATATAATACACATATATTATGATAAGAATATAATGATAATAATTATTATTATTAAGACGTACAGATACACCTATTTTACCTAAATTGTTATTATCGATCAAAAGTAATTAACTATATTCATTCGAGATACCGCCTTGTATACACACGCTGTACTCGAACGATTTCAGTCAAATAATATACCTTCCTACTCAACCCAAGTTTTTTTATACTTTATCAACACATATATGATATTATAGTTACGATAAGCGTACCATGACATAATTTTAATATCGAGGTGCCTATAATAGTATAATGTAAGGTGAGGGTGAATCAGAAAATATGAAAATACAATTATGGTTTCATTTCTACATAAATAGGTACATAATATAAAATTAAAACAAATTTATGACTTAATGTACACATAATGAAAATTATAGTTAATATTAGAATAATTAAATAACATTTTCAAATAAAATGTATGTAAATTAAGCTATTGATAGCTTGGAGAAACGTTACAGGATGAGTATGGCTGTTCTAGACTATGATAAATATTTTTTTAATTAATAGGATTAATAGGATTAGGCGTCATTATGCCATGTCTTACACATTTTAAATCTTTTTGTATGATCTTATTCGATATAAGTAATTTATAAAACTACATTAGGACACGATAAACACATAATATTATAATTTTTTCATCTATGTAGCTATATTGCCTATACATTACGCCGCCTTACACAAGATTGAAAAAAAATAATCCTGATAGGTTGTAAACATATGCCCGTGTTGGGAACACAACTCGTATTGCAATGGGGTTCAGTTATTACGATTATTGTTACTTTAAATTATTTATTATATATATAATACCTAATATAATGGAATTGATAACTGACGATAAAAACAATATTCTAAACTATATTATATAATACGTAGTATCGTTAATACCTACATAAAAACATAGTAAATTATTGTAAAAAGCAATAATATGATGTTATTTCTAACAAATGACCAAAATTATTTTGTAACCGTTGATGAAAATAATACCCTTCAATCTGTTGCGAAATAGCATGGTTGATAAAAATGTGCGTCATGTATGTTCGAGCTTATAATCATGTGTTCCACGCACTTATCTTGTAGATACCTAGGCAGTATTGGGAAAAGATAACCAAAAAATCATCTGGATAAGATAACAGATAATTCATTCAAAATTTATTTATATAAGATAAAATATAACATCAATTTTTTATCTAGATAAAGACACAAACACACATACATTTATCTAAATAAAAAATAGTTTGTTTTTTTTTATGATATTATAAATAATGTAATTTACTAATTAGATAATATTTATTAATTAATAAATTCTTAATGTCATTTCTCAACTAAAATAATATACAATTTTAATTTTCAATAAAACTTGAATAAAAATAAAATAACAAGATAAAACTTACAATAATATTTCTTTTTTTAACTATAATATTGGAATTTGGTATTACTACTCGGTTCTCGTAAATTATTGACTATTTCAGTATTTAAAAATATTCTTATTATTATATTATTTATCTAGATAAATTACCACAGATAACCATTACATTTATCTAGATGAGATAATTAGATGATTTAATTATTTTTATCTAGATAAAATTATCTAAATGATTCCCAACACTGTACCTAGGTATACTATTTAAATTTTGCTTATAACTTTAAAGTTAAATAAAATATCGAAATTGATATGTAATACAATAAATTATTGCTAGTCTATTAAGATAATTTTGTTCGAGCACATAAATCCACAAGAAAATAATTTCCACTTTTTTCATTCATAAATAATTCACGTATTTTTGCCGTTTCTTAATTTACAGTATATTCAGAATGATTTGATTAAAATACTTTACGAATCCGAAAATGTTTATAATCGACGTCAAACTAAACCGATAATAGAACTAAAAAGTTTAAATCATAACTACAAGTTTGAATAAATATAAGAGAAAGGATTTCCCAAAGAAAAACTGAATAGCATATGTTAATACTAACAGGTTCAACTGTGGTTGTGAAACTTTTATAGGATCGGAAAAAATATGTAAATACGTAATATTTGATCATTGATTTTCAAAAACCAAAGATTATATTTTTCCATTTTTTTTTTTCAAAAAAATGCATGTTAATAATATTATGCATAAGAAAAAAAATAAAAATACAATATAAAATAGTGTTTAAATTATTTCTTTAGTGAAAACTTCAAATAAAAATAATTCATTTAATTTCGATAAATTTTGTACATTAGTTTATTGAAAAACCCTTCTGAATATTTTAATTTATTATATAAATTAATCAAAACAATCTTTATTCAATTTACTATCACTAATAATATTTTATGACTATTAGATAAATTTCATTGCCTCAAGAAATTTTTACCTATTAAAAACCTATTAAATACATAGGTACCTAATAAATTACCATGTTTTAATTTTGATAAGTTTATCTAAGAAATTATATTTTATGGCGGCCAATTATTGGAGAATTTTATCATTTTTATTTTTAAAATATAATTGGCTTTATTTAGTTGTAACAAAACAATTGTTTTGATTAGTTTTTGTAACAGCTATTCTACCATATATTCTGCACACGTTATCTTTAAGACTTAACATGATAAAGTAAACAACTTAATATTAAAAAAAAAAAAAATGTTACTTCATAGGAAAACAATTAGAGTAAAATATAATATTATATACATTTGATGAATTTGATCGAAAATTGATTGTATTTATTATAAACGAAAGACATAATGTAGGAACTTCTATTGAAATTATTTAAGCTATTTAAAGTTTATTTATTTTTTATTAAAAGTGTGAAAATGGTGGGCAAGTGAGTGTCACTCTGCTGTATAGAAGGTTACAAATGGCATTAATACAGTAGCCGGTAAGTTGAATTAATATTATAAAATTACAACAAAATAATTAAAATCGTTATTATTGGTTATTTATTATGTAATTTCATCCAAATTTAAATATAAAAAAACCATGTTTTTATACTTTCGAGATTTGTTGGTAACAGAATAACCTACCTTGTTTTAAATGTTCAATCCTTAGCTATAAAAGTTGAATATTTTATAAAGTTTCAACTAAAAAATCATTTTTAAATTTTAAATTTGGTAAATGTTGTCGAAAATAAAAATGTATATGCTTATGAAAAAAAATTGTGCCAATGTTTTTTTAAATATATTTCAACTACGGTTGTAACATATATCAGGAACCTTGTATTAATTTTGAATATTTTTAAATTTTTATCCTGGATAGATTACCTAACCTTTAGAAAATGGTAATATAAACATTCAGTGAAAATGTATTGTTTCTACGATAATGTTTTTTAAAATTACACTAAAAACCAAAACCATCTGTCGAAGACCGATTGCGTAAAAATTCTTGTTTTTTCTAAATTTTTATTGTGTGTTTCCCGGTGCTTTAAAAAACTACTGGGAATTTTTTACTATTGATCCCGCAAAGTATCAACTGGATTCGCTTTTCTATCAGAAAAGATAGTGTTACAGAAAATATAAGAATTTTTACTCTACTAAAAGGTGATGACAGACATAAATAAGAAAAATTAAATAATTAAACCAAGAAATTAAAACTCACATAATTTTAAAATCAATACATTCATTGCTCTGCTCAGAAACTTAAATCGAAAATGTCAATAAACCGCTCAAAACGAGTCGAAATATTTTTCAAATGATATCAAGTATAGGTATTGATAAAAAAAATTATGGTGTATCTAAGATTATTCGTTTTTAAATTACGACAAAATATGAAAATCGCTACGTGAGAAATCGAATGAATGCCCAATATTGTAAAAATTTTAACTTAAATGCTTTAAAAATTTATTTGATTTTTCGGTAGAAATTTTTTTTTTTGATAAAAGTAAACAAACTAATAATGAATCTTATATTAAATTTTCAAAACTTAGTTTTAAAAAGAAAAAAAATTATGAATTCCTTACTCATAATAATTTGCACATTTTCGTGATTTTTACTTATTTTGTCAAAATTTCAAAATTTGTCAAGTTTATTGATATCTATAGAAAAAAAAAACTAAAAAAACTGAAAACTGAAAATATCCGTAAGCAGCTCAAGATTCCCGTTTTCCTTAATTTTTTTTCTGTTTCTCAGTGATTTTCAAACTACTGGTAACTTTAAATATTGACCTGTTCAATGCACCAACTTGATTCATTTTCCCATCGAACAAGATACTTAAGTTGAAAATCGAAGCATTATTTTAACAACTTATCGTGTACATAGACATAAATAAATAAAACAAAAAAAAACAAACATCGCTAATCTTCTAAACTTAAATTAGGTAAAGGTTATATAAATATTCTAATTTGTATTATATGGATCGATCATCAAATACCTGCTGTATTTGTCGATTATCGAATAGTCTCAATAAATAATATTAATTAAATGTACAACTGAAAACTATCTGCCAATCTCATTAATATTGTTTTATCACTGAATCCGATGCAGATTAGTTTCAAATATTTTTTCATTAATTGTAATAATTAACAGCATATACAACAATACTGAATAATATCAAATACAGAGAAGAACTACTAACGACCCAAGTATTCAATTTCACCATGAAATTATTGTTCCACTTGAATAACCTTTTCTTTTTATTCGGATGATTTTAATTTATTTTGATGGTTAAAAGTAAATAATAATTAGGTTGCCTTTTTAAAAATTCATCTCAAAACCACAGTTGAAAACTAATTCAATGAAAAATTCGTTTTAACTTAGTTTCCTAAATCACATTTTAATAAATTAATTATTACTGTTGCAATAATATTTTAATATTACGCATTAACTTAAACAGTATTATAGGTAAATTGTATTATAAAGTACACCTACCTATATTAATTGATCAACGTTTTCGTAAATGAAAATTGAATAGTTAAAAGTGTCGATCCATAATTCGGAGCATTTCAATTCGGTACCAGCTATAGGTATATACTATATTGGTTAAAACATATACTGCATACTGTTAACTGCACAATAATATATATTATCTACCACGTGGATCGATAAGAGTATTTATGTGTACAGGTAGACAACTAATGTTCGGGGAGTGGTTGTATATATATATTTTTTTTACACAAAACCTCACGACCAAAAAAGTTCCAGCAACGAAACACTTTGATCAGATGATTAGAATAACGTGGCCAACATCCTACCTTTGCCATTGCCACAGCAGGAAACGTATCCCAAATCAATTGCTCCTCTTCCCCTTGGTTGCCCCGTCTCTGTCCCTTGAATATCCTCGACGCGGTCAACGTAGACGCGCCCATTCCATCGCCGACCAAAAACACCACGTTTTTCGCTCTTCCCATTTTACCCTCGAAGCTAGCCAATCGTTTTTTCAACGCGGATCGGGCCTCTTCGTACCAATGGTCGCGATCTGAAAAAAAATATAGTTTATATCATCAGTAAAATATTCAGCTAGCTGTTACATATAGGTATTTTATAGGTACTGTAAATTAATAAATTTAAACCAAATTTAAACTGCAAACTATAATATTGGCGGTAATCGAGTCCTGGTAATCATTATTTTGTTACTGCGTGAAATACAGGGTGATTATTTATCATGAACCACTCATTATTTCATTAAGTAAGTTTATGAGTTGAAAGTATTAATAGTTTAGTTGATCGGATGGTACGTGGATACCCTTCAAAATGCTGGTCTACTACTCCGTTCATCCATACTTTAAAGACTTATAACTCGACTACTCGTTCTAAAGAAAATTATTCTGTTTTAGAATATTAAATTAAAACTGTATGTTGTCATTCAAAAAAAAAATACTTAGTATATTATAGGAATAAACAATATTAAAAAATATATATATTTTTTTTAAAAATGTAATTTTTCAACGACTATAAACCATGGGAAATCTTTTTTTCTACAACATCCATATTTTTAAAAAAATGATGTGGTTCATGATAAAATAATCACCTATTCAATAATCAGAGTTGGTGTATTTTTTCATTTTTGAAAACTTTTTTTTTAGTTTAAACAAAAAATACAATATCTAAAAAAAAAATAATACAATATTCACTTGGATTTTACACCGTTTCAAACATATGTTTCTTTCATTTTAAACAATTGACAAAATGTTTAAAACAAGTTCTTTTAAATATAACAATCCTGTCAATAATACTGTGTTTCTAATACAAAACGTTTTTTTTTTAAATTATCTACTAAATTAGTAACTCGTATATTTAGGTTCGTAATACTTTGTTCATAATTCAATAACATAAGGATTCGTTTGTGGTATGTAGTAGATTGATTTAAGTAACACAATTTATTCGTTTTTAATTGAAAATATTAAGACAATCGAGCTTATAATGGCATATTGTTGAATATTATAATCAGGATATTTTACACAGTTGGTATATTATATTCATAAAACGTGAAATGTGTACATTTAATGTAAATATTTATAGTTTGAAGTCTTTGGGACTTTTAATTACTGCTGTGTTCAAAGAAGAAGAATTTTAGGTACTTCGTTAGTCAGAAAATATTGACGATGTAATTATAAGGATATTGAATACCCTGAAGATAGCATATTTTTCGTGTTATTCCTAAAACCATTCAGTTTATCATATTATTCCATTATATTTAACCGTGGTATAATCCACAAGAAACTATCAAGTTGTATTTCGTGATTCCTAGAATATAGAGTGAATCGTATTTCGGATTATTTATATTATGGTATATTTTTTTTCCCAAAATTATATTAAGTGTAAATAGAATTCAAGTAAACAATAGTACATTTCTATTTTAATTAATTTTCACAAAATAATGTGAATAGTTTATTTAGACCTAAAATAGCAATTAGGTACTATAATTTAGACCATTTTTCACTGAAACTTATCCACTTATAATAGCTATACAAGTTTATTTTTCAATTATTCGTTACTAATAAATATAACAGTGTGTTGTCGCAACAAATTTCGAACATATTGAGTAATATAATGGATACATTTCCGATAACTCTTCGCATAAAACACGAAGATCTGTGTTTACAATCCGATGGCACGTTTGTCAGAAATATTATAAAAGGTACCTATATCGGTTTTACATAATTTTCAGTCGTTCGGTTGTTATGATATGATATTACCATGATAATGATAATAAAAAACAATAACGATATTCAGAAAATGACAATTAAATTATATAGGTACCTAATAATTGGAATATTTTTCGAACAATATTTGTCGGGCGATAAAAGTTTTTGCAAGGACGCGATATCATTTATCACCCCTAAAACGGAATACATATATAGAGGTCTGCGCGTATATAGTTATCTTAAATGAATCTAACCCCGGGGAGCGTTTTTGCGAATATATACAAACGAAATCAATACATAAAACCGCTTCGCGTTAATGGTACGTAGTTGACCAGCAAGACGGGTAAAACGAAAATAAACAAAAAACGATTTTAAATTGACGAAATTGCAGCCGCGCGTTATATACGATATTATATGTTCGGTTGTTCAATACCTACCTACCTATTTCGATATAAATTACTGTGCTCGATGTATAGGATACAACTTACTATATTGGTATACTATAGCTTGTTTTTTCGCCATATAATATGATATTATCAGAGAATGTTTAAACGATGTATTATTGAACACTGCGAATCGACAGAGGCATATTGCCATCCTAACTATTCGCTATGACGTCATCATCATAGCGTGGGGCCATATTTTATAAAGTATACTCGGGTTTATTGGGACGCATCGGTTGCGTGTGATTTTGTTGTCCAAATAAAGCTGTTGTATACCAATATCCGAAATGAAAAAAAGGAAACATATCAGTTTGTTGGTAGTTGGTTACTAATTTATTAGTACATAGTTTGTTTATTACAGAAAAATATTTTAATAACATTATAATTAATATGTAATACATATTATATAATACATTATATAATGTAATTTAAATTTAAAACTAAAATGATATTTAATACAAAAATAAATACATACCTAACCTCATATTTATGTAAAAAAAAGTACATTTAAATTCATTTTTGAAAACAAAAAAGTGATCAATGACATCTACTTTGTTTATTACTTTTTTATTACTGATTGTTGACGAATAAATACTTTAAACAAAACAGTTACGGGGCTATAAAATATATAGGAAAAATGTCGCAATTATCCGGTTTGCGGTCCAGATAAACGGCGAACATTTAAAAATTTAAAATAAAACATACGTCTATTTTAGTAATTGAAATATTTTCCCGATTAAGCGGTGTCTCCATTAAGCGGAATCTACTCTGCCCTGCAAAGCAAAAGTGACGTATAATCAATATATTAGTTTGGAGAAAAATGCATGTTTTTTATTATTCATTTGAATAATATATAGGTACCTTTATTATTAGGAAAACATAATATCCATCTGTATAGTTTTTTTGACGAGGAATGCAATAAATCAATTATAAAAAAAGGATTATTCACTTGTTCTGCGAATAAAAATTACTTTTATATTATAACTTTGCAATATGAGCCGTAAATATATAAGCAATGTAAATAATATATTAAATTGGTTAGGATAATTTTAAGAACTCGTTCACAATCCTAAATACTCTCTATAGATAAAAAAAACCATCATCACAATACTTGCTGCATATAAAACAAAAACGCACATATACGCAATACTCGTGGAATAATTTGTTAGCATGTTTTGTGTTAAAATTTTTATTTATTCAGTAAAATCATATTTTATCAGTAAGTTAAAAATAAAAAAAGATTTCTAAGAGTTGTACAATTTATTTGATATTGACGTAATTAAGAATATGTTTATTTTATCTACTTTAATTCAACTATAGCATAAGTGACGTATAAACCAATATATTAGTTTTGAGATAAATGCGTGTTTGACTTTTCATTTAAATATAGGCCTGTATTTGTTATTATATTTGAATTAGTAAAAACATAATTTCCACCCTTATTGGTTTTTTTTCAATAATAGTTACTTTTATGTGGTATGAGCCGTACTTATTCATAAATTTTTTATTTACCTATTTACTAAGGAAAATTTACATGCCTAGAACACAGCGAAAACACTGTATCTATAAATGAGGGGTAAAAATTCAAAACGTACCATTGCCATTTTACACTTATTTGAGAAATCATGATTTTCTATTTTTAATTAACAGTGGAAATAGTTCGTTATGTATTTACCTCAATTATATTCCCTATTCTCATACTATCATGGGAAATAGTACAATATTGCCTACTTTGGAAATACTACGTTTTGACATAATTTGGGAAATAGTGCATTTAGACAAATTTTGCCTTTGAAAATAGTGCGTTTTGCGTCATTCATGAGTTTCGGATTGATTTTTAACTAAGGGAATAGTACGTTTTGGTTCAATTTGACCACGCCATTCGATTCCTCGTCCATTTTTAACTCCATGTATAACTCAATTTTGTAAATTTTGGAAATAGTACGTTTTGAAGTGCCACCCCACAAATATTATTGTTCTTTAATAATTCCATAAGTAACAAAAAAAAATGATGAGTAGTATTGAGAACCTAACCTAAACCATATCTTACGTTTACTTATCATAAACACCGTAAATGTATATATGTAGGTTAAAAGTTAAGACTACTTATGCAAAACTATAAACTATACTTTTTATTTATTTTAATATTATATAGTTAGAAGCTTAAAAATATTGTGCTTATAGCCTATATAATTTATGTAATTTCAAGGGTATTTTTAATAAAAAATTTTTGTAAAATTGGTTTACCTACTAGATGCCATATATTACTTAGCAATTAAAAAAAAAAATTGTTTTGAGTTATTGCACTTTTCCTCAGCGGGAAAACTGTATATGCCGGTCGAAAACAAAGAACACAGAGTGCATATAATATAGAGTTGTACGTCGTACACTGTTATGTATTGTAAGAAATGAAAATGGAGCGCTTGTGAACAAAGTCTCGTACTATTTGTTCTGGATTGTCTACGTGTGATTATCATATTATCGCTGTACCACGGCGGTAACATAATATACCGTGGCGAAATACAAATAATTAATGTAACCAAATTACGTTGTACCTATATTGTTTCCCGTTTACAATAATTTCACGGAAATGCATTTAGACAATGCATGGAGTATTATGTAGATAATAATATGGAACTATATGTACCTACACAGCTACGATCTGTTAGACGTACGAAATAATAATATTGTGAAAGATGATATTTTTTTTTGAACTCACAAGTAAGCTCGTGTTGAAATTTAAAAAAAAAGTGCTAAACGGATATGATTTAATACCACTCGTTTTGGTTTATTCGTTACGATGCACACCGGTTATAATGAGACGAATGAAATCGGCCCGATGATAAAAGAAATATATAAATAAATAAAAACGTGCTTTATAGTTACAAAAATTCGATTTAATCCAAATTTATATTCAATTATATAATTGTTTTGGACATAAAAAAATTCAAAAGAAAAAGATTTAAAATAATAACATTACAATGAACAGTTTCAGAAACCTTTAATAATAATATGGTGTATAGAACCCTGTTCCCCAACATGATTTTGCCATACAATTAAACTTAAATCATTATATTATTTAATAAAAAGTTATTAATATTTTAATGGTCATATAATATTTTTAATTATTTATATTCTTAACAAACACGAACAAAAAAAAACTTATTATTTCATCTTTTTTGTCAATACGAAAATCTTTGGAAACTTTTCCTGGGCAAAAAAAATATATTTATATATATATATATATATATATATATATATACAGTATAGATACCTTGATATTAAAAAAAAAAACAAAGTCCACCAAATTCATTAAACGGATCAAGAGAGCAAGGTTTTTTTCTCCATAAAAAGTTAACGACAAATAAAAGAAGATGCATTTTTGGGCAGGTAAAAAAAACAATAAACAACTTCTCACCCTACTAGACAACATAATATAACTAACATGACAGTATCAAATTACTAAAAAAAAAAAAAATAGTAAAATAGAGGTATTTTTTTATCTTTATACTTTCATTTTTATTATTATAAAATGATACAACATTTCATAATACCGAACACCAAACTTGTTAAAAAATTTAATTCACATTGTGCTATATATATTACAATTTACAACGAAACATAATATTGAATATTGTTATTACTATACTAACTCATAACCACGTTGTTAAGGAAATTTGGTATAATATTGTAAAACAAACATTCACTTTAAAAACTTGTATCAACTATATCATAACTGGAATTAAAAATCGATCGTATCATAGTTTTACAAGATATGTATCAATTCATAAAAACCTTTTTATAACATACAACTTTTGTTCGTTTCCTCGTTTTCATTTAAAAAATAACGTAATTTTCAAATTTTCATTAAATCTATTTAATTAATAATATATTCAATTCAAAAACATTGTTAAATTAACTAAGTCCAACTTCCAAATCCCAATACACACCATTGTACATCTACGTGTTAACTAGAAAATACATAATAGTATTAAAATATAATTGTATATGCAATTATTTTACAGACTATTATACCTGTTATAAAACATTTCGACATCTTATCAATAATGTAAGCCTATGAGATATTATTTTCTGAAATTTCGAATGTATCAATTATAAAATGTCATAGGGTAAATTGTGATGCACCGTGTGAACACGGTGAAAATCAAACTCCCATGTAATTTGTAATATAAAATAATTGAATACTATTAGGTACTATACAACTCGTTTATACAATAATACGGTTTCACGAGAATGCGAAATAAACAATGTTATAGTAGTGAACTTCAATACAACCACACGTAGAATAACGCATAATTATAAACATTCCACAAGCATTTACGACGATCAAACGTCCCGTTATAAAATTTAAGCGCACAAAGTGTCTGCTATATACGACAACAAACGTTCAACGTTCCCAAACCCATTTCCGAAAACACACGCGCTATAATATACGGACCATCATTTGGACTAAACGTTCCGTACAATCGATACACATCAAAAGTAGAGGCGATACTGTTTCTAAAACCATTTATAAGAGCTATTAAAAAAAAAAACCCCGACACAGTGTCTCATCGTTTAAACATCTAGGAAAGCCTTCTCGCCGGCTCACGCTTCCACTTTTTACTGAGCGAACGGGCATGTTTTTTTGCGCGTATTTTATCAAATTCACCAGGCTATTAATATACCATATTATATCCAAGGTACACAGGATCGACCATTTTGCATTAGTCTTAAAACGTGTTGCTCTATTTCTTATACCTACGTTACGCCAGGAGTCATCAATTAATATTTTTGAAAGGCCACATTAGGAATATGGAAATTGTTCGTGGGCTAGCTATCGAAATTACTGACGTCATCGGCGAAAAACCAATGACTAGATTTGATAAATTACAACACTAAGAACGCGTATAATATTAAAGATTTTCACATTTTTTTTCTTGTCTGTGGACCGAATGAAATTTGTCCACGGGGCGCTAGTTTCTATTAAACATAACCAACTTTTTAAATTTTTACGTTCCCAAACACATTCGCAAAAATACACACACTATAATATACGGATCATAATTTGGACTAAACGTTCCGTAAAATCGTTAGTTGATACACATCAAAATTAGAGGCGATACTGTTTCTAAAACCATTTATAAGAGCTATTAAAAAATGATGACCTACTTAAATGACAAACGTAGCACGCTACTCGATATTTTCCACTTCAAACAAAATTTATGAATCATAAATATGTATTAATAAATAACCATTAATTGTAAATATACCTAAATATAGTGGTAATTATGTAGTTCTTTTTTATATTTTATTCGTTTCTATGGTGATAAACGAATCGTTACGCAAAATCGATTAGAAAATTAAAATATCTGTACCCAGCCCAAAAACATTTTGTTTAAAAAAAAACAGTGTCTCATCGTTTAAACATCAACGAACACGTTTTCCACGCCGGCTCGCGGTACCACTTTTACTGAGCGAATGAGTATGTTTTCTGTGCATATTTTATCAAATTAGCCAGATTATTCAGGTTATTGGGTTATTACCATACGCAAGATACATAGTAACGACCATTTTGTATTAGTCTTTAAGCGCGTTGCTCTATTACCTATACGTTACACCAAGAGTCACCAATTAATATTTTTGAAGGGTCGCATTAGGAATCTGGAGATTGTTCGTGAACCAACAAAACTGCTAACGTCGATAAATTCAAGAGACTTACACCCGAAATAACCAGAACCCGTAACACCCCTAAAAAATCTTTAATCGAGCACCCGAAACCTATATAATCCGAATATTTATTATCAAAACACTGAATTAACCAAAACCCTAATAAAATATTCTGGTTAACTCAAAACCCGAATATTTTTTTTATTTTACAATCTTTAGGTGACATTATAATATCATTTCGTATGTATTTTAGGCAGTTAGTTCGTTTTTAGTTACTTAGTTGTTTGTTTAATGATAACATGAAACGGTGTTCACTGTTCACTCTTTGCAAGATAGCGTCTCTGATGATAACTGATTGTGTTTAGTCCATAAATAAATAAATATATAACCATTATATTTCCATGTAACTATTTAATAACAAATAATTATGGGGCTAAAGGTGGCCGATCGCTGGACGAGATGACCAACGAATACGTCTCCAAATCCACGCCAGATCACGCTACCACTTTTACTAAGCAAATTTCTGATAACGTATGTTATAAAACTCTTCCGGCTATTCAGATTATTGGGTTATCTTTTTGGATAACTTATCACCATACTCAAGGCAGCATCAACTGTTTTGTATTAGTCTATTAAAAATTAATTTAGTTGATGACAGTCCATCGAATATGGAAAATCAAACCAGTTTTTAATTCCATTCTCATAAATTTAGAAATAATAATATATATGTGAATCCACCCTTACAGACCCTACCTCCAGCTTTACGTGATTAAAATTGTTCTCTTGTATTTTGTTTTAATACAATATTTACAAAATAATATTGTGAAATATGTGCGTAAACAAATTATGTCCAAAAAAAATATAATGTAATTTGTTCAGACTCATGTACAGCATAATTTATAAAATAATAAATTAATATTATGAATCGAGGGTAGTCAGAAAGCAAAACAATAAGATATAATCATTAGATTTTTAAATATTCGCAAAGGCTATAACGAAAAAGGGTTAATTTATGTTTACAATCTTAGGCTACGTTTATTATTATTTTTGGAATTAAAAAGACAGTGTACCTCTAAATTACCCCAAAGTTCTAGTGAGTTAGGTACCTGCATTGTAATTCCAATGGGACTATGTCATGATCAAAGCAAACTAAAACAGACCAGTGTCCAAAACCAAACACAGGTGAGTAATGTTTTTTTTTACGTGAAATCTTAGAATAACGATTATCCGATTCTAAAATAATAATATATAGGAAAATGATGTTCAATAATGTAACTTGTAAAATACAAACCAGAATCGTTTTAGATTTGCATTTTAAGGACTATTCAGTACCTATCTAAAAAAATTGTATACAAGAAAAAAAACTTCATCACATTTCTGGCTGAATATAATAACATAAAAACATACACACGTAATACTCGCGGAATATATATTTGACAGCACATATTGAGTTAAGACTGTTATTTATTCAGTTAGAACATTTATCAGAAGTTAAAAAAAAAAATAAATTATAAAAGTTGTAGGTAAAATTGATGAGTATGACTCATTGATGTAATTAAAAATATGTAAACTGGGCTGCGAATTTCAATGTTTTTTTACCCGTACATTTTAACTGTACTGCGGACTGCGGGGTGTAACAGAATAACCTGATAAATAAAATAACTTTTATTTGTTCTAATCAATATAAAAATAAAAATAAATGGAAATATTCAAAATATCCAATTTGTTAATCTACTTCTTAGAAAAATGTTGATGGTAAAAACGTTTATTTGAGGAAGGTAGTTTATTGACTGAAAATATTTTGAAACATCAAAATGTTTTTTGAGTAAATTAATTTGAAACGTAATATGTATATTTTTTTCAAAGTAGTGTTTTCTGAAATTTCTCGATAAATTTATTTATTATCCATATAATTTTCATTATTTTTTCATTCGTTTAATTAGTGTTAATTTTTTTATTTTTATTTGTTAGATCTTTGTGTTACATCCTGTATTATAGTGGGGTTATATTATATTTTGATATTAACTATGAACAGTTTCACAATTTTAATTTATGATAATGATTAAATGTGTAGTGCATAATATATATATAAGACATTACAAATGTTTACGAGACAGTTTTTGGCAAATATAAAATTAATATACATTCAATTATATACAAACTGCATCCATAAATGCCATGTGACGACACTGTTAACCAATGGTTTGACCCAAAACCCTTAAAGTGTTATTGAAAATGTAATAAACTTTAACGGCTAGATGGTATATATGTATAGTATTTTTCAATATTAATATTTATAGTAAAATCTTTGAATAGTAATAATAAAAAAAAAATGTATTCATTTATGATTTTATAGAATATGATCACTAAACCGATAAACACATTTTCTTTATTCGGTATAACAAAATCACAAATTTAGAAATAAATTTGAATAATAATCGAATCATTTTATTAAATAATAATTTAAAATATTCTACAGAAATAAAATGAAATCAATTTGGACATTGTCCATTGTTTATTCACCGTCGTTAACCCAAGTTGATCACAATATATAAATACATATTATATTAGGTATAAATAGTACCATAGCAGTGTTCAGCCCAGATAAAAAAAAAATATATGGTTAAGATAAAGATATTTTATACAATATTTTTTAAATACATACAAGGCTGAAAATAGGATTTTTTTTATCAAAATATTTGGTCTGGACCAACATTTTCTAATCTTTTTTTTTTTAAGTTTTGGTGGTTGTTAATATTTATACATAACTTCATAGTAAAAATAAATAAGTAAATACTTACTTCCAGGATTTCAGAACTCAGATACAACTTCCACTAAGTACAATGATTGTTCGACATAGTATAATATACGTCAGATTCGTTTAAAAACGAAATACAATGAACGATGAACGACGTTTAAGTGCGCAAACTAAGTATTATTATTAAGTTTTATATGAATAGACAAGAAAATTATTATTTCCTCCGGGAAATTTCTAATAAAATACAAGCGAAGAAATAACAATTCATATCATTGAACAATGGAAATACACTATAATATAATAATATGATATAGGTACCTGCAAGTATTTTATTATTCACAGTTTTAGCAAAAATAAAAACCCTACTCACATTCATTTTCAGGAAGTGGTGACGGGAACAGTTTGATATCTTATTCAATGACAAACCAAAAATATAAAAAGTAAAAGCAATAATAAATTAATGAAATGTATTGATAATTAGAAAATACTGTAAATTAATTTAACTAGATGGGTAGGTACCTACTAATAGTATAATATTTTATACAATAGATTTCAATCAGTGTTCCAATTTGTAATTCATCTCGACAAGATAAAGATACTTACAGTGGTTTTTTTATCTATAAATTATTCGTGCAGTGGTGTATGTTAAAAGCATTAATATGATGACTGGTTAGAGTTATGATTGATGCAATGGCTTTAGTGGGATTATATTTTAACAGAGTAAAATAACTTGTATTCAATATTTTGTGATAAAACCGTTTATATTGTGATTTACAATATATATCTATGAAACTATTAGTTCTAAGTACAAACCAACAATAAAATCACAATGTTTGGTTCATAATCAATATAATTTATAATTACCATTGGAGACAGTAATCGCATCCAAACAAATGCATACAATGTCTTAAAGACAAAACAATAATTAATTTTGATATATTCCATTCTAAAATCTGTTATTTCTAGGAATTAAGTTGCATCCTCCGTGCGCCAATTTGTATTGTTTACCTATTTATAATTTTTAGCTTTAATACTTATACGTACATCTATTTTGTTCTGTCTTTCACACCTATAATTATTGTATCACGGAGGTTTACTTAAAGTATATAAATATATACCATTTGGAAAACCCAATATTGAATCTTGAAAATAATTTTTGAGCCCTTATAGACGTTTAAATAAATAAATGAAAAAAAACACCAAAAACGTAGCCACTTGGCCAGTTTCAAAACGAGGACACAGCTAGTGTTATTTTTCACGTCTCTAGTTTAGTAGTTTTTATTTGTGTTACGTTATAAAGTATTTATTATTGATTAAAATAGAAAAGCAATATTATATTCATTATTGCGTTGCTGAAATTCGAAAGAATTTCATCTTCGGTCCTTTGCATAGGAAGTGTAGTTCAAAACAGGTGTGATTTGTTATTGGTTTTTAAAGCTTGTTCAAACAATACTATTTACAATCCTTCATAATAACATTTAATACCTAAGAAGAGATAATAAAATAGATGAAGCCAACCGTCTAGTGGCTAAGCTTACCTTCTAATAATATAATATTATTATCTTTAGGGTTTTCCTTCATTTCAATACATATAATACCTAACAAGTGTCTGGTTGTCATAACTAATGACTTTATGTTTTAAAATGTTTTTATAATACATTATTCAATAAAATTAAAAACATTGTTTAAAATTAAAAATACACATACGCTATACGCACTTGAAATTTAAAACTTTTTTACCTGTTGAAATGTTTGAAAGCTACAAAAATAAAAGCTCGCGTACTGCTTACTTTTTTGCAGAGTTCAGTTTTTTCTCTGTAAAAGGAGGAAGTTATTTCTTTTCATAATATGACGTTATAAACTTCAAACTAAAATAAAACGAGATAGAATCTCACAGAGATGTTTAATTTATATTAAAAACTGTAAAAGCCTACAAAAAATATTTGAGTAAATTAAAAAAAAATCATAATGTCAGCACATTGCTAGTTGAAAAACATTATTCATTACATTTCTTTATTTTTTATTCGTTCAGTAAGAGCCGAACATATTATATATTATCGTTATCTGTAACTCCTAACAGTACACAATTAGGTATACTTACTTGAAAGTTAACTCAATTGACAATTTCACTTATATACATTGAATAATATATAAATTTAAAATAATACTTATTTATTTACGAACATGAGGGATCATTTTATTCAAAATAAAGGCAAAAATTATGACACATGATAAAATTTTTAAAATATTTTGATTTGTTTTAAATGGTTTACGAACATTTTTAGTTTTTTTTCTATAAATGTCAATTGAATTTTATTTGTTGGGACAAAAAGCTTGAAAATGTAATGCAAGATTTCTAATATATTGTTACAATTAGAGTTGAAAAATTTTAAAAATATAGTCAACATTTTTTTATAAACATTTAAAGTTTGAATTTTGAAAAAATAAGTATAAATATCACGAAAATGAGCAAATTATCAGAGTTAGAAATTCATAAATTATAAGCATTTTAAGTTTAAATTTTATCAAAATGATTAAAAATGATTCTGTAGTTAAAAAATTATAAAATATTTAACTTTAAAGCTAAGAATTGACAATTTAAAACGCAAAATCGGTTTTTGACAAAATCAATTTTAGTTTTTGGTGTAACTTTAAAAAAAATGAACGTATATACATGAGTTTTTCACTGGTTGCTTATATTTGCATTTTCTATATTCGATAAAATTTTCAAAATATTTTGATTTGTTTTGAACTGTTAAGGGACATTTTCTGATTTCCAATTTTATTAGTCTTTTAGATTCTGAGTAGAACGATGAATGTATTGATTTTACAATGATATGTGTTTTTTATTTTGTTTTTATTTTTGTGTCTGTCATCACGGTTTGGGGCAGTAAAACTGCTTCGATTTTCTTCAACAGTATCTTTTCTGATAGGAAAGTGAATCTAGTTGGTACTTTGAGGGGTCAAAAGTAAAATTTTTCCAGTAGTTTTCAAAAGCGCCATGAAAAACAAAAGAAAAATTAAGGAAAAACAGGAATATTTACGCAAAATCTGTTTTCGAAAAAATCAACTTTGGTTTTTGGTTCAACTCTTAAACAAATTAATGTATATACATGACATTTTCACTGGATGTTTATATTTGCATTTTCTATACACGATAAAATTTTAAAAATATTTTAATTTGTTTTGAAGTGTTTCAGTATCCAATTTTATTAGTATTTTTTTCTATGGATGTCTATAAAACTTTATTTGTTGGGTAAAAAAGCTTGAAAATTTAATACAAGGCGCCTACTATATTATTACAATGATATTTTTAAAATATTAAAAATCCTTAGTCACAGTTTTTATTTATAACCCTTTAAAGTTAAAATCTTGACAAAATACTGAAAAATCACGAAGATTAGCAAATTATTTTGAGTTGAGAATTCATAAAAATTTTTCTTTTTAAATCTAAGATTTAAAAATGTAATACAAGATTACCCATAAGTTTGTCTACCTTTATCAAAAAAAAAAATATCTACAAGCAAATCAAATTAAACTTTTATGAGCGTTTGAAATTCATATTTTTACAACATTTGATATTCACTCGATTTCTCATGTAACGACTTTCTTATTTTATTGTAATTAAAAAACGAATGACTGTAGATACATGAAAATTTCACTGAATGTTTATATTAGCATTTTCTATACACGTTAAAATGTTGAAAATAATTTTACTATTTTTGAGCCGTTTACGGACATTGTCAGTTTTCGTTTTTTTTTTAGTTCTATTTTCTATGAATATCAATAAAATTGTATTTGTTGGGTAAAAAAGCGTGAAATTTTAATGCAAGGCTCCTGATATATTGTTACAATAGCAGTTGGAAAATATTAAAAATACATTGGAACAATTATTTTATAAGGGTTTGAAGTTAAAATTTTGACAAAATTTAATAATTATTTTGTAGTTGAAAACTTATGAAATGTTCAACTTTTATGGCTAAGGATTGAAAATTTAAAACAATGGTCCACGTTAATAGGTTATATATAAATTACTTTATTCACAATAATATCATCAACTTGGTAATATCATATGCTGACTGACTGTTTTCGCTCAGAATCGTTTTTTTTATACAATGATATTATATCATTGAATTCAAATTTACAGTTACCTACTTGCAACCTACTGTACAGCAGAGCGACACCCACTTTCACACCTTTTTTTTATAAATGTTTTAATTTTACATTTTGACAAAATTCTTCATTTATGAAAATTATTTTGTAGTTAAAAATGTATACCTAATGTTAATAAAAATTTTCTGATAAGTAGTTCGTAGTTTGTATTGAAACCAACATTTATTAAACACGATTTTTAATGGAAATTTTAGATGACATTTGATATTTAAATGAAGATAAAGATAAAGATTTTTTTTTTTATTGATCATAAAGCCCGGCGACGGGGCCATTAGCTGATTGTGGGTTTTTTATGATTGTAGGTAGTAGCGTTTGTAACGGTAGGGTTTTACTTTTTACACGTGTGTGTTGTGTTTGGCAGAATTTCTAATAGGGCACCCGTAGGTTTCTGCCATACCCCGGTCGGGGGATGGCAGCATATTTCTCCAGACAGTTGCCTGCCGGAGGAAAATTCCTCCCGAAGCCAAGGATCGAACCTAATTAGACCACTCGGCCACTCCGTCCTCCATAAAGATTTTAGTTATGCAGGTTAATCAAAAATAATTTTTCAGGGGATTTAAGACTTCTATATAAATTATTATATTTTTATTATAATACATATTTAATTACATTTTATGTAATATTCAAAACATTCATATGATTGTGCAAAATGTGTGCAACCAATGTGTAAATGTACCTAGAAGTATGTGAACAATAATTGACCAACTCTACTTATACCAGCTTGTTCACAAGTTTTTTATGAACGATAAATTTACAAATGATGATTACAAGTGATAATACATTTTTATGTAAATTTAAATTTAAATTGTATCCTTTTAATTAAGATTATTAAATTATAAATTGACTATTTATTTGCAATTTACTTAATAGTTGATTTTTTTTATTGCTTGATTAATAATGAAAAATATTTTTTTAAATATAAATTTGAAAATTACAATATAAATATAAAGGTAATTACATAAACAAAGGGCATTGTTAAACACGAATACGTTTTTAAACAAAATATAGTTAGGACTCATTATAAGAATAAGGTGCGATACCAAAACCTAAATTACTTTTTTTTGTGATCAAGAGCAAAAAATGTAAATAAAAGAAAAAGATACACATAATGAGAAAATAACATACCTTCAATCAATGAGATTCTTTCGCAGCGATTAAAGTCACATTTTTTCTAACAAGAAATAATTGGTTTTCTTTAACTAAGTATAGCTGAGAAGCAGACACTAACTCCAACTGCGCTTGTTAAATATAAAAGCATTTTTCAAAGATTATTATAATGAGTTTGAAATGTTTTTAAATGTTAAGAATTTAAAGTTCAAAGTTCATAGTTTATACAAATAGAAAGAAGAAAAGTAGATAATCAGTCTGTTGCACAGTACAGGTCGAGTATAACTCGTAATTTAAGTCCACGGAAATGTATCCGATTTGAATTCAACGATAAAGCATTACATTTGAAATACGACGATTTCGAAGGAAAACTGTCTATAAAACTAAGAATAATATTTATTTGTTAAAATATTTTTTATGATACAATTCTATTGCTATTAAAATAAGACATTTTTAAATTCGGGATATTTTTTTTCGATTAACGTGTGATGCAATTTAATAATTATACATTTCTGGCAAAAAAAACCTTTTTTAATATAAATAATTTCTTCATGGACTTATTGGAGGTGCCGATCTCAGTCCACTCATGTTTATTATATTTGTTAATTCTGTTATCAAATAGACCGTCGGCTATTTGTGGAGTACCTACATTAAGATTTTTCTGAAAATATACGATCCTCAAAACTGTATCACTGTTCAATCGGATTTTGATATTTCCACAACCTGGAGGAATATATAATCCATAACCAGTGGTTAAAACGGGAAGGATGAGGAGATATTGGAATTTTTTTCAATATTTATGATAATATAAATTATACTTTTTATCATCAAATAGTGCATGTTAAAAATTCATGATGTTTTGTTCAGTAGAAGGGATGGTAATTTAGCAATAACACTATGGGGAAATATAGTGCGATCCCTTGCACTTGGTTGAATCTTTAATATTATGTCTTTATACAATTAATGGTATTTTAATAGTTTGTACCTACCTATATAATAATTAAAACACTCCCACACTCCAAACGTAGATCAGTTTTAATTTTTAAAAATGTATTTTAGGAGGTATTCAATTGTTATGTACAATAGTACTAACATTTAAGTAATTTACTAATATATACACACGGATGATTCATAATATTATATCTCATTGATGTTAAGTCGTATGAGAAAGATAAACTAATAATAGTGATTGCACTAAAATAAAATTATAACTACCGAAATAAAATTGTTTAATACCCATCAAGGGAAATTCGATTAATTTCCTAACCGTCATTAATATTCCAATCCCTTTATACTCGAAACGACAAATCCAATAGATTATGACAACAACCACGCATATCCCGTTAAAACTGTAATTATATCACAAAATATAATTTATACATAAGTTTTGCTTAATTAAAACACGATGTTGATATTATAATATTTACTAATTTTACTAGTTCAAAATATTAAATTTAATAAAATGTTTCAAAAAATAATAACAAATAATAATACATAAATTACATCTATCAAAATAATTGATCTTAATAAATGGTGATTTGTATTCTTAAGTCCTAAAATTACCCACTGAAAAGGTAGTATAACCGTTAGAACACGTTTTAAGTTTATGAACTTTCTAAAATAAACATATATATATATACATATATCTATATATAAATATAAAATATTATGATAACACTAATTATAGCAATTAATAAAAAATAATTTAAAAACTATAATTAGAATTATCATCCGGTACAATATAATCATTGTCATAATGTTTTTAAATATGATTTAAAAAGCAAATTAGGCAATAAAAATCTTTGGTGCGGCCACGCAATTATTAAATTATAAAATATTTACCTACTTTATAATAGTTTTAAACAAATTATGTAGGTATAATGTAATAATGTATCAATAGTTTGTTCAAAATGCATTAAGAAATGTTATTCTATATACAATTTTACAACTAGTGTTATGCGAAAATTATAACAAACAGCATGATAAATTACTAAGATTTACCATTGTTAAATTCATACTTTCTAGCTACTATACATTAAAGTATTATTTATATATAAGACTAAACGAAAAAAATATTAAAGCGTAAGTGTGAAGTACAAAGTAACAAAATCAACCATAAACAATAAACAAATCTTCGTTACTTTTTATATGAAATGAGAAAATATTTTTGATACCGCAAAAATGCAAAGTAGCAAAGTACTATGTTACTCTGCAAATTACTCTTAATTAGTGTGGCAATTTTCGAAAAAGATATTTTTCAGAATATAAAAATCTTATTTGAATTGTATTCAGTTATGATCGCTAAATAACCATTGATTAATGTATTTAAATGTGTTTGATATTCCACTTATAAGACATAAAGGTTATGCCGATATTAAAACCATTACAATATAATACTGTCTTTAGATATTCTAATGTGGGTATTGTGTTTCTCTAACAAAAATGTTCAACTGAAAAATTAATTTATCTGCAAATTATTCGTAAAATAACTTATTTATACTGATGTAAGTGAAGAATATTAAATTGACAGTTTGTAACTTTATACTACCTATCTAATGATATTTTCTTATATATTCTATATTATTTATTATCACGTACATTTTGGCAGATATACACTTATACACAGTATTCTATAATAAAGTATAAAATACAATTAATAATAATAAAGTAGTTAACTAAATAGAAAATATATTTTATAATATACGATAAAATGGAAGAAATGTATTTGAATTTGTAATTTTGACAATAATTCCATTTTTAGTCGATTTAAAAATAAATATTTTATATGGTTTTCATCCCCTATTCGTACACATTTATGTAGTGACAATGTATTCATCGATATTGTGATCACTTATATCATATCACTATGCATAGTATAAACGTGATAAATATTGAGCACTTCAAAACTACCTAAGACCAAACCCTAACCAGTAAGTAAAAGATCGATGGTGGATAAAATTATATTACTATGTATCCACCTGGATATATTATTTTAAATAATGAGCATAGTGGAAAATATATTAAATAGTAACGAAAAGTTGATCTTTACGTTGTTGATACTGTCTCCAAAATTATGTGGTGATGAAAATTTGTTATTTCAGTAAAAATGGGACTTAGAAGTTTTAACGGTATCTACCTACCTAATATGTTGTTTCGTGCATTCTCTTTTTTTATTATCATAAGGAAAACTCTGAGAAGACCAGTAGAGGAGTTTAATAAGTTTTTCGAATACGAGACCCACTTTCCTTTACCACGATGACCGGAGTAATTTACTAGCAAACAAAAGCTCTTTACCGGAACCAATAAAAGCGACGTGCAAACGTAAACGATATTTTGAGAAGTTATTTCCTGTTTTCGAATTCACTGTCCGTTCATTTTTTTTTTTCCATCCCACAACTAAGATTTCACTTCCACAATTTGTCTGGTACATACAATATTATATATTGTATATAAATATATAATAATATCATATACACAAAAATGTTACACTTTAATAAATTGAAATGTTTAAAATTTTTATATAATATAATATTTTCAGTATGAATAAAAGCAAAATGTAATATTTTATTTTTATAAAGCAGACCACGTTGAACTCTTCACATGACGTAATTAAATAAGCATATTATTATTTATAATGTACGTGTTATAAATTGGTAGAATCAAAACTTTTTATTTAAATATAAAATATTATTCTGCGGTAATTCAAACAAAATATATATTTTTTTTTTTTTGGTTGAGAGTTCGACAACTGAGGTCAACAAATAAGAAATAAATGTAATACTTAAATCTATTTTAATACAATATCTTGATTAAACTTTTAATCCTTTTTCTGTTGATCGATTTTTAAAAATTTTTTTTTATTAAATATAATACAGTTGATATTATAAAATAACAGATGTATAAGAATATAATTATAATAATACAACAGTACATAATATATAAATACAAAAAGGTGGGTAAGTGGATGTCGCTCTGCTGTACAGTAGGTTACAAGTGGGTCACTGTAAATTGTAATGGATGGTGTTAAATTTGAATGCAATGATATAATATCATTGTATAAGAAAAACGATTCTGAGCGAAAACGGTCAGTCAGCCTATGATATTACCAAGTATATTTGATGATATTATTGTGAATAAAGTAATTTATATATAACCTATTTACGTGGAGCCTTGTTTTAAATTTTCAATTCTTAGCTATAAAAGTTGAATATTTTATAAATTTTTAACTACAAAAAAATTATTAAATTTTAAATTTGATACATTTTGTCAAAATTTGAAATTTAAATGCTTATAAAAATATATTTTTCTTATGTATTTTTAACATTTTTCAACTGCTATTGTAGCAATATATCAGGAGCCTTGCATTAAATTTTCACGCTTTTTTATCCAACAAATAACATTTTATTGATATTTAGAGCAAAAAAAAACAATATAAATTTAAAACTGATAATGCCCATAAACAGCTCAAAAAAAGTCAAAATTTTTTAAAAGATAAAGGTAGACAAACTTATGGACAATCTTGTATTACATTTTCAAATCTTAGATTTAAAAAGAAAACATTTTATGAATTCTCAACTCAAAATAGTTTGCTAATTTTCGTGATTTTTCCGTATTTTGTCAAGATTTGAACTTTAAATGGTTATAAATAAAAACTGTGACTAAAGATTTGACCTCCTGAATGCACCAACTAGATTCACTTTCGTATCGAACAAGATACTGTTGAAGAAAATCGAAGCAGTTTTACTGCCCCAAACCGTGATGACAGACACAAAAATAAAAACAAAATAAAAAACACACATCATTGTAAAATCAATAAATTCATCGTTCTACTCAGAATCTAAAATACAAAAATACGGGTTGTTCAGTGAGTTTCACTGTTTCAGTGAGTACAGATACAAGTATTCGGCGCAGGCGACGGTTATGGCCGTACGAAGTGGTATTACTTGGGTTAAAGTTGCAAATAGAGAGGTCGCAGGTAATGTAAAAAGAAACTCTAAAAGAGACTTATAAGAAGATCTAAAGCATCAAGAGACCCATTTAAAATGGAATTAACAAACTATTGGTCAGCTTAAATGTGTCGTAAGGAGAAAGTTTGATAATTTGTTGGGCTTAAACAGAAATGTGCATAGTTTTAAATGTGAGATGGCGGTATATTGAGAATATTAGAATCATATGATAATACAAATCTATTTTTAACACGTTCAAGGTAAAATTTTGCAAGGAAATGGTGGCATACGCCTAGAAGAGGTATAACAAGTTTTAAGTACAAAACTAGAGACAGTTGACAGAATTAAAATGATTGGTTTTACATATTTTAATGATACCTAGGATTTTCTGTGCATTATTTACGCTGATGTTAATGTGGTTTTCAAAAGACAGGAAGGATGAGTAGTATAAATTCAATATTTTCAACGGAAAACCCGCTGGTGTTGAAAATTATTCAGGAAATCAAAATTAACTAAAGGGGTCAACAAGTTATTATGAAGGAAGAAATGACTTGACACTTATTCTAGTCAAGGGTTAAGCCGATGACTCAATAACTGAACATAACTAATTAATCTCGTATATTTTTCAATCCACTATAGAGAATAAATTTCATTGAAAATTGTTATAAATTGTTTTTAAGTTTGAAAAATTTGAAATATTTGAATAAAAATTGTATGTTATTACGGGATACGAATATAAAAACACATTATTTGTTATATGTATAGGCTCCTAATAATATTATAAACAATCCCTTCTAAATAACTATATTCAAAGTATACAATATCGATACATTGGAAAATGTCCTTTAGAATTGTAAAATAAAACAATTGGTTTCATTAGACACGTATTTTTCAGTACGGGAACTTACTCATTTGCCGATAATCAAATGAACCATACTGGTGACCAAAAAATAGATACATAAAATACAAAAAAAAAAATACAAAATACAAAAGTGTGGAAAGTTATATTATTTATAAGGGGTAAGTTTGGGTCACAATTGAAAAATAATATTGTAGACTTAAAGATAAACTCTTAAAATAAAAATTGGAAAATTGGAAAACTTTCCTCCAAGATGCGTTTTCTGTTTTTGAAAAATTAAATGTTTAAAATACAAAATATTAATATTCATTGGATTTCCTTTCCAAACATAAAATTGTTTAATTGCTTGAAAAGGCGTTTTTGAAGTCATAATTTTCAAGATTGTGAAATATACTTATTAATATACCTGCAGACTTAAATTACTCAGGTGTTTATATTGCTTGGAATTAATTGTCACACAACAAAAATGCCGTTTGAATGTTTATTAAAAACCTCAAAGGACTGACACAATAGAATCCAAATTATAATATATATATATTTTTTTTCACAACGATTTGTTTTAAAATTGATGCATAAGCATAAGTTAAATTGTTATTAATTGTTTGATGCTGCAAATGTATACACAATTATTTTCTAATGCAGACTGGTAATAATAACATTTAATAAGTTACATTCTATTCATTTATTTATGAATAGTTAATTGTGTTATCTATTTACAATGTTATTTACCATATTTTAATTATATTGAAATTACGTTTGAAAAATCTCCGGTAATACTTTATTATATGGTAAATGTTTAAATGAGTAGTTCGTAAAATCCAATCAAATATAGTATTCTTTGTACAGCAATTGAAAAATATTGTAATTAAACTCAAATCAATAGGTTCATTATCAAAATGCCTAGGATTATATTTCAAGAGAGGTCTTGTGAGAATGCATGATGTTGTGTATTACAATATCTAATAATTCATTTTTTTTTAGTTCTGTTTTTTATATTATATAAATATTAAGGCGTGCACATTTTTTTTAAAATATTTTAAATTTTATGAACTAAATTTGCAACAGAATAGTTTTTAGTAATCTCAACAATTCATAATATTATGTCATTCTTATATCAAAATCCCATAATATTCATTTGAACAAATAATAATTATTGTAGGTACCTATATGGAAATACAACGTATTCAGTAAATTAACGACATCAAGGAATGAGAACGACTTAACATTAAATTCTTAAACAACTATTTCAAACATTGAAATTAGTATGTACGTACTACGAATAATGTCAATGTTTCTAACTATTTTAAGAGAAATTCAAGAATAAGTTGAATTACTTACAGCTAATTATTTTTTATGTAACTTACAACTAAAAAATAAAAACAAAATTAATAGAATTTTAAACTTTTGTTATGGTTTTTATAATATGAAAATTATAAAAATCATTATTCAGATCTTGCAAACCAAAAAAAAAAAACATTAAAAATAAATTAGAATCCATTATTGTAAACATTTAGATTTTTAAATAAAAAAAATATATAATATATAACCAAACATAACAATGAAACAAAAAAGCTTTTAATTTACAACAAATTCAGAATAAAAATAAAAAGCCTTTAAAATTGTATACGTATAAATTACTTGGCATTCATGAGATTCTTCAAACCTAAGAGGCTTACAAATTATCATCAATGCTATCATAATAATAATAAGTATTCTACCAAATAAACTCAGTTGTGGCCCAATATGCAGCCAAGCTGATTATTAGTCATGGTCTATGTTATATGAGTCTTACTAAATATATCAAATGTGATAATTCTATTTTATGTAATGATACAAGATATTACCATAAGATTGGAGCAGATAAGAAAATATTGATGTTTAAAAAAATTAGAAACATGATTGTTACCTATGCTGGAAATACGTTATTGTATAGTAAACAAACGTGACTTTATTGCTAACAATAATTCAACTAGACGAAGAAGGTGGTTCAACTGTTAACAGTGACGAAAAAAGATCCTACCATGGTTAAAATATACTTGTGTACACCAGACAGTGGACCGTTAAAAACATTTTTTTGACCCATACAGAGTTGCACAAAAGACACAATCAATGTTGTCTAGCGTGTTTCTATAAAAAAAAAAAATTAGGATTTGAACCAATGAGGATTTTCTATTATCACTTTAAGTCAGCTTTAAGATAAACGATAAGGTAATTGTAAAACGGAAGATCAAATTTTGACGGTAGGTCCATAAATGAACGTTCAATTTAAAGTAAATAATAAACTACAACTTTCGAATTAAACATAGTATTATCGTTGTGATTTTGAGTACAAAAAATATAAAACATTCGTTTAAATTGTTAAATTTTTATTTTTTTGGAATTATACCAAAGTAGGCCTAAAGTCTAACAGGTTAAAGTATTAAATTTAATTTTTAAGAACACCTGGAACTACAGTTGTAAATTGTGTTTGGATTTTGATAAATATTATTTCTGTTTTATCTATTATTAAAAAAAAAATCCTCAGTTAGGTTTTAAGACTGGTCTGGATAACTTATAAAATAAATAAGAAAAAAACTAAAATAAATTGAATACTGTTATTATTTTTATATTGTATACTTGATATAAAAAAAAAATTAGAGCTAACCTTCACGACAGTCATGAGTTGTAATGTATGTTTTTTTTAAAACATAGTGTTATTTGATTTAACGTCTTTAAAATATACATTAGACGCCATGGAATCAGACATTATTAGTAGTGGACTGATGAGAACTAATTCTCCACTATCAAATAGTAAATAAATGTACCTATTTATATAAGTATTATAATTTTATAGCAACACTAATACTATGACCGTTGAGATTTTCTGAACATTGTATCGAAATTAAAAGTTCCTGACTAGACTCCAGTCTACACTGTAATCTGAATATACGAATGAATGTGAATATCCGTTGATTGATTTTAATAATAAAATAGTTCAAACCAACTTCAGTATTATAAAATATATGTTTATAGAGATTTAGGTTTGAATAAATTGTAAATACAAAATTTTTACAAATATTATGTAGACTAAATTAATTCGAAATGTATTATGAAATTGTTTTTAACTAAAATATATACATTTTTCGTATACCGTGTACTTACCTATACAATTTGTAATTTCTATACTTTTGTTTTATTACATTTTCTCAGAAATGTGTCTAATCATTTACGAATACGTCTCACTAAAATATTATTAATGCACTCTAATACAAAGTAAGTCTAAGAACATTGAGAAATTGTTTTTCATTGTCATGGAATATCAATTAAAAGTAATGGTTCATAAATTTTTTTTTTACGATGTATTCAACTCACTAAAATTCAAATTATTATCTTCGAAAAAAATACATTAAATACGTAATGTTATAATTGTTAAAAAGGTAACTATAGAAATTAGGTCGGACGTGTTAATGGAAAATGCTTGTTAACCCTATACTAACACTTTATTGTTTGAAGAGAACGGAGGGAATATAATGTTTTCCGGTTGATAACGTGCCATAGAATATCTGCAGTATCGATATGATCCTAAATTCTTGCTTTAAACTAGAGTGTGTGTGTGTGGTGTGTGTGTGTGGATGTTTTTAGACATTTAAATTTGTAATAAGTGAGATAAAACGTGTTTCTATATTATTATTGGGATTTTTTTTTATTTATTTATATATTATATAATTCTTATTTATTTATTTGTATAATATATCCAATGATGGTGTTTGTTTAAACGACACCCTAGTTTAATGTCATTAGTATATGAAATATACGTTTATACTGATTAGTGTTGGTACCTACTATACATTTATTTATTTATATTATTGATTATATTTTATCATAATTTGATTTTTACAACTAAAGTTTTTTCAATAAACAATCTATCAGCACCATAATTAATGAGTTATAATTACTCAACGATAAAATGTATATGCAACTTGAGTTGTCAAAATAACTTAATAAGCAATCAAATATATATATATATTATTCATTGGAACGCAATCCATGAGATCAAGACTACGTATTGTCACGTATTATTATCATTATATTATTGGAATAATCAATCTGACGTGTAAAAACAATCGAAATATATATATTATACGTATAAATACGGTAAGTACGCCTGGGGGCTGTGGCACTGTGATAGGACTTAGCCGCCGACGGCAACCGTAAGTAACAGTGTAAGTAGCTTCTCAGTTTTCTAGTCCTAATCAACACGAATTGCGGCCGTTGCATTATTTTCCCACAGCCGACCTATACATGCATATACTATATATGTAGGTATATATTATGTATAAGCATAAAATTTTACCAGCTTTTGCGCTCCATAATTATTATCATTTCCATAATTTATACGAAATCGTCTGTAATACAATGCATAGGTACCTAATCTTTATGTAGATTTTCAAAATCTGACTAACCATTGCAGTTATAGGTAGTAATAATAAGTAATAATATTATTAAAGTATAATTTATGTTACATAATATTGTATAATTTACTAAAAACCGGTAGTCAACGGAAATATTATACATTATCATTATGAATCCATTAATTAATTAATGTCACCACGTTTCTTCCTTCATAATTAAATATACCAAATTTCTAGTTTTTTTATGACTTTTAAACTACGGTAGTATTGTATACCTACTTAAAAGTAATTTTATCATTTTTATTGAATATGTATATAGCTAAACATAATTTAGAAATATTCATAAAAAATCATAAGAATATGACGTAAATATCAACCATATGTTAAAGTTGTATAATATTCATTTTACCATAATACATGCTATTACCTGGTAGCTTTAGTAGCTACTCACATATTTTTATAAAATGTTTAGACTTTATATGTCCTATTATTATTTAATAATTAATGATCATACATTATGCATAATTTTTTTTATTTTTTTTTATTTTTTTCATTCATTAACCCACAGCAACTTATGCCATTGGGTGGTTTTTAGCTGTGGGTGAGGGTACTGTAGGTTTTAAACACGTGTGTTTTTCGCAGAATTTTCAAGTAAGCACCCGTAAGCATCTACCATGCCCGGGCGGGGGATGGCGGCCTCTCTCTTCAGACACCATGACTGCCCGAAGAGTAGTGCCACCCGTGGCCGAGGTTCAAACTGACGCCTTAGTCCGCTCTGCCACTCCGTCCCCCTTATGCATATTTGTATTATTGTTTGTACATACATCAATACTGATATATTATTATGCCCATACGATAAAAACGCCCAAAAATATTAATTATTAAATAATAAAGAGTACCTATAGTGTGTTCAATCATTAATACTCAGATTATAATTATTAAAATTAAATAATATGATGTATTTTTATACTTTTTACTAATGTATAAGGCAGTCATACATTTTTAAAAATATAAAACAATTGAAACAATAGAAACAATATAAAGGATATACTTTGTATTCAAATTTTAATTTAACTGACAATCCCCTTGTTCTGAAATATAAAATAATAGAGTTCTTTAAAATCGGTAGATATGTCAATAGCCTTAACAATGGTTTACAGTTAAATATAATATTTAGATACTAAATTTTAGTATCTTACAAATGAATTTAGCACAAAT
Source organism: Sitobion miscanthi (assembly GCA_008086715.1). Taxonomy (NCBI): domain Eukaryota; kingdom Metazoa; phylum Arthropoda; class Insecta; order Hemiptera; family Aphididae; genus Sitobion; species Sitobion miscanthi. The sequence goes on along the minus strand of CM017800.1, from coordinate 6,360,060 downwards.
AAATTAGGAATAAAAATACCATTATGTACATAAATATTAAGTTACATCGAATTTTTAACGCTCTTACATAATAATAAATATATAATAATAATAGAATCCCTTGAGAGTTGAGATCATCACTGATCTACATGACAGACATATCTCGGTGTTACATATTTCCTGACACAAACACAAATACGTGGAACACATAATTATTATAACGTTTTACATTTACAAGGTAGTTTAATTTTAAATTCGTTACGAATATCATTAATACGTGGCTGGAGTGAACTTCGAACACGCAAAATGGCAGTCAGCATGTTATTAGAGAACCGTGAACCGTATATTGTCTATTAACTGTTCGTCATTTTGTACTGCTAAATTTATGCTTTAATAATTAATTATTTATATCTTAGAAATCGTTAATAATTACATTCAAGATATCAGCAAAATTATATGCCATAATTACTGATAATAGTAACTAACGTCCAATATATACATTATAAACCGCAGTGTTTTATAATAATATTATATAGGTATGTCGTATGGGCATTGGGCACTCTCGATGTGCCTCCTAAATCTACGGTAAAATTTTTTTACTCAAATTGTCTCCGGGTGTGTTCGGACGGACTACTTGAGTTATTGTTTCCCATAGCACATCTAGATTTTTAATTAATATATCGATAATCGTACGTGTACTATCGGTTATTATATCGATTCCACAAATGTTCAAAAATTGTGTTGATCTATTAGTTAAAATATATCTTATAATAATTTAATAACTTAAATATTATGTACATTAAATCATTCTAAGTTGACATATTTATTAAATTCATTAATTTTTCCTATGATTTAAGATGGAACTCAAATCCTTCTGAATTAACCGTCATGTATGCGCTCATAGCTGTTTTTAATTTAAAAAAAATCAATATTTGTGATTTTGACTAGAAATTAATTAATTATATCCATTGGAGGCAATTCCAGTATAATAATAGGGTCATTAGGTACTTAAAATAGAAGAAGATTCAAATATATAATATTTTTAAATTTGGGAACCAATTCGAGTACTTAACCTTTTTTTAAAAAAAAATTGACCAGAGGCATTTCGTGTATGTGCATTTAAGCGACGAAATGGTTCTCATCTGCATTATAATCTGGTCATCAGTGATCTGTGTACCTATTTTAATTTTGATCTTACCTTTTCTAGCCAATCTCATGTTGCATCAGTATTGGCCGACTGATTTTAAACTAATTGCCAAAATCCAAGAATACAATATTATGACTTGATCTAAGTCATTGAATCGAAAGAACCAAACAATCAAAATTGTGTTTTGCTTACCAAGGTTTCAGTTGATTTATTGTATTTTTTCTTAAGAATCTGCCTATCTACCAGACTCTATCACAATTATCTACATTTAATTATTTTATTCAATATATGGGTGACCTACGTTTTCCATAGTCATTAAAGATAAAAATGTCATTTTCCGTACGGTCATTATAAGAACGTCATAATAATCTATATAAATTGACGTATTACATAATATAACATAGGATTTTTGCCGGAATGTTCAATTTTAGGTCATTAAACTCGGTTTGTCACTAAAACTGGTATCATTATAAACGATTACTACCGTATGGAATATGTTCTATAATAAATCATAAACGGGTGACGGAGTGCTGAGCGGACTAAGGTGTCGGTTGTGACGCACACCGGCGCTGGTTCAAATCTCAGTTCACGGGCGGCATTTTTCTTCGGGCAAGTCACAGAGTCCGGAGATAAGTGCCGCCATTTCGCACCCGGGCATGGCAGATACCCACGGGTGCCCACTAAAAATCTGCTAAACCAAAAAAAACACACATGTTTACTAACCTACATTTCCTCTCCTAAAAAACAAAAACAAACAGATAATGGCCATAGTTGCCAGGCTTCACAATCCATAAAAAAAAAATAAAAAAAAATCATAAACAAACTACAACCATTCTAGCACTCAAGACTTTACATCACATCACATTTTATATATTAATTGTTATAAAAAAAACTTTCATTAAGTAGTATCAACAGACAACAGTAATTATAATATTATACCTATAACTTTATCATTTACGAAATGTAAAAAAAATCACTGTACAACTAAATTCTTATTTATGTCAAATATGAATTTTGATTTGTACCGATCTATTAAAAACACTACCTACCTGATATTTGGATTCCAAGCGACAAATATTTGTATCGTATATATAAATATATAATATTAAAGGTTGGTCAATAATACATTTTTTCTATCACTTTGCGGTAAAGGAAATTGAAATGTTTCATTCCTAGCTTAGAACAGAAAACACTATGATTTTTTTCATATTTTAATATCCATACATTTCAAGAAATATTATACATGCCTTCGATGGATTAATCCCATCTGTTAAACTTGAAATTAAGAATATTTACATTTCAGACAACTAAAAGTTGTGTCTTCAGTTCTCAGTATTCACTAAAATAAAATATATTGTTATAATGAAATTGTATCATACATTTTAAAGTTTAGAACAACAATGTTGAGCTTATATCAAATTGTTAGCAATCCGATAATTATATTTCAAAATAGTTCTTGTTTACTACGTTGTTTTTATTTTATACAACTACATGAAAATAACAAGCACTTGTTTTTAAATTCAATATTTCAGTTACAATTAAAATCATTTTTACTCTTACATTCCGTCAACTAGCGAGTACATTCGGTTCTTAAAAAACATTTGTTATTAATAGCCATTTATCATGGCATTTGATATCATTTTCTCAGTGCTAAAATTTTGATTGTCTCAAATTCTCGTTCTATAATTATTTTTTATCAACCGATTATGTGGAAACAAAACTGTAAGTTTTATTTTACGGTAAATTGATGTTTGTTTTAAATACAAAATGTGACCATAACATTAATAACACTGAAATATTATTTTATAGTGACATCGTATTATACTGTGCAGGGTCGGGCAGTAGGATATGTGTCTATTCAAACATTATAATCGATCTATAAAAATGTATCATTTACAATACGTCAAATCTAAAAAAAAAATACTTATTCATACAAACGGATTAGGGTTTTTTTTTACAAAACAGTGCGTCGAAATCTACCATGTTCCAATGACTAACACTTTTTTGATTTTATTTCAGTATTTAAATACTTTTTTTTTAATAATAATATATTTCAAATTAATACCAACAGAATATTTAGCTAACTGGCCTGATTGTGTCCAGCTGTGTCCAGAATTATAATTTTTCAAACTTTTACTAAAATGGTAATAAAAATACTATTGCCCACATATAGGTTTGGTCTTAGGGCATTACACGGGCCAAACATTAAACTGTAGACCATGTATTTCTTGTTCCGTTTTTTTCTTTATGGTTGTGTTTGTTTAAATTTTGAAAAAAAATGTAATGCACATTATATACACGTAGTAAGGTAAAATATTTTAATGTTTTTACATAATATAAATTATAAACTCGATAAAAAGTTATTTAGATGTATCTATAGAGTATTAGTGTTTCTCAGTTGAGTTTTTTTTCCTATGAATTAAATACAATTTATAAACAGAGCAAAAAGTTTCACACGTAGGTATTATTTAAAAAAACTTGAAATTAGTATAAAATAATGTCAAAACGGCATATAGTATTATAAACTTACAAAATTCGTAATTTTAACTAAAACATTTATGTTACGTTTAAAATATACATTTTTAAGTAATCACTAAATTTTATAATTCACGATGTATAAGCATACATAGTACATAGGGACATATGGTATCTAAAAACGATAAAATTATTCAATTATTACGATATACTACTATACTATAATAAAAAGTAAGTTGTAACAATTCATTTATTATAATTGTTAGTTCAGTCATAAAGATTATAAATTTACATCAATATAATATATATTATTAATATTTAATAAATTATAAAAAAAATAATAAGGATTTAAGGACACTGAAAGACATTTCAAAATTCATAGTTAATAAATTGATCTCGAGTAATCCGGAATTGCATACTATTTAAATATTGAATTCACTTAAAACTATTAACTTGTTATGCAAACAACTTTTAGTATAATCAAAGTTAAAAAGCAAACACAACATTATTGTATGGCCGATATATAATATATTTATTGTATAACGAAATTCTTCATGTAATATTAGAAGGAACAATATTATTTCTAAATGAACGAACATGTGGTAAGGTCTTTAAACTATCTCAATAAATAGCTCACTGTATTTTCAATAACTACTAGAATTTGATTATTAATTAAAATAAACTTTCAACAAGTTTTAGTTAAAATACGATTAGTATTATCTATATACAAACTATATTTCGAGAAAAAAACATAATAAAAAATGTAACAAACAAAAAACTTGATATACGTTAAAAGAATATACTATTAGATATTATATATTTATATGATGTATAGTAATGACTAATGTGTAATGTGTCTATGCCTGTTATAATTTACAAAACTTAAAACCCCCGTTCAATAATTACTTTGGTAATACTTACTAAATTGCAATTCGCAGCTATCATCAAAGCCCTAGTTGAACTTACTATAAATGTATATAATATTATTATAACCTTAACTTCACAATCATTTTCCCTGACTCTCTTTGTGTAACAAACAATGTTAACTGTAAATAAAACCCGTCAGATATTATTTTACATATTATTAAATATTCTGTTTATGATTTCCAAAATTATAATTTAAAATTCGAAATATTCTGGATTTCCGGTTACTGATAACAAATGTACAGATCAAGTAGCAGTAAGTGCAATTATATCCACAAAATAATAATCCTTTTCCGTAATCGTTACACTCGGAGATATACCTACTAACTTTTATGTGAATAAATATACACACACATGGCAACAAAACCGGTTTTGACATTCCACCAAACTTCGTGAAATCGTACAAAATATCAAATAGCTATCTTTCAAATTTCAATGTGCATTTTTATAACACAATATTTCGACCCATCTGTATTACCGATAGGCACGTTACGAGAATATTATACCTACTCCTTATCACAGTACCTATATAAACTATTATAATTCTGCTGGTCTAATACATAATATAATATATTATATTATGACAATATTACAATATTTCTCAAATTTCAAAAATTCACGATAATTATTGTTTTTCTGCATCGTTCGTAAATATGAATTTATTAAAATTTAATTAAGATTTGAAAAATAAAAGCTGTACGATGTGTCCACGAGAAAATATTTATCATTGTGGGTTGGTTGGATTTGGTGCCCTAAACATTTCTGCGCCCTTATCGATCGCCCATGTGACCAACCTCTAGCTACTTACGTCGCTGCATATTAATCCTTCCCTCGTGAGTATTGTCCCGAAAGTTTCTAGTGATTATAATAGCACAATACTTAGAATTGGCCACAAAATACTATTATATAGGTTCTTAATGACCAAAGAGGGCTCCCCAGTGTGCACGGCCTGCGGTGTTCATATCAATATCAAACATAATATTTCATTGACTGCCGTAAATACGCTCAGAACAGAGAAACTTTTCGAGAAGAAAATTCAAAGCTATTGGAATCATTGGCTCAATTGGAACACCATCAAACCAAACATCAAACATCAAACATTAAAACTTGTTTGAATTTACACAACAAACTATAATTGCATGTAGGTACAAAATACCTATTAACCGATAATTTCATCGTGTTTATCATGTAATTTATGTATTTTTGAACGGTATATTATATAATATTGTAAATAAATATCAATGAATCACTTCCGATGGCCACTAGAAGTTGCAACTGTTGAGAGTATGTTAAATTAATAATAATAATATTATAATAAAAATATATTTATCACATTAGCCATAAGGCATCAACCGTATTAGTCAAGTAACGACGAATTTTAGGTTTATCGGGAAATTATTTTGAAATTCGAAATTATTAATTATAATTCATCTAATAATATATGTCAAAATATTATGTATTCCTACAGTTTATCCGTTTTATGTTATTTTAATTCAAGTACACTTTTATGAAAACACATTAAACATATTATTAAATAAGACTAACTTTTTATTAATAATTGCCAATTAAATATTATTGAATTCATTTTAATCAAAAATAGCTATCATCTGCATACACATTAGTTTTTATTTAATTATACATCACAATAGTATTTTATTTTGTAAAATCCCATGGTTTAATAACATTCATCTTTTTCTTTAGAAATATTGGAAATTCCTACGAAATGATTTACTCTTTGTATTTTGGAATAGTGCAATTTATAACAATTCGATTACATTAATACGATTCATTTCACACCAAAGTTGTGTTTTTTTATAGCAAAAATATAATTAAATGATTCAAAGAGATCCTGTCTATAGAATATGGTCGTCTCCCACTTTATGATAAATATAAAAAACACAATTTGTTCTTTATGATAAAATTCATAAAATGGAAATTGGTTTTTATAGATTTTAATAGAATTTATATTGACATCTTTCATTTTTCATCGAGTTTATGTTAATAATAAAATATTCAAGCATTTTTTTTTAACCAGTATCCATTTTAAACACACTCGAGATTCTGACTCGATAAATAGAAGAAGCTTGTTCATAAGTGAAAATTTGTACATTAGAATATTATATAATACAATATTGAATTTAAAATTAAATTAAAGACGCCTATAAGCGTGCAGATTCTTTTTTTAATATTCTCGTAATTTTATTCGATTTGATTTCTTCAATTTTGGTGTAGTTTCATATGAACAAACGTAAGTTGATCGAAATTCACCAATGCATGACGACTTCTGAAATTTACGTATTAATTGAATTTCTTAAATTTGTATTCATTAACCTTTTTAACTTTGACCTTGTTTAAAATAAATAATATGCAGAATATGACAATCCTATTCCCCCTTGAGCCAGGACATTATATTATTACGATGTGTAATCAAATTTTATTTTGTATAAAAGCCACCCTTGCTTTTAATTATTTAGGGTCCCACAGACAATTTTTCATTATTTTGTAACATATGGTTAAAATTTTTCTCATATAATACTGTTAGGTAGGATTTTGTATCCACAAGAGATTTTATGTACCTACTTAAAATGTTGGTTAAACACGACTTCAATCATATATAATTAGGATGTTTTTGCTTCTACATACCTATTACGTATCTTGTTCGTACAAATGTTTCTGTAATATTCTGTGATGGACATCGCATAATCCTCACGAATTTTTAATACTTGCTCCTTATTATTTTATGTTTGTACTTAATGCCCTTATTACGCTCTGGAATTATGAAATACTGAAAGTAAAACTACACTTTTGTGTCAAAAAATTGAGCCACATTTTATTGATTTTGTGAGAGAATTTAAAATCAGATTTTAATGGCCATATGTTTTTAATAATACGAGAAGGTTATTAAAAGTACGTTACTACATAATATAGGAATATTATAGGATGCCAATAAATTACCGTCTATTGGAAAGCCTTATGAGTACCTAATTGTGGTATCTACTGCTACAATTACATCATTCAAGTGTTCAGTAATTTATAAAATTAATTAACAATCTAAAATCATATCAACTTTTGCAATGCCATTTGGACTTTTACTTAAATATTCAACTAAAATATATTATGTTATAATTCATTATTTTGCTGTGAGTATTAAGCCGATGTACAATAATAATATGTTGTTGGCTACTTACTATTTATGTGTACAAAAAGGGATGATACAACTAATGTTTATGAATATGCATTCTTTTTTTAGTAAGTGCTGTGCTATGAAAAACATTTTTCATACTTCAAAGATTCACAAAAATTTCTGACTTTTTTTTGCATTGTATAGCTTTGAATTAATATTTTTCATTTTAATGGCGTTTATATTTTTCACGAATTTACGTTCTTTGTGGCCGCGTTTGAGAAATTCTAGATTTTAAATAAAACTACTGTGTGCTGTATTTCCTAATATTGGTATTCATAGTATTTTAATATTATCTTATTTTATAATTGGATGATACCACAATGACATATTTGCAGTTAAATAATAATCAGATTATTTTATTTTTTGAAATATATAAAACGAACGTTAGTAATAACTTGATGATAAAATATGTAAAAAACTTAAAAATATTTTTTTTAAACTTAATTGCCATTTTTTTAACAACTAAAACTATGTAAACAAATATTTTTATCATGGTGTATTACAATTAGGTATATCGTTTTTAACATTATGATAACAAATTAAACCTGGTATAAAATTAATTTATTTGTTCGTTTCAACTAGGTTCAGTACTGTTATGTTGTTCGTCAAATAAAATTATTTAGTGTTTGTAATATTGTAAAAATGAACTTATTTGATTATACAATATTTGTACATTATATATGTATATAGATAAAATATTGAATATCATATATTAGATCTCATTAATTTTCATTTATTCATTAAATGTGTTTATAAAGTAAAACATTAAAGTGTGAAAATATAGTTGTAGAATATTTCACTAATTGATATTTGTTTTTACATTGCAAGTATTCGTTTAAATTGATTTATAATTATTTATTCGTATAAGAAATATCAGTAAATTGGAAATTCTAATATTAATTATACTCATTATTTTATAACTCATCAAGTCATAACTAATAATAACACAACAACTTGATACTATTCCAAGATTTGCACGATCGACTTTTTGGTTTCCAAATAATTTAAGCAGTATTATTGTCATGAATTTATTTTTATTTTTCAAGATTTGGTAATCTTGTTTGAGTTTTTATGTGTTTTAAATTTATGAAGTCTGTTTGCGATTTTATTTACAGTTAAATGTTTTATTTTTTTCATCCTACGTAAAATATAAAGGTGTTCATAAAAAATTAGCCTAACGGGTAAGTAATGCGATGAGTTAGAGTTGCGGCCAATATCATTACAATAACTTAAAATAAAATATGTATGGCACTCTTCTATATGACTCTCGCTTCAGCAATAAAACCAACTCAGTAAAATAATAATTCACCGAGCAGGGACTTGAGTGTTAAATTTTAATATGTCCAATGTTTATCTCAGAAATCTCTTTCTTAGAATTGCTCAATCTGCAAGCTCCAACCACACTTTACATTACGTAGTTATTATGATGTATACCACGTATAGCCTCTCAATTTGGCACTATAGACAATTAATTTGTAGTAGTAATAAGCTGTCTAGTAAATTAATTATGTTGATATAACAGTGCTTAATCATTATTGGACAAGTAATCGTATTACTATAAACTGCTAAGTAGTAATGTCTTTAGTCTTTACGTAAAGCGACATTGTACACGTCTTCCTCGAAGATTAATAAAATTATTTAATAGTATCAGAAAAATATACCTTGGTAGTTTAATTGAAAAACGAGAAATAATGGTAAGCAATTTGACAAAAACCGTTACTTTAGTGCCTACGATAAATTAAACTCGTGGCTTAATAATACTAACAAAATGAACAAAATGTAATAGAATTATATAATGATATTTTGGTATTTAATTTACGTGCCTATTTTTATAAGTAGGTACTTAATAATTACTTGCCTAGTTGCCTAGGCACAACTAGATCTCTAAATCGTGGGGCGCTATAATTGTAAATGCTTCGCAAAGCCTCCCCACATCCCCTACTTCTAAAGTTACATAATCTTATCTATATACTATATAAAAGACAAAAAATGTTTGGGAATGACTTTGTCCTTTATGCATTCCTAAACCGTTCATCTAATTTCGATGAAATTTGGTACAGAGATAAATTAGACCTCAAGGAAAAAGATAGGCTGTATTTTGTCTCGAAAAAAGGTAAATAAAGGGTCCGACCCGGGAAAGTTCTTAAACAGGGATTTTGAGATTATTATTATTATTATTATTTTTTTTATTATTTTTTTTTTTTTATAAATAGTTGCTATTGGTTTTATTTTTGTTTCGATAATAATATCAAATATCAAATTGAACATAATCCGCATGATTACCTACCGGTAATAGAGCATCTTCAACTTAAATCATTCATTAGCAGACAGACGTGTTTCAGCGAATTTATTATTCTTGAGCAAGTTGGTAGATGGACTTATAAACGGTCCCTCTCTCTTCTCTCAAATTAACTTTAGAGTTCCTACTCACTTTACAAGATCACACCATCCCTTTGTCATTCCCCTTCACAATACAAACTATGGTATGAATGATCCGATTGATCAGATGATGTGATTAGCCAATGGGCACCCTTCAACTCTCGGTCTTTCATTTTATTAATAATACTTAGCTCTTAAAATGTTATAATCTAGCTTATTTAAGTTTTTTTTTTTATTCAACTTAAGCCCGGCGACTGAGGCCATTAGCTGTTGTGGGGGTTATGAACTGTGGTAGGGACTAGGGGTAAGGTTGGAGAGGTAGGTTTTTAACTACTATGAACCCCGGGTGGTCACCCATCCGAGAGCTAGTAGCTATGGCCGTTACTTACTCCCAGTCGCATTCCGCGCCACGCCAAGCCACTTATTTAAGTTTATCAATGTCACTATTTTATATTACTATTATATTATGTTAACTATTATGTCATACATTGTACCATTGGGCTAAGCCTGTTTATAAATATGAATACAAATAATAATAATTATTAATGCGGAAAGCCTGTGTATTTTACTATTTTAGTACAGAATATATCAAGTTCGAACTACGGGTTGGGTGGACCTATTTTTTTGCATTTTTTGATACTTTAGAGTTAACTTATACACTTACACACGCAGCATGCGGGGTCCACGATCTACCGCAGGTAGATTGCCTTCCTGATAATATACTGCTCACATAATCACAAAAACCTAGCAATAGCAACGCATTGCCATGTCTGCTAGTATGTTATAATTCTACTATCATCAATAGCTACTTGAAAACTTTTTATAGACATTTTAACACACTTCATATATCTATAGTACTATTTTTATCAGGGCTTAGTAGCCGAATCATTTATTCGGGTTTCGGGTGCTGGATGTCTTCTGGTGTTCAAACACCGGAATAAAAAATTTAAACAAACGTTAGGGTTTTAATAGCCGTTATTATTCGGGTTAATATTGGTTAATACAGGTATACAGTAGTCTAGAAAAAACACAACCTTTTTATGCTGAGTCCCCTCACCCAAAAAATTGTCAAGCCGAAGACAAATTGAAAAAAATAAATATAAATTCCTAACACGAATGCGCAACATTTTTTTTAGATCAAACTCGGTTCATTAATGTAAAGTTGTTATATTTTTCTAAGAAACTACTAGAAATAAGACAGTGGAAAATTAATTAGATACCTATTTATTTGCCACTTGTCAAGTCGACGGGTATAAGTTTACTAAAATGTTTAAAATAGGTAGGCCATAAAGTCAGCCATAGGGCGGTAAGTCGTAGAGAAATAGTCGAAGCGATTTCCAGAAATCTGGTAAATATAGCCATGAATTACGATATTCATTACTAAAATATAATAATACCACTTGGGAAATTGGTTGGCAAATAATACTATATATGTATTAATTATAGGTATTGCTATTTATTAGTTATTAGTATAATGTGGATTAAAAGGTATTCGAAAGAAGAAGAAATGACGAGTTACAAAGGCTTTACAGCCATCCAAATATTTTCCAATTTATTTGTAGTGAAAGGATAGAGTGGGCGGGTCACGTGTGGCGGGCAGAAGGACGCCTCATGAGGAAGGTTATGGTGGGGAACCTGATTGGAAAGAGAATCTCCCCTGGCTAACCACGCCAGAGATGGTTTGATACGTTGAATAGAGATCTGTCCAAAATAAACAACACCTTCAGCATCAACATGGCAACGGATAGGGATCAGTGGAAGAAGGACTGTGGAAGCGGCAAAGGACCTTAATTGTCCGTTTTGATAGACCAGAAGAAGAAGAAGAAGAAGTTATTAGTATTTGGTATTTTGGTCACGACTGTCAATACGTTATTCAGTTTTGTTGAGACCATGTCTATATATTTTTTATTGCCATTTATTTTACTAATAAAGTAATAAATTATAATATATAAATATATTAGGTATAAGAAATAATTTAGTATTAAGCTATTTGGTTAATCAGAATTAATTGATGATGATCAATGATTTCATTGGATTTTATTTTCAAGAAAATAATTATTGATTTTAACTATGGTTGATTGTAAAATTATTCATGTTAATTTATTATTATTACTAAACAACTAAATATAGAATCGAACTCACCACAAGAAATACATATAAAATGATACATCACATGAAGATTGTAAAAAATAAAATTATTCAGGGTATATGGGTTTCAGGTGTTCAATATTGTTTAAGGGTTTTTAGAGGTGTTAGAGGCTCTGGTCAATTCGGGTGCAAGGCCATGCTTTTTATTAATAATATATTAAGATTTAAACGATAAACGATGGTCATTAATATGAAACTCATTAGGGTTTACCAGTAAATTGTAATTCACAGTCCACATTAAGCAATTAATATTTTCTCTGCAATGTGTATCTTAATTTTAAACGCCTAACAATTTATTATATGAATATGTAATAACTAATAACGTATAACGAATAATTATTATTTTTATTTAAGTCATAAACCATAGTTATGACTTATGACCAAAATGTTTTTAATTTTTACTAAATGTTTTATAATTTAAAAACGTAAAATTGATGGTATTTCACTATAATAATGATAGGTATAGTTAGACGTATACATAAAAAAAATGTGGTGGTAAATTTGAACTTGGGGGTGCTACAGATCCTTTTCCATTCCTTCTCCTAGTTGCGCCAATAGGTACTTGTATTTAAGACATTATAATTAAATATATATTTTTTAACAATAAAAACTAATATTGTACCTCTGATAGTTCATATATTTTTATTAACATGGAGAGTCCTAAACACTCATTAAAAAATGATTTTGATTATAATATAATATATGCAAACTGCTAAAAACAAATTTAGTTTGATATTTACAGAATTATACTATATTATTCTGAAAATTACAAAATAGAAATAAAATGCATTTCGTTTGAAACTATTTTTCGGTAATTTATCGGACAGATTTTCAAAAAATAAAAACAAAAAGATTACAATATTGTTTGTGTGTAATCTGGATAGATAGGTGTGGACCATACATTTTAGGTATACCAATGTGTAAAATGAAAGAAGTGATTTTTCTAATCGAAACGTGATCGTACTACAAATACAAATAAAAAAATTAAACCCTTAATGCGTATAAGACCAATGGACTCTCCTGACTACCGTCCAGAATTCGAAATAGGAATATAATAACATAACTCTAATGGACAGAAAAAACCACCATCATCTGAATGCAACTGCGAACGACAATAACATAATAATATTTAGTCAAAAAATGTCGGTGTCGACCGTTGGGGAAAGAACCGACGACGTATGATATACCTACAATATAATATATGGTCGTGCACACGTACATAATATATACCGTATAGTAATAATATGATATAAATTATATACATTAAGCATGTACCTAACCTATATATGTATATGTATCTACAACTTACTGCGTTATATATAGCCAAACGTGTGCGGTTGACACGCCGCACGGTGTGTGTAGGAGTGATCATGCATACATCGTTGTTTCGCGCATAAAAGAAGGAAGGCTGCAGCTGCTGTTGTTTTTGCTTTCGGTTGACAATAGAGCAAAGTTAACGGAAAGCCACGTGACTTTTTATTCGACCAGGTATCTCGGGGGACGGCCATCGCGCGGATGATTAATTATTGTCACCCGGCGCGCTTCCCCAGAATGGCTTTCAGACCGTGTAATTATTTCTATCTCGTAAAACTGTCACAACTAAATAATTGAAAAAGTGATTTTCGCGTTGACACACCAAAGATAAAAGAAACAACCTACGCTTTCCTTCCAAATCCTTTTCTACCTTCCGCATGTGCCGTCTCATCTGCAGCGAGGGTTTTAAAGAATGAAAAATAGTAGTGGTCAATGTTAATGGAAAAAACTTTAATCTACAAATGAAAGACTTTTGTTCTGAAATTCGAACATTTTTTTTTTGTTTCAACCTAACATTTTAACCCGTTGTTATGAAATTGAATAATATTGTATTATAATATTATTCTTATACACATAATATCATATTGCTACATTAAATGTAAATTTTTACATTACACCAAAATATATCAACTATTCGAATATATTATAATATATCTGTTTTGTAGAGTTCCTTTTTACTGTTACTTTTAGATTAAACTTAAATCAAATCACGATTGTATAATAATATTGACAATTTATTTAAATGTCAGTGTACCAAATAATCATTTTTACGTTACCCATTCAAATTTCAATAGTCAAATTTCGAATGTTTAGTTATATTTTGCGTCAAAAGACATTCAATTTATTTTATATTTTACAGTATGTGCCGATCCGGATTAACATAAGTGCTAAGTACATATTTTGCTCCAAAGTGGCAAGTTTATAGAATGGCATTCATTTTGATACACAAATATTTAATATTTTGTAAATATGTGTATCTCTATGTTTAATTAGATTTAGTTACAAAATAATTACATATTTTTATCTTAAAGGAATAAATACCTAGACAATAATAATTAACATTCTTATTTGTAAAACAAAACTGTATAGCGCTGAAAAAAATATAAGATTGACGCATGTAATAATTATAAAATAATGTATAATATTATTTTGCTGTGAATTGAGCAGTATGATTAATCAATGTATATTACGAAGAATTGTATAAAATAATACTATATATAAACGACTTTTTTTTTATGTAATCGAAATCCGAAGCTACCAAAGCCAATTATAATGGTATTACGTCTTGTATATTTTTTTAAATATGGCTCCTTGATGAGAGGACTTAATAATTAATATATATTTATCCAGGGTGGCTCTGATCCTTAATTCGGCTGTGAGTGTATAAATACAAATATATTATGAGTATGAACTCACGCATACTAATAATAATTATTATAATATAATATACAGTGTGATTCACTAAGCATGTTCACCTTAAGGTACGTAATGCTAACGCAGTCCCCACTGGTTCTCGATACCACATAAAAAAAAGCATGTACACCTCCATTTTTCCCTTTAATAATTAAATTATTGAAATTCTGGTTTTTGGGATTTTTTAATATATTCAAAGACATTTCAAATCTTTGGTTTTTTTTTTTTACTACTTATGGCGATACGAAATTCTGCTTTTCAAATGGGAACCTTCCTTTTTACTGTAAATTATTTAGTGGATGATTGTTTTGAAAATTCTGTCGTTCGAAATTCCAAATTCAAATGACTAGTTTATTAGTTATTAAAGTGTTTGTACTAAAGATAATAGTCCTTGAAAATGGTTTTGCAAAACTACAGAATATAGACGTAAATAATATTGGAACTAGTATTTATTATATACCATTTTTAAAAATGATTAATGTTGATGTTAAATTACTAAAATGTTTAAATCACCATAGCCCCCATATCTTATAAGCCCATTACCATATGGACCTTTTTTTGTTAGAACACAAAGTTAAATAACTCAAAAACTACTATTACGAATTTTAATTCTGATACTTCAAATTTTTCGGAATAATTATTCACTGCATAATTCATAGTTGAAAAAAGGATTCTCTTTTGAAAAACAGAAGTTTGTATCTCCATAGGACACTCCATAGTAATACAAAAAATCTCAATAATTTTAAAATGTGATCTTTAAGTATATTTAAAAATTCAAAAAATCAGATTTTGATTAATTGAATATTATTAAAGAAAAAAAGGGGTGAGAACAGTAAGTATAGGTATAAACGAATTGGACAAAAATAATACTATAGGTGAAAATAGACGATTTATGTCATTATAAGTCTACAAATCCATGCAAGTAATCGATTTTTTACGCCATCGACGCCAATCGGTATTGTATATTATGTATTGTTTTAATGGCCCCTTAATAATAGAGGATGTAGCAAATATATATTGATCTATGAGTGGCTCTGATCCTTAATCTGACTGTGAGTGTATGAATATCATAAATTCAACTTTTATACAAAATGTTTTACAAACTATATTGGTTTTATAATTTTAGGCGATAATTGAAAAATAATAAAAATAAATTACACGATGCTCGCAAGTAAAATCGACTGTTGATAGTGTTTATTTTTTCAACGATATATGCATAGGTACATTTGTTAGTATAATAATAAATAATAATATTTTTATGGTATTGATCAAAGTCAAAATTACCAGACTAATCTGATAACATTTATCGGAACTTACTTAAAACTAACATATTATAATATTGTCCACATTGAGTTTTAATGTGAATGAATACTGTTTACAAAATAGGTACTACGATTATTCAAAGATTTTTTTATGTTTTTAATTTTAAATCGGTCCACTGCATTTTAATGTGAATAATGATCATATGATGTCATATTTGAATGTATTTTGTGAATAGTTTACCATTAGTGCGATTTAATACCCAAACTGAAACTGTAAAATATGTGGATTATAAAATTTGATTTATTCAGTGAATTGTCATAATATACTGCGGCGTTGTTGAATTTTAAAAGCCTTACCAATGTACGTGATTATAATTGTTTGTACCTACATAAAATTATTATTATGAAGCATAATATTGTAAATATATTTTTGGAATTCATATTTGACATTTTTATTTATAATAAAAAGAATCAAACCCAATAACAACTATAAATAACCAGATAACATAGTACAGTTATGTTACGTTGCAATAATAGGGAATATAAATTATATATTTGGGGGACGGAGTGGCCGAGCGGTTCAAACCTCGGTTCACGGGTGGCATTTTTATTCGGGCAAGTCACGGTGTCCGGAGAACAAGTGCTGCCATCCCTCACCCGGACATGGCAAATACCTTATGGGTGCCCACTTGAAAATCTGCCAAAACTGCACACACGTGTTTACCAACCAACAGTATCCACCCCAACAAATAAACAGTTAATGGGAATAGTTTCCGGGCTTAATGATCAATTAAAAGAAAAAAAAATTACACATAAAAAATAATGATCGAGAGTTACCTATTAATAACGAGGAAATAAGCAAGCAAAAATTTCAATTATTTTCCGAACAGTCATGAAAAAAGAGTGATTAAATATCAAACTCTTATAATTATTAACAAAGTAGCCTACATTAATATGAACTTGACACCTTGTGCGATCCGTTTTGACAAGGTTGAAGTTTTAGACCACACAAAAAAAAACATTTGGTTTACTAGTAAAACTTTGACATTTTCATCAAGGTAATTTAAAAATAAATTGTACCTAAAAATTATATTTTTGATATACAGGATAGATAAGTGTTTGGATAGATCATTTCAAATATAAAATGAATATTGTTGCAATAAAATATAAATTGTTTATTATCATATTATCATAACCTTTACTTTAGATATCAGAACGTAACCGAACTCAAAATAAATTAAAATCTATAACGCAAATTGTAAACTTAATAACTGCTCGTGTAGCGTCATTAACAAAACAAATAACATTTAATATTTAGGAATTACCATTGACCACCACCTCAAATTGGATGGGCACATACAAAATACAATAATTAAACTACGTAAATTATACTATTTGTTTATCAATGCAAAAAAAATCATTAATATTCAAACTCTACGTTTTATAATATATTTTGCCGTGGTACAATCTATTCTGCAATATGGAATAACCACTTGGGAACGTTTAGGTATCTTAGAACAGAAAAAAATATTTAGAGCTCAGAAAACCATAGTTCAAATAATTCTAAATAAACCCAAAACATATTCCATAGTATTAATTTATTGGAAGAGTTCAAATTTTTCACTTTTCAAACATTATTTTACAGAAATTCTCATATAAATCAAATATAAATGTAACTTAATTAAATTTAAACCAAGTTATCAAAACATCAGCCTAAAAACAGTTTAGAAATGTATAAAATTTGATCATTAAAATCTAGTAGATAATTTTCACAAGTAGGTTGAAACTTATTAATGAATGTACCAACGAAATCATTAACAGCACATCATATATTAAAATCGTGACATCAAAATATACCTAAATAATAATGCGAACAACTTTAATAGCTGTTATAGTTGATTGTTGTATAGATTGCTTTGTATATCCCCTCAATAATTTTATTATAGTATATTATTATATCTCTCTATGAATTCGTTTATTTTTTCCGAATAATTTTTATATAAATGTATAAATGTTTATATTATATAATGTTTATTAGTACTGTATCATCACCGATAAGAGGTTATCCTCAATAGTGAGATTGGTCATTCATCTGCTTTATATTTTATTCTTCTTATTTGAAGGTAATATTGTTTTTTGGCCAATAAATTCATTTTATACCAAAAAAAATAATACATATTATTACATGATAATGAGGAGCCAAAAGAAATTTCATACTTGACACTTTTCGCCATACGCATAATATTTTTAGTTTATTACACGCAAAGACGCCATGAAATGTTGATAATATTTATACGCATTTTTGTCTATACTACGAACCTATTCATACTATTTCACACTACTTTACAGTGCGTTTGTATTGACTTAAAATGTGTATACCATGATTGTAGAATCAAAAGTTTGTTCAAAATACCAAATAATTAAGATAAATTATTACTAATAATAATGCAAAATGTATAATATTATATTATAAACTATCCTTGGAAACGGATGGTGTGATTCATCCATCTCCTTCGCCCAGAATCATGTTAAGTACTCCATAATTTACTATTAAACTCAAATCTAACATACCTAATAATATCTATTGCAATACTTCAAGTGATTATAATTTAAAAAATAAAGTAAAATTATACATTGCTAAGAAAAATAGTATATTTTACAGAAATTGAGTAACAGTATCTAACCTTATAATGAATAACTAGAGAAAATAATTATTGACGTTTTATCAATCAGAATGAACTAAATTACAGTACAGTTATGTGCTTATTACTCAAATTCAAATAAGTATCTTTTGTATGTATAAAAAGTTATGAGCATATCGTTCAATAGAAATGAATTGATCAACTTAATAGTATAATAATATATTATTTTAACGTGTGAATTATTTTATTATCTAATCAATTAATGGACTGCAATATTAGTAGGTATATATACCTATTATACGTCTATCAAACCACGGATTCTAAATAAAAAATAATAATAATTGAGGACAGCATACAAAGACTACGGGTGGTCTCGGTTTGCTTATTTCAACACAAAGTTAAGCAAGGAATCGGATTCGTAAAATTTCTATAGTCATGATTAAAGCTCAGTAACATTCCATTTTAAATACAATGGTAAAGTACTATTGGAAATGTATTTTCTAATTATGAACACCGAATAATATGAGTCTTATCCATACGATTATAATATTATGTATGGTTGGTTGGTAAGTAAAGTAACGATTCGGCTGTGGTACACCTACAAATAAACCTCAATTCTGTTCAAAATGTTCAATATAAATTTGTTGTATTAAAAATTAAAAATAATTTTAGTATGTAAAATCAATAAAATTAAATGAA
The DNA here is from genome assembly GCA_008086715.1 of Sitobion miscanthi. Classification (NCBI taxonomy): domain Eukaryota; kingdom Metazoa; phylum Arthropoda; class Insecta; order Hemiptera; family Aphididae; genus Sitobion; species Sitobion miscanthi. Next base: position 6,340,494 of record CM017800.1, on the reverse strand, counting down.
CTACAGAATAAAAATTCAAAAATAAATTTTCAGTTTATCCGACAAATAACAACCAACAGGTGTGTTTTTTGGGCCGAGTTTGGTCCTATTATAAATTATAATTACATTATTCTAACTCAGTTATCTAAAATCTGATTTTATCAAAATATGTTTGTACTATATAGGCGTATAGGCAGTATTAAAATATTTTAGTAATTTTATTTTTTTTGAGTACATGAGCGTGTACTTGAACGAAAAAAAATATTATTTTCGTTACACACATATAATACTGATTTAGCCGATATTTTAAAGGCCCCATATCGTATATTATATATTTAAAGTTAAATTAATATTTTCCATTATGTAGGTATGCATTGAGTTTTGAACATTCAAAATCAATTATATTTTAATAATATTGAAAATTCAAAATTGAATGACCCGGTAAGTACAAATGTAATGTTCATTATATAAACTAAATAACTTTATGTACCTAGTTTTATAAAAAAAAAACAATTTCTTTTTTTATATATTAAATATATTATCTTTGTGTCTCATATACCTATTAATGTACTTTAATTATATAATAAAAAAATAAAAACTTGGGCATTCTCCTGATAGTTTATATAGGTGTATATAAATATAATCGAATTCTATAGAATTGAATATGTTCATAATACGTTTGGAACACAGTAATACCCGTTGTATACTATTTTATGATTATATAGTCGATAAGGAATAAGTATATATAAAACTTATATATAAATTATAAATCTATAAAAGTGTGTTAAGTTAAGCTCTTAATTTATTTATAAATACATGTTTATTGGAATATTGAATTTTGTACACGTCCCACTGCGGCAACTTTAATACCTATCATATTATATTTTACAGATAATTTAAACGAGTTCTAGTATCCAATATTTTTTCTCGGCTTTTCAAAAATAAATAAGAATTATATAATATTGTTCTAAATTGTCTACGGATAAAAAGCTTACATAAAGTCATATTTTTTTTTTTTATCCACAAATAATTTTAATACATGCGTCTCAAAAATTAAAAAATTAAATATTAGTATTTTAAAATGTATTTACTTCAACATGACAGTATTATTTACATAGTTGCATTATTTTCTCTAATAAAATATAAAACAAATAATAGATACTAAAAAAACTATTATTCATACGTTTTTTCTGGATAAAAGTTTTGATAGATAAATTGCATGGGGATTAATATTTAACTAGATTAACATAATTGTATTATAATTTAATTTTTACGTAATTACTTAATTGACAAGGCAAAAAATATGCTAAACAATTATTTGACTTTTTGCACACTTTTGAGTTAACACTTTAATAGCAGTATTGTAATTTGAAATTGAATCTCGTGATAATTAATGATGCTAGCTAATTATTTTATACTTAGCTGATAAAACTTGTCTTGTAAACATTTATTAAACTTTAATAATGTACATTCAGTATAACCAATTTGACGCCAGTAACTTCTCTAGATTATAGTAAGATTTGTAATTATATTAAATTATTATAACTAAGACAAAATAATTAACAATTATTTTCCTCCAACACGACATAATTTTAAAATAAGTCAAACCCATTTTTTTGTTGTTATTGAATGTAATTATAATCAATGAACCTTAACTTTTTTTTACTAACTGTCCATTAAAAATATATTACGGTGGTTATATAATAGTATTATGTGACATACATAGATTAATCTAGATAATGATAAGTATTTATTATTTATATTTTACATTAATCTGAACTGAACAATGTACGATGCACTTTAGATTTTTCGAGATATAGGATCGTGTAAAAACTTCCTTGTTTTATTTTCGTGAGTTTCTATTATAGGCGTTTTGATATTGGTCATCGGGTGGTGGAGAAATTTTACCGCAAAACCGAATCACTAGTATAATTTGCTACAAAATTAACGAACCCTAAGTGTTAGTAGAAAGAGGAGAAATAGCATATAACTACCTATCGATTATATACAAAGCTTATTATTTTCTAAGTTACATAAGCTGTTATTTTATAAATATAAGGACGTAGGATTATATATAGTGTAAATTTAAATTACGAAAAAAAACTGTTCACAACGTTCATAGTACCTAATTGTTTATTTAAAAAAAAATCGTTAATTTGATAATTTAAGAACATATTTTACACTTAGGTATTATTACATAAACGCATGCTATGTTTACATTTAATAATAGGTATGATATGTTATATAACTAACAGTTTATATAGACTTCCAACCTGTAAAGTAAATGGATCCAATATCAAATTATGAAAACTAGAATAATGATAGTAATGATATTATACTTATAAGGCTATAACCCATTTTAGGAGTACTTATATGAAATGCTGTCACACCTAATATTTATTCTATGCTTTTAGTTGCTTTATCTAGCAATACAAAAATATTTAAAATAATTCCATATACACATTTAACAGATAATTATTTTCTGTAACAAAATGTTAGGTAGGTATATACCTATATTTAAATACGTTTATCAAAATTATTATCTTAGATACTTTATGGTCAATGACCATTTAAAGATGCAAAGACATGAATTATGTACTAATCATAATTTAAAAAAGTAAACATAATTTATTAAATCAAACAATGTTGGTTAGCGGCTAACGTTCTAAAAATATAAATTTTTTAGTGTATATTAAGGTTACCACAAACGAAAGAAATGTGTTGGACACAGATTCTTTTCAAAAAAATTATTCAAAATCATCCATCTTGCAATTATTAGTTTTCAGAGTAAAAATTGTTTATTCAAATTCTATTACTTCACTATTCAAACACAACAGTCATGCTGTTTGAGTATATAACATTTATTTTGTTAAACATAGGTACTTAAACTTAAGGAAACGTATAATCTTAATCTTTATTAAAATTTAAAAAACCATTCTATTTTTGTATAGAATGTCCAAAATTTCGATTGAGCTAGCAAATGTACTTAAATGTATAAAATAAATATTAATTAGATTGAATTCTAAAATAAAAAAAAACAAACTCAAAATAATAAAATAGTTTTACTAACCTTGAATTTTAGTTGGGTTTTGAATCAACATCAAGATACACGGTATAACAGAAAATAGGAGAAGTCCAAAATTAAAAATATCTTCATAATGATACTTTGTTAGTAAAAATTATATTATTTAATTCACTTTTGATCACTTAATAAACCCGACATTTAAGATAGTCATGTTCATTAGTATACGAACACTTAAAAAGAATCATTTTGATTTTACATTTCACATTCGAACAATAACAAAAAATAAGAAATGTATATGTATGGTTTTATGGACTAAAATGCTCTTATTGGTTGTAATGAAAATAACTGTTTATTTTCAAATCTTCATCGTTTCCAACTAGAACAAATAAAAATACAAATAACTTTATAAAAAACGTTTAAAAATGAAACTATTTTTGGGGAGTATTTAAAACTTCATCAGATTAAAAAATACCAACAACAATTCAAATTAAGCATAATATTTATACTTATATATACTATTTAAGTATAAAGTTAAATGTAAACATTTCAAAATTGTATTCAAAATCACTCTATACTATTAGCATTGTTTTTTTTTTGCATCACAAATAATACCAACCAAAGTTTTTATTTCTTTAGAAATGTTTTATCTGTATTTTTAATGAGACAATTGGTTTTAAAAGTTTACACTGTGAACTAAAAAAATAAATATACCTAATTATTTAAATACAAATTTGATGTACTCATCCACTGACAAGTGTAATTTAATTCCTCAAATGCATAAAGAAATTCCCCTTACTCTAAAAGATGTATTTTTATGTATGTTTTAAGTAAGTATAAATTATATTTTATTATAATTAAAAATAAAATAATTTTTTTAATTTATATCCCTCTTGGAAAAATCACATTTGAATTTATTTGAATATTTCATTATGAGTAATTAATGAGTAAATATTATATAATTGAGTTATATTTATAGAGCAGTGAAACTTTCAAGAATTTTTTATAAATGTATAATTTTATGCTCATAAATAATTTTTCAAATGTAAATTTTTATTTGGAAAATATTATGGAAAACGTATAATTATAAAAATCACAAATCAAATATTGTATCGAACAAGCTAAATTTAGTAAAATATATATTATATTATGATAATGTAGATATTATACCTATAATAAGTACTCTTCTAAAAAGTAATTTTAAACTAAAAGATTTCATAATGCATATTATATATTATTTAGTACTCCATGAGACATATTACTATGCAATAGATAAAAGGTAAACAAACATTTTTTTTTCAAAAAAAAAAAAAATAAAAACATAAATTCATATTAACTATTTTAATACTTAATGAAAAAGTAAATATAACATACAAAAAATTATTAACAATTCACATTTTATCAATGAATTCAAATATTGTACTATTCAAAAACTATTGACAGTGGAAAAATACGAATGATAAATGCGGTTAGGTACCTATGTTTAAAAATGTATTAAATTAATATAAAAATGTATTCATGTTTTTACTCTCCATTTAAACTAATCAATATAATTATAATTTTAATATTTTGATAATTTATATATAATGATATAATTTGTATTTTCTAACTTGCTAAGGCTGTAAACAATCTATGTCAGATCAAAAATTAATGAAAAGTGAACTGTAACAGTTCACTAGTCGCGATGTTTTAAATGTATCATATAATATGAGTGACAGCGTCTTAAAATATCATTTGACATTGAATCGTTGGATAAAAAAAAAAAGCGTTGTTTAAAACCCATACCAAAGTGACAAATAAGTACTTTTACATGACTGTGCATAATATTATGTCGAACGATAAGAAAATAGGGGAAAAAGTTTTTCAGTTGGTATTTTTTTTTAAACTGTACCTACACATTTATTTTTTAACACGGATTGAAAAAAATTCGCGCTCGCGCTCACACAAAAATAGAAAAATCGTATATACCTAATATTATGAAATTTGACGTGTTACCATTGAGTGAATTATATTATGTCACATCGAGATTTCATACGCCAACGTACGTATATGTGATCCGATCGACAAACTATACGAACAGTTTGGCGATTACAAAATAAATTATCATTCGCGATTCGTTCGCATAACCGAAGGAGCACATGGTCAACGGGACACTGAACAGGCGACAAGCCGCCAGCCAGCCAGCGAAGCCAAGTGAGGCGGCGTTCGGCGCAAGCGTTAAGTACCGTTGTACCTATAGACGGATAAACATCACGACGACGGTTGTTCATTACCTGTCGGATATGATATGATATTACACAGATAGCTATAATAGGTATACGTGGTACATAATATACACGCGCGGTCTTGATATTATTATCATCTGCTATAGCGATGTTGTCCCGTTCATTGTTTACAATATTTTGTTATTATAGCTATGTTGTTTTTACAAACTTATCAGATGTCAGTTAATAATAATTACCTGCCTATATAATAATTGAATGCAACGAGTAGGCGCGTGCAACGCGAAAAAACGGATAATTAGGTATGATAAAGATTCGATTTCAAAATTAAAAAAAAAAATGATATACATAACAGTACATTTTGGTATTTACATAGTTTTAAAAAATAAACATCATATTGAATATAAGATAAAAAAGAAAAAGAAATTTGTTATTTGGTTGAAGTAACGCAATCAACTAATGTAGGAGAACGAGGTTAAACACAGTTACAAATATTACGGTGACGGTTGTTCATCGCCCGTCGGATATGATATGATATTACACAGATAGCTATAATAGGTATACATGGTACATATACCTGATACCGCGCGGTCTTGATATTATTATAATCTGCTAGCGGTGTTGCCCCGTAGACGATACTAATAGACAAGAAGTGCACACATAGAGGGCGCTTTTCGGTGACTGACACACACATAATATGTAAGTGTATCACGGTAAGATAATTTATATAGAGTATTGTATTTTGTCGTCAAGACAGCCTACATCACTGCGATAATACGTTTGCAAGCCGCTCGTAATGTTTTTGTCGTACACAGTTCTTGTTTATTGACTATTAGTGTAAGTTCTGAACTCTATTATCACCTATCGGTGTTGCTCCGGAGGATTTTCATCGTCGATCTACCTATATCATTGTTAACAGTTATTATAGCTGTACAGTTCTTATGAACCTATCAGATGTTGATTACTTACCTACAGTAAAGTTGTATACTCGAATAGTTGAATGCAACGAGTAGGTACGTCGTGCGTTCAACAGATAGGTAATAAATAATAATATGATAAAGATTCGATTTCAAAATTAAAAAAATAATCACAACATTATTACAATAATTCCGTGCTAACCGTCTGATATGATATAATAGTAAATTATACAGGTAGCTGGTTATAGGTATACGTGGTACGTAACTTATACTTATACTAAATCGTCGTTAACAGGTCTATGCAACTCCTCTACCATTTTACACAAATTAGTAATGCTCTTGATGCCTGGTCCCGCTCTAGTAGTAATTTATATTTTAATAATTTACTACTCATTCAAAGATAAAACATAGAAAAACATTTTTACTGTTATAATAGTATAATAATTATTATTTAAAAAACATTAAAACCTATCAATGAATATACCTATAAAGGCTATAAAATACAAAAGTATCAAATATTAAAACCTAAAAATTAATATACCCCTATAAAGGCTATAAAAGTATAAAATATTTCAATCTAAAAATGAATTATAATCTAAGACCGTGATTGTTAACAATATATTATTATCATTAGGTATAGCCGTACTGTTTTTAAGAACCTATCAGATGTTAATTACCTGCCTACAGTTATATACGTCTTGAATGCAATGAGAAGGTGCGTGCAACGTGATAATATGATAAAGATTCAATTTCAAAATTAAAAAAATAATAACAATATTATTACAATAATTTCGTGCTAACACTGCTACTCAAATTATTAGGTACGTATTAAGTTATCATTGTTTGTTTAGAAAATAGATTATATAATGATATTATTAATTAACATGATATATTTTGGATGAAAAATATTTATAATAATTAACAATACAAGTCAAAGGTAAAAATATTTTGTAACCATTTTTCTACTAGAAGTTAGAACATACAATATGGTCTAAGACCATTGGTCTTCCTATTATTAGAATTTTTTTGTTTATTTGTTTAATTTTTATATGTATATACAATTCGCTTTATTCAACTGAAAAATGCAAACTTACTGTCGCCTTCCTTTTATAATTTATGACTATCGTAAGGTACTTTAATTAAAACAGAGCATGATGAACAACACCTAATAAAATTATTATGTATACCCACTGCTAAGAGGTGACGGATGTTTTAGATTTTCTTATAAACAGAAAATGAAGTTATTAACAAGATTTATGTATTAATTTTTAATTACTTACAAATAATCTTCAACTTATTTTAATAAATTAATAATAAATATAGACACCAAGTATGTCTTAGAATTTTAAACAAGTTTGTAAGTAATTAATGAACTAAAATAAAATTTCATTTAAATTTAGGTAGTCATCAAATATTTTATTTATTATTCATTTTCATTTAATTAATATATGTTATATTTAAGTATTATAATGTTTGTGTAGGATGACACACTTACGCAGAATATAGCCGTTATATAAACGTTGGTACGACACGGCGAATGTGTGTTCAAGTAGTTCCAATTTGTTGTACCTACTAACATTTAAAATACAATTTTAAAATTAAAGTTTTGTAAAAAACAACCCGTTTGAAAACGCAAATAATAATATTAATACCTTAAAGTTTGATAATAGGTCAATTCACTTTATTATTAAACTCACAATTGGGTCCACTGAACACAAGTTTACAAATTTAGTCATGCGTGCACTGAACGAAAATTCATTAGTAAATTCAATAATGCTTAATTTTCATTTATTGACAAATAATAATATGTTAAAATAAGAATTATTATTTTAATTTGAAAAATATATTATTGAGTTAAGAAAATGTATAGGTAAAATCAACAAATACTATCAGTATAATTAATTATACACACAAACATTAATTTAAGAAAGAAATACATTGAATTAATAGACAGGTCATTCAATTTATAAAAAGCATTTTTAAATCAATAGGGTTTTTGTTAATTTTTTACAAACAATTTAATAAATTTAATAAATATTACATTGTACAAATTACAAAATATTTTTATCGAAATAACCATACTAATATTTATTATTAACAATATTAATGTTAAATTCAACATAATATTATTAAAAATAAATCCTATATAATATTTTGATACCCGTATTTTTGCAGTGTACCTTCTAGTGTAGACAACATTTTTTTTTTACTGTTATGTGATAAACATGGAATTTAGACAAGTGTAATAGTTTATTGTTTTATTTATAATTTACATATTAATATTCAAGGTGATTTGTGAAATGGAGAATCATAATATATTAATGTTACTTATTATTTACGACTGTCAAACTTCAAAAGGTAAGTACTTGGTAGGTAAGTGTAATAGTTTATCAATAATATTTTTTGTATTTTTCGTCGTAGCATAGATGAATATCCTAAGCATACAACTTAATATATTATATTATAAATTTTATTATTGATTAATAGGAATTTAATAATTAACCACTTTCTGCTTCTAGTTACTGCAGTAGTTCTTGTTTTTAGAATTTCACTACGTATTCTAACTAATGATTTCCTAAGAATATTTTACATAGGTACCTGCAGGTACTTATGGACTTAAGATAAATATCAGGAAATATCAGCAATACTATTATTGGAAAAACTGTAGAATACTCGGAGATTCGGTTGATACTTGGAATCCAAGGGCTACAGTCGTGTATTTGTTCTTTAACTAATAATATTATGGATATTATGATTTTTATATCTTTTTTTTCATATTATGGACACTTTCCTTATTGATTATGACGAGGAATCATCTCTCCTCGATCTCTGCCGAGTATATTATTCACTATTCACTGTTTCACCGTTTTAAATCGTGTACGTACTTTCGGACTTTCCTATAGTATAACTTGCATTATATATCTGTTGCCTGCAGTTAATTAATTATTCATTTGTGAATATATTGTTTTACCTATTGGCTGCTTTCAATTCGTAAGTACCTACCTATGTGTCTATCTATATGTTTCAAACTTTTATCTACACCCCGGTGGCTCACTCAGGGCCCACGACCCCCTCCCATGGGCCATGACTTATGTATTTATTTTTATTTATGTACATTTTAAAGCTTCCCTAATATTATCATATACAATTATTTCTAATAATACACATTTTTGACATTAGGAATAATAGATATCAGTAATATAAATTAAATAATAGATTGATACAACAATATAATATTATAACAACATTTTTTTAGTCTGTGAGAATATTGTTGTCACATTGAAATCGAAACATTATATTTTTACTAGAAAAATGTCTACAGTCAGGAAAAAACACCCATTGTAAAATCAATACATATGCTTAGAATCTAAAATATTATCTTAAAAGTATGCTAAAAAATTGTTGAATAGATTTTCTGTAGATTTTTTTGAATCCTCCCCTCCCTACTCCCTGGTTGTGCCACTATTACATCCACTATAGTATAAAACTGTACATTTTTTTTCTACAAAAATTAATAATAATTGTATTGGTTTATATAAGATATAACACCATTTATAATAAATAATTTAATTTAATATAATGTTTTATATATTATCTACAATTAGGTATTTTGTAAAATACTGAATAATATAATTAATCCAAAATTATTTTCATTACCTATATTATTTTTCTCCAAACCATATTTTTTTTTTCAATACAAAAGCTACTTGATTAATTAACTTATGTTTTGAATAGATAATTTAAAACTTTTTAATTTATAAAGAATTAAAATTGTAATTTCTGTTAGCAGAATGGATTTACACAGTTACATTGAATACTAGTAATCAACATTCTGCTGTATCTACAGTGCTTTCAAAACTAAGATAAATTAGTTTTAATCTTAATATTCTAAGTTAATAAATTTAAAAATAATTAATAAATATTAATTTTCAAAAATGATGTTTATATAGGTACCTATTTACATTTATTTTATTTTTATTTTTTAATGTAGTTACATATTATTATATTTTATAATTTATAATTTGAATGTTGTTTGTTTGTATATGATCAAATATATATCAATACCTAATAATGTTTATTTAGATACCGACCTAATAGTTTTTCAAAATAATATATACTTATTTTGTTATATTTATGTAATGTATTATTATATATTATTATATTATAATTTTTCTATCTTTAATAGATATATAGATAGGAACCCTGTTTGATTTGTATATAATTATTTTTATTATGAAAATGCCCCCCCTCCCATTACCTAATATTATATAACAATTTACCTACATATTGTTATTCATTTCATTTATGTATCTTTAATTATATTTATATAGATACCTATTATAATTATTATTTTTATAAATAAATTTGACTATGTAAATTATTAATAAACATATTCATTACAATAGAATAATATACTTGGTTATTTTTTCACTATAACAGAAAAATGGTATGTTTGTATGTTAGTGGGTTCTGGATTATATATAATTTGTGTTTATACATATTTGCGAGTAAATAGAATATCTACAGACTATACAAGTATTTTATTGTATTTAGGTATCTATGGAATATAAATTTAAATAAATATGCAATTAATTTCATTTTTTAATCCAATAATATACAATTATAAAATTAGTTGATTGTTTATTAAATTGATTATACTTACTTTTTTAAAATCAAAAATATTCTATTGGTTCAATTATTTAATATTATTAAACTAAGTATATTTTAGTTAAGTTCAATAATAACCATTTTAATAAAATTAACAAAACTCTGAGTAATTTTAACAAAATGTCGATCAAATATATTATTGATACTAAGATGAAGATACTAAACAAAAAAAATATTAAATCAAATAATTTGCTAATTCTTATTTTAACAAATTTCTCATCTCAGTATCGATAAGCATATTGTTGACTGAATATTAACAATGATATTATTAATTTAATCTATATTTTTGTTAAAAGTCTGGTATTTATCGTTCAGTGCGCGGGCATGTGGCATCTAATTGTATAATTATTTAAATGTGCATAAGAATTTTAGATTCGAGCGAAGTGATAAATGTGTGGGTTCAACAAAGGTGTTTTATTTTTTTTTTAATTAAGTAAATATTTTATAATTATAATAAACTCGTTATAATATTGTAAATCTTATCTTTTTAATTCCATATAATAATTGTATTTGGTAAAAATAACTTTGATTCTAAGCAAAGCAATGAATGTGAGAAGTTTTTTTTTCGTCTATCATCACCTTTAGAAGTAGTAAATAAACTTTAAATTTCAACTTTGAAGGTGGATTCTGGTATTAAATTCGATCGTTTCTGGAGGGTTAAATAAAAAGTATTTTATAATATATTGGAAAAAACTAAACAAAAATATGAAGAAACAGTAATATATTTTTTGTCACGCCTGTACCGAAAGTTTGGTTTTCGATAGTAGTTGAAGCGTTGGAAAGGGTCCTTTTTCCGTCCAGCGGGTGGTAAAGTGGAATCCCTAATAGTGCCGCATGGTAAAGTGGAAATCCCAAAAAGTGCTGGGCGGAAAAGTAAAAATCCCCAAAAATGCTACGCGCACATTTCACGCGCGTGTACCCTGCGCAGACACTGAAATCTATACCACGGTCGTCGGCTTTCAAAAAACATAAACTTTTGGTTACATCTTAATATAACCTCAATACAATCATATTATAACCCCCATGCGTGACGCTTAAAATAAATAAAACCAAATCGTATCTTTCATGAAATATTGTTGTCGTATAATTATAGTCTAGTTGTTGCATAGATCCCTACATTACCTTTTTCCGTGATCGATGAAAGCAGAGGCGTGACAAAAAAAAAGTGTGTGTGGCTCGTGCGGGCATACAATTTCAGTCTTGGGCGAACTGCCCGTGACTGAAATAGCTCATTTCCCACCCTCACCACACAATATACTATTATTTAATACCAATTTTCGAAAAAAATCGATTTTGATTTTTGCATGTAACTCAAAAATTAATAACCTTATAGATACTTGACATTTTAACTAAATCATGTTCAGAGAAGCATTTTCTATACATGATACTATATAATTTTTGAAACAGTTTGAATCTTTTTGTGCTACACGCAGGGATTTGAAATTTTCGAAATGTTACACATCGTTCTCTAGATAATAATCTTACATTAAGTTTATATTTTATAATAGGTCAATTGACTCTGGTGAACAAAAATTTGGTATGTCATACGTGTGTAAGACGGAGACAACACATACGGGAACTACGTCCTATTAAAATTAAAACTAACGATTTTTCCTGTTACTTGATTAGGTTAGGTAGGTATTTTACCATTATATAAATTAAACTTAAAGATAAAAATAAATACCCTCTCTTTCAAATCTCACGATTTGTTAATTGTAAATGTTATATTATATTATTATAACATAAAATAAATAATAACAATAAAAATCAGAAATCTAGAAATGTTTTAACAGCCAAAACCATGAAAATGAATTATTTTTTTAAACATTATTTTTTAAAATAGTAGCTATTATTAAAAAACAATATTAATAGGTACTAAAACTATTACATGAACAATAAATAGGTATAAAAATATATTATACAATTAAATTTAAAGTGGCTCGGCGTGGCGCAGTGGCTGAAATCAATCGCGAGACGTGATTGAGAGTAAGCAACTGCCACTGCCACTAGTTCTCGGATGGGTGACCACCCGGGTTCGTAGTGCGCAAAAACCTTGCCACACATGCACGTGTTCCTAACGGACCGTACCAACCGTATCAACCCTATAGTACCAACCCCACCAACCTTACAGACTAATAACCTCAGTCGTCGAAGCCTTAAAACCTAATAAAAAAAAAAAATTAAATTTAAATTTGATAATACGATAATTAATATTATTTGCGATATTTCTTACTTAAATATTGTGGTTTGTCCCTATTTTCGTTATTATCATTGAAATAATAATTTAAAATTTAAACATAATAATTGTTTAAATATTCTCCATTCGTACTTTCTGGAAGGTTAGATCATAGCCTCTGAGGTGCTATTTTATTTAAGTTTTCTTCAAACTCTGTTCCTTTTGAATTGTTTGAATACATTTCCACATTGTTGGGTGACTTGAGTTCAGTAAACTATTGTTGCCTCTTTCAGCTTTCGACATAATTTGAATAGTAAAATTAGACATATAGTAATATATAGAGCAGTTTCTCAATGAAATAAGAAATCTAAGGTTCCTCATTTTACGTTTATTTGTACGACCTATCCATGCATCTATAGGTTATAATTGATTCCAAAACGTCTTCATTATAAATGTAATACGTACTTTAACATAAATGCATAATGTCTCAAATACGTCTATAATTTGACGTAATTTGACGGAACAAAAGTCAAGGTATATATTAAGTAACAGAGTAAAATATTGCAAGTTCGTTTTTTTATATTTGTCTAACGTTATAGAAATATTTTGATTTTTTCACGAAACATATCGTTTGACCGAAAAAGACGACAATTATTTCAAATGAGTTAAACGGTTTTTTGTTTCATATTTGTTTTTATTTGTTAATTTGTTATTATTTTGAGATATAAATGAATATTAATATATAGTTTGATAGCTGAAAAGGGGTTCTCATATTAACTTTGCGTTTTATCTTAAAACAGAGAAAAAGTTCCATTGTCGAATCAATTTCCAGATTTAGCCTGCAAATGTAAATGCTCTGGCATAGATAATACTCAATTCCGACTTTCACCGGTTCAGAGTAATTTATTAAAATCGTAATACCATCAATAGTTTGGGAATAATTATTGTATACTGTATTATCGATTATGGTTGACAGAGTAGATGATGCAGAACAATTAATTTTCTGTACATGACACAAAGTGCGTTTAATTTAACTGACTGGACGAAGAGTAACGTGAACTGCCTACGAATACAATGTTGACGGGTTGGAAACTATCTAATGTAGAATGCCTTTAATACAATTATTATTGAGCTAAAATCTCCATTTTGTGGAGTGATGCAATATGCTGTTATTATGTGCTATAACAAATTTTGATTTATATTCGTATTTAATACATCTACAGTTTATAGTTAGAGTATTTTATATATTTTTTTGGCAAACATATTGTATAAATAAAACTATAATATTTTAATAAACTGTTGTTATTTTGTCATTTTTGTTTTTTGTATAGTTAAACTCCATAATTTATTACACAATTTTTAAAAGTATAAAATATAAATGTTTAACACGTCAACATATTTCGATTTTGATATTATGACTGATACAAAATGGATATATAATATACGACTTGGACTACGGACGACTATAAATCCGATAATGACTCGACCGCTTACCTTAACTATAATTATCTACGCTATCCCTGACTCAAAATTACAAAACGACATTGCCACATTGATGAATTAATTAAAATTTCTCTATCTAGATATAGATTAGGTTATAAGGAACAGTTGTTCATCAATACATCATGCACGTTAATTACAAATTATTTTATTATGTATTATTTTCACGATTTTTACCCGGTAGCAATTATTCTTATCACTGTTATAAAAATCAATTCAGCTACTATTTCTGTGCAGTGCAGAGACATAATGACCTTAGGCTTCCAAAACAATTCCACTCATACCATGCTTTGGTTTAATTTCTCTGTTAGGTATAACAATTCATGATTTTTATTTTCACTGTTTGTTTTTAACGGTTTTAGCGGAAACCCTATTAGATTATGTATTGTATTTCTGCTTTTATTTTTACTGCTATGCAAATATCAGTAAAAAAAAAATAAAAAAAATTGTAAACGTCGCATTTTTTAATTTCTGTCCTACACTATTATGGGTATTCACACAAGTCATACATAATAAATTGCCAAAACTTTGATATCATATAACATAATATTCAAGTTAAATCTAATATTTATTTATGCAAAGGTATTATTTGTTGTTTGACTTACGTGGGTTGTTTGTTATTTCATTCATATTGTATTAGAGTGATTATGCGTTAGACATTAGACACAGACAATACTAGTCAGTAGTACTTTGAAAACACAATTTTAATTTTGCAAACTATATATGCAACAACAATATACGTCTACACATCCACAGACATGTTGGTGCCAACATGAACACGAACTTCGTACGTTCACAAAGTTTGCGAGCTATAAAACGTCTTCAATAAAGTTTATTACAATAGTAATATTATTATGGTTATTTTACAATGCCCTTTAGATATCAAGTTTTCAATGTGTGTAATAAAAATAATTTTCGAGTTAGGTACGTTAAAGTGACTATCAATAGCTTATTCAAAAAACATACGTTAAAAATTATTTTAAAAAAAATGAATATCGATAATTTTTCACAAAGCTTTGCTTTTTGTTTTTTAACCATCAAACAGGAATCAAAACTATTTAGAAGTCCGTTAAATAGCTACCGTATAATTACCGTACAATTACATCAATTGATTTTCGGGGTATAAGCAATATTTGTGTTTGCGCTTCATTAATACCAGAACGATGTAAATAAAAATATATACACAACTGTCATTATAATATATACTTGCTCGTAAATTGCAATTAATCGAAAACTCGTCAAATGACTTGGATGCGGAAAACTACATAATATTACTATAATATTATGTAATAACTACTGCGAATAATATTCGTTATCGGTGCACGGAGAAGCGTGTTGCGGAGTGGAGCTGTTGACGTCACCCGGACAATGGTGGTCACAAGGGGTCGGTGCCTGACTAAAATTTGTGAATATTAAAAGGCAAAGTAAAAAAAAAAAATAGTTACATTGATTAGAGCGTTTTATCGGTTGCGGATGGTTTTATCGAGTATAGTATTTGCAAATCACGTGCGTCAAATATTGTAATGATTCCACAGATAACAATTACTTAAAAAAAAAAACAATTTCCGAACACTAAGTATTTGAAAAAATGAGCAATTACATTCTAATAACAATCATTCTGTGTAATTATATTCGTATTAAAATAAGTGTGAAATATCGTAATAATATTATACATTTATACTTCGGTGGTTTGGAGAAGAATAAAATTCTGGAGGCGACTCATCTAAAATTTTGAGCGCTTCAATTTAAACCAGTATAGTTTGCAGTTCATTGACAGCAGTCAAAATTTTTAGATCGATTTAAATTTATACGTTTTTCAAAATGTATTCTTTATTTATTCAAAATGTACATCATAATATTGTATGATATACGTTTTGAATACACTAGAGTAAATCGATACGAAAGATGGTATAGCCAAAATCGTCATGTTACATGCATCACACACACACACACTGATACGACTATTTTGGAGGGTATAATGTTATGGAATCGACTTACAAGTATTGGTGGGGGTAGTATTGGGGTACAAGTGGCACTGATGTCATCTAAAATACCTATTACAAAGTTCTATAATATTATAGAAATATGCCTACCAGCCACCCCAACGAAGGGTTCCACCCTTAAATTTACCTATGACAATTATTGTGACATAATATATAACTATAGGATCGGTGTCACTGTGAGGTAGTATCTCGGTTCCTGTATAATATCATATTTTCACATCCGTTGGCCGGCGCTTTGTATAGGCAATTGCGGTACACGTGTGAGTTGCTCAATCCGGACAGTTTTATGGACTATGGTTTATCGTTAAACAAATAAATTTAGTATAATAATACTGTAATATTTCATTTCAGTGACATTAATCAATTATTTAATTACCATGTTCATATTGTATTGATTAGGACAATGAAGTCAGTACCTATAATATTCATGCACCATACCACAATTTATAATTATTATACTATGTGTATTATTCAGTAAATGGTTAATTAAATGTTTTATTTTATGTAGACGGGCAGTTTACTAATTACAATATAGATTGATTTAATAGCATATAATTTTTACACACGATTATATTATAACTATATGTATTATTATATATACTCAATTCAAGAAAGTAAAAGTTTAACATTAATAGTTATATCAGAGAGAGATCAGTATTTACTTATTTACTAATATGATACATCCATGATCTATCACACAAGATTAGTTGACAGTTTCAGTAAATAAAAAATGTAAATACGTATTAAACACATTTATAGTTACACATAAAGAGATATCAACATTATACTTGTTTACTAATAGTATACATCTATTTACAGGAGCACATTTTAGACTATTATACTCGTAATTCTGTTTTGAATGAAAATTTGACAAACAATAGACAATAATATACATTAAAATAAATAAAAAACGAGGAATAGATTTAACTCTCAAAGTGTAAGAAACGTTTATGAGAGTCAAATCTATTCCTCATTGTTTTTTTGAAATAGGATATATTTTTTACTCTCACACTGAAAATCTTTCTGTAAACTGACTAAACAACCTGGTAAATGCACTTAAATAACTAACAGTATGTAGATATAAATATTCATTTGTTATTGGAAATTATATATTTTAATTATTTGAAATAATTATGAATGTTTATAAACATTCATCCAACTAATGGTTTAATTTAACATTATGAATTTCCCTTTATGTTTTTGTTTCCACGCATTAAACGTGACATGTGGCACCTTTAAATTACTAGACATATGAAATTGTTTGAAAGGCTTTAAGAAACAAAATGACACATATTTCTTAACATATTACAAAGATTTTATTACACTTGATTATACATAAATTTAATGTACGCGTCGTAATTCGCTTGATATATTTTATTTGTTTTTGTATAATGTTTAAGTTGTTTTTAATTTAAAAAATATTATGAAAATATATAATTCGGTACCTAGGTATTTACTTAATTCAAATTATTGTACTATTTATCTTATCTGGATATATTTTTTTTATAATTATCTCGACTCAATACACTTACATTGAAAACTTAATTTGTACACATTTTACTAAAATAATATTAATCTATTTAAAAGCCAAGAAATTATTTACAACTTTTTACTATACCAATATACATTACATGGTTTTATTCAAAACCATGTTTTACTGTGTTCTCGGACATCAAACGGTATTATGACTGAGGAATAAAAATAGGTTTATTGATTCTCGGAGTTTAAACGTATTTGTTATATCATAATATGGTATAAAATTATTATTTCTCAAACGTACTATATTTATGTTCCTCACAGTTTGTAATTTTGGCAAAATAACCATTACATTTAAATACGAGCTTAATAATATAATAATATACAATAAACATTTTGAAAATCGTTACTCATCGTGTTCATATTTTGAATGCTTATTTTAAACGTTTAGATCTTCCCAACATTATCATATCTATATATTTTGATAAGATTATTAGTTATTATACAAAATACGATATTTGTCTAAATTTTTTAATATCTGCGATTTTCGAGTTGAATTTGTTGAATAAAATATTTGTATACATTTTGACGTAAAATCTTCTCTCTGATTTGGTCTCAGTGGCATGTCAATTTTTATCTTGTTTTAGCCTCGTTGCAAACTTTAGTAACTTGAGTGGGAAAATTCTTATTAAACATCAGATAATTTGCCAACAGGAAAGTCCTATCAAAAAGTACAGCTGTCCAAGTCCTCGGACTACACATCAATGAAACAATGTACTTAGAATAGGTAAGACCTATACGTCCCTCTACGATACACTCTACCGTAAATAAAATTGTTAAAATGTAATACAATGAATTTTCCTGTAACTAATAATTTAAAAAGTTGTTTATTCATAAAAACACTTTACATCACACAATTATATATTACGTCTGACATTTGGTCAGTGAAAAATATTGCCTTGTTTAAAATTAAAATGCTAATTAATAATATTAATAATATTGTATTCTGTTGGTCAGTGGTTCATCATTATACGTGTTTGTGATCTAGGATTCAACTATTGATTTTGTAAAGTATCTGATCAAAAAACTTAAAATGTAAATATTATAAAGTGATACAACTATAATGATTAGAATACTATAACTATCTAATAACCGATGTGTTAAGACCGCGCTAATCTGTAAAATCTAACCTAACCTAACCTACCTGATGAAATCAAATCGTGATAACTTAATATACGAAAATGTAAGAAGAATTCATTAATTGCTTGATATTATAATTGTTAATGATGACCATGTGAATCCCAATGAGTTGAGGAAAATGGTTGTACTGCCGGCAAGACTTACAACACGACTTTCCATAATACATAAAATACGAACGAGATAATGCAATGACATAATCATAATTTATTATGTTTGAACATATTATGACCGTCCAAATTCGTTTACTTATATTCACATGCAACCCTACGTGGAATGAAATATTGAAGAACTTTATTTAGCTGGACAAACGTCATCGGATCGTATCGACAATAATGTTATCACCGCACGAGTGTTAGAAGTTAAAATCACTAGTGAATTCCATTCAATAATATTTTATTGTTCAGAACAAAATAAAATATGCAATATTTATATGGTACATTCGTTTTAAAAATATATTTTATAATATACCCCTGATATTATATTCATAACGGTGTTTAGACCCATCAAAGTATATTGACGAATAATACAGAGGTCGTATGAAAATTATATAATAATGGTTTTTCACCGAACACGTTTCGATCACCAGAATATTCAATTTTTTTTATGCTTCATGCTTTTATGACACTAAACGAAAAATCTCTTGCGCACACTGTGCTATGAATATTTTCAATGTTTAATAATATAATCTTAATAATAACACACCACCAGTGTACACAGAAAACGCAATCTTCTCGCCCTGACGACGCGTTCGCGCGTCGCGCTTAGCCAGTAGACGAGCAACAGACAATAAATAACGAGTGATCTAAAATATTAAAAAGACCAACGGCAGTCGTCACCAGCACTCATAAAATATCTTATTAGATTTCAATTAATTTTCGTTACCGAATGTAGATCGATGAACCACACTTTATTATGATTAGGAGGCGATTCTCTCAGTAAATTTGGTGACTGGTCGTTGTCAATTTTAGACAATTTTATGATTTTAGATGTACCTCCCTACCTATATAAAAATCTTTTTTGGAGCATAAACGTATTCCGAACATATCATCATGTAAAAGTTATGTCTTCAAATAGAAATTCCATAAAGTGTATACTTTTCTAAAGTGTTTAAAATGAAAGTTTACCATCTGCTTACTAGAAAAATGTTAAATGTCACTGCACAAACAGTAAAAATTGTTTTAAACAAACATTTTATTTTATAATGTTATAAAAATCTGGAAATAATAATATGCCATAGTTCTACAAAGAATCATAGTTTATTAAATGTTATAAAAGATAAAAATGTTTGTTTAAAACAATTAGGTTGTAATTATTTTGGAATGTACGTTAATATTATAACACCAAGAAGGATTTTCAAAAAACAAAGAGATACGTATAAAGTTATGTTTATTATATTTTATCGATTTTTACATTGTTCATTCCACAAACACGACAAACTATCCTGTCAATAACAATACTATAAGTAATAACCTGTGTTCGCGTGCCACTATGATTGCCATCAGCTCGATGCGTAAATATTTGGCGAAAATCACCTAATGACAGATGAATGCATCAAAGACCGAAACAGACAACTATGCCTCAAAATAACCAAGGACATCAATGGAATCACCAAGGACCACACTACCAACTTCAAAGGATACCCAGAACTCGAGTAAGATCTCAAAAAGGTTCCTAAAGTCAAGGTCCCTATGTTCCATTCTCTACCCAAAACTAAATCATGTGTAGAAGCTATACCAATGTTTGAAATTCTTATGCAGAACAGATTTCTGACCCTGTTTTACAGTCGATCACAACACCAAATGAATTGACATCAGTCCATTAATTTAACATTCGCATACATTTCTAATACTCGTTATTCCCTAGCATGAACGTAGATAATCTAAATATTAAAACCAAGCAATTTCCCATGTATTATGATATCATTGTCTATACTTCCAATATTGTTGTTATTACTTTTAGATTCAGAGCGTAGCAAATGATTAACGAATGCATTGTATTTACAACGATGTGTGTTTTTTTTTGTTGGTCATCAACATTTGGGATAGTAAAAATGCTCCAATTTTCGACATAAGCATTTTTCCTGATAGAAAAATGAATCTAATTGGTACTTTTGAGAAGTTGAAAATTCTAAGTAGTTTTACACTGCGTCTGGAATAACAAAATAAAATTGTTATTTTTACACAAACCTAATTTTTGAAATCGTTTTTCATATGCAATGATTCATCATTGTATTATAATATAATACATCCATTACAATAGCATTCTCAACTTTGACCTACTTTTTCACCTTTTTTTCATATAGATAATAATTATAACCTTTAGTTTAAATTGTAATAGTCGACACATAAAAATGTATGCTATATTAAAATATCATTAGCAATAAAAAAAAAATAAAAAATAATTACAATCCATAATATGTAGGTACAGTTTACTAAATTGTTTTTAATTGTTTTACCAATCAGACATAAACGTGAAACACGATTGCGTGATTTAATATTTAGCTTTCATTCAGAAGCAGTTTCTATATTGTGATTTAATTAATTCTTTGGTAAGTAGCCACTAACCTAACCTATATTATATATATTATATTATATTGCCAAGTATAACCGTAGATCATTTGACATGCTAGGGAACCATGTTGTTTGTGACCGCAAAATAACCTACATAACCCTGCACAAAGTAATTCCTTTCATCGGTAGTTGTGGTTACAAATTGACATTCGACCGTTTTCATTCGATAACATAATATTTAATATTATTGATTAAAATGATAACCAATATAATTGGTTGTAGCCCCACAGCGTTCGCGGAAAAGTTTGAACAATTTATTCTAGTTGTTTTCGATTAATGTTTATAACATGTTTGTTTCTCGGTAAAAATACTCAAAAAATCAATAAGTACATGACTGTGCAAATTATTTTGAGTTAGAAATTCATAAAAATGTTTCTTTTAAAATCTAAGATTTGAAAATTGAATACAAGATTCTTCAATGGTTTGTCTACCTAAATTATTAAAAGAAAAATGTCTACTAGCTGGAAAGTCAAAGTATAAAATAAAGTTAATTTTTTTTATAGTTGTTTTTTGTTTAAATTTGGACGCAGTTAAATATTTAAATCAAGGATAAGAACGGTTTTAGTTTAATGTTATATTTAAATAATATTATTCACGCGTACTTAAAAACTCTTAAGTTTATTATTATATACAAATAGTATTAACACAACTTAACGGCTTCTGTATTATTAATAATACTAATATAAAATATCCTTGGCTGACAAACCGTTTCCGCTCAGAACCGTCTTTCGTATACCATGATATTTTATCATTGAATTCAAATTTAACTTATCCATTATTGACCCACTCATTAACGACAATCTGGATGCACTCGAAACATACTTGGGAGCAGAATCGAGTTTCTTGGGGTTTTTTATATATTAAATGTGTAAATTAGTGACATAATATATGTTATTATAAAAAATGCTAATTTTCCGTGGTAATTTTGAATTATACAATATAATATTTTACGTTTAAATTACCTTGATGAAAAAAATCTCATTAGTCACTATTTCAATGAAATTTTAAGGATAAAATGAAATGTTTTATTATATTTTATTATCATTCATTTGTGTGATTATATCTCTGTATCACCAGCGTAAATGTCAGACCTAACGTATATATATTTTATATCATATCATAATAATATATGTTTATAAACTTAATTGTTTACACCTGGTTAAATTATTTAGTAGGTATTTTTAATTTCGTATTCATGAGTCTGCGTCATATTAAGATCATCAAGCAATGATTACGGTGTGGAAAATTACACGAACTAATGGTTTTTAAATTATCTTGTAAAATTGTATTGTAAAATTATAAGACGTGCTTAAAAAAGAAAAATACATTTAAAATTTAATTAATCAGAATAAAAATAATTATACTTGAGCGTTTTATTTTTTACGAAAATTGTATAGATGTTGAACTGATTTTGAGTAATGGAATGTTAGAACAATATATATACTATATTTTAATATCTTTACGGTTTGAAGTTATAATTATACAACAAATTACTACTATTATATTATTATGTATCTGTATAAAGCAAATTAGCAACCTCTAACGGCTATCTTTGTACAATTATTCGGTAAACTGTAATGTTATGCCAATAACCATTAATATAACTGTTCAGTGTTTAAAACTTCAGTCATGGTTATGGTTAGTGTTCAGGCTGGTATAGGTGCCTAGTCTCTTTATATTAATATAGTGTCAAAGTTCGTTATATTCATCTAATGAATAATAATAGGTATTATTCAAAAACGCTGAAGGTTTTTTTATTTATCGCCTAGGCCGTCTAGCACCTAAATATATTGAAAACTCATACACATAATATTATGATGTATTTTATAATATAATTGATGTCAATCACTAGGAATAATTGTATTAAAACAAAAATCAAAAGTTTGCTCATGAGTTATATAATATATAAATTACATACTGTTAAAATATATTACCGCATGTAAGCTGTATATAATAGTATGCTGTATTATTTTATAGGACGAACAGTTTCAAAATAAAGAACAAACCGTGACATCGAGAAGATTTGTCAGAAAAATATTAAATATTTATATGACATTGAGAAAAATAAAGATGAGAGAGGATCCAACTAAACACTCAGCGCGATTTTACGTTGGTGGTCATATCGATTTATTTTTTTTCCATCCAAGACTGTTAAATATAAAGTACTCCAATGAAAATGTCCGATAACACACCTATACTCATAAGTATTAGGTTCTAGGCTGCAGACAGTGAAAAATCGTTACTCTTGTGAACTCATATCGAAAATAATTATTTCCATTATATTTTATTTCGATTGGTGCGTGTGTCACATTTTGACATATTAAGAAGTAGCATAGTCGATTTTCGAAAGTAAATTGACATTTAGTAGTGTATATTTAATATTTATACATTTTGAGAGACCTACTGGTGGTTAGTGCTCATTGAACACGACCATTATGTATTACCTGCAGAAACTCGTGTGGTCGTGTGTCAATCTATTATCATAGTGCACTCTGTCTACTCACGATGTAGGTATATTGATATATTAATCTAAGTGACTGGATAAATAATGACGTTTTACAATGTTCAGTCTTTTGATGAGGGACGGAGTGACCGAGCGGACTAAGGCGTCGGGTGCGACGCAGCCGACGCTGGTTCGATGCCTCGACCGCGGGCGGCATTTTTCTTCGACCAAGTCACGGTGTCTGGAGAACAAGTGCCACCACCCCCCTCCCGGGGCATGGCAGAAACCTACCGGCGCCCCCTTAGAAATTCTGTCAAACACAACACTGCACACGTGTAAAAACCCTACCGTTACAAACCCTACTACCTACAATCATAAAAACCCCATAGTCAGCTAATGGCCATAGTCGCCGGGCTTAAATATCAATAAAAAATAAAAAAAAGTCTTTGGATGTGCGTCGTGTTATATTAAATATACACACAAATCGTTCGTTGTTATTACGCATTGGTACTTCGATCCCGGCATGAAGCGATCGTACAAGTTTTTTACAAATTACGTTTAACAGTATTATAAAATTGATGAGACGTAATCAAAGTACTAGTTTATTTATTTATTATGTACAAAACAAAACAAAATTTAATATTTCAATCACTCAAAGAATTATTCCTAGAGGACTTCCCCCCCCCTCTAAAAATAATAAAAAAGTTTTAACCCACAAATAAACTTTTAAAAAACATCGTAAAACTTTATCTATTAATCCACTATGGAGTATGAATCAAACTTCGTTAATATAATAATACACACTATATACCAAAGTAAACAGATGTAACAAATCTGCGCCAGTAATTTTTATAAATAAATAAAATTATATGACCTATACTAGATCTAGCTATTCTTCCGAATATTTTACATAAATTGCACAATTTCAAACACCTATGAACAAATATTGTGGTCAGATATCAGTTTATATTTGTAGCTACTTTTAAGTTATTGGATTAAAATTGTATAATTTGTTATAAAGATAAATGCGTAATGATATATTATCAATCATTATATTATATAACCTTAGTATATGTACCTATTTAATGTTAATTATTGTTTATTATAGAATTACAGGTTAATGCTATAATTAATAAATCAGCGCTGCCATAGTGACGCATAATGGCTGCAGTCATTTTAATTTAATAGCTGTGAGCCAGCGAAAATACTGTGTTGCCTGTAGAAGACAAAGCAATTTATATAAAATGTATTCTAGCTGTCTCTCTTCAAATCTTAAGGGAAAATGTCATTGGTCAGAGAGAGAGAAGATGAGAGAAAGAAAAAGAATACTGTCGTTCATGGAATAATTTCATTAAATTATTATATTATCTATAATAATGCAATAATAATATTGTACAAATTAATAAATTTTTTTAAAACACTATAGAATATTAGAATGAGACAATATTATATTCTAATAAATTGCTTTCTATAACTCGACAATTTCACATCGCTAATACATTTTCATTTATATGAAAAACATAAGTTCAAAACTAGCCAAACACTCGGGATTCGACCACTCTTTGATAACCAGTGTCTCACCCGAAACTGTGCATGCTACTGCTAGCAGTAGAAAATTAATATTAAGTTATAAAATTGTAGTATCCAGTGGATATTAATATTTTTTTAATAACATTTTAAAATCTATATTCAATTGTTTGCATTTATTTTATTATATACAAACAAATGTACCTGTGGACAACATTTTTTTAAAATTCCAAACAAAAAAAAAATGCTACGCACCTCAGACATCGTAAATAAATCCCACAGTCGTGTGTTTGACATATTTTAATGGTTAAGGCGTAGTATTCAAATTAAAAAGTATCAATCATTTTTCATCAAACATAATAACATTTGGGTAGACACATTTTGAAATGACTCAGTAATTCAGTAATTCATTAATTGGATATAGTTTTGTTTTATTTGGATGAGTAACATTTTAACGGTCAAACCAACTAGTCTCGACATACGCAAATCCGTATCTTTAACAAGCCAACACTCAACAGTATCTACCTATATCCATACGAATGATATTAAATTAGCGTGAATAATTTTATTGAATAACTAATTTAAAAAATATCCAAACCATAAAATCGTAAAAATCGAGGTATTATATTATTTTTATGAAACTTAGATACTTTTTGGTCCACTTCAACATTTTAATGTAGATACCTACTTACCTTGGTTGTTAGACGTTCTTGTACCGATTATTCCCAGTTTATTTCAGCATTATGATAATATTTCTGTTATCTTAATAATATACCATAGTAATATGAATACAAATTTCCCACTGCAGGTAAACAGAAATTTGGGTCGGCATGGCTTATCCTTACGCTTAGAGAAACTATTAAGAAAAATGATCTGCTTTAGGATCCACCTAGTCTCGATTTCCTATCCATACAAGTGTGTCATAAAAATTGTTGAGCATTCAATGTTCCGGAGAAGGGTTCACAAAATATTTAGATAATATTCATAATAAAAACATCGTTTTAGAAACAATACACATTCACATTATTATCATCACTCAGAATCTAAAATAACCTAAGGCCGAAAAATACTATTTTAGATAGGTACATAATATTATACATTATAATGTACGCTATCTGTATCCTTTTTAGTATATAATAAGTTCCTATTCTTAACACAAGAGAGCGTAAGCAATTCGATATAATATTATTATTATATTTGTCAATTTAAATAATATGTTTTTTTGTTTTACAATTATAAGTTATTCATTATCGTGTAACTTTTATTTTAAACAAATGCATTTTTTGTTGTTGTTCATTATTTTATTGTCAACGAAAATACAATATTAATACTTAAAAAATAATATATACACTCATATTGAACCGTTTAAAAGTACGTCTTCTTAGCACTTACTATATTATAATATAGGGGGGACGGAGTGGCTGAGCGGATTAAGGCGTCGGTTACGACGCATACCGGCGCCGGTTCGAATCCAATCACGGGTGGCATTTTTCTTCGGGCAAGTCACGGTGCTCCCACCTTGGCAAGGCAGATACCTACGGGTGCCCCCTAAAAAATCTGCCAAACCAAAACACACGTGTTTACTAACCCACAGTTCCTCCCCTACAAACAAATACTAACACCTAATGGCCAAACCATGATAGTTGCCGGGCTTCATGATCGATAAAAAAAAAATGTATATATTTAATATATGCTATTAGGTACCTATACAACAGTTGTAAACATTATTAGTGAGTTGCAAATACTGTATATAGATGTGATAGAATTAAATGCCTGACAAATTAAATATTTGTCTGTCCATGTAAAACTACATATTAAAAAATTTATTTTATTTCAAACACCGTTTTTTAATTAACCCTTTCAATAGTACGCAGCTGGTATAGTAATGATGTGAACGTTTCCTGAAATATTCATCAGCCTGAACACTTTCAGAGAAATTTACAATTTTTTTATATAATATTGTTCAATTGTTTCAAAACATAATTTAATTAACATTTAATAAACATATATTCAAATTTAATGTTTCATTACATATGATACGTTTTTTTTAAATACTAATAATTTCAATATTTGTGTTGAAGCAATTTATATACAGTCATGTATTCGAACAGCAAGTACATTTTGCAAAAATTATTAACTTTTGGTGATGCCAAAAAATTATAGTTTACTACTCTAATATTAAAGTAATACATTTAAAATAAATCAATCGTTTGTGCAAATATTTGATTTTAAATAAAATACAGTTTCTCCAGTAGATACCTGTATATAGCTGTGTTATTTCTCGGATACTTTTCTCTAGGAATGTTGTTAGTGACACATTCCTACGTAGGTATGAACAAGATAAAAAAATCTACAGCAATATTTATTTATTATAAATCATAATATTTCAATCGGAAATGTGATGAAAATTACGCTGTAATTACATAAATTTGCATCTTAAATTTTAAATGCCACAGACAAATTTGAGTATTCTGAGCAATAATTTTACTATTTTAATAGACTCAATATTATTTTTGAATATTTGGCCATTTGTTTATTAATTAAATTTTTAATGTCCATCGTGTCTTGTAGCTAAACGTCGAAACCCATCACTCACCCTCAATCACGAATACCTAAATCGAATTCCATCAGTTGAGATAATAATAATGGTTTCTCAGCATTACTTTTATCGACTACCTACTCTATCACGCCCATGTCGGAAATAGGTACCTATGTACACAGTTTAACCGGAATCGGTGACACGACTAACCTAAACCTAATCGATATTCTACGATAACCGCGCGCGATGACCTGTCCGTTTTTTTTATTATTGTTTATTTTATCGTATTTTAATTTAGGACACCCATTCAAAAAGGTTTCAAGTCCCAGCAAGGGTCGTGCGTGTTATAATTTTTTTTTTTTTTCAATCAGTTACCTTAGTAACGCTTACGGCAACATACAATGAGATCGTATATACGATATACATATAAACTGCACGAGTTCAAAAACACCGTTCAGTCAGTCGGAATCATTTTTTCTCTAATAACAGTTTTACCTTAACGCGTGCACCTCCTACAGTCCTTCCTGAACAAAATATTATAGGATATTAAAAAGTTATCGCGACTATGGACTATAATCTTTATTACGGTGTTAAATCCAATCGCTTATTGATAGTCTCCAACCGAGCACCGGAATTCACGACGGCGGTGAAAAATACCTTGCCCGGTGTGTTTGTTGTGAGGTATAACTACGATACGTCATCGCTGGATGACATTATCTGTACGTACACATTATTATTGATATATTATACGCCGACCAAAATATAATAATGAACTACACTTTCAATGTGTCCATATTGCTTCCAAAACATGTTTTTCGAATTTAACGTATTTACCTATTGTCAAAAACAATTAATAACTGTGCCGTTATTAATAGATTATAAACCGTTCAGTACCTATTTGAGATATTTTTTTTTATTTTCACAGCAAAAGTAGATGACAAAATGCAACATCGAAAAGTGAAAAGTATTGCTATTCTTGTGCATTCGGACGAAACACAATTTTATATTTGTTCTACAAACGAAAAAGTATGCAATATGCATGATGATTACGCTACTAATATTAAATAATTAAAAACATATTAGTTTGTAAAATATTTTCAACTCTATACGGATACGATTTGTCCAATGTGCCAATTTATTATGAAATTAAAAAAAAAATTCAATCGTGCCAGTAGCTATGTTTATAATTATTATTTAAGATAAATTTATTAACATTAATATTATTATTGTTTATTAACACAGACAATTTATTTCAAAATATAAATCTTAAATTAATGATAGTCATGTAGAAAGTAATATTATAAAAAACCAAACTTTTATTGTTTGTTAGAAACCTTTTCATTTATATATTACTTACTTTGATATATTTTTTATGTCTGGCTGCAGATATGTTATTGATTGTGTATAGCAATAAATATTGCCGAATCTTTCTTGGTTAATCTTCACTTCTTTGAATCTTTTATCCAGGAACTGGTACATAAAAGAGCCGGAACTTTTAAATTATTAAGAATCAGAACCGGAACCGATACCTTTATTTTAATAAATAAAGTACCGGAACCGAAACGGAATTTTGAAATTCAATAGGTTCTTTTAGGATCAAAAATAAAATAATTGTATAGATCATAATTTAATGGTATTACTGTTTTGTGTATAAACTAAAATGTATGATCATATTATGAGTTTTCTAATATTTATCAAACCTACTATTAATTAAATCCGCATTCCAGATAGGTATTTAAAATTATTATACTTTTCGGTACCTTAATTATCTGGAACTGGTATCGAAATTATTTGGAACCGATACCATTGATTTAATTTTATCAAAAACCAGAACCGACCTGGAACAGTTATTTTATTTTTGGAGAATCAGTACCGATAAATTCAAAAGGTTTGAATGCCTGCTTTGAGCGCATATGATAAAAAGAGACTTTCGCAAGCAAAGTTGAAGAGAAAATTGTTATCAACTGAATCGCAATTTTTTTGACAGAATAAAATATATCTTAAATATTATTACATACATTTAATACTAAGTTATGAATACCAAATTCTGTTTCTCCGTTTTGCAACATTCGTTAAAATTCCAATTCTTCGAAACGTTTCCGCATATTATTCACAAATTTCGTTTTAATTTCTGTCGATGTGTTACCTAAAAATCAAATCAAACCGATCTCATGGACATCGCAGTAGGTGAGTTGATTCCCGAGACCTACTTTATGTATTAGTTAATTCCCAGGTCATCAAAGGTTAGGTTAGATTAGGTTAGGGAATCAACTCGTATATACTGATTCCCGGGTCATTATAATATATCACGGGATATTGGTAATCTCATTACCAGATACCAATTTTCAAAAACAATGTGTTATACATTTTTACCAAATTACTAAATTTTTTATCTAAATACTAAATTTTTTAAAAATATTTTTTTACTTGCTAATTTTTTTTTTGATTTTATTACTAATAATTTTTTAACAAAAAATTGAATGATTTTCAAAATATGAAAAAACTAAAAAGAACAACATTTTTGAGAAACTTGTCAGCCAACCTCCTTGTGGTGTTTCTTGAATTAGGCGAATAGGCTGAATATTTGACTAAATATTGAAAATAATATAATATAATGAACAGGGAATAACTCGACGTACCTCTATGACCCGGGAATCAAATTGAGGGTATCAGTACAGGTAAACAGGTAAACAGGTACCCGGGAATCAACTCGTACGCAGCCATGGACATATGTAATTCTTTCCGGTGCTATTGACAATTTCTCGTGTTTCAGCGCTTTTGCACGCAAGCCACTTATTTACCCTTCCTTGATTATTGAATAAATAAAAACTGTATAATAAACAATAATATTGAAACAATAAACTAACTAATCCACAACGCAGAAAGTTAATGAGGTGTTCAATATTGCAACATTAATATGTTGTTATTTATGAAATCAAAGTGCTTAAGATACATTAATAATTAATAATGACACAGAGTCTGTATACGATTCAATAATAAATCATAGGTTCTGAATGGTGACAGTTTAATTGACGATCCAGGTATAAATTATTTTATGAAGTCATTGTCAGATTATTGTCATCGTGGATCATCGAGACTGGATTTTTTCAACAGCCGTTTGGCTTCAAGTTGTGTAAGATACCAACTGTGCTTAGCCCTGCGGCATTTGACACAGGTATTTTTCAATTTCGTTTTTCTTTTGCACCCATCATTGTTTATGCCAGGTATTCTAAACGGAAACATTTCAGTGCGACGTAGGCATATGGCCCGATCTAATGGGAGAAGAATATAATGGTGAATTATATTTTAGTTCAGCCGATGTGCGACCTACCAAGACTGCTTTAGACGGGTATCAGCGAATTCGAACTGTTGGGAAAGGTGAGCCAGAAAACATTTGACCATGTCATAATACTGTTATATGCGTAAACGCGTTAGCTAATATAAAATGTATTTGAACTTCGATAATAATATTAATTGTATTTTATACATGAATTCCTAGGAGCATTTGGGGTGGCAACTTTGTATCGAAACACGAATAAAAATAATTTAGTGGTGATCAAACAGATCAACATGTTAGATATGACTGCACAAGAGAGACAGCTTGCTTTAAACGAAGCTAAAGTCTTATCGTTACTCAGCCATCCGTATATAATAAGGTTATACATATTATTTCGAAAATCGCGATAATCGTTAATTAATTTGAAGTTTTTATTGCATTTTTTTGTTTTTCGATTACAATAGTTACTATGGGAGTTTTGAAATGGACGGTGTTCTCATGATTGAAATGGAATATGCAGATGGTGGTACTCTAGCAGAGTATTTGATTGGTCGTAATAACAATTTATTGCCCGAAAGACAAATTTTAGAAATGTTCCTGCAAATGTCTGAAGCGATTCAATGCATTCATCAACGGAATATTTTACACAGGTGATAATTGCATTCCATCAGCATTAATTATATTTTAAATATGCAAACCGACTGCTATTGAAAGATCGTTAAGATTAATTATACGTGTATTTGATGGATATTTGATAAATTTAAAAAAGTAAAAATATTATTTATATTAATTACATTTGTGTGCGAAATAATATTTTTATTTTTCAGAGACTTAAAGACAACAAATGTTTTTCTGACAAAAAAACGTCAAATAAAGTTAGGAGATTTTGGTATTTCAAAAATAATGACCACGAAGTTACAAGCGTTAACAGTGGTTGGAACACCATATTACATAAGTCCAGAAATGGTAAGTATATAGATTCAAAAAAAATTTCCCATTTAAATATATTACATTTTATTTATTTATATAGTGTGAGGGTAAACAATATGATCAGAAATCAGATATATGGGCATTGGGTTGTATTTTGTACGAGATGGCGAGTCTTCAGCGTACTTTTGATGCTTCCAATCTACCAGCACTAATTCATTTTATAACAAAAGTAGATACACTAATTGTGAAATATTATTCTCGCAGAACAATATTTTTTTTTACATTTTTTTAGGAACATTTTGCACCAATACCATTGTGTTATTCGTTAAATTTAAAAAAACTAGTGAACGATCTTTTGCAAAAAGATCCGCTCCGAAGACCGGATGCCAATTATTTAGTCGAAACAGTGCCCGATTTCATCGATTTTATAACCGATTCTAATTGGGTCCAAGAAAGCGGTGAACTCGAATCGAGTAACGACGATTTACTAAACAGGTTAGTGTTTACTATAGAGTATATATTGTTTTTATTTTTAGGCACCTATAATACACATAATAATATACATTGTACAGTACAACCTCCTTATAACGTAATCGCTCTGTACCAACTGATTTTTCATTTATAAAGGAGTTTCCGTCATAGGGAGACTAAAATGTATATACAGGATATATAGGTATGCGGAACTGTTGTTTTTCTTCGTTGTAAGGTGATATCTGTATTATAGGGGGTACGTTATAAATAGGTTTTACTGTATACTTAGAGGATTTTCTTTAAAAAAATCTTTTATTGTAAAACAGATCGGTAGTATATCAATTTTCATCACCGACAAATTTGACGCCGGTTCAATTACCATTCAGGGTCCAAATTGTACAACTTGCAGTGAGTCAGACACATTTCGTCGCTCTTACAAGTGGTAAATCATAACAAAATTTATTTTATAATTACATTATAATCATTGATTTTATACATAATTAAAAAAAAAATATAAAAATATTATAAACTGGTACACGATATTATTTTGTTATTAGTACCTACAAAATTTCTGTTCGCAGATTACTCAATTTTCACTTGGGGTGAAGACAAACACGGACAGTTGGGTCACGGTGAAGAAACTCCGTGGAAAAACGACCCGCAATGCGTAGTCTCGTTATTGGACAAACACATTACCCAGTTAGTCGATATAACAAATGAAAATTAAAAAAAAAAACCAAATAATGTTAATTATCTATGTTGTATTTTATTAAATTGTGTTTAATTTCAATAGAGTCGGAGCAGGGCACAACTTTAGTGTTTTCGTTAGCAGCACAGGTCTCGTGATGACCACCGGTGACGGTAAATATGGTGCTCTCGGCCACGGCGATTGGAATAGCGTTTCTAGACCAAAACTTATAGGTAGGTAGAGATTGCGTTATACTCGTATAGCATTTAATTTTAATTATTTTACAATAATTTCATGAAAAAAAAAAAAAAAATAGGATCGATAAATTATTAAACCAATCAAAATTCGTACTGTCCGATAGACTTTTTACTAAAAGTAGACGTGGTGAAAATTTCTTGTGGCAACTATCACCTCGCAGCGTTGACGAATGAAGGTCAACTGTACACTTGGGGTCGTGGAAATCACGGGCAACTGGGTCTGGGCAATTTACAAGACTGGTAAGTACGAAGTTTCCTCCGTCCCGAACGCCATCCGTTAATATTTCCATTAATTCAGTTGTTTTCCGATTTTGGTCAATTGGCATCTCGACGAGAAAATTGGATCAATCAAATGTGGTCCCGAGTGTACAGCTATAATTACGGACTATCAAAACGTTTACGCTTGTGGACTGAATAAATGCAACAAACTTGGTCTGAACCGATCGTCTTTGTTTAAACTCAAAGTAATTATAATATTTTACTTTTTATGCACTATGAATCATTTTTTTTCAATTTTTTTTTGCCTTTTATGGACGTTTGACAATAAATATGGTGATTATTGTCTCCATTGACTAGCGCACATACATCGACAGTATGAATATAAACGGTAACACGTAATTTAATTTGGTATTATAGTGGTTAAGAAATAAACTTAATGTAGACATTTTTAGTTCATGTCTAAAATATTATAATATACAATTTACGGTTTACTGATATTGATGTGTATCACTCAAATATCTATAAAAAAAATACATCGTGTTATTAGTGTGTTAAATTTAATTTTCAGTTTAAAGAAGTGCCATTTGAAAGTTTATTTACCAAAGTAAAGTTCTTAGAGGGATTACGGGTGACTTATGTGTGTTTTGGCGAGTGTCACAGCGCCGCTATAACAGCGCAGGGTCACGTTGTCATTTGGGGAAGTAACATTTACTCCCAACGAGGGAAATTGCGTGTGTCTCAAAACAAACCGAATTTACTCCAGTTGCCCGGTTACAGCAAAGCACAAGTACTTAATCACTATAAATTTGAATAATTTTTTTTAAAAGACATCTATTAGTTATTAATGTTTTAAAAATAAAACAAAATAACATTTTAATACGTCTTATCAGATTATCGACTGTGGGCCAACGTACACATTAATTGGTACAGATGACAACGCTGTAGTGTTTTGCGGTACACGATTTTCTGTAAGGTTTATGCTACACAGTTAAAATTTGATTTATATACATTTTTTTGTTTTCGCTCATATTTCAATATTACAGATGGACACCAAAGCGCTAACTCAAATGACTTCGATGTTTACATCGGAAGTCATTGCTCAGCCGAAAGTGATACTCGGATTATACGCCACTGATGAGCAGATCGATAAAGGCCAGTTGTTGGTACTTAACTCACTCCAGGCAGTCGGTCACAATTTGATGATAACAGTTGACACATTTATGAGGGTTAATAGTTAAATTCATTTTTCAGCTATATTATGGACACGTCTTTATGTTTGAAAATATATTTTTATGTCGTTTAAAAACGTACACTTATTAATATTGACAATCGATAAATAAGTATTCTTTATATTACATATATATATATATATTACTGTTTAATCAGTTTAAAAATTTTGTATAATTTAACTTAAATGCTTATATTTAAAGCTTATAAAATAGCCAGATTGAAGCAAAAAAAGTAATAGTTTAAGTTACTTTCTAGTTTTTTACTAAAAAAAAATATAACGTGTAAATCAAATATGTATTTATAACAATAAAATTAAGTAAGAGCCTTCTTAATAATAGCAATTAATTAATATGATTATATTAGTGTTTATGTATATCAAAATATTTTACCATCAATCTTATAATAGGTGATATAGGTAATAATATGCAGAGAATAACTCGCGTTGAATGTTCGATCGTGTCAGTATATTGATGGCCACTAAATGCGTAATCTTGTGATTTTAATTTCAATTTATATTCGAAAATATGATATACCGAAAACTCAAAAACTCGACGATGTTAAGTACTACGTGTGATTGTATTCCTTACTTGGCGAAGTATGAACAGTACATAGTTAAAAGTTTTTGATACCAATGAAACAATATGCCAATAACAATGTATACTGTTCCCAAATCGTAATTTAAAAGTAATACTACTCTCAGACAATTCTGAAACTAAAATATTGTTTTTAGCCTTTATTGTCGACAGAAAAGTTTATAATAGTAAGTACTTCAAATTATTAGTTCACTCAATAAGTTGTTTTGTTTTACAGCAAATTGTTATTTAGAACTCTTTTTTTGTACAATAACATATCCTCCATTATTTTTTCTTCGATTAAATGATATAAGTACACTATAATATATATTATGTAATGACTAGCTATTTCTGAGCTTAATTCTAATTTACATTTTAACCACTTGTTTTTGAATGCAATATATAATATGTATTTATGAATTCTGGCTCCATTTGAGACATTATATGCGTTTCCAATATTTATCATTGCGCGGGCTATCTATGTATATTTAATCAATGGTAATACTTATGCGATATCGGCACTCGGCTCTTGGCGTCGTCTCGTGGCCCCGGGACTCGTTCGGAGTAAGTAATATTTACTATATAACTTATATTTGCATCGGATCGCGGACAGCGTTCATTAGTCACCAAAAAAGCAAAAATAAGTAATAAATTACGTGAAAAAAAATTTAAAGAATTTCGGGCGTCCATGCAAATAATATAGCCAACGAATTTGTTTGGGTGTCTAGCACGTCAGTCACCTCGAATGACGTTCGCCGTAGTACACACAATGCAAACGATATACTACCCAAACCAAAAAAACATGAACTGATAAATACACACATATCAATATAATATTACAGTTGTCAGGTGAGTTAACTGGTTGAAGTAAATGGTAATCAAATAGCCACTTTCTTATTTTGGTAATTAATAATTTAATGTAGCATACAAATACTGCTACAGTTACTGTATAATATATAATATTTATAAATAAATAGATCCTCATTAAGTCATATGGTATACATTTAGATTAGTTATTAATTTGGTTTTATGCTCATGATTAAACATACCTATAGTATAGTCGACTCGACTCGAACTAGGATATTTTATTATATAATTAATATTTATACGTTTATTCAGTGGCGTGACGAAGGACTTTATTTGAGGCACGTGCCTCTGCTTTAAGGGTAGTGGGTGTCCTGGAGACTAGGGGAATTTCACATAGGTATAGTTAATAATATTTTATTAAGTACACACTAAGACTAAGCCAATCATTCTCAGTTACCATTACGTAAATACGTAATTATTTATATATAAGTATTTATAATTACTAATATAATATATTGTGCCTCATAAGTTAATGGAGTTCGCCACGCCACTGCGTTTATTTATTATAATATATACATGTACTTACCTACAGACATATATACAGTGGCCATATCGTGGATATTTATGCCAAATCAAATATATAAATACCAATATAAGGAAGCCACGGCGTGACCGAGTAGGCAAAAGGACAAAAGGCAGTCAAATATGATATTATGATTATAACGCAGTTTATTAAATCGAAAAAAAAAACATGTAAATATATCAATAAAAAAATCGTACTTTTCGACGCGTGTATTTATGCCTGTATATAATAATATCTACGCGACGTAAAGTGGTAAAACTCGACTTTTCTAAAAAATTAACGATAAACGCGCGACGGCGGCACTCGGTTTGCACGTAATCTCCGCCATGACGGGACCGCCGGGAACAAAGTACGACCGCGCGCGGCTTGTACATTTAGCGGGAAACGTGAATTAGGTCCGAGCGAGAACGCAGGAAGTCCCCAAAGGGGATAAAGATTGATATCTTCGTACATAAACTAAATTATTTATATTAACAGATTAATAAATAAACTAAGCAATATAATATACAAGTTTTTGTCTTTAAATACGAATACAAAGTTCTTCGTAAATATACCATTTTTTTCTGATATATAATATTACAAAGCAGAGGCCCGGGAGACCAC
Source organism: Sitobion miscanthi (assembly GCA_008086715.1). NCBI lineage: Eukaryota > Metazoa > Arthropoda > Insecta > Hemiptera > Aphididae > Sitobion > Sitobion miscanthi. The sequence continues at coordinate 6,302,615 of CM017800.1, read as the reverse complement.
CCGTCGAATTTTTTCAATGGCCGTCTCTTAAGTCTAGTCCGGACATGGACCAGAGGAGCGCCAGACGTATTCACGCTTTATGTAGTATGGACATTATAATAGTACATTCAAAATTCTATCTTAATTTTTGAATGAATAATATTATAATATTATATTGTGTGTTTATGGCTAGGTATATTATATATTTATTTCAATCAGCCAGTGCCGCGACTACCACCAGGGAAAGCCCTGGCAAAAGGCCCACATTTTTTTCTCAAAGGGGGCCCATAACGGGTGGATCCTATTATTATTTTTCCTGGTTTTTGATTTTGTAAAAATGTATTTTGAATTGAAATATTTTAAATATTAAATATTAAGAAGTTCATAATCGATTAGTAATAATGCGATAAACATAGACATTATACTTAAATAATAATTTAGGCACAAACTTTATGAACGGTCTGTGGTATAAGTATAAGGTCTTTGGTGGCAAATCAATTTTATTTCATAGATTCTGTGATAAAAGATTAATGATGAAAAAATCACCGATTATCTTGGCGTTGGCTACACTGAATATTCAGTTTATCTTATAAACCAAAGTAAGCACCACAAAAGTACAAAATAAAAATAGAATAAAAATATTTCTTTTGTTTGCATTTAGGTACCTGCATACAAAATAATAATTCACCAATTATCTTCCTAACTAACCTTTATGGCTTATGTCTCTATGTATTTTTAATTATTTCACATTTATAATCACAAAGTTACTACTAGGTACTTTTAATTTTCACTTTTCATTGAGTAGTTTGCATTGTTAATAAATAAATACTTTTATTAATCATTCTTGTTAATACTTTAATACTTGACTTATAAGTTATTTTAATAATATTTACAATGTCAAAATATCTCAGTGGTTCAGCAAAAAGGAAAATGAGAATAAAAAAGATGAAGAAATAAAAAAGTTGAGAGGTTCATTAAATAATATGTTGTAGTAAAAAACAATTTGGATAATGCTGGTAAGTGGTAAATATATATTATTAAATACTAGGTGGTTGTTAAAATTCCTGAAGTTAAGATTTCTTTAAAACGAAAGTCGTTTACTAAAAATTTAGTTTACTATTTACACATTTACCTAGTAACACAACATTCTGCACACAACTGTAAATAATATGATGTGAATAGGTGATATTTTTTTTAAATATTTTAGTTGACTAGTGTGCTAAAAATGTAATTTTTAAAACAAATGAAAATACTGATGTGAATCGTCTGGGAAATGTGATGATACTAAGCCAGACATATTTGATAAACCAGGTTAGGAATAACCTAAATTAAACTTTTCAAAATTATTAAAATGTAAAAATGTAAACTATACAAACAACTATGAGGATAATAAAGCACAGATAAAAAAAGCACATCATATTTAATTGGTAGAATCATTTATAATTATGTTGATATTTATTACTTAGTGGTTTAAGTATAGTTTTAGCATACATTTTTTGTTTATAATTTGCAATTTCCATTTGTTTTTTAATTTATTATATAATAAAAGTATTTTTAACAATTGTTGACACAATAATATTATGTCGACTTAAAGATCGCTTTAAAGGTTTACATACTTTTGTAGCATTTAAAATTTTTTGAAATCTCGAACACTTTTAGAATCAGATTAAATTATCAATCTGATATAAGTTCTGATTGAACGAGTCAACTGCTATCAATCAAAGAAATTATAAAAAATAAAAATTTGAATAGTATCCAAGCCTAGCCTCATTTATTCTCGAAAACGACTTTGCTACGAGTTACTCTGATAGGAGCATGTATAATTTATTTGACGTTGCCAGTAACGGTTGCAACAGCAGAAAGGTCTTTTTAAAATTTAAGAATAAATAAAATAATAAAAAGCTATTTAAGGAATTAAATTGGACAAAAACGATTGTCCAATATTTCAGTTTTAAATATCGAACAGCGTCGTACAAAAGAAATTGATATGGACAAAATATCAACAAATTTTTCAAATATGAAAGCAAAAAAATGAAATTTAATTAAGTATGAATTAATGTTTTGTTAAGTTTATTAAAATTATTTAAATATATAATATAAATTATATAAATACAGATATTATTTCCACAGATACATAGAATACAATAGTTATACAAAATAATAATCATTTATCATACCTTTAAATTTTATCAAAAAAACAATGTCTAGCAGTATTTTATATTGTTATGTACCCCCTAGTTATAGGGCCTGAAATTCAATTTTGCCCTGGGGCCCTAAATAACTAAGTTGTGGCACTGCAATTAGCATATATAATTACCTACACGGTCCTATTTAATCAGAGTCTATTATAGTATATACGAGTATAATATTATACAATTATTCACCTATAATATAAGCAACAGGTGACAAGACTTGGGGGACTTCATGCTTACCATCCAGCACCTTCATTATTAATGTAAATGTATTATCATTATCAATTTAACTCGAGGTACGATAAGTAACAACCAAACGGGTTCCTATAAGTAATTCACGAATTAATTATTGGCGATTTAAGTTGAAACGCACATATCACTAATTTATCATCCTAATTATTTTCTAACGCGTCAAAAGCATTTAGTTAGTATATTATAAACAAATAATGCATAACAAATATGTTAATAATAATAATAATAATGTACATAATACCTAAATCCATATACTTTTAATGAGTATACCTTATATCTTACAAAATGATAATTTTAACAACATTGAATAATCAGAAGTAGAATAACAATTTGTCCTCAAACAGTGTTTGTTAATTTGTCATTATTGAAAATATATCAGTTGTAGAAACATGGAACATTGCATTATTATTATTTAAACGAATTATGATTTTCTAAACACAGTTAAATTTTCGAAATATTTGGAATGATTTTAAATTATTTATAGGAATTTAAATTGTTCGAATTTTTTTAGTTTTTTCTTTATACGTGTTGGTTACAAAATATACCCTCGGTGAAAATCTTTTATAAGATTCTTCAAGAGTTGGGTTTACATAATTTTAAAAATATTAAAAATACATCGCGGGCTGAGAATGAAAAGGTTCTATGTCAATTTTTTCAAAAATCATTTTTTTGCATACATTTGTTTAATTTTCAACCATGCATATTTTTATTCAAAAACGATGTTTCTACATACGTACTGTGTAGTGAGATACAGAAAATGAAAAAGTTCTATGTCATGAAAAATTACTGAATCGTGATTATAGTTGTAGTTTGATAGAACTTTTTTATTCTGATAAGTTTACGTGAGTATGAAAATGTTTTATCGTCATGTTACTCAATGTTGGTTAGTATTAAAAAGTATTATCAATAATACATGTCGATGATACAATAAAAACAAAAATTACAATGATATCGTACTTTTTTTGTTGAAAAGTAGATATAAATTATAATATAGACTTAATAATATTATCTTATTATTAAAAATTGAATTTAAAAACTATTTAGAATGTTATCAATTTCAATTGCCACCAATTTATATTTAAAATTTAAAATAAGATTTCACGTAAATAGGTAAATATATAAATTTTATAACATCAAATATACTCAGTAATATCATAGGCTGACTGATCGTTTTCGCTCAGAATCGTTTTTCTTATACAATGATATTATATTGTTTGAATTCAAATTTAACACCATCCATTACAGTGACCCATTTGTAACTTACTGAACAGCAGAGCGACATCCACTTTTCCATTTTTTTAATAGTAATTTTAAGTTATAATTTTGCGAAATTGGATATTCAAACGAAAAAATTCTAACCATTTTAATTATTACAACATATTAATTTTAAGGAGTTGAAACTTTTCGCCATCATGAATATTATTATTTCTATTCCCACACAATATATTATTATACTCTAGCTAAGTTACAGTAATTGAATTCCATGAAACTACTAAGCACAATTCAAAATTAAATTTGCTGTTCTAACATAATTTGTTATAAGTTCCATTTGAAATATAATTTTTGTTTTCCTAATTATAATTACATGACTGACGTGCATATGAATTTCCTCGTATGATAAGCCATTCCAGGCCTAGATATAATTAAGCCTAATGGGAGATTCATTTAATTATTATTAATTATCAAAACTTATAAATTTATTCCAATTACAACCAACCAAACCCATACAATAGAAAAATTAGTTAATTTATTTTTTTTGAAATTGTTGTGTATCATCGTACAGAAGAAAGTGTTTTATTCTGGTATTCTAAATATTAATATCTATATTATATTATAAGATAAGCGTAGGTAACATAAATACGATAAAATAATATCGGCGTAAAACAATAATATATAGTATTGATGACAAAGGTATATAATACAGATATTTTCAAAGTTAAATATATACCTAATTTAAAAACAAATAAAATTAGTATGGAATGACTTAAATAAGTTTATCTTACTAAAGGACAAATTATAATCGTGAATTTTAAACGACTTTTTTGGTCACTCAGATAGCATAATATATGGTACCTACCTACTTCAGTTATCCTAAACTTGCATTTGCTTGGTCGTGTAATTTAACAACGTAAATGAAAAAAAAAACAGACAAGTTCAAAAATAGTATTAACATTACTGTTGATGATAACCAAATAAACTAGTCTCGACAATTATAATAGCTATGCACTTATATATTATGTTGAATGTAATAAATAAACGCCACACTGACAGTATAGTTTAGATTTAAATTAAAATGTAATAAAAAATGTTATTGTTTAGGTAGGTACTGACTAACATTTTTATTTTATTTTATTTTATTCAAAATAATTTTTATATAATAGTAAATTATACATAGATATTATACAACAGTCAAACTGATACATAGCTAAATAGGTAGGACTAGGGAAATCTAAACGTATAAAGCTAATATCCGACACAACCGTAGCGTTATTTATTGGAGTTTAACAATGGAGAGAATAACATTTTTGTTTGTCTTATTACTTGTCAGCTTATCGTGCGACTGTGACAATTTTCAAAATGAAAGCGACGAATCCAAAGCATGTAAATAAATAGTTTAATAAAAAATTTTTGATATTAATCATACGCATTGGTTATAGTTTTGTAATAATATTCGTTTCCCACGCTGCAGATACTTACGGCATGCCAATAAAACGATTCAGAAATCACATTGTAAAAACCAACAATATCCAAGGTGAGGAGACACGAGATTTCACAATGAGCGACGATCCATATCCTTCTAAGATACCGTAAGTAAAAATAAAAATATAATAATTATTACCTGACCATCTATTTATTCCGTTATAACGCAATGTATTGCTCATTTAACTATAGTTTTTTTTTTATTTGTTAACTAATAAGATATTCCTAGCCTATGCGGCTATCTACAATTACGGATGTTTACAGAAGGTTTTAAATTTAATTTTTTTTTGTTGGCTATTTTTAATTGATACGTAAGCAGGGCTTGAAACCGGTAATTTCCCGGAATTTTGGGGAACCTATAATCGGTTACCGTTATTATAAACCTATTTGTACTCCCGGTTATCGGTTACCGGTAACCGTGACAATTTTTCAGCTAACATAAGACGTTATAATAAAGTAATATGTTTTAACCGGTTAAGAACCGATTACCGGTATTTATAAATACTGACTACCGTTACGTATGAACTATAATAATATTATGTTTAATTTATTTTAGCTACATAAATGATTATACGCTCGTAGCTACTAATGGTATAATAATAATAAATTCCTAAGACTATTCTTAAACCATACTATTTTATTTTCGTTTTTTTCCTAGTCTCAATTCTTGTAATAATAATTCAAATAATTGGTATTCTACATTTCTATTTCCTACCTACCTATAACATAAAATATCGTTGGCTGGTAATGAGCAATGACGGTACTCGATAGTCGATAGTCCGGGTCTCCCTCATCGTATATTGTACTAAGAAATCAAAAAATAGCTTGATTCCTATAACAACACGAATATTGTATTAAGTATAAGGGTACAAAGGTGTAGTACAATTTTTTTTTAGAAAACCGGTATTCAATCGGTTACCGGTAACTGACATTTTTTGGAAGCGGTTATCACTTAACGGTAACCTGTAATTTTGAATCTAGTACCGGTAATTGATTACCGCTAACATCAGGACCGGTATAAAACCGGTAACTGGTATCCAAAAAATTTACTATGGATTAAATTACTAACGTATTCAAGCTCTGTACATAGGTATACATGACAAAGCTATTATGGTGGCTTAATGCTAAGCGTTGTTTAAAAAATTATTTCGTGAGGGCGTCTACGTCTAAGGTGGCGTTGGAGCGGTAGTCTAATGTTGAGTTGGCAGTACATTGATCCTGTTGACTTTCATTTATATCATTAAATACCATTATATTTTTGACATCATTTATTCGTATAATAAAAGTATATTATTTTAGGTCTTTAATGGATCCTTCAAAGTCCATTGGACTTTTGGAACCACAGGAAATCAGTCTCGCAGATCAATGTTTTCCTAGGCCACAGTGTGATTTTTTTAGCATGTACAGAACAATAGACGGCAGTTGTAATAATTTACTATACCCAACTTGGGGACAAACTAACACAGCAAACACACGAATTATTCACGCTAATTATTCAGATGGTATACATTTTATTGAATATTCCAAAATATTTTATACTTAAATGCCATTATATTACTATGAAATCATATTTTTCTTAGGTTACTCTCAACCAAGGAAGTCGGTATCTGGTCACGAATTGCCGGAAGTCCGAAAAATACGTAAAACCATATTCAAAGACATTGACAAAACTTCACCGAAATATAATTTATTTGTCATGCAATATGCTCAAATCATTAACCACGATACAGCAAGCACATTAATCAAAGAAAAAGGTGATCCTTTCTAAAAAAAAAAAAAAACATTTTTTATCATGGTAAAATGTGAAGTTATTTACGAAAACCGTTTTCACCTATATCTATTTGAAAAAATTGACAAAATGGTGATGATCAAACACAGTGACTCGACAAAACAAATAGATATTTTTAAAATTTCGATTATTTGTTACACTAGGTAGTTATTTGATAATATACGTAATTAATATGTAAATACTACTGTCTTACAAAAATATCATTTTTGTCAGATTTAAATTTGATTTACAATAAGCTAAAATATAAAACTTTATTGAAAGACTTATATTCAAATCTTTAGTTAACTTAACAAATCTAGAACCAACACCTAAAATATAACCATTAGGTAATTAATAATACGTGTGTATAACAATATATATGCTTGCTATTGACGTGGTTTCGACTATTTCGTAGATATAAATAAAATATGTGATTCATCAAAACTGTTAATACCTAATCAATATTATTTACCCATATTGTGTGTGATTTAAACATAAAAATAATAGTATTACAAACTTTGTTCACATTATCTGTTTAAATTATGTTTGTATTAAACTCGTGTACGATAGATCAATACTAAATACAAAATCGATGATTAATCGTAATTCATATAATAATTCCAAATCCATTATTTACTTAAAAAACGATATCATTTTATTAAAGGGCCTTATGGTCCAGTGAAGTGTTGCAATGATGATGGTTCAACGCCCGAAATTCTACCAAAAGAATGTCTTCAGATTAGAATTCCACAGGACGAACCAGAATCAAAGTACCGATGCTTATCCATACCCAGATCACTTGACACATCGGATAAGGGTTGTGACATTAAACCGGTCAGACAAGTAAGAGTTTGCACTCTTTACACGTAGGTATATTCGATTAGAATATAATTCTCATTTTCATCAGTTACCTAATAATAATAAAACAAAAAATAGACTAAAAAAAAATGTATCAATAATTTGTTGATTTTTTGTTTTCGAATTTATTTTAGATTTTTGGAGCCTCCAGTTTTATTGACGCTTCAGTATTATATGGCACAGACTATGAAACATCGCGTTCTATAAGAACATTTAAAAATGGAAAGCTCAGACGGCAGTTGGGACCTAATGGAAAATCGTTCTTACCCAATGTCAAAAAAGCAACAACACTTTGCAACGTCACTCAAGATAACACAGTGTGCTACCTTTCAGGTAATTATTATAATAAGTTTATATAAACAATTAGGTTAGGTTCTAATTAGAAAAACGATTTCTTCTAATTGTAAAATAAGTACCTAGTTCAGTTCAGTTTTAATCAATTAATTTTAAATGTATTCAATAAAGAATTTGCAACGATGATAAGTTAGATATTAAGTTACATTTTATAATGGTATTGCAATATTACATAATTAAATTTTATAAATATTAATTTATTTCTAATATATCAACATTTATTTTATACATTTATTATAATACATTTTAATTTGCATAGTACCTATAAAAATAATACAATTTAGTATATTTTTTTTATTTTTTTTCATTAGAAAGTTTTCTTCAGTACATAATATTAATTACTTACTAATTGTTATTTATTAAAAAACGTATACACGAGAGCATATTAATTTTGAACGAATATCTGTGAATGATCACGTGCAACACATGTAACTTATGATGTGTTGTAGACGTGTGCGTGAGCGTTCAGATCATTCATCGTCATTTGGGGGGTGGGGTAACTGTCTGATGTGGCTACTTGGTTGGCCACATTCACTGACGTGTTATAAGGTCAAGCATCGTCCGGTAACGCTAGTTCTTAGATCGATGACCACCCAGGTTTTTAGAGACAAATCCTATACGTGTTGATCAACCAACCGTAAACCCCTTACATAATACGCTAATGACCGTGATAATAGTTGTCAATGCTTAAGATCAATAAAAAAAATTATAATAATTAACATACTGTTTATGCAAGTGGAATGTTATAATATATTGTTGTGTTTTTGTGTTCATCAGGTGACCCAAGAATTAACATTCAGCCAGAAATGACCGTTGTTATAACTTCATTACTGAGACTACATAACTATTTATGCGATGAGCTTAGTTGCTTGAACCCCAATTGGGATGATGAGCGAATATACCAAGAAGCCAGGCGAATTCTCATCGCAATTCACCAACACATTACATACAATGAACTCGTTCCAATTATTTTAGGTTGGTCATAATATGTTTAGTGAATTTAGTAATTTTGTGCATGTTAGATACTAATTTAATTCAAGGTATTATACCATTCTAACTATAAAATCGTATTTTATTCATGCATATTATATTAGACTTATTAGAGTATAAGACATTTGGGAATTAACTATTAGTTTGACAATATTTAATACCTATGTACCTACTTAATATCTTAATACTTTGATAAAGAATGGTTAATTATCAGAAGTTTTTTCTGAAAATAATAATTTTTTTAGAGCTTATATTATTCTGTAACTATTTATTTTTTGGAATATACATTTGTCTGTATTACAATTTTTAAATTTCACTCATAATATTTATTGATCTGTTAAAGCTTAATTAAATATAATCGTGGATAGATTTAATTAAGTTTGTTTTCATGATTTTACACATTTTGGGATATTTAATGCATTTTATTATCTTCAATGCAATTTTTCCTATTTTTGAGTGCGTATAATTCAATGTTTTTTTTCATATTTTAGAGCATTCAATTTACCTTGTAAATAATTATCATTAAGAATAGGTATATCATATTGACATATTATAATTATAATTAAGATTAAAAACAAAATGATGTGTTAAATAATGTATTATTATTTATTTATTTATTATGATTTAAATGAGTAAGATCAATAGTTAAAATAATTATGTAGAAATACATAAAATAACTGTACACAGTATATGAAAATGTGTGAGGTTCAATCTACATTTAAGTGATTATATTACTAAGATGTACATTAAACAAATCAACAAAATTACAAACAAAAATATTAATATTAAAATTATTTAAAAAGTGTGTGAGTCTATTTAAGGGATAATTCTTGCTAGGTATTCAACTTAGGTACGCTGGAATAACATATACAATGTTCGACTTGTCTTATAACTGTCCATCATTAAATATTATGATTAAAATATCAAAATATATGCATAGAATGCTATAGGCATTACGCATACATTTAATATTATTATTATTTTTGATCGCCGTAGGAAGAGATTTTGCCAGGGAAAATTATTTACTACCGATGACTGACGGATTTGACGATAGTTACGATCAATATTTGAATCCGACTACAACAACCAGTTTTACAGGCGCCGCACACAGATCATTGCATAGCTCCATACGTGGATTTATTGAGTAGGTATATAAAATATAACAGCGATTTAGTATACTGTTATGAGTCCATCGTAATAATCATATTCTATAATTTGTATTTATTATTACAGATTGGTAAGTGAAGCCCGAAAAATAACATCTAGAATACGGCTAAGTGATTTCTATTTTAAACCGGACATAGTACAAAGACAAGATAATTATGATAGCTTCACCAGAGGATTACTTACGCAACATGCACAAGAAGTAGATCAATATTTTACAGAAGAGGTATACTTATATTATACACAATATTTAGAATTTATATAAAATGTAGTGATATTATATGACTTAGTATATATGAATGGGGTTAATCGCTATAATCTCACATGCTGACTTTTTATTATTTATATATTATATAGATAAGTGAGTCCGCAATCAGAATTCCGGAAAGACGTCAAAAAGTCGACCTGGTTAGCATAGACATAGCACGTGGTAGAGATTACGGAGAGCCGTCTTATAATAAATTTAGGAAACTCTGCGGTTTGAGCGAGGCCAAGACCTTTGACAGCTTGATAGATCAAATGGATAAAAAAGTAAATATTTCGCAAATCATTTACGAATAAAAATATATAAAGACGTAAAACGATTAATGAATTGCCTATAATATTTTATTTGTCGAAAAATTAAGCATATTGAGGCCTTATCGAAGATGTACGAACACGTGGACGATATTGACTATTATGTGGCTGGTCTCTTGGAAAAATCAAAACCCGGATCTCTGTTGGGCCATACGTTCCAATGTGTAGTAGGAGAGATGTTTTTTAGATTCAAGTATGGCGATCGATATTATTACGAATTCGGGAATCAGATTGGTTCTTTTAAACTAGGTAACATATATACACTACTATCATACTACAATATGACACTCATAATTATTAATCATTGTACAGAGTTATGATACTACATTTTATGATATCGCTATTCACTGACCATTGTTATAATAGCCACAAATACATATTGCTCTATAGTCTATAATATCGTCATATTGTTTGTCGAACAGAACAACTCAATGAAATAAGAAAAACGACACTAGCACTCCTCGTGTGTTTAACATCGGACATTTATTCTGTACAACGCAATATGTTTGAAATACCCAGTAGTCGGTGAGTACCTTTTACTGCACAACAGTATACATTTTGTAATTGTATTCAAAATGTTTCCGTGTAAGTACTATATTATGTAATAGATTATTAAACGGACAAATAGAGAATATTGTTATTTTTAATTTAATTTTTTTTTAATGAATAGTGGTTTATGTGTGTTAAGCCAATATGTGATTAGAGTAGATCCATATCAAGATAATTATTAATTTACAAACACAAAAATGTATGACCCCATGTTTACTGCGCCATAATATTTTGTAATTATAGTCGAACTGTTTATGTATACTATGATATTATATTAATGGACAAATAGAAATATTGCTGTTTATAAATTGACATTTTACTAATGGTGGAATAATATGTGTGTTCACCTAGTAAGTGCTTATAGTAGATCCGTGTCAAGATAATTATTAATTTACAGGAACAAAAAAAAATAGGTGTATGAAAAACTATGTGATTTGTAATATTATGATATTTATAATTTTCCAGTAATCCATTGGTAACCTGCAACTCTATACCAAAACTCAATTTGTCTGCCTGGAAAGAAGATTAAAATATAATATTTTAATATTTGGATTACATGTTTTATAAATGATATATACTTTCTAAATATTTTACGCCTTTCGAGTCAAGAAAGGTTGATTTTGTAACTTTTAATTGGAAAATTTGGATAATTTTTTTAGCTTTTTGTCAAAATAAATTATAAAACAATACTTTTGGTTTTCGTGCATTACCTTCTCTTACTTTTAGCTACAACCTATTTAATAATAAATACGTGTTGATATTAATTTACGTTTTATTTTCCTCCGTCAGAATTAATTCTTTTGTCTGATGGACAATAAAAGAAAGAAAGAAAGATAACTTTAGATTATCGAATACGCAATGTACCTATATTATTGTAGCTCCTCGTCATCCTTAAATAACATAATATGTATAACTCGTGATAATAATTTGAATTTTATTGAACTTTTTTAGTTCATTGTTAGTTAAAATAACGGAAAAATCTAAATTCAAAATAAAATAATAATCTATAATAAAACTGATCCTTCAATCGTCTTTATCAGTGCCATAGACTGACATTTTTTTTTTTTTTGGGGGGGGGGGGCACTTAATTTTTGCTCTAGTTTTGCAATGCTAGAATATCTAACTATAAACCCTTTATTCATAAAGTATATCTACTCTTTTTATGTCAATATATTTATTATAACAATTTATTAACATTATTGTAAAGTGTAAACTATAGGTTAATGTGTTCATTAATATAAGTTAACCTATTAACATATCATTATATCAATATGTGTTGTAAAAAAATATTTCCTTTTTTGTTCGAATATCATTACTATTTACAAACAAAAATACAAGACTCTATTATTAAGGCTGTTAAAAGCTGTCTGTTTTAGACCAATAAACGGAAAAAAATATACTTCCAGTTGTCCAATTTTAATTATGAAAAAATTTTAGAATTTCTTCACTTTTTGTCTGTTTTATAGGAAGAGATTTTTTTTGTGTAATAGGTACTAAAATAAAAGTGAATTTTGAAACAGTCTATATCTTAGTATATTATAAGATAGTATAGCCAGTATAGGTCGTCCCCTTACACTGTCATTTTAATTCCTTAACATGATAAAATGATATAGTGGGGGTACGATTGCAATAACCATGTATATTTAAGTCATGCACATAACATAGAATATAATACAAGCCAAAAACATTTAATAACATTTCGTGGAGGAAAGCACGTACCACCAGTCCCCCCCCCCCCGACCACTTGGCTATGTAACTGGTTTTTGTGATAGAATTTGAAATTTAAACATAAAATTGTATAATTTGTTAAGAGCATGTCGAACTCACATAATATGTTGTCTCCGTCATACACACGAACTACATAGCAAATTTTCGTTCACTAATTTCAATAGTCTATTAGTTCCAAAATTAGTATAGAATGACTTAAATAAGTATATCCCTACCGAAGGACAATATTATATAAAATTGAAGGTTTTAAAATTAAATGAGTTTTTCGGTCATTCAGATAGCATATAATATAATATTATTATGGTGCCTACCGCACTTATCCTAAACTGCACATGCACGGTCGTGAATTTTGATAACGTAAATGAAAAAAACAACCAAACTCGAAATTTATAATAACATTACCTATACACTAGTCTCAACAATCATAACGGTTATGAACTTATATTAAGTTCAATGTAATTTGAAATAAAGACCATACCAACTGTAGTTTGGATTTAAATTAAATTTTAATAAACAATTGTATTGTTTACTAATATTGTAATTTTATTTTATTACAACGTGATAACTTTTATATGATAGTAAATTATGTAAACATATTATACAACAATTCAAACTGATACATAGCTAAATAGGACTAATGGGATCTAAACGTATAAAGCTAATATCAGACACAGTCATCGCGTTATTTATTGGAGTTCAACAATGGAAACAGTTACAGTTTTGTTGGTTTTACTTATCAGCTTATCGTGCGACTGTGAAAATTTTCAAAATGAAAGTGACGCACCCAGCGCATGTAAATAAATAGTTTACTGTACAATTTATTGATATTAATCATACATTGGTTATAACTTATATATAGTTTTGTAATAATATTCGTTTCTCACGTTGCAGATACTTACGGCATGTCAAAAAAACGTGCCAGAAATGACACTGTAAAAACCAACAATATCCAAGGAGAGGAGACGCGATATTTCACGATGAGCGATGAGACAGTGTTAGATCCATATCCTTCTAAGATACCGTAAATATAAAAAGAAATATAATTAATATTATAATCTACCTACCTATTTATTCCAGTATAACGTGATACAGTGTTGTATTGCTCGTTTAATTTTAATTAATATTATTAAATATCATTATATATACATGACACAATTATAAGTATAATATATAGTATATAATAATAAGTATAATATAGGTGTATTATTATTTTAGGTCTTTGATGGATCCTTCAAAGTCCATTGGATTTCTGAAGCCACAAGAAATCGGTCTCGCGGACCAATGTTTTCCCAGGCCACAGTGTGATTTTTTTAACATGTACAGAACCATAGACGGTAGTTGTAATAATTTACTATACCCAACTTGGGGACAAACTAATACGGCAAACACACGAATTATTCAAGCTAATTATTCGAATGGTAAATATTTTATTGAATATTTATATTTAAATATTATTATATAATAATTCAGTTATATAATCTCAGGTTACTCTGAACTAAGAAAATCGGTATCTGGTCACGAATTGCCGGAAGTCCGAAAAATACGTAAAACCATATTCAAAGACATTGACAAATCTTCACCAAAACATAATTTATATGTCATGCAATATGCTCAAATCATTTCACACGATACAACAAACACACTATTAAAAGAAACAGGTGAGTATTTCCAAAAAAAAATATTATGCACAGCATAAATTTATTCATGAAAACGTTTTATACCTATCTGGCTATTTATTTGAAATAATTGCTCTAAATAGTGGTGATGATCATAGCCAACACAGTTACTCAAAAAATGAAATGGATATTTTTATTGAGTTATCATAATTTAAAAAAATCTTATGTTATAATATTTAAAATTATAAGTTAAATTTTTTACTATTTGATAAAATACATAAATAAACTGAAAAATTCTATATAGTTATTATAATAATAAAGAATAAAAACCAACTCCTCGATTTCACAAAAACTTAATTTATTTTTTGTTACTTATATTTTGTTAATACATAAGTTATTTCCATTTATATATTCAAAATACGGTCTTGCTATAAAATAGAATTTCTGTCAGATTTAAATTGTATGAACAATAAGCTAAAATAGAAAACATCATATCATCTTACAAATCTGAAACCAACATCTAGTAAAAAGTCTTGCAAAGTTGTACAAATTATCTGTGAAAATAAGTTTGTATGATACTTGCGCGATAAAAAGATATCTCAATCCGCAAAAAAAATCGATGATTAATTATAACTAACATAATAATTTCAAACTCATTCCATATATTTTATAAAATTTAAACAATTTAAATATATTACAAAAGGACCTTATGGCCCAGTGAAGTGTTGCAATGATGATGGTTCAATGCCCGAAATTCTACCAAAAGAATGCCTTCATATAAGAATCCCACACGACGAACCAGAATCAAAGAACCGATGCTTATCCATTCCCAGATCACTTGACACATCGGATAAGGGCTGTGACATTAAACCGGTCAGACAAGTAAGAGTTTGCACTCTTTACACGTAGGTATATTCGATTAGAATATAATTCTCATTTTCATCAGTTGATAATAAATAATAATGAAATAAAATATAGTTGTATGAAAAAAAAATTACAGTCACTTATTGATTTTTGTTTTTGCATTTATCTTAGATAGTTGGAGCCTCCAGTTTCATCGACGCATCGGTATTATATGGCACAGACTATGAAACTTCGCGTTCTATAAGAACATTTAAAAATGGAAAGCTCAGACGGCAGTTGGGACCTAATGGAAAATCCTACTTACCCAATGTTGAAAAAGCAACAGAATTTTGCAACGTCACTCAAGATAACACAGTGTGCTACCTTTCAGGTAATTATTATAAGTTTATAAGTTGATATAAACAATTAGGTACAGTTGGTTCTAATTATTTAATACGATTTCTTCTAATTCTAAAAAAAATACCTACGTTATGTCCTGTTCGTTATTAAACCAATGACCAATGAATATCAATTTTTGGCAAATAATAATAGTTTTATTAAGTACTAGTAATTAATAAATGAACAATTAATTTTCAACAGAGTTGGTGGGAATTCCTTTAAAAATTTACGTTGACATTTTTAAACAGTTAATATTAAATGTATTCAACAAATAATTTACGATGATAATAAGTTAGATAAGTTACAATTTTTTTAAAGGTATTGCCCAATAATTAACTACATACATATGTGTTTTTTTTTGATATATCAACATTTATTTTATGCATTTTAATTTTCATATACCTATTATAGAAATAATACGTAGTTTAATGTTATTTTATTTAATTTTCATTAGAAAGTTTTATTTACTACATAATATTAATTATTATTTATAAAGGCGCGTACACTAGAGCATACGTATTTTGTGAAGGAATGCTCGCGAATTATCACGCACGGCACAGTGTGCGTGAGCGTTCGTATCCATGTGTCAATATTAGGGGGGTCTGGTGTGGCTCGGCGGTTAGACTCAATCACTAACGTGATCTGAGGTCAAGCATCTCCTGGCGTCGCTAGTTCCCGGATGGGTGATCACCTGAGTTTTTAGTGACAAGTTCTCGCCCCACATACACATGTTCCTCAACAAACCGTAACCCCCCCCCCCCTCTACATAACGCTAATGTCCATAGTTTCCGATGTTTAAAATCAATAAACAAAAAATAATAATAATAATAATTCACATTATGTCGTATGCTAGTGTAATAGTTGTCGATGCTTAAACCAATTATAATAATTAACATAATGATTTATGCGATTGAAATGTTATAATATATTGTTGTGTTTTTGCGTTCATCAGGTGACTCAAGAACTAACATAACGCCAGACACGGTAGTTGCTACAACGTCTTTAATGAGACTACATAACTATTTATGCCATGAGCTTAGTTGCTTGAACCCCAATTGGGATGATGAGCGAATATACCAAGAAGCCAGACGAATTCTCATCGCAATTCACCAACACATTACATACAATGAACTCGTTCCAATTATTTTAGGTTGGTCATATATGTTTAGTGAATTTAGTAATTTTGTGCATGTTAGATACTAATTTAATTCAAGGTATTATACCATTCTAACTATAAAATCGTATTTTATTAATTAAATAATATTATAATCATGGATAGATTTTATTAAGTTTGTTTTTTATGATCATAGGAATTTTGGAATTATTAATAAGTGCATTTTAATGTAAATTTTCATATTTTTGGTGCATTTAATTTACAGCTCTGGTCAATAATAATCGTTAATAATAATAGGTTCATCATCTTATAATATAAGAATAGAGATTAATAAAAATAATGAGTTTAATGATAATTATTATTTACTTATTTATTATGATTTAAACGGGTAGAATCAAAAATAATATACAGTACATGGTGTTGTGTGAGGTTCAATTTACATTTAAGTGATAACTGATTATATTACTAAAAGGTATACATTAAAAAATTAACAAAACTTTAAATAAAAATATCAGTATTAATTTATATAAAAATTTCAATGGGATGGCACGTCAGATTTTTCGACTTGTCTTATTGTATGTCATTAAAGATGATTAAAATATCAAATATGCATATATTTAGTATTACTATTATTTTTGATCGCCGTAGGAAGAGATTTTGCCAGGGAAAATTATTTATTACCAATGACTGACGGATTTGACGATAGTTACGATCAATATTTGAATCCGACTACAACAACCAGTTTTACAGGCGCTGCATACAGATCAATGCATAGCTCCATTCGTGGCTTTATTGAGTAGGTATATAAAATATAACAGCGATTTAGTATACTATTATGAGTCCATCATAGTAATCATATTCCATAATTTGTATTTATTATTACAGATTGGTAAGTGAAGCCCGAAAAATAACATCTAGAATACGGATAAGTGATTTCTTTTTTAAACCGGACATAGTACAAAGGCAAGATAATTATGATAGCTTCACCAGAGGATTACTTACGCAACATGCACAAGAAGTAGATCAATATTTTACAGAAGAGGTATACTTATACTATACACAATATTTAGAATTTATATAAAATGTTGTGATATTATATGACTTAGTATACATATATGAATGGGGTTAATCACTATAATCTCACATGCTGACTTTTTATTATTTATATATTATATAGATAAGTGAGTCCGCAATCAGAATTCCGGAAAGACGTCAAAAAGTCGACCTGGTTAGCATAGACATAGCACGTGGTAGAGATTACGGAGAGCCGTCTTATAATAAATTTAGGAAACTCTGCGGTTTGAGCGAGGCCAAGAACTTTGACAGCTTGATAGATCAAATGGATAAAAAAGTAAAAACTTCAGATATTTTGAATATCACTTGCGAATATAAATGTATAGAATCCCATAACAATAAATTAATTATTTATGGTGTATCTAAATTCCAAAAACATATCTAATGAAGCATGTTGAGGCATTATCAAAAATATACGAACACGTGGACGATATCGACTATTTCGTAGCTGGTATGTTGGAAAAACATAAACCCGGATCTCTGTTAGGACATACGTTCCAATGTGATGTCGGAGAGATGTTTTTCAGATACAAGTATGGCGATCGATACTATTACGAATTCGGGAATCAGATTGGTTCTTTTAAACTAGGTAATCTTTATATTACTATGATATTACAATAATATGCCAATAATAATTACTAATAATTGTGCATTTATAATATAATATTTTATGACATCGCTATTCACTGATCATTATTGTAATATCCATTATCCATAAATACCTATCGTCTTAATAATATATTGTTTGCGAACAGAACAACTCAATGAAATAAGAAAAACGTCATTAGCACTCATTGTTTGCTTAACATCGGATATTTATTCTGTACAACGCAATATGTTTGAAATACCCAGTAGTCGGTAAGTAACCTTAACTGCACAACAGTACCTATCAATTTTGTAATTTTAGTTAAAATGTTTTTGTATGGGTATCAGGGTATCTACTATATTATTATATACCTATAATATTATATTAAATGGACAAATAGGAAATATTGTTATTTTTAAATTTAAATTTAAATTTTATATATGAATAGTAGTATACCTATGTGTTTTAAGCCAGTATGTGATTAGAATAGATTCGTTTCAAGTTAAATATTAATATATTATACAGAAACCAAAAATATGTGAAAAAAACTACACAATTTAAAATAATATTTTATTTATAATTTTTCAGGAATCCATTGGTAACCTGCAACTCTATACCAAAACTCGATTTGTCTGCCTGGAAAGAAGATTAAAATATAACATTCCAATATTTGGATTACATGCATGTATAATTTGATATATAGTTTTTAAATATTGTAGGATTTTCGAGTCAAAACATTTTCGAATTTGTAACTTTTAAATGGAAAATGTATATAATTTATTTAGCTTATTATCTAAATAAATTTAAAACAAAATTCTTTTGGTATTCGTGTACTTATTATAAATTTATCACCTTCTTTTACTTATCGCTCTTTACAATTAATTTAATAATAAATACGTGTCGATGCTTTTTTTTTTAGATTCTGAGCGGAGCGATGAATGTATTGATTTTACAATGATGTGTGTTTTTTTTATTAACTATTTTTATTTTTGTGTCTGTCACCACCGTATGGGGCAGTAAAACTGTTTCGATTTTCTTCAACCGTATCTTGTTTGATGGGAAAGTGAATCTAGTTGGTGCATTCGAGAGGTCAACACTTTAAATTCACAATATTTTTCAAAAGCATCGTGAAAAACTACATACAAATTAAGAAAAAACGGAATTTTTACGCGAAATCGGTTTTTGTCAAAATCGATTTTGGTTTTTAGCGTAACTTTAAAACAAATGACCATTACATTTTCACCGAATATTAATTATATTAGCATTTTCTATACACTATAACATTTTCCAAATATTTTGATTTGTTTTGAACTGTTTACGGACATTATCTATTAATTTTTAATTTTTAAATTTTTTTTTCTGTGAATGTCAATAAAATTTTATTTGTTGAGTAAAAAAGCTTTAAAATTTAACACAAGGCTCTTAATATATCGTTACAATGACATTTTAAAAATATTATAAATCCAAAGTCACAATTTATTTTTATAAGCATTTAAAGTTCGAATTTTGACAAAATACGGAAAAAACACGAAAATTAGCACATTATTATGAGTTGAGAATTCATAAAAAATTTTGGTTTTAAGTCTAAGATTTTTTCCACCTTTATCAAAAAAAAAAAATGTCTTCAAGTAAGTTAAATTAAATTTTTATGAGCGTTCGAAGTTCATAATTTCATATTATTACAACATCGGCACAATTTTTTAGAAGCATTAGAGTTCGAATTTTGACAAAATTTAAAATTTATTAATTATTTTGTAGTTAAAAATTTATAAAATGTTCAGCTTTTATAGGTAGCTAATGATTGAAAATTTAAATAAAGGTTTCGCTTAAATAGGTTAACTATACATAAATTACTTTATTCACATTAATAATATCATACAATTTACTTAGTAATATCATAGGTTTACTGACCGTCTTCGCTCAGAATCGTTTTTCTTATAGAATGATATTATATCATTGAATTCAAATTTAATACCATTCATTACAGTGACTCACTTGTAACCTACTGCACAGCAGAGTGACACCCACTTGCCCAACTTTTTTATTTGCCTCCGTCAAAATTAATTTCATTATCTGATGTACTGTACACAGCGATAACTATAAATTATCGAATATATCATGTTTATTATTGTGGTTACTCTTGAACCATGATCTTAAAATAACATATAACTCGTAATAATAATTAGAATATTATGTTATTTGTTCTGTTAATTTTTAGTTAAAACAATAAAAAAACCAAATGAAATTAATAATAATAATCTATATTAAAACTGATAATTTAATAGTTTTTCATTAGAATATGAAATTAACATAATATAATATTATCACAAACATCAACTCAAACGTACCTACCTTCTGATCCACGACCACTGCATTATTGATATTTAAATTTTTTTTTGGGTTCATAAGTTTTTATTCAATCTGTTACAAAAAAAGAGAACAATAAGAACAATAAATTGATGGTAAATATAGGTTAAAATAAAAATAAAAAGGCAGATTAAACAGACTGTAGAGGCGTCCCAGCGGAGGTACCACGACATGAGTAAGACTTTATAGTTAGGCAAGCAGGTCGAGACAACCCCGGTCTTTTAAGTCTTTCGATTGGGTTACCTGTGATAGAAGCAGATGATGGATCGGAGATTAAGGAATTCTTATAGTGGGGCTAGGCGGTTATTGAAACGTTTGTAGTGAGTTTTGGCTAGTTAAGAGACAAATGGTATTTTGAGATCAGAGTGAAGAGTGTGGTTAGAGACATAGAATGGCGCTTTTAGAATTGTACGTAGAGTTTTAGATTGGAACCTTAAATAAATCAATAAATAAATACATTTAAATAATACCAGCATAAAACGATAATATGATACATTTTCAAAAAATATATACCTAATTTAAAAACAAACAAAATTATTATGGCTATACTTGGTATGTATTTACCGAAGGACAAAATATAAATGTGAAGGTTTTAAAACTTATTGAGTTTTCGGTCATTCAGATAGTTCACTTATCCCTAACTGCATATGCTCTGTCGTGAATTTTGACGTCAACGTAAATGAAATAAAAACAACTAAACTCGAAAATTATATTAACATACCTATAAAATTTAGTCTAAACAATCATAAAAGTTATGGATTTTATTATGTTCAATAAAATTTGAAATAAAGACCACACCAACGATAGTTTGGATTTAAGTTGAATTGTAATAAACAATTGTATTGTTTACGTTAACATTGTAATTTTATTTTATTGCAAAGTGATAATTTTTATATGTTAGTAAATTATGTAAACATATAGTATACAACGCTCAAACTGATACATAGCTAAATAGGATTATGAAAATCTAAACGTATAAAGCTAATATCAGACACAGTCGTCGCGTTATTTATTGAAGTTCAACAATGGAAACAGTTACAGTTTTGTTAGTCTTACTTGACAGCTTATTATGCGACTGTGGAACTGTGGAATCGTGGAATATGTGCGTTTAACTATAATAAGTTCCCATATAAGAGATCCGTATCAAGTTAATTATTGATTTACAGAAACAAAAACTATGTAATTTGTAATAATATGGTATTTATAATTTTTCAGTAATCCATTGGTAACCTGCAACTCTATACCAAAACTCGATTTGTCTGCCTGGAAAGACGATTAAAATATAACATTCCAATATTTATTTTGAAATACATGCATATTATATAATTTTATTTATAGTTTTTAAATATTGCACGTCTTTCGAGTAAAAAATTGACGACTTTTTAACATTTAATTAGAAAATGTACATAATTTATTTAGCTTTTTGTCCAAATAAATTATAAAAAAATACTTTTGGTTTTTATTAATTGTAACCTTTTCTTAATTTTTGCTCCTCTACAATTAATACAATGATAAATGCGTGTTGATTTTATCTTAATTGCTGAAATATTTTATATTTTTTTTCTCCTCCGTCAAAATTAAACTATTGTCTGATGGACGTGACTATTATAACATTGTACTGTACAAAGTGATAACTTTAAATTATCAGTATGCGATGTTTATTATTGTAGTTACTCATGATCTTAAAATAACATATAACTCATGATAATAGTTAAAATATTAATACGAATATTTAAGACAATGAAAAAAACTAAATAAAAAAAAAAAATAATAATCATTATTAAAATCCGGTTTTTTTAATAGTGTTTATACTGAAATATGTAAATTTTTACATATTATTATTATAAAGTTATATTCGTAGACATATACAATTTTATAATCTGTTAACTTCGTGCGGTAACTCAAATGAAGATACCTACTGATTCAAGACCACTGCATTATTGAAATTTAAATAAATAATAAAATATCACATGTCGTCTAATTCATGACACATTGTGTTCCGAGCCGAATCCCTATCGTATCGTCGTAACCGTTAATCACTTAAACCTCCCAATATGAGGAGGAGTATACAAAAATTTTTACAAATTAATTTTACGTTTGAATGCGTTGAAATAAATCCTAATAATGTATAATAATATTTTTAGCATCGTATTTAATTTATTTTTTAAACTAGATCCAAATCAATCAATTATGTAAAATATGATAAAAATTGTGTAATTATAAATCTTTACTGAAACAAATTTGCATAAATAGCGATAATCGCTCTTAAATAGGTACCCGTGGCCGGACAAGGTTAGTTTACCAAAAGTAGTAATTATTGTGTTTAATGTAACGAGCGCCAATTTTATGTCCGCAACAGTTTAAATTTTAATGCCATTGTAATTATTTGTGATGGCATATATTCAAGAACGATTTGATACAATTTGCAAGATAGTATTGTTTGAGCATAATATTTAACAATTCAATCATATAAATAGCTAAGTAGGGTTACGACAATCCAGACATACACTGCTAAGACTTCAATGCATTTCAGTTGTGACCGTCGCATTGTTGACACTTAGTAGCAAAAATGAAAAGAATTATTATTGTTTTCGTGTTCTTTGTTTGTGTATCGTGTAATTCCCGGAAAAATGAAGAAACCGGACTCAAAGCAGGTGAATATAATAATATTAACTTAAATAATGTAATTTAAGCAATAGGTGGCATAATGAAAAGAGAAAATATTATATAACGTTTGACGTTTCAATAACTCATATTCATCATTGTTTTTAATTAGATAGAAATAACCGGCCAGAATCACGGTGTTTACATGCTAAAAATAATGCTCTTATGAAAAACAATAATTTCTTTCGGGATGAAGGAACTCATAATGTGACAGTAATGAGAGACGAGCCTGCAGTTGTAGATTCGAATCCAGCTAAGATACCGTAAATGAAAAAAATTGAATTATAATAATAACTATGCATCGACATTGCTTTGCGCAATATTATAAATACATTGTACATTTTCACTAGATCTCTAATGGATCCATCAAAATCTGTTGGACTGTTAAATCCGCTAGACGTTGACCTGGCCGATCGATGTTTTTCCAAGCCCAGGTGTGATCCCAATGCACCATTTAGAACCATAGATGGAGGTTGTAACAATTTGAATTTTCCTGTTTGGGGACAAGCCAATACAGCGAATACCCGAATTATCAATGCCAGTTACTTGGATGGTAACTATAGTGTACCTATATAAAATATTATTATTTTAGTGTCCCTTGTTATTGCAGTTATCTATGCAATAAAAATATTATTGTGGTATATTATTAAAAAAAAATTATAATGATACATTGTCATAATTCAATTTAAGGTAAATCGCAGCAAAGAAAAGCGATTTCTGGTCGCGAATTGCCAAATTCCAGACACGTACGAACGACTTTATTCTTAGACATGGAGAAACCTGCACCAGAACATAATGTATTGGTCACGCAATTCGGACAAATGATTGCACACGACACCGAATTGGCGTTTCCTAAACTTTCGGGTGAATACCTATTTTAATCAAGCTATGAAGTATTATCTTAAAAAATAAAAAATATATTCATAATTTTGGTGTATTAAAAATGTTTCATAATTTCCAAGAACAGTATTTTATACTAAAAATAATTATAATATTATCATTTTACGAAAAAACAAGTGTGTGTGTGTAAATACATTTATATTAATTAACCTAAAATAAATTGAATTTACAATTTTTTGGACCTACCTATATTATAATAATATTATGTTTTACAACGTAAATACAAATGTATCTTAAGAGAAAAAAAATGTAGTGATTTAACAAAAACCGACATTATATTTGGTAACGAGTGATGACTCGTTGGTATTCCGTATAGGTATTCACATATTTGTATTGCCTTGCACGAATCCACTTATCTATTAGGTATTCGTATTTGATATGGAAGTGCCACCCGTACTTACCTAAAAAATATTTATATTATTATAAGACATTCATGTTATAGTTATTTTTTTGTAACTGTAAATAATACATTTACAAACAATACATTTAATATAGAATGAGTTAGAAGATAGTTTTTCAATAAGTAAATAATTATTAAGAGCACGCTATACACAATTGTTGTCTCCGTCTTACAAGTGCATAACACGGCAAATTTAAGCTCAACAGATTTCGTTTACGCCGTTGATTTAAAAAGTAGAGTGAAACTATTATAAAACTCGATGGTAAGAACATTATCCTTGTTTGCATGTGGGTTTTTTACGATAGTAAGTTCAGTTTTTAAGTGAGTTATTATGAGCATTTTTAATTAACACAAAATTATTATACGCATAAATTGCTTAAAAATTGAAATATCGTAAAAAACCCACATACAAACAAGGATAATGTTCTTACCATCGAGTTTCAAAATAGGTCGGTTCACTATAATTTTCAAGCTAACGGAGCCAAACATGATCTACTGAGCGTAAATTTGCTATTGTTACGCACCTGTAAGACGGATACAACAAATGGCTGCGTAGTGTCCTCTTAAACACATTTTACGTAAACAAACTGGTTTTATTTTTTAATATTAGATACCCGTGGAAGATAAAGATTATCTGCAACCTTTTTATCTAATTCAAATTCTTAATTTCACCAACTAACTAATATTTGAATTGAGTTAATGATTTTAAAAAATATTGATACTTACTTTTAATGAACCGCATTAGTGTTTTTTAAGACCATCGACAATTAAGTACTTATTTATTTATGTTTGTATTCAAAAATCATAGCGGCTCGTCTGTTAAAGTCTAACATGTAAATAATCGGAAAATATTTTTAAATTATTTACATAATATTTTATATTTTTATTTTTTATTACATTTTTAGATTACAAAATAGAGAGAGATTGTTAGAATGTAAAATATGTATTAATCAGCAATGCGCTTATCAAAACTTGTCTTAATAATACAAATGTGTCGTATTGTAGTAAATGGCGGTAAACTCGAGTGTTGTAACCCAGACGGTACGACTCCAAAATTTCTGCCGAAAGGTTGCCTTCCGATAACTATCCCGCAAGACGACCCTGGTTCGAAAAAACGATGCTTGTCCATTCCACGATCAGCTGATACGTCGGACATAGGTTGTCAGATCCAACCGGTCAGACAAGTAAGCATCATGATCTATAATACAATTCTCAAAACTGTACACATTTATATACATTTAAAAATAATATAAGACTTATAAATTCAATACATTTTACCTACAATCATTGGCGTGGAATGGGAGAGGGGAGGGCATAAGGACTATATGGCCTGACGGAATTTCGTTTAGTCCCCTAAACATTTTTAAAATATAATGTTATGTTGTGTACCCGCCAATCATTATAAACTAATAACTATACGCCCTCTCCTTCCCCATATAATGTCTTCACGCCTATGCCTAGGTATAAAGATAAAATATATTATATTTTTCTTAATGCAATTTTGTATTTTAGCTTATTGGTGTTAGCAGTTTTATTGACTGCTCTGCATTGTATGGTTCAGATGCTGTTACAGCAAGAAGCTTACGTACACTTAATAATGGCAAGCTTAAAACACAGCTTGGACCTAATGGAAAATCATACTTATCAAATGTCAAAAAACCAACACAATCATGCAACGTACCTACAGATAACTCGGTGTGCTACGCTTCGGGTAATTCAAATTAATAATATGTTCGTTAAAGTCGTTCAAGGTTCTTCCCAATAGTTTCGCAAGTTTTACAAAATCATTTGTATTCGTTTTGGATGTATAGTATGAAAACCATTTCGTTGATAAGTCATAATAATCTACTTATTAAGGTAGGGTCATAATAATCTACATATTAAGGTAGGTAGGTACTAACAAACGAACAAAAAACATACTGATTGGATCGTCATAGAATTCCCTTGGACAAAAATCACTTGAATAGTTGAATATTATCAGTTAAATAAGTTGCAGAATTGAAAATATAAACTGTTTATAATATTATAATAATTGTGTGAACTTACACACTCAATATAGTAACGTATATTATTTTCATTTTATTTTTCTCTTTAGAATATTATGAAACATTTTATAAATTACAAAATGTAATCTTTAAAATTCCAGGCTTATTATCAATTGATATATTAATAAATTACAATATGATATAAAATGGTAAAAAATACGTTTTTAAATAGGCTGTTTAACAATTTACACGAACTCAAATGTATGATAAATAAACTTACTTATTATTGAATATACAATAATAATTGTAGCTTCTAAATATGCGACATATTAAAATTACCTTTAAATATATCATAGTACTCTTATCTCTTATAGGTAATCTATACCTATAAATTTACTAAAATAATAAGTATAATAGCTAAATAGTTCGACGGAGCCCACCTTACCAAAAAGTACGACGATTCTTATCAATAATAAAGATATACCAATAAATTATTCGCATTCCAAGATTATGTAACAGGTGGTTTTTCAAATCATACTCAGTACTATTTAATATTTAGTTATCTATCATAATTATGTTTATCGACAAAATGATTTGTACTGCCCGATAGTTTTCCGTGAAATTTTAAATAGGTAAATATAATAATATGTCTTATGCAAATCTGTGTATCCGTGTCTAATATAATTTACTATTAATTAATTGTATTACATTTTTATATTATATTCAACTGCATTAATTATTGTATGAATTTTTCATTGCACGCAGGTGATCCAAGAGTTAACCAACATCCCATTATGGCAGTCAACACAATTTCCCTAATGCGATTACATAACATACTGTGTGACGAGTTTAAAAGATTGAATCCCACGTGGAACGACGAAAAAATATACCAAGAAGCCAGGAGATTGGTCATCGCAATGTATCAGCATGTTACATACAATGAATTTTTGCCGGTGATTTTGGGTAGGTGATCATCACTAGAAACACTAGTGTTCATACAGGTCGTATTTTCTAATACAAAGTCGTAATAATTTGTAATATAACTATTACAGAATGATATGCGGACATCCAATTAATGTACACAATATAATACCATACGCATAATGCACATAATTGTTAGATAATATTATTATATATTTTATCAATTTCAGGTAGAGATTATTGCAGAGCAAATAATTTATTACCGTTAAGTAATGGCTTTGACAATAATTATGACGCATTCTTGAACCCGACTACATTTACTAGTTTTACCGCCGCTGCGTATAGAGGTCTCCACAGTTATATACAAGGATCCATGGAGTAATGAAATGATAATAATATGAATATAACTATTACGCCATTGTGTTCTACGGAAACAGACTTAGATTTTTTGACAACAATATGATTTATTTTACAGTTTAGTTAGTGAATCCAGACAAACCACATCTACGTTACGTCTAAGCGATATTTTTTTGAGACCCGACATTGCACAGAATAAAGACAATTATGATAGTCTCGTCAGAGGAATGCTCACTCAACACGCGCAGGGACAAGATCAATTTTTTACAAAAGAGGTATTTTATCTGTGTGTTGACACTATAAAATATTATAATTAGTGTATCGATTGTAGGAAAATATATTACAATAATCTATTGTTAAATCCAGGTCACTGAATTCCTATTCAGAAGCCCGAACAAAACGGACGGTTCTGACTTGATCACCTTAGACATGGAACGTGGCCGAGATTTCGGTGAACCCGCTTATAATAAATTCAGACAATTGTGTGGATTGAGAGCAGCTAGAACGTTTGGAGACTTAACCGATCAAATAAGCAAAAAAGTAAATATACGTTTAATACTTTAATACATAGGTATAAATGCAAAGGTTGGCAAGTTAATGAAAATAATATTAACTCAAGTTAAGTTAAGTTAAGTTAAGAGAACACAATATCTATAAGTCCGAAGTAAACGAATCATACATTTAACTCGATAAGTTAAAATGTACTATTATGGAAAAAAACAATAACTTAACACAGTATAAAAAAGAGTTGATATACTTTATTAATTAGTATGTAGATCACAAAAAAAGTCGAATTGCAATTTAAGGTCATATAATAATATTATGCATACCTATCTAATCTACTAAAATATATTTGTCAAGAAAAATAACAAAAATGTTTCTATTATTATAGCACTGGATTATTATTTATTTTTTTTTTTATTGGTCTTAAGCCCGGCAACTGAGGTCATCAGCTGTATGATGGTACTGTAGGGTTTTTGGTACCTACAGTGGGGAACTGTTGGAGGAACACGTTTTTGTGTTTGGCAGAATTTTCTTGTGGGCATCCGTAGGTATCCGCCATGTCCGGGCGGGGGATGGAGGCCACTCTCTCCGGACACCGTGACTGCCCGAAGAAGAATACCACTTGTGGCCGCAGTGGCGTATATAGGGGGTGGGCCTAGTGGGCTACAGCCCCCCCCTACGAAATTACAGTCTTTTTGAATAGAACAACAATATATTTTGTTAGGTACTATCATAGCCAGTTGAAAAATAACGAATACGAATATATTTATAGAAACTGTTAAATATATAGTAGACAGTAACCTCTAAGTAATAGATCACTTGTTAGTTTCTATCTACTATAGCCCACCCCAAAAATTATTTCTTTATACGCCACTGCGTGGCTGGGATCGAACCGGCGTCGGTGCGCGTCGCAACCGATGCTTTAATCCGCTCGGCCACTTCGTCCGCCTAGGTTATTTTTATTTTAGTATTAATATAATAATATGTAAGTATTTTAAAACCATAAAAACGAAACTTTTTTAACTTGATGGATTAGTTTTAAATCTACTTAAAAAGCTAAGATGTGTAAGCAACAGTCAATTAAACTAGTTTAGTTCATAAGTTGATTAGAAAATGAACTAACTAGTTGAGCTTAAAAAAAATTAACTTTTTAACAATTTCATGCCCACTTTTGCATAAAACACGCATAATATGTCTACGTTCGTCTTATCTATAAAATTATTTTATAAATAAAAAAAAATGTTATGTAGAACGTGGATGCCTTAGCTAGCATGTATGAACACGTGGACGATGTTGACTATTACGCAGCTGGAATTTTGGAAAAACAAAAACCTGGATCCATATTTGGGCACACATTTCAATGCGTTATCGGTGAAATGTTTTTCAGATGGAAATTTGGCGATAGATTTTATTACGAATTTGGAAAGCAACCGGGTTCTTTTAGCTTAGGTAACGTTGATGGTTATACAACTTAATTACCCATCTGCGTTTCTATATTCATTATAATTCTTTGATACATTTTTTATTATTATTATTATATCTATTTGAAAACAGATCAACTTAAAGAAATACGAAAAACGACATTGGCTTTCATAATGTGTGTGACGTCAGATATTCGTCTCATACAACGGAATGCATTTGATGTGCCGAGTGGTCGGTGAGTACTTTCAAACGTTATTATTTACTAATTATTTAGTTTAGATTGATTTCCCCTAACTTTATACAATACATACACAGTTCTTTGAAAAATTGTATCATAAGAAAATATATATTATAATTTTCATTACGTAGGTATTTAAATATTTAGAATGAAATATTGTACTAGGTACAGTTTAAATGTCTGTCATCCAAAATAATTTTTAAAAGTGTAAAATGATTCGATAACATTATTATTATAATACGCGATGATTACCATTATCGATGAAAATGTGTTACTGAATTCATACATACAAATAATCAATTTTATTGTGATTTTTTTTTTCAGAAACCCATTGGTATCTTGCAACTCAATAACAAAACTCAATTTGGCTGCTTGGATAGATAGTTAATTTGGTATATCGTTTGTCAATCACTTTAGTTATAAATATTTATATACTTTGTCTCCTATGTACTTAGTATATTAGAAAGTAGTATATTATACATTTATCATTAGATATAGGTACGATGTGCTTAGTATTCGACGTTATAGAACAAAATATAGTAATGCAGGTATTACGTGATTAAAGTTTAAAAAAAATTGTAATTATATTCATATGATTTCTAATAACTGTCAATAATATTTAAACGAAGTGGTTGATGATTATTTAAATTGAATATAAAAATAACTATTTTAATTACACATGATACATTATTATTATTAAAAAACCAAGCCTTCGCCGGACACCTGGCAGATGTGAAACATCAACAATTTTCTTATGCTAAAAATGTTGAAAATTGAAATGACGGGTAGTCGACATCTATAACATTGCCCTTGTCCATGGTTGAAATAAACAAGGTTATTGCATTTATACCCCTTCTTGATCAAATATTTGATGAAAAAAATAAAAATGATAATAATCGGTGTTGTAAAAAATACTTTTAAAAATTATTTGAGTAATTACTCAAACGCTTATAAAATAAAGTATTTAAAATACCACCCAAATACTATCTATTGTAAAGTACTTGAAATAATCTTCAAATACAAAAAAATAATTAAATTCTATAGGTACCTATTAAGGTATATTAATCAATATTGAAATTTTTGAAAATTTTTAAAATTGTAATATTGTAAAAGTGTATAAATGATTGTATGCTAATTGGAAATTCATTATTCGTAGTTCGTGCAAAACAAAAATAATATTATTTTCTAATAAAATTATCAAAATAAGATATAATCCTATATTCCTACGTTCCACATCAACTATATTATTATGGTGCTATATTAAAAGCTATTTTCGGATATTCCGTAGATAGCTCCGACAATAAACGATAAAGATAATTGATAACTATTTTCTTAGTAAATAGATAGGTAATAAGTAATAACACTAATAAATAATAAGAAATAATATTTTCGTGTAGCTAAGTTAGTAATCACTAATCAGTAATCACACAGTATATTTTACAGTCAACAACAATGTGAATAATGAATATAGCTTTCGGCTATAATAATATACATATTTTAATTTCGTACGTTTCGACTGTCGTCGACGGTAAACTGTTTTCTGGAGAAGAAAAAATTTAATTAAGCTATAAATAGACGAAAACGAAAACCTATATTGAATTGTCCATAAATGAATAACGATTAATATAATATACTAGCTAATCCCGTGCACTCGTTACCCGTTAAATGTACAAACTGTATATGACTCAAACTTTGTTCAATGCCTTATTCGGTGTATGATGTTCTTGATTCATCTTGACTTTTCTGTTGCCCGGGATAAAAATTCTTATTCGCAGCAGTATATTATTATCAGGTAGGCAATCTACCTGCGGTAGATCGCGGACCCCGTGCTGTAAGTGTATGATTTAACTCTAAAGTATCAAAGTTATGCCAAGTTTGTCGTTTTCACTTAATTCCACCTACGGTTAGGTTTAACCACCGATACATATAATATCGAAACACAACGTACAAAAAAATTGAATGCATTGAATGAATACACTGATTTCCCGGCAACCAATTATTCTTATTATAATAGCTTTAAAATCGTGTTTCTTCGTTTAAATATTTTTATTTCGTCCAAACTTGAACATCAAAAACATAACTATAAATGAAAAACTGTGCTTAAACTTTAATTTCATGTAAAAAAAGGTGGGTAAGTGGATGTCGCTCTGCTGTACAGTAGGTTACAAGTGGGTCACTGTAATGGATGGTGTTAAACTTGAATTCACTGATATAATATTATTGTATAAGAAAAACGATTCTGAGGGAAAACGGTCAGTCAGCCTATGATAGTACCAAGTATATTTGATGATGTTATTGTGAATAAAGTATAAATATATATGTATAAAGTATTATAAAGTATTATATATGTATAACCTATTTACGTGGAGCCTATTGTTTTCAATTTTCAATTCTTAGCTATAAAAGTTGAACATTTTATAAATTTTTAACTACAAATAATTATAAATAATTATTAATTTAATATAAAAATATTTTAATATTTCAATTTAAAAAAATTGAAAGTTGACAATGTTTGTAAACAGCTCAAAAAGAGTCAAAATATTTTCAAAACTTTATGGTGTGTATAGGAAATAAAAAAAAAAGCATTCAGTGAAATTTTTATGTATTTACAGTTATTCGTTTTGGAATTACAATAAAATAACAAAACCACTACACGAGAAATTGAGTGAATATCCAATATTATAAAAATATTTGAAACCCATAAAAATTTAATTTTATTTGCTTGTAGACATTTTAGATTCTGAGTGGAGCGATAAATGTATTGATTTTACAATAATGTGTGTTTTTTTTTTAATTTTTTAATTTTTTTTTGTCTGTAATCACCTTTTAGGACAGTGCTTGGATTTTCTTCATCAGTATCTTTTCTGATAGGAAAGTAAATCTAGTTGGTACTTTGGGGGAGTCAAAAGCAAACATTTCCCAGTAGTTTTCAAAAGCGACGTGAAAAACAAAAGAAAAATTAAGGAAAAACGGGAATTTTTACGCAAAATCTATTTTTGAGAAAATCGATTTTGGTTTGTGATGCAACACTAAAAAAAATTACCGTAGGTTCATGAAATTTTGACTGAATATTTATATTAGCAATTTCTATACACCACAACATTTTCCAAATATTTTGACTTATTTTGAGCTGTTTATGGACATTTTCAGTTTCCATTTTTTTTAATTTTTTTTTCTATAAATATCAATAAAATTTTATTTGTTGGTTAAAAAAGCTTAAAAATTTAATAGAGAGCTCCTAGGTTATTGTTTCAAAGGCAGATGAAAAAAATTGAAAATCCATAGTCGCAATTTTTTTTTACAAGCATTTAAGTTCAAATATTGACAAAATACGTAAAAAAGACAAAAATTTGCAAATTATTTTGAGTCAGAAATTCATAAAAAAATTTCTTTTTAAATCTAAGATTTTAAAATGTAATTTAAGGTTCCACATAGGTTTGTCTACCTTTATCAAAAAAAAAAATGTCTACAAGAAAGTCTAATTAAATTTTCATGAGCGTTTGTAATTCATATTCTTACAACATTTGACATTCACTCGATTTCTTATGTAACGATTTTCTTATTTTGTTGTCATTAAAAAACAAATGACTGTATATACTTGAAAATTTTACTAAATTTATATAAGCATTTTCTATAAACTATAAAATTTTGAAAATAATTTGACTATTTTTGAGATGTTCGCGGACATTGTCAGTTTTCAATTTTTTTAAATTGAAATATTAAAATATTTTTATATTAAATTAATAATTATTTATAATTATTTGTAGTTAAAAATACATAAAATTTAACACCATTTATTACAGTGACCCACTTTTCAAAATTTTATAGTGTATAGAAAATGCTTATATAAATTTAGTAAATTTTTCAAGTATCTACAGTCATTTGTTTTTTAATTACAACAAAATAAGAAAATCGTTACATGAGAAATCGAGTGAATGTCAAATGTTGTAAGAATATGAATTACAAACGCTCATGAAAATTTAATTAGACTTTCTTGTAGACATTTTGTTTATATCCTACTGTACAGCAAAGCGAAATCCATTTACCCACCTTTTTTTACTGATAAATATAGACAATCTTATGAAGAATCTTGTATTACATTTTCTAATCTTAGATTTAAATAGAAACATTTTTATGAATTTCTAACTCAAAATAATTTGCAAATTTTCGTGAATTTTACGTATTTTGTCAACATTTAAACTTTATAAGCTTATAAAAAAAATTGTGGCGTGATTTTTAATTTTTTTCATCTGCCTTCGAAACAATATACTAACTAGGAGCCTTAAAATTGTATTCGTTAATTCGTTAAGCTTGAAAATTTAATACGAGGTTCCTAATATATTGTTACAATAGCAGTTCAAAAATATTAAAAATATAGTAACAATTTTTTTTTGTGTAAGCATGTTCAAATTTTGACAAAATACGTAAAAATCACGAAAATGAGAAAATTAGTATCTCCTATTTCTAAGTTTTTCTACATTTATCAAAAAAAAATCTCTACCGGAAAGTCAAATTAAATTTCTATGAGCGTTTATGAAGTTAAATATTTTACAACATTCGATATTCACTCCATTTTTCATGTACCGATTTTCTTATTTTATTGTAATTCAAAAACAAATAACTCTTTTCACCATATTTTTATTTTATCATTTTTTTGTACTTGAAAAATGTTCACAATATTTTGACTCGTCTTGAGTAAGGTTTTTTTATAAGCTTTTTAAAGATCAAATTTCAACATAGTTTATCAAATTGAAAATTAACAATTTATTTTGTTGTTAAAAATGTATATAATGTTCAACTTTTATAGGTAAGGATTGAAAATTTAAAACAAGGTTTCACGTTAGTAGTTAATTCTGTAACCAAAAAATCTAAAAAAATACATAATTACAGTTTTTTTTTATAGTTGTTTTAAGTCAAAATTTGGATGAATTACATATAAAATAATCAAGGTTAACGATTTTTTTAATTTTATAATATTAATTTAACTTACACTATATCTAATTATAATTAACAATAACAATATAAATATAATATAAAATATTCTACACTGGCAAACCGTCTCGGCTCAGAATCGTTTTTCGAATATAACAATAATTTAGCAAATTAGCAAATTAGGATGAACATTTTAGGACTTTCTATAGATTAAAGTTGGTGAGTGGACCAACATCAGAACTTTGAAAGCTAAAACAGCAGCTTTGTATGACTAGCAAATTCTGAAAATTAACTCACAAATTTTAACTAAGTAAGAGCAACATTATTTTGTATCATTTTCGATGGATTTAAGTGAAGTGTGTGGATCAACTTCAGAACTCTGAAAGCTAACAACTTTTTAACTAATTTTAAACTTTGGAGTTTATATGAGCGGAGTAGTGTAAACATCGTTTGGCTAGTGTGCAGCTAAAATAATGCAGTCAAATTTTATCAAAACTAAAATGAAATTTTCGATACCTAACCAGTAACCATAATATTGTATTATAAATTAAACAGTGATTAATTAATAATATAGTATAATATGGTATACCTACCTATATTACCTATTGACTATTTTACCAAAGGTAAATATTTACTTTAAAAGTTAAGTAGTTAGGTATTTGAAAGAAATATATTACATTTATATAATATGTGGTTTTAAATAAAACTATATTGCAGTATTATTAATTTTGTTTTCAGAAAACTGTAGTA
Source organism: Sitobion miscanthi (assembly GCA_008086715.1). Lineage (NCBI taxonomy): Eukaryota > Metazoa > Arthropoda > Insecta > Hemiptera > Aphididae > Sitobion > Sitobion miscanthi. Next base: position 6,266,433 of record CM017800.1, on the reverse strand, counting down.
GTTCCTACCAAAACTTCTTTAAACGGATGATAGGTACTATATATTATTATATACTAGTGTGGATAATAATATGAGTGCCTATAGAATTTGTCTTTTTAATACAGTAATAACGAAGTTTATACGAAATTAAATACTTTTTCTTATTGTGTATTTCCATGCGAGTGCGTCCTGTAGTAGTAGAGTAGTATCTAATACGACAAAATATTACGTAGTAGTGCAGGTTTTAGGGTTTGGATATGTGAGATAAATACTTATACATGGCTTGTACAGGGAAGTCGATAGTCCGTTCGGATATGATCCTTCTAAGAGGAACATTATTATACCACAACCCCGGTACTATGCTGTATGTGTTAAACAGCGGAATAAATTAGTATTTGTATAACACGCACTTCGATATAATAATATTATATATTTTATTCAATAGAGCAGTGGTTCTCAAGCTTTTTATATCTGCGCACCACCTACCATTTACCAATTCGTTTATTTATAATGTCGTGTTTAATTATAATAGATTATAATATAGTATGGTATTCTTGACCAATGATTATTTGTTCTTATACATTTTGTTTAAAATAATAATAATTCAACACTCCTCTTCAAGTGTATCAAAACGATATAATATTATCACAATATAATATTATGTTATGATATAGAGTGTTTCCAACAGCGTGTCTTCCTGCCAAAAATCAAATTTCGGCTCAGAATTATAATAGTTGAGGCCAATGCCTATTAAGTGCCCTAATAAATCGACCGTCGACGTATCCAACTGGTCACGCGCCGAAACACACGGCAAAATCGCAGTTGAATATTGATACCATTATTAAAATATTATGTGAACGCATTAAACCGAAAAATAATAGATTTTGCACATTGGTCATGAACATGACATTATACGAATATCATACGATATTAATAATGTTATGTATCGCAGCCGTCTGCAGTGGTTGTCCACGAGGGCGATTTGCTCAGAGAAGGGTTCACACTATCTGCGCCCGTCACGGTTTGTGTTTTTTGTAGGTACCTATTACATGAATAGGTATATTGTAATATTATACGCGCATAATAGGCGATAGAGTATAATCGCATCATATTATAATTGCCTAATAGGAACCTACGACAATTAGAATAGGTACTAAGTACCTAAACTATTACCATAAACGGTATATAATAATATGTACTATAAACGAATAAACTATTATCGTCCATTATTTGTTATTATATTTGTATTCGTCGTGTAATAGAAATCAATTTTCGCTACGACAAGGCCGATACATTAGTAAAGAAGAAGAAGAAGATAAAGTGTATAGGTTATGATAATATCTATTCATATGAAAAATATTAAATAATTTACGAAGAAATAAGATAGTAACATAATAACGAATGATGTCCCCATATAGCAACTAATAACAGCATGGAGTATGATAAAAACGTAGCACGCTACTTGATATTTTTTCCCTAAATATATTTTTTTTTTGGGGGGGGGGGGGCGAGAGACACCGGACTTAGCTCTTGAACCATTTAAAAGAAATACCAATTGATGCGCATTCTAAGTAGACTTTTGTCAACATAGGTAGGACACCTGGGATATATATTTATATCAATATAATCACAACAAAAATCGTAGTAACAATAAATGTTATAAGAGTTACTAAAATCTGTCAGAAAAAAAGTTGTACCCAGCCCAAAAACATACTTATGTTAAAAAAAACGTATTAAACATGTACGTAATCTTATGTCTTTACTTACGGTACGATAAATAATAAATATGTATGCGTGTAGTATATTACATGCAAATAGTTTAAAAATTAAAGCTAAATTAAAAGCAAATCTTTTTCAAACACTATACTCATAACTTTACTAGTTATTTAATTTTCTAATTAATATTAACTTTAACTTTTTACAGTTAATTTGAAAAATAATATGTTAATTTAAAATCATACTTATTATAATATCTATAAAATTATCGTAATGGGTAATTAATTAATTCATATTTTTTTTTTGTCTAATCACTGCACATAAAGCTATTTTAAAACACAGGCACGAAGAATCTATAGAAGTTTATATCACAATAATACAACGGTAATTGTTTATTATAGCTCATACTTTGTCAGTATATCTTCACTGTACTCATAATGGTATATTATGATAAAATTATAAATGTACGATAGTATTGTGTGACTATATTATTCAAAATTCAAACCGATACATACCTAAGTAGGGTTACGACAATCCACACACAGGTATAAGAGCTAATATTTATATCAACGCGTTTAGTGTCACGACTTTGTGTCGACTCGTTTGTCGATATTCGTTAAAAAAATGAAGAAAGTTCCAATTGTTCTGGTGTTAATTGTTAGCATATCGTGCGAACTTATTCAAAATAATGAAAATGAATCGAATGCAGGTAAATTAATAGATCTTAAAACATTATAATGGATAGTAGTATATACTATATAAACAACATAGTATAATATTACATAGGTACATAAATTATAAATATAAATATAAATAGTAAATAATATAAAATATTTTAATTACATATTTCTTACACAGATTCGTACAGTAATCCAGGAATTCTTTATGATGCGACGCACAGTAATTGCTTGAATGACGATCACGATTCAGATAAAAATCCTTCTAAGATACCGTAAATACAAATAATATACAAATAATATGTACCTATTAGTATTTTTGGTTTTTATTTCTTAGATCGCTGTCGGAGAATCCTATTGGATTCTTAGAGCCTAAAGAAATTGATCTGGCCGATCGATGTTTTCCCAAACCAGTATGTGATCCCCATGCTGTGTACAGAACCATAAATGGTAGTTGTAATAATTTAATATTCCCAATTTGGGGTCGATCTAATTCAGCAAACACACGAATTATTGAAGCAGACTATTCGGATGGTACATACTCATTATAAACGAATGTATATTTATTTCAATGTTACAATATGAGAACTAATCAAAATAATTTAAGGTAAGAGCCAAGAAAGAAGAGCATTATCGGGAAATAAATTGCCAAACCCGAGGAAAATACGAACAACTTTGTTCCCAGACGTAAATAGACCCGCACTTAAGTATAATTTATTGTTCATGCAATTTGGCCAATTGGTTGCACACGATACTGAACTAATATTCTCTAAAACTAATGGTAAGTTTGTAAGAATAAAATCATGATTTTAAGATTCTGAGTGAAACTTAACACTGTTACAATAGATATGTACCAATGTTTTAGAATCTCACACTGAACAATAATTATACTTAAAAGGAGGTAGGTAATAAAAAATAAATAAATAGATCTTATTAATGTTTTAGATTCTGCGAGTAGTGATGATGTGGGTTTTTTTCTGTCTGTAAACATCTTTAGGTACTAGTAGAATTGTAGAAACATTTAATTATTTTTGTTTTGCGTCAAAATTGAGTTTCGCCTAAAAGTGGTGGCTTTAAAATTGTATATGTCGAAATGACGCTTGTGCCTAATTGTCGTTCGTCCAAATGACTGCGTTCATTTGACGTACGTCGAAATTACTGCGTCAAAATGTCGTACATAAGAACACCCACGCTAATCATCATTGACAACTAACACAAATGTCATGGGAGGCCGCAACTAAATTACATATTGCTTTAATATTACCCCTCATTAAAGACACACAAGCAAGGGCCTCTTAATGGCTTTGATCGGATTAATTTGTTATTTTTTTTTATGGTACATCCACAATACTGTAATTTGGTTAAAATTTCTAATTACAGATACATAGTTGTTTATTTTCAAATAACGATATCAGAAATCGTTGTCTTTTTGTACAGACTATATGCTTAAAACAAGAACGGTCTTTTTTATTTTTCTAGAAACCAAACCGATGACAAAATCATAAATAGGTTCCAACCTCTAATTTATTGATAGTTTGTTCAATATAGATACCTAGTATTAAATTGTAGTAATAAATTAATATTATTACATTTTTTATGACTAAAGGTAGTGATGGAAATCCAATAGTATGTTGCAATCCGGATGATTCTACACCAGAAATTCTACCTCCTGATTGCCTGCAGATTACAATCCCGAAAGATGAGCCTGGTTATTCAAAAAACCGATGTTTATCATCTCAACGAGCCGCTGATACAGCAGATCTAGGTTGCAATATAAAACCAGTCAGACAAGTAATAACTGTGCACCCTTATCTCATCTAAGCCCTTGTTTCGTCTATAATTATTTCCATCATAACCTAGAAAAAAAATTATTATCAAAAAAGTATTGAAAGTGTGTTAATGTACCTATTTCATTATTTTGTTAGCAAATTGGAGTTACCAGTTTTTTAGATGCTTCATTATTATATGGTTCAGATGAAATCACAGCACATTCTTTACGAACATTCTCTTATGGAAAACTCAGGAGACAAATAGGACCTAAAGGAAAATCATATTTACCCAATGTTAAACAAGCGACAAAAGAATGCACCGTGGCTAATGATGCGACTGTGTGCTACGCTGCCGGTAATTTATAATTATGTTGTTTATTATAAATAAATCATTTATTAAGAGAGTGCTTTCATGTTATCTTAATAATATAATTATGAAAAATAATATTCTTCTCTTATAATTTAACTTTAACTTTAATGATCCAAGTTAATAGTTCATAAGTAAATATGAACCTACTTATTTTTTTAAATAGTTTATGACTATAGTTCCATTTTAATATAAAAGTTTTAATTGTTGATTGTAACTTAAGTACTTAAATCTCCATTAATTATAACATATTATATTTATTGCATCTCTTTACCTTATAAAATATATTTATAATAATTTAACATTTGAAATACATTTATCAAGGTGATGTAAGAGTAAACCAACATCCTAATATAGCAGTTGCCACGATATCATTATTGAGAGCTCATAACCTACTGTGCGATGATCTTAGAAAAATAAATCCCGAATGGGACGACGAACGATTATACCAAGAAGCCAGGAGATTACTCATCGCAATGTATCAGCACGTGGTATACTATGAATTTGTTCCGGCACTTTTAGGTACCTATATTATTAATCATAATATCATTCTACCTATTATAGTAACAAATACAAAAAAAAATTAAAAATATATCTTATACCCATATTAGATGTATCGAGTTAATTGGGAGTATGTTATAAGTTATAATAATTTATTTGTATCTAATAAATTGTAATATACATTTATCCAGTAGGTAGGCAGTTAATATTTATTTAAAGATACAACAAATAAACACCAAAGCCAGATTTGATTTTTTTGAACAGCTATTCTGTTCTTGCCAAATTTTCAATTATTTCGGCATAGCCGATGTTGTCAACTGTACAATCAATGTTAAGTATAGTCAAAAAATTTAAACGACACACATCCATGGAAGATATAAGCTAAATTATATGATTTAACCATTTAAAAGTAATCAATGAGCTGAAGTATTTAGTACAGGTCAACATAGAAACATATGTAATATAATAAAAATATATATGGTTTAAAATCAAACTACATGTTACCCTTCATGGTTTTACACAAATATATCTCTGGTTTAGTCAATACATCAATCAACTTAAATAAGCCTTTTTCAAATAATTTCAGAAATGAGTACATTCGTTCGTAAAATATGTATCCAGATCCTCAGCATAGTATTGATTTTGTAACTGTCTTTTTTTCATACAGGGTTAACCAGAACCGACTGCAAAAATTGTTTTAATGGTTCACCATTATTCGTTATATAACCGTATTATGCCATCATATTTGTAAAATTGATACTTTCACATTTCAATACAATATAATATATGTAATACATTATACAGTAACAATTTTTGTTAACATGTCGACCGTTGAAATTTGCTGCCCCAAAAAAAGTCTGTCCCTTTTCAACTGTATAGAATAGAGCTATAGTACAGATAGCTATAGATAACTATTATATACATATACTAGGGCACCAAGCAACGGATCACAATTTATCGTAACATCTACACTTAATAGACAGCATTTAAAATGAAAATACTTAATATTCCAAAAATATTCTAAAAACGTTTTAAAAATGTTTAATAATATAATTTGTATGCAAAGATAATGTTATTTTAATGTTTACAAAATATTTTTAAAATATAATAATTCAACAAATGCTGTATGGTTGACACTATATTTAGTATACTATTATATACCAACACATTTTAAATATTATTATATTCAATAAAATTATAGGAAAAGATTATGCCAAAGCAAACAAATTACAACCATTAGAAAAAGGTTATAATATGGATTACGATGAATTTTTAAATCCAACTACGATTTCTAGTTTTACCGGTGCTGCATACAGATCACTTCATAGCGAAATACAAGGATATATGGAGTAATGATGATGATAACATTAAGACTTTTTTATACTAATTTAAAACTGCAGCAAATCTTTATATGACTGATTTTTTTACAGTTTGATCAATGAAGCCAGACAAGTTAAGTCAAAAATTCGCCTGAGTGACTTTTTTCAAAGAACTGACATAGTGCAGAGAGGAGACAATTATGATAGTTTTACTAGAGGTTTGCTTACTCAAATTGCACAGGAACAAGATCAATATTATACATCAGAAGTATGATTAATAGTTATATATTATCCAAAAGAAATTAATTTCACGTCTTTGCATATAGGAATATTAAATTTGATACTGTAATACTATTTATTATAATTTATTGATTTAGGTTAGCGAATATCTATTCAGAATTCCGAATAAAACAATAGGTTCAGACTTGCCCAGCTTTGACATCGCACGTGGTAGAGATTTGGGAATTCCATCGTATAATAAACTTAGGAAATTGTGTGGCTTGAGCGAAGCCAAGACTTTCGAAGATTTTACTGATCAAATATCAAAAAAAGTAAATACGTCAAAGAATTGTGCATCACGCAATGATTGGATATCTAACGATTATAGTTAGAACTCACCGATTATAACTATTGAACTAATTATTAATAAAACATATTTTTCAAGAATGTCGATACCTTAGCTAGCTTATACGAGGATCCAAGCGATGTTGACTTTTACGTAGGTGGTATGTTGGAAAAACTGAAACCGGGATCTTCATTGGGGCACACGTTTCAGTGTATTTCTGGAGAAATGTTTTTCAGATGGAAGTTTGGCGATCGATTTTTTTACGAATTTGGAAACCAAACGGGGTCTTTTCGACCAGGTAATTATTTACACTATCATTGAGTATCTATGATATTTAAAGCTTGGTTTCAATTTTTTTCACTCACCGTAATTATTTATTAAATTGTTTAAATAGATCAACTGTCTGAAATACGAAAATCGACATTATCACTCTTAGTGTGTATGACATCAGACATTCAATCTATACAACGCAATGCGTTTAGTGTACTCAGTAAACAGTGAGTATTCTATTTTATATATTACCTATAGTCCATATAATAATAATAAGATGGCATATTTTTGAGTATTGACACCCTAAGGTTAGGTTGCAATAAAAAATATTTCAAAATCAGAAAGTTATCATGCTTATTGAGTGTGTTTTTTTCTTGCTGGTGGTGTAATATGTCCAATTTAGGGTTTTTATGATCTTATATATTGTAGAAAATATAAAACATCTTAGTTTTACAAGTACTTAAATATACTATTTTTCATTTAGAGTACATGACGCTATTTACTCTATGCCTTACTAAGGTTTTATATTTATAATATTGTCTAACAAAATCTCACCTTGGTAGGAAGTAGGGACTGAACTAAATGAATCACTAGAATTATACCTAATCTATAAATGAACGAAATAACTAAAATAAACGTTAAATTTCCTTTAACATTTGTTTTGGGTAGGTACCTACCAACTTTTAAAACAAGAACAAGTGAACATTTATCAAAATAGGATAAGTTAAAATATACATTTAGAAAAAACACGAGAAATGTTATATTGGCATAGTTAAATTGCAAATAGTCGCTAAGATAGATAGGTACATTATCAATAATAAAGTACTATCTACTGTGGAGAAACAAATAGAAAAATAAACAATGAAATAAATACTTTTTATGGAAAATATATTACCTATACGTATTAATGAAATTAAAAAGCATAGGTAGTACTTATCTTTTTAGTTATTTAAAATAAATAAAGTTGAGATTATTATAATACAAAATATATACAATAATAATAATGTATAGAATGAAAATATGAATAAATAGATCTATAATAATTGTTTCCGATTTACTTTTTTTTTCAGTAATCCATTGGTACCTTGCAGTTCCATACCAAAACTCAATTTGGATCCTTGGAGAGAATGGAGGGCTTAAGAAGTAATTCCAAACAAATATTTTTCCGAAAAATGGTGATCCCTGTAATAATTGTTTTCTTGGTTTACATGTAGCCCCGAAATAATATTAATATAAAACACTGTAGTGCCTATGCTGTTTGTCTTTGGTAATAAATTAATCATTGGGTTCAAACCTATTAGTATTGTTGAAATTCAGTACCGACCTGCCTAGTTAGTAGTAGAAAAAAATAACTATATGCATACCTTGCTACTGTTTTTGTTTTAATACCTACCTGGCTACCTATGTTTGTCCTCGTATTTTTAGATAAAATCTTATATTCCTATTTTAATTATGTCCCAGATAACCAACACTCTGAAACGGGTGAACAATGTGTTTACTGTTTAGGTATTTGATATAAATACCTACCACTCTAGAGTATAAATAAATTATACAGTTTTGTATATTTGGTATTTAGCATGATAGCAAGAATGCAAGATCACTAGATACCTACTTGATAATGTTAAGTCTTAGATCTAGATGGTTGAACAAAAACAGTAAAACACTATAAAGTTCTCGGACAAAAAACATATTTCAATATTGTATGACTTAATTAGATACTAATATACAAATACAATAAAACCTAAGGCTTTTTATTTTTTGTTTCCTTTATACATGTTCTAATAATATATATTGATACAGGAAAAAATCAGTCTTTTGTGCTCGAGTTCTTGACGAGGTGGTGAATATACTGAGTCAACGACGGAGGGCATAGATATTAATGCTCTCACAGATGTTTGAAAGTAACTTAATAATTCTATCATAGATGAAATATTGTATTCGTGTGTATAACCGATAAATCATAATATAATAAAAAAAAACCGTTGTGTGAGCACTGTGCAAGCATGCGCGTATGAAATTAGTAGTTTTTAATGAAGGTTCATGAAGATTTTCAGAACTTTATCTCTAATCGTTAATTCACTACAAAGCTGTAAAGCTGAAAAATATCAAAAAACGTAATTTGTTTTAATTTTTTTTTAATGCCCTGTAGTGAACCTATTAATTTATTTCCATATTAATCAACACTATAAAAATATAATTTTTTTTTCTATATTACAAAAGTAACTATTGCAAAAACGTTTAAAAAAACACAGAAATATGCATAAAATATTAATTTACATTCGTAAAATAAGACTTTTTAAAAAAAAAAAATAGGTAAATGTTGAAATGTTGAATGTAAAATATGTACCATAAAAGTTTCACAGTTTAAATCGGTATTTCAAATTATGGGCTCACATAGTATAATATCATACGATCAACCAGAATAAATATGTAAATGTATACAAATCCACGTTATAGTTATAACAACGTTATATGTTGCATACAATTTTTTTTAGACCATTTGTAAGTATAATATTATGTTATAGCTGTTACACTGTTCATTTTTATCGAACGAAATACCCTAACCCACCGCCCGCCACTATTAACCGAATATATAATATAATATTATAACGAAACATAACATAGGTATAATAGATATATAATAAAAGAGCATTCTTGACTATCACATAAACAATCAAACGTCTTACATTTTGCAATGTACCTGTACATTTTTTTTTCTACAGCTGTGGCCATTAATATCAAACGGATTGACAGGGGTCATTACTCGTATCACAATACGTCCTCCGATTTCCGAGCTAGGGATTAACATAATATTATGTACAATGCACCGGTGTCTCGTGCGAAGGCCCGGGTAGGTAAAATATTTCGCCCCCCCCCCCTCCCAAAAAAAAAGGTCACAATCATAATATAGCTATAGTCCGCGACACGAAAACCTGACCATGATCCCCGCAACCCGCGCCCCGTGGGTTCCCAAACTAATCCAGTCACAGCAGCCGCATGCCACTCACTACACGTATAAATTATATTAAATAATGTAAATTGTATAATATTGTACAATATTATGACGGACATACTACAGTGTCTAAAGATGGCGTGGTGGCAGTGCGGTCCGGCATAATATTGGTAAAACATGCTAACGATACCGGCTCTGGTGGCATAATCCTCAACTCGCCAATTCGATATAATTATAGATATAATTTTATATTGGTTATAGGTATTTTACTTTTTATAATCGACTAGCCGACCCCGTGCAAGTCGCTGCCCTTAAAAAATTACAACCCTTTAAAAAATTGTGATTGTTCAAATCCTTTTGGATGTAACTCGGATAATAAATTAATTTTGCTATCAAAACTTTTTACGACTTTATAGATAACTGTACAAGTTGGTAAATACAATTTATACTAATATTATCAAATACATTTAAATACACTTAAGACAAAATGTATGCGAAATGTAGCGAACATAATTATTCGGTATTTGAGTACCGCGTGTGAAATGCGCCAATTTTTATAAATAACAGCAACAAATATACACGATAACTATTGTATATTTACATAAAATACTTATTTCCGATAACACTTTTTGTTTTCAATAACTATTTGGTTTATTAGATAACACTTAGATAACAAATATAAATTTAAAAACAAAATGTTCTATTTATGTATTCAACACATTGTTTGGATAAGGGTCACATATAGATCCTTTTGTTTCTGGTAACTTTTTAAGTATAGGATCGATTCTTACTAAAAAATAGATAAAAATAAATCTTGACTGAACAGATATAAAAACCATTTTTGATACAGAACTATTTGATTCCAAGCCCGCGAATAGGTATTGTCGTGACCAGGTTCAATAGTGCGTGTAATAAGTGGCTTATTTTCCCCGGCCCAGCGCTAACATTACATGTTACGATTGAAACTGTTTGGCGACATTTTCACTGAAATCAAAATTACTAAAAGAATATAATATTTCCATTGAAATTCCTAGTTATAGGTTTTCTTGGACTTCAATAATAATAAGCAAAGAATCCGTGGGTTCCCAAACTAGTCCAGTATACTCAAGTATTTCTACGTTATGACCAGGGCTCGGAGGTTGTGGCAAATGCATATTTTTTTTTGGTTTGTCCTAGAACACCCAAAGTAAGATACAAATATATTTCACACTTATCTGATGTCATACACGAAATTTTATTTTGCCATTTTTTGCATATTTATGATTTTTTTTTGCTATTTTGCCATTTTTAGGTTTTTAGTGCTATTTTTGGGTATACTATCAGATAATTTGGAAAATAATCACATTTAGTTGAAAATAATGATTTTATTTGGTTATATTTTTAAAAATAATCAATTATTGGAAATAAAGCGAATAATATTTCATGTTTTCACCGTTCTACAATTCATCGACAGTCCGATGTATTAATAGTCGTGACGTCAGTGTTATAATTATAGTTTTTTCAAGTTAAATGCATATTTTTTGATTTTTCGTGCTATTTATAGTGCATATTTTGGAGTTTTTTTATTGCTTATTAAGGAGCTAAAAATTACCATTTTTAGTGCCACAACTTCTGAGCCCTGGTTATGACTGACGAGAAACGTCCGTTCGCGACGGTCACGGGATAGTGTTTTCGCGTCGCGGACTACAACTACGTAGATATCAGAACATTGGTATGTTTTAAAACATCCTGCAAACCGAATCATATTATTTCGGTTTGAGAAGTCGAGGGACAAAAAATAGAAATCTATTATATTATATCTGCGCATCACGTCTTAACATTTTTACTAATAATTACTGGGTACCTAATATTATAAAATTGAATAGGTAGCAATGTAGCATTTATTTTCCTGCTCTTCGGTTTGCGACTCTCTTATCGCTGGCCATCACTGTTATATAGGTATAGGGTGCGGCAGTGGGTTCTGACGAATTTCAATCCAAGCTTAATGACAAAGAATCAAACAAACTGAATTTTATACAACACAAAGATAATATTATATTTAATGGTAGCATTTGTTATTTTTTCATTTTCTTGACATGGCTATAGTCAATTCTTTTATACTTTTTCAACAACTTTCTAAAGAAAAGATTTCTATGAAAGTCTTTCGGAGGCGAGTAGTTGATGGTTTATTAGCTCCAAATCATAAATTCAACCTCTGAAAAAAAAATACAGGAACTGTAATGTTTCAAAACACAAACCATATATTTCTCCTGAAGTTCGTTTTGAAAGTTCTGTACAACAGCCTATCCGTGGTACATTAAGAAAATGTGCACAGTGCAGTACAAAAAATAATCTAAAAAGAACAGAATGGTTGTGTGTGACTTGCAATGTACCACTGTGTTTAGGAAAAACTAGGAATTGTTTTGCACTATTTCACCAAAAGTAAATTATTATCAAGGCTGGGCAAGTTAATGATTTTTTTTTAAATCAGTTAAGTTAAGTTAATATGCACCAATAACAAAAAGTTAAAAAGTTAAAAGTTAATTTAATTATAGGTTAATTCAGTTAAGTTAAAAGTTAATACACACTTTTTTTTAACTTTCTATTAAGTTAAAAAAAAATGAATTTGTTTATACAACGCTAGCGTACTTAATTGTTTTCCAACCCAAAACTAAATTATAGGATATAGTGTTTATACATCATACAGTATTTCCATATAAGTTAGATTTGAATGATATACATTTTTAACTTTAAACAATTTACGATACATATTTTTTGACATTAAAACGAATTAGACTGAAATAGAGAAATATTATAAAATTGAAACAAAATAAATTAACTTAACTTACTTCTTTAAATGAAAAATTAACTTGTTAATTTCACGTTAATTAAGAAAGAAATTTAGTAAGTTAATGAAAAGCCAAAAGTAACTTGTTAAGTTAAAACGTTAAAATAAAATAAACTATTTAACTTAACTTTAACTTTTTAACTCGTTAATACCCAGCCTTGATTATTATTAGTAAATTTATTTTGTTTTTATATATTTTTGAATATGTTTAATATGCTTTAATAAGCTGTTTAATTTTATTTATTTCGTCGAGATTTTCATTTATATTTAGACGAGAAGTCAAGTTTAATTTATGTTACATCAAAAATATTTATTGTTTTTTTTTCAATTTTTAATTTTGTGTTATTAATTCAGAAGAAGGTTATCATAACTATTTTATTTATATGGTAATAAACTAAAAAGGTTTATCAATCTATATTAAGAAAATAAATGTATAATATACTTGAATACGTAGGTATCATAAAAAAATTATGTTATACCTAATACAAAAGATTGTAAATGCATGGTGGTAAGTATGGTAAACTACCTTTTTTTTAATGAAAAAATGAAAATAACTACTTTTTTACTATTTTTCCTATAATATGGTACTGGAAATAATAGGAAACAGTCACTTAAAATAAAGAAATCAGGGATAAAAAATCATGTGCTTCAAAGGGTTAATATAGTATTGTATTCTTGTTGGTAAACTGTAATGGTTCGAACAAAAGATGAAATGTTTTGTTTACAACACATTGATATAATGATAATTAATGAATATATTATGGTTAACAACAATGTTGGTAAATTATTGTTACATTATATGTAGGTACCAATTGTTGTTCACATAAAATTATAGTCATAAAAAGAGATGATATACTTCATCAACAAAGTGGTCATAATTAGATATTGTTGCATTGCTATAACTAGATAAGAAAATTATGTACCCCCCCCCCCAAAAAAAAAAAATTAATGTCTTTCTACGGCAACGGAATAATCAGCAAGTACTTACAATTGTACAATTATTGAAAATATTTACCAATTTGGGAGTTGTACAAATTATAAAAAAAAGGTAATACAATATGGCATTATGCTCAAAAATGTTGATGTCAGTTCAATCATTTAAACATAAACAATTTTTGTAAAAATATACCTATCCTACTGATACCAGCTGAATATTAATAATATTTTAATAGAATATGGATTCTTTTACAATCAAGTGCTACTATTACAGACAATATTATTAACATCTGAGATGTTCCTGCGAGTTATAGCAGTTTTCCTTATTTTGTTACTCAAATTTGGCAAATTGATAGTCTAATAGTATTTATGTTTATTACAAATATTATACTTAGATAGATGATTTGAAGATATACCGGGGCTTCAAAATTTTGTGTAATAGCATATTGTGTTTTATGGTAATAGTATCTAGATTTCACTATGAAATATGTAAATTAGGTAATCCCAGGTTGGACATTAACGAGTTAAAATGTTAAAGTTTATTTAATTTAAACTTTTTAACTTGTTACTTTTGGATTTTTAATAACTTAACTAGATACATACTAACTTACAAAAGTTATTTTTTAATTAACGTGAAATCAACAATTTTTAATTTTCACATTATTTATTTTGTTTTTAATTTTATTACATTTCACTATTTAAAGTAATAATAATAATGCTGGGAATGAGTGCCTAGGTGATGGTATTTGTTATGCTATTTTAGATGGCTGTTTTTATTGGATAGAACATCAATGTCCAGAAAAATAGCATATGCCAGGATGAGCGTGAGCAGGCTACCATCATCCTCCCTTAAATGAGTGTAATAGTTCGTAAACATACCAAAAAAATATAAATTTCAGTACCTATTTCATATGTGATAAGACATCCAATACATATTATTAATATATTTATGAAAAAAGTGATTTACATAACTTGTTAGGTGTACCAACTGTTGTTACAACACACATTAATATTATTATAATTATATTTATTAAAAATTTAATAAAAAAAATATTTTTTCTTATCTAAATAATGAAAATGGAAAATTTGTAAACAATTTTCATAAAAAACTACAAAATAAACAAAATTATTTACATAAAAATATGTTTGATATTTTAAAATATTAATAATTCACGAGATTAAATAAACACAAGGATCATTAGGAGTTATATGATATAAACTCTTGGATAATTTAGAGTT
Source organism: Sitobion miscanthi (assembly GCA_008086715.1). Lineage (NCBI taxonomy): Eukaryota > Metazoa > Arthropoda > Insecta > Hemiptera > Aphididae > Sitobion > Sitobion miscanthi. Next base: position 6,251,315 of record CM017800.1, on the reverse strand, counting down.
ATATTTACATGTAATTCTTAATAATAGATTTCATAAGTTAATTTTAAACTAATAATATATATACATTTAAAAAAATGAAAAAAGCTAATATTTAATTTTATATTAGATTGTAAATATGAGATAATATGATTTAAGAGGATGTGAGCGCACTATTTGTTTTTTCTCTTTGGCCCATGCGTAATATAGACAAAACACAATTACGCAGAAATTATTTGAAATATATTTTATTACTTTGTTAAAGTATTCCTAGGTACCTGTAACTATCAACCAGCATTTCATGTTCAGATTTATATTTTTAAATTAGTAAAAAAAAAAAATGCATTTCAAATTACTCATTTAATCAATTAGGATGAATTTACTAACAATAGCCCACTGACACTCGAATCATTAAATAACAACACCTCATGACGCTCATAACATCGGAATATTATAAGTTTTACTTTGAGTTTAGACCTGTTTAGAGTATACTAAATGAAACAAAAACAATAAGAATTAAAATTAATTTGTATAATAATAATTGCCTTACTCATGGTTCCAAATAATAACATACCTAGGTACATTATCACTAACCAATTTTATACAGTATTACATAAAAATATATAATATCTTATTTTTACTATTATTCGATATTGGATCCCTTTAATTAAAACGCTTATAGTAGGATCAGGATATTTTTTTTCTATTCATTTTTATGCAATTATGTGAATCTTTATATAATATATCGATTTCTTACAATTATTTCTTACAGTATTGGTTTTAAATTAATGAACATAATATGCAGTCCAACTAAGCAAACACAGTATGTACAAAAATTAATATATACATTGAACATATAGGCTATAATACATTATTAGTTTATATATTTCATTTGGATAAAAATTTGTAGCCTCAATGTCTTTAAATTTGTAACTTACTTTATATAATATAATAAAAATGTTAAATTATTTATAGACTAAAGACAAACAAGAAGCCTTAAACAAGTCTCTTGTTATTGAGGATTAATTGATATATAAATTTGTTTATTATTTGTATATAAAAAAATTGAATAAATACGTTGAATAAGGCCATCTAGTTGACAACTCTCTATTTTATAAATTATATAATAATATATCTCTTAAAAATATTTTTATATAATAATAATAATAATTATTATTATTATTATTATTATATAGAATGTTTAATAGTAAAAAGTTTTGAATAAAATATTACACATTAATTTTGTTATTATTCCTGCACAAAGGAAAAATTAGTGGCAGATTTACTAACCCTAACCGGGGGATATAGAAATCCTACCTGCGAGCCAAAGAAGAAAAATGTTATCATAGATTTTAGAAAAACATAAGTTTTTCTTCTATAATCAAATTTGTATAATTTAACTAGGGTTTTTTTTTTTAACAACAAGATTATAAGTTGAAAGTCGAAAGATTTTGTTTGTATACAATAATATTGTACACTACAGTGCATGAAAGTAATAGGTACCTCCTAATTAAAATATCATTGAGAATATCTACAGTGTTTTCCATGTGGTCACATAGAAAAAACAAAATGTTGAGCTCTAAAAATGGTTAGTATACATCAGGGACTGGAACCTTTTGAATTTATTGGTATGGGTTTTGGTATCAGTTCTCCAAAAATAAAATAATAGCTAGAAGATGAAAATGAACATATTAAATATTTAAGTGATGACATATTGACATTCAAAATCAGATTATAGACATATGCAATGAAGCTGATTATTCAATTTGGGGACCATTATTACCATTGTTGCTGTTGATACAATAAATTTGGTTAGTTAATGAGTATCATTTGTTATGGAGGTTGAATGTTCATTGGTCTTTGCTGTTGTTGTTATTGTTATTATTTGTTGTGATTGAGCTTTTATGAGTTGATGCTGCTTGATATCTTTTAATAAGTGGACAGAATGGCAATCGGGGCAAAATGGACAATCAGCTATAGTACAAGACACAGTGCAGTGACACTTCAAAATTTCAAAATATTTACCATAAATAGGGCATTTTCCATCATTTTTGAATTTACATAATCTACCATGATGTAACACCCTCTTAATATTTTGACAATTTGGAAAGTTACACCTGTTACACTGGGCAGAGTGTTCAAGTAAACAATTAATCCCGTTTATAAATTTTTTAGACCTTGGAGCTTCTGCTTGCTTTTGGTAGTAATGAAGAACTGATGATCTGAAGAACTGACTGCCATACAAATTAGCATCCAGTTTGTCCATGATGTGTGGATGCTCTTCTTTTTGGTAACAGGTAATACATAAATCAAAGTCATTGCATAAAATGCAGTGATATCTGGTTCCCACATGTGACGCACACATATTGCATTGGTATACTGCTACTCTCCTAGTAGTGATGAAAATTGATAATTAATAATATTATAAGCTACTTTCAAATAATAATTTGCACTAAGTACCTGCTAAAAATATACCAGTGTGTCAGCATTTTTTATTATATTTTTTTTTAGTTACCAGCACCAAAGATCCTTGAATTTTGTCATTTACTCTTGCACGATTCAAATTATTTCATCTAAACTTCAAATACATAACGTACAATTAATACTAATTAATTATTCATTTAAAATTTGATATTTATTTATCACAGTACAACAAAAAATTACTCTACTGTCTACATTTTAAATTAAAGCCACAGATAAATAAAAACACTAGATACTTGATAGACTACATGTATACAATGTATGGAGCAAACAAAATGGCCGAAATTCTCTTACCCAAGAGTTGAATGTTTACAAAATGTGGGCATTGCGCACTTGCCCCGAAATACACTATCCTAAATGTATTAATTATGTGGGGTGAGCCATCACCAAAATGTACCCTCTCTACGGCTCCTCTGCTGCGGTTGGCGACACCGACCCGCGTCAGGCATGTGCGTGCCGGGCCCGGACGGTCTCTCCGGTAACGACGCCCGCGCACGCGTACCGCTCACGCACCCACTCGCGACGCTAACCCTAGTCCTGACCCCCCGGGCCTGACGACCAGCGAACAACGACCCGACACGGCCTTCAAATGCCGTCACGTTAGTTCACACACATCCGTGCTCTTTTTGGTCGAACTACGACCGGCACCAACGCTCGCACCGCTCGTCCAACATATTGCCGACAATATTCGTTGGTTCCGGACACGACATTGTCGTTACCACCTCAGCGAAACAGGCGGCCCCTTCATTTAAATCATCACCTCCACTCTTTAATAACTAATTCTTTCGATTCAATGAACAAACGACTTCACACCTCGAATTCAACGTGTTACCTACTCTCTTCCTCCTCACAACCATCTCTGTACGGGTAACACACACAACATGTTGGCTACGAGGGAATCACACGAAGTCTCCAACCGTCAACCACAACACCTTTATTTCCTCGTACGCCACAATCATAATAAAAATGTGATAAACGGTGATAATTGTATGGCGGGAGTCAAACAATAAAGACGTACAATAATGTTTAAATGTATAGTTATAGCACATTATATTCTATTCTGTCAAGACATTTATACACATATATAGATTTAAGTTAAAAGTATAATTTATTACATGATATAAAAACAAGGTATGATCGTAACTTTTTGACGGTCAAATCCTTTGGTAAGCACGTGACGTAGAATAGGGTATAGTAATAATAATGTAATGACAATATGACAATACGGGTAAGCAAGTAACGTATTGCGCGGACTTGAACCAAATATGGACTTTTGCGATCATACCATGTCGATTATAATAACCATAAATTATATTATGCTTTTAGTTAATTTAATAATGATAATGTGGTGAGCTATTACCACAATACTCCCTCTCTGCGGTCCTTAGATCATATGCTATGGATGGAGCTACAGGGTAAAGCGTACGATTTTGTTGCCGATACAGCGATGAGTCACCGAATCAGGCGATCAATGTGGGCAAGCGCAATGCAACTCCTCGCATAATTATCCATAGGTACAATAAGTGTATCTGTAACAGTATCTGTGGATAAATATGCAAGAAGTCACGCTGCACATGCGCATATCAACCACCTAATTCGACGACTCATCGCTATATCAACAACGTTTTTTGTATTGATTTAATACGCTGTGGCTCCATCCATAGTATATGATCTAAGCCAGTGCTTCTCAACCTTTTTTGTTATAAGGGCAAGGCCTTCTAAATTTAATGTGAAACTGTTAAGGCCTACCCTCAATCAAAATCATTAATTATTTTTTCTTAATGATATACTAAATTTACATGCACTATTCCACACAAATAAATTATTAAAATGTAAATAAAATAAAATAAATGTTTTTTTAATATATTTTTGAATCATGCAATCTTATAGCCGTATAACTTCAAACATACATAAACAAAAAAAAACTGGTAATAACTATACAGCAATACAAAAATATTCAGTAATAATGTTGATTTGGCTGCGGCCCCCAGGTTGAGAGCACTGATCTAAGCACGGACCCCCTGCTGCGATTGGCGACACCGACCCACATTCGTCATGTAACGGCGTCCCCACAGACGTCGCGGCGTGCCGGGCCCGGCTCGCTAACCCATTCACTCCGGTAACGATTCTCCTCGGCACCACACGCTTCTCTCTCGAACCGCTTACGACTCGCTCGCCTATTCCTGCGACCTGCACTCCAGCGCCTCCGTGCACACGACCAACGACGCCGTCGCGTCACCGCAGCACGACCGACCCTTCTTCTCACTCAAAATTATCAAAATTCTTATTCTATCTCTTTCGGTTCAATAATAAACAAAACATCTTCATAATTAAAATCAACGTGTTATCTCTCATCAAGTAACACATATATGTTGGTTGACCTCGGAAACCCGAGTCGCTCTACAATAATAATATAATTTCTTGCAACAAATGAGAAATACAATATAGAGAAACATATCAAATAATAAGTTATCTTTATATATATAATTCTACTGTACGTGTGTTGTGACTGAACTCCTTCTAAACGGTTGGACCGATTTGAATGATTTTTGTATGCGTTTGAGTGACGCCTCGGATGGCTTAGATTCTCAAATCATCCCCCTAGGTCCAACCAGGGAATGTGCTGAAACGTGGATTTAGAGAAAATTTAAAGATTATGAGAAACCTAACCTACTTCTTTATCTATGATTAGAATGTAATATGGGCACATATACTTTAAATGCTCATAAAAAAAAATTGTGCCTATGTATTTTCAATATTTTACAACTGCTCTTGTAACAATATATCAGGAGCTTTGCATTAAATTTTCACGCTTTTTTACCTGACAAATAAAATGTTAATGATTTTTATAGGAAAAAAAACGAAAAAAATTAAAAACTGATAATGTCCATAAGCAGCTCAAAAAAAGTCAAATTTTTTTTAAATTTTATGGTGTGCAGCAAATGAAAATATAAACATTCAGTAAAATATTCATGTATCTACAGTTATTTGTTTTTGAATAACAATAAAATAACAACCGCTACATGAGAAATATTTCAAAGAAACAATTCAAAATATTTCGAAAAATGTATCGTGTATAGAAAATGCAAATATAAACTACCGGTGAAAATTTGATGTATTTACAATTATTTGTTTTAGAGTTACACCAAAAGCCAAAATCGATTTTGCGTGAAAATTCCCGTTTTTCGTTAATTTTTATATTGTTTTTCCCGGCGCTTTTAAAAATTATTGGCTAATATAATATACTATATTTTGACTTTCTCAATGCACCAAAAATATTCACTTTCCCATCGAACAAGATACTGAAGTTGAAAATCCAATCATTATTTCGACTACTTATCGTATACACAGACACAAAAATTAAAAAAAAAACACACATCATCGTAAAATCAATACATTGATCGTTCTACTCAGAATCTAAAAACAAATTAATTTTCTAATAATATTAACTAATGTTTTTTTTTTTTTTATTCAACCTAAATAAAATCATTTTATATCACTGTATAATTCAAACTGAGATTTCTGGGTACCTGGTATATAGTTAATATTTTGGTAAAATGTAAACGACCATACAGAGAGAATTTAGGTATATAGGTTAAGTCATCGAGTAGGTATATTATATGTTTATACATATTATTATTATATTGTCTAGGTAGGACCTACTAATAAAATATAAACGACCCGACGACCGTATATAGAGAGCGACTGCCGACCGATTTCTATCTACCTGGAGAGTACCTAAAGACCATGGTTCTTAACCTTTAGCACAAAACAGTTTACATACATATTAATCACAAAAAATAATAAAATTAATGAATACAATTTATAATTTTTCCATTGATTTTAATATATTAGTGAAACACTTATTCTAAGTGACTAAGTCTATACGGAACACTGGTAGTTAAGAACCACTGTTATCGTCTATACTGCAGTGTTTCCCGACTTAAATAATTACTCATGGAACCTTTGGAGAAACTTTAAAATTTTTCACCGGAACCAAATTTTTTTTTTTATTATTACATCACATATGTAACAAATATTTTATCATAAGATAAAGAAACGTCCTAGCGAGTAGAGGAGCTATTCTAAGTTCCAATCGTAATTCAAATCAAAAATAATATTAATCAATTTATATTTTCCCAATTTGTTATAATACGGGACCCTTGGCGCCAGCTCACGAACTACCAGTTGCTAAACACTGGATTATAGCTACATAAGAAACCGGTATTGAAGCCATTAAGGCTTGACGCGTATTGTAATATTGTATGACCTCGCGGCTGCAAGGATCGAAAACACAATGTCTCGGACCTTGTACCTACCTATTCAAAATAAAATACTGTGACGATAAAATTAATAATAATAAAATAATAATACTATATAACCGAAGTACGATGACAACACAACATTATCGTCGTGTACCCAAGTGCCTATTAGGTAGTATAATAGAATTCCAATATCCAATGTGTTAGTTTACAAAATATATTTCTTGAAATAAATTATGCTTGGGTAGGTAGCAATGTAGCATAGGCGCATGTACATCATATAGATGGACTGCGCGTTTTAGCTTTTATCATGTATGTAACAAGCACAGATATATAAACATACGTATGTTTATATATCTGTGGTAACAAGTAAATAATAATGGACAAATGTCTCTCTACATGTTTCTTCCATGATAATATAACACCTTTGTATATAATTTACATATCACTTTTATTTAATCCAAATAATATTTTAGAATAAAAACCAAAAAAATGATTTTCAATGTTCTTTTATTTTCGTTGGTCATGTTAATATAGCTGAAATTTTTGATGACAAGGGAGTAAGAACGCGCAGACCATGAAGAAAAATTCGATACCTATCTACGTGTCGATATGGAATAGTTACGTATCAACGGGAATCATAGTTACGTAGGTACCGACTCTTTTCGAGGTCTGAGTCCGATACGGGTCCGGTCCGTAAATTTATCCAGCCGCCCGCTCCGTGAGTTCAGGGTTGTAATCTAATATTTAATTGTGTCGTTATGCCATACCCCGATAAAAAAGTTAGGTATATAAAAAGGTACATACATCCTCGGTACACCCTTATATACATCATAATCGTAATACATGGATAAATCGTAGTAGTATATATATATATATAAACTATGTATGTATAGTAGTAGAAGTAGATACAAAATATCAAACTGCCACAACGTTTTTCAAGAAGAAAAATTCGATACCTACCTACGTTATGGAATTGCTACGTAATGTACCGATTCTTATCGAGGTCTGAGTCCGATACGTATCGCTTGTATATTGCACGGGTAGCTTCTTGAACGCTATTGAACTCCAATTTCTTCCCCGAAAATCTTGAAGCTACATTATGATCACGGTTTAAAATAATACTCAGAATACTATTTACACATCGAATTGCTATAGTGATGAGATGACAAATATCACGGACTAAGATGTACAGGACTGGACACGAGATGTATATTGTGGTTACAAAATGTACTACAACAGGCGGAGTTCAGGGGGATATTTTTCTTTTAGCATTACTAGCGCCGTCTTAGTGGATGCTTATGGAACTAGACATTCGTATGATATGTTCTAGTTCCAAAAGTATCCACTAAGACGGCGTTACTAATGCTAAAAGGAAAATATCCCCCCGAATTCCGTCTGTTGTAGTACATTTCGTGGTCAACCCCTCACACCCTCCAACCTAGTCGTGTCCAGTCCTGTATATCTTAGTCCGTGACAGATATAATGTATTTTTCAACACCTTAAACTGAATCGATAAAACAGCTCTTATTCTGCTGACTAGTGCCATCTAGCGATTTAATGAATTTAACCGGTATTATATTATATTATATAATACTATAGACATATAAATAAATGGACTGCGCTTAGAGAGAAATCACGAAACCGACATTGATGAGAGAGAAAAAAACAGTTGGGGGCAAGCATGGAGGAAATAATTGAATTTATGACATCTATAAATTACAATAATTTCATGGAATGAATGAAGTATAATTATTATTTCTTTCGCGATTGCCCCTAACAGTTTCTGTCCCACTCACACAATTTACATTTCAGATTCGGATAGATGGGGGTGAGGAAAACGCAGTCCATTCATTAATATGTATATGTGTAATACGAGCATAATAATATTACGTCATACGACAGCTGCTGCCGAAGTACGTATTGTATTATTAAGTTTCCACCATAATGCCGCTAAATGGCGCCAGTCTGTACTTCCACAGCTGTTTCGGCGACCCAGTTTGACATGGTTTGACGGTGTTGAAAAATACGTACGTCAAAATGATAATATCATAAGCCGATATTTAACCTTAAATTGTGATTATGTCTATGCGTAGCATAGACAATAAAGACATGGATACCTTACCATTATAATATTGAATAAACTTAAAATAAATGTTGGATATTTTGTTTGGGAGGATGTTAAATTTGTTGGTATCATAATAATATGCCAATGGTAGCCACCAGTTACTACGAATTAAAACATTTTAATATGCGTGCAAGGTTAATAATACTATTATCTATAAGCGTCGGTAGTCGCGATGTGAGTACTGTGGTAGACTCTCAAGTTATCAGTAGAGAACCTCCAACGTCGTCGCTACCTTTGTAACCACGACGAACTTCACTCTAAGAAAAGACAACAAACGTTTGGTTTGAAATAAAATACGTTTTTATTCTCTATGAGAGGACAGGTTGGGATTAACAGAAAGACGCGACGTTGAGTCGTGTGTAACAATAATAAACAGCGATTGGTCACGACGAACTTGTTTCGGGGTCGAAAACGAGGTAAGGGACGGCAGCGGAGAGTGCGCGTTGACGACCGTGCGTATGATTAGAAAAGAAACGAGTGAGTGAAAGGCCAAAGGTGGCCGCCGAGCCGCGGCAGTCGTCGTCCGCCGGGGATCACGGTGACCAACCGTCTCACAAAAACAACCGACGCCGGAGGGAAATCATGTGGCGGCGGCTCGCCACAGTACCATCTTTAATCTGTGGTACAAAGACTTCTATGGGACGGTCTACAGGTACCTAACCATTTTACATTATTTTCATGGAATATTCGATATTGTTTGGCTATGTTGTTGTGCTCACTGATAACAGTATAAGACTCCCACTCCATCAGTGGTTAGTTAGTACAAAATGTCCATTTTACTGTCCCATGCCGAAACTCGTATTGTGATTTGTGAATGAGAATATTTTCTTTAATATTTTACTCTAATACCTATTTACTATTTAGTATTTGTTACTTTGTTAGTAATTATTTATTGTGAGTTAGTGACTTACGAACTCTTGGCATTCGTTAGTAGTTCAATACTCAGTGATTACTCCGTGGCTGTGCTTTCCTTTAATTCCGTTTTTGCGTTTAATCATAAAATTAACGTTTCCAAATTTACAATAGCTATTGACTATTTTATTAGGTTTATTGTTGTAACGTTTATTATATAAGATTTTAGTGCTCCAAACATTTTATTATTTAATACATTTTAATAATTGAATAAGCATAGATTGAAAGGAAAATCGAGAGGCGTATTTATTAATTACAACCTACTTATATATTTTGGTTTATTGATCTAAAAGGTAAATAATATTTCAATATTTTATTTTCATTTTGATAGTTCTGGGGCCTACAGTGCTTATATAATATGTACCTCTAATGATGTTAATATTGTGTTATTGTATTTTTTAGTCAACCTTCTGTGTGAGTATGTGATTATTTTGCTTCTGTGTTAAACATATAATGGTAATGTAACTACTAATGAAGTGCCATATTATGCATGATAGTGGAAGAAGTGCACGACTGATTAGAAGAGTGGTGAATAGCATTTGAAAAAAAGTGACTGGGATAGGAGTAAAACTAAGGCAAACGTTTATAATTTTGAAGGAAGTAATCTAGAAATTGTTAGGACAAGGCATGTGATGATGATGGTTAATGAAGAGTGTGTGAAGTGAATAGATTCAAGTAATTTGGTTTATTGGTAAAAGAATTTTGGTTTTGAGGATGACATCAGAAATAGGATTATGTATGGATGAACGAAGTGAAGAGAATCGGGTATTTTGTGTGACATGAGGATGTCATTGTGATTAAAAAGTTGATTTTACAATGCAGTTGTAAAACCAAGCATGTTGTATGGATCAGAATGTTGGGCAGTGGACATTGAAACAGAACAGTATTGAGATGGTTTGGGCGTGTCATGAAAAGAGAATGCTTGGAAGCGGCAAGAGTATATAAACATATAAGAAAAGAGGGGAGGGGAGGACAGAAAAATAGATGCATATTATATTAGTGTACCTCGCTATAAAAACTAAAAAAGCTGGTATGAGTAAAGGTAAAGTGGGTTAAGTCCTATACAGGCGTAGAACAAGAGTGTCCGAGCATATAGTTGGAAGGGAACAAACAGAAAAAGTATTGTAGTAATAAATGTCAAATACTATTAATTTTTAAGTTTTTTCAAATATTGTACCCAACTAACATTTGAATGTCTGAATTATGAGACAAGTGCTATATGCTCCTCATTGTATTAATGTTGTTCTAAAGAAAAACACATCTTGTTCATTTATTGACTAGATAAAGAACCAAAATTAAATTTAAAATGAATTTCCTTTCTTATTTTATTATTATTGTGTTATTTTACCTCACAAATCTTCTTAACTCTTGTGTTATCCATCTTAATACTATGATATTAGCCCTCAGTTATACACATATACTATACTTCTCAGTTCAAAAACAAATTAATATATTATTATTATATTATATACCAATATACCATGTCTCCATGGAAACAGGGAACACTAAATCCAAATTGCATAAATAAGAGCTATTTCATTTTTTTCATTTATTTTTAAAATAAATTTTCAATCTGTGAGAAGTTGAAAATCTACAAATTTTTACTGCTGTGTAAGGTGATGACAGAAAAAAAATTAAACAAACAGATAAAAAACATATTAAAATCAATATCATCGCTTTGCTCACAATCTAAAATAGGAGTTCTTGTTAAAAAAATTGCTTTGCTCATGTGCAGTCAGAGTAGTGAGTAAACAGCTTAAAAAAATTATAAGTCAGAATAATTCATTGCATAGTGTGTAGTTCTACAAACCATATTAAGAAATATGCATAAGTTACTGATTTATATTAGAGTACCTATACTTTGATTCCATTGACATACTGTATACTTATGTAATAATATTAAATAACATTAATTAATTTTTTAAACATGCAATGATTATTTTTAAATTGCTCTATTTTATATACGCAAAACTTGCTACAAAAATGAATTATCGCACAATCATATATGAACATAGATAATATTGTTGCATGTTATGCACTTGTAAACAGACAAAATATTATGCGAGTGTGGCCTCCTCTTAATTGTTAGATTTAATATTAAGAAGCAGCCGAATTTAAACATTTAATCTATATGATTTACGAAGTATCATACATCAAACACCATATAAAAAACGCTTGATTTAAAAAAAAGAGTAATAATAATTTTAATAAATTCATATGAATACTATATTTGCGTTTAATTGTTTAATTTGTATATAAAATTTATGGGTTTTGTCAAAGTATAGTTTCATAATGCTATGATGTAGCTAATTGTACATTAACTTATAATATTTTTGAGATGTATTGTAACCTGTGTTATAAAAATTATGATTTATTTATCTTTTTGTTAGGTACTAATATAGTATTTTATAATCTTTTACAGTCCTTTGAATAAGTATGGAATAACTTATATTCTGCATTAAGTATTTTTTTATAATTCTAGGTTGAGAATTTAGAAGATATGGACATATGGAGAAAGAAGATATCTGAAAAAAATGATCAAAGTTACCACATCGAACCGAGTGAAGAAAAAATTTATCAGGAGATCCTTAATGGTTGTTGTTTACCTACAGTAATTATAAATAAATACATGGACCTGATAACTAAATTTTCTCCCAACACATTGTACGCGTTCAATACAGATTTTTTCACCTCCTTTTCTAACTATGGATACTCTCGCATTCATCGGTGGACCAAAAATGTTGATATATTTTCAAAAGAAAGATTGTTCATCCCTATTTATTTCAAATCAAATAGAATGTGGAGTTTAATTAATGTTAATTTTCAAGACGAATCAATTAGATATTATGATAGCGTTGGAAGCGGATACCAGGGTGGTATAAAATACCAAAAATTAATATTGAAATATTTAAAACTGGAATATTTAGAGAAAAAGCGAAAATTTTTTTGTACAACCCGTTGGAAATATATTAATGTGAATAGTTTACATCATGGATTTAAGTTTTGGGATAGTGGATTATTTGTGTGTCTTACTGCACACCACTTCGCACGGAACGCATCAAACGATGCTAAACTGACTTTTACTTCAAAATACGTTGGTGGTCAAGAAAACGTCAAGGAAAAACTTATATTACAACTTAAAAGCCGCTCTTTAAAAACTCTGGAAATTTAATGATCTTTAAATTAAATATAATATTATCTTCTATAAGTTTGGTATGTGTTATTTATGTTGAAACACTCTTATGAATTATTCAGTTTTAATGTTAGTAACCCAATAGTTAATAAGTAATTATATTTTGGTAAATTAAATATTGGCATATTTATTATGTTATTCTTTAATATTAATAGTTATTGCAAACCTTAAGGTACAAATATAATTTTATGATTATATAATAAATTTTAATTTATTATCGTGAAGTAATATATTAATTTATGAATAAATAATTAGTTTATTGTATTTTATAACTTACATTATGTTTTTTAAACTTTAATTATAACTTTATTTTAATTATTCAATTTATTTAGGCTGTATTTTTAAATGAAAATTGTTAAACTACATACTATATTTTGGTATGTGTTATTTATGTTAAAACACCCTTATGAATTATTCAGTTTTAATGTTAATAACCCAATAGTTAATAAGTAATTATATTTCGGTAAATTAAATATTGGCATTTTTATTACGTTAGTCTTTATTATTAATTGTTATTTCAAACCTTAAGGTACAAATATAATTTTATGATTATATAATAAATTTTAATTTATTATCGTGAAGTAATATTAATTTATGAATAAATAATTAGTTTATTGTATTTTATAACTTGCATTATGATTTTTAAACTTTAATTATAACTTTATTTTAATTATTCAATTAAATTAGGCTGTATTTTTAAATCAAAACTGTTAAATTACATATTATATTAATTTTACAACCAGTCAATAATTGATTAATTTTAAAATTTAGTTTATCAATTACTCTTATCTTCCAATAATTAATTATTATGTGTTCAAACAATTAGTTTCCTCAGAAAATTTGATTAAATATTATGCATAGTAAATAAGATGTTTTTATTACATTATTGCAAACAGTTTTTTGGAAAATATATTGTGTAAGCTATATAATGTCATTGTCATGAGGTGAATAATACGTTTGATTCATGAAAAAATACGGATGATTTTGTGTGTATATTAAATACATTTGTAAACGCTTAGGAATTAAGAATCATAAAAAAACCACATGTATACATATCATCAATCGAACAATAGGATATGAAGAAACAAAATAATCTCTAATTCATGTATTTGATATGTAAATTTATTTAAATACCTACTGTAAGTCAGTTAATACAATATGATAACTGATAACTTATTTGGGTTGTTTTAATTGGACCAAAATGGTTATAACATACCATCTAAACAGTGTACAAAAATATAATATTATCTATTTATTAATTTAATGGAAGTAATGCAGAAGGAGTTTCCTCTTCCAGGCAATACACCCAAGTCCCAAAGAATGTAGGTACCTTCGTTTCTATAAATTGTAACATCATTTTTAAAACAAGAACAGTGATATTGGAAAGTAGTTTTTCTATTCAGAACTTGGATAACATAATTCTAGAACACGGTAGAGTACTAAAGTTTATAACCATGTTCTAGAGTCTAGAATGATCTTAACTCGTAATTCATAGGTCTCCGAAAAAATATTTAAAAAATTCGTCTAGCCGCTGGACTGGATATTTTGTTCCCAGGTATGACCATTAATTTCATAACTGTTTGACATGGGTTGTCATATTCATAACAATGGAGATAATATTTTCCTCTGATTTCCGAGATATAGGGATTGACATTATGTTATGTGGGTACAATGTACATGCGGTGTCGTGTGCGGAGGCTCAGGTAGGTGAATACGATTATAATATTACTAATAAATAATAAGTTTAGTTAGATATAGAGCGTTAGAGACAAAGAAATAAAACCAGTTTTTGTGTAGGTACAACACAAAGATAATAAATTTAATTCAAATAAACAAAATGTAAAAATGTTCATAACTTGGTTGGTTCAGGCCTCTGAGCCTTCGTTGTCTATGTGGTCAGTTATCCGACTACGCATAGGTATCGTCAATCTAGGTAGGTACGGCGTAATATAGTAAATACGCATTGATTTACAGGCTTTTTGCATTTTTGTATCGGTTATAATATTATAACTTTTATAACTTATAAGTTGATAAAACAGATGGTTGGATAGGTATATCGCATAATGAATTAATATTATAACAACAACTAGGTATAATATTATTATAATTATTATTAATTATTGATTTATAATAGGTAAATATTTGTGTTTTGGGAAATAATTAGTTCAACCTATCGTAGTTCATATTATAATATTATTATGAATAATATAAAAATAAATTAATATAATAGCAACATATTTAGTTTAATAGTATTATAATATATAGCTTATGACAGTCATGTATTTAAAGACATGGTACCTACTATAATAAAATGATTACTAATCAATTATTTAAGATTACGGTTATTATAGATATTATGCAATATAGCAGGGGAATTAAATATAGATAATGATAATTTTAATGAGGTTTGTGGATAAGAAATTCGATATTGAAATTAATGACTATTGATGGAAGTTTGTTGCGAGCATTGACCTTTATTTACCGTAGAAAAATTACTCAGCATAGAGATAGCTATAATTGTTAATGTTTTGATTATCATCATTTTTATATAAAGGTTGGAGTGTTTGACTAAGTATTGCCAGTTTAAATATATCTGAAAATAATTTATATTTTACACTTTCATTGTGGATGTATGCGGTGGCAAATCTAAATTTTTTTTTTTTTTTTGATGGGGGGGAGGCTGTTGTCTTTTACTAAGTTTACGACACAAATATTGAAAAACGGCCCAATTTATTGACCTAGATGCTAGGCAAATGGGGGGGGGGGAGGGGCTGGCTTGCAATGGGATGTATGTCAGAGGCTTAACCAGCTAGGTACACATTTCAAAGTGTTAATGGATACACATCTGACAAAGCCCATACCTAGCTGTTTCGTCTTTTAAGTTCCTAATCATTTGAAAAAACTTTGATTCACTTATAATTTCATTAAAATAGAGACAACTAAGTCAAATTAGATGTAATTATACCAGGCGTGGATCCAGGAGGGTTATAAGGATCATGGAGTCCACAAAATCCTCGAAATTAGGTCCTTCGTGTTTATTTAAAAATTAATATAATATGCATTAATTGCGTTTTTTAATTTTTTTCAAACTAAAAATGTTCTATTAATATAATCACATACATTAATAAAACCACATCGCCACTTGTTTATAAAATCATAATTTCCATTACACTTCTAAGAATGTTAAAAGTAGTATATTTCCCGATTTTGGGACCCTATGCGGTCCCAGCAGCGTAGGACTATAGCCCCCCCTCCCAATTGACTGTGTTGATCTTAGAATATTATCAAGATTAATAAAAAATAAAAATTGTAGATAAAAGGCATATTGTATTTTGTTAAGAGACTTAAGCCCCCCCTCCCTATATAAAATTCCTGGCTTCGCCACTGTAGTGACCAATAGGAAATCGAGAGCTCTCAGTGGCTATATTGTGATAACATTGTACAATTATAAATTACAATATTCATAATTTATTATAATTTATTATACCTAAAATATTCAATGTTTTCAAATTATATGTTTTCTTGTGACTGTTAAATTAATTAATTGTTTTAATGCTTACAAATTATATACACTGATAAAGATCATTCAAATTATAAGTTCCTTAACTCTTAAAGTGAAAATTCAAATTATGTGTAGGAGTAAGTACATTACATTCGGTTTTTAAGATTCTAATTGGTAGGTAAGTAATAATAATAACAAATTATAAGCTCTTAAAGCCCCTGCAAATGTGTCATTATTAAGGAGTTGTGTTTAGGCAATTATTTCGTTCCTGCGATTACTGATAGTTTTTGTGTGTGTAGTAAATGATCATTAGTGTGCGTATACTCCCCTACCATCACCCGCGACCCACATCAATTTACACTTCATTGTTATTTCTTATGTGGTTTATGGTCGCACGCACGCACATGCACAAGTCATTTAAAATCATTAGAAAACCAATAATAGACGTGAAATAGCCATCGCACTGACAAAAATTAAGGTACTTTTAGTGCAGGATTACCAAATGGCGGACCGCGAGCACTTTTTTTACGGACCTTTGTCCATGGAATAGTTTTTAAATTTGTATATTATAGAAACTATAAATGTGTCATATACTCATATAAAATGTTTATCACATAATAAAAAAATATTGAATCCAAAATTGAGAATTTATATTTATCTCATTCAACATGAACTCAAATATTATTAACAAGGCAATGAGTGAACAAGAAAAATGTACAGAGGTTTCTATGCGTATTTCGTGGATTCTTGCTAAACACATGAAACTGTTTACCGTTGCTGATATAATCAAAGAATGTATGGTTGAAGCTGGAAATGCGTTATTTGATAGTTAAAATGATTTTATGGAGTCTATTAATACCTATTTATTAACGTGTGTAAAATTCATTGAAACTGTTTGGACCGCACAAAGTTTGGTAAGTTTCAAAACGTACCTCCATAGAAATAAGTTGGTGGCCCCTGTTCTAGTGGTTTAATTTAAAAAATGTAAAGATGTTTGTGTTGGTAAACAAGTTACTTACTTTGCATCGGTCGTAGCACTTTTTCAATTTTAGTAAATTCTTGATGAGGATAAATATTTTACATTTTATAAATTTGTAAATTTTTAATATAGAATAAATTGAAAAATATCTAAAATATAAAAAATATGCTCCGACCCATGGAAAGTAGACTTGTTGACCAATTTAAACATCTTTACATTTTTTAAACCGAACCACTAGAAGTAGGTACTTTTTGTCAGTCGCTAAGGTCGTTTTGATGAAAAATTAATAGGATTTGCAGGGGCCTTAAGAGTCAATGATATAAATATAATATACCTAGTATAGAGCTATATTAGGTACTATATATAAGTACCTATAGGGCAATAAGAAGTGCTTGGTGAATATTAAATATTTTATAACTATTTATTACCTAACTATTATTTTCAAGTTTTTGATTGTTGTACACTACACAATAAGTCTAATAATAAAATTTACCCGAAAAAAATGTATTCGATGCACACTGGGTACAATAAGACACATTTTGTTCTCATATAATTGTTTGGCAATTTTAGATAAGTGCTTGGTAGTTTTGCAAGATAAGGGAGATATTATTAAGACAAATATAAATCTTATTTCAACAAACTATTTTGTTGCATATGGATGACTCATTGTCTGGAGTTGTAAATGAATAATAATTAAATAAATCAAAATAAAGCACCAGCGTATCATGTTATAAGGAGTAATATTCAGGCAATTACTATGACATCAACATTTGGACTATACCCATGTGTGAGTAGTAATTAGTAATTTAACATTAGTGTGTGTTTCCGAGAATAATTGTAAATCGCAATATTCGCACACGCATACACATGTCAATACTTATGAAAAATAAAATATATTCTTGTTTGCATAACTATAAAAACTACTAAAGGCAGTAGTAAATCAAACATTATTCCTCGCAGTAGGTGAGTTGATTCACGAAACCTAATTTATGTATTAGTTGATTACCGGGTCATTATATGTCATGATATACTGGTAATATCATTACCAGATACCAATTTTTAAAAGCAATTTGTTGTAAATTTTTACCAAATTACAAAATTTTTTTAATAATACATTTTTACCTTATTACTACATTTTTAAATAATTTTTTACTTACTAAATATTTTTACTAATAATTTTTCAGCAAAATATTGAATGATTTTCAAAATATAAAAAAACTAAAAAGAACAACATTTTTGAGAAGCTTGTCTACCAACCTCCTCGTGATGATTCTTGAGTTAAACTAATAGGCTGAATATTTAACTAAATATTGAAAATAATATATGATGACCAGGGAATCAACTCATACATACCTCTTGATAACCAGGGAATCAACTTGTACGTAGTGAGTACCTCTTAATGACCCGGGAATCAACTCAACGGTATCAATTCAGGTAAACAAGTACCCGGGAATCAACTCGTACGCAGCCTAATTCCTGATGTTCAATTGTAACTTTGAAAAAATGGTTACATTTCTAAATTTCTAAATTATGTTCTTTAGAAATCACTTTTTTTGATTTAAAATCAGATTCGCCCAAAATAAATATTTATATATACCACCTAATGCAATTATTTTATTGAATTTTTTAAAAAAAAACCATTACTTTTAGGTGCTGAAAAATGGAAAATTGAAACCCGTTTAGCTTTGTTAGCTAGTATTATATTTATATTGTTATTATTAATACAATAAGCCAGTTAAGCTGGCATTCTATTAAATGTTGAGGCTTTTTGACTATCAAATACATTTTTATTGATACTAAATGTTATAGAAAAAACAATTTTTTTTTAGAAGCATTTTAAGTTCAAATTTATCAATTATAAAAGTTAATGATTATTTTTTAGTTAAAAATTTATAAAATGTTCACATTTTATAGCTATAGGGATTGAAAATTTAAAATAAGGTTTCACGTAAATAGGTTATATATAAATTAATTTATTCGCAATAATATCATCAAATATACTTAGTAATATCATAGGCTGACTGACTATTTTCGCTCAGAATCGTTTTCCTTATACAATGATATTATATCATTGACTTCAAATTTAACACCATCCATTACAGTGACTCACTTGTAACCTACTGTACAGAAGAGCGACATCCACTTACCCGCCTTTTTATTAACTTTCACTTGTAATATATTTGTTTTTAATTTAAATATTAACTGTTTCATTTGTCTGTATAATTATGAGTGTTCTCAGGGCTTAAAGTGGGGAAAATTACAAAGGGGACTAATATCTCCATAATATAGTTTTAACTTTTAAGCGTTCCAATTATAATTTTATGTATAATGCCTCATGTATAAAATCCTAATTTGTTAAATGGGATGCATTTTAACCGTCATCAGAGGTAGGGTTGACCGAGTCCTCCTGTATCCCAAACCACTTTAACCCCTGAGTGTCCTGTGTTGTGACTTATAAATAATATCCTGATTTGGGTAGTATTTTTTACAAATTATGTTAATATTTTTTTATGCCGTATAAAACCGAACTGTTTCGGTATACTGAAACCGAAATGATTCGGTATACTTAAATACCGATATGGTACGGTACACTGAAATAATAAAAAAAATCTAAACAGTATCGATATTTTTTTACTTTTATTGTTTCACATTATATACTTTATTATAATCTATAATATTGCCATTGATACTAGAAAACAGCACTAAAACCGTTCATTCGGTTTTTTACGGTATACAGTTCACCAAAATAATTTTAAAATATCGGTATACCAAAAATACCGTCAGCCCTAACCGTATTATATCGGTATTTAGGTATACCGAATCATTTCGGTTTTTCGGTATACCGTTTCAAACCGGTATTGAAATCAATACCATAATACCGAAAATTATTTCCAATACCGTCAGCCCTTTTATTACCTCAAAATTATCATATTTGAATTTAAAGTATTAGTATCAGTATTATCTTGATAATTACTTAAAATTCTTTTGTGTACAAATAATTTATCTAAGTGTATAAATTATTAGTAGGTACCAAATAATATTGTGGAGTAATGCTATTTAGTAATTACCTACTTAAAATTTATAAAAAATAATGTAAATATTTTATATAATAATATAATGCTTATAATGCTTTGTAAATATTGTGTATAAAATCAACTTAGTTGTTTTTATTTCATAGTGTTCGTGCTCTTTAGGAGGTACTTAGGTGGTAAAGAAAATTATACGAATATTTTCCTCAAATAAATCTCTATAGTAGGTATTTAAAAACTATACTGCACAGATTTTTAACTTATTTGGGTTGTTTTGATCAAACATAAAATCAAGGCTGAACATTAACGAGTTAAAACTTAACTAGTTACTTTTGGCTTTTCGTTAACTTAACTGTTAACTTACTAAATTTCTTTTTTAATTAACGTGAAATTAACGAGTTAATTTTCCATTTCAATAAGTAAGTTAAGTTAATTTATTTTGTATTTAGTTTTATTATATTTCACTATTTCAGTCTATTTCGTTTTCATATCAAAAAATATGTATCGTAAATTGTTTAAAGTTAAAAATTTATATCATTCGAATCTATAACTTATATGGAAATACTGTATGAAGAATTAACACTATCCTATAATTTAGTTTTGGGTTGGAAAAGAATGAAGTACGCTAGCGTTGTATAAACAAACAAACTTTTTTTAACTTAATCAAAAGTTAACAAAAAGTGTGTATTAACTTTTAACTTTTTGTTATTGGTGCATATTAACTTAACTGAGTTAAAAAAAATCATTAACTTGCTCTGCCTTGTTAATAATATTTAATTGTTTCATATTCATGAATCTATTGTACCTATTTACTTTGTATTAACATTTTTATATTTGTATTTTATAATAATATTATAATTTAGTTAATTTATAATATATATCTCCTTATACCTGAAATATAAACTTGAATAATCATTATTCTCTGAAATTAATTGAGTATAATATCAAGTGATTTATATATTATGAACTTAATTATTTTATTATATTATTATTATCAATTAACTTTTCTTTTTTTTTTTTATTGATCCTTAAGCCCGACATCTATGGCCATTAGCCGTTAGTAGGGTTGTATTGTGGTGGTGGTAGGGTTTTGAAGTAATGGGTATTTACACGTGATTGTTTGTGTTTAGCCGAATTTTTGATTGGGCACCCGTAGGTATCTGCTATACTCGGGTGGGGAATGGCGGCACTTGTTCTCTGGACACCGTGACTTGCCAGAAGAAAAATGCCGCCCATGACCAAGGAATCGAACCGACGCCTTAGACCGCTCGGCCACTCCGTCTCCCTAATATTAATTAACTGATATATCACTTAACTTATATATAACCACAGATATAAAATTATATAAAGTAACTTAATATATCTGTGTATGTAACTGATGTTACACGGATTATTTCACGAGACCACACCATGCCATTTAAGTTATTTAATAGTTGCTATAATATGCATTTATCGATCTATATATGTATGATTTATTATTGATATAGTTATGGTTTGAAATTGAATGAGTGTTTAAATTTAAATCTTTTAATACTTTATGAACATTAATTTAAATTGTAACTTTTTCATACATTCAAATCATTGTTTTGACCCCCGAAAACATGGCGGATGAGTGATAAGAGCGCGCCGCCGAGATTCACTATCACGGTTTAAGATATACCACAAGGAGCGCTCACTAGTTCTTCATTCTTATCAGATTCAATTATGAGAAGGTCCATTTCATTTCATAAAGTTGTGCAACCAGTACTTAGATCATATACTATGGATGGAGCTATCCGTATACCGAATTGTGTCCAACATCATCCCCACCACTTTCAAAATTTCACGGTACACGACACTAATGCGCATGCTCAGAAATATATGTGAATGACACTGTCAAAGTGTCATACCGTTAACTTACTGATAACGTTGAAATTAAATATTAAAACTTTAAATTCAAATTTTTGAATTTTGTCAACTTATTAGATTTGTTATCCAGTGGCAAATACTAACTAATTACTAATTGGATATCAAAATTGTATATTCAATTATTAAATTGTTTTCATCAACATGGGCAGAGCGTGTTGTTTTTATTGCCAATCAATTATTTATTTATTAGAATTTGGACTAAGTTTTTTTAATTTAAATATTGTGTACTATTGTAAAAAGCAAAGGTAAATGTAAGGTTAATAAATATTGTTAAAATGTAAATTAATATTTTTTATGCACGAACATTATTCAGAATCAGAGTAGTAGTTACTAGTTATTAAAAATGTGTTATCAGTTGGCATTTTTGATACTGATTACTGACTTTTGGGCATGCGCATTAGTATCGTGTACCGTGAAATTTTGAAGGTGGTGGGGATGATGCTGGACACAATTCGGTGATGTGGCAATTATACGGATAGCTCCATCCATAGTATATGATCTAAGAACCAGTATATCTTAAACCGTGCTCTGAGCCCTTATACGTGTACACTCTTGATTGAAAATATCACCACAGTTCTATAGACACCAGAACGCGCTTCCTGTCCTATGAAAATTCCTTAAAACTATGAATTAAAATGTTATTTTTTTGGAGTTAGCATCTAATATATGTTATAATTTATAATAATTGGAGCCTGTAATTATAATTTAAAATTGCATTGTTGTTTTAAATAATTTTTATCAAGTAGACATCAATCATGAAATTTTATGATGCATGATTTAGTCACTTCTTGGGATATTTGCAACCTAATTGAAATCTTTAAATTAAATTAAAACTATTATGATTCTGCTTCTAATTTTAATAGTAGTCTGGTACTCTGGTAGAGTGGAGTATTATTTTCTAGTGCTCATAAAAATCTCTAAAACATGTTTAAAATATTTTGCATATTTTATTATATGATTAGGTACATTGTTTATATTATAATATTATTCAATAATAGTTATCTTATAAACTTCAAACTAATTTTGAAAAATTGTTTAGTTTTTTTGGTGTTTTCTTGTTTTTAGTGACTTCCTAATTTTTTTCTTTTACAAGTGAATATCATTCTTGTTTTGACATAATGGTTATGATATATTTGGTTAATATTTGACTGTGTATTGAGCAACCAACCTTTGTCAAAAATTTTGTTTATATTTTCCTTCAATAACTACAAATTATGTTAGACAAATAAACAGTGAAAAATGTATATGAAGTTTTTAAATTGAAATGCAACATTACAAACATGATCCTTTACTGGTACCGCTAATTATATATATTTAGATATTTTACAGTAAATCTAGTACAGTGCTTCTTAAATTTTTTTTGTCAAGAGGCTACCTAAATTTAATGTAAAACTGTCAAGGCTCCCTTAATCAAAATTATTAATTTTTTTTTTAGATTAGGTATATACTATAATTACATGTACTATTTCACACAGATAAATTATTAAAATGTATAGTAAATTAATGTTTTAATATACTTTTGAAAAATATTAATAATAGTATTAAAATTTAAACATTTAAACTTTTTCCATAAACGCTTAAAGCCTTAAGAAAATAAGCACTGATCTAGGATGAGGATGACTATATAAATCTATCAACCATTTAGCATATAGATATGTTTCTATCCCCAGGATCTCTGTTAATAATATATAGGTAATAGCATTGATTTTATAATATACTATAAATATATTATAAAATCAATGGTAATAGGTACAACTGAGTAATAAATGCTTATAAAAAGGTATTCAAAATATATACATTTTGGTAACACATATGTTATATGAATACTAGTATTAACCTCAATATCAACATATTATGAATTGTATTTAAAATCCATATATTAATTAATAATTAATAATTATTATTTGTTAATTGTAACACTTTGAAAGCATTATGTATGATAATTTAGTAAATTAACTCTCACATTTTTTTTGATAGGAAATTTAAAAATGACAATATTTAATAATATTAATAAATGTATTTGATTGAAAGAAAGTATTTAAATACATGCATATAAATAATTTAGAACATATAAGTCATTATGCAATGAAAAATTTTGAATTTTATTCGTTAAATCATTATGTATTTTCAATTTTCTAATGCGTAAGTCTCCAGCTGTTTAATACTGGTAATGGAGATTCATTTCGGTTGACACTTTTCTAGATTCGTTGGGCAACCATACTGTAATGATGTGCTCACACACCATTATTATAAATTAACTAAAATCTTACTGAGTAATAAATAACGGCCAGACTGTCACTTGTAGAAATCGGACATCCCTAATAAAACCGTTGTAATCGACAAATAAGTACGATATCTATTATGCGATTACGAATTAAGAAGTCGGCACGTACCGGCGCGCAGGACGTGCGGAATTCTTATATGCCGCTAGAGAAAATGTACGGTAAAAAGGTCCTTGCCGCCGAAGAGAAATTTAGTTCGGGGAAGTATAAAAAGCCTTTGATAAAAACCGCCTACTTCTCTCTGGTCGGCATATCCGTGTCGTCCCTTAAACCAGTGCATGAGCACCAACCACCAGAGTAACAACCTCTCAAGTATCAAAAACCGATTTCGACGAGCGACAACTGGACTCCTTGTGCGAGCAATAATCAGTGCGTTCTTTAATTCAATTTTGTGTATTTGAAGTTTTACCTTGTTTCATTTAAAAACCTAAAACTCCTATAATATCATACAGAAACAACTGCGAATCAGGTAAGGCATTTAATATAATACTTTATATTGATTGCAGTTATACACTATACATGCTTTTTTACGTAAAATTATATTGTACGGTGTATTTGATATAATTCTCAAATACACGATCTCGAGAGCCCTCCGAACACCTGGAGGAAGGTAATAGCTTATATTTAATATCCTAACATCTGATTTTAATATAATTATCGACAGGAGTCGTACTTATATGTTTATTCTCATTTTTTAAGTTATTACAATACCATTGTTAAATATACATATAAATATATATATTTAATCGATGACCATACTATATTTAATCGTGGTCCATTCTTAATCAATGGGCTGGCTTTTCTGTTATCAGTTTATCTTTTGCCTCTTATCACGGTCGACGGCGGTTTTTTTGATTGTGTTGTATATTATTTTAAATTTCTTTCTGGTTTCCGTGTCCTCGACAATATTTTAATTGCTACAATAATATCAACAATATAATATTAATACTTGCGTTTCCAGTTCGTTATTATTTATTTGGATTGTCGTTATCATCTCGTGCACTGTTGAACGGTTCTGTCTTCGATCATGTCGTCGAACCGCCCGCCGACTGTCGAGAGACTTCTGACAGCGTTTGATTGCATGCTGGTCGATGGTTTCGCGATCCAAGACAAAACTCTGCTAGAAAAACTTTTGACTAGTCTGCAGAACGCGGGTAAGCAGCTTACCGCTCTTATGTGCATTCTGGTGGTGTGAACGAGTTTGTATATGAGTCGTTAATAATTTTTCAGATGCTCTTTTGAGTACGGTACCGATCAACGTTCACTGCAAATGGTTTGCCAGCGTTTTGGACATGTATCGAAATCAAACTCCAGTGTCTAGAAATGCTTGTATACATCTGTACGCTTTTGCCCTCAAGTACTTGGCCATATTGGTAAAACGTGACGATGGCCTGGCTGCACTCATTGAGACGCGCACTCTCCAATCAATGATTAATCAGCTAGACGTTGAGTCCGATCTCAAAGAGTCTTCAATTTTTAATGCCTACATGTCGTTGTTGCAGACATTGAGTACTCATAAACGGGGTCTTGAGTATGTTTTCCAAGAAGGTAAATCTTAAAGACTCAATCTAAGCAACGGACTCATGTTTATAACAAACTTATTTCTCAACAGATAAAATTATTAAGTTCTGTCAAAGAGATAGGTACTGAATGTATATTTTGACCCCTCTATAACAGACCCTTTCTATTTCAGACAGAGAGTATTATTACTCCCCAATTCCTTAATAACGGAGAACAATCTTAGTTAAAATTCAAATATAATTATATACATATGTAAATATTATACAACAGCGACAATGCAGCACATGATTACATGTGAAGGCACAGACTTCAGCCCGATTTAGTGACTAACGACTAATGATTTAGATAACTATAGCATTGTCTGTAATATATTATTATATTTATAATTTTGTATGTAAGTTTAATTAACAATGTATGTATGTATGTATGTATGCGTATACCACCAGGTATATATAGGTATGTAATGTGTATTAATATTTATTATCGCATTTTTTCTTATAACGTACAATATTTTCATTAAAAAAATATGTATGCATTTGACTAAAAAAAAATACTAATCTCTAACAGACACTTTTGATGGTCACATGACTGTTGGTTATATATAGGTTTCACTGTTATTCTATTACTTAGTTAATGATAAACATTATATTCTTATGTGTGCATATAACCAATACTTAATTAAATCAGTTAGGTAAAACTAAAAATGTCAAGAAAATTGGACATAATAATATGTATCTATTGTATAGCTTTGTATGTTTATTTATAAATATATTAAACTATTTTCTTACTTTTTTAGGTTTATGGAAAATTATACTTTTTGCTATTCATGGATTATCTGTACCAGCAAAATATGTTGAAATTCAAGCTAGTCAATATATTGCCGACTTAATTTATAAGTCATTTGATTATGAAATGGTGGATAATTGTGAACCTCTCCTTAATGAGCTATTTTATAATTTAAATTCAATGGATAATTTAATTGCCAATCATCAAGACATAAAAGAATTTTTTGCCTATAATGTTTATGTAAAAACATTAATTTTATCTTTGGAAAAATTCATTGGAACTAAGTATGAATCTGTTGTTGTTCATAAAATAATTAACAAATATTCTTTATCAAATGTATTAATGAATATTCAAAAATTATTAAATGTAAATCCTATCTTATTAAAAAACTATATGACGTTACATTTGATATTTGATTGTTTTACTGTTTGGCATAATTCTGACATGGAATATGTTTTAAAATCAATTTTTTCTCATATGAATATGTCAAAAAACATTCAATCATATAAGCAAATTAACAACTTATTTACACAAGCAATTAGATATGCGAACACCAGTAATGCACAATTAGCAGCTAACACAGTATTTGAAAAGGAATTAATTATTGGTCAGGTAATAAACATATTATTTTTAAGAATATTGTTCATCTATTAATATACTTAGACTATATCCTATAGATAGAACCACAGTGTATTACATTAATACAAAAAAATGCTGCCGATATTAGCGACAAGTACCCAAAGTATGTATTTGATATGTGCATGCTCATCGTAACTTTTTGCATTTTTATCCACAGATAATTTCTTATCAAACCACCATATTATATTGAAAAAATAGTAAAATACCTACTATAATAATATAGTAATTATTATTATTATATAATTAACCATGAACTAAGATTTAGAATAATTCTATGATAGTAACCTATAGATAATTATTCGAATAATTGCATCGTGCATGCTCACACCGATCATCTAATTCGGAGACTCACTAATATCGGCTACAAAATAATACGCTGTGGCTACATTCATAGTATATGATCTAAGTTAATATATCATTTATTTGATTATTTGTGTTAATAGTTGATACCTTTAAATAAATGTTCAGACTGGCTTCAATGTTCTAAATCTGAAAAATCTAAATATGATAGAAGTTGTATTATTGAATCGAAATACATTTTAAATTATTGCAATAATTATGATTCTATGATGAATGAAGTGGCCATTTCTTCTATACTCAACATTGTAGACATTGTTCCTATACTGAAACAAGTAATTTTATTTTTTTTTATATATATAATAAATATAAATATGTTCCAATAGTTCACGTTTAGCTTTGTTAGTTTAAAAATTAAAGTGAATTGACCTATAATGAAACTTGATAGTAAGAACATTATTTGTGTTTGAGTTTTTTACGATAGTTCAATTTTTAGCAAGTTTTATGTATATAAAATAGCATAAATTAAAATGCTCATAACTCACTTAAAAACGAAATTATCGTAAAAAATCTTCACATATAAACACCGATAATGTTCTTACCATAAAGTTTCATAATAGGTTAATTCAATCTAATATTTAAAATAACAAATTTAAACGTGATCGGCTGATCGTAAATTTGCAATGTTACGCACTTGTAAGACAGAGGCAGCAAATTCTCATGTTACGTCCTCTTAATATCCTGGGCTTCCACCAGAAGAGGTATTCTCAGTGACACTCAGTGTTTTCTTTGCAGAAAATTAAAATCAAAATAGTAAAGAAATAGAAATATCGTGAAACTATATTTTAATAATATAAAAATGTTTTGGATTAGCTAGTAAATAGCTATTATTACTTATATTATTACACATGATATTTGTTTCAAAATCTTTTTAAAAAAATAGTTATTTTTATATGGGTATTTTATTTCTGAAATGATTTTGTATAATATTATGTTTTTTATAGGTGTCATTAGATTACTTAATCAAATTTTTTTCAACATTAACTGAACATTTTTTAAACTCTGACTGTTGGTTAGAACAGCGTCAAGATCAAGATTCAATTTATAACAAATTTTTAGAAATATTATCATACATATTTATATGTTGGGCAAAAGTATTAGAGTGTAAATTATTTACTGAGATTGCACACGATCCATTGTTAGTGCCACTTGTACAGATACATAGTCAGTTTTTTCATAAATCTTCCCACAATTCTACTCTCTTACAGGTAAAGTAATTAATTAAAAATATCAATCTATGTATAATATAATATGTGTATAAAATAATATTTTATTATACTATAATGTACTTACTTGCATTTACAGAATGGTTTGAAATTAATTAGTACTGCATTAAATAAAATGAACAAAGAAAGTGTACAATATACTGATAATTTGGAAGATTTTGGTACACTGTGTACTACGCTTAATAATTTACTATTGGATACCAGACCTGAAATTCGAGATAGTTGTTTACAGTGTATAAGAAGCATAGTAAATGCTTCTAAATACAGTTATGGTAAGTTAAACTAACAATATAACCATTGTTTTTTTATATTATATAAATATTTGATTTTGATTTTAACCAGGGAATTTTTTTATCAAACTCATCTTGGAAAAACATTTGTCAATAGCTGTTTTAAATACTCTTAAACATGACAATGATCCATTTGTGAGATCTAAAGCTCTTGAATGTTTAGAAGAAATGGTATCTGTGTTAGATATTTGGGAAACATCTTTAAAAGAATCAAATTTAATTGTAAGTGTACATTACCAATTACAATTTATTATCTAATATTTATTTTTGATTAAGTAATGATTGTTTATTTATGTAATTTAGACACATTGTTTAAACTTGATGCAATATGAATCTGAAGGTATCATTAGACGACAAATTATAAAACTCATCACTGCATTGTCGATTTATAATGAGCTCAGGTATGTTATCTTATATCTATATAATAGAAATATTTTAGTGATTACAGTTTACTATACTATATTGATGTATAAAATGGAAGCCATCTTAAACACCATATTGGTATTGTGGTGAAAGTGTTTGTCCTAAACTAATAAATTATTTTAAGTAATTTAAATTATTAATTTATTTGATTTAGAATAAAATTAAAATATATATATTTTTTAATAAGTATATTATAGTGAAAATAGTAATAACAATAATTATTATAATAATATACAATTGAATATTTTAATTAATATTTATTCATATGATAATAATATTATTTGTATATTAATAATTTCTAGTGATGATCTATTTAATGAAATATGCATCGTAATGGTACACATTAGCATCAAAGATCCGCTTTGGGAAGTAAAAACTTTTACTTATGAATTTTGGAGTTCTGTTATTCATAAATTTATTGGAAAATCTTGTAAAAAAAATAACACTGAAAGACTAAATGACAATCTTGTCAAATTAAGTGCAACAGGCTGCTTACATGTGAGTTGGTTTATAAAACACTTTTTTTTTTAATTTGCATTGAACAAATATGCTAGATAGTTAATATTTATAATTTAAAGACTGCACAACACAAAAAAATATTTTCTTCAAATTATTATTAAATGCTAAGTCAGAAATTCTAAAAACAATTTTGTCAAAAGCCAATCAAAAAAAAATAAATATTATTTAAGGTCTTAAGGAGATATTGAAATATGTAGAATAACCATGTGACAGCCCTGCCCCGTGTTCGCCATAATCGCCTATTTTACATCTGTTCCAATCTAAAAATTTTATTTTTAATGTTTGATTTTATGTAGAAATATGTGATTTTTTGTGCTAAAAACGATAGAAGTATCAAAATTTCAATATAATGTTTGGTTTGTTTTTAATATACGAAATATAAAAAAAATAAATATTAGCATATAATAAATTCTATAAAAATACAATATATATTAAATATACTAAATTTACACGTATAAGATAGGCAATTACTTCGAGCCTGGCCTATATCACACATCCTTTTTCAATTCTTCATTACTCACTGAATAGTATGAGTAGAAACGATAAACCTATACCATTATTCTTAGAATTGAACATTCTTTCAAATTAACATACTTAAATTTGTGTTTTGTGCTCCTTTAAAAAAATATAAATTATTGAAATAACAATTATGATTTAGGTTCTTTATGTTGCATTAAAAGAAGAACATGATTTGGTTGTACAAAAAAAAGCCATTTGTCTAACAAAAGAATTGCTTGCTTCTATAAGCTCTACTGATGATAATATGCAAGACTTAAATTTTAAACTAAAAAGTGAACCGGTAAATATTCTGCACAATATTATTGATGGAAGCATTGAAAATTGTTCTGGTTCCATGCAAAAAAAATCCAGACAAATTGACTCGGCCTCTAGAATTTTAAACTCTATTACAACATCGAGTGACTGTGAATTATTGCCAAGTCTCAAGTCTTTCAATAATAGTAATATTTATCCAAATGATATTTGTCTTCATCAGAAAACTGATGTCTATTTAAAGATAGATGAGTTTTTAAATTTTACTTCTACTTATGATTTTAATGACTGTGATGCTAGAACACAATGGGTTATATCTACGAGGTCTGGTTTGGATTCAATGTTGGATGACATAATTGGTCAATCACAAAATTGCTTCATTGAAGGAGCTAATCTTTTAGATTGTCATTAATTATATTCTGCATGTTATTTTAAACCTAAACATATATTTTAATACTGTGTTTGTATTATCATTTTTAGGATATCTTAATTTTTTATAAGTATATTTTTAATTTTTATCTTGTTTTCTTCTACAAATGTATGATTATTTAATAGTGTTTTTTTCTTCTAATAATATGATTATTATTGTTTATTTTTTTTTTAAATAGTTTTTATTTACAGCTGATATATTTTTTTCTTCATAATATTGTTTGCTTAATAATTTTTAAGTCATTGAAACAATATAGAAGAAGCCTTGTATTCAATTTTCAAGCTTTTTTAACCAACAAATTTTATTGACATTCATAAAAAAAAAAACTAAAAAAATTGGAAATCGAAAATGTCCCTAAACAGTTCAAATATTTTGAATATTTTATCATGTGTAGAATATGTGAATATAAACAACTAGTGAAAATTGTTATTTTTATTTCCCCGGCAATGGGCATGTGACAATTGAGTATTGACAATTTATAATTGTATTACTTTATTATTTAAGTTTTTCCAAGTGCTTAAAACTTCTGTGACATTTTTAATCTAAGCTTTTATACTGTCCTAAATGGCGATGAGAGACAAATATAAAAATTAAAAAATTAAATAAAACACACATCATTGTAAACTCAATACATTCATAGCTTCGCTCAGAATCTAGAATAAGGTCAATTGTACGGGCCGCGCTAAATAATGTTAGTGAACTAAAAAATCACACTTCAATCCCTTCGAATGATGTCCACTACGGTCGCTCACTGCTTCTTGTGATCTTGAATTAGCTTCTCATCTATTTTCAAACCTGTCAATATTTCCTGTCTTCCTGAATACCCATTCAAACACACTTATACTCTTCCATAAAACTGTTTCTTTTCACCAGCTGACGTTGTAAATATAAATTAAAAAAGGTGGGCAAGTGAGTGTCGCTCTGCTGTACAGAAGTTTACAAATGGGTCACTGTAATGGATGGTGTTAAATTTGAATTCAATGATATAATATCATTGTATAAGAAAAACGATTCTGAGCGAATTTAAAACTGACAATGTCCGTAAACAGCTCAAATAGAGTCAAATTATTTGGAAAATGTTATGGTGTATAGAAAATGCTAATATAAACATTCAGTGAAATTTTCAAGTATCTACAGTCATACGTTTTTTAATTACAACAAAATAAGAAAATCGTTACATGAGAAATTGAGTGAATATCAAATATTGTAAAAATATGAATTTCAAACACTCATAAAAATTTAATTTGACTTTCTTGTAGACATATTTTTTTTTGATAAAGGTAGACAAACTTATGGATAATCTTGTATTACATGTTCAAGTCTTAGATTTAAAAGGAAAAATTTTTATGAATTCTCAACTCAAAATAATTTGCTAATTCTCGTGATTTTTTCGTATTTTGTCAAGATTTGAACTTTAAATGCTTATGAATAAAAACTGTGACTAAGGATTTTTAATATTTATCAAATATCATTGTAAAAATATAGTAGGAGCCTTGTATTAAATGTTCAAGATTTTTTACCCAACAAATAAAATTGTATTGATATTTATAGAAAAAAAAACTAAAAAAAATGGAAACTGAAAATGTCCGTAAACAGCTCAAAATAAGTCAAAATATTTGGAAAATGTTATGGTGTATAGAAAATGCTAATATATACATTCAGTCAAAATGTCATGTACCTATGCTCATTTGTTTTAGAGTTACACCAAAAACCAAAATCGATTTTCTTGAAAACAGATTTTGCGTAAAAATTCCCGTTTTTCCTTAATTTTTCTTTTTTTTTTTACGTCGCTTTTGA
Source organism: Sitobion miscanthi (assembly GCA_008086715.1). Classification (NCBI taxonomy): domain Eukaryota; kingdom Metazoa; phylum Arthropoda; class Insecta; order Hemiptera; family Aphididae; genus Sitobion; species Sitobion miscanthi. The sequence goes on along the minus strand of CM017800.1, from coordinate 6,217,904 downwards.
AAACTCCTATGAAATTTTTACTTTTGACCCCCCAAAGTACCTACTAGATCCACTTTTCTATCAGAAAAGTTACTATTGAAGAAAATCCAAGCACTTTTACTGTCCTAAAAGGTGATGACAGACACAAAAAAAAATTAAAAAATTAAAAAAATACACATCATTGTAAAATCAATACATTCATCGCTCCGCTCTGAATCTAAAATGTAAATAATATAACTGTGTGTTTTTTTTTATTGGTCTTAAACCTGGCAAATTGTGTTTATTAAGAAATGAAATGTATGTATATTGTTACGGATCTCCAAGGATGTCCGTGCACAAATTAAATAACGAACACTTCCGAACTATTTATTACTTTCTATATTTAAATTTGAAAAGAAAACTTACAATACATTTAATGAATTTATATGTTTTAAAAAAAATGGTCTGACGAGAATAACAATGCTCTGTCTTACTACTCTAAAATCCAACTGCCATGGCTTGCTATACGTGCCGTGCCTGTGGCAAGCGCTTGCCTGGAATTGCTGTCGCAGCAATCCCTCCAGACAGTCGCCGTCGTACAATATTATTATACACTATTATATATCATACTAACTAATATAACCAGGGGTTCTTAACAATATACTCAGGAAAAGGACATAAAAAAAATTGTATTTAAATACATTTTTTTGGACCCCCCCCCCCTTGAATTTTAGCTACATAAATGATTATACGCTCGTAGCTACTAATGGTATGATAAATAATAACTTCCTAAGACTATTCTTAAACCATGCTATTATATCTTCGTTTTTTTCCTAGTCTCAATTCTTGGTATTCTACGTTTCTATTTCCTACCTACCTATAACATAAAATATCGTTGGCTGGTAATGAGTAATGACTGTACTTGATAGTCGATAGTCCCGGTCTCCCTCATCGTATATCGTACTAGGAAATCAAAAAATAGCTTGATTCCTATAACAACACGAATATTGTATTAAGTATACGACGGGTACAAAGGTGTAGTACAATTTTTTTTTAGAAAACCGGTATTCAATCGGTTACCGGTAACCGAGATTTTTTGGAAGCGGTTATCACTTAGAGGTGGTTCTGTGTGCGGATAGTGGTGTGGTGGAGCTTTCGCACACATATATTATACCAATACACGACAATCGATTACATAGATGTTGGATATCATAAACAAACGAATGAACTCAACTTACACAGAACGTTACAATATTAGTGTTATTATTATTATTTACACGACACGCATTCGGCGTCAAAGGTTTTCGAGAGCGTAATCGTAACTGGATAAAATAACCGATACGGGACCGTGCAGCATCAATGCGGCAGTGTGACAAACCACAAACAGAGTCGAGTTTGGCTGGAGCCGAACTTTACTTTGATACAACGCCATTCTCTCGTCACCCAACAAATAATTACAACTATTTTAGTATTTATATATTCATAATTAATCGCATAGGTCCTTAATTTTAGAAAAATAACTAAAATATAGCTATAATATATTTAATATAGTTATGTATTTATATTTTAAAAACCAATTGGTCAACATTTATTCAAGGATATATTTAATGATTAATAAATAATAATTTATGTATTGTTTTAATAATTTATTTATTTTATCTAAAAAAATTGTAAGATAAATATCCAAAAGTATTTGATGTCATTTATAAAAAATAAATAAAAAAAAAAATAATAGGTAAATTCAGTAATCACTAATACTAAACATAAATATAAGTGCTAAAATTTCTAGAAAACCGAATAGCCTTTTTTATAATAAATAAATAATTAATATGCAATTTGTTGTAACATTATATTATTAGGTATATTATATATCAGTATATGTGCCTTAGATAATATACTTACATTATTGACTGTTGTATATGATCTATGATCTGTGAACTACTGACTATATAGACAAAACACAGGGTGATATTATGATTAATTAATAAACTAATTTAAAAAATAATTTTGTAATGAAAAATAGTAAACTTGTTATATAATTGTTATCAATTGAAATCTGCATTTTAATAAAAATTATTTCGGCCCCCCCTCCCCCATCCAAGTAAAAAATAATAGTAGGGGAGCTCCGTCCCCCTGCGCACCCCAATTCGAGCACTGTTCTGAATTCTTTAACTAGTTTTAAACTAGGTAGTTAAATTATTACTTACTCGGTTATTTAAAAAATTAATAAACTAGTCAAGTTAGAACTTTAGAAGTTAATAAAAAGGAACTTCTTACGTTAGCCTTAGTTAGCTGTAAACGTGCATAATAACATACTAACAAATTACTATAAAATAACATTAAATTTATTAATCGTACATTTTACGATCGTCGGCCACCGGTCTGCGGTTGGCGAGTCGTTATATAGCGTGATATAGATGGGTGGCAGATATGTAAAATGTTTTTACTGGCTTGATAAAACTTTTTAGAACAATTTTAAACTTTTCAATTTGCACTTTTAGAATTTTAACTTGATTTGTATACCTATTCCACAACTAAAATTATTTATTATACTTTATATCTCACCACCTAACTAAATTATAGTGATTTATTACCTTATTAAAATAAAATGTATACTTCAAAAATATAGTAACCATCACTCTTTGATAGGTAATGAAAAGTTTCAAAACTTTTCATTTCAACGACCTTTGAATTTTTTCAAATTTCATGAAAAGTTTCACTTGAAAATGTTGAAACTTATCAACGGTACATCTCTGAATTAGGTGAGGTATAACGGGCAGCGAGTGCAGGTTTTCCTGAAACGTAATACGAGAACCTGACCACCACCAACGGATTTCGCGTTATCTCTAGGTACCTACTCTCGTGCGCATCAGCACCAATCACACCTGTTCCACCATACGTTTGCGTAGAACATCGTGCTCCTATCCATCATCACAGACAGCCACTGCATCTGCAGTCAGTTTTTTTGGTCGACGGCTGTCAAAATCGAAAATAATTATTTTCTCATTTCTCCTGAACCGGCGGTACGGCACAGTCCAGAAAATATTTTTGTATACAATATAATAATATTATTATTACTGTACATTCGTCCATCCGTCTGTCACATTCACGTTGTCGCGCATTGACTGTTTCTTGGCTATAGACGTATAGCTTCATACGGCAGGCACGCCGAACATTTTAAAATAGGATTGACGCCGTTCCGGTTATCATGCTGGGCCCAACACTCAAGAGATTTTCGGCGTCTCCGGTAAGTGATTTATTCGTAGCTCGTTTCGTAGGGGACAGTTAATGTGAATGATGATATAGATAATTTGATATTTTGTTTAATGTATATATAATAAATATATATGAATATGAATCATAAGTTCCACCTATTTGTAAGCTGTTGCAGTTTTTAGTGTAACCGGTTGTTGCAGTTTTCACTGCAACGGGCAACCGGTTGTTTCGGGTGGATGGCTCTGTATTTCTTAGCATCTATTAGGGATCTAAATATTTATCAAAACACTGTTCATTAACATTGATATTTGTATATTTTTAATTATTGCTAAATATTGAATAATAGTTGAGTTAAATATATTTTTTTGTCACGCCTGCACGTGCACCGAAAGTTTGGTTTTCGATAGCGGTTAAAACGTTGGAAAACGTAATTTTTCCGTCCAGCGGGTGGTAAAGTGGGAATCCCTAATAGTGCCGGGCGGTAAAGTGGAAATTCCAAAAAGCGCCGGGCGGTAAAGTGATCGACGAAGTCTTGGGCGACTGAAATAGCTAACTTCCCGCCCTTGCCACACAATATACTATTAAAGTCAATATTTTATAAATATATAAGTATATTACATTACACATATTAGTTTTCAAATATTTAATTAGTTACTCAACAATATTAACAATTAAACTTAATAATTTAATGAAAACTGAATATTTATCAATCTGTATGATTGAAAATTGTTACTTGGGCACTAGGAAATTCTACCAAACACAAAAACGTGTTCCTCTAACCTTACAGTACCATCCTACAGCTAATGGCCTTAGTTGTCGGGCTTAAGACCAATGAAAAAAAAAAAAAATAAAATCATTTAATTTTAAGAATAAGTAGTTTTATAATATATATTTATAATGAGTTTTTGAATTGCATACAGTTAAATATTATGAATATTAGATAGTTTATATTATAGACATTTAAATACGATAATTTGTATACCTTATAATCATTAAATAGATTTGACCTCTTGACTTCTTAATATTCAAAAAATAACAAATATTAATTGTAGAAACTTGAAACATTCCAATAGTACTTAAATAAAATTATCATTGCACTTGTAGATATTTTAAAATATTAAAAATGCCTATGTTCATCTTTTTATAAGCGTTTGAAGTTAAAATCTTGTCAAAATTTGTAAGAATCACGAATATTTTACTATTGTTTTGTAGTTAAAAACTTAACAAATTTTTAAGTTTATTAGCTAAGTAACCGTAGTACCACAAGTGTCCAATTCTAGTGCTCAGTTAGTTTAACTTTTGACTGACTGGTACATCGTACATTAGTACCTCCTAGTACCTATTAATCGATGTGGCTATGTTCCATCATTAAAAGCGTAGAAAAAATCTAAAACTAAAATCAGTTTACACTAGAAAAAAATGTAAGGAATTTTTTATCATAAATATTTCATTCGAGATCAATAATATATAATATTATATACAATAATATTATCACTTGAACTTGAACTCGGATATTCCCTGACTGACGTTTTATCTGAAGCCAATTCCGGTAATAATAATGTACTTTGTCATTGAAAATTAACAACAAAAATAAAACCAATATATCCCGTGATGCACGTATACAGAGCAGTTAAAGAGATTATACTTTACTACTTTTAAATAATATATTTTAGTATTTTACGTAATTATTGAAATTGAGACCAACCACATAATGAATTATGGCTTCATAATGCTTAAATATTCCCCCGAATGTACGAGTATAATTAGTTTAGGGAGAACAGGAGAGAGCTAAATTTTATTATTGTATAATTAATATTAAATACAAATCTTAAATATATTTAATATTTTTTGTTTCACATTTAAATCTGTATTTATGGGACTATTTATAAAGTAATAATCCGTATACTAATTACACTAAATTACATAAATTATAATATCATTGTTATCATTGGTTATCAATTTATAATTTAGAAATCAATACCATACTCTACTATAAATAGGTAGATAGGTAGGTATGTTTTCTATTTAGGTACACTATATCTACAGAGATACAGTTACTAGTACAAGCAGGGAGTATAGGTACAATGGTACATATAGAACATATATAGGCTCAAATCTATACAACTTACTATCAATACAAACATATTATTATAATATTTACATTTAATATTGAATACTATGGTTTTTTTTTTCATAATTAACGTCATTATTGGTTTCTTTATGTAGGTACTTTTAAATTAATATTATCTTTGACCTATATTTAATAATTAGGTATTATAGACATGTTATGAGTTAATGTTTTATGTATAATATTAGTTAATTAATTTAGTATACTTATCATTCTACACTTATACTTATATTTTCCCTAATAATTAAAATAGTTTTTAGATAGGTATACATATAACATTTTTTCCTTTTCATAACAAACAAACAAAAAAATATATTACTCATGTAATAGTTTTTATGACATACCTACTGAAAAACATTTGTTTTTTTGTCTAGTAAAGTAAAAAAGTATAAAATAAATTATCATTATATTATGAACTTTCTATTAAATAATAAATTATATACAATTTAAATTACATGGCTGGAGTGCGTGTGAGTATTTAAAAATAAAGAAATATTAGTGACTTAATTTACGCCACTGTTGAAACTTTTAAAAACGACTTTCTGGAAATCTTTTTCCTACATTTCTACATGATGGCTACTAAAATTGTTAGCATCTACAAATTGTATCCAAAAAAAAAAAATTTGCTAGGTGGTAGCGGTAGCTTAAATTAATTTTCTTTCAAATATATAAAATAAATTTATACATCGAATAATTATAAAAACTGTTTTTTTTAATGTTTGCATGATATTGTGGTTCATCATTAACCAACTTCCTGACGTCGAACCATATTATGCGAAATTTGATGAAAAGTTAGTTTTGTACCAAAATACCAAACATATTAGTACCAATAATATAGCGTTGTATTATGAAATGATAACTAAAATTACTCCTCTCAGAATCTATAATAAGTAAGGTTTATTTTTTGTATATTATATAAAAATGACAAATTATATGTGAAATTGTGAAAGTATGTAAAATTTAATTTATGTTACAAATTTGTGATATTTTTGACTGGGTATATCGTTTGGCCAAGCCCGTTGATGAAAAACTTGTATAATATTAATGCATATTATATTGAATTTTAATTTCAAATGGAAAGAAAATCTACTAAAATTGTATGTTGTGATGAAATCATACACGTGAATGCTCGTTCTGGAGGTGAAATTTAAACGACCAACAATAATATTGTATACCATAGTTAGTGCACTATCACCAGTATATCAGTTTAGTATGGTTTTCGTACATATTAAATAACTGTTTATATAAATATATTTCAGATTTTTTGGTTACGGTATAAACTATTTATGAAAATCCTTGTTTTATATTTTTAACCCTTAGCTATAAAAGTTGAAAATTTTATAAATATTAAACTGCTCAATAATTTGTAAATTTACAATTTGATAAATATCGTCAACATTCAAACTTTAAATGTTTAAAAAAAAACAACGAGCATATGTATTTATAATATATTTCAACTATAGTAACAATATTATATTAGGAGCCCTGTATTACATTTCTATGCTTTTCTACCCACCAAATAATCTTTTATTGACAACTATAAAAAAAAAACTAAATTGAAAATTGAAAATACCCGTGAACAGCTCAAAATGAGTAAAAATATTTTCAAAATGTTATGATGTACCTATAGAAAAAAAAATAAACTTTCAGCTAAATGTTAATAATGTATCAACAGTTCTTTTGAGTTATTCAATTACAACAAAATAAGAAAATTAATACTCGAGAAATCGAGTGAATATTCAATTTGGTGAAAATTCGTACTTCATACACTCATAAAAATTTAATATGACTTTCTGGTAGGTATTATTTTTTTTGATAAATTTAGACAAACTTATGGGGAATCTTGTATTCAATTTTTAATCATTAGATTTAAAAAGAAAAATTTTATGAATTTCCAACACAAAATAATTTGCACATTTTCATGATTTTTACGTATTTTGTAAAAATTCAAACTATAAAATTAAAAAAAACACTCTGAGGAAGTAAAACTTCTTTCATAAGTATTGAGGCCCGTGAAATTATAAGTGAATTAGTGAGAAAATTAGAAAAATCAATACAATAAAAATAAACGTGCACGCCGCCGTGCATGACTTGCAAAATAAATAAATTAATAAACGTTTCATTATTCGTTACGAATTTTTTTCCACCCACACCTCAAGAAAGAAGTTTTACTTCAAAAGGTGGACAAGTTGGTACCGCTCTGCTGTATAGAAGTTGTAACGTGTGTGTTATATTTGAATACAATGATAAACCATTGTATACGAAAAACAATTCTGAGCGGTTATCGTAGTCCTTATAATATTATCATTTTTTATTCGTTACTATGGTCATAAATTCATAAACAAACGTGTCGTTTCATTTTTCGTTACGATTTTTTTTCCATCCAAACCTCGAGAAAGAAGTTTTACTTCAAAAATTGTGACTATAATTTTAATAATTTATATTAATATTTTCAAGCTTTTTTACCAAACGCATAAAATTGTATTGACATTTATAGAAAAACAACTTAAAAACATGACAAAATAAACGTGTCGCTCTGCTGTACAGTAGGTTACAAGTTGGTCACTGTAATAGATGGTGTTTAATTTGAATTCAATGATATAATATCATTGTATAAGAAAAACGATTTTGAGCGACTACGGTCAGTCAGCCTATGATATTACTAAGTATATTTGGTGATATTATTATGAATAAAGTAATTTATATATAAATTATTTACGTGGAACATTGTTTTAAATTTACAATCCTTACCTATAGAAGTTGAATATTTTATAAATTGTTAACTACAAAATAATTGATAAATTTTGTAAAAATTCAAAATTCAAACTTTAAATGAATTATAAAAAAAACCAGTGACTAAGGATTTTTAATATTTTTCAAATGTCATTATAACAGTATATCAGGAGCCTTGTATTAAATTTTCAAGCTTTTTTACCAAACGCATAAAATTGTATTGACATTTATAGAAAAACAACTAAAAAACATGACAAAATAAACGTGTCGCTCTGCTGTACAGTAGGTTACAAGTGGGTCACTGTAATAGATGGTGTTTAATTTGAATTCAATGTTATAATATCATTGTATAAGAAAAACGATTTTGAGCGACTACGGTCAGCCTATGATATTACTAAGTATATTTGGTGATATTATTGTGAATAAAGTAATTTATATATAAATTATTTACGTGGAACATTGTTTTAAATTTACAATCCTTACCTATAAAAGTTGAATATTTTATAAATTTTTAACTACAAAATAATTGATAAATTTTGTAAAAATTCGAACTTTAAATGAATTATAAAAAAAACCAGTGACTAAGGATTTTTAATATTTTTCAAATGTCATTGTAACAGTATATCAGGAGCTTTGTATTAAATTTTCACGCTATTTTACCCAACAAATAAAAATTGTATTGACAATTTTAGAAATAAAAACAAAAGAAATTGAGAACTGTCAATGTCCGTAAACAGCTCAAAAAGAGTCAAAATATTTTCAAAATGTTATGATGTACCTATAGAAAAAAAAATAAACTTTCAGCTAAATGTTAATAATGTATCAACAGTTCTTTTGAGTTATTCAATTACAACAAAATAAGAAAATTAATACTCGAGAAATCGAGTGAATATCCAATTTGGTAAAAATTCGTACCTCATACACTCATAAAAATTTAATTTGACTTTCTGGTAGGTATTTTTTTTTTGATAAATTTAGACAAACTTATGGGGAATCTTGTATTCAATTTTCAATCATTAGATTTAAAAAAAAAAATGTTATGAATTTCCAACACAAAATAATTTGCACATTTTCATGATTTTTACGTATTTTGTAAAAATTCAAACTATAAAATTAAAAAAAAAACACTCTGAGGAAGTAAAACTTCTTTCATAAGTATTGGGGCCCGTGAAATTATAAGTGAATTAGTGAAAAAGTGAGAAAAATCAATACAATAAAAATAAACGTGCATGACTTGCAAAATAAATAAATTAACAAACGTTTCATTATTTGTTACGAATTTTTTTCCACCCACGCCTCAAGAAAGAAGTTTTACTTCAAAAAGTGGATAAGTTGGTACCGCTCTGCTGTATAGAAGTTGTAACGTGTGTGTTATATTTGAATACAATGATAAACCATTGTATACGAAAAAGAATTCTGAGCGGTTAGCGTAGTCCTTATAATATTATCATTTTTTATTCGTTACTATGGTCATAAACAAACGTGTCGTTTCATTTTTCGTTACGATTTTTTTCACCCAAACCTCGAGAAAGAAGTTTTACTTCAAAAATTGTGACTGTAATTTTAATATTTTTCAATTACCATTGTAACGATATGTACTAGGACTTAGTAGCCTTGTATTAAATTTTCAAGCTTTTTTACCAAACGCATAAAATTGTATTGACATTTATAGAAAAACAACTAAAAAACATGACAAAATAAACGTGTCGCTCTGCTGTACAGTAGGTTACAAGTGGGTCACTGTAATAGATGGTGTTTAATTTGAATTCAATGTTATAATATCATTGTATAAGAAAAACGATTTTGAGCGACTACGGTCAGCCTATGATATTACTAAGTATATTTGGTGATATTATTGTGAATAAAGTAATTTATATATAAATTATTTACGTGGAACATTGTTTTAAATTTACAATCCTTACCTATAAAAGTTGAATATTTTATAAATTTTTAACTACAAAATAATTGATAAATTTTGTAAAAATTCGAACTTTAAATGAATTATAAAAAAAACCTGTGACTAAGGATTTTTAATATTTTTCAAATGTCATTGTAACAGTATATCAGGAGCTTTGTATTAAATTTTCACGCTATTTTACCCAACAAATAAAAATTGTATTGACAATTTTAGAAATAAAAAAAAAAGAAATTGAAAACTGTCAATGTCCGTAAATAGCTCAAAAAGAGTCAAAATATTTTCAAAACTGTATGTTGTATAGAAAATGAAAATATTATAAACATTCAGTGAAATTTTCATGTTTTTTTAGTAATTTGTTTTAGAGTTACATTTTGCGTATGAATTTCAATTTTTCCTTAATTTTTTTTTTCGTTTTTCCCTGCGCCTTTAAAAAAACTGCGGAAATAAATGTTGATCTCCCCAAATACCAACTAGACTTACTTTCCCATTGAACAAAATACTGAAATGAAAATTGAAACATTATTTCGACTACTTATCGTCTTATTGTGTACAGGTACAAAAAAAAAAATAAAAAAAAATAATTATAATACACACATCATTGTAAAACCAATACATTCATCGCTCCGCTTAGAATCCAAAACTATTGATTAATGTAAATTGAAAATATACACAAACAGCTCAAAAATAATCAAAATATTTTGAAAATGTTATCACTTAAAAAAAAATTATAAGATAAACATTTTATTAAAAATTAAAGGACCTAAGGGTATTAGTTTTTGAATACCAACAAAATAAGAAAATCGTTCTATTATAATTCGTTCATTTACAAGTGAATATTCAATATCTAACTGAAAACGTTAAGAAAAAAATAATCAGACATTCCGGTATTATTAAATTTCAAATACTTGTGCCTATGGATTATATTTTGGGTGTATTGCTCATAACGTAGAGTCATAATATGTTGATTTTAGAAAGTATATACATTTAAGAACGTTAAGAGAAAATAATAAATCAAACTTTGGGGAAACCGATACCCACCAATCATGTAAAGGCATTCTTTATTTTTGCTTCTTCTGGGGATAAATATTTGAAACCAAAACAACATTTAAGCCAATTCCCAATTTTTGAATTTTTTTTTTGTAATCAACTACTCGATAAATAATTGATTACCTATATGTTCGAATGTGCCAAAACCAATTTTGTGCCAAGTGAAAAGTACAAGTCATAATTTTACAATCGGGATAAAAATGTATTATAGCATTGTGGATAGATTTCTCAAAATCAATATGGAAGTATGGAACTCTTTAATATTTAGTTTTTTACTAAACATTAGATGAAGTATGAACACGGAGATTTTTAATATTGTTATCCACATAGTATTAAACGTTCATATTTACTTACTCTTTATGAAACAATAAAACTAATGAGGTATCGCAGGCAGTGGCGGCTCGTGGTTTGGACGATGGGACGATAGCACCCCCTACTAAAATTAATTAAATGAAGAAAATTAATTGTATAATGTTCTTAATTCTACATTTTTATAAAATATTGCAAATTTTTAAATAGTAAAATAGTTATGAATTACCTACTAGTTATTACCTGCTTTACATTTGTCTATGACATTAATAAATTGTCGTGTGCGAACATTTAATTTGTTTCTCGGTTATTTCTCTCAGATACTAGGAGCATATGGGTACGCCATACGCATGTACGAACGAGCAGTGTTTGGACAATATTCGTATTACGCATGTATAAGCGATACGCTGCAATCGTGTGCGTGCGGGTACGTTAAAGCTGCGTTCTTATATACGGATATTGGACGACCGGCAGCGTCGAACAAGCAATATTCGGAATTCGTACCTATAAAATAACTTATAAGCGACGAGTGCAATCGAGTGCGTGTGGGTACGTTTATTGTTGCTGCGATGTTATAAACGGGTTTGGACCATAGACATATAAATAAATGGACTGCGCTTAGAGAGAGAAATCATGGAACCGACAGACATTGATGAGAGAGAAAAAAACTGTTGGGGGCAAGCATGAGGGAAATAATTGAACACTCAAATTATTCCATGATATTATTTATGACATTATCAAATATCAATGATGGTTATCACTACTTATCAGTTTTATAATCTATAAATTACAATAATTTCATGGCATGAATGAAATATAATTATTATTTCTTTCATGATTGCCCCCAACAGTTTCTATCTCACTCACACAATTTACATTTCAGCTTCGGATAGATTGGGGGTGAGGAAAGCGCAGTCCATTTATTAATATGTCTATGGTTTGGACGACCGGCAGCGTCATTTATATATGACTAGGTATATTGGGTAATTTATTTCTAAAATTAACGGCGTTGTTGGTTGCTAATCGCTGTATTATTATTTTAATTTCCATTTTCTACTGCGACCTGCGACTATATAAAAAGGTAAGATGCATGACAAAATAGATCTATTTTGTCATGGTAAGATGTATATTTTCGTCTATTTAAATAATTTGTCATACCTATGGCTGCCGCTATTATATTTAAAGTCGCACCCCAACCACCAGCACCCACGAGCCGCCACTGATCGTAGGTACAAATTGTTTTGATAAATATACATTGAATACAATTGGTTTAAAAATGTTTTAACACATACAAATAGGCTATACTCAAAATCAAAGGTACAGTTAAGTTAATATATTTCATACATATAAATATCATAACAACAAATCAGTTATAAAATAACTGCTACTAAACCTAACTACTGTATAATAATATTTAATTGTTAAATATTATTTCACAAGAAATACTATTACAACAATATAGAAGTACCTGAAATGAAGTAAAACCGGAAAAAAATATTGAATTGATGATAGACTTGAGATGATCATAAATCACAATATTTATATAATTTACCCGTACACTTAGTTATTAATAGTGTATCTACATATAAGTTATTATAATTTTATTATTTGAATGCAATTGCTTCGTTATTGAAAAGGTTATTAGAAACATAATAAGTATTATTAGGTATTTCAGTATTTGTAATGTGTTTGTATTTGTTATAGCCTTTTTATAGTCACTGTTATTATTTTGGATTTAAATTTAAACAGTACCTATTTAAGTATTAAATTATGGATTCATACTATTACATTTTGTGAATTGTTTTACAATAATAAATAGGTAATGATTAATAAATTTGTATAATATCATTGAACATGCTTTCTACGATAGGAAAATGGATATTTATTATTTTGTAGTATAATCACAAATTATTAATAATAATAATTGTTTGTTTTTTTCTGGTATTAGTTATCTGTATTATTGTACGTCACATTGCTGTTACAAGTTACAGTGACTGTAGTTTATGGTCAAGGACAGGATGCTACACCGGGTCAGTGTAAATGTGTACCATACTATTTGTGCGGAAACGGAACGATTGTTACAAGCGGTAGAGGATTAATAGACGAAAGGTACGTATGTCTTATAAGTTAAAACTATAATTGTATATTTATTGGATTAGAATGACATAGAATATTCTAACTTTGGTCTGTGGTGTGATTTCACTTGTCAACACAATTTTATGTTAAAGAGACTGCAAACGTTCATACCATTTGTAATCAGATAAAGTATATCATTCTCGCAATGAAGAACAAAACTACAATATTGTAAAAAAAAAAAACGTTCTGAGATGTGACAGTGTGGCATGTATACGTGCGAAAGTTATGTGTTTTAGGCATGCACGCTCACAAATATAAATATATATATTATAATATAATATTATTATGATAAACATGAAATTATAATGTTATTTACAAAACACATTGCAACTACAAGGCTAGTTGCCTAGGACGCAAATAATCTTCATATTGTATTGCCTTTATTGAACTATATAAAATTAGTCGGTAACGAATTCACAATTAATTCATAACATATCAAATTGCAGGTTCAGAAGAAGCTATTTTGATGTGTTATTTTAGATTATAGGTTGTTGATTTTACAATGATGTAGGTTAATTTTTTTGAGGAGGTTTATGATTTGGAATTCGATTTTATAGTAAAAAATGCGTCGGCATCATTTCCGATAAAAAAGTGAATGTAGATAGTAAATTTGGGAGGTCAAAATTGAAAATTGTTGAATAGAAAGTGTTGGGGAAAAAAAGTTAATAAAATGGTAGGTACCTAATTAATATGCAAACCTAATTGTTGAAAAATGTATTTTAATTTTTTGGTGTAACTCAAAAACCAATAGTTTTAAACACTTGACATTTTCACCAAATATTTGTTCTAGGGTTTTTCTTGTATAAAAATCGGTAAATTTATATATTTATGTATTCTCTGAGTGCATTTATCGTTCTGTTGGGAATAAGTGAGCATCTTTGTATTTAATCTACAGGACTGGAGGAGGTTTAAAGTGCGATAATATGTTTGTAAAGTGTTGCTATAAATCAATGAAATCAAAAGCGCCAGAAGATATGAATTTGACAACGCAAGATATCGATAAGACAATTTCGGGAGAGATGTCTACACCTATACCTCAAAAAATGACACCGGATACTTGTAAATGTGTACCATACTATTTGTGCGGAAACAGAACGATTGTTACAAGTGGTAGAGGATTAATAGACGAAAGGTACGTATGTCTTATAAGTTATAACTATAATTTTATATTTATTGGATTATAATGACATAGAATATTCTAACTTTGGTCTGTGGTGTGATTTCACATGTCAACACAATTTTATGTTAAAGAGATTGCAAACGTTCATACCATTTGTATGCATTTGTAACTTTTAGATTCTGAGCGTAGCTAATGAATGTATTATATTTACTATGATGACTGTTTTTTTTTCTGTCGTCGACATTTGGGGTAAAAAAAGCTCCGAATTTTGACATCAGTATCTTTTATGATTAAAAAGTGAATATAGTTGTTGCAATCAGGAGATAACAATTTAAAATATCCAGTTGCTAAAAAGAGTTGGAAAAAACAAAAAACGGTACTTTTTAGTTTTTACACCAACCCATTTTAAAAAAAATTAATTTTAATTTTTGGTGTTACTCAAAAGCTAATAACTTTCGATGTTTAAAATTGTCAACAAACTTTTATATTAGTGTTTTTATTGTATAAAAACAGGCAACTTATATTTATGTATTCTCTGAGTGCATTTATCGTTCTGTTGGGAATAAGTGAGCATCTTTGTATTTAATCTACAGGACTGGAGGAGGTTTAAAGTGCGATAATATGTTTGTAAAGTGTTGCTATAAATCAATGAAATCAAAAGCGCCAGAAGATATGAATTTGACAACGCAAGATATCGATAAGACAATTTCGGGAGAGATGTCTACACCTATACCTCAAAAAATGACACCGGATACTTGTAAATGTGTACCATACTATTTGTGCGGAAACAGAACGATTGTTACAAGTGGTAGAGGATTAATAGACGAAAGGTACGTATGTCTTATAAGTTATAACTATAATTTTATATTTATTGGATTATAATGACATAGAATATTCTAACTTTAGTCTGTGGTGTGATTTCACATGTCAACACAATTTTATGTTAAAGAGATTGCAAACGTTCATACCATTTGTATGCATTTGTAACTTTTAGATTCTGAGCGTAGCTAATGAATGTATTATATTTACTATGATGACTGTTTTTTTTTCTGTCGTCGACATTTGGAGTAAAAAAAGCTCCGAATTTTGACATCAGTATCTTTTATGATTAAAAAGTGAATATAGTTGGTGCAATCAGGAGATAACAATTTAAAATATCCGGTTGCTAAAAAGAGTTGGAAAAAACAAAAAACGGTACTTTTTAGTTTTTATACCAACCCATTTTTAAAAAAATTAATTTTAATTTTTGGTGTTACTCAAAAGCTAATAACTTTCGATGTTTAAAATTGTCAACAAACATTTAAATTAGTGTTTTTATTGTATAAAAACAGGCAACTTATATTTATGTATTCTCTGAGTGCATTCTTCGACTTGTTTAGCATAAATGAGCATCTATGCATTTAATCTGCAGGGTTGGAAGAGATGTGAAGTGCTCTGGTATCTTGGACGTGTGCTGCAATGAATCAATGATATTAGAAAAGCCTCAAGAAAAGGATAAGATTATTGATAAGATGATTTGGGAAATGTATTCTACACCTAAACCTCCAACAATGCCATCGGATACTTGTAAATGTGTACCATACTATTTGTGCGGAAACGGAACGATTGTTACAAGTGGTAGAGGATTAATAGACGAAAGGTACGTATGTCTTATAAGTTATAACTATAATTTTATATTTATTGGATTAGAATTACATAGAATATTCTAACTTTGGTCTGTGGAGTGATTTCACATGTCAACACAATTTTATATTAAAGAGACTGCAAACGTTCATACCATTTGTAATCCGATAAATATATCGATCGCTAACAAAGATAAAGCTACATACTTTTGTGAAAAAAAAAATGTAAATAATGTTATATTTATAAAGCACATTGTAACCACATGGCTGGTAGCCTAGTACTCAAGTAATCTTCATATTATTATATTGACTATATTGAACTACTTAATAGTCGGAATGAATTCATATTCAATTCATAACATATCGAATTTTAGCTTCTCAAGAACCCATTTTGATGTGTTATTTTAGATGATTATAGGTGAGGCTTGTTGATTTTACAATGATAAAAGTTAATTTTGTTTGAGGTGGTTTTAAAGTTGGAATTCAATTTTTATAGTAAAAAAATGCTTCAATCTTCTACTTCAGTATTTTATCTTATAGGAAGGTGAATCTACTTGGTATTGGGCAGATTGAAAAAGTATAAATAGAATATTACGTGAAACTAGTTTTAAACTTTTAGATTCTGAACGTAAAAAATTAATAATGTATTGTATTTACAATGATTTGTATTTTTTTCTGTCATCAACATTTGGGGTATTATAAAAGCTTCGATTTTCGACATCAGCATCTTTTCCGATAAAAAGTGAATGTAGTTAGTGCGTTCAATGAGGTCAAAATTGAAAATGCCCGGTAGTTTTAGAAAGTGTTGGAAAAAACAAAAAGAAATGGTACCTAGTTTTTACGCAAACCCAATTTAAAAAAAATTTATTTTGTGTAAATCAAAAACTAATAATTTTAGACACTTGAGATTTGCATTAAATATTTATATTAGTGTTTTTCTTATATAAAAACAAGCAACTTAATATATTTATGTATTCTCTGAGTGCATTCTTCGACTTGTTTAGCATAAATAAGCATCTATGCATTTAATCTACAGGTTTAGAGGAGATGAAAAGTGCTCTGGTATCTTGGACGTATGCTGCAATGAATCAATGAAATCAAAAGAGGCTTCAAAAAATGATGTGAAAAGGAATAATCTTGATAAGGCAATTTGGTCAGTGTTTCATACACCTCCATATCCACCACCACCATCAGATCGGTGTACATGTGTACCACACAATTTATGCAGAAACAAAACGATTAATGTAGCTCGCAAATCAGCAATTATAGACATTAGGTATGTCTTATCACTATAATTTTTATATTTATAGGACTAGAATGACATAGAATATTCGAATACCTAACTTAAGTCCTGCCCTGGTGGCTGGGAAAAGCAGTCACTACAAAAATATCAAAAATGAGGTTTTAATGTTATATTGTTAATGATATAGTTCTGAGTATTTTTGTATAAAGGTTAAATACAGAAAAAACCAAGGCTGTGCATTAACGAGTTAAAAAGTTAAAGTTTAGTTAAAAAGTTAATTTTATTTTAACTTTTTAACTTAACTAGTTACTTTTGGCTTTTCATTAACTTAACTGTTAACTAACTACATTTATTCTTAATTAACGTAAAATTAAGGAGTTAATTTTTCATTTTAAGAAATAAGTTAAGTTAATTTATTTTGTTTTTAATTTTATAATATTTCACTATTTCAGTCTATTTCGTTTTCATGTCAAAAAATATGTATCGTAAATTGAAGTTAAAAATATATATCATTCGAATCTAATTTATATGGAAATACTGTATGAAGTATTAACACTATAATATAAAATTTAAGTTTACTTTACTTATTAATTTTTATTATTAAATTCAAAACTGTTATTATAATTTATAATAAATAGTTACATTTATATTTTAACTCTATTAGGTACTCTACAAATTATAAAATAAATTATAATTACCATCATGTCGGCAACAAAGAGAGCCAACAAATATTAGATCTTGCTAAATCCGATACTATAATTAAATCATAGGCGAGCTCAGACCTGAATTTCGGGAGGTGCCTACAATAATTTTGGGCCCTCTCTTAACTAGACATGTACATATTGATCGGTGGTACCTATATAACTACTAGTAGCAACTACAACTAATTACCATAGTTATATATTCCCTTGCATAAATATCTATATCTATATTGCAATGTTTATATATTATTAACTAGCTGATCCCGTGCACTTTGTTACCCGTTAAATGTACAAACTGTTTATGACTCAAACTTTGTTCAATGCCTTATTTAATATTCGGTGTATGATGTTCTAGATTCATCTTAACTTTTCTGTTGCCCGGAATAAAAATTCTTATTCGCAGCAGTATATTATCAGGTAGCCGGTAGGCAATCTACCTACGGTTTGTACGTAAGTGTATGATTTAACTCTAAAGTATCAAAGTTATATCAAGTTTGCATTTTTACTTAATTCCACCTACGGTGAATTAATCACCGATACATATACATATAATATCAAAACACAGTGTACAAAAAAATTAAATGCATTGAGTGAATACACTGATTTCCCGGCAACCAATAATTATTATTATAATAGCTTTAAAACCCATGGCAACCATTTATAAACAACAATTTCCACCGTTAACCTCTAAATTCCCGTTTGAGCACATCCCCTGGTTGGACCTAGGGGGATTATTTGAGAATCTAAACCATCCAAGGCGTCACCCTAACGCATACAAAAAAATTCATTCAAATCGGTCCAACCACCGTTTAGGAGGAGTTCAGTCACAACACACGTACAGTAGAATTATATAACATATAAAGATAACTTATTATAACTATTATAACTTATAATAAGTTATTTATTATTATTTATTATTATATTACTTATTATAATAATAAATATTATAAAAAAATCGTATGATCTCAATACTTTGAAAGAATCGATTCAATTTCAATTTTTTTGAGTAATGTTAAATAAGTGATTATTATTATTATTGCTATAGTTATTTGTTATGACATTGATATATTTTTTTTCCATAGTGATATGGTTATTGGTTAATTATCTTTACTATTATATAAAATTGTAAGGGTTTTTCTACGACCGCGCTAACCGAGAAAACCGCTGAACCGATTTGGCTGATTTTTATACTGTTATACCTGACACTCTGCTGAAGGTTTTAGTACTACTTTTGTCAGTAAAAAAAAAAGTATTAAGTTCATAAAAAATTAAAAACAATTGTACCTACATATCTTGTGCGGCATGGCGGCCCGCGGGATTACAGCTACCTGTAACCTGACCTTTTTGTTTGTCAAATTGTATTGTGTTTGATATCGGCGTGTAGATATGAATAATATTGTTCCGAGAAGTTTATCGCACGTACACCGACAACATATTGTATACCCAATATTCGTATTAATCTATCTATACTACTATATACAATTGTAAGGGATTTTCTACGACCGCGCTAACCGAGAAAACCGCTGAACCGATTTGACTAATTTTTTTTTGTTGTGTTCGTAAATGCGATGACAAGGTTTTTATGAAAAAACATTTTCGGAAAAACCCCGAGAAAAAAATAAACTAAATAATAAAAAATGTAGTTTATTGTAGCAGATTAAAAAAATAATAGTGTATTATATATTGGTTGCTATTGGTTAATCGGACATGTTTGTTGATTTGTATTAATATTTTTCGTCAATATATATATATATAGGTATATAAAAATGAATTATTACAACATCCTTACCTAATCTAACCGTACTAAAATCCGATGAATAAAAAAATCAAATTTAATTACTTTAAATTAATCTATCTTCTTCCTAGAGGTCTACACACATTCATTTTTATATACCTATATATATATATTGACGAAAAATATTAATACAAATCAACAAACATGTCCGATTAACCAATTGCAACCAATATATAATACACTATTATTATTTTAATCTGCAACAATAAACTACATTTTTTATTTTTTAGTTTATTTTTTTTCTCGTGGTTTTTCCGAAAATGTTTTTTCATAAAAACCTTGTCCTGACATTTACGAACACAACAAAAAAAAAATCAGCCAAATCGGTTCAGAGGTTTTCTCGGTTAACGCGGTCGTAGAAAATCCCTTACAATTTTATATAGTAGTATAGATAGATTAATACGAATATTGGGTATACAATATGCTGTCGGTGTACGTGCGATAAACTTCTCGGAACAATATTATTTATATCTACACGCCGATATCAAAATCAAACACAATACAATTCGACAAACAAAAAGGTCAGGTTGCAGGTAGCTGTAAACCCGCGGGCCGCCGTGCCGCACAATATATGTACTTACAATTTTTTTAATTTTTTATGAACTTAATACTTTTTTTTTATTGACAAAAGTAGTACTAAAACCTTCTGCAGGGTGTCGGGTATAACAGTAAAAAATTTCAGCAAAATCGGTTCCGTAGTTTTCTCGGTTAGCGCGGTCGTAGAAAAACCCTTACAATTTTATATAATAGTATAGATTGTACTTTTGTGCAAAAAAAAACGTTCTGAGGCGTGACAGTGTGAAGTATATACCTACGTGCGAAAATTATGTGTTATGATAGGCTTAAAACCTACATATATATATAATATTATTATGATCAAAATAAAGTTGTCATGTTATTTTCAAACACACAGCAACCACCCGACTAGCATTGATTCGGAACTCATATACAAAAAATTAAAATTAAAATATCAAAACAAAATTTTAAAATTTAAAATGTAGTTATATTTAAAAATTATTGTGTACTTAAAATTGTATAAGATGTTTAATTTTTATAGTCAAAACTTCATTTGATAAACGTATATTTTCATATTAAATCTTAGTTTTTTTCAACTGTTCTATTCCATTATCAGTTTTGTTATTAAATGTATCAAACTGTATTTAGCCCATACATTTTTTTCCGACATCAACATTTGAGAAGGTAAAAAAGCTTTAAAAAAGATTTTTGGCATCAGAATATTATTTTCTGATAAAAAAATAAATATAGTTGGTGCACTCAGAAGGTCAATATTGAAAATTTCCAGTAGTTTTATAATTCCTCGAGAAAAACAGCAAAAAATGAAAAAAAAAATGGTAATTTTTACACAGAACTAACTTTTGTAAGAATTGATTTGATTTTATGGGTGTAACTCAAAAGCTAATAACTTTAGACACTTAAAATGTTCACCAAAATAATATTTATATTATGATTTTTCTAGTAGGGAAACAGGCAACTGAATATATTCATGTATTCTCTGAGTGCATTCTTCGTTTGTTAGGCATAAATTAACTTTATTGCATTTAATCTACAGGATTAACAAAGATCGGTGTCCCAACTCCATTGACGTGTGCTGCTACGATCCAATAAAATCAACAAAACCTACAGAAATACCTGAACCTGTACATCGTACGATATGTGGCCATTGGAACCCTCTTGGCGTAAAATTCACAATAACTGGAGACTCCCACAACGAAGCACAGTTCGGCGAGTTTCCCTGGATGGTGGCAATTCTTAAATTAGAATCTAACCAATCTAAAACGTACATATGCGGTGGTTCATTGATTCACCCAAGAGTCGTATTGACTGCATTCCATTGCGTGAAAAAGTAAAATTCTAACTTATTATTATTATTTGTTGTATTTAAAACGTTCTACTGAAACTTGCAAATAATATATTATTGTTACTTTACAGTAGGTTTGTTTTAAGTATAAAAGTATAGTTTTAAAGCATTACTTAAACTATTACTTTTTTTTATGCGCTTGAATGATAGTTAAAGGCATATTGACGATGGTTTAGATTAGTTATAACTTATAATTCACAAATCCACAAATTACGAATTACGATAAGATACGAAAATGCATTCAAAATAAAATGAATTAATAAATAATATATAGAACAGACAATATTATTATTTTTTTTTAATCAATTATATTATAACCATGTGTTTTATTTAATTGAATTCTGAACATTACCTTCGAAAAGAAGTGAGCTTACATTTTGCACTGACCTTTAGTAACTTCTTTCCCGTCGCTTAAAACAGTTGCTATATAATCGCTACACGAACGAAACCGTACTGCACACGTACTACACGACCCAAAAAACATAACAAAGAAAATCTTTAATTAGCATATTTAGCAATGTATTATTTGATTAGCACCAAAGTAAGATTTATTTATTTATACATTTCAGCATAATTAAATTGTAATACAATAATAATCACAATCATAATATTATTAAGAGCTGATAGGTATATTAAGGCTGACGGTATTGAAAATAATTTTCGGTATTACGGTATTGATTTCAATACCGGTTTGAAACGGTATACCTACCGAAAAACCGAAATGTTTCGGTATACCTAAATACCGAAATGATACGGTTAGGGCTGATGGTATTTTCGGCATACCGGTATTTTAAAATTATTTTGGTAAACGATATACCGTAAAGACCGAATGAACGGTATACCGTAAAAAACCAAATGAACGGTATTAGTGCTGCTTTCTAGTATCAATAGCAATATTATAATTTATAGTATATAATAAAGTATATAATGTGAAACAATAAAAGTAAAAAACATCGATACTAGTTAAATTGTATTTATTATTTCGGTATACCGTACCATACTGGTATTTACAGTTTACCGAAAATACCGTCAGCCCTAACGTATACCATCTTACCTAAATCCACATCTAGTATACGGAATTCCTATGGATAAATACAATAATAATGTATAGGTACAATTTCTCATACAATTATTCTCTTGATTTTCTAGATGACGAAGGACATTAATAAATAATATGAGGTAAATTAAAAATTTACAATTTTAAAATTTTGTCATATCGGTAGCCGTGAATGAATACGTGAATTTCTCCTTAGGACAACCTTTATTGAATTTTTATTTAGTAAATTATTTTCTAAAAAATGATAATTATGTAATTTAATAAAATATAAATATATCCTGGTATAATAATGTATATTTATTATCTATGTATAATAATAAATCGTATCATTTTATGCACGTAAGTTATAGCTGAATATCCACCACATAATTTAGTTAGTATTCTGTGTACGTTTAAAATGAATAGCGGGGCATAAATAGCAATTTTCACATAATATGCTATATTACATTATTGTATTATTGATTATAATTAATAATGTTAGTATAATGTTTTTTTATTTTCCACAAAAGCAAAAACCCGAATGAACTAGTAATTCGCGCTGGTGAATGGGATACACAAACGGAAAACGAACCATTACCATCACAAGACGGCCAAGCTCTGAAAATAATTAATCGTGTAGATTTCGAGCCTTACGAATTATTGAACGATGTGGCGCTGATCATTGTCAACGGTTCGTTCTCGCTCAGTGAAAATGTAGGAACTATCTGTTTGCCTAGCCCGAATTACGTATTTGCTGAAAAAAAATGCTACGCCAGTGGATGGGGCAAAAAAGAATTCGGTAAGAATTGGAAAATATTAACTAATGTAATTTATACATCATCTATGTATGGTATTATATAAGAAAAATAACTGCGAAGAAAAAAAGGCATTTATCCCAAAATCAAATACTTTTTTTTGTGGAGCGTGTCAAGTGTTTAAGTGTATACAAATATATGCAATGATATTAAAAAATATTTTAACAACAAACTAATAATTAGCTATATGTATACCAATTATTTAATTTAAAAGTAGGTATATTAATTAATTTATTAAACTTTAGAGGAGCATAATTATTAAACTATAGAACCAAAATTGAAATTTTACCATCAAAATATTCAGAAACAAAACTCTACCAGAATCCATTAAAAAATATAGTCGTTGCCATTTGAAAAACAAATATCGTATACAAGATACCTTTCTTGATACCTATCTTTGAATCTTTAACACAAAATAAGATGACAATTATTCACACTATGTCAATAGAGTGGTTTCTGTCTTACAAGTGCGTAACATAGTAAATGTATGTCATAGCATATCACGTTTAGATCCGTTAAAAATTAGAGTGAATCGACCTATTATGAAACTTGATGGTAAGAACATTATTTGGTGGCTTACGATTATTCAGTTTTTAAATAAGTTATGAGCATTTTTAGTTTACGCTATATTATATGCTATAATAAACTATAATTAACCATCGTAAAAAATATCTCACGAACACAGTTAATTTTCTTAACATCAAGTTTTATAATAGATCGATTTACTCTAATTTTTAAACAAACGTGATCGGCTAAGCGTAAATTTAATATTTTAAACTCTTGAAAGACAAAGACAACACAAGCGGATGTGGCACCCTCTTAAATATAGTTTAAAATGTGCTGCCTCAGCTATAGGGGTGAAAACAAATGGCGTACCGTTATTATACATACATCATTTTTAAACGGTAAATGAGAGTTATCAATATGTATAATTTAATGTTTTTGTTTGTGCTCTTCTCCTCCATTTGACATTTATAAATACCCCTATGTGTACATCTTTAGCGAAACGTTCAGCTTCTTAGAAATAGGTATAATATTTTATATACGTATAATGAATTATGTTAACATTTTTTTTCTATTCGTCGTTATATAGGTAAATTAGGCGTAAATCAAGTAATTATGAAAAAAATAGATTTGCCGATCGTTCCACGTAGTTCGTGCTTGGCACTGTTAAGAGAGACCAGGTTGGGTGTGGATTACATATTGCCAGAGGATTTCATCTGTGCCGGTGGGGAAATAGGCAAAGATACTTGTAAAGTAAGTTTATAACGTAATAATATTATATAACAATATCTGCCGCTATAGTCTAATATAAAACAGCCTACGAGTTTGGTAAAAACGTTTGTTGAGATATATAATAATTATTATAATTTATTTGGTATTTTAGTATCTAAAATAAAAAAAAGGTTAATAAAGATTAATTTATTTTAGAGTAAAATATTCTAAACATTTTTCAAATGTACTGTAAATTAAAAATTTTAAATAAGCAAAGTAAAATATTGAACGTGCCTAAGTACATACTGGCTACTTGTATAGTTAGTTAACCAATTCACGAAACAGATTTTTAATGAAACATCATTCACATTGAAATAATGGCCTTATATAGTGATAATTAATTTTTTTTCTTATAACTAAACAAACTATTTAATTAAAATAGAGTTCCTTAATTTACTATTATTTTAGGTTTGAAATTTGATTGGGCCGGATTAGTTAGGCGAGCTACCGAGGAAATCTCGGCGGGCGCTTAAAGTTTGGGCCGGTCGTGTGAGTGTGAGTGAAAATAAATTCATGTTTAAAATACGATTGGGTCCCTAATAGTTAATAATTATGGACATCATTTTGAGCTTCTGAATATGTAAATGGGCCGCTTAGAAGTGAAAATCTCGATGGGCCGATACATACCAATCCGGCCCTGAACTTTGAACATTATACTATATTATATTGTACAAACAAGGGTTATTTTAAAAATTGTAAAATCATTAAATTCTTCGCTCCAATCAGAATTTAAAATACAAATCTATGGATGTTTTAAAAAAATTAATATTTTACGAGTGCCAACTGATATATACATTTGAACGTATGGTGGTAGGACACTCCCTGCAGCCCTGCTATGACTGTAGGTTAAGTGGTTATTTTTCGAAACCGTTTTTCTGTATAATATGACCTCGTATAGATCTCACATTGTTATATTTGGCTACTATAATGCCACTTACAACGTGTAACATGATGCACTATTTAATATTTAAATATTACAAAATATTAGGTGTTTTCAAGTCTATTTGCGATGTATTTTCCTGGCCTAATAACTAATATTATACAATTGTGTGTATAACCTCTTGTTTATAATAAATTATAAATTATATTATATAAATAGGGAGACGGTGGAAGTCCTCTGATGTGTCCAATTGAGAATAGACCCAATCAGTTCCAACAGGCCGGAATCGTGGCGTGGGGAATCGGATGCGGTACCAAGACACCCGGCGTGTACGTGGATGTGGCATTGTTCAGAAACTGGATCGATGAGCAGATGGCTAAGGAAAAGTTGAGCACGACCTACTATGATCCTGATTATGTTCCAACAAATTAAATTTTCTCTATATCTATCTCCTTCATATAAACATACACATACCCTCCTGGCTCCCTCCTGACTCCCGGCTTAACTTAAATATGAAGTTATAAATACTCAGTTCATTTTTGATTTTACATGACATTATTTGTCGTTTATTGGAGAAACTATGGGATAAATAATTAAAAATAACAATATGAATAAATATGTTTTGTATTGTATTTTAATGTGCCTAGCTTTAAAGTTCTCTGTCCATGAGTTGAATAATTTCACTTTCTTAAAATGTTATCTTTTTTTTATTTAAATATAATTATTATTGTTATAACGAAATATATTTGTAGAAAAACTATTCAAATTAAAATAATTATATTATTTTTCTTTTTTTAACTTGATGACTTTTTTCTGGTTCGATTAGATACAGATTTATAACTTAATTAGTTAAATGTCACCCTAATGTCTATATTTTATATTCTATTGAATATATACGCCCTATTATAGAGCTCAGTACAGTACATACAGCAAATATAATATTATCATACTGAATAACTAATATTAATATAGATTGACATAATGATTAACGAACAAAGTTTGAATTAATAAATATATTTTATGTAAGCTGAAATTAAAACGAGAGTCGACCCTAGATTAGACGTTCTAACCTGGTTTAGTAGTCATTAAGACAATATATATCAATAATCACTAGCATACGATACATAATATATTTAGGGGCGGAGTGGGAACAAAATACAGACCGGGAGATTGAAATTTATCCAGGCCAGTAGGCCACTCACAATTTACCAATTAAATCACCAAAAAAAATGTTACCTGCCACGCTCCAATTATATATTTACATTTACCTATTTCAATAGAATTATATAAATACATTTCATTTTATTTATAAAAATATTTATACTTTTAATTTTATAAGACTATACAAGTATTTCAATCACTATTTTGCTATTTTGTTTAACTTCTAATGCAGTAGCGTAGCCAAGGGGGAGTCCCTACCATGCCCCCACCCACCCATTATTTTGAGTGAATGTCGTTTAGGCACATCTTACATGGACCTAAAAGCCAACACATTTGGGTAAAAATAGAGATAGACATAACGTTTGAAAACATAGAATTAAAGGTATTTTATAATTTTACCTGGTAAATCAGTCTACTCAGAGAACGTTTGAGTAAACATAATACATATACTGAAATACTGAATATAACTGAAGTTATTGAAACCCGTCATGGTAAAAAGTGCATTATAATTAGTAATTTTAAATGTAATGAATTTTAAATAAACAAATACGAGCGCAACATTTTTTGTTGGGCCAACTAAACGTAACCGTAACATAACATGATTATATTTAAATAAAAAAAGATGGGTAAGTGGATGTCGCTCTGCTGTACAGTAGGTTACAAGTGGGTCATTGTAATGGATGGTGTTAAATTTGAATTCAATGATATAATATCTTTTATAAGAAATACGATTCTGAGCAAAAACGGTCAGTCAGCCTATGATATTACCAAGTATACCTAATTGATGAAAATATTATGAATAAATTAATTTATATATTTACTTATTTACGTGGAACCTTGTTTTAAATTTTTAATCCTTAGCTTTAAAAGTTGAACATTTTATAAATGTTTAACTAAAAAATCATTATTAAACTTTAAATTTGATATATGTTGTCAAAATTTGAACTTTAAATGCTTATAAAAAAAAATTGTGCCTATGTATTTTTAATATTTTCAACTGATATTGTAACAATATATAAGGAGCCTTCTATTAAATTTTCAAGCTTTTTTACTCGACAAATAAAATTTTATTGATATTTATAGAAAAAAAAATTTAAAAAAATGGAAACTGAAAATGTCCGTAAACAGCTCAAAATAAGTCGAAATATTTGGAAAATGTTATGGTATATAGAAAATGCTAATATAAATATTCAGTCAAAATTTCATGTACCTACGGTCATTTGTTTTAGAGTTGCACCAAAAACCAAAATTGATTTTCTCGAAAACAGATTTTGCGTAAAAATTTCCGTTTTTCCTTAATTTTACTTTTTTTTTTCACGTCGCGTTTGAAAAATAATGAGAAATATTCCTTTTGACCCCCCCAAGTACCAGCTAGATTCACTTTCCTATCAGAAAAGTTACTGTTGAAGAAAATCTAAGCACTTTTACTGTCCTAAAAGGTGATGACAGACATAAAAAAAAAACAAAAAATAATAATAAAAAAAAAACACATATCATTGTAAAATCAATACATTCATCGCTTCGCTCAGAATCTAAAAAAATAAAAAAATAAAAAAAAATAAAAAAAAACACATATCATTGTAAAATCAATATATTCATCGCTTCGCTCAGAATCTAAAATGTAAATAATATAATTGTAAATATTTTTCATTTATTTTAATATTTAATTTTATTATAACTTTTTTTGTTAGTCGCGCAAGTAATTGTGCGCCACACAATTCTAATTGAGGCAGCGATATAGTTTTTAAAGGAGCTACTCAAGATTTAGCATATATTAATTGGACAGTGCATTCTTGACATTCATTTATTGTTCTTAAATATAGACGTGCCCCATACGCTACAATTGATGCATCCGAAAATCCGTGTATTTCTAACCGACGTATCTCACCTGAACTCATGATGTACCGTGGTATTTTTAAATTATTTAATAAATGAAGATTGGACATATATTTTTGCCATTCATATAATAGATTTTTTGGAAGTTCGCTGTACCAATCTAATTTCATTTTCCATATTTTTTGCATAAATAATTTATACAATGTGACTACTGGTACTATCAACCCAAGTGGGTCAAATATAGATGCGATTTTTGACAGAATAATCCGTTTGGTTAATTTATTTTCACCAATTTCTACAGTTTGAATATTATATTGGTAGGTTTCACTTTGCGTATTTCATATTGATCCTAAGATTTTAGTTACGTCATTCTTCAAATCTAAAACTAACAGCTAAGTATTATCTTCTTTTGGCATATCATTTAGAATTTCTTTATCATTGGATACCCACTTACGAAGTTCAAAGCCGGCCTGACGGGTTACTTTTATTAAATTATTACGTAACTGTAATGCTTTTTCTTATTCTGTAATTGTTAGATTCTTCATTTGTCAACTTATTTAGGAAACCTGTCGCCAAATAAGATGCTGGAGTCGTGCCATACGTGAAAGTTTTTAATCTATAAGTTAATAGTGATTGATTTGCATTTTCACGCCAAAATGTTTTTTGATAATTAGTATGTTCTGCATTAACCAAGATCTGTCCATACATTTTAGTAATATCGGCAGATAAAGCGTACTTATGTGTTCGAAATCTTGCTAAAATGCATACTAATTCTTGTTGGACCGTTGGACCTTTCAATAACACTTCGTTTAAATTCAACCCGTTAGATGTTCGGCACGAGCCGTCGAATACCACGCGTAATTTGGTGCTTATACTGGCTAAC
This sequence comes from Sitobion miscanthi, assembly GCA_008086715.1. NCBI lineage: Eukaryota > Metazoa > Arthropoda > Insecta > Hemiptera > Aphididae > Sitobion > Sitobion miscanthi. The sequence continues at coordinate 6,188,213 of CM017800.1, read as the reverse complement.
TTTTCGACCGCATGATGAGGAAGAAAATATTCATTAGTGTTAATTTCGTGTTCAGTATCAACCAATTCCATATGCCCTAATGATGCATATTCCTGCATAAAATGTATATATTGAGCATGAAGATGCGGATTCTTTCTAAAACACTTTTCTATTAGTTTAAAACGGCGCAACGCAGCGCTACGCGAATCTCCCAAACTGACGTCTTAGTCACGAAACGGCAATTTCACCTCGAACCGTCCATGAATTTCTCGTATAACAGATTTTTCAAAATATTTTTTACATTTAATTTCATCATTGTCCGATGAACAGTCATGAACATTGTCCGATGAACAGTCTTTTAATTCCCAAAATTTAGATAATACTAAGCACTTAATTTTATTTTGATAATCGCTTATTCAAGACGTATAGTTGTATTCCCGATACTGAACAATTAACTTTTTGTCGTTTGATACGTAATATTTGAGCCAAAGTCAAAAAGTGCACGACATATATCAGGTAAACCGTTGTTATCGATAATGCGTACTATAGCTGTCGGCAATATTATTAATTTATTGGTCATTATGATTATGATATGCGTGTGCTGTTACCGTCGTATTAGGTCGTATTAAGTTCAGAATCAACGTTTTAACTTCGTTTTCTTTATTATTTAATTCATGAATAATTTTTACTAAATGTAATAATGAGTTATGCACGTAGGTACATGTCCCCACCACCACCCATTTTCATTTTTAAACTTTTTCCGACGCCAATATTTAGTGATCAATTCCTGCTAATTCCTGTCACCACTTATGGAATTCCTGCTCAATTATCGACCCGCAAAAACCAAAAAACTATGGGTGGAGCTGGGGACAAGTGTCTCCCGCCCCACCTATGGTCAGAAATTGACTTTTGAACTTTTTCAGACGCCAATGTGTGTTAAATTTGAATTCAATGATATAACATCATTGTATAAGAAAAAAACGATTCTGAGCGGAAACAGTCAGTCAGCCTATAGTATTACCAAGTATATTTGTTGCAAGTTAGACAAACTTATGAGGAATCTTGTATTACATTTTTAAATTTTAGATTTAAAAAGAAAATTTTTTATGAATTTCTAACTCAAAATAATTTTCAAATTTTCGTCATTTTTACGTATTTTGTCAATATTTGAACTTTAAATGCTTATAAAAAAAATTAATAAAATAAAAATAAATAAATAAATAAATAAAATTAAAAATAAATTTAATAAAAAATCATGATTGAATAAAAAAAATCTATACTCATTTTAACAAGAATTTTCATTTTTCAACTTTTTCCGACGCCAATATTTAGTGCTCCATTCCTGCAGATTCCTGTCACCACTCCCATAATTTCTGCTCAAAAACACGCCCTGCAAAAATTAAAAACTCTAGGCGGAGCGGGGAAAACGTTTTTTCGTATTATAATTCTGTAAACTGGTATTCTGTAAGACAGATTCGGCATCTGGAGTCAGTTGACCCTTGAAAATATAAATTAAATAATTAGTGGTTATACTTAAGTTAAATATTGTATATTTGTGCGTACGTATAATATTATAAATTGATAACTGTTTTGTAAAACCTCAAGTTAGAAGCCAACTTTTTCTATACGATTAAATTAACTAAAAACAAAAATAATTAAAACTATTAATTTAACTTATTTTAACTTTATTATAATATGTACCTATATAATTATCTTCAACATATTATATGAATGAATTAAATTGTATTTTATACTTTACGCATTTCCGAACCTAATATAGAATATATGCCGGATAATCGATTGTTTCAGTGGCAATGAGTCTACCTGATTGCGGGTCAGGTTTTTTTTAACGCGCATGTATAGGTACTAATTAAACATATTTTAAATATTAAATCTTTATATTCTAAACTTAATTTTCCTCCCATTAAAATCGATGATGGCGAGCCAAATAACCAATAATCCCTCGTGGTATGCATACAACTGCATAAATATGCAACTTTTTTTTACTCTCGTAAGACTGCAAAAACTGAATAACAATGTGTAATAACATAATATACCTGTATCCGGACTTTAGACGTTGACGATGATTGTTATCACGTCTTGTTCGTAGTAATTTGTGTTGATAATAAATTATTTTATATATATAAATTTATTATATATTTAGCAAAAACAAATTCATTCGTGACCAGTTGATAAGCAAATTAACGCAATTTTTCCGTCCATTGATTAATAATTTGTTTTTATATTACGCGAGTATATTATTATCTCAATTATTCAATATATAGATATTCCCAAGACAAGAACCAATATAGAGAAGTGGGGTTTATAATTTAAAGTGTGTTCACATATACCTACTATATAATTATCTAACTTAAAAGCTTCAACAAGTTGTAGGTCTGTAGACTACTGTTCTATAAGTATACCTAGTGGTTTATCGTAAACGAAAATAAACTATTAGTTTGAATAATATTGTATTAAAATTATTTTAATAATTATGAAAAGTTATACAAAATTACAATGTTTTTTAACTGTTTTTTTATTATGTTTTGTGAATTTGGGATACAATGTAGAAATATTAGGATTATATGAAGGTAAGTTTTGTTATTTTTATTGTACTGTAAATTTCTATTCATTTTGATTATCATTAGTTTTTTTAGATTCCTAGTGGAACGATGATTATATTGATTTTACAATGATGTGTGTTTTTTATTATTTTTATTTTTGTGTCTGTCATCACCTTTTAGGACAACAGTATTTTCTTCAACAGTATCTTTTCTGATAGGAAAGTATAATATGATAACATCGCGGAAATTTGTAAATTAATTTCTTATTAAAAATGTATAGTTTTAATTTTATTACCGAGGCTAGAAAATGTAAGATAATACGTTTCTCATACATTATTTTTAAGGAAACCTAAATATCTCAAAAATACAAATGTACAAATTTATTTTATAGACATTTAAAGTTCAAATTTCGAAGAAATAGATTATTATTTTAGACTCTGAGCGGAGTGATGAATACATAGGTTTTACAATGATGTGTGTTTTTTAATTTTGTTTTTTGTTGTCTGTCATCACCTTTTAGGACAGTAAAAATGCTTCGATTTTGTTCAACGGTATATTTTCTGATAGAAAAGAGAATCTAGTTGGTACTCTGGGCGGTCAAAAGTAAAAGTTTTTCAGTAGTTTTTAAAAGTGCAGTGAAAACCAAATGAAAAATTTAGGAAAAATGGGAATTTTTACGCAAAATCTGTTTTCGAGAAAATCAATTTTAGTTTTTGGTGTAACTTTAAAACAAATTAACGTATATATATGAAATGTTCACTAGTTGTTTACATTTGCATTTTCTATACACGATAAAATTTTAAAAATATTTTGATTTGTTTTGAACTGTTTTGGAACATTTTCAGTTTCCAATTTTATTAGTATTTTTTTCTATGGATGTCACTGAAACTTTATTTGTTGGGTAAAAAAGCTTGAATATTTCTCTTTAATATATTGTTACAATGATATTTGAAAAAGGTACTTTTCATTCAAAAATCAAACCTATTACAATAAATTGTTTAATGTTATTCAAATTCAAAAATCAACTTTAAAAGTTTACTTTATATTTTTATTAAAATTTTGTCATGTTATTATTATTAAAACTTTGGTTGTAGATACCTTGTTAAATTAATATAACAAAATTTGATTTAACTATACATTTCTGTTTAAAATAAAATAATCTATTTTCAAATTGTGGCCCGTGAAAATCCTTATTTATTTTTTAGACATCAAAATAATTGATTGCCTCTGATTTAGACGCTTGTAAATGGTAGATTAAAACTTTAAGACAACAATCTTAAAATATCCAAAATAACTCAATAATTGTAAAGATGTTTTTAATACGATATCGTTTAAAATTTTTGATTTTGTCTATTTACATTAAAGTATTAACAAATAACAATATTAGTTAATTAACTATCAAAATAAATTGAAATATGATTCTATTTATATATTATTCATGTTGAGGTGATATTTGTCAGTACGGCGATGGAGAAGCTTCCAACCACATTTGTCGGAATTGGGGAAATTGTCTAGTTCCAAACGAAGAACATAAAAAAACTATTTACCCTATATGCTCTTTCGACGGAATATCTCCAATAATTTGTTGTCCACCAGAAAAAAATATCCATAATCAATTTACTACCACAACGATTAAACCTGCAAGCATAAGTCCAATTTTGAAAACATCTGCTGCCACGGAAAGTATGTAATTTAATCTGTTCAAAATTGTATTATACATATAATATTTTATTTAATAATTATTCTTATTTATTTTAATTTCACACATATTAAAGAGTGTAAAGAGTATTCAAAATTAATTTATTTTAAAAGAAAAGACCCAGTATTATATTCATCAAGTGAGGGACGTGAAATCACACAAATTGATTGCTATGATGCCAATCCTTTAATTAGCGGCGGCGAAAGGGCTGAACCAAAGGAATTTCCTCACATGGTGAAAATATGAAATTTATGATATTATTAATCTGCATTGTACCTATTTATATTTTTTTAATAACAGGCTTTGTTGGGTTATGGTGAATTACCAGACAATGAATCATGGTTTTGTGGAGGATCACTAATAAGTAATAGATTTGTACTAACAGCAGCCCACTGTGAAAAAACCGATGCTATAAAACCGTACGTATAATTATGCAATCCTTACATATAATTATACATTGTAATAGAAATAAGCTATAACTATATTTTCAGGTCATATGCGAAATGGGCTCGCCTAGGTGAACTAGACTATAACTCAGAAACTGACAATAGCAGACCTACTGACTATAAAATAGTAGAACGCATAATACATCCAAATTATAAATCACCTTCTCTGTACAATGATATAGCATTGTTTCGTTTAGAAAGAAATGTACATTTCTCGGCATATGTACGTCCTATTTGCCTAAATACAGATAATACATTAGCACCTGCAGCAGTAATGGCTTCTGGTTGGGGAAAAACTGCATTAGGTAAGTTAGTTTTCAATTATACTCAATATATTATATAAGAGATTATAATCGAATTTAGATCGAAAAGTTAGCTCACATTTATTAAAAGTACAACTAAACACGATTTCGGCGCAAGAATGCGATAATAGTTTCTCATACATGCCAAACAAAAATAAAAAATTAGCAAAAGGAATAGATAAAAACTCGATGTTGTGTACTGGCAAAACAGAAGATCAAAAGGACACTTGTGGAGTAAGTAATTTGTATTTCTGCATCATAAAAATGACTTTAATCACAATTTATTTTCACAATCGTATAGGGTGATTCTGGTGGGCCAATTCAAATAAAACTCGATGGTTACAAATGTATGTATTCACAAATAGGAATAACATCATTTGGACAAAATATGTGTGGCCATAGAGATTCGTCTAGTGCTTATACACGAGTATCGAATTATATTTCATGGATTGAAGGGATCGTATGGCCAACAATGTAATAGCGCAAATTTACTAATATAATAATAATGCATAGATTTGAGTTAGATGTTAATAATTTCCATTTTAAAGTTTGTAACCGTATAATTTTATTCTTAATGAAAATTTATTTTTTAATTGTTTGCAGCAGCTGTGAATTCTTTTAATATTTGTAGGTTTACACTCTGTAGATATTATATAATAATATAAATTATACCAAAATCGAAAAAAAATATATTTTATTTTATTTATAAAACAATCTATTTTTATATTTATGTGGATCCGTAGTGTTGTTGTATTAATACATTCACGAGATTACAAGAGGTTTATAAATTATTATTTTCAACATGACCTATTTCTCATAAAATGTTAATGGCAGAAAGATCCACTTAGGACTTAAATGTAACCATATGAAGTATGAACGAATCATCACAACACATACGTCTTTCCACTAAGTGTCCAGATCTAGAGACTAGAACTTATGAATTATAGATCCATAGTCATAAAAAAGTCTATAATTAAAGCTGATAATTATATTATGTAACATGCAACTAACGAGTTATAATTCATAGTCGCTGCACAATGCTTCCCTGAATGTCACCAAATAAATAAACCACAAAAACACTAGGTACTTAAAGATCTATTTACAATTAAATACAAATACATGACTACATGAGTAAGGAAATTAAAAAAAAGACTCATAATATAAACAAGTTACGAAAACATCACTCTACGAGCGTGCTAATTTCTCGGTTTCTAAACGTATTTTATATAAAGCAATTCACTACAATTCTAAACACAATTTTAAAATAATTCGGTACCTTACTTTAATAGTTAATAATATATTTTGGTGTCTATATTATTCCTTACACAATAACGTATTACTCAAAATTAAATATCTGAATACAAACGATCGAAATTAAATATCTTAATACTATAATAGTATATAATTTTATATTTTTTTTATGTCAAGAGACAATTTGAAAAGTGACAACATGCACGATACACTTATTAGAACATTATAGTTAAATACTGAAGTTTTTATGGATTTAGAACCAGCAATCTAGTGCTGTAGCCTAAGTTTTCCCTGATAAGCAAATCTAAAGTAGTCGAATAAACCAACTAATGTTATAATACGGAATAAGAACAGCAACTGACCCGAATAAACCTATTCTATATATTCTATATTATACACAGTTTTCAATTACTGTTTTGAAAATACTATTAATATCAAAAATAAAATTACCACAACCTATGTACAAAGGGAGTAAAATGAAAAAGCGTGAACTCCAATTAGGAACAAAAAATATAATGACTAGGGTAGCGGTTCCCAAAGATGTCTACAGGAGCACCATTTGTCCGAATAATTTTATATGATCCAAAAATAAATTTGAAAACCCAACCATGGCGTTAACAGAAATAATAATTACGATTAGGTATGTAAATAAAAATGTATAAATTATGTACATTTGAAATTAAATAAATATTTTCATGTTATCTATAACAATCTTTACCAGCTTTTATTTAGTTTTTATATTTTGTTATAATTAAATCATGATATGACTTGAGAAAGGGCGCCTTTATAACTCTTGGTTCAAATAAGGTTCCTTGACACAAAAAAAATTGGGAACCCCTAGACTAGAGTATTCATATAACTACCACGGGGTATGGCCAACGACAAAATACTTATTTTCTATGTCAATCGCGTATTACAACAAAAACAAACCTCAAATCATACTTACAAAAATGTATCCTATGAATTAATAAACAAATTACTGGACCCCATACATATAGTCGTCTCAACAATCGACAAAGTGGTAGGTGTTGCGGCAGTTTTCCAACAAACCAAGCTTTTTGAGAGGTTGTTGGATAATTGTAGCATATACAAAGCTAAGGCATTCGCTATATGTATATAAAGCCTTATTCTATATAATAAGTGCCAACTTGCAAGATAAAAAGTATATAATTTTAACAGACTCCATTAGCATTTTATCTAGCCTTAGTAATATTAATAACGATAATGTTATCGTTAGTAAAATAACCAAATTGACTAATACATTTAACAATAACATAATTTTCTCATGGATATTCGGGCACGGCGGAATAACAGGTAATGAAAGAGCGGACGTACGCCAATGAAAAAGCAAACAATCCACATCAAGTATCAACAGCACCTCTGGAATATAAACTCAGACCATGATTTAAAAAATTTATTTACAAACAATTTAAAAATAAATGTCAAAATAAATGATTAAAAATATATTCATCGCTCCGCTCAGAATCTAAAATGAACACTAAATAAAATAAAATAAAAAGAACAGTCAAATGGAATAACCCACTGTATCTTAAAAAAAGAGACGAAGTTGTATTAAATCGCCTCAAAAGAAGTACACACTAATACACTATACACGACCATCTTATGACAAAACAACCCCTAAGAACATGTCAAACATGTGGCAATTCATCCAATCTCGATAAAACATATTATTACAGAATATAGAGACACGCGAGGGACCCGACAAAAATACAAAATACCTGAGCACCTTCACGATGCACTGTGCACCGACGAAGAATCGATGCAAAATCAAATTATTATTAATTAAGAAAAATATTAAATTACACAATTTATAACGATTTCTAAATTTTATCACATTAACACATTTATAAAAATGAAATTCCCTTAAATACATGAAAAGATAAGATGCGGATTTTTATAATCAGCTTCTGATTGTCATTTTGACCATCAGTAGTACTGAATTTAATTAGGTATCTGAATCACTAAATATATAAATATATTATTTTAATTGATACATATATATTTAATAATTGAGATAGAAAAATGCGTTGATCAAAAAGTATTAATTTATTAGAATGAAAATATGTGTAAAATCTATGTGATAGACGATAGTCTGCAGATTATACCGTTCTACGTAAACGAGACAGAAAACTAAACGAAAGAAAAATATTTAATAAATTGGGATAATTATCATTTTATACAAGATATACAAACGTATAATTTTCATATTTCTTTCTTAGATGATAATAATAATAAACACAGTTACATAATAACAAATATTTAAACATTGTAATTATGTACCAAATATCAATTATTTTATAGGAACTTAAAATATAATATAGGATAGTGAAATAATGAGCGTATTTAAAACAGGTTATGACGGGTAGTAGCATATAAAACAAATAAAACAGACTTATCTCTTGAACAATCAGCACTGGAATTTGATATTAAATTATTATTAATTATTTATATCATAGTTTCTTAAATAAACGTCGAATAGTGTAGTGTAAAATCAAAAATTAATTGAGTATTAAGGTAATTAAGGTAAAATTAAAACATCAATAAATATGCAGATATATGCACTATAGAATTCTAATGTGTTTCGCAGTGTCTTGAAAATAATTTCAAGCTTACATAGCAATAAATAAATTTAAATAGCCCAATAAAAATAAGCAAATGCAACCACTTCCGAGCCCTAGTAATCAGGATCATAGTAGCTCGTGTCCAACTCTTCCTTAGCCATCTGCTCATCGATCCAGTTTCTGAACAAGGCCACATCCACGTACACACCGGGTGTCTTGGTACCGCATCCGATTCCCCACGCCACGATTCCGGCCTGTTGGAACTGATTGGGTCTATTCTCAATTGGACACATCAGAGGACTTCCACCGTCTCCCTATTCATACAATATATTTATAAATAAGAGGTTATAGACATAATTGTATACTATTAGCCATTAGGCCAGGAAAATGCATCGCAAATAGACTTGGAAACATACCTAATTTGTAATATTTAAATATTAAATGGTGCATGTCCAATGTTACACGTTGCAAGTGGCATTATAGTAGCCAAATATAACAATGTGAGGTCTATACGAGATCATATACAGAAAAACGGTTTCAAGAAAGAACCACTTAACCTACAGTCAATCATCAAATTATGATTGATGAAAAAAGATAGGTCACAAAAGTGAACTATGCCAAATACACACCAGGTTACGGCTCAAACATCATATATACGGCCACCAACCACAGAGCTACACCCTACCTATCCCGTTGTGTTTGGGGTGCTATAAGCCAGGCGATCTTCACAAGCCGTTTATATATTTGGTAATACCTAACAAAAACCACACAACCGATCTAATTAATTTAAGTGATTAGCAAGCTAGACGGTTATCAAACAGCTGTTATACATAGTAGCTAAACACTTATCAATGCCTTCGAGCCTACGACGATACTGATAAGTACATTTAAACGACATTGACGTATGAACGAGGCCCGGTAGACACCCTCCCAACCATAACTCGTACAGTGCGTGTTAGTAGCGTTAAAATCGTGTTCATCGTGATTTTGTTGTACTGAATAATCCGCCATCCGTCCAACAACGCGTCGTTAGAGCCACCAGCGATTACTGTTACATTGACTTCACCGCTATCAGAGTACGAGTCGGAGTCAACCCGATGTACCGACCGAGCCACCGTCTATCAGTGAACGAGCTGCCGTCCATCAGTGAATAAGCTGCCATCCGTCCACCTACCCTATCTAATCACCGTACATCACCATTAGGAGCATTGTGAGTTTTATGTCCCTTGTATACCCTTTTATGTTCTCCCTCACATAAACTAATTTTATTGTACACTCTCTGAAGTATAATAAACAAACAGTTAAAAAAAAAAAATACTGTTATTTCAAAAGATAAATATTCATTGTACATTGTATATTATTGCAATAAAAGTTAATGATACTAGAACACAAGTATCAAGTTTCATTACATTTTTAAAAGTTTTTAAATAATTTTATAAATAATACAAAGTACGAAAATGTCATCATAATATATTATAATTAAAAATAATATGAATGGTTATAAGTTAATTTTCCGATTGCCAACTGCCCAATATAAATATTATAATAATGTATAGACATTGATAGACATTTATCATATTATATCTTTATGTCTTTTTTCTTCAAGTAATAAAATATATAGATTACTTCATGAGAAAATTTCTAAAATTGAAAACGCATTACAAAACCCTGGTGAACTGCTCGAGCTGAAAGCATTAGGGCTGTAAGGAATTTAATAGAAGTTGTGATTAGAAGACGTCTTGATGTAATTAATTAATTAAACAAATTTTTGATAAAGGAACAAGATCAAAAGCACTTGGTATTCGAAAATAAATACTTTCTAGTCTCTTTTCAATATTTTGATCTATTTCAACTCTTGAAGCAAAACATTATGCCATTAACATAAATTTAAATCGGGTAATGGAAAGTAACTAAATAAATCTTTCTCTTATAGCTATTTTGTACCAATTTTAAAATCGGAAAAATGTAAAAATTCAATTTGGTGACCTGTGCATGCGTGTGCTTGAATGATATTGTTCTTGATCGATAAGGATACACACTAATAATAATTCACTACTCACAAAATGACACCGTTCAAATATACATGTAATATAAACTGCTTAAATATTACTCCTTAAAATATTCTATGCTCTAACCCCCTTAACGTATTTTTTTGTTTTAGATATCAAATAAATATTATTAAATATCACAACAAGTGTTTTTAACAAACTCATGGTCAGTATAGACTATAGCGGTAGATAGTGTTATATATTATGTTAGAAGACACTTACTTGACAAGTATCTTTGCCTATTTCTCCACCGGCACAGATGAAACCTTCGGGAAATATGTAATCCATACCCAACCTGGTCTTTCTTAACAGTTCAAAGCACGAACTACGTGGTACGACCGGCAAATCTATTTTTTTCAAAATTACTTGATTTACGACTAATTTACCTATACGACGAATAGAAAAAAAAATGTAAACATAATTTATTATACGTATATAAAATATAGTAAATACTTCAATTCATTATATTCATTATTATTTTCATTGTTATCATTCATATTTTTATACACTTAAGTCGGTATACTCTTGACTGTAACCTATAGGGTTTTTCGGTTCCGGTTCCGGTTATTAAATTAATTTGTTTAAGGGTTCCGGTTTCGTTTTGGTTTTCTAAAAAACTATAAGGATTCTAGAACCGGTTAATACCGGTTTTGAAAAATACCGCTTATTTTCAACTATTTTGATTTCTGATTATTAAAGATTTATTAAAAAATATTCTGAAATAATTTATTTATTCATGTTTAAATTGTAATTATTTCATGAAAATAGAAGGTATTATGAAAAGTTGAAAAAAAGTGTGACAATTCACAACACAAAATAAAAAAACATTAAAAGATTTTACTTTTATATTTCTGAACCTGCAAACGGACAAACAAAATAGTCATTTCTATAGTCTTACTTTTACTAGTCCAAATAACTAGTCTATCCTCACCTAAATAACTTTTTTATAATTTAGGTTAGGTTACGGTTTTTCATTTTTGGAAATAAAGGTTCTGGTTCCAGTTCCGGTTCCTACATTTTTAAGGCCAACCGGTTCCAGAACCGATTCTTTTCGGTACCGGTTTTGGTACCTGCTAGACAAATTCTACAAAAAAAATTGTACATATTTGATTTTGATGTAAAGCCTTTTTTTCTTCGCAGTTACATTTCTTATACAATACCATATATTTTGATTATTTTTTAGGTGGTTTAGGTAATAATAATATACAGTTATCATTATAATAATATTGGGAATCTGGAATCAACTCATTTTAAGTAAAAGGTTAGCTAGGTACCAATATTTAAATTGACTATATTTTATGTAATTATAAAGTTTAAATCATGGAAACTTAACGTTTTATTAAATCTGCATCATAAGTACCTTTCTTTTTCCCAAAATAGTCTCACAGTATTCTGACTGTATATTTTTTAGCAGGATTTGGGACTTATATTACTTATAATCATCAAAATAAGCGCTTAAAAATATTTTAAAAAAAAAGAAGCAAGATAAAAATAATATAAAAACATTTTTTCTATAATATTAAGGTTTAATTTTAGATACTGAGCGAAGCGATAAATGTATTGGTTTAATGATGTGTGTTTTTTTTAATTTAATTTTGATTTGTATGAGTGTTTGATGTTAAAATTTTTACCAAATTGGATATTCACTCGATTTCTCAAGTACCGAGTTTCTTATTTTGTTGTAATTCGAAAACGAATAACCGTAGACACTTTAAATTGATATCATATGTTTAATTTGTCAAGTCCTATACTTGATAATATTTTCTAAATATTTTGACTCTTTTGAGCTGTTTAAAAAACGTAAAATAAGACTCCACTTGAATAGGTAAATAAATTACTTTATTCACAATAATATAATCAAATATACTTAGTAATATATCATAGACCGACTGACCGTCTTTGCTCATAATTGTTTTGCGCATACAATGATATTATATTATTTCATTTAAATTAATTACATTACAGTGACCCACTTGTAGTCTACAGCAGAGTGACACCCATTTAAACACTTTTTCATTTTTCCCGATGCTTTCGAGAATTACTGAGAATTTTTAACTTTTACCTCCTGAATGCACCAGCCACCTAATAAATTTACTTTTTCATCAGAACATATGCTGATGGAGGATTTTTACTACCCCAAATATTGATGATGGAAATAAGAAAAAATATAATATGATATAAAACACACATCATTGTAAATACAAGACATTAATATATACGTACAGTCAGAATCTAAAAAAAATTAAGAAAATGTAAGATGAAACAATATGTAAATTTAGGTCGACTGGTTGACGATGTTGGGAGTTCCGATTTCGCCTCAGAAATGAGCGTAGATATTTTTCGTAAATATCTCTGGGTAATAAATGTAATAATAGTTCACATATATCAACACGATTCACATTGGTTATGTATTATATTAGTTAATAATTACCATGCTTACCGAATACTTTTTTTCCCCAACCACTGGCATAGCATCTTTGTCTATCGAACACATAATTCGGGCTGGGCAAACAGAGAGTACCAACATTATCTCTGAGTAAGAACTGTTTTGTGACAATGATCAGTGACACATCGTTCACAATTACATCAGGGTCAAAATTTGCATGATTGATTATTTTCAGTACCTTGTGGTCTTGTGACGGTAACAGTTCATTTTCCGTTTGTAAATCCCATTCACCAGCGCGAATTACTAGATCTTTTGGGTTTTTTCTTTTGTGAAAAATAAAAAACATTTAATTATAACTAGTAATACCACAACGTTATATTATAGTAAGTAAAAACTGCTATATTATGCCCCGCTATCTATTTAAAACATACGCAAATACTAACTGAATTATGTGGTTGGATATACAGCTATAACTTACGTGTATAAAATGATATAATTTATTATTATACATAGATGATGGATATGCATTACTATATCAGGAAATACTTATATTTATTTTTTATTAATGTCGTAATTGCAATTTTTAGAAAATAATTGTCTTGTCCTATTGGGAAACTAAAATATTTGAATCTGTTTAAAATTGACAGTGTCTGAGTACGAAGCAAGTAGTTTTAATTTTTAGGATCAATAACAGCTATTATAATAACTGTAATAACTATAAAAACAGTACTGTTTTAATTTAACAGAAAGTTGACTGATGAAAGATGATAAAGAAGTGTGACAACGCAATTTAAAATTGTACATTATTTATTATTGATATAGTTATATTAACTATAAAATAAATCATTTAAATAATCAATTACAAATAAATTACATTATGCTCATCTTATTTAAAATTTTAAAATAATAAAAATAACAAGAAGATAAACCTCTATAAAATATAACTTTTAGAATATTCGTTAAAGAGTTATATTATAAAATAACTAGCCGACCCGTCACAGCTTTGCCTGAGATTGGTTGTTTATTTTGCTTCCGTACGATGATATGTAGAATTGTTTATTCAAATTTTATCGTTTAATGTGATCGGCAAGTAAATATAAAAAATGGTTAATGAAAACGTATTGTAATGTTTCTAGCGGTATTAATGATAAATATATTTTTATTACAAAATAACCGATCCCGTGCATTTCGTTGCCCGTTAAATGTACCAACTCTATATGACTCAAACTTTGTTCAATTCGTTATTTAATATTCGGTGTATGGTGTTCAAAACTTATCTTAACTTTTCCGTTGTGTCCAAAATAAAAATTCATATTCGCAGCAGTATATTATCAGGTAGGTAATCTACTTACGGTAGATTGTGGACCTCTGCTGTTTGTACGTAAGTGTATGATTTAGCTCTAGAGTATCAAATCACTTCTCCGCGATGAGCTCTTCAATTTAAAAACAAAATCATAACGATCGGTTCAGTAGTTTCCGAGAACATAGGCCTCAAAGGTTTTCATTTTCACATTTATACATAAAGATATATTTACAAATATATATTGACAATAAATAATAATACAAAAAAAAAGGTCAGGTTACAGGTAGTTGGAAACCCCCAGGCCACCGTGCCGCACAATATGTATAATAATATATTTAGGTATACAATTTACACGTTTATTTTAATTAATAATAACTAATTATTTATTAACTCTATCGGACTAAATTTATGCCTAAAACCTTCTCTGTGATGTCCTCTTTAATTTAAAAAAAAACTGCACAACGATTGAATAAGTAGTTTCGGAATTTATCCCGAACAAACAAACAAACGCTATCATTTTATATATTAGTATAGATGTATTAAATGTATATAAAATATCGACTGTACTATACCATCTTCTGTCCATATACGTTTAAAAGGTACAAATTGGTTTAAACAATGTATGCATTAACAAAACAACTAATATAATATTGTCAACGTGTATATTTGACCTTTTAATTGTAAACTGGATTGTTGTCGCTTATTATCGCTTGGAAAGAGCGGTTATGTATTAATCTAATCTAAACCATTGCCAGTATGCGTTCGACCACGTAAATAAAAAATAATGGTTGAAGCAAAACCTTAAATCTATATTTTTATATCTAAAACCAACTTACAGTCCACAGTTTAAAACTCGTAAGGTAGCAATAATATAGTATTTGCAAGTTTCAGTATACATTTTTAAATGCAATAAATAATAATAATAAGTTAAAATTTGTACCTGATCACGCAATGGGCTGCTGTCAACACGACTTTTGGGTGAATCAATGAACCACCACACAGGTAAGTTTTAGATTTGTTAGTTTCTAATATAAGAATTGCCATCACCCAGGGGAATTCGCCGAATTGTGCATCGTCATTGGAAAGTCCAGTTATTCCCAATCCTACGCCAGCAGAGTTCCAATGGCCACAGAATGTACGATGTTCATAGTAAGATATATTCGGAGTGTCTTTTGGTTTTATT
Source organism: Sitobion miscanthi (assembly GCA_008086715.1). Classification (NCBI taxonomy): domain Eukaryota; kingdom Metazoa; phylum Arthropoda; class Insecta; order Hemiptera; family Aphididae; genus Sitobion; species Sitobion miscanthi. The sequence goes on along the minus strand of CM017800.1, from coordinate 6,172,470 downwards.
GGATCGTAGCAGCACACGTCCAAGGAGTTAGGACACGGTTCTTTGTTAGGTCTGTAGATTAAATGCAACGATATTCATTTATGCCTTACAGAACGAACAATGCACTCAATACATTCTATGTCATACTAATCCTATAAATATAAAATTATAGTGATAAGACATACCTAATGTCTATTGATATCCTGCGAACAATCGTCTCGTTTCTGCACAAATGGTATGGTACACATATACAAAAAACCGTCGGCGATGGTCGAGTTGGAGGTTTAGGAAACACTTGAGCAATTTCACTTGTAATATCTTCTTCTTCGCCAAAAACTACAGTCACTGTCACTTGTAACAGCAATGTAACAGACAACAATACATACAACTAAAGCCAGGAAAAATACAAAACAAATATTATTTATATAAATTTATGATTATACTACAAAACAATACATTTCTATTATACTATAATAGTACAATAACTGTAGAAAGTATGTTCCTTGATATTATACAAATCCATTGATTATTACCTCTTTATTATTGTAATACAGTTCAAAAAATTTAATAGTATGAAGCCATCATTTTTATCCCGATCGTAAAATTATGACTTGTACTTTTCGCTTGGCGCAAAATTAGTTTGGACACATTCAAACAAATAATCAATTATTACTCGAGTAGTTGAGTACAATAACAGAAATACAAATATTGGGAATTGGCTTAAATATTGTTTTGGTTTCCCATATTCACCTCCAAAAGAAGCAAAAATAGAAAATGCCTTACAATGAATGGTGGGTATCGGTTTCCCAAAGTTTGATTTATCATTTTCCGTTTACGTTCTGTGACGACCAGAGTTAGGTTACCAGTTTAATATATTGATTTTATATATTAGGCAGTTATTTTAAAATATTGTTTTCGTGTGCGTGCGATAGCGTTTCTTGTCCCGTGGGTCCAAGTCCGCCGATCAACGACCAAACATTCTCTCTTCCCGCTATCGTCTCCATGGTCTGGGCCACACCCACATATACCGTGTAATTCTCTCTAACTCTCTCTCTCTCTCTCCGTCTCCATGTACTCCCACTCGCACCGTCACCTGTTGTCTTTTCGTGCGTTGCGACCGACTAAGCCGACGGACGATACTTTATTTTTATACATCGTTTCCCGAACATGGAGAAGTAGAGCCTCTTTTAGCCGTTGTGCCATCGGCGACACAATAGGAGAGCATGATGGTAATGGGTAATGTACCCTTTTTGTAGCTATATATTTTGAACATCATGGCCGGTATTCCTGTACCTACTTTATATTATTATTCATTATGCCATATTGGTTATTATTCTTCATATTGATGAATGGATAGTTTGGACAGGTTTTCGTCACCACCTTGAACATTTTTAATTAACTGTATTAACAACCACGCATGTCCCAGAGATCCACTACCAAATCGGCTCAACGAATTTATGCCCGAATGGTGCTGAGATTACGATTGAACAACGATAAGCTCTATTTTGGCTTCTACAGGGATTCACTCATATTTTCAGTGACCGGCCTGGACTTAACCAGCTATATGTATATGTGCCGTTTTACCGTGTCCGAAGATGTACTGGTCAAGATTCGCCCACACACTGTGCCTTTCACCCAGTGGCGTAAATTGGGGGTCGCGCGGGGTCGCACTTGTGATCCCTGAAAATATCATAGAGTTGCAAGAGTATCTTTTTGCGATTCCGAAAAATCATGATTTCAGTTTTCAAAAAATTGAAATATCAATATAATAATAAATTAACTAATTTATATTTTGAAAAGCACTGGAATTATTATAATATTATATCCTTTCCACATTAATTTATAGTTTTGTTATTAAGGCCCCTGCAAATGTTTCATTATTAAGGAGTTGTGTTTAGGCAAATATTTCGTTTCTGCGATTACTGATCGTCTTTATAAGTGTAGTTAATGAACATTAGTGTGTGTATACTCCCCTACATAACCCGCGACCCACATCAATTTACACTTCATTTTTATTTCTTATCTGGTTTATGGTCGTACGACGCACACACGGGAAAATGTATGAGTTCCAAATTTCGAAAACAAGGTTCCAATTAGTTCCAAATAAGTTCCAAAATATTGGTGAAGGTTTGAAGATGATATGACAAAGTGGGGGGCTACGTGAAGTTGGCCCCCCAACAGAAAAATAATTTTCCCGTGAAAAGTATGAGGTTCCAAATTTTGAAAACAATGTTCCAATTAGTTCCAAATAAGTTCCAAAATATTGGTGAAGATTTGAGGTTGATACGACATAGTGGGGAGCCAACTTCACGCCACTTGAGAAATCTTTGTAATTATAACTATTTATGTATATATTACTCTTATTACAGGGAGAATATAAATTGGTATATGATAAAGTTAATTCGTGTGAAAAAACAAAAAACTATCCAATTCAATTAAATTGGTATTTAAGTAAAAAGACATCAAGTATAAAGGATTTAAAAGGCAATACGACATTTTTGATACTTTTCGATGATACTCGATACTCTTACAGTAAAGTAAGTTCAAAAATAAAATAAAAATCAATAATAAATAACCGTTTACCTATATATATATTTTAGATTTTTTGTTGTCAGTATGAAATACTTCTGTGAACCTTTGTTTTATATTTTAAATCCTCAGCTATAAAAGTTGAACATTTCAACCACCAGATAATTTCACTTTTTAAAAAAAGTATAAGGTTCCAAATTTCAAAAACGAGCTTCCAATTAGTTCCAAATAAGTTCCAAAATATTGGTGAAAGATCGAGGTTGATACGATATAAAATGGGTGGTGGGGCTCCCCCAACAGAAAAATAATTTTCCCGGGTAAAGTATGAAGTTCCAAATTTCGAAAACAATGTTCCAATTAGTTCCAAATAAGTTCCAAAATATTGGTGAAGATTTGAAGATATGACAAAGTGGGGGGGGAGGCTACTTGAAGTTGGCCCCCAACAGAAAAGTAATTTTCCCGTGAAAAGCATAAGGTTCCAAATTTCGAAAACAATGTTCCAATTAGTTCCAAATAAGTTCCAAAATATTGGTGAAGGTTTGAGGTTGATACGACAAAGTGGGGGGGGGGGGGCAACTTCACGCAAAAACACACAAATATCTAGTTACTCAATCCTCCAGTTTAACCAACCTGTTGAACGGTACATTTTTTTGCGGAATGAAAGATTGAATGTTCGCAATTTCCCTCAATTAAATAACCCAACATTCAGTCTTTTACCATACAAATCACTCTAGAATACTCTCCAATCACCATTTATCTGTTTACTGTCCTTCCTGTACTAATTATACTCGTAAATTCAGGGGCATATTTAAGCATTGCGAATCCATCATTCATTATGTAGTTGGTTTCAATTTTGATAGTTAGGTATAATATATTATTTAAAATTAGTAAAGTATAATCCCTTGAGCTGCTCTACCTATATTCTTGTATCACGGGATATATTAGTGTTATTTTTATTTCACATTACTAGATCTCGGATGTTAATGACCAAAATGTCATTAAAATATGCATAAAAGAAATAAAATACTATAAATATAAATATATAAACTAAAATACATATTAGGTAGTAAAAAGTGTTATGTTTATATTTTATTTAAATATTTTAAATGTCACTAAATCTAGAAATTAGCAATATATGCATTTATATGCTCAAAAATGTCAAATATGCAAAAATATGCAAAAAAAGTTTGCCTATTTCTAATAAAGACTTCAAGAATCAAATTTATATCTCATTCCGATGTAATTATGGCTGCGCAAAAAAAATATGCTAAGTCATAAACATCTGAGCTCTACACATTACATTTGTATTTGTTTTATTCATTTTGAATGGCGAAGTCCATTATATTAACTGTGATTTGCTTCAGCTATAACGTCCGCCGCAGAACGTCAGTCAAGGAATAGAAAAACCCAAGTGCCAAAGGTCAGTGATAATATTATATATTATTGAACTCGAATTAATAGATAACATACATTTTTTTCTCATATAAACCTATTTTAATTTTATTAATTTTTAGTTTTAGATTTTTTTCAACGTTTTTAATGTTAAAATATAGGTATACTAGGAGATACGAATATACAATGTTTCTGTCAGGCGAAAAGTAATCCAACCAAGCACTAGAATTAGAATCTTGTGACACAGTTAACTAACTAGCTAATAAAATTAAAAATTAATTGAGTTTTTAGCTACAAAACAATTATTAAAATGTTCATGATTTTTACGAATTTTGACAAATTTAACAACTTCAAACTATTATAAAAATTTGACCATTAGCATTTTCAATATTTTAAAATCCCTATAATTGTAATCTATGAGTAACTTTGTAAATTGTAATACATTTTTAAGATTTTTCACCAAGTCTAAAAAAATCTATAAAACAATAAAAATTGTATTTTTTTATAATTATTTATTATTATTAGAGCTCAGATGTTAATGACCAAAATATCATTAAAATATGCATTTCAAAATTTCAAAATATGTTAACATATGCATTTAAAAATTTCAAAATATGTTACAATATGCCTTTAAATATATCAAAAATATACATATTTTTCAACAAATATATGCAAAAAGGTGTTAATATTAATTCAAAATAAATTATGAACACTATTAAATGTATACTAAATATTACATTTATTTTAAAAAATTACAAAAAATGGGATGATAGTGATTCAGAATAACTTTTGTTTTAAATGATTTTAAAATAACTTAATTGCAAAATACATAAAAGAAATAAAATACTATAAATATAAATATATAAACTAAAATACATATTAGGTAGTAAAAAGTGTTATGTTTATATTTTATTTAAATATTTTAAATGCCACTAAATCTAGAAATTAGCAATATATGCATTTATATGCTCAAAAATGTCAAATATGCAAAAATATGCAAAAAAAGTTTGCCTATTTCTAATATAGACTTCAAGAATCAAATTTATATCTCATTCCGGTGTAATTCTGGCTGCGCGAAAAAAATATGCTAAGTCATAGACATCCGAGCTCTAATTATAATATTATTATTTTTTATTCGTTTCTATGGTGAAAAACAAAGCGTTGGAAATTAAAATCCCATTTTTAGCGGTTTTTCGTAATTTTTTGGTAGTTTTCTGTGGCATTAAATAACTATTGATAAAATCGAAAAATGACATCTCTAAAGTACCATCTCAATCCAATTTTCTTAAATATGTAGTACTATATGTTGAAATCAAAGCACTCCTTCTGGTAAAAATTTTATATACAGGATATAAAAAAAAATTAAAAAATAAACACCATTGTAAAACCACTAGCTTCCTCGTTCTGCTCAGAATCTAAAATTTTAAAATTTAAAAAAAACACACATCATTGGAAAATGTTAAAAACCAATTTAGTGATAAGTTAGGTTACAATAGTAGTCAGTATAATATGACTTATAAGAGACAACAGGGAGATATTGAAAACGTCTTTAAAGGCGTTAAGAGATTTATAATGTTTAATGCTATACGTTATTGTAATATTGTATAGGTAATATGCAATAATTATTTAAATAGAAAATATTCAAGTACCTATGCCATAATTCATACCTATTATTAAAATATATGATTCATTAAAATTACTATAGAGGAACGAGCTTAAAAGATAGACGTGTCTTATCAATAATATTTTGAATATTATAGTATACTCTAGTGTTTTCACCTAAATCTCATAGGTACTCGCTTGGTACTAGCACAGTTAGGAGTACACAGTACACTTCGACTATAACGAAATAATTTTTAAGGTGTGTATAAATAATAATAATTACCAGACGGTTCATGTTGATTATTGGATAGTGAGTGTAGTGTTTTTTGCAAGACAAGTTTAGCGGACGATGGAAAACTGTTAGTAATCTTCAGGTTGCTACCGCAATCGTTCGTCGGACGTCTACAGTCCACTGTCTTATAAACAAGGGCTACGGATGAGATTTTCCTAAGCTCGAGTGTAATATGCACAATATATTGTGTATCATGATTTAATGACTGACCTTTGAACATAATATAGATTACTAGATTAGTAACTGAGAACTATAAAAGGTTATAATCATTTGAAAACATTTGTGTGCTAAAAAAAATTCATATCCCGGGTTAATTTGTCTATAGCCTCAACTCTATATTATAAAAAACAACTAGAAAAAAGGCCAGCCACACTCAAATGTAAAACTCTGAGTTCGCCTACGATTTTATATGCTTTATTCATATTTAATGAACATATTAATTGATAATATGTATCAGTATAATATGTAATATGTACTTGCAGAATATGTCAATAGTGTAGACATAGCAGAACCTACTTCAATACAAAGTGTAACAGAAACACCTGAAAAATTAAATAACTTTTATTCTTATTATTTAAGTATAAATTTTATTTATTTTTAATAATTTATAGACCATTGAGCTACAAGTGAAGTATGAAAAATAATATTACATTTTTTTGGAAAAATTCAAAATAGCCAATTTGTAAATATAATTTAAAACTTTTAGACACATTTTGATGATAAAAACGTTTATTTAAATCAAGTAGCTAGTTAATATTTCAAAATTTTTTTAAAATATCAAATTTTTTTTGAGTATAAATTAATTTGAAACGTATTAAAAAATGTTATCTATTATACTGTAAAATAAATAAATTATATAATTTGAAAATAGTTACGTAAAGGTGTTCTGTAATAAAAGCTGCCATTCGGATTTCCACACATGCTTTGGCGATAAGGTTAGGTTAGGTTAGGTTGTCCACTAGGCGCATGGACGCGAACGTGTTGTCACTCGCATTGAAATCACACGGTTCTACCCAAATATATAAACCATCCTCTAAATGCGGAAGCAGGGGCAACTAGTCTGGTTGAAAATATATCAACAAAGAATGAAATAATTATAAATTATAATATTATAATATTATAGTAAATAGTACACAAATAAAAATATTGTTTAAGACATTTAATAAGATGTAATAATTGTATAAAAAGTTACAAAAATAAAAATAATAAACATTTTTAATAGATAAGTAGGTAGGTAGGTACATCTAAAGAATATAATATAATACTTAAAAATGATTTATGTACAAAATATACAATATAATTACTTTGTGAAATTGAACTATTATCATTTAAAATTGTAATGCCATATTATTCTGCAACTTTTGCTTATGTAAAATACAAAATCATAATTATAAAGAAAAGAACTATAAAAAGAAAATAACGTGGTTTTGGGTAAAGAAGATTTTTTGAGGGACACGCGGCTTGGGCCAGGGAGGCCAACATTGTTATGAAACAGAGGGGAAACATAATACATTATAAAAGGACCACAGACGTCTTGAGATGGTGACTCATCAGGTGAGTATGACTTCGCCCATCCCGGGCCCACGATGGTTGTATTAGCCCATCATGGCGAAAGTATACACGGTCGTGGGATAAAGATGTCAGAGATGTTCGTTGTAACATTGTACACGCGGTTGTGTTCAATGACAAAAGCGGCGGTGTCCGGGGACGTGACAATATACAGGTTGGTCATAGTCAGAGGTCAGATAAATAAGTCATGACAAAAAAACTTTTTTTTAGTCATGGGAGATATTATAATAATAAGATTTTAATAATTTCCTCAAAATTCCGTGACGTTACAAATTGTTCAGTACCTATTAAAATTCACATTTGCATTGAATATATTGGGAATCTATTTCAGATAATTAAACAATTATTTCTCATCAAAAAATTAATTTTTAAAATTAACTTATTCTAATTCTAATGTAAATACAGTGTGACATGTTTTACATTTAAATTTATAGTAATATTGAGACTCCTTTTATATTAAATACTATTTAAATTTATAACTATTGTTTGTAACATTTATTGTCAACAAATAATAAATTATAATGCAACAAAAATATCACTCATCAACTCCAATACTATACATTTATAACATAGGTACCAAAAAAAAAATTATGATTATAATTATTTATTAAAATTTATTTATTTTCTATGAAGGTGTCATGCCAGGTGTAAATAAAAATAAAAATAAAAATAAAAATACTAATATTAAAAATAAGATACTTTAGGGGCGGACAGGAATCCTGGCCGATTTGATGGTGGCATTTTTACAGTTGATTTTAGTGTAGACGTTTGAGCTTTAGATTGTTTTGATGCCATGAAGGATGTTGCAGCTTTTTTCTTTGGGCTAAATTATTTAATAAAAAGTTATCATAATTAATGATTTGTATACATTTGTATGTTGCATTTGTTTTAATTCAACATGTCCATTAGTTAAATATTATCGTCTATAGGCCATATATGCAATAATGTACATGCATTTTAGTGAACAATAAAATCCGTAGCATTGAAGAATTAATAGTGCGATCAACAATTTAAAAAAACTTATTTATTATAACATAATATATTTTGTAATATGATTAAAATATAATATATGCATTTATATAACATTGTATACATACTTTTTACTCTTTCCTCTTTTAAACCTTTTATTTCCTCCTTTATTTGAATGATATGTTTTTCTTTTGTTCTTATTGTTTACTACGCCAGTGGCCATATCATCAAAGTATGGACAATCTGTACTAGTTTTAAGCCAATCTCCTCCTTCCTCTTCCAAATTATTTAGTTCATTTTCATCACATTCGGCAACTATTAGTAAATAATTGTTCTTATTATATATTAATTTTATATTTAAATATTTAAAAGGATTTAAGTACTTTGAGTCTAGAGAAAGTATTTAAAATACTATGTTCAAGTACTTTTTTCAGAATTATTTACACATGGTACCTACTCCTCAACTACAGATTTCAATTTTTTTTTACCGAATTTATTTGCAGCTGCTTCCTGTGTAATTTCTAACAACTGCCTGCCATATTTTTCGAAATTGGCCTTAGTCACTCCAACAATTTTTAACATTTCTTCTTCAGTTTCTGGCAAAGAATGAGACATCTCTTGAATGGCCTGTAAATATTATAATATATTGAAACCGTATTCATAAAAATGTTGGTAATATATTATTTTTATATTAATATTTTGGCCACCAAACATTGTTGAATATAGTACACAAACATTTCTAAAGCCCCCACTCTCTCAAATATATTATAGAAACATTTACAAGTTTTTATATAGTGAAAAACCTGGGAAGGATTAAACAAAACTGGGTGATCCATTATACACTAGTACTATTTTAGTATATACTAGAGCAGGGGTCTCCAAACTACGGCCCGCGAACAAGTTTTAAACGCAGCACCCATAAGACGGTAAATAAAATATAGATATCTAAATATATGTGTAATTTAAAAAGTCGTTATCACGGGCGCGTATCATAATTTATGACGACAGACATTGCAATTTCCTTTTATATTTTTAGTTTTAACGTCGATAACGGAGAGATTAGTCACATAGACGAGCGGTACGACAAAATCATTTCATAACGTTTGTATAGTTACATGTCTAAGTTTGCAATGCCTTTATTATAAATATTATTCTTTACCTATTAATTCACCAATTTGACATGTCAGGAAGAGGATTGAAAAGGAAAATAGATTCAGAATGTCGTGTTTTCAATGAAAAGTGGTCGTTGGATTATTTCGTAATTTATTCAGGTGACAAAATAATTTGTTTAATATGCAAAGAAAGTATTTCTGTACTTAAGGAGTACAATATTCAAAGGCATTATGAAACGAAACATAAGACAATTTTTCAAAATTTACTAAGAAATTACGGTTAGATAAATTGCAGTCACTTCAAAATAATTTTTCATCACAACAATTATTATTTAAAAAACAAAAAAATATTAATGAAGCTGCTACAAAGGCTAGTTTTCGTATTTCACATCTATTGGCAAAAAAAGAAAAAGCGTTTTCTGATGTTAGTTTAATAAAAGAATGTATAATTCAAGCAGTTGAAGAAATTTGTCCAGAAAGAATTGATACTTTTAAAAATATTAGCCTTTCTGCTAACACAGTTACCCGTAGAATTGACGATATTAGTAATAATTTAAATTCTCAGGTTAACCTAACCAATTATATTTAAGTATATTGTAAACAATATTTTATAAAAAGATTTTAAGTTAACTTATATTTGTATACTTTGTATATTTTCATAAAATTAAAAATTATATGTGTTTATAAACTTTTAGCCCGCTAAGAGCATTTGATATTTTTTGTGGCCCTTCAATCAAAAAGTTTGGAGACCCCTGTACTAGAGGATAAATGAATTCATAATTACTAACTTGAATTGTCATAACAGCATTAGTGTTCACATTTAATGAAGCCGCTAATCCGCGACAAACATCCATCAGATTTTCATAACACTTCTCTTGGATTTCTTTTAGAACAGTATTAACTGGTGTGTTTGAATTTTTACTTGTAGTTTCAATATTTAATTTATTCTTTGCAGCTGATGCTAATTTTAACTAATAACATATTTAATATGTATAGAATTAAGTCATCAATAAATAAGATTTGTTACTTAAATTTGTAAATTACTTTTATTGAACCTCGAATGAGTTTGTCTGCTTCTGGACCAACTCTAACAAAGGCGTTAATAATATCTACTTTAGAAGCAACCATTTCTTCTCTCAAGTAACCTTCTAGGACTAATTTATGCATCAAACGCTCAGCGTCAAATCTATCCCATTGTTTTCCACGTCCGTGTAAACTCAATTTATCATGATCTTAATTATAAATTACAAATCCATGTATTATATATAATTTTAAATACAATTAAATGGATAATATAGAATAAAACTTACTGTGTGTTTTTATTTTTTGATTCGAACTGCCTTTGAATATGTCAATAATATGTATCAAAGTAAAATTATTGTTCCAACTACCACCTCCTGAACCACATAATTCTTTAATTGTTTTTACTATTTCAATACTATCTTCTGTTACATCAATATATTTGAATGCCGACTAAAAAAATATAAATATATTGTAATTGTTAAATATAATAATTTATTAAAACGTATAGGTAATGCATTTTAGGTATAATCAATATTTACCTTATTTTGACAATTATCACATGCTGTTTCTTTGTTTGAAATACATTTATTATCATCAAATGTTTCACCAAAATAGTTAAGTTGTAAAGTTCGCCTGCAATCTGCTTTGTTTTCACAGTATGACACTATTCTGAACAGATTTTGCATATGTACTTTTTTCGATTCGTGATTTCCACTGTCATCCACTAAAATAACAAAATAAATCAGAAATATTTATTTATTTATTAATAATATACTCAGTATAAGTTGTAATATAGTAAAATGTTTTATTATTACTTATTAGTACTAAACAAATACAAAAAAAATTTTAAAAAAACTTATGAACTCACAATCACTTTTAATGATTCAATTTAATAGTGCGTACTTATTACATACACTGCACTAACCACCCAAAACGTAAGTACAAGTACAACATAATAAATTATAAACTTTTAGTATGCATCATTGGCGCAAATATAGGGGGGCTTGGGGGGACTTAGCCCACCCCCAAATGTCAGTCAAGTCCACCCAGTTCAAAATCTAGTAATTAGTATTAAATTTTATATTCTGTGGTACTAAGCAATATGGCCTATGGGCTTGAGCCTCCCAAAAAATGTAGTCAATTTGCAATTTTACAATTTTTTTTTGTCTATCAGTACCTTTTGGCAAGGCTTATTAACGAGTTTATAAGTTAAAAGTTAAGTTATTTTTAACTTATTAATTTAACTTACTAGTTCCCTGTCTTAATTAACTTCACTCATTTGTATCGATGTTAACTTATAAGTTATAATCAACTTATATTATTTATAATATCCCAATTCAGTTAATTTTGAATTTTCATATCATCCAGAAAAATTATTTATACAAGTTATAAGTAAATAATATATAAATAAATAAATAACATAAACATTTAAAAGTTATAAAAATAAATATTACCGAGAAATGTCATGATTATTAATAAACACTGACACAAAATGTTGATAGTAAGTAAAAATATAATGAATGGAAACCAGTCCCAAATTTCTCACTAGGACTAGATTTTTGTAATGTAATCGTAACATAATCGTAATGTAATATCTCTGTTTTTCATATCAATAAAATAAAATATAATTTTAGGTACCTACATGAGTTTTCCTAACATAAATAAACCCATCATTTTAAATTATTTGGTAGTAATTTACTGATATACAACTATTTTGGTATTAATATGATTAATTGTCCAAATATTAAAATAAAAAATATATACAGAGTGTCCCGCGAGGATTTACCAATTGCGATATCTCCTGGGATAATAAATATATCATAAATCCGTTTTTTTTATCATACAAGGACTACACATATTTAATTTTTTAATTAAATTAAATTTTTTGGTAAAAAAGTTAAGAAAGTTATTTTTATATTTTTATTTTTGAAACAATTGAAGATGGCCATTTAATAGAATTTATTTTTGTGTACATTTTGACTTTTCAACATTTTATTTTTATTAATCTCATGCTTTTAGATATTTTTTTTAGTTTATAGGTAAAACGGCAAAAAAAACGGTTTTTGTCCGGGCTGCAAGTCCTCCTCACCAATAAATATATCCTCTAACAGACACCCTGTATATATATATATCAAACATTTTCAAGTCAGTGTCAAGTGTCACAACTAAAAATAATTAGGACTAGTGTGCCGCGAGGGAAAAAGGTTGGGAAATGCTGCCTTAAATAGTGCACAAAAATCTCAAGAATTTATAAATAGGTTAGGAATTTAAAAATTCCAAAAATAAAATGTTGAATAGCACCTAAATTTTGAATAAAAATGAGGGAAGGGGAAGGGGTATGGTTGGTAACTTATTACGAATTACTTGGTCATAACAAGTAAAAACCTACTAAGTAATGAAAAGATTAAAATGAAAAAGGTATATTTATACTTGCATTCAATAAGTTTCCGAATGCGATGCATATCTTGATAACTATAGTAAAGAAAACAATGAGATGTCTTTCCATCACGCCCAGCTCTCCCGGATTCTTGATAATAACCTTCGATAGACTTAGGTAGAGAATAATGAAAAACATACCGGACATCTGGTTTATCAATTCCCATACCAAACGCAATTGTAGCACAAACCAACTGAAAAAATAATTTAAGAACGATTACATATTTTTAACTTTTTAGTAAATATGAAAATTATGAAATTAGTTTTGATGGTTTTGATAACACATGAATTAAATATTAAGTAATAAGTACATTGACTTTGTTTGTGATCCATTTCATTTGAACATCATTACGTTTAGGATCGGTTAGACCAGCATGATAGCTAATTGCTTTGATTCCTTCATTACACATATAAGTTGCCGTATTATCACATTCTTTTCTTGACAAACAATAAATTATACCAGACTGGTTTTTATATTTTTCTTTGATGAGATTAGCTATTTCTGTCATAGCAGATTTTCCTTTCTTAGGAACAACTTTATAAAGCAAATTAGGCCTATTAAAACTGGATAAAAATCTGAAAACAACAATTCAATATACATAGTAGATGGAAAGAAAAAGATTTTCTTCACAAAAGTATCTTGTAGATTCTTTTCAAAGCATGGTTATTTAAAACTACTTTATATTACAATTTTGTTCCACTGATCTGTAACTGGTGTAGTACATCTTCACGGACACGAGTTGTTGCAGTAGCAGTTAGAGCCATAATTGGAACATCTGGATACTTTTTCCTGAATTCTCCCAAACGTTTATAATCTGGTCTAAAAATCAATTGAATTTTTTATTTGCAATCAAGTACAATATATTTATATACAAACCGAAAGTCATGACCCCAATGAGAAACACAATGTGCTTCATCAATAACTAGACGAGCTAGTTTTCCTCGACAATGCAAATTGTTTAAAATTTGTCCTAGTTTCATACTAGCAGCAATTTTTTCCGGTGTAACATACAACATTTTTAAACCTTTTCAACAATATTTTAAGAAACAATATACTAATATACTATCTCAAATAATAAAAATAGTACAAATTCATTTACCTGGTTCAGACATGCATAACTTTGTGAAAATTATGTTTTCTTCTTCGGGCTTCATATTACCCAACAAATGTGCTGTTGGAATCTAAATACAACATGGTTAATAAAATAACTTAGGATAGTAACATTTATATTTACATCTAATGATTTCAATTTCTCTGTCTGATCAATGACTAACGATTTCAAAGGTGAAATAACAAGTGTAACTCCTTTGGATATTACTGCAGGTAATTGATAACATAATGACTTCCCGCCACCAGTAGGCATCAATACAAAACAGTCATGGCCAAGTAATGCTGCATTAATAGTTTCCAATTGATTAGGACGAAAATCGTGGAGACCAAAAGTTGATCTAAATACCTGTAAAATACATAGTGGTATTACATAATAAACTATACTGTATAAAACAGTATAGTAAGACTTTAATTGATATACGGTACAGTAAATAATTCTCTTGAATGAGGATAATTTGTTTTGCTGAATTCTCCTTTAGAAACTGATATGTTTGAGGAAGACGTTTTATTCAGACTACAGTTGGAGGCTGCTTGAGAAGTATTCCCGAAAGAAATATTACTGGCTAACATTTAAGTAAAAAAAAATTAAAATTAGTAGAATTATTTAAAAGTACTATCATTTTTAATTTATTACCTTCTTCACAATTAAACTGAGATGACAATTTTTTAGTCTCATAATTGTTATGCGTATTTAGATTGTTGTGGTAAACTGAGCGACTCTGAACATCAGGCACAGAATATGAATCAAAATTATTGTCATTGACAATCAAGTCCAATTCATTCACACTTAGACGTTCTCGGGAATAAATATCAGTATTAGAATTATTTTGAAAATCTGATCGACCGTCAAACCATTTATTAGAATTACTATTATTAGTCACATTGGTGTGATTATATGAGGTATTTAATCTAGAATTATAAGTATTAGTTGTTCCATATTTTGGGGAATTGAATGTTTGTTTTTCATGATGAGAATTGGTTGATGTATCAAATCCGTTTGAGAATGATGTTCTGGATTTATTTTCAGGATTACACAAATCGTTATTACTTGAAGTTGTTGGTTCATTCATTAAACGCGTCTTACCAATTTTAATTTTATTTTTTATTTTTTGTCGCATTCTCTTAAGCTCAACCAAAACTGAAGGGCTTTTGAGACTAGGAATAGAAACTACAATAGTATCTGATATGTTTAAGACTATATTATATACCTCCTCTAACATATCCAATTCTAAATTTTTCAAGCTCATCAAATGATTTTCTAAATTTGTAATTGGTATCTAAAAAAAAAATAAACAATTTTAGATCAATACACTTTTTCCACTGTCACCTAACATAAACATTATTTGACATAGCTTAACAGTTAACAGTATTTTACTACCATTTAGATACCAAAACGGCTCATACTAAATATATATTTTCCATATTTATAATATAACAACATCAGGGTTGGCACGTATAATAGTGTAATTAAACACATATTACACATACTTATAAAATGTATAAACATACAGTATAAAACCACTTATATAGTTGTATATATTTTATACTGTATAAAAGTTTTTTATATATATTATATCTGCATTGAACAGCAATTATCAGGAATAATTCACCAAGTTGATGTGATTAGTTTGTTTGTTATAATATTAATTACTATACCCGTTTTCAAAAGAGAACATACCTGTCGGCAACCAATTTATGTCCAGCAGCGCGCATCCCCCCTCTAATTTCCCATTGTTAGCGCGGTCACGTGATTCTCGACGCACCAATCAAATCATTCGACATGCGCGAAATCGGTATATTTTCTTTTGAAAATGGGTTAGGTTAGTAATAGGTTCGTCTTTATTAATAAAACTACATTAATATTTTTAATAACAAAAAATAAATTTGTTTTGATTTTATTTTATTCTAATTTTAAGAAAATTCACCAAGTTGATGTGATTTGTTAATTTGTTATATTAATTTACAAGTTCAATAGGTATCTAGTATCTACTTATTAAATTTAAAATGTACGGTATTATCACTATTATAATAATGTTCAAAAAAACCAATGTATTCTTATGTTTTGGTCATTATACATTTTTATAAGTTTTAGTCATTTTATATGTGTAATATTGGTGTAATGCATAAAACATTTTATACGCAAATATTACCAACCCTGAACTATACTGCGTCCAGCAAGAAAACGTAACTGGTTGGTGATCAAAATTCATAAATTATTGCGCATTCCTGCATGGTTGGAGAAATTTATCTAGACATGCGCGAACCAGTTGCATTCTCTCGCTGGACTCAGTATAGTTTAATTGTTTTCTATAAAATGCAGTATTTATCTCAACACTTATTCAATACTTACGTCAGAAATTGTTTCACATAATAATGAATTATTATTTAGATCATTAAGCCAAATGCCCAATTCTGATGATCGATTTTCTACAACCAAAACATAAATAATATAAAGAAGATAACAAAACACATGTCTAATGAATAAATAAACACAAACCTGTATTAATAATGAATTCTCCACTTTTTTTTGGTGTTTCACTAATGACATCTTCAAAATTGAGTGTTGAAACAGTAGAAAGTGACAGGTTTTTTTTTAATTTTTGAGGAGTTGAAAATAGTGTTTTTGTTAATGTTGATGGACTTTTGGATGCATCAAAATTAATGTCATTACTACCTTTAGAAGTCTAAAAGTAAATACACAAATTAAAATTTCAAAAAACATTTACTATTTTGCTCATGTTTTTAAATGTTAAACAATATGAGATCATTTAAAACAAATTATTAAACAGTGCCTAATTGTGCTATACAGTTAAGTATTCTAAAAACAAGATTTGGTTCAATATTTCAAATATAGCAGTAAATAATATAGTTTTCGTTTAAATTGTAATCAAATAGTTAGTTAGAATTAGCAGTTAGCACAAAAAACTATATTAGATAGATTAAAATTAATTTGTTCTTAAATCAGTATAAAATTAAAAGCAGGATTTCCAAAACTTGAGCATCTTTCAACATACTTATTGAAATTAGGCTTTTGGCAAAATAATTAACTTAGTACAAAAAAAATCTGTATACATTTTTCACTTACATTATTTGAATTTAATGATATTGGTTTTTCTGGACTATAAATAATACTGACTTCATCATCATCATCATCATAAAGATAACAGTTGTCATCTATTTTAGTCTTTTGAACATCTTTTGGAAGTTCTGACACAAAAAAAAGCAATTTTTAATTTTTAATTTTTGCATAATATAGTATTCTTTGCTTTCTTTGTTTTATAAATTGATTATATTCTAACTATTTTTAAAAAAAAGTATAATACACTATTGAATATTTACCTAATCAAGTTGTAGGTACTAGGTATAATATTTTTATACTGTTTTTTAGCAAAACAATATGTTTATTAGTAATGGTTATATCTTGATTATATCTAAGGATATTATACAAATTCAATTTGAATTTTGAATCTCAAAATTTACAAAATAAATATATTACGATAAATATATTTATCTTTAGGGTCCATAAAATATAATAATTAATAAACTAATAACTTATAATGTATAATGTAGACAGTGGCACACCCAGGGGGGAGTTGTCTTTGGGACTAAAGCTCCCCTCAATAAAAAAAATATTATATGTATTAGATTATTCATTATTATAGCATATTGTTGTGTCACAAATATATAACAATGATAAAAGATGTTATTTTTTTCAAATTTGTTTATCACTTTAGATACACATTAATAGTTTTTGGACCCAAAAGCAATACTTCTACCAACAATTATTATTAAAAAATTAGGTGTAATTGTTTACTTGTCTATAAAGAAACTAGATAATTTGTAAGCCCCCCCTCCCAACAAAAATCCTGAGTGTGCACCTGTGTACTGAAGTACAAATATAATAATATATAATATTTCAATAACTTCCTACACTTATTAAATGAATGTGAAATAATTTTAATGTGGACCTGGGTAAAGTATTAATTTAAGATAACAAAATTGTTCAATTTCATTTACCTTTTGTATCACAATATGTAGTTTTTTTAACTTTGCCATTTTCTTCATCACTATCTATCAAACTAATTATAGATGATTTGGGTTTACTGAAACAAATAAAACTATATATGTATTTTTTTTATAACTCATTCTTATTAGGTATTAATTTTATTGTCTACAGACATATTAATATAACTTTAATTACACTATATTGTATCATTAATATTTATGTTATAACGCTTTATAAAACATTTTTAAAGGCTGGAGATAATTTACATAAGTAGTAGGTACAATACTCATGTATATTTCCTTTTGGTACAATTCTGTTGTGGGACTATTTTATAGTTTTATCTTGTTCTTCTAGTGTTCTTTACTAGTATTGAAAAGATGTTTATTATGTGTAACACGTTTACCAGTGTATTAATGTATTTTTACAAATTGCATACATTTTTTAAGTAGGTACCTACTACATAGTTAGGTAGTTTACTACAGTGATAAATGATGATATAAGACATTATGAATTTATTATTAGTTTTTAAAGAATAATATTCATCAAAGGCAATGTAAATGTACATACCACCGTCAAATATTGACCTAATAATTTGTGTATAAACCAAATTTAGAAGGTAAAGCTAAAGTAGAGATAAGATGAAGAGAAGGTTAAAGTAATTAAATATTATTGAGTAATTTGATTTTTTAACACTGATTTTCTCATTAACGACACGAGCAAACTGCATAAATATAATCCTGTTTATGCTGCCACCTATATATCATATAGGGCAACCATTATGTATTCATACCATATATGTATTTATATATACCAATGATTTACATTTTCAAAAATAGGTATGAAATAGTTATGGAAATAAAATCAGTCTTTAAGGTTTTCAATATAATATTTTTAGTATTATATAGATGACTATTTAAATGACACTTAAATGATAAAAACCGCTCTTACCATTGATTTCTTTCCGATTGAAGTTTGGCGTTTGTAGAACCAAGACGTTTTAAAACGTTACTTGGTTTTTTTAAAAAAAATTCCATACTTCGAATAAGTATATAGAATTCAACAGTCTAGAACAATATTCACGAAATGATTCATTATAACTAGAACAAATTCGAAATAACTGAATACAATACTTGACATTTTACATCTTACAAATTCCAAAATTCTTATTGAAAATCACGACAAATTAAATTGTCATGTTGAGAATTGAAAATTATCATGGTTTTAATAGACAAAGATTAGAATTTTATCACAAAAAACTATTTGGCGCCAAATTCTTCAAAATTGATAACAGTATTGAAATTTATAATTTTTAATTAAACCGAATTCTCCATGGATAATAAAAGAATGGATAGGCCACGATGAAAGATACTATCTATAGCCGTGGGATAGGCCCATGGTTTAAATATTTAAGCCATGGATTCGCCATTCCTATATTAATGTACGAGGGGTTTGTGCGCCGGAATGTGGGTGAGAGAGAGACTGCTTTTTATGGTGCTTCTCGCTCTAGCAAGGAGTTTTATCATTATTTTATTAAGAGACCCCTTGTAACGTTCATGCACGTGTGATAAGATATCATTTTCTATCCATTCTTTTATTATCTACAGCATTATCCATGTAAATGCCTTGCTGGAATGAGAGCACTATATAATAGCAGTCTGTCTCCGGGCCGGGACCCCTTTTTTGTTAATATAGGAATGGCCTATCCATTCTTTTATCATCTATAGTCCTAACCAACCATTTATATTGATTGTTGGTACCACGAAGACTAGAATATTCTATTCTTCAAGTTGTCTCATTATTTGATCCGAAAACAATTTTTGATAATATATTGTAATGCGGTCGCCAGTCAAGTATATTATGACTTCCAATTTTAAAAGCATTTTGGTGTGTGCTTCAAAATGTTTCATGTTTTTAATGTTGAATATCTGCCCGAATTGGAGGATGTTATTTTTACAATTTTACAAATCTTTTTTCATAATTTTCATACAAAGTACGTTAATTAAACAAGTTTACCAAGTACTTAAGAGTTAAGGGCTAGAGCATAATCTATTTGTTGTTAATTAACTATATTTATTTTCTTTATGGTCGCTTTCTATAATAATATATTTATTATTTTAAATAACTGTATTCATTTATATATTATATATTATATATCTACATTACTTATTTTATTTTATTTTAATGTAGTTACATGTCATATATTTTATAATTATTGTCTATTGATAATGTTTAATTAGATACCAACCTAATCACTTTATTAATATGTACTAAATTTGTCTTATGTGTTCATAGATAATAAAGATATGGATAAGACAAAACGGTTTTATCAGCGGTCTTCGAGGGGAAAAATTGAGGCCAAATAAAGTATACCTGTATCGAGTATCGACTATCAATCACGGCTATGAATAAAGGAGCCTCAATTGCCTTCCCCTTCGGGAACGCGGCCTCAAATATATTTAATATAATTATTATTTTTTATTATAACATAAATTATAATATTATATGATAATACACTTTAATATAAATTGGTTGTTATCAAGACTCACAGTCTTAAGACGTACTCTTTTCTGGACGTTTTCAAAACGGATTATGCTTAAAAAAAATACACAGTTGTAGTAGCAGTTGCTAGATCAACCCATGTGACAAAAAATAGGAATTATTCATGTTTTTTAAAAATAATTTTTTCGAAAAATATTTGCAATATATATCCATAACGATAAATTATAAAATTAAGCATTCATAGTTCATACATATGCGGATGTATATACGTCGTAAATATTTTTTTGATTGAAATCGTGTATCACTAGTTGTTGCCGCCCGAAATGCAACAACATAATTATTATCGTTAGCAAGATCATAAAGGCCTCTCACCACCACCGACTCACACTCACACAGTATATATTATTATTATTATTATTATATTATTATTGTTATTCTTACGCTCGTAATAATTATTGTCAGCTGCGAATTATATAATATGTAGATTACGAGCGCGCGTTATCGCATGCAGTTGCTTAATTATTATGAGACACGGCCGCCGCAATCGAGTCAGTTCGCACACCGCTGTCATCAAGACGCAAATTATTATTGAGTGTACCGGTCGCCGGTTTTATATTATATTGTTTTATAAGTTCGGGCGCGAATCGCCAATTTGTAATATTCGTATGTAAGGCGCAAATCGCCTCACATATTAGAATTATTGAAACCAAATTATTATTGTCGTGCGCGAATCGCTATATTTTTATTATTTGCAAAAGGTATTGCGAATCGCTAATTATTATTATATTGTTTTAATTTCACAGGCGCGAATCGCCAATTTTGATTATATTTGTAACAGGTGCTAATCGCCAATTATTATTATTCGTTTTAACTTATTGTTATATTGTGTGTGTCATTTATTTTATTATTTAGCTATTATAAAGGTTAGGTAGCAGCTGGCCAGCGGTGCTCCGTCATAATTGTGAGTTCATTTTATATACGTATTTGTTATTATATTACAGCTCCAATAGCTAATTATTATCATATTATCATATTATTTGGCCATATTTATATAGTTATTGGCGGCTCAAATAAATTGTTATAAAATATTATTATATTGTTTTTTGCCTATTGGCTATAGTGTTATTTATTGTGTATTATTCTAAAACATAATATTATTATATCTAATTATTATCATTAAATTTGTGTTGACATTATTTTAATATTCAAACGCACACATATACACATACACACCTACTCACCACCACACACTACCTAGCACTCAGAATATTTGCTCGGCGATCCCGTCCACTATTCATGAGTTGCTAAACGCATACTATTTTACCCAGTACATATCGGTCGGTGTGTGAGTGCTCTTGCGTACGAAGTATTTCGGTACCGAGCACACGAACTATTATTGCTTCGTTCTCGGCCCAAACATTTGGTGACCTCGACGTGATTTTAATATTAATTTACGGTACATCATTATTATTATTTAATTGCAAGCTCTAATCAGCATGTCATGCAGTACCTATAGTTTCATTAAAATCATTATATTATTATTTATCATATTATATTTTTCTTAACTATATTAGTGATATTTATAAAGAAGTGCCTTGTTATTATCACTTATTAGGCAGCGCGTACTATCATCAATTTCGTCTCAGATATCGCTACATACATTAACGATTGGTTGATTTGTATTTGTTAGTGTTGTGAGTCTGATCACAAGCTTTGGGGCAAGCCGCATAAACAAATACTGCCGTGAGTCGTAGCTATCTCAGGCATAGCCATATCTAATTATTTAATGTATAATTGAAATGGGTTTGGACGAATCCCAGAAGAAGGTGTTGGGTGACCTTATTAAGAAGAGAGGGGTAATAAAGGCGTCGTTAACACGTATTCGTACATTTGTTACCAAATTCAATCCGAGGGAGGATGCTATTACGCTATTAGAATTTAGGCAAGAAGAACTACCGAATATAAACAAAAAGTTTGATCAAATCCAATGTGAAATTGAACTTTTAAACTGTGATGATGACGAAAATGCTATTCGTGAAAGAGAAGCTTTCGAGAGTGAGTATTTTGCCATCCGGTCAGAAATGCAAGAAATAATTAATTCGGAGAAACGAGACACATCATCGATGATGCATAATGTATCAACAAGTTCCACTGTGCATCATCAAAGAGCTAGACTTGCCCCGATTTCTCTACCAAGCTTTGAAGGTGACATATTAGAATGGGAGTCTTTCTTTGACTATTATAAGGCAATGGTGCACTACGATGATGGATATCCTGCGGCCCAGAAGTTCTCATTTCTTAGATCAGCTCTGAAGGGACAAGCATTGGACATTATCAAGGGCATACCTATAACTGACGCTAATTATAATGTGGCAATAAAAAAGTTACAAGAACGATACGATAACAAAAGTTTGGTGATCCAATCTCACATTCGTGCGATTCTTGATGCGCCACGGGTGGAGGCCTGCCAGGCAAAGGAATTGCAGGGCCTTTATTCAAGCATGTCCGCACACGTCGCAGCACTTGAAGCACTAGGCCAACCAGTCAACAGCTGGGATGCATGGCTTATAACAATTATCCTAAGGAAACTTGACCATGCAACCAGTCATGAATGGCAAGTGCGAAGAACCAACACAGAGTTACCGAAATACAGCGAGCTGCAGCAATTTCTGTCAAGTCGTTGTGTTGCATTGGAGAGCTCGGAGACACTCCGGAACGCCAGCGATGAAGATAAACGTAAACCAGAAACCAAGAGTTCTTATTTAAAAGGCAATGCTCATAATCACCCTAGAAAGGCTCTTTACACGGCTAGTCATAAAGTTAAGTGTGAATGCTGTGCAGGCGAACATCGGATATACGCATGTAGCAAGTTCAAGGAAATGCCAGTGGGAAGCCGTGTACAGAAAGTTCGAGAGGTAAAGTTGTGCTTCAACTGCTTTTCAAACACGCATATGGCGGATGTGTGCAAGTCAAGGTACAGCTGTCGCGTGTGTAATGGTAGACACAATACGCTACTACACTACGAAAAGCAGCAAGAACCTCAAATCACAGTGAATGAAGAAGCTACCACTGAAAGGGTAGACAATCCAAGCGCGAAGGTGTTTTGTGCAGCTCAAAGAGTTAACCATGTCTTTCTAGCAACCGCTATAGTCTCAGTACTGGACCGTTATGGGGAAAAAAGACCATGTCGAGTAGTATTGGATAGCGGGTCGCAAATAAACTTTGTTTCGAGAAAAATGGCCAAGCTGTTAAATCTTGCTCGCGACAAAGTCGAACTACCAGTAACTGGAATAGGAGCTAACCGGATTCATTCAACTGCGTGCGTTACCATAGATGTATTATCCAGAATAAAAGAATTTAAAGTTGCTCTAGTTTGTCACGTTCTACCAACCATTGTTGATGACCTTTCGCCTCATGCGAGTGGTAAAGCCGATTGGAATATACCAAAGGAATTCAATTCACAGCTGGCTGACCCATTGTTTCATTCATCAGGGCCAATAGACATGCTGATAGGCGGTGGCGTCTTTTTCGACATACTGGAAACTAGACGTATTCGATTGGCACAGGCTCGCTGTGTTTGCAAGACACCAAATTTGGTTGGGTCATTACCGGAGAAGTTGGAGCAGTATGCCTGTTAAACGTTAAATCTGTCGGCCAGTCGCTAGAAGATGGATGGATTGCCATAGAAAATAGCAAAGACGTTAATTCCAATGATTTGTCTAAATCGAACAAGAGAAGTCTGGAAGAAAGGGAAGCAGCAAGACACTTTCAAGAAACTGCAAAACGCGACCAAGATGGTAGATTCGTGTTACGGTTACCATTGAAAGCTGAAGTAACGAATTTAGGAGACTCTCTAAGGATGACGACTTCAAGGTTTTTAAGCGTGGAACGTAGACTACAGCATGATGAATCCTTGAGAGAAGCATATGTTAGCTTTATGAAGGAGTATGAAAATGCAGGTCATATGCACGAGGTAAACAACAGTGAAGCGGTAACCAATAACCTTTTTTATTTACCTCACCACCCAGTTGTAAAATTGTCAAGTTTAACAACGAAGTTACGAGCGTCGTCTTTGATGGGTCGGCCAAAAGTTCAACTGGAGTCTCACTTAATGATGTCCTTATGTGTGGGCCTACAGTACAAGAAGAACTATTCAGCATATTGATACGATTTCGAACGCATCAGTATGTTATAACTGCTGATATAGAGAAGATGTTTCGGCAAGTGGGAGTATCTAAAGAAGATCAAGACTTGCAGCGTATAGTATGGCGGGAGAGACCAAGCGAGGTGCTTCGCATCTATAGGCTAGCAACAGTCACTTATGGTACTACTTCAGCATCTTTTATGGCGACTCAGTGTCTCGCATCACTGGCTGAAGCAGAAAAGCTAAGATTTCCTAAGGCAGCGAAGGCAATACGTAGGGACTTCTATATGGATGACCTAATGACAGGAGCTGAGACTATAGATGAATGCAAGATGTTACAGTCGCAAATCAGCATGGTTTTAGAGTCAGCCAAACTACCGCTCAGAAAATGGTGCTCTAATTCAGCCGAGATACTCAAAAGCGTAGAAGCAGACGAAAACGAGCCATTATTCATAATCAAAATAGAAGCAGATAAGATAGTAAAATCTCTTGGGTTATGCTGGAAACCAACGCAGGATGTGCTTGGATATCAAGCTATAATGCCAGCTAAGAGTCCAAGATGTACAAAAAGAATATTGTTATCTGACCTTAACAGGATTTTTGATCCTCTTGGTTTTTTGACACCTGTACTCACTAAAGGTAAAATATTCCTGCAACAACTGTGGCAAATAAAAATAGATTGGGATCAACCAATTCCGGACGATATAAGGGAGAAGTGGATCCGATTCTACAAACAGTTTGAGGAACTCGGAGCGTTAACGATTCCTAGGAAGTGCAAGCCATTCATGAGTGATCATATTGAGGTGCATGGATTTTGTGACGCTTCTGAAGAAGCTTATGGTGCATGCATCTATGTGCGAAGTAAAGACCAGAATGAACAGTGGTGTTCACGGCTATTATGTTCAAAATCAAGAGTAGCACCAGTCAAGGGAGCTACAATACCGCGTTTAGAACTTGGAGGCGCTCTGGTGTTAGCACAGTTGGCAGAAAAAGTAGCAGTAGCATGGGAAGAGGTGTAAATGAAGGATTTCTACCTCTGGACAGATTCCACGGTGGCATTGGGTTGGATCCGAAGTGAAGCAACTAGATTTAAAACCTACGTCGCGAATCGCGTAGACCAAATACTTGAGCTGACCAATGCACAACAATGGAGGCATGTAGGGACTGCGGACAATCCAGCTGACATGCTATCCAGAGGAGTATTGGCACAAGAACTAAAAGTCTCTGAGTTATGGTGGAATGGACCACAGTGGTTGAGTCACAGCTGCAATGATGGTTGGGAGCATTCAGTCACCACAGTACCAGATGAAGAAACATTACCAGAAAGACGAGTGGTTAAGCTCGCACTCACTGCGATGGATCAGTCAATCGGACTAATCGAACACTACTCAAGTTGGCGTCGATTAGTGAGAGCGTTTGCCTGGCTACTTAAGTTTATAGATTTCCGAAGAACAAGACAGATAGGCACTACATCACGGTATCTAAGTGTATCGTATTTAAAGAAAGCCGAAACTAGTTTAATAAGGCAAGCACAGTTACAAGAATTCAATGAAGAATATATCTCGCTGAGCAAAAACAAGGAAGTATCAGGGCGTAGTAAATTAAAGGGACTACATCCGATGCTCCAAAGCGAAAACTTAATATTAGTTGGAGGACGATTGGATAACGCCCAAATTGCAGAAAATCAAAAGCATCCTATTGTGTTACCCGCAACCCACAAAATTACCAGGCTAATTTTCGAAGACACTCACCAGACGCTTCTTCACTGCGGGCCTCAAGCATTACTAGCAGAGGTTAGACAACGATACTGGCCGATCAGAGGTAGAAGCATGGCTCGTTCTGTCACGAAACGGTGTGTAACCTGCGTTCGTGCCAGACCAAGATTTGTATGTCCTCTAATGGCTCCGTTACCAAAACAACGCGTAGTCCCTACTAGACCATTTGCTGTCAGCGGTGTAGACTTCGCCGGGCCTTTAATGATAAGAAGTGGAATGCGGCGCCAAACAGGAATAAAGGCATGGATTGCAGTCTTCATATGTCTCTCCACAAGGGCCATTCACCTAGAGCCGTCGTCGGGTTAACGAGTGGCGCATTTTTGGCATCATTACGGCGTTTCATGTCACGAAGAGGAAAGTGCTCAACGATCCATAGTGATAACGGTACTAACCTTGTAGGGGCACAGAAAGAGTTGGCATTATATCTAACCAATTGCGAGTCAAGCATGGTTAGTGAAGGGATAGAGTGGAGATTCAACCCTCCCTCAGCGCCCCACTTTGGTGGCTTGTGGGAGAGTGCGGTGAAATCGACAAAGCATCACTTGACACGAGTGCTGAAAGATGGCAGGCTTACCTTGGAGGAACTAAATACGCTGCTTTGCCAAATTGAAGCTTGTGTTAATTCGAGGCCAATGATACCACTGGGAAGCGATCCTTCAGAGCCTAATGCCCTGACTCCTGCTCATTTCTTAATTGGTGGATCTTTATTATTAGCGCCTGAGCCCAGCTTAGCAGACGAGCGAATAGAACATCTACGTCGATGGAAGTATGTTCAAGCATTAATGCAAGGGTTCTGGATAAGATGGCATAAGGAATATTTGCCACAACTCCAAGTACGTGGCAAGTGGACAACTAACAAGTCTCCACTGAGCATCGACGATATAGTCATCATCAAGGCTCGGAACTTTATGCGCTAAAAAGTTCTCAAATATGCGCATACATATGCGTCAAAAAACATCATAATATGCGGTAAAATATGCAGTAAAAATTTGGAAAATATGCAAAACTATGCAATTTATTGAATAAAAAATTAATTTTATACAAAAGTTTGAAAATTAAAATTAATTAATTAATTAATTAATATGACGACTGACTAATGTGCACTCGAAGTTCGACTGTACAGTGAATGAGTGAAACCGGTACGCACGTAGACCGTAGACTAATACTAATTTACAACGAACAGAATTAATATGGTGTATAAATACTGATAACGAACTAATGGTTGAACATAATTATTTACAAATTTTCTAGATTATACAATTATTTATATCATGGTTCAAAATATATGAATGCCGTGTTGAATTTGGATAAAAATAAATACGGGCCGGCCGTCGCAGTAACTATTTCGAGTTCTCAGTACTGGAGATTATATATATTATTGTTAATGCATTGGGAGCAATATAAGATATCTAACGACGTATTTTTCGTTGATTTATTTTGTTAAATATCTAATTTTATTTTATTAACTATAATTAAATGTATAAATGTAAGAAAAAATTGTTTTCGTTAATCTATAAATATGCATAAAAATGTTCTAAAACTAAAATATGCTAATTCGTACAAAAAGTAACGAAATATGCAATTATGCAATAAAAATTTTTGTATTTGAATGTACATACCATGGATCAAAATTGTATCGAACCAGAGTTCAATATGCACTTTCTAAACAAATATGCAAATGCCTAAAGTTCCGAGCCTTGGTCATCATAAAGGATGAATGCACACCACCAGCAAAATGGCGATTGGGAAGAGTGATGAAAACGCACCCTGGGAAGGATGGCGTTGTGAGGGTCGTCACATTGCGGGTTGGATCCGGTTCAGAGATAAAGCGTCCTGTAGTCAAGCTATGCGCGCTGCCTACCGAGGTATCATCGGAAAGAAGTTGAAAATAAATAATTTTTCAACGGGGGGAGGAATGTTGCCGCCCGAAATGCAACAACATAATTATTATCGTTAGCAAGATCATAAAGGCCTCTCACCACCACCGACTCACACTCACACAGTTATTTATTATTATATTATTATTATTATTATTATTGTTATTCTTACGCTCGTAATAATTATTGTCAGCTGCGAATTATATAATATGTAGATTACGAAGCGCGTTATCGCATGCAGTTGCTTAATTATTATGAGACACGGCCGCCGCAATCGAGTCAGTTCGCACACCGCTGTCATCAAGACGCAAATTTATTATTGAGTGTACCGGTCGCCGGTTTTATATTATATTGTTTTATAAGTTCGGGCGCGCGAATCGCCAATTTGTAATATTCGTATGTAAGGCGCAAATCGCCTCACATATTAGAATTATTGAAACCAAATTATTATTGTCGTGCGCGAATCGCTATATTTTTATTATTTGCAAAAGGTATTGCGAATCGCTAATTATTTTATATTGTTTTAATTTCACAGGCGCGAATCGCCAATTTTGATTATATTTGTAACAGGTGCTAATCGCCAATTATTATTCGTTTTAACTATTGTTATATTGTGTGTGTCATTTATTTTATTATTTAGCTATTATAAAGGTTAGGTAGCAGCTGGCCAGCGGTGCTCCGTCATAATTGTGAGTTCATTTTATATACGTATTTGTTATTATATTACAGCTCCAATAGCTAATTATTATCATATTATCATATTATTTGGCCATATTATATAGTTATTGGCGGCTCAAATAAATTGTTATAAAATATTATTATATTGTTTTTTGCCTATTGGCTATAGTGTTATTTATTGTGTATTATTCTAAAACATAATATTATTATATCTAATTATTATCATTAAATTTGTGTTGACATTATTTTAATATTCAAACGCACACATATACACATACACACCTACTCACCACACACTACCTAGCACTCAGAATATTTGCTCGGCGATCCCGTCCACTATTCATGAGTTGCTAAACGCATACTATTTTACCCAGTACATATCGGTCGGTGTGTGAGTGCTCTTGCGTACGAAGTATTTCGGTACCGAGCACACGAACTATTATTGCTTCGTTCTCGGCCCAAACACTAGTATCAATTTTATCTCGAATTTTATTATATTACGTATAAGATTACCGGCGTAAGGTGCAGCCATATTGCATTTTGAAAATTAAAAACATAAAATAAAATATAAAATAATGTTGTAGTAGAAGCTAGAAACAGCAGTTAATTCCAATTTATAAATTATAATTAAATTAATGTAATAACTATCAAATTCATAATTGAATGATTATTCAGAGGTCACTTGGGAATAAAATATAAATGCCAAAAGTATAAATGTAAATTAAATTAAGAATAATTAAAAAAAATTTGTGAAAGGAATGATATTACTGCTAATATTAAAGTCTTAATTATTATTAACAAATAAATACAAATAATGGATATTTTAGGGCATGGCATGTTTCCGCCCAACCTTTCCGTTTTCCTCGAATTCACTTTTCCGCCAAATCATAAATTGTACTATTCCCTTTTCCGCTAAAATTGTACCTTTCCCCTTTTCGCCAGTTCACTTTTCTACCAAAAAAAAATTAATCTAGTATTTGAATAATATTTAAATATTTTATGTGCATGTCAGTCATATCATAATTTACATTTTTTCTTATTTTTTTTATACGGTATATACAATCTGTTCCTTTTTAGGAACAATAAGAATATGTGATAATAGAAAAAATATATATATATGTACATGAAAGTTGATGGGAGGAGTCACCCTGCAGTGATAGCACTACACTTACTTGATGAGATTTACGTATAAAATTAAAATTATTTTGTAAATTAAATACATGATTCATAATAATATAGTTTTTCTTACTACTATTAAAAAGTGTTATACCGACTATTTATAAATCAAATTAAAATCATATTTTTATGAAAATTATTTTGTAAATTATGTCACACTACCTGTCAAGATCTCCATTTGTATACTCGGTTATAAATTGTTCATTTCAATTTTGTCTGTCTCGAACTTCAATTAAAATATATATTATTACATTTACATTTGACGAATTTCATATACTTACAACTTTTTTCATTCGGCGGAAAAGGGAATCAAACAATTTATGATTTGGCGGAAAAGTGAATTGGGGGAAAAGGGAAATGTACACTTTTGGCAGAAACGAGTAACTCCCATATTTTAATAGCTTTTAACTATTAACATTCAGTGTAAATAGTTTTTGATCGATTTATAATATTATAATGATTAGTCATGTATATTTAATCAATGATACAATATAGGAATCAATCTGAAAATCTAATATATTAGCTACTACAACCGGTGTCATTTTAAACGGTTTCTAGTGAAGTTAAAACAAATATAAATGCAAAAATAACCTAGTAGAAATATTATTAATAATTCACATAATATCATATTTATTTATAAAAATAATAATAGCCATAAGAGGTAGATACATTTTTTTTAAATATATTAATAAAATTATAGATGCATAAATTAAAAAATAAAAATATGTAGGTAAATTGTTAAATATTATAATTTATAATATTATGTGAATATATGTATACCTAGCTGTGTTATAGATATCTAACTGTGGGGCACACATTTCAATACCAAAAATGATTATATAGGGTGATTTTTTTAGCATGCTCACCCCATTGGCGCAACTAGGGAGGGAACTTATCCCCCCCTGACTAAGATTTAGCCCCCCAAAAATATCCCTTATTGATTTAGGTATAAGCCCCTTATAGGTTATTTTTAATAAATAGTTTTGTTAGCCCTCCCCCCAGTATTTTAACCCTAGTTGCGCCTATGGCTCACCCCCATTTTCTCTTTGATAGTACATATTTACCCAAATTCTGGTTTTTAGAATGGCCAAAAGACCATGTTTTAAATTCCTGATATTTTTTGTACTACTGAAAGAGTAGGCGAGTGTCCAGATGCGATACAAACTATTATTTTCAAATGATAACCCCCAATCTATACTTTATGTCTTTATCTACGTATATCTACACAAATGTTCTGATGGATAATATGCATGACATATAATATGCTAATTGCTAACGGTAATATTATTTAGATTTAAATTAATACGATAACGGCAGTGCTATCTACTGCCGACAAATCATTTTTAACTCTAATGCGTGCGTGAAGAACTGGTCCTCACAGCTACTCAATTTCTTAGTTAGATAGCGCTGTCGTATACGATTTACAGTCATAAATGGGATGTGGGCAAACCTCTATCGGATTACTTTGTAGGACAATTTATTGAGAAGCTTCAGGGCTCAGGTTCAGGGGCGGACTGGCAGATCGGGAGATCGGGAAATTTCCCGATGGGCCGGTCGAATAATCGAATTATGGGGCCGGCCGGCTAGGGCCGAACAATTTGGTTGCACAAGTAACTTATTACAATTTTTAGATTATGATAAGAGTTTATCAGTTTTTGGTTAATTTAAAATCTATAGAATGTGACATAAATAATACGTCAATACGATAATAATTAATAATCGTACCTAAAATTATATTTTGCTTTTCTAAGAAACATACGAAACAGTAGGTATTTATATAAATAGAAATTACCCTGCCGCCGTGCCGTCGCCGTGTTATCTATAATATATATTATATTATTAATTCGATGTATTATTATTGTTATATTATTTAAAAATATACTGTTTTCGTCCGCGACTAACAACACTGTCGTCTGTGATATTATATAAAATATAAATATTAGTTCATTTGTATTTTGTATTGTCAGGTGGAAAGATTACTTTCGAAGCAATGTTTACGATCATAACCTCAGCTTTTTAGGTAAGTCAAATCAATTTTTAAATTATTTATTATTATTTATTGCAAAGACAGTAAAGTTATTGTTATAAGGCCTATACATTTTAATCTATAATCATTATTAAAAATTGGTTAAATGGTTTAAAATCCCCTATTAGCTATTTGAATTTTGAATCCCACCGTGTGTTGTTTCCACAAATAAATTTTCCTAATTTCCTGAATAATATTTTGTTGTTTTTGAATTGAATTCTTCTTAATTCATATTTCTCTATGATCACGTTATATTTTATATTTATCTATAGTATTTGATTAAAAATGCTGATAAAAACCAAGGTTTTGCATCCAAACGTAACATTTTTAGATTATTATTAATAAATAATAATTTAACTCTACCTTTTGTTATTTATGTTATTCAATTATAATTTATGTATTTTAATTATAACTCTAATATAAAATATAATTTTATTTACATGATAAATTACTATTGAGTTATATTATATATTGAGATTCTTCAGTAATAAAAAGAGAAAAACTTTAAAGTTTATATAGAAAATTTCAAATATTGTTTACTCTTAAGTGTTTTATTTAAAATTATGGATAACTAAACATTATAAATAGTAAATATTTAATATTGTTTTATTGAACACTATAAAAAGTAAAAAGAATTATGATACCTATGTAGCTTTTTAGTATTTGTACGCCACAGAAGGAAAATATACTTTTGTACTGGTTGACGATTGTCGATTAATAATATAAAAGAAATATACCTATTGATAGCACAAAGGGTGGACATTAAAGTTACAACATTTTTCATTTACATTTGTTAAAAATTCACCCTATTTTATGGTATTTCACTATCGTTAATTAGTTATTAGAAATAACTATATAGAAAGATATAATAGTGGCAGTTTTTGAAAATCCATATAACATTCAATTTTAATAATTAAGGCTTGAAAATTGAGTAGAAAGTTTTAGTGTTTTTCTGTTTTTTATTAATCCTCATTTAACTTTTGGTTACATCAAACATCCCTAATTGTTATATTTTGTAAAACTTTTAGAACCAAATATCTACCCTGGAAATTAAAAAATTAAAAAAATTATTTTAAGAGAGCAATCATGAATATTGATGAAACAAAAAAACGTAAAGGAGGTGCGGAAAAACAAAGGGACCCCCTGGTTGAGAAACACTGCCTTAGAAAATATGTCAATATAATGCTTAAGCAGTTTCGGCAACGCCGTCGATGTTACAAAAAAAAGACCTTAGACAACAGTTTATGGGCGATGGGCCGCTTGAAAAAAATTCCCCAGGCCGCTCTGGTCTGGGGTGGCTGGGGACAAAATATGACATCAGCCCACTGTTAAATTGCACATTAGCACAGTGGCCAAGTCCGCCCCTGCCTAAAGGCCAAAGTTTGAAACGATTTATAGCCCAGGAGCCACTGATGCATCAAACCATGGTTTGACCGTACCCTTTTTTTAAAAGTCTATGGAATCGAGCCACCTGAATACAATAAAAAAATCAACCAATCTTAGCGCGTTTGCCACAAACACCAAAATGATTCTAGATTATTTAAAGATGGTCTAGAAAAAATCGGCAGACAAAAATTCAGACTTCAACATATAAAAAATTTGTTATTAAGTTTATAGAAACATTTTATAGTTATATATTGTAAGCTTAATTGTACGCACACTGTATTCTTACTTTCTTATATTTATATATAATTCTGTACCTATCATTACCCTTCGAGATTATTATTAAATTAAATAAATTTAAACTTTTTTTTATGTTTGAGTCAGAAGTTTTGTCTACCGGTTTTGCATTCCAAAAAAAAATTTTTGTAGTACATATATATGTATTGAAAAAGATAATATGGGGCCTCATGATTTTGGTTTGCAAACAGGCCTTAAGTACCTATAATCTAGTTACGGCACTGGACTCAATAGAAAATAGGGATGGGGCTTTAATGTTTTTTTGCTTATCAATATTATTATAACAGTGATTCAGTCCCCTCCCCCAAATTACAAATGCTATTTGCACCTATGTGTAGAGAATGTACATCGCGGTTATGGTACCATATTGTTCCTACGATCTACCAATAACAATAGTATATAATACACTGCAATGACCACTGCAATAACCTAACCAAATATATTATATTTGGTTATATTTCATTTAAGTATTATTGTTTTATCTAATAATTTTAAATTTACTTATATACTAAAGACTATAGTTGATTATTACAGTAGACTCTTTACAAAACGAGCTAAATTGTAGAGGAGAATTTTTTCTAGAAATGTAAGAAGGCCGATTTTTGATATCTTGTTTCAATTGTACAATATCGCATGGTAAATTAACACGTTTTTTTAAACTTTTTATCAATTAATTATTTAACTAATTATTAAAAATATCGAAAATCGAGCTTCTTATGTTTCTAGAAAAAATTCTTCTCTACAATTTTTGTAATAGGTATTTATACTGTAAAACGCTTCAATAAGCCGTATTCCTGGAATTACGAAACCATGTTTTTATGCCATATTTTGTCTACTAGTGTGCCCTCTTAAGGATATACAATATGCATAGCCGCATAGGCCGTGACGGGAAGCTAGCACCTAAACTATTTTCATGTTTGGCAAGTATTATTATATATTTTGTATAGCTTGTAACATTGGAACAATTTATTAATATATTTTTACTATTTATAAATAGGATTCAATTTTGGTACAAATGTGAAGTCAAATAGTTAATAGTTTTTATCTATTGCACTTTGCACGATAATAAGTAAGTTTACCAACAAAAAAAAGGTAAAACATTTACTATCTGTAGCATTTGTACAATAAGCAAATATAATACAAGGAGAATAATTATATAGATTAGAACATAGTATGAGGATGGAAGCTGTCCAGTGACAAAAGTACAAAACCCTCAATTTTAATGTTAAAAGGTGGACAAGTGTGTACCGCTCTGCTGTACAGTAGTTGTCGAGTATAACACTGTAATTTTAGATGTGTTATATTTAAATTCAATGATACATCATTGGATACAAAAAAAGATTCTGAGCGAAGGCGTTGCGTGATTATAGGCCTAGGTCAGTGGCGCCGAACACAAATGGCTACTGTAGTAAATACCCCAGACTGCTCAGTGCTAACTTCATTGCTTATTATAAAAAAAATCGTCTCTGTGGATTTCTGATTTTTTTGAACTCACATTGAGGAATCTTGTATTACATTTTCAATCTTTTTTACTAAGGGAAAAAGTTTTTTCGAAATTAGTTTAAAAAAAAATTATAAATTTCTAAACATTTCTCAAGGCTATTAGGCGCCTATTACTATACTGAAAAGAGTCAAAACATTATGAAAATTTTACCATTTATGTGAAATGCTTATATAAATATTTAGTGAAAATTTCAATGGTCTACGGTTATTAATTTTTGAGTTACGCCAAATAAATAAAATCGACTTCCTCAAAAATCGGTTTTGCATAAAAATAATCACTTTTCTTTTGTTTTTCTCAACTTTTTCTAAAATTACTTGGAATTTTCAATTTTGACCTCCCAAAATACCGACTAGGTTAACTTTTCTATCAGCAAAGATGCTGATCTCAAAAATCGAAGCATAGAAAAAAAAACATATTACAATCATTGTAAAACCAATACATTCTTTCGCTCCACTCAGAATCTTAAAAATGTTATAGACGATTTTATTTTGTAAGAAATAAAACATGATTTTTAATGGAGTTTTTTTTTAACCCTGTAAGGCACTAAATGTCCTAGATCTCCGGCTCTGATTACAGAGCGACGATGGGAATTCAAAAAAAATTATATGCATACAGTTGCATATGCAACCGCTGCTGACTGCAGGTTCTTATTAATGTAGTATCAAAGTTACCAAAACGCGAATGAAGGTCGAACGTCGGAACGTGTGATAAAAAAAACTGTCTAGTGGGATCGCCGCCGTCTCTCTCAAATCCGGCATCATGCGTTACTGTGTCGAAACACTCGAAATCAAATATAGGTAGGTATAAACAGAATATAAGGTAGGTATTCGTATATTAACATTTGTACCACTTTAAACCGATGAGTAACCATAAACGGTTCAAACCTAGTCACCGCAGTAAATCGCCTACGATGCGTGGACATGTGTGATATTTTTTGACTTCTCGTGTGTTTTTAACAATAACAATTTGGATTTGGCTATGGTTGAAATATTTGTACATAATTTTGCTTAAAAATTTTCCGCTTATTACATTTCATTCATACCCACGCAATAGTTTAAAACATGTTAAACAATTGTTTGGGGAAATATAGCTGCAGCTGTTAACAGAAAAAAAATTACCGCAAAAGATATGCGTTCGTACGATTATTGGTATGTAATCGCGTTGAGAATGTAGATACGATTTATTAGATATTAAAACTTATAATACAAGTATAGCCGTATAGGTTATTAATTATTACAGTATGTATTCATATGCACACAATAGTTATTGAATATTATATACAAGCGTGAAGCGGGGTATATACCATATGAAATATGAATTATTGACAGTTTTAAAGTCACGTTTAATGAAATTAATAATTCATACTGCAGTCTAGCTATTGTACGATTTACAACGATTTCCGATAATTTTCAGTTTACATAATATTTTAACTGTTTAACAAAATAACAATGACTAGATATAACTTATTAAAAAAAGCCTACCTACGAATTTTAATTTAATTTAAACATTTTGGTTATTCACATGACAGTTATTTGAGAAAACTTCAG
This sequence comes from Sitobion miscanthi, assembly GCA_008086715.1. Lineage (NCBI taxonomy): Eukaryota > Metazoa > Arthropoda > Insecta > Hemiptera > Aphididae > Sitobion > Sitobion miscanthi. Next base: position 6,135,544 of record CM017800.1, on the reverse strand, counting down.
AGTATATCAAAAATACAATGTATTGGTCGATTAAAATGTACTATGAGAAATTAATGAGATTTATTTCAAATTATTCTCACAATTGAATGGTCGATTATTATTAATGTATCTACGTATAGTTTTTATACAATTTAAAAAAGTGATTCAGCAACTTTGTCCGAAGGATAATTATTTTAATTTAGGCATTCGCAATTTGTTTGTCACCATACACACCAGGGCCGACCAGGCCACCAGAGTGGTCCAACCTTTTGTAATTAGTGGGCCAATTTACGCGTTTATATAAACACCGGGTGCTGCCAAAAGAAAAAAAAATATCTTATTCATAATATATATTATTTAACATTACAGACTAATATAAATTAGTTTGATATAATTTATTATTATTAGTTGGTGATATTATTACCGACCGCCGCCGTCTCCCATCGCCTTATTGTTGATTTTTAATATCTTTACTACATATTATGACGTCTTCTAGGGATGGGGGGTAGGGGGGAAACTTTAAGGGACGCGGATTGTACCCCTCTACTATATACACTATTAAGCGTCAGTGTTTATTTTTAAAGATTTATCGTGTGTAACTAACCAAACAGGAAGGATTTGGATTAAATGTAGTTTTTAATTCACGTTTACCTAATGTATTTAATAATTCACACTGCAGTCCATTGGACGATTTACAATTGCCGATATGTTTTACTTTACATAGTATTTGAAGTGTTTAAGAATATAACAATCACTATACGCCCTATAACTTATTAAAAAAAGTCTACGAATATTGATTTAATTTAAATGTTATGGTTGTTCAAAAATCAAAAGGCAGTATAATTCCAGTAAAACTGCTGTCTACCGTATAGAGTATATATCAAAATACAATATATCGGTAGATAAAAATGTATTAGGGAAAACGAATGAGATTTATTCCAAATTATTCTCAAATTAATCTATGGTCAATTATCAAGCTATATCTTCATATAGTTTTTACACAATTTTTCTACGATAAAATTAAAAAAAAATATTTAGAAACTTCGACGGATAATTATTATTGTAATGTAGGCGTTTTGTTCGTCACTATGCACTATTAGGCGTCAGTTGTTCTTTTGAAGATTACTCATGTGTAACTACCCAAGCAGGAAACGGGAACCTTCGACGTGAATACATATTAATTCCTAACCTCCCACTCATTCTGATGCGAAAGGGCAGAGCAATAACATTGGCATGATGACATCGTATAATGCTACACACTCGCAAATACTATATAAGTGAAAGCATTCACTGTTCAAAATTGGTTTTCATGCATATTTCAGTTCAAATATAATGAATGTTTTTTGTGATATTTCTCTAAAAATATCAAATAGGTAAATTGGAAAGTTTGTCTTTACTGTCATACACATAGGTACCTATACATAAATGCTAATAAAATTATCATTATTATTGTGTGTAACCGCCATGTAGGTATTATTATGTACATAGACGTATATATATATTACTGGTACTTATTTTGACGAGTTGCGAGTCCATCACAATATAGTCTTAATAAAGACGTGTTGTGTTCGTCCACAAAAACATTTAAAATTGTCTCAATTGTAATTTTGTAAATGTCATTCTACTAAATTCAAATTATAAGCTTCTATTCGCGTTCTAACCGAATTTATCTGCGCACTGTTGTAGTCTGTCGTATTTACATAATACAACAAATTTCCTGAAAGGTCAAAACAAATGTGTAGGTACTTATATATGTGAACGAAAACCTACTGGTACATACTTTCATATAATATACGTACCTACACACCAATAATAACATAATACGCATTTACACATATTACACAGTAGTTTATTAAAAAAAAGACACAAACATACATTATACACTTATTTTAAATCAAAACTAAAGATAGGTAACTAATTAATATCTACAGTCACTATAGTTTTGTTGGTAACATTAATTTTCTCACACAAAAAACTTATCTAAGAACTAACACAAATACACGATATAGAAACTTAATTATATGTTGATATTTTTGAGAATAATCTTTCGATTACCTTTTTATTATTATAATTGGGCCACATTTATAAATTATAATTACACTTTTACAATTTATATAATAGCTAGGTATATGAAATATAGTAAAAACTAATTTAATTATTGCTGCACCGATATATGGTGACTCTGAGTATTTAGGTAGGTATACCTAATTAAATTATTATAATTAATATTATGGGAAGAAAGTATATTATGAGTTAATACGCCATTATACAAAGTTCATGTCTATATTATGTTTTAAGGAAAAAGTTAAATTATGATTTTGGAATTTATGACTCCCGTTTATACTAATGGCTTTTCCTTACATTTATTTATTGTATGCAATAATACAAATTTACTTGGTGTTCAATTAATATAATAATATACAATGTTAAAATTAACGGTAACCTATTTAAATAAGCAAGCACACTGTCACAAATCGCAGTGATTGACTACCCAAATAAAAACTAGGCATAAAGAATATTTAAGAGGATTCGTACTATTATTATATTTAAATTTTAAGGCGAGCTCTAAAGGAAAAAAATAAAACGTTCTTGTATATTTATCGACGGTCATAACTCAAAACAAATAAAAATATAGCCGTATAGGGAGTATGAATATTGAGTTCGGTTACAATTTTAAAATGTATATTGTCATTAAAAATGTAAAAAGTATTATTTTTTTTTCAAAAATGTTGTTTTGTAACGAATTCAAATTATGTATAAGAAAAATATTCCAAAACCGTTAAAGAATCACTATAGTTTTGTATGCGTGGCTAGGTGAGGGTCAATGTCAATATATGTATAGCAGATTATTTTAATTTGAAAATTAAAAAAAAAAAAAAATACCTAATATAATAATAATAACGGACTAAGACCACAAACGGCCGACACACGTACGTACTAGTACGTATGATTAGTCAAAACTAAAAAGTGGTTAACGATTTTTCAAAAATCCGGCTTGAAAAAGTTATCGGCCCTCCGATTTAACGCCAAACCACATTCGTCATAATATTTATGTTTTATTATTATAAATATATTACATATAGGACGATATATTATAATATACTTTACAGTCTTGACATGATATAATATTTAATTTAGTTCACACCTCGTTCCAGAGCGCAAAATATAATTTATAATTTAAAATGCGTCGTGTTGAACATATAATATAAATATATTTATAATATTACATGATCATCGTGTCCGGACTCCGTTGTTGTTACCGTTGTTATCGTCGCCGTCGCCGCCTTCGGCGGCCGTGGCGCTGTTGTTGTGGTTGTGATTGAACTCTTCGCTCATGTTTAGGAACTTGGCCAGCGTGACCGTCGGCGGCTGGCACGCCGTGGCGTTGTTGGCGTCGCCCGGCACCGGCACGGCCGTGAACCCGGGCCGGCACTCGCACTTGCCCATCTTCCAGCCCCGACCCTTCCGTGTGCCCTTGCCCCTGTCCGGCACCACCCACTCACCGGGCTCGCACGGCCCCTGCAGGTACAGTTGCTTGCATGACAGATCGGTCCAGGCGACGGTGCCGCGCCGGTGGCCGCACGGGTCCTGCGGCTGCAGCAGCGCGTCCGTCCGTCGCGGGCTTGCGCCGGCACCGCGGACGTCCTGCTGCTGCAGTTTCCTGGCCGCGGTCGGCGGCTTGCACGTGACCGCCTGCGACGACGAGTAAAACGTGCCGGCGGCCGCGTCCGCGTTTGCGCAGCCACACATGCCCAGGTAAGACACGCCCTCGATGGACGTCTTGACCGTGTCCTGGAACAGGACGATCTGGCCGGCCGGGCACGGGCCCTGCGTGCCCACCCGGTGACAGCCCTTGCCGCCCGGGAAGTACAGCTTGCCCGCGGTGCACGGCACGTCCACGCACCCGACCGCCATGCCGGTGGCCGTCGTGTTCACGCTATACATGTTACCCGCGGCGCACGGCCCGCGCGTGTAAGGCCTGTAGCACGCGCCGTCCCCGAACCACTTGATGTGCCCCTCCTTGCATGTGCACTCGGCCTTGGAACCGCCGGCTGGAACAAGAAACTGGTGTCCCGGGGAACAGGGCCCGATGCCGCCCAGTTGGTAGCATTTACCCGTGCCGTTGTGGAAGTGCGGCAGCGACGGGTCACATCCGCACTGGCCTCCGGGCAGGAATATTCCCCCGCGTTCCTGACAAGGTCCCATCGTGTAGTGTTCGTGACACGTGCCTATAGAAACGCCAATGTAATATTATGATTTACGATATGAGTCGTGAGAAATTAAATATTATTTAATATTAAGACTGCGGTGGAGCAGAACATTTGGAATATTGACAATTTATTATACATGGAATGTCTATAATATGTGTATGTTCGTGTGAGAGAGATAATAATCTCTTTAAATTCTAAAATATTTTAAATGCTCTTTAAAACTGCCCTGTAAACCTACTATAGTTTACTAGTGGAAACTGCTAAAAGTGGAAGATTTTTTCAAGTACTAGCATAGTGGTTCGATTTAAAATTTGTTTATAAGATTTGTATTCATTCATTTTTTTATTTGGTTATAATCAAAAAATTATTTCCCCCCATACCCTAGAAAAGAAGCTAACAATTCATAAATATATTGAAAACGGTAATCGGACATCGTGCAATTATAACTTTTTATAAGAATACGATATTAAAACGTAGGTATTAAGTAGTTTTAATTGTACAAGAAAAACTCATAAAACTGCCTACTGCAGACATATTTCACATTGTATATGACGTATATTATAGTATAATACAGCTTTCTTTGATGCCTTTCCTGTTCTCTCCGTGGGTTTTGATTTTTAAAACATTTTAATTGTCTGCAGAGAACTTTTATTATGCATATGAATGCATATGAATACGGCCATATTATACTACAAACTTTAATTTTTAAACCCGTTTCAGTTTTTGTCTTGGAGGGAGAAAATTCGTGTTAAGATTTAAAGTATTAATTGATAGAAAACAAAAATGTTTAACTGCTGAATTGGTTAGGGCTAATTTTAATGATACATTAAACAAACTTATTCTTCTGAAGTTCGCCTATATGGTTTCGATTTAAAATCTATTTTTATTGTAATTATATATATTATATTATACAGCTGCACAATTATCTCTAACCTGCGGGTGCCCAAAAGTAAGTCGCAAGCTCTGGAACGTTTTCACATCTACAGTCGCCGATTAAATTGTTCATGGTGCTAGGTACCAAGAGCTGTCCTTCGGTGCATGGTCCCCTAGCGTGCTTGCGGTAGCAGCGTTTGTCTTTGGGCCAAAACAGTTCGTCTTTTTCGGCGCACGGTGACGGATCCTCACATGTTCCCCACCTCTCCCGGTCGTCCCTGTTGAACACACACAATACAAATTTAATATAAAATGTATAACATCATTTTTTAGCGGAGTGAGTTAAGAGGTGGGTATACTATATTATATACTGTTTTACATCATATAACCAGACAACCAACTACGAACAATATATTATAAGTATATTATTATGAATTGTATAATTAAGAATATTATAAATATTATACTGTCATTAAACCTCGCTCGCATTAATCTGAAAACTAGATGTTTAGATTGAATTATATATTGATTTACTTTGCAAACTAGGTTGAAGCTATGACAAAGTTTATTTATTTTAAAGATTTTACTTAAGGGGATGTTACAGTGACATTTGTTGTCTCCGTCTTACAAGTGAGTAACATAGCAACTTTTACGCTCAGCAGAACACATTTATCTCCGTTAGCTTAACAATTAGAGCAAATTGACCACTTATCAATTTTAAAGCTAAGCTATCTAGATAATGACATAGGCTTTTTATTATATTTTAATTTTAAAGCGAGTTATGAGTATTTTAAGATGTACAAACAGTTTACAATTTTAAGATACACATAACTCGCTTTAAAGTTAAAATATAATAAAAAGCCTATGTCATTGTATAGATAATAATCTTACCTTAAAATTTTATAAGAGGTCAATGTAAGACAGAGACAACAAATGTCACTGTAACGTACTAACGTCCCCTTAAACCATTTCAACTTTTAACTATGGACGAGGCGGACTGCTTTCGCATTAGCTACATTTTTCAATTAGTAAATTAACTATAGTAATAATTAATAACTAGATTTGTATATTATACTATATACTTTTTATAAAGTGTTCGGGATTCGAAAGGTAACTAAGTAACAAGGGGTCCTATTTGACTAGCCACAGTTGTCTTGTTATTTTTATCAAAAAGAAAATAATATTTTAGTTTACCATTTAGCACTTATACCAGTTGGCAATTATTTTGTTTTGAGAAGCTGAATAATTTTCTAGTAAGTATTAATAACGAATACTAATGTTTGAATTGTTTTTTGAAAAAATTTGTCTATTGACTTTAAGAGTGTAAAAATATTGGCCTTTGGTAGTGAAATGACAAGAGGTAGGTTCCTAGCAGTCTTGTTAAGTACTTGAGTAAAAGTATTCAAATACTTTTAAGTACCTACTCAAATACGTATTCTAAATACATCTGAAAAAAGTACTTGGGCACAGTATTGAATACTTTTAGAAGAGTGACTGTATTTAAAATCAACTATTATTTTTAAATACTTTTTTTTCAAGTATTCAGATACGTATTTTAAATACTTTTGAAAATAAGTATCTATATCTGTACTTGAATACTTTTTAAAAGTATCTTTTACAAGACTGGTACCTAGACCGCAAAAGTTAAGTTTCACTGCTCATCTCGCGCGAAAAAAATGAACTGTTCAATATATTTGGCAATTGTTCATAGTTTTAGAAATGTACTCTGTTGCGAAATAGAAAATGTATTAGTTGTCTAAAGGTCATTGGACTTATATATTAATATATTATAGTATTGGACGGTCGCCATTTAAAAAATCGATTCGATCGACTATCGATGATGATCACCTGTCCAGGTCGGGGGCGAAGTATTGGCCGTCGTCGCAGGGACCGCCGAGCCGGAACAGCTGATGGCAACGGGAGTCGCGAGCGCTACGGACGCTGCCGGGCGGACAAGCGCACTCCGCGGAACCCTTGCGGTCCGGTCGCGGCACCAGTTCCATCGTCTCCGGGCACGGGTACCCGCGTTGGAATATCCGGTAGCACTTCTTGTCGTCCGGCCAGTAGAGCAGCTGCCATCCACCCGATGGTTCTGCGGCGCACGGATTCTGAGACGGGTCCGCCCAGGGTGGCGGCAGAACCGCGCCTGTAGTGACGGCGGCTAAGCATGCCAAGCAGTGTAGTAATAGCATCACCTATGAATTATCATATCAGTTGTATAGTTTATAATAATATGTCACGCGTGTATATGGATAAGTAATGTTTATCATACGGCAACGTCTAAACATTAGGGTGTATCGAAACGATATTCATCCCCCTTCAAATGTAACCACAGTGGTTGAATCGAGTGAAGACGCGAAGAACGACAGAGAACGGAGTCCCTCTTGTTTTTTAAAAAATATTTATCTATGCCTACCATTTCTAATTACATCTTAATCTATAAGACATTCAAATATTCAGGTAAGTAAGCACAGTTCGTTTACACATTTGCACCCACGCCCTTACTTATTGTTTTCTAATTTAAACAGTTCAAGAGTAAACCTTTACTCTCGAATTTCTGTTGTGTTGTATAAAATATATAACGTATTCACTATTCATGTTCTACGTAATACTGCAACTGCATGAGTTGTAACAAAAAACCAAATGTAACTATATAATTGTATACAAATAATATAATATAATATGATACACAAATATAAGTTTATAATTGTATATATGTTTATATATATATATATAATATATTAATATATACATCTCATCAGATCAATTAATATCTAAATGGCCAAACGACGTATACTTCCTCATCTAGTCCAAAATGCAATAACCACCTACATATTTTGTTTCACCTTATGATTAGATCTTAACTATGTATCGATTCACACGAAATCCACTCCCTATAAAAATCTTTACCGAGCCCCATTTGGGTTTAAGGTGTGTACATCTGGGGATGCGCTAAATCATCTCAAACCCAAAACATTCAAGCCATCGCAGATATGTAATTATGTAATCAATGAATCTTTACATATAAGAGCTAAATTTATACTATTGAGCGTTGACCAACTAGCCAAAATCTACTATAGTAGGTTTCACTCAAGACTATAACACCACTCAAAACGGCAAACTTTCGTTTGTCATCACCCATTTTTTCTGATAACCCTTCACCGTTGCTTCAAAGGTGCTGGTGTCGATACCGTATGATTTTAAATTAAAAAACGCTGTCCTGAAGGGTTCTATAAATGGATGGATTCTCTCTTTATGTGTTTTATTTTATCTAAGTTTTTGTTATTTTTATGAACACTGTCCAATTTACTCATTGTTTTGAAAGAAATATTGGAAGTTTTTCCAATAATAATAAAAGCAACTTTATATCCATTCATAACACTATTGAATTGTATTCAATAGACTTGTTCACTAAATTTGAAGGTGTTGTATCACGCGGGATAGCCACCACTGTTGGTCATCAAACGATATTTAATAGTGAAATGATTAAATGGGGTGGATAATAGGTACACGATATTAATATAATATACACCACAAGAGCGATACTCCCGGTATTCGAAACCACGATTCTAATCTTTGAATAGAGATTGTATATTTTACTTCGAGATTAGATTTCTTTTAAAATTAATTCAAGGGACATATACAGTCCTTGAAAGTTTAGCCTCAAGATAAATAATATATTGTTCACATAAAAAAAAAGCACTTTGACATAAATAATGAATATAATACGTACAGAATATACAGAATCATCCAAATGTTTTGTTGCAAAATTGATGAGGATTACATTAAAATCATATGCGATCTCCACCGATTTTGTAACGCATAATTTGGTTAACCCTGTATACAATTATTGATGTAACTGCAACAAAATATTATTTATCTATTTATAGATGTACAATGTATAGAGGGAACACATCTGAGTATGTGCCTAGTATACATTTTATAGGTAGCTACATAATATTATAGTGTATGATCCACCATTAGCAGCCCCTCAGGGAACGAAATTAAACAGAAAATAATTTTTAAAATAGGTACCTTATTAAACTAATAAAAAATATAAACATCTAATTATAGTAATTATACATATTTTGTTTTCTCAGTCAACACATTACTATATACACCGCATAAATTATTATTGTTTTATGTTTATCTCATATTATTATGACTGCAAGCGCACAGCATATTTTTAAACTAATTTATCGCAAAAATCGGTTTATTGCCAACTCCGTGATTTCGTGTACAAAAAAAAACGTATTTTTCGATGACTAACATTGTTTAAATATTAATACAAACAATAGCTAATAATAGTGTCTAACAATCATTTCAGCAAAAGTTCGGCTAGGTAGTAAAATATTCTATAGTTGTGTTTCATGGTCACGTGGTACTCGCTGTATAGTAGGTGTAATATTATATACGTATTATAAATGACCCTGAGAAATCTATGGGAGGCTCCGATTCAGAGCCTTCGAATAGTTAGTACAAAATTAAAACTTAAATATTTGTAAGTTTAATATTATGTCGTCAATACTATGTAACATTAATAATATACACAAGGATAATACATGCATCAACAGAAATATTAAATTATTTTCATACCTGCAGCAGTATACGGTTTGACGTATAATATGCTGAAAATTACTTATAGTTAAATTTAAAAAAAAAAATAATAATAAAATTGGTATGTTATTATTTTACAACACGTCAATACTTAAATATTTTGAAACACTCGCGTAAAAAAGTTAAACACATATAATATATATTACATATAAATATATTGAAATGGAAACTAGGTTTTCACTTTCGTTCCGTTCGATAGGCAATGACAACGATGACTGTTATGGTTTGTCTGTCAATTCTGTATCGGGTTATATTTCCCTCCCGCATTTCACGTATATATGTATGTGAACCACCAGGCCACACACTCTTATTCCGTTCATGATGTCGACATTGTATTATAATTTTTTATCCATTTTCTCTAGTTTAGACGATTAGACCACAGCACTATATATAAAGGATATGGTCATTTTTCTTCGCCGACACGCAAGAACAGTTGTTTTGAATACAATTTTAATTACCGATATAGCTGCAGGTATGCACAAGAGGTGCGCGTGTACCTACGTATATAATAATATTATATTATGCTCGTCTCGTTTGAAGTATAAACACAATGAGAAAGACAGAATAATATCGTAACTCGTAAGTCATAACCTTGTTTCATCTAAATTTTATAAATTATAATAATGATAGGATACATCCAAATATAGTGGACATAAACACAAAAGACATTGAGCGTAGTAATAAGTATTATTCAGGTGTCAGCATTTAAACAATAGAAAATAAAATGAAAAGTAACTTTATTTTAATTTCTCCCACGCACGTCGTGAAAACTTAAAAATGAATCCAAACCACTACATGCGGTGTATATAAGCTAGGTAATAAATTACATAAACTTTATACACATCGCAACTATAGGTACACTTCAATGTTTTTCTAAAATAATATGTACCCATTGAATATTTTGGTATACAATGACACGATATTATATATTTTGGTTTTATAATACGTTTATTTCATCATAAGTTATTAGTATTAGTATATGTGCATCGTAATATAATGTATACCTTACAAGCAACATGCACACCTACACGTCGAAACAAATTAAATACTTTCACGTTCGGATTAATATGTATGTCTCATCAAGTCAAATTGCGTTTTAAGTACCTTCGATAATGAAATAATATACCAATATAGCACATCCACAAAAATATCCATTTATAGAATACTAGAATAACATTCCTCTAAAGGCGTCGACGGGCCTCGTATGATAAACGCTACCTTACACGTGAGCTAACTCTGGAAGTACGTGGTTACATTTTATTTACTCAGGATTTATACATGTGCATACAAGCATGCCAACACGTCAAACCGATGTATAAGCAACGGACAGATGATATGTGTACATTATTTATTTTAATATAATATGCTCATAATATATTGTACAATTTTGTTGTTGTTGTAATTAGTTGTTAAAAATGCTGAACTATAAAAAATACTGTAGTTGATACAGTTAGGTATTATAGTTATAACCAGGTACCCATACGTGGTACGTCCATGATACCCACCATAACGCTTAAAATATTCCATATAAGGACCAAAGCCGTTCATTTTTACGTCATGTCAATCGGCTTACGGAATGATGCGTACATGTTTCGGTGTTTTAAATTGATATCCCAGACGAATTTTTACTGTTTAGTGTTGACGATCAAACAATACGAATTACTATTGTACCTATATATAGTATACAACATAAACATAGTAGGCGTTCATACCAATACGGCAGTACGCTATTGCGGTGTATTGGTAGGGAGTAATATATATACAGTACCAAAATAACTATGTATAAATTTAATATTATAATATGTATTCTCTGTCATTGAATTTCAACTCGTCGCGGCATTTCACGAGCCGTTTGAACTCGCAGTGTATTGTGAATCAGATATTATTACTAAAATAATATTGTGATATAACTAGTATAGATTCATTTTCAATTATGTTACTGTCAGTGCTTTCTTTTTTTACGACTATTCCCAGACCAAAATGGATTTACGCATAACATATTTCGTTGTAATTCTAATTCACATAACATTATTAAAACGAGAATTCGTACTCATTTTTTATCGTCCAGATTATTGGAAATGTTCAGTAGTACATAATGTGTACACGAAATGTATAGTATAGGTAATGTTGTTACTATTGTAATATATAATTGATTGTTATATAATTTAGAACAGCACCTTAGCGGTTTATTATTATTTTTAAATAAAATCGTTATTCAAATACAATCAATTCATTAGGTACGCAAAAAAAATTTAATTAAACACACTACAGTTTTGATTTGTTTTGTTGACTGTTTTACCGTAACAGGTGCGATGTGCGCAATATTATATATATGTACAATGATTCGCATGAGGACAAATAATCAGGTTTTACTTTCGAAAACACACAAACCAGTTGACTTTTTTTAAAAGAACACCCGTAATTCGTAAATATAATTAGTAAGATTACAGCGAAGAAAATACGCGTGTTACAATACTAAAAATATTTAAGAGCAATTAATGCCTCAAACAAAATCCACATCAACAATATGCGTGATTAAAAAAGTTAATAATGTTTTTAACTATATAATCCAAAAATTCTTTACCTATTATTTATTTCTTTACAATATTCAACATTATTTTAAGAAATTTAATAGGCGCTGTTTAAAAATCTTAATTTTTCAACCATGGTTTATATTTACAATGGTATTTTTTTTTATACATACAATGGGAGATTATAAAATGGACAATTTTAAACGTGGCCATGATATTTTAAGGCAGTAAAATAGGATGTCGAAACTGGATACCAATTTTGATTCTGAGCGAAGTGAGAAATGGACGATCAACATAATATCTTCATCTTCGAGGATGGTTTACGCATTGATTAAATATACTTAAGTATATGAAATTATATCATGTGATGAAATTTAACCAATGGTTTATGGTAGTAAAATTTATCAATAATTGGGGGGAGGCAAAACTGTAAAAGTAGGGGAAATTCTCGGTACTTTTCTTAAGAATTGGGAAAAACTAGCTGGAAAACAGGAAAATGTATTAAAAGTATAATAAGTAAGTGTGATAAGTGATAACTAGAAGATAACAATTGACAATTAACTTGAACGGGAAGGCATCAGCACTGCCACTCAACTAGGGTTTTTTATTTAATGTTATCGCTTAGTTAATACATTGTCTTTTGAGACTTTTGGGATATTTTCAAGGAAAGATGTGAAGGAAAATATTGTTTAATTATTAAAGGATTGGTGTGGATGTGGATTTCGAATGGCATTTGATATAGGTAGTGTGATTTGGACAGTACATTTAGGTCTTGGCGATGGTTTTTATTTGTTACATATCCAAGGGGCAGAGGATATTTGACGAAGACAAAAACATTGGGATTGGAACTTGGAAGGCTTGCAAGGTTCGGCAAAGACCCAAAGGTGTATTGTATAATATTATCGGGTTGAACGGATTATTGATTGGTATAATTAGATATGTTAAGTTATTGTTAGTTAAAGACAGTTTAGATCTTCAGAAGATGAAGTTTTGTATTGAACTGATTTTCGTTTTGTTTTTATATGAGTGCTCCATGTTAGTCACTTGTCAAAAGTGAATCTCAAATATTTGACTGGATTGGCTCATGGAGGACTGAGTTGTTAAACGATACTGTTGAGAATTCCGATTTCGGAACGTGAAGGTAACGCATATTGACTTTTATTCATTAACTTCAATTTTCCGACGGACCATAAACTAATCGTGTATAAATTATTTTGAATCATTAATCTAGCAGTTACAGGGCTATGATTTTGACGCCACTATTAGTGTGTCGTTAGAAAATGTGTCTAGGAATGTGAAGGATGTCTAGGATGTGAGTAAATCTGGAATACAAAAATGGTTAGGTCACCAGCTTTAATTGATTAGTTGGTACTAGGTATATTGAATGTGTGTTATATTTAGAGTTGTACATTTTATACAATATTTTTAGTAAATGTGAGTTCAAACGATAACACTAATAACAGTACCAACCTATAAAATATATATTATTTATACTTAGAAATAGATACTGATTCACCCGTTTCTTTCGCTCAGAATCATTTTTTGCAGTATACAACTATATATGTCTATATGTTATCATTGGTGTAAAATGTGGCACATCCATTACACCACAGATATAGATAATAAACTAGATTCTAACTACTATACACTGGTTTTCAACATATAGGTTGTGGGCTATGGTATTTTATCAATTTTTATTGTGATAATAATACACAGGTATAGATAAAATACAAGTATAAATTTGGTTTATAAGGTGATAACACTATACATAGCCCTCAACCAACATGTCGCTTTTTTGGAGACGGCTGATATCATTAGTTAGCACTGTATAGTTTATTAGATATATCTGTGCAACACACTGACATACCACGTACGTAATTTACGAGGTACACTCAAAACCTTCTAGGTGTACAGCAGAGCAAGTTTTTTTTTAATTTTCAGGGTAACAGGTTTCCTATATTATAATATGTATAATTTGTTTTTTTTTTATCTAAATATAATAATCATTTATTTTTAAATAGTATAACTTCACAGGGCATAGTTATTTTAAGTAGGTTATTCACTATTTATTCATTTACACATCACTATATTGAATTTGTTGCCACCCCTGTTGGCATATATGGAACACTGCGCATTTCTTTCCCTATACAACATCTAGCAACTTTCCACTATGTATAGTTTATAGTTAGAAAATAAATTATTTTTTATCATATTTAATCGGATTCTTACAATACGTAATTTTATCGGCAAAAATTATTATCTGGGCCAAATTTACATATACCTACGAATTCTGTCCGGAGTTTAGATAAAATATGCATTTTTGTCAATGTTTTAAATTTGTAATAACTTTTAAACTGTAATTAATCGCATGAAAATAAAACATAATCGCTATAACAATTTAGTTAGGAATTTCTTAATATATTTTTTTGTTTTATATAATTTTGGGATGTCAATAATAATATATATTATATATATTATATATATTATAATTTTGTATACTTTTGCATCTAATATTTCTTGTAAGTACATTATTTACAATATGCAAAAGTATATCAACTCGAATCGATTTAAAACAAATGTAATATTTATACTGCGTCGTTATACAGCAACCTTGGATTTTCAATTGAAAATCCATTGTATAATTAAAATGAGTACAAATTTAACAGTTTGCGTAAACTGGCAATTTTATTTAAATGTTTAAAATCACTCGTATTTCTAGTATAGTATTATACAATACACATTGCCACTATGAAATATATAATAAATTAAAATATTACGAAACCATATACAAGAATAATATAATTAACCAGTACAGAATGAAATTTAAATATAAATGTGTTTTATTCAAAATGTGACAACAAAGCTATACAAGTACGTACAACTTTGTGAATTTGCAATAACACGAGCCTATAGAAAAAAAAAACAATAATAAAAATCTATTAGAATGTATCATTATTATTATTATTTTAAGAGTTATATATTTTAAAGTTATGTCTGTTGAATATATCTATTTTTTTTCAAGAACAAACCCGCTGTTTTCTTTTGAAAAAGGTTGCACAATAATTACGAATTGGCTCATTGTCCAAATAGAATATAATATACCTATTACCTACAGTGTTATCGATTTAATCGTTTCAATTTATACTCGTTTTTTTAATTTCAATACCTATTATTGAAAACACAACGTATGATATAGTAGGTAGATACACATAATATAATATAATATGTTTTGTATGTGTGTTTTTTTTTTAAATTACTCGTGCAAATATTGCGAAAAATGCATATTATGTATTATATATTATAATATAATATGTACCAGATATACGCTCTATACACATTCGTCTCGATTTAAACAATCGTTCTCTAATAAGACAATTTTTTTTGTTTTGCGCAATATTTATCATGTAAATACAATAAACACCATGTACATTATCTATATACACCTTCCCCTTAGTCGCACAATTATTATACCTATGTATATTATATCGGTAACGTTGGCGGCGTTGGCGGGTGCGAGGCACGCGAATTAGATTTGTTACAATTATATAATAAGAATCTAAATGTATACAATATAATATACCAATTGGCACGCGTCCTTGCAGTGACGAAAACGACACTGTGACTTATATAAATAATAATGAAAACGTTTATGGAAAATCAAGATTTTATTATGTAGATTTTAGGTATAATAGCGGTATAATACAAACAGCAGGCTATAGTACCTATTTTACATACATACATATAAGTGACCAGTCTCTCCAGTCTCCCCACGCACCAATACGGTTTGCGTATATTATATGTGTTGTGAATAATATTGTGATACACGAACGCTATATTATTATAATTTATAATAACGCCATTTATGTTATCGAACAATTATAATTACTATAATAATATATCATATGGAATCTACACAACGAAATGCGTAAAATAATATTTGGTAAAAATTAAAATTAGTACTTATTTAGAATAATATTGTATTTATCATACGGCAAGAAAATAAGTATACATAAATAAATGCACAATGCACATGTATAATACAAACGGACAGTTTGAAATGGCGTCTCTAGATTACGCGTAGAGGATTTAACTATAAAAATTTTAAAATGTTTGATTATGTATCATCAAGCAATAAAGCGTTTTTGTTCAATGAGTATATCCTTAAGAATAGCTGCAGGTGATTTTTACAATGTCGCGATTTAGACACAAGTATGAAGTAAACAATAACAGTTGCATAAATACGTGTTCGCGAAATAATTGGACTTTGGAGGACAAGGCTAAAACGTGTAAAAATGTATAGCCGTGTAGCAGGTAATACATATTTCCAGTGAGACATTTTTTTATAGGTGGATGTATAATAAATAATAACAAATAATAATATAATATAAATGTTTATAGTTTATACAAACAATGTATACTAGACAGAAGAAATACATTTGCGTCACATCGGTTTATGACTTGGGTATGCATTATTGCGGTTGGTCGTTTTAATTAGATTACAAAATGTATATTATAGCTATTAGGTGTATTTATGTGTTACCCGCACGTGGACACACATACCGACATACCTACAATTAATATCACATTACGTAGAATAGAATATAGTCATTTATGTAGGTATATATTCGAGAGAATTTGGAAAAAAATTTAACTTTTGTGACTTTATAAAATATGTCCAGTGCCTAAACGAATAGGTATACACAAACTCAAACACCTATTATCGCTAAACAGGGTGATTCGCCAAGCATTCTCACCCCAATTTTATCCATTGATTGTAAATTATTTTCAGTCACAATTATTAGAATTTTAAAAGTTTATCTATAATTTCAAATACTTGAGGTTTTTTTTTATTAAGAAGAGCTCTGTAGTAATACAAACTTTTTTTTCAAATAAAAACCTCCCCGTTTTATTGTTAAATGTTACGCAGATGATCTTTTTTTAATGTCATTTAAAATCTAAATTGAAATCCAAACGAGAATTTTCCTAATTATTAAACTTTTAACTTTCTGAATTTTGATTCGAAAGGAATAGTTGTTTGTATGGAAAAAAAATTGATCTTATAAAATATGTTTTATCCACCTAAAGCTTTTATTACGCAGATGTAAAGAAAATTATTATAAACTAATAAATTACAAAAGCTAATAGATTAATATTGATTACCTATAGGTACTGCAATTTTGAAATCATATTGTAGCTTCCAATCTATATTATCTAATGTGTTAACTCTGAACTTGTTTTAGACCTTAACTATTAATACATATTATAGTATAGTAAGTGGGTATGTAAATAATCATATATTATAATTTTACGTTATATAAAAGCGTGCGATACTAGGTGGGTGGCGTATCTATATAATATGTGTGTTAATATTATGTATCGGGTGTATAATAATAATATATTATAGGTACTCACGCGTATAGTCGTCGTGAATATAACGTCGTCGTGCAGTGTTATAAGTTATCCACAGACGGTGTGCCGAGCGCGGGCCATGAATAAAGCACAGCTGCTGCTGCTGCTGCGGATGAAAACAAAAATAATAACAATAAAGATAATGCGCGAGAGTATAATATTATCGCCGGCAAAACAGCAGCTACAGGTGGTACGCAGAGCGTCGTCGTCCGCGCAGTCGTTTCACAGTATTATGTCAAACGCGCTGTTGCGTCCCGAGTTATGTATGAACGCCGTCGCGCGTCGATACCGTCATAATGTGCCGACCAAGATCCGGTTACGCAATGGTCAAGGCTTTGGGGGTTCCCCTCGGCGCGGCGGCTGTAATACGCTGCAGTCGTGTATATTATGTATATGTATATTATAATGTGTGCGTTTGTAATATGTAATTCCCGCGAGCTCGTGATCTTGACCCGAAAAATCAAAAGCTCTTTTACAACGATATTATGCGTATGTATATGGTATCAATTATGTACATATATCATATTATATATATACACGTACATATAAATATGGTACATTATATTTTTATATACGCGCACGCCATCGCGTCACTGGACACGAGGTAGGTACCCTCAGTACCTATACATTGGTATATACTGTTGTAACTCGCAGGTATATAATATTATTATACCTTGCGCCGCCGCCAATGTCGCGATTTTTTTTTCTCAACAAGAACTGCCGCCTATAAAGCTATATACCTACATAACATAATTCTTTATCGTGCCGTGTCGACACGATATATTTATATGTACACACCGCGCTGTTATTGATGAATTATATGAGTTTCTGGTTTTTCCTACTTCCTATTCAAAATTTCAAACACTGCTATAGTAGGGCAAGGCGCACGCACAGTCGAATATTATATATTAGGTCCTATACATACACAAGCGCAGCGGCGGTTCACGGCCGGCAGTCCACAGTATAATATAATAGAAATTATTAAATAGGTACCTATACATTATACGCATGGTATAATGGTATCGCGTATTGTGTTTACAATACACATATAATATTATGTACAATAGGTGCATCAAGAAGATCTGACAATTTGTTACATTGATTGAATGTGTCAAATCATCGCGATCCGTTGACCGTTCTGTGTACATAATATGTTATATATATATTATGTATACAGGATGCATTTTAAAGCACACCCATCCCATTTTAAAGTAATACCATATATCCACATGTATGATTGAATTCAAATTCTGATTTTTGGAATATTTAGCCATTACTTATAAGGCTATATGCGCTATAGCAGGGCAGCCGCATGTGGCCCGTGGACAAACTTTACCTTGCCCGCAGATTTTAAAATTTTTTCTTGATGTTGAATTAAAAGATATTTTCATTAAATTTTATTTTATTTTTTGATTTTGACTTTACTTTCTTTGGATAAACATGTAGGTACCCTATGATGGGCCCTGGAAACTTCCTAAATTCTAAAGTGGCCCTCCAAAAATATTAATTGGTGATTCCTACCCAATAAGTACTTGGATCATATTATTATTTTCAAATACTGAGATTTTTTACAGCATTGACGAAAGCTATATCCTTCAGCGCAAATGAGAACCTACTTTTTCTTCTTCTAATTGTTAATGAGATCCGGATAAAATAGAAAATATTAATCAATAACCAGTAATATGTATAGACTTATAGTAATGTAATAAACGTATTTTGTTTATATCTATAAAATATAAATATATTAGTTCGGAAGTTCTTAAACCCGTATACCTGCTTTAAGGCCTATAATAATATAATTAATGATATATTACAATATCGTCAATAGTGAATACCTATCGAATATGTTTCGTAGACATTTAGAGATTTGAACATACGGAATTGTCTATATAGCAGGTATATAATAAAGTAGGAAAACTCAGAAGCAACTCGTTCGAATTAAATTCGTATATACATCGAAATTTTCAAAAAAATATCCGCTAGACAGTTCGAACTTCAGAAAAAAGTTATTTATTCACAAGTAGAAAAAGTTTGTATCGTTTTTGGACATTTCTACTTGGTTGAAATGTGTAAACTGAATAATAATAAAAATAAATTAAACCCCTCGAAATTCCAAATCTCCAACTATATGACGTACCTACTTACTGCCTACTGGCCACCTACTTTATACACGTGTTATTTTTACGCGGGGAAAGTGTTTGAACTCTGCTGTATAACTGCAGTGAGTATATCTGTATAATGTATTATAATATTATATAGTATTATTATTATTATTATTTATTATGTATACATACGCGGCTATATTATCATTACTATACACACACACATAATATAATATATACAATATACATATATGATTTATACATTACGCGTGTACGATCGCTCGCCCATAACGTATATTATATATACATCACCGCGAACGCGTTTGACGACGACGTACTTAAGCGACGCCCCGAGGGTTAACGTCCCGACACGATAATATTAAACATATACATATGCACGCGGGAGGCGTATACACACCACGACGTCCAGTCGTGACGTATAATAAGTTTGTGCATAATATCGTGTAGGTAGGCGTATAT
This sequence comes from Sitobion miscanthi, assembly GCA_008086715.1. NCBI lineage: Eukaryota > Metazoa > Arthropoda > Insecta > Hemiptera > Aphididae > Sitobion > Sitobion miscanthi. Next base: position 6,115,342 of record CM017800.1, on the reverse strand, counting down.
AGTGTATACATTATTGTTACGTATATTACGCGATCGCATAATAATATTATTGTCGTCGGTGTGTGCACATCGTATAGACATTTTGCGCGGGTGCGCAAAACACACTAAATAACAATAATAATGTCATGAGAGAATTGTTGACAACATTTGATGACCGATTGGCGAGCAAAAAATTCAAAGTCACACGTCTCAACGGCAATTTGTGTGTAATACCAACAGTCCCGACGGTGATAGGACGGTTCCGGAATCGTTATGCGCGTCGCGCGTGCACCAATCCGGCGTGCCACCAAAACAATTATAGCTTAAAAGTGCATATTATATGACATAAGTATTAATAATATCAATATTACTACGGGATATGTTTTGATAATGATATAAAATATACAGGCACAACTCTTGAGTTAAGAGTGGCGCCTTAAGACATAGGTTAAGATATGGACGCTGTAAGAAAAAATTGAGCCACTAAGAATAATTTTGACATTTTTCCTCTAAAAAAAAAAATGCAGTAAGTACCTACTAATAAAAAAATCATTACCTATTATTTGACTTGTACTGACTATGTCCAATGCAAGTTCAATACGTTTTACCAGCATGAAGGTCTTTTATCTCCACTAAAGAGAATATTTTCGGGGCTATTTTTCGAAAACAAAATTTTGATTTTATACATCGTTATGAAATGTATAACTTCGGAAATTAGTAATTATATGTTGTGTCCCAGTCTAATTTATATTCTCATCAGTTCGCAGGTATTTACATTAAACACTTAAGAAGTATATTGATGTCTAGTATTTATTGTAGGCTGATTTTAGCATCTATGTAAACAAATAAAGCTATTTACATTTTAATATTTTCCATTAGCTAGCTATATCTACATGCTCAGTATATAACCAACAAAATTAAGGGTTCAAAATCAGTTATTTCAAAAATTGATTGGGGGTGGCGAGATTGTTGAAAGTCTAAAAGTTAAGTAAAAAGTAAAAAATTTGGGAAACACTGAGCTATACTGTCGTAGTTGTAGAAATTCATGTAATGATAACTGTATCTGTATATTAGATTTAAGTAGGTAAGTACGCCCATTTGAATACGGTTCATGCCACGGTGATTGCAGTGGCATTTATTTTATAATCATAAGTCATTACTCATTACACATTTACACGTGGGCGTTGCAACGATTTTCGTGGGTGGTGATTGGTAAGTACTTATATAGTACCTATTTTCTATATAGATAATATATATTAACACACACACACACACACACACACACACACACACAACACACACACACACACACACACACACACACACACACACACCACACACACACACACACACACAACACACACACACACACAGCATCCGATCAAACGCCGGTCTGGCGGTTAAATATGTTTTGTTAAACAATTATCTAATACTTATATTACCCTTGAGTATAAATATATTTAGTATTTTAGTGAGTATAATAGTATATAGGTTCAAGTGGTTCAACTTATACTTAATTCTATATATGCCTTTATAGTTTATAAGTATACCTTTATAGTGGCGTTTAAACATTATAAGTTATTAAATTATATTATTTTACATTATTTAATATTTATACCTACGTAGTCATAGACATCAATATCTATATATACTTAACACAAAATCTAACTTTCTATTTTTCATACTTAATTCATCAATGACTTCATCTATAGCATGAATAATTTTGATATAGGGCCCGATTAGATTTATTGTTGGCATTTACTTAATCTATTCTTATATCCGATCGCGATCGTTCGGTTAGTTAGGCAATAGCGATCATAATTATTATGATAGCTAAAATAATTGTACATAATATTCTATACGTATAGTAGGATGATTCACCAAGTATACTCAAATCCATTTTTTTATAATATTATATATAATAATGGATTCATAGAAATTCTGATTTTTGGAATTGTTAATAATATTTACAGACCTTATTTTCAAATTCTTGAATTTTTCATATTACTCAAAGAGTGTCCGTTGGTAATACAAACTATAATATTTTTCTAATGAAACCTTCTTTTTTACTGTAAATTGTTAACCAGATAAATTATTTTTTAAACATTTATGTATTTAATTCAAAATTCTAACTAGTAATTTTTCAGTTATTAAAATGTTTATACAATAAAATCGAAATATTTGGATAATAATTTACAAAAATATAAAATACATAAATGGAATATCAGATCTAGTACCTATTTATTATACACGGACCATTTTCATAATACCAAATTATAAATATTGATAGATTATTATAAATTACTAAAATTTCAAATTACCATCGCCCTCCATAATATGTTCCAAAACCAATACCATATACCTATTAGTAATAGCTCCTATTAAGACTATTTAATTTATTTACCCTTAGTTTACAAAAACTACTCGTTCAAATTTTGATTTTGATACGTCAAAGTTTTCGGAAAAAATATCCACTAAATAATTTACTGTATATAAGGGGGGGGGGTTGTCATTTGAAAAAACAAAAGTTTGTATCTCACAGAACCCTCCTTAAGTAGGTTTAGTAAAATTAATCTCAAGAATTTGAAAATATGGTCTTTAAGTAGGTATATTTAGGCAACTGCATCATTGAAGAACTAAGAAAAAAAAGTTTATTTCCTCAGAATCCACATTTGGCATTAATTATTAATTATAATTGTTAAATCTTATTTGATAATTTGACATTCGTCGTAACCTATCATATTTTGAAAGCCAATGACGTTAAAAATGTATATTTTCTGCATCATAAATACAATATCCATCTTTGAACAAATATTTTTTTTAAATGCCAAAAATTATTTATAACAAAAATATGAAAGGGAATCCTCCTCTCACAGTACCCCCTCCCCCCCCTTCCAGATTATTATATTTATAGCTAGTAGGTACCTATAGCTATAATTATTGTATCTATATAGTTGTCTATTGTCTCTTTAGTTATATAATTTAACCAAATGTTCAACTGTTTCAATGCGTAGCCCGGCGTAGGTTATTAAGTATTATGAAAAGTGTGATTGGAAACCGAGTACGGACCAAGGCACGGACGTGAATAAACGTATTAAAAAATAACTCCTTGGAAATGCATTGATTTTTTTATGATGGAGTTGGTTTGGAACAGTTGCCTCTCAATTGAGCCCCATATGCCCCATTGCCCAAATAGGTCTTAGCAATTATTTGTAAATAAGAAGTTTATTATTTTGGAGTAAGAATTTGGATTTGGGTACATCCTAAAAATTGTAATAAATACATTTAGGCATACAAAACTCAAAGTATTAACTGAGCGTCCGACCAAGTATATTGAATAGCTTATAATTCGGGCCACACATACAAACTATCGAGAAAAAAGCATTTTGTTATTACTTACAATATTACACAATACTTATTCAATTACAGATTATCAGAAGATAAGACAGCAAAGTAACATAATGTATTCCACTCGGCTCTCACTAGTATCACTAACACAGTTGTGACACGAAAGGAAAATTATATAATTTTTTTTTTTTAATTAATTGTCTATTAATAGTTAATACTGCTATCTACAGGCCATCAAAAAACGAGCCGAGGACCACGTGTTTGACATGCCTGATTTTAATGTCATTCTTTTTGATTTTAAGTAGAGACCGACCCTATATGGTTAGTTTTTTTATCTAAGGTAATGCCAAGATATTTAACTTGATTTAAAAAGGGAATAGGAATTCCCTGGAAGCTGCGAACGATGGATGTAATGTTTTTGTTGAGAGTAAAACGAACATATTGTATAGATTAGGTTAGGTACCTATATACATATAACATATATATATTATTTTTGATTTTCCGGATTTCAAGGATTTTCAATTATTTTTTTTTTTTAATAAACTCAAATTATGAAATATTTTCAAAAATATTAATAGTTTTCAAGAAAAGGAGTGTTCACTATTAAATTAATCACTCTGTATAGACGAATAGTAGATAACTGTTTTTTACCTTGATAGCTTTAATAACTTGATCGTGATTTATGACATACTATAATATAACTAAGTACCTAGTATAGTTGGTAATATAAGGTCATCTCATTTCACTTCCTTGGATCCTTAACTGAATGAAATAGCATAGGTATATAAAGTGATGAAATTAAGAATATTGGCATAAGTCACCTAGTTTATAGTTAACCAACTTTCTATAGTTAAAATAATTACCAACATTTATTTTTGATTTAAAGTAAGTACATTTTACGTATCAACGTACATTGAGAAAAAACACAATTCTAAAAAAACAGTCGGTCTATCAATATATATCATAATATTATTATTATGTTCATAAAAAAGTATTTATAATATAAACATTTCTTAAACACAGTTCATTTTTTTTAAATAATATTTTGTTTCTGTAACTTTGTTAACAATATGAAAAACGTCAATTCTCCCGCTATATGAACACAATTTGGGTTATCTGTAGACTGAAATTGTGAGGCACTCACGTATTCCGTAAGTACCTACAGAAATGTTTTAAAAAACAATTACCAATGATCAGTTAATTTACAGTAAACAAAACTTTACTATTCAATTCAAATACAGTGGTCTACTCAACTCGTATATTCGTATAACGTCACTATAATTTATTTGTTCACAATAATAGTATACAAATCACTATCACGACATTGGACGTATAAAATATGTGTACCTATAATACGACAAGAGGTACGTTATAGTGTTACAACTTATAAGTCATATAAGTTTAGTGTAACGGTAACCTAAATATATGTTAAACGTTTGTACGGGTTGCTGTTTGTACATATCTATTATTTACTTAGGTAGTCTTAGGTACAACAAATAGTTATGAATTATAATAATATATAAGTCCTACGTCTACCGAATTAATATCACTTTAACGATTCATTTAACACTGCAGTTTTAGCCTAGAAAAACCCGCGTGTGTCACCGTGTCATGGAAAATAAAGTAAATACTAAAGTATAGTAATAATATCTATAAAAGTATTAAGTGTTGTTATTTATTAATGAAAATATCCATTATAATAATAAATATAGGTAGTCAGATAGATACTGTCGTGGTTGCCAGAATTTTTATTTCAATTATTTACTAGCAATAAACGATTGATGGGATAACTATTAAAATTTGAATTTTCGTCCGAATCTGTTTAAATCTATATAAACCGTGCACAACAATAACGATGCGTACGAATCAAAATGTAGGTAATCTCAAGTGTCAATATAAAATACTAAATTGGTATAATGTTTGAAATATTACTTACGCCTATAGCTTATTAGCAGGTATAACATTTTTATACAGGTAAGTTACTCATAATCAATAATAGAATAACCGTCACAACGATATAATTAAATATTTGACTAAATTTAAAAAACAAAAATTGCGGTCGACCGGCCGTCTCTAATATTATAACAAGCATGTGATTACTATAGGCAGGCACTTACACGTATATTATTATTAAAATGTATAATAATCGGTTTATAGTTACCTGCGTGGCCGCGTGTGTTTGGTGTATTAAAACGCTTATAGGTAGTTAGGTAGTTATAGCAGGTGGTACCTACTCGCGTATAATATGCTATATTGACTGTAGACTCGTCACGGTGTATTCAGTCACTGCGCGTACCTACGTTGATTTCACTTTCTAATGGTCGTGATCCTCTTCCTATGATGTAACTAACGCGGTCCGTGCAGCAGGAGGAGTCTGCACACGATGTTTGATCATCGTCGAAATGCATAATAATATTGTAACATAATAAGTAAGCACGCGACATCGTATATTTTCATATTCAGTGCCGATTTATTATTCCATGTACAGCATATTATGTTATAAATATTATGGTATTGGGTAGGTATATCGTTATAAACGCATACGAAAATAAACGCACCCGTCAATATTGTTACGCTGTATTCTGTATAAAAGACGATTCGTTTAACGTTAAGACACTCATTATTTCGGAAAACGACGGTTTTGGAAAATATTTCTCTTGAATAATTTTAGACCTTATATTTTTTACTCTTTTTTTATCGTTATCAATTTTTAAATTTTTTCTCTTTTGAATGACAACGAACGTTTTTAATTTCATATTCCGAAGCAAACATATTATTCAGAGTATTTCGATCAATAAAAATCAAATTTTGGACAGGTAGTTTATTATAGCACCTATGATAAGTATTTAAAGCTTAAACTAGCGGAATATACCGCTCCACTTGCTCATCAAAAAATTGATTTTTATAAGCCTTGATGTACTCTAAAAACCATTCTGCTTTGAGATAAGAATTGAAAATGCATGTTATCATTAAAAATTGTAAAAACATGAAAGAACGATAACGATAAAAATAGCAGAGCATTTTTTTTTAGTAAAACGTTTTTAACCACTTAAAGTTATGTAAATAAAATATTTTCAAAAAAATTAAAAGTTTTTGAAATAAATAGTGTTTTACTTTAAATGGATCGACCAGTACATGTAATTTATATGATTTATGGTCTACACAACGTGATCCATTCATAAAATTATAAATTATAATAAATCTATACTACCTATCAACACAACGGTTGGTTTAACTTCAAATGAAAAATGCTTACGCCGTGTGGATTTTTGAACGCACTGCAAACGATACATTATAGAGGCATTATTAGACGCTATACTTATAGATGTTGCGGGGAACGGTAAAATGTTGGAGGATTAAAGCATTTTAAGCAACTAATTTTCGAGTTTATAATACTCGTATTTAGTAAAAAATTATGAGTGTCCAGCATCTTAACCCCTTCGGCCTCTCCCCCGAAATTTGTTTTCAATTACAGCTTTGAGTGTACCTATGTTTGTTAATAATTTAGGTAGTACAAACTGAATATTGGCAGTGCCAATAATTTTGCAGGTGAGACAAGAAAATTTCAGTTACATTACCCATATATTTTATTCACTCAGTATTTTATAGAATTAAAATAAAAAAGCTGAGCGTAAATCAGCTTATACAGTTTTACTAAAACATAATTTTATATTTAAATGCATGATTAACCTTATAAAAATGCATTTACCCGAGGTTGTCCCTGGATTTTTCCCATTTTAGCATAAATATGTTTTTGTGCTAGGTACAGATATTTTTATTTTCTAACCGATTTTCTTAAAGCTTTGTTTATTGCCATAGAAAATAATAAAATTTAAAAGATACCTGATTCCCACTAGGTATATATACAATTAATGGTATTAATTCATATTCATGATTTATAAATTTTCTTCGAAATGGAAAATATCGAATATCGAGCTAATTATGCCAATACATTTTTGGTACTTTGTGAATAATAATTTAGATATTTTTTTGTTTTTTAAAATGCATTTATATACCTGTGAGTGTCTCCCAGGCCCTTCAGTATTTTTTTGTATGTATTTATACTTAGTCAGTGAGCACTAAGTGACATCTAAAATAATAGTTTTTAACTAATTTGGTTTAAATATCAAAATAGATTATAATCTCTAGCTTCCATTACATTACATTTTTACTTTGCTTTATAAGTGTATTTGCTTGCAGGCGCTTCTTTTTCTTTCACCATTATTCATTTTTCTTGTATTACTTGTATACTCAAGTTAATTAATTTTTTTATATTAATTCCAGTATTTACATTCATTTTTCACTTATTTGTGGTTACTTTGTTAATATTTAGGGATTAAAAATTTTCATAGATTGCAATCTCCGATTTCATTCAATAATACTTAAATAACTTATACTTTCTTAGTACCTAGTAGGTTTGACAGTGGCGTATCCAGAATTATGAAAGAGGAGGCGGTTTATGTATAAATTAAACTAAGTTTTTACAGTTTTCGTATATAAATAATACATTTATTAGTGGAAAAAAAGCGATAGGGGAGGGTTAAACACCCAAAACCCCCTATGGCTACGCCACTAATCTAAGGAACAGATTTTTTTTTTATATTGTACCTCTATACAAAATGAGCTTTTTCCATTAAATTGTTTTAGATAAAAGCAACCTAAAGAAAAACTAGAATATAATAATATAATATGTATGAGGAAAAAAAACACATTTAGGTTTTTATTAATTATAGTTTATTATAAATTACCATAATGCTAACACAGTTTCAAGATGTTACAAATATTATTGAAACTTTTATACACAGTCAATTTACAACTTAGTTGAATACAATTATTTAAAAATGAGTAGAACAAAGGTTTTTAACCTTGAATCAATCAAAGGTTAAAAACATATGGCATAGCATATTATACTTGCTTTGTTGTTTTATCAACAATAAATATAATTTTAAAATAATAAAGTTTGGTTTGATTATTATCAAGATAATTTCTGTTAGATCATACAATAAAAATGTTATAAACAAATAAAATAATTGTACCAGTTCCAAAAATGTATACACAAATATTTAAATATTTTGTTCACACATTAAAATTTAGTAGACTAAATTAATTATCTTAGCTAACACTAGTTTACATTGAAAAATGTACGTATATTTTTAAGATTTAAGATGTATAAAAAAAAAAAGAAGAAGAATGTGGTCGTATACCATGTGTTAAAATTATTTCAGTTCAACAGTTGATTTTGGGTTACTTTAAATAATATTGTTATTAAAAATAACTATTTAATTTGTTGTTAGATTAAACACTTATCAAACTATAATTTAGTTTAAAAATAAAGTATTCAAATAAATTAAAACATTAGGTATTTATTAAGTTAATAATATATATTATTATTTAATAGTTGTTATTTTGTATAGTTACAGACACCACAGAATTTTCTTAAGCAAAATTAAAAAAAATCTTAAATTATATAGGTAACTAAATAAAATTATACAACTGAATTGGCAAGAAAATAAAAATTAAATTAAATTAAAAAAATAAGAACATGCAAAAACATAAAATTAAAATTTGGCGTAGTTGTTTAATTGTGTAATATAATATATAATATTATATATATGTATATATGTAACACATATTCAATAAAATTAATGACTGTTTATTTTTAAATATAAATACTGAGGAAATACTAAATAGTTAACTTTAAAAATCTTTATTTAAAAAAATATTTTTAATTTGAGTATTAATATTAATTATTGAGTAAATTGAAATACTATAATAAGTAAACAAAATGGTATAATTGTATTTAAATAGAAATTTATTAAATTTAAATAACTTTTATATGATTGTATGACAGTGTAAGTTACAAATTATTATGCATGTATAACTTATTTTTTTTGCTTAAATAAATTGTTTTTATTATATAACATATAATCAATATTGCACATTTAATGGCAATATTCAGAAATATATTTGAGATTCAGCATTATGACTTAAGTTATAAATTTCAAGAAACATTATATATAATAAATAAGATATTATATTAAAAAGTATAGATACAGTAATACCAAATACACATCTTAGGTAAATTTAATTATTTTATAATTGATTAATTTGGGCCAAGTTACCTGTTTTAGTTCTTATACAAAATAAGATGCCAATTGTGCCATTTTGTCTTTAGGTGGTTTTGGTTTACCTTTACCCTTGTGTTTAGCTTTCCCTCGACCCTGGCGACTATTGAACACTGGCTTAGATGCTTGAGCTCTAAATTTCTCAACTAAATATCCAAACTCTTCACAGCAGAATAAGCAACCAGTCATCTCAATAAGATCACGAGGCAGTCGAGTGCGTTCCTAAAATGTTGATTTAATATTTAAATGGGATTCTACTAAAATATATTGTAAGTTATAAATTATAACGCATCAAAATAATAATAATAAAAACAAAAATTATAAAGATTTTAAATACCTCTTTATACTCAATTTTTAGAAGCTGAGCTCCACAATCGCATTCCTTACTTTCTTCTACAGTTATTTTGTGTGCATCCTCAAACAAGTGGAATATAACATCACACTTGTTACAGCCAACTTTCCATTTAGGTCCAGACGATGGGTCTAATACTAACACTCCGTTATCGCATTGCAAACAACTAGCGATACCATTAACATAAAATCCTTGTGGACAAGTTGGATGAAGACACAGATTACAACCGCTATGCTTTTTCATATCCCTGAATGCTGGCTGGTTATAACAATATGGACATAATGGGTAACTGCGACCTTTATTTCCAGTTGACCAAGTTACCAACTCAAAGTCATCTAATGGACATTTCAGTTCCTAGAAATAATACATTTTATTTTTACTATTTCTTATTTTAAAAAAAACTTTATTATACAACAAATTTACTTTATAAATTCTTATATTTCCATTTTGGGGCAAATTATAGGTTTCATCACAATGTGAACAATGCAGTCGGGATGGTTTAGCAATGATAAGTTTCATGTAACGTCGACATTTTCCACATCTATAAAAATAAAGTATAGGTTAGTTATTATGATTATTAAATTCTATTTCAATTATAATGTATTGCAAAAGTAAAAAAGTTTACCTTGAAAGTGCTTTTCCGCTAGCAGCTAAAGTAGTGAATGAAACTTCAAACAGAGAATCCATAGCTTCAATAGATTTCACAAAGTATAAATACTTTTGTCGAAAAGCCTCAATAGTCTGTCTGAGAACACGATCATAATTTGCTTCACCTTTGGCTATAAGGTTCAATTGGTCTTCAATAGTAGAACGCATGGTTGGTTCTACCAACTGTTTATCAATCTTCATAAATAATACAAAAAATATAAAAATATAAATATTACTGACAAAGTATACAAATTAAATTGAAAATTAATTATAGATAATTTAATAAATCATTTTTTTTCTTCAGATTTATAGTATACTTTAAATATTATTATATTTATATTATAAAATACTTTAACAATTATAAAAAATAAACGTATTTAAACAAAACATTAATACATTTATAATTTTAATGCAAACCTTTTGATATCCATGCACTAAAACTATACCCAAATTGGTAGGTACAAGTCTTCGCCCAGTAGCAACAGTTACATAATTACGCTGTGATATATTGTTAATATGAACAGGAATCGATGCATCGGTTCCAATCCCATGTTTTTCCATCATTGATATTAATTCAGACTCTGTAAGATAACCTGGAGGACTTGTCATGTGATCTGTAAGCCTAGCCTAATATAGAAATAATATAATATTAAATAGTTTTTTTTTTTTTTAATTATAATCTTTAAAAAATTTATATATCAATAATAATCATTTTACATCTTTGATATTAAGTTTTTCATCACGTTCAAAATTAACTGCCAATTCATTTTTAGGTAATGCTTTCCATGGTGTTATGGCAGTAAATCCAGCATCAATTAGGGTACGCCAGTTATATGTGAACGTTTCTGATCCAATTTTAAAAGTCACTGTTTTAGAGTAATATCTACAATCTTTTGATATTGTAGCAATAAAATGTCGAACAATGAAATCATAAAGCTTCCAAGAGTCTCCATCTAAATCATTACGAGATGCTAACATAGTAGGTGTAATAGGAGGATGATCACCACAGTCTTTGCCATTTCTAGGCCTGGTTAACCCATTATTAAGTACTTGACGTATTTCTTGACCCCATTCATTGCTTTTTTGTAGAGTTCTCATAGCAGGTCTAAAATAAGTAACATCAAATAATATAAAGTTTAAATAGTATTTAAAAATTGTATATGAAAGTTTATTAATATAGTATAATTCTTACAGCAATTCAAAATTATCTGAATAATGAGAGGTTTCCGTTCTGGGATAGCTAATGTAACCTTGGGTATAAAGACGCTCAGCTAATTGCATTGCATGATGGGGACCCATTCCCAGTCCAGTACTTGCGGCTCGCATAAGCTCCACTGAATTCAAAGCTAAAGGACGTTGTTTTGATTTTTCTTGTTGAGTTATAGAGACAACACTGAAAAATAATTGTATTTAATATATAACTATTATGAAGAACAATTAATTTGTGCATACGTTGCTATCTGTTGTTTTTTCAATGCTTGAAGCAAGCTGTTTGAAGCATCACGTTCAAAACATCGACCCTTTTCCCAATTAAGAACTACATCTTGCCCGTCCTTTGATTGAATTGTAACCTAAATATAAGGATTTACATGTATAACTGTATTATGATACTAAATTTTTGTATTATTTTACTTGTATGACCCAATAAGGTTCAGGTTTGAATCTTCGAATTTCATCATGTCGTTGAACACAAAAGCCTAATGTTGGTGTTTGACATGGACCATAAGATATTAATGAAGAATCCAAATCACCATATTTTCCCTAAATTTAATAATGAAAAAATATATAAAATGATAAAATAAAATAAAGAATGCATTTGAAAATACTTGAAAATATTTAGTTTGAAAACGAGTGAATGAACAGCCAATACGAAGATCAAGTTCTTGTCTTGCATCAACACTCATTGCCTCATTACGATTTGGAAAATCTAATCTTTCCATAGCTCCTTTGATATCTTTTGCCGTAATTGCTGAAAATTTTGCCCTCCAAATCCTCTGCAAATAATTAAATGTTATATAAACATAATTTGATAAGATACATACAGTGCAGGCCAGTTTTTTTTTTTTTATAATGTTAACATAAGAAAACAACGGATACACTCTACACTCACCGAATAATTTTTGTTTTAATAAATTAACTAAAATTTTACTTACATTCACTTCACCAGAACGTTTCATAGAACTTTTAACAGCATCAATAACTTCAAAGCAAATATTTTCACCTTCTTTATCACAATCCAGCCACAATATTAAAAAGTCTACACTACGTGCTTCGGATGCTAACATTGCAGGAATACGCAACTTAGGAGATGCTTCTTTCTTTTCAGTTGGGCAACTGAAAAGCTCTTCCTATTTGAAAAATTAACAATATTATATTATACTCTTATAATGATAATATAATCTAATTTCTTATTACTGGATCAACTTTATCCCAATTGTTGAATTTACTATTGAAGTCTAAAGTCATAACATGTCCACAGACGGAAGTCATTTTAAAGATCACTGGTTCCCCAAAAAGTGTTCCAGACCATTCATGTACAGGACATGCAGAGTTCATACCTGTTATGGATATAACATTTTATTAATTAAAAAAAAAATTAATTAATAAATTCTACAATTTAAAAAGTTAAAAATTATTTTAGAAAATATACAGTCTAGATTCAACCTATACTATAGACAGATGAACATAATATATTTTATATAGAATTATAGTTATCAATTTGGAACATAATTTTAATGAAACAAAATGTAAGTACAATGCAATGAAAAGTATTCGTTAAATAATAATATTACTTATTGCCTATTTTAATTGTTATTATTAGGTATGTCCATATATGTTGCAGTAAGAATGAATATATACAAATATACAATGTTAACCCACCATCACAACCAAGATTGATACAGTTTATTGTTTATGAACAAATTGCAATACAACACTAGGTACCTATATAATTACAATAAGCAAATTTTGCCTAAAAAATTTTTTTTTCGAGAATAAACTCCAAATGTTTTCGATTGACATACAGAGTAATATATTTACTTTTATCTAACTATAGTCAATCTTTTATATGTTAAAGCATACCTAACATGTATTGCAAAGTTATGTTTGAATCAAATCAAATAAAAAATGTATTAAAACAAATTATTTGGTACATTTAAAAAATGACAAGGTACCTGTACATATTTTTTTACAAATTAAAAAATTATGCAACACATTAAGTAAACATTTCAAAACAAAAACACGAATATAAAGGTTTTAAATTATTCCACGAATAATTAGATACTACGTAATTAGATAGACACAACTGCAAAATGTCGTCTGTCAACTCGATTCTATGAATATTTAATTTGTAATAATCAAGTTACTTTTTCTCGAGTTACTGCGTCCATTGCTAAGTATGTTGGCGAGTGAAGAAGCCAGGGAAGGTTTTTCCGCCACCATCAGAGCGGTCTTCATAATTACGAATTATTCGAAGCGTAATAGATGAACTTATATTGCAATATCACCGACAATTATTGGATAGATTGTTCATCCATCTGCTAGGTTAACGTCAAATATGCCGCAAACAGTAGCATTGGACACAGTCAAGTATTGGGATGACCGGCATTTACCGTATTGCACGCGAGTCAACTTCACGGCAACTTTTCACTAAAACATCAAATAGGCCGAAAGGGTTTCACGTCGACACTCATGTCACAGATTTAAAGTGTAAAACATTTTTTTTATTTTGAATTCTACAATTATTATTGTTTAACACCAAAACAACCAAACCAAACAAATTGATAAAAAAAAATGTAATCAATGCACATGTTTGACGCACCACAGTCTGGCCAACAGTCGCGGATTGTGATGAGACTTTTTTTGCGATTCCCCTGTTTTACGGAGATAAGGATAACTGATAAACGCAATTATAATAATATGATCTGTGATATGATAAAGAATAATACAATCTCAACAGCGGGAAATCGATTTTCAAATCGAATATCGATACGCAATACAATAATTATTTAACACTGAACTTAAAACGTAGGTTAAAAAAAAGTGGGTAAGTGGATGTCACTCTACTGTACAGTAGGTTACAAGAGGGTCACTGTAATGGATGGTGTTAAATTTGAATTCAATGATTTAATATCATTGTATAAGAAAAACGATTCTGAGCGAAAACGGTCAGTCAGCCTATGATATTACCATGTATATTTGATGATATTATTGTGAATAAAGTAATTTATATATATAACCTATTTACGTGGAACCTTGTTTTAAATTTTCAATCCTTAGCTATGAAAGTTGAACATTTTATACATTTTTAACTACAAAATAATTATTAAATTATAAATTTGATAAATGTTGTCAAAATTTTAACTTTAAATGCTTATAAAAAAAAAATTGTGCCTATGTATTTTTAATATTTTTCAACTCCTATTGTAACAAGATATCAGGAGCCTTGCATTAAATTGTCACGCTTTTTAACTCAACAAATAAAATTGAATTGATATTTATAGACAAAAAAACTAAAAAATTGAAAACTGACAATGTCCCCAACCAGCTCAAAAAGAGTCAAAATATTTTCAAAATTGTATGGTGTATAGAAAATGAAAATATAAACAGTCAGTAAAATTTTCATGTATCTACAATTCTTCATTTTTGAATAACAATAAAATAACAAAACTGCTACATGAAAAATCGAGTAAATATTCAATATTGTTAAAATATGAATTTCAAACGCTCGTTTGAATATATGAAAATTGTTTAGTTTGTTACATTCTTGGGATATGTATTCATGTAGGATACGTTATGTACGATGAATGGGATTTATATTATATTGTTAAATTCTATGAAACCATTCGCAACCTAACCATTTTTTCTGGTCCAAAACGTAATGATATATTAGGCACACACTAAAAAAATACCATTGTAGAACATGCAATATTCATATATCGCTCCATTCAAAATCTAAAAATGAATGTTAATTTTCTTAGACAAATAAACTAATCTATATTTTATGAACTTTGACCAATTACCTAAACGGCTAAACGTAATTATCGTTCTTTACATTAAATAAAAAATTATTTACGTAGGTATAGGAACCTCGTACCTAGACCAGGAAGAAACAAAGTCTATACATTTGTCTTTTGAACATAATATTATCAAATAAACTATATTAATTAGTCTGTATGTAATTAAAGTTGTTTTTACCAAGTTAGAATAACAACAACTTAATTTAATACCTAGATTAGGCCTTATGGACACGGGACAGTATATACATAATAATATGTCCATATAACTGTATAAGCGAATATTGTTTATTTATTAAATTACTACGGATTGTGTCCGTACAATTTGTACAGTAATAAAACAAATTATAAAATGAAAGTTAGCATACGAAAAACGATTCTGAGCGAAGACCAGAAATCAGCTGATCATAGTCAGCCTATGATATTACTAAGTTATATTTGATGATATAATTGTGAATAAAGAATTTTGTTTACCAATTTACGTGGATTCTTGTATTAAATTTTTAATCCTTAGCTATAAAAGTTGAACATTCAAAAATTTTCAAATACAAAATCATTTTTAAATTTTGACAAAATTCAAACTTTAAATGCTTATAAAAAAAATTGTGCTTATGTATTTTTAATATTTTTCAACTGCTATAATAACAATATATTAGGAGCTTTGTATTACAATTTCATGCTTTTTGACCTAAAGTATAAAATGTTTTAACATTTATAAAAAAAAATTGAAAATTGAAAATGTAAACAGCTCAAAATGTGTCAAAATATTTTATATAGTATATGAATTGTTAAAATAAACGTAAATTTCAAGTATTTCAAGTTATTTGTTTTTGAATTACAACAAAATAAGAAAATTGCTGCATGAGAAATCGAGTGAATATCCAATGTTGTAAAAATTTGAAACGCACATAAAATTTAATTTGAATTTCCGGTACAAATTTTTTTGTTGATAAAGATAGACTAAACTTATGAGGAATCTTGTAAAATGTGTTCAAATCTTAGATTTAAAAAGAAAAATTTTTATGAATTTCTAATTCAAAATAATTTGCACATTTTCGTGATTTTTAATATTATTTGGTAAAATATTTTTGAAAATTTTGTGGTGCAAGTAAAATGCTAATATACACATTCAGTGAATATGTCATGTATCTACGATCATTTGTTTAGAGTTACACCAAAAACCAAAATCGATTTTGTCAAAAACCATTTCCATTTTCATTTCCGTTTTTCCTTAATTTTTTGTTGTTTTTCTCAGCACTTTTGAAAACTAGGTGTTGGGAATTTTTTACTTTTGAGTTTTGAACCCCTAAAGTACCAACTAGATTCACTTTCCTATCAGAAAAGATGCTGTTGAAGAAAATCTTGAAATAAATCAGTATTTTACTAAAAGGCGATGACAGACAAAAAAAAAACATACGTCATTATACAACTAATACATTCATCGCTCCGCTCAGAATCTAAAATCATAAATCATTTTAAAACCAATAGGTATAAATTCAACGTTCTATTTAAAATTTTAAAATATTTTTGAATTCATCGATTGATCAATAATCAATATAACATACCCTATTTCACGGAAAAATAATCAATAAAACTTTTTTTACAAATGTAATATCATATAATTATATTTTTCAATCGTATGTTAAAATTATTCTAACAATATGATCAATATGGTACTATATGTCTATATAGTTTCAGCAGTACATATAACATTCAAATAATAAATAATATACTGCTCTGTGGTCTGTGGCTATTGTAAATAATTAAGCCTATTAATTATTAAAATTATTGTTATTGTTATTATTATTATTATTATATTATTATTATTATTATCATCGACACTCACGACTCACATAATATGTTGTCTCCCCTCTCCGCGCGTTTTACAAACACACATGCATATTGCATAACATACCAAATTTGTGTTCAGACGTTCAGCAGTTTCTATTTTGTGTTTTTACTGTATTTAGTTAAAAGTTATAACTTATAATTTATTGAAGCTTTTATTATTTTGCGACTCTTTACTTGCTATTCCAGAATAATCAGTGGTACGCTAATACGCTATCTATACTGTTTACTGTCTATGTACAGACCAAAATGGTCAGCTAACTTTTTACACTAGCTGGCGACATTTGCAAATTTAAGACTTACAACCGGACAATAATAAATATTTTCAACACATAGTTTATTTGTTATGAATTTATGATAAAGTGGGATGGATAGAGTATACTTGGTTCAGATATTTTTATAGAAAATACATACTTTTCTGAAATAAAAAATAATAAAACAACTTTAATCTCCAAATTATAGAGCATTCATTTTAATCATTTAAGTGAGACATTTGAAATAAATGCTAGATTGTTAAGCTGATGGTATATTAATATACCATACTCTATAATGGTTGATTGTACATTCAAATAGTTTTCTAAAATTGAAAATAATAAATGTCCTGAAAATCGCTATGAGGCCAGGGTCTCATAGAACCCTTGTCACGCCGCCACTGTGTAGGCATAGCCCGCGCGGTATAGGTATAGGTTTATACAAGGTATTACAGAAGGACCTAACAAATGAAATAACTTTTTTTCTAATGAATATTACATTTTTTTATATAGTTTTTTGACGCTTGTGCTTGTAGTACGGTAAATAATTTTTTATTAAATTTATTTTTGAAAAATTCAAAAAGACCAAAATTGAATCTTAATAACTTTTTTTGTAACGATTCTGGTTTAGCAACCTATCGATTTTTCAAAATTTTTTTCCAAAATGTGTATTTTAGGGTGCTTTATAGAATGTAAAAAAAAAAGCTCGGACAAACTTCGTTTTGAAGTTATTGATGAAAAACTTCAAATAGGTACTACATTTTCTTCGTAACGTGCATTTTTAAAAAAAATACTTAGAATTGAATATCACTCGGACAAAAAAAATCGAAAATATCCCCCGATTTGCTGTGTAAAACCACCTTGGGTAGGCCTCGGAATTAAACAAAGTTGTTAAAAAGAAAATAATCGGCTAGTGCATTGTCACTCGCTCGCTGCGCTGCGCTCGGACAAAAAAATTGAAAAAACACCAAACATAAATTCCTCCGCGCAGCATTAAAGTAGTGTTGCGCACGCGTATAAACGTAAAATTGCAAACTTTGGATGGATATAACTTCCAAAATAATAGTTTCCGCAAAAAAATTTAGTTTTTTTATGAAGTTTTTCATCAATAACTTCAAATCAAAGTTTGTCCGGGGTTTTTTTTACATTCTTGTAAACACCCTAAAATACACATTTTGGAAAAAAAAAAAATTTGAAAAATCGATAGGTTGCTAAACCAGAATTATGCTCTTTTTTCAAAATATTGACGAGTAAAGTAAATAAATCTTATACCATTTATTATTCATATGATTTTCATAATTTTTTTTTACATTTAACTTGTACCAATTTTTACATTTTTCATTTTTAGGAAGCTATTACACTTTACATTCTTTATATATTATACCTATGGTATTATCACATAATAGACATAATATAATAATGTAGGACGTAGGTTGTAGGTATCTTAACTACAATATTTTGGTACCTATTTCAACTTTTTAATATTTGATTCAAACGACTACAATAATTTATTTAATCCTTATCGTCATTTGAAAAAAGTTCGATAAACACCGGGTTTTTATGTATTATATTAAATTATACATAAGTACCTAGTAGCTAATAATTTGATAAACTAGACCGGTTTAAAATTATCCCACATTATCCCGCACCGGTTAAGTCTATCAAATTTCTAGTTATAATCCTGAGATTTATTTTGTTCAAACACATTAAAAAAAAAGTCTCAATATTACAGACAATATTATTGTTAATTTATTTTCTTGTTATTAGGTAAGGTCACACTGTGCACGCAACGTCCTTGCCGTGACCTACACCCGAACTCCTTAATATCATTGATTTTTCCCATACGTCGTAGCTACCCAGACCCAACCCACAATATTTACAATCCATTTCATTTTCACTCTTCAGTTTTCATAAAAGCTGGGCGGACGAAAAACCTCTCATTTTATCTTCTGCAGCTGTATCGCTCGAAAGTTTTTATTTCTACGACGGTGAATTAAACAAGTAAGTGTCATCTGCTTACTGTACAATAACTGTTTTCACTTTAATTTATCATAATTTCAATTATATTCCATTGATTTCCCATAATACGTTCATTACAGTGTAGTGTATTATGCTTATTTGACTTTTCTGTTGAAAATTCGGTAAATTCCATGAATGTCAAAAATGAGAAACGATCTGTGGATTAAGGTTTGCCCCTTGTTTTAAATTGATATTAGATTTTGAGTCAGAAAGTCATCCGTATTACATTTAGGTATAACATATCACATGCACTCGATCAATGTACTTACCATACCTATGAGTGTTAGTGACCTTTGAATTTTGATTTGTCTATATGACTATATCTAATGCTGTTTCTCTATTTGAGTCAATGTCACTGTTGTCGCTTGGCCTTTTTTCAAGTTCAAATACCTGACTACTTGTAGGTCACAGGTATTTTCTGGCGTCTATTCAATAATACTAGTGTATCACTGTCAGAATAAAAATAAAATAAAATAATACGTACCTATTGTATAATCAATAATATTTATTTACCTATGTAAATAAAATAACATATACATTTTTGGAATTTTAGTATATATATTAAAAAGTATCTATATAAATATAAAATTATATTAACTTTTGTGGTATCTATAATTAAAATAAAACTAAGGTAATAGTTGTACACTTATACTAGAAAATACTAAATTAAAAATCAAATTAATTTTTTTACGTTTTTTTCTATTTGTACCTATTTTGTGTAATTCACTCGGCATAATAAACTATTTAGACAATAATATAGACCATGTGTCCATGTATTTGTTTGATACATTTTAGTATTTACATATTAAGTACAATAAAACCTCAGAATAGATTAGATATATTCTGTGATACTTTTAAGTAACTACCAACCTAGTTAACTTCTAAATGAAAATGTATTTTAAAGGTTTATTATAAAAATAGGCAATATTTTATTGAGTTACAAAATAGATAATGTTTCCTATGAAGATATTATTTATTTTTTATTGTGATTACTTATTATTAATACAATTTAAATATAAATAATAATTTGTGTAATGTCTATAATCTTATCTGTTTAAATTTACATTATGACCTTTTAATAAAGATATTTATTAAAAACAAAATAAAACTTGATTGATTTATAAGCCATAATAATATGTTAACATTATTTAATGAGAGTTGCTTTGAGATCACCAAAATAAGTCCAACAATATAGCTAAAGGTCACCTTGTTGATAACCAATAGTTGTTTGAAATGTGTCAGTAACTCAGAACTCTAGCAATAGCGAGTGTGTACTTAAAAATATTGTGACTTAGCTTAATTGGTTTATATTTTTCTTAAACTATTATAGTTACCTAAATATAGTTTTTACTTATTTTATTAATAATAATTTAAAGTAAGTCGATGAAAGGTTATATTCCTGTTTTTTGGTTTTCAGTTTTAGATGTTAATTGTGTATTATTCATTATTTAATTTATATTTTATATTATATATTTAATTTATTGTGTATTTATGATCAAGTTGTTGACTTAATTTTATCATTGAATTATTTAAATACCTATACATTTTAGAATTAATAATTATTTATTTCTGACAATGTTATCTGGATTTTGTTGTTTGGTGTATTTTATTCATATAATTATCCTATGAAAATTAATCTTCTTTCTCTTAACAGTACCAACCATCATTTTAACTCTTTTAAAAATATTTTAATAATTCTATTATAAAATGAAATCAACAATGTTATTAAAAACACACATATAATAATATAATAATATCTAAAGTTATATTTATGAATTCTATTTTAATAAAATTGACTACATCATTTATTTCCTTTAACATGCCACTTTTATTAGGTAAATACCATTTATATCCCATTACATTTTTTCAACCACTAATTACCTAATATAATTTTAAATTTTAAATACCCATAAAAATTTAAAAAAGTTTGTTTTTGTTTTAACATATTATATTTAACTATAATTGTTTTTTTCATATTATCAAAAAGTTACTGCAAATTCTAAAATAAAAAAATAAAATAAATATTCAATTATATACACTTAAAGTATAAAAAAAATGTAGGTTTTTATTTAATAAATATGATTTATGTAAGTATATGTGTATTACAGTAAAATTTCATTGATATTATGCATAATTAAAAAATAACAAACAAAATGTCATTGAAAAATCAGGTTTTGATGTATAAACTGAAATATTGAGTATAAATACCAAATTGCATAATTAGGTGTGCTCATATACTTAATATTGTTTTACTGTATTTAAAAACTTAACTATTATATTATGTTAATTTTATATTTTTGACAAGTTGTCATAAACTCAAATATTAGTTTATAGATATAATATTTATTTTCAGAATATTATCAAAATGACAACCTACTTTGAGTACCCATCTGAAGAACTCCAGAATGAACTTAGCAAGATTGCCAATGCCATGGTGGCTGACGGTAAAGGTTTGTTGGCTGCTGATGAGTCTGTGTCAACCATGGGCAAACGTCTTCAAGATATTGGAGTTGAAAATACTGAAGATAACCGCCGTGCCTACAGACAATTATTATTTACTGCCGATGAACCTTTAAATGATCGTATTTCTGGTGTCATTTTATTCCACGAGACTCTTTACCAAAAAACCGACGATGGTGTACCATTTGTTGAAATTCTCAAAAACCGTTGCATTATCCCTGGAATTAAAGTTGATATGGGTGTTGTGAACTTATTTGGTTCTGAAGGAGAAACTACCACACAAGGTAAGTTTTAAAAGTAAATAATAATAAAAATATTTTACACTTATTTAAACTTATTTCAATACAGGATTGGATGATTTGGCTCAACGTTGTGCTCAGTACAAAAAGGACGGATGTCATTTTGCTAAATGGCGTTCAGTATTAAAGATTGGTAAGAATATTCCTTCATACCAAGCTATTTTGGAAAATGCTAACGTATTGGCTAGATACGCTTCCATCTGCCAGGCCAACCGTATTGTTCCAATTGTAGAACCTGAAGTATGCACTAATCTTAAATTATATTTTGTTGAAAATAATGTTATTGTATGTTTTATATTTCATTTTTATAGGTTTTGTGTGATGGAGAACACGATTTGGAACGTTGCCAAAAAGTCACTGAAACTGTGCTGGCTGCAGTATACAAAGCTCTGAATGATCACCATGTGTACCTTGAAGGTACTATTTTGAAGCCTAACATGGTTACTCCTGGCCAATCTGCCTGTAAGAAGGCTACAGCTGACGAAATCGCTAAAGCCACAGTGACCGCTCTTCAGCGCACTGTCCCTCCAGCAGTTCCTGGTAATTATTTTTTTAAAATCATTTTTAGTTTTATTTCATGTTTAACAATCATATCATTTTTTAGGAATTATGTTTTTGTCTGGTGGTCAAACTGAGGAAGAAGCATCCGTAAATTTGAATGCAATTAACAAGTACAATGCAAAGAAACCATGGGCATTGAGCTTCAGTTATGGACGTGCTCTGCAAGCTTCAGTTTTGAAAGCATGGCAAGGAAAGAAAGAAAATATTAAAACTGCTCAAGACGAACTTCTTAAGAGAGCATTGGTTAGTACAATTATTATATTGTTATATTAATTTAATGCGTTAAATACTTAATATTTGTTGAATTTTTGTTTAGGCAAACAAACTATCAGCTCTTGGCAAATACGAAGCTGGTTCTGTACAAACAGCTGCTGGTTCTCAGGGATTATTTGTTAAAGATCATGCCTATTAAGCAACAAACTACATTTTCATAAATACTATCAAATTTATACATTTTTAAGTCAGTTACCAAATTATGAACACTTATTATAGTAACAGCTTTTCTTCATGTTTTTATTTCACTGTTAGAATGTGTCAATATTTAAAATATATATTATAATATAAAAAGTACTATTATTTTATTTTGATTTGAATTTTTAGTATACAATATACTGTTAATAACTATTAATTATTAATTTAGAAGAATATAAGAAAGTTTTTGGTAATTGTGCTATTGAAGTATTTAAACTTAGCAAGTGCAGTCAGATTTTATATTAGAAGTTGAATCTAAATAATTGCACTATAGAAAATAAAATCTGAAGTCTTATCTCTTGTCGAATAATTCACATATTATAAACAAATTAACTATTTATAAAGTATTAATTGTGTAATTAAGGTAGCTTAAATTTGTATTCTGGAATAACCTTCAAAAACAATGGTATTTAAACAAATTTAATAAAACAAATGGTGTTATGAGATACAAAAAGAAAAATATTGTAGATGTTAATCATGTACTTTTTTTTTTTATAATCTATATTATATATAATTATATAATATAATATATATTATATTAAATTGTTACTCTTATCAACTATATAGGCAACAATCTTAGCACTTGTTATTGTAAAAACACTGAAATAATGTTATGGAATATTAATAAATAAAATAACATTTTATTCATATTTATCTAAACATTTTTTCAATCCACTGCCCACTAATGGTATTATGTATTAAGCACATAATGCAGACTGATATTTTTATCAAATAATATTCATTATTTTGAATAGTATCCACGTTTTTTAAAATGTTAATACATAACTACTGGCGTAGTCCAAGTGGGGTAATAAACGGTACAGTTAGAAAAAATATATCTATCTATTTATTTTTAAAATGACAAAAATTAGGTGAATTTTCACTTCGGTTTTAAAATTAAAATTAGTTTATTAAAAGTATAATTAGGTATATAGTTATATAGTATAGTATTATATAGTACTTACTTGAAACATAATAGGTATAGTTTTGTCACATTGATTACTATGTTTGTCTGTTTTTTAAACGTAACAAAAAGAAAAACCTGTTATAAAAATAAAAATGATTGTATTGTACAGGGTGGCCTTTAATTACCGTTAATTTTTAGTTTGGTTCCATAATTCATTTTTGAACTTTATTTGCAATAAATGTTAAATTAAGTTATGTTCAACAAACGGTTATAGATTTAACGTTATATATTGTTCATGTTTTTTGAAAATTTTGCCAAAAATTTAAAGTTCTTGAATGATATACCTAATGATCGTAAGGTGTTAACTTATTCGTTCTGTAGGTATATTTATTCAGAAGAATGTTTTACATAGTAATACGTTCTCGAACGTTCTAAAGTTATAGATACGTTCAGACGTTCTTGACAATGTCCGTAAACAGCTCAAAAAGAGTCAAATTATTTTCAAAATTTTATCGTGTACACAAAATTCTAATACAAACATTCAGTGAAATTTTCAAGTATCTACAGTCATACGTTTTTTAATCACAACAAAATAAGAAAATCGTTACATGAGATATCGAGTGAATATCAAATGTTGTAAAAATATGAATTTCAAACGCTCATAAAAATTTAATTTGACTTTTTGTAGACATTTTTTTTTTTTTTGATAAGGTAGACAAACTTATGGATAATCTTGTATTACATTTTCAAATCTTAGATTTAAAAAGAAAAATTTTTATGAATTCTCAACTCAAAATAATTTGCTAATTTTCGTGATTTTTCTGTATTTTGTCAAGATTTGAACTTTAAATGATTATAAATAAAAACTGTGACTAAGGGTTTTTAATTTTTTTCATCTGCATTTGAAACAATAACGTAGGAGCCTTCTATTAAATTTTCAAGCTTTTTTAACCAACAAATAAAATTTTATTGATATTTATAGAAAAAAAAACTAAAAAAAATGGAAACTGACAATGTCCGTAAACAGCTCAAAATAAGTCAAAATATTTGGAAAATGTTATGGTGTATAGAAAATGTTAATACAAACATTCAGTCAAAATATCATGTACTTACGCTCATTTGTTTTAGAGTTACACCAAAAACCAAAATCCCGTTTTTCCTTAATTTTTCTTTTGTTTTTCACGAAGCTTTTGAAAACTACTGGAAAATTTTTACTTTTGACCCCCCAAAGTACCAACTAGATTCACTTTCCTATCAGAAAAGTTACTATTGAATAAAATCCAAGCATTTTTACTGTCCTAAAAGGTGGTGACAGACACAATAATAAAAAAAAAACACACATCATTATAAAATCAATATATTCATCGCTTCGCTCGGAATCTAAAATGCCAGGATTATAATATAATATTTAATTAAAACTATTTGTTTGTCTATGTACTGTATTTCAAAAATAAATACAAGTATTTAATTTAAGAGCATATGTTGTCTCCGTCTTACAAATGTACAACATAGCAAAAACTGCTTTGCGCGGGACAACTTTCATCTTTCTGTGTTTGTAGAAGTGGCTCCAACATTTTTGAACATATAGGGTGGACAATTATCTATGTAACAGCGTGCCCATATTTTAGATAACATAAATACAATAAAAGTTATTTGCTTCTAAACATTTGGTTTTTTTCATTTGCTTATAAAAAATAATAACAAGTGACTACTCACTACTAGATAAAACATCTAATATGGTAATAAATATCAACAAGTGCAACATATGAAAATAAAATAAAAATTTGATAATCAGTTATTTATTTATTTATTTCTACTTACACGAGAGTGAATAATTTTCGATATTTTGTAAAATTTACTTAATTTCTCAAAATGAACTTGTACTTTAAAGGTTCAACGAGTTTAAAAAATTAAAAAGTTTTTCCTACAAAACATAGAAAAGAAGTTATTGAATTCAAATTAGTTTTCAAAATTGAAATCGGACTTCTAGAAGTATGTTTATTTTTCTTTCGTATATTGGTCTAAATGCACGCATTTGCCTCGACGTGAGTTTAACATTTTTTACGCATCACAAAAAAAGTGCACAACGCCGCTAAAGAAATTTTCACTTCAAAAATTATAAAAACTTTTTCTCTAAAATTATTAAAATTCTCTATGTACTTAAAAATAAATTAATGAAAAAAATAACAGTTAATAAAATCGTTTATGTTCCTCTAAAAAATGAATGAAATTCCAATATGTTCCTCCACATGAAAAAAGAACTGCGTTTCCGTTAAGCATAGGCGCAATTTAGGGGGGGGCTTAGCCCCCTAGTTTTTTTAAGCCCCCTAAGTTTTTAAATATATTCATTCTTAAATCCACCTATTAAAAAAATGATGCGGGTCTGTATTGATTTTATAAATTTAGCCCCTCCAAATCAGCTGTCCAAATTGCGCCTATGCCGTTAAGTTCCCGAAAATTGAACGAAATCACTGGAACTAGTTCCTTCTTCCAAGCACTGATAATGCCTTCATTTCAAATGTATTAATAATAGGTACCTACAATGTTATTATTAGATTACTGGCCAAATTATTATGCTATACCTATTTCGTCGTTACTTAAGTGATGAATAACTTAGTTGAATTTTCCCGCAATGAGATGATATATTTATTATTATCAATTTTTATTTTGTTGTTTAATTTTTTGATTACAATTGGTATAATAATTTACTAGCTTATAATTTATACTTTATGATAGTTGGTGCTTAATATTGAAAATCGAATCAATCAACAACATGTCATTGACGGATATTCCTTTGAACACACCAGATTTAAATCGTTTGCATCCTATAATTATATTCACAAGACCTATTCAAGACGGAGTGTTGAACCGTAATACATTGATCAAAGGACTGACTAACATGATAAGACACAAGGAGATTGAGAATTATTTCTGTTTTACTGAACTCGCTTTAAATAATTTGGTAAAATAAATATTTAATTTCAACATAATATTACGACGCATAGGTAATAGTATCTTTACTGACGCAATCAGAATGTATGCATCGAATTTTTCTGAGCACTGGTGGGTCCATTATATGAACCGTCCATACTTCGTTAATTGTGTCGACAATTACGAAACGTTTTTTAAAGTTGTGTTATTATAATTTATGAGAATTCACAAAGCGAAACTATAGCAAAACTGTTACGATGTTATTCATCGATAATTTTTCAATGTTATATTCTAGATTAGATAAATATACTTATAATACCTACATTATAAATTGTACAGTCAAATGGGGGGGGGGACTAAACCCACTTGTTTTGCCACTGTTGACTTACAGTTACATGAATGTTTTTTAGGATTTAGAAAACATCGACATCATCGGTGATTATATATCTTTAAAAAAGTTGGAGATACATCATAATGTCATACAAGATTTGAGTGCTTTAAATAGTCTAAACGAATTAGAGTATTTAGACGTGTCTCACAATTGTTTGAAACAAATATTAAACTTCAAACCACCGAAGATGTTATACCATGTCGATTACTCGAACAACAATATCGAACATATGGACGATTTGTCTAATTTTTGGAGTATAGCATACTTAGATCTATCCTACAATTCCATCAAACACGTAAACGGGCTATCGGAATTAAAGTGAGAAACGTTTATTATATGTGCGATGTAAATAAAAATCAATACCTATATAGGTACCATCAAACTGGTAAACTTGGAGCTTAATAAAAACTAAAATGTGTTGAATAATAATACATATAGGAATTAATATCAAAGTTTGGGAAAAACAGGTTTTAAATAAAGTGCATTAACTGCATGCTATTAATTATTATCATCTATAATATTATAAAATAATCTCCCCCAAAATAAAATTGCTTTTGAGATTATTCATCTCAAGTATGAAATAATAGTAGGTATATTGTATATTTGTATTCCACTTTGTCATGCAATCACCAACTATAATTACATTAAAACTTAATTGTTTTGATTTTGTCATATTGTAATTAGATATTTATTATATTTAATTTTTATATATAAGTAGCTAGGTAATTAATATTTAATATCTATTATCTAAGTTTTTGTTACCTACCTACTTGGTAAAATAATCTAAATATAATATATATAATATATTAATTGGTATTCCTTGATTTCTAATTAGATTTTAAAACTCCTCCAAGTAACCTCGTTTGGTGGTATTTCTCTATTTCAGTATTGTGTTCTACTAATAATTTTACTAACTGAAAGTGTACCTTTACCAATTTATTCATATAGTCATTTGACATTTTTAAATTTGTCTCACAACGGTATAAAACATATACAATATTCACTACCATGTTCCTTGATAGAAATAAACTTATCTTACAACGATTTAGAATCTATACAATTGGACATGTCCTCAAGTATGTGTGAAATACTCGACTTGTCGCATAACAAACTAAAATTGCTTGATTTTCTAAAAGTAAGTAATTAACTAATTTTTAGATCTTAGTACATACTACATAATATATACCAACCTATATATTGAATTGGCTAATAAGTAATATATACCTATATTACTAAGGACTTACACAGTACACTACTACTTACCACCTACTTATCTAGATTAATGATATAGGTGACAATAGGATTAAAACGTTTTGTTTGTAATCTTCTTACCACTATTATAATATAAAATGTAAATCCATCGAGGCTATTTCAAATATCTACTTTTTCAGCTATGATATTCATATATTCATATGAATAAAAATAAAAATATGATATTTTGTATTTATATTAACACATTAATACGCATTATGACACTAACAATAATTGGAATATTAAAAATTGTCTCGATGGAACCCTAGGAAAATTGTTAATCAATTATAATCCGTTTAAAAATTAAATTCCATCAAATTAAATTTCTCCAATTTTGTCTGGCTTTTTGGTCTAAAAGACACTTTTTTTCATCGACTGGAGACTAGTATTACATGGGAGCGGTTTAGAGTTAAATCCTGCACTAAAATTTTATTGAAGTGACGAAGAGTAATGTGCCCAATACACATTTACTTCTAAGTAGATAGGTATACAGGGCCGGCGTTAGGTAATATTTGTGAGGGGACGTGGTTAACGAAAGTGACGACTGAGATTCATGCATAATTATAATACTCTAAAAAAAGGTTCTTGCTACACTCAAATTGTCAAGTTTTTGTTTCTACAATTCTATACTATGTTGACGCAAAAACTCAGCGCAGAAATTTTGATTTTTTTTATAGCGCTATCTAGTGTATAACTTCAAGCTCATTAATTAGTGTACAAGCACTAAACATAAAATCTTGATGAATGCATATTTTTATTTATATTTTTCAATATTCACTATTAATTTATTGTAATATTGTTCCAGAGTAGAAATTCGTCAAACATTTAACCGTTAATGTGATTGGTTTATATAAAAAACAATAAAACTATAGTATAATAATATTTTTGTATCATATATGATTAAGAATAAACAAAATCCTAGAGATATTTTTCAATTTTTTAAATCACTATTTACCAACAGTATTGCCTTTTTACTACTACGAGTTTTTGATCCAAGCCAATTTTTTAGTATCTCTATTTTGATTTAAAATGGGCATCATAAAACAATAACTATTTTTTATAACAAATAAGTATTATAATATATTATATTTTACAAATCATTATATTAAAAATTTAAAACATTGTCAGAATGAATGCATTCCAAAAAATAAAAATCATAATAAATTAATAAATATTTATTAAATATACTACAGAGAAATTCTTCTTTCTTTTAACAATGCCCATATTTTTATCATATTTGACATTTCAATATTATCCAAAATGTCTTTCTCAGATTCAAGTATAATTAAATCATTTAATCGGGCATTGTAAATGGTTTTTGATTAACTTTAGCTTGCTGAAACATCTTTCATTTGAAGCTGTGGTAACTGGTGATGTTAATGCCAAACGACAAAGTTCATTAGCCATTGGAATTATAGTCCTCAATTAGTTGGCTACATCCATAAAGTTAGCCAATGATTTAACATTTTCAGTTTGTAGCCTTAATCTCACATAATGCGCTATTGGAATCTGTTACGTTAGACATGTCACAGTTTTTTGGAAATAAGGAAAATGCTTTTTCTACATCTTTTACGGTTATATTTGAACTTATAGGTACAGATAATACTTTAAAAAGTGGTTGAATCTAGTCTAGTATTTGGTTTACCAAAATTTGAATAGATCAGAGCTTTTTTCCTATAAATGATGAATGGTATAAACTATTTTATATAAAATTAACGTCTACAGAGTTTAAATTAATATTAAAGGTATTTAATTATTTATCTATTACAATTTATAGTAGCATTAATTCTGATTATGTTTTTTAAATTTTTAAATACTTAATTAATGTAATTACGTGCCTGATTTTTTCGTTGAAAGTTAAGTTGGGCCGCACTAAAAGGGTTATTGGCTTTTCCAAGACTAATGTCTTTTACTTTGACATTATTACCTCCATGCATTTTGATTTCATGTTTACGTCGATAATCATGGTCAAACGAACTTCCACATGATAAACATTCGACCTTAGTGCGTTTGCGTTTCCTTTTATTATTGTCACACGTATTTAAAAACGAAAGTAGTACTAATATTTTAAAATGTAAACGTAAAAATGATTATGACAAGAGCACTTTCTAACGAGACATCGTATGAAGTAAGCACTGTACGACGTACGTCCGTACTATACTGTACGTAAGATATTAAACAACTACGATTATTGTTTCATGATAATAACTATTACATGTTCAGCAAGCTGTTCATCAAAAATATTGTCTATTTTTATCGTCAGTAGGCGATAACGGTGAGTGGTAACCACGTCCTGCTTTAGTCCGTATAAATGTATAATAATAATACAATAAATGTGATAATGTGAAATGTCGATATTAATCTTAACTGCGGAAAAAATCATCACCATTAAGCTTAAAATAGAACATATTTTTCCACTGTGGTTTATTTTATTTTATTCATTTTTTTTCATAATTTTTTTTTTGTATTTTCATATTTTATACATATTTTTGTTGTATTTGACAATGTGTAAATGTGCCGACTGAAATATTAGGTTAAATGAGTGAGGGGTCGTGACGACCCCTTAAATCCCCCCTCGCTCCGGCTCTGTAGGTATAAATATATTTTAAAAAAGCCGGTAAGTGGATGTCGCTCTGCTGTACAGTAGGTTACAAGTGGGACAATGTATAATGGATTGTATTAAACTTGAATTCAATGATATAATATCATTGTATAAGAAAAACGATTCTGAGCGGAGACGGTTTATCAGTCTGGATTTTTTAAATTTTTATTATTTATTATAGCCTTTAAGTAGAATTAATATTATAATATTATATATTTTTATTCATTGCTACGGTAATAAACAAATCGTTAAAAATTAAAATTTTAAACGGTTTTTCGTAATTTGTCAGTAGTTATTCCCGTGGCATTAAATAAATATTGAAAAAATCGAAAAATTACCTTTTTAAAGTACCATCTTAATCCAATTTTCTAAAAGATAAGGTACTATATGTTGAAATCGAAGCACTTCTTTTGGTAGAATTTTGTATACCGGTTATAAAAAAATAAAATAAACACCATTGTAAAACCACTAGCTTCCTCGTTCCGCTCAGTATCTAAAATATAACTTATTTTTTTATAAATCCCTACAACGAAATATTTTTTTTTTAAATGCCAGTGCTCAGTGCAGGCTGGTATTTCCAATCGTTCAAAATTATATGTAACATTCAATATTATACAGGGACTGATCTGATCATAATATTACCTACTTATGTTTTTAAAAATAAATTATAGAACGCCAAAAAGTTGTCCGCATTGAATATACAAGCTAATATGATCGATGATGTACTGCAAATAGAATACATAAAGACGCTTACAAATCTTCGCCTTTTAAATGTCGAAAACAACGATTTTCTCAAATTAAATATTCACAAACAATTGATATTTTCAAACAATTTGCCCTTAAAAGCAACCATTGATCAAACATTTATAAAAATTGATGACCTGCAGGTAAACAGAGTACCTACTACCTACCTATATTGTGGCTATATTATACTTTAATGTTTACACTTTCCTTTTTATTTTGATACGTGTTCGCAAACGGCTGTACCTAGTCTGTAATGATATGTTCACGAGCAGATCTATATGAAGCATATCTTAATAAATAATATGCTTTAGGTTATTTTTATTTGTTATGTATAGTAAAATAAAATAATTTCAATACAATTAGAATAATATTATGTTTTTTTTTTGATATTAGTTGTTTTAGATTGTGATTAGGCACTAATTACTAATTAGGTACCTATATATATATATTTTTTTATTTGAAAGAAAATTTGGCTTCAACAACGAAGGTTATTAGCCTGACATTAATAAATTGTACACGGAGTTTTGTTTCTTAAGATTAGGTATAACATTATATAAAATTTATAAAGGTTACAATTTTTTAATAATGTTTCAATGCTTGTGGTACTTAAAAATGCTATGATTTTCGTGGTTTGACTTTTGTCGAGCGCTTTGGTTATGTTGGGTGGCAGGGCCGGTCTTAGGGAGCTATGCGCCCCGGGCAAGGAAAATTAATGCGCGCTCTAGTTCAAGTTAAGTATTTTTTACTCAGAAGTCGGAATAAAAAACAAATTGTTTTAATTAATTTTTATTACTGAAATAGGTATGTTTATATTCAAATAATCTTCATATATTTAGTGAAATTTTTCGTGATTTAATTTCTGCAAATTAATTTACCAATGTTGTCCAATCGAGATTTTCAGCAATATCATTTTCAATAGATAAGATTGCAAGTGATGACAATCTTTCATCATCCATAGTTGCTCTTACATATGTTTTAATTAGTTTAAGTTTCGAAAAACTACGTTCTCCAAATGCAACTTTAACAGGAATTTGAAAAAATTTCTTTTGTGTCAGTATCCAGTATATACTATAAGACCTCTTTTGGTGCCTCATATTCTACTGGTAAAATTTGTCGAAGATGTATTAATTCATTTGCGAGGTCTACGCCATTAATATCTAATTGCTGTCCTACTGACAATTTTAGATGAAGATCCATACAGTGAGTAAGAAGCTCCGTTTTTCCTGGTAACTTATCAAATTTATATAAAAATCCCCAAATACTTTTGTGGGATTCCATTTGTTCAAAACGGTCTTCAATGACAACCAGAGCTGTATCAAGAAGCGAATAAAATAATTATCGTTTAAATATATTTTCTGGATCACTTTGCTCTTCATGTTGGTTTTCGTAATGCGCGTGAAGGTGGAGTACTCGCATAATTGATTCGACTATCTATTTTCGTTAGTCTGTGACAACTATGGGTTTTTTCAAGATATCTTTTAATTTTTGCTATACATTATTGTATTTACTTGAATTATTAAAAATAATTTGAATTACAAAAGCTATAATTAAAAAATTAATATCTGAACTCTGAAAGCACCCATAACATATTGGCGCCCTGCGCGGTCGCCCAGCTCGCCCCTAAGACCGGCCCTGTTGGTTGGCATATTATTATGTCGAGGTCGGGTGTTGAAGAGTATTGTGTGCACTCCTCCACTATGACGTGTTTGATGGTTAATGGTATATTATATTGTTTAATTATACAGAATCACTTTCTCATCGGACAACAACTATTACAACAATAGGTACCTACATCAGTAGTTATTGTTTATACCTACTTAATTTTTCTAAAACTTTTATTAGAAAATCCTTAAATTTTATTAATTTCTCTCATCTAAACTTTTTTAATTGGCAAATATATTCCCTTAGGTACCCCTACTAATTTTCTTGCTTAGCATAGTAATAATTCAGCATCAATAGTAAATAATTTAATCAATAAAACATAGGATGTGGACAAGTGGCTGTCAGTTTAGTTTACATAAAATATTTAAATCCATTGCCCATTAACTATTGGTTAATAACTTATCTAATAACCATGTAACAGTCACAGTAAAGGATATAAACCAATATCATTAAATAAAGTATTATTCACTGGAATGATAAAAAAAAAAACTATCATTATTTATGGATCTATTTGTAATAATTGTTTGATTATTGTCATATTGGACTAGGTATTGGAACATTGTGAAATATAAAAATTGAAATCAATATAGGTACCTATATTTGTATGAGACAAAATTCCAATTTAAATTCCACCAATTTATAATACAATAAACTCATCTTTACAATCATTTTTTTTTATTAATTTTTATGCACCGATTAGGTTTAGGTACTTATAATTTACTAATAATATGTAATTTATTTAATACGTTCAAATAGTGTTAAATGAAATGGAAATTCATTCATTGCTTATGGCAGAAAAGAATGTATTAAAATCTACTGTTTTAGAACATTTATCTGCAGGAAGATCGTCTATAGGTGCAGTAAATTACTGTGGATACAATTACCGATTACTTCCGATGGTAATTTTGGTCGGTCCGCCAAAAACTTACAAGAAAGAACTTTTGAATACGATATTTAGAAAACACGCTGATAAATTTTATTCAGCAATTATTTATACGACGAACGACATATGTAAAAATAGAACATTAAAAACAATTTCAATTGCAGAGTTCAATAAAATGAATTCTACCGGAGAATTGGTGTTTAGCTACCGATTTTTAGGACATTCTTATGGTTTAAGTTAGTAACTACGTGATAGTAGTACATACATATTACTGTACCTACCTACTAACTAATTCAATACATAATAATGCATGTATAATATTATAATTTATAACTATAATTGCATAAATATTGTAGACAAAGATCAATTATCCAAATGTACTGATGAAAATAAGGTATTAATCACGTTCACGAATTTAGAAGGTGCGTTAATTTTAAAAAATAAAGGCTACAATCCAACATTTGTGTTGGTATTACCAGAAGACAAGTTATCATATAAAATGCATATATACGAGAGTATACAAAAATATTATATGAATCAAAACCGTTCAATAAATGAAAATGTAAAATAAAAAAGAACTAAAAACTTTTACTTAGATAGGTACATTATATTATAATTGTGGCTTTAATTTGTATGTATAACAGAAGTCAGCACTAAATGAAGGAACAGATGGACAATATTTTAATGAAACGGATAATAACAGTAGTAGTAGGTACGACCAGCACAGTTTCCGATGACTTTAATTTACTTATTAGTAGTACCTACCTACTAGCTAAAATATAATTACTAAATTACTTATGTATTTTAAATATAGTTAAAGCTCCAAATTATGACTTATAACTCCATTTCAGCCTAAACCTGAATGGTTTCTCTCGATACAATCAAATACTGCTGCTGCGGTTTGTTCGTTGGAACTAACACGAATGCTGCTGATGAAGTGAAACAATTAAATACAGAAATAATGATATTAAAGACGATTTCAACGATCCGGTTTTTGATTGAATCCTTGTACATATTTACTAATGAATGTATGAACATCTTAATATATATCACAACCTATATGAAAAAAGCTTGGACGTATTTCATTCTTTGGTAAATTTACATATAAACTTTTTACATAATTTTAAGAAGGTAGTAAAAAACACATTTTTGAAAAAAAAAATTTATTTACTACCCATTTTCTTGATTATACTAGTGTTTGATAGTATAATGACATACATTTTTTAATTTTATACTCCGATATAGGATATTTTATAGGCACCTATCAAATACTCTGAATAATATTTTCAGAAAAAGTGGTAAAATGTGTGATGTTTCTTTACACACAATAGAAAAAAGATAACAAATTTAAAAATATTTATTTTTTTCAAACTTAAATGATATATAAGAAATGTTTTAAAATTTTAAAACATTTCGAAATAATAAATGAATCACCCAGTATATATTTAAAACCTCTTTGATTTATAAGGCAAACCCTCGTTTTCAGGTTTACATTGATAACTTTCAAAATGCGACAAGAGAAGTAATGACGATTATGATTGACGTTTATAATAATTTCCAAACTAGTCAAAAGACAAAAATCCAAAACAACCAAATAAACATACGCGTGAGCACTTACAAGTTCGTCAAAACTGTTTATGTAATGAACTTAACCAATGAAAATATTACCATATTTGTTGTACTGTTGAACATATAAAAATCGTATACATTTGTTCAACGACATAATATTAAACTATATTATGTTTAAACTAAAATATATTTATATACCTACCTATAAATCTATAACGTGTACTTCATGCCTTCATGAATCATTTTATACATCAAATATATTTTAGGAATGCCTATATACTAGAATAATAATATAGGGAACAATTTAATAATTTAATCGTTTTAATTTGTATATGAATTTTTTGCATGAATAAAAAAAATACATCAACAATTATCTTGCAGACATCGGATGTCTGATACCATACCTAAAAAATGGACATTTAACATTTGTTGAAAATTGTCTATGGTTATTAGTTTTTGTATTAGGTACAACAAAATATCAAAAATTGATAGATAAAAACTCGTTAATTTACTGATGAATATCATAAAAATGTTAAATTCAAGCGCTCATAAAAGTTAATGTTACTTTCCGAAAAACTTTTTTTTTTTGTTTGAAGTTAGACCATTTAGGGGAGTTTTCTATCAAAATGTCTAATGTTAGCTATGAAAGGAATAACTTTTATGAACTGAAATTAACTGAAAAATAGTTTGAAAATGTTCGAAATGTTTAGAAATTTTGTCAATTTTTTAGTTTTTTATCGAAAAAATAGAAAATCAATTTACAAAATTCGAAAAATTCGAAAATTTCAAAATATTTCGAAAATGTTACCATTTATATTAAATGCTAATATAAATATTTGGTGAAAATTTCAAGGGTGTACAGTTATTGGATATTGAGTTACACCAAAAAAATTAAATCGATATTTTCAAAAATTAGTTTTGCGTAATAATATTATCTTTTCTTTTAAAACTTTCTTAAATTACTTAAAATTTTTACCTCCCAGAAGAACCAACTAGATTTACTTTTCTATTCGAAAATATGCTAATCTTGAAAACCTGATCATTTTTAGTACCAAAAATGTTGCTAACAGACAAAAAAAAAAGAAATTGTAAAACCAATAGGTACATTATATTTCACTCCGCTCAGGTCTCAGAATCTAAAAAATAAAAGAGTACCTACTTGGTTAAGCATGGTATAATAAACATTAATATTTGATTAAGTATAACAATAACCATTGTATACCTAAAATATATTTGCCAGTTCTGAATTTTGTTTTATTTATATATTGTAGGTGGTCAAATCTTATAGCTCAACTGACGAGGTACAAATATCCCATATGATATTCATTATGAGGACAGCAGTATAGTGTACTCATATTAATTGAGAATATTATTCTTCTTGAATAATTTTAAAACGTATTATTAATATACTTTTTTTATGTTTCAAATTCAATTATTATAATTTATCCTGATTATAATTAAATATTATTATATTTTACTGAATTATATTATTAGCATAAACTATAAATTGTATGCACCTACTTTTTTCTTTATATTACGGTTTTTTTTTTTTTATATATATTGAATAATTTTCTGATATAATAAACCTATTATAGGTTCTCAGTGAACGTGGAATGAGTCTTAGATTTTTTTTTAAATATACTTACAATAGTTACAACTGAACAAAATGTACAATACAATGCATTTTTAAAGTAATAGTTAGTATTTCTGTACAATCTGTTATTTTTGTTTGCAAATAATATATACTAATAATAATTAAACAATTTGAATCTTGACATTGAATAAACTTACCAAAGTACCAACTACCTATATATTTTAAATAGTAGGTAAATAGGAAGTGGGAACCTGTTACCAATTTTTTTTTATTGATATATTTATACCTATTTATAGCATAACATTTTTATAATTTATAAAAAATGGTGATATAAATATATTATGGTGAAAAAGGGTACTTGACATGTTCCGGGAGACAAGGATCATTTGCGAATTATCTTTAAACTACATTTTACTTTTATATTTATATTATATTATATTTTTATTTGCTTTGTTTATTTACTTAAATAATTTCTTGCTTTGTTTAGTTATTTATTTTATACTAAAATGTTAAGATAGCTGGTGATAGAGCTCGTGCAATTATCACTGAGTAATACTGCACTGAGTGCAAAAAACTGGCGTAGTGCATTGAGGTGAAACATAAAAAAGTCCACTCAGTTCACATTCATTTTGTCGATGGAATATAAAAATATGCACTAGTGCAGTCAGTGTGGTGTGGTGGAAAACGCTATAAGATATACAGGACGACGGTGTTATCAATGGAACCATAGACCTATACGATAAGATAGTATAAGATTGTGTAAGATTTGAATGTTATTTAAATGTGGTTTTTTCAATAAATTTGTAATTTTGTACACATACAAGTTAATTAAAAAAAACATTCAGAAAGTAGAATTGATAAGTAAAAAAGCGATGTTTTTTTTATAACTTCAGACACCATTGATTAATGCATAGTAATAAATAAAAAATGTATTTAGCTATTTTGTTATTTAATATTAATTAATAGGTATTTCTTAAATTTTTTTTATTATTTTATTCGAAACATTATTTTTAAATAATGGGATTATAAAACTAATTTTATATATTTATTATTTTATATAAATTAGAATTTGTTAATAAACCAAGTAATAAATAAATGGTTACCAAGTAACAAACCATTATCTATTATACATTTGAATTAAATTTACTGCATTTGCGTCTAGTAGAAACAAATAAATGTTTTTTAAAGATAATGTGAAAATATTCATCATCCATCGGTTAGGACGGTTAGGTTATAATTACAAATTATCTGTGGCAAATGACAATCGTCTGAAACGAACAGCGATTCCAATACGTACTAACATATTTCGTTCCATTCTGGTTATTAAGCTAGGTACCTATTTCACAAATGTCATTAATCTTAATACTTCCAGACTGAACTTTTGGATCGGAGATATGAAGACGTACGGATTTTCCTTGTCGGAGATGCACAGCTCTGACACTAGACAATAGTATACACTCGAAGGGAACGCGTTTCGCTGGAAGAATAAATAATTACGTAAGTTTTGTCCTTCTACTATTTTGACGCGGTAGACCTAATGTAAATATTTATTGTCAGACAAACTTATATACACGCCAGATGTAGAATAGTTTTTAAAAATCCAGTTGTTATAGGTGCACAAAAATTAGGATATTATGAAAATACTTTAAATTATAATAATCTACTTACAGCTAATTCATTGTTATAGTAGAATCATTATTAAAATTTAAAATCAATGATTAGGCAATGCTTTTATAAGTAGGAAGGTAGGTATTTATACCTACCTATTAAAATAAGAAAATACATAATGATTAATGTTATTAATATGATTTGTAAGTAGGAACATAGCAGTTTATACCTACCACTCGGTGACGATTATTTTTGTTTTATACATTCTTCGTAATTCCGTTCCGTCACGATAGTTTTAGTTTTCGTTAAATGGATCCACCACTATTATGTCCGTATGCATAGTGAATCAATATGTCACATTATAACACATAGTTTAACATGTCTTATGTGAAACATAAATGTTCTATCCATACGGGCTACGGGCATTAAACATTGGGTATTAAGAGAACGCCTCAAACGCACGTTTTATTTTGGGGGCTTTACAGGATATACCTATTACCTATAGGGCATTTTCTTCAAATTTTCACACTTCACTATTTGATATTGTGATATTATTGGTACCTAAGTTAAGTTTCTGTTTTATAATAGATCGATAGGTTACCTAGGTATATCACATTCTTTAATTTAAATTCCAGTAATCAAGTATTGGACAGTATACCTACGTAACTTATAATTATTCGTATCGTAATTTAATTACTAAAGAAATAAAAATTTCCCCAACAGTGTCTAGGGCCACCGGCAGGAGAATGCATTATATAGAATGTCTATAAACTTGAGGTCTAGTATTGTTATGGTTAAAATTGGCATGCGACTAAGGGGGCTTGTTCTGGAAAATTTAAATGATTTAATAAGGTTCATCTCGTTATTTGAATTAAACTAATTTTGAGCGATTGTTGTGAAAATAAATTAAAAATTTATTTCATTCAACGCGCTCATCTTAGTTTTCTAGTACCTCTAGATTTCTCACGAAATTCATATCGATCATCTCAGAGCTTTCATATTCAAAACCATAAAAATATGCATTTTTATCTTATTTCAATCTTTTTCATCGATTCACTTTTCCAGAACAACCCCCCTGAAATAGAAAACCAGAATATATTACAGATCACAAAGTTTTCTGCAAAGAACATAATATGATTTTTTATCAATAGACCATATTATACAGGATGTAACAGAAAGATCTAACAAAAAAATAATTATGTGCTATAAACGTATGACAAAAATTGTTAATTATGTGGTAAGTAAACAATTTAAGAAAATACTCATGTCAGCAAATTCCCCAAAATAATATATTTAAAGAAGTTATTATATTATTAAGTTATATATTAAGATTATTTTATTATATTTTAATCAGATCACAATAGGCCAATTATCTGTCAAAAAAAATTTAAATCAAATTTAAATTTTTTATTTTCAGTAATAAAAATAAAAATAATTTTTGTATATTATACGTGTAGCGTAGTGACAATAAATTATGTATGAAAAAAAAAACGTATAAATTTTGTATGTAGAAAAAGTATTATGGCATTTGTCAGGTCTCGGTGGGACATGCTGTATTATGATGAAAAGTCTCTATGGATTTATCATATTTGTAATATATATTATGTCATCTATGGCAATCGCCAATTGTCGACATTCGGCGGAGACGATTCACTATTTTATATCTAATTCAGTAACAAAATAATAATACAGTCAATAAGGATATGTTACGTTTAAGCAGTATAATTATATAATAGATATAATAACGAACTTTCACATTTGTACGTTTATGTTATTTCATAAAATATTTCCTATTTTCTAATTCGGAGAGCGAGATGAGCGAGATGACTGTTATGACTTGGCGGCACGGTATGCTGCAGTACAGTCTAGGTTTCACCAAGAAAGATTCGATACGCGTAAGTATTTGTCATATATTATTTTGGGGCTTAAATTTAATTTTTAGACTTGAATGAAATATTATTGCTCGAAAAATGTTCACTCGGTAACGAAACTAACGTAGAACTATACTTCATACCAAAGGCGCAATGTATAATAAAATAATTATACGCCAGTTCGAAAAATCAAACGCTGTCTTCGTTTTACCACGACCGGTTTAATATGCGTACCTTATTTGCCTATACTATTCGCCGGGTAACACCTTAACAATATACACATTATAACAATATAATGTTATTAATCTTTATATTTTGTATACATTATACACCCATTTATTAATATTTACAACCATTTTAGACTTTAGTGTAATTTATACCCTAGATAAAGGTATTCAATATTTTACAATTATATATTTTTAGTATTTTAACTCCGTATAATAAAAATTAACATTATTTATTGGTAGGTTTATATAATATCTGTAACGCATATAGGTACGTCATAAGAATACTGTAGAACGTTTTACTGCAAAATGCGTGTTATTTCAGAAATGGTATTCGTCGGTGAAAATTTGCCAACTGGGAATAATTTATCATAAGCAGACTGAAATATGTGAACGTTGCAGTGTTTCGATGACTAAGTTTTGTATCAGATTTTGATTCCGTCACAGGGTATGTATTTTCTTATTTTTCAGTAGGTTTCTTTTTATTATTGTTAATTGGTCAGGGGAGTATTGCCCGAAACTTTTCAATTATTTGTATTGTAACTATACTGGTATAACCCTATTCCGGCTATCAATAAAGCCGTGATAAAATTAGAAAATTGGTCAGGTATGATATTTTTTTAAGTAATTCTTTTGCGTAGGGAATTCGCTCAATGATATTTAAATATTTTCACCTATAATCAAGTACGATGATTTTTGTAGGTAACTAGAGACTGAGTGAATAGACAGTGTGTGATATGGCTAAGAGGTCAACAGGATTTCAGAATGTTTGGTGAATGAAAGGGAAAGATGAAAAAGAATTGTAATAGGTTAGGGTAGGTAAGTGGAGTGTGAGTAGCAGATATGAGAAAATAAAGTTAGGTATTAAGGTACAAAAGAGGATAGAATAAGAAATTAATTAATTAAGGGTAGTGTACATATTGTAGTGAAAACAAGAGAGAATGGGTTTAGGTGGTTCGGTCACTGTATGATAAGAGATAGTGAGAGTGGCTATAGAAGTTAATTTAGGGGGGAAATGAAGGGCGAGAAGACTAGCTGAAGAAAAGGTGAATAGACAGAATATCGATCATATGGAGGTGTGGAATGAGAGTGGCTGAACCTGTATATAGCTGTGAGAGACGGGGGAAGAAAATGTGTTAAGGTAGAATAGTTATGTTAACAATACCGAATACGTAGAAAAGGATCTTGAATTGCAAAGGCCTTTTGACTCTTTGGCTGAAACTACCGTTATCAGTTGATATAGGTTTACAACCTTGACTTATAGAATAGAATAAAAAGATTTGTTACTGGTTGGGATGTCGGCGCACTATTTGTTTTCCATCATTGACCCACGCGTAGCATACCAAATGTACGATTAAGAAAACACTAAAATGATTGTGCGTGGGTCAGAGAGAGAAATAAATGGTGTGCTAAAAATCTGACATCCTCTTAAGTGTTATCAAGTTGAAGAAGCAGTTTGATTGTTGACAATTTTGACATTTAATATTAACTATGGTAAAGATATTATGATTCAAAAAATGCACTTAAGATTCAAAAAAATACTGAAATGAAAACGTTTTTATTAAACTTTTTATTAATAAATAATAATTCAAATTGGCATAAATACGAAGAAATCATGAAAACATGCAATTATATGAACTAACCCAAAAAAATAATATGTAAAATAAGATTTTGGCCAAATCCAATTTTTATATAGTCACGGTGTAGCAAAAAAGCATGTAAATGAATTTAATTCACAGCCCTGGTAATAAGTAAATCTATCTGTAGTGGAAACGGGGTACAGCGAAACGCATATTGGTAACAGTGTTGTAATAATAGGGATGTTCCAAAAAAAATACGTACTAATAGTTCAAACAAATCATATAAGCCAACTATAATAAATATTAATTTATGAAAAAGTATATTAAAAAGCATTATTACTATAAATGAAACAAAACTATGAACTATGGGCCGTAACATAATATAGGTATTTCTATATTTTTAGCTCAATAATTTCTGTTAAAATATTAGGAAAATGTATTAAGTACCGTAAAAGTATTAAATTTAAGCTATTACTTATAATATTATATTCATAACAAATTATCATAGAAGGTAGGAGGACTGTTATTCCACATACCTATTATAGTTGAATTTAATTACAACATTTTAGTAGAGTCTGAAAATATTTGGTTCCACGACTCTGATCATACAAACTTTAAATACTAAACTACGGGTCTGAAATTTAGTTTATATAGATCTAAATAACTCAAAACATATGTTGCTTCAAAATATAAAAATAAAATGTCTTGTATTGTGTAGGTAGGTAACTATCAAAAAAAAAAAAAAAATAAAAACCATCATACTTGACATCTATGTATAATGTACGTATATTGTAATAAATGTTCAAATGTTTATTATAGTGCATTATAAAAAATTAACTTAAGTCCAATATCATACATTATAACAGGTGTTCAAATGTACATTTCATACCACATATTTTGTTATTTCACACAGTCTCTCTTCAATTTCAAATTTTTCTTCAAATTATCCCAAATTATCTACAAAATATAAATGTTTGGTAAATTGGAAGACTTGACTAAGTATTTAATCATTTATTTAAAAGAGATGTGCCGGGTCGCCACATTACTATACCGAGGGGCCGTGGTGCAAGTGTCGTCCATAAATATCATAACATATATTATATTAGAAATACAAACCTAATATTTCACTAACTGTCAATATTATGAAAAAATATTACGAAATGTACTATACTCATATTATATTATGATTGCATTAGTTACAAACACTTGAATTAAGAGTTATGTTTGAGGATTTAATTAATTTCCTAAAAGGAAATGCCTCAAGGTTGCAGCCTCAGAAAGTTGAGGGGCCATGAAAAAAAAACGATTAATTCAAATATAGAAGGTACTTATATCATATACTTTATCAAAGTATGATTGTGTTAGTCACAGTCTTGTGTATGATATTGTCTTATGTTTTGCCCAATCTAATTATACAAAATACTGAAAATTAATGAAATCACAAATAATACTACAATAGAGAGACTGTGCATTGATTTACAAATTTGTGTTCAATTTACTTTTTGCATAGAAAATATGAAGGTGGGCTGGATTTTTATATCAGATTATGGGGACAGGGCCGGGATTTCATATTATGAATTGATATATTTGTGGACACTGGACGACAAAAGGACCATCCTCCATAGCATGTTTCAATAAGTCCAAAATAAAATTAACTCAATACGTTATAAAGTTGCTCTTATGCTCGACATTATCCTGGGTATTTTAAAAAAAAACATGAAGCTAAAAAAATCATGAAAAATGTTGTTTTGAAAAAACCTTTCATG
This sequence comes from Sitobion miscanthi, assembly GCA_008086715.1. NCBI lineage: Eukaryota > Metazoa > Arthropoda > Insecta > Hemiptera > Aphididae > Sitobion > Sitobion miscanthi. The sequence continues at coordinate 6,070,383 of CM017800.1, read as the reverse complement.
TGCATGGGTTGTCTGCAAGTGTGTGTTGTGAGAGGATAGATGCTGATAAATCACTTTTATGTGGTTCAAATTGTTAACACGAGTGAGCTGGGTATGGCTCCATCATAGATAATAAAGATATGGATAGGACATAATGGTCTTATCAGCGGTCTTCGAGGGGAACAATTGAGGCCAAATAAAGTATACCTATATCGAGTATCGACTATCGTTATAAGGAGCCTCAATTGCCTTCCCCTCCGGGAACGCGGCCCCAAATGTATTTCACATAGGTGTGGCCTATCCATATCTTTATTATTTATGGGCTCCATCCATGGTATGGATTAAGGTGTCAACAATCAAAGATCGACTTGATAATCAAACACTTAAGTTTGGCAACCTGCAACTCAGGATCTTTTTATTCAAAGTGTCCTAATAAGTCATAAGAAGGTTAGTTAGGTAAACCTATGGTTAGTTGAAGCTATGGTGATGATGGACGACTATCTTCACTGGTCGTGAGCTTTGCGAAGATCTTTTCCTACTAACTATCAAGGTATTCGATATTGTAAACAAAACAGCGAAAGAAAATATTTAAATATTATTAATTTGGTTAGGTTAGGTAAGGATAGAACAGGAAATTAGACGTTAACTTATTATCATAGTTTTTAACAAGGTCTTAAAGACTGTCAGCTAGAGTTTTACCAGTATACTTATTAAAAATTTAAATGCAGCTAACATTAATTAAAGATGTTTTTACCACAACAAATTATAAAATATAACAAAATATTATTTTATTAGGATTTTATAAGTTTTTCATTACTTATGAGTTTTTGTAAATAGAAAATGTATAAATCAATAGTTTTAATTTAAAATATGGTTTTATGTTTTAATATCTTATTGTAAAGAATTCTCAAGGTTTCCTTCCCACATTTTTTTACATTGTACTAAGTCTACTTTTTTTCCGCACATATTTACAAAGACTAAAACAGATATCTGACTATGTTTTTATTTGCATTTAGACTTTAAAGTTTGTAATTTAATATTGACTGTAGACCCAGTCAAACACATATTATTTTAAATTAAACATTATTTGATGTCCTTCATAAATTACAATCACATAGTAGAGTCTGTGCGAAACTTTTTTCTCATATAATTTTCTTGCATACTTTATAATTACATTCATTTTTATACATTTTCTAATACATATATTACCGCGGTGATACACCTCTGATCATAATAACTGTTCGTATAATTATAATGTAAACAATACCTAGTTTTTGGATTGTAGTTAATATGTATTGCAGTATTTAGCTTCCAGCGTATTCATTTGTTTGGTGTTATTTCACCCAGGTTTCTCAAACAAATTTTTTTTCAACTCATTGAACAAGTATAGACTTGAATATTGGTAACCTGGTGCCCTTTGAATAATCCATCATTAATGAACTAAATATTTTGAATAGTTTTTTTTTTTTGTTTATGATTCTGGGCATTTTAGTTTGAACTTCGTAATGTGTTTTCCTTCAGTATAATTTTTTCTAAATTTTTTTTTGATTTTCTAAAATGCATATGCCTGCGGGCGCCAACACCCTCCTTCAATTTTTTTTTTTAGTTACTTAACAAGTTGAATTTTTTGTATAGACTTGAAGATTGATAACCTGGTGCCCTTTGAATATTCCATCATTAATGAACTAAATATTTTGAATAATTTTTTTTTGTTTATGATTCTGGGCATTTTAGATTGAACATCGTCATGTGTTTTCCTACAGTATAATTTTTTCTAAATTTTTTTTTGGTTTTCTAAAATGCATATGCCTGCGGGCGCCAATACCCTTCTTCAATTTTTTTTTTTAGTTACTTACCAAGTTAAATTTTTTGATAGACATGAATATTGGTTACCTGGCGCCCTATGAATATATCCTCATTAATGAACTAATATGTGAATAGCTTATTCTGTTTATGATTCTGGGCATTTTGGTTTGAAATTTGTAATGTGTATTCCCACAATATAATTTATGAAATTTTTTTTTTTTGTTTCCTAAAATGCATTTGCCTGCGGGCGCCAACACCCTACTTCAAATTTTTTTTTTTAGTATTGTCACAAGATGAATTTTTTGTAGAGACTTGAAGATTGATAACCTGGTGACCTTTGAATATTCCATCATTAATGAACTAAATATTTTGAATAGTTTTTTTTTTGTTTATGATTCTGGGCATTTTAGATTGAACATCGTCATGTGTTTTCCTACAGTATAATTTTTTCTAAATTTTTTTTTGGTTTTCTAAAATGCATATGCCTGCGGGCGCCAACACCCTCCTTCATTTTTTTTTTTTAGTTACTTAACAAGTTGAATTTTTTTGAATAGACTTGAATACTGGTAACCTGGTGCTCTATGAATAATCCTTCTTTAATGAACTAAATATTTTGAATAATTTTTTTCTGTTTAAGATTCTGGACATTTTAGTTTGAAGTTTGTAATGTGTATTCCCACAATATAATTTATTTTAAAGTTTTTTTTGTTTTTTAAAATGCATTTGCGTGCGGGCGCCAACACCCTCCTTTAATTTTTTTTTTTTAGGAATGTAACAAGTTGAATTTTTTTGTATAGACTTGAATATTGATAACCTGGTGCCCTTTGAATAATCCATCATTAATGAACTAAATATTTTGAATAGTTTTTTTTTGTTTATGATTCTGGGCATTTTAGTTTGAACGTCGTAATGTGTTTTCCCACAATATAATTTTTTTTAATTTTTATTTGTCTTCTAAAATACATTTGCCTGTGGGTGCCACATCTACTTTTCAATTTTTTTTATGAATTTACCTTTAGGTAATGAATTGGTATACAATTTTTAAACATTGACAACCTGGAGCCCCATGAATATTCCTTCTTTAATGAACTAAATAAGTCAATAGTTTTTTCTGTTTATGATTCTGGACATTTTAGTTTGAAGTTTGTAATGTGTATTCCCACAATAAGGAGTACCTATATAGTCAACTGTCAACCGTCCATCCTGACCACCCACGTGAAGGCTTATGAATAATATACTTATATACTCGTGTACCTGTTGTGATAGTGTAAAGCATGAACATGAGTGTTATTATGTCATTTAAAACACAACAATTATTATTATTTTTGTTTATTTTTTACATAAAGGTACATTACATAATTGTTAAGCATTGTATTTCTATTTATCTCTTGTTTACTTCAACACAATGCTTCAAAAGTTGTTATGTAATTATTGGTATAATATTTGTAAATTATTGAATTTAACTACCTACACATTCTATAATTAGTAATAGTAATAAATCTGTGTATAAACTATTAAAATACAAATTATATAATATCAAAGAGCACAATATTTTGCCGGTAGTCGAGTTCTAGTTGATAACTGACTTGTGAATAAATGTAATTTTCGTTAGGTATAAAAGTAATAAATAAATGAATACAACATTTAAAAATACTAACTCTGTACCGATAATAAAAATTAATATCTTTTATTGGTGGGTTTATATAATATCTGCAACGCATAGGTTATAAGAATATTGTAGAACATTTTATTGCAAGATGCGTGTTATTTTAGAAATGTTATTTTTCAGTGAAAATTTGCCAACTGGGAATAATTTATCATAAGCAGACTGAAATATGTGAACGTTGCAGTGTTTCGATGACTAAGTTTTGTATCAGATTTTAATTCCGTCACAGGGTATGTATTTTCTTATTTTTCAGTAGGTTTCTTTTTATTATTGTTAATTGGTCAGGGGAGTATTGCCCGAAACTTTTCAATTATTTGTATTGTAACTATACTGGTATAACCCTATTCCGGCTATCAATAAAGCCGTGATAAAAAATAGAAATTTGGTCAGGTATGATATTTTATGTAAGTAATTCTTTTGAGTAAGGGATTCGCTCAATAATATTTAAATATTTTCACCTATAATCAAGTACGATGGCTTGTAGGTAACTAGAGACTGAGTGAATAGGAAGTGTGTGGTATGGCGAAGATAAGGAAAGATGTCAACAGGATTTCAGTGTTTGGCGTATGAAAGGGAAAGACGAAAAAGAAATGTAAGGTTAGGTTAGCGAAGTGTGTAGCAGATATGAGAATGTTGAGTTAGATATAATAGGAAATTTATAAATTAAAGGTGGTGTAGGAGTGGTACATACTGTAGTGAAAACAAGAGAGAGTAGGTTGAGTTGGTTCGTTCACTGTATGATATGATATAGTGAGAAGACTGAAGAAGAGATGGATAGACAGAATACCGATAATATGGAGATGCAGGAAAAAAGGGTGGCTGAACCTGTATAGTTGTGTGAAAAGGGGGAAGAAGAAGCGTGAAGGTTGAATAGTTAGGTTAACGATGCCGAATTCGTAGGAAAGGAGCTTGAATTACAAAGGCCACTGGACTCTTTGGCTTAAATTACCGTTATCAGTTGATATAGGTTTACAACCTAGACTTGTGGGATCAGTGGTTGAATTGGGGGGGGGGACGCAGGAGACTCAGCTACTCTTCATTTTTCTTCATTTTATTGCGTACCCCTTTATTCCATTCATCAAAGAACGCAGGGGAACGCAGTGTTCTTCGACATTTTTATGAATATAAAATTGTTTCTTAAAAAAAATAAATAAATACGAAAAAATATTGTAAAGATTAACATTTAATTTAATTTTTGGTATCAGTCTTTAAATCTGTATATTAGGATATATTAGGAATGCAATAATAAAATATTATATATTTATATAATATTATACAACACGTTTCAAGTGTTTCCACCACATATTAATGCGTGGTATAAACTGCTTAAGAGCTAAAAATATAATAGGTATAACGTTTACGAAAACTCCCTGGTGTGCCGGCGATAACGATCTACAGTAGATCACTGACAATGGGTAATAAATTATAATATAATATAGAGTTCGTATTTGGAGAATCCGTCTGTTGTTTTCGTTATCGACGATCGTTTTCTACAAAAATTAAATATTATTTATATTTAATTTGGAAACAGGGCGCGCCACTAATCGGTATTAGGTGTGTTGACTTGTTATTGTTGTAATGTTTTGTAAATTGTAATTTTTTTGAAAATACTAAATAATAAAAACCGCACTCCTGGAGTCCTGCACGTCACGTCGGAGCTTTAACAGTAAACATTAAACTACCTATACGGCTTTACTTTATTTTATTTTTTATATAATTATAATTTATAAATAAGTGATGTCAAATAAAAAACGTCAAAAATTCTCCATATCGGACTTCTTCAATAAAAAGAAGAAAAATGACCAAAGTAATCTAAACATTTTAATTAAACAACAATTATAATGATCGTTATAATAATATAATATATTTAATAAACTCTCAAACTCCAAAGGCATAAGGTATAATAATATTATTATTATAATATCTCATTTTAGTGTGAGAAAACCAAATAGTATTTAAGTCTACCTATGATTTATTAATTTATGTACTAATATAATATTTAAAACTATAGATATTAATGACAATCAATACAACGAACACAATGCCGATGATCCAGGTATCCTTAAGTCTGCAGGTATGTGATAACATTTTAATTTTTAAATAAATATTAAGATCAAGATGATTTTTATATGAAAGTTTAGAATCAAAATTAACTCCTAAATCATTAATAATATTTATATGTGACAAGTATAAGTTATTAATGCAGTTAGTATAGTTAATACATAATGAGTTTCTTTTAAAGAAAATGAAACAGTTGCATATTAATTATCAATATTTAATATCATACCGTTGTCATTGCACCATGTAAATAAATTATTTAGATTTCTTGGAGCTGTTTAGCATCATTTAAACATTTAATTTTTTTATAAATGTTGGTATCATCTGCTAATAGTGCTAATAGCAAACATTTTGAGTTCTTAATATTTTTAGCTAGTTCTTTAATAAAGAGAGAGAATAATAGTGGTGACATAATATGATCACCTTGATGGACACCTAATGTTACATTTATAGACTGAGAAAGTGATTTTTATATTTTATAATTTGAGTACAATTTGTTAAAAAATAATAGATACATAACCATAGATTGGAACTTGCAGTAAGTGACACTATTAAAGAAGTGCAAGGTCTTAATCACTTCCAATGTTTTTTTGAAAAACTTTATTCATTGTATCACCAATCTTCCAAAAATATGACAGAACTTAATGCATGTGCTGCATCTTTAGAAAGCAGTATTTTAAATATAGGAAAGATATTTACAATTCGGTGGGTGGCATCCAGCTTTAGAACAGTACGTGCAGTCTGGAATAACTATGTTGCTCTCCATAAACATTTTCAAGAATCTTCCATTGTTAATAAAAGAGATGGAAAAGAAAGATCTAAGTATTTAGGTCTAAATAATATGTTAACATCAAAAGACTTTGTATTCAATTTAGGTATGTTATATGATATATTAAATGAATTATCTGATTTATCATTACAACTACAAAAAAGAGATTTAGGTTTGGCAAAAGCTCATAATATGATCGACCGAACAGTTAGAATTTTGGATAGTATGATTGAAATACATGGACCCAAACTAACAGAAGTAAATTTAGCAAACGAAGAAATGGTTTTTAAAGCATCCAACTTCATATCTACAAAAGCGTGCAAAAGATTAATTCAGACAATTTTTCAGAAGTATTTCAATTAATCTAAAAAGTCAAATATTTACTACTCAGTCATCATATGTTTCAAATGCTTCCTCTAACTTATTTAAAGAAACTTATGATCAATTATTAGCTGATTTAAATGTATTTGATTCAAATACTTGGCCAGACAATTTCAACATTCAGTATGGCGATAATAGCATTTGTCACTTGTCACAAAAATTGAAAGTTGATGAAATTAGTGCTGTTAGAGGTTTTTGAGAATTTAAAGACACTCAGGATGAAAATATAGAAGACCTCAAAAATTTGACCTCTGCAATTAAAACAATTGCAATATCTTCATCAGAATGCGAATGGGCCTTTAGTTCTATGAATGAGATAGTATCTCCAAAAATGAATACTATAAGTTCTGAACATATTTCATCATTAATATTCATAAATGCTGTTGATTCACCAGTTGAAAAAATAAATACAACAAAATGGATTGAATCTTGGATAAAAAAAGGAAAAAGACTTGCAACTGAAGAAAACTGTCCTAAAAGAATAAAAGCAGCCGAAGAAAATTCTTATGAATCACTATGGAATCTAATAAAAGATTAAAAATGTTTGTTACTTATAACTTTTAAATAATAATTTTAATAAATACAATTTAAAGGTTCCTCATATTTTTTTTGATCATACATTTTAAAGCAATACATATACCTATGATAAAAATAAGAATTATTTAACTTGCAGCACATCTAAAAATATAGTCACAGCCAGTCACAGGATGAAATAAATTATTTAACTAACGTTAAACTTCAAATATTAAAATTAATATTGAAAAAAAAAATAATATACTAATAAAAGAGGAATATTTCTTATCAATAAATTTAATATTTTTCTGTAGGTAACTGTAAAATACCTGAGTTATTTTAAATTGAAAGTTAATTGAGTAATTAATTTTATCATGTGGCTATATACTTACAGTTTTTAGTTTTTAAATTTGTCGTACGTTTTGTTGTATTGATAGATTAATACAATATACTAATAAATACCTATGAGTATTGTTTATTATTTGTAATAGATATCTGTGTTAGTCATTGGATATATAAATATATTTTATTATTTACATTTTAAATGCGTTTAGGGGATGTGGGGGACGTGGGTCCCCCACGGGTTACTTTTAGACTAATTTGCTCTGGAATGCTAATTGTTCAACTACATTTAGAGTCCACCTTTATTTTTTTTTCCAATTCAACCACTGTATGGGATAGAATAAAAAGATTAGTTCTATCTTTGACCCACGCGTAGCATACCAAATATACGATCAAAAGAACCAACCCGAAGTTGTTTTTTTTAATATTAGATTAAAAATATTGAGTTAAGAACATTACATGCGTCGTTACGTTGGCTACTTAATGATATTTTGATTATTATATAAGTTATGACTTATAATCGTGTAAATAATTACAATTTAAAAATGTTTATAAGCTATTAGACAAATTCAAAGACACAAAAAAAAAAAAACTATTCTACTAAAAATTAAAAATATATAATAGGTATATATTAGTTATAAATACTTTTAAAGAATAACAATATGCAATCCAAAAAAAAAATAAAATGTTATCACAGAAAAAAATTAATTCAACAGTGAAAAGGTTAAAATATTAAAGTTTGATAATAGGTTAAATCAATCTAATATTAAAAGTAACAACACTAACCCAGTGATTTCTAGCATACAGGCAAGGTGAGCATTATAAGTCGAAAAAATTAAAATTTTTTAAACTTATCAGTTATACGTTATATTGCCACTAATCATATAAGTAACTAAATTTTGTTTAAAAAAAAAAAATGTAATTATATGTATAAGAATAATTTAATAATATTATATTATAAGATTTTTTTTCTGGTATTCAATTTCGAACAGTATAAGGAAAAAAATGTTTGGTTAGGGAGTTGAGGTTGGTCTATCAGCTATAAATTATTTATAAATATATATTTGTGCCTGTACGAAATTCAGAGAGAGAAATAAATGGCGCGCTAAAAATCAGACATCCTCTTTAGTGTTATCAAGTTAAAGAAGCAGTTGATAGTTGACAATTTGACATTTAACATTAACTGTGGTAGGTATGATTGGATGTAAAAGTATTTAGCAGGGCTGTGAATTTAATGCAATGAAAAAGTGTTGAATATGCATGCAGTATGCACTAAAAACAGGCAAAATATGCACTGAAATATTCAAAAATATGCACTTAAAATTCAAAAAAATACTGATTGAAAACGCCTTTATTAAAAACTGTTTAAATTAATAAATAATAATTAAAATTGGTTTACAAAAAAAAATTCTCGTACTAGATACATATGGGCGTGCCACGTGCGCAGACTTTAATCGTGAATGTAGCATACAGAATAAAGCAGCCAAATACATTTTGAACCGTCCAAAATTATTAACTGTTTACGATAAACTGTAGGTCTGTGGCGGTTATAAGGGGGCGAAAGGTGAAAAGGAAAAGGGTCCCCTTTTTGGGATTTGTTTTTTTTTTTTAATTTTGTATATCGCTGACCCAACAACACCTATCGACAAATTTTTGAATTTTATGATTTGATAGCGAAATATTTTTTCGTTTTACCACGTATATTTTTAAGACAGAAGATGAAGTGTAATAAAATAATTAAATATTTAAACTTTACAGATTAATAAAATTTTATTCATTTTCAATTTAACTTTTTTAAATTGTCCTACTAAGGTTATAATACATAATTTTAATAATTTTTATTAATAAATTTTTACATTTAATTTCAATTCATATAAAAACATATATTTTCATTTTACTCACTAATTATTCATCATTAATTTAACACTAAAAAATAGTTCAAATTAAGTATTCAAACGTATCTTCAATTAACATTTTATTGTTTTATTAAATTTAAATTATTTTCACTTATAATTAATAATTTTTTATGTAATTAGCTGTTCAACATTGCAAGTTGTTGTTTATAATTATACAAAAAATATTTACATTTATTTAAGTTAATATTTATATAATAAAACCGGCTACTAGATTCATATAATTAGATCATAGTGTAATAATAATACACATTAACCATATTTCGAAAAATGTTAAACTGCTATTATTTAACCCATTTAAAATAAGTTTATTTTTTTCAGTTTATTAATTTTATTAATAATATATACAATTGGTGACTTTGAAGCTAATTTCGATTGAGAATTGAATAACTATAACCAAAGTATATAGTACTTAATGTATAAACATTTGACTTTATTGTTAGGTATTGCTCAATATTTTTAGCAAAATATTTCAGGTTATAGTATCAATATTATATATTACTAAATGATAGTGGATTATTAATGATTAAAAATATACTTTACGTATTTGTTTACTTACTCTACTAATTAAATATTTTGTTTATTTATGGAAATAAGTACCTATTTTTTTTTTTTAAGACTTAATTTTTTTTGCTTATGCTTTTAATTATAATATTACTTTATAAGTATTTTCATTAAATATGGAATAGTTTACATTCATATAGAATGCATTAAGTAATTGCTTGTTAGTCTTTTTTTATTTAAAAACATGCACTATGCTGTAATTATTTACGTTTGTTTATAAGTCAATACATTTTATATCTGTTTTTTTTAAAACTTTTTGTAAAGTTTGATAGCATGTATACTGGTAGGCCATTTTAGCCACCTGCTGTATGTAGACTGCAGTCTAACAGTCTACTGTGTTATTGTTACTACAAAGGCTATAATAATATACATTATTCGAATATTGAATAAGCTATTATGAATAACTTACTAGTTGTAAATTATAGGCACAATTGAACAAAGTAAATATATCATTACTGGATTGCATAGATAATTTATTAAATTTAATGGTTCACTAAAAATTTAATGGACGAATCGTGCGCCACTTAATCTTGTTTAAGGGATCTTTAGCTCACTATTGAGTAAGAAATTTACGAGAATCAAGTAAACTAGATTATAACACTAAATTTAAAAAATAATTTAGGGGTTTTAAGAAATTGTCTTCAAGTTATCACATTTAATTATTTTATATAGTAATATTATTGGTAGGTTAAGTTTCTATTTTATAATTGATCAATAGCCAATATGTTACCTAAATTGATAGTGAATTTTATTATTTTGAAAAAAACCATCCTAAGTACGTCAATTTTAATTACTGTTATTAATTATTATAGCAGTAATGCTTTTAGTATTGCTATAGGGTTTCCTGTTATAGGACAGTATCCAACTGTCCACTGAGATGTCGGAAGTCACAACAATCTATTCTCTCATAAGACACTATTGAAAATATCACTTATATAGCAGTAATGACAATTTTTGAAAGATTTTTATACTTCTGCTATAGCAGTAATATTTAAAAATGACTCCCGACGTCAACTTTTAATGTTTTTTTTTTTTAACTAGAGTATTATACATTCTATACTAACACAGTACAATAAGCATAACGTACGGTCATTTATCTTATGTGTAATGGCTTGAAGGTCTTGATGGAAGAAACCATACAGTGAAGGTACTTATTTGTATACTTCTGTGCCATAACAGTAATATTTGGCAACTGTCCATCATCGACGTGTTAATTCCGGTAGTCGAGTTTTACCAAGTACCTACATAAGTAACTTTTTTTCGGATTAATACGATGTCGTAGTAGTATATAGTCGTAGCACTTGTGTTATCTCATAGAAATCTGTTGCATGAACTAGTATCTTAGTTTATGGATTTAAGATAGTAAAATAAGATAAGATACAAAAATGAACCGGTTAGCGGTTGGCGGCACTGTCAATGTTTGTTTACAAAATACGAAGACACATTATCCATAACAGTAGCATTACACCATAATAGTATGCAGCATGCTAAAATTTACTGAAGTATACTAAATATTAAGTAATAAATAGTAAATACATAGACACTTTGGAGAGTGTACAGTGAAGACTACATTTTGATGTTGTAGTTGAAACCCGAAATGTGAATTTCAAATTTCAACATAAGCTATACAACATCTCATCGTAGTATCTATTTCATGATCCAATTTAATTATAAAATCCTTCAAGAAAATTCATAACATTTAAATTTATTGAACTCGTACATATCGGCTATCATAGTGTTCTCATAGTGTTTAATAAGCGTATTTCGTTTTAATTTTGTAGTCTGAATAAACATATTACTATCTACATCTACATTGAATAGTGTATACCAAATTTAATTTACAGTTAACAGTTATTACGATTAATCAACAACTAAGAGAGCTCAAACATGGGTGTTCCTGCATTTTTTAGATGGTTGACTAGAAAATATCCATCAGTCATTGTTAATTGTATTGAGCAAAAAGTATGATTTTTTTTATTGGTGGTGTGCTGGCTATATATTTTTTTGTAATTTGTTTCGTTTTAGTCGACAGATGTAAACGGAGAACAAATTCCAATAGATTCAACCTCGCCAAATCCAAATGGTATTGAATTTGACAATTTATATTTGGACATGAATGGGATCATACATCCTTGTACTCATCCAGAAAATAAGTAAACATTTAACAATATGATCCAAATTAATAAATCAGTAATACTATATTATTTAATGTTTAAAGACCTGCTCCAAAAGACGAAGATGAAATGATGGTAGCAATATTTGAATGTATTGATCGTCTATTTAGAATTGTGAGGCCTCGTAAAGTTTTGTATATGGCTATTGATGGTGTGGTAAGTTATTTTATATTTATTATTGATTATCTATACCAGATACAACAAGTAATATTATATATATATGCATTATTATTTTTTAGGCTCCTAGAGCTAAAATGAACCAACAGAGATCAAGACGTTTTAGGGCATCTAAAGAGACAACAGAAAAAACTGAAGAATTGGCACGTGTGAGAAAGAATCTAATTGAAGCTGGTGCCATATTACCACCAGAAAAGCAGAAAGGAGAGCATTTTGATAGCAACTGCATTACACCTGTTAGTTAAATAATTTATTTAAATACGTACTAATACATAATAAGAAAAGTGGAATCGAAAATTCTTAATTAAACTGGATTTGCCAAACTTTAAAATTGACATTGACTAGATCCTGACCTACTTATTTTAAATTTCACCATTAGTTAAATGTTATTAATTAACATATTTTTTGTTTAAAAAGTTTTATATATACAGAGTGATTTATTATTCTTCAGTAAGATCTAACTTGCTATTTTTTAATATTTATTAATATAATATTCTTTTTGCTAAACTAGCTATACTAATAAAAATCTATAACACAATTATTAAACTAAAAAACATATAAACTTTTTTTTACATTTTTAAAATTGATTCAATTATGTACTTAGCTTATATAATGGCAACATGAGGTAAATATAACAACTATTGTACTGTTTTTAGATTCTGAGGAAACTAATGGTTTTACAATGGTGTATATTATTATTATTATTTTTTTTTATATCCTTTATACAAAATTTATAACCAGGAGGAGTGCTTTAATTTCAACTTATAGTACCTCATCTTTTAGCAAATTGGATCTTATTATAATATTAATTCTACTTAAAGGCTATAATAAATAATAAAAATTTAAAATATTCAGACTGATAAACTGTCTCTGCTTAGAATCATTTTTCTTATACAATGATATTATATCCTTGAATTCAAGTTTAATACAATCCATTATACAATGACCTACTTGTAACCAGCAGAACGACATCCACTTACCCTCTTTTTTAATTGTGTGATGTCTTTTATTGATAAAATTTTACAATATTAGTGCTTTAAAAATGTATAAAATAAACCATTAACTAAATTAAAATGGTATTATAGGGAACACCATTTATGGATAAACTATCTGCTTGTTTGCATTATTATGTCCATGATCGGTTAAACAATGATCCTGGATGGAAAGGTATCAAAGTTATATTGTCTGATGCTAATGTACCAGGAGAAGGTGAACATAAAATAATGGATTTTGTAAGAAAACAAAGAGGTATAAATTAAATTGTTATATTTAATATCATACATTTAAGTTTAACTTTTTTTACCTATATACTTTAATTTTCAGCACAACCTAATCATGATCCAAATACACAACATGTTCTTTGTGGAGCTGATGCTGATCTTATTATGTTAGGGCTTGCAACCCATGAGCCGAATTTTACTATAATTAGAGAAGAATTTAAACCCAATCAACCCAAGCCTTGTGATATGTGTGGTCAAATGGGTAATAATTTTAACACATTATATCATCAGTAATTTTAATTCTCTGTTGTCTCTGTCTACTTTATTGATTATAATTACATGGCTGAAATCAAAGTATCATAATTGTCTATACTCTATAACAATTACTAAAAATATGTAATATTAGTCACAAGCTGTGAGGTATGGTGATACATTTTTTTCCGTACTTCACTCTTTGTGAGTTTGACAAGGGCCGATGTATAAAAAATTTAGTATTTTAGTAGTTTTTAATAATATTGTAAGGTATTATAATTATATATATGTTTTTTATACTTTTAGGACATGAAATTAAGGACTGTCAAGGTTTAGAAAGGGAAGCATTCAATGATGGTTCAACTATTGAATTTTCAGCTGATGTTCAGTTCATATTTGTACGCTTGAATGTGTTACGTGAATATTTAGAGCAAGAATTGGAAATGCCCAACTTACCATTTAAATATGAATTTGAGCGAGCTCTGGATGATTGGGTGTTTATGTGTTTTTTTGTTGGTAATGACTTCTTGCCTCACTTGCCATCATTAGAAATAAGGGAAAATGCAATTGATCGTCTTGTGTCTTTGTATAAAAAAACTGTGTACAAAACTGGGGTAATTGTTTTATAATTAAATTTAGTATTTATTCTTATGTGATTAATATTTAAATACATAATTTTTTTTTTTCAGGGATTCTTGACTGCGAACGGTGATGTAAATTTGGATAGAGTACAATTAATAATGTCTGATTTGGGTATGGCTGAAGATGAAATATTTAAAAAAAGGCAACAAACAGAAAAAATGTTTGCTGATAGAAATAAATTGAAAAAACGACGCGAAAAACGAGATAAATTAATGCGTTCAAAAAGTGCTCCCAGTTTTGTGCTGGGTGGTCAATATGCACCATCAGTAATTATTACATTTTATTGATAAGTTAACCTAGTTATTTTGATTTATAAATTAACTAAATATGTAAATGTGTTTTATTATAGGCACCAAATGCAGCATTTTCAATATCTAATCCAAGACAAACTGTTGATGAAATGAGGAGACAGAGTGTAGTTAGTCTTCAAAGTCTATCAATCGTAAAATATTTTAACATGTTTGTAAATTTAATTATTTTTTATTAATAGGGTAATGAAAATAATCAAGGAGTGAAACGTAAAAGAGAAGATAATGAATCATCAGACGAAGAAAAAGAAACACCTGATGAAGTTCGTTTGTGGGAAGATGGTTTTAAGGAACGTTACTATGAATCTAAATTTGATGTAGACAGGACAAACAGTGGTTTCCGACATCAAGTGGCTTTAGAGTATGTGCGTGGTCTTTGTTGGGTTCTTCAGTATTATTATCAAGGTTGTCCTTCTTGGAAATGGTATTTCCCTTATCATTATGCACCATTTGCATCTGACTTTCTTAATATATCTGCAGTATCAACCAAATTTGAAAAAGGAACTGTACCGGTACGTTTTTATAATTGTTTTAACATTTCATTAATTAATGACTAATATTTTTAATTTTGTTTACAGTTTCGTCCATTAGAACAACTCATGAGTGTTTTCCCTGCAGCTAGTAGCAATCATGTACCTCAACCTTGGGCTATTTTGATGAGTGATCCAGTAAATTATTTTTATAACAATTCTGGGTGTTAATATAAATATACATTTTTATAATAGAATTATTTAATTCACAGGAATCAACAATAATTGATTTTTATCCAGTTGACTTCAAAATTGATTTAAATGGCAAAAAGTTTGCTTGGCAAGGTGTGGCACTATTGCCATTTGTCGAGGAAGCAAGACTACACAAAGCTTTGGAACCATACTATGATCTTTTGACTTCTGAAGAAAGTATGTACACACAGCAATGTTTAAGCTTAAAATATAAATTTGTGTAATAAGTTTGGCGCTGTTATAAATATTATGCTTAATTCGTAAAGTGTAAATACACAGCTCTTATGGTTATCAGAAGTCTCAGTGGCTATATAATTGCCCTTGCGCCCAATTCATCTATAAAAACAAGATTCACAAAATGGTTTCAAGCCCTGTTCAAAAAAAGCCGCCAAAAATACATTTTTTCCTAGTCTAAATAAACTTTTAATGTGGTTGTATTTTTAATTTAAAAGTTGTAACTTTGTGTGGTATTTTATATTTTCAATTCTAATTTAAAATATTAACAAATAGGACGACGAAATGTGAAAGGCATGGATCGTTTGTATATTCAACAAGATAATTCCAAGTACGAATTGCTTAAAGAGTTATACCTAGACAAAGATAACTATGAAAACTTAACATCTGTACTTATTGATGGTATGGAAGGGAAAATTAAGTTGGCTGATGACTGTGTTAAAATTGGAGGGTAATAAAAAATCTTAGTTATTTATTTACTGTTGTTGAAAATATTTAATTACGGATTATGAATATTTTTAGATCACTTCCATCTCCAGTCATGGGATTAAATGTTGTTAGATCAAATCAAGTTATATGGTATGTTTCAAATGTTATTTTCCTGGGGGATATAAAATATTTTCTTATAAAACTTTTTTTAGTGTGAAATTTGAAGATCCTAGCTATGGAGATAATCATATATTTGAAGCTATTCGTCTTCAAGGTGTTATGTAAGTATAATTTTCCTTTACTAGAAATAAAGTTTATTTTCTATATAAAAATACTTTTTATGTGTAGAGAACCTCCAAGGGTGTTGAAACCAAAGCATTTGTCTGATGAACAATCCCGATCTTGGAGGCCTATGATTGGTATGACTCATTCAAATCAACGTGCAAGGCTTGCAACTTCAGGTCATAGAACAGTATCGTATGTATGGATATTATTAATTTTTTTTGTAAATATTAAGAATATTTTTTATTTTTAGGCATCATATACCCAGAAATTCAAGTAATTATGGTTCTGTTCCTCCACCACAAAGTAATTACTACTGTTTAATATTCAATTTAATTATTATACTATGTTAAACGTATGGATCTTGTTATTACTGTTTTTTTAAGGTTATAGAAACAATGCCCGGCAAAATGACTACCCAAATTCTAGGCGTCCGAGTGGTAATTGGCATGCAAATCAAAACCAATTTCCACAAAATGATCAGAACCGAGGAAATTATGGTCGTCAACAAAATAACTCTTATAGATCAAACAATAATGCATATCCAAATTATGGAACTCAACATACATCTGATCTACAATCTATGCGCAGAAATGATAGACCAGGATATTATTCGGCTGGTTATCAAGCCAATAATTCTCAGTAAGTTGATAATTTCTTTTTGTTGTTACCATCAATCTAATAAAATCATAATTTAGGCCTAGACAATCTTTTAATGGAAATGTGGGTCCAATCAGAGGATCACAAAATAGTCGCTATCAACCTTATAACCATACTACCCAGAGAGTAAGTGTTTTGAAATTAAGTTTTATACATTAATAAATTGATAATTAATTTTACTTTTGCATTTGACAGGGTGGTCCAAGGCCTCATGGTTACAATCAATATGGAAGTTATTGACAACACAGTTGAGCTATCAAATTTTATTAATACTGTACACTTACATTTTATAAAACGTGCTAAGAACGGAGAACTTACAATATTATTAAAATTCAAATTTTATAATAAACATACATACCTAGATTAATTATTGATTTAAAAATGTAGTGACAGTGTCAAATTTTTATATTTTACAATTTCTTTATAATTGACTTAATTTTATTCTTTTTACAGTACCACTATTATTGGTTATTTTATTATTTAAAATGATTTTTTACTTTAAAATACACATTTAAATTTAAATAAACTGATTCAAAAGACAATTTGTGATTACATTTAGCTATGTCCAACTTTTAAGTATTATATAGATAATAAAATGTACATGTTTGTTATCAGTTGTCACTCTACCAATGTGCCATATTGTCATATACAATTTATAGTTCTACCAACAAGATGTTTTATATATCGCTACAAAACAAAAATAATAGTATATTATTTATAATTAATCAGTTAACAATTAATATTTCCTAATTAACATGCAAGCAATCACAAAAAGAAAAATAGAAATAGAAATATATCTTAAACTACAAAGATTCTTTAATTTTAATTTTTTTGATGACCATTGTCACACATTTCAAATTGTTTTTATGATATATTTTTGTTGTAAAAATGAATAACCTATTTTATTTTAATGTTAATTTATTGGCACATACAATAACGATGAGCTAACAGTAAACTAACATGATAAAATAATAAAATACAATTCAACACTTTAACTGAGAAGTATTTTATTAAATATGTGTTTTCTTTGTATATTTCAAGTATTAGATTTGTGCCTTGATATAAGATATTGAGAAAAATAAAGATGGTACATTTTGAGTTTCTAAATTTAAGAGGACCACAGGCGCAATTTCAACTTTTGACTTGGGGGGGGGGGGGGGTTAAATATATAAATGGAAGCAGACCGTTGCAATAAAGCTTTTTATGTCCTAGGTTTTTGGTGGGGGTTACGGCTAAGCCCCCCTCCCAATTTGCGCCTATGAAGAGGGCGCTACCCATGCATTTGTTGTCTCCGTCTTGCACACACACGACATCAAATTTCCATTCACTAGTTTCAATAGTGTGTTGTTAGTTTTAATATTAGAGTGAATTGACCTATTATCATACTTTTTAGTAAGAATATTATCTGTGCTTAAGCGTTGACGATATTCCCGTATAGAACCCAAATGTTATGGACACAATGCAAGCTTGAGAATCATCCAACAAAAGGTTGTTTTTGTGGTTGCTATTTATTGCACAAACCAGAAAAATCTTTTTTTTTTATTGAAACATTTCTTAAATAACATAAACATTGATTTCAAAATGGTTGTATTTTAAATAGATCTAATGTACTGAGGAACCTTGCTGCTTTCTGCTATCTGATTTTTAAACTTGAAGATAAATTATCTGAGGCATATGATTTTTAAATTTTAAATTCAATAGGGATTAAGTATAATATATATCTAAAGATAGTAAAAAACAACTATTATTTGATTTTATTAGACATATAATTTAATTTAAAATGTATACTTACAACTAATTTTTATTACCTATATAACAATTTATAAATCTGTCCACCACCCAATAACTCCTAAACCAGGTTCTCTTACTGTGCCAACAATTGAATATGGCGATTTTGACTTTGATGTTGCTATCTCACCAGTGTCTAAAAGCCCGCTGTCCACTCCTGGATGCGTATCGACAAACTGTTCTGAAACGACACGAAACCTAACAGTCTCACCAATGTCCATGTGCAACTCAACGGTATCGCCACAGTTATCGTATTCCCACACCCACACTTTGTCTTTAGCGTCAAATCGACTGGGATTTTGCATGTTTGCTGCAGGCACAAATATGTCTTCAAAGAAACCGGTCGTCAGTACAGCTCCATCCGAACTGGAGCTCTTTACTTTGCCAATGAGTATTTCTTCTACAAATGGTCTGCAACATGAGAAATATGTTGTGTAAAATTTAATCGTCACTGCAACCTCCAAGGGATACAATTTGGGGAGGACCTTGGGTGTCTAATGTTCGTATGCATAGTCAATTTGGGTGTCACATAAATTGATTATGCATACAGACATCAGAGTATTTTAATTATCATCCACATAATTTATGCCTTTGTTCTATAATCAACCAGATAATAACAAATTGTTTTTATTTTATATTAATAAATTAATAGGTATGGTGCATTCATTATAAAATATGTGATTATTTAATGTAGAGTTGTGAGGATGAGTTAAGTTGTTCATCCCTAGTTTAAAAATTGAAATTTCGCCAGTGCAAGCCATTCGGCCATTACATTGTCGGTACACACCTGAAGACGATGAATCGAAATCGCACTTTTGAAAAATACGCTCCCTCGCTCGGGTATATTATCGAATCACCGATTTCCAAAATATCAAATAAAGACAGACACAAGCCGACGTCCATCACCACTTTGTTGGCGAGCATCGAATTGAGGTGTATGATGATCCGGGACATTTGATCATCTTCTAAATGAGTCGGCTGCACCTTCACGACCTCTTCGAATTCGCTGACGATAAACATCTCAATATCTCATACCTTAGATCATAATCCACAATTGTATGATATGATATTATATTATTACGATTTACGTCTCATACTAACGACTGTCGCAGCGTCGTGCAATGGTAACTCTTGGTCAAGTAATTAGTAACTTACTTTATCATGCAATAAGTAATAAACACAAATGCACGATTATTATGCTTAAAATATATCCTTTTGCTAATATCACAGAATAGATTATTACAGAAAACGCAAGATTATAGAGAAGTTCTTTATAACGTGAGAACCGAGAAAACGTAATTAAATGTAACCATAATATTCTGAAATTCCGTATTTAAATATGATACACGAACGACGAACAATTATTATCATGGACATAACCTAACGGCAAACCGCAAACACGACCTTGTGTTCTATTATCACAGAACAACGCTGTTATCATAATAATATTATTGTTCTGTGCGTTTATCATATTCTGTTGACGTTAATCAGTATTTTATTATTGTTCGACCGCGTATCACGATATCCGTATACCACGTGAGTACGGGATTACGCATTTACGCCACTACACATTAAAACATCTATTCGACTATTCATCTACGGTCAACAACACAGTATCTCACTCAGTCACACGTTTTATAATTTTACATAGTTTACTTACAACTGAATAAAAATGCCTGTGAACCATAATAAAAAAAAGTTGGGTAAAAAGATGAAGAAGACGCCTAACGTTGCGTGGTAAGTTTTGTATAACAAACCGTCTTTAACATAAATAATATTATAGTATTACTATTTATTAGGTAAATGTATTTATTTTAAAATATATGTGAATTTCGCTGTACGTCTTATTAAAAACGATTACCATTTACCGTCGGACATTGTATCGTCAAAACATATTAGGAACGATGAACGATAACTTGAGAAAGATCTACTCTATGCAATAATTGAAATTACTGTACGGCGATAAAACTATAAACAATTAGTTGTTAGGTTTAGAATATTATAAATTATTTTATGGTTTTAACATAGTTGTTTTGAAAAAAGATGCTGGCAAACGTTGTAACAGTCAATAATTACACATACGATTATACGAAGACTCATAGCAATGTTTTATTGTGTCATCAGTAGGGTTTGGATTTGAATACAATATAATCAATAAAAAAAACATTTAATTTATATAAAAAAGCACTTACAAAATTTACTAAAAAGTTAAATAGATTTAAGTTGGTTTAACTAGTTTGTATTAAGAAAATTAACAAACATGTATTAAAACAATAAATTAACTTGCCGTAACAAATACTTTATTGATTTCATTAATAATAAATCCCATTATAACTATTTTTATACATAAAATTGACAATGCTTTGTCTTCACAAGCTCTTATTAATTTGTTCCATTGATAGTATGGAAAACTATCAGGTAAATTGATATTTAAACACATACAAATTTTAAAATAAAAAATAAAAGGGTTCATCCATTATCTTAGAAATTATAGAAATACATTTTAATTTAAAAATTATTTTTCTATCGTTATCAAAAAAAAAAGGTATTTACCTTCAAATCCAAACCCTAGTCATCAGTTTCATATTATAGTATGTATATAATAGGAAGTGCCTTATATGTATGTCCAGCCTTTGAAATTTTGTTTTAAAATCAAATATAATAATTTTCTTTGATTTCACAATCTGTTTAGGCATGGGCGCAAATTGACTAAATTTTTTGGGGGACTCAAGCCCCCTTCCTCATAGGCCATATTGCTTAGTACCACAGAATATAAAAATTAGTACTAATTACTAGATTTTTAACTGGGGGGACTTAGTCCCCCCCTATTTGCGCTAATGTGTTTAGGTACCTAATTATTATTTAAATTTTTTGATGTTATTTTTAAATTGATTATATAGTTAATATTGAGGTTAATATGGAATTTTTAATTTAGTCCACTCATAAAAGATCATTGGAATGACAAAGTATCAGTTGCTAAGAATTTAAGTAACTTTGGACTAACGAATAATCCTAGCAAATCCATTTTAACTGGCTTTACCAATACTCAACCACAAGTACAAGGCGAAGAAATTAAAGTACAAAATAAAAAGGTCAGTGAAACAATTATGGTAATAATAAAACAAAATGATTAATAAGAATAAGCTAGTGTCAGTGAATTTTATAGAATATAATATGAGATATTTTTTTTTAGCGTAAAAGAGAGCCACAACAACCACAAGTTGTCAAAATGTTGGAAGAGCAAGCAAATAAACCCACGGGAATCAAGCAGATAACATTACCTCCTGGCACGATAAAGTTCATCACTGGTCTTATGGAGAAATATGGAGACAATTATAAGGTTAACTTATTACTAAAATTGTTTAATTATTGTTGGTTTATTAGCGTATCAATACAATTCAATATTGATATAAAAAAATTTCAGACTTTTATTTGTTTGTTATTTTATAATATGATTATTATTATCAAATATTAATAATGTATTGAAAATATTATATTATTCTTACTCTAATTCATAACATTGAAAATACTTTAAACATATTAATCATCTCTATGAAATTATACCAAAATTAATTATTTTAAATTATGCAAACAAAATATATTCTTTATCATAGCATCTATATAAATATGATAATACTATGATAAAAGCTAAACATAGGCTTTGCATTAAATAATAAAAATTAGAATTTTAATTTTAAATCCTGCTTCTATTAAGTTGCTTTTATAATTGTTGAATATTATATATTACAGGAGATGACAAAGGATCCGAAAAATGTTTATCAAATGACATGGAAACAAATACGTGCAAAAATTTTAACATTCAAAAGCATAAAGGCTTACGAGCATTTAATGCCACAGCCAATAGC